>OZ025293.1:88875309-94257809 GCA_964019185.1 Maratus speculifer
TTTTTTACAGTGTACGCCTAGCACGTTAAGTACAATGAATACATAAATTATTAACTGTTTCATTAAAGAAATGCTGAGATAATAATGAGACTTTTTTAAAACTCTGCAACGTAGAGTAGGGAAACAAGTAAACAAATTAGATTCAATTAGTTTGTGTGTATACTAAAAAAAAGTATGAATGTGTATAACAAAGTTCAAAACAATGTGACGAATAAATATTATCAAATATTGCTATTCTGTAGAACTTTTATAGTCTAATCCTAATCAGTTTTTTTATAAATTTAATTCGGTACTGACAATAAAAATAGTGCATATTTAAACTTATCGTTATCATTAAATTTAGAGTACTTTCGAATTCGTTTCTATTTTTTTAAAACTTTCGCCGTGTAGGTTTTCCAAAATTTAAAGCGTATTACGGCATACCACAATAAAAATCTTTTGAGTCACATAACAAAATCTTAAATAATTGTACCAAAGTTTGCTTAACGATAAAAAAACTAATGTTACAATTTCCTTGTTTTTGGAAATTAATTCATACTTTTTTATTGCAAATCAGAATGAAATTAAATATGTCCTAATTTAATTTACCGTAAGCAAATAAGGCAATTTCATTTATATTCCAGAAAGAGACAAATATCAACATAATTATATTCCGTCAAAATATTTTCAATTAGAATTGTTTCTCAGTTTTAATTACTAAATCTGATTATATTCATTTTGAAAGCATGCAGTCTTACAAAACCCAGTTTTCGCAGAATTAATCAATTTCATAGAATAAGATTTTTAATGAAATGTTTGTAATCTTCTAGGTATTATTTTGTGTGTCAAAGGAAAATAAGTCTTTCCATCTTGTATCATTTCAGCCAATTCTTCTAAAAACCATAAAATAAAATTGTGTTTATGTTTGCGGAAGTAATTGATATAAGGAATCTTAAAATCGCGTTCACTATTCTATTTTTCACTAATATAAATTACCTATTTATGCAACAAATTCTATTTTTTTCTCATAAATAGGATAGCTATAACAATTAATTTACCATTTTTTTCCGGGAATAAAATCGAGAGTTATTTATATTATGGGCTATTTCAACACCCCCTATAGTCAAGGCCTTCACAGCGAATTCCAAAAATGCCAATATGGCCGACCCTTTAGTCCGAAGATCAAAAGGGAGTGATTTCCCCTGTACCAGCAGTGGTGCATGTTTCTGCCTCGCTTTCGCATATCGCCATTTTTTGTTGTATGATTTGTTGTGCTTTAATAAAGTAATTTGGATATTTTAAAGACTAAAAGTAAGTGTTATTTTTGTTTATGTATGTCATTGTTTTAATAGCAAAGCTTTAAATATAATTTCTGTCATATATTTGTAAGATTAATGATTATCAATTTAATTTTCAAGTCACACGTGTATTACAACAGTCGCTTTGAATCATTTAGCTATACTTTGAATTAGAATTTTGTTTTAAATGATAATAATAATATGATACTTCTGCTTCTCATTTGGCTTTTTTATTCAGTTTATTTTAACCTTCAGTATTTCCTCACAGGACTTTGTTATTATTGATGCATAATATGTTTATAAGAAATACCCGTCCTTTAACTAATATTATTTATTTTTTTGTATCTAAACTCCGGTTTATTAGTTTGCATCCGAATATACTTATTAAATAATATAATTTTACTCTTTACCAGGTTTTAATCATTTACTATCAGTAATCTGGATGCAGTGTTTAAATAAATTCATAAATATTCAAAGAGTTTATTTATTGTTATTGCAGCGTTCATTAGTACATAATTAGCATATCAGCTCTTGTAATGATTTTGATGATTTGACAATTTTTTTTCTTTCTATATATACTCTTAATTTTAAAGTTATTTTTATGGGCAAATATTTTTTCTTTTATAATAATAATCTTTAATAATTATAGTAAATTAAAAGTAATTTATACATTGATAAGAAACATTTTTTTCTCTAATAATAATAATTAAAAAATAATTTGTAGATTGATGAGGAACATATTTTTTTCTTTGGTAATAATAATAGTAATTCAAAAATAATTTATAGATTGATAAGGAACAGATTTTTTTCTTTAATAATAATAAGAATTTTAAAATATTTTTTAGATTGACAAAAAAAATTTTTCTTTAATAATAATAATTTTAAAATACTTTTTAGATTGACGAAAAATAAATTAATTAATTGAAGAAAAAAGATTTTTTTAATAGTAATAATCTATAATAATAATAGTAATTTAAAAGTAATTTATAAATGTATAAGGAATCGGTATTTTCCTTAATAATAATTTCCTTAATTTATAATAATAATTGTAATTTAAAAATAATATATATTGATAAGGTACAGATTTTTTCTTAAATAATAACAATAAATAAAAAATATTTTTTAGATTGACAGAAAAAAAAAGTTTTTTTAATAATAATAATAATCTATAATAGTAATTTATAAATTGATAAGGAATCGTTTTTTTCTTTTACACATGTTTCTGTGCGGGGGGAGAGGATAATGATTATAATGAATTAACAAAAAATCTTTAAATAGTTAAAGAAAATAAACTTAAAACTGTTATGATACATACATGATTGATTTTACCAAGCACTTTCAAATATAAACAATAGGTAAGCAGAGTCTTATAAGGAAATACTGAATAATAAAATAATTAAAGCTAAAAAACATGCATTTTATATACAGTCGACTCTCGTTCATTCGAACTCGTCGGGACCACAAGAAATGTTCGAATTATCCAAAGTTAGGAAAATATGAAATAAAAACATGCTTAATATGGTACTATTACAAAGAAATTAATGTTATAGTGTTTTTTAAGTGTATTGCCTGTAATAATTAGAATATGACTTAATAATAAATTAGAATGTATAAATACGTCAACTAATTAAATAATTAGAAACAAGCACAATGGAAGAAAATTTTGAGGTGTCACTGATGAACAAATGGGGCACTAAGAAAGTGGATATCAAATGCTTTGGATTATGTATACTCTTTTGGAAATTTTTCAGAAAAATCAAAGGAAGAAAGTTATTCAAATTATCTGAAATCTGTAAGAAAGAAAGCAAAAATGAAAAATCGGAATTCTTGTTAGTTCGAATTAAACGAAGTCAATAGAAAACGAGTTCGAATTAATGAAAGTTTTAACGTTATTCTGCCATTGAAAAATTCGGGACTTCATGTTTAGTTCGAATTAAGCGGAGATTCGAATTATCCGATTTCAAATTAACGAGAGTCGACTGTATATATATTTTTTCTTTTGGCTTTAATTTTGTGAAAAACATTTTATATCTTGCATATGTATAACAGAAATGATTATATGATAATAATGTTAAAGCAATGACATAAGTAAATAAGAGATAATACCTAGCATCCTATCTTTAAAATAATCCTCAATTATTAATAATAATAATAATAAGTAAATAAAGTACATGGTAGTGTGTGTGGAGGGGGGTTAAAGAAGGATAGTATTTGAAGGGGAAAAAATCTTCTCACACAACATATTATTTTTGTAAATTTTTTTCCCCAATACTTTTGCATTTATGTCAAGTCATCAAATTCCAGTCATAAAAAAGAATTTAGCTTCTAGGTTATAAAGCTAATTTAAATTACAAATTTTAGTATATTTTATAGAAAAATTGATATAAATTTATAATTAAACTTAAGATGTTTCCTTTAACATATGTAAGGCCATTTAACTATTTATTTTTATGCTTATTCTTTTAAAATACTCTGACATTGATAAGGCAAAGGAAATATTCTATTTCTAAATTAAGTCAGGTCTATTTAGCAATCCAAAATGATTTCTATTTTAAGATCCTTTTTAGTAGATTTTTTAAACAATAAGTAACCCTCTTAACATTTTTTATTTTCCAAAAGTGCCTTTTTAAAAAACTGTAAAATTCTTTAACTCTATTGACAAACCTTTATATTGTAATTGGTTGCGTAAAAAATACAAAAAGACAGATTTTTTTTTCATTTAAAAAACACAAGTCAAACAACTATTTGGTTTAAATGAAAAAAAAAGATAAACAACTTACTATAATAAAAATAATGTGGTTTGAAGGGAATACATGGAAATAAATAAAATAAGATTTTAATTTTTAATACTAATAGTATTTAAATTACAGTATTTATTTATTTGAATGATAACACTACCCAACATCAAAAATGTTTCGGGCTCAAAAATAGTTATTTCTGAATTATTTTGTTTCGCTAAACAGGAAAATCAACATAAAAAGTTGAAATTAGCTCTTGTTTTCAAGATAGGAACCAACTTTAAAAATCTCATTATGGCTGTTATATGGGAAATCGAATGCTTGGAAGTTGCTACGCCTAATAGCTGTAATTCCCCTCAATTGCATCCTCTGTGTAGAATCCAACCAGAAGTCAAGATCACAGAATACAAGGCTCGTCAGACGAATCTTCTTCATTTCTTTGAGAAGAAAAAACATGTAGTTGCTTGTACTGAAGTTAATGGCTTGATGAATTCAATGAACATAACTCATGATCCACGAAAGTTGAGGCTATTTATAGACTTTTCCAAACTTAGTTTGAAAACAGTCTTACTACAAACGGCAATATTATTCCTTCCATTCCCATTGGACATTCCGTTCACATTGCAGGAAACTTATGGGAATGTGAAATTACTTCTCGAGTCAATCAAATAAGAGGATCATAAATGGCAAGTTTGTGGTGACTTGAAAGTAATTACTTTACTCCTGGGAATGCAATTAGGCTATACCAAGTATTGTTGTTTTCTGTATTTGTGGGACAGTCGAGATAGAAACTCACACTACATAAAAGACTAATGGACTTCAAGAAATCTAAATCCCAAGGAGATAAATGTCCAAAATGAGCCTCTAATTGAACCAAAAAACATTCTGCTTCCATCCCTGCACATTAAACTGGGATTATTGAACTTCGTGAAAGCCATGGACAAGGATGGGGAGTCTTTCCAGTACCTTAGAGCGAAATTTCCAAGACTGGGTGAATCAAAGGTTAAAGAGGGAATCTTTGTCGGCCCTCAAATACGTACAATAATGAAGGATCCTGCTTTTGATAAAGTTTTGGAAGGGAACGAGAAAGCAGCTTGGGAAGCCTGTTGGGAAGGTGTGGTACGATGATTTCTAGACAACAGAAAAGCCGAGAACTACCAGCAATTGGTGAAAAAACTCCTACAAAAGTACCATGACAATGGATGCAAAATGTCTCTGAAACTCCATTTTCTCCGCTCCCATCTTGATTTTTTTCTCTAAAAACTGTGGAGTTCTAAGGGTGAACACGTTGAAAGGTTGCACAAAGATACTTATGTAATGGAACGCAGATAACAGGGTCGTTAGGATGAGTCAATGCTGGCCGACTACTGTTGGACTCTTACAAGAGATGCTCCGGCGTTGACATACAAGAGGCAATTCATAAGGAAAAATTTGTAAGAATAGGCTAAAAACAACCACTGCTTTCTGAAAAATGAATATTACTTAGTGAAACATGCCGATTGTATTGTATTTATTACATAGGAATTTTTTTCTTCTTCAATTTGCTTTTAACTTGATGTGTGGTATGTTGTGTGTCTTTCTCTAGTGGGCTGTATTGTATCTTGAAAACAAGAGCTAATAAAAGAATTTCATTTACATATTCGTTTTTTTCATCCCAAAATTAGGAGGAATTGGCTATTTAGAACCAGGAAACTGACAAAAATATTTTTTTTGTTGGCTAGTGTAATTATTTACTTGATTATTATTTAAAAAATACATCTTAGAGAAATCCGCTTTTATTTGAATTTTTAATTAAATGAGAAAATAAAAACTGGTGTTATGAATTTTAAAAATAATGGGAATTGCAACTTTAAAGTGTGGGCTTGCGTAAACTCATATTATGGTTGCGGGCAGTAGGACTTGGTGATCGGCCATCTTGATTCGGTGCGGAGGCTTTGACTATAGGGGGTGTTGGCTATTTCCACGCGAATTTGTTTGTCTGTTACATACTACGATTTTTGGCCACCAGTATTTTAGAGCGAAAAAATGTGATTTATTTTATCAAAATATCTCATCAACTGAATAAGGCAAAGCGAGTTTTTCGAAAAAAAAAAACGGTGGCCAACAAGCATAGTGATTTTCAGCTGCGTAACAGAAAAACAAGTTCGCATGGTATTTGTTCGCATGGCCTATGTTCATAATATTGGTTCCAGAAATAGAGATGACTATTTTTTTGTTATTTTTATTTAAAGATAAATATGATTAAAGTATAATTTAAGTTTTTAAAAGTAATTTTCAAATCTCTAGAATTTTAAGCTTAACTTATTATTATTTATAAGTTTACAAGCAGAAATAGAGTTTTAAGCTTGGCTCTGTAAGTTTTAATTTTATTTAAAAATCCCATATTACAATTATAAGATTTTAATTTATATATATGCACGTAAGCACTATGCAGTTTCAAAATTAACAAGTATATAAATGTAAATTAAATGAAATATTTTACGAATATAGCAAATTTTATGTTAGCTTTTTAATTTTATTAATATTTCTACATATCACTTTATATTAATTTTCTATATTAAATTTGAAATTGCAATTCCAGTTAATTTCAAATAGCAAGGAATCTTAAATGTTCTCTAGAATTTGCTACATGAAAATATTTCATAGCTATTATCAGAATGTTTGGTTCATTGAAGCATTTTTCTCTTGGTGGATTTTACATATTTAGCAAATTTCTTATTTAAAAATAAGTTAACACTAAAACCGCGACAACGGATCATTTTGACCCGCATCATATACAGAGATGTCGATTCGAACCAGAAAACTCTTTATAAAAAAGCTAAATATATGCTGAGCAAAAATAATTTCAATAAATAACTTAAACAGTTTTAAATGAAAATTCCGATGAGAAATATTTTTATAAAAATTTAATGACTTTTCCTGCGGTTCTAGTGTTAAAAGTCATTTGTACTTTTAATTAACGTAACTTCCGGCGTATAATCCGCGGATGAAACAATCATTTTTGACCCAGAATTTTTTAAAAATAAAATCTTATTTTTTGGATCGTGACAAATATTTAACTTCAGTTACTAAATAAAATTTCTGGGTCGAAAAGTAATTGTTTGATCTGCAGATTATACGCCGAAAATTGTGCCATTCTTTTCTATAATGATACATTTTATTCGAACTTCTAAGTTGTAATTATTAGAAATCATATCATTTTTATGCTTTACAGGCTTGAAAAAATACTTTTTCTCCAGGATATTTCTAAAAAAACAGCCACTATAATTGTTTTCTTTTCATCTCACTGACATGATTAAACATATTTTTTTTTTTTTGTTTTTGTTTACAAAATTGTTATTTAACTCTCCATACTAAGAGAAAAAGTTACATATACACTTTTAGCTTGCAGGATATTTTAATTGCAGCATATCATAACATCTAGGATATTTAAAACAACACTGCTATTGGAATTTCTTGACAAGTTGGTAAATCTGATTGCAATGTAGTGTAAAAAAACATTCATAAAATCATTACATGAGTTAAATGGTTAAATATGCCGACTTAACGTGCGCGATGGGAGAAATATAATCAAACTTCCACACTATTTTTTTTCTTATTTGTCACATAATTCTAATAGTGTATAGGAAAAACTTGTGGAAATATCCCCAGCCTCCTTAAACTAGGCACCTATGATATGACCCGATATGTAAATTACACCAGTAATTTCTTATAGATATTGCCCCTGTACAGAAATATCGTCATATATAATTTTATTTCTGTGTAATTGCTATAGAAATTTTGCCCTGCGGTAAACAAGAAGTGAACGTAAAGTCCCAAAGCGCCGCTAGTGTTATTTTATATTCTTACGTGAGCAATCCCATTAAATTTAAGTCATGGCAGGTGTTGTGTTACCTCAACTGTAGGTACACTCATAGTATATCCATCACAGTTGCATTATGCCAGTTGAATCCTCCAGAAATTAAAATACTAGTTAGACCAATCTAATATGAAATAAACAAAACTATTTTTTCTGTCATCAGTCGAATCTGTAGTCCATATTTAAGCGTATTAGCAAACCTTTCTTTTTAAAGAGAAAAAATCGATAAAATTTTATGCTTAAAAAAAGAATTTAAGTATGGAAATATCACACCAATTAAATTTTCTCGTTAAATGTGTTAAAGCTGGATCGATGTAACCCACGTTTTATGGAAGTATAGTTGGACATTGGTAAATATGTATTAAAAAAATAATTATTGGATACATCTTTTGGATACGAAACATTGTTTAAATTAAAACTTATGGGAATATTTTAAAATTGGTTAAAGTACTAGGAATTTTTTAACTTTTTAAAAACTCATTTTAAAATGCGTTGTTCCAAAAGCATATCAGTTGTTTTAAGTCTGTCAAATGTATTTTGTCAAACACGGTAATCCGATTAAATATGAGTACTGGTACTTAGAAAGGTTAATAGCATTTTGGAAATTAAGCTTATAATAATAAAATTTTAATAATACTCTTATAAGTTAGAGAATTTAATTTAACAAATTCCTTTGAAATATGATTTCGAAAATATAAATTTTAAATAGGATAACGCGGCATAATATATATTTAAAAAATTTATACTTTTTTGAATAATGCTTTTTCTGAGCACTTACGATGTTATAATAATAAATTACCATGATTAAATTGAAAGCAGGAAAAAATCTTTTAGCGGTTATTAATATATTGAAGGTTAAGTAACTGTACATTAGGAAAATATCTCAATTTAGAATGTGCTTATTTGCACTCTAATAGCAACTTGAAATAGTTAAAAGCTTCAAGGAAAGCCTTTAAATATTATTTTCTAATGAAAATAAGCATGTTTTTGTCTGAAAGCATGAAAGCATGTTTTTGTCTGAGCTAAATTACCTCATCAAAGGAAAGTTTCGCTTTTGATATATTGAACTATCATAAAATAGCGCATAAAATGTGTGGGTCAATCCATTTCAAGTGGTCCAGCACTGGTCGCTCGACCATTTTAAAAAAATCTGAAATTTTTTGCACAACAACCCAAATATGATGTAAGTTCAAAATGACCATTATTTTAATTTTACTATTTTTTGTTTGTGTATGACGGCCATCTTTGTTTCATCGTGTGCAGCGATTTTCTCAGGTACTAGGATACACAAAATTGTAAATATCTCGTCTTTTATTTTCCCAATTGAAATGGAGTTTGCAGCATTTTCTTAAAAAAATAGGCTAAATGTATGGTGGTAGAATAATTTTGGAAAATAAAATTTTACAGGTGAAAATTTCGCACAAAATTTAAGATTTTTTCCAAAATCTATCCGTTTGCAATAGGAAATTTTTCATGCAAGGAAAACTGTCACATGTACACAATTTTCTCTACAAATAGGTCAAAAGTGCGTGTACTCATACACCAAGTACCAGATCTGGGAGTTGATTTCTCTTTGCAAAAAAAATTCCGAAATTCGTCAAAAATTTCAAAAATCGCACTTTTAGGCTTTGATATCTCTGGTGGAGCACAAGATAAGAATCTGAAATTCTGGCCTTTGATAGTATTTTGTAGTAATGTGATGTGCAAAAAATTTCAAGAGGGAAATTTGACTACAAGCGAAGATATGACATGGACAATATGTGAAAACAATACTGCCAACATATTGTAACCTACTGTGTAATTGTTCAACAAGACTGTCAACCTTACACAATTTTTTCTACAAATAGGTCAAAAGTGCGTGCACTCATACACTAAGTCCCAGATCTGGAAGTTGATTTTTCTCTGCGAAAAAAATTCCGAAATTCGTCAAAAATTTCAAAAATCGCACTTTTTAGGCTTTGATATCTCTGGTGGAGCACGAGATAAAAATCTGAAATTCTGACCTTTGATAGTATTGTGTAGTAATGTTATGTACAAAAAATTTCAAGAAGGAGATTTTACTATAAGCTGAGATACGGTGATTAAAATATGTTAAAAATGCTATTATGAGTACATTAGGAGAAATGAGATTAGTCCCATTTATTACAATATTTGCACAGAAAATATCGTTTGTTGAAAACAGTTTAATAATAAATGTTTAATTTGAAAAGATACTACATATGTTCAACAAAGAGCTTAACACTATCTATGAGAGATGTTATGAGTTCGACTAGTTACTGTTGTCAGTCCATCAGGCTGTTCTTTCTCAAAATTTTAATTGAAGCCACCCAAGTCTTGTCAACCCTTGTTAACTTGAATGAAATTCTCTAGGTTTAATAATTAGAACCATGTCAACTCGATCATTTGCAACTCATTGTCTGAAATTTACTTTTCCTGAAATGTGTACCGAGTAAAATTTTTGCAATAGCATTACTAGTAGGTTTGTTCCTCTGGACAAATAGTGTATTGGCTTAGCATACATTCTGAATTGTTTAAATCACACAGACGCATTTGAAGAAGATATTTGTAATTAACATTTAACTTTGTACCATAAATAATTAATTTAAAATTATGGAGGTATGAACAATTACATAGTAGCTTACAATAGTTTGGCAGTATTGTTTTCACATATTGTCCATGTTATATCTCAGCTTGTAGTCAAATCTCCTTCTTGAAATTTTTTGTACATAACACTATTACACAATACTATCGAAGGCCAGAATTCTTATCTCGTGCTCTACCAGAGATATCAAAGCCTAAAAACTGCGATTTTTGAAATTTTTCACGAATTTCGGAATTTTTTTCGCAAAGAGAAATCAACTCCCAGATCTGGGACTTGGTGTATGAGTACACGCACTTTGACCTATTTGTAGAAAAAAATGTGTAATGTCGACAGCCTTGTGGAACAATTACATAGTAGTATACAATAGTTTGACAATATTGTTTTCACATATTGTCCATGTCATATCTCAGCTTGTAGGCAATTCTCCTTCTTCAAATTTTTTGTACATAACACTACTACACAATACTATCAAAGGCCAGAATTTCAGATTTTTATCTCGTGCCCCACCAGGGATATCAAAGCCTAAAATGTGCGATTTTTGAAATTTTTGAAGAATTTCGGAATTTTTTTCGCAAAGAGAAATTAACTCCCAGATCTGGGACTTAGTGTATGAGTACACGCACTTTTCACCTATTTGTAGAAAAAATTGTGTAAGGTTGTCAGTTTTCCTTGCTTAAAAAATTCCTCTTGCAAATGGATAGATTTTGGGAAAAATCTTAAATTTTGTGCTAAAATTTCACCTCTAAAAATTTATTTTTTAAAATTATTCGACCACTGTACATTTTACCTATTTTATTCTGAACAAAATGCTGCGAACCTCATTTCAATTGGGAAAATAAAAGACGAGGTATTTACAATTTTGTGTATCCTAGTATCTGAGAAAATCGTTGAACACGATGAAACAAAGATGGCCGTCATGCACAAACAAAAAATAGTAAAATTAAAATAACCGTCAGTTTGAACTTCCGTCATATTAGGGTTGTTGTACAAAAAATTTCAGATTTTTTAAAAATAGTCGAGCGACCAAAAAAATATTTTTGGACAACTTGAAATGGATTGACCCGTGTATATAATATGTCATACATTTTGTTAGCACAAACAATTATAGAAAGGTTGTTGGTAATGGAAATGAAACTTCCAGAACACATTTTTAATCCATTTGTTTTCTGTAATTTATATATTCACAAAAATGGATTTCAATTTTGATAACTTAATAGTTAACATTTTTCTTTTATGAAGCTTTCAGTAAGAGATAATCGGAATATTGAGTTTTATAATATTTTTTGTCGCAATATTGTAATAATTTATGAAATATGTAATTTTATCAAAAAATTTCAACTTATAATATTGGAGTAGTAATTTACAAATGTACTGCAGAATGTAGGATCAAAATTCTAAAGAAATAAATAGACTGATGTAATTAGAAAAGTATTTGTTTTCGTATATTTTGTATTTAAAATTACTGACTCAAATTTTATTCATATCAATATACTTCTATGCATATTTGCACAAAAAAAAACCCATCGGGGACTGTTGTGAAAAGCTAATCGTTTGTCTAATGATTACCTCCTAAGTTCTGGAGACAAATTCCTAAAATTATATATTAAAATTTGAAAAAAAACACATGATTCATTAGCTGTTAAAAACTTATATCAGATTCTACTAAGGCAAAGCAAATGCTTGTTACAGCTTTGAATCGTAACTAATTCTAAAAATATAGGCACTTTAGTTTATTAAACAAATAAATTTCTCTCTTAGGAAGAAACCGAAAATTCTAATGGAGGTCTGTCTAAACAGGATATGAATAATCCTTTAAGGGACAAGTAATTGTTTTTTCTGTAATGATGAATTAACACCGGAATGTTAGAAGAGAAGTTATTTTAATATAAGGGAAAACTATTTTCAAGTTTCCCTCTACAAAATTGTATAACAAATTTCTGATGAAAATCTTGAATAAAATTAGATGGAGCCCATTTAGGGGTTAAAGCAAGACGGAATCTTCACTGGCGGACTTTTCCCCAACTTGGCCACAGCGCATCAAAAGAAATCGCGATATAACAGATTTTAAAACTACGCACATGGTGTCCGATAAAAACACGCGATGTTTTCAGGGGGTCACTAGCTGAAGTACAGAACCCAAGTTCTAACTTCGCTTATTGCAAAGGAAACGACTTTATCAGGATAGAATGGATCAAATAATTATAATAAAATAACTATTTTGATAAATAAGTTTGTTTTTAAGCAATTTACAATTTTTAATAAATATTTTTATTTATTGAAATTAATATGCATTTTTCGACTTCCAATCTACGTATTTAACATTAATGATAGTTTCATATTATTATTATTATTAGTTTACTTTGTAGTGAAAATCATAAAAGAATAAATGTATTTACCTAACTCAATCACTCTCCGGAGATTTGTAGATATCGTCATTTGGTATTAAATAAAATGGAAAAGAAATCAAGACATTCAAATATAAAAAAATAAAATGAATATAATTCAATTCTGTTTAAAGACAATTAAAAAAATATTTTTATGGCAATACATTCGCTAAAAATTGTTTGAAAAGGAATTAAAGTATTTTACCGTTATTTTTCAAGTCGACAAAATTTTATGTGTGATTAATATTTTAAAAAAGAAATGTTTACGTTAAATTTCGTGTAGGCGTGTTTTTTAAAGAGCAAATATTTAATTCTTAACAATCTTTTTTTGATAGGCATATGTTAAAACTAAGGAATATAATACTTTTTTTAATTTAACATAAAATGAAATACAATTAAGAGTTACACATTTTCTGATATTTTAGAAAGAATTAAGTAAATTTAATTAGTACAACCTAAAAAAATAAATTAATTTTATTAATGCAAATTGGATTATGTTTTTTTTTATATAAATCACGATATTTTTATGTATTTTTTGTGTGTTTCTATTGTCGATCACAAAATAAGACTGCTTCATTATTAGAAAATTGTACAGATTGTATATTTTTTATTAAATATATATTATATGATAAATAATAAAGTTCATTAGTATAAAAAATGTGAAAAAAATAAAATTCTTTACGATTTATCATGTAGTAACGATTCTACGATTTTATTTCGCGGGAGTGACTGGTGCAGGTATGCCAGCGCTGCGCCACAAATGACTGGTTTTCACTACTCAATTTTAATAATTTTCTTCGCCTTATTAAATTTCAAAAATTCTGTCATTAAATAAGGTAAGAAGTAGTATAAAAGTTTAGTGATAGCAAATAGCCATTTGTGGGGAAGCTCTTGCACCCATGGTGATGGAAGTTGCGATCTGTTAACTTCTTGGCAACAAGTGTCCATTAATTCTTTTAAAAAAACGGCTCGTAATAGCGATTTCTAGCCTTAACCGTTTAATAATATAAACAACTTTATTTCACTCCTGTAGTTCTTTTCTAAATGTAGTTTTAATTACAGTACAATATTAAAAATATAGCAGATTTGAAAATAAATTTAAATGAATGATTACACATTGATTCATTTTATAATAAATTAAAATACATTAAAATGACTTTAATAAAAGATACTTATTTATTAATTGATTTAATTGTAAATATCCTGAACACTGTGGTAATATTTGTAAACTTATAGTGTATCACATTAACCTTAGAAGGATAATCCAATTTTTAACACTTTCCATTGAAGTAGAAAAGTATTTATGCATTTAGTTGTCTTATAGTCTGTCCACACTCTAACTCCCGTAAATATATTCGGGTTTTCATGAAATTCATAAAGTCATTTAGGGCCACAATGGCATGTTTCATATTGTGTATAATATATATGGAATTAATAGTTCATTTACAGGAATAAATTGTATTACATTTTAGTATATCGGGGAAAACCATTTGCATAGAATTTTACTCAGATTATGCTAGGATTATGATAGGATAGGCCTTTCATTGTATTTGTCGTTTATTTACAGTAAACAAAATGAATTTATTACAGTAATATCTTTGTAATAATTGATTGAAATGCGTTTTAAAATTCGGGATGCGCGTTTAAATTTTTAAAAAATTGCATTTTACATTTTGTATATACATTTTGAACCTCATACCCAAGGCTGTACTAAAGAATTAACGTACCATTCCCCTTATTTGCGGAAATTGCTGAAGGTGAATTTTCAACTGAGGTATATGCGTTTCGTAACTTAACTAAATTTTGACGTGCGTATAGTTAATAAATACAACTAAGTATTTTATATACAGGGCTGCGTAAAGAATTTCCCGATAGTAGATGGAAGTAGCTTAAATTAGGTTTTCAAATGTGTTACGCGTTTCCAGACATTTGAAGTAGATATCATATTTTAACTTATTAAACGGTGCAGTTTTATTATATTATTTTGAATTTTTTAGAAAGAATTTCATAATCTACGCTTGAAGCATGATTTTCCAACTTATTATACATTTATGAAAGCAAAAAAAAAAAAAAAATTCTCTTTTTCAAATGCAAAATAATCTAAAAGTGCAAAATTTTATTAAAAATTTAAATACTGACACAAAACTTACTTTTCTTTTTTTTCTAGAATTTGATACAAAATTACACTAAGAAAAGGAATATTATTACAGAGCTGACAATCTTCAAGTTTTTTCCCTTACTACTAATATTTAAAAGTATAGAGATTGCTGGCTCTTTTATGCGTGAGTTATAAAACTATCATAAAGAAATTCTAAATTATCCCTAGAAAGTTTGAATAGTTATTTTTGGTTATTAAAATGTTGGATGTTTCGAAAACGAAGTAAGATAAAATAAGTATAAAAATTTTGTGGTATAAACCCGAAATTTCCGAATTAAAAACAAGACAGATTTGGCAACACTGTTTGCTATCTGTTTAGTGTTAAGATAAATTTTGACTTTTAATTAGCGAAATATTCTATGAGATACAATAATAATTTAGATTAACTTTTAATAGTAATAAAAGGTCATATGCGCCAGAGATTTTCACGAAATTTTAAAAGGATTTTTGTAACGTAATATTTGGTTTATTTAATGATATACATACATATATCTTCAGACAAAGGGACTAGCATTTTTATACTTAGTTTTTTTTTAAACTAAAACACCTAAAATCACCAACCACCCTGATGCGTACAAAACCCATAGCAACCAACGTGTACGGATTTTTCCTACTACTAAATTTTAGAAAAAAATTTCACCTAATACGATCGCCGAAATATAACGATTTCCAACTATGTAATAAGACTTAATTTCTTTTGAATTTTAGCAGTGGGAAAAATCAGTAAAAGTTGGCAGCTATGCAAACCTGAATTGTTGTGCAGATGACCATAATATAAGGCTGTTACTGGCAAATAATTTTACGTTCCATTGGAACCATTGTTAAAAAAATAACTGTTTTATGTAATTCTCTTTTACTCTTTCTAAACGTGTATTTGGCGAATTTTTGACTCCAGAAAATGGTGCTAGATAAAATTACAACACAATCGCCAATGGCAGCTTTCATTGGATAAGAAATCGAATTGTAAGTGTAAAACAAGTACTCAACTAATAATTAAATGCTATGTAACTATGTTATGTAATTATGTAATTATATTTTTATGTTATATAATTATAAAATTATGTTATGAAAAAAGTATTTCATTGTAATTTTTTAACCTTGTTTGGGAATTTCGATTACTATCTTGTACAGAAATTTTGAGACAATTTAAGAACACGAATTAAGAATTTCTAAATGAAAAACAAGAACGAATCGGCAACCCTGATTTGAAAGTCACATAACGTGTCTCATAATTATATTACGTTGCGTCAACCAACTAGAAATAACCCAGTGCCAAAGCAATTGTGAAATCTTGAAATTGTGAAGAAAATCAATGAAAGTAAAATTTCTATTAAAAATAAATTCCAATAACAAAATGTTCTTCTTTATGTTAAAAAGTCTTTAAATATGTGCTCGAAAAATGCATTTTTTCATATCAGAAACTGTTTTCTTTTTGTTTCTTTCTTTATTTTGTTTTACAATTGCTGTACATAAACACATCAGGCAGATAAATCCAATTGTGTTATATTTTTCTATTGGAACTTTAATAATGACTTACCGTCCGACACATTTGTAACAAAGAATTTCAAAAGCCGCAAACATTTGTCAATATATCTTTTTTCTCTATTGTTTTTTTTTTTACAGATGAAACAATTAATGCATAAGAAATCGAATAATCAAAAAAAAAAAAAAAAAAAAAAAAAAAGAAAAGAAAAGAAAACTTAATAAGCTGCATTATTTTTATTTCATTGAGTTAAGATTATTAATGATTTTTCTTTTGCTATATTTTTCCCCTGAAACTTTAATAGCTTTTATTATTATTATTTTTTCACTTTGTACCGAAAAAGATGAAAAAGGTTTTTTACATTGCCATCATTTACTTTTAATGTCTTAAAATGACAAAGGGATCGAACAAAATTTGCAGGAAGTCTTTTTAGAAAGAAAAGTAAAATTCTTTTTCATTTCGAATTCTTTTAGAACTCTTTCTTTTAACTACTTTTTTATGTTTTTGAAAGTAAATTCATGATATGAATATTTTATGAGATCTTTTTGCATAATATAAATATTATTTTTTTAATTGCTCTTAAGTTTAATATGTAGAAGTATGTTGCACTTTAGTTTCTGCATTTTGATATGTGTTAAGAATACGTAGTTTATTTTTACCTTAAATGTGGGTGAAATAAATGTTTGAACAATTATTTAACTGCTTACATGTGCTATTGTTACCATTCTCAACATCAAAATGTGAAACAAAATAATATTTGATACGCTTGTTATTTCATATTACACTATGTTTTAAATATCATAATCATTGATATATATATATTTTTCAAATGGATTCGTAATATAAATAATTCTTTTTCTTTTACTTAAAAAGTTGCTCCATTTATCGATAATGTTGAATAAATTGCATTATAAATTCTATACTTCCGAATATATTCAGAATAGGTACATTGATAATTATAAAATTAATAGCTGTTGAAATATGCGAATAAAAATGCAGCTTAAATGATTATTTATTCATTTTTTGTATTTAGGAACGTTAATCTTTTGATTATGTTTTGAGACATATACATTTAAGTGCAATATATATAAACACATTTCTATTGGTACCATATATTGAAAAATAATCGATCAATCGGAACAGACATATAACTGAACAGTTTCCAGAAAAAATACCAGATATTTTATTGTCGGCGAAAAGTCGTAAAACCACGAATCTTGCAATGTAAAAGGAAAAAATCTGTAAAGTTGCTAAATTTTTCTTTGAAACTGGGTTTTCATGAATTTTTCATGTAACAGTAGCTTCAAAAATTCATGTAACCAGTTCTGTTTCATGAATCGTTGTTGTTATCGTTAAATAAAAAATTCTAGGAATCCCACTTTCTTAGTAAAAGTTTAGTAACTTTACATATATTTTTTACGGTGATGACCTTAACGAAAAGGTTAAAGATTAGGAAAAAATATTTTTAATATTAAATATGTAAATTGAATAAGATATGTTTAAACTTGCTCTTAGTTTTAATCTGTGGGGGTACATCTCACTGAAGATTGTAGTATCTGAAATGAATTTAAAATATGAAATTTAAATTTTATTACCATCATTTCAGGTTAAATCAATATCTGAATACTTTTTTATGCTTACTTATGAAAACGATTTCTTTTTCAGCATAAGAAAGTTAAATTTAAAAAAAATGTATTTTCGATATTTTACGTTTTATTTAACATTGTATAGTTGAAAGATTGAATTCGTTCTTTTAACTCCTTTCATGATAATCTGTCTTTTGATTTATTTGTGTAAATCTCTATGAAATTTCTGACATAAAGTATATTACATTCAAATTTGATCTTAGGTTTTTTCGCGAAAATTATCTTCACTACTTACTATATACCATCAAATCTATAAAAAATAGGTACTTTAAATTTTATCATTTTATCCATGTGGGAATTTTTATCTTGCATATTCTTTAGAATTTTTCTTTTAGAAAAAGTATTTCTTATACAAAACAAGCTTTGTGTGATATTTAAATTTCATTACCACAATTTCCGAATTGCAATCTTATTAAATCAGAAAAAACTCAAGGCGCGAATCCTATTTATTGTATAATGATACCCGAATTCAAGTAACGCCCGTAATGTGCACTGTAAAAAACCCCCTGTAAAATTACTAAGCTTTTTGTAAACTGAGATTCTGAGAACTTTTCATGTAAGGGCAACAACAAAAATTCATGTAGCACTCATGTAGCAAATCATGTAGCTATTATCTCAGTAATTTGAAAATAGCCTAAGATCTTAAGAAAGATTCTAACTTCTAAATTAGCTTACCACACATGCATTGCTTCAAATGCAGATACACTATGCACTAATCCAGTTTAAAGTGATAGATGTTAATTTAAATGAAAATGTATGCGTGAAAATTATTGTAAAAGGCATGAAAATTCAGTAATATGAGATGTTCTGAAACAAAGCATATTTTAAAATCCTTTTATATTACTAATCGATAGTGTGAAATTTAAAATTGTTCAATGTTTAAAAGTTAAGAAAATGCAGCAAAACAGACGTTTATTGATTCAATCGTTGCCAACTTAAAAATGCCGTTAACGAATCAGAGACATGTATTTTGCACTATAATCTAGATTCTGATCTCATTTCTTTCTCTCACATATTCCACTAAATGTATTCCAGTCCATCTTGTGAATACGCAATATACACACACACATACATCCATCGAGACGCAAATATCCATTTAAAAATTTTTCTTTAAGAAAAAACAATATTTTATCTCAGTTTTTTATAAAAAATAATGTTTTTCTTTGTGTACAATATCACGTATATTGGAAAAATATATTGTATTGTTCAAATGAACGCTACATAATACCGCAACATACAATAATACCAACAAAAAATTTAAAGTGACAATTATTTGGTGGGTTTTTTGCAGAAAAGATATTTTATTCTCCAAAAATAAAACAATAAAAAAGAAACGCAAAAAAAAAAAACGAGGTTCATTATTTTTTATTCCTTTGCGTTAAGAATACAAATGAGTTTTCTTTCATTACACATTTCCACGCTGAAAGGTTTAACAAATTTTTATTTTATTTTTTTTTTTAGTCTTTTCACTTTTAGCTTTAAGGATATTTTTTATCACCATCATTTACTTTTAATGTTTTAATACGATAGTGCAGTTAAACAAAATTCGTAAGAGGAATTTGGAACATGTAATGAAATTAGCAATGTTTTAATCCTTTTTAAAAAAATTTGATACTTTTTATGCATTATTTCAAACAAAAACTAGTTTTACATTTAACATTTAAAATGTATTTTACATATACAATTTTATTTGGGGACTATCAGAGGAGTAGTTAGAAATGACTTAGATAATGTATGATTACTTTTATATAAAGGTTTTAATTTTTATGACCATCCGGGAAGCATTCAAAGATTTAAAATTTGCGAATTTCACTTAAAAAGGCTTTATTTTCATGAGATTTTATTTGGCAATAGGCTTTTTAAAAAGATATCAACGCCTGATATTTTAAAACATTACCGTTTTAAATATTCTCTAAGGATTTTAATCTTATAATTGTTTTTTTTCCTCGTGAATCTTATATAAGCTTATACAAACCTTTGCCGTTATCGTTTAGATGCATTATATAAACTGGTAGATGTTTCCTAAAATATTACGAAATTTAATACAATATGCTTCCAAAGATACCCACGATTTAAAAAAAAAAAACATTTCTTTATCACAAAAATTAACAAATGTGCTTTTAACTAACGAACATTTCAGTAACGATTCAAAGTATTTTATAGCGTGCAATAAGAAGATTTGTCAATTTTGATGCAGTCGTTATCAGATACTAATAATCTTAAAGTAATATTGTAAATAAAATAATTGTAAATAAAATAAGTAAATATTGTTATATTCAACAAACATATTTAAGAGAAATTCATGCTAAATTAAAACATTCATGAAGTGATTAACATTATTATTTTTTTAATTATTCTTGCGTGTAAAAATGCTGATATGTAGCTAAAAATCTTTACCTGTGACTAGTTAATAAGCGAAACATTATATAAGTTAAGAAAATAGATTAGTATATCGCAAAATCCCCTCGAAATGGTTTCCGAAAATTACAGTTAGCAAATGAGACTATTTGTATATACAAGAAGGGGGAGGATTGTACTTTATGCTTATATATAACTAAATAAATAAACAACGTTAAAGAGCACAAATATTATAAAATAAAAGATATTAAAAGCATACAGCTGTTTCGGGACTTCTAAAGTCCCATCATCAGTGCGAAAAAGTGTAAAACGTAAAAGAAAGTCACATCGTAAAATAAAATAAAAGAAACCGTGCATCTGAGCTCGCCGCTAAGGCGAACTGACTAAGAAACGTCGCAAAGCAACAGTAAAATTAAACTGGCACGCGCACCTAGAGGAGACCAATCATATGTCACTTCTCACTGGACGAGTCCAAATCAAAGAGAACTGGAGGGGGGGAGGGGGAGTGAAATTACAGGAATGGAAACCAGACATCAGAAAAACGTGGAGTACTGGACATGTCGTTAACTAAATTACTAGAGTTTTTCCATATATGAAAAGCTTCCCAAAAGTCTAAATCATAAACAGATGAATAATATTGTATTATTGAGGCTTCGGAAAATTTAAAATTATGATTATTGGACAAGCAATGGTTGGCGATAGCGGAACGTTTTATTTCACAATTTTTAACGTTAGTACTGTGCTCTCCCACACGTTTTTTCAAAGTACGCTTCGTCTGACCGATGTACATTTTATCGCATTCGCAAGAAATCTTATAAATACCCCAATGTGATAAATCATCTATTGGATCTTTGAGATTAGAGAATTTAATTTTATTGAAAGGAGTAAAGGTCATTTTAAAGTCAAATTTTGACAAAATTTTGGAAATTTCATGACTGATTTTTGGAAAATATAGAAGAATAATTAAATTAACATTCCGGCCTGAGTTGAAGTTCGAAGGAGTACGTTTTCTTAATTTCGATGATTCTATTCATAACAAATTAAGAAAACGTACTCCTTCGAACTTCAACTCAGACCGCAATGTTAATTTAATTATTCTTCCATATTTTCCAAAAATCAGTCATCAAATTTCCAAAATTTTGTCAAAATTTGACTTTAAAATAACCTTTACCCCTTTCAATAAAATTAAATTCTCTAATCTCAAAGATCCAATAGATGATTTATCACATTGGGGTATTTATAAGATTTCTTGCGAATGCGATAAAATGTACATAGGTCAGACGAAGCGTACTTTGAAAAAACGTGTGGGAGAGCACAGTACTAACGTTAAAAATTGTGAAATAAAACGTTCCGCTATCGCCAACCATTGCTGGTCCAATAATCATAATTTTAAATTTTCCGAAGCCTCAATAATACAATATTGTTCATCTGTTTATGATTTAGACATTTGGGAAGCTTTTAATATGTGGAAAAACTCTAGTAATATAGTTAATGACATGTCCAGTACTCTAAGATTTTCTGATGTCTGGTTTCCATTCCTGTAATTTCACTCCCCCTCCCCCTTCCTGTTCTCTTTGATTTGGACTCGTCCAGTGAGAAGTGACATATGATTGGTCTCCTCTAGGTGCGCGTGCCAGTTTAATTTTACTGTTGCTTTGCGACGTTTCTTAGTCAGTTCGCCTTAGCGGCGAGCTCAGATGCACGATTTATTTTATTTTATTTTACGATGTGACTTTCTTTTACGTTTTACACTTTTTAGCACTGATGAAGGGACTTTAGAAGTCCCGAAACAGCTGTATGCTTTTAACATCTTTTATTTTATAATATTTGTGCTCTTTAACGTTGTTTATTTATTTAGTTATATTTGTATATACATCTTTAAATCCCATAATTCTATTCTTTGTTTGGTTTCTACTGTTTCGGAAAGCTTTTTGGATTCGGCGGTAATTCGGAAGAATTTTTATTATCTTATCGTAAACATTATTAAATATAGTAATATTTTTGTACATGATTCTTTTTTACAAAGTAAGAAACAATCCTATGAAACGTACTCGTATATACAATAGGACAGGCTTATTCCATTTATGTATTAGTGAAATAAAGAAACATCTTCGACTTTCTAGTTAAAGTATATAAAATAGAAATATGATGAAATAATTCCATTTTCGGCATTAAAGTCAATTTATATAATTTCTTCTCCATAATTTGAAAAGAATATTATAACCCTTTCCAAATAGTAGATTTTGAGAAACAGTTGCTTTAAATGAATGTAAGACTTGTAGAACGCTTTATGGTGAATGTTGAAAATTAACTCACTTAATGAAATACATATTTTTATTACTTTAAAACCGTATTCCGAAACTAAATGATACCTTTGATCTAGGAATGAATTCCTCGAAAAGCTTTTAATGGATCTTAAGTTTGAAATTATTTTGCGTTTGTAAATGAAAGAATAACATAATTAATAAAGAGCTTATAGATATAGACAAACAACCTCTTTAAAGAAGTATTCTTAAAATTTCCATATGTTGTTTATTCAACATTTTCTCTTGGAATCTAAAACTAAAAATGTTTGCTTGGAAATAGTAGAAAGACAATTGACCGCGTTGCTCTGCAGAAGATTTCAGGATAGGTATCCCTCTAAGGATTAGGATTCCTCTTTGCTTCTCCGGCCTTAAAAATAGTTTATGCGATTATATGGGATGGCTGTGTTTTTCCCTGACCACTCGCCATCCCGATAAAGTAGATTAATATATTTTTTTAAATAAGTTGGATTAGGTCTAATTAGATCGCTTCTTCGAAACTTCCAATTTATACGGAAATAAGGTTCAACCAGGAGCAAAATCAACATTTGCTGTTTTTAAGCATATTATTCAATTCTTTATGAGGAAAATGTATACTGCTTTTCTACCATTGTCTCAACCTGAAATCACTAATAATATTTCGTTTTATTACATACAACATTCTGACAGCCCTAGTGACTCTTCCGAATTACAAATCCCAAACAGTAACTATGAGATCATAATTATATTGGAGGAATTTTAGTAGTTTGTCACTAAGGAAATTTGGAAAAAAGGGTAATCAATATACGGATGTACGAAATTTCTGAACAAAATTTCATTTTCAAGTATTTCTGAGTAACAAAGTGTTAGGTAACTTTCCCTACAAAAAAGTAAAATATATCTAATACTACCATTTTATATATATATGCATATTTGTCTTACTGTAACTCTCATATTTATGAAACGATTTAGATGCAACATAGTATCTGCATTACCCACCATGGCTTAACCGAGTTTGGCCAAGGTCTTAAGAGGGCTCAGAGGTTGAAAACTTTAAAAAAAATCTAGTTTGATTATTCAATTAATTCTTAACTCAATGCAGAAAACCGCATAAAAATATTAGCATTTTTAACGGAGTTATAAGCATTTATGTATCAATACTTACATAGCCGCATCCATGTAATTTCAACTTTAAGTCGTGTTTTCTCAAAACTTGATTTTTGACGACTAACACCAAGATTTTAAAAAACTATTTGATGGGATGGCTTAAATTTTTTTTGCATGCATATAACATCATTATCTAGATTATGAATTAAGGATATAACTATAATTTAATAAAAACAGTATTAAAAAATCTCTCAAAGTTGAAAATTTAAAAAAAAAGGCTTAAAAAATACAACTTTTTTCCATTAAAAATACTCAAAACTAGTGCTCGCGATAGGATACGTATAGCAGCTATACGTTTAATGGATATACGTATATCCGTATAATACGTTTTTCAGCTATACGGATACCTTAAAATATATGTTTAAACGTATCCGGATACGTATAAGGCGTATCATTTAAACGTATATTTAAGAATATGTATATTTAATTTATATGTATATTCCACGTGTTGTATCTAATTTAAATATTAGACTTCATCAGTCTTATGTCACTGAATGAAGAATAATTTGGAAATCGGTGGCGTGATGACAGGAATCCGTATAGTATATCTTATATATACAAGATAAAGCAATAAAAAGCGTATACTTTTTAAAACAGTTTGCAAAAATTTCACAAAATATCAGATTCCTGATTGGCCAATCTCGTTTCACTAACAGAGAAATATCTATTTTCAAAACAGCGAGTTATTACCGTGAATTGCAAAAGTATTTTGCAACATTCTACTTTGAATTTATTTAGATTTTTTTATTCATCTCATGGTAATGAGCTCAGATACCCCGTTATTTTACATTTCGTGTAGGTAATGCATACAAATTGTATCCATTGTAAATAACCAGCAAAATTAAACACTTTTTGAGGAAAGAATGAGAGTATAAATGTCTCAGATTTATTGCGAATTCTTGTTAAATTTAGTTTTTCCTTTTTAATTATTAAAAAATTCTTTATTCACTTATTGTTTTACACTCAAGATTGCACCCGAACGTAAATGCTATTCTTTCTATAGAGCTAATATTTTCTAACTCTATTAATGTATAATGAAATTTCATTTTTTTAATCTTGACATTCCCATGAAAACATACATAGAATCACTTCATATCAAGCATTACCTGAATCCATAATATGATGAAAATCCGTGCATTAATTCTGGAAATAGAGCTATTGCAGAAATCGTAAATAAAATACAGCAAAGTAGAGCCACCTATTGAACAATTTACATACAAAACTAGTCACCAACAATTTCTACCAGGGACTACCTGAATATATAGAGGAGACTGGGATACATGTGAACATAACCATAGGTTTTTCTCATAACTAGGTTAAGTTCTATAAGCAAAACTACTCAATATAGTAAACAGAACTTTTTCTACGCATGGTATTTTTTTCATTACCTTTTCAGTTCTTCTTACTTTTCTTAATAGTTTATTGTATTCAAAAAAAATGTTCATATGTGCCCCAACGAAAGAGCAGTTGTAAACGCATAAGGGAAACACGTGAACACAAGGAAAAAAATTTTGACATGTTTTAATTACCTTTTTCATGTTACCTTAAACATTAGTTGTACTATCTAGTAAATTCACCATAAAGAAAAATATATGTATATTTATTTAGTTTCTAAGTGATATGTTTAAGCAAAATATTATAAAATAAAAATAAGCAGATTTGGGGGGGGGGGAGGCTTAGATAATAGATAAAATATTGTTGCAATATAACAAAAAAATTAAAGAAGTAAACTTGAGAAAATAATTAAAGAATTTAAATTTTGCTTAGGATTTTTTGTTTGGGGGAGATTTTAGGGAGGGGGCATTTGGATAATATTTATAGGAAAACTACCAAAAGGCGAACGATTCTCATTCCTATATTTGCCTTATTTGCCTGTAAATTAAGGATAAAAAATTGTTTTACATTTATAAGATTCCTCCAAATTTAATTTCTTTTGATTTTAAAAGAAAGGGGGAGTCAATAATTCACGGTATTGCACGGTAGTTATAAGTTTAAAAATTTTATTTTCTTAATATATATATATCTATTTTCAAAACACCAAATAAAATAGCTGTTTTAGAAATGGAAGTAAACTAATACTATAAGTTTGCAACAAATGAAACAGAAAAATTTGCAAAGTTGTTAAACGTAATATTTTTTGCATTAATAATGATAACTAAAAAATAGTATTGAAAACTATTAAATTAAATAATGTATAGCATTTATTGCAATTTAGAAAACATGAAATTTGTTTAAATTACAATTGAACATAAAGAGCTTGTTGCCTTTTATGTATTTGCTGACAGTTGTATTTCTAAAAGTTTCTATTACACAAAATCAACTTTATATGATAGAAATGTCTTCTATTTTTATTAAAATATAGATAATGGAGCTGTCATTATTTTCACGAAGTTAACTAAAAGTAATAGAATCACTGAATGATTATTGGGCAATTTAATGACGTATTCAGATCTGCCCCAACTAGACTCTTCATAAGTGTCCCACATTCACACAAGAGTTAAAATGACAAATCATTAGCATTTCTCAATTTTAAAAAATAAAAAATATCATAAATATTTATTAGTATCCATAGTATATGTTAAATAAATAAAAAAAAGAATAAATAAATAATATTATTCTTTTATCAAGTTGGAGATTTTACTTTTGAGTTCAGTAAGCAATGTTTTGGCTCCTGAGGATAAACAAAATGTCGAAGAGTTTCAATTTTTTTTTCATATGTCTATAGGTGCTCCCATCTTTGGTAATTTTTTGAAATATAAAAACATATGATAACTAGTGAAAAATAGAATGTTCTCATATGCCCCATTTTCACACATGCCCCACTCTCTCCCATATATATTACTTAATTCTGCATATTAGGTCTTGAGATAGAGCACCCACAAAATTCATGTCACATACATAAAATAATGTCACAGACTCACAAACTCACTGGCAGATATTTTGTAAAAACATGTTTTTCGGACTCTGTTACCCTTAAAACGTGTAAGCCCGTCGAAAGTTTTCCCGAATCCAATACTTTCTTCTTCTAAAGATAAAAGAAAATATAAAAAACTAAGTACTGCGTCGCAGATTTTCCAAAGATTAGTTTGATTCTACCCACAACTAATGTAAGACATTTTATAATAAATAACTTAGTTTTTTTGGGGGAAAAAAACAAAATCTAAACTGAGGAAGTTTTCAGATTTTTTTAAGTACCTGCATAACAAGTAGTAGTTAAGTAAACACATCGTAGTTCTTTGAACAAAGAATCGCGATGGGGATACTCTACCGGATATTTCTCAATGTCTCTAATCCGCAAAAAAATATTGAAACATCAAATTTCATACATTGAACGAAAAACGTTTAAACGTTTATACGTTTAACCGCTTGGGTAAAATCCGTATACACGATGTACCGTATATGCTGTTTCGTGTAATACGTATAACTGCCGATGCCGAATTATACGTATAGCAAATACGTATTTCATATAATACGTATTATACGTATACTCGTATAAACGTAAAATATGGAGCTCTACTCAAAATATTAAACTATCTAAAATATATTAATTCATAATCTATATAATGATGTTATATGCATGCATGCAAAAAAAAAAAAAAAAAAAAAAAAAAATTAAGCCATTCTATCAAATAGTTTTTTCTAATCTTGGTGTTAGTCATCGAAAATCAAGTTTTGAGAAAACGCGACTTAAAGTTGAAAGTACATGGATGCGGCTAAGAAAGTGTTGATACATAAATGCATATAACTCCGTTAAAAATGCAAATATTTTTATGCGGTTTTTTGAATTGAGTTAAGAATTAAATGAATAATCAAATTAGACCATAAAAAAATCGATTTTTTGAAAAGTTTTCAACCCTTGAGCCCCCTTAACCTAGGCGGCCATTTGAAAGCATTAAATTAAAAAAAAGTACGAAAAAAATTTTAATTAATTTTTTTTAATTTTTTGAAATTAACATTACTTTAGAGTATTTTTTGCTTATTCCTTAACTTTCCTCCTTAACTCAGATTTTATAATTGTTCAGCAAGTTAAATTTCTGGCATAGATATAATTAGGAATTTATTTTATTTTTGTTATTCATGGTGTCGGCGAAGTTTGTTACCCAGCGACATCCACTATGTTGTTTTAAAATGGCGTCCACATAAAAGCAAAAAGAAATTTATGAATCCAGATAGCAGCTTCTAATTAATAAAATTGATAAGAGGAAAGGGAAACATTAAAATTTGAGAAAGCTTTTCCTTTAACCGTTTGACCCTGATACAAGGATTTCAGAGCATTTTCTTGTTATTTTCAAAAATGACTAAAACATAGCATTTTGAAATTCTAGCAGTCTCATATTTTCGTCTCAATCTTATTGTTTTTCATGCGACAGCAATCGGATTTATTAACAAATATAAATATCTCTGAGCTTGATATGGTTGAGACAAATTGAATACAGATGTCTGATTTGACTAAATTTTCATTGATCTTTAGTAATGACGAAAACGGATATTCAATCCTATATAATCGAATTGCACTAATTTTAACTACCGGTATTTGAATAAAAAAAGATAGAATTAAAAAAAAGACAGGATATGAAAGCAACCTTTTCCTCCCGGCACATGGATTTTTTAATACGTGATTTTAGTATGACTTTTCTTTTTAAAATTAACAAAATAATATTGAAGTTAAACAATGTTATGATGTTATATCAATCATTTGTTATAACATAGATGCCAACATCTCTTAATTATTCCGGAGTCTGATCAAAAATTTGCTTGCAAAAACCGGAAAAAACATTTAAGAAAATGTGTTTACTTTCTACGATGTAAATCTTTGATTTCATCCTGAAAGTTTTGGTCAAATAAAATTTCCGGTTGAAAACATGCTCATCTTGTATCAGACTCCGGAATAAATTAAGAGGTGTTGGCATCTATGGTTATAATCGAATTAAAGAACAACTTAGTATAAGCCAAAAATTTTACAGGATACGAAATCACTTAACATTAGTAATACAGACAAGATTTTGAAAACTTGAATAATATGTTTCAAGTTATTGCAAAACATTGTTTCCTTTGCAGTGAGAAATTTAACAAAAATACGCAAATTCATTAATTTAAAATTAATTTTAATGCCGTATATAGAATTGCTAAGCATGTTACTTTATAGCTTATGATTGATAATTTTATTATTTTAGAGTAATTTTATCATGGGTTATAACATATTATAACTATTTATTTATATTTAATATGAATACAGGGTTCGCACAGTTCTACCACTAAATTTTAAGAATATTTTCGAAATGTTTCACTGCAGAAAAATATCGTAAAATCTACGAATGAAAGTGGGGTTTACGAATGTTGTGGTTTAAAAAATAAATGTAAATTTCCTTATTTTTAGTAGTGGTGCCAGAGTCCTTGGAAATATGAAGGTGTGTGCGAACCTTGTGAATATAAGTTTTATTTATTTGTTTTCAAAAAGCATGTATATATCGATTACCATAATTGCGTATAGAGAAGTTATAAATGTGTTAAATACATAATAATCATAAATCGGTATGGAATTTCGGGAAAAAAGCAGTTTATATACACACAGTTGAAAAAAAAATAAAGATGATTTTACAGAGACTGTACTTGCATCTTGGACACCAATAGAATTCACTGTTTTTAACGGAAAAATTCCCGCAAATTTCAAACATTTTTTTCTTCAGAAAAACAGTGAATTTTATTGACGTTCCGATTGGCAGTGCAATCTCTGTAAAATTTTGCGTTTTTTTTTTTTTTTTTTTTTTTCCTTACAGTGTATACTAAGATTGTTCTATACGTTAGAGAATACTTAATAAGACAAAAGAGTATAATTTATAGATATAAACCTAAAAATTGAGCCAGTGTTTTATACATGTAATTTTAACGGAGCGTTATTCAATTTTTTTTATAATTGTTGTTATACACTAGATTTAATTTATAAATAAAGTACATTTTGGAAATGAATATTTCTTCTGAAAAGCTGTATTAATTAACTCCGTCTATGCCGAATTTATAGGAATTTCGAGTAGTTTGTATTAAGTGATTACTTTTTGAGCCAATAGCTTCATTTTCTACTTATCTTATTAACTAATTTTATGCTCAGATCTGAATGTTTTGCTCGCTATTTTGCTAAATATATTTATATTGCCATTATTTCTCATACTAATTGAGCGAAAGTGCACTGAGAAAAAAATATGGTTCTGGCATATGGAATCTAAGTAATGGCTCTAGAAAAAATAGTTCCATGTCATCCCTATAAATTTTAGTTCCATTTCTTAGAGAGTTCCAGAGTCTCTTACTAGAATTCAAGCGCGTTTTCCTATATTTTTGTTGTCAAATTTATCTAAAAATCTCTTCAAATAGATGCGAACACAATAGATTTGATTTAGTAGCTAGAATTATAGCTTAAGAAACAATTCCTAAAATTAAGCGATAATTTCTCGCTACTGAAACGGTTCAATGTCGTTTCGTCTCCTAGAAAACACGAGACTAGAAATGTCAAGTCATTTAGCCTATTCAGCTTAGTTGTTTACCCCACTCGCATAGTTTGGACATCTATATTTCTAGTTTAGAGATTCAGAAAGTGACTAACTATTCATTCTAGTTGAAGGCGGCATATTTTTTTTCTCAGTGTGATGTTTTTTATTACCTCAAATAGTTAATTATAAAGAATGTGTAATATACTAAAGATGCATTAACGTAGTTCGTTTATTTTAATATCCTCGAAATTATTTATAAATATTTTGCGATATTATTTGCTGTATTAATTTAATTACAGTTGTATAATTATTATATTATTTTCTTGCAAAACCCTCTTCGGGTAGAGCGAATCCTTCATTTAATTAATGATTCAGACAACCAATGATTAAAGATAATATTGCATTTGGATGTTCAAGATTTTTTATTGTGCTATTATGAAATGAAATTATTTTTAAATGATCCAGGCGTAATCATGAAAATACATACATTTAGTTTAATGAAAATAATTTTCTTTAAAAGAGATTATATAAATTCTTATGGGTAAATAGGCTTACAAGTATATTTATTTCCGAAAATAATAGTTTTATTTGATAACATAGCTTTTATCCTTACAATTTATTAACATAAATAAATCATCGTTTTTATATAATTATAAGGAAATTGATAAATAAAAAAAAAAAAAAAATACGTGTGGCACTCGGGGACTGCCGCGGTAAAGCTATTGCATAGCATTTTTTTATCAACTTATGCAATTATAATTATTTATTTATTTTTTATTTATGCAGTTTTTTTGTCTTTGATATTAATTCAAGTTAAACATTTTGAGCGTGATGACCGATAACATTTTTTTTTCTTGTATTGAACAAATGAAAAGTTAATATCGTTTAAAATAATTTTATTATCTTACAATACATGTAGGTTAATCAGGAATTTTTATCATTGAAACTATACATTTATTGTAGCTGAAATAAAAAACATAAGTTTAAGACTTGATATTCTCAAAATATCTGAAAAATGCCGCGACAATGTCTGCCGAAGTCTACGGAAGTATACCGTGACGAAGTCTGCCAAACTGAAGCGACGTTAGCCGGAGTGTTAGGTTTTTTTTCTCGTTAAAGAATTTCTAGATTCTTTCGCCGCGCTCAAAGCCCGCGATAAAAGCTATGAAATACCTTAATAAATTACAAACAAAATTTGATCGCGAGTTATTAGCATTTTAAATTTTCCGAACCTCACCTTGGGGGTCTCCTGTCACCAAAAATTAACACTGTTTCATAATAAATTACCAAACAAAATTTGGCCTCACTACGAAAATTAGATCGCGAGTTATAGACATTTTAAATTTTTCGACCCTCACCATGGGGGATCTCCTGTCACCAAAAATTAACACTGTCTCATAATAAGTTACCAAACAAAATTTGGCCGCGCTACGAAAATTGATCGCGAGTTATAAACATTTTAAATTTTTCGACCCTCCCCGTGGGGGGGGGGGGGTCTTCTGTCAACAGAAATGAACACTCTCTCATAATAAATTACCAAACAAAATTTGGCTGCACTACGAAAATTAGATCCCGATTTATAAGCATTTAAAATTTTTCGACCCTCACCGTGGGGGGTCTCCTGTCACCAAAAGTAACACTGTCTCATAGTAAATTACCAAACAAAATTTGGCCGCACTACGAAAATTAGATCGCGAGTTATAAGCATTTTAAAATTTTCGACCCTCTCCATGGGGGATCTCCTGTCACGAAATATTAATACAGTCTCATAATAAATTACCAAACAAAATTTGGCCGCACTACGAAAATCAGCTCGCGAGTTATAAGCATTTTAAATTTTTTGACCCTCACCATGGGGGATCTCCTGTCACCAAAAGTAACACTGTCTGATAATAAATTACCAAACAAAATTTGGCCGCGCTATGAAAATTAGATCGCGAGTTATAAACATTTTAAATTTGTCGACCCTCCCCGTGGGGGGGGGTCTTCTGTCACCAAAAATGAACACTCTCTCATAATAAATTACCAAACAAAATTTGGCTGCACTACGAAAATTAGATCGCGATTTATAAGCATTTAAAATTTTTCGACCCTCACCGTGGGGGGTCTCCTGTCACCAAAAGTAACACTGTCTCATAGTAAATTACCAAACAAAATTTGGCCGCACTACGAAAATCAGCTCGCGAGTTATAAGCATTTTAAAATTTTCGACCCTCTCCATGGAGGATCTCCTGTCACGAAATATTAATACAGTCTCATAATAAATTACCAAACAAAATTTGGCCGCACTACGAAAATCAGCTCGCGAGTTATAAGCATTTTAAATTTTTCGACCCTCACCATGGGGATCTCCTGTCACCAAAAGTAACACTGTCTGATAATAAATTACCAAACAAAATTTGGCCGCGCTATGAAAATTAGATCGCGATTAATAAGCATTTTAAAATTTTCGACCCTCGCCGTGGGGGGGTCTCCTGTCACCAAAAGTAACACTGTCTCATAATAAATTACCAAACAAAATTTGGCCGCGCTACGAAAATTAGATCGCGAGTTATAAGCACTTTAAATTTTTCGACCCTAACCATGGGGGATCTCCTGTCACCAAAAGTAACACTGTCTCATAATAAATTACCAAACAAAATTTGGCCGCGCTACGAAAATTAGATCGCGAGTTATAAGCATTTTAAAATTTTCGACCCTCGCCGTGGGGGGTCTCCTGTCACCAAAAGTAACAGTGTCTCATAATAAAATACCAAACAAAATTTGGCCGCACTACGAAAATTAGATCGCGAGTTATAAGCATTTTAAATTTTTCGACCCTCACCAGGGGATCTCCTGTCACCAAAAGTAACACTGTCTGATAATAAATTACCAAACAAAATTTGGCCGCGCTATAAAAATTAGATCGCGGTTTATAAGCATTTTAAAATTTTCGACCCTCACCATGGGGGGGTCTCCTTTTACTAAAAATTAACACTGTCTCATAATAAATTACCAAACAAAATTTGGCCGCGCTACGAAAATTAGACCGCGAGTCATAAGCATTTAAATTTTTCGATCCTCATCATTGGGCGGGTCTCCACTCACCAAAAGCTACATTATCCTACCTTGTTTTATCTTAAGACGATTCTTTTCTATACACATTTTATCAGGAATTTTTATTATTGAAACTATATATTTATAGTAACTGAAATAAGATATATAAGTTTGAGTCTTGATATCCTCTAAATATCTAAAAAATACCGCGTCAATGTCGGCCGAAGTCTACCGAAGGATACCATGCCGAAGTCTGCCGAAGTGAAACGACGGTAGCCGAGTGTTAGGTTTTTTTCGTTACGGATGTGTTAGGATATTTCTCGTTACGGAATTTTTGGATTCGGTCGCCGCGCTCAAAGCCCGCGATAAAAGCTATGCAATAGCTTAAAAATGCTTGATAATGCTATTTAAATTAGTAAAATACGCCATTGTAAAGATTGGATGCATACAAAGATATGTGTTTGAAAAAAATACTTTATGCAAAAGTATTATTTTGTTTATTTCGCATTTTTATTCATGCATTTATTGTTGTTATTTTATATATAATTGAAGATGTTTCAGGGCTCCGGTATGGTACATTTTTAGAATATCACTAATTTCATATAAAAATCTTCTTTCTTGTAAACGTTTCTTATAAAAGGTTTCTTGCAAATTATGAATGAAAGAAACGCAAAAGTTTTTCTGTTGCGTATGTTGTCGGAAATTATCACTAAAATATGTCTTCAAAAAGAATAATTTTACATCTCCTGGAGATCAAGTATTTCATTCATTTCAACTAATAACAAATATATACACTATATTGCCATAGATTATTGGACACTTGCGATTTTAGACATTTTACTAAATATCTAGAAAAATACATGAGGATTCATCTCCAAACTCTTAGTGTATAAATATAATAGTATACGTCATACATCTCCGTGAAGATTTTTACCGAAACTCCATAGGGGACCGTCAACAAATTAAAAAAGAATGAATATCTCTTGAATAACCCTGTCAAAACTAATGTAGCAAAAGCGCTCAAACTCTAGATTATAATTGAATGCCTTATTGTAATACACTGTGTTCATTTTTATGTAAATAGCATGCTTGCTCGCAAAGTAATTAAGGTTTTTATAAAAATGGCCCCAAATTTTTCTAAGTTTTCCCCTTATAATTTTCAGAGTTCTTAATATAAAATAATATTTTTTTCAGAAAATATGACAAACAACATTGCACACAGTACCCTGTAATCAAAATTAAAAAATAATAAAAATTGTATGAAAAATGAGTAGGTTTACTAAATAATTTTTTACTGCGCATGCGTCAAAGATATCAAAATTTCATTTGCATATTATGTTAGCTAAATGTATAGAGCAACTTTTGTAAAAGTCTCAAAATTATAGCTTGAAAATTCTGAAAATAATCGTCTATAGAAAAAGGACAAAATCCGTTGTTTCCAAAATGAAGCAAAAAAATGAGGGATTTTATCCAAACATCCCGTATTGTGTATTCTATATTGACACTAATCAATGAATATATGGATACAACCCCTCTTGTTTTTGCTTCATTTTGAGAATAACGGATTTTCAACTTATTCAATTGACGATTATTTTCAGAATTTTTCAAGTTATGATTTTGTGACTTTCACAAAAGTTGCTCTATACATTTAGCTAACGTAATATGCAAATGAAATTTTGATATGGTTGACGCATGCGCAGTAAAAAATATTTAGTAAACCAACTCATTTTGTATACAATTTTCATTATTTTTTAATTCTGATTACAGGGTACTGTGTGCAATGTTGTTTGTCATATTTTCTGAAAAAAATATTATTTTATATTAAGAACTCTGAAAATTATAAGGAAAAAACTTGGAAAAATTTGGGACCATTTTTATAAAAACCTTAATTACTCTGCGAGTATGCATGCTATTTGCATAAAAATGAACACAGTGTATTACAATAAGGCATTCAATCATAATCTAGTGTTTGAGCGCTTTTGCTACATTAGTTTTGACAGGGTTATTCAAAATATATTCATTTTTTTTAATTTGTTGACGGTCCCCTATGGAGTTTCGGTAAAAAATCTTCCCGGAGATGTATGACGTATACTATTATATTTATACACTAAGAGTTTCGAGATGATTCCTCATGTATTTTTCTAGATATTTAGTAAAATGTCTAAAATCGCAAATGTCCAATAATCAATGGCAATATAGTGTATATATATACACACAACATTTTACATTTTAAAAGTTAAATTTATAAAAACTGTTAATGTAATAATGACGAAAAGTACTTTTAATTGAAATTAAACGACGCCCTTTTTTATTTTCATTTTAATAAAAAATAGATAATATTTATTTGCTTGATTAAACTTTTTATTTTTGCAGCTCTCATGAATAGTATTAGTTGCATCCAATAAAGGAAACGTTACACTCATTCGCAATATATATTTTATAGGAAGGTGCATTAATATATATATTTAAATAGAGTACATTATATTGAACTATACCCCCCCCCCCCGAAAAAAGGTAATGTATACATTTAAAGGCAGCTTAAGCAAGTTATAAATTTTGATCACATTTCATTCGGCTATATTTAAAAGAATATTTTGCTGTTATGCTTTAACTTCAATTACATTGAATACATTTAAAAATCATCAACAGAACTATTTTAATGAAATTGGTTTTAGCAAAATATTTCTTTAGCCTCTTTTCCCCCTTAGGAATAAAGAAGAATATTTTTTTTTTTATTTAAAAGGAAAATAGAGCATCGTTTTTAAAATTAATGATTCAGACAACAAAAGCATAAATTTAATAATGTTTTTTATTGTTTGATTATTTTCCTCTTCGTCATAATCGTTTCACATACGGAATTAGTCTTAAACTTCTAATTCCCATGGTAGGATACGTTCTAAAAATCCCGGAATTAAAATAATTCATACCAGAAGAATTTGATAATAAATTTTGAGATAGTTAACGAAGGAATGTCTATTGTTAAATAAAGCAAATATAGCTATTTAATGTTTCTGGTTTGAACTATCGTGTTTAGCGTACGAATTGAATATTTCTACTGAGCGAAAAATTGTCCAGGCCGGGAATCGAATCGAGATCCTTGGCTTTCGATGCTGATGCTTTACTATTTAAGCAATTTGGGCGACTATGTTATGACCAATAAGGCTATCTCAGTGAGAAATTTCCGCCGGTTGTCGGCCATTTAGCTTAAACGGTAAAGCATTGGTTTTGTAAGCCAAGTATGTGGGTTCGATTCCCGGCTTGGATAGTTTTTAGCCCTGTTGAAAATATTGAATTCGCATGATAAATTTGAAAATCAGTTTGATTGTGTTAAAATCTTGTTTGGTTTATCTAAATTAAAATAATCACTAAATAGGAATCACTTGTGGTAGCATAGATGCTACTATGAGCATAGTGTTAATTGATCTAGGTGTAGAATCAAAAGCATACATTTCATTTAACCCTTTCCGGCACACTGTGCTCAGTCTGGGATACCCAATTTTAATTTTTAAGCTTGCAAACGGAACCAATAATGTTTTTATAAAATTTTACCTTTAAATTGACAGCTTAAATTAGGGGATTTTTAATTTGTAAAATAGTCGCTTGTAAATTCCGGTGACAGTCGATAATTTCTCAATTTCTAAAAGAATTTACCTGTGCCGGAAAAGGTTAATTAATGCAACAATTTTTTAGAATAATCTATATTTATTTAGATTTGTAATTAAATGTTTATATAGTAAAGCATGATCCGAAAAAGAAAGTTATACTTTACAGCTTAATTCATAGTTTTCAGTTTATTTTTGTGTGTTAGCAGTAGAAACAATTTTTACGCTAGAACGATGAAAATACAGGGTTGTAAGTTCTGCGCCGTAAATGATCAATTGGTAGTACGAAATTATAACAGTAATTTTCGTATTATTTAATGACAAGATTGCTAAAATTTAACAAAGTAAAGACCACTATTAGGCTTTAGTGGTTAAAATCAGTCATTTGTGGCGCAGCACTTTTATCACTGAAAAAAAGATTTTGAAATGAAGTAGTCACTTCAAGATGCTAAAATAAATCGTTATGAAAATTAGATTCACCCCAAACTATCTCGTACTAAGGAAATACTCTGGCGCAATCAGGGTTGTTGCCCTAAACCGTAATATTATCAGGTTTTCTTCTCCTTGATTAATAGTAGATAATTTTCTGGTTAGGAAAGGCAAAAAGAACTTTCAGAAATATAAATATTTAGAGCACTTGGGCACACATCTTGGTTACGCCACTGAAGTATGCATAGAAAATACTGATTTTACATATTTCAGATAAATTTCTCTTCTCAAAAAATGTATTCATTATATAATCGTTCAGATAAATTTCTCTTCTCAAAAAATGTATTCGTTATTCGTATAATTATATTCCTCTAATTTCCGAATTAGACAAATTATTTTTCTCAAAGAACTATCAACAAAAAATATATAATTACTCATATTATCACCTATGATGTATGATTTTCATTAATTTAGTTTTGCGAAAAAAAATCCTACTGATTTTTTAACTATGACGCAGAATATTTTTTGTTAAAATGGACGAATATTAAATCTGATTATAGTTATTAAAAGAGAGGAATATCAAATCCTTTATTTAATTAATGATACAGATAACAAAAGAATTATCATAATAATGCATTTGACTGTTCTGGCATTTTTTATGAATGGAAGTCATGATAAATATTCAAAAAAACAATTACTTATGAATAATTCTCGCAACACATTTAATATAATCAAAATAATTTTCTTTTGGAAAATATATATTAAGTTTAAAAAAAGGTTATAATATATTCATAATCAGCTAATCAGCACTTTTATTTTATTTTTCAACTTTTAGCTTCCAAATGTTTGTTATTTATTTGCTTAAAATAGAAATCATTTCGACAGAAATGCAATGAAAGTGGTGCAAACATTTTATTTTAAAGTCTTATTGTAATTAAGCGATACTACTGAAGTGTTAAAATATATCATTTTAAACGACCGAGTTTCACAAGAGAACGGATAGGCAACCCTCTAATACAGCGGTTCCCAATCTATGGGTTGCGACCCACTGGTCGGCCTCGGCAGTTGTTTTGGTGGGTGGCGGAATAATCGATTTTTGTCATCCAAATACATCTTTTATTTCATCTGTTTAAAATGATATGACAATTTCAACAGCAAATAATAATTTAATTAAAAATCCTGAATTTCCTTCTAGATTAATATACGAACAGAACATCGAAATATATTTAAATCAGCTTCGAGATCCTTGAAATTCAACACTTTGTGCTTATGAGAAATGCTTTTTCTACTTTGTTGTTTTTGAAAGACAATTACTGCGACAAACTGCATATTAATATATGTTCCCACATTATTAAACACCAGTACCAGAAATCTCATTGATTATAAAGTTAAAGTTAAATGTTTTCATAATAATTGAACGTATTTTTAACTATTTTTATGCAGGTTTTTAATTACTACTGACTTACACACATTGGATTCTTGTTTTTGTTGATAATGTATCTTCCGTACGAAAATTTGCGTATTTCTTAGGATAGGATAGCCGAGCATATAGACATTGTACGAAAATTACTATACTGATATACAACTTTACCTTGGGTGGGTTGCGATTTTTTTTTCTTTTTACTGAAAGGTGGGTCGCGAAATTTTTTTGCACTGAAAGGTGGGTCACGTACCAAGAAAGTTTGGGAACCGCTGCTCTAATGCATTGCAGTGAATCCAACGGTCCACCTATTAATAGAATGCCATAGAATTTCGGGTGAAATGTATGGTAAAACAGCGATTTCTTTTCACGGAGTAATATGGGGGGCGACTATTTTAAGTTCGATTTTCTTTTTTAGGTGCATTCGTAATTATATCAATTCTCAGAACCTATAGTCGTCCTTGAGTCCGTCTGTCTGTCATGTCCGCATATAACAATGCATTAAACACCCATTTCAAATTTAAAATATATATATGTTGCATAACGAGTCATTTCAAATTTTCTGAAAATCGGATGAATAATGCAATTACAGGAACAATGAAGAGTATTCCGTTACATTACGGTTAATTGGAAAAAATAGTTCCAAGTGCACTTTAACGATGTTAAACTCTTTTGAGCTTTTAAATTGATATGCATCTATGAATTATATACTAAAATATAAATTCTATACAATCTACAGTGCAAAGAATATATTTTATTAAATTACAGGGACACACAAATGTGTTCCATTGCATAATAATATAGGACGAAACATTGTTTAGGGCGTGTTTTAATTATAATAAACTATTTCACATTTTATGAGTTGATATACGTTGCTGAGATTTAATAAAGGTTTCTTACTGTATAATAGATAGCTGGTAGCATTTACATTGGCACACAAAATATTTGTGATACTTACACTATATCCGAAGAACTGTATAATATTACACAAGATCTGAATATTTTAAAAACTTCCTTATAGTACAAATGCTCTTCAATTATTACGTTAGACGAGCAATTTCTATCTTAGTAAAATATGATGAAGTTTTTGCGATCTTGTTTGCTATATATTTTTCATTTAAAAGCTAAAAATCTTATAATTTTATTTAACTTCATCACAAGTATTTAACTTGTCGCTTGGAAATTTCGCATGGGAAGTAAAGTATTTTTTATCTTATTTAAAATGAAATTGCTTTAATTGTAATTTTCGGATTGGACAACATCATGGGATTCAAAGCAACCAGTTTCATCACCCAGTAATCTAAATATTTTTAAATGTAAATTTAGAAAAATATGTTTAAACACTTGTCTTTAGTTTGTCAACAGTAATGTTTAATTAAAATGCAGAAGACACCGTACTACATTTAATTAATTATTCAGGGAAAACAAGATTAATGATAATACATTTTGCTTTTCATTTTTTAATTCTTTGAGTTATGGAATTATATTTAATTTCTGCAGTCGCATGAGAAAATACATATTTTTAATTTAATTAAAAAAATGGTTTTTTCGTTGAATACAATTTCTTTATATGTCTAAATAGGTTATAGTACATGCATTGCTAAAACAATGAAGTTATAGCTGATAACTTATAGTTTTAAATTTGCTATTATTTCTTTATTTGAAATATTATAAAAAAAACCATGAAAAACATACGGAAATTTTATTTGAAAGAGTTATCAAATGATGAAACCACTCTCCAGTACTCAACTACGCCCTGAAGAAAGATTTTCATATAACAGACACAAATTTTTTCCCCTAGAAGTTGTTAGATATAGAAAACTGTAGAATGATTTTCTAAGCAGGTTTTTATCATCCTTATAATTACACAGGTCTGCAATGGTTTTCCTCTTTGAAATATGAGTAACGTTTTCTATAGTTTCTGATGTGCTGATTACGAGAAAAATAATAAAAAAATTCCATCACGTCAGGATTTTTTGATATTGAATGTTTAAGATTTTGCTGAAAAATGTCTGAGCGTCTACATTTTAAAATTTATAAAATGTCATTAAATTACTTCAGCTTAATTTTTATTGCATCTAATTAGTGTAAGGTGACATGGAAATTACTTCAAAACAGTAATTTGTTAATTACTACATAATAAGTATAAGTAATTCACATTAACCATGTTAAAAACGGGTCATTTTGGCTTAATTTAGTAATGAGCTCATTAATACATAATGATTAGGTAATATAACCTAATTGTTGTAAATATTAGTCGAAAAGGGTGTAATAAAGATAAACCAAAGGGTTTTTGTATAAGTACCCTCACTTATTTAGAAAATTAACAGTTGAAATGCGCATCTTGCAACATAACCTTTAAAATGTCATCGCGAAGCTGTTTAAATTCTCCGAATTGTTTTTGTTATATTTGCGGGAAATTTATGGTGAAAAAACAACGAAACAGCATTACAGACTTCGTAAAAAATATTTACAAAAGTTATTTTGGATACGTTTTAAGCCTGATTTAAGAAAATTAATGTCGGACGAAAAGTTCGATGAAAAACTTAAAGATATCGAGTTACAAGCATGGCAATCATTTAAGGAAGTGGTGAAAAACTTTTTGGGGAACAATAAAAGCTCCGACTATAAACAAATAGTGGCCAAAATGGTTACAAATTTTGGTGTAATGGGTTGTAATATGAGCATTAAACTTCATTTCTTAAATTCGCACATAGATTTCTTTCCAGAAAATCTAGGAGCCGTTAGCGAAGAAGAAGGTGAAAGATTTCACCAAGATTTGAAAGAGCTAGAAGTCCGGTATCAAGGAAGATGGAATACTAGCATGATGGCGGACTACTGCTGGTTGTTGAAGCGCGACGATCCAAACCGGAAATTTAAGCGAAAATGGTACAACCGAAGCTTCCAGGAAAAAAGGATCAGGTTCCACAAATAAAATTTACATGTAATTTAGATCAGTAATAAGTTATTATTATATTTTAGTTGTTTTTTTATGTTAAAAGTAATGTACTTTTTAAAATATATATTTTTTATGTAAAAACTTGTGTTTTTTTTTCTTTTTTTTATCTGTATCTTTTCTGAAAAATCTGAAGGTGATGGAAAAAAAACTAAGTACATATTCGTAATCAGCGCACCAAAATACCCTAGAATCAGCTCTCAAATTCTAGAGAGGAAGTTATGACTCTCAATTTGCAGGCCTGTGTTATTCCAATAATTATCCTGATAATTCTCATAGGTAGCAAGCTTCTATAATAAAAATCTCCTACAATAAAAGTCTAGTTGTAAGGTATGATAAACTTTTAAACAAACTTAGAAGCTATGTTGAAAAATATAGAAATTGATGTAGACAGGACTCCCAAATGGTCCGCCAACTCAACATCAGAATTTTCTTAAAGAAATTTTCCTTTTAAATTTTTCTTGCAAATTGCCAAGAAACCGCCTTTGGAAGTGCCTATTCAGTAGAAAACTACCATGAAATTTTTTGTTAAAAAATATTGATGTTCAGTTCGCGGACCATTTGGGAGCCCTGTGTAGAAGCTAAAAATAAATTTGATTTTTGAAAATAGTTTTTACTTGATATTAATTTTCAAGCGTTCCTTAATTAAAAATCACTCTTCATGATGATTACATGCTTCCATACGTATAATAAATAAACGCTAATATTCTGTTTTTGATTTATAATACATACAAAAAAGTCACAACGATTAAAAAAAAATGAGATTTATATCAAAAAATTGAAACCGGGCAAATTGATGTCATAGATCGACCTATTTCAACCAAGTTATGTGTTAGTAAAATATTTTCGTTCATTATCTGTAGCAAGCATATTACATCGTTATTTCCTGATAGATATGTGACTATTCCATCAGAATAAGATACATTTAAAGCTTATGTGCAAAAAAATCCTTTCCATGGAGTTGTTTTTACACAATGATTTCATTAGAATTGTTATTTAAGGTATGAAAATCTTTAATTTGTCTTTACTAAAGCACGTTAGTACTGTTTCTTTAATGTTGAAATAATTAAATTTAGCACAATTTCAGAACAAATTCTTTGAAACATAATTAAAAGCTTTTTGCCATGTACATTATGAACTTAAGATTTTATTAAAATATTTTGATAGAAGTTTGACACCTCTTGGTGAAATTTAATCGTGGCAAATATTTCTCTCTGCCACGAAAGAATTAACCCATTAGAGCCTAGCGTCCTATTTTAGGGACGCTTCAAAAGGTGCATGTGGCACTGTTTTTGACACCGGTAAAAAAAAAAAAAAAAAAAAAAAAAAAAAAAAAAACAGCAAACTTTATTTCATTTAATTGAAACATTTTCGTAATTAATGAACTAATCTTAATTCTTTTAAAAATAGTGGTGTCAACCGAATAAAATTTGCGCAAAAGGTGGTGGGCACGAATGGGTTAATACTCAGACGTTCGGAAGGGATCTACTCGTGTCCGGTCATGTGATTAAATTTTAATTCGAGCTAGAATTTTTTTTCATGAAATAATCTAAATTTAACCGCGCAGATTTACGTAAATAAATCAATTACATAATTTTGAATAAAATTTCAGGCGTAAAATAATATTATTAAACTTGAGTAAAATTTCCGGGCGTTTTCTATTGTAAAAAGCGAACAATTCCTGTATGTTGAAAGAGTAAAATTTCCGAATGAATAATCCATATCATTTTATTAAATTTCGTTATTGTATAGAGAAAATTTAAATTCTTTTATGTTGACCACATATGTAAAACAATAAAAACAGGAAAAATGAACTTTTTAATAGCCACTGCATTCGCTTTTAATGTTAAATTTCTAATAATTTTAAAAGTGTTATATGACATTATTTTGTTTATTTTATCTCAACCTACTCGTTAATAAAACATTGATCTACAAAGCCTCAACTTTTTCCTTAAAACAAATGGGAATATATGTAGAATTTCTAAGAAATACTTTGATTAATCTCAACCAAAACTAATTTAATTCAAAACTATCTCTTAAAAATCTGCATCTCTTAAAGTTAATCAAGACACAAAATTTTGTATGCAGTAGAAAAGTATCATCTGTTTTATTTCGAAAGTTACAAAAATTAAATCTGAAGTATATTTAAAGTTTACCTGTTATCGTAAACAAACTTTTCTTCTTATTTTTTACTTATATGATATTATTAAAATAATTCTGTACTTGTAGTGCTTCAAATTTTTTAAAAAAGTTTTAGAGTTTAATTTCTTTAGGAATATCTACTAATGTAATAAATTCAAACAAATATGCTAAGTTATACATAAATATAGAGCAAAATGCGTCATCAAACAATCGGTTTGTGATTAGATCTTATGTCTATAAAGACAAAATTTCTAACACGAGGGATGATTTTCAGCCATGGATAAAATTTCGATAGTTATATGGAGAGAGAAAGAAAAAGATGCAAGTATTTTCCTTCCAATCTAAAAAGCCAAAAGAGAAAATAGATGAAGATTATTCATACTAATAATTTTATTGGTAGTAATTGATCGTTCATTCTTCTACTGTAATCTTGCCTTGTAATCATCATAGCCATGTAAACAGAGAAGTTTTATCATTTCCTTGACGTGTGTACTTATCCATAGCTGCCAACTTTCAACTAAACTTCCATAATACTTGGATTAGTTTGATTCAGGTTAACATCATTTCGAACGAGAAAATTTATTTCACGAATCTTTATTCTTCTAATTTCAGGTTTCTAAGCAAAATATAGTTAAATTAATTTCTTTGAAAATATTCTGGTTTGAAATTCATTAAACCAGGGTCAAATTAATACACGTATTACGGAAATTCAATGTCAAGTTGGAACTTGGTGCTTACCTGTTTATATGCTGGCGTCAATTCTCTATGATTATGCAGTATGCTTATTTAATGTGTATATATGTGAGGTGTCAAAAGTAAAATATATCTGTTTAAATATCAGCAAACTTACGAGTATGAACTTTTGGTGATATTTATGTCGATAGAATGTCCGGAATGTGCAAGAATTGCTGATATTAGGCCTCCGCCATCCTTTATCAGTTATGTTTTAGAAAGATGTCTTGCATCGGTTTTTGAAAAATATGCGGCTTGTGAGTCCTGTGAGTGCCGATTTTGGGGAAAGCAGAATTTAAAATCTCTTTCCCGACAAAGCACAGCCAATTTTTACACTCTTTCCAAGCATTATACTAAATTAGGTACGTAGAGGACTAACATCAAATTCAAATATAATCTCTGTGTTATATTGCTTGCGATCAGTCGCAGAACTTTTTAAAAACATTGCGTAAATATATATATATATATATATATATATATATATTGAATGAAACAAAATTTATTCAACATAATTGCTATCACACATAACTACTCTTCTACTAACTTAAAAGAAATTCAATTTTTAAGTATTTGAATGATAATGCGTATGTATGTTTCACTCTAAAATGCACGCATGGTGTTTAATATGAACATATTTCTCTCTGAAACTTCTAATATGAAGACAAGAGACAACGCCAAGTAATAGATGAAATATGACAAAGCAACTAAATGCTATTTTGCTCTCATGATTTCTGCTATGTTTCTTCAATTTTATGTGATTATATATTATGCTTTATATGAATGAATATTCGTTAGATTTTTTCTGATCTAATGCTTACATTTTAGTATCATTCTTTGAATATTCTTTGTTTTTTTTATTCGTTAATTTTTCTTCTCTCTTAATAAATATTTGCACTACGTTTGCGTGCAATTTACTTATTTTTCTAATTCTCGAGTATTTATTTATAGTGCGTCGGCCATTATTGAATTAATATGTAACAAACGTCCGGTTTATTGAAATGGAGCAAAAAACCTTTTTCCTATGAATACTTAAGTTTTCCTTTAACTATGCTAATGTTTACACAGGGTGTTTCGCTACCAGACCGACAAACTTTGAGGGGTGATAGTAGACATAAAGACAAACATTATTAAATAGGAAACCATGGGGCGCAAACGTCTTCTGTAGGAGCTAGGGGCCATTAAAGTTTAGGGTCCAAAAATTCAAACGCTCATAAAAATTAGAAAAAAGGGTCGGTTTGTTAGCGGTTTTCTCTAAAGTCATTCTTTATATCACGATTTTTAATTTTTTTAATTTTAAAGGTTAAGTTCGAAAATTGTCGATAGAGGGCGCTTTAGACTTTAGAGTAACGAACAAATACTTTTTGCCGTTTTTTTGTGCATAGGGTTGAAATTATTCTAAAGTTTAAACTTTAACTTAAATTTTAAGCCCAAAATCGGAAACATGGAGAACGGTTAACTAGCGAAAATTTAACTGTGAACCAAAGGGGAGATTTTAAACGCTAATAAACATTAGACAAACTAATCGATTTTGTTGCGGTTTGCGTGTAGATCATTCTCTTGGTAATTATTTTATTCAAAATGACGTACAGCTTTCATGTTCTCATTTTTTGATAGAGGGCGCTTCCGAGACACGTCCGACATTTCAATGGCATTACTCCTGGGTGTTTCACTACCAGACCACCATACTTCAAGGAAGTGTAAGGGATGCAAAGATGACCGGAATCACACAGGAATGTAACGTTGAAAATTGCTTTTTTGCATATTACGTTTAAAAAACAGCAGAGAAAAAACAACAGAAACAAACAAAGAAACAGCAACATGTTAAAGTGACAGAACAAAGTTTATTTAAAGGGTTTACTGCAAAAAGTGTTCAAAGTTTCGACCAGGAAATGTCCGGCAAGCTTGACAGCGACAGTAGATGGCGCTGCAATTTTCTTGCGGTAGATGGAGCTGAACGGTAATGTGTGTGAAAGTTTCTCTCTCGTTGCGCAGCTCTATGTGATTCCAGCATGATCGGGCTCTTCCACATTTTACCAATGATGTTCACCGATACCTCAACGTAACATATGGACAGCGGTGGATAGGTCGTGGTGGCCCGGTTTATTAGCCTGCAAGATCACCGGATCTATCAAGTATGAGCTTCTTCTGCTGGGGTCACATGAAAAGTGTGGTGTATGAGAATCCCGTACCATCAATTAAAGACTTAGCAGCTCGTATTTCTGTAGCTTTCGGAAATCTATCAAAGATTCCAGGAATCTTTCAAAGCGTGAGGAGTTACATGCGATGCCACTGTCAAGCATGTCGAATTACTTCTGGTCGTAATTAAGAACATCTTTTCTAGTTAAACCTTAAAACAAACTGTTTTATGTCATATTAACGTGCTTCTTTTTCTCTGCTTGTTTCTGTTGTTTTTTTTCTCTGCTTCCTTTAACCATAACTCGCAAAAAAGAAGTTTTCAACGTTACATTCCTATGTGATTCCGAGTCGCTTTTCCATCCCTAACACTTCCTGGAAGTATGATAGTCTGGTAGTAAAACACACAGGAGTAATGCCATTGAAATATCGGAGAAATGTCAGAAGCGCCCTCTATGAAAAAATGAGGACACCACAGCTGTGCACCATTTTGAATAAAATAATTACCAAGGGAATGAATTACACGCAAACCGCAACAAAATTGATTAGTTTGTCGAATGTTTATGAGCGTTTAAAATCTCCCCCTCGGTTCACAGTTAAATTTTCGCTAGTTAACCGATCCCTATGTTTCCGATTTTGGGCTTAAAATTTAAGTTAAAGTCTAAACTTTAGAAGAATTTCAACCCCATGCACAAAAGAACGGCAAAAAATATTTGTTCGTTACTCTAAAGTCTAAAGCGCCCTCTACCGACAATTTTCGAACCTAACCTTTAAAATAAAAAAAAATAAAAAATCGTGATATAAAGAATGATCTTAGAGAAAACCGCAAACAAATCGACCCAAATGGAAGTAAGTTGGTCTGGTAGTAAAACACCCAGGAGTAATCCCATTGAAATATCGGAGATGTGTCGGAAGCGCCCTCTATCAAAAAATGGGGACACCAAAGCTTTAAGTCATTTTAAATAAAATAATTACCAAGGAAATGCCTTTCACGCAAACCGCAACAAAATCGATTAGTTTGTCCAATGTTTACGAGCGCTTAAAATCTCCCCCTCTGTTCACAGTTCAATTTTTGCTAGGTTACCCCACCCCAATGTTTTCGATTTTAAGCTTAAAATTTAAGTTAAAGTAAAAATTTTGGTATAATTTCAACCCCGTGCAGAAAATAACGGTAAAAAGTAGTTGTTTGTTACTCTAAAGTCTAAAGCGCCCTCTATCGATAATTTTTGAAAGTAAACTTTAAAATTTTTTTCTAAAGAAATCGTAATATAAAGAATGATTTTAGTGTAAACCGCAAACGAGTTGACCCTTTTTTCCGTTTTCTATCATTGTTTGAATTTTTGGACCTTAAACCTTAATGGCCCCTAGCTCCTACAGAAGACGTCGTTTGCGCCCCATGGTTTCCCATTTAATAATGTTTGTCTTTATGTCTATTATCACCCCTAGAAGTTTGTCCGTCTGGTAGCGAAACACCCTATATATATATATATATATATATACATACATACCGGGTGTCCCAAAATTCAATAACTTATAAACGGTGACAGCTGTTTAAAAAATTTTTGCAGGAGGGTTATGCATAATGTCAGGAGATTTTACCGTAATTTTTTATTTTAGTTGGAATTCTAAACAATAGATGGCGCTGACGGCGATTGAAGGCCAAATGATCAGTGCTGAGTGAGGTCAGTTTCGGCGTCAACCTGACCTTCGATTGCCGTCAGTGCTATCTATTGTTTGAAATTCGAACTAAAATCAAAAATTACGGTAAAAAAACTCCTGACATGATACATATTACTTCTGCAAAAAATTTTTAAATAGCTGTCACCGTTTGCAAGTTATTGAATTTTAAAATCCATCAGTCATTTTTGGGACACCCGGTATATATATAAATAATTCTGAATTTTAGTTTTTTTGTCTTGATAGAAAATAATTGGAAAACTAATGTATGCTATATTTTACACATTACTTGTTATATGTATCAAAAATACTTTCAGTTATACATTTATATTGTACAAACACTTGGTTCAGATTAGAAATATTTTCCGCAATATTATACCTTTCATAAACTTGTGTAACTTTGAAAACTTTAAACACTCTAATTTCAATGCATTTTATTGCAATATTTCGAAGTTTGGATAAGATCTAACCAACATGTTGGAAATATTATTGAATATTTTATAAAACTACAAAACTTAATGTACCAGTATTCATCTGATTGAATACTATATTTAAAAGTATATTTATTTGTTAAAACTGTTACTACAACTGAAAAAAAATCCGTTATATGAAAGATATTTTTATTTTAATATGTTATTTTATAATAACAAAGATATTTTAAAGAATTTGAATTTTCAAAAGCTAGTAATAGTATCAATGTTTAAATTTTCCCTCTAAAAATGTTTTATTACGTATGTATATGTATATATATATATATATATATATATATATATATATATATATATTAAATGCTAATTGCAAAAAAAAAAAACACTATTGGTTAAAATTAATGCTAAAACTTTTCGAAATACATTATATAGAATTTTTTTTATTATAGTATTTATTCATGTACAAACACACACCGCTTTAAGTATGGAATATTTAAATGCTATTTTATTTTTTTAAAAACATACCCTTAGAAAACAAACAGCACTAAAATATTCTTTACAGTAGCCATAAACAATGTTATTTTAATCCAAACTTCTGATAATAAATGGGACGGATGGGAAATAGAAAGATAAACATTCGCAACAAATGCGCATGAAAAGGTATAAAGAAAACAACATTAGATGGTGACACCAGTCATCTTTAAAAGAAAGGAAGGATGAGAAAAATCCGGACATAAGAAAATGGTTTCATCCAAATTTATGTTTGGGAGTTTTCAACTTGAATAGAAGCAGAAAATATTGCAATAAAAATATTTTGAAACAGCTGGTCCCATAATCAAATAATGACCTCGAAGATTATGGGAATATAATGTGTCTTTAGAATTACAATCGTTTCTTTGAAATAGCATAAAAAATTTTCTGTAAATTGAAGTTTATGGAAGAAGTTAGTCACTTAAAAAAAGATAATTTATTTCGAAAAACTTTCTTTTATATATTTCCCATTTATCGAAGATTTGTGTCTGTTATAACAACGCATTTCAAAAATAATATTTTTGTAACCAGCTCAATAAAAATTTATGTATGTATATATATTTTAAATGGACTAAATATGAAGTGGGAAAATAACGTAATTGTTTGTGGTATCGATAAAATATGTAGAAACACGAAAGTTAATTTTAAAATATCCATTTAATGCCGTCCTGCAATTGCTATAATATTTTTAAAAAATGATCTCAAAGCGTGGCCAATAAGCATGGTTGAAAGCATCGATTGTTACTAATTTAGAGCACGAGTAATATTATAATATGTTTCACATTATGCTATAAGACAAAACAGATTAAATAATATATTCTTTTCTGGGCGGCTGTCTCAATGAGTTTTGAAATGTGGATACTTTAAAAGCCTAGGATGAAGTCTACATTTATCCCCTTTTATCAGCTATGTTAAAAATTTATAAAAGATGCATAAACTACCCGAAAATTCTATTTAGTTTTATTTCTCTCTATTAAAGATAAGAAAAAAATATTCATAAGATTTAAATAGAAAAATTCTTATTCACACCGATTCAATTAATTCAAATACTATATTAATATATTGTGGTCAAACTGAACTTAAAATGAATACATGAACCTAAATGTTATCAGATATACGTTTATTGTTTGTAGATTATAAAGTGAATATATTAATAAATTACACTCATAATCGATATTGATATCAGCCAAGTTTATTCCTGTTGTACAGGATATTTTTCCGATAAAAGTTTTGCTTGATGTTCATTAAAGCTTCTGACAGTTAAAAATTCTGCTGTAAACATAGAACCAGTTAATTTTTATTTGGCTTAAATATCCAAAAGCATATCTATTTTCCCTTCTCTGACCAACTGTATATACACAGTCCAGTCTTATTAATGCGACCACCTGTCAAAAGCCAGAATAACCATCTTTCGCAGTTCGAACCGCTGCTAGACGTGCCGGGAAAAAGTCAGCTAGGTTCTTGAAAGGTTTACTCAGATATTGAACCATCCCGACTCCAATGTCAAGTCGAGCTGCGCTAGGTAACGCGGTTAAGGATCAGGGCGCGAACAACCCGATCCATGTGTTTCCACAGATTCTAGATTGAATTTATGTCTGGGGAGTTTGCTGGTCAGGGAAGTACAGTAATCCCATACTGGTGCTTTTTGAAACACGCACGTATACTACGGTCAGGGAAGTACAGTAATCTCATACTGGTACTTTTTGAACCACGCACGTATACTACGAGATGTTTAAAACCTCGCATTGTCATGCTAATAGATGCCATGATTCTCAGATAAAATAATTTGTATTAAGTGTATATGATGCGAAAGGACAAATACGTACTTCTGTTGACCGGTCGTTTTTTTCACAATGATTTGTGCACTCAGAGAATACCACGAAAACATTCCCCAGACAATAATGCATCCATCTCCAGCTTAGACCATTTCGTTAATTATTGAAGGGTGTTTGCTTTTAGACTTTCGCACCGTATACGCCAACGTCTATTCGTCAATTGAGCATGAAATGTGATTCATCTGAAAAAAATCCCCTGTCACCACTTAGTGGGCGTCCACTTGCAGTACTGGCGTGCATATTACAGCTTTCGTCACAGATGAACAACAGACAGTGTAGGTGCATTAACCAGGCTTCTGCTAAGGAGGCCCTTAATGAGCAATGTTCGCTGATCCGAGTTTCTGAATGGTTACACGTCTATTCACCAGAACGAACCTCCACAGCCGTCGTTCAGCTTTGTCATACATTCTCCATAGTGCACCACAATTGCCACATTACTGATTTTAAATTGTACTATTTTGTCATTCAAGGTATACTTGCAAGCTGCATACAAACATTTTACAAGTTGAGCCATTTCGGAAATGCTTCCATCCTTTGCCCGAAAACCAATGATGATGCCTTTTTTGACGTCGGATAAATCGCTCCATTTCTGCATTCGGTCTATGAATGCAATGTTTTTCAATACCCTCGGAAACCCTTTATATACGCTCTACTGCAATGTGCTGCCACCTGTCTTCTGTCTTTTGTTATTTCACATTGACATCGAAAGTAGATGGTGATCACATTAATATAATTGGAATTAAAGGTTGAGTTTCCATATATGGTTGGTGCTTTTTTAAATATTTTTGATTATTAAAGTGTTTTATTGATGGTATGTAATTTGAAGTCTTTTGAACGTGTGATTCAAACTTCTTTTTAAAGATGTTTGAATTTATGGCAATTAGTTCTACATACATGAGTGTAATTTTTATAGTAAATTTTTCAGGAATTGGTCACGTGCACATTAATACAAAACGTGCGCCTGTTGATATGGATTTATATGATTTGGCTTTCACTGAACCTGTCGTTTTTTTATTATTTTTTTCTTTTCGTACACACATTAATTTAATAATAACATGGTAATTTTGATATTGAAGCGAGACTTCTAAAATCGCTAAAATAAGCGTTTAACTGCTTTTCAATAGATTTTTCATGCTTCATGTTACGCTCCTATCTGAAACTGCTTGTGGAATATGAAAAAATCACTTAAAATTTGAAACTTATAATAAACTCCTTTTGTGGGTAAATTACTAAAATCTTCAAAATTCGCATTTCACTACTTTTTAAATATATTTGTAAAAAACTATGCATGAAGTACACTTAATCTACCACACTGCGTTAATACCTATAAAAAGTGATAAAAATACACTTACAAAACAAATAAGTACGTTTTTTTATTCAAATTGACATGTTTATCTCTCAGATGTTGAAATACCTCAAGATCTATAATGAAATAAGTATTTTCTTAAAAATACTTCTTTAATTGAAAACTGGTAAAGAAAAAATGATGAATGCGATTTTTGCTTATCAATTTAAATTTAAAATATTATTTATTATATTATTATTTTTTTTTCAAAACTATTTGTACCATTAAAGATCTTTAGAATGTCACATTCTGCTCAATGAAACAATTAACAATGAAGCGTGTGACCTATACAAATGAATTTATTTTTCTCGTAAGTTCTTTTTTATCCCTTTTAGTAAGTATTAACTTACTTTTGTTTTGCTATGAAGAATTTAATGTCCTACCTAAAACTGCTACTGAAATATGACGAAATGACCTAAATCATTTGATCCCCTTAGGTAGTAATGCTTCATATTTCTTTTCTTCTTGATTCTATAAAACATAGCAGCTCCCAACTGTTCAAATTTCTAAATTCTGACTTAAGTTATGAGTCCGTCAGTCTGTCAGTCCGATGTTTTCTCTTTATTATAAAAATACAGATAAAGAATTTTCTGTAAATACATGTTCATAAAAATTTCGTCACTTAAAAAAGATCACTTAATATGTACTTATACAATGCTTACTTCTTGTATATTGATTAATCCAGTACTAAATCAAAGTTTCGACAACTTTGGCGAACTTATCTAATAAAAATATACCGAAACAACATACTCTGCGTTTAAACTAATGTAAAAATTTAATATAATCGTACAATGAAATCGATGTTTATATAATCAAATAATATAATTATATAAATATCTCCAAATGTACGTAATCATATAATTTAATCAAATAATTAATTTCAGTATTATGGCAATGTAATGCATTTTAGAAATACACTAATTCCATTTGAATATCGTAAATTATTTTCTGTAAGTAGAAGTTTACAAAAGCAATGCACTTAAATTTAGATAAGGATAAACTTGAATGCTTAATTATAAATGTTTTTTTCAGGACTGAAATGCTTATCTACTAAAAATAACTTGTAAATTTATAAGCTGTTTTTTAATATATAATTAAATAGTATAATAACGTAAAGGAACTCTAGGTTACACAATATAATAATATCTAGGGTTATATAAATAAATTCCATTGTGCGACTTCTAAGTGATTTTTTTAAATCAAATAATCAATTTTCGTAAAAATGGAATTAATTTAAAGCATCAAAGTTTTCCTAGAAGCACATGATTTGCAGTATTATTTGCACAAGTAACAAGCAATTTTGATTCAGTAATGGAGAATTAATCTATTAAAAATACATTTAAAATTACATGATTTTTTTCAAGAATTAAAATGTCGAACAACATTATTTTTTCTTTAAAAAAATCCAGCATTCATAGAAAAATGTAATATGATTCTATTAAAATAGTTTCTATTCCTACAGTTATTTAAGTACTGGAGAAATAATTGAAAAAGTTCCCTTTTTTTAATATTAGACAAAAAAAATAGTTGTGTTTGCATTATTTTTGTTAAAAAATTATAAAATTAATAGTTAAATTTTCACTATTTTGAAAATTTAAAAGTTTAATTTGGAAGTTATCTAGCCAGGAAACATCTAAATACCTTGGATAAATTTTCATTAAAAAATAAATAAGACAATTAAATAAATTTTAAGGAAACAAATAGTAACGAATTTAGGCAACGTATATAGCTCCTCATGCATTATGTGTATATTAGTAGAGAATGGAATTATTGATAAAAGTGACGAAGATTATATCAATTAAATGTGTAAAGAGTAACAATACTACTTGAAAATATTCTTCATTTGTGCGGCGAGTTAACGCCGGAAGCTAGAGGTAATTTTCCATATCATTATGGCCAAAACATGCTTCATTTAAACCTTTGGAATCAAAGCGCGAGTTTAAAGTAAATTCAAACTTTTATTTTAACGTACGCTTTATAATAATTGAACAAACTAAATTCGTTTTCGTTAAAATGAAAAGCAGCATACTTATAAAAATGAATTAATCAGCCGCAAACTGCATTCAATAACATTAAAAAAAGCGAAGATAAATTAGAAATTTCGACCATTAATTTATAAAAATGCAAAGATCTAAATATTTAGATACATTTACTACAAATTATATAATTGATGAACTAAGATGGCGTAATAAAATTATGCATCTGTAAGAAGCACAATTTTAAAGACATATCTATAAGAAGTTAAATTTTCTAGCTAGTTTAGTAGTAAGTGATAATAGCACTACTATGCTACGAATTAAGAGATCTTCAAACACTATAGCAGAAGCACGTCTTCATTGCGCCTGACGAAGGAAGACCGAGGTCTTATAAAAGCCCTTAAGCATGTAAAAATTTTGACAGTGTTTTGAGAAGATCTTTTACTGTTTAATATTTCACACCACTTGCAACGTATTTTCTTTACTACTAAGTTAATTTATATAATTTAAATATTAATACTATTACTACTAATAATAAAACAATTAACCATCTTCTTAAAAAAAAAAGAATCATCAGCACGTTTTCAATGGGCCTGCAAAATTTTGACAGTGTTTTGAGAAGATCTTTTACTGTTTAATATTTCACACCCCTTGCAACGTATCTTCTTTACTACAAAGTTAATTTATATAATTTAGATATTAATACTATTACTACTAATAATAAAATAATTCACCATCTTCTTAAAAAAAGAAAGAATCATCAGCACGTTTTCAATCTGCCTGAGAAGGAAGACTGAGAGAATTAAAAAAACGTAGCACATTTCAAAGTTTTTGATGGTGTTTTTAAAAATATTATAGTTTCTATTGTTCCACACCAGTTTAAACTTATTTTCTAGATATTTTCAATAATAATACTAAAATAATAATAAATAACAACATAAAAAATATTCAAAGATAAAATTTAACGAAGATATAAAGATATAAGAACTTGAAATAAAGGATATTGCAGTTTCCTATTCCTATTTTATTTAATACAAAAGGGAACTATATCAACGTTCCTATTCCATTATTTAAAACTAAATTTTTTCATAGTTTTGCAAATAAACCTTTTGCGAATTACCCTTGTCTGATTCCAAGATACTAACCAGTGGTAATTATTTCTTGAATCCTAAAACGTAGAGCTAACATTTCTGTAGTAAGTATCTTGATTTTATTTATTTGGAGAATATTTAAAAATAAATTACCGGTAAATAGTTTTTTACAAATGACGATGTGAAAATGTACTTTTCAAAAAATACTAAGTACTACTGGCATAGATGTTGAAATGCATCTAAAGTAAAGCCAATTATGTCCATGTTTATTCGTTTTGCTTTAGTGGGAACACCGATAGCATTGATGGCTATTTTTAACGTCAAATTAAACATTCATTGTTTCCTTTAAAATATTTAGTAACAATAAACAAATCTGGATACAAAATCGCTTCCAACTGACAAAACTTCATTGCTGTGATCTTTATAGGACACAATATAACAGCGCTACCTTTTAGGCATTACACACCATACTTTAATGACAAGCAATTTATGCCAAGATTGAACGAAATATGACCATATTATGTATTCTGCACATACGTTTTTCAGCTAAAGTGACACCATTGGTGTTGACAGACTAAAAGAGAAAGATAGAGAGGGGACACGAACCCGAAAGTTGCCAAATCGCATCCAGGATATTCTAAAATATATAAACAAATAAAAAAAGTTTCTTATGCTTAAATCTAATACGATTTTTGATAAAATAAATTCTATCGAAATTCTTCGCCTTTGAGCACTAAATTCTCCGATCGTTACAATATTACCAACATTTAATGATAAATTTATAAAGAATATTCATGAAAATTTATGAATTACTTAGCTTTAACATAATTCTCCACAGCTCTGGATTAGATAATTCTTGTGAATTTTCAATAACACTGCATCCATTTACGAAGAATAGTCAAATTTAGGTTTGGGTATTTATGAGATCTTATTTTCAACTGAGTAAAAATGTGACAAATTCAGGATTAGAAAAAGGGATCTTTTGGATTAAGTCGATAGTGCTCTGATATTTTATCTCATCTAGACAAGTCGAGCGAATCCAATTCACTTAGGTAACCCTACTCTTATAATTGATTCTTGAATATTATGTAAAAGAGCTCAACAAAATAAATAGTAGTTAATATAATAGTAACCGCTGGGTAAGCACTTAAATTTTATTATTTTTAATATTATTATTTTAATTGGAAAATAGATCAAACGAATTGTGATATTCCCAGAAAGTTAAAACATTTTGAGGAACCCGAAAAAACTCGAGTTGGATGCTTTTTTAAAAATTACACTCATATCCATTTATTTAACAATCTAAATTCCCCATCTCATAAAACCAATGTTATTTAGAATATGAATAAAGAAGTTTTATCACTTATAAAACCATTGTTAATGATTTAAATATAAAAAGGGATAGTACAACAATATATGCTGTTACATTATTTTTCTAATGTTTGTGTCATATTTTGCAGTTTTTTCAGCTAAAACAACAACTGTTTTTGTTAAATAAATTAAGGCCAAGAGCCCGCCAGCAGTCGCGTGTTGGTCTTTCTCCCGCCGAAATTTGTTATCTACATGTAAATAGTTTCCCCTTGAAGTTACGATCACGAAGCTTCAAGTAGCTTACCTTCAATGTCTGTATCTTTGTGTAATTAAACTGCAAGTTATTTCTGAATTTTTAAGTATTTTATTTCATTCTAAATTTTAAATCTGTTTAAAGCACCACGGTGCGACCACATGCGTTATATGATTTCTCCCCCTCTTGATTCTTCATTCCCATCCCCCTTCCCGTATTCTCGGGGGAGTAAGTTTCCGGGAAGTGTAAATTCTCCGATTCTTTTTCGTTTTTCCTTCTTTCTTGCTGTTGCTTTTGTCATTCAAGTATTTTATCTTTTAGAATAACTTGGTAAATTTTATTTAAGTGTTCAGGAGCCTTTAAAAGTTTCGAAAACTTAGAAGATGGTTGTATTAATAATGAAGTCAATTCGCACGAAACGTTTTGCAGATGTGCATTACATTTTTTTTCTTTATCCGAGATAAATGTTGCAGGAAAAATTTATCAAATTATTAAAAATCTTGCAAGAACAGAAAATTCATCGTTATTTTTTTTGAAAGTACGTGCTTTCGATTTATTATCGGAACATAAAGAACATATATATATAGATAAAAAGACAATAACGTTGCTAAGTCCTTAATAAAGAAATTTTAAAACTCACAAGAGGGTAATATTAGTAATGAAGTCAATTCGCACGAAAAACTCACAAATGACTACTTACAATTTTCTGTTTATAAATATTACAGGATATTATTAGGATAAATATTACAGCAATAAATTATCAAATTATAAAAAAAAACCTGGTAAAAAATGAAATTCTACATTATTTTTTTTTAAAGAAGGCGTATTCAATTTATTTAAGGAACATATATATATATATAGAAAAAAAAGATAATACCATTGCTAAACCCCTAATAAAGAAAAAGATAGAAATTCTGGTGAACTAGAAACTGAAGTCTCTTCCTTCCCAAAATGTGAAAAATATCATTTAGTAGAACAACGCAACATAAAAAAATAAAACATTTTTTAAATAATGTAATTTGTAAAACTGCAAAGAATATATATACATATATTTTGTGCGTACAATATGCAATAAAAATGTCGATTTTCTTTGGGCAGATTGGAATTAATGCAAATAAAAATCTTTTTTGGATAATTAAGCTATTTTTCATCTGATAGTTTATAAAAAACTGGTAAGCTTTTTCATGTATTTTTTGTTATTTCAAACTGCAAAGAAAAGGCTTAGTCTAATTTAAAGCTTAATTTTATAGGAACGTTTTTTAATCGTTTTTATTATTTTTATTAATATTATTCAAGACCAGTATATTGTAGTATTAATAGCTTACTATGAAATGTTGTATTGAAAATTTAATTACTTATATTTCTTTTATTTTATACATCTCTTTAATTTCGGTTCAGTACTAGAACGCGATCTAAAATAATTTTCACGAGTTTTCTTCTCAAAAACAATTTATCTATGTCAAAATTTAAAATCTGCTAGTGAAATTCATTTCGTTAAGCGACTACTGCTTGTTTATAATTTTAGAGAATTTTTCAATATTTCTACATTCCTTATTTTATGATTACTTTCTTCTTTATAAAAAAACTTCTAAAAAAAGTTTTAAATAAATAATTGAATGTTAGATAAATAAAAATTACACAGATTGATATGAATATTTTATAATTTTAATTAAATGTGGAGTACCATGAAAATTAACATTTCAGCGAATATTTTAATTAAAATAATTTATTCATTTCAGTATTGAAATCTGCATTCGAAAATGTATTTAATTTAAACATTTAATTTTAATAAATTATTTATTATTTACTTTACGTATATGACGTTCTTATCCAGAAAAGTGATCCAAAGATGCAGCAAGCATCCTTTTTTTAAATATGTAGAAAAAGTGCTATTCGTATATTTTCATTCGTAAAACATGATTGAATCATAATCTCTAATGTTGTCCCCCTCCCCCCAGTTTACACAGAAACAAAAAAATTATAAAATAGAATATTTATAATAATTATTAATAACATGTCCCGAAATACAAAATTAATCATTTTATTTGTTTAAATTTATTATGCAATCTTTAAAAAATTAATTGGTTCCTAGTGGCGGAGCACCGTCAATACCAACCTTACTGCAAATCTAGCCTCCTCTCCTCAAAAAAACTATGCCTACCATGAAGTAAAATTTCTTATTGTCAATTTACTGTATTTAGTAATTCAATGCAGCATCAGAAATTTAATGAAATTCTTTATTATTATTTATTTTTAATATATTTCTCATAATGACAAAAATAGTTTTATTTATTTAAATGCGAATTTTATTTATTTATTATTAGAGTTTTATGTAAATGCGATATAAATAAATTTATATAAATGCGAACTGAATTTTGCAGCTATGCCGATAGGGAAGTCAACAAGATACTAAACTTCACTAAAAGTCTAAAATGACACATCTCAAATCCAATTGATATTTTTAACTATCTCAAATCTTTTTTCTCGATTGAAATTTATGAACGAATAATTTATTCAACAAAAAATGCAGTTCATTATCAATAAGCATCAACTTTTTTATTTGTTTCTTATGTTTTATTGAAAAACATACATCAGATTTGTGTGCTCGGCATGAAGCCTGCTTATAAATCATCGTCAATATTACAGGGACGAGATAGCACAAGGAAATTTTACAACACAAGAGATATACACCCGGGAGCACCACATAAAGAGTGCGTGCAATGGGGCCAGTGTGATCCGAAGCCCCAATCTCCTACGCTGGAAGGCGATTAGCGGCGTGGTGCTTTGACCACACGGCCACGGAGACCCCACTTTATGAAATTAAAATACATTTAATTTTAGATAAAACATTAACCCATTCGTGCCCAGCATCTTTTGCGTAAATTTTATTTGGTTAGCACCACTTTTTTAGAAGATTTAAGTTTAGTTCATTAATCACGAAAATGCATCATTTAAATAAAATAATAATTGCTTTTATTTTTACCGGTGTCAAAAAACAGTGCTCAATGCATCTTTTGAAGCGTCCCTAAAAAGGGAAGCTAGGCACTAAAGGGTTAAAGTACTTTACCAACATTCTTAAGCTACTGTCTGACTTCATAAAAAAGCTGTGCTTGCTAAGACTGACTATATCGAGATTCTATCATCATCAAATACGTATTTAATCAGCTACGTCTCATATTTCAATTGCACATCCAATCATCGTCATCGAAACACTTCTTTATGAAAGTCACAATCCAAACTTAGAGTATAGAGTCTAACTTAAGGACACAATGTCAAATTATAAAAGTAACGCGTTCACATTCACACAAAATATTTGGATTCTACAATTGCTTAGTTTACACTTTCTGTTCACGTACTCCATTACACTAAAACTAATAATGTTACAGTTTTTAATCACTTCAATCTTGAATTTTTACAATTTTTCCTGTTCACAAATTATAATAATTTACTTTCTGCTCTGAGTCACTTTAGTCTATCTATTTTAAAGTCAAAAATTAAATTATTGGTGCTGAAGTTACTAACGTCTTGCAGACGATTAACGTGATAGTGAGTGCCTAACTCTAATGTTATTTCAACCATAAATTTAATAAATTGGACAGCTTATATTTGATTTTTTTTTTATAAAAAAAGTAAAATTTTATAAAAATAATATGATTTCAAATATGTTTATTTGATCTAAATAAAAAAGTAAACTGCAACTATACAATTGTTAATCATTTTTATTCGATAATTAAATATGTACTTTAAAGCATTCATAAGACATCTCTCTCTTAGACATTATTTATCTGAAGCTTTCTCTAGTACTTTTATAAGCATTATGCATGCTCTTAATAGTTAGTCCATGTTTTATCTCTGTAACACACGAGTAATTCCGAAATAAAATAAACTAACCCATTTTCGAATAATTAATTTACTATTTCCTTTAATTTAAACCAAAACAAGCAACTATGCCATATCAAAATCTTAATCAAACCGAGGAATGGATATCATATTTATCAGTATTTTTTAAATGATTTTTTATCAGCAAATCTTAATGGAAAAACAGTAAAGCTTTATATATATATATATTTGAAAATCAATGATGACAATCAATTAATGATTATTTCGTCATTATTTTTATTGTGATTATTATTCATAAAAAATGCATATGAAATAAGAAACAAGAAATGTTTAATTGTTACTATGATTAAACAATTTTAAAATAAATAAGAGAAATGAATAAACAAAATAACCAAATGTGTTTCTTATCTTTATTCCGGATTTGTAAGTTTGGTCAAAGCTTTAAATTAATGGTAATTGAGAAAGAAACATGGGAAATAAATTGATTTTAATAGACCAAAAGAAAGCATCTAGATATTAAAGGAGAATCTCTTCAACTGGAACAGAGATAAGATAATCCGTTATATTCATGAAATTTTGAAAGTCATTGCTTTTCACTCGGATATTATACATAAACATAGTATGTCTATCATTAGACGTGCTCAAAAAAAAATGTTTTTGTGTACTTGTATTTACAATTTCAAAAAAATTAAGAAACATATAAAACGGATTCTAAGCAATTTTTGTTGTATTATGCTATTTAAAAAATGAAAAAAAATTGTAAAAGACATAAGATATAAACATAAAAATTTATCAGATATTCATCGGGTATTTTTCAATATTAAATGTACATATTAGTTTAAATTTCCAAATTTATTTAGTTTTTCTTGAAACATGTTTAGAATGTAAACATATTTTTTGTAAGTCTGTTGAAAAAGGGACAGTATATAATCAAAACATTTTTATTTCAGAATATGCGATTTTAATTAATCACGTTGTTAAAAATGTTAACGTTTTTTTTTTTCAAGTAATAAATTTAAACTATTATTCCGTCACAAACGTTTTCTCACTTGCTAAGAGAACATTTAGAATTATCTTGAAAACAACAGAAATCTACATGTATTACCATTAATCTATAATTATGCTGTTTTAAGTGGAACAATTTTAGCACTCAACACACAACGTCTAATTAGCAGTATTATGTAACTGAAATACAATGAAACGGCGTGAAAAAAGAAAAACTCTTGAACTTTTTAAGAAATATTGAAATAAGGAAAAGAGCAAATCCAAAGAACATTATATTTTGCATCTCTCTAATGACTTTTTAAGCTTATTAATTATTTTTTCCCAGAAAAAATTGTTTATTTCATTAAAACGTACAAATCTCTCAGGAAAAAATAATTAATCATGTTTCTTTGTGCACTTTAAAGGCTAATTAGTTATGAAAGTGCTTTTAATAACACATAAAACCAAAAAGTTTTTGAATTTATAAAAATTTGCAGAAATTATTCAGAATTATAAAAAATAAATTTTGTTATCACAGTCAAAATTCATTGCAACTTTTAAATGAATAACTATGTATGTAAATAATTTTATCGGATGCATATAATATTTTGTCATCAGGGAAATTCTGCGGTGTTCTTTTGAGATAATGTTAAAATAATTGACACCGGAAATTATGAACTAATTTATTACAAAATAAGTCAAAGCGTAAAAAAACAAACGTTTATACTGAAAGTCCCAGTGAAAATGTGGTATTTATGTTTATTCAAACAAAAGAATTTTTTTTTAAATCAAAAATATCAGAATTTTCCTGATAACCTAATATAAAAGTGTGTTTACATTTATTTGAAAGAGAGAAGATTGTGATCTTAATGCTTATTATGTTATTTTTCGATTAGTAAATTATTTTTGTTTGAAAAATATAGGGTAGCAATAAAATATTTTTTTCCGTTTCTAAATATGTCACCATCTAAACCTAATAAATATAATGATATTAATTTGTGCACTAATTTTCTTTTTAATGTTTAGTGAGATAGCACTGTGTAATCAATTAAAAAATTTCCTAAATAGAATTCCTTACACTATATTGGATAATAGAAACGAAGTATTTTCTTTAAATTATTAATTAATATTTAATTAATATTTAACCATTCATCAAGTCAATATTTACAATAAAAAATCCTTACACCACAATGCACTCACTACTTGCGAATGGCTTGGAAATTAAAATACAGTTGTTGTAATCGATACGTATAATTGTTCTACTCTGTTATTAGTATTATGTAGTATTTTACATTCCTAATAGCGTAACTATTTTGCGGAAAATATGCCTCAAGCGCCCGTTTGAGCAAAAGAATTGAGAACAGTGTCTAAATAGTTAACAACTTATTTTGTGCGCACGTGTTACTTGTGCTAAATTTCTTTAGATAAAATATTTTGACACGTAAGCAAATTAGAATATGATGTAGATTTTCATTCAGTGGCTTATTTTAATAAACTTTTTTCATTTGTATAAGGATTGCATGCATATTCGTATAGAAATTAAGGTTTTAAGATAAACAGTCGAAAATTTTCCAACGTTTTTTGCTTATGATTAGCAGAATTTGGAATATAAAAAAATTCTATCTTGTTAGGAAAATTGACAAATAATATTGTATACATTACCTAGTTATAAGAATTTAAAAATAATAAAAATTTTACATATAATGAGTAAGTTAATTAAATATTTTTTCACTGTGCATGCGTGAAAGAGATAAAAATGTAACTTAAATAATATGTTATTTAAACGTATAGAACAACATTTGGGAAAGTCTCAAAAACATAGCTTGAAAATTTAAAAAAATTATTGTCGATAGAATAAACCCAAAATCCGGTGTTCTGAAAAAAAGCAAAAATATGATGCGCTGTATCTATATATCCATTGATTAGAGTCAATACCGCATATATAATATTGCATATACTACTATATTTGGATACAACGCCTTGTCTTGTTCTTTCCTTTTGGGATAAAGGAATTTTGAGCTTATTCTATCGACGATAATTTTCATAATTTTCAAGCATTTTTTTTAAACTTTTAAAAACATTGCTCTATACATTTAACTAACATAGTACGAAAATTATATTTTAATTGCTTTCACGCATTTGCAGTGCAAAATTATTTAATAAAGCTGTACATCATTCATATAGTTATTATTATTATTATTATTATTATTACTTCTGATGAAGGTTATTGCGTACAATGTTGTTTGTCATATTTTCTGTAAAGAACATTTTTATATATTAAAAATTTCGGAAATTATAAGCCAAAAACTTTCCAAAATTCGATGCTATTTTTATGAAAACCCTAAATTCTCTACGAGTGTACATGCTTATCTTACTAAAAAAGAACAAAACTTATTACAACAAGCCACTTAATCATAATTTACTGTTTGAACGAGTTTGCTATATTAGTTTTGACATGGTTATCCAAAAGATATTCGTTGTTTTGCCATTTGTTGGTCGTCCTTAAGGGGTTTCGGGTAAAAATATTTGCGTGAATATCTCACCTGCACTATTCTGTTTATATACCTGAAGTTTCAGGTTAATTCCTCATGTATTTTTCTAGATATTTGACAAAACGTCAAAAATCGCAAGTGGCCAGTCACCTTTGGCCATATAGTGTATATAGCTATTACGAAACTATATGAAATTTTTATTAAAAAATATGTATGTATATTTTAATATTTACATTGTTATTGTGGTGTATCTTTGAATCCCGGATAATATGTAACTACCGTTTTCATTTTTTTCCCAATTTTCTGTACTCTTTTTCTTTTATTCTCTTTAACTGATGAATTGAATACATTAAACTATAATCTACGAAAACATTTAGTTATAAAATACAGTTTTTGTGGATGAATGTATTAATAAACTAAAAAATAAATCTTAAAGAAGCATTTATAAAGAAGTATACAACGTATCTTATAAAATAAACAATTTTAATTAAATCTTTCATTGTTGTTTTTATTATTAAACCAATGTATTACTATATTGTTTCTTAAAACTACAAAAATGTAATTTATGTATCTGTTTTGTAAAAATACTTACAACATCTTACAACTATTTAATTATGTGTAATATTTACACACAACTGTAGGCAAACAACATTAGCTCCATCAATAACTAAAGACATGTGTATTATCTTGCATCAATAACAAGGTGTTTCTTTCCTTAAACATTGAATGTATATGTGTACTATCATTAATGGCTGCAATGCATCCCAAACAAGTTTATAAATTAAATGTCTTTATTTCATGAATGGATTATGGTGTCTAGTTTGCTGTAACTGTGTTAGCTAATTAATTCAATGCATAATAGCTAAGTAAACGCAATGCCGAAATTGCCGGTTAAAATAAACTTCTTCTAACATCCTCTTAGGAAATCTAAAGCTTTTCAAGAAGTTAGAAGAGGGAAATACAAATAAACTTCTATATATTTTTGTTTCCAGTTAAATGGATCTTCTGTAATTAAATAAATTCAGGCATTTTTAGTAAGAGTTCTCAACTAAATAGTAAAAAATATATATATTAAAGCACAATTGCATTGTTTTTGGAGTGAAATTCATTTGTTTCCGGATTTAAAAAACGCTTGCTAATAAAATTCTAATTAAAACACTGTTTATTTTGAGATCCGTAAACCCAAAGAATTTACTTTTCACTATTAGTAAACTTGTTAAAAAGGTAAGTAAGTAAAATAGAAAGAGTGTTTATGTTCAGAATAAGAACTTCCGAAGGTAAGATAAATGTTTTGATGAAACTAATTTAATTTATGTATGTCTAAGTTGTTTTGAATACAATGTGACTAAATACGTTAATTTGGATTTTAGCTTAATGCTCTATTCTACGCTGTAAATTGATTCATTATTCCAATATAATAGGTAACGCAGTATTACGAATGTTTACTTTTCAGCAATACATTTTAACCTTTTTTGACATAACAGTAAGATTTAATTATTTATCTTCTTTAATCTTCTTTAATTATCTATTCTAATTGTATATTTAGTTATCTATCTGTTTTAGTTACGTTTAATTCTTTATTGCATACAAACTGCACTTCCTATATGAACAATATTTTTTTCAAGATAACCCACTTAACTGATCAATATTTTTGAAAATAAAATTCAAATAATTCCTTTCTTTCCATGTCTTTTACAGAATTACAAATCTTCTATCACCAGTTTTTCAAAACAGAAATTTTTGCCTAATTGAAAGGAAAAATGCTCTAATTAAATAGTGCAACATTTATAATAAAAATTTACTAATGAGAATAATAATAGCAATTGGATGCCCGTACATGTTAGGGGTAAATTATGATTGGAAGACACTTGTTGCCCTTATAAAACAGGGAAGCGGTTGAACTAGATATTTTTTGAGGCATTTTAATTTATAAATGCCTCAGCTGTGTTTGGTAATGCAGGACCGATACATTAATTTTGGCTTTAGAGTAAACTTTTGAGGGGCAAAGCACTTCTATACAGAAAATGCTGAAATGGTTGAATGACACCAGAATTTAAAAACAGATTTATTTCAAAATATATAAAAGCTTTTCTTCATGTATTTCATAAAGTAAAATTTTCATTTCAAAATTCTGGTGCCAACATGACATTTCGCAATTAAGATAAAGTGGGATATATTTTATATCGCCGCACATCAAGGGGTTAATGGTGAAATTCAAACGATAAATCCATTCGTTATTTCGATATACTTTTTTCAATTAACTTTCAGCGACAGATTTTGATATAAAATTTTTACTGGGTTAATAAAATATTTAATTATTTTGTTTAAACAATTTTAAATTTTAGTACATTTTTAATATAAGGAAATTTTTCATTGCCCATCGTTTGTTTGTATAATACATGGTAGCATATTTTTGTGTACAAAACAGTTTTGCTAATAAAATTCTAAAGAAACTGGAATTTAGAAAAGTGATATTTCGAAAAATATTTCCATTTTTATTCATATTTTGAAAATAGTTAGTAAATTCACAGAATATAGTTATCAAACTTATTAAAATTCTATTGAAATCCTTATTAAAATGGTAAAACAAAATGAAAATACATTTAAGATTAGATCTTTTACACATAAGTTAAAATATTTGACGCAACTAATTTAATTAAAAGGTATAAGATGTTTTCGTAAATTTGTGAATAATTAACTTAGTTGAGATTATAATAAGGTACCCTGGGGTAATAACGCCACGTTAAGGTTCGACCAATTTTCACGGCTCAGTTTTAGTTTGTATTTTTCAAACAAATATATGATTCGATACAGAACTCATTGACTATCTATATAAAAAAAATAATTTAACAGATATGTATTCATAAAACGTAATGGCGTGATTTCTTGACCAATGCTATTTGGCGTTATTACCCACCTGTATGGGTAATAACGCCATGCAAATAAAACTATGAAATAAGATGGAATAATTGCATGTATATTGCCCAATTCTAAAAATACAAACTCTAAAAACTTAGAAATTGACAAATTGCATTCTAAACTATTGAAAATGTTCATTTTTTGTGAAAGTATAAGAAAAATAAAGGTGTGGTGTGGGGGGGGGAAGGATGAGGCAAAAGAATATCAGACTGTGAGCATCTTTTTGCTTAAAAAGGACCGCTTAAATAGAATTATTAGAAACATTGCACAGTTTTAATTGTGTTTATTTGAATTAGTATTTAGGATGTAGCTCGGCCACTGTAGGGAATCAACCGGGATATTAATGCCAAGGATTGGCGTTATTACCCCGTTATAGTTATTGCGCTGTACATTTTAAATTACAAATTATCTCGAGAGGATATCCAAAATCTTCAACAATATTTTGAAAGTCCATGAAATGTACTAAAAATTTATGTAATTAACAAAGTATTTCCGGATAAAAAAAATAGTCTTCACATCACAAAACGTATCTCGCAAATTTTAGATCAAGCGTTAATTTTAGTTGCTTGTAAAAACAATAAGACCTAAAAATGAAACAAATTAACTTGAAGCTACTTTTTGCTATTTATATGACTCAAAACCCTTCTGCGCAGAGCACATGGGTGTCATTTACCAGATTATTTCATAATTATGCAAAATATTAGCACTTGGCGTTATTACCCCACACCACCTTATAATGTTATTTACTACGATGTAAATGGATTTATTATTTCAGTATCATAGTTATAATACAGAGCAATATTTTAAGATTCTCAGAGGTGAGTTTCAATATCATTTATTTTTTAATTAAGGAAATAAGTGACTTAATTGTCTTGATTACATTTACGCATTTTTCCGATTTAATTTTGTTTTTAATCTTGTCTTAGTAATTCATGATATGGTGTTTAAAAAGAGTTTCGGTACAATACACTAATAAAAATGCTCTTTAGATTCATGTTGATAGATCTAGAGTACTTAATTATTTATGTTACTGAAATTACTTTAAATTCTAAAATAGTAAAACAAAGATTTTTTTTGGGGGGGAGAGGTTTTAAAATTAGGGAAGTGTTTAAAAAGAAGTTTCCTTGAATAACACAATTTCAAATAGATTTCATATACTCATTTATTTATTTATTTATTTTAAATTAAGTTATATTATTCAAACATACGAAGCTCAAATTTGTATAACCCGATTTTATAAGATGGAATACTAGTTTTTGTGAATACTGAATATTAATAGGAATTTTTAGAAATTAGTCATATTTTATTCAACCTGATTTTATTTTAAGCGATTTAGAGGGTCGCCAAATTCCAGAATATCATGAAGTGTATGCAATTATAAAGACACATGATGAATAAAAAAAAACAATGAGCTTGGTCGAAATCTTAATCCATGTGCACATGCACAACCACATCGAAATCAATTAATTTATACGATTGCTGTTGCGGGCAAATTGATTTTTTAAAAAAATGTCACCCACATTAAAAATTCAAGCTGCTATATCTCAGTCGTTTTTTAAGGTAAAGAAAAAGCAAAAATACTCCGGAATTCATTATTAAAATAAATACTTTAGAAAGAACCTTTTTTTTATTTCTAATTTTTTGCTTGTACATCATTATACATTTACAAGATTTTTGACAAACTTAAATGGCCGCCACTTTGAAACAAGATCGCGGATGAAGTTGGCCAGTGAACTCGATCAAGACATTGGTATGTACTATGTACACACGGAGTTATATCCAAATCAGTTTATAAATATACGTATTATCACGTGACAGATTTCAGAACGTTTCAAAATGTCAACCACATTGGAAATTGAAAGTGCTAACTCAGCCATTTTTCAAGATATAGATGAAATAATAAAATAAGCTTTTTCTAAAAAAAATATTAACCGACTTTAAAAAAAGCGCTAAAAAGTATTAAATAATTCCTTAAAGTTCTCTAATGAAAAAAAATTATCCAATAAGCACACATCGAATATCAGGTACCGGCATAAAAACGGTTAAATTTAATATATATAATTTAATTACCACCAAACATAGATTTTAGAGAGAATATTTTTTACAAGAGATGAATTTACATATTTATGATTTAATTTTTGAATATATGCATATAAAAAGTAATGAATTTCTTTTTGAAGTCAGTCAAAATTTATAATGGTCATCACCATTTTCGTTATGGTACTAGGCACAATGTATTCATAATTCTTATTATATTTTAGACAGTTTGGCACCAACTTCAAAAAGAAATTCATTACTTTTTATATGCATATATTCATAAATTAAATCATAAATTTGTAAATTCATCTCTTGTAAAAAATATTCTCTCTAAAATCTATGTTTGGTGGATATTAAATTATATATATTAAATTTAACCGTTTTTATGCTGGTACCTGATATTCGGTGTGTGCTTATTGGATAACGTTTTGTCATTAGAGAACTTTAAAGAATTATTTAATACTTTTTAGCGCTTTTTTTTGAAGTCGGTTAATATTTTTTTAGAAAAAGCTTATTTTATTTCATACTTTTTAGTTATTCATACTTTAATACTCAATTGTGTGTACTGCCATATGGTGTCCTTTAGCAATGCATTGAGTAATTGATGAATTTTTCTGGGTATTCAATTTTCTAGTCAATTTCCAATTTCATTTTCAGCTATTCGACAGCCATTTACTATGTTGGCTAGTATCGTTGTGGATCTTCAGGTTTTTAGGATGTGGTAACTCGTTTAGATAAGATCTCGCTCTTCGAAAAGTTACTGCAATCACCGAACTTTAAAGTCCACATGGATTCTTACGGACATCAGAAATGGGTATCTACAAGCTGACAATCCATCGAGTAAAGTCATCTTACGCATCACAGAGTTGCAAAGTGCTTTCTTACATATATAAGCACAGCAAAATGACTCCATATATCAATGCATAGTAAAGTGGTTTTCTAGTATTGTAAAAATTGATCACCCTTCAATCAGAAAAAGCAAAAATAAATACTTTATGAAAAATACCGCTATTAATCATCAGGCAAACAGTACAATCCAATTCGCATAATGCAATGGGAAAGGAACAGTGATGATTGTATGAGGAATCGGAAACTGATAACCTAAATTTAGCTGCCTCTATGTGAGAATGACAATATTTGATGCCCAGACATTTCTTCGGAAAACGTTTTTGTCCGAAGTATAGCACTGATAGGCATTTTCTATTACAGATCTGAATGATAATTGCCTGAAATAATTCGATTGTGCGCGTTTTAGAAGTTATCAAGATTGACGATAATGGTAGACTCAACAAGATGCTTGGTGACTCGCTTTTGTCCAGAATCATTTCACTGAAATACTATATCCCGTGTATCGTCATTTGCATATCGAGAAATTCTACCTGAACAAAATTTTAAATTGTTTTAATATCTAATCCGGTAATCAAATCTGAATCTAAAGACAATGTCGCTGCACATAGCAATGCACATTATTGCGCATTGACTTATGGAGATACTTTTTTTATCCAGAACAACACATCTTTTAGGCACCTACTTAAGATTTCGGTTGGTATCGATGTTGGTTTTTGGTTTATTGGATGTGCGAACTTATCCAGTTAAGATTTAGCACTTTAGAATGATCTCGCATTTCAGAAATTTACTACATCCAACAGCTATTAAGGTCTACATTGAAATCTACGGATATCGAAGGAGAGCGTCGAAATTATGAAAATCCGCCAGTAAAGTATCCTTAAACAATCATAGCGTGTTAAAGTGCTTCAATGAGTTAATGCAGAGCAAATAATTTTCCTATGTTACTACATATTAAAATACTCTCATTTCAGTCATAAAAACTAAAAATTAAGGTGTTACCTAAAACGCACTATGATTTAATAAATAATCTGCAGTCATCTAATTCATCAATAATGACATCCGAAATGAGCACTGGTGCCTGTATGTTGAGTTAGAATCTGATAACAGGAACTTGACTGCACCCATATGAGAGTGGAAACATTCTACACTGTTAAAAATTTGAAACTTTTGCTGCATTGTCACTCCACAGTTTTTATAAAAAATATATATTTTGGCCAATAAAAATGCTCCATAATACAATGAAGTAATCGTTTTTTTTTAAAGTGATGGACTGACAATGCAATATAAATTTCAAATTTTTAACAGTATATGAAACAGACTGCAATTTGACAGCCACGGTTTTCCAAACTACACAAAATGTGGAAATTTTCTATTCCCAAACTTGACGATAGTCGTCTGAGAAGAAAGAGTACCATTATACGAGTGCAAGAAGTTAACTAGCTTCACTTTAATGATAAGCTCATCAAAATATTTCGCCATTTTCTTTTCTCTAGACTCATCCTAACTTATCAAATATCCCCATATATTACCACTTTGATATCGAGGAATTCCGTCAGAAGAAAATCTGAAAGCATTCTGATATTTAACTCGATAACTGAGTCTGAATCTCATGACAGTGTCAATACACATACACTGAAAAAAAATTGAGCCTTTTGCTCCATTGTCACTCCATAGTTTTTATAGAAAACGATTACTTCAGCCATTTATGGAGCATTGTCATGCTTCAAGAGAGAGATATTCTATAAAAGCGGGGGAGTGACAATGCAACAAAACGGTCAAATTTTTTACAGTGTAGCAGTGAACTTTAATTTCTTTGTGCATCCGGCATAGAAAGGACCCTGATACACAGGCACTTGTGCTCTGGCATATAAGGGTACTTTAAATGTTTATTTTCAGTTTTTTGACACCTATTTCCGATGTCGGTAAGTATCCATGTAGATTTTCCATTTTGGTGTATACGAGAAATGATCCAGTTAAGATTTTGCACTTTGGAAAAAAAAATCACATCTCTGCAACAGTGGCTACACTGTTAAAAATCTGCTGCATTTTGTTGCAACGAACTCCCCTGCTTGTATAGAAAACGGTTACTTGGCCGTGAAATGGAGCTTTCTCATTGGTTGGAATAGAGATATTATATACAAGCGGTGGAGTGCGTTGCAACAAAATGCAGCAGATTTTTAACAGAATATGATCCATATTTTTTTTTCACTACACTGTTAAAAATCTGCTGCATTTTGCTGCAACGCACTCCACCGCTTGTATATAATATCTCTATTCCAACCAATGAGAAAGCTCCATTTCACGGCCAAGTAACCGTTTTCTATACAAGCAGGGGAGTGTGTTGCAGCAAAATGCAGCAGATTTTTTACAGTGTATTTAGCGATGTGAGATAGACCAAAAAGAAGCCTGCATTTTTGAAAGCTTTTCACTGTTTGAAGAAAACAGCGAAATGTTCGCAAAAACTCAGGCTTCTAATTGACCAATATCATTTCGATAACAGTGAAAGAGAACTTGGGCGGGATCCAGTAAATTTTGTGCTATTAACGAAAACAGATTGACCAATTAGAAGCCTGCATTTTTTGCGAAATTGACGTTGCTTAAAATAAGTAAATTTTCTTACTGGTCAATCTTATTTCGCAATAGCGCAAAATCTACGTGAATCCAGTCCAGTCAAAATTTTGTAAGATCATGTATCGATGTAAGTGTAACAGCACGAAAAATAAACGCTTTTGATTGAGCGACTGCTTGGAAAAAAATCTGAATTTTAAAGTGTTTATTTATAAAAAGTTATAATCAACAGATGGATGGAACATTGTCATTGGTTAAAATAGAGATCCATACAAATGGTGGAGTGATAATGTAGCTACAGCTACAGATTTCTAACAGTGTAAATTTTTACAATGATCAATCTCCTTTCACTAAGAGCACAAAATCTATCTGAATCCCGATCTTTGTCTAGTCAAAATTTCGCTCTTTGAAGTAAAAATATCGCGTGTCCGTACACTGTTAAAAATTTCAAACTGTTGCTGCATCGTCATTTCACCGCTTTTATAGTAAACGATTGTATTATGGAGCATTCTTATTGGTTAAAATCGATATATTCTATAAAAGCAGTGGAGAGACGATACAGCAAAAGTTTCATTTTTTTAATAGTGTATAAGAGTAATAGACTGTAAAATGAACGCTTCTAATTGGACGGCTGCTTAAAAAAAAGAATTTTAATCTTTAATGTTTTTGTTTTTTAAAAAGTTCTAATCACCAGAATTTGATGAAATTGAAATGGGACTACACGGGGATCTTGCACTTTCAAACAAAAAAAGAATTATCAAAATCGGTTCATATGTAGAAAAGTTATGAGTGAACAACAAATACATACAGGCCGAAATCATAACCTCCTCCTTGAAGTCGGTTAAAAAATACTCTGGAATCTTTGTATCAAGGTCAGACACACACATTTTTTTTTCAATTTCTTCCTTTTTTGTAACTAATTTTAAAATTTAAATTAGAAAAATAATTAATATTCCGCCATTTTGATACAAGATGGCGGATGGAACTGGCCAATGAACTCGGTCTAGACATCGGTATGTACTATGTACTCACCAAGTTTCATCCAAATCGGTTTATAAATACGTGTGTTATCACGTGACGAAAATCAGATCATTTCAAAATGTGAGCAACACTAGAAAGTCCAAAAGTCAAAGTGATATAACTCAGCCTTTTTTAAGATACAAATGAAAAAAAAATTGCTTTGGAATCTTTGTATCAAGATCAAATGCATAAAAGAAATATCCTTTTCAATTTCTCCCTTTTTGTACCTAATTTTAAATTAAATTTTTTTTTTAATTTAATGGCTGCCATTTTGAAACAACATGGCCAATGGATCTGGCTAACGAACTCCGTCCATGCATCATTATGTACTATGTATACACCAAGTTACATCCAAATAGATTAAAAAATACGTGTGTTATCACGTGGCAAAAATCAGATCGTTTCAAAATGTCAGCCATAAGAAAAATTCAAACTGCTATAACTCGATCATTTTTTAAGATACAGACAAAATAAAAAGTGTTATGGAATCGTTGTTTTAAGATCTAATACATAAAATAAAAAAAATCACTTTTAAATTTTTTCGCATTTAATTTTAAATTTAATTTTTTTTAATTTAAATGGCCGCGATTTTAAAACAATATGGCGGATAGTGCTGGCCAACAAACTCGGTCGAGATACTTGTATGTACTATGTACATACTAAATTTCATTCAAATCGGTTCATAGATACGTTAGTTATAGCATGACAAAAATTATATATATATATATGTCAATATTTGAACGAAGGGTGGTTTGGGGGTCTGGGGGTCATAATCGGTGAAAATATACCAAAATTTTCCGGAAGTGCATTCCTCCGGACGGCTTCAATAGGTAGCTTTTTACTTTTTGTAATGAAAACTACCTAAAATGTTCTAATTAAATAAGGCAAATTTTATTTTCATTTAATACTGGTGCCAAAAACAAATTTTGCAAAGGAAAATGATGTGAAGTCAGAATGGACATTCCAGTGCGAATAGTTAATGATCTGGAGTTTTGGATAAATTAAACTGATGAAAAACAAAACAAAATATAGATTCCGATAGAAAAAACGACGTTAAAAAACGGCGGGAAATTAGCTGCGAATCCATTTGGCAATCTGAAGTTGGTGTTTCATTTCAGTGATATGAAATTTAACAGAAATTAATTCTTTCAAAAAACACAATATGCATTCCGCTAGAAAAAAAAATAATTAAAATTGGCATGGCCTTAGTTGCCAATAGAACATATCGTTAAAATGATTATTTTATTATACATTATTTTTTTTCAAAGTAAATTATATGCATTGATACAAAACATCAATTTAATGACTTACTTTTAAACAGCCTAACAAACCTATAAATTACAATGTTACAAAATAAAAATTTAATGATATGCTTTAAAAGTTAAAAAAAATCATTTTTACAATTTACATTCTTGCTCAGTTTTCTATATATTTAATTTTTAGTTCATGATTAACCAATTTAAATATTTTTTTGCGTTATATTAAATTCCTATTAACTTTATACTTAACAACTCTTTTAAGTATTCTAATAACAATATAACTTTTTCTTTACTAAATTAATAATTTTTAAAGCTTATTAATTGGAAAAAAATGTAATTTTATATTTCGAAACGATACTGATTTCGTATGCTATTTATTTTAAATTGCACAATTTCCTACAAAATAGTAAATGAGATATTGATCTGGTTCAAATAAAATTTATTTTTAAATAAAATAAAAACGAATCGATAGTCGGTGAAAGAAAACTTATTGATTTACAGAAAATCAATTGAAGTTTCGCCGAAGATGAACATCTTTTGAAAGTTTGTGTGAAGTTTTTTTCTGTTAGGAGGAAAGAACACAATGTCATACAAATTTTTCAAGTTGTTTTTAAATTGTTTATTCTATCACGGCCGAAAGACAACAGCCAGTTATGAGATGTCACACGAGATTTTTTACTTGAAAAAGTACTTGGAAGTAAAAAATATGATTTTTGTAGCACGCAGTATTCTTGATGTATGTACAGGCTTTAAAAATCTTATTTCCTTTACTAGCTGTGTCGCAAATAATGTTACAAAATTGTGGCTAGTATCAATCGATTAGCTATAACATCTACTAATTAATAGAACATTTAATATTAGATTTGGAGATTGTCTATATAAATAGCTTCAATCTTTTTTTTCAATTTAGACACCTAATATTGGGATTAATTGGTAAATATATCTTTCATATACCGAACGGAGAGTCATATAGTTATTGAGTTCAGATTTTGTCTATTTTTTAAAATGTCTTTATAAGTTACACTGAATATATTTCCTTTAATACTATTTATTATAAATAAAAATAATTTTCGAAAACATTTTAGCGTTCCACATGCATAAATTTTAGTGTAAATTAATCTCTAGGAACATAAATTATCCGTATTCAAAATCAAGTTCAGTACACATTTTAAAAGTTGTATTTAAAAAATACCTATACTTTTTTTTTTTTTTTTTTTTTTTTTTTTTTTGTCGTTTAAAATTAATTGCACATGACAGTTTCATAATTTTGCAGTGACAAAATCTATGATCTACTTGACGTAATAACTTTGTGTTGTCTATTCCAAGGTTAAATTTACTAGAAAATCTAAAATTTGTGTTTACTTTTATTTCCAGTAAATTTATGACTGACCCCTAATTTGCAACAAAAATGATGCTTCAACTTTAAACAGCTATTATTCGGTCAGTTTTAATCGCAGAGGAATGGGCATTTTTTGTATTGCTTCTTAGAGTAGTAAAAATTTACTAAATATCACTTATAGGACCAGGGGACCGTATAAAAATGTAATTTTCGTAATTTTTTAATATTTTTTTTTACTTAAATCGGTAGAAAAATAATTCTTTACCTTTTTAAAAGCATTTTTGCAATTGTAACTATATGTCTATGTTTAACGGTTTAGAAATTAGCCATTGGCCACTGTTGAAAGTGGGCACACTCTATAAATATTAAACGAACGTTGAAAACACCAGAGTATATTACTTTGAAACGATTAGTTTCGATACTGACAAGGAAGATCTCCATACTGGGGATACTCAGAATTTCTTGAAATAAATACGAATTAAAGTACTTATGTATCTAATAAATGATCAGTAAAATTTAGTGGCGGAATTACAGTACAAAGTCTTAAAAAAAATAAAATACTTTCGAGTATTTGGCGCGAAAAAGATGAAAGTATCACGCGATTTAGCGAGCAGCACTTTCCATCACCAAAAGATCGCCAAACGATTTTAATACATCTGAAAATTGCCTCTAAATTAACTTTTAAAATGCATGTAAATAGTATTTAATTAATTTAATTTTGAATAATGAGAGACTTTGATAGTTACATATATTTTGTATTGCATATTTATGTTGCTTTAACTGCAGTTATTTAATTTTATCATTTTAACCCATCAGTGCCTAGCGTCCCTTTTTAGGGACGCTTCAAAAGGTGCATTCAGCACTGTTTTTGACACCGGTAAAAAAGAAAAGCAATAATTATTTTATTTAAATGATGCATTTTCGTGATTAATGAATTAAACTTAAATCTTCTAAAAATAGTGATGCCAACCAAACAAAATTTACGCAAAAGATGTTGGGCACAAATGGGTTAAAAATAAGTGCATATGCAAAAAATGAAAAATATATTATCATATAACGTATGACAAAATAAAGGCCAGATGAAGAATGATGCAGTAATGCATTTCAATATCAGAGACGTTTTTGTTTCCATAGCAACGAAATTGAATAATCGACAGTGCTCAATTGGATTGAACCTAATTTTGAGGCTGAAACAATTTTAATTCATTTAATTCTCATTTTAATTCATAAAATTTCATTGTTAATTTTCATTATAAATATATTATGACAAAATTATTGTTAAACAAATTAAAATGACAAAAATAATGTTATTTAGATAAAATTTCTTTAAACAAGTTCCATATGAAACAGTGTTACCTTAAATTATTTGAAATAATAAAAGTATTTTTTGAAATTTTATTTTGCCGCCAACTGATGATAAATCGCCAAATAAACGAAATGTTCATTATTTTTTTACGAATGTCACATCGGGATTTCGCTGAAATTTTTTATAAACATATATAAGCATATGAGAATATCATTCTGTATTTTTTTTTTTCAAAAAATTTTGAGCATGCCCGTATGGAGGCTTACCTTGTGAGTACGGTTCGCTGTGGGCTACCAAATCTAGTTTGCTCAAAGTTCACATATTCTGTTGTTTTTAAATTTATCTAATACTGCATCAAGTAGCATCTTAATAAATAGATTTAGGTTTCATAAGGGTCCTGTAATTTTAATACCAGTAAAGTTTTTGATACAGTACTTTTTATAGAAAATCTGTCATTAAAGAAGGTGAAACTTTGGAGGTTTGAACTAGATGGATTTTTTTATAAAACTTTTGGTATTTCACCTGGAAAATAACGGTACCCGTACGAAGACTGAATTTCTTCATTAATTTCAATATTTAAGCAGATATTTTGACAATGTGAAGCCTAACATACTTATTCTATACCACATACATTTGAGCCAAATCATTAATCATTTGCATAAAAATTTACTCCATTTCCAAAAGAGTGTAACATTATTCTTTGTCGTCCGTAATGTCTAGGTTAAGTGGGATTGGATTTTTTTTTCGATTGCAATACCGTATAAAACAGAACATTTATAGCATTCTGGTGAAATTAATACATTTTACTCGAAAGTTAATATTTATTTTATCTCAAATGGTATTTGATGTAGGTATTAGAAAGTTAAATACGTTGATTTAAGAAATGTGCGTTTCTAAACTTTAGGGTGGCATTCTTCGAAATTTCTTTTTTACTAAAAAAAATCTCATTCAAGGATAGCAAATATCAGTAAATATTATGACGGTAAATGGAATATCAAAAGCAAATTGATATTTTTTCAATAGAATAACACAGTATACGATGATAGTTACTCATGTTTCGTATGGGTACCGTTATTTTCCTGTTAAATACCAGCATTTTTTCATAGAAAAATAAATCTAATTCAAACACGCTAATTTTCACTGCACTTAACATGAAATTTTCTGTAGGAAAATCTGGTACTAAATAATTTTCTTATCATGAAATTCCACGACCCGTATAAATCAGGTTACGGGAAGAAATAATCAGTAATTTTCTGTATCAGGTACGAGTAAAATATAATGTATGGACACAGCTGCTTTAAAAATTCTTCGAATATGACACATCCGCGAAGTTACCACAATTGTGAAGCAGAATGGTGAACAATAAAGGCTCGTTCTAATTGATAACGTTGTGAATAAGTGCTTATTTAATTCGCTAGAACAGTGTTGCCAGTGGGCTACTTTTTTAAATTTCAGTTTTCTTGATTTGCACCACTTTTTTTGAAACGGTAAATTACCTTTTGTTTTCGCCGTAATTATCATGTCATTGTGCAAGGCACATTTTATCATTTGTAAAAAGTGGTGCCAATCAAGAAACTGTTTTTAAAAAAAGTAGCCCATCTCGCAACACTGCGCTAGAAGATCGCCGTGGTGGCATGTAATCAAATCAACACAGCTGGGATCAGTTTTCAGTTATTTACAATTCGCTATTTACCAACACCACAGTGTCTTCTTCTGAATGATGTGATGACGTTTTAAGTGTCATTTCCGTTACAGAGCGTTAACATTTCTGTCATATTTAGGTTACTCCGCAATTAGAGAAATTTCTTCCGAAATATTAATCAGGTTCATTTAAAATCTTATTAAATGTCAAAAGAGAATATCATATTCACATAGTAATTATAGGCACATTTTAATTATTTAAAATCGCAGTTTCAATTTGCATAAAAAAGAATAGTCATTTAAAATTTTGGAAGTATATCACATCGAATCCCATATATACTTTCCCGAATAAGCATTAATTTAAGGCGTACACAATACAAGAGTATTTTCCTATTTTTATTATATATTGTAATAAAATTCTTTTGTATAAAATATTTTAAACGTATGATTAGGTTTGGAAATAAAAGAATGAATTATATTTTTCTTTTTGTATCTATTATATACAGCGTAAATTTTATGTGATAAATAAAAAAGGATTACTCTGCTTTTACGTTTTCTGAAAATTTCTTTTGTAGTGGTCATCTTATCTTGAAAATGCCCATCCATTACTTATACAACGTATATCTTTGAAAACATCTGCCCGTTTTCAGAAAGAAGTATACAAAGAATCCATTGATATATATTATGTAAAAGATATTTTAAACTATCTTTCTATAAACCTTTTTATATTATATTACATCATAATATTTTAATCATATTTACTTATATCAAATATCATGTTCAGAATTATCTTCTACCGTTTCGTAACGATTTAATTAAAAATTCCCAAGTAATGCTTTCGAAATAAGTAATATTTAATATCTATGAAGCTCTAATTTTTAAGTTGAAAGTCTTAAAATAGAGTCATTAGACTTTTATTTTTAGTATTAAATTAAATTATTATAAGACATTTTAAAAGAGTAAATTAATTAAAGTATATATATATATATATATATAATATTATGATTTTATGACTCCAAAAAATTGTTTCTGTTTAAACCTAACAGAATAATAATTAAAACCAGATGCAGTACTAGTTAGATAATTATCTCGTATTACTTAAATTTTTATATTATTTAAACATAAAGGATTACAAATTGTGAATAACTAAAAACGACTTGTTATTTTTTTTATTTAGTAAATGTTCATTATTTTCATAATTTTATTTTTAATTTATATGCAAATGATGTGGAATACTGAATTAGTTTTACGTTTAGAAGCCATCTTAGTAACGAGGCAAATTATTTTTTTTATTATATTACTTAATATGTAATAGTTAAAATTTTAATTATAAGTAATAAAGCCTGGCATTGCAAATAATATTGAGCAATGTTTTATAATATGTGTAAAAACATGGATCATATTAATTAATACAAGAATTTAGTGCATATTTAGCAACTGAATGATTACGTTTCTTAATGCGTTATTTATATATATTTGTATCATATATATATATATATATAATTATTAACCTAGATATAGATAATAAAAGAGCATTGATTTACACAATAAAATAAAGAAGTGGAAGAGCAATGAATATCTCACATTTTCAAAAACGTATAAAGCAATTAACGGCATACCAATATTAAAATTCGACTTTTTAGGTACGATTGTAATAGTGGTATTAATCACTCAATTATTAACATAATACTAAGTATACACTAATTAGAATATGTACAGTAATTGTATTTAGAATATTTGAAAACTTTTCACTTAGCAGAAACCTAATTTTTATAGTTTATTAGAATCCATTTCGAAACCTATTTGATAACATCATAAATCAAATTTGACCATTACATTCTCTAACCTTAAATAGGTAACAGCATTGATTCAGAGCAGGTAGATAATGAATTTTAATATTATTAGTTTTGCAATTAATATACAAATTAACAAGAATTGTGAAAATGTAGATGTAAAACAAACGGGTTTTTTTAGTTTATTTTTTGAATAATTTTTTAGCCATTGATAAAGTCTTAGTACATTAGATTTAGTACGTGGGTAGCACAATAATTATCATCCCCCGTGTCTATAATATATTTCACCTGTAATGGTTGATATGCAGTATCGAAGCCTAATATGTTAGATGTATACAGGGTGATTCAAAATAACGTGGACAAATTGATATGACAAATCAGGCATACGACAAGAATAAAAAAATCACATAGGAACATAGGGCCGCAAACCCTTTGTTGAGTCACAAATACATGGTGTTTCATCCTAACTCAGTTTAGGTTGACGATAGTAAATGTCAGAAAAATGAAGTAAATTATAATAAAACATTTAATAGACATTCTCACCTTTATTTTAAATGTGATAACATGAAACAAAAATGGTACAAGTTTGCATTATGCGCACCAGCAATACCCACTTGACACCTCACATTTTGGACTAAGATAATCAGTTTATACGGTATCATCGATTGCTTGTACAATATGTTTTCCAAATCTTTTCGTAATGATGTCACATTTCACACAAAATTAGGTACACATCGTTTCATTTTCATTACGATGTTGTTATTTTCCTGGAAATTATTACTTTCAAACCGGTTGTAGCTAGAATGAAACACCCTGTATTTGTTACTCAATAAGCAGTTTGCGACCCTATGTTCCCTATGTGATTTTTTATCCTTGTCGTATGCCTTATTTATCATATCAATTTGTCCACGTTATTTTGAATCACCCTGTATATGCTCAGTTTCAGAATCTTAGCTGTTATAGTTACGGATATTTTGAAGGAGTGTTGAAGTTTAAAAGACCTATTTCTGAAGGGTTTTTTTTTTTAAAGGAGAGAAGAAAAACGGCTGGCTTGGAGTTTATATGGGGAAACTTGTGACATTGGCTACATCGCTATAATCCCGCATCTAAACGACAGTACCAACGTCTCATCCACCATCACAAAACTCGTCCCATTACCTCCAAACCAGCCTCGCACCTCCATCCCGAATATCCCTCTTCCCACCAAAAATATCTTAATATAAGAGCTACAGTTACGAAATTGAGTATATACGTACATAAGAGAGTAGTCTTAAATATTCCACATCAACCATCGCAGTATAAGTATTTTATATACACTAGGGACTATATTTACAGAACCATCCTTATAACTTTGCATAGAACATTATGCAATAATAACATATGCAAGAATATTTCAAATTCGCATTTTCTAACGTTACTTTTTTTATAACCAATGTATAATTTCCCGCTCTCATTTTTTTCTTTCTTGTATATATTTTAAAAAAGCATGTGTTCGTATATGTATACGAGTATGTATATCTTTTTGTAGTTTGTATATTTATTTTGTTTTTACTTTATAAAAATAATATAAAAGAGGAAGAAATATTTCTTAGAATAGAAAATGGAATATATTATTTTCTTCAGAAAATAGAGATCAACTAAAGAAAGCCAATTCATGATACTACATTTTATTTTTATTTTTATTTTTTAGCAGACTCGATTGGAATGTTTAATGTTCTTAAATGAAAAAGAGATCCTATATTTTCTATAAATTCTGCTTTATACTTTGTATTCAAACGGTGTTTCTGTTAGTATGAGTATCACAGTGCAGAATTTAGGAATATTTTCTTATCATCCTTCTAAAAGTAGCTGTCTATTGAACAGGTGGTAGTAGACTTCGTTGACTTAATTGGTTTAGATAAAATATTGGTATGCATGAAAGAATGTTAATATATCTATGTACATATGTTGGTTTAAAAGATAAACATCCGTTTTTATGAATATTATTGTTATTTTTAATGTTATTATTAGTCGTTATTAAACATTTTAACCGTGTTGCTTAATAAAATGCAACAGACATTAAATTTTTAGAAATTTAATGCATAACCTTTAATTTCACACAAACAAGTTTAAAAACCTTCTGTAAAATTTCATTGTATGTATACCACAAAGAAAATAATAAATTATATATTTTTTACTAAAGGTTTATAAAATAATGTTCGTAAACTTCTGTTGAAGCCTTAATTAAGCACATGTAATAATAAAAATACTAAAAATTACACAAACAGCCCCTATGTCTGAACGTTTGACACTATTTAAGAAAAAGAAATATCCACAAATTAATGAATGTAGTTTTTTGATAGGGAAGAAATACTTGTAAATGCAATGCTACTTTATAAATACAAAGAAGACACAGTTCAGATAATTTACAGTATACGATCGAATAAAATTTAAATATAAATTTTATAGTTTTGTGTTCTGAAAAAAGTTCAATTCTTTTAAATTTTCAGTTTAAATGTTTAATTTAAATCATATATGTGCTTAAATACAAAAAATATTTTTTCCCGATGTGTTACTTCCTTACTTGTTTTTAAATATGTTTAAGACTATATTTAGTTTTTGCTAGGAAGTACCTAGAAAGTGAAGTAGTTAGAAGTGGCTAACTCCCAAATTATGAACATCACAAAATTCATATATAAAAAACATTATCTCCATTTTAATGATTGATACATTTAAACTAAGCCATTAGAATGAGAAATATGCGAACAAATCATCTAAATCTGTGTTCAATCTTTTTTATTTTTAAGTAGCATTTATAAAATCCTTCTTATAACTATTAATAATATTCGTTTCAGAATCTATTAAATAAAAAATTTAAAAAGACGCGTTAAATTGTAAAACATAGTATCAGGGTGCGTAGTCATCAAGAAACGCAGAGGATTTTAATTATTTTAGTACCAGAAATTCTTTAAAGTACTGTTGTTACATCTGAAAAAGGATTTCTTTTTCGTTAAATAAAACAGATTTTACATTATAAAAATCCTGGTAAAAGGTGCTTACAAGGTGCTTCCAGACTACGCACCCTGAGTATGAACAATTTAAAAAATAACTGTTTTCTTAAACATTCTATAGACATTGAATTTTTATTTTTTTAATTCAGTAAATGCACTTCTGTACAACCGTTAATCATTTGTGATATCTAGTTTCAAAATTTTTGTTAAAAATGCTTAGGAAATGTTTGCAAGTGCATATAATATAAATCACCAAAAAATGTAAAAGATTCCAAAATTTAACAGCACCAGAAATATTAAGGTTAATCATAAAAATGAAAAAATATTCATTTTTTAGAAAAAAAGTTAGGAAGTTTTTTTTTTAACTATGCAATCATAAAATCTTTTCTGTACAAATAATTAAAACAAAACTATAGAGTCCTCTTACCTTTATATTTAACAAAACACTTTTTCCTATATTTGCTTCGAGCACTTAAGTATCTACCTTTCATTATTTCATCGGCGTACAATTCATGATAAGATAGTTCTTAAACATTTCTTTAAGAAAATCTCAGTCTAAAAACAAATATTCCTTACTCAAACAATCTTAAGTAAACTTCTCTTTTTTTATGTCTCAAATGGTCTGAGGATTCATCAAATTTTAAATATTTCCCCAAGGACTCTATGAACATCATTCATTGTAATGAAGTGTGAAATTTTTTTTCTTCAAATATAAACTCGGAAAAAATCTTTTCAGCTTCTGCTATTAAACTAAATATAATTCACAATCTCCCTTGAGATAAATTAAAACTGCAGGGCAAACTTGAATTCAACACAATAATTTATAGCCGTGATCGTTTCGTCCCAAGAGTTTCATTATGCCTGTGTATTCAACGATAGAGGACAGAATGCCAAAGTTTGAGAGCTTATTATACTTTTGTTCAGGCAATATGTTTAAAGAGTTTTCTTTTCTGCTATATACTAAACAAAATTTATGAATGTTCTATCTACGAAAGGATACAGATAAATTGCAATGCAATTTATCGTATCGGCTTTTTTTTCTTCTCTAACGAAACTCCGTTTAATAAAATATTACGCGTTAAATTAAAAAATTTGAAATCTGACTCATTTATCTGAGTAAAAATATGTTGTGAAAGCCACAAAAAAGTCATGAATAAAAAAAACTCTTAACTAAAAACCAAAAATTTTAAACTATGTTAATCTTTGAAAACAATCTATTACTGATATTGATTTAAATGTTATATATTATAACAAATTTTACAATGCATATTTAATTACAAATTGAATTTTTTACATTTAATAAAAAAGGGGAATATTAATAACGCTATAAGAACAGACACTGTTAAAATTCTACACAATTTGCTGCAGCGTCACTCGACTGCTTTTATAGAATTCTATTCTGACAAGTGAGAATACTCCATTATATAGTTAAGTGACCGTTTTCTATAAACGCGGTGAATTGGCGCTGCAGCAAATGGTACAGATTTTTAACAGTGTACTAATGGCTTTAAATATTTAAATAAAATGCAAAGTTTTAAATATATATTTTTCATATACAAGGCAAGTAATCACACAAAACTACATCGAAGATTAATTGTGAATGAAAATATATCATTTGTCATTAAACAACCTTAAAAATTGTACATTTTTTTCATAATATTTATTTACACATATGAAAGTATATAGATAAATTATGTTAGCACTTCCGTTTTTCTTTCTCTAGTAGACATTTAACATATCTCTGTATTCAGCTGCAGAGGGCAGGATATTGAATTTCGAAACATTATTACACTTTTGTTCGGGCGATAATTGTAAAGAGCTTTCCGTTATATTACTTATTAAAATAAATTTATGAATGTTTTATCTGTGTATTAGTATTTCTTCAACACTTGCAAACTCTGTGATTTTGCTCGCGTATTAGATGAAATATATTAATATATTATTTTTGCCAGTCAATTCATCTTAGGTCTATTGTACTTCTATGTTTTATTTATACTTGAAAAGTTTTATAGAAAATGTACCAGCGTACTATGTTGTTTTTTTTCTTATACATCGTTGAGTTTTTATTTGAAGTTAGAACAGTAACTTTTATTGAAAACAGCTGTATGAGATGCATCAAATACATTTTCTCTGCTACCCATTTGGTTAATTATTTTTCTATTGTAATATTTCATATTAATTCCTAATGTCAGTTAAAATCTTTCAATTAACTGGTACTTTATTTGTGCAGAAAGCATATTCGCAAATGTAGACATAAGAACCAACTCCATTATGCTCAATTTTCGAATAAATGGTAAACAAATGCGAATTCCTTACTGATAAAAACATGACAAAAATAGACACTATTTATTTTACTGGAATGTTATCAGCATACATCTGTCTTCTTATTCTTGTTGCAATTTATATCCTTGTAAATTAATCAGAAAAAAATAAGCTGCATGTGTCAGTAAGAAAAATAATTTAATAGAGCAGTCTTGCGGATACACAAATATAATTTTTGTCATACACTAGACAGATTCATGGAATAAATTAATAATGAATATCAATTTATGATTTTTGTTCTCAACAAATAGTTCCTTGAGGAAACGTGTTAAATGAATCATAATCATTGAGATAATTTAAATAGATTACTACCAATTTTGATTTTATCAATAAAATAAAAATGTTTTATTTTTAACGATTGGCATTTTTTAAAGAAATGTGCATATTAAAAGAAACACACACCGTATTAAATAACAATATGTATAAAAAATTTTAATTATGATATTTAGATATTCATACATTTATTTTAGTTAAAAAATAAACTAATGAAAGCTCTCATCAAATAAAAACAAAAATAAAAAGGTTGTAAAGTGAAATACAATCTTTGTTATCTTTATCTTGTAAGAAATACATCGCTTAAAATTAATGAAATTTTGCCAAAAGATACATGTTTTAGCCAAATATTCGATCAACAATAAAAATGTCATTTCCAGCAAAATTTAAACCATCAAATCCTTTGCCTACATTTGTAGCGTTACACAAAAGTACAATAAATCTCACGTCATTTTACTCCCATTATATTTTTGGCAAAATACGTTCTAAAAACGAATCCCCTGTTTTGTATTGTAAAGTGCATCAGTATAATTTATTTTTATGGGGAAAATAATGCTTTTCTTATTTTGTTTCAGATTTTGTAGCAGTTTCTGTAAAAAATTCGTTTTTTTCCTGTAAATATACAATTTGTTTTCCCCTTAAAATATGTATTATTTCCCAAAATGAGTGTTAATTACACTTAATAATTTTTCTTCAAAATATACAAATAGGTATTATCCTACTCTTTAATTAAAGTTAGTTTTTAGTGTGTTTTTTCCCGTAATAAATTAAATGTTTGTACATGCGTGGGATTATTTTATCCCTAAGATAGATATTTCTCGCTTCTTAGTAAGCATAGTAAAGACATTCCTTCACCAACCCCTTCCCGACCTTGACCTTCAAATGTAAAAGGCAAGTCAGATGTGTCCATAAAAAAATTATCATTTTCTTTCGAAGAAAGAATGTCGTTTGAGTATACTTTATTTCAGCGCGTTTGCTATAGAAACAGTAATTCTTGCAAAAGGAAACTCCAAGTTGCTCTATCGATAGATTTTTTAAAGAATAATGGCAAGTGTAATATATTTTTTTTATTATTTGGTGGATTATGAAATTACTTACTCTTATTAGCTGCTTCAGAGCTTTTCTTTATTAACAGGGTTCGCACACTCCTTATATTTTGTAAGTACTCTGGCACCACTTTTAATGATAAGAAAATTTATATTTAAATTTTAAGAAACAGGATTCGCAGCCACCTCCTCGATTCGCAATTTTCGCCTGCAATGAAATACATTGAAAATACTGTAAAAATTTAGTGGTAGAGTTGTGCGAACCCTGATTAATATTTTTTTAAATTATTTATTTACCAATTACTTTACTTGAGCGGAAGTCATATTTGCATACGTATATCAAAATGAAAATCTAAAACCATTAATGCTTAAAAAAATATTATTTGTTTTTATTTAATGATTAAACAAATGAAATTTCTCTGTAGAAAAAAAAATAAAATATACAATGAAAAAGGTGATCTAGCTTTTCTGTTTTTGCATTATTTTTTGTCAAAATAATAAGAAAAAAACAGAAGATGCAAATTTCCTTTAGAAAATTTAGCCCATTTTTTCAGCTACACGGAAACATTGTTTATTCTATGCTATCGAGAAAAAAAAGGAATGCAAAAGAAAACTTGATATTTGTTGTTAAAAGTGTGCATATTTATTTATTATGCAAATTATAGGATAAACAAGAGTTAATAACTATACCACTGTTCTCAAAACATTTTGAACAATGGTATAATTCTCAAGAATTACTTTAAAAAAGCATATTTGAATGCATATATCAGAAAGATAAAACAACGAAATTATTTCTTAGACAATTTTAATTTAAATTCAAGCATTAATTAAGTAAATGAAAATGTTATTTATTGACAAGAAGGTAAATAAAAAAGATAAACTACAAACAATATCTTTCATACTTTTTTATTTCCTTTTTTCCCTTCTAAATTAATAAAAAGAAATAGAAAGTTCATGTTTTATTACGATGAATATTATAAGCCAACCATTTTCGCAAATACACAAATATAATTTTTATTCTATCCTCGGGATATTCGACGAAATAAATGAATTATCTTTCTTTCTTTCATAAAAGTTTTTCATTAGAAAAACATGTTACTTAACTATGATCATTGAGACTATTACAATCGAATATCTGAATCAAAAGAAATATAACAATATTTTTACAACAGACACATCCATCGTTACAAAAAAGACGATATTATTCAGCATTGAGACTTCATAGATTAACTTAATTCTAAATATAGTTAATTTTATTATGAGGATTATTTATGTTTTCACAGTATCTTTTCTGTAATTTCTATTCACAGTTTTAGACATCAAAATAAACAAAAGATATTTAAAACTAACCAAATTATGCTGTAATATATTGGGTTGGAAACTAAGTTCCCGCAGTTTTTTTAAATAGAAGTTTTCTACCAGAATCTATATTTTGTTTTTTGGATACTAGAGCTAATTTGTGTTGAAGCTCAGATCTATAAAATGGAGTGTCAAGTTGAGAAAAAGGAACATTTTCGACACCTCCTTCTCTTTGCTTTCAATCAAGGTTGTAAGGCCGCAAAAGGTGCTCGTGACATTTGTGCGGTGTATGGCGAGGGTGCGATAGCTGAAAGAACCGCCCATGATTGGTATGCCAAGTTCAAAAATGGAAATTTTGACATCAAAGACGCACCTCGTTCTGGCCGTCCAGTTGAGTTCGATGAGGAGCGATTAAACCAACATTTGCACGAAAATTCGCGTCAAACGACAAGAGAACTGGCAAAGAAAATGAAATTCTCCCACACTTCTATAGTGAAGTATCTTCTCTCGATGGGAAAAGTTCAGAAGTTTGGAGCATGGGTTCCGCATGTTTTAAGTGACAACAACAATAATCAACGAGCCGCAATCTCCGCTGGTTTGCTTGCTCGTCACCGCTCAACTCATGGAAACAAGCAACGATTTCTTTACCGAATCGTTACTGGCGATGAAAAATGGTGCCTGTACATTAATATGAAGCAACGCAAGGAATGGCTCAGCCCTGGTAAATTACCAACACCGCGTGTAAAACAAGATCTTCACCCACGTAAAACGATGTTGTGCGTATGGTGGGACTGGGAAGGCATTATCCATTACGAACTGCTTGAACGGAACCAAACAGTCAACGCGGAACTCTATGTTCGACAAATGGAACGACTCAACGTAGCTATTCAAGAGAAAAGACCTAATCGGCAGCATGGAGTCCTTTTGCTGCACGACAACGCCCGCCCTCATATCGCCAATATGACCAAGGAAGCCATTCAAACGCATGGCTGGGAAGTACTGCCGCACCCGCCGTGCTCTCCTGATTTGGCACCAACGGATTTCCATCTCTTTCGATCTCTATCAAACGCTATGCGCGGAGTTTCGTTCAATACTGATGCAGACTTGAAAGCTTGGTTGGATGAATTTTTCGAGTCGAAACCAGGGGATTTCTACCAACGAGGTATTGAAAATCTTGTTGAACGTTGGGAAGAAGTTGTAAACAACAAGGGAGAATACATTGTTGATTAATTATTTGTTATTTTTTATTGAAAAATAAACTTTGAAATAATTTTTAAAAAACGGCGGAAACTTAGTTGCCAACCCAGTTGGCATTCCATAGTTGACATTCCATTTAAACCCTTTCGACTCGGGTGTCACTTACACAAATTTTATTTGGTTTACACCACTTTTAAAAAAAAGTTTACTTCAAGTACACAATTTCAAAAATGCTGTAATTAAATAAGGCAAATTTTATTTTCCTTTATTACTGGTGCCAAAAACAAATTTTGCAAAGAAAGACTATGTCGAGTCAGACTGGACATACGAATGCAAAGAGTTAATGATCTGAAATTTAACATAAATTAACACGATCAAAAAAAATGTAAATTTGGCAGAACAAAAACATATTTAAAAACACGGCGGGAACTTCGTTGCCAACCCACTTGCTACTTTATCGCTGACATTACATTTTAACAATGAGCATTTTAACATGAATTAGGTCGATCAAAAAAACAGAGTATAGATTCCGGTAGAAAAATTGTCTTTAAACAAACGGCGGGAACTTAGTTTCCAACCCAATATATTTTTTACTAGTGATTGTGAAACTGAAAATATGTGTTTAAATATTAATTTAGATTCTAATTTGAAATTTTAACTATACTTGAATTATGAATCTATTATCCCGGTGTGATTTACTTAACTTTTTATTTCAAAGTCATTCATATTATCGCGTAAATATTGAAAATATAATCTAATGACAAAAATATTTAGACAATCCTAATTTGTTTTGTGTATTGATTCGAAAATGCAAATTATTTATTTGCACAAATATAACAAATTTGATGGTTTTTTTTTTTATGTATCTTCTATTTCTACTATCTTACTTTCCCTTCTTTCAATTCATTTCATTCAAGATAAATGGGTTGGAGATAAAAGTTGCATGTTTCATTATGAAGAATATTTTTTGTTAATAATCTCGACAAATATATAAGTATAATTTGCATCATATCCTCGAGAGGTTCGAGGAAATAAATGACTCATTTTATTTTCTTATAAACATTTTCATTAGTAAAAGGTATTAAATATCTACGAATATTAAAAAAATATACATTTTTTTATGAATCTGTAAGTAAAATAGCAATATTATAGCGTAAAACTATTAACTATTTTTAAAACAGAAATTGAAATTTGAAATCATAATTGATAACATGATATGTAAATAAATTAACCATTTTTTTTTTTGAATTGGTTAAATTTTTGGGGGGTTTATTTGAAAAATAAGATTATTAAAAAGTTAAAATAAAAATTATATATGTAATTATTTTTTTAGTCTTTTTTAAACTAAGCTATTTCGAAAGAAAAAAATATAAAGCTTGTACTCCGTTAAATATGCAAAACAGAAAAGGCAATAAAATACTTTATAGTATAAAATAAATGATTGAATGGACATAGGGGATAAATTATTAATTTTATACACACACACACACACACACATACACACACACGCACACATATATATATATATATATATGTATATATATTCATTGGTTTATTTAATGGTATTGTCTGAATAACTTTGGATATATTTATAAAAGCATGTATATATATATATATATATATATATATATATATATATATATATATATATCAGCAGATGGCAGCACTTTAATATCAGACCTTCTGCTTTTTATTAAAATTATCTAGGGTTGGCAGTTTATACAGTCTTGTGCATTTCTTCATTTCCATTTTATTGCTATTGTGTCTTTAAACATTCTAATTATTAAATTATATATAGGTTCCTTCAATTTGATTTAAAACTGATTTAATGTATGATGCATAATTGAAGGAATCAATGAATTGCATGCATGGCTTGAAGAATTCAAATCCCTTTTTTCAGCGAAGGATGGAGACACTGAAGTTAGCATTTTATACGCTTTAATTTAAAAAAAAGTTATTTGGCCGTTTATTAAATTTTCAATCACTGTCTGTATATTTCAATCCATTTATTAAATTACCTTAAATTTTAATTAATTAACAAAGTTTAATTTATTCTGTTTTATTTTATTAATATAATATACTTAATAATAAGTTTATACAATTATTTTAAGACTACTTTTTCTCTTTTTGCAGTATCTGCTAACCGTATGTTACATTGTTAACTGTAAAAATACTATGACAAATTCACGAATTTTGAAATTTCTATCAGGTTTGCAGTTTTGTAAATTATGGTATTTTTCTCTTCGCAATATTTATTTTACATAGTACTTTTTTTTACACATATGTGTCATTCTTTGATTCAGTTTATATACGGGTTATACAACAATTTAATTGAGAGCTAGTCGATGCTGCCAATGCTTTCAAGTCCGGGGTGGCTATATCCCGTATTAGAACCAGTTTTTTAATTTTTTTGTCACGTTTTACTGCATAATTATGAGATTTTTCTCTTCGCAATATTTATTTTACATAGTACATTTTTTTACACATACGTGTCATTCTTTGATTCAGTTTATATACTGGTTATACATGTTGTACAACAGTTTAATTGAGAGCATGGATAGTCGATGCCGCCAATGCTTTCAAGTCCGGGGTTGATATATCCCGTATTAGAACGAGTGTTTTAATGTTTCTGTCACATTTTACTGCGATGCACTGATTTCTCCAAGAATGGAATTTTCCACCATGAGTGCTCTTTTGTTGTAATTTCGTTTAAACATTTAACTTAAGAGAATTTCTGCGTTTCATTTACTAAATAACAGTTTAGCACACATTTTGTTCAAATTTCTTGTTTCTATTTTCATTCATTTGCAAATAAGAAGGAAAAAAACGGCTGTACCTTAACTTTTGGAGGCCAGTGTAACTGACATATTTTCATTTCTTAAAAATATTATCAATCCAAAAATATGTTCAATGTATATTTAAAGCATTACAATGAATTTGTTGAGCCTTTTAAATCTATAAATAAAAGTAAAGATACTTTACTCCAAACGATCAGCGCTTTTTTATTTTAAAAAATCGACGAGAACTTTCAGTCCTAATCGATAAGTATATAAGCTAAATCAACTTTATTATTTTTTAATGCTCCTCTAATGATCCTTGAAACTAGACTTTGCTTAAATTGAAATTGCAATTTCCATAAAAAAAAGTATCTTGACTTTAATATATATTTTTCAATATTTCTCCTTCCTATCTAAGCAAGCTTAGAAAAAGTGGAATGAAATATTTTTAACGAAATATTTCTGATTGATCGATCGACTATTGAAACTTACCTCTTAATATGTATCTCATCAAAATTGACCCACAATTTTTCTTTTAATTAACCTTCATAAATTATTATCATTACTAATCGATTTTTTCTTACTACCTTCGAATAAAGTAGATAGTGACGCTTTTCTCTCGTAAACAGTTAAAAAATACTGTGGATTTCCTTTTTCACGGGTAACTAAAAGATTTTTTTTACAGAGACATTTTCTTTTTAATGAAAAACAAGTTGGAAATTGCACGTAAAGCCTAACAAATGAGGTGCGTTCATACGATAACAAAGTTTGAAAAATATTCAAATCATCCCAGGTAAAAAAATCATCAAAAAACCTTAAAAAAATAAGATTTTACAGGGATTTTGAAGGTTTCTACATGGATATTGAAGGCAAATTAAAAGTGCAGGTTTATTTGCGGGAATTTCCTGTTTATTAAAAGACTTCATGCAGGCATTTATCTGACCTCCAAATAACTAATCAGGTATTTTGAAGGTCACTTCAGGTATTTTGAAGAAAAATGAAAACTGAAACAAAATGCACACATTTTTAAAGGTTGTGTAGAGGCTTTTATCAGCAAGTTAATGGCTTTCAATTTACTTTTAGTGATTTAGCTGATTTTCGATAAGTATACTTCAGGTAAATCAATGTAATCAAATCAGGTAAATCAATGTATTTCATTTCAATTTCATTTCAATACTTCAGGTACTTTGAAGGAAAATATAGCCTTCAATTTACCTTCAGTGACTTAGCTAATTTTTGATCTGTGTACTTCAGGTATTTTGAAGACAATTAATGCCTTCAATTTTCCTTTAGTGACTTAATGAATTAGTGAATATTTACAATCTCTTAGTTCAAGCATTCGTTTTGTTACGTGCGGACGTGCCCCAGAAATGCTCTTAAAAAAGAAGAATGGCGCGACCCACGGCCCTCGCGTCGGGGCCATTCTATTGATTTAGATGCAAGAATATTCCAGTTACATTTTGAGGTAAGTTGCATGTTCTTAGGACAATTATTAATTAAATTATTAGTAATTAATTATCACATCCCTTTGCCAGTTAATTCTATCGACCCTTGCAGAAACTAAGTTCCACAATTCTAAGTATTTAATAGTTTAAACTCTTAATTAAAAATTCTCGAATCATGTAAAAGTAATCTCCATTGTCTAATTTTCAATCAAGATTAGTTTATAAAAATTTTCTCATAAAAATTCTGGCTTTAATTAAAGTTTTATTATTATTTCTTCCAAAATAATCTAGAACCACGTGTTCGAATTCGAGCTAAATAACACTAAGTTCAGCCTAATGGGGATAAGTATTAAGATATATATATATATATATATCCAAGATAGCGTCCCGTTCACCCCTGTCGGCAGCAAGTCAGACCCCGTAGTGACCACGTGGAATTTCTGAGCTTTGAAAAAAATCACAAAATTCTAAAACTTCAAGACAATACACCAGTCTCAAATGTACCCAGTAATTATATATTGTAATTATAGCATTTATATAAAAAACTTTAACTATTTTCTCCATTTTTCATGTTTTAAATTCTAAACTTAAATTATTTTTTGACCTTTTTTTTTCATTTTTTAGTAAAAATATTTTTTTTCAAATTTTTAGATAAAAACTGGGAAACTGACTAATTATTACATAAAATTAAAGATTTTAATTAATTTTCTTTAAAATTAAAAAAAAATTAGTACGGCATTTTTGTTTTTACCGGAGGTCGGCATGATTACGCCGTACCCACCATACCATCCATCGAGCCGTAAAACACTATTTCTAATTAACTCATTAATTAATTAATATTTATTCTTTTCCGCTGGGTTCCTATACCTACTACTTCAAAATTGGGAGGAGAAGGGGTTATTGTTTATTTTGAGTACAACTGAGAAATGTGTAATTAAAATCTTTGTTTTCTCGCATATACAGTGAAAATGCTGGTTTTTTACCCTCAAGAAACCTTAGTTCCAGATACCTGCAAAATACCTGAATATTTTACTTTCAGGGAAATGCAGGTTTTTTACTTTCAAGAAACCTTAGTTCCAAATATCGGCATTTTACCTGAACTGTTTTTAAAGGTTTTTTGCTGATATTTTTTTTTACCTGGGATGGTCGAATTCATTTTGTGTTCCTGTAACTATACAGGAGTTGTAATTCTTATTACATCTCAGCAACGTATATCATATTCATAAAATGTGAAATAGTTTAATATAATTAAAACGAGCACCAAACAGTGTTCTCTCTATACCAATATGTAATGGAATACTTTTGTTTCGCCTTGTAAATCAATAACAAATGTTCTATGCACCACAGCTTGTGCAAAATGTATATTATAATATGCAGTTCATAGATTCATATAAATTTTGTTATGTTTGAATGAGTGTAAACACAATTAAAATGCATTTGAAACTTCCCCATTGACCGTAATGTAACGGAATACTATTGATTGTCCCTGTAATTCATCTATTCATCCGATTTTCATAAAATTAGAAATGACTCTACAAAATTATGTGAAAATTACATATTTTTAATTTTAAACGATTAAATGCATTTTAAACTTTTTCTTCATTGACCATAATATAATGGAATACTTTTGATTGCCCCAGTAATTGATCTATGCATCCGATTTTCATAAAATTTAAAATGGGTAGTTTTTGCGTTGTTATATGCAGACAGACAGACGGACGGTCTGAACGACAACTATAGGTGCTACGTATTTACATAATTACGAACGCAACTAAAAATGGAATCCGAACCGGTCTTTCACTGTTTCAAGTACATAGGAGAAAATACACTTATTTTTTATTGAAACCTGTTAAAGATTCTTTACATTAAACATATTTATTGTCTTACTCTTGCTAACACAAACAAAAACATTGTTTAAAGGGAAAATAGCACTAATTTATTCGATTCAAATTTTGAAATTTATTAAAAGCGATGGTTTTAAATAAACCACATAGTGTGAGTAAATAATTTAAGAAATATGCAAACATTTTCCTATTACTGCAGCATTTTTAATTCTGGCAATTTCAGTAGTTTTACATTAATTATTTTTGTTGATGATGTTTTAATTTGTTGTATAATATTATTTCAATATCGAAACATTTTCTTAGTCTTGCAGCATTGTTAATTCTAATAATTTCAGTAGTTTTACATTTTTTTTTTTTTTTAATGAAGTTTTAATTTGTTGCATAATATTATCTCAAAACTAATGCTGGACTAGACCTTTTCCTTTGAACAAGACTTTGCTATTATTGAAATTTAAATTTCCATAAAAAAGTGCCTTGATTTTAATATATATTTTTCAACATTTCTCCTTTCCATCAAAGGTAGATTAGAAAAAATGGAATGAAATATTTTTTACGGAATATTTCTGATTGATCGATCGACTGTTGAAACTTACCTCTTAATATGTATCTCATCAAGGTTGACCCACAATTCTTCTTTTAATTAACCCTCATAAATTATTATCAATACTGATCGATTTTTTCTTAGTACCTTCGAATAAAGTAGATAGGGATGCTTTTCTTTCGTAAACGTTTGAAAAATACTATGGATTTTTTTCACATATTAATAAAGGATTTTTTTAATGAGTTATACATTTTCTTTTTTTTGGGGGGGGGACAAGGGCATCTAAACCGAAGATGCCCTTGATCTTTAAAAGACTCTTTCCACTTAGCATATTTATTTTATTACTCTTGCTTATAAAACCAAAAGCATTCTTTAAATGAAAAATAGCACGAGTTATTCGATTATGAATTATTTGATTTTATTCGATTTTTAGTTTATTTTATTACGAAAATTAAATTATCAATGGACATTTAAAGTATTATAATCAATTAATTGAGCTTTTTGAATCTATAAATAAAGGTAAAAATAGTTTACTCCAAATGAATAGCTCTTTTCTTATTCCAAAAAATCGACGGAAATCTTCAGTCCTAATCGATAGATAAGAAATCCATAAGATAAGCTAAGTTAACTTTATTATTTTTTAATGTTCTTCTAATGATCCTTGGAACTAGAGATTGCTTAAATTGAAATTGCAATTTCTGTAAAAAAAGCATCTTGACTTCAATATCTATTTTTCAATATTTATTCCTCTCATCTAAGTAAGCTTAGAAAAAGTGGAATGAAATATCTTTTAAGGAATATTTCTTATGGATCGATTATGATTGATCTATTCGATCGACTATTGAAACTTACCTCTTAATATGTATCTCATCAACGTTGACTCACAATTCTTCTTTTAATTAACCTTCATAAATTATTGGCATTACAGATAGATTTTTTCTTCCTACCTTTGAATGAAGTAGATAGTTACCGTTTTCTCTCGTAAACGGATGAAAAATACTATGATATTTTTTTCGCATGTTACTAAAGTATTTTTTTATAGAGTGATACATTTCATTTTTATGGAAACAAGGGGATTCACGGATTGAGGAATATAGGTGAAAAAAACTTATTTTTTATTGAAACCTTTAGAAATTTTTTACATTAAATATATTTACTATATTCCTCTTACTAACCAAACCAGAAACATTGTTTAAATGAAAAATAGCACTAATTGTTTCGTTTAAAATTTTGAAATTTATTAAAATCGATGGTTTAAATTAACCACATATTGTGAGTAAACATCTTTAAAAATATACAAATATTTTCTTCATACTACAGCATTTTCAATTCGAATAATTTCAATAATTTTTATATTCATTAAAGTTTTTGTTGAAGAAGTTTTAATTTGTTGTATCTCAAAACTAATGTTGGACTATTTATATTGTATAAGTGAATAATATATCACAATCAAGTTGCAAGTGAGGGAGGACAATTTTTCAAAACTTATTCTTGATAATTATGTTGAACACTATAAAATATTAGTAAATCAAGATGCAGTTTACAGAAAAATTTCATTACAAAGAATTTTTTTCTTCCTATTCGTGGGTGTAGTATGTTTGGTTTGGGCAGTGTTTAGAACGTTAAAAAATGGAATAAAAACGACATTTATTAGTCCGGTGTAACAACTGTCAATATAAGATTAGCTTTATGGACAGAAATGCTATATCTTTATAAAACAGATAATCTGTATTTGGATATGGCTTCCGTGGCTTACAATATGTGGATTTTATTAAGCAAAGTCCATTTCTAAGAAGAAGAATGATGTATATGATTAAACATTTAGGAAAATTTCATTTATGAGTGCATTTGCTGAACCTATTTCTTGATTCGATAAACCAAAAACGTTTCCTTTATACCTATAGGTACTCGATTTTTCTTCCTCTTTATCATGCCTGTTTATTGAGCGAACTTAAAATGTTGAACCAAAAGTTCACGACTAGAGTTGTGACTATGCGGAGAGTGTTTTCTGTCTTTTTTGTGATAGTTCTCTAGAATCGTTATTCTGTTTTTATTTCAATGATAATTCTGTACCTGCTTTAGTACCCTTACCAGGAAGAGTCTTTTAATAGAATATTTTACTTGAAATTGGACAGTATTTTTCAGAATTCTTTCTTGTCAGCAAACTAGATTACAAAACTGTATTAAAAAACTCTTATTGCAAAAGTTTTTTTTAGACGGATCAGAAACAGAAATGTGATCTTTTCCATGATTTTACTGTCTTTAATCAAAACTTATCCAGAATGTTTCTTTAATTAATCTCCATAAATTATCATTTACAATCGATTTTTATTCGAGCATTGCGTTTTTTTCTCTTAAACAGTTGAAAAATGTAGTACTAATATATTTCATTTGTTTCAGTAACCATTTACTAGTCTGAAATTTTAACTTAGGAAAACTTTGTCATTTATTAAAAGTTCATTTACTTATAGTAAACAAGTACTATTATTAAAACTATATATTAATGGAATTTATTACGGCAACTTTTATTATTTGTATATTTTAAAAGATTTTTATACACGTATTTCTGTTAATTATTTAACTACTCTGAAGAAATTATAATGTATATTTTTTCATGCAGTATTTCTCAAGAATAAATTTAGAACAAAAAATTTAATGTACCTCGACAACTGTTATTAACATTTATCTATATTTTTCTTGATATCTTTTAACAATGGACAATGAACTTTATTGGTTAAAATAATCAACATTATTTATTGTATTGCAGACACTCGTGCACATGTTTTCACTATTACTAAGTGGAACTTTGATTTGTGGAAAATTTTTACTTTTAATATGAACATTTATTATTAATTTGAACCTGTTAAAATTTTACTGCAAACTGTCCAGTAATTCAAACCTTTTTTTATTGATAACTGTTACTTGCTCATCATTTGAGAAATTCTCATTTCAGGAAAGGGAGATAAATTTGGTTATAGAACCATTTTTCAATAAAAACCGTTTAATGACTGAACAGTTTGCTTCAGATTTTTAACACAGTAAGGAAACGGATTGGATAAATTTATTTATTAATACTTTATTATTATACATTTTTTTAAATATTTGTTCTTTTTATCTAGATGGCTTTAAGAAAGTTTATTTTCGATAAATAGTTATAGCTGATTGTAATTGCTATATTTACATTGAATTACCCTGTATACATCAATATTTAAACGGAAGTAATTTTGCTGTCACAATTGGTGAAAATATAATATATATATATATATATCCGGAAGTGCTTTCACCCGAATATCTGCAATAGGTAGCATTTTATTTTTTGTAATGAAAGCTACCTAAAAGGCTATATAATGATGACTTATTCCTTTTCTGATTAAAGGAAATGCTTCATAACATAGTCAAATAACTATTATTTAAAGAAATTGAGTTACAAAACACTTTGCAGAATGATTTAATGATATATTAAATTTTATTGATATATTTCAACAAATAGACAAGGACTCTTTGTACTAGATTTTGCCTAGATTTGCAATTCCAGCCGTTCTTTTTGATTCCGAAATTAGAAAGACATAGTATAAATTCTGTAAGAAAATGCTTTTTTTCGTAATGCCGAATTGACAAGCATTAGGGGGAACTGGGGGGCATTGATACAGCTTTTTTCAAAAAAAAAATTTTGGTGTCTAGAAAGGAGAAATTTCAAGTTATTTTTCTATGTGATGTCAGCAAAACCTGTGTAGTGTGTTATAAAAATATAAAATCGTTGTTTTATATATTATTTTTGCATGTAATTTTAAAAAAATAAAAAAAAAGTAATTTGTATTAATGTGCCCCATCCCCGGGGCAGATGGATACACTTCGACACGTCTGGGAAAAATGGAGACAAAATAACACCAATGCATATTTTTCATAGAAAAATAGTTAGCAAACCATTTTATATATATTTATAGCATTAAAATCGCACACAGTTTACTTGTAAGCGATATTAAAACAATAAAAATGAAATGTATAATGACCTGATGTTCTGGCTGTTCCTTGTCTGTTTGTTGGCTGTGGTAACTTTGTCATATCTGGCAATTTAACCCCCAGAATTATCTTCTTTCTTAGGAAAGGTGAAAGAATTACCAAGTTTTCTGTTTATAAATCGGTTTACAAACAGAAAATAAAGGATAATTATATTAAAAATTATGTTTATAATATAATTATCCTGTACTGTTCTGCAGCTTGTTTCTCTTACTTAACATTTCTCATGTCGATAATACTTTTTTCACTGGAGAATCGATATAAATTTGAGATTTGCCAGGCTGCCGTCCAATTCTTTAGTTAATTCTACTAGCACTAGATATTGTATAAGTTTGTACGTCTTCTATTTGCAAAAATACTATAAAATATTCTAATATAAAGAAATTAGAGATATTTCACTTCAATAAAAACTAATAGTAGAAATTTTTGACAAAAAATGGTTTAATTAAGGAGTGTATGGTAAAAAAAAAATAATAAAAGGTTTTAAAAAAATGAACTAGAAAAGGGTTTAGGTTGTATCAACATGCCCCGACAAAGACTGTATCAATGTGCCCCATACAGCCATTTTGAATAAAATGAGTCGCAAATCCAACACTTCATAATTTATCTAACAATAAAGAATGAGGAACTGATAAAGAGTAGCTTTACTTGCCAGGGAGGGTATATTTTCGGTTGAAAATGCTGGAACAATTGTATAATATAATTTCAATTGTGCAAGTGAAATTTACTTTTGACCTACAAAAACAATGAATCACCCATCCCATTCCATCAAACTATTGAATCATTCCAAAACTTTCTGTATGTAGTTAATTTCACTAGTATCACCTTTTGAAGCCGTTGTGAAATTTCCTGTAATGACCCTGTGTGCTGTACAGGGGGTGTATCATTGTGCTCCAAGTATCAACGTACCCCTGTTCCCCCTAAATAAAACAAAAGTTTCTATTCTTAACTTCTGGTATCAATTGGGAGTTTATGAATAAATAACTCACAATCTTGTCGTAAGAGTTTAAAAAATCTGCATTTTTTTCTTCTGGTGACTTTTTTATATGAAGAAATCTTTATTTTTGAAAAAGCTCCAACTTCAGGGAGTTTCATGGAGATTTCTTTATTTATTCGGACTAAGGACATGGATTACGAGGATTTATTAAGAATACATATTTTTATTGATAGAGAATATTCATCCTACATCTCTTGTAATCTAGGCTAAGAGTAAACACAGTGAAAATTTTCCAATGTCATTCCACCACATAAATTTATTTATCCTTCCAGTTGATGCATAACTTTTTAATTAACCTTCATAAATTATTATCATTAATAATAAATTTCTTCTTCATATTTTCAAATAAATTAGTTAGTGAATTTTTCCTTTCGTAAATATTTGAATATACAGGGTGATTCTAAATTTTTTTTACAACAAAAGAGGGGTGATAGTATACATCAAGACAAACAATATTAAATAGGAGACCAAGGGTCCAAAACGTTTTCCAAAGGAGATTGCCGCCATTAAAGTTTAGGAACCAAAATTTCAAATAAACATAAAAAACGGAAAAATCGGTCGATTTATTTGCGGTTTTTACTAAAATTATTCTTTATGTCGGCATTTTCTTGAAATTAAACTGTAAAGATAAATTTCAAAAAATGCCGATAGAGGGCGCTTTTGACTTTGGAGTAACGAACAACTATTTTTTGAAGGTATTTTTTGAATCTCATTAAATGTTTTCGTAAGCTTAGACACAAACTTAAATTTTGAGCTCAAAATCTGTAGTTGGGAGTGGTTAAGTAACACAAACTGAGCTGTGTTCAGAGGGTTCAAATTTCAAATGATTATAAAAAACGAAAAAATTGGTCGATTGATTTGCGGTTTTCACTAAAACTATTCTTTATTTAGGTATTTTCGTGAAAAAAAATTATAAAGATAAATTTCAAAAAATGTCGATAGAGGGCGCTTTAGACTTTGGAATAATGAACAACTATTTTTTGCCGTTATTGTTTGCATCTCATTAAATGATTTCGGAAGCTTAGACTTAAACTTAAATTTTGAGCTCAAAGTTTTAATAGTAGGGAGTGGTTAAGTAGCACAAACTGAACTGTGTTTAAGGGGGAGGGGGAGGTTCAAATTTAAGCTTAGATTTAAAATTAAATTTTGAGCTCAAATTCTGAATCGTTATGAGGGGTTAAAAAGCGCAAACTGAAGTGTGTTCAGGAGTTGAAATTTAACCCTCTTTCTTCCTCGAACACAATTCAAATTTTCGCTATTTAAACTCTCCCAACGATTCAGAATTTGAGCCCAAAATTTAAGTCTATGCATTTGAAAGCATTTAATGAGATAAAAAAAATAACAGTTAAAAATAGTTGTACGCTACTCCAAAGTCTGAGGCGCCCTCTATCGGCATTTTGTGAAATTTATCTTTAAAATTTATTTTCAAGAAATTGCTGATTTAAAAATTAGTTTTAGCGAAAACCGCAAACGAATCGACCAAGTTTTCCGTTTTTTACAATTATTTGAAATTTGAACCCTCTGAACACAGCTAAGTTTGTCTACTTAACCACTCCCAGCTATTCAGATTTTAAGCTCAAAATTTAAGTTCAAGTCTATGCTTACAAAGCATTTAACAAGATGCAAAAAATAACGCCAAAAAAGAGTTGTTCGTTACTCCAAAGTCTAAAGCACCCTCTATCGGCATTTTTTGAAATTTATCTTTATAATTTACTTTCAAGAAAATACTGATTTAAAGAATAGTTTTAGCAAAAACCGCAAATCAATCGACCGATTTTTCCGTTTTTTATGTTTATTTGAAATTTTGGTCCCTAAACTTTAATGGCGGCTATCTCCTTTGGAAAACGTTTTGGACCCTTGGTCTCCCATTTAATATTGTTTGTCTTGATGTGTACTATCACCCCTCTTTTATTGTAAAAAAAATTAGAATCACCCTGTATATTGTACATAATTGTCCGACGTTCTTCTTTATAGATTAATAAATTCCATTTGTAAAAAGCTTTAGCTATTTCCCTGAGATTTATTTTATTTATTCTTACTAAAGTCGTGGATGAGGGGATTTTATTAAGCGCATATATTTTTAATATTAGAATATGTTTAAAAAAAATAAGTCTTATAACCCCATTAAGTATAAAATAAATTCTAAAATTCTTTATGTAATATATTTGATAAATCTATTGAATATTGAAATTTAATTCTTAATACGTATTCCATCAACGTTGACACATAAATCTTTTTTTAATTCACTTTCGTAAATTATTACCATTACTTATCATTTTTTTCTTTATACCTTCGAATAAATTAGACGGCGAATCTTTCACCTTGTAAACGGTAGAAAAAAAATATCAGTTTTTTTTTTTTTTTTTTTTTTTTTTTTTTTTTTTTTTTTTGCTTGTTTCTTAGACCATTTATTTTAGGTTGAAAGTTTCACATACTATCCAGATTTATATGAAAATTTATTTATTAATTCTTACCCCGGGCGTAGATTAAAGGGATATATTACGCATATATATAGTAAAAAAATCATTTAAATTTTAACGGTGATTGAAAACTAATATAGTAATTACAAACGGTTATATTTAATCGAAAATAATTTATCGAAAATAATTATACAGAATGTAAAATGAATTTGAAGATTTTGGTTACACATTTTAAGAATAGTATATGTGACCCCGTTTGATCACACGGAGAACATCTGAACATCCTTTTTGTTCAAACATCCCATACTATTTGTACATGATGTAGCACTTAAAGATGATTGTATGTAACACTGAGGATTAATCTCTGAGCTGTAATGTTATGACAGAACGGCAATTGTGAAATTCTGACACACAGAATACTTCAAAATGCAAACAAAATGCGCGTATTATATGGGATATTAAAAAAAAGATGTTGTCCGTGTGGCAAAGTGGAGTAATCTGCAATCTTTATTATGTATGTGAATAACATTTTGAAATTCGGTTTACATTTTGTGTAATTATTATCAATATATTCCCTTCCATTTAAGAGTTGTAGCCGTTTATGATAGACGCATTAATTTTAGATGGCACTGTGATTCATACAATATTTATGATGGATCTATCGACAATTGATGTAATTAACTTTCGTAAATTTTTATCATTGCTAATAGTCATACATGAAAAATAGTCATATTTTTTACAGTGTACTAAACTTCATATATATTTATATATGCATAAATTCTGTACACTGTAAAAATATGACTATTTTGCTGCATCGTCACTCCACCGCTTTTATAGAAAACGACTACTTCAGGCTATCATGGAGCATTCTCATTGGCCAAAAGATTGATATTCTATAAAAGCGGGGGAGTGACGATGCTGCAAAATAGTCATATTTTTTACAGTGTACTCGGTACAGGTCACATCTGTATTCAGTATGTTCCAAAAAGATGGCTACAACTTTAATGAAAAGTATCAGTTTGATAATAATGGAAAATATGGAAGATTGGTTGACTCGAATATTTCTCTGCAAACTTATACTTTGCTTAACTACGTACATTATAAGATGTCTGAAATAGAACGCTAAAAATTGGTATAGAAAATGGGTCGAGAAAATATTTTATAAATTGATTAACTGATTTTAACTTGCATTATTTAAAATGCATGAGTTTAGGTCAATTTTGGCACTCTTTAATAAAAATTCTGCTTTCTGACATTGGTTCCCTTAAAAGGAGGGCAACTGTCCCGCATGACTCTACGTAAATCGGGCCCTCGCCATAGAAGCTATTAATTACAGATCGAAACGTTCATTTTCTATTCACTTTTATATTGAAATTACGTAATTATATTGAATTTACTTATTCTAACTAAGGTCATGGATTAGGGATTTGTATTATTTATACAAAATTTCATTGTTATAAAAATATAATTTAAATATTTATTCTAATACTTTAGTTACTCTAAGTAAAAATTCATTCCATTATACTTCATGTAATATTTGTGATGTATCGATCGACACTTGACATAATTAACCTCCGTAAATTATTATCATTACTAATCGATTTTTCTTTATTTCTTCGAATAAATTAGACAGCGAAGCTTTTCTCTTCCAAACGAATGAAAAAATACTATGATTTCTTTTTTACATAATACTAAAACAATTCATTATTGGATTAAACTTTCACTAGAAATTTAGTGTCACTTTCGTATGAAAATTTATTTATTTATTTTGATTATAGACGTGTTTTAGGGGAATTTAATCCGTATATGTTTTTATTATGGTAAAATATTTTTTAAATATTTTTCTGTTTTAACTAAAATAAACATAAATACATTAGGAAAGTATTTAATAGTTTTGATAGGATATATCAACCTTTGAATTTTATTTGAATATTTTTATTCTATAAAATTTAGCATTATAATAAAATGTAATATTTCTTTATTTAACTTTCGTAAATTATTTTGTTACTGGCTCTTTATTGTTGTCGTTAGGGGAGAGTAGCCATATATGGACCGCCGCTTTAAATGAACCCTTGTCATTCTGCTGTTTATTCCAAAAAGAGATGCCATCTCCTGCTGTAATTCTACGCATCAGAATGACTTCATTTATGATTAGAAATAACACCCATCTTTTTTTTTTTTTTTTTTTTTTTTTTTTTTTTTTTTTTTTTTTGGCACTGTTTTTATCTCACAGCTTCACTTTACACTTTCTGCATAAAAAAGACACATCGTTATAGTTTATCCTTCTTTTTAACTAAAGCTTGATATATCTGCTTTACACAAATTGTAACGGAAACTATTATTAAAAAAATATATATATATGACTAAAATTTTCATAAGTTTTTGGAAAAGTAAGAAAGGCTATCTACCTGTAAATAATATTCAAAAATAGTTTTTAATGATTAAAAACCAAGAATGCATCAATGTGAATACAGCAAATACGCAGTGCAAAATAAATAAATAAATGAAATTAACGCTCAATAATAAAATTATTACATGCAGAAACACGATCAGCATTGGTCGATCTTTTACCTCTTAAAATGATCTGAAAAATTATTTTAGGCCACCGTACCTTTAATCCTTTGGACCACAAATCGATAGGAGGAACGACGAAACGTCTGATGTTCAGAAAAGCCTAAGGGTTCGGCGGGTATTTGATTTTTCCTTTTATCTTACTATTTCATTTTACATTTTCTGCGAAAATAGAGATAAACCTTCCTACCTGATTTCTTTTTTTAAATTCTTTTACATGTACCGTTTAACGTTCTCGAATAGCATTACATATTTAAAAAGAGCACAGCATTCTTCATTTTAAATTTCACATACTTGAAACAAAACTATTATTCGATAAAGAATTTTGAATAACTTTCAAGAAATCGGTAGACGATATGATTAAAATTTTACGAAAATGTGATGGTCTATTTACTTGGAAAAATTATTTAAAAATAAGTGATTATAGTCTGAGAATATTTCAATATGAGCAGAAAATATTGAGTGAAAAAAAAATGTTTGCAGAAACAGAATTCAAAATTGATCGAGGATTTGATCATCAAGATAAAGTGAAATATTGCACTAAACTCTATATCAATAATTATTAAATTGAAATATTATTTTAAACAATTGCCAGAAGCTAAAACGAAGGGCACTCCCCCCCCCCCCCCCTGGTCCTATATCCCTAGCGCAGATAATCGGACGTCAAAAATCAACCCTCATCAGCCAGAAGCTAATTCTTTTGAATTGACGAGTATTTATTTTTTATCATTTACCTCACTAGTGCATTTTTTTTTAGATTATCAGTTATAGCTAAAGAGTTTACTTACACTAAAGTCTTTTAAATTATTAACTACAACCACTGTCAAAAGTATAAAGAGTATACAACCTATTTCAATTTAAAGTCAACATATTTCACACAAGTCTGTTGTCACGTTAGGAAATTTGCAAGAAACACAACAGTTGACGATGCAAAATTTTGACACTTGAAGCAGGGTTGATACGCTTCAAGGAAATTTCCAGGTCAATTATCAATATTTTTTTATGAGAAAATAAATCTAGTAAAGAAGCATGAAATTTCACCGTATTCAAGGAGAGATTTTCTATAATAAAATACTGGTACTGAAGAATTTTTTAGTCTGAAAATTCCCTGACCCGTATCAACCCTGTTGAAAAATAAGGAATACGATTTGCCAGGAAAAAAATATTCGTAAACATCTTTAAATGATTTTTAAACCAAGAATGCGTCAATATGATGATGGCAAATAAAAGAGCAGAAGAATGAAAAAAAAAACATTAATTAAATTATCTTATGCATACATCAAACATGGTCAGTGTGGGTTGATCTTCTACCTATCAAGTTTTGAAAGCTTATTTCTCCCAAAATCCTTCTAATACTTTAGCAAGTGTGGTAACAAATCGATCGGAAGAACAATGGAACGGCTGATAGTAAAAACAGCCGAAAGGGTTTGCGGGATACTTGATACTTTTCTTTTTTTTTTCTCAATATGTTTCTTTACATTTTCTACAAAAAGGGAAATAAATCAAGCTAGCACATTATTTTCCTTCACTAAACAATAATATTCCGTCTTCAACATTATTTAATGGAATGCATGCATTTATTTGCAAGAGATTTCAGAAAATACAGACTCAAGTAATAAGCAACACAGTTTAGCAATTCTGGAGTAGCCTATAGAAATTACTATTGAAAATTTTAAATACAATTCTGTACTAAACCCAAATTATCCTACGATAAATTATGAAAATTTTGAATATTACTTTCATTTAAGTTTAAGAACGATATTTTTAAGAGTAATCTTCGCGTTATACAATCGCAGTAAATAATCAAAATTATAGGAAATGCTACAAATAACAAGCAAAATATTTCTTTGTTAAAAAAAAATGGCGTTACTCAAAATAATGAACCTTTAATTATCTTTGCACAAACGTATTGTTTAAGAAAGATTGTCAATTTACTTTGATAATTAACAAACAACAGCTTTTTAGGCAGTAAGCATAGATTTCGATTAATATCAAGACACATAATTGCACTCTATAAATAATTTAGTAAATAAATCATTTTATAATAATTAACCTTAATACTGAAAATTTATAATGATCAATTCACATCTATTTAATGAATTCAGACCTTTTATCCATTATTCCTCAAAATTCGATTAACATTCCTTAAAAAAGAAACTGCAACTATATATTTGTCTGTGTACGTATATATTTGAATGTCTGTATGTGTGCCTGTGTAAAAAGTGCAACAATATATACAGAAATATAAATTTAAATATATAAATTTATTAAGCACACGAATGATTGAACATTAACTTTTAGAATGATTTAATATACATTCTATAGTAATAACCTTTATCTAATAATACTTGCTTATGTGCTTACTATAAATTGATCATCATAAATTTAATTATTTTAATAAATTTAACAAATTTATAATAATTGATATAAATTTAACTCATGAATTATAAAAAAAGAATACATTTCCTTTGATCTAGTTTAAAATAGTATTTTACGTTTCAGACACATTCGTACTCATTTCATGTAAAAAATATATGTAAAGAAAATTAAAAATATCGAAGGAATACGTATAGTAGAATTTCAAATTTCACAATGATTTAATAAATATTCTGTAGCAACGTTACATTTCTAATATATGAAAATATTAGATACATGTGTTCTCAAAAAACAGTTTTAAATTTTGAAGAAAAAGATCAAAACATTTTGATGTTCTTTAAAATATGAAAATTTTCGTATATTTCGATGATTTCCGACCAGTGTCTAAAGTAGAAATAGTTTTTTGAAATTTCGACTTACATATTTTGTTATGCTCGTATATCATGCTTTTTCTGATGTTGATATGTTAGTAGCATTGTAAATTTAATCAATGAATTTTGACCATGTCAATAAATTTAACAAATTTCTAATAATTGATATAAATTTAGCTGGACAGTTTTAAAAAAAGAATGCATTTCCTTTGATCTAGTTCAAAATATTGTCTTACGTTTCAGACATTTTCGTACTTATTTCATGTAAAAAAAAATTGGTAAAGAAAATTAAAAATATCGAAGGAGTATATATGTTTGAATTTTAAATTTTAGGAAGATTTAATAAATATTCTATAGCAACGTTACATTTCAAATATATGTAAATATCATATATCTGCGTTGTCAAAAAAGAGTTTTAAATTTCAAAGAAAATGATCAAAACATTCTGTTATACTTTAAAATATGAAAATCTTCGTATATTTCGATGATTTCCGAGCAGTGTATAAACCAGAAATAATATTTTGAAATTTCGACTTACATATTTTGTTATGTATGTATATCATGCTTTTGAGACTGCTGCAAAAGCAGCGCGTCTTTTTTGTTCAAACCGCAGCTTTTCCTTTCGTCGTCATTCGTAGAAGTTCAGCACATACATTACACAAGAATTTTCACTATCATTCTTTAAATGCTTTTGTGACGTTCTGCTTAGTACTCCACCTTTAGTTTTGTAGAAAAGTTTTACTATTTTCCATTGCTTCGAGTATTTCTTTTTTCTTTGTGATGCAGAAACCGCATAAAGAAGGAGAATGAAACACAGCACAAAGTTTAGGGAGATATTGCGAATGTTTGTAATTCTTTAAAAATTTTTTGAACATGAATAATTATATACACAGTAGAAATTTACTATTCAAGATTAAATTTACGCTACAGGCAGTTTCTGGTATGTTGGATGTTTCCCCACGTTGTTTTTAATGGTCTGGAGAAAGGAATAATACATTTTTCATTTTTGTCCTTTCATGTCAAGATAATTCTCTTTATTTTTCGATTTAATATATTTTAATTCTTTTTCCTAAAAACGCATTTGTTTGATAAGGAAGTAATGACTTGTTAATTTTATTTCTTAAAATATTACTATTCTGTGTAAATTTCTGTGTAATATTGGAAGTCATTTTAACTTGTGACTATCACTATTTATACATATATAGACTACGAAGACGTCTGCTTTGGTACAATTTAAAAGATAGTATTTAATCGAAAACTAATAAGAATATTCTGCTAAAAATTAACATAGTATTCATTGCCTTCTAAGCCATAAGTTCTGTAGGTCATCAGGAACTTAGATATTCTATGTGCATTTCATAAATGTTTAAAGTGTTATAGTGTGAAATGCAATTTCTTATCATTTATAATAGGTCACATTGCTCATTTCGATACAGATGACCAAAAATTCATGGATTTTTCTTCCTCAAAGAAGCAAAATATGTACAATTTTTGGATATATGGTAAACGTTCACTGCCGACATAAATCTTTTATTTGATTGATTTTGATCCTCGATTGTACTCTTTAATGCAGTGCCATGTATTTCTCCAATTTGCTCTCTGTAGCTCATTAAAAATAATCCAAAGAATGGAATAACGCTTATTTTGCCCGTGTAAGATGATTGCACTAAACATAAAATTGGAATTTGCTTTTTGGAAAAAAAAAGATATTTCGATCAAGCTATTAAGGTAAGATTTACTTTCATTATTTCTAAAGAATACTTAATAACATTAATATAAAATTTGCAGAGTGTTAAGCATTTAAAATTAATCAATTTCCGCTCATTTAGTAGAAACATATAGCAATATATTCATTTTAAAATTCTAATTGTGTGCATATGACAGTCACCATAAAATGTCAAATTTTAACTTTTTAATATTTTACTTTACCATTCCCCTTAATTAGACTGATTACAGATCTCAAATATTTTTTATTAAAAAGATAAAAAATTCGTGTAGTAAAGGGTTTAAATAGAAAAAATATATATACGCAGGCTATTGTTTTAAAATGTACTGGAAAATATGCTGTAAATGTACTGGTTATGATAATTGGTTACACTACTGAATATATGATTAATTACTTAACCCTTTAAAGCACTTTTGTTCTTAAAATGTTTAAATGATTGATGGACACCAGAATTTAAAAAGGAATTTATTTCAAAATTTATCAAAGCTTTTCTTCAAATACTTGGTAAAACTGAAATTTTCATTTCAAAATTCTGATGTCAATATAGCATTTCGCAATTATGTGCAGCGCTAGGGGGTTAACTGTTCAATATTTTTGAAAAAAGTCAAATAATGTATATTTATTGCGTCTTTCAGAGATTTTCTTTTATCTTTTATCAACGGTTTCTCAAAACCGTTGATAGCCCAATGGAATCAGAAAAATGCTCGGATTAAATGATGCAAAATTTACAATAAATAATTTACTAGTGAGAATAATAAATATTGAATTGAAATCATTTGACCGTGCGTGGTACGGGCAAATCATGCCTGTCAAAATCACAAGCCAGTTTGCAGTACGAACAAATCAGGGAAGCGGTGAAAACTGTCATAAATTTAGAAAATATAAGATGTACGTAATATTATGTTAGTACATTGAAACATTCGGTGTCTTAGAGACAAAAAGTTTGTGTCAATTTTATTTTTTGTATCAGTCACATTTAAGTACAATATGCGAACGGCAAGAGTGTTTGTATCTCTATTATATCTAGCGCTGCACATAAATACAGTGAATACAGTTAAACTAATTAGTTGCCCAAAATATTCTAAAGTACTGAAAGATAGAAATGGCCACTATGCAAGTTGATAAATTGTGTCAAGCAAGCTTTTTATTTTACCGTTAAGCGAATACACTTCAATTGTTTATCAATTTGCATTTGATGATAATTTATTGGGTCATTCGGAAAGTTCTTTCCGTTTGGCAAAATTTGCACCGGGAAATTCTATCATTAAATTCTATCATTAAATTATTATTAATTCAGATGTTTAAGATTAACGGGTAGAATTTTCTGCTATAATTTCATTCTCGCAAACGAAAAGGACTTTCCGCACGTACTAATATAAAGGAAGGGGTAAGTGTTATTCATATTTCTTTATATTCCTAAGAATTCAGAAAAAACAAACGAAAATAGATTAAAAAATATGCTAAAACTGTTCGTCAAAGAAAGTTTTCAATTGTATCACACAAAAGAAAATAGCATTTTAGGAAATAGTCCTTTAAAAATAGACAGCTGTTTTAACAATATAGTTAAATTAGTTTAAAAAAATGTTTTAAAAAAGAATATCTTACCTCGGTATGTGCCAAGTTAAAATTTTACTGCTTAAAATATTTTAGTATACTTTTGAATATCTTGTTTTGATCTTGGATTTATAATATTAAAAGTACTTAATCTAACTGTATTCCGATTTACTTTCAATTGTACAGCGACATTCTATAATAAATGGATATATATGCATATATACAGGGTGTTTCGCAACCAGACCAACAAATTTTAAGGGATGATAGTACACATGAAGACAAACATTATTAAATAGGAAACCATGGGGCGCAAACGTCTTCTATAGGAGCTAGGAGTCATTAATGTTTAGGGTCCAAAATTTCAAACGATGATAGAAAACGGAAAAAAGGGTCGATTCGTTTGCGGTTTTCACTAAAATCATTCTTTATATTACGAATTCTTTAGAAAAAAAATTTTAAAGTCTACTTTAACAAATTATCGATAGAGGGCGCTTTAGACTTTAGAGTAACGAACAACTACTTTTTACCGTTATTTTCTGCACGGGGTTGAAATTATTCCAAAGTTTTGACTTTAACTTAAATTTTAAGTTCAAAATCGGAAACATTGGGGTGGGGTAACTAGCGAAAATTTAACTGTGAACACAGGGGGATATTTTAAACACTCATAAACATTGGACAAACAAATCCATTTTATTGCGATTTGCGTGTAGATTATTCTTTTGGTAATTATTTTATCCAAAACGACGTACAGCTTTGGTGTCCTGATTTTTTGATACAGGGCGCTTCCGACGCATCTCCGATATTTCAATGACATTACTCCTGGGTGTTTTACTACCAGACCAACTTACTTCCAGGAAGTGCTAGGGGTGCAAAGACGATTCGGAATTACATAGGAATGTAACGTTCAAAATGCCTTTTTTGCGAGTTACGGTTAAAGGAAGCAAAGAAAAAAAGACAACAGAAACAGCAGAGAAAGAGCAACACGTTAATGAGACAGAAAGCAGTTTATTTAAATGTTTTACAATATTAGGTGTTCGAAATTACGATCAGAAGCAGTTCGGCATGCTTGACAGCGGCGTCGCATGGAATTCCTCAATCTTTGAAAGGTTCCTAGTGTCTCTGATAGCTTTCTAGCAAGCTACAGAAATACCAGATGCGAGGACTTGAACTGATGGTACGGGAGTCTCATACACCCAACTTTTTATTTGACCCCACCAGAAGAAGTCGATACATAATAGGTCCGGTGATCCAGCAGGCCACCATGACCTATCCGCCATTGCCCAGTTTTTACTTTAAAGTGTCGGCAAACGTCATTGGTAAAATGTGGAGGAGACCCATCGGGCTGTTCAACTTTCAAATACTTCATTCTGGTACCTTTGGAGCCGGTTCGCGAATGATCACTTCAAAGTGATCGCTGTTCACACGCATTACCGTTTAGCGCCATTTACCGCAAGGAAAATGCAGCGCCATCTACCGTCGCTGTTAAACTTGCCGGACTATTTCTGTTCGTAATTTCGAACACCTTTTGTGGTAAAACCTTTAAGTAAACTGTTTTCTTTTTAAATTTTAACGTGTTGCTCTTTCTCAGCTGTTTCTATTTCTATCTTCTCTGCTTCCTTGAACCTTAACTCGCAAAAAAGGCATTTCCAATGTTACATTCCTATGTGAATTCGAGTCATCTTTGTGTCCATAACACTTCCTGGAAGTAAGTTGGTCTGGTAGTAAAACACCCAGGAGTAATCCCATTGAAATATCGGAGATGTGTCGGAAGCGCCCTCTATCAAAAAATGGGGACACCAAAGCTTTAAGTCATTTTAAATAAAATAATTACCAAGGAAATGCCTTTCACGCAAACCGCAACAAAATCGATTAGTTTGTCCAATGTTTACGAGCGCTTAAAATCTCCCCCTCTGTTCACAGTTCAATTTTTGCTAGGTTACCCCACCCCAATGTTTTCGATTTTAAGCTTAAAATTTAAGTTAAAGTAAAAACTTTGGTATAATTTCAACCCCGTGCAGAAAATAACGGTAAAAAGTAGTTGTTTGTTAATCTAAAGTCTAAAGCGCCCTCTATCGATAATTTTTGAAAGTAGACTTTAAAATTTTTTTCTAAAGAAATCGTAATATAAAGAATGATTTTAGTGGAAACAGCAAACGAGTTGACCCTTTTTTCCGTTTTCTATCATTGTTTGAAGTTTTGGACCCTAAACTTTAATGGCCCTTATCTCCTATAGAAGACGTTTGTGCCCCATGGTTTCCTATTTAATAATGTTTGTCTTCATGTGTACTATCATTCCTCAAAGTTTGTCGGTCTGGTAGCGAAACACCCTGTATATATATATATGTATATATGTACATATTTCTTTCATAAATGAGATTTCTAATATTCGTTTATTTCTTAAATTATATTCGTAGTATACAGGGTGTTTCGCTACCAGACCGACAAACTTCTAGGAGTGATAGTAAACATAAAGACAAACATTATTAAATAGGAAACCATGTGGCGCAAACGTCTTCTGTAGAAGCTAGGGGCCATTAAGGTTTAAGGTCCAAAAATTCAAACGCTGATAAAAATGAGAAAAAAGGGTAGATTTGTTTGCGGTTTTCTCTAAAATTATTCTTTAAATCACGATTTTTTATTTTTTTAATTTTAAAGGTTAAGTTCGAAAATTGTCGATAGATTGCGCTTTAGACTTTAGAGTAACGAACAAATACTTTTTGCCGTTCTTTTGTGCATGGGTTTGAAATTGTTCTAAAGTTTAGACTTTAAAATTTAAGCCAAAATCGGAAACATGGGGATCGGTAAACTAGCGAAAATTTAACTGTGAACCGAGGGAGAGATTTTAAACGCTCATAAACATTGGACAAACTAATCGATTTTGTTGCGGTTTGCGTGTAGGTCATTCCCTTGGTAATTATTTTATTCAAAATGACGCACAGCTGTGTGGCCTCATTTTTTCATAGAGGGCGCTTCCGACATATCTCCGATATTTCAATGGCATTACTCCGGGGTGTTTTACTACCAGACTATCATACTTCCAGGAAGTGTTAGGGATAGAAAAGCGACTCGGAATCACATAGGAATGTAACGTTGAAAATGTCTTTTTTACGAGTTATGGTTAAAGGAAGCAGAGAAAAAACAACAGAAACAAGCAGAGAAACAGAAACACGTTAATATGACATAAAACAGTTTGTTTTAAGGTTTTACTAGAAAAGATGTTCGAAATTACGACCAGAAGTAATTCGACATGCTTGACAGTGGCATCGCATGTAACTCCTCACGCTTTGAAAGATTCCTGGAATCTTTGATAGATTTCCGGAAGCTACAGAAATACGAGCTGCTAAGACTTTAATTGATGGTACGGGATTCTCATACACCGAACTTTTCATGTGACCCCAGCAGAAGAAGCTCATACTTGATACGTCCGGTGATCTGGCAGGCCAATAAACCGGGCCACCACGACCTATCCACCGCTGTCCATATGTTACGTTGAGGTATCGGTGAACATCATGGGTAAAATGTGGAAGAGCCCGATCATGCTGGAACCACATAGAGCTGCGCAACGAGAGAGAAACTTTCACGCGCATTACCGTTCAGCTCCATCTACCTCAAGAAAATCGCAGCGCCATCTACTGTCGCTGTCAAGCTTGCCGGACTTTTCCTGGTCGTAAGTTCGAACTGTTTCTGCAGTAAAACATTTAAATAAACTTGGTTCTGTCACTTTAACATGTTGCTGTTTCTCTGTTTGTTTCTGTTGTTTTTTCTCTGCTGTTTTTTAAACGTATTATGCAAAAAAGCAATTTTCAACGTAACATTCCTGTGTGATTCCAGTCATCTTTGCATCCCTTACACTTCCTGGAAGTATGGTGGTCTGGTAGAGAAACACCCAGGAATAATACCATTGAAATGTCGGACATGTCTCGGAAGCGCCCTCTATAAAAAAATGAGGACATGAAAGCTGTACGTCATTTTGAATAAAATAATTACCAAGAGAATGACCTACACGCAAACCGCAAGAAAATCGATTAGTCTGCCCAATGTTTATGAGCGTTTAAAATCTCCCCTTAGGTTCAATGTTAAATTTTCGCTAGTTAACCGATCCCCATGTTTCCGATTTTGGGCTTAAAATTTAAGTTAAATTCTAAACTTTAGAATAATTTCAACCCTATGCACAAAAGAACGGCAAAAAGTATTTGTTCGTTACCCTAAAGTCTAAAGCGCCCTCTATCGACAATTTTTGAACTTAATCTTTAAAATTGAAAAAATTAAAAATCGTGATATAAAGAATGATTTTAGAGAAAACCGCAAACAAATCGACACATTTTTCTAATTTTTATGAGCGTTTGAATTTTTGGACCCTAAACTTTAATGGCCTCTAGCTCCTACAGAAGACGTTTGCGCCCCATGGTTTCCTATTTAATAATGTTTGTCTTTATGTCTACTATCACCCCTCAAATTTTGTCGGTCTGGTAGCGAAACACCCTGTATATATATTTATATACACTGATAATACATAATAATATTGCACACTTAATGCATTTCACCGAAACAAATTTATTTTAGAAAATATACATTTATAAGAATGCCTCTTTGTTTTGCATAAAACACAATATTTCAGTCTATCATTTTTTTCTTGCTGTAAATATACATTTAAATAATCAGCAATTCACCAAAGAAAATGCGAGATGAAACAGTTTTGAATTAAAATACAAAACCTCAAATTTAAGACAAGTGCGACATCAGTTCACTTACAAAAGTGTAATTAATCTCTCTTCAGTGAACCATGGACATCAAGCTCAGTCGCTTCCAAAATGTCCGATTTTTAGCTCACAGGCTATCACAGCCTGAGAGCTTATGTGCCCGTCCGTTCTGTATGTACGTTCGTATGTTCGTATGTTCGTGCGTAACGCGATAACTCATGATAAAAATATCGGATCCACTTGAAATTTTGTATATAGGTATATCCTGATAAGGCGCTTCCCTGATTAGTTTTTGGAGTTCATTCGATATGTATAAGAGGGGGAACGGGGGGCTCATGCCCCTCCCCTTAATGGATATAAATGGGTTTTTCATGCAGAATTACGTTTTTGTCCAAAATTTAGATATAGGATCATTCTGATGAGGTGATTCCGTGACTGTTATTATGTGTTCATTGAATAAATATAAACAGGGGGGAACGGGGGACTCATGCCCCCCCCCCCTTAATTGATATAAACGGGATTTTCATGCAGAATTAACAGTTTTCGTTCAAAATTTAGATATAGGATCATTCGGATGATTCGATACCGTGGCTGTTATTAGGTGTTCATTGAATAAGTATAAACGGGGGGAACGGGGGGCTCATGCCCCTCCCCTTAATGGATATAAATGGGTTTTTCATGCAGAATTAACAGTTTTTGTCCAAAATTTAGATATAGGATCATTCTGATGAGGCGATTCCGTGACTGTTATTATGTGTTCATTGAATAAGTATAAACAGGGGGAACGGGGGGCTCATGCTCCCCCCCACACGTAATTGATATAAACGGGATTTTTATGCAGAATTAACAGTTTTCGTTCAAAATTTAGATATAGGATCATTCGGATGATTCGATACCGTGGCTGTTATTAGGTGTTCATTGAATAAGTATAAACGGGGGGAACGGGGGGCTCATGCCCCTCCCCTTAATTGATATAAACCGGTTTTTCATGCAAAATTAATAGTTTTTGTCCAAAATTTAGATATAGGATCATTCTAATGAGGCGATTCCATGACTGTTATTATGTGTTCATTGAATAAGTATAAACAGAGGGAACGGGGGGCTCATGCCCCTCCTTAATTGATATAAACGGGATTTTCATGCAGAATTAACAGTTTTCGTTCAAAATTTAGATATAGGATCATTCGGATGAGGCGATACCGTGGCTGTTATTAGGTGTTCATTGAATAAGTATAAACAGGGGGAACGGGGGGCTCATGCCCCTCCCCTTAATTGATATAAACGGGATTTTCATGCAGAATTAACAGTTTTCGTTCAAAATTTAGATATAGGATCATTCTGATGAGGCGAGTCCGTGGCTGTTATTAGGTGTTCATTGAATAAGTATAAACAAGGGGAACGGGGGTTCTAATGCCCTTCCCCTTAACTTGCATAAATGGATTTTTCAAACAGAATTGTCAGATTTCGTTCAAATCTCTGACTAGTTTTGGAAGTTTAATGATTAAGTATAAAAGAGGGAAATAACTCCTCTTAAATTATATAACTGCTAAATGGGTTTTTATTAAGAATTATCCGATTTGCTCTGAATTTTGGATATAGGTTTTTTAATATGATAAAGCATGTACTTGATAGTTTAGGAAGTTCAATGATTAAGTATAAAAAAGGAGAAAGGGGAGAGCTGTTTCCCCTTCTTAATTTTTTTTTCGAGCGGAATTAACGAAAATACAAGGCTGTAATGTACAATTAGTATGCGTAGCCTGTGAGCTCAATGCCATCAGTTTAACTGGGCAATATTTTTTTTATTTATCTTTAAGTTACCGTAAAATTAATACGTAACGCTGGAATGTAGAAATCCTTATTTTATAGAAGAAAACAAAATCAAGTATTATTACTACATTTGTGCAAGAGCTTTTGAGAACTTGTTTATTTCCTCGAGCTATATTGCATGTTCTAGAGAAAGTTGGTTAAGTGAACAGGTCGCTGACAAGTAGAGCATTCACCCACTTGAAATTAACAGCCAGTGAGTTATAAATGTTTCCCTTCTTATGCCAAATTGATATACTTGTACATGCAGCCACACGAGTATATATGTGCATGCACATTTCCCTATAATTTCTAATAAATTAGATGGAATATTTTCAATTATTCAAATATTATAATTTAAAATAAGACACAAACAATCAAACAGAAATTAAAAATTTCATGGTTTTGGAACCCTTATTTTAAAGAACAAAGTAACAATTTCTATCACATAATATTCAAAATTACGAATTTAGAAATAAATCTTTTCCCCGTTAAATCTCAAAATGTCAATCCCGAATTCATTACGATGAAGGTTTCAATGAATTCTGTCAAACAAAATTGACTTATTACTTAATTTATTTATTTTATTTATTTATTTTTTAAATAATTGAAGCAAATATATTGTGAATATATGTGTAAATGAGATGAACTTCCTCAATAAGTTTTTGTACTGCTACGAAGATTGCTGCTTGGGATTGGCTGTTTGGTACTATGCATATTGTTGTATCCCTCAAAAAAAAAAAAAAAACAAAAAAAAAAAAAACAAAAAAAAAAAAAAACAATAAAAATGTCATATATGTAAGTATTTGAGAGAAACCTCTTTTTTAAATTGCTACATCTTAAAAACTGAAAATAAGATACTTCACATGGAATTTAATACGCTTTGTTGTTAAATATATATATATATATATTAAAAATATACATATGAAATTATACTTTTTGGAACACAAATATTATGTAGGGGGTAAATGGACTTTCTTACGCAATGATTTCTCAACATATTTAGTTTCTGAAATGTATTTCCTGCATAATATGTTATTTTAAATACTTCGAAGGGTGTTTTTTAAGTAAGGGTCTTTTTAAATAAAATCCAAGTGAAATAAGGCCTTTAAAAACCAAATACCATTCCAGGGTCTAAATACATTTCACTATTTTTCAATTTAGATGTCAAATTGTATAAACACTTATCATATCTTACGCTTAGATTTTGAATACCCTCTTCATAGAAACTTGCCGTCTGCTCGATAACCACGACGCCACTGCCATTTTCAACTCTTCGATATTAATGTAATATTTGCCACCGAGATTATGTTTGAGATACCGGAAAAGATAGAAATTGTTTTGCGCAGGGGCGGAAGTGTACGGAGGACTGCAATACTTTCAAGCCAAAAGAGTCCAATATAGCTCAGGTCTGAGCTGTGATGCGAGTCCTTGCTTTGTCATGATGTAGCGAAATTCTCTGTGTCGTCATACCAGATCTTTCGCTTTGAATCGCTCTGCGTAGCAGAAAAATTTCACTGTTACACAGTGTGGATGATTCAATGATCATGAACATTTTAAAGACACAAAATGGACTGTAGAAATTACTTACACTGTTGCAACAGAGCACAGTTGTTCTAATGGAATGCCGAGATAAGACGACGCAAACACTGGTTGTGCTGCATGCTCCACCTGTTACTGTATACAGCAAAACGGACATTGCAAAAGTAACACACCTCGTATATCATCTTTTTGAAATTTTCAGGGCTCTTTTGTTGCAAAATTATTTATATTGAAATAATATTTATATTGCATTATTACGCATCTAACCTTAAACAACTTTCGATTTTATATAAAATACTTTTTTAACGAAATTGATAATAACCATAGAAGTGCATCGTTATACAGATAGTCTGTAACATTCTGTTCCATTATTAGCAGTTTTGATAGAGGTCGGAGCATATAGGACCAATTTTATTGTTCTTACCAGTATCTTTTAATAATCTTCAAATACATTTATATAAGATGTGCAATATGAATATATGATGAAGATTTCTATTAAAAGATATTGGTTAGAACAATAAAATTTGTCCTTTATGCTCCGGTCCCCTTTTTAATGGAACGAATTTTTAAATACATTTATTTGCAAAAATGTACATTTAAATTCAATAGCACTAGGAGGGCTCCGCCCCCCTTCTCGCTACGCTCGCCAACCCCCCGTGTCATCGCTTCGCGATTCCAAGTTGTAGGCTACCCCTGCTTCCTACGCTCGCCAATACCCCATGGTATGAATAAGCAGTTGCAGACATTTCAAATGATGTGTCACACGACTGGTGTTGTAAAGAAATTAAAAATGTGTCCCCCCTGGGAGGGCAGAGTGGGGATGACACACAAGACATCCATTATATGAATAAGCAGTTGCAGATCGTTCAAATGATGTGTCACACGACTGGTGTTGTAAATAAATTTAAAATGTGCCCTCCCAGGGGGGGGTGACACACAAGACATCCATAATATGAATAAGCAGTTGCAGACCTTTCAAATGATGTGTCACACGACTGGTGTTGTAAAGAAATTAAAAATGTGCCCCCCTGGGGGGGTAGAGCGGAGGGGGACACACGAGACATCCATAATAGGAAAAGGCAGTTTCAGACTTTTCTAAAGGTATACAACACGAGTGCTGTGGATAAAAATTAAAAAAGTTCCTCTTTGAGGGGGGGCAAAGTGGGATGCGGCGCCCCAAACATCCTTAATTGGAATGAGCAGTTACAGTTCTTTTAAACTAAAGGGGGGCTCCGCCCCCTTGCTCGCTACGCTCGCCAACCCCTCGTGTAATCGGTTCGCGATTCCAAGTTGTAGGCTACCACTGCTTGCTGCGCTCGCCAATACCCCATGGAATCGCTTCGCGATGCATAGACCTCTGTCTATGCAGGCTCTGTCATCTCATGTCATCAGTCGATGCTCTGTCATCTCATGGAAGGAGTGGTCCACCTGGACGCGTTATTATCCGTTATTATCCGGAAATAACGGAAAACGTTATTTCTGGAAATCTTACACATCAGCATCATTCCAGGAGTCATTCCTTTTAAGGCTAGTTTTTTTTTACTATAGAAGGATAACGAAATGTATCAAATTGCTTCTAGTAAATTTATATATATATATATATAAATATTAAAAATATGTAAAACATATATATATAAGAACTAAAAGTACTAAAAAGCTAAAGAAAAAAGCTAAAAAAGAAAAAAAGGCGCTTTTAAATTTAAAAGAAGCCATGGATTACTGTTCAAGAACGTTTGAAAAAGAAATGACTTTCTAAAATTAAAAAGTGCAGCGTCCACATAAACAATTAAATTTTGTCATTAGCTTTAAGGTATTTCTCCAAGTAAACCTCTAATGAAGAAAGAAAAAAAAATATAGCATTTTTAAATAATTAAGATTTTTTTTAATAGAAACGTTGAATAACACAACATCAAATACATTTATTTGTTTAGCTATAATACAAGATATTCGGTTACAAAAAAAAAAAAAAAAAAAAAAAAAAAAAAAAAAAAAATTTAGATAATGAGAATTATCTTGCAAAAAAGTGTGTCCCCCAAAAGCCTTATCACTAAAATTCATAGTTTTTCAGAGTGATAGTGTTATACCACAACCGGAGTGTCTGAAACATGCTTTATTTAACCTTATAAAATTGCAAACTAGCTGAGAAAAAAATTTACAAAAGAATTTGAAATCTAAAAATTGTACATATTCTATTTTGAAAAGAAGACACTAAAAGAAAAAAAATTAAACCAAAAGAGGAACCAATTGATTTTTATCTTAATTGGAACCGAAACATGTAAAAGAAATCTGTTTTTAATGCATTGTGAAACACCTTTCTTAAATAATGGAAAATGTTTGAATTTAAAATAAGGATAACCAATTCTGTTCGTGATTGATATACCTTTACTTTTAGTTAGTAAAATGGTAATGCATTACAAACGGCTAAGACGCAATCTGCTTCACGAATATTTCAATTTCTGTTCATTTTTACTTAAAAAACTATATGGTGGTTAAGACAAGGAATAACATATTTAGCTAACAACAAATGCTATGTATTTATTAAAAAAGATAACTTTCTCATTTATATACGAATATTTTTTTTGTAGAGGTAAGCAACCAAAAGATAAAGGAGATTCAGATAATACTAGTTAAATACTATTTCCTGATCACAATTATGATTCTAAAGGAAAAATCAGAAGTTAGTGCAAAAATAGTTATCAGTTGTTTAATAATTAATGATTAAATTATTATTTACGAAAGAAAATATAAATGTAATACTACGCAAATACTATCTAAAAGTATTATGTGCACTTAAATGATGTACTGTCTTCAATTATAAGTAACTGTTTTCGGAATTTAAAATTTACCCATTCCCCTCACAAACACAAACCTAACAGTTCAGAGTCTGATTATGTCTCTTTTCTATCTGAAGCTGAAACAGTACCATCAAAAACAGTTATTTTTCTAGAATATTTCTGATTTTTAAAGGAGTATAATTTTGTCGTTAATGTATCTTACAATTATGAAGATAATCAATTTTTCCAGTATATAAATTATTACACTGAGAAACACTATTTATCATCTTAACATTCCACAAATTATTTTATTAAGAAAACGACAGTATAGAAGCGTTATTTCTTCAGGGACAGCTAAATGCTTTCAAGAAACATTCTTATTCCTTTTTTAAAATGTTCTAAATATTGTTTAAAATAAGTTATATGCATAATCTTTTGACATGAATTAATGCATTTTCATGTTTCACTGATGCCTAACAACAAATTAGTCTTTTTAACAAATGTGCGAAACGCTTATTTTATTTCTCGAAATTTGAAAACTTGCACGACACATAAAAGTTGTTCATGGGAAAGATTAACGAATGTTGCCTGAACCTTTTTTTATGTATCGCTGGCTGCCTTTTTGTAATCTATCATTCTATAAGGTCAACCTCACTGAAGCAAAGATTCGATCGCTCTAATAACAAGTACTCAAAAGCTTTTCAAGTAATATATATATATATATATATATATATATATATATATATATATATATATATATATATATATATATATATATATATCATATTTCTGCTATTGAAATAGGTGCCCAACAACAATATAGCAGAATTAAACTTAATAAATGTTAAGATGAGCCTTTTTTATTATTCCAGTCTATGTACTAAAAAATATATTTTTCTTCAACAAAGATGTAATTATTTTTAAGAGAATGAAATATTATATATTTCATTTCATAAGGCTACTGGTTTTTTACTTTAGAATTCCCCTCCATAATATAACATCTAATGGCATTTGAAATGCTTTCGTATATTTTCAATATCTCCTCAGGAAATTAATATGTTTAACTTCTTCTTTCGCTATTCTCTTCTTAAAGGATTTCACTTTTATGTGCTAAAAACTGACGAACTAGAAGTAAAATTTTAACACCTCATAATATTAATCATTCATTTTAGAAATATTTTGAAAACTAGAAAAAAAGTGAAATCCTTTAAGGAGAGATCACCGGAAAAAATTAAAATATTAATTCCCTGAGGACATATTTCAAACATAAGAATGCATCCAACCGCCTTAAAATTTATGTTACGGAGGGGAATTCGGAATCCTTAAGTGCCAACTGGGTTCCTTCGTAATATGTATTTATTCAAATTTTTAATTGTTCTAAACTTAACCTAAAATCAGATTTTTTCCAAGATTTTTGCCATGCATATTTGTATTTAGATTTTTTAGTAATATCTTGTAGTCATTAATTGATAGATCTGTAGAGCTTTCTAAACGCTTTATTTTGCAAAAATCCAAACTTTAATAACACAAAACATAAATTGTCCACAAAAAGGATTTATGAACTTTTGCTACATATGTCTTATTTTCATACCGTCGGTTCCCTTTCTGTTATCAATCATTCTCTAAGGTCAATCTGATTCGCGGATATTTCAGTCACGCAAATAACTAGCTCTTTAAAGAATTTCAAATAATGCATTACTTAAAAGTACTTTATAATAATAAAAATGTCTAATTTTATAATTGCATTATTTTAAATTCGTGATAGGAAAATAAATAACATTCTATTCCAGATTTTAAACTTACAACTTTCAAAAAACATTTTAAACTTAAGCTTTAAAAGTACCACAAATTATTTTTTGATGGCATTAATTATTTTAATTGTCATTTATAAATTAGGGAGAATCTCATATGGAAACACTTTTTCTTTGTTTTATGTTGAATCCTTATTACTATCTAACATCAATTATAAATAAATCCTTTTGACATATGTCTTTAATTGCAAACTGCAAAAACACAAATTAATTGATATAACATATATTCCTAAGATAGATATTTTCGCAAATTTTCAAAACCTGCATGTTACGAAATAAAACTTCTGGGGAAAGATGGATGGACTTTGGCTAGATCTATTTTTTCCTTTGGTCTTCTAACTTTCTCTCATCAATCATTCTATAAAGTCAATCCGATTCAAATAAGGTTAAATCACTTCAATCCACAAGAGCATAAATTAAACAACATATTTTTAAAAAATATATGTTTTGATCAATATATTTTCTAGAAGCAGAAATGCAGCATTTTTTTACATAATGAGTTCTTTTTCAATAATTATACAAATTAATTATTCAAGTGAATGATAAATGTATTTTTATTTCTAATGTGACAATATGGCTTGAAAAGGTCATTTTTATTTGTGTTCCTAAATTAAAAATTTATGTGCTACTGAAAATAATTATATATCTAGTTATTTTTCAGAAATTTGCGTTTTTTTCATTTTTTACGGGAACTTAAAAAACACAACTTTTAAAAAATTTGCGTAAGGTTATTTTTTTCGAAATTGCATTTCATGAAAAATAAGTTGTCCATGAAAAAGAATCACGTGATCATCAATCATTTAAAAAGAGCAAATATTATTCAAGTAGGTTTAGAGCACCCCTATAAGAAGTACTCTGAACTGTTTCAAATAATATACAGGATATATTTAAATATTTTTCGGGGATTATATGCCTCATAACATTTGACATAGTGTATATATTTATGTATAAATATTCGTAAAGCAGGACTGGATTTTTTTACAAAAACAAAATTAAATATTGCTTGACAGTCTATGTGCCAGAACTAGCGACATCGCATTATGAAAAACTGAAAATTCAAAATATTGGAAGTATAAGAATATGCAGTATGCATATTTGGTTCTTCAAAAAGAAATCCGTCACCTATAAACAAAGTGGTTATAATTCAATAAATTTGTTGGAATTGTTACTACTTCAATAGTGATTGTTATTTGTAATCGTTAAATGATTAATAATCTTTTGCGTTGCAACATTACCTATATCTGAATTTATATATTTTTTCCTTAAAATATGAAATGACTGTACATTGATCTTTCAATTATAACAATGTATGATTATAACAATCTTTCAATTATAGCAATTTATGGTTATAACACTTTAGTACCAGTATTTATGTTATGAAATTGTTGATTTCTTTTATCTCTGAATTTCTAAGTCGAATTTAATTATTTTAATTTAGTAATAAAAAATTAAGTTTTTGATGTGTTATTTTTAGAATGAATACACTGTCAAGGCATGTACTGTGAAGCCACTTTTCTTTTAATTCATACGCATAAAACATTGAAAATAAGGCTTCAATATTTCAGTGATTGCACAAGAATGAAATATTTAAAACGAATGATTTAATAATTTTATTTTTAAATAGATTTATTTTATAGACAAATTTTATTTTATTTTTCAATTCACGCTCAAATACTGGGAAGAGTTATAAATCATATCTTTGGAAATATTTTTATGCTTTTAGGCTTTCTTACTTAAAAAGTATAAACGGAAACATTATAAAATCACAAATATATCTGTCTGCCTAGTTATCATAGCCATTTTACTCGTAAGTTAATCTTAAATTCATGCTCAAATACTGAAAAAAATTATAAATCAAGTCTTTTGACATGAAATTATATTTTAAGGGTTTTGTAGTTAAAAAGTATAAACGGAACTTGTAACGCGACTAATGAGTCTGTCTGTCCGAGTGTCACAGCCAGTTTACTCATAAACTATGGAATGTGGAAATTTCAATTTGGCTAACGTTATAATGGCCAGCAACTCACATATTTTAAGATTGTTAAATATTAAAAAATAAAATTTGGAAAAATGTAGAAGGGCTTATTACGTTACTTGAAAGAATTCGTTTTTTGTATATTGTGTGGTTATCATGTGAAAGATTTTCAAATGCCGAACTCAACAATACATTCATTTTAAGTATTTTTAGAGTTAGTGAAAAAAGCGTAATACAAAAGTATTTCTACCTTTATCTATTTCTGGATCTACTGAAACTAAAATTTTGAAAAAAATTAGAAGGAGTAGAAACTCATTTAAATCTTGCAGTAAACTATAGCGTTTATCCTCTATCACATACTTTTTCAGAAAATTTTACCGTCACGCACAGATTTTGTTTTGTTGAGGATGTTGAGGAAAAGAATTTGAAGAGTGTTACAGGTACACTGTAAAAAAATAAAATGCACAGTTTCTAAGATTTTTCTAGTAGATTTGTATTGCAAGAACTTTTCATTTAACAGTAACAGCAAAAACTCCTGTAACCTTCCTCGGTTACATAAAATTTTGCTTTTATCGTTATATGAAAAGTTCTTGGAATACAAATGTACTAAAAAAAATTTAGTAACTTTACAGATTGTTTTTTCAGCGTTCCTACTGTGATAGAAGTAGAAAGAGATTGTTGATAATAATTTCTGAAAAAAAAAATAGTAAGTTGGTAGACTTTGCACCTGGGCTTTTAAAGCCATGATGACAACTTTCAATTGTATTTTTGTATACTGAAACGCTCAATTTGAAATTTATATCTTTTCTCTTCGGAACCATCTGTAAGCGATTAATACTTGCACTGACGAGTTACTATAATTTGATTGTATTGGGTTGGAAACTAAGTTCCCGCAGTTTTTTTAAATAGAAGTTTTCTACCAGAATCTATATTTTGTTTTTTGGATAGTAGAGCTAATTTGTGTTGAAACTCAGATCTATAAAATGGAGTGTCAAGTTGAGAAAAAGGAACATTTTCGACACCTCCTTCTCTTTGCTTTCAATCAAGGTTGTAAGGCCGCAAAAGCTGCTCGTGACATTTGTGCGGTGTATGGCGAGGGTGCGATAGCTGAAAGAACCGCCCATGATTGGTATGCCAAGTTCAAAAATGGAAATTTTGACATCAAAGACGCACCTCGTTCTGGCCGTCCAGTTGAGTTCGATGAGGAGCGATTAAACCAACATTTGCACGAAAATTCGCGTCAAACGACAAGAGAACTGGCAAAGAAAATGAAATTCTCCCACACTTCTATAGTGAAGCATCTTCTCTCGATGGGAAAAGTTCAGAAGTTTGGAGCATGGGTTCCGCATGTTTTAAGTGACAACAACAATAATCAACGAGCCGCAATCTCCGCTGGTTTGCTTGCTCGTCACCGCTCAACTCATGGAAACAAGCAACGATTTCTTTACCGAATCGTTACTGGCGATGAAAAATGGTGCCTGTACATTAATATGAAGCAACGCAAGGAATGGCTCAGCCCTGGTAAATTACCAACACCGCGTGTAAAACAAGATCTTCACCCACGTAAAACGATGTTGTGCGTATGGTGGGACTGGGGAGGCATTATCCATTACGAACTGCTTGAACGGAACCAAACAGTCAACGCGGAACTCTATGTTCGACAAATGGAACGACTCAACGTAGCTATTCAAGAGAAAAGACCTAATCGGCAGCATGGAGTCCTTTTGCTGCACAACAACGCCCGCCCACATATCGCCAATATGACCAAGGAAGCCATTCAAACGCATGGCTGGGAAGTACTGCCGCACCCGCCGTACTCTCCTGATTTGGCACCAACGGATTTCCATCTCTTTCGATCTCTATCAAACGCTATGCGCGGAGTTTCGTTCAATACTGATGCAGACTTGAAAGCTTGGTTGGATGAATTTTTCGAGTCGAAACCAGGGGATTTCTACCAACGAGGTATTGAAAATCTTGTTGAACGTTGGGAAAAAGTTGTAAACAACAAGGGAGAATACATTGTTGATTAATTATTTGTTATTTTTTATTGAAAAATAAACTTTGAAATAATTTTTAAAAAACGGCGGAAACTTAGTTGCCAACCCAGTTGGCATTCCATAGTTGACATTCCATTTAAACCCTTTCGACTCGGGTGTCACTTACACAAATTTTATTTGGTTTACACCACTTTTAAAAAAAAGTTTACTTCAAGTACACAATTTCAAAAATGCTGTAATTAAATAAGGCAAATTTTATTTTCCTTTATTACTGGTGCCAAAAACAAATTTTGCAAAGAAAGACTATGTCGAGTCAGACTGGACATACGAATGCAAAGAGTTAATGATCTGAAATTTAACATAAATTAACACGATCAAAAAAAATGTAAATTTGGCAGAACAAAAACGTATTTAAAAACACGGCGGGAACTTCGTTGCCAACCCACTTGCTACTTTATCGCTGACATTACATTTTAACAATCAGCATTTTAACATGAATTAGGTCGATCAAAAAAACAGAGTATAGATTCCGGTAGAAAAATTGTCTTTAAACAAACGGTGGGAACTTAGTTTCCAACCCAATAAATTAGTTTCTTGAAATTAGTCAGTTTAACCCATTCGTGCCCAGCATCTTTTGCGTAAATTTTATCTGGTTGGTACCACTATTTTTAGAAGATTTAATTTTAGTTCATTAATCACGAAAATGCATCATTTAAATAAAATAATTATTGCTTTTCTTTTTTACCGGTGTCAAAAACAGTGCTGAATGCACCTTTTGAAGCGTCCCTAAAAAAGGACGCTAGGCACTAATGGGTTAACATCTAAGCATAATGCAAATATTTTTTAAAAGTTTCACAGCATATAAACTTGCATAGAACGGAGTCTGGGTTCTCTAGGAAAAAGAAGGACGAATCTTTGCACTGACTCCTTTTTTTTACCTGTCATTATCTACATTTATGTCATAAATAATTTAATAAGATCAATCTTATTTAAATAACGATTGGATCACTTCAACAGTGTTGCCAGTGGGCTACTTTTTTAAAATTCAGATTTCTTGTTTGGCACCACTTTTTTGAAACGGTAAATTGCCTTTTGTTTTCGCCTCAATTATCATGTCATTGAATAAGACATATTTTAAAATTTGTAAAAAATGGTGCGAATCAAGAATCTGAATTTTAAAAAAGCAGCCCATCTGGTAACACTGCACTTCAATAAAATATATTCAGAACAATTTCAAGGAATATACTAAATAAATATTTCTGTCGACAAACAATTTTCTGAAAGCATCAATGCATCACTGCAATTTAATTAATTTCTTTTTCAAAAGTTTCATAAATTAATTATTGAAGTGAATAACTTTAAAAGAATATTTATTATAGATTATATTCATTTTAACAAAGAATCGTTTTCTTAAGTAAAGTTGTAAGCAAAGCCTAAGATTAATTCAATATGTGTAATTTTTTCACATTTTATATATGTGGAAACTTGTAAAATCTGTTTTCATGTAACATTCACGTCTCGTAAAACTTTACCTTTATTTTTAGTCTTTAGCTTATGATCGGATGATGTAATTTGTTATTATTTCTAATTAGTGAGTCCAGTTAGAGGACTGAGATAATTCAAATTTACTGGAAAAATTAATCTTATAAAAAAGACCATTTTTACTGGATTCCTTATTTCAAGGATGAATCCTGCATGTTTATGAATTTTTTACAATACATTTATTTAAATCATGTAAATGCCGTGAAAAACTATACCATAAAAATCATTTACCTGACAATTTACACTCCGAACTATAAGGTTAAACTAGATACAGAAAAGCAGTCTATTTAATGTATGACGCAGAAATGTGTATAAGAAGTAAATATTTCTTAGAAATATATATACTACACTGTAAAAAAATCTGTAAAGGTACTATACTTTATCTAGGAAACTGGGATTCCAAGAACTTTTCCTGTAACGGTAACAACAAAAACTCAAGTTTTAGAATCGGTTACATGGATTTTTCCTGTTATCGTTACATGAAAAGTTCTTGGAATCCCAGTTTCCTAGAAAATGTTTAGTACCTTTACAGATTTTTTTTACAGTGTAATATGCTATTTCACATTAATGTGTGCATTTCAGATTTCTGAGATTTTAACGTACGCTTTTAAATCGTACCACCAAAATATAGCGGACAAAATGCATTTGGAAAGTTCCGCATCAATAGTGTATTTCGCAATTAAAAAGTACCTTACGCATATAGGCAAATTGTTTTTGTATAAGCAGAATACCTTTTTGCTTTAATGCGTAACTTATCGCATCTATATTTTAGAGCGTAGCTCTTTGATATCGATTCATGTTTTAAATAACTCATCATACGTAGTATAGGGTAAGTCTTGTAATCATTTTAAAAATCGAAAAAAAAATTCACGGAATTACACGATCAGACAGTAGAGATTCCGAAAAAGACATTCTTAGAAATATTGCTGTTTTTGTGTCTGGTGCCTGCGTTCCTTTCTGTCCTCTGTCCACCTGTTTTTATGTCTGTCTGTAACCGCTCTAACTTCCGAACAAATTGAGACAGATACATGAAATTTGGTGTGTATTTAGTATGTGATTACGGAAATAAACATGTTGAAAATCAGAAATCTCCATTATTCGGGACTATTTTTATTGGAATCACAAAATATCCATTTTGATGAAACCCAGGTAAAAAAGGTCAGCAAAAAACCTTTAAAAAAACCTTCAGGGAAGCTCAAGGTATTTCGGACAAAAAAACTTGAAAGCTACCTTAAGGTAAAAAACCTGTATTTCCCCTCCACATTTTTGTCCGAAATACCTTAAGCTTCCCTGAAGGTAATAAAACCTGCGTAAACCCTTGATACTTTGTCCGAAATACCTTACACTTTCCTGAAGGTAATAAAACCTGTGTAATACCTTGACACTTTGTCCGAAATACCTGAAGTTAGCCTTTAGCCCCGGTTACCCCCACTAGGGGAAACCCTGGGAGGTGTCCCCTTGGGGGGGGTGGCAAAATGGGGGTAGGGGGAAAGGAGGTGCATAACATGTATAAGGAGTCACAGGCTTTTCCAACAATATGTCACATGTGGGGGCAACAAAATTTAGAAAACTGTCCCCTTCGAGGGGGGGGGAATAAATGAGAAAAGAGAAACTGTTGATGCATAACAAGATTAAGTGGTTACATGCCTTTCAAAAGGTATGTGACAACAGGGATATCAGCAAAAGAGCCCTGTTTGAATTCCTCGAAAATTTATGCCCCTAGAAATGTCCTCTTTCCCCCTTTCTTTGAAATTTTTAGATATTATAAATATTTATCAGAATACCATAAAAAAGGATCTAAAATGATAAAAACGCTACAATTTCAAAAGCATATAAAAAGCAGAAAAAATAATGAAATTCTTCGTTCGTCCACAGGAAAAATCTGCAAAATTCATTCGTTGACCCAATGAAAAAAATCCGAAGAATTTTGTAAATCGATTACAGCTGCAAATTTTTTTAACATGTAGGAATAAAATGTTTCAAAACGCATAAATCAGTAATGCGAAAAAAATTGATACAATAATTCACTCTTTAAAAAAATTCACAATATTTCCCAGTCAATTATTTGAAAAAAAAAGAGAGAGAGATAGTTTTTTTATTCCGTTACTTTAAAATAATGAGAAATTTAACAATCTGTTGCAGTAAAAGAAACTCACCAGTGAATTGTGAGAAAAAAAATAGAGATTTTTTAGTCAGTGGCAGGAGACAAAAATGCAAAATTTTTAAGCCGACTTCTGGTGAAAAATCGTTAAATGAGTCACACTGAATATTGCATAATGAATAATAATTAATGTAAAGAAAAAATATTGCATAATAACATTTTAAATAGGGAAAAGTCACAAAATTCATCTGCCAGAGGAAAACATTTCGAAATTTTACTGATAAAAAAAGTGTAAACAAACCAATTCAAAATATTTTTTTTCTGAACAAGGTACATAATAGCCCTTTTGTAAAAATTCACGCCCTTTTTTCTTTTTTAGAGCAGCTCTTTTTTTTCTATAAACAACATAATTTTAGTATTGATTTGAGATAAAAATATCGGAGGGGGAGGGGGAGAATTTTCAAAAAAGGGAGCAGTTGTATCTTGTTAAATATTTTATACATATATTTTTTTTAAGTTCATTTTTCACAATAAATTTTAATATTTTCTGCAACTGATTGATTTTTTGGAGATCTTCCAAATTCACTGATGAATTCAGCGATTTTTTCGCCTGTAATCAAATAAAGAATTTCCTTTTTTTTTTTTTTTTTTTTTTTTTTTTTTTTTTTTTTTTTTTTTTAGAAATGTTATTTCTGTCATTAGGCTGCCGAAAAGCTTTGAAAAATTGTCAATCGTTTTAGTAAAAAAATCGAGAAATTCACCAAACAGTTGGCTATGATGAAAAAAAAAATTATTCAGTCAGTCAAAAATAAATACTAGTTTTGCCAGTAAGTCGCGAGGGAAAATAGGGAAATTCACCAACTGTTTACTGGTTAAAATGAAATTTTTGGACCACCTGAGAGGGGGAGAGGAATCTGCACCTTGCCTGTCCTCATACACAATTAAAGTTATTGACCGTAATAGCCTAATGTGAAAAAAAAACCCTTAAAAAGTAAAAATTTTTTAATAATAATTAAAATGCTAGCAAAATATATGTGAACACTCCCATAAGATTAGCATTAGCTTGAGTGTTTAAAATCTTAAATAGTCATGCAAAGAAATTGAACTGCTAATGTTAAAAATTGGGTTACTGTTTACTTTTCGATTTTTATTACAGATTATGTATATATAAAGCTTCTTTTACTTTCATATATCTCAAAAGGATGCTCCCATAGATTTAACATTAGCTTGTGAGATTCTTTGTATATCATAAATTTAAATATATACATTTTTGTATGATAAAAAAAACATTTTTCAATCTGTCAAAAAAAAATTTGCCTGATTCACTTATTGATTACATGTGGAAAGAAAACTCACAAGTTTATCCAGTAAGTTATGCGGAAAAATAGGGAAATTCGGCAGCTGTTTACAAGATAAAATGAAATTTGTTGACCATCTGCATGGGGGTGGGGGGGGGGGAGGAAACCTGCACCTCCCATGTCCTCATACACAATAAAATTGATCAACTGTAAAAGCCCAATGGAAAAAAAATCCCTAAAAAAATAAATAACTAAAATGCTAGCGAAAAATATGTAAATAACTTCCCCATAAGATTAACATTAGTTTAAACATTAAAAATCGAAACTGGTCATGCAAAGAAATTTCATCACTAATGTTAAACCTATGAGAGCATTCTTTAAAAAAATTTCTCACTTACATATTGATAATTTTAAATGTTTTTTTTCCTTGCTCAGAACAGCTGAGATTGAATTCTTATTGGGCTACTGTATACTTTTTGATTTTTATTACAGATTATATATATAATTACTTTTACTTTCACATACCTCAAAAGGTTGCTCCCATAGGTTTAACATTAGCTTGCGAATTTCTTTGTATATCATAAATATATACATTTTTGTATGAAATGACTAACATATTCTTCATTTACCACCACCAACCCCCCGCCTTTCATTTTGCCACCCTGGGCACATGTGGGAAGGAAAAAATATGAAAAAGTCAAACAAGTGTTGGTATAATATAAATAAATAATGTAATATGTAAGCAGACATGGTACTGGCTCAGCAAAAAAAAAAAAAAAAAAAAAAAAGCTGAACTTTCACAGCTTCACGGACTTTTGACAAAATTAGCATTTTCTCGCAGCGTTTTAACAAAATTAGCACTTTTCTGTAATTTTTTAACGAAATTAGTGTTTTTTGTGAACATTTTACAAAAATTGCACTTTTTTCTATGATTTTTTGAATAAAATTTATATTATCCACTATCCTTTAGCGATATTCACAGTTTTTCTCACCGTTTTTGACAAAATTCCCATATTTTCCACAATATTTCGAGAAAATTCGAGTATTTTCTGCAATATTACACCAAAATTCGTGTATTTTCCGTGATCTTTTGTCAAAATTTGCATACTTTCCAAGATCTTTCGTCAAAATCTACATATTTTCCGAGATCTTTCATCAAAATCTACATATTTTCTTAGATCTTTTGAGAAATTTCCCTTATTTTCCACGATCTTTCGATAAAATTAGTCATTTTTCTTCAATCTTTCAACAAAATTCATGATTTTCCACCGATCTTTCTTCAAAATACGTCATTTTCCGTTATCTTTCTACAAAAAACTTCTATTTTCCTCGATCTAACGACAAAATTCTTATTTTCCTCGATCTTTCGGCAAAATTTGCAATTTTCTGTGATCTTTTGGAAAAATTCGTGCATTTTCCGAGATCTTTCATAAAAATTTTCATATTTCTGCTGATCTTTCAAATAAATCCGCATATTTTCCCTGATTTTTCGACAAAATTAGAATATTTTCTTCGATCTTTCGAAAAAGTTTGAGTATTTTCCACGATTTTTCAACAAAAATTTGAGTATTTTTCCGAATTAACAAAATCCCTTTAACAAAAGCTGCGTCTTTTTCCGTAATCCTTTGACCGAAATCGCATTTTTCTTTCCGCAATCCGTTGAAGAAAACTCCGCTAATTGACTGTTTGAAACTATTTTTTTTCCGCGATCGTTAAACAAACTTATAGGTTTTTTTGCGATCCTTTAGAGAAGTTTGCATTTTTTCCTACAGTCCTTTGAAGAAATTTTCTCAATTTGGTGCGGTTAGTAGGGATGAACAACCAGTGGCCCGCGAGCTCTGTCAATTTACAACTGGAAAAAATTGCAATTTTTATGCATATGTGATATGAAAAAATCGTAAATTTCGTCAATCTGCAGGAAAATATAAATTTTCGTCACTTAAGAAAATCACAAATTTCATTGATCGGTACCGAAAAATCGCGAATTTCATTAATTAAGTGCGGAAAAAAGGGAATTTTGACGATGAGGCTTGTAATAATCGCAAGTTTCACTCATCGGATATTGGAAAATTGCAAATTTTGTCCATGAAGTTAGGCAAAAAGTAGCAAATTTCTCCGATCAGGCACCGAAAAATCACGAGTTTTGTCGATCAGACAAAGAAAAATCGTAAATATTGTCGGTCTTACGCAAAAAATCGCACATTTCGTTGATCAGGCAAGAAAAAATCATCAATTTTCCAGATGATGCTCGAAAAAATTGCAAATTAAATTCATCGGTTGCAAAAAAAATTGCATGTTTTGTAGGTTTATCGCATGTAAAAAAAAAACGCGAATATCGTTGATCAGGTACGGACGAAAAAAATTGCAAATTTCGTTGATAAAGCATGGGGAAATTGCGAATTTATCGATGACGCGAGGAAAAAATGAAAATTTAGTTAATAGGCTGCGAAATAATCGTGAATTTTATCAAGTTATCCTGAGAAAAAAATCGAGAGTTTCATCTTCCCGCGTAAAAAAATGCAGATTTCGTCATTTAGTACAAAAATCGCGAATTTCGTTGATCTGGCGCGAAAATGCGTATTTCTTGAATTTAAGGTGGAAAAAGTGCGCATTTCATCGATCGGACAGCGAAAAATCGCACATGTTATAGACCGGATTCCAAAAAATCGCAAATTTCGTTGATCGGAGACTGTTGCGAATTTTGCGAATTTTGTTGATCCCTCGCATAAAGTTTGCTAATTACGTCGATTAGGTTCTAATAAAATCTCAAATTTCCTCCACTGGGAGAAGGAAAATCGCTACTTTCCAAGATCGGCTGTGGATAATCGAGAAATTTGTCGATCAACTGAGAATCGCCAATTTCGTCGAATGGCTTTGTAAAAATCATGATTTTCGAATTTCATCGATCGGATGCGTAAAAATTGTGAATTTCGTTGGTCAGGCGCGGGACATTCATGAATTTTGTCGATTAGGCTCGAAAAAATTGTGAATATTATTGATCGTGCCAGGAAAAATCGCGAATTTCGTAAATCAGCTTTGAAAAATCGTGGATATCGTTGATCAACTTTGTAAAAAAACGAATTTCGTTGATCATGCAAGGAAAAATCGTGATTTTCAGCGATCGGCTTCGTAAAAATTTCAAATTTTGTTGATCGGGAGCGGAAAGATCTTGAATTTTTTCGATCGCCTTCGTAAAAATTGCGAATTTTGTCGATCAGGTTCGAAAAAAATGCGAATTTTGCCGATTATGCGAAGAAAAGTTGCCTATTTCGTCGATCCTGCAAAGGAAAATCGCGAATTTTGTAGATCATGCAAAGAAAAATCGTGAATTTCATCGATCGGTTTCGTTAAAATCGTGAATTTTGTCGATCAGGCAAAGAAAATAGCTAATTTAGTCGAACGGCTTCAGAAAAATAGTGTTTTTGTCAACGAGTTTCGGAAAAGTCACGAACTTCGTCGATCAGTTTCAGAAAAATCGCGAATTTCGCCGATCATGTGAAGGAAAATCTAGAATTTTGTTGTTCAGGTGCGGAAAAATCGCGAATCTCGTTGATCATGTGCGGGAAAAAAAATCGCAAATTTTGTTGGTCATGTGAGGAAAAATCACCAATTTCGTCAATCAGCTTTGTAAAAATAGCGAATTTTGTTGATTAAGTGCGAAAAACTCCTGCATTTTTTCGATCGGTTTCATAAGAGATGTGAATCATGCTGATCAGGCGAGAAAATGATGCAAATTTTCTCGTTCGGCTTCATAAAAATTGCAAATTTTGTCGATTGGTTTTGTAAAATGTGCAAATTTGGTGGATCAGGCGTGGAAGAATTACAAATTTCGTTAATCGGGCACAGAAAATTCCGAATTTTGTTGTTCAGGCACGAAAATTCTTGTTGGACGGCTTCTTCTCTCCCTTTCGTTCGTAAAGTTCACATTTTTTTCGGTACCAGCAATTTATGCTTATTTTTTAGCACTTGTAATAAAGCAAAATTTACTCTCTTGAAAAAAGTCAAAGAATATTTTTACATCTTGAAAATAAAACTTGAAACATCTGTTATACATAAACTAAAATCTGCTGATATATCCTTACCATGTGAATTAAATTTTTTCACTGGGTAAGCAAACTTAAAGGGGTAACACCCCCCCACCCCCGCCATTCTCCTCTGAAATCATATTTTTTATCCGATTATAGGCCACAGATCATGATGTGGCCCTCGACCACTCAGACATATTTCTAAGTGGCCCTTCACTTGAAAAGATTGTGCACCTCTATGGTTAGTATTCATGTTTTTGTTGTATTTAAACCTTCCTCCCCTCAATAAGAAGGCCAACAAATTATAATGCATATTTGCATCGATCCCAGGGATGATAAAATTCATCGCCAAAAAAGGCAGAATTTAGCATTTCTGCGGAAAAGTAGCATGTATGCATTGGTCAGCCCACAAAGACAAATCCAAAAACTCACCATGTTGTAAAATGGGTTGTAAAAAATGCAAATTTTGATAAGTGACAGTGAAAAAAATGGAAAATTAAAAACAAATTTCATCAAGATCCCGAGAAAAAGATAAATTTCAACAAGCGATGCTGAAAAAAAATCTGCAAATTTTCTAAGCAGATTGCTAAAAATGGTAAATATTGTAAAAAGATTACAAAAATGACTAATTTTGACAAAGAATCTCGGAAAAACTATAAATTTTGTTTAAAAAAAAACCCCCCAAAAACGGCACATTTCAACAAAAATCCCGAAAAAAAAGACAGAATTTGTAAACAGATTGTAAAAAAGGTGAATTTCATTAAACGATCATGAGAAAACACCTCATTTTCTATAGGTATTAGAGAAAAAAATGTGAATTTCGTTAAAAAATTGTGAAAAATCACAGAAAAACAGTAAATTTTGACAAAAAATCCTAAAAGACAAAATTTGTAAACAAATCTAAAAAAAGGCAAATTTCATTAAAAAACGATGACAAAATGACTGTTTTGTTAAAATATTGTGAAAAAATTGCTAAATTCATCAAGAGGTCGCGAAAAAACTCAATTTTTGTCCATGTATCGAAAAAAAAAAAAATGTGAATTTCGTCAACGGATCGCGAAAAAAGAAGGCAAGTTTCGACAAAAAATCCCTAAAAAACAAATTTTGTAAACAGATCACGAAAAAAAAAAAACAGCAAATTTCATCGAAAGAAATTCTGGAGTCTATTGCTTTTAAATATAGTGAAATTTGTTAATCGGTTAAAGAAAAATAAAATCATAAATATGGAAATTCGGTAATTCCAAAAATACAATATTTTTCTTATAAAATAAATAAAAATTCACTTACCTTTATTTTAAATACATCACTTGTACAACTTTCCAAAAAATTTTACAAAATGCATTCTAAAATTTTACTTTTAGATTTTTGTCATATAATTAACATTGTTTTCAAGTTTATATTTATTCATTATATTATCGAACTATCAACATCTAGCACAGATATAATTTTATTTGAAAACAAACATATCAAAATCAATTAGTGTATAAAGCAGTATTGAACTCATGGACAAGCCCGGGAGACATTTCCCATTGGAGCAATGAAATATTTCTCTCCACCCCCCCCCCAAGATTTGAGACTGTGTTTTCAATTCTCTCCCCCCCCCCCCCCCCACACACACACATAAGAACTTTATAATGTCCCTGCCCACAAGCACAGAAATCCCTCCTGCAAAAAAAGTATTTGAATTTAACAGTGATATACAAAGTAGAATTCTGATTACAATAATTAAAATCAACGTTTAACACACAATAAATAAAAATAGCTATTATTACTATTATTGGAATTCTGATATTGTATATGTGGTTCATTCATTAGATAAATTTAATTTTTTTTTCTTCTACGAATGAAACAGATACATGTTTTTCTGAAATCTGTTTTGTGCCCGTTCCAAAATAAAAATTTTGTTTCAGAATTTTTCTCACGCTGTTTTAGAAGGGTGCAGCTGCTGAACCCTACCCGCCCTTTACTTTACAAAATAGTATTATTTCTGTCCTTCATTTAAAAAATTTGCACGCTTGTAACCTCTCAATAAAAAATAAAAAGTTCCCTTTTGCATTAAAAAAAGGGCTTACATATTCCTTGCTGTAACAATTTTGATTAAAAAATTTAAAGTTTATATTATAGAATATATTTTTTTGAAATAATTTGCAGTCTACAAAAAAATATATTACACAAAAGGTGCAGGCAATTTCTTATCATATTTTATAAGCTGACTATTTACAACACAATTACTTTAAATCATTTTTTTCAATTATCTATAAAACTATTTACAGATTAATAATTTTACCAGAAATATTTGATAATATGCATAAAAAGATTAAGATATTTTTGATAACTTGATTAACACTTATGTTTAATACATCGGAGAAGTAAAATCAATATCAATACAAAAAATAAATAAATAAAAAATACATATATACATAAATTTCTTTGCAATGAACAGGGCTAAATTACGTATGGGTTATTTGCATTCCCTGTAACTGACATTTAATTACCTCCTCTTCTATTAAAATATTAAAAAACAAATCTAAAATTAAATAATAAGAATAAAAAATTTCATCTAAAAATTCTCTATTACTATTCTTTATACAGGGTGATTCCAAATTTTTTTTATTCAATAAAAGAGGGGTGATAGTACACATCAAGACAAACAACATTAAATAGGAGACCAAGGGTCCAAAAAGTTTTCATAAGGAGATAGCCGCCATTAAAGTTTAGGGACCAAAATTTCAAATAAACATAAAAAACGGAAAAATCAATCGATTGATTTGCGGTTTTCACTAAAATTATTCTTTATGTCGGCATTCTCTTGAAATTAAATTAAAAAGATAAATTTCAAAAAATGCCGATAGAGGGCGCTTTAGACTTTGGAGTAACGGACAACTATTTTTTGCCGGTATGTTTTGCATCTCATTAAATGTTTTCGTAAGTTTACACTCAAACTTAAATTTTGAGCTCAAAATCTGTAGTTGGGAGTGGTTAAGTAACACAAACTGAGCTTTGTTCAGAGGGTTCAAATTTCAAATGATTAAAAAAACCCGGAAAAATTGGTCGATTGCTTTGCGGTTTTCACTAAAACTATTCTTTATTTAGGTATTTTCGTGAAAATAAATTATAAAGATAAATTTCAAGAAATGCCGATAGAGGGCGCTTTAGACTTTGGAGTAACGAAAAACTATTTTATACGTTATTTTTTGCTTCTGATTAAATGTTTTCGTAAACTTAAACTTAAACTTAAATTCTGAGCTCAAAATCTAAATAATTGGGAGTGGTTAAGTAGCATAAACTGAACTGTGTTCAGAGGGTTTAAATTCCAAACGATTATAAAAAACGGAAAAATTAGTCGATTTGTTTGCGGGTTTTACTAAAACTACTCTTTAACTACTCTTCTACTCTTTTACTTGAAAATAATTTTTAAAGATAAATCTCAAAAAATTCCGTCAGAGGGAGCCTTAAACTTCAGAGTAACCAACAATTCATTTTCACCATTATTTTTTTATTCTTAATTAAATACTTGCAAAAGCATTTTAAATGTTCTCGGAAGCTTAGATTTAAACTTAAATTTTGAGCTCAAATCCTGAATCGTTATGAGGAGTTAAGAAGCGCAAACTGAAGCGTGTTCAGGAATTGAAATTTAACCCACTTTCCTCCTCGAACACAATTCAATTTTTCGCTACTTAAACACTCCAAACGATTCAGAATTTCAGCCCAAAATTTAAGTCTATGCATTTGAAAGCATTTAATGACATTAAAAAAATAACAGTTAACCGTCGCGGTGAGCGACTAATTTTCGTCGACGACCTCTACCTACGACCCAAACATACCTAGTCTCTTGCGCGACAGCGCTGTCGCAGGCAAGCGACCACGGATAGCGTAGAAATACCTTACTTACGACCCGAATAGCCTTGCACTCTTAATAGAAAAAGAAAAAAAATAAGACAAATTGAAACCGGACAAATTTAAGAGAAAAAGTAGACAAATTAAAAATATTGTGAGACGGTTAGTGGACGGGCGGGGCTCTGAAGCTATCGACTTTCCCTGCCTTCATCTCGAACATATATGTACGCTACTCCAAAGTCTAAGGCGCCCTCTATCGGTATTTTGTGAAATTTTTCTTTAAAAATTATTTTCAAGAAAACACTGATTGATCAAGAAAACTGCTGATTTAAAAATTTGTTTTAGCAAAAACCGCAAACCAACCGACCAATTTTTTCCGTTTTTTACAATTATTTGAAATTTGAACCCTCTGAATGCAGCTAAGTTTGTCTACTTAACCACTCCCAGCTATTCAGATTTTGAGCTCAAAATTTAAGTTCAAGTCTAAGCTTACGAAAGCATTTAATAAGATGCAAAAAATAACGCCAAAAAAGAGTGTTTCGTTACTCCAAAGTCTAAAGCGCCCTCTATCGGCATTTTTTGAAATTCATCTTTATAATTTATTTTCACGAAAATACCTAAATAAAGAATAGTTTTAGTGAAAACCGCAAAACAATTGACCAATTTTTCCGTTTTTTATAATCATTTGAAATTTGAACCCTCTGAACACAGCTCAGTTTATGTTACTTAACCACTCCCAACTACAGATTTTGAGCTCAAAATTTAAGTTTGAGTCTAAGCTTACGAAAACATTTAATGAGATGCAAAAAATACCGGTAAAAAATATTTGTTCGGTACTCCAAAGTCTAAAGCGCCCTCTATCGGCATTTTTTGAAATTTACCTTTATAATTTAATTTCAAGAAAATTCGGACATAAAGAATAATTTTAGTGAAAACCGCAAATCAATCGACCGATTTTTCCGTTTTTTATGTTTATTTGAAATTTTGGTCCCTAAACTTTAATGGCGGCTATTTCCTTAGGAAAACGTTTTGGACCCTTGGTCTCCTATTTAATATTGTTTGTCTTGATGTGTACTATCACCCCTCTTTTATTGTAAAAAAAATTTGGAATCACCCTGTATATTATATTATATATTCTTATATATAGTCTTTAATATTGAATAGCTAAAAATAAACTAAATGTTCATTTCTCCAAAGGGATTTTTTTTAAGAAACGTGGGAATTTTCATGCTTAAATTGTCGCCAAGTATTAATTTTTAACTATCTTGTCGGTTTATACACTGCTCAAAACAATTAAAGGATATTGCAGTTTTAGGTGGATTTTGTATCTGGGAAACTTTTTAGCTGATTGATACATGGTCGACAGACATAGTAGGTTATATGAGAAGAAATTACACATGTTTGGCAGAAAAAATGCATTTTATTGCGCATTTGTGTACAATAGGAAAAAAACACAATTTGTGCATATGAGAAAAAAAGAATAAGAAAAGATGTTTTCTTCAAAGAAAATCATTTTCAGTAGGGGGTATGGTTTCCACGGGCGGCCAGCAACGTTGAACACCTTTGAGGCATGGACTCAATGAGGCTATTAATGACGAGTTGGGGAATTCTGCTCCACTCTTCCAGAAGAGCTCTTTCCAGTTCTTAGAGAGTTTGTGGGGGTTGTTTCCGGCCAGAAACTCGTCTTCCTAGAGCGTCCCAAACGTGCTCGATTGGATTCATGTCTGGAGAACACGCTGGTCATTCCATTCGAACGATTCCTTCCTCGAAAAGAAAATCCTCCACCAGGTTTGCACGATTTGGCCTGCAGTTATCGTCCATTAAAATGAAGTTATCTCCGATTGCTGCAGAGTAACTACAATAGGTCTGAGGATCTCATCTCTATATCGGTGACCAGTCAGAGCTCCATCTCGAATGATGTAGAGGTCAGTGCGCCCGTCAATGGAGATGCCACCATACACCAACACTCCTCCACCGCCAAATCTGACACTTTCATGCACGAACGCAGGATTATTACTACTGCCACGGACCCACCAGATGAAAATACGCCTATTATCCGGATGCACAGAAAAACAGGACTCGTCAGAAAACAGAATATTGCTCCATTCATTTCTCCTCCAGTTGACATGCTCGGTTGCCCACTCCCTGCGGTCGCGACGATGCCTTGATGTTAATTTAACACATACCATCGGTCGGCGAGCATACAGACCTACAGCATGGAGCCGGTTTCGGACAGTCTGAGTTGAAATCGTGGTGCCTGTAGCTGAGCGAAGGGGTTGTTGGAGAAGAGTAGCGTTCATGTTTCGGTGTCTCCGAGCTGTTAACGCTAAATACCGATCTTCATTGGGCGTTGTTGCCCGTCTAGGACCTTGCCCTGGTCTTCGGCTTGCACATCCACTCTCCAAAAAACGGTTCTAGATCCTGGAAATGACACTTTGTGACACTCCAATGGCTTGCGCTACTTTGGCTTGAGTTTGACCCCCTTCTAAAATACCAACAATTCTCTAAGCTTCTGAATCTGTCAAATGACTTCGCTGAGACGTCGTACTCATCGAAACAAAGCAATCACTGAATGCCGATCATCCTTGTCTTCATTCTCTTTTATCCAGTTGAAAGTCAAATTTCATTCGCTGCCGCTAAAGCGACGTTTTTGACGTCGAACTCAAAATTTGCATACTCCACAGTTTGAAAACCAGAAAAATTTGCATTTGTGATGATCTTCTTCTATTTTCGGCAAAAAAAATTTCGTTTATATCTTTATTTTATATAAAACTTCAAATATCCTTTAATTGTTTTGAGCAGTGTACATTTAAAAAGATTAATAAAAGTACAAAGAATGACTCCAATGTTAGCTAAAAAAGAATAACAAAATAATAAACAAACGAACGCAAAGCGACGAGACACGAGCGCGCGCGATTATCATCCCGCCAAACGCGCGGTCAGTTTGTATACAAAGTGGAGTGGAGTTGAGAAGATTTCAGTCGCGACGTCAGTCATGACATTTTGCTAGTAATCAAACTACAAACAAACGGTTACTAGGCGGTATTTTATATTTTGCTTGTATATTATAATTATATCCCGTAGCTAAGTATTTTTATGCTTTACAGGCAGTTGCAACATTTTCTATGATTTATATTTAAGAAGAAATTAAAGATAGCAATCGTCCTGACGTCACCATCTTGGAAGCGTTTAAAGTAAAATTGATCATGTCTGATAGAAAAGAAGTTTAATCATGGGCTCCACCCACTGAGCTATAATATAAATGGATTCTCTTTAAAATATCGATATATATAACGCTAAATGTATGGACATTTTATGTGACAAGAGTTGAATTTCGGGACATGAAAAGGGGGGGGGGGACATATTTTTAAAACTTCAGATGCAGTTTTTGGACGGATCTCTCTGTTAAATATTATTTATCAAATATAGAAATTTCAAAGGGATTTCTTATTGGAGGTGGGATGAATTTTCTTTAGGGAATTTTCGTGCGTGTTTGAATACGATTTTAAATATTAATGAAAGGGATTTTAAATTAATTTGAAGGTTTTCTTAGGGAGAATTTTTGTTAGTTGAAATTTTTGTATGTATTACAATTCGAGGGGCTATTTTACTGCGGAAATTTGAGGAAAAAGTTTAGGGTAAAAAATAGATTTCAATTTTTTTTTTTTTTTTTTTTTTTTTTTTAAGAGGGAGACTTTAAAATAATTTTGAGATTTTTGTTTTCTTTAAAGGGATTTGTGGATGGGAATGGAAAATAATAATTTTAAATGGTAATTAAAAATCGTAACGAGGAAGCCTTAAAATAATTTAGATATTTTTATATCGCTATTTTAAATTGAAATTTAATTAAAAATTTGAATGCAGGACGTTAAGAATTTTCCATTTAACCGCTAACGGGATTTTTGGATGGGATTAAAAAAATGTAATTTCAAATGGTAATTAAGAATCTTAATGAGGGGACTTTAAAATAATTTGAAGATTTTTCCTTTCTTAGAACGGAATTTTTATATCGCTATTTCAAATTATAATTTAAAATAATTAAAAATGTTTACAAGGATAATTAAGAATCTTTTATTGAACCTGTGGAAGAAATTAGATTTCTCAGAATTATCTAAAATATTAATTTAAAATATTATTAATAATAATAAATATTATGAGGAAATGCAAACATATCAAAATCTTAGATATCATAATGTACAATGATAAACCTCAATAAAACCTTCAAGTAAAACCTTTATATCACCTGCGGGAGAAACAGTTTTCACTTTCCTTCAAAATACCTCAAGTGATTTCATGAAAATCTTCTAAGTCATTAAAGGTGATTTAAAGGTAATAATTTGCTCATAAGAACCTGTATGAAAACTTTTTAAAAGCAGTATATTTCTCTTAGGGAAACCTTTAGCTTTCATTTTTCTTATAAATTCCCGCAAAAACCTTTAATATGCCTGCAAAATCTCAAAATTTTTAAAGGATTTTTGCTGATTTTTTTTTACCTGGGAAGGTATATAAAATGTTCTAAATTGTTTATTTTAAAGAATGAATAAAATACACACTAAAAAACATACATTTTACAAAAAGAATTATGTCGATCGGTTAATTAGTTGCGGAGATATTTATAATCCTATTTTACACACTCTACGATTTTTCATGATCTTATATTTAATTCAAAATTCAAAGCAAATATATATTTTAATTGGAATAGAGACACTTAAACAGACGCAGTAAATTGTTTGTTAATAGGATTGTCATTTTTAAAATCGTAAAGATCTTTCTTTTACTCAATTCGATACTAAATGATTACCCCAGCGACTAAAAAACTATCGCCAAACTATAAGATTAAATGCCAATGATAGTTCATCGATAACGTCACATTCACTTGAAATTAAACACGTTACACGTGTTTGTTATGTATTCAAGCGATTTTTAATTCGACTTTTTATTTGTATTTTTATTGATGTTTTACAATTTTTTTTCGTTGTTTAAAATGAAAGATATGCTAATATGTATAATTTACAAGTAGTTTGGCGATTTATATTTTGTCGAAATGGAACGACAGGATAACCAAATAGTACCCGCAATTACGTAATAGAGCAATACTGTGTATTGAAAATACTTAAATATACGCTTAAATTTCATTTTGGTGCAGTGTATATCATTGCAGTAAATAGTTTACACAAGTTTAATTTTATATTTTATATTATGCAAAGTCATGATGGGCAAGTTTTACGGTGTTCTCCAACGACATATTTATATATATATATATATATATATATATATATATATATATATATATATATATATATATATATATATATATATATATATATATATATATATATATATTACTGAAAGGAAAAACCCCACCAATCAATCGATTTTAAAAATACGCGCAAATGATTTTTTCTTTTTTTTTAATTTTCAAAGCTTGCATGGCACGAAATATAAAATATTCATGGGAAAAATTAATGAATGATAGCCTTTCACTCATCAATCACTTTGTTATGTCAAGCACATTGAAGTAGGTTTTCAAGCAATCTAATAAAAAGTACTGCGATTAGCTTCAGACAATATATATAAAAAATTTTCATCATACTGAACTAACACATGAAATGGATAAAATAAAAGTAAACAATTTATTACGTATGTTTAAAAAGAAAAATTATGCATACTATAAAATATTTTACGATGTATAATGGGCATCTATGATTTAGGTATAGTTTATTTTTAAGTGCTTCACAGTTTTATGCTCATTTGATTCATTGAAAAGAAATTTTTATGATTTATGTAGTATTAAAATACAATAAACAAACATATAAAATTGTAATATAAATTTCGAACATAATGGAAAAAATGAGAAAATCCGATATGGCTAAGACTATCGGTTTAACATATCTGTAAATTTTGATCAGTTTTCTTGTCTTAAGTGCCCACACTGATCTCTCATCTATTCTATGGTGGATTCTATGGTTGAGTTTTTTTACAGATTTCTCTCTCGCATTCTAATATTTTAAAATTATTTATTATTCTGCATATGATACCTAAGTTCGATATATTTTATTGTTCGATATATTATATTGTATTTTTTCTATACAGTTAAAGTTTTTTAATGATATTTTCATTTTTAGAACCAGTTCTAATTGGTTTCAAAAGCGAAATTATCTGTACTGAACTGTCATTAACTGTAATCAAAATCAAGAAAATTACAGCAACAGATATCAATATTTTGTACCTTATGGAAATATACATACATTTTTATATAGAAATATTAAAATGCGAGCAAGAAATTTGCAAACATTTACCATATGAATTTTTATTAAAAAAAAAATCCATTTAACTTATGTGTTTTTTGCATGTTATTTATATTTTATTTGAGAAGATATTTTTTGTTCAAATCGAAATGTTTTGATTTCGTGCTAATCAGATTGCAGGTTATTTGTATAATTAGTGTAAAGATTGTGCATTATACTCCGAAATATGCCTTATATCTCACAGGTTCTTAATGAAAATAATTGTGCTGTATATTGAAATCTTGCTTTTATTCTAGTCAATGCTTTATATGAAAAAAGAAATAATGATATATGACTAAGGAAATTTTCAAAGTTTTAGTATTTTTACTGGTTTTTTTTTTAAACAAAAGCCTAATACGTTTCACGAGGTAAATTTAAAATTGATTGGAAAACCAATCATATATGTTTCCTTTGCGTGCAATGAGAATGTGTGCTGTTGCCTGCTGGGAATTTAGCTTTCGCCAGAAGAAATTATCAGTCAAAGAGTATGCAAGGGAGGTTTATGGAGAATGCGTTCTTCTCTGTAGCATAGATATACAGGGTGTCCACTCTCAACGGTGGCCAATGGTAATTTCTAAGCCGTTAGTCATAGATATATAGTTCCAATTGAAAAAATGCTTTAAAAAAGCAAACGAATTGTTTTTCAAGTGATTTAGGTCAAAACAAAATTTTTGTAAAAAAATACGAAAATTAACTTTTTATACGGTCCCCCGGTCCTATTAGTGATAATTAGTAAAATTTTAACATCATCCTATCAAGCAATACAAAAAAGTGCCATTCGTCTAACATTATAATTGACCGAGTTATGAAATTTTAAATTTCATGACTTAAACCACTTTTCTGTAACTGAAAACGAACGAGTTGGACTAAGTTTTCAGGGAACGTACATTAAGTGCTTAAGTTACTATAAAGGGCGTCCATTTCCAACGCTGTCCAATAGCTAGTTCCTAGACCATTTGCCGAAGACATATAGTTCCAATTACAAAAATATTTTAAATGAGATAAAGAAATATTTTTAAAGCAATTTAACTGAAGTTGCTGCACCGTATTAGTTTTACGGTAGTTTTAATTTTTATTAATTAACTTCTAAATTGGTTAAAATAATTGAAGACGTGAGTTTTAAAATTCTCTTTATCGAGAAAATCAAATTTAGAGAAATTGTGATTTTATTTTAAAAAGGTGTGTTATTTTGATAAACTTTCATTTTGCTTAAAACGTCCGTACGTATGATTCTCTAGTTTAAAATTTCTATTCAAAAATCTTCTTCCAAATATCCGATCGAGGTTCAGTTTGCACACTTACACTTATTTATATCCAATGACAGTGTAATATTATCACAATTTTAGGTGCATACCATTTTTTTCTGTATAGGACTACACCATATTATGTTAGGTTAAGTAATCTAATAGAATTTTAAATATATGTCATTTTGTAACGAATTGTGATAGTTGCTTTTCATAATTTAAATTAATAAACTTTATGTTTTTTTTTACTTATATTTTTAGTACATATATTGTTTAATATGTAATCATCAACATAAATTTAAAAATAATATTGTAAAAATTATTTTACTCTCAATGTTTAATGTTAAATTTTATATCTTGCGTTTATTTTTATTTCCAGTACATATGTGACTCACCCCTAATTTGCAGGAAAAAAGATGCTTCAACTTTAAACAGTTATTACTTGGTTAGTTTTAATCGCAGGGGAGTGAGACTTTTTTTGTTAGAGCAGTGGTAAAGATTTACTAAATATCACTTATAGGACCGGGGGACCGTATAAAAATTTAATTTTCGTAATTTTTAATAAAACATTTTTTTGACCTAAATCCCTTGGAAAACAATTCTTTACCTTTTTTAAAGCATTTTTGCAACTGGAACTATATGCCTATGACTAACGGTTTAGAAATTAGCCATTGGCCACCGTTGAGAGTGGACACCCTGTATAATTCTATGGGATTTTTAAGAAAGAGAAAGACAATAATGTAAAATGAAAGATGGACCCTGACCTGTAACTCAGCTTAAAGGCTGTAACATTTATATATGAGAAATGTTTAAAATATCGCAGTTGTAATGGCTTGCACCCACACGTTGATAAGAGAAATAGTGAACAAAAGAGTATTAGTGTGCCTTGAGCTCTGACATTCCTTTAACCTAACACAGGACCTTTGCGTGGAGATTACTCAAAATTAAGTGATATTAGAAAAACATGATATGAAGCCTTAATGTTATGATATCCTTTCGCAAAGGCAAACTTTTCAGTGGGTTAGAGCATATTTGCTCATTGCGTGTTGTCTCCTCCGTTTTCGTAGGCGATACGGAAAGTATCTCAATTTTCTTGGCTGCAACTAACGTCCTACAGGAAATAAATTAACAAAAACATTGCGAAATTTTCATTGCACTATAAGATAACATTTAAAAATAAACGTAAAATTGTGTGTAATAATTTATGAAAATAAAATAATTATGAATATTCATTATTGAACAGCCCTCTTAATTAATGAAAGTTAGTTTTATATGGCTTAGGATAAAGGTGCTTTACATGTATATTCATTCAACTATCACAAATTTAAAACATCTGGCCAAAATCTTTCAATGTAATGTTATTTCCTTTCCATTTAGATATATATGATATAGCTCCAGAAGTTTTACCATCGAATTTTTCTAAATGTAAATTTTGTCTTAATTAATCGCAGATTTTTTCATTAAATAAAATATATTTATGTTAGAAAATTATTTGCATTAAAACTTTTACGGACTTGGCAGCTCTTATATGATAACGGATTGCTCATTTGGTTACCAGTCTCCACCGATCGAACTTAATCTAATTTTGGAACAATGTTACAATTAAAATTAAATTACAGTTAGATTTTAGTCTTTATTTCTGTCAACTTATGAAGGATTCGTATTTGGAATAATTTTCAATTGTTACTTATGCACTGTTTCATTAACTGGTATTAAACAGAAAATATGAATTTATTAAAAGTTGAAGTTAGGAAGGATAAAATTTTATATCTGCGGAGATCTAGTAGTTACAATGTAGTTTATTGCATTGTTCCAATATAGATTTTATTTTTCAGATTTTATTTTTTGTTTATTTTAGTTTTGTTTAAATTTAGTTACATGCGTAGTAATAATTTATTGCACTGAATGTTTTACTAATATGTAAAGCGAACGAATTATTCATACGATCTTTTTTTTGTTTATGTTTGTATTATATTTGCTTACGCAATAAAAATGAACTTGGAATTTCTTTCTGTTGTAACATAATACAGGAAGAAATAAATTTGACAATCTTATAACAGAATTTCACACCGTTCTTGTGAAAGTTTAGTAATTACAATATGATTTTCAGTTGATGTGATATCCTTATGATGACAATGGTAGACTCATAAATACTTTTACAAACTATCTGCAGCGTTTCTTAAGCAAGATTTTTAAACGTTTATACTCCTCGTTTATCGTCAATACAACTATTTTAGAGAAACGATTATTGACTTTACTCAATCGCAGAAAATTAAGAAAAATAGATTTTAAAAAAGCAAATTTAAAAGACAATGTAAATTTTGAAAAACATCCGCTTAAAACAGCCATGATTTTTGAAACAGCTTGTATTCTTAGTACCCATAAGGATACATGAGAATATTCAGATTTGGTTTCAATCCCTTTCGAGTCTAAAATAAGAATTTGTATAGTGAGACTTAGGCGGCCATCACCTCTTAACTTTATTGCGCAATACTCTTCCAGAAAATACATTAATTTTTGCACATTATAGCAAGAATTATGTTGAGATTGCTGTGCCTTGTATTCGACACATTATGGCACTTAAGACAAGAAGACTTCCACTTATTCATGAACTCCCTGATTATAATTTGGATTCGGTTCTATGAGGAATGTTTCCTACACTCAGTGTTTTTCTTTTTACATTCACCCTCAGACGGCGGCGTTTTTTTTTTTTCGACTCTTTTCTTTGGAATAGATGGGTCATTTCGAACGCAGAAGAGCATTACTTCAAGGTAGGGGTGCCGCAGGGTTCGTGTCTCGGGCCGGTCCTGTGGCTGGTGTTAACCTGTTCGCGACGGCGCGCGCATTTTGAAGTGCGCATCTGAGGACGGAGCGGGGAAATTCGATTTCACCTCCTGGGCCGGAGGATTTCGCGCAGTTAAGCCTAACGCTTGTCAAAAATTCTTTAAAAATTAATAAAAAAATAACTTTCGCATGAAACTTTTTGAAATTCACATACATGGAATTTGATGTTATTTTACATATTTATTGAAAAAATGATGTATATTGTGTGATATTTTAATTAGAAAAAAATGTTTAAATGTAAATAATGAATAGTTAATATCCTGTTTTTAGCTTTTAAAATGATGTAACATGACAGAAAAATACTTACCAGGCTGTTAAATATCAACCTATGAAATATTTTGCTATAATAGAAAAACAAGCCTAACCATCTTGATATTCAATAATTTTTAACACTTTCAGTAAATAAAATAAATGTTTTACAAAAAACGATTTATTTAGAAATGAAAAATATTAAATAAAACATACAAACAACCTGCTACTGTTGCTTTGTAACACTTATATATACAGGGTGTTTCGCTACCAGACCGACAAACTTTGAGGGGTGATAGTAGACATGAAGACAAACATTATTAAATCGGAAACCATGGGGCGCAAACGTCTTCCGTAGGAACCAGGGGCCATTAAAGTTTAAGGTCCAAAACTTCAAACTATTATAAAAAACGGAAAAAAATGGTGGATTCGTTTGCGGTTTTCGCTAAAATCATTCTTTATATCACGTTTTGTTTGTAAAAAATTTTTAAAGGTTGCGTTCAAAAATTGTCGATAGAGGGCGCTTTAGGCTTTAGAGTAACAAACAACTACTTTTTACCCTTATTTTGTGCACGGGTTTGAAATTATTCTAAAGTTTAGACTTTAACTTAAATTTTAAGCCCAAAATTGGAAACATCGTTATCAGGTAACTAGCGAAAATTGAACTGTGAACAGAGGAGGGGATTTTGAACGCTCATAAACATTTGACAAATTAATCGATTTTATTGCGGTTTGCGTGTAGGTCATTCCCATGGTAGTTATTTTATTCAAAATGGCATACAGCATTGGTGTCCCCATATTTTGTTAGAAAGCGCTTCCGACACTTCTCCGAAATTTCAATGGCATTACTCCTGGGTGTTTTACTACCAGACCAACATACTTGCAGGAAGTGTTAGGGATGAAAAGAAGACTCGAAATCATAATATAATGTAACGTCAAAAATATCTTTTTTGCGAATTAGGGTTAAAAGAAGCAGAGAAAAAAGCCACTTGATATTTCTACAACACGTTCGGTCGGAACTTCTGGTAAAAGCACATGTTCCTTTTTCGTTGCGCCTCTCTATAGCACGAAGGGGCTCCTCCACATTTTACCAATGATGTTCGCAGATGACGTAGCATGTGGACAGCGTTAGATAGGTAGTGGTTGCCCGGTTCGTTGGCCTGCCAGAGCGTCGCACCTACTTCATTATATCAATTACTTTTTGTTACCTACCTTTATTTAATTACAGTATAATTGTTCTGTATTTTTTAAATAAACATTGCTGGGTGGGCCTAGTTGAGCTCAAACCAATTGGTAGCCCCTCCAAACACCTGGTACAGTCTGAACGTGAATTTGTATGGACTTCTTCTGCTGGGGTCAAATGAAAAGTTGAATGTATGAGACTCCTGTACCGTTAGTGGAAGACCTGCCAGATTGCATTTCTGTAGCTGCCAGAAAGCTATCCGAGATGCCAGGAATCTTTCAAAGCGTAAGGAATTGCATGCGACACTGCTTTCAAGCATGCCCCACTACTTCTGATCGTAATTTCGGATACCTTTTGTAGTAAAACCTTTAACTAAATTGTTTTCTGCCACATTAACGTCTTGCTCTTTCACTACCTGTTTCTATTGCTTTTTTCTCTGCTTTTTTTAACCACAGCTCGCTAAAAAGGCATTTTCAATGTTACATTCCTATGTGATTCCGAGTCGCTTTGCATCCCTAACACTTCCTGGAAGTATGTTGGTCTGGTAGTAAAACACACAAGAGTAATGCCATTGAAATGTCGGAGATGTGTCGGAAGCGCCCTCTATCAAAAAATGGATACACAAGAGCTGTAAGTCATTTGGAATAGAATAATTACCAAGGGAATGAACTACACGCAAACCGCAACAAAATCGATCAGATTGTATAATATTTATGAATGTTTAAAATCCGCCCCTCTCTTCACAGTTAAATTTTCGCCAGTTACCCGATCCCAATGTTTTCGATTTTGGGATTAAAATTTAAGTTAAAGTCTAAACTTTAAAATAATTTTGATCCCATACACAAAATAAAGGTAAAAAGTAGTTGTTCCTTACTCTAAAGTTTAAAGCGCCCTCTATCGGCAATTTTTGAATGTAACCTTTATAATTTGTTTTTTTAAAAATCGTGTTATAAAGAATGATTTTAGTGAAAATCGCAAACGAATCGACCCTTTTTTCCGTTTTTTATCATCGTTTGAATTTTTGGACCTTAAATTTTAATGGCCCCTTAGCTCCTACGGAATACGTTTGCGCCCCATGTTTTCTTATTTAATAATGTTTGTCTTCATGTGTACTATCATCCGTCAAAGTTTGTCGGTCTGGTAGCGAAACACCCTGTATATATATATATATATATATATATATATATATATATATATATATATATATGTGTGTGTGTGTGTGTGTGTGTGTGTGTGTGTGTGTGTAAGATTGTATTAAAAAAACTTAGTTTAATTTTATAATATTTTTTTAATAAAAAAATATATGTATAACACATAATTAAAAACAAACAAACAGTCTTGAATAATAATCAGTAATGATGTGCAAATCAGAGTAAAAATTAAAAATGTACCTTTCCAAAATATGTTTATGTTAAAATTATTTCAGAAATAGAAAATATATTTCCATATGGTATAATAAGGTATATCAAATTAAAATTATTGGATAATTATGAATAAAATTTAATAATGATTTGAAACTTTCAAAACTTTCGTTGATGTTAAAATTATCTTTTAAAATCTATGTTAACATATAATCTAATATATAAGTAAGAAAAAAATCTTGAATAATAATGAATAAAGCACAATAACACTTTAAAATACTCTTTAAAACTTAAAACATTCTTTAAAAACTTTTGTTCATGTTACTAGGAATTTTTAAAATGAAATGTATATATATGCAAGCATGTGATGTAAAACATATTAGATAAATATATAGAATTATAGAAAAAAAAACTGATCAGTAACGCAGAAAAATATTCTTAATTTAGCTGCACTGAGAAAGAATGTTATCAGCGTATCAGCTCTCACAATCAGTATGTAACCCTTTTTTTCTTTCTTATTATTTTTTATTTTTTAATTGCGAAGCACTCCTGAAATAAAATAAAAATATAAAAAATATAAATCTTTCCTTCTACAAGAATGATTATATTAATGACGTCGGTTTTTGCCACTACGATCTGATCAAGTTAAAAGAGCGGGAAAAAAAGAAATGAATCAGATGTTCATGTTATCATTCGTAACCTTAAATATGCTTACTGATACACTTACTTACGTTAACCGCAAATTTTTCCTTCTGAAGTTCAGTAGCATTATTTCTAATAAAGAAAAATAAAGTTTTACTAGACGCGTAAAAAGATTTATGAAACACAAAGACGTGATGAAAAAATAATCTTTTTCCCATTGTAGTATTTCCATAAAAAATTAAATTCGCGTGGATTAAAAAAAAAAAAAAGTTTTCATTAGCTTTCCTAGTTTGAAGGAAAAGACTTCTTCCTTAATATACATTCAAATAGAATTAGGATAAATTTTTTATATGCTAAACTGTGAAAAACAAAACGTTCCGTTTGATCGGCATCAATGGTAGTCTTGCGGGATGTGAGTACAAACAGCGCCGGCATGAATTGTAGTCTCGCGGGATCTGAGTACAATCGGTGCCGGCATCTATAGTGGTCGCTCGTCCCCAAGGGGTTAATCAATAGCTTGTTGAAACGGCTTGGGATTGAGGAGGCTTGGACCGTACTTATATTCGCCGACGATATACTCATCCTTGCACGTTCTGTGGCTGTCTACAGGTTCGCTGACATTGTCCAGCGGGTTCTCGCAGAGATCCTTGCGTGGGCGCTAGGATGCAGCCTGGAGTTCAGTTACGACAAGTGCTTGTACACTATCATACCACCTAAGGGAAAGATGGATTACGAACCCTCATTACGCATCCGGATGGGTGGACACAGGGTTAAGTTTTCTAAACAAATCAAGTACCTAGGCGTTGTCATAGATAGGGACTACAGCTGGATGCCTCACTTGGACCTCGTCCGAGAGAAGGCGACCAGAGTCCAGTACAAGCTCACTAGATTGGCAACAGCTACGTGGGGGCTCAAGCCCGATGTTCGAAAGGCAGTGTACTCGGTGGTGGCCGACCGCATAGTCTTGTATGCGTCTCCTATCTGGTACTCCAGCAAAGTGGCTCTTCGTCAGAGACTGCTGAGCATTCAGCGTGGTCTCTTGCTGTGCGTCACCAAGTGTTACAGTACGGTGTCAACCACTGCGTTGAACGTCTTGTCCGGGGTGATTCCCCTGGACCTCCGTGCTCGTATCGAACGCGACTTCGAGGCCCTCACGAGATGGGGCGAAAGCGTTGATAGACCAAACCTTTCGCCAGAAATGGTGGAGGTTTGGAAGTACCGACCCCAACGACGCTATCCGGCACGAATACCTTGGACGCCGGAGCTCGGCCGGAAGTCTCCGTATACTTACTATACGGACGGTTCCAAGCTGGTGGATGAGAGGGTGGGATGTGCCTACCACCTCGCCACTAGGGATGGTGTTGTTGCGGAGGGAAGGTTCCGTCTCTCTGATGGGTAGACTGTCTTCGCTGCCGAGGTCCATGCGATCAAGGAAGCGATTGCGGACGCCCTTCGGAGGGGTCTCAGTGAACTCGATATCTACTCTGATTCGAGATCGGCGCTTCAAGCTCTTTACTCTTTGGTGCCTCGGCACAAAGCAGTAGCTGAGATTAGGAACTTGGTTGAAAATACAGGAGTCAGGGTCCATATGCACTGGATTAAGGCTCATGTCGGGTACGCCTTTAACGAGCTGGCCGACCTTTAACGAGCTGCGTGTCGACCGTCGGTCGACATACTTGTTCCTCTCTCAGGACGTCAAGTCAAGAGGAAGCTCCTTGGCGAAGCTCTTTTGGATTGGCAGCAATGGTGGGACCGATCTGAGGACGGCCGGTAGACGTATGCGATCTTCCCGAAGGTCTCCACTCGGAGAATACAGGGTGATTTCTTCCTCAACCAAGTCCTAACGGGACATGGTGCCTTTGGCGACCATCAAGCCCGCTTCTTTAAAGGCAACCCTGCGTGCTTTTGCGGGAACTGGGTGAGCACGATTAGACTTTGCGTCTATGAGTGCCCCCTGTGGAAGTTCATCAGGGAAAAGTGCTTCCCGTCTAACTTCCATACTCGAACGCTGACCGATCTTGTCCTTGACAATTACAGCAGGAAAGGTATTATCGACATCGTTGGCGACCTTTTGACAAGGACATTGGATCGGGTTGGTCGTCGGGCCAATTGAGCTCTCGACTGTCTCGACCGAAGTCTTTGAACGCATGATGATTTACCAGATCATTCGAACGCAACACTCGTTTAAGAGGAGTCCGAGGCCTCTCGTAGGCGCGATTCGGACGAAGCGACTATACAAGGTTTTCCGGGTTTTCCTTGTACGTAACGAGAATTCGAGTCGCTTTCCTGTAAGTCCTCCTGGAAGGCTGGGTCTCTGGATCAGCGGCTGTTCACGCAGCTTGTGCTACGGTACCTGCATGGTTGCTACAATCGGCGTGTTGGGCGCGGGCGGTGCCGAGTCTGTGGCTGCGGGTGGTGAGCGGCCGAGGCCGCGACGCTGAGGCCATGTCCGTGGGCCGGGTGTCCTCGCTTGTTTTCCTGGCCGGCAGCGGGCGCTGTCGCGAGGCCGGACGTCACTTGGTTCCTCCTCATTGGAGGTCTCGTGACCTCCCTGCGTGGACCGCATGGAGCCACTCGGCTCTGGATCGGGAAACTCACTGTGTTACCATAAATTTCCGCATATATTTTATTACATATTTTAAATGTATATATACATTAGAGTTAAAATATATAAAAGCTTTCTAATTTTTTCCCTCTCACAATCTTGCTAAAGGGCTAAATTGTAATGTAGTTTTTACTGTATTTTCTATTCAATGCTTTAAAAAATATTCCTTCAGAATCAAATTAAAAAACATAATTGCAAATATGAATGTAATCCTTAACAGAAATATTAATTGTTCAGTGATTTAATCATCTCTTAAATCAATAGGATTAAGTTACTATAAATATTGCTTAGATTTCAGTGAAACATGTAGCTTAGTGACTGTACACTGTAAAAAATCTCCGTTAATATACACAAATTTTTCCGTAAAATTCTACGGAAGCGTTTCATGTTTTTTCGAAAAAACAGTAGAACTTCCGTTATTGATATTTTGAGATTATAAATAGAGTAATCTTTCCGTAAATTTATCTGGAAACAGAGAAGTTCCGTATTAAAACAGCATAAATTCCATAAATAACTGTAGTGTCTCCATCTATATTTGGGATAGAAAAATATTATAGAGTTGTTTTATAAACAACTTTCTATAATAATTTTCTTTATTTCTTTCTGTTTTAATAATATAAAGCTAACACATTTTTACACTATTAAAAAAATAACAAAAATTATAAAATTTTATTAATAATTTTTAAGTTTGAGATTAGTTAGTTAGTTTATATTCAGTTAGTTTATTTCTAATATGATTTTTAAAAAATGTTTAACTCATTTTTAGCATATTTTTTTTAAAAAGAGTGTAGGATATTTTAAAATGGAAAAAAATTCTACTTTTAATTTTAATATATTTTTTTAATCTATTCACTTTAACCTTCCGTCTACCAGACAAAACACCCATTTATCTACGGCAACACCTAATTTTATTTCCAAACTTGCAAACGGCACCAGTAGTATTTTAATATAATTTTGCTTTTACAATGAAAGCTTAAATTAAGAAATTCGTAATATCTAGACAAGTCCTTTATAAATTCCGGTGTCAATCGACAATTTCTCATTTTACCATTGACACCAGAAATATTGCTGTCGGGTCCAATGGACCCGTCTGGTAGACGGAAGGTTAAGAAATTTGCACATAAAATTTAAAACATCTGAATTATATTAAAGAAATTATTAAAATTTGTCGATTATCTATATAAAAAACAATAAGGGAAATTTATTTTTATAACTCGTTATAACTATCTTTATTGAGATTAAAATTGATCGTCATACAAATACTTTGTTAATATAGATGTTTTGTTAAAAGTATGTTAGTATCCTTTCAAAAATAAATAAGTTAATAAATATGAATAATATTACAATAAACTTTTAAAAGTCTCCTTAAAATAAAGGAAACTTTTTCATGCATTCAAATCTTAATACATGTAATATTTAAGTCTAAAATTTCTTTTTTATCGAACTGAAATTAAAAACTAAATATTCGAAATTACAGAGATAAAATCTGTTAAACATTTAGAATTGTACACGCAATAGAAAATAATTCTCTACAAAAATTAATGCCGCGTTCAACATAAGGTCTTTCCTTTATAAAATCATTCGAAATAAGTAAAGATATTGGGTTGGGGAAAAAGTAAATTCGTTTTTTCCCAATAGATAGCTTTAAAGTCGCATATCTCGAGTAATACTTACTCAGTTAAGTCATACTATACAGCGTTTGAAAAGTAACAGTCCCTAAAAAATTCTAGATATAAAGGTAGCGTCATCTTTTTTACCAGTCAAAAGTTATTGCGTTTTAAAATAGAGATTTCAGAAGATCATTTTCGTCACATTTTAGTTTTTTCCTTCCAAAAAGGGGAAAATTGGCGCAGGCTCATAGAAATTTCTGTGGCATTTATGGTAAACAGTGCTTAAGTAAACGCCAAAGTCAGAACCGGTTTGCTCGTTTTCCTTCTGAAATTTTCGGTGTTAAAGATGAACCTTTCCCTTACCGGCCAATCCTTGAAAAATGCGATGAAAATTTAAAAACAATCTAGGTAGACTGACATATTTCTTCCCACGACATTGCTACGGAACTAAACATCAACCATAAACCACTTTTGAACCATTTACATAAAATTGGATACCAAAAGAAACTCGATACTTGGGTTCCCCATAAACGTACAGTGAAAAATTTAATGGACAGAGTTTTCATTTGTGAATTGCTACTGAAACGGTATGAAATCGAGCCATTTTTGAAAGAAATCATTACGGGTGGTGAAAAGGGAATCACGTATAACAACAATGTGCTAAAAAGATCGCGATCGAAGCTTCACAATCGGTGGCAAAGCCCGGATTGAAGCATACGAAAGTTATTCTGAGTGTTTGGTGGGATTGGAAAGGAATTTTCCATTATGAGCTGCTCAAACCTGGCCAAACCATCAATTAAACTATCTTCTGTAAACAACTAATGCGATTGAAGCAGGCAATTTAAAAACCCGGTCAAAATTGATCGAAAGGAAAGGCGCTGTCTTCCATCATGACAACGCTAAACCACACGCATCTTTAGTCACTCGGCAAAAACTGAAAGAGCTTTGTTGGGAAGTTAAGATGAACCCACCGTATAATCCGGGCCTGGATCCGACGGATTACAGTTTGTTCCGCCCTATGCGGTACTCTCTTGAAACCGTTAAGCTGGCTTCAAAGAAGGCTTGTAAAAATCACTTTGTTCAGTTTTTTGCCAAGAACTCTCAGAAATTCTACAGTGACGGAATTATTGTTTTACCCGAAAAATGGCAAAAGGTCATCGAACAAAATAGCACATAAATTTTGATTAGTTTTTTTGATTTATATAAATAAATTCGCTTTGAAAAACACGAAAAAAAGCGAACTTACTTTATCCCCAACACAATATTAGCAAGCTTTGCATGCGTAACTATAGCGTAATGGTATTACACTACTGCAAGCGGCCATAGGACAGGTCCATGCTTCGATCCCCATCGAGAGTAAGTGACATTTCTTCACTGTTGTTTAAATTAAATGTATGTGCTCTAACCTTATGTATCTTTGTGTAAAGAAGTGTCAGTTTGTTTTTATTTTGCACCCCGAAAATTTTTATATGAAAAATATGAAAAAAAAGGAAATATTTTGTGAAAAAAAACGAAAATATTTCTGAAAAAAAAACGGAATTTTTTTCCGTTAAGAAACAGAAATAGTACTGGCGTCTAGATTACCAGTACTTTTTCCGTTATTTAACGAAAATATTTTTACAGTGTACATTTTTAAAAATATTACTGTAAAATTACGAGCAGAGGCCGGTAGCAGAGATTCCAGTCATACCCCTTAAAAAATAAATAATAAAAATAAGCTCAACATTTTCTGCAGCCCATAAAACAGGATATAATGTACTTTAAAATACAATAACACTTTACTTACTGTTTCCTAGCACATAACGTGGTAGATAATCATCAAAAAATCACTTTTTTGTCGGGTTAAAATTTATGTTAGGGTTAAGTAACATTATTTTTCGAAAGACTAAAATGAAGCGTTACAATCTAGCGGAGAAAGTCATACCGTAATTGCTTTAACAGATGTTCTAGGCATGTAAGAATATGTGGATTGTCCTTAACTTTCCATGCACCTAAGAGATAAGTCCGCTTATTTAGTGAATGAGGCCGTTTCTCCTCAAATAAAGCTGTTGTTCGTGAAAATCGAAAGGAAAACGCTCAAATTACAGTTTTTTCATGTCCAAAATGCAGTAATTTTATTATTACTTTCTGAGAGTGTAAAAATTCTGGCTTGTTAGTGAGAGGGTTAAATTTAGAATTAAATCACAAAAAATGTATGCCAGAAAACTGAATTTGAAGGATGGTCAAATAAAAGTAAAGTTCCGAAAATAAATCTGGATTAAATTTATTTCTGTTGAAATCGCAGACTGTGAAAATTTTGCTATTTTTACGTTGCCTGTGGAAATCGCCGGCTGTGTAGCGAGAGAACTAATAGTGGTACGCCTAGCATTTATTAAAGTATAATTTTCCGTTAAAAGTATATTTATTTCTTTAATACAAGGCACATTAAAATGTAATTTCAAAAATGGTTAAAAATAACACCATTTTCTGATATCATCTCTATCTTTAAGATTCATTCATGCATATTAATTCGGCCATTTCATTTCACAGTCCCATAAAATTCCGCATGTTCTTTAAAATATTCATAAGGTAAAAAAAAATAGTAACAACTATAAAAAAGTCTGATAATGATTGCAACTTACACAAATTCAAACTAAAAAATGCATAAACAAAAGAAAAAACAAACAAGTTCTGAATATCATTATTCAGCAATAACGCTGGATATCTCCCTTTAACTCTTTAAAAATGAAAGAATAACATGTTTTGTGTTACTAATTATAAAAAAATTCTAAAAGTGTAATTACTTGAAGTACAATGTTACGGTCTTTCCAGAAGAAAGATGCAATGTTGCATTAGTATTCTTGGTGTAGACCATCAATTACTGTCGATAAAAGCAAAAAATCTCACTAAAACTTAAGAGTACTTTTAGTCCGTTCAACACATTTTTCAATCTGCTTTTTTAAAAGAAGATTGTACTGTTTTTAATTTTTTAAAGCATAATTAACATGTTTCAACAAGTTTATAATAGACGAACACTGTTTCTTTTCAATCTATTATACTGTTTTTTGTTCTTGTTGTTGTTTTTTGTTTTTTTATTTAAGAAAAATCATTATCATTAAAAGCTTAACCTCTTCGCTACTGAGGTCCACATATGTGGACCTTGGATCTTTGCTGTTTATGATAAAACTATGAAAATTATCTACATTTTTTTTCATATTTACATTTCTGATAGTTTAAGCTTCAAAAAGAATCCACAAAATGACAGTACCAGGCACATTTTAATGGTCATACACTTGTTTGAAATTGTGATTTTTAAAAATGCCGCCAATTCAGCGATTGCGCAGAAGTAAGTACTTTTTATCTATATTGTAATTTTAATTAAGGTGTCATAATTTTTTGTATAGTTAAAAACATGATAAATGTTCACCAGACATCTTTATTTTGTTCATTTGATGATATTTTTTATTTAAAAAGTAGCATTTTGTTGAGGTCCACGTGTGTGGACCTCAGTATTCAAAGCGTATAAATTGGCTTAAAATCAAGAATTACTCTTATGTTTAAATATAATAATAAAGCTTCTAGCTATTTAATTAACTCATAATATGTGTCGTTTTAACATTAAATATGCTTTATTAGCTAGATTAAGTGAATTTAGCTTATTTTTTTCCTTAAAAAATACTTAAATATTATTCATGGCAGTTACAGAATTTTATTAAAAATATATGGATCAACTGGAGATTATAGCTAGAGATACAACACGTTTTTTTACTAAAAATAAACAAATGGAATAATTATATAAATAAATTTGTAAATAATTCTTTTCTCTATAATTTTTTTAAATATTTTAAATAATAAAATAATATTTTAATTAAAAATAATAACATTATTTAAAAAAATATGACAATGATTTTTAACTCAGAATATGTGTCGTTTTAACATTAAATATTCTTTTTAAGCTAGATTAAGTGAATTTAGCTTGTTTTTTTTCCTTAAAAAAATACTTAAATATTATTCATGGCAATTATAAAATTTTCTTTAAAATATATGGATCAACTGGAGATTATATTAGATATACAACACGTTTTTTTTTTTTTTTTTTTTTTTTTTTACTAAAAATAAATAAATGGAATAATTATATAAATAAATTGTAAATTACTCTTATATATATATATATATATATATGTATATATATATATATATATATATGTATATATATATATTTAAATATTTTAAATAATAAAATAATATTTTAATTAAAAATAATATTATTAGATTTTTGTATATATGTTGGTAAAGGCAATATTTCCTCAGATGATATGAGAGATTTTGGTGTAGGTAGGGGTATTGTGAAACTGTAATGTATATGTAAACTGTGCCCCAGAATTTTAATCACGTAATTTATACAGACAGATTTTTCACTAGTTTGAAGTGTGTAGAATACCTTCTGCAAAATAAAATTTATTTCGCAGGTACTGTTATGTCTAACATAATTGGTTCTGCTATATAAAAATTGAGACCTGATAAAGAACTGAAAAAAGGAGAGTGGAATGAAGTGGTTAGAGATGATGAGAAGATTTGTATACTTAAATGGAAAGATAACAAATCTGTTACTTTTCTTTTAACATGCGTTGGAAGTGAACCAAATTCGTTATGCTTGAGATGGTCAAAAGAAGACAAGGCAAAAATAAATGTACAATGCGAAGATGTACAATGTATGTATGGGCGGTACAGATCTTTGTGATCAATAACTTGCATATTATTGCTGTGCAGCAAAAACAAATAAATGGCCAACTCGTGTATTCAATCAATTTGTTGATTTAGTTATTACAGATTGCTGGATATATTATGTGAGAAATAATAAAACATTGAAAATTAAAAAACACATGTCCTTAATAGAATACAGGATGTATATTGCTGCATCTCTGATAAAATATGAAGGAAACAAGAATATCACACCTCGAAGAAGTAGGCCTCGAACAATATCAAGTTCCAGTGAAGAAGAAGAATTGCCAAAGAAACAAAGAAAAGTTGTCAACAAGCCTAATAAGGAAATCCACCTTGACAATGTAGGACACTTACCAAGATTTGTTGACAACAAAAATGCATCTAAATGTCGTTTAGAAGGATGCAAATCCAAACCAGAGTAATGTGTATAAAATGTAAAGTTTATTTATGTAGTTTGAAAAACAATTGTTTTGAAATTTTTCACATTAAATAAAAAATAAAGAAAAAACTTTAAGTTTTCTGGTAATTTTTTTAAAAAATAATTCATAAAAAAATATTTCAAAAATTTTAAATTTAAGATTTATTAATGCAATACTTTTAAGACAATAGAAAATAGTATTTACCTGTTGAAAAACATTTGTTTCTGCAATTTTAAAAATAATTAAATGCTTGCAATGATTGTCCAAAAAAATTAACTTTTTATGCAATTGAGTCCCGAGGTCCACATATGTGGACCTCAATTTACTGCTACTCTCTGATACATAAAATTTTATTTTTTTCATTTCTATCATATTAGAAGCCAACTTAGCTAAATAAACCTATTCCAGCATTTTTTCGAAAATTTATTTACATTCAGGACTGAAGAGGTTAAAAGACCAGAATATGTTTTGTGAAACATATTATACAAGAAACAGAAAAGAAAACGTTAAACATTTTCAATGATAAAAAAAAAAAAGTTTCAAAGTGTATGTGTATGCATTTACATAAATATGCTTAAATCTTAAGCATTATTTAAAGCTCATAATGGTTAATAGTATTTTTAATTTTTTCATTTCTCTGTATGTATAAAACATTTAACGCATGCATAAAAATAAATAATGCACTGCATCTATAATTACAGGGTTCGTACGGGTCCGTTAGTTTCACAGGTTTACCATGTCAAATACCAATGTTTTTTATTAAAAAAAATAAATCTGGTTCAAAAGGGTAAAATTTCGTTTTATTTAAAGAGCCATTTTCTATAAGAAAATAGTGGTACCGAAGAATTTACTGGACTTTTTTCCCTTAAAATTCTGGAATCCGTATGAACCCTGAATTAATGTTTTCCATTTCACAATTCAATAACACAGAGATATTTACTTAAATTGCGAAAAAATGTTTGAAAAATACTTATGCGAATATGAAGCATTCTATTAGGCATTTTATTAGGCACCAATATGTTTTGTAGTAATTTAAACATGACAAGACCCGAGTGAGAAAGAATTAAAACTGCGAGTGAGAATCTATATTAAGGTGGAGTGAAAATGACCAAAAATTTTTTTTTCGGAATTTTTCTTTGGATAGGTCTAAACAATTGCCTTATGGTACACTGAATATGAGGTTAAAATTTCATTTCGTTTGGAATTCATCTTTAGTTCCCTACCAGCTCTTAAAAATTATGTTCTTTATATGTGAAAACCAAGATTTTACAATGTAGTGTGAACATGACAAAAAAAAAAAAATTCGGGATATTTTTTTTAGATAGATCTAAAAAAATGGTTTTGGGCATACTGAATATAAGATTAAATTTTAATTTTATTTGGAATTCATCTTTAGTTCCGTACCAGCTCCTAAAGATTACCCTTTACATGTGAAAACCAAGATTTCACTATGTTGTGTAAATTATTCAATTCTTTGTTTTTTTTCCACAAAAAATGACTTCTTATTCTACTTATGAAATATCTAAGTATCTTTGTGTTTTAACTCTTTAAATCACGAATATAACACTAAAATGTCGATCGTAATGTCTCAAAAATGATAAAGCACAATAATTATACATGCAGTTCACTTTTATTTTTCGAATGCACATGAGAGATAGTTCTCTAAATATAAAGGAAGTTCAGTTTTCTGAATATATAGTAATGCAATGAAAAGAATATATACGATGTATTGTAAAACGATCGTTCATTTCACTCCAATTTATATTGGCCTTTGTTATCAAAATTACGTATTAACTTTCGTGATATGCTTTTTGGTTATATATATCTGTTCCTTGCTTCAACTACTACAGTTGCTAATGGCGCTTCAGTAACTAACATTACGCATCTTTCGAATGCTTGACTGTAACTGAGAAAATTTTCAATGGAAAAGATTGGATTTCCGATCTTTTTCTGTGAATTTCCAGCTTCTCTCTTGGTACTCTATTAAGAATGTGTGGGATTTCACATTCTTGCCAGTCAATAATGTTTATCTAGTTTGTAACACTGAATTTCAATATTGGAATATGAAACTGTCTTTTTGTAGAACATACAATATCTTTTACCTGCAATATTCTCCGGAATACAATTTTTCAATCATGATTTAATATTCTTCGGAATACAATTTTTCAATCATGATTTAATATTCTTCGGAATACAAATTTTCAATCATTATTTTTTATCAGTTATCGTTCCTGTAAATTTTTGTCTCAATGACAGAAGAATACGTTTTGCTGAATTACGGGATCGACAATTTTCTTTGCCTTTTAATTGCCTCTTAGACGAAACAACTTGATGTTTAGAAAAAAAAAAACATTTTGAGATCCATTTTTGCAAGAATCTTTTTTGAAGTAAAACAACATGGACGATTGTACTTTCATTAAATTGTCAGCCAAAATCTTCAGATTTCAGGAAATTCTAACATCCAATCTACAAACTAAGTAGTCAATTGACAGCTATCAATCATTTAGAGTGCGACATTCTTGCCGGATTACGATTTACCAGATTTGAGGAGCATTAATCAGATGCAAATGTTTGACACATGTCATAAAAATAATTTTGGTCAGCACTTAACACAGAGTTCATTTCTCGGTGATAGGAGCAGATACTTTTTAATTTCTATAACTGACTATTGTTCACTTTGATCCAACGACTTTCCAATTGGAACAGAAAAAGCTCGTGAGCCTTTATTTTATTTGTCAAGTTCATTGACTTAGTAGCAATTCGTTTACAGAAAGCTGACATATTAACCACTACAACGGGCGACTAAATCCTAGTTTCAAAAATCTATTAGAATGATTTTTTATCTTACTGTTTCAGTTGTTACGTCACAACCTATTGCCATAAATTTATCAAGGTTTAAATTTTTTTCAGAGTAATATTTTAACACTTCCTGCTGTAATGTGTCTCAAATACAATTAATTTGACTCTTTAAATCAGAGATATAAATTTTGCACTTATAGTTCTTTTATGTAATCCATCTCCAATTTTCCATCATGTCCTTTGATTTTGGGGAATTAAATAGGCTGATATTCAGAAATTTTTTTGTTTATCATTTGATCAATATGTCTTTGGGAAACTACAATAATTGATACCTTCGATGTTTCTTTTAGGATTTTTTTACCTCTGATTTTGGCGGAATGTAACAATTACTACTATGTTTTATTGGTTGTCTTGTATAATAATAATATTTTATAGCATTTTCCTATTGTTGGCAAAACAGCTTTATTTAGTTTTGAAGAAATTAGCAAATATAGGATATTCCATTGCACTTCTAGTAACGGTAAATTTCGATTTGCTTACACACGTACTCATTTTGACTGTAAAAATGTCAACATACGAGTTTTAAAACTCAACAAACCGTTTCAAATATTTAAAAACAAACCCTTAAAGTTTGAAAATGATGAAAGGAATTGCACTAAACATTTTTAGTATAAAAATGTCATACGATATTACTAAAAAATCCTGTTTATATGCAATTTATGGTAATAATCTATCGTGTAAATCAATGCAAATATAAATGTCCTGGTAGGGAACTCAGGGGGTTTTTCAAAATTCATGAAATTTTGCACATGTATTAGAGGTATTAAAAGACAACTTTTGGCTGCTATCCAAAATCAAAATTGCAATTTTCGGTTTTTCATTCCAGCCTAATATATATGTTTTCGTAATAAGACCCTTCTTACAAAAAGAAAGAAAAATTATTTTTAAAAGTACACGTAAACCCGCTATGACGCCTTTAAGACAAAAAATATAAGTTTTTCATGGGCACCATGGAAAAATATTTACAATACCGATATTTCCAAACAATATTCATAACTATACACTGTTAAAACTACAAGTGACACATTTCACCTTTTAGGGGTGAAAGGCTTGTCTCATTGGTGACACCCCTAGGAGAGCCAGAATGGCACCCTTAATTAAGGTGAAAAGATGGCACCCCTAATCCAGAGTGCCCAATAATAAACCGATAATAAACCGACTTTTGGCCCACGAAGGATTCGAACCCACAGCGTCTGATTTCAAGCTAAACGCTCTAACCGATCGGTCATCGATCTCACCTTCAGTCTCTCTAAAATGTTCAAATACCCTAATATTCAAAGGTTGCTTTGCATAAAAAAAGCTCGCCAATGTTAGCCATCCAAATTTTTAAGCGAAATAGGGATAGTGCATGCGCGGTGATAGTCTTTTTATGGAGAAATTCATGTTTCGATCCACCAGTGACGGCAAGTTGAACGTCAGAGTATGCGCAAGTGACTAGGAGGTTGAAAATCTTCCAAAGGTATGCATTGTGCGGAACCCTAATTATCGTGAATCACCCAGTGAGGGTTTAAACGGCACCCCAAACACATTTTCAAGCCGGCGGGTGTCAAATGGCAACACCTTTTTTACCCCTGGGTGACAAGTACAACTGGATTGTCACACTAAAATGTTCAAATACCCTGAAATTCAAAGGTTGCTTTACGTAAAAAAGCTCGCCAATGTTAGCAATCCTAATTTTTAACCGAAATAGGGATAGTGCATGCTCGGTGATTGTCTTTTTATGGAGAAATTCATGTTTTGATCCACCAGTGACGGCAAGTTGAACGTCAGAGTATGCGCAAATGACTAGGAGGTTGAAAATCTTCCAAAGGTATGCATTTTGCGGCACCCTAATTATCGTGAATCATCCAGTGAGGGTTTAAACGGCACCCCAAACACATTTTCAAGCCGGCGGGTGTCACATGGCAACACCTTTTTTACCCCTGGGTGACAAATACAACTGGATTGTCACCTTTATTTTTAACAGTGTATACTTCTCATGCTGGAGAAATCTATCACGGATATTATTATGATGAATTAACGGTTGACAAAAGAGTGGCCTACGGCACCACTAGCAATTTATTATTTTATCTTCTTCTTTTTTCCTTTTTATAAATAACTGTACACTGTGATGAGTTACGTGAACGTACCGGAGCAACAAAATCTAATAAACGTCAGTTAACGGAAGCTGTTTTATTCTAAATATAAGAATAAATTCAAAAATCTATTTTGTAATAAGAACGATACAAGTCCAATATGAAAGGACAAGCACAATTATATTAAGAAAATATTTTGCTCTACGCCAGGGAACAATCTAGCCTGTCATCACTGCCTAGCCTGTCAATTATTACCATCTTTGCAGAATAGTTTATGAACCTTGTTTAATCTGGCTTTTTTTATTAAATACGTTTAAAAACAGGTTTTCTAAAAGTAGCAAATTCGAGTAGCAAAAATTTCAAATAACATGATGCATGAAACTAACAAATAAACTTCGTCGCGATCTAAACATTTATTACACAGTTCATGTATAGTTTAATAAAGACTTACTATCATTGAAAATTTTATTTTTTTATAGGACAAAATGGAAAAGTAAAAATGAATTAACAACTAAACAGATGATAAAAATCATTAATTATTTTAATAACATTTCTGCGTGTCTCTTTTCTATTTTCATTTGATAAATCTCAATCTCAAAAACCCTATCCTTACATAGATTATATGGGATGAATTACAAACTCTTAAACCATTGCTAAGGAATCTGTTTTATACATTTAATACGAATAAATGAGCATAAAATCTGACACTTGCATCTTGTTTTATGTTACTTTGTGAAAACAAATTTCCTTTATAGTCTCTATATTTTATTCTAAAAAAGTACAGGATGAATGGTCATGCACCATCTGTAGAAAGGATATTCATTTCCTCATCAATCATACCAACGAAAATAGAGACTATTTCAGGTCCTTCATTCCCTATCATTTTCTGATCATTTGTTGCCCCAGGAGCGAAAGAAAATGACGCAAACTGAGAAAAAGAAAAAGAAAACGATGAAGTGGAATGAATGCGCCCATGAAATAGCATCTCTATATTTTGCACTAGACATGCCGAAATAATATCTTGAAATGTTTGGATTGAAATAACAAGCACATTTTTTTCATTCATTTATCTTGAGATGTTTGGAGAACAGCACATCCAGCTAAGCAGGGGGAGAAAGAAAAAAAATACCTTTTCAGCATTTTTATATTTTCTGATAAAAAGCATATGTACTTGAAAATGTGATAAAACTGCTTTCAAGCAAGATGTATTTCGCGAATATATCAGGAAAGGTTGACTTTCAAGTGGAATGTACTGAAACATTTTCAGAGAAATATTAATATGTTAAACTTGTATTTTATTCTTACGGAAGATAAAGCATTAATACATGCATAGTAAAAGGACTTTAAACAATACATTATGCTCTGTGCGATTTTATTTCACTTATGTTTTAAAGTACAATACTTAAAAATATTTATTGTAATCATAAAATAATATGTTTTGTTAAATTAATAAATATTCACATATTCTTTTAGTGTAATCTTTCATTATACACGGAGTTTCTTGTGTTTAGATGTTTAAATTTAAATTTTTAAATTTAAATTGAAAATATTTTCATTTACTGTTTTGTGACGTTAAATAAAACAAAACATATGCATGCAAGGAAAAAACATTTTATGGAATGTTTCCAGCTGATCACTCAAAACTTTTTTTTAGAAAAAGTAAAAACTAAAAATAAGGATTACGCTATTTAAACATTTATAGTGTCTAGATATTTTCAAATTCGCATCTGTAGAAAATAGATTATGCTCTTTAAGTCTATATTTCAAACTGAAAGCAGGTATGTTTTCATTATGTCATTGGATATAACGTGTATATTTCAAGATCATATTACACGAAAATAGAAATATTACGTAAAATCGATATAATTACACTTTTACGTGTATTATAAACTAATACAGCTCTTATATTCCTCTGCCGAAATGATACATACATATATATTTAATAGAAAATAACATAACTAAGTAATAAATTCAGATAAAACTTACTCCATTGAAATACATTATGCGTCATTATTAGAAAATATCTCTGTGTTATTAATTTATTGTAAAATAATGTGTAGCTTCCACATTTGGGGAACGGACAAAGTAATAGGAAGAAACCACACTGTTAAAAGTGAAGGTGACAAACCGGTGCCATTTGGGGCCCGAAGGTGAAAAGGCCTTAGGGTCTATTGGAACCCGGGGCATTTGGAACCCTAGGGTGCCATAGGGGCTTGGATATGTGGTTGTAGTGCCGACAGGTCTCTTACTGGGTGATTGGAGCTAAATAAGGTGCCATGCACTTCGTATTGGCAGCAATGTGGCACATCATCAGGTGACTGGAACCATGCGCATGCGCTGTGACGTGTGTCTTTCTGTTTTCTGTGACGGCAAGTAAAATCTATGCCTATGAGTGATTGAAGGTGAGCTCGATGGCCGAGTGGTTAGAACGCTGAGCTTGTAATCAGACGTTGTGAGTTCGAATCCTTCGAGGGCCAAAAGTCGATTTGTATATTTTTTAATTTTTTTATTATTGGACACTCTGGATTAAGGGTTCCATTTTTTTATCCTAATTAAAGGTGTCATTATGTCTCCTTTAGGGGTGTCACCAGTGAGACAAGCCTTTCACCCCTAAAAGGTGCAATATGTCACCATTAGTTTTAACAGTGCAGTCGCAATATTTCCGCACATTTTGTTTTACATGTGATCCAGATAGGATGGTTTCTAATACTTGTCTAACTTTTATGTAAATAGGCAAAGCTGAATATTAGGATTGAGTACGGCAGAATGTATTTTTCTTTAGCTGTTATGTACCATATTAATTCAATATTTCCATATATGTTTACCATTATTTCCATATATGTGTAAAAGAAGCTTACGTCAATTATATCTCGCAGAAATTTCACATGTATGTTGTTCAAAATTGTTATTGTAATAAATACAGAAATTTGAGTTATCTAGTTTTTTCTCTATGTTGAAATTTATAGGATATTTATTGCCAGATTTCAGTAAATCTTGCCATTACATTAGGATGCAGCGAAGGTTATATCTCGTCTATTTTATCAGGATCAACAATTTTTCTTATTTAAATTTTTCTGGTAAAATCCTGCTATATCTTAAAATAATTAAATATTTTGAAATCTACGTATGTAATAATAAATTTCGAATATTATTAATTTTTAAAAATAAAGTTCAACTTTCAAAACTAAAGTAAAACGTGTATACTTATAACGGAGTTAAAAGTACAAAAACACAAGAATTCATTAAATGGTTCTAGAAGCTCAAGATAAAAATATATTGATATGAAAATCTTAATATAAAACATATGTAAATGCACAATCTTGCCTTTATATATTTAACAACACGTAAAATCTATTTAATGATAGGATACAACGGAGAAATAACAGTGTATTTTAAATAAAGTGTAAGCATTATTATCTTCGTCGCTATGCCACTTTCAGAAAGTATAAGCTGTCAGATGCCTTGAATGTATTTCTTTTTCACTTTAGATAAAATAATTGTCTTGGCTTTAAGAGTCTTAATATTTAAAGCTCTAAAATATCCGATAAATTCTAACGAGTATTGTAGCTGAGATTAAACCTACATCTAATGTAAATGAAGTGTGTATATATATAAAATAAAATAGGTTATTTCGATTTTGCCAAATCAAATCATACCGAAACTTGAAAAAAGTACTTTTTTTCATAATAATTTAACTTTTGAAGACACATATAATGTAGTTTCTTTTCAATCTCCAATGTTATTTAAAATTGAACTCATTTTACAGAAAATATGAACTAAATAAATAGGTACAAACTGTATAATTTGCATAAACATGTTGTATTATAAACGGAACCTCGGAAACATTTTAAACGTTTTTCTTAAACATCTAGCACCGAATCTGTGTGTGAAAAACGAGCAAACGTAAATGTTCAGTTTTAGTCTTCTGTAAGAATAAAAAATAATTTTGGTATACTATGAAAAAGGGCAACAAAAAATTGCGTAATTATATCTGTTAAGAATTTACAGACAAAAAAATCGTGCAGATTATTTTAAAGGCAGTCTTGACAGATAAAGTTTTTTCAAAATAACATGAAATGCATTGTATTTTTAATATAGAAGGTAAATTTTAATGATTGAAAAAGGTATCCGCAGACACTCATAGACACACATAGATGTACAAGCCCGGGACCACAGATATTTTTAAACAAATTGCGAATATTTATAATCTCTATTGATACTAAAACAGAAAAAATGATAAAATTCTATCTGGAGAATATTTTTAATTTTATCTGACAAGGGCACCACCAGACATGGTGCACACAAATTTTGATGATTTTTAAGTATGTTGTAGGGGTCATACCACTAATTATTCAGCTGAAAGAATTCTTTCAAATGGGCCTTGGTTTTTGAGAAATTGGGGGTCAAAGTTCAGTGTATATTTCAAATACTTATTAGTTCGAACGCCGCATGTGAATCCGTGGCGTCGTGGTATCGTACGATCCTACAAGTCGAAAGGTTGCGGGTTCGAATCAGTCATCGGCTTTTATTTATTTATTTTTGTATTTTTGCAAGTTACAAATTTTAAGTATTTTTATTACAAAATTGCTACAGCTTTTGATATTTTTTTAATAAATTACATTTGCATTTTTAAATTTTTTCATGAAAAAAAAATTTTTTTCTGCAATTTTTAAACGAATATTTCTATTGACAAAACTACAAACTAGATTAAGCCTAGAACTTTTTTTATTAATTATTATTCGCGTTTTTTATTTTAAGCATAATCCTGAAATAATGATTTTTTTCCCTATCGCTTTTTTATTTTATAGCATTCTAAATGAAAACTTGCCTATTTTTGTGTATGTATAAATAATACAAAATAATTTTCGGGTGCAATTTTTTAAACGTCTTTAGGATTAGATTATTCAAGTAATGCGTATCTTCGAAAAAATAACAAAATATTAATGCAGTAATGTTAAAATGCAAGTTGTTACCAGTTATCCAAGTTTTCAATTTTCCAATTTTCTGTAAATACATTTATCTCCAAAGTTCAACATGAACATAAGTTATCGTTTGCACAATTAAGAAATGGCAGATTACATCTATCTTTATAACAAATCAAAACACTCGTTCCGTAATTCAACTGAAGTACGAATAGCCCAGTAAATTTAGGGTTTGATAGCTAAGTAATTCATAATGAGCTGAAAATTTCAGAATTGGTTCTTTATGACAAGTAAAAAAAAAAAAAACCTTAAAAGTCTCAGAAGTTCTCATGTGTGCTTCTATCCAAAATGGCCGAACAAAGATGGGCGCTAAGGCCTTTTTGCATCGTCATTTAGGGTTTGATAGATAAGTAATTCATAATGACCTGAAGATTTTTGAAATAGCTCTTTATGACAAGTAAAAAAAAAACCTTAAAAGTTTTAGAAGTTCTCATGTATGGTTCTACCAAAAATGGCCAATCAAACATGGCCGCTAAGACCTTTTTGCATCGTCCAATTTTTTTTCCATTTCTAAGCCATATATCAATTTTTTTTCTGAAAAAATTATGTGACCTCTGCTTACATTCTGTTTTAATGTATACATAGGGCCTGACTAAAGCAGGGGCACACGGGCCATGTGCCCCGAGCCCTGGTGCCAGAAAAGGCCTCATAAATTAAAAAAACAATAAAAATTGCTAAAAGGAACTCTCTCTGTTGAGGATTTTTAATGGTCTTGTAAAAGAACCTTAAGATGTAGGGATTTCGCAGTGAGATGGCTGCTTAGGCCTCAGTCGATTAGTCGAGCACTGTACCTAGTTTTTATCAAAATAAAAGCTACGAGTTGTACATTCATTTATTTGCCGTCAAATTAATAGAATTTCATTGCCCTTAGCCTGTTTTGCCTCGTGCTTAAGAAACTATTGACAAGTCATCTGCATGTTTGTAATCCTATTTGTGAGAATTATTTTTAAAATTTTGTTTTAAAAAATGACAGACATTCCATCTTTCTAAATAGAAATGTTTGCCAGAGGACTGTGATGGAAAAAAAAGAAAGAAAGTTACAATAAGTTTAAATTATTTATTACAAGACACAACAATTTAAATCCAAAGTAAAAGTACAACAAAACATTATACTAATGATTGTAATAAAGAAACTAATAATCTTCTGGTAAATAAACTTAAAATAAAATTACCAGAATGACACTCATTTAATGTCGTAACCGTTATCGTAGACTTCAAATCCGTTAATAGGACAAAGTGAATTTGTGCATGTTTCTCCTTTGCAAGAGGTACAAAACCTCGAACAATGGAGAGCTGCCTTCTTGCACTGACATGGTTGTTTTCCAGCCAATGTCGGACTTGAAGATAAACCCGAAGTGAATGCTGCGAAATTGCTGCACTTGTTGGTGGAAGAACGGCCAGGTTAAATTTTGATAAGAGATTTTTGGTTACTTCTTTATTGTAACAAGTATATCACAGCTCATCTAGGGAGTCAACTTTCTCTCCTCCAAAAAAGTTTTTCATGAATATCTCCCCAATTTTAATTACCTTTTGGGGTCTAAGTTGAGGACTGATGAATAAGGAAGTCAAAGAAATCAGCTCATGGGATTTTTTTATCAATTTAAAAGCTGAGGATTTCCTCTTCCTAAAAATTGCTGCTGTGGCATCATATCCAGTTGCTGCATGTAGGAAGAGAATGGAATTTTTCATTGGGCCAAGTGATTTTTGAATTTTAACTATGCTATAGCATTTTTTTTCGTGAGATCGTAGAAAGAAGAGTGGTTTTCCTGGGTTACCTCGTGCGATGAGTATGGTCAGCAGATCTGTGTCAGTACCAACTACTGTGACTAATCTAGAATTGGTCTTGCTTGAATTAATTGCTGTTGTACAGATTAATGCATCATCATCATCATCCGCTTTAGGGCGGTTATTCCTTCGACCTGGAAGTAGCCCATGACCATTCGAATAAGTCTAGCCTTGTCCTCGGAGTTCCGTAAAAAACAGCTTGTTTGGCTGGGGGCACCATGTTTTCGTCAAAAGCAATAGTTGCAGGCACTTTCGACATCAATCTTCTTTGCCTCTCTACACTTTTAGTTGATAAGGCACCAGTATACCCATCAAAAACAACTGCTTCACATGGAGAGAAGTGTTTCTGGACAAATCTAACATATTTGAGGTATATATCTCTGTAGATATCGGACTTATTCAAAACCAATGCATGCAAAAGAAATCCCCCATCTACAATAAACGAGCAAGTTGGTGGAGGTTCAACACAAGGCTCAATTGTTTCAATGATTGCAGCTAAAGTTGATTTAACATTCTTCCTCACTGAAACTTCATCAAAGATGGAGGGATGTTGACGAGCCATTTGAATTATATTCGGTTATAAAAAGCTACATGGAGCAAAAACAGAAGCGAAAATGACCATGCTCAGTCAAACCTTTTGCCGAAACAATAAACTATGAGCAGAGCAGGCGTCAGCATTACTCTCCAACCCCCACTCATACCTGTATGAAGTCCATGCGTAGGAAATTCCTTCATTCACTGCCTTTTATTCTTATTAGCAGAGCTGGCGTCAGCAAACTCGTATTCCTCTCCATCCCTCCCCATGCCTGTATGAAGCGCATGCGTAGGAAATTCATTCAGTACCCTTTATTCTTATTCTCATCTGCATTTTTTGTTTAAAGAATGCCTGTGTGTGAAAATATAGATGAAAACTCCAAAGGAAAAAACGATTTTTATTTTTTAAGTAATTTCAGTTTAAATAAATCGTATCACCGTACATTTATAATTAGGGGCGTACGAAGAGAAAAATGCGCCCTGTCCAAAGTTGCTATTTAGCGCCCCTCACCCCCCCCCAACTTTTTCTTGTGATAGGCTAAAAATGATGTTGGTAATATAAATTTGGCGCCCCCTAAATTTCCGTGTTCGCGGCGACTACATCCTTCCCCCCTCCCCTGCGCGCAACGCTGTTTATAATTTCTTTATTTTATAAACCTAAGCTCATATTCAAATTAGCATATTTGCTGACTGCATTGGTTTCCTTTAGAAGCGAAAAATATTCACTTTTGACGTAAATATGCAGAAAAACATCCAACAAGGCGCAATTATTTGGCGACCACAGTTGATCCGCCATTTTGGATAGAAGCCGACATCGAATTTTTTTAGACTTTTCAGGACCCATTCTATACATATCCAGGAGCTAATCCTGAAAATTTTAGCTCATTATAAATTTCTTAGCTATCGACCCCTTTTTTGGTCTAAATTTACTGGGCTAGAAAATCGTCTGTTTAATGATATAAAATTTATAATACATATAAAAATACTTTTTTTAATCGTCTGATTTCCTCCGTAATTATCAGAATAAATGAAGATTTCTTTTTATTGGTCTTATTTTTCCACTTTTACAAATGATGATTAAACCTTTTTTTTTTTTTTAACTTTAATATACTTTTAAACATATTTATCACGAATTAAGTATTTTAGTAGTATAAATTATATTAAATGCAGTATTAAATTATCTAAAAATCCAACCACAATATTGTGAAATACACATTTGAAAAGAAAAAAAGTGACTGATTAATCTAAAAATATTAATATTTAAAGTAGTGGAGATTTTAAAATATTGAAATTTTCTTATACTTTTTCAAAATTTTAATTAAATAAAATTTTTTATTTATTTATTTGTTGCAAACTGTACTTTTAGTTGAACCCTGAAATGCAGTCAGTTCACCATATTTTGAAAAAATAATAATAAAAAAATGTTGACAAAGTAAACTGTCCTCTTCAGAAAATATCAAAAGGATCAAAGCTGTAGAATTTTCAATTCTGCTTATAATTTGCGAAGTGTAAAAAAAACATAAAAATAAGTAAAAGACCGAGGACTGATTCGAACCCGCAACTTTTCGACTTGCAGGCTCGTACGTTACCACGACGCCACGAATTCACATGCGGCGCTCGTACTAATAAGTATTTGAAATATATGCTGAACTTTGACCCCCAATTTCTCAAAAACTAAGGCCCATTTGAAAAAATCCTTTCAGCTGAATAATTAGTGATATGGCCCCTACAACATACTTTGAAATCATCAAAATCTGTGTGCACCATGTTTGGTGGTGCCCTTGTGAATGAACACAGGTATGATTTCTATTATGCAAAATATACTTTGGAGGGATAAAGAAATATAGTCTTTGATTTAAGCTGTTTTGAACCACAAAAATTTTGCAATAATTGAATTACTTTAAAATTCCTTTCTTCAATAACACATACCCCAAGCAAAATCTTTTAAGCACGCACATGGCGTGCGCTGCACTTTTGAACAAACATAAGAAAACATAAAAGGAGTAATTAACTAATTTGCTACTTTTTTGGATGGTGCCATAGATGGACTTTTAAGATTAATTGTAAATCAATCAGGAAAAACAAAATCATGAAAACTGGAAATCTAAGAACACAAAACGCCAACTTCTGCCATTTTGCAAATTCAGTCGTCCCTTTCAGCGACAAATGACACAGTTTTTCAAGATTTCGCGCAGTTTCAGTCACAAATGACAGCAGAAATGGGACAGTTAAATTTTTCATATTATCAAAATTATTATTATACTGTGGAATTGACATGATATATTTTCTTCAACAAGTCGCTCTTCGCTTCAAATTAGGGCACTTCGACTATTGAATTATATAATACAACTCATCTTAGTTGGCAATGGTAAGTGTTTCATGTTAATCCTGGTACAATCCTATGTAGGTTTACAATAGATACTCGTAGGAAATTTACTAATTATTCGTTAAATGCAAATCGAACTACATATTTGAAAAGTGTAAAGAAATAATTTAATAATTTTTTTAGAAAATTGTATCTAAATAATCTTTTTTCCCTTCTTGCATGGTATTTAAAATAATTAGTAATAATTGGGTATTAATTCTAACCTGACTACATTCTGCCACTTGTTAAAATTTGTAACATGCGTTTTGACATGTTCTGTATATATATGTTGCGGCCAATACCCGGAGCCTGGCCAATTCTAGAACTGGCCGGCCAATACCCGAACTGGCCAAGCTTCCTGGCCAAAACCCGAAATACATGAAATGAATAGCGTATTTCGGGTTTTGGCCGGCCAATTCGCGAACTGGCCGGGAAGCCTTGGCCAACATCTGAACTATGATGCATACGTACCAATTTTTTTGTAATTAAGATAATGTAACATTATAACGTACAGTAAAAAATATTACCATTGATTATATTGAAACGAAATATTTTTGTGTACCCAACTAAATTAACCAAAAATAGTACACAGTTCCCTTTCAATATCCTTATTAGTTGATAAACCAAATACGATGACAATTACATGTTAACCGGAAACTTTACTCGAGTTAGATCACGGACAGTCTGACGTCTAGACTATTTGAATTCATAGACACTTTCAACTATGTTAGGAAGGATTAAGCCGAGTGCTTATATCTATTTCGCGAATTGGCCAATCGCATCTGGCCAGTTCGCGAATTGGCCAGTTGCATCTGGCCAGTTCGCGAATTCGCCGGTCATTTTTTAACGTAGCTGGCCAATTCGGGAATTGGCCGGCCAGTTCTAGAATTGGCCAATTTCGGGTATTGGCTGCAACATATGTTTATATATATATATATATATATATATATATATATATATATATATATATATATATATATATATATATATATTTATTTATTTATAAATGTGTGTGTGTATGCAACGTATGGAAATATTTTATTAGCATTTTTCATATGCACCTAGAAATTGGATTTTAGAGTGAATAAACACAAATAAATAAATAAAACATTTTCTACGTTTTACTAATATAAAAATAAATATTTTTTCCTTCTTTTAAAATAATGATTTACAATGAACTGTGTCAGAAAATTCTACCAAAGAAGTAACATTGTTTAGCTAGTTATATCTTTATTTCCTTTAAAGAATGTTAATTATTATCGAAATAGGAAATTATTATTTCTTGAAGAATGTCCTATTAAAAATGTCTCTTGCAAATTAAATTTTAGTGTACGATTTTAGGATAATTGGATTATACTTATTGTTAATTTCAGTTTGCAAATTTAATTTATAGCTCAATGATGTGTGAAAAATTATATATTATTGAAATGATAAACAAAGAGCTTTATTGTTGAATAATTCTTCGTAGTTTCAATTAAATTTATACCATCCATGCTCTTAGAAATTGATATTTGTTTAAACACATCTTCGTAAGATATTTCGTCTCTTATTTACATTTTATTGAATTGTTTAATTAAATACACTGATTTTAGTAAATGATATGGAATTTGTTTACGAAATATAATTTCTTTAACGAATTGCTTTGAAATCCAGTAAATGCGCATTTTTGGGTAAAACTGTTATTAAGTGAATAAGTATTTAATAAAAGGGGAATAAAGATAATTTTATGTAACTAATTAAACTAGATCTTAATTTCCGTGCATTATATAACATAAGAGAAAAAACGGCAAAATATTGTTTTTCTTTCCATCTCTTATTGTGCAATACACCGGAATGCAAAATAATAGAAACAATCAGGTAATTGCCTAAATAAAAAACATAATTATATTAATTCCCGTATAAAACATATGAATTTAATTTATCAAGCTAAATGGGTCAATATAAACATACAGAAAACATTATAAAACAATTCTCATAAATATAATATAATACGATGTACTTTTATTTGACATCCGCTAGGAGTAAAATCATAATAACGGAAGAGGTTTTCGCAAATTATGGAAATATTACATGTCAAATGTGCTTCTATTTGTTTAATAATTTCATTGAAATACTGTAGTATAAAAATAACGTATTGTGAAATTTGTTGAGGTTATAAGCCGCGTCATATCTACCAAATTTCAGATATTGATACTCTTTCGATATATACTTCACATTTTAAGAAATTTTCGTTATGTATAGCGTACTATAATATTTCAAACATTATTCATGGTATTTACATTTGCTTCACTGACTGGCCAGTTACGTTTCAGAATTTTATTTATTAAAAAACCTTTTTTTATATTTTTTCAAATTGAACTTAGGCATTGTGTTGCTGGAAATTTCGTTAAAGGCGGTACTTAACTAGGTTCAACAAGTGGCATTTTATCACTATAAAGTTATATAGGTAAATATATATATGAAGCAATATAAGTATGTCAATTTTGTTTATTCGTCTGGAAAAACAATTATAAGCTTATCTTATAAGAAAAAAGAAGCGCAAACTTTAAAAAGCATCCATCTAATTGAATTGAGGAAAAGACGGGTTTTTCCTTTAAAACGCCATGTCAATGTATGTTAATATTCTTCCAGAATATCAAAATTTAAATTCTGTACACTGATGAAAATAATTTTAGATCAATTAGTTTGTTACTTCTTATGTTTCTCTGCAAATGCATTGCGGGCTATTTTAATGCTAGATGTTAAACCAGGCACCAGCGGGGTTTTATATTTCTACTTTCGATATTTTTATTGATAATCGTTTGTCGATACTATGGCTAGTGTTTTTATCTGGCTTCGAGATTTTTCTTGTCATTTTTTTACTCGTAAATGTGCAAACAATCAAACTTTGGGATCGTTTCGAAAGACTTTTCGGCTTCCTTGTAGATTTCGTACTAATTTTAATAGGATTGTAATAGGATTTCATTGGATTCTTTGGACACTTAATTTTATAACCAATTCTTTGAAGCGAAATTCCGTTGTCGTTATAAGCGAGCATTTGCCCTCTTTGGATGTCACAAATTAATTTGTCTTAATTTTGTCATTCCAAATGTTGTGCGAATTAATATCGATATACAGGGTGTCTCTAAACAAACGGTATATACGCTAGGGGGTGATAGAGCACATCAAGACGAGTAATAGTAAATAGGCAACCAAGGGTCCCAAACGTTTTCCAAAGGAGATAACCGCCATTAAAGTTTGGGGTCGTAAATTTCAAATACACATAAAAAACGGAAAAATTGGTCGATTGATTTGCGGTTTTCACTAAAATTATTCTTTATGTTGGTATTTTATTGAAAATAAAGTATAAAGATAAATTTCAAAAAATGCCGATAGAGGGCACTTTAAACTTTGGAGTAACGAACAACTTCTTTTTACGTTATTTTTTGCATCTGATTAAATGTTTTCGTAAACTTAGATTTAAATTTAAATTTTGAGCTCAAAATCTGAATAGTTGGGAGTGGTTGAGTAGCACAAATTGAACTGTGTTCAGAGGGTTCAAATTTCAAATGATAATAAAAAACGGCAAAATTGGTCGATTCGTTTGCGGTTTAAAATAAAACTATTCTTTAAGTCAGTATCTTCTTGAAAATGAATTTTAAAGATAATTTCAAAAAATTCCGTTAGAGGGCGCCTTAAGCATCAGAGTAACCAACAACAAATTTTAACCTTTATTTTTTGTATCTAATTAAATGCTTTCCAAAACTTGTTAAATAATTTCGAAATTTTAGATTTAAACTTAAATTTTGAACTCAAATTCTGAATCGTTGGGAGGGGTTAAGAAGCGCAAACTGAAGTGTGTTCAGGAGTTGAAATTTAACCCCCCCCCCCCGGAACACAGTTCATTTTTGCGCTACTTAAACACTCGCAACGACACAGAATTTGATCTCAAAATTTAAATCTAAGCATTTGAAAGCATTTAATAAGATTAAAAAAATAGCGGTTAAAAATAGTTGTACGCTACTCCAATGTCTAATGCGCCCTCTATCGGCATTTTGTGAAATTTATCTTTAAAATTTATTTTCAAGAAAACCCTGATTTAAAGAGCAGTTTTAGCAAAAACTGCAAACGAATCGACTAATTTTTCCGTTTTTTTTTATAGCTTTCCGTTTCGTTTGAAATTTAAACCCTCTGAACACAGTTCAGTTTGTGCTACTTAACCACTCCCAACTATTCAGATTTTGAGCTCAAAATTTAAGTTTAAATCTAAGCCTACGAAACCATTTAATGAAATGCAAAAAATAACGGCAAAAATAGTATTAGGATGGATTATTTCGCTAATCCAAAGTCTAAAGCGCCCTCTATCAGCATTTTTTGAAATTTATCTTTATAATTCATTTTCAATAAAATACCGACATAAAGAATAGTTTTAGTGAAAACCGCAAATCAATCGACCAATTTTTTCGTTTTTTATAATCATTTGAAATTTAAACCCTCAAAGCACAGTTAAATTTGTGCTACTTAACCGCTTCCAACTATTCAGATTTTGAGCTCAAAATTTAAGTTTAAGTCTAAGCTTACGAAACCATTTAATGAGATGCAAAATATCATGGCAAAAAATAGTTTTTCATTACTTCAAAGTCTAAAGCGCCCTCTATTGGCATTTTTCGAAATTTATCTTTATAATTTATTTTCAAGAAAATACCAACATAAAGAATAATTTTAGTGAAAACCGCAAAACAATCGACCGATTTTTCCGTTTTTTTATGTGTATTTGAAATTTTGGACCCCAAACTTTAATGGCGGCTATCTACTTTGGAAAACGTTTGGGACCCTTGGTTTCCTATTTACTATTACTCGTCTTGATGTGTTCTATCACCCCCTAGTGTATATACCATTTGTTTAGGGACACCCTGTATATATGTTCTAAATTTGTTTTAAATGCAGCTGATAATGATTACCCCAAAAATATCTACCAATTATGCTCCTCGATTTCTAATTAGTTTCTTTATTCTTATGATTTTGCCCCTGTGTAATTTTAGTAAAATACATATTTTTAAATAAGGTACCCTGGGGTAATAACGCCAGGCGGGGTAATAACGCCAAGTGCTCATATTATGCATAATTATGGAATAATCTGGTAAATGACACCCATGTGCTCTGCGCCGAAGGGTTTTGAGTCATATAAATCGCAAAAAACAGCTTCAAGTTAATTTGTTTCGTTTTTAGGTCTTATTGTTTTTACAAGCAACTAAAATTAACGCTTTATCAAAAATTTGCGAGATACGTTTTGTGATGTGAAGACTATTTTTTGTATCCGGAAATTCTTTGTTAATTACATAAATTTGTAGTACATTTCATGGACTTTCAAAATGTTTTTGAAGATTTTGTATATCTTCTCGAGATAATTTATAATTTAAAATGTACAGCGCAATAACTATAACGGGGTAATAACGCCAATCCTTCGCATTAATACCCCGGTTGATTCCCTACAGTGGCCGTGCTACATCCTAAATATTGATTCAAATAAACACAGTTAAAACTGTGCAATGTTTCTAACAATTCTATTTAAGCGGTCCTTTTTAAGCAAAAAGAAGCTCACGGTTTGATATTCTTTTGCCTAATCCCCACCCCCCACAACACACCTTTATTTTTCTTACACTTTCACAAAAATTGAACATTTTCAATAGCTTAGAATGCAATTTGTCAATTTCTAATTTTGAAGAGTTTGTATTTTTAGAATTGGGCAATCTACATGCAATTATTCCATCTTATTTCATAGTTTTGTTTGCATGGCGTTATTACCCATATATGTGGGTAATAACGCCAAATAGCATTGGTCAAGAAATCACGCCATTACATTTTATGAATACATATCTGTTAAATTATTTTTTTTATATAGATAGTCAATGAGTTGCTGTATCAAATCATATATCTGTTTGAAAAATACAATCTAAAACTGAGCCGTGAAAATTGGTAGAACCTTAACGTGGCGTTATTATCCCAGGGTACCTTATATTAAATGTATATATATATACATATATATAAATTTTGTCAAACATTACTTTCATAGAAATAGGAATTTTATGCAATTAAATTTAACACGAAGATTTGTGCATTTTCATGCAAAGATGAGCTAATTTAACAATTGTTGTATCGTTCATATAATTTTGAAACCCACTGTATTAATTATTTTCTTATAAAAGTAATACATGTATAAAACAAACAAATGCTCATTATATTCTTTTAAACCTGATATAGATAATGTCCATAAAAATATCTAAATAGTCGAAAAAATAGTTGTAAAATTTCAAACGTTTATATATTAAAATATATGGTTAACTGTACAAATAAAATGTGACAAATCATAATTCATTGCAATTTTCGTATAAGTTCGAAGACCTGGATCATGTATTTCAAATGTGTGATATTTCAAACATATAATACTAGAGCATAAAATATGTTAATTAAGCAAAATATTTTAAAATAATTTATACTTTTCCAGTCGTTATATTCGTGATGTCATGTTATAAATGTAAGATTTATAATTAGGATGTAGGATTTATGGATTATTCAGGATTTCTGAAAATAATTACACTGCTGATCTTGTTTGTGTAGACTGCAGATATCTGAACCTTTTTTCGTTTCTTTGAACTTGCCATAAAGCTAAGAAAAATCCTATGGGGTGTTATTTGTAATGTCTAGTATACCTTTATTAATCAGAGTAGTGATTTACTCCCGGAAGAAATTCATTCTCAGACTGGAAAATATTTGAGAAAAGTTAGCATTTCACATTATAAAACTTGACAATGCTCCTCTGGTCGATGCAATATCACCGAGTTAAACGAGCAAACAATCATTAGCTATGCGATAATTATTGCCTTGCGAAGATTTTTATCAAAATTTGTGTAGAACAATCCAATTATATGCATTTTTACATGAATGTCGATCATAAATATATTTTTAAAGACCTGTGAAATTATTACTTTTTATTTAGTTTCAATAATGTTGATTGTTGATATATTCTTTTTTCAAATTCAGCATAACATATTCTTTATAATTTTTCATATAAAATACTATAGTTTTTTTAATTCCAAAATTAAAAATCGTGCTATTTTTATTATCTTCTCTAAATACATATCCATGATGTTAATTACAAGATGGAATTTTAGCCCCATATCTATATCAGAGCCGTGAATAATTTTTCTTTAGATATCCAAAATACAGTTTCATTCAACATTTTAACTCCCGACATGTAATAATTTGCTAAACTCTTTCAGTCATAGAGAACTCACCGGAGAAATATTAGTCAAATTTTTACGACATGGCGTACATCCAGTAACTAATGGGTCTTAAAAGAGCGTCAAGAATGCATAAAAAGAACCATTCATAATATCTTTTGACATTTATTATTAGTTTGGGAAAGTTAAATATCGATGGAAAATATTTTGAATGTAGAGGTTTTTTTCCCAAATGTAATCACTGTGTTCAAAAGTCAAAACCTTTATTTAAGTATAATTTAAATTAAATACATATTGTCTGGTGAAGTAAGTAAAGTAATATGTATTATCGCCTTAACTATTTTCTGTTTTTTTAAAATATTGCTGCAGTTCTAAAGGTATTTAATTCTTTCAGATAAAGCAATTTCACACACAATTAGATTAATTTCAGAAAATAATTCTCAAAACAGAATTTACACTTTTAGTTTCGTTGCAGATTTAGAAATATATACATTTCTTGTATTTTCCAAAAGTGCATAACATTTAACATGTCACTTGCAACAGAAATGATTATTTTTTTTTTCCAGCAGTGTGGTGCAGATACGAAAGGGTATTTTTCAGAAAATACGAAACTGTTTGTCTTCGTAGGAAGTTAGCATTCGTTAATAAGTGGTAGATTGACAATACTCTTCGTAAATGAAAAATCTTGCTATTTGGAATTACGTCAAATTCCAACTTGTTTTGCATATATTGATGCAAAAACGATGCCTTACTGTAGGTTGGACTTTTGTTTTGATATTAACGTGTACTCCCATTCTCATATAAAGAAAATACTTAATAATAAATAAACAATCACTATGCAGTATTAATTGAACCCGTCGAAATCTCAAGGAAGGTCTCCATACGGTGCATACTAAGAATATTTTGAAAAATAAAAAAATAATGTTTAAAATACTCATGCATGTAATAAAGAATAAGTCAAATTTGCCGAGGAATTACAGTAAAAAGACTAAAAAAATAAAATACTTCAAAACATTTGGCCTGTAAAGACAAAAGTGTCACCCGATATAGCTAAATGCAATTTTTCATATATATATATATATATTATATTTACATATTGTATTACATATAATAAACGGCTTGTTTCTGCAGTTATTTAATTTATCATAGAAAAAAAATCATACATAAAAAAATCAAACTGATTTTTTTTATACATTTAAGAGTGTTCGGTGCATTTCGTTTCCATAGCAACGCAATTAAATCGATAATACGTAATTCACATTAATTTTGAGCTTGAAATAAGTTTATTTAATTTAAATTTTAAATTTCGTTTTAAATCGTGATTTTTTATAGCTAAATTTCAATACATACAAATATTAATATGACAAAATTATACTGACAAAAAAAACTGACAAAACTAAAGAAAAACAAGTTCATCATGAAACATCTTTTCCTTAAAGTGTATTTGACATAAAAAAAATATTTTTGGAAATTGTATTCCATCGCTAACCGATTAAAAATCACCAAATAATGAAAGTTTAATTATTATTTTACGGACGGGCAATCGAAGTTCGGCAAATTCTTTTTATAAATTTATACATCCTCATGTGAAGAATATTCTGATAATTTTTCATGTTATTCTGGTTAAGCTCATTTAGAAAACTTCTTTGATCAAACTAACTGCTTGGCACGCACTCGCTTGTTTAGTGCTACACACTGTAGTTCTAACTCAAACTGAATCGAGCTTCAATATGAACGCCTTCTTAAGAGACTCGGACAGCACTTGAAAATGATATATTAGTGAATTTTCCTTCATGCATTAAATTCAATGACTCAATCAACCAACTAGATTAGAATTTCGAAAATTTTTATTCTGTCAGAATGTGGGGAAGATCTCTTGTGCTTTCATCCATCAATCATGTGCTTCAGTAAACAAGAAATAAAAAATATCCAGTGCTTAATAACAACATTTAAGAATACCTTTAACCAATCCGAGAGACATTCCTGTTTTTATCAGTAAAGAATAATTGTTTATCATATCGTACCGGGTATGAATTTTGTGTTTATTTTTTTCGAGTGTCAGATAAAAAATGCATCGATGTGTCAGTTATAAAGGAAATACAAGATATCGCTTTATAAATCCCACTATTAAATGCTGAACAAACATTTAATGAAGAAGATGAATACATTGTTGATGAAATAAATTTTTTGACATAATCAGCCTAATTCGGACGAGGATTTTGATTTGAGCAAAGAAAGTGATATTTGTGACACGAGATCTGTGATTGAAGACTGAATAACAAATAAGAGTGGAAAAAATGTGAATTAAAACAAATCACGAGTGTAATAAATCATAATAGATATAAATGTATTAAGTTTCAATTTGAATATTTACAAAAATTATGATAATAAAAAACCCAAATTATTAAACTGCTTATATGAAACAATTGTTTTAAATAATATTTTAAAGATGTTATTTCTTTCTAACAGTTTAAATGCCAAACAAAATAAAGAAATGTATTAGATTAATTTTTAATGCAATTATTCAATTAATGAATAAATCATAACAGCTATAAATTTTCAAGTGGATGTAAAACGTGTGGGCCAGCATTAGAATCAGGGATGTATAGTCTAATGTCGCCATTGATCTTCCAACGGAGCCATCCCGGATGAATCCTGAAGAACTAATTCATCCAACTAACCTTTAACGATCACAGAATCTGGTCGGATTCCGAATCAGTTAAACAGAATAAATCGAAAGTTAGTTTTTGGAACTGCAGTAAACGCTGCATATGCAATTAGGTTAATTTTTAATAAAATTATTTAATCGGTAAAAATTGAGTTAAAAATTACGCTAATTTAAGTATACAGCGTTTACTGTCAATACATACTTATTTCGAATTCGGAAACGGACTATTTTCCTGCACTTCGAAATTTACAACTGTCGTAAAAAATGTAGTAAAGGTTTGCTTGTATCATTTCATGCAGCATTTACATTGTATATGTATATTTATTTCAGTATTTTCTTAATTAAAGACGTTTTGAGCCCATTTATCGCCAATAATTCAATTTGATTATTCTTTGTTCTAGTAAAGACGAAATGCAGATACAAGTTTTGAGTGGCTTAACTGATCAGAACTTCATTTAATCTTAAAAATGCTGGTGTTAAAAGAAATCAATCTTCTATTTCATTTAAAAAGAATGACTAACATTTTAGCGGGATTTCGTTACTCATTTGCAGGAGTAAGCTTGTATCCTGTATTTTGCGCCCAAATGGTAGTCTCGAATACAAGAAATGTCCTAATAGTAATAAGTTACACATCAGATGATTAAATACATTAGATTAGTAAAAGAAAATTTGAAAGGAAATTTGTGGGAACAAAACGTAAAAAAGTTTCCGTTTGTCATAAACATTATGACAGAGTGGTCCCGGAAGTGTTAACGATATTCTTTATTATCATTAAACTTTTAAAAACAATACTTTACATGGATCTTTTACTTGATTAATATGTTTACTGATACTTGTTATTATAAATACATACATTATAAAATAACTTTTCAATCTGCAACCAACTGTTTGCAATTCGCCTTGAAACTATTTAAAAAAAGTGTGCACAATAACACTTTTTTATTATTTAATCTGCGTCTTAAAATTCGTTAAAAAATTCTCTCTACTCTTCAGCAATATATTATTCCGTATGCATATTGAATCAATGTGTACAAATAAGGATAACATAAAAATAGCTTATTTCATTTTTATTAATATATTTTTATTTCTAAATCATCATTCAAATAAAATGCGCGAAAATTCGAGTTCATTTCCTTAGAAAACAAATTTGAATCCCTGCCGGATATTATTACTCATACATAAATGAAAATCTTGCAAATAATAAACTTCGAATGTACACAATAAAAATTGGATATACGCAGAAAATATTCCGTCTCTTTCTGCATATATGAAATGCATAAAGTTATTTTAAAGTTTCATACCTTGACAGAAATATAAATGAATGACTTATACAATAAAAGGAATGTAGATGAGAGAACAGTAGTGCCTCATTCTTAGATACGAAAATGATGGCATATATTCTAAGAAATGAAATTTTAAAACTGGTTCTTAAAAAGTGAAATGTTTTTAAGATTTACATTTTGAATAAAGGTTAAAGTATGCAAAAGAATAATATTCTACTCGTTAAATGGGATGTGCTCTAAGGAGAAATAATACAATAAGTTTTACTTCTGGAAAGACTGGTGTCATATATTCCTTCCTTCCTTAGGAGAATCATATTGATGAAGTATGTTCAGAAAAAACCAAACCCCTCAGGATTTAAAATGTTTGAAATATACGTTCAAACTTTGAGAAAGTGGATAGAACATTATTTCTCCACTGTATTTATTGTTTTTAAATAAAATACTTTTGGATTAAATATATGTGTATATATTATAGAAATGTTTTTACTATAAAATAATATAATATACATACATATATACTTATTAAGTAATTACAATATGATATGAGAAAGATTTAATAATCGAGGTTTTATAATGTGGTACTGTTATTTACAGTAATCATTATAATGATTCATCCATACTAAAATTTTACATACTTTTAATATTTAATAAATCAATTACTTATTAGTTTTATTAATTTTTTTTTATTTAATTCACATTTTAAATTTTACTTATATATCTACTGAGAGTATATGGTTAAGACAGCTTCCAATAGATATATAATGCTTTTAACTAATTTAAAGTCAAAATAATCTATTTTTTGCTACATCATCTACAACACACTATAGTGTTTGGAATGTTTTTTTTTCCTTGTCTGTCCGTTTTAATAATGTTAATATGATTTTTTTTTCGTTCTATATGTGTTGGTAGTCCAAAATTTTTATTATTTTCCCTTCTCGCTAATAGGAAGATGAAACAACAGACTTTCTTTATAGTTCCAAAGTATTTGTGGGCCTAAAGATTCTACTTCGGTTCTACAAAATTCGATTACTATTCTACAAAATTTTCCATGTTTCAATGTAGTAATTTTGTATTAAATTTGATGATTTATAGATTGTTTTAGAATTAATGGTTTTACATATACATACATGCATACATACATATATATACCGGGTGTCCCAAAAATGACTGATGGATTTTAAAATTCAATAACTTGGACACGGTGACAGCTATTTAAAAAATTTTTGCAGGAGGATTATGTATAATGTCAGGAGTTTTTTTTACCGTAATTTTTTATTTTAGTTCGCATCTCAAACAATAGGTGGCGCTGACGGCGATTGGAAACCTGGTTCTAAATGAAAATAATACTGATAAAATACGTTCAGAATACACAAAAAACTATGGTTTACAGAGCACATTTAAGCCTTTGGAAGTAGTTTAAATCATTCTTTAAATGTCTTAATTTTAAATAACACAATGAAATTTGACAAGTATTTGTAGATACTTTATATTTTTCAAAATACTGCTGTTTTTTTAATTTAGTGTTGTATATATCATGCAAACATATGCCGGTAATTTAATGTAAACAAAAATTACTCCATTAAGGATTATAAAAGCATATATATATATATATATTTGTAATGTTACAGCCAACTGATGCAACGTCATTTTGTCATCAGAATCTTTCTTCATCTTTGCAGCTGTCTTAGATTTGACTCATCTACCACGTCAGATGACAATATTGATGACCAAAAAATTGTGTTTTCGTCACGGTACACTCTCATATTGTCAATTTGTTGAATGCGATAAGATATGTATCTCTTTTAGCAAAATTATTTTTATTTTACCATAAATCGATTAAAGATATATTAAGAGTTCTTATCTAACAGATATATAAATAAATGCATTCGTTCTGTTATTCTTAAATAGAAAACTTTTTTACCATATTTCAAAACCACCAATATATAACAATGTTTTTACCAAAGAAAATATCTTTAGAACAAATATTTTTCGTAGAACTTAGAACTATGTCGTAATAACTGATTTTTAAATTATAAATATACGGAGTAAATTTTACATATTCTCCCAAATGATAAGTGGTGAAAGAAGATCTGATGTGTCAATTTTTTAAAACTTTTCTTCATTTTAACAATTTTCAAATATTCTTACAATAAAGTATATCTTGTTTTGATTCAGTAGAAATGTATGTTTCTTCGTGAAAATACCTTTCCCGAAAAATATGGAATAGTAAATATACTTAATAGATATCCTTACACTAAATAAAATCAAATTAAAATGGAAAGTTAGAGTTCAATATATGAAAGTAAACTATACTAAATTCAATTTGATTTAAATAATTAAAATACATATAAAAAGCACAAAGGTGCATACATATAATTTTTTACAATACATTAAAAATAACAGTTTCACCTGTGGCAGATAGGTTCTGCTCTGGCAGCTGGTAGACGGGAGGTGCTGCATTCGAACCCAATCGCGCACCTCGGTCTAACTGTTCGAGGTTTTCATGGTTTTCTTCGAACCTTCAAAAATAAGGGTTAGGTTCCCTTAGAAAGAAGGAGGGCACGCCTCCTAGATCTTACATCCCTCGTGTAGATAATCGGCCGTCATAAATAACACCAACACCATAAAAATATCACAAAATATATTTTAAACGATTAAAATAAATAAATAAATATATAAAAACATTTTCAACTGATATACGGTCGTCACCAGCGGGGATTTTTATGTTACTATTTTTCTTTCCGCTTATTCGAGAACTGTTTTGAAAAAATTATTCTAATTTTGATTTTGAAGAAAGATATGGCTGGCAACGGTGCACTATCATACAATATCCATAATGTATGGAAATGTTGGCTACGTGATGGATTAAAGCTCGTTTTTCGTAGAAATTTACTATCTATAAGAGGCATTTTATCCGACATAAAACAATTAAATTAGAACAATTTCTTCTACACAATTCTCGAATATGCACAAAAAAGTAATAACAGTAATAATAATAAGTCCCTATTGATGATGGCCGTAATATGTTTGAAAACGATTTGTTTTTTTCAATCAACCTTTATCTCACAGACTATAAAAGCCTGAGTTAATGTGTTAAAAAAGTTAATGTGTCAGCATGGTTTGTGTATGTACGTAACGCGATAAATCTTCATGAAAACATTAGATTCGCTTAATTTTTTTCCAGGTTAATTCTCATAAAGCGCTTCGCTGATTGGTTTTAGGAGTTTGTTGGTTCAGTATAAAGTGAGGGGACAGGGGCTATCACCCCCTTAATAAATAATAATATAAATGTTTTTTAATGCAGATTTTTCCGATATGGTTCAAAATATGTTTTCTAAGTTCATTCTAAAAACTCATTTCTCTAATTAGTTTATGGAGCTCATTAGTTAAGTATAAAAGGATAACTACCTTAATTTAGATAAATAGGTGTTTTATGCAGAATTTTCCGGTTTGCTTCATTTTTTAAGTTAATTTTTATAAGGTGCTGCTTACTTAACTAGTTATGGGGTTCATTCGTTAAGTATATAGGGGTTAGCGTGGGCTTATCCGCTTAATTTATATTAATAAGTTTCCCATGCTAAATTATCGTATTTCTTTCAAATTTAATATACTGGTTGATTCTGACAAGGTGCTTAATCGATCAGTTTTCAGGTTTCCTTGGTTAGGCGTAAAAGGGAAAACAATGGCTATTTCCCCCTCAATTTAGATAAAGGGGTTTTTAATTTAAAAGTATGCGATTTTCTCCTTTTGTTCCTAGATTCATTGAGATAAGAGGCTTTCCTGATTTGTTTGGGGGTTCATCCGTAAAAAATAAAGTTGAGATGATCGGTTAACCTGCCCCCCCCCCTATTAATTTAAATAAATGGATTTTTCTGCATAATAACCAGATTTCATTAAAAGTTTAGATATATAATCATAGTAATAAGGAGCCGCCTTGATTAGTTGTGGGTGTTCATTTGTTAATTATAAAGAAGGGGGTTGGATGTAACCCATATAGGTACATGGATTTTTAATGCATAGTTTACTTAAAATATTGGATATAGCTTCATTTTGATAAGGCGCTTACATGATTAATTTTCGGGGTTCATTGTTAAGTATAAAGTGGAGAATAAGGGCTACTCCCTAATTTAGGCAAATAGGTTTTTCATACAGATTTTCACTTCAAATTTTGGATATCCGATTTGCTTCAAAAAACTATAAAAGGGGAACGGGTGATTTACCCCCTTCCTTAAATTAAATAAATGTGTTTTTATGCAGAATTATCAGATTTGCTTGAAATTTTGGATATAGGCTCTTTCTGATAAGGCGAATCCCTGAATAGTTTGGGGGATTCAACGGTTTATTATAATGGGGAAAATATGGGATTTCAGTGTTGCCAGATGGGCTACTTTTTATATTCAGATTCTTGATTGGCACCACTTTTTTGTAATGGTACAATGGACCTTATTTAATGACGAATTAGTAAAGGCAAATACAAAGGAAATTTTACAGTTTCAAAAAAGTGGTGCCGATCAAGAAATCGTAATTTAAAAAAAGTAGCCCACTGGCAACACTGGGGGATTTCTTCACCTTAATCTATATAAATGGGCTTTTAAGCAGAATTACCCGATTTAATTCGAATTTTGAATATAGGTTCATTCTGATAACGCGCATCCCTGATCAGTTTTGGCGGTTCTATAGTTAAATATTAAGAGAGAAATGGGCTAGCTAGTCCTCCTTAATTTGTATTTCGAGGGGCATTATTTTGTCAAAAAATATGGTGTAATACACAATTAGTGTAAATGGACTGTAAGTTTAAATGGACAATATATTTTTTTAATAATTTATTTTATAATATATTTGATGCATTTTAAATAAACTTATATGTATAAATCTGAAAGTAATTTTAGTACATTTATTTCTATGTTTTATAGGAATTTTAATCAAATATCTACTTTACTCGTAGCGCCATGTAACTGTTGTGAGGGAAAGTACAAAACCTCTAATTGGTATGGCATAAATTGTAACTATGCATAAACGATCGTGCTTCACATTGGTTCTTGTTTATGTTCTCGTAAATTTCAAGAATAGCCTCCTAAGAATGCATTATATAAGATAACAGAAAACTCTCGAAAGGGAATCTTCAAAACTTTAACTGCTCATTATACTTCAAATAAGGCATTCTCACTGTTAATGGTTAATTATTTTGAAATTGAAGATAATTTGAATCTGCCCTTTTCGTGAAGATTCAGACAAGGATTTTAAGACAGGGCATACAATTCTTTTCGTTCTACGTATGAAGTTAATAACTTCGTACTTAGTAATCGTTATTGTGTTTCTTGTAGTGCAGTTCTGTGATTTAATTATTTCTTTTATGAGATATTGGTCTAAAATCCCCTTCTAATTCAATTATGAAAAACTAAAAATTAGTAAATAAGCAGAAGATTTTTATCTCGCTCTCGTCCGCCGATTGTAGTGTTTTTAATGGCTGATTTTAAAGTACTTGTCCACTTTTGCATCGCAGCTCTCTAATGAAAACTCTATTTACAAGATAGATCAATATACTACATATATCTAAACTATGTTTTATTTAAAAGTATAAGAAAGTGCTTGATGAGTGTCGTACAACTAATTTGCTACAATATTAAAATTTAGATTCAAGTAATTGTCGAAATAACTAAACTCAACTTAAATCGCATTCCCCTCTCTTTCTGTTGCAAATACGTACAAATAAATAATAGGCATGTTTATTCATAGATGGTCGCAATTTATACAAGTGTTAAAACAATAAAAATTTAATTTTGTATTCGTTACAGCAGTAAATTAATTGTAGGGTTCTACGTAGAAAATTGAAGTAAAATTTTATTTTAAGTTTTGTTTGAGAGATAACTGTTTAATATTAATACGCAGGACTTTCGTAATCGTATTTTCTCGAAATGTATACTTCCTTACAAAAACAGTTATTTTGTCAATTATTTTTAACCGCTTGAAGGGCACAGGTATATTATATGTACCACTTAATTTTCATTCCCTGTATCACTCCCTTTTATTTCCATTGGCACAGGAATTTTACTATTAACTTTTGATTTTTATAATGTACGCAAAAACAACTTTTATGTCCTATCATATAGATTTGTTTGTGAATCCCAGTGTCAATTATTCATTTGAACATTTTAGGGATAGAAGTGCTTTACCGCTCAAGGTATTAAACGTGATTCGAAAAAAATATTCTATTGTCTATCTAAAAATAAAATGTATGTTTTTAGAAACATCATCGAATTACGCCTTAGTATTTGTTAAACTCATTTAATTTATATATTTCATGTTTCGTACACATGAAGGAATTTAGTGGATTTTAAGTGTTTCTGCAGCAAAGGTTTCTTAAAGCACTGGTCGCTATATCTAAAGAATTATTTTTTTCTTAAAATAAGGAAAATATCTCTTTACAAAATTTTTGATCTGCTTAAAAATATTTGAAGCGTTATGAACCCAAAAAGTCAGAATAGCTGTATTGAAATTTTTCTTCATTGTGGACATAATGTACTCAGAATTGTCGCAACATAGCAGAAATTGATATGCCGACGGCCAAGAGAATGAAGTAAGGCATATGGGGTTAAAAGAAATAAAGCACCGAGAATAGGAGCTCGATAACTTCAATTCTAAATATTTTGTATTAATTCTTTCATGATGTGCGATCAGAGAGCTTTATATCATTTTGATGATTTCTTTTATGTAGTTTTAACTGCTTCAGAATTGAGGAGTTAAGACATCTGTATTGAGCAATTATGATACTTCTGAATTATATTCTAATCATAACATTAGATTTTCCATTCATTTAAGGAAGTTCACGGATTATGCAATTGTTACGGTATGGATAGTTAATAGAAGCGCATTATCACTATCACATATCATTTTTACGAAACATATTGCCTGCCCATCACACATAGGGAAAGTCCCGTTCAGGCCAGTCTCGACTGTGTAGAAAGAAAATATAAGACTGATCATGGGACAACACGAGTCATTTCTCTAAAAAAATTCAGCTCGAGATCAGACACGGTGTAAATGTCCTGTGCCGATCTCTCCGCTTACATGTTTAATTTCAGTATTGATTGTCAAATTATCATCGGTTCGTGAGTACATGTATATTATTCTATCCATTAAAAAATTTCCTATGTAATAGGCTCCATTTAAATTTTTATATCGGGTTGTACAGCCGCTGTTTTTTTTTTTTTTTTTTTTTTTTTTTTTTTTGAGCACGGAATATTTTTTTATGTCGGAGGGGCATTTCTTTCTCGCACAGGTTTTTTTTTTCTTTTATTTTTAATTAGAGATATTGTACAATTGTTGGGAAAAAACAAGAATAACTCCATAATTTTTAATAGCCATACTACCGTAGACACATGCGAAAGCCATTGTTACGCTAGGAGTCGTGTCTACTTTTCGAGTTTGAGTACATGTTTTGAAATAGCGGTCATCTACATATCAACCTATTATACTCCTAAAAAATCCATCAAATTTACGACAAAAACTGCTGCCAGAAGTTTTTACCGTAAAACGAGCAGTAAAATTATATGTAATAAAAAATTATATCTAATTTTACTGCATTTTTTTACTGCATTTTTTTACTGCAAAAACTGACTGCAACACTGCTACCAGCAGTTTTTGCAGTAAATTAAACGATTTTTTTTACACTGTAACATTCAGTTCATGAATCTGTCCAGATTTTATGTGCGCATGGTGCTGACCAGGTTAGAGCATAATAGTGTCTACACTTATACCGAATAAATATAAGCCACAGACAATCTATTTTTTACTCGAGCGTCCACAACTGTCACCAAACATTTTATTGGTAAAAATATTATGCGGCTCATAAATGAGAATATAAACTTGATTATGAAATATATATCTCAACAAAATGATTAATAAATAATTAGCTGTTTTGATTTTTTTTTTTTTTTTTTTTTTTGAGGAAGGGTAATGGAAGGCACCTTAATTAGCGTGGAGCCCACGCAAGCGGAATGCCCTGTGTGGCCGCACCTTTAGAATACCCTTTAAGGATGGCTCTTCTCAGAAGGCGTTCAAAATATCTAAAATAAATTTTGCTTTCAAAAATATGTATTTTCTATCTCGATAACTTTATGATAAATAACTTCACTTAGACAATGTTTCAATAAAAATATTTATCTTTTTAAGAATAAAAATTTTCTGTGATATTTTTACACTGCCGCGTATCAACGCAAAGAGACAGTTGCAGTGTTTACTATGACATTCTTTACTCTCAGATGCATAGTTTAACTACACACATAAAATATCTCGTATTGCTATTTTATGTTCATATGTTTAAGGCAAAAAGTATGAATACATAGACTCGCTTACATAAAAGAAAATGAAAATTTGAAGAAGTATTTATCGGCTTAATTAATTATTTAGTCTGAAGAGAAATATTATCTCTTATAACACAGCAACAATAAATGCGGGAATTACTAAAAATATGAATCTAGACTCACTATAGTATTTTTTCATTAGTGCTAAGTCTATTTTGGTAGTCCACCGTAAATGCATCAGTGCATGGGAAATACTACGGAATATTTAAAAGAGCATTTAGACTTTTTCTTTTCCAGAATATTACATTTTGTTTAAAATTTTATGTTTTGCATTTATAAATAACCTTGTCATAGAAAAATGGAAAAAGCTTTTAGGATGAAAATAAAAAAAATATATAAAAAAATATTTCTACATTTTTGTATTTTTTTTTTTTTCTCATTTTTTTAGGGAAAAAAGTTCTATGCAAATATGAGTGCTGCAGAAATGTATGTTTTCAAACGACAAATACGATTTTTCGGCAGCAAATATTTTTTCTACTAAAATTTCCAGCATTCCGAGTTTAGTTTTTTCCTTATATTGTAGCACTTTTTGATGCATTTTTTTTTTTCTCGGGAAGATCCAAGCTAATCCTTAGCTGCAGTTTGAAAGTTTTATTCTTTTGTTATGTAAATCCTCCTTGAGTTACCGGGAAAAACATTTATTTTATTTATTTTACAAACATATATAAATATTTATACCTTTCATTAAAATGATGACAATTTACTATCTAACATTATTAAAATTTTTATTTTTATATTTTATCAACTTAAAGTTTTATTCCAAACAATCTATATGATAAATGCACAAGAGCAATTTTATCATATATTAAAACTTCGAAAGTAAATGCTAATATAAATATCATCCATGCTTCCAAATACTACCGAAAGCTATTTAAAAAGTTCATTAAATAATCACATTTAATGTGATTAGATTTTTTAATATGTTTGCTTAATAGTTTTATCTTCTAATTTTTACAGAAATTATGTAAAGAGTAAAAATTGCTCATTAAATAATATTGTGACACATTTGGTTTTCTACAGTACAATTTAAATAAATTTAATTATTACTGTATAACGAAGAAATGTTTTAAACCAAATTCTGTTAGATAGGAAATCGTCTACGGAGAGAAGATTTTCAGAAACGCTTATCTACACATACATCAATTATTTAAATTTCTAGATATTTTATATGTATATATATTTATTTATCTTGAAATTATTTATTGTACCAACTTAGAAAACAAAATATTAATTAACCAGTAAATTAAAAAAAATCATAAAAATGAAATTTAAAATAAGTAATTCTTAATGTATTAGATTTTTTAACCTATTTAATTATATATATATAAATCGTAGAAGCGCAATAGAGCCAGTCGCCAAGCATATGGAAAAATTAACTGTATGGACAACTAAATAATGATACTTCCGACAAATGCTTAAAGGGAATTTTGTAGCAATAAATACACTGGTGTCCAAAAGTTAAGCATAATTCGTAAAATGCTCAAAACGTTGAGTAAATACTCGTATTTTTTTTTCAAAATTACTTACAGAGATTAATTGGTTCAACAAGAAACATTGGGTTTATGCAAAACTTTTCAGTCGACTATGTCATACGCGAAATATCTGCGCGTGTCAGAACACTTATAAACCGGTTTACGCGGTATAGGCAGTTCAGACGAATTTCGTACAGCTAATGTGCCAAGAAATATTGTAACGATCAAACAGGATAAATGATGGCACAAAGACGCCATGTGGACACGTTTGCGAAAAGAAGAATCGTTGGAATGCTAGAATCCGGAAGATCACAAACCGGAGTGTCTCGAATTCTAAATGTGGACCTGTTTGTGATCTCAAGACAGAGACAGAGGTTTCAAAATACGGGAGATGTATACCGGACCATCAGTAGCAGGTCAACCAAGAGTCACAACGTTCGCCAAGACCGATATTTGGCAATAAGTGCGCGGTTTCAGAGGGGCAGTACTGCCAGAGAACTGGGTTCGGCGCTCACAGTCGCCATAAGAAAGCGAATATTGAGACAAACTTTTTACAGGAGACTCAATAATGCTGACCTGTATGCCAGAAGACCAGCAGTTTCTAATCCCCTTACGTCTGAGCATAAAGGTGCTCGTTTAAATTGGAATTTAAAATATCAACATTGGAGTGAGTGAGAGTAGGTAACGAGTCCCGATTTAGTCCTAACAGTGATTCTCGAAATGAAACGATATGGTGAGAACGTGGAACACGTTTTGAACCAAGAAGTATAATGGAAAGACATCTTTTTTTCATCCGGGGGAGTAATGGTATGGGTAGGAATCATGTTGGACGACCGCACAGACCTCTATATCTTTGACACGGGGTCTGTGATTGGTAAAAGACACAGAAACGAAGTTCTTGAGCCTTATGTTCACTTGTTTCGAGGTGCTATCGGTCCTCACTTCATATTCATGGATGATAATGTGCCTTGTCACCGTGTGTTACTGATTAACGACTTCCTTGAAACTGGAAAAATCCAACGCATGTCGTGGCCTAAAAACTGCCCGGATTTAAATCTTATTGAGCATGCATGGGGTATGCTCGGGAGACAACTTGCAGCCCTTTTGCACCCACCACACTCCGTTCCAGAACTAAAAGGAGCTCTCAAAGAAGCTTGGAACTGTTTGAGCCCACAACGCACTCATAATCTCATAGCGGGTATCGGAAATCGCTGTGAAGCGTGCCTGGCTATCAGAGATAACCATACACCTTATTAAACTGCAGCATCACTATTTTATTTAATGTTTTCTTTCATTTTTCCTTTAAAGTGTGAACCCTTGCTATGCTCAGTTTTCTTTCAAACTGCTACTTTGGATAGTAAAAGTAAATATTATAGTTCTTTTGAATTTTTTCCTTCCTTTATAACCGTTTTACACTCACATATCACGTTTCACCACATTCCGATTTAATATTTCTTTTATTACTTACTTAGTTACCAATTATGCATAACTTTAGGACACCAGTGTAGTTTCTGTAGTAATATGTTTCTGTTATCTATATAAAATTTGGCAGGGCAAGAGAAAAATTCGTATAAACCAAGCTAGAATTATACAAATAGATGTTAGTAGATGCGATTTTAGAACAGATTGAACCTTTTTCATTTTTTTATTAGCCCCTAACTCAAATACAGATATATGTATTTGTGGGATATTTACGCATTTTCCTAATTTATTTTTTTATGACTAGCTCAGATGTTTAAATTTTCATATAAAAATATTAATTTATAAAAGCATAAAACATTTGATTCTTATGCTTACTATATGCTTAAAAGAAATACCAAATGGCCTAACTCATGTCGAAATCTTCATATACACACAATATTATGATATGTTATAATAGTTTATTTCAATAAACCCCCAATAGCAAATGGGAATTGTAGCTTTCACGGTTTGTTTGAAAGGTCAGTCAAAATATATCAAACAATGTTGCCTGTTAAGATTGCAAGAGCAAGACTTACTCTATACTACGCATGATGGGTAAATAATAAAAGCTTGGAAAATATGTTTGTTTCCTTCGTTGGCTAAAAAAATCACTACCAGAGACAAAAGTGATTTAACCATTAGTATTAAAAACATCCGAATGTGTGCAAGAAAATAAAAATAGTATTTTTTGAATTACCTAATGACACAATTTTTGTGATTACATAGAGAAAAGATTTAAAATGATTTGTGTGAATTAGAAATTTGGAAATAAAATTGGAGGCCTAATGACAACCCTGCATCGAACATAACAGTCAGTAAATTGTTACTGAATAAAACGTACACTAAAAAACCGTTTTACGCAAAAAAATCTGTAATTCTACAGATGTAAGGTCAAAGAAATATGTATAGTAATTTTTTTGTGTTTACTGTACAAAGCAAAAATGTAAATTTACAAAACTAGTTTTTGTAAAGTTACAGAAATCTCTAGCTTTACAAATGAATCTACTAAAATTTAAGTAATATGACTAAAATTTCATCTGTAACTCGGGTTTAAATTAAAAAAAAGTCCTAGTCCAGGTATAGACGTTCTATCAAAAATTCTTATTAACTTTATAGATTTTTTTTATTTATGTGCAAAAGATTATCTGTTACTTTTTTTGTTGTTGTTGTCGTTACATGTAAAATTCTTGGAATCACAGTTTTCTAAAAAAAATTAGTTACTTTATTATATATGCACACACACACACACACATATATATATATATATATATATATATATATTTAAAGTATATTAGAGACATGTGATGTTATGCATATGAGAAATTGTAGGTGGCAGTGTATATAGAAAGGAAATCGCGCAATGAGTGTTGTTCAAGGTATCTGTAATATTCGGGTGTAGTATGAGTAAAATAAAAGATAGGAGTGTATTTGGCGTGTGATCAAATTATTGAAAACCAATAAACAGGTCCCGATGTCACCTCGGAAATCGTGCAGGAATTGCTATTTTCAAGAGCCTCTCTGCCAAGGTTGTAGGTTAAATACGTAGATTTGTAGAAAGCTACTTCTCACACGACCAACAGTTTTAGAGATAATCGAATGGATGAGTGGTCAGTTGGCATTGTAATAGCGTATATAGGGATCATAATGAAACTAGAATCGCTTGAAAAATACAGCGTGTTCGAAGTAACGATACAGAAACACAAACTCATGATACAGAACCATCTACTTGATAACTCGCTATAGCGTAAAGAAGACGTAATACCACGAGCATACTTATACGGGCAATATATCAGAGAATGAAATTTATAATATTGACCAAGGAATTTGCCACCGGGCTCTAGAAATGTGGATAATAATGTCTCACTAATAAGTCCAGATTCACGTTGATACAGGCCGATGGTATTGTATGAGTACGGCACAAACCCTTAGTCAGATGGATGTCTTCCCAACATATTACTCTTCAATTTCTAGCCGGTGGAATATACGGTTGGGAACTGTACAAATGGAATGAATTGAAACCCGTGATGCGTGTGATTTCGTGCTTCTCATGCCAAATTTACTGTGATATAGTTGACAATCCTGTGCTACCAGCTGTTTGTCTGCAACTACCGAGATGCAGGTGACAACCCTGTGCTCGAGTGCAACATTCTGCCAGAGCTGTATTCTTTGTACAAACGGATGTACAAAGTATGTGTTTAATTCACTACAAAGAAAAAAATATGCATGCATTTTTCTAGCTTCTGACTGATATGTTTATGCACAAGATTCTAAAATGAAAATAAATAGATCGAAGGGAGGGAGAAACGGATTATAGAATCCATATTGTTGCAATAAAATCAAAAATAAAGAAATAAATAAATAAAAAAAGTTTCTAAATTCTGCCTAGGTTTTTTTTTTTTTTTATTTGGCGGAGACTTTAGGGAGGGGGGATTTAAATAACTTTTATCGGAAATCTGTCGAAATATAAGATATTCTCACCCCTGTATTTGTCTTATTTACTTCTAAATTAATGATAAAGAAACATTTTTTGCTGATTTTTTAAAATGTTGAATATAAACTCCTCTTTCAAATGTAACTTCTTTTCTTTTGAAAGAGAGGGGTAGAGGGTTTGCTTACAATCGGGATTTTATGGTATATATCAGTTTAAAAAATATACTTTCTTAAAATATTACAGATATCTATTTCTATTCAAAGCTTCATATACATAGCTAGTTGAAAGATTGAAGAACGCTAACATTGGTTGCAAATTTGGATGAAATGAAACAGAAAAATTTGCAAAGTTGTTTAACGTAATACTCTGCATTAACAATGCATAAAATGTATTGTAGCAAACTGTTTAGTGAAAAATTGCATAACATTATTGCATTTTCGAAAGCATTAATTTTATTTAAATTACAATTGAACGAAAACGAACTTGTTGCTCTTTATGTATTTGTTGACAGATGTTTTTTTTTTTTTTTTTTTTTTAAGAAAATAAATTTTTTTAAGACAATAAATCTTCTATTTGAGACAAATTATGGATATTGAAGATGATATTATTTCTCAAGAAGTTAACTGAAAGGAACATAATTACAGAATGTTAACTGGGGCACTTATGAACTGTTCATATCTGCCTCAACTAGCCTGTTTATAAGACAAATCATTAACATTTCGGAATTTTAGAAGAAACAAAATTACCAAAAATACATGGAAGTAACCATACTATTGGTTAAAAAATTAAAATTCACGTAAATGAATAAACAAATAAACTTATTCGCTTAGCAAGTAGGACTTGAAATTTTACTTTTGAGATCTATAAATAATGTTTTGTCTACTGATGACAAAAAATATGTCAAAGATCTTCAAATATTTCTAACCATATGTCTACAGGTGCTGGTCATCGTTGGTAATTTATTTTTCAAGTAAAAGACCATATGATAGCTAGTGAAAAACTGCAACTGTTCACATGTGCCCTATTCTTACGACATTATAGAAAAAAAAATACTTTCTCAAATGTCAAGAATAGGTGAGTATATAATATGAGTTAAATATTTGAATACAGATAGAGCAAAACAGACTGAAGAAAATATAAGAATCAAAGATCAAGGAAAATGAAAAGGAAACAATCTCATTCAAACCAAATTAGTAAGTTAGAGTATGTTAATTGTAAGATAGAGTTTATTAATAGTTTAAAGTTGCAGCTTCGCTTTATTGTAAAAAGAATATGTAATTTTTAAACTTAATTAAAATATATGAAAACGTACAAGTGAAAATAATAAAAATATGTCAGATAGAAAATAGAAAAATTAATTGATGAAAATTAAATACCGCATTGAATATTTCATAACTAATTATTTAATGCAGTAAATGCAAATATATATATATATATATAATAAAGTTTGATAAAATGAACAAAGAAATATATAAATTAAATAAAAAAGAATTCGTTATGCAATATAATTTAATAGAAACTTGAAATTAAATGTTTTTCTACTTTGCCCACATTTGTAGTTTTACATAGTTCGATTTCCAGGCGTACATTAATGTGAGTCACATGGGTAAATTTCTAAGCTGTTTGGCTGCCAGTATTTTAGAGCGGGCATATTTGACGTATTTTATTGGGGATGTCTCAATAACAGTGTAAAGGGAAGAATTTTTTTTTTCGAAAATAATGGTGGGTTTAGTATTAAAAAATGTTTTATTTTATTCTAGTTATTATAAATCAGATATATGTGTTCAATATTTTGTAATAAGACTACTTTTTTACAAATTCATAGATAAAAAATTTGCTGAGTTTAATCTTGAAATATTTTCTTTGTAGAATGAACCTTATTACTTTTTTCTAAAACAAATAATTTGCCAGTCGTAAAAATCTTTTTTCGTTTTCACTTTTCGTGGAACTAATAAATAAAACTTTCAACAATACAAGAAGTACTTGAAAAATAAGATAACAAAAATATACATTCTATACTCTTTGTATCAATTGTTATTTTTTAGCTCTGTCTCTCTGTGTCTGTATATATATATATATATATATATATATATATATATATATATATATATATATATATATATATATATATGTGTGTGTGTGTGTGTTTTTTCTTTTATTTTTTTTTGAATGAGATATGTTTATTTTTAAGATTAGTTGGAATATTTACAATCTACTTTCTATAGAAATTCACCTTTCAACAACAATAAAAAGAGGAGATTAAAAACTGTATTGTGATTGATTGAAACGTATAGGAGTTTGAAGTTTTTTGATTAATAATAATATATAGTCAGTAGGAGTAATTTAATGCCAGATTTCCTACACAAGATTATCAAGATGTTTTTGTATGGCATAAATATTTCAATATTTATTACAAGTAATTATCCATGTGTACTGCAAATTAAATATACTGGGTTCGTATGCTTCAGTGTCGTTCAAGGACATTTTGCCAGAATTTTCGTAAAGTAATATTTTTCTTATTTAATGAAAAAAAATCTCTCTTCAGATTTAGGGACGAGTGTTTTACAAAATTGCCGGTACAAAAGTACATAAAATCCCCTGAATGAGTTCATGCCTACGACACCTGTTGAAACCCTGTTACGTGTTGAAAGCCTGTTACACCTTTTGAGGAAGAAAAAATATTTTGCAGAATGCGTCAAAAATTGAGCAAAATGTTCCTCTTCAGTAGTTTCGATATCAATCTACTTAGATCAGGTAACAGAAAAAATAGAGATGATGTACGCATGAATAAAAATATTTGCTGGCATGTCCTAATCACACTCTCTTAAGCATTCTTTTCTTCATTTTGCAGGCTTAAAAATGACCCAGTAAACGTTACATTGTTAAAATCACCAAACCGTCGTGCGTAAACAATATACATGCAAACCCTTTGCACGACATGGCGTGCATTTATATTGTGGTGTTATTATCTTTCCTTGTAAGAAATTTTTAGCATATACAATAAAGGAAAATAAAATCTGTCTTATTTAACCCTTTCCGGCATAGGCAAATTGTTTTCGCAAAATAAGAGATTAGTGACTGACTACTGGATTTCACAATTTTTTTTGGAAATTAAGAACTCCTTAATTTAAGCTTTCATCGTAAAGAAATTTCTTTTTAAAAAATTTTGGTGCCCTTTGAAAATTTGGAATTAAAACAAAGTGTGCCCGAAGTGGGAGAACTGTGAGTAAAGGGCAGAGCATTTTGTAATTGTGTAGTTGAAGAAAATTTCGTTTTAAAAAGTGGTGCCAACCGAATAAAATTTCCACACGAGTTTAAAGGGATAACACCGACATTTAGGCTGATATAAAAACAATGGTACATGTATTTTCATGGTTTTAAAGTTTGGAGATAGTTAACTAAAACTACTGAGAGTGGAATGAAGATGTTTGAATTTACAATAGAGGCAATTGAATTTTGAAGACCTTAAACGTAACGTGTATTTAACCACTTAACCCATCAATGTTCTTGAAAAACTTTCAAATAATACCCATAATTTTAATGTCTTTTGCAAAATCTTCCATCTTTTTATACCGGTTTTTCAAATCAAAATTTTTTCCTAAAATGATTCAGAGAAATGCTCTGATTAAATGCAAAATTCGCAATAAAAATTTGTTAGTGAGAATATTAAATTGTGACTGGAATATGAACATGATTAGCAAAATCATGCTGCCCGTATGATATACCGACAAATCCGGGAAGCGGTTAAAATATTTTCCATATGCTGTAGTCTATTATTAAAAAACTGTTGAGAAAGTTTTTTTTTATTAAGCCTAATTCTTAAAACTGTGTAATGCCTGAAATACCAAAACTTTTAATATTAAATATTTCATTCAGCCTATATTATTTATTGGGTTAATTTTTGTCGTACATGCTTAAGTTGAAATGCATGCACCTTCGTGTGAAAGCAGACTGGTTATATTTTCAAATGCGTAAAACGTCTATTTTATTTGTCATTTTCTTTTTAAGGCGGATTAATCTTAGATAACATTTGAATTTTTGGTTTCAGAGCTACATTTTAGAGATTTTTTAATGTACAGAAATTTAGTTAAATGGTTGAGGTTAGAAAGAATGATTTTTAATTTTTCATAAAATAATTCAATTTAAAATTTACGTTTTACAATTAAGTACCATTTATTTAGAACAAATATAAATTCTATGAATAAAACACACAATTTCATGCTATTTTGGAGGCCATTTATAGTAGAAGTAGAAAAAAAACATTCGTTTCCGTCGACCAGTTGTATAAAATTATAATTATACTGAAGCGTACATTTTGAAGTCTGTGTAATTATTATAACGAGAAGATTTATTAGGTATAATTATTGTTAACATTAAAAATAAATTCTTGATTACATTCCATTACTCACGTTAAAGTTACAGAAGTGAAATATCATTGACATTAAACTTGAATTTCTAGAAATAAAATCACTGATTCTTTACTTTCACACTTAATTCAAATAGAAAGAAATATAATTTACAAATAAATTGGATACTTCTCAAATCATTCGTGTGATGACATACTTCTAAAAACGTAATCAAAATTGCACATTATTGTCAAAGCTTATTTGTTTAAATAAATTGCTGCATTTACTCGTGAACTGCAAAATATTGTATCATCATTTCTACTATCGCATTCTTATTATCTAGATAAATGATATTTTAAATTATCGAGGCATGAAGTTAGATTAGGCCTTGCTGTTTATTCAGCGTATTCCATTTGTGAGTGAGATTGCCTCTAATAAATCTTTCAGATGAATGGAAGTGTTAAAATTTATTTTAAGCTCTTTTAAAAATTTTACGATTTCAAAGAATCCATTGGTGAAGAATAAAGAATGGCATACTCCATTACAAATACTTTTCGAAACCCATCGCTGTTCGCTTAATTTCATTGTATACAAACAATATTTTCAATTAACATACAATTAACGAAATATACTTATAATTAAGTCCACATTAATAAGTATTTTAAACGTTTGTAACAAATAGTTTTTTAAATTTTTTGAATTGTTCTCAATATGTGTTATTCACAGAACTTCAAATGTATCACACATTATTTATTTAAAATATTCGATGCTACGTTTATTTTTATATCGCGTATAAAATGACGTGGGATGCAATGTCTCGTTTAATTCATAACAGTATGGAATGTAGAAATCTTTTGTTTTTGATAATTTACACAAGTAATTTCTAACTATTTTAAATATTTTTTAAAATATATATATTTCGCATTAAATATTAACACCCATTATAACATAAATTTTGGAAGAAATGTCTGTGTGTTATGAGGACGCCATTCCTGGATTAGGGGCAATTAAAATTTGCTTAGTCTTTGGATTGATTATTATGAGGTGTGCAGTAAACAGGTATATGTTCGACAAAAACATTTTTATAGAACACCGTAGAAAAACTCAAAATGTTTTATAGTAAAAAGGGTATATGACTACCCGAAATTAATTTCGTGATAAAAATTGCCAACAAAAGTATTTGAAGCAGACTTTCTTAGCGTTACTTATATTTTCAAGATAAATTCCCAATAAAAAATTTCGTCAACATTCTATCTAGTATTTCTAAGTGATGTTCTTGAAACTTTTTTTCTGCAGCGATAAGTTAAAAATACCTCCATCACAAGTACTTTAAGTATGGATAATATACGTTCAAATAACATAGGTGTGCAAAAATAAGAGAACTTGTATATATTTACAAGTTTCACGAAGTGTATGGTTTAAAATGCAAAACCATTTCTTTGAAACAAAGATTAAAAGCTTTAGACTCAAATACGGAATGGAAATCCTGTGAATGGACTGACTGGATAGAGGAACAAGCTTTATATATGAGTTCTTAAATTTCACATTATGTTCTCCCGCACACCAAACCTAATAACTTGGAGAGTGTTTCCTGAAATTTAAACGAAAACCGTAAAAATGAGCAACCATATAATGTTTGGATGATGAAAGGAGATGACAAATTGCAGATAGGCTGGAAACAACATTGTGTAAAATGGAGATTCCTAAAGACTTAAATGTAACACCCAGAATCCTGTTAACTTAAGAAAAAAATAAAAGGATACTGGATCCATAGAGAAAGTCTGAGCAAGGTTGTCCGAGAGTTTCGACAGTCAACGAAGATCGTTATCTGTCTATTACAGCAATAGGAGATCAGGCGTACAACAGCTTTGCAGCTCTGTCGTGACATTTATTTGACTACGTGAATTCAAGTTTCAAGTTTTAATCTTTGCAGAAGGCTACATGAAAAAAGTCTCTTTAGAATAAGACTTGCTGCTTTCGTACCGTTAACATTTTTACACAGGAAAGCTCGTTTAGCATGGTGCAAATATCATAGATTTTGGACAAGGGATGAATGGGTGACCATCCTGCGTCAGCTTAATAACTATTTCTTAATGTACTGTCATCTGAAAGAAACAAGTGATCCAGTACGTGCCCTATAACTTGCATCATGTTGGAGGGGCCTACATCCCTCCTTGAGTTTTGCAAACTTTCTGTGACAGATGTGAGAAATATCGAAGATATCTTGGTACTCTATGTTTGCTTTTTTATGGAAGGAGTTTGCACTGATATTATTTTAATGGACTACCACATGCAACCAGAAAAGTTAACCTTTTCGATTCGTTTCTGGAAAGTAAGAATATTCGTTTGATGGATTAGCCAATCATATGTCTAAACGTAAACATTATAGATCATGTCTGGGATGTTCTGAAAAGGACAAATAGAACTCGCTTTTCACTTACTTTCCCTGAACAAGCCAGGTTCTGAAAATGGCTTTGTTCGGAAATTGAAACTAATTTGCGCAGGGACTAAGAAACTGCTGATTTTCAGTCTAGATTTACGATGTGAGAGATATATAACTGAAAAAACAGGCTATAAGCCCTATTCACCCATTATTCATTCTATAGAGTAAGTTAATATTTTTAATGCTATCTGACATTGATGAGTCTTACGATCATGCGTGCGCATTACAACGGTTGAATGGCTATTTTATTTGCACTGTAGCAAACTAGCTTCATACAAATTTCATAACATTTATCCAGTAATTCTGGAGAAAATTGACCGAAACAGAAACTTCTCTTAATTTTGTACACCAGTGAATGTGGCATACCAGTGGAATCGCATTTTCTAAAAGAAGTTCCTTAAAGTAAAACATATTTGCGATTTTATCAGAAATCCTCTATGCACTTTAGATTTACATTTTTTGAAATAGCCATAAAATAAAGCAGAATAAAATATAAAGCAATAGGTAATTATGAATAAATGTAAGATTTCAATTGGAAATATATTATCCATTATGTCCAGTAAATTATATTGACTAAGCAAATACATTCTAGTAAATTTGTATTGAAAACCATTTTGGTGTGCGGAACAAAAATGTGACAAAAACTTTTCAAATAAAGTCAATGCCAATACAATACTTTTTTATTTAGATATTTTTATTTTTTCATTCATTTAACTTCAAATATGATATATTTCGTCAAAAAGACTTTAACAAAATCCTTGTAAATATCCACAAACATTAAATATTGTTTCCCATTGTTCTTTTTTATTGTTATTTTTTTTACTGGGAGGTTTATGCCAGTTTTTTCTATGAATTTAACTTCTAAGTTAAGAGATAGTTTTCGTTTTTCAATTTTATACGTTAGATCCATTTTATATAATCACTAGTTTATCCGCATATGATAATAATCCTAACACAAACTCAAACATCCATTTCGTCAAAAGTTATATTTTAAAATGAAAATATCGCCAACAAATATTGAGTTGGAGCATATGCTATTTGGTATTTTATTGTCTTCGTAAATTGATGTTTGGAGTCTATAAATAACAAAAGTGCACGAAACCGAGAGAAAATAATGAAGTGTTTACTGACTTCCCACATTTTAATTTGTAAAATAAATATTTATACTCTCCCGAATGCTTCAAAAATTTTGTAGTATAACGGGTTTGGTGAGATGCTCTTAGAAGATTATGTTAAAATGCGGACGGTTAGTTTCTTTTCGAGTAGTAAAAAATATCATCTGTAAGAGGCAATAATTCACATGCGTTCGATGGTGCATTTGAAAAGGTTAACATTAATATTTTAAAACTCTGATTGCACCACATATTGGAAAAAAGTTGCTTTAAAAACATATATCTGGCATTTTGTTGCCTTTAAAATTGCAACCTTAGAGGACTATTACCATAAGAGGAAGAAACGTTTTCGAAAAAATGACCGTTTTACTTTATTTTCAATTGCTTAACTGTGATATATATTTTTTAATTGTTTGCGGCTTTTGAAATGTAAGAGAATGGTCTTTGAATATCTTCCTTTTCCTTTTTAGTAAGTCATTTGATGATAGTATTTAACATACAACGGCAAAATACCCTTAAAATTCTTTCTTTTCAATCTTCATTTTTTGCCGATAAGTAAACAGGCATCAGCTGATGCACGAGCAACTTTTCTCTCTAAAGTACAAAGATAAATTATTAATGAGAGTTCCTTATAATTATTAAACAAAAAGTAAATTAATTAATTGAAATTTGAAATACCGAGACTCGGGTGTACTAGGAGAGGGCTTGGACTAACATCACGCTAATTTTTAGTATTGTATAAGCGGTAAAGTTTCCTATCTATCAATCATACACACATACTGAGTGCGAAAGTATAAATAAAAAACATAAAGCAGTTACTAAAGTCACCTTATGTGTCATAAAATTCCAATTAAGATACCTTTTGACACTTTTTAAAATATAATTATCTTCTGTTTATTTAAAAAACTACATGCATTAGTTTACTTCTTTTTATCTAGAATGTGATTCATTTATTTTTGTCAGTTACCGTATTCATTCATTTTTAAAATGGCTCTCTAAAACCGTCTCTAAAAATACTTACAATATATTTTTAAATATTCGTTATAAATAGTTTTTACCTTGCCAATTAAGTAATTTGAGAAAGTAGTAATCTCTATATTTAATCATCTCAAAGACTGAAATGTTTTAAAACTGCACATATAAAGTACGAAAAGCACGCCAGCTGTTTTCAGGTGTGTCTTTACTGTTATTAGCTTCTCTTAATGGAAAATACCCGGTGCACTTCTAATACATCATCCTTAATTAAGCATCAGCTTTGAACTTCTCTTATCATAACGCTCCACAATTTTAGTTTTGGCTAAAGTTATGATCTTTAGAGCAAATAAAATGACACTGTATGGCAAATTAATGTTAAAACAAACACAAATTATCTTTGATTATCCTAACTCGATAAAAGAGTTCGTGTAAGTTATTCCTTCTTCTAAATTATGTACCTCTTTTAACTGAAGTGATAAGAAATGCTTAATTTCTTTGAAGATTTATAGAATGGATGATTATTGTGCTGTAATCATTTCTATGAAAAAGGTGGGAATTGAATAGCTAAATGAACTAAATAATTGAAACAATTCTGTTTGTCAGAAATTACATGTTCGATTATACCGAAACATAAAAATATTTATCTGCAATCGTATAATTAAGCCTGGTAGAATATATTTAAATATAGTTTTGAGAATATATAAACATTAAATTTTCAACTATAAATATCTAAATGAATATGTGTATATTTCTATAATTAGGTTTGTATAATGCAACTGAATTTCCATATCTGCTAACTGAATGTTATTTACTTCGGAAATTTAATTAAATTTTTAAAGATTTTGTATAATTTATAAGGCGTTCTGACGATATTTAAGTATAAATAGTAAACTTTTAATGCTTTAGAACTCAATCTATTTAAAAACTGATCGAGTTAATCAGAAATGTAAATGGGAATTTTAGATTTAAATAAATATATTTATTGTCTGATGAAAATTAACTTAATGATGTAAATTGATTTCTCTCTTGTAATTTAAATGCAAAAGTTATGTAAATATGTATGTAAACAACATGAAGTTGTATAAAAAAAATGAAATAAACATTTGACTGAAAGTTATACATTCTTTCAGTTTATGTTTAGAAAATTAGCTTAGAGGACCTTTTATGTAAACCAATTTCATATACAAATTGTATAAAATTCTGAAACACCTAAAACCTGTTTTTACCGTCTCATTATTATTATTATTATTATTATTATTTATTATTTATTATTACTATTTAAAATTTATCTCACTGTGTGAAACTTTCGGCGATGAAATTTAGAAGATATTGGAACATATGAAATTTTGGTAGTTTTCCAGAAATAACTTAATAAAAATTTGGTCGAATGGGCTGTAAGTTTGGATTTTCGTATTTGAATATTGCTAGGACCAATTTACGGAAAACGCGCAAAGGCATTATAATTTTTTTAAAGTCAAATTTAAAATTATATATTTTGAAATCGCTGTTCGAAAACTAAAACCCACGTACTGTAACCCATGAATTTTCAAAGAAAATTAAATTCAAGATACTGAAATTTGCTTACTGACAATTACATTTAATTTCTTTCTGATAGCAGACTTTTAGTTATCCTTAAACTGTTTTCTGCATTGCTAATAGTTTTGCAACTGCTATAATAATACATAACATTATAAGCTCAAAATTCTTAATCAAGATATTTTATATACCACGTCACCAAATTATATTTTAAAGCAAAATTCTCAGAAAAATTAAAATATGATTTCAAAATTATACAGGGTGATTCAGCTCGTCGGTGACAAACTTTAAGGATCGATAGAGCACACCTAGACGAACATTTTTGAATAGGGAATGTAGGGTCCCTGACGCGATGGTAAGGCGCTAGGCGCTTTCGAAAATTTGGGTGCCGAAATTCGAAACGTCATAAAAACTAGGGAAATGGTTAGATTTTCTTGCTTGTTGCGTCGAAATGATTCTGTTTGTTTAGACTTTCTTCAGTACCAATTTGATAAGCGTATCTCTTAAAACATGGATAGGGGGCGCTGCAGACTTTGGAGAGCTAGACAACAACTTTAAGCCCGTTATTTTGATAATTTAACACATGCTCGCCAAAGTTTATACTCTAACTTAAAGTTTGAACCCAAAAGTAGAGCCCTGCAAAAAGCGTAAGAGCCGGAATAAAATGTCAAAGTACAGGGTGGTCGAAACTCGAAGGCTCCTAAGAGATAAACAAACAGATTTCTTGACTTATGGCATGCATTTTCATGATTCTGTTTGCTGGGGCTCTCTGAAACTCAGTTGAACGGTACAAAAAGAAACATCGATAGGGGGCGCTTTGGGCAAAAAACATAATTCGTTGACATTTCGGACGCTAACTGGAAACGGGGCGCTACGATCAGTTAGAAACAAAACAAGAGAGTAATTTACTTATCATAAGAAGCTATTAAAACTGCAGTTTTTTTTTTTTTTTTTTTAACAAACATAGCTGGTTTCAATCATGCACAATGCGCGCAATAAAATTTACATAAGGTGCTTTTTGCTGATTTATGCAAAAGATATCGTACCATATCGATATGCAAAAGATACGTAATGCGTAGACGACAACGCGAGATGACGTAGTTGTATGCGCAGACACGTCTTTTGAACGTGCGGTACCTACTTAAGCTTCGGGTTACTTGTCTGCAGATCGGTAGTAGGATGGAACGGTACACAAACTCTGAATTGGCTGACATGCATTTGGCGTATGGCGCTGCTGGTTGTAATGGACGAGCCGCTCAGCGGTTGTACGCCGAGCGTTACCCCAACAGGCAAATCCCCTGCCATGCCTTCTTCGCTCGAGTACACCAGAGGTTGTCCACAACGGGATCTTTCGACGGAGGCAGGCCTGAACGGGAGCGATCAGTGAGCACCCCCGACAACGAAGAGGCTGTGCTTAACCTGGTTGAGGACAACCCAGGTCTTAGCACGAGAGATATCGCCAGACATGTTGGCATTTCGCAAGCAACTGCGTGGCGCATCTTACGTTCCCGGAATCTGCACCCCTACCACATCCAGCAGGTGCAGTTGCTCAGAGAGCAGGATTTTGGCCCTCGAGTGGAATTCTCAAGATGGTACTTGGCGATGAGATCCAGGGATCCCCGTTTTGTAAACAGCATTTTGTTTACGGACGAGTCCACCTTCAGCCGGGAGGGAATCTGGAACGCCCACAACAGTCATGTGTGGTGTGATGAAAATCCACATGAAACCAGAAGCCGAGCAGCCCAGGAGCGTTTCTCAGTAAATGTGTGGGCCGGCATTCTGGGGGATTGCCTCATTGGCCCTTATTTGTTACCTGAACGGCTGACAGGTGGAAATTACCTGATTTTCCTGGATCAAGTGCTGCCGCAGCTTCTGGAGGAGGCGCACGTACCCGAAGGTTCGCGTCGCCAGATGTGGTTCCAGCACGATGGAGCTCCGGCCCATTACACGAACGACGTGCGTCTCCATCTAAACGCAAGGTATGGCCAGCGGTGGATCGGGCGTGGGGGTCCAGTTCACTGGCCTGCCCGATCACCAGACCTCACCTGCTTGGATTTCTTCCTTTGGGGTTACCTGAAGGCCGAGGTATACCATACACCTGTCAGCAGTGCTGAAGAACTTGTGGCGCGCATTGTGGCAGCTGCAGGGCAGATCAGAGATACTCCTGGCATTGTTGGAAACACACACTCCTCAATGCGACGGAGGTGCGAAGCCTGCATCATGGCCCAAGGTCGAAATTTCGAGCATCTTTTGTAGTGTTATTTTTTGTAAATAAATTTCCAGTATCATTGATGTTTTTGGTCTAAATTTATTCAGAAGTGTTGAGCAGTGGTAGAAAATGTGTTTTCATTATTACTAACTGATCGTAGCGCCCCGTTTCCAGTTAGCGTCCGAAATGTCAACGAATTATGTTTTTTGCCCAAAGCGCCCCCTATCGATGTTTCTTTTTGTACCGTTCAACTGAGTTTCAGAGAGCCCCAGCAAACAGAATCATGAAAATGCATGCCATAAGTCAAGAAATCTGTTTGTTTATCTCTTAGGAGCCTTCGAGTTTCGACCACCCTGTACTTTGACATTTTATTCCGGCTCTTACGCTTTTTGCAGGGCTCTACTTTTGGGTTCAAACTTTAAGTTAGAGTATAAACTTTGGCGAGCATGTGTTAAATTATCAAAATAACGGGCTTAAAGTTGTTGTCTAGCTCTCCAAAGTCTGCAGCGCCCCCTATCCATGTTTTAAGAGATACGCTTATCAGATTGGTACTGAAGAAAGTCTAAACAAACAGAATCATTTCGACGCAACAAGCAAGAAAATCTAACCATTTCCCTAGTTTTTATGACGTTTCGAATTTCGGCACCCAAATTTTCGAAAGCGCCTAGCGCCTTACCATCGCGTCAGGGACCCTACATTCCCTATTCAAAAATGTTCGTCTAGGTGTGCTCTATCGATCCTTAAAGTTTGTCACCGACGAGCTGATTCACCCTGTATGTTAGTTTTGAAAATTTTGAACTTGATATAATTTCTATGTCGATTTTCTGAAGATAAATTGACAGAAAACATTACTTTCAATCTGATAGAATAGTTCAATATTATCTCAATTGCATTTTTTTGGCCAATTGTAGATACAATTTTCCAAATACCAAAACAGAAAACATGATATTGTATAGTAAAACAATATGCAGGGTATCCACTTACAATGGTGACCAATCGCTAATTTCTAAACCGTTAGTCATAGACATATAATTTCAATAAAAAATAAATATTTTAAAAGCAAATTGGGTTAATAAAAACATTAACTCATACTACGAATTTACAATTTTTATACTCTTTCCCTTTTCTATATTTATTAGAATTTTCCTATTACATTGAGAAATAAAAGAAAAAGAGTCCCGTATCTGTAAAACTAATGTCTACCGAGACTTTAAAAAGGAATGACATATACCACTTTTCTGCATGTGAATACAAGTAGAGACTCAAAAGATGAAAATAATATATAAAAGTAATCAGAGATTTTTGTTCACAAAGAATAACATGTTTAAAATAACTTTTGTATTTCTTTGAAATCTCAAAAGAAATACCTATATTAGCCAGAAGATGGCGGCATTGGGTAACGTCATTTTAGTCTGTCACGGTGACGTCATTGAGACCTTGCTTACTATACGGATATAGAAATTTAAACACTAAATGTAAAAGGAATTAAGAATTTTCTTCATTTGATTCCCTCCACTCCTTCCCTAATTTCCTTGCTTAACCCCAGAAATTGTAGCATAACTTCTGTCAGACAGTCTCTAAGACCGTTTAATTGAAGAATGAATATAGGGCTCCTTTAATTTAAATGAAGCTGTTTCTATACTAAACTTTCTATAATAACATACAATACCATACAATAACTACAATACAATAATAATTAAAACTACCCGGTTCAAAAGTCTCTAGTGATAGTCCTACGGCTCTAAATGAAAAAAAAAATTCAATAGTATTAATAATCAAAATGAAAAGTTAAACTGTAAAAATATAAAAAAACAATGTCGGTAATATCAAAAATAACAAAATATGTCTCTGACCAAAAGTGTATCTGAATCTACTGTAAACACGTCTAAGCATTAAAAATACGTTTGACTCTCTCTTTAATTTAAAGAATACATAACATTAATAAAAAAGAGTTCCATCTGTGTAGATTAATTATGCGAAATGAATTTAAGGCAACTCTTCTAATGAGAACCGTCATATGCAGTTTAAGAAATCTTTACACTTTTGCAATTAAACTTAAATACTAATCCAACGTCTTTTCAAAACGAATTGCTCCTTTCTAAAATTACTTTTATAAATGTTTTGTACACTTTATTATTCATTGGACAATTTATACAAATGACCGACTTTAAATGTCCGTTCAAGTACGAAATTACATCTTGACGTGCCACATAATGAGATATCCATGTTCAGAAAAAGTATCATATTGAAATAAGATTGCATTATTACCATTCGTATTTCTCTCTTTTTATGAATAAAGAAAAAAATTACATTAACTGTTTAAATATTTATTATAATATGTAATTGAACGATAATGCCATTAATTCTCATGACAAAGTTGTTTCTATCAGGATTTAGTTTAATAAAATCCTTCGTACCTGTAGCTATCCAAAAGCTTTCAGGTGTGTCTCATTCATTATTAGGTTCATAAATGCGAAAACCCTCGAGTCTTTCCTAATATGTCATTCTTAATTATGCTTTGGATTAGAATTCTTCTTATCATTGATGAAAGATTTCGTGCTCGATATAAGCTAAGATTTCCAAAGTATTCGCAGGTTATTCGAAAACGAAATTATTGTTGAATACGTTTATTCTCTTTTTGAAGATTATTCATTATTATTTTTATTATTTAACAAGTAATTTTGCAAAGATGTTTAGCTCAAAAATAGAAATTAATAATATGGAAGCCGCTGAATTTAATTTATAACGAAATTAATTTGAAGTTAGAGAAATATGCTATAGATTTACTGTAAAAAATACAAAGTTTTACCGATGATTGATTTTTTTTATAAAAAATTTTTTTATTCATTTACAAATGAATTTTATTTAATAAAAATGAGAAACAAATAGTATAAAAATAGTCTAATTACATTTATATAACTTATTATTGCTTTCTTTCTTATTTTAAAAAATAATCTGTATTCGGAAAGCTACAAAATATTAAGATAAGATGGTATTCTCAAATGAATGTTACAAGTATCTATAATGATCTTGAAGCCTAAATTCCTCATTCATCCATTTCTGGACGTCGTAAACTTATTAAAATTAATTTAGAAATATTTTTGTGGGATCTTCCATAATTGGGCCAACTGATTTCGTGAAAAAAGGCTCACAGTGTTCAAAGGTCTGACGCATGCCGTAATATACTGCATATATATACTAGATGTGTGAGGGAGTGACCTTTGTAATAAAGGCACTCTAGCATTTTTGAGATCGTGACGTCAATGATTTAACATGTGTAAGTGTGAAAGCGACATCTATCCTCTCTTTTACTTTAACTTTCTAGAGCGTGTGTGTCTTTCTCGGATTCTACAGTTATGTCGCGGTTAGAAGTAATATGTAAATTTGTAGTATCTCAGTCTGCAGCATATAAAAGCTTGGAGTTTGAGTGCGTGGTGTGTGTCTAGCGGCGTTAGCCAGCTAGTAGTGACTAGAAGCTGGCTAGGTGGTGACGCCAAGCAGTGGGATTGATTTAGAGCGAGTGATATCAAGTATTATCGAGCCTCCAGTGAGTGACAAGGAGTTTTGGAAGGCGATTTGGGAAGTTTGCCGTTGGTAAGAGTAACATTAATTACGTTGAATATTTCAAAGTTAATAAAGAGTATGTATACAGCCACGGGCTGTCTACTAAAATTATATCTAGCAGTCTAGCGGAAGTTTAAGTGAGAAGCAATCTAAAGTGCCCCGATTGAGCTAGTTCCGGAGCTGTGAGTATGAGTTTAATCTTTTAGTATTGTTACCAATTATTAAAATTAAGAACTGCTCCACTGCCCTTGAGCCCTAACCGTTTTAAATAAACTGTTTTTATCTTATGTTCTGAGTTATGTCTGCATTCATATCCCAGTACGAGCACACATCCGTTACAGTTGTATCATATATGGTTAAACTGCACTTAATAAATGGAGATAATTTTTAAATATTTTTTACTTACAAGTTCGGGAACTAAAATGTTTTTATTCACCTCAAGAAATTTGTGACATTTTCTTGCAATATCAAAAGCATACATTAAAGACCAAAATTTATCACGACTTTCATCTGAAATCTGAATCTTTACGAAGCGATAAAGCACTTTTTTTTTAACCACACACCCTATCCAACGAAATTATTTTTCCTTCCAGAATATTTTATGAAGAATATAATATTCCACGATACACATAATGGTGAAAATTTCAAAAGCATACATTTAAAAAACTGAGTTTCGTAAATCTCATTTTTCTTGCAAGTGCCATAAAACATGAATTTAATGGGCACATTTTCTTTTAAAAATAAAAATCTGAAACGCAGTTAGTTACATCTAAAAAATATTTTTTCAATGGTACATAAAATTCCATATAGCCCCTTACATTCATTTTAATAATCAAATATGCCGCTCGAATTATTTAAATGTGTTAGTCTAGAATGCGTTAAAAGCCGAAATTTTGCCGCCATTCTCATCATTTACCTCTTAAAAAATAAATGAATTATTAATGTCCCTTATGCAAAAATATTTAAATATTTAGTATTTACCATTTATAATAGTTTGTTTTATATCGAAATAAGGCTATTTGGAAAAGAAAATAACATTATAATTTAAATATATGTTTGAGAATATCTCAATGATCAGAGAAAATATCCAGCATTGCTTTTCATGACTTTGCTTGAGAAAAGCAGAGGGTCATTAATCAGGATTTTCTTCCAGGACATAAAAACTGGTTAAGATAGGATCAGATAAAATTTGGTGCCTTTTTTATATTTATTGCAATAAGAATGAATTAATCCTCTTTTTTCGTTATTTTTATGGGAGAATGGAAAAAGTTTCTTAATTTATAAACGGAAATCTCCTTTTTATAACTTTAATGCAATATTTTTCAAAAGCAAATATTGTTCTCTTTTTAACTAATTTACACTTAGATAAGAAAGTCAGATATACATTTCTAAATACAATTATCTCGCATTTATTTTGTTACTAATGGCGATTCTTATCTTCGACTTAAGTGCATGCATGCACATCTGATTAATATGCATAGAAATGCTTTCAAATGCATTTTATCCTTCACTGACTTAATTTCGGCTTATAACGTTATAAGGTACCCTGGGGTAATAACGCCACGTTAAGGTTCTACCAATTTTCACGGCTCAGTTTTAGTTTGTATTTTTTAAACAAATATATGATTTGATACAGCAACTCATTGACTATCTATATAAAAAAAATAATTTAACAGGTATGTATTCCTAAAATGTAATGGTGTGATTTCTTGACCAATGCTATTTGGCGTTATTACCCACCTATATGGGTAATAACGCCATGCAAACAAAACTATGAAATAAGATGGAATAATTGCATGTAGATTGCCCAATTCTAAAAATACAAACTCTAGAAACTTAGAAATAGACAAGTTGCATTCTAAGCTATTGAAAATGTTCAATTTTTTGTGAAAGTGTAAGAAAAATAAAGGTGTGGTGTGGTGTGTGGGGGGGGGAGGATGAGGCAAAAGAATATCAGACCGTGAGATTCTTTTTGCTTAAAAAGGATCGCTTAAATAGAATTATTAGACACATTGCACAGTTTTAACTGTGTTTATTTGAATCAGTATTTAGGATGTAGCTCGGCTACTGTAGGGAATCAACCGTGGTATTAATGCAAATGATTGGCGTTATTACCCCGTTATAGTTATTGCGCTGTGCATTTTAAATTACAAATTATCTCGAGAAGATATCCAAAATCTTCAACAACACTTTGAAAGTCCATGAAATGTACTACAAATTTATGTAATTAACAAAGTATTTCCGGATTAAAAAAATAGTCTTCACATCACAAAACGTACCTCGCAAATTTTAGATCAAGCGTTAATTTTAGTTGCTTGTAAAAACAATAAGACCTAAAAATGAAACAAATTAACTTGAAGCTGTTTTTTTCGAGTTATATGATTCAAAACACTTCTGCGCAGAGCACATGGGTGTCATTTACCAGATTATTTTATAATTATGCAAAATATTAGCACTTGGCGTTATTACCCCGCCTGGCGTTATTACCCCATACCACCTTATCTGATAAAAACTAATCCATTTTCCTTTCAAAACATAAGAAAAGGATGATTCTCTCTCAGCAAGATGTAATATCTTGCAGCTGTACTCTTTCAGCTTTTATGAAAATGTAAGCATGAATATCTCACCTAAATAAAAAAGGAATTTTAGGATTAAATGTATATTTTCATATGTAAAGAATACGCAGGAAAATGGATGTTTTTATTATATATATGTGATAACGGGTATTTATTAAGTAGGGCATTTATCGGTCAAATTTAATTCCGTATAAATTTTATTGGGTTTTCTGGGATATTTTATGTATCAATAGCATATCCATTAGTAGAAGTATTTCAAATATGTAACATTTTATTTTAATTACGCGTAGAAAAAATTTGCAAATTAGCATTGCTTAATTACAAACTCAATATGTAAATTAATACTCAAACTAAACTAAATTACTCAAACTAAATGTTTAAATTAATAAATTTTACACATATAGATGTGTAAATTTATATAATTACACACTTGTTATAAAAATTACATACTTTTTGAAAAGTTGTACCTGTTTCTATGTATATTTTAAATTTAAATAAAAAGAATATTGCCCAGTTAAACTGATGGCATTGAGCTCACAGGCTACAAATACTAATTGTACATTACAGCCTTATATTTTCAAGGGTTAATTCTGTTCGAAAAACAAATTAAGTAGGGGAAACAGCTCTACCCTTTCTCCTTTGTTATAGCCCCACCAGTGGCCGAGAGGATTAGACCGCTCAACTGGTAGACGGCAGGTGCTGGGTTCGAACCCAATCGCGGCCGTCGGCCTAACCGTTCGGAGTTTTCGTGGTTTTCTTCGAACCTTGCGTAAATACGGGTTAGGTTCCCTTAGAAAGACCCCCACGAAGGGCACTCCCCCCAGGTCCTATATCACTAGTGTAGATAATCAGACGACACCAAATAAACCAAACCAAAACCAAACCAAACTCCTTTGTTATACTTAATCATTGAACCTCCTAAACTATCAAGGACAAGCTTTCTCATAAAAAAAATCTATATCCGAAATTCGGAGAAAATTGGATAATTCTTAATAAAAACCCATTTAGCATTTATATAATTTAAGAGGAGTTATTCCCCTCTTTTATATTTAACCATTAAACTTCCAAAACTATTCAGAGATTTGAACGAAATCTGACAATTCTGATTGACAAATCCATTTATACAAGTTAAGAGGAGGGGCATTAGAACCCCCGTTCCCCCTGTTTATGCTTATTCAATGAACACCTAATAACAGCCACGGACTCGCCTCATCAGAATGATCTTATATCTAAATTTTGAACGAAAACTGTTAATTCTGCATGAAAATCCCGTTCATATCAATTAAGGGGAGGGGCATGAGCCCCCCGTTCCCCCTCTTATACATATCGAATGAACTCCAAAAACTAATCAGGGAAGCGTCTTATCAGGATATGCCTATATACAAAATTTCAAGTGGATCCGATATTTGTATCATGAGTTATCGCGTTATGCACGAACGGGCACATAAGCTCTCAGGCTATGATAGCCTGTGAGCTAAAAACTGAGTGTGTAATTTGTTATCACACCAAAAACGCAACCAAAAGTGTAAATGTAGAAAAATGCCTGAATTTACACGAATGGATGCGTTTTTGCATTTTACCCATAATTATATATACATGGATAAGTGTGCAAATCTCTGAAATCCTACACTTTTCATAAAATTTACACGATTCATACAAAAATTTACCTGGTTTTATATGCATTTAGTTTATGGCATTAAGTCTATAATTTCTTAACAGTTGATAAACCCAGAGAAGCGTGTAAATGTAGTTAATACCTGGATTTAAACTAATTGCTATGTTACAAATATTATAAATGTGTAAATCTTAAAATAAACGTTTGAAAATTGAAGGAGGGCTTTTATGTAATTCAAAGCTGCCCTTTTTATTTCATCAATTATCGCATAAGTACAGTAATGTAAAAGCATTTTCAAAATAAGGAACTAAAATAGTTTTTTATTTATTTATTTTTGCAAGATGCTCTGACATCCCCTCCCCCCCATTTCAGTAAAGTTAACAGCATATGAATATTTCAAAGAAAACCGAGCTTAAAATTGTCTTAACTCTTAACTGCTCTTAGAGGTAGCACAGACCGCTGCTTTTTCCAATTCCCACTGTTAAACATGTAATTTGCAGTTTCGTTTTTAGGTGCGTCCGTAATTATGTAAATACGTAGCACTTGTTGTCGCTCAGTCTCTCCGTCTGTCCGTCTGTTCGCATATAACAACGCAAAAACTACCCAACCAAATCGTTTGAAATTTAAAACATATAACTAATGCGTAATTTTGTTGAGTCATTTCAAATGTTATGAAAATCGGATGCATAGATCAATTACAGGGACAATCAAAAGGATTCCGTTACATTGCGGTCAATTGGAAAGAAAATTTCAAATGCATTTTAATCGTTTGAAATTTAAAAATATAATTATTACGTAATTTTTTCGAGTCATTTCAAATGTTATGAAAGTCGGATGCATAAATCATTTACAGGGACAATCAAAAGTATTCCATTACATAATACGGTCATTTGGGAAAAAGTTTCAAATGCATTCTAATGATGTTACATTCATTAGAACATAATAGAATTGGCATGAATCTATGAAATATATACTAAAATATGCATTCTGTACAATCTGTGATGCAAAGAATTTTTATAATTAAATTACAGGGCCACACAAAAGTATTCCACTACATAATGCTATACTGAGAAACATTGTTTGGGACGGGTTTTAATTATATTCAACTATTTCACATTTTATGAATAAGATATACGTTGCTGAGGTGTAATAAAAATTACTTCCTGCATATTTACAGAAACGTAAAGATTTCGACTACTATACTGTATCCGGAGTACGTTCTACTATATCAGCAAGATCTGAATATTTTTAAAACTTCGTTATCGTACGAACGCACCTCTTTGCTACGTTCACGTGCAATTTCCAACTTGTTAATACTAGTGAAGATTTGTTTAATTTGAAGCCGTAGGCCTATTACCTTTTGAATAAGTGAATTTTATTATAGTTGTAAGCGTGCAAAAAGTTCAGTAGAAAAAAAGCTTCCGTCGAATGAAAAAAGCCTTTTATCTGTTCTTTGATTAAGCGGTCTCAAAGACTACATAACAATAGTTATGGAAAAATTTTTGTCATAGTAGCGAAGGATTAAGAAAGAAATTTCGGGTGTAGAGGAGTGGCTCTAAGATTTTACATGACAGTAAAATCTTAGTTCCTTTTCATTTAATGTCTAAATATTCTATATCCAAATAGTAGGCATGGTCTCAATGACCTTATAGCAAGTTATGGTGGTCACGTTACATCTGTGATTAAAATTACACTATTCAGTGACGCCATTCTGTGACTAAATTATGAATTTCTCCCAAGACTTAATATATATATATATATATATATATACAAAATCCACTTTAAAAAGTGTTTTTCAAAAAATTGTCTGGCTACATATACATTTTTTTAATCACGTCACTGCAATTTACGTACGCTACGGAAGATCTGTATATCAAAATATATTCAGAAGAACTAAATGAAAATTTAAATACACAATAGAAATCTAAAATTAAGCTTTCCTACTACGTTCGCAGACTTTTTTTAAATCTAAGTTTTATAATTTTTGTGCTATTTTTCAGTGTAATTCAACACAGAATAAAGAAAATTATTTAAAAAAAGGTAATATTTATGCAAAATTTTAAAATTTCGAAGAATTTTGGTAATTTTCCAGCATTTGTTATGAAAACTGCATTGGCTCTAAGAAAACAAAAAATGTATATAACAGAAATATTTTTTCTACATATGCATATTAGACACTCTTGAATGCAATGAACTAAAAAATAATCAATATACAGAAATCTAAAAGAGATATAACTGATTATATACAGTTATATAGAAAATTTCAGTAACTTCACGTGTAATTCTTTAAAATATAGCTGTATATCAACAAATAAGTCACTTAGAGCTAATTATTGAATGCATCACACGCTATACATTATCTAAAAGTTTAAAAAATATATGTTTATAGAGTAATGAAATTTCGTGTTAGAGCAATAGTCGCTTACCCTTTCCGATGAAAACCTAATTTTTCAAGAAACGCATTTAAAGTTTTAACTTTGGTTTAAACTTAATGTCGTCTGCTTTACTTAAAGATCTGTAATTCCATATCCAATAGGAGTACAGGAAAAATAAAAACAGATTCCGAAAGAAAAATATTCATTCTATATGAAAATTAAATTAAAAAAATGCAATTTTGATAGAAATTGACGTTTTAAACGTATCCTAACGTAGTTTTTAAAAGTACCTAAAGCATACCATTCTGAAAATAAAACTCAGAAGACTTAATACAGAGTCATCATATTGCAATATAATCCCTCTTCATGCCTATTCATTTATTTAATAAATATTTCTTGTACTGTTGGCAATTTTTAGCGCTTCTTATCCCCCCTCTTCGTTAGTTAGAGAAATTCAACGTTCCGTAGAAAATAAAAATGATTTCAATTTCATTCATTATAAAACTTAATGGGACTTACGTTATTAACTTACGTAATTAAAGAATTACGTACAAATAATTACGGTACGAACAAAAATTCGCTTCCCAAATGACTTTCTACAATTTGTACATCAAGAACATCTTTCTTCATGTCTTCATATCTCCATTATGAACATAAACTTTCTATAATTTATACGTATATGAAGTCTAGATTTTAAACCTTCTCAGTTTAGATTAACCCCCAATTTCTGTAGGCCGACTCACAGACTGCTACGTTTTTTTCAATTTCATAGTTTAACTTACAGTTTAACAACAAAACCGGTAAAATTTTGTTTTGTTTGGGTCCTAGCACTAACTATACGGATTTTTGAAGACATGACAATTAATTACAATAGTATTGTGTAAAACGTTTAGTACAAAAACTGTATCTTCTGAGTTAATCAAACCTTTTATTTCTCTTTGGATGAAGGAGGTCTAACAGACATCTATAGTGCTCATGCGACAATTTACACCACAGCAATTTAGAGCTAAACAAGTTAAAATTCCTTCATTATAATTAAACGATTATTTTCAAGTTTTGTACACCGACTTTTTTGAGAAATGTTTAAAGTGGCTTGATCCGACCTACACAATGCATAAATGTGTTGCAATATTTTCGTGAAAAGTGTAAGTGAAAAGTAAAATGTTTATTTTTACGACTTGTTAATGCAATTATTTTTTTTATTTCCAAATTTTATGTATACAGGATATTAACCAAATGCAAATCTGATTTTTGAATTATGTATGTTAATTACTCATTCTTATTTTCACGAATGAGACATCCATCCCTCTCAGATAGAGTACCTAACTCTGAGGTCCCGGGATATGTAGCCAGAAACATTTTTTTTATAAAAATCCCCATGCAGCTGTAATTGTTATGAAGTTTTTCTTAAACTTTTGATAGGATAGGTTGAATTTGCATTACAAAAACATTACTGTAACAAAAAATGAGGGAGATTAAAGGAGGAGAACTATTCCTGACTTATTCTAAATGAAAGTTATCTATTTATCTATTTTCTTATGATCATATGAGGTTTACATGTGAAATTGTTGGCAATTGTTACGAAATGTAATATTTTATTATCTTAGACTTAACCTTATAATTTTTGTTACCGTGTCGTGCATACATTCCACTACATCTACGATCATTATTCATGAAATATTTCACAGATTGACTAGGCTGTTTCCTTTTACCAATATTCATGAAGCATTTATCTAAAATGTAGTAAAATTTCAGAATATTGCTGAAAAATTTTCCATCCTTAAATAGTATTTTGTGGCATTCGTATAACAGGTATATCTACTCAATTTGCAGTACGTAGGGGGGTGTACATAAACATTTAAAAGAAAAAACTTTTAAAATATTAAAAGCAACATGAGCTGCTACAGCTGCAAGACTAAGTGAAGATTTTTTTTCTTTTCTTTAGTTTAGATGACAGTCTTTGCACTGCATGTGAAATTCAGATTACGCAGGCTCAGATTACACAGGTACGAGTAAATTATTTTAAAATTCCACACCAAATCTAATGGAAAGATGGTTTGCAGTAACTATAACTTCAGTTCATAAACTTTTATGTCAATATAGGAAGATCGATAGTAAAAAAAGATTTATTTTTTCATGTAATTTACATGAAAAAAAGAAAAGAAAAAAAATCTTCACTTAGTCTTGCAGCTGTAGCAGCTCATGTTGCTTTTAATATTTTAAAAGTTTTTTCTTTTAAATGTTTATCTACCCCCCCCCCCCCCTACGTACTGCAAATTGAGTAGATATACCTGTTATACGAATGCCACAAAATACTATTTAAGGATGGAAAATTTTTCAGCAATATTCTGAAATTTTACTACATTTTAGATAAATGCTTCATGAATATTGGTAAAAGGAAACAGCCTAGTCAATCTGTGAAATATTTCATGAATAATGATCGTAGATGTAGTGGAATGTATGCACGACACGGTAACAAAAATTATAAGGTTAAGTCTAAGATAATAAAATATTACATTTCGTAACAATTGCCAACAATTTCACATGTAAACCTCATATGATCATAAGAAAATAGATAAATAGATAACTTTCATTTAGAATAAGTCAGGAATAGTTCTATTAAATTGGAAACATACACTGTTGACTCTTACTCTGTTTTCTGGTCGTAAAACAAAACTACTAGAAAGGATAAATATATCCAGCATATACAACTCAAGAACATTTAATTTGCGATTTAAAACATACCAAAGTATAAAGGTAAAGAACAAAAAATTGTGCATTCAAAAAAATATTCTGTCTACTTAAAATGTTACACACATATCTGTGTAATAATTTAAGATCATAAATAATATACAAATTTGTGTTTTGCGCAGAACACAGAAATGTGCATAATAAAAAATATTACACAAAAATATATGCATTTGTCTATTTCAAAAACATATGCGTATTTTTGCATAACACAAACAACTGTGTAAATTACATATAACACAAAATATGTTTTTTTTTTTCATAATATATATAAAATATGAGTAATCACAGAAGATTACACAGATAAATATGTAAGAATATTACACAGTTGTATGCCTATTCTTATGCAGTTTAAACATTAAAATGCGTATATCAAGAGTGATAAGATATTTTCTACACATTTATTGTTCTCATTAACTTACACATTAAAGTGTGTGTTTCAAAATTTACACATTAGGAGTATAATTTGGAAAACTACACATGATTTCACACAAATAAACAAATCATTTTATGTAATCGATATGCTTGTTTCTATACGTAAATTTACACATGCATTCCTTAGAGTATAATTTTGGTTATACTCATAAGAAATTTTTTTCAAGGAGGTTTTAATGTAATACTTGGATCCATTTAACGTAATTACCAGCACAGAATCTGCGAAAAAAATAAATCTTTCTTGCAGCAAATACTTTCCTGTAAAAATGTTGACTAATCCTTATAAATTAACTTCTTAGCAGTTTTATTTCTTATATAATAAATTAAGAATAGAGAAGAAAAACAAATTTTGCCATACTAAAACATCTGCTATGTATAATCGATAAATATCTGTCGATTAATTAAACAAAAGTTATTATTGAAAATTAGTTGTGTTCAAAACCTTTCAGTAACGAGGCAAGCAAAGTTTTTACGCGAGTGGTGCTCATCAAAAATTGATAAGGGATTACTAAACTTCTCCGTTTAAAAATTTTATTTGCTCTGAGGATTTTACGATCACATGAATGCGTGTGCAATTTGCCCATGGACCACTGAGCACTTTCACAAACATGGCAGCGGAAAAAGGCGGATATTTTATTAAGTTATGTACGGTCTCTAAAATTCGAACACCAATATTTTATAAAAGATTTTTTTTTATTTATACAATCTCAGAAAGATAAATCTGTAAAATCTTTTAAAAGTTATTGCTACCAAAGTTTAAAAGACAACACACACGCTGAAAAGATTATGCATTCAGCTGTCGTCATTTTTGTGTCACTGCTCAAACGGCGGTAATTTCGTTTAGAAATGTATTGTTACTAATACATTCAACTGGGTCTATTCAAATATTCGTATTAGTAATTTATCCTCTTGATAACGGAAGTTAAAATAACCTTTGAAATACGTATTTAATAGTTCTTCGCAAAGAAAAAAAATCATTACAGATTAGAAATGTTGATATAAAATATTAAACCTATTGAAATATCAATTTATTAATCAATAGCCTAAATTCACGCAATAACAGATTAAAGGCAATCTGCAAATCCTCAATATTGTTTATTCTAAAGCATTCAGAAATTCAGATATTCTAAAGCATTATGAAATCATCATATTTTCTTGGTTCCACTTCTTGAAGGCATGTTGCAAAATTAGATGAAAGTAATATTTATTGTGTGAAAAAATAATCACGTGTAGCCAATTATTGTGTTTAAATTTAGATTATATTTAAAAATAATTATTTAAAAAAATTAGTTATCTACACTCTAAAAAATAAATGTGTAAATTTACACTCAAAAATGTGTAAATCGATGATACAAAAACGACATGTCTTTGTGTGTAAATTGGTGTGTGAATTGCTCCAAATGTGTAAATTTCAAAATACACACTTTAATGTGTAATTTGATGATAAGCTCAAATGTGTAAAAATTATCTGATAACTCCTGAAATACACGCTTCAATGAGTAAATTGCTGGGAAATACACATATTTCTGTGTAATATTTTTACACATATTTCTGTGTAATATTCATTTTTTGCACATATTTCTGTGTGATACTTTTACACATATATCTGTGTATTATTCAGTTTTTGCACATATTTCTGTGTATTAGGGAAATACACATAATGTTATGTAACATGCAAAATACACAGATTTGTGTGTAATATTCTGTTCTTTCACGTTTGTCTGCGTAACATGCAAAATACATAATTTTGTGCAATTGTTTTCATTACCGAAAAAAAAAATGCATGAAGGACAAACTCGTATGTTGGCGTGTTCTTTCTTTTTAACAGATTTGTAGTCTAAGTAGTCGAAAACAAGATCAAAAATCAATGTTTGTTCAATCTGAAAAAAAATTATAATTGCTTCAGTTTCTGTAATTGGATTTGGTGTAAACATTTTAATTTTTCGGCCTAGGTTAAAACTATTTCTTCTGATATCAAATGACATTTTTTAAAGTTTTTATTTATTTTTCTTGTAGTTTTTGAATGCAATACGCTTATAAAAAGTCTTCAATTTAAAAATCACAAACGAAAAACATGAATCTATGAAAATCTATGAAAAGCTGTCTTTTGTCATAGGTAGAAAATAAAATAAGAAATGTATAGCATGTAAAATAATGAAAATTCGAAGTTTTATAGCAAAATATATTATAAACACGCTGAAACAGATAGTATTTAAATCAAATAATTATTTTAAATGCAATATAATGTTAAAACTGCAAATATCTACTCTAATGTTAGAATATGTGGTTTATCCTGATTTAAACATGAAAAAAAGATTTAAAATAGAAAAATGATAAATTATTTTTTCCAAATTTGTAATAAGCAGAAAATAACACACTTCTCATCCATAATATTAATTTTCAAGTATTAAATTGTAAAATAAATGAACTTATCCTTGAAACAAAAAATCTGTTCTGGGCTATCTAGCCCTTTTTACAAAATTCGTTTTAGCAATAACGATCTAAAACTGCTCAAGTGATCAAGTAAGCTTTGACATAAAAGTTTAACTCAGTATCGTCGTATGTTGAGAATTGTAAGAACATACGTGGCAAAATTGCTATGATGGATGATAGCAGTAATGAATAAGACCTCCGATTAAGGGTGTATTTCAATACAAATTGCCTTTTTTCTGATTTATTTTTAAAGTCGTTTTTGCTCTCAGACGCATCAAACTGGCAAAATTCTCTTATTTAGATAGTACATTAGGTCCCGTGTTAGTCAATTTTTTGATAAATGCAGAAAATATTGCAAAAAAGAAAATGCTGTTAAAGTCAACATTTTGAGCCGAATTTTCCGAAGTGGGAGATCTGGGAACAAAAAAAAAAGGGCCATACTGAGGAAATAATAGTTTATAAATCAAATTCTAATGAATTTAACAAAAAATAAAATCACACGACATTTTATAGATCTCTTTGAAAGCCACATCAGCAAGTTTCGTGTTTTTACTTCTAAAAGTGAGTCTGAAATTGTATCAGAAAATTTCGAGCTGTTGAAGGTGAATTTTTTTTTTCAAATGCACCCTTAATGCTCACTGGTCATTTTGACTTTAGTGTATATCGCAGTTATGTAACACGTTGATACAAAGGTGTAATTCACTTTGCATTATGATTTGATTGAAGCAAAATCCATACTTAAAAAATTAGTTATTAAAAAATAATTTTAATAATTTGCGGAAATTACATTTTTATTTAAAAATTATACATTAAAAAATAATAACTCTTGCTATCTATGATTATTATTTTTTTTAAACAAAGCTCATTTTTCAGGTCTTATATGAAAGTTTTTGCACGATTTTCCAAGGATCTATGTTGCCAGGGCCAAAATCACTCTGATATCGTCATAAAATAATACAAGCGGATTTATAAGAATTTACTATAGTGGCTTTAAATGAAATGTGATAAATTTTTTTCCATATAATTGTCTGTTACAAATCCATATAATCGTACTTATTTTTACCAGACAGAGCTAAAAACACAGTAGGAATACACAGTTAATAACTTTTTTTATGTGAATGAAGTATAAAATTGCAGACTATACATAAAATAAAGTCACACTTTGGTATATTATCATTAATATTTTATTTACAAGATTAGAGGATAGTTATAAATAACAAAACTTATTTTAACACTCCGTCTACCAGACAGTTCCGTCCGATAGGCCAACAAAAATTAGTTAAAAATTCCGTAAAATTAGAATGTAAAAAAATCTTGATTTAAAAAGTAATATTAATAAAAATCGGATTTTTGTATTTAAATCATATTTCTTTTTATTATTCAAATCGGGCTTTTTTTCTCCAGCATTGAAATATTCAATAGATGTAGGTTTAGGCTATAGGTTTCTAAGATTAATAGATTCTAGGTTTCTAAAAAATTAGACCTTTATTTACTAACATAATCTATGTTTTTACACTTTAATTAATAAAACTTAATTATTAGTCAGTATTTACAAAAATGATAAAAGCTGTAAATTAGTAAGTTCATTAATTAATATAATACTATAAAGTTATGTATATTAATATTTTGCAATAATTATGTAAAACTACATTAAAAAATATTTTACATTTATTAAAATTATCAGTAGATGCATTTAATTTTAAATTGATTACAATCTTTAATTAGGTAAATAATGCATATTGTAATGCTTAAATTACTAAAACGATAATTCAGTTGTTACTATTTATTCTAAAAAGACAAAGGGCAGTATGCTTGTTCTAAAAAAAGACACTATTACATAAGAAAATATATTACTAATGTGCTTAGTAGCAATAAAAATAGGTACATAATTTTTTAGTATGATAAATAAAAAAATCATTAATTTTCAATACTTCTATAAATTACGAATTGAAAAATACATTTACATAACATGTTTTAATAATATCCTGCTTTTTCTCAAGAAACAAAGTTCTATCATTTTTGTAAAGTCTTGCGTACACATATTTATAAGTACACTGTGGTATGGAGAGATTTATTATAAAAAATATTTCTGGCAACAATTGCAAATAAATTTCACTATATTTTAAAAGGTAGGGTGCATTTTGCTAATTTCATAAGGAGCAAGGTGGGGCAACCTTAACAAATAGCCAAAATGAAACAGTAATCAACAGAATTAATAAAAACTGCAAGTAAGTAGTTTCATTAGTGCATAAACAACATAACTAACAAGTATTATTTGCATTTGTAGTAGAAAAAAATTATTGTTAATTGCATAAATCATAACTTACACAATGTATGTGCATGCTAATATATGTATTGTTATGTGAAAAAAGTTACAACGATTTATACACACATACAGAATAAATATATGAATATCCAAGTTATATCTGAAATCTTTATAATATTTAGCAACAGTATTGCACTATTGATACATTGCTGTACTTAAATAAATATGTATACTATATTAATTAAGCTGTGTTTAGCATTTTTATACCAATTAGTTCTTTTTCTGTTACACATTTTTCTTACAACATTTGTCGAACAGTTGTTATTATTCTATTCTTCCTTAGCTCTAGTATTTGGTATAAGTTCATAATTGCAAAAGTAGAGTAGAAAAATAATATTCTGCTTCTTTATTCTTTTATTTAGCAGAAATTTATCGTACTTGAAATGCTTATTTCATATAAAAGAATGAATAATGTAATTACTTAAAGGAAATTATGACATCACAAATTATATTAGATTTAGATTTAGATATAATTCTTAAATAAAAGGGTTTTTTATGCCTTTACAAACTTATTGTATTTAATGTTTTGCAAGACTCAGGAATTAAGCTTAGAAACAATTATTTAAAGGGTTTTTTTCTTTATTAGTAAGGAAAAATACATGCAGAACCTTTCCAAATTACATTGATCATAGATTAATACGTTTATGTCGTTTAAAACACTTAGATTTAAATCAATTTTGAATTAAATCAATGATTTTTTAAAATTGTTAATTAAAATCACGATTTAATAGCTAACTTAAATCAACTAGTTAAAATATTTGACCCCCTAAGTAAAATCCAAATGAATGTGATACAATTAAGAAATTGGTTTGTAAACTTATTTTATTAGACCTAAATTCGAAAAAATCTCGAAAAATTAAAAAAAATATATTGAATAAAAACTAATGAATTTTACCTGTGGTTATATGCATTATTGTAATTTTTGTACACTGTTTACCTTTTTTTTCTTTTCTTTTTCCTTGGGTTAATCATATTATTTTCATATAGTTTATATCGTATAGATATTTTGAAATTCCTCTCATTAAAATCATTCACAAAATAAAATAATAAAAACTTCTAGAATAAAAAAATTAGACAATAGAATTATGACATTTTAGCCTCATTCTTTCAATTATATGGATTATTCATAGATTTTAATTTATTTCAACAAAATGATTGAAATTTAAAGAAAAACAAACAGAATTTTTTTTTTTGTCATACCTTTTTTTCATCTACGTATTTCTTTATTTTTTCACGTAATCCTTAGAAATTGTAGAAAAATTGTAGAAATTGAAGAAAAACATATTCCAATATTAATTACAAAAGCAATGGCATGAATCATTTACACATGTCAAAGCATTTGTAAACTGTCTTGGACATATTTAATATTGTATATACAGAAAACTGAAACACTCTTGTAACATATTTTGCCTAAGTTTTTAAACTTTGACGCACTAAACGTACATAAACGGCTATTTTTACAAAGAAAATGTTCTCGTTCTCTGTGTATTCCAAAGATCAACAAATGAACTATACTGTCTGTAATTTAAAAATCGTCTGCGTTTTCCTCTATTGCAAATGACATATGCGCAAGTAAAATTATAAAGCAACTAATGCATATATTACTCAACTTTGAAAGTTTATCACCTGCAAAATCAAACCAGCAGGCTTAAGATTTTTTTTTTCTTTTGAAACCGCAGATGTAATTGTCACAGAAGTGCGTTTTGTTAAAGACAGCTGATTGTTAACAAAAAATCACAATAAACATAAATTGGAATATGTATTCCTGAAACATTTTTACACTCTTCTATTTTTAAAAGAAGAAAATAATGGATTCGTGAAAATATTCGAATTCCTGTTTTTAAAGGATTTTACACGTTTTATGAGGTCAAAAATACAATATATATATATATATATATATATATATATAAATAAATAAATAAACATGTTTTTACAAAATGTTTGTTTGTAAGTCTGTGACTCTGTCTGTCTGTCTCTATGTGATATAAATTTTGTAGACGTTCTATCTCAAGAAGCATGGAATTTGATAAAAAAAAATATTCAGATAGTATCTGGTATAAATTGATACTGATTAGTTTTTGCTGGAAATCACTCAACAAGTGAAGCTGCTTTGCTGCATTTTTTACGAATAACGCAACAGCTATATATCGCAATAACTAACGCACGGATTTCTATCAAAAATCAGATTTAGTTTTTCCTAGACATGAATTGATGCTGTTTGCATTTTGGAGCAAATCACTCATCAAGTGGGGTTGCTATTCTGCATTTTTCACGATCTTTGCAAGAGTTCTATCTCAAGAGCTAATGCACGGAATTTAATAAAAATTTATATTCAGGGGATCCATGATATAGATTGATACCGATTAGTTTTTGGTGTAAATCGCTCAATAGGTGACGCTGATGTGCTGCATTCTTACGACATACGCAACAGCTCAATCTGAATAAATAATGCAGAGATTTCTGTGAAACATGAGATTCAGTTAATCCTTGACATGAATTGATGTTGTTTACATTTTGCTGTAAATCGCTCAACAGGTGGCACTTATATGCTGCATTTTTCACGAAATCCACAATAGCAAGAATCAATGCATGGATTTTGATCAAACTTCAGATTCAATAAATCATGATATGAACTAGTTATGTTTAAATTTTGGTGTCAATCGCTCAACAGGTGATGTTGCTATATTGTTTTTTTTTCCCGGATCCCTGCAATAGCTCTATCTCAAGAACTATTACACGAATTATTTCATCAAACTTCAGATTCTGTTATAGCTTGATTATTGCTGTTTATGTTTTGGTATAAATTGTTCAAAAAATGGCGCTTTTATGGTGCAATTTTCCTGATATTCACAATAGTCCTAATTTAAGAACTAATGCACGGAATTGCATGCCTTTCGAATCCTCAAAAGGATCATAGATTTTCATTTAATTTGGCACTGTGGTAGGGAATTTTAAGTATTAACATGCATGAAACAGAAGAAAATTTTGAGATTGCCACATCCGACTTGTTTAATTATATGAAATTCTTATAATTGAAAATCATTCTGTTTTATGCATGAATTAATTACATTTTATTTACATCAAAAAAAATTTTTTCTTAGAGGTACAGATAGCGAATCGGGCACGGGAGATGAAAATTTCGAACCTTCTTTGGGATTTGGGAGGGAAAGTGTTGGGGAATGTGGGGAGAGTACATTTTGATTTTATTTGAACTTTATACATACACGTGGCACACTATACAGCCATTGATTATTGGACACTTGCGATTTTAGACATTTTACTAAATATCTAGAAAAATACATGAGGAATCATCTCGAAACTCTTAGTGTATAAATATAATAGTATACGTCATACATCTCCGTAAAGATTTTTTTTACCGAAACTCCATAGGGGACGGTCAACAAATTAAAAAAGAATGAATATCTTTTGAATAACCCTGTCAAAACTAATATAGCAAAAGCGCTCAAACTCTAGATTATGATTGAATGCGTTATTGTAATACACTGTGTTCATTTTTATGCAAATAGCATGCACACTCGCAGAATTATTAAGGTTTTTATAAAAATGGTCCCAAATTTTTCCACGTTTTTCCCTTATAATTTTCAGAGTTCTTAATATAAAATAATATTTTTTTCAGAAAATATGACAAACAACATTGCACACCGTACCCTGTAATCATAATTAAAAAATAATAAAAATTGTATGAAAAATGAGTAAGTTTACTAAATAATTTTTTACTGCGCATGCGTCAAATATATCAAAATTTCATTTGAATATTTTGTTAGCTAAATGTATAGAGCAACTTTTGTAAAAGTCTCAAAATCATAGCTTGAAAATTCTGAAAGTAATCGTCTATAGAAAAAGGACAAAATCCGTTGTTTCCAAAATGAAGCAAAAAAATGAGGAATTTTATCCAAATTCAGTAGTACATCCCGTATTGTGTATTCTATATTGACACTAATCAATGAATTTATGGATACAATCCCTCTCGTTTTTGCTTCAATTTGAGAATAACGGATTTTCAACTTATTCAATTGACGATTATTTTCAGAATTTTTAAGTTATGATTTTGTGACTTTCACAAAAGTTGCTCTATACATTTAACTAACATAATATGCAAATGAAATTTTGATATCGTTGACGCATGCACAGTAAAAAATTATTTAGTAAACCAACTCATTTTGTATACAATTTTCATTATTTTTTAATTCTCATTATAGGGTACTGTGTGCAATGTTTTTTGTCATATTTTCTGAAAAAAATATTATTTTATATTAAGAACTCTGAAATTTATAAGTAAAAAAAACTTGGAAAATTTTGGGACCATTTTTATAAAAAACCTAATTACTCTGCGAGTATGCATGCTATTTGCATAAAAATGAACAAGGCGTATTACAATAAGGCATTCAATGATAATCTAGAGTTTGAGCGCTTTTGCTACATTAGTTTTGACAGGGTTATTCAAAAGATATTCATTCTTTTTTAATTCGTTGGCGGTTCCCTATGGAGTTTCGGAAAAAAATTTCCACTGAGATGTATGACTTATACTATTATATTTATACCCTAAGAGTTTCGAGATGATTCCTCATGTATTTTTCTAGATATTTAACAAAATGTCTAAAATCGCAAGTGTCCAATAATCAATGGCCATATAGTGTATATGTATATTTATTTGTGTATTAGAAATATGATTCTACATGTCAATAATTATTTTATTACAAGCTGGAAATTGCACGTCAAGCGTAGCAAATGAGATGCGTTCGTGCTATTAAAAATATTCAGATTTTGGTGTTTTGTATAGTGGCCGAAATCTTCCGTGTGTCCCTGCAAATATTATCTGCTTTCTATTATGCAGGAAGTAACTTGTAATAAACCTCAACAACGTATATCAATTTCATGAAATGTGAAACAGTTTAATAGTATTAAAACGCGCCCCAAACAGTATTTCCCCCTTTAATATTATGTAATAGAATATTTGTATGTGGCCCTGTAAATTAATAAAGTAGATAATGTGAGTATTATTACTTTGTTACTATGGAATTCTTAAAAGTTATCGAACAAATGTTGAAATTTTATTTCTAATAACGTTGAATTGCAATTGAAAAAAATATGGTGGAATTTTTTTTTGGAGGGGGGGAGGGGGGAGTGTGGCACCATTTATATCGTCAACCAATCCCGGACGCGTGCATATTTCTTCTTTCACCAAAACTTTTTATTTTCACATAAAATAAAATGTAATTAATTCATCAATCACATAGGATCTTAGAACTTTTTAAAAATAGCATTCGAAACACCAGCGGTTACTGTTAAGCTTGCACCTTTCAATAAGCAGGTGAAAAGCGGCTTATGTACGAGCATGTTTGTTAAATTTGACTTCACGACATGAATCAGCCATGGTCGATAATTGTAAACAATAAAGTTCATTCAAAGCATTAAATAAAGTGTTTTCTCATCTGAACGGAAACAGCTCAAATCAACAAGTAATGTTAAAAATTTCCAACGGAGGAAAGAAGATTTCCGGAATTCAGATAGTTTCGGCCGAATTTTTAACATCATTGTCGCCGATAACGAATTTTTGGCAAAACTCAAATTTTTGTCCGAAAACGAAAACGAATTTTCGGCGAAACTTCAATTTTGGGCCGAAAACGAAAACAAAACCGAATTTTGGGCGAAAACGAGAACGAAATCAAATTTTCGGCAAAACTCAGATTTAAAACCGAAAATGAAACCGAAACCGAATTTTCGAACGTTCTCTACTTGTACTTATGTGTAACACACATAGTTCCAGACATTTTTCAACATTTACACATTTGTTTGAGTTTATAAAGAGGTAACAAATTGTACATATGATTTCACAAGTTAGATGCACAAAAAAACAGGTAAATTTTTGTCCAAAATGTGTAAATTTTATGACAAGTATGCATTTTTAAAAAATTACACACTTATCTGTGTATATATAATTATGTTAAATTTAGAATAACTCACAAATTCGTGTAAATAATGGCATTTTTCAACATTTACACACTTGTCTGAGTTTTTCAAGTGATAACAAATTACACACTTACTTTCATAAGATAAATACACATAAAAATAGGTAAATTTCAGAGAAAAAATGTGTAAATTTTACAACAGGTGTGTAATTTTAGAAATTTACACATATCCATGGGTAAAATCAGCCAATTTACACATTTATGTTTTAGAGTGTACAAGTGAAAATTTAAAACACATCCAAATTATTTTTTAATAAAAAAACAATTGAAATCCACATATATGTACCTCAGATCTAATGATATTCGTAATATTATAAATACAAACTTTTCACTTTCGAGTATCAAAATTAATGCACTTTAATGTGAATTTATTCATATACAGGGTGTCCATTCTCAACGGTAGCCAATGGCTAATTTTTAAACTGTTAGTTATAGACTTATAGCTCCAATTGCAAAAATGCTTTAAAAAATGTTAAATTTTTTTTAAAAACAATTTAAGTAAAAAAAAGTAAAAAATTACGAAAATTAAATTTTTATACGGTCCCCCAGTACTATAAGTGCTATGTATTAAATTTTTACCACTACTCTAACAAATTAGACAGAAAAAGTTCCATTCATCTGCAATTAAAACTGACTGAGTGATAGCTGTACAAAGTTGAAGCATCTTTTTTGCTGCAAACAGGGGTCAATCACAAATTTACTGGAAAAAATAAATAAAGTTCAGGTGTAAAATTTAACATTAACACAGAGAGTAAATAAAATTTTTCATTATTATTTTTAAATTTATGTTCATGTTTATATATTAAAGCAAAATATACAACTTGTACAAAAAGAGTAATTAAAAAAATAACAGAAATTTTGTTAAATTAAATGATGAAAAGCAACAGTCATAATTCGTTTCAAAATTATATATATTTAAAATTCTATTAGATTACTTAACCTAATAGCATTGGATGTACTCCTATAAAATAAGTAAATGGTACTCACCTAAAATCGTATTAATATTACATTATCTTTGGATATAAATAAGTTTGCGAATTGGATCAGGATCAGATATTTGGAAGTGAGTTAAAATTTGAATACATATTTTGAACTAGGTAAACATATATAATAATACATACATAACACATAAAATATACATAAGTCATAAGTAAAATAAAAGCTTATCAAAATAAAAAAAAGCCTTTTTAAAATAAAATCATGAAAAGAAACAGCTTCATTAACTTACAAAATATAGCATGTGTAAAAAGTACAATTGAGGATGCTAATTTAAAATCTCGCCTTATCTCTTTTGTTTTCTCTATGAGTCTATACAAATCTGCACTATTATAAAACTACATTATCCAAATTTATAATAAAAACCAATGGACGCATTCAAAGGTTTTTCACGATTGCTTAAAATTTGATTTTCTTAATAAAGAGAATTTTGAAACTCACGTCTTCAATTATTTTAACCAATCTAGAGATTAATTAATTAAAATTAACGCTACCGAAAAACTTATATGGTGGCTGCAACTTCAGTTAAATTGCTTTAAAAATATTTCTTTACCTCATTTAAAACACTTTTGAATTGGAACTACATGCCTGTGACATACACTGGTGTGTAAAATTTAAGGACGAGCCCCAAAATGTAAATTTTCAAGAGATTAGCGATAATTTTCACGCGAATATTTAAAAGGAAGTAATATAATTCAAATAATTACTATCCTTGCATAAAAGCGAGCCCATATAACATCTCATTTAGGTCACACATGGTCACAAGAGTCACAGTCACTACGGCAAAACAAAAAATAGGAAATTTCATATGTCTATTTTATAAGTCTCAAATGACTACTATGTGTGACTCCACTGACAGGTCACTGCGGCTGTATCTTTCTGTCGAGTCATCAAGGGACTTTAGAATGTCGTTTTATTGAAATTCTCATGTGACTGTCATTTGAAGACTCAAGCTCAAAGTCATTGTGAATGTTGCATTATGATAAATTAGCAAATAGTTTCACATTAACGTCACATGGTGACTTTCTGTCACAAAACTTTCTCAAATGGTGACAGAGACCCTACTGTGAAGTAATCACTGTGAAAAGTGGTGAAAACGCACCATGTGACTTTGATGGGACATTATTTATTAATTTATCATAATGCAACGTTCACATTGACTTTGAGTCTCCAGATGAGAGGTCATACGAGAGTCTCAATGAAACGACATTGTAAAGTCACCTGGTGGCTCGCCACAAAGCAGCAGTCACAATGACCTGTTAGTGGAGTCACATATAGTAATCATTTGAGACTCATAAAGAGAAGTATGGAATTTCCTATTTTTTGTTTTGCCGTAGTGATTGTGACACTTGTGACCGTGTGACCAGGATGAAATGTTATATGGACTAGCTGTTATACAGGGATAGTAATTATTAAAATTATATTACTTCCTTTTGATTATTCACATGAAAATTATCGCTTAAAAATCTCTTGAAAATTGGCCCTTTGGGACGTCATAAAATTTTGCACACCAGTGTATGTTTAGGAATTAGCCATTAGGCAGTGATGGAAATGAACGACCTTTAAATAATACTTTAAGCATTTAGCGTACGTTCCTTTAAAGCTTAGTTCAACACATCCATTTTCAGTTACAGAAAAATGGTCACGAAATTTAAAGTTTATAACTAAATATCACTTATAGGGTTGGAGGACCGTAAAAAAATAATTTTAGTAATTTTTTTTGACCTAAATTACTTAAAAAACAATTCTTTACCCTTTTTAAAGCATTTGTGCCTTACTGGAACAATATGTCTATGACTAACGGTTGGCCACCGTTGAGAATGGGCACTCTGTATATTTTAACTAATTTTTTTAATTGAGACTAAAATAAATAAAATAAAATTCAAAACGTGATATTAATGAGGTTTGGAAAATTTTTATTCTTATTGGAAAATACCACGAAATAAGAAGACAGTATATTACTGAATAAATCTCATAGCATATGAATTTACACTGTTAAAAAAATTCTGAAATTCACGAAAATTTTTTTCCTGAATTTCACAGAGAAGGTCCCTTTTCACAACAAAAGGGAATTTGCCGTTACAAATCACAAAATTCCATCTTATTTCCTGAAAATAACGAAACGAATGGAAACAAAAACAAAAAACGGACACACACCGTTCTGTGAGGGGCTCCGTGGCCGAGTGATTAATGTACCACAACGCTAATCGCCTGCGAGCGCAGGTTATGGGTTCGGGTCCCACAGGCGCCATGGAATAATGAAAACATAAAAAATCCCTTTTAAATTGCATTTTTTCTGTTTTTTTTCTCTTTTTTCTTATTAAAAAATCTTTTAATTTATTAGCCAAATAAATAAATAAATAGTGTACGACAATTTTAAAAAATTGTCTATATTTTTTTGTAAAAAAAAATTGTTAATAAAACTTAAAAAAAAACAGTGGTTTTAAACAGTGATTTTTTTAATTTAAACTATTTAAAAAATTAAAATTGATTTAAAAAAAGTATTATGCATCTGTCTAAATTAAAATAAAATAAACCGTTTACAAATATTCTAAGGAATATATTTGAAAGGAAATATTTAAAAAGCACAAGAGGTTTTCCCACTAACCCATAAAAGACATACTTTGTACATTTCAACATCAGCAGCTTTGGCTCAGTTCGTAAGGATTTGTTCCGCAATCTAAAGGCCCCGAGTTCGATCCTCAGGACGGCGTGAACTAAATTATACAAAATAATAATTAAGTAAAATAACATAGCAGCTTAAAATCTCTCAGTAATTTCGAATTCTTTGACGATTAACTGATTCGTTAATTTTAAAAATTATATTGAATTATTATTATTAAAAGTCAAACTTTGTAACGGAAAGTTACTGATTCTTTTAACGGAATTTTCCCTTCTTGTATTTCCCACAACGTAAAATCTACTAACGGAACGGTAAAAGTTCTGCTACTTTGTTGCCATAGTTTCACCGGGAACTCACAGATTTATTTTTAACAGTGTAAGTATAACTGACAATTACATCATTTGTTAAAAAATTATTTTTGATAATGGTATTTTCTCAAAAATAAACTATTACCGAAATCTACCTTGTCCCCAGTGTAGATTTGAGATAAATTATAACATGAAAAATATACATTCCATTAATTTCTAAAAAAACTACTAACCTGATTTCCCTATAAATCAAGTCTATCTATTTTAATTTGTTTCAAACAGCTTTCGTACTATATGGTTCACAAGTAAGTTTATTATAGAAAATATACATATTATGTACTGAAATAAATCATTAGAGAATTTTTTATAAAAATCGTGAATTAAAACTGTAATAGTGCGAATCCTCTATAACCGACACCTTAAATATTTTTTCTTTTTCCAGTCCCTATGAAAAATTTTAAACATGTTCTATTGTTACCGTTATATTTGAAAATACATTAGAGAAACAATTAAAATTTATTTTTGACAAAAATTTCGAAAATTAAACTTTTTATTACTAAAAAAAATTGTTTACATGGATATGGCTATTAATGCCAAAAACTGACCTATCTTGAAAAAAGTTATATAACTTTCTTTTATAAGTTATAATAGTTATAAGTCACCACGACACAACAATACTTTGCAGAACTTAACAAGAAAATGCTTATCCCAGTTAAATGAATGTATGAAAGTATGAGTCAATGATTAGATGCCTTATATAATATTATTCCATAAAACTCGTTTTAGTCTCACATTTAATGGCAAAAAATTTTTCATTTAGTCCGAAGATTTTTCAAACTATAATTCGGAAACTGTTAATTCAGAATAAAGACTTTTCCCCATTTTTACAATTGTTAAAAAAGATAAGTGGAAAAATTAAACAATAAAAAAAATTACACTGAAATAGAGGAAAAAGTTTCTCTGCAAAAAATTAAACTTCAGTTTAAGAATAAAAAAATGAAGGAGAAAAGTAATCATTTATTGAATATTTAAAATATAATGAAAAATTAAAAGAACATAATACTTTTTTTTTTAAACTTGAAATCGTTTACTATAAATAAAGTGCATCGGAATTTATTCGTAAAGTAGATAATCTACCCAAAACTAATATTTCATTTTCTAATTTGACTGTTAATAAGTTAAATTAATAATTCAATATTAAAATATAAAGATGCGGATTCGAAATATTTGGAATATCATATTTTTTAAAATACTTGAATTACCAGAAAATGTAATAAAATCAGAATGTTGTAGTCTGTGTAATAAAATGCTTATTAAAAGTCTGACACTGGCAGATCAAACTTTAGTACCTAAAGTTCCAACAGATATACTAATACGTAAATTTTTGTGGGCGTTTAATCTAAAAACAGTATAACATAAAAGGTCATAACATGTATCCAAGCAAATAATTTTCAGTAAAGTTTTAATTTGTCTATACTTATTACGAGAATACAAACGTATCAGAACTTTTGACTTTTAAAATGCCGTTGCATGTCAAAATTTATAACTAGCATTGAAAAAAGTAACCGTTTTTAATTATAAAAATGAATTATCAAATGAAATATATTTCACACTAGCTATGGCAAATATACTTTATGTATGCCGAGGTGGCCAAAATTGTGGAAACCTTTTTGTAGCTTTAATTACAAAATGTAAAAACATACCTATTGCAACCGCCCGAAAGGAAGCACTTCGGAAAAGTTTCAGCTTCATCCACTATCTTGTCAAAACTGGCGGCCATTTGAATTTTTGAAATTTTCTATGTTTTCTAACACTGTATACTTATAAAAAATTTTAAGTTTCACAAAAGGCATATTCTTATGTATAATTTTAAACAAAATGTTAGAAACATTAGAAGACATTTTAAAGTGGCACACAGTGTAAGTTATAAACAAATGTTATTTTAAAGAAAATGTTAGAAAGCATGAAAGTTTCCAAAAGTGTCCGTAAAATTCAGATGGCCACCATCATGAAGAAAAGTGGTGGATGAAGCTGTCTAAGGAACTCGGACGAGATATTACTATTTACTATAACACAAAAAAATTCATCTGAATCGGTTCAAAATTTCGAGAATTACAGTATTACTTGACAAAATTCATATCTGAATTTTTCCATGGCATAACATGACAAAAAATCTACACACACACACATATATATATATATGTATACCGGGTGTCCCAAAAATGACTGGTGGATTTTACAATTCAATAAATTACAAACGATGACAGCTATTTAAAAAATTTTTGCAGGAGGGTTATGTATAATGTCAGGATATTTTAGTTCACATCTCAGACAATAGGTGGCTCTAACGGCAATTGAAGGCCAGGTGATCAGTGTTGAGGGAAGCGTCGACCTGGCCTTCAATTGCCGTCAGCGCCACCTATTATTTGAGATGCATACTAAAATAAAAAATTACGGTAGAAAAACTCTTGACATTATATATAACTCTCCTGCAAAAAAATTTTAAATAGCTGTCACCGTTTGCAAGTTATTGAATTTTAAAATCCATCAGTCATTTTTGGGACACCCGGTATATATATATATATATACATTATACACTGAATATTTTAATGGAAAGTGGTTTAGGATCTGATAATTATGATTGACGAAAATATAGCTAAATTTCCCCAAGGGATTTCCTTCGGACGACTTTAATAGGTAGCTTTTTACTTTTTCAAATGAAAGCTACTCAAATATTTTCACAATTTTGGCCATCACGGTAAATCAAAAGTTATGTACAATAACATCTCGATATGTAAAATACTTTGGGAAATGTACAGGTTTTCCTAATGTTTCTGTGACTAGAAAGATAGAAAGTTTTTGCAAATTATATAAAAACGAGTACACGAAAGATAGAAAGTTTTCCAATGCCTTAATGGTTTTTGTGGAATATCAAAAAAAAATAAGTAACTCCTGAACATGGCTAAAATTTAATGGATCAATATTGGTATTTTTTTATTACCATTTAAATGTACTATTTAAATATAATTTTGTTACAGACCGTAATTAGAAGACATTGATTTTTAATTTTGTAAAATACCTCGCTTTTTTAAAGAAGGCATTTATTAAATATCTATACATATCCCCATTCGTTATTTACAGTATATTTCACGTTATTTATAGCTAATAATATAATAAAATCATATATTTTTAAGATAATTCTGAAAAATAAAAATCTCTAACCAAAACGTGTCATATATGATATTGTTTTTTATTGAATTCTTCTTTAAGAAAGGCAAACTAATTTTTCTTTGACACTGCGTTTTGTGCCTATGGCATATCAGTTCTGTTTCCGTAAAGTTTAACCAAAAGCAAATCTTTTTCTGTGCTTTAAAAAAGAGAAAATTACAAGTGTATAAAGGTAAAGAAAAATACCTTTCGTCTCTTTAAAAAGAAGTTGTTTTCTATAACCTATAAAAATCTTTAGTGATTTACAATGTTAAAAAATAAGAAAAAAATTCTCTTACAACTTCTGACATTTCTTTTTTATTTCTATCTGGTTTTGTATTTCTATAAATCCTGCAGCTATTGTATTCAGACAATGTAGTTAATTCTTTTTTCATTATTTTGTTTGTTTTTATGATGGTGCATATGACATTCACAAAAAACATCTCAAATTTTTCAAATATGTTTTGATATATATATATATTGCATTTTTAGTTTGGTTAAAGAAAATACACAATCTGAAAGAATAAAATTGACAAATTCAAAAAAAAGTAAAATTTTTTCCACAGTTTGGTAATCAAATGTTTTTCTTTTCCTTTTTTCTTTTTCGTCTTTCTTTTTTTTAAAATAAAAGTATAGTAATTAACATGTTTCTTAATTGATTTACGTATGTGCAGTGAACATAGTCATCCAAGGACACATTACATACAGTATTTTTTTTTTAATGTTTGGTTGCTACATATCGATTTAAGATAAATTTTTATTTAGAATAATTAAATCAAAAACTTAAAATTTAAAATATAATGATTTTTAATTTTTTTAAGTATCACCATACAAGGCATATTGTTTTTGAATAACTGCACTGTGTTTTCATATTTCATTTCAAAATACTCTGTTAATTTCACAATATTAAAGTATTTTTCAAAAAAGATATTTTAATTCTTTAATTTAATGTGAAGTGTTTAAATATATGAAATACTCCAATTTGACTGTGTCACTAGACATATTTATTATCTTTCTAACTATCATGTTATAATCCCTTAGTAAAATACCTGAATGTTGTATTTATTTTCATATACCAAACATTCATTTTGCATAAATAAGTTTGTAATTAAAATTCAATACTCATTTCCTGTTCATTCAATTATTAATATAGTAACTACATAAACAAAAGCTACATTTAACATGAAAAGCTCTCTAACACCGATCATATAATGGTAAAAATATTGACCCTTTGTGGCTTTTCAAATCTTACTATAAAATGTTTCACTCAGATGTTGGAAAATCATTGGAAAAATGTTTAAAAAAAATAAATGCAGAAAATAATAATGAATAAATATTTACTAAAATGTACTTTTTGTTTTACACTGGAATAAACAGAAAATTACACACTTCTCATAATAATTGTCTTTTCATAATTATTTTCTGATGCAAAATTGGGAACTGTATAAACTTCGTAAAAATCAGTTTTTGGACTCTTAAAGGCTTTTTAATATTACGAAAATTATGAATTTCATTTTAGCATTCACAATGTGAAATTGATAAGAAAAATTGAAAATTACCGTTATCGATTGATAATTCTATAAACAGTTTATGTTAACTACTTTTTGGGGAGATTTCAGTTCATAAATAAATTCGTCTTTTGGAGCCCACTTCATAAACCTTTGGTATGCAACGCGGGGTTATAAAGTATTACTATATTCTCAATAAACTGTATTTCTTACTGTCGTCATGTACGTCCTGTGGAGTAGAATATCCGTATCAATCACACTTCAATATGTTACATTTTGTGGCAAAATAAAAAGTAACAACAAAAGGTTTTAGTGAATTCATATGAATGTCACAGAATGACGGTTATTTTTTATGTTTAGTCAGTCATTTCGAAACAATGAAAGATCTGACGCATTTTGGTCACATTTGTGAATATATGCTTCATCATAGTGATATCACATGGATCGGCTGCTATAATACATGATATTATGCATGATGATTTAAGATATTTCTTTTTAAAGTTTAATTCGTCTTTCGTTGAACAGGTTTAGCAAGCTAAATTTTTACTAATAATTTTACTAAAGACGTGTGCATGGGAATACTTTTATAAACATTTTTAATTTATAAACATTTATCGCATATCATATTTTAAATGATGTTTTATACACAGTAAAAAAAAAACCTAGAAAGGTTACGTGAGTTTTGCTTTTACCGTTACATGAAAAGTTCTTGGAATACAAGTACTAGAAAACTTTTAGTAACATTACAGATTTTTTTACAGTGTAAGTCAGTGGTTGACTAACAGAAAATCGTCAAACAATCGTCTAACAGAAAATCAGAGAAGTAAACCTTTTTAAGGCACCTTCAATCCCTCAAACTGTTTAAAATTTTTAAATGACAAGAACATTGAAAAAATAATCATCATGGCAAGGCGAATTTCACTAGCTTTGCGAACTTATGTGTACATCTAAGCAATAGTACTAATACAGAATCATTTCATGTCAGTGTAAATTTGGATGCGGGTCAGATTCAGCTTAGACAGTGGGGTTAGTGAAATTGTCTATTCATCAGATTAATTTTTTTTTATCCAGATTATTTTCGTTTTCGAATAACAGGGAGAATGCTAATTATAAATGATTTATAACAAAATATCGTGTTGTTATAAAAAACTAGAACTTTGGACTAATTTGGAATATATGTACGTGCTTTTAAAAATTTGAAAATAATTTTGATTTTATGAGTTTATGAACAAAAACTGTATTATTTATTTAAACGGTTAAATGATTATTGTAAAAGAAATATGCGTGATATTTTTATTAAAATATCTTAAAAGAAAAGGTATATTTGGTGCAATATTTTAGTCACAATATTCTATATTTGACATTTTCTTGACGATATTATTCTAATAATTAAAAAAATGTGTGCATATTTATAAATAATTAACCCTGTTTTTTACTCATTATCTAAATCCTCTGGACTTATTACAAAATTCCTTTTTTCTGTATTATTCCTGTTTTGTATATGTTTAATGTTTTATAGTTACTATACATTAGACCAATAAAACACTTGTTTTCTTTTCAAGATTCTTCCTAACGCTTTTTATACTTTTCCTCTGAATTATTCTCTGAGATTCTTTTCTGTAGTTTGCAAATTTACAATTTTTTTGCCAAAATTATACAGAAGACTTATACTTCAAAATTCAACGTTCTAACTTTTTCAAAGACACTTTGTATATCTACATTAAAGCCTGACATTCGTTTCCGATTCTACAGCTATAGCAGAAGTAGCCAACCGTAAATGACAGAATATGAGTAATGTACGTGTAACATCAGAACCAGTTTGTTTAAGCAAGAAAAGAGAAATGTGAACTTCTTATAGTTATAGTACTTTTAAGAATTAAAAAAATAATGTGTATTATTTTCATTTCTCTTTTTTTTAGGACGGATTCTTTCTCTGTTGTTTTCAACTTATCTTTGCTCTGCTATATGCGAATTTTTAAAATCCGACAAATTCTTTAGAAATTCTCGGCCAGTATCTTTACATGTTTCTTAGTCTAAAAATATGCTGTATGAAATGAATCACTTTAGACTATTCCTTAATTTGCATAGTTTCAACACGGAACACTTATATTTATTCTTTTGTCAAAATAAGGAAAGATGCAATTTTTTTTTTCGAAAGCTGAAATTATAAATTAGTGTGTCGTAAAAGTTGCAGAATTTTGTCAACAAATCGATTTTTAGCGCAATCCATTGCAGATTGATGGACTGCGCATCAGATTTTTGTGCAGTACTTTTCAAATAACGTTGTTCTAAATTTAGATTTACATGGCGACTAATAAGTAAATTTCACTCTTAGGAGATGTGCATAGATAAAATTAATTCAATGAAGAAACCAAATTTTCTATTTTCAAGTTTTCATTTCGAAGACTTGCGCGTTTAAAATTACAAAACATTTTGTCAATAAGAAATATTTTCACATAAGCAGAATTATAACCATGCAAAATGTATTGAGATTTCCATTTCGGGACATCATAAATAAGAATTTTTAAAGCGAGTCAGAGAAACCTTTGTAACATTTTCGTTCTTTGTCATTAAGCTGCATATTTATAGATACATGTTATAAATGGGTTCATTCAGGAAACCGTATATTATAACCACCATGTATACAGATGACTTGTCATAGTAGTCAAACCATGGTAGTCATAAACGTGGTAGTCAAAGGTTCTGAGATATTTGTATAAATTTGGAAATACATCTCATTGAATAAATATTCTACGGAAATATTTGAATACAAAAGAAGATTCTTTAATGTTATTCTAATGTCTCTGTTACATTTTGGATAATTTTTAATCTGCACTACTAAAAATAATACGTATTATGAAAAGTTATGAATTTTTCAGAAGCAAAATTATTCAACTCAGCATCGGCTTTATAAAAAAAAAGCTTGAACGAAATATTTCTAAACATTTATTATTGTTTCAACTAATATTTGAAACATTTTACATTTTATCTCAATCTTAGAACAGCACGGAAATTAAAACTCAACGCAAAAAAAAGTAATTTCAATCATTAATCGATAAACTTAACTCTGCCCAATTAAATTTATCTTTTTAAATATTTTAATTGATTTAATAAAACTATGACTATTTTTCATATATTTATAGTATCAGACTTTTTCGTTTTGCAATTAAAACTAAATTGTGTAATATATATATCTATCCACAGAATTTACTTTAACAAAATAACTATTTTATACTACATTTAAATTTAAAATTAAACTTGCTGCTTACATTTCGAAACTATTTGCAAATATATAAACCGCCTTTCATTATAAATATTTCTTTTAAAAGAGTATTGTTGTACTTAAAAAAACAGCAATAAATTAAATATATTTGTAAGAAACTTTTCATTCACATTTTTATAATTTAAATTCCTTATTGCACACATTCACAAAATTTACAAAAATCTTTAAAAATCTATATGAAAATCTATCTATCTATCTATCTATATATATATATATATATGTATAATCTTTTCAAATGACTTCGAATATTTTATTTTATACATATATATATATATTAGGAGTAAAATAATTTGTCCAAATTACAAGTATGTTCGATTTATGAATATAAATGTCCGTTAATAAAAGTCTTGAATAGATTAAGCTTAAAATACTTTAATTAAATTCAAATAGAAACTCTATTAAATGGAAAAATGTGACAATTTTTCATCAATGATCATTTTAACGTTACTCCTAAAAAATTGCTGAGCTGGTCGCTTTAAAGAAAAAAAGGAAGAGATTTTTGGATACATTAAGTTTAAAAGGAAAGTATGTTCTAGGTACTAACGATGCTTTTAACTTTGCCCTTTTAAAAACATTTTAATTTTGAATAGAAGTCGAGAACATGTGGAACAAGTTGGAAATTGCACGTGAAGCGTAGCAAACTAGGTGCGTTCGTACGATAGCGAAGTTTTAAAAATATTACTTTCATATATCAATCTCATAAAATTGTAAATAGTGAATTACAATTAAAACGCTCATCAAACAATGTTCTCCCTATACCATTATGTAATGGAATACTTTTGTGTGGCCTTGTAAATCAATAACAAATGTTCTTTGCACCACAAATTATGTATGATGTATATTATAATATGTACTTTATAATTGCATATCAATTTTATTAAGTTCGCATGAGTGTAACACGATTAAAATGTATTTAAAACATTTTTTCCCATTGACCGTAATGTAACGGAATACTTTTGATTGTCCCTGTAATTGATCTATGCATCCGATTTTCATAAAATTTGAAATAACTCGACAAAATTATGTAATAATTATGTATTTTAAATTTCAAACGTATAGAATTTATTTGAAACTTTTTCCCCATTGACCATAATGTAATTGAATACTTTTGATTGCCCCTGTAATTGATCTATGCACACGATTATCAAAATATTTGAAATGACTCGACAGAATTATGTAATAATTGCGTATTTTAAATTTCAAACGATTAAAATGCATTTGAAACTTTTTTCCCCATTGACCGTAATGTAACGGAATACTTTTGATTGTCCCTGTAATTGATCTATCATCCGAGTTTCATAAAATTTGAAATAACTCGACAAAATTATGTAATAATTATGTATTTTAAATTTCAAACATATAGAATATATTTGAAACTTTTTCCTAATTGACCATAATGTAATTGAATACTTTTGATTGCCCCTGTAATTGATCTATGCACACGATTATCAAAATATTTAAAATAACTCGACAGAATTATGTAATAATTGCGTATTTTAAATTTCTAACGATTAAGATGCATTTGAAACTTTTTTCCCCATTGACCGTAATGTAACGGAATACTTTTGATTGTCCCTGTAATTGATCTATGCATCCGAGTTTCATAAAATTTGAAATAACTCGACAAAATTATGTAATAATTATGTATTTTAAATTTCAAACATATAGAATATATTTGAAACTTTTTCCTAATTGACCATAATGTAATTGAATAATTTTGGTTGCCCCTGTAATTGATCTATACACACGATTATCAAAATATTTGAAATAACTCGACAGAATTATGTAATAATTGCGTATTTTAAATTTCAAACGATTAAAATGCATTTGAAACTTTTTTCCCCATTGACCGTAATGTAATGGAATACTTTTGATTGCCCCTGTAAATGATCTATGCATCCGAGTTTCATAAAATTTGAAATGACTCGACAAAATTATGTAATAATTATGTATTTTAAATTTCAAACGATTCGGTTGGGTAGTTTTTGCGTTGTTATATGCGGACGGACAGACGGACGGACAGACGGACGGACTGAACGACCACTATAGGTGCTACGTACTATATAATTACGAACGCACCTAAAAAGAAGCAAATTTTTTAAGAGAAAATAATTTAAATCGTAATTCACACAATTGATTAAGTTCTAAATTCGTGTAAATATGGAAATATTTTTAAAATGCAACAGGAAAGCATCATTTTTCTTCGGAAGTTGTATTTACTTCATTATGTATTCTTTGTTTCTGATTTTAAAAATAGATTTTTAACAAGAAAACTATTTTAAATATTATCTACGGCATAATTCAGAGATATATTAATTTTTTTGATAAAAACATTACATGACTTTTACGGGTTTATATTAATATCTAAAAAAAATCCAAAAATAGAATATCTCAGTAAGACAACAATTACTTTGTGAGTTTTTAATGAAACCATGAATAAAATTGCAAATAAATTGACCGGATTCTAAGTACTATTTGTTTCATATAACATATATCGAAATTTTCTTTTCTGGATATCATAAAAAATAATTGTTAAGTTGGTATAATTTCTTATATTATATAATGCCTTTTCTACATCTATATTTACAGTTTAAAGCGACTTAGGATGATTTGGAAAAAACTCTTTTTTCAAACATGGAAACTAGAGGTTAATTTGAATCTTTTTCAGGAGAACATGCTTCTTATTTTAGATGCAGTCAGTGCCATACAAGATTTTCTAAGCGAATCTTTTGTGTTCGTGCTGTCTATTTACAGGAGCCAATCCTTAAAAGAGGACATTTAAAAAATAAAGTTGTATTGGCGTAATATACAAGAAAGAAACAAAAATACACCTAAATAATATAAAACTGACATACTTGAATCAATCTCTGAAAGAATTGCTTAACTTCAAATTACTTACAATATGAACACAAAAGTGTGTTTGACATACAAAATATATTGTATTAATATCTCTTTGTAAAAGATTTTTGCCGAGAACCTGATTGTAGTTCTTATTTGTATGGGGAAATGATTTGCAACTCTAAATTTCAATATCAGTCGCTTTAAAATTTTTTTGAAACAACAACAATAAAAAAAGGAATATCTAAGAGGCAAGGAGTTATAAATTGAAAATATCACTGGGAAGAAAAGTTTAAATTAACACCTGTAAAAACAAGGTTTGTATGCTCTAAGGAATTTCAAGACATTTTACCAGATTTTTTGCAAAGTAATATTCGATTTACTCAATGAAAATAAATACTAGCTTCAGATACAACTACAAGTACTTTACGAAATTTCTGGTATTAAAGCATGCAAAATCGTCTAAATACCTTGATGCATACCATGGAGCTAAGAAGGTATATGGAGGAGACATATGTGACGTCACTTGAAGCTTTTCCTACCCCCCGTTACAACGCCGCGGCCGCCATATTTGACCTGGGTAAGCTGCCTTTTCCCGTCTGCTCCGTCGTATTGAGGAAGCTCCTCGCGGCGCAAGCCAACTACGGTAAAAGTCAAACATGGCGGATATGAAAGAGGGGGAAAGAACTGGTTTTTCGGCGTCAGGTCTCACCATGATGCTAGATTGATATGTCTCCTCCATATACCTTCTTAGCTCCATGATGCATACGAACCATGCAAAAGTGTAGCGATTTTCCATTATTAAAGGAATAACATTTAAAAGTGTTTGTTATTTTTAGATTTAGAATAATCTGTTAGTCTAAGTTTATTCATTATAGTTAATTGAGATCAACTGTGATTTTCACTCTTTTTATATAACATTTTTGACTCTGTTAATACTAAAACGTCAAAAGTTCTACTCAACTGCGGAAAAATAAGACATTTCACAAGAGAATTTCTATTTTAAAACATATCTTAATACACATAACTTTGTTCTCTCTCTCTCTCTCTCTCTGTGTGTGTGTTTGTGTTTTATACACTTTTTTTATTACTTTGTGAAAAATTTTCTCTTTCGAATCTATTTAGTGTCATTTTCACAATGGCAAATTGACACCGGCTGGGCCATCTAGTATCAAAGAGACAAATAACGATCGTTCATAAAAAATTATAAAATTATAAAAATGACTAAATTTTAATTGAACAACAACTTGAGTATTGAAAAAAATATTTGATATTTAAGAATATAATCAGCAAAATTAGATGAAGGTTTTAATAATAGACTAGCTCAATTTACCTGTTAAATAATCTAAAACATAACTAAATAAACTCAATATTCTTGGGCGGATCAATATTTTCTTTTACATTAAAAAAATAAAACTGAATATATTTTCTTGATTAACATACTTCTTTGAGTTATTTACTAGCAACTAACCTGGTAATGATGAATGAATTTCACTTAATAAAGTTTCCCTCTGCATTATTTAAAACTGAAATTTTGAAACTGACCTTTTCAACATTTGGCACTGTGAACTACAAAATATTTGACATTCAATATTTATGCATGGAATAAAACATGTTTAGTGCATAAGTCAGACACACAGATAAGACTGATGGTAACGCAGCCATGACAAATGAATATATTATGCATTTTGTATTTAAAATTTGCAATAAAATGTTTTGAAACTTTAAATTAATGAAGATTCCGAATTTAATGTTTTTTAATATACTTCTGACTTTCAGAGAAAGTAAACATGATGTCAAATTTGACAAGTTCGGTATTAGAAGAATAATCTGTAATAAATATAAAATAAAAAGTATTTTTCTCTCTCTAAGATTTGGTATCAAATATAAAAAATAGAATATTATCACGCAAATAATAATTGAAAATTCCATTTATTAAAAAACCTAAAGCAGAGCATATCACACATCAAGCGTTTTTACGTTAAGTATTCTTAAAAACATACTCCATGTTCAATTTATTTCGAAAAATAATATATCTTCTTTTTATCTTAATTTCTAAAACTGTATACTATGCGTAGAAAACACTAGAATTAACATCATTAAAAAAGTGTGTAAAAATTAACTATCTTTCGTTTTTTTTTTTTTTTTTTTTTTTTTTTTTTTTTTTTTTTTTTTTTACATTTTATAAAAAAAATATGTGTATAGCCAATAATATGTGAAATATTTTTTATTATCTTTTTACTTTGTGCAGTACACCAAGAAATCAGTTATTAATACTTAAAAAAAATCTTTGCTTAGTTGCTGCATTTTTAATTTCGCAATTTTAAATACTCCTATTCATATTGCAGTTTTCCGACGTAAACAAAATTCTCTTTTTTATGACACTTCTATTCATCAATTATTCACCAATTTTTTACTTTTAATTGTGATACAAAGTACTGCTTTTTAAGCCAACAAAAAGTAAGAACTTAGTTTAACTTCTTCAGTCCTGGAGTACCCATTTGGGTACATTAAAACAAAAGCCAAAATTACACCCAAAATATATTTATAAATGCATAAATTTCTGCTAGCACTATTCAGATACTTCACAGTGTCCTATATTACCAATAAATCTGCCCCATGTTTAAAGGAGGAACTATGTGACTTTGAAAATGAAACATTTCCAAGATAGATGACATAAACAATTTTCCAACGATTTCAAGTCAAAGTATGTAAATAATACAAATTTTTGAGTAAATAGAAAAAAAAATAATTGCATTTTTTATAAACTATAATGTTTCAAGAATGATTTGGAGTTGTTTATAAATGTTGTTCATTTGTGTATGGATGTGGAAAACATCTATAAATAAGTTGTACCCATTTGGGTACAATGGGTCTTTACTATACATTTCCAGCTAAAGAAACTAATTTTCTGTGTAACTATTGTGTACACTTGGTTATTAAAAAATTTTTTAGGAACGAATAAATTATTTAATTTAGTCTTACAAAACAATTTAAAAGGACCTTTTTTTAATTTTTTTAAATATTATGAAGTAATATACTGATTTTACTGCTAAAATATGTCATAATTTTTAATAACTTTAAAAATTTTAACATAATTTGAAAAGTTGTACAGTTGTACAAGCCCGCATGTATTAGTCAAAAAAGTCTATATTAAATTATACTTTATTAGAATATCATTATTAAAAGGTATGTATACTATTACAAGATATATATAGTATATGTATAGCATATATCTGTGGCTTCAGGTAATAACCAGGTAAGGCACATTTAAAATATTTTGAGTAATTAACGTTTAAAGTTTTCAAATGTCTTCTTATCATTACTTTTATAAAATAGATCAGAGCTTAATAATTTTCATTACATTCAATTATGATATAAGAACCCTCTTTTTTTGGCAAAATAATTATATAAAAATGGTTTTTATTAATTGAGAACGATTATTACTGTTTTTTTTAAATTTTTAAAGGAAAATTTATGTCGCCGTATGACGGGAAGTATTCGCTTTTTTTCAGTACTATGGCAGATGAAAGCACACTTTTAAAGCTACATTTTCCCAAATTATCTCAATTTTTTTCAAAAATGTGCCTTACCTGATTATTACCGGAAGCCACAGATATAATATAATAGCAAGATATATATTACAATTATTACAAGATATGTACAATATTTTTGAGCAAAACATAACTTTAGGTAAAAAGTCATTTAAATTGTTTAAATTGATATAATTTTTTAACAATAAATAGGTTTATTTTTGTAAAACAAAATTGGTTTCATTTGTTTAAAAAATGACACTTTTACTCAATCGTGACTTGATGTACCCATATGGGTACATAAATTTTAACTATTTAAGAATTATAAAAATAAAAAACTAATTTTATATTATTTTTTCTAAGCCTAAAAGCACCATAATTTGCTAATAAAATAATTTTTCTATGCAGTAGATTTTTCTCGGGACTGAAGGGGTTAAATGATAGTAATGATTTGCTTGTATGTAGGTAAACTGTAAATGAGTATATTTCATAAAGTTATCCTAAATTATGTGTTGGTGTTCAGAATCATTTTACTTTTAAAACTTCATACATTTAAGCAAAATTTATAAGGAACAGAAATATAAAGTTTAATTAGCATGATGATTTATAAATATTAAGGTATAAGGACAAGAGTATTAATGTTACTCTTTAAAATATTTTAATAATCACTGTTAAAATTTCTGAGGAATTTTACGAGATACAATGCTGTAGAAATTTTTCTCAAGCGAATCTATAGTTCTTTAAAATTATTTCATTTTATACGAATTAAATATTTCCAACATAGCGAAAAATTGCCCAGGCCGGGAGTCGAACCGTGATACTTGGCTTACAAGGCCATTGCTTTACCGTTTAAGCTAACTGGGCATGACAACCGATGAGCATTTTTCGCTCAGATAACCTTGTAGGTCATAACATCTGGTCTGTCATTTATACAGCTCAACAGAATAGACCGCAGGTAAAGAAACTCCATAGAACGTAGATAACTCCATGGATACGTAGATAAGCTGCAGGTTTAACACAATGAAACTGATTGGTTAAGTTATCATACGAATTAAATATTTTTAACTGAGCGAAAAATTGCCCAGGTTGAAACCAGATACTTGGCTTACAGTTAACGTCATTTGACAACGTTAAAAATAGTGCTGACAATAAAAATATTCACATTTAAAAAGAACTTTAAGGAATATTAAGGTCTTTCGGTTAAGCCGATTTTCGTATAACGGGGGTTCAACTGTATTTCAAAAATTGAAAACCAAGCATAAAATAAAGTAAAATAAAATAAAATATAATTGTAATTTAACAAATTTCAACGACTTTTTGGAAAATTATATTTTCAAAAACTAAAATTTTAAAGATTTATAAATAAATTCTATATTTAAATTAATAATAATAATAAACATAATTTTTAGGATGATCATAACGAGTCATATATTACATACGCCATGCATTTAAACAATGATATTCCTAGACCAAGTATAAAAACAACTGTAGTTTATAAATATACTACTTTAACTGTTTAAAATGTGCATTTTTGTTAGATGGATTTAATCTGACTGACTTCTGAACGCCTTATATTACGTACTACATGGCTTAACCATTAATATTCCTGGACCCATCATGAAAAAATTTTAAATGAAATTTCAGTTTTCAATTTTTTCAAGTGCAAATTTTTAAATTTCTAAACATCGCACATTTCAAATTTTTACACCGTTGCGTAGGGAAAAAATGCATTTTTAAATGAAATTTGTTTGAAATGTTTATCACAATTTGTTTTTAAATTATTGATTTTTTTAAGTTTTTATTTTTTATGTCATTGTGGCAACAGATGTATTTTATTTTTGACATTAAACATAAACGAATCAGAAAACGAATAAAATAAAATCACCCACGGAATTCAACCAGTAAAAAGATTCATATATGCTTCAGATTTCCCAGTACTTTACCGAGGACAACTATTTTCCAAATAGTTTTTTAAAAAAAATCTGATTATTTGTATTTGTAGAAATCTATTGCTGTTTCTGGAATGTGCTTTTTTACAGTACAAACTCTTCAATAATAAAATTTTCATAAAGTTTGTTTGTATGAAGTCTTATGAAAATGAAACGCAGATAAAAATTCCGTCATTTTTTACGGGGGTTATATACTAGTATTATAATAGTTTCGAGTTTCAGGATTTTATAGCTAAAATTATGCAAGTGCAGTTTATGCAGTTTCATTAAAATGAGACTGTTACAAGAGAACTTACCGGTCATGAAAAGGAATTTTAGACATGGGTCATTCCACACCAAATGAGCAAATCAGGTGTGGCTGACATGTCACAGATTTTATTGAAAATCATCATATAATTAGATCACAATCATTTACGAGGAAACGCAAAGTAGTAGAGTTCAAACTAGTTTATTTCAGTATAAAAAATTACATTAAAGTTGAGCCGAAATCGAGGTCTTGTGTACATGTTTGAAATTTCAAGTTTGATTATTTGCCGTAAGAATGGAAAGATTGTAATAAAAATTATTTACACTTAAGAATGAACTATAAGTAACAGATTAGCATAATTTAGTAATTGTATTTTTATTTTATAATTTGAAAATAAATAAATAATAAAAAAAATCGTGGAAAAAATTAAATATTTCAGTTAGATGTTTTAAAATGAAGGACACTTATTCCAAATTCAATTTTTTTTGCCATTATAGCTAATTGAATATATTTAATACATCTATAATTTAATTCATGCCTTTTTATTTCCTTTATGAGAAAAAAAAATAAATAGTGAAAACTGCTGATTAAAAAGTCAACATTTTTTTTTTCATTTTTTGGAGACGAATAAAAGCTTTTAAAAGTTTTAAACTCTTTGATATTACAGATAAAAGTGTATATATTAAGTATACGTAGTTTTATTCTTGCTTTCAGTTTATTTTTTCCTCAAGAATATTTTAAATTTGTGTAGAAGAAAAAGTATTTTTTTCTTAAAATAACTGTATTTTAATCTTAAAGTCAATTAACAAACATAGATGGCAGCACACGTCTATTTTTAGCCAGAAATTTCCAAAAAAGCGCGTGTTTTCAAAGAAAGATTGTCTTTAGAATGTCTCAAATATTAGTTTTTTGAACCCATTTTTGTTATGTTAGAAATTAAAAAGGCAGTATTGAAACTTTTTTAGTGTGTCATGGACTTATTAATTCTTATGTACGTGTAATATTGTTGATGTAGAAGTTGTCCTTTAATTGTTTTTTGAGGTAACATAAGAGGAATAATTATGATTTTGTCATTTTTTTTAAAAGTTTCTAAGTTTTTTTGAAGATGAAGGAAATAAATAACAACTTTGAAACTTTGAAAATTCGATCTTCATACATATTACTACATCTTGCATCAATTTCAGAGATGTTTTTAAAATCCTTTAATTTTTATAACATTTCAAAATTTTTAAAAAATTACAAAATTTCAATATTTACAACCAATTTTTGATTAATTATGATATTACCAAATTATTGTTACTCGATAAATATAAAGATTGATATCCAGAGATTTCAATATCATAAAAAAAAACTTCATTTTTGTTAAATAGTTTTCAAAATATAGAACTTGAAACTTGCAACTTTCGACGATTATCCGCAAGCCATTCTATATCACAAGTTTTTTAAATGTCCAAAATTGATAAAATAATTATTTTTTTCTGAAAATATTGTGCACACATACATTTGAATATGAAATGAACACGTATCTCAAATTTTATTAAAATCGGATTCTCTGCAGCCACGGCTTTTTTTCCATTTTTGCTCATTTGACGTGGAATGACCCACATTGATTACAAAGATCGATTTCACGCTATGATTATGTTAGTGCAAAAGTGCTAATCCAATTCAATGATTTCATTTCGTCACGAATGATCTACCTTTTGCGAAAATATTCAGAATACTTTGTCGATCTGTATGTCATTTTTAAATGCAAGAATATTACTAATTATCTGAGCTATTTGCTTTCTTTATCAAATCTCAATTTAATGAGATTTAATGGCTAATAATGTTAAGGGAGTCCGAGACACAAAACTGTTCAAATTTTCTAAAAAATACATTTATTTGATTAAAATTTTCTTTGTTTATATATGTTTAAATTGACGTTGAAATCATGTTTCTATGTTAATTAGAATAGGAAAGATTAAATGTTTTGTTTTGGCTTGTTTTTAAAATTTAGCTTTCAAGCAATGGGTGTCATGGACACTGTTTCTCGCGAAAATGCATTTTTCTTCATGCAGGTTTCTTCACGATTTTTCTATTTTAAATTTTTGTAAGTCAACACCCGTTAAAAATAAATACTGAAATTTCCGGCGTATAATCTGAGAATCAAACAATCAGTTTTCGACCCAGAATTTTTTAAAAATAAAATGTAACTTTTTAGATAGCGGTAAATATTTGGTTTCAATTACGAAATAAAGTTTCTGGGTGGAAAAAGAATTGTTTGGTTTACAGATTATACTCCGGAAAAATGACAGTAGTTCAAACTTGGAACATTTGTTTTTCAATTATCTTATTTTAATTTTGATTCAGCAAATTTGCAATAAAAAAATATTTATTTTTGAAAATATGATTTTTCAAAAAAATGTTACTTTTTTTTTTGTAATTTTTGCTTTAAGCATTTTTATTTTTTATTTAAATTAATATTTTTAAAAAAGCTGTATCAAAATTAAAACTGATATATTTTGTTTATTATAATGAAAAATAATTGAAATTCTTAAAATAATATTTCCATTTATAATGGTATTATATTACTTCACTTTTTTCATAAATTTTAAATTAAAAGTTGTTTAAATACATTTGTGAGAAGTTTCATCATGTTATTTTCTTTACACATAATAATGTTAATAATTACAAAAAAAAGTATCCAAAATTTTAACTCAATAAATAAAAATTATTTCAAAATGTGTCCCTGACCCCCTTAAGAAATAATTTTCAATGAACAAACTAGACTATCTTTAACTTCTAAATTCAAGATATTATTTATTTGTTTATTGCACTGAATTTATTTATTTCACGATGGTAACATATTATAAAATGAGTGGTTTGTCTTAACAAAGTTTTTTTTCAGCAGTTTTTATCCACTTTAAATCTCATTTATGCAATTATCGTCTTTTTCATAAAACATGTATTAAAATATTTTTAATTTCCGCCGTAGCCCTACTTCAAAAACAAATTCACGGATTTTCAATCAACTCCAGATTCAGATAGATGTTAACATAAATTGTTGGAAATTAGATTTCAGTGTAAATCAGTCAAACAATGGCACTGCTATGCTGCATATTGCATGATTTAGGTTATTTTAGTGATAATCATATCTCAAGAATTAATGCATAGAGTTTCATATCATTAGAATGTCCATGATGTGCATAGATTGCCATTTAATTTTGGCATTATGGTAACGAGTTTTGAAATTTTAACATGGATATATCTGAATAAAGTTTTAGGATTGCCACATCCGACTAGTTTATATTTAATAACGAGTTCGAAAGTCAAAGCATTTTTAGAATTTAATTGTAAAATATTTAGAATATTGAAAGGCGCTGGTTAATTTAAATGGAAGTCATTAAAATATCAACTTCTATAATTTCTTTAGAATTGTAGAATTTAAGACTATAATAATCCCTGAAATTCCCATGCTTTCATTATTCTAAAATTTAGCGAATTATTAGTAAACACAACTATTTATAATGATTGACTCAATGAGTATTGAGGAATGGAAATAAACTGTTGTGTACTTATAGACAAATTTTTATTCGTTGGCTTTGGAGTAATTTTTTTCATCGATATGAAATGAAAATTACAACAGTGTATTTTCCGAAATGCTGAAAGTTTAAAAAAATAAACTATTGTATAGTTTAAAAAATAAAAATTCTTTCATTAAAATAATGTAAATTAAGTTACGATAAATTTCCTTGTAACGCAATTATGTATATTTGTCTGTTTTTCCAAATTTTTGTGATTCTTAATTAAAAGACTGCTAAATTTGGAATCTATTCAAGAATATTCTCGAGCGCAGCTTCATATTTAGACAAGGAAGCAATAGACCATAAGAAGGAAACATAAAATACAGACGACACTCCTATAGAAAATGTGACGCAACTCCAATAAATTCATCTTCTTTTTTCGCTAATAATACAGGGCTCCCAAATGGTCCGCCAACAGAACATCAATATTTTCTTACAAAAATTTACTTTTTAGATTTTTCTTGCAAATAGCACAGAAACCAGCTTCGAGAGAACTTTTTAGCGCAAATTCTGTAGAATCTTACAATAAAATTTTCTACTAAATAATATTGGTGTTCAGCTCGCGGACCATTTGGGAGCCCTGTAATAAGTGTGTAACCTTCCTTAATAAGTGTCCCAATTATGCAGGAAAAGTAAAATAATTTTCTATGGAAGTTAGACCACTGGATTACTCTATTCGCCTAATTTACCACAGCAGAAAGATGACGGGGGGGGGGGGGGAGTGCAGAGTAAATTTAATACATTGCCCTATGACTTCAAAGCTTTGTTTCTTAAGATTTATATTCCTTTACGTTAGGTTTTTATTCCTTATTCACCGATTTGCAAAATTTTAAAACTGCATTTCAAAAGAAAAAAAAATCCTCCGCACTTTGTAAACATGAAAGTGGGACAATTTGAACATGGAGAAAAAGAAGTTTAAAGTTTTAATTTTTCTCGGGAATTGCACTGGTTGTTTATCTTGGAATAAAATTTCTGATGGGTGGCAATCATGGGTGTCAAAATATTCACAATGAAACAAGCTTTCATTATCGACATATTGACCAATTTTGAGGTAAACTGTACCCTTAATTCTTGTTCTTACAGTTCATTTAATTTCAGATTTTAAATCAATATCTTCAATGCTTAACATAGGACTGTGATATGGAGTTTTACTTTTTTATTTCTCACCAAAGTGTTTTAATTATTTTTTTCAGTACATCGCCCTTTACTAATGTGTTTTCGTTATCTCAGTGACAAAATATTTCTAATTTATTTTTTAACAACTTTTTCACAACCCTTTCTAATAGTTGAAATAAAGCAATAAAAATTGCGTACTTTATAAACACATTAATAATTAAATTAAAAAATATTAAAAATTAATACACAACAAAAATTTTCGAACCCTTTACCAGCATGTAATCTGTCGCCACTATGTTTGAATTGAAATATTCGCCTTATTTACTCCCCCTTTTTTTTATACACACCATACCTTATGCATTTATTTGTGTATATAGCTTATGTACAGGAATTGAAATATGCTGACATATTGGTTACCCTGAAGCTTGCAGAAGGCATTACTTTTCTATACATAGAAAATAAAAAAAAATTAACTAGTTGTGAAAAAAAAAAACACTTGCGCATAATACAGAGATTTTAAGATTAAAGGGGAAATTTAAGGCCTGATTTATAACATTTGAATGAAATATATTTTTGAAACAGGTACCACGCAATTGTAAATGTAAAAATTATACCTGCCATCCGTTATTGTTATCAGTCAGGGCTATTGAAATCAATTCATATTAATAAAGTATATAAATCATTCTACAACATCGGATATTTCCGATATTTTTAAAATAAAAATAGATAAAATTAGAGTGCTTTTTAATTACAGATTTTAAAAGAAATTTCTTGTGCATATATGTACGATTTATAAACATCATCATATGTTTCTTTTACTAAATAAAAGCAGATAAATATTGTTCTGATTTCTTAAATAATATATGTATCTATCATTCTGTCTATCTATAGGTATCTCTCTCTCTCTCTGTATATATATATATATGTATATATATTATATACATTATTAAGCATAATGAATCTCTAAAAATATAAAAAGACTGTTTTCAAAATGCTTTAGCGAAAATTTGTGCATTCCTGCACAATTATTTTATTTTATTATTTTTTTTATGTCATCGTAATCAGACAGGTGGAATTATATCTTATTTTAATGAGTGCTAAGAATTATTTTGATATATATTCTTTCCAATAGAGTTTACTTTATTGAATATAATGTACGCGTTTAGCATACATAATTATATATATATATACATAGGCATATATATGTAAAAAGGCATGCATTTATTTGAAGTACACAATTATCGGATAAATAACTGAATGTAAAATATAAATTAATTTTATTGGGTTTATAAGATTATTTATGAAAAGTGGTTTCAATTTATTTATAAGTTCAGTGGCACTACTCCAGTGAAATTAAAGAAAACTTTAAAACTTCAAACAAGCCCAAGCCAACTACATTCTTTAGTAATCAAATATATGGTTTAAAAACTTATGATGGGAATTTGAAACAGCACACTCAAGCATATTTAGGCAGGCAATGTTGATCCACAAACTTAACTTTTGACAAAATTTACAATAAACTATTAATAAATATTGATTTTTAATCAAAATCATCTCTCCCCGCACATTGTGATACAGTGTTGCCAGAGGGCTACTTTTCTTTTTTAAATTCAGATTTCTTAATTGGCACCACTTTTTTGAAACGATAAATTACCCTTTGTTTTCGCCTTTATTTTCATGTCATTGAATAAATCACATTTTATCATTTGAAAAAGTGGTGCCAATCAAGAATCTGAATTTAAAAAAAGTAGCCCCTCTGGCAACACTTTTGTGATATCAAAGTATTTTTTATCATTTATTTTTACGATGAAAACGTGAAAAAAATATTTTATAATATAAATCTTATTCTTGAAAGATCTAAATTTATTCATCGTTTAGTAAATTACAGTTTTTCAAAACTGTTTTATTTAAATCTTAATGCGCATACTATTTTAAAAAAAATACATTTACGTATATAATAACGTAATAAAAATCCACAAATTGAAAATACTATACTGTTATTACAAAGAAGAAGAAACGAATCTTAACCTACTGAATTCTTGAATGAAACATGTTTGTCCAACGTCTCATACGTCGTACCTCTTTTTTAACATATACTTCTACTTGTACCTCATTTAAAAACTTATTCATTGCATATATTCCACAAAACCATTTATATATTCCTAGTAAATGCAACTAAAAATTTTCCATCCACGTCATTGAATACTGAGCTCGCAAATTTACAATGTTAAAAGTAGTTCAAAATTTGAATATTACCTTTTGAAGAATTCACATTTTAAATGACTGTTCTATAACAAATTTCTCAAGATAAAATGTAATATATTATTATCATGGCCTTATAAAGATGAGATAAATCAATATTCGTTATATAAGCAAAAAAAGAAATCGTCTAAAACGCATGTACTGCATGTTTCAAACATATATTTAAATAGCATTTTACTTGAAAAAATATTTGATATTTTGGAACTTTAAAAGTTTAAGAAAATTTCACCATTTTTAGTTTTTTTTTTTTTTTTTTTTTTTTTTTGTGTGTGTGTGTGTGTGTGTAAACTAATTACATAACAGCATAAAATTAATTCTTTGTTTACATCATAGGAAAACGTTTTGAAAAAAAAAATATATCAGTTACCCCAAGGAATTTGTATAAAAATTTTACTTCATTTAAAAAAAAATGGATATGAATGTATGTTTTCCCCCAAAATCCACCATTAATTTATCAATATTTCTTCTTTAAAAAGAGTGGTATTTGACGCTTTCACGCAGAATTTTTAACTATGCACATTATTTTTCGGAGAATACAGGGAGTTTCGCTCGAATTAGTATTAATATTATTTTGAATAAAATTTCGAATTTCACATAAACTTTATTCAACAAATTAAAAAAAAAATAATGAATCACTCTTCCTTTAAGGGGCCATGATTTTTAAAAATTTATATAATGCATAAATGCATGTACTTACCTAAAGCTGGAGCGTAGATATTTAGATAAAGACAGTCTTCGCTTTGGTTTTGTAACAAAGGAATCAGCCTTCTGAGGTATTCTAAACGTCCTGCGGGCATTCTTTTCAGTGCTTCAGTTTCGTTTCTCACATCAGGATACTTCTGCGGGCAAACAGCACTAAATTTGTCGGCCGCTCTAACACCTCTCCAATGAGCAGGGGTAACGGGAGGCATAAAACGAAGAGATCCTATAGGGGGACTGGCGTAAGGCACCCCCAAGTAAATTTCAACTGGTCTCCATTGTTTGTTTGGCAACGTGGTAATATACCCTCGCAGGGATCCATATTTAGTTGTGACCACTCTGGAGGATATTTTTTTATGTTCTGCAGCTGAAACTAAAGCAATGAAATAAATAAGAGATAATCGTAAAAATATTTTGTGTGTTTTCATTTTTTCAGTTATTTTGATTCAGTTGATACGAAAGTTCTTTTGATTCAGTTTCTCACAAACTGTAGATTAGCCAATTTACTCTTTTTTTCATTCATCAAAAAGGGTTTTTTGAAATCATATGAAACTTGTTGTATACTTACACAAAATATTTATTTTTAAAAGCCTGTAAATATTTGTGTATATATGCTATAAAAATCCCCGAAACAGTCCAGCCTAACGGAACTTTGGAGATTTCACAATAAAAACTTGAATTTCTCTCGGAATTTAAAGCAAATTAATATTATAATAAATATGTTAGACGTTTTTAAAATTTTATTAAATTCAATTTAATTTACAGTTAAATTCTTAAATTATTTTCCCATCTAATTTAAAACAACTTTTCATATAGTTTCTTTTAACAAGATCAGCAAATACTGCAATAAATCATCAAATGTTTCATCACCATAGATTGAAATCAATTATCGATCATCAAATTCTTACAAAGAGCATTTAAAAGTTTTCAGGATCGTTATTAATTCTCTCCATTTTTTTTCTTCCAACGCTAAATGGAATTACAGTTGAGATAAAATCGCACGCTGACACTTTCCAATCGATGTCCAGACCAATAGTTCACAGTTCACCTAAGATTTTCATTACAAAAACTTTCTTGGAGTTTCACAAGTTCGATGTTTACGCAAGCCTATTCGAAATACAGAAACATTCCTAAACAGTACTCTTTTTAAAAAAAAATCCAGAAAAATTTAGAAACATGAATTTTTAAGTCATATTCATTTTATCCTAAGGTCTCCTTAATGAGATCCTATATCAGATAAATTTCACAGGTCTCCCAAGTTGAAATGAGCGATACATTTATTTCAAGAAGTTTTGATGGAAACACCAGAGAGCAGAAAAGCGGTGTTCCTTACTGGATAAACGACAGTCGAGTGGAGCGGATATATCGCCCTGGCGGCGGAAATGTTTTTCAGAGGCGCATGTGCAGGATCGCGCCACTGGTACTAGGGCGAGAGAGGCTGGCCCATGGTACACTTGAGATACAGACTCCTAATTACTGCTTTTAATGATAGGCTTAGAAAATAAGGGTTTACGGTAACTTAAGAAAGCATTAATTATCAATTGTTGAAAAATCTCGATGTGTCTTACAACACAATTTAATGGAGCTCCTATATTACTAAATATTAATGAAAATTCTTTTAATAACTCTTATAATTTCAGTAAAATACTTCTAAGTTTTTTTCCGATAAATATAAATTAATTATACCTTATCAATAATTTAATGATGATTAACTTTTAAATTTGTAGAAATAGGTGAAAAAATGAAGAGAAAATATTAATTTTTAAAGAGGGAGTTGAAATTTTCTAATAACATAATTACTAAGTAAAGATATTTCTGACTTCTAATTTATCTGTCATCGAAATACATGTATAAATTTAATTTAAATATTTTGAATATATTTTCTAATGTATTCTTTTCTATTTTAATACACAAGTGTTAATGTGTTAAATATTTTAAAGTTAATTATCATAAATAATGTTAACATGTGTAATTGGTTTAATGTATATATATATTAATCTTTTGCACTTCATGTTTCACTTTTTTCTCACTGAAATTAATAATTTGTAAGCAGCTTCAAACTTTACAAAATATATATTTAAGAGTTAAAAATTTATTAATTAAAAATTAAGAAAAAAATTTGACAATTTTAATATAGAGTAATATCAAATATTCTTTTCATAAACCCATATAGATTTCAAATCCCTGGTCAATATTCGGAACTAATGTGAGCATACGTAATGCTAAAACATTACATTTAAATGTAATAAGTATGCATGCAACATGTTAACGAAAAAATAGGCATTTTATTGGCATATGCTAATACACTATCTACCAATAAGTATTTGAAAAATTTCGATTTTTGACATTTTCTCAAATATTTAAAAATATACTTGTCGGATTCTTCTGAAACTTCAGGATTAAAAGTAAAAGAGCTTTTATTCTTTTCTATCACATATGTCAAGATACTTATTAACAGAAATATTGTGTTAGATATTGTATATATTAAATACTATTTTTTTTCCTAAAAGTCAGTTAATAAAAAATGTCAATTTGTGGAGAATCCCTTATCATTCGGCCGTTTTTAGAGAGCAATGTAAAAACAGCTTACTTATCATAATGATATATTTTTGAATTTTCACGATATTTGATTGGATTTTTTTATGTTACTCCATAGAATTGACCATTAAATGATGTAAAAGAATCGTTTTTATCGTTCGCGCATGCGCAGTTAAAAATTACACTGATAGACAAATTTTAACGAATTTTCGATTTCTCTATATACGTTGGGTGTTTCTTATAGATTTCAAGCTGCTGAAAAAGAATATGTTTGAAATAATTTTCTATCACCCTCCATTTTTGAGAAATTTCATTTATACGTTTTGGAGCATGTAGGCATCGTATAGGCATTATAATTATATTATATTATTCTCTTTCATGTATTTGATTCACACAAACATTCCTTTTTCTTATTACAACGATAGAAGATACAGCAAGAGAGTAGAAACAGATGTCCCCTTAATACATTTTATGTTAGCGACCTTAAACAGACAGCTCTAGCCATCCTCACAATATTTGACTTTAACGCAAATCCCTGACAGTGGAAACTTATTTTTCGGGGCGAATATACTACTATTTCTTTGTTCTATAAGACTTTTTAATTGAATTTTGATTATAATTATCATATCTTCCTCTACAATATGTAAAACATGTCTAGAGGATGCGTTAATGAACCCAATTCTTTTTGTTGTGTGTGCGGAGAGCTAACTTTGAAAAAGCATCGATGCGCCTATCATATGTACTTTGGATATAAAGTAGTTGAACGAGATAAGAAATAAGCACTCGTTCTTGTTATACACAACGTGCTACAAACCTCCGGACGTGGATGAAAGGTACAAAAAAGTGTATGTCCTTTGCTATTCCCATCATGTGACACGTGCCGAAGGATCAAATAACTGACTGCTACTAATGTATTACAAAAATTAAAGGATTTTTTGCAAGAAGTAAACATAAAATTAAGTACACGAACTTAGATTCAGCAATGTGACCAGCATTACATAATGATGATTTAAAAATACCGAAACCTCCAGAGAATTTCACATATGATGACGCAGCAGTAGAAATGGAAATCGGTGAAACTGAAACTTCCTCGACATCTGATGTGAACTAATCTCCTGGCATAAATGAAGAACCACACCTAATAACTCAAAAAGAATTAAATGATTTTGTGAGAGACTTAAATTTATCAAAGAAAAACTCAGAATTACTTGATCAAGATTGCAAGGTTGGAATCTCCTGAAAAACTATACAAAGATATCTATTTATCGAGATTGTTTTAAGAAATATTCAACATTTTTTAAAAGAAAAGATGATTTACGCTATTGTAATGATATAAGTGGCTTAATGTCTGCTTTAAATTGACAATATAACTCGGAACAATGACCTATAAGAGAGCACCCACATAAGACATTTACAGCTACATAGAGTATGAAATTTCTTATTAATATCATTTCTTTTTACAAAAAATCTATATTTTTCTGGAACTGTATAAACAATGCATACTTTCAGTGTTTTAAATATTAATTTTAAGCTTTATAAATGTTTATTTAAAAGTTTGTCATTACTAAAATACCAAATGATAAATTTCATAAGGTGTATGTGTTAATTTAACGTTTTTAAAATATTCATATGCTTTTTTAAGATATGGTAATTCATTAGAAAAACGAGGCAATATCTTTCTCTAGAAAGTTGCATATTCAAGACAAATATAATTATAACGTCTGATTATGAAGTAAAATGCCTGTAGAATATTAATTTTGACAATTTTAATATTAATTATGAATAACAATATTAATTATGACAATTTTAATATAGAGTAATATCAAATATTGTTTTCAGAAACCCATATAAACTTCAAATCCCTGGTAAATACTCGAAACTAATGTGAGCATACGTAATTCTAAAACATTACATTTAAATGTAATAAGCATGCATGCAACATGTTAACGAAAATATAGGCATTTCATTGGCATATGCTAATATATTGATATACTAACGTTTTAAAAATATTCATATGCTTTCTTAAAATATGGTAATTCATTAAAAAAATGAGGCGATATATTTCTCTAGAAAGTTGCATACTCAAGACAAATATAATTATAACATCTGATTATGCAGTAAAATGGCTGTACAATATTAAAACATTTTATATTTTAATTAAAACATAAAATTATTGCAAAAGTAATGGTTGTCAAAACTTAAAATGTATAATATATAATTTAAAATCTATGTTTAAAATAAACATTTATTTTTAAAAACCTTAAAAGATTTTGTAAAAAATACATACACATGTGCAACATATCTATTTAGCTAATTAATATTTGTGCGAGAATTTTCATAAACATATTAAATATTGGTTATATCTAAGACGGACCTAGATCCGGTGCACTGTTTAAAAACAAAAAAATGATTGTTCATAGATAAACAGAGAACTCTTTGCTGGCAAAACATCCATCATTTATTTAAACCTATTTTTTAAATGCTAATATATACAGTGTGTCCACTAAGTATTGTCCTAACTTATTACCTTAAGAACAGCTACAGAAATAGCAATACATTTGGTATTTGCATAAAGTGGCTATGATCTACGTGTTGAGAATTCCAATAGAGCCACCTATTTGGAAACAGAGCAGCTAGGTTTCGAATCATAAGGTAAAATAAAAGATAGTTCAATTTAATATGAAACTATGTCTTTTACACTAATTAATTTTATTAGAAATCTCTGAAATATAAATTTTTGCATCCATCACCAAGTTATATTTTGTACTTTGCATAAAATAATAATAAAAAATGTTTTTTAAGTTATTTTTTAAAAATATATATGAAATTGTAGCAAACTAGTTTTTCACTAAAAATCTATCTATAGAATATTAAAATATCTGATTTTAAAATCGAAATCATGTATTTCATCGATTTCTGATGCACAGTGTAGATGAAAACAAACTGTAGCAGTGAGGGAGAAGGGGGAGGATAGTTTAAAGAATAATAATAAACTACTCATAAAATTACTTTGCAGAATAAGTTTTAAATACATATTCGCATACTTGAAACTTCCACATATTAGTTTCTGTCAGTTCATATTTTATTTCAAAAATTAATGTAATTAATTTTTGAAATAATATTTTAAAAATTTATATATATATATATATATATATGTTTAAAATATATTTCAAAAATTAATAATTAAAAATTAATTCAAAAATGAATTATATATATATGCGTGTATGTGAACTGTAACAAGTTTCGTATTTTTCAGATAAAATCTTTTTTATAAGCCTGAAATATATATTAATCTGAAAAATATTAAATTTATTAAGTTGTTCTAAAAATAGCCATGTTTCTGATTATGGTCTGTTTCTCAAAGCTGAAAAATAAATTTAAAACTAGGGATTTTACACACCAAAATATAATTTAGTGTCAAAAAATGACGATCCTTCAATTGAAAAATTAAATTTTTCGATTTTTTTATTTATATTTTCTTCTACACATGTAACTGAATTAAACTGATTTCTACACATGTAAACTTGAGTCTCTAATTTAGTTTTGATCCTAACTGATACCAGCTCGATGCCTAAAGCATCAGCACGTGCATTATCTGTATCATCACGTGGACTTATCAGTGTATCAGGGATCATAGTATTATCAGTGTCTGTTTGCGAAAAAAGATCTACTTTCGGAAGTAAACAAAGTAACTTTATATTTACATGGAGATGACCATAAATTATCGTTTAAAAGTGTGAAGCTATTTTTAACTTCCTTAAAACAAAAATAAGTACACTTAAAGTTTCAATGACCTTTTGAATCTCCCATGCATGAATTATTTTGAAATATATGAAAAATAACAATAATTTGAACTTAAAAAAAATAAAACAAATATCGAGTTTTTTTGAAACCCTACTTAAGAAAAAAAATGTTTTTATGCGAATTTTCCAAACGCTTATACATATCATTAGTACTGTAATTTCCTGCGTATAATCCGTGGATGAAACAATAATTTTTCGACCCAGAAATTTTATTTAATGATTGAAGTCAAATGTTTACGCCGATCAAAAAAGTTACATTTCTTTTTAAACAAATTGGGGGGGTCGAAAAATAAATGTTTGATCCGCGGATTATACGTAGGAAATTACGGTAGTTTATAAATATTATTTTGTAATAATTTGAAATTTATACATAGCATACTAAAGTAGAATATATATATATATATATATATATATATATATATATATATCCAAGTTATTATACTTTTCTTTAAATCTAAGAGAAACATAAAAAGAGCAATAACACTTTAAATAAAATCGGACTTCGGACTAAATATTTGTAAAGAAAATGTTTCTGCGATACGTCCTTCTGTCTCATAAATATTATTGAACCACACATGTGGTTTATATGTATTAAAAGAGTAAAAATAAAATGTGCTAAGTTTTGCTTTTCTACAAATATCATATGAGGTTATCATGTATGAGAGATTTGAACCTCTTGTCATCATCTTTATTATCAATTTTCAGTCAAAACTATTATTATAGCAATGATATTAAAAAGAAAATTATAGATGTTTGAAAAACTGCACTATTATAATTTTAATAATGTAATCCTGTACATTTTTTCTAAAATAAAGAAAATAAACATACTACATGGAAACAAAAAGGAATATAAATAGCAAAAATTTATTGATAGATAGCTTTTCAAAATGTAAATTTTAAATGTTATACCTTTTACAGTTTTAAAAAAACGCAAATCGTATATTGGCACAAAATTAAACAAAAACCCTTCCCTGTAAGATATATATGTATTTAATTATTTAAATCAAATAACAAACATTATGTATTTATTTTTCAAATACGTCAAATATTTTTAATTGTATAACAGTGTTTCAGTATTATAATAAGTTTTCCATCATTACTCAATATTGATGACGAAAAAAAAATATTGTCGATGGAGTTTATCATAAAGAGGAATCCTAATGTTATTACTAGCATTAAATATATGTAGCGATGTTATGAATGCAACAAAAACTTCGTTTACTTTTGATTATAAATTTTCGTGTATGTAAAATTAGATACAGTAATTTGGCTATGTGTGAATAAATTTGCCACTTTCAAAAAGTGACAATTTTAAAATCATAATCCCTATAAAACCTTCTAAAATCATGATATATCACCAAAACTGTTTCTCTCATATACATCAACTACAACTCATTTAAGATGAGTTTCAAATTTATACTTTCAATCAAAAATCTTTCCATACGAACTTAATGTCTTAGGTACTGCTACCACATATTTTTAACTAAATTATTTACAAACAAATGAAAAGGAAAATGATTGTCGAATTCATTTCTAATATTCACACAAATTATGACAACAATACTGAATAAAATTTCCATGTTTATAGACTTCATATGAGGTTTTATACGATCTAGTTTAGAACCAAATCATTATTTTAAGAAAAGCCGATAATAATTACCTCATATCACAAAAGTGTGTGAAATTATGAAAATAGTGCCATACATCCTTGAAAATGAGTTAAAGTTAAAAGTTCGTTATACTGTGTTAGAATAATAATAACTTAACTATTATTGGTTAAGTAGAACGACGTACCTGATTATATCTCATAAAAACGAAGAATGTTTACTTCCATTAAAAATCTTTTAAACACATTTAACTTAAAATAAATTTATTATGCGAAAGGAAGGGTTCCAGAAAATTCTCACATGAAAATTCTCTACTCTTACATGAATGTTAGTGAATCGTATTCTGAACATATCTCGGTTGATTATTAATCGAGTTGATTCTATGTTAAAAGTATTACACGATGATGACTATAAATTAAGTTTTCAAATTTAGAAGTTGCTGCTTATATATATTTAAAATTAGTTTTAAAAATTGTTACGTATCGCGATATTTTATTCATTAAACTTATTTTTGTTATCTTAATTCTAAATACCAATAGAATAGTTATAACATTTCAGAAATTAAAAACATGATTAAAATATCAAAAATTGCCATACTTTCTATTAAATATTTCTACTACAAGTTCCTATTATATTATCAAATAATAAGTGTTTTTAAACAAAGGCTGTGACTCTCCCCGGACACAATTTATAGCCTGTGGGATGCATATCTTCATGAAATAATAATTATTTTATAATTTCATTAATTTTACGTATTTTATTATGTTACACCACTTTTTCATCATTATTTTTTATTAATCTATTGACCTTTTGTCATCATAATTACACGTTAAATGGTATCTTTTTGTATATTTCTCAGAGAATAATTCAGATCAATGGAGTTTCAAATAATTCACAACTTATCATCGAGAAATATTTCATATTTCAAATTCTTAATGAAAATCAGAAGTTGCTGTACTTTATTTTTAAATTAAAGGCAAATTTGAGAAAACAAATTTTTAATTAAATATTTTTTGTCATGGTTGTCAAAAGTTCTGTAATATCAGAGAACACACTAATTTTAGAACAAATGGAGAAATGAATAAAAAATAAGAAATTTCAAAATAATTTCATAAAATGATAATAGCTCTTTTTCGGCGGAATTCATCAATCAGTCAAAATTTAATATAGAACATTTTTTCCCATATACGTTTATAAAGTTTTACACATTTTTATATGACTTATATATAATATGATAGTTTATAGCGAAAAAACACCGAATTCACTGGAGATAAATAATAATTGAAAAAACACACTTTGTTAAATTCACCATAAGACAAAAAAGAATGCAGGACGCGTTTCGAACTAAAACAATAACAGCTCGTCATGAGCTGAAGTTCATCTTTGACATTGTCTCCTCTCGAACACGTATCTATTTCAGCTGATGACTAGCTCTAATAACAATAGCTCGAAATGCGTCCTGCAATGGTTTTTATATTATTATTTTATGGTAATGAGATGCTGCCTCATCCCGTCCGTGGGCCCTGACAGGACTTTGCGACTCTTGCGACGAGGGACTTCTATTCGGGTCCCAGGTCGCAAACCACTAGGCGGCTACTACATGGGCGCAACGATCCGTCCCCCCTCACCATCCGATGTCTAAAGTCACGAAGTGTCGCGACGTTGATCGCCGTCCCCAAGCTAGGGATGAATGACCGATAGCGATAGCACTCACCATCCCGTTCCGAGGAGACCGAATGATTCCTTCGCTTGGAATCACCTACCGTGGTCCTCGGCGAGCTACCGGATGACCACGCCCATAGGGACGCTGAGGCCGGCAACCCATGTGTCTTGGATTTCCGGAAGGGTTTTGCTTTTCGGCTGACCCACAAGATCAACTCTTATGAATGAGGAAAGACATGTGTTGGGATCAGACGGGAATTATTTTATGGTGAATTTAATAGAGTGTATTATTTTAATCAAGATATTGTGTACTATGAAGATATAATATCATTATGAAATATTAATATATTTTAAACTGTAATTAATTTTATGCATTATATTATGTACATTTGTTTTAAATCTTTAATACTATTCTCTGCATCGGGTTAAAAATTGCGCTGTCCCCTACCTCCGTCAAGACACACACACTTTCCGATAAACTATCTCATATCCGATAAATCATCCGATTATTAAATGCAATGTATTTCTTCTTATTCTTTTTCTTCTTCTCTCTCTCTCTCTCTCTCTCTCTCATTTTTCTCATATCCTTCTAGTATTACTTTTCTATTGACTTCACAAAAATTGTATTAAAATGAGCTTGGCTGTTAAAATGAGCTATTGCTAAACCAATATTTCCTGTATTTTTTTACTTTCTTCTATCTTTACAAGAAAAAAGTATTGGATTCATGAAAATTTTCGACTTCCGGTTTTCGACGGATTTATACGTTTTAGAAGGTCCTGAACACGTTTTGACTATTTTTAGAATATGTCTGTCTGTGAGTCTGTCCGTCTGTCTGTGAGTCTGTCAGTCTGTCTGTGAGTCTGTCAGTCTGTCGATGAGTCTGTATGTGACAAAAAATTTGTGGGCGCTCTAACTCAAGAACTAATGCTCGAAATTTAATAAAATTTTATATTCAGTTAGACCTTGATACAAATTAGTGCCTATTGGTTTTTGGTGAAAATTGGCCTGCAGGTGGCGCTGCTATACTACGTTTTTCACGATTTTCAAGATTGCTATATCTCAAGAACTAATGCACAGAATTTCACCGAACTTCAGATTCTGTAACCCCTTGATATACATAGACACTGATTAAGTTTTGGTGTAAATTGGCCAGCAGATGGCGCTGCTATGCCACGTTTTTCATGATTTTCATGATAGCTATATCTCAAGAACTAATGCACAGAATTTTACCAAACTTCAGATTCCGCGATACCTTGAGATACATAGCCGCTGATAAGGTTTTGGTGTGAACTGCCCAATAGGTGGCGCTGCTATGCTACATTTTGCACGATTTTTGCGATAGCTATATCTCAAGAACTAATGCAGAGAACTTCATCAAATTTTAGTTTCTTTTACACTAGAATATATAACATAATTAGACGCTGATTACATTTTGGTATTAACCTTGCAACAGGTGGTGCAGCTATGCTGCATTTTGCACGATTTTGCATCATAGAAAAAACACAGGAGTACATCGCACATTCCTTGTTCATAGATATTACACTAGTTCATCGCTTTACTTGCTATTCTTGTTGTACATGGAGAACTAGTTACATTCATTTTTGTTAAAACAAAAAAAATCGCTTTCTTCCTGGTCATTTTTGTTCACCGAATAAACAACTTAGTTCATAGCATATTTACATGTTTAATTATAGAAATTCTACACACTAGTTCATCGATTTTTTTTCACTTTGGTTCATAGAATATTTACACGTTTAGTTATAGAAATTTTACACATTAGTTCATCGATTTTTTTCACATTAGTTCATAGGATATTTACATGTTTGTTTATAGAATTTTACACGTTAGTTCATCGATGTTTTTCACATTAGTTCATAGAGATTTTATGAACATATAATGTATTAGTTCCTGGTACACATGAGAATTTTGTTCATAGAAAAAACACAGGAGTTCATCGCACATTCCTTGTTCATAGATATTACACTAGTTCATCGCTTTACTTGCTATTCTTGTTGTACATGGGGAACTAGTTACATTCATTTTTGTTAAAACAAAAAAAAATCGCTTTCTTCCTGGTCATTTTTGTTCACCGAATAAACAACTTAGTTCATAGCATATTTACATGTTTAATTATAGAAATTCTACACACTAGTTCATCGATTTTTTTTCACTTTGGTTCATAGAATATTTACACGTTTAGTTATAGAAATTTTACACATTAGTTCATCGATTTTTTTCACATTAGTTCATAGGATATTTACATGTTTGTTTATAGAATTTTACACGTTAGTTCATCGATGTTTTTCACATTAGTTCATAGAGATTTTATACATGTGTTCAGTCATGTTGTACGTTGTAGTTCATAGAGATGTACATTTTAGTTCGTTGAAGTTTTATATTATTATTCATAAATTGTTTACACATTAGTTCATTGAAAATACACATCTATGTTCATAGAATATGTAACACATTTGTTCTTAGAAAGTAAAACACATTTTAATGTACATTATCTTTAAGATATAATTTGGAACCTCTTTTTAATTATTTTTTTTAGATAAAACAGTAGTTTTTTTAATGTATTTTTTCTAAGAATCCATACAACACTGAGGAAACTGCCAGCACATACTTTAAGGATTTTAATATATGAAATAAATTATAATATGTACATGCCTTTCCACATACATTTTTCTTTACTGATAAAATTTGACTGATTGGACGCGGATGGTGACTCGATGCTAATTAAATCATTTCACAAAATGATTTTTCTCAGAATATTATAGTACATCTTTAAAATTGGACATGTTTCTGATACGATATTATTTTGGTTGTTCTCACTAGTTAGATATACTTTAACTTTAAAAGTATATATGCTAGAACAGGTATGACCATTATATCATTTGTACTTTCCTCTATTTTAGATGGCACTTTAAATTTTCACACATTTAAGCTTTTAGAAATACATGCACTTACTGCTGTTTTTTTAGATCACCATGGACACACAAAATTATTGTAAGCATTTTTTATTATTTTACAATAATCACAATTGTTTTGGCATGACTCTTAGCTTTACCTTAAACATCAAGAGTATTTAAATCGAGGAAGTTAAATACTTTTACAGTTTTTAATAGTACATATTTGTCACATTTGATATTCCGGTAATATTTTATGCCTATACACTTAATTTTTTTAACCTTTTGCTAACCATAGTATTAGACAGTTTTTTTTTACTTCACACATAGTTCATAGTTAAAACACGTAGTTCACTGTAGCTGGTTTAGAATTTAACCAGAGTTTCTTTTTACGTAACACATGTGGTTCATTGAGACAAGTTAACCCTTATTCATCGAGTTGTTTAATGATTGTTAATTCATTAATTACGTAATTGAATGTCACTCACTGGTAGGTGTTTTTGGGTTCTTGTACACATACTGACTGTTTCTTATGTTAGCAAAAAAAAAAAAAATAATAATAATTAAAAAATCCTAATTTGTTTTTCTACACAATCGCGAGAGCGTTGCTTGGCATGCGGCAATGGTATTTACAATGGTATTTTATTTTACAAAGGTTTTACAATGTTACTTTTGCGGCATGCTACGCGGATGAGCTTGTGGTCTGTGGATAACAATTTTCTGGGATTTCACCTTTCTTATTTTTTTCCCTCATCAATGGCATTCCTTGTGGTCCAAGACATTTCACGTGAATATATATATATTTATTGTTCACGAATTCTCTTATAGGTAATGCACAGGTTTTCATTTTTCTTATTACAGACATGCAGTCTTCTCCTGGTTTATACCAGTTAATTCTTTAGCAGATATTAATTGAGGCTGAGTTCACACACACACACACAATTTTTCTCTTCAGTGTTACCTGTTGTACAATTCACTTAAAATTTCATTTTTTCTCATACATTTTTACATTTAAAAGATTACATGATGGATTAACTCAATTTTTTACACAAGTAAATGCTTATTAACTTTCAGTTTTATTTTAACTATATTTATATTAAGACAGGGGAATACAGTTGTCACATGGAATTAAATGGCTTATGACAGTGTTTGAGGTATTTTTTTATATCCTGATTTTCTACAGTTTTTTATTATTGTCTTCTTTACCTTATATCTATCTCATGATGTACATTTGTTTAATATTCATGTTGAGAGATAAAAAAAAAAATCTTTAAAAAAAGAAAGAAGCTTAAAACCCATACTTTCGGTCATTATTATGGGCATTATTTCTAGATTCTTAATTATTTACATTATTTTTGTTTATCTGTGTTATATTATGTCTTTTGTTGCATTATATTACTCGAGTATCTTATTTTATTTTATTATAATATTGATCAATATATATATATTTAATGTTTATTATTGAAAACATTTTGAAACTTATAGCCAGCTGGTAAATGACCTGTTTATTTAGGCCTAATGTATTTTTATTTTGTATGTGCACATTTCTGATACAGGTCATCGTCTAAATAAGACGAATTGAAGAGTGATCACAAATTTTATTATAGAAGCTGCAGCTGTTTCTAAATAGAAACAATATATGATGTCATTTGTATGACAGAATTTATGGTACCAATATATTTATATCATGATATATATACTTTTATTTGGGATGGTTGCCTACGTAGAGAGAAGTTCAATTGCTGTTTACTTTATTTAGTAAATATTTGGTTTGTTTTCATGAACATTTTACACAATGTTACTTGTAAGAGCATATGGAAATTGATTTCTCTCCCTCCATATACATGTATAGATTTTTTTTCGCCTGTGAAAGGGGTGATATATGTGATGTAGAATCACATATAGTTTTCTTAAATTTTACATTTTCTAAATTACAGTTAAAGCTAATCTTTAATTAAATAGCTATTTTATCTTAACGTCTTTTTTCGATCCCACAATAACTTTCCGTTAAAAAGTAAAGAAAGAAAACATATGTAACATCTGCTGTATCATTAAAACGATTCTCAGATAAAGAGATTTCCTTTAGATGAATTTTCGGCTTCGCTAAAATAATAAAAGAAAGAATAAAGATATGCTTTGCTTGCGGTCAGTAAAATCGCTTTTCTCTCTCTGCTTAATTGTGATTCTAACTTATTCGTTATGTAATGATCTTTCTATGTGCATGCGGCATTATTGTGTCTTTCATATGTTTTCCCAAAACAGAGTCTTAACGTACGAATTGGCGCGAATTCTTTTTGGCGTATTTTTTTAGGACTGCCCATTTTTGGTTGCCCTGCATTAAATTCAGAATCATCTTAATTGTTGAAGCGTAACAGAAAATTTCATGGTTATGATATCATTCACTTTTCATATGCTCCTTTTCGCCAATTCTAAGATGCCAATGTGTGAATTCTGAATGAGAAAATTCAATTGCCTCGCTCTCCCTTCACGAACTCAGACATGTAAAGAAGGTCTCTTAAAAATGCTTACAGGCACCATCCCTAACTATTTCTGTAAGAAATGATTTAATTTTTATAACTCTACTTCAAATAAACAAAGTTCTCAAAAAGCATTTATTTTATTGATCACTGCCTACAACTCTAGCGAATGCATTTTAAAAAGAACCTGATCACAATACTTTAAGTTACAGATCTATAGTATAGTCCTCCTTTCAAACAACTTACAGACAATAAATATAATGACCACGTGGTAAAAGTTTATTTGAATCTTTTTTCTATATTGTTGCAGTGAATTTCTTTTATGCAGTTTTATTTATTTGATAACTGTCATAATTTAAGTGCTTTATGATATGCATGAAATTGACTTTATTGCTCAAAATGTGATACCTTACCTAGATATTATTACCATTTATATTGATTTAAGATTTTGATGAATTAAATCTACGATAATTTACTCGAGTGCATTTTATTTATAGTTTAGTTCATTTTCATTTTGTTAACATATAAGCTAATTATGTCCCTCGACCAATCAAATGCATTTCCTCACATTTTTTAGACGTTTAGATTAATTGAAAATAGCTTTAAAATTTTTATCTATATTTAAACATATTTTCCCATCAATATAATATGCATACATTTTTGAAAATTTTAACACATATTTCAACATCAGCATATTTCTTGAAAATTGATTGGTTTATTTTTCAAAAAATATATATATACAGGATGAGTCATAATGGACGAAAAAAAAGGTTATTTCCTTAAATATTGCCCTTTGGTACATACGTCCAAGTTAAAACTTTCATAAAAAAGGTGCGAAAATTTATGAGGTATGTTGAAACTACATAGGGGGTCTATCTGAAAAAATACGAAAATAAAATTTTTATACGGCCTCCGTAGGACAAAATTCACAGTTAGGAGGTTTCCCAGTCCATTCCTGAATTCAACAAAGAAAAATTTTACCTGCATATCTAAAAATCTCACAGAGATATTAAAATCCAAAATTCTGAAACATTCGTGACTCACACCACTTAACCATGACTCTAAACGAAGAGTTTTTGACTCATTTTAAGAGCAAGTTTGGGTTCTTCCATAAATTGTCCGTTATTAAATGTCGATTTAAGATATTGGCGTACAGGTTTATCTCTAAACCTGCTTCCAAAATATGCTGGTAGTCTGCACAAGAGGTATATATGGGTCGAAATATCTAGGCCCGGTTCCGAACCGTTCCATAGGAAAAAAAGCTCGGCCCATCCTGGAAAAACGTAAAAATTTTAACCCGGCCCGGCCGGAAAAAATGTTAAAATCGTAACCCGGCCCAGCCTTAAATTTCTACATTGTTTTTTACTTCGATATGGTTAGAAAGTGTCTTGTATGGAGAAGTTCTGACTAAAAAATACTTATTAAAAGTTGTTTTTCTTATTTATACGTTTTAATACTAAAGAAGCGCTAAAGGCTGTGATATATTTATTTTATCAACGAATCTCTATTTATATGTAAATGTTTCCCTTATGCTTTAAAATCGTTATACCATATTTCATGTGTTGGAGACTTTGAAAATGTTATACGGTAAAACCTTTTAAGACGGATGACATAAGAAAGAAAAAAAAATACGTTACAGACAAATTCCCTAGTTAGGAGGTGTAAATGGAGAACAACAAACACATCTCAAACAGTATCCCCACTGCGTATGGCACCATGTAGTAAGAGTGCTGCGCGCCCACAGAAGAGCTCTTCCTTTCAAACCAACAACTGTAATACAGCTGTAATTTATATGCAAACGTTGTGTCGGACGTACCTAGATCCGAATTCCTGCTGTCTACAGTACCATGTAGCAGGCATCTTGTGCACACAGTACCAGGTAGTGCACTATATTCCTAACAAAAATGTATTCGAATGATACTCCATAACTCCATTAAACAATCTATTTATAGATATGAACTAAGTCATTGTGGAGTGATGTTTTAAGGCAAGAAATTAAGACTTTTGTGGAAATTACTATTTAAAAAATAGCAGTATTTGATGTGGCATTTTTTTTATAAATTTTTATCATATGTTTTAAGCTAAGCTATCTTATAGTTTGAAGCAGATCAAGCAAGAGTTTAAAATTTTTACAAAAATTAATAATAAAAAAATAATAGTATTTGAGGGAAAGGATGTTTGAATTTTAATAATAATTATATCTTCAGCTCTTGATGAACTGCAAAAAGATACAATTACATTGTCATGTTCTGTTAAGATTCGGAGAAATTTGATGGAATTAGAAGAATTGAAACAACACTAGGAAATTATGCTTTAATGCTACAAACAGATTATCATGACCAAGAATTTTTAGCTATTATAATGGATGCAAAGTTTAGAGGGGAAAGGCTTAATATAAAAGAAAAGGAAGAAACTGATGCATGGATAATGCTTTATCATTCAGAGTGGTCACCTGCAATATTGACACTTAAAATTAAAGACGTAGACTATTTTCCTAAAAACTTTTCTCAGAAAGTATTGTCTCAATTTTCAGCTTCAAAATGGTGGGAAATTCTTAAAGTAAAAACACAGAAAAAGAAAAACATGTTAAATACTGATTTTTTTTTAAGCTCTACATTCAGTTCCATTTAGCACTACTAATATCGAGAGGGTTTTCTGTTCTACATTTGGATTCATATAGTCTAAATTATAAAACAGATTAGGCTCAGAGCAGTGTGAAAAACTAGTAAAGATTTATAAATATTACCATAAAAAGTAAAAGTGAATGTGATTTTGATTGGGAAAGTATAAAAAAGATCAATTTTAATTATTTTTAATGTATAACATTGTGTAAATTATTTGAAATATGTTTTTGTATAATAAAAAAAAATTAAAAAAAAAATATAATGAAATAAACCACCACCTAAAATTACCACAAATACAACTCTTTTCTTTTTAATGCAATTTTGATAAAAGAAAAGAAACCACTTAGTTTTTGGGCTTAAAAGGTAAATTTGTATTTGTATTTCTAAATATTACTCTAGGGAGGATTTACAGATTCAGAATTGATCTTTTGCAAAAACCCAGTTGGATTTTTGTTGGTGGACCAACCCAGAAAAACCCAGGTGGGTTTTTCTGGGCTGGGCCCACTTTGCCAACCCTGATCGCTCTACATATACTATATATTTTAAAGATTTATTTAATTAAACTGACAAAATGTAACACATCAAAACGGAAACATTCTTGCATATTCATAAAGAAGGTTTAAGTTATAAATATTAAAAGAGAAAAGCAATTCTTATGGCTTTTTTAAAAATTAGCTGGCATATTTGTGATTTTGACTACAATTCAATAGCAGCTATTCCACTAGTTGTTATTCCAGTATTAATGTGTTCATTATTAAGAAATTATGTTACTTTTAAAATTCTAAATCAATTAAACACCAATAAAAGTAATTAAATTTGGACAAAAAAGGCAGTTAAAACTAATAGAGTCGCAGATGTGGAATTTTTAAATTTTAACCTGCTTTCATGCATCCTTGATTTGCAGTGATGTATAGGTTCATATATCTGATATATGAAATAAGGTTAAGAGCTATACATTCCATATGTAGCAATATTGACCTTTTAGTAATTTTGGATACTTGCTGCTCTACATTTGTTGTCTTTTTCTATTTCTTGAAGTCGGTGCGGTCTCTTCTTTCTGGAAATATCTTAGAATATTACCGTATTTACTCGTGTATAAGGCGCACTTTTTTCCCAAAAAATTAGGGCAAAACTCCTAGGTGCGCCTTATACACGGAATATTTTTTTTACTGTAGTATGCAGTCGAACGATATACATATAAAAGAAGAAATTTTTCAAAGAAGATATTAAAACTCGGAAAATGTTATTTAATTGAAGTATTACTGCATATTTATTTCATTCCTTGCAGTTTTTTACATAACAGAGCTGATAACATTATCTAAAAGCTAATTAGCAGTTCTCTTTACCGTCACTCATTCCTATTTCCTGTCATTCTCTTACAACCCGAAGTCTTAAAATGCATTTTCCTCTTGTTTTCTGGTCTGGTGTAATGTTTGTTTCGACCTTTTTTTTTTTTTTACCGAAATTCATCTGGTCATTCTGCATTAGCATATCAAATTTATGGTGCGCCTTATATATGAGATTTTAAGAAATCGTCATTTTTACTTGTAAAGTAGGGATGCGCCTTATACACACGTGCTCCCTATACACGAGTAAATGCGGTAAGTGTGAGATAATAACTTTCTTCCTAAACTAGGTTCTAGAATATTTAATAAGTGAACATTACATAGCTAGCTAAGCGTAAAACCAATGTAGTGAAAAATGTCCAAACTGGAGATTAAACCCAGAACCCTTCGAATAGCTCTCCAAGTGCTCCACCATTTAAGCTATGAGGATGACGCCCAGCTTGGCATTTCTCACTTCCATTTTGTTGGTAAGGCTACAACTGCAGCAACAGATGGAAAAGTCTTCATGCGCACACAAATCTGTGGCATAACATCAGACACAAAAAAAACCCAAGCATCGGTAAAATACATATACAATTATAATTATTTTTCAATTATCTGCAGTGAAATTGTGTTTGAAATTATTGAATATTTGATAATAAAACATCACATTGTTAGATAAGCAACTTCACATATTGTTAGGCAACAGATTTATGTGTTTATGTAGACTTTTCAATCGTGTGCTGCAGTTATAGCCTTACCAACCAAATGTGAGTGAGAAATGCCAAGCTGTACTTCGCCTTCATAGCTTAAATGGTGGAGCACTTGGAGAGCTATTCAAAGGGTTCCAAATTCGATCCCCAGCTTGTACTTTTTTCACTATGTGTTGTTTTTACGCTTAGCTAGCAATGTGATGATCACTTATTAAAATTCAATAATTTCAAGTGTAACTTCACTGCTGATAATGAATTGAAAAATTTATTATGCAGTTTCTAGAATGTTATATGTGTTCATAGCACTTAACCTTTTCAGAATATGTAATGCATGTGAAATTTGTATTTGACAACATTAGTAAACTAATGTAATATTTCTCTTTTTTAATTAGAGCAATTTTTCATATTTCAGCAGTTAAATAAACTATTATAAAAAGGCATTGTCATTCAAATAAAATTTGTGTAAGGGATATCATCTCAAAAGCGTTAATCCTGGTAGCAGAAAGTTCGAGACAGAAGATAGGTGTCACAGATTTTCTTTATTTCATGGAACCTTACTTTTGGCTTCATATTATGTTTAGCATATGAAACATCTGCTTTAATTATATATTATGTTACTTTAATGCAAAAAAAAAAAATAAATAAATAAATAAAATGCTACAGGCAAGTGATTGTTTGAGTAATTAATGCTTCGGTTATAAAAATATTTTACCAAGAGATTCTTCATTATCCCTGAAATATGTGTTGCAGATACTCAGAGAATTTTTTGGCTACTGCGGAGATAATACATAAGGGTATTTAAAATTACAGACTGGGAGTTTCATATCATTATTTACATTCATTTTAAACATGTAAGAAAAAATATTAAATTACAATGTAATAACAAAAAAAATTAAGTATTATGTTTTTCTTCAATTAAAATGGATTCATTCTTACTGAATTCAAGTATTCAAAATTTTACCAATTTTTTAGAAAGTAATGTATTGGCTTGTTTCCTATTATGGTGAGTTTTTCATCTTATGTCATTACTTATGGTTTTCATTTCAGATAGCAGATGGTTATATGCAGAATAGAATGATGTATCCTACCAATCGTACTTAGAAGAATTTTTTTGTATTGCTAATATTTTAATTATTTTGTTATATAATCAAATTCACTGTAGAATTTTGGACGTAATAAAAATGCTTCATTCAAATAATTTAACGTATGGATCTCTCTTTAATTTATTGGAAAAGAAAGTTTGCTTTTAAACTTATTAAATTAATTTACATTCACTTTATATATATGGGCATTTCCATGCGGATTTGTCTGTCTGTTACGCAACTAAAAATCACTATGCTTGTTGGCCACCGTTATTTTCGAAAAGTTTGCTTCGCCTATTCAATTGATGATATATCTTCGATAAACTAAGTCACATTTTCTCGCTTTAAAATACTGGTAGCCAAAATTCGTAGTATGTAACAGACAAACAGGTTCGCATGGAAATGCCCATATATACAGCTCATATTCAAAATATTAGAATAATTACCTTTTTTTAGAAATTGAAAATATTGTTTGGTAATTTAATGTCTTTTAATGAAAATATGCAAACGATATTTTTATTAAGAACTTATTGTTGATTAAACTTACTTGTTATCTTAAATTTAATATCATTTTTGAAAAGATTAATTGCAAAAAAAATTATTTTGAAAAGTCAAAATATTAGAATATTTATTCAAGTGGTTCAAAATATTAGAATATTTCACATTAATTCTCCTTTAATTATTACCAATTCTTAACTGGTGGCATCATTGATTAAATTCAGACTATTTCATTTAAAATCAGTATTCTTTTTTGCAGTTTGTTTCTTTTTCGTCTTAAAATGGGCCGTGTGAGTGATATTCCTGAATCTACTAAACTTCGTATGGTTGATTTGTATCGGCACGGTAAAAATCAATGTTTTATAGCGAATTATTTACATTGTTCGCAATCGAGCGTTAGTAAAATACTAACGCAATATTCAAAAATTGGAAAATTTCAAAATAATCGCCGAAATGGAGGCCGAAAACCAAAAACATCTGCTAGAGATGACAGGAAACTGAAGCGTATAGTTAAGAAAAAACCGTTTTAAAAGTGTGCGATTCTTGCACCGAAAATGGAAAGAAGAAGGAGTTGAAGTTTCTACATCGACAACATTAAGACGTCTCCATAAATTTAAATTTGAATCTCGTGTACCGAAAACAAAACCTCTCATGACTGCAAGACAAAAGCGTATAAGATTGAATTGGTGTAAATCAAGACGTTTATGGAGCAATGAAGATTGGAAAAATATAGTATTTAGTGATGAAAGTATGTTTTGTGTTTCATATGGTAATCAAGGTATTCGAGTTTGGAGAATGAAGCAAGAAGCATTTGATAAAGAATGCCTTAAACGTTTCGTAAAATTTGCTGCTAGTGTCATGGTTTGGGGTTGTATGAGTGCAGAAGGACCTGGAAAGTTATGCATCGTCTACGAAAAGGTTAACTCTCTGATATATCAAGAAATTTTAGAATATTACATGATTCCATCATCAGAAGATTTATTTGAAGATGATTTCATCTTTCAACAAGATTTAGCGTCCCCGCATACCTCGGTGTCAACTAAGAATTGGTTCCGCCAACGCAATATTAAGGTACTTCCTTGGCCACCAAATTCACCAGATCTTAATCCCATCGAAAACTTATGGTGTATAATGAAGAAAAAACTTCAAGAAAATCCTCCTTCAAGTAAAACTGAGTTAGTGGCACGTATAAAGTCTATTTGGGCTAATATTGATAGAAATGTTTGTAAACACCTTGTATATAGTATGTAACATCGATTGTACGCTGTTATGAAAGCTAAAGGGGATGCTACAAAATATTAACTACCATTTACTTCATATTCATAAGGTAATATTGTTGCGTAAAATAAAATATTCTAATATTTTGAACCAATCTAAATTTTATTCTAATATTCTGGTGTGTTTAAGGAAGCTGTATACCTAATTTATTGTGCTGTATTTTATATTTTATAAATGTTAAAATCTTATCTAAACATTCCAGATTTAATTTATAAGAAATTTAATTGCATTTACTTAGTATAAAAAATAAATAAATGACAAATAATTTTTTCTTATTACTTTTTCTCAATTATTCTAATATTTTGAATATGAGCTGTATTATGTAATAATTGCATATTGGGTCTATAATTTTAAATGGTTAGCATTTTATTATATGGTGCATATCAACTTTCTTGTATTTCTCCGATGATTACTAACTACTTAGACTTGTTTTTACACTTAAATCATGCTTTTGTATTTAGTAAATCTCGTTTGATATTTATTGAAGTATGCATAAGTTAAATACTGACTACTGAAAAAACTTATTATAGTAAGTAATAATATCGACTATTAAAAAAATTATTTTGTACTTTAAATGAAAATGTATACATATACATACATAAATATTGAAATGGCAAATATCTTCAGTAAATTCTCTAATAAAATATATTGCAAAATTAATAAATAAATAAAAGGTGCTGTAAAAATTGCATTTTGTATCTCATTTTCATTCTAAATCTTATGTAGAATTTAAAAATATAATTAGACAACTAATATGTAATTGACCTTATTTAGTAACATAGTAATGGTAATAACTAAGTATGAAAACTACACATTTTTTAGTAAAAGCTTTGAAAAATGCCTTTTGGCAAATTAATAAAATATTTAAATAGTTTTAAAATGTTTCCAAAATTTTCAGTGATTCATAATAAATTTTGATATACATTTTGAGTTTAAAAATATGCAAAATTCCTGTTTGCCTTTTTGTTAAGAAAAGATAAAATCAATTTTTATTTAAAACTTCATTTTCACTGTCTTGTTTTACACGACTTAAAAATCTTGTATCAATCAATGTTCAATGCTTTTGTAATGTCGACAAAATTTTATTTAATTAAGTTGAAAGAATAATAGTTATTTTATTAGTTGTACTTTTTTCACTGAATTAAAAAGTGTCTAGACCAGGATTTGAACCAAGAATTTTTGCAGAATTCACTGCGATTGGAAATCTGGAAAGTTAGGTTCAAAGTAGTCAGGCTATGTGCAAATATTTTCTAAAAAATTTTGAAAAAAGAATGAAAAAAAATATAGATGACAAAAATTTGAAATTATTTACTTTTCAGTGTTATCCTTTTTTTTAATAAAGGCATGGGCCATTACACCATGTACAATTTAAATAACAGAATAAAATTTATATTGTGACATTTTATCTAGTTACTTAAATTCCCCACCCCTTTTTTTGATAACTTTGTGATTGTAATGGATTTGTTTTTATTTGTGTGTTTTTATAGAAAAAAAATTTAGTCATTTATTTGTGTGTTCTTGGAAAAAAGATTTTGGCAAGTTATTTAATGCAGTAATATTTTTTCGGCTTTTTATAACAATTCTCTAGTATTATGAGACAAATTTATGAAATTTCTTCTTTTTTTTATGCTGCTTGTCTATTTATAGATAGATTTGAAAAATAAGCTATTGATTAGTTTAAGTGTGTGGTACATAAAATATTTAATGCAAAGTACAACTGAATATTGGTGCAGCATTTTTTATATACATATACAGTAGACTCCCTCAAATCCGCACTCCTAAAATCCACAACTCTCTAAAATCCGCACATAATTTACGGATGTAAACAATGAAATATTCAGTTCAGATGTAAGTGCAAAATTGGACTTTTTTAATTGTATATCAATTTCATACATTTTTTAATTTGTAATTTTTGTTAAGGTTATTGAAGTCATGTTTTTCATGAAGAAAGAATAATTTATTTCTGGAAAAAATCAAGATATTGCTGATATCATTGGTAATCACAATCTTACCAAATATACTTATGTATTAATCAGTGTTGGGTATGAACGCGCTCACTGAACGAAAACTCACGAGTTTCGCTCACTATTTGTGAACTTTGAACTGAACTTCGCTCACTATTTTATAAACAAGTTTGAACTGAACGGAAACTCAAAAAATAGACGAGTTTGAACGAAATTTACGTTCAAAATTACGTTCAATTTTTTCATAATTTATTTAAAATTTTTCCAGACCTTAGTACATTTTTTCCCTCTTTCAAATGCCATTTAGAGGCTTACACGAGCCTCAGGACGGGTTAAGTCTGGATATCACTTCTCTGGGTAGTATCCTAGTCTTACTTCTTCTGCAGACTCGGGTCGCGCCGAACCGGACCTGGGCTGCATACAATTTCGCCGAAAATAGATATATACAGTAAACTCTCTCTACAAGGTGGACTGTGTAAGGCGGAAATATGTCTAAATCGAAAATTTTTTCAAGTTCCTGCGAACCCGCAGACAAAGTAGAATTTTTCTAAGACGGAATATTGTCTTCTACGGAAAAATTTCAAGATACCGATCGATTCCGCTATAGCCATTGTTTATTCTAATTTTAAATTACCATGATTCAACAATTAAACTTTTCTTTAAAGAATAGTTCATATACAATGCTAGGGGATGGGGGAAACAGTATTATAAAAGGTGCTACAAAAATCTGTATATGACGAAATCCTGTCTTAAACAAAACAATTTCTAGATCGGTGCAAAATGGATAGAATAATCCGTGTAAAAAAAAAATCATAACACATTCGTAAAAGACGGCGAATTTCTTAATAAAGAATCTGTCTAAAATGAATTTTTCTAAGTGTTTTAAGATTTACCAGTATACAAATTTTTATATTTTTAAGCCTCCAATCCGTGGAAATGTGTTAATGTTATTAATATTTCAGATATTTAGATACAGTTAAGGACTCATTTTAAAATCAATTTAGTTTACAATGGGATATACAGAAATAAATATGGAAACACCAATACTTTGGAATAAATGTGCCTATTTACGCAGCCCATGACCCCTTTTTTAAATGAAAAACATAAGCCTGAAAGGGAAACTGTAATAAGTACTTTTTAGGGTTCCGTATTTAAAAAATTAAACGGAACTATTATAAGATATCCCTCTTGTGTCTGTTTTTTATATATCGCAATTGCTATAAGGTTATAAGTTAGCCCCTCCTCTTCTGTAAAATTTATACTAAGTTCCGAAGTAGCAAAAAGGAGCAATTACTAAAGCACAATACTCAGACCAGCATTGCCTCGAAGGGTATGCACACAGGCATCCAGAGAGTGCAATCGCGTGTTTGTGCCATTTTCAATATTGTACCGACCAAAAGTATATGAAGTTATGCATCGAATTGAACCAAATTTTTTGTGTAAGTGTATGACTACGACTAATTGGTCCTCCCTGAATTTTAAAACAATCCGCCGAAAGGGGGCACTGAAATAGCGAATTTTATGCCATTTTCAATATTGCACCACCTAAAAGTTTACGTTCTAGAACGCTATGGCCTAGTAGATAGTTCTAGAACTGAACTAAATTTTTGTATATGATTATTTTTTGGTGAGGCAAGTATGTCCTCATAATTTGAAAAAAAAAGTCTCAAAATTTTGTAAATTTGGACAATAATATCCAAACATTTAAAAAAAAAAAAAAAAAAAAAAAAAAAAAAAAAGTGAATTTTTTAGTGAACTTTGTTCATTTTTACAAATGAGTTTGATTTGAACGAGTTCGTTTGAAAATTTTTGAGTTTGAACGTGAACTTAATTCACTTTTCAGAAATTGAACGTGAGTTTGAGTTAGTTCGTTTATTTTGCGAACGTGCCCAACACTGGTATTAATCAAGCTTTTTTAATTACTAAGTCTGGCTAAACCCGAAATAAAGCTTCGTTATTTTATGATTCTGATGTGAATTAGAAATGTACCTTTATGAGGCAAGTTTCATTGAATAATTTAGAAAAATCACATTTCATCTTTATAATGAATATTTTATTGTACATTAATTGATTATTAACTTGATCTTTGTTTTTAGTAGTTTAATCAGTTTAAAAATTATCTAAATTTTTATTATTTTAGCTTATTATTTATTTTAATATTTTAGTATATTGTAAGCATTCATTATAGTTTGGATTTCATTATTAATTACATTCAAATTATTTTTTTAAAAATATAAACACAGCAATGACCAGAAATCCGCAAAACTTCTGGTCCCAAGCTGTGCGGATTTGAGGGAGTCTACTGTATAAATAATAATTGTAAAAGAATATATATCAATAAAATATGAAAAAATGAATTAAAAAGAAATATATTCAAAATTATATATATATAATTACTATACAGTTACATTGTTTTTTAAAAGTGAGTGTAAAAAATATAAATTTTTTCAATTAGAGGATTTTTTACTACTAGAATTATTTTCTTCAAAGCAAGAATGCAGAAAGCTTATAAAGTAAGTACAAAATTGGAAAATTAAGACATAGCTAAGACTTTTAGAAATAAGTGTGCTCATCGTAATGTGGTTTACTATTGAGTTATGATGGCATATGTGTTTTTATCAATTTTCTCGATGAATGGATATTTTGGTTATTTTAATTGTTTCACAGTGACTTCAGTCTATTAATTTCTTCCTGTTCAAATCCAGTTTCACTAAGAATATCCATGTGTGATGAATTCGAACACTCTGTGAAGCTGTCAAATTTGGGCACAAATGGTTTGTCATATTTTCCCAAAGACTTTTGTTAGCTTCCCTTCCTTGTCTCTCTCCCCCCCTTTTTAAAAAAAAATTGTTAGAAGACAGCGATTTATGTTATTTTAATTTTGTGTTTTTTCTTTTTTTTTTAGTTTGTTTTATGGTCTTTTTTTAATTTTATCTGTAGCTGTTTCTGAATTTATCCTACAGTTGTACATTTATGCATTTTACACGCATTGCTTTTTTAAACACATTTACATCACAATTTTATGTACACATTAAAATGCAATCTTTTACATTTTTGGTGGCATTGGAGCTCATAAGGAGATGCATATCTGTCAGGAAGCATATTTTGATAGAGATTTCAGGTTTACCTCTTGATTTAAATCATAATTTCCCATTCAAATGTCTTGGCGTTTTCAGTCTTTTTTGCTGGTAAATGATTTTGATTAAATGACATAGTAGTGGTGTTTATGTTATTTAATTATATGGGATTTTTTAAATGTGTAATTCCAGTTTTGGGGTCTTTTATTTATATTTTATCTTTAGCTGCTTCTGGATTTAGAATGAAGGTCACTGTGCACAATGAATCTATCATACAGTTGTATATTTATGCATCTTTTAAAAGGGCGCTTTTTTGTAGTTAACCCATTTTTTCATTTTGTATTTCAGTTACTCTTCCCATTCTACCTCTGTAGATTTTGTCTGATTTTTCCTTCCTTTTTTCTCCCTTCCCATTTCCTCCATTATCACTATCTAGACAACATATCCTTAATGAAAGCTCATGTCTCTGCATGCAAAGACACTCGCCAGATAATGTTAATCTTATTGGGAAGTTTTCTACTATCTCGTTTGCATTTTTATTTATTTATTTTATTTGATTGTCAAGGTCCGCACGTCTTTACATCGCTTCTTTTTTACTTCTTCGATTTTGGTTGCAGATATTTTTTATAAGGTTATTTTCTTTTTCGAAACCAGTTCCGAAAATGAAAGTTCCATTCTAAATAATATATGCAGTCGAAATCGGAAAATAATTGAGCTATGTAAAAAGAGACCACAGCTACACCCCCCCCCCCAAAAAAAAAAAAAATGAAATGAAATATTGAATTGCAAAACGAGATAATAGAAAATAACTACCCCATTAGTCCTCAAATGTCTTCGCTTGTAGGGATAGGACCTTAAGGACATATTGTCTGGGTCATGATAATGGAAAAGAATGGACGGGAAAAAGGAAAAATCAAAGAGAAAATCTATAGGGGTAAAAGAAAATGGATAACTGAAGAACAGTTTGAAGAAATGGGTTAACTGCCGAAAAACTAAAGCGCCCTTTAAAAAATGCATAAATATACAACTGTATGATAAAATCATTGTGGACAGTCATCCTTGTTCTAAATCCAGAAGCAGCTAGAGAATAAAATAATAATAAAACCACAAAACTATAACTACAAAAAAAACTGTTTTTTATTAAAATTAGTTGCTGGCAAAAAAGACTGAACAAGCCAATACATTTTATCGAGAAATTACGATTTAAATCAAAATATCTGAAATCCCTGTCAAAATATGCTTCCTGACGCATACGCATCTCGTTATGAGCTTCCAATGCAACCAAAAATGTAAAACATTGTGTATTAATGTGTATATAAAATTGTGATGATAATGCGTTTAAAAAAGTGATGCGTGTAAAATGTGTTTCGAAAAACGGAACATGAACGTTTTATACAACACCTGCGGCAAACGCGTATTACAACGCCAGAAGCACCATGAAACACATTATCAACGCATTTTTCGCGTGCAAAAGTCGGACCTTTTTGGTGTTGGCTTGGCGTTTCGTATTGTGTTCCCGGGATTTGCAGTGTATGATTATATTTATTTTGTATGGATCAATACATTTTCCGCTTAAGACAAGATTCCATCATAGGCAAATTTTCATTACTGGTTTTATTGTATTTAATTTTTTCCTTTAAATAATCTATTCTTTAAAAAAAATGAATTTTAAAGTTTTTTTTGTAAAATAAAGGCGACTTCAAAATCTGTGGGTTTTTCGTAAAATGTTTTATAGAGCATACTTATTTTATGTACGTATAAGGTCAGTCAGAGACAGTGATTTTAATATGGGTGGTGTCAAGACCGGGATTGAAAATCTAGTCCTCGCCGAGACGGGAAAAGAGCTAAAGTTGTGAGGACTAAAGTTATGAAAAAAAAAACTCCTAATCAGCATGTTAGAGAAAGAATTGTTTTACACTGGTGTAAAAAATTAAGAGAATGCTTATATTTGATCCACGATCTCCAGAACTACTGGACAGATTTTAATAAAATTTGGTGTGAACAAAGGTTGATATAATACTAACAAAATAAACATTCAACAGTTATAATCGATATGCATGTTCGGGCGTAACACTCATGGTAGTCTGAAGTTCTAAAACAGCGGTCACAGGATACACAAAAGAAATTGGTTAATAGAGGTTATGGTCCCCTCTTACAGCTATGCAGGCCTCGCACCGTGATGTCATACTGAAAATAAGGCAGTTTATCAGTGCCTGTGGCAATTGGTTCCACTCATTCAGCAATGCTGTTTTCAGTTCTTGGGTGGTTCTCGGAGAGGGTTTGTGAGTTCCAGTTGCTCTCCCTAGAGCGTCTCAGACATACTCTACAGGATCGAGGTCTGAAGACCTGACTGTCCAATCTATCCGGCGAATATCCTCACTTTCGAGTAATTCGTCGACCAGAAACACTTTATATGGCCTCGCATTATCATCCTGTAAGATGAACTCGGAGCCCACTGAACCCTAGAAAAGGCGAACATAATGCTCCAAGACTTCTGCCCTATAACTCACACCAGTCACAGAGTCTGAATGAAAGACGTGAAGAGGTGTGCGACTGTCCAACATGATGCATGTCGAGACCATTATACCGCCACCGCCATAATTGTTGATTTTGCGGACATTGGAGGGCAGATAGCTGGTTCCCGACTTTCTCTATATAAAAATACGACGAGAATCCGTGTTTAGGCTAAAACGAGACTCGTCAGTGAACAAAATGGTCACCCATTGCTTCATACTGCAATCACTATGCTGCATGCACCATGCTAATCGGACTCTCCTGTTCGTAAACGTGAGCGGGACATAAACGGTCGGTTTTCTGGAAAACTACCCTCTCTCATTCAGTCCTTTGGAAACAGTCATTCTTGTTACACGGGTTCCAGTGGCTGCATACAGGTCCCGAGCGAGCTGAAAAGCTGTAGCCCCTCTGTTACGCCTCGCGAAAATGGACAAAGGGTGATATTCTCTGTGTGCCGTGACTCGTCGACGACCTTCCTCAGGCTTTCTCTCAATATATCCAGTATCCTATAATTGTTTCCATAGGTTACACACAATAATGGGCGTTAAATTAAACTCTCTGCATTTCTGAACTTGCGACAGGCTGGCCACTAGTCTTAGCACAATTCGTCACCTCTTTCCATCATCAAAACGTTGGTGGTTTCTCATTTTTACTGATCCGATGTGGATTTAACCGATTGCTGCAAGATAACACCAAGCAATTCGCCGAGGTGTACCAGCGAACACAATTGGACTTATCCTGGAAGCCCTTATAAAGCTTGTTTTTCTGCTGGCTCTGCCTACACACACGTTTACCCTTACGTATTTGCGGTATAAGATTTCCATTTGTATCTAGAAGCAGTGGTTTTTCATTCAGTTCCGTTCTTTTCACGCAATTCGATAAAATATGGAAATTCTCTTAATTTATTTCACCTGTGTAATTTACTGACGGACATTTAAATAGAACAGAAAGAAGGTGGAAACGTTAAAAATGAAATTGAATCTGAAGTTTAAGTTAGAGAAAGAAATAATGTTTTCACATAAATTATTTTTAAAACCATTTAAAAGTTTTATTTGAAGTTAAACTTTGTTTAAAATTTTAAATGTTGTTTTCGGCAAAATGGTTTTCTACCCCACTATTTCTTATCTTTAAATTATTATTCTAAGTCATTAATTTTAGAATAATCAATTTATAAGTCATTAATCATTAAAGAAGAAATGTGCAAAGTTGAAACATGTCTTTTTTGATTATTTTGCATTAGTTTTGTTTAATCAAAAAATATATTTACTTGGAAATATGGTTTTTTAAAATAAATCACATCATTTTTTTAAGAGTATTAATATTAGTATTGAAGAAAAACCTGGAACAAAAGTAAAATCAGATTTTCCTCTTTAATTAAAAGGAAAAAAAATTGAAATCATATAAATAATGTTTCGATTTATAACGAATTTAAAGTATTCCATTTAAAACAATACTAATCATTCGAAAAAAAAAATAATTTCATGATATACTTTTGGATGTGATTTTGTTACCAAATTATATGGCTAACCCTCGCAAAAAGAAGAAGTAAACAAAATTCTAACTCAGAAGATATATTTTTTACATGTTCCCTAGAATTGTTAAAGTAACATTATTTATTCAATTTCACACATTTCAATTTGTGTCTAAGCACTTCAAAACTTATGATTTTTCAAATGTCTATAACTCTTAATTGGAATTTTCCTCCTACGGGGGACACATAAAAATTTAATTTTCGTTTTTTTTTTTTTTTTTTTTTTTTTTTTTTTTTTCAAATAGCTCACCCATGAAATTGCAATTTATCTTATTAAAAATTCCACCTTTTCTAATAAAACTTTCCAATTGGAAGTATTTGCACTTAGAGGCAATATTTAAAAAAATGGCTCATTGTTTCGATAATTATGACTCATAGTGTAGAAATAGCTAATGATTGTGAAACTTAAAAAAAATCAAAGATTTTCTGGCTTGTATGAATATAAGAAATCATTGTAATTACTGCATTCTTTGAAACGAGATATAGACCTTCCACTTCAGATAAAATGAACCAAATGCAGTTATGCAGGGGATTCGTGTAATAAAAAAATATGTTCCCCTTTTTCCCCTTTAATTTATAAAATCTAAAATTATGTTTTGTTTGGGGGGGGGGGGAGGGGGGCATTTCATTGCACTGCACACATTTTTAAAAATCTCAATACTAAATATGTAATGGTTATGTTTAATCACGCAACAAAATGTAAATAAGAAATGCGATTTCCACGCTTTACAAAATGACACGTCGTTGGTTAATGGAGTATTCGCAATAATGGAAATTTCGAGTATAATTCACAACATTGATGTAATTCCGATGTTATGATGCATAAAGTAGATGTATGTTTGATACATATTTGCTATAGAACAGTGTTAAATTTCATATTTTGAATTGTAAAGACGATCAACTTCATAAATCCCTTTTTTTATCCGCACGCATTTATCCCTATATGTGAAAGCCATTTGCATTTATGGCTAGCATAGGAGCTTGTTTCTTTACATTTTCTTTTATAAAATGCATAAAGCTTCGAAGCTTTTGATTTATGATTATATGCTGCCGAAAAAGGAATTTATATCAAATTTACATTAGAAAAAGAAAAAAAATTCTGCAAGTAGGCGAAATTATGTAATTCATATTTTACACTTTTCAAAGCTTTAAAGGACCTGTGCTGTTTCAATTTTCCAATCATGGTCGAAAGTGTCATCACTAGGGATTACATCCAGCAAAAGGATTTCAAAGAGAACAGATCTAATTCAAATTTTTGGGAAAGGTGCTACAGGTTTTGTGATGAAAAGCACACTTGATTTTTTCTTTATGGTAAAGACTTAATTACATACATATTATTAATACATTCATTGTTTCAGCTCTGATCACTCAAATAACATTAATTATTTTAAAATGTGTACTGTAATCTCATGCGTATATGCCGCGGTTTAATTTTTCAAACCGGAAATTTACTGAAAAAAGGGAATCAAAGAAGTCCTAAGCCGAATTTAGTCACATTTTATTTAAAATAAATTCTGGTAGGAAATCAAGTTAGCTGAAGTGTGGCAGATACACGCCAGGGTTCGTACGCATCAAGGGATTTAAGGATTTTTAAATGTTACCAGAAATTTTGATGAAGCGACCAGTACTGGTCCCTGCATCTAACGATAAAACATTTCATAAATAAAGAATACTGCCCAGTTAAACTGATGGCATTGAGCTCACAGGCTACAAATACTAATTGTACATTAAAGCCTTGGATTTTCAAGGGTTAATTCCGTTCGAAAAAAAATTAAGAAGGGGAAACAGCTCTCCCCTTTCCCCCTTTTTTTATACTTAATCATTGAACTCCTATACTATCAAAGACATGCTTTATCATATAAAAAATCTATATCCAAAATTCAGAGCAAATGAGATAATTCTTAATAAAAACCCGTTTAGCATTTATATAATTTAAAAGGAGTTATCCCCTCTTTTTTATTTAACCATTTTAACCATTAAACTTCCAAAACTATTCAGAGATTTGAACGAAATCTGAAAATTCTGCTTGAAAAATCCATTTATATAAATTAAGGGGGGGGGCATTAGAACCCCTGTTCCCCCTATTTATACTTATTCAATGAACACTTAATAACAGTCACGGGATCGCCTCATCAGAATGATCCTGATCTAAATTTTGAACGAAAACTTAATTCTGCATGAAAATACCATTTATATCAACTAAGGGGAGGGGCATGAGCCCCTCGTTCCCCCTCTTATACATATCGAATGAACTCCAAAAACTAATCAGGGAAGCGCCTTGTCAGGATATACCTGCATACAAAATTTCAAGTGGATCGGATATTTTTATCATGAGTTATCGCGTTACGCACGGACGTACGAACGTACATACAGAGCGGACGGGCATATAAGCTCTCAGGCTATGATAGCCTGTGAGCTAAAAATGAAGTTATTGGTAAAGAGAAGGGGACACGCCGTAAAACTGGGTGAATCGGAACACTTTTCAACTTTAACTACTGATTTTTTAATTATTTTATTTTTTTACTAAAAACTTCAGTCAGATTTTGTTCTTTACTTTTTAAGCAAAAATGAAACATTTTTTACTGTTTATATATATATATTATTTTTTTAATGGCGTTCCGATTTACCCCGCAGATAAGAGTGAATCAAAACAAATGTTATAATCTTTATTTATTGCAATTCAGACTTTAATAGGGTTAATAAAAACAGGTAATAATGATAAGGGAGGAATAGAAACCCGTTGTTACTATAAGCCCAAGCCTTTATTTTATATACAAGTAAAGATATGACTTTTGAAAAATTAGAGAGCAAATTTGAACTCTAGAAAAAATAAAACTTATTATAAGAAATTGTATTCGAATTGCAGAAGATGGAATTTAATACAAATTCATCCCTGTTCTAAATTATCCTTTACTAGTAGTCACTGGCAAGTCTATTGAATAGCCCCAATCGCTGCATGCATATTATCAACTGGTACGGCTTCATCCCCTGCCTTTATAACTGTTTGCATCCCTCTCTTTTTTAATTTGTTTCCCATTTTGAAATGTTTGTGTAATGTTGTTGTTGTTAGAGAATATTTCTCTGCACCATTTCTGAGTAATCTGCCATTTTTAAATTCTTCTATTGTGTGTTTCATGTCTGAAAGTTTTTGTTGAACTAAGTAATTTCTTGGCACCTTTAAACTCTTCAAGTACTTCAAGTCTTGGAACAAAGAAATTATTGTTGGAATACATACTCATACATATGTTTTCAGATGTTACATGAAAGTATTACTGCATAGAAAAATAAACCATGAGAGTAAACGTGTTCCAATTCACCCCGTAAATCTTAAACCTCTGATGTTACAAGCCATTCTTTACTTTTTTTTATGTAGTTTATAAATAGATATAATTTAATATAGCATATCGTTTATTGGATTATCGTTAGGTGTATCATTAATTTAAAATCCTTACTCTTAATTTTAGAATACGAAAAATACTGCAGTTACATACAAAGTTTTGTAGACATTGAAAATATGAGGTTTTTGAAGACCCACTTGCAATTTTTTATGTACCCCAGTAGTGGTGCCAACATGCCAAAACTGAATTTCTCAATCTTAATTCTATTACCTTTTTATAAAAAGAATGGCAGCTAAAATATCATCACAGATATTAATAATGAATTTATTTGTATGGCCAGGAAGCTACGTTCCTATTCACCCCGCTTTTCTTATTCACCCCATTTTATGGAATAGATTACTCTATCCAGATAGTTGCAAGTGAAGTAAGTAAGAAAGTCGTCCAATATGAAAGCAAATTATTAAAATGTGATCTTGAGTTTCTTATTACCACCAGCACAAACTTCTCACAAGTAAAATTAAATAGAAAATTTCGTCTTTTTTAAACGTCTTATTCATGAAAATATTCTCCTTTAAACATAATAAAAAAAATCAATCTTTTTTAACTGGTGTCAGTTTTTCCTGCAAAACACGTTTATTTCACTGGTTGTCACAAAATGGTAGAAATGCAGGGCCTGACTAATGGCAAAATAAACGACCACCAGTATAAATGAAAATTCGTTTCAGACTGTATTTGCCTGAAATTATATGTTTTTGACGTGATTACACAAGGAGAAAAGTTTTTTGGTGGAAGTTTCTACTGGCGGTAGTCAAACCCTGCAACACTACAGTTGAAGCTTCACTATTTTAAGAATGTGCCATTTCCTCTTTATTAGTAGTTCCATGTATTAAACAAGGCAAATAATACTTTATGAACATTCTAATAAAATTTGCTTGAAAGACCTTCAAGGATACGTCCCCTGACTCTGAATTACAGTACGTACAGAGTTGCCAACCTCCGGCTTTTTTTAAATCATGAAAACGTACCTTGAACCAGAAAATTTATTTAATTAGAAGTGTCTAGTATTAACTCAGAGGGCCATTTGAAATTTTCTTAATTTCGTTGACTGAATAAATTTCTGGTTAGAAATACAGGGTGTCTATAAAAGAACTCCGGGGTTTTAAAAATTCATATCTCACTAACTATAAAAGATAGCAAAATTTAGTCGATTTCTCTGAAAAGAGTAGCTCAAAAAGTTTTACTCATACGAATTGGGAATGTTTGCATCAACTGTTGGTGGCGCTGCAGGGCGTTGACCTTGAAATGATGGCGACTCCGCAACAAAAGGCTCAATGTGTTATTTGGCTCATAGAAACGAAGTCTGTAGTTACCGTACAAAGAAATTTTCGACGTAACTATGGTGTTAACCCGCCTTCTGACAAAACCATTCGTCAATCGTTCAGTGCATTTAAGGAAACAGGAAGTGTTTTAAAGCAAAAGTCGCCGGGTAGGCCGAGTGTGTCTCAAGAGAAAGTGGACAGAATCCGAGCTTCATGCCTTCGAAGCCCTAAGAAATCGTTGACAAGACGTAGCCTGGAGTTGGGGTTACCAAGATCAACAGGGAACGAATAGTCAATTGTGTGGCAATCGTCCCCCCAGACATGCTCGCCAGGACATGGGAAGAGGTAGAATACCGTTTAGACGTCTGCCGTGCCACTAACGGGGCTCATATAGAACTTTACTAAGTGTTAAAAAAAACTTGAAAATATAAGCTTTTTAGTCATGTATAAAACATGTATGTATGTTTTTTATTTCATTATAATATTTTGCCTCAAAACCCCGGAGTTCTTTTATAGACACCCTGTATAATTGTTTGATTTTAAAAAAGCCGGAGGTTGGCATGTCTGAGTACGTACGAATGTCTATTTGACACTTCCAATCTAATCTTGCATTTCATGTCTTGAAATTGCATGTAATAACATTATCCATTTTTTAAAAATTCTCCATTGTTTCAGAAAACTTGCTGATGCCTTTAAACATAATTTCATTATATGAATATGTAGATTTCTGTTAACATAGAAACATCAGCCTTTTATCGAGAAAAGAAATACAAAATGTCACTTAGATTTCAGATTTTCAAAGTTTCTTTCTTAATTAAATTCCTGGTATACAAGAAAAGCTAGTTTATAAAAAAGGAAAAAAATGATTATCTATTATCAGCAGTAGACCACTTCTTTTAAAAGTATTTCCTACGCTAGTTAAGTTTTACAACATAAAATTCCTAAAATATTTTTTAATAAAGTATAAATTTTAACGAAATAAAAACATAAATAATTTCAATCCTTGAGGCTTATTTTTAAAATTTTACAAACGCCGTTTACTACCTGGTAAATTCTTTAATAAAAAATTTAAAAATAAGAAATTTGCAACGGACTGATGCTGAAAAAATAATGTATTTTCTAAGATTGCCAGTACCTGATTTCAGTTGCTTAAAAATGAAGCATTCAGCTTGAAAGATTTCAACTCATTAAATTTAAACATTTTAATCTAAACGTAATCTATTTTATGTTGCATTCAAAGAAAATATTTTTTCTCACTCCTCTTCTTCTAATGATATTTTTGAATGAAATTCAAACAAAATTATTTTAACGAAATACTAACGTAAGTGCCACTACACTAATCCTTTAACGTTCGCGTGTTTTGATTATTCGAAAAATAGAAAATGCAGAATCTTTCAACATCCGCAGCACTTTTTAAAAGTGTAATAAAATTATAATACAAAATATAATTATTTTTTTAAATGGTGATGCGAAAAAAATATAATAATAGCCGTTTTACGCTCTCGATTTCAACATTCATGGAACACAACCTTCGTGAATTCTAAGGGATTACAATACTGTAGAATTCACAAAAAATAATCAAAACTAATTGTAGACTAGCTGGTTTTGCCCGCTAGTGGACCCCTCCTTTTTTATAAAATATAGAAACGGACAAATATTGAAGTGAACGAGCCTCGAACCGTGTCCCGGATGCCACCGGTAATGTATAGCAGGTATTCTACGCACGCGCTGCCGAATGTGGCCTCCCTTCAGAGCGAAGTTTGAATCGTGTCCAAGCTGCCTACCCGTAAAGCATGGTGACGTCACTGCGACGTCGTTGTTAAGACACACCATGACTTTGTGACCTTCGATTCTCGATCTGAAGTCACAGTCACTAAAATGTGAAGTTGCTATGTCCGTTCTAGAGCTCGTTTGTGACGTCACATTGTGACTACTTTGTGAAGTTACGGTATAACAAATTTGTGAAAAATGTGTCATTTGTGACCACTTTGACATTAACATCGAGACGAAACTGTGACAAAAGTGTTTTTTAAAGTAAATAACATGTTTTGAAATTGTTTTGTAATTTTCTAAAGATTTTTAAGAAAGTCACATCTCAGTCACAATGTGACGTCACAGAGTGGTGGCCTTTTGGTCACAGATGTGTTGTGACCACAGTGACTCACAGTGACCTCATTGTGACGTCACTGTGACCATGCAATCTATGAGGGTACGGTAACATATAGCAGTTCTTCTGCGCACGCAACACTGGATGTGCCTCACATTTTCGAACGAAACTTGATCTGTTCATCGCTACCTATGTCAGCGTATAGTAGGCGTGCGGAAGCAAAATCGGGGTGAATTTTTTTGGAATATACTGCATGCCTAAATATAATAAATCATATTGCGTTTAAATGTGTCCCAACAGAATTAATCGATAACATATATTTTTTATACTTTTTTCACTTATTAAAATTTACCTCCTCGCTACAAATTACAAAGTAAAACAAAAAAACATTATTTAAAAAATTACTTTGGCATTATACAAAAAAATGTCATCTCTATAAGTATAACAGATATTTAATTTACTTCAAAGGAGAATGATTTGCATAATTAATCTTTTTAGCTTGATTGTTTTCCCTTTCTTATGCATTATTCAATTTTAATGTCTTTTTTTAGATTTATTTTAAACTTTAAAAAATTGCATTATTTTTAAAACTGAAAACGCATCAAGAAAAAAATAATTAAATATAAAATGAAATGGAATTTTTGTACACGCTTTTATGGACGATTATAAACTTTTATGAAAAATACATAATTTGAGATATCTAGATTTTTTAAACAATAAAAAAGGGATTCAAGAAATATAATTTTAATTCTAGAAAAGGACTGCGTCAAGATTATAAATTAGTATTTTTTATAAGACTTTTTCGAAATTAGTAAAAAAAATATGTTATCGTCTTCGAAATCATTGAAATTCAAGAATCATCATTTTGAAAAAGTTCTACAAGCAAAAATCTATATAACTTAATACGTCAATAATAAAAAAAGTAAGCATTCCGATATACAACAACAACAACAAAATAATAATAATAATGAAGCAATATTTTTAAACGAATTAGTATTTGTAAAACGATTATGCAAACGAATTTGTATAATGGCTATATACCATCACATAGCGTTAATTAAATGTAATGTATTTTATTAAACGTTTAATAGATGATTTTTGATTAAGCTGTCTGTAACGGAATTTTATTATGCTCTTATATTCGCTTACCTCATATATTTTATTTATCAGTGTTTATAATGTATTTATAGTAATTGTATAGGTTTCACAATATAAATGCGATTGAACTACCACACAGAAAAAAAAAAAAAATACGGCGCAGGAATGTTGTCAGCAGCTTTTACTTTAAAAATTGCAGTAAAATTAGATGTAATAAAAAATGTACATCTAACTTTTACGGCAAGAACTGCTCGCAAAATGCTTCCAGCTGTTTATGCCGTAAACTTAACATTTTTTTTTTTTTTTTTTTTTTTTTTTTTTTTACTGTGCTTGTATGCTGGTAATACACTGCTCAAAACAATTAAAGGATATTTGAAGTTTTATATAAAATAAAGATATAAACGAATTTTTTTTGCCGAAAATAGAAAAAGAGAATCACAAATGCAAATTTTTCTGGTTTTCAAACTGTGGAGTATGCAAATTTTGAGTTTGACGTCAAAAGCGTCGCTTCAGCGGCAGCGAATGAAATTTGACTTTCAACTGGATAAAATAGAATGAAGACAAGGATGATCGGCATTCACTGATTGCTTTGTTTCGATGAGTACGATGCCTCAGCGAAGTTTTGTTTATTTAACCTTATCAGACTTGATGTATCCTGTAGGCTAAACATCATAACAGTTTTTTATTTATATACATAATGTTAACAAAAAGGAAAAACTGTTTTGAATATAGCCTGAGAGATAATAGAACTAAAAAAATAGCAATATGTTTCTCATACAGGGTGAGTCATAAATATGACACAATAGACTGCCTCCTTAAATATTGCCCCTAGATCCATACTTCAAATTGCAAAAATTCATAAAAAAGGTGAAATTTTTCACAGAATAAGTTGCAACTCCATGAGGGGTCCATTTGAAAAAATACGAAAATTAAAATTTTATACGGCCCCCGAAGGTTAAAAATCCCAGTTAGAAAAACTTTCCTTATCCAATCCTGAATAACCAAAAAATTGCATCTTCATATCTTCAAAACTCGCACAGTTATAGCCGTATAAACAATTCATCTGGATTTAAGGGATTAGACACAAATTGAAATGCATGGAATTCAATAAACAATGTTACTTTAACAGTTCTAGAAAACATGTAAAAATCTTTTGCGTGTGAATTTTGATTTCTTTTCTTTTTTTTATGGTTAGCTATATAATTTGCTAAGAAAATCACATCCTAAAATTTCTCATAAAGTTTATAAAAATTTCATACGATTAGTCCTGGTTTAAATGGGATATTTTAAAATCTTTATAACTCGAAACATTATTTATCGGATTTAATTAAAGATGAAAGTATGATTTTAGTTTTGTTCCAGGGTTTTTGTTCTCCAATATTAATTTTACAACTACTAAAATAGTTATTAAAAACATTAAATAACTTCAAAACGATTATAAATATATTGAAAAAAATATATAATTAAAAAAAAATCATATTTTCAAAAGTAAATATTTTTTCAAATTTTCCGAAACAAAACTAATGTAAAATAATCAAAAATGACATGTTTCAATTTTGCACCTTTTTTTTAACCATTCTAAACTTTTGATAATTTAAAGACGAGAAATAGTGGGGGGGAGGGGGAACTCATTATGCAGAAAAACGAAGTCAAAGATAAACTTCTTCCATGGTCTGCACTGGACGAAATTTGGTATTATTCTCGAACTATCCGTATTAAAATCACTGTCGCTGACTGACCTAATACGCTTATAAAATAAGTAAAATTTGGGTCAATGAAATTTTTTACGAAAAACACATAGATTTTAAAATTGCTTTTATTTTACAAAATAAAATAAAATTAAAAATGTATAAATAAATAAAATAAAATGCAAAAAAACTTTGAAATTCATTTTTTTAAAAATAGTGTACTCAAAGGCAAAAAAGAAAAAAAAATCAAAAACAATAAAATTAGTGAAAAAAATCTGCCTATGACGATAAATTCCATTTACACCTTCTGGGAAGGGCACTTGTCTATAACGTATTTTTTCTTTCCTATGTGATTCCGTCTTAAAATATTTTACTGTATAGCATTTTTCAAAGTCTCCAACGCATGGGATACCCGTAAGACATGGTGACGTCACGGTGACGTCGTTGTGAAGTCACATTGTGACTTTGTGACCGTCGATGTGAAGTCACTGTGACTAAAATGTGAAGTCGTTATGGCCGTTTTAGAGCTCGTTTAGGACGTCACATTCTGACCCCTTTGTGACGTCACAATGTGAACAAAATGTGAAAAATGTGTCATTTGTGACAAAATTGTCATTAAAACTGTGACTATTCTGTGACGATAGTGACAAGGTTGTGAAGACAGTTTGCGATTATTTTTTGATTTGTAACAAATTTGTCACTAACTTTGTGACGGTGGCAGCATTGTCAATGTTGTGAAGTTACACTAGGACACAATTATACAGTTATGAACAGTGTTATACAGAGTAAAATCCCTTTCATCTATAATTTTATTACACTTTGGCGATACATCTCAATTAAAACTTGGGAGCTGCTATAAAAAGAATGTACCAAAACAAAGTCACTGAATCAAAATGTAATGCCATGCAGACTTTAACCTTTGATACATTTTTTTTCTGTTGCAATAAATGAGAATATTTAAGACAATTGAATATTTGATCTATCACAATTATTTGAAATTTAGCAACTTGTTTTTCTAATAAGCATTAAAATTATCATAAAAACACTTCCTTTAAGGTCACTAGTCACAGAAAAAGACCCGGATGATAATGTAAAGTCTGTGGGAGCGTTCTTTTCAAATTTCTCGCTCAAATTTTAATATTTTTGCATGATTTTTTGCATAGGATAGCTGAGGACGATCTACAACCGGCCTATTTTTTACTTTTTCAATTTTGCTTATATATTTTTTATATTATGATTGTTTCAATATCAGAACCGCTTTAAACCGGTTTTGAAATTTTAAAATATTTTTTTTTTTAATCTGAAACCAAAATTGAAAAAGTAAAAACTAGGCTGGTTGTGGATCGCCTTCAGCTATCCTATGAAAAAAAATCATGTAAAAATATTAAAATTTGAGCGAGATATTTGAAAAGAACGCTCCCACAGTCTTTACATTATCATCCGGGTCTTTTTATGTGGCTAGTGTTGCAACTTAAAGGAAGAGTTTTTTTCTTTTTAATTTTAATGCTTATTAGAAAAACAAATTGCTAAATTTTAAATAATTGTTATAGATCGAATATTCAATTGTCCTAAATGTTCTCATTTATTGCAACAGAAAAAATATGTAACAAAGATTAAAGTCTGCATAGCATTACATTTTGATTCAGTAACTTTCTTTTGGTACATTCTTTTTATAGCAGCTCTTAAGTTTTAATTGAGATGTATCGCCAAAGTATAATAAAATTATAGATGTAAGTGATTTTACAATACATAACAATATTCATAACTGTATAATTGTGTCCCAGTGGGACTTCACAATATTGACAAATGCTGCCACCGTCACAAAGTTAGTGACAAATTTGTCACAAATCAAAAAATATTCGCAAACTGTCTTCACATACTGACTTCTATGAATATTAAAATATTATTAAAACATGCAAAGAGGAATTATAAAAAAATTAAAGCTAAATATTTATTAGTATATTAATAAACAAAAAAAAACATTAAGGGGATATCCATAACTGGAAGGCTGTCCATCATAGACACATCTACCTAATAAAAATTCCGACGATAAACATGAAATAGAACAACAAATACTTTAATTATAATTATTAATATTTTATTTATAATATTAGAGAGCATTTATAATACCCACTTTAATCACGATGTATACTAATACTACATATAACGGATATTTTGAAATTTACCTCTATAAAATGATTCATTAAAGGAAATAATAAAAGAGTCTGGAATGAAAAGTTAATAATAAAATACAGTTATTACTTTTTAGCTTCATACCGTTCAAGTATTTGCGTTATTTGTTTTAAATACAATCATGTTTAAATTCTTATTAATTGTCTTAACTTCCAAATTCTCTCTGAAAACATTCCAATAAGAATATTTACAACTGAAACGTTTTCACCCACTATGACTTTCTATTAAAAATTTTTATAACATTTCACAGGTTAAAAAATACATTAAACAGTCATTAACGTTATTGTTTTTTTTTAAATATCAAACATCTACGATTTCTTTTAATAGTTCTTCTCGTTCTCTTATAAATTCCTCTTCTGAGCGGATGCATTTTTAAAAATAACATTATGCAATGTTTCCGAAGATTACTTAATACAAAAATTAAAAAAGGATGTTTGTTAATAATTTTATTCTATAAAAAAGCTTCTTTATTACAAAATATAATTATCTTTAAATGTTTAATAATTATATTAACAATTTATTATAATATATTTTCATATGATTTTATGTTTATGGAAACATTTTAACCAATTATTTTAAAAAGGGAAACAACGCAGATTAAAATGCAATTAAAATCACTACCTTTGACAACCTAATCCAAATGATTAATAATCAAGTTTTTTATGTCAACAAAATAAATAATGGATGTATTAGACTTTATTAAGTTAATAAATCATTAATGTTTTATAGCATGTTTTTGAGAAGGTAATTAAAATCCTTCTCAGAATAATAATGATAATAAATGCCACCATGAAAAATAATATTTTTCCATACCTTTTTTCCATCGAATTCATTCGTCTAGTTATTCTTTTTGCCGAAAAAATCAAATCCGATAATAATTAAAGTGGCAAAGACAAAATCATTTTAACAGTCAAAGCCCCCTTAATTTTCTCGGACTTGTGTTTTGCCGCTTCGAAGAGTTGTAGTGGACATTCTTGTTTAAATTGGAAATCCGTGTCAATACGCATCTGCTCACAAGTCACATCTGCCATAAATTCCAGTCAACTAACTTCTCGCGTCTTCTATCATCAATTTAAATTATTTTTGTTTACGTTTATTTATTCTTTAGCTTGCAGACTATAGACTCTAGCGAGAGTCCTAACTATCGTGCAAGGCACTCTCGTTACCAGGGTTTGTCAACATCAGCGATATTTTATTTTCCCAGTGTGCCTTGCGCTAGTCAGCTGTTGTTGTGATAGTAAACAGAAGTGTAGGTTGTTTATTTCGGTAAAATTTCTTAAAAGGTGTTAAAAAATAATGAAGTATCAAAATTACATGTTAAAAAATGTTTAACAAAATAAACAAATAAATAAACAAACGAAAAATAAAAATAAATAAAAAAAATATTTCTCGCATGTGACATTTCTGTTACGTCATTTCTCATATGGTTTTATTTTTCTTAACCGGAGCTGTTTCATCTCTGGTTACGAGAGTAGCCTGCACGGACTCCCGCTAGAGTCTTGTCTTGCAGACGATTTTCACTTTCCATGCGCATGACCGTTTTGTTTTTTCTTTTCTTATGCAATATTTTGGAGTTTAAATACGCAATAATTTTATGAGAGTGATTCTGATCAATTTTTTTTTATTTGAAAATTTTTTTAATGTATTTTTATTTTTTATTTTTATTAGTCTCAAAACAATTCAAGTTAAAATGAATTGTAAAATCATTTTTTTCTTTTTTAGTAAATAATAGTTAATAATAATCAAAATTAAAGTTTATTAGATAAAATTTTGTTTAAGTTTTTAAAGATTTAAAATAATAGATTTAACGCTAATAATAAAAAAACTTGTTTTAAAATAAAGTTTGTATCACATGTGAACATACATAGTATCTTCTTAATACAAAAAAGGGGGGGTTATAGAGGATAAAAGCTTTTTATTTGTGTCTTTCGATTCGATTTCGGTCTAAAAATCTTTTTTCAGTCTATCCTAATTAATAATTATGTGTAATACATCCATTTTTTAATACAAATATTTTTCTATATTTACGCACACATTTTCACTGTCAAGGATAACAAATTATTCATTTGATTTGAAATGTTAGATACACATCCATACATTAATGTTTAAAATTATTTAAATGTTTTGAAATGATAAAAACGTTATGTAATATATAACTGCATATTTTAATGACATTTCATAGCCCGATTTTTACAAGATTTGTGACAAGAAAAACAAGTTTTGCATATTTGGTACGGAAAATGGATAATTGCCCTTGCGTAAGTGATTCTTTGTAGTTTTGTTATTACAGGAAAAAATTTAATCATTTTCTAAAATGTCGAAAAATAAATTACTAAATATTAAATAAAAAAAATTGTAAGATTATCAATCTCATTCAAGCTCGAAATACATTTACACGGCCTATTTAAATTACAGTTCAAATTATTTCTCTCTATATATGTTGAAATTTTTTAAGATTATTGAGATTTTTTAAGTTCATATTTTTGTTACACTGAAGCTTTACAATATGGTGTTTTTTTTTTGTCACAAATGTGACATGACGTGCATTACATGCAGTGACATAGCAATGATGTCACAGTATATTTTTTAATTGTCAAAAAAGTGTAATTTTACAATAAATAACAGATTTTGGAAGTTTTCTAAGAACCCACATAGCATGCATGGTCACAGTGACGTCACAGTGACGTCACTGTGAGTCACTGTGGTCACGTCACATCTGTGACCAAAATACCACCGCTCAGTGACGTCACATTGTGACTGAAATGTGACGTCACACCTGTGACCAAAATGCCACCCCTCAGTGACGTCACATTGTGACTGAAACGTGACGTCACATCTGTGACCAAAATGCCACCCCTCAGTGACGTCACATTGTAACTGAAATGTGACCTTCTTAGAAAATTAAAAAATATATACAAAAATTCTTCAAAAGATCCCTCATAGCATGCATGGTCACAATGACGTCACTGCGAGTCACTGTGGTCACATCACATTTGTGACCAAATTACCACCACTCAGTGACGTCACATTGTGACTCAGATGTGACTTTCTTAGAAGACTTTAGAAAATTACAAAAATTCTTCAAACCATGTTATTTACTGGTAAAAAACGTGTTTTCTGGCATTTAAAAAAAATATTGTGCAATCGCTGTTATGTCACACGTGTACGTCATATCACATATGTGAGATAAACCTCCCATCATATGAAACTAAGCACCGAGCAATAAACCTCTCAGTGAAACTTCCATTTAAGGAAATTTCTCGTTACACTTAAATGCTTCGTTATGAAAAAAATATCGTTGAATAGAAATCCACGAAAATTCATGAAATTTGTATAGTAAGCTACAAATAAAAATGGAAATATTATAAAACTGTGTTTCAATTTGTATAGTAATTTTTGTTATGCAATATAGTCACATAAAAAAAATCATTAGTATAATATCTAAAAAACCACGTAATAAAGGAAGGGAAACAAAAACTGAATCGCAGCGTTCTATTTCTCGTTTTCTCTTGTATTTCAAACCGAAAAATTAAAAAAAATTGGAATATTACTTTGTGTGCGATCTCTTATGAAAGATACACTCATAAAAACTTTCGCATCTTTTTTAAGTATTCATAGAATGGACCTATAATATTTTCGCGGAACTAGAATCCCTTTCTTAGCATATCGAAAAATTTTCGCATTTTTTCCTTTTTATTTAAAAGATAAAATAAATACATAATTTCAATTCATATAATCCGCTGAAATACATTCACCAATCAATCTTAATAGCAATCTATCCTTTTGAATATTGTGCACGCACGGAAGTGCAACAAATTTTGCTAAGTAGAATTTTTTTTAATATGAATATTAATTTAAATGTTAATTGCGTTCTAAATGAAGGTTCAACAGAAAATTAAAAAAGTAGATAATTTCATTAAATATGGGCTTCGTTAAATGAAAGTTCCACTGTATTTCGAAACTAATTGAAAATAAAATAGAAATGCGTGAAAAAAAATTTTAACTCAAAATTTTTATTAGGGATACCTTCATAAAACTAATGCGCATGCGCATTCAACTTATAAATCTTCGAAGCTCAAACAACCAATAATAACAAAAAATCACCTGCTTAAAAAATATCGTTTGGCAACGACCAGAATAGTTGACACTAGTGTATTTATTCTTTAGAATATTAGGCAGCTGCTCTAGTAACCTTATTATGATGTTATGTGTGTATATTTAGTTTGTAAGTTGAAAAATTTTAAAAAGTTATGCAGAAATGTGATCAGGTGACATTTTATATAAAATGTCGGTCCGAAAAAATACAATTTCAGTGGCGTTTCGTTAATATGAGCGCGCCAATGTCATTGTACTTCATTCGGACATTCCGACTTCGAAATTATCTTCCCTATTTGGATTATGAAACTGGAATTAGAGGATAATGGCGGTAAGAAAGAAGTAAGAAAATCTTATTTTTCCTGCTTTTTTTTATAATGATTTCTGTTAATTTCGTAAAAAACATGTTATAAAAGTAATAAGTATCATATTAATTTAACTTTTTTGAATCCACTTACCTTAGTAAATTCAATAAATTTAACATTTATTTTGTTGAAATACGGAACAGCATGTCAACGATTTGAAAATAGTTAATAATATTATTTTTAAAATGCACTTTAATCACATTTTTTAATTACATGGTTAAAATCACATTTTAATAAATTAAAAAATATACACATAATCAAAAGTTAACGTTATAATTAATATATAAAGGAGTTTGGGGTTGTTTAATTGTTGAAAATAGTGATAAATATACTAATTTATGCACTAATATTGCAAAAATACTTTTGTAAAACTTTTTTATTGCCTTTCTGAATTTCTCATAATCCCAAAAGTTTGATAACTGTAATTCCATGACATTTATTATTTTAAACCATGTATCTAAAATAATTAAGATATTGATTTTGTGGTAATAACAATTATTGATTTTAAAAAATGAGTAATTATCGCATTATTTTATTAATTTTTGATATCTTAATTGTTAAATTGTGTTGAAAATAACAATTTTGTTTCATTAGTATGTGTTCATTAAATCATGGTTCTAAATAGTCATAAAAACAATTACATGTACACTTTTGCGGGATGTACATTGCTGAAATTTTTAGTGTTTGATGTATTTCTGTTATTTTCAATAAAATTTTGTCTAATATTGGGAAGTGAGACTGAGAATACTTAAATATTATTAATAGATTCAACTAATACAAAAAAATGAAATCTAATAATTATAACAATTAATAAGGAAATTAAAAAAAAAATTCCTTAAGGATGTCCTTTACCGGCACATCTATACTATATGATATATACAATATATATATATATCAGTTTAACTACGAATTTAAACCTTGGTGTAATCATACATGCGCACAGGCCACTATAGTAAGAAAATAACTAAGCGCAATACTAGAACTAATTGCCTCATCTTCATTTGTACTCGATTTTCAAATAAAATCTGTATATTATGAATATTGCGCATAAACTTCACGTAGTTTTATCAAAAGATAATTCTATATTATATTTAACAGAATGATTTTAATTGGTAAATTAATCAAACGAATATTAATTTTCCAAAATGAGTAAAAAAGTGTTTAGGATTCGAACTAGAGACCCTCGATGTATGCTGCTAATGCTCTTCCAACAGAGCAACTTAGCACGCACAATTCACCCGGAGAAATACTCATATGAATAGTATGCATTTATCATACGGGTAGTTTGAAAAAAAAAATAAAGTACTATTACATAGGGTTATATATAATAATGATAAATGTGCTTTCGTATTCACTGTGTGAATTGTGTGCGTCAGATTCTTCCAGGATAGTTCAGTCGAAAAAATATTGACAATTTGCGCGAAAGACTGCTTAGTTCGAATCCTGACCTGGACACTTTTTCAATCAGTTGGAAAATTACAACAAAAGATAATTAAAAAATATAGGGTGGATGCTCCAGTTTTGGCAACTGCACAAGTTTTGGCCACATTGGAATGATTTACCCTCTATTTAGGCTGTAAATTGATTTTAACAAATTATATGCATTCTTACTCCTTAATCTAACACTCTTTTATCATTTCCAATCCCATTTGTTTATTTTTTGATAAAAAATGACTTGCAAATAAATAAATGTGTAAAACTATAGTGTGCACTCACATATATTAAGGTTTTTCCTTAGGTAACAAGTTTTCACAATCTTTCAATATTAGGCATTTATCGAACTTTATTTGTTCTGAAACAAATTGCTATGAAGCTTTATGAAGTAGGCTTTCTCTCTGTTGCAATTTCATATTTAAATTAATTATTTTTACAGTTTAAAGTAGGGGTGGCCAAAACTGGTACATTAAATTTGCTATATGTACCAGTTATGGCCATGGTGTGGCCAAAAAGGGCACAACATTATGCTCCACTTTTGGCCACAAGACTAATTATCGTGAAAATTTCAGCAATATATTTAGAAATGTTTTATGACTTATAAATTTAAAAGTTCAATAAAATTACAGCATGATTTAGTGGTTTCTTATATTTTTTCAAAACAAAATGAGGAAGTTGCATAACTTTTGCAAAATTTCAAGCACGTGAATTTAGAAATAACAAATAATGTGAAAATCTTTACACTATAAATAGGATTCATTTTAACAAGTTTAAAAAAGACAATTCAGTACTCTTAAAAATGGTCTAGATTAAACACTGTTATAAGATAGGAAGTAAAATTATGGCTTTTCAAAATGCATTGTCAGCTTTTTAAGATGGTTAAGTTTTGTAGTATCTCGTTCTACCTTTTAACACAAGTTTACAGAATGGAAACCAGTTTTTACTATTTTTGAATCTCAAATAATAGGGTTGTGCTATTTATGATGGCCAATTATCTAGATGAGAGATATGGGCCGAAAAGAAGGGGGATGCCCTCTGTGAAGGTCTTTCTAAGATCCTAGCCCATATTTACACAAGGAAATCTAAGGTTTGAAGAAAACTAACTCCAAATGATTAGGCTGACAGGCAGCTAAGTACGAGGAATTAAAGTTAAAAATCAGTTGAAAAAATGGATTTTAGAGATTGTCAAAATACTATTTCATGTAAAAATGGAATAATTTCAAGATTCTAGTCATATAACTGTAAATATTGGTATAGTATAACATATGATATATATAAATGAAAATATGCAAAATGTTAAATAAAGCTTTTTATGTCATATAAGTCTTTTTATGAACTAAATATATTTTTTGTTTTTAAATTTAAATGTTCAGTTAAAATCAGCTTAAGTATATTTTATTTGATGTTTTTATGTTTTCATTTAAAAAAATGCAAATCTTTTTTATACAGCAAACAAATATGTGTGTGGTAAAACAGATTTTGCACAAAAATGCTTTATTTTTACTTATTATCATTTAAAATGTTTGCAAAATTACAAGATATTAGGGTGGCCAAAACTGGTGCAAATTGAAAATAATTACTTAACGAGTTATTACTCACAATCTAAAATATTTGATAGAAAGTTACTATAATTAACAGAAAGACAACTAAATTTACTAAAGAATACTGTTATTGCGATTTAATATGCTTTATTCAGTCTATAAAATTTCCATTATAAACTCCAACTATAAAATTTCCATTTCAACTTTTCTCTTAATGTGGCCAACACTGGAGCATCCACCCTATATACAGGGTGTTTCAGCGAAGTGCGGACAAATTGTAAGGGGTGATAGAAGGCATCATGACAAACATTAGGACATAGGAAACCATGGGGCGCAAACGTCTTCTGTAGGAGCCAGGGGGCATCAAAGTTTAGCTTCCAAAAGATCAAGCGATGATAAAACACGAAAAAAAGGTCGATTCATTTCCAGTTTTCGCTGTAAACTTTGTTTATATCGAAAGTTTGTCCAAAAATTTTTTTAAAGGAAACTGTCAAAAAATGACAGTAGAGGGCGCTGTAGACTTTGGAGTACGAACAACTACGTTTTACTGATTTCTTTTTTATTCTGTTAACAGTTTTCTAAAGATTGGACCTTAACTTAAATTTTGAATACAAAATTGGAATCATCCCAAACGGTTAAGATGTGCAAATTGAGCTGTGAACAAGGGGGGGGGGTTAAAACGCTCATAATCAATGAGCAAAGTAACCGATTTTGTTGCGGTTTGAGTGCAGGTCAGTCCCTTAGTAATTGATTTATTCAAAATGACGTACAGTTGTGGTGCCCTCATTTTTAGATACAGGGTGCCACCGATACTTTTCCAACATTTCATCGACATTTTCCCTGGGTGCGCAGGCAATTGAGCATTCAACTGAGTATGCGCAGGCAACGTCGTTTGATGTCTCCGTTTACGTAGAGACATCTGGTATCGCGTACACTAACTAAATACTTCCGAGCATGTTTTGCTGTACTTAAAATAATACTACATGTATTTTTATCTTGTTCGTGTCATTTCTTTGGGTTTTGTGCTGCCCGTACCACCTAAGTTTAGAAAAAACGCAATACATACGTGAAATTTCGCTACTTGTTCATTCTGGACGATTCCGATTTTGAGATAAACATTTAAGTGAATGTTCAAACTTTGCTAAACATTCAACATAACTACAAATATCCCGTCAAAAATACTGGTTGTTCATTACTCCAAAGTTTGAAGAACGTTTTGCAATCGCCTTTTGCAGTAAAACCTTACAATAAAATGTTTTGTATCACATTCATCTTTTGCTGATTTTCTGCTTCTTTCTGTTACTATTTTTTCCGTTTCTTTTAACCTTAACTCGCAAACAAAGCATTTCCAACATTACATTCCCATGCGATTACAAGTAGTTTTTACAGCCCTAACACTTCCTGCAAGTATGCTGGTCTGTTAGTAACACACCCAGGGATAATATCGATGAAATGTCGGAAAAGTATCGGCGGCGCCCTGTATCGAAAAATGAGGGCACCACAACTGTACGTCATTTTGAATAAATCAATTACTAAGGGAATGACCTGCACTCAAACCGCAACAAAATCGGTTATTTTGCTCATTGATTATGAGCGTTTTAACCCCCCCCCTTGTTCACAGCTCAATTTGCACATCTTAACCGTTTGGGATGATTCCAATTTTGTACTCAAAATTTAAGTTAAGGTCCAATCTTTAGAAAACTGTTAACAGAATAAAAAAGAAATCAGTAAAACGTAGTTGTTCGTACTCCAAAGTCTACAGCGCCCTCTACAGTCATTTTTTGACAGTTCCCTTAAAAAAAATTTTGGACAAACTTTCGATATAATCAAAGTTTAAAACGAAAACTTGAAATGAATCGACCTTTTTTTCCGTGTTTTATCATCGCTTGATCTTTTGGACGCTAAACTTTGATGCCCCCTGGCTCCTACAGAAAACGTTTGCGCCCCACGGTTTCCTATGTCCTAATGTTTGTCATGATGCCTTCTATCACCCCTTACAATTTGTCCGCACTTCGCTGAAACACCCTGTATTTATAGACATCAGGATTATTGGTCAGAAATATTGGCAAGCTGTACAGTTTTAGATATGTGCTGGGATTTGTGGATATTAAAGCGAGTAAAAGCTTTTTTAAAAAAAGTTCAAAAAGATTAATCAGTTTGAAGAGCATACTACAAAATGTGTGTCAGTTATAAATAAAATTGAAGCTTATGCAATTTTCAGCATGTGGGGAAAAATATATAAATATTTTTGAAAGATAATATTTTTCAAATTTTGAAAACAACTCCAGAGTTGTAAGGCATGTGAGGTAAATCGAATTTTTAACTTTAATTTAGAAGAAAGTCTCCTTACTGCAGGTAGTTATTTTTATATATTATACAGTATTTGTTCATAAATTGTCAATATATGATTTTAGGACTCAAACCCTATTTTAACAGGAACATGGCATGGAGTTATAGTTTCAGCAGATCCTGTTTCTTTTAAATTGTTAGAGAATCGTTAAGAAAAGTTAAATCATCACAGAGTCATCACAGTGTTAACGAAAGTTTTGTCACAAATGATCTGCAGCGTGAGTCTAAAATAATGGGACAAACTTTAAGGGAGGTGGTAGAGCTCACTATAATAAATAATTATGGCATAGAAATGTATGACTGGAAGTGACGCGTTAAAACGCCACAGTAGTCACTGCAAAAGACATGGATTATAATGTTAAGTGTATGGGAGCGCTCTTTTCAAATATCTCGCTAAAATTTTAATATTTCCGCATATTTTTTTTCCATAGGATAGCTGAGGACGACCTGCAACTGGGCTGGTTTTTACTTTTTTGATTTTGGTTACAGATTAAAAGAAAAATACCTTAACTTTCAGAACCAGTTTAAACCGGTTCTAAAACTGAAACTATTGTAATATAAAAAAATATAACCAAAATCGAAAAAGTAAAAATTAGCCCGGTTGTGGATCGTCCTCTGCTACCCTATGGAAAAAATATGTAAAATATTGAAATTTGAGCAAGATGTTTGAAAACAACGCCCCCCCCCCCATAGACTTAACATTATCATCCGGGTCTTTTTTGGTGACTAGAGTAGCGTCTTGATGGGTCACTTCCGGTCACATATTTCTGTACCATCATTATTTGTTATAATGAGTGCTACCGCCCCCTCAAAGTTTGTTCCATGATTTTGGACTGTCTGTATTTCACAATTTGGTCACAATGTGACTTAAAAGCATTGTCACTTTCGTCACAATTTCGTCACAATGTTAATGACAAAACCGTCACAAATGACACACGTTTCACAAATTGGTCACATTGTGACGTCACAAAGTGGTCACAATGTGACGTCACAAACAAGCTCTAAAACGGCCATAACGACGTCACATTTTAGTCACTGTGACTTCACATCGACGTCATGTGACGTCACATCGACGGTCACAAAGTCACAGTGTGACTTCACAACGACGTCACCGTGACGTCACCATGTCTTACGGGAAGGTTCGCCACTCAGTCACAATGTGACGTCACTAAGTGGTTGCATTTTGGTCACAGGTGTGACGTGACCACTGTGACCATGCATGCTATGAGGGTGCTATTTGCAGTGGCATTACAGTGACGTCACAAAAACTTTTTCAATTGACAGAAAAATATTTTTTCCATTAAACATCTTTTGAAGAATTTTTGTATTTTTTTAAAAATTATCTAACAAGGTCAACTTCAGTCACAATGTGACTTCACTGAGTGGTAGCCTTTTGGTACAGTGACGTCACAAAAACTTTTTCAATTGACAGAAAAATATTTTTTCCTTTAAATAACATCTTTTGAAGAATTTTTGTATATATTTTTTAATTTTCTAAGAAGGTCACATTTCAGTCACAATGTGACGTCACTGAGGGGTGGCATTTTGGTCACAGATGTGACGTCACGTTTCAGTCACAATGTGACGACACTGAGGGGTGGCATTTTGGTCACAGATGTTACGTCACCACAGTGACTCACAGTGACGTCACTGTGACCATGCATGCTATGTGGGATATGTATTGACGATATTAAAATATACGTGAAACATTTACATATAAATAGAGATTCATTGATAAAATAAATATATCACAGTCTTTGGCGCTTATTTAATAATAAAAAGCTTAAATATAAAAAACGAAAAAGTATAATGAGTATGTTTGGTCATAATTCCTTCATACAAAACAATTTTTAACAATATCGAAGTAAAAAACCATGTAGAAATTTACGGCTCAGTCTTTTTCCCATGCCGGATGGGGTTATGATTTTAATATTTTTCAAGGCCGGATCAAATATTTTTCCCAACGGATCAGTTCGGGACCGGACCTAGATATTTCGACCAGTGCATACCTCTGGTGCAGATGTCACTAGTATATTTTTACGCAAATTTAACGTAAAATCTATACGCTGCTATTTTGTTCAAAGAAAAAGCTCTACCTCAAATAGATTTTTATTAAAGTGCAATTTGTGAATGGTACTTATCTAACGTTGAGTCAAGAAATCACCGTTTAGAGGCCGGGAGAAGTGGTGTAAGTCAGGAATTTTTGAGGATTTTGGGATTTAATATTTGTGTGAGGTTTTTAGATACGGAGATGAATTTTTTTGTTCAATTTACTAATGGATAAAGAATGATCTCCTAATTGGGAATTCCGCCGTACGGGGCCCATATAAAAACTTAATTTTCATATTTTTTCAAATAGATCCCCCCCCCCCCCATGAAGTTGCAATTTATCTTATCAAACATTTCACCTTTTTTATGAATTTTTGCAATTGGAAGTAAGGGTCTAGGGACAATATTTAAGAACATAGCCTTTTGTTTCGATATTTATGACTCACCCTGTATATCGTTAATCCATAACCCATAAGTTGGAGATTTTGAAAAATGTTATATAATAAAACCTTTTAAGATGGAATCACATAGGAAAGAAAAAATACGTTATAGACAGATGTCCTCTCTAGGAGGTGTAATTGGAGTTTATTTTTTTCTCAGGTAACACTGCATGGTTTATTTTGCATGGAACAACATATTTTCCGTTTAAGACAGAATTCCGTCATAGGCAGATTTTTTCACTGGTTTTATTATATTTAATTTTTTAGCCTTAAGCACTATTCTTTGAAAAAATGAATTTAAAAGTGTTTTCTTTTTTCTTTTTTTTTTCTTTTTTTTTTTTTTTGTAAAATAAAGATTTTATTCTTAAGATTTCTATGTGTTTTTCGTAAAAATTTCGATTGTGTCGGATTTTATTTGTTTTATGTACGTATTAAGTCAGCCAGAGACAGTGATTTTAATACGAGTTTTTTCGAAAGCGGGATTGAAAATTTCGTCCAGCGTAGATCTAGGAAGATATAAGCAGTCCCCTCCTTTGTGAAAACTTCTTTAGGCCCGGCATGGCGAATCTTCAGAAAAAAAGTAACGTCTCTGTCCTCGCCCGGCCTGGGCCCAGAATACAGATTTGTTAGCATCCTCTCCAGGACGATAAAAAGCATGAAGTTGTCAGAGCTAAATTTAAAAAAGAGATAATGTGCTTCTTAGATAAAGCATTCTTTTAAATATCTGACGAACATTTAAACAGTACACATCGTTTTTCTGCAAATTTTCCCCAACTATTTCTTGTCTTTAAATTATTAAATGTTAAGAATTTTTAAAGAAAAAAAAGACAATGAAACACGTCATTTTTTATTTTTTTATATTAGTTTTGTTTCGGAAAATTTGAAAAAAAATTTACTTTTGAAAATATGATTTTTTTAAGTTATATTATTTTTTCAATAAATATTTTTAATTGTTTTAAAATTAATATTAAAAAATCAAAACCCTGGAACAAAACTAAAATCTGATTTTCATCTTTAATTAAATAGAAAGAAATTGAAATCCGATAAATAATGTTACGAGTTATAACGATTTTTAATCATCCCATTTAAACCAGTACTAACCACATAAAAATTTTATAAATTTTTTGAGAAATTTTAGGATGTGATTTTCTTAGCAAATTATAAGGCTAACCATCACAAAAAAGAAAGAAAAAAAGATCAAAATTCTAACTCAAAAAACATTTTTTACGCATTTCCTAGAACTGTTAAAGTAACATTGTTTTTTGAATTGCGCACATTTCAATTTGTGTGTAATCCCTTAAAACCTGATGACTTTTTTTAAACGACTATAACTTTGCGATTTTTGAAGATATGAAGATGCAACTTTTTGTGTCTTATTCAGGACTGAATAAGGAAAGTTTTCGTAACTGGAATTTTTATTCTACGGGGGGCGTATAAAAATTTAATTGCCGCATTTTTTTTAACTAGACCCCTCCCCCCATGGAGTCGCAATTTATCTTATAAAAAATTTCCCATTTTTTTAATTTTTGCAATTGGAAGTATGAGTCTAAGGGCAATATTTAAGGAGATTGCCTATTGTTTCCATTATTATGACTCACCTTGTATAAACATGGTGGGTATATTGGCTATTAATTGTATTGGGTTTATTTCTGTAGGACACATTGAACCCGTTTTTTTTATTTATTTTATTTTATTTTATTATTATTTTTTTTTTGTATATTCATTTTTTTTTTGCTGCCGAGTTGGGGCAAGGAGTGAGTTACTCTTTGTAAGTATGTATTTCTTGATAAACTTTCTTATTATATTTGTTTCGTTCTCATTGGTATGTTTCCTGTCGAATTACGATAGAAAACAATGATGACTTCATTTCGGAGGGACACACTGTATAAATTGGATTTTTTATGTTTCACTGTAAAGCACCTATATTGAATTTTTAAACAGGTAGTATAGGCTGTAAATAATTTTCTTGGCGTTTACAGCCTTCCTTGGAGGGAAATTTAAATTTTCTTTTACATTATTTTAAGTACACTTTGGGAAAAAGCTCCTAACATGGTCAATTTTACGTTAAAAAAACACCCCAAAAAACAATAAAAAATTATGACGCCTTTGCTGTAAAATTGCATAACTAAAACACTCAAAATAATTATGCATACTATACAACAATCCTCCAACTTTATTTTTTTTCTTTGCGTATATTCCTTTGCCCTCTGGGAGGAAATATGGTATAAAGATGTAACTATTCTTTCTTATGTTTCATCCTAATTTTTCTTAATAAATCTTCAGAATATACGTCTGACGTAGTCAAATTTGTCTTTATTAAAATTCTAACTTTTTTAAACGTTTTTACCATTCAGATGGAATGGCAAATTATATTATAGCAAATTATGTTTTTTATTTCCATGTAGCATCAATTCTCCAAGATAGAGTAAGATAGGACTAATTCAAATCAACTTAATTTTATACTGATAATGTCTCTAGTGCAGCAAATATTAAACAATGAATTGAAATATATACATACATTACTGCATATGAGCATTAAGATGTAAATCATTTGTACTATAATATTTTTTGGTGTTAATTGATTCGCTTCCAGAACAACGGTTTATATACATTTAAAAAATGATTTTTTTGTCGTTTACTCAATAAAGGCATTCACGATGATAACTTTGAACTTAAATTATTTTCTTTATGAAAATAAAATTTGAAATTAGTTTATGTTAATAACTTTAAACTAAAATAATTTTACTGATACTTAAAATATCAACTAATATATTACATAATACAGTCGAACATAAGATATTTAGACAAGTATTTTATCTGCCACCTGTTTGTACATGCACTGTTCACATTTCTTAATATGTTCTTTAATTCAAAAAATGTAAATTTGTTATTGGGGTAGTATTTTTTCAACAATGGTTGAATTAGGAATACATCCCAGAAGCCTAATGTAAGTCATTGGGGTTAGGAGGTGTTGTACTAAAGGTGCAGAGAGAGTAATAATCTAGTCTATAATTTAGAAAGTTATAAATAACCTTTGATGGATGCAAAACAGATTTCAAAATCTGACGATAAATTGTTTACTATTTCCATTTTTTATGGTTTAAAATCAATATTAACGCAGCTCATTTTGAGATAATGCCTTTAAAATATACCTAATGATATATTGTACGTATGAGCAATGTATTTCGGTTTAATATCGCACATTAGTTGTTCTAAAACATGTCTTATTTTAGCAATAAATTGGTAAAAGAGTTTTATTCAGATAGCTATACTTTGAACTAATGTATACAACTGATATTATTTTACATACAAATTTCGTTTTAAATTGTTCTTTGCAGAGAATAGTTTATTAATATAAAACAATTTTTCTGAGTATATATATATATATTTGTTAAAAAGGTTACTAGCGATACCCACTTAAATATTTATTTTTAACATATTTAATTATTTTGAAAAGAATGTAGAAAGGTAATTAAATTAGTTTTAGTTTGGCTTCTTTGTTTAATATCAAAAGCGTATAATTTAATATTTTAAAATTATTTTTTTAAATATTGACTGGAGTTTTATAAGGCTTCTGCATGCATTAATATATTTTTTTTAATTAAAATATATATTTAAAAAATATTTAGAATCGTGCGTAAACAGAATTTTTTTCATCTTCAGATATAAAAGAAACTTAGGTTGTGGTAAACGTATTTCAACACATGAGTATATTTCCATAGGTATTTTTTTTTTTTCGTCTGAGTGGTATCTGATTTCTTTTTTTTTTTTTCTTTTTTTTTTTTTTTTTTTTGGTGTTTAAAAGAAGCCTTATATTTTTAAAGTTTCTTATGTATGTAAATTATAAAAAGTAAAGTTTCCTATCAATGTAGGTAGATGATTTCCTTTGAAATAATTTCTAAGGATGCTTATAAAAAAAATCGAAAATTTGCATCGTAAGTCAGGCGATGACTTTTATTCAGTATGGCTTATAAAAAGTGATCATTTCGAAATGCGTCATAACATTTTTCTATGAAAGATGTTTTCACTCTTTTCAATATACGAATGCATATAAAATACCTCTTCCATAAACATGAATGAGTAAAACATTTGTATGGAAGAAACCTTTTAAACTCTAAGGATGTTTACCACATAGTTAAGATAATGATATTTTATATGATTTTGCAATTCTTCTTAAGTATTTATAAATATTTCTTAATATTAAACAATCTAGTATTTAAATAACGTATAAAAACTTTATTTTTTCTATGACAGATATTTTATATTTTATACCTAATGAATTCGTACGTAGCTATCAGAGCTCTCAAATGGTCCGCCAATTGAACATCAGTATTTTTTTACAAAAATTTTCTCGTAGGGTTTTTCTTGCAAATTGCACAGAAATTAGCGTCGGGAATACTTTTTAGCTCAAATTCTGAAGAAATTTACCAGGAAATTCTCTATTAAATAATATTGGCGTTCAGTTCGCGGACCATTTGGGAGCCCTGAGCTATATAACTACATAATTTTTCCAACTATTACATTTTATCCAAATTCTATAACATGTAACTAGTGTTTAAAAATCGGCTTACATTTTATTTTCTACTCATAATTTAATTTTAACAAATATACTTTTAATAATAAATTATTTTAGTTAAACATTTATGTAATGTATGGTGTTGCATTTATATAATATATAAAACTTGTATAATTTTTTCTATTAATTTAAAAATTAAAAAGAACCCCTGAAATATATATGTATCGAAAAATATGCTAGTTTTTGTCAAGACTAAATATTAATAGGCATTTTTAGAAATTAGTCATCTTCTATTCAACCTGGTTTTATTTTAAGCGATTTAGAGAGTCGCCAAATTCTACGATATCATAAAGTGTATGCCATTTTAAAGCAACATGATGGATCGTTCAGATCAGACCGTTTCAAAATGTCAGCCATAAGCAAAATTCAAAGTGCTATAACTCAATCATTTTTTAAGATATAGACAAAATAAAAAGTGTTCTGGAATCGTTGTTTTAAGTTTTAACACGTAAAAGAAAAATATTTTTCAACTTTTAATTTTTTCGCATTTAATTTTAAATTTTAAATTTAAAAAATTTTTTTAAATGGCCACCATTTTGAAACAAAATAGTGGATGATGCTAGCCAACGAACTCGGTCGAGACATTTGTATCTACTATGTACATACCAAATTTCATTGAAATCGGTTCATAAATACGCGTGTTATCACGTGACAAAAATCAGATCGTTTCAAAATGTCAGCCATAAGAAAAATTCAAAGTGCTATAACTCAATCATTTTGTAAGATATAGACAAAATAAAAAGTGTTCTGGAATTGTTGTTTTAGGTTCTAACACGTAAAAGAAAAATATTTTTCAAATTTTGATTTTTTCGTATTTAATTTTAAATTTAAAAAAAAATTAAATGGCCACCATTTTGGAACAAAATAGCGGATGATGCTGGCCAACGAACTCAGTTGAGACATTTGTATGTACTATGTACATACCAAGTTTCATTGAAATCCGTTCATAAATACGCGTGTTATTACGTGAGAAAAATCAGATCGTTTCAAAACGTCAGCCATAAGAAAAATTCAAAGTACTATAACTCAATCATTTTTTAAGATATAGACAAAATAAAAAGTGTTCTGGAATCTTTGTTTTAAGTTCTAACACGTAAAGGAAAAGTATTTTTCAACTTTTAATTTTTTCGCATTTAATTTTAAATTTTAAATTTTTTAAAAAAATTAAAATGGCCGCCATTTTGAAACAAAATGGCGGATGATGCTGACCAACGAACTCGGTCGAGACATTTGTATGTACTATGTACATACCAAGTTTCATTCAAATCGGTTCATAAAAACGTTAGTTATCGCATGACAAATATCAGATATATATATCTATATATATGGTTATATATATATGTCAACATTTGAACGGAGGGTGGTTTTGGGGTCTGGGGGTCATGATCTGTGAAAATATACCAAAATTTTCCGGAAGTGCTTTCCTCCGGACCGCTGCAATAGGTAGCTTTTTACTTTTTGTAATGAAAGCTACCTAAAAGTCCTGAAATGGGTAAAAAATAAAAAACCCAATTTGGGTTGAAAGATTGTTGGGTAGGGGTAACCCAAATTGGGTTAATACCAAATTGGGTCATGATCCATGCCTGTTTTGGTTATCACTGCGTATCCATTTTGGGCACTGTTAAATACCCATTTTGGGTTGAAAGATTGCTGGGTATGGGGTAACCCAAATTGGGTTAACACCAAATTGGGTCATGATCCATGCCTGTTTTGGTTATCACTGCGTATCCATTTTGGGCACTGTTAAATACCCATTTTGGGTATTTTAAGACCCAATCTGGATGCTAGTGAGAATCCATTTTAGGCAGAATTCAATATCCAATTTGGATATTTTAAGACTTATTCTGGACACCACCTACAAGCCTTTTTAGGCAGTTTTTAATACCCAATTTGGATGCTTTAAAACCCATTCTGGATACAATCACCAATTCATTTTGGAGATTATTTAATACCCATTTTGTCTATGCCAACAGCTGTTTTCCACAATTTTAAATGCCTTTTAGGGCACATTAGTACTCAACAATCAATTTAGATAAATTTAAATATCTTTCTTCGCACACTTATCTATAATTTTGAGCATTGCACAATCATCTCAAGCGTTTGAACTTTCTATATATACTTATTGATTTTATTAAAGCATTACTTTCAAATTCTAAAGTTAAAATATTACTTCAAAAATTTATTCATATTTAAAATAAGACAATAGCTGAATATCAGTTATTGATAGATGATTATATATTATTATTGGGATAACAATAATAAATAATTTCTTCAGCAACTTTTGGAATTTTCTGTCAGATTTGGAACTTTTCTGGTATACAAGAGCTTGATTTGTAACAAATTTAGGACATTTTTATGAGTTAAACTATTAAATTAAATATGTTATGCTATCAAATTTTATTGCTTTGTCATTAATTTTATTTTACTTATTTGTTTTTTTTTTTTTTTTTTTTTGGGAGGGGTTTGTCAAATTCTTAGAATATTATTCTCACTGCAAGCAATAAACTTAACAGTAGGAAAACTGATTAGAGCCATTTTGAATATCAAAAGCATAACTTATGTATTGCATTCTTGGTTGTGATATTTTATATGTGAATATAATTAGGTATTTTCTCATTATCCATACTTAAAATAGAATCTAGTTAATCAAGCATTATATCACTGGAGTTCATTATCGTTTATTCTAATGTTATCTTCGAATAATTATGTTAGACAATGAAGCGGCTGCACAATCATCTTATCGAGGTGAGAGGGCTGAAATTACAAGATTACTTAAAACAAGATTTACATATTAAAATGCAACTGGTCTGCCAATTCATATCTTCATGGATGGATCCTACAAAATGGTTTCTAGTGGTTGACTGATAATTTTACCATTGGACTTCCCTGCTTCCAGTCCTCCATATTTTTATAACTCTGAGTGCAAGAAAACACAAATGTAAATCTTCAACCGTTAAATTGGGTCTGCAAGTGGTTTCCAAGATACGGCGTGACAGAGCAGTTTCATTTTAATATGCTCATCAAATTATGTCTAAATTTGGAATATCAGCTCTCAAATGGAGAGATGGTCTGTACAGTCGCCACTTGGTATATGTTTTATTCGTGCTGACAATTACATTAAATCATCAACTGCATTTTTCGTATGTAGTGGTTAAAATGAAACTTTCCAGTAGATAAAACATCTTGATCTTTCTAGTGTTAAGAACCAAGCATGCAATAAAATCAGCACACAGAGCAATGTTACTATATTTCAAATCCAGGTATAAGTAAAGTGCAAGAACTTTTTTAATTTGTAAATAAAATAAGATTAATTATGCTCATTTGACAATTAATAATTCACCATTTTTTTTCTTTCATCAATATTTTTGTCACAACTGAATGAATGAAAAAATTAAATATCCATTTCTTAAAAAAAGAAAGAAAAAACAGTGATCTCTTAAACAGAATAATAAGCAATTGAACTAAGACATTGTTATTTGAAAACAGGTTGTTCAGGATTCATTTATCTCTATTACTGTGTTTCAGAAATGAAATTTGTTTTGATGGAGCCAATATACTTTTTGAATTTATAGATTCAATAATTTTGTGACAAGAATAGTACAACAAAGCTAAAACAAACTTTCTTATGCAAAACAACTTAAATTTTTTATGCTTACTATCTTCTGAAAATTAGTGAATATGATTATTTTTTCTTTATTGCAGTATGCAATTAAAGAAAGAAACTACATGATGGCTATATTTTTAATGAAATAGGAATCCAACTTAATTTTTGCTGCAATAAGCTTTTTATTTAATTTTTTTCAAATAATATCTTATTCTGCACTTGTTGAAAAGTGGAGAGAGATGTTCAGCATATGACCTTTTGATCAGATCAGCATTCAAAAGTACAAATCAATGAAGCTTAACTTCAGAAATCTTTAATTTGGGATGTCTGAAGAGGCAAACTATTTTCTCCTGCTGACTTGATTGCCACTAGAAATGTCAAAACTAAATTTAACTATTTCATCACTTCTCTTCATAGATGATCTAAAGTTTATAATTGTATACTTATGTCAAAGTGTCATCACCAAGATTTTTTATTGATGGGGGAGAGAATCCTAAATTGCCAACTCAAATTTCAAAATGTGCCAATTTACCACAATTAGAAAATGCAATATATAATATGTAGAATATTCTCAATTAGTCTTGTAATTTTTGCTGTTTATCAAAAATAGAAAATAAATTAGTTTTTATTAAAGTTCGAAACAAATTTGTAAACAAAGTTTGTAAATTTGCCGAGTGTAACAATAGTCAGGAATGTTTGGGGAGAGAGACTTCCACCTTAGTGATGTCCTTGTATGTTGAATAACTTCATACTTTTAGGTGTAATCGCTAATTTAGCTGATTTATATATATATATATATTTATATATATATATATCCTTTTAATTCAAAAATCATTCAGTAAATACAATTAGTTCCGGCTACACAACTTTTGTTACGCATACATTGACATGAAGTATGGTACACAACAAATCAAGATATAGCTGAAAATATTGTAATCATGTACAAAAAAAGGGGGTACATACATACAAAAAAGAATCCAGCAATTTTATTTCATAAGAAACATACAATAGAATTATAAATTCAATTGCTTCAGCAGACCAACTACTGCTCCCCATTTTTGCAACATTTTTGTGTTAAATTTATCCTTCAACAATACTCTGCTTAAAAGCAAGAAGGATGGCATACTTTCTGCAGGAAATTGGATGTTAAAAATCCAATATGTTGCCAGGAGTAAAAACATAGCTTTCGTTATATCATTCGTCGTGAATACAGGAATGCCATCCACAAAGCAGTATAAGCATAAATTTTCTTCATTCCCAATTCCTATTAACCTGGGTGGATCAGTTTTTTAAGGCATTGTGCTTTCAATGGTAGTGATTTCCTACAAAATCGAAAAAGGTCAGTTTTAACATCTTATTACTGTTAATTAGTATAAAAAAAGTGATAACTACAGTAGAAGATCTTTACAAACCTAAAAATAAAGATTTGCAAGATCATTTCGCACATAATAAAATTTACCTTGTAAGCAAGACAAAACATGTTAAACACAATATGAAATTTTAAAATGTATGAGTCGCAGAAAAAAAATTAAAATAAAATAAAATAAACTGGAGAAATTATTTCACTATGATGTGATTGGTTACCAGTAAAAATTCCAAATGTCGTGTATAGTTATTGCACCTGAAAATTATTTCATAATAATAGTCAGTTTTTTTTATTTAAAATGTGAATTAAAGTCGAAAAGATTAAATCTCAAATTTAGTCTCTTAGAAAAGTCATTTTTCACAAGTAAGAGTTTTTTGAAATGCAAATTTAACTCTATATATCAGTTTACTTAAAAAGGTGAAATACATGATGGCTCCTGAGACTTTTAAACCACACATGTGCTGACTTTCAAGGAGGAAAGATGACATGTATTTTACTTCTTAAGCAAACTGATCTGTTTTTAATTTATATGTTTGAAAAAAAAGATGTAAAAGAAATTGCTAATAATGAATTTTTAAAGATTTAATCACCACAAACATCTGTAACACATATTTGACATTTTCTTTAGTCCTTTTTCCTGACTGTAATATATTTGGCAGCTTGTGTAGAATCTTTAGGGTTATAAAATCTAAAAAAGAAACAAAATATCAAAGTATAGCAGGGTTGAACAGTATTTACTGCCTGATGGTTTTTACCATCTTTGGAAAAACATGTTTTTTATTAGGTTTTTTGCAACTTTTGAAAAAAACTATTGATTTGACTGTTTTTGTCACTTTAATCAAAATCTCTCTCAATTTTTTATTTTTTCCAGGTATGACAGTTTTCAAGCTATTTAAGAGGCTATTTGAGTCAGGCGGAAACACCTGTTTGCTAATGTTAGTACAATGGTGGAAATTTTTGAAAATATCTTGCTTGCATTTCAATTTTTTTTTTTTTTTTTTTTTGCATTGGATAGCTGAGATTGATCTATACATCAGCCCTTTTTTACTTTTTGTTTACAGGAATTTTATGAGGATCCTTTTATTTCCAAAAGCGGTTTCGAAATTTAAATGTCCAAAAAACAAAATCGAAAAATTAAAAAAGGGCCGATGTATAGATCAATCTCGACTATCCAATGCAAAAAAAAATGTTTAAAAATATTGAAATGCAAGCAAGATATCTTCAAACATTTCCGCCATTGCATTAACATTAGCGAACGAGTGTTTTCGCCGGACTCAAGTAATCTCTTAATATCACTACAGTAAACTCTGAGGCGGAATCGCTCGGGACAGAGAAAATTTTTCGTAGTAGACAACATTCCGCCTTAGACAAATTTCACTATGTATATGGGTTCACAAGGACTTGAAAATATTTCCGAGTTGGACAGATTTCAGCCTTACACAGAGTCAGGCTTAGAATTTACTGTATTTCCATTTAGCAATGCTCACCAGTTTTAGTTTCTGATTAAGTCAGGGGTTGATCCAGGAAAAATTTGGGGCCTAATATGGTCCCCTTCATAAAAATCAATTTAATAAAACAGGCCCCCTTTACAAAATTCTTCTTAATAAGATGGGCCCCTTCACAAAATTACATTTCATAAATACATACTCTACATTAATAACTTTTATTTTGTTAGGTTTTAAATGTGCATTTTGTAAACAAAACAAGTTCACTAGAAAGCAAAATTTTAGCAGAGACTTAAAAGTAATTGTTAATACTTCAAATTTGAGTAATTGGATTTCATTATAAAATGTATTTTTCACAAATATAAAATATCTCACAAAAATAATTTTAATTTTTACAAAATGGGCCAAGAAAGAAATCTTGCATCGATTCCTGTAAGTAAAAAAGTACTACACAAAAATAGTGATTTTTAAGGAATAATCATTAAATCTAAAACTTGAAACTATTATGCGAATGTACATTACATTTATTTTAATGGAGAATAATTTTTATTTGAATAAAAGAAAAAAAGTACACTTTCATCATGCTTAAATTTGAAGCATTTTAATCAAACACTTACAAATATTAATCATTACATAATGTAGTTTTGTACAAATGCCAGTACAGTTTACCAAAATATGCCCCTGTAGCTAAGTCCTGCATGGTTCAGGTTATACCAGACCTGAAAATTCTATTTGAAGAGCATCTATTGTAACCTTAGGTTATTTTATTTATTTTTTTGGGGGGGGGGCCCGGTAAAAAGCAACCGTTAAGTAAAGTAAACTTCTGACTACTTCCCCTCCTCCCACCCTTTCCTAACTTTTTTTTTCTTATTGGAATCTTAAATCTTTGCCAGCTTGGCTTACAAGTGCGGGTATATTTCGAAGTTAAGTACTAATTTCACAAACAAAAAGTACATTAAGTTAGAGTTAAAACCCAGTTTAACAATTTTATCTGGACATTTTTGAAGAGTTTTGTTTTCAATCGTACTTTATTAAAACCATGTTGTGACTATTTCATTAAATGAGCCACACATTATTTTGAATTCTGACTTTTATTAAAAATTTTATTCAACCAATGATGCGTTTTGATTGTCTTAGTGTCAGATTAATAAGATTTTTTCTTTTTTTTTTTTTGGGGGGGGGTCGGAAGTGTTAAATAAAAGTAATTTATTCTGCTACATTGGAGTCTTTTTATACTGCGAAAACTAGGTGCTAACCTTTCTCTTCATACTAATATTTTTGTTCTTACTTTTATTTGGAAAAAGCTTTTAGTTTCGTTTGAAGATCTATAATCAATTTGGTTTTAGCATTGTATTTGCCGCGTCACACTTCTGCTTTATTGCCTCTACCGATCGTATGCTACACGAACTTTAAGAAGTCTACTCTATTTTCTTACATTTCCAACTTTGATTCATCGAAAATTCATTCATTTTATCTTGCTTCACTATAAAAGGTTTATTTTTATTATCAGAAATAATTGCCCCTCATTTCATTTCAGATAATGACTCACAATACCGGATATTCTTTAAGAGTCTTAGTTGGTGGTTTTATAATGTAAACAAATCTCGAAAGAAACGCAAAATATCAAGTGCATTGAAAGCTAAATGTTTTCTATTTTCATCCTTTATCTTCTTGCTTAGTAAAAGCCTGTGTCCCGAATCAAATTAGCTGGACTAAATATTTTATTCAAAATAAGTTTTGTTTTCAGCTTATTAAATTTGTTTCAATTTAAAATTCATATTTTTATTCCATAAGTCAAGCAGCAAAATGATAGTACGATCTGCTCTTGCGGCTTGCCGTAATGATTCTATACTATATTATTAATCCCCCCCCCTTTTTTTTTTTTTTTTTGGCAAGAGCAATTTTGCTATTGGAAGTCTCTTTTAATTATAAAAATGATCCTGGAATGTATCAACCAATTTGCGTTGCTAAGTGCAGAAAAAACTACTGAGTTGTAAAAAAAAAGAAAAACCAAATTTTTTTTACCATCACTGTTAGAAAGAAAAAAATCCATATTTGGATCATTCCACGTCAAATGAGCAAAAATGGAAAAAAAGCCGTGGCTGCAGAGAATCCGATTTTAATAAAATTTGAGATACGTGTTCATTTCATATTCAAATGTATGTGTGCACAATATTTTCAGAAAAAAATAATTATTTTATCAATTTTGGACATTTAAAAAACGTGTGATATAGAATGGCTTGCGGATAATCGTCGAAAGTTGCAAGTTTCAAGTTCTATATTTTGAAAACTATTTAACAAAAATAAAGTTTTTTTTTTTTTATGATATTGAAATCTCTGGATATCAATCTTTATATTTATCGAGTAACAATAATTTGGTAGTATCATAATTAATAAAAAATTGGTTGTAAATATTGAAATTTTGTAATTTTTTAAAAATTTTGAAATGTTATAAAAGTCAAAAAATTTAAAAAACATCTCTGAAATTGATGCAAGATGTAGTACTATGTATGAAGATCGAATTTTCAAAGTTTCAAAGTTGTTATTTATTTCCTTCATTTTCAAAAAAACTTAGAAACTTTTAAAAAAATGACAAAATCATAATTATTCCTCTTATGTTACCTCAAAAAACAATTAAAGGACAACTTCTACATCAACAATATTACACGTACATAAAAATTAATAAGTCCATGACACACTAAAAAAGTTTCAATACTGCCTTTTTAATTTCTAACATAACAAAAATGGGTTCAAAAAACTAATATTTGAGACATTCTAAAGACAATCTTTCTTTGAAAACACGCGCTTTTTTGGAAATTTCTGGCTAAAAATAGACGTGTGCTGCCATCTATGTTTGTTAATTGACTTTAAGATTAAAATACAGTTATTTTAAGAAAAAAAATACTTTTTCTTCTACACAAATTAAAAATATTCTTGAGGCAAAAATAAACTGAAAGCAAGAATAAAACTACGTATACTTAAAATATACACTTTTATCTGTAATATCAAAGAGTTTAAAACTTTTAAAAGCTTTTATTCGTCTCCAAAAAAATGAAAAAAAAAAATGTTGACTTTTTAATCAGCAGTTTTCACTATTTATTTTTTTTCTCATAAAGGAATGAAAAAGGCATGAATTAAATTATAGATGTATTAAATATATTCAATTAGCTATAATGGCAAAAAAAATTGAATTTGGAATAAGTGTCCTTCATTTTAAAACATATAACTGAAATATTTAATTTTTTCCACGATTTTTTTTTATTATTTATTTTTAAATTATAAAATAAAAATACAATTACTAAATTATGCTAATCTGTTACTTATAGTTCATTCTTAAGTGTAAATAATTTTTATTACAATCTTTCCATTCCTACGGCAAATAATCAAACTTGAAATTTCAAACATGTACACAAGACCTCGATTTCGGCTCAACTTTAATGTAATTTTTTATACTGAAATAAACTAGTCTGAACTCTACTACTTTGCGTTTCCTCGTAAATGATTGTGATCTAATTATATGATGATTTTCAATAAAATCTGTGACATGTCAGCCACACCTGATTTGCTCATTTGGTGTGGAATGACCCATTTCCTATGTAAGTTGACCAATTTCTTTCAAATTTTCAGCAAGTAGAAATGATAAGTTAGGCAGTGTAATAATTTTTTGTTAAAATATAACCAGTTTTTAGAAAATTACAATGCCTTCCAAAAATTTACACTATACAGAAACTGCGAAGAAAGAGTAGTTTATTAACCTTGCTAAGTGAAATCGGAAATCTACTGTTGTTTACTCAGATTATCAAAACTTTGGATGGATAATGTTTTGCTGTGCAGCAAGGAACCATGACTAGATTCTTTTTTATTTATTTTTTCTTTTTTTAATTAAGAGGTGATTTTGAGGCACAATTTTGAGTAAAAAAAAATATTTTTTGAAATTTACAGCAATTTTTCTGAAAGGTTGTCTGGGGGGAGGGGGCATCCACTCTCGGCACAATGGGTTTTTTTTTTTTTTTTTTTTTTTTTTTTTTGCTTTTTCTCGCAATCCTTTGGCAAAATTTAGAGTTTTTAACGCGATTTTGATAAAATTTGCTTTTTTTTCGACGTAATTTGCTATTTTTTAAAAAGAAATTAGTATTTGTTTCGTGAACTATGGATGAAATTTGCGATTTTTTACGATAGTTTGATCCCGTTTTTTCTGCGATTCTTTGACGATATTAGCAATTTTTCTTTGAACGATTAACTATTTGTCGAATATCGCGATGGATTTTATATTCAAATTTTCGGGATTATAACCTTTTTAATTTTTGGATAATTATTGCCTTATTTTTTCAGAAAAATTGGAACAGAATCGCTCCTTAACTAAAGATATTTTTATAAAAAGTTGTATTTAGCTTTCATAAACAAAAAAATCTCAAATTTACTTTTTACTTCAGATAACTTCCTTTTTTACTTTTTTTTCTATTAAAATATCTGTTTTAATGATAGCATTTTTTTGTATTGAAAATGCGCTCTTGACATACATCATGCCCCCCCCCCTTTTTTTGGGGGGGGGGAGTAAAAAGGGGGCAGTAGATTTTTTTTTTTTTTTTTTTTTTTACTACTTAAACAGAAAATAATCTGAAATCCGGAATCGCCGAGATCCGGGGGGTTCCGGATTTTGGACTTTGTACTTATAAGCAAATCAGTCGAGTTCTGTTAAAACCTAAACATTAAACTTCAACTCTTTCTTTCAGTGGTCTTTGTCTAAAAATGGAAAACACTATTTGATTAGTTACTTATTTGATACTACTGATTTGATTAGCCACTTTCATAGTTAGAGCATCACTGCACTTATAAGTTAAAAACAATTAAAAAAAATATTTGAAAGTAGTTTGAATTTGAGAACAGTCTTAAGAAAAATGCCAGTACGACAAAGTAAAAATAAATTTTCAAACGGAGCCGTTAAAAAAATAAAGGATCCGGGGCCAGCTAATAAAAAAAAAATTCCACATTAGTAATTTTATTTAATAACTTTGTTTGAAAATAATAAAATTGAGATTTTTCTGTCAATCAGTTGTTTTAATTTCTGAAAACATGGAGCAAAATTAAGTGTCTGAAAGATTTTACGGATGCAAAGTAAGCAAAATAAGTGTATACTACGCTGTCCTGATTTTATTGCTATTCGAAGAGAAATCATACAAAAAGTACTGTAAAATAGCAGGACACTCCCTTGTTCTTCCCCACTGAGAGGCTTTTTCTGAATCACAAAAAACTTCCCCCACACTCACCTGAAATTGACGTTTCTCCTTCTCCTTCCCCCTTATTATATACACAAAATATAAACCATTTAAAACTCTTTAATTTAAATTATTTTATTTTATTTAAAATCTTTAATAAAATTAATAAAAAACAAGTGATTCAATAGCTGCTTAAAGAAAAAAAAAATCTTTCTTTTCTTTTGATTCTTACCTCATTAAGTCAAAAATCTTTCAAAGTTTTTTCTTCTTCTCTAATTGTTGCTTCATCTTGCTATAACAATGAAAAATCGATCATGTAATTCTCCCCCCCCCCATCCATGATAGAATATCCCTCTGCTCCTCTACCTAACATATAAAATTTGAAAAATTTAAAACTCTTATTATTATTGTCTTATTTGTAAATCTTTAGTAATTGATCAGTCATCAAAAAACTCCCCCCCCCTTCTCAAGAAAATATACTACTTTTCCTCTCAGTTTCTACTAATTTGTAAAAAATCATGTAATTTAAAAGGTAAACAACTGTTAGTTTTTTTTTTTTTTTTCAAAAAATAAATAACAATAAGGTAGGAAAAAAATGTAAGCTTGGCTTGTAGAAGGAAAAGTAAAGGAAGGTGGGACTGGGGGAAATATAAAATTCTAGAAAGGGAGATTAATAAGATTATTTTATATTGTTACTGCAAAGTGTGAGGTGAGAGGGTAAAGGGGGAGAAGAAAATACTTTTTAGGGATGGGGGAAGTTCGATTATTTATAATTACATTAATGTGCCCCCTTTTTTTTTCATCGTGCCCTTTTATGGCAAAGTGCGCACTGCCTGCCCTTGATCCTAGAGTGAACTCTGGTGATATATTATATTTAATTTTGAAAATGAATCTTCGTTGACACACCTAGTGAATAAATTTTTTTCATTTCTTACTTTATAGAAAATAAGTTATGAATTTCATAAGAGCCTTTTTTATATGTGCATGGAACTTGTAGACATTAATAAATATTCGAGCGTTTTAGAATAAGGCAGTGTTTTTATATCTTGAATTGTAATATATCATTCTCTAATGTTGACATTTCCCGTACAATTAAATCTCCAACTTGGGCAGCATTTTCTAGAATATCACTAACCAGGGCCCGACTTAGACAGTGGGGGGCCCTGGGGCAAACATTATTAGGGGGCCCCCTTATATCTTAAAATTGTCAATTATACTCAAGTGACTAAAATTAAAATATAAACCTATTGTATGTATGCATAAATTTCGCACCAAGTACTGATTTCAGTATTCATATTTCACATCTTTATACATAATAACAGAAGATAGATAATTTTAACTATTAATTTTTTTATGATGTAACTATTACTTTAAGGGAACGTGGGGCTCGGAAACAAAGGGGGTAAGAGAAAAAAAAGACCATTTAAAATTGAAAAAAAAAAGAATTTTGGTAATATTTTGTTATTTTATATCATTTGGCCCTCTTTTAACTAGAAACTTTTCTCTCCTTGGGGGGCTCCCTCAAGCCGGGGGGCCCGGGGCAACTGCCCCGCATGCCCCTGCCTTAGTCAGGCCCTGTCACTAAATTTTATAGAAAATACAGAAAGGCTGTATATTTTTTAGTATCTGAATAAATCTATATTTTGTAAGTAAGAGTGAGAATGACTGCATAAATGAAGTAGTCAATTTGGATTAGAGAAAAAAAAATGCAAGAATAAAAATTCTTTAAATCCGAAATTTATTTGGCAAGATATCTTTCACTATTCGGTGAGATTTGAGCAGCATTCGGCAAGATATCTAAAACATTCGGCTACAGGTATTCGGTCAACAAGCCTTCAATATTCGGCCAATCGAATATTCGACAAAAGGGCCGAATACCGAATAGTGGCCGAATATTCGTCCCATCCCTAACATAAAGTAAATTAAAAATGTTAAATATGTTCACGTACAGTCAAATAATGTTGCAGCGAATTTAAATCTACATTATAGTGGATCACGGGTAAATAAAAATTAAACATTTGTTAGGGCGAAAATTAGAGAACTAAAATTAAGATAAAGTATCAAACAAATAAATACCTGAATAAATCCAGTGACGGTTAAGCAACTCGAGATTGTCTATGCGATCTCCAGAAAAACATGGCGCTGGCGCGTGCCGTGCAGCTTCGTTGCCACTTTTCAAAATCAAAATGAACTGGGAGCAGTGGCGGCCTAAATCAGGTGCCATAGAGTCAAATTAGTCGTACCGAGGATCTATTTAGAAATGCGTTTGCTGAAGGACCTGTTTTGGGTTGGATTTTATGACATTTGGGGATACTGAGACCCTTAATGTGCCTGAAACTCATAATAGGTGTATTACAACCCAAATTAGAAATAGGAAAGCTATTATGGGTGTTATTTGATTTTGGGTAACATACTGAAATAGGTTTCATTTTTTACTGTGTAATTTTAAAATTACCTTATTTTTTTTCACAATACAATGTTTTGCATAATCAAAAATCTTTAGGCAGCTTCATTTAAATTTCGCAAGTACAGTTCAAAGTTCACTTCTCACACATCAGAAGTTCGATTAGGTTTCAATATTTCATATATATATATATATATATATATATATAAATCCCTGTCGGCTTGTCCTATAGGCGGAGGTAGTTTCGAAGAGTGCTCATAGCAACAATAAAAAATAAAATATCATTTGAAATAAACCTAGTTTTTAGCCTGTTTTGAAAAAATTTTAATTTCATTTTTCTGTAAGAAATGGTTTTATCAAAATCATCTTAAGCGAACTTCGGCTCAAATGCCCATTTCGACAACTTATTTTGAAATGCATTCTGACTTTATTAAAAAATCGACCAATGTGGCATATTATATACTTTCTAAATAACAAAAAACTGTCAACTGAATGCGTTTGAGAGCAAAGTTGAATTTAAAAATGAGTCATAAAATAACCAATTTGTTATTTAAATACATCCTCAATGCTTTAATCATGATCGCTTTATAGAAATTTTATGTGAAGTGCCCACTTTGGCAGCTTTTTTTGAAATATATTCAGCCTTTATCAAAAAACTGACCAATACGGCACATTATACTGATCCTAAGTAAGAGAACCTGTCAATTGGATGCGTTTCAGATTAAAACTGAATTTAACTAGTTGGATGTGTCAATCCCAAAACTTTCTGCTATCTCATAAGTACATTTTAATATTAAAAAAGAAAAAAAAAAAAAAAAAAAAAGTGGTAACCCTAAAATTACCCACTATTGAATTTCCTCGAACATTTGACCTAGCCTACTGAGATTCTGGTATCCGAAAAGCCTAAAACGCAAAATTTAATTAATATTCTGAGAAAATGAGCTTAGTAGTGCCTCATGTTGGGTAATTTATACTAAAACCTAATAAGCATCTACTTATGTCAAGACCTTGCAGAATCTGAAATTTGATGGAATTTTGTCCATTAGTTTTTGAGATATAGTTATAACAAAAAATTTGCAAAACGTAGCACAGCAACACCATATCTTGCACAATTTATGCCAAAACGTAAAAAAGCGTCTAATTATGTTATGGTGTAAAAGAATCTGAAGTTTGATGAAATTCTATGCATTAATTCTTGAGATATAGCTAGTTTTATAAAAACCGTGTAAAATACAGCACAGCAGCACCATCAGTTGAAGGATTTATAACAAAACGTAATCATCGTGTAATTATGTTATATGTCATTTTGTAACAAAATCTGCTTGATGAAATTCTGTGCGTTGGTTGTTGAGATATAACTATCGGAAAAATCGTGCAAAATGCAGCATAGCTGCACCACCTGTTGCGAAGTTAATACCAAAATGTAATCAGCGTTTAATTATGTTATATATTCTAGTGTAACAGAATCTAAAATTTGATGAAGTTCTCTGCATTAGTTCTTGAGATATAGCTATCGCAAAAATCGTGCAAAATGTAACACAGCAGCGCCGCCTATAGGGCAGTTCACACCAAAAACTTATCAGGGGCTATGTATCTCAAGGTATCGCGGAATCTGAAGTTTGGTGAAATTCTGTGCATTAGTTCTTGAGATATAGCTATCGTGAAAATCATGCAAAACTTGGCATAGCAGCGCCACCTGCTGGCCAATTCCCACCAAAACTTAATCAGCGTCTATTTATAGCAAGGGGTCACAGAATCTGAAATTTGGTGAAATTCTGTGCATTAGTTCTTGAGATATAGCAATCTTGAAAATCATGAAAAACGTAGCATAGCAGCCCCACCTGCAGGCCAATTTTCACCAAAAACCAATAGGCACTAATTCATATCAAGGTCTAACTGAATATAAAGTTTTATTAAATTTCGAGCATCAGTTCTCGAGATAGAGCGCCCACAAATTTTTTGTCACATATAGACAGACAGACTCACAGACAGACACACAGACTCACAGACAGACATTTTCTAAAAATAGTCAAAACGTGTTCAGGACCTTCTAAAACGTATAAATCCGTCGAAAACCGGAAGTCGAAAATTTTCATGAATCCAATACTTTCTTCTTGTAAAGATAGAAGAAAGTAAAAATGAGTCAGAAAAAATAATGGAGAAAGCTGAAAGAAATCAATTTTATTTATACGTGCGTAATAATATTTTCTAATTGTGAAAATATGATTCCTAATAATGATTTCTGATAAGACATGAAGCCATTATAAAGAAGAAAGTGAAAACCTGTGTATTATAGATACCTGAGGAGATTTGCCTTAGCCTTTTGAATGACGATATTGCTTTTATCTGAGTTTGTGTATTATGTTATGATAATCACTTTATTTATATATTTTTCTCTAGATATTGTTTAAGACTGGATCGTAAAAGTGGAATGCTTTAGTGGATTCAAATGACGTCATTTTTTTATTGTAACTAATTTTGTTGGTTTATTAAGTAATAAACCTACGAAGGAACAGTTCCTTTTTAAACATTTTATTTATCGGAATTCGGCGGATTTCACCTCATTCTAGTAATGTAAGAAGGAGCAGTATATTCGTTTTATTTACAAGAAAAATGAATTAGTATAGAGTAACATAAAAGTTTCCGTTCTTATGACATATGCATTTATTATTATTCCCAACAAAATCTTAAAATGCTAATGATAACAAGTACTCTCTTAAAAAGTCAGCCACAAAATAGCTCAAGTTGAGCTGAAATCCACTCATCTCAATGCTGAAAGGCAGCTTCTCAAAAAAGAGTTGAAACAACTCGAGTTTTAACCAATTTAAATGAAGTTGAGCTATTTAAATAACCAATTTAGATCAAGAAGATTTAATCGTTTGAAAAACAACTCTTTTAAGATCGAAAAAATTACAGCTCTTTCATGAGAAGCCAAATCAGCTCTTTCGTTTTAAGAGTGTACTTTTAACATGACGTAGGAAAAAATTTGTGACGATAAAAATACTAATGTTGTGAAACCCAAAAATATGAAAATGCTGTTAATCCGCATGCTAGAATAATCTTTGTTTTAAATAACTTATGGACATTTAAACTGTACGAGGTAGGATGTGTAAATGACAAATGCCAAACTGAATCTGAATTTAAGTTACAGTAACGAATTACTTTTCACTTTTAATTTTTTAAATATCATTTAAATTTTTATTAGGAATTAAACATTGTTTTAAATTTTAATAGTGTTTTTTTTTATTAATGATGAGTTTTTTCCCCACCACTTCTCTTCTTTAAAGGTCAAGAAAAGTTTAAGGAAAAAAGGGCAAACATCTAACGTGTCATTTTTAATTATTTTACAGTATTTTTTGGCGAATTTGAAAGAAATACTTACTTTTGGAAATATGTTTTTTTTCCTTTAAATAAGTTACATCATTTTTTAAATAAATATTTTTAATAGTTTTAAAATTAATATTGAAAAAGAAAACTCTAAAACAAAACTAAAATTAGATTTTCCGCTTGAATTAAATGAAATAAAAAATCCGATGAATAATGTTTTAAATTTTCGTATTGAATCGAATAATTTCTGTGTTTTTACAGAAATTTTAAAAAATGTAGGACTGTGAAATACATTTTTTAGTAATAATTTACATTTTGCATCTTATTTTCCTTAAAATTGCTCTGAATTATTCTAGTAAAATATATTCGATTATTTTACATCTTTGAATGTTACAAACTAATCTATGATTTAATAGATTAGCCGAAATAAAAACAACAGCAATGTGTCCGTCAAATCAGAAAATTGAAAAATAAAATAAATTTAACTGTAAAAAGAGTTAGGAGAATACATATTTTAAGTGAAAATTTCTTTTAAAATTCATTCTAAAGCAAAATATTTTTTATTACACACTGGGGAACTAAGAAGTGTTTCACAGATAAAACAACTGTGAGATATTTCTTTTAAAACAAAAACTAATACTTTTAATGGAGAAGACAAGTGTTTCTTCTTATAGATTTTGCATTTTCAGTAACACTCTCTCTCACGTCGAAGTATGTTCTCATTTATTCTCCAAACACTCAAGGTTATTTTATATTTTTTGTTCGGAAATAATAAAAACATTTATGCATCGCGTAGTGCCCCATTCTATTTTATATTCTGAATAATTTTGAAATGAATGCTCATTTTAATTTTTCAAATTAAAAATGTTTTCTGATACGTCGTCGTGTAAATAAAATGTAAATTTTTTTTAAAGATTATAAACACATCTCGAAGATACAAACTGACCACGTATAAATTGATACAACATATTCCGCTATGTAGTTTTTAGCTCACAGGCTATTAAAGCCTGAGAGCTTATATGCCCGCTCGTTCTGTATGTAGGTGTGTATGTGCGTACATACGGAATGCGATAAATCATCATAAAAATATCTGATTTACTTGAAATTTTGAATATAGGCTTATTATGATAAGGCACTTCCCTGATTAGTTTTGAGACTTCTTTCGATAAGTATGAGAAGGGGAACGGGGGCTAATGCCCCTCCCCTTAAATTATAGAAAAAGGTTTTAAAAAAAAAAATTATTAGTTTTCATTCAAAATTTAGTTATAGGATCATTCTTATAAGGAACCTCCGTGATTAGTATTGGATGTTCATTGGATAAGTATTAAGAATGGGAACGGGACTAATGCCCCGCCTCTAAATTTATGTAAATGGGTTGTTCATCCAGTAATATCAGATTTCCTTCTAATGTTATACAGGATCATTTTGATGAGGCACCTCCGTGATTAGTATTGTGTGTTCATTGGATAAGTATTAATAAGGGGAACGGGGCTATTGCCCCTCCCCTTAATTTATATAAATGGGTTTACCATGCAGAATTATAAGATTTCGTTCAAATCTTGGATATGGGATCATTCAGATGAGGTGCTTCTATGATTAGTATTGGATGTTCATTGGGTAAGTTTAAAGAGGGGGGATGTGGGGTAATCCCCTCTCTTAATTTAGGTTAATGGGTTTTTCATTCAAAACTTACCCATTTGCTTCAAAATTTGGATATAGGTTCCTTCTGAAAAGATTCCTGATTTCTTTTTGGAATTCATTGGATAAGTATAAATGGGGGGATAGGGGGAACTATCCCTCATAATTTAGGTAAATGGTTTTCGATGCAGAATTAACCGATTTGCTTCAATTTTTGGATAGGGGTTCATAGTGGTAAGAAGCTTCCTTCATTAGTTGTGGTAACTTTTGTTAAGTTTACAGGGGGGTATGGGCAATTACCTCCCCCATGAGTTAGCTAAATATAGTTTTATGTGGGATTATCCGATTTGCTTTAAATTTTGGATGTTGGTACTTTCTGATAAGTTGAATTTCTGTACAGTTTTGGAGGATTAATGGTTAAGTATAAAAGAGGGAACGAGGTACAATGCTTCTTAAAATGTAATTTAAGAAGCATTGTACCCCGTTCCCTCTTTTATGGGAGTGGGAACGGATACGGGAACGGGATAATAAATGGGTTTTTATACAGTATTATTCGACTTGCTTCAAATTTTGTATACAGGTTTATTATAAGATAAAGCGTATCCCTGATTAATTTTGGGATTTCAATGATTAAGTATAAAGAAAGGAAAGGGGGTGGGCTATTTTCTCCCTTATTTTTTTTTCGAAGGGCATTATTATATAAGGCTATAATCTACACTTAGTATGCAAAGCATGTGAACTCTATGCCATCAGTTTAAATGGGAAATATTCTTTTTATTATATCATTAAATTCTGTGAGCGTGTCTATGTAAGCTGAAAAACTTGGAAATCCCAGGACGCAGGACTATGAAATTTGGCACACGGATTACTGCTAGGTAGCACATCAACAATTGGGCCAAAAATTCTAATATTTAAACTATATATTTTTATATTTTTATCAAGTTTTTTACATTTTATGTTCAATCGTAATCGTTCAAGTTCTAATAAATTTCAAATGTTTAATGCACTGTACGATTTACCTTTTACGCACACCACACTGCAAGACTAAGAACTCCAGTTCTACATGACGACTGCCATGTAAAATATACATATTAGATACGCCACGCTCAATACTAAGAAGCTCTAACGAATCTTACGATAATTCTTTTAACTAGCATGCCAAAAATTAGAGATTATTTAATTGTGGTTGATTATTTTCTTCAAAAAATGAAAAACATTCATCACAAACATCCATTATTTTAAAGATATCATTTTATCGTCTGCTGTAGCAACAGGATAAATAAAATTCCATTTAAAAAAACTGCATAGTAATAGAACAACATATTTTTAAATCGAATAGTTACTAAACAACTCAACATTTTAACATAGGAATTCATATTTCTTATCTAGATGTATGAAAAATGTTTGTTGCCATTGCGTTTTATGCTAATTTGTGTTTCGTATTCAATTATTATTTTGTCTATTTCATGTGAGATTTTGTTTACATACTGCTACTTTTTAGAAATGAATTTTAATTTAAAAAGATAGTAAACTAGTTAAATGTGTCAATCCCAAAAGTTTCTTCTATCTCATACGTACATTTTAATATTTTTAAAAATACTTACACATGTTAATGCTTTAATAATTTTAATTCAATACTGTACCAACTTTGATTTTCATCTTAAATTTCCGCTTCAGTAAATTAATCGGAGTTAAAATAAGTTTCCGTCTCTGAACGTGCCAATGAACAATATAATGATAGGCAGATTTTTTTTTTCAAATTCAGGGAGGACCTACTTGCCATACACAAAAATAATCATACACAAAAACTTTAGTTCAGTTCTATGCAAAACTTCACACACTTTTTTAATTCTAAAATGATGAATATGGCACAGACATCGTGATTATAGCGCGCCCTTCCAACGTATTTTTTTTTAAAATTCAGGACAGACCTACTAGCCATAGCCAAACACTTACACAAAAATTTTGTTCATTTCTATGAATAATTTCATACACTTTTAGTCGGTTCAATATTGAAAATGGCACAAAAATTGCTATTGCAGCGCCCTCTTCCCGCGGAATATTTCAGATATGAAGGAGGACCTGCTTGCCACAGCCAAAAACATTCACAATTTTTTTTCAAATCTATGCATATCTTCATAAACTTTCTGATGGTAGAATGGTGACATATGGACAGACACACTGACACATGTACCGACAGACATCTTGTAAAAACATGTGTTTGGAATCTCTCACCTCCAAAACGTGTAAATCCATCAAAAACCGGAAGTCGAAAAATATTTCGATTACAATACTTTCTTCTATTGAAGATAGAAGAAAGTAAAAAAGGGGATCATACCGGGTGTCCCAAAAATGACTGATGGATTTTAAAATTCAATAAATTGCAAACGGTGACAGCTATTTAAAAAATTTTTGCAGGAGGGTTATGTATAATGATAGGAGTTTTTTACCGTAATTTTTTATTTTTGCTCGAATTTCAAACAATAGGTGGCGCTGACGGCGATTGAAGGCCAGGTCGACGCTTCACTCAGAACTGATCACCTTGCCTTAAATCGCCGTTTTTTTCTCAATCGCAAATAGAAATGCTTTCTCCGGTGAAATTTATTTTACATAAAAAATGAATCATTTATTTCATTACACGAATATTTTAACACATTATTCTAAAATTAAGTTCCAAAAATTACAGATAGAAATAAAATATTCTATGATGCAACGGTGTTTACGCGTTCGTTTTCCAGTCACTACAAAATAAAATATATTTACGCCATAGTTACATGGATATGGTGCATTATCTATATCACATTACGTCGTAGAAATTTGCGTTCCGCTATGATGTATTCACATTTTTGTGTTATTTTGTACATTGTATTGTAGGATTTGAGGTTAAGGCAAACATTTAAAAACACTTAGGTACATTGCAATTATCTCTACAGTTTTAACTTTGTAAAATCCAAAAAATACTATGCTAGAAATATTTCAAAATATAGGGTAGATGTGCCAGTAATGGACCCCCCTTAAGGAATTTCTCTAAATAATAATTTTTTATTAATAGGTATAATTATTGTATTCCAATTTTTTTCAAATTAGATTAATCTTTCAACAATAATTAACTAATCCCACAGTTACATTTCCCAAGAGAAATAAAATTTTAATTTTAAATAATAGAAATATGTCTACACACCCAAAAGCCCAGTAATGGACCACCTATGTTCCAGTAATGGACCGCCTATATTCCAGTAATGGGCCACCCTAAAAAAAATATTAGATAATTGTTTTAGGTGCGTTCGTAATTATGTAAATACGTAGCACCTATAGTTGTCGCTGAGTCCGTCCGGCTGTCCGTCTGTTTGTCTGTTCGTCTGTCTGTCTGTCCGCATATAACAACGCAAAAACTTTCCAACCGAATCGTTTGAAATTCAAAATACATAATTATTCCATAATGTTATCGAGTCATTTCAAATTTTATGAAAATTGGATGAATAGATCAATTACAGGGAAAATCAAAAGGATTCCGTTACATTACGGTCAATGGTGAAAAAAGTTGCAAATGCATTTTAATGGTGTTACACTCATTCGAACATAATAAAATTGACATGAACCTATGACGTATATATATACTAAAATAAAAATTCTGTACAATCTGAGATGCAAAGAATGTTTATTATTAAATTACAATGCCACACAAAAGTATTCCACGACATAATGCTATACGGGGAAACATTGTTTGGGACATGTTTTAATTATATTAAACTGTGCTACATTTTATGAATATGATATACGTTTCTGAGGTGTAATAAAATTTTTTCCTGTATGTTTATAGGAACACAAAGAGTTCAACCACTGTACTGTATCCGAAGTATTGTCTACTATATCAGGAAGATCTGTATATTTTTAAAACTTCGCTTTCGTACGAACGCACCTCATTTGCTACGCTTTACATGCAATTTCCAACTTGTTTCAATTGTATTTTGCTCCAGAACTTAATGAAAGCATACTAATAAAACAAAATATTAAAACTTAAGTTAGAAATTCATTACATTAAAGGATTTATAATGAAAAACATAAAACAAAATATTTAAATTTAAGTTATGAATTTATTATAATCAAGGATTTATAATGTGAATATGAAACAAAATATTAATGATATTATTAACTGTTTATTATTAACTAACATTAAAGGATTTATATTGTAAAGATATAAAACAAAATATTTAAATTTAAAGGATTTATATGATAAAGACAATGTTTTACTGAAATCAAGTTTAGATAAAATAAGGCATTAAAAAAAGTCTCCAATCTTCATTCATATTAATATCTAAGTGATGTGCTGTGCAACTGTGAAATATAAATAACATATCTTCAATTTTATCATCCCTTTCCGATAGTCCAAACTATTCAATATGGAATTTTAGAATGCATTTAAAATGATAAATGTTCTTGCACTATCCAACCATTTTCAGATAATCATATAGCCCATCAATTTGGCACAGATTGATTCCACAATTTCCCTTCAGAGATGCTTATGTAGATATATTATCACCAATGGAGCAATCTCATTATTTGCTGAAAAACATCCCGTAACAGTGATTTGTTCTTTTTCGTTATTTGGTACTATATAATACACATCTTTAACTGATTTTGATCCCAAAATTTTCCTTGTTTTAAGAGCACAAAAGAAACCTTTTTTTAACATTATTGAAAATTCTCTCTGTATGCTTTAAAATTCGGAAGAAAATATTAATAATATCTTCTTCAAAATATGAATTTACATTTCTGAACCAACTTAAAACAACTTCTTTTGTAACGGCACATCTAGATTTTGTCAAATGTTCTGCTTGTGTTTTGTACCAATTTTGGATGACTTTTTTAAAACAACTATTTATAAAGAAATTGTCGTTATTAAATTCTAATAGGTAAATTTTAAGTATTAAATTTGATTACTTAGCTTTTCAGTTAAATCAAAATATTTTATCTCTACTGAAATAACACTTTTTGTATCAGTCACTTGGGTGGTCCATTACTGGAAAATCACGAAATAAGCAATCCAGTAATGGGCCACCCCTCCTTAAATCTTAAAAATAAATAAAATTTTGTAAATGGCCATTGGTATATTAAATTCAATGCTTTATATTGCTAACCAAACAAAAACATTCAATTTTTACTGAAAAATAAAAAAGATATAAACTATGTAAGTAAAGTCTGCTCTTAGCATGTTCATTAAGATTTTCAGTGAAAAACAGAAAAACTGTGAAACTTTATTTTCTGCTTCCTAATTGTTTTGACGAAAATTGGAAAAAAATAATCCAGCTTATAAAGCATGCAAGGTAGAGTTCAGAAAAAATAATAAAACCTTAACTATTATTTATTATATTTTTATAAACCAAAAAGAGCGAGGTGGCCCATTACTGGCACATCTACCCTAAGGCGTGTTCAAATAAAACCCGTTCAAAATTTGTAAATTGGCTTTCTATTGCTTAAGGCAGGGAATGCACATAAGCAGAAACGTCATACGTATACAGCATGCATTGCGTTACGAAACTGCCATTCTGCTTTTGTTGTTTGGAGGTAGCAGAAGGTTAAAATGGCTGGAGTGATTACGAACACGTACAAAAAAGACCACCGGGCTGCAATACAGATTTACCTGTATCAGAATGCAAAACAGTCCAGATCCATCAGAGAATTTCTTATTGTATATTAGAAAGAATTGATTATGAAAGGCAATCGATGAAATTTCGTCTTGAATGTTCAACAGAGGCGGTGAGAAAACGACGGATTTGCGCACCTAGTTCACACGCACAGAGTTGTTACCAATAAACTGATTGCAGATATTGATATTGTTTGCACCGTTAAAAAAATTCTAAAGGGACAATTAGATGCCCGGTACAGGACGCAGTGCACGACTGGTCGAAGCAACAACCGAAATCTTTTATCGCCTACAGCATTAGAAACTTTCCCAAACAATGGGGCGCGTATCTCGAAGCCATGGTTGACATTTTTTTAAAGAAATGTGTATGCTGTAAATTTAAATATGTACAATTCTTCCTGTTTTATTTATTTTTTTTAATTCATATTCCGGCAACTTGAACCATGGGTCGGAAAACGAGTAAACCGCATTTGAACGCGCATTATATCTGAGTTGCTTAGATTTAAACTATACACATTATAAACGATGTTTACGAATTATTATTGTGATAATTCTGTTAGAAATTAATTTTCAACCTGTTCAATAATTAACAATAATTTCTTAATGTAAAGCAAGTGTTTATATTTTTTAATCTAAAGATCATATTTCATTAAAAAAAACCTTCTAAATGTGAATAATTTTAAATGATGTTTAACTAATGAATTAAAAAGAATTTACTTAAGAAATATTTGAACACACAACGACAATTTTGAAGACTTGTTATTGCCGTAAAAAAAATTTCCTTAAATATACAATTCTACTTAAAGCTTTTATATTTTATGAAATACGAACTAGGAAAACTATATTTACATTAAATATTATTTAAAGGCCTTGTTAAAATGTTATATGATTGATTTTAAAAGAAAAGAAACATTTTAAGCGTGAAAAGAAGTTATCCTTCTTAAAGATTTTTACTTATTTCAATATCCAACCACTAAAAGTAAACGTCTTAGTTTTACATCATTCGTTTTTAGTGTTTCCACTTGAGAGATCACATCAGAAGACATAAATAGCCATAAATGCGAAGACACGAAGACCCTTAATTGTCAGCACAATTCAGATAAGATCCTGGCAAAGGCTCTTTTCTAAATCTTTAATGCTTGAGTTAAGAAATTTTTATTTTACTTTCTTTTTAGCATAAGACATCAGTTAAATTTCCCACATTTTTAAGAGATATATATGTCAAAAGTAATATTTTCTAAGTATTAAAAAACAGAAATAATTCCAATAATTTCATTACTTATTTAAAACAGTCACTGCAAAATGTTAAATGTTAGATGTTCACTGTAAAAAAGGAATAAAATATTTTAAATTGATTTAAATTAAAATAAGTTTTTTTTTAATTTATTTTAATATTAGTGTATAGTTTAAACTATTTCTATTATATAACATTTTCTTAAATTATAGATTACAGTAGAGATCTGATTATCCGAATTCATATTTTTCTTTAATAAAGAAAAATTAAGAAAGAAAACATACAAAAAAAAAACTAGAATTATATGAAGTAATTATATGTTTCAAAGTTTATGGCGCATTAAGCTGTCAAATATAAAGTTAATTTTGAAAAAGAGCATAAAATAGGCAAACATAAATTTCCAAAAGTGCTGCAAAATGTGCTAATCTTCTGAGAAATATATCCACTTAAAAAAAAGAACTTTATCCAGTAAACAAAGCTTTTCATTTGAATTGTGGGTAAACTAATAAAACCTTATTCCCTTTTATCATTTAGTACCAGGGCTGGTAATCAAAGGATTTAACTTTTATAAAATGAAGTCATTATAAACGACACTGCCTATAATCTGCAATAATTACTCTGAACTGGTGGCTTCACGAACTATAGAAACCAATGCTGGAACCTAAAAAAAAGAAATGATACCGTTTTGCAAAATCTGAAAACTAAAAGAAAAGAAACAATAATGATAGAACAGCATAACCTTTCTAATCTTATACGATGACCTCAGAAGCCTAGGGTGCAAGTGAAAAATATTCCACTTCGAATAAATTTGAGTTTAAAAATAAATGACGTAAAATTTGAACATCAATAATAATATACTGAATTAAAATAGGAAACTGTATTTTGTTACATTTTGGTCTCTGAATTCTTTATATTAAATGTAAAAAAATAGAATAAAATCTATTTAAAATTTATAATTAATCAGTTTTGATTATTATTCGGCAAAAGTTGTTTATGTCTAAAAGGCGGCGCTTATTAAAAAATAACTTATATTTCTTTGCCCGAAAAGAAAACAGAATATTCCCAGGTCGTCTGTGAACGTAATTCATTTTTTTTCAATTTTTTCACTTATATCCCTTGGTTTTGGGGGTCTCCATACATAATCTGGTTTACATTCAGGGAATACTGGCAGCCGCAACAGTTAAAAACTTTGTAGAAATTACAAGATTTGACAGCAGTGGTACAAAACCTTTCCTTCAACGTTACTGTGAGTGGAGTGTGTTTTAATTTGTTCAGTTATTCTATCTAGGCCAGGTATCTGCAAGTTCTTATAATTAGAACAATAATTTATATTTTAAGAGTTAATCTTTTCAACAGCAAAATATTCATATTTGATTAAATACTTTTTTCTTTATTTGGAATAAATATGTAGCTCTTCCTTGCTTCTTTATTATTAAAAGGAATGTTTTGATAGAATATATAAAAAATATATTCAAACTGTTCTTCAGAACGTGTCTTGAACATTTCCCCTTCAAAGTCTTTCACAACCACAATTACGAATACATAATCGTTGTGTTATTTAAACGCAAAAATTATGCAATCTAGAATAATTTTTATATCCTGATATAGTCTTAATTACGGGTTTGAGAACCCGATCTTTTACGAGTCGTAATCTACTGTGCCTGAAGTATGTTACATAATTATATTTTCTGCCAAACTGAAATATCTTGAATAATAGTGCTACACTATCACTTTTCACGAAAAATTACTACTTTTTAACTTCTTAAAAATAGATTATTAAGCTATTGCATAGCTTTCATCGAGGGCTTTGAGCGAAGCGACCGAATCTAGAAATTCCGTAACGAGAAAACCTAACACTTCAGTAACGAAAAAAACCTAACACTTCGGGTAACGCCGTTTCAGTTCGGCAAACTTCGGCACGGTATCCTTCGGTAGACTTCGGCAGACATTGACGCGGTTATTTTTCACATATTAGGATATCAAGTCTCAAACTTATGCTTCTTATGATCTAATTTTCATAGCGCGGCCAAACTTTGTTTGGTAATTTATTATGAAACAGTGTTAATTTTTGGTGACAGGAGACCCCCCACAGTGAGGGTCGAAAAATTTAAAATGCTTATAACTCGCGATCTAACTTTCGTAGCACAGCCAAATTTTGTTTGGTAATTTATTATGAGACAGTGTTAATTTTTGGTGACAGGAGACCCCACACGGCGAGGATCGAAAAATTAAAAATGCTTATATCTTGCGATCTAATTTTGGTAGCTTGGCAAAATATTGTTTGGTAATTTATTATGAGGTAGTGTTAATTTTTGGTGACAGGAGACCCCCCCCCCCCCAAGGTGAGGGTCGAAAAAAATAAAATGCTTATAATTCGCGATCTAATTTTCGTAGAGCGGCCAAATTTTGTTTGGTAATTTATTATGAGGCAGTGTTAATTTTTGGGGACAGGAGACCCCCCACGGTGACGGTCGAAAAATTAAAACTGCTTATAACTCGCGATCTAATTTTTGTAGCGCGGCCAAATTTTGTTTGGTAATTTATTATGAGGCAGTGTTAATTTTTGGTGACAGCAGACCCCCCACCCACGGTGAGGGTCGAAAAATTAAAAATGCTTATAACACGCGATCTAATTTTCGTAGCGCGGTTAGATTTTGTTTGGTAATTTATTATGAGACAGTGTTAATTTTTGGTGACAGGAGACCCCCCCCCCTAAGGTGAGGGTCGAAAAATTTAAAATGCTTATAACTCGTGATCTAATTTTCGTAGCCCGGACAAATTTTGTTTGGTAATTTATTATGAGACAGTTTTAATTTTTGGTGGCAGGAGACCCCCTTTGGTGAGGGTAGAAAAATTTAAAATGCTTATAACTCACGATCTAATTTTCGTAGCGCGGCCAAATTTTTTTTGGTAATTTATTATGAGACATTGTTAATTTTTGGTGACAGGAGACCCCACGGTGAGGGTCAAAAAATTTAAAATACTTATAACTCGCGATCTAATTTTCGTAGCGCGGCCAAATTTTGTTAGGTAATTTATAATGAGGCAGTGTTACTTTTTGGTGACGGGAGACCCCCCCCCACGGTGAGGGTCGAAAAATTTAAAATGCTTATAACTCACGATCTAATTTTCGTAGCGCGTCCAAATTTTGTTTGGTATTTTATTATAAGACATTGTTAATTTTTGGTGACAGGAGACTCCCACGGTGAGGGTCGAAAAATTTAAAATGCTTATAACTCGCGATCTAATTTTGGTAGCGCGGCCAAATTTTGTTTGGTAATTTATTATGAGACATTGTTAATTTTTGGTGACAGGAGACCCCCACGGTGAGGGTCGAAAAATTTAAAATACTTATAACACGCGATCTAATTTTCGTAGCGCGGCCAAATTTTGTTTGGTAATTTATTATGAGACAATGTTAATTTTTGGTGACAGGAGACCCCCCACCGTGAGTATCGAAAAATTTAAGTGCTTGTACCTCGCGATTTAATTTTCGTAGCGCGACCAATTTTTGTTTGGTAATTTATTAAGCTATTGAATAGCTTTTATCGCGGGCTTTGAGCGCGGCGACCGAATCTAGGTATTCCATTACGAGAAAAAATCCTAACACTCCAGCTAACGACGTTCCAGTTCGGTAGACTTCGGCACGGTATTCTTCGATAGATTTCGGCAGACATTGACGCGGTATTTTTGCATAAGGTGATAAAAAATGCTATGCAATAGCTTTACCGCGGCAGTCCCCGAATGCCACACATATTTCTTTTTAATTTCTGAATTCGAAAAAAATATATATTTAAAACTCCTACATCAATTTTCTTAGCAATAAAATATGCGCTTAACTTTACGTAAGATTTTTTTGACGTTTTTATGAACAGTTTCTTCAATATTTTATTACATAAAATATAAAGCTCAAAACCTATCATCAGTTGAATTTATATCAAATAAATCTGTGCATTTTAGTTTTATGAAAATGATATATTTAATGTTCAGATTAAAACATAGAAATTATAGCAATTTCTAATTGCACAACAAGCGCTCTATAAATTTAAACTATTCTGCTTTCTTAGCAATAAAATATGCGCTTAACTTTACGTAAGATTTTTTTGACGTTTTTATTAACAGTTTCTTCAATATTTTATTACATAAAATATAAAGCTCAAAACCTATCATCAGTTGAATTTATATCAAATAAATCTGTGCATTTTAGTTTTATGAAAATGATATATTTAATGTTCAGATTAAAACATAGAAATTATAGCAATTTCTAATTGCACAACAAGCGCTCTATAAATTTAAACTATTCTGCTAGTGAACAGTGAACAATTTACCCACCACATTCATTCTTCGTTGCACATTTTTCCCGAATTCCTCAGTTTAAATTCAATTAATATTTTTTTAAAAGCTCAAACGTTATTATGAATTTACAAAGTTGGAATATTAACAAGAACAGATTAGAAATATCAATTATATTGCTTCCACAATTTAGAATCCATAATTTAGAAAAGTAATAGACTTAAGTTTTCTAGTAAGGCATATCAAAATAACTGAATTAAAAACAAATATAGTAAAAGCTTAACTAAAGATGTTGTTGAAATAACGATTTCTGAATTCTCCAGCTACTACAGAAACATGAACAAGTGTACGTGTGTGTGCGGAGTTGGTGGGAGAGGGGGGGGGGGCAGTATAAATGTGATAGCGAAAAGAAAACAATTATTTCGTCTATTTTCTGTCGATGTCAACCAATTAATTTTGAAATGAATGAATCTGGTAATAAATCTCGTAGAGATTTTAATTTAATATTTAAGATTAATAGCCGATTATACTATTCATCAAAACTTCCTGTAAAGAAGTAATTGCAGTAAATAATACATTAATACATAATAATAAATTGTTAAAAATATACTTATTTTTAACTTAAGGTGGTTTTTGCATAATAAAACCCATTGCGCGCTTATAAACTATTATTTAAAAATATAAAGAAAAACATTATAATATGATGGAATTATATCAAAAGCATACACTTCAAATAAAATATTTTGATCCCCAGTCAATATTTAGACACAGCATTTGTCAACTATTGCATACTATTATTAAAATTTCGATATTTCGTTTTTGTTTATATTTATGCAAAAATAAAAGATTAAAGTTTCTAAAAAGCAACTACAATAAAAAGTATAACACTTCATTTAAAAATGGTTTTCTGTTAAGAATATTGCGTTTGCAACTAATTTATATAATCGCCCGTTTTAAAATGTTTGATAAACGCTATAATTTCGAGTAAAACGGACTTACTTGGTAGAACTTTAAAAATATTTACCAACAAAAAGAGTCGAAATAAAAAGTTTAAGGAGTCTTACTATTGTTTTAGGGTCATTCCATGTCAGTTCAACCAATTTTCCCCCCATTTGTAACCCGACCGACAGGGATTTGGATGATACTTTGTGTACACACTAATTCTATCATAAAATGATTCCATCATTTTTCCTTCCTAGACCTCATGGTTAGTGAGATATGGGGGGTCCAATTCTTGGGGGTTTCTCAAATCTCACATTTCTTAGTCTGTATTCTGAGATTGCAGGTCCATATTCAAAAAAATTGTTTCTCTGGATCTAAAACATGAATCATCCTAAAATTATCACTGTAAGAAGATAAAAAGCTGCAGATTTTAATAAAAAATATTAAAAAAAAAATTACTTGTAATATTTAGGATAAAAAAAGTCAGCTAAAATTGAGAATTATGGTTATTTTTCCAAATTTTTGTGACTTCAGGAAAAAGGCTGTACACAAAAAGGAAAATTAAATTTCCAATTTCTTTTTGTTTTAAATAAAAGTTTACACTTTGGGCTTTCTATCTATGAAATAAAAATGATGTGTTTCGCATGGCTTATGCAAAAATTTTCAGTACTTTCCAATTAGCCGGATAAGTGCTTTATTTTTATACATTACATATGCACACAAAAAAGCAAATGAAATTTCCCATTTCTTTTTGTTTTAAATAAAAGTTTACACTTTGGGCTTTCTATCTATGAAATAAAAATGATGTGTTTCGCATGGTTTATGCAAAAATTTTGGGTACTTTCCAATTAGCCGGATAAGTGCTTTATTTTTATATATTACATATGCACACAAAAAAGCAAATGAAATTTCCCATTTCTTTTTGTTATAATTAAAAGTTTACACTTTGGGCTTTCTATCTATGAAATAAAAATGATGTCTTTCGCATGGCTTATGCAAAAATTTTGTGTGGTTTCCAATTAGCCGGATAAGTGCTTTATTTTTACATAATACATATGCACACAAAAAAGCAAATAAAATTTCTAATTTCTTTTTGTTTTAAATAAAAATTTACACTTTGGGTTTTCTATCTGTGAAATAAAAATGATGTCTTTCACATTGCTTATACAAAAATTTTGGGTACTTTCCACTTAGCCGGATGCGTGTTTTATTTTTACATATGTACATATGTATAGATCTATATAAATACAGATGTATTATACATGTACATATGTATGTATATATACAGTATATTGATAAATATATATGTATAACACTGGTGCCCGTCTAACCGAAAAGTACCAAATTTTACCTTGTTTTGAAAATCTGTACTAATTAACCTTCCTACCCTGAATGGGTCTAAACGACCCATAACTATAACTTGTTTTATACGATTCGAACCAGAACGTTTTCTGTAAAGAAAGTTAAATACTAGATCCAGGGAAATAAGTCAATTAAATATATTAAAATGTATTAAATAACAATTCTGGTGTGAAATGTTTTTATCAAGGTTTAGTAAAATTTGAACAGGGTAGGAAGGTTAAGGGGAAAAAAATCTGACTAAGTTTAGCTATGGTACTTAAATTATTACTGGAGTTTCTATGAGTTACTGAATTATTGTTATTTGATACAAAAACAAATTGGAAATTTCATTTGCCTTTTTGTGTAGATTTTTTCATAAAGTCACAAAATTTCGGAAAAATAATCATAACTTTCAACTTTGGTTTACTTTTTCGGCCGTATATAAATCTCTATTAACAACCCTAATTGCTTTTTCACTTGCTTTTTATGCCGCTTAAATGGATCTCCACATTTATACAGGGTGATTCCAAATTTTTTTTTTACAATAAAAGAGGGGTGATAGTACACATCAAGACAAACAATATTAAATAGGAGACCAAGGGTCCAAAACTTTTTCCTAAGGAAATAGTCGCCATTAAAGTTTAGGTACCAAAATTTCAAATAAACATAAAAAACTGAAAAATCAGTCGATTGATTTGCGGTTTTCACTAAAATTATTCTTTATGGCGGCATTTTCTTGAAATTAAATTATAAAGATAATTTTCAAAAAATGCCGATAGAGGGCGCTTTAGACTTTGGAATAACGAACAACTATTTTTTGCCGGTATTTTTTGCATCTCATTAAATGTTTTCATAAGCTTAGACTCAAACTTAAATTTTGAGCTCAAAATCTGTAGTTGGGAGTGGTTAAGTAACAAAAACTGAGCTGTGTTTAGCGGGTTCAAATTTCAAATGATTATAAAAAACGGAAAAATTGGTCGATTGATTTGCGGTTTTCACTAAAACTATTCTTTATTTACGTATTTTCGTGAAAATAAATTAAAAAGATAAATTTCAAAAAATGCCGTTAGAGGGCGCTTTAGACTTTGGAGTAACGAAACACTCTTTTGTGGCGTTATTTTTTACATCTTATTAAATGCTTTCGTAAGCTTAGACTTGAACTTAAATTTTGAGCTCAAAATCTGAATAGCTGGAAGTGGTTAAGTAGACAAATTTACCTGTGTTCAGAGGGTTCAAATTTCAAATAATTGTAAAAAACGGAAAAAATTGGTCGATACGTTTGCGGTTTTTGCTAAAACTAATTTTTAAATCAGCAGTTTTTTTGATCAATCAGTGTTTTCTTGAAAATAATTTTTAAAGATAAATTTCACAAAATGCCGATAGAGGGCGCCTTAGACTTTGGAGCAGCGTACAACTATTTTTAACTGTTATTTTTCTAATCTCATTAAATGCTTTCAAACGCATAGACTTAAATTTTGGGCTGAAATTCTGAATCGTTGGGAGTGTTTAAGTAGCGAAAAATTGAATTGTGTTCGAGGAGGAAAGAGGGTTAAATTTCAACTCCTGAACACAGTTCAGTTTGCGCTTCTTAACTCCTCACAACGATTCAGGATTTGAGCTCAAAACTTAAGTTTAAATCTAAGCTTCCGAGAACATTTAAAATGCGTTTGCAAGCATTTAATTAGAACCAAAAAATAATGGTTAAAATGAATTGTTGGTTACTCTGAAGTTTAAAGCGCCCTCTGACGGAATTTTTTGAGATTTATCTTTAAAAATTATTTTCAAGAATAGTCTGACTTAAAGAATAGTTTTATTTAAACCGCAAAAGAATCGACAAATTTTTCCATTTTCTATAATTACTTTAAATTTGAACCTCCCCCTCCCCCTTGAACACAGTTCAGTTTGTGCTACTTAACCACTCCCTACTATTCAGATTTTGAGCTCAAAATTTAAGTTTAAGTCTAAGCTTCCGAAATCATTTAAAGAGATGCAAACAATAACGGCCAAAAATAGTTGTTCGTTACTCCGAAGTCTAAAGCGCCCTCTATCGGCATTTTTTAAAATTTATCTTTATAATTTATTTTTACGAAAATACCTAAATAAAGAATAGTTTTAGTGAAAACCGCAAATGAATCGACCAATTTTTCCTTTTTTTTTAATCATTTGAAATTTGAACCCTCTGAACACAGCTCAGTTTATGTTACTTAACCACTCCCAATTACAGATTTTGAGCTCAAAATTTAAGTTTGAGTCTAAGCTTACGAAAACATTTAATGAGATGCAAAAACTACCGGCAAAAAATAGTTGTTCGTTACTCCAAAGTCTAAAGCGCCCTCTATCGGCATTTTTTGAAATCTATCTTTATAATTTAATTTCAAGAAAATGCCGACATAAAGAATAATTTTAGTGAAAACCACGAATCAATCCACGGATTTTTGCCGTTTTTTATGTTCATTTGAAATTTTGGTCCCTAAACTTTAATGGCGGCTATCTCCTTTGGAAAACGCTTAGGAACCTTGGTCTCCTATTTAATATTGTTTGCCTTGATGTGTACTATCACCCCTCTTTTATTGTAAAAAAAAAATTGGAATCACCCTGTATAATTCATATTTCGTTAAGAGCGAAATTCTGTGATGCTCAAATATATTAATAAAACGGTTTTCATTTAATTTTTGTTTTATAAATGCAATAGTCCTAACTAACAAAAGTTCTTTTTCTGAATCACAGAGATTATCATTGTAGTCTATTTCTCTGTTATTTCTATAGCTAGTTTTGTGACATTCTAAACCAGTTAATATTACAATACTGCAAGCCTGAAGACTAGTAGAAGGTTAATATCAGGCTCCATATTAAAACAATAAAGCAAAAAAATATTTATACATACCATAAACTATAAAGTATATAACAATCAGATTACATTTTTAGTAGCACAGTAAAAGTTAGATCATTCTTCTATGATAAGAAACAACAGAATGACAATAATTTTATTAAATTGATTTCAAAACATCTGCTTTCATACTAACGAACATTTCCCTGCCTTTATCAGAAGGTGTTTATACAAGGCAGGTGCAATTAAATCTTTCAGAGTATAGAAACAAATTTAAGTTCTGTTAAACATTTGTGTATTTAAATTTGCCAATATAAATATTTAAACTGATTAAAATTAACCAAGGACAGGAAATACAAGGTTTTGAACATTTTTTAAACACAAATAATTAATATATAAGCATTCGAAAGAAAGAATGGAAATGTGAGGAGAAAAAATTATCTATTTTATACTGTACTTAAAAAAAAATCTGTTTTGAGTTTAATTATTGAAAATAAAAGTAAGAGATTCTTTAGATTAGCAAAAAATGCCCATTATTAAATAACTAAATGAAATATATGGACCATTCACTAAATTTAATGGGGAAACATATTACAGTCATATTTTTTTTTTCTTTTTATCAGAAAAAACAAAGCCTAAATTTTACTTTACAAATTAAAAAAACATGCATCAAATAACATTAAATTCAATAACTCATAGAAATTCCAGTAATTATTTAAGTACCACAGCTAAACTTAGATTTTTTCCCTCGTAATTGGTGCAGATTCTCAAAACAAGGCAAAATTTGGTACTTTTCGGTTAGAGGGTCACCAGTGTTATACATATATATATCAATATATTGTATATATACATACATATGTACATGTATAATACATCTGCATTTATATAGATCTATACATATGTACATATGTAAAAATAAAACACGCATCCGGCTAATTGGAAAGTACCCAAAATTTTTGCATAAGCCATGCGAAAGACATCATTTTTATTTCACAGATAGAAAGCCCAAAGTGTAAACTTTTATTTAAAACAAAAAGAAATTTTAAATTTCATTTGCCTTTTTGTGTGCATATGTAATATATAGAAATAAAACATGCATCCGGCTAATTGGAAAGTACCCAAAATTTTTGCATAAACCTTGCGAAACACATCATTTTTATTTCATAGATAGAAAACCCAAAGTATAAACTTTTATCTAAAACAAAAAGAAATTGGAAATTTAATTTGCCTTTTTTTGTACAGTCTTTTTGGTGAAGTCAAAAAAATTTGGAAAAATAACCATAACTCTCAAATTTGGCTAATTTTTTTTATCTTAAATATTACAAGTAAATTTTTTAAATATTTTTTATTAAAACCTGCAGCTTTTTATTATCTTACAGTAAAATTTTTAAGATGATTCAAGTTTTAGATACAGAGAAACAATTTTTTGAAGATGGAACTGCAATCTCAAAATACAGACTCAGAAATGTGCGATTTGAAAAACCCCAAGAATTGGACCCCCCCCCCCATATCTCACAAAGTATGAGGTCTAGGAAGGAAAAATTTCTGATGGAATCATTTTATGATAGAATTAGTGTGTACACAAAGTTTCATCAAAATCCCTGTGGGTCGGGTTACAAGGTCTGGTTGAATTGATATGGAATGACCCTTTATGGTTTACTATTATTTTATTTTATTAGTAGAAGCTGGACAAAATAAAAATAAAAATGACAAAGGTCCAGCAAAAATCAATGTTTAGTTGATTTTGTTTTATATAAATTAATATGATTTATCTTAAATCAGCTTGAGTGTCATTTGATTAATTTAAAACAATGTAATTATCAGTTAATGTATTATAGTTGCTTATTTTTCATCTAATTACTTCTAAGATCCCCATTTAATTTAATGGTTTTATATTTTCATTTCTTTAACCCTCCAGGGTGAAGCACGTTCTAGATTTTTTTTTATTCAGATAATCAGAATTCACACCAGAAAAAAGTTCGGTAAAAAAAATCCCTTCCTTTAATATTAATATTTGGGATTAAACAAATGAAATATTACTATTTTGAAATTTTTGGTGTAAATTTGAAAAATCTAAATTAAAAAATCCACAAAATTGGGAACACTGATGGTAGCAAATATGCTACTATGGGCGTTAGGGTTTTAACGGTTCAATATACATAATATATGCGAACTTAACAAAATCAATTTTTAGGTATTTTTTGCAATTTTATGACTGAGTTTAACATAGATAAATGTTGGCTAAATGTAACAGGGTTTAATTAAACATTTTTTTCAAACAATTAAGTAGAAAGCTAAGTCAAGAGAAAAAAAAAAGCTGTGGTACGGCCCCATGCTTTGTTTCCTTTATAATATCCACATTCTCTAATAAATTTTTTGTTGAATACAAAAAATATTTTTAAAAGGATATGATTTTAACCTTATTATGAATTATATATCTGCTCATTTACCAACTCTATCAGGTATTATAACAAGTTTAAAATGGGGTAGCTTTCTACGTTTACTTACTTAAAAAATTTAAAAACAAATTCTTTTTAAAAAAATAGTCTATAAATATATAATACTTTTTGTATATTTTATCAAGTGTATTTATACTTCACAGTTATTAATATAGTATTCCATATAATTTATTACAAATTAATAAATCCAATTCATTTTGGTAATAATATTTTAATAAAGGCAATGGAACTTAAGTGAATTATTATATAATTCAATACTGAAACTATCTGGACAAACTTTGTTGACAATTACTATGTTTTTAACCTGAACTTGAAGTATCATTATCATCATTTTTAAAGAATTTTAAATACTACATACAATATATTTTTTTAAAGGAAAAATGAATTGGATTTATTAATTTATAATAAATTATATGGAATACCATATTAATAACTGTGAAGTATAAATAAACTTGTTAAAATATACAAAGAGTATTATATATTTATAGACTATTTTTTGAGAAAGAATTTTTTTTTAAATTTTTTTTAAGTAAGTAAACGTAAGAATGCTACCCCATTTTAAACTTGTTATAATACCTGATAGACGGTTTTATATACATACTACATATACATAATTGGTAAATGGACAGATATATAATTGTTAATACAGGTATTAAAAATTTAAAGATAAAAACTTTGGGTTTTTTTGTTGCCTACTTTGAACTTATTATGAATATAAATTTGAACGTTTACTTTATTGTTAGCGCTAAATTAATGGCTTTTATAAGTTCGTAATTGCACATTGCATAATAGTCAAAACACTAACCACTCTGACAGCGATAACTAATACCTAATAATTTATAGAAGATAAGGATTCTGGAACAATTTGTATTTTTATATTTGATATAATAAAATCTGCGGGCGTGCAAATAGTGTTCTCATTTTGTCAGGAAAAATTCTTTAGTATGAACGGAATGTCAATGTATTGAAACTCTTTTAGTAATGGAATATTGTAATTATATTTATTGACTCAGTTTTTGTTAATTATATTTCCGGTACCATTAACATCCATGTTTATCATTATTAAGTGTTCTAATATTCTGCTATACTTATACCTCAAATATTGGTTATATTGTCGTAAGTAAGCTCTTGATAACCTTCATTATTCATCCATTAATTTGTTAAAAATATTTTGGATTGAATGAGTAATAAACTACTTTATCTGAAAGAAATTTGTGATTTTTGTTTTCAAATTACATTACAGATAAAAAAAAATATGAAAATGATTTTGTTTTAGACTTTAAATTACTTTCTAATAATAAAGTAATCTACAGTACGTTACAATAAAATAATTTTCTGTATTATTCTAAAAAGTAATCCAAACAGTAGAGTTCCAAAACCACAGAATAACATTGTTATTTACACTATAGGGAGATGCGAAAAAAATGATATTTCCGAGAACCTTTAATGCAGAAAAGTTGCGAATGGTAAATACATGAAAAACAAAACAAAAGTAAATCATTCAAATAGGACTTTATCTTCTGATCGCGAATATGTCCTAAATATTAAAAAATAAATAAAATTTCCGATTATTTCGAAATTAGAAAAAAAATTACGTATATATGTATATACAAGGTTCCCACCGTTCCTAAAATTTTCGTACATTCCTACCATAATTTTAAAAATGTAATATTTATGGTATAATTATAATGTAGAAGTTATACGAATCTTCATTGAAGATTTTTATTTTAAAATACTGGTAGCAATGTGTGAAAATTTTAGGAACGGTACGAGCCCTGGTATATATTATCGCTATAGTGAAAAAATACTTACATATTGTAATGGTTAAAATTAATAATAATAATAATAAAATCGTTTACAGAATATCTTTCGATCGCGCAACCCAACAAATATTAAACTAAACTAAATTTTGATTTATCTCGATTTATTATGAAAATAATCAAATCACATCTGTTTGCGGTCTTAGGCTTTAATTGTAAAATGATACTACTGAGCATATAAAGTCATTTTTACACAATCTAGAACTTTTCATATGTTTTAATGGAAGAATAAACAATACCCCAGTTATAGAAAGAATTGGATCTAAACAATTTTGTTGAACTACTGAAGGTCTTCGAACTACCACTATTTTATCATAAAAGAACTCGGAACAGTTTATTTAAGCTGAGTATTTCGAAATTCTAGATCTTTGAAGGACATTGTAGTTTTTTTAGTACAACGTGTGACGGATCAAAGGGTTTCATTAATATAACATAGATTTGCTAGGCTGTGATGATACAAGTACGAAAACTAGATGGAAAAGTGGTGTTTACATAGAGCTTGAAATGCATCTCGAACGACCACTGCAGTGGGTTCTTTGTTTATTCTATTTTGTCACATTACCTTTCCGCTATCTTTTTTACATTTGGATCGTGAAAGAATAAATGGTGAATAAGATTATATAAATTTAATTTTAAAATTTACGCACTGAAATTTATTCAAAAGAGAAGTTTTATTTCATTTAAATCAGTTATAGTTGTAATTAAATTTTGTTTAACCTACTACAAATTTTAAAAATAAAAATTTCTTTTAATGATCTGATTGACAATAAAAAATACAAAGGAACGGTTAATATAGGTCAAATCCACTTTATTAACTGACTTTAAAAAGACCAAAACATAAATCTAAAAAAAGTTAATGCCATGAAGAGGATACGACTCGAAACATTTCGATCACTAGCCCATTCACTTTAAAGACTGAGCACGAACACATTAAGGTCTTATCGAGTATTTGCGTTAAGATTTCCATAGAAATGCGAAAACTATAGTTAAATTTTTCACGATGATTATATAGAAAACAAGAGTTTTCCAAGAAGCAGGTCTCATCTTATTTTCGACTCTTTTCAAACAAATTCATATTATAAATCTATTTTTAAAAAATCGCCTGGGCTGATTCCGAGAAAAGAAAATTAAGAGCAGACACCTTCGGATTTCTTTTTAAAAGGAATATCGAGATCTTGAAATGTACTGCACGTAGAAAAAAAATGACTAAAAGATTAGTCTGCAGATATAAGACTGTTTTTAAAAAATCAGAACAAGACAACCTGTATTTGCTGAATTATTAAAGGCAGCTTTTGTTATTTCTTTTGATCTCATATTTGCTATATATATATATATGATTTCTGGCCATTGACCATTCTATGATAAGATTTTAGACTTAAGGCTGTGTCACAGGAATATTACACAGGCCTGCAAATTGAAAGTCATAACTTCCCCTCTAGAATTTGAGAGCTGATTCTAGGGTATTTTGGTGCGCTGATTATGAATATGTACTTAGTTTTTTTTTTCCATCACCTTCAGATTTTTAAAAAATGATACAGATAGAAAAAAAACAACAAGTTTTCACATAAAAAATATATATTTAAAAAAGTACATTACTTTTAACATAAAAAACAACTAAAATATAATAATAACTTATTACTGATCTAAATTACATGTAAATTTTATTTGTGGAACCTGATCCTTTTTTTGGAAGCTTCAGTTGTACGATTTTCGCTTAAATTTCCGGTTTGGATCGTCGCGTTTCAACAACCAGCAGTAGTCCGCCATCATGCTAGTATTCCATCTTCCTTGATACCGGACTTCTAGCTCTTTCAAATCTTGGTGAAATCTTTCGCCTTGTTTTTCGCTAACGGCTCCTAGATTTTCTGGGAAGTAATCTATGTGCGAATTAAAGAAATGAAATTTAATGCTCTTATTACAACCCATTACACCAAAATTTGTAACCATTTTGGCCACTATTTGTTTATAGTTGGGGCTTTTACTGTTCCCCAAAAAGTTTTTCAGCACTTCCCAAAATGACTGCCATGCTTGCAACTCGATATCATTAAGTTTTTCATCGAACTTTTCGTCCGACATTAATTTTCTTAAATCAGACTTAAAACGTATCTAAAATAATTTTTGTAAATATTTTTTACAAAGTCTGTAATGCTGTTTCGTTGTTTTTTCACCATAAATTTCCCGGAAATATAACAAAAACAATTCAGAGAATTTAAACAGCTTCGCGATGACATTTTAAAGGTTATGTTGCAAGATGCGCACTTCAACTGTTAATTTTCTAAATCAGTGCGGGTACTTATACAAAAACCCTTTGGTTTATCTTTATTACACCCCTTTTCGACTAATATTTACAACAATTGGGTTATATTACTTAATCATTATGTATTAATGTGCTCATTACTAAATTAAGCCAGAATGACCCGTTTTCAACATGGTTAATGTGAATTACTTATATTTATTATGTAGTAATTAACAAATTACTGTTTTGAAGTAATTTATATGTCACCTTACACTAATTAAGTGCAATAAAAATTAAGCTGAAGCAATTTAATGACGTTTTATAAATTTTAAAATGTAGACGCTCAGACATTTTTCAGCAAAATCTTAAATATTCAATATCAAAAAATCCTGACGTGATTGAATTTTTTTTATTATTTTTCTTGTAATCAGCACATCAGAAACTATAGAAAACGTTACTCAGATTACAAAGAGGAAAACCATTGCAGACCTGTGTTATCGTCGTCTATGATTAAATTACTTTTTGAAATTCTAGAAGTTGACAGACCACAGTTGAGTAAGGACCAAAAATATCTTTTTGACGTAACTCAAGCAATCAAAAATGGCAAATTTTCAAATGACTTATCAAAGCTTGATCCGATCCAATTTCACATGCTAGATGGCTCTCCAATGGCCCAAATCAAGAGACTGATTCATCAGTATCTCACTAAAATCAAGGTTCATAATACCAAACTTAACCACTAAACACGAGTACAAAATTGCTTCTAAAAGTCGGACAAAACATAAAGATGTAATGACACTTCAAAATGCGGACATTAATTTACAGGACTGACGTATTTGTACAAGCACCGTAAATCATCAGAACGGGGAATGCTTGTGGCTGGAAGATTGTTTATCTGCGTACGATCGGCTAATTCGTCGCCCATCAGAAATAAGTGATTGACCTTAAAACAAACATTGAACCATAGCTGTTGTATTTTTATTGTCAAAATAGCAGACACTAATCATTGAATTCTTCTCAAATTGGACAATACTGCTACAGAAATCCATGAAAGGTTAGAACAAGTGTGCGGAGAGAAAGCACTATCACGTTCAGAATCTTTTAAAAGTTTAATGGCTTTGGGGATGACTAAGGATGTGTCGGAGATGAAACGCATTCTGGATGACCGCATTCCCTGCTCAGGCCAGGAAGAAATGAGAAAGTTGGTGATCTTGTGACTTTGGGTCACCTATGGGCTATTCGAGTACTCGCTAATGAACTGAACATTTCCAATTCTCAAAGTTTTAAAATAAGAAAAATTTGAAAAAAAATCAGAATATCGAAGCCATTAAAAAGATTAGTTACGTCCGCATAAAAGAGCATTCCAAAAAAGGAATTTAAAATTTTTTTCCGAAACTTATACAGCCAAGCATTGAACACATCATGGGGGAGTTAATTCAAAACGTATTAAATGAACATGTATTAAAATAATGTAATGTATACAGTATTTTCTCCAGTTATTTGGTCCGTCTTACAAATTAATGGGCGCACCTTGTATGGATTTATGTAATGTAAATAGCACGGCGAGTGGGAGTGATGTGAGGCGCCAAACTCAGTACATTCAGAAAGGCAATAAACTACTCAGTCCAGCAACCGTTAGCCACAATCAGCCGACCTCGGCACTTGTCTGCGTAGATCGTCCCCACTTTGCTGGCTAAAATTCCATCATGTACGCTAATGGCGCCTGGTGCATGTAAAATCCGTCGTGGGTGCAAAGTCCTCCAAGTTAGCTGTGAATTATACCTCTGGAGGTGCCTTGCCAGGTGAAGGTCTCGTCATCTGATCAAGGCTCTAAATTACGAGACCATCTTGCGAAGCCATTTGCAGTTCAAACGTCAGGATATACCATTAATTAACAAGCGAAACAAAGTATGTTCAACGACAAGCAAATACTGCAGAAATGATGGCATGCGAAGCAAAGTTTATTGCCATTACGTGGAAATTAGCGGTCGTCCGCCCCAATACCAGGTATCTAACCCGTTAAGCTGAGAAAACTCGGCAGGTAGGGACCTGGTCATCGGTTAGAAAGAAAGTAATGTAAATAGCAAACATCCTTCTTAATTGTATTGAGGTGTTTTGTCAAATGCGAAATGCAGCCACCTCCCTGTGGTCAGTTCTAGGTTGTTTAAATATTATCAAATATCTAAGCAAACAAAGAATCAAAGCAAAAAATATGCTAAAACATAGTAACGCATGTTGCTTTTTAAATTTTGATTTTAAAATACTAATATTTTTCATGGATTTTTTTTTTTTATCATCTTCTTGTAATTCCAATGTCTTTTTAAACTTTTAGAATATTTGTTGCTTGTGTTTTTACTTATGGATAAAAAATGAATACAATAAGTAATTCTTAAGTAATTAACTTACTTGCCAATTAATTGAACCTTACCCTCTATAACCTTACCTCCTACCGTAATTTCGCGTACATACGCCGCGGCTCAGTTAAGTCTTTTTCAGACCGGAAATTCTATTGTAAAAAAGAAATCAAATAAATGCTAAGCAAAAATAAGTTACATTTTATTTAAAATAAATTCTGGGAGGAATTCGACTTTCCTGAGATGCAGCGGATGCGTACGAAATTACGGTAACCTCTACAACTCAGCTGTTAATCAGTTAAAGTTACATTGCAATTTCTAGTTTTAATTAGCATTGATATTGAATATTAAGGAAAAGTAGTTCGCATATATGAAAAAAGTAATCACTTACTTGATATTCTGCAGCCAACAGTGTTCTCCCGCAATCAGAAAGCGCTCTGTAACACCTCACAGTTTGAGTAACGACTATCATCGTGTGTTGTTTTAAGCTTATGTAGGATGAATCTACATCTTAAAAAAATTTTTCGCATGAGGTTATATTCACCATGTACTTCGAAAAATAGTAGTTATAAAGTTTTATTGCAATGTTATATCATCATAAAATATAAATTACTATAAAATTTATTCCGTATCTATTAATGATAAAAATTAATTTATCATATATCAAGAAGGAATGCACTGCAAATATCATGTAATATGTAATAAACAAGTATTTCTATTTTTCAGTTCCTATAAAAATGAATTTTTTATCCCTTCTCTTTAAACGAATTGGAACTTTTTCACTTAATCCACTATCCCATGTGAGATATACGTTTATTCTTAACCCCAAATGTAATTTATATTACAAAAGCCATTCTAAAACTATAGTTTTACCTTTCCTTAGGTCATAAAATTTATGTGATCTTTCCGCAACTACATGTTTCATATCATTTAGGCAATTTCATCATAACTCTTAGGAAATTATGGATCGTAAGAAGAAAAAAAAAGAAGATATTTGCTTCGTTAGGTATAATATAAGATACCGTAATTTCGGGTGTATAAGCCGCGGATCAAACAATTCTTTTTGGACCCAGAAATCTTATTTAGTGATTGAAGACAAATATTTACGGCGATCTAACTAGTTATATTTTTTTCTTAAAAGATTCTGGGTCCAAAAAGAATTGATTGACCTGCGGCTTATACACCCGAAATTAAGGTACTATCGTTTTTAGAGTAAAAAAGAATTTCAAGCGATATATGTGTGAGAGAAAACGGTGAAAAAACATTTTTTTTTTTTTGTATGCGCTATGAACATTCAACGGGAATAACGAAGGGTATCAATAAAAATTGTAGGAAGGAAATTACAGAAGCAAACAAACTTCGTTAAACTTAATAGCTTTGAAAAGTCATGTGATTTTTCTTTTAATTCCTTTTAAAACTACATGCAATTCCAAATGCAAAGAAACAAGCACATGCAAACATTCAAATTAGAAACGTGTCAGCTTGATTAAATATTGATGCTTGATTATATTGTTTATAAAAATATGAATGCAGCATAGTGGAATTTAAATCAATATTACAAATTTTCGATCGAAAACATACTTGAAAGGAGTTATGTTCCTAATGAATGAATGATATGATGTTTTACTTTAGTTGTATAGGTTATCCTGTCACACAATTGCATGATGAATGAATTAACAGCAAAAACATTAAATGTTGAATTAATTACATAAAAAATGACAAAAAAAGTCAGCGTAAAATTGGTGCAATAAAAAATATTATAAATTCACATTTCATGCAATACTGAAGTTATTTTTGAAATTTCGTACCACAATAATAGCACAATTTTCGGATGCTTTCTAATCATACAGGTTTTTGACAGCAAACGACAGCAATAAACGACAATTTTTTTTTCATTGTAATACAACGAGCAACTATATTTTGATTCATCAGTCACATTGCTGACAGATTCAGAAATTTTACTCTCATAGGAATGCGAACACTTTCATAAGAGAAATATTCATCACACTCATCTTCAGCAAAAAAAAAAAAAAAAAAAAAAGAAAAAAAATCACTCCCCGCTTCATCTAGAAGTCTCTGAATTGCTTCTGCATGGCATGCATTGGAGGGATTTAAAATATTTCTCGGTCAGAGTTTCAAACGATATTCTCCGACACGGCAAAAATGTACTAAGTTAAAGATACGGCACGGTCTGTTAAACCTCTGTCATAAAAATAAACTTAATAAAAATAAATCCACATGCGAAAACTTTTACCAATAAGGGTAGTTTTTTAAAGTCGCAAAAGAGGAAGATACTGGAAAAATTAATTAAATTGATATAAAGAAAAAAATCTAAATACAAAACTTAAGCAATTGATACACTAACGATTAAAACCTGATTAGATGTATTATGTTCAATAATTTAAAAATCACTGTATTTTAGCCATTTTGCCAATGAGTGTTTTTTTTTTTTGAATCACTCTTTGAAGTGAGATAATTAAAATACTAATCTTGATTTTTCAAAAACTAATAAATGATGGTGTATATTATTTCTGAAGAATTAAGAAATATCGCTAAAAAAATTTATTTTTTAATAATTTTTAAACAAGATAAGAAATATGTATGTAACAAAAGTTCTCGCTCTCACATGGGGTTGGCACTTGCCGGAGACTTAAATTGTACAAATATTCTGCAGTTTGAAAATAATAATTGTTATTATTATTTTATTACAAATTATTTTTTAGCATTCTTACACATTCCGATATTTAGTTACACAACTCAATTAATATACTACATTACATCTAAATTTAATTAACTTAATTTTTTGTACAAGTAAATAAAAACAAATCATTTTCATTATACAGTCAGTAATAATATTCACAATAAACAGAGCTGAATTTTAATTTATTTTTCTAGTAATTGCTAATTTCTATGTCTTTATCATACGACAAAAATTATCTTATTTAATCGCGGATTTTCTCTACTAATTTTACAAAATTTACAAAACAGTGCTATTAGAAAAGAGCATAAGTTAGCAACTTAACAACCTGATTTATTTTAACCCCAGCATTTACGTAATGAAAAGTCGTACGCTGTAATTTAAAAAATATATATATATATGAAGTGCTATATGTAATCCACATATTAGCCATCGAATGCATAAAAAAGGGTGTCCCTTGCCTATTTATTTTCTTAATGCATTGGAATAGGAAAAGTCAGAATTGTTTTTAAATATTACATTCTTCGCAATATATATCACATACAGTGGGCTGTTAGACTGATTTTTTTCCTTGCCGATATGTTCAGTTATCTGGTATATTACATGATTTTGCCTGATTTTAAAAATTATTCTCAAGACATTCATTTTAGAGCGTTTTAAGAAACATATAAAAATGAATCAATGGACTTGAATTTGTGATTGTACATTTAAGAAATGAGACCAGTAAAAGGTCGCACAATCGACATCTATATAAAATTTATTATAGTAACACATGATGTATAACAGGGCTGTCCAACCTGGCGCCCGCGGGATACCAGAAAAATCTTACAAAAATGAAGATCTTAGTGAATCGCCGATATTCGGAGATTTAATGAGGCAAAAATTTCTGTAACATTTTTCTGGTGTTCCGCGGGCGCCAGGTTGGACAGCCCTGATGTATAATATTTGCTATGCAAAAAAAAACAGTATTAACCCGAGAATAAGAGTATCTTTCTATAGATCTCCAGTAATTTCTCTCGGCTTATTTGCCACTGTTTAAGCGAAAAAGAACATACGTATATATTGATTGATATTTGAAAGATGCATTTTACAGCAAATGTTTATTTTATTTAAATATATATCCAGTTTGCCTATGAATAAATCTTTTTAATAACTCTTTTTTTCATTTAAAAAATATGTTAAAAATAAATATTAATAAATAATTTCATTGAATTTCTGATGCTGCTCGAATTACTAAATAAAATAAATTTAAAATAAGAAATTTTACTTCATGATAGGCACAGTTTTTATTTTCTTTCTTTTTTTTTTGGAAAGGGGATGGCAGTTCTTAGTGCTCCGGCACTAAGAAACAATTAATGTTGAAAAGTTTGCAAAATCAATTTAAACAAATGAAATCAATAATTATATATTTCTGGGCATGTTATTAATAATTCTTATCAATATTCTATTCTATAAATTTATCTTTCTGTGTAAAATGGGAAGCGGGGCATTTAAAACAAATTATGTTTCAATCCTTTTTGTACAAATGAGAATATACAAAGTCTTTTTTTTACTTATTTGAAAATGAAACGGCGTCTTTGGATAGACGTATACATTTGTATTTTATGTATACAAAATTCGTTTATATAAAATAAATAATAAATAATTTATTAAAATTAAATGTTTAATTTGAATACATTTTCCAATGCAGATTTTAACTCCTGAAATGAATAAATTATTTTAATTAAAAGTTCCGCTGAAATGTTAATTTGCATGGTACTCTACATTTAATTAAAATATTTAAATATACATTTCAATCTATCCGATTTTTATTTCATTAGTTTTCTATTCTTCATTTTAAACTTTTGTAAGATTTCATAAAAATACATAAGAAAAAATCTAGAAATTGGAATATAGGAAGATAGCGATTTTTGCTAAAGATATAAACAAGCAGCATTCGTTAAATGAAAAGAATCTGCGTAAGCACATTTTAAATCTTACTATAGATGATATATTTTAAAGAACGAAACAATTGAAAAAATATCTTAGACGGTGTTTTAATACTAACCACCAACAAAAATTAAAGAGATGTATAAAATAAAAGGAATACAGTTAATTATTTTTTCAATATAACATTTCATAGTAAGATTTTAATATCACAATGTATTCATAAAAATAATTAAAACAGAAAAACTTTCATTTAAAATTATAAACATATTGTAATAATTTAAATTGAATGAAGTTTCACTAGTAGACGGGAAAAAATATTTTGAAAAGTAGTTTAAAAACTTGATGAACTACAAGAACTTTAACTTTGTTAGACCTCGAAACCAGGTCCCACTGTTTTTGAATAACAATAAAAAACAGATTTCCATTAGCATTGTTAAAAATAGGCATTTTCATTTACAGTATGAAATTTTAAGAATAAATAAACGTTACAAAAAAACTTACCAATTTTTTAAAAGTTACCATATGAGCAGCAGCTTATTTATCCAAAATCCAATCTGCATCAGAAAACTGATAATTTTTCGCATATTGTATAAACAAAATGTATGTATAATTCCTTTGCAGATTTACAAATAGTATTATCGAAAAAATTGTTTTATTTTTCGATTTTGTTTTGAAAGAAGATATCTTTCACATTTTGCAAATGAAACATCTTTAAATTCTTTTCTCCCCACAGTTTCTATTTGTTCTTTATTAACGGTTTAGCAGTGTTATTTTCTGTTTTTCATACATATACATGTAATAAAAAAAAATGTGCCATTTTGTTCTCTCTGAGCTTTTAACTCTAAAATTGTGGAACATATTTTTAATCTTAGTTTCGTAATGTATTAATATTTTAACAGCTAAAGTCCTTTTTCTTTTTTTATTTAACTTATTAATAATCTATTGCTTGTTTCTCAAAAAGTGCGGGAAACGATTTGGTAATGTTTTTCCTTTTTAGAATATTATCGAGATTTTTAATTTTTTTTATTGATCACCTGATCTGTGTTAATGCGCGGAGATGTTAACAGGTTAGTCTATTTGCGAGATATGATATAGTTCTTACGGGAATGCTCCGCCTCATTTACCAATCATAGGTGATGTTCTATGACGTGTCGCCTCGAAGTTAATCCTAATTAGATTTTTAAAATGATTGATGCGGAGTGAAGAAAGGCTAGATTTTCGTGTAGGTGTTGGACTCTCATTCTGGGATTTTTGGAGCACAGAATGCGACTAACTTTCAAACTATTAAGATGTCCGTTTCTTTTTTTCCGATAAAGTCGAAAATCTGATGATGTAGATGAGATAACGAAGTTTGTAGTGTTCGATGCATGCAAAGGTGACTGCGGGGAAAACTTTAACTTATTTTACGACTTCTAATAAAATTGAATTTAAAGACTATTTGATTTAACTTTCTTATGGGAAATTACCCAATTAAATCCATCCACTGCTTGTCAAACTGCTGGAGTGACTACTCAGTTCGTTCCACTGTTGATTCTTAGTAGTAGTAGAATGTTCTGCATCATACATGGTGTGCCACTGGAGCTTGTACATTGTTATGGAACATCGCCGTCATCGTATCATGACATTGAAAGTCACACCTGTTGGGTCGCATCTACGAAGTGGTTTATTTTTGTTTTATTTAAATAAATTTAGGTATTTGAACAAGTTCTAGATCGAGGTGATTGTAAGTTAATTGTTTTTATTTTATTTTGTTATTGTTTATAAAATCTAATACGATTTCTTTATTTAAAGTGTTTATTTTATCATGATTTTTACAGATATCAAAAATATAATATTTGTTCTTAATTTATTAATTGAAATTTTCTGCTCATAGAAATTTTACTTAAGTTTAAAGTGTCCTTAAAAAATATTTGTTGTGTATTTCCTATGTATTGTAAACTGTGATATTTATTTATTATTTACTTATTTATTTATTATTTTAACATGAATTCAAAGACAGGGTTGATTTATTTATTATTTATTATTGTTATTGTTATTTATCGTAATTGAAGCATAGCATTTAAATATTTTCCATATGAATTATCCTTCTTTTATGTTGCTAAGATCGGGATTAGTAAATGAAGAAAAAATGACTGAAAATAAACTTGATATTGTCCGTTTTGACTTTGAGTCAGGTATGAATATTTTTAAATCGTTAAAGCATTTTGATAATGAATGTTCTGGATAAAAAAAGATAATGATTGGAAAAAACATAATATCTCGAAGTATTTAAAGGGGGAAGCACCAAAGGTTTTTATAAATGAATGTTTGGATTGTGCTACTTATGATGAAATTGTTGAGATTTTAACAGAAAAATTTATCCAGATTAGAGTTTCAAAATTTTCTGAGTTTGCCTCTTTAAAGTTAAATGATCTAAGTGATTTAGATTCTTATTTTCGAAAGAAATTTGAGATTGGAAGACAACTTCAGCTTGGAGAAAATTTAATTATCCAGGGATTAACTGATGGACTTAAGCCTGAGTATCAAAATTGTTTAATTGTAAACCCTCCTTCGCATTGCTAAACAATTAGCAGCGATTTTAACTTATACCCCTAATAACAACAGTAGACATTTTCAACAAACTAGACCTATGCACAATCCCAATCCTCATCCTAGACATTGGACTCGACTCGCACCAAACAACGCAACCCAAAATTTTAATCCTAGACTATTCACTCCTAGAATGCCTACGACGCATTATCAAAATAATTATCCAAGTCGTCCCTGTAGAATGTGTTTAAACAGAGGGATAGAAAATGCTTATCATTGGGAGAGGAGTTGTATATTTAACACAAATTCATTGCAATCTCAAACTCCATATTCATATACAACCACCCCCTACTAATAATATTTGAAAATTAATTATTCCTGGATATGTGGACAATAAAAAGTGTGTTGTGTGGTAGACAGTGGATCAACTGTCTCAATATTACCTCTCAAATTTGTTCGATATTTAAATGCTAATTTACATAATGTTACTCCTATTACTATTAGACAGGCAAAAGGAACTCTTACAATTAATAAATCTAGCCGTTTATGTATTTGGTAATATAAAGAGGTATGTTAACTTTTTAGTAAGTAAGATATATTAGGACTATGCTATTTTAGGTTTACCTGATTGTGCCAAATTTAAATTGAAAATTGATTGTGCAAAAAGTCAGGTGCTACAAGACAATATTACGTTAAACCAACCTGTCAGCATATCCAGTGATAAATTAGAATTACTTCATTTTGATATTATAAAAAATTATACCACTGTGCAAACCGATTATGGAAATACCATAACTCCTCAATCCTTGCCGCGAACTAATAATGATGATTGTAATCTATTTGGGGATCGAAATGCTATTCAAAATGAAAATGTAAGGGAACTTTTAAGGGACTATTTAGATATTTTTGCCAAAAGAAATATGATGTAGGGAGAATTAATATTGAACCTCAGCGTATTTTTCTTAAATCTGACCTACCAATATCTATGAGGCCTTATCGTACATCCACTACTGATGAAAAGGAAATCTCTCAGCAAATTCAATCCTTATTAGCTGCTGGATTAATTAAAGAAAATTATAGCCCATATTCTTCCCCAGTTACGTTAGTAAATAAACGAGATGAAGGCAAAAGAACCCGAATGTGTGTTGATTACCGAAAATTAAATTCTATTATGAAATATGACGCTGAACCTTTGCTTCGAATTGATGAAATTTTAGACAAATTAAGTGATTCCCAATATTTCTCTACACTGGATTTAGCCTCAGGCTATTGGCACATACCTATTCACCCAGCAGATTCCGAAAAGTTAGCCTTTACTACCAATTGTGGGACCTGGGAATGGAATGTTCTCCCCTTTGGTGTAAAGGTAGGCCCCCCCAATTTTTAATAGGACAATGAGAAGAATTCTTATAAAATATAAAATAGACTTTGCTTGTTATTATTTTGATGATATAATTATTTTTTCTAAATCAATAGATGAACATGTACAGCATCTCATCCAAATTTTTGATTTATGCCGAATAGAAAATATTAAAGTAAAATTATCTAAATGTACTTTTCCTCAAAAACAAATAAATTTTCTAGGGTATGAAATCCAAAATTGAACTTTAACCCCAGCTAATACTAATATAGAAACTATTAAAAAATTAAAACCCCCTACAATACTAAAAAATTACAAAGATTTCTTGGTTCTATAAATGTGTATCATAAATTTATTGACAAATATGCTGAAATTAGACACCCCCTAAATAAATTACTTAAAAAAGATACTATTTGGGAATAGAATTCTGAATGTCAAAACTCTTTTCAAAAATTAAAAGATGCCCTCATTGCTAAACCAATTTTAAAGATTTATGACCCAAAATTACACCTAGACATGTTTGTTAACGCTTCTCAGGTGGCGGTAGGTGCAGTTCTTAAACAACCCGACCATAATAACTTTTTACATCCAATTGCTTATTTTTCTAGAGGATTGAGAAGTTATGAGAAAAATTATTTCATTACCGAGTTAGAGTGTCTTGTCATCATTGATACTTTAGATAAATTTTATCATTATTTTCATGGTGTAGAATTTACCATTCATACTGATCATGCATCTCTTGTTTGGTTAAAAAATGTCAAACATTTTAGAGGTAGATTATTTAGGTTGTCATTGAAGTTAAGTATGTCCGATTATAAAATTGAGTACTTAAAGGGATCTACAAATGTCGAAGCCGACATGCTGTCCAGAAACCGAATTTCTCATTTTTGTAAAGCCCTTACTTTTCTTCTTTATGTTAAAGAAATTATTGAGATGCAAGAAAGAGAAAATGTGTGTGGTTCAAATTATATTAATGACAATGGACTGATTATAGTTAAAATGAAAGGATTTCGTAAAGTGATAGTGCCCATGTCCCTAAGAAAAAAACTACTTAATGTTGTCCATGATTAGTTTGGTCACCCTGGTGTTCAAAAAATGCAAAATTTAATTTCTCCTAATTATTATTGGCCAGATATGACACAAGACATTACCAATTTTGTTAAATATTGTGATATTTGCCAGAAAAATAAAAAACCTAGACAGAAAAAATTTGGCTTATTGCAAGCTAAGCCCACTACAGATCAACCTTTTGACTGTCTGTGTTGATATTGTAGGAGGGTTCAATTATTGTAATTGTACAAAAAATATCTCCATATTATAATAGACCATGAAACAAGATATGTTTGGGCATTTCCTTCCAAAAGTGTTTCTACAGAAACTTATACAAAATGTCTGAAACAAATCTTCAATATCAAAATCCCTCAACATTATTCTGTTTTAATAAAATTTCAAGTGTACAGTCCCCTCAAAAAATACTAAGTTACAGGAATGCTGCTTTTACTTCTTCAAGATTCAAAAAATTCCTGCGAAATCATAATATTAAACAACGTTTGACCACTGCCCATCATCCACAAACGAATGGGAAATGTGAAAGAGTAAATCAGACAATAGTAACTAGATTAAAATGTAAAGTAAACTCCACTACATCTAAAATTTCCTGAACTAAGCTTTTTACTGAAGTAATTAATGAATATAATAATACACCACATTCTATTACTAAACTTAAACCTGCTTATTTACTTGCTGGCCAATTACCCTATGACCCCCCCTTACAACAAAATTATTATCCCCATGTTCATGAAGTCCTTAAGATTGCTAAAGCAAGAACTGATGAATTTCATTTAAAAAATAAAAAAATATTATGATAAAGATTATATCGAAACAAAATTTAAAATTGGGGATCTAGTTATCTATGAAGAATTTCAGTACCCTAATGCTAGAAAGTTATCACAAGTATTTAGTAGTCCTTATAAAATTCTTGACAAATTATCCGAAGTAAATTTTGAAATTGATAGGCAAAACCAGTTCAAAAGTTCAGAAATAGTACATGTATCTAAATTAAGGCCTTATTATTCCCCTGATGAATTTAAATTAAGTCATGAGCAACAACCTCCTAATCAACAACAACAAACTCAAGTAAAAACTGTAGCTTAGACTTAATCTCTAGTTTATTATCATTTTATAAATTTTCTTTTTCTCTTAAACAGTAAATTTCTTTCCATATTTTAATTCCGATAATATCCTGTAATTCTTACAAGAATGGCAATGATTCTCTTGACTGCAGCGAGAGTATCACTTGTCTGGAAATTTTTATATTTGTTTGTTTATGCCGGCGTGGACGGACAAAGTGAAGATGTCTTATTCTGTATTGAATTACTCTAGTTATAACTTAGAATGATATAATAACAATTAAATTTTAAGTCAATTTTTTTTCTTATATTAATTTTCAACTGAACTTTTTGTAATATTAAATTTAATCTATCAATCATTAAATTAATTATTTGCCAAGTAACCAAATTTTTATCACTTTATTTTAATTTTTTTCTCTCTCTCTTTGCTTCTTCATTCCAGTCCAAGTACATGTCAATTAGAATTTAATTTTGTTTCTTTTTCTCTTTACTTCTTGCATCTTGCAATATTTTATGACAAAAAGAAAATATGTATTGCGTAATTATGTGACATGGATAAATCTTGTCTTTAATTTTATTGTATATTAATATTTCTTTTTAAGAATCTTAGTAGTTGGAAAGTTACGTGCATTCTCAAACAGGGACAAAATTTTATTTTATTTTACTTTATTTTATCATATTATATTATATTATATTTTTATACATATTCCTATTTAATCCTGTACTCGAATTACAAGATTAAGTAAAGGATTACATAATTGATTATATTCTATATTCTATTCCACTTCTCTCTATATTTCATCCCAAATACCTGAGATGAGATAAACGAGATTAAGTATACCAATTAGAATTTAAAGAATGACTTTCGTGATATTTATTATTACTTATTAAGAGATTTACTTATACCCATTATGAGATTTACTTATACTTATTATGATATTTATTATTATTGATATTTTTCCTTATTATGTTTCTCACTTATATTGTTTATTATTTACATTGTTAAAATTTATTATTACTATATTACTATATTATAAAATGTGTTATTATATTGAATTTAGACAATTAATAACGATATACTTAGACCTCCTTGAAAAGAGGTAATGGACTATACCACTCCAAATATGACTCTTGGACATTTAATAAGATATAATTAGACTTCCTTGAAAAGAGATCATGAACACTTCAAATGTGACTCTTAAATGGATTTTTGAAACAAACGTTCAACATTGATTTCAAGAAAGTTCTATTAAATATCTTCATTTCTAGGTTTGACATTGTTAAAAAGGAATTCAACATTATTCTTTTTTTTATTTTTCATGTTAATATATTATAATTAATTGCTTATATTTTCAATTTACTTTCTGATGTGTACTTTAAACAAGATTATATCCTGTATTTTTTATTGATGTCTATTTTAATGTATGTAAATTTAAAGTTATTCCACGCATCACTTTAGTGTCTTAAATTTGAATTCCATATTTATAAAAAAATTAAGTTAAATTTTTCTTTTATTTAGTATCTAATTATTATTATTTATATCAACAACTTCGTGAACTAAGTCTGCATCATCTCCCTTTCAGTGAACTTGCAGGTCTCAGACCTACATTTTCACCCGTCTTTTTGGGAGGAGGGATTTGTAATAAAATAAAAAATTTTGCGTTATTTTGTTCTCTCTGAGCTTTTAACTCTAAAATTGTGGAACATATTTTTAATCTTAGTTTCGTAATGTGTTAATATTTTAACATCTAAAGTCCTTTTTCTTTTTTTAATTAACTTATTAATAATCTATTGCTTGTTTCTCAAAAAGTGCGGAAAACGATTTGGTAATGTTTTTCCTTTTTAGAATATTATCCAGATTTTTAATTTTATTTTTTATTGATCACCTGATCTGTGTTAATGCGCGGAGATGTTAACAGGTTAGTCTATTTGCGAGATATGATATAGTTCCTACGGGAATGCCCCGCCTCATTTAGCAATCAGAGATGATGATCTATGACGTGCCGCCTCGAAATTAACCCTAATTCGATTTTTTAAATGATTGACGCGGAGTGAAGAGGGGCTAGTTTTTCGTGTAGGTGTTGGACTCTCATTCTGGGTTTTTTGGAGCTCAGAATGCGACTAACTTTCAAACTATTAAGCTGTCCGTTTCATTTTCTGCGAGAAATTCGAAAATCTGATGATGTAGATGAGATAACAAAGTTTCTAGTGTTCGATGCATGCAAAGGTGACTGCGGGAAGACTAACTTATTTTACGACTTCTAATAAAATTGAATTTAAAGACTATTTGATTTAACTTTCTTATGGGGAATTACCCAATTAAATCCATCCTCTGCTTGTCAAACTGCCGGAGCGACTACTCAGCTCGTTCCACTGTTCATTAGGGTGGGTCGAAAAAATCGAATTTTTTCAAATCCACTATTAATAGTGCGGAAAAATTGCCTTTTGTAATTAGAAGGATAATGCAAAAAAAGTTTTTGAAATCGGTTAATATCTTTAGGTCGCGCATCGCACTTGAAGTTCGGAAAATTTGACCAAAAATGACATTTTTTTAAATTAATGATGGAAATTTAAAAAATTTCAAACCTACTTCTAATAGTGCGGAAAAGTTTCCTTTTATAACTAAAAAGATAACGCAAAAACTTTTTTTGAAATCGGTTAATATCTTTAGGTCGCCCATCGCACTTGAAGTTCGGAGATTTTGATCAAAAATGACATTTTTTGGAATTATTGAGGAAAATTAAAAAAATTTCGAACTTGCTTGTAATAGTACACTAAAGTAACCTTTTACAATTAAAACATACTTTTTTTCTTTTTTAAATATATTAATACCTTTAAGTCCATTTAAGTTGGCGAAATTTTATGAAAATTGACAATGTTTCATATAAAAGATGAAAAGTCGTCTTCTTTTCTAATTTTTTTCTAATAACATAAAAATATTCCATTATATGCATAGAAACGTAAAATAAAATCAATTTTAAAATTGGTTAATAATTTTTCATAATAACATTGTTTATAAATTACGAAAAAATAGAAAAGTATATATTTTTAACTATTTTATTTATTTAAACATTTATATTGAGCGGATTTAGAACACTACTTAATAAGATATTCTTCAACAAAAAATTTTAAATCAATTTTAAACAAGTTTTACTTATGCAATATTAGGCTATTTGCATTATAGTAATTTTAGAAAATAGTTATTTTCCTTTTTACCTTCATTTTTTACCTCGTGTAAAGCCTTGTAGTGATATTTATTATCAAATGTTGTCATAAGTGATCGCGAAAGCAAAGATGATCTAATATAGCCGTATCTGCTATTAGAGCCACATCCTTTTTCAGAAGCCTCACTCACAAGTTTCACACATCATTCCACCGCCTGTGTGTGTGGTACGGAAACGCCCTTATTGTTTTCATTTCCAATTCTGAGAGAGATTTCGATTCAATAAAAGAGAAAATTCTCTCTGGACTGATTCTGTGTAAAAAGTTGGTGAAGTAACTTTGCAGCTCGACAAATCAATTAGTTCAGTCTAATCCTTAGCGCGAAAATTTAACTTGCGTATCACAAAATCTCTCACAGTTGCCACTTGTTTTGTCACCAGTTTCATTGCTTTCAAAACTTGCTGTAATCCTAATAGCCATATCACACGGGAGGCTTTCGCTCAACTTTTCCCCAACAGAACATTTCAATGAGCAAAACTTGATTGACCTTGATGATGGAGAGAATTTTGGTGGTTATTTTAGCCCACCGAGCATTTTCCGTGTCGCCCGGGAAATGTTGAACGTTCAGTCAGCGCTGATCATTTGAACCAATAGGAGCGAAGCGAGAGTTCGAAGTTCGAAGAACCTGTTTACCAAGTACGCAGTGGTTGGGAGAACATGTTGTGTCAAATAATTTCTGAAATACTTATTGTTTATCATTCTACGTGTGATACCGCTATAACTCTCGCACATGCTCCCTCTCATCTGCAATCATTGCCCATAGTAGGTTTTATGGATGAGTGAAGTAAGCGTTACCCTCAATAACAGGGTCTGTAACTTCCTGCAGACTTTTTGATAGGTAGCGCGTTGTTGTTATTGTCTTGTGTATATGCTTTGATTAATGGAATTATTCTTCTTAATTTGAAACCATACAGGCACACATGTTTCTATGATGAATAAAACTAACTGCTTCGTTTCAGTCCTAGGGTTTTCTGTGGATATATACAGTCTGAGAATTCGATTGGCGGTCGTTAGCCACCGGGAATGAGAAATGGTCCCTGGATCTCGGACAGAAAGATCCTCAGGATAGAAGCCCGATCATACAGCATTGATATTTTAAAAAGATATTTTTGATCTTTACTGAGGTCATTTGGGTTTTCAACAGTCACTATTGGGCGAGAGCAATTGATTGATTCAAACTTGATGACAGGTTGTCTTTCGCAAGCAGGTAGTTGCTTGCCTATAGGACGAGAAAATAATGCTGGCCGTTTGTTTTTATCTTCAATGCATTGAAACAAGTGCCTAAACGGCAATTCGATGAAATGCAACAAGTAAATGCACCGCTGTAAGGGCCTGCGTATCTTCATTTCCAAATTTCGGATAACCCTTTTTTTCAATCCCGTATTGATAGAGGAACTATCACATCCAAATACAAGGACTTCATCTAAGGAGATATTCTTCTGAGGTAGATATAAAACGATACTTTCACAAACATTTTTTCCGATTCCATTCATAGGCGTTAGATGACCAACATATTTTGATCATCCGGCTTCTGAATTAAAGAAATGTGCCCTTCCCTATTAGATCTTCGATAGCGTTTAACACCGATTTTTCCTTGATATAACGTAACTGTTTGTGGTAATTACATGACAAGCCTGATAGCCAGCTGTGTTCACAGCTCATATGCGCACTGAGCAATTGGAATAGAAAAAAATCGGTTTGTCAGTTGTTTTTGTAATCAGCCTATATCAATTTTGATCATATTTTCCAAAATTCAGGTACGATGCGCGATTTAAAGGTATTAAAGATTTAAAAAAGAAAAAAGTTATTTTTTAATTGTAAAAAGTTACTTTAGCGTACTATTACAAGCAAGTTCGAATTTTTTTTAATTTTCCTCATTAATTCCAAAAAATGTCATTTTTGATCAGATTTTCCAAACTTCAAGTGCAATGCGCAACTTAAAGATATTAACCGATTTCAAAAAAAATTTTGCGTTATCTTTTTAGTTGTAAAAGGAAACTTTTCCGCACTATTAGAAGTAGGATCGAAATTTTTTAAATTTTCATCATTAATATCAAAAAATGTCATTTTTGGTCAAATTTTCTGAACTTCAAGTGCGATGCGCGACCTAAAGATATTAACCGATTTCAAAAACCTTTTTTGCGTTATCCTTCTAATTACAAAAGGCAACTTTTCCGCACTATTAATAGTGGATTTGAAAAAATTCGATTTTTTCGACCCACCCTACTGTTCATTCTTAGTAGTAGTAGAATGTTCTGCATCATTCATGGTGTGCCACTGGAGCTTGTACATTGTTATGGAACATCGTCGTCGTCGTATCATGACATACATATATATGTTCCGTTCATAAATCGAAAGCATGTTCTTTCAAGAAATAATTATGAATTTCTTTTTTTTTCAATATTTTTAATAAAATGATAATTTATTCCAGCAATATTTATTAGTGGAAAAAGAAAAAATTATGTAAGTGATCATCTATAAGTTTCTCGTGCGAATTGATTTTATTGCTAATATAGCCTTCTTTCATTTTTTTTATTTTTTAAAAAGATTTCTGAACACTGAAATAAAACGTACGAGGTATTCAGAAAAAAGAAATCTTGAATGAATAAAGCAGCAGAAAGAAAGTATTAAAGACGAAAGCGAAGTGGAGAATATTGGAAACTTAAATTCCCCCCCCCCCCAGAATTCGAGGATATGAGAATGAAGAACCAAGAGAGATTAAAAAATAACTAATGCAAGTGTTTTTCACTGCCATGCTTTATGCCAATTTAATCTTTAGATTGCATTAAAATGCTTAGTAAACGCAGAAAAGGGTTGCAGTTTCATTTTACAAAGATTCGACAATCAAGGTCGGCTGCGCAGAATTTTGTTATCGTAACTTTAAGGGGAAATGAGGCTCAAGAAGATAATGAATTTCGACAGGAAAAAGACCAATGCGCGAGTACTGGCGGATTAACGGTGCAAAGAGGAACAGTGTAGTTGTCAACAGTTGTTTCGTGTCTCATTACTGACTTCTAAATGCTTGGCCTATGCGCTGACATAAAAAAGACGGTTAACGTTGGCGGATTTTTTAAGATCTTGTAGGATAACCTAAATGATGACACCGCTCTGTAAAAAAATCTACAGATGTAAATTTACAGAAATCTGTAAGCTTACTAAAATACAGGAAAATATGTTAATATACAAAATTTTTTTTGTAGCTACGAAAACCTACTAAATTTACAGTAATCGTAAAAAAAAGTTTATCTGCAATCCAGGTTGCAGTTACAAAAAAATGTTGCAGGCATCTCAGTTTCCTAAAAATTTCTTAGTAATCTTACAGTTTTTTTATTTACAGTATAGACGTGTATCAGTTTCATGCAGTTTGGTTTTAGATGCTATATAATAAGTTTCAGGAATTCATTTATATTTGAAAAAGCTTAGTTTTTTATATTTTGCTAATCTCTAAAAGTTTTCTTTTTCTTGTTTAAGCTCAGAAAAACAGGGCGAAGAAGTTTTAAAAACAATAATGGTGTTTACATTTAAGGAACTGCACAAAAGCTGAAATATATCCGCTTACGATAGGAGCATAGGTGCCAAGATGTCATTAATCTTCCGTAATGCCTGCGTTAATTTGACCCTGGTTTAATGAATTCCAAACCAGAATTTCTTCCAAATAGATGAAATTAAGTATGTTTAATTTTAAAACCCGAAATTAAATAAATGAAGGTTCATTAAATAAATTTTCTAGTTCAAAATGAGGTTAACCTAGATCAAATTAATCCGGTATTACGGATGGTTAGTTGAAAGTTGGCAGATATGTAGAAGTAATCTTTATGTTAGCATGAAGAGCTCGTTCAGGGATCGGTGGTCTCAGTGTATAATAAGTCGAAATATTAATTTAAATGATTACACTCCTCTTTCCTTCTAGTTTTTAAAAGTTAATGCATTTGTATTGGAAGTGGATAAGATTAAGATTTAATCTTAGGATTAAGATTTGTTTGTATTAAGAGTGTTGCAGAATTTATGATAATCTAACATTTGACTAATATTAAGTTCCAGGGCCTACAAAATTTATTTTCGTAACTTCCAAAAGTCACAATATGCCAGCTTGAAATGTTATAGCAAACACTTCAAATAAAGAATCACTAAATAGACTAATAATCATAGCTATATTGATAAAAATGCAATATTATCGGAAATGTTTTATTGAAATTTTAATGATTTTTGTGAAAAAAAATTTTCAATCGAAAATGTTTGAAAAATGAGTGTATTTGCATCGAATCTTTTAGCATCAAAGTTGTATCAATCTTTAGTTGCGTAAATAAGTAATAAATTCTCTGTAGACAAAACATATGCAAAGAAATATAATCCATAATACGTGATGCGTTTTAGAGTCGTGAAATAGTCTAAAAAAATATCAAGTGAAATTTTCCCATGTAGCCCTTTAATTTGTAAATAAAAAATAAAACAAATATAATTTCCGCAAATTTTTTTTTTTTTAAATATTTCACATGTTATTTGAAATATTGTGTTTTTGACACATATTTTTTTTCAACGGAAATAAGCACTTTTATGGACGACAAAAATTGTATATATATATATATATATATATATATACCGTAATTTCGGGTGTATAAGCCGCGGATCAAACAATTCTTTTTGGACCCAGAAATCTTATTTAGTGATTGAAGACAAATATTTACGGCGATCTAACTAGTTATATTTTTTTCTTAAAAGATTCTGGGTCCAAAAAGAATTGATTGACCTGCGGCTTATACACCCGAAATTACGGTATATATATATATTAAATAAGGAATACATATCGTAATAAATCTTCAATGTTTACCACATTTTATCTAATTAGTACTGGACCAATAAACATAAAATTTTCGGGCACATTATGTATACGTTATGGTTAAGTGATTTAAGGCCAATTTTACTTAATCAGCGCTGTACCGTAAGGGACGAACCGCTAATTGTGGGAACTATTGTCGAACAGGTAATGAATCGATCAGTTAAAAACAAACATTTTGATTACCGGTTAGTCCTTGTAGATTTGTTTCCAGTTTATGTGTAGTGATTTCTTAACGATTAATAAATAGCTTCTCGATATCACTAAGATTTCACTTTTATTTAAAGACAGAAAATGTACGTTTTTGGCTTGAAATTAAGACAAGATATTCAATAGTTGTGGGACCTAGACATATTTTTGAGTGCATCAGGAAATACAGATGCTTACGTGTAATAGTCCGAGAAGTGAAGAAGAAAGTCATACAGACAAAACGCTATTTTTGCGTAACCAGAAAATCTTCTTCTTTCAATAATAGTGGACGATAGGCAGCACGTTTGAGAACTGGGACTTTAGTGGGAACAGAAATCTAAAGACACAATCCCACAAAGAATAAATCCGTCAGAAAATTTCTCGTACTTTCCATAGCTTTTCAGGCCAATGGTTATTATGAAACATAAATTTGCCTGAGATCAAGATTGTCAGTCCATGTCTTTTATACATTTTCTTCATGTAATATTATAGACTTTATTTCCAAGTATTTCTTTCGGTAGACATATCATGTCCTACGCCAGTCATAGAGCGTAGTGTCAAGCTGGTAACACAGGTATCCTCAAAAATTTATGGGCATGCGTGACGTGATTGTTTCAGAAGGGCCAAACTCGCTTCTTTTTCCACTATGTTAAAATTTTGCACTAAATCAGAATTAGCAGTACATGGATTTGTACTGCTATATATATATTTTTACTGGAATAATTCTTTACGCCCACATTTTGTTTGGTTGGTGAGGCAGTAGGAGGGATACTCGCCCTTAGAAGGATGGCCCAACAAAAACAAAATTTCAATTTATGGTACATTTCCTTGGGCGGGGAGGGGGTATTTTTCTACCTTTTAGCCTCAAGTTTACTTTATGTACAAACAAAATCAGATAGATTGGTCAATATTTACTATTCCTGTTATTCGGCTTAATTCTACAAAATTGGTTATATTCTCCTCCATGTAACGCTTGGAAGAAGTTAAAGGAGGAGTGTGTGGTACTTTTCCCTGCATTATATCCTCCAAGGCCATGTTGTGTACAAAATATTAGTATAAACGGACCAAACATAGACCTTTTATTATTTCTCGTATATCAGTTATATTTTTGCTCATATTCGAAAACATTAAAGGAAGACTTGAAAATATTGAACGCGCATGAAACATGCTCGATCGGAAGATATTGTCCGATGTAAAAAAATATTTCCTATGTGCTTGTATTTAGGGGTATAAACTTCTTTGCACTATCATGCTTTGATTCTCAAACTTTTGTTTTCACTACGGTCAAATAAACACTGAGTAAAGAAGTGTTCTTCTAACGACTGCTTGCAAAAATTGGATTTAAAATATGGGTGAGTTTTATTATTCCGATTTATTAAAGAATTATTATTTTACTATTCAATAGAATTTCTTGAGTTTTTTGCATCAACATTCAGAAAATATATTAGGACGATGTAGGAAATGCATTGTATTAGTTTTTATGAAATCAGACGCTTTTTAAAAATATTTTTTAACCTTTCTACCCTGTTGAAATTTTACTAAAACTTGATTAAAATATTTCAATTCAGAATTTTTATTTAAATCCATTTAACATAATTATTTAACTTAAATCTTTGTGTTATTTATTGAATTTATTTTATGAAATTTTTTCTGGTTTGAATCGAATGAAACGCATTATAGGACTGGGTCGATTAGACCCATTCAGGGTAGGAAGGTTAATTTAGCAAACGTAAAATAATATTTATTTTATACTGTAATTTTCCCCAATTATTCCCTATTTTAAAATTTTGTGCACATTCGGGAAAATGGCTAATTTAAAATTACATACGCTTTAGGATTTTTTTTTTTTTTTTTTTAAACCGTGAATCACTTTAAACCTCTCAGTCCACACAACTTTGAAGAATGTCCGTGGTAGATATAGCTGCCACCACCGATATTACTAGGTGATATCGGTCACCCACTGTGAGATTGGTGTAAATGAAGACTTACGCTAGTAACTGAATTATCAGTTTATTAAGAATATATGTACACACAAAATACGCTATTTACAAATATATATAACTACAACTCGGATATAGGTGATCCGGTTCAACATTAAATTAGATACCGTAAAGATTGGTAGTGTACTATTCCAATTACACTTTCCACCTCACACTCAATACACGTTAAATTCACTTTTTTGGAGATCAACCTTGAGTCTCCCAACCCAAGTATACTGGGCCTGCACTTCTTAGCCCAGAACACTAAACACTAGGACGTCTGTGTCCTTTGCGCACCAGAAAACGCACACTTTACGCTCTTCCATACAGAGCAACCTCCAGGTCCGAAACCTAGGTACCGAATCACTGATCTCAGGCAAACTTGCCCTCTCCAAATCACTGCTTTCACCCACATAAACCCCTTTGGAGCCTCCTCATTGGACACTCCATTCTTTTCTTGCTTAGTGGCATGCTACTAATCTGCTCACCATCCGCATACTTCACTGACAGGCGGACATGCCTCTCAGCTATCTCTTTTCTCTAACACCCCACCTGTAAAGGATTAGCTGGCAATTCCCCTTTCCACGAAGAAGGAATGTCACCTTGGAAATTCTGTACACAACCATACAATATGAGATATTCAAATAGAGAAAGAGTAGACATTACATTCTTTAGCACAGGTGCTATCAGATCCTGACATCCCCCACCTTAGCGGAAAATATGCCTTTTAGGGGCTAATTTTCCCCAAACATATAGTAATATCGCAAAAGAGTTCAATGGTCTCTTTACAGATTTCTTCATTATGCTTATTACATAGGTATTTCCAGGTGTCTGATCACTATCTACTGACATCTCTACTGAACCTTTACTAATATTATTATTACATAAACAATACACATGTTAATACAATATTATAAACAAAAAAAATCAAAAAATATTTACACACACACAGAAAAAAAAATTAAATGTGTGACGACATCCCTTTAAGGTTGTCCACTATTGGGTCGTTGACGCCGATTTGCTAACAACTGGTTGTTCTTCCCAGCTCTTTCTATGTAGTCTGGAAATTGCGTCAGCATTTAAATGTTGAGCTCCTGGACGATGAGAAATACTCAGGTTCCAGCGTTGCAAGGCAAGAGCCCATCTAGTGAGTTTGGGGGACCTTGGGGTTGTTTCAGTGAGAAATTTTATTGGATTATGATCCGTGATGATCTCAATTTGAGATCCATAGGTCCATTTTTCAAACTTTCGCAACCCAAAGAGAACACTCCAAGCCTCTTTCTCTATACTCGGCCAAGCACGCTGAGCCCCTGACAATTTCTGACTGGCAAAAGCTATTGGTTTAAACTGACCCCTTTCATCTTTTTGAGTAAGACAACATCCTACTGCCAGGTCGGAAGCATCTGCGTGGAGCTGACATTCCCGGCCTACGATAGGTGTAGCCAAACTCGTCACTTTACATAACTCATCCTTAAGAGTATTAAATGCTTTTTCTGCCCTCTCATCCCATGGTCCAGTATTTTTAACCTTCCCTTTAGTCAATTCGGTTAAAGGTATAGCAATTTCGGCATAATTTGGAATATAAGATCGGTAAAATCCCATTAATCCCAAAACAGATCTAACTTCCTTTTTAGTTTTTGGTCTCTTTAGATCCCTTATTGCTCCTATTTTTTCCTCATCAGGTGCATGCGTTCCACCCCCAATTACATGACCTAAAAACTTAGTCAATTTCTCTCCAAATTTACATTTATCTAGCCTAATCGTAAAATTTCTGCTTTTAAGTTCTTCAATGACAGCCCTAACATGCTCACAATGTTCTTCCCAGGTGTCGGAGAAAATGATGACATCATCAATATATGCTTCCGCATACCTCCGATGACCTTGAAGAACCTCATTCATATCCTTCTGAAACGTAGCAGCCGCCCCTGATAATCCAAAAGGCATTGTACGCCACTGATAAGTTCCATTATGCGTTGTAAAAGCTGTCAAATGTTTACACTCCTCTGCCATTTTAATCTGCCAATAACCCCTCAATAAATCTATCGAAGATAAATACTTAGCCGTCCCTGCGGTATACATGATTTCTTGAGAATCTTTCATCGGGAAGGTTGGAACCTGAGTTACCGAATTTAAAGCTCTATAGTCTATACAAAGCCTAACAGTTGCGTCTTTTTTCGCCACACAAACAATTGGATGACTAATTTCAGCATTTGACACTTCGATTAGATTTAATTCTAATAACTCCTGAATCTGCCTATCTACTTCCTCTTTATAAGCTACCGGTACACTATATATCTTTGGCTTTTTCCTTTCTACCCCCGGTTTAAGATCAATACGATGCTCCCCTACATCAGCTGGTCGTACAGGACCCATAAACACCTCTTTATTTTCCCTCAAAATAGACTTTATACCGTTGACTTGACTATTAGATAACCCTTTTATTTCGAATCTCTCTATATCTCGTTCTACTTCCTGATCCCGGTTCAAAATAGGAATTTCCCCAACTTCTCCAAATTCCTCATCACCCTCGAAAACAATATTAACTATATTACATTTAACAATAAATTCTCGTATTTTGTTTTGGTGCACATGCTTCCTACTCCCGTCGGCTAACTCAACTATAAATGAATGCTGATTTCGTTTTTCGACTATGGTTGCCGGCCCTTGCCACCTAGAATATAGTTTATTAGTTGAATCGGGGATTAACAGTATTACCTTATCACCTACTTGAAAAGTTTTTTCTTTTGACCTTAAGTTATAATGATACGCCATTTTATTTTGTTGGACCTCAGACGATAATTTTGCCTCATTTGCGGCTCTTTCTAAACGTCCCCTAAGTTTATTCAAATACTCATGAATCGGCGTAGTATCTAACTGCGCCCCCTTATTTTCTCCTGCCCAGGATGACTTGAGAATCGACAAAGGACCCTCCGGCGTTCTACCATATAATAACTGGAAAGGTGCGATTCCCGCCGTAGAATTTGGGACTTCCCTATACGCCCATAATACAAATGGTATTTGTTCATGCCACTTTTTTCCTTCTTCTCTAATAGTATGATGTAACATTCGTTTAAGAGTCTGATTAAATCGTTCCACGAGCCCGTTAGACTGTGGATACTGTGGTGTCGAAAATCTTGGACTAGCACCTAAACTTTTCTCAAATTCTGTTGTTAAGTCGGCAGTGAAATTGGTTCCATTATCACAGGCAATTATATTTGGAATTCCTGTTCTCATAAATATTTGAAGCAACGCATCACACGCGGTTTTAGCAGTTAAACTTTTTAGAGGGATCGCATCCGCCCACCTGGTATGCTGATCAATTAAAGTTAGTATATACTGATGCCCTTGTGAACTTTTCGGATCAATAGGCCCAATTAAGTCAACATTAACTACCTGAAATGAGAGTTCCGGCCGCGACACTGGGGAAATAGGAGCTCTATCATTTACTTTATCCCCTCTAGTCAACTGGCACTCTAAACATGACTCACAAAATTGTTTAGTTTCTTTCGCCATCCCCTCCCAATAAAATGAATACCTGATTCTCTGTAAAGTTTTCTTAGCTGCATGATGCCCTCCAAATACCGAACTATGCGCTAATTTTAGTATTTCTTCCCTTCTTACTTTGGGTACTACTAATTGCGCTATAGTTTCGCCTAACAATTTCTCTTTGTGATATAATAAGCCATTTACAATATAATAATCCCCCTTATCCATTTTAGCTAATTCCCAAGCTTTCTCTAGCTCTTTACATTCTAATTGGGATTCCTTAAACATATCGGAATTGCTAACAATAGCTTTATTACCTTTTTCCACTTACGTTTTTTCCGTATTCTGAGTTTGTACATTTTCTGATTTTGTTTCTATTGCGTAAACATTACAATTATCGTTACTCATATCTTCCTTTTCACTCGAATTATCAATAATAATTTCCGAACTTTCTAATTCTTGGGCCTCTAGCAATGGCTCCTCGCGGTTGACACCTGACAACTCATTAATCACTTCGGGATGTAAAATCACTTGCTCATTAATATTATCAGTCACTGCGCAAAGTACTTCCTGATGAATTATATTAGTTTGTCCGAATTGCGGCGATTTAACTGCTTCACCGAATAACCCTTGTAAATAAATACTACCCGCTCCTTTTAATTTCTCTTCCGGTACCAAATCTTTATGAACAACACTAATTTCACATCCAGAATCAACCAATCCCTTTGCTTTTTGCCCATTTACACTAACTTCAATTTTCTCGAGTTTATTTAATTTCTCACCAATAACGTTAGTTCTCTGTTCGGCCTTTGCCGATATTCTCGCCACAATAGCTCCATTAGGTAACTCTTTGCTTTCTTTTACCACAATCTTATGCACACCCGCTTTCGGATCTCGCCCTTTATTACCATTATTTCCCTCATTACCCACTTTATTACAAAAACGTTGGTAATGACCTCTCAAACCACATTTAAAGCATTTAGGAGCTGAAGCATCACTAGGCTTCTTAAAATCTATTTTCCTATCCGAAAAAGAACTAGTCTCATTATTCCCGTTTTTCCTCCAATTATTGCTAACTTTGTTATCATCCCTCGGTCTCATTTTTTCATTGTTTACGTGCCTATCTTTACCTTTAAAACTTTTATACGTAAATGCATAAGATTTATTTTTATGGTCAAAATAATGGTCACATTCTCTAGCAATTTTAGAAGCTTCTAACCATTTACCTTGATGAGTTAATCCAATATATGACGCGGTATCCTCATCTAACGTACTTGCTAATTTATCCGTAACTATTAACTGGTTGACCTTTTCATAAGAGTCAGCACCTCTAATCTTACAATAATTTTCAGATGTCGCTATTAAACGCGATACAAATAATACATGAGTTTCGTTCTGGTTTCTCTTAGCCTTCTTAAAATTTCCCAAACATGCCTTCGGTGTCGGCTCATGTTCCCTTAGAACTAACTCCTTTAACTCCTCATAATTCTCCATTTGTTCCGTAGTGGTATAAATTAACAAATTATCCGCCTTATCTCCTAACATATTTAGCAGAATTTCGGCCTGCTGGTTTTCCGGTACATTTTTAGTTTTGAAGGCCCTTTCTAAACTGTTGAAAATAAATTCCATCCCTCAGTCCCTTCTGGTACTTTGATAGATAGAGTTTTAACACTTTTGATCAATTTTTCTATGTTACTTTCATTATTAGATTCCCTAGACCCATTGAAATTATTTGCTGATCCTTGAACTCTTAGCCTTTCCATTTCTAATTCATGTTCCATTCTTAATTTTTCCCTTTGTAACTTTTCCTGTTTTTCTTCGCTCTCTAATCGTTCTGCAACAATAGCGTCAGATAATTCCTTAATAACCCCCTCGTCATATTCATCACTGTCCATTATCTTTTTCTTAAGCTGAATTTTGGTATCATCTTCCGCGAATTCAACCCCCAACTCTACAGCTAGCACCTGAAGATCTACCTTTTTTAGTTTCAATAAGAAAGCCATACCTTCACCGATTCTTATTACCACCCTACAATAATATTTAAACCTACCAAATTAATATTTCCTAAATTTTTAACTTAGTACAGTTATATCCCACATATTATACTAAATAATACCCTTCAGATAATCAATACATTTCATTTCTAATTAACCTACTGAATACTCTTATTTTCCTCAACCATTGCTATCACACAATACACTTCCAATAAAACAAAAGGTAAAACAGTAATTCGATTTGATTACTATGCAATACAGATTTCAATTTATACACTTAGATAACAACATACAATTTTTATAATAATACTGATACGTTGAAATTGAATAGAAGTATTGATGTCAATCATGAAATCCACATAAATAAAAATTGTAAAACATGCATATATAAATTTCTACAATTATCCTCACTAAAATATTTCCGAACTTAATACTGGTTCTTACACTTAAAACAAATATACTGAAAATCTTTACTTTTATTTTTCCTCACTATGGTTCTCCTTTGAGCCTTTTTTTTCTCTACTATGGCTCTCTTTTGGGCCTTTTTTTCACTATGGCTCTCTTTTGGGCCTTTTTTTTCTCACTATGGCTCTCTTTTGAGCCTTTTTTTTTCACTATGGTTGTCAATTAAAATCCTAAGCAAATGTTACTATACCCTCTTCAAACTTAAAAAATACTGCTTCATTTAAATATTACTTTAACAATAATTTAACTTTAAGTAAATTTAATTATTCCTTTCAACTACTATTACCATAATTAGTAAAAAAAAATTATAGACCATCAATAGTAGCTCAAGTTATTATGCCCTTTCCTAAAATATGGTTATGGACACTTCATAGGTAGGAAGTATTGATAAAACACATGAATAATATAGACAATTTACTTAAATTACTATTAATTATACAACAACAAATTTTGGTTCAAGATGTCAGTAGAAAGATATGATCAAAACACCTTACCTTATACTTTCTTTGCTGGGGTACTTTTCTAATCACAGGTAGTTCCACGATGTAGCGGTAATATGGCACAACAGTTCAGTTTAGATCTTTCTAATAAAGATACGCACAACACTTTAGTCCACACTAGACGATATGGCACGATACTTTAGGACACATTCGACGATACGGCACGACACTTTAGCATACAGTCGACGACCCGGCACGATACTTTAGCACATACTCGACGATACGGCACGGCACTTTACACACCTTCGACGATACGGCACGACCACACAAGAATTCCACTGGATACTCCGGCATTAACAGACTGCAACACGGCTCGCTGGTCACTGGTTTCAGGCGATTCTATCCCGACACTGCCAACAATTTGTCGGACGTTCCTCTCAGTCCACACAACTTTGAAGAATGTCCGTGGTAGATATAGCTGCCACCACCGATATTACTAGGTGATATCGGTCACCCACTGTGAGATTGGTGTAAATGAAGACTTACGCTAGTAACTGAATTATCAGTTTATTAAGAATATATGTACACACAAAATACGCTATTTACAAATATATATAACTACAACTCGGATATAGGTGATCCGATTCAACATTAAATTAGATACCGTAAAGATTGGTAGTGTACTATTCCAATTACACTTTCCACCTCACACTCAATACACGTTAAATTCACTTTTTTGGAGCTCAACCTTGAGTCTCCCAACCCAAGTATACTGGGCCTGCACTTCTTAGCCCAGAACACTAAACACTAGGACGTCTGTGTCCTTTGCGCACCAGAAAACGCACACTTTACGCTCTTCCCCACAGAGCAACCTCCAGGTCCGAAACCTAGGTACCGAATCACTGATCTCAGGCAAACTTGCCCTCTCCAAATCACTGCTTTCCCCCACATAAACCCCTTTGGAGCCTCCTCATTGGACACTCCATTCTTTTCTTGCTTAGTGGCATGCTACTAATCTGCTCACCATCCGCATACTTCACTGATAGGTGGACATGCCTCTCAGCTATCTCTTTTCTCTAACACCCCACCTGTAAAGGATTAGCTGGCAATTCCCCTTTCCACGAAGAAGGAATGTCACCTTGGAAATTCTGTACACAACCATACAATATGAGATATTCAAATAGAGAAAGAGTAGACATTACATTCTTTAGCACAGGTGCTATCAGATCCTGACAGTCATTAAAAATATTGCGAAAAAATAAACAGGTGTTTTTTTTAAGTTTTGCGTTATTCATAAAAATAAAACATATTTTGCTTTTCGAATATTACATGTAAGAAATAGTGACTTTATGTGGGATCATCGCCTTGTGTTAAATTATGAAAAATACCATTTAATAGATGCTTGTTTACTTTTGTTTAATGTTCGCGAAAATGTATTAGATATTAAAGCTATTGGTTTACTTTTAGATCCTTAAAATAGCTTCTCAGAGCGTAATTAAAAAAACATGAGGGATAAAGACTTTTTTCCTTTTTTTTTTATTTATGAAGGAAATTATAGTTTTCCAACGAAAAGATTTCATTGAAAAAAAAAATCACAATAAAATTTAATATTTAAAATAATCTGATTAAACTTAAATTTAATAAAATTTAGAGATCATTCAAAATTTTGATTGTTTTCAATTGGTGTAAATAATTCTCAGTGATTTCAAAAAGATTAATTTAATATATGTTTGTAATGTTAAATAGTAAAATATAAAAATAAAATCTAAATGGAAATTTTAATCTATTAAAATGATTTTTAATCTATTCAGCATATTTTTGTATTAATATTTCTGTAATGAATGAACATAACATATTGATTACAGTCTTACCATTAAATCTGAAAATCAATGAAAGCTAAAGTAAAACTCCCTGTTTGCTTGGCCTATAGGCGGAGGTAGATTTTGAAGTTAAGTGCTCATTTCAACTCATTTTAAATAATTTGTAAACACCGCTTGTCAAATTCACAGTTACTTTACTTATTTAATTAAAAAATTATGTCCAAAGATCCGATGATGCATTATAGCAACTAATACATACATAATACCTAACATTAATACCTAATTCTATGAGCAATATCACTCATTGAACTTTTATTTATGTTTGGTATCACTATTTTGCGTGATATTAAAATACTAACTTCACACATTTATTTTATATCCGAAAATGTCAATACGAATTTTTCAATACATGAGACAGTATTTTGGTGGAAATGATTGATCCCATTACAGTCGAGTATCTCTATAACGAAACTCCATACATCGAATTTCTCTATATAACGAATTTTTAGTAGGTTTTTCCCCTTTTCGCATGATTACATTAAAAACAGTCTCTATATAGTGAAATATCTATCTCAATATAACGATTTTTTTCATAAATTGGTCTTAATTTATTCAGTTTTAAAACAGCTTCGAAATCATATGGAATCAATTTTCCATCACTTTTGATTTATCGTTCAGTGCTGAGTTTTTTTTTATATTACTTCTCTCCTTATTTTTTAAACCCAACGAGTTCATCCCACCTCCCACACACCTTTCAACCTCCTTCTCAAAACAGAATCAATTGGATTGTTACACATATAAGAGAGGAATCAATGAGAGGCACATAAGAGAGCCCTTCTAATGGAGGAAAATGTTATCTACAATTTTTTATTCCTTGCTAAAATTTAAGCTTTTTTCTATATATTTTTTCTTTTTTGAAAGCGTAACAATTTAAAAATCAAAACAACAAAAAGTTACACATTTCTTCGTCTGAAATTAATGCAAGTCTTCCTTATTTGATTTTCAATAAGCTTTCAAATCTGTTCTAAAGTGTGTTCTCTTTTTTGAAACTGCTTAAATAATTAGGAATTAAAATTTTAGGTTAATATTTGCTTTAAAACATTTCAAATTCTTAATTAAAAAGATCAAAAATAATATTTGTTCAAAATGTACACATTAAATACGATTTTTAACATCATTCTCTATACATCGAATTTCTCTATACAGGGTGATTCATAAAATATGGGCAGAACTTTAAGGGGTTATAGTACACTTAAAGACAAATAATATTAAATAGGAGACTAAGGGTCCCAGACGTATTCCCAAGGAGATAGGGGGCATTAAAGTTTAGGGTCCGAAATTTCAAATGATTATAAAAAATGGAAAAATTGGTCGATTCGTTTGCGGTTTTTGCAAAAAATTTTCTTTATGCCAGTATTTTCTTGAAATAAAATTTTAAAGTTCAATTTCAAAAAATGCCGATAGGGGGCGCTTTAGACTTTGGAGTAACAAACAACTATTTTTTAACGTTATTTTTTGTATTTCTTTAAATGATTTCGAAAGCTTAGACTTAAACTTAAATTTTGGTCTAAAAATCTAAGTCCTAACGAGTAGTTAAGTAGCGTAAACTGAAATTTGAAATTTGAAACCCTTCTCCCCCCCCGAACAAAAATCAGTTATTCCCGATCTTTGTGTCGCAGATTAGGCTCTAACTACTGCCGCGTTTTGTAAAATTATTCTTTATGTCAGTATTTTCTTGAAAATAAATTTTAAAGAAAAGTTTCAAAAAATTCCGATAGAGGGCGCTTTAGACTTTGGAGTAACGAACAACTATTTTATAACGTTATTTTTTGTGTCTCATTAAATGCTTTCTAAAGCTTAGACTTAAACTTAAATTTTCAGCTCAAAATCTGAATCGCTGAGCGTGGTTCAGTAGCGAGGGGAGGGGGTTCAAATTTCAACTTCTGAACATAGTTCAGTTTGCACTACTTAACCATGCCCAACGATTCTGTGCTGTGATACGAGGCAAAAATACAACTTTCGTCAAGGACTGCATAGTCGGAATTCACTCATAAAGGCACTGGCACAGTTGGAAACGTCGCTCATGCAAACGTTAAAGCTCCATTCCTGACGCTAGTCACCGGGTGAAGAAGGAGACAGAAAGTATGCAAATGTCAAATGGGGAAGAAGAAGAACACGTATGCAAAATTTCGACACGATTCAGGCATAAAAACCACTGAACGGTGAGTCAAGTGTAAGTCGCTGTAGTAATGAATCGGAAGATGGTGCCCTTCACGAATAAGGAAAAGGCTGAGATGCATTTAATTTACTGAGCGGCAGATGGAAATGGTGCAGAGGCACAACGAATGTACGGAGAGCGATTTCCCAACAGGCGGTTGCCCAACCGCAAAACTTTCGAGCGCTTGCACAGACAGTTGTGTGAGACGGGATCATTTCTCGCTTCCCGGTCGAATGCAGGTCGTGGAAAAAAGGACGAATCAGTAGTTGTTGCAGAAGCCATTCTGGATGTAGTAGCGGCGCAGCCAAGTACAAGTACACGAACAGTGGCTAGGCAGGTGGATACCTCACAGTCCATGACTTGGAGGGTACTGAAGGATGAACATTTGCTCCCGTTTCATGGGCAACGAGTCCAGAAACTGTCTCCAGGGGATTATCCAAATCGTATTGAATTCGCCCGCTGGTTTCTGCAGCAGAACGCGCTAAATCCACATTTTGGACGAACTGTGCTTTTCACCGATGAATGTACCTTCACACGTGAAGGTACATTTAACACACACAATGCACATGTATGGGCGGATGTCAATCCACATGCTACGTATCCACATGCTCATCAGAGACGCTTTTCCATCAGTGTTTGGGCAGGAATCCTCGGAGACCACCTAATCGGACCGTACCTTCTTCCTGAACGCCTCAACGGTAAAACATACCTCACATTTCTGCAACATGTGCTGCCAGACCTGTTAAACGTTGTTCCTCCACGCATCCGGCGGGTCATGTGGTTCCAGCACGATGGAGCGCCAGCCCATTACGTACGAGACGTCCGCAACTATCTGGACATCACATTTCCGAACAGATGGATTGGTCGAGGTAGTCCTGTTGCTTGGCCTGCTCGCTCGCCAGATCTTTCACCCCTCGATTTCTTTTTTTGGGGACAATTGAAGGCTCTTATGTATGAGACATCCATTGAATCCCCCGAGGAACTGGTCGCCAGACTTTCCGCCGCTGTAGGGGAAGTGCTCGAAAAGCCTGATGTTTTCGCGAATGTTCGCCGTTCCATTCTTCGCCGTTGTTCTGCGTGCATAACCTCTGGTGGTCACAATTTTGACCATTTATTGTAATTACATGTTAATAAATATGCTTTGGTAACATAATCCTAATTTGTGTCTTTTTACCTCGTATCACAGCACACAATGTGTGGACATGGTAAACTGAACTGTGCTCAGGAGTAGAAATTTCAAACCCCTCTCCCCAGAAACTTAACCACGTCTAACGATTCAGATTTTGGGCTGAAAATTTAAGTCTAAGCTTTAGAAAGCATTTAATGAGACACAAAAAATAACGGTATAAAATAGTTGTTCGTTACTCCAAAGTCTAAATCGCCCTCTATCGGAATTTTTTGAAACTTTTCTTTAAAATTTATTTTCAAGAAAATACTGACATAAAGAATAATTTTAGCAAAACGCGGCAGTAGTTAGAGCCTAATCTACGACACAAAGATCGGGAATAACTGATTTTTGTTCTGGGGGGAGAAGGGTTTCAAAATTCAAATTTCAGTTTACGCTACTTAACTACTCGTTAGGACTGAGATTTTTAGATCAAAATTTAAGTTTAAATCTAAGCTTTCGAAATCATTTAAAGAAATACAAAAAGTAACGTTAAAAAATAGTTGTTTGTTACTCCAAAGTCTAAAGCGCCCCCTATCGGCATTTTTTGAAATTGAACTTTAAAATTTTATTTCAAGAAAATACTGGCATAAAGAAAATTTTTTGCAAAAACCGCAAACGAATCGACCAATTTTTCCATTTTTTATAATCATTTGAAATTTCGGACCCTAAACTTTAATGCCCCCTATCTCCTTGGGAATACGTCTGGGACCCTTAGTCTCCTATTTAATATTATTTGTCTTTAAGTGTACTATAACCCCTTAAAGTTCTGCCCATCTTTTACGAATCACCCTGTATAACGAATTTTTTACTGGAACGATGGATTTCTTTATATAGAGACTCGATTGTATTTGATTCATCCTCATCCATTCTTTCCAATATATTATGCGTAACGCATATAATATGAAGTATAGTGATTAAAATGTAATTTTGAGTTCGAAAAAAGGGTATTTGACTGAAAAAGGAGACAAGACTAAATAAATTATTTCAATTTAATAATAGTATCTAAAATTCAAAACATGCAAACTGTTTTAGGAACAACTATCTGTGTATTTAAAACAGCATAAATAATCTGTATGAAAAATGTAATAATCAAAGTTTTGAAAACAATTCATTATCTTTCAAAATTACTTAATGTGGTTGACTGTTTTTTGTTTTTATAGAGAATCTTCTTTAATTTGAAAACTGCTTATGCTGTTTTTAGGAACACTATCTCGAAATCCAAATGAAGCTAAAAAAAATACCTAACTTCTTAGCCCAAGAACCACTATACAGACTCAATCATATAATAATCTGATTTCTCGTGCGTGCTCGAAGAATTTTGGGAAATTGTACATTTATATAGTACAGGGTGAGTCATAAATATCGAAACAATATGCCATCTCCTTAAATATTGCCCCTTGATCCATACATCCAATTGGAAAGTTTCATCAAAATAGATGATTTTTTTAAATAAGATAAGTTTCAACTCCATGGGGGTGTCTATTTTAAAAGTTACTAAAATTAAATTTTTATACGGCTCCCAGAGGGAAAAACTTCCAATCAGAAAAATTTTCCGTATCTCTTCCTGAATTGACCCCAAAAAAAATCAGCTCGATATCTTCAAAACTCAGAAAGTTATGTCAATTTTAATAAATCGTGAGATTTCAAGGGATCAGACTAAAATGGAAATGCCTGTAATTGAAGAAACCATGTTGCTGTAATGTGTCAAGGAAATATTTATTTATTTTATTTATTTATAGAGTAAGAATTTTGAATGTTTTGTGATGGTTAACCATATAATTTTTAAGCATTATAACATCAGACTTCTTAATAAAATATTTTTTTCAAAACATTTAAATTAAAATTGTTATAACTGAAAATATTGTTTGTCGCGTTGAATTTTTTTCTTTTGATTAAATGAAAATGTCTAATTTTCAATTTTGATTCAGCATTTTAAAAAAATATTTATTTATTTTTTTAAATAAAAGTATTTAAAATAGCAATATAAAAGAGATGCAATTTTTTGTATATAAATCATATTTTTAAAAGTAAATTTTCTGAGGTGAAAACTTCTTTCGGCGCGTTGGGTATTTTTTGGATTGGGGGGGGGGGGTGTTAAAAAACTATTGAACCAGCTGGACTATTGCCATAACCAACGGTTATTGACGTATGTCAGTTTAAAAAGGAGAAATACTGAAATAAAAACATTTGATGCAGAAAAGTGCATTTAGTTTTAAACAAAGATGGACTTCTAATGTTTAAATGCTTTTTAAAAGTTTCCAGGTGATTAACTCCGTCCTGTATAGTTTCGATTTAAGATTTTGTTTAAGTTTTGCCATTCTCACCTTCTTAAATTACTGTTTAAATGCGTCAGTTGATTTAAACCTCATTTTTTTTATCACGTCGATTTCAATTTTTTCATTGTTTTGGCCCTGTCAACTTCATATTTTTCTTGTTAAAATTGCTATTGCACGATGCGTAAATGGTGCCTTTAATTACGGCGACACTCAGCGTATAATTCTGGAGATACAGCTATTGCGGAAATCGCACAAAAGCCTGTACAGTAGGGCCACCTGTTAAGCGATTCACACCAAAAACTAACCAGTACCAATTTATATCAAGGACTAAGTAAATATAAATTTTTATTAAATTCCGTGGATTAGTTCTTGAGATAGAACGCTCACAAAATTTATGTCATATACAGAGATACAGGAGCAGTGACTCACAGACCGACATTTTGTAAAAACATGTTTTTCGGTATCTCTTAGCCCTAAAACGTGTAAATCCGTCGGAAAACCGGAATTCAAAATTTTCATGAATCCGATACTTTCTTCTTGTAAAGATAGAAGAAAATAAAAATAAGTTTAAAAACATCATAAATTTTGAAGCTGAATAGTAAAACATATTTCAGTGTAATTTATTAAAATATATTTCCAATGATTCCGTTAATAGAAGTATCATTATCGCTATTACTATTTTAACTAAACTTATTGCCGGCGGCAATAAGTTTTAAAGACTCGTTTAATGAGAGTTTAATTAATATCACTTAAATTAATAACACTTTTAATAAGCATTTAATAAGCCGGCCAATGGGTCGTGCCAGGTACGAGGCTGGCACCAAGCTCGAGATATTGCAGACATCTAGCATATTTCAAAGAAGTTTAAAGCAAAAACCTATACGCTTTTATTTTATATATAAAAGTTAAAATATTGTCTTTGATCGATATTTAATAATGCGTAAATTTATGGTCGATCCCTAAATTACATTTCCAATGAACTGATATCGCTGAGCTCAGAGGTATGTTTAAGTGGTGCAAGTCACGAATTTTTAAAAATTTTGGATTTTAATATCTTTCGGAGATTTGTAAATATCGAGATGATTTTTTTTTTTTTTTGTTCAATTCAGAAATGGATAAGGAAAGTTTTTCTAATTGGAAGTTTTATCCTCTAAGGGCCGTATAAAAATTTAATTTTCGTAATTTTTAAAATAGACACCCCCATGGAGTTGCAACTTATCTTATAAAAAAATTGGCCTATTTTTATGAAACTTTGCAATTGGAAGTATGGGTCTAGGGGCAATATTTAAGGAGATAGCCTATTGTTTCGATGTTTATGATTCACCCTGTATAAATAATGTATTATTATTCGTACCATGCGTATGAAGTTGCCCTGTTGTTGGAATAAGAAGGTGTCGCTCGCCGATCCATTGGCGTGGTGGGTAGCGCCAGCTCCTCCCACACCGCTGGACCCTGGTTCGAATCCAGCTAGCGGCATGGATGTCTGTGTTGTCCCTGTGATGTATATTAAATGTATGTTACTGTATTTCCTGTAATAATAAAGGGTTCTGTATTAGTTTCTGTGTATTATGGATCATTCGAGGTAACAGCCACTGTAGCTACAGACCTCAAAGCATTATTCACTCAAACTCAAGGTGTCGCTGATTGCTCAATACGATGTACATTGAAACGATTGAGGAATATATCAATATACTTTATAGCATCAAGAGAAAATCGGAAACAAATGAACAAATATCATTCTAATTAGTGAAAATTCAAAAAAGGGACAGATTTTTAGAATTTTCCCCTATTAGAATTATGTGTATTGTATTTCAAATATATTGAAAACTTACTAAGATTCACTTTTCTAATATGTGATTTTCAGTAGCGTTTTTATTCTTATAATCTAATCTATACAAATATTTTTATAACTCTGGGTGTATCGTGGATAACAAAACAACAAGCAATATCTTTATTCAAGCATTCAACATTAATAATAGTATTTTCAACTGAATCTTGTGTTTCAGAATGATTTAGGTATCACAGTATTCATTTTATTTTTAGTCCTTTCATTGAATTAATTTTTTTTAATTAGACTAAAGAATAGAAACATTTAATTAGAAAAAAATCCAATTCAGAAGAGAAAAATGACCAATTTTTTTCTTCAAAATTTTCTTGCGTAACTTGATTCAATACATTTATTTTGAAGATAAGATAGTTATAAAATTATTGTTTAAAATCACTTAAAAGCCTATTGCATCTAAATAAACTCACATATTTAAATTAGAGATTCAACCAGCATTTCTCTATTCTGCTAATCTGACAGATAATAGGATCTTCACCAACTGTGCTCAAATATTTTTTCTCCATATAATTATAAAAATTTTGCAAATTAAGAACTATCAATAAATATCCTATCAATTTCTTTCTATCATCAGATTTTTATGTAAAGTGTAATTTTTTCCTTTGCTAGAAATTACACTCAAAATTATAATTAATTGCAAGGACAATATGCCTTGTTCTAATACTTTGTACGCTTCTGCATATTAATTTGTTTGCGTTCATTTGACAATGACGTATGCTTATGTTTAAACACAACATTTTCTTATAAAAAAGTATAAATAATTTCTTACGGCAGTAATAAATTCCGAAGCAGTCTAATATACCTCTTTTAAGTCTTTCTGCTCTGATTCCCGTCTTATCCATAATATATAAAGTAGACTTTATCATTTTAGATTGAATCATTTAATATCTATTTTATACAGATATATACCCATTAACTTAATATCCTTTACTATATCAATTTATTTAATCTTTCTGTGTATCATGATGCGCCGTTGTAACCAATTTTATTATGAGATAAAATTATAATTTACTTCGAATACAAAATATAGTATTCAGTTTGAGTGGTTTTGTGGATAGGATAAGAGTTAGTTATTTAATATCCAGTTAAAATCGAATAACTGCACATTTTCATTTTTATGCAAGTTTCAATGAGAGATTTATGTAACATTTGGTATTAATGCATCCAAATTGCTTTTAAACGGCACTAAATTATCCTACGTGTCTCATTATTCTTTATTGAACACCGATATTGGATTTTGATACAGAATTTCAAGTAAAACTTTAAGTAGTATAGCATAAAAAGAAGATTCTTTTATATGTAAATTATTTAAGGTAAACCTTCACGTGTAAACAATTCTAAATATAAGCTAAGAGAGCTTTATTTAAGATTATAATTAAAGTTAATATAGAGATTTTATACCTTTACCGCATTTTATAATTACCAAAAATGTATTAAAAAATGTTTCTTTATCCCAAAGTAGCTGACACATTCGGTCCATTATATTAACCTTAAACTAGTGAATCTGCAGATCAAGAGCTCCAACGTCAGCTTTTCACAACTTTTAGGTAGATTTCGTATGAAATATTAGGTAGATTTCGTATGAAATACTACCTATTGCATTGTCTCCCATGTTGGAATTTCTGAAAAATTTTTGCGGATCTACACGAATCATGACTCCTAGACCCCAAAACTACCATCAGTAAAAAAGTTTATATATCTATCTATCTATCTATCTATCTATCTATCTATCTATCGGTGTATATCACTTTCTTCTAGACACGATAACTTCCATAATTATGCTCAGATCTTCTTCAAACTTTTACATAAAATCAAGGGGCATAAAATCTCGGTTAAGTTCGTTAATGGGCAAAATCTGACCAAGGGGGTGGAAGTTAGGAGGGTTTTTGTGAAAACAGAAAAAACGCGATAACTTTTTAATTAAAATAGATATCGAATCAGTTTAAAGTTTATATTACTTCTAAAAAATGAGGAAAAAGTTTATGCGTGACAGATTTTTGATAAAGTTAAAAATGGGCTGATGGGGCGAAAAAAACATGGTTTTTGGGAGAAAAAAATTCATAACTTCGTCAATTCTCAAGATATCAAATCCAACTAAATTTAATATAAATGTACTCAATATTATCTAAAACTTTTGTATTTACAAGTTTTTGATAGGACCAATTTTTACCGATGAAAAAAATTTAAAACGAAAAGAAAAAGGGGGGAGGAAAAAGAAAAAACCCATAACTTACTCAATTCTTAAGCAATTAAATCTAATTAAATTTATTTTACATCTTCAGAATAATATCTACAACTTTTATATTGACAAGGATTTCATAGAACCAATTCTTATAGCAAAAATAAATTAAACAAAAATAGGAGTTGGAGAAAAAAGCTCAAATCGAAATTGCTTATATTCTGATTCATTTTAAAATTCATTTTTGATTTTAAACGCATCCAAATGACAGATCCTCTTATTTAGCAACTATATAATGCGACGTATTGGCCAATTTTTTGATAAAGGCAGAATATATTTTTAAAAAGGCTGCCAAAAAAGGTATTTTGAACAGATTTCCCGAAGTTTTCATCATTAAAAAATTCATTAAGTATAACAAATTGCGTTTTTATGAGTCATTTTAAAATTCATTTTTGTTCTCAATGCCATCCAATTTACAGGTCCTATTATTTAGGAACTATACAACTTGACGTATTGGCCAGCTTTTTGATAAAGGCAGAATATATTTTTTAAAAGGCTGCCAAAAAGGGTATTTTAAACAGAATTTCACGAAGTTATCCTGATTGGAATTTGAGGAAATTTAAGAAATTGCGTTTTTACCGAGTCATTTTTAAATCTTTTTTTGTTCTCAAACGCATCCAATTTACAGGTTCTCTTATTTAGGAACTATATAATGTGACGGAGTGGCCAGTTTTTTGATAAAGGCAGAATATATTTCAAAAAAGGCTGCCAAAATGGGCACTTCGCACAAAATTTCCCAAAGCGATCATGATTAATGAACTGTGGGTATTCAAATAACAAATTGGTTATTTTATGACTCATTTTTAAATCCAATTTTGCTCTGAAACGCATTCAATTGACAGTTTTTTGTTACTTAGGAACTATATAATGTGCGTATTCGTCGATTTTTTGATAAAGGGTGAATATATATATTTTAAAAGCTGTCAAATTAAGCACTTCGCAAAAAAATTTCCCAAAGCGATCGTGATAAAAGAATTGAGGTTGTATTCAAATAACAAATTGTTTATTTTATGACTCATTTTTAAATTCAATTTTGCTCTCAAACGCATTCAATTGACAGTTATTTGTTATTTAGGAACTGTGTAATGTGCCGTATTGGTCAGATTTTTGATAAAGGCTAAATATATATTTAAAAAAATCTGTCAAAGTGGGCACTTCGCACAAAATTTCTCAAAGCGATCTTGATTAAAGAATTGTGGATATATTAAAATAATAAATTAGTTATTTTATGACTCATTTTTAAATTCAATTTTGCTGTCAAACGAATTTAATTAACAGTTTTTTGTTATTTAGGAACTATATAATGAGCACATTGGTCAATTTTTTAAATAAAGTAAGAATATAATTCAAAATATATTGTCAAAATGGGTATTTGAGTATAGATGGGCATTTTTTTTTTTTTTTTATTTTTTTTTATTTAGATGAAAACTTTTCGAAATCTACCTCCACCTGTAGGCCATGCCGAAAGGGATTTTTTTTTTTTTTTTTTTTTTTTTTTTTTTTTTTTTTTTTTTTAGCACACTTAGCGTAATATTCAACTTCCTGGAAACTGCAATTTAAAATTTTCGAATTACGTAATTAATTATAAGAATAAAATAAGAATAAGAAATTTGAAGCCATCAAAAGCCGTTAAATTAAAGATTTAGTTATGTTAGGATATTCTGAAAAATTCATGATCTATTATTTTTGTTTTTTTATTATACCACAGTAGATTTCTTCAGGGGGCTCCGCCCTCCTGAACCCCCCGTGGTCTCATTAAATTTAAATTTCTAACTTTCTATCAATTCTTTAATGGTTATCGTATATCTTGTATTTCTTTCTACATTTCGATTTATAAGGATAAGTGACAGTTTTAATAAGCATTTTTCATTATCCTCATACTTCTAGATACTTGCCCACCAAAACACCTAAATCTGATGTATCAGGAACTTTTGAAAGTGTAAACCCAGTAATCTAAGGTTTTACAATTTTGTTTACGAAAAAAAGAAATTTTGTTTGCATTTTGTGGCAGATTTCGCGGCCATACAGACAGACAGAACAGATTGACAGGCGGAAAACAATAAATTTTGCGTCGCCAAAATAAGCCTTAACTGAAGTTTCGGCAATGACGTCATTATTCATGAGTTATTGCTGTCCATGTTTCTTTTATTTTTAATGACAACTATAAAATATCTGTTTTATTTCAATTATGACGTCAAATTTTATCAGGTGAAATATTTGTTAAAAATAAAATTATTTTTTATTTCTTTTACTTCTAATTATGCCCCCATTTTTGTCAGAAAAATTCTTATTCTTAAACAAATTTCCATGTTTAATATTTAACAAAGTACTATTTTTATTTTTATTTTAATTCTGACGTCATATTTATTTTTTCTTAGTTTAATTTTTCGAATGGAAATTGCTCAATTGAAACTTATTGCCGTTGAAAAATTATTCCAGATTTTTTTTTTTTTTGGCAATGATAAAGGAAATTGGTTAAATTTTATCTAAAAAATTGCTCTTGATTCTGCATGAAAAAGATGGAAATTTTGAATTATTAAGGAAAATATTTGAATAAAATTAATAAAACGTAGCCTATATTCTTTTCTGGGCTATGTTTTATTTATCCGCAAAGATACAAAGACATTAATTAATTCATCAGTTTTGACGCGGACTTCATTTAAATTTTTTACATGCTTTCAAATTTTTAGCATTAAAATATAATAAGGATTAGGATGAATGGTTGCTTAGCAACCATTAAGAGAAAATAAAGAAAATGAAATACATACATTTTAAATAAGTAAATCTCTAAAACAAATTAGTTTATATTATTGGAACACATTTATAAAATATCTCCAAAATTTACAGTAATAACTAGTGAACTACAGTAAATCTGACAAATGAGTAGACAAAATTTCAAAACAATATGAATAAGTTAACCGGTAAATTTCAGTGTCCATTTATTATTGAATTCCATTAATGAAATGTGTCATTTTCTCTCAAGGAAAAAAAAATTGAAAATCATTGGATTTGTCATAGAAAAGCATTATTGCGCAAAATAAAATATTCTATATTTTCAGAACGAATGAATCAAATCTAACAAAAAACTATACAGCTTAATCCCAGTGCCTCACTAACATACCCACTTAATTTCAAGCCAATTGGATGTTTTTTGCGTTAGTTATCGCGGAACAGACAGACTGACTGGCAGACAGGCACCAAAAAATTTCGTGTCTCCAAAGTAAGCCTTCACTGACGTTTCGGCAATAAATTTCCAATTTCTATGACTTTATATATTTAACTCCTAGAAGGGAAGAGTACTTCTGTTGCTAAAATACCAAAATTATTGATTGGCACCGGTATTTATAAGCAAATTGAAATGAAGGTAAATAATGAAAATAAATAATCCCCCCCCCCCCGAATATATTTCACAAAGCAAAACTTAATATCTACATTCTGGTAGCAATGTGGCATTTAAGAATTAAAATTAAGTGGTATATATCATATGCCGGTGCCCTTCAAGAGTTTAACCCCATTTTGTAAGTATTTATATGTTTAAAAGAAAACCTTTCCAAAATGACATTGAATTGATGTCCTATCATATTTATATTCTATAGTACAAAAAGAGTTACTATTAAATAAAATGTAAAGCTGCTTTGGTTGGTGTCATAAATGCTTTTAAAAGTTTGTCAAAAATTATCGTATTTAGAATGGTAGTTTATGGATTTTTTTCCTATCGTGTCATTGAATTGTTAAAATAAATATTCTCATTTGTCCAAACTCTAAAATTTTTATTAGCCCTACACAGGAATATTTAGTGGCCTGTGTAAATAATTGGAGAAAAATATATTGATATTTAGGTGTAAAAGCATTTGTTTTCTTTTACATCTTTGCTTTAAAATAAGAATATAAAAAAAAATTAAGATTTTGGAGCTATGTCTAAAAAACAAAAAAATATTGAAAAATATATCTAAGTGCAAAAAGGCTGTGTTTTCGTGACACCTTTTTTTCGCATTGTGTGTTTTAACATTAAAAGCAAGAACTTAAAATCATGTGTTAAGCATAGATTATGAAACACATTGCACACTGAATGCTATAACAAAACTTTACAGGTCAATATGGTGGGAAAGATTTTTTAAATAAACAATTTGAAAAATGTAATACATTAACAGACAATTTATTCTCAATTATTATCCGAAGACAAAATAAAATTTGCATTTTTTGTTCAGTTCGTTACATGAGCAATAGATCTTTTATAAAATACATAGTAGTCTGAAATATAATTCAATCAGAAAACGCATAGCTTAACTGAAACTTCCCCTTAAGAAATTTTGGTTTAAAAAATGAAATGTACTTGAAATGTTTTGTGCAATATGTTATACAGGGTGTCCCCTCTCAACGGTGGTCAATGCCTAATTTCTAAACCGTTAGTCATAGACATATAGTTCCATATTACTCTCCTTCTTGGCGCGATTTTCAAAAATCGCCGAATTGGCGCGTTTTTGCGTCTTGTCTCCCGGAGCAACTTGCTCCAAGAGACACTACGCAAAAACTCACTTTCCAAGATGGCGGCAATCAAAATAAACAAAAAGCACATAAAATACAAATCTAAAGACAAAAAAAGGAGAATTTTTACTTACCCGGAGCCGCTGTTTTGCTCCGGATTGACTGGTCAATCGTATACTTTTTCCCGCAAACTTTCAACAGCGTAGAGTATCCATTTGAATACTTTACTTCCTCATTCAAACAATAAACAACTTCCATAGTAGTTACTGAACGGTATCTAACTAAATATAAAAAGAGGAAAATGCAAAAAAATAAGCTCACTCTTTGAATGCAAGACGCAACTCCAAAAAACAATGCTACCGGAAGCAATAAACGCGCCCTCTCTCAATTCTCTGTTCTCTTCTTTCGTCCAATAAGAAAACATTTAACAAAAAGGAGCATCCAATCAGGAAACGGCTTAGAAATCGGTAGGATACGTAAACCGGAGAAATCCTTAGGGTTGCCACATTGAAGATGCGAGAGGAGAAAATGAAAATGCAGGGTTGCCATATTGAAGCATTTATCGCACCAAAAAAAAAGTCGCCTTGGCGAAGGAGAGTAAACTGCATTTCACCCGAATTGTTTTTGAAGCGATTTAGGTCAAGAAATTTTTTTATTAAAAATTACGAAAATTAAATTTTTATACGGTCCCTCGGTCCTATAAATGATATTTAGTAAATTTTTACGGCTACTCTAACAAGTAATGCAAAAAAAGTCCCATTCCTCTGCGATCAAAACTAACCGAGTAATAGCTGTTTAAAGTTGAAGCATCTTTTTTGCTGCAAATTAGGGGTCAGTCACGAATTTACTGGAAATAAAAATAAACGCAAGATATAAAATTTAACATTAACTATTGAGAGTAAAATAATTTTTACAATATTATTTTTAAATTTATGTTGATGATTACATATTAAAGCAAAATTTGTACTAAAAATATAAGTAAAAAAATAACAGAAAGTTTGTTAATTTAAATTATGAAAAGCAACAGTCACCATTCGTTACAAAATGATGTACATTTAAAATGCTATTAGATTACTTAACCTAACATAATTTGGTGTAGTCCTATAAAATAAATAAATGGTACGCACCTAATATTGTATTAATGTTACATTGTCATTAGATATACATAAGTGTGCAAATTGAACCTCGATCAAATATTTGGAAGTGAGTTAAAACTTGAATAGAAATTTTGAACTAGGGAAGCATACATACGAACGTTTTAAGCAAAATAAAGCTTATCAAAATAGCACCTTTTTAAAAATAAAATCGTGATTTCCCAAAATTTGATTTTCTCGATAAAGAGAACTCGTTGAAACCTCGCGTCTTCAACTATTTTAACCAATATAGAAGTTAATTAATAAAATTTAACACTACCGTGAAACTTATACGGTGGTAGCACCTTCAGTTAAATTGCTTTTAAAATATTTATTTATCTCACTTAAAACATTTTTGTAATTGGAACTATATGTCTGTGATAAATGGTTTAGGAATTAGCTATTGGACAGCGTTGGAAATGATGCCCTTTATAATAATTTAAGCACTTTGTATACGTTCCCTTAAAGCACAGTCCGATTCGTCCATTTTCAACTACAGAAAAGTGGTTAAGTCATGAAATTTAAAGTTTCATAACTCGGTCAATTTTAATGTTAGATGAATGGGACCCTTTTTTATTGCTTCATAGGGTAATGGAAAATTTTTACTAAATATCACTAGTAGGACCGGGGGACCATATAAAAAGTTAATTTTCGTAATTTTTTAATAAAAAATTTTTTGGACCTAAATTGCTTGAAAAACATATCTTTACCTTTTTAAAGCATCTTTACAACTGGAACTATATGTCTATGACTAACAGTTTAGAAAATAGTCCGTTGAGAGTGGACACCCTGTATAATACATAGTATGCTGAAATATAGTTAACTCCGAAAAGGCATAGCTTAACTGAAACTTCCCCTTATGAAATTTTTATTTATTGATGAAAATGTACTTGAAATGTTTTGTGCAATCTGTTATATTATACATAGTATGCTGAAATATAGTTCAATCAGAAAACGCATAGCTTAACTGAAACTTCTCTTAAGAAATTTTTATTATAAATGAAAATGTACTTTAAATGTTTTGTGCAACCCTGCATATGATCAGTCGAATTTATATACACACTGTAAAAAAAAAAATCCGTTACATTTACGGGCAAAACTGCTGGCAGCAATGTTGCTAGAAGTTTTTGCCGTAAACATTGAAATAAAATTACATGTAATGTTTTTCATTACAACTAATTTTTATGTAATTTTAACGGCAAAAACTTTTGGCAACATTGCAGCACCATACACTTAAGAGATTTTTTTTTTTACAGTGCACTAAAAATTGCAAAAAGGCTTAATTTTAACCCATTGGCGACGAGCGTCACGTATAGGTGCTAAAAGAAAGTCTTACGAATCCTTGTTTATTCCCACCAGTAAAATATTACTGTAAAATTTGTCTTATTTGATCGGAGCATTATCTCGATTTAGTTAGACACAAATTTCCGTTTTTAAAAACCGGTGACGAAATCATAAAATGCTCCAGACGCGAAGGTCTTAAAACACGTTCTACAGCAGAAAACGCATTTATTGTTTATAAATAGTTTTGTAACCAAATTAGTTTGTGTGTCTTTCTATAACAACTATGAATGCTTTACGCGTCATATTCTGTATTTAAAATCTAGCAGTGAACCTCAGAAAAATACATCGTAACAACATGTAACATGAAAAATTACACCACCCGCGATTTTATTTAGTTGATCGGAATGCATTGAAATTTGTTTCAGTGTCAGTCTAAATGAAGGATAAATGACATCCTCAGAGTATTCAACAGTAATAATGTTTTAATGTACTTTTAACTGAGCTTGGAATTATGAAACATTATTAAACACATCTTAAAACGTTTTCCCCCATAGGCCGTTATGTAATAGTATTCTTTGGAAAATCCCTGAAGAAAAATAAACAGTTACATGATTCATTTTCATTATAGAACATGGTATAGTAAATACAAAAAACATATACCAGTTGCAGGGCAATCTGATTATATTCACGCGAATTAGAGCGTAGACAGCCCGTAGTCATACCGTACACAGAAAAACAAATGACAAAAACACTTTTCAACTATGTTGGAAAGTGTTAAAAATAGATCTTATTGTTGAAAACAGCTCTTGCTTTACAGTACTTCACTGCATAATTTACTGTGTCTAACTGGATTTTTGTAAAAATTGCGTTTATCCTCTAAATATCAGTATTTGGCAATAACACTACCTCTGACAATAAAGTTCGGTGAGTAGTCCTGTAACATTAATGTAGATGAAATATTAAAGAAAGTTACCATACCAGCCTTCGAAATAGTCATCTCCCATAACTATGCACCTCTGAGATCTGCTATACATGTCCTGGGAAATTCGCAAGAAGTCTTCCTTTGGGATCGAGTTCAAAAACTTCGTCACGTATCGTTGGATGTCAGCAATATAGTCAAATCTCTTTCAAAGAGAGTTTGACTGGTGAAAATAGGTAGAAGTCTGGAGGATTGAAATCTGGCGACCATGGTGGATGTTCAATTTGCACCACCCCTCATGAATTTCTTTCGGTGTCTTGCAAAGCTTAAAACCAAACTTTAAACTGATCTTTTGTTCGTTCATTTTTCTATTCTCACTTAAGAACTAACAAACTGAACAAGCACTTAGTAAATCACTTCTTACACAGAGGAGGTAGTAATACGTTATTGACTGTAACTGATCATATCTTTAGTAGCATTCTCGATTCAAAAGCCATTTATGACCAAGAAAGAATTAAACGCAGTCACTTACGGTTTTTGACAGCAGATTATTCCAGTAAGGGAACAGGGCAGCAGCTATTCCAGTAAGGGAACTGCATAGGGAACTGCAAACTGTGATCGAACAGCGATAATAGTCCATAGGAATTGGTGCAGTGGCTGCTATACAGATCAATATCTTGATTTCCAACCCAATTGCCGAATCACGTTGTAGTTGATGTGAAGTTTTACACGGTAAAACGGTAAGTCATATTGCGTTACATTAAGAATTTTTTATTAATTATAGTTTCTATTTGTGTATCATTAAAGTGTGTAGCTTTATAGCGCCTCTTATATCATATACAGGTTAATTAAAAAAACGTTGACAAAATGATATAACAAATTAAGCATACAAGAAGGATAAAAAATCACATAGAGACATAGGATCGCAAACTATTTATTTAGTCACGAATATAGGGTGTTTCATTCTAGCTACACCCGGTTAGACTGTAATAATAATAATAATAAAAAAAAAAAAAAAAAAAAAAAAAAAAAAAAAAAAAAAACATTGTAATGAAAATGCAACGTTAACGTTACGAAAAGATGTGAAAACATCGCACAAGCAATCGATGATACCGTATAAACTGATTATCACGGTTCAAAATGTGAGGTGTCAAGTGCATATTGCTGGCACACATAATATATATCTCTACCACTTTTTTTTTATGTTATCACATTTAAAGCAAAGATGAGAATGTCTTCTAAATGTTTTATTATAATATACTTCAGTTTTCTGAAACTTATTACCGTCAATCCAAATTGAGTTAGGATGAAACACCCTGTATTTGTGACTCAATAAGTGGTTTGCGGCCCTATGTTTCTATGTGATTTTTTGACCTTGTCGTATGCCTGATGTGTATTGGTATACGATGTGTATGGTATATTGGTATATTGGTGATATGCCTTGTTATTTTAGACACAAAAGTTGCAGGAAGGCATTACTTTTGTGGCGACAAATTCACGTAATCCGTAGGCTAAAAAAAATTAAACGAGTATACTACTGCAAAAGTTTTCGAATCATTAAGTTTTTAATAATAAACAAGCATCACTTTAACTTGCAGTGCATTAGTGTTTGTTTAGTTCAAATCTTGCAAGTCGAATTCATACCTTTTTTAATTATGCGTTTTAGCCAAAACAAATAATACATATGCAATTTGTATGACAGTACAACATTATTCTAATTTAAAAAACATAGAAATTTGTTTAGAATACTGTTTCTACAGGGCTACACAAAAATTAAGATTTTAACATGAAAGCTATTTTTAAACCAATTTCATTTATTCAACAGAGCTGAAATTTTGCTCATAATTGCAATTCTGATGGCAATGCAATTAGTATGATTTATGAGACGTAGCTGTTATGCTTTGTATACAGGGTTACGAAAAAGATTAGTTCAAATTTTGCTAGAAAAGTTTAAACAGCTTTCAATTATCTGAATTTGACGAAACTTTGCTACGTTTATCCGATGACAATTCATTTAAATTACAGCTTGGCGAAAGTAACTATTATGACTTTTTTACAGGGCCAAAGAAGAGACAGCGGAATGATTGTTGCTAACAAACAGAAATTTTTATTTAATTTTAATCAAAAAAAAAATATATATATAGATTATTGACATACCGAAAAGCATTTATATAATTGAAAATAAAGTGCATAGCAGTTATATTTCTTTTAAAAGGACACATAAAAAGCATGAATACATCACTGTCTACAAGCAGAACCTTTATTTCAAAATGAGTAAAATTTATACAGGTTAATTTTTTATACAATAGCATTTTTTTTCAAATAAAAATAATTTGAGCAGCATTTATATTTTTTACAGAGACACACAGAACATTAGATTTTTTTAATACGACTTTATTTTAAAATTTTTATTTATTAGGAAGACTACACATTTTTTTTTTTTACTATTATGAGTAAGCAAACATAAAAAGGAGTGAATGTTAACTTATATGTGTGCAGTAAATTGGTTTTTACTTAATGGTAAAATAAGTATGTTAAGGATCATTCCATGTTAAGAGACTAGTTGTATTTTGAACTATTGTCAGTAATTTTAGTAATATAACACACACAAAAATAATTATTCAAAATGTAAATTTGACATGGTTTGCTAATTAAACTTATTCAAAGCCAAATTTATATAAAAACTATCTAATTTTAATGTTATTTCTTGAATTTTTGTAGTTTTATTTATTATGGTAACTGCCATTACTGGAAAAGGGATGTAAATTATCATACAAAGTGTAATTTATATTATCATTGTTTAGGTAATTTCATCCAAATTGGCCCTTAGATACGTTTCATTGACAAATCATGTTAATTGTACATTTGAAATTTTGTTAGTGTTATATTACTAAAATTACTGCAGTAAATTGTTCTAAATGTAACGTAAGTTACCGTGGAATGACCCTTACACGTACTCTTTGCAATGCATTACATTATTATAATGAAATATTATTGTTAAATAAACCAAATATTTATCCCTTTTTGAGTATTTTATGTTCGATACATTTGAGAAACACTTAAAAATATTTCTTATCAAATTTTAACGAAATAATTTTGTCAACCTACTTTGTCAAAACGTCCATTGTGTACCGTTTGAGATAAAGTGCTTCTAGAGCAATTACATTTCTTTAAATTGTTTATTCTTCATGCATTAAAATCACAATATAATAAATTTATTCTCTAAAACGATAGGAAATCACGAAGAAAAAAAAAAAAATTTTTTTTTGTATTTCAAAACTTCTTATTCTCTGCAATAACCGGATTGCGGTTTTGACCACGGAACTTCGCAAATATTCGATATTTTTGTGTTAAAAAAAGGTCCAAAGAAATTTTGAACTATTTTATTGTTTTTCGCTGTAAATTGGATGCTTTAGAAAGCTAAATGAGCCTCTATACATTTATTTTTTAGTTAATACTTTGTTTTTTGAAATGTGAAGGAAACTAATGGGTCCCCGGTATACCTATATTAAATAGGAAATTATATTGTATAAGGATTCTAATAGATTTACTGTTTCTTATTATCGTGAAATGGGTTGTTAATACTTGTTTAAATTCTTTTAAATTGATAAAATATATTAAAATTTCAAAATAATTTTGCGCACTTTAACTTTTAAATTTATTTAACTACACTAGCAGTGTTATAAAAATATATAACAAAAGATGTACATAAACGTCACCACGAAATAAAATTGCTTTTAACATACCTTAAATAAGTGCTTTTATGCGGAAAGTTCGTATTTACGTGTCAATAATAAAGACATCTTAATGACTACCACGATTAATCCCGGCTCTTTCACTACGAAATCTCTAAAAATGAGTAAGCTTTCTTCAACATTAATGTTTACTATGGTAGCTTAGAGTATGTTATTGCAAAAGAGAGATTAGATGTGGCACTATATCATTTATCTCAGTAGATGGTTATAGGTGCAAATCTGAAGGAATGAAAGAATTCAAGTTTTTCTGTTTATTTTTGATTAAAAAAAAATGGAGTATTTGTAAGTTTTTATCTTTTTAAATTGTAGTTCTTCTTACTCTAAAAGAAGTAAAGATACCCTGTGTTTATTTTATACATGAACTTAAAATGTATTTTAAATATGTATGCAATACAAAAAAAATTAAAATAAAATAGTAAATAATAAAGTATATAATATTTATTAATAATTTTTTATGTGTCACATCTACTTGTTCACCTAAGATCTCTTCTCCCGTATTTGACACCCATATACGTGATTCCACAAAAGAATTTGGACAATATTACAAAATATTACCTAACATTACAGTATTATTTTTCAGATATTACCATAGATGGTAATACCTGAAACAGAGTTTTCCAATATATTAGAGTTTTCTAAATTGTTTAGTTATGTATCATATTTTACCTTATTTAATAATGGAATGTTGTTAGTTATATTTCAAATGATATTTTTTTAAACATGAAAGAAATGAATATAAACAAGTATAAAATTGCACGTCTAGCGTAGCAAATGAGGTGAATTCGTACTATAAGGAAGTTTTTAAAATATTCAGATCTTGGTGTATATAGTATACAGTATAGTAATAGTATACAGTACTTCGAATACAGTAAAGCATCCGAAATATTTTGTGTAACGCTGTAAATACTATCTGCTATCTATTATACATAAAGTAGCTTGTAGTTAACCTCATCAACATATATCAATTTCCTAAAACGTGAAATAGTTAAATATTATTAATACGCACCCCAAACAATGTTTTCCCCTATACCATTATTAAATGGAATACTTTTGTGTAGCTATGTAAATTAATAACAAATATTCTTTGCACTATAGATTGTACAGAATCTATATTTTAGTATATATTTCATAGATGCATATCAATTCTATTACATTCGAAAGTGTGTAACACCATTAAAATACTCTAGAAACTATTTCTGCCTTAGCCGTCATGTTAGGAATACATTTTATTGTCCTTGCATCCGAATTTCATAAAATGTTAAATGGCTCAACAAAATTATGTAACATTTATATATTTTTAATTTCAAATTATTCGGTTGGTAAGTGTTTGCTCTGTTTTATGTCGACAGACAGACGGTCTGAACGACTCCTATACGTGCGATATATTTACATATTTACATATTTACGATTATACGTGCGGCGTATTTACATATTTACGAACGCACTTAAAAAGTGTATACAACTGTCATCAATAAACTGCGCAAATTAACAGTCTTAAGTGCGATTTCGGTGCCACACGTTATAAGCAGTAACTTGACTAGAAAGATCAATAAAAGTTTCAAAATATGTTTTAACTATATAAAACGTTCTCTAGTGAAGTTACCTTTCGCAATTAAGAATAATGTGTGATTATACGTTATAATAATTTATATTGGTTATACGTTATTTTGGGACATCTTATATTTGTGATATATTGTCACTTGTCTGAAAATATTTAATATCAATATTTGCATTTTTGGACAATTTATACCCAATACCACGTATTTTGAACAAATTTTATTTTACTGCAAGAGGACAGTGCTTAAAAGTCAAAGTGAGTGAATATTTCCAACGTACAACAGAATTTCAAAATATAGTACAATGCCTAAAACCGCGTAACTTTTCTTTATAGAAAACATGCATTTTTTTCAAATAGTATTTTTAACACAAAACGCAGAGCTATTTGACACTTTTACTTGCTACTTGACTGGGTATAAGAAATAGAACTTCATTTACACAATCTCAGAGTAAAGTCATGAATTTCAGTTTGGATGATTACAGTATCTTAAATTTATGCCTGAATAAATTGTGTGAGCACCGTCAACATTTTAAAATATGGTCTGAATATATGGCATTATAAAACATTTCAAATGATTTGTACTTATAATATCAAACATCTAGAAATAACATGACCTAATAAATATAGAAAAATCACAATTCGAAAAAGGCGCAGGGTAAACAACGAGGCACATATGGAAAATAATAATTTTATCTATAACTTCTGATATAAACTATTTTAAGGATTTTCAGCAATAGAAATGAATAATATTGTTTATTTACAATTACTAAATGTATTTATCTGGTGTTAGTTTGATGAAATAAACATTTTTCACACGTGCCCACTTTACTGTACTTACTTAACCTTTAGATTACGGGACAGTACTGGGGACTATTTTTATATTTACTGGCATCACAATTTACAAAAGAATATCTTTATAATAGAGTTCTGTGGTGCGTATTCTAATGTAAGAGTAATGAAGGAATATTTTTTCAAAAAGTGGTGCGAATAGAATAAATAAATAGTAGTTGGGACGACATGTGTCCCAACCCCGTAATCAAAGGGTTAAACATATAAGGGAATATTCGACTTGCACTTGAGACAGGGAATGTGAAAAAAAAAATTAAAAAAAAACTTTTCGATCGTACCATGTTCTTTAACCATATACACTTTAAAAAATGTAAATTTGTAACTTTTACAAATGTATATGTGTACATTTTAAAATAAAACCTTTGATACAAAATTTACATACTTGTCCTTAAAACTTACCTGTATTTATGTGTATTTACTAGCTAAAAGTAATTATGCAATTTATATACCGCCGAAAGCTCGAACAAGTGTATAAATGGTAGAAAATGATAGACTTTTACCCATATTGGTGTGATTTGCAAATTTTGCATGTCACATAAATATCTGTGCATTTTACGCTTTACTTCGAAATATGTGTAAGAAGATTACACAGATATATTCTCAAGAGCAGAATGTTACAAAGAAGTGTGTGTACAATTTGTATGCACCTATATGTGTAAGAACAGAATTCTACACAGGGTTATGCGTAATGAAAGAAGCAAATATATATGTAAGAACATAATACTACGCAGAAATATTTGTACTTATTTAAACACAATAGACAGCAGAACTTGATACTATTCCTATGTTTTTGAAGCTGAATGGTCAAGTTAATGGTTTAGAAAGTCGAAGATTGTGTGTTCAATTACCGTTTCAATAATTACTGCTTGTTTAAAATAGATTTATTTAAATACAGAGTTTCTCCTCTTTACATAGATGTATCTTAAAAAACTTGTGATCGAGATTGATAGAAAAATACTGGCCAAAGTACGGAAATAATACCAGTATCAAAATTTCCATATATTTATTATTTTTTCTTGTTTATTCGAAGTATGCATAATCTAAAGGAGAATTATAACTATACTTTTTTGGGGATTAAAAAAAATTAACATAGAATGGAATGGGGGATTATAAAAATATTCATCTCAAAATTTACATCCCAAATTTTATTTTTGTATATTATATAAGTATATTCGTAATCATTTTTCCTCTAAATGTTAAACTGCGTATTTCTGAATCACCTGATAACATTTTAAACGTTATAGCCGTTTAATGTGTTATAAGAAATTCTGAATTTGAAAGTATTTTGAAAGTAGCATACTAGGTCGTATGTTTAGTAGCTCTCGAGTCTTTTTACACATTTAGACAAATCGTATTTTTTACCATCATTATACTTGTTTTAATGGGTAAATTTTCGCATTTATTTTTTAAAATGATAGGTAGTAAAAAATAATTATTTTATTTTAAATGAGTTTAACCTTATTTGTGTTTTAGTCAATAGCTTAAAAATATATATATTCTATTCTATTCTCGTATAATTGCAAATAGCATACTCGTATAATTGCAAATTCATTATTTCATTATTTACATATTTATATGATGGAATTAAAAAAGATTTTCCTTGTCAGATGGCTGCTTTTTCTGTTGAAATTTGATTTGAAGAAAACTCTAGAGAAGAATGAAACAAGTAGGCCTTTTGTATATGCGTAGTTTTCTGATATACGTTCGAAATCCTTAGTTCGATTAAATGATTGGTAAATTTCTTTTTGATTTATATTGCTTTTTTTATTCAATTTTTATGAAGTTTTAATTTCGATGGAAAATATTAGCTGTAAACTAATGGAAATGCTCAAATGTTTGTGTAGTTTCTGATTAAAACACATTCGATGTATCCTAGTAATATTGATATTTTTGTTTTTCTCTATGAAAATTTAGCAACTAAATTGTACTGGATGTGTAATTGAACTTGTAATGGAATTGTACTGCAGTGTTTGTTATTTTCACTACTTGTGAAAAAGTGATAGATCTCTAAGTTGAGCCAGTACAATATTGAAAAATTCGCATAATAAATACACTGTGAAACATTTTCCAACGCTAGCATATCCTTAACAAACTTCATTTTTTTTCATTGATTATCTAAATTAGCAATTTAAAATCCCGTATATTAGCGAAAATTCATTTTCAACAATTGTTTCCTATATCTGGAAATGTGCACAAATTATTTCGTTTATTCACATATAATATCAATGTAATTCATACTACTGACTAACATAATAACAATTAGATTAAGTTTAAAAAAGTATACCAGAGCCAATACAATATTGAAAAATTCACATACTAAATATACTGTGAAAGATTTTCCGAAACTAGCATATCCTTAACAAATTTCATTTTTCCATTGATTATCTAAATTAGCAACTTAAAATGTATACCAGAGCCTGAAACGCATTTTAAGAAATTATTGATCATAGTCATTCAACAAAGCGAAATCTCTATAAGTAACTTTTTGTTGTTATTTCTTTAAGATTGAAATACCATAACATTATAGAAATATCCCGCAAATGTTTTTATACAGATTTTACTATAATGAAGTTACAGTACGCAATTAAATAAGAAATAAAAATGCTAATTATTTTTCACACGTTAGAAATCATGATGTACTTTATCTCAGTGATTGTCTTTTACTTTATTTATCATATTTACTTGTTCATATATATTTTGTTTAAAATATCATACAATAAATAAAATACACCCAAAAAGAATTTCCCGCTGACCATAATACATCAGAAAACTTTTCTCTGTCCCTTTTAAACACTTTTCAAAACACACAAATTTTCAAAAATAAACGTACTAACATACATAAGTTTCATGGCAATCCGAATATATTTAAAAGAGTTACAGCACGTGTAAACAGGAAGACGGAAGACAACTGGACGGTAAAACCGAATTCCCGAGTAATAATATAGTTCCAAATATTTACAAATATGTTAGAAAAGTCTGTTTCAAAGTCTCAATAGACAAGTTTAGCAATTTCATATTCCAAAATGCAAGTGAATATTAGGATATTGTATGCTCCTAAAAATATTTCGGAAATAATCATGGCAGACCCGAGAATTGAAGAAAGTCCATTTTTTTCTCTGGGATAAGAAAGAAAATAGCCTGAATTGAAGATATTTTCGTTCTTTGTTTTCTCATTCTAAGACCGTAACTGAAAAAAAGATTAACAAAAGATACTTCTTTTATTCTTCACGGATGACCTTGGCTTTGTACCTTGAACCGCGCGATTTATATAGAGCATCTTATTTACTAGGCCATCACTTGGAAAAGGGCGAGTTTAACATGAAAATATGAGTTGCTTCAATTTGGGGGAATAGTGTAAAGTTTGTTCAATTTCTTCTTCAGGAAGATCATAAATTTTATATTTATGTCTCGAATATTCTTTCGTTATGAAACAATAGTTGATGTTTCAACACATAGAATAATAACAGAGGATAAAATTATTTAATGTTGCACATATTTCAATTTGTCATAATTTGATTGTAACATGTAAAATCTAAATATTATATTTTCATTCAAATTGAAGAAGAAATGTTTACTTTATGGATAAAGAAAAAATTAAATTTATAGAACTACTATGTAATTTTTAACTATGCTCGTTTGGAATATATTTTACATGCCAGCGCTTTTTTAATTCTCTAAAGTATAAATTGCTTAGAAGATTAAACGAATGAGGAAATGAATATGTTATTACATTTAAAGACATTATTTTTGTTTATATATAAATTAGAAATTTCAATTCATAGAAATTTTAGTTAAAAAAAAAAAATATATATATAACATCTGTCGTATTAATAAAGCCAATACGCATGCGAAAAGGAAAAATAATTTCCCCTCTTTTCTGTTTTTCCGGAAGAATTAGTGGGAAAAAATGCTTTCTAGATGTATGGAAGTTATTTGTTTAAAAAAGAATTAAGTGTAAAAAGTCGATTTTTTCTCACAGTGTAAGAAAATATCTTCTTTTTTTTTCAGATTCGTTAAAAAAAAATTATAAAAAAATTAGTTCATTATTGGCAACATCAAGTAATTTTTAATAAAATATTTTTTCTAGTGCTCTTTTATATTATTAGACGTAAAACACATGAGGTTATTGTTATGTCATTACGATGTCCTATTAGACCTATGCGCTGACATATAAATAACGGCTGCGGATTTTTTTCAGCATATGTATTGTTCCGTGAGTTTTGGTAAGAATATTTTTTTAAAGTTTTTTCCGATTTTTTTTTAATTAAACAACTCAATTTTTTTACATATAAAATACTGGTATATAAATTTCAAAGATAGAACATAAGGTGTTCTGGTGTAATAACGCCAGGCGGGGTAATAACGCCAAGTGCTAATATTATGCATAATTTATGAACTAATCCGGTAAATGAATAATGTGCTCTGCGCAGAAAGGTTTTGAGTCATATAAATCGCAAAAACAGCTTAAAATTAATTTGTAGGTCTTGTTGCTTTTGCAAGCAACTAAAATTAACGCTTGATCTAAAATTTGCTAAAAAGTTTTGTGATGTGAAGACTTTATTTTTTATCCGGAAATACGTAATTATTATACGAAATAAATTTGTAGTGCATTTCATGTACTTTCAAAATGTTGTAGAAGATTTTGGATATCTTCTCTAGATAATTGGTAGTTTAAAAGATATTGCGCAATTAATATACCAGGGTAATAACTCCAATCCTTGGCGTTATTACCCCGGTTAATTCCCAACAGTGGCCGAACTATATCCTAAGGGGGTTTATTTATGATAATATTTATGTTGAAATGATAATAATACATAAGATTAAGGGGGGGTGTCAAATACCCAAAACTAATCTCTCTATTTTTTAATACTAGTGTAAAAAAAATTAAACTCTTATAAATAAAACTATATCAAAATGTTTTCAATAATCTAATTCGAACATCTTCAAAATCAGGTTTCTATTAAATGTACACTAGATTGTTCAATTGAATTGTAAATTTTAACTGTCCGTTTTCTCAGCGTGCGGTTTTACAAAATTTTACAAATTTAACCTTTAACCGATGTGACAGAAATCGTAAAATAACTATTGTGAAGCGGTTGTGAGATCGCAAGATTGAAGGATGAATAAAAGGCCGGAATAACTCATAGGATTGTGTTTTTGTACTAAACATTTTATAAGAATATTATACTTAACATTCACCTATTTAAAAGTCTCTGGTGATAGTACAAAAGTTCCAAATGAAACAAAATTTCGGTAGTGTTTGTATTTGAACTGAAAACTACAAGTTAAACTATAAAAAATAAAAGAAAAACAGTGATCTGTGAGACCGGCAACATTAGTTAAAGGTTAATAGGGCAATCAATGATTAAAAATCATAGAACTCTGTGCCTGCGCTAATCTTTTTATGCAGAAGTAACTCTAATTAAATTGAATCTATTCAAATATTTCTAACAATTGTACGAGGACTCCAAACGAAAGATAATTTTTAGTTGTACTATTTTCAGTTTGCTATAGTTAAACTGGAAAATACAAGTTAAACTTTAAAATTTGCAAGGGGGTACAGCGTTCAGTGTGATTGCTAACAGCAGTTAAAGGTTAATTTTGTTGCTAGTATAGAGATAATGATATATAATCACATGAATCATGTATAAAATTTAATAAGTGATCTCATTGGGTTAAAAACAATTTACTAGACTTACTATAACAGTATTAAGAAAAATATTTATTACATATAACTCTAGTTATTATAAAATTTCACATGATTAAAATATTACGTCATAAATGGTTAAAGCCTTGCAATGCTTTGTAACGTTAAACACACGTTGGGTGTCATTTGTAACGGCTGGGTGGTCGTGGTGGGGGTTAAATGCAGACATTCTCAGAAATTAAGATAAGAAAACACAGTTTATTAAAATGATAAGGGTTCAAGGGAAGTGGAGCGAGTCTTAATATTTATAACTGAGAACACTCTTAAAAGACTAAACGCATACTCAGAGGCTCCGGACTAGCTCAATCGTGGCACCTTCTATTACTTCTCAACTATCTTTCGGCTAAGCTGCTAGATAAAGCTTATTTAGACAACCCATGGCTGTGTGTAATTCTTTATTCACTTTCAAATAATCAAAATGTAATTACTATGAAATTTCTTACCACGGCCAACTCTCAAGTCGAATACCGAAACTCCTTTACAACTCACTGGAGGCTCGCTGCTACTTTCAATCTGCTAGCACTTCGCTGACTAATATCTCCAGAACACTCGGCTGGCTAATCGCCAGTGATTCACTTCGCTATCTAATGTCGATGCCAGAGACACTCACTCGCTGGCTAATGCCAGAGACACTCACTCGCTGGCTAATGCCAGAGATCCTCACTCGCTGGCTAATGCCAGAGATACTCTCCACACACTCAAACTCCAAGCTTTTATATGCTGCAAACTGAGATACTTCACATTAACATATTATTAATAACCGCGAGCTAACTGCAGAACCCGAAAGAGACACACACACTCTAGAAAGTTAAAGTAAAAGAGAGGATAGATGTCGCTTTTACGCTTACACATGTTAAATTATTGACGTCACGATCTCAGAAATACTAATGTGCCTTTATGACAAAGGTCACTCCCTCACAACACCCCCCTCGGATTCCACAGAGAAAAAGGGCTGGGCCAAATGCATGCCCAGGACTTTTTCTTGTTATAAATTTCAAACCGTAAAAAAAACACAGTGATGGGTGAAATTTAGCGCTGAAACATAACTTTTAAAATATTAACTTTAACCCATCACAACCAAAAAACCTCAGTTTGCCTCAAATATTCACATATTCAATCCAATCATCCTTTTATCCTAAAAATAGCCTCCTTAAAACTACCAAAACTCGTAAAACTTTTAAAACTAATTACTTCTTTCAAAACAACCCACTCCACTGGGAGTGCTAAAATTCGTCAAAACACTAAACTTTCGAAATTTTCCTCAATACTGCAATACAACCGTAACTTTACAAAAAATTTCTCCATAAAACTTTCCCAACATTAGAATTTGCACCAAATCCAAAAAACCCAATGCGCAAAAATTTTCCTCACCAAAATTCCGCACTCATCTAGAATTAAATTTACTTCATACTAAAATAACTCTGCTACTACGTAATACCTACATACCCATTAGCCAATGAACTAACTCCCAAAATTCTTCAGAACTTAACTCCACTTTCACAATATTTGGGGCACATACGTACAGCGTCACATAGCTGTGCTTATGCAACAATCAAAAATATCAAAAATTTACAAAATGACGTCATCAAGTAACTCTTCATCTGTATTAACTAAAAGAAAAATAGCAGAATCAATACATAACACAGGTATACTTCCCTGCAAGAAAATCACATTAACATTCAATTTTAATACAATACAATTTCAAATTCAAATGCAACTTAAAATTTCGCAACTTGCGGAAACCATTCCCAACTAAAGTACAAATGCAACACATGAACCACGAACGATAAGGAGAGAGTTAATTCATTAAATGTTAGTATAAGAGATAGAAACGCGTGTCAAGGACTTCTTGACCGCAAAACACGTGCACGCCTGAACCGTGGCGCGTGTACAAAATAACCCAAATTACTATCTATACTTTCTGAAAATTAAACATACATTAACATACATTTTATAACACATGAACAGTATAACAATATAATAACATTTTAACAATTAACATAACAATTTAACAATAGATCCAGAATTTTTAAAAGCAGTTAAAACCAAAATTCCAAACATAAATAAAACTAACAATTTTGCAAAAAATTTTGAACACAATTAAGCACTAATCGCGAGTCCGTCAAAAAATTCCAAAAATGGCCAAAAATACAAAACAGTCTCTCTGCTTTTTATTCCTTCACCTTGCTACTACATATATGCACTCTAATAGAAATTTAATAAAGAACATTATCACCCAATCATAGAGATGATTCGCTGCTGGCCGGTTCCATACTACAGGATGGCTTTCTCCTCTTGTCCCAGAAACCTTGTACGAAGGATCTTTCGTCATCAGAACTGTACGGTGACGCCACAGTTGACTGTCGTGCCTGCAGCCTGGTTCTGAATGGATGCCGTGGGATACTTGTAGGTTCCGCTCGACGACTCTGCTCTGGCCGGTTCGCTGGGATCACTCCATGGCGGGATTCACACTGCTGATGCCGATAATCTGAATGTTGTTTCCTCTTTCTCGACGCACTCGAAGTTTCTGAAGATCATAGGCCACGTTTCTTTCCGGACCTATGCTGTTTCTTATTGGGCAAAAATTCGGAATTTAAAGTTCTTTTAACAGTTTGACGAATGTCCATATGAAATCTTTTCCGGGGATTAAGTACCGAAGATGTTGAACTATTGGATAATTTGTGTTTCTGAGGTTGCTGTCTAATAAGTGGAGGAACGGGACAGTTTATAATCTTTTGTCTTTTATGGCACACAGAGTCTGATGTATTTGACACTGCTCTCTTATTTTTATTATCATACTTTGCTCTCGGATTGATAGGCTTTCTACTTTCAATAACAGTTTTTGGAGCTGTTTGACCAAATTTTCTTCTTGAATATTGATGAAAAGAATTATATGAAGAAGTGCTGGACTCGGGACACTCATTGGATCGGGAATTTCGCGAAACACCACTCGACACATGAGAACCTTCACTACCATTTTCTCTGAACTTATAAACTCTAACCTGATCCAAATTAACCGTCATTCTTTCACCATTGACGTTAACAATCAAATTATTATTTCGAACTTCCAAAACCTCAAACGGACCTACAAACTTCGGACCAAACTTAGCTACTCTCTTTTGACGACTTGAACTTAACCAATACTTTTCTACTAACACAAAATCTCCAACTTTCACTTCCAATTCCCTTCTACGCATATTATAATACTGAGCTTGCTTTTCTTGCGCTTTTCCCATCTGAACCTGAGCTTCCTTAACCAACCTCTCAATATCCTGACACATGTACTGACTTTCCGCATCCGACACCATAACTAGCCTTTGAAATGGAGTAATGACTTTTCTACCCAAAAACAATTCAGCCGGCGTTTTCCCCGTTGACTCGTGAACTGCCGTACGCAGTGCGTACGCAAAATGCTGAAGAAACTGGTCCCAATTTGCATGATGAGAACCAACATAAGAAGAAATCATTTGAATTAATGTACGATTTACACGTCGTATGACACGTCAATGATCGATCTCCAGCTTAAATAACTCAGAAATAAAACAAGGGCCATGATCGCTAACTACCCTAATTGGTGCACCATATTTAGAAATATAATTATCGAAAAATGCATCGGCAACTGCAGGTGCAGAAGGCTCCGGACTAGCTCAATCGTGGAACCTTCTACTACTTCTCAACTATCTTTCGGCTAAGCTGCTAGATAAAGCTTAATTAGACAGCCCGTGGTTGTGTGTAATTCTTTATTCACTTTCAAATAATCAAAATGTAATTACTATGAAATTTCTTACCACGGCCAACTCTCAAGTCGAATACCGAAACTCCTTTACAACTCACTGGAGGCTCGCTGCTACTTTCAATCTGCTAGCACTTCGCTGACTAGTATCTCCAGAACACTCGGCTGGCTAATCGCCAGTGATTCACTTCGCTATCTAATGTCGATGCCAGAGACACTCACTCGCTGGCTAATGCCAGAGACACTCACTCGCTGGCTAATGCCAGAGACACTCACTCGCTGGCTAATTCCAGAGATCCTCACTCGCTGGCTAATGCCAGAGACACTCACTCGCTGGCTAAGGCCAGAGACACTCACTCGCTGGCTAATGCCAGAGATCCTCACTCGCTGGCTAATGCCAGAGATACTCTCCACACACTCAAACTCCAAGCTTTTCTATGCTGCAAACTGAGATACTTCACATTAACATATTACTAATAACCCCGAGCTAACTGCAGAACCCGAAAGAGACACACACACTCTAGAAAGTTAAAGTAAAAGAGAGGATAGATGTCGTTTTTACACTTACACATGTTAAATTATTGACATCACGATCTCAGAAATACTAAAGTGCCTTTATGACAAAGGTCACTCCCTCACAGCTTCATAAAGTTATATTTAAGCGGGAATTTTTAACAAAGAGAGGCACAGGGTGTTATATTCTATTGAAGCTCCCCTTCACTCCTTTTTCTTTCATTTTCATAAAAAAAAAATGATTATTTACTATTGCATAGAATTCATATATGGAAATATCAATACTGATTCAAATAAACACAGTTAAAACCGTGCAATGTTTCGAATAATTCAATTTAAATGGTCCTTTTTAAGCAAAAAGTAGTTTAAAATCTGATTTCTTTTGCCTTTTCCCCCTCCACTTTTTTTTTCTTACACTTTCACAAAAAAATTTAACATTTTCAATAGCTTAGAATGCAATTTGTCAATTTCTAGAGCTGTAGAATTTGTATTTTAGAATTGAGCAATCTACATGTCATTATTCCATTTTATTTTATAGTTTTGTTTGCATGGCGTTATACCCATATAGCTGGGTAACAACGCCAAATTTCATTGTTGAAGAAATCACGCCATCTTATTTTATGAATACATATCTGTTACATTTATATATATATATATATATATATATATATATAGTCAATGAGTTGCTGTATCAAATCCTGTATTCGTTTGAAAAATACAATCTAAAACTAAGCCGTGAAAATTTGTAGAACCTTAACGTGGCGTTATTACCCCAGGATACCTTACTTTAAAAATAACCTGCCTTCGGCAGCCGCCATTTCTTTTGTTTTTAGGCCTAGTATTCAGGACGATGGATGCACAGAGAAAACTGCCCACGAGTGGTGTATTCGTAAAAACATCAGAGGGTACACGCTCAAAACAAGTAGTAAACCCTAGAGTGTATATACTAAATAGTTTTTGAGAAACAGATGTTATACGGTGTTCTTTAAAAGAAGCCAGAGAGTATACGGCGTATACCCCGTATACCCTTCAATACATCCCTAGTGCCCACAAAAAACGTCTTATAGCTATTTTGAGTAGAGTTCCAAATAGGACAGAAAATAGTGTCTTAAACTCTCAGTACAGACATTTATATCTTTGAGGTTTCAAAAGTTAGGAGAATATTAGTATACATCGTAGCTGTAAATCATCTTTGTTTTCCGAACCCGCTAAAAGAAGAAATTTCAGGAAACAAAATTAATTAATTAATGAGCGAATTGAGTAATATCGAACTTTATAATTAACTAATTAATTAAAAGTTATTTAATTATTATTAAAGTAATTATATTAAAGTAATTTAATTAAATAACTTTTTTCGTGTAAATTCTCTTTACTTTAAGGTATCTTAAAGTACTTGCATACGTTCGGAGCACTGATTTTTTAAAGAAAAATACAATTTCGAATAAATGCAAATATTTGTAGATCATCTGTAATGCAGAATTGTGAAAAAAATTATTACAATGCTATTTCAAAATTTAAAGCATTTTGGTTGTTTTTGCCAATTTTTAGCGAAATTTCATGATTACGCAAGACTTATACACTTAATTCAACTGAATGAATTTCAATTTCCTTTATATACTATACTATCATTACTCAATCTTACAACTATGCATCATATACACTTAGTTATGAAGAATAGTATGTGATAATATTTGTATTAGTGCTAATTAAAATGTGACCCATCGAATACAAAATAAAATTCTCTATGTAATAAAAGATTAAGAAAATAATCTTTCTAGCTGAAAAAGAATCAATTACATATTCTTTCGAATATATTTCTAAATTTTTAATTAATAGTATGTTACTAATGTAACTGTTAGTCCTAAAATTTTACAATTATATTGGTTTTAATATAGATAATCACACACGCACACACAAAAAAAGACAAGACAATGTATATTTATTCCCCCATACGGATACATTGTTTCCAAATATTCTGTCTAAAAGAGGTTATTATCCCATATTACACCTAACGAAGCAAGTAACTCCTATTTTCACTTTCTTACGACCCATAATCTCGTAAGAGTTATGGTGAAAGTGCTTAAATTATATGAGACATGTAGTTGCGGAAAGATCACATGAATTTCACGACCTTAGTTGAAGTAAAATAGTAGTCCTACGAGGTTTCTTACTATAAATTGCACTTGGGGTTAAAAATAAAGAAACTTTCCACATGGGATTGAACTTTATGTGAAATAGTTTCAAATCTGTTAAAGTGAACTCTTGAAAAATTCAAGTCTCTATTTAGTAAAGAATGAATGATAATTTGTTTGTTGTATTACACTTATATAGTGGTTTTACTTTATCCATAAAATAATCCGAAATTATTCTTAAATTTATTATTAATTTAAAAGTTAGAAAAGTTACAAAAGGGAATTGTGTACGATAAAATTACGAATTTTTTCCTCGCAATTAAAATTTATATAAAGTGTAAATATTATTAAATTGACCCTTTGAGCTCTGGAGTGTAAATTTCTTCAAAATTCCAAATGTCAGATTGACACCAGTATTTTGTAAAGAAAAAAAACGGTTAACGATAAACACGAAAAAGTGCATTAAACCTTTTTCAAATAAATTTGATGGAACTTTCCTGTGTCATTCTTGCATTTCTGAATTAAAATTATGTGGTAGAAAATTCTACCATCAGAGCTCAAGGGGTTAATCATCTCTTACATGACAGTATACGTTACTTCTAAAACATAAAAATCCATATTATATAAATTTATGTCTTTAAATAATGCTGATATCATATTGATGGTGGCAACACAGTTTTAAATAATGCTGATGTCATATTAATGGTGGCAACAAAGTAACCGCAATTTTATCTTTTGCTGCTGTTTTTATATTTTTTAAACATAACAAATTTGAAATTTTCGTATCATAGAGTAAGTGGAAAAGTTATTTGAAGTATAATTTGTTTAAAGACTACCATTATTAATTTGCTGTTTTTATTAATTTACTGAATTTTTCAAGTATTTAAAAAAATTCCGAACAAGTTCGTTTAAAATAAATCTCTATTGCGGACATCCTGATTACGAAAGAATTACATATTTGAACTTAAAACAGTATCAATATCTCACCTTTTGATTCGAGCGGTTATTTCAAAATGAAATTGAAAATCCATGAATACGTAAAAAAGTAATATAAATAAAACACACATTCAAAAGACATATCTAATTACGCGTTTAATCCATAATGAATTTGATTCTGAAATGACCGGAATCAAAAGGGCTAGTGTAAAAGTAAAATTATAGATTTTTCTTCACATATTACGTTCTGATATTTAGTTCTTATAAGTGTTCACATTTAATAATTTTCAAAACTTTATTTGAATTTGTTATTTATATTCCTTAAGAAAATATACTATACTTTTTCTTGGCCTGAGACTTAAAAAGACCACGTTAAATGACAGCAATGTACAACAGCTTTATCCACCTATATTCTTTTATTAAGGAGGCCGAGTTCTCCTATTTTAAATATATATCGTATAATACTGAGAGCGTGAGTACCAGTATTATGCAATGAATTCGAACTTTTTTCTTTTACTGTGTAGCTGTATTCTATTCAGCCTGTAATCTATTTAAAATAAATTTAACGCCAATTAATGAAAAAGCTGTATAATCGCCTATAAAAATTACTGGCGTGCTGAAAGTTGTACTGGAATTTATATACACACATATATATATATATATATATATATATATATATATATATATATATATATATATATATATATATGTATGTATAGGTGATTCTAGGTGAATCAAGAGCATGAGTTATTATTCTGATAGTGAAGGCTCTTTAGATTTACCTGAGAGTAGAAAATAGGGTATAATATTTTGAGGGGCTCACAACCATAATAGGCTAAATTCATTTTTCTCTATTTGAACAATAACGCTTTCAAGTTCTTAATAAATAATGAATTTATCCTATCTTTCTTTTTGTCTCAAGGGTTTTTTAAGTCCCGTTTACGATGCATCTTGAGTGACATTTGGTAAAGAAAGTAACTTGCAACCATGAGCCCGTTTTTTCAAATTTATTTTACGAAAATATTGATCCTCATTGAGAGTTTTTTAGAAGAGTAACTTAAAAAGAGAAGCCCAAACAACTCGCAGACATTTAACATCCATCGAACGGAAACAAGATCACTTGATTTCCTTCTCTCTCTTTGTAATATTTTCTTCCAAAGCTGCAGAGTAAATTAAGTCGAGATTCTTAACCTTAATCACATCAAATTTAGGACCATTTTTATTAGTATTCATAATAGTTTCATTAACCCTCTCACTGACAAGCCCGTCTATAGACGTTCCCTAAGCTCCAGGTTTCACTGCAATGCAAGCAATAATTAAAATGATATAACTCAGTTGATTTAATGGATTTTTAATACATTGTGCAATAATTAACACACTCAAGGATAACATTCATATTCGTAAATAAGATTTTTCTATAATTTTTTTAACAAAAAAAACAGAATGCTGAGAAAACAACATTACGATTTTGCCCTTTTGCAAGTCTGTCAGAGGGTTAAATCAACAAAAACATAGATTTTTCTTCTTTTTTTACAACGTGCTGTTATAATAATCAAATTCTGTGTCAGTCAAAAGAAAAGAGTGGCTGAATGCCATGAATTTGTGATCAATACTCCTTTGTACTAGTAACTAGACTCAGTAACGTAAGAGACATTTTCATGTTCCTATTTTGTAGAGCACGCGCATCAGAATATGGAATAAGTTTCTTATTATGTTAAGAGGCTTTCTCTCTTAGGTGTCTTGCAACAATGCGAGAACGGTCTTCAAAACGTCTTTCTCCCTCTATTTAATCCCTGACGTACAGGTATCCCACAGTATTATTAAAGGATTGATGCATGCCAAAGTCATAAATATATAGATTGCGTTTATAATAATCTATGGATTTTGAATTCTTGTGAAAAAGAAGTGCTGTTTGTAATCAGTAATTCAGTAATTGTAGTAATCGGTTATTGTCAACAGTAAGTTTCATCTGAGACTTTATTACTTATTAACATACGTAGTATGTGGTACGTTTTGAAAATCGAATAATTTTTTGACAGATTTCCAAGTTTCAGAAACTTGAGGTACCTAAAAACATATTTTTAGAAAAAAAATTGCCGTCCGTCTGTGTGACTGTAAACACTATATTTCCCGTACAAATTGAGATAAAGTCTTGAAATTTAGTGCGTACCTAGTACGCAATAACGGAAAAAAAGCCTATTGAATAGCAGTAACCTCGATTATACGGAACGATTTTTTTTACTCTCGAAATATTCGTTCTGATGAAAGTTATATAAAAAAATTCGAAATATTTTATTAGGGAGAGAATGTAAAAGACAATAAAAAACATAAATTCGGATAATTAGTTGTCGAGACAATTTTAATCCTTTTTTTTCACACGCTTTGATTTTTCGTGCCCCTATATTTCATTCAAATTTCAATTCAAAGATATATTTAATTAGATGTCAGACGTTTGAATGCACGCAACAAATTGTTTGTTAGTATGATTAGCAGTTTTGGCATGTTTATTTCATGCTGTTTAATACTACTTGATTAATCTGTCGACGAAAAAACTATCGCCAAACTATAAGATTAAATGACAATATAGGCTTATCGTAAATGTCACACTCACTTGATATTAAATACGTTACAAGTATTTGCATCGTCATCAAGTGATTTTAATTCGGCGTTTTATTTGTATTTCTTTTAATACTTTATTAATTTATTTGTTCTTTCGTTATGTAAAGTAAAAACTTTGCCAATTTGTATAAATTTGCGAGTAATTTTGCGATTTATATATTTGTCGAAATGATTTTAAGGGATAACCAAGTAGTAGCCGCAATTCCATAACAGAGCATTACTAAGTATTACAAATATTTAATTATAAGTTTAAATCTTATTTTGGAATTGCAACGCAATTCATTAATAGTTTTCCATGTCTTATTTTCATATTTTATGTTATGCATATCCATGATGGGCAAGTATTACGGTGGCCCCTGATGGCTAGTTATTATTTGTTTTCATTTTCTCTCTAGCCTATTTAGCTTTTTGCAACTGGACCATTTATTGACTTCCAAGACTTTTTTGTAATATATTTCCCATTTTGTGTTCATTGTCATCATTCTCTAGTTCGAAAATGGAACTTTGTGATTAGAGTTATTTTTTCCCCTTTAATGATTTTTTTAAGGAAAACGTTGCCGGTATGTTTATCGAGAGAAGAGAGGAGAGGCATTAATAACAGTATTTCTTTCCATTCATAATTTATTTATCTGATCTATCACGAGCACTTATTTTTAACAGAATATCTGAAATCGCTATTTATTTAAACTGCAACGGTTTTAGCTATAAGGCAAGATTTAGACGAGAATAGATTTCAGTTGTAAGAATAATACATTGATGAATAGATATAATATGATTCAATATGTTTGTGAAGGTTTCTTGTATTGCTTCACCAACTCTGGATACAGATGCAATCTATGACAAATTATATGAGCTATAGATTTCGAGTAGATAAATCTCAGTTTACTGTCCATCTGCATAATTTATATCATATTTTATGGACTTGGTCTAATATGGTTTTGAGCCCCACATGTAGTATAATTATGGCGTAAGAAATTGTTATTTACTTTAAAGGATTCTCTGTTAAATCCAAATGTTCTCAATCATAAAAAATGGGACTAAAACTCATTTGTTAAGTTTAAAATGAGAGTTACTGAACAAATGTTTGAAATTTATTAAAGTTTCAGGATAAAAAGGCGAAATTATCATCCACACCTTTCTGAGAGATATTTTCCTTCGCTAAATGTCCATGAAATATGAAAAAAAAAAAAACAGAAGAAAGTGTGTAGATTGCTCACAGATTGTAAGAACTCAAAGAAAAGTAACACAGGGAACTATGCAATGCACGACTTCGAATTTATCCTTTCTTTAGAGACCATCACACACTATGTGCTTTCTGGATTATTTATGTTATTTACGCATATCTTTTATAATTTTTTTTGTTTTGATATGTATTAAATTGAAAGATGTTTAAAAATAAATTATTTCCACATTTTTCTTTGCAAGTGGTATCAGAATTTCGAATTTCTCGATCAACCGCAAATTTCCTGTAATCTCTACTCCCCAATAACATATTTCCTCATTGTATGCATTCCAGATTGATTTATACAAATCTCTAAAAAATCTTAAGGAATAAAAGCTTATTTTATGTCAATATATATGTTCAATATCTCTGCGCAATTTCTCCGCAAATGAGAAATGTTACATATTTCTCATTCCCATTGTAACTCACTTATCATTCTGTTGAACAAGATAATTAACACATATATTATTTAAAGCGCTGATTCACAATGTCATAAATGTTATGCATTATAAATAATAGATATAATACAGCAACATTGAAGAAATTCGTTATAAATATCATGTTTAAACATGAAAGTGATAGACGAAAAACACAAATAAAGCAAAGATTTTTTTAATGCAAAAAATGTTGATTAATCTCATAAAGAAATTTATATTTTAAAAATATGTACTATATGTAAACTAAGGTATTCTTTTTTTTCACATGATTATAAAATAATACATCACACTTTTATAAAAAAAATACGATGTTTTTCTATTTTGACTGTTCGATATAAAACCTAACAAATTATATATATATATATATATATGGATACACTATTTGGCCAAAGGTGACCGGCGACTTTCGATTTTAGACATTTTCTTAAACATCTAGAAAAATTCATGAGGAATTATCCTCAAACTCAAAGTGTGTAAATATAATAGTACAGGTCATACATTTCCGTGAAGATTTTTTTCGAAAAACCATAGGGGATCGTCCACTTATTGAAAACAAACGATTATCTTTTGGATAACCCTGACAAAACTAGTTTAGCAAAAGTGTTCAAACTGTAGATTATAATTAAATGGCTGTAATAAACTCTGTTCAATTTTATATGGATAGCATATATACTGGTAGAGAAAGTAAGGATTTTATAAAAACAGTCGCAAAATAAGGGGATTTATCCAAATGTAGTAATACGTCCCACATTGTGTATTCTATATTGACACTAATTAATGGATATATGGATACAACCCCTCATCTTTTTGTTTCATTTTGGGAATAAGAGATTTTCAGCTTATTCTAATGACGATTATTTTCAGAATTTTCAAGATATGATTTTGAGAATTTCACAAAAGTTGCTCTATACATTTCACTAACACAAGTTGGAAATGAAATTTTAATTTCGTTGACGCATGCGCAGTGAAAAATTATGTAGTAAACCTACTCATTTTTCATAAAATTTTCATTATTTTTTAATTCTGATTACAGGTTATTGTTTGCCATATATTTGCCACAGGATATTGTTTGTCATATTTTCAGAAAAGAATATAATTTTATATTAAAAACTTCGCAAATTCCCAGCAAAATGCTTGGAAAAAATTGTGGACTGTTTTTGTTTTAAACTTAATTTCGCTACGAGTATGCCTGCTATCGACAGAAAAATGAATACAGTTTATTACAATAAGCCATTCGATCATAATCTACAGTTTGAGCGCTTTTGCTACATTAGTTTTGACAGGATTATCCAAAAGTTACTCATTCTTTTTTAATTTATTGACGGACATCTATCGAGTTTTGAAAAAAAAAATCTTCAAAGAAATGTATGATTTGTACAATTTTATTGACACATTTAGAGTTTCAGGATAATTCCTTTTGTATTTTTCTGGATATTTGACAAAATGTCTAAAATCGCAAGTGGCCAGTCGTCTTTGGCCATACAGTGTATATGTACAGGGTGTCCAGCAAATAACACCTGATTTCGAAATTAAATTTCTCAAAAACAAAAATCGATAGAACTATGCGGTAAACGGTTTCTTTATTAGGTAAGCTGTAAAAATGTTATACTAAAGTTTCGAACGGTGAATATTTTGAAAAGATTATGTTCTGATTGCAAAGAATGCTCGACTTGACGTTTTTCTTGCTTTAGATTGCTTGTAGAGAACGAGTTTTTCGGGGTACTTAGCCATATATTTATAACTAAATTTTTGAAATTTCTGAAATTCCAAAAATTTTGTTCCAAAAAACTTTAAAATATGGCGTTGTTCAAGTCAAGCATTCTTTGCAATCACAACATATTCTTTTCAAAATATCCACCCTTCGAAACTTCTGTATAACATTTTTACAGCTTTCCTAATAATCAAACCGATTACCGCATAATTCTATCGATATTTGTTTTTGAGAAATTTAAATTTGAAATCAGGATGGTATTTGCTGGACACCATGTATATATATACACGTATATATTAAAAAAACCTAATACGAAAGAAAGAACATATTACATTTCTTCAGATATATATCTACGTAATAAACTTATGACAATCGACAAGAATGAAGAGAAACATGCTTGCGATGAACATTTTCTTTAAGTTTAAAAAAGTTGAACCTCTCATCTGAACATGCACTGTCGTTTGGATATTCACAAGGTATTCCATTGTATAAACACATAAATCTAAATATAAAATTTTAACATTCTAAAATTTAGGAATATCTAAAGCATGGTGTTTAGTTTGAAATAAATATATAATGCATATTTTTTAATAGACTTGAAGTTGGTTCTTGGACTGTCTGAGTTTCTAATCTTTCCATTTTGTAAATTTAGTGAGCGAGTACCTTAAAATTAAATTGTCTGAACATTTTTGACATTCTTGTTTAAGAACCTGAGTAACAATTTGACTAACATTCAATTTTCCGCTTATGCCGAGTGTCTAACACCGGCCGAGTGACACCGGTGACTAACAGTATAAATTATAATATAAACAAAAAATTTGACATTATTTTATGCAATCATTAAAAAATATAATAAATAAATAAATAAAAGTTAAGTACATTTTATTTAAATTTTCAGGAAATATTTAAAACAATATAAAATTTTTAGTTTTATATCAAATTTTAAACTGCCACGAAACAGTCACCGGCCGCAATAGTCACCGGTGACTATTGCAGCCTAAATCGAAAGTTCAGTGTCAGTCACTGATGACTGATAACACTCTAATTTAACAAATAACAAGGCTCCCAAATGGTCCGCAAACATAATATCAATATTTTCTTAGAATATTTTCCCTTTTAGATTTTTCTTGCAAATTGCACAGAAACCACCTTCAGAGGTTCGTTTTAGCACAAATGTTTTAGAAAACATAGTATGGAATTTTCTGTTATAAAATATCGGTATTCAGTTCGCGGACCATTTGGGAGCTCTGAAATAGTTTCAACTGAAACATAAGCTAGCGATAATAATGTATAGAAAATACAATTGAAATCATTGCATTGAAATCTTTGTTTCTCAAAACTTTACATTTTTGCAAATTTTATATTTTTGAAAGTAAAACCTTGAAATTTGGAATTTACACATTTTTATGTGTGCCTTCATTCCCATAATAAACATAAGGGTTTTAACAAATATAATGAATATTATTATAGTAGTCATTATTTTGTGAGTGAGTTTTAATGTACTTCATATATAATTTAAGTTGAACATTCAAGTGTAATATAAAGAAGGATAAGTTACAAATTCTCAAAAAAAAAAAAAAAAAAAAAAAAAAAAAACACGTGTTTTCATTATTATTATTATTATTATTATTATTTGCGCGGAATGTATGGGTTTTAGTTATGATAATATATTTATAAAAGGTCTTTTATCTGTAATCATTTAAATAACGTTTTTCAACAATGTGTACATACTCGCAGAGATATTTATATACTAGGTGCCTCAAAAATCACAGGTTTATACAGAAAATGGATTTTTAAAAATGACAGTCGATGTAAATACATTTTTGCAGCAACATACTTCAGAAAAGAGAAAATTTTCAGAAATAGGACATTTAAGTAAATGAATTAGAAAAATAATATAAATAAAATAATATAGGGGAGAGGGGTTCACGTTTGAACATTTTTTTAGAAAATCAATACATTTCTTACTTGAATTATATTTTTTGCGTTTTAAATATTACAGAATAAAAACAAAGAATTTCCTTATAATATGAGCCAGAAATTAAAAACTTTCCTAATAGATTAAATAAGTTATGAAAATTTAAAAAACTGAATGATTTTTGTTCAAACCTGCTCAAGGTAGGTACCTGTGATCAAATGAACAAAATATGAAAATATTAATCTTTTATGAAAAACAGCGTATCTTTCAGAAATATAAAATAATGTGAAAAAATTAGAGAACTACATTTTACTGAAATTACTATTTTTTTAATACTTAAATAAATTTATATCCACCAAAGTTGATATCAAAGATCACTGTTGAAACAGCATGGAGTGTCCCTCCGGTAAGTTATGTTTTAATTTTGACGCTTTTTTTTACAATACTCTTGAAATCCATTAAATTGATATCTAATGATTCTGGAAAATAATGTTTTTCATTCTCTCTTTTAAGAAGAAACGTGACATTCAGTTTTCCTTTATCCTGCAATTGCAATTCAAACCGACGAATGGAATGAATAGTAGTTCTTTTTGTATGAAATTGTACTAAAATGAAATCATTCACATGTATCTTCTAGTACAAGAATCTTTTCTTCTTGATTATCGGTATCAGTAATTAAATCTTCAATGTCAACTTCATCAGTGCATCAATTAAGTTTGAAAAGGTCCATCACTGATAAATCCAGAGGTAGTAATCTATGTGTGCAGCGAAAGTTCATCTTTTTTAACAATATTAATCCATGTTTTTTGGCATTCTTAATTAACCCTTTTTTACATTAAATATCCAATAATAATAATAATTAGATACATTCATAATATTTTACTTTATACTTTTAAATGTTCAATGGTGCTCCATCACATGGAGTATAGCATTACAACTATATTTACACAGTTTCACTTAAGTATTTGAATAAAACAAAGCTTGCAAAATAAAGCTATACATTTAGTTAATTATTGAGAAATAAATTAAAATTTTAAGCATACAAAATTTTTAACAAAAACCATACAACTTTATTCTCTTAAGTTTATATTCAAATCGAAAAAAAATACATACCTTTCTTAGACAGTACTGTGCATCCAAAATGGTGAGGCTTTCCATAATTATTGCATTAAAGCAGTAGTAATGTGCTGCTATCTACATTTAAAAAAATAATTTATTTGATTGAAAATATTTAGAGTGTTCAAAGGTGCCGTGCCTCTCCCTTATATATACATATATAATATATATATATATATATATATATATATATATATATGCATTTAAATATGTATTGAGAATATAAACAAATGAGTTGTATTCCACTCATTGCTTTTGAAAATGGAGAATGATTTATACTTCTTTAATAATTGTGATTTTCAAGATAGTAAACAGGTGACTATCTCTTAAGGACGGTGATCTTTCATCCAAAAACCTAATATCCCCCAAACGTTGTTTGTTCTTTAACGATGCTCTCGCAATAAAAATAGAGATTAGTCGCAATAACATTGTTGATAGTTAGGTTTAAAGGTGGAGCGATTTAGAAGCAAGAGATTTGCTATTCTAGACTCTATTTTATTTGACAGCCTATGAAACCTTGAACTTTGATAATGTCAATATATGGGGAAAAATCACATCACATTAAAAAAATATATATTCATAATCATTAATAAATTTCATGCTTATTTTTTAAACGTTAAATGTTCATTTAACAAATGTAAAAATATCAAATGAATTTTGCTTTGTTAGAAAGGAATTTATAAACCGAAAAAAATATGCTCCTGCATAGAATTAAATATACAGCATGTTATTTAATTTGCGGTTCTAATAAATTTATTCAAATATTTATTCAGTTTTTATTTAAATAATTATTCAATAAGTTATTGAAATAAATTATTCAAATTAATTTCAGGACTTTTTTAAACGTTATATGTTCATAAAACATGAGTAAAAATATTAAATTAATTTTGCTTTGTTAGAAAGGAATTTTAAAAAGTGCACCCCAAACAACGTGCTTTTGCATAGAATTAAATATACAGTGTGTTATTTAGTTAGCCATTGACCACTCTCAGAGGTGGCCAATGGCTAATTCCTAAACCGTTAGCCATAGATACATAGTTCCAATTACAATTATGCGTTACATGATGTAAAGAAATATTTTTAAAACGATTTAGATCAATAAAACTTTTTTTTTAAATTACGAAATTTAAATTTTTACAAAGTCGTCCGGTCTTACAAGTTATTTTTAGAAATTTTTTCCTATTACACTAAGAAGTAAGACAGAAAAAGTTCCCGTTCGTATAACACTAAAACTGGCCGAGTTATCAAATTTTAAAAATGCATGATTTATAGCTTTTTCCAGCATTGAAAGCAAATGAGTTCGACCTTTATTAGAAGGGATTATATGCCAAGTGCTTACAGTATTTGCAGAACTTATTTCAATCGTGATATTTGTACGACTTTTCTCAAAGCGCAAATACAGTTTCAGATTGTCTAAAATAATTGTATATTAACATATGTTTTATTTTATAAGGATTTGAAACTGTTTCTTCATGATTCTACAACTATAACATACAGGAGACGGCTGTGTTTTTTTAACTTTTGATATTTGATTTTTGTATACTTTTTAGCACTGAATCTCAAAATGACCTCCATTTTCAGGTCATTACATTAGCTTTATTTTTGTAATTCGCAAATGCTAAAGTTAAAATATAGCAAAAATTTTATACTATAAAAAGATGTAAACTTTTTTTAATAAAGTAAATTTCATTTAATTCAATAATGTATTCAGTTTTTTGGCTTATACTGAGACTCCTACAGGTCAGGACTATTACAGCTGAGCAGTCCAATGGGGTGGGGAGTGTGGGTTCAATTTTAATTTTAAACTTTTTAACTTCGAAATTTAAAAATTGTAAGTTCATTTTCGGTTTCAGCTGCAAAAAATTAAAAAATATATCAAACATTAAAAACATATGTATTTTATAATATCGAATTTTTGAAATCATTCTCTTTTTTAACTTTATGATTTGCAAAAAATCTTTACGCTATGGTAAAACGTGAAGAATAATTTCAGAGTTAGCGGTACAGAATACGTATGATTTCTAAATACCAAAAGCTAAAACATATGACGTAACCCAACATCTGCTGGCTAATGTTACTTCATAACATTTTAAAATATGTACCATTTTGTAGGTAGTTAATTTTCATCATTTTATTTAACTAAATTTCAGTTCTTTTTTCATTTTAGGTTTATAACAAACTGTCTAGTGTATTTTAAATTCATATGTCAGAATGATTAAAGATTTCATAGTTGCATTACAATATTAATTTTACTTTCAACAATTTTTATAATGTATCTGAAAAAATTATATTTCTACTAAATTTGTGAATGACGCCCTAATCTTTTTCTGTGGGTTGGCATTTTGCGCCTATTAAGCAATTTGAAATTAGATTTTCATTTGAAATTTGTATTCAAGAAAAATTTTCTCTCTGAAAAATTTACACGTATTAATATATTCATTCGATGCTGGATTTATCTGAAATCGTGAAATTTGAAGTCGTTTCTGTTTCACATTCGAGATAAGGGTAAGTTTTCTATCAGGTTTGTAGGAGAATAATTCAACATCTATATTTAAACATTTTGAAATAATGCCCAAAGTGACGTTGGTGCCCTTTGAATCAAGAGTTTATTTATTTATTTATTTTTTTTTTTTTGCATGAGGTTCTTGCAGACAGCATTACCATTCTTTAAATCATATGATCATCACGAAGACTAGTTCTTTTGGGATAACTGATTTTTATTCAGACCAGTGTATGCTCCCGAAATATTAAAACAAATATCTAGGAATGCGATAGGGGAAGTTATTTGGAGCAAGACAATGAGTCTTACGCAATCGACACATAAGATGTCGTAAAATTCGACGTTAATGATACTTTGTGTTAAAATCTTAGAATTCGGTAGCTGGTCTTAAACTTTTGCACACGCCTGTAAATAGTACAGCCTCAATTTAACTAAATCAACGTTTGTTAACACTAGAACCGCGGAGACGGGTCATTTTGACCCGTACTCAGTGAAAAGATGTCGATTCGAATCAGATAAGTCTTCTTAAAATAATTTACATATAAGCTGCACAAAAATTATTTAAAATAAATAACTTAAATAGACTTAAATAAAAATTCTGATGTAAATTATTTTTATAAAACTTGGGTAAAATTTCCCGCGGTTCTAGTGTTAAAATATTTTTGTATCTTCTAAAGTGTTATACTGAATTCATTGATGTCAGTGAATTCAGCCATTTTAAATATATTTCTGTTTTAAGGATAGTTATACTATTTCGTCACATTTTATTTTCATAGAAATTAATAGAACAATTCATCTTTGTATTTTCATCAACATTTGAAATCGTTCACGATTAATTTAAATATCAAGAAATTATGCATTACCATCCACGACTTTAAGTCATAAATACGTATCCAGTGTTGGGTATGAACGCTTTCACTGAGCGAAAGTTTACGAACTTATTTCGTTTTCTATAGGCTTTGAGCTGAACTTAGTTCAGATTTTGGTAAACGAACGTAAAATGAACGAAAGTTAAAAAAATCTGCGAGTTTGAACGAAATTTATAGTTCAAACTCAGTTTTTTTAAAATTTGTTAAAAAAAAAATTAAGCACATTATAATACGTTTTTCCCATTCAAATACGAATTAGAGGTGTACGGGCTAAGGATGGGTCGTATCTGAGCATCAATTTTTTTAGGTCGTGCCCAGGATTTGCTTTCTCTGAAGGGATGGGCCAGGCCGGGTCGGGTTTATTTCTGGGCTGTATTTATTCTTCCCAGAAGAGTGCACCGACCGAAATTTTCAGACATGGTCACAACCTTCTTGTATGAAATTTATTGAAACGTCCCCTCTGATTAATGAAAAAGTCTGTTTAAGGAACAACCTCTTTCAGTCAACAATTTTTTGCCAAAAATACATAATTTTTAAATAAACATTATTGTAGAAATAAAATTTCTTTTAAAGAATAATATATATTACATTTCTAGGGGTGATATACAGTGCTGTAAAATCTGTTATACAAATCTGTGTATGACGAAATCATGTTTTAAACGTAAATATTTTCTTTATCGGTGCAAGATGGATATAATATAAGAGACGTCAGACCCGGCAAGAAAGGAATGTTTCTATGCCGACTTTTTTTCCTCATGTGATTCCGTCTTAGAAGGTTTTCCGATATAGAAATTTTCACTTTGCATGTCTCCAATCCGTACAAATGGATTAATGGCATTAAATAATAATTCAGATATTTACATGTAAATATAAATCCATTAAAAATTTAACGTTGTTTACAATAGGAAATATAGAAAGAAATACAGTAGAACCAATATACTACGGAGTTCCCTGTACAATTCTTTCCATGGTAGAGATCTGCATGGGCCGAAATTTCCAACTTGGGCCCGGTTCGTACAAAAAAAAAATTATTGGCCCAGCCGGGTACATAATTAAAACTTTTACCCGAGCCCACCCTGCCTGTAGTGAAAAAAATATTGGGCCGACCCAGTACGCTATAACAACTAAAATCCCGCCCTGGTTCGAAAGAATTTCAACAAAACATAGATTTTTACGGCGATTTTGTTAAAATATAAATAGGGTAGAGTGGGGTGGAGTGGTGCGTGGGAGGAATGGGACAGCAGGTTTTTCACTTTATATATCACTAGCGGCCTTCGCCCGCTACGCTGGTCGGTTTATCTAAAGAAATCTTGAAGAAGTAGTTAGATAAGGTTCAGACATACATTAAAAAAAAAAAGCAAGTCGATCATTCAAAAAACGTTGGGAAATATCAAATATTTACTGTAATTTTTTAAGAAAAACAAAGTTTCGAAAAAAAAAAATTAAATCGAAAAAAAAATTACACTGACATATTAATGCAAGGAAATTTTCCCAGAGAGAAAATTCGCCTTGAATACAATATTTCAAATTCTTTTAATTGCTTATAGGCGTTAATGCCAACATAGTGAAAAAAAATTCCATGCTGGGAATCGAACCCGGGCCATCAGTATGGCGCACTGACGTTCTACCGACTAAACCACATGGAACGACAGCCAGCTTGAAACTTTCTCATACTTAAGTAGACTGGCGAAAACATAACGATAGCGCGTTTTAAAATCGCACAGTGACATCTATTGGATTTTATATGTACTAAAAAACGTTATGTACTAAAAAACGTGAGCAGCGCACCTAATAGTTTCTTTTGTTTCTTTTTGTTACTTTTTTGTCTGTTGTCCGATTTTGATGAAACAAAGCCTATACACTGCCCGGGAGTGTGCATTCTTCATTAGTGAAAACCGCATAAAAATCCATTCAGTAGTTACGAAGATAACCTCGAACAAACAGACAGACAGACAGACAGACAGACAGACAGACAGACAGACAGACAAAAAATTCAAAAAATTTTTTTTTGTGTTTCATTGGTTTTCTTTTATCGCCCTGACTCCATTTTTGTCAATTATCTTCAATGTACAGACACACCGGGTCCTACTGTTTTATTATATGTATAGATTCTAAGTATATAATCAATTAAAGACAAGATGAAGCAATGGTAGCCCAATCATTAATTGAAAAAAATTTCGTTCAGTATTAGCTTGCAATTGTATAAAAGAAAATATTATTTGAAAAATCAAAAGTAACATTGCTTAAATTATTTTTATACTTTTTGTAAATTGATGACTTGTTTATCATGTATGTAATACTTTCCCTATTTATGGAACATTATACTGTATATTATTCATAACTGATGGAGAGATTTTTACATACCTAAAAATAATTTGTAATAATTATATATTAATTCTTTATTACCTTTGATTTTTCTCTGAGATTTCTCTCCCCAAAAATGTGTGCATCAATTTGATCAACCAATTTTTTTATTTTATGATAATTATAATTAAATCCGTTAGTGATCGTATTAAGTTTCTAGGATCTGATCAGGGAAAAGAATATTTTCTGCGGCATAATGAATAATAATAATAATACTAATAAAATTGATAACATTCCTCACAAAATACTCCCAATTAAAATTTCACGCAAAAAAAAATATTCTCATCCAAAAAATTTAGATTAATTTATGCGTTGTGTTATTTCGATGCTATCAGATTCCTTATGAAACGTTGACCAGCATGCACCTATAGTAATTTCGACACATACTCCATAAATCATTACCATGCTTTGTCATTTATAAAACAAAAAAACATTTTATTGTACAACACAGAACACACATAATACACTAAATATATACATGCACATAAATAAATTACAAAAATACAAAATAATCAAATCAAAATCTATTTTTTTATAGCTGTTGGCATTGCTGCATAATTACATTTTATGCTTTGTAGCACGATATTTTCAACATTGAAATTGATTTCATAAATTTATGAGTAATCATCACCAAAATGAATTAACCTTCGGGATCATTGGCGTGCAAGTGTTTCCCTATTATTTTATTGTTCTATCATACTCTATGTTTGTGGGAAAATATAAGGGGAAATAAGTCGGTAAATTGCATACCTTTTCTAAAGTTGCTGACACCATAGGCAAATGTATATCCGGACAGATGAGGAGAAGCCTGGAACACTTTCGTTACCCATATTGGCACACCTCACTCGAGCACACTTGGTAGACTGACTGACTGACTCTTATTATCTCAAAAACTCAAGAAGCAAAAAGTATAATAATAATTCTGTAGTCGAATATCCTTCGACCATTCACAGTTTTTTTTAACATATTTTTTTCCCCTTCCAATTTCGTGTTATTTCATTTGTGCTTCTTTTAAGGCAGTACACTGTTATTGGCTGTCCTTAAATTGACTATTAAATTGAACACTCCCCTAATTTTAATTTTCTAGGGGCTTGTAAAGTCCTAGTCGTCGGAGTGTCTGTATGGTTGATAATTATTACCCCACACATAGATTTCCCCTTTGCCCTGTCGTAAATACACTCTTAGTGAAAGCGTCTCTGTTTTGTCGTCTTATTTATGGCCGTCCGTCACAGTCTTATTGCCGCTATAAATTTCTTGTTTGAGCTGTAAATCAACTGTCCTCTGTTCCTTTTTTTTTCTATAATTTATTTCAAATAGTTAGTTTTCTTTACGGAATTATCTGGTTTGAGTGATGTGGGGGTTTTACACCCATCATCTATCCCCTGGGTCTAAAAAAAAATGAGGTCTGTAGACATCATTTTTGTGTACACCACACTGCCGCAAGTGTTGTATCCATAGTCATTGGAATGTTGATTCAGTTCTGGTGAACACTTCCAAGATCCGATTATCTTCTCTTCTGTGTATTATTTCCCCATGCCCAAATTTTGATACAATATTTAAATTAATCCATTAAAATGCCAAATCATGTAATCAAAGCCAAGTATAAATTTGGAATAATTTTTTTCTACACTAAGGAAGAAAAAAAATAACATGTAAAAGCTCCGAAAAATCTAAACCTGAATTTGAGATGTATTGGCACCTTGTTTTGTTTATTTTAAATGCATAATATTTTAAACACATAAAGTAAAGTATGTAATAACCAAAAACAAAACAGAAAAAAAAACAACACAAATTCGTAGCAACACCAATGTTATTTGCATAACATATTTGGATTAGTATCGAAATAGTAAAATATATATATAATGTTGAGAAACCTTTTTACGTACATCATATGCAATATCTAAAAACAAAAAACAAATATACCATGTTTTGAATAGTCTACATTATCCACAAGATTATTAACATAAATCATAGCTGAATGTTACAAATTTGAATTATGTTAAGTGTTGATAAAATGGGTAATGTTGTATACATATTCCTAATTATTCATGCGTGAGAGGCACCGAGAATATCGCACAGAACCGCGAGCTCTATGAATACCTTATTGCTCTAGATGCAATAAGCGAACTGTCTCCTACGTTATAAAAAGGAAAAAAAAGCGAATTAGCGCAAAAACACGGATCCTCTGCAAGTCGCGCATTTTGATTGACAGGTGCTAATGATGTGCTTAGTAGCCTAACACCCTGAAATGGTAATGGATGACTCTTCCTAGAATCAACTCCTCTCCTGCTAGTGTGTGAGGGAAAGTGTATGTTCCTTTCCAGTCAAGTCAAGCAGGTATCTAATTTTCTCGTTTTTTTGTCTTAAAATTATATTTCTTTCGCATGAAACTCATGTTAAACTATATGAAACTAACCCTTATTAACCTATAACCTGTTACGCATGCCTTCAGTGTAAATTCTCACCCCTTTATTCTATAAAATTGACATATATTCGCTATAAAACCATGTACTGTGTACTGTTTATTTTTTGTTTTCATTGAAAATGGCTGCCTATAACCTGAGTTATCTGCGGAAAGACGCTTGCTGTCGAAATATATTGGAGTCCTAGAGAAGTATTATATTTCCTAAATGCTTCATTTGAGGGGGGAAGGAGGGAAGGTTATTTAGCAAAATATGAAGAAAAGGGATTGAAATCCCTAAAATTTTTTATATATATATATATATATATATATATATATTTTTTTTTTTTTCAATTCTATCTGAACTTTCTGATCTGAATCTGCTTTTTTTAATCAATGCTATCTGAACAACACAATTTACTTGTTATTTTACTAATCTCCATTAATAATCCTGTCACCCAATTCTGGGTACAAATAGAAAGTGCGAAATGAAATAATATTGATAAAAATGTGTATATATACCATCCATTTATTTACCTTTAATTGTTGTAGTTTGAGTATTTAAAATTTTAAAAGACACTATAGTATAGAGGAAATAAAATACATTTTGAAAACAAAATTACTTAATCATTTGAAATATGTATTGACTTCTATATCTAATTTTATTACTAAAATGATTCAGCATGTCATACTGATTAAAATAATTTATCTTTTTTATCTTTTTATTATTTTTGTACCAAAATTTACTATGTTGTTTAGAGTTAAATTGAATTTTTTTTTTAATACCTAAATATTTGTATTTATATATATATATTAATTGGTACGGATTATTGACAATCGAGTATATACACTTTAGTGAATAACCTGGCCAGGTTTGAGAAATACTCTCTGCCCGCAGAAAGATTTCCTTATATTCATAAATATATATACTCACATTGCCATATGATATCCATACATGAACCTTTATATTATTTTATTATTGTTGTATTTTAATGCCATATATAAATATTAATATGAAGTGTATGAAAGCGTGAAATCGATACCACTTAAAATTAATTGCTTTTATGTGTAATTATACAATTTTTTATAAAATATTGCTATGTTTCCATACGCCTATGTCGGTAAAATATATATATATATACCTAATAATATATATAGTGTCGTTTAATCTTCACATTTAAAAAAAACTTCCTAATTTATTTGCTTTTACATAGATTCCTGATAAGACTCTAAAATAATTTTGCATCTGTTACTTATCCAATGTAACTAAGTATTGCCTTGTGATGAAGTCTAATTGTTATAACTTTCTTTTGTATACTATCCCATAAGACCTTCTTTTGAAACTACGTTGCGTGAGTAATGTCATCATACTTATATCTAACGTGCAGCAAAAGAATTTGTAATACCTTTTATTTTCAGTCAAAGGTAAAAGAAAAAAAAATTCCTGTAAAATGTCCTCCAAAAAAAAACCCTTTACTTATTTATTTATTTATTTATTTATTTATTTTTTTATTATTTTTTTATATATATATCTTACTTTGCCGATTAAATATTATTGGGAATGCTTATATCACACGAGTTTTCGTAAGATCCTAACCTTAACACTTTCCCTTCTAGCGAACCATCTTAAATCTGCCATGCGACTTAATCTGATATTCAATTTTATAGCTTTCTGCCATGCACTGTCTAGAGAAAGATTCCCCATTCGGGAGCAACTCTCCCCCTCCTCGATCTGGGGTGTGGTAACTTGGTAACTGTTTACCCCAGAGACCTGTCAGCAGATCCATCAATCTCGTCAAGCGGAAAGTCTTCTATTGGTGAGAAAACCTTATTATTTTTTTTTCTTTGAGTTCCTTATTTTTGTGAATCCTATGTGCTGAGTTTCCACTTTATTTTGTTTTGTCAATAACTTGCCTTGCCATTGTTATATGTTATTTTATTATTACGTACTTCGCCGAACTTCTCATCAAATTTCTATATGAAAATCTGTATTTTTTTTTTTTTTTTTTTTTGTACCAATATACATCTCTTTAATATCAATTTTGCATATGCGTTGTTTGTAAGAGTTATTTCTCTTCAAGTTGTTTCCACTTTATTTAAATATGCAGAATAAATAATTAAAGTTTTTTTTTTTGTATCATTGATTACGCACTAAACGAATTTATTCTGAGCAATTGCTTCTATCCTAGTCATCCAATGTACAATTATCATTATTGTTTATTTATTTATTTATTTTTTTTATTTTTTTTTTGCAACATGAAGTTCTGTGAAGTACTTATGTAATATTTAGTGTATGTAATAATTTTTTTCGGGTGTGCCTGCACATTTTCCCAATTGAACTCAGAGGGAAATAGTACACTCATCTTGCTATCTCTTTATATTTTCTCTCTATATTGCTTGAATTTGAAAGGCAAGTTATTGTATGATGTCTTAAAAATAAATTGTCATAAATTCAAAAACTTTACAAAACTTATAGTTTCAAAAACAGATAAAATAAAAAATTATCTACATTAAATTTGTTTCTTAAATACATATATTTCAAATATATATAAATATATATTTCAAGTACCCTAGATAATGTAATATAATCGTTAGGGCTTATGTTTCTTTTTTTTTTTTTAATTTTCCCCCTCTGATTCCTCCTCTGCTGTACTGTCTTCCACGTCTGTGTGTGGAGTTGCTGCCTTAGGCGCGAATAGTAAATCAATGTTCCTTTTTATAGGCCGAGCATAATTACCTGTCATGTCTTTTAATAAATAATTATTGTTGCGTAATTTTTTTATTACTTTAAAAGGACCGTCAAACTTGTTTGCCAGAGCGCCCGGATTTATGTGTTTTAAGTATACTACCTGCCTCAAATTCAGAGTAGGTGTATGTAGCAGGTCCTCTTCTTTAGCATACTCATCCTGCATGCGTGACTGATTGGCCAGTGCTTGTAGTTTCACTTCTTTAATGTGTGCCATACTCTGTGCCACATAAGTTTTAGTTGAGACCTCTTCTGTGGGAATATGCGATGTAAACGGAGTTCTCAATTTTCTCGCAAAGAAAATGAGTGCGGGATGGAATCCTAAAGCCCTGTGAATTGTGTTATTGTAATGTAGTTTGAAAAAATCTAGCCTAATGTCCCATTCCGTTGTGCTTTATGACATTGCGATTAGGGAGCTCTTCAGAATTCGGTTTACCGTTTCAGCGATCGCATTCGCCTTGGCTCTGTATACACTCGTAAAGTGTAATTCTATATTTAATGCCTTAGCGTAGTCCCTAAACAAATCACTTCTAAAATATTTTGCATTGTCCAGATATATGCTGTTGCAAATTCCGAAAGTACTAAAGTACTTATTCAGCACATTGACAATTGTCTGGGCTTCTACATTTCTTAATGCAACCGCTTCTAAAAATCTGGAAGTTGCGTCAGTGATAGTCAGAATAAATTTATTTTTTCGCACAGAAAATGTTAGAGGTCCACATACGTCAATATGTAGTATACTTCCTACTTCCTGGTCTTTAACCACCCTTTGCACTGGTACTTTTATTGTTTTGTGATGTTTAGCTGTTTGACACGCTGTACAATTTGCACAAAATGTTTTAATATCCCTGTACATTCCATGCCAAAATATCCTATCCTTAATGGTGTCATAAGTTTTCTGGAATCCAAAATGGGGAGAATGCGCGTCATCCATAATGGCTATTTTCAAAGAGTCAGGGGCAATGAGTAGTTCCTTTTTTCTGTCCCTGGTCTCAGAATTAATATTTTATCCGCATTTAACATGTATCTTTTTGTTGTTCGATTGTTTTGAGCCTTTTCTATTTTGTCAATTATTTTTCTTAATTTTTCGTCTGCATATTGTTCTGATTTAATATTGTCATTAGACAAAGCCTCATTGACTTTAAATAGAGTATTGTGTAATTGTAAATCCGTTTCTAAACTGCATATATTACGAGACACAAAATCAGCCGGGTTGACCTTACCTTCGATATGCTCGAAGACATAATTATATTCCGCCAAATCTGTCATCCATCTTTTGACTATGTCAGATTGCGTTTCCAAATTCATTTGCTGTGTAATGGGTTTCGAATCCGTCATAATCGTGAATGGTCTACCCCATAAAATATGTTTAAAATGATTGACTGATTCATGAATCGCCAATAACTCGAATTTTATACTAGGATAGCTTTTTTCTGCCTCTCTTAATTTTCTCCCAAAAAACACAATAGGAAATAAAATGCCATTAGTCTCCTGCGCCAGAATTGAGGATATGGCTAGCTTCGAGGCGTCACATATAAAAAATAATTCCTTATTAAAATCTGGAGGTCTAAGTGTAGGGTTTTGTATTATCGCTTCTTGTATGTTTTTCAACGCCTGTTCATGCTCCTCACAACATTTAAATTTTACCTTTTCTTTCGTAAGTTCCACTAAGGGATGTACAATATCTGAATAATTTCTAATTAAAGATCTAAAGTAGTTTGCTAGACCCAGAAGTGATCTTACACCTTTTTTTGTTTTTGGACATACGAGGTTTTTAATTTTGTCTATGTTTTTTCTTGCTGGGGAATATCCCCATCTGTTGAGTTGAAAGCCCAAAAAATCTATTTCTTCTTTGCATCCCAGGTAAAAAAATCAGCAAAAAACCTTTAAATATTTTGAGATTTTGCAGGCATATTAAAGGTTTTTGCGGGTATTTATAAGGAAAATGAAAGCTAAAGGTTTCCCTAAGAGAAATATACAGCTTTTAAAAAGTTTTCATACAGGTTCTTATGAGCAAATTATTACCTTTAAATCACCTTTAATGACTTAGAAGATTTTCATGAAATCACTTGAGGTATTTTGAAGGAAAGTGAAAACTGTTTTTCACGCAGGTGATATAAAGGTTTTACTTGAAGATTTTATTTAGGTTTATCATTGCACATTACGATATCTAAGATTTTGATATGTTTGCATTTCCTCAAAATATTTATTATTATTATTATTATTTTAAATTAATATTTTAGATAATTCTGAGAAATCTAATTTCTTCCACCGGTTCAATAAAAAATTCTTAATTATCCTTGTTAACATTTTTAATTATGTTAAATTATAATTTGAAATAGCGATATAAAAATTCCGTTCTAAGAAAGGAAAAATCTTCATATTATTTTAAAGTCCCCTCATTAAGATTCTTAATTACCATTTGAAATTACAATTTTTCAATCCCATCCAAAAATCCCGTTAGCGGTTAAATGGAAAATTCTTAACGCCCTTTATTATTTCAAAATCTCTTACATTAATATTTAATATCGTATTCAAAAACGCACGAAATTTCAGAGTCCGATAAACTTCCGAAAATAAATTTAATGTAACGGAATTCTTTTAAATGTCTCTGTAATATAAAAGTCAAAAAGTATAAAATTAAATGTCATTGCATTCCGACAATATTTAGTAGAGTTAGACCACGGACGGACGGACATACAAACCGAATTCATACACAGTTTTGAACTTTGTTAGAAAAGGTCGAAAATTAACTATCAGAAGAAATTTGTTAAGAAACATCCTTCCTCTCCCCCACCACAAAATTAATTAAAACTTAAAATCTAACTAGGATCAAAGTATCCCCCCCCCCCATTTTACGGAAAATATCTTGTTTAGTTTTTCATCTTAAGTTTTCCGAAATGAATGTATATTTTTTTAATCTGAAAAAAGGGAAAACTTTAGTTAAATAAATTTAAAAATGCATGAAGAGGCATTGGTTCACCTCCCACTTCCACCCTTCCCCTGTAGTCCCTTGAACAATTTTTTCAGTTCCTCTTTGAAGAAAAAACTTAGAATTTTGCGCATTCTAAAATAAAAGAAGCTCTTTTATGTTAGTTACACGAAAAAAAATAAATTTTACAATGTTTTTGAAGACATAAAAAGAATAATAAATAGTTATTTAAATTTCAAAATCGAGCTAGATGAAGCAACTCTCAAATCTCCAATTTTCTCATTTTGGCCGGTGTCCAGGATTAAAGCTGAAAAATATAGGTGGGGTTATTACATGCAAAAATGGTCCATATCCCCTATCAGGCATAACTTCTAGTTTTTATTAAAATTACTTGTTTAAAAACAATCTTTGGACCTAGCTTTACTAATTTTTCTGACTCCATGCCACGGAAGATGAAGGAGATTATCAACTCAACTTTCCTAATGTGTTGTTATCATTTCGCGCCAATGTTTACATACATGTGAGCGGCGCACACACCACAACACTATCTCATGAGAAGACATGAGATGAGAGAGAGAGAGAGAGTGAGCGGCGCGACGCGCGTTTAATTATTTTATTTCTCGTTTATCTAATCCTGTATTTTAAGTTTCTATCAGTAAAACAGTCACACTGTAATTAATTTTTAAAAGGATGTATACATTGCCTTAAGAAGGCTACAAATATTTGTTATTTAATACATATTTTTAATATTAAAATTTATTTTAATATGTGATTCATTAGACAAGAACAATATTCGGTAACAACGTATCGTCACGTAGATTTAGAAATATTTTGGTATGGGGGAACATTTTTTATTAGAAATTTTCATGATCTATAGGGATTTTTGTGATTCGTAAAGATCGATTACCCTGTTTTTAAGGGATAAAGATCTCCTAATTTTAAAAACAGCGTGACACTAACTCTTAAAATACATCCTAAAGGGACTTTGTAATAAAACTGTTTAATTTCTTTTTAATTGCTTGATGTTTTCATTAAAATAAAATTTCAAAGTCCCTTTAGGATGTATTTTAAGAGTTAAGTGTCAAGCTGTTTTTAAAATTAGGAGATCTTTATCACTAAAAAAAAGGGAAATCGATCTTTACGAATCACAAAGATCCCTATCGACCACGAAAATTTCTTATAAGAAATGTTCCCCCTAACCAAAATATTTTTATTGATTAAAATTTTTGTTATTAGTTACTTTAATGAGTGGAGATTTTCCAAGTTTTTCTTTCTTTTTTTTTTTTAACTTTTTTTTTAAATTTTTAATGAATGCTATATTTAATTTTCTACAGGACATTTCAGTCTGGAGTTAATTGTTTGATTGGAAACATTGTTGATAACTTTAAATAAAAAAAACTGCAAAGCAGGATTTTTTTTTTTTTTAAATCTCAAACAGCGCATTTTTAATTGATGTGATTTGTCTGTATATGTCTAAGGCAAGAAATTAATGAAGCAATTTTTTTTTTGTGAAAAATTAGTCAATTTTTTTAATTTGGAATACCATTTTATCGGTAAGTAACTTAGCTTTTTTATAAATCTTTTAGCTGTTATCTTTTTAGGAACATACCTACCTGATTTACACAGTGCTGGCAGTGGCATAGCTAGAGCATTTTGTTTAGGGGGGTGTGGAGATGGAATTTACCGAATGTTAATTGAAAATCATTGGATGATTGTGGTTTAGTTTTTTTAATTTTCTGTTCTTGTATATTTATGCCTTATAGTATTTTAGAATAAGAACTGTGAAAATAAATGTACCTCTGATAGGGATGCACAACCTGTTCAAAAGAAGGGCCAAATCAGTAACATGAAGAAAATTATATTTTAAAGAGGTGATCTGTGGCCTTTATAAATAAAATAAAAAATTTGGTCTCAAACGGGAGAAGGGAGGGGGAGGTTCACTTACCAGGCCAAAATATCCAATTAAGTTGGTAAAGATATGTCAACAGTTTTTACGTTTGTATATATAACAGATATCGCAAGAATTATTTTCAACATGTAATTGTAATCCTTGACTTTCCGGGAGACTAAATTTTGTTTCGTTAAAAGTTCTAAAAAACAAACGTAAGTTGCTAATGCTGAATTAAAAATGTGAAGTTTATGAGCAAGAAGGGAAAGGAGCTGATCAACAAGATTTTCCTGATCAACAAAATTCCTGATTTTTCCGCGCCATATCGACATAATTCACAATTTTCTGCACAAGATTGGTGAAATTCGCGATTTTTTCAAAGCCAATCCACGAAATTCGCAATTTTTCTAAGCCTGATCGACAAAAATGACGAGTTTTCCGTGCCCAATCAACAAAATTAGCGCCTTTCTCCGTTCTTGATCGATGAAATGCGCATTTTTTTGTGCACTAGCAATGAAATTAACTATTCATAACTGTCTGTCGAAATCTGCATTTTTTCCGCCTCAAATTGATGAAATCCACGATTTTTTTTTCACAATAAACTGCCGAAATTCACGATTGTTCTGCAGCTGTTGAAAAAAATTTCAATTTTTAGCAATCATCGATTAAATCTACTGTTTTTTCGTATCTTAGCAATAAAATTAGCAATTTTTCCTACCGAATCGATAAAATTCCCAAGTTTTTCGAAGCCGATTGCCTGAATTCATGCGTTTTCCGAAGCCAATTGAACATATTTGCGATTTTTTTCATTTTCCATCGATAAAATTTGTGATTTTACGTTCCCGATCAACTAATTTGCACTTTATTTCGAAGGGGATCGTCCATATTTGCAATTTTTTTCCAATCGACGAAATTAGCACCTTTTACTTGGTCCAAGAAAAACGCATTTTTCCGAGCACAAAAAATGGAATTCGCAATTCTTAACTGACTGACGAGATCTTTATTATTATTTTTTTTTCCGCCTTTAATTCATCAGATCTGTGATTATTTTTTTCGCTCATGATAAACTGATGAAACTCACGATTATCCTGCAGCAGCACAAAGAATTTTTCAATTTTTTGGCGCAAAATCTGCTTTATTTTGTGCTTCATTAATGAAATTAGCGTTTTTTAAAATTCCGAATCGAGAAAATTCGCGAGATTTTCGTATCCGATCACCAGAATTTCAACTTTTTATGAAGCTAATCGACCATATTTGCAATAATTTTTTATCCTGATCGTTGAAATTGGTAATTTTTGCGTGTCATATCAACGAGATTTGCAATTTTTTCATTCCCGATCGAAAAATTTGTGATTTTTTTCCGTAAGAGATCAACAAAATTCACGCTTTTTTGTGCTCGATCGACGAAATTCGAGATTTTTTGTGCTCGAGATACGATTTTAGTTAATGGATCCTGAACAAGACGCAATTTATGTTAAAGGATTGCAGGAAAACGTGATTTTTGTGAACAGATTGCGGAAAAATACTCTACTTTTGTCAAAGAATTATCAAAAATACTTCAGTTTTATCGAAAAATCGTGGAAATTATTCAGATTTTGTAGAAAAATTCTGCGAATTTTGTCGTAAGATCGTGGAGAATATGTGAATTTAGTTGAAAGATTGGGGAAAATACACTACTTTTGTTGAAAAATCGGTAAAATACGCAAATTTTGTTGAAAAAATGCAGAAAATAGGCGAATCTTATTGATAAATCGTGAAAAATATGAGAAAGTATGCCATTTTTGTCAAAAGATCATGGACAATATGCAATTGTTGTTGAAAGATCTTAAAAAATATGAGAATTTTGAGGAAAATAGACATATTTTGTTGAAAGTTCGTGGAAAATAAATGTATTTTGTACAAAAATATGCTAATTTTGACGAAAGATCAGAGAAAAATCACGAATTTTTTTGAAAGATCGAAGAAAAAACACATATTTTGACGAAAGATCGCGGAAAATAAATGAATTTTGAAGAAAGGTAACTGAAAATTAGCGAATTTTGAGGAAAAATCGCTGAAAATATGCAAATTTTCTGAAACATCGAAAAAAGAGGGGAATTTTGTTGAAAGATCGTTGAAAGTAAGAGAATTTTAAGATCTCAGAAAATATGTAGATTTTGACGAAAGATCTCAGAAAATATGTGGATTTTGACGAAAAATTTTAGAAAATATGTGGATTTTGACGAAAGATCTCAGAAAATAATGTAGATTTTGACGAAAGATCTCAGAAAATATGTAGATTTTGACGAAAGATCTTGGAAAATATGCAAATTTTGATGAAAGATCATGGAAAATACGTGAATTTTGGCCTAAGACCGCGGAAAATACTCAAATTTTCTTGAAAGATTGTGGAAAATAATGTGAATTTTGTCAAAAATGGTGAGAAATTGTGTATATTGCTAAAAGATCATAATAATATAAATTTCATTGAGAAAAACCATAAAAAAAGTGCAATTTTCATAAAATGCTCACAAAAAACACTAATTTCGTAAAAAAATTGCAGAAAAGTGCTAATTTTGTTAAAACTCTGCTAGAAAATGCTAATTTTATCAAAAGTCCGTGAAAGTTCAGCTTTTTTTTTTTTTTTTTTTTTTTTTTTTTTTTTTTTTGCTGAGCCTGTACCATGTCTGCTTACTTATTATTATTTATTTATCTATATTATACCAACACTTGTATGACTTTTTCATTTTTTTTTCTTCCCACATATGCCCTGGGTGGCAGAACGAAAGGCGGAGGGGGGGGTGTTAAATAGGGATGCACCGAATATTCGGTATCTATTCGGTATTCGGCAATGTTACCGAATATTCGGTTAGGCCGAATCTCAAACTATTCGGTTAAGCCGAATATTCGGCTTGGCCGAATATGAAACTATTCGGCCTGCCGAATATTCGGTTTGACCGAATATCAAAGTATTCGGCCGAATCCAATACTTAATAAAACCTTTTTAAAACATATTTTTAAAAACTTTTCACATTTTCTACTTTTAATTGTCTATTTATAAATATATTTAAAATAGTTAGAAAGAAAATCATATTTAAATAAAATAGAATATTTTTACATTATTTATTTGTTGTTTGTAAATTATAACTTAAGAAAATTAACCATGAAAAGAATTAAAATGGGTATTTATTAGGATTCTCCTTAGGAATAAATGTTGTGCAAACACAAGTTCGTAAATTTTGTTTAGTAAATAATCTGTTTCTTGTTTTACCCAAATAAACATCCTTAAATCAAAAAAAAAAAAAAAAAAAGTTTGAGAATAGTTATAGCTATTAAGGCAATTTTTGCTCATGAAACCATAATCAACTTATTGAATCAAAAATGCTTTGTATTTCATCTCACACTAGGTCAAACTTATGTTTTCATTTGTTGCATTACCATACCATATTTTCAACTCACATGCTTTGATTTATGTAAAATATATGATGGGAAGAGCGTAAAATGCCATCATTCATAAGAAAAGAACTATGAGCTCGATAGTCCTTTATTCAGAATTAAGTTGAAAGTATTTGTACTTTATATTGAAAAAAAATTTGCCTTGAGTTAATGAAAAAGGACAATTAAGAGACTGTCAAGTTTTTTTTTTTACCTTTTTTTCCATTATTTCTCTTTAATTTTAAAATGTTTGTTCTAATTATTAGAAGAAACCATGAAATTTAAAATTTTATTGATTAAAAAAGTCTCATAATTGTGTTTAAAAAGTAACATTTTAATACCTTTTAAACTTTGAAATTTAAACAGTATTTGGAAAGCCGAATATTCGGTATTCGGCCGAATAGTTACTATTCGGCTGGCCGAATATTCGGTATTCGGCCCAACAATTACTATTCGGCTAGCCGAATATTCGGTATTCGGTTCGCCTGTTGGCCGAATATTCGGCATTCGGTATTCGGCAAAATCACTATTCGGTACATCCCTAGTGTTAAATGAAGAGTATGTTAGTCATTTCATACAAAAATGTATATATTTATGACATACAAAGAAACTCGCAAGCTAACGTTAAATCTATGGGAGCAATCTTTTGAGGTATGTGAAAGTAAAAGTAATTATATATATATATAATCTGTAATAACAATCAAAAAATATACAGTCACCTAATTAAAATTCAATCTCAGCTGTTCTAAGCAAGAAAAAAAAAACATTTGAAATTATCAATATGCACGTGAGAATTTTTTTTAAAGAATACTCTCATAAGTTTAACATTAGTGACTCAATTTCTTTGCATGACTAGTTTAGATTTTTAATGCTTAAACTAATGTTAATCTTATGGGGATGTTTTTCACATATTTTTCACTAGCATTTTAATTATTTTATTTTTTTAAGGATTTTTTCCCATTAGGCTCTTACAATCGATAACTTTTATTTGTATGAGGACATAGGAGGTGCAGCCCCCCCCCTCACCACCACCCATGCAGATGGTCAACAAATTTCATTTTATCCAGTAAACATTTGCCGAATTTCCCTATTTTTCAGCACAACTTATTGGATAAACTTGTGAGCTTTCTTTTCCCATGTAATCAATAAGTGAATCAGACAATTTTTTTTGACGGATTGAATAATATGTTTTTTCATCATACAAAAATGTATATATTTAAATTTTTGATATACAAAGAATCTCGCAAGCTAATGTTAAATCTGTGGGAGCATCCTTTTGAGATATGTGAAAGTAAAAGTAGCTTTATATATTATATAATCTGTAATAAAAATCGAAAAGTAAACAGTAACCCAATTTTTAACATTAGCGGTTGAATTTCTTTGCTTACCTATTTAAGATTTTAAACATGCAAGCCAAGGGCGGATCCAACCCAACCTCCAGGGGGGGGGGGGGTCACAACTTTTGACAGATGATTTAATGAAACAATTTTAAAATACAGTAAATCTTGTGAAAACGGAATTACGATAAAAAATAGCAAACTTTGCAGATCGGGCATAAAAAAATCGCGAAATTTGTCGATTAGGCACGCAAAAGTCACGAATTTTGCCAATCGGGCGCGAAAAACCTCAGATTTCGTTTATCGGCAAGGAAAAAAAATATAATTTTTTTTATAATACTTGAAAAAATTTTGTTCATAGGTTAGAAAAGTCGCCTGTTTTGTCTGTTTACCGCGCAAAAAAACGATAATTTCGTTGACCTGGCACGGAAAAATCGAAAATATCGCCAACTGGACATTGGAAAATCGCGAGTTTTGTATAACGCCTCTCGAAAAATTTCGAATTTTGTCTGTATGTCTCAGAAAAAATGCAAATTTTGTCGATTGAGCACAAAAAGTTGTGAATTTTGTGTATCTGGAACGCAAATTTCATTAACAGGGCACGGAAACCTCCCAAGTTTGTCGATCGCTTCGTAAAAAGCGCAAAATTATTCGATCGGGAACGGAAAAATCGTGAATTTTGTTGATTGGGAATTTAAAAAAATTGCGAATTTTGAGTTCATATGGAACGCAAAAATTGGCAATTTCGTGAATCGGGAAAAAATTATCGCGAATGTAGTCGATTGTCTTCGTAAAAAGAGCGATTTGGTACGAAAAACTCACGAATTTTTTCGATTCGGAACGAAAAGATCGCTAATTTCGTTGATAGGGCAAGGAAAAATCGTAGATTTTGTCGATGATGTGCGGAAAAATCAAAAATTTTTTTGAGCGGCTGCAGAGCAATAACGAGTTTCATCAGTTTATCGCGAGAAAAAAAATCACATATTTCATTAATTTACTGCAGGGAAAAAATGCAGATTTCATCAGTCAGTTAAGAATCTCGAATTTTATTGTTTGATGCAGAAAAATGCGTATTTCATGGACAAGAACGGAAAAAGGCACGAATCTCGTCAATTGGGCACGGAAAAATCCCAAATATGGTCGACTGCTTTCGTAAAAAGCAAGAATTAAGTCGACCGGGAACGAAAAAATCGCTTTTGGTAGGGCACTGAAAAATTACGAACGTTGTCGATCAGGAACGAAAAAGTCGCAAATATGGTCAATCAGTTCCGTAAAAAGCGGATATACAATTGATCTGGAATGAAAAAAAATTGCAAATTACGTTGATATTGCGAACAAAAATTGACAATTCCATTGATCGGGAAAGAAATTATTGCAAATATGGTCGGCTTCGTAAAAAGCATGAATTCCGGCAATCAAATAGAAAAATCTTGCGAATCTTATCGATTCGGAATGAAAAAATAGTTAATTTAGTCGATTCGGAATGAAAAATTAGCTAATTTTGTCGATTCGGAATGAAAAATCGCTAATTTTGTTGATAGGGTGCGGAAAACCGCAAATTTTGCCGATGATGCACAGAAAAATTAAATAAATCTTTGAGCGTCTGCAGAACAATCGTGAGTTTCGTCAATATCGCAAGAACAAAATCACGGATTTCATCAGTTTACAGCAGGAAAAAAATGCATAGCTCGTCATTCAATTAAGAAATGCGTATTTCTTAGTTCGTGTACGGAAAAATTCGTATTTCATCGAAGGAGAATGGAAAAATGTGCTAATTTTGTGGATTGGGCACGGAAATCGTGAATTTTTTCAATCAAGTGAAGAAAAATCGCAAATTTCGCCGACCATTCGTGGAAAAATCGCAAATTTCGTCGATCACACCCAAAAAAATTGTGAATTTCATCAATTACGCATGGAAAAATTCTGAATGTCGTGTATCGGCTTCGCAAAAAATTGCAGATTTCACCGATCAGGTGCGGAAAAATTGTGAATTATGTCGATCAGGAGCAGAAAATTCGTGGATTTTCTCAATCAGTTTCGAAAAAAGCACAAATTCTTTCGATTAGATGCTATTTTGCGTTTCTGTTTTATCACCTTTTATTTAGACTGTACAGTGTACATCCCTCTTTGAAGAGCTCCAGGGGGGAATCATGACCCCCATGACCCATCCTTGGATCCGCCACTGATGCAAGCTAATGCTAATCTTATGGGAGTGTTCACATATTTTGCTAGCATTTTAATTATTATTAAACAATTTTTACTTTTTAAGGGTTTTTTTTTTCACATTAGGCTATTACGGTCAATAACTTTAATTGTGTATGAGGACAGGCAAGGTGCAGATTCCACCCCCCCTCCCCCTCAGATGGTCAAAAAATTTCATTTTATCCAGTAAACAGTTGGTGAATTTCCCTATTTTCCCTCGCGACTTACTGCCAAAACTAGTAATTTTTTTTTTTTTTTTTTTTTTTTTTTTTTTTTTTTTTTTTTGACGGACTGAATTTTTTTATCATAGGCAACTGTTTGGTGAATATCTCGATTTTTTCACAAAAACGATTGACAATTTTGCAAAGCTTTTTGGCAGCCTAATGACAGAAATAACATTCCTAAAAAAAAAAAAAAAGCAAAATTCTTTATTTGATTACAGGCGAATTGGGTGATTGGTTTTCATCGGTGAATTGGGAAGATCTCCAAAAAATCAATCAGTCGCAGAAAATATTAAAATTTATTGAGAAAAATGGACTTAAAATATATATATATGTATAAATTATTTAACAAGGTGCAACTGCTCCCTTTTTTAAAAATTCTCCCCCCCCCCACCTTCCGATATTTTTATCTCAAATCAATACTAAAATTATGTTGTTTCTAGAAAAAAAAAGAAGTGTTGCTCTAAAAAAGAAAAAAAGGGCGTGAATTTTTATAAAAGGGCTATTATGTACCTTGTTCAGAAAAAAAATATTTATAATATCTAAAAATTTCAAAGAAAGGGGGAAAGAGGGTGCACATTTCAAGGGGCATAATTTTTCGAGGGATTCAAAGCATTGCTCTTTTGCTGATATCCCTGTTGTGACATACCATTTGAAAGGCATGTAACCACTTAATCTTATTATGCATCAACAGTTTCTCTTTTCTCACTTATCCCCCCCCCCGAAGGGGACACTCATCTAAATTTTGTTGCCCCCCCACATGTGACATATTGTTGGAAAAGCCTGCGATTTCTTATACATGTTATGAACTTCCTTTCCCTCTACCCTCATTTTGCCACCCCCCCAAGGGGACACCTCCCAGGGTGTCCCCTAGTGGGGGTGTTTTTAGCTAAAGGCTAACTTCAGGTATTTCGGACAAAGTGTCAAGGGATTACGCAGGTTTTATTACCTTCAGGGAAGCTTAAGGTATTTCGGACAAAAATGTGGAGGGGAAATGCAGCTTTTTTACCTTAAGGTAGCTTTCAGGTTTTTTTGTCCGAAATAACTTCAGCTTCCCTGAAGGTTTTTTTAAAGGTTTTTTGCTGACTTTTTTACCTGGGATATTTGCATTTTTGAAGGCTCTATGGTCAGATTGTGGTTAATGAGAGTCTGTAGAACTTGCTCTAAAATTTGTAGCATTTCCTGGATTGTATTGATACCAATTACCACATCATCCATGAAGTATGCCACCTGTGACTTGTCGAAGTGTCCCAACACTTTATCAATTAATTCTGCGAAATAGGCGCTGCTGTTCTTTGTTCCGAAAGCGAGCCTTAAAGGGTTAAATTTTCCTTCCTCAGTAGTAAATGCTAGTTTTTGCCTATCCTGTGGCCTTAAATTTATCTGAAAAAATGCACTGTGGAGATCTAACACCGTGTAGTACCTTTTTCCGCTGATCGAGTAAAGAATTTCTTTAATATCCGGTATGGGAAAGCTGTATGTGTGTAAAATTTGATTTAATAACCGATAATCTATAGCCATTCTATATTTGGTTTCATTTTTCTTTTCTTTGTTACTTTGTTTCTTTTTTACAAAAATTACCGGAAACGCATAATTTGAGTCTGATTTTTCAATAATCTTTGCTCTTAGTAAATTCTGTATCTCTGTTTTCGCATATTGTTTGACCGTTTGAGGTAGTTTATAGGGTTTGGTTTGTATAGGGTAGTCAGGACTTAAATTAAATTTTGGTATAACCAAAGATGTTTGACCTAAAGTATCATATGACTTTGAAAATGCATGCGCTTTTCTCATGAGTATGTTTTTTAATTCTTCTCTTAGGTCTTCCGATAAATGTGTTAAATCAAAGTCTGACTCCTTTAACTCTGCTTCTCTTAATTTTCTGATCTCTTCGATATTTAAGCTATTTAATTCGTAAATTGTTCCTTGTTCAATTTCGTCGGATTTTGTATCCTGTTTAAAATCTATATCTTTTGTTATTTTGCCTACATTTATCCCTTTATTCAGCTTTATTCTTTTGTCAGTGTTATTTGCTATTATGACATGAATTCTATTATTTTGTTGCACTTCATGTAATGAAGTTTGAAATGTGAATTTAGAGTCGTCCCTCAAGGGTTCTAATAATATTACCTCTTGTTCTGCTATGGAATCATCACACTGTAAATTAACTATTTTTTTTATTTGCATTTATAAAAATTGTTGCTATGGTCTTAGCATACATATTTTTATGTTTAGTGATGGTTTGTGTCTCTTTCTTGTTATTATTATTCTTTTCCTTTTTGTAAGACCCTGATGGATTGTTTTCTTGCCTATTATTGTCTTCTGTTTCTGAAGTTAAATTATTAACTTGTATCCCTGTTTCCTTTTCTGGAATATTCAGTTTAATTTTTATGTTTTTGAAAATAAGTGTTTTTTCTTTGAAATTCAGAATCATATTATTATCCCTTAAATAATCGTATCCCAAAAGCATTTGGTATTCTCTACCGAAATCTTTATTCGTGATGTAAAATGTACCTGTTGTAAAACTGCCCTGTATTCTGAAAACCAGTCTAACACATTGTTTAAAGTAAATTTTCGAATTCGTTAAAGTTTGTATTTGTATTTGATTTCCTAGATATTTAAATTTTACATTTTTTTCCTTCAATTTATCGAAAATAATGGGCGAAAGTAATGAGACCGCCGCCCCACTATCACATAACGCTTTAAATTTGATATTATTTATCTCTAGGTCAATGATGGGTAACTGATTTTCTCCTTCATTTCTAACACTGGCAATAAATCTGTTTATTTTGCGACATCCTTTAAACTGAGACTTACCTGTGTCGCTAAAATACTGTTGTTTATTTTCAGCGAGCCTCTGATTTAGTTTTCCGACCCTTGTTTTTCGTGTCGTTTTTTGTTATTGAATGAACCTCTTTTGGAATGGCCTCTGTGTTTATTTTCCCTTTTGCTATTTTGTTCATTATAATTGTCCTCTTGCACGTCTGTCTGGGATTTATTAAAATTGTTATGATAGCCACCTCTTCCACGACCTCTTGAAGGCTGTGCGAACCCCTGTGCTCCTGTATTATGGTAATATTCCTGTGGATACATATAATTGTATATGGGGGGAGGGGGGGTAGAAAAGTGAGGTGCTACATAGCCATAGTTCCAATTGCCAAAATTATTGTTACCATTATGTCCCTGATACCCCATATTTTGGCATCCTTGTTGCTGTTTATAGTTATTTCTGTAGCCTCTTGTGCGTGAGACCTGCGACCCTCTATTAATTTGAAATCTGTTACTATTCGTAGCCGCGTTATCATTCATATATCTCTGTCTGAACCAGCAATCTTTTGTCTCATGATTTACTTTCCCGCACACCTCACAGCATTTTTTTTCGGTCTCCGATCTATTATTTAATTTCAATTTAAGGTTGTTTATTTCGGTGACTAGCGTCTGAATTTGCTCTGCACTGTCTGTACTTAATTTATTCAATTTTCCCAATATCTCATTCTCTTTTGTAACGGTAATGCTATTTATTTCGGGGATTTTGCTTGGTTGTAAGCCTCTTCCAATCTTAGTGCGCACTTGCATACTGCTTCAAAATTTTCGGGTGCATTTTTTCTCACTTCTAAACTAATATCTGCGCGGATTGCATCTAGGAATCTTGCCAATTTCATTTGGTCTAAAAATTTTGCGTTGCTGTTATCATCTAATTTTTGACCACTTTTTTTTATACATAAATTTTCCGTAGCATTAAATTCATTTATAAAATTAGCTAATGTTTGATCGGGTTTCTGCTTTAGGCTGAAAAATAAATTCTGAGCACCACCGAAATTACATTTAACGGAAAATAATTCTTTTAACTTCTCCTTGAATTTTCCTATGTCTGCTTCTAAAAATAATGATTCATCCTGCATGAGAGTTTCCCTTGCCGATCCTATGATTTTGGCTTTCAAAATTGTTAATTTGTGTTCATCGCTATATTTCGTTTTGTCAATTAAATTATCAAATTGTAGTAGGAAATAATTGATATTAGTTTCTTTTTTACCATCAAACGGATAAATTAATCCTACTAAATGCTCTGCGTTAGGAGTTGCCATATTTCCTGTCCAAGAAATTTTTGATCCCGAATTCTTTGTTTTTTTTTTCTTTGTTTATCGTTTTTGTTCTCTCCCGAAATTTCTTCGTTTTTATTTAATAATATTTTTAATTGCCTTCTAGTTTTAACACCACTTAAACGCGTGCTGTTTCTGAGCGATTTCCTCGTACCTCCTTTAGTCATAAACTAAATTATCCTCAATTTTTTAAATAATAAAACCACAATGATTTAATTAAAAATAACCAACTTGATATAAATATATCCACATATCTTATTATTATTATTTTTTTAATTTATACAGTTTTATCCGCATGTACTAAACATAAAATATCAAAATATTTGATGAATTTTAGAATAAAATCCTTTCTATCATATCACACATAAATACATAAAATTAAATAACAACCTTTCTTTCTTTTTTTTTTAATAGTGTAAACATACATATATATACAGTTTTTTTTTGTAAAATGTGCCAATTATCTCAAACAAAAATACACTTGCATGCCAATGTCTCGGTTTAGTATCATATTCATAAAATTTATTATGTGAAAAAAAAAAACAAATTTTTATTTATTTTATTATTTTACGTATATATATATCAATTTTAACAACAACTCCTTTTTTCTTGTAATAAAAAGAGAATCTATCTTATCTCCAATCTAATTATCTCCTTTAACATGTGTATTTGTCAGAATCATTCATTCATTTCATTATCATTTTTTTTTCACAAAAGGAATTCAAATAATCACAAAATTATTATTTTTTTTTTTAAATTCAAGTAGTCACAATATTAATTAAATATTTACTTCTAATATGGCAGTACTAATATCTAAATTGAAGCTAATTAATTTCTTGAAAAATAGTTTGGTTCTTTAAAGTACTCAAATTAAAAGAAATTACAATACTACCGTATTATTAAAGTACTAAAATCAACCAAGTTCGTTTTTTAAATCATTTAAATTAAATACATAAAATTAAATAATTAAGGAACTGGTATCACGGCACCAATTTTTTGGGGGGTTGAGATGATGGAGAGATTTTTACATACCTAAAAATAATTTGTAATAATTATATATTAGTTCTTTATTACCTTTGATTTTTCTCCGAGATTTCTCTCCCCAAAAATGTGTGCATCAATTTGATCAACCAATTTTTTTATTTTATGATAATTATAATTAAATCCGTTAGTGATCGTATTAAGTTTCTAGGATCTGATCAGGGAAAAGAATATTTTCTGCGGCATAATGAATAATAATAATAATACTAATAAAATTGATAACATTCCTCACAAAATACTCCCAATTAAAATTTCACGCAAAAAAAATATTCTCATCCAAAAAATTTAGATTAATTTATGCGTTGTGTTATTTCGATGCTATCAGATTCCTTATGAAACGTTGACCAGCATGCACCTATAGTAATTTCGACACATACTCCATAAATCATTACCATGCTTTGTCATTTATAAAACAAAAAAACATTTTATTGTACAACACAGAACACACATAATACACTAAATATATACATGCACATAAATAAATTACAAAAATACAAAATAATCAAATCAAAATCTATTTTTTTTATAGCTGTTGGCATTGCTGCATAATTACATTTTATGCTTTGTAGCACGGTATTTTCAACATTGAAATTGATTTCATAAATTTATGAGTAATCATCACCAAAATGAATTAACCTTCGGGATCATTGGCGTGCAAGTGTTTCCCTATTATTTTATTGTTCTATCATACTCTATGTTTGTGGGCAAATGTAAGGGGAAATAAGTCGGTAAATTGCATACCTTTTCTAAAGTTGCTGACACCATAGGCAAATGTATATCCGGACAGATGAGGAGAAGCCTGGAACACTTTCGTTAACCATATTGGCACACCTCACTCGAGCACACTTGGTAGACTGACTGACTGACTCTTATTATCTCAAAAACTCAAGAAGCAAAAAGTATAATAATAATTCTGTAGTCGAATATCCTTCGACCATTCACAGTTTTTTTAACATATTTTTTTCCTCTTCCAATTTCGTGTTATTTCATTTGTGCTTCTTTTAAGGCAGTACACTGTTATTGGCTGTCCTTAAATTGACTATTAAATTGAACACTCCCCTAATTTTAATTTTCTAGGGGCTTGTAAAGTCCTAGTCGTCGGAGTGTCTGTATGGTTGATAATTATTACCCCACACATAGATTTCCCCTTTGCCCTGTCGTAAATACACTCTTAGTGAAAGTGTCTCTGTTTTGTCGTCTTATTTATGGCCGTCCGTCACAGTCTTATTGCCGCTATAAATTTCTTGTCTGAGCTGTAAATCAACTGTCCTCTGTTCCCTTTTTTTTCTATAATTTATTTCAAATAGTTAGTTTTCTTTACGGAATTATCTGGTTTGAGTGATGTGGGGGTTTCACACCCATCAATAACTTAAACTAATTTATGTTCACTAATGTCAACTAATTAATGTATATAGTGTTTATATTCTCATTCTCCGTACGTTGCAAAAATTGTTCATTGAGATAATGTCAGGTTTTGACCTAACTTTTAAAGCCCCTCCACCCCCAATCCTCCAATCTCAGTCCCGAAAGAGCAATTACGCTCAAATTTTAAAAAAATCATCTCAATCTACTGTTTAGAGTCTAACATTAACCATATGTATTATTATCAGACTTGTCTAAATATGTGATTTATAAAAAGGTGCGCTTTTTTCCGTGATTCATATTTATCATAGGATATTTGTACTAATTCGGATCACATTGGTGTTTATGTGAGATCAGAGGTTTAAATAGTCCTTCCGGCAGTGCCGGGAGGAAGAGGTAGCTTTCATATACTTATATATTTGTTTATTTATTTTAAGTTAAGTTATATTATTCAAAAATACTAAGCTCAAATTAGTGGAACCTGATTATGAGCTTGGTCGAAATCTTAATTCAGGTGCATATGCACACTCATATTGAAATCGATTAATATATACGAGTGCTGTCGCGGGCAAATCGATTTTTTTTAAAATGTCACCCACGTTAGAAATTCAAACTGATCAGACGTTTTTTAAGCTAAAGACAAAGCAAAAAATACTCCTGAATTCATTATTAAGATAAATACTTTAAAAAGAAACTTTTTTCAATTTCTAATTTTTTGTATGTACATTATAATACATTTAAAAGATTTTTGACAAACTTAAATGGCTTCCATTTTGAAACAAGAGGACGGAAGAAGTTGGACAGTGAACGTGGTCAAGGCATTGCTATGTACTATGCGCACATGAAGTTATATCCAAATAAGTTTATAAATACGCGTGTTATCACGTGACAAAAATCAGATCATTTCAAGATATGAGCAACATTAGAAATTAAAAATGCGATAACTCAGCCATTTTTTAAAATACAGATGAAACAAAAAAATGCTCTGAAGTCTTTGTATCAAGTTCAAATTCATAAAAGAAAAATCTTTTTCAATTTCTCGCTTTCTTGTACCTAATTTTAAATTTTAAAATTTATAAATTTTTTTAAATGGCCGCCATTTTGAAATAAGATGGCAGATGGAACTGAGTATCGAACTCGATTCAGGCCTCAGTATATACTATGTACACACCAAGTTACATCCAAATCAATTCATAAGTACGCGTGTTATCACGTGACAAAAATCAGATCGTTTCAAAATGTCAGCCATAAGAAAAATTCAAAGTTCTATAACTCAATCATTTTTTAAGATATAGACAAAATAAAAAGTGTTCTGGAATTGTTGTTTTAAGTTCTAACACGTAAAAGAAAAATATTTTTCAACTTTTAATTTTTTCAGATTTAATTTTAAATTTAAATTTTTTTTTTAAATTTAAAATGGCCGCCATTTTGAAAGAAAATGTCGGATGATGCTGGCCAACGAACTCGGTCGAGACATTTGTATGTACTATGTACATACCAAGTTTCATTCAAATCGGTTCATAAATACGTTAGTTATCGCATGACAAAAATCAGATATATATACATACTAGCGGACCCGACAGACGTTGTCCTGTCACCAACAGACGTTGTCCTTCCTGGCACCGACACCAGAAAATCAAATAAATGTACTTAAATATAGTAATACGCACGATAAACACTACGCTCTTAATTTAATTTCTTATTACAATTATGTAAAGAAATTATTTTTCACTCTTCAGTATTTTTTGAAGTCGGTTCAATTTTTGATAGAAAAGTTTATTTTTCTCATTTTTGTTAAAAGTTAACGATTTTCTGAAGTCAGTTAATCAAAATTATAATACATGCTATATTACTGTAAAGCATACACGTTTGACAGGAGCGGGGTTCGAACACGTGATCTCTTTCTTCAAGAAGCAGAGCTTATATCTGGTGCCTTAGACCGCTCGGGCATTCCGTACGCACTCTATTCATCCAACTTATTCAACACTTTTAATTAGCGAAAAATGACTAACTATTACTTTTTGCCTAGTTACTAAAAAAATACTGAATCAATTTCGACGAAATGTGAATCTAAACCATTCTCGAATCTACTGGAACGCACGCACAAAATTTCATCAAAATCGGTCCAGTCTTTTAAGAGGAGTTCGATTACATACACACGCACAGAAGATTTTTATATATAAAGATATATATATGGTTATATATATATATATATATATGGTTATATATATATATGTATGGTTATATGTCAACATTTGAACGGAGGGTGGTTTAGGGATCTGGGGGGTCATGATCGGTGAAAATGTACCAAAATGTTCTGGAAGTGCTTTCCTCCGGACGGCTGCAATAGGTAGCTTTTTACTTTTAGGTAGCTTTCATTACAAAAAGTAAAAAGCTACCTATTGCAGCCGTCCGGAGGAAAGCATTTCCGGAAAATTTTGGGATATTTTCACCGATCATGACCCCCAGACCCCAAAACCACCCTCCGTTCAAATGTTGACATATATATATATATATATATATATATATAACCATATATATATATATATATATCTGATTTTTGTCATTCGATAACTAACGTATTTATGAACCGATTTGAATGAAACTTGGTATGTACATAGTACATACAAATGTCTCGACCGAGTTCGTTGGTCAGCATCATCCGCCAATTTGTTTCAAAATGGCGGTCATTTTAATTTTTTTTAAAAATTTAAAATTTAAAATTAAATGCGAAAAAATTAAAAGTTGAAAAATATTTTCCTTTTACGTGTTAGAACGTAAAAAAAAAGATTCCAGAACACTTTTTATTTTGTCTATATCTTAAAAAATAATTGAGTTATAGCACTTTGAATTTTTCTTATGGCTGACATTTTGAAACGATCTGATTTTTGTCACGTGATAACACGCGTATTTATGAACCGATTTCAATGAAACTTGGTATGTACATAGTACATACAAATGTCTTGACCGAATTCGTTGGCCAGCATCATCCGCCATTTTGTTTCAAAATGGTGGCCATTTTAAAATTTTTAAAATTTTTAAAATTTAAAATTAAATGTGAAAAAATCAAAATTTGAAAAATATTTTTCTTTTACGTGTTATAAAGTAAAACAACGATTCCAGAACACTTTTTATTTTGTCTATATCTTACAAAATGATTGAGTTATAGCACTTTGAATTTTTCTTATATCTGACATTTTGAAACGGTACGGTCTGATTTTTGTCACGTGATAACACGCGTATTTATGAACCGATTTCAATGAAACTTGGGATGTACATAGTACATACAAATGTCTCGACCGAGTTAGTTGGCCAGCATCATCCACCATTTTGTTTCAAAATGGTGGCCATTTTAAATTTAAAAAAAAAATTAAAATTTAAAATTAAATGCGAAAAAATTAAAAATTGAAAAATATTTTTCTTTTACGTGTTAGAACTTAAAAAAACAATTCCAGAACACTTTTTATTTTGTCTATATCTTAAAAAATGACTGAGTTATAGCACTTTGAATTTTGCTTATGGCTGACTTTTTGAAACGGTCTGATCGGAACGATCCACAATGTTGCTTTAAAATGGCATACACTTTATGATATCGTGGAATTTGGTGACTCTCTAAATCGCTTAAAATAAAACCAGGTTGAATAAAAGATGACTAATTTCTAAAAATTCCTATTAATATTCAGTCTTGACAAAAACTAGTTTCAATCTTATAAAATCACAAATTTTATAGGATTATTTCCACTAATTTGAGCTTAGTATTTTTGAACAATATAACTTACCTTAAAATAAATAAATAAATATATGAGTATATGAAAGCTACCTCTTCCTCCCGGCATTGCCGGAAGGACTTTTTTTAATGAAAGCGACCTAAAACAATTATATATTTAAGGTTTAATCTATGATTCTGCCAACATAATTGTATAAATTTAAATAGTAATAATAACTAAAAAATAGATAATATGATACATGTATAAACGTACACACTACAGTAAACTCTGTCTAAATCAGAATAGATTGGAACCGAAAATTTTTTTCGTTGTGGATAATATTTCGCCTTTGACAACTTTTACTCTGTCTATGGATTCGTAGGAACTTCAAAATCTTTCGCAGTTAGGCAGATTTCCGTCTTGTACAGTGTCCCACTTAGAGAGAGTTTACTGAATATTTAACATTTATTCATAGGCTCTGCCTAAGGAGTATGCGAAATGTGCGTCCACGTGGGGCTTTAATCCGCCAATCTATTTTAACAGCGCTGAAAATGTCATAGATAAAAAACCAATTCTTGATTCCCCTTTTATCCTCATCTCTCTCTCTTTCTTCTTCTTTTTTTTTCTTTTTTTAACGTGCCGGAAACTGCACGTGAAAAGGGTCTGTTTTGGATTTATATAACAACTCAAGCACATAGCATTGCAGGTCTTGTGTGCGGTTTCTTTATTATTTATTCTTTATCTGAGAAAAAGAAGCCTTTAATCTATTACAGTCAAATTCAAAATATATCCTCGAAAGAGGAAACAGATATAATCAAACGTCTATTGAACACCAGGACAGCATGACTAATTGATTTAGAGTTGACAGTTTTATAACCTGAAATCTTGAACTTACTCGAAGCCACTGGGCAGTCAACTCCCTTCTTGATGCAACTGACTGATACCAGGAATGTAAAATAAAAGGTCTAGACCAGGCCTGTCCAACCTTTCAGTAACCAGGGGCGCACCTTGTCTCCTGGCACTAAATGAAGGGCGCCATTATTTACGTGACTGAAGACGTGTGGCAATATTATCGAACAGTATTAGTATACACGCACGTCTTATTATAATGCAAATGAATCATACAGAGGTAAAAAAAAGACCCATAAAGTTCTGAAATTACATGTATTAAATTTTAATTTGTACATTTTCCCTTTTTTTATGAGAAGTCTACATTATATCAAAAGTGTTTGTAGGGTAAGGAATCAGAAACTTTAATCGTTCTATAATAACAATAATAACAAGTAAATAAATATGAAAATCAGAGATATTCATAGATTTATTTTAGAATGTGAACATATGGTTTAATTTATTTTGAAGGAGTTGACTAGTTTTGTGAAAAGTACAAAAACAGATAAGCATGATAGTGATCAAACCATGTGGGTGGTTTCAAAGGGATAGTCTGGAAGTGCTTTCATAGATGGAAAGCATTCTGCACTGCTTATTAATTTTTCTAAGCAAAATTATAAAAAAAAATAAAGAAATAAAACCTTCCCTATGTCTAAATTTTCAAAAGTCAAGAAAGAAAAATGAAGCCCTTTTATCCTTCCTATAAAACAGCCAATGGGCCAGTGTGACAACAGCGAAAAGAAAAAAGCTGAGCATTCACGAACATGTATCTTTAAAGGGGAGGGAGCATGTGAAAACTTTTATTTTTCTCTTTCTTTATAACTATTAAAAAGAACTATTTTCAATTATAAAGAAATTTATCTATCCTGATTACACTATTTAAACAATAACTAAAAATCGCAAAAATATATGCATGATTAAATTTTCAAAGTATGCCTCTGGTTTTTAATGTACAGCAGCAAGCCAAACACGAGTTTTAAAAATATCTCTGATAAAATATTAGTGATTTGTTAGAAAGCATTCTTTATAATGAAATTTTACTTCTAAAATGCTTAATGACAGGAAATCTTCAAAAGGGCGCCAAGAAAACCTTCAAAGGGCGCCATGGCGCCCGCGGGCGCCGCGTTGGACAGCCCTGGTCTAGACATACCGACCGAAGGAAGGGCTGATTCACGAGAGTGTAAGGTTCCGTCCAGATTACAATACTCTTCCCTTTAACGTGAGGAAGTCTTTTGTTTCTGCATCCATTTGCGGTTTCTGCATAATACAAACGAGGGGAATTAACAAAATAATCAGGAGATAAGCAATCCACCCTACTTGAAGGAAAGATTTTTCTTTTGCCAGACAATCATCCCTTTCCTGCAAAACTCATTAATATAAAAAAAAAAGAAACACCGCGCCGCCACAACAAACGAGCCGACACCGAACTTCAAGAAGTGGTCAAATATGTTTGGGGTCTTAAAAGAAACTGCCGATAAGTCAGGCGCGACGATGTAGAAAGAAACATATTTAGAGAAGTTTAAATAAAGAGATATGGAGTTTTTACAAAGAATTTTTTATTTGTATTTCCGTGTAATTTTTTCAGGATCTAATTTATAGAATATTTACTCTGGTTTTTGTTGTTTTTAACTACTTTTAAAAATTATTATAAAACCAGCTTTAAATTTTTTCCAACAAATTAACGAAACAATTTATTTTAATCTTTTTCAATGACATAGGTTATTTTTGTGACATGGATTGAATTATGTTTAACATGTCTTGAATTATATTTTAAGATATTAACATTAATAAGAACAATGTCATAAACATAATATTTTTTTTTAAATCTGAACGGTTAATTAAATCAATTATAAAAAAAAAGAAAAAAAAGAAACATTTTACATTTTTGATTGAAATTATAAAAATAATATAGATACTCTGGAGTAGGAAAGGGAAATATTTCCCCTCCAAAGTGCATTCCTAAGTATATCGTTGAAATATTTTTAAAAAATTAATGTTAATCAAAAACATTATAATCACTATCATTATAATCTATGTTATAATCAATAATTATATATATATTTTTAAATCGCCAAATTAGAGTATAATTTAAAAACAAAGGAAATATAAGGAAATATAAAATTAACATAAATACTGAAAAAATAATTACATTTCCATCTATAAAAAATAATTAAAAGGACACAGTACTAAAATATACTTGATATTTTATATTTGTAATCTATGCTATATTTTTAGGTCCATGTTTGAATAAATAATGGATTTTGAAAAGTGTTAAATTCTCAATATAAAAATAACATTTTTAAAGCATCGATTTTTTTTTTATCAATTTTAAAATTATTTCTTCTTTTTCAATTTTCATATTTGGAAATGCATATTTTTATAAATGATGAATTTCTATAAATGATGTCACACTCTTTTCAGTATTTTTGACCTCCCCCCTCTCCTCCGCCTTTGTCACAAAGTGTCACACTTCACCATACACCCTCTCCCTTGTCACATGTCATGCTATATTACATAAATATATATTTTCAGTGTATATATATCCACAAAGCACTACGTTCTAGATCATACTTCAAATTGGTTTTTAAATTTTTACTATGTGTTTGCGGATGGCTAGATCGTATGGTTAGGTCGTATCGGTAGGAGGAAAAAAACACGCGTATTTCCAAATCACATGCATAAGTCTGATATACCACATACATAAGTCTAATACTGATAATAATATACATGGTTAGCCCTGTTTCCGTACAAAACTCTTTGTGCGATTTACGATCACATTTACCCACTTATTAATCTTAAATGCCAGACATTTGAAAGTATACTTATTCAGTAGTTATGCGATTGAAAAAACGTTTTCAGGGGCGTGCGAAGAGAAAACTGTGCCCAGGGCAAAGTTTCAATTTGGCGGCGCCTCTTCCTCAACTTTTTCTTGTGAGAAATCAAAAAATGATGTTGGTAGTATAAATACGGCGCTCGGGGTGGCCGCCTCCTTTGCCCCACTCCTTTCGCACGGCGCTGAACATTTTCCGTATTTCGGTAAAATTAAAGATACTTTGGGGAAATGCTTGTAAAATTTCGTGTTTTAAATTGAATTTCAGAATGCGAATGAAAGCCTTTCTGTAATTGTTGAAGCATAAAACTTGGCTTAAAATGTTTACTTTCTGAACTATTCTTTGCTTTTACTACACAATGGAAAATTCTTAAATTTTTTGGTGTCTTAATAAAATGTGTAAACCGTACATTTTCAGGAATATCAATGCAGTCTACAAATGAAAATTACACAAGAAAAGTAGCCATTTTAATTATGCGAAGAGCTTTTAATGTAAAAATTGCTTATTCTGATATGTTACCCTATCCACTTACACATACAAATAAAGAAATAATAATATAAAATAAAGATGGATAGATAAAAAAAGCCATGAACCTTCTCTCATTGAAGCGCTGAATCAGCTTTTTTTACTTTAATTTTTCTTCATAGAAATGCATCTTACACATATTAAAAAACAAAAATAAATATATCAATTTTAATTGAAAAAAAATAACAATTAAAAAATATGTAAATTTTTTGAAAAAAAAAAGGCCGGGCCAAATTTTACAGCTATTTTTATTGGACAGGCCAATTTTGAGCGATTCAACGATGAGCTGAGACTGAAAATTTCTGCCTGTTCGAAACTCAAGAAGAATTCTTCCCCGGTCCATTTGAGTCCGTAGTCTTTACTTCTAGAAAAAAATAGTATCCAAACCAAGCTCGGACCGAATGTCGCAAAATAAAATTTCGTCGGAGCCTTAAATCGAATAATCAAAAGATTAGTTCAGAAAAATTTGTAAATTTGTGTTCTAACATATTCTAACATATTAAAAAAAGTGAACTTTTTAGTGAACTTCGATCACTTTTATAGATAAGTTTGATTTGAGCGAGTTGAAAATTTTTGATTCCGAACTTCAACTTGACTCACTTTTGAGAAATTGAACATGATTTTGAATTAGTTCGTTTATTTTGTGAGCGTACCCAACACTGTACGTATCACAATTCTTAAAATAAAATTATTTTTAGTTATATTAAAATTTTTATACTTTAAGTCCAAATAAAAATATTTCAATAAAAATATTTTTCAATAATTAAATTGCTTTTAAAATGCCGAAGCAAAAATTTTTCCTAATTATAATGCATGAAAAAAAAACCCCGCCAAAATAAATCTGAAAATAAAATCAGATTTTTTTTGCATGATAAAAGAGTATGCGTGACTAAGTTGCACCTAACAAACGTTTTCAAGTTTTGGCATGATTCTGAAAGTATGTCCGTTTTGATATCTTCTTTAAGAAAGAAATTTTAAAAAGATATAGAACTCTAAGAATCATGATCCTGAAGTGATTTTAATATATTAAAACAATCCGGAAAGTTTGAATCTTTCTTTCCCATGAGTGTTGTACTAATGGTTCTATCAGGATTGTAACGTAGATTGAATATGAAATCCTTTTTTAGATTTGTCTCTGGTATATTTTAAAGAAACAATAATGTTTCAGTGTACATTTATAAAAATATACATTTATGAAACTATACAATATATATATATATATATATTATATTGAATCTGAAATAGTTGTTATGGAGCTATAAAAGTAACGCAAGCTAAAGAGAATAAAGAGTGAAGAAAAATTTAATTGCGGTTCTTTGTTCAGAACGTTATTTTAAAAATCTGTGAACACTTTGCTTCGCAAATTTAGTTTAACCAATTCATTTGACTTTACCATTAATTGTTGCATATATTGTACATAGAGATTGTTTTGGAATATCGTTTTCTCGCTTTTATACATAACTTTAAGTAATAAAATTTGTGGTGGCTGAGATAAAATAGATAAGCAATAATTCTTTTTAAATTTTTGAAAATTAAAGATATTTGTATGAAAAATCTAGTTTTTATTAATCTAAAAAAACTCCACAATCCTTCATTTTTTCCGCCTGAAATACCTGCATTTTTCAATTAATTAAAAAACCTGTATTTTTGTTTTACTTTTTTCTCTGAAATACCTGTAGTTTTACTTTGGGAGGGAAACCGTACGCTTTCTCTTTATATTTTCTTCGAAATACGGAAAGGTTTTCTTTAACTCCTTGAAGGGCAAAGTACTTATGTTCCTAAAATGTTCAAATGATTGATTGACACCGGGATCCACAAACAGATTTATATGATAGAAAGTAAAAGCTGTTTTTCGCGTACATTGTAAAAAGCAAATCTTAATATTAAAATTCCGGTGCCGATGTGGCATAAGGGAATTAAAATTAAGTGGTATATATAATATACCGGTGCCCTTCAAGGGGTTAATTAGAAAAATAATATTTTTCCATTTACATTTCCATCTAAAATACATGCAATTTTTTTTTAGGTATAAAACCTGAAACTTCTCTTTACGTAAATTAAAACACGTGTAGTATCGCTATTTTTTTCTATTAAATATCAGTGTTTCTTCTCGTAAAATAAGAGATGCTTTTAAATATCTATTTCTTTTGTGGATTTTTTTTATGTAGGGGGAACTGGGGTACATTGATACAGTTTTTTTCTAAGATTTTTTTTGGTGTCAAGAAAGTAGAAAATTCAAGTTTTTTTTCCATGAGGTGACAGCAAAACTTGTGTAGTATGTTATAAAAATGTACAATCATTGATTTATATAGTATTTTTGCATGTAATTTTAAAAAAATCAAAAAAAGTCATTTGTATCAATGTGCCCCATCCCCGGGGCAGATTGATACGTTTGAGAAAAATGACGACAAAATAATACCAATGCATATTTTTCATAGAAAATGAATTAGAAAACCATTTTATATTTATTTATAAAAATTCAAATCACCCACAATTTATTTTTAAGCAATATTAAAGCAATCAAAATTAAATATATTATGACCTGATGTTCTGGCTGTTTCTTGTCTGATTGTTGGCTGTGGTAACTTTGTCATATCTAGCACTTCAACCCCAGCATTATCTTCTTTCTTATGAAAGATGAAAAAATTACCAGTTTTTCTGTTTAGAAATAGGTTCATAAACCGAAAATAAAGGATAATTATATTAAAAATTCTGTTTATAATATAAGTATCATTTTCTGTTCTGCAGTTTGTTTCTCTTACTTAACATTTCTCATGTCGAAAATACTTTTTTCTCTGGAGAATCGATATAAATTCGAGATTTGCCAGAATGGCGTCCTTTTCTTTTATTAGTTCTACTAGCACTAGATGCTGGGTAAGTTCCAACGTCTTCTGTTTTCATAAATACTATAAAATGTTCTAATATAAAGAAATTAGAGCTATTTCACTTCAATAAAAACTAATATTAGAAATTTTTCGTGACAAAAAAGGTTGGATTAAGGAGTGTATGGTAAATAAAATAATAAAAGATAATGAAAATATGAACTATTAAAGGATTTAGGCTGTATCAATGTGCCCCGTCATAGACTGTATCAATGTGCCCCATACAGCGATTTTGAATAAAATGAGTCTCAAATCCAACACTTCACAATATATCTAACAATAAATAATGAAGAACTGATAAAGAGTAGCTGTACTTACCAGGGAGAGTATTCATTTTGGTTGAAAATACTGGAACAGTTATATAATAGCATTTCAATTGTACAACTCATATTTACTTTTGAACAACAAAAACAATAAATCACCCGTCCCATTTCATCAAACTACTGAATCATTCCAAGATTTTCTGTATGTAGTTGAATACACTAGCATCATCTTTTGGAGCTGTTGTGAAACTTCCTGTAATGACCCTGTGAGCGGTAGAGGGGGTGTATCAATGTGCCCCATGTATCAATGTACCCCAGTTCCCCCTATATATATATAACTTTCTTCTATCTTTATAAAAAAAGTATTGGATTCGTGGAAAATTCCGCCTTTCGATGAATTTACAAGTTTTAAGCGTAAGAGAAACCGAAAAATATGTTCATACAAAATGTCTGTGTGCGACTATGTGAGTTTGTGACTCTGTCTGTGTATGTCTATATGTAACATAAATTTTCTGTGTTCTCTTCTATCTCAAGAACGGATGCATGGAATATAATAAACAATGTTATTAATGTATTCCCAGATATAAATTGATGCTGACTAATTTATATATGAATCGCTCTACAGTTGGCAATGCTATGATGTCTTTTTTTCGATTTTCGCAATAGCTCTATCTTCAGCCTTAATGTACGGAATTTCATCAAATTTCAGATCCAGTTCTGCATTGACACGAATTGATATTTTTGGATTATAGTTAAATCGCTCGCGCAGCTATGCAGAATTATTTAAGATTTCGGCAATTCCTCAATATCCAGAGCTAAAGGACGGATTTTCAAAAAACTTCAGATTCGGTTAATGTTTGAATGACTTTTTTTTATGTTTTGGTGTAAATCGCTCGAAAGGTGGCACTGCCATGCTGCAATTTGTGCGATTCGTGCAACAGCTCTATCTTTCGAATTAATTTACCAAACTTTCACAAACTTCAAAATCAGTTAGTCCTTGACATAAATTGCCTTTTTTTTTCTTTTTGGTTTATATCGCTCAATAGCTAGCGCTTTTATGTTGCATTTTTTAAAATTTCCGGAACAGCTCTAGAACGAATACACGGTTTTCCATCAACATTTAGATTCGATCAGTCCTTGACATGAATTAAGGCTGTTATATTTTGTTCTAAATATCTCCACAAATGGCGCTGCTATACTGCGTTTGTTACGATTAATATAACAGCTCTACTTCAACAACTGATCCACGTATTTTGATCAAATTTCAGATTCTGCTGTTCGTTGACATAATTTTTTTTTACATATTTATGTCAATCGTCCCACAGGTGGTACTGCTATGCTGAAAGTTGTAGGATTTACACGATTTTAGCGATAGTCATACCTCAAGAACTAATGCATGGAATTTCATATCTTTAAAATCCTCGTGATGAGCATAAATTGCCATTTACTTTTGGCACTGTGATAGCAAATTTCGAAATGTAAACATGTAGGATATAGAAGAAAATTTTGGTATTGCTACGTCTGACTAGTTTACTAACTACATTTGAATGATTGCCGTTATATGATTTCATGCACTCCCCAATATCAATGGAAACATTCTTAATTTTTTTTCTAATTTGTATCATCTGGGATGATTAACTTAGTATTATATATATATATGTGTATATATATGTATATGCATGTATATATTGGGAGGGGGTTATGAGGACGGTTTCAACATCATATAGGAAGTTTGCGTTGCTAAATCGTAAGTGTAGTTTCAATCCCAAGTTCGTATATAATCCATGAATATTTGAGAAAGGCAACACAGGAGGCTAATTTACTGGAGACAAGTTTTTATTAATTTCACAGTTCCAAGAATGGTTGCCGTGCCAGAGAGGGACCCTCGCAGAGATAGGTCCGATCGCTAGCTGTTACAGAAAAGGAGAGGTCACAAATACATTCTTCACATCTTCAAGTGTTGGCGCGATACATGTACATAAAAATAGCCAAAAACGACTGATACGCACAAATTGCGATGAGAGAAGGCACGTGGCGAGTTTCCGTTACATAGACATTCAATGATAGAAACCAAAGTGCATGATTTGAAATAATTAACGCCAAATGATAAAAGATAGCATATGGCCCGGAAAACCACAAGGACTGAATTCTTTACATAGGGTTAACAAAAGTCTCACGGATTCAGAAAGGAAATTAATTCTAATGAAATAAAATAAAAGACAAACTTAGCACATCTGGTTCTTAAGTGAATAGCGTTTAACTATGCTTAACAACAGCCGAGAAATAACTCTTTAAAAGGTTGTTGCTATGGGAAAATACTTACAGTTACATGAACAAACGGATATATGTTGTGTCTTTAAAGAAAGAATTAGAGATAAGTGAAATTATATTTTAAAGGAAATATGGCCGTTAGTACTTGAATAGAATTAAAGGGATTAAAAATCTAGCTTATTAAATAATATTACAAATTAAGGGAATATTGTAATTTTAACTAAGGCGGAAAACAATTATTAACTAATATGTAAAGGAAAACGCCTTTACAGGGGTAGTCATCGTTGAGGGGTGATGGTCATTCATGCGATATCTTACACTGGCTAATGTCATTGAAAAATCCTTAATATTCCAGTCAGTGGATTTTTTAATGGAATTTGTGCTATTTTCAAGCTCAGTCAAAAAATGAAATTTAAAATATCTACCAAAATAAAAAAGGAATTTGATTAGATAGTGATTTATAATATGCAGGAAAAAATTAAAAATATTGAAATGCAAACGAGAAATTAAAAATGCCGATACTGATTTAACTTTAAATTGCAATTGTATTTCCATGATACTCACAATGCAACGGTAAACCAATGGCAACGTTTTTATGTATCTCACATTTGCATTTGCATATATATTTTATTTATTTTTTGACAGCAAGACATCTAAGATAAATGACTAACTAAGTATTTTGAAATTTTTATTTTTGGTGTAACAAAGAAAAAAGAGTATTTTACCGAAAAAAATTAAAATAAAAAATTGTTAATTTATACATTAATTTTATATAACCTATGCAAAGAAATAATGAATGCATAAATAAGTATTGGGTGAGTGCAAAAGTTCGTGCGGAGGTGCAATAGATGTTGTTAGAAGCGGCTTAATGTGTTGTCATTAATACTGCCATCTACGTAAGGCATATCTTTGGAAAGGTGACGTGTGCAGCTTTCATTTCAAACAAAATAATTTGTGTAGATACAAACTGTTTCAAGAAAATTTACTTTCAAAATGAGTGTTGGAAAAGTGCATTTACGGCATGTTATGCTTTACGAGTTTCGGAAGGGAATAAACGTTGCAGAAGTTGTAAAAAACAATTGAGTTTAATAAGATCAAGCACCAACTAAAGGAACTGTGAAAAAATGGTTTGTGATATTTCGCTGCGGAGAGTTTAATCTTGAAGACCGACGACCTTCACAGATTGATGTCGATATTGTGCGTACTTTAGTTAAAGTACTCCTAGAATTTCAACAGAGGAAGTTGCTACAGCACTTAACGTTCACCGATCAACCACTTTTCTTCGTTTAAAAAATATAAGATTCGATTTGAAGCTCGATATATTGGTGTCCCATTTGTTGACCGAGTCCAAAATCGAGCAACTTCTGCTGAAGTTTCTTTACTCGAGCGGCTCAAAAACGAGCCGTTTTTGGATCGATTAGTGACGGGCGTTTGCACCTGATGAAGCTGATGCTCTCTGTTTGGTGGGATTGCAAGGGCATAATTTATTTTCAGTTTTTTTCCCGCTGGCCAAACGGTTGATTCAGTGAAGTACTGTCGCCAATTAACCAGTCTGAATCGAGAAATCAAACAAAAACGTCCGATTTTGCCAAATAGCAAGATTGTATTCTTTCATCAAAATGACCCCAGCCCACACGTTTCGAAACAGACGTTGCGCAAACAGAACAGCCTGAAGTGGGGTATCCTAACTTATCCACCGTATTCTTCTTATATTGCACCACCTGATTATTACTTGTTCTGATCATTGCAAAATCATTAAAAAGGAAAAAACTTGACCCGTTGGATGCCTTAAAAAACGTCTTGTCCTCGTTTTTCGAATCTAAACCGCATAAATTTTATGACCCGGGCATCCTTATGCTGCCAGAACGTTGGACACAGATTATAGAAAACGATGGAGCATATATCATTGATTGAATAAAGAATTTTTTTTGTCTAATCAATGTGTGACTTTTACTCCCAAACTCCGCACGAACTTTTGCACTCACCCAATACTTACCAGTTTAACATCAATTTGCGAGTTTTGTCACATGACTAGTAAAAGCTCATCGAATACGCTATAACGTTCTTCACTTACTTTTGAAATTAAAAGTAATTTTTATATTAAGGCACAAACATCGCTATTGCAGCGCCACCTTCCGGCGGATTTTTTTCAAATTCAGGGAGGATCTGATTACCACAGTCAGAAATAGTCACAACAAATTTGATTCAATGCTATACATATCTTCTTACACTTTTTGATGGTAGAATGTCGACATAGACACACACAGACACACACACGGACAGACATACATTTTCTATAAACATGTTTTTTGGAATCTCTGACAACAGAAACGTTAAATCCGTCGAACACTGGAAGCCTAAAAAATTTCTATTACAATACTTTCTTCTATTGAAGAAAGTATAAATTATTAAAAAGATTCAATCTATTAATAGTACTCCAAACCCAAACTGGTTAAGTGTATGAATAATTTTCATGTTCATATCTCAACCCTCCTTTTACGTATACCTCTTACTTTTCAGTTGTTTAACCTAAATTATTTTAATAAATAAAATGAAATATAATTTTTTAATTTGACGTATAAACTTTAATTTATACAAATTGATTTTTATAAATTTTCTGCATTCCTTAAAAAAGCCAATTCCTTAAATTTCAGAAAGTGAAGAAATTTTACTGATAAACATTTTCTTAGTTGAATAATTGCTTTTCAGTAAAAATAAAAAATTTCTGGCATATTTGAAAAGAATATTAACAATAAATAAATACAACATTAATTTTATTTTCCGCATTCCATAAAATCAAAACATTATAGAAAAATGCTGGTACATATTTTGATTAAATTTATATGATATAAATAATATACATCCGCTTTTCAAGGATCTTAAATAACTGTTAACTTTGTTTTACCTTTCCAAATTTGCAATTAGAAATACGTACCACAAAAAACTAATTAAAACATTTTTTAGTTATAGTGGAATACTTTACTTTCAAACCAGCAGATATGTAATAAGAATTTTTTACGATGAAACTTTTTCCATGTAATGAATTGTCTTTGAAAGCAAAAAGCAACATTTTCCTCTTATTTTAATGCATGAAAGAATGCGGGGAGAAATTTGAAAATAAAACCAGAGTTATTTTGCCTGGTAGAAAGGTATGCGTGACTAGATTGGTTCCAAACAAACATCAGAGCATGGGAGTTTTGATGTCTCCTTCTTTAAGTATATATTAAACAAAAAACCGTAAATAATTCTAAAAAACCTTGAATCTCAAGAAACTGAAACATGTATTTTTTCCTTTAATTTTGAAAATTTCTTTCTCATCGGTGCTGTATTAATGGCATTCAACAGATTTTTATATTTAATTTTTTTATATTAAATTTTAGTAATATTCGGAACAAAAAAAGGATGTTTCAATTTATAATAAATTTCAAAATATAAAATATACCTATAAATTTAATTAATTTCATGCTTTCATACATTATTCCTTATTAATGAAAATACAATGTAAAAACTGATTTATGGCATCGCATTTAAATTTCAAAAGATTAAATTAAGATTTTAATCAAATTCATTGAAATTTACGAAATATTTATTTATATATGAATAATATTGTAAATTTAAATTTACGTTATATTGAAAAATAAAAACTTTGAATAATGTAGCTGACATATTTAAAGCAATATTTTAATTCTAGGCTCGCATTTTAAATAGCTTAATTTTTTTACAGTTGCACTTTACCCGAATTTTAAATGCTAGAATTTTCTCCTTTTTAAATTTTTCTTGCAAATATTTTACACATATTCCAAAATTTATTACTATTGAGAGTTTTGTAGATATCTACCACAGGAATTATTCTTTTAAAATACTGCTATTCAAAAAGTGGATTGTTTCGTAGCACTTCAACTTGACTGTAATTCCGATATATATATTAATATATGTGTCATTTTGTGATAAAGAGCCAATAATATTATCTGCAAGTTTCCCCCTTTTATATCACAGGGCTCGTGGAGAGAAAAAAATATATAATAATAATAAATATAGAAGCTTCATTAAATTACACGTAAGCTGCTCCAAAATAGGTTTATAAAATCCATTCAGATACAGCGAAAAATGCTGTCCCCGGAGCGACATTTCATTATAAAAACATAGCTTTCCGCAAGTCGTCTAAACCCGAATCATCGAAGTAAAAAACATATTCCATCATCTCTGGGCCGCCTCACGTAAGTCAATAATAAAAAGCTTCTAGAACTTTCTATAATCTCTAACCATGAATTTTTTTATATATAAACAGAATTTAATGTCTAGCGTAGAGGTTAAACATAGCATTCCTGAACCTTTTGCAGACGGTAATTTTTATTTTAAAAGATTATTATTTAAGTAATTTGTTATCGAAATCAAAACTCGAATACTATACAGAAGATAATTTAACACAAAAAGAAATTAAATGAATTTATTGATACGCAGTAAATATCATACGCGAAGAAAAAAGAAAATAAATAAAAACAATGATATTTTTTAAAAGTATAGTTTTGGAATAAATTTAATAAGACTTTCTTAAAAAAGGGTTGATAAAAACTGGGTAAAATGAGTTTTATTGGGAATTTTAAGAAATAAAGTTTAATTAAGAATATTTTTTAATTTAAAGGATTTTTTTTTTGTTTACGCATATTGGAATAATGTTTTTAAGGCGAATTAAGACTTTATATCGTTTTTATAAAGTTTAATAGATTAGATCTAGTAATAGGATTTTAATTTAATAAATCTATATAATAAAGGCCAAACGTATCTGTGCGTAACGCATACGTCATTTTACGAATGGCAACACTTTCCAATGACATTTCACTTTTGCAGTTTTCGCTACTGCAAATTTTTAAACTTATAAACACCGTACACTTTTAATCCTTATACCGTTGGATAGAAAGAAAAATTACTTTTAAATGCAGTTTTTTTCAAAGCTGTATCTCAATTTGTTTCTAAGTTATTAATTTTTTTTGTAGTTTTTAATTCAGATTTTTTAATCGTGGCAACTGAAGTACTCCATTTCTGTAGAAAATAAAGGGAAAAAAATGAAAAAAAAAATTATACTGCATCTTTCTGCTGCCATTTTATCATAAAAACAGAAGAAAAAAATGGAATTAAATAAATTAAAAATATTATCTCTTATAATAGCCCGTAAATTTTTGTTTTATTCTTAATTATCAAAAATTTTAAACTGTTGACCATTGTACATTTTCAGTTTTTACACCGTCTAATTGAAAAAAAAATGTACATTCAGATGCAATTTTTTAAAAGCTGTATCTTAATGGACTGATTTACTATGGTTTTTAAATAATTTTCAAATATGAATATTTTTAATTTATTTCCATCGCGTGCGAAAAATATTACGAAAAAATACTAAACAAATTGCACTTAATAGTTCAACATTAGTCTCCGACTTATCTTCCATGGCGAATTCAAAATTCTATCAACAAGTAAATAAAAGGATTATAATGTAATAAAATTACAAATTCAACTATAATGTTTTCTACTGCCGAATTGGAAAAAAAATATATTTTTTTTTCAAAATATAAATTTTTAAAAACTGTATCTCATTTCACTGATTAGAAAATTTAAATTTTTTTAATTAAATAGAAAATACATTAAAAAGCTATAACCCAAATAAAAAGAAAAATAGGGAGGAGGATTAGCTTTTTTTCTTGAAATAAATGAAGAAATATAGACACGGATTTTGGAAAAGTTAAAAATAAATGACGAAAAGGGTTAATCAGATATTTTGGTAAAATAATTTTGGGTACTACTCTGTTATCCCGTCGATCGATGTCGCCAAATTATACAAATCGCCAAACTAATAGCCAAATTATACATATTGACGTAATTTTTTTTTATTTTAAATAATAAAAAAACAAATAAGTAGTAGGATATTAATAAAAATACAAATAAAAAATCTAAATAAAAATAACTTAATAACGTTTTAAACACGTGTATCGTATTTAATGTCATTGAATAGACATTCATGATCATCTATTATTGACATTTAATCCTATAATTTGGCGATAGTATTTCGGTCGACGAGATAACAGGGTAGTACCTAATTTTGTTTACTATTAAATTTTCTGCCTTATATTCGTACTCTGTTCTTTAACCTTTCTGTTGTTGCTATAGTTACGAATTCTGTATACTGTTTCGTGCGCCTATGAATTTATCATAAACTCGGGATTAAAGTATGAAACATACATAATACAAATATCGTTTTCTAACAAGACTGTAAATGAGATGATTTTGTTCATTTTTATTCTCTCTGTTGTTAATTCTGAGCAGTTTATTTAGCCAGCTTAGAAGATAGTCTTCTAGAAGTGAGTATTAAAAATGAAAACAAGTAAGACAAATCATGCGTTAAGCATAGATTTTAAAACACTTTCCAACACTTCCTGAAATCTTTAACAAAACTTCATTGTTTAGGGAAAGAACGTTACTGTATATAGCCAAAATGTTTTCCAATACTTTTGAACAACACTGTATTTGACCTGTCGGTTGCTAAGATATGCTATATAATGAGGAAATTTAGTTTAGCAAGATAATGCCTTGCAGATTGAAATTTCTGTTTCAGCAATTTATACTAAGAGATGGAAGCATACATGAATACTTTTATTCGGCCCTGTAGTTTACCAAGTAACTGTATTATAAGCCAGTATTTAGTTAAAATTTATTTTAAACTAAAACACTCTTAAAACTACTGAAATCACATTCTCAGAAATAATCATTCATAGGCGTCCATGTACCCATTTCGTTGCGTGTCCCTATGTATATCATTTCATCTGCATTCTATAAATATTTTTTAGTACACTAAATGCAGTTCAGCATAAAAATGTATAATTTTTTTATAAACAACCTTTAAGTAATTTACTCTCATATTCAATAACGTTTGCGAGCTCTTTTGTATCGCCCTGTGTATCAGCTATAGCATTTATACAAACCATATAATATGCATAGATTTAGTGAAACTAAAAAGCGCATACCATAATTAAAATGCGTTTCATCCATACAGCAACCATCATCGTATACATATGCAGTACTTCCGAGAGAATATACTATTTGAAATCTTTCATGTTTCCCAGCAAATATTATGCACTTCGTATTATACACCACTATATCGTATAACCTATATTAAGCCTCAGCAACATATATCAATTTTATTATATATAAGTAGTTTAATATAATTAAAATATGTCGCACACAATTCCCCTTTTTACCATTATGAAATGGAATTCTTTTGTGTGGCCCCGTAAATGAATAACAGTTATTTTTTTTCACCGCATACTTTTCAGAATGCGGTGCCACTTTGTAAATGCATAAAAATTTTAATATCTTTGGCAGGATGTAATATCTTAGAAATTTTTTCCCCATAGGCTGTAATGTAACGGTAAAATGTTTACTGTCTCTCTAAATAAACTAATCGTGCTCGAAACTTCATTTGAAATAAGGTTTGTGTTAGAATAAATGTCAATAACGTCCAAATGTTTCAGGGTAATCTGAGTATATTTACCCCTTCGAGCGCGACCAGACGGCCAGACAAACCGAAATCATAAACACTTTTCAACTTTGTTGGAAAGTGTTAAAAAGGCAGATATTTATGTAATTTTCAGTAAATTTACCAGAGCAGACGATTTTTTAATTTGTCACGCTGACAAGAGAAAAACAAAACATTTAATCGTGTTCTTTATTTTTATGATAATTTTTCTTTCAGTTACTTTTTAGGATCTTTTTTTTTAGTATCATTTTTAGTTTGGAAATATATATTGTCAAAAGAAATAAGTATTAAAGTAAAAATAGTTTTTTAAAAACATTCTTTTATAAAGTATAAAAATCGAAGTGCACATGTTAAATGGAAAAAACAGCGTCTTCTTTTACTTAAAAGTGACATCATAAGGTACGTGTATTTTAATTTATGAAACGTAAATTTGAAATTTCCCAAGGAGTCAATTTTGGAAGAAAATTTCTTTGATAAAATACACGTGCTGCTTTTGTTTACTTTTCATTTTTCTATTATCATAATATTTTTGGTTTGTGAAAAATATTCGTTTAACAATATCTTAACATCCTTTCTTGAGTTGAGGTTTTTTAAAGTAAGTTATATAATTTTTTTAATTCTGAGACATCTTAAGCACGTAATCGAGTGTTAATGATCTATTTAGATTTTATGCTCAATGTAAATTTCAGTGATTGGTACTCTATTGGATAGTAGTATGTAGTATTCCGGTTTAATTAAATAACTATATTAGAAATGAGTAATGTAAATTACATACCAAATCGAAGAGCAACGCGCTTTGGTTAGAGAGCGAAAAAGACGTCAAATCGACTGATTAAAGGAAGATGGAAAAGATAAAGAAAGACAAAAAATAAAAAACGAATGAAAATCACAAGAAGACAAATGAACGAACCTAAAATAGAAAGCGAGAAAGAAATAGATTAAATAAACAAATGCTGCAAGAGAAAATAAAAACAAGTAATCATATACCCAATACGTTTAAATTAGGCAAAAATTCAACTAACGTTGCTCAATATTATTTGAGTCAAATGAATCTTAAATGTGCATTTTGTAGTGCTTTATTTTGGAAACATGAAAAGCTTAGTAATTCCTCACTGCAAAATCCTCAATTTTTCCGTTGCTGTCAAAAGGGCAAAGTGAAATTGCCTCTAATTTCAGAACCACCTGACATGCTGAAAGATTTATTAACTTCAGAAAACAGTGTAGCGAAACACTTTAAGAAAAATATCAGAGGCTATAATTCTGCTTTAGCGTTTGATTCTTTGGGTGCGAAAATTGAGCAGTTTGAGCGAGGAATTTCTAATTTTAAAATTCATGGAGCAATATTCCATAGCATAAGTTCGATATGACCACAGAAAGGAGAACCAAAATATGCTCAAATTTACTTTTTTGATACGGACCACGAAATCGATAACAGAATGAATAGATTTGATTGCTTAAATCGTAATTTATTGGAAGATTTACAATTAATGATGCATAATGAAAATCTGTACTATCACTTTTAAAATCTACAATTGAAAGAATACAAGCTACGGATATTAATGATTTCTATAATGCAAACATGAAAATTGTTTTAAAAGGAAATAAAAAACATCCCGATGTGAAATCGGGTGAAACCGCCTTAAACTTTAGAGTAACCAACAACTATTTTTAACCGTCATTTTTTGTATCTAATTAAATGCTTGTAAATGTTCAAAGTTAAATTTTCAGCTCAAAATCTGCATCGTTGTGAGTAATTAAGTAGCGTAAAATTGAAATTTGTTCGAGGGGTGGGGAGGGTAAAATTTCAACTCTTGAACACATTTCAGTTTGCGCTTCTTAACCTCTTCCATCGATTTAGAATTTGAGCTCAAAATTTAAATCTAAGCATTTGCAAGCATTTAATTAGATACAAAAAATTACGGTTAAAAATAGTTGTTGGTTACTCTAAATTTTAAGGCGCCCTCTAACGGTATTTTTTGAAATAAATCTTTAAAATTTATTTCAAGGAAATATTGACAAAAAGAATAGTTTTAGTGAAAACAGCAAACGAATCGACCAACTTTTCCATTTTTTAAAATCATTTGAAATTTGAACCTTCCAACCCCCGTTGAACACAGTTCAGTTTGCGCTACTTAACCACTCCCAACGTTTCAGATTTTCATTTAAGTTTATTTTATTTAGTTAGTTTAGTTGTTAGTTTTCATTTAAGTTTAAATTTAAGTTTATGTCTAAGCATCTAAAAAAAATTATGAGATGCAAAAAATAACGGTAAAAAAATAGTTGTACGTTACTCCAAAGTCTAAAGCGTCCTCTATCGACATTTTTTGAATTTTATCTTTATAATTTATTTTCACAATAATACTGACATAAAGAATACTTTTGGTGAAAATTACAAATCAATTGACCAATTTTTCCGTTTTTTATAATCATTTGAAATTTGAACCTCTCCCTACAGTTCAGTTTGCGCTACTTAACCACTCCCAGAGATTTAGATTTTGAGCTCAAAGTTCAAGTTTATGTCTAAGCTTCTAAAAAATTAATGATGCAAAAAATAACGATAAAAAATAGTTGTTCGTTACTCCAAAGTCTAAAGCGCCCTCTATCGACAATTTTTGAAATTTATCTTTATGATTTATTTTCAAGACAATACTGACATAAAAAATAATTTTAGTGAAAACCGCAAACGAATCGACCAATTTTTCTGTTTTTTATAATCATTTGAATTTTTGGACCCTAAACTTTAATGGCGCCTATCTCCTTCGGAAGACGTTTGGGACCCTTAGTTTCCTATTTAATATTTTTTGTCTTGATGTGTACTATCACTCCTTAAAGTTTGTACCATGAATTTAGAAACACCCTGTATACCAGTGACATAATTTAAAAGGATTTATTCATCTTTGTATGCTCTTTGTGTTTCATTCAGTTGGATTCTTTTACTGGACGTGCGAGACAAAGAAGTATGTAACATTTTAATTATTTTTAAGTGAATGTAATTAGTATGCAAATATTTTTTATTACATTTTTAATTTGCATAAATTCTTAATAAAGTTTTTGTTTAATGTTATATATCTGTCTTATTAACTTATTTTAACTCTAAAAAACATTTTTTTAAAAGTATGACAAATAAGAAATTTGTCAGCTAAAAATTACTTAAAATTCAAAATTCATTGAAAAAAGCTAATAATACAATGTTAAAAAATTCCGTTCAAAGTTGAGTTAATCCATGAAGCAAAATAAAGAGAAGCACCGAAATATGGTATTTCTTATTTTTCGAAAATTTCAAGCTGGGCAGCACGATTTGTTTTACCATTTCTTTTTTCCGAATTCAGCAACACAATTTCTTAACGTTCCTTACAATACTAATGCATCGAAAGTCCCATCGCTCAAATATTGAAGATTGGCGTCTAGTACGTTGCCTGCTTGAAAAAACGAAATGGTACAACGTATCGTGTGTGCGCAGATGGGGAAATTTTGGAGACTATAAATACCCCCCCCCCCCACCCGCGAATCATCCCCTTTCAAAATTTAGACAAAATTATCATAAAAGTAGAAAAAAATACATGCTTATTAGAAAAAAAATAATAAAATACCAAACAGTCAGTTGGCTTAGATTTACGGATAATCCATCGGTAAAACTACAAACACCGGTCCCTTTTCCTCTACCAATCTCATAAATAACTAAAATTCAAAAATCTTTTTCGCATACGTTGTTGGAATTTTAACGACCTCAGATCACAATCTTGATGAGCTCATAGTTTTAGTAATTAACAATCCTTTTGTTCTAATTTTTTAAAATGTGGTAAAGTTCAAAATCTCTAAAAATCTTAAATCAAAATTTTAGATCCTATCTCACTCAACGTACTGACAATAACGCTATTTCGCCATACGGCAGAGTGTTGAATTCAGACATTTTTCTTCGAGAGTGACTTCTGTGGCTCCGTGGAGGGGGGGGGACAATATAGAATACCGGGGGGGAATGACACTTTTTCACCAGTGAAAACACAAAAACTATTTTTCTGGGGGGGATGCATTTCATTGTTTAGGGGTGTGGGAGTTTACCACGGGCCACACCATGAATCCAACACTGATATGGCAAGACTGCTATTTTTGTTAACAGAAGCGTCTCTCGTTACTCGAACTTGCCCTCCGAACGAAGGGGGTGGGGGGAGACGTAGAAATTCTTATCAACAGAACAAGTGGACAACATTTTTTCTCTTTTATTTATTAGAAAGTACAAGCTGTATTTCAAATAAATTTCACATAAGGTTTCTCGATCCATGATTATACATATATGCATACACATATGACGATGAAAAGGAATGTCAAAAGTTGCGGTATACCATATTTTAGAATTAGATAATTTCAGTATAATTTAGGGATTTTAATGATAGCTTTGTATTTTCGCGAAAATAGATAACAGAATAAGAAAAAAATGTAATGTACTATTTTGAATAAAAAACCATGTTACAAAGAAAGAGAGAATTTTTATTGGGTCAAAAATGATATCGATATCAAAAGGCAAATCCCCCCACCCCTAGAGATATCTTATGATATCATGTGTCAGACAACCCCTCATTCCTAAAATGATAATGTTATATATGCACCTAATAAAAAAATTATCATTCTTGTTTCTATAAAACCATCGTAATTATTGACTAATCAAAACATTTTCCTTGAAAATGTCTAAATTATAGGTAAGATAATGCAGCACATAAAAGTTATTTTCGACGGAAGTCATGGTGTTAGATTTTCGAGAACATAGCCTCCTTTACGGGTAGTAGCATAAGTTTCAGTATTTGCCAACCAACCAATCTATGACGTCAAACTGTTGATGTCGGCAATGGAAGAACTTGCGATTCCACTTAATCAAACTAAAGTGAGTTAATGGGTTATATTTCATGTTTTCCTTTAACTTACATAGTTAGATAAATAATTTGAACTATATCTATTTTAAATTTCTTTGTCTTAAAAGTATGTAATTCATTTGTTTGTCTACATTACCTAAGAATTAAAAAATAAATCAGTTTATGAAAAGTGCGCGTTGGATTAGATTTTGTTAAAAATAGGCAACTGACTTCTGTAAGTTTTAGAATATTTTCTATTCAACATTTCAACTATTTCTGTTTAAATTTAATCCTTTTTATTAGAATATTTGAATAGTATTAGTAATTTACATTTATCTTATTCAAAATAAGGAATTCGACTTATTTCATTGCTCCTTTTGCTAGCTTGTCCCATTTCTCCCCTTATCTTATTTTATGTTAAACTGCTTATATAAACAACAGTGCTGCTTTTAAGTTTAAATTAAATTATGGATAATACATAATATTAGGTTTTCTAAATAGGGAAACTATCACAGCTACACGTAAACAAGTCATTAATATACAGCAAAACCATTAAATTATATGAAGCAAATTTATTTTTTTAATAAACAATTTTTTTATACAAATCTAAGTTTATGCTCATTAGCAACTTTTTTCAACAGAAGATTTGGTTGCTCCATCTCGGTGGCATAGCCAAGAAGGGTGACACCCGGGGCGGATGTAAATTGTGTTACCCCCAGCCCCCATTGTGTCATCCCCCCCTGCCGATCCGTTATATTTTTCTTTCACAATTGTACGCTATTATAACAAATGACCACACCATTCCTCATTTACCTTTTGCTCTGCTTTAAGGAAAAAAAAAACAAAGGAGCGATTTTTTACTTAACCCATAATCCGCATAAATCAATGTGGTGTCTGTATCTAGGGGCGTGTTCAGCAATGTCACCGGTAAGTAACCGGTAAGATTGGTTGGTTACCAAAGCGTTCAATCTGCTAACCGGTACGCAACTGATGTCGTTCAGAGGTAGTTACCAATGTGACCGGTAAGGAACCGAACTAACCGAAGAAAAGTCCCGGTTAGTTGGGTCACGTGATTGGTAACATGAAAGTTTGCTTAAATCAAATTGGCAATCTACTATTTCTACAGATGGCGCTACGTGACAAAACTAACCAGTGCGTCCAGAGAATCTGTAATTGGTTAGCTACCGGTTACATACCACTCCGGTAAGTTACCGGTTACATTGGTCACTTTGGTAAGTTCGCTGAACAGGCCCTAGAAGATAATCTTTTTCTTTTAAAGTTTACTTTTGATACCCACTCGTTGGATAGGTTAGTTTTTGTTCTGTGGTGCATATATCTTATTTAAACTTACCAGTCTGCATAAAATTTCGACTTCTCTAAGAAAATTAACTCTATTTCGTCGTTACGCTAGAAATTAATTTTATTTCAGAATTCTTTTCCAAAATTGTATTAGATTATTATATATCTATTTGGAAATAAATATTGGGTGATACCCGAGGCTGACCGCTCCCTCCGCCCCCAACTAGCTACATCACTGCGTCCATCTAGTATGTGATTGATGTTTAGAATAATACGTAACGAGGAAAATTTTCTGTCCCATCCCATCTCATTCTCCCTTACTTACTAATACTGTAATAAATTTTAGTACTATTTATTACTAATACAGTGAAACCTCCAAATAAGGGACACTCCGAATAAGGGACACCTCTATTTAAGGGACAAAAGTTGCGGTCCCAAAAATGTCCCTTATTTGGAGGTTTCACTGTATTAGAACTACTACTAACTAATATATCCGTACTACTAATAACAATAATTAAAACTTGAAAACATAGTATATTAACACACAAAAAAAAATCATAAAGCCCGAGTTAAATAAAAATATACCGATTTAAATAAAAATATACATATATATTTTTAAAACCATGACTGTTTTACACATGAGTTGCCATTTAAAAGCGTGCTTATTCATGTACCGGGTGTCCAGTAAGTGACTGACCCATTTTGAATGTAAATAAAAAAAAACTATTTGAGATAAAAATGCGCGGCTTGCTGTATTGTTATTAGAATATAAATAAATTTTAAAATATGAACTTTGTTAATGTAATATAATATTTAAAATAATATCTCAGTCTCAAGACTGAGGAGGGGAAATGAGGGGGGTGGTTCAATCACAAATATTATTTTAAATCACTTTCCAACCAACGTATCCTACTTCTGAAGATGATTCGAGAGTCGATTCAACATATAGATTCAGATTCGACAACATATATATTCAGATCCAGCCGAAAATCTCATATTTATGAAAATTAGAGTCATGTCTGTATTCAAACAGCCTGTTATCGCCAGCGCAATATTTTTTTCCGAAATTTGAACTGTATTAACAATGTACATGTTTAAAAATTTATTGATTTTCTAATAACAATACCGAAAACCGCTCATTATTATCTCCGACCGTTTATTTGTTGTTTAAGTTCAAAATGGGTCAGTTATTTACTGGACACCCGGTATATGCCATTCATAATACTGGTTTTAAAAAGAGTGAGAAATGGTGTTTATATTAAGACTTTCTTTGGTTTTAAATATTTCTAAAATATTAAGTCTCAATTAAATCTCAATAAAACTAGTGTTTGACTAAATAGTCGATCCGGTATTTTGTGATTCGGCATGTTATACGAATATAAGTGTCATTAAATTAATAAAAAAACTTAAAAATTTGTAACTTATAATTCAAATACATCGCTGAATAAATGCGAATTACGGCCAATTTTGACCCCCCCCCTCCTCTCTAGAAAAAAAAAAGCAGCCAGTTAAAGTCAAATTACCGGAGTAATATTTTTTTAATTTGTCTTTTTTGCATAAATAGAGAGTTTATTGAATCGGATTATCGGTTTATTGAATCGGTCTTTGTGTTAAAGTTTTTTTTTTTTTTTTTTTTTTTTTTTTTTTTTTTTTTTTTTTTTAATTCAGATGGTAAAAATAATGAAGTGACTGATTTTGCGAAGGGGCCTATTATTAAATGATTTTTTTTAAATAGGCCCCAAATGTTGCTTTGAATGAGCCTGATTGCATAACTTTACGCTAAAAATTTAGAGTTTTACACACATAGATCCTAAACCGGGTGTGCAAAAATCTACGCACCAGCGTTAGCGGTCACTCACCACTAAAATTTAATAGCATTCTAGCAAGAAATTTATACAAATTATTAGATGATACGAAACGAAATAAATTTATTGGTGAGAACATAGGCGCAACTGGAGAGAAGAAACTGGCGCAAAGACTTTTGCACCCCTGTCATAAACCAAAGAGGTTTACCTTTCAATCCATATTTTATCACATGTTCTCAATATCAGAAGTTTTACGGGAAGTGTAAATTATAATTATTATCTATTTGACATCTTCGAAATCAGCCTGCGTAATTTAAGTGATAAATATTAATGACTGTAAAAAACATTGATTTACAGCATAACTATTTAGTTTCTTACAAGTCAAAACCTTGTGTGATATATACTTTTTTCAAATTGATTATTTTGAGAATTTAAAAAATATGGTTTTTATATTTTCGTTTTTTATGAAAATACATTTGCTTTTCGATAATGAGTAATTATAATATGACGGAAAAGGGAGGGGTCTTCATCTGTTATTTTATTTATTTATTTATTTATTTTTCTTTTCATAGTCATTATCGCCCAAACTCTTCAAAATGTTTTGAAATTAAAACATGTTTTGACAGAATTTGACAAGCAATCCAGAAGAAATATTGATATTTACTAATAAAATGGCTGGTAGGCTAAAATCCCCAGTAATTGGCATGCACCAGTGATTGGCACATACTACAACATGTCCTAAAATAAGATTTATATCCAGTCTTTTAAAAATGCAAGACCATATACCAGTTATATGCTCATTTATGCTAAATATTATAATTTTGATTTATGCTACTAGATGACAATAGTGCCTAGGAAAGAGAAACAATTATGGCTTGTATGAAATTAGCCATTTTTGTTGCAAATGCTTCTTCTTTGGCTTATGGAAGACATGGTTTTCAATTCATTAATATCTGATTTATAATATATTTTAAATTTTAATTGAAAATAGTATTGTTTGGATAAAAAGGGTTACTTTAATTGTGTAAAAGTATTTTCGACACAAATATTTGGATTTCTGAATTAATGATAGATGCCAATTAATGGTGCTTCAATTTTGCTAGTTCCAAGTAATTGGCACGTATTCCACTTACAAAGAATTCACAAGGAATTTGAGATTAAACCACTTATTTTGGAAGTACTTTTAAAGTTATAGACTAATTTTGTTTAACATTTGTTTTTATTTGAAAATATGAAATATTATCAGTAATTGGAATCCACTAAAGCTTCATATGACAATCACTGGGTATTAATATAAGTATATTGTATTGTTTTAAAGTGTTCACATTTCAGACTAATATGCTGATTTCTTAGTCTCAAAAACCTGGAATATGGCATCTTCATCTATAGTAAATTCATTTAAAGCGATTAAACCCAATTCAAAGTGTAAAGTTTTTTTGTAACATAAACTTGTGCCAATTACTGGATCACAAGGTGTCATACATTGGTGTTCTAGGTGCCAGTTACTGGTGAATTTAGCAAGTTTTTGTGAATATATTTTTAGAAAAATATTTTTTTTCAAATTTGTTTGCTTTTAGTGGGCAAAATAGATGCACAGATATGCATTCTTTGATTTAAAAATATTTCCAAGTAAATATCTTGTTTATTTGTAATGAAAATTGAAGTAAGTTTAAAGAAAAATTCTTAATGTGCCAATTACTGGGGTTTTATTTACTGGGTGCCAATTACTGCCAATTTAAGTAGTTAAGAAATATGTTTATTTTCAATAACAGGAAATTTGGAATGGAGGAGGAATATGGCTACCTAATTTCATTTTTGAAGCATGGTGGAAGAGTAGACTTGGAACTACCTACTACCCAGTGGCAAAAAAGATCTCGATGGTCTGCGACAGATACTAAAGAGGCAGAAAATAATCCATTGGTAAAATGTTTTGCAATTGCAGCGTTAACTAAACCCTTACTTGCAACAATTTTACGCATTTTATTCACTTCTATTTATAACTAACTCAAGTTTTTGCATTAAGTAATAAAGTGTTAAATATAATACAAAGCAAAATACATGTTTGATGAAAAAATAATCTGTAAGGAAGAAAAGAAAATCTGTAACACCTGTCTCCATTCTTTAACATTCTGCTAAAGGGCTTGCAATATGAATAGTGATTGCTACAAATAGTGGATATGACTGAATATCAGCATTTTTTTATTGCACAAATGCTAATCATAGTTTCTTTTTTTTAATTTTTCAAAAAGAAATAAAATCAAACACAAACTAAAGTCGATATTTCCTTTATTTTTTAATTAACGGCTTGATACATTTCTTATAATATTTCAAACACATATAGCTAATAATAAAAGAATTTCCTTCAGCTAATACTAACAGCATAATTTTATTTGTCGGCACATTTAATTCACACATAATTTAGCTAAAGTAGCGTCTCAGTATTATCATTATTAAACGCATACTTTTATTTATTTCTAGTTAGAAGTTTTTATAAAAAGCTTTTTAACCCCTCCTCCCTTCTCCAAGTAAACCAAGTTTTTTAATTGATTTTTTTTCATACCCTGCTCTTCATTATAATTGCCGATTCACTGTCGCCAGATGCCACACATGGCTAATTTTTTGCTGCGACCTGTAATTTTCGGTGTTTAAAAGGGTGCGGGCCACAAAAATATTCAAATTTTATTAACCAGTTCTATTGCATTAAAAAAATTCTGCTTAATGACGTTTAAAACCTTGTTTCGATTTTAACTGGAACAAGAAATATTTTTTTCGTTTTTGTTTCTTTTAAAATCTAGCTGTCAAAGCAATCATTCTCGTAGAAATGACTTTCTGTGAAAATGCTTTTTTCTTCATGAGTTTTTTCACCATTTCTTGTATTTAAATTGCTATAACTCAAAAACTGTTAAAAAAAAACTTGTTTAAATTTGGAACAAGTCTTTTCAATTGTTGTATTTTAATTTTGATTCAACAACTTAAGTTTGATAATAATATTATAATATTATATATATATATTTTTAATTTATTTTTTTAATTTTGATAATATAATTTAATTTTGATAATATAATTTTAAAAAATCACATTTTTTTCAATTTTTTGCTTTAAATATTTTTAGATTTTATTCAAATTATTTGTTTTTAAAATTCCTAAATCAGAATTAAAGTTTATATAATTCTGTTTACATAAATGAAAAGAATTTCTATAAATATTATTTCGAGTCATGAAGATTTTAAATTATCCCACTTTTTAATTACTTTTAAATTTAAAAATTGAAAAACATTATGAGAAATTCTGTAACGTGTTTTATTTCCAAATGCATGATAAACCATCAGAAAAAAAATTCAAAATTTTAACTCAATTAATAACAATTACTTGAAAATGTTTGCGTTGTTGAGAGAATGTATTAAATTAAGGATTTCAGCATCGACATTTCCATTTTTGATTAAACACTTAGCCTACACTCGGCTCGGTAAGAAATGTTCAATCTAAATATTAATCCTATAATAGTGTTATTTACAGACCTCTTGGACCCTTTTAATATTTTTAATTTTTTTTTTCACACAGGTTGCAGTACTTATTTTTAAATGTGCATTTCTACCTTTTCAATTGTTTGTTACAGTTTTTTGATATGCAGATGCTTCTACTTTGAAAGCAGTTCTGAAAATAAAACTATTCTCCCATAAAGAAATTGTTACAAAAGTTGAAAAAGTACATACACACAACAATAGATATCAATTTAAAGTATCGCATTAAAAACAAGTTGGAAATTGCACGTGAAGCGTAGCAAAAGAGTTGCGTTCGTACGATAACGTTATTACACCTCAGTAACATATATCTTATTCATAAAATGTGAAATAGTTTATTATAATTGAAACAAGCCCCAAACAATGTTTCCCCGTATAGCATTATGTAGTGGAATACTTTTGTATGGCCGTTTAAAACAATAACAAATATTCTTTGCACCACAGATTATGCAAAATGTATATTATAATATGTACTTTATAGATGCATGTCAATTTTATTACGTTCGAATGAGTGTAACACCATTAAAATGCATTTGAAACATTTTCTCCATTAACCGTAATGTAACGGAACACTTCTGATTGTCCCTGTAGTTGAACTATGCATCCGATTTTGATAAAATTTGAAATAACTCGACAAAATTTTGTAATAATTATGTATTTAAAATTTCAAACGATTAAAATGCGTTTGACACTTTTTTCCCTATCGACCGCAATGGAACGAAATACTTTTGATTGTCCTTTTAATTGATCTATCCATCCGATTTTCATAAAATATGAAATGATTCGACAAAATTATGTAATAATTATGTATTTTAAATTTCAAACGATTCGGTTGGGTTGTTTTTGCGTTATTATATGCGGACAGACAGACGGAGAGACGGACGGACTGAGCGACAACAATAGGTGCTACGTATTTACATAACTACGAACGCATCTAAGAAAGGGTCCTGAACGTTTTCTAAAAGAGATAGCCACCAGTAAAGTTAAGGGTCCAAAATTTCAAATATACATAAAAAGCAGAAAAATTGGTCAATTGATTTGCGGTTTTCAAAAAAAATATTCTTTATGTCGGTATTTCGTGAAAATAAATTATAAAGATAAATTTCAGAAAATGCCGATAAAATTTCGCTTTAGACTTTGGAGCAAAGAATAACTATTTTTTACCGTAATATTATCTTATTAAATGGTTTCAAATGCTTTGACTTAAATTTTCATCTCAAATTCTGAATGGTTTGGAGTGATTAAATAGCACAAAATTGAACTGTGTTCGAGGAGGTGGGAGGGGGTTAAATTTCAACTCTTGAATGCATTCAGTTTGCGCTTCTTAACCACTCCCAACGATTCAGAATTTGAGCTCAAAATTTAAAATTAAATCTAAGCTTCCAAAAACATTTAATGAGCTTTTGCAAGCATTTAATTAGATACAAAAAATAAATGTTAAAATTAGTTGGTGGTTACTCTGAAGTTCAAGGAGGCCCCTAACGTAATTTTTTGAAATTTATCTTTAAAATTTATTTTCAAGAAGATACTAGCTTAAAGAATAGTTTTATTTTAAACCGCAAACGAATTTTTCCGTTTTCTATAATTATTTGAAAGTTGACCCCCCCCCCCAATCCTCTTTGAACACAGTTCACTTTGCGCTACTTAACAACTCCGCACGACCCTTGGTTTATTTAATATTGCTTGTCTTGGTGTGTACTAACACCCTTCTTCTTTTTTTTTTCTTTTTTGTAAAAAAATTTTAGAATCACCTTGTATAGAAATATTAAAATACAAGTGCGAATTTTGTAAGAAATTTTCCCGTTATTTTAAAATTAATATTGGAATTTAGCCACGGTACTGGTGTAGGTTCTTAAGAGTCGTGGGAAGTCCCACACTAGTCATGGATAGAAACGAAAACACTTATTAAATTCTATGGAAGCGTTATTTTATAATATTTAACTTGGATATTATTATTTTTAAATGACTTTTGTGTAGGATAACTGAAGGCGATCTATCCGGGGTAATTTTTAATTTTTCGATTTTTTTATAGTTTTCCTTCATTTACAGAACTGGTTCTGAAATAGAAACTACCTGTTATTTTTGTGTAGGATAACTGAGGACTATCTACCCGGGGTAGTTTTTAGATTTTTGTTTAAGATTTTTTAAAAGTTTTCTTTTACTTCCAGAACTATTTCTGAAATTGAAACTACCCAAATCTGAATAAAAAATCTATAACTAAAATAGGAAAAAGAAAACTAGCCCACAGTTGCAGATCATCCTTATCTATTCTATGTAAAGATATATATATATTAAAATCAAAGCGAGAAAATTGTAAATAACGCTCCCATAGGATTAATATTAGCATTCTTTTTCCTTCTTGTGAATATTGAAATAACCTCTTAAAATGATTTTGTGAAACCATTTCTACAAATTACTTTTGTATTTTCTTTGATGATTTATTTTAATGCTTATATCCATGCTGAAAGAACCTTTTTCTTTAAGGTACTTGATGTTGATGAACCCTGTTTGTGGTACAAACTACAACAAATCAATTGGCGGAAAATCATAATGCTATAAAGTCAGCAAAGCTATAGGAATTTGTATACAAGAGTAAATGGCACACTGTGTAAAAAAAAATGTTTACATAAATATTATAACTATGTATTACGATGTAGTGTATTAATGTAATTTATTCATTGTAATAAATATCTTTGTAAATTATTGTTTGTTTTAAATATGTCTGAATCATAATGATATTAATGTATTTTGTAAATGTTCTAAAACATTTATATTTTGAATTTTTATGTGATTCTCAAACCATCTCCTTATAAATGCAAAGCTTTGATACAATTTTAAACTTTTTTTTAAGTATGTATGGATAAATTTAGTCTTGATTATTTAGAAATTTGGAATGAAAATACATTTTTCTTTTTTTATTAATTATTTTTCGCGTTATAAGCAATTTTGTCCACAACAACTGTTTTTTTACTTTTCTTGATCTGTGTGGAGAATTAAAGTTTGTTATTAAGATTATAAGCTATAAACTATATATCAATTCTTGTAAGAATAATATAATACATTTCCATAAAATAAAATAAATAAATAAATAAATAACAAATACAAAAGTGGTGATTTGCTAGACAGTGATATTCTTAAACATTTAACTGAATGTAAGAAAATTTAGATTTGTATGTTAAGAAATTAAAGAAAAAAAACAATTTCCAAGTAATTAACAAGGATATTAAAATATGTATATTTATGTACATAAATTTTACCACTTTTATTAATTTTACTTTATTTTTTGAAATTGTATGTGTTTGTATTCTCTTCGCGTCCTTCTGATCCTTTAGCCTTTATAATTATGACTTTCAAACAACAAAAGAAGTGTGAAATAATTTTTCAGCAATTAGTATTCTTGAATTATTTGTTAATATTTAATAAAATTTAGTAAATTTTTACTATTTAATAAAAATAATATAAGATCTATTAATTATTTAAAGTTTTAATAGTTTATAGAAATGAAAGGAAGAAATTTAATATTAGCATTTTATTTTATCAGGGATCATCTCACATTATCATAGCGGTCATATGTAAATACTTTTTTGTTTTTTTTTATTCTCTAAGTGCATACTACTTTTATAGCATCTTTATACCTCTATTTTAAAATAATAATTTTCGCTATATATTTAAACCTGAAATGTGACAGTAATAACTGTTTTAAAATAGAGGTATAAAAAATAAATGTCTAAAAAGATGTAGTAGTTGACAGCTATGTAAGTGTATTTGCGCAATTCATTGTTTTTAGTTATATATTACCATATTTTTTTCAACAACTATACATAATGACAAAAAAAACTTCTTTAACAAATACAGAAAATTTAATATTTATAAAAAATAATAAAAAAATGTATTTTTTTTGTTTTTGTAGCAGTATACATATATTTGCACAATTTGATGGCCAACAAATGGTCTTATTAAAATTTTTATCAAAATATTTAAATGTATCCTCACATATCTAATGTTTTCCGCCAAAATAAATTTTTATAATAAGTAAGACTTCATGCTTACCATGTATATTCGGTGATTCTAATTACAGAATAAAACATAAGAATATCCCATGTTTGACAGGATAATATAAAACAAAAAATGACTGTAAAGAGAAACTTATTTGTTTTAAAATATAGAATGGGTATGAGAAGTGTTTAAAATGACTATGTTTTAGAAATAATGCTTGGTAAGTGTTGTTTATTATAAGCGATACAAATATCTAGACAATATCTGAAATATATCATCACCTAACATATTATGTCTTGTGGAAGCTGTCTATGCTTGAGACAATCTTGAGACAAGACCTACACTCATTGTCACCTCAAGAGAGTAATTCAGGTAGAGTAGCAATTCTCCCACAAGACGGTGCATTCGTGATGATAGATTCCAGACATCGTCTTGAATTGTGCATTGCTCGCAATGGAAGACACTTTCCAGAAGTCATTTCTGAAAAATAGTCATTTTAAACTCTCGTCATATCTATTCTATATTTTTAACAAATAAGTTTCTCATTAGAGTCGTTTTTTTTTTTTTTTAACCTATCAAATGTGGGAGGGGTTTTTTTTTTTGATCATCCTGTATTATTACGGTATATATTCCGTATACTTCATTTACGGTACACATACTGATTACAAATGTTTTTACGGTGCATATACCGCACAATTAATTTACGGTATATATGTTGTATAAATGTTTTTTACGGTACATATGTCGTACATTTAATTTACGGTATCTGTGCTGTAAAAATATTTTTTACGGTTCATATACCATATAATTAATTTACGATATATATGCTGTAACGATATTTTTTTAAGGTACATGTGCTTTAAATACTTTACGGTACATATACCGTGCAGTTAAATTACGGTACATATACTTTAAATATTTTACGGTACATATACCACAAAATATTTAAATTTATGTTCAGTTAAATTACGGTACATGTACTTTAAGTTTTTTACGGTATATATACCGTGCAGTTAAATTACGGTAAAAGGAAGTGTCACAAAGTTGACGGTATAACCACCGTGATTTGTGACCAAATTTTTTACAGTGCATTTTAATATATCTAAAGGATGGTATGGTTCGACACATTAACGAATTACATTCAATGTATGATCCATTATATTATGTATTAATTTTCCCTTATGGTGATGAAGGATGGCACCCAGGTATTCGTCAAAGTGATGTTTTCACTACAGCAGAAAACAATGAAAACAATGATGACCAAGAGTAAAATGATTTTGAACAACGAAACAGAGGATTTATAACACCAATGAAGTACTATTCTTATAGATTGCATTACATACATAATTGGTATTTGCATTCAAGTTGTAGACTTTTTCAACAATACATTGTTGACGAATATGCTAAAATTGAACAGTTGAGATTGCTTTGGCTCAAAAACAATCAATCCAAAATAACAGCCGATTTGTATAACTGTTTACAAGATGCAGTTAATAAAGAAGATTTTAACTTAAACAATCTTGGAAGACGTATGATTCTGTCAACATCTTTCGTTGGAGGACCAAGATATATGCATCAAAAATATCAAGATGCAATGGCAATTGTTAGAAAATTAGGAAAGCCAAACCTGTTTATTACTTTTACCTGCAATCCAAAATGGAGAGAAATTAAGGAAAATTTGAAATACAATCACTCAGAAAATGAGCGCGCTGATTTATGCGTTCGTGTTTTCAATCAAAAATTAAAAATACTAATGGAAGATTTAACTAAAAAACAAATCTTCGGCAAAGTAGTTGGATTTATTTATGTTATTGAATTCCAAAAAGGGGTCTTCCTCATGCCCATATTTTATTAATTTTAGACCAAAAGGATCAAATTGAAATTTCTGAGGCCGACGACTTTATATGTGCTGAATTGCCAGACGAAAATGACACTGCTCTATTTGATATTGTTACTAAAAATATGTTGCATGGTCCTTGCAGTGATACATATCCAACCGCACCATGCTGGGATAAAAATGAAAATAAATGCAAAAGGCATTATCCAAAACTATTTCAAGACGTAACATGTTTATCTTATGATGGCTTTCCTTTATATTGAAGACGGGAAGACGGCAGATATGTTACTGTAAATGGAGCTCAATTAGACAATCGCTGGATTGTTCCTTATAATGCATATTTATGTCGCAAATACATTGCGCGCATAAATGTTGAAATATGCAGTACAATTACTTCAGTAAAATACCTTTACGTGTACAAAGGATCCGACAAAGCAGTTTTACAAATTTCTAATTCAGCCAAACCCAATACAGATGAAATAAAATCTTATATTGATGGCTGATATATATCAACTTCAGAAGTTTTATGGAGAATTTTTGGTTTTCCTGTAAATAATGAATCACCGCATGTGACACGATTGCCTGTTCATTTAGAAAATCAGCAAACGGTTTTCTTTGGAGATAACGACGTGTAAAATCCACGAGCCATTTTTGAAAGAAATCCTCAAACAAAGTTAGCTGCTTCGTTTAAACTTAATCGAACAGATCCCCAAGCAAATTCTTACCTATATGTAGATATACCGCAATATTACACGTGGAATAAATCGACTAAAACATGGAAAAAAAAGAAAAAACAGAAATTTTTCGATTGGTAGAGTCTATACAGTTCCTATTGCAAACCGAGAAGTTTTTTATTTGAGGCTTCTTTTGTATCATATTACAGGTGCAAAAGATTTTAAAGATATGCGATCAGTAAATGGTTTCATTTTTGAAACGTATCAAGAAGCAGCTTTTAGTAAAGGCCTTATTGAAAATGATAATGAGTGGATGTTCACTCTTGAAGATGCATGCTTATCTCGGAGACTTAAACAATTGCGTGAACTCTTTGTAACAATTTTAGTATCTTGCACCCCCTGAAAACCTGAAAATTTGTGGCAGAGATTTAAAAATGATATTTCAGTCAGAAGACATTTACAAATGGTTAGTTCAAAAACGGGGTCAAGAAATACCTCGCGAAGTTGCACATGGAAAAGTTCTAAAAGATATTGAATTGATTTTGAGAAGAAATGATCGTTCTTTAACTGACTTTGAAAATATGCCAATAGTTAACGATCTGTCATCACAGCCTCTGATAATTCAAGATGAATTACCAGCTGATATTGAAGCTCTAAGGCAACAAGTTTGCGACAGTGAACTAATTATGAATGACGATCAAAGATCAATTTACGATGAAGTTTCGTATGCTGTTTTAAATGGAAATTCTAAGGTTTATTTTATTGACGCGCCAGGAGGCACTGGCAAAACATTTTTGCTTAATTCAGTTTTAAAAAAGGTTGAGATCACATAGCATGGTTGCATTAGCTGTTGCATCTTCTGGGATTGCAGCTTTGTTATTAGATCAAGGCAGAACAGCACATTCAAGATTCAAAATACCGTTGAATTTAAACGAGGCGTCTACGTGTGCCATTAGTAAGCAATCTGATCTTGCTGAACTAAAGGAAACGAAGATAATCTTCTGGAATGAAGCACCCATGATGTGTAAATTAGTATTTGAATGTGTAAACCGTACGCTTAAAGACAAAAAATAATGATTCAGCATTTGGTGGAATAGTAGTTGTATTTGCGGGCGATTTCAGACAAATTTTGCCTGTAGTGAAGCATGGCAATAGAGCTGATATTGTTTTGGCCACTTTGAAATTTTCTAATATTTGGAAGAATGTTAATATTAGACATCTTAAAATTAACATGCGAGTGAATGAAATTCGAAATATGACTTTTTCTGATTTTTTAATTCAAGTTGATGAAGGTCAAAATGTCGATTTTTCTAAATTTATCATTCAACCTAATAGTTTAAAAAGTCTTATTGAATATGTATATCCAATGAAGAAAATACAGTGCATTAATTTGACAAAAAGATGCATTTTAACACCTTTGAACAAAGAAGTTGAAAGAATAAACAACTTAATAATTGAACAATTTCCTGGACATTCCCCATCAAGCCATCTTTTGCGATGACGATAAGCTCAAGGTCAAACACTTGAGCATGTTGGCGTCTATTTACCTCAAACAGTGTTTACACATGGACAGTTATACGTTGCACTATCCAGAGTAACATCTGAAGAAAGCATTAAAATTTGTTGTATAACAAATGATTTGAATGTAAATAAATTTGTGTACAATGAAGTGTTGAAGTAAACGCATAAATAAAGCATCAATATGTGATATAGAGCTTGATTTAGATTATAGGTAATTTAAAAATATGCATATTAAACTAAGTAAAGTTTTGCAAAATACTACAAAAAATGCAGGCTAAGCACAAAATATTTCATAATATTTACAGAAAAATCTTAAACATGCATACGCTAGAATTGATGAAATCAAAACTTCTTTTATTTTGATATCATATATTTGGTTTAAACATATGGAATAAAATATACTTTATTAAATCTTGAATCTAATCATACGCAATCGGGTTCATGTTAAGGGATGCCACACATAAATGATGTCGGGAAGAATACAGTTTAATGTAAATAACAATGCATATTATAAAACTAGCACGTGCTTGAGTATTTTTGAAGTCATTTTGATGATAGCAATGAGTTAACTAATTAATTTCTTTTTTACTGCAACTTTTTAAACTTAAAATATCTCACAAATTTAATTTTTACATAATCGAATAGAAGAAAAAAAATGTAATTTTTTTTGGAAACTTTTTAATTTATTCATTTTTTGTAGATTCTATAATAATTCTTATATATGAACGTTTTAAAAATCTATGTATATCGCGTGCAGCTCGATTACGAAAGATTTATACTTTTACATTTAAAACAATATAATTAGTACCACATTTATTCCTGGCTAATATTCAAGAACAAATTTGAGATTCCATCAAAATGTAAGTATGAATAATAACATAGAACAAATAAATAGAAATTTGTAACAGATATGTTCTCGAACTAAGTGCTCAATCTGTTTAAATTTTCAGAATAAAAATATCTGCAACAAAAAGCTAAATTTTAGACTTTTTTTTTTAACCATTAACTTTTGACCTACAGCTAACATAGTTTTATAAAATTTCAAAAATCTCTTTTAATATATTATTGATATTTTCTTATTTGTTTTGGCATTGTTAATGGATAAGTTTAAATAATATATATCAAGTTGGAAAAACCCATCTAAATAAGAAAAAATAGTTTTTGCCTATGTTCTGAAACCCGGGATTCGCGGGTTCAATCCCTAGTTGAAATAAGGACGGAATATTGTTAAAAGGAAATTAATATCGTGTAAGGTTAGTTTTGGCGAAAAAAAATTTAATTCCTAATATATATGTATATATAGTGGTTTTGTATATGATCTTTATTCCAATTATGCTTTTGCGATAAATGACTTAATTTCAAATTTTAAAATGTAGAAACAGAACATTTCAAGAGTTTTACTATCAAAATGTAATAAATGGTAAAAGTATTTAAGTGTTATTTAACTGCATTTTTTTAAGTTTCTGAATAAAGAAATTATGTAACTGATGAGTATTATCTTAGTCATCAATTTTACTTTCCATTAACTACTTCTCGGATATCTCTATTTGAGCATGGCGACAAAAGGCAAATCAAATTTGATAAGTGAAGCCGGCTGTGTTTTATAAAGAAACATAGAGCATGTTACTGAACCGGAAGAAGTTATCAGGTAGAAAGTACATCGAGATATTCTTTTGAAGAACCTACACATTTTCTTATTAATATAAGCTTTTATAAAATTTAAATATTTTAAGATTTTTTTTTTTCATTAATATGAAATGCGTCTTAAAAGTATATGGACAGTAAATTTTTTGATGTAGCAGTTCAAAAAATGAAGCAGTGGTTACGAAAAAAATCATCATTGTATCACAACATAAGTGCAAAACAGACACATCCTTCTTATATAACAGATTGTTTAAAAATAAATATAAAATTTAAAATAAACTATCTCAAATCTATATGGAGAATGGAAATAATCACTTTTTTTACCATGGTATGAAAAAAATTCGATAATTTGTGTTATGTACATTCATGGTAAAAAAAAAGTAAACAACATCTACTAACTGATAAACAAGTTATCGTAAAAGAAAATTACTGGTACTGAACAATTGGAAAAAAAGTCTACATTTAATTTATGTATATAAAATTTGCTTAGAGGGTCAACTACATATTAAAACAAACCCAAATTTATTTTTTATTCAATGGTAATACCCAAGTTAAAAAATATTTCAAATCGTCGGTTCAAACCAAACCTAGACACCAAATTTCAAGTGACTTGAATGATAGGTTTTTGATTTATAAACAATCAAAGTTCAGTGCTTCTAATGTTAAATTACATTTTCATATTTATTAATATCTCCTAAAATTATATTCTTAGTGCGCTAATTTATAATGTAGCAATACTAAAATGCCCACACATAAATACGCTGAATTTGCATTTGTATTTTATGATAGGAATTATGAATTGGGAAATTAATATTCGAAAAAATATGAATTGAACACACATTTTTTATGTATTTTATCAATATTTATTAGGTCCTGTTTTATGAAAATACAAAATTTCAAATAGTAGTAGTTTCATATTATGTAGTAGTTTTCCAATTAGTTTTCATATTATGCTTAAAACCGGCAAAATGGTGGTTTAAGGTGCCGTCTACGATAGAAGTGAGTGGATATTTTGAAACTTCGTGTGCTATCCTGTAATCGCAGTCTTCAATGACTGCTTGAGTGGTGCCTAAGATATCTTAATAAAGAAGGGGACAACAATGAAATACCGATCTTCAATTTGAAGACAAAATTATGATCATCAACCCTTAAAATATGATTATTTTAAAATAATTAATTTTTGGAAACGAATTGCACGAAAATTTGTTTTTAGGAATGACGTAAAATTAATGTATGCTGTCAGAATTGGATACTGCTATTGAAAAACAGAGTAAGAGATCGTTTTAATACGTATATTCCTTCCTAAAACAAATTTATACATATTTAAAAGGAGACTTCATTTACAATCGTTCGGTACCAGTAACTATCTTCTACGATAATTTTTTGAGGATTTAGTAGGGGGTGTTTACTTTTTCCCTTTGACAATACATGTGACGTAAACACTTCGAAATGTAAAAATCACTGCTCGTATTTCAATTCTCAAATGGTATGAAAATGCCTTGCAACGTTCAATTCTCTGCAGCTGATAAAGTTTAACATTGCAAAAGATTTAAATTAATTTAACAATTAAAGTTTAACATTACTTTTATTGCAAAAAAGCCTTCAGGTCGACGAAGGTAGAGAGATATTGGAATCTATTTAATGCAAAAAAGAAAGTCTGTTTGTGAAATTTTAAGAATTTTAGAATTTCTTACATCGAGATCTTCCTTTCATCGTCGTATAAAGGGAAGAAATTTCAAAAATTTTGCAGTATATGTCGGACAGCTATATCCAAATTTCACCACAAAATATCACCTGTTCTTTGCGCTATAAAACACATGCATGAAACTAATAAAACTTGTTTTATGGAATTTAAATCTTTATCTGAAATATTCGCTAACAGCATTCGATATCAGCCTATAGGCAGAGCTGCCAAGTCTCCGGCTTTTTGGATACCAGTAATTTAATAAAGAAAATGTTGGTTTATTTAATTGGAGCATTTCTCCGATTTAAAAGGACCAGATTTTCTCTAAAATAATAGTGGTGTGGAAAAAGCCGGAGACTTGGCAGCTCTGCTATAGGTCATTTTTCAGTATTTAAAACCTTTGTGGGACATTCAAAATATCTAAATTTTACCCCTTCGCGACGGGAGCATTTTACGAAATTTTTAATCTTTTGTCACCGGTTAAAAAATACAGAAATTTGTGACTTATTAAATCGAGAAAATGCTCCGATTAAATAAGGCAAAATTTACGGTATTATTTTACTGGTGGCGATAAACACGGATTCTTAAGCCTATTTGCGGCACGTATACGTGTCGCTCGTCCCCAAGTGGTTAAGAAAAGGTTTTATGCTTTACAATTTACTTATAAACATTTATATATTTTACTTCAATTTTTTAAATGGTTAGTCAAGAGTGTAAGTACATAAAATTAAAACTCTTATTATTGAACTAAATATTCCTACCCTATTGAAATTTTACTCAAACTTGATTAAATTATTTTACACCAGATTTTTTATTTAAATCTATTTAACATACTTGTTTAACTTAAATCTTTGCGTTATTTATTTAATTTACTTAATGAAAAATTTTCTGGTTTGAATCGAATGAAAAGCATTATAGGACTGGGTCGATTAGACCCATTCAGGGTAGGAAGGTTAAACAATTTAATAGAAAAATTTCGAACATATAATTACATAGCAACGGTTTCAACATTCATACTTTAAAAATCTCTTAACTATGAGTAATCCTGTTGTCACATCTCTCTATTCTTTCTTTATTAAATATACTGAAAATTTATTATTACAGCTGATGTATTTGATTCCGACATTTAGGAGTAATTTTTGATTTTGATAATTTGAATCCCATATTAAATTAGCTGGTCATTTAAAAATAACATTGTGTTACAATGCAGAAATTTTTTACTTATTAATTGAATAAAGTAATATTAAACTTAATTTCTACTTGAAAAATATTTTTTATACAAAATATAAAAATACTGAATAAACGCATTTCAATAAAATTTCTAAAACTCTCTACGCATTTGAGGGATTGAGTTCATTGCCAATAGATCTGTGAACAAAATAAGTGATTAAAATGCGTAGAATTTTCAGAATTAAAATTTAAAAACATGTAACTTTTCTCATGAGCTTACACTGAAGGTAAATTAAATAATCGAAAAAGGACTTAATATGGATAAAATTACTTGAAATTCAAAGTGTAAAAACTAAGATTGTGATTACTAGTCGGTATTATCCGTGGCATATAGGGAAATGCAAGCGTGATAGTGAACGATATGCAGAGTGTTGCATGTTTTCAATCTCTGACCTTTAATTTCTGAACCGATGGTCATAGATGAATAATTCTAATTGCAAAAATGTTTCAAATGAGGTAAATATTCATGTAGTGGATTTGTTTAAACTATACAATCAATTTTATAAAAAGTTCAAAATCTAACTTTTTATACGGTCCTCTATTCTCTATAATTATATTTATTAAAAGTTTACACGTAACAGATATATCACAAAAAGTTTGACTTCTGTGCAATAAAAATCGACAGGGTTATTGAATTTCATATTTGAGATTTTGGCACATGATTTTGAATTTCCTTCAGTGTTCAGATAAAAACTGATTAAAGTAATTCGAAATCGAAATCAGGATTAGATATAATTTTTAAGGTGAAACCACATTTAACCGGTATTGCAAATCAGCGTATCACAAAAGAGGGTTATTTGGGCTGACTTTTAGGGGTCGTATACAAAACAAAAAATGAAATACTGAAATTAAACACAAAAATAATTATGAATTTACTACTCTATCACAAAACGGACTACTATAACATTAATAATACATCAAATACCACAATCTGCTAGAAATACTGATCAAATTTTTCTCCAATTCCTAATGATAAATGCAAAACATTTTATCAATTCTTATCGTTTTGTTCCTATTACGTACACCGCGAAAAAGCAATATATTATATTGTAACAGTAACAATGTTTTTACAATTTTTTCTTTATGATGTAGCCAAGTAAATGATCGTGCCTACAGTTATACACTCTGGTGTAGTAGTAATGATATTTTACTATTGAAAATAAAATAAAAACATTTTTGATTGTCTTTATGGCATGAAACAGTGCAACGGATTCTAAGGAACCTAGAAACTATGGATTACCTTATATATCAAAACGTCAGATACAAAATTAAAATAATGTATACTACCTCGGAGAAATAAAGTAGTCTGTTTATGAAAATATGTGTATCAAACCTTTTTATTTAATAACTATATTTGATAATACACCAGTTCTTGTACAGAAATTTTCCACATGGCGTTCCATCTTTATAAAAAGAAATATTGCATTCCCAAGAAATTTCGACTTCCGGTTTTTGATGGAGTCACACGTTTTAGCAACGATTGCGGACGTTCTCCAGAGCTAATGCATGGTATGTCACAAAACTTTAAATTCAGTTATACATTGATCTAAATTGTAATAATTAGTTTTTGGTGTATATCGCTTAACAGGTGCGATATGCTCCATTTTTGCTGATTTTTGAACTAGCTCTATCTCAAGAACTAACACAAGAATTTTCACCAATGTTCCAGATTAATTTTAAATGGATTTATTGACGTATGCTGGTATTTATTAGGTTTTACTGAATATCACCCCACAGATTACAGACAGAGCCTCAACTCGGCTTGAAAAGAACGCCCTCAGTGGATGACTTAAAAACTAAACCAACGCGTTGGCGATTTTTATCCTCGTGATTTCTGTTTAACTGTAACCATATTCTCGCTTGGCACTTCTTGCTGAATGCTGATTTGATTATCTTTGCACACGTGCTTATGCTATTTGATCTTAGATTTCCGCGCTTATATTGATTCGTAATTATTACTGTTATTGTTCTTGAATTTTCAAGTTTAGATTATTAGGCCTTTATGTTAAGAAGAGACACATGTATTGTTTGCAAGACGAATACGTCAAAGTTATTTCATATTAAAATAATTCTTTCATAAATTTCAAAACAAGAAGCAGCAAGCCGTCGCTGTATTTTTTTCTTTTTTCCCTTATCATTTGCCGCCAAGGAAGCGATATTTCGCCAAATTAGCAACCTCTCTTATGTTATGATCGTAGTTTACGAGTCATCCGCTCGTATCGCTACAGTCTATGCTTAATCCCATGTTAAACAAGTTGCCATTACAGTGTATGAAAGTTGATTCTCTGTTCCGTACTCTGTGTATCACCCAACAGGGACCGCTGCTATATTGTATTTTGCACGATTTCAGTAATACTTTCAACACAATAACTAATGTACGAAATTTAATAAAACTTTAAATTCAGCTACACCTTGATAAAAACTGGTATTTATTATCAGGTAACCAAGAAAGTTCGTGCGGTTTTTGAGAACAGCTACTTTTGTTGTGTAGGTGTGGTTATACGGATTCTGATGACGTCATTTCTGTACATTGCCTTTAAATTGCAATCAGTAGAGAGTTGTTTAATGTATCTCACGTTTCGCTATCAGTTTTGTAGGAAGTACAATCGTTGACAAAGGAGATTTTGAGGCTTATTTTGCTCTACAAGTTCAAATTAGGAAACAAAGCTGCAGAGGCCGCTAGAAGAATATGCTCCGTGTTTGGAGAGACTTCTGTGAGTGAACGGACCGCTCAAAAGTGGTTGAGCAGATTTTCGTCCGGAGACGAGAGCCTCGAAGACAAGCCCCGTGTTGGTCGTCCATCCATCTTAGACCAAGTCCAGCTGGAAGAGGAATACAAACAGAATCCTGATCTAACATCCAGGAGCTTGTGCAAAGGTTTGGAGTATCTGACGAAACCAACCGATCGCATCTTCATAGCCTTGGGATGTCGTGGAAACTTGATAAGTGGGTTCCTCATGGCCTGTCTGAGGAAAACAAGCTCCAACGATTGAACATCTGCTTGTCATTGCTGTCGCGCCACAACAAAGCCTCTTTCCTGGATCAGATATTGCCATGTGACGAGAAATGGGTAATGTATGATAACCGAAAGAGAAAACATCATTGGTCGACTTCTGGTTCTGTCTCATTGGTTGCTAAACCGGACATCCATCAAATAAAGATAATGCTGTGTATTTGGTGAACTACCGCTGGTATAGTTCACTATGAATTCTTAGAAAGCGGGAAAACAATCACAGCCGAATTCTGCTCGTCGCAGTTGAAAAGAGGTTTAGCTGCTTTGCTCGAAAAGCAGCCAGCGCTGGTCAAATGGAGAGGAGTTCTTTTCCTCCACGATAACGCCAAACCTCATACAGCCAAAGCGACCAGGGACGTGATAAAAACATTGTGCTGGGAAGTTTTGCCTCACCCACCTTACTCCCCGGACATCGCCCCATCGTACTATTACTTGTTTTTGGCCATGGATAATCACCTGCGGGAACAGCAGTTCCAAATCCAAGATGATGTCACAAAAACTATAACCCAGTTTTTGGACTCTAAACCAAAAGATTTAAAAAAAGGGTATTTATAAGCTTGTGTCTCATTGGGAACACGTAATTGAAGCCAATGGTGCTTATTTCAAAGAATAAAATAAGTGTTTGAGATTTTTGTGGGTTGTTTTTTATGTCTGATGAAAACCGCGCGAACTTTCTTGGTTACCTGATAGTTTTTGCGTATGTCACCTAACAGGTGGCACTTCTGTGTTGAATTTTCTATAATTCCCGAAATTCCTCTATGTCAAGACCTAAAACTATTATTATTGTTCATGAAACTTCAGATTCAATTAAATGTTGAAGTAAGCTGTTACTGATTAAGTTTCCGTGTAAATCACATGCTAGGTGGCAGCGCTATGTTGAAGATTTCACGATTATTGTAAAAACTGTACCTCAAAAACCAAACCTCAAACCTCACGTAATTGAATATTTTGTTGCATTCTCAAATAAATAGATCTTTGTTAGACATGCGTGTATACAGAACGACAGGTGCTTATTTTATATTATTTGGGTTGGAAATTTTGGTTGCGGACATCTGAAAGAGTATGTTATGAAATTAAATCTTTTTTTTTTTTTTTGAAACAATATTAAATGAACTCCTTGTTAAATGCATCCACCTCAACGAATCTACACATGCTAGCAATCTTCATGGTAGGCGTACATCGTCATTTAATTTTGGTACTTTTATAATGAATTTTGAATTATAAACATGTATGGGGTAGAAGAACATTTTAGGATTTGGCACATGTGGCTACTTGTTATTTTTTTGTAAAAAAATGAAACATTTGATGATTTATAATTTCTACAAGTTAGATAAAATTGTTCACTTTATATATCGAAACAAATGTTTATGAAAATCATGTAAATAAATTTATGTTAGGGCTTTGTTATCAATAACTATGAATTAATTTCTTTATTCGATACATTCAAAATTATTCTAATTTAGTTGCATTGGTAAAAAAGATGTTTGTGTCTTTTTCATTAAGTGGAAGTTTAACATGTTTCTTTGTACATACCTTGTTTTTGAAACAATTGTTTTTGGCTTTATTTTAAAAAGTCAATAGAGTGTTACCAAATAACGATGCTCCAGAATAAACATTTTGCTATATATTCTAAATATTTTTAAAGAAATATATAAAGTTTTTTTGGTTTGTATCATAACAATATTTCATATTTCCTTGCTTGAATACATATAGCTGCAAAAATCATGTAATTGAATTACTGTGTTGGCATTTGCGTAACATTTAATTTCTATAATGTACAAAATGTTAAATGAATTTGTAAATACAAATCATACATTTATAAATAAACACACTTACAAATAGTTTCAAAATGTCCTTTTCAAATGATATAAGCAGTTCATGTGGCATTTATTTCACACTATTCCCAAATTTCAAGTATTTAGAACAATTACTGTGAAATATTTTTAAACAGTTTTTTAAATTGTCTTCTGTATTATGTAACTGTGACGTACACGTTTTAGATTATCCCAGACAAAGAGAAACGTAAAAGAATATATTTTTTAAAATTCAATACTATCCAGTTTGCAATCATCATGCCGAAGACGATCATTCTCATTAGTTATACTTTAATAATTTTTAGCGCTATTTATTTACTGGAGAATTCAGAATTAATATTTTAAATGAAACTTTTCAATTCTACACTTAATTCGACAATTTCGAATTTCGTAAGACAAACGTAAAACTAATAACAAAAGATTTCATAATTAGTTTCTACGAAAGTTTCTCTTTTTGAAATTAAATTTATTCGCATGCTTGTCTTTATCTCATTTTATTAAACATGTTTAAACAGAGATCCATTGTTGTGAAATTCTCATTATATTATCGCAATCACATTGATAAAAAAAAGGCAACATTTGAAAGGAAAATTGGAGCTATGAGCTCTGTGTCTATCTAAAAACGAAATTCTATAAAAAGATATGAACAAAGGATAAAAAAGGGCATTAAAAAGCATTTCTAATTGAAAATTAATTACGAATTTAAAAAACCGTAATATGTTTTAAAAAACTGAATTATAGTTGAGAAAAATTTGTGCTCTGTCATCTCTAATTTTCGTAAGTGAGTATGAAATTTGTTGTGGATATCTATTTTTTCTCCTAAAATAAATTTGATTATTATATTAATGTTCCGTAATTTCGGGTGTATAAGCCGCGGATCAAACAATTCTTTTTCGACCCAGAATGTTTTAAGAAACAAGTGTATCTAGTTAGATCAACGTAAATATTTGTCTTCAATCACTAAAAAAGATTTCTGGACCCAAAAATAATTGTTTGATCCGCGGCTTATACAACCGAAATTACGATATATCTTTAAAAAAAATGAGATTGAGAAATAGCTTCAAAATACATTTATTAGTAGAACATTAATAACATATCCTCTCTAAATTTGAATAAGAAAATAATGAAATCATACATGCATAGGCCTTTACCATAGCAACCAGTACTTTTTGGCTTCTTTTTATAAATTAAATTCAATTTAAACAATTCGCTTTATTTAGTCGCTTTTGTTTAATAAAGCAAAATGATTAAAAAAATTTTAGTGGTATTAAAAACGCATGGTCAATTTGCCTTTTCGAAGCGTATTCTTTAAAACATATCAGGACGCGTGTAATGCATATTCTTCACATTAGTACACTGCTCAAAACAATTAACTACATAACTTTATTTGTGTAATGAATATCTAAGTATTTTAATTATTTACTAGGATATTTGAAGTTTTATATAAAATAAGGATATAAACGAAATTTTTTTGCCGAAAATAGAAGAAGAGAATCACAAATGCAATTTTTTCTGGTTTTCAAACTGTGGAGTATGCAAATTTTGAGTTCGACGTCAAAAACGTCGCTTCAGCGGCAGCGAATGAAATTTGACTTTCAACTGGATAAAACAGAATGAATACAAGGATGATCGGCATTCAGTGATTGCTTTGTTTCGATGAGTACGATGTCTCAGCGAAGTCATTTGACAGATTCAGAAGCTTGGAGATTTGTTGGTAGGTTAGAAGGGGGCCAAACTCAAGCCGAAGTAGCGCAAGCCATTGGAGTGTCACAAAGTGTCATTTCCAGGATCTGGAACCGTTTTTTGGAGAATGGATGTACAGGCCCAAGACCAGGGCAAGGACCGAATTAGGGTCGTAGACGGTCCGAAGGTCGTAGACGGGCAACAACGCCCAATGAAGATCGGTATTTAGCGTTAACAGCTCGGAGACACCGAAACATGAACGCTACTCTTCTCCAACAACACCTTCGCTCGGCTACAAGCACCACGATTTCAACTCAAACTGTCCGAAACCGGCTCCATGCTGTAGGTCTGTATGCTTGCCGACCGATGGTATGTGTTAGATTAACATCAAGGCATCGTCGCGACCGCAGGGAGTGGGCAACCGAGCATGTCAACTGGATGAGAAATGAATGGAGCAATATTCTGCTTTCTGACGAGTCCCGTTTTTCTGTGCATCCGGATAGTAGGCGTATTTTCATCTGGAGGGACCGTGGCAGTAGGAATAATCCTGCGTTCGTGCACGAAAGTGTCAGATTTGGCGGTGGAGGAGTGTTGGTGTGTGATGGCATCTCCATTGACGGGCGCACTGACCTCTACATCATTCGAGATGGAGCTCTGACTGGTCGCCGATATAGGGATCAGATCTTCAGACCTATTGTAGTCCCTTACGCTGCAGCAATCAGAGATAACTTTATTTTAATGGACGATAACTGCAGGCGACATCGTGCAAACCTGGTGGAGGATTTCCTTTTCGAAGAAGGAATCGTTCGAATGGAATGGCCAGCGTGTTCTCCAGACATGAATCCAATCGAGCACGTCTGGGACGCTCTAGGAAGACGAGTTTCTGGCCGCCAACAACCCCCACAAACTCTCCAGAACTGTAAAGAGCTCTTCTGGAAGAGTGGGGCAGAATACCCAAACTCGTCATTAATAGCCTCATTGAGTCCATGCCTCAAAGGTGTTCAACGTTGCTGGCCGCCCGTGGAAACCATATCCCCTACTGAAAATGATTTTCTTTGAAGAAAACACCTTTTCTTATTCTTTTTTTCTCATATGCACAAATTGTGTTTTTTTCCTTTTGTACACAAATGCGCAATAAAATGCATTTTTTCTGCCAAACATGTGTAATTTATTCTCATATAACCTACTATCTCTGTCGACCATGTATCAATCAGCTAAAAAGTTTCCCAGATACAAAATCCACCTAAAACTGCAATATCATTTAATTGTTTTTAACAGTGTATGTAGAGGGATATAGTTTTTTTAGTATCAAAATATTTTAACTCGTAACCTTTGTGTTTTCTATATATAGTAATGTTAGATATAGTAATGCGAAAATAATTATACTGGTGCAATTGTTGATTTAACACCAGTCCTGAATGCGTAAAGGGCATAGCCAGATAAGCATTGGAAACATGCCTTTCAATCAAATTTCTTGATTTTTTCCCCAGGTGTGCCTACCTATCTGATAATCTATTTCCCCTATTATCACCCTATAAATATTGATATTTTATGAAATAAAAATGTTTTTTCGATTTTTCAAAAACGTCATTTTCTCAAAAACTACTATACCTAATGACATGGGATTTTTTGAGTTTATATAAACATTAAAGATGCATGACTGGTAATTTTTGCATAATTTTCTGATTATAAAAAGCGTGTGAAAAAACGATTAAAAATTTTTGAAAAATAAAAATCGTATCTTATAGTTGTCGGAAAATTACCATTTCCTAGTAAAAATTTCCTCATTTATGTGCCCGCATACTATATATAAATGCCGAAAGTTTGCGTTGGGTACTACATATAAATATTTACAAAAATATGTATAAAATTATTTAAATTCATTTAAAGGAGTTATTTGGGGCGGAGCTATTCATCTTTGACATCTCAAGAATATTTGGAATATACACTTACATAATTGATGTATTTTAAACTGTAATGAACACATGTCCTTCATTATCGACGCTGACGATACAGTTTCGATAGCAAAATTTCCTTTTGGTGTCGCATACAACAACAGGGAAGAATATTTTTGTTATAGAAACAAACAGTGTTCTTCCATATCTCAATGTAACAACAGTGATCACAGCCAATTTAAATGAAAATGGTTTTCATCAGTTTTTATAAAGAGAAATTATAGTTAATAGTTTCAAGCTTTTTAACCGAGCAATGTGCCTTGTTTACCATCATGTTAAATGTTTATGTCTAAATAATATTTAACAGCTGAGATTAGAAACAGATTTAATGTAATGATTGATTTGTATTTCTTACTATGTCATTTAATAAAGTGTTACCGAAATGTGATTGTTACGGAAGTTTCTTCAAGAACATGTGGTTGCAGAAAGAAAAATAAATTTTCATTTTTATGCGTAAAATAATGTTCAAGTGTCAGCTGTTTTTCCCCATAAAAATCACTGTTCTTGAAAGTGAGGTCTAAAGTACTGAACTCGACTATGTATTTCCATATAAGTTTATAATATGTTCGAAGAAAAATCCATTGCTTTTTTGGACTATATTTAAAAAAACATTTTTATCTCATCAAACATGAAACGGTTCAAAATTATTTTCAATACAAAATGTCTCACAGTGCTGTCAGCTTTCTTTTTTTTCTTTTAACTCACATTATGTGTACCTATCGCTAACATTTATCTTCGGATTAAATAGCCTGAGAAATCTGCTATTAGGAAAAAAATTATGATTACCATATGTCTTGAATAATTTTTTTTATTAATACCCAATCCTGATGATATCGCAGAATCAAAAGATCGCATTAGGTTCCAATTCCACTTATACAATATTCATATGTGATTTGAGATGTAAAAAAACGGCAATAATTTAACACTAATAACTGATTTAAATACTCATATTACCTTTCATTAAAAAGGCGAGAATGTTTGAATAAAAATCATTATAGTAGTTGTCCTTACATTTAGATATCGAAGAGTGTTGTTGTTTTCCAATTGAAAATACTTTGTTATCTTCGATACAAACCATCAGTTTTCGATATTGAAATAATATTGACGGAGTTGGAAATTATGACCTATACTCTTAATGAAATCTAAAATACATGAGTCTGAAACTGAATACATGAGGCTGAACATGAACTAAAATACACATTGTCTGGTGACTTTGTTCCAAAGATTCTTCGGATTTCGAAGTTGCATAGCTCCTCCCAAGTAACACCTTTAAATGAATTTTAATAAATTATATACATATTTCTGTAAATATTTATATGTAGTACCCAACGCAAACTTTCAGCATTTATATATAATATGCGGGCACATATGAGGAACTTTTTACTAGAAAATGGTAATTTTCCGACAACCATAAGATATGATTTTTATTTTTCAAAAAATTTTAAGTGCTTTTTCGCACATTATTTATAATCAAGAAATTATGTAAAAATTACCAGTTTTGCACCTTTAATGTCTATATAAGCTCAATAAATCACATGTAATTCGGTGCAGTAGTTTTGAGAAAATGAGGTTTTTAAAAAATCGAAAAATTATTTTTATCTCGTAAAATATCAATATTTATAAGGTAATAATAGGGGAAATACATTGTCAGATATGGTGACACATCTGGGAAAGAAAATCAAGAAATTTGATTGAAAGGCATGTTTCCAATGCTTATCCGGATATGCCCTTTGTTTTGATAAACAATCAATCAATTTTCGGCAAATCGAAACAACAATTTATCGCTTTATAGGTTAGTTTTGATAACTTGTACATTGTAGATATACAGGGTGGTTAAAATTAAACTGACGGTACTCAGAGACTCATAACTCCGGTTCTACTGAGCGGATCCGAATGAAACTTCAGATATATGTCATGTAGATCATGCGGCTGGGGTTTTAGTAAAAAAAAGTTTCAAATTTTGCCAGCAGATGGCGCTGTAGTGCTAAAACCATATGTAAATGAGTAGTTAGAGCAATTTCGCTATAAAAGTGAACGTAAAAGTCACGATGAACGGGTTCGTTAGGCGTACAGTAACAGGTGATCGATACAGGAGTCTCATATCATATGGAGAATCATATTGTCCCGGCGTTAAGACAAAGAGGCTGTTTGGCAACCACAATATTCATGTAAGATGGAGCAACTGCTCATACGGCGAGATGTGTAAAAAATGTGATTCAAGACAATTTCTCTGATGAGCGTGTCTCCTCGCATACTTTCCCCTTTTCCTGGCCAGCAAGGTCTCCAGATCCGAACCTTTCTGACTTCTGGCTGTGGGGTTTTCTGAAAGATCTTGTGTATCAAGGGCGTGTAACTAATTTAGCGGACTTAAAAGTTAGCATCGTAAGCCATGTCTCCATGATTCCTACTGATGTATTGCATGCCGCAGTTGATAACGCGGTGGTACGCTTTCAGCATATTGTTGACCGACAAGGTATGCACATAGAGCACATAGGTGTGTAAATAAATAAAATATTCCGCCAATCTTTGATTTTTGAATTGTTATCTGTCATTTTATATTGTTAAAACGCCACCTAGTGGCGAAATTTGAAACTTTTTTTTTTACAAAAACCTCGGCCGCATGATTTACATAACATATATCTGAAGTTTCATTCGGATCCGCTCAGTAGAACCGGAGTTATGAGCCTCTGAGTACCGTCAGTTTAATTTTAACCACCCTGTATATGTCTGTAAATGTACATGTGTGTTTTAATGAATTTCAAAAACTCCAAAACACGCACACTCTACAATGGTTCGGTTAAACCCAGAAGCACTACAAGCCACGCTATATCTATTACATACAGTTATCCTATATGGGTTACTAATGTGATGAAGTAATTTAGACATGATTAGAATTATATTGTGTTATCAAAAATTACCCATGTATCATGCCAATGTATTAATTTAACTAGCAAAGTTTTACTTAAAAAAAGATATGGATTATAGTGTTTTTTCTTTTATTAATTTCAATGCTTTTCTTTTGTTTCAATACAGTTGCAACGTTTCCCGTAAACTTACGAAACTTTGATCTTTCAAGATGCTTTTCAGTATGTTGCAGAAGAATAAACTCTGTCGCATCTTTAATTGTTTTCTCAGTTTTTGGCAACAAGTAATTCAGCTGTTATGCAAAAATTAAAAACCTGTTTGATGTTTAGGTTGTTTCATAACGCACAATCTTCTTGTTTGCGGAATTCACTTCTTGAAATATATGTTGCGCAAATAATATTGTTGTAACCTACTGAGTGTTTTTTCTTATAATATTCTTTATATGGAAATATATTTCATTCATATATACATATTAAAGAATGTTGTACATTCTGATGCAAAAATATTATCGTTGTAATCTACAGAGAGGTTTTGCTTATAATATTCTTTGTATGGAAGCATATTTCACTTTTTCATTTTACGAACAATTTGGCTATTTATGAAAAAAAAATAACAAATATATTTCTTTTATTTCAATGTCGTTAGGAAAATATTTCAATACACATTTTCATGAAAATCCTATGTAGACGTTCTTATAATTTAATTAATTATTTAAGATATAAAATATTCGATAATTACATCTAAAAAAATTATATACATATAAAATTTCTAAGAGACTCTCATGCGCTCATAGTAATATATGAACATATGTGATTATACTGCACCATCATTATTGCTTCACTAAAATATATAACTCGAATATTATCCTCTTCGGAGCTCAGAGTTTATTTGTTTACTTAAAAAATGAGTTACGGATTTATATTAACAAACTGATAGCTAAGGCAGCGAAAAATGTTAACAATAATTTTTGTACATAAAATTTGACAATACATGAAAAATGATTAAGTAAATTTCTTCACAATTTCTTGGGATATTTTATTTTATGCTTTACATTTTTGCATTGCAAAACGTAAAAAAATACAAATGTAATTAAGATTTATTAATAATGGACTCTACAAATGGTGTATTAACGCACAATAAAATCATTTACGTTTTCATTTATGGTAATTTCGTATATTTTTGCCTCAAGCCATTTTTATATAACACTTAGAGAGATAAAAAAAGATTATAAGAAACAAATTGCTATTTTGTTTAATCTTACTATCCGTCAGATTCCATTCATTTAAGTTTCTTTTAAATAACATTATTTATGTACGTTAAAAAATTGTAAAGATGTATACAATATAGAAAACATAAAGTCTGAAGAGGTTAAATTTAATGGTGAAATTGCTGTGATGTAATACTATGAATGCAAGTGTGAAATGTTTAGAAAAATCATCTCCATATAAAAATTTTAAAATGTTTTTATTTGATTGCAATTTTTCTTTCACGAAGATTTTTTAAGGCATTATTTCGTAATCACAGTAAAATATAAACTTTGTATGTAGTTATACACCATCATCATTATGCATCATCAAATTATACACTATGCATCACACTAATTCGAGGAGAGTTTTGCCACTGTATCAAATTGTTATGCAATTGAAAATTTTACAAAACGTTAATTGGCTATGACGATCGTGTTAGCAGTTTATAAATGTTTAACATTTATAAAGTAACCATCAATTTACCAATGGTAATGATTTTTTTTTTATTTCATTGTTAATAAGTGGAACTTCATTAAAGATTGCAGATTTGGAATAATAAATGTCGCGTTTAAGATAATATTCTGAACATTTACATAGTAGTATATTAATAGTTAAGCATTAATTAAATAAAATTAAGGGAGGATTTGAAATAGTAAGATATTAAAAAATGTAGTGATTTAATAATTGAATAGAATTATCCTAATTATTTATCAATGTTGAATACCGAATTTAATTATATATTTCTTTAATCAGAAAAAATACACATAATTTTTGTTCTTTAGATTTCAGTTTCCATCATTGCAATTTAATTAAGATTAACACAAAGTAAAATTTTATATATGTGGTAAAATAATTTTTGTAGAAAATATTAACACTCATTAATAATTATATTGTAATGGTGGTTAAGAATATTTGTAAATTTAAAGTTTTGTGAAAAAAAACCAGCATTTATTCATTGCTTCACATATGTATTGCATTCCATTACTTAAATATTGTGGGTAAGAATTTACACACATATTTTATGGCACTTTATGTAGGCAAGGGGAATTTTCTTCTTTATTATTAGCGTAGTACAAATTAACTTGAAAATGAATTTAGTGGAAAAAATGGCCTAACCAAACATTTGATATTATACATCTGAATTACACTAGAAAAAACATTGGTGTGACTTTACACCAAATGAAGTTTAAGGAATTGCCTCAAGTTAATTGTAATTAAACACCAATCAAATTCTGTAAAGAAACTCCACTTATGGTGGCAACTATGTTGGCATGATTTTTTACCACACTACCACTTATTTGATGTGCATTAACACAATATTTAAAAGTAACGTAAAGATCACATTTTAAATTTAATACAAACATAATTTCAAATTGATACGCAGACAGGTTGCTAGGCATTCATATAACATAGATAATTTATTATAACATGCATTTGAACTCTTAATTTCTGAACAACGAAATTCCTAAAAATATATGCTAAAAATATTATTTTCATCGGTACCATATACGAGAGGGGAAGCGATGAGTGGAAGTAGAACACCCCTACATTTTGGTGTAGATTATTAATTTTTAGCATTCAAATAAAGTTTTTTTTGTGTATCTAAAAGATAATTACTTATTGAGCACCTCCCCATTCTCCGCCGGAAGGTTCCCAGGTTTAAAACTAAATATAATTATTTGATCGCCCATGATATTATGAATTATTTGTAGAATATATTTCGATCATTTTAGAGTGTTTTTGAAGCACCCCCAAAATTTGTTACACTTCTTTTCTAATGTCTAAATACAAAATCGAATGTCTAGCTTAAGAATCGTGGCACTTAGCTATTCCGTAAAATTTTAAATTTCCAAAATTTTCTTGCAAAAAAGTTCTTGAGGCATTTTGAAATTTCCATAACTTCAAATTTAGAATATAATGAAATAAAAAATATAAAATCCAAGCAATTTAGTCGGACCAAATCTACGCCAGGCATTTTTAACTGGTGGTTTTTTTAACTATCAAAATTATGCACTTGAGGCATGCTAAAATTGAAAAAGTTTTTTTGTCCAGCATCGGGAGGAAGAGGTAGCTTTCATATACCTTATTTATTTATTTATATATTTTAAATTAAATTATATTACTCAAACATACGAAGCTCAAATTAGTGGAAAACAATTATATAAGATTCAATACTAGTTTTTGGCAATACTGAATATTAATGGAAATTATAAGAAATTAGTTATCTTATATGAAACTGGTTTTATTTTAAGGTCGCCAGACTACACGATATCATGGAGCGCCTGCCATTTTATAACAATACGATGAGTAAAACGAACCAACAAGCTTGGTCGAAAACTTAAGTCGTATGCACATGCGAACTCACATCGAAATGAGTTGATATATACGAGTGCAGTCGCAGGCAAATTGATTTTTAAAAAATCACCCACATAAGAAATTAAAACTGCTATATCTCAGCCTTTTTTAAGATAAAGAAAATAAAAAAATACTAACAAGGAAGGTCTGTATACTGGGCACACTCAGAATTTTATGAAAAAAAAAACTAATTAAAGTACTTATGTATATAATAAAGGATGAGTTAAGCGGCGGAATCACATAACAAAATATGTAAAAAAATAAAATATTTTCGAATATTTGGCGTGAAAAGACGAAGGAGTCACTCGATTTTGGCGAGCAGCCCTTTTCCTCGCCAAAATAACGATTATAATGCAATTCAAACTGTTGTATACTTAGAATGCGCGTAAATGTTATTTAATGAATTTAAACATAAACTATAAGACACTTTAATATATTATATACATATCTATACATATTGTATTACATATATATATATTACTTGTTGAAGTAGTTATTTAATAAATCACTGGAAAAAATGTTTTTATAGATTTAAAAAAATCATATTGAGAAAAATTATCTTCATACATTTAAGCGTATTCAAAAATAAAAGCCAGTTTCCATAGCAACAAAATCTAATCAACAATTCTCAAATAGACTTTGAGATTGAAACAAATTTAATTAATTTAAATTATGAATTTCGTTTTAAATCTCAAATTTTGATGATTAAATTTGAATATAAATACATATAAATATCGATATAACAAAATACCTAAAACAAACTAAAACTTATTAAAGTTATTTAAATTAAATTTATCAAAACAAGTTCAACATGAAACTTTTTTTTCTTGAAGTGTATTTGACATAAAATATTTTTTGAAATTACATTCCATCGCCAACCGGCGATAAATCGCCAAATAACGATTTTTTCATTATTTTTTTTACGGATACTGAATAGAGCTTCCGCCGAAATTTTTTTATAAACGTATATATCCAAACGAGAAGAACATTCTGTAATTTTTTCAGCTTTTTCGGGGTATGCCCGTATGGAGACCTTCCTTGTAAGGAAAACAGGTATTAAGATGAAACACTTCAGAAGAAACTTTTTTTTAATTTCTATTTTTTTTTCTTTTCTTTTTTCTTTTCTTTTTTTTTTGTACATCATTATATTTTATACATATTAATATGTTTATGAATGTATATGTTGTTTAGTATCTTTGTTTATTTTTAGAATATTGTGATTTCCCTAGCAAATGCCTAATTTTTCAATTATGCCGAATATAAGGAGAGAGCGAAGTAATTCTCCAGTCACTTAAAAATTTTGCGAGTTAAAAATTTATTTTTGTCGTTGTCTGCTTAACTAAACTAGTAAATCTGCAGATCAGAAGCCTCAACGCCATCTCTTCAAATGACTGCTTTTTACCGCCCTTTGCGTGACGACTGCGTGACTCCACAAAATTATACAGCAGTTATATATTTTTAATCTCAAACCATTTGGTTGGGTATTTTTGAATGGTTACGTGCGGACAGACAGACAAACAAACAGACCAGACGACGTAAGTGCTACATATATATAATTACAAACGCACCTAAAAATTCATAGAAGGTTTTAGAAATGTCGTGCGTTATACTGATCCCATTTTTATGCAACGGTATTCTACATTTTTATGAACTGCATATTATGATAATTTTAGATAATAAGGATACGTTTCTTCAAGGGGTAGAGGCCCGTAGATTCATTAAATTTGAACCGAACGTAGACTCGTTAAATTTACATTTATAATTTTCTATTAATTGTGCGAATGGTTAGAATACATCTTAGATTTCATTTTATACTGGCGTTATTACCCCAGGGTACCTTATAATATAAGAGAAGTGTAATGTGTAATAATATTTAAAAAAAAAAAAACATTTTTGTCATCTGTCATCCAAATTATACGAAAAATATTGTTGAGCGTTTCTATGTGAAATGTCATGTGTGTAAACAATTTTATAGCGTGCAGTTAAATTACGGTAAAAGGAAGTGTCACAAAGTTGACGGTATAACCACCATGATTTGTGATCAAATTTTTTTACAGTGTAAGTGCGATAAATGTACCAGACTTTTTTAAAGAATGCAATGAATATTGGATGTTTTTTTTAGAATTTTTGAAAAAGGAATTTTTTTTGCGTCTGGCCGTGCAGTTTTTAGTTCAATTCGATTTAAAAATATTGCATTCTTTAAAAAAGTCTGGTACATTTATCGCACTTACACTGTAAAAAAATTTGATCACAAATCATGGTGGTTATACCGTCAACTTTGTGACACTTCCTTTTACCGTAATTTAACTGCACGCTATATATACCGTAAAAAACTTAAAGTACATGTACCGTAATTTAACTGAACATAAATTTAAATATTTTGTGTTATATGTACCGTAAAATATTTAAAGTTTATGCACCGTAATTTAACTGCACGGTATATGTACCGTAAAGTATTTAAAGTACATGTACCTTAAAAAAATATCGTTACAACATATATACCGTAAATTAAATATATGGTATATGAACCGTAAAAAATATTTTTATAGCACAGATACCGTAAATTAAATGTACGACATATGTACCGTAAAAAATATTTATACAACATATATACCGTAAATTAAATGTGCGGTATATGTACCGTAAAACATTTGTAATCAGTATGTGTACCGTAAATGAAGTATACGGTATATATACCGTAAAAATACAAGATGATCCAAAAAAAACCTCCCACATTTGACAGGTTAAAAAAACAAAAACGACTCTAATGAGAAACTTATTTGTTAAAAATATAGAATAGATATGACGAGAGTTTAAAATGACTATTTTTCAGAAATGACTTCTGGAAAGTGTCTTCCATTGCGAGCAGTGCACATATCAAGACGATGTCTGGAATCTATCATCACGTCTTGGGGGAGAATTGCTTCTCTACCTGAATTACTCTCTTGAGGTGACAATGAGTGTAGGTCTTGTCTCAAGATTGTCTCAAGCAGAGGTAGCAGCTTCCACAAGACATAATATGTTAGGTGATGATATATTTCAGATATTGTCTAGATATTTGCATCGCTTATAATGAACAACACTTACCAAGCATTATTTCTAAAACATAGTCATTTTAAACTCTTGTCATACCCATTCTATATTTTAAAACAAATAAGTTTCTCTTTACAGTCATTTTTTGTTTTATATTATCCTGTCAAACATGGGATATTCTTATGTTTTATTCTGTAATTAGAATCACCGAATATACATGGTAAGCATGAAGTCTTACTTATTATAAAAATTTATTTTGGCGGAAAATATTAGATATGTGAGGATACGTTTAAATATTTTGATAAAAATTTTAATAAGACCATTTGTAGGCTATCAAATTGTGCAAAGATATATATACTGCTACAAAAACAAAAAAAATACATTTTTTTATATTTTTTATAAATATTAAATTTTCTGTATTTGTTCAAGAAGTTTTTTTTTTGTCATTATGTATAGTTGTTGAAAAAAATATGGTAATATATAACTAAAAACAATGAATTGCGCAATTACACTTACATAGCTGTCAACTACTACATCTTTTTAGACATTTATTTTTTATACCTCTATTTTAAAACAGTTATTACTGTCACATTTCAGGTTTAAATATATAGCGAAAATTATTATTTTAAAATAGAGGTATAAAGATGCTATAAAAGTAGTATGCACTTAGAGAATTAAAAAAAAAGTATTTACATATGACCGCTATGAGATGTGATGCTATGAGCCAGTGAGATGATCCCTGGTAAAAAATGCTAATATTAAATTTCTTCCTTTCATTTCTATAAACTATTAAAACTTTAAATAATTAATATATCTTATATTATTTTTATTAAATAGTAAAAATTTACTAAATTTTATTAAATATATACAAATAATTCAAGAATACTAATTGCTGAAAAATTATTTCACACTTCTTTTTTTGTTTGAAAGTCATAATTATAAAAGCTAAAGGATCAGAAGGACGTGAAGAGAATACAAACACATACAATTAAAAAAAATAAAGTAAAATTAATAAAAGTGGTCAAATTTATGTACATAAATATACATATTTTAATATCCTTGTTAATTACTTGGAAATTTTTTTTTCTTTAATTTCTTAACATACAAATCTAAATTTTCTTACATTCAGTTAAATGTTTAAGAATATCACTGTCTAGCAAATCACCACTTTTGTATTTTTTATTTATTTTTTTATTTATTTTATTTTATGGAAATGTGGTATTATATTATTCTTACAAGAATTGATATATAGTTTATAGCTTATAATCTTAATAACAAACTTTAATTCTCCACACAGATCAAGAAAAGTAAAAAAACAGTTGTTGTGGACAAAATTGCTTATAACGCATAAATAATTAATAAAAAATGAAAAATGTATTTTCATTCCAAATTTCTAAATAATCAAGACTAAATTTATCCATACATACTTAAAATTAAGTTTAAAATTGTATCAAAGCTTTGCATTTATAAGGAGATGGTTTGAGAATCACATAAAAATTCAAAATATAAATGTTTTAGAACATTTACAAAATAAATTAATATCATTATGATTCAGACATATTTAAAACAAACAATTAAAATATAAAAAAGATATTTATTACAATGATTAAATTGCATTAATACACTATATCATAATACATAGTTATAATATTTATGTAAACATTTTTTTTTTTTTTTTTACACAGTTTGTCATTTACTCTAGTATAAAAATTCCTATAGCTTTGCCGACTTTATAGCATCATGATTTTCCGCCAATTGATTTGTTGTAGTTTGTACCACAAACAGGGTTCATCAACATCAAGTACCTTAAAGAAAAAGGTTCTTTCAGCATGGATAAAAGCATTAAAATAAATCATCAAAGAAAATACAAAAGTAATTTGTAGAAATGGTTTTACAAAATCATTTTAAGAGGTTATTTCAATATTCACAAGAAGGAACAAGAATGCTAATATTAATCCTATGGGAGCGTTATTTACAATTTTCTCGCTTTGATTTTAATATATATATCTTTACATATAATAGATAAGGATGATCTGCAACTGTGGGCTAGTTTTCTTTTTCCTATTTTAGTTATAGATTTTTTATTCAGATTTGGGTAGTTTCAATTTCAGAAACAGTTCTGTAAGTGAAAGAAAACTTTTAAAAAATCTTAAACTAAAATCTAAAAATTACCCCGGGTAGATAGTCCTCAGTTATCCTACACAAAAATAACAGGTAGTTTCTATTTCAGAACCAGTTCTGTAAATGAAGGAAAACTTTAAAAAAAAATCTAAAACTAAAATCTAAAAATTAAAAATTACCTCGAATAGATCGCCTTCAGTTATCCTACACAAAAGTCATTAAAAAATATTAATATCCAAATTAAATATTATAAAATAACGCTCCCATAGAATTTACATAAGTGTTTTCGTTTCTTTCCATGACTAGTGTGGGACTTCCCACGACTCTTAAGAACCTACACAAGTCCCATGGCCAAATTTTCAATATTAATGTTAAAATAACGGGAAATTTTCTTACAAAATTCGCACTTGTATTTTAATATTTTTATACAAGGTGATTCTAAATTTTTTTTACCAAAAAAAAGAAGGGTGTTAGTACACACCAAGACAAACAATATTAAATAAACCAAGGGTCGTGCGGAGTTGTTAAGTAGCGCAAAGTGAACTGTGTTCAAAGGGAATGGGGGGGAAGGGGTCAACTTTCAAATAATTATAGAAAACGGAAAAAATGGTCGATTCGTTTGCGGTTTAAAATAAAACTATTCTTTAAGCCAGTATCTTCTTGAAAATAAATTTTAAAGATAAATTTCAAAAAATTACGTTAGGGGGCTCCTTAAACTTCAGAGTAACCACCAACTAATTTTAACATTTATTTTTTGTATCTAATTAAATGCTTGCAAAAGCTCATTAAATGTTTTTGGAAGCTTAGATTTAATTTTAAATTTTGAGCTCAAATTCTGAATCGTTGGGAGGGGTTAAGAAGCGCAAACTGAGTGCATTCAAGAGTTGAAATTTAACCCTCTCTCACCTCCTCGAACACAGTTCAATTTTGTGCTATTTAATCACTCCAAACCATTCAGAATTTGAGATGAAAATTTAACTCAAAGCATTTGAAAGCATTTAATAAGATAATATAACGGTAAAAAATAGTTATTCGTTGCTCCAAAGTCTAAAGCGCATCTCTATCGGCATTTTTTGAAATTTATCTTTATAATTTATTTTCACGAAATACCGACATAAAGAATATATTTTTTTTGAAAACCGACCAATTTTTCTGCTTTTTATGTTTATTTGAAATTTTGGACCCTTAACCTTACTGGTGGCTATCTCTTTTAGAAAACGTTCAGGACCCTTTCTTAGATGCGTTCGTAGTTATGTAAATACGTAGCACCTATTGTTGTCGCTCAGTCCGTCCGTCTCTCCGTCTGTCTGTCCGCATATAACAACGCAAAAACAACCCAACCGAATCGTTTGAAATTTAAAATACATAATTATTACATAATTTTGTCGAATCATTTCAAATTTTATGAAAATCGAATGGATAGATCAATTAAAGGGACAATCAAAAGTATTTCATTCCATTGCGGTCAATGGGGAAAAAAGTGTCAAACGCATTTTAATCGTTTGAAATTTTAAATACATATTTATTACAAAATTTTGTCGAGTTATTTCAAATTTTATCAAAATCGGATGAATAGTTCAACTACAGGGACAATCAAAAGTGTTCCGTTACATTACGGTTAATGGAGAAAATGTTTCAAATACATTTTAATGGTATTACAGTCATTCGAACGTAATAAAATTGACATGCATCTATAAAGTACATATTATAATATACATTTTGCATAATCTGTGGTGCAAAGAATATTTGTTATTGATTTAAAGGGCCATACAAAAGTATTCCACTACATAATGCTATACGGGGAAACATTGTTTGGGGCTTGTTTCAATTATAATAAACTATTTCACATTTTATGAATAAGATATATGTTACTCAGGTGTAATAACGTTATCGTACGAACGCAACTCTTTTGCTACGCTTCACGTGCAATTTCCAACTTGTTTTTAATGCGATACTTTAAACTGATATCTATTGTTGTGTGTATGTACTTTTTCAACTTTTGTAACAATTTCTTTATGGGAGAATAGTTTTATTTTCAGAACTGCTTTCAAAGTAGAAGCATCTGCATATCAAAAAACTGTAACAAACAATTGAAAAGGTAGAAATGCACAGTAAAAAATAAGTACTGCACCCTGTGTGAAAAAAAAAAAACATTTAAAAATATTAAAAGGGTCCAAGAGGTCTGTAAATAACACTATTATAGGATTAATATTTAGAATGAACATTTCTTACCGAGCCGAGTGTAGGCTAAGTGTTTAAACAAAAATGGAAATGTCGGTGCTGAAATCCTTAATTTAATACATTCTTTCAACAACGCAAACATTTTCAAGTAATTGTTATTAATTGAGTTAATTTTTTTTTTTTTTTTTTTTTTTTTTTTGATGGTTTATCATGTCATTTGGAAACAAAACACGTGACAGAATTTCTCATAATGTTTTTTAATTTTTAAATTTAAAAGTAATTAAAAAGTAGGGTAATTTAAAATCTTCATAACTCGAAATACTATTTATAGAAATTCTTTTCATTTATGTAAACAGAAATATATAAGCTTTAATTCTGATTTATGAATTTTAAAAACAAATAATTTGAATAAAATCTAAAAATATTTAAAGCAAAAAATTGAAAAAAAAAATACTTTTTAAAATCATATTTTCAAAATTAAATATATATACATATTTTAATTTGCTGAATCAAAATTAAAATAAAACAATTGAAAAAGACATGTTCCAAATTTAAACAAGTTTTCATTTATATAAACAGAAATATATAAGCTTTAATTCTGACTTAGGAATTAAAAAAAAACATTAATTTGAATAAAATTAAAAATTATTTAAAGTAAAAAATTGAAAAAAAATTTGATTTTTTAAAATTATATTATCATAATTATATTATACATGTACATTGTTAATACAGTTCAAATTTTTGAAAAAAATATTGCGCTGGCGATAACAGGCTGTTTGAATACAGACATGACTCTAATTTTCATAATGTTGTGTTTGGAAAAGGAGTTGGATGGAAAAAAAAGGCTTTTTATTTTTCATTCCATAAAATAGGCCAAATGATCATAGTAATGGTTAGAAGCACATTGCATTGAATGAGGGCCAGCAAAAATACCCAAAATAAAAGGACATGACAAAATATACCTTTATAGTTCTTCATAGAGATTTTTTTATGATAATATTAAATTAAAAGTCACTTGTGAGAAAAATAAAGTAAATAAGAAAAACATTACCTGAATCTTGACGACTGAAGAATAAAACACATGACGAAAAAGAATTACCTTGATACGAATTGTTGAAAAATTGAAGAACAAAAACTTTATTTATATTTTCTTATGAAGCAAAGTAATGATATCATATTCTTATAATATTTTCTCATGAAGCACAATATATATATATCATTATTTATTTTCATAATAATCTTCTCATGAATGATAATAGATATAGATATTCATCTTCACAATAATTTTTCTTTATATATTCTTTTGACACATTCGATCTATCATTTTAATAAAGATCGGAACATAAACTTATAACATCATCAAATCAATAAAAGGAAGAAATTGAATCGTGATGAGCCTTCTCTCCTTTTCTCCTGGGGATCCCATTTGCGAACATAATTATACTTTTTTTAGAAGCCATCTTCCATAAATCAAAACTTCATAATATTTTATGCAAGAAGAACAATTATTTCATCATCACTTTTCAAGAAAAATGATTTTTTTTAGAACAATATGAGATGAAACAGAAGAATTCGAATAGTCATAGCCAATACAACACCGAAGAGTGCCATCAATATTGTGAAAAAGCATAAATGATACTAACATATTCACGACAGGTTATTCAAATTTTAAGCGGTCGGTAAAAACGACCAGAAGTATTAGGTCGGGGCGGTAAATGTGCCTTACTTATTCCAAAACAACCACTCGACAGCTTAACTTCCACTCAACTGCACTAGCGGCACTCAGCGAGGGGAGAGGAAAGAGAAAGGGTTACCGTAAAATCGGAACACGCCAAGTTGGCAAAGTTAGAATGGGAAAAGCGAGAGAAAAAAAGCTAAGTTACGTGCAAATGTATAGGGAAATATGAATTTAATATGAAAAAAATGATAATACTCTTAAAGAAGGAAAGCCAAAAAGGTGGCCAGGCACATAACTGCTTAAATCACGTCATCTGTAGAATTTAATTTGATAGGCCAAGGGGAGGGCCTGATTAAACGGAAGTAACCACCCATAGTATGTTGGAGAAGCTTCTAGAAGTCTTCTAAACCGGAAGGAATGAATTCAAACAAGATTTTACCGTTTTAGAACATTCGATAAGCTACGTAAAGAAGAAATATTTACAGGAGAAAGGCAACAAAAAGACGAAATCGAAATAATATTTAAAATGAGAACATTAATAAAAATGAGATGATAGGAAATAAAATAGTTAATACAAATAAAATAAAATAAAATATGGCAGGGGTTTTCGAGAAACCACCACACATAAATATGAGATTTTCGGCTGGATCTGAATCTACATGTTGAATCGACTCTCGAATCAGCTTCAGAAATAGGGCACGTTGGTTGGAAAGTGATTTAAAATAATATTTGTGATTGAACCACCCCCCTCATTTCCCCTCCTCAGTCTTGAGACTGAGATATTATTTTAAATATTATTATATTACATTAACAAAGTTCATATTTTAAAATTTATTTATATTCTAATAACAATACAGCAAGCCGCGCATTTTTATCTCAAATAGTTTTTTTTTATTTACATTCAAAATGGGTCAGTCATGGTACATGAATAAGCACGCTTTTAAATGGCAACTAATGTGTAAAACAGTCATGGTTTTAAAAATATATATGTATATTTTTATTTAAATCGGATTATTTTTATTTAAATCGGGCTTTATGATTTTTTTTTGTTTTTTGTGTTAATATACTATGTTTTCAAGTTTTAATTATTGTTATTGGTAGTACGGGATATATTAGTTAGTACTAGTTCTAATACAGTGAAACCTCCAAATAAGGGACATTTTTGGGACCGCAACTTTTGTCCCTTAAATAGAGGTGTCCCTTAATCGGAGTGTCCCTTATTTGGAGGTTTCACTGTATTAGTAATAAGAAGTACTAAAATTTATTACAGTATTAGTAAGTAAGGGAGAATGGGATGGAATGGGACAGAAAATTTTCCTCGTTACGTATTATTCTAAACATCAATCACATACTAGATGGACGCAGTGATGTAGCTAGTTGGGGGAGGAGGGAGCGGAACAAGAATGATAATTTTTTTATTAGGTGCATATATAACATTATCATTTTAGGAATGAGGGGTTGTCTGACACATGATATCATAAGATATCTCTAGGGGGAGGGGGGATTTGCCTTTTGATATCGATATCATTTTTGACCCAATAAAAATTATCTCTTTCTTTGTAACATGGTTTTTTGTTCAAAATAGTACATTACGTTTTTTTCTTATTCTGTTATCTATTTTCGCGAAAATACAAAGCTATCATTAAAATCCCTAAATTATAATGAAACTATCTAATTCTAAAATATGGTATACCCCAACTTTTGACATTCCTATTCATCTTCATATGTGTATGCATATATGTATAATCATGGATCGAGAAACCTTATGTGAAATTTATTTGAAATACAGCTTCTATTTTCTAATAAATAAAAGAGAAAAAATGTTGTCCACTTGTTCTGTTGATAAGAATTTCTACGTCTCCCCCCGTCCCCTTCGTTCGGAGGGCAAGTTCGAGTAACGAGAGGCGCTTCTATTAACAAAAATAGCAGTCTTGCCATATCAGTGTTGGATTCATGGGGTGGACCGGGGTAAACTCCCACCCCCTAAATAATGAAATGCATCCCCCCCCCCAGAAAAATAGTTTTTGTGTTTTCACTGGTGAAAAAGTGTCATTCCCCCCGGTATTCTATAATGTCCCCCCCCCCCACGGAGCCACAGAAGTCACTCTCGAAGAAAAATGTCTGAATTCAACACTGCACCGTATGGCGAAATAGCGTTATTGTCAGTACGTCGAGTGAGATAGGTTCTAAAATGTTGATTTAACATTTTTAGAGATTTTGAACTTTACCACATTTTTAAAAAAATAGAACAAAAGGATTGTTAATTACTAAATCTATGAGCTCATCAAGATTGTGGTCTGAGGTTGTTAAAATTCCAACAACGTATGCGAAAAAGATTTTTGAATTTTAGTTATTTATGAGATTGGTAGAGGAAAAGGGACCGGTATTTCTAGTTTTACCGATGGATTATCCGTAAATCTAAGTCAACTGACTGTTTGGTATTTTATTATATTTTTCTAATAAGCATGTATTTTTTTCTACTTTTATGATAATTTTGTCTAAATTTTGAAACGGGGTGATTCGCGGGTGGGGGGGGGGGGGTATTTATAGTCTCCAAAATTTCCCCATCTGCGCACACACGATACGTTATACCATTTCGTTTTTTCTTAAGCAGGCAACGTACTAGACGCCAATCTTCAATATCTGAGCGATGCGACTTTCGATGCATTAGTATTGTAAGGAATGTTAAGAAATTGTGTTGCTGAATACGGAAAAAAGAAATGGTAAAACAGATCGTGCTGTCGAGCTTGAAATTTTCGAAAAATAAGAAATACCATATTTCGGTGCTTCTCTTTATTTTGCTTCATGGATTAACTCAACTTTAAACGGAAATTTTTAATATTGTATTATTAGCTTTTTTCAATGAATTTTGAATTTTAAGTAATTTTTAGCTGGCAAATTTCTTATTTGTCATACTTTTAAAAACATGTTTTTTAGAGTTAACTAATTACATTCACTTAAAAATAATTAAAATTTTACATACTTCTTTGTCTCGCACGTCCGGTAAAGGATCCAACTGAATGAAAAACAAAGAGCATACAAAGATGGATAAATCCTTTTAACGTATGTCACTGGTATACAGGGTGTTTCTAAATTCATGGTACAAACTTTAAGGAGTGATAGTACACATCAAGACAAACAATATTAAATAGGAAACTAAGGGTCCCAAACATCTTCCGAAGGAGATAGGTGCCATTAAAGTTTAGGGTCCAAAAATTCAAATGATTATAAAAAACAGAAAAATTGGTCGATTCGTTTGCCGTTTTCACTAAAATTATTTTTTACATAAAATAACGGTTAAAAATAGTTGTTAGTTACTCTAATGTTTAAGGCGCCCTCTAACGGTATTTTTTTAAATTAATCTTTAAAATTTATTTTCAAGGAAATATTGACATAAAGAATAGTTTTAGCGAAAACGGCAAACGAATCGACCAATTTTTCCGTTTTTTATAATCATTTGAAATTTGAACCTCCCCACCCCCATTGAACACAGTTCAGTTTGCGCTTCTTAACCACTCCCAACGATTCAGATTTTAATCTCAAAATTTAAGTTTATGTCTAAGCTTCTAAAAAAATTCATGAGATGCAAAAAATAACGGTAAAAAATAGTTGTACGTTACTCCAAAGTCTAAAGCGCCCTCTATCGGCAGTTTTTGAATTTTATCTTTATATTTTATTTTCAAGATAATACTGACATAAAGAATAATTTTAGTGAAAATCGCAAATCAATTGACCAATTTTTCCGTTTTTAATAACCATTTGGAATTTGAACCTCCCCCCACAGTTCAGTTTGCGCTGTTTAACCACTCCCAACGATTTAGATTTTGAGCTCAAAATTTACGTTTATGTCTAAGCTTCTAAAAAAATTTAATAAAATGCAAAAAATAACGCTAAAAAATAGTTGTTCGTTACTCCAAAATCTGAAGCGCCCCCTATCGGCATTTTTTGAAATTTATCTTTATAATTTATTTTCAAGGCAATACTGACATAAAGAATAGTTTTAGTGAAAACCGCAAACGAATCGACCAATTTTTCTGTTTTTTATAATCATTTGAATTTTTGGACCCTAAACTTTAATGGCGCCTATCTTCTTCGGAAGACGTTTGTGACCCTTAGTTTCCCATTTAATATTTTTTGTCTTGATGTATACTATCACCCATTAAAGTTTGTACCATGAATTTAGAACACCCTGTATATTCAATGGTACACAATATTATAATTTTAATTACATGACTTTGAATAACTGATTAATTACACTAGTTTAAAATCCTAGAGTTTCACGTCTACGAATGCTATAATTCTTCAGTAAAAATTAAGGATTGGTTGAACTCATTCATTAGATTGAAATTTCACACTAGAAAAACGACATCTATCCAGGCCGTCGAGTGCCGTGACGTGACCAGGATCCGTCACACATCCCCTTCCCACTTATACAGACTCTGAAGATACATAAAAAGCATGTGAATCTTTAATAATACCTCAGCGACTTTGAAGACTACTTTGTTCGCCTCTCATAAAATTAATTATTTATTTTCCTGAATTTAAAGATACTAATTAGATATTAATACTATTTAATAAAAGTAATTATAGACCTTTCCTTTTTTGTTGTTACGTTATGGTATACGAAAAATTATAATGTACAATGTGTATTGTAACTATTGGGCTCCTTTGTGCTTCTTGGTCCTCCAAACAATTTGCCGGCTGAACCCCCCCCCCCCCCTTCTCTCCTCAGATCTGCACTCATTAAGCAGCAAGAACATCATTTGATAGGTTGCCGTACACCGAGGCGAGAATAAATTTTTTTCCCTTACTGAAATATAAGTATTTTACAGTATAAATGGCATTTTTAATGAAAAAACATAATTTTATGGTACAAATACTGTTTATAATCGAAATAGCATAGATACTGGATTTTTTTATTCCTAATATACCTTAAAAATACGGTACTCATATCGTAAAGAATGAAAGCAGTAGAAGCACCGTAAAATTTAGGTACACCTATTGAAATGCTACAAAAATGTTTAGAATGTCATTTATCTTACTGAAAAATAATTATTTTACGGTATAAATACCAAGTTTTTACTGAGAAACAATCATTTTACTGTGTAAATACCGTTTTCAATCGAAAGGGAACAAAATCTATTTTTTTTACGCTCAATATAACTTAGAAATACGGTATTCATACCGTAAAGAGTGAAAATGGTAGTAGTACCGTGAAATTTACGGTACATCTACTGGAATTTTACAAACATTTTTTACAGTGAATATACAAATACCAGTATTGAATTTTTTTCTTTTTCTCTCTCTCTTTCTGCCTTTCTTTTTTTATTTTTTACCTGCCAACCACAAACACCTGTATTTTATGTATAAGTAATTTATAGAAAAGTATATGTAAAAGTTCATGTATAAGGGTAAATCAAATTTAGAATTCTAAGGTTTTTCCAATTTTTGAATCTCAAAGATTTCCTTTTTATCTATATTTAGATTTAGGTCTAAATTTTTTTCTATAATATTTAGGTCTAAGATTTTATCTAAATATAAATCCTAATATATTTGATAACATTACCTCACTAAAATCACCTAATGAAGACAATTATTTCCAGATAATCATGACGTCATTTTGACATCGATATCTGTGCAATGCAAGTATATATTGATATATATGTGTGGCATATCATTGACATTTAGTATTCATCCACTGGCTTAACAAGTTTATTATTATTATTATTTTAAATACATAAAATAAATCTTTGTGTTAACGCGCATTCGAAATTTTTTTAAATAATAATAATAATTTTCTTTAAATACATAAGTATTAATATCAAAACCTAAGACCATTTAATTTCACCGTCAAAGTGTATTACTTTTATTTTCGTTATATGATGTCATAATTGCTTGTTTTCCTGCGCTAAAATCAATATACCTTTACCTTCTATTATTAAAATATACTTGAAAAATTCCGTTTTATTTCCAATATGACGTTGTATTCATTGTTTTTTAGTTCATATATTTTTTTTTCATTTTACCTTGCTTGCAAGAAAATTCAAACATTACACTGACACATCCTGCACGCTTCTATTATTATGAGGATGAAGAATGCTAGTCAACTGTTAAAAGAAAAAGAAAAAATGAAATAAATACATTTGAAATAAGTAAATCTCTAAAACAAATTGTTTTATATTATTGGAACACAATTATAAAATTTATCCAAAAATTACAGTAATAATTCTAAAAATAAGACAAATGCATCGATAAAATTTCAAAGTAATAGTACTAATTAAAGCCCCGTATTCTTAAATTTCACTATCCAATTCTCATTTAATTCCATTAATCAAATGAGCCATTTTCTTTCAATAAATGAAAAATTTAAAAACGTCTGAATTGTCACATGAAAGCATTATAGTGCAAAATTGAATTGCCTGTATTTACCGAACAAATGAAACAAGTATAAGCAAAAACTATAAAGCTAAATCCGGGTACCTCACGAACGTAGCCATTTAATTTCAAGTTAATCAGATGCTTTTTGCGTCAGATGTCGCGGAACAGATTGAAAGACTGACAGACGGACAGACAGACAGAAAGAAACTAATTTCGTGTCTCTAAAGTAAGCTTTCATTGACGTTTTACGAAAAATGTTGAATCTAGTTGTAAAAGCGTTTATATCAAAACTTTTTTTCAATTCGGTTCGTTTGGTATTTGAAAAAGTTTTATTGGCCGAACATTAGGAAAGCTTGATAGGATATGCAACCGCTTTACAGCTCATGTAGATTTCCTTTCCTTTAATGCTTTCTTTTAAAAGCCATCGCTCCTTATTAATGATCACCAAAAGTTTAGTATCAAACCGCGGGCCAGTGGAGTTAAATAAAGCTTCTAAATCGGAACATAAAGATATAGTAAACCCTATGAAAAGGAAACCTTTATATAAAGAAATTCTGTTTTAAACGTAAAGACTTCATTGTTCGCACTGTAGTAATACAATTCAATTATACTTGCTAAGACAAAATCCTGCCCAATTCATAAAAAAAACATTAATTTTATTTGTAAAAGAACCTCTTTTTACAAACTTTTTTTCTTATTTTTACGTATGGATCTTCCAACAATAAATAAAAAACTCTCATTTTCAGGAAAGCTTGAAATTTTTATCAGCTAAACTATAACAGTTCTGCAGCCTTTATGAAAAACTGTATTAACCCTTTGAGCTCTGGTGGGTAAATTTCTTCAAAATTCCAAATATCATATAGACACCAATATTTTGCAAAGAAAAAAATCGGTTAACGGGATACACGAAAAATTTTATTAAACCTTTTTCAAATAAATTTGATCGAATTTTCTCGTGCCGTTGTGACAGAAAATTCTACCATCAGAGCTCAAAGGGTTATTTTAGATTTTTATTTCTAAAAACCTAAGTTGAATCTGCTCAAGTGTTTGCATTCTAGGCAAAAAAAAAAAATGTAGATTTTTTTAAGGCTTTTAGTTGTTCGAATGGTACGAGATTAGTAAGTGATATAAATCTAGGGTTTTAAAATTGTGAAGAAATATTTTGTGGAAAAATCGACATTGTGATACTTTTAGCCTACAAATAAGAGTGACTCAGAGTGGTGCAAATTGACCTGAAGTATAATTTTTTTAAATAATTCAAATTATTATTCTTTTAAAAGAAATATCATTATCGTAAAAAAGAAAATGATCCGTAATATACGTACACTTTTCGATATTTTAAAACGTGTGATTGGCGCGAGGTTCTACGAAAAAGAGAAAAAAAACTTTAAAATCAAACGCACATGAAAAAAAAAAATTAAAGTTTAATATTTATATATTTTTTCTAAACTCAACAGTGACGAATTTAAGAATTTATCTCCCTTTTCTTTTTTTTAAGACATCGCTAAACGCGCGTTTAGAAAATTGGTTTAAAAATCGGCTTGGTCGAAGAGGCTTATATAGGTCGTAATTTAACCGAAAAATTAAAACAAGATCAGCGATAAACCCAGATTAACAGTTTTGTCGGGCCGCTTTCTTTCAGTTTTTAATTTCATTTTTCTCTAAGAGTTGGTTTTATCTAAATCATGTTACTACGATAATTTTTCCTGCAACTGCTATTCTTGTGTTTAATTTTTTTGTTGTAAATGTTGGTCCTATAAAAACTTGTCAATAAATAAGTTGCAGATAATGCTGAGAAATTTTATGATAAATTTAATCGAATTACATATCTTGCGAATTGACGAATTTGTGCCCCCCTAATTTGTTAATACCCCCCCCCCGATTTTTTTCTGTTCTGACTTTAATTTTTCAGTAAGATGTGGTCCTGTCAAAAACTTGTCAATAAAAAAGTTCTAGATATCATTAGAAAGATTTATAACAAGTTTAACTTAATTTCATTTATTGAAATATGGCAAAGTTATGATTTTTTATTCTTCCTAAACTCTAAAACATTACTTCTTTTCGCTCCTAGAGTCCAATTTCATTAAAAATCTGGGATGTATAATTTTTTTACTCTTTTCTAACAAGTAATAAAAACTTTAAATTGATTTGTTATGCATTATAACTATGACGTTGTGTTGTTTTTTCGGTGGTTTGTAGAACCCTCCCTATTTTAACACGTTGAGTTCAATAGTGTCCATTAACGAATTTGACCGAGATTTGCTGCCGTTGATTTTTTGTATACGTTTCGAAGAGATTTGTTCAGAAGTACAGAAGTTATCGTTCCCATAAAAAGTGGTTTTTATCTAATTATCCCTTTTTCTGTATAATATCTACATATTAAGTAAATAGATAGAATAGATATATAAATCTTTAACCTGAGAGGTGGTTTTATGTTCTACGGGTCATATCAGGGTAGATTTGCAAAATAATTCCATCTAAATAAATCCCCCCTAAATAAAATCCATCTAAATAAATCTACCTAATAATAAGAAGCAATTTTTGAGAAATCAACCTTAAAGGTCGATGTACCACTTTCTTTACCTATTTCGGAAAAAAACGAAAAGAAATTTTCTTATGTGAGGATCCAACTAAAGTGGTTTCTGAATTATATTCAAAGAATAAACAGAATGGCATTCCATTTTATAAGAATCGGAAATTAATTGAAAAATACAAATTCCAAATTTTAAACTTTCCTAAAATTCGTGACTGATTGGCATTTTGTTTCATATAAGGAGGCTAAATTTACCATAAAAACTGAATTATGCTTTCAAAATTTATATATTATTACTGAAATAATAGAAGATTTAATGTTTTTTCCGAGACGAATCGCAATTTAAAATATTAGTAGAGTATTAATTAGTAAATAATACTCTAATGTAACCGATTAGTTCTACTCATCTAAACCTATATTAGAAAGAGATAAAGTTTGTTTCTTTGTAGGGGATAATTTCTAGAAGTACGATAAATATTTCAAAGGCAATGTTACTAAAATGATGATGTTCGCCCCTTTGTAAGCATTATCTTATGCCGATGATACTAACCCAAAAGGGGTGCAGGAGCAAAACACCTTCTTAAAATGCAATTTATGAGATCCTAGAAACATGAAATTCCCATTTGGGAACATTGGCGTTTAAACGATTAAATTTGCAATGGTAATCAAACATAAATAAAATAGTTTGTCATAACAGACTAACAATCAGAGCATAGCCCAAACTACTGAACCAAGAAACATTTGGGGAGACTATACTTCTTAGGACATAAGCTTGCACTAATATGGTAATTTTCAAACTTCTTTCTCTAAGGGGTCCAAAATAGGAGTAAAAAAATCAGGAACATCTTCCAATATCTCAGTAGCCGTTTAAGATAAGGGCGTGAAATTCCAGAAAATAAATTTACTCAAATAAATAAACACGTATTTGAGCGATTTTAGAAATCCCCCCCCCACCCAAGTGGGTTCAAATGGGATTAAAATGGGTCGAAAAATTTAGAAAATTTAGCACATTTCTGCAGCTGTTTTAAGTAGGAGCGCGAAACGGAAAAAATCTGTTATATAAAAAAATAAACACATGTTTAAACGTTTTCCACCCCGGAGAGAATTAAAGTAATGGGAGAGGAAGAGTCTATTCCATGGAACGTAATAAATGTAACTCTGGAAGGAGTTTTTTTTAAATTTGGCCTACACTCCTCATGTGATGTATCATTGGAAAGTTTTTTGACCACTTTCTATATTATATGTGTGCCCCGAGCATCTACGCCCAATTTGCCCTGAAGTGTCTTTTTTTCTAAATTAACCAACGCCAATCGTGTGATATATTGTTAGGTGGCTCTGTGAACACATATTCATATTATGCACTTAATATGCACTTCCACCTTCTTTGCTCCCCTCATATGGGTCTGAAATTCAATCAGGAGGTCTTCTAATAGCGGGAAAATTATAGAACTGATCTCAATGATTTAGAAAAATCCATAAAATATGTTGATTCCATTTATCATCCATGTAATACCTGCTTTTGCAACTAGGGGTTCCTTTAATTTTATTTCTTTGGAAATTTTGTTGCTAATTTCTGTAATAATTTGATATACTTAAACTCACTTATCTTTTTATACTTACTCGCACTTTTTCAACTTTTTGCAACCGGGGGTTGTGGTCACATGCCTTCCCCACCATCATTACTCCCTTTTAACCTTTCCTTGGTGTGTTTTGTTTTTAATTCCATCCGTTTTTATTTGCCATGTAATTACTGAAATCTTTTATAAGCATGTAAAAATTATTATTTTAATGATCAATTGCAAGACACCGTAATTGTAGATTCTCGGAAGTAATCGTCGACTGTATCAGTTGTGCTTTTTACGATGAGAATTTTCCCAAAGAGCCCATCACTAGCCATATCCTATCAGATGTTTTAGTTAGTGTGAAATTCACGGAAACCTATTAAAATAACATTAAACATTTATATCGTTGATTTAAGAAATTACCCCCCCCCCCCTCCCGTCATAAAGGATTATCGGGAGGTACGAAAATTTCGGACATTCCGCCATACTTCAGCTGCGGTTTAAGAAAGAGGCATGAATTTCAGGTTACCTAATCTACTAAAACAAACTAAATCATGTATTATATCAATTTTAGAAATTACCAACTAAGCAGATTTAATGGGATAGATGCAATTTTAGGATATTTAGCCATATCTTGGCAGCGGTTTTAGGTTGAAGCAACAAATTCAGGGCAAACATACCTACTACAAAAACAGTTAAACATAGATACTTTATGTACATAGATACATACATACATAGATTCTGTTATTTTAGAGCTATTATGTCTATTATTTCATCAAAATCGATTTTAAACCTGATTATGTAAGATTATACTAATAAGACAACAATTTTTAAGGTTTGATTTGATATTAAGTTTCTTTTTTAAATCTTAAATAGATGTATTTCGTTTGATTCGAAATTCCTTTAGAGAAATTGGCCAGTATAGCGAGCGAAGGCTGCTAGTTAGTTATAAGATGTAACTGCTCTCTAAGAATAGTTTCAAATTTTAAAAGCTCTGAAGCGATTGGAAGAAGCAAAAAGCTTTCTAAACAATTCCTAAATTATGATTTCTATGAAAACTCAGGAAATAATAAGGAGATCATAAAAGGAAAGGTTGCGAATCAGTGGTGACAATCCTTTCAGGCATTCTTTTAGTTAATTGTACAGTTTGCAGCTTTAATTGTAGACACTTTAATTATTTTTAAAGTTATCGATACATTTATTCATAGTAAGTTTTGCTCGCATATGTAATATCATGTTTGTTTTCGGATTGTACGTATCATTGTTTGTTCATATAATTTAGTTACCAGATTATTGTATTTAGTAACTTGTCTGAATTTACAATTTGTTCTTTGTATAGACGATTATCAAATTAACAGACTTTTGTGTATGTGAAATGCCTTGATAAAGGAGAAAAAAAGAGTAAGGGGAAAAAAGAAAATAAAAAAAAATTGTATATTAGATATTATAAGTCGCTTATAATTTTTCTTGCGTGCTAGGGCAGGTCTTTTTCTTTCATTTTCCTTTGTATATTTTAAAGCCCGTATCTTTCGAGCCAATTGTCTTGTTTTTGATTTGTCTGGTGCTGACAGGGGTTGTTTTTCTACGATGGGAACACACCTATGCCATATTTTGGTTGGCGCCTCAGATGGGTGATCGTGGCAATCTCTGACCCTGCACAGGTTATAATTTAGACCTATGACAATAACACCTGGGTAACACCATTCTAAAAAATTCTTTAAAATATTTCTAAAATATATTTCTATGGAATATTAGGCAAAACGAAATCAATTTCAAATTTCATTTTGACAAATTAATGGTGATAATCCGTGTTTAAACATATGGATTTTATGTTTATACCAATACTAATAGTGAAATGGTAGAGTGTAAGACAAAAAAGATTAGAATTTGACATGATGGTTAATTTAAAGATGTAAATGCAGACTAAGAAAATAGTTTCTAAAAAACTGAAAACTTCAAATGAATATTCACGACCATAACTAATCCTAAAAGTATAATTTACTCTAAAAAAAACTAGACATATAAATATTACTTGGCATATTTCAACTATTATGTGAGTAAAGTCACAGGATTTGCTAGCATATTTATATCTTGATTTGCGGTCTTATTGTTAGCTGGTTGTGATTTTCTCCATACAGTTGTAAATTAGGACAAAAGGATTATTAAAATATATAATGTTCGCGAATTTATTGAAATAGAATAAAACATTGCAATTTTGTTTTTACTTAATCTTATATATAAGGAGCAACGTTAAAACCCGTGCAAAGAAATTTTTTGTGTGTATTGCCCTGATATCCAGAATTTTAATGTATTCATATTCTGTAGGAAGCGTATGCATTTCTTTATTTCCTAAATTAAAGTCAAGGATCGCACACTCCTTGGAATTTCCAATGGACTCTGGCACCACTATTAAAAATAAGAAAATTTACATTTAATTTTCAAACCACAACATTCGGAAACCTCACCTTCATTCACAGATTTTACGATATTTTTCTGCAATGAAACACTTTGAAAATATTCTTAAAATTTAGTGGTAGATCTGTGCGAACCCTGTAAAGTTCCAAAATGGTACAATAAATAAATAAATAAAATAGATGACTGCCAAAATCTTATATTAGAATAGATTTTTACATTTCGTAACAAGCCTTGCAAGAATCAGACATATATAAAACGTTTTTTTTTTTATATATATAGTACTAATTATAGATAACAGTGTAAAATAAAAATAAATAAAATAGGGCGTTACATAAAAATAGAGCAAATGTATTACTTGTTTCATTTAATTGCGATATTCTTTTAATCATATCAATATATACTATATGCATCATCCGAATACATATATATGCACATATATATATATTCGAATATTATAGATCATACATATATATCTATCATAATTATATAGCTATCAGGAAGTAAAAAATGAAGTTTTCATATGCAGTTTAATGGTGTGTCTGGAGCTTCTTTTCTGTATTCAAGAAAAAGGTTCTAAAGATAATCCATGCTTCATTTTAAATCTTTACTTGCAAAATATTTAAAGTAGAGGAATCAGTACTTAAAGTAGAAAGGTCCATGTACGACAAAATTTTAGAAAGCATAAATAGCCCGAGAGGATTTCCTTTTTTATATGAATTTTGAAACATTCATTTATTTTTATTTTGATATTCTCGTACTTTCTTTTTATAGTGGAAATATTTCAGAAGTATATTATTTGGATTCGGATGAGTAAAATAAAACTTCACAGTTCTTTTAAAAAATAGTTTCCAAATACATGTATTTTTTTCCTCCACTACATTTTAATGGGCTTACAATCCTTTGTGCGCATTCATACAGACCATAATACCTATTTCTCTCTCGATACGACTGGGTACCAATACAGTCCATTTGTTTCTTCATTTTTCTAAACATAAAAGCACCAGTTTTGTGCTTTTTGAAGAACATCAATATTTCCCCATACAAGTGATATGCCTACAACCTGCATTACGTACTGCAATTACGAAATCGAAAAAAAAATCTTTATTCTGTATCGTACTTTTAGGTCGGCCTTTTTGACTGATATAGAAACATTAATTTTTTTCGAAAAGCTTTGCGTTAGCTTCCTTTTTTATATATTTAAAAAATGTTCTTTCTTCGTATTTCAAGACAGAGCTTTAGAACTTCCTTGTTATTTAATGTATTTATAATTATATATATATATATATATATATATATATATACACAATTTTATAAAAACCATTCAATTAATTTTTAAAAAATTAAGAAACAAATAAACAGTTTTTTACAGACTAATGCGCAAAATGCTACAAAAAGAAATGTAAAAAATGTATACGTTTACTGTATACGTTAAATGTATACGTTTACGTAAAAATGTATATGTTTTAAAAAATATTATGTATTCACAAGTTAATAGGATCCGCAGGATTTGCAATAACAAAACAGATCTAGAATTGGCTATGAGTGGTTTAAAAAAGATTTTAATGGTTAACTGTTATCCATCTTATATGTTAACTGAAAGTTTCTGAGTCTCAGTGTTTCTTTACTTACGGATGCTTGATTTCAATTTAGGGCGAGATTGAAGCGCTAGTGAATGGCCCCACTAGCTGAAGAGGGTTTTGTATTCCTGGGGGTTTGTATTTTACAATTTTATTTTTATATTTAGTTTTGTAGGTAATTTTCCTTTTTTGTTTGTGTAATTTTTGGTCTTGTCCTTTGGTATTTTTAAAAAATTTTTGTATATATTTATAATATTTTTGAAGGTTTGAGTTTGATTTCTGAAATCTGAGAAGTTGGGGGCTAAGGATGTAATTTAGCTTATGAGCCTACATCCTTTCAGAAACTTCTCTTTATTTACCCCTACATGGAGGGGCCTCCCTGATGAAGACTTCCATGTATTTTGGGGATATGGAATTTCTTTTGGTTTTGTTATATATATATATATATATATATATATATATATATATATATGTATGTATGTATAATTATATAAAAAATATAACAAAATCCTGATTAATTAAATTTTTAAAAAATTTTTAAAATTAGATTCGTCATTTAAAATTTAGAGTGCTACATTGAAAATTTTGATGTGGATAAAAATTAGCATTAAAAAAAGAAACATAGTGTATTTCGAAGTTACTATACAAATACAAGAAATGAGTATAAAATTTATTTTAGTAATGATGATCTGTAATGCGTATCTTTGAATTAACCTTCTCGGATCTGGTGTACTATTAAAAAGACATTTCTTTTAATGCAATATTATTTTGTTTCAAGAAAAACTTTTCCTACAATTTACATGTAGTGATGTTAGTATATATGTACGACAGCACTACATGAAACCATTTCTGTTTGGGCATTTAGCAATAATTATTATTAATATCTTAATTCTCTTTGTGCTTTTTGCGATTCTTTTATTTTAAACCAATGTTATATTCTTTAAAATTAAAACAAAAGCTACTTTCCTGAAAAAATCACGTGTAATAAGGCGCAAAAAGTATTAGAAAGTTATAATATAAGTTAAACCTAAGTGTAACTCCAAGAACTACGTTCACTGGGCTGACAAAAATCCTCACGATGCGACACTAACCCCTTTAAATGAAGGTAAAGTGACTGTGTGACAGGGCATCGCAAACAAATTAGTTCTCGGTCCCTACTTTTTTGAGGGTTCAATACCATAGGTATGAAAACGTGCTTCATTATATGTGCTCGGTATACAACAGTGTTGCATATTTACTTAATTCCACAATGTCAGCACTGAAATGTCGTTAATATGTATTCAAGATAGTGTTCATGCACATGTCACAACACCTTCTCGAGAAATGTTGGATCAACACTTGGATGGTGGAATCATTTCTCGCCATTTTATCGATTCGAGGCCGGCAGGATCCACTTACTTCAGCCCAATGGATTTCTGGTTCAGTGGTTATCAGAAATCAAATGTATATACATCATATCCAAAACGGTCAAAAATTAAAGATCGGAGATAGATAAAATATTGCACCTTGTATTAAAATACATATCTGAAAGTACTGTTGCAGGTTTAAGTAACCTTTTCTGATAGGATTGCGTTAATATTCCGATTATATAAACTGTAGCTTTAAAGTACATTTCAGATTTGTCCAATTTTGGTTTACATATTTACCAAAAAATTTTGATCCCATAAGCAGAATAAATTACAAAATTTTATTAAGAATTTTAATGAAAGATGTAACGTATCATAACGACAGTTTTATATATAAAATTCCTTTTAAATTATTGATTTTAAATAGAGTTACTAAGATAAATTTAAAAATATTGAAATGACCTGATAGATCGTTAAGTATGAAAGATTTATGCATTTATGTTAGACACTCAATATTCCTTCTTTCAATAGTAAAAGAAAAAAAAACATTTAATTAGAAATAAAAAATAAAAACAAAAATTTAGAAGATGCCTTAAGTCTCATACAGTTTGTAGAAATCTTAATCTTCTTTTGATAAACGGAGATTCACATTGAATCTTCACTTGCGATATCTTTGTAGCAGTGAAATGTCTACATGTATTAAAAGGTTCATGTTTCGCAATTTTTTTAAAGGACATAAAGACTAAGAGGTTTTTGCATTTCATATTTTAAAAGTCCATCTTTTAAAATGAAATACTTTTTTAACACACTGATAATTTCTGTTAAACGGAGATATATTACTATTGAAGTGTTATTATTATTTTTTGTGCTTAATAGTGTGCACAAAAACATCTATTTCAAAATCATGCTATTGAATTAATTTTTTTACATAAGAAATTGTTAAAATTGGAATCTCGTTGATATAAGACGACATATCGGCATTTAATTCTATGTTTTGATATTTAGTTATATGTGGGGGGAAAAAACCCCAATTCAGGTACAGTTTTTTATACAAATTGATGTAAAATTTATAATTTGTTTTGATTTACGATTTATATTACGGGATCCATATATGTCTTGACAATCAAGCAATCTGAATAAAAATCGTACAATTCGCATATTAACATAAATCATACCCCAGAATTTTACACAATCTTTATAAAAATAATTTACAAGAAACAGTTTCTTTCAAAGGCTTTTATTTTTCGACATCAGATTTTTCTCTTTATTATTAGTTTATAGACGATATGACTCGATTTTATAGCCAAAATGTGAATAATTTAATTCTTGATATTTATTTAATACTCAAAACAAAAAAAATCTCTTAAAATGCAGAACTGAGATGCTTACCAGATGATTTAGGCATCGTAGTACGGGCTTTCTCTTCATGTATTTCTTGCCATAAAATTAGAGATAATAATGCTCCCCTGAAGGCGGAAGGTTGAACTAAAAATTTAAAGAGAATCAAAAAGAAATGTGAATAAGCCAAACCACGTTGAAATCGTGTCCGCATAACCCGTAATGATAAAATATACTTTAAAAAAAAATATACTAACCGACTTCAGAGAAAAAAAAAATAATCAAGTTTGGCGACAGCTTGGCGCTAACGCATATGAATGCATAGTTTCAATATGCTTATGATTTGAAAACGGTTGGAACAGTGAAAGATTATTTGCGACAAATCATTACTTTTCTTTATTAAGTCTACATTTCTTTATTCAAAAAAATTCTAATCATCAGAATTTAATGAAATTAAAATGAGACCACATGGGTATCTTATACTTTCAAACAAACAAAGAATTATCAAAATCGGTTCATATTCAGGAAAGTTATAAGTGAACAAGAAATACATACAGGTCGAAATCATAACCTACTCCTTGAAGTCGGTTAAAAATCTGCCTCATAGTAGTGGAAGTGGAACTTAAAAACAGAAAAGAATCGTATGCGGTGTTTAATGAATCGATTGACTTTGTACCAAAAGATCAGAATGCGTGGTAGATGGTGGTAGCTGAAGTTTAGTTTTAGGGAAATATGCTTTTAAATGTAAATAAAGTGATAAAATCCAGAGTTGCCAAGTCTTTTTACACACCACTAATTTTTTAGAGAAAATATGCTTTAATTAGATCGCCAAAAAGGTCCAATTAAATAAAACTACATTTTCTGTATTAAAAAAACTGGTATCCAAAAAGCCGGATCTTTTTAGAAAGCTCTGAAAATCCTTTCTGGACAAACTCTGAATTCATATAAAGGTACTCTTACCAGAGAATAACTTGACTCAGTAATAAATTTCGCTTAGTAGGTAAAATGATTTTAAATTGAGATTTTGGCATTTGCCAATGTTTAACTATTAAGTCGGTCGTCTGCATGTTACACAATCGTTGAACCATCCTTTTCCGGAGTTAAAATGAAAGAATTGAAATGTATGCTCGTCCTTTTCTCATTCTTTCTCAATATTTTGTACTGTCGCCGACGGTATTTTTTAAATTTCAAGAAAAAGTATCGACGTATTTTAACGAACATTTATACTCAGATATAAAACATTCATGTTCTATATAAAAGCTAAAAGAATTTAAAAAAAACATGCGTGGAATTGATTTCTGATGTAGTATTACAGGTAAAGATCGATGACCCTAAGTTTGAAAGTTACTATTTTTTTCCTACAACTTCAATAAAACTTACAATCTTTAAAAAATTTGCAATTTTTTTCTTCCGTATGCAGAAAATATAACTAAAGGAAAGATCCGACATTAGCAATATTGCACAGGCATAAACTTAAAAAGTCCATAATACGCAAGATTATTTTCTTACTACTGCCTTTTGTTTCCTAACATTTAAAAAAATTGGGTTCAAAAAGGTAATTTTGATACATTCCACGCAAGATTTCTCTTTTAGTTTTGCGCTTTTCTTAAAATCTTGCACGATTTCAAGGGGAAAATGGAGCTGCTATTTACAATAATTTAAAATTACTACATAATTATTTCTTCAATTTTCATCAATTTTAATATTATCCTAAAGAAAAAAAGGCGAGAAGTATCATTTGAATATCTAAAATAGACACTTTTATCTATAATATCAAATAATTTAAAACCATATTTAAAAGCTTTCCTTCATGTGTAAAAAGGCAATAGAAATATTGCCTTTTACCATCTATCTTTTCCTTATTTTTTTTAGCATTAAGTATTCAAAAAGGAATTCGTGAAAACTTATGCATTTAAAATACGTACTTTTATCTACAACGTCAAATAATTTGACACTTATAACAGCTGTCCTTAATCTTTCAACAAGTAAGAGAAATATTGAATTTCATCCTTAATTTTTTCCTTTTATATTTATTTTTATTACGGAATGAAAAATTTAATCCGAAATTACTCCAATCTCTTACTTTTTATTCATTCTTGCCTAAAAATGATTTACTATATAGTTTTTTCATTCCTAAAACTAATAATCAAGATTAAAATTTCAAGCATGTAGACAAAAACTCGATTTTGTATCAGCTTTTGACGTGAGTTTACATACTTCAGTATACTATCCTGAAAATTTATTGTTTTGCATTTACTGATAAATAAACATGCTGTACTTATATGCCAATTTTCATTCAAATCTGTGACATTACAGACACAGCTCGTTTGCTCATTTTGTGTGGAATGATCCTATATTTTATGGAAAAGGGTAAATAGTTTTACCTTAAAATAAATTATTGGTGTATAAGAGGCTAATTGTCTTTTTTGTACATTTTAAATTTTAATTGGCATCCGCTTTACATTCCGAAAGCTGGGGTTTTAAAATAACATGTTTTTTTTAACGATTTAATAAACATTTGTGGCGTCCGCAACAGGATAGTTATTATGGGTTTTGCTCGTTTTTGAGAAAGCTGCACAAGTATTTTACTCTTTCCAGTGTAGTTTTTTTTACCTTTTTGGTAAACATATATTGACTGCCGCTTTAACAAGTTTCGTAACTTTTTCCGATTGCTACTTAAGTGGATTGCTGTATCCAATAATTTTGTTTTGGTTTTAATGAACACGAAGCATCCATATGCTTGTATATTGACTGCCACTTAAACGAATGGGATGCCTGGGAATTAATAGGTTTTCACCATATAAGGTGTTCTTGTGTAATAACGCCAGGCGTTGTAATAACACCGAGTGCTAATATTGCGCATATTTATGAAATAATCCAGAAAATGGCACCTATGGGCTCTGCTCAGAAGGGTTCTGAGTCATATAAAACACAAACAACAGCTTAAAGTTAATTTGTTCCACTTGTAGGACTTATCGCTTTTAGAAGCATCTAAGATTAACGTTTGATCTAAAATATGGGAGGTAAGTTCTATGATTTGAAAATTATATATTTATCAAGAAATACTTTGTTTATTACATAAATTTGTAGTGCATTTCGTGTACTTTTAAAATGTTGTAGAAAAATTTGGATATCTTCGCGAGATAATTTGTAGTTTAAAACGTACTGTGCAATAAGTATAACGGGGTAATAACGCCATTCCTTCGCGTTATTACACCAATTGATTATTTACAGTGTTGTAACTATATCCGAAGTGGGTTTACATTCTGTATGAAACAGTATTCCTGTCATTGTTGAAATGCACTTTTTAAGCAAAAAGAAGATCGGGGTCTGATATTGTTTTGCCTCCCCCCCCCTTTTCTTGTTCTTGCACAAAAAATAAACATTTTCTATCGCTCAGAATATAATTTGTCAATTTCTAGGACTTTAGAGTTTGTATTTTTATGGTTTGGCAATTTATACATAGAATTATTTTATAGTTTTGTATGCATGGCGTTATTACTCACATTGGTGGGTAATAATGCCAAATAGCATTGGTCAAGAAATCACGTTATTACATTTTATGAATACATGTCTGATAAATTATTTTTTTTATATACACAGTCAATGAGTTGCTTCATCAAATCCTATATTTGTTTGAAAATTACAATCTAAAACTAAGCCGTGAAAATTGGTAGAACCTTAACGTGGCGTTATTACCCCAGGGTACCTTATAATATAAGAGAAGTGTAATGTGTAATAATATTTAAAAAAAAAAATTGTCATCTGTCATCCAAATTATACGAAAAATATTGTTGAGCGTTTCTATGTGAAATGTCATGTGTGTAAACAATTTTAACCGTCTCACTGACAAGCCCGTCTATAGACGTTCCCTAAGTTCCAGGTTTCACGGCAATGCAAGCAATAATTAAATTGATATAACTCAGTTGATTTAATGGATTTTTAATACATTGTGCAATGATTAACACACTCAAGGATAACATTCATATTCGTAAATAAGATTTTTCTATAATTTTGAAAGAATCATATTTTTTTAGCAATTAAAACAAAATGCTGAGAAAACAACATTACAATTTTGCCCTTTTGCAAGACTGTCAGAGGGTTGCATGAAATATTTAATTTATTCATTTGTGAGTTATAACATTGATTATAAATGAATATTAAGTAAGTACGTATGTACTAAAGTACCTATGACACGAATATAGAAAAATGCTATCCATAATCCAGTCGCTTGAGATGTACAGCACAATTCGGTGTAAATATGTTGGAAATTTTAATGATTTATTTGTTGTTGTTAAAATAAAATGCAATGAACACACAAGTTAAGTAGACCGTAAAGAACACGAACTTAACCGTTCTTTAATGAATGATGTAAGAGACGTTAGAAAAGGTTTCGAGATGATGAATCTAATTCTGATCGCGAGATGCTCATTAAAAGTACTGTCTTTTTATAAATTATTGCCAGGTAAAAAAACCTGGCGAGCCCTCACAAACACATTAAATATCATCAAAGAGAAGGAAGGGTAATTCAAAATAAATACTTTCAGAAAATCTGATTTTTCATAAATATTAATAAGAGTTTTACTGGAATATTTAAAAAAAATACATATTCGTAATCAATGAAAAAATTAGGCATTTAGACGCATTAAATATTGATTTCTAAATATAATACTGGTAAAGACTTTATAAGGCAGCAAAAAATGCCACTTCACTTTGCTAACAGCTGTCGGGGCTTGAAATATTATAAACAGCAGCTGAATTCTACAGCTTGTATTTCAGTGGAAATAAAAAGAAATTTTGTAAATCGACTTTTATGATGGTTACATTTTTTAGATGAATATTGGATGGTTTTTTTAGAATTTTTGAAAAAGGAATTTTTTTTGCGTCTGGCCGTGCAGTTTTTAGTTCAATTCGATTTAAAAATATTGCATTCTTTAAAAAAGTCTGGTACATTTATCGCACTTACACTGTAAAAAAATTTGATCACAAATCACGGTGGTTATACCGTCAACTTTGTGACACTTCTTTTTACCGTAATTTAACTGCACGGTATATATACCGTAAAAAACTTAAAGTACATGTACCGTAATTTAACTGAACCTAAATTTAAATATTTTGTGGTATATGTACCGTAAAATATTTAAAGTATATGTACCGTAATTTAACTGCACAGTATATGTACCGTAAAGTATTTAAAGTACATGTACCTTAAAAAAATATCGTTACAGCATATATACCGTAAATTAAATATATGGTATATGAACCGTAAAAAATATTTTTACAGCACAGATACCGTAAATTAAATGTACGACATATGTACCGTAAAAAATATTTATACAACATATATACCGTAAATTAAATGTGCGGTATATGTACCGTAAAAACATTTGTAATCAGTATGTGTACCGTAAATGAAGTATACGGTATATATACCGTAAAAATACAAGATGATCCAAAAAAAAAAAACCTCCCACATTTGACAGGTTAAAAAAAACAAAAACGACTCTAATGAGAAACTTATTTGTTAAAAATATATAATAGATATGACGAGAGTTTAAAATGACTATTTTTCAGAAATGACTTCTGGAAAGTGTCTTCCATTGCGAGCAATGCACATATCAAGACGATGTCTGGAATCTATCATCACGTCTTGGTGGAGAATTGCTACTCTACCTGAATTACTCTCTTGAGGTGACAATGAGTGTAGGTCTTGTCTTAAGATTGTCTCAAGCAGAGGTAGCAGCTTCCACAAGACATAATATGTTAGGTGATGATATATTTCAGATATTGTCTAGATATTTGTATCGCTTATAATGAACAACACTTACCAAGCATTATTTCTAAAACATAGTCATTTTAAACTCTTGACATACCCATTCTATACAAATAAGTTTAAAACAAATAAGTTTCTCTTTACAGTCATTTTTTGTTTTATATTATCCTGTCAAACATGGGATATTCTTATGTTTTATTCTGTAATTAGAATCACCGAATATACATGGTAAGCATGAAGTCTTACTTATTATAAAAATTTATTTTGGCGGAAAATATTAGATATGTGAGGATACGTTTAAATATTTTGATAAAAATTTTAATAAGACCATTTGTAGGCTATCAAATTGTGCAAAGATATATATACTGCTACAAAAACAAAAAAATACATTTTTTTTTATTTTTTATAAATATTAAATTTTCTGTATTTCTTAAAGAAGTTTTTTTTTTTTTTTTTGTCATTATGTATAGTTGTTGAAAAAAATATGGTAATATATAACTAAAAACAATGAATTGCGCAATTACACTTACATAGCTGTCAACTACTACATCTTTTTAGACATTTATTTTTTATACCTCTATTTTAAAACAGTTATTACTGTCACATTTCAGGTTTAAATATATAGCGAAAATTATTATTTTAAAATAGAGGTATAAATATGCTATAAAAGTAGTATGCACTTAGAGAATTAAAAAAAAAACAAAAGAGTATTTACATATGACCGCTATGATTATGTGAGATGATCCCTGATAAAAAAAAAAAAAAATGCTAATATTAAATTTCTTCCTTTCATTTCTATAAACTATTAAAACTTTAAATAATTAATAGATCTTATATTATTTTTATTAAATAGTAAAAATTTACTAAATTTTATTAAATATTAACAAATAATTCAAGAATACTAATTGCTGAAAAATTATTTCACACTTCTTTTGTTGTTTGAAAGTCATAATTGTAAAAGCTAAAGGATCAGAAGGAATTGAAGAGAATACAAACACATTTCAAAAAATAAAGTAAAATTAATAAAAGTGGTCAAATTTATGTACATAAATATACATATTTTAATATCCTTGTTAATTACTTGGAAATTTTTTTTCTTTAATTTCTTAACATACAAATCTAAATTTTCTTACATTCAGTTAAATGTTTAAGAATATCACTGTCTAGCAAATCACCACTTTTGTATTTTTTATTTATTTGTTTATTTATTTTATTTTATGGAAATGTGGTATTATATTATTCTTACAAGAATTGATATATAGTTTATAGCTTATAATCTTAATAACAAACTTTAATTCTCCACACAGATCAAGAAAAGTAAAAAAAACAGTTGTTGTGGACAAAATTGCTTATAACGCATAAATAATTAATAAAAAATGAAAAATGTATTTTCATTCCAAATTTCTAAATAATCAAGACTAAATTTATCCATACATACTTAAAATTAAGTTTAAAATTGTATCAAAGCTTTGCATCTATAAGGAGATGGTTTGAGAATCACATAAAAATTCAAAATATAAATGTTTTATAACATTTACAAAATAAATTAATATCATTATGATTCAGACATATTTAAAACAAACAATTAAAATATAAAAAAGATATTTATTACAATGATTAAATTACATTAATACTATATCATAATACATAGTTATAATATTTATGTAAAATTTTTTTTTTTTACACAGTGTGTCATTTACTCTAGTATACAAATTCCTATAGCTTTGCCGACTTTATAGCATCATGATTTTCCGCCAATTGATTTGTTGTAGTTTGTACCACAAACAGGGTTCATCAACATCAAGTACCTTAAAGAAAAAGGTTCTTTCAGCATGGATATAAGCATTAAAATAAATCATCAAAGAAAATACAAAAGTAATTTGTAGAAATGGTTTCACAAAATCAATTTAAGAGGTTATTTCAATATTCACAAGAAGGAACAAGAATGCTAATATTAATCCTATGGGAGCGTTATTTACAATTTTCTCGCTTTGATTTTAATATATATATCTTTACATAGAATAGATAAGGATGATCTGCAACTGTGGGCTAGTTTTCTTTTTCCTATTTTAGTTATAGATTTTTTATTCAGATTTGGGTAGTTTCAATTTCAGAAACAGTTCTGTAAGTGAAAGAAAACTTTTAAAAAATCTTAAACTAAAATCTAAAAATTACCCCGGGTAGATAGTCCTCAGTTATCCTACACCAAAAATAACAGGTAGTTTCTATTTCAGAACCAGTTCTGTAAATGAAGGAAAACTTAAAAAAAAATCTAAAACTAAAATCTAAAAATTAAAAATTACCTCGAATAGATCGCCTTCAGTTATTCTACACAAAAGTCATTTAAAAATATTAATATCCAAATTAAATATTATAAAAAAACGCTCCCATAGAATTTACATAAGTGTTTTCGTTTCTATCCATGACTAGTGTGGGACTTCCCACGACTCTTAAGAACCTACACAAGTCCCATGGCCAAATTTTCAATATTAATGTTAAAATAACGGGAAATTTTCTTACAAAATTCGCACTTGTATTTTAATATTTTTTTACAAGGTGATTCTAAATTTTTTTTACCAAAAAAAAAGAAGGGTGTTAGTACACACCAAGACATACAATATTAAATAAACCAAGGGTCGTGCGGAGTTGTTAAGTAGCGCAAAGTGAACTGTGTTCAAAGGGGATTGGGGGGGGGTCAACTTTCAAATAATTATAGAAAACGGAAAAAATGGTCGATTCGTTTGCGGTTTGAAATAAAACTATTCTTTAAGCCAGTATCTTTTTGAAAATAAATTTTAAAGATAAATTTCAAAAAATTACGTTAGGGGGCTCCTTAAACTTCAGAGTAACCACCAACTAATTTTAACATTTATTTTTTGTATCTAATTAAATGCTTGCAAAAGCTCATTAAATGTTTTTGGAGGCATACATTTAATTTTAAATTTTGAGTTCAAATTCTGAATCGTTGGGAGGGGTTAAGAAGCGCAAACTGAATGCATTCAAGAGTTGAAATTTAACCCTCTCCCACCTCCTCGAACACAGTTCAATTTTGTGCTATTTAATCACTCCAAACCATTCAGAATTTGAGATGAAAATTTAACTCAAAGCATTTGAAAGCATTTAATAAGATAATATAACGGTAAAAAATAGTTATTCGTTGCTCCAAAGTCTAAAGCGCCTCTCTATCGGCATTTTTTGAAATTTATCTTTATAATTTATTTTCACGAAATACCGACATAAAGAATATATATATTTTTTGAAAACCGACCAATTTTTCTGCTTTTTATGTTTATTTGAAATTTTGGACCCTTAACCTTACTGGTGGCTATCTCTTTTAGAAAACGTTCAGGACCCTTTCTTAGATGCGTACGTAGTTATGTAAATACGTAGCACCTATTGTTGTCGCTCAGTCCGTCCGTCTCTCCGTCTGTCTGCCCGCAAAAACAACCCAACCGAATCGTTTGAAATTTAAAATACATAATTATTACATAATTTTGTCGAATCATTTCAAATTTTATGAAAATCGTATGGATAGATCAATTAAAGGGACAATCAAAAGTATTTCGGTCCATTGCGGTCAATGGGGAAAAAAGTGTCAAACGCATTTTAATCGTTTGAAATTTTAAATACATAATTATTACAAAATTTTGTCGAGTTATTTCAAATTCTATCAAAATCGGATGCATAGTTCAACTACAGGGACAATCAAATTGTTCCGTTACATTACGGTTAATGGAGAAAATGTTTCAAATACATTTTAATGGTATTACACTCATTCGAACGTAATAAAATTGACATGCATCTATAAAGTACATATTATAATATACATTTTGCATAATCTGTGGTGCAAAGAATATTGGTTATTGATTTAAAGGGCCATACAAAAGTATTCCACTACATAATGTTATACGGGGAAACATTGTTTGGGGCTTGTTTCAATTATAATAAACTAATTCACATTTTATGAATAAGATATATGTTACTGAGGTGTAATAACGTTATCGTACGAACGCACCTCCTTTGCTACGCTTCACGTGCAATTTCCAACTTGTTTTTAATGCGATACTTTAAACTGATATCTATTGTTGTGTGTATGTACTTTTTCAACTTTTGTAACAATTTCTTTATGGGAGAATAGTTTTATTTTCAGAACTGCTTTCAAAGTAGAAGCATCTGCATATCAAAAAACTGTAACAAACAACTGAAAAGGTAGAAATGCACAGTAAAAAATAAGTACTGCACCCTGTGTGAAAAAAAACATTTAAAAATATTAAAAGGGTCCAAGAGGTCTGTAAATAACACTATTATAGGATTAATATTTAGATTGAACATTTCTTACCGAGCCGAGTGTAGGCTAAGTGTTTAAACAAAAATGGAAATGTCGGTGCTGAAATCCTTAATTTAATACATTCTTTCAACAACGCAAACATTTTCAAGTAATTGTTATTAATTGAGTTAAAATTTTGAATTTTTTTTTTTTTTTTTTTTTTTTTTTTTTTTTTTTTTTTTTTTTGATGGTTTATCATGTCATTAGGAAACAAAACACGTGACAGAATTTCTCATAATGTTTTTTAATTTTTAAATTTAAAAGTAATTAAAAAGTGGGGTAATTTAAAATCTTCATAACTCGAAATACTATTTATAAAAATTCTTTTCATTTATGTAAACAGAAATATATAAGCTTTAATTCTGATTTATGAATTTTAAAAACAAATAATTTGAATAAAATCTAAAAATATTTAAAGCAAAAAATTTAAAAAAAATACTTTTTAAAATCATCTTTTCAAAATTAAATATATATACATATTTTAATTTGCTGAATCAAAATTAAAATAAAACAATTGAAAAAGACATGTTCCAAATTTAAACAAGTTTTCATTTATATAAACAGAAATATATAAGCTTTAATTCTGACTTAGAAATTAAAAAAAAAACATTAATTTGAATAAAATTAAAAATTATTTAAAGTAAAAAATTGAAAAAAAATGTGATTTTTAAAATTATATTATCATAATTATATTATATTATCAAAATTAAAAAATTAAATTAAAAAAAATATATATAATATTATCAATATTATTATCAAAATTAAGTTGCTGAATCAAAATTAAAATACAACAATTGAAAATACTTGTTCCAAATTTAAACAAGTTTTTTTTTAACAGTTCTTGAGTTATAGCAATTTAAATACAAGAAATGGTGAAAAAACTCATGAAGAAAAAAGCATTTTCACAGAAAGTCATTTCTACGAGAATGATTGCTTTGACAGCTAGATTTTAAAAGAAACAAAAATGAAAAAAATAATATTTCTTGTTCCAGTTAAAATCGAAACAAGGTTTTAAACGTCATTAAGCAGAATTTTTTTAATGCAATAGAACTGTTTAATAAAATTTGAATATTTTTGTGTCCCGCACCCTTTTAAACACCGAAAGTTACAGGTCGCAGCAAAAAATTAGCCATGTGTAGCATCTGGCGACAGTGAATCGGTAATTATAATGAAGAGCAGGGTATGAAAAAAATCAATTAAAAAACTTGGTTTACTTGGAGAAGGGAGGAGGGGTTAAAAAGCTTTTTATAAAAAATTCTAACTAGAAATAAATAAAAGTATGCGTTTAATAATGATAATACTGAGACGCTATTTTAGCTAAATTATCTGTGAATTAAATGTACCGACAAGTAAAATTATGCTATTAGTAATAGCTGAAGGTCATTATTTTATTATTAGCTATATGTGTTTGAAATATTATAAGAAAGGTATCAAGCCGTCAATTAAAAAATAAAGCACATATCGACTTTAGTTTGTGTTTGATTTCTTTTTGAAAAATTAAAAAAAAGAAACTATGATTTTTATTTGTGCAATAAAAAAATGCTGATATTCAGTCATATCCACTATTTGTTGCAATCACTATTCATATTGCAAGCCCTTTAGCAGAATGTTAAAGAATGGAGACAGGTGTTACAGATTTTCTTTTCTTCCTTACAGATTATTTTTTCATCAAACATCTATTTTGCTTTGTATTATATTTAACACTTTATTACTTAATGCAAAAACTTGAGTTAGTTATTAATAGAAGTGAATAAAACGCGTAAAATCGTTGCAAGTAAGGGTTTAGTTAACGCTGCAATTGCAAAATATTTTACCTATGGATTATTTTCTGCCTCTTTAGTATCTGTCGCAGACCATCGAAATCTTTTTTGCCACTGGGTAGTAGGTAGTTCCAAGTCTACTCTTCCACCATGCTTCAAAAATGAAATTAGGTAGCCATATGCCTCCTCCATTCCAAATTTCCTGTTATTAAAATAAACATATTATTTCTTAACTACTTAAATATACCAAATGAAAAAAAGTTTTTATAGGGTAACACCCCCAGTAATTGGCACATTAAGAATTTTTCTTTAAACTTACTTCAATTTTCATTACAAAGAATCAAGATATTTACTTGGAAATATTTTTAAATCAAAGAATGCATATCTGTGCATCTATTTTGCCCACTAAAAGGAAACAAATTTGAAAAAATATTTTTCTAAAAATATATTTATAAAAACTTGCTGAAATCACCAGTAATTGGCACCTAGAACACCAATGTATGACACCTTGTGATCCAGTAATTGGCACAAGTTTATGTTACAAAAAAACTTTATACTTTGAATTGGGTTTAATCGCTTTAAATGAATTTACTATAGATGAAGATGCCATATTCCAGGTTTTTGAGACTAAGAAATCAGCATATTAGTCATATAAGGATTCCAATTACTGATAATATTTCATATTTTCAAATAAAAACAAATGTTAAACAAAATTAGTCTATAACTTTAAAAGTACTTCCAAAATAAGTGGTTTAATCTCAAATTCCTTGTGAATTCTTTGTAAGTGGAATAGGTGCCAATTACTTGGAACTAGCAAAATTGAAGCACCATTAATTGGCATCTATCATTAATTCAGAAATCCAAATATTTGTGTCGAAAATACTTTTACACAATTAAAGTAATCCTTTTTAACCAAACAAAACTATTGTCAATTAAAATTTAAAATATATTATAAATCAGATAATAATGAATTGAAAAGCATGTCTTCCTTAAGCCAAAGAAGAAGCATTTGCAACAAAAATGGCTAATTTCATACAAGCCATAATTCTTTCTCTTTCCTAGGCACTATTCTCATCTAGTAGCATAAATCAAAATTATAATGTTTAGCATAAATGAGCATATAACTGGTATATGGTCTTGCATTTTTAAAAGACTGGATATAAATCTTATTTTAGGACATGTTGTAGGGTATGCCAATCACTGATGCATGCCAATTACTGGGGATTTTTTCCTACCAGCCATTTTATTAGTAAATATCAATATTTCTTCTGGATTGCTTGTCAAATTCTGTCAAAACATGTTTTAATTTCAAAACATTTTGAAGAGTTTGGGCGATAATGACTATGAAAAGAAAAATAAATAAATAAATAAATAAAATAACAGATGAAGACCCCTCCCTTTTCCGTCATATTATAATTACTCATTATCGAAAAGCAAATGTATTTTCATAAAAAACGAAAATATAAAAACCATATTTTTTAAATTCTCTAAATAATCAATTTGAAAAAAATATATATCACACAAGGTTTTGACTTGTAAGAAACTAAATAGTTATGCTGTAAATCAATGTTTTTTACAGTTATTAATATTTACCACTTAAATTACGCAGGCTGATTTCGAAGATGTCAAATAGATGATAATTATAATTTACACTTTCCGTAAAACTTCTAATATTGAGAACATGTGATAAAATATGGATTGAAAGGTAAACCTCTTTGGTTTATGACAGGGGTGCAAAAGTCTTTGCGCCAGTTTCTTCTCTCCAGTTGCGCCTATGTTCTCACTAATAAATTTATTTCGTTTCGTATCATCTAATAATTTGTATAAATTTCTTGCTAGAATGCTATTAAATGCACCGCTAACGCTGGTGCGTAGATTTTTGCACCCCCGGTTTAGGATCTATATGTGCAAAACTCTAAATTTTGAGTGTAAAGTTACGCAATTAGGCTCATTCAAAGCAACATTTCGGGCCTATTTAAAAAAATCATTTAATAATAGGCCCCTTCGCAAAATCAGTCACTTCATTTTTTTTACCATCTCAATTTAAAAAAACAAAAAAACTTTAACACAAAGACCGATTCAATAAACCGATAATCCGATTCAATAAACTCTCTATTTATGCAAAAAAGACAAATTAAAAAAATATTACTCCGGTAATTTGACTTTAACTAGCTGCTTTTTTAACCGACTTCAAAGAGGAGGTTATGATTTCGACCTGTATGTATTTGTTGTTCACGCATAACTTTTGCAAATATGAACCGATTTTGATAATTCTTTTTTTGTTTGAAAGAGTATGAGGCCCATGTGGTCCCATTCGAATTTCATAAAAATCTGATAATTAGAACTTTTTTAAAAATAAAAACTTTAAATTTAAAATTTATTTTGAAGCAATCGACCAATTAGAAGTGTTCATTTTGCATGCTTTTATGTTACACTCACATAGACACACGATCTTTTCACTGTTAAAAGTTTGAAGTTTTTGCTGCATCGTCACTCCACCGCTTTTATGGAATATCTCTATTTTGACCAATGAGAATACACCACAATACAATGAAGTAATCATTTTCTATAAAAGCGATGGATTGACGATAAAGTAAAAGTTTCAAATTTTTAACAGCACTGTTAAAAATCTGCTGCATTTTGCTGCAACGCCCTCCACCACTTGTATATAATATCTCTATTCCAACCAATGAGAAAGCGCCATTTCACGGCCAAGTAACCGTTTTTTATACAAGCAGGGGAGTGCGTTGCAGCAAAATGCAGCAGATTTTTAACAGTGAGTGTTCAAAGTGCAAAATCCTAACTGGACGAGGGCCAGGATTCACATAAATTTTGCGCTGTTTACGAAACGAGATTTATTAACAAGAAAATTTATTTAAAACATTGAAAAATTTGCTAAAATTCAGGCTTCTGATTCGTTAATCTGGTTTCGCTAACAGCGCAAAGTCTAAATGGATTCCGAACAAGTTCTCTTATGCAAGAAACCGGAAATATACACTGTTAAAAATCTGCTGCATTTTGCTGCAACGCCCTCCACCACTTGTATATAATATCTCTATTCCAACCAATGAGAAAGCGCCATTTCACGGCCAAGTAACCGTTTTCTATACAAGCAGGGGAGTGCGTTGCAGCAAAATGCAGCAGATTTTTAACAGTGTAGCATCTAGGGGATATAGTGTGGAAATCGGCTATCTCAGGGCATGTTCAGAGCAACTTACAAAAGTAACCAATATTACCGAGCGATTGTAGGGCAGTAAGAAAGCAAATTGTGGCATCAATGAAAACTATTCTGTTGACTTGTAGCTAACGTCACACTTCGCTTTGATTTTCATTTCGTACTTGTCTACAATCGGTAAGTGGTCGGTAAGTAACCGGTAAGTTGTGCTGAACACGCCCTCTGTAACACTTAAAAAAAGCGCTAAAATGTTCTATTCTTTAAATGTGCAACAATGCTAATGAAATTTAAAGATAGAAGCGACATCTGCAGGACATTTTCTAAAAATGCAAGAATTATTGCTAGTCTAGATAATGTAACACGAAAATGCCGCAGATGTCGCTGTGATCGACACTTTGGAATTCAGTAGCATCGTTGCACATTTAAAAGATATAGATTTTTAGCACTGCTTGCATTGTAAAATATCGAACCCTTTTGCTGCATCGTCACTCCATCGCTTTTATAGGAAACGATTACTTCGCTCTATTATGGAGCATTCTCATTGGTCAAAACAAAGAAATTCTATAAAAGCGATGGAGTAACGATGCAGCAAAAGGGTCAAATTTTTTACGGTGTCGATAGCAGATTTTCACTCCATGTATTCCAGACTCTCTCCTTCGAACAATGAAAAGTTCTCAAAAATGAAGGCTTATGATTGGTCAATCTTGTTTTGCTTAACAGCGAATAATCCTTCTGGATCCTAACCACTGTTGCAGAGATTCTAGTTTTTTTCCGAAGTGCGAAATCTTAGCTGGAACAATTCTCGTATCCACCAAAGTGAAAGATCCACATCGATCCAGACATGATAATTCGATATCGAAAAGCTGAAAATTCATCTCTAAAGAGCCTTACACGTTAAAGCAAGAGTGTCTATTGTATCAGGGTGCTTATTATGCCGGATTCACAAAGTGATTAAAGTACATTACTATGTGCTAGATTTGTAGCCGAGTGGTTAAGACACCACGCTGCTAATCTCTTCAGAGCGTAGGAGATTGTGGGTTCGGATCCCACTGGCTCCGTTGCACACACTCTTTATGTGTAGCTCACGGTTGTACTTTTCTTTTTTCGTAATATTTCCTTGTGCTATCTTGTCCTTATATGTCCACGAATTTGTAAAATAATATGGATTTTGTATTTATGTCTGTGTAGAAATAAAGGATCATTTGGCATACAATCGAATTCTACCAGGAAATCATCATCAAATTTTATAATAGAAAATGCCTAGCATTGCAATACATTGTTAAACATTTAACTTTTGCTGCATCGTCACTCCATCCCTTTTATGGAATATCTCATACATACACTGTAAAAAAATTTACCCTTTTGATGCATCGTCACTCCCCCACTTTTATAAAATATTTGTCTTTTGACCCATGAGAATGCTCCATGATAGGCTGAAATAATCGTTTTACATAAAAGCGGTGGAGTGAATTTCAAATTTTTAACAGTTTAGTTGGGACAAAAGCGTCCTTGAAAAAAGTATTTGGGCATCGAATGCTGCCACTCTCTTATAGATGCAGCCAAGTACAGGTTATGATTTTCGGATTCCTCGTCGAATCATCACCGCTCATTTCCGATGCCTTTACTGCATTTATAGGAATTAGATTGTTGTTGTTTATCTATTGAATCATAGAGCGATTTTTGTTAAAATCTTTCTTTTTGCTTTTTCTGACTGAAGGAGGAGTACTTTTGACTACACTAGAAAAGCATTTTACTATTCATTGATATATGGAGCCATTTTGCTGTTTACTCATATATGGAAGCGCTTTGCCGAGCGCTTATGTATAAGGACACTTTACTTGAGGCATTGTCACCTTTCGATAACCACTTCCGATGTCCGTACGATTAGATGTTGACTTTAAGATTTCATGAATGCGGTAGCTTTCCGTCGTGCCAGATCTGAAGAAGTTACCACATCCAGAAAACCTAAAGATTCACAACAATACTAACCGATATTGTAAGTGTCTTTTGAAAAGTTGACAATCAAACAGTGACAAGTAAAGCGAATACATCAGAACTCAGCAAAGTGCGTTCATTAGTAATGCGTTACAAAGAGCCATCATATGTCAGTACACATAATTATGTATTACGGTATAAATAACTAAAAAGTAGGAAATAAATTTAACTTTTTCAAAAAAATGTATAACCGACTCCAAAAAAGCGCTAAAAAGAATTAAATAATTCCATAACATTCTCTAATGACAAATCGTTATCCAATAACCACACATTGACCATCATGTACCGGTATAAAACGGTTAAATTTAATATATAGAATTTAATATCCATCAAACATAGATTTTCCAGAGAATATTTTTTACAAGAGATTAATTTACATATTTTTGATTTAATTTTTGAATATATACATATAAAAAGTAATGAATTACTTTTTGAAGTTGGTGCCAAACAATCATAATCGATAATGAATTCCCCATTTTATTTATGGTACTAGACATAATATATCCACAATTCTTACTATACTTAAGATAGTTTGGCACCAACTTCAAAAAGTAATTCATTACTTTTTATATGTACATATTCAAAAATTAAATCAAAAATATGTAAATTAATCTCTTGTAAAAAATATTCTCTGGAAAATCTATGTTTGGTGGATATTAAATTCTATATATTAAATTTAACCGTTTTATACCGGTACATGATGGTCAATGTGTGGTTATTGGATAACGATTTGTCATTAGAGAATGTTATGGAATTATTTAATTCTTTTTAGCGCTTTTTTGGAGTCGGTTATACATTTTTTTGAAAAAGTTAAATTTATTTTTCTAGAGAGGAGGGGAGGGGGTCAAAATTGGCCGTAATTCGCATTTATTCAGCGAAGTATTTGAATTTTAAGTTACAAATTTTTAAGTTTTTTTATTAATTTAATGATATTTATATTCGTATAACATGCCGAATCACAAAATACCGGATCGACTATTTAGTCAAACACTAGTTTTAATGAGATTTAATTGAGACTTAATATTTTAGAAATATTTAAAACCAAAGAAAGTCTTAATATAAACACCATTTCTCACTCTTTTTAAAACCAGTATTATGAATGGCATATACCGGGTGTCCAGTAAATAACTGACCCATTTTGAACTTAAATAACAAATAAACGGTCGGAGATAATAATGCGCGGTTTGCGGTATTGTTATTAGAAAATCAATAAATTTTTAAACATGTACATTGTTAATACAGTTCAAATTTCGGAAAAAAATATTGCGCTGGCGATAACAGGCTGTTTGAATACAGACATGACTCTAATTTTCATAATGTTGTGTTTGGAAAAGGAGTTGGATGGAAAAAAAAGGCTTTTTATTTTTCATTCCATAAAATAGGCCAAATGATCATAGTAATGGTTAGAAGCACATTGCATTGAATGAGGGCCTGCAAAAATACCCAAAATAAAAGGACATGACAAAATATACCTTTATAGTTCTTCATAGAGATTTTTTTATGATAATATTAAATTAAAAGTCACTTGTGAGAAAAATAAAGTAAATAAGAAAAACATTACCTGAATCTTGACGACTGAAGAATAAAACACATGACGAAAAAGGATTACCTTGATACGAATTGTTGAAAAATTGAGAACAAAAACTTTATTTATATTTTCTTATGAAGCAAAGTAATGATATCATATTCTTATAATATTTTCTCATGAAGCATAATATATATATATCATTATTTATTTTTATAATAATCTTCTCATGAATGATAATAGATATAGATATTCATCTTCACAATAATTTTTCTTTATATATTCACTTGACACATTCGATCTATCATTTTAATAAAGATCGGAACATAAACTTATAACATCATCAAATCAATAAAAGGAAGAAATTGAATCGTGATGAGCTTTCTCTCCTTTTCTCCTGGGGATCCCATTTGCGAACATAATTATACTTTTTTCAGAAGCCATCTTCCATAAATCAAAACTTCATAATATTTTATGCAAGAAGAACAATTATTTCATCATCACTTTTCAAGAAAAATGATTTTTTTTAGAACAATATGAGATGAAACAGAAGAATTCGAATAGTCATAGCCAATACAACACCGAAGAGTGCCATCAATATTGTGAAAAAGCATAAATGATACTAACATATTCACGACAGGTTATTCAAATTTTAAGCGGTCGGTAAAAACGACCAGAAGAATTAGGTCGGGGCGGTAAATGTGCCTTACTTATTCCAAAACAACCACACGACAGCTTAACTTCCACTCAACTGCACTAGCGGCACTCAGCGAGGGGAGAGGAAAGAGAAAGGGTTACCGTAAAATCGGAACACGCCAAGTTGGCAAAGTTAGAATGGGGAAAGCGAGAGAAAAAAAGGTAAGTTACGTGCAAATGTATAGGGAAATATGAATTTAATAGGAAAAAAATGATAATACTCTTAAAGAAGGAAAGCCAAAAAGGTGGCCAGGCACATAACTGCTTAAATCACGTCATCTGTAGAATTTAATTTGATAGGCCAAGGGGAGGGCCTGATTAAACGGAAGTAACCACCCATAGTACGTTGGAGAAGCTTCTAGAAGCCTTCTAAACCAGAAGGAATGAATTCAAACAAGATTTTACCGTTTTAGAACATTCGATAAGCTACGTAAGGAAGAAATATTTACAGGAGAAAGGCAACAAAAAGACGAAATCGAAATAATATTTAAAATGAGAACATTAATAAAAAGGAGATGATAGGAAATAAAATAGTTAATACAAATAAAATAAAATAAAATATGGCAGGGGTTTTCGAGAAACCACCACACATAAATATGAGATTTTCGGCTGGATCTGAATCTATATGTCGAATCGACTCTCGAATCAGCTTCAGAAATAGGCTACGTTGGTTGAAAAGTGATTTAAAATAATATTTGTGATTGAACCACCCCCCACATTTCCCCTCCTCAGTCTTGAGACTGAGATATTATTTTAAATATTATTATATTACATTAACAAAGTTCATATTTTAAAATTTATTTATATTCTAATAACAATACAGCAAGCAGCGCATTTTTATCTCAAATAGTTTTTTTATTTACATTCAAAATGGGTCAGTCATTTACTGGACACCCGGTACATGAATAAGCACGCTTTTAAATGGCAACTAATGTGTAAAACAGTCATGGTTTTAAAAATATATATGTATATTTTTATTTAAATCGGATTATTTTTATTTAAATCGGGCTTTATGATTTTTTTGTTTTGTGTGTTAATATACTATGTTTTCAAGTTTTAATTATTGTTATTAGTAGTACGGGATATATTAGTTAGGACATTTTTGGGACCGCAACTTTTGTCCCTTAAATAGAGGTGTCCCTTATTCGGAGTGTCCCTTATTTGGAGGTTTCACTGTATTAGTAATAAGTAGTACTAAAATTTATTACAGTATTAGTAAGTAAGGGAGAATGGAATGGAATGGGACAGAAAATTTTCCTCGTTACGTATTATTCTAAACATCAATCACATACTAGATGGACGCAGTGATGTAGCTAGTTGGGGGCGGAGGGAGCGGTCAGCCCCGGGTATCACCCAATATTTATTTCCAAATAATCTAATACAATTTTGGAAAAGAATTCTGAAATAAAATTAATTTCTAGCGTAACGACGAAATAGAGTTAATTTTCTTAGAGAAATCGAAATTTTATGCAGACTGGTGTGTTTAAATAAGATATATGCACCACGGAATAAAAACTAACCTATCCAACGAGTGAGTATCAAAAGTAAACTTTAAAAGAAAGAGAGAATCTTCTAGATACAGACACCACATTGATTTATGCGGATCATGGGTTAAGTAAAAAATCGCTCCTCTGTTTTTTTTCCCTTAAAGCAGAGCAAAAGGTAAATGAGGAATGCTGTGGTCATTTGTTATAATAGCGTACAATTGTGAAAGGAAAATATAACGGATCGGCAGGGGGGGATGACACCATGGGGGCTGGGGGTAACACAATTTACATCCGCCCCGGGTGTCACCCATCCTAGCTACGCCACCGAGATGGAGCAACCAAATCTTCTGTTGAAAAAAGTTGCTGATGAGCATAAACTTAGATTTGTATAAAAAAATTGTTTATTAAAAAAAATAAATTTGCTTCATATAAATTAATGGTTTTGCTGTATATTAATGACTTGATTACGTGTAGCTGTAATAGTTTCCCTATTTAGGAAACCTAATATTATGTATTATCCATAATTTAAACTAAACTTAAAAGCAGCACTGTTGTTTATATAAGCAGTTTAACATAAAATAAAATAAGGGGAGAAATGGGACAAGCTAGCAAAAGGAGTAATGAAATAAGTCGAATTCCTTCTTTTGAATAAGATAAATGTAAATTACTAATACTATTCAAATATTCTAAAAAAAAGGATTAAATTTAAACAGAAATAGTTGAAATGTTGAATAGAAAATATTCTAAAACTTACAGAAGTCAGTTGCCTATTTTTAACAAAATCTAATCCAACGCGCACTTTTCATAAACTGATTTATTTTTTAATTCTTAGGTAATGTAGACAAAAAAATGAATTACATACTTTTAAGACAAAGAAATTTAAAATAGATATAGTTCAAATTATTTATCTAACTATGTAAGTTAAAGGAAAACATGAAATATAACCCAATAACTCACTTTAGTTTGATTAAGTGGAATCGCAAGTTCTTCCATTGCCGACATCAACAGTTTGACGCCATAGATTGGTTGGTTGGCAAATACTGAAACTTATGCTACTACCCGTAAAGGAGGCTATGGTTTCGAAAATCTAACACCATTACTTCCGTCGAAAAAAACTTTTATGTGCTGCATTATCTTACGTATAATTTAGACATTTTCAAGGAAAATGTTTTGATTAGTCAATAATTACGATGGTTTTACTAGAAACAAGAAAGATAATTTTTTTATTAGGTGCATATATAACATTATCATTTTAGTAATGAGGGGTTGTCTGACACATGATATCGTAAGATATCTCTAAGGGGAGGGGGGATTTGCCTTTTGATATCGATATCATTTTTGACCCAATAAAAATTATCGCTTTCTTTGTAACATGGTTTTTTGTTCAAAATAGTACATTACGTTTTTTTCTTATTCTGTTATATATTTTCGCGAAAATACAAAGCTATCATTAAAATCCCTAAATTATAATGAAATTATCTAATTCTAAAATATGGTATACCCCAAATTTTGACATTCCTATTCATCTTCATATGTGTATGCATATTTGTATAATCATGGATCGAGAAACCTTATGTGAAATTTATTTGAAATACAGCTTGTATTTTCTAATAAATAAAAGAGAAAAAATGTTGTCCACTTGTTCTGTTGATAAGAATTTCTACGTCTCCCCCCGTCCCCTTCGTTCGGAGGGCAAGTTCGAGTAACGAGAGACGCTTCTATTAACAAAAATAGCAGTCTTGCCATATCAGTGTTGGATTCATGGGGTTGCCCGGGGTAAACTCCCACCCCCCTAAACAATGAAATGCATCCCACCCAGAAAAATAGTTTTTGTGTTTTCACTGGTGAAAAAGTGCCATTCCCCCCGGTATTCTATAATGCCCCCCCCCCCCACGGAGCCACAGAAGTCACTCTCTAAGAAAAATGTCTGAATTCAACACTGCGCCGTATGGCGAAATAGCGTTATTGTCAGTACGTCGAGTGAGATAGGTTCTAAAATTTTGATTTAAGATTTTTAGAGATTTTGAACTTTACCACATTTTTAATAAATAGAACAAAAGGATTGTTAATTACTAAATCTATGAGCTCATCAAGATTGTGGTCTGAGGTTGTTAAAATTCCAACAACGTATGCGAAAAAGATTTTTGAATTTTAGTTATTTATGAGATTGGTAGAGGAAAAGGGACCGGTGTTTGTAGTTTTACCGATGGATTATCCGTAAATCTAAGTAAACTAACTGTTTGGTATTTTATTATATTTTTCTAATAAGCATGTATTTTTTCCTACTGTTATGATAATTTTGTCTAAATTTTGAAACGGGGTGATTCGCGGGTGTGTGTGGGGGGGGGGGGTATTTATAGTCTCCAAAATTTCCCCATCTGCGCGCACACGATACGTTATACCATTTCGTTTTTTCTTAAGCAGGCAACGTACAAGACGCCAATCTTCAACATTTGAGCGATGCGACTTTCGATGCATTAGTATTGTAAGGAATGTTAAGAAATTGTGTTGCTGAATACGGAAAAAAGAAATGGCAAAACCGATCGTGCTGTCCAGCTTGAAATTTTCGAAAAATAAGAAATACCATATTTCGGTGCTTCTCTTTATTTTGCTTCATGGATTAACTCAACTTTAAACGGAAATTTTTAATATTGTATTATTAGCTTTTTTCAATCAATTTTGAATTTTAAGTAATTTTTAGCTGGCAAATTTCTTATTTGTCATACTTTTAAAAACATGTTTTTTAGAGTTAACTAATTACATTCACTTAAAAATAATTACAATTTTACATACTTCTTTGTCTCGCACGTCCGGTAAAGGATCCAACTGAATGAAACACAAAGAGCATACAAAGATGGATAAATCCTTTTAACGTATGTCACTGGTATACAGGGTGTTTCTAAATTCATGGTACAAACTTTAAGGAGTGATAGTACACATCAAGACAAACAATATTAAATAGGAAACTAAGTGTCCCAAACGTCTTCCGAAGGAGATAGGCGCCATTAAAGTTTAGGGTCCAAAAATTCAAATGATTATAAGAAACAGAAAAATTGGTCGATTCGTTTGCGGTTTTCACTAAAATTATTTTTTATGTCAGTATTGTCTTGAAAATAAATCATAAAGATAAATTTCAAAAATTGTCGATAGAGGACGCTTTAGACTTTGGAGTAAAGAACAACTATTTTTTTACCGTTATTTTTTTTGCATCATTAATTTTTTTAGAAGCTTAGACATAAACTTGAACTTTGAGCTCAAAATCTAAATCTCTGGGAGTGGTTAAGTAGCGCAAATTGAACTGTAGGGAGAGGTTCAAATTTCAAATGATTATAAAAAACGGAAAAATTGGTCAATTGATTTTAATTTTCACCAAAAGTTTTCTTTATGTCAGTATTATTGTGAAAATAAATTATAAAGATAAAATTCAAAAAATGCCGATAGAGGACGCTTTAGACTTTGGAGTAACGTACAACTATTTTTTTACCGTTATTTTTTGCATCTCATACTTTTTTTTAGAAGCTTAGACATAAACTTAAATTTTGAGATGAAAATCTGAATCGTTGGGAGTGGTTAAGAAGCGCAAACTGAACTGTGTTCAATGGTTGTGGGAAGGTTCAAATTTCAAATGATTTTAAAAAACGGAAAAATTGGTCGATTCGTTTGCCGTTTTCGCTAAAACTATTCTTTTTGTCAATATTTCCTTGAAAATAAATTTTAAAGATTAATTTAAAAAAATACCGTTAGAGGGCGCCTAAAAATTTAGAGTAACCAACAACTACTTTTCACCGTTATTTTTTGTATCTAATTAAATGCTTGCAAATGCTTAGATTTAAATTTTGAGCTCAAATTCTAAATCTATGGAAGAGGTTAAGAAGCGCAAACTGAAATGTGTTCAGGAGTTGAAATGTTACCCTCCCCACCCCTCGAACACATTTCAATTGTACGCTACTTAATTACTCACAACGATGCAGATTTTGATCTTAAAATTTAACTTTGAACATTTACAAGCATTTAATTAGATACAAAAAATAACGGTTAAAAATAGTTGTTAGTTACTCTAAATTTTAAGGCGCCCTCTAACGGTATTTTTTTAAATTAATCTTTAAAATTTATTTTCAAGGAAATATTGACATAAAGAATAGTTTTAGCGAAAACGGCAAACAAATCGACCAATTTTTCCGTTTTTTATAATCATTTGAAATTTGAACCTACCCACCCCCATTGAACACAGTTCAGTTTGCGCTTCTTAACCACTCCCAACGATTCAGATTTTAATCTCAAAATTTAAGTTTATGTCTAAGCTTCTAAAAAAATTCATGAGATGCAAAAAATAACGGTAAAAAATAGTTGTACGTTACTCCAAAGTCTAAAGCGCCCTCTATCGGCAGTTTTTGAATTTTATCTTTATATTTTATTTTCAAGATAATACTGACATAAAGAATAATTTTAGTGAAAATCGCAGATCAATTGACCAATTTTTCCGTTTTTAATAACCATTTGGAATTTGAACCTCCCCCCACAGTTCAGTTTGCGCTGTTTAACCACTCCCAACGATTTAGATTTTGAGCTCAAAATTTACGTTTATGTCTAAGCTTCTAAAAAAAATTAATGAAATGCAAAAAATAACGGTAAAAAATAGTTGTTCGTTACTCCAAAGTCTGAAGCGCCCCCTATCGGCTTTTTTTGAAATTTATCTTTATAATTTATTTTCAAGGCAATACTGACATAAAGAATAGTTTTAGTGAAAACCGCAAACGAATCGACCAATTTTTCTGTTTTTTATAATCATTTGAATTTTTGGACCCTAAACTTTAGTGGCGCCTATCTTCTTCGGAAGACGTTCTGGACCCTTAGTTTCCCATTTAATATTTTTTTGTCTTGATGTATACTATCACCCATTAAAGTTTGTACCATGCATTTAGAACACCCTGTATATTCAATGGTACACAATATTATAATTTTAATTACATGAGTTTGAATAACTGATTAATTACACAAGTTTAAAATCCTAGAGTTTCACGTCTACGAATGCTATAATTCTTCAATAAAAATTAAGGATTGGTTGAACTCATTCATTAGATTGAAATTTCACACTAGAAAAACGACATCTATCCAGGCCGTCGAGAGCCGTGACGTGCCCAGGATCCGTCACACATCCCCTTCCCACTTATACAGACTCTGAAGATACATAGAAAGCATGTGAATCTTTAATAATACCTCAGCGACTTTGAAGACTACTTTGTTCGCCTCTCATAAAATTAATTATTTATTTTCCTGAATTTAAAGATACTAATTAGATATTAATACTATTTAACAAAAGTAATTATAGACCTTTCCTTTTTTGTTGTTACGTTATGGTATACGTAAAAATTATAATGTACAATGTGTATTGTAACTATTGGGCTCCTTTGTGCTTCTTGCTCCTCCAAACAATTTGCCGGCTGAACCCTCCCCCCCTTCTCTCCTCAGATCTGCACTCATTTGATAGGTTGCCGTACACCGAGGCGAGAATAAAATTTTTTCCCTTACTGAAATATAAGTATTTTACAGTATAAATGGCATTTTTAATGAAAAAACATTATTTTATGGTACAAATACTGTTTATAATCGAAATAGCATGGATACTGGATTTTTTTATTCCTAATATACCTTAAAAATACGGTACTCATATCGTAAAGAATGAAAGCAGTAGAAGCACCGTAAAATTTAGGTACACCTATTGAAATGCTACAAAAATGTTTAGAATGTCATTTATCTTACTGAAAAATAATTATTTTACGGTATAAATACCGAGTTTTTACTGAGAAACAATCATTTTACTGTGCAAATACCGTTTTCAATCGAAAGGGAACAAAATCTATTTTTTTACGCTCAATATAACTTAGAAATACGGTATTCATACCGTAAAGAGTGAAAATGGTAGTAGTACTGTGAAATTTACGGTACATCTACTGGAATTTTACAAAAATTTTTTACAGTGTAGAATCCCTTCATTCCAGCAATCCCTGCTCCTCTCTTTCAGTTTTTGAAAAAAATTTCAACTTGTTGATAACAATTTGCTTTAGTTGAATTATTACTATTTTACATTCATTCAATCGGGTTTTTTAATTAATAGCTGAGCTCATTTTTAGAAATCCACACAAATTTCTTTAACCTCGTAAGTGCTGCGGATTTTTTTTCTAATTGAATACACACACACACAAAGTGAAACTTTTTATTAGTATCAATTATTACAAATATTTTTTCTTTCGGTAATTTTGTAAACATCAATTAGTTATCCGCCATAAAATTTTTCTAAATAAAACACCCCTTCAATTTCAAATTCTAATCTCATAATATTTTCTATTTCACTTTTAATCCCAGATCAATACATATTTCCAAAATTCTCTGATATCCATATCTTTGACGCACTATTTGATGTTTTTTCCGATATGAAATTTCTTTTCCTGATTTCTAGCTTTTTTTGAATAAAGCAGTTTTACACTCAAAACGCAAAGGAGAGATATTGAGGATAAAATCGCCTATAACATAATACAAAATTTTCTTTGCGACTTTCTCGCTCTTGTTTTTTTTTTATGTATTTTATATTTTTTAAGAGGAGGTTAGGAGTAAAGCAATAATTTTTCGAATAGAAAGGTTTTAAGAAGCGTGTGTACTGAGTCAAATTTCGTTGTGAAACTTATGGGTTAGTTTTAAAGAAATGTTTGGCAGTAAAAAGAAATCGTGACACAAGGGAAAATCGAGAATGCAAGATTGTAAGAAATAGAGAGTAAAAGAAAAAAAAAGGGAGTGAATGAATATTAGAGCCGCACATTACGTCGACTTTGATGAAAAATGAGGAATTCAGAAAAAGGAAGTGAAATTTTTCTTTCCATAAGAGACCATATATAGGTTTTAAAATGACAAGAAATATCTACATTATAAGCTCTAATTTCAAAATTGTATTTTGTATACCCTTATTTGAAAATCAGTTAAATGTAAAAGAGGAAAAAACAAAAGATATTCGTTTACAGTTTCGTAATCATAGGTAATTGTAATGTTGTAAAAATATTGAAATATCTATAACGATCAATCTGCCTTAATGAAATGCGAATTTTCCTAATTTTGTCCCATTTAAACGATTTTTTAATATTTTCTTAAAACTGAAGTTGTAAATATAAGAATAATTTGGTTGACTATTCTGCTCTCTAGTGAAGACTAATGATTATTATCGGTAATCTAAGCGAAAATACATCATTGTCACAGTTAGATCAAATTTAAGTTTAAAAAATAAATGAGATACATAAAATATTGAAACATAATATAAATTTAGAAACATAGTATAGATATTTAAATTAAATTATATAGTATAAAATAAAAATCCGTTTCTCCCACATAACTTTGAAAAATGCTACAAAGAAGTTTTCACAGCGTAATAATCTGTTTTCACACCTTGATATTAGGATGCACTGTAAGTTTTTCTGAAGCTATCAATTCTCAAGTAATTATTTTAAGATACTTGACAGGATTTACGCTTTCAAGAGTAATAAAGTAATACTTATTTTACAACGTCTATTTTTTTTTATCTGTTCAAATGTTTGTAAAACATGAAACAGTGTACCTGTACATGGTATTTGATAGCATAAAAAATATCATTTACTGTTGATTCTTTGGTGAGAAATTTTATTTTTTATCAGATAGTACGCCATTAACATTTTAAAAATTCGGGCTACAAATGGGACTTTTTTCGGGTACGCTTTTTTTCAGATGATAAATTGTATGATTTATCAGAAACTTTTCTAAAGTTGAAGAAATGCTTTTTGGAAAATTTTTTAGCTCAAAAAGTAACATATAATTTCTAAAATCTCATTGTTCGAGCAAGAAAATATTCCTTTTGTGTTACAATGTTGTCTTTGCGATCGTCGCTCTAATTCAAAATTTTAACGCTACTTATCATTATAGGGTAAGCAGTCGCATGGAAGGCTAGTCATTTTATTAAATTAGGAACTATTTTAATTATTATAACTGCATGTTTTAAATTATGAATAATCGTGAATTTAACTTTTCTAGAGATATAATGTGTAGAATTTGTAATATGCTTTTATTTTTAAAATGCCTTGTTTAATTTTATTAATCTTAAACCATTTCCTCAAACTTTAACTCCCGTCTTTCTGAACGTATAGCACAGAGAACTATTTGAATCACTGTAACACATTTTTGTTTCAACTACATTTAATTTTTAATTTGTTAACCTGGAAAAATCGCGTTCAACCACAATTAGAAGAGGGGCAACACTTGGTCGATTTCTTCCTGCTTACTGAAGTAGAATTTTTTTCTCGTGATTTTATAAATTCTAATTCCTGCCCCTTTATAAACTAATTATGAGGAAATTATAAATGATCAACTGGAAAAGCAAATCCTAATCGTAAAACTAATCCTGTGCAAAAGGGAAAAAATTACATATCCGTTGGATCAAAAAATCCTAAATTTTGGAAGCAATTTTGTTAAATATCATAATAGAGAATCTCCAATATATTTTAGGACATTGAATATCAGTGCATCTTTGGGAGATAAAGAAATTTACATATCGAATTTACATTTTCAGCTAAATTTTACAATTTCTTTCTTAAATAAAGTTTTCGAAACTAGGTATAAGTTATTTATTATGTTATGGTACATGTTTGGACAATTTCTATATTACATTAAATTTGCTTTACGATATTCAGAGGTTTCAGTAAGTTGTGAATATGTATTTCGGAATGTCCGTTCAAAATATTAAAAACCCTGTTAAAATTTGATTTCCCAAAAGGCTTGATAATGTTTTTTTTTTGTTGTTTTTTCTAAGAATATAAATAAATTCATTGTGTTCATGCGAAAGTACTGCAATTTTTTAAATTCAAATTTAAAATTTCAAACAGTATTAACCCGGGAGGACGCGCGCAGGGCCTAAAAGACCCGGAGTGCGTATGGTTTTCACAATTGCAACCACTTATTTTTTTAAAGTAATCTTCAACTTATTTTATAGCAAAATTTGTAAGAATTGTCTCCGTCTTAATAAAGTGATTGTTACAATTTGATTTTACTGGTGGCAAAGTTAAAATTATTCATACCCTTGTAAGCGCGCGTTCTCCCGGGTTAAAACCATTACATTCAATATATTTTTGCCAACTAGAAACGAGCTTAGAGATTCTTCTACCCTGAAAAAATTTGATTTGGAGGCGAAAAATTTTCCGACATCATCTTAATTGATGAAAAATGTTCTTCTAAATGAAGTTCTCTAGATGTTTACAGAAGTAGTATTCGGATGGGGAGGTTTCCAGTCAGTACTGTGGGCGAGATGTTGTTTCGTAGACTAATGCGTGTTATATTCGGAAGGTTAATTCTGGGACGGGAGTTGCCGTTTAAGTTCAACGGCAGCCATTTATCAAGTTTCTTCACCTTGCCTATTTGCTGTAAAAGGCGAAATATACTGGAATGGTCAATTTTTTATTTCTTTCAAAAATTCAAAAAAAATTTTTTTTTTCGCAACGAGTTCGGCTATTCCCTTCAGTTGATAACCATCAACAAGAGAAGGGCATCTATAACTTCCCTTGTCCTAAAAGTCAAAATTTCCTTGATGAAATTTTTAATAGCAACGCTGGACTGTGCTTTTTAACCGACTTCAAAGAGGAGGTTATGATTTCGACCTGTATGTATTTGTTGTTCACGCATAACTTTTGCAAATACCAACCGATTTTGATAATTCTTTTTTTGTTTGAAAGCATATGAGGTCCATGTGGTCCCATTCGAATTTCATAAAAATCTGATAATTAGAACTTTTTTAAAAATAAAAACTTTTAATTTCAAATTCATTTTGAAGCAATCGACCAATTAGAAGTGTTCATTTTGCATGCTCTTATGTTATACTTACAGAGACACACGATCTTTTCACTGTTAAAAGTTTGAAGTTTTTGCTGCATCGTCACTCCACCGCTTTTATGGAATATCTCTATTTTGACCAATGAGAATTCACCATAATACAATGAAGTAATCATTTTCTATAAAAGCGATGGATTGACGATAAAGTAAAAGTTTCAAATTTTTAACAGTGTTCAAAGTGCAAAATCCTAACTGGATGAGGGCCAGGATTCATATAAATTTTGCGCTGTTTGCGAAAGGAGATTTATTAACAAGAAAATTTATTTAAAACATTGAAAAAATTGCTAAAATTCAGGCTTCTGATTCGTTAATCTGGTTTCGCTAACAGCGTAAATTCTACCTGGATTCCGGACAAGTTCTCTTATGCATGAAACCGGTAATGTAGCATCTAGGGGATATAGTGTGGAAATCGGCTATCTCAGGGCATGTTCAGAGCAACTTACAAAAGTAACCAATGTTACCGACCGATTGTAGGGCAGTACGAAAGCAAATTGTGGCATCAATGAAAACTATTCTGTTGAATTGTAGCTGACGTCACACTTCGCTTTGATTTTCATTTCGTATTTGTCTACAATCGGTAAGTGGTCGGTAAGTAACCGGTAAGTTGTGCTGAACACACCATCTGTAACACGTAAAAAAAAAACGCTAAAATGTTCTATTCTTTAAATGTGCAACAATGCTAATGAAATTTAAAGATAGAAGCGACATCTGCAGGACAATTTCTAAAATTGCAAGAAATATTGCTAGTCTAGATAATGTATCACGCAGATGTCGCTGTGATCGACACTTTGGAATTCAGTAGCATCGTTGCACATTTAAAGGATACAAATTTTTAGCACTGCTTGCATTGTAAAAAATTGAACCCTTTTGCTGCATCGTCACTCCATCGCTTTTATAGGAAACGATTACTTCGCTCTATTATGGAACATTCTCATTGGTCAAAACAAAGAAATTTTATAAAAGCGATGGAGTAACGATGCAGCAAAAGGGTCAATTTTTTACAGTGTAGATAGCAGATTTTTACTCCATGTATTACAAACTCTCTCCTTCAAACAATGAAAAGTTCTCAAAAATGAAGGCTTATGATTGGTCAATCTTGTTTTAATTAACAGCGAATAATCCTTCTGGATCCTAACCACTGTTGCAGAGATGCTAGTTTTTTTCCAAAGTACGAAATCTTAGCTGGAACAATTCTCGTATCTACCAAAGTGAAAGACCCACATCGATCCAGACATGAGAATTCGATATCGAAAAGCTGAAAATTCATCTCTAAAGAGCCTTACACGTTAAAGCAAGAGTGTCTGTGTATCAGGGTGCTTGTTATGCCGGATTCACAAAGTGATTAAAGTACATTGCGATGTGCTAGATTTACATTTGGACAAATATAAATGACGAAAAATTTTGATAAGCTTACCATTAAAATTAAGCTAGTTAACTTCTTTCACCCATAAAACAAACTCGTTCAGGCGACTACCGCCAAATAAAAAATTTTAAATTTTCTATACTTTGGAAAACCGCGTTTATCAAAGAACATTTTTAACTTCAAATATTGCTACTTTCATATAGACGCATGTTGAATCATGGGGTGATTTTGATAATATCTTCCTTTTTAGTTTTTATGACTGAAAAGGGTATTTTAATACATACGAACATTTAGAATTAATTTGCTATGCATTGAATCATAAAAGCAACTTTACGCGCTCTGATTGTGTACGCGTACTTTAAACTGTAAAAAATCTGACCCTTTTGCTGCATCGTCACTACCCCGCTTTTATAGAATATCTCACTTTTGATCCATGAGAAGGCTCCATAATAGGCTGAAGTAATCGTTTTCTTTATTAGCGGTGGAGGAACGGTGCAGCAAAAGGGTAAAATTTTTAACAGTGTACCCTGTTTAAAATATCTTGAAAAATTACCTCTGTTTTTAAAGACTATCTTTTGACTAACTTCTGACCAATGAAAACGCTCCATAGACGTTTTTAGATCGTTCTCATTAGTCAGAAAATAGATAGCTTTAAAAACAAAGGTAATTTTTCACAATAATTTTAACGTATACTGATGGATTGTCAGCTTTTCAATGCCCATTTACGAAGTCTGTAGATTTCAATGTGGACCTTAAGGCACTATAGTCTGTCTCAAAAGTTTAAGCACTCTGCAAATCTCGTTTAAAATAACTGAAGAAGAAAATATTTTATGCTAATTTACAATAAATACTCAACATTTAATCAAAATAAAATAAAATAAGCCATTTTGGTTAGTTAAAATAAAAAATATATTTATTTTTATTTATTTTTTCTTTTTTTCTTAAAGAAACGCTGTCTCAAAAGTTTAAGCACTTTATGCAAATTTTTTTAGAAACACGGAATTGGTATTGTGTAATGACGTTGTATGACATCATATTGCACTTTTATACAAGTATAAAAGGTGGATAAATTATTTCTGAATGTTTTAAACATGGCAAAGGGTAAAGAATTCACAAAATGTGAGATTTTGAAAGATTTTAAATTGAAATCTCAAAATAAAACTGTTTCTGAAATTGCAAAAGCTTTAAATTGATCAAAGCTATGTATATACCAAGTACTTTCTAGAAATAATAATTTTAAGCGGAAACCAAGATGCAGACGACCACGTATGACGACTGTTCAGACTGATCGGAAAATACGGAGATTGGTATTTAGACAAAATATGTCCCCATACGGCAAATTAAAAATAATTTCAGAGTACAGATGTCCAAAGACACTGTAAATAGACGTATTAAAGCGTGTGATTGCATCATGTAAAAGAAATTGGCTCGCAAACCGTCTCTTAAATTACATAACAAACAGGTAGGAATGAACTGGGCTAAAAAACACATGACCTACGGGGACAAATGGCTTACTGTTTTATTCAGGGATGAGAAAAAGTGGAACTTAGATGGCCCTGATGTTTGGAAGGCGTATTGGCATGATTTACGCAAGAACCGATGGACTTTTTTCAGCAGGCAGCAAGGCGGTAAATCCGTTAGGGTTTAGGGGGCATTTGGGACATTTGCCAGCCCTCTCTAGCTTTTCTAAAAGGAAGAGAAGAGTGAAAAAAGTTTCAAGAGACCCTAAACCACCATTTGCTTCCATTCGGTGATATTTTGGGGGGTTTTGAATGAACTTTTCTGCAAGACAATGCCTCTATCCACGTATCCCATTTTACAAAACTTTGGATTTTTCAGAAAAATGATAAAGTACTTGACTAGCCAGCTTTAAGTCCAGACTTAAACCCGATTGAGAATGTCTGGAATACTTTAACCCGCCAAGTTTAGGCAATGGAAAGCAGTATGACTTTATTGAAGAACTCCAAGAGGCTATTGAGAAAGCATGGTATTCTTTTCCACCAGAAACCCCACAAAAACTGATAATTTCGACGAAAGCACATTTATTTGAACTAATCCGAAAATATGGAAAAAAAAATTGTTACTAAAAGTTCTGTAAACATTATAAATATAGTTGTTTTTTACATTGTGCATAAACTTTTGAGACAGTTTTTTTATAACTTTTTTTTAATTGTATTTTTTAAAATTATGTAATTTATTTTTTTCTATTTTTGATACAGTTTATTTAAATAATATTGCGGAATATGTAAATAAAAAAATGTTATTAATTCTAACTTTTTATAATTCATTAAAAATCGATATTTTATGCTTGTGCTTAAACTTTTGAGACAGACTACACACTAGTCTCAGAAAAAGACCCGGATGTTAGTGCAAAGACTATGGGTGTGTTCTTTTCAAATATCTCGATCAAATTTTAATATATTTACATGATATTTTTTTGCATAGGATAGCCGAGGATGATCTACAACCGGCCTAGTTTTCACTTCTTCGATTTTGCTTATGTATGTTTTATATAATGATAGTTTCAATTTCAGAACTGTTTAAACCGGTTTTCAAATTTAAAATATGTTTTTTTTAATCTGAAACCAAAATTGAAAAAGTAAAAACTAGGCCGGTTATGGAATATTCTCAGCTATCCTATACAAAAAAAAAAATCACGTAAATGTTTTTAAATTTGAGCGAGATATTTGAAAAGAACGCCCCCATAGACTTCACATTATCATCCGGGTCTTTTACTGTGCTTAGTGTGCGGCCTTAAAGTTTGCTGGATGCGATAAATTTCCGAAATGTTAAAGCTTAAATGGACAACTTCTCGCATCCTATTTGTATTTATTTGTATTTATTTGCTTTGAGGTAGGCGCTACAGCTATTCGCCGGCATAACCTCCAATGATCACAAGAAACCATATAGAACACTTTATTACAGAATATCCAGTACATACATTTTCACAGGGACAACACAGACACCCATGCCGCTAGCTGGACTCGAACCAGGGACCAGCGGTGTGGGAGCAGCCTCCGCCACCACCCACGCCACTGGGTCGGCTCTCGCATCCACAAAAGCGGAAATAGACATCGATACCAATCGACATCCTTAAGTTGTTGAAAAGATGAAAATCCTTTAGTATATATCTTGCTCCGGAGGAAAAAATTATCTCTACATATCAATGCAAAATAAAGTGCATAGATATGTGTAACAAAATTATCTTTAGATTCAGATTTGGTTACCGGATTAGACACCAGAATGATTTCAGATTTTGTTCATATAGGATTCTTCGATGTGAATATGACGACACATGGAGCACAGTATACGATTGATTGAAAAGATTCTAGACAAAAATGAGTCATCAAGGGTGTCCTTGTGGCCGAGTGGTTAAGACATTACATTGCTAATCTCTTGAGAGCGTAGGAGATTGTGGGTTCGAATCTCACTGGCTCCGTTGCACACACTCTTTATGTGTAACTCCCGGTTGTACTTTTCTTGTGTCGTAATATTTCCTTGTGATATCTTGTCCTTGTATATCCACGAATTTGTAAACTAATATGGATTATGTATTTATGTCTGTGTAGAAATAAAGGATCATTCGGCGTACAATCGAATTCTACCAGGAAATCATCATCAAATTTTATAATAGAAAATGCTTAGCATTGCAATACATTGTTAAAAATTTAACTTTTGCTGCATCGTCAGTCCATCCCTTTTATGGAATATCTCATACATACACTGTAAAAAAAAATACCCTTTTGCTGCATCGTCACTCCCCCACTTTTATAAAATATTTGTCTTTTGACCCATGAGAATGCTCCATGATAGGCTGAAATAATCGTTTTCCATAAAAGCGGTGGAGTGAATTTCAAATTTTTAACAGTGTTTAGTTTCGGTTTAGTTTCGGTCGGTGTTTAGTTTCAAATTTTTAGTTCGGACAAAAGCGTCCGTGAAAAAAGTATTTGGGCATTGAATGCTGTCACTCTCTTATAGATGCAGCCAAGCACAGGTTATGATTTTCGGATTCCTCGTCGAAACATCACCGCTCATTTCCGATGCCTTTACTGCATTTATAGGAATTAGATTGTTGTTGTTTATCTATTGAATCATAGAGCGATTTTTGTTAAAATCTTTCTTTTTGCTTTTTCTGACTGAAGGGGGAGTACTTTTGACTACACTAGAAAAGCATTTTACTATTCATTGATACATGGAGTCATTTTGCTGTTTACTCATATATGGAAGCGCTTTGCCGCGCGCTTATGTGTGAGGACACTTTACTTGAGGCATTGACACCTTTCGATAACCACTTCCGATGTCCGTACGATTAGATGTTGATTTCATTCATGAATGCGGTAGCTTTTCGTCCTGCCAGATCTGAAGAAGTTACCACATCCAGAAAACCTAAAGATTCACAACGATACTAACCGATATTATAAGTGTCTTTTGAAAAGTTGACAATCAAACAGTGACAAGTAAAGCGAATACATCAGAACTCAGCAAAATGCGTTCATTAGTAATGCGTTGCAAAGAGCCATCATATGTCAGTACACATAATTATATATTACGGTATAAATAAATAAAAAGTAGGAAATAAATTTAACTTTAAAAAAAAAATGTATAACCGACTCCAAAAAAAAAAAAAAAAAAAAAAAAGCGCTAAAAAGAATTAAATAATTCTATAATATTCTCTAATGACAAATCGTTATCCAATAACCACACATCGACTATCATGTACCGGTATAAAACGGTTAAATTTAATATGTAGAATTTAATATCCACCAAACATAGATTTTCTAGAGAATATTTTTTACAAGAGATTAATTTAAATATTTTTGATTTAATTTTTGAATATATACATATAAAAAGTAATGAATTACTTTTTGAAGTTGGTGCCAAACTATCTTAAGTATAGTAAGAATTATGGATATATTATGTCTAGTACCATAAATAAAATAGGGAAATCATTATCGATTATAATTGTTTGGCACCAACTTCAGAAAGTAATTCATTACTTTTTATATGTATATATTCAAAAATTAAATCAAAAATATTTAAATTAATCTCTTGTAAAAAATATTCTCTAGAAAATCTATGTTTGGTGGATATTAAATTCTACATATTAAATTTAACCGTTTTATACCGGTACATGATAGTCGATGTGTGGTTATTGGATAACGATTTGTCATTAGAGAATATTATAGAATTATTTAATTCTTTTTAGCGCTTTTTTTTTTTTTTTTTTTTTTTTTGGAGTCGGTTATACATTTTTTTTTAAAAGTTAAATTTATTAAAATATTTTCCTCTCCCCAATTTCCATTTACGTTTCGCATGATTTATGCTACACTGCAACCGAGTTTAAACTTGTGAAAGTAAATCTAACGAAAATATTGTTCTCACATGTCAGATTCTGAAATCAATTAACAGCTTAAAAAATAAATTAATTAAGCAATTTGCAAATAATGTTCTTAAAACAAACTTTAAAATTATACATGACACACAACATATTGAAATTAATTATGTAAAATAATTATAAATATATATATAAGTTGCACTGTAAAATAATGCATTTCTTTTGCACTAATCTAATACAAAAATCTCGAAATTAAATTTGAAAAATACGAATATTTTGAAAGAGTAAAATTTCGCATACAGTTGTCTGGCAACCATTTTATAAATTTCATATCCTCTACTTTAACAAATGTTCACGAAACTTTCCCGCATTTTAATATAAAGGCTTAAACGATCAAAGTATATTTAATTTAACTTTGCAGTTTAATGCTTCTAAATTTTCTCTTTATATTTTGCCATTCTATATAGTTCTCAAAACATAATACTGTTATTATTTTTGCCGAGAGCTAACTTACACGTACTAATGTTCCTTTTCAAAATGCGTTTTTTACATTTAAACAGAATAAGTGTTGTTTGCTCAGTGTTGTTTACTACAAATTTAAAGAGACATTCCCCACTTTATTTAATAGCAGACTTTTGTGATTACACAAGGCAAATATATTTATATTTGAATATAGCCAATATCTGAATTTATTAATTAAACGTTAATATTAATTGATTCATATTGGCACTACTACGCTGCACATGTTTAAGGTAAACCACCACCGGTATGGCCACCGATAGTGTGTAACTTAAGAATGTTTATCTTATTTTTATTAAAGTATAAATGAATTCTGAAAAACATATATTTTTATAATTTAATCTAACCTTCATGTATCGAATTAAATATTCTAAGTTTGAAAAAGAAATTTTTTGAATAAATAAAAAATAAAAAAAAAACTGTACCTTTCTCTATATTCCAGTAGTGGATATAATAAATATTCTTTCCAGTTTTGAGTTTAGAGTGAAAATAGTGAAGTTATGCATTTTAAAATTCTAGAATTGAACATGCAAAAAATGAGATTGTGGCGGCCATCGTGCGCGGTCAATAAAACGAGTTTCTCGCAGGAAGCGATCGAGCTAGCCTTTTGCTCGGCGGATAAGACGCTCGCTTTCTGACCGTGGGATCTCCGGTTCGAACCCTGCCTGGGCACGTCACCTGCAAGATCATACATAAAGTTTAGATGATTTCATGAAATAATCTCAATAGTAAATCTGCAGTTCAGGGGACTCAAATTCAGTGCTATAAATTTAATTTAAATTTATGTCACCTCACATAAAACCTATTGTAAATCTGTATGTTTTTATTTTTTATTTTACATACAAGGTGTCTTTTTTATAGTAAAAAAAATTCTAATTCTCAAGAAGCTATTTTTAGTTGTATAATTGTAATTGCTAAACTGTTTCGGATGTTTTTCATCATGTGAAAATCCATTTCCATCAAAATACTTACATATTCTTAATATTACGAAATTAAATATTTGTACAGTTTTTTTATGTATAAGTTATATTTGGAGAATCTGGTTATATGCTTTCACTTTTCAACTTTCTCATTGACGCTAACTGATATATTTGCTCAGTAAGTTGTAAGTTTCACAGCAGTAGAAAACCATATTAAATTAATATAATCCTGAAAATCTAATGCAAGTATAAAATACATTTTATGATTAATAACCCCAAAGCTGATACTTTAATATGTAATTAGAATTTTTTATATGATGTTAAAAAATAATATTTTTTTAGATTTTTTAAAAAAATATATAGGGAAAACAACATTACAATTCTGCCCTTTGCCCGGCAGTCAGGGGATTCTGTGATCAAAACTTTCGAGATATAGCTACAATGAATTTGTTACGCACATGTGCGGAATTATAAGTATTCCAATTCAGCAGATTTTCCCCCAAAATTGCAAAACTGCAAAAAACTTACTACAGACTATCTTGAACCGTCCATTGAATGGATGCATCGTAGCTGCGCCGCAGTACTTATTATTTAATGCATGACAATAAAAGACTAATGCAAATGTTGATCGTCATTGTTAGTTTCTATTATCTTCCTTAGACCCGACATCAAAATAACAATTGATTTTATTCTGAAATGTTAATAAGTTACTATTTACATCATTGTAAATTGAAAAAAATTATTTTTATTATTTTTCAATAATGGGGGATCTTGTTGCGTAAGTATCACACATAATATTTAAGAGCCAATGATACTTAAATCAAAAATTGAAAATTCATCGATTATGCTTAAATAACATTTTATTTTTTTTAATTTACACATGTGTATACCTACAAATAAGTTGCTAATTTTTCATGAAATTCTTTAAAACAATTTATTGACGTGTTTAAACAAAAAAATGCCCTACATCCAAAACAACGCTCTGCAGTCACAGCATTACATTTCGTTTTCTGCATTTACTCCTGCATATTCTATCGCGAGTCAATTCAGGGATATGTCTTACTTCCTTCTTTCATGCGGCATACTTGCAGGTGTTTTCCGTTTCTCTGCAGTTACGGAGTCATAAACAGAATCGTCAGATGAACTTACAGATTAAATTCTTGTTTGGGATTGTTTCACCACATATATTAGGATAATAACAGAGTTGTCTGAAGGAAAAATAATCAAAAATATGTACAATACTGAATAACTTATAAAAATGTCAGAAATATATATTCGAGAAAAAAAGTTCAAAAATGACCGGACACTATTAGAACCCAAAGTATCACATATCACTACATATAAAAACTTATCACTAAATATACAGGACGCGAACGCGTCCTGTATAATTTTTCGTTTTATGGTGATTTAACAAAGTTTTTATATTTATTGATATATATTTATGGCCAGTATTTTCGGTGTTTCTCAATATCACATATCACATCACTAAAATATTTATCGTTCCATAGCTGCCTAGTATTTATCACAAATTAAGAGTTCTTAATCTGTATAACAAACACTTTTATATCTAAATAAAATATGTATTCATAAATTAAATTCTAACTTCTAAAGAAATAGTCATAAACAACATATACTTGGGCGGCATGAAGAAATCATGTATATGTCTGAAGATGCAATAAAAAAATCTGCCATGCCTGAAAATTGTTCATTGTTCAATAAAAATCGGGGCGTCTAAATTTCAGTTGTTTTCATCATTGAAGATAACAGGAATCCATTTTTCACCGCATGACACATGCTTTCTAGCTCACTTTAGACGAGCATCTTTAGTATGTCTCTTCTTTAACCCTCTAAATCCCAAACCGCCCGAGATATTTTGAGATATTTTAATTCATATATCCTAATTCCCACCAGAAAATTAAAAAAGCAATATATATGCATGTGCATATGAGGGCTTCACAGTCATAGTAGACCATAAGTAGATTTATAAAAATGTAATTGTAAAATCTAAATATAAAATTTCCTTTATCTCATCCCACCGGCAACCAAGATGTTTCAATATATTTTCTAATATATGGCATCTTTTTACAGACTTGGTTCTCTGTGGGAGGGAATAAAACAAATTTTATGCACAATATAAATGGATATGATCTTTTTTATTTTCAAAATGGATTTCGGCTACTATAGTTGAGAGCTCATTATATATACCACGGGTACAAAATTCTAGCCACCAGCGACTAGTCTCGCACCACTAAAATTTAAAATTTTCTTTGAGGAAAATTTAATTGCATTCTAGCAAGAATTTCACAAGAAATATTAGACGATAAAAATGAATTAAATTTAGTGTTGAGAGATTGTCTGGTTACGCTTGGATTTTCGCACCCCTGATATATACAATTTGTGAATATACAGGATTCGCACTGTCCGCAAAGTTCATACTTTCCTACCACAATTTTAAAACGGTAATATTTATTGTATATTTTTATTGCAGATGTTATAGGAATCTTCCTGCTGCTTTAAAGAGGAAAGCATCATTTTTTTTTTGTAAAAATGTTTAGATAAAAACATATGTTTATTTTTATGTGCCAGATCTTCTCCGGATCCTAAAATTTGTCAGGGTGTTTCTAAATTCATGGTACAAACTTTAAGGGGTGATAATACAGATCAAGAAAAACAATATTAAATAGGAAACTTAGGGTCCCAAACGTCTTCCGAAGGAGATAGACGCCATTAAAGTTTAGGGTCCAAAAATCCAAATCATTATAAAAAACAGAAAATTTGGTCGATTCGTTTGCGGTTTTCACTAAAACTATTCTTTATGTCAGTATTGTCTAGAAAATAAATTATAAAGATAAATTTCAAAAAATGCCAATAGAGGGCGCTTTAGACTTTGGAGTAACGAACAACTATTTTTTACTGTTATTTTTTGCATCTCATTAAATTTTTTTAGAAGCTTAGAAATAAACTTAAATTTTGAGCTCAAAATCTAAATCGTTGGGAGTGGTTAAGTAGCGCAAACTGAACCGTGGGGGGAGGTTCAAATTTGAAATGATTATAAAAAACAAAAAAATTCGTCAATTGATTTGCGATTTTCACTAAAATTATTCTTTATGTCAGTATTATCGTGAAAATAAATTATAAAGATAAAATTCAAAAAATGCCGATAGAGGGCGCTTTAGACTTTGGAGTAACGTACAACTATTTTTTACCGTTATTTTTTGTATCTCATAAATTTTTTTTAGAAGCTTAGGCATAAACTTAAATTTTGACATGAAAATTTGAATCGTTGGGAGTGGTCAAGTATTGCAAACTGAACTGTGTTCAATGGGGGTGGGGAGGTTCAAATTTCAAATGTTTATAAAAAACGAAAAAATTGGTCGATTCTTTTCCCGTTTTCGATAAAACTATGAGTTTCCCGATCCAGAGCCGAGTGGCTCCATGCGGCCCACGCAGGGAGGTCACGAGACCTCCAATGAGGAGGAACCAAGTGACGCCCGGCCCCACGACAGCGCCTGCTGCCGGCCAGGAAGACAGGCAGGGACACCAGGCACATGACCAAACGTCGCGGCCCGGCCGCTCACCATCCGCAGCCACCGAAACGGCACCGCCCGCTCCCAACACACCGATTGGAGCACCCATGCAGGCACCGTAGCAAAAGCTGCCTGAACAACCGCTGATCCGCGGACTCAGCCTTCCGAGAGGACTTTCAGGAAAGCGACTCGAATTCTCGTTACGTACAAGGGAAACCCGGAAAACCTTGTATAGTCGCTTCGTCCGAATCGCGCCTACAAGAGACCTCGGACTCCTCTAAGCGAGTGTTACGTTCGAGTGATCTGAGAAATCATCATGCGTTCGAAGACTTCGGTCGAGACAGCCGAGAGCTCAATTGGCCCGGCGACCAACCCGATCCAATGTCTTTGTCAAAAGTTTGCTAACGATGTCGACGACACCTTTCCTGCTATAATGATCAAAGACAAGATCGGAAAGCGTTCGAGTGCGGAAGTTAGGTGGGAAGCACTTTTCCCTAATGGACTTCCACAGGATGCTCTCATAGACACAATTTCTAATCGTACTAACCCCATTCCCGCAAAGGCACGCAGGGTTGCCTTTGAAAAAGCAGGCCTGATGGTGGCCAAAGGCACCATGTCCCGTTAGAACCTGGTTGAGGAAGAAATCGCCCTGAATTCTCCGAGTGGAGACTTTAGGTTAGATCTTATACGTCGACCGGCCGTCTTCAGATCGGTCCCACCATTGCTGCCAATCTAAAAGCGCCCTGCCAAGGAGCTTCCTCTTGACTTGACGTCCTGAGAGAGGAACCAGTATGTCGACTGTCTGTCGACACGCAGCCTCCTTTGCAAAGGCATCGGCATGCTCGTTAAAGGCGTACCCGACATGAGCCTTAATCCAGTGCATATGGACCCTGATTCCTGTATTTGCAACCAAGTTTCTAATCTCAGCTACTGCTTTATGCCGAGGCACCAAAGAGTAAAGTGCTTGAAGCGCCGATCTCAAATCCGAGTAGATATCGAGCTCACTGAGACCCCTCCTATGGACGCCCGCAATCGCTTCCTTGATCGCATGGACCTCGGCCGCGAAGACAGTCGACCCATCAGAGAGGAGGAACCTTCCCTCAGCAACAACTCCATCCCTAGTGGCGAGGTGATAGGCACAGCCAACCCTCTCGTCCACCAGCTTGGAACCGTCCGTATAGTATGTATACGGAGACTTCCGGCTGAGTTCCGGTGTCCAAGGTATCTGAGCCGGATAGTGTCGTTGGGGTCGGTACTTCCAAACTTCCACCATTTCTGGCGAAAGATCTGGTCTATCAACGCTTTCGCCCCATCTCGTGAAAGGGCCTCGAAGTCGCGTTCGATACGAGCACGGAAGTCCAGGGGAATCACCCCAGACAAGACGTTCAACGCAGCGGTTGACGCCGTACTGTAACACTTGGTGACGCTCAGCAAGAGACCTCGCTGAATACTCAGCAGTCTCTGACGAAGAGCCTCTTTGCTGGAGTACCAAATAGGTGCCGCATACAGGACTATGCGGTCGGCCACCACCGAGTACACCGCCTTTCGAACATCAGGCTTAAGTCCCCAAGTAGCAGTTGCCAATCTGGTGAGCTTGTACTGGACTCTGGTCGCCTTCTCTCGGACGAGGTCCAAGTGAGGCATGCAGCTGTAGTCCCTATCTATGACCACGCCTAGGTACTTGATTTCTTTGGAGAACTTAACCCTGTGTCCACCCATCCGGATGCGTAATGAGGGTTCGTAATCCATCTTTCCCTTAGGTGGTATGATAGTGTACAGGCACTTGTCGTAGCTGAACTCCAGGCTGCATCCTATCGCCCAATCCAGAATCTCTGCGAGAATCCGCTGGACGATGTCAGCGAACATAGAGACAGCCGTAGAACGTGCAAGGATGAGTATATCGTCAGCAAAGTCAAGTATGGTCCAAGCCTCTTCAATCCCAAGCCTTCTCAACAAGCTGTTGATTCGCACCAGCCACAGGACCGGGCCGATACACGAACCCTGCGGCACCCCAACATTAAATTAATGCTCTTCTGCGTTCGAAATGACCGATCTATTCCACAGAAAAGAATCGATCAAGCCCAGGAGCTCTTGAGGGACTCCGTACTCCGCCAGGAGGCGTAGCAAGTCTTCCCGTCGAGCGCTGTTGAAGGCATTCTTGATGTCCAGGCTCTCAAGACAGGTGAAATGACCTGTTCTCTTACTCTGCGAAACGTACTTGACCACCTCATGGAGCGCATCAATGGTCGACCGGTTTCGTCTGAAACCATATTGTCTACCATCGAGTACGCCATTGGACTCAAGGAAGTCCATTAGTCGAGTTGCGCACAGCTTTTCCAAGATCTTCCCGACGACGGGAAGTAAACAGATAGGACGGTAGGAAGCGGGATCGCTCTTACTTCTACCTTCCTTCGGAAAGTAGATGGCAATCGCTCGCTTCCAGCTTCTCGGAAACACAGACTCTCTAAGGCAGTGATTGAACAAGGAGAGCAACCACTGAGGCTGCCAGCGAAAGACCTCTCTGATGATTCCCAGACTGAATCCATCGTGGCCTGGCGCCTTATCGAGCGCCATCGAGTTGATGGCCAACTCTAGCTCCCCGAGGACAAACAAACCCGGGTCATCAGGCCTATCGATCGCTGTCTGCACAACCTCATCGACCGATCTGAAGTGGTGTCTCGCAAGGGAAGCCTGGATGTCATCCCATGTGGATGCCAGCAACCCATCGGGTAGCTCCAGAATAGCTAGAGCTTCAGGTCGCCACCTGCCTCTTACCACTGCACAGACCTGACCGATTTTGTCGGTTGAAAGCTTGTCCGAAAGAAATTTTCGGAACGAACGACGCTTAGCTTGCAGAATCGCTCTCTTGTACTCTGCCCGCGTACTCTTAAAGAGAGCCTCGCGTCTCTCTTTCTGAGTTGGGTCAAGCGTCCCCTTGTACAACCTCCTCAGTGCACGCACTCTGGACCTCTGAGCCTCCAACTCTGGAGTCCACCAACACGTCTCCTTGCCTGCGGCAGGACGGCGCTTTCGGCGTTTCAAGCACAGATCTACCAGGACTGAACCAAGATGTACAACTCCCGAGTCTGGTACGTTCGAATCATAAACGTCCAGATCTGCAATCGGCAGATCCCGGAGGGAATCGTCCCAGGCAAGGTCCTTGGGTTTCCACCGACGGCGGACTCCCCTAGGATTTCGAGCCCTTGGCCTGCCTTGTTAGGTCCAGGTCATGGCGTTATGATCGCTGGTTGTCACCCCGTCTTGAACAATCCAGTCAGTTATGCGATCTGCGCATTTACGGACAAGAAGTAAGTCGATCCAGATTTGACCTTGATGTCCATCAAAGGTCGCCGCACTGTCTGGATTGTTGACGATTTCCAGATCATGACCAAAGGCAAAGGAGATAACCTCCTCAGCCCTGGTGTCCGTTGGCCTATATCCCCAGATGTACGACTTCGCATTGAAGTCCCCGACAATCTGAACGTTGTCCTGAGGGAACTCCAGTAGCAAGTCACCCATCCGAGTGAGAATCGGAACGATGTCCTCAGACGGAGAGCAATAGCACTAAACTATTAACACATCCTCCTCCGAAACCGTGCATCGAATCGCCACTATGTCGTCAGTTTTCAGAACCACACAGTACTTCAGTCGCGAACTTATCCAAAAGGCGGCTCGGCTACGTTCCGAAGACATGACTTCGGAAAAACCTTCGGGGAATCCGACGGTCTTTCCCTCCCTCACACGCTGCTCGTTCCAGGAGATCACATCAATGCTCTGCGAGAGCACTGTCTTCCCTAACTGGTACAAAGCGGCCGTACTGCTGTTGACATTGAGTTGAAGAAACTTTGGACTATCGGCCATTGTTTCGTTTCTCAGTCAAAGCCAATTCTTTGCGGAAGATGCTACACTCCTGCGAATTCGCTGCGTGATCGGTAGGGAGAGCCTCGCGCGCCAAGTTCAACGAATTGACTTTCATACAATTGAGGCACGCAGGATCACTGGTGCAATCTTTGAGAATGTGGTCCTGACTATCACACTTCCTAGAACCAGTCGTGCCGTGGCAGTCTCTTGCCATGTGGCCGTATTTCCAGCACTTGTAATATTGAAGAGGACGCCGTCTGCGTGAAAAGAACAGTGCGTCCCAGCCAACGTTCAGCTTCTTCACTCGACCAAGTCGCCTGTACGACTCCGGATCCAGAGAGACCACACCATTCCGCCCTTTCTTCCCCTCAAAAAACTCTTTGAAGGAAATTTCAGCGTTGTCTAACGCTGCATTCTGACGTTTTAGGGCTTCTATGATCCCGTCTCCCGTAGAATCCGCGCCGACGCCAAAGACTACAATCTCCGGATTGCGCCTGGTCGGTTTGGAAGCCAAGTGACTATTCACCAGGTCAGACTTCTCCACTTCTTCTACCAGCTTTTCGAGGTCCGCAGCGCTGTCCGCGAAGACCAGCACCCCTCCATTAGAGGTGTTCCGCATTCCTCTCAAAGCCAGCCCTGCTTTCATTGGATCAATCCTACTGGCTACTAACTTACGAGTGTCATCGGAAGAGACAGTATTGCCATTTGGAAGGATTCGAAAAATGTGTCTTTCCCGGTCGCGGGAAACTATTTTTTATGTCACTATTTCCTTGAAAATAAATATTAAAGATTAATTTGAAAAAATACCGTTAGAGGGCGCCTTAAACTTTAGAGTAACCAACAACTATTTTTAACCTTTATTTTTTGTATCTAATTAAATGCTTGCAAATGCTTATATTAAAATTTTGAGCTCAAATTCTAAATCGATGGGAGGTGTTAAGAAGCACAAACTGAAGTGTGTTCAGGAGTTAAAATGTTACCCTCCCCACCCCTCGAACACTTTTCAAGTTTTCGCTACTTAATTACTCACAACGATGCAGATTTTGAGCTAAAAATTTAAGTTTGAACTTTTACAAGCATTTAATTAGATACAAAAAATACCAGTTGGTTACTCTAAAGTTTAAGGCGCTTTCTAACGGTATTTTTTTTAATCAATCTTTAAAATTTATTTTCCAGGAAATATTAACATAAAGAATAGTTTTAGCGAAAACCGACCAATTTTTTTCCGTCTTTTATAATTATTTGAAATTTGAACCTTCCCACCCCCATTAAACACAGTTCAGTTTGCGCTACTTAAACACACCCAACGATTCAGATTTTCATCTCAAAATTTAAGTTTATGTCTAAGCTTCTAAAAAAATTTTATGAGATGCAAAAATTAACAGTAAAAAATAGTTGTACGTTACTCCAAAGTCTAAAGCGTCCTCTATCGGCATTTTTTCAATTTTATCTCTATAATTTATTTTCAAGATAATACTGATATAAAGAATAATTTTTGTGAAAATCGCAAATCAGTTGACAATTTTTCTGTTTTTTATAATTATTTGGAATTTGAACCTCCTCCCACATTTCAGTTAGGGCTGCTTAACCACTCCCAACGACTTAGATTTTGAGCTCAAAATTTAAGTTTATGTCTAAGCTTCAAAAAAAAATTAATGAGATGCAAAAAATAACGGTAAAAAATAGTTATTCCTTACTCCAAAGTCTAAAGCGCCCTCTATCGGCATTTTTTGAAAGATTTTTTTATAATTTATTTTCAAGACAATACTGACATAAAGAATAGATTTAGTGAAAACCGCAAACGAATCGATCAATTTTTCTGTTTTTTATCATCATTTGAATTTTTGGACCCTAAACTTTAACGGCGCCTATCTCCTTCGGAAGACGTTTGGGATCCTTAGTTTCCTATTTAATATTGTTTGTCTCGATGCGTACCATCACCCCTTAAAATTTGTACCATGAATTTAGAAACACCCTGTATATATATATAAACAAAAATCATTGTAGCATTCTGATTCCACCTTTTATTTTTATTTTTATTTTTGTTTTTCTTTTGTGAATAATTAAGGGCTTAGTTAAAGAAAAATTCCAAAGGTAATGAAAAAAATTGCAATTTTAATTGAAAGATATAAAAGAAAATAAAAGCAAAGAAAATATAAAAAAGAGAAAAATAATGTTTAAATATATTTTATTATTAAAACTGTGTTATAAGCAATAAGGCATAGTAATGAGAAGAATTCATTATCTCTTACATTTGTCTCGTTAAAGTGGTAATGGATAGGATAAGATGGCTTTTTAAAATCTTGAAAAGTTTTTCAACATTGAGATACAACTTTTAGCCGAAAGTGTTTTTGTTTCTTTGACAAACATGAGTTGAAATCTTCGATAAATTTTATTCGCCTTTCAGCTGTGACATTGACAACCTGAAAACAATTAACTATTTTTTTTTTCTTTTTGGGCTTTGAAAAAATTTTTTACCATACATTGGGATCAAAATTTAAAAATTGCTTATTTATATAAAAACTCTTAAAAATTCTATAGTTTGAGATGTAACTAAAAAATCTACTTCTTTGATTAATAAATATTCAGTTCGTTGAAACCTATTTTTGCTCTTACATTCCTATCATCATCAACATTTTCTTTTCTTAATGGCATTACTTTTTTTGCAATGATACCTCGATTTTTGCAATGATAGGGTTTTTTATTCAAAACATCATCTAACAATGAAACTACAACTTAATCCGAGTAAAAATGCTAAACGCGGTTTACTATTTTAGAAAGACATTTATCTGCAACCCATTTATCCACTTTTCTCTGGTCAACAAGAAATTTTATTAATTGCAAATCTTGAGTGGAGGCCAAAGTGAGAGTAGGAGCCCGATTATATGAAATACGCTTTTACATTAATTTTTATTATAAATAAGAAAATGTCTCTACTATCTCCTTTTTCTAAATTTGGTAATGAAGGAAGATGCCTGAAAAGGTATATTTTTTGAGAATAAATGGTGTATACTTTCCATCTGACGTGATTAAAAGCACCAGGTGCTCTGAAAAAATATTTTGAAGGAAGAAATCCTACAAAAGTCCTTCCGGCATTACTGGGAGGAAGAGGTAGCTTTCATATGCCTTATTTATTTATTTATTTCAAATTAAGTTATATTATTCAAATATACGAAGCTGAAATTAGTGGAACCCGATTATATAAGGTTGAATACTAGTTTTTGTCAATACGCAACATTAATTGGAATTTTTAGAAATAAGTCATTTTTTATTCAAGCTGGTTTTATTATAAGCAATTTATAAGGTCGCCAATTTCCATGATATCATGAAATGTATGCCTTTTTAAAACATATCATATGATGTAAAAACAAATCGTTGAGCTTAGTCGAAATCTTAATTCATGTGCACATGCACACTCACATAGATTAATATCTACGAGTGCTGTCGCGGGCAAATTGATTTATTTAAAAATGATTTTATAGAAATTTAATCTGCTATATCTCAGGCGTTTTTGAAGGTAAAGACAAAACAAAAAATACACTTGAATTCATGTATTAAGATCAAACAATTCAGAAAGAACTTTTTTCAATTTATAATTTTTTGTTTCAACATTATTATACATTTACAAGATTTTTGAAAAACTTAAATGGCCGCCATTTTGAAACAAGATGGCGAATGAAGGTGGACAGTAAACTCGGTCAACACATTGGTATGTACTATGTACACACGGAATTATATCCAAATCAGTTAATAAATATGCGTATTATCGAGTGACAAATTTCAGACCGTTTCAAAATGTCAACCACACTGGAAATTGAAAGTGTAATAACTCAGCCATTTTTCTAGATATAGATGACAGAAAAAATGCTTTGGAATCTTTGTATCTAGGTCAAACACAGAAAAGAAAAATCTGTTTCAATTTCTTACACTTTTGTACTTAATTTTAAAATTTATTTTAAAAAAATAATATTCCGCCATTTTGAAACAACATGGCGGATGCAACTGGCCAACAAACTGGGTCTAGGCATCGGTATGTACTATGTACATACCAAGTCACATCCAAATCCGTTTATAAATACGCGTTTATCACGTGACGAAAATCAGATCATTGCAAAAGGTGCGCAACACTAGAAATTAAAGCTGCTATAACTCAGCCATTTTTTAAGATACAGGTAAAACTAAAAATGCTCTGAAATCTTTGTATCAAGGTCAAATGTATAAAAGAAAAATATTTTTCAATTTCTCTCTTTTTTGTACCTAATTTAAAATTTATATAAAAAAATTAAATGGCCACCATTTTGAAACGAAATGGCGAAAAGAACTGACCAATGAATTCACTCCAAACCTTAATATATACTATCTACACACCAAGTTAAATCCAAATAGGTTCATAAATACGCGTGTTATCTCGTGACAAAAATTAGATCATTTCAAAATATCAGCCACACAAGAAATTCAAACTGCTATAACTCAGTCATTTTTTAAGATATAGAGCATATAAAAAGTGTTCTGGAATCTTTGTTTTACGTTTTAACACAAACAGAAAAATTATTTTCAATTTTTAATTTTTTCGCATTTAATTTTAAAATTTAATTTTTTTAATTTAAATGGTCGCCATTTTGAAACAAGTTGGCGGATGATGCTGGCCAACGAACTCTGTCGAAACATTTGTATGTACTATGTACATGCCAAATTTCATTCAAATCGGTTCATAAATACAATAGTTACAGCATGACAAAAATCAGATATATACATATATATACAGGGTGTCCGAAAAGTCTGGAAACGGTCGAATAACTCGAGAAATACATATGAGATTGAAAAAACGTAAATATACGTGTTAAATATTTTTAAATAAGCTACTCAATGATACCAAATTTGACCTTCGCAACCGACCCTTTGGGGGAAAAAGGAGGGGTCCAGCTTTGAACCCCCATTTTTTATTGCACATTCAGATTCTACGGACAAAAATACGTAACTTTTGCATTTGATGTTTATTTCGAATCCCCATTTATCACGGTGTAATCGAGCATATTAAATCGATACATATTTCGGCTTTTCCAACGGGATTTTTCCTAATCGAAACTAATTGGGGAGAATTTTTGACATCAAATTCCTCGTCTTTTGCAGGAATAGCGTTTCCTGAAAATCACCCGTGCCGATTATTTCGATAGTGCTACACAGTTAAAAATTTGACCCATCTGCTGTAGCGTCACTCCACAGCTTTTATAGAATATCTCTTTCATGACCAATGAGAATATTCCATAACACAGTAAAGTAACCGTTTTCTATAAAAGCGGTGGAGTGATGCTGTAGCAAACGAGTGAATTTTTTTTCAGTGTATAGGGTTTTTTATATTTTTTTCTAGAAAAATTCATTGAAATATATTAATTTAGTTTTCTATTTGGATTTTTATTTTATCCAGTAAATGGTTTCTAAAATACGACCTACTTGTTTTGATGTTCTAATGTGTAAATAAGAACCTCCCCTCCCGAATAGAAAAAGCATATCTTCAGTTTTTGGGGGCGGGGTATGTAAATATTTTGACCTTCGATAAGTTCTGCCTTCTTTTCTTTTTCTTTCTTTTTTTTTATCATTTAATTCTATGGGGCGGATGCGAGTGCATGGAGTGTTTTAAATAATTTCTACTATGTAGAATAACATGTAAGGCAAATTGACCTGCGTGTTTCGATCTTGCCCCTCCTCTAAGAAATAAAAAAAGTATAATTTTCATTATTTGACGGCGGGATTTGTGTATATTATGCGTTTCCATGGATTCTGTTGTTTTTAAAAAAATCATCTAATACGCTGATGTGGGTGTATGTTCTTTTAATTATTACTACAGAAAAATATAGGACAAATGACACTTTTAGGCTTAGAAGAAAGAAAATAAAATTAGTTTTTTATTTTTAAAATTTTAAAATAGTTAACACTTTTGTACCCATATAGGTACATCGGGTCACAATTGAGTAAAAGTGTCATTCTTTAAATAAATAAGACCAATTTTGTTTTACAGTAATAGACCTATTTATTTTTTTAAAAATATATCAATTTAAATAACTTAAATGATTTTTTACCTAAAGTTATGTATTGTGCCAAAATATTTTACATATCTTGCAGTAATTGTAATACATATCTTGTGACTATACTCGGGGCTGCCAGAAGCGACTAAATTTTAATTCTAACTGACACTATCTTTAACCAGAAATCTTTAACAAATATTTGATAACATTTGCAGTAAAAATAAATTTTAAAATTTATATTAAAAAAAATACTGATGCGAACAGAATATAAAAATAGTCGCCTGTGGCAGTCCCGTATACTATATATACTATACGTATCTTGAAATATTATTCACACCTTGTAATAATAATCTTCTAATAATATACCATTTATTATGAAATTTTTTGAAATAGTTGTTATTCTGAAGAAAAATAAATAGATTACATTCCACACATTTTATTCTTGATTTTCCTTGATCTTCGGTATCAGGAGAATATATTACAAAATCAGCAAACTATAAATTTGATCGCAAAAGGAAGAACATATCTCTTTGTATTGCATTTGTCACTCATGGTATCAATGAAGATTTTTTTTTTTTGACTAATACATTCGGGCTTTTAGAATACTAAATACTGTAGAACATTTCAAACGTGTTAGAAATTTTTTAAGTTACTAAAAAGCATGATATATTTTAGCAGTAAATTCAGTATATTACTTTATATTATTTTAAAAAATGAAAAAAAGTCCTTTTAAATTGTTTTATAAGACTAAATAAAATATTTCATTCATTACTAAAACAATTTGTTAATAATCAAGTATACACAATAATTACACAGAAAATTAGTTTTTTAGCCAGAAATGTATAGTAAAGACCCATTGTACCCAAATGGGTACAACATATTTACACATGTTTTCAACATTCATGCACGTGTGAACAACATTTATAATCAACTCCAAATCATTCTTGCAACATCATAATTTTTAAAAAATGGAATAATTTTTTTTAAATTTACTCACAAATTTGTATTATTCACATACTTTCGCGTGAAGTCGTTGGTAAATTACTTATGTCTTCCATTTTGGAAATGTCTCTTTTCAAAGTCACATGGTTCCTCCTTCTTTAAACGTATAACACATCTATTGGTAATATAGGACACTGTGATGTATCTAAATAGAGTTAGCAAAAAATTATGCATTTATTATAATTTTGGGGGGTTAATTTCGCCCTTTTCTTTAATGTACCCAAATGGGTACTCCAGGACTGAAGAGGTTAAAAAATAAACTGATAAAACATTTTTTGTGCTGACTGTACAATGGGTGAAGAAGTATCGTAAATTCGTGGTACTTATGGAACCCGTTATTTTCCAAGTGTTTTCAGTATTTTCTTTATAAAATAAATAAACTTCTATAAACACTCGTAATTTTGCCTTCTTTAACAAGGGATTTTCAATAAGAAAATATTCGTACTTAGTATTTCTTATTGAAATGAAATTGAAATGCAATCTTATTGAAATTATTTCCTATTCTAGAAATTCCAGGATCCTTAGAAACTCCCCTTAGGAAATTTTAGTTTTTTTTTTTTTGGGGGGGGGGAGTATAGGTTTTCATAATTGATTAATTACTGCAAGAACAAAATTATAAGGCAGGGAATTTTTAGACAATTTTTGTTGATATATCATGATTTTTTGTAAATTAAGATATATTTTATTCCATTTAAAATTATTTTTCATAAATTTAACCGCTTAACGGATCAATATTTTTGGTAAAAATTTTCAAATAATGTCAAATTTAGCATATCTTTTACAGAATTTTTAATCTTTTATCACCTGTTATTTCAAAGAGAAATTTTTGATTAAATGAATCAGAAAAATGCTCGGATTAAATAATGCAATATTTAAAATTACATTTTACTGGTGAGATAAATAAATTCTGATTGTTTTTTTAAGCCTTTTTTTCGGATTTTCGAAGATCGCGATTGTAATCGAACAAAATACATGAGATTTTATTTTCTCAAACAGATTTTACCAACACAAAATTTGAATTTTATCCAGAGCTTTCTTCACCAAAGTAGTCGCATTAGCGGACACATGTTTGTTGAAAATAATAATTAATAGGGTGGATCGAATTTTTTTTTTCACAGTGTCAAAACCTACCTATGCAGAAAAGATGTTCTCTTAGATGGAGATTAAGGGAAAAATAATTAAAAAAATTAATTTTAAATTTTACTACTGCCACAATCAGGTTGAATTTCGAAAAAAAGTGAAAAAAGACCTAATTTTGGCTAGATGATTTTTCCTTCAAAATAATAGTTTAAAAAATTATCCAAAACCTACCTATGCATAAAATCTGTTTTATTATATGCTGAGTATGAGAAAAATAATAAAAAAAATTAATTTCAAAATTTAAATCTGTCGCAATGTGGCTCAAATTTATGTATTTGAACGTTTTTACTGTAAAAAATCAATCTTTTTTTTTTTTTTTTTTTTTTTTTTTGTAAAATAAAATATGAATTTTAGAATTTTAACATTTATTGCAATGAGGGGATATTTAATTGATTACAAGATTAAAAACTTTAATTTCTTATTTAACAGCTTCATTAGTATTAAATCAAGAAAAATCGTCAACATTGCAATTGGCGATAATGACGTTCGGTATTGAAAATCGACATGAGATTTTGTTATTCAATTCGATTTTTATAAAACCGTCTCTTATGTATGGTCCATACACAGCAGAAATACTTCCGTGGCTCTTTTGATTATTAGTTTTGTAGAATGAGTGTTGCGTGAATAGATATTATTGATAACAGATGCTATTATCACTGGAATGATTGCTGGATTTACTATTGCTTCTGAAACCATGTCGTTAATAAATCCTTCAGTTAGTGGAGGTTCGACACATTTTCCTATTTATATAAATCTATGTAATCTGTCGCAAAAGGTCAAAAAGCTGGTAAATGGAAAATATAGATTTTTTTTATGTAATGATTAGAATTACAGCAGACCGTTTGATTTCACTCGCGCGCTTTTAGAATTCATATACTGACATAAATGAAAATACAAAAAGCTTCTAACATGCTACGAATAATCTTTCTATTTCACCACTGAAACATTTGCGCTCAGCCGCAGTTTCATCCACGCTGCAAAAAGATGATATAGTGGAACCTCATTGGTGTGTAACTAGCACAAAAACCATTGTAGTGGACGCTTGAAGATCAGTTCCATATTTCGAATAACACATCCTTTAACATCTATATTAACATATATTCCGTCACAACCGATCGCACCAACTTTGTTACATGTATATTATTGTTAACAAATGACAAAAAAATGTACGTCGTGTTTTCAAATTGTTTGGTACTCTCCCAGAATTTATATATATGTGGCCGATGTATTCGGAACCAAGTTCTTTTTTCAAGCTCAAGTCTGCATCTATTATGATTTTTCTTCTGTTGTTTTCCAGTGATGTAGTCTGTCTTTACACCTATCAAAGTTTTAAAAAATGGCCATGATCATAATCTTTTACAAATGACTAAAAAGAATGACTAAAACGATGGAGTGGTCTTTGATTTGTTTTGTCATGCCGATTTTTTTGTGTCAATAGTATTCGATTCATAGTTTTGTGAGATAATGCCCACATCTTGAAGTGCACCAGACACGATGGCAGCACCTGCTTGGTCGGAAATGTCCAAACTGTCCACTATTCTGGCTCATGTCAATCTTCGTCACTACAGGTGATGTGACACCTAGCTCGGCAGCATTTTTGCTTTTCAATGATAGCTGATGATGCAGAGAAGTGACTTTGCTCTCAATACGTCGGTTTAGTTTACACTCAATATTCATATTCATATTCAAATCTATTGAACTGAAAAAAATAGGCAGTATTTTCGGAAATGGTCCAAAAGACTGTAGTAGCTTTCAATATCTTATTTTGTTTTACAAGAATTTAGAAGAGCGCAATATTTATCGTTAAACAGATTAATTTTTCTTAAAATTACTTATTGAGATTAAATCTCATTTACAGGTCATTTGTAACTTATTAGAAACTCCTTCTCACTGGTAGGAAATAAATAGATGTTGACCGATTTCTTTCTTTGGTTATTTTTTAAATACCAATATATAAATTTTATAACTTTTTGTAATAGGGAGCATATTTACTTGCATATCAAAGCCAGACCCAAATAGGGTGTAATTCATATCTCTCTGTCTGTCTCTCTCTCTTTTTATTTTTATTTATTTATTTATTTATTAACAACGCCATGGTACATTAATATTCAAGGTACATTAAGCTACACAATACACAAGCAGACAAATCCTAACTGAAAAAACTGGAACTGCCAGTTTTTCGAAACTTTAAATCACTTGCAGCAATATTAAATTTCGAAATTAGTTATTTATTTATTTATTTTACTTAATATCCATGCAATATAATATTTCTTACGCAAAGGTAGGTTTTGATTGATATTAAAATGATTATTTTGCGTCAAAAATAAATCTAACCAAAATGAGATCTTTTTCCATTTTTTCAATATTTTATCGAATTTTCAACTTTTTCGTGGCAGTATTAAATTTCGAATTTATTACTTATTATTGTTTTTTACTTAACCTCCATACGATATAACATATTTTCCGAATTGTTGGATTTTAAAAAATATTAAAATAATTACTTTTTGACAAAAATAACTTAACCAAAATTCGGTCTTTTTTCAAATTTTTTCGAAAATTCAACCCTTTTGTGGCAGCATTAAATTTTAAAAATAATTTTTTTAATTATTTTTCCTTTAATCTCCATACAATAGAACATCTTTTCCGCATAGGTAGATTTTGATGAATGGTAATTTGTTTTTCGCCATAGACAATCGATCCACCCTAATCATTAACTGTACTTTCGATAACAGAAGTGTTTTATATGCTTCTGCCATAGAAATTAATAGAAATATATTAAATTATGTTTCCATTTGTGCTTTTATTTTATCCAACCAATCAGTTATAAATATTAACCAATTATAAATAATTTTAATAGATGCAATGCATTAATAATCTATAAATATACCTATATTATAAAGAGATAAAATTACTTTATTTGTAGAGGAAAATCTGCGGAAATACCGAACTGATTTCAAAAGCAATGATACTAAAATGATGGTGTTCCCCCCGAATCAAATTCCCCCCGACTATATCTTATGTCCATACCACGAACTCAAGGGGAGCGCAGGAAAAAACACTTTCTAAAAATGCAATTTTGTGATACTGAAAGACCTAAAAAAATGAAATTTGGCATGTTAACCGTAATTTTTCCTATCATGATTTGCCGGGCATCCATGCTTCAATCATAATTTATTTATCTCACCAGTAAAATTTAATTTTAAATGTTGCATTATTTAATCCAAGCATTTTTCTGATTCAATAAGGCAAAAGTTTCCCTTTGAAATAACCCATCATAAAAGATAAAAAATTGTGTAAAAGATATGCTAAATTAGACATTATTTGAAAATTTTTACCAGAAATATTAATCCGTTAAGCGGTTAAATTTATGAAAAACAATTTTAAATTGAATAAAATACATATTAATTTACAAAAAATCATGATATATCAACAAAAATTGTCGAAAACTTCCCTGCCCTGTTATTTTGTTGTTGCAGTAATTAATGAATTATACAAACGTATCATCCCTCCCCCAAACTAAAATTTCAGGGTTCCTAAGGATCCTGCAAATTCTAGAATAGGAAATAATTTCAATAAGATTGCATTTCAATTTCATTTAAATAAGAAATACTAACTACGAATATTTTCTTATTTAAAATAACTTGTTAAAGAAGGCAAAACAACGAATTTTTATAGTAGCTTTATTTATTTTATAAAGAAAAAACTGATATTTCACTTGGAAAATAACGGGTTTCGTAAGTACAATGAATTTACGATACTTCTTCATCCGTTGCACAGCAAAAAATATTTTATAACTTTATTTCTTAATATTTGGACCTGTATTTTTTCTGTAATAATAATAATAATAATAATAATAAAAACATACACCCACATCAGCCGTATTAGATGATTTTTTAAAAACAACAGAATATGGAAACACATAATATACACACATCCCAGCCTCAAATTATGAAATTTAATTTTTTCTATTTCTTAGGGGAGGTGCATATTTATATGATAAAAGATCGAAACACGCAGGTCAGTTTCCCTTGGATTTTTTTATACATTGTAAAAATTATTTTAAAAACTCCATGCACGCCCATTTGCCCGCCTGAATTAAATTATTAAAAAAAAAGCAGAGCTCATCGAAACGCAGAATATTTACATACTCCGCCCCCCCCCCAAACTGAAGATATACTTTTTCTATTTGGGAGGGGAAGTTCATATTTACACATTAGAACATCAAAACAAGTAGGTCGTAATTTAGAAACCATTTACTGGATAAAATAAAAATCCAAGTAGAAAACTAAATCAATATATTTCAATGAATTTTTCTAGTGAAAAACATAAAGAATCCTGTACACTGTAAAAAAATTGACTCATTTTCTACAGCGTCACTCCACCGATTTTATAGAAAACAGTTACTTTACTGTGTTATGGAGCATTCTCATTGGTCATAAAAGAGATATTCTATAAAAGCTGTGGAGTGACACTGCAGCAAATGGGTCAAATTTTTAACAGTCTAGCACTATCGAAATAATCGGCACGAGTAGAGATGCAAAAAGTCGGTTTATTCCCGGGTTTATTTCAAAAGACCAGGTTTATTCCCAAAAACTGGTTAATTCCTAAAAAATCCCGGTTTATTCAAAGGTTTATTCCTAAAAACCCGGTTTATTCCCGGGTTTAAACCGGTTTTTTGCTAACCTTTGCAACGCTAGCCACGAGTGATTTTCAGGAAACGCTATTCCTGCAAAAGACGAGGAATTTGACGTCAAAAATTCTGCCCAATCAGCTTCGATTAGGGAAAATCTCGTTGAAAAAGTCGAAATGTGTATCGATTTAATATGCTCGATTACACCGTGATAAACGAGGATTCGAAATAAACATCAAATACAAAAGTTACGTATTTTTGTCCGTAGAATCCGAATCTGCAATAAAAAATAGGGGTTATAATTTAAGATTTCAAAGTTGGACCCCCTCTGACCCCCAGGGGGTCGGTTGCAAAGGTCAAATTTGGTATCACTAAGTAGCATATTTAAAATTATTTAACATGTATATTTACGTTTTTCAATCTCATATGTATTTCTCGAGTTATTCGGCCGTTTCCAGACTTTTCGGACACCCTGTTTATGGTTATATGTATATATATATATATATATATATATATATATATATATATATATATGTCAACATTTGAACGGAGTGTGGTTTTGGGGTCTGGGGGTCATGATCGGTGAAAATATACCACAATTTTCCCGAAGTGCTTTCCTCCGGACGGCTGTAATAGCTTTTTACTTTTTATAATGAAAGCTACCTAAAAATTAAACAAAGTTTAATAAATTCTTTATAATCCTTCTTGGGTTGTTAATTTTTTAATTCTCTGTAAAAAAACTTAAAATTTTTTATGAATTAAGCGTTTATAACTTGAATTTTACCATCAATAACCTTTTTATATTAGTTTTGGTTCAACTTAGACAGCCAAACAAATTGTTTTTAAAATATTTTGTTGAGGTTAAAAATATTTTGTTTAAAAATATTTTTGTTGCCCACTTTACAATCAGAACAAATTTTAGGATATATTTTTTAAAGTATGATTGCAACATGGTATTTTTTTTAAATAATTGCTATAGGAAAATGCAGGTTCCTCTGGGGAAACCGGGGTTTACTAAAGCGGTATTAAAACACATTGTCTGTATTTTACCAGCATTCTCTCATTCTTCACCTTCTAAAAATAAAGCTCTTGCTTGAATTATTCTAATACTATGTTTTCAATCTGAGGAACTCGTATTAACCTTTTGCACGCTAGAGATGACTCTCACTCACCACTAGCATCGTAAATCGACATGCCAAATGCTTTTGACACCACTAATATCTCCATATTTTATCACAGATTATTCAGCCATTATATAAGAAGAGAAAATTAGTTTAAAATAGTGGTATCCACAGGATTCGCACAGTTCTACCACTAAATTTTAAGAATGTTTTCGAAGTGTTTCACTGCAGAAAAAAATCGTCCTTGGAAATTCCAAGGAGTGTGCGAACCTTGTATCCAGAGCATTTCGGCACCCATTTACGCAGCACTCTAGTGATCAGTGAGAATTACTTGTCAAGTGCAAAGTGTTAACTGTTTATAATCTCAACAATTAATTGAAACGGTAAGCATGCAAATTATATATATACAGGGTGTCCCAAAAGGTCGTTTACAAACTTAACATGCTGGTCTGTCATATCATGATGAACAATATTACATGGGAAACTAAGGGTCCCAAACTTCTTCCAAAGGAGATATGCGCCATTACAGTTTAGGGTCCAAAAATTCAAATGATTATAAAAAACAGAAAAATTGGTCGATTCGTTTGCTGTTTTCACTAAAATTATTCTTTATGTCAGTATTTTCTTGAAAATAAATTATAAAGATAAATTTCAAAAAATGTCGATAGAGGGCGCTTTAGACTTTGGAGTAACGATAAACTAGTTTTTACCATTATTTTTTTTCATCTCATTAAATTTTTTTAGAAGCTTAGACATAAACTTAAATTTTCAGCTCAAAATCTAAATCGTTGGAAATGGTTAAGTAGCGCAAACTGAACCGTGGGGGGAGGTTCAAATTTCAAATGATTATAAAAAACGGAAAAATCGGTCAATTGATTTGCGATTTTGACTAAAACTATTCTTTATATCAGTATTATCTTGAAAATAATTTATAAAGATAAAATTCAATAAATGCGGATAGAGGGTGCTTTAGACTTTGGAGTAACGTACAACTATTTGTTTCCGTTATTTCTTGCATCTCATAAATTTTTTTAGAAGCTTAGACATAAACTTAAATTTTGAGATAAAAATCTGAATCGTTGGAGTGGTTAAGTAGTGCAAACTGAACTGTGTTCAATGGGGGTGGGGAGTTTCAAATTTGAAATGATTATAAAAACGGAAAAATTGGTCTGTTTTCGCTAAAACTATTCTTTATTATCAATATTTTCTTGAAAATAAATTTTGCAGATATCATTCAAAAATTCCGTCAGAGGGCGCCTTAAACTTTATAGTAACCAACAAATATTTTTAACCGTTATTTTTTGTATCTAATAAAATGCTTGTAAAAGTTCAAACTTAAATTTTGTGTTCAGAATCTGCATCTTTGTGAATAATTAAGCGGCCAAAAATTGAACTGCGTTCGAGGGGTGGGGAAGGTAACATTTCAACTCCGGAACATAGTTCAGTTTGCGCTTCTTAACCCCTCCTATCGATTTAGATTTTGACCACAAAATTTCAGTCTAAACTTTTGCAAACATTTAATTAGATTTTAAAAAAAAAACGGTTAAAAATAATTTTTGGTTATTCTAAAGTTTAAGGCGCCCTCTAACGGATTTTTTAAATTTATCTTTAAAATTTATTTTCAAGGAAATATTGACATAAAAAATAATTTTAGCGAAAACCGACCAATTTTTCCGTTTTTAATATCCATTTGAAATTTGAACCTCCCCACCCCCATTGAACACAGTTCAGTTTGCGCTACTTTACCACTCCCAACGATTCAGATTTTCATCTCAAAATTTAAGTTTATGTCTAAGCTTCTAAAAAAAAATTATGAGATGCAAAAAATAACGGAAAAAATAGTTGTACGTTACTCCAAAGTCTAAAGCGCCCTCTATCGGCATTTTTTGAATTTCATCTTTATAAATTATTTTCAAGATAATACTGACATAAAGAATAATTTTAGTGAAAATCGCAAATCAATTGACCAATTTTTCCGTTTTTTATAATCATTTGAAATTTGAACCTCCCCCGCAATTCAGTTTGTGCTACTTAACCACTTCGAACGATTTAGATTTTGAGCTCAAAATTTAAGTTTATGTCTAAGCTTCTAAAAAAATTTAATGAGATGTAAAAAATAATGGTAAAAACTAGTTTACCGTTACTCAAAGTCTTAAGCGCCCTCTATCGACATTTTTTGAAATTTTTCTTTACAATTTATTTTCAAGAAAATACTGACATAAAGAATAGTTTTAGTGAAAACCGCAAACGAATCGACCAATTTTTCTGTTTTTTATAATCATTTGAATTTTTGGACCCTAAACTTTAATGGCGCATATCTCCTTTGGAAGAAGTTTGGGACCCTTAGTTTCCAATTTAATATTGTTCATCATGCTATGACAGACCAGCATGTTAATTTTGTAAACGACCTTTTGGTTCACCCTGTATATAGATAGATCGTTTGAAGAGAAAGCTTTGCCATTAATGCGTCTAAACAACCCACCAAAGTGAAATTATTAGATTTACATACACAAAAATATAAGAATTAAGTAAATATACTTGTAGTTTAGTATAGGTAACAAGTATAAAAGTTACATGGGAATTTTAGGAAAATAATCAACATGATAAATCTACGAACAAACGAGTATGTAAGTACATATGCATTTGATTATCCTTTTTATTTACTTAAATGAAAATTGGATAAAAGTCCAATAAATCTGCGGCGAAAGTAACCATGTTGTTATAATTAACACATCTATTTTTTTTTATTCGTTACGATAATTTTCTAAAAATGTCGCATTGTCTTATGTACTTCTCTTCATCTGCATCGTAAAATTTTGAGGTTTAGATATCTCACTTCAAATGTTTTCTTTAATACCCGCTGACATGCTTTTATTTCATTTTTATTGTGTAATTTTAATAATATATTATGTAATTTCCTTTACAGCCATAAACAAGTTAGAAATTGCACGTGAACGTGGCAAATGAGGTGCGTTCATACGATAACAAAGTTTTAAAAATATTCAGATTTTGCTGATATAGTAGACCGTATTTCGGATACAGTATAGTAGTCGAAACCTTTGTGTTTCTGTAAATATGCAAGAAGTAATTTTTATTACACCTCAGCAACGTATATCTTATTCATAAAATGTGAAATAGTTGAATATAATTAAACACACCCCAAACATTGTTTCCCCGTATACCATTATGCAGTGCGATACTTTTGTGTGACCCTGTAATTTAATAATAAAAATTATTTGCATCACAGATTGTATGGAATGCATATTTTAGTATATATTTCATAGATTCATGCCAATACTATTATGTTCGAATGAGTGTAACATCATTAAAATGCATTCGAATCTTTTTCCCCATTGACCGTAATGTAACGGAATACTTTTGATTGTCCCTGTAATTGATCTATGCATTCGATTTTCATAACATTTAAATGACTCGACAAAATTACGCAATAATTATATGTTTTAAATTTCAAACGATTAAAATGCATTTTAAACTTTTTTCCCCATTGACCGTAATGTAACTTAATCCTTTTGATTGTCCCTGTAACTGATCTATCCATCCGATTTTCATAAAATTTTAAATGACTCGACAAATTTATGTTATAATTATGTATTTTAAATTTCAAACGATTCGATTGGGTAGTTTTTGCGTTGTTATATGCGGACAGATAGACGGACAGATAGACGGACAGACAGACAGACGGACGGACAGACGGACAGACTGAGCGACAACAATAGGTGCTACATATTTACATACTTACGAACGCACCTAAAAATGGAGAAGTTAATTTCCCATAGTAAGAGAAACTCCAAAAATATATTTTTATCTGTTCAGGTCAACTGGATCCCACAGGGTCCAGTTGCCACGGACCCATATCCCAATTACCTCATTCTTGAAATGTTTATAAGTAACTGGAACACCGACTTTACATTTGAAACATGAATTATACATGTATAGATACTTAATAATATAATACATTTACATATCTTATTTTTTAAGCGCTTGTTTAATAAAGATATTTAACCTCGGTTGCCACAGGCCACTATTTTTATATTATGTTAGCACCAGTATTTTTCTAATATAAAAGGAGGTGGGCTGGGCCATTTTTCGCCCATCAGCACCTAGACATGACATACATTTTTTCGTTAGTATATCTCGTAGCAAGTAAGAAAATAATACTTTGAATGAAAGATTAATAATTGATGAAAAAATGAAATATAGATTTCAGTAAATCTTATGTGTATTAACGAATATAGAAACTATAGTCATTAGTTTTAATCCATACAACCAACAGCAAATAAAATAGAGCTCCCGATTATACGTTTATACGAGTATACGTATAATACGTATTATACGAAATGCGTATTTGCTATACGTATAATTCGGCATCAGCAGTTATACGTATTACACGAAACTGCATATACGGTACATCGTATAAACGGATTTTACTCAAGCGTTTAAACGTATAAACGTTTAAACGTTTTTCATTCAATGTATGAAATTTGATGTTTCAATATTTTTTTGCGGATTAGAGACATTGAGAAATATCCGGTAGAGTATCCCCATCGCGATTCTTTGTTCAAAGAACTACGATGTGTTTACTTAACTACTACTTGTAATGCAGGTACTTAAAAAAATCTCAATACTTCCTCAGTTTAGATTTTGGTTTTTTTTTCCAAAAGACTAAGTTATTTATTATAAAATGTCTTACATTAGTTGTGGGTAGAATCAAACTAATATTTGGAAAATCTGCGACGCAGTACTTAGTTTTTTATATTTTCTTGCATGTTTAGAAGAAGAAAGTACTGGATTCGGGAATACTTTCGACGGGTTTACACGTTTAAAGGGTAAGAGAGTCCGAAAAACATGTTTTTACAAAATATCTGCCTGTCAGTTTATGAGACAGTGACTTTGTCTGTCTGTCTGTGACATGGATTTTGTGGGTTTTCTATCTCAAGACCTAATACACAGAATTAAGTAACATATATGGGGGAGACTAGGGCACATGTGAAAATGGGGCATATGAGAACATTGACATTTTTCACTAGTTATTATATGTTTTTAGGTAGATTTCGTATGAAATACTACCTTTTGCATTCGCACCAGTTTATCTATCTATATACCTCACTTTTTTATGGACACGATAGCTACTATAATTCTTCACCAATCTCAATCAAACTGGTACATAAAATCAAAGGGGATAAAATCTCGGCTAAGTTCGTTGATGGGCAAAATCGGACCAAGGGGGTCGAAATAGGGGGCGTTTTTGTGAAAACAGAAAAAAACCCATAACTTCTTAATGAAAATAGATATCGAATCAGTTTAAAGTTTATATTTCTTCTAAGTAATGAGCCAAACGTTTATGCACGACAGATTTTTGATAAATTTAAAAATGGGTTCAAGAGGCGAAAAAAATAGGGTTTTGGGGAGAAGAAAAAATCATAACTTTGTCAATTCTCAAGATATGAAATCCATCTAAAATTTTTATAAATATTCCCAAAATTATCTAAAACTTTTGTATTTGCAATTTTTTGAGAAGACTAACTCTTACCAGTAAAAAAAAAATAAAAACGAAAATAAAAAGGGGTTTGGAAAAAGAAAAAAAAATCCATAACATTGTCAATTCTTAAACTATCAAATCCAATTAAATTTATTTTACATCTTCTCAATAATATCTACAATTTTTGTATTGACAAGTTTTTCATATGATCAATTCGTATAGCAAAAATAAATTAAACAAAAATTGGAGTTGGAGAAAAAAAACTCTAATCCAAACTGCTTACATTCTGAATCATTTTTTAAATTTATTTTTTATTTTAAACGCATCCAAATGGCAGATCCTCTTATTTAGGAACTGTATAATGTGAAACATTGGCCAGAGTTTTGATAAAGACAGAATATATTTAAAAAAAGGCTGCCAAAAAGGGTATTTTGAACAGAATTTCCCGAAGTGACCGTGATAGGAAATTTGAGGAAGTATTCAAATAACAAATTGCGTTTTTTCTGACTCATTTTTAAATCCATTTTTACTCTCAAACGCATCCAGTTTACAAGTCCTCTTATTTAGGAACTTTGTAATATGAAGCATTGGTCAATTTTTTAATAAAGACAGAATATATTTCAAAAAAGGCTGCCAAAAAACGGTATTTTGAGCAGAATTTCGATAAGTTATCGTGATTGAAAATTTGAGGAAGCATTGAAATAACAAATTGCGTTTTTTCTGACTTATTTTTATATTCAGTTTTGCTCTCAAACGCATCCAATTGACAGGTTCTTTTATATAGGAGCTGTGTAATGTCCCGCATTGTTCAGTTTTTTGATAAAGGCTGAATATATTTTTAAAAATGCTGTCAAAGGGGGCACTCGCGCAAAATTTCCCGAAGCTATCATGACTAAGAATTGAGGTTGCATTCAAAATTGGTTATTTTATTGTCTGAGCGTTAAAAGTCTCAAATCTCAAAAAGTACTTGTCGGATTTCGATTCTGTTTGTACCAGAAGCTACCGATGAAGGTAATCTGGTGAATGCACCTACTTTTAAAAATTAATTCTAAATAGTTTAAAAGTTATATTAAAAAACTGATAAAAAAGACAATTTATTTGCATACGTCACAGAAATTTGGTGTGCGTGATTTTCACCGGCTGGATATTTTCGTAGATAACCGAATCAGTACATGCAGTAAATAGTGTTACGCACTCAGAAATATTGAATGCAATAAAACATTTTAAAATTTAATCATACAGGAAAATAAAACTGTTATTTTTTTATATTAAAAAATGTCATAAAATTTTGATTTTGAGATTTTGTGATAATTTCTTAATGGCATTTTTTGATCGCTAAAAGAATGTTTTATATATTTCGCGTGTGAAAATTAGAATCAATTACGTTTTTAATTAAAAAGTTTCTTTTATGACATCATTTTCTCTTTATATTTATTTTTATTGCATGTTTTCTTTTAACTTATATTTTGTTTGTGTGTGGAAGTCAGTTCTGGTCACTATTTTTTCGGCACGGGTACCACAAGCGCATCAGATTTGGCGCAATTTTTTTTCAAAGCCCATTTGGCGAAAACTCCGTTTTCAAATAACGCTTACATACACATTTTTAAATTATTTTCTATTTTCAAAAAGAACTTACAGTAAATAAAATAATAAAAATAATTAATAACTATAAAAAGAAATGTTTTATATAATTAAAAAAGGAAATGAAAGTAAATAAAGATTTTATGAGTAAATAAACAAATAATAAACTAGTAAATCTGCAGATCAGGAGCCTCAACGTCATCTTTGTTCATATATTTTTTAAAACACACTTTGGGTACTATTCAACTTCTTGGAAACTGTAATTTAAAATTTTCAAATTGCGTAATTATTTATAAGAGTAAAATAAGAATTAGAAGTTTTCAGCCATCAAAAGCGGTAAATTAAAAATTTAGTTATGTTAGGATATTCTGAAAATTTCATGATCTATTATTTTTGTTTTCTTTATTATAACATAGTAAACCCCCCGATCCTCACTTAATTTAAATTTGTCACTTTCTAATAATTGTGCTAATGGTTATTGTATATCTTGCATTTCTTTATACATTTTGATTTATAAGAATAAGTAACAATTTGGGCAAATATTTTTCATTATCCTCATACTTCTACATGCCTGCCAACCACAAATACCTAAACCTGATTCATCAGGAACTTTTGTAAGTGTAAACTCAGTAATCTAGAGTTTTACAAATTTGTTTCCGAAAAAAAAAAAGTTTTGATTGCATTTTGTTGCAGCTATAGCGGGACAGACAGACATATAGAAGAAGAGACTGTCATATGAAAAACAATAAATTTCGTGTCTCCAAAGTAAGCCTTCACTGAAGTTTCGGCAATGACGTCATTATTCATGAGTTATTGATATTCATGTTTCTTGTATTTTTAACGACTACTATAAAATACCTGTTTTTCTTCAACTATGACGTCATATTTTATTAAGTGAAATATTTATTAAAAATATAATTCTTTTTTATTTCTTTTACTTCTAATTATGTCCCCATTTTTGTCAGAAAAATTCTTATTAACGAAACGAATATCCGTGTTTAATATTTAACAAAAAGTACTATATCTATAGTTATTTTAATTCTGACGTCATAATTATTTTTTTTTCATAGTTTAATTTGTCGAATGGAAATTGCTCAATTGAAACTTTCTGCTGTTGAAAAATTATTAGTCCAAATTTTGATTTTTTTTTTTTTTTTTGGCAACGATAAATGAAATTGGTTAAATTTTATTTAAAAAATCCCAATTTATTCTGTATGAAAAAGAAGGAAATTTTGAATTATTAAGGAAAATATTTGAATAAAATTAATAAAACATAGCCTATGTTTTTTTTTCTTGGCTATGCTATATTTATACGCAAAGATACAAAGACATTAATTAATTCATAAGTTTTGATGTTGAGTTCATTTAAATTTTCGTACACCCTTTCAAATTTATAACATTATAAGGACAAGGATTAAGATGAATGGTTGCTTAGCAACCATTAAAAGAAAATAAAGAAAATGAAATAAATACATTTCAAATAAGTAAAACTCTAAAACAAATTAGTTTATATTCTTGGAACATATTTATAAAAAATCTGCAAAATTTACAGTAATAATTTTAAAAATCTGACAAATGCGTTGACGAATTTTCAAAATAATACGAATAATTTAACTGGTAAATTTTAGTATTCATTTATCAAGAATTCCATAATTAAAATGTGTCATTTTCTCTCAGGGGGAAAAAATGAAAATCATTTGATTTGCCAGAGAAAAGCATTATTGCGCGAATTAAAATATTCTATATCTTCCGAACGAATGAATCAAATCTTATAAAAAACTATACAGCTTAATCCCAGTGCCTCACTAACATACCCACTTAATTGCAAACCAATCGGATGTTTTTTGCATCAGTTATCGCGGAACAGACAGACTGACTGACAGACTGACAGACAGACACAAAAAAATTTCGTGTCTCCAAAGTAAGCCTTCACTGACGTTTCGGCAACTAGTAAATCTGCAGATCAAGAGCCTCAACGTCATCTTTTCACTTCTTTTTTTTTTAAAACACACTTAGCGTAATATTCAACTTCCTGGAAACTTTAAAATTTTTGAATTACGTAATTATTTATAAGAATAAAATAAAAATAAGAAATTTGAAGCCATCAAAAGCCGTTAAATTAAAGATTTAGTTATGTTAGGATATTCTGAAAAATTCATGATCTATTATTTTTGTTTTTTTATTATACCACAGTAGATTTCTTCAGGGGGGCTCCGTCCCCCTGAACCGCCCGTAGTCTCATTAAATTTAAATTTCTAACTTTCTATCAATCTGCTAATGGTTATCGTATATCTTGTATTTTTCTACATTTTGATTTATAAGGATAAGTGACAGTTTTAATAAGCATTTTTCATTATCGTCATATTTCTAGACACCTGCCCACCAAAAACAACTAAATCTGATGTATCAGGAACTTTTGAAAGTGTAAACTCAGTAATCTAGTGTTTTACAATTTTGTTTACGAAAAAAAGAGGTTTTGATTGCATTTTGTGGCAGTTATCGGGAAATGACAGATAGACAGAAGAACAGATTGAGAGATTGAAAACAATAAATTTTGCGTCGCCAAAATAAGCCTTCGCCAAAGTTTCGACAATGTCGTCATTATTCATGAGTTATTGCTGTGCATGTTTCTTGTATTTTTAAAGACAATTATACCTCTTAAGTTCAAGTCCATCGGATGTTTTTTGCGTTAGTTATCGCGGAACAGACAGACGGGCAGACTGACTGACAGACAGACAGACAGGCAGACAGAAATAAAAAAATTTCGGTTCTCCAAAGTAAGCCTTCACTGACGTTTCGGCAATAAATAAAGCCGGGTTACCATCTCAGGTAAAATAATGCCAATGTGACGCCCTTTATGTACCCTGGTGCATATGTGACATCTCTTTCCATTTTTCATCCATTTCCTGTTGGCATACAACTTTGAAATTTGGAATATGTGTGCATACCTGGGAGCAATACTGGAATTAGACATTGATTTTTTTTTTATATTATTCGATCCAAAAAGGGGTAACGGGGTCTATTTTTTAAAGATTTATACAATTTATACTGCATAAAGGAACCTATTTTTATACTATTTTCCATAAAGGAACCTATAACCTTACCTATTTTTATATACAAGAAGAAGGGTACTTACATATTAACGACACCGCAGCAGAAGTTGCGCTAATGCGCGAAAAAAGAGCAATCTTGTTGCTCGTACGCGCACAAAAAAATGGCTTCAAGAATGAACAAAAGAGAAAAAAAAGCACTAAAAAACCCAGTAAAGCACTAAAAAAGCATTAAAAAATGGCATCAAAATCAGGAAACAACAAGGCAACAAGGATTGTATTTTATAGGCGCATTAACGCAACTTCTGCTGCGGTGGCGTTAATACGTAAATACAAGAAGATATTGCTTCTTCTTATTTATTTATTTGGATTTTAAATAAGATCACTTAAAATCGTGTTTTTTAAATGTACGGAAAAAATGCATTTCGAGAGAGCGCGAAAAGAACAATATTTGGCGATTTATTACCTGCGTTTGGCTAAGTGTCTTACTACCTTGTATTTAATACTCTTCACAATACTTCGCTGTTATATGGACCTAGGCGCTTTTATAAAAAGTTTGACGTAATTCGGGCTTAAGAAAGTGAATTTTTTACTGAATAATACAAATAAATGAAAAATGAATACTAAGAAATACTAATAAAAGAAAAATGAAGCATTATATTGATCTATGTATATTTAAAAATGCATCTGCTTGCACTAATTAGATAATTTATGTGTATATAATAGGAGATAAATAGCTTTTGAATCTGTATTTCTATGCTATAAAGCATTAACGTTTGTGTGTTTTTCGTTATCATTGGGAGTACCTAGCCGATTTAAAAAATATTGTGGGCAAAAAATGTTGGTAAACCATCTTTGGTGCAAAATATACTATATTTTGGTAGGAACAATAATCACCATCAATGCACGAGCAAAAAAAGTTCTAAAATTGAGAATTCTTTGATGTTAATATGAATAAAAATTTAAAATCTTTTTATTTTTATTTTTGTGGCAACTTTTAAGATATAATATTCTCGTTATTAACGATTTCTAAAACATTCAACAATTTAATTTCACAAATTAAACGTTTTTTACTTTCTTCTATCTTTACAAGAAGAAAGTATTGGATTCATGAAAATTTTCGACTTCCGGTTTTCGATGGATTTATACGTTTTAGAAGGTCCTGAACACGTTTTGACTATTTTTAGAAAATGTCTGTCTGTGAGTCTGTCCGTCTGTCTGTCTGTCTGTCTGTGTGTGTGTCTGTCTGTCTGCATGCAACAAAAATTTGTGGGCGCTCTATCTCAAGAACTAATGCTCGAAATTTAATAAAATTTTATATTCAGTTAGACCGTGATATGAATTAGTGCCTATTGGTTTTTGGTGAAAATTGGCCTGCAGGTGGCGCTGCTATACTACGTTTTTCATGATTTTCAAGATTGCTATATCTCAAGAACTAATGCACAGAATTTCACCAAATTTCAGATTCTGTGACCCCTTGATATAGATAGACGCTGATTAAGTTTTAGTGTAAATTGGCCAGCAGGTGGCGCTGCTATGCCACGTTTTTCATGATTTTCATGATAGCTATATCTCAAGAACTAATGCACAGAATTTCACCAAACTTCAGATTCCGCGATACCTTGAGATTCATAGTCGCTGATAAGGTTTTGGTGTGAACTGCCCTATAGGTGGCGCTGCTATGCTACATTTTGCACTATTTTTGCTATAGCTATATCTCAAGAACTAATGCAAAGAACTTCATCAAATTTTAGATTCTGTTACACTAGAATATATAACATAATTAGACGCTGATTACATTTTGGTATTAACCTTCTAACAGGTGGTGTAGTTATGCTGCATTTTGCACGATTATTCCGATAGCTATATCTCAACAACCAATGCACAGAATTTCATCAAACTTCAGATTTTGTTACACAATGACATATAACATAATTAACCGATGATTACGTTTTGTTATAAATCCTTCAACTGATGGTGCTGCTGTGCTATATTTTACACGGTTTTTTTTAAACTAGCTATATCTCAAAAACTAATGCACAGAATTTCATCAAACTTCAGATTCTTTTACACCTTAACATAATTAGGCGCTTTTTTACGTTTTGGCATAAATTGTCCAAGATATGGTGTTGCTGTGCTACGTTTTGCTATTTTTTTGTTATAACTACATCTCAAGAACTAATGGACGAAATCCCATCAAATTTCAGATTCTGTTAGGTCTTGACATAAATAGATGCTTATTAGGTTTTTGTATAAATTAACCAACATGAGGCACTAATAAGCTCATTTTCTCAGAATATTAATTAAATTTTGTGTTTTAGGCTTTTCGGATACCAGAATTTCATTAGGCTAGGTCAAATGTTCGAGGAAATTCGGTAGTGGGTAACTTTGGGGTCACCACGTTTTTTTTTTTTTTTTTTTTTTTTTTTAAATATTAAAATGTACTTATGAGATAGAAGAAAGTTTTGGGATTGACACATCCAACTAGTTTATCTAGAAAAAGTTTTAAACCCAATTTATTGAGACTATTGCAATATCTAGGATACTGTTGGGGTTGGGGTCAGAAACTTTGGCATCACAGTAACTTATAAGATGTAAGCGCTCGTTTAGTACCAAATTTTTAAAAAAGGATTCCTTAACTGTTATCGACAACCTCGTTGCATTCGTGGAAAACAGATATTCAACATTATAAACTATTCGGACGGATTTCACACCATATAAAATACACTTCATTCTTTTCAAACATAATAGTTTATGTTATTTATAGTTTCTCAAATCGGTGCGAAGCTTCTGTTTATACTTATGACATCATTTCAAAGAGTTATATTTGCAATATAGGAAAATTTGGTGTTTTATTTTCTGTATTACTTTTAACATTTTGCATATTTCCAATTTTATATCCATGCATGGTTTGCTTTTCTTTTATAAAAATAATACATGCAACTTTATACATAAGAATTTGTAATTCTATGATTCAATATGCTTATTTTCATCATATTTTATCACAATGAATGACCAATTAAAGGTAACATCTCATTTTCTTTACTTATCGCAAGTTATTAAATGTATATTCTCAGCAATATCGCTCAGACTAATTCCTCTGAGGGAAGTCCTAGTAACTCATTTTTAAATTCAATTATGCTCTCAAACGCATTCAATTGGCAGTCTTTTGTTATTTAGGAGCTATAAAATGTGACGTATTAGTCGATTTTTATTAATAAAGTCGGAATTATTTCAAAATATGTTGTCAAAATGGGCATTTGATCCGAATTTAGCTTAAGATGATTCTGATAAAACCCGTCCTTATAGAAAAATGAAATGGAAAAATTTTCAAAAGAGGACAAATAAAGTTGTTAAACTGGGTTTATCTGCAATTAAATTTATTTTTTGTTTTTGAAATGAGCACTCTTCGAAATCTACTTCTGCCTATAGGCCAAGCCGACAGAGATTTTTTATTTCAAAAAATTATCAAAGATGGGAGCACCTATAGACATATGGAAAAATTTTTTTAAACTCTTCGACATTTTGTTTGTCCTCAGGAGCCAAAATACTGCTCACTAGGGTGGAGCGAAAAAATTTTTTTTTCGAAAATCAAAAACGGGTAGGTGCCAAAAGTTGCCTTTATACTAGTACAGCAACTGCGTGAAATTTTACCGCTGAAAAAAAAATGGCTTGAGTCTGCGCTTTTGCTCCAAAAATCGAAATTTTGGGTAAAATTTGTCATTTTTTGTCATTTTTTCAAAAAAATTAAAAAAATTGTACAGAGCTGGTTAGTATTTAAAAGTGTTGCTTAGACCTTTATATTTATCTGCTTAACATATTTAAACTATAAAACAATATGTTTATTCCCTATAGCTGGAGCAAATCAGACAACTTTTAGTAAGAAAACAGCATAACCACTCTATTGGGTCATATAACGAATTGTTGTTTTTAATACAGCTCTTGTTTTCAAAACTACCTTGGACATGCGTCGTGGAGGTGGCTATATTTCCTATACCATCCGGCAGAACTATTCGATCATCTTAGAACAGTGTTTTATTTATACATTGATTTGTGATTTTCTTTATAAAAATTTGGCATGTTTTCGATGCTTCCACCTTGTTTATCAGTTCTTTGCATCCACATGCTGCTGTAACTATCTTCATGTATATTTTTACTGTTTATACAAAAAAATGGCAAGCAGAGTAATGCAAGGGAATATTATTAAAGGGATCTATTCGGCCATGTATTATATTTATCAAACTTACATTCAGTTGATGAATAATGATTGGAAATTCTGTTACCACAACATTTTTTCAGTCAATTGTATTTTTTTACGTAATGATTTGCTTCAAAGATGATTTCAGATATTTCAACTATAAGTATGCCATCATTTATTCTACGAATGCATTTTTTATTGTTTAATGTGATGGTGATCGTCAGCGAGAATTGCAATGAAAATTTGTTCTCCATGTGTAAAGCAACCGCTGTTGTAAATAACTTTTTTTTGCATTAGTTTTATGCCGTTTTCTAAGTGTTTTCGTATCCAGTTAATTTCCTATTAACTTTTAGATCCCCTTTTTATGAGTGGACAACATTTGATGGTGAAATGTCCTGGGGATAAACTTATAATGCATTGTACTTTATGAGGGAATGGACGGATATCGACTATAAGTGCTCATTTAAAATTAGGAGAATTTTATTTGTGACTGTGAACCATTTTGCATGGGGTAAGCTTAGAATTGTCTATGATATTGAATCATTCGCTACTTCAACTCCAGTTAATTTCCTCTGCGTAAGTTATTAGAGAAGTCGATATAAAACGTTCTAAGCTACATGGATTCACTGGATCAATAAGGAAAATCTTTGTCTACGGAATATTCACTTTCTATTGCAATTTTTTTTTATAAAATAGAGAAATTATTTTCTCAAATTAAGAAGAAGATACTCAGAACAGACTAGAAATTTCTGTCGGAGATTGCAAAGCTAATTCATAAGGAAAGCTATTTCTCAGAAAGAATGGGGAATAGAAATTTAGAAAACATCTCACAGAAAAGACAGCTCATAAAGTTAACAAAATTTTCCGATTTATATAAGCACAGATTGGCAATCAGCGTCTATATGTTCACTCACCAAATGTATAATCCAAGTTTATACATACCTAAATAATAGATCTAAAATCTTATTAGAAATTACTAGACTACGGAACAACACAGGAAAAGACATAAAGCATACTAAAACTTCTTTAGAAATATTGTTGTTTTACACGCAAATTTTGTTTGCAATCCTCTGTGACGATCGTCATAATATTAAACAGCTAACTTCTCAGCATATATTCAATGTAATAGGTTCAATAAATGATGGCATACTAGAAACTGAATTCATACAATCAATTTTTAGGCAAATCATTGCATATAAAATGTAATTGATTGAAAGAATGCTGTGATAATAGAACTTCCAATCATAATGTACTAATTGCATGAAATTTTAATGAAGATAATAGACTGCTGAGTAGGTTCAATTAAGAACATACCCAATACATTACTCAGCTTCTCTTCTGTTATACATGGTATAAAAATATACGTGCAGCAAGTCACACCAGCATGATCCAAATCATCCAAAGTCTGTGAATACACTGTAAAAAAAAATCTGTAAGGTTACTAAGAATTTTCTAGGAAACTGGGATGCCTAGAACTTTTCATGTAACCACAACAGAAGAAAATCATGTACAATTACAAAAGTTGCTTTAGTTAATGTTACTAAATATTGTTTAGTAAACATACTAACGATTTTTTAGTGAGTTTCCTAAAGAAAAGTCTGTAAATTTTCTAAATATTATTTAGTAAACTTACTATAAATTATTCAGGGAGTTTAGTAAGGAATGTTTCGTAAATTTACCAATGATTATGTTGTATATACAGTAACGATTTGTTAGGGAGTTTTCTAAAGAACGTTTTGTAAACTTACTACTGATTATTTAGTTAATTTACTAACGATTTGTAAGGGAGGTTGTCATATCATTTTATATAAATGTACTAAACATTATTTAGTAAGCTTACTAGCGATATTTTAGAGTGATCACTATATATATATTGGTAAATTTACTGAGAATTATTTAATAAACGTATTTAGGAATTTTTAGTGAGTTTTCTATACATTATTTTGTGAGTATTCTAATGATTTTTAGTATTCTTACAAAACATTTTGTAGTATATTTATTGAGAATTTGTTGTACATTTGCAAGGAACTTTATGGCATATTTAGTATGGTTTTTTTATGCTTGCACCTTAAACCTTTTATGTACTTTATAAAAAAATGTAACTTTAATGAGATATCGTTAGAAAAATTACCAATTTTTTTTTTTTTTTTTTTTTTTTTTTTTTTTTGTATTGTATTGTATTTAGGCCACATTTTGTATTCTCGTCAGAAAGTTCTTTGCAACAGTATAAGTGTTAATTCAGTAAATTTGTTAATCATTTTTTGTATTTAAAATATTTTATTTGCACATACCAACATGTATTTGTAACTGCACAAATTGTTTGCAATGTTATTACTACATTTTTACAGCAGTATTCCAAAAAGATTTTGCGTAATTGTTTTTTATTCTAATACTTAAATTAAGCGGAGTTATTGTAGTATTCTTTCAACATGAAGTTGAATTTTTACAGTTTTAAATATCCAGAGTGGAATTTTTCTCATGTATCAAAATATTTCGATGTAAAATAAGCAATATGACCTACGATGTTTTTCAATATTACCACAGCAATTGACATAAATGTTACACATGAGAAAACTCACTGAAGTTTCAATGTAGACATTTAAATAGGTGCAAAATCATTTTTTATATTATATGAGCATTATAACAATATCACTAAATAAGTAGATAAGCTGAAGCCGATCTTACGGTCTTTAGTTAAACTAAAAAAAGCAAATAGATAGAGAAATAAATAAATTTCCATAACTGAGTTTTAAAATATGCCTAAAAGAAATATGATTTTAGATGAAGTACGGTGCTTAATTTATACATATAAAGCACTGGGCCTCACCTAATCCAATGCATGATTAGAAAACCTGCATATTATGAAAAAACATTTTCTGTTTATTCTATGCGAATATGCTTTTAAACTAGAATGCTAGAAATGAAAATATAGTAGTCTTATATTTAAGATGTTTTGTTCTGTTCTATGGTCATATGAATTTCATTAACAAGTGTCTTCTGTTACATATATTTGAAACACTATACAATAACTAATTCAATGGTTCAAAACAGATAAGAGTTCTGGAAAAAAAATAATGCCTTTATCCGAATGTCACATTTAAGGTTTTTTTTTTAAACCTTATTCTTATTTCAGGTGGATATGTCGAACAATTCTTACTAATTACTAGAATCTTTTTCCCTTTAATTTTTTATTGTCTTTTACCTGGACTTATTCTTAATAAATTTCTTTCACCATCTACGTTTAATACATTATACATTTTTTAATACTTTATTTGGTTGAGAGTTTTGTTTCAAAATAAAATATTAAAGAGGAAAAATTTAATTATTGATAGATCACAAATTTAAAACTCTAAACTGGCTTAAAGATCCGGAAGAATGAGTCGAATATGTATGAATTTAGTAGAATTCTTCTGTGGTTAATATTGCTCTGGAATTAGAATCTTTAACTAAAATAGTTGCATATAGGAGAGATAATATACACACCTTAACATATGTACACAAAAATGCATCTTTGACTTATCAACTATAATTGTGGGCAGGTCTCGCACTTTTTATGTTTATCAGTATGTTATAATCAGAGTTTACTAAGCAATCTTTCTGAAAGTAAAAAACTAGAATGGAAACAAAATGAAATACATATCGATTTGGAAAATATTATGGAGCTGTCGTTTTTGATATAAATGTAATATGAATATCTATACTACCAATAAATGCAATATGATTAAATAACAAAATACAATGAAATATGAATAAATTTTATTAAATAACTATTTATTTAATTCATTACAACAAAAAACATTTATATCTTTTTAATATGACTCACATTTTGCAAATACTACGTAATTAGTATTTATACAAATACCTATGAATTGCATACTTTTAAAAAATTATTTTTGGAGATTTTGGGAACATATCATAAAATGAATGTTAAAGATATATTGCAATAAAATAATTGGAAAATTTCAGTGCTGCAGAATGAGGTTCACAAGATTTTTCTCATTGAAAGATAGTGCTTCTTTTTCCTCTACTTTCGTCAGCAAGGAGCTCATATTGTTTTTAAATTGAACTTCAGTTTCTTCATGCATCTAAAATAATAAGTTAGATGTTAACATAAAAAAGAAAGAAAAATTTAGTAAAATTTATAATGAATATATTATAGAAAAGCCAATATACATCTTCGTATTGAATGTTACAAGTATTTAAAAATTAACTAGATGAAGAAAAAACATGCATTTTAAATTCAAGCTGATGATCGGCATTTTGGCAAAGTTAAAGTCGCATATACAGTCATAGGATTTTTTCATCTGAGATGTTTCCATTTACTGACATAGTATCAATAAATCGTAAATTGCTTTCATTATTAATTACTAATTTCAACTAAAATGAACTCGCAAAACCATATTGAAAAGATCTTTTTTATAAAGGCTTGACATTCTTCTAACTTATGAAATAAAAATACAAAAATCAATTGATAGGGGGAATTGTAACACATAAAAAATATTGAATATGCTTTATAAATGCTAAATATGTATCAATAAAATTGCTCAATTGTTCTTAAAATGATTTCCTGAAGGCATCCATAATGTTGAAGATGTGGATTTTAAAAAATCATCAGCATTGTATGTTGTCATTGTCCTTTGACGGCAAGTCTATATAAATAAATAATGCTGAAACACAATACGCCTTCTTACCCAATATATAATGCCAATAGGCATTCATTTTAATATAAAAGTTTAATCTTCGAATATATGCAAACAGCCATCATTTGACAGGCCCAATTATTAACGAATCTGGGTACCTTTGTTGATAATTTTTGTTATTATAGAGAAAATTGCGGTGGGGTGCGACACTTTTTACAAAATTTAGAAAATCAATTTTCTTTAACTTTAAAACAAAAATTTCAATTTATAGAGTGCAAGGTGAAACCACCTTTTAATGTGCTTGAACAATATAGAAACAAAACATTCAAAAGGTATTTTATAATTAAAGAAATTGTAGGTTTTAAAATGTGCCCCATAACTCACCACTTATAGAGATATATCGAAATGCAGTAAAATAAAGCTATAAGGCACAACTAATTAAGTGTCGGCTAGATATATAATCTAATAAAGATTGCAGAATGATATAATGTATGTGGCACAACATAAAATTCCAAGATTTTCATAACGTAAATGGAAATTCAGTATTGTTAGTCATAGATAACATTAAAAAATCGTCAATTCAAATTATTTACATTTTGAAGTAAATGAATATACTATCAATGTTATAATTAATATATTACCCTCTAAATATGTTTGCATGTTACCAATTTACATTCATCTCATTAAAAAAAAAAGAAAGGCATAGCCCATTCCTCCCTTTACTGGCATGTCCCATTCCTCCCCACTTTCTTTTTTTGTGTTAAACTTCTTGTACAAACAAAAGTGCTGCTTTTAGACTTGTTTTAAATAACTAATAATATACAGTATAATGTTCCATAAATAATAAAACTATTACACCTATGAATAACAAATCATTAATATACAGAAAGCATAAAAAGTAAATTTACATTTGATTCTTGGAATGATCTTTTATACAATTGTAAGCTTATGCAGACCAACATTTTTTTTTCAAATAAAGTTTGGCTACCAATGCTTCATCTAGTGTGCGATTGATGAAATGTTTAGAATGTTGCATAAAGAGAAAAACCCACTGTCCAATTCCTCCCACTATCTCACACCACTATCCCCTATATTTTAACATTTTATAAAAATTACGTAAAACCATATTAAATACCTCTTATATTTGCATGTATAAAAATTAATTGAATTTTAACAAAATTAATGGAATTTTAACTCTCTCAAATACACTGGCGAAGGCAGATCACTTCAAACTACAAGGAAAGCATATGTTTATTAAATATATGTACTTTCCTTCATATAAATGTTACTAAACTTCCGTATTTGAACATCTTTTTAGAGCACTTCAATAGACCATACTTGCATTACCTACGAAAATTTCGTAACATTTCGACAATTAGAAATATTTTTTTACAAAATAAAATGTGTGAAAATTTTGACAAAATTTGTTAAAACCTTTGAGTTTTATCGCGGTAAAAGTCTTACCAGCCCTTTTCCACTAAATATCAATATTTTTTTCACCCAGGCTTCGTATATCTTATGTTTTTAACACCAAAAAAAATTCAAAGAGTTTGGTCAATAATGTCAAGTTTTTTAAGAATGTAAAATAGCGGAAGTACCTTGTACCACAACTCCAAATCCCACAATTTTCTTCTATCTCGTACATAATACTATTTTAAAATTCATCGAAGTACCAAAATTAAAAGACAATCTATGCCCATCATGAGAATTCTAATGATATGAAATTCCGTGCATTAGTTCTTAAGATATGAATATAGGTAAAATCACGTAAGAAATGCACCATAAAAGCGCTAGTTGTTTAGTGATCTACACCAAAACCTGCAACGGTGACACTGCAATAGCTGGTTTCAATATATAGCCATTTAGTAAAAACAAGTTCTTTGGTATATCTGACCCGTAAAACGTGTAAATCCGTTGAAAACTAGAATTTACATTAAAAATTAATCATCACCAATTTATATCAGAGACAGACTGGACATAATTTCTATATTAAACATATATATTTTAAATATTAAATCCTGTGCATTAGTTCTTGTGACAGAGTACCCACGAAATGTGTCACTCACATGCAAATAGAATCACAGGCTCACATTTCGTAAAAACGGGAAATCTGTCCCCTAAAACATCTAAATGTGACGAAACTTTTTACGAATCCTATACTTCGTAATAACAGAAGAAATAAAATATTCAAAAATTATCTTTGAAAAAATTAATTGTTAAAAGTCTCTCTATATCTGTGTATGTTACTGTACAATTCATATTACGTACGTTTTAAATAAATTCGTACACTTGATTTTATGCAATATAACTATAATTATAGTTTTATAGCCCCTTATCGATTGTCTATGGTTTTAAAAACAATTTTGAAACATGAAATATTTTTTAATTATTCTGTATCGCGTAGAGCTCGCTTTCGAAAGGGGCTGTGCAAATATAATTTTATCAACTTTTTGTTAATTTTAGATCCCCTCCCTCCTTCCGATTCATACGTTATCATCCTTCAACTCCCCCCCCCCCCCATTAATGATATCGGTATCAAAGTGTAGAAAATTTGGATTCCTATAACTTATTTTGCTCGAAAAGACATACAAAACTTGTTTCATTTATTTTCCGCATATTTTTATGATCAAATGATGAGAAGTTGATAAATTATCATTTTACATATGAAAAAACTTTATATCACATAACAATTAAAAGCAATACTATTTAAACGAATCTTATGATACCTTTTTGTTACATAATGCATTCAGCAGTAATAAAGATTTATTGTACTTGCACCGAACGGAGATGGGTGGGGAGCATATAGAAATTCATATCAAAAAACGAAGACAACATTCTTTCTCTTTATTTATTAGTAAGGACAAGCTTAATTTCAAATACACTTTATACTGTTTCTCGAACTGTGATTATATATTCATACACATATGAAGAAAAATATGAATTTTAAACGTTAGAGGATACTATATTTTAGAGTTTAAAAATTTTATAATAATTTAGCGATTTTAATAACTTTGTATTAAAAAAATATGTAACAGGCTATAAAAATAACGTACTACTTTGTACTAAAGACCATGTTACAAATAAAAAGAGAAACAATTGATGATCAGAAATGATATTTATATCAAAAGACAAACCTCCTCCTCCTGAAATGATAACATTATATTTGCACAACCCCAAAGATTAATTTGTTCTTAAAACAACATAAAAAGTTCATCCTTTTTTACATCTAATTTTACATAAAAATAAAAACTTCCTCTATGAGTAATTAAAATAATATATATAAAACAAATTTAACAGACATGCAATTGAACTACTCACTTAAAGCTCTGAAACTATCGGAATATAAAAAGAAATTATGGGAGAAACAATTTTCAGAAACGATTTTATAATTAACGAAACTGCAACTAAGAGAAAAAAAAGAGTGAAAAAAATTGGAATTGTCCCATTCCTTCCTTTGCTAGTATGTCCCATTCCTCCCTGTACTTTATGTTAAACTTCTTGTATAGACATAAATTCTGCTATTAGATATAGTTTAAATTATGGATGATTAGCAGTATAATGTTCTATAGACTGAGAAACAATTATTTATTTACATAAACAAGTCATTAACACTTCATTGGGCGCGCTGTATCTGAGAGATACATGCGTAAGAAATTCGTCGTTTTCGAAAAGGAAAGGGAGTTTCACGACCTTGACCTTTACAGTATCTGTTCTTCCGGTCATTTCCGTCCCTGGAATGCAGTGGTTTAAAATTTTTGTCGATAGGAATTTCCGGTTTCGCGCTTTGTTAAGGATTTGTATCTATTAGATACATGCGCCCGATAGCGTTTGTAGTTACTTTCCCACTGATACTAGGTTAGAATATGTGAATACCTCAGTCTCTCCTGTTTAAATTTCGGCCTCGAAATGATAAAAACTAAACGATTTTTGGATTTGAATAACTCTAAAGACATAGAAATTGCTCATAAAATTTTATTTAGCAATGACAGTGACGATCCTGAACAGTTTGAAGAAAGTGACGATGAATAATATTTTAAAACTCATTTTCAACAAAATATGATGCTGAAATACAGAATGTATCTGTCAGATACATCGCGCCCGATGATGCAACTTTTGAAGCGCGCCCGACGGAGTGTTAATAGCAAAAAGCATAAAAATATATAGCAAATTTACTTTTTATTCTTAAAATATTATTTTCCTTTTTACAATTGCAAGCATATGTAAATCAGCTATTTTATTTAACTGAAGATTGGGAATGCTTTTGTTTAATGGAATACGTAACTGATGAAAAGTTTATTAATGGAATATAAAAAGAAAAATGTTCTGTCCCATTCCACCCCACTCTCCCTTATTAAGTAACAAAATCTTGGGTTAAGTGATTTAGGGAAGATTTAAGGTGTTTAACTGCTATCAAAATAAAGTAACAAATACAGCAGGAAGAAAAATAGACTTTTAAAGATTTTTAATTCAACGAGTAAGAATGGAAACAAAGATAACCATATTTTCTTTTATTATTGAAGGAAGGGAAGGGGATATTTCAAACGATTGATAATATAATTTATTGAAGACTTACAATTAGCGAAAAAAATGAAAATTAATTAGGGTGAAAGACTAAATTTTGTACGCTTGTAAGGCGAGAGGGAGGGGGGGGGGTTGATTTTTATTTGGATTTTATGGATATGACCTATTATTCATTTTTATAATAAAGGAACGGATCAGAATTTTTTTTTTTTAAGAATGACTTAAGGTTTTAAATTTTATATGTTGAGGGGGCAAAAAATTTAGCGATTTATTTTTCTTTTTAGAAATGGGGAGTATTAGATGACTTATTTACATTAATGAAAATTTATAAAGTACTAATGACCCAGTACTAAAGTACCCAGTGATTATATGGTAGAATTCGACATTAAGGGAAAGTAGGAAATAGGTTTAATCTCTTCAGTTTAGATCTACAATGAATATAGTAAGTTTTATTCTCATACTAGCGGAGCGTTAGAAATATATCAGATTTACAGTTTAATGCCACAATAATATCTCAAAAGAACTAACTATGAAAAACACTATTAATATAAGTGTTGTAAAGCTTAAAATTCCGAGTAAAATGAGCACTTACATTTAATAATTTTGCTGAACATTAATGGCACAATTCTATTTCAAAAATTAACCGCAGTGGTCAAGAGGTTTATCTTAAAGTAATTAGGGAAAAACTTGAAATTGTTTTGATCTTTTCAGTTTAGGTCTAGAATTAATATGCTGACTTTTTACCCGCGTACTAGATGAACGTTAGAAAATATGTACATATAGTGAAAATATACTTTATTAAAAATTATTTTAACTATATTCTAAAACAACTAAGTCTATAGAAACCACTGTGAATACAAATTTCTTAGAGTTTGAAATTCGCAATATATATATATATATATATATATATATATATGTCTCAATTCTATTTGAAAAATTTATCTTAATCGCTAATCCAAAGCTCTAAACTAGGAGAGATCAAGTTATCCATCTTCTATGTCTCCATTTGTTACATACGTGTACATTTTTTAAATTGTTGAGGCCTTCACGATGTTTTTGTAACTATGTAAGGATTTTATTTTGCATATTTTGAGAATTATAATTTAGTAGTTATTGAGAAAATGGTGCATGAATGATAGATGTTTTACATTTCATTTCTCAACTCACACCCCCAGACATAAATCATTGGTTTAAATGAAAGATTTTTTACTTAAAGACTAATTTTTTTTTCAATATTCCTAAGGTTTTAAACTTTTATGAATTTAAATGAAGATTCTTGTATACTAGTCGAAAATCATTTAATTAGAGCGATCTTTGTCCTTAAAACAAATATATAAAGTTTAAAATCGCGCTATTCGTTGACTTTGAACTTCTAGGGAAAAGTCTTATGCACACTCATTTGTCGCTCTACCATCCCCCCCTCTCCCATCCTTGCACTTTATTTTCAATTTCCTTAATTCTAATAGACACGCACTGTTGTTCACTCTATATAAATTATAATCACAGCTACACCCATTTCATATTGGAAATAATAAACAATCTTTGCCATCATTTACGAGTCATTTTTGAAATATTCCAAAAATTATAAAAGGATGTACTTTTTAAATTAATTTGTTTGTAGCTCATCTAGCAAAAGAAAGAAACATAGTAGATTTATTTATATTCTATGTAGATGGAAATTAAAACAATTTCTGGATTTCTCGTAATTAAATCAGACTTCGTCCTTTCTTTCATATACAATTTCTGGTCTATAACCCGCATTCAAGAGGTTAAGCCAGAATTCTCAATATATTCATCCTAAATAATGCATCAATAACTAAAAATTACATTTACATAATAACAATCACGTATAAACTGATAACCTCGTTTGTTCGCGCTGAAAGCTTTTGTTTAGTGATTTAGGCAATACTTGAATCTAATAGTTGAATCTAATAGTTGAATCCAATTGTTGAATTATGAAAATTCAACAAAAATGTTAAATATCGGTTGTCATTTTATTCAGAATTTTAAATTCTAAAACATTTGCATTAACAATGTTTTTGATAAGTTTATTTTTCGTTAGATATTTTATGGTAATCAATAAAATCGTGTTTTTCAATTATAAAATTTGTACCCATTTTTTAACGCGCACATAGTAAGAGGGGAACACTTAATACATTCATTCTAGACTTAAACTAAATGAATTTAAATAATTTCCAGCTTTCCATTAACTAATTCCGATTTCGGCTTTTTTCCCCTCCTCCACCACTGGGCTATAAAGAATTTTAAAGACTTTCTGTGTGTTCTTAAAGTTTCGCAAGGAGTGTGGATGAACGGGGAAATGATATTTTTTGGGGGGAAAGAAATGCCTTAATTGATAATTTATTATGACAATAAAGTAACGCATAGAACACATATTGTATTTTATGTTATTTTAATTTAAACTGTTTTAAAGAGTTTTAAATATTGAGTACTGTTACTGTGTAAAGAAAGTTCGGGAATAAAATTTTAAGGGTGAAATTCATATGAAGTTTTAATGAAATGAATGCGATTTAACGAATGTTTAATGGAATTTATTCGCTAAAATAGAAATAGAATAATACACATATATATATATTTCTTTTTTTTTAAAAGTAAGTTTTAAACACTTTAAATTTTGGTACTGCGGAAAAGGGGGCAAAAAAAAAAAAAGAAATGAAATTCAGAAAAAGAGCAGGTAAATTTGATTTATTGTATAAAACATTAGAAATTTTTTACTTGTAATAAACACAGATTTAACGAATAATTAGGAAGATTAGCTTGCTAATTACTAAAAATCAAACATTATATAATAAAATTTAAATCATATAGACTAAAAATTTACTTACTAACAAGAAATATTTTTATCGATACCAGATTCAAGATGGATGCATTACTCGGCTCTGTGGCTGCGTGAATAGTCCTTACGTCACCACTGAAGCCCTTTCTGATTGGCTGACAGGTGAAGCTAAGATATTTCATGTATTTGTACAATGCGAGTGGTAAAAATAATACCAGGCTACATATAAAATTTTAGTAAGCTTGCAGATTTCTGTAGCTTTACTAAAACTAGTTTCGTAGGTTTCCAGATTTTTTTTTACAGTGTACAAAGAAGAGATAAATTACTTTGATATATAGAAAACTTATACTCGTCTTCTGAAAAAAATAACAATTCAATACATAAATAAAACACTGGGCTTAGATGATTGGGTGGTTGAGACGGAAGGGATAATGCAACCATCTCTATGAGTTATATACACAGTAGTTTTGAAAGCAGCTAGGTAAGAAATGCATTCAAAAGAACATTTCGTTATATGCTCCAATAGAGAGGTTAACGCTGATTTTTCACAAAAAGTTGTCAGATTTGCTCCAATTATACAGACTACAGATATTGTTTTATAGTTTAAATATGTTAAGCAGATAATTATAAAGGTCTAAACAACACTTTTAAATACTAACCAGCTCTGTAGGAATTTTTTAATTTTTTTAAAACATGTAAAGGAAAATGACAAATTTTACCAAAAATTTCAATTTTTGGAGCAAAAGCGCAGACTCAAGCCATTTTTTTCAGCGGTAAAATTTCACGCAGTTGATGTACTAGTATAAAGGCAACTTTTGGCACCTACCCGTTTTTGATTTTCAAAAAAAACTTTTCGCTCCACCCTACTGCTCACTGTACTTAAAAGTAAAATCTCCAGCTTGATAAAAGAATAATTTGATTTATTTATTCTTTTTTTCTTTATTTAACATATACTATGGATACTAATAAATATTTATGATATTTTTTATTTTTAAAATTGAGAAATGCTAATGATTTGTCATTTTAACTCTTGTGGGAATGTGGGACACTTATGAAGAGTGTAGTTGGGGCAGATCTGAATATGTCATTAAATTGCCCAATAATCGTTCAATGATTCTATTCCTTTTAGTTAACTTCGTGAAAATAATGCCAGCTCCATTATCTATATTTTTATAGAAATAGAAGACATTTCTATCATATAAAATTGATTTTGTGTAATAGAAACTTCTACAAACACAACTGTCAGCAAATACATAAAAAGCAACAAGCTCTTTAGGTTCAATTGTAATTTAAATAAATTTCATGTTTTCTGAATTGCAATAAATGCTATACATTATTTTATTTAACAGTTTTCAATACCATTTTTTATGCATCATTAATGCAAAAAATATTACGTTTAACAACTTTGCAAATTTTTCTGTTTCATTTGTTGCAAACTTGTAGTATTACTTTACTTCCATTTCTAAAACAGCTATTTTATTTGGGGTTTTGAAAATAGATATAATTATTAATAAAATAAATTTTTTTAACTTATAACTACCGTGAAATCTCCATTATTGACTCCCCCCTTTCTTTTAAAAGCAAAAGAAATTAAATTTGGAAGAAACTTATAAATGTAAAACAATTTTTTATCTTTAATTTACAGGTGAATATGGCAAATATAGGAATGAGAATATTTCGCCTTTTGGTAGTTTTCCTATAAATATTATCCAAATGCCCCCTCCCTAAAATCTCCCTCAAACAAAAAGTCCTAAGCAAAATTAAAATTCTTTAATAATTTTCTCAAGTTTACTTCTTCATTTTTTTTTTGTTATATAGCAACAATATTTTTTCAATTACCTAAGCCCCTCCCCCAAATCTACTTATTTTTATTTTATAATATTTTGCTGAAACATATAACTCAGAAACTAAATAAATATACATATATTTTTCTTTATGGTGAATTTAATAAATAATACAACTAATGATTAAGGCAACATATGAAAAAGATAATAAAAACATGTCAAATTTTTTTTTCCTTGTATTCACATGTTTTCCTTATGTGTTTACAACTGGGTCACATATGAACATTTTTTATTTCAATAAACTATTAAGAAAAGTAAGAAGAACTGTAAAGTTAATTTTTAAAAAATACCATGCGTAAAAAAAAAGTTCTGGTTACTATATAGAGTAGTTTTGCTTATAGAAATTAACCCAGTTATGACAAAAAGCTATGTTTATGTGAATTGTTCACATGCATCCCAGTCTCCCCTATATATTCAAGTAGTTCGTTGTAGAAATTGTTGCTGACTACTTTTTTATGTAAATCGTTCAACAGGTGGCTCTACTTTGCTGTATTTTATTTACGATTTCTGCAATAGCTCTATCTCTAAAATTAATGCACGAATTTTCATCAAACTACAGATTCAGTTAATGCTTGATATAAAGTGATTCTATGTATGTTTTGATGAGAATGTCAAAATTAAAAAAATGAAATTTCATTATACATTAACAGAGTTAGAAAATATTAGCTCCATGAAAAGAAAATCATTTACGCTCGGGTGCAATCTTGAGTGTAAAACAATAAGTGAAAACAGAATTTTTAAATAATTAAAAAGAAAAAACTAAATTTAACAAAAATTCACAATACATCTGAAAGATTTATACTCTCATTCTTTCCTCAAAAAGTGTTTAATTTTCCTGGTTATTTACAATGGATACAATTTGTATACATTACCTACACAAAATGCAAAATAACGGGATATCTGAGCTCATTACCCTGAGATGAATAAAAAAATCTAAATAAATTAAAAGTACAATGTTGCAAAATACTTTTGCAATTCACGGTAATAACTCGCTATTTTGAAAATAGATATTTCACTGTTAGTGAAACGAGATTGGCCATTCAGGAGTCTGATATTTTGCAAACTGTTTTAAAAAATATACGCTTTTCATTGCTTGATCTTGTATATATAAGACATACTATACGGATTCCTGTCGTAACGCCACCGATTTCCAAATTATTCTTCATTCAGTGACATAAGACTGATGCAGTCCAATATTTAAATTAGATACGATACATGGAATATACGTATATATTAAATATACGTATTCTAAAATATACGTTTAACTGATACGCCTTATACGTATCCGGATACGTTTAAACGTATGTTTTAAAGTACTCGTATAGCAGAAAAACGTATCATACGGATATACGTATATCAGTTAAACATATAGCTGCTATACATATCCTATCGCGAGCACTAAAATAAAACAATTAGTGTAAATTTAAGATGAATGGAGATTACTAAGATTATTATTTCAATATATAAAATATCGGAAATAAGCAATAAATAATAATAATAATCATACTCATACAGTTTAAGACCTTTTGGACAATGTGTTTTAGATTATTTTCCTTATTGATTGCTTCACCAGAATCATTAATGGACCATTCAGTGGCCGCGTCTTGTATTGTATATGAACACTAGCGGACCCGACAGACGTTGTCCTGTCACCAACAGACGTTGTCCTTCCTGGCACCGACACCAGAAAATCAAATAAATGTACTTAAATATAGTAATACGCACGATAAACACTACGCTCTTAATTTAATTTCTTATTACAATTATGTAAAGAAATTATTTTTCACTCTTCAGTATTTTTTGAAGTCGGTTCAATTTTTGATAGAAAAGTTTATTTTTCTCATTTTTGTTAAAAGTTAACGATTTTCTGAAGTCAGTTAATCAAAATTATAATACATGCTATATTACTGTAAAGCATACACGTTTGACAGGAGCGGGGTTCGAACACGTGATCTCTTTCTTCAAGAAGCAGAGCTTATATCTGGTGCCTTAGACCGCTCGGGCATTCCGTACGCACTCTATTCATCCAACTTATTCAACACTTTTAATTAGCGAAAAATGACTAACTATTACTTTTTGCCTAGTTACTAAAAAAATACTGAATCAATTTCGACGAAATGTGAATCTAAACCATTCTCGAATCTACTGGAACGCACGCACAAAATTTCATCAAAATCGGTCCAGTCTTTTAAGAGGAGTTCGATTACATACACACGCACAGAAGATTTTTATATATAAAGATATTCGATATTGGGTTTTTTAATTTTGTTTGAGCAATTACAGTAGTATTGTAAGCCAGAAACCATAGTATGAAAACAACATGCACCCACCACTCTACGACACTTTCGCGTACTTTACACTGACAGTGCTATTATGTTATAATGTTTCGCTGTGATTCTATCCAAATATTATAGTTTTAAAAATTGTGATGACAATTACGCTAACATACTTACAAACACATTAAAAAGTATTCATATAATATCAGAGAGTGGCTGAAGCCTACTGATGTTGGGAGTATTGATAGATTTTACCAGGATTGTTTGGAACGAAATTAATATTGAACATGAATTGTCAAGATTCTTAAATATACAGCAATGGGACGTAATCTGTGGCACCTTACAGTAGTATTGTAAGCCAAAAACCATAATATGAAAACAAAATGTTCCCAGCACTTTACGATACTTTCGTGTATTTTACACTGACAGTACCATTACGTGATAAAGTTTCGCTGTGTTTTTATCCAAATATTATAGGTTTTAGAAATTGTGCGCCGAAAAATCAAATTTTGTTTACGAGAGGTATCACTTAGCATTCTCTGTTGAAAACTGTTGCTGTCTATTTAAGAATCTTGACAATTCATGTTCAATATTAATTTCGTTCCAAACAATCCTGGTAAAATCTATCAATACTCCCAACATCAGTAGGCTTCAGCCACTCTCTGATATTATATGAATATTTTTAATATATTTGTAAGTATGTTAGCGTAATTGTTATTTGTTTCAGCGAAGTAAGGAACGAAGACATTCAAAATGTAATTTGAAGTAGTGACGAATACCATATACTTGATAAAAGGTCTGCCTTTGTATAGCCAGAAGGAATGCCTCTGAAAAAATAGTTCATACTCTTTTAGATATAAATGTACGTGCTATCGAAAGCAATAATCACAGTATCATTGTCGTCATCCGGAATAAACAATCTTCCTGCTGAAGACCTCATATATTTTGCAATAACTTGTGTTCTGGTGATGTGTTCCATTCTTCGGTGTTTTGGAACAACGTTCTCAATCAAAGCCTGGTTTTCATATTTTACAGAAGATATTATTATTTTTCTTATATTGAATAACGAAGACAGAACATCATGATATAGACCAGTTCTTTGTTTTATAAGTAACACTGCAAAGCAAGTACGAGGTGACCGCTTTTTTGAGGAACGTATTTTGTACTTTACAAGTTCAAAGATATAGTTAAAATCAAACATAAATATACCCATGAGAATATAATAATAGATTTCGGAAAAGTGTCCATGTGTATCAAAATCGAGGCCTTCTTTGCTACGTTTCTGATATTGTTTTAAATATTTTCATGCATCGTATTTTATAAATCGACGTATTCTCACTTACAGGACTTAAATCTTGCAGAGTCAATTTACCGATAACGTAATATGAGTTTTACAGCACCGTTTTTGCGACGAAATATAGATTCTAGTTTTTATAAAGGCTTGAGTTTCAAAAACGTTTGCTACAATAACGAGGCAGTTCCTACCTTTACATATTATACAACAAGTGTTAGAGTTGTGAAAATGAGATATTGATAAATGTATATTAGGTTTCTTATTTGTGGTCTCATCAAATTTAATCGTTGAAGCATAATCTCTTATTGTTACATCAGAAGAAGAAATAGAAGTATTTAGAGCCTGGAGAGCACAAAATACATATTATTTGCATTTAGAGCACTATTTAGAACCACTCTGTAAATATCAGTTTTTCGAACATCTAAGTATCTGTATAACTTTTCTGTTAGAACAGATACGAAAAGTTTTCTGCGAGACTTTACAACAATGGCATTTGTATCTAAGCATTATTTATTAATAATTTCTTTAATAAATATTTACGGAAACAATTTTAGAAAACAACATTGACGTCTGAACAACGTTAATACTTTTTAAGTACGGCAAAAGAAGTCTGAACGCGCTCCGATAGTAGTGCATTTGATTCTCTCACATGATACATTTTTTTCTTTTACAAGTAGAAGAGCACACTGTACCGAAATAAAATAAGGCTCATATAAAAGCTTATAAAGAGTAGAATCATTGCATGTAAAAATTAATTGGGCTCATCGAGCGCCTCTTAATAAAAAAATAATTCAAAGTTACAAAAACATTAAAAATTCAGAAAAAAGCCAAAACACTCTACTTTCGGGCTATAATTTCCATCATTTACTGTCGTATTCACGACCTATGTACCTTGGTTTATCCCCCCTTTTACTTTGTTTTCCGACTTGAGTTCCTCTGAACTCAAGCTTGGCTTCGCTTTTTGTCCATTCCTCCCCCCTCGCACTTAGTTAGCGGTTACCTATGCGATTCCTTCTTCGCAGTTTTTGCAATCCCCAGTTTAATTACTTTAACTTTTACTTCCCGTTGTCTGCCTGCCACATTTGGCATGCTAGCCTGTGGATGTTGGCGATTCCCGGGTTTTTTTCAATTTTTTGGCGCACGATGTTGCAGTTTGCCTTTTCTGGAGTGGCAACCCTTCCGTGCATATAATCCGAGGGTTTCGCTAGTGTCGGGGGCAGAGACAGAGAAAGCCAATCCTTGGTGCTCTTGTGAGGGCAAGTTTTACAGGATAGCGAGCCTTTTTCCAGTGCCTTGCACCTATCAAAAATGTGCTTGGAAAGCCGCTGAATTGGGATTATCTTTATAGGGATTACCGTGACAAAAAAAGGTGACATTTGGATTTTTCTTAAATACGTTTTTATACCTTATCTAAATTGTACTAAGTTATTTTATGTCCGCTGCATAAGTGTTCTATTTTTGCTGACTGAAACGTATGTCGTCAAACTTAGTTAAACAATAATTAAAGTATTTATCTCCCCTTGATTTAATTCCACCACGGTGCCTAAAATATAGTTTGGACTGTAATTAAGTTTTAAATTTTTATGTTCGAACGAACTACATGTCTTGAGTCACTTCATATTTGACCACAGTTTTAATCTTGACCCACGGAAGTAAAACTTTGCTTATACCTGAGTTATTTTTGGAAAGTATTTGAATTGTTAAACACAACGCAATTTCTCAGCCATCCATTTTTGGCATTTTACGATCACATGTTTTACTTTTTTTAAATTGGGTCTACCCATTGACTTTTAGTTAATGTTGATGGTACAGGCAGAACCAACCAACCAAGACATAACAATTATAACTTCATTTTAACATCATCGGCCTTCATTATAACACAACATTTACTATTTTATTTATCACGTAAAACTTATATTAAACAAAAGTACATATCTTTAACTATACAAAGCCACAGAACAATCATCTGAATTCGAATGTTTTTTTCCGGGTATATAATGGGCGAAAAATAGACCTTATTCACCCACCTCCTTTGGAACATATTTCTGTTTCATATATATTAGAAAAAGATTTATTAAGAAATTCTGTTTGGGGAAAGTAGTGCCAGATGGAATAAAAAAAATAGTCGGAAGCCCTGTTACCGTATTTTAATAAAAATTCAAAGACGTTCAACGAAAGTGATGTTTTTCTTTAAATTAAGAAGCCTGAATTTCGATAATTCATCCAAAAATTCCATGATTCCGTTAACACACATTGTTTTAATAAGTAAAGATGAACAGGAAATATTCACAGTAGCTAAAACTTAAAAGTCATGTACGGTTCTTTATAAAGAAAGTCCATGTTCCAGTTATATCGTGGGGCCAGTTACCCCAACTTATTTTAAATTACTACCGATAACTTCCTGATTTTTTCTGCTTTTTGAGAGGCATTTTTTAGAAGATACCCTAAATAGTTTGCTATTTAATTATATAAGATACATCACACATAGAGTATCATTAGCCAAGGGGTAGTGAAATCCTATTTTGTTCAAATACACTTATTTTAACAAGTATTTAATGTACTCATTTCTAATTCCATTGTAATATTTTTTGCCTACATCTGTTTTTGTTTAATTATATTCCAATTTGTATCGAAAATATGCATGTTATGGAAAAATGTACTTAAACGTTTTTAAAAACGTGTTTATATCTGCCTGAATATGGAACTATCATTAAATAATTGCACTCACGCGTTATACAGGCCTACAGCTACAGATCTCTTTGGACATTTTAGTAAAAGAGTCGTCACCAATAATTTAAAATAGTTTATTCTTGATCTCGTAAAAGCTGCCTTCAATTAATCTTAAATTGTAAATTGCATCCTAAAGATGGTCGTTGAGTACTTCAAGTTTGTAAATAATTTTTCGAATATTTTTCTACATTTCTGTCAAACTTCTAAAATCTAATGTTTCCTAGATTTTTGAGGTCATGTAAAAGTATATTTTTGACAGTGTAAGGTGAAAATATACACTTTGAAAAAATATTTAAAATTCATATCGAGCGTGATCATCAGTTACAATACATTTTATTATATTCAATTAAATATTGGTCTATTTAACACATTAAAAATTCTGATTAATATTAATTGTTTAATTGTATTATTCAAAATGTGTCATCTGCATAGTTTTAAAATGTTGGCCGCTATTCAGAGTTTCTTTTAAAATTTTGTGATACATAATGTAGAAAGTTTATTTCTATAGCAGTATGCCAAGTAAAAGGCTTGTTGAATTTTAATGTAGTGTATATAACTTTGGAAAGAAGATTTATTTCTATATGACATTTCGAAAGAGATTCGGATATTTTAAATTAGAAATCTAAAACGCGGAGACAAATATTATAAGATCTCAACGTAATTCCGATGGGAAAATAGAATTTTGTGACTCAAATTTGAAACATATTCAGCATGATTTCTGGGAGATCCAAACTTTATTCGAATATTTTATTTCATAGATTATGTAAAACATGACGTAATATTTTAGAAGAGTTTTTATGATATGCTTATACAGTTCATTAATTTGCAATAACTTCAAAAAGTTACAGAATAAAAAAATGCTTTTAACATTCGTTTATATTAATATATTTAATTATTGCAAATTTACATGTTTTTTTTTTTTTCGAAAAACAACCCTCAGCGACTGAGCGTGTCAATTTAAATTTTTTTTTGTGTTTTTAATTTTATTTTTCTATTGCATAGAAATATAGAATAAACATAATAATACTTTTAACACACAGCTATAGATAACATGGCTGTTCGTAATAGTAATTGTTATCATAAATAAATTGTTATATAATGTTAAGAAGATAGATATAATGTTAAAAAGATACAATACATTTTTTTTATTTCAATGTTATTTGTTATGTATTTTAAATCTATTTTAATTACAAACTACTTGTTTCACTAGCATTAAACTTCGATTTTTTTTTTCTCATGAAAGAATTTTGATTAGGAAATTTTACATCATTATAATAAATTTTTCAGCCAGCTATTTTTGCGCGAGGTTTGGCGCTTTTTATGTAACATGGCGAATTGTTGACATACCGAAAACGATCCTAAAGTACTTTAGTCCGCAAGCGAGAAAAAAAAGAGGACCAGTGGAAACAGGCAGCGATAATACTAAGCTCTGCCTGCTGCTAAAAAGTGGATTATATGGAGAGCGCACTCTCTTAACTGATTCAAAATCTGATACCGACTAATAACTCGCGGCCGATTGATGACAGATGAGGAGAGCATTTTGTGTAATCATTCAAGAAGAACCCGAAAATGCTAAACAATGACAATTTATTAAAAAATACTTAAATCAAACATAAAATACATTCAATTTATAGAAGTTAAACCTACAAAAGTACAATTTACATAATAAGTACAAGTTAATATAATTTAAAAAGGATATTTTCTTTCAATATTGGGAATTTTGATTGAATCAAAAATTGTACCACAGATCCAGCCAGGATTAAAAAATTTCAATAAACAATCCTTTCAATTGTAACTATCCTATGGTTGAGCTTTTACAACGTCAAACTGTCGCGAATTTGATAGCACAGTCCAATGAAAGCAGGCATTTTTTATCCAAGTAAAACTTCCAGTTATATTCTTTTCACTCGGTATAGCTTGAAATTATATATCTAAATCCCAACTTAAGTAAAATGGACCATGAAAATTTTGAGCAGGTTGAACTTTATATGCAAGTGTTTGACCTCTACCGGGTACATCATACTCTTTATCAATTGGATAATCAACAATAAAACCTTCAAAATAATATTTAACATAATTCAACTTAACCCAGCGATACGCTGTTAAAAATTTTTGAAATTCAGCATTTTTTAAAGGATGAACCATCACGAAAAAAACGTGCTCCAGCTTTTGGAATTTTCATTTTATAAGCAATTTAGAAAATATATATAAATAGAATATTTTAAGACATTTGAACCAAATCTATTTTGCTGTTAACATTTCTTCGCTAATAAACCAGCGAGAACCCTGATAAAAAGTCGTGTCAAATTCCATATTTTCTTCATCCTCCGCTAACGGAAATTTTCGGAATGCTATCGGGAAAAACGGAATCACCTTCGCTCCAATTTAACATTTTTAAATCTGGAGAGACTCGGAAAGTGATCGGGAACAGATTTTGAACGGGGGATTTACAGCGACAGTACTCCTGCGTAGGAAACACGCAAAGCACGATGAGGGTTCAGTGCTTTGTTCAATATATCTCGAAATGATATTTAAAGCACCAACTCATTGGAATTATTTGTTTGCGTATGTTATCTTCCATTCGTTTCCATTCTGTAACCACATCATGTTACACCAGCCGTCTTTAGCAGAGTGCAGATCAATAATGAGTCCTGTCCAACGGTAGATGAGTATTCTCGGCGGTGACTCCTCTTCTAGATGCTCGAATTCGGACAAGAAGTCTCCGAAGTTTCAAGATATGCGGTTTATGGATCCACGAAAAAAATGTCGATGGGGTGGAATATCAGTTTGGAAACGTTCCAGGAAAAAAATTATAAAGTGCGAAGCGGAGTGTTGCTTCGTTGATTTGCAGGAAAATCCAATGTATCCAGTTTTGACGAAAAAAGTACCATCCGAGTCGAATACCGCTCAAAAATTTCAAATACACCGGTGAAAATTGGAGATGTCAGGTAGGTTCCGCGGTACGTCGAGATGTGATGGAATTCGGGCACGCTCGATAACAGTCCTAATTTATCCTTTAAATGGACAAAATCAATAAAAATCTTGAGTAAAATATCTATGTGCAAACCCATCAATTGCATTGTCTCAAATATTTCCACTGTTTCTATCTCAAATATTTCCTATTAAACGGAACCACTCAGGTTTTATCTTGACTCGCAGCGTTTCTTTTTTTTTAATCTTGTCAAAAAAGTAATTCGTTTAACATTTTTTTTATTAAAAAAATCAATGGATCAATTAAAAAGCGTCAAATAAATTCTGGAAATGAGATTTCTTCCTCTTCGTCCCGTTTCAGCGTAGTCCACAGGAAAAGGTCTTCTTTTTTTCGGAGGTACAGATTTTGTTAGGAACTGTCCGTCTTGTTCCTTATGGTGGCGAAGGGGTTTTGGTCTACCCATTTACGCTTGATGACAATTTACGACACGCTCTTTGTAATATCCATAACGGAAGAGGATCGCCGCTTTTGGCCTCTTTTTTATAATGAAAATTTTTTTATGGAAAATAGATATTTTTACTTTCTTCTATCTTCAATACAAGAAAGTATTGTTATCGGATTTTTTTCGACTTCCGGTTTTGAACGGATTTACATGTTTTAGGGGTAAGAGAATCCAAAAATCATGGTTTTATAAAATGTCTGTCTGACTGTGTGTGTGTGAGTCCGATTGTCGCCATTCTACGATCAAAAAGTGTATGAAGATATGCACAGAATTGAACCAAGTTTTTTTAAAATGTTTTTGGCTGTTGCAAGCAGATACTTCAATTTTGAAATATTTAGCCGAAAGTGGGCGCTGTATTCGCGATTTTTTTGCTATTTTCAATATTGTATCGACCAAAAGTGTATGAAGTTATGCATCGAATTGAACCAAGTTTTTTGTATGAGCGTATGGCTATGGCTAGTTGGTCCTCCCTGAATTTGAAAAAAATACGCCTGAAGGGGGCTCCGAAAACTTGATTTTTGTGTCATTTTCAATATTGTACCGAAAAAAGTGTATGGAGTTATGCATCGAATTGAACCATTTTTTTGTGTAAGTGTATGGCTATATCTAGTTAGTCCTCCCTGAATTAAAAAAAAAAAATGCTGGAAGGGGACGCTGCAATAGCAATTTTTGTGCCATTTTCAATATTGCACCACGTAAAAGTATATGAAGTTATGCCTAGAACTGTACGATTATTTTTTTTTATTATTTTTTTGTATGGTAAGTAGGTCCTCCCTGAATTTGAAAAAAAATCTGCCTATCATTCTATTGTCCATCGGCTCCTGCAGAGACGGAAATTCGCTTTCACTCCGATTAATTGACTGAAGCAGAAATTAAAGATGAAAATCAAAGTTTGTATAATATTGAATTAAAATTATTAAAACATTAACATGAGTTACTATTTTTCTAATTATTAAAATGTACGTATGATATAGAAGAAAGTTTTGAGATTGGCACATCCAACTAGTTTTGCACTCAGATCTTGAGAGAGATGAAAGAAAAATAGATAAAAGAACACTGTCGTGTTATTTTATTTAAAAAAAAGTAAAAGAAAAGAAACGAGATCATTTGATATTTTAAGATAAAAACCCCACTTGAACTTGTTGAAATTATTATTCATGTATAAACATCAGATTCATTTGAAATCAAAATCAGTTTGATTATCAAAAATAAATAAATAAATAAAGCGAAATATGTAAACACAAAATGAATTTTTTTAGATCAAGTTCGTTAAGAAACTGTTCTCACGGGCAATAGCAGATATATAAATCTTTTTTTTTTTTATGATAATGGTTCTATATATATATAGAACCATTAAATAATACTACAAATCAACATCAATTACTGGAAAAACGTGTTAATGCCAAATTATATCAAACAGAGGAGTTGTCAAAATTTGGAATAAAATTGGAAATGTGGTATTTATCTCGTTATCAAGGACAATGCTAAATAGCTACATTAATTGCGATTAATTTCTGAATAGAAATCAGGATAGATCTAAAAATGATTTCCATATTGCCCGATTAATCGCATATGAGAACTCAATTATATATACATTAATAGAATAATTAATTTCAATATGACAGTAATATAATACAACATGAATCAATCAGAGTGATGAAAAACAAGTAGTAATCAAATGGAAATTCTTAAAGAAGGGTATCAAATGACTACAAAGTAGAAATCCAAATAATGCACAATGATAATGCGCATTGAAGCGTTAGACATTGTGTATAAAATATAAATAATTTGCTAAAGATAAACATATAGCTATACGATTATATATTAATTTAATAATATATAAGATACCCATAAAAGAATTGGATTTTCAGAATGAATTTTATAAATCATAGTGAAATAAAAATAAAAATGAAAATACATTCATAATTAGTTGCGCATTAGCATCAAAGTAATTTGAATGCTTATATAGAACCATTAGATAATACTACAAATCAACATCAATTACTGGAAAAACTTGATAATGCCAAATTATATCAAACAGAGGAGTTGTCAAAATTTTGAATAAAATTGGAAATATGGTATTTAGCTCGTTATCAATACTAAATAGCCACATTAATTGCGATTAATTTCTTAATGGAAATCAGGATATACCTAAAAATGATTTCCATATTGCCCGATTAATCGCAAATGAGAACTCAATTATATATGCATTAATAGAATAATTAATTTCAATATGACAGTAATATAATACAACATGAATCAATCAGAGTGAAGAAAAACAAGTAGCAATCAAATGGAAATTCTTAAAGAAGGGTATCAAATGACTACAAAGTAGAAATCCAAATATTATACAATGATAATGCGCATAGCAGCATTAGACATTGTGTATAAAAATTAAATAAATTGCCAATGATAAACATATATATATATATATATATATATATATATATATATATATATATATATATATATATATAGTACTATATATATATATATATATATAATCATAAGTATATATATATAAATATATATACTTATGATTTCCCATTTTTTTTAAATAAATAAATTTCAAGGAGATTTTATCGCATATATATATATATATATATATATATATATATATATATATATATATATGCGATAAAATCTCCTTGAAATTTATTTATTTAAAAAAAAATGGGAAATCATAAGTTAAAAAATAATACTCTCCCACTTGAACTTGTTGAAATTATATATATATAAATTCTCAGGTTATGGATTGTGGATTTTTTTAATACGCTGTGTCAAAAAAAAAATAAATAAATAAATAAAAAATAAAAATATGTGTGCCACTCGGGGACTGCCGCGGTAAAGCTATTGCATAGCATTTTTTATCAACTTATGCAAAAATACCGCGTCAATGTCTGCTGAAATCTATCGAAGGATACCTTCCCGAAGTCTGCCAAACTGAAACTTCGTTAGCCGGATTGTTAGGAATTTTTCTCGTTGCGGAATTCTTAAATTCAGTCGCCGCGCTCAAAGCCCGCGATAAAAGCTATGCAATAGCTTAATAAATTACCAAACAAAATTTGGTCGCGCTACGAAAATTAGATCGCGAGTTATAAGCATTTTAAATTTTTCGACCCTCACGGTGGGGGGTCTCCTGTCACCAAAAATTAACACTGTCTCATAAAAAATTACCAAACAAAATTTGGCCGCGCTACGAAAATTAGATCGCGAGTTATAAACATTTTAAATTTTTCGACCCTCACCGTGGGGGTCTCCTGTCACCAAAAATTAACAAAATCTCATAATAAATTACCAAACAAAATTTGGCCGCGCTACGAAAATTAGATCGCGAGTTATAAGCATTTTAAATTTTTCGACTCTCACCGTGGTAGGGGTCTCCTGTCACCAGAAATTAACAATGTCTCATATTAAATTACCAAACAAAATTTGGCCGCGCTTCGAAAATTAGATCGTGAGTTATAAGCATTTTAAATTTTTCGACCCTCACCGTGGGGGGTCTCCTGTCACCAAAAATTAACAGTCTCAAAATAAATTACCAAACAAAATTTGGCCGCGCTACGAAAATTAGATCGCGAGTTATAAGCATTTTAAATTTTTCGACCCTCACCGTGAGGGTCTCCTGTCACCAAAACTTCACACTGACTCATAATAAATGAATAAACAAAATTTGGCCGCGCTACGAAAATTAGATCGTGAGTTATAAGCATTTTAAATTTTTCGACCCTCACCATGGGGGGGTCTCCTGTCACCAAAAATTAACAGTCTCAAAATAAATTACCAAACAAAATTTGGCCGCGCTACGAAAATTAGATCGCGAGTTATAAGCATTTTAAATTTTTCGACCCTCACCGTGAGGGTCTCCTGTCACCAAAACTTAACACTGACTCATAATAAATGAATAAACAAAATTTGGCCGCGCTACGAAAATTAGATCGTGAGTTGTAAGCATTTTAAATTTTTCGACCCTCACCGTGGGGGTTCTCCTGTCACCAAAAATTAACAGTCTCAAAATAAATTACCAAACAAAATTTGGCCGCGCTACGAAAATTAGATCGCGAGTTATAAGCATTTTAAATTTTTCGACCCTCACCGTGAGGGTCTCCTGTCACCAAAACTTAACACTGACTCATAATAAATGAATAAACAAAATTTGGCCGCGCTACGAAAATTAGATCGCGAGTTATAAGCATTTTAAGTTTTTCTACCCTCATTGTGGGGGGTCTAATGTCTCCAAAAATTAACACTGTCTCATAATAAATTACCAAACAAAATTTGGCCGCGCTACGAAAATTAGATCGCGAGTTATAAGTATTTTAAATTTTTCGACCCTCACCGTGGGGGGTCTCCTGTCACCAAAAATTAACACTGCCTTTTAATAAATTACCAAACAATATTTTGCCAAGCTACCAAAATTAGATCGCGAGTTATAAGCATTTTTAATTTTTCGACCCTCACCGTAGGGTGTCTTCTGTCACCAACAATTAACAATGTCTCATAATAAATTACCAAACAAAATTTGGCCGCGCTACGAAAATTAGATCGCGAGTTATGAGCATTTCAAATTTTTCGACCCTCACCGTGGGGTGTCTCCTGTCACTAGAAATTAACAATGTCTCATAATAAATTACCAAACAAAATTTGGCCGCGCTACGAAAATTAGATCGCGAGTTATAAGCATTTTAAATTTTTCGACCCTCACCATGGGGGGGGGTCTTCTGTCACCAACAATTAACAATGTCTCATAAAAAATTACCAAACAAAATTTGGCCGCACTACGAAAATTAGATCGTGAGTTACAAGCATTTTAAATTTTTCGACCCTCACCGTGGGGGCTCTCCTGTCACCAAAAATTAACAGTCTCATATTAAATTACCAAACAAAATTTGGCCGCGCTACGAAAATTAGATCGTGAGTTATAAGCATTTAAAATTTTTCGACCCTCATCGTGGGGGGGGTCTAATGTCCCCAAAAATTAACACTTCCTCATAATAAATTACCAAACAAAATTTGGCCGCGCTACAAAAATTAGATCGCGAGTTATAAGCATTTTAAATTTTTCGACCCTCACCTTGGAGGATCTCCTGTCACCAAAAATCAACACTGTCCCATAATAAATTACCAAACAAAATTTGGCCGCGCTACGAAAATTAGATCGCGAGTTATAAGCATTTTAAATTTTTCAACCCTCACCGTGGGGGGTCTCCTGTCTCTAAAAATTAACACTGTCTTATAATAAATTACCAAACAATATTTTGCCAAGCTACCAAAATTAGATCGCGAGTTATAAGCATTTTTAATTTTTCGACCCTCACCGTGGGGTGTCTTCTGTCACCAACAATCAACACTGTCCCATAATAAATAACCAAACAAAATTTGGCCGCGCTACGAAAATTAGATCGCGAGTTATGAGCATTTTAAATTTTTCGATCCTCACCGTCTGGGGTCTCCTGTCACCAAAAATTAACACTGTCTCCTAATAAATTACCAAACAAGTTTGGCCGCGCTACGAAGATTAGATCGCGAGTTATAAGCATTTTAAATTTTTCGACCCTCACCGTGGGGGGTCTCTTGTCACCAAAATAAATAAGACCACCAAAATAAACACTGTCTCATAATAAATTACCAAACAAAATTTGGCCGCGCTATGAAAATTAGATCATAAGAAGCATAAGTTTGAGACTTGATATTCTAATATCTGAAAAATACCGCGTCAATGTCTGCCGAAGTCTACCGAAGGATACCGTTCCGAAGTTTTCCGAAAGGAAACGACGTTAGCCGAGTGTTAGGTTTTTTCGTTACCGATGTGTTAGGATTTTTCGCGTTACGGAATTTTTGGATTCGGTCACCGTGCTCAAAGCCCGCGATAAAAGCTATGCAATAGCTTAAAAATAAAAAAATAAACTTTTTTCACCGCGTTTTGTAATTATAATATGGACCAGGCGATTTAAATCCGGCGCTTTCGACTGCTCGGTCATCCTGAGTGCAATCTATATGGCGAACTTATTCATTGTCCATGATATTATTAATTTGCGAGAAATCTCTAATTTTGTTAGTTTTTGCTTACTTACTAAAAATAGTAGTGAATCAACTTCTATGAAACGGAATTGGTACCAATTCGAGAGCAAGCTCTTTCATTTAACACTAAAACCAAATTATTCGGCTGGATATTTTCGGAGTAATCGGTGAACATACATAAAAAAACACATACTCGTCGAATGATAACCCCCTCTCCTTTTTTAAAGCTAATTAATAATACGGCAAATGTTATTGTAAATCATTTACGTATGTCAGCCGTGGGGTTCGAACACACGATCTCTTTCTTCGAGAACCAGAGCTTAAATCAGGCGCCTTAGACCGCTCGGTTATTCTGTCCGCATTCTTGTCAATGAAGTTATTCAACAGTTTTAATTAGCGAAAAATCATTAATTTTATTAGTTTTCGCCTAATTACTAAAAAAGTGCTGGATCAATTTCGATGAAACGTGAACCTAAACCATTCTAGAATCCACTGGAACACACACAAAAAATTTTATTAAAATCGGTCCAATCGTGAGACTTCAGTCACATACACACGCACAGAAGAATGATATATATACATAAACATAAAAATTACTTAAACAGTGACACATCCTAACATTAAAAATATCAGCGCCATATACAATAGGGTGGATCGAAAAATCGAAATTCGGATAACCGAATCGGCGCGGGGTGCAAAAGTTGCCTTTTATGCATACTAATTTACATATGTTTTTTTGTTGAAATCCATTCATATCTTCCGGAGCCCCAAACGCCTCAAAAATAGTTAAAAATTGAAATATTTAAAAATTTTATGTATTTTTTTTGCTTTTTAATAGTTTAAAATTTATTTTTGGCGCTGGTTGCGAAAGTTGCCTTATATATATATTAATTCAATCTTTTTTTTATATATAAATCCATCCATATCTTCCAGTGCCCCCAAGCGCCCCCAAAATTGTAAAAAAATTGAAATTTTTATAAAAATTTATAATTTTTGTTTTTTTAATTTCTTTTAAATTATTTTATCAGCTGGATAAAAAAGATGCATTTTATAGTATATTATCATGCATCCAAATAATTTTCGACTTTGATAAATTTCTTCCAATGCCCCAAAACTTTTAATTATTTGCCGAAAATCGAGTTTCATGCAAATTTTGAGCTAAAAAATACAAGTAAAATTAACAGTTAAAGAATAATTTATCTAACGTAAAAGGTAGATCGAGAGGATGAGAAATCGTTTATCGTATTTTATTAAATGTATAAAATAAACTTTTAATACTTTATTATTTGGAAGACAACATATATAAAAGAGTTCTCAGCAATGATTAGCAATATTTATATGATATTTGCATAGAAATATCACGTGGTGAATGTGGTTCCGATCTGGCATTAATGAAACCTGGTCCAGTTTATCACTCAAGATGGCAGAAATCCTTCTGATAATCTCATTACTCTTACAACATATATTATGAAGGTAATGCACCTTTATGGTTTCATGTCAAAACAAAGCCATCCATAACTGAAGGAGCGCGTCATATTTGGGAACTTACACTGTAAAAAATTTTGGTCTCGAATCACGGTGGTTATACCGTCAACTTTGTGACACTTCCTTTTACCGTAATTTTACTGGACGGTATATATACCGTAAAATATTTAAAGTACATGTACCGTAATTTAACTGAACATAAATTTAAATATTTTTTAGTATATGTACCGTAAAATGTTTTAAGTATATGTACCGTAATTTAACTGGACGGTATATGCACCGTAAAATATTTAATGTATATGTACCGTAAAAAAATATTCTTACAGCATATATACCGTACATTAAATTTACAGCATAAATACCGTAAATTAAATGTACGGTATATATACCGTAAAAATATTTATACACCATATATACCGTATTTTAAATATACAGTATATATACCGTAAATTAGATAAATGGTATATGTACCGTAAATTAAACATACGGTATATGTACCGTTAATTAAGTATATGGTATATATACCGCAAAAATTATTTATGCTGCATATATACCGTAAATTAAATGTATGTTATATGTACCGTAAAGGCATTTGTAATTGGTATATATGCCGTAAATTAAATATACAGGGTGGTCATAAAAAAACTTTACCGATATATGGAGCTCTAGCGGCCAGTCCGCTCAACCGATCGAGGTGAAATTTCAGATATAGCTATTCAGAGGTATGAGCTCGAGATTCTGTGAAAGGCAAAAAAATGGCGCTCACGGTTACGGTTATAGTTACAGAAACTCGAAAATTTCCAATGGCAACACCCATTTTTTTCATCCTTAAATGCTCAGCGCATGCGAAAACCCTAAAGAGCGTTGGAAGCGTACGTGTATCGCAAGAAACGGACACGTTATGCACGCACAAAAAACTGTTCTGCGAATCCTCCCCCCCCCATAGAAAAAACTTGATTGAGGCGCAAGGAGGAAATTTGCATATGACACAGAGTCAGTACACTAATCTCTGATTACAATACAGATCCTAGAAATTAAAACTTTTACTTTGATTACACATTTTCCACATGGGTGCCATCTCCATTAATTGCCTGTGATGACACCCATACGTGGAAAATGTGTAATCAAAATAAAAGTTTTAGTTTCTCCGATCTGTATTGTAGTCAGAAATTAGTTTACTGACTCTGTGTCATATGCAAATTTCCTCCTTGCACCCCAATCGAGTTTTTTTTTTATGGGGATGGGGGGGAGGATTCGCAGAATGGTTTTTTGTGCGTGCATAACATATCCGTTTCTTGCGATACACGTACGGTTCCAACGCTCTTTAGGATTTTCGCATGCGCTGAGCATTTTGCGATGAAAAAAAATGGGTGTTACCATTGGAAATTTTCGAGTTTCTGTAACTATAACCGTAACCGTGAGCGCCATTTTGTTGTCGTTCACAGAATCTCGAGCTCATACCTCTTAATAGCTATATCTGAAATTTCATTTAGATCGGTTGAGCGGACTGGCCGCTAGAGCTCCGTATATCGGCAAAGTTTTTTTTTATGACCACCCTGTATGTTATATATAACGTAAAAATACAGGATGTCCCAAAAAACCTCCCACATTTGACAGGATAAAAACCAAAAAGGATTGCAGAGAGAAACTTGTTTGTTCAAAAATATGCAATAAACATGACAAAAGTTTAAAAAGGCTATCTCTTTCAAATTATATCTGGTAAGTATTCTCCATTGGGAATAATACACAATTCAAGAAGATGTATGAAGTCTACCCCCAATGATGTAACTCTTGTGGAATAGCTGCTACTTTCACACGAATTACTTACACACTTGCGGTCAGAAAGAGTGTAGATCTTATGTCTGAAGAGCAATTCAAGCAGAGGGCGTAGCTTTGACATCATATATGTCAGGTGATAAGAGATTTCATCTGTTGTCTTGAAATGTATATTGCTTACAATGACCAACACTTACCAAATACCATATCTAAAACATAATCATTTTTAGATTCTTGTCATACCTATTGTATATTTGAAAACAAACAAGTTTCTATCCCTAATCTTTTTGTTTTATATTTTCCTGTCAAATGTGGGAAGTTCTTATGGATAATTCTGTAATCAGAATCAGTGAATATACAGGAAGAGCTCAAAGTCTTACCTTTATAAAACTTACTATGTGGAAAAATATTATTCGATATATGTGTAGATACATTTAAATATTTTTACAAAATTTTAAAAATCCACTTGGAGGTTATCAATTTGCATAAAGATACGTCTACTCATAATGGAAAATATCTTGTAATAAAATTCAATTACACTCTAACATCTGTAAAGTGTATACTAAAATCCATTTTTTTCATAAATTTTCTGTATTTGTCTCGATAGATGTTTATTTGTTATAATGTGCAGTTGTCGAAGTAAAAAAAATAGATTAAAAAATGTTTTGTGATCTAAAATGCAATTAAAAACAATGAAGAGCACATTTATTTATCTGCCAACTTCTACAATTATTTATACTTATCTTATATCGCTATTTTAAAACTGTTATTTTTGTCATATTCTATGTTTGAAAGTACAGCGAAAATTGTTATTTTAAAGTAGCAGTATAAAAAGGATATAAAAGTTAAGGATATAAAGTATGTCGCAGCTATGAAATTAGAGGATTAAAATTAATAAACAAACATATGTTATAACAAAAAATCTTATATTAGTATCTGACAGTAAGAAAAAAAATGCTAAAAACGATATTACTCCGCTGTGATCAATAATTTCGCAACTAACAGTAACACATTTATGTGTTTGTCTATTTATGAAAGGATACCTAAAGTAAATTTCTTTGCACTGGAAATTCAGATTAAAATTTTATCATAAATCTCCCAAATGAATTTATCGAATCCATCTATATGTTTTGATATAAATATGATTTCATACGTTTAAAGGGATTTATGTTGTAAAAATATTACATAATTATTTTCCAAATAAGATTGACATTGAATTCAATTTGTAGCAATTTTTATAAAGGAAACTTACAGCATAAGAACAAATTTTGTTTTTGTATGCAGTGAAATTTTAATTTGCTTCAAAATTATTATTATTCAAAAAAATAATGTTGTTTTCATAATAGAAGCAGATTTAATAATCAAGGAATGGCAGTATAATATGCAATAATTTTAATTACTCAATGATAAAATAACATTCACATATGTGCATTAAATCATAAACTGATTTTCTTAAAATTACACTGCAAAAAATCTATCTTCAGTCTTACATAATCCATTAGCAATTACATCGTACAAAGTTACATGATTAAATTAAAGAAATAAATATTAAAGCATTCTTATGTTTAACTTAATATTTCAATGCCTGCATATTATATGAATTTAATACTAAAAGAGCAATAAAAAATTTATGAAACATGCATAAAGATTTCAAATAGTAAGTAATTTTACATAAGACAGAAAATGCCTCGTTAAATTAAAAAAAGCAAAAACTAATGCAAACAGTATGTAGACTGAAAATAGTGTTCATAATATTTATCGAATAAATAAATACAACTTTTTAAAAGCAACGATTTCCAAATGGTATTTTCTATTGTCTATAATATTTTTTGAATTTCTGTTGTTTACTTCTTACTTAGGCATGAGAATTTTCCGCGTTTTTCCCCACCAGTATAATCTTAGAGAAAATGTTATTTTACTCAATCGAAAAATGCTGCGATTTAACAGAACAATATTTTCTCTAATATTATACTGGTATGAAAAAACTCGGAACACTCTCATCCCTATTACTTCATCTTATTTCTTCTTTTTATTTCTTTTTATTTCAAGAATGTATTAAAAATTTGATTTTGAGAATAGTGTTAAAATTCATCAATGCACACTAGTAAAATTAAATTTTTTATTACACCAATAAAAATCGTAACAAATAAAAGATGCAAATTCAATCTATGTGTATACATATTTTACAATGGTTTTGTATTATATAAAATTATTTTATAATCAAAAACAAAAGATAAAGAACTTTTAAAGTGGAAAAAATTCATAACATGAGGATACAAAAACAAACTAATGCAATTAGAAACTATAATTCTAACTATGTTGTTACAATCTATGTAACAATAAAATAAAACAACAAAATGCACAATTGGAAATATTAATTTTACATCACGTGATACAAGTTTTCAACTGAATACACACACTGTATCAATGTCATAAAAAATCAAAGCAAAAATAGCATAGCGGAGCATCTATGGAAAAAAACTAATCAAATTTAAATTATCTCTAGTTTTATTTTATAATAGATGTATGTCACATGAAGTTTTTTCATATTCAAAATAAAAAAGGTGAAACAAATTTGAAGAAAATAGAACTTATAATACAGTTATTGAATTCAAACTAACTGAAATAGAATTAATTCAACCTTATTTAATATCCATGCATATTATATATATATATATTTTTTTTTTAATTTAAGACTAATACACAAAAAGAACTTTTGCAGTACACAGTTACTGACTATAAAGTATTCTATATCAGATTCATCAATATCAGATTCAAACTCTATTTTTAGCTTATTACCTTCAACAAATAAAAACATGTTCAACCTTGTTTGACATTCATGCATATCGCATGAAATTTCAGAATAAGAGCAATGATATAAAATATTTGTGATTAATTCTACACAAAATACATACAAAAAGTACATCAAAAACGATAAGTGCTGCAGTTTTAAAGTTAGATTCCATATAATATATGTGTGATTGTTTGGAAATTAGCGAACATGAACTGTTAGATATTTTAATATTTTTGACAAAAAAGTTTACAAATTATTTGTTTAATAGATAGACATTGTTTATTCAAATTAGCCCATTATTTTGAAAAATTAATTAAAAAAGACATTTATTTTAAAATTTTATATCTCTGAGTATCACTGCCTGACATGTAACTATTACACTTTTAAATACAAAAATTATTTTTTCTTGCTAATATACTTTTACATTCATTGTCTCTAACTTCTGTCTTTTAAAATGAAAACATGAAGTACTATTTATATGTTTCAATCAACTTTTTTTCAGTCCCATTCCATTCTTTTTTTCAAAAAAGTTTGTCATTCAATTCAAAAATATTTCAAAGCATTCCCTCACTCATTATTAATTCAGGATGTTTTAGCTAGATGTAAATAATTAACAAGTAGAAATACTACATATGTATTCAGTACTTGTTTTAACCTAATTGTAAAATATTTCTAAGCTATCTTGAAGATATTCTGCAGTATATAATGAAGAATTTAATAAGCATAAGTGTTTAATAAATGAAAATATTCAAATATCCCCATTCTCTCATTCAAATTTGTAAAGTTAATTTACACATTAATAATATATCAATATGCAATTAATTTTTCCTAAAGAGATAACTTAAAAGTATATACTGTCTTAAACATCTTCTCTATGATTAAAAGTGTCTTGAACTAATAATGTTAAATTTATCATTCTCCCATTTTATCACTCATTTCTCCAATACAAAATCTATAGAATACACATATATTTTTTAGTATTAGGTGTGACGTCTATTTTTTTCTCTATTAAGCAGCTACTTAACATATTGCTGGAAAAAATCAGAAATTTCTGACATGATTATTTATTTCTTATGTCACTAATATAAAAATCGCTAATTTTTGTATAAACCTCCATGTACAGTAATATAAGTTTAAAAAAGGCACCAAATTGAATGTTAATATACAAATACAAATCACAAACCAAACACAACCTGCAAATTGTTACAATCCATATTATCATATTCAAATATTCAAAATGAAATTGTATGAAATGCAGTTTTAAAAATATGGTAAAAACAATAATGTTGTTATATAAAATAAACACATAATTATATATATAAATTTATTAAAATGAAAATTAATGTAAATGAAGTGGTACAGAACGGGTTAATTTTAATGTTACATTTAAAGTCATTGCATACAATTTTAGTTGTGAAAAGAATCTTTGAGGAAAAAAAAGCAAATTAGCAAGAGTTTTGTTTTTAACAGTAACATACTACGGTATAATCTCAAAAATCCGGAATTCCTAAATCCAGCGTCAAAAGTGTAATTTCTCTCCTTTAATAATGCCAGCAAGATTGAGGAAATCAAATACTGAGGAACTCAAAGATTACGGAAGAGAAAAACAAAAAATGTTTTGAAAATTATATGAAAAATCATAAATTTGGTTACAGTTTAAAGCTGATTTAGAAACAAATACGTTTTACTGAAACATATATTCATAATATGTATTTAATATAAGGAACTCTAGTTGCAAAATAATATAAAAGTAAAAAGAACCCACTATGATTTTTCAGAAATTAAAGGAGAAATGACTGCACTATTTTTCGAATTTTTTTAGCATAAACTTCAAATAAAGTAAATTATTTTTTTCCCTTTCTCTCCCTTAATTATTCCTTCATTATAAATTAAATTGTGACTAAAAGTGCCATTAAAAATTTCGCAAGCAGTTGTAATCATTCTTCATAAATTTGGCTTTATATTGGTCCTAATGAAACTGGATTTTCGAAATTAAATTGCAAAAAATTTTCACTAATAAACAAAATCAAAATGTTGAAGCAAAAGTTTTAAGAAAACACAGTATTGTACAAATACAAGATTAAAACAGAGAATACTGAGATTTTTAATTAAAAAGTAAACGTCTGATAAGGACTTTATAATCATGTAAAACAAAAAATAAATTAATAAACGCTATGAACCAAACTCATATCGGAAATAACAATATTATAAATTTACCAATGACTTTTTTTTTTCTCGAATTCTTATTAGAAATTAAACTGAAAATAGCACATTGATTATATAAAGCAGCTGATATTAAGTAAAATCTATGGTTACAAATATATTAACTTATAAATAAAATTTAAAAAATGAAGGACAACAGAATTTAATCAACCACTCTCTCTACCACCTCTCCAACAATTTACTTCTATAAACATTATCTTGCAGATGTGCTACATAAGATTACTCATAAAGGAAATATAATTTGTTCTCATAATTCTCAGTAGCATGACTATAAGAGATTAATTTGAAATACTCAGAAAAAATGCATTAGAACAAAAAATATTTTATATCACGGCTAGATAAATCTGATAATTTCTACATGTTCTTTCAGCATGTGCTATGAAAATAATTAGATGATCAAACTGAAAAGGCACATACATAAAAGCTTGCTTCTTAAATTTATGTTGCTGCTTACTCTTTAAAGCTCAGAAAATTAAAATGTCTTTATATTGATTGTCCTAACCTATAAATGTTATACAGAAAACAGTTATGAGTCACGATCATCAGTGAAGAATAATATATCTTGAAATCTTTGAGCGAACGCCACAAGTTTAGGATGGGTAGACATATGTTTTCCACCTTTCTTTCTCTGTACTTTTGATCCACTATGAGGATTTATTCCAAATACACATCTAAAAATTGAATATAAAAAAATACTCAATAAAGTGTACAAAAAATACTCAATAAAAAAATATTATCAGAGAGAATCCTTAAAAAAAATCTATTTGTCATCAGGAAAGATGAAATTATACATTTTTTTTAAAGAACTGTATTTAAGAAACCTGAACTCAAAAAACACATTTACACTTTAAAATTAAGAACTTGGTAAAAAAAATACGACAAAATTTCTAAAACTTTTTCGAAAAAATTTCTGCATGCTTCGAAAAAATCTATTAAATTTACTTAGTATAAATGAGTTTATAAAGGTCTCTTCATATTAGCAAAAAAAAAATATATATATAACTTACAAAGCAATGTTTCTTTCTAATTAGTAAATTATTTTGTGTCATTTTATAAGGTTGCCGGTTTTTAAACATAAAAAAATACCTTTTTTTGTTTGCCTGTTTTAACTACTTACAAAAAGCCGGATTTTTTTTTAAGTTGGCTTACTAATTAATGCGGCTAAATCAAACTAAATCTAAATCAATTAACTTTAAATACACTCACAAATATTTTCTAATAAAATTTTTTTTAATTTCTATTAAATTTTGTCAAATAAATAAGTCTTTATAACTGACAGAAGGCAACTCTGTAGGCATTATGACTAGCAAAAAATAATATTGAAAAGAATATACAGTCGGCTCTCGTTAATTCGAAATCGGATAATTTGAATCTTCACTTAATTTGAACTAAACAAGAAGTCCCAAAGTTTTCAGTGGCAGAATAACGTTAAAAACTTACATTAATTCGAATTCATTTTTTCTTGACTTCGTTTAATTCGAACTAGCGATAATTCCGATTTTTTGTTTTACTTTTCTCTCACAAGGATTTCTTATCATTTGAATAAATTTCTTTCTTTGATTTTTGTGAAAATCGTTCCGAACGAGTATACATATTATCCAATGCATTCGATATCCACTTTCTTAGTGCCCCGTCTGTCCATCAATTACACCTCAAAATTTTCTTCCATTGTGCTTGTTTCAAATCATTTAATTAGTTTATGTATTTATACATTCTAATTTATTATTAAGTCATATTCTAATGATAAGAGACGAAATATATTTTAAAAACACTATAACATTAATTTCTTGTAACAGTACTATATTAAGCATGTTTTTATTTCATATTTTCCATAATTCGAACTTCGGATAATTCAAACATTTCTTGTGGTCCCGACGAGTTCCAATTCACGAGAGTCGACTTAATTTATATTTCAAACTACGGTGTTTAAAAATTCTATAACACATAACTTTACACATCCTATACATTTTATAGATTATATTTAATTACACAATGCAAAGTGTAGCACATCAAAATATAAATTTAAAAAGCTTGTTGCTATGCATATCCATGTATATTCTATTCATAATTACGGTGTTCTTACGGGTCAAGAAAAACCTGGAAAAAAAAGGAAAAGTTAAGAAACTCAAAATTTAAGCAAAAAAGCCTAAGAAATGCTTAAATATTTGAAGTGGTTATAGAAATTTTTAAGTACGAATATCCATCAAATTCCTGAGTATCACTGTAAGTGAAGAAATTTTGAACTGATTATTTATCCAATCTAAAACTTTTATATAAAATTTATCTAAACTATATAACATTAGCATACAATGTAAAATAATTAATAATCTGGAATTAATGCAGGTTTGTACATTTTTAGTGTTCATTTAGATTAAAAATGTCCTTACGACGTGTTTTGCAACAATATAGAAGCCACATTTTTATTTTGAAAAGTCAGGCATATTTTTGGGAAAAGGTCATGATAAACCTGGAAATTCCAGGGACGTTTTTCACCAAAATTGTGTAGGAACCCGGATAATATTGCTTTTAATAGTAAGAAATGATGTTTTTACTATATGACTACGTATGATTTTAAATGTTTATAAGAAATAAAATAAAACTTTTGTATATTAATAGCTGTTAAAATTAGTTAAATAATAAAACTTGCAACTAAGTAATCATTGTCTTTCTTACTTTTATAAAGCACTACAATTGCTTTAAACAATTGGGGAAGGGAGAAGGTCAGTGTAAACCGAATAAAGCAATTGTAATGACCCTTATGAAATTCAGCTGATATGTTTGCAATTCTTACCTCAAATCACTAAAAACTCAATTTAGTTTTATTCTAGCATTAATGTCTTGATTTTTGAGAAATTGGCTGTTATTAAATTCAATCAATTAAACATGAAGATAAACTAAGGAAAAACACTTTAAAATACTTAGTTTATAATTACAATACTGCATTTCATAAAAGCTATTTATGACCAAAAATGGTCAATTTTGTCCATAAAAATCGGTAAAAAATAATAGAACCCGCTAAAACTACTTTTTTATTGCTAGTGGCAACTCTGTTTCTACTAGTGTTTTTTCACGATTAATGCAGAAATATTCTAGTATGTAATATATATGGGTGATTCTATAAATAGGGCACAATTTATGTCTTTCGGCATACAAAAAAAATTGAGAGGTTTTCTGTCATGTTTTTATATTGAGATATGTTTGTCTTAATATTATTCATTATTTGCACTCAAGAATTACTCACTTTTTAGTTAAAAACACCTTAAAATAACAGAATAAATGTTCAAAATGTCATTAGCATGGATGTCCACAGCAACTGTGCCTTGTATATACTAGCTTTTTCAAGAGTTAATATCATGTTTATAAAATAAAACAAATGTTATTCTTTCTTTAAATTAAGCAAGGAGAGGATTTATCCAATAAATTTCTTTTTAAAAATAAAATTATAGTATATAAAAAAGGAATTAAAGTTTGTCCTCCATATTCTATTTTCAAAACAAGGTCATACATAACAGCATTTATTAATCAAAATTTCATTTTCACATATGACAATAGTTTGAAAATATAAAGTTTCTCCATGGCAACAAGTAACCATTTTATCCCAGCCTGAAAATAGAAGCATGTATTGTATTTTAAGAATAGAAGTTGAATATTAGGGGCGTACATCAATTGTATGTCATTAGAATGGATAATAATTTTCATGTTTATTTTATAATTAAAATTTTTATTTTACTTATTTGCATAGGACTTTTGTGTTTTAAAAAGCCCCAGAAAGGACTATTGCAATGTGATTATATTATGGCTCATAATCTTATTTAAATTAAAATTTGTCATTAGCATGGACAAATATCAGTGTCAATAGCATGGTTTTTCTGTCCATGCTAAAGATTCCTATGTGCATAAATGTAACCATTGTTTATATTGTATCTTTTATAAAGTTTAATTTTACAAATAAATTTAGGTATTACATTTATTATCCCTAAAATATGCATTAAATCTATCAGAAAATCACTAAGACAGCTTCTTACATTGTTAGTGTCAGAATGTTGCTCATGTAAACAAAGTTTGCTCTTTGGTAATGTTTATATTCTCCTTATATGTATATATGTAAAAATGGAAACCATTTGCTGAAAAGGAAGGCTAATAAATATAGAAAAAAAATATTTAAACAGGAAGAAAGTAAAAATTTCTTAATATATTTATTCCATGCAATTTGTTTTGTCATTAGCATGGCTTAAAAAATACTAATTATTTTTTAAAGTTAATTTTTAAATATTTAGCTCTGCTGACTACATGTAAAGTATACCTAATACTATATTAACAACACCTATTTTTTTCAAAAATTTTGCTAACAGTAATTTTTTTTTAATTTTACTTTTGAAATTGTCCCCTATTTTGAGAATCACCCATATATATATATATATATATATATATATATATATATATATATATATATATACAGGGTGATTCATAAAAGATGGGCAGAACTTTAAGGGGTTATAGTACACTTAAAGACAAATAATATTAAATAGGAGACTAAGGGTCCCAGACGTATTCCCAAGGAGATAGGGGGCATTAAAGTTTAGGGTCCGAAATTTCAAATGATTATAAAAAATGGGATAATTGGTCGATTCGTTCGCGGTTTTTGCAAAAAATTTTCTTTATGCCAGTATTTTCTTGAAATAAAATTTTAAAGTTCAATTTCAAAAAATGCCGATAGGGGGCGCTTTAGACTTTGGAGTAACAAACAACTATTTTTTAACGTTATTTTTTGTATTTCTTTAAATGATTTCGAAAGCTTAGACTTAAACTTAAATTTTGATCTAAAAATCTGAGTCCTAACGAGTAGTTAAGTAGCGTAAACTGAAATTTGAAATTTGAAACCCTTCTCCCCCCAGAACAAAAATCAGTTATTCCCGATCTTTGTGTCGTAGATTAGGCTCTAACTACTGCCGCGTTTTGCTAAAATTATTCTTTATGTCAGTATTTTCTTGAAAATAAATTTTAAAGAAAATTTTCAAAAGATTCCGATAGAGGGCGCTTTAGACTTTGGAGTAACGAACAACTATTTTATACCGTTATTTTTTGTGTCTCATTAAATGCTTTCTAAAGCTTAGACTTAAACTTAAATTTTCAGCTCAAAATCTGAATCGCTGAGCGTGGTTCAGTAGCGAGGGGAAGGGGTTCAAATTTCAAATTCTGAACATAGTTCAGTTTGCACTACTTAACCATGCCCAACGATTCTGTGCTGTGATACGAGGCAAAAATACAACTTTCGTCAAGGACTGCATAGTCGGAATTCATTCATAAAGGTACTGGCACAGTTGGAAACGTCGCTCATGCAAACGTTAAAGCTCCATTCCTGACGCTAGTCACCGGGTGAAGAAGGAGACACAAAGTATGCAAATGTCAAATGGGGAAAAAAAAGAACACGTATGCAAAATTTCGACACGATTCAGGCATAAAAACCACTGAAAGGTGAGTCAAGTGTAAGTCGCTGTAGTAATGAATCGGAAGATGGTGCCCTTCACGAATAAGGAAAAGGCTGAGATGCATTTAATTTACGGAGCGGCAGATGGAAATGGTGCAGAGGCACAACAAATGTACGGAGAGCGATTTGCCAACAGGCGGTTGCCTAACCGCAAAATTTTCGAACGCCTGCACAGACAGTTGTGTGAGACGGGATCATTTCTCGCTTCCCGGTCGAATGCAGGTCGTGCAAAAAAGGACGAATCAGTCGTTGTTGCAGAAGCCATTCTGGATGTAGTAGCGGCGCAGCCAAGTACATGTACACGAACAGTGGCTAGGCAGGTGGATACCTCACTTTTTCTGGTTTCTGCACCTCACTGGTTTCTGCAGCAGAACGCGCTAAATCCACATTTTGGACGAACTGTGCTTTTCACCGATGAATGTACCTTCACACGTGAAGGTACATTTAACACACACAATGCACATGTATGGGCGGATGTCAATCCACATGCTACGTATCCACATGCTCATCAGAGACGCTTTTCCATCAATGTTTGGGCAGGAATCCTCGGAGACCACCTAATCGGACCGTACCTTCTTCCTGAACGCCTCAACGGTAAGACATACCTCACATTTCTGCAACATGTGCTGCCAGACCTGTTAAACGTTGTTCCTCCACGCATCCGGCGGGTCATGTGGTTCCAGCACGATGGAGCGCCAGCCCATTACTTACGAGACGTCCGCAACTATCTGGACATCACATTTCCGAACAGATGGATTGGTCGAGGTGGTCCTGTTGCTTGGCCTGCTCGCTCGCCAGATCTTTCACCCCTCGATTTCTTTTTTTTTGGGGACAATTGAAGGCTCTTATGTATGAGACATCCACTGAATCCCCCGAGGAACTGGTCGCCAGACTTTCCGCCGCTGTAGGGGAAGTGCTCGAAAAGCCTGATGTTTTCGCGAATGTTCGCCGTTCCATTCTTCGCCGTTGTTCTGCGTGCATAACCTCTGGTGGTCACAATTTTGAACATTTATTGTAATTACATGTTAATAAATATACTTTGGTAACATAATCCTAATTTGTGTCTTTTTACCTCGTATCACAGCACACAATGTGTGGACATGGTAAACTGAACTGTGCTCAGGAGTAGAAATTTCAAACCCCTCTCCCCAGAAACTTAACCACGTCTAACGATTCAGATTTTGGGCTGAAAATTTAAGTCTAAGCATTAGAAAGCATTTAATGAGACACAAAAAATAACGGTATAAAATAGTTGTTCGTTACTCCAAAGTCGAAAGCGCCCTCTATCGGAATTTTTTGAAAATTTTCTTTAAAATTTATTTTCAAGAAAATACTGACATAAAGAATAATTTTAGCAAAACGCGGCAGTAGTTAGAGCTTAATCTACGACACAAAGATCGGGAATAATTGATTTTTGTTCTGGGGAGAGAAGGGTTTCAAATTTCAAATTTCAGTTTAAGCTACTTAACTACTCGTTAGGACTCAGATTTTTAGATCAAAATTTAAGTCTAAGCTTTCGAAATCATTTAAATAAATACAAAAAATAACGTTAAAAAATAGTTGTTTGTTACTCCAAAGTCTAAAGCGCCCCCTATCGGCATTTTTTGAAATTGAACTTTAAAATTTTATTTCAAGAAAATACTGGCATAAAGAAAATTTTTTGCAAAAACCGCGAACGAATCGACCAATTTTCCCATTTTTTATAATCATTTGAAATTTCGGACCCTAAACTTTAATGCCCCCTATCTCCTTGGGAATACGTCTGGGACCCTTAGTCTCCTATTTAATATTATTTGTCTTTAAGTGTACTGTAACCCCTTAAAGTTCTGCCCATCTTTTATGAATCACCCTGTGTATATATATATATACATATACAGGGTGTTTCTAAATTCATGGTACAAACTTTAAGGGGTGATAGTACACATCAAGACAAACAGTATTAAATAGGAAACTAAGGGTGCCAAACGTCTTCCGAATGAGATCGGCGCCAATAAAGTTTAGGGTCCAAAAATTCAAATGATTATAAAAAACAGAAAAATTGGTCGATTCGTTTGCGGTTTTCACTAAAACTATTCTTTATGTCAGTATTGTCTCGAAAATAAACTATAAAGATAATTTTCAAAAAATTCTGATAGAGGGCGCTTTAGACTTTGGAGTAACGAACAACTATTTTTTACCATTATTTTTTGCATCTCATAAACTTTTTTAGAAGCTTAGACATAAACTTAAATTTTGCGACGAAAATCTGAATTGTTAGGAGTGGTTGAGTAGCGCAAAGTGAACTATGTTCAGTGGGGGTGGGGAGGTTCGAATTTCAAACGATTATAAAAAACGAAAAAATTAGTGGGTTTTGGCTATAATGATTCTTTATGTCAATATTTCCTTGAAAATAAATTTTAAATATGCTTTTCAAAAAATTCCGTCAGAGGGCGCCTTGAACTTTAGAGAAACAAACAACTATTTTTAACCGTCATTTTTTGTATCTAATTGAATTCTTGTAAAAGTTCAAACTTAAATTTTGAGCTCAAAATCTGCATCGTTGTGAGTAATTAAGTAGCGAAAAAATGAATTGTGTTCGAGAGGTGGGGAGGGTAACTTTTCAACTCCTGAACACAATTCAGTTTGCGCTTCTTAACCCCTCCCATCGATTTAGAATTTGAGCTCAAAATTTAAGTCCAAGCATTTACAAGCATTTAATTAGATACAAAAAAATAACGGTTAAAAATAATTGTTGGGTACTCTCAAGTTTAAGGCGCCCTCTAACGGATTTTTTTGAAGTTTATCTTTAAAATTTATTTTCAAGGAAATATTGACATTTTATAAAGATTCGAAACAAGATTTAAAGCAACATCTAACAGTGTGATTGTTTCTTATATGTTATTTTAAATGAGATATTAAGAGGCGCGCAGATTTAAATGTTTTCTTACACAATGGTTTATTGCATTTCAAATTTAATAGGTCTTTATCTCTAATTACCTGATGCCTCAAATATGAGTGGTATCGTGACATATGCTGCCGAAATGCATAGTATGATCTGAAATTTGCTTGACATTTGCGTACACCACATGGAAATTTTAAATTATGTATATTCCGATGAATACTCATATGCATCACATATTTATTTTGAAAATGTGTTTGAAATTTGCAATTCGTACAATAAAACATTTTTAAATTAAAGGTATGCAAAAAATTTAAACAATTATATTCTTGATTATTCTAAAGTGCTGCGCATGCAAAATGAAATTATGTTAAGTGACTTTTCTCAAAATGTGTAAATGATTGAAGAAATTCCTGAGAGATACTTATTCAATTTTACATTATTTCCTTTCTTCATGCACTAGCTGTTTTATATATGAATCACCTACAAAAATATTTTCAAAAATTAGAAAATTACAAATTTTTATTCTTTCTACGCTTGAAAAAGTTCAGAATATAAACTCTCAGTTTTCACTTCTCTCCCAAATATTAAGTTTCCGTTTTTCCTATTTTGCGCTTTGTACCTAAACTAAATTTTAATAAGCTATATAGAATATTTGTGAATTTACATATGAAATACAGCGCTGCACAAAATAATTGAAGTACTTTTCCGGCTATCGACGGCATTTACTAAATCTGGTTTTTCAAATACGCTTTACGCTTTCTAAAATGATTACTTGGGTATCTTATTTACCTTATTAAACTGTAAAGCATTTTGAAAGTATTGCATAATCTATACTCGATGCGTTATGTTTCTTTTTTCTCTACCATCTTGATTTTTTTTCAGACGCATTGTAATGAACCTAGCAGTTTCAGGCTAATTAGAAAATGATAGCTTGTTTGTCAGAACAGCCTTATTTCACCCAGTTTATTCAAATACAGTCGAACCTCTATATAACGAAACTCCATACATCGAATTTCTCCATATAACGAATTTTTAGTAAGAACTGTCCCCTTTTCGCATGATTACATTAAAAACGGACTCTATATAGCGAAATATCTATCTCCATATAACGAATTTTTTCATAAATTGATCTTAATTTATTCAGTTTTAAAAAAGCTTCGAAATCATATGGAATCAATTTTCCATCACTTATTTTTGATTTATCGTTCAGTGGAGAGGGTTTTTTTTTTTATAAATATTACTTCTCTCCTTATTCTTTAAATCTAACAAGTTCATCCCACCTCCCACACACCTTTCAACATCCTTCTCAAAACACAGTCAATTGAATTGTTACACATATAAGAGAGGAATCAATGAGAGCACATAAGAGAGACCTTCAAATGGAGGAAAATATCAACTACAATTTTTCATTCCTTGCTAAAATTTGAGAATTTTTTTTTGAGAGCGTAACAATTGTGATTTTAAAATCAAAACAACAAAAAATTACAGATTTCTTCCTCTGAAATTTATGTAAGTCTTCCTTATTTGATTTTCATTAAGTTTTCAAATAAATGTCTTTTCTCTTTTTTGAAACTGCTTAAATAAGTAAGAAATAAAATGTTAGGTTAATATATACTTTTAAACATTTCAAATTCTTAATTAAAAAGATCAAAAATAATATTTGTTCAAAATTTAGACATTAAATACTATTTTTAACATCATACTCTATACATCGAATTTCTCTATATAACGAATTTTTTACTGGAACGATGGATTTCGTTATATAGAGGCTCGACTGTATGTCCAAGATAGTGAATATTTACGCATACTTATAGGTTAAAAATATTAGCAAGAATTTAAAATCTTTGTAAATGTTTATAAGATAACTGTGTTTGATAGGTATCATTAGCGCGAATGAGTGTCCAAGGTTAGTGAGAATGGTAAGTTCCGATGTATTTACTGCTGATCAAATAATTTTGTTTCCTACAAAAAAATTTATTTAATAAAAAGTATCTCGTTTCTAATCAGTACATATTTGACTTAATTTATTAAGTAAAGTTTATGTTTTGTAAAAGTACTTATAAATTCTTAAAGTCGGTACTTCATTTCATCTGCAGATGAGGCAGATTCTTAATGTTTCCCCAACAATACACAGAGGAGGTAGGATGCAGAATGATTGTAATTCACTTTAGAAACAAAACACATAATATGGTGAAAACCACTGTCATCAGTTTTCATCAATAGGTTTATTTATTTATTATTTTAGAGAGTCTAGTTTTTACCTACAGATTTCTATACATGTCACGTATAAAATTTGATTGAGGCGAAAAAAACCTTTATAGCTATTGAAATAGCACTTTTAGAAATATCAAGCATAAACGATAATTTATCCAGTTTTTTCTGCGGCCATGTATACGATTTTATTTATATTCTAGTAATAGCTTTTACTGTATTAAGTAAAATTCAACTTAAAATTTCCAAACTTACTTAAAAATCATATTTAAGTAAGTCATGCTCATATTTATAAATGCTTAAAAAATCTTTTATCTAGCCTTGTATATGTTAGTTAGCATTTGTAAATGCTCATAATATATTTAAAAAAAAATTGTTAAACTTAAAATTATCATAGCTGAAAGAACGCTTCTAACAATTAGGATTAATATTAACATATTAAAATTACAGAATAATCCAAATATATCTACGATAATTAAGGCATAGACGGACAGACAAACGAAATCAAAAAACAATTCCTTTAATATTGAAAAAAATGTTAAACAGATAATTTCCAAATAGCTTAATTCTTTATAGGTTCATATGCAATAAGCCTAAAAATTTCAGGCTGATTGAGAAAGAAATTATTATTTTCCAAATAGCCTAAAATCTAGTTAATCTTTTTACAATAAACCTGAAAAATAACCAGCTGAGTGGAAAAGTGAAAAACTCTAATTAGTCGGGCTCTTTCCAAGGAACCGGATTTCTCAATTCTCCTACGACATAAATATATACACATACATGCAGAAAAATACTAGCGATAGTGTCTGCATCTTCTTTAACTTTTGAAATTTAAACAGGTCAAATAATTATGTTGTAAAGATGCCCCCTCTTTTTTTATTGTAAATGTTTATATGCTACCACTTTTTCAAGCATAGCTGAAATGCTTTATATGCATGAATATACAGTAGCTTCCCTCATAACCAGACTCCGTTTAACCAGTTGTCAACAGCTGGGAAAAAATGTATTTCAGAAGTCTGGTGTCACAAAACGGAGAAAGAGATGATCAGTGTAAATAACAAACTATTTAGATGTAAAAAAAAAATAACCAAAAATGCAAATTTTGAGTGCACTAAAAATGATAACGATATAAAAAATACCCCCCCTCCCTCTAGAGATATCAAACGATGTCAAATACTAGATCCTCCCCCCCCCCCCCAAACTGATAACATTATACATGTACAGTCCCTATTTTTGAAGGAACCGTGTAAATTGTTTTAAACTTGTTAAATTGGATATTGGTTATTTCAATATTATTCCCTTTTTTTTCGGGGGGGGGGGGTGAGTTATCAGGTTTTTTGCTCAATCAGCTAAATCTCAGTCTCACTTAGGCCGGTTAGGTGGAAGGCTACTGTACATATAATAATAATAATAAATAAAAAAAAGCGTTAATATGCTACTGTATTTCATAACTAAGTCATGCTTAAGCCAATATCTTTATTTGTAGGTAATATTTATGTTTACTAAATATCCATTACAGTCATTATTGTTAGGAATTTCAAATTCCAATATTATAACTAATGAAATTTTGTAAATGACCTTTAGTGTATAAATTGAAATATTTCTATTGATATTAAAAGAGAAAACTGCAATTTATTAATTTTTGCAAGAAAACAAAAAAATATAAATAAGTTTTATAAAACCAGATTAAGCTTGCTTAGAAAAATTTTAATACAAAATAGTGGAACTGATAAATGTTATTTTCTGTTTTTGAGTAGATTTGATTAAGATTCTTAATAATAACCTAAATTATAAAAAATCAAGGAAAAAAATATAGAAAAGAAATAAAAGCTTTCAGTTGGTTATTATTTACGGAACCAAAAACTAAGAAGAGGATCACCAGCATATTTATCCTAGTTTTAAAATAACATATCGATACAAAAACTGATACTTTTAATTAAATGTATAATTTCTCTAGTTGCAGCCTAAAATAATAGGAGAGAGTGTGGTGGTGTGGGACACTTTCTACAAAAGTAAGAAAATCCACTTTGTTTGACACAAAACAAAAAATTCAATTTATAGAGTGCTAGGTGAAACGCTTTTTAATTTCCTTAAACAATTCATAAACATACATATGTAAAAGCTATTTTAAAATTAAAGAAATTGTAAGTTTTAAAATGTGTTCCATACCTTCCCCCCCCCCCACTACCAAGGAGGTATTGGGACAGCAATAAAATGAAGTTATAAAGACACAAATTGTCCAGTGTCGGTTAAATATGCTATCAAACAAAGACTAACCACTCATTTCCCAGTCACGATTAGCTTCATGACCGGAATGAAAATTAAGGATTGTCAATCATAGACGACATTGAAAATTCATAAATTCAATTCATTTACATTTTGAAAGTTAATAAATATATTATTAATGTTCTAAGTAATGTATTATCCCCTAACATACTTGCATGTTAGCAATTTAATTCATCTTATTTAAAAAAAAAATTAATTGAACATGTTCCATTCTTCCCTTTATTCTTATGTCCCATTTCTCCGCCCTTATTTGTTTTGTGTTAAATTATTTTTAAAAACAACGAGTTGGAAATTGCACATGAAGCGCAGCAAATGAGGTACATTCGTACTGCAAGTAAATTTAAATATATTCAGATCTTGCTGTTATAGGTTACAGGACTTCGGATGTAGTATAATAGTCGAAATCTTTTGTGTGTTCCTGTATATACTATCTGGTTTCTATTATATAGGAAGTAGCTTGTATTAAACCGCAACAACGCATATAACTTGATAAAATATGAAATAATTTAATATAATTAAAACACGCCCCAAACAATATTTCCCCGTAAACCACAAAGCAGTGGAATACTTTTGAGTAGCCCTGTAAATTAATAATAAACAACCTTTGTATCATAGATTATATAGAATGCTTTTTTTAGTATCTACTTCATACATTCATGTCAATTCTGTTATATTCGAAAGAGTGTGACATCATTAAAATGTACTTGAAACTATTGTTTAACATTGATCATAATGTAATGGAATATTTTTGATTGTCCCTGTAATTAAATTATGCATCCGATTTTCATAAAATTTGAAATGAATCGAAGAAATTATGCAAAAATTATATATTTTAATTTTCAAACGATTTTGTTGGATAGTTTTTGCTCTGTTATATGCGGACAAACAGACAGACAAACAAACTGAACGACAACTATAAGTGCTATGCATTTACATAATTAGGGACGCACCTAAAAATGCTGCTTTTACGTTTAGTTTAAACTATGTTTAATATCCAGTATAACATTCCATTAACAGGGAAATAATTGCATTTATGCATAAACAAACAATTAATATATTGCGAGCATAATAAGTATGAGAAGCAAATTTACTTTAAATCCTCGAAATAATTTTTTTCTTCTTACAATTGTAAACTAACACGGATCAAATATTTTTTTGAACTGAAGATTAGGCTACCATTGCTTCATCTTGTGAGTGATTGATGAAATGTTCAGACTGATACATGAAGGGAAGAAAAACCAACCGTCCCGTTCCTTCCACTCTTCGACTAAACGAAAAACTTAAACAAAAATCAAATAAATGTACTGTGATTACGATCAACGTCAATTAATGGAGATAAATATAAATAATTTTACATTCTGTTATTCATAAGATTTTTTAAAGTGTTATTAACATTCTAAGCAAGGTATACACAGAAGTATTTTTTAAATGAATAATTCACACCAATTCTTTTAAAATCGAATTGAACTATTCAAAATATAAAAACAATTGATTTTTAATTTTACCAGAAAAGAAAAATTGCAAATATTTCTTGCCTTTCTATAACGCTAATAAGTTTTTTGAAGGGCATTTACGATAGTATTCAATGTAATCTTATTAATATTTACTTTCGAATTATATATATATACATATATATATATATATATATATATATATGTAATGATAAATCGACCATTCAGTGTAATAATAATTCGACGAAGGCTATGTTCCGTAAACTCCTAAGAATATTACTTCTAAGTATCAGCAGCAGCACGAGCAGAGTAGTCGCTCCGGCGGTTGGCAAGCAGTGGAAGAGTTGCATTGGGGAATTTCCCCATTATAAAAACAAAATCCATGAGTCTTTCACTTCCTTTATTTATTAACTCATAAACTACGTAAGTTCTTCCCCACATTCACCTTGGCCTGATCATCAAATATTCCAACTTCGTGATTAAGCTGCATTCCACGATATTAGAATTTTGGGGAGAAAAAAGAAACAGCATCCTAATAATTTAAAAGTCAATCGCATTCTCGGGAAACATGACGTGGCTTCCGAGTAGTTTTTAAGAAAAATGCATTCTAATTCAGCGGAGCAATGAAACGCGCGTCTTGGTAGTTTAAAGAAAAGGTGCATTCTGTCCTCCTGAAAAGCCAAATGAAAAAATCATTTTCACGACAAAACTAGAGCCCTCCTACTTCGCGTCAATCATTTTAAAAATCCAATCAGGATGGACTCGAGCCTTTAACGGACAAAATGATCAATTCTAATTGGCCGTAATAGGAGGTCTATGGGCAAGAACTATATTTTTTCCTCGGAAGACAAAGCCCTTTAGCAACGCGTAGTAACACCTGTCACGCGATGTTAAAAATAAAAAATAAAATTAAAATCGCAGGAATATGCCAGAAAGTAAAAAGCTTATGAAATACTTCCCGCCTTTTTGAGAAGCAAGTAATAATTTATTAATAACTAAAGTAAGAAAAAGAATTTTAGCTGTTACAAGTTACGAAACTAAGATTGAAATATGTTCCACAAATTTAGAATTGAAGCTAAGAGAGAACAAAAAAAATGGCGCAAAATTTTTTTTTTATTTTATTACATATATATATATATATTAATCGATATTTGGAAAATGTCTGAATAGATTACAATAACTTTGATTTTAAAATTGTCTTTAAAATCTCTTAATTTTTGTTAGTATGGCGCATATCTTTGATACAGAAACAAAAGAAACTTTAAATATTTATTAGCTTAACTTAAGAATACGACATAAACAATACATCTACTGAAATTCTACAGAAAACAACAAAAAGAGACCTTTGTTGTAAGATTTTCCCAATCTATAAAAAACTAAAACAGCGAATAAAAAAGAAATCGTTAACATACTTTGAATTTGGTACAACATTCATTTACAGGCAGGCTTCCATTACTGTCGTTGAAAATGTAGATTCTGAAGCACCTACTTGCCACATTCAATTAAATGTAGAGGCTGGTTGGTTGATTGACTTCTGCTATTTATGCTACAAATCGGGTTAACCGATTGCTTTAGTTTTAGATTGCGTTTAGATTCCTGCAGATTAGCTTCGGGTTGAACTGATTTTTCAAATGTTACTTCTGTGTATATGCTTTGAGATTAAACTGTATATGTGTTATAAAAGTAAAATAAAATATGAATATTTGTGTGTGTGTAGCGAAGAGAACAGCACAAAGCAGGGGTCATTCTTAGGACGATTTTTGTTTTAAATTTACAGAAAAATTTCTCAAACGTTCATTAAAAGTAAAGGGTATTTTTTCATGGTGCTAATTAGAGTAGATGGGGTTAAAAGTAAGCATTTTAAATAAATTTTGATTTTTAACGAATACATTGGGTTAAACTTTGTGCAACGAGTGAATAAAATATTAGATTAGAGCCGTTAGATTACTACCGGCTTAGATCTTGAACCGGAAATCTGTCAATTTCGTGAGAAATTGCAATTTTTACAAAACATTGCTCAGCCTTTTTTTATCCCATTATTTGGGGTAAAAGTACACAACATTTTTGCCTCATTATAACGGGCTTTTGTTGTATTTCAGATAAAACAAATGAGTTATGTAGAAACATTAGTAAAATTTCCCTAATATTAATACTTTTACTGAAAATTACAAATTAAACAGTAAAAAAATTCAAAAATAAATAAAAAAAATTCAAAAAGACCTGCGGCGTATGAGATCGCAAATAGGAGTTAATTTCTGTGACGAAAATTGTTACATAAATACTGTGAGCGGTGTCAGAGACCCCTTGATGGTAGAATGAATAAAAGAATCAGTTGTCTTAAAAGATAGTGTTTCTGTATTAAACTTTACGTAAAAACTTGTTAAAATATCTCGATTCAGAAATCTCTAGTTATACTGCTAATTTTCCAAACTAATAAAAAATTTCCCTAATATGAATATTTTAACAGAAAATTACAAGTTGTGAAAACGGAATATAGCCGAGCGGTTTACCAGATCTATAACAGAAGTTGAGGGTTTTAATACTTAAAAAGAGGTTTTAATACTTCAAATAGCGTATTATGAAACAAAAAAAAAATTGTTTTTAAATGCAGGTAGGCAAATTCATAACTTTTATGTTTGAGAAAAAAAAAATAGAAAAAGTAAAAGGTAATTAACTAGCTTTTAATAGTTAAACAGCTATTAAATTTTACATAATACTAATTTATTAAAAAAAAAAAGCTTCCCACAACGTAATTGTGGAAAGCTTTGCATCTTGCTAAAAGAATAGGGCAAAGCACCGTTTCTTAAGCTTGTTCCGAGACAGAATGCGTAGCTTTCTCTTATTCTGCAGCATTTTGCCACGCACAAATTTAAACAAATGAGATCAAAGTAAACTAGGGGTATTTAGAAACTAAAGAACATTCGTTCCCGATTAAATTTTTTAATTTAAGGTATTGGCAGCTAATCAAACACGTGAAAGTTTATTGATATTAGGTAAAAATTTAAATATTTAAACTTACATCTTTTTTTTTTCAATTGAGTGCTTATTTTTTTACAAGGTTTGAATACACTACACTTGAGACTGAATTCCCACATAGCAGTCATGATTGAAGAAATATTTCTTCACATTGAATCAGCCAGTATGTATCCCCCCCACTCACACACACACGCATATGAACATCTGCTCTGTGTTTTGTTTTTTCTTTCGCGGTACTTTTGAAATTGACGTTTTTAGGTGTGTTCGTAATTACGTAAATATGAAGCACCTATAGTTGTCCTTCTGTCCGTCCGTCTTTCCGTCCATCCGCATATAACAACACAAAAATTACCCAACCGAATTGTTTAAAATTTAAAATATATAATTATTACATAATTTTGTCAAATCATTTCAAATTTTATGAATTCAGATGGATAGATCCAGGATGGATAGATACAGGGACCATCAAAAAAAGTATTCCGCTACATTATGGTCAATGAGAAAAAAAAAGTTTCAAATGTATTTTAATCGTTTGAAATTTAAAATATATAATTATTACATAATTTTGTCGAGTCATTTCAAATTTTATGAAAATCGGATGCATAGATCAATTACAGTGACAATAAAAATTATTCCGTTACATTACGGTCAAAGGGGGATAAGTTTCAAATGCATTTTAATGGTGTTACACTCATTCGAATATAATAAAATTGATATACGTTTATAAAATACATATTAAAATATACATTTCGTACAATATGGGATAGCAAAGAACTTTTGTTATTGATTTACAAGGTCACACAAAAGTATTCCATTACATAATGGTATAGGGAGGAAAACATTGTTTGGTGCGCGTTTTAATTGTAGTTAACTACTTAATATTTTATGAGATTGATATACGTTGCTGAGGAATATAACAAGTTATTTCCAAGTTATAAAAGAAAGCAGATAGTATTTACAGGGACACACAAAATATTTTGGTTAATATACTGTATCCGAAGGACTGTGTATTATTACATCAAGATCTGAATAATTTTAGGTGCGTCCGTAATTATGTAAATAGCTAGCACCTATATTCGTCGTTCAGTCTGTCAGCCCGTCTGTCCGACCGTCCGTCTGTCTGTCCGCATTTAACAAACCAAAAACTGACCAACCAAATCGCACGATATTTGAATTATATCGTGAAATATATAATTTTAGCGTAATTTTGTCGAGTCATTATATGTAAATCGGATGTACAGTTTTATTAGAGGAACAGTCTAAAGTAATCCATTACATTACGATCAACAGGAAATATAGTTTTAAGTACATTTTAATGATGTTAAATCCTTACGAATATAATAGAATTGACATGAACCTATGACGTATATATGTATAAAATATACGTTCTGTACAATCTCTGATTCAAAGAATATTTATTATTAAAATACAGTGCCACAGAAAAGTATTCCACTATATTATGCTATACGGGGAAACATCATTTGGGGCGTGTTTTAATTATATTAAGCTATTTCACATTTTATGAATATGATATACGTTGCTGAGGTTTAATAAAAGTTACTTCCTTGCTTATTTACCGGAACACAGAAAATATTTGGAGCACTTTACTGGATGCGGAGTTCTTTCTACTATAAGAGCAAGATCTCAATATTTTTAGAACTTCGTTATCGTACGAACGGACCTCATTTACTACGTTTTACGTACAATTTCCAAATTGCTTTTATAAGCAATGCCAAGGTTTTTTTTGGGGGGGGGCGAAAATCGCGTTTTTTTTTAGATATTTTTATCGAATTTGCCTTTTTTTTTACTATTTTTTAACAAAGTTTGGTGTTATTGTCGTGATCCTATAGAGAAAGTTGTTTTTTTTTTAAATTTGCGTTTTTCGCAATCCTTTCACGAAATTTATCTTTATCAAAAATCCTTTAATGAATTGCGTGTTTTTGTATGATACCTTGATGAAACTCGCAATTTTTGATGATTTTTTGATGAAATTTGAATTTATTTGTCATTCTTCAAACATTGTTATTTATTTATTATTATTTTTTTTATCTCTTGACCAATTTTGCGTAATTTTCACTATTATTTTCATTTATAGAAATCTGATTTAATTACAGATAATAGCTACAATGCAGAACAATATTAAAATTATTTTGTTATGGGTTGTTACTTATCACAAAAAATGACTTTTTTTGACTAATGAAAATTTATGAAAAATAATTTATGCATAAGAGTGTTAATCTGATAAAGTAAAAAGAAAATTTCTTTGAACATAACTCAGTTTAATAATGAAATTTTTATTAATTTTTAATTTATTAAATTTTTTGAATAGTTTGTTATTTTTTACGATATTTTCATCTAAATTTTGATTTTTAGATTTTACATTTGTAAGAGGGGGCGGTCTTTCAAATCTCGAAGATTTCAATATCTGGGAATACACGATGAGTTTTACCGTTTCTTGTGCTTTATATGTTTCAGCGATGCAACATATAAAGCACAAGCAACATATAAAACACATCGTGTTGCCCAGCTTGGAGTTTTAAAAAAATAAGCAGTACCATATTTCGGTGCTCCTCTTTATTTTACTTCATGAATAGACTCCACTTTGAAATTCCACCACGGAAATTGCTAACATTGTATTATTAGATTTTTTTGAAAGAATTTTTAATTTCAAATGATTTCTAGCTGGAAAATTTCTTATTTGTCATACCTAAAAAAATATAATTTTTAAACCTAAAATAAATTAATAAGACAAATATATAACATTAAAGAAGAACTTTATTAAGAACTAATGCAAGTTAAAAATGCAATAAAAATACATGCATAATAGTTACTTTCACTTAAAAATAGTTAAAATGTTACATACTTCTTTGTCCCGCATGTCCGGTATGAGGATCCAACTGAATGAAACACAAAGAGCATACACAAAGATGAACAAACCCTTTTAACATATAAGAACATCGCTGGTATAGCTATTCAATGATACATAATATTACAATTCCAATTACAAGACTTTCAATATTTGATTAATTAAATTAGTTTAAAATCTTAGAGTTTCACTTCTATGAATGGTATAATTCTCCAATAAAAATTAAGGGTGGATTTGACATCATTCAGTATGATAGATTAAAAGTTCCCAGTAGAAAGACGACATCTATTCAGGCCGTCGAGAACCGTGACGGGCCCAGGATCAGTCACCCCCCCCCCCCTTACAAAGACATTCAAGACACATGAAATGCTTGTGAATCTTTAATAAATCCTCATCTACTTTGTAGACTACTTGAGTCGTCTTTCATAAATTACATTATTTATTTTCCTGCAGTTAAAGATAATAATTATATATTAATACTATTTAACAAAAGTAAATACAGTCCTTTCTTTTTTTATTGTTACATTATGGCATACATAAAAATTATAATATACAGTGTGTATTGCAGAAGTTGTGACCCTTTGAGATTTTTAGACCCCAAAACAAGTTAACGGATGCACCACCACCCCTCTTCTCAGACATGTGCGCATTTAGACAGCAACAGCAAGAGCATCACTTGAGAGAATGCCGTACACCGAGGCAAGGATACCATATTTTCCCTTACTGAAACATAATTATTTTCAGTATAAATACCGCCTTTTTACTGAAAAACAATCTTTTTATGGTATAAATACCGTTTATAATTGAAATAGCACAGAAAGGGGTCATTTTATGGTATAAATACTGTTTATAATCGAAATAGCACAGAAACTGGTTTTTTTTAATGCCTAATATACCTTAGAAATACGGTACTCATACAGTAAAGAATGATAACAGTAGACGTACCGTAAAAATTAGGTACATCTATTGAAATGCTACGTAAAGTTTTAAAATGTCGTTTTTCTTACTGAAAAATAATTATTTTACGGTATAAATACCGAGTTTTTACTGAAAAATAAAAATTTTACTGTGTAAATACCGTTTTTAATCGAAACAGTACAAAAAACTGTTTTTTACGTTTAATATACCTTAGAAATACGGTATTCATACCGTAAAGACTGAAAATGGTAGAAGTACCATGAAATTTACGGTACATCTAATGGAATTTTACAAAAATTTTTTACAGTGTATCACATATTCTAGATATTTGGAACACAATTTAAGAAAGATTGTAGATGCTGTTATTCAACGAAAGAGTTTTTTTTTTTTTTTTTTTGCCACCCTGAAAATTTTCTATTGTCAATGCTCACAGATAACACAGAGCATATCAGATCTTTAGCAATGCGAAAGCTAATTTATGCTAGAAATAAAAAGAAAAAATCACCAGAAGTGAGAATTTACAAAGTACCCCAAATAAACTTCAAAGCGAAGGATTATTTTGAACTTATTGACCGGCAACCAGTTGGACGTTTTGAACCACCTCTTTAGATGAATGTGCCTTGCAAAGAAATTGAGAACATGATAAAAGTTGTAAAAACGAATGAATGGTCAAAATATCCATACCATACCCAAGCGGTTGAAAGATGCGTTCGACTAGTGTCTGAGGCATCAGAAATTGTATCTGGGCAAGAAAAGAAACACGATTTTATATTGAATAGAATAAAATCAAGAAACCATATAAAACACTTTGATACCAAAAAAGATTACAAACTTTAAAAATATGTAAATTTCCAAATTGAAGGATGTAAAACATTTCTCTACGTAAGTTCGATTTTTGTAATTTTTATGATTTAATGCTTTGATTTTTAAATTTATATGTCACTTTTTGTTGCAAAATTAATGTTATTTGTAACCTTATATGTTATTAATTAAACTGTTTTAAAAATTTTTAAGTATTTTTCGTAAATTATAATTCTTAATACATTTTTGTAAAAATTTCAGTTTTTAATTATAATTGGTGCATCAAAGATGTGAATGGATTTTCATTAAAAAAAAATATATGGGAACTGCAGAGTTATGTAGTATTGTTATAACAATTTCCAAGCCAGTGCCAAATGAATTTCAAAAAGTAAAATAAAATAAAACAAAAAAATATTTTTTTCAAGAAAATTTCATTTTTAAACTATTTTTGGGGCGCTTGGGGCCCCGGAAGATATGAATGAATTTTATTTAAAAAAAATATGTAAGCTAAGATAGATAAAAGATAGCTTTTGCACCCCGCGCCAAAAGTAATTAAGAAAAAATGAATAAACAAAAAAATAAAAAAAAATCATAAAAAACTCAATTTTTAATTATATTTGGGGCTCTTGGGGCACTGGAAGATATTAATGGATTTTAATAAAAAAAACCCTGTAAACTAGTATGCATAAAAGGCAACTTTTGCACGCCGCGCCGATAGTAATTTCTAAAAAAAAAAATTTCATCTACTTTTCGATCCACCCTAATATACAATGCTGTAGACTCAATCTTCTTTAAAGAATTCAGTATTTTTTTTATAAATTCAGTATATTTTTTAAAATATGCAGAGCTGTTGTGAGGGAGTGTCCTTTGTGATAAAGGCACTCTAGCATTTTAGTGAGATCGTGACGTCAATGCTTTAACATGCGTAGCGTGAAAGCGACCTCTATCCTTTATTTTACTTTAACTTTCTAGAGCGTGTGTGTCGCTCTCGGTTATACAGTTAGTTCGCGGTTAGGAGTAATATACAAATTCGTAATGCCGTCTTCATTTTGCAACATATAAAAGCATTAAGTTGGTGGTAGCGAGCAGAAGTGTGTGGTAGTGAGGAGAAGTGTGTGGGTGTGAGGAGAAGGTGGCGGAAGCCAGCCAGGTGTATTGGATTGCGCTATAATGAGATTATTAGCCTCCAGTGAATGAGATGAAGTTTTAAGAGTGAGCCAGCCAGCAGATTGCATCGAGTTAATTTATCACAAGCGGAGCTATACAAGAAGATCGCCGCTGGTAAGAAGTAGTTTAATTACGTTGAGTATTTTAAATAATAAAGAGTGTTTACAGCCACGGGCTGTATTATAAAGATTTTATCTGGTGTTTAGCTGAAGTCTGAACGAGAGGTTGGTTTGAAGTGCCCCGACTGAGACTACGCCGAGGGTTGTGAGTATATTTTCAAGATAATCTCTTGCTATTGTGAATAGTTATTGAAATTAGTGAACTGACGTTCCACTTTTCCTGAGTCCTAGAAGTTTAAGTAAACTTTGGTTTTTAACTTATATCTAGAATTATGTCTTTATTTCATCTACATAACCACCCTACCGGTACAAATGACACCCAGTACGTGCACACGACCGTCACAAATGGCGCCCAACAGAAAGTCGAATATTGTGAGCTTGTGCCACGAGATTATTTTACTGTGAAGGTGACATTAATGAATTTCTAGTAAAATTGGATGATTATATTTTGTTTAAGAATATAACAGAAAAGAATAGGTATATAGTGCTTAAATGCTCACTTAAGGACGAACCACTTTTATGGTTGCAAAATATAGGAACATTTTTGGTTAATGATGATACTAAAATATTTGAGCAGGTTGTAATTGAGCTAAAGAAAGCATTTCCTCCTGTGAAAAATAAAAGTATTTTAAGGAAAGAATTTTATTATAATAAACAGAATATATATGAATCAGCGTCAAAGTTTTACATACGTAAACTTGAATTAAAAAGTAAATTAGACTTTGATATCACATTTGAGGAACTGTCGGACATAGTTCTTCCTCTGTTTAATACGAATGTAAAGGACTATATTGAGATTAGAGAACCTAAGAACTCTTCGGAAATGCACCAAATTTTATTGAAGTATGAGACTCGGCATAGATTGGATCAATGGGATTCGCCTAGCCCTCGACAGAGACCTATCACGGAAAACAATTTGAGAAATGAGGGGGAGAGGAATTTTTTGAGAGGGGGGACAGCGATTTATGAATAATAATTTGAGTAATGGTAGTTATGGGTTTAGTCGTAATGTGTCAAATGCTGGTAATGGTAACAGGAATTTTGGTGGTGTTAATAATTTTAGAGGTGGTGACAGAATTATGGATGGAGGCGGAATAGTAATTATAGTCCGAGAGGGGGTGGACGTGACAGAAATGTTTCTTCACGAGTAAGGAGATTAACTTCGGATGAAAATTCTGGGGGTAGATCAATGCAAAGGAAATGTGTTAAGAGGTCAGAGCAGTTAAACTGGTAGGTGGATGCATTTCGGAAGGTATGCAGTCACAGGTTAAAGTGGAAAAGCCTTCTGTAAATTTGAATAGTGTTACTATTAATCCAGTGGAGTTGCTGGAATTGTTAATTATTTTAGTTGGTATTGTAGTTAAAAGTATATTTGATACAGGGGCAGATAAGATTGTTATCGTAATTATTTTTCGTATAAAAAGTTGAAGAGGTCAAGTCTGGTAGTTCAGTCGGCGCAGGGAGTGGCTTGTGATAATAAGGGTTCAGTAGATTTTGAAGTTGAAATTCTTTCGGTTAAGACATGTTGCGAGTTTTGTGTGTTAGATGGTTTAACTGTGCATTGTATAGTTGGCGTGGATTATGTGAAAAATAGAGGAATTAGCCTGGATTTCTGTAAAAAGTCTTTGATCGTAAATAATGATGAGAATGTGAGGAAGAAGAGTCAGTTTCAGTGTCAGTTGATTTGGGGGAGTCTGATTTAAGTGAAGTTGAGAAAGAGGAATTTAATAAGTTTTTGAAGGATTTTGGCAAAGTCCTTTCAGATAAACCGCATTTAACGCATGTTGCGTGGCATGAAATTGTTACTGGTTTGTCGGCACCTGTTACTAGTAAACCATATCGTTATGACAAGGTTAAGTAAGGTATAATTGATTATCATATTCAAAAAATGCTAGCGGACGATATTATAATGCCAATTGAGTCTCTTTTTGCATCGTCAGTAGTGTTATGTCGTAAGAATAATGGGAAAAGATTAGAGGATCCAGAGGCATATAGATTTGCGGTAGACTATAGGAAGTTAAATGCAATAACGCAATACCCTCAGTATCCTATTCCAGTAATTGATGACATTTTGGCTAGGATGAGAATGTGACGAAGAAAGAGTCAGTTTCAGTGTCCGTTGATTTGGGGGAGTCGGGTTTAAGTGAAGTTGAGAAAGAGGAATTTAATAAGTTTTTGAAAGATTTGGGGGAGATTTTTTCAGATAAACCGGGTTTAAAGCATGTTGCGTGGCATGAGATTGATACTGGTTTGAAGGCACCTATTGCTAGTAAACCATATCGTTATGACAAGATTAAACAAGGTATAATTGGTTATGTTCAAAAAATGCTAGCGGACGATATTATAATGCCAATGTAGCGAGAAGTGTGTGGTAGTGAGGAGAAGTGTGCGGGTGTGAGGAGAAGGTGGCGGAAGCCAGCCAGATGTATTGGATTGCGCTATAGTGAGTTAGAATATTAGCCTCCAGTGAATGAGATGATGTTTTAAGAGTGAGCCAGACGGGAGCATGCATTGAGTTAATTTATCACTAGCGGAGCTATACAAGAAGATTGCCGCTTGTAAGAAGTAGTTTAATTACGTTGAGTATTTTAAATAATAAAGAGTGTTTACAGCCACGGGCTGTCTTATAAAGATTTTATCTGGCGTTTAGCTGAAGTCTGAACGAGAAGTTGGATTGAAGTGCCCCGACTGAGACTACGCCGAGGGTTGTGAGTATTTTGTCAACTTAATCTTTTGGTATTGTGAATAGTTATTGAAATTAGTGAACTGACGCTCCACTTTCCCTGAGTCCTAGCAGTTTAAATAAACTGTGGTTTTTAACTTATATCTAGAATTATGTCTTCATTTCATCTACATAACCACCCTACCGTTACAAATGACACCCAGTACGTGCACACGACCGTCACACAGTTTTCACATAAAAAAAATAATTCTTTGAAAGTACTCACTTGTGATTTAATACCGCATGTATGGAAATACAAAAAAAAATCGAGATTTGAAATTTATAGCTTTCAATTCTAATGTTTTAATATTCAAAGAAAAACTTGTACGCATTCGAATATAATAACAATAATAATATAATAATAATAATTTTATTTATAATAATAATAACAAGAAGAATTTTATTTATTTTAAACTTTGTTTTAACAAATTTTAAAATATAACATTAAATGTAGTATTTAAAAAAATTCTAAAATAATAAAATTTTCACACATTTAAATTGGATCATATCTAAATTTCCCATCGTCATAATTAAAGGGAATTTTTCCATTCGGTACGAGGCTATAAAATTTGCTATTTTACAAATGAACAGTATCTCTGTGACGTCAAAATTAACAAAATGAGAATTTTTTATAGACTGGAACCGATCATGCATGCGATAAGTACAATAAGCAGTATTTATGTGACATCATAACTGGTTTGAACCGTCACAAGAAGACTGGTCATTATTACGCATGTAAAACTTTTTATGTTAAATATGAAATTACATTTAAAAATTTCCCAAACACTTTTAAACTAAAAACAACACGTGAGAGAAAAGAAATATAACATGAAAACGCTGATTTTAATATGATCGACCACACTGTAATAAAAAAATACCTCGGAAAAGAATGGCAACTGGATTATAGACTGCCATCTTTAATCTGCAATTACCAGGACCGTTCAAATCTCTGAGCACTGAACGGAAGGTGGGTGGGCGTGAAATGCAGAGGAGCAAAGCCCCTGCCTATAAGTGATGACTTCTCCACCTCTAACCCCCCTCCAAATATGATATAATATAGTGGAGAGGGGGGCACGTTTGAACTTGGGCCCTTTTGAACACTCTAATAGTCTAATATATAATTTTCTCCAAATAGATTATTTAAAAACAATCTATAGCAATAAATTACTACTGCTTCAGTGCAATAAGTATACAAAGCTGCACCATTTTGTATGCAAAATACTGTCTAAGTAAGATATGTATTTTTCTCCCTCTTGAATCTAAACATAAGAAAATAAAGTTATAAGATTCTTGTTGACAATTTTGTATCCCTAAAATTTTCATTTATTGTTCAACATTTAAATAAAGATGTAATCTTTAGTTTATAAGTTTTGTTTTATTCAAATTCTTCAGCCGAATTGAGTAAACAGTTGTGATATTGAACTCCATGTGATGGGGCACCATTGAACATCTAAAACTATGAAGTAAAGCGTTGTTAATGCACCTAAATATTATTATTTTTTGTAATTTTTAGTTTGTTCATTTATTGGATAATTGCAAATCCCGGTTACAAAATAATGATTCATGATTTAGTAGGTTTGTCTAACAATCAAAAAATCAAATTTTGGGAAATAGCGAGAAAACTTTAAATGCATCTGTTGGTTTTCATTATAAATATTTAGATTGCATTGTTACAATAGTGGAGATTTGTATAGACTGATAGAGAAATCAAAAAGCGATAAGTCGAGTTTTGAAATTCATATCCTCAATTGTATTTTTACGTATGTTTGTAAGCAAATGAAGCTGATTTTTTTTTCGTGATTTTATTTTAAAAAGGTATGTTATTTTGATATTCATAGTTTTCGTATGTAAATTTTCCTAGTTCAAAACTTATATTCAAATTTTAACACACTTCCAAATATCTGATTGAGGTTCAATTCCCGATTCAATCCCCCGAATTATTTAAACCCGATGACAATGTAATATTAATACGATTTTAGGTATGTTCCATTTATTTATTTTATAGGACTACATCAAATTCTATTAGGTTGAGTAATCTAATAGAGCTTTAAATATGTATCATTTTGTAACGATTTGTGACTGTTACTTTTCATAGTTTAATTTAACAAAATTTCTGTTATTTTTTTACTTCTATTTTTAGCACAAATTGCATATTTTACTTTAGCATGTAAATGTCAACATAAATTCAGAAACAACATTGTAAAAATTTTTTTTACTCTCAATATTTAAAGTTAAATTTTCTATCTGATGTTTCTTTTTATTTCCAGTAAATTTGTGACTGACCCCTATTTTGCAGCAAAAAATATGCGTCAACTTTGAACAGCTATAACTCGGTCAATTTTGATCGCAGAGGAATGGGACTTTTTTTTTCTTACTTGTTAGAGTAGTGGTAAAAATTTTCTAAATATCACTTATAGGACCGGGGGACCGTATAAAAATTTTATTTTCGTAACTTTTTAGTAAAATATTTTTTTGACCTAAATCGCTTAAAAAATAATTCTTTACCTTTTTTAAAGCATTTTTGCAATTGGAACTATATGTCTATGACCAACGGTTTAGAAATTAGCCATTGGTCACCGTTGAGAGGGGACACCCTGTATAGTATCTTTGTAAATTAAACATTTATTATTAAACTGTTTTCAAGAAACGATATTTTCTGTGTAAATATTGTAATAAAAGAGACTAATCTCATTTCTCCTAATGTACTCATAATAACATTTTTAATCACCGTATCTCAGCTTATAGTCAAATCTCCTTCTTGAAATACTTTATACATAACACTACTACACAATAATATCAAAGGTCAGAATTTCAGATTTTTATCTCGTGCTCCACCAGAGATATCAAAGCCTAAAAAGTGCGACTTTTGACATTTTTGACGAATTTCGGAATTTTTTTTGCAAAGAGAAATCAACTCCCAGATATGGGACTTGGTGTATGAGTACACGCACTTTTAACCTATTTGTAGAAAAAATTATGTAAGGTTGACAGTCTTGTTGAACAATTACATAATAGGTTACAATAGTTTGGCAGTATTGTTTTTACATATTGTCCATGTCATACCTCCTTTTGTAGTCAAATCTCTTTCTTGAATTTTTTTTACGTAACATTAATACAGAATACTATCAAAGGTCAGAATTTCAGATTTTTATCTCGTGCCCCACCAGAGATATCAAAGCCTAAAAAGTGTGATTTTTTAAATTTTTGACGAATTTCGGAATTTTTTTTGCAAAGAGAAATCAACTCCCAGATCTGGGACTTGGTGTATGAGTACACGCACGTTTGGCCTATTTGTAGAAAAAATTATGTAAGTGTGACAGTTTTCCTTGCATGAAAAATTTCCTCTTGCAAACAGATAGATTTTGGAAAAAATCTTAAATTTTGTGCTAAAATTTCACCTGTAAAATTTTATTTTCCAAAATTATTCTACCACCATACATTTAGCCTATTTTATTCTGAACAAAATGCTGCAAACCCCATTTCTATTGAGAAAATAAAAGACGAGATATTTACAATTTTGTGTATCCTAGAATCTGAGAAAATCGCTGCACACCACGAAACAAAGATGGCCGCCATGCACAAACAAAAAATAGTAAATTTAAAATAACGGTCATTTTGAATTTCCATCATGTTAGGGTTGTTGTACAAAAAGTTTCAGAATTTTTAAAAATGGTCGGGCGACCAGTGCAGGACCACTTGAAATGGATTGACCCTAAAGATATTACACCCTGTCGAATTTTTATACGTCTACGAAATGCGCTAAAAATACATTTTTAAAACTTGCTGTTAAAAGAATAGTCATTATTCATTTACAGGGTGATACAAAGGAATTCTAATATGTAATACTAGAGGAAATTGTTTGCAACAGATTTTAATGATGGTAAACGGTTTCATTTAAATTGATATACGTCATTGAGACTTAATATAAGTTATTTCACGTGCAATACAAGTACTAAGCATTTATATGGCTATAAAAAAAATTTTAAATAGTATTTTCTATCCAATGTACAGTATATTATGGATGATGAGATTTCAATTGATGAATGCATTTCAAATTATATGTGTGTGTTTATATTTAACAATTAAAATGCATTTTTGAAAATTTCTTTTTGATAGAGTGAACCTAACTGAACACATTTTAAAATGTTCAGACTATTACAGTTATGCATTAGCTTTTGGAAGCTAAATAGTCAAAATGCTGAATATGCACGCAATTTTATAACTGCAAAAATGATAACCTTATGGTTGTAAATCCAGTTTTTGTCTATCCTACATAATAACAAAAAATATTATTATTATTATTTTACAAAAAGAGATAAATATTTATACAAAATTAGTGGACACATGTCACAATTATAACAATAATTATACTAAGCAACCTAATCAAATAAATATAATTCGTCTCTTTTCAACTCACTCATCTTACTTATAAGCCTTCGTCATAATGAATAATAGCGAAAAAAAAATTTCAATTATGTTTTGCAAAAAATTCCTCTTACTTCTGATTTACTGAACTGAATTTAGTAATATGATGTAATTAAAAAAATTAATTTGCATTATTTTTTTTTTTAAGAAAAGCCTACAGAATAAAAAAAGAAAAGATATGCTACACCAATAAAAAAATAAAAATTCAAAGAGATCTACCATTTTATTTCGAATAAAAATACATAAAATAAAATTGGTATATTTGATACTGATACATTTTTGCTTTGAGCTACCGATATATGTCTGAAAACCTTTATATCACCTAGTGCTTTAATCGTTGTTTCTAGTGCTTGGGATGTAATTTTGTATACTGTATAAAAAAAACTATAGTTAAAACTTAGTAAATTTATATAACAATTCAATTAACAAGTTACTTAAAAAACCCATTATATGTTTTCTAATTAATCGCAAAAAGGATAAATACGGCAGAATTGTGTTTAATTTTAAATTTAAAAAAATCAACTTTAACCCTTTGACGGTTAAAGCACTTCTGTTCATAAAATACTAAAATGATTGAATGACACCGGAATTTAAAAAGAAATTTATTTCATAATATATAAATGTTTTTTTTTACGTTCTTTGTAAAATTAAAATTTTCATTTAAAAATTCCGGTGTCAGTATGGCATTTCGCAATTCAAATTAAGTGGTATTCTGGGCGCGTATACGCGCTTATAACCACGAAAGGGTTAAAACATATAACAAGTTGTTTAAATTTTTTTTTTATCGAATTTAACTTCCTAGCTTTGACAGAAAAAGTTTGTACTTTGTTTGAAAAAGAAATCAGTGTTGTTTCATTTCATATCACTGGGATTCAACAACTCACATAGCTTGAAATAGCTAACAATTTAAACGGGACAGTCAGCTATTAACACAAGTGAAAAATGTCAAGAAAAAGTATTTTTCATTTGGTTTTGATTCTTCCTTTACGTTCATTTGATATTTTCTTTGATTATTTGTTTCGTTCACTCCGTTTTGGAATCTTATCTTCTGAATCGTACAATATATTTGATAAAATCAAATTCTCTCACTGCATTTATTCTATTTTGTAAAGCTTTTTTTTCTATTAACTTCAAAGAAATTTTCTTAAAAGAGGATAAGTTGAATAATAAAGTTTTCATTAAATTTTAAAAGCACATAATCATATGAAATTAAACATTAATTAAAATTACTATTCGCTTTTGGAGGTTATTCCTATTTTTAATGAGATTTATTACAAGGAGAAATATCACATTTTAACCCATTAATGCCCATGTTGTTTTCTTCATGAAAAATGAAATTTTGGGTTTCCCACCACTTATAAAAAAAGAATTTATTTTATCATAATTTATTGAAGAATTTGTCTCGTGAAGAAAAGTGCTTATTTATCTCTCTATTTACTGGTGTGAAAAGCGTTTTCTTGCCTGTTTTATAACCTTCTCTAAAAGGGGACGCTAGGCACTAATGGGTTAATTACCTGATAACATTCAATTGTCTTTTATTAATGCATAATTTTTCAGTACTTTATGCGTAGTTCTTTTGTACAGTATATGTAATAGGGAAGTAGTTAAAAAAAATTAAGTGCACAGAGATAATGTGGGTGCATATTATATATCTTTAAAATGTTCATTATAAACCCTTTAACAAAAAACGAACCTATAAAAGGACAAATCTTTACATATATAAAATAGTTTGTCCTGACTGACTAATAATCATGCACAGATAAACTACTGAACCTAAAAGCATCAAAATTGGGGGAAATATACAGGGTGATCAGAAAGTCAGTATACATTTGATAAATTAATAATTCACTGAATAATGTAAGTAGAGAGGTAAAAATTGACACACATGCTTGGAATGACATGGGGTTTTATTTAACAAAAATAAATAAAAAGTTCAAAAAATGGCCGACAGATGGCGCTGCACAGCAAAACGTCAGTGACGCTTCCTGAGAATCGTGTATAAAAGGCGCTGTAAATGAGACAGAGAATCAGATGCACCAGCAATCGCAGCATGTTGACGTTACCAGAGAAGGCATTGTTAGTGAAGCTCTACTATCAGAAAGGGGAATCTGCTACTGCAACTCTACGATCCTACCGCCATACGAAGGGTACTCGAACGGGTACAGGTCCTATGACAATTGCAGCTGTGAAGAGAATGATGTCGAAGTTCGAAGCCACAGGTTGTTTAGACGATGGACCCCGTAGTGGCCCACCGACCACAAGTGCTAATGTTGCTCAGACTGTTCAGGACGAAATGGAGGTTGTAGCGGGTTCGTCTACGCATGGAGAAGTGAGTGCTCGTGATGTTGCACGTCGCACTGGCATTCCATACGGTACTGTTTGGGCAGCACTAAGGCGTACCCTCCGATACTATCCGTTCAAAATCCAGCGGCATCATGAACTGTTACCCGGCGATTTTGAGCAGCGAAGAGCATTTCCGGTGTGGGCGTTTCAAAAGATGGCGGAAGAAGACGATTGGTTGTCTGACGTGTTATGGACCGACGAAGCCCATTTCACACTCCGAGGGTCTGTCAACACCCACAGCTGCAGAATTTGGGCTACCGAAAATCCCAGAACTTTCGTGCAAACTCCATTGCACGACGAGAAAGTCACTGTGTGGTGTGGATTTACCACATCTACCGTTATCGGGTCTTTTTTCTTCCAGGAAAGTCGTGATTCTGGTTTTGTAACTGTTTCCGTGACGGTTGAGAGGTACGCCGATATGTTACAAAATCACATCATCCCTAGCCTGGCTGATAAAATCCACCCAATCAGAAAGAAAAAAAATAATTCGAACTCCAATACTTTGGTTGTTTTGCCATTTTTTCCCCAAAATCAACCAAGAAGTTTCTAAAATTTTAAAAAGGTTTCATTTCAATGATATTTTTTCTCCTGTTAATAAAATTGCTTTTTCAAATCTTAAACACCCCATTGATCACTTAGATAACTGGGGTATTTACCAAATTTCTTGCCAATGTGGTCTTTCTTATATTGGTCAGACTACGTACTCTCAGATTTCGTTTAGTGGAACATAAAAGATATGCCAAAAATCAAGAGGTTAAACGCTCTTTGATTGCTCAACATTGTTGGTCTTCACAACATAAATTTAACTTTTTTTTCAGCACCATTAACCACAAGTGTCCTTCTATTTTTTATCTTAATTTTTGGGAAGCTTACCACATCATTAAAAATTCTCACTCCTTAGTCAATGACTTATCGAGTACTCCTTATTTTCCAAGCATTTGGAAAACTTTAATTTAAAACTTTTTTCACCTTGCATTTTAGTTTTTTTTGTTTTGTTTGTTATCCGGTAGATATCGCTATTTGTCCACCTAGTTGTTCTCACTGCTTTCTTCTCATTGGTTGCTTTTCTTTATGCGGGATTGTTCCCGTAGCGGGTATATAAGCCTGAGTTTCTTTGTTTTTTTGCACATTTTTGCTTTTTCTAGCTCGCTGAGTCTTGCACTGATGAAGAATCTCGATAGTAGATTCGAAACAGCTGTTTGCTACATTTTCATACTTTATTTGTGCATTTATATTCGTTGGTTTTCTATCTTTAAACGTACATATTTGCTTTTGCAGCAAATAGGAGAATTCTAAATTATTTAATTTAAATATCTTAAAATGCCTTGTTAAAAAAGGCTTGTTGAGCAGACTGATTAAATATTTTGCAAATAATAACAAAAAAATTTCTAATTTCGTAATTAAGATTACGAAGATTATTAATTATTTAACTTTTTTTAATAATTTTTTTATAATTTAATATTTATTTATTTTTTACAATCTATAATATTGTCAATATACAATTCATATCTTCTCATCCTTCTTATCAAAAAGTTGCGGCTTTCAAAACATTTTTTCCGGGCTTCCAATATTTGTTCAACTCCTCAATTACTCAGTGATGAACTTAATTATCTAAAAGCTATTGCTGTTGATCGTGGTTATTCCCCCAATATTATAGATTGTATTAATTGAAAATTGACAAAATCCACCCAATCTGAAAGAAAAAAAATAATTCGAACTCCAATACTTTGGTTGTTTTGCCATTTTTTCCCCAAAATCAACCAAGAAGTTTCTAAAATTTTAAAAAGGTTTTATTTCAATGATATTTTTTCTCCTGTTAATAAAATTGCTTTTTCAAATCTTAAACACCCCATTGATCACTTAGATAACTGGGGTATTTACCAAATTTCTTGCCAATGTGATCTTTCTTATATTAGTCAGATTACGTGCTCTCAGATTTCGTTTAGTGGATCATAAAAGATATGTCAAAAATCAAGTGGTTAAACGCTCTTCGATTGCTCAACATTGTTGGTCTCCACAACATAAATTTAACTTTTCTTCAGCCACCATTATCCATAAGTGTCCTTCTATTTTTGATCTTGATTTTTGGGAAGCTTACCACATCATTAAAAATTCTCACTCCTTAGTCAATGACTTATCAAGTACTCCTTATTTTACAAGAATTTGGAAAACTTTAATTAAAAACTTTTTTCAATTGCTTTTTAGTTTTTGTTTTGTTTGTTATCCGGTAATGTCGCTACTTGTCCACCTAGTTGTTCTTACTGATTTCTTCTCATTGGTTGCTTTTCTTTAGGCGGGATTGTTTCCGTAGCGGGTATAAAAGCCTGCGATTCTTTGTCTCTTTGCTCCGTTTTGCTTTTTCAAACTCGCTGAGTCTTGCACTGATGAAGAATCTCGATAGTAGATTCGAAATAGCTGTTTGCTATATTTTCAAACTTTATTTGTGCATTTATAATTGTTGATTTTCTCTCTTTAAACATTTTTGCACAAAGGCTTTATTTGCTATTTTAAAATATGTACGTGCTTCAAAAGTTTGCGCTATAAAAGTCTTTGCATATTATTAAATTTTGCAAAAGAGAATTTAAGGTAAAAATAACAAAATTTTGACACACTTTAAAGAAATGTCTGTTAATTTATCGCATTTTTATCAATGTTCATTCCTCAATCAACATATTTATAAAAACTGGCAGTCTTTATAGTATAATTATTTTTCATTATAAAAGTTAGTAAACCAATAAAATTATACAAAATGTACCATAATTGCATGATAATTAGGGCCAATTTTGGGAAAGCACAATATTTTAGGTACAAATATCTATTACTACATACAAATTTATATTATCGACTAACGGTCTGTTTAAAATTAAATAACTTACATATTTTGAAATTCGTTTTTTAAATTAAAACATAATGTAATATTCCACCTTGAATCACACAATATGAACTTTATTTAATATGGCAAGAAGTTGTGATGTGTTGAAATAAATGGAACGGCAGTTAAGTATTTTTCTTTACATAAAATTAATACAAAACACTTCTACTTCTAAATTTAGGTACCCTAATATTTATAGACCTATTCGACAGGAAATGTCGCATATGAATGAATGGAACAGAAAATAATAATAAAAATATTCCCTGATGATGGCCGCAAGGGTGCAGACTGAAAGCATTAAGAAAATTTAAATAAAATAGTGAGCTTTTTAAACTTCATATTGTGTATTATCTTTTACCCAGGATGCCACTGGAGATACTCAAAAAGACTTGAAGGACATTGTTAAGTTTATGGGGCCGTTATTTTCAAATATCTCGTTCAAATTTTAATATTTTTACATGATTTTTTGTATAGGATAGATGAGGTCAATCTACAAACGCGTTAGTTTTTACACTTTCGATTTTGATTATACATTTTTTCATGTTTTAATAGTTTCTATTTCAGATCTGGTTCCAACCGGTTCAGAAATTTAAAGTAGTTTAAATTAGAAATATCAAAAACCAAAATCGAAAATGTAAAATCCAGTCCGTTTGTAGATCGCTCTCACCTTTCCTATGCAGCTTGTAAAATATTAAAATTCGAGCAATTTTTTTGAAAATAACTCCCTCATAGACTTACGAAAACGAGTAGGCATGTGCGAAGTGTTGCGCACTGCAATCATTGAGATTATTTGATGATATATTTTTTTCATTAATTTTACACCAACTCCAATTTTATATTCAATAATCTGTTTTAACGAAACGAGAGTAAACTATATAAAACACTTGTTAAAAAACATTTGGTATTGTACTTCTTTTGTCGTTGTACATTTTGCGCGGGTATAGAAAATTCTCTGTTTGCACCAGAAATAATATATACGATATATTGAAAGAGGTATTTAAACTATTGTCTACATATGTTACACTATATGCATCGAACTCATAATTTGCAACAGAGTAACATATGCTATCACTATCTATTCATTAACATACCTTAATGTAAACAGGTTAACAATTATAATGGGAGATATCATGTTTCCCATACAAGCCTCAGTTATTAGGAATATGGCAAATGCCTGTGACTACAGTGAGAATATACGAACATATACCACTTTATACGAGAATAACATTATACCGAGTGATAAGATAGGTAGCGTTATAGCTATCTGCTCTATTCCGAATTTCAATATTTAAATACTGAACCATTAAGCCAGTTCACTGGTATTATAATTCTGTTTATGATAGGCATAATACGAAGTTTAAGTATTGTTACTGTCCTCTTTTCTGAAATATATGTCAAAAATTATTAGGCATTCAAAAACATTATATTTTTCTTTCGAATTATTTATGTTTTCTCACTAGATTACATTTTTCATTTTTTTGTATAAAAAAAATTGAGGGGAAAAAATATTTTTTATTTTATAATTCCATTAAATTATAATTAAAATGTATTTGTGAATTCCTGTATAAATAATTGAATATCATTTGTTTTTCCTTTTAAAATGAATAGAAAATTTTAATATGACTACGCAATAATTGTATGCAATTAATCAAGAGAATGGTTCGTAAGTTATTTTTAACAAAATAATTTTATGGCAACTCCTATATATTTTTACTTTTTGGTTGAATCTAACTCGCGAAACTATGTTTATATATGAATTTAACACGTCCTGACAGATTAAAAATTTCAATTTGTGTTACAATAAAAAAAATTAAATTTACAATATTTTTGCTTTAAATTTAAAAATAAAACCTAAAAAATACAATTACTGAAACAGGCCTAACTCTGCTTAAGTAAAAAAAATAAATTTTATCCAAAATATATTTTTTAGGAAGTCCGTCAGTAATTTAGATGTTAAAAGATCGAGGCATCGATATAAGCAACATATTGCAATTTCTTCGGAAACTTAATTTATTTTAATACAGAATGCATAATACAAATTTTTACACCGTCGCATTGGAAAAAAATAAATACTTCTAAATGCAGTTTATTTAAAAATTGTATTTCAATTTACTGTTTTCTATGAATGCCTTTTAATAGGATTTTTAAGCATGATGTTTTAAATTCGATCTCTATTTCATCAATTCAAATTCGGCTAATATTCCATGAAAAATATCACTTAATCACTAAAAAAACACATAAATAAACTATTGTATATCAAACACAAAACGGACAAATATGTAAAAGAAATAAGTGGTTTAAACAGGGACATAATTACAATCACAAGCATGCTGTAAAATGTTTGATATTTTAAAGTTTTCGGCGATTTCCTCAGATTAACATCTGTCAAAGTCTAATACAATAGTTGTGTGTTTACTAAATTTTAAAAACTTTTTTGATCATATTACTTATATTTTTAATATACAAACTTTGGTGTTTCTCGAGAGCAATCTCAAAAAATACATTAAATCTTAAAAAGTTCTAAGAATATTCATTAAAAAAATTATTTATGTTTTGTACATCGGAAAATATATTCTGTATCTGTGTAATTTCGCGTTGTCATATCAAATAATAAGAAAAAATAATAATTTATTAAAATAATAAAATGAAATAATATACTAATTTAATAAAATAAAAATAAATATATGTTTATAAAAAATATAATTATTAAAATTTTAATAAAGAATCTACTGAAAAGATGACGAATTGCTGCTATATTATTTAACCAATTGCAATAAACATTGTTTTAATTCTTTATCTTATTTTAAAAAATATTATTGATTTGTTATATAAACTTGGCATCTCTTAATGTAGTATCACTGTCAGATGAAATATTTTGGAATATAGTAAGTCCATGTTGATAATCAAAATGAGATATCCATATCTTGAGACAGCTAGCAATAAAATTCAATGAAATTCTGAACTCTGGACTTTTTAAAACCATTTTAACTCGTCCACATATTATGGAAAACCTACAGATTTTAATGCAATGCTGGATTCGAGAGGATTTTTGTTTTTTAGAGGAATACTTGATTAACGTGTTCTTAGGCTGCTGTACATCTGTCAAAGAAAACCTTTATAAGATCAATCGTGCGCCTTAAGGTCCTTCTGTTACAGCCATTTTTCTCAAAAACTGTGAAGTGTGGTAAGTTTAAGTATGCAAGAATTACAAAGGTGATTGGCCAACACATTTATAGATTATTGATCATTTACTTATACTTTAAGAAGCATTTTTAAAGGCTAATTAACTTATGTGAGAAAAAATGGAAATCGTGCGGTGTATTGTTTGGAAGATATTATAACATCGTACTTAAAAATAGATTTGTTTTTATTTCAAGCACATCGTTTTCAGATATATTGTCGATCATGCATTAAAATAATGTGTCTCATCCATTTTTTCCGAATCTACTGAAACTAAAATTATGAAAAAAATAGAAGTAGTAATTTTCTGAAAAAAATTTCCAGAATATTATTGCATATATCCTAGGTTACACCGTTTTATATGACAACTCATTTTATAATACACAGACTTTACTTTTAGACATCTTAGTAAATTAATTGAGAGGTGATCTAGGTACCTATCGACGAGGAATAAGTCAAGGATCACTGACAGTAACTTTTGATAAATATTTGATGGTAATTATTCGAGATATTATTTATAAAACTACCTAAACAGCAGCTAAACAGACAAAGGTGTATTTGAAACTTTGTGACCTCTTTTTCGAAGCGTGCTCATCACAAACCCAAAATTAAATACATTACAAGATCTTAGTTGTGCTTAGTGAGCAACAAAAATTTCATACGCCACAAATTACTTGTTCTACAGTAATTTCCTATCACCTTTTTCACATATTTCGTATCCTGTTTGTATATGGTGAAGTTTATGTTATATGACCGTTTAACAATCCGCATTAGCTCTTTGGGTTCAGATCTACTCAATACTGACTATCATTCAAATCCATAGGCATTTCCGCCCGACAGATATGACGGATGCATCTCCCCCGTCACTTTTAGGCGTCAATTAGAAATTTAAAACACTTTTTCGTTCTACGTTTCATGCAGTTAATTTTATTGTTGTAAGAATTAGTATTTCAATATATTTTATGTATTTGTGAAACATATTGTAATTTTTAATAATAATACACTAATAATATTCTAATATAATACTAATAATATCCATATTAATAATTAAAATACTAATAATATTCACCACCGTAACAGCACCTGTTGAAACTCTGCGAATAACAAAGTACTTTTGTTGGTTATAGATTAGTTTTTAAAAGTTCTTGCTGTCATTTAAAATATATCGAAATTGAAAAATAATTATCTCCCTAATTCAATATTGTTATAGTTTTAGAATTAGAAAGCTCTTACGTAATACTATATAAAAAATTTCATTGAGCGTCTCATAAAAATACAGATTTTTTTTTTTTTAATTCCCATATTTTTTTTTTTTTTTTTGGTTAACAATAGAAATTACACGTTTCGCACATCTGTATTAGCATTATTTTGTTTAACCATGTGATTTGAAAATTATTTTAAAATTTCCCCAATGCGCTAGGCTGTAAGCTTAAAAATATAAATGATAATATTCGCCTTATTTTATTACATAACTAGCTGACCCACCCGGCGTTGCCCAGATCCGTAATAGTAATGTTAAACGAATTTGAAATTTTTATGATTGTATCTTTAACTCGAAATATGTGTAAATATACTGTTAAAAAATTGACGGTTTTGCTGCATCGTCACTCCACCTCTTTTAAGAAAATGCTTACTTCAGCTTATTATGGAGCATTCTGATACGTCAAAAGACGACGATTGCGTGATTCTCGTGTTAAAGTGCTGATATTTATCCTTAAAATTACTGTTAAGTGACTTAACTAAATACTTTTTTCAATCCCAAGTTAAATATTTTGAATTTCAAACTAATTATATCACTCTTAAATTCGACTATACCGTGAATGAAATCGATTCTCGATGATTAGTTAAAAGGTTAGTATATAAATTTCAGAGCCATTTTACAAAAATAGGTGTGTATTTTTTATCAAACATGCGTAATGTTCATTCTGTGAACAAAATCCAAACCGTAACCTAATTGTATTGTAATCATAACTTGTCTGTAACCTAGCTGTTTCTTAACAGTAACCTAACTGTAACTTAAATAAACCATAAATGTAACCTGGCCGTCAACTTATTATAACCTACCTATAGTCAAACCACAACCTAACCGCAACATAATCTTAACCTAACTGTAACCTAACCGGAAATTAAATATAACATAAGGCTCACCGGAACGTAATTGCAACCTAACTATTCTCTAACCGTAACCAATTTATAATTTAACTCTAACTATAGACGAAATATCTTAATCATCTCGCGCTAAGTACTTAGTTTCACTTTCCACCGCTACGGAGCGCATTATGTTTTGTAGAACATCCGAATTTTAGGTTCAGATTGGATTCATGTTCATGGAAATTATTTTGTCTTCTTCGGATACGGTTACGGTTGTTTGGAATATTTTTGTTCAGTTTAGATTCGGTTCGATTCAGATTTCGTGGGTTTTTTTTCCTTCAAATGGGACTTCTAAGTTCGGGTCGGATTGTACTTCCATGGAAAATTATTTTACCTAGTTCCAATGAGGTTATACTTCACTGAAATATTTTTGTTAGGTTCAGATTAGGTTTGGTTCAAATTTCGGGATTTTTTTTTTAGAAATTTTTTGGTTCGGATCGGATTTATGTCCATGGAAATTATTTTGTCTTGTTCGTATCTGGTTATAGTTATTTGGAATATTTTCGTCGGATTCAGAATTGGTTCGATTCAGATTTCAGGTATTTATTCAAATTTATTTTTAAGGTTTTGGTGGGATTCATGTCCAGGAAAATTATTTTGTTTTGCTCGGATCCGGTTTTGGATCTTTTGAAAAAATTTTTCGGGTTCAGATGTCGTTCAATTCAGATTTTGGTTTTTTAAATGGAATTTTTAGGTTCAGGTTGGGTTGCACATCAACGGAAATTATTCTGCATTGTTCGAATAAGGATATGCTTCTCTGGATAATTTTTGTCAGATTCAGATTTAGTTCTGTTTTTTAGGTTCTGATTGGGTTCATGTTCATGGAAATTTTTTGTCTTGTTCAGAGACGGGTATGGTTCTGTGGAATACTTTTGACAGGTTCATATTTGGTTCGATTCAAATTTGAGGTTTTTTTTTCAAATGGAATTTTAGGCTCGGATCGTGTTCATCGGATCGTCCACGGAAATTATTTTCTCTTATTCGAATCCGGTTATGGTTCTTTCGAACATTTTGATCGGATTCAGATGTAATTTGCATACAATTTCAAGTCTTTATTCAAATGGAATTTTTTAGGTTCGAGTCAGGTTTATGTTCACGGAAATTATTTTGTCTTGCTCTTATCGTGTTATAGTTCTTTGGAATATTTTTATCGATTTCAGTTTTCGTTCTGGTCATTTTTCGGGTTTTTTCAAAGAAAATTTTTAGGTTCAGGTCGGGTTGCATATACACGAACATTATTATTCCTTGATCGGATTGGGGTATGCTTTATTTGAATATTTTTGTGGGATTCAGATTTGATTCGGGTCAGATATCAAATCCATAATTTTTTTTTCTTTTCAAATGGAATTTTTAGATTTGGGTCGGGTTTATGCTCATGAAATTTTTGTCTTGCTTGGATCGGAGTATGGTCTGTATTTTTCTGGCTGGGATCGGGTTATTCTAATGTACGAAGTACCAACGATCTGACGTAACAGCTGTATTCAAAAATCCTAAGTTAAACTGACATTTTGCCAGTCAATGAATTTTAAAGGTCTTTGGGGAAAAAAACAGTCACTTTTGACATGTCAAATCTCAAATTGGTTTCTTTTATAGAGTAAAAAGAAATTAATAGAGTGGAAGTATTATCTCCGGAGGTGATGCTAAAAATGTAACCCTACATTAAGTCCAATTAAGTACCAACAAAAGCAAGTGATTTGACACGCCTATCAATTGAAACAGGTTTAAACCCGTATTTGTTTGCTCTTGTTTCTTAAAAAGAACTAATCTATCGCTTCACCGGTAAAAATTTATTAATTATTTTATCATATGTGTTTTAAATATCAATATAGAAAATTATTTTAACGTTTTTCTTGAAAATATAACATTCTTTTGTTAATACATAAAAATCGTCTGCAGTCAGAAATCTATATTTTAGATTAATATTTATTACTAAACTTTTCATACATGATTTTTAAAAGAATGTTTTCATCATTATATTTTAAATATTTATTTACACGCAAATATTAAGTCATAAACATTTTTCATCTACGTTATAAAGTATTTAAAATTATATTAATGAATTAAATTTTTAGTTATACAATTTTTAGTTCGTATCAAATGTTTTCAATACCTTATTTGATATATAATTTGATATATAATTATTACTAATTTTCCATTTTCCTTCATTTAAAAAACGAAAATTTATTTTAATAAATAATAATAGAACAAAGACCATTTTAAAAATTTGTTATTTCTCTTAAAATATGCTTCAATTGTAATTCATTTCGTTCAATTCGTATTATAATACAAAATCCCTTCCACGTCCTTTTATTTGGCACATTAAAATTTGAGCGATAAATGGTTTCATATTGCAAACCTTTTTTGAGGCTTACTTCACCTCCACTTATCTCATTCCTCCATGGGTTTCTCTAATTCTGTCTTAGCTTTCTTATTACTTCTGTGAAAATTTTCACACAACCAACCAACCGTAAACAAACGAAAGAGAAAAAAAATGGGAAGGGTTATTTTTTTATGAGAGTGACCTCTCGATTTTAATTAATTACTCAGTTAATAATTGGAATTTTGAAATTCTAAAGCTCAGGTGCATCAGGAGAGATTTGGGGCTACTCTCGAAAAAGTTTTGAGCTTCGTACGAGCTGTAGGTTTTGCTAGCCATTGCAGACACACACACACGCAGACAGAGCGTTTTGTTCTTTTATTAGTATAGATATTCCGTCAACATAATCCGTTACATAATATTCCGTATTCGGATGGGTCTAGAAAAAAAATACCCAGTAGAAATGTGTTTTTTTTCCTTTTTTTCAAAGAAGCTGATATATAAATTGATCCTTCATCAAGATAAACCTAAACATAAAAAATGTAGCAGTTATGCGTATAGTACTATTTTTTCTTTAAATAATGTTACTAAAAAGTTTATCATTTTCAAAAAAACAAAATATCACTATATAGTTAATTATATTAAGAATAAAAATACTTCAGATGATTCTGAGGGTAAAAAAGACATTTACAGCTGTTTCACATAAGATTTTGCCACTGATGTATAACTTAAATGTTTAAAGATATAGATATTTTATGGCACATTAATCTTCAAACTGACAAAGGAATTTATTTTAGATGCAAAAAAAAAAAAGCATAGATTAAAATGCGTTATAATAATATGATCCTCTCAGCTTTATTTTCAGAGATTCTGTTACATGGGTTAACAAAGAAGGAATTGTTCATTAGATTTTATTAAATACATTGAAAACAATGTATTTTTTTACATTTACTTTTAAAAAATATTGTTATAAAACATGAAAGTAGATTATTTGGTTGGACATGTGCTATTGTTCGAATAAACAAACATTCACATTAAACCAGATAGTTATAACATTTATTTTAATAGGGGAAAATACATATAAACGAGATTTATTTTTAGAAATTTATGGTATATTTATACATGAATAAAGCATGCAAAGTTTTGGCGAGGTGGTGCCCGAACACTAGAACGCTCGTAAGCAGCCGATTCGACACCAACTATGTAAATGAATTTCAGTTCAATCCAGAAATTATTTTTTGGAATAAGTTGAACTTCAACCCCCAAATTTATATTGAATGAATCAATTAAATAATTTTGAATAAACATTTTGATGTGAAATAACATTATGAAACCTGAATAAAATTTCTGGGCGTTCTAATGTTAAATTGAAAAAGTTGCGCATGTAAGAATATTGAAACATCTGTCATTTTGCTGGCAAATATCTCAGAAAAATTCAGTGGTTAAGTTCATTCAATGCATATTACTATTTAGTTTTAGGTAGATTTCGTAAGAGATACTACCTATTGCAATCGCACCAGTTTATATATCTATCTATCTATCTATCTATATATCTTACTTTTTTATGGACACGATAACTTCTATAATTCTTCACCAATCTCCAACAAACTAGTACATAAAATCAAAGGGGATAAAATCTTGGCTAAGTTCGTTAATGGGCAAAATCGGACCAAGGGGGTCGGAATAGGGGGCGTTTTTGTGAAAACCGAAAAAACGCCATAACTTCTTAATTAAAGTAGATATCGAATCAGTTTAAAGTTTATATTACTTCTTAAAAAAGGGCCAAAGTATATGCATGACAGATTTTTGATAAATTTAGAAGTGGGCTCAAGGGGCGAATAAAACAGGGATTTTGAGAGAAAAAAATTCATAACTTCGTCAATTTTCAAGATATCAAGTCCAACTAAATTTTTTGTAAATGTTCTTAAAATTAACTAAAACTTTTGTATATACGAGTTTTTGATAGGACCAACTTTTATCGATGAAAAAAATTAAAAACGAAAAGAAAAAGGGCGCTGAAAAAAGAGAAAAATCCATAACTCCGTAAATTTTTAAGATATCAAATCTGATTAAATTTATTTTACATCTTCTCAAAAATATCTACAACTTTTATATTGACAAGTTTTTCATAGGACCAATTCGTATAGCAAAAACAAATTAAACAAAAATAGGAGTTGGAGAAAAAACCTCAAATCCAAACTGCTTATATTCTGACTCATTTTTAAATTCATTTTTGATTTTAAACGCATCCAAATGGTAGCTCCTCTTATTTAGAAACTGTATAAAGTGATGCATTGGTCAGTCTTCTGATAAAGACAGAATATATTTTTAAAAAGTCTACCTAAAAGGGTATTTTGAACAGAATTTCCCAAAGTCATCGGGGCTGAAAATTTAAGGAAGTATTCAAATAAGAAATTGCGTTTTTTTCTGACTCGTTTTTAAATCCATTTTTGCTCTCAAATGCATCCAATTTACAGATCCTCTTATTTAGGAACTATATAATGTGATGCATTGATCGGTTTTTTGATAAAGACAGAATATGTTTTGAAAAAAGCTACCAAAAAGGGTATTTTGAACAGGATTTCCCGAAGTCTTTGTGATTTGAAAATTTAAGGAAGTTTTCACATAGCAAATTGCGTTTTTTATGACTGGTTTTAAAATCCATTTTCGCTCTTAAACTCATCCAACTTACAGATCCTCTTATTTAGGAACTATATACTGTGACGTATTGGCCAGTTTTTTGATAAAGATAGAATATATTTTTTAAAATGCTGTCAAAGTGAGTATTTCGCACAAAATTTTCCGTAGCAATAATGATTATACAGGGTGTCCCCTCTCAACGGTGGCCAATGGCTAATTTCTAAACCGTTGGTCATAGACATATAGTTCCAATTGCTAAAATGCTTTAAAAAAGGCAAAGAATTGTTTTTTAAGCGATTTTCGTAAAAAAAAAATATTTTACTAAAAAATTACGAAAATTAAATTTTTATACGGTCCCCCGGTCCTATAAGTGATATTTAGTAAAAAATTTTCAACACTCTAGCAAGTAATACAGAAAAGGTCCCATTCATGTAACATTAAAATTGACCGAGTTATGAAACTTTAAATTTCATGACTTAAACCATTTTTCTATAGCTGAAAAAGGATGAGTTCGACTCAGCTTTAAGGGAACGTACACTAAGTGCATAAAGTATTATAAAGGGAGTCGATTTACAACGCTGTTCAAAGGCTACTTCCTAAACTATTTCTCACAGACATATAGTTCCAATTACAAAATGTTTTAAATGAGTGATTTAACTGAAGGCGCTGTCACCGTATAAGTTTTACGGTAGTGTTAATTATAATTAATTAACTTCTAGATTGGTTATTAAAATAACTGAAGACATGAATTTCAAAATTCTTTCTATCGAAAAAATCAAATTTTGGGAAATAACGAAAAAACTTTAAATGCATCTATTGGTTTTCATTATAAATTAAGAGATTGCATTGTTACAATAGTGGAGGTTTGTATAGACTGATAGAGAAATCAGAAAGCGATAAGTCGAGTTTTGAAATTCATATCCTCAATCGTACTTTTACGTATGTTTTATTTTGTAAGCAAATGCAGCTGATTCTTTTCGTGATTTTATTTTAAAAAGGTATGTTATTTTGATAAACTTTTATTTTATTTATAGTTTTCGTATGTAAATTTTCCTAGTTCAAAACTTATATTCAAATTTTAACTCACTTCCAAATATCTGATTGAGGTTCAATTCCCATACTTATTTAAACCCGATGACAATATAATATTAATACGATTTTAGGTGCGTTCCATTTATTTATTTTATAAGACTACATCAAATTTTATTAGGTTGAGTAATCTAATAGAGCTTTAAATATGTATCATTTCGTAACGATTTGTGACTGTTGCTTTTCATAGTTTAATTTAACAAAATTCCTGTTATTTTTTTACTTATATTTTTAGCACAAATTGCATATTTTACTTTAACATGTAAATGCCAACATAAATTCAGAAACAACATTGTAATTTTTTTTTTTTTTTACTCTCAATGTTTAAAGTTAAATTTTCTATCTGATGTTTATTTTTATTTCCAGTAAATTTGTGACTGACCCCTATTTTGCAGCAAAAAATATGCTTCAACTTTGAACAGCTATAACTCGGTCAATTTTGATCGCAGAGGAATGGGACTTTTTTTTTCTTACTTGTTAGAGTAGTGGTAAAAATTTTCTAAATATCACTTGTAGGACCGGGGGACCGTATAAAAATTTTATTTTCGTAATTTTTTAGTAAAAAATTTTTTTGACCTAAATCACTTAAAAAATAATTCTTTACCTTTTTTAAAGCATTTTTGCAATTGGAACTGTATATCTATGACCAACGGTTTAGAAATTAGCCATTGGCCACCGTTGAGAGGGGACACCCTGTAGAATTAAGAATGTATTCAAACAACAAATCGGTTATTTTATGACTCATTTTTAAATTCAATTTTTTTTTCTCAAATGCATTCAACTGACAGTTTTTTGTTATTTAGGAGCTGTATAATGTACTGTTTTGGTCGATTTTTTTAATAAATTCAGAATCTATTTCAAAATATGTTGTCAAAATGGGCATTTGAGCTGAATTTTTCTTAAGATGATTCTGATAAAACCAGTTTTTTCAGAAAAATGAAATTAAAATTTTTTCATAAACGGACAAATGAAGTTATTACACTGGGTTTATCTCTAATCATATATATATATATATATATATATTTGTTGAAATGAGCACTCTTCGAAATCTACCTCCGCCTATAGGTCCAGCCGACAGGGATATTTTATTTCCTTTTATGGGGATTCATATCGTACTTGTATATGTATGGTTGTACATGCATAACTGCCAACTCTTACGCTATTTTGTACCCCAAATATTTAACAGAAATTTAATCAGCTGATTATGACTACAATGGTAAAAAAAAAAATCCTTTAAAATTTTGTGGTACAAAAAAAAATAGATACAGAGAGCTTGTACCCACGTATACAGACTGTATCAACACAATGGTTACAAACTTTTAGGATTTTTGCTTTCTTTCAGGCCAGGCCGAACTTTTTTTCTTAGGGGTCCGTTCGGGATCGTACCGATATTTTGATCCGTACAAACCTCTAGTGCAGATCACCAGCATATTTTCTAAGCAAGTTTAACTTGCGTAAGTAAATCTGTACACTGATATTTTTTATGTCCAAAAATGGGGCGTTGTCTTAAATAGACATTTACTTATGAACAATTTGTGGAGGATCCTTGTCTTGAATTCAAAATGAGTCAAAATCTCGTCGCTCAGAGGCATGGGTAAATGGTTTAAGTCGCGAATTTTTTACTTTAATATCTCTGCGATATCAAGATGAATTTTGTGCTGTTTTATTTAGAAATGGAAAAGAAAAAATTCTTAATTGAGAATTTTGCCATATGGGAGACATATAAAAATATAATTTTCGTATTTTTTCTCATAGATCTCCCATGGAGTTGCAACTTATTACATCAAATTTGTACTTTTTTAAAAATAAAACTTTGCAATCGGAAGTATGGGTCTAGGATATCTAAGAATATATTGTTTCGATATTTATAAACCAGACAGTATATATAAAATACTTTAAAAAAGTATGTATTAAAATGAAGTAGTACCTTTTTCTGAATGTTTCTAAATTTAAAAAAAGGCTATTATAATGTAATCATTTTAGAATCAAGGAATAAGTTTAGGAAAATGATAATAACAAAAGAAATTATTTGCTAGATATGACATCACTTTTTACTTGTGTTTTAATTATGAAAGGAAACTGTTGATCTTCTGAAATTAATTCTTATCATCCATAAAATTAAATCTTAAAAGCTAAAATACTTTACTGTAATTACGGCAAAATGAAGTATTTTTCTGAAATACAACGAAGCAGTTGTTGGTACGTTTTATTTATCATTTTCTTAGCGTACTACATTATTAATTACACAATTTAAGTAAGCGTTTCAATATCTAAAATGTATCGACAGCTTTCTGCAATTTATATTTTTCAATTTATTTTTTTCATTCAAACTAAAATACGATCTAAGAATAATATGAAATAGAAAATAAAATTTAGCAAAATTTCTATGAATTATGTTCTTCTCCTGCTCATTTTCTTTAAGTAACCTTCAAAATTAGACATCAAGACTGAAAGCTTCTGGAATTTGATGTCATTTTGGGCTCAGTAGCTGCAAATTGTGTTTTTATGAATGAAAGTTTCACTTTAAATTAATATGGTAATCTGTCCTGAAATAACCATGTTTAAAGGTGGCCATATACTGCCCATTCACCGCACAGTTAAAAAGTCGCTTTTAATTTAAAACACTAAAGGTTTTTTTTTTTTCATTTACTATTTATTTTATAATACCCAAAAGGTAAATCAAAACGAATTACAAATATTTTTTTACGCAAAATATAGATTAAATGTTTTAAATTTGCTTTAAATATTTGATGAAATTTTTATACAAATTTATTTCACATTTATTCATATTTCAAGCAGACCAGTACTTCATTTATTCCAAAGGAAATTAGACAATAATTTTCAAATGGATTTTATTCGTTCTAACTGAAATGAATTCTTAATATTGCCTGAAATTTGCAATCTACAAACGTTTTTTATAAAATAATTTTAAAAGGAAAAAATAAGACATTATAAATAAAATATAGATTAACTGTTTTAATTTTGCATTAAACGTTTGATGACTTTTATATAAAATTTTTTTCACATTTATTCATATTTCAAGCAGACTAGTATTTCATTTTTTCCAAATGAATTTGGACAATAATTTTCAGATGGATTTTATTTCTGATAGTGTATTATTATAGTGATTTCTTAATACTGTCAGAAATTTCCAGTTCTACAAACATTTTTTTATGAAATAATTTTAAAAGAAAAAAAAATACACCTAGAAAAACTATTTAAAGACATGTAAGTTTGTGATTATATTTAACCTCTTAACTGATTTTTTTTTCGTAAGTGCAATAAATTGAAAATATGGGTTAACACCACATTTTTAAGCTGAATTATTCTTAATATTTAGTCAAAACATTTCTGCAATTAAATAATATGAAATTGCATTCGAAAAAAATAGTGGTGTAAAAAAGCATTAAGTGATGAATTAAGCATATTCTGCAAAACAGGAAAGCGGTTAAATATATATTACAAATTTTAATTTTTTTCGCCAAATCTAACCTTTATACTATCTTAATTTTCTTACAATAATACTCCGTACTTACTTCAACTTATAAAATTAAAATCTTGTTTCTAGATCTAATCTGTTAATCTTCATGGAAACGATATAAATTCTTAATTCGCCTTAAAAACATTATTTCCAGTATGCGTAAATTTAAAAGATGGCTCTAAATAAAAAATATTCTTAATTAAACTTTATTTCTTAACATTCCAAATAAAACTCTTTTTTTCAATGTTTTTATCAACCCTTTTTAAGAAAGTCTTATTAAATTTATTCCAAAACCATACCTTTCAAAAAATATCATTATTTTGTTTTATCTATTAGCCTCCGATGCTATTTCTTTCAGACAAGCTAAAAAATGTCGTGTCATCAGCCCTGAATTTTCTGCTGAACCGATTTTGATAATTATTTTTTTAAATGAAAGCTATTTATTTGTAGTTGTGCCCATTTTAGCTATTTTTGAATTTATTTCCATTTTTATATTTTATTTTTAATTTTAAATGCTTTTTACGATATTTCTTCAAAATGGTGGCATCACAGTTTAGCTTTTCTCTCGATAATAAAAATTTATTTTCCAAAATGATTGAGTATAATTATGCACTTGAAAGAAAATTGAGGTAAAAAAAATATATTTACTGAGAAATAATATTAATAATGTAAATAAAATAACAGAAATAATTTATGATAAAAATTAATGTTTAAAGCAAAATAAGAAAAATTTCAAATGAGGAAAATGATGTCATTCAGCAACCAGATAAATGGGAATTACAATATTATTGCGGATGCCTTTTTCATATTACTAATAACAGTAACTTTTAAAAAAAACATTTGAAGAGAAAATGACGTCACTATTTAAAACATCGCATTTTTACTTATAACGATATTACATTTCAATATTTCTTTTCATTATGGACACTGAGATTGAGATTTTACATTCAGATGACTTCAGTTAGTTAAAATAATGTCACAGTAAAAATGAACTATTTTTCTGTGAGTGCATATAAAATAAAATTTCTGGATTTCGCCGGAACTCAGATTACAAATTTAACTGAAGATGTGCGACTATTGTAACTGGCAAACTTGACATTAAATGTGAAAATATATTTATTATATATTGATTCAATAATGTAATTACTTTTGCTTTTTTTAAAACCAAATCGATCGGGTCTTTTAAACATTTCATTCATCGAATTCGACGGGATTCCACTCGTTTTATTGTTAAAATGCATTTTCCTTTTCTCAGAATCTATAAAAAAGTGTTTAAACTGAAGAAAAAAATCCGTTTTTGATGAAACTAGTCAATGAAGAAGTAGCACGTCAAATTGTATCTCTTTATTATTCCGCAATTCCAATGTCTCAGAGAGAAATTGCTAATCAATTGGGTATTTCACGCTGTTCTGTTTGCTATTATATTGATAAACACAAGCAAAATGAAGTTAGTTCATTGCATTGTAAACGGGGTCGCCCTTCTAAAAGACCTCTATCGATTTTTTTCTCTAATCGGTGGCGAAACTGAATTCTGCAATGGCAGAATCTACATTCAACTTGTTTATTTATTTTTCCTCAGTCAACATTGGATATTGTGCATATCAAACTCATTTCTTTTCTTTTTCTCTTAAAATTAATCGTCTATAAAAATCGTCTGCCTAAGATATTTAAAATTCTGAGTCTATTATAAGTTGGTTAAATAATATATTTTTTAATAAAATTGTTGTCTGTCAAATATTAATCTCGACTCTGGGTTACAATCATTCTATTATGTTTACATAATAGAATGATGGTTTGAGACTAAAGAATGTTCTAGAATTTTCTTTTTGGATTTAAAAAAGGAGGAAGCCTCGAGAGGTGGTAAGAAGAAGGTTTCTTGGGTTCTCTCTTCCATGAGTAAGGCTGGATGTAGTAAATGATGGAATTTTTTTTTTGGATGTTTCGGTAAAAGGTCGTCTGCAAAAGGAGCTTTTCTCTCTATTATAGCTACAGTTTAATAAAATGAACTTGCAGCAGCCAAGGAGTGACTTATTGGATCTTCTACATTTATTTATTTTGTTTTTTTGTTTTTTCTCGCTGGCCATGACTTCTGTGCGGAGAAAGGGAAACCTGGCGATGATGTTTCTGTCCTCCTAAGTTTAAAATGTCACATATACTATAAGCATTTTATATATGATAAGCATTTTATATAATTATCCTAACACTTTTGCTAGTTTATCGGTAAGAAGATGTATGTAGTTTTCTTTCAAATACATTGCATGTTTTCTTATTTCATATAAACGAGCTTCCAACAGTGACTGGTGAAAATCTATTGTTACTTATAACTGTTGTAAATGCATCGAAGCGTGGTACTGCATTGGAAAACTGTTTGAAGACCTGTAGGCATACCGTATGTTCGTCTATATGACTGTATGTTATATAGGTTAAGACTGCTTTACGCATTCTGAATATTTAACCATTTCCACATTTCTCCATAATAATTCCTAATCATGATGAATGCCCTTTCTTAATCATCAGCTTGAAAAATAGATTAGTTTTTTTAAAGGTACACTTGATTTAATGTATTTTAAAATTTAGAAGATAAGTATTACTTGTTGATTCATGATGAAAGTATTATATTTCTAGTTCAATTCTATCAAATTATCAGATGACGTATGTTGTGGTAAATTTTTTGTGTAAGAATGAATTTTTTTACAGCTTTCTGTTGCTGGACTTAAGCTGGCCCAGAACAAATTATAAGAAACAGTCAAATGAAAACAAGTCACATTCCGTATATTAACCAGAATGCATTTTGGTATCGCTTGATTTAATACTGAACTAAGTAAATGGAGATTCTCGCGTAGCACAACTATATTGTACGCTTACTCAGGAGTCTTTATTTAATTATGCTAGAAGCGTGGTTACACATACTTCATTTCGTTTACTAACAACACTAAAGGAGACAAGAAGAATGATGAGGTGTTGTGAAATGCTTTGCTACGGATAAGTAGTTGAAATAATCCTTCCTTACATGTATATTGTTTCTGCAAACACACCATGACATGTTCGAGAGAAATGGAAAGGTACAACAGATTCCACAAGAGACGTTTGTTACTGTATTACGCTCCCCAGGTCAGCCCATCGATGGACATCTAATGTCATTGCTGATGTTGAATGTCTCAAATGCATTATTCCATTGATATTCCATTGATATTCCAATGCTATCTCATTACTCGCGAACATGTCATAGTGTGTTTTCAGAAACAATGTACATGTAACGACGGATTTTTTCAACTATTTATCCGCAGCAAAGCATTTCAGAACACCTCACCATTCTTCTTGATTTGTCTCCTTTAGTGATGTTGGTAGACCAAATGAAGTATGCCGATGGATCATAATAAGCTAATATCTTTCGCGGATGCTGTTTCACATCAGCCAAAGACGTATGTGACTCTATAATGAGCTGGTTCGGTGAGCAGCGTTCAAGTATTTTGAAAGAATGAGATTAATCATTTTGTTTCGCAGCGGGATTAATACATGAACTGTTTTAAAACTGACTTTTGATCTAATAAATTTTTTATTCTAATTTTTGACATCTTATCTATATATTTTTTCGAAAACTACGCAAGCTTAAACATTGAATCTCAATCCAATTCTGCCTACATTTAGCAGAGACATTAAGAATATTTTAACCTAAAAAAATTGTTACGAATTTAGTACTGCTGTATATATCAAAATGTTAGAGATAAACATGAGAAAACCTCAGATTTCGGGCACAGAATCTTTTTTGACTAAATTTTAGCAATTTTTAAATAATTATGTTTGTATTATCTAGAGGAAAAAAGTCTTACATATACAGTGGTGGCCATTAAAACTGCAATCCTAGAAGAAATAATCCAAAGAACGTCAAAATCACATAACAGATAGAAGAGGTTGGGATATCCAAATGATTAGTATTTCCTCGCATGCAGGAATTGCAAGTGGAAGAAACGACATCTGAAGATATCTGCGTTAAAGAAAAGTTTTGTTGCGGTTTAATCATTCGGAAAGCACTATGCAAGGTCGTTGTTTGCTTAAAATGCCATGTAATTCCTCGAATAGTAAGAAATGTTTACAAACAAGTATCGGAATTCGGTAAAGTCAGTATCATTACCTATCGAGATAATGGATAATCGTTCAGTGATATAGTTCGTCGCACGGTTCGAAATCTGTTCACTGTCTCATGGAGTAAGAAATCAATGGATTGCTGAGGGTCATGCTGACCGAAATGATTCTCCAATGAGTGAAGCCCGAGAAGTGGTTGTTATGAAGTCAAGTCCTACAAAACCGTATAACTACATCACGGAACAAAAGTCAGGAAATGGGAATATTTGATCTGTTCATACGGTGGGGCGACGGTTGTAACAGCATGGACTGCCACAACGACGATATTACTGTGGCTTCGCTTCACAATCTAGCAGTGAAAAGAGACGGCTACTCTGATGCGTCGAACGACAAAGCCGGATACAAACGTGGCACAATGACGAGTCCTTTTTCTGACGAGTCTCGTTTTTGCGTACAATATTCTGATGGACGTATAAGTGTCTGAAGTCTATGAGGACAACGGTCATCACTTGCTTGGATTTGATATCGGCATAGGGCTCTTGCACCATATGTGATGTTTTAGGAAGCCATTGGGTACACGATCAGTACAAGTCTGTCATCTTACATCTAGTGGTTTTCCCATGTTTTCGTGACTTCGAAAACGCGATCTTCCAGCAATATAATGCAAGACCACATGCTAAACGTCGTGCTCTGACATTCCTCGATATACAGGGTATTCGACTGCTGCCCTGGCCTGCACGGTCTCCAGATCTGTCACCCATTGAAAACATCTGTTCATGGATTACTGAGAGACTGGCCTGCTACCCATCTCCATGTAATACGGTTGATGAATTGTGGCATAGACTTGAGGCCGCATTGAATGAGTTATCCGTTTCTGTCAACCAAGGACAATTTGAATCCATGCCTAGCACCGAGTAAGGCCCACTTTAGCTGTCAGTTGCGGGGGGGGGAGGCAGCTGTTTCGATTAATTTTGCACCCGTATAAACCTCGAAACTACTTACAAATTTAATCACTTCGTTTTCATGCCATACTGTTTATGTATAATTATTATCTTTTTTTATAATTTCTTCACTTCATTGTGTTGCAATTTTAATGACGAGCAGTGTAGTATAGAAAGTTTACATGGTTAAGGTAGTAATATGGTGATTATTCTAAAACATATAGATACATATTGATTGAAAAATTGTTTTGTATTAGAGCTCCCAATTATACGTTTATACGAGTATACGTATAATACGTATTATACGAAATACGTATTTGCTATACGTATAATTCGGCACCGGCAGTTATACGAATAACACGAAACAGCATTACAGTACATCGTATATACGGATTTTACCCAAGCGGTTTAACGTATAAACGTTTAAACGTTTTTCATTCAATGTATGAAATTTGATGTTTTTTGCGGATTAGAGACATTGAGAAATATTCGGTAGAATATCCCCATCGCGATTCTTTCTTCAAAGAACTACGATGCGTTTACTTAACTACAACTTGTTATGCAGGTACTTAAAAAAATCTGAATACTTCCTCAGTTTATATTTTGTTTTTTTTTCTAAAAAACTAAGTTATTTATTATAAAATGTCTTACATTAGTTGTGGGTAGAATCAAACTAATCTTTGAAAAATCTGCGACGCAGTACTTAGTTTTTTATATTTTCTTTTATCTTTAGAAGAAGAAATTATTGGATTCGGGAATATTTTGGACGGGTATACACGTTTTAAGGGTATGAGAGTCCGAAAAACATGTTTTTACAAAACATATGCCTGTCAGTTTATGAGTCTGTGACTTTGTCTGTCTGTATGTGACATGGATTTTGTGGGTTCTCTATCTCAAGACCTAATACACAGAATTAAGAAACATATATGGGGGAGACTGGGGCACATGTTAAAATGGGGCATATGAGAACATTGCCATTTTCCACTAGTTATTATATGTTTTTTTATTTCAAAAAATTACCAAAGATCGGAGCACCTATAGACATATGGAAAATTTTTTTTAAACTCTTCGACATTTTGTTTGTCTCCAGGAGCCAAAATACTGCTTACTGTACTCAAAAATAAAATCTCCAGCTTGATAAAAGAATAATTTTATTTATTTATTCTTTTTTTCCTTTATTTAACATATACTATGGATACTAATAAATATTTATGATATTTTTTATTTTTAAAATTGAGAAATGCTAAGGATTTGCCATTTTAACTCTTGTGGGAATGCGGGACACTTATGAATAGTGTCACTTGAATGACACTTATTATAGTCTAGTTGGGGCAGATCTGAATTCGTCATTAAATTGCCCAATAATCATTCAGTGATTCTATTCCTTTTAGTTAATTTCGTGAAAATAATGCCAGCTTCATTATCTATATTTTTATAGAAATAGAAGACATTTCTGTCATATAAAGTTGATTTTGTGTAATAAAAACTTATACAAACACAACTGTGAGCAAATACATAAAAAGCAACAAGCTCTTTACGTTCAATTGTAATTTAAATAAATTTCATGTTTTCTAAATTGCAATAAATGCTATACATTATTTTATTTAACAGTTTTCAATATTACTTTTTATGCAACATTAATGCAAAAAAATATTACGTTTAACAACTTTGCAAATTTTCCTGTTTCATTTATTGCAAATTTGTAGTATTAGTTTACTTCCATTTCTAAAGCAGCTATTTTATTTGGTGTTTTGAAAATAGATATATATATTAAGAAAAGAAAATTCTTAAACTTATAACTACCGTAAAATCTCTATTACTGACTCACCTCTTTCTTTTAAAAGCAAAAGAAATTAAATTTGGAGGAAGCTTATAAATGTAAAACAATTTTTTATCCTTAATTTACAGGCAAATAAGGCAAATATAGGAATGAGAAATCTTCCGTCTTTTGGTAGTTTTCCTATAAATATTATCTAAATGCCCCTCCCTAAAATCTCCCTCAAACAAAAAGCCCTAAGCAAAATTTAAATTCTTTAATTATTTTCTCAACTTTACTTCTTTATTTTTTTTGTTATATTGCAACAATATTTTATCAATTATCTAAGCCCTCCCCAAAATGTACTTATTTTTATTTTATTATATTTTGCTTAAACATATCACTCAGAAACTAAATAAATATACATATATTTTTCTTTATGGTGAATGTAATAGATAGTACAACTAATGATTAAGGTAACATATGAAAAAGATAATAAAAACATGTCAAAACTTTTTTTTCCTTGTGTTCACATGTTTCCCTTATGTGTTTACAACTGCTCTTTAGTTGGGGCACATATGAACTTTTTTTTTAATTCAATAAACTATTAAGAAAAGTAAGAAGAACTGTAAAGTTAATTAAAAAAATGCCATTCGTAAAAAAGTTCTGTTTACTATATAGAGTAGTTTTGCTTATAGAAATTATGTAACACAAAATGTAAAATATCGGGGTATCTGAGCTCATTACCATGAGATGAATAAAAGATAATCTAAATAAATTCAAAGTACAATGCTGCAAAATACTTTTGCAATTAACGGTAAAAATTCGTTATTTTGAAAATAGATATTTCACTGTTAGTGAAACGAGATTGGCCAATTTAGAAGAATTTGTGTAAATTTTGCACACTGTTTTAAAAAATATACGCTTTTCATTGCTTGATCTTGCATATATAAAACATACTATACGGATTCCTGCCGTAACACCACCGATTTCCAAATTATTCTTTATTCAGTGACATAAGACTGATGAAGTCCAATATTTAAAATAGATACGATACGTGGAATATACGTATACATTAAATATGTGTATTCTGAAATTTCGTTTAACTGTTACGCCTTATACGTATCCGGATACGTTTAAACGTATATTTTAAGGTATCCGTATAGCAGAAAAACGTATTATACAGATATACGTATATCGTTTAAACGTATTGCTGCTATACGTATCCTATCGCGAGCACTATTTTGTATATCTAATGTACCTGGACTCCAAATAGTGAATATATATATATTTTATTAAAAACTGAATTTTATAAATTACTTTTATTAATAATTTAAATAATTCTAATACAAAAAAAATTATATTTTTTTGTTCGCCTTTGGCACATCTGTTTTTTTTTTCATTTATATCATTTATTTTACTTCAAAACGATAGTCTTAAAACTTTATGTATAGCTACTTTCACAAATTTTCAAAATTTATATTTTTATTTCATAAACAGCGTTTTATTTTCATCGCTATACAATCCAATTACCTTCTAAAGAAATCAGTGAAATAAATGAATACGTCTCATGGTTTATTATTCTTTATATGTCTGTCTTTCCCATTGATACATATATCACTGAAGAAAATAAAATGGGAGGAGACGCCAAATAAATAACAACCAAGGAAAATTGTATTATGAGAGGAATAAAATGTTTAATCTTTATCGAAACGCCCCCTTTTCTCATCTTTACTATTCATAAATTCTTGTCAACAAATAGAAAAAAAAAATCTTGGATTCTTGCCCGGTTTCTTTTCTTTAAACGGGACATTAATAAAGAGAAATAAGATAATATTAAGCAAATATATTTTTGCAGAATATTTGAGTATCTATAAAATTTCATTGAATTCCATAAAACTGACTTGAAGTTTTAATATAATTGTTTTTTGAAAAATATATTTTAATATATTTAACTTTTTCTGAAATTTCCGTACAATGGTTATATGTAAGTAAATCTTTTAATTAGAATATAAAAATCTTTAGTAAGAAATTATTTTATTACGAGGAAAAATTGTTAAATGCAAAAAGATTACTGAACCAATATAGTCTATATACTATAACGATCAAACGAATTAGAGACCGTGGTACATATCCAGCATGTATTGGAAGATATAGAAATCATTTTACTGTCTTATAAAGGAACACAAAGTCTGGTAACGCAAAAGTACAGCCTCAGTGAAGAGTTTTCTTGATAACAACATACATATCAGTGAACTATAGCCTTTTTTAACATTCCTACCCTGAATGGGTCGAATCGACCCATTTTTCTCATACATTTTATTCGATTTGAACCAGAAATTTCTTTATACACCAAGTTAAGTAAAAGATTCAGAGAACTAAGTTAAATAAATAGGTTAAATAGCTTTAAATAAAAATTCTGGTGTCAAATTTTTTTAATCAAGTTTGAGTAAATTTCAACAGGATAGGAAGGTTAAAAAGATTGATTATTAAATTCTGCAAGCATTCGGAGAAAATAAATACAGAGCTATTTCAAATTATGTAACATAGGTAAAATGGAACTATGTATTATCCAAAAGTAATATCAAAGAAAGTCAAGGACATCACGAGGGGAGTTGGTAAAGTTACAAAGTGAACCATCCTATGTAAAGGAGTGTTTTCTATGCAATTGTATCAATGCAGTTAATTGTGCAAAGCGACAAATGTGAGGTACTTTGAAGGCTATTTTATGTAAAACATGAAAAATATCTGTTACGTATTTTAGGAAAGCCAGTCTACTAGCATTTCGATCCGAGTTGTAAGGAGGTATCTTTCTTCGTGAGCGGTATCCCATTCCTCTTTTAAAATACGATATCATACCTAAATGATATGATAAAAATATTCTATGACGTTTTTCAATCAGAGCAGTTATGGACAGGTGAATATAGTCGAAGGAAAATTAAAACTTTTTAATGGACTACTTAAACACGAAATCACAGTAGTCAGACGCAAAGTGCTAGAAAGCTGCGTTTTAATATCTGATAACCACCCGTTTCATCTATGTTTTGGGAAAACGGAATTCAACAATGCTATTAGGAGTTCGTAGGAAAAAAACTTTCCTAGACAAATAAAATACTTCAGGGTATGGGTGAGAAATTACTTACATTAATACCTTTTCATAAAGCAAAATTTGCTGTGTGATGCAATGTCATCACTTTTAATAATAATCCGATTTAGAAAAGTATGTATTGCTAAAATGACAACGAATTTTATATGGTGATGACTTTCAGTGACTATAATTAGTGCTGGAAAGGAAATTCTTGTTCTCAAATAACAAAGTTTATATGTGTAAAGACATGTACATAGTTACAATATACATTTATTTACAATATGAATAAATTATTATACATGTGCGTGGTTACAAATTAAGCTAATTTTGACGTAAAGGTAATTTTTTTTTTTTTTTTTTTTTTTTTTTTTTTTTTTTTTTTTTGTTATTTACGATTTTTAAAATACAAAAAAGACTCGCACGCTTTCGCTGATGGAACTTGTTTTATTGGCTCACATAGTATGCATATTTAAACTTTTTGATAAAAATTCTTTAAAAAAATCGGAGAATTATTGATTTGTGTCAGCTTTTGAAATCATTAATTTCGATTAGAAAATCAAACACATTTTTAATTAAAAATTTTAAATAATTCTAGCAAAGACATTGATACTTTAATAATATTCTTTTCAACCACATGTGTTGTCATATCTGAAATTCTTATGTTTCTCAGTTTTTATGTTTCTCAGTTTTTATTGCATATTCTTCAAATGCTGTGAATTTTTAATTCTTAATTACCCAACACCTAATATTTGGAATAGTTCTTTAAACTTTGAATGCAACATTTTCAATACTACTTATACTTTAGATTTCTCTGTTTTAATTCTTAAAAAGGTATTTGCTTTATTATACTAATAATGAAACAGTTAATTAGTCATTATTTAGAAACGTGCTTAAATATGCTACTCTAAATTTCTATAATATATTTTTATCAGTACACGCAAGCAAATACAGAACTAACTTTTCCATCCTACAATATATTTTCAGGATTTAAATTAGTAGTATTAAAGTTATATATTCTATATCTTTGAGTCGACAAAACAAGCTCGACAGATGGACAACTGCAGGGAAATTAAAATCAGTACTAATGGACCAGTTAAGCATGAAATCACAGTCGGCATATGCCATCTTTAAAGCTACAGATAATTGGTAATCTTAAATATTTGCATTTACGAAATTAATTATCCATAATATATTTTCAGGAAATAGCGCTTGGTTTTGTAAATCTATTATCAAATGGAAATTTAAGTGAAGTACGCAAATGTAATCAAATATATTAGCTTATTGAAATTTCTAAATATTTGAAATGAAAGCAAATTATCATAACAATTGCTAAGTAAATATTTGTAAGCTAATCAATAATGAATAACATGCAGAAAACCACAATGCTTTTAAATAATGTCAGCTTAAAATTACTCATAACTTCGTTGTATTTTTAATATAGAGTTAAGAATTAAAATATGTTTTTTGATTGGTATATGTAGCAAAAAATATCTTAAATTATTTTATAAGGTGCCTTTCATGTTTCTACTTCTAAAATTTTTCAGCAGTTCGTAATATTGTGTATGCCATTTATAACTTTTTCTTGCCGACCAATATGAAGAGAACCAAAGTATACATAATAAAAGTCATGATAGAAACTTTTAAAAAATCATATATGTTGAGGAAGCGATTTCTCAATTAGCTGCTGAAAACAGAATACAATGTAAAATAAACGATTTCTTCAAATATAAATATAGAAAACTAATATCCAAAATTCAGTTAATGAATTAAGATAAATTAGTTTTTAATTTATATCAAGTATTTTTTTATGTGCCGGACATAACGTTTTCCTGCATATAATGCATTTATTTTTTGGTGTTCAATGTTCTGATGTATGATTGCATAACGCAATAGAGTTTTGATTCCCAAATACGGTTAATGGTGTAGTACTTGTAGAGTTTCCGAAGCTAATTTTTACGTTGCATTATTTGCGGAAATCTTTATTTTTTTTTCTTTTTTCGAAATTTTTAGGACACGTTATTCACCGATAAACTCTTCTAACTGTACTTTTTTTTAAGTTTGCAATATTTTAGTCTAGCGTTTCCTAATAATGTAAAATAGTTTTCCAATAATGTATTTTTTAGAACTATCAACATTGCATTCACACAGGGAAATCAACTACTCTCATAAAATGTCAGCCAAAAAATAAATCAAATTGAGCCGAAATTTGCTCATCTCACGTTTTGAAAGGCAGTTCTCATAATGAGTTGAAACAATTTAAGTGAGTTGTTTTTAAATAATTTAAATCAAGATGAGTTATTTAAAAAAGCAATCTAAATCAAGATGAGTAAAGCACTTAAAAAAAACTCATTCACGATTCAATAGATTACAGCTCTTTCCTGAGAAGCCAAATCCACTCTTTCGTTTTAAGAGTGTAGTTTGCACTCAGTAGACCACTCAATAAAAATGTCTCACCAACGCAAGAATTACAATCATTTGTTGCTGCGCTTATCATTAAAAAACTAAACTATATCTATGAAAGCAATTTTTGAACCCAATAGAATCATAACAGATTTGTTTCAAAATTAAAAAAATAATTAACTAATCAAAATTAATTAAATTTAAAAATCCAAAATATGCACAAAAAGTTTTGCTTATAACTTTACTAAACCACAAAGTAATAATTAAAATAATAATAATAAAAAATCCCTGTCGGCTGGGCCTATAGGCGGAGGTAGATTTCGAAGAGTGCTCATTTCAACAATATATATATATATATGATTAGAGATAAACCCAGTTTAATAACTTCATTTGGACGTTTAAAAAAAATTTTTAATTTCATTTTTCTGCAAAAACTGGTTTTATCAGAATCATCTTAAGAAAAATTCAGCTCAAATGCCCATTTTGACAACATATTTTGAAATAAATTCTGAATTTAATAAAAAATCGACCAAAACAGTAAATTATACATTTCCTAAATAACAAAAAACTGTCAGTTGAATGCATTTGAGAAAAAATTGAATTTAAAAATGAGTCATAAAATAACCGATTTGTTGTTAGAATACATCCTTAATTCTTTAATCATGATTGCTTCGGAAAATTTTGTGCGAAATACTCACTTTGACAGCTTTTTAAAAAATCTTTTCTATCTTTATCAAAAAACTGGCCAATGCGTCACGGTATATAGTTCCTAAATAAGAGGATCTGTAAATTGCATACGTTTGAGAGCGAAAATGGATTTTAAAACGAGTCATAAAAAACTCAATTTGCTATGTGAAAACTTCCTTAAATTATTATCCAAATTTACTAATCTGAGAAAGTGATAACAAAATTAGATTACTTTTTCAATAACTACTAACATTCAATTGTATTAACTATTTGAATGCATTTTTTTCGATATCGTAGAGAAATTAATAAAAAAAATCAGAATAAAGTAAAAACAGAAAAAAAAAGATTTTTTTTAAACTTTAAAGACTTTATGCTCGCTTAATGAAAACGATGTTCGAATTATAAATATCACTATCGTCGGAATCTGCTACTTTTTTAAAATTTACAAATACACGCACGCCATAATAACGTGTTAAGCCATCATTATTCTCTTGCTGATTATTTTTAAATTGTTAGTTTTATAATACAATATACCGTAGAAATTTTATTATACTTTTATTGCTCGTTTTAAAGACTTGATTTATATTTAAAAGTATCTAGATCTATATAATGCAATTTTTAATAAAACTTTAGAATTCTTAAATAGTATGAACTAAAAAATCTTCTGTTTGATGTTTTTTTTCTTTTAGAATTATTAATAGTCTTATATTTAAGCATTTGTCAAAAAATAAATCAAGTCAATTAAACGAAAAACGAAAAACATTTATAAATATTAATGAAATAAATAAAACATTTTTTTTTTCATTTTTGTAAATTTATAACGTTATTGTGAATATAAATAATATAAAAATATAAATTTTAAACACTGTACTAAATGTTCAGAAATAACATAAATTCTAGACCTCATTACGCTAGATTTATGAATATTCAAATTAAAATAAGATAATATTAGGATTATAATTAGAAACGTTTCTTTTTGAATTAAAAAGACCATTAATTAATAAACTTCATATGCTTGCATTAGCTATGATGGCATTCTACTCTGAAACATTATGCAATGCATGAGGAATTTAAAATTATGATAATATAGCAATAGTCAGCATGCTTCAAGTTAACATTCTGCTTCCTAGTGATAATTTTATAGAGGTTTCATAGATATAATTTTCAATCTCAGACATTATATATGGCAACATTAGTGAATTTTTGAAAATGATAATTATATGTTCGTAAATTAACTCAGTTTATGCTGTACATGTTTGTCAGAAGTACTCATGAAAGTATCAAAATTATATGATTTATTAGTAGTAATTAAAGTTAAGGAAAGAAAACCTATCTAGCATAATTTGTGGGAAATTAAATATATATATATTTATAGTTTCCCGTATACGTGTGGACGTGACATCACTGCAAATCACAGTATTCAAGTTGCATTGTGGAAGTTTGAATCTGAAAGACGTCACATTCTGACTAAAATTGTACCGTAAGTTCCGGGATATAATGCACAGATCAAACAATTCTTTTCGACCCAGAAATTTTATTTAGTAATTAAAGCCAAACATTTACCACGATATAAAATTTTACATTTTATTTAAATAATTTTCTGGGTCAAAAAATAATTGCTTGATCCGCTAATTATACACTGAAAATTACGGTAATTTATTTAAAAACTTTTAAAAGAGGACAAGTACTACTATAAAACATATTAGTTATTGTAAAACATATTTTTCTGATATAATTCTAAATTTCCATGATGACATTGAAAATCGCGTACATCAGGTCACAAGTTTGGCTCTAAAAGAGTTACGATGTGGCGTATGAATTCGCCTATAATGATATTACTAAATGTCATAAAATATGAGAAAAAATATTTAGAACGAAGTTGTGATAATGCAATTGAAGCCCTGGAAACAGTTAGTTTTTGAGATCCCTTGCAAATTATTCTTTAATCTTTTACTTAGAAATCTACTGAAAAATTATCTCGAAAGCAATTAACTTTAAATAATATGTAACTTTAGATAATATGTCGATTTTTCATAGAAATAAATTAGCCGTTTCAGAATATGCACTCAAGAGTCAAATCATCACGATACCACCTAATCTAATAACGTATTGTCTCAACTTTCACCTGCAAAGCAGCTGGAAACCGCTTTGGCATGGTTGGCACAAGTACTTGGTACATGAACGGAGATAAATAGTTTTAATTGTTCAAGCTGCGCTCTTTCAAATCGAGATTATTACAAAAACTTTTGTTTTTCAGCTTTGTGCTACCGTTGAATGACGCCCGAAATCTGCTTTATCGGATTAAGATCCATCGAGTTAGACAATCAAGATGTTAACTGGAATTCAGTCGAGCTCTTTCCTGGAACCACCCAAGCACAATTTGAGTAATGTGACATGGAGAGTTGTCTTGCACGAAGACTCTATTTCGGAAAACAGATACCATGCAATGGTGCAAAGGGCCCCCAATGATATTGAGTTAGTCAGTAACTGAGCACGGGATGTAAATTGGGCCTGTCTCTGCGGCCGATTTTGCTTACGCGATAAATTCTACTAATGGATTTACCGGCATTCATCCACTTTTTACAAGTAATAACAAAGATATGTCCAGAAAAATCCATGAGACATGCAGTTTCGAAATTACGCGTTCTGAGTCGTCAGGCGACTTAAATCTGCTCTCTATCAAAGTAGTTAAGATAAAAAATCTTTACCCTGACAAGAAGGCGTAAGTTTAAAAATTCTTCCTGAGACTCCCTAGAAGCATTTAAATACAATTTCTACCAGATTATGTGCCTTCCACGCTCTACAGGAAAGTTCATTGCAGAATGTGAGGGTAGTCATAATTTTTTGGCTCTTGAGTGTATATGCAATGATAAAAATAATAACAATTAAAAAAATCCCTGTCGGCTGGACCTATAGGCGGAGGTAGATTTCAAAGAGTGCTCATTTCAACAAAAAATATATAAATATGTATATGATTAGAGATAAACCCAGTTTAATAACTTCATTTGGACGTTTATGAAAAATTTTTAATTTCATTTTTCTGACAAAACTGGTTTTATCAGATTCGTCTTAAGCAAAATTCAGCTCAAATGACCATTTTGACAACATATTTTGAAATAAATTGTGAATTTACAAAAAAATTGACCAAAACAGTACATTATACAGTTCCAAAATAACAAGAAACTGTCAGTTGAATGCATTTGAGAAAAAAATTGAATTTAAAATCGAGTCATAAAATAACCGATTTGTTGTTAGAATACATCCTTAATTCTTTAATCATGATTGCTTCGGAAAAATTTGTGCCATATACTCACTTTGACAGCATTTAAAAAAATATATTCTATCTTTATCAAAAAACTGGCCAATGCGTCACAGTATATAGTTCCTAAATAAGAGGATCTGTAAATTGGATGCGTTTGAGAGCGAAAATGGATTTTAAAACGAGTCATGAAAAACTCAATTTGCTATGTGAAAACTTCCTTAAATTTTCAAATCACGAAGAATTCGGGAAATTTTGTTCAAAATATCCTTTTTGGTAGCCTTTTTCGAAATATATTCTGTTTTTATCAAAAAACCGATCAATGCATCACATTATATAGTTCCTAAATAAGAGGATCTGTAAATTGGATGCGTTTGAGAACAAAAATGGATTTAATAACGAGTCAGAAAAAAACGCAATTTCTTATTTGAATACTTCCTTAAATTTTCAGTCCCGATGACTTTGGGAAATTCTGTTCAAAATACCCTTTTTGGTAGCCTTTTTTGAAATATATTCTGTCTTTACCAGAAAATTGACCAATGCGTCATTTTATGCAGTTTCTAAATAAGAGGATCTACCATTTGGATGCATTTAAATGCAAAAATGAATTTAAATATGAGTCAGAATATAAGAAGTTTGGATTTGAGGTTTTTTTCTCCAACTCCTATTTTTGTTTAATTTATTTTTGCTATACGAATTGGTCCTATGAAAAACTTGTCAATATAATAGTTGTAGATATTTTTGAGAAGATGTAAAATAAATTTAATCAGATTTGATATCTTAAAAATTGAAGGAGTTATGGATTTTTCTCTTTTTTCACCGCCCTTTTTCTTTTCGTTTTTAATTTTTTTCACCGGTAAAAGTTGGTCCTATCAAAAACTTGTAAATACAAAAGTTTTAGATAATTTTAAGGACATTTACAAAAAATTTAGTTGGACTTAATATCTTGATAATTGACGAAGTTATGATTTTTTTTTCTCAAAACCCATTTTTTTTCGCCCCTTGAGCCTATTTCTAAATTTATCAAAAATCTGTCATGCATAAACTTTTGGCCCGTTTTTAAGAAGTAATATAAACTTTAAACCGATTCGATATCTACTTTAATTAAAAAGTTATGACGTTTTTTCGGTTTTCACTAAAACGCCCCCTATTCCGACCCCCTTGGTCCGATTTCGCCCATTAACGAACTTAGCCGAGATTTTATCCCCTTTGATTTTACGTACCAGTTTGGTGGAGATTGGTGAATAATTTTAGAAGTTATCGTGTCCATAAAAAGTGATATATATATATATATATATATATATATATAAACTGGTGCGATTGCAATAGGTAGTACTTCATACGAAATCTACCTAAAAGAAAATTAAAGTAGCTGAACTGAAAACAATATACATAAAAAATACATGTAAAAATAACTAAACGTTTAAGAAAACACTCTTCTGTGCAAAATCTTCGCATAAAATACACAATTTGTAGCTATATATAAATAAAATATAGCCAACATTTATAAAGTAATATTGGGTTGTGGAAAAAAGTAATTTCGCTTTTTTTCGTATTTTTCAAACTGAATTTATATTTATATAAATAAAAAAATCAATAATATATGTGCTATTTTGTTCGATGACTTCTTGACATTTTCTGGTAAATGCATAGTTCCGTCACTTTGGCCTTCCCATTGCCGAGACCGGATATATCCGTTCACTAGGCTGCTGGTTTCACTGCAATTGAATCATTATTTAAATTAATGTAATTCTACAAATATAATCCAATTTTTAAGAAATTAAGTTATGATTGTTACTTTCAAGGCTTATAAGAATATACGTTACAAAAATATTATACCATGTTGGAAAATCCTTCTTTTATAACATTAAAAAAAATTGAAGGAGAAAACAACATTACATTTTTGCCCTTTGGCTCGGCGGACAGGATGCTCGAACTTTTGAGAGTTCAGGGCAAAAACTGAACAAGGTGATTTTTACAAGCCTTTATTGAAGCTAGCTTAACACCATTAAGAGAGCTCTGTAGAGGGCGGAACAAATGGTTATCGGTCGTATCCAGCTCCAGGATGGAACATTCCTTTCCAATCCCACCAAACACACAGTATCAACTTCCTTGGCGTCATCCGGTCTTTGCCACTGTTTGTGAAGCTTCGACCACGATCTTTTTCACACATTGTTGTCGTATGTGCTTCACTTTTCATCACCCGTAATCATTTGTTTCAAAAATGATCGATTTCATTCCGCTTCAGTAGCAATTCACAAATGGAAACTGTCCAATAAAATTTTCACTGTAAGTTCATAGGGAACCCAAGTATCGAGTTTCTTTCGGTGTCCAATTTTATGTAAATGGTTCAAAAGTGTTTTATGGTCGATGTTTAGTTCAGCAGTAATGTCGCGAGAAAAAATATGTCAGTCTACCTTGATTTTTTTTTTTAAATTTCATCAACTTTTAACGATTGGCCGGCCAGGGAAAGGTTCAACTTTAGCATCAAAATTTCCGGAATGAAAACGAGCAAACCGATTCTGACTTTGGTGTTTACTTACACACACAATAAACACCACGCAATTTTCGATGAGCCTGCGCCGCATTTTTCCCTTTTTGGAAGTAAAAAAACTAAAATGTGATGAAAATAATTTTCTGGAATCTCTATATTTAAGACGCTATAACTTTTGACTGATTCAAAGGGTAGCGCTATCTTTATATCTATAAATTTTCTAGAGACTGTTACCTTTCAAACGCGGTATAGCATGTCTTTACTGAAAAGTATTACTCGAGATATGCGACTTTAAAGCTATCTATTGGGAAAAAACGAAATTAATTTTTCCTCAACCCAATATTTTTGCACAATTGCTGTCTTGTAGTTTATTAAGAAACAGAGAATTCAAGTAACTTTTGTTATTCTTATAGAATATAGTTCTTACGAGGAAACCTCTTTTGATGTTGCTCGCATCTAGCATTGAGGCTTGGTGCATTTAAATGTAATTCAGTATCAGATTTGAAGAAAAAATCTGTTAAAGTCATTCTCTTTTGAAGCAGCATAACTTTCTGAAAATGTTATTTTCGAAGCCACTTATCTGAGTATAAACATGTTTTTTTTTTTTTTTTTTTAAGAAAAGCATTTAAAAATATAAATTTGTTAATAATACATATGCATTTTTCAAAAAAAGTTTAAAACTTCTTTCAAAAGCCTACGGATTTGGTTTGGAAAAATTACACATTATATTCACATTTTTGGCTTAGAAAAAAATGGCGTGGTTTCAAAAGTAGCGTTTTCCGGCAACCTTAGCTGAATATCATAGCTCAAAAAGTGGAGTTATGTATAAAGCGGGGAGACATATATATTACTGTCTACCAGTTGTAAGTGAAGTAACTGAGAAGGTTGGCTCAAAATGGACGTTGCTTTTTCAAAATGTGATCTTATTGCCGCAAGCGTAAACCTCCCACCAATAATATTGAATAGAAAATTTCGCCTTATTAAAACGTCTTATTCATGGAAATATCATTCCCACCCAAATATAGTAAAAGCTTCAATTTATTTTAACTGGTATCTGTTTTCCTGGTAAATCAATCAGTTTGTCTCGCTGATTGTCAAAAAAATATAGAAATGCAGTGCCTGACTAATTCCAATGTAAAATATCACCAGTATAAAGAAAAAACCGTTTCAGCCATTATTCATGATTAAAAGTTTGTGTTTTTGAGGCGATTACATAAGGAGAAAATTTCTATGCAATCAAACCCTTCGATAGTGGTTACAGCTGATGATTCACTATTTTAAGAATGTTTAATTTCCTCTTTATCAGTATTTCCATGCCCAAAACAAGGCAAGTGAAAAATTCGCATCCCCATATTTCACGATTTAACTCACTGTTGGCGTGAAACAAACAAAAAAAAATCCAATAATAAAAAAATAAGTATAAAAAATCGTGATAACATGATTTTAACAGAGAATTTAAAACCGTTCTGTAACTTTTACGTATAGGGCTACAGAGTTCTCCAGGTATAAAAGATAAAAATGAGCATCACCAAAATATGTTCAATTTTATAGTAATACGCAACCTGTAAACAATAAAATCATAAAAACTGCACTTTATTTAGATACGGTTAACTTTCGATGTCATAACATGATAATGACACTAATAATAACTTCGTTCTGGATAATCTACTTTGAGTTTTTTATAATATGTATGTCGCGGTGTAATTAGCGAAAAAAAAATGCACTAGCAGCGGAAGTTTTAAAATGTTAGGATGCATTTAAACTATGAATTTATTTGAGTGGCTTCCGTTTAGAGTAATTTTGTTTCGAAGATTATACTCAACTTCTGACAATATTCTGAGTGTTATAGATTTCAAAGCCGTGTACCAGTGTAAATCATTAAATATATGATAAAATATTGTGCATAATGTAATGATAGCCAATTAAATATAAGTTAATAAGAATTTTGTTGCTAGCTTCATGTGCTCTGAAGATCAAAATTTAGGTGACACTTTAAAGGCATATGAATGTGATTCACAAATACAGCTATGCAGATAATGTTTGCTGTTGTCTAAAAATGAAAAAAAAAACGATAATGGTGATGAATATTTATTTAAGCAATTAATGGTATTACGTAACTTAACATTGGTTTCACAAAGTTATACTTATTAGTAGGCAAAATATGAGGCCAAAAAACATTTAAGCCATTGATAAAATTTTAGCCTTACAAAAATATATACATAAAATCAGTTCAAATTACATTATGAAAATTGCTAAAACTTTAGGGTCTGCTCATAATGTTTTATAGGATAATACTACATAATATATAAATAGAGATTAAAATTACAGTTACCTTAGTAACAGTAAGGTAATATTTCCAAGGTAAGTCTTATATATCCAACTCCGGTTACTCTCCTACTCATCGCTTATGACGACATATTTTCCAGGTCATGAAGGTGCCGGGATGACGAAGGTCGACTGTATTTACATAAGCATAAGCATAAAATAGATTTTTTGTTCACTTTTCGTTTTTTTTACATACGATGCAGTTGTTTTGTGTGCCACTTTATTACATCCAACCAAATTCCATATCAATGGAAAATTTTCATTTGGCTGTACATTGTAAAATCTGAGTATTGTGGCATCCGATACAAGTATGAAATTTGGTTTAAGGTCTTCCTCCTTAAGTTCTACTCCATTTCTTTAAAAATAGAAATTGTTACTAAAGAGAAAAAAATATTAATGGAGCTAATTCAGATTATAATGCCGCAATTATTTATTTAATATTTTTAACAATGAGTATATTTTATAAAATAAAATGTTATAATATAAAAGTGCACTTTGCTATACAATTTAATTTCGAAAATTAAGCATTATTTGTAGCATTATTTGTATTTATGATGAAAAAAATGCATAAAAAAGTTTGATTTACTTTTTTTGTACCATGTGTTAATCTGATGAATTATCATCTATTATGGACAGTATTTTTCCTAAACACGATGTTATAAATCTGAACATTGAGAGAAATGTATATTTTAAGAAAAAATATTTATTTATCATGTTTAGTATGCTATAAATCTTTCTAGTGGAATGTTCATAGTCCAATATTTTATTTCGTTTGGTCGTTATCATAATCTTACCAGCATGAAAGCTTAATTGTATAGAACTAGCTATTAAATTGTAATCCTAATGCATATGAAAATTTAAATCGAAATTAAAACATCGCTGTTATAGTAAGATTGATCAGCATATTACCAGCGAGTTATTTATACGTATTGTTTTGAAAATATTCGGCAAATTTATTATATGTTAGAGCCAACACTGTTTAAAATAAATATATAAATTTACGATAAAACTACTGGCAGGAAAATATCCAGAATTTTCCCATTCCATTAATAGATTCTCTCTTTTGGGAACTAAAAGAAGGGAAAACTCTATTTGAATAAGCAGCAAATTTCCATTATAAAAGTGGTAAAACAATTGGCTGGAGATGCCATAAATCGAACAGTTTAGAAGCACCTGTATTTATTGCCTAAAAACAAAATTAACCTTCCTACCCTGAATGGGTCGATTCGACCCATTTCTCTCATATATTTTATTCGATTTGAACCAGAAATTTCTTTATACACTAAGTTAAATAAAAGAATTAGAGAACTAAGTTAAATAAATAGGTTAAATAGCTTTAAATAAAAATTCTGGTGTGAAATATTTTTAATCAAGTTTGAGTAAATTTCAACAGAGTAGGAAGGTTTAAGTCGTCTGGATGATTTGAACTGACGACCTTTGGTGAAAGATTCCGTTGTTTTAGCTATCATACTATAGCGTCTTTGAATAGACATGGTTTTAAAGTCATATACTGGATTCTACAATGTTTTGACATTTTTATAAGGTAGATTGTAATTTTATCAATGCTGTCATAATTCTTGACAGTTTTAATTTAGAAGGAAAATTTATTACTATGATTTTCTTATGATTAATGAAACATTTTAATACGGTTTGATTAAATAAATTATTAGAGAAATTTTCTTTGCTCAAATACCGATTATAATATTATCCGATTATTTTGTTGCGAGTACGTTGTTGGTATCAATGCAGTTGCAATTTAGTTGCGCTACACAAATCCCCTTAGAAAAGAACCAAATTCTTTCGTTGAGTTTTTTCATTATTGTGCAACAACATGTCAGTTTTGTTAACACTGAAAAGAAATTTGCGATAAATATCTCCGTTGTCTCCTTACATTTCCGTTTCGTTATTTTCAGTATGATGAAATTTTCCGACTTTTAACCTTTACATGGGGGCCCGGACTGCATCTATCCGAGAATACATTGCAAGCCGGACAGATGCTGTCACTGCCCCCGCGTAAAGGTTAACGGAAATTCTCTTTCACCGTAAAAACTTTATCTGGGACATTCAGGAAAAATATATCTGTGAATTTCTCATTTTTATTAATAGTGTATAACATAAACAGGTTTATTTATTTATTTATTTCAAAGTCGCAGTCCTCATAATCCGTCAAAATGACATTGTATCACAAATGATCCAGAATAGGTATTGTTCATAACTTTAGGGGGAAAAAAGTTATGTTAACAAGATTTCAACAGCTTTACATAGTTTTATATGAAATTAAAATATGTCACTATTATTTTTGAAAAGTAAGAAATATTTGCATTTAAATATTGCTTAACTTAATGCTTATTATTTAGGAAAGCTATTGACATTGCCTAAGGTATTTGTAAGCAAATTATTGAGTAAAATCTGTCAAAAATCTGTCTTCTGAAAATATAGTTATATCGCCATTATTGATTAAATTAATAAGAAAAATTATTTTTTATAGAAAAAACATCATGTATTTTTTGACTGAATATATGGATTACAACTGTTGTTTAGTAAGAAAAATCTTTTTCATAGTGTGTTCTCTACTAACTCTTCTACTTTGCACCATTTTGTCTCATACGCTCTGTCTCAGAATTACATCTATTTTTTATTAATTATTTAAATAATTAATAAATTGTTGTTAAGAAATAGCTGTTATATATGAAAATAAATGAAGAACTTTACTTCAGCTAAAAATTAATAGGGAATGAATCACTTATTTTTCCTCTTTGCGGACTGCTGTATGTTTATAAATGGCGAAATTAGAGGTTTATATATCTGTAATGTTATGAATACTGAATAGACGAGTATAGTAGATATACATAATGCAGTTTATTATGCAGGACCATCAAATGACATTCTCTTATGGGGTGGCAAATGTTCAGTTATTCAGTTTAAGGTCTCTGAAATCTACCATATAACTTATAATTGAGTTCAGATTAATTCACAAAACATGATATATACAGGGTGAATCATAAATATCGAAACAATAGGCTATCTTCTTAAATATTGCCCCTAGACCCATACTTCCAATTGCAAAAATTCATAGAAAAAGGTGAAATTTCTGATAAGATAAGTTGCAACTCCATGGGGGGTCTATTTGAAAAAATACGAAAATTAAATTTTTATACGGCCCCCGTAGGATAAAAATTCCAATTAGGAAAACTTTGCTTATCCAGTCCTGAATAAGACACAAAAAGTTGCATCTTCATATCTTTAAAACTCACAATGTTATAGCCGTTTAAAAAATTCATCAGGTTTTAAGGGATTAGACTCAAATTGAAATGTGCGCAGTTGAAAAAACAAAGTTACTTTAGCATTTCTAGGAAACGTGTAAAAATCTATCTTTTGAGTTAGTGTTTTGATGTTTTTTCTTTTTTTTGTGATGGTTAGCCATATAATTTGCTAAGAAAACACATCGTGAAATTTCTCATACAATTTATAGAATTTTCACATGGTTAGTACTGGTTTAAATGAGATAATTAAAAATCTTTTTAACTCGAAACATTATTTATCGGATTTCAATTTCTTTCCATTTAATTAAAGATGAAAATTTGATTTTAGTTTTGTTCCAGGGTTTTTGTTTCTCAATATTAATTTTAAAACTATTATAAATATTTATTGAAAAAATAATATAACTTTTAAAAAAATCATATTTTCAAATTTGCCAAAACAAAACTAATGTAAACTAATCAAAAATGACATGTTTCAAGTTCTTTTTTTTTTTACCAATTCTTAACTTTTAATAATTTAAAGACAAGAAATAGCGGGGAAAATTCATTATGCAAGAAAATGAAATGTACTGTTTAAATGTTCATCAATTATTTAAAAGAATGCATTTTCTAAGATGCAGATTAGGTCTTTTTTTTTTTTTTTTTTTTTTTTTTTTTTAATTAGCTCTCACAACTTGAGGCTGGTTATCGTCCTGGAGAGGCTGTTAATCGCTTTTATTTTACAAAAAAAGAAAAAAAAAACTTTAAAATTCATTTGTTTTAAGGAATAGTATATTTAAAGGCAAAAAACTTAAATACGATAAACCACTGAAAAAAATATGCCTGTGACGGGAATTCTGTCTTAAACGGATAATCTGTTGATCCATGCAAAATAAATACAATAATGCCAGAGAAAAAATAAACTCCATTTACACTTCCTAGGAAGGTTATTTGTCTATAACGTATTTTTCTTTCCTATGTGATTCCGTCTTAAAAAGGTTCTACTGTATAACATTTTTCAATGTCTCCAACGCATGGGATATGGAGTAACGGCATTAAAATATAAGTGAAACATTTACATATAGATTCATTGGTAAAATAAATATATCACAGCTTTTGACGCTAATTAAATAATAAAAAGTATAAATATAAAAAACAAGAAGCTATAATAAGTATTTTTGGTCAGAACTCTTCCATACGAAACAATTTCTAACCATACTGAAGTAAAAAACTATTTAGAAATTCACGGCTGAGCCGGGCTATGATTTAAACTTTTTTCCAGGCCGGTCTGTGCTGTGATTTTAACATTTTTCCAGGCCGGGCCGAACTTTTTTACCTAAGGGTCGGTTTGGGACCGGACCTGGATATTTCGATCCATGCAGATCTGTTATGTAGAGTACCAACATATTTTGAAAACAAGTTTAGATTTAATTCAATACGCTGCTTTGTTATGTCCAAATAAGAGGCACTGTCTTAAACCTACATATAATAATGCACAATTTGTGGACGATCCCTCATCCGCTCTCAAAATGCGTTAAAAGTTCTTCGTTTTACAGACATGGTTAAATGGCGTAAGTCACGAATTTTGGAGAGTTTTGGATTTTAATATCTCTGTCAGGTTTCTAGATACGGAGATGAATTTTTTTTTTGTTCAATTTAGAAATGCATAAGGAATAATTTCCTAATTGGGAATTTTGCCCTACGGGGGCCGTATAAAAATTTAATTTTCGTATTTTTTCAAATAGATCCCCCATGGAGTTGCAACTTATCTTATAAGAAAATTCAACTTTTTTTATGAATTTTTGCAATTGGAAGTATGAGTCTATGGGCAATATTTAAGGATATAGTCTATTGTTTCGATATTTATGACTCACCCTGTATATCAATATACGTTGTTAGAAATTTACAATGCTACATATATTGAATAGGTGTAAAGAGCTTGTGTGCTGCTATGTTACGCATATTATTGCGATACAAACTGAATTATTGTCTAAGGTTTATTAAACAGATATTATAATTTTTCAAGAATTAAAAAATTACCATAATTTAAGATACATGACTACATATTAAAATATTTGATTCTATAGTTAAAATGTATTATTATTTCGATATTTTTATCTGTGTCAGATACATAAAAATTGCTTGAAATCTGATCAGTTATAACGTACGTTCCAATATGCGTCATGATGAAAATATAACCATTAGTTTATATTTACCAGTGACAATAAATTAATAAACTACGATCTAGCTTTTAATCTGATAATAATATGTAATACAAATATGTTTTCAAATACAGGGCGAGTCATAAATATCGAAACAATAGGCTATATCCTTAAATATTGCCCTTAGACCCATACTTCCAATTGCAAAAATTCATAAAAAAAACTTGAAATTTTTGATAAGATAAATTGCGACTCCATGGGGGCTCTGGTTGAAAAATTACGAAAATTAAATTTTTATGCGGCCCCTGTAGGATAAAATTTCCAATTAGGAAAACTTTCCTTATTCAGTCCTGAATAATACACAAAATGTTGCATCTCCATATCTCCAAAACTCGCTAAGTTATAGCCGTTTAAAAAATTCATCAGGTTTTAAGGGATTAGACACAAATTGAAATGCGCGCAATTCAAAAAACAATGTTACTTTAACAGCTCTAGGAAAAGGGTAAACATTCTATTTTCTGAGTTAGAATTTTGACTTTTTTTTTTTTTTTTTTTTTTTATGGTTAGCCTTATAATTTCCTAAAAAAATCACATCCTCAAATTTATCATATAATTTATGTGGATAGTGCTGGTTTAAATGGGACAATCAAAAATCGTTATAAATCCTAACATTATTTATCGGATTTCAATTTCTTTCCATTTAATTAACGATTAAAATCTGATTTTAGTTTTGTTCCAAGCTTTTTGTTTTTTAATATCAATTTTAAAACTATTAAAAAAATTTGTTAAAAATAATATAACTTTTAAAAAAATCATATTTTCAAACATAAATATTTTTTCAAATTTGCCGAAACAAAACTAATGTGAAAAAATAAAAAATGACGTGTTTCAAGTTATTTTTTTTCTTTAAAAATTATTAACATTTAATAATTTAAAGATAAGAAGTAGTGGGGGAAACTTCATTATGCAGAAAAATGAAGTGTATTGTATAAATGTCCTTCAGTTATTTTAAAAAATGCTTTATCTAAGATGCAGATGAAGTCTTTTTTTTACTATTTAGCTCTGACAACTTCAGGCTTTTTATCGTCCTGGAGAGGATGTTAAAAAATCTTTATTCTGGGACCAGGCGGGTCCAGGACCGAGATGTTACTTTTTTTCTGAAGACTCGCCAGGCCGGGTCTAGCGTACTTTTCATAAAGGAGGGAACTGTTTCCTTCTTTCTAGGTGCTCACTGGATGAAATTTTCAATCCCGGTCTCGAAAAAACCCGTATTAAAATCACTGTGTTTGACTGACTTAATACGTGCATAAAATAAATAAAATTCTGCTCAATCGAAAATTTTACGAAAAACACATAGATTTTAAAATCTTTATTTTACAAAAAAAAAAAAAAAAAAACCTTTTAATTTTTTAATAGTTTATTCAAAGGCTAAAAAATTAAATACAATAAAACTAGTAAAAAAAATCTGCCTATGACGGAATTCTGTCTTAAACGGAAAATATGTTGATCCATGCAAAATAAATACAATAGTGCCTGAGAAAAAAACAAACTCAAATTACATCTTCTAGGGAGGGCATCGGTCTATAACGCATTTTTTCTTTCCCATGTGATTCCGTCTTAAAAAGTTTTACTGTATAACATTTTTTAAAGTCTCCAACGCATGGGATATGGATTAACGATATTAAAATATAAGTGAAACTTTTACATAGAGATTCATTGATAAAATGAATATATTACAGCCTTTGGCGCTTCTTTAATAATAAAAAGGATAAATATAATAAACGAAAAGCTATAAAAGGAATTTTTGGTCAGAATTCCTCAATATGAAATAATTTTTTCCGACGCCGAAGAAAAAAACTATGTAGAAATTTGCGGCTGAACCGGGCTATGATTTAAACTGTTTTCCAGCCCGGTCCGGGTTATGATGTTAACATTTTTTTCAGGCCGCACCGAACTTTTTTCCCTATGGGTCATTTTGGGACCTGACCTAGATATTTCGATCCATGCAGACTACCATCATATTTTGAAAACAAATTTAGATTTAATTCAATACGCTGCTTTGTTATGTCCAATGAGAGGCACTGTATTAAATCGATAGTTAGTAATAGACAATTTATTTACGATCCCTCAATTGCTTTGAAAATCAGCGAAAAACTCTTCGTTTACAGGCATAGTAAAGGGGTGTAAGTCACGAATTTAGGAGAATTTCGGATTTTAATATCTCTGTCAGGTTTTTAGATATTTAGATGAAATTTTTTTGTTCAATTTAGTAATGGATGAGGAATAATTTCCTAATTGGCAAATTTGCGCTACGGGGGCTGTATAAAAATTTAATTTTCGTATTTTTTCAATAGACCCTCCATGGAGTTGCAACTTATCAGAAATTTCACCTTCTTTTATGAATTTTTGCAATTGGAAGTATAGGTCTAGGGGCAATATTTAATGAGATAGCCTATTGTTTCGATATTTATGATTCACCCTGTATATATATTGCGTTAAAAATTTAATCTTGTGACGTTTTATTCTTAAATTCAGAGAAATTTTTAAATGTTTTAAAATTTATTTTAAAATCTCCTGTTTTATCTACACTCAAGAGCAAAATATACTGACCACCATCACATTTTCCAATGAACCCTCCTGGATGGTGTACAAGGCACATAATCTAGTGGAAATGGTATTTAATGATACTAGGGTGTTTCGGAAATCGTTTTTGCACTTACGTCTGCTTGGGAGAGTAAAATCTGCTGATCTAATCATCTTCAACAGAGGGCAAATTTCACTCGTCCTACCGACTCAAAGTGTAACTTCGAAACTGCGCGTCTCATTGGTTGTTTGGTACATATCGTTTTTAATACTTACACAGTGTGGATGAATGACAGTGTAACCATCAATAAATGCTATCATTTTGGATGTCCAAGCGTTATCAAATAAAAAGGATGTCGCAAACTCATTCACTTCGTAAATAAAAATTGGCACCAGAGACTGACTCACTTTACATTCCAAGATAATTCAGGTTCGAGTGGGATTCTTTCAGAGTTGACACATTTGAGTATGAGACTACGGGGTTAATGTCCCACACATTAACCCCTGTTGATCATGCATCATCGCCAAAAACTCCTACACTAGGCCCGGAAAAATATGACTGGACTATGGAACATAGGGAGGGAGTTGCCTCGTCGGATGAAACACGATATACTTGTCAACACGTCGCCGTCGCACGCGCGTCGATGGCCAGTAGATGATAATCACAAAATACAATCAAGAAATCGAAATCGAAGACCGGTCACGACCGATTTTTAACAAGATGATAGATAAATTATATTTTGACAGAATGGGCAATACACGGTTGCTTTGGAGTGTGAATTTCTTTTCTCTTCTGATCTAGTAAACGAATATAGATTGGAATAACCATTAATTAGTTTTATTAAAGCTCGTGCTGACATAAAGCAGTTGCTTTGCATTTTAATTATACGGATGCAATTTTAATAGCATATTTTGTTTAATAAACATTTCACCTAACATATTTAATTATGGAATCAATTAACTCCATTGAAGGAGCTACTATTGAAAAATATCTGTATGGAATATTTACAAAAATACTTTCTGTGATGTGTTAGTCTCCAGAAAATATCAGATTAAATTCTAACATTAGTATGTTTTTTTTGATTACTTTTATTTAAAATGGGTATTTTATAACCTTGCTTTATACTATCCATTTCAAAACACAGTGCAACTGTTCTAACAGCTGCATTGTTAAATTTCAGCATAATTTATTTTTCTTCTTTTGTCGTTAATGTTTTTTAATTAAAATTCAAATATTTTCTCTTTATACATGTACGTACTAATGCAGATTACGTTAAATTACGTTTTATATTTTCATTTATTTATATTTTTTCTGTCACCATTCCTTTATCGAAAATAACACAAACAATTCTTAATTTTAAGCCTTAGAAATGCTTTTGAAGCCAATCGGTAAACACATTGTAGTTGGTATTCAGTTCTGCGAGGAGACATTTTAGGGGAAATCTTTCTAACTCTATTTAAAGGAAAATAGGTAAAGATGGATTGATTTTTGGTTCCATGAAATAATCAAAAAAAATTTTTAACATTTTTTACATATTATGGTACATTTAAAGTGATTTACAATCCATATTTTCTGCAGCTGTGATTGATTTTAATTATTGTAATTGTATCAGGCAAGATCGGCAAATTACTCTTTCTAGAAATTTTCAACGTCTTTTAATAATAAAAAATAAAATATTTTCTAAGTATGATGTGCACGTAATGAAATAATACTCTATTTCCACAACCTTAAATTAGTTTTGGAATGCAGCCATACGTAAGAAGTACTGCGTTACAGCCGTTTTATTTTGAAAAAAAATACATTTATATAATTGAAATTCTTAAGATTCAATAATTATCCGAAGATTACATTCACGAAAAGTATATTTATACAATATCTAAACTACTATCAGTTAAACAGCATTAAATGTACATCCTAAATTATATCTACTCTACATGTATTCTGTTTCACTCGCAGGTTTACTCAATTGTTGGAAGGGCAGCTTGAATCCTAGACGACTCGGAATCACTCTCAGTAATTTTTAATTAATTTACATCAACACACTGGTATATTACGTCCGTCGACAGCAGCTAGAGCTTGATTGCACACGTCGATAAAGCTGCCAAAAGGCATGAATCTTGCCTAAGATCTTTCAGGAAATTCGGGATTCCATGCATCAGAAATATGGTCTTCATTATACCTCATGTAATGCACATCGAATATCGTTTTTGAGTGTGCTGAACTTGGTAATGTAAATATTCTGATTAAACCTCTTATTAAAATATATTGTAACTTTTAATCTGTGCATCCAAATTCAAAAGAAATTACAAATATGCTATATGATTCGTAGCGTCTAGGTGCACCATATGCATCCTACTTTTTTCCTTTTTTTACAAATGCACTAAATTACTTCATGAATTAAATCCACATGGAACGATTTGATAAAAGGAATTTATGTAAAGATTTTATGAAGCGATTCCGGAAAGTTTATTTATTCAGTATAGTAATTGTAGTAAAGTATAGTATTATTCAGTATAGTAAATTTTTAGGATCACAAAAAACACGTTTAAGTATATATATATACATATATATATATGCAAAAACTATCGTTATTTTAGATTGCAATCTATGCGAAGTAATTATTTAAATATTTTTTATTGCCATTAATGTATTTGAAACATCAGAATTTATTCACATTACAAAAGCTTTTGCACATGTTCCCTATTAAAAATACGGGGTGTGATATTTATTATTCTGTTACGGAACAAGGATTTCTGATCCGCTAATCTTTGTCTTCAAAGTTCTATTTTATATGAACTTTTCTTAATTAATGACACTTTATATATTCCTTATCCATGTATTATTTGTTTAATTAATTTTTCGACTGCATTTTATAGTTTTTTCTAGGATTGAATTTTGTCAAAATCTTCAAAAAGACATCAGTTTCTTGAATATGTTATAGATGTTCTGCTTCAATGAGTATCATCGCACGCATGAATTATGGAGTGAAATGGACTACTTCTTTGTGCAATATCTTTCTAATTATGATTCATATAAAACAGTTATCATGTACTCAAACAAAAATTATAATTATTTCTTCATAGCGTTCTATTTTTTTCTTTATACGACAGTTTGCAATGATATTACCAAAATTTTTAATGAGAGCGATAACTTGTAATCACCATTTATAATATTAATGTAATCCTTTAACATTCGCGGGAGTTAGGTACCCGGATGCGATTGCAAAATCATGATTGCGAAGCTGCCCCAAGCAACTATTTTTATATTTCGTTGCACCACCTTTTTTAAAAAAATAGATTTTGTACTATACTTTTCTTGCAAATGTTATAATAGGAACAAGTAACAAGTCATTAAATAATGAACTATGTACATTTTGGTATACGGATTGATACCTTATTTATTTTTATTTAAAAAAAAATATTTATCGTTTTCTATGTCCTTGAGAGAGAAAAATATATTAAGATAAATATAAAATTCTAAAGCCAGGAAACTTGCACATTAAATTCAAAACACACATTAACAAACTATTGAAACTTCGAGTAAATTTATTGACTAAAAATTTTTGTTATCAAATGTAATTTTAGCGGAAGTATTAACTTTCACTTAACACGTAATGATCTCAAAATGAAATATGTATAAAGGAAAAAAATAAATATTACGATTTAAGCATGAAAACTGAAGTACATTATTACTTAACTTATCATTATGCATACACTGGTCTTTTTATTTAATGCAATGCAACTCATTTACATTTTCATGAGGGGAACGAAGAAAAAAAAACTTTATCCCACATTGCACTTGAAATATTATGCTTTTAAAAACTTGTTTCAAGAGAACGGAAAAAACTATTTCCGCTTTAAATTACGTTGAAATGTAAAAGAGATTTTTTTCACGAAAGTATCTTTTTCATTTAATCTGAAGAATGAATAATAGTTGGAATATTAATTTTATTTTTATTGAAGACTGTATTTTAATCTTATGATAACTTTGACTGTTTAAATGACTGTAATTTGATATTTCTGAAAAGTTCAATTTCTGTAAGGTTTTTAATTATATATTTAATTTATGAAGTATTATTCCGATTAAAGATAATTATAATCAAATGCTCATGAAATACCCACCATCAATCAGTTTTTATTCATTGATTGTTGTAGTAAGTACATAAGTGCGTTTATTCAATGGAATAAGAGCGGAATGCAACATTACTTCAATGATCCCACGTATGCATTTTTAAAATTATAGCTACTTTTATGAAAAAATATTAATGTATCTTTGTTATTAAAAGTAATTTAATATTAATTTAATAATATATATTTTCATGTATAAATTGTGTTCCAAATTGTTAGAAATCATACTTGAATAATAATCATGTTAAAAAACTGTAATGTTGTATTCTATTTTTCAAAAATATTGTAAATAGATAAAAAAAATCATATATAGGCAAGTATTAATATTAAGAAAATATATCATTATTAAGTATTTAAAATAAAACTTTCAAATGTTTTTAGAAAAGCACGCAATCATTTTCTTAACAATTTTATGCCAATAATAAAAGTATTCACTATTGTATCTGGGTAATTATTGTTCCTTATTATCTTTCGGTTCTAAACTATATATAGTTTTCGAAGTGTTTAATATTTATAAATGAACTTTTAGGCAAATACGAATTTCGAAATGAAATTCTCTTCAAATAGTTTAAACTTCACAATGACACAGAGTAAAATTGTTATAAATATATATTTCATATAACATTCTTAGAAAATTATAATTTTCTCAAAATCGTTATATTTCATATAACAATAAGTCATCATGAAAAAAAAAATGTTGTATCTATTAACTAAATAAAACATTTCTGTTTAGAGGGAATTTTACTATATTTGGCCAAATGCAAGCATATGTTTGTGAATTTAATTCTTGACCTAGGATAAATATAGCCTCCCAAACGTTTTTGCATAATATTTATAAATATTTAGATTAGTGCCATGAATACATGACATTTTCAATCGGATACATTTAAAGATTTGCTTCATATAATCGGGGGGTGCAGTCCGTTGTCCTCCTATCAAGTGGTTATTTTTCGTATGATTCAATATCAGACAAATTTTTAAGTTTAACTCTGAAAGATTAATATATTAACAGGAGCTTTCACGAAATTTTCGTTTTAATAAAATTGTATAAATAATGTTTATTTGTAAATAAAAACCCTTCATTTTAGTAATAGAAATATAAATAAATTATTAAATGTGTTACACACTATTGATATAAGCTCCTGAAAAAAAAGTGCCGTTAATCTGCTATGAGAAAGAAGCCGGTGGTCGGACTCGTACTTAGATACAAAATAGACCACCTACCTTAAAATTCATTTTTAGATATACTCTTGCTCATAAGTAGCAAAGTATAAAATATTTATAATTTAAGAAATCATATAGCATGCTTCAAATTCCATGAATAAGATCAAAAACCTTCCGTGTTTGAATCTGTATTCAGGTCCAAGATAAAAAATAATAAAAACTTACTTTTTGATAAAGATAGTAAATCCTCCATTAGATTTGGAAGTGAAACAAATAATCATACATACTCATCATTCAAGGGTTGCCGCAAAAAAATTTCCCAGCTTTTAATTACGTTGAAAGGTAAAAACGTCACTTTTTTTACCACCAATGCATTTCTTTAAAATTAACCTTTTATGCGCGTCGTACGCATACGCCCTACGCCGTGCTAGATATTCTTTTATAGTAGATCTCTGTTGAACGTATTGCCCTTCCTTCATTTACTGTATTCCTTAAAAAAAGAAATCGGACTAGTGTGTACTAGCCTGATGCGTGCGCATGTTCAGGAGTAAAACGTTCCGGCAATGAAAAAGTTTGAATTTTCTATCTAAATAAGAAAAATATATTTTATATAAATAAAATGCGTTGTTTTATGTAGAAAAATACATTTCTCAGAAGAAATTTTATTACGATGATTTAGGTATTAAACATTTTAATAGACATGGTTGAATTTGACAATCAACATGAATTGCAGTCATATATATGAGGAAATATTGTTTTTTTTCCAATAAACTTAAAAATAACACATTCCTAGTGTTAACAATCTTTATATGAGGAACTCACCTGGACACAAGTGATGGATCTGTTAAAAGATTAGACTGTATAAAGCTATATGTGAAAGTTATACATTCTAAAATATACGGAGAAACTATGTAGGATTTAATGACTCATCTAGACTCATCTAGAAAAAATACTGCTTATATTATAATGTCACCTATATACCTGATCACCATTGACAAAAATATTGACGAATAGAAAATAATTCATGACGAAATAAAATTTCATAACTAACACAGCAATGAAAGAAATCCGATTTTAACATGGAAACTGAAGAACATTATTACCTAATTTGTTATTGTGCACAGACTGATCCTTTTGTTTAATGAAAAGTGAATAACTTATGTTCGATTGAAAAGGCGTACCCTAGCAAAATACCTCATCTCACACAATACTTTAAATATTGTGCTATTAAAAATACTTTTCTAGAGTAAGTATTTTTTTTAATTTAAATTACTTTGAAAAGCAAGAACGTTAAAGATTTTATTCTGAAGTTGAGTTTTCATTTTATTAGAAAGAAGATGAAAGTTGAAAAAAATAATTTTATTTTAATCAAACCACATAATGTCTTATTCTTTTTTTTTAAAAATGGCTTCACTGCCTTTAACAAAAATTTTAATCCTCCACTATTTGAGAAAAGTAATATTCGATTTATTTAATGACAGAAATTTTAATTAAAGACAACTATTATATAAAATGGAGATTTGCATTAAAAAGACCTTTGAATTTTGCCAGATGCGCAAAAAGTACTGCGGCCTTAGAAAAATAAAAACTAGTCGTATTATGGAAAACGTCAAATTTAATGCATACACTCTTGAAACAAAAGAGTGGATTTGACTTTTTAGGACACGGTTGTAATTTATTGAATCGTGAATGAGTTTTTTTTAAATAAATCACTCATTTTGATTTAAGTGGTTTGTTTCAATTACTCACCTGCATTTAAATATCTTAAAAACTGCTCGTCCATTCGAGTTGCTTCAACTCTTTATGAGAAGCTGACTTTCAAATTGCAATAATATAAATTAGATCAAAAAATATGAAGTGGCAAATTTTACTTATGAATTGTTTTTTATATATTCGAAGGACATTAGAGTTGGATTAAAAGAAAGAAAAGTGGAGGAGGGGGTAATATATTGTAAATCACTCCATAGTAAAAAATAAATGGTATTTAAATGGTATACTACTTTTTTATTCAAATGCATCATTCTGAAAAAAAAATGAATAGACAAAAAATCCTGTCCTACATTCTAAACACATAACAATCAATAGTTGAATCCTCCAGTTACATAGTTACATTAACTAAAACATTTTGACATAAGCAATAATTTTTAGGAATGTATTAAGTTTCACTTGAACCTAATTCATAGCTAAATAAAATTCATATAAAATAAAACAAAATGTTTAAAACTTTCCAATTTTAACTTGGAAACCGAAGAAAGAAAAACTATTTCTTAATTTATCGTTTTACATACGGTGGTTGTGTTATTTCAACAATATAACTAATTTCCATTTTTCATTTTAGAAGGGATAAGTAGAAAAGTTGAATGTTATTTCAAAGTGCGTATTTGATTTCTTATGGCATTAAAAAGTGTTTTAAAACAGTGTAAAAAAAATATTTCGGCATTAATTTATGTGCAAATGTATAAAAATAAAAAGTGAATATCATGATTGGATTTATCTAATCTAATCTGAAGTATGAAGTAATTTAAGAAAATATAATTTTTAAATTATTTTTTTTTTTGTCGTTGTTGTTCAAATAAATAAAAATATTTTGTAGAGGAAATTGATAAATTGATCAAAAGTTTCAATTACATTTTTTATCTTGTTGGATTAAGTACGCGGTTAAAATATTTGAAAATTGCTTCACTATTACGAAATGGAATTTTTTTATCGCCAACATGACAAATCTGTAAAGCACGCGTTAAAATCCCTCTCATCTAGACCCAACGGTAATTACAATTAATATGAATTCATCACCAGCAAAAAATAAGAAAATTAACAGATCATTTTAATACCGCTCATGCCCTCGATGGGGATAAATAATATTTTTCCTGGGCTGATTTAATATAATTTAGGATTATTTGTCGTATCTTTGTTTAATTTATATATGTACATAGTTTAACGGGGAGAAGAAGAGAGAAGCTTGCATTCATTTAACAAATAGAAATGTATTTAAATTATATTAAGAAATGACAAATAAGACTTCATTATAATACAAGAGGTGTTATCTGGACAAAGGACTTTTACAACACATTACAACAATACATTTTAACAGACTGTATGCATTCTAATATTGAAAAACTAGTCAGATGTGTCAATCCAAAAATTTATGCATGTTAATACTTCTTAAATTAGAACCAATGCACAGCACCGGTTAGGTGGTTTAAACTAAAATCTAATCAGCAACAATATATGTCAATTTATTATTGAATCTGAAGTTAGATGAAAATCTGTGCAATAGTTTTTGAGATCATCATCATCATCATCATCATCAACCGTTTTCGATCCGCTGCTGGATGTAGGTCTCCTCCAGATTTTTCCAATGCTTTCTATCTAGTGCTTTTGTCATCCAATTTACACCAGCCACTTTTCTAATTTCGTCACGTTGCAAAATCTTTTACGAAAATCTGAATAATAGCGCACATTTTGGTTTATGTATCAGGGGCTAACAGAATCTAAAGTTTGATGATAATCCATGTATTAGTTCTTGAGATACATTTATTGTGAAATATTGAAAAATATAGCATAGCAGCGTCATCTGTAGGGAAATTTACACCATAAACTAAAAACTACCAATAGATATCATGAACTAACTGAGTCTGAAGTTTTAGAAAAATTCATGCATTATATATTGAGATAAAGCTATTCCGATAATCACGAATATTGAACCACGGCAGCACCTGTTGAGCGATTTGCACCAATAGTAGTATAAACACTGTAATATCAAGCACTAACTTAATATAAATTTTTATGAAAATCCATGCACTGGATCTTGAGATTTGTATATTGCGGGGATTGTAAAGAATGCAGAATAGCAGAGCCACCTGTTGAGAGATACATTCCAAAAATTATTAGGATCTAATTACATCAAAATCTCACATAATATAAAGTTTTGTGAATTTCCATGCATTAGGTCTTGAGATATAGCACCCACAATTTTTTGTCACATACATACATACAGACTCACAGGCAGACATTTTGTAAAAATATGCTTTTTGGGGCTCTCTGAACCCTAAAACGTGTAAATCCGTCGGAAAACCGGATTTGAAAAATTTCACGAATTCAATACATTTTTCTTGTAAAGACAGAAGAGTGTAAAAATCTTCGGATTAAATAATGCAAAGTATACAGTAAAATTTTACTGGTGAGAATAATAAATTAGGATTATCAAAAGCACGCTGCTCCTACTCAGTACGAGCAAAACAGGGAAGTGGTTAAAGTCATGAATTTTACAGAGCTAACCTGCTGCTATGCCATCATTTGCTGCGGCTGCATTCTTACCAGCATTCAAAAATGAATGGTGCCAAGTTAGATGCGTCATTCTTGGTGTTTTATATAGAAAAGCGTTCATACTTTAAAAAAGGCCCATGTTTGAACTCTGACCTGGACACTTTTCACTCTTTTGGTTTCACGTCCTGTTGGCAATATGAATAAAAAATTCAAGTAATTAAATTTTAATTGTTGTTGTCCATATTCGTGCTGTCTATGATTATTGAATTTTGGAAATTATCAATGCCTGCTTAACGTTATCAAATGAATGTTTACTCACTCAGCTTTATTTCTGAAGGCACGGATTTGTCCTCTATAGTTCATTCATTGATCACTTGATGAAGTATTAATTTCGTTACAGAATATTAACGAAAAAAGATTGCTAGACTGCTTATATTTTTGTCAGTGGAATTTGGTTAATGTTCCACAGTCGAGATGTTCCTGACACAGATGGATAAAGAAACTCATGCTGAAAATTTATTTTACAAACATACAAATTGATTAATTTATTGTACAGTTTTAAATAAAATTATATTTTTAAATCACTATTCAACAATGTGGAAATTACAATATTGCAATATTTATAAGGATCATTCAAACGGAATTTTAACGGATTTTCAAACGGAAATCAATTGCTTGCATCATAGCCAGCGTCGATATGACGTGATACTTTCGCACTTTCATGTTTTTGTTTTTTACCTCGATGGGAAAAATTTCAATACGATTCGTTTATAAAACTCTCGTAATGTTTTTCATATTTACTATCGCTATCAAAGTATTAACTGTATAAGAATATACGATGATAGTGTGAAAGCTTAAATCGAAAAAAAAAAAAAAAGAAATTTATGCAAGTAAAATTATGTAAAAGGAGGTGGGTCAAAAAGGGCCATTTTTCGCCCATCAGCACCTAGACGTGACATACATTTTTTTCATTAGTATACCTCATAACAAGTAAGAAAATAATAATATCTTGGATGAAAGTTTAATAATTGATGAGAAAATAATATATATATTTAAATAAATATTATGTGCATTAATGAGCATTAACACAATTGTCATTAATTTTAATCCGTATAATCAATAGTAAATACAACAATAAGCGTAAAATTAAGATAAATGGAGCTTACTAAGATTATTATTTCAATACATGAAAATCGGAAATAATAAATAGCAAATCATAATAATAATAATAATAATAATACTTTTAATCAGACTTTTTAGAAACATTTGTGGAAACGTTACTCCGTAAAATCGGTGGCAGCATTGCTGCCTCCAGTTTTATGGAGTATTTTAACCGTTAAAACCGGTGTAACATTGTCATGTTACACCAGTAATATATGTTTAAATTACACCATTGCATATGTGAAAACAGTTACTCCATGAAACTGGAGGCAGCATTTGCCACCATTTTTACACCAATTGTGTGGAGTAACGTTTCCACAAATGTTTTACAGTGTTGGAATGAAAGTACGAGATGACCTCTTTATTGAGGAACGCATTTTGGACTTTACAAGTTGAAAGATATCGTTAAAATCAGACATAAATATACCCATGAGAATATAATAATAGATTTCGGAAAAGTGTCCCGGTATATCAAAATTGAGGTTTTCTTTGCTACATTCCTGACATTGGTTTAAATATTTTCATGCATCGTATTTCATACATCGATGTATTCTCGTTTACAGGACTTAAATCTTGCAGAGTCAATGTACCGATCAAGTAATATGAGTTTTACAGCATCGTTTTCGCGACAAAATTTAGATTTAAGTTTCAATAAAGGCTTGAGTTTCAATAGCTTTTGCTGCAATAACGAAGCAGTTTTTACCTTTACATACTATACAACAAGTGTTAGAATTGTGATAATGAGATATTGATAAATGTATAATAAGTTTTTTATTTGTGGTCTCATCGACAGTAATCGTTCATGCATAATCTCTTATTGTTACATCAAAAGAAGAAATAGAAGTATTTAGAGCATTGAGAGCACGAAATACATATTATTTGTATGTATAGTACTACTTAGAACCACTCTGTAAATCTCAGTTTATCGAACATCTAAGTATCAATATAACTTTTTTGTTAGAACAGATACGAAAAGTTTTCTGCGAGACTTTACAATTATGACATTGGTATCCAAGCATTATTTATTACTAATTTCTTTAATAAATATTTACGAAAACAATTTTAGAAAATAACATTGACGTCTGAACAAAGTTAATACTTTTTAAGTACGGCGAAAAAGTCTGAACGCGCTCCGATAGTAGTGCATTTGATTCTCTCACATGATACATTTTTTTTCTTATACAGGCACAAGCGCACACTGAACCCAAATAAAATAATGCTCATATAAAAGCTTATAAAGAGTAGAATAAGTGCATGCCAAAATTAATTGGGTTCATCGAGCGCCTCTTATTAAAAAATTAATTCAAAGACGCAAAAAACGTCAAAAATGCAGAAAAAAGCCGAAACACTCTACTTTCGGGCTATAATTTCCATGACTTACTATTTTATTTATCACGAAAAACTTATATTAAACAAAAATACATATCTTTAACTATACAAAGCCACAGATCAATCATCTGAATTCGAAACTTTTTTTCCAGGTATATGATGGGCGAAAAATAGCCCTTATTGACCCGCCTCCTTTGCTAACTAAAAATACTTTTCTGATATAAAGATATTTAAACAATCTTTAAACATAAACTAATCAAAGAGGTTTGAAAATAGATGATTATCAACATGTATAAAGATATATATATATTTTACTTGCGGGACGACAAAATGAGGCTGAATTCATAGCTTGCTATTTGGCTGCAATTATGACAAGATCTTCAGTGGTTAATGTACGGTCATAGGACCTGACCTATACGGGAAATCAACAATTAGAGAGTACACCTTATAAATGCCGATCGTTCGTACAAATGGAGGAGACATACAGTGTATTTCTAGCAGTTGTGAATGATGTAACCGAGAAGTTTGTCGCAAGATGGTTGCTGTTTTTCTATCGGATCCACAATGTCTAATTACCACCGGTGAAAATTTCCACCAGTAAACTTTAATGAAAATTTTCTTCTTATTTAAGCGCTTTATTTAGGGGAAATTGCTCTCACAAATTCAGCAAAAATGTCTGTGTTTTTTTAATAGGTGTTTGCCCAGGAATTATAATTTTTTCATTTACGCTGAGAGAAATTTTTCTTGGTTGTCATAATATGGCTGAACTATTCCCGCCAAAGTAAAATGCTATCAGTAAAAGATAATAGCAAATTTTGGTATTATTTTTCACTGTTTTTTTTTATAATGTGTTTCAATAGAAACGAAATACTTATTTATATTTACTGGTGGAAGTTTATCCAGGTTTTAATGAACCCCTAAGGAAGCGGTTAATATTGAAGCTTCACCATTTTAATGATCTGTAAGTTATCCTTAAATATTTTCATGTTTATAGATATATGAATATATGGTTCATTTTACTGTGACGCATGCAATCAGCGAATCAGTTTTCTGATAAGACTGTTTCTTAGGGATAGAAGAAAATGTTTTACTTGCATTTAGTTAGTGTATCCATAATGATTTTTAAAGAGATTTAAAAGAATCGTCGTACCGTTTTGTGCAATATTACTATGTTACAAAAAAAGCTTTTTTTCGGTTTTAACACATTATTCGTTGCTTATTTTCTACATTAAAAATATTTGTAATATTTATGTGTTAAAATTATTTATAAGACGTGCTTTGTAATATTAAAGGACAAATCTCATTATTATTTACAGTTTCAACATAATTTATCGTTCTATTTTTTATATTTGTAATTTCCATGTATTAAAATTATATATAAGCCACACTATGCAATATTACAAGTAAAAAATCGTATTGTTATTTACATTTTCAACGATTTTTGTATTATGTTTTCATTTACTGCAAATATTGGTAATTTTCATATGTTAAAAGCATTTATGATAATTTTCATTCTTTCTAACGTTGAAGTAAATAGTGGCGGTCGACGGAAACGATATGGGGATCTAAATGTGAATTGCGTTGCAATTCACAAGAGTTAGCGAGCGTTAGCGAACAGAGGTTCAAAGGTTCAGAGGTATTACTATATTGTAATCAGATCATCTTACGAAGAGAAAAAAATGGCTGCATTAGACGTTAAAAAATGGCTCCACCGGGGTAAAACAACTGCGTAACAAAATTTTGCATATAACATTTTAAAATTCTTTCAAGATTAATTTTAACATTTAAAAATTTCTTCTTTTATAGAAATCTGCCAATTGTAAATAGTCCCTTCTTACACTTATTCGTAATTCGTACGTCCCTGAATGTTCAAATTAAATATCAAATACCACTGAATGAGATAGTACCTATAGCTGTCGTCTTGTTAATCCGTCTGTTTATCTATTTGTTCACACGTAAAGTGCAAAAACTACCCAATTGAATGGTTTAAAATTTAATATGTATGATTGTTTCGGAATTTCGTCATGTCATTCGAATATTTATAAAATTCTAATAAAAACTTAAAGCGATATTGATATAAGTTTTCTTCATTCTATTAAATCCGATAGTAAGTAATACAACAGCATTACAAGTTAGGTAGGGGAGAGTGGAGATAAATGGGAAACTCAACATTTCAGGAAGAAAATAAAATGTACAAACTTTCAACTTTGGCTCAATTGATGACGATACTTGTTTTGTCTTAATAATCCTTACAGCTAACTTTCGAAATTGCAGCGTTCTAGGTGGTGAAAACAAAAACTTTTTTTGATTTAAAAAAGCAAATTTTGATCTTCCAATTATTTTTTCTTTAAAAAATTAATCATATTTTTTGCATAATAATATTTTTATTATCTAGCAGTTTAAAGAATGATCTTTATGTGAATACCAGCATACTACCAGTATATTTTTTTGCTAAAATACTGACTGGTTACGTTTTTTTATTTCGCTTGGTGAGGATGGGCATGATTGGGACAGCAACTGAATGGGTCAGGGAAAACAGTAAAAAACAAGTTGGAAATTGCACGTGAAGCGTAGCAAATGAGGTGCGTTCGTACGATAACGAAGTTTTAAAAATATTACTTTCATTTATCAATCTCATAAAATTGTAAATAGTGAATTACAATTAAAACGCTCATCAAACAATGCTCTTCCTATACCATTATGTAATGGAATACTTTTGTGTGGCCTTGTCAATCAATAACAAATGTTCTTTGCACCACAAATTATGTAAGTTGTATATTATAATATGTACTTTATAGTTGCATATAAATTTTATAAAGTTCGCATGTGTGTAACACGATTAAAATGCATTTGAAACATTTTTCCCATTGACCGTAATGTAACGGAATACTTTTTATTGTCCCTGTAATTGATCTATGCATCCGATTTTCATAAAATTTGAAATAACTAGACACAATTATGTAATAATTATGTATTTTAAATTTCAAACGTATAGAATATATTTGAAACTTTTTCCCCATTGACCATAATGTAATGGAATACTTTTGATTGCCCCTGTAATTGATCTATGCACACGATTATCAAAAAAATATGAAATAACTCGACATAATTGGGTAATAATTGCGTATTTTAAATTTCAAACGATTAAAATGCATTTGAAACTTTTTTCCCCATTGACCGTAATGTAATGGAATACTTTTGATTGCCCCTGTAATTGATCTATGCACACGATTATCAAAAAATTTGAAATAACTCGACATAATTATGTAATAATTGCGTATTTTAAATTTCAAACGATTAAAATGCATTTGAAACTTTTTTCCCCATTGACCGTAATGTAATGGAATACTTTTGATTGCCCCTGTAATTGATCTATGCACACGATTATCAAAAAATGTGAAATAACTCGACAGAATTATGTAATAATTGCGTATTTTAAATTTCAAACGATTAAAATGCATTTGAAACTTTTTTCCCCATTGACCGTAATGTAATGGAATACTTTTGATTGCCCCTGTAATTGATCTATGCATCCGAATTTCATAAAATTTGAAATGACTCGACAAAATTATGTAATAATTATGTATTTTAAATTTCAAACGATTCGGTTGGGTAGTTTTTGCGTTGTTATATGCGGACAGACGGACGGACGGACAGACGGACGGACAGACGGACGGACTGAACGACCACTATAGGTGCTACGTATTATATAATTACGAACGCACCTAATAAAAAGGTATTCAATACGAGAAAAGAAAGAGAAGAAATGTTTAAAGAAAAATCTGCGCTCTTTAATCCCTTTATATTATTCGTATTTAAGTATTATATGTACTTACCTAAGAAAATATTGGTAGTTTCCTCTGTTTTTACAGTGTTTTTCCTAGACCATGCCCCACCCTAATAATATTTTTTTATGAAATTACGTAAGTCCAGGGCTGGTGGTATTTTATTTTCATTTGTATTTTATTATCTTTTAAATTTTAATAATGTAATCGCAAAGAGAAAGACAAAATTTTCATAAATTTTTGTATGTATCTGTGCCTCTTTCAACCCCAAAAGTTGTCTCTTTCATTTCCTACAATGATGTTAAAAGGCACATTAGGCCAAATTTTTATAAATGCATACATATTTTAAAATAATGAACTTAAAAATATGAGATTTTAAAAAAAATCAAAGCCGAGGCGTTAGACGAGAATTAGGGCAAAAAATGAGAATGATATCTTATAATATCATTATTAAATATGCTTATAAAGACAAAAATGTCCCTTTCATCTCCGTTTTCCCGAAATATTTCTAGGTTTTTATGGTGATTTTTTTTAAATCCCATTATGCATAATTAACTCAATGATACTCCATGACAGATAATAACTGTAGCTTGCCATGGTGAATTCGTCATATTTAAGATTGTGTTATGTATGTCCGTATTAGTTAATTCAATATATATAATTGTGTACGTATAATATATAATTGCGTAATATTAATTGTGTACTTTTTGTAGAGGAGTGATACAGCTATTACACTAAAATTTAAATTTTTATAAAACAAGTTATACTGAGAACGACCCTCATTTCCCATGGTTAACGTACAATTTTAGACTTGTTTCTCTATGTGAATAGAACGTTATTTTTGATTCCCAGCTCGTTTTATCGGTAGTACTAATAAAGCTTTTGAATGTAATAAAATATTTCCCAAAATATTGGTATTTATGAAGGGAAATGAATTAAGGGGACAGTGGACATTTATTTGAGAAAAATCGTCGCAAAAAAGGTCTATTTCTGTGGCATAATAGTACTAAAACAGTTTTTTTATTAAAATATTATTTATGTAGATTTTAAAAAGTAAATAATAAAGGTAAGTGTATTTGTATACTTTAAATCTGTTTTTCTGAAAACTAATTTTTCAGCGTTTTAGATTTTTGAAATGCTCTCTGCGACATAAGTTTTGATCAATATTTATGAAATTGATAAGAAAGTATCCTGATATTGTTTAGAAAGAAATTGTGTAAGCTTTTTAAAATTAGTCTTTATTAAAATAGTCAAATTTGATTTTTTACTTAGCAAAATTTTGATGAAAATCGATATGGAATTTAGAAAAAAATCTGTAAAATAGGAACTACTCAAGAGATTAAAATAATATTACACAAATTTGTTTATAATAGATATTTAAGTTATAAAAATACAAAAGCAAGAAAATATCTCAAAAATTAAGACACAAGAAACATTTTAAAATTTCATTTAAAAATTAAAAAAATTAGCTTTAAAAATTTTAATAGGATTGGAATTTTTTTTATGTTCAATATGTTTTTGGTGAAATGTATATGTGCACAAAATTTCATATTCCTGGGATGAAAAAAAATAAGTTCACCGTCCCCTTAACTGAGGAAAATTTTTAATTACAATTAGGCATATATTAGATTTTATAAATATTTAAATTAAATTTTATAAATAATCTTTAATTTTTGGCACTGAAACATTTTTTAAAGAAAAAATAAATGAAAAAACTTTTATAGACATATTTTGCATCAATATTTACCAATACTGAGTTCATCACAAGTCATGAGATGAGAAAATCTACGCCAATGGAACACTGGCTTTACATTCGATGCATTTGCAATAACAAAACAATAATCCACATATAGTTCCTTTATCAGGGAGGTAGTGACAGTAAATTTGTAAATAATTTTACAGATACTGCTGCAATATTCGTTAATTGTCACGACTTAGAATTATAGCTAAATATATATATATATACATATATATATATTTTGAAAAAGCGGGTTCATGTAAAAATAAAAAATATATTACTTAAAATTTTATTATATTACTTAAAATTTCGTTTCTATTCAATGATGGTAAAATACACATTTAAAATTTTCACATAAATACTTATCAAATTCCTATAGGTTTGAGACAAAAAAAATAAAATAAAAAAAAATAAAAAAAATAAAAAAAAACATTTTTCTTTTTGTCATATTTGTGTTTTAAAGCGAATTTTATCAATGAAAAAACTATTTAAAAATTCAGCTTAACAAACAGTAGAATTCTTCAGTAAAATATGTGGCTTAAAAGTTTAGGAGATAAAGTAAAATTTCAATGAAGGTATTAAGATTCTAAGATTCTCTTAACACTAACTCCTCAAATTTTTATGAGCTAAAAATATAATTTATAATATTATTTATTAGTGTAACCAAAGGATATTTGTAAAGGTGATCGTAAAAACTACCCAGGAAGAGATCGAGAGCGCAGAGAAATAAACTCCAACATAATTGCAGGCAGAATAAGATGTTTATTTAGAAGATGAACGATGGAATGTTTACAATGCTAAGTCGCTAGCAATACGGGAAATCACATCGTCTGCTCACAGGCACGGCATTAGCCGGAAAGGGGCACAGCGCCCCTTTAACGTGGTGTTACATGGCTGAAGGGCCGAGTAGAAGTGCCACTGCAGCAGGGAAGATGTACAGCGTCAAGGTTATGCGAATCCGTTAAAAATGCTTAGTAACCGAGAATGCTAGGGTTGGTGTAATATCAAAGTCCTGTGGTTTTTAAGGAGTGTCGATTGCATACGCACGTGTGCTTCCAGATACTGAAAGAATTACATGCCGAATGATTCATGACATCTGGGAGATTTTAAAGATTAGCTGAGTGCATGAGAATGTTAACGGATAAACTTATTATAAACCACAGCTGGATCTATTTAACATGGGAAAAATGCAGAAATGTGCAGATCTAAGGAAGACTGACATTCGGTTAACTTTTATTGTGATGAGAAAAGAATTAACAGATCTTTTTCACAGTGATAAAAATCCAAAACAAAGAGTGGGAATGAAATGGTGTTTTTCTATCATATGAAAGAGGGTTTGTAAAAGAATTAATTTCACATGCAAAGTTATAAAAGGAAAAATAACAAAGTACAGCATTAAAACCTTAAATGCAAGAATATTAACTTTAAGTATTTATTTAAGGGGGGGGGGAGGTAATTTCCAGTTAAAATTTTGAAGTTTTGATTTTACTTGTTCATTTTCTAAAAAGGGGAGAAGACAAGATAATATGTGACAGAAACGCTGTCACATATCTCACTCCCAGCATCGGGGAAAAAAAAAAAAAAAAAAACTGCAATGTTTGCAATAAAGTTTTTTTTTTTTTTTTTTTATAGCAACAAGCGCTGCACATCTTCTCTACTCCAAATACATAATCATAACAGTAAGTACATAAAATTGAAAGGAAAAATACATTTAAACATAAAACTGTATATATAGTATATTGCTTGCTTTTTGAAAATTGTTTGGATTATGCAAACTTCTTTTTTTTTACTCATTTTATAAACGTCATGACTTTAAGCGCTTTTCAAGATCATCGTGTCTTGGTGATCATTAGTCCTTTCAGTCCCAAGACAAATAATTAAAATAATTTTTTTTTTTTATATGTGCATCCGGATGACTTAAAAAATATTTTATTCTGAAAGTGCTGGTACCAGCTTTTGTCATGACTAAAAAAATGTGAAGTTTAAATATAATAATAGCTTTTTAATACTTCACAGTGAATGCAAGCAAAAATTGAATTATATTTAGCACACAAATAAAAGATACACTAAAATATATATATGACATAATAAGTACTGGATATATAAAATAAACATTGATAAACGAAAAGTAAAAAAAAATTGTGCACACAGCACAGGACCTCAAAAAAAGGGATGCAAAGCAAGCCCATAGACAGGTGGGGCCCTAAATCTTGTTTTTTTTTTTAATTTGATAAAACAAGTATTATGGCGTCAGTTTAAGACTTCAGCCCTAGAGGAGGAGGGAATTGTGAGACTCATATAGCACGAAGGTATATGAGTCCCTGCTCCCCCAAGATCATAATGATCTTCCAAGGAGCACACGTCGAGTAATCGAAAAAACTGTATTTGTAAATTGAATTGAAAAACAATTCAAGAGTTTTCGATAACATAATGAAGTTGGAGACCTAAGGGCACTAATTTTGAACGGAAACCAGCTTCAGGAAAGGGGATAATTGAAAAAAAAAACAAAAAAGGCAATTCAGAGTGACACAGGAAAACTTCTCATTATTTTTAAACTACAACTGCAGCTAAATCAGAAGGTAAAAGTAATTATGTTGTTACTAACTGTACCTATCAGCATTATACTGACCAGTTTGAAGTAAAAAAAAATCTAACTCATTATCTATTCAAAGGAAATGACTAATCTTTTATATGTGTAACTGGGGTGTGTTTACAAACAAAACTGCCTCTGACAAAGTGCATTTGGTTTTAATTCAGGTGAAAGACCTGTGTATGAAATGAGTTGAGAAAAACAACTTACTCAACAACAAACAGAAGTGTAAAATGTAACTGAAGAAAATGAAATAATTTTGAAAAAAAATACAACCTTAATGTGAAACGAAAAGAAGTTATGTGAAGAAGTTGTTACTTAAATTAATTATGTTTTTTTTTTTTTTTTTTTGATAAAGTGAAAATGACATGAAGAATCATGCCATTACCAACAATGAGATGTAGAATTTAAATTAGATGAACAAAACTACGTGTAAAAATCTTCGTGCTGAGAACTTATGTGTATGAAAAGAGTATTACTGGAATGAAATTAAAACAGAAATGAATTTTTATCAGCCTGATTCGAAGAAAAGAATGCAAATCAAAGATTCAATGCATAATTTTGATAGGAATAAATGGCACTAGGTTTGTAAGGATAACACTGTGTATAACTGTATAACTTGATGAGCGAAGACAAAACGCAGGTGCCAAAGTCCCAGAATGTGTGAATTAAATCCACTGACACGTGTTTAACAAAAAAAGTGTGATTTTTTTTAAAACTATGCTATAAGAAACATGTAAAATGTGGTTTACTTTCTATGAACTAATGTGTTACATATTCTATGAACAAAGATGTGTATTTTCAATGAACTAATGTGTAAACAATCTATGAACACTAATTAAAACTTCAACGAACTAAAGTGTGCATCTCTATGAACTACAATGTAAAACAATGACTGATAACATGTATAACATCACTATGAACTAATGTGTAAAAACATCGATGAACTAACGTGTAAAATTCTGTAAGCAAACATGTAAATATTCTATGAACGGATGTGAAAAATCGATGAACTAATGTGTAAAATTTCTATAAGTAAACGTGTAAATATGCAATGAACTAAGATGTTTATTCGGTGAACTAAAATGATCAGGAAGAAAGTGGTTTTTTTTTGTTTTAGCAAAAATAAATGTAACTAGTTCCCCATGTACAACACGAATGGAAAGTAAAGCTATGAACTAGTGTAACATCAATGAACTAAGAATGTGCGATGAACTCCTGTGTTTTTTTTTCTATGAACAAAATTCTCATGTGTACCAGGAACTAATACATTCTATGCCATAACAAAAACAGATCTTTAAAATAATTGATGTAAATAATGTGTATTTATAACAATTTAAACTTCAAAAGAGAAAAAAAATGCATGTTCCTAACAGCAAACAAACCAACATAAATGAGTGTAAGATTATGTAAAAGAAAAACAGGTTTTGTCTGCAGAGTAAAATAAAAGAAAAAAGAATGTGATGTTAACGTGTACGCCTACAACAAAAATACCAACTGTGTGAACACAATCTAATGACCTGCATCAGAAAGTTTCAACCATACATCCAAACCTTACTCAGATAACTGCTTGCCGGCTAAACAGTCAAATGAAAAAGGAATCCTCACCAACCGTACACTCATGTGTAGAGCAATTTTTAATTTTTTGTTTATTTATTTATTTATTTTTTTATTTTAACTTAAAATGAATGGTGTAAAAAAATGTGAATTGACTTGTATCAAAAAAAACTAATAATGTATAACTACAAAAATAACAAATAGACTGTTGAGGTAAAAGTAAACTTCTTCACACTAATGTGACTTATTGGCAAAATAACTAAAGGCTGTAAATTATGTAAGTCATTTTTTTTTTTTTTTTTTTTTTTTTTTGGAGCAAACTTAATCATTGAAATAGATGCAGTTGTATATTTTTTCTTTCCTGTTTAATAAATCTTTTAAGAGAGGGGCAAGATTGTGCAAATGCTGGATGAAAAATGTTAAAATTGGTATTGTTATCTTGATTATTTCTGATACAGTTTATGCATTTTGGTGAATTTGTACATTGAGTGTCACTATGTGGGAGAGCACATACAGGACAAGAGATATTATTAGGACAAAGCCTAGCAACATGTTTGTACATTTGGCACGAAAAGCATCGCTTGACATTAATGTATACATCTACAGAGTATTCATTACTTTTAATGTTTATTTTTTGTTGCATTATTAATTTTCTAGCTGTCTGCGAAGATGCTTCAAAAACCCAATTGTATGAATCGACATGTTGTAATTTATATTTCTTAGAAAATTGAATATCAGGTTCATTATTGTGCAAAAGCTCACCCACTCCCAATAAAATATCTGGTATACCACATTCTTCTGGCAAATTGAAAATAATAATTCGAACAGATTTTATTTTTTTACATTCAGACGCTGAAAAAGAATTTTGATTAGAATCGCTGAATTTTGTAAGTGTCTCTAGTTCATGTTTTGTGTCCTTTTGCAAATTATCTTTGTAGCTTTTATGATTACCTGTTTGTGTCGCTTTGTCTCTTGTTATTGTGGACAGACTACCACTACTGCTATTTAATTTCTCACCCTGCCTAGTCTCGATTGAAATTGTAGAGGTTTGTTTACTAGTTAACTTATGTAACCTTTCAATGAGTTTTTTATTAACAATTTGTAAGTTATCATTGTCACGTTTTAAGTTAGAGAATTCCACTTTCAAGATATTGAATGATTCATTAAGCGTGTTAAGATTCCACTTCATTTGCATAGTAATATCTGCAAAATCTTCTAAAAAAGGGGAGTTGTTAGCTAAAATTTTATTTTGAAATGCAGCTGCCTCTTTACACATACTTTTTGTGTATTTATTTAGGGTGTCTTGAAAGAAATCTAGCCAAGGAGAAGTATAGCTAGGTTCATTTATTTCAAGTGGGGTTTTTTTATCTTTAGTCGCCATATTACACAGCTGCTAGAATTTTTTTTTAAACAAAAACTAGTATAACAGGATAAAAACTTTGAAAACAAAAAAAAACTTAAGTTAAAAAAATCAAAACAAAAATCAAAAGCAAAAATTTAAGGGTGTAATTAGAAAAGGGAAAAAAAAATGAATTTTGCCCAGAAAAGTCCAGTTAGAAATGATTGTTTCAAAATAATAGCACATGAGAAACCTATAATTTTACTTTATGTAACATCTACATTTATGTACATAACTAGTTTAAGAAAAACAAAATGGGCTTTCACTTGCCAACGGGGGGGGGGGTTGTCTAACTTTTATTATCTAAGATGTGTAAAATGTGAAAGCGAGAAGTTCCCATTTTTTTAACAAGTAAAAAAAATCAAGTGTAAGTGAATTAATTTTGTCTTACTATACACACACTTGCCTGTTAAGAAAGTGGATCACTGAAAAATAAATCTCGAAAATTTTAAGCAAAAAAAAATTTAAAGTATGCAGAACTATAAAAGGATAGGGGATAATGGAAAGAAGAAAAAAAAATCTCCATACATATTAAAAGTACCCCAAAACTCAGAACGATTTCAACATGGACATCAAGTTTATAATTCTGACCCATTTAAATTAACACCAAGTTTAACCCAGAAACTAAATGTATTAAAATTGCATTTTCTCTAATTTATTTATTTTTTGAAATCTCCCATTTTGTTATTTCAAGCAAAATTTAAGTAACTGTGCAAAAGCCAAAAAAATGTTAGTAGAAGGGTTGCCCCTTTTTTAAAAAAAATAAACTATCAGTACATAAAATAAAAGGTAATGTGCAAAGTCGAGCGACTAGCTCAGAATATATGCACCAAGAGTAGAATAGGAATATTACCTAAAAACACAAACAAAAAAAACTAAAAAAAAATAACTAACTTCAGAATCATAATTGGAAAATCTACATGCATATCACTAACACAAAAATTACTAAATAAAGCGTGAAAAGAGAAGATTGCAAAATTTATGCAATTATAACTAAAATTTTTAACTTTTAATTATTTTAGATTTATAAAAAAATCTTCTCTTTTCATGCTGACACACAAAAATATTTAAAATAAACTTTGCAATAATAATACTTTTAGAATGGCTCACGAATAATAACTAAAAAGTAAATTTATAGTTACTATAATATGAAACTGAAACCAAAATAATGTGCAATTTTAAAATATTTAAAACTGTAAAGGGTTCACTTCATAAAATATGCGTTAGCATTTTTTTTTTTATGCCGAACATTGTAACTCTATTATTTTAATTATTTGCACATGATGTTGACTTGTAACACTTTATTTTTTTATCATCTTTTTTTTATGAGAAAAGTTGCAGCACATCTTCTTTCAGCCAAAGCTGATATGTTGAAGCACAAAATAACTTTTTAAGAGCTGAACTGATAGTACAAAAAAATTTGACACACACATGAAGAATTTAGAAGCAAACGGCAATACCAAAGGCTGAAATCTTTTGCAATCTAATTTGACCTGATGAAACTTCGACCTTCTTTGCATTTTAAAAATTGCATTGACTTTTGCCACAAATTTTTTCAAATCTGCCGATAATTAGTACCACAATATATTTAGATGAATTTCACAAACGAATTTTTTTTTAAAGCATATTTCACAAATAAAAATTTTATGATATCTATTTTTTAATATCTTGAAGAGCTGTCTATTTAAACCAAAATCATGAAGATGTCACCACTGCACAGAAATGATCACTTAAGCCACTGGTTATTACAAACACATTGAAGAATTTTAGAAAGGCTGGTCAAAACTTTTTGCATGAAGCATGATTTCACAAACCGAAGGTGCACAATGTCGGAAGGACCGTAAACGTCAGAACAGCGGGGAGGAGAGCCGACGATTTCTTTTTTTTAGAAGCAGAAATTTACCGATGGAAGCTTCACAGGCAACCGGGGGGTGAACGACCGATGAAACATAGCTCCGCGCTGAACACTTCGGAGACGGAAAAAGGTTTTTCGCAGCGACGAAATCATTATCGGGGAAGCACAGTCGAATTTTAGAGTCTTTCCAAACACAAATGCATGGGGGGTGGCACTGTAGAATCATCTGAAGGCTGGGTAACGATGTAATTTCAGAGGAAATAGTCCAATACAGTCATGTATTCCACTTTGCGCTCTTTCGTTTTTTTTATGTTGGAGCAATGGGCACTGGCACCAATAATACATGTAAAGGTGATCGTAAAAACTACCCAGGAAGAGATCGAGAGCGCAGAGAAATAAACTCCAACATAATTGCAGGCAGAATAAGATGTTTATTTAGAAGATGAACGATGGAATGTTTACAATGCTAAGTCGCTAGCAATACGGGAAATCACATCGTCTGCTCACAGGCACGGCATTAGCCGGAAAGGGGCACAGCGCCCCTTTAACGTGGTGTTACATGGCTGAAGGGCCGAGTAGAAGTGCCACTGCAGCAGGGAAGATGTACAGCGTCAAGGTTATGCGAATCCGTTAAAAATGCTTAGTAACCGAGAATGCTAGGGTTGGTGTAATATCAAAGTCCTGTGGTTTTTAAGGAGTGTCGATTGCATACGCACGTGTGCTTCCAGATACTGAAAGAATTACATGCCGAATGATTCATGACATCTGGGAGATTTTAAAGATTAGCTGAGTGCATGAGAATGTTAACGGATAAACTTATTATAAACCACAGCTGGATCTATTTAACATGGGAAAAATGCAGAAATGTGCAGATCTAAGGAAGACTGACATTCGGTAAACTTTTATTGTGATGAGAAAAGAATTAACAGATCTTTTTCACAGTGATAAAAATCCAAAACAAAGAGTGGGAATGAAATGGTGTTTTTTTATCATATGAAAGAGGGTTTGTAAAAGAATTAATTTCACATGCAAAGTTATAAAAGGAAAAATAACAAAGTACAGCATTAAAACCTTAAATGCAAGAATATTAACTTTAAGTATTTATTTAAGGGGGGGGGGGGGTAATTTCCAGTTAAAATTTTGAAGTTTTGATTTTACTTGTTCATTTTCTAAAAAGGGGAGAAGACAAGATAATATGTGACAGAAACGCTGTCACAATATTATCACTTAAATTTTTATTATGTATAAACTGGCTGATTCATTTCAAGTGATTTAAATTACATAATTTTTTGTCATTTTAAAATAGGATAATAGAGAAATCTACAGAATATTATTAAAGTCGGTACTTCTAAAGTAGGAAAAACAATTAATAATTAATACTATTAAAATAGGTTCTATTAAGCTAAGAAAAACAATTAAGTGAAGAATACTGCTAAAGTCGGTACCATTAAGGTTAGGAAAATAATTAAATGGAGAAAAGTATTTAAATATGAGAATTTTTTGCTGTTAAAATAGAATTTTGCATTACGGGATTAATTTTATATTTATTCAAACACTGATTTTTTTACCCAACTTGTCAAAAATATGTACAAAAATATTTATATTTTATAAAAATACTAGCAGGCTATGCCCGCTGCGCTGGTCAATATTTCAAAATCAACCGTGGATGAAACGAACTGGTGAATTTAAATTTGTATTTTAAATAATTTGGACCTCCAGCAGCACCTTGCTCATTGCTGAAAACGATTTAGACACCATTGTGATATAAAATTATCTTAAACGTTGGGCAAAAACCAGCTATTTAGAAATAACTATTTTAGTTTATTACTAACAGTGCACATTTGGAAGCGAAATGAGACCTGGCAACAGGATTTAAAATTTTCCCTTATCTGAAGAAATATTAATTATTACAGTCATTACCATGGTACAACTTCTGAAAATTTTCTTCACAACTTTTCATTATGTGAAGCCAGGAACCCAAAGCTACTCTCACCTAAAAAGTTTATATATATGTTACAGGCCAAACCCGATTTTAGGCCAAACTAGTTTATCCTAACACCCATCGGATAAACTAGTTTTTCCTAGGCCAAACCGGTCTATCCTAACGCCCATCGGATAAACTAGTTTTTCCTAGGCCAAACCGGTTTATCCCAACGCCCATCGGATAAACTAGTTTTTCCTAGGCCAAACTAGTCTATCCTAAGGCCCTAGGGACAAACTAGTTCTTCCTAGGCCAAACTCGTCTGGCCTACCTCTTATAGGATAAACTAGTTTAGCCTGCTGTTTATTTGTCTGAACTAGTTTATCCTAGGCCGATCTAATTTGGCTTGATTTTATTTTATTCAATGACCGCCTTAGCGCCAAAATTCTAGTTTGTCCTAGGCTGATCTAGTTTATCCTAGGCCATCTTAACTTTACGTGTTTTTAGCTCATGGGCGTCAAAGCCAAAGAAAAAATGGGCTCACACGTTCTGTATGTATGTATGTACGCATGTATGTACGTACGTATGTACGTACGTATGTACGTAAGTATGTACGTAAGTATGTACGTAACGCGATAACTCTTGATAGAAATAATGTAATTTGCCATGTTTTTATCTCATCAGCTACCAAAGACTGAGAACTAATGTGCCCGTGGGTTCTGTATCTATGCATGTACGTAAGTACGTAACGCAATAATTTTTGATAGAAATACTCGATTTGCATCAAACTTTTAATATAGGTTTATTCTTATGAGGATCTTTTCTGATTAATTTTGGGAGGTCATTGGAGAAGAATAAGAGGGGAGGGGACTAGAGGCTGATTTGCCCCTTCCCTTAATTCAAATAAATGGATTTCTATGGATTATTAGCATATTTTATTCAAATTTTAGATATAGGAGTATTCTGTTGAGGCGCCTTCATTAGTTGTGGGTGTCAATTGTTTAAGTATAAAAGGAGGAGAGAATAGGGGTAACGCCCCATAATTTATGTAAATGCTTTTTTCACGCAGAATTTACTGATTTACTTTAAATTTTAGAAATAGATTCAATCTGGTAAGGCGTTTCCCTAATTGGTTTTGGGGATTAGTTGAATAAGAACAAAGGGAAGAACGGGGAGCATATTTCAGATGTGTATATTGCTGGGACGATTACTGTTTCTAAACCAATAGGAGACCGTCATTATCACGGTCAAGTACACGCCCACACAGTTTGATTGACAGGAACTCGTGGACAATTGATCGTGTGTGTTTATTATTTATTTGTACTCGGATTGTTTGAATTTGTACTCGGTAACTAAAAATTAAAGGTACGAAAGAATTTTTTTTTCAAAATGACTGAATTTTATTTACTTCAATTAGAAATTATACTTCCTCTGATCCTGAAATAAATAAATAAATAAATAAATAAAAATTAAAGTAAGAATTTTGCTTATACGGATATTTTCGCAGAATACTTTTTTTCCCATTTGTTTAATATATATATAAATCATTTTGGAACGATATTTAGAATATTAAAAGGGTTTGAAATATATTTTTTAAAAAATGTCTTATTTATTAATAAAAGACAGCCTCCACTAATTTAAAAAAAATCACCAACGGACTCTCGGCCCACGATGGACTCGAACCCATATCCTCCGATTTCAAGCTCGACGCTCTAACCATTCAGCCAGTCAGCTCACTTTCATCCGCAACAGATTATCGTTATAATTAGCACCGTCAATTGTCCACGAGTTCCTGTCAATCAAACTGTGTGGGCGTGTACTTGACCGTGATAATGACGCTCTCCTATTGGTTTAGAAACAGTAATCGTCCCAGCAATATACACATCTGAAATATGCGAACGGGGAAATCCCGCCTAATTTTATTAAATGGGTTTTTCATGCAGAATTAACCGATTTCCTGCAAATCTTAGATTTGTGCATTTTGATAAAGCGTTTCACTGATTAATTTTGGTGGTTCTTTGGTTTTTTGTCTGAACCAACAATTTATTTCCTTCCTTAAAATATATAAATTTGTTATAATACAGAATTATCCAATTTGCTTAAAATTTTGGACATGAATTCATTTGATCAGGTGCTTCTTTAATTAATTTGGGTCTTTTCTTAGTGGACGATTTATCGCCTTCCTTAAATTAGATAAATGGGTTTTTATGCAGTTTTATCCGATTTGCCGTAAATTTTGAATATATCTTATAGTTTTTTCTTTAAAAGGCGAATCCCTGAATTGTTTTGAGGGTTAACGGTGGGGGATTAGACTCCCGTTCGCCCCCCTTTATTCTTATTCAGTGAATTTCCAAAACTAATCAGAAAAGTATCAGAAGGAACCTACATTCAAAATTTGAAGCTAATCGGTTATTTATATCAAGAGTTATAGCGTTACGTACATTCGTACGTACATACGTACATACATGCGTACATACATACATACAGAGCCTGTGAGCCCTTTATTTCGCTGGCTTTGACGCCCATGAGATAAAAACACGGATAATTACATTGGCCTAGGACAAACTAGATCAGCCTAGGAGAAACTAGAATGTTGGCGCTGAAGCAACCATTGAATCCAATAAAATCACGCCAAATTGAATTGCCCTAGGACAAACTAGATCGGCCTAGGATAAACTAGTTCAGACCAATAAACAACAGGATGAACTAGTTTATCCTATAAGAGTTAGGCCAAACTAGTTTGGCCTAGGAAAAACTAGTTTGGCCTATGGACCTTAGGATAGACTAGTTTGGCCTAGGAAAAACTAGTCTATCCGATGGGCGTTAGGATAAACCGGTTTGGCCTAGGAAAAACTAGTTTATCCGATGGACGTTAGGATAGACCGGTTTGGCCTAGGAAAAACTAGTTTATCCGATGGGCGTTAGGATAGACTAGTTTGGCCTAGGCCAATCTAGTTTGGCCTGTAACATATATATTAAATTTTGTCCGTGCGATAAAAGGCACCATTATGCAAGAATCATCTTCAAACTCGTCAAGTACATTGAGATGGTTAATATCTCAGTGGGAATTGCAAATGAGCAAAATCGGCCCAAGGGGGTGGTAATTGGGAAGGGTTCAAAAATTTGAATACCATCTGAACATGGCTTTCACAAAACCAGCTCTTACAAAACAAAACAGGGAAAAAAACAAACATTTTTCGTTACAGCAAATTGAAAAAGATAAAAAAAAAACACACATTAAAATTCTCACTACTACAATTACTTTATTATTGCAAAATTTTTTCCTGAAAAATGAAAACAAAATTATTTGCTCTTTCGTATTTAAGCATTTTCTCATTAATTATTTAAGATAAAATTATGTAAATTTGTATAATTTGGCGAACGATTTGGCAAAATTGGTTGACGTGATAATCAAGTAGTAGCAGGGCCGTAGCTAGAAGTGATCTATAGGGGGGGGGGGGCTCATAATTTTTTTTTTCGCTTTCTCTGACACAGAAAGATAAATTAGTGCATATTTACACTGTAGGTATTATGTTTATTATTAAACTGTTGTAATAACTTCATTTTTTTATTAAGAAAAGTATGATGAAAAGTTATAATGAAAACTTTGAGTACATAACTGTTGCAAAATTAAGCATCATGTTAGCTTCATAAGTACAAATAGGATGAGGGAGTGTTGAATTACTTATTTTAGATGCATTTTGTAATTCTGCAAAACTGTAAAAGGATCTCAAAATTAAATTAGATTTTTGTACAGAATTTCATTTGAATGTTCGGAACATAAAGTTATTTAGTGACCTTGGAATCTTTTCCAAGGGGGGCTCAAAATATTTTAGGGGGGGGGGGGGGCTGAGCCGCCCATAACGCCCCCTTAGCTACGGCCCTGAGTAGTAGCCAATTTACACTTTTCATATTTCACAAAAGATTCCTACACAGACATCATATACGCAATAGGTTTAGCACGATTATCTTGCAACTACAATGCGGCGAAATCCTCGTTTTAGAATACCAAAGAAATTTATGTATATTTTATTATTTTCTATCATTTTAAACAGTAATTAACAATAAATAAAAAGTAACTGTAGAATAAAACAACAAATATCATTTCAAAAAAGAACAAAATGAAAGTAAATAAACAACTTATCATCAGATAAACAACTACAGCTGGGTTACTATATGAGGCAAATAATGCCATTTTGGCGCCAGTGAGATACCTCGATGAGTATATGATCAAATCCGTGACAAAATTTCCATTTGGAAAAAACTTTAATCGGTATTTATACTGCATTTTCCCTACTTATGTATAAGAAAAAACTTTGACACAGATGTCATGTATGCACCACATTGGCGCAATTTTTTTCTGGCGCCAATTTGGAGAACTTGGTTTTTAACTACCAATTTCATAAATATTTTTTAATTATTTTGTATTATTTGAAAAAATAATAAATAAAAAAGTTTAATTAATAGCTATGGAACAAAATGATTTATATTATTTTAAAAAACAAAATGAAAGTTAATAAATAGTTTATTAATAAATAAACAACCATAGTCGGTTTACCATGTGTGGAATAAAATCGCCATTTTGTTGCAATCGTGCGAATGTGGTGCGTATATGACATCTGCGCCAAAACTTTAAAAAGTTGCAATTAAATTATTTTATAGTTTGGATGAGGAAGACATTTATACTAAAATTTCAACATTATACGCATTTTTTTTTTTTTTTTTTTTTTTTTTTTGCGATAACTGCTATTTATATATTTACAATTAAACATAAAAGAAGTATCCTAAAAATGCTCTCACACATTTAAAATAGAGTGAGAGAACGCTCCGGCTTATGCCTTCTTGGTATAAAATCGCATTGTTTGATGACAAAAAGTAAATTCAAACACCCAAATAAACAAATAACATACAATTAACAGATAAAACCATTTTTAAAAGTAATTCTGCTATTTTGTCCTGTAAAACACATAATGGTAAAATTAGATTTTAGAAATATTTTTTTTTAAATAGAAAAATGTTATTTACGTTTTATCTAATAAAATATTTAAAATACATTTTTGCTAGCCTGCGCGAAAGAGAATAACGAAAGTTTGATTGAAGAAATATTGAAGAGGAAATGGTCAATTAAAAAAGACTTGTAAATTTTATTCAGCGGGAATTTTTCATTTCAAAATGTTGAATTTATCTGTAGTAATAACGCATAATTGCATAAATTTACTTTGAATTGCAAAATTTTTCCTTCAGTACTACTTGGTTATACCGTCGACCAATTTCGCCAAATTATACAAATCGCCAAACTATTAGCCAGACTATATAGATTAGCATAAATTTTCATTTAAATAACGAAAAACAAATTAGCAGAACATATATAAAAGTAGAAATAAAATGTCGAATTAAAAATCACTTGATGACATAATTAGTATTTATATTATACTTAATGTCAAGTGAATGTGGCATTTACGATCATCCGTTATTGACATTTAATCTTGGAATTTGGGGGTAGATTTTTAATCGATGGGATAATCTTTCCTTCTTCAGTTTTTAAATTTTAAAACTGAAATTTTTCCTGTAAGTGAAATTGACGAAATGGCGCAAGAAAAATTAAATTAACAATGAAAACATTTGCAAAAAGAAGTAAAAGAGTTATACTCATATCTATATAATTTACGATTGATTATTAAAATATACTCTAAAAATTATCTTCACTTGAAAAAAAAAAAAAAAAAGAACATTTTTGCGATCATTAAGAACCTAAGTCAGGCATTAAGTCAGTAAGTGCATTTTCGGCTTAAAAACACATTCTTTGGCGACAAAAGCAAGATGAAAATGGTATAGAAACGAATAGTAACTCACAACTTACAGTGTCTTTTACAATCAGATATGCTTTTTTCTGCTGTAAGTTATATTATACGTAAATTCAATAAAAAAGAGAAAGAAAATAATAAAAAGGGAAATAACTATCATTCAAAATTCATTTAATCAATTTCTGAAATTCATGTTTTTATTCTAACACCAGGGATAAGTCGCCAAAAGTTGAACCACTTGTTATATTTCGCATTAATTTATTTTTAAGCATTACAAATATTTTTTACATTTTTAAGATAAATATATTTTTATAATTTTACGCCTCATTTAAGCGGTCTTTCTTTATTATTATTAATATTATCAGTAGTTATTTTCTGCTATTATTTGCAAGATATTTGTAATATTTCTAATAGATATGTAGCCATTTTAATTCTTTTAGCAATTATAATTTTCGCCAAAAACAGCTACTGGCAACGCTTTTGTCAAAAATAACCGAAAAATACGAAATTTACTACTAAAAATCAGAGTTATCCCTGTAAATTTGAATCATAAACCTTCGGAAAAATATTTTCTATCGAATGATACAATCGGCAAAAAAATCCATCGGGTAGTTTTTGAAAACACTCGTTTGGAAGTTTGAGAACTTCTGCTTTATAATATACTCGTATATGATTATTATACATTATAAATGAAAAATATTTATCATATATTTTAGTATTGGCGTTCCATTGCAAACATTTCAAATATAGAGTTAAAGTAAACGTAGAAATAGCATTTTTTGTACACGTTTCGAATGTAAAACCGTTTAAGCAACATTCATTATTTCAAAGGAAGTATTACTAAGGAGATTACTACTGTTTATTATTGATTTAGAGAGTTACTGATAATGGTTTCCAAAAAATAATTATAAGATATGCCTCCATTTGCATTGAATATACAGTTTTTAATGACATGCCTGATTTCATATCTTTCATCCTTTTTTTCTTTTTTTTTTCTGGAACATTATGTTATTATATTCATTAGAATTTTCCAGAGAGGAACAGAAATAGAGAATTTTTTTAATCGCAAACTTCACATGAATGATTATGCTATTAAAATCATGTATCAAGAGAAATTATTTTCGCTATAGAGAACGTAGGCGCATTAAACTTTTTTCTTATGCAAATATCGTTTTCGTGTAATCTTAAGAATAGGCAAAAGTTAGAATATTGTTTCTATTTCTACAAAACGTCATATTTTATTGTTAAAATAAATATATTTCTTAAAACAGTAGATTCAAAACAAATTTAAATTTATCTTATGCTTGTATAATATTATACACGTCTGAATTTAAAAATTAACATGAATAATACTAACATAAAAAAATCCCTGTCGGCTGGGCCTATAGGCGGAGGTAGATTTCGAAGAGTGCTCATTTTAACAAAACAAAATATATATGATTAGAGATAAACCCAGTTTAATAACTTCATTTGGCCGTTTATGAAAAATTTTTAATTTCATTTTTCTGCAAAAACTGGTTTTATCAGAATCATGTTAAGAAAAATTCAGCTCAAATGCCCATTTTGACACCATATTTTGAAATAAATTCTGAATTTATTAAAAAATCGACAAAAACAGCACATTATACAGTTCCTAAATAACAAAAAACTGTCAGTTGAATGCATTTGAGAAAAAAATTGAATTTAAAAATGAGTCATAAAATAACCGATTTGTTGTTTGAATCCATCCTTAATTCTTTAATCATGATTGCTTCGGAAAATTTTGTGCGAAATACTCACTTTGACAGCATTTTTAAAAATATATCCTATCTTTATCAAAAAACTGTCCAATGCGTCACAGTATATAGTTCCTAAATAAGAGGATCTGTAAATTGGATGCGTTTGAGAGTAAAAATGGATTTTAAAACGAGTCATAAAAAACGCAATTTGCTATGTGAAAACTTCCTTAAATTTTCAAATCACGAAGACTTCATGAAATTCTGTTCAAAGTACCCTTTTTGGTAGCCTTTTTCGAAATACAGTTGAGTCTCTATATAACGAAATCCACCGTTCCAGTAAAAAATTCGTTATATAGAGAAATTCAATGTATAGAGAATGATGTTAAAAATCGTATTTAATATGTGAAATTTGAACATATATTATTTTTGATCTTTTGAATTAAGAATTTGAAAAGTTTAAAAGTAAATATTAACCTAACATTTTATTTCTTAATTATTTAAGCGGTTTCTTAAAAGAGAACAGACATTTATTTGAAAGCTTAATGAAAATAAAATAAGGAAGATTTGCATTAATTTCAGACGAAGAAATCTGTAATTTTTTGTTGCTTTGATTTTTAAGTTGTTACGCTCTCAAAAACATGCTCGAATTTTAGCAAGTATTGAAAAATTGCAGTTAACATTTCCCTTCATTTGAAGGCCTCTCTCATGTGCCTCTCGTTAATTCCTCTCTTACATGTGTATCAATCCAATTGACACTGTTTTGGGAAGGATGTGGAAGGTGGGATGAATTCGTTGGATTTAAAAAACAAGAAAAGAAGTAAAAAAAAAAAAAAAAAAAAAAAAAAAAAACTCAGCATTGACGATAAATCAAAGATAATTGATGGAAAATCGATTCCATATGATTTCGAAGCTTTTTAAAACTAAATAAATTAAGACCAATTTATGAAAAAATTCGTTATATGGAGATAGATATTTCGCTATATAAAGACTGTTTTTAATATAATCATCCGAAAAGGGGACCGTTCCTACAGAAAGTTCGTTTTATAGAGAAATTCGATGTATGGAGTTTCGTTATAGAGAGACTCGACTGTATATTCTGTCTTTATCAAAAAACCGATTAATGCATCATATTATATAGTTCCTAAAAAAGAGGATCTGTAAATTGGATGAATTTGAGAGCAAAAATAGATTTAAAAAGGAGTCAGAAAAAAAACGCAATTTCATATTTGAACACTTCCTTAAATTTTCAGTCACGAGGATTTCGGAAAATTCTGTTCAAAATACCCTTTTTGGTAGCCTTTTTTAAAATATATTCCGTCTTTATAAAAAAAACTGACCAATGCATCACATTATATAGTTCCTAAATAAGAGGATCTGTAAATTGGATGCGTTTGAGAACAAAAATGGATTTAAAAACGAGTCAGAAAAAAACGCAATTTCTTATTTGAATACTTCCTTAAATTTTCAGCCCCGATGACTTTGGGAAATTCTGTTCAAAATACCCTTTTAGGTAGACTTTTTAAAAATATATTCTGTCTTTTTCAGAAAATTGACCAACGCGTCACTTTATACAGTTTCTAAATAAGAGGATCTACCATTTGGATGGGTTTAAAATCAAAAGTGAATTTAAAAATGAGTCAGAATATAAGCAGTTTGGATTTGAGATTTTTTTCTCCAACTCCTATTTTTGTTTAATTTGTTTTTGCTATACGAATTGGTCCAATGAAAAACGTGTCAATATAAAAGTTGTAGATATTTTTAAGAAGATGTAAAATAAATTTAATCAGATTTGGTATCTTAAAAATTGACGGAGTTATGGGTTTGTCTCTTTTTCACCGCCCTTTTTCTTTTCGTTTTTAATTTTTTTCACCGGTAAAAGTTGGTCCTGTCAAAAACTTGTAAATACAAAAGTTTTAGATAATTTTAAGAACATTTACAAAAAATTAAGTTGAACTTGATATTTTAAAAATTGACGAAGTTATGAATTTTTTTCTCTCAAAACCCCCGTTTTTGTCGCCCCTTGAGCCCACTTCTAAATTTATCAAATATCTGTCATGCATAAACTTTTGACCCATTTTTAAGAAGTAATATAAACTTTAAACCTATTCGATATCTACTTTAATTAAGAAGTTATGGCGTTTTTTCGGTTTTCACAAAAACACCCCCTATTCCGACCCCCTTGGTCCGATTTTGCCCATTAACGAACTTAGCCGAGATTTTATCCCCTTTGATTTTATGTACCAGTTTGTTGGAGATTGGTGAAGAATTGTAGAAGTTATCGTGTCCATAAAAAAGTGAGATATATACACTATATGGCCATTGATTATTGGACAATTGCGATTTTAGACATTTTACTAAATATCTAGAAAAATACATGAGGAATCATCTCGAAACTCTTAGTGTGTAAATATAATAGTATACGTCATACATCTCCGTGAGGATTTTTTACCGAAACTCCATAGGGGACCGTCAACAAATAAAAAAAAATGAATATCTTTTGAATAACCCTGTCAAAACTAATGCAGCAAAAGCGCTCAAACTCTAGATTATGATTGAATGCCTTATTGTAACACACTGTGTTCATTTTTATGCAAATAGCATGCATACTCGCAGAGTAATTAAGGTTTTTATAAAAATGGTCCCAAATTTTTCCAAGTTTTTCCCTTATAATTTTCAGAGTTCTTAATATAAAGTAATATTTTTTTCAGAAAATATGACAAACAACATTGCACACAGTACCCTGTAATCAGAATTAAAAAATATTAATAATTGTATGAAAAATGAGTAGGTTTACTAAATAATTTTTTACTGCGCATGCGTCAAAGATATCAACATTTCATTTACACATTATGTTAGTTAAATGTATAGAGCAACTTTTGTAAAAGTCTCAAAATCATAGCCTGAAAATTCTGAAAGTAATCGGCCACAGAAAAAGGACAAAATCCGTTGTTTCCAAAATGAAGCAAAAAAAATGAGGGATTTTATCCAAATGTAGTAGTACATCCCGTATTGTGTATTCTATATTGACACTAATCAATGAATATATGGATACAACCCCTCTTGTTTTTGCTTCATTTTGAGAATAACGGATTTTCAACTTATTCAATTGACGATTATTTTCAGAATTTTCAAGTTATGATTTTGTGACTTTCATAAAATTTGCTCTATACATTTAGCTAACATAATATGCAAACGAAATTTTGATATAGTTGACGCATGCACAGTAAAAAATTATTTAGTAAACCAACTCATTTTGTATACAATTTTCATTATTTTTTAATTCTGATTACAGGGTACTGTGTGCAATGTTGTTTGTCATATTTTCTGAAAAAAATATTATTTTATATTAAGAACTCTGAAAATTATAAGGAATTTTTTAAAAAATTATAAGAAAAATTTGAGACCATTTTTATATAAACCTTAATTACTCTGCGAGTATGCATGCTATTTGCATAAAAATGAAGAAGGCATATTAAAGTAAGGCATTCAATCATAATCTAGAGTTTGAGCGCTTTTGCTACATTAGTTTTGACAGGGTTATTCAAAAGATATTCATTCTTTTTTAATTTGTTAACGGTCCCCTATGTAGTTTCGAGAAAAAAATTTTCACGGAGACGTATGACTTATACTATTATATTTATACACTAAGAGTTTCGAGATGATTCCTCATGTATTTTTCTGGATATTTATCAAAATGTATAAAATCGCAAGGGTCCAATAATCAATGGCCATATAGTGTATATATATATACATATATATATATATATATATATATATATATATAAACTGGTGCGGTTGCAATAGGTAGTATTTCATACGAAATCTACCTAAAAATTCTGATCTTTAAATAAGGACAAAAGGTTGTTTGAGTTGACCTTATGAGGAATCTGGTCGTTAATATCAAGATAATATTTTTTCATGTTTAGTAGGATTCCTTAAGTTTTACACGAAAACATTTTCTAGTAAAATTATCTTCCAATGTAAAATTAAATCGGACATTTAAAAGAAAACCATCATTGATAATATAGCATAGGCTTACTCTGCATTTATTGGAGTCAGAAATTAAATTTTAAGTGAATGTAACATTGTAAGTAAAAGTAAACAAAAACATACTTATATTTATTTCAAACTTCACGTTAATAAAAAAGTGAAATTTCCTCCAAAACACTTTGATCAAATGATTATGTAATAAAAAAAATATCAAAGAAATTATTAAGTTTAATTTAATACTAATTTATCAAAATAACAAATTATTGTGAATTTTATTAAAAGATTCAATAATTTAAATTAAGACAGACTTGAGTACATTAAAAAAAATTATATACAAAAAATTAAAACACTAAAAAATATTTAAAAATACAAAAGGATGTCTTAATTAAATAAACCAATCTTTTAATAGTTTTTTTAAATTCAGACGTTGAGTATACGTATTTTGCACATTGTGAATAAAAAAAAATAAAAACCTTTCTGTTATAGAATGGAAACTGGATAATATTATTACTTGTGATTTTGCCGACACAGTTACTTTTATTTAGACCAATGCAATAATTTTACATTGTTCATCTTAAATGTGAAGAGATGAAATAACAAAATGTATCCTACACTGCAGTTGAATTATTATGCTATTACAAGCGTGTTTCCGAGAATAAGATGAAAATATCTTTGCATTAAATTATGTTGCGAAGTTAAAATTTAAATTTTACAATCAATGCAACTTTTTCATTTACTTGAATGGAAAATGAGTGACATTTGAAATATTAGAATAATTTGAGCCAATATTGTATTTTATTATTAACATAAGATTAAAATAAAATTATTATAAATATATTTATTAATAAAGGAATTATTACTATAACACAAAATGATCTTGGTAACCGTATGTTTAATACAAGTATATATATATATTATGCTTGTGTTCTACAATAAGTGATTTAAATTCAAAAATATGAGTTACAGTTACATATATTACGAAATACTTCTTTTTTTCGTTATATTTAACAAAATTGAAAATGTCTAAATCAATTTTTCTTTAGACCTTCCAGCATGCAACTCATCAAGACTCCTAAAATTATTTTTACCAAGAAATATATTTTTAAATCATAGAGGTAATTCATTGTTTTTCAGCACAGAATTTACTATATAAATTTACTAAGACAATATACTAAGAAAACTGTATATTTCGTATTGAAGTTTTATTCTAATTTTCAAGTGCTTTATGCTCAAAATTATTTTTTATTCACATTTGTGTTTTTCTAAATAATCAGAAAAAATGAAAATTTTTATACATATTATAAAATGGAGATTTAACAAAGCTGAATACTTTACTAAAACGATATCTTCAAATTTTGAATATAATTATGAATTCAGCTGGTACTATTAATATTACATAACGCCACATTATATCAAATCATATTAGTTTGAAGCTCAAAGTAATTAAATTTTCTCAATTTATGCTAAATTACCAAAATAGCATTATTTCTCAACTTACAAATAAAAAAATATATCATTTCCTTTAAAGCTAGAAAAATCATTTACATTAAAAGAAGAGGAAAAGAGAAACATTATCCCAAATTGAACTTGAATTATTATGTTGTTGAAAATGTGTTTCGGAAAGGCAAAATTTTTTCTACTTAAAATTACGCTCAAAAGGAAGAGCTTAAATTTTATCAGAAATGAATTGTTCTGATTAAATTTCAAATTAGGATATAAGTTGTAATACTCGTTTTATTTGAATAAAACACAGGAATTTATACTTACACCGGGTTTCAAAATGGTTAAAAATGCAAAGAATAAAGAACTGGGTATGTGTTTTCTGAGCAAATGCACAAATATTTGTATTACAATTATATCAGGGTTCGTACATTAGTGAAATTTTATAATTAGGAAATTCTTCGATACCAATGTTTTTGTATGGTAAATCTCTGTTTCAATAAATTGAAATTTCACAGTTTTGAACTATAATTATTTTTTTATAAACAAATGCTAGTATTTCACCAGAAAATAATAGCATCCATACGAATCATGTACATGCATAGTACACCGCCAAATATTAATGTAACCGTTTACAAAAATAAAATTTTTAGTATAAAATAGGTATTTTTAAATTTTCTCTGTAAATAATTCGAAAGCAAGGCTTGTGATTGGTCGATATTTTTGCATATCATGTGACAAAAAATTTAAAAGACACTCTGAGCATATTTGTTTAATTAGAAAACTTTATGTCAACGGGCATTCAAAAAAAGCTTTCTGATTCCGAAAGAGTTAAAATTCTAACTTGTAATAGTACCGGAATGTGCAGTCTCTAAAAATTCAAAGTGCAAAGATAGTCCTTTTAATTCAACTACTTGCGGTATTAACATAATTCAACTAGTTACGGTAATACACTATCTCTAGGAAGCACGAAAAATCTTTCAAAATATTTTGTAAAGTATAATTTTAACAAAAGTTAAAAGTTAAGGAAATTGAAATTAAAAACACTCTAGCAACCGCCTGGACTATTTTAATAGAAATAAAAAGCTCGGAATCCTTAAACATGAAACCATTACTTCGCTGTAATTTAACATTTGGTTTATAGAAAAGTCGCTTTCTGTTTGCTGAAAAACATTTTATATGTATGAAATAAAAAACGAATTTATTTAAAATTAGTTTCAATGATGAAAAGAAGTTATTTATGTGGGTCCGCAGATGGTATATATTCATATTGCAAGGAAAAGAATTCTTTGTCCCAAATAGTGATATTCACAACTAAATTTGAACAGTATTGCTTGCTTTACTTAAACTCAGATATTCTGTCAGTAAATAAGGCGACAAATACCATTAAAATTTAGTGGTATCGAGTAATTTTTGGGTGTGAAAGAAATTTCAGCCCTGGTATTAGCATGATTGTCGAAACGAAAACACGTTTCAAAAGGAGTGGTATCTAAAACGCAAACATCCCTTTTCGAGAACAACATCCGAATTCAAACTTTTTTACATATATATACCCCTTTAAGCGTCTTAAACATGTTTTTTCATTACGTATTATTTCAATTCAACGTAATTAATACATAATTTATGTTTCTTTTTTTTCCAGTGCAAAAGATAAATAACTGCGTAAAGTAATCTTAAACAAATCCTCATACTAATGCATTTCATAGATGTTATTTTATGAATCATTAAACATATCTGAAAAATTCTGCAGGACGTTTAAAAGATAAAATGCATTATTTTGGGCTTAGACAATGCGGATGGGTCAGCTAGTTATTGAAATAAATTATAATACTTATTAACTCTTAAACTTTAATTTATCTCATATTCATGTGGTTATATACATATTTGGGTTTAAACTGAAAATGAATTACAGTTATAAATGTTGTAATTTATACTTTTTTTGTAGTGTAACAAAAACATAAAACTTTGCTGTTTTACAAGCAAAGTTTTCACCATAAAAATCATTTACGCAGAATTTATCACTATTTACTAAGCATTTTAGTTGAAAATTATTGGGGTACTTTATGCTTGTTCAAAAAAAGTTTTTTTTAACAGAACAAATTTAAAATAAAATATGCAATCTTATATTTATAAAAGTACAATATTCTTGTTTCATTTAAAATTTTAAGTTTCAACTGCAGGATATGCTCTCACTTTAGTTCGATTGATGACTGCTTCAATGCTTTATAGGATTTGTATACAATTTCCACATGCTTCCAGTTTTCTCAAATTGAAGGGATCTTCAATTTATTTCTTTATATGTTAAAATAGTTGACTAAGCGCGTATAATTTGTTTAAAGTAAACTTCAAATATTTAAAACAGACTTGCGTACAGATTTGGCGTTCATTATAATTGGAATTACTCAATATGGTATTTAAAGTGAATGAGATTAATTATAAAGTGCTGCCCAGAAATTTTTTTATTGTTCTGTAGACCAATCATCCTGCAATAAAGGAATAGTCATTAAATTGTATTAATCACTAAAGAAAAGTTAAATAATCAAATAACAATTAATCAAAAAATGTCTTTGATAAAAATACCTTTTAAATGTTTCTTATTTCTTTTGATTATGGAACTGAATAGGAGTTTTCTTTATTAATCGTTTCAAAATTCTTAACATCTTTCATTCGCATCAAGGAAAAAGTTTATTCCTTTCTGCGACCAGATTTACAACTTGTGTTTATTTGCTTGTTTATTTTCTATTTCTGTTTTGTAGTTGAAGTTGAACCAAATTCAAAATGCTGGCATGGGAATGATTTGTGTTGTGCATGCGAAATCAAGTAAAAAAATGAACTGTCATCTAAAAAAATAAAAGATGAAATTTTTATAAAAGGAAATGCAAAACCGCTTTCAGATATTTTTAGATTTCGTTATACATAAAACTTTTTCAAAGCCTGTGACTTTTATGCAGTGAAGTCGATGATTGATCTTGACTCATGGATTACATTTGTGTAAAAATTCCAAAATATAGAAAAGAATCCTGATTTACATTTAGAAACTTTCAAACTATGCCATTTTTTATTAAGGTTGAGTTTTCTTACTGCCTTAAGATATATTTTAATGTATACTATTTTAGACTTTAACTAATAAGTTTATTAAACTTTTTTGATGGGTGTATTGATCCCTAAATATTTCCTCAACGATTATGAAGACACCTAAAACATAATTTTATCTTTTGTATGCAATAAAAAAAATTCTTTTTTGAGAGTATAATAAATATTTGCAGCGAAAATTGCATGAGAAATTGATGGTTTGATGAAAAATCCGATATGAGAACTTTGGTTATAATATCATTCGCAGCAACTAATTTCATTTTATGAAAATTCTCGTTCATTTAGTATTTACATCTGCATAGATATATAATATTTTTATTAATCAATCACATAATTTAATTATTGTGCACTGTATCAAACTATGTGCATTGCCATTTAATATCCTGTATATTAAAAGACATTACACTGTTTAGCTATTGATGACCAACTAAAGGTTTTCATTAGTTTATTATTTAACATACCATTCAGGATTCCTGATCATGTTGATTACAATGTGCACATTTAATTAAAAAATTCAATATCGCCTGAACTATCTTCGTAAAGATAGTTGCAGACATTATGCTACAATCTCAATTAATTAAACCTTTTTAATTTTCAAAAAAGTTAATATTTATAGAAAATCGTCACATCCGAGTAGAATAATCAATTACAAATTTTAGATTTTTTACTTAAAATGATTAGGCAACTTTCGACAGTTCAAAAGTATATCTGTCCACACATTTCACATTTAAGAAATATCTTTATAATATTATAAAGTGTGAAAGTGTTTTTGAATGTTTCACTAAAGTCTATCGTCAAAAAGATTGGATTAATGTTTTTTGTATCTATGCATACACATGGATTATAACACCGAAATGAAAGTAGACTGTGTTTGATTCATGTTATTCAAATATCTGTCGTCATAATTCAAAATTTCATAACTTTTTTAAGCGAATCAATGGGCAATTTACCTAAAAATTCATCCATAAATCCATTTTCATTGCAGGAAAGTGAAAATTCTCCTTCTAAATCTTTCATTTTGAAACTTTCTCCTCAATGATTAATATTCAACTAAAAAAATCACATTAAAAAAGAAAATGAAATTAAAAAATATATATAAAAAATTAAAAAAATGCGAATTTGATATTATATTGGAAATAACATGAATTTTCAATTATTTCTAATAATACAAGGCTCAAGAAATTTTAGTAAATAAGGACAGGAGACGAATATAACATCATATATGGAAAAGAAAAGCAGGTATGCTTTGATGTTGAAATAAAATGGGATTGTGTTATGGTGTTATTTTTTTTTTATTCAAAGGAAAATTTTATCGATGATTTAAGGTTTATTATCTGCGCATGGTAAACATACAGATCTAATTTGTAATTATAAATTGAAAAAAATAAAAAAAAAACATGTTGAAAGAAAAAGAATAGTAAATATCAACTATAACATGCACTGTAAAAGGTAGTGTAGAATTACCCTCGTCGGAATTGATGTCATGATTAGCATCAAAACTTAAAATAATAATTTATCTTTAACAATTCATTTTCAGTTGAAAATTTTCACGTGAAAAAAGAATATGGAATAAAAAGTTTAAAATTTATATAAAAAAATGAATATATAGTCATATTGAAGATAAAAAGGAATTGCTCAACTATTTCTTAATAATCAAGTTGCATGAATTTGAATAAGTATGGAAACGATGCGAATATCACATTGTCATATATTGAAAATGAAACCATTATGCTTGGACGTTAAAAAGTTCGTCTTGGATTATAAAATTAAATCCCATTATTAAAAGAAATTTATTAAAAATACTTCACGTTTTACCGGCTGCTCACTGCTAATAAAAAGATGCAATATTTAATCTTAAATTTTAAATATTTTTAAAAAGTTTCTAAAGAAAATTGGTTATAAATCTAATACTATGCACTTTGAAATTACCCATGTTGAAAGTGCTACTATAATTAACGAAAGAAAAATATTTCCACGCAAAACAAAGCTTCTTTTGTTTTTGCTTTTAGAATAGTGTGAATCCTTAAAGCCATTCAATTAAACAAATATGGATAAATATCAGATTATTTTAAAAAAGAAAGTTGAATTTTTGCTCATAAAGTCGAAAGATCAACATTAGTATTGAAAATAGGTTCAGAAGTTGGGTGTATATTGGAGCGTGACACACATAAGAAGAAGTATAGATCTTGTATGCTCCGTCTGGAGAGCCATTTGTAAATCATGGTTTGCCAACTGTATTTTAATTTCATATATCTTATACGTATAAAAAAGCAAAAATATGCTCTGTTTTTTAGCTCTTTTCAACAAAATTGAAAAGTGCTTATGCATTCAGTTTGTTTGTCCGTCTGTCCGTCTGTTTGCGCTCTAACTCTCGTAAATATACTCGTATCATTATGAAAACTTTAGATGTTATTGACATTAACCCTAGCACGAAACCTGTTGAAAATGAAGTGTCTACCATGATTATTTAATTTACAGGAGTAGTCAAAAATTTACCATTACATTACGGCCTAAGTGAAAAAAAAAGTTTCAAATGAATTTTAATGATGTTAAACCCTATCAAACATATTAAATTTATATGCATTTACGAGATGCACTAAAATATGCATTCTGTAAAAAATGCGGTGAAAAAACAGCTATTATACATTTACCGGGCCACACAATATAATTCCATTACATAATGTTCAAAGTGGGAATTGTGTGCGACATATTTTAATTATATTAAACCATTTCATACATAATAAAACTGCTATATTTCGCTGACACTTACTATAAATTGTACGATACAGTCAAGCATAATATGAACTACATAGCATTTACAGGGATACACAAAAGATTTCAAATAGTATATTCTTTCGGAACTTCTGTACCTGTATCCGATGATGGTTGATGGATGAATGAAATGCATTTTAATTATGATACGCGCGTTTAAGTTTCACTAAATCTATGCATATTATATGTTGTGTAAAAATACTATAGCTGTAATACAGGGTTACCCAAAAGAGATCGCAAACCTTACTGAATATGAGCTTAAATTACGTAAAGGTGTTTTTTAAATAAGTTATGCATTTTTTACGATGAACTTCGTTTAATTTATTAAGAAATCTTTGCAGATTACAGATAAAATAATATACAGGACCACGCAAAGTATTGAATACATCGACGCTTATGAATGATAATTTCTGAGAATGTGTAACTAAATTTTCTCATAATATAGTACATAATATATCAAAGATAAACTACAGGGCTGTTCAAAAGTATTGAAATACATATTTGACTGTATACAATAACCTTATTTTTCTAAATGACGAAGTTTTGTTAAAGATTTCATGAAGTGTTGGAAAGAGCTTCATAATCTATGCTTAGCGCATGAATATTCTTGTTTTATTTATTTATTTATTTATTTATTTTCTTGGCAAATGCATTCATACACAAATTTGGCACCAAATACTACACTAATATACACTCTTCTAACAGAATTTTCCAAGAGTTCTTTCTTTTTTAATTTTGCAAGAAGTTCACTCATTTACGAAGATGATAACAATTATTTTGTAATGAATCAAAACTTTTTCTATAAAAAACTATTTTTTAAAGGTTTTTAAAATAAAAGTGGCTTTTCTGAATTAAAAGAAAATGTTACTTTTTCCTTACTTGGACTTTCACAAGAAATAGTAAGTTTGCTTATTTTGAAACAGTCCAAAACACACAGCACAACATTCTGAATTAAGACACTTGTTCGTATATTCCAATGATACATATTTTTAAGCCGATATGAAATGCATTTTTTACCTCATACGTAATTAAGTATTCATAATAATACCAAAACTTTCAATTCCCTATATGCTGTTAAACAGTTTCTGACATTAGTATTTTTACATTACTTGCGTGAATGAAAATTTCACAAGAGGCAACTGAGTATCATAAAAACGCATTTTGAAAAAATTTGAAAAATAAATTTTAACACTGCTTTACTTCTTTACTTCTTTACATGCTCTAACTTTCCATTTCAATAAATGTGTCAGCTGCCGTTTCCTAATTTAAACTCTTCACTTAGTGAAAATACCTATTTATTATATATTTTTAGAAAAATTGATCTTGGTCTATTTTTTTGTGTCAATAATTGAACAGTTTTCATTTTTAGGGTTTCGCTCTTCTGACGGAACTCCATTCGTCTTACTATTTTGTTTTTCTATGCTTCACAGAGTCCGTACACAAAAACTGCATAAGTCAGACTTTTGTGTACTTCCTTTCCCACAACAATAATAAAATTTTGAAAACGTCTACTATTTTAATTAAATCAATTTTATCAATGACATCCGTCCATCGTTGAGATTGAAATTTTGAAAGAGAACCTTGTTTTCTGTGTGGACTTTATAGCTTGGAGAAAAAGCAGCTTGCTAGTAAACACAAAGTTGAAATTTTCCTATTAATGTGGAATAAATAAAAGAGTATTTCCTATTTCCCCATTGAAGTGTTTATATATATATTTATCATAGACATTCATAATATTTATTAGAATTCAATTCTTTTTCCATTTTAAAAACTGTTGCGATTTATTAATGATTTAGCCTTTTAAATTTTGTTTAAACAATATTTTTCGTTTTAGAAAATTAAAATTTCATTTTTATCTCCGCTATTTTGTTTTATTTCAGATTTTCGAAAAATTTGAAATTTTTTATTTTATTTAAATAATTCCATTTGAATATTTTTATTTTCATTAAAATAACTAGCTTCATATTATAATTATTTAAAAACTACATTTATTGGTGCTACGATCAATGTAAGAATTTAATAAGTATAAATTAACAATTTGATCTTATGAAATAAAGGATGAGTTGTTTTGAAAGAAATATTAAACGAAACCCTGTATGCAATCTGCAATCACACTTGCCCACCTGTAATTTTATTGTATATACAATGCGATTAAAGCAATCAGAGGCAGGAGTGTTTTAATAACACAAGGATATAATAGTTACACCTTTAAATTCTGTAACTAATGCCAGGTACATTTCCTCGTTTACAATGTTGCATTAAATTATCCGGAAAAAATTGCAGTTTAATTCAAGCATATTTTCAGATGCTGGTTTCTTTCAATATTTAATTTATCACGAATTTCGCATTAAATGAAATAAAGTGCATTTTACGACAAAAGCTCAATTAAAGGTATTTATAATTATATTCATTTTAATGGTATTCAGCCAAACACTGAGATTCCATTTATCTACGTAAATATTGAAAACACCCACTCGAAAATAGTTAAATACAAGCTTATTTACAGCTTAAGTTCCTTCTCAAATTTTAATTCACGAGATAAAATGGAATTTAATAATAAAAAGCTGTTAACACTTATCCTAGATTAGCAGCGTTTCAATTACCAATTAGTTGCACTTTGTAAAATATCTAATTTTATCTATCGGTGTAAAATAAAGATCAAATTAGTTGTCTGGTATTTTGAAAAATATTGTAACTGCGTTAAAAATCGATTGCTTCATGTATGTTCTTTAAAAATGAAAATAATGCAGTTCATGAATACGAATTTTGATGTTTTCCCACATGGAACGTTTTGAAAGAAATAAACAGGTGAAAATACTACATAGGCATAAAATGTGGGCCCAAGAAACTCTATTGAATGGTAAATGATGAGTACTTAGGAAAAGTTGCCACAGGTGACACTAAGTTCACATAAAAATTACATTTTTTGGAATATTCCTTCTTTTGCCGTAATGGCAAGAAATTATCCTTAGATGCATATTTTAAAACTTTTTCTGCAAAAATTTCAAATATTTAAAATACAATTTATTTTAGCTGCATTCACTTGAATTGTCATGTTTAGTGTACGAAATATTTAAATATGGTCTGAGTATGTATTATTTTATTGTAAAGTTTATTTGGAATTAGGCGATTTTTATAGTCTTTTCGAGCACAAGAAAGCAAAAATTGTAAATATTGTTCGGTTCGTCCGTCGGTTTCTCTCTTTTGTTTTTATTATGTTCACCACTCTATCCATCTGTTTTTCTATGCGTTCAGTGTCACGTATTTGTTGACAGACCGCGGCATGTCAAATTCTGGATTCATCGCCAAATACTCCAAAACACCAGGCACCGGAACAATATGACTGCACTATGGAGAAAGTTGCTTCAGATGAAACACGGTTCACGTGAATTGCCGTGTTTGGGTATGCCGCCTTCTATGTGAACTGTTACTCCACCTTACACAACAGATCATACACGGGCCAGTTGTGTCGATATTAAGCTTCTGGAACGTTCTCTTGAGCGACACTGGGGCCTGTTGTTGTTGCAGATTAGACCACGAAAGCCACGGAATATCTGTACATTATTACGGATCTTTTGCAGCATGAATGTTACCTGTCTTCCGAAATGAAAAGGGAGTCTTCGAGATGAAGCTCCATGTGTCACAAGACACAAAATGTGTTCGATTGATTGCCGCGACATGATATGGAATTCCAGTAAACGTCCTGGTCGCCTAAGTCAGAGGATCTTAATACGACGTAGCATATTTTGGGTGTCATTAACCGCAAGCCCAAAGCTCAAAAACAACAATTTTTGGATATTCCGGATATGCATGACCGCTTCTTTAACAAGAAATACAATTTATCTCCGGTCAGTTACCAAGAATTTATAACTGAAATAATAATTTCTTCATAAGTTTAATTATATCATTATTTAAAATTTTCGGCATCACTTTAAAGGGACTTCAAATTTTGAATAAATAATAGATGTATTTTTTGTGTAATTTGAAATTTTACATGATTAAGCAATTTTTTTATTATACAAATGCACTATAAAATCTGAAGGTTTGAAATAAATACTTATTTTGATTTAAAATGCTGCATTTAAACTACATTTAAAATTATGACAAAATATTATTGCTCCCCTTATATAAATTTCCTATTTATCTATACTAATTTAAACTTTTCAAATATATGTATATAATATATATATACGTAAAATAAATAAGTTTTCAAGTGTAAAATGCTGCATTTCAACTAATTTTAAAATTATAAAAAAACATTCTTTTGGAAAATTCACATTAAAAAATTGTTAATATTGATAAAAATATTGAAAAATATAAATTTTCGGTTTTTCTCTTTAAAAGAAATTTGGTTAAAAAGCATCTTGCCATTCATTTAGCTCTGCAGGGAATTGAACTCCAACCGGTTAATCTGAAGCTGAACGAGAAACTGCTACATCGTAACGTTCTTCACTAGATTGTACTTAGATATTATTTAAAACAATAAATAGCACGTCATATGAGGAACGATATGCGTAAGCCATTCTCCTATACGATCAGAGTTTCAAAATGAACTAGCCGGATATAGCAATCGCAAAACTTTCTTATATCTCATGCATGTAAATATTTCTAGAAAAATTATACATAGCAGCGTCACCGGTTAAGTAATTTACAGCAAAACCTAATCTGCAACAACTTTTTTCATGTTCTAATTGTATCTGAAATTTGATGAAAATCCGAGCATTAGCATTCGAAATAGTATTATTGCTGAAATCGTAAAAACTGGATAGAAGCGTCACTATTGAGCGATTTATTCTAAGCACTAAAGAATACTAATTTACATCAGGCGCTAATTGAATCTAAAGTTTCTTCCAAATTTGTGCATTTGTTCCCTGAGGTACAGATATGGCGATAATCATGAAGAATGTCGCACAGCAGTGCCATCAATTTATCAATTATAGGATTTACTCCAAAGACAAGATAATACTAATATATATTAAAGAAATATATATTAAAGACTGAATCTGATGTTTGCAGAAAATTCGGGCATTATTTTCTGAGTTAGAGCTATTGCGATAATAGTGAACAATGCCACATAGCAGCGCCATCTGTATGGCGAACTTCATGAAAAATAGTCAGTGAAACATTATATACATTGTAAACATTCGATTAAAATATTATATAAAAAATATAATTATCCAAATATAGTTTTTCTTAAATGCGAAACTTTATAAAAGTCATGCATAGAAATTGTTCCATTGAAGTTTTCCCAACTAATACAATTTTTTGTAGGAACAATTCTTTTTTTAAACCATGCACATTTTTAAATGAAAGGCAAATCATAAATGCTATAAGATGATATTTATTTGAAGATATACTGTTATTACATATATATATATATATATATATATATATATATATATATATATATATATATATATATATATATATATTGCAAAACTGTTTAAATGTAGAATTATCAAAAAAGTTATTTTGGCCTAAAATATACATGAAAATATATTTTATTCCAAAGCTATATTTTAATTATACCTTCCTGGAGGTACATTTAAGGGAGACCCGTAAGAAAAAACACAAAATTTTTATTATTGATTTTAAAGTAATGAATTTTGGTGTACTACTTAAGAATCTTTTTGTAAGGAATAATTAGCAAAAAAAAAAATCACTTTTTATTAAAAAGTACATTTTTTATGGGGATTTTTATGATATTTTTTGTCGAAAAATACACTTTTTAAAATTACTACTCCTCATTCAATTTTCAATATTTTGGTATTACTATAATTTCTTAAATAGTGTTATAGCATATAGAAAAGAACTAAGGAGAAATATTTTTAATTTTCTATTTTAATCGGCTAAAAATAAATAAATAAAAATACGCATGGTAAATTTCCTTAAATTCGTTATAATTTTCATGTTTACCAATTTATGTAAAATTTTCAGAAATAGTTTTAAAAAAATATCTCTCCTTACTTTTGTTGCAAATGTTTTTAAGATTCTAAAAATATAAACACTTTGTTTCTAAATCATTTTACCACTGAGCCTTAGTACTTTGAACTTAGGCAAAATACGAAAAAAGTCATTTTCAGGAAAACACGTTTTAAATGGCCGCTAGTTCTTTAAACTCTATAGTGAGTACAATTAAAAAAGCTCATTTTCTACCTGTTTCAAGTGTCCCCGAGTTCTGAAATTTTGCATGGATATTCGCAAATATGAATTTTATCGTTTTCTGAGATAAAATTTTTTTTTGAACTTTTGATAATTTTTGGCCGAAAATGGGGTACGGGTCTCCCTTAACGAACATTGAATTTTATACACTATATTGCCATTGATTATGGGACACTTGCGATTTTAGACATTTTACTAAATATCTAGAAAAATACATGAGGAATCATCTCGAAACTCTTAGTGTATAAATATAATAGTATAAGTCATACATCTCCGTGAAGATTTTTTCCCGAAACTCCAAAGGGGACCGTCAACAAATTAAAAAAGAATGAATATCTTTTGAATAACCCTGTCAAAACTAATGTAGCAAAAGCGCTCAAACTCTAGATTGTGATTGAATGCCTTATTGTAATAAGCCTTGTTCATTATTATGCAAATAGCATGCATACTCGCAGAGTAATTAAGGTTTTTATAAAAATGATCCCAAAATTTTCTAAGTTTTTTCCTTATAATTTTCAGAGTTCTTAATATAAAATATTATTTTTTTCAGAAAATGTGACAAACAACATTGCACACAGTACCCTGCAATCACAATTAAAAAATAATGAAAATTGTATAAAAAATGAGTTGGTTTACTAAATAATTTTTTACTGCGCATGCGTCAACGATATCAAAATTTCATTTGCATATTATGTTAGCTAAATGTATAGAGCAACTTTTGTGAAAGTCACAAAATCATAACTTGAAAATTCTGACAATAATCGTCAATTGAATAAGTCGAAAATCCGTTATTTTCAAAATGAAGCAAAAACAAGAGGGGTTGTATCCATATATTCATTGATTAGTGTCAATATAGAATACACAATATGGGATGTACTACTGCATTTGGATAAAATCCCTCATTTTTTTGCTTCATTTTGGAAACAACGGATTTTGTCCTTTTTCTATAGACGATTACTTTTAGAATTTTCAAGCTATGATTTTGAAACTTTTACAAAAGTTGCTCTATACATTTAGCTAACATAATATGTAAATGAAATTTTGATATCTTTGACGCATGCGCAGTAAAAAATTATATAGTAAACCTACTCATTTTTCATACAATTTTTATTATTTTTAAATTCTGATTACAGGGTACTGTGTGCAATGTTGTTTGTCATATTTTCTGAAAAAAATATTATTTTATATTAAGAACTCTGAAAATTATAATGGAAAAACTTGGAAAAATTTGGGACCATTTTTATAAAAACCTTAATTACTCTGCGAGTGTGCATGCTATTTGCATAAAAATGAACACAGTGTATTTCAATAAGGCATTCAATCATAATCTAGAGTTTGAGCGCTTTTGCTTCATTAGTTTTGACAGGGTTATTCAAAAGATATTCATTCTTTTTTAATTTGTTGACGGTCCCCTATGGCCTTTCGGTAAAAAATCTTCACGGAGATGTATGACGTATACTGTTATATTTATACACTAAGAGTTTCGAGATGATTCCTCATGTATTTTTCTAGATATTTAGTAAAATGTCTAAAATCGCAAGTGTCCCATAATCAATGGCAATATAGTGTATAATTGCTTCTTCCAAATATATATGGATCTGAAAGTTCAGAGATGACACATGTAGTTTTACCGCAATCATCTCTGTAATAACATTATCTAAGCTATCACCGTAATCATAAATGTTGTATAAAGCTTTCTTGTTGTCAAGAATAGCCATTTGCAACATCTATGAATAAATCGCCGCAGTAATTAACTCGTCTTAATCTTTCACGCTTGTTTAAAAGAGTTCTCTGTGGAAGTTCTTCGCAAACTTACCCGTATATTCTTATTTCCTAATGTAAATAATTATATTTAATTCAAAATACAGTTTTAAATAAAAGCCTCAAATTTTATATGTGGTCATAAGTCTAAAATTAAAGTATGAGATTTTTACAAATACTTTGTATATATTTCTACTCAATATTCGAATTAATATGTAAGTATAAAAGATTGCTTAAAAGCAAAATATAAGTATTTAAATATTTTTTTATTTTAAATTCAGATAAGGAAACTATCTTACATTGATCGAAATTTAAAGAAAATTGATTTTTTAAGAAATGGTTTCTTTCAGCAAAATGATCTCGAGAACCTGATCTGTAGTGGATGGCATACGGTATACGTCATATACCATCCAAATATCTCTGTATGGCGTATGTAACTATAACACTCTTGTGTATATTATTTGCTCATAGCCTTTTTAAAGATGTAACACAAAATACATTGTAATAAAATACAAATGTTTCTTAATCCAAGACAATATAATATAAGCACTTATAGAAAAAGTTATAACATCCTTCGAGCTACGCACGATTTCGATAAGCATTCTATTTCTCTAGAAATATGGAAAGCAATTAAATTTCTGCTATTTAATGTTCATTTAAATGCTATTAATTTATCAATTTTGTAACAAAATCTTTTGTTAAAAAACGAAAGTATTTATTTAAAATGTGATCGCATAAAAAAAATCTTAATTTTAGGTTGAGAATTCTCATAATTATACAATAAAAAATAGAACACATGTTTTTAAAACTCGACAAAAGAAACTTTATATTTGCAAATGCTTCATTAAATTAAAATTTACTCTTCTTCTTGTATACATTGTTTCACTTACAGAGCTAAACATGTTTATTTGAAAATTTGTGGCCTCTTCAAAACCGATATTCCTGATAGGAATATCATTTAATACGCTGTAATAAATTCTCAGAAATGTTTCTGAAAATGCGCGGAAGCAAAATAATATATTTTTAACACATTTATTTAATATTATAAAAATATATATTTATTTCTTACATTTCTAAAAAACAAGAACATATTTTTCTGAATCTTGCATGACTCAAAAATGGTTATTTTATAGTTATTAATGATGAGGCATTATATTTTTATAACATTAAGAAATATTTGGTTGTTTACAGTTCAATATATTTTAATTTAATTTTTTATGTTTGTTTAAGAAAGTTCTGCATAGACGCAGCTCTTAAAATTATCACTTTTTTTCAATGCAATATGCACCTAATTATTTGAATATTTAATTATAAAAAGAAACTTTTTCGCTTAAAATATAAAAAAAATATTTTTAAGTTACATTTTAAATATATTTTAACCTTTTACATTGACAGAAAAGGAATGATAATTGCTTTTTTCCAGATAAATACGGATAAAAGTTTCTAGGACAACACATATAGTTCACTTTTAATCTCTGCTTAGCAAAAACATTTTCTAAAGCTACCACCATAAATATTAATTCTGTATGTAGCTTCCGTATTGAACAAAGACTGCCTCTCTTAAGACATGTGGATAAATCGTTATACAATATATTTTGGCTCTTTAGGTTTCATTAAGAAAGTTCTGCATAGAGTCAGTTCTTACATTATCCAAATATTTTTATTTTCATTTAACCTTGTTACTTTATTTCATTCAAAGTACATAATTCAAATACATATCTAAACTGAGAACTTGGTCGTTAGAAAATATAAAACTGGAGGAACCTTATTATTAGAACAATTTTCTAGAAGAAGAAGTATTGCTCTAGAAATTTTATATTTTATTTGGGTAAATAAACGTTTTCGCATAAAATATATTACAAAATTAATATACAATTTTACATTAAAGTCTCTATTTAATAGCAAAATTATATTTGTGACATAATTGCTTCTTTCAGTTAAATACTATGGCGAACGTCTTGACAACAGTGAACAGAAAATTTTGATTTAAATTAACGTTCGCTAAGATATCGTAAAAGTTAATGTTATAAAGCTAGCCTATTCACATGGATTTTCTTCTAAAGAATCTTTGGATTATTAATAATAAACATTAACGCCTCCTTTGTTTTCTTTTTTATGAAAGCCATTATTATATGTAATAAATTACAAATAAATGATGTATATTTTGTAGAAATTAAATTAGATTAAAGTCTATTTTATTACAATCTAACTAAATTACATTGTGAAAGAATATAATTCGTATTAACTTATAATTTGTTACAATTTATTTAATTATGTTTTAAACGACGTAATTCGAAAACTCTTAAAATGCTTTACACATTAGCTTGAATATATATTTTGAAAACGTAATGAAAAATTTCGAGTAATACATCACATGTCAATTGATTGCATGTTAAAAGACTACAATTTAATAATAATGAGTATTTTCATTCTTTTGTAAACGGATTGTATCTAATTATATTGGGTTCTATTTGGTAAAACAAGAAGATAATCTGGTTTAACTGAGTTAATCCTCTTTCAATTTATGACTTATATATTTTTTCGCTTTTTCGGAGTGTGAGGATGGTTATATATAAAATATATTTAATAGCGTTCCCTTTTTAACTTTTTAAAAATCTCATGAAACTATTGGTGTATAGTTCAATTAAATTTAGTTTAATTGAAAGATAGTATAAGGATTTTTCATTTTTCATTCTCAAAATTCATTATTCAACAAATATATTACTATAACCGTTGCTTATATGATGTATGCGCATGGTATTTATTTAATTCATCACTCAACTTGTTTTCAGTTCATACTGCATAACCTCTCATTTTTAAATATCTGAAAGAAGAATTTTTTTATGTATGGCACTTTGAAGAATAGTGTGATATGGTAGAGGTTTTCGATAAATGAACACGGCAATGCATTTGTGAGATTTAGTTGAGATATATCAAGAATATGAATGATTTCATTCTGTTTATTTTGAATATTATTTTAGTTTCAAATTGATTAAATTTAACTAAGAACGTACTGAGAAAAACCTTGCTATGTTAGAAAATGTTTAAAGTATCATCTAGCTATGTTAAACAACTATGAATGAGAGGGGAATTAAAAGATTTAAAAACTCAAGTTTCTAATTGTTCTGCGGAAACTCATAACTGCTCCAGCATTCATTTGTGGAATATACCATCAAATCAATATAAGTTGGGATATTTTTTTATAGATGTCCAGAAAGAATTTTCAATAGATTAAGTTGGGCCAAAAATTATAGTTACTATGTGATTATAGTGCACGAATAAATATACTCTAAAAACTAAATATGTAAATTAGTAAAATTTACATATATGATGGTGTGCGTAAATTAAAAAAAATTACACACTTGCCCAGAAAAATCGCACGCTTATTACAAAATTTACCCGTTTTTAGGTGCCTTAGTAATTATGTAAATACGAAGTCTATCTGTCTGTCTGTAATTCCTCATATAACAGAGCAAAACATACCCAACCGAATGGTTTGAAAATAACAGTATACAATTTTTGCACAATTTTGTCGAGTCATTTTAAATTTTATGAAAACTGGATGCATAGATTAATTACAGGGACAATCACAAGAACTTTGTTACATTACGGCCAATGGAAAAAATAGTTTCCAGTGCATTTTAATGATCTTACACGGTTTCGAATATAATAGAACTGATATGCATCTATGAAGTAATATTTTTTATTAATTTATAGGGCCACACAAAAGTATTCCATTGCATAATGTTTTGGGGTGCGGTTTAATTGTATTTAACTATTTCACATTTCATGAAATTTACATACATTGCAGAGATTAATTACAAGTTGCTTCCTGTATAATAAAAAACAAATGTTATTTACAAGGACACACAACAGATTTTACCTGATACAGTCACTGGCCAAATTATTAGTCGCACCGTTGTTTTTTACGAAATACATGTTTTCGACAAAGTTTACTAGTACTATCGTTAGAGGCTTTTTAAAAGATGGAAATTAATTACATTAGTATTATTCAAAATGTTTAGAACAAAAACTTATCATGTATGTTAATTAAGCTTTTCGTTCCACTTTTCGATGAAGGAATCTAATAGACAGCTTGCTGTAGTTATGTGGCCCTTTATGCCACAACAATTTTTAAAATTTTTACAAATCGCAGTTTTGCACACTTATGTAGAAATATGTATAAAAACAGAATAATCACACAAAAAATATTCTTAAAAGTATTTTGAATACTACGCAAGTAAATGTGTATTTTACATATTACAACAAAAAATTCACATTCATGTATAATACAAAAATATGTGTTTCTTATCAGACTTCTCCAAGTTTAGCATCTTTCACTCTTATGTAAGGCTACAACTGCAGAACAAAATGGGATAATTTCAATATCCACAACATTGCGGTAAACATGGCTCAATAATCCAGCATAGCTAAAATGTATATATAAATATAAAACATATGAATTTATCTGTAATTATTTAAAACAATGAATTACATAGATAACATACATGTAATAATTTCAAAACTATGACTTACGCCTACAAAAAATTTAATTTCTCGCTGGTATGTCATCGTTTAGAATTTGTTATATATATTTTTTTTCGATGCCAGATTAATATAGATTAATGTTTGCCAAAGAGTTGTGGTTCAAAATTTTTCCTTTCTTGGGCTTAAGGTATTGTTTAAAAATTCTTATATAAGTATTAACAATACTGGATTAGTTTAAAATCACGTTTGCCGAAGAGTTGTAGTTCATGAAGTTATTTCATCTTGCGCTGCAGTTTCTGCCTTACTAACATATGAGTGAAAGGTGCCAGGCTACACTGTTAAAAAAAACTATAGAGCGTTTTTATTGGTCAGAAAATAAATATCTTTAAAACGGAAGCAACGTTTCTAGAACCTTTTTTTACTGTATACGTGTGTCTTTCCAGGTAGCTCAGTAGGAAAGTGCTCTTGCACTGAACTAAACATTAAGATTCTAGCCGTCGCGAGGGTTCTGTTTGTCGACTTCTTATTTATGCATTTTTAGCAATTTGGATAAAAACCCATAACAAAATATAGTATTCTTGGGCGTATATCATAGTTTAAAAAAACCATACATTTAATTTTCTTTGAACATTTCAATAATCTTCTAAAAGTTAAAATAGCTTGAAAAATCTTTTTTTTTCGATTATGAAAGTGATTCCAATATATGAACCACCTTCAGAACACTACGCACAAAACGACCCACAAGCTACAGCATTGAAATCTGTTGTAAAATAAAATTAATTTATATTTTACAAATAAAAAAGTGTATTTGATATTTGTTTAATGTTGTATTTACAAATTTACAAAATCACATTAAGCTACATATCTCACCAGAAAATCATCAAAAATCCTCAAATATAAACTATGGCACCTTTTGAAATAGCTACCTAAGCTTAAAAAACATATTTCTCTTTTTTTAAATAAATTTGATTTGCGAGGAATCCAGTTCCCACACTTTTGAAAATACCCCCCACGTCGGCTAAGCCATCGGAATCCTTAAACAGAGGGATACATCTCTCTCCATCATCGAAATGGACATCAGAAAGTCAGCCGAATTCTAAAGACCACTTAAAGGAAACTTTCTAGCTAATGCATATGGTCGTTATGCTGTCTTAGGAACCCCCCCCCATGTGAAAAGCCTTTGAAGTCGCGTAAGAAACCGCTATGGCTATGATTTCATCTTTCGGAGAAAGATCTCTCCCCAGTAATGTTAACCGCGGGTGCAAGCAGCGAGGAGGCGTGTCATCAGAAGGAATGATGGATGAGGGAAGTTGGAATAAAAGATCTTGGAGATGCTACGGAAGGGGACTTGCTGTTCGGATACTAGAGAGTTGAGACGGGTGTCTGATCCCCGGAGCGGAAACAGTAGACCATCAGTGCCTAGGTAAAGGAACTTGTGAAGAGCACCTCCGGATAAGGATTTAGATACTGACGAGTGGCGGTAAAGCCACTTTAAAAAAAACTCAGAAGAACTTTTCTATGTAGTGTATCGTACCCACAATTTATAATTGTTCTAACCGGATACAGATTTCCTTGTACTAATTTAATAAATATTAGTGAAATCAGATACCAGCCTCTTGCCACTATTATTCGTCTCGCTACCACACAACGCCGACTGGAGGTGTGTGGTAGCGTTTGTTTAGTTTTGTGTCAAACAAACATTTCACAATTTTACGAATAGAAGTACCTTGCCTTCGCAGTAAAAGGTATTGGTATGTATTTTTTCATATTAAATAATATATATATATATATATATATATATATACATATATTAATTGTTTATTTAAATAAATAAATAATAGTTTCAATAAAAGTATCCAAAAACAAATATTAGGATTTGAATCTCAGGTTAGAAGCAATCGTGCAAGGGTATGAAAATCCTATACTATTTCATGCTGAATTAAAATAAATATATTCTATAGGGTTGATAGATCAAATATCAAGAATCAAGTATAGACTAGAAAGCAAAATAGAATAAGTATTTAAGCACGAATGTCGATAGCCTATATATTTTTTTTCTGAAATAGGTAACTTGGTTTGATATTTCTAAAATATATAGAAATTGGAATTTTCTTTAAAGCGCATATTTCCACTTTTATTAAGGTATCCACCGACGTTCGGAGACATTTTTTGTTAAATCTACTTTTGACACATTTTTTGGTATTTTTCAGTGTAATCTAACACAGATTAAAGAAAATTACAATATAAGAAATAAGTAAAATCTAATAAATATGTAAATAATATAAATAAATATTGTATAAATTTATAATATCTATGTAACTTTTCAAAATTTCGAAGAATTTTGGTAATTTTTTATCATTTTTTATGAAAACGGCTCCGTTTCTTAAAAAGAAAAGAAAAATTGCATATAATGCAAATATTTTTTTCAACTTATGATTATTAGACACTCATAAGCGTAATGAACTAAAAATTAATCAATATACGGAAATCTAAAAGCGATTATAACAACATAGAAAATTTCAGTAATTTTGCGTGTATCATAATTTTCGGCATTTAATGCGCAAATGAAACAATTCTATTTGGACCCAGAAATTTTAATTAGTTATAGAAGCCAAATATTTACGGCAATTTAAAAGGGTACATTTTATTTTTTACAAATTCTGGGTGGAAAAATAATTGTTTGATCCGCGGTTTATACGACGGAAATTACGATAAAGCTTCATAAAAATAGTTATATTTTAACAAATAGGTCACTTAGAGCTAATTCTTTAGTTATTACATTCTAGACATTATCGAAAAACCACACAGAAAATTCATATTTATAACATAATAAAAATTGGGGTTAGTGTAATAATCTTTTACCTTTGCTGATGATAATTTAATTTTTAAGTAGACGCATTTATTTTTTTTCAACTCCAGTTTGAATTAACGTCGACTGTTTTTTCTTAAAGATCTCTAATTTCATTTCTAATAGGCGTGCAGTAAATATAAAAAACAGATTTTTAAACATAAAGGTTCATTCTATAAGAAAATCAAATAAGAAATACGCGAGTTTTTATCGAAATTGACATTTTAAACGTAGGAGGATACCTTAAATAAAGTGAGAGATTAGGGGAGACTATGGTACAATGGACCACTTTTGTAAATGTTGACTGTTTACCCTTAAAATATTCATTTCTTTAAAAAAAACCTCACATGCATGCATGTTATCCATACATTATAATTTAGATTACATCTACTCAAAAATAACAATTATGTATACTTTTTTAAATATATTTTTTAAATAGCGAGTGGTAAAATGGACCATTGTACCCCATGCCCGGAGTACAATGGTCTACAGAATGGGACTCTGTGAACCACATGTAATTCTGAAAAATATGTATGTATAGTATACTTTTTAATAAGAAGAAGCATAAAATATATCATAATTTGTTTATTCGTGTCTTAATTTCATAGATATAATATAAGATTAACGATTATTAAAGTTAGCAAATGATACATCAAAAAATATTTGTATCACTGAAAGCCTGCTGTTTTCTACTGGAAAATTAGAATCTGGAAGAATCATTACAAAATCGTAAACATGTACAAGAGATTCATCAACATTATTGGAAAACATAAATACATTTTCTTCTGATTTTCAGCACATGAGTCTCACAAAAATGGATTCATTATCATTTTTTTTCTATTATTAAATCACCAAAATAAATGTTTTAACCAAAATGTAATTAACAACTTTTATTTCTGGCTAATTGTGTTTAATTTGAGTTAATTTTGAATTTGAAAACATGTTATATAGATAATATTTCAAAAACGCACTAAGCAACATGAATCATTACTTTATTTACATACAAAAAATAAAAGAAATAATTCTTGGGCCTCCGTGGCTGAGTGGTTAAGACATCACTCCGCTAATCGTGAGGTTGTGGGTTCGAATCCCACTGGCTCCATTGCACACACACTTTGTGCGGAGCTCCTGGTTGTACTTCTCTTGTGTTGTAATATTTCCTTGTGTGCTATCTCGTCCCTGTATATTGACGATGGCTTATAAGCAGGCTTCATGTCGAGCACACAAGTCAGATGTATGTTGTTCAATAAACAAACAAATTAATTCTTAATTTTGCATATAATTTTTAATTTTCAAAAAACACAGAATTCAGGACTGGAATACAATGGATCATGGTCCATTGTACCTCATATGTGACTTTGACAAAAAATGGATAAAAAAAGAAGTTTTATGTTCAATTATTTCACTTATAATAAATATAGTAATATATTGTCTTACTTTTTTATTGTGCTGAGCAATGTCTTCTAAATTACAGATGTTTAACGTAAAAAAATAGTATCTGTTTAACTAAAAATATTTACTTTTATCTGCCTCAAATCAACTATCATGAATAAAATGACTTAAATGGCAGTTATGCACATGGTTTTAAATTTTTATTTACTACTGCGGGGCTGCCCTGTATGTACGAAAATATGAAGCATTCTAAAACAGAAATAATATCAAAAATAGGGGGTGGTTCACTGTACCCCAAGGTCCATTGTGCCCCAATCTCATCTACAGAATAGCAATACCATTTTAATTTAATTTTTATAAAGCACTTTACCCTACCAAATATTATGCACCTTAAAGCAAACACATTTTGCGGTATTCGTGAATGCACTAAAGTTCCTATCAGAAAGGACATTTGAAGAGACTAAAACACGACAGCTTCTTACTCGTCAGTTTTCCAAGCAGGCTGTTCTAGAAAGAATGGTTCTTTTCAAACGACAATGAGAAAAGATTTAACTGAGTAGTCAGGAACCTATGTCCTTTGCTGCAGACATTCATGATAAATCTGGGGAGACAGCAGGTTTTCTAGCGTTATAGAAATTATTTGTTTAGACTATTTCTTATCAACGCTTGTAATGTAAGTCACATGCTCAAATTTTTGGCTACAAATATTTAAAATTTAAAAACATATTACTAACTTTACCAAAAATATCTTTTTAATTGAATAAGGCGATGCAAGCTTTTCGAAAATAACGTTGACCAACTAGTATATCACGTATCAGGTGTGTGACTTACACTACAAAAAGCCGTGGAATTAGCCTTTGAAATGAGGAATAATTTAGTGTGAAAAGACGAGTTTTATTGAAATATGAACACATTTTGTTCTTTGTAACAACGCTTTCAATATCTGTGGTTCATTTAGACCGGCCAATTTTTAATTTATAAGCTACAGTATTTTAGAATATTATCGTAACATATATTTCTAGTAAAAATGCGTAGGAATTTGTAAGACAATTGATATTCCGCTTTTCTAATTGATTTTAAGAATTACAATCTTTGGTTGAAATTTATAATTCAATGTGAATTGAGTCCATTTCAATGAAATGTGTTTCTTGAACAGCTACATATTTCAAGACATTTTGGACAATAAGATTATTCTGTACCTTTTTCAATATTTCTTTTCAAATTTATGGTCAATCATAGTCACCGTAGCTTGTCATATTTGTTTCTAAAGTTTCAACTTATTTGGTACATAAACGTCAATTTTAAATTCATAAACTTAAAAAATTACAATTTTCTATTTTAATATTTCTACAATACATTAGAATAAAGCTTTATGGTCTTCTTGCATTACTATAAAAATACTGAAAAAGTATTAATTTTCAAACTTGTGTAAGACATTTAACAAGACTAAAGGTGTTTGAGAGTTACAACATTTATTCCACGGAAAAATGGTTTTAAAACATATTATAACTTATTATAATAATTATTTTTTCCAAAATACATTTTTTGAATGTGGTGATTGATTTTCGATAACTCTGTCTGTCTAATGTTAGCTAAGAAAGGTAATTTTTAAAATATCTCAAAACATTAAATTCTATTGTTATGGAGTCCCTAAAATAAACTGTTAATTTAAGATACCTAGACTTTTGAATTAAGATTTTTTTTTAATCAACATTTAACTTTTTGACTTTCAGTTTATTTAAATTGCAATTTTCTTCAACTTGCCAGAGAAAATATTCCATCAAATTAAAAAATATATAAATCTACACTTTTACTTTTGATTTTCTCCTAATTATAGAAGAGATAGTATCTTTTAAACTTTACGTGTTATTAATAAATAAAGGATTTTTCGGATAGCTCAATCATATTCCCGATTTATAAATTATTTCAGCAATAAAATAAATTATATTTTATGCACTTCGTTTTTATAAACATATGCGGGGGAAAAAAGAGAACTCTTCAGGATTAATCAATAACAGCAAATTCATTTCATTTAATTTTAAATACCTGGCAAAATGAAATACCAGGAATCAAACTGAATTTTAATTTCATTGAGTATTTAGCCATACACCCTTTTAGTCATCCGAGAAAAATTTAATTCATTCAAAAATATTTCTAGCAGAAGAAACGAAATTTGCTCTTTAATTTAATCGAAACAATTTGACTTTATTCATTTCTGTAGATAATATGTGCAATTAATTATTAAAACAGTTAAATAGTATTATTAAAAATTTAATGTAAAAATATGTAAACACAACAACAACATAAAATACATAAAGACTGAATGGTTTGAATATAATATAAATATAGATGGCAGAATTTTATACAAGAAAAATATTTCTAAAGGTATTTATTTAACTGAACTTCTTTCAATTTTTGAATTATGTCATCGAAATTTTACTCACATTCTAAAGCATAAAAAGTGAATACAATTAAGTGTTATCGATTACAATACTATAATGTCTTACTTTATATTTTCCAATTGTGATTACATGACCGATTATAAAGGCACCATTTATTTACTGAATTAGAAAACTTTTCTAATTTGTTGTAGTAATAATACAAAGGAATACTAGATCTTAGGTGCATGGGGTGCCCAGTGTCTACAAAATTAGGCGCTGACTTTTGATAAAACTGAAACGCATCTATAAAATAACACGTGATAGGTCTAGTAAAAATAAAAATATATAAAATTGCAAATTTGGATTTTATTTCAGAGTTTAAACATTTGTTAAGTTTTCTGATTTATGACCTTCTATAGAAGAAAGCTGGATTCAAGAAGTATCTTTTTTCAATCACCGATATTAACTGATGTGAAAAAAAACTCTGCATTTTAAAATAACATTTTTAAAAAGGCAACTAGAGAAAACTGTTTTAGCTATCATCGTGCAAGAGATTTCTCGGAGAAAACTGGCAGTATCGTTAAATTCATTTAAGTGTTCTAAAAATTTCTAGAAAAGTTATTTTTTCTGAATAATAACTACAAAATTACTTAATAAATGCCTCAAAACTGTTTCGATAATAATAGAGTGAGAGTTGATATGTTAAATTTACTTTTTCTGGCATTGGAATAGCCGTGTGAGGGAGACTTTTGCAGATTAAAGGTAATTTAAGGTATATATTCAAGGTATGTATAAGGTATATATCATTTTTATGTTATATATTCAATTGATCTCATATTTTTTATTTGGAAAGTTGCGAATATAAAATTTAATCATTTTGCAAATCAAACTTGAAAAAAAAATAGTGCAAACAGAGCCATAATTACTTGTGAATGAAAATTTCAGCGTCTTCCTAAAGAATGAATGACAGACACTCATATATATATATATGCGTGTGTGTGTGTGTATGCATGTTTATGACTGTTTGTCGCATAGATACCGGGTCATATATAAGCCTTTCTGTGTATTTCTGCTGTTTTAATAATGATATTATACCCTCAAATAAATCAACTGAGCTAATGAAAAAATTTAAACAAGTTTGTTAACTTTAATGTATTGTTTAAATATTACCAAACTATAGGTGAATAGATATAGCAATATGCGTCAGCGTCACGTGAGGTCTATTATGTTAGTTTCTCATGGAATGGGGTACCTATATGCGTATGATACAGTGTAATATAAAAAATATAAAAACTTCTATCATAATATACCGGATACTAAATTTCATCGTAACCTTCTTGGACCCAGAAGTCTTGAACAGTTTTAGTTTTCTACGGAAATTTGTGGCACAGGTATTCCTCATAATCTTCAGAAAAAAGATATTTTCCTAGCCCTATAAAAAGTTTTTTGAATAAAACTATGTTTTAGATAGACGGGAATTTAAAGAATAGTACAAGCTGCATTGCGGAAAATTATTCGAGTGATCACGTATTGCTACTTTTTACATTTTACTGACGATGAAAAAGGAAATCAAAGATACACATTTTTAACTGCGCGGTTTTATGGTATATTCTTAAGTTTTTCATACACATCAGAACGTCTTTACTGTAAAAATGTATCCTAAAATTGCATTTTCAGTAATTAAAAGAAAATAAAATACACTGTTAAAATTTCTGTAAAATCACACTGAAAAAAGCGAATCTCTGTAAATTTTCACTAGTTCTTGGTTAAATGCATTTAAGGGGGCTCAGGGGTTGATCAATACGGAAAAACATGTAAACAGAGCTCTCGCTTTCAGTCCATATAAAAACAAAAGTATTCAGTGTAATTATTTTAAACTTTCTGATATTTTAAAGGTATGTTTGCAGTCTTATAAAATTATAAAATGAAGTATTTCAATGTAATATAATAAGAAATATAGCAAAATTTATGTAATACAATTTTCGAAAAAAAAATTATGCGTTATATCACCAAGATATCTTAACATTGAATTGACTTAAAAACCTTATTTTTGCTTTAAAATGATCAGGAAACTTTACTCTTTAGAATGAATTAAGGATATAACAATCACTCGAAAAAAACCTTATTAAAAAAACTCTCAAACTTAAAAATTTTTTAAATTTTTTAAACTTTTTTTCATTAAAAATACTCAAAATATTAAATTATCTAAACTATATTAATTCATTCTATAGATAATGATATTATATGCACGGAACAAAAATTAAGCCATTCCATCAAATAGGTTTTTTTAAATCTTCGTACTAGTCGTCAAAAATCAAGTTTTCAGAAAACGCGACTTAAAGTTGAAATTATATGGGTACGGCTAAGAAAGTGTTGATACATAAATGCTTATAACTTCGTTAAAAATGCAAATATTTTTATACGGTTTTTTGCATTGACTTAAGAATTAATTGAATAATCAAACTAGATCATTAAAAAAATCGATTTTTTGAAAAATTTCCACCCCTGAGCCCCCTTAATTCAGTTTCTCAGTCATCATTTTACACACATTGTCTTTATCTCATATCTAATTTTCTGTAGGAGTTCCCATGTCTTTATTTAAATAAATTTTTTATCTATGTTAAATTTTCCAATTCAAAATATATGCTTTTAAAGTTTTTTTTTTTTTTAATTTTGTTAGAAATGTTAAAAAAAGATTGAGTAATGATGGTGTTAATACTTTAATAATAATAATACTTTATTTTTATGTTAGTATTAGGTGTTAATACTTTAATAATACTTTAGTCATATGTCATTGGAGGACCCAATTGACTAACAAAAATTATGCATTGAATTAAAAAATATATACATATGGGTGATTTATTAAGAAATCGCATATTAAATTTATTAATACATTTAAATTTTGGTTCTGTTTTACTCTATTAAAATATTTTGACTTGTTAAAATATCCTGCATACAATATAGAACCATTACTCAGCCTTCTGAATCCAGATCTAAAAATACGAAAAACTGGACTTGACATTTTATTTTACAGCTATATTTAGTTAATCATTTTGTGATCTCGCATACATCACCCCACTAATGTTATAAAGTAACAAACCTGTGATCTAGTATACATGACATTTCAGTGATGTTACACTATTTTAAAATGCCTGCATTACACAACACAAGATTAATCATTTATGGTGTTTAAAGATTTTTTTGAACTTAATTTAGAAAGGAAAAAATCATCTCATCAAAACTAGTCGGAATTTATCACCCCCCCCCCCGCTGAATCATAAAAGATGTTCTTTTTGACGCATAGCAATAACTCCTATAGCTTAGTCAGTAAAGTAACCTCGATTGTCAGGATGTCTCTGGTTCAAGACCCAGGACGGCAAGAAATAAATTGGGTTAAAATATAATATAAAGCAATCTTGGTGTATATTATATTTTAACTCTTCCGACATATTTACTCGGAAAATTAAAATTCGTTCAAGGTCACTGAAGATTAAGTGATTCGTTAACTTTAAATACTATATAAATTATAAACATTAAAAGAAAATTTATGGATTCTTCTGTGTTTTTAACGATTTCAATTTGCAAAGTACATTATAAATTTACTCAATAACTTCTCTGTTATTTTAACAGAACCTCCGTTCCTCTAATCTGTAATTTCACAGAAAAAAAATAACAGTGTAGGTTGTTTCTTTTTCACATAAAAGTTTTTGCTTAAAATAACTTTTTTATCAAAACAAAAATGTTCTACTAACATTTCTTTATCGTATTCGTAAGAATTCTTTTTCTAGTGAAATACAGTTAATATATCTGCTAAATGCTGTAATCAAATTCTATTGTAAAAACAATATGTTTTAAATTTAAGAAAAAAAATATATTTCTTTATTGTTTCACAATGAAAAGTTATGAAAATGTTCGTAGAATTCACATTATTTCGCCAACGTTTGTCCAAGAAATTGTTTAAATTTTTCGAGTTGCTGCACATTTAAATCTAAGATACATAGTCTCTTGTATGTCTCAATAGTACTTATCTTTGTTTTTAATTTGTTTCTATCAGTAGTTAAAGGTATAAAACTTTCTTCATGCAAGAATAATGACTAAATAACTTTTTATTATAGAAGTAAATTCTGTGTTTTTGATATTAAAAGCTTATTTTAGGAAATGCGATTTCCACTTTATCTGAGAGGTTTAAAATGAAAGTTTGTGAAACAAAATTATACAAAATTTGTTTATTTGAATAAAAAGAAAGAATATTTTTTCATGATAATAAACGTTTTTTAAAATATTTCTTTCATTATTTTTTTCTTTAATAGCTCATGAAACTTACTATATTAATACTTATCTGTCAACCTTTCCACATTTTTCTTACCACTAAAATTTATTTGTAAAATTTTCTCTATTCAATCAGCGAACTGTGTGATTCAATACATCAAAAGATTTTTTTGAATGTCAGTGGTAAGACTACAGAGTAAAAAATGGCAGTAATTATTAATATTGAATACAAATTCCTTTGGAAACACTGTTATTTATTTTTAGTTAGTAAATTAAAAAATAGTTCCACGTAGAGGAAAAAAGAAACGAATATCTTAACGCATTCTCGAAGCCTATTTTTCCGACAAAAATACAAGAGACTACAGAATTTGTATTTACAAATCGAGTAATACCTCAGTTACAAAAATATAGAGGGTGTTTACTCTCAACGGTAGCAAATGGCTCATTTCTAAGCCGTTGATTTAGATATATAGAATTTATTATAAAAATTACTAATTCCAAATATGATTTAAATGAGGTAAAAGAATATTTTAAAAGCGATTTGGATCAATAAAATCATTTCTTAAAAAATTACGAAATTTACATTTTTATGTAGTCACGCGATCCTATAAGTTATATTTAGTATTTTTTCCCCATTACACTAGAAAGTAAGAAAAAATAAAGTCCCGTTAATATAATACTAAAATTGACCGAGTTATGATATTTTAAAAATGCATGACGTAACCACTTTCCTGCATTCAAAACCAATGAGTTCAGTCATGAATGGAGTAAATTCTCAGTACATACAGTAATGGAAGAAATTAATTCAATCTTAGTATTTGTATGATTCCTTTCAAAGTGCAAATACACATTGAAAAACGTTTATTGTGTTTCAGATTGTCCAAAAGAATTGTATTTTAACATATGTTTTATTTTGTAAGAATTTGCACTGATTCTTTTCATGATTACATTTAAAAAAATGTTTTTATTGAACTTCAACTATCGTATGTATGTTTTTACAGTTCAAAATTTACACTCAAATATTAAATAACTTTCAGTTATCCAATCGAGATTAAATTTTACATTCTGATGTAAATCCGATGACACTCTAATGCTACATGAATTTCGGTGGTTACCACTTATTTTACAGGATAATACAAAAAATTCGGATAAATTGCTGCCAAAATATTTAAGAAAAATTTTGGATTAGATAACACAAAGCGATGATATTTGTATTTTTTAACTTTTATGTATTTTTTATCACTGAAACCGAAAATTATCTTAAATTTTAACCATCAGGTCAGAATTTTTCGTTAATCATATATTGTCACGCTTAAAAACATAACAAAAATCGGATACTATAAAATTGAGATGATTGCTGCGTTTTTAATCAGTTGATGTTTGATTTTTGTGTAATTATAGCATTGAATCTCCGAATGAGCTTCACTTTTAAATCATCACGTCAGAATTTTTTTCTAATTCGTAACTGTCAAAGTTAAAATGTAGCGAAAATTTAATACTATAAAAAAGACGTAAAACGCTTTTTACTAATTTTATGCAATTCAATAATTTATTGAAATCTTTGGCTTATACTTGGATTCTTATAAGTAAATAGGAGAGTAGTCTGGTGAGGTCAGGGAGGAGGTTCGATTTGAACTTTGAATTTTTTACAATTTGTTAAAAAATCGTAACGCAATGGTTAAAAATGGATGTGATTTTCGGCGCAATGGTTAAAAATGGATGTGATTTTCGGTTGCAATGGTAAAAAATGAACAAAAAATTATGATCAAAATTTAAAAAATAACTATTTTATGATATAAAAATATAGCTATATTTTAACTTAAAAAATTATGATTTGATTTGATTTTTTTTTTACGTAATAGTGAAAAAAAAAGATTAAATTTTGATTTAGCGTACAGAATACCGAAGATTTAATTATCAGAAGCCAAACGACATGACATAATCAAATTCTTGTAGGGTAGTGTTATTTAGTATATTTTAAAAGATGTATCATTTTGTTGGCAGTTAATTTTCATCATTTTGTTCAACAAAAAATTTGTTTCTTTTTTTACACGTAGATTACAAATTGCATTCGTACATCAAGATGATTAAAGATTTCAAATTTGCATTGTAGAGTTCATTTTACTCTCAACCACTTTTAAATATTGCAGACGAAATTACATTTATACTTCATTTTGAATTACCCCTAATTAGCAACATTTAAAACATTTTTGCAATTGGAACTGTATGTTTATTACTAACGGTCTATAAATTAGCCATTTGCCACCGTTAAAAGTGAACACCCAGTATAAAAAAAGCATGTTGCAATAAAAAGTGCATTTCCAAAAATTGCTTTTTTTTTTGGATTACCCCAACTAATAGATAAGGTTGAAACTGGAATCTTGAATGATTTACCTATACGTAAAACTAATGTGTTTGATATACTTGTTGATGTTCAAATAAAAGTTCAAATAGATGTGAAGCCTAAATTATATAAAATATTGCTGTTCTGTATAATTATTTTCGTTATTCTTATCCTAAAATCTTTATGATGAGCTTAGTTCGGTACTAACAATAGAAATAGTGCATAGTTAAACTTTATTTGGCATTTCAGAAAACTAAATCCAGCGCAGAAATAATCTTATCTTTTTACAGTTTAGCTAAAGTAAAACTCTTCAAAATTCAAATTAGATTTTGTACTCAGCGTGCTTGAACAGAAGGTCGAAAAGTTTAATTAGTCGTTTTTTAACAATTTGACGTTTACTGTTTCTGTATTAGTACTAGCATTACAAAAATATATCATTAAAAGCAATTAGGTTCTGCGCATATATAACATAATATTTTTGGGAGAACTTGGGGCAGAGTGGTTCATTTTAAAAAGATTTAACGATAGTGTGTTAAAAAAAAACAAGGTTGAATCCGTCGAATTTTGATTAAAAATATTTGAGAAGTAAATGTATAATTAATTTAATATAAACCTATTCTAACTCTTAAACAAAATGCTATTCAATTTAAAATTAACAAAAAACAATTTCTGTAAAACTCAAATGTACAAATCATTAAAATTTAACTTTAATCGTATATGTAACAAAGAAATACAATAAAGATAAGTTATCATCATACAGCTACCAATTGAGTTACCAATTAAGTCTCTTATGTTCGGTATTCCAAAATGAAAAACGGCAAAATTTATTTCACTTTGAGACTATCATGTAATTGTATTCTGTTGAAATCTAAAACTGACATCGTTTACACTATTTTAAAATTCACATATTCGCCTCACATATGAGTATTCATGATTTCTTTAAATGGTATTTTAATTTGATTATTTTTAAAATCATTTTAATTCAGAACTTGAAGTCATGACTCCCAGTAACATATTTACATGTGAACAGTCATAGTCTTCACTTCAGATTCTCATTTTAGTACCGGGGACTAAAAGCTGCTGTAATGGGCAATATTCCTGTGATGTAACGCGCTACAAATAAAAATATACAACAACATTTAGACCATAAATATTTAAAAAGAAAAATGTTTTTGTTCATTATTATTATTTTATAATTTTAATCGGGATATAATATGAATATTGATATGTATAATTCTTTATTTCTCACTTATCTGCAATATGAAAGCTACCTAATTAACATTTTTGAAGCATATTTCATAAAATTCTTTTAAAATTATAATCTAAAAATGGGGATTGGTAAAATAACAACTAGTTCATGCACATGAACAAATGAACAGGTCTCAGTTAAAAAATACATATATATTAGAGTGGAGCGAAAAAACGAATGTTAAAATTTTGATTTTGGATAACAGCCAAAAATTGCCTTTTAGTACCTCTAATACACGTGCAAAATTTCATGATTTTTTAAAAATTAATTCTGGTCTCTACCAGGACATTTATATTTTCAATGATTCACACGATAGATTCTTATCATTAATTGTACATTAACGAGATCTTTTGGTAATCTCATTTGATATTTTTATGTTTAAAATGTTTAGTGTAAATCCTTTTATCTTTTTCAAACTTTAACTCCTTATTTTAAAATACTCGAAACAGAGCACTGGGTTTTAAAAATTATATGTTGTCATCTTTACAGTCAAAATGAGTGCGCATGAAAGGAAATCGAAGTTTACCTTTACTGGAAGTGCAATGCAATATTCTATATTTGTTACTTCTTCAAAATTAAGTAAAGCTGTTTTGCCAACAATAGCAGAATGCATTAACATACTATTCTTTTACAAGGCAATAACTAAAACACAATGCGAAGAACTGTAAAGATCCACCGAAATCAGAGGAAACATCGAAGACGGCTTCAATTATGGTAATTTTCTAGAGATGTATTGATTAAATGTACTAACATTGTAGTTAAGGTACGATATTAAGATTTCTAATTAAGATTATAAAATTATAAATTATAAAACGAAAAAAAAATGTGAAAAGCAAATGTAGCGCATACGGGAGTCGAACCCGGGACTGGGCATCGAACATTGGTCCTCTGGACGATTGGCTACTGCTTATCCCACCGAGCTACGATCATGTGCTTTCATCTTTTCAAAGTAAGTATTTGAGTTGTGTCATTATACTAGACCCCCTGTTTGTCCAGATTTAAGGGGCGTTATATAAAATCCTTTGAACCTGAGGCTAAGGCGTCTCTGCCCTACAAAATATATTAAAATAATGAAAATATGTGATTATCAAACTTGGCCCTCTCCTTGTCAAATAAATAAATTTGCAATCATTCAGCTATTTGATACGAATTAAGTAAAAGCTATCGAGATTAAGTCATACAACTATTCTTTAAAATACATTGTTGTAAAGATAAAGTATTATAACCTGTGTAAAGTAAGTTTGAAAAATAAAAAAATTCTTACAAATGTTTTAATAAATAAAGCGAAATAAATCCAAAATTGACCTAATTTTATAACAGACGAAATTCTTGATATAGTGCGCATTTTAATATCATTCTTTTTGCTTTTAAGCGTGAAAAAATAACAACAAAAAGATTCAGCAATCTACAGTTTCCCCTTAGTTTTTAATAGAAATGCAAAACATATATTACCAAGATTTAAAAAAAAGCAATAAAAGTGAAAAAAAGATATTCAAAACTAAATAAATAATTAATAATATCTCAGAAATACAGTATGATACACTTTTCAAACAACTTGCATTTAAAAGTACATTTTTTCCTTATAAGGCAGCATAAAACTTGGAAATAGGTGAAATTTAGATGTTTACAAATTTGTAGTAGCGATAATTGCGAAAACAAAATTTCATTTTAAATTTCGTTTTGATGCCATTCGCAAAATGATGTATGCGTTACGCACAGATATGTTTTACCTTTATAATACAGAAGGTATAGTAAAATACACAAAAAATTCAAATAATAGGGACCACTCTTAAACTTCAAAATTAAAAATGAAGTTAATATCTTAAATTAAATTTTTTATATCGAATATTAGATCTATCAATCTAATTGTTCACAATACCAAATAATCTATCCAGAGATTCCAATTACATTTTTTATTGAATGTTTAGATCGATAATATCTTAAATTTCTTGTTTTTGAAACAAACATAAAATAATGTTGTCAACTTAAAAAGAAACTTCTACTGGAGATTTTTAGAAACAAATCTACTTGAAATGATTTTGAATGCTTTGAAATTGCAAATTGATGATTGTGTACACATTTAATGAAGTTAGCAGTCTTGGTAAGGCAAAGTTCTAACTGTTTAGTCCATTCTCTTTAGAAAATCTACATAGAAGTATTATTTCAACTCAAGAAAAGCTCTAATTACACTAGTTGCCCATCTAGTAAGTTTAGCAAAGTAAAACATATGATATGTACTGAAAAAACACTACTTACAATTTAATAATTTGCCTATAAATTTGGATTGATATTGCAAGGGCAGTAAAATTTGATCAATCAGGTTATATCTAATGTATATGTTTCTAATAATATTAAATAATTGTAAATGAAATATAGCTGTTTCGTGACTGAAAATTTGAGAATGAGTAGCTTAAGCGTAAGAATTTTGTAATAAACTTATTATTTTATTTGATACTATATCGCTTTACTGAATTAAAATGTACGAAATAAATAAATATCAAATAAACATAATGTAGTGCATATTATTAAGATTAGTTTATGTTTTGAGATATTACATTTTACATTGATTTTTTTTTCATTCAGTACAAAATTTTTATTACATGCACATAAAAGTCCTATATCAATGCTATATTAGTTTTCATTATTGTTTTCATAAAAAGATTACGAATAAAGTATACTAAATTTAAATATTCATTAAATGCCTCAGTGCTTTTTTTATCTTTGCAAAGATGAAATATATTGATCAAGCAACTTCCACCAATGTAACATCAGTTAATGTACATTATTTCGCTCTCGTCTTTATTCTCTGTCAAAGATTTGGAGCGCATCTGATTGATAATGATAAATGCTACTCTGAATTCAGAATTATTAAGAAAGTTCTTTTTTTTCTGAATACAGAATATTTGTGAAAGATATATCACATAATGAAAGTAAAATAAATTGTTTTATCGGTTAGAAGAAGATCTTACTTTGATTAAGTTAAGAATGCGATAATTCTTACATTCAGTTTACACAATTCATTCATTTACTGCCATACAAAGTAACAATATCATTGTAATCTGGAACGAAATGAATTATTTAAAACCTAATTTATATAACATAAACTGTAATCAGATTTATTATCGTAATACATTTTCGTCGTTGTATTGGTAATATTGTAATTTTTGTATTTGTTATTTTCAAATTCAAAGCACATACATAGTTAAAAATGTTACGCATATAAATTTCTATAAAAAAAATGCAATGTCTTGTATCAGTAACTAAACAAAAATATCATTATCACGTAGAACATTATGATTAAAATCCCATAACGTATGCATGTGTGACAAAATTTTTGAGCAATGTAACTTTTATCACATACATTTAAATTTGTATTTATTAATGGTGTAGAGAGTAAACAAACGAAAGTAAAAAAAAAGTTGATTGAACAGCATTGATAGTTTAACTGCCAAATATATGATTTTTCAAATATCACTGTTTCTAAATAGTATTACAAGGCTTAAAAAATTCAAAATTCTGCGATTAAAAGTAAAAATTAATAATCGAATTAAATAGTGTTCGATTTTTTATAATCTTTCTCACTTATTCATTAAGGCACGAGCGTTGCCTTTTATTCAGTTGTTGTCGATTGTAATATATCTGAGTAATTTCTAGACAAATTTGTCTTTTGTAAAAAATTAAAATTGAAAGTAGCAAGGGATAAAAAGTCTATGTAGTTTTTGGGCACACATGTTAGCCTTTATTCAAGGCTATATACTACATAATTATAAATTAATTTTAGTACCAATAAATTACTTATATTACTTAAATAAAAGTATAATTTAGCATAAATATTCACTGCTGCAATAAGGTCAGGTCGGGTAATTATAACCAGGGGCTAATTGTTACCACCACCATACTGGAGAAAACTCTGCATGGTAAAATTTTACTTCATGCTTATATATTAAATCCAAATAGCATTTTGAACAAAGTTTAGCAATATTTTTTATAAACGTATATATCAGTCTGGTGTGCTAATGGTCCTAATTACCCCAAACATATGTGTGTAGGCATAAAGAAGATAAGGAGAAATAAAATGGTTATAATTTCCCCACTAGTAGTTTTAACTATCCCAAACTTTTATAAGTGTGAGTTTTTGACGGAGTAATAATCACCATCCTTTTAACTTAATAAAGAGAGGGGCTATGTGAATCAAAACTGTTAAGAGGTATTTTTAAGGGTCAAAGTTGCTTCCTATGTACAAAAAACACCAATTTTTCATATGAAAAAAAAGCAAAAAAATAACAATGTTGAAAATGTATAAAGGGGTCATAATTACCCCTCCTGCCTCTATATAGTATATGGCCTTTAATCATCGGAGACATTCAAGTCTAGACATTTTGTCCAATATTTACACATACTTATCGGATTCTTTTGGAACTCGGGATTATAATATTTATCTCATATTTCTCAATATCCCTTTGATAAAGAGAACAATTTGGGGATCGACAAAAAAATCAAAGAAAAATAACCATGTACACTTTAATGCACGAAATGATATATTACTGCAGAATACAAATTTATGGATACTATATGACCTGTCTAGTGAGTTTTGTAAAAGTCGCACGTATATCCATTGAGATATAGCGATTTTTTTAAGTTGCAAAAATTTTTGCATGATTTTAGCAACAACATGTAGAGTCTGAAACCAAAGTTAACGCCATTTCAGAAAAATTGGCAAATTTTTTAGGAACAGTATAGATCAATTAAAAAAAAATATTTTATGAAATACTAGATGACCCGCCCGGCGTTGCCCGGGTCCGTAATAATAATACTAAATGAACTTTAAATTTGTATGATTTTCTCTTTAACTCGAAATGTATGGAAATATATTGTCTGAAATACGTGGCTACTGACTGTGTGAAAAATTGGTTTAAAAAAAAAACTTATATTTAGCTGCAAAAATGCTCAAAGTGACTGCAATGGGAAACGTGGGAGGCACTGTGTGTAGCGATTGCGTGCCTGTCGTGTTAAATTGTTGATATTTATCCGTAAAAATCATTGCTAAGTCATGTAACTAATTACTTTTTTCACATAGAAATATCAAGTGAAATATTTTGAATTTCAAACTAATTATATCACTTTCTAATCCGCCTATACCGTGAATGACATCGATACTTGAATGATTAGCTAAAAGTATATAATATTATAAACATAGCTGTCAACTTTCAACTAGTGTTCCGTAATACTTGGATTAGTTTGATCCATGTCAACCTCATTTCGAACAAAAGATAATATATTTCATGAATCTTGATTTATTTACTTTCAGTTTTTTAAGTGGCACTCATATAGTTTTATTTCTTTAAAAAAAAATTCTGGTTCGAAATTCATTAAACCAGGATCAAATTAACACACGTATTACGGAAGATTAATATAAGGTAGGCCCCTATGTATAAAATGTAATCTAAATGTATATATTTTTATAATTTTAAAGCCATTGTAAAAAAAGTCTATATTTTTAATCAAAGCATGCGTAATGTTCGCACCGTTGTCAAAATCCTAACCGCAACTAATTGTACCGTAATCATAACCTGTCTGTAAACTAACTGCGACTTAACCGTAACCTAACGGTAACTTAAACATAACATAAATGCAACCTATAGCCTTTATCTTATCGCAACCTTATCCGTAATCTAACCATAACCTAACTGCAACTTAACCTTAAATTAACTGTAACTTAAATGTGATATAACTGTAACCTAACCGGAAATTAAATATAACCTAAGACAAACCGTAAACGTAATTACAACCCATCCAGGCAAAATTGCAATCCGGACCGAGCTTAAAAATTCAATATGAAAAAATATTGGAATCTGACCCAATGCAAATTTGAACCGGACAAAAAATATCCCAATCAACCATAACCCGATCCAATTACGACAAAATAACTTTTGTATATATGTTATTTGAGCCGAACATAAAAATTCAATTTGAAAAACCCCGATATATGAACCGAGTCAATTCCGAAACGGACAAAGTTATTCCAAATAACTATAACCGGATACGAACAGGACAAAATAATTTCTATGGACATAAACCTATACATTCTAATCTACTAAGTGCCAACATTCTCACATACAACAGCTATGATCAAAATCCTAAATTAAACTGGATGTTTGCCAGTCTATGAATTTTAAAGGTGTTTGAAAAAAACAAACAGTCACTTTTAAATTGGTTGGTTTATTTCCGTCCCAGATTTTTAATTATTGCGTAAAACGTTTTATACAACCAACCAATCATAAGCAAGCGAATGGAGAAAAAAGCGAAAACATGATTTTTAATTAGATTTAAATGATTTAGATTTAAATGATTTAATGATTTTGATTTCAGAATTTTATTTATTATGAGAGTGAGTTCTGGATTTTAATTAATTACTCAGTTAGTAATTGGAATTTCGAAATTCTGAAGCTCAGGTGCATCATGAGTGCTTTGGGGCTACTCTCAAAAGAATTTTGAGCCTCGTACATGCTGTAGATTTTGCTAGCTATCGCAGACATACAAAAACACACACACGCAGACAGACAGAGTTTTGTTCTTTTATTAGTATAGATGTGTAGATTTATGAAATGATTTTTTATCTGCGCATGCTCGAACTATATTAATGATCTTTTCACACAAGTTAACCCGGGAGAACGCGCGCTTTTCAAGGTATGAATGATTTTAACTTTTCCACCAATAAAATCTAATTATAACAGTCACTTTATTAAGACGGAGACAATTCTTACAAATTTTGCGATAAAATAAATTGACGATCACTTTAAAAAAATTAGTGGTTACAATTGTAAAAACCACACGCACTCAGGGTCTTTTAGGCCCTGCGCGCGTCCTCGCGGGTTAATAGTGAACTCTATGAAGCAACTCACAATGAGTCCTGTCAAATTCTGTGAAAATTCAGAAAGTTGTTGTCAATAGAGTTAGCTGGTTTTTAGTTGTTCTCTAAAAGCAACACGATGATAAAGAGTTTTCCGCAAATTAGCATTTTTTATTAACTAAATTTTGAGAAATAGCTAGTATTTAATGAATATCAACGTGTAGACTATGAAAAAGTTCTTCAATTTTGATACTTCTATATATCATGAAATAGATTCATGCTCATAGTTAATAAAAAAATTTCAATTATCAATTGAAAATGAAAAAATAAAAATAAAAATAGACAATTTGTTGATAACCAGTTATCATTAAGCAGTTTGTATAGAGCAAATAGAAAATCAACTCGCTCCTATCATCAATATCGTTCTGAAATTTCAGGGTATTTGACTTGATATTTTTAAGAGTTGTTTCATAGAGTTCTATATTAAATTGTGTAACAATATTTTGTTATGTTTCGTGCATGCGCAGATAAAATGTGTTTTATATAACTGTTCATATGTCATTGAATATTTAATGTAGTTTTATTCTAATTTCCCTACATACTTGTACTACAATTTTCCAATTTTTCTGAAACTGGTGTTAAATTTAATTGAAATCTACATGATATAAGCTATAAACATTCAAGATTTTTTAACATTTTTTAATAGTCGTTATATCTCAATGAATATGCGTGTTGTTCCTACACAATTTAGCAAACATGCTATTCAGCATCCTCAAATTTCTATTCAGCATTAATAGGTCATTTCGTATAGTTTAATTTACAATTAAATCCAAAATGCAATTACTTTTCTTTGATTTTTTTGTTGGACCCTAAGTGTCTTCCTTATTAAATTGACTTCGATAAATATGACTTCAAATATATCTTTTATAATACTGAAGATACAGACGAATCAGACATGAAATTGTTTTAAATATTTTACAAAATGTCAAAAACTGAAAGTGTCCGGTCATTACTGGTCATAGAGTATAATTTGTAATTTATATTGTAACATTAAAGAAGGTTTTCTTGCTGGAGTTTTTCACATTTGGGACTATCAATGTGTTCCATTAACCCTTTGTTGCATACTGTCCACTATAGTGGACAAAAATTCATTCCCAAATGCTAATGAATTCAATTCCCAAATGCCACATTGGCACCGGAATTTTGATTTAAAAAAATTCGTTTTGCTAAATTCCTGCAAAATAGCTTTTTCTTGTTTACAAATAAAGCTGTTTTCAAATTTCGGCGTCAGTCATCAATTTCAACACTTAAGCAATGAATTTTATCTGCGTCGCAAAGTATTAAGCTATGCAACAAAGAGTTAACCCTTTCAGGCGGAGTGTTACCACTCCGGCAATACCTAATTTTAATTCCAAACTTACAAACGGCACCAATAATATTTTAGTAAAATTTTACATTTAGAATGTCAGCTTAAATCAGGGAATTCTTAATTTCTAAAAAAGTCTTTTGCAAATTCCGGTGTCAGTCAACAATTTCTCATTTTAGGAACAGAATTTGCCTGCGCCGGAAAGATTTTAATAAAACTCTATTAAAAACACGTAATTGCACAAATTCAGTGTGCACCGGAAACATTAAAACAGTTATTGATTTTGAAAATAAAATCAACAAATATAAAATTATTATCATATTCAAAGAAATTAAAAATAACTAAATTGCAAATGTAATACACATATGGGAATTTGAATCTCAGCTCTTTTTTCAAAATGTATTGCCTGTATTTACATTGTTTAAGTACATAAAAAAATTGTTTCTGAATAAAACCAGTAAATACGAAAGGCCATGAAACGTAGAAATACTTTTGATTTTTTTTTTCTTTTCGATTTCGATTTACGAATTCTCGTTTAGAAAATGGAAAAAGAAACTAATAGGCGTCGTCAGACAGACTAGAAAAAAGTTTAAGAAGGTACTAGAAAGACCTGGTTAATGATCATTTTCATTTCGTATTTTATTTTGTAGAAATGAGAATTTTTCTCGGAAGAACTGAATGTAAAGGAACAAAATCTAAATCTTAAAAATGGTGTTGACAATTTTTTTTCTATGGTAACGATTACTCTTTCAAAACGTTATGTTGAATAGGAAATTATTTGCAGTTTCTTTCGTTTTTTCCTGTTCGAAAAAATAGTATTGATACTTATAAAATAATTTGAATTTTACATAAATAATCGTTTTACATTAGTAAGAAAATAACATTGATTATAATTTAGTACAACATTGCACCAATATTGTAGTAATCGGAAATACTTCTAATAAAACACTATAATTGGTTAAATTTTGCAATTTCATAGCCAAATTTGCAATGAAATTTCCCTATGCTCCCGTCATTTGTATTAGATAAGTAAAAATGATCAAACAGGAAATCGCACGTCATATTATAACTATCTTTAAAAATATAGTGGAAAAACTATTGCATTCTAATGTAAAAATGCATGAAGAACAAAAACTACTACGATAACACATATTGAATTCAGTGATACGGAAATGTCTCTCCCTCAAAAATATGGCACACACTGTAAAAAAAAATTCAAGAGGTTACTAAAAATTTCTTAGTAAATTTGTATTCCACAGAATTTTTTAATAACCATTACAAACTTTTTTTTGCAAGTGAAATAAGCATTTCTTTTGTAAACTGAACAAAAGAATTTTTTGTATAACTAACCTAAAAATTTTTAGTATGAGCCACAAAGCAAATTTTAGTAATAGCTCCAAAATTACTTTTAATAACCATTACGTGCAACCGAAGCGGAGGAGCTTCCTTGGAGCTGCATCCAGACTTCTGAAGCGGAAGATTTTCGGCAAAACCGCAATAGATGGCAGCATTAAACATTCTTAACTGCTCCGACAGGATTTTCATAATCCCTTTATTAACAAGACACTACAGACATTCGGGGTGTATTTGGCGGTGGCAAGTTTCGAACCCGGGACCTTTTAGCCTGGAGTCCGTTACTATAACCACTATGCTATCAAGGTCACACCAACTGAGTTTTAGTAAGAGCTGTTAAAAATATAAAACTATTAACTCTATTCGTTGCTAACTTTTTTCTAGTAATTCTTACAGATTTTCTAGTAACCGACTAAGATTACTAAAAATTTTTTAGTAATTACAAGGATCACTAAAGTTTTTTTAGTAGATCGACCTTTTTTTTTACAGTGTAATCATCATGCCAAAAAATAATCAATATCTCTCATGGAGTATCATTGATTTATTTATTTGTAAGATTTAATAGAATGAAGAAACTTTTATTAATATTTTATTTAAACTGTGATTCGATTTTTATGAAATTTCAAATAATTAGACGAAATTCAGAGACGTTTATAATGTAAATTAAATTTAAAATCATTCGGTTGGGTAGTTTTCGTGGTTTTGTTCATCTGACGAAAACTTATTCGTCTCTCTCCTCTGCTTGTCTCTCCGTCACGCAGTCCGTAAATAAAAACTGTATAAGTCAGAAGGTTGAAATTTTGTGTACTTGCAGCTGAATACTTCGTGTCACACGAATAAATCATAAATTTGAAAAATCTATGATTCTAATTAAACCAATTTTATGAATGTCATACTTTTTTTTCGATTTAAATTTTAAAAGTGAACCTTAATATCAGCGTTTTTGTTGTAGACATCATAGCTCAGAGTTAAAGCATCTCGCTAGTAAACAGAATATTCTTAGTTCGAACCCCATTGCTGGAACTTGAAATTTTCTTACTAAGATGGATTTATTTAAAAATATGCATTTTTTGCCTATTTCAGGCTTTTAGATATTTTCATTTAAATCCTTGGCATTCATAAAACTTTTTGAAATTCAATTTTCTTACAGTTTTTAAAAATATTGTGATGAGTTAATGAGTCGGTATTTTAAAATTTGTTTAAACTTTTTTTTTTTCGTTTTTAGGATGCTTAAATTTTATTTTTATCTCGACAATTTTTTTTTTAATTTCGGATTTTCAAAAATCTTGAGTTTTGCATTTTATTTCAATAATTTGATTTGAACATTTTTAATTTGATAAAATCGAATAATGTCTTTTCATAATAAATCTAGAATTAAATTTATTGATGCTACCATCTTTGTAAGAATTTAATAATTAAAAAGTAACGTTTGGGATATATTAATTAAAGGATAAGTTGTTTGAAAAGAAATATGAAACGAACAATCTGTGCGATTTGCGATCACACTTAACAACTTGTTGCGCTCTTACATGCAGGTAGAAGGATGGAAAGACAGAGGGACGGATCAGAAAACGACTGTAGGGATAACGTATTTAAATAATTACGAACGCACATGAAAATGAAACGTAATAATATTTTTTTCCAATATTAATGAAATATCTGCATAATTTAAGCCCCATTGTCGGTTAAATTTTCAATAGTCATACTGTTAAGATTGGTAACCGTATTAACAATAAATACAATATTTGAAATATAAAGTTTTTCTGTTAGAGTCAATATACCACTTTAAAACATTTTGAAATAAAAAAAAAAGTTTTAAGCTTCAACATTTATTTAAAACTACATCCAAAGTACTTTTCTTCTTAAACGATTTTTATTAAGTTTAAAAAAAATATAATAACGCTGATTACTTATACATCCTATTTGTTTCTTTATAAAATAAGACGTTTCTTTTGCAAAAACCAACATTATTAATGCTTAGAAATGTAGCCTTACAAAATGAATATTGAAAATTTTCATATTTCAAAATAGTTTTTGTTACTAGAGAGTGACCAAAATTAAAGTGGCCTTTTCTTTTTCATCTTTAAAAAAATGAAAAAGAAATGGCCATAGTTAATGAATATGGAAACTGTCTATCACAGAACTATCTACCAGTCTATCGTTTTATTAAACTGAGACAGCTCTACCTGAAATATAGTAACGGCATTTTTTTCAATGTTCTGTATAGTTCTTCTCGTGTGTAAGGTTTATTTTAGTAGATCTGACCCCTCAATATTCAAACGATAAAGGTGCCAGGATATTTTACTGCCTTTGATGAGTGTCTTTTCTGCACTGAACATCACATGCATTCTTGCCACGTTTGTAAAGTCAGTGTACCCTGTTGCATCATCTTGCCGAAAATATACCCATATTCGTTTAAGTTCTATGACTTGTATCAAAGATTTAATAAACAGATTATGTACAGATCTCTAAGCGTTAAGAGTTTTCTAAAATAATTGTGTTATGATGCGGAAACCTAACATCGATACATGTCCGATGCATAATGGTCCATGTGAGTTAAATATTGTAAAACACTGAAACAAGCCTAACCTGAATATATAAATAAAATACTGGAAATACAAAAGTCCTATATCCACTCTATATAAAAACTACTCCAGAACGCAACATACGAAATTTTGTCTGCTTGTTTAAGTCGTGAACAACACTAAATGTGTAAGGATATAAATACAGGTAATTTCGGCATCAAATTTAAACATAAAATTTCGGCATCGCGATTCCTTGAATCCCTCTTGCACAGATAATTTTCATTGAAATTTCAACGTATTTCGTTCTAAGTTTTCCTGCCCTCGAGCAGTTGTTTCTCCTGTTTGAAATTTTCATATAACGAAAGTTTTTATTCTCCAGTAAAAACGTTTTGTGCTATTCATCACTATGTGTTGCATCGCAAACTTTGTCAAAAGGTTTTGCCAAAACACTTTCATTCATAAATTTTTGTACAGTTTTACTCGTTTTACACGAATTGTACAACGCATAAAACTTCACAATCAATACGTGCTGATTTTATAGCGAATATACTTTTGTGTTTGACCAGATACACAAAAATACCTGCACCTCTTACTGACTCAAAATGAGTGTTTAGCGTGAGGTTTTAGCGCTTTAATGACACAGCAAAGAAATTGGGAATTATTAAATAGTTAATATGAATAGTTAATGAAATTATTAAATAGGAATCTTCACATAATTCATTTTTCATACGAAGAAAAAAGTAGTTCCTTAAAACTGTTTACAGTTACCCAGCCCAGACCATTTATGTAAAATACCCAGGTAATTAGATATGAAGGCCGATTGTAAAAGAAAGAAAAACTTAACAACTCAACACTTAAGAATTATTAGAACTTTGACATTTTAAATAAACTCACCAGTATACTTTAAGTATTGAATCCAAAAGTATGTTAAGTGCGGTCGCAATTATTCAAATAACATATCACTAATAGTCGTCGTCTGGTGTATTTACCTGTCTGTCTGTCTACATATAACAGATGGAAATCGAAAACATATACATTTGCTGCAAAATTTTATGTGTCATTTCAAATTTTATGAAAATCGGATATATAGATTAAATATAGCGACATTCAAAATTATTCTGTTACACTACGGCCAAAGGTAAGAAGTTGTTTAAAATGCATTTTAATGATCTTACATCCTTTCAAACATAGATAATTGATAAGCATTGAATTGATCTAAAATATACGGTATGTAGATATGTGGTGCAAATAACATTTATTATTCATTTACAAGTTCACACAAAGTAATTCCTTTACATAATAATAAAGAGGTAAATATTGTTTGCGACCTATTAATTAATATAATAACATTAAGGTGTTTCACTGATGATGAAATTGACATACGTTGCTGAGGATTATAGCGTGTTTTTTCATGCATAACGGAAACTGCATTTTAATAATGTTACACACTTTTGAGACTAAAGCAATTAATGTGTATTTATGAACTGTACTAAAATAGACATTCGGTAGAATATGTAGTAAAAATAATATTTTGTATTAATTTACAGGGTCACAGACAATAATTCTGTTACATAATGGTATGAAGGGAAACATTGCTTGCGTCCTACATTAATTATATTAAACCATTTCGCACATAATGAAATTCATATACGTTGCTAAGCATATCCTCTTGAGACCTCGCGTCCATTTTATTGGACATTTTTATTTATTTTTATAATATACTTAATTTCAATTGGAACTTGTAAATACTTGCTGCCCATTGTACTATATAGTCTGGTGCTGCTATCTGTAAGCCGAAATAATAAAAAAATGCAGCTATGTGTATATTATATTCATTTGAAGGTGGTAGAGGGGGCTTGTTTTTATTTTTCTGTAAGGGTTTTTTGGAGGAAGGTTTTTGAGGGATTGTTCAAATAGCATCAAGAAACAAAGATTTTACCACTTTGATGCCTTTTCAAGTTATTGCTTGGCAACTTTAAATTTTCTTCTTTCTTACAGCTGTAGTTGATGGGGATATAAGCTGTCCATATTGGGAACCGTGCGTAGTTTTACTAAATCTCCTACCAAATGAATAAGGAAAATTATTTTAAGCAAAATATGCAATAACAATCGAAAATATGTTTATTATATTTCTAAAATACTCCATTTTTTAACATTTAATGTAATTTTACCATATCTAATAAGAATTTAAGCTTACAAATAATTAAGATCAGCACATCTCGAAATAACAAGTTTCCTCCTAAATGGCGAACAGCGCTCTTTTTTACACTTTCCAGGCTTAATTATCTTTTCAATTGTTTTTCTTCGCGAAAATGTTTAGCCATCTTTCGATCAAAATTATTACCTTTAAAAATATTAGGGGTGTCCATATTGAGAGCCCTGTCCATATAGGGTACAAATACCTTATTATATAAATGAAACGGAATCGCAGTTTAAGTAATCTGAAGTACATTTTAGAGAGTAAAAAAATTTCCACATCATTTCCATTCTACAGGACGTTGGATCTTTATGAGTTGTTTCTATTCATATTTGACTCTTTTCGTATACTGAAGAGAATTATTAGTTTTTAATTAAGAAATCAGCACAGTATTGAAATATATAATAGGTACAAGAGTAGATAATATATTTTCTTAAATTAATAACAAAAAATGCAAATATTATCCTAAAATTGTATAATTTTACGGGAAAATGCTTGTTCCAAATGAGTACATTGTTAAATTCTTGATTTTAGTGAAATATATATTTTGCTATGCAGTATTTGATAAATGCAGATATTTAGAATTAAGTCCTTATTATGTTTTATTCTTGTTCATTATAACTATTTTTCGTATTATTTTTTATACTACTATGCTATTTATAATTAAAATGAGAAATATGGTCATTTTTAATTACCAATAAAATTTTAAAGAAAATTTAATTAATGATCACAATATAAGATTACAAAAAAAAAAAAAAAAAAAAAAAAAAAAAAAACTTATTTTGATTTTTTTCGAATTTTTTCCGCCATTTACTTGCAAGTTGTTGTGCTGCGTCACTAATTGTTATCATTATTCAAATGAATAAATAAGTGGTGATCAGAACAGTTAATAAACAAAACAAATTATTATTATTATTGTTATTAAATCACTAAATTGACCAACACGTTTCGTATTTAGAGTAACCTTTTTCTATTTCATGATGCAAAAATTGAATTTATGTGATATCTGGAAGTGATGTATAAATAATTTCAGATGATAGTAAAATTTGTAATCAAATAAATAAGTACACGATACTAAAATCTGGTTTTTGAAGCCTGTGTAGCGATCTTATCTTTCTTGATAAGAATTATAATACAAAATAGGTTATCAGTGGTGGAAAATTCACAGAGATAGATCCTACTACCACCACTAGAATTTAGTTGTATTTTTCGGCTTACGTGGACAGAATTTTTGAAATTTTATTAAAGTGGCGAAAACTGTAAACACTTAGTAGCGTTAACTGTTAAAAAATTGGTGTATTAACAGTGTTACCTTTGTGATTATCTTTCACCATTGGGTTATGCGCATGAAATACAACATGTATTGCATATTCTTTTAACTGTAAATAATAATTGACTTTCAGAAGCACATTCATAAACAACTGAATTTCAGGTTCATCTATACATATTTTACGTTTAATTATTTTTTAACTCTTATTATTATTATTTAATACCCAATTAAATGTTGTATCTTTATTATATGTAGGACACAATTTTGTGTCATTAAGTTTCGTAGAATGCTAAATATTTTACATTCAAAAACATGTTTTTTACAGGACTAACACCCATTGTTCATGTTATTGGACACGTTAAAAAGAATGTATTTTTATTTTTTTTTTAATATATGGAAACGTGTATTGTTTTCTAGCCTCAAAAGAAACAAAATTCTCATATATTGTAAAATTTCCTGAAAAATTAATTAATTGGGTCGCAAGGATATATAATTGCTTAGCATTTGCGGGGACATAGAGATGATTTCGGACACTATACAATATCCAAAATACGGACTGATGGATGTACATTTTTGGTTATGATATGTGTTTTTAAGCTACACGAAAAAGATATAAAAATCCGTAAATTTTACTGAGGTTGAATGAAAATTGCTCAAAGGAGATTTTTCAATGAATAATGCATTTTAACACTTAACTGAATTTTGTATGTTATGGTATTTTATGTTTTTGGAATATAGAAAAAATATTAGGGCCAAACAAAGAATTTGACAGATTACCACCTATAGGTACACTGTAAAGAAAATCGTTAAATTTACGGCAAAAACTGCAGGCAGTCATGCTGCTAGCGGATTTTGCCGTAAAAATTGCAGTAAATTTAGATGTAATTTTTTTCATTACATCGAAATTTACTGCAATTTTTACTTCAAACACTGCTGTTAGCATTGCTGCGAGCAGTTTTTGCCCTAAATTTAACAGATTTGTTTACAGTGTAGTAACCTCTATAAGTCTCATTTCAATATATTTAGCATCTTTTAATCTTCATTACATTTTTTGCTAACTAATGGCATGTACATAAAGATAGTAGGTAAAATACAGGGCCGTACAAAATATTTCAAGAATGCTTCTGTCTATTGGTATGATGATTTGAAAGCAAAAGTTTAACATGTTATATAGTTTCAACACTTCCCAACATACTTTGAAGTGTTTATGAATTCAGTTTGTGTGTCCATCTGTAGGTCTAGCTGAACGCTAAGTTGGATTAATATAGCTAGATTGCTCTTTGATTGATGCATGTTACATTTATTTACTATGCCCTGTTCGGTTTAAATCAGAGTATATAACGTTCATAGTTTATTAAAAAAAGACACTGAAAACCATTCCATTACGTTATGGTCTATGGGAAAAGAAGTAATTTTATAAATGCGTATCACCTACAGCCGTCGCGTCGTCTGGTCCATACGTCTTTTTGTCTGACTGTGTGCACATAAATGCGCAAAAGCAACCGAACGAAATTATTTTAAATTCAACGCATATAATAATTGCAAAACTTTGTAGGTTAATTTCAAATTTTATGAAAATTGCATCAAAGATTCAATAGATAATAATAAAAGTTTCCTCCATTGAATTAAAACCTGCCTTACATAATTAATTGAATGATGTCTCATGATAAGAAATCATTCTAGGCTGTCATTTTTTTTACATTATATTTAATGAATTGTATCCTTTCCGTATCGCTGAAAAAATACATATATTAAACAATCATTAATAAATATCATCGTAATAAGTTTCTTATTCATGCGTTTTTGCATAAAGTTGCACTATCATTTTCACCACGATTTGAATATTTATAAAATTAGTCATAGTCTGAACGCTCCAGATTTTTCATGTTTGACGTACAATGTCTAGCTTACTTATAATGAATTGTGTTTTATAAGATAATAAATGTATTTAGAAATCATTTTTAATTAAAAAATAGTCATGTATAAATATTTTGAAAATACAGACTGCATACAGATTTTTAAGAATATTTAATTAGATCTTTAACTTTTTCGCCCTTTTTGTGTGTTTAATCACAAAATGTTTTTAAAAATTCTGAGATTAATTTAAGATAGAGTTGAATTATAAAACGAAGGAATAATATTCATAGAAGTTGCATGTATTATTATATAAAATAGTTGATTAATCTATTTAAGATTCGATTTATCTGTTTTGCATTTTATTCTGTAAATCAAAAGTTTATAACATTTAAATGAGTATTTTAAGATAAATTGAGATTATAAAACGCTTTTTCACAGTTAAGTCTTTAAACGTCGCGTTTTTTACAACCATATATGAATACCTCAAAGAAAAAAACATACCAAAACAGACGAGACGTGAGTTTCTTTCTGGTGTTTTTAGGTGGTTATTTGTTTCATTAGAATAATTTTTAAACACGATTATTTAATCGGTAAATTAATTACAACACATGTAAATTATGGAACTGCAGAAAATTGGCTCATACTAAATTACATTAGTAAAGTTCCATATATTGACCTTCGATTTATTCTTTTGAGTTGATCCAGAGTATCAGACCAGATTAAGTGATAGTTGAGGTTAATTGGGTGAAATAGTCATCCAGTGTTCGTGTTCGGGATGTCTCAGTTGGAAGAGCATTGGCGGCTTCAGCCAACACATACCTGGTTCGAATCCTGGCACGGACTTTTTTCACCCAAAAAATGGAAAATTTACATGTGTTATAATTAATTAATCGATTAAATAATCGTGTTTAAAAATTATTCTAATGTAATTTAGTATGCAGCAATTTTCTGCAGTTCCATATGTTGGCCTTCGATTTATTCTGTTGAGCTGATCCAGAGTATCAGACCAGATTAAGTGATCGTTGAGGTTAATTGGGTGAAATAGTCCTCCGGTGTTCGTGTCCGGGATGGCTCAGTTGGAAGAGCATTGGCGGTTTTAGCCAACACATCCGTGGTTCGAATCATGGCCCGGATTTTTTCACCCAAAAAATGGAAAATTTACATGAGTTATGTGTTATTCCTAATTACTCCAAATGGCTGTCGAAGGGAAGTTATAAGAAACATGTTCACCATTTCTTGTAAAAATATAGTTTTTTGTCAATTGCAAATGTTTGCTTTCAACAGTTAAAGGGTAATAAGTGATAAGCGTTAGTAAGTCTTCACCGACCAAAACAACTTTTAAGAACGAAAAGCCCAAAGAAATAATTAATGACATTTATTGCTATAATCCCTTTGACTGCTTACTGTACTTAAGTGGAAGTTTAGGCATTCATTGATTCTCATTGAGATGAGAAAGACTGAATTTAAAGAGTCAGATATGCTTAAAGTTGCAAAACTTTCAACATTCACTTATTAACATTTTTTCTATTCTTTCATTAATTAATTATCATAATGATATTTCTGTAAATTAATAGCTTTTTTGAAATTTGAATTAATTGTCTATTCATGACCATTCTTTCATATTTTAGTCTGAGGGAATGTATTAGAAAGGAATATTTTTAATAATTTATAAGTATTTATATAAAAAAATGAACTATCACTTTTTTTCGGAAATATCTTTCATCATGTGAAGCCCAAAATATGCTCATAAAAAATGCAAAAAACTGCATTTAGATATTTTAAGAATTCGAAATAACAAGAAAAAACGTTGCACAATGCAAAAAAAAAAAGATTAATTCTGTAAACTTTCTTAATCTGCTGCAAAAATTCCTTGAAGTATTTCATAAACATTAATTTAATATTTTCAAAAATATTTAGTGTATTGCATTCTATATTTTGTAGCTTCTAAGGTTTCAGTCATATTTTAACTTATAAAGACTTTTGCGCATAGAAATTTATTTTCCAATAGTATAGCAAAAATATTAAAGTCATGTAAAAAATTCTAAAATTAAGGAACTTATACAGTTTCTCTTTCATAGGTGTATTTGCATTTTTTATATGAAACCTTTCATGTCTTTAGAAGGGTGTTTATCAATCTCTTTCAAAGATCAATGGGTGTTTCTGACATCCTTCAAAATAAAGCAATGTGATAAATATAGATTAAGAACATGCTGATTAAATACGTCTGCATTCAGCTTATTAATAATTATCTTATGATAATCTTATTCATATGCTTATAGCTGTTTCAGGGATGTAAATAAAAACACTAAGTATGAAATATCATAAAATATTTAAACGATAGATACATTTCGTCTCTTGTGGTTAAATTGGTTATAAAAACCCAAACTGTTTATAAATTAAAAAATTCGCAAATCTATTTTTAAACTCTATTTAAAATTGATCTACATGGTGTCATAAAAATAGGGAATAAGTTTCATTTTTAACCTGCTGCTTATAGAAAGGCGATGTAAATTACAAACGTGTTCAAAATAAGGCAAGCATAAAGGTTATGCTTATGAAATATTTCTAACACCTATTTTTTTAAGACATTTTCATGTAGCGAGACTGTCCTTGGACTTACAGGTTAAATTTATAAAAACATTTAAATGCTTTTACAAGTACAGGGTGGTCATAAAAAAACTTTGCCGATATTTGCAGCTCTAGCGGCCAGTCCGTTCAACCGGTCGAGGTGAAATTTCAGATATAGCTATTCAGAGGTATGAGCTCGAGATTCTGTGAACGTCAAAATAATGGCGCTCACGGTTACGGTTATTGTTACAGAAACTCGAAAATGTCCAATGGTCACACCTAATTTCTTTCATCGCAAAATGCACAGCGCATGCAAAAACCCTATAGAGCGTTGGAAGTGTATGGTTATTGCAATAAATGGACGCGTTATGCTCGCACAAAATCAGTTCTACGAACGGCCCCAAAAAACACGACCAAGGCGCACGAAGAAAATTTGAATATGAAAGAGACAAAATATCAATCACGGAGCGTCGTTTGGCAAATAGTCAGCGTAGAAAACGGATAAAAAGTAGGTAGGGAATGTTAGTTCTTCAGTCAGAGCTCGCAGATGGCAGCAAAATGACTTCGTTCGTGGTGAGGTGGTAAAACTATTATCAAAATGAGATTAATGCTGAGAAAACCTGGCGCGTTTTACGTCGAAACCATCGCCAAATACGTGGCCTGTGCATTTCATAAGCTCTTCGTGATTTAGTAATGAAATTCGAAGAAATTGGCTGCTCCTGTGATAGTCCGCGATACGGACGACCAACTGTTCCTGAGGATACTGTTATGGAAGTTTATCACATAGTGACAGAGGACGCATGCAAACTACAAAAGGTGTATCTCGTGTATTTGATATATCAAAATCAATGGTCATAAAGTTATTTCGCTCTGTAATCCGCATGTTTCTTTACCGGTACCAGATGGTAAGAGACCATAAATAACACATAGACTTTGTTAATGAATTTCTTATCCAATATGATGGAGATAACGGTAGACCTCTTCGTATATTACGAACGGACAAGGCACCTTTCACTTTAACTGGTAACGTCAATGGCCTCTGCGATCCCCCGACCTCACTCCTATGGATTTCAGGTTCTGGGGATATCTAAAATCTAGAGTGTACATGTGCAATCCGCAAACTCTGCCGGATTTGACAGATTCTATCAATCGTTAGATTGCAAATATCCTTCACGCGATGTAACGTTCGGCTGTATTGTTCACAGTCGCCACCGTAATGTGTAATTGCCGGTGATGGCTCCTATGTGGAAAATGTGTAATCAAAATAAAAGTTTTCTCCGATCTGTGTTGTAATTAGAGATTAGTGTATTGATTCTGTGTCATATTCAAATTTACTCCTTGCGCCCCAATCTTGTTTTTTATGGGGCGGGGAGGAGGGGATTCGAAGAACAGTTTTTTGTGCGTCCATACGTGTCCGTTTCTTTCTATGCACGCACGGTTCCAACGCTCTTTAGGGTTTTCGCATGCTCTGAGCATTTTGCGATAAAAAAGTGGGTGTTGCAATTGGAAAATTTCGAGTTTCTGTAACTATAACTGTAACCGTGAGCGCCATTTTGTTGCCGTTCAGAGAATCTTGAGCTCATACCTCTAAATAGCTATATCTGAAATTTCACCTCGATCGGTTGAACGGACTGGCCGCTAGAGCTCCATATACCAGCAAAGTTTTTTTATGACCACCCTGTAAATCAGTAATAATTGCACTGCATTGCTAACAAGATATAACATGCTCAATATTATTAACTTCCGGTAGATCTTTGATCCAAGAACCGAAAGCCTATATTTTTAGCTTCAGAAATTTCCGAAATTTCATAATGTTTAAAGTATATAACACTGAGAGTTGTGTTTGAACAATTTTATATGACAGAGCATGTGTATATACATATATCTAGTCTACAATTTATAGGTTAAAAGGCTAGTAAAAATAATAAATTGTAAATTATATAAAATTAGACTCATTTTACATCATTGACATCATTAGAATAATTTTACTACGTTATTTTGAACACTTTTGCAATTTTTGTTGCTTATTTATCTGAACCGAAGTGAACAAGAAAAAAAATCATATACATTAGGGAATTTTATGGAACATATTTCATCCCATTCAGAAGACTGTAACAAGTTTTCACCAATTAAAAATGTGAAGCATTGTTTCGAATTAGTAAATTATTTGGAAAACACAATTCAAAGCCAGTTTCACCAATTACCATCTATAATCTAAAAAATTTCGAATTGTTTTGTGAAGCCCTGTGTGAGATCTACATATCTGGAGTAAACATAGAAACCATGCTTTCTCCTTTAAATACAAATTTTCATTAAACAGAAAAATCTTTTAAAAAACAAAATAACTTGTATTAAATACTAATTTTTATTTGTGTATTTTTATTACTGTTATACGAGAGAATTCCAAGCATTTGTAAGATATTTAACCTAAAACTAAATTATAATAAAGAGAATATTGCTCAGTTAAACTGATAACATTGAGCTCACAGGCTACGCATACTAATTGTACATTACAGAATTGTATTTTCGTTAATTCCGTTCGAAAAAAATAAGAAGGGGAAACAGCTCTCCCCTTTCTCCTTTTTTATACTTAATCATCGAATCTCCTAAACTATCAAGGTCATGCTTTATCATATAAAAAATCTATATCCAAAATTCAGAGCAAATCGGATAATTCTTAATAAAAACCCATTTAGCATTTATATAATTTAAGAGGAGTTATTCTCCTCTTTTATATTTAACCATTAAACTTCCAAAACTATTGAGAGATTTTAACGAAATCTGACAATTCTGCTTGAAAAATCCATTTATACAAGTTAAGGGGAGGGGCATTAGAACCCCCGTTCCCCCTGTTTATACTTATTCAATGAACACCTAATAACAGCCACGGACTCACCTCATTAGAATGATAATATATCTAAATTTTGAACAAAAAATGTTAATTTTGCACGAAAATCCCATTTAATCAATTAAGGGGAGGGCCATGAGACTGGGAGGGGCAACTGTTTATACTTATTCAATGAACACCTAATAACAGTCATGGAATCACCTCATCAGAATGATCCTATATCTAAATTTTGAACAAAAACTTAATTCTGCATGAAAATCCCGTTTATATTAATTAAGGGGAGGGGCATGAGCCCCCCGTTTCCCTTCTTATACATATCGAATGAACTCCAAAAACTAATCAGGGAAGCGCCTTATCAGGATATACTCATATACAAAATTTCAAGTGGATTGGATATTTTTATCATGAGTTATCGCATTACGCACGAAGGAACATTCAGAACGGACGGGCACATAAGCTCTCAGGCTATGATAGCCTGTGAGCTAATAAAAAGAATATTGCCCAGTTAAACTGATGGCATTGAGTTCACAGGCTATGCATACTAATTGTACATTACAGCATTGTATTTTCTTTAATTCCGTTCAAAAAAAAAATAAGAAGGGGAAACAGCTCTCCTCTTTCTCCTTTTTTATACTTAATCATCGAATCTCTTAAACTATCAATGACATGCTTTATCATATAAAAAATCTATATCCAAAATTCAGAGCAAATCGGATAGTTCTTAATAAAAACCCATTTAGCATTTATATAATTTAAGAGGAGTTATTCCCCTCTTTTATATTTAACCATTAAACTTCCAAAACTATTAAGAGATTTGAACGAAATCTGACAATTCTACTTGAAAAATCCATTTATACAAGTTAAGGGGAGGGGGCATTAGAACCCTCGTTCTCTCTGCTTATACTTGTTCAATGAACACCTAATAACAGCCACGGACTCACCTCATTAGAATGATAATATATCTAAATTTTGAACGAAAACTGTTAATTTTGCATGAAAATCCCATTTATATCAATTAAGGGGAGGGGCATGAGACCCCCGTCCCCCCTGTTTATACTTATTCAATGAACACCTAATAACAGTCATGGAATCACCTCATCAGAATGATCCTATATCTAAATTTTGAACAATAACTTAATTCTGCATGAAAATCCCGTTTATATCAATTAAGGGGAGGGGAATGAGCCCCCCGTTCCCCTCTTTTACATATCGAATGAACTCCAAAAACTAATCAGGGAAGCGCCTTATCAGGATATACTCATATACAAAATTTCAAGTGGATTGGATATTTTTATCATGAGTTATCGCGTTACGCACGAACGAACATACAGAACGGAGGGGCACATAAGCTCTTAGGCTATGATAGCCTGTGAGCTAAAAAGTATTTAAAAATTGGAGAAATAACGTTTTGACCGAGTTCGGAGGTGGTAACATGATTGACTGTTTGAAAATTGGATAAAGCGCATTTTGAATGAAATAAGTTCTAATTTACAAATAATACAAAAACATTATTTTATTTGAATAAATGTTGAATTTTCGTTGATTATTGATAAAATAAAATGACAGATTATGGTACATAGTAATATTCATTATACTTTTACTAAACAAATATTTGTTTGCCAAAAGGCCACTTCAAATTTTAAAACCAATATCTTCATCTAGACAGTCACACACATCCCCCGCTTTTTCATTACAGGCTGGTAAATCATGGATAATGTGTTTGTACAATTTTAAGACATCACCATGTTGATTGTGCCACTGATCGCCATTCATCATTTTCGAAAATTTGCCAACATATTTTTTCTTCTTAGCTGATATTGCGAGGCTAAGAGGAAGTGATTTAAAAAAACTCTTTGAACACGGGCAACAGTAACTTCCTTTTTCAAAAGATGTACACCAGATTCGTCACTTAGATGTTGAAATCTATAATTCTGGAAGCCTTGCACGATAATATTTCTCTTAGTTTTTCTAAAACAATCCGTTTCAATTGTGAAATATTTGGTAGGTTTCGAAATTACACATTTAGTGATTTAGTATTCAAAAGTTCCCAATCAGTTCCCAAAATTTTCACATCACAAACGATTTCGTACGTTTCATAATATTGTTCCTTTGATATGATTGTAAAATTTTTCTTGGGGATCTTCTCACGATCTGTCAGGAAAAAACTGTGTCCTCTCTGACAGGAAAGTATAATAGTATTTTATCAATGTTTGAATTCGATATGTACAAAAAATGCAAAAGCATATAAACATTTATGTTATTTTTATTTTGGGTAATATACCCATCACTGAAGAGCTTTAAAGTATTTTTACCTTCAAGGTCCATTTTACTTAAGTGAGAATGTAAAGTGGATGACAAGGATCCCATGACCATTCAGGACAACTGTGATTGGCAGACTGGAGAAATGAGTTTCTGAATGAATGCAGGCTTTGCGGGAAACACTCTTTGATTGAAACGTCAAATTTTAAAATTAGCTTAAATTAGTTTTTTTCTGTTTTTGCAAAAAAATGTTGTTTATTTCTATGCAATTTTATACGGAGTTCATAAAACTAACAAAAATTCATTTTTTATTTTTCTGTGAGAAATCGCGGTTTGAATGTTTGCTCCATATATTTCTACATATATTACATATTAAGAAAAAATTACTTCTGTTCGAAGATGTGCAACACATTTAAAATTTCCACTTTAGCTGTTTCTGTGAAAGAAAACTAATTGTGCATCTTTGTATATGATTTATACAAATTATACATACCGAGTAATATCATAAAAAAGTTAAATTTAAAAATGTGAACTAAAATTTAAAAAACACTCACAACTATTGCTCATTGACAATACCGAAGGAGAATATTTTTGCGTTCAATGTTGCTTCCTCTATTTTCCAAAAAAGTGAAATCTTATTACTGAATTCTCAACATTGCTCATACCATATCAGGAGAAAAGTTACAGACATGTAGATGTACGCATCTTTCAATTCGTGACATCGTTTAGATAATCACCATCAACAGTGCTTTTGAGATAACCTTTTAGCCAAAAGTCGCGGTTGTTGAAGTCTGGTGACCGGGGGGGGGGGGACCAAGAAACGGGAAGTCCGCCTATGATCCTTTTTTTCATGAAATGTTTTTAAGTAACAGTGTGGCACATGTAGAATGCATGTGAGGCTCCGACATGCATAAAAAGTCTCAGTCTATAATGCCACGTTGCTGGAGCTAAAGTATTACGAAACGTCTTAATGTTAATGCGAAGCGACTTGCTGTCACAGTGCATGTAAAAGGTAAAGCTATAAACTGACTTTTCAAAAAATATAGCCCAATTATGAACCTTGCTGTCATACCACAGTAAACGGTGACTTTAAAAGAATGTAATGGAACTGGGTACACAATATGATTGTTTTTTGTCCAAATTCTCCAGTCATGTGTATTGATATCACCATTTAGGTAAAAATGGTTCTCATATGTCTACAAAATTATTTATGCCTAATGTTCTTCCATTTCCATGAGTGCAAAATAAATGAATTTCTGACAGCAAGGCAGCATTTCTAACAGTTCTTGAACATGTTTGATATTGTGTGATATAAGTGCAGCAGTTTAGGGACAATTTTGTGCACCGTACTCCATAGCACATCCATTCTTTGTGCGACAACACGTACAGTATGTGCTTCCCATTGTTTTATTCTCCACCTGTTAATGCAACAACCTCCTTGGTATCCACAGAAACAGGCTTCCTTCTTCTCCAAAGTGCAACAGAAAACAAACCCGTGGATTCAAGCTTTGCCATAATTTTACTCAAAACCTGTGGGGTCAAAGGCCTTGGCGTATTCCTTTTACTGAATAAAATCTTTGGAAAGCAGGCTCTTCATAGCTTTAACATTCATAACATTTAACGAGATAAGCACGTTTTAGGCTAGTTAAGACATTTTTTATGTGTAACAATGAGAACTTTGACAAACAGGCACATTTTTGTCTGACAAATCAAATGATGTGTAAGGCGCATTTGTACAAATCTAATTTACTTCTTCCTATAAAGCGCATTTGTATAAATCTAACTTTCTTCTTTCTGCCGTTAAGCCAATTAAAAGCCTATGTGTTTTATCTTAATCTCAAAAACAGATTCGTTTTAGAAACTATGAAAAAATTAAACCAATATCTTTCTGTCCTGAGGACGAATTCAGACTTAAAAAATGACAAATTTACGACGTAATTTATAACGTGGTAAGTAAACAGTTTATGGAGTGCACACAAATTTGCCAGTTATTTATGATCTAAAAATGTTTGGCTGATTTGTGAATTGAGCTAATGAGAAAGCGAACAGATAATATTACACGGATGGCACACTCGAATTTTGTCGACTTTAACTCTTACCAGTACAATCGTCCGACTCCGGCCACACCTGCCGCATTTGTTTTGCTATCATTTTGTTTTTACAACTAAAGATTAAATTTAGAAATTTTTAATTATTAAAAAAAATAATTGAGATATTCCAGTGTCAGTTGATAATTTCCCATTTTACGAATAGAATTTGTCCGTGCCGGAAAGGATTAAGGCATTTAACACTAGTAACTGACGGAAATATTACCCAAATATTCTAAAAATATTACACACTAGGATTCTTATTTATTGCCTTCACTCCCCCCCCCCAGTGTTATACATATTAAATTTATTTTATAAAGATATTACTGGGTAATATCTAAATACTTTTATTTGGTAACGGTCAAGATAACCGCTACGGTGATTCCAGGGTTAAGTAATAATTTTGTTTTGGTCAATTTTTCTTACATGGGTGATTCTATGATAAAAGATACCTTGTGCGGCAATCCGTTTAAAACAGATTTTTTATTCTATATGTTGCTATCTTTTACAATGAATCACATCATATTAATATTCCTTATTAAATAACATCGCGATGGAATTCCTAATTAAAATGCATTTTTTTCCGAAATTCCTTACTAAGTCAAAAAAAGTCTCTGTCCTGGCATGTTCCTTGCTGATTTTAATTTAATTTTCAAACAATACATATGTTTTTTGTATCAGATACTTGACTAAAGCATGTTTAATCAGAATTTAAGTAGTTATACTTAAGTATTATTAAGTAAAAAACAAAATAATTTTGTTAATTTGAAATATTTTTAATAATGAACTTTTGTTCCGCTTTTTGTGTATTTATCCTGCCAAATTTTGTTCCGCTAATACAAACATAAATTCAAGGCCTGCTATATTGGAATTAGCGCTCAAGGACATATATAGGTATGAAGTTAGCAATACCAAACGCGCAACCCGTTTAAGAGCTGTTATTTTCAGTTGTTGTGACGTGACCGTGTGGTGTAGGGGGAACTGGGGCACATTGATATATGGGGCACATTGATACACCCCCTCTACTGTTCACAGGGTCATTATAGTAAGTTTCGCAAGAGCTCCAGAAGGTGAAGCTAGTGTACACAACTACATACAGAACGTCTTGGCAGGATTCAGTAGTTTGATGAAGTGGGATGGGCGATTTATTGTTTTTGTAGGTCAAAAGTAAATTTGAGATGCACAATTGATATGGTATTATACAGCAGTTCCAGCATTTTCAACCGAAAAGATTTCTCTCCTCGGGAAATAAAGCTACTCCTTATCAGTCCTTTATCAGTTCTTTATTGTTAGGTAAATTATGAAGTGTTCGATTTGAGACTCATTTTATTCAAAATGGCTGTATGGGGCACATTGACACAGTCTGTGTCGGGGCACATTGATACAACATAAATCCTTTTCTAGTTCTTTTTTTTTCATTACCTTTTATTACTTTTTTTTACCATACACTCCTTAATGCAACCATTTTTCACCAAAAAATTCTAGTTATAGTTTTTATTGAAGTGAAACAGCTCTAACTTTTTATATTAGAACATTTTATAGTATTTTTGCAAACAGGAGACGTACAAATTTATCCAACATCTAGTGCTAGTCAAATTAACAAAAGAAAAACACGGCAGCCTGGCAAATCTCGAATTTATATCGATTTTCCAGAGAAAAAAGTATTTTCGAGATGAAAAATGTTAAGTAAGAGAAACAAGCTGCAGAACAGCAAATGATATTATAAACAGAAATTTTAATATATTTATAGTTTATTTTCTATTTACAAACCAATTTACAAACAGTAAACCTGTTAGGTAGATTTCGTATGAAATACTACCTATTGCGATCGCTTCCATGTTGGAATTTCTGAACATTTTTTGCATATCTACACCGATCACGACCCCCTAGACCCCAAAACTACCATTAATAAAAAAGTTTATATCTATCTATCTATCTATCGGTGTATATCACTTTCTTCTGGACACGATAACTTCCATAATTATGCTCAGATCTTCTTCAAACTTTTACATAAAATCAAGGGGCATAAAATCTCGGTTAAGTTCCTTAATGAGCAAAGTCGGACCAAGGAAGGTGGAAGTTAGGAGGGTTTTGTGAAAACAGAAAAAACGCGATAACTTCTAAATTAAAATAGATATCGAATCAGTTTAAAATTTATATTACTTCTAAAAAATGGGCCAAAATTTATGTATGACAGATTTTTGCCATTTTGACAATCTGCCCCGGAGATGGGGCACATTGATACAAATGACTTTTTTTGATTTTTTAAAAATTACATGAACAATATTATACTAAACAACGATTGTACATTTTATAACACACTACACAAGTTTTACTGACATCACATGGAAAAATAACTTGAAATTTCTACTTTCTGGACACCAAAATAATTTTTAGAAAAAAACAGTATCAATGTGCCTCAGTTCCCCCTAGTGGTTTCTCATGCTGATTGTGTATCTCCACTGGTAAGTCGTAAAACTTATCATATTCATTTAATTCATTTGCATTTACTGCCCTCATTAAACAATACAGTAATAATTGAAGTGAGATATACAATTAACCCAAAAAATAATTCAGTTAAAAAATTGAATTTGTCACGAAAACGACTCTCATCTGCCGTATTTCCCTTGTCAAGATATCCAGGGGAAAGAATCACTGACCAGAAGAGATAATATTCATCATAAAATTTTATTATAAACCAGGATTTAGCTAACTTCCAACAACGTCAGTATATAATGACTTAAATGAGAATTGTTATGATAAAAAAAATATTGTTATTGTATTACTGTCATTATTACAGAGAATGACACCACGGAAAAAGTTAATTCGTGAAGTAAAATACAGAAGAAACATGAAGCAGAGAGGCTATGATATCAAAAGATTAACACATTCGCTGCCGATCACGCTCTAGCGCGTGATATGGCGCCAACGCTAAGGGGCCACTCATACGCCAGCACGTGATGTGGGGTGATTACCAATTGCCAGTCACGCGCTGGCGCAGGGAAATCTTTCACTGATTCTTTGTAAAAAGTAAATCGGCTCCTGGGAAAAACCCACTTCTACAGTGCAGCATTAACTATCATCACATCTTCACGTAAGCGCCAGCGGACGTGTTAAAAATGATCCAGAAAAGTATAAATTCTTAAAAAATATATTTTTCAAAGGATTTCTCCTTCTTTTTAAAATATTTTTCGGTGACTTTATTCTAGTCATCAAAAACAACAGTCACGTAACGTGGCTATGTGTACGGGTTTGGAAGAACGGCGTGATACAGGTAGTTTTCTGTAAAATAGGGGACAAATTCGGAAAATTATTTTAAGCTGATGAACAAGATTTTTCATTCATCTCTGAAGATCAGGTTGTGCAGACATTCTCTATGCTAATATTATTTTGAAAAGGCAGAGGATGTTTTACTCATTTAAGAAGTCGGTGATTGTGCTCGAGAAAGCTGAAGCATAATAATTTTATTTTTTTTTTTTATGTAGGCAAGAAAGTGCCTTTAGTTTTTTATGTTATTTTAATTTTATTTTTTGTTTATGTAGGCCAGAAATTGCCTTTAATTAATTGTTATTTTTCTTTTTCTAATGTAATTCAATTATGTTCAATTAATGAAACCTAATACAAAATGTGATCGAACCGTAAATGTATAGGTAATATGAAAATTATCCTGATTATCCAAGTCTGATTAACAATTAAAAAGAACTAGTCTACTTAATTAGTATTAATAAAAGTATATTTTATTATTTCTTGAAAGTACAATTGAAAGATAATTTGCATATGTTTATTTTTGCAAGTGAAATGCTCTTGTTTTTGAAGAAAGGTAGTAATATGATAGACTGATTAATGATTAATATTAGAGCTCCCGATTATACGTTTATACGAGTATACGTATAATACGTATTATACGAAATGCTTATTTGCTATACGTATAATTCGGCATCAGCAGTTATACGTATTACAAGAAACAGCATATACGGTACATCGTATATACGGATTTTACTCAAGCGGTTAAACGTATAAACGTTTAAACGTTTTTCATTCAATGTATGAAATTTGATGTTTCAATATTTTTTTGCGGATTAGAGACATTGAGAAATATCCGGTAGAATATCCCCATCGCGATTCTTTGTTCAAAGAACTACGATGTGTTTACTTAACTACTACTTGTAATGCAGGTACTTAAAAAAATCTGAATACTTCCTCAGTTTAGATTTTGGTTTTTTTTTCCAAAAAACTAAGTTATTTATTATAAAATGTCTTACATTAGTTGTGGGTAGAATCAAACTAATCTTTGGAAAATCTGCGACGCAGTACTTAGTTTTTTTATATTTTCTTGTATCTTTAGAAGAAGAAAGCATTGGATTCGGGAATACTTTCGACGGGTTTACACGTTTAAAGTGTAAGAGAGTCCGAAAAACATGTTTTTAAAAAATATCTGCCTGTCAGTTTATGAGACAGTGACTTTGTCTGTCTGTCTGTGACATGGATTTCGTGGGTTTTCTATCTCAAGACCTAATACACAGAATTAAGTAACATATATAGGGGAAACTATGGCACATGTGAAAATAGGGCATATGAGAACATTGCCATTTTTCACTAGTTATTATATGTTTTTAGGTAGATTTCGTATGAAATACTACCTTTTGCATTCGCACCAGTTTATATATCTATCTATCTATCTATCTATCTAAATACCTCACTTTTTTATGGACACGATAACTTCTATAATTCTTCACCAATCTCCACCAAACTGGTACATAAAATCAAAGGGGATAAAATCTCGGCTAAGGTCGTTGATGGGCAAAATCGGGCCAAGGGGGTCGAAATAGGGGGAGTTTTTGTGAAAACAGAAAAAAACCCCATAACTTCTTAATGAAAATAGATATCGAATCAGTTTAAAGTTTATATTTCTTCTAAGTAATGAGCCAAACGTTTATGCACGACAGATTTTTGATAAATTTAAAAATGGGTTCAAGAGGCGAAAAAAATAGGGTTTTGGGGAGAAAAAAAATCATAACTTTGTCAATTCTCAAGATATCAAATCCATCTAAAATTTTTATAAATATTCTCAAAATTATCTAAAACCTTTGTATTTGCAATTTTTTGATAGGAGTAACTCTTACCGGTAAAAAAAATAAATAAGGGGTTTGGAAAAAGAAAAAAATCCATAACATTGTCAATTCTTAAACTATCAAATCCAATTAAATTTATTTTACATCTTCTCAATAATATCTACAATTTTTGTATTAACAAGTTTTTCATATGATCAATTCGTATAGCAAAAATAAATTAAACAAAAATTGGAGAAAAAACCTCTAATCCAAAATGCTTACATTCTGAATCATATTTTAAATTCATTTTTTATTTTAAACGCATCCAAATGGGAGATCCTCTTATTTAGGAACTGTATAATGTGAAACATTGGCCAGAGTTTTGATAAAGATAGAATACATTTCAAAAAAGGCTGCCAAAAAAGGTATTTTAAACAGAATTTCCCGAAGTGACCGTGATAGGAAATTTGAGGAAGTATTCAAATAACAAATTGCGTTTTTTCTGACTCATTTTTAAATCCATTTTTACTCTCAAACGCATCCAGTTTACAAGTCCTCTTATTTAGGAACTGTGTAATATGAAACATTGGTCAATTTTTTAATAAAGACAGAATATATTTCAAAAAAGGCTGCCAAAAACGGTATTTTGAGCAGAATTTCGATAAGTTATCGTGATTGAAAATTTGAGAAAGCATTGAAGTAACAAATTGCGTTTTTTCTGACTTATTTTTATATTCAGTTTTGCTCTCAAACGCATCCAATTGACAGGTTATTTTATATAGGAGCTGTGTAATGTCCCGCATTGTTCAGTTTTTTGATAAAGGCTGAATATATTTTTTTAAATGCTGTCAAAGGGGGCATTTCCCGAAGCTATCATGATTAAGAATTGAGGTTGTATTCAAAATTGGTCATTTTATTGTCTGAGCGTAGCGAAGTCTTATACTCAGAGTACGTAACGATATTAAAAGTCTCAAATCTCAAAAAGTACTTGTCGGATTTCGATTCTGTTTGTACCAGAAGGTACCTATGAAGGTAATCTGGTGAATGCACCTACTTTTAAAAATTAATTCCAAATAGTTTAAAAGTTATATTAAAAAAACTGATAAAAAAGCACAATTTATTTGCATACGTCACAGAAATTCGGTGTGCGTGATTTTCATCGGCTGGATATTTTCGTAGATAACCGAATCAGTACATGGAGTAAATAGTGTTACGCACTCAGAAATATTGAATCCAATAAAACATTTTAAAATTTAATCATACAGGAAAATAAAACTGTTATTTTTTATATTAAAAAAAATTCATAAAATTTTGATTTTGAGATTTTGTGATAATTTCTTAATGGCATTTTTTGATCGCTAAAAGAATGTTTTATATATTTCGCGTGTGAAAATTAGAAACAATTACGTTTTTAATTACAAAGTTTCTTTTCTGACATCATTTTCTCTTTATATTTATTTTTATTGCATGTTTTCTTTTAACTTATATTTTGTTTGTGTGTGGAAGTCAGTTCTGGTCACTAATTTTTCGGCACGGGTACCACAAGCGCAGCAGATTTGGCGCAATTTTTTTTCAAAGCCCATTTGGCGAAAACTCCGTTTTCAAATAACGCTTACATACACATTTTTAAATTATTTTCTATTTTCAAAAAGAACTTACAGTAAATAAAATAATAATAATAATTAATAATTATAAAAAGAAATGTTTTATATAATTAAAAAAAGGAAATGAAAGTAAATAAACATTTTATGAGTAAATAAACAAATAATAAACTAGTAAATCTGCAGATCAGGAGCCTCAACGTCATCTTTGTTCATATTTTTTTTTAAACACACTTTGGGTAATATTCAACTTCTTGGAAACTGTAATTTAAAATTTTCAAATTGCGTAATTATTTATAAGAGTAAAATAAGAATTAGAAGTTTTCAGAAATCAAAGGCGGTAAATTAAAAATTTAGTTATGTTAGGATAATCTGAAATTTTCATGATCTATTATTTTTGTTTTCTTTATTATAACATGGCAAACCCCCCGAGCCTCACTTAATTTAAATTTGTCACTTTCTAATAATTGTGCTAATGGTTATTGTATATCTTGCATTTCTTTATACATTTTGATTTATAAGAATAAGTAACAGTTAGGGCAAATATTTTTCATTATCCTCATACTTCTACATGCCTGCCAATCATAAACACCTAAACCTGATGCATCAGGAACTTTTGTAAGTGTAAACTCAGTGATCTAGAGTTTTACAATTTTGTTTCCGAAAAAAAAAAAAGTTTTCATTGCATTTTGTTGCAGCTATAGCGGGACAGACAGACATACAGAAGAAGAGACTGACATATGAAAAACCATAAATTTCGTGTCTCCAAAATAAGCCTTCACTGAAGTTTCGGCAATGACGTCATTATTCATGAGTTATTGATATTCATGTTTCTTGTATTTTTAACGACTACTATAAAATACCTGTTTTTGTTCAACTATGACGTCATATTTTATTAAGTGAAATATTTATTAAAAATATAATTCTTTTTTATTTCTTTTACTTCTAATTATGTCCCCATTTTTGTCAGAAAAATTCTTATTAACGAAACGAATATCCGTGTTTAATATTTAACAAAAAGTACTATATCTATAGTTATTTTAATTTTGACGTCATAATTATTTTTTTTTTCATAGTTTAATTTGTCGAATGGAAATTGCTCAATTGAAACTTTTTGCTGTTGAAAAATTATTATTCCAAATTTTGATTTTTTTTTGGCAACGATAAAGGAAATTGGTTCCATTTTATTTAAAAAATCCCAATTTATTCTGTATGAAAAAGAAGGAAATTTTGAATTATTAAGGAAAATATTTGAATAAAATTAATAAAACATAGCCTATGTTTTTTTTTCTGGGCTATGCTATATTTATACGCAAAGATACAAAGACATTAATTAATTCATAAGTTTTGATGTTGAGTTCATTTAAATTTTCGTGCACGCTTTCAAATTTATAACATTATAAGGACAAGGATTAAGCTGAATGGTTGCTTAGCAACCATTAAAAGAAAATAAAGAAATGAAATAAATACATTTCAAATAAGTAAAACTCTAAAACAAATTAGTTTATATTATTGGAACACATTTATAAAAAATCTGCAAAATTTACAGTAATAATTTTAAAAATCTGACAAATGCGTTGACGAATTTTCAAAATAATACGAATAATTTAACTGGTAAATTTTAGTATTCATTTATCAAGAATTTCATTATTAAAATGTGTCATTTTCTCTCAGGGGGAAAAAATGAAAATCATTTGATTTGCCAGAGAAAAGCATTATTGCGCGAATTAAAATATTCTATATCTTCCGCACGAATAAATCAAATCTTACAAAAAAACTATACAGCTTAATCCCAGTGCCTCACTAACATACCCACTTAATTGCAAACCAATCGGATGTTTTTGCGTTAGTTATCGCGGAACAGACAGACTGACTGACAGACTGACTGACAGACAGACACAAAAAAATTTCGTGTCTCCAAAGTAAGCCTTTACTGACGTTTTGGCAAGTAGTAAATCTGCAGATCAAGAGCCTCAACGTCATCTTTTCACTTCTTTTTTTTTTAAACACACTTAGCGTAATATTCAACTTCCTGGAAACTTTAAAATTTTCGAATTACGTAATTATTTATAAGAATAAAATAAGAATAAGAAATTTGAAGCCACCAAAAGCCGTTAAATTAAAGATTTAGTTATGTTAGGATATTCTGAAAAATTCATGATCTATTATTTTTGTTTTTTTACTATACCACAGTAGATTTCTTCAGGGGGACGGAGCCCCCCTGAACCGCCCGTAGTCTCATTAAATTTAAGTTTCTAACTTTCTATCAATCTGTTAATGGTTATCGTATATCTTGTATTTTTTCAACATTTTGATTTATAAGGATAAGTGACAGTTTTAATAAGCATTTTTCATTATCCTCATATTTCTAGATACCTGCCCACCAAAAACACCTAAATCTGATGTATCAGGAACTTTCGAAAGTGTTAACTCAGTAATCTAGGGTTTTACAATTTTGTTTACGAAAAAAAGAGGTTTTGATTGAATTTTGTGGCAGTTATCGGGGACTGACAGATAGACAGAAGAACAGACTGAGAGGTTGAAAACAATAAATTTTGCGTCGCCAAAATAAGCCTTCGCCGAAGTTTCGACAATGACGTCATTATTCATGAGTTATTGCTGTCCATGTTTCTTGTATTTTTAAAGAGAATTATAAAATACCTGTTTTATTTCAATTATGTCGTCAAATTTTATCAATTGAAATATTTGTTAAAAATATAATTATTTTTTATTTCTTTTACTTCTAATTATGCCCCCATTTTTGTCAGAAAAATTCTTATTAACGAAACAAATTTCCGTGTTTAATATTTAACAAAGTACTATTTTTATTTTTATTTTAATTCTGACGTCATATTTATTTTTTCTTAGTTTAATGTTTTGAATGGAAATTGCTCAATTGAAACTTATTGCCGTTGAAAAATTATTCCAGATTTTTTTTTTTTTTTTTTTTTTTTTTTTTTTTTTTGCCAACGATAAAGGAAATTGGTTAAATTTTATCTAAAAAAACGTTCTTGATTCTGTATGAAAAAGAAGGAAATTTTGAATTTTTAAGGAAAATATTTGAATAAAATTAATAAAACATAGCCTATATTCTTTTCTGGGCTATGTTATATTTATCCGCAAAGATACAAAGACATTAATTCATCAGTTTTGACGTTGACTTCATTTAAATTTTCGTGTTTGCTTTCAAATTTATAGCATTAAAATATAATAAGGATTAGGACGAATGGTTGCTTAGCAACCATTAAGAGAAAATAAAGAAAATGAAATAAATTCATTTGAAATAAGTAAATCTCTAAAATAAATTAGTTTATATTATTGGAACACATTTATAAAAAATCGCCAAAATTTACAGTAAAAACTTTAAAAATCTGACAAATGCATAGACAAAATTTCAAAACAATATGAATTATTTAACTGGTAAATTTCAGTGTTCCTTTATCATTGAATTTCATTAAAGAAATGTGTCATTTTCTCTCAAGGAAAAAAAAATTGAAAATCATTGGATTTGCCATAGAAAAGCATTATCGCGCAAAAGAAAATATTCTATATTTTACGAACGAATGAATCAAACCTAACAAAAACTATACAGCTTAATTCCAGTGCCTCACTAACATACCCACTTAAGTTCAAGTCAATCGGATGTTTTTTGCGTTAGTTATCGCGGAACAGACAGACTGAGAGACTGACTGACAGACAGACAGAAACCAAAAAATTTCGGTTCTCCAAAGTAAGCCTTCACTGACGTTTCGGGAATAAATAAAGCCGGGTTAACATCTCAGGTAAAATAATGCCATTTTGACGCCCATTATGTACCCTGGTGCATATGTGACATCTTTTTCCATTTTTCATCCATTTCCTGTTGGCATACAAGTTTGAAATTTGGAATATGTATGCATACCTGGGAGCAATACTGGAATTAGACATTGATTTTTTTTATTCGATCCAAAAAGGGGTAACGGGGGCTATTTTTTAAAGATTTATACAATTTATACTGCATAAAGGAATCACTTACCTATTTTTATATACAAGAAGAAGGGTACTTACATATTAACGCCACCGCATCAGAAGTTGCGCTAATGCGCGAAAAAAAAAGCAATCTTGTTGCTCGTACGCGCACAAAAAATTGGCGTCAAAAATTAACAAGATTTTATAATTCATTTTTAAAATCAATTATGCTCTCAAACGCATTCAATTGGCAGTCTTTTGTTATTTAGGAGCTATAAAATGTGCCGTATTAGTCGATTTTTATTAATAAAGTCGGAATTACTTCAAAATATGTTGTCAAAATGGACATTTGATCCGAATTTAGCTTAAGATGATTCTGATAAAACCCGTCCGCATATTTCAGATATGTATGTTGCTGGGACGATTACTGTTTCTAAACCAATAGGAGACCGTCATTATCACGGTCAAGTACACGCCCACACAGTTTGATTGACAGGAACTCGTGGACAATTGATCGTGTGTGTTTATTATTTATTTGTACTCGGATTGTTTGAATTTGTACTCGGTAATTAAAAATTAAAGGTACGAAAGAATTTTTTTTTTCAAAATGACTGAATTTTATTTACTTCAATTAGAAATTATACTTCCACTGATCCTGAAATAAATAAATAAATAAATAAATAAAAATTAAAGTAAGAATTTTGCTTATACGGATATTTTCGCAGAATACTTTTTTTCCCATTTGTTTAATATATATATATAAATCATTTTGGAACGATATTTAGAATATTAAAAGGGTTTGAAATATTTTTTTAAATGTCTTATTTATTAATAAAAGACAGCCTCCAATAATTAAAAAAAAAAATCACCAACGGACTCTCGGCCCGCGATGGACTCGAACCCATATCCTCCGGTTTCAAGTTCGAAGCTCTAACCATTCAGCCAGTCAGCTCACTTTCATCCCCAACAGATTATCGTTATAATTAGCACCGTCAATTGTCCACGAGTTCCTGTCAATCAAACTGTGTGGGCGTGTACTTGACCGTGATAATGACGCTCTCCTATTGGTTTAGAAACAGTAATCGTCCCAGCAATATACACATCTGAAATATGCAACCCGTCCTTATAGAAAAATGAAATGGAAAATTTTTCAAAAGAGGACAAATAAAGTTGTTAAACTGGGTTTATCTGTAATTAAATTTATTTTTTGTTTTTGAAATGAGCACTCTTCGAAATCTACTTCCTCCTATAGGCCAAGCCGACAGAGATTTTTTATTTCAAAAAGTTATCAAAGATGGGAGCACCTATAGACATATGGAAAAAAAAATTTAAACTCTTCGACATTTTGTTTGTCCTCAGGAGCCAAAATACTGCTCACTGTACTTAAAAGTAAAATCTCCAGCTTGATAAAAGAATAATTTGATTTATTTATTCTTTTTTTCTTTATTTAACATATACTATGGATACTAATAAATATTTATGATATTTTTTATTTTTAAAATTGAGAAATGCTAATGATTTGTCATTTTAACTCTTGTGGGAATGTGGGACACTTATGAAGAGTGTAGTTGGGGCAGATCTGAATATGTCATTAAATTGCCCAATAATCATTCAGTGATTCTATTCCTTTTAGTTAACTTCGTGAAAATAATGCCAGCTCCATTATCTATATTTTTATAGAAACAGAAGACATTTCTATCATATAAAATTGATTTTGTGTAATAAAAACTTCTACAAACACAACTGTCAGCAAATGCATAAAAAGCAACAAGCTCTTTACGTTCAATTGTAATTTAAATAAATTTCATGTTTTCTGAATTGCAATAAATGCTATACATTATTTTATTTAACAGTTTTCAATACCATTTTTTATGCATCATTAATGCAAAAAATATTACGTTTAACAACTTTGCAAATTTTTCTGTTTCATTTGTTGCAAACTTGTAGTATTACTTTACTTCCATTTCTAAAACAGCTATTTTATTTGGGGTTTTGAAAATAGATATAATTATTAATAAAATAAAATTTTTAAACTTATAACTACCGTGAAATCTCCATTATTGAGTCCCCCCTTTCTTTTAAAAGCAAAAGAAATTAAATTTGGAGGAAGCTTATAAATGTAAAACAATTTTTTATCTTTAATTTACAGGTAAATATGGCAAATATAGGAATGAGAATATTTCGCCTTTTGGTAGTTTTCCTATAAATATTATCCAAATGCCCCTCCCTAAAATATCCCTCAAACAAAAAGTCCTAAGCAAAATTTAAATTCTTTAATAATTTTCTCAAGTTTACTTCTTCATTTTTTTTTTTTTTTGTTATATTGCAACAATATTTTATCAATTACTTAAGCCCCTCCCCAAAATCTACTTATTTTTATTTTATAATATTTTGCTGAAACATATAACTCAGAAACTAAATAAATATACATATATTTTTCTTTAGTGTGAATTTAATAAATAATACAACTAATGATTAAGGTAACATATGAAAAAGATAATAAAAACATGTCAATTTTTTTTCCTTGTATTCACATGTTTTCCTTATGTGTTTACAACTGCTCTTTCGTTGGGTCTCATATGAACAATTTTTTTTCAGTAAACTATTAAGAAAAGTAAGAAGAACTGTAAAGTTAATTTTTAAAAAATACCATTCGTAAAAAAAAGTTCTGTTTACTGTATAGAGTAGTTTTGCTTATAGAAATTAACCCAGTTATGACAAAAAGCTATGTTTATGTGAATTGTTCACATGCATCCCAGTCTCCCCTATATATTCAAGTAGTCCCTTGTATAAATTGTTGCTGACTACTTTTTTATGTAAATCGTTCAACAGGTGGCTCTACTTTGCTGCATTTTATTTACGATTTCTGCAATAGCTCTATCTCTAGAATTAATGCACGGATTTTCATCAAACTACAGATTCAGTTAATGCTTGATATAAAGTGATTCTATGTATGTTTTGGTGAGAATGTCAAGATTAAAAAAATGAAATTTCATTATACATTAACAGAGTTAGAAAATATTAGCTCCATGAAGAGAAAATCATTTTCGCTCGGGTGAAATCTTGAGTGTAAAACAATAAGTGAATAAAGAATTTTTAAATAATTAAAAAGAAAAAACTAAATTTAACAAGAATTCACAATAAATCAGAAAGATTTATACTCTCATTCTTTCCTCAAAAAGTGTTTAATTTTCCTGGTTATTTACAATGGATACAATTTGTATACATTACCTACACAAAATGCAAAATAACGGGATATCTGAGCTCATTACCCTGAGATGAATAAAAAAATCTAAATAAATTAAAAGTACAATGTTCCAAAATACTTTTGCAATTCACGGTAATAACTCGCTATTTTGAAAATAGATATTTCACTGTTAGTGAAACGAGATTGGCCATTCAGGAGTCTGATATTTTGCACACTGTTTTAAAAAATATACGCTTTTCATTGCTTGATCTTGTATATATAAGACATACTATACGGATTCCTGTCGTAACGCCACCGATTTCCAAATTATTCTTCGTTCAGTGACATAAGACTGATGAAGTCCAATATTTAAACTAGAAGCGATACGTGGAATATACGTATATATTAAATATACGTATTCTAAAATATACGTTTAACTGATACGCCTTATACGTATCCGCATACGTTTAAACGTATGTTTTAAAGTATTCGTATAGCAGAAAAACGTATCATACGGATATACGTATATCGGTTAAACGTATATCTGCTATACGTATCCTATCGCGAGCACTAATTAATATTATAGCTTGATTATGCTTAATATGATAGTTTGATAGTTACAAACGGTGTTTAATAAAAGTTGATTTTATTCATTTTATTGATTTTATTAAGCATATTATTGGTGAAAGTCTCTGCCCTTGTTAAATATCTACGCTGATCCTGATGTCTCTCCCCTACCCAATGTATTTACTCTGGTCTTTGAAAAAAGTAATAAAATATGTATAAAGTGACTTGCCATTATATGAAAAGGTAAATAAAAGGGACAAAAATCATAATTTAAAAGTTTCATGAAAAAAATCCAACTTTTATTTTTGAACGTATCCTCGATGTAGGGGAGACTGGGGTACAATGGACCACGGGGAACAATGGTCCACCCCCTATTTTTGATATTAATTCTGTTTTTGAAAGCTTCATATTTTAGTATATAGATGGCAGTCATGAAGTAGTAAAAAGAAGTTTGAAACCATGTGCATAGCTGACATTTTAACCATTTTATGCTTGATAATTGATTTGACACAGGAGGAGTAAGGCAAAAGTAAATATTTTCAGTCAAACATATCTTCATTTATTTATGACAGATTTGTAATTTGAAAGTCATTGTGAGGCAAAATAAAAAGGTAAGACAATACATTATTATATTTATTATATCTAAAATTATAGAATTCTAAATTTCTTTTTTTATCATCAAATTTTTGTCAAATTTCCACATGGGGTACAATGGACCTTTAGAAACTGGGGTACAATGGACCATGATCCATTGTACGCCAGTTTTGTATCCCATGTTTTTAAAAGTTAAATATTATATGTGAAATTCAGAATTAACAAATTATTTTACTTCTGTGTGTAGATTAATTAATGATTCATGTTATGAAATGCATTTGTGAAATATTTATCTATATAATGTAAGCTTTCAAATTTAAAAATTAACCCAAATTGAACACCAAAAATTAGTAAACAAAAAATATTGTTCATTTGAGGGTTTTTTTAAATTACATATAATTTGTTAATTCAATATTTCTGTACTTATGCATACATCCATCGATAATAAGTTAGATTTAACTAAAATAGTAGAATGAGAAAAACAAAAATTATATCTACCTATTAGTTTGTATCTGGATATAATAATTAAATAAGGTAAAATTCATTAAAAAAATACTGATGATGTAAAGTAGACAGGAAAAAGTTTATTATATTTTTTCCGTAGTCATATATTTAGATATATATATTTCTTATTATAAAGGTTTATGTTTCACTTTAAGTGGCATCATTGTCCAAAAAAGATACATATTATTTTTCATATTTCTTTTAGCAATGCCAAGAAACAATCTTAAGAAAACCAATAGAGGATGTGTGCCACATGAAGTTATGGAACAGGCTGTAAAATGTATTGTGGATGATAATAAACCTAATTGTTCAATCTGCGACCGGTATAATGACTTAATCATAAAAAAATGAAGAAAAAAAATGTTACTTTAGTTAGAGCTAAAAGAATGAATAAACAAATAAAAATGAATAATAAAATGCGAATAAACAAATAAAAATGAGTAATAAAATATGAATAAACATATGATATAGTTTATCTTACTTATTGTTAAAAAATGAACTACACTGATATATTTTTATTCAAATTACAAGTGGTCCATAGAGCCCCATGCTGTGGACCATTGTACCCCGGCATTGGGGTACAATGGTCCACTTTGTCCCTTGCTATTTAAAAAATATTTAAAAAAAAGTATGCATAATTATTATTTTTGAGTTGATGCAGTATAAACTTTAATGTATAGGTAACATGCATGCACTTGATCAAAAGAAAAAAAATCAATACTTTAAGAGTAAACAGTCAAAATTTAGAAAAGTGGACCATTGTACCCCAGTCTCCCCTACTTGAAACCTACCCCTTACCGTTGAATCGCCCATATGTACAAAGAATGTTACACCGGGGTAAAAAAAGGTTCAGATAAGCTTCGACCTTAATTTCATTTAACAATATTCCATATAGTGCCATTTTCACCTCTGGTGGTGCGATTTTGAAACTCATTTTGTGTGGAAAATAAATACCCATGACATCCTTTAACCCGGGAGGACGCGCACAGGGTCTAAAAGACCCGGAGTGCGTATGTTTTTTACAGTGGCAACAACTAATTTTTTAAAAGTAATCGGCAACTTATTTTATCGCAAAATTTGTAAGAATTTTCTCCGTTTAAATAAAGCGACTGTTTTAATTTGATTTTATTGGTGACAAAGTTAAAACCGTTCATACCCTGGGTAGGCGCGCGTTCTCCCGGGATAAGAGTGATCCCATATAAGAATCAAACAGAATCAAGGGACCTGTGATTAAATATTAAACAGATTTTTGTGATTTTTTTTCCTCAGTGAGATGACAATTAAAAAGAAAAAAATCCAAAATATTAATGATGCTGGACAATTGGTTTTAATTTGGTGGGAGGGAGGGGTTAAAGGGTCAGTGTACCGTTTGATAAAGGGAAATTTCATATTTTCAATAGTGTTTCTCATAGTCAGCATTCAAGTTATTCCACAAAAAATTACATGGTTGTATTATATAAGGTTGGCCTTTGCATTCAAGAATAAAAAAATCCCTGTCGGCTGGGCCTATAGGCGGAGGTAGATTTCGAAGAGTGCTCATTTCAAAAAAATATATATATATATATGATTAGAGATAAACCCAGTTTAATAACTTCATTTGGACGTTTATGAAAAATTTTTAATTTCATTTTTCGGCAAAAACTGGTTTTATCAGAATCATGTTAAGAAAAATTCAGCTCAAATGTCCATTTTGACACCATATTTTGAAATAAATTCTGAATTTATTAAAAAATCGACCAAAACGGCACACTATACAGTTCCTAAATAACAAAAAACTGTCAGTTGAATGCATTTGAGAAAAAATTTGAATTTAAAAATGAGTCATAAAATAACCGATTTGTTGTTCGAATACATCCTTAATTCTTTAATCATGATTGCTTCGGAAAAGTTTGTGCGAAATACTCACTTTGACAGCATTTTTAAAAATATATTCTATCTTTATCAAAAAACTGGCCAATGCGTCACAGTATATAGTTCCTAAATAAGAGGATCTGTAAATTGGATGCGTTTGAGAGCGAAAATGGATTTTAAAACGAGTCATAAAAAACGCAATTTGCTATGTGAAAACATCCTTAAATTTTCATCCATATTTACTAATCTGAGAAAAAGATAACAAAATTAGATTACTTTTTCAATAACTACTAACATTCAATTGTATTAACTATTTGTAAATTATTATAATTCAAGAAATAATGCAGAAGTTTGAATGCATTTTTTTCGATATCGTTCAGAAATTAATAAAAAATCAGAATAAAGCAAAAACAGAAAAAAAAAGATTTTTTCAAAGATTAAAGACCTTATGCTCGCTTAATGAACACGATGTTCCAATTATAAGTATCACTATCGTCGGAATCGGCTACTTTTTTTAAATTTACAAATACATGCACGCCATAATAACGTGTTAAGCTATCATTATTCTTTTGCTGATTTTTTTTAAATTGTTAGTTTTATAATAAAATATACCGTAGAAATTTTATTATACTTTTATTGTTCGTTTTAAAGACTTGATTTATATTTAAAAATATCTAGATCTATATTATGTAATTTTTAATAAAACTTTAGAATTCTTAAATAGTATGAACTAAAAAATCTTCTGTTTGATGTTTTTTTAGAATTATTAATAGTCTTATATTTAAGCATTTGTCAAAAAATAAATCATGTCAATTAAACGAAAAACGAAAAACATTTATAAAAATTAATGAATTAAATAAAACATTTTTTTTTTTCATTTTTGTAAATTTATAACGTTATTGTGAATATAAATAATATAAAAATATAAATTTTAAACACTGTATTAAATGTTCAGAAATAACATAAATTCTAGACCACATTACGCTAGATTTATGAATATTCAAATTAAAATAAGATAATATTAGAATTATAATTAGAAACGTTTCTGTTTTAATTAAAAAGACCATTAATTAATAAACTTCATATGCTTGCTTTAGCTATGATGACATTCTACTCTGAAACATTATGCAATGCATGAGGAATTTAAAATTCTGATGATATAGCAATAGTCAGCATGCTTCAAGTTAACCTTCTGCTTCCTAGTGATAATTTTATAGAGGTTTCATAAATGTAATTTTCAATCTCAGACATTATATATGGCAATATTAGTGAATTTTTGAAAATGATAATTATATGTTCGTAAATTAACTCAGTGTATGCTGTACATGTTTGTCAGAAGTACTTATGAAATTATCAAAGATATATGATTTATTAGTAGTATTAAAATTAAGGAAAGAAAACCTATATAGCATAATTTGTGGGAAATTAAATATATATCAATATATTTATAGTTTCCCGTATACGTGTGGACGTGACATCACTGCAAATCACAGTATTCAAGTTGCATTGTGGAGGTTTGAATCTGAAAGACGTCACATTCTGACTAAAATTGTACCGTAATTTCCGGGATATAATGCACAGATTAAACAATTCTTTTCGACCCAGAAAGGAAATTTTACTTAGTAATTGAAGCCAAACATTTAACACGATATAAAATTTTACATTTAAATAATTTTCTAGGTCAAAAAATAATTGTTTGATCCGCTGATTATACGCTGAAAATTACGGTAATTTATTTAAAAACTTTTAAAAAAGGACAAGTACTACTATAAAACATATTATTTATTGTAAAAAATATTTTTTTCTGATATATTTCTAAATTTCCATGATGACATTGAAAATCGCGTACATCAGGTCACAAGTTTGGCTCTAAAAGAGTTACGATGTGACGTATGAATTCGACTATAATGTTATTACTAAATGCCATAAAATATGAGAAAAAATATTTAGAACGAAGTTGTGATAATGCATTTGAAGTCCTGGAAACAGTTTTTGAGATCCCTTGCAAATTATTCTTTAATCCTTTACTTAGAAATCTACTGAAAAATTATCTCGAAAGCAATTAACTTTAAATAATATGTAACTTTAGATAATATGTCGATTTTTTATAGAAATCAATTAGCCGTTTCAGAATTTGCACTCAAGAGTCAAATCATCACGATACCACCTAACCTAATAACGTATTGTCTCAACTTTCACCTGCAAAGCATCTGAAAACCGCTTTGGCATGGTTGGCACAAGTACTTGGTACATGAACGGAGATAAATAGTTTTAATTGTTCAAGCTGCTGTCTTTCAAATCGAGATTATTACAAAAACTTTTGTTTTTCAGCTTTGTGCTACCGTTGAATGACGCCCGAAATCTGCTTTATCGGATTAAGATCCGACGAGTTAGACAATCAAGATGTTAACTGAAATTCAGTCGAGCTCTTTCCTGGAACCACTCAAGCACAATTTAAGTAATGTGACATGGAGAGTTGTCTTGCACGAAGACTCCATTTCGGAAAACAGATACCATGTAATGGTGCAAAGGGCCCGCAATGATATTGAGTTAGTCAGTAACTGAGCTCGGGATGTAAATTGGGCCAGTCTCTGCGGCCGAATTTGCTTACGCGATAAATTCTACTAATGGATTTACCGGCATTCATCCACTTTTTACAAGTAATAACAAAGATATATCCAGAAAAATCCATGAGACATGCAGTTTCGAAATTACGCGTTCTGAGTCGTCAGGCGACTTAAATCTGCTCTCTATCAAAGTAGTTAAGATCAAAAGTCTTTACCCTGATAAGAAGACGTAAGTTTAAAAATTCTTCCTGAGACTCCCTAGAAGCATTTAAATACAATTCCTACCAGCTTATGTACCTTCCACGCTATTCAGGAAAGTTCATTGCAGAATGTGAGGGTAGTCATAATTTTTTGGCTCTTGAGTGTATATGCAATGATAAAAATAATAACAATTAAAAAAATCCCTGTCGGCTGGGCCTATAGGCGGAGGTAGATTTCGAAGAGTGCTCATTTCAACAATAAAAAAATATATGATTAGAGATAAACCCAGTTTAATAACTACATTTGGATGTTTATGAAAAATTTTTAATTTCATTTTTCTGCAAAAACTGGTTTAACAAAATTATCTTAAGAAAAATTCAGTTCAAATGCCCATTTTGACAACATATTTTGAAATAAATTCTGAATTTATTAAAAAATCGACCAAAACAGTACATTATACAGTTCCAAAATAACAAAAAACTGTCAGCTGAATGCATTTGAGAAAAAAATTGAATTTAAAAATGAGTCATAAAATAACCTATTTGTTGTTAGAATACATCCTTATATCTGTAATCATGATTTCTTCGGAAAATTTTGTGCGAAATACTCACTTTGGCAGCATTTTTAAAAATATATTCTATCTTTATCAAAAAACTGGCCAATGCGTCACAGTATATAGTTCCTAAATAAGAGGATCTGTAAATTGGATGCGTTTGAGAGCGAAAATGGATTTTAAAACGAGTCATAAAAAACTCAATTTGCTATGTGAAAACTTCCTTAAATTTTCAAATCACGAAGACTTCGGGAAATTCTGTTTAAAATATTCTTTTTGGTAGCCTTTTTCGAAATATATTCTGTCTTTATCAAAAAATCGATCGATGCATCATATTATATAGTTCCTAAATATGAGGATCTGTAAACTAAATGCGTTCGAGAGCAAAAATGGATTTAAAAACGAGTCAGAAAAAAACGCAATTTCTTATTTGAACACTTCCTTAAATTTTTAGTCACGATGATTTCGGAAAATTCTGTTCAAAATACCCTTTTTGGTAGCCTTTTTTTAAATATATTCCATCTTTATCAAAAAACTGACCAATGCATCACATTATATAGTTCCCAAATAAGAGGATCTGTAAATTGGATGCGTTTGAGAACAAAAATGGATTTCAAAACGAGTCAGAAAAAAACGCAATTTCTTATTTGAATACTTCCTTAAATTTTCAGTCCCGATGACTTTGGGAAATTCTGTTCAAAATACCCTTTTTGGTAGCCTTTTTTGAAATATATTCTGTCTTTATCAGAAAATTGACCAATGCGTCATTTTATACAGTTTCTAAATAAAAGGATCTACCAATTGGATGCATTTAAAATCAAAAATGAATTTAAAAATGAGTCAGAATATAAGCATTTTGGATTTGAGGTTTTTTCTCCAACTCCTATTTTTGTTTAATTTCTTTTTGCTATACGAATTGGTCCTATGAAAAACTTGTCATAATAAAAGTTGTAGATATTTTTGTGAAGATGTAAAATAAATTTAATCAGATTTGATATCTTAAAAATTGAAGGAGTTATGGATTTTTCTCTTTTTTTACCGCCCTTTTTTTTCGTTTATAATTTTTTTCATTGGTAAAAGTTTGTCCTATCAAAAACTTGTAAATAAAAAAGTTGTAGATAATTTTAAGGACATTTCCAAAAAATTTAGTTGGACTTGATATCTTGAAAATTAATGGAGTTGTGAATTTTTTTCTCTCAAAACCCCTGTTTTTTTCGCCCCTTGAGCCCATTTCTAAATTTATCAAAAGTCTGCCATGCATAAACTTTTGGCCCATTTTTAAGAAGTAATATAAACTATAAACCGATTCGATATCTACTTTAATTAAAAAGCTATGGCGTTTTTTCGATTTTCCCTAAAACGCCCCCTATTCCGACCCCCTTGGTCCTATTTCGCCCATTAACGAACTTAGCCGAGATTTTATCCCCTTTGACTTTACGTGCCAGTTTGGTGGAGAATGATAGAAGTTATCGTGTCCATAAAAAAGTGAGATATATATATATACATATAAACTGGTGCGCTTGCAATAGGTAGTATTTCATACGAAATCTACCTAAAAATAGGATATCTGTAATGCAGTGAGATAGGTGGCTGCAAAATTTGAATTTTTTTTCGAAATTTCACTAAAGTATTGACACATGTAGCTCTTGCGCTTTAAAATCACACCATCATTTTCAACTTTTGTATACTTACCTATGGTGAAATGAACACAGAATGAAGGCCCTTCCATGGGCATACTTTAATGTATTCCAAAATTTTATGCCAAATTAAAAAAAAACAAAAAAAAACAAAAAAAAAAACGCATTCTTGTGTATTTTAAGTGAGGTGTACCAGACATGCATTAAAGTCAGAAGCCTGTAAAATAATAATAGAAAAGTAAAATAACTATTCGTCTTACGAAGTCACCAAACAATCATCGATACTAAAGCAGTTTTCATAGGTTAATAGAAATTGCATTTATGAAATGTGATTATCATAGCCAGAAAGTTCATTCACTGCCAAGAATAAAAACATTTATTTTTGAAATGCGTATATTTTATTATTTTAACATCATTTGTGTTATTTCTTCTATAATAATAAATATTTTAAAAATGTTTTTGCTATAGGCAGTGAAGTGAAGAGAACAGAATTGTGAATTCATTTTTGATGAAGTGAAAATAATTGCATGTATTTTTTTTTATTCCAACATCAGTTATATTATTTATCTATAACAATAAATATTTTTAATATGTTTTTATTTGAGGCAGTGAAGTGAAGCGAAGATTTGAAGTCAATTGATAATTAATAAAATGAAAAGAATTATCTAAACCAGATAATCATAAGCTACTTCAGTTTTGTTGTATACAGTGTTTGAAAGTAAAACTGTTTATAAAAGTTATTTCAAACATAAATGAATATAAATAATGTAAGTTATCAAATAACTTTGCTTCTGGGTCGTTTGCTGCTACAATATCGAGTGGATTATTTCCTATTTCTGAACTGTTTAGGCCCAATGATTTGAAATGGTACTGGAAAAATAAACATAAACAAATGTGTCTCCAGAAAATCTTTCTAGTTTAATATATGGACTAAAACAATAATTATAATGGTTTTCGAAAAAAGTCGTCTGCAATTAGCCGAGTTGTTAATACTCTAAATAACGAACGAATTGGACATAAATAATGAAAGGAGCGGCGGACTCAGTGTATCATCGTCTTTTGAAAACTAGTAATTTTTAATTTCAGTCATTTTAATTTTCATCGATATTTTATTGTATGGATACTTGTAATCGTCATTTTTCATGTTTTTCTATAATCGGATTCAACAATTCTTACCTTCTTAGAACTTAGTTTCTGAGTGGGTTAAAGTAACGCATTGATTTCGAGGGTTCATTCCTCGGTTTGAATTTAAACAGCGTGCATTATCTCTTTAGCTCGAAATAGTCCTAGTTCTACGTTCATGAGACGGTGGCACAATACAAAAATTACTCTAAGTTTTGTAGATATACACTTTGAACATGGTTTTTAACTCACAAGCTATAAAAGCCTGAGAGCTTATGTGCCCGCCTGTTCTGTGTGTATGTATGTACGTGGGTAACGCGATAATTCATGATAAAAATATCCGATTCCCTTGCAATTTTTGATATAGGTTTATTCTGATAAATGCGATTCCCTGATTAGTTTATGGAGTTTATTTGATAAGTGTAAGAAGGAGGAACGGAGGCTAATGCCCCTCCTCTTAATTTTTATAAATAGGATTTCATACAGAAATACCAGTTTCTGTACAAAATATAGATATAGGATCATTCTGATGAGGCACCTCCGTGATTAGTATTGGGATAAGTATTGGATAAGTATGTAGAGAGGAGTACAGGGGCTAATCCCCCATTCTTAACTTTAATAAATGGTTATTTCATACAAATTTATCAGATATCTTTCAAGTTTTAGACATACGATCAATCTGATGAGAGCACCACCATGGTAAATTTTTAGAGTTCATTGAATAAGAATAAAGAGTGGGAACGGTGGGCTAATTCCGCAACCTTGTTTTAGATTCCCTAATCGTTGTACGTTATGCCATCAGTTTTATTGGGCAATATTATTTTTTATTTAATGTCCACAAGTTCATGCGGTCTGGAATTGTGGCATTGACACTGTTTTTTATTTGTAGGGACAACTCGTATGAAGTGTATAAAAGAATAAATGAATAAAAAAGTGCGCAGACAAGCATAGATTTCTGCCCTCTCCTTCACGATGATTTAATATTTTTATTAGAATATATATATATATATATGTACTGCAACATTTGAATTTTTTTTAACATTTTCTGGATTTCGGATGTACAAACTTTCTTAAAAAAATACGTTTGCTGCTCCAATTTTTCAAATATAAACGATTATATTGTAATGGAATCCCTTTAACACCGGGAGGGTTTTAGTACAAATTAAAAATATTTGTTTTTAACCCTAATTAATGGGGTTATATTTGATTGAAAAATATATTCTTAAAAATCCGATGTTAACTTACATTAACGAAAGATTTATACAATTGTGTGGCGCAGGCTTGGCTTTAAATCACAGTAAAAGATAAATTTCTTTTTCATTATCCTTAGAATCACCTACGCAATTACGTAGGTCAAGATTTAAAGGGTTATTAAATCGAAAACTTTAGGGAAACTTTTTTGGTGTCCTAGGGCTACTGGTTGTGCATCTCTAGTTTTGATGTTTTCTAGAAGACCAGAAACAGTTAGTTAATTAATAATTCCATTAATTAGGGTTAAAAACAAACACTTTTAATTTGTATTCATCTATTCATCTATTCTTTTTTATTCATCTATTCTTGTATACAGTTCATACGAATTGTCCATACAGATAAAAAACGGTGTTAATGCCACATATCTTTTATCTAAACATTATGTATTTCAATTACATACTTTATTTTTCGGTAAAAGGCCCCAGTAATATGCTTTTTTAGCTCACAGGCTATCACAGCCTGAGAGCTTATGTGCCCGTCCGTTCTGTATGTACGTTCGTACGTTCGTACGTGCGTAACGCGACCCTGATTAGTTTTTGGAGTTCATTCGATATGTATAAGAGGAGGAACGGGGGGCTCATGCCCTTTCCCCTTAATTGATATAAATGGGTTTTTAATGCAGAAATAATAGTTTTTGTTCAGAATTTACACATAGGATATTTCTGAAGAAGCACTTCCGTGATTGGTATTAAGTGTTCTTTGGATAAATATAAACAGGGGAAATCGTGGTTCTAATGTCCCTCCCCTTAATTTATATAAATGGTTTTTTTATGCAGAATTGTCAGATTTCGTTCAAATCTCCGAATAGTTTTGAAAGTTTAATGGTTAAGTAAATAAAAGACGGGGATAACTCTTCTTAAATTATATAAATATGTTTTTATTAAGAATTATGCGATTTGCTCTGAATTTTGGATATAGATTTTTTTATGATAAAACATGCCCCTGATCAGTTTAGAGGGTTCAGTGATTAAGCATAAAAAGGGGAAAGGGAGTAGCTGTCCCCCCTTCCTTAATTTTTCTGCAAACGGAATTAACCCTTGAAAACATAAGGGTGTAATGTACAATTAGTATGCGTAGCCTGTCAGCTCAATGCCATCAGTTTAACTAGGCAATATTCTTTTTATTATATGTGTATAATAAGGAAAATCATATGTAAATACAACGATGTTTTTATGAACAATACCTAACAGAAAGAAATACTTAAGCTAATTTCGAAACAATAAATATAGATACTAAATTATATTACAACGATCAAAACATTCTAGAAAAAATAAAATAATTTTTAAAGAATCTGATGCCAAAAAAGAATGCTTCATCACATATATCCATTGGAAAACGATAATATTGAAGCAATTGGTGAACAGCAATATTATAAATAATAACATCATCTTTAGTGCATTGTGAAATGGAAAGTAGCTTAGGAGAGATTAAGTGGTAATGAGAAAGCATTTAATTTGTATTTTCAAAATCTTGAATTAAATTCATCATGTGTTTTGTTACTCTATGAAGATTGCATTGTTTTCCTTTGCATCTGTAAACTGGTAAAAAAATGTAATTGATTTTAATTTAAATATTGAACATAAACACAAATTCCATGTATTGAAAACTATTTCACACAACTATTATTGTTTTTCCGTTTTCCGTATTAAAACAAACAAAATCGATTTCAGATACCGGGCATAACACAAATGAAGCTAAACAAGTTTTTCCGGAAAGTAAATTCCCTACTTGCTTATTTTATATTTTCCTTTGTTTATCGACTGATGAGTAAGTAACATATTGCAAACGTCTGAATATATTTAATAAATTTTTAAACATGTTTGTGTATGCAAGTATTTTCCAAAGATATTTTCCTAATTTTACTTTGACATAGATAAACATGTATTCATATGTAAATCAGAATGAATATATATATATATATATATATATATATATATATATATATAGAGAGAGAGAGAGAGAGAGAGAGAGAGAGAGAGAGAGAGAGAGAGAGAGAGAGAAGAGAGAGAGACAGAGACCTGGAGTTTCACTATTAATATGGAAAAGTCTATTATCAATATTTAACAACTATTAAGGAGTTGGACAAATGAACTTCAATAAATGACATTTAAAAATTATGTTTATATGTATAGTTCAAAAGTATCTTTTAGCTGGAAGGTTCTTACACTGGAAGGTTCCGAAGTCAGGTTCACCAAATATCATGAATATTTGTGTATTGACACAGTATACTAAGTACATAAATATAAGACACCATAAGGCGCAACACTCAGGGGTCTCGAGGAAAAAGTTTAAAATCTTTCGCTACAGTTTATAATCAGATAATGGGCATAATCGGCTAAGCATTTGAAACATGCCTTTAAATCCAATTTCCTGATTTTTGTGGTTGTGTATGATGATACGGCTAGATTTCTGACAATATATTTCCCCAAATAAATCCCCCCCTTAATAAATATTGATATTTCATGAAATAAAAATGTTTTTCTCAAAAAGAAAATGAATTTCTCAAAGACTCAAAGCACTGTATTTCATGCCATTAATTGAGGTTATATACTGCATGTATCTAAACTACTGGGGAAAACTTTATAGGGTGATAGTACACATCAAGACAAATAATATTAAATGGGAAACTAGGGGTCCCAAACGTCTTCGGAAGGAGATAGGCGCCATCAAAGTTTAGGGTCCAATATTTGAAATGATTATAAAAAACGGAAAAATTGGTCGAATCGTTTGCGGTTTTCACGAAAACTATTCTTTATGTCAGTATTGTCTTGGAAATAAATTATAAAGATAAATTTCAAAAAATGCCGATAGAGGGCGCTTAAGACTTTGGAGTAACGAACAACTATTTTTACTTTCTTCTATCTTTACAAGAAGAAAGTATTGGATTCATGAAAATTTTCGACTTCCGGTTTTCGACGTATTTATACGTTTTAGAAGGTCCTGAACACGTTTTGACTATTTTTAGAAAATGTCTGTCTGTGTGTCTGTCCGTCTGTCTGTCTGTCTGTCTGTCTGTCTGTCTGTATGTGACAAAAAATTTGTGGGCGCTCTATCTCAAGAACTAATGCTCGAAATTTAATAAAATTTTATATTCAGTTAGACCTTGATATGAATTAGTGCCTATTGGTTTTTGGTGAATATTGGCCAGCAGGTGGCGCTGCTATACTACGTTTTTCATGATTTTCAAGATTGCTATATCTCAAGAACTAAAGCACAGAATTCCACCAAACTTCAGATTCTGTGACCCCTTGATATACATAGATGCTGATTAGGTTTTGGTGTAAATTGGCCAGCAGGTGGCGCTGCTATGCTACGTTTTTAATGATTTTCATGATAGCTATATCTCGAGAACTAATGCACAGAAATTTACCAAACTTCAGATTCCGCGATACCTTGAGATACATAGCCGCTGATAAGGTTTTGGTGTGAACTGCCCTATAGGTGGCGCTGCTATGCTACATTTTGCACGATTTTTGCGATAGCTATATCTCAAGAACTAATGCAGAGAACTTCATCAAATTTTAGACTCTGTTACACGGGAATATATAACATAATTGGACGCTGATTGTATTTTGGTATTAACCTTGCAACAGGTCGTGCAGCTATGCTGCATTTTGCACGATTTTTCCGATAGTTATATCTCAACAACCAACGCACAGAATTTCATCAAACTTCAGATTTTGTTACAAAATGACATATAACATAATTACACCATGATTACGTTTTGTTATAAATCCTTCAACTGATGGTGCTGCTGTGCTATATTTTACACGGTTTTTTTAAACTAGCTATATCTCAAGAACTAATGCACAGAATTTCATCAAACTTCAGATTCTTTTACACCAGGGGTGCAAAAATCTAGGCGCCAGCACGTAGTTTCTCACCACAAAATTTATTTCGATTTTCTTCATCTGATATTTCGCGTAAAATTCCTGGTAGCATGCTATTAAATTTTAAGCGGAAAAAGCTTTAAAATTTTAGTGGTGTGAGACTACCCTCTGGCGCCTAGATTTTTGCACCCCTGTTTTACACCATAACATAATTAGACGCTTTTTTACGTTGTGGCATAAATTGTCCAAGATATGGTGTTGCTGTGCTAAGTTTTGCAATTTTTTTGTTATAACTATATCTCAAGAACTAATGGACGAAATTCCATCAAATTTCAGATTCTGTTAGATCTTGACTTAAATAGATGCTTATTAGGTTTTAGTATAAATTACCCAACATGAGGTACTTCTATGCTCATTTTCTCAGAATATTAATTAAATTTTGCGTTTTAGCCTTTTCGGATACCAGAATCTCATTAGGCTAGCTCAAATGTTCGAGGAAATTCGATAGTGGGTAACTTTAAGGTCACAACTTTTTTTTTTCTTTTTTTTATATATATATATATATTAAAATGTACTTATGAGATAGAAGAAAGTTTTGGGATTGACACATCCAACTAGTTTACATTTATTTTTTGCATCTCATTAAATTTTTTTCGAAGTTTAGACATAAATTTGAATTTGCAGCTCAAAATCTGTGGTTAAGTAGTGCAAACTGAACTGTGTTCAATGGGGGTGGGAAGGTTCAAATTTCAAATGATTATGCAAAACGGAAAAATTTGTGGATTCGTTTGCGGTTTTCTCTAAAATCATTCTTTATGTCAGTATTTCCTTGAAAATAAATTTTATAGATAGATTTTTAAAAATTCCGTTAGAGGGCGCCTTAAACTTTAGAGTAACCAACAACAATTTTTAACTGTTGTTTTTTGTATCTAATTAAATTCTTGCAAAATCTTAGACCTAAATTTTGAGCTCAAATTCTGAATCGTTGGTAGGGGTTAAGACTCACAAACTGAACTGTGTTCAGGAGTTGAAATGTTACTAGTTGATTTTGAAATGAAACTAATGAATTTACTATGAAATTTTCCTGCCCACCCTACGAACACAGTTCAATTTTTCGCTTCTTAATTACTCATAACGATTCAGATTTTGAGCTCAAAATTTAATTCTAAGCTTTTAAAACATTTATTTAGATAAAAATTAATGGTTAAAAATAGTTGTTGGTCACTCTAAATTTTAATGCGCCCTCTAACGGAATTTTTTGAAGTTTATCTTTTAAACTTATTTTCAATGAAATACTGACATAAAGAATGGTTTTAGAGAAAACCGCAAACGAATCGACCAATTCTACCGTTTTTAGCACTTTCCAACAAAGTTGAAAAGTGCTTATGCATTCTGTTTTTCTGGCCGTCTGTCCGTCTGGCCGGATGGCCGTATGTCCGGATGGCCGTCTGTCCGCACTCTAACTTACGTAAATATACTCCGATTGCCATGAAATTTTATGAAGTTATTGACATTTATCCTAGCCCGAACCCTATTGAAAATGAAGTTTCTACCATAATTAGTTTATCTGCAAAAGGAATCAAAAATTTCCCATTACATTACGGCCTATGTGGAAAAATCGTTAATATACCCAGATTGCCATGAAATTTTCAAATGTTATTGACGTTTACCCTAGCACGCACCCTCCTGAAAATGAAGTTTCTATTATGATTAGTTTATCTACAGGGCGAATCAAAAATTTTCCATTACATTATGGCCTATGGGGAAGAAATCGTTAATATAATCGGATAGCCATGAAATTTTAGGACGTTATTGACGTTAATCCTAGCACGAACCCTATTGAAAATGATTAGTTTATCTACAGAGAGAATCAAATGGTTCCCATTACATTACGGCCTACGGGGAAAAATCGTTAATATACTCGGATTGCCATGAAATTTTAGGACGTTATCGACGTTTACCCTAGCACGAACCCTATTGAAAATAAAGTTTCTACCATGATTAGTTTATCTACAGGGCGAATCAAAAGCTTTCCATTACATTGCGAGCCATGGGGAAAAATCGTTAATATACTCGGATTGCCATGAAATTTTAGGACGTTATTGACGTTTACACTGGCACAAGTCCTATCGATAATGAAGTTTCTACCATGATTAGTTTATCTACAGGTCGAATCAAACGTTTCCCATTACATTACGGCCTATGGGAAAAATCGTTTCAAAGGAATTTTAAAGATTTTATACTGTGTCAAAACTATTAAAATATGCATTCTATAAAATATAAGGTGAAAATGTAGCTATTATTCATTTACAGGGCCACACAAAAGAATTCCATTAGATAATGGTAAAAGGGGAAATTGTGTGTGACATATTTAAAATATATTAAGCTGTTTCATGTATAATATAACTAATATATGTCATTGAAGCTTAATATATATCATACGCTACTGTGTTGCATAATATGAAGTACATAGCATTTACAGGGCAATACAAAAGATTTCAAATAGTATATTCTTTCCGAAGTACCGTATATGTGCCCGATAATGGCTTATGGAGGTATGAAATGCATTTTAATTATGATATGCGCGTTTATATTTCGCTAAATATATGCACATTATATGGTGTGCATAAATGTTATAGTTGATATACAGGGCTGCCCAAAAGATCTCACCAACGTTACTGAATATAAGCGTAATATATTTAAACGTGGTTCTTAAATAAGCTATGTATTTTTACGCTGAGCTTCATTCAATTTACTGAGAAATGTTTGCAGAATATAGATAATAGAATATACAGGGCCACGCAAAGTATTCGGTACATGGACGCCTATGAAATATAATTTATGAGAATGTGATTTCAGTTGTTTTAAAAGTGTTTTAGTTTACAATAAATTTTATTCAAATGATGACGTGTAATAAAGGTACAATGTAAACTACAGGGCTGAACAAAAGTATTCAAGTATGCTTCCATCTAATAGTATGAATTGCTGAAAAAGAAATACTAGAGAAGAAATAGATAGAAGATAAAGAAATAGTTACTGGGTATATTCTTGCTAAACTAAATTTTCACATTATATCACCTGACATATGAAATACAGGGCTGTTTAAAAGTACTGGAATACATATTTAGGTATATTTGACTATATACTATTATTTCCCTAGATAACAAAGTTTTGTTAACGATTTCATTAAGTGTTGGAAAGTGCTTCATAATCTATGCTTAACGCATGATTTTTCTTACTTGTTTAATAATCATTTGAAATTTGATCCTCCCCACTCCCATTGAACACAGTTCAGTTTGCACTACTTAACCATTCTCAACGATTAAGATATTCAGCTCAAAATTTAAGTTTATGTCTAAGCTTAAAAAAAATTAATAAGTTGCAAAAAATAACAGTAAAAAATGGTTGTACATTACTCCAAAGTCTAAAGCGCCCTCTATCGACATTTTTGAAATTTATCTGTATAATTTTTTTTTCAAGACAATACTGACATAAAGAATAATTTTAGTGAAAACCGCAAATCAATTGACCAATTTTTCTGTTTTTTATAACCATTTGAAGTTTGAACCTACCCAGTCCCATTGAACACAGTTCAGTTTGCGCTACTTAACCACAGATTTTGAGCTCAAAATTTAAGTTTAGGTATAGACTTCTAAAACAATTTACTGAGATGCAAACAATAACGGTAAAAAATAGTTGTTTGTTACTCCAAAGTCTGAATCACCCTCTATCGGCATTTTTTTAAATTTATCTTTGTAATTTATTTCCAAGACAATACTGACATAACGAATAGTTTTCGTGAAAACTGCAAACGAATCGACCAATTTTTCCGTTTTTTATAATCATTTCAAATTTTGGACCCTAAACTTTGATGGCGCCTATCTCCCTCGGAAGACGTTTGGGACCCTTAGTTTCCCATTTAATATTATTTGTCTTGATGTGTACTATCACCCCTTAAAGTTTTGCCCAGTAGTTTAGATACACCCTGTAGATACAAAATACTCATAACTGAAATTTTTGTATGATTTTATGTTTATAAAAGCTGTGTGAAATAGCAATAAAAAAATATAGAAATAAAAATTATACCTTGTGGTTATGCCAAAATTACCAATTTCTTATAAAAGAATTCCTCATATGGACACATATATTATACATAAATGCCGGAAGCTTCTATTAGGTATAAAATATATGTATGTACAAAAATACGTATAAAATTTAATAAATTCATTTACAGGCGTTATATGGGGTGGAGTTACTGAATTGAGTTTGAGTTTGAGTGAATAATGCTTTGAGGTCAGTAGCTACAGTGGCTGTTACCTCGAATGATCCATAATACACAGAAACTAATACAGAACCCTTTATTATTACAGGAAAAATACAGTAACATACATTTAATATACATCACAGGGAAAACACAGACATCCATGCCGCTAGCTGGATTGGAACCAGGGTCCAGCGGTGTGCGAGGAGCTGACTCTACCGACCACGCCACTGGATCGGCAAGAGTTACTGAAATTCGACATCCAATTTTTTTTTTAATAAACACATACAGAATTGCTGTATTTTGAATTTAACTAAACTCCTGAGCATTATTCTCAACGCCTTCCATATTGATTTCATAGGAAAATTTGTTAATTGTATCTTAGACAACAATAGGGAGGAACATTTTTTTGGCATGTAAACAAGCTACTTTCTTCGATAACGAAATGTAACGACTGTAATTATAATTTTAAAGAAAATGTTTTTTCAGTATCTTTGAATTTAGGCCAAATAAAAACGCTATAACAATTACAGAAAATAGTAATTATTCTTGTGGACTTTTGATTAATAAACCGAATGACATATTACTTCTTGATAGTGGTTTTTTGATGTACTACATATGTTTGAAGAAACAGAAATGAGGTATTCATTAGGGTGGATCGAAAAATCGAAATTCGGATAATCGAATCGGCGCGGGGTGCAAAAGTTGCCTTTTGTGCAGACTAATTCACATATGTTTTTTTATTGAAATCCATTCATATCTTCCGCTGCCCCAAACGCCTCAAAAATAGTTAAAAATTGAAATTTTTATAAATTTTATAATTTTTTTTGCTTCTTAATATTTTTAAAATTATTTTTGGCGCGGGTTGCGAAAGTTGCCTTATATATATATTAGTTCAATCTTTTTTTTTTTTTATTAAAATCCATTCATATCTTCCGGTGCCCCCAAGTGCTCCCAAAATAGTAAAAAAATGAAATTTGTATAAAAATTTATAATTTTTGTTTTTTTAATTTCTTTTAAATTATTTTATCAGCGGGATAAAAAAGATGCATTTTGTAGTATATTAGCATGCATCCAAATAATTTTCGACTTTGATAAATTTCTTCCAATGCCCCAAAACTTCTAATTATTTGCTGAAAATCGAGTTTCATGCAAATTTTGAGCTAAAAAATATAAGTAAAATTAACAGTTAAAGAATAATTTATCTAACGTAAAACGTAGATCGAGAGGATGAGAAATCGTTTATCGTATTTTATTAAATGTATAAAATAAACTTTTAATACTTTATTTTTTGGAAGACAACATATATAAAAGAGTTCTCAGCAATGACTAGCAATATTTATATGATATTTGCATAGAAATATCACGTGGTGAATGTGGTTCCGATCTGGCATTAATGAAACCTGGTCCAGTTTATCACTCAAGATGGCAGAAATCCTTCTGATAATCTCATTACTCTTACAACATATATTATGAAGGTATATGCACCTGTATGGTTTCATATCAAAACAAAGCCATCCATAACTGAAGGAGCGTGTCTTTTTTGGAAACTTATCACATATTCTAGATATTTGGAACCCAATTTAAGAAAGATCGTAGATTTTATTTATCTGTTATTCAACGAAATAGTTTTTTTTTCCTCCCTGAAAATTTGCTATTGTCAATGCTCACAGATAATAGAGATCATATCAGATCTTTAGCAATACGAAAGCTAATTTTGCTAGAAATAAAAAGAGAAAATCACCAGAAGTGAGAATTTTCAAAGTACCCCAAATAAACTTCAAAGCGAAGGATTATTTTGAACTTATTGACTGGCAACGAGTTGGACGATTTGAGAAACCTCTTTTGATGAATGAGCCTTGCGAAGAAATTGAGAATATGATAAAAGTTGTAAAAACGAATGAATGGTCAAAATATCCATGCCATACTCAAGCGGTTGAAAGATGCGTTCGACTAGTGTCTGAGGCATCAGAAACTGTATCTGGGCAAGAAAAGAGACACTGTTTTATACTATAAAACACTATGATACCAAAAAGAGATTACAAATTTTAAAAATATGTAAATTTCCAAATTGAAGGATGTAAAACTTTTCTCTACCTAAGTTCGATTTTTGTAATTTTTATGATTTAATGCTTTGATTTTTAAATTTATATGTGGCTTATTATTGTAAAATTAATGCTATTTATAACCTTATACGTTAATAATTAAACTGTTTTCAAAATTTGTAAGTATTTTTCGTAAATTATAATTCTTAATACTTTTTGTAGAAATTTCAGTTTTTAATTATAATTGGTGCATCAAAGATGTGAATGGATTTTGATTTAAAAAATATATGGGAGCTGCAGAGTTATATAGTATTGTAATAACAACTTTCCAACCCAGTGCCAAATGAATTTCAAAAAGTAAAATAAAATAAAATAAAACAAAAAAAAAATTTTCAAGAAAATTTTAATTTTAAACTATTTTTGGGGCACTTGGGGCACCGGAAGATATGAATGAATTTTATTTTAAAAAATATGTAAGCTAAGATAGATAAAAGATAGCTTTTGCACCCCGCGCCAAAAGTAATTAAGAAAAAATATATAAACAAAAAAATATTAAAAAAATCATAAAAAACACAATTTTTAATTATTTTTGGGGCGCTTGGGGCACCGGAAGATATGAATGGATATTAATTTAAAAAATCCTGTAAACTAGTAAGCACAAAAGGCAACTTTTGCACGCCGCGCCGATAGTGATTTCTAAAAAAAAAATTTTTCCTATACTTTTCGATCCACCCTAGTATTCATGTAACTGCGAAATGCCAAGAATAAAAGCTTGTGGTAAAACGAGATAATAAGCCTAAAACAAAAATATACTGCGTACTCTAATACGAAAAATAGTATTTGAAAAATACTGATAATTTTTGGTGATGTATTTGATACATCATGATAATTTTTGGTGATGTACGTTAACCAAAATAAACCAGTGGCTGAAGTTGAACTAAATAATTATTTGCATATAAAACTCCCCTTTATGAGGACCTAGGCTTGTGACCTAGTGTACAGTTGGTAGCAATGTCCTTTTTCAAGAACGTCAGATGGTTAGAATCGTATTGACGCTATTAAGGAATACTATTCAACAGATTTATTTGAGGATAATTATCTATGATAATCTAAATTTTGAATAAGTTTTAAAAAAGTGAGAAATATTTTTATAGTGATTTTCGAATTGAAGCATAAAAGGAATATTTAAATGAAAAATTTAAATTCCGTGAAAAAAATATTTAACTAGGTCTATTTTCATTTCCTATTATATAAATTTATTTAATTACTAAATATTTGGTTATTACATGTTAAAAACCTGGTACTGATTCAGTATGTCTATTCGTGTGCAATTGTATATTTTAATATTTAAGTTATTTTAATATTTAGGTTATATCTGTAAGGTTATATCATTTTTATGGGGTTTTATGGGTTATTATGGGTTTTTTCCGTTACATATTATTTTAATTTACATATCATTATGAATTGAGACATTTTATCAATAGAAATTTAGGAAATTTTTTAATGTGAGAATATATGATGTTAAAAAACGTGCAACTATAATTTAGACTTCTAATTTTACATACACTTATTGACCTTCAGAGAATAATGGTTATCTCGGAAAACGAAAAAAAACGATGCAGTGACATGAAGATGTATGTTGAGCTCAATAGTAGGCAATTTCTTCGTTTAATGAGCTCAGTGAATCTACTCGATCAGAAGTTTCAATTAACCTGTCCGCATGGTTCTAATATATTTTGTTACAAATGAGGAAACTTGTAACAGAATAATCTCATAATTATTTTTTTCTTAAATTCCAAACAAGTTTGGTGAAAAGTAAAAATTAATTGATGTTCGTTAACGGTATATATTTTACAGTAAATATGAATTAAATAATTTTCTTTCTACATAAAAAGCGTAATTAAAAATTTTACTTCACGTGGTTACTTGATTAATAAGTAAAATTTAAGGTGTTCTAAACAAAGTCCATTTTTTCTCATAAGAGAGTATTTTCCTTTTTTGAAAATCTAAATTCTTTGACGTTTTCATGTTACGACTTGAATTTTTTTTTTTTTTTTTTGTCACGTACATTATCGTCGAAAAACAAACCTGTAAATACTTCAACAGTTAAAGGATGCATTTTTGGCCTTCATATTCATTTGATAAAAATATGTAACAATTAGAATCGATGTAAATTGATACATTCACAGCTAATAACATTTACGCTTCTTTCTTTCCAGTAAAATTTTTCATACTTAATAATTAATTTAATATCGGAATTTGTGATTCAAAAATCAAAAATTGCTTTTAAATAATAGTTGGAAAAAGCGTAAAATAATCCGAGAAGCGGTATAATAACGAATATAAAAGATATTATGCAACAGATAAAATAATAAAATTAAGAAATGGGGTTTTACAAAAAATATTCCTTTAGCAGATTGTCTTTTAGAATAAAATAAAATGAATAAATTGTTGATTAAATGTATGGAATTAAGACAAATATGTTAAGATATTATTAAAAAACAGGGAAAAATTAGACATTATAAGACTTTGGAAATAATTAATTTAGAAATAAGACGAAATTTTTTATTATTCTTGCATATATATATTGTTGAGTGGCAAGAAATCGTGAAAAATATTTCAGAGATACTCATACTATTAGTAAATTCTTCTATAAATGTTCATAATAAAAACTGTATAACCATTTAAAAGCAAAAATACCATTTTTCAATATATTTTTTTATGTAAAGATACACTAAATTAAAAAAAAACATACTGTGTATAAATTAATTATTTCATTTTGTTTCAAAAATATGAATATACGCTTATAAATTTGGAGAAATTATAATGTTATTTTAAAATAAATCGAATTTGTCAAAATCCCATGCAATAATTTTCGGGAGGCTGCAGAAGAAACAATCACCTCATCAAGCACAAGGATGAAAATCTGGGGTAAAATAAATTCCGATTCGCGTATTAAAATGCAGTCAGTCTACCATGTCGTATCTTGATGGAAAACAACCAAACACCCGATTTTAGCAGTTATATCATAAATTTACCATTATGTTTTCCTAGACCCACTCATTCATGTTTCCATACTTTGCGGCAAAAAAGCACACCTACGAGGCAACCGATAAAATCAGGTCTTTAAGTGTTTTCCACCAATATAAGACTTGACAGACCGACAGCATTTAAATATCGAAATCGAGATTTAACTAATCCTAGGTTTTTATCCTTGAACTCTATGAGATGTTTGTCTGTGCTGCTGCTTCCCGGTTTTAGGAAGCTTTCATTAAAAAAAGTAAAAAGCTACCTACTGCAGCCGTCCGGAGGAAAGAACTTCCAGAAAATTTTGTTATATTTTCATCGATCATGACTCCCAGACCCCAAAACTATCCTCCGTTCAAATGTTGACATATATATACACTATATTGCCATTGATTATGGGACACTTGCGATTTTAGACATTTTACTAAATATCTAGAAAAATACATGAGGAATCATCTCGAAACTCTTAGTGTATAAATATAATAGTATACGTCATACATCTCCGTGAAGATTTTTTACCGAAACTCCATAGGGGACCGTCAACAAATTAAAAAAGAATGAATATCTTTTGAATAACCCTGTCAAAACTAATGTAGCAAAAGCGCTCAAACTCTAGATTGTGATTGAATGCCTTATTGTAATAAGCCTTGTTCATTATTATGCAAATAGCATGCATACTCGCAGAGTAATTAAGGTTTTTATAAAAATGATCCCAAAATTTTCTAAGTTTTTTCCTTATAATTTTCAGAGTTCTTAATATAAAATAACATTTTTTTCAGAAAATATGACAAACAACATTGCACACAGTACCCTGTAATCAGAATTAAAAAATAATGAAAATTGTATACAAAATGAGTTGGTTTACTAAATAATTTTTTACTGCGCATGCGTCAACGATATCAAAATTTCATTTGCATATTATGTTAGCTAAATGTATAGAGCAACTTCTGCGAAAGTCACAAAATCATAACTTTAAAATTCTGAAAATAATCGTCAATTGAATAAGTTGAAAATCCGTTATTCTCAAAATGAAGCAAAAACAAGAGGGGTTGTATCCATATATTCATTGATTAGTGTCAATATAGAATACACAATACGGGATGTTACGACTACTTTTGGATAAAATCCCTCATTTTTTTGCTTCATTTTGGAAACAACGGATTTTGTCCTTTTTCTATAGACGGTTACTTTCAGAATTTTCAAGCTATAATTTTGAGACTTCTACAAAAGTTGCTCTATACATTTAGTTAACATAATATGCAAATGAAATTTTGATATCTTTGACGCATGCGCAGTAAAAAATTATTTAGTAAACCTACTCATTTTTTATACAATTTTTATTATTTTTTAATTCTGATTACAGGGTACTGTGTGCAATGTTGTTTGTCATATTTTCTGAAAAAAGTATTATTTTATATAAAGAACTCTGAAAATTATAAGGGAAAAACTTAGAAAAATTTGGGGCCATTTTTATAAAAACCTTAATTACTCTGCGAGTATGCATGCTATTTGCATAAAAATGAACACAGTGTATTACAATAAGGCATTCAATCATAATCTAGAGTTTGAGAGCTTTTGCTACATTAGTTTTGACAGGGTTATTCAAAAGATATTTATTCTTTTTTAATTTGTTGACGGTCCCCTATGGAGTTTCGGTAAAAAATCTTCACGGAGATGTATGACGTATACTATTATATTTATACACTAAGAGTTTCGAGATGATTCCTCATGTATTTTTCTAGATATTTAGTAAAATGTCTAAAATCGCAAGTGTCCCATAATCATTGGCAATATAGTGTATAACCATATATATACATCTCATTTTTGCTATGCTGTAACTAACGTATTTATGAACCGATTTGAATGAAACTTGGTATGTACATATTACATACAAATGTCTCCACCGAGCTCTTTGTCCCGCATCATCCGACGACTTGTTTCAAAATGGCGGTCAGTTAAAATTTTTAAAATAGTTTAAAATTTTAAATTAAATGCGAAAAATTAAAAGTTGAAAAATTTTTTTCTTCTGTGTGTTAGAATTTACAACAACGATTCCAGAACACTTTTTATTTCGTCTATATCTTAAAAAATGATTGAGCACTTTGAATTTTTCTTACGGCTGACATTTGGAAACGATCTGATTTTTGTCACGTGATAACGCGAGTACTTATCAATCGATTTGGATGTAACTTGGTATGTACATAGTGCATAACGAGGCCTGAAAAGAGTTCGTTAGCCAGTTCCATCCGCCATCTTGTTTAAAAATGGCGGCCATTTAAATTTATTTTTAAATTTTAAAATTTAAAATTTAAAATTACGTACAAAAAAGTGAGAAATTGAAAAAGATTTTTTTTATGCATTTGACTTTGGTGCAAAGATTCAGGTGCATTTTTTGTTACGTCTGTATTTTAAAAAATGGCTGAGTTATAGCACTTTTAATTTCTAGTGTTGCTCACATTTTGAAATGATCTGATTTTCGTCAATTGATAACACGTGTATTTATAAACCGATTTGGATGAAACTTGGTGCGTACATAGTGCATACTAATGTCTGAACTGAGTTCGTTGGCCTGTTCCATTCACCATCTTGTTTCAAAATGGCGGAATTTTAAATTTTTATAAAAATTTAAATTTTAAAATTAGGTGCAAAAGAGTAAGAAATTGAAAAATATTTTTCTTTTGACTGTTTGACCTTGATACAAAGATTCGGAGCATTTTGTTTCATCTATATCTTGAAAAACGGCTGAGTTATAACACTTTCATTTTCCAGTGTGGCTGACATTTTGAAACTGTCTGAAATTTGTCACGCAGTAATACGCATATTTTTAAACTGATTTGGATATAACTCCGTCATAATACATACCAATGTCTTGACCGAGTTCACTGTCTAACTTCATCCGACATCTTATTTCAAAATGGCAGCCATTTAAGTTTGTCCAAAAACTTCTAAATGTATAATGATGTACAAACAAAAATTTAGAAATTTAAAAAAGGTTCTTTCTAAAGTATTTATCTTAATAATGAATTCCGGAGTATTTTTTGCTTTGTCTTTAGCTTAAAAAACGCCTGAGATATAGCAGTTTGAATTTCTAACGTGGATTACATTTTTTTTTTTTTAAATCAATTTGCCAACGACAGCACTCGTATATATTAATCGATTTCGATGTGAGTTTGCATGTGCACATGAATTAAGATTTTGACGAAGCTCATTGGTTTGTTTTATAAATCATGTTGCTTTAAAATGGCATACACTTCATGATATCGTGGAATTTGGCGACCCTCTAAATCCAGGTTGATGATGACCAATTTCTAAAAATTCCTGTTAATATTCAGTATTGACAAAAATTAGTATTCAATCTTATAAAATCGGGTTCTACTAATTTGAGCTTCGTATGTTTGAATAATATAACTTAATTTAAAGTAAATAAATAAATAAATAAGTATATGAAAGCTACCTCTTCCTCCCGGCATTTTTTTAATGAACAACATAAAATGGGATTTTTTACCACATGTTTTAAAATTAAATTATAAATTTACGGCACCAGAGCATTCCATTTTCGTTTTATTAAACGCATATCAATAAATAAAGGGAGTGAATACTTTTTATCAATATTATTCGAAGATGAGTAATTCTAAATATGCTCTAGTTGCTGAAAAAGAAAGAAAATTTAAATGTGATGCAATAAGGCTTTACTAACTTGAAGTGAGTGAAGCACATTAGGATGACAGAAGTATTTTTTTTTTCATTTTTGGGTGAAAAAAATCCGGGCCAGGTTTCGAACTAGGGGTGTATTGGCTGAATTAAGACCTTCGATTTATTCTGTTGAGCTGATCCAGAGTATCAGACCAGATAAAGTGATCCTTGAGGTTAATTGGGTGAAATTGTCCTCCAGTGATCGTGTACGGGTTAGTTCAGTTTGTAGAGCATTGGCGGCTTCAGCCAATACATCCCTGATTCAAATCCTGGCCCGGATTTTTTTCACCCAGAAATGGAAAAAAAATTACTTCTTTTATAATTAATTTACCTGTTGAATAATCATGTTTCAAAATTAATCACATTAGGGTATTTCGTTAAGGAAGAACTAACAGCTCATTCATGAGTGTTATCGCAGTTGCTTTTTATTTTCAACACATAGTTTCACTTCTCGGAAATTTCTGAATTAAGTGAATTCAAACTTCGAAATTTTTAATCGATAACAATAGCATTTTTGACTGCTAGAACTTCACTAATAAAATAAAAATCTATTTTTTAGATCATAATAGGTATAAATGAAGAACTAAAATGGAAAAGTGGGTTAGTGACACACTCATCCTTTTATGAAAATAAGCTATAAAGTTCCAAATCTTCAATCGTATTTATTATTAATTATATTTTTTATTTACCGTCTTCTTCAATTGACCCGGTGAAAGTTAGGTTTCTTTTTGAAATAGTAATTGTTATATGATAAATGATTACTGATTACTGATTACATTTAACCATACGATTAACGCCACATATATTCTTTATCATATAAATTCTCCAAATGATAATGATTGCCTTTCAGTAAAATTTGAACTCACTTTTGATCTTAAAATGGGCAAGAGATCCAGTCAAAAACATGATGTCCTCTAATGGGATAGCCTTAAAAACCTAATTATCTGACGAACCATATTTAACCTACTGAGGCCATTTTTGCGTCAATTTAATATATCTTCACTTCCTATTGCTTCAACGTAAAGACAACTCTTAACATTTCGCGCTCACAGGCATATCCAGTGTTGAACTCTTTGGACCGTAACAGAACTTGTTAATTCGGGACTTGAACAAGTAAGTGCTAAACGAAACAAGATATCACTAATTTCAAACTCTATGAATGATATATAAGTCTTTATAACTTTAAAATATTTAAACATTAAACTGGGCAGAATAAAATGACGCAAGGCGATTTACTAAGAACCTATTTGCCAACTCCCAGAAAAAAAACAACGAATCCTATGATATGATGAGTGTGATGATAGGATCAGCTAACTGTATCTACATATAAAAGCCAAACGTATCTGTACAGAACGCACACGTTATTATGCGAATAGCATTATATTCCCATACAATTTCGGTTTTGAATTTTTTGCTACTGCAAATTTTACACTTCTAAACATCGCACATTTTAAATTTTTACACCGTCATATAGAAAAACAAATGCACATTTAAGTACAGTTCCTTTGAAATCTGTATCTCAATATATTTTTGAGATATTATTTTTTTATTGTTTTTAGTACTAATTTTGTAATTTAGTATTAATTTTGTTCTTTAGTACTAATTTTCTGGCAACAGAAACACTCCATTTTCGCTTAAAATTGAAGACAAAAATAGAAATTAAATGTACTATGTCGAAAATATCGTCTGTTATACAATTCGATGAATTTTGGTTTTATCTCGTTTTTATATACCAATTAAATGCTTTTCAATTTATTTCAAACTTACTTTACAAATAATGGAACACTTTCTCTTTACAAAAATGTATTTTAAAGGACATTTCGTGATTTTCCACCGCCTTTTTTAACCCCTTGGGGACGAGCGACACGTATACGTGCCGCAAATAGGCTTAAGAATCCGCGTTTATCGCCACCAGTAAAATTATACCGTAAATTAAGCCTTATTTAATCAGAGCATTTCCTCGATTTAATAAGCCACAAATTTCTGTTTTTTAAAACCGGTGACAAAACTTTAAAAATTTCGTAAAAGGCTCCCGTCGCGAAGGGGTTAATTCGCATCAGAAAGCTGAAAGTCTGAAATTTTATTTATTCATGCGTAATTTATTTCGGGGTATTTTCCGAATTTTGAAAAAAAATGATCTCTGATAAATCAGGGAGCTATTATAAACAAAGGAATGAAGGCCTATAAATCATCAACTACCCCATTTGTTTTGCCGAGTGTCTTGAATATTGCTTTTTTCTGCGTTTGTGCATTATTCCCATCCGCGTTAATGACATCATAAGCATTTTTTCTATAGATGTTGTTTTAGACTGGATGCGCATAGGTGGAATAATTCAACGGATGCAAATAACGTCATTTTATTTTAAAAAAGCCTGTTTTTTAATTCTTGAAACTGAAATATATTTAGTAGCGTATTAAGTGCGTCACTTCACCCTAGATGTTTTGAAATTCTTCACAGGCAGAAATACTTCACGTTTTAAAAATGGTGTATTTGAAATCATAGACTGACAAAGCGCAATGTTTTGCAAAATTTTAGAGTGCCTTTATACAAGAAGAGTGACATACGGTATGCATAGTCAGATCAAAATTTTTTGTCCAAAAAATACAATAAATATTAAAGAATCTAATTTTTCTAGACTGTATGAATTCGCTCCGTCGAGTTATACAAGCAAAAATGAAGATCTTGCAATAATTTGAAATTTAAAATGATATCAGGTTCTTAAAGTTTAGTCCAAAATTTTCATAAATAATAAAATTTTATTATTCTTAAAACATTCAACTATAATTTTATAAAAATAACAAGATTTGCTTAATTTAATTTTTCATAATTTTATATCACCTGTACATTTAAGGCTGTTTTTAGTCATCTGTCCTGAGCTTTCTACTGAACCAATTTTACTAACACATTTTTTTTTTTAACTAGAAGCTGGTAATATAAAGATGTAATTGCACTAGCTGTTCTTTTAAGCATCCCCATTTTTATAATTTAATTTAAAGTTTTATTAATAATTTTATTATAGAAATTTTTTTTCAAAATGGCGGTAATTAGACAGCTTCCATTACAGCAGAATTGAGAAAATAATGAGGTTTACTTATTTCATTCATGCCATTTTCTGATAAAATTATTAAAAAAAAAACTTTTTTTTGTATTTCTGTGTTTATTTTGTTCTATAGGGTTTAGTGGTGAAAATTCCCATTTGTGACAGACTACATGTCTTTAGATTAGTTTCATAACCTCTTTCAATTAATTAATATTCAGAGCAAACATTGTTTAAAAATGATTAGGTGAATCTGTAAAATATTTTTTAAAGCCAGATTAACCCTTTGAGCTATGATAGTGGCCTTTTCTAACACTTAATTTTAATTCCGAAATATCACAATAACATCGGAATATTCGACCAAATTTTTTTGAAAAAGTTTAACGCATTTGTTTGTGTATACGTTAAATCGATTTTTTTCTTTTCAAAATATTGGTGCTAAAGGGAAATTTGGAATTTTGAAGAAATTTAACCACAAGGGCTTGAGGGGTTAATTTTTATTTCCCCGTGATCTTTTTAAAACAACTTATATTTAAATTATAAGTAAAATAATTCATTTAAAACATCGCAAAAGAACGGAAACTTAATATCTTAAATTAGTAACTTGTACTGAAAACTTAAACGTATTAAATCATAACGAAAAATTGAAGGAAATGAAAAAAAAAAACGGCAATGAACTTGATCATCGAAATTCATTTATATCCTTTTAGAAACTAAATTGGACGATTCTACTTATGGAAACGGATAGGTCTAAGCCTAGCCAGTTATAAAATAGCTAACGCCATCTATGGAAGTACAAATGCTTCATGTCGATACATTTCATTTAATTTATGTTTTGGAAAAGAATTAACATTATATTCCAGATAATTATTGTATCAATCTAAAATGAAGCAGTCTTTTAAGTATAAAAATATAAAGAGAAAAGCTATTAAATTAATATAAGTTTATGTAAAGTTTAAACCCAAAATAGACATAAGTTTCAAGTAAAATCATCTGATTAGCTAACATGCATTTTTTTTTTTTTTTTTTTTTTTTTTTTTTTTTTTTTTTTTAAGAAAACATATTTTTAAAGTTAAATATCTTTTTAAAATTTCCTCAAACAAAATTAAAGTAACACAATTGAAAAGAACAAATTCCAAGTTTGCACCACTATTTTTAACGGTTCCTGATTTCTAACAGCTTAAATGGGAGAAATGGTGCAAAAATCCATCATGAAGTAAAAGGCATTTATTTTCAGAAGAAGTTATTTATATGATAAACATTACTTCAGAGATAGATTTTGCAAACAAACCAAAACGAAAATCTAATATCTCCCGTTCCAATTAAGGTTCAAACATATTTTAAATGTCAATTTAAGCAGAGAAAATAAAAGAAATATTTTAATGCATTTTTTTAGAAAACTTGAAGACTTTTGTGTTTCGGACCAACGTAACTTTTATTTTATTTTATTTTATTTTATTTTTTTTTGTGAGTGAGCATTAGCTGGGCTGTACATACGTACATAAAACATTAATTTAATAAAATTAATAAATTTCTCTTCAAAATATTAAAAAAAAACCTTCTTCTTTAAGTTGGTCCTGCTAAAAATTGTTGATCGCTAATTTTCTTATCTTTTTAATTGACTTCAAACGAAGGATATCGTAATCCTAATAGATTCGTTCCAATTCCCGGATGAAAATGCATATTTTCATTTACTTTTATTTTATAATAATTCAGCTTCAAAATAATCATCACAAGACTTTTTTATTTATACTTCAATCACATTATTGTCAGGTATTATGAGGATGTCTCAGCATTTTTTTTAGAAAACTTGAAGACTTTTGTGTTTCGGACCAACTTAACTTTTACTTTTTTTGTAGGTGAGCCTTAGTTGGGCTGTACATACGTACATAAAACATTAATTTAATAAAATTTATAAATTTCTCTTCAAAATATAAAAAAAAAAACCTTCATCTTTAATTTGGCCCTGCGAAAAGTTATTGATCGCTAAATTTCTTATCTTTTTTAGTTGACTTGCAACGAAGGATTTCCTAATCCTAATGGATTCGTTCCAATTGACGGATGAAAATAGATATTTTCATTTACTTTTATTTTATACTAATTCAGTTATAAAATAAACTTCACAAGACTATTTTATTTATACTTCAATATATTATTTTCAGGTATTATGATGATGTCTCCTTTTTATTCACTGTGCTACATTATAATTTTACATACGATTCAATTCTGAGCTCACATTACCATCACACACTCAGATGATTCAGTCATATACAGAAGTTATTTCACTTTGTTTCATAAGTGGGAGATGTAAAAACTAGCACAGAAAAAAAATCTGTAAAGTTATTAAAAGTTTTCTAGGAAACTGGAATTTCCAAAAAATTTTTTATGTAACGGCAACAGCAAAAATTCATGTAACAGATTTTGTAGTTAAAAACAAAATATTAGTAAGGTTACTAAGAATTTTTTAGGAAGCTTGAGATGCCTACAATATTTTATGTAATATCAAGCCAGTTTACAAATAAAATTTTAGTAATATTAATCTTAGTAGATTCGTTTGCAAAGTTACAGATTTCTGTTGATTTGCAAAAATTATTTTTTAGATATACATCTTTTTTTGTACAGTGTACAGGTAAAATGTTAATAAGCATACAAATTTCTGCAACTGCTTTCGGCTTTTTTTACAGTATGTATTTTATTTCCATTCACTCACATTTTCTATAAAGGAGGTTGAACAATTTTTATGTATCTTTACTTTATATCCATGTCTACTAGGGTGTATCGATTTTTAATTTTTTTTTGTTTCCAAATTCCAAGTTGATACAAAGTTGCTACTAATTACCACAAATTATCATAAAAATAATTGATTTTTTTTTTAAATATTTAGGTCTCCGCACAAGGCCTAAAGTTTAAAAGTTTTATTTAAAAAGTAAATTTTTACAAATTTTTTTAAAGAACTAAAACACTTTTTTCTTTTAATTTTCAGTTAAAATTCCACTAACATTAAGCATGAAAAACGATAGAAAATGCATTTCAAAAACCTGCACAAGACCTAAACTTCGTTAATTTTGACGAAACTTTCGTAATTTTTAGTGTAAATGAACCATTATTTTCGTTAAAAACACTAGACTTAAGAGTATTTTTGTTACAGGAGGCATAAAATGACACAATATATATATATATATATATATGTAAGACCATTAATAGTAAAAAATAACCATAATAAACCATTTGAAATTAACCAATGAATTTAATAACTTATAGAACATTGAATATGGAAGGAAAAAATAGAAATATGAATACAAATGGAATTTATAAAACCAAAGCAGAATCTTCAGGTCCCAAATACTTTGAAACTACAAATGGAGTATGTGGTTTCATCTTCGTATTTGCTACGAAAAAGCAAAACAATACGAATTTGGGACTACCAACACACATAAAACTAAAATTAATTAAAGAAAAACCAAGTAAATTATAGTGGATATGGAGAAATAAAACAGTTATGAGCTATAAAATAGAATGAATCCCAAATGCACTACCTTACTCTTGATATCGCACGTGGTAAATTAAAACATGAAGCATTCATATATCATATGACAGAAAAATGGAGATAATAAAATAATAAAAACAAAAAACGACTTATTGTACACATCATATTATTAATTAATAAATTAATTAATAGTAAAATAATGTAATAACAGAAAAATTAAACCATACACCATGTTTTACCCTATTATTATTTAAATCAATAACATTTATTTTGACTATGCTAGGTTGAACTTAATATCTTAATTAAGTAAGATTAAAGATTAAATATAGCTTATTAAGAAATGTACACTGTTCATTTAGTAGTGATATAGTACACTCATTTATTAAAAGTGAAGTGCAATTTAATAATGTAAATGATTAAAACTATTAATATAATAGATATAACTAAACAATAGTCCATACATTGGCGTTATTTAAACTCCATAGAAATTTTGTACCAAATTAACAAATGAATTTCTCACTCTCAATTTTTTTCAATATATTAAATTAATTTTTGCGTACTATCCAGACAACACCGCCCTCTTCTGTATTCTAACATCTACCCACCCAACCAAACTATTATATACATTTTTTATATATTTTTTACATTTGTAATTTTTTACTCTTATTTTTTATGTTTTAATAATTTTTTGTGCCTTTTTTATGCAAAGTGTTAAATAATTATTAGAAATATTATTATCATGTACTTACTAATTGTATATTAAAGAATATATGGATTTTTTAGGAAAGCCATTAATTATAGAATCATAAATAAGCTTTTTAATATTAGTATTAATTAAATCAGAAGAACATAAACATTTTATTCTATATAAATGATTAAGGATTATATTACGATACACAAAATTATGAAGACAGGATTTAAAATTAGTAAATGTATTAACTTTAAAATTAAAAATCTCTTCACCTTAAAATCTTTCCATTTGTCATATATATCAGTTATTAATTTGTTTTCTTTTAATATAATTTTAAGATCTAAAAAGTGAATGGTATTATTAAAAAGCAGGTTTTTTGTAATTTGTAGATTGGATGGATAATCAACGGCTAATTGAGATAGACCGGTATTATCAGTATGAATTAAAATTATATCATCTATATATCGATATAAATGTATATTATTATTAAAATATTTACGTTCATAATGATACAAGTATAAGTCTAATAATATACTAGATGTACTACCACCTTGTGGTATATCAACTTTTTGAATATATATAATGTTATCTTGCATGATAAAATTATTATAGATAATGAAATTAGTTAAAGTAAGAAACTAATCACTATCAATGTTCGATGATAGATCCAAATCATATTGATATTTTTTAAAAAGATCATTTATGATAATATGTACATCTAATAAATCGATATTATTAAAAAGATCTTTGAAGTCATAAGCAATTATATTTTTTATACATTTAAGATTTTTCATAATATTGACCAGTTCATAACTATTCTTTATACAATGTGTATTATCACTGGTTTTACTAATTTTATATATTTGATTAAGAATTGTTAATAGAAGTTTGTTAGCAGCATTATTATAAATATTGCAACCAACTGTAACTGTTCTAAAGGGTATAGCCGGGTATCATAGTAAAATATGCCCTTGAGTCAACCACATCGAGTCCTACATGGATCGATAACCCATAAAAAGAAATTCATTTCTCCCCAGTTTTAAGTTTGTATCTCAAGACTATGGGGGGGGGGGCATAATGACCCTAAATGCCTGTTTTGGAAAAGTGCCCATTGTGACGAAACTACTAAGCAAATTTTAACGAAAAAAATAAGCGATGTAAAAAACCACCATACGAATGTTTGACAATTTTTTCAGATTTTTTTAAACAAAAGAACAAGTTTTCTAACATTTTCTCTGTTTTTAAATGAACATTTTATTTAAAAATAAACTGAAATTTCTGAGTAACACCTTAGTTTTTTTGCATGAAATACTATGAGACATGATGCATATTCACTACCAATTTCAACTTTATACGTATGGAGCATCATATTAAAAAAAGGCAAAATCATATTTCTGCGGTAATGTGGGGCGTGTCTCGGACAAATTTTACGCCTTATTTTCAAATATCACATATTAATTCACACGGTATTTTTAAATATTTATAAATATTTTAAACATTATCGTCACAATGAGGTTTTTTCCAAAATAGGCATTTAGGGCCATTACCCCCCATGGTCTTGAGATACATACCTAAAACTGGGGAGAAATGAATTTCTTTTTATGGGCTATCGATCCATGCAGGACTCGATGTGGTTGACTGAAGGGAATATTTTACTAAGAATCCCGGCTATACCCTTTAACAGCATTCTTATAAAATATGGGTATAAGGACTAGATAAGGATATTTATAGTTAGTAGAGTTAATGTCTAATAATTTATAAAAGCCTTTAGTTTTACGATTGTTTACAATTATGTTATTATTAGTTTTTATGAATGTATTATTAGTTGATATACTAGATTTAAGCAGTTGATGATAATAAGATTTACATATAATTGCATAATTATTTGGAGATTTATCAACATAAGTTGTGACAAAGTTTTGTTGCAATTTAGTGATTTGCTTGAAAAGATGCTTTGTATTTACAAAATCTAGATGTGAAATATTAGTTTTTAAAGACTTAGTTAATTTATGACTAAAATTTTCCATTGATTGAAATATTCAATAGGTTTGTTATAATATATTGCTATTTTATAAATAAATACAGCTATATCATAAGTAATTTTTTTAATTATAGAATTAATGTTTAATTTGGATGGAATTCGATACTTAGTATTATAACCCATTAATGTTCTTAGCGTTAAATTATCTACAATATTAAGATTGCCAGTGATAATATGTCTATAATCATTATTAATGTATTTTTGTAGAGATGGGTCATTGCATTTACATGGTGAAGTACTAGCATCAGAATTAGATTTTGAGAACGAATTATAGTTAAAAATATTTCTACCTATAGTTATGGGATACTTAAAAGTTTTTGATAATTGAATATTATTTATAGGAAAATGACAGTTTTTATCATTTACTATAGAATTAATATTGATTTTATTAAATATTTGATTAGAAAAAGTGATTACCATGTGAGTATTAGTTTGTATAGTTTTAGGGGTTTTTTTAGTAAATTTATGTTGTAAAGATTTACTCTAGTCATAAAAGTCCTTCCGGCAGTGCCGGGAGGAAGAGGCAGCTTCCATATACTTATTTATTTATTTTAAATTAAGTTATATAAATCAAATATACGAATTACGAATTGAATATTTCCACCTGAGCGAAAAATTGACCAGGCTGAAAATCGAACCCAGATACTTGGCTTACAAGGCCAATGCTTTACCTGTTAAGCTACCTGGGCGATAGCCAGCTGGGATTTTTTGCTCAGATAACCTTATTGGTCATAACATCTGGTCTGTCATTTAGACAGCTCAACAGAATAGACCGCAGCTAATGGAACTCCATATGACGATGGGTACGTAGATATACTATTATTTTAAACACAATCTAACTGATTGGTAAAGTAATCATATTTACATATGATTACTTTACCAATCATTTAGATTGTGTTTAAAATAATAGTACAAATATACGAAGCTCAAAAAAGGAGAACACGGTTATATAAGATTGAATAGGGGGAACTAGGGGACATTGATGCAGCTTTTTTCAAAAAAAATTTTTGGTGTCTAGAAAGCAGAAATTTCAAGTTATTTTTCTATGTGATGCCAGCAAAACGTCTGTAGTGTTTGTTATAAAAATGTACAATCGTTGTTTTTTATATTATTTTTGCATGTTATTTTAAAGAAATAAAAAAAAAGTAATTTGTATCAATGTGCCCCATCCCCGGGGCAGATTGATACACTTTGACACGTCTAGGAAAAATGGAGACAAAATAACACCAATGCATATTTTTCATAGAAAAATAGTTAGCAAACCATTTTATATATATTTATAGATATTAAAATCGTACACAATTTATTTGTAAGCGATATTAAAGCAATCAAAATAAAATGTATAATGACCTGATATTCTGACTGTTCCTTGTCTGTTTTTTGGTTGTAGTAACTTTGTCATATCTGGCACTTTAACCCCAGAATTATCTTCTTTCTTTGGAAAGGTGAAAGAATTACCAGGTTTTCTGTTTATAAATCGGTTTACAAACAGAAAATAAAGGATAATTATATTAAAATTATGTTTATAATATAATTATCCTGTACTGTTCTGCAGCTTGTTTCTCTTACTTAACATTAATCATGTCGATAATACTTTTTTCTCGGGAGAATCGATATAAATTTGAGATTTGATAGGCTGCCGTCCATTTGTTTTGTCAATTCTACTAGCACTAGATATTGTGTAAGTTTGTACGTCTTCTGTTTGCAAAAATACTATAAAATGTTCTAATATAAAGAAATTAGAGCTATAACACTTCAATAAAAACTAATAGTAGAAATGTTTGACGAAAAATGGTTGAATTAAGGCGTGTATGGTAAAAAAAATGAAAGGTAATGAAAAAATGAACTAGAAAAGGATTTAAATTGTATCAATGTGCCCCGACAAAGACTGTATCAATGTGCCCCATACAGCCATTTTGAATAAAATGAGTTGCAAATCCAACACTTCATAATTTATCTAACAATAAAGAATGAGGAACTGATAAAGAGTAGCTTTACTTGTCAGGGAGAGTATTCTTTTTGGTTGAAAATACTGGAACAGTTGTATAATACCATTTCAATTGTACAACTTAAATTTACTTTTGACCTACAAAAACAATCACCCATCCCATTTCATCAAACTATTGAATCATTCCAAAACTTTCTGTATGTAATTAATTTCACTTGTATCACTTTTGGAGCTGTTTTGAAACTTCCTGTAATGATCCTGTGTGCTGTACAGGGGGTGTATCAATGTGCCCCAATTCCCCCTACTAGTTTTTGTCAATACTGAATATTAATAAGAATTTTTAGAAATTAGTCATCTTCTATTCAACCTGGTTTTATTTTAAGCGATTTATAGGGTCGTCAAATTCCACGATATCCATTTTAAAGCAGCATGATGGATAAAAAAACCCAATGAGCTTGATAGAAATCTTTATTCATGTGAACATAAACACTCACATCGAAATCGATTAATATATACGACTGCTGTCGCGAGCAAATTGACTTAAAAAAAAAGTCACCCACATTAGAAATTCAAACTGCTATATCCCAGGCGTTTTTCAAGGTAAAGAAAAAGCAAAAAATACTACGGAATTCATTATTAAGATAAATAGTTTAGAAAGAACCTTTTTTCAATTTCTAATTTTTTTGTTTATACATCATTATACATTTAAAAGATTTTTGACAAATTTAAATTTCCGCCATTTTGAAACAAGATGACGGATAAAGTTGGCCTATGAACTCGGTCAAGACATTGGTATGTACCATGAACACACGGAGTTACATCGAAATCAGTTTATAAATATGCGTATTAACGCGTGACAAATTTCAGACCGTTTCAAAATGTCAATCACACTGGAAATTGAAAGTGCTAAAACTCAGCCATTTTTCAAGATATAGATGAAACAAAAAATGCTCTGGAATTTTGTATCAAGGTCAAAACACAAAAGAAAAATCTTTTTCAATTTCTTACTATTTTGCACCTAATTTTAAAATTTAAATTTAAAAAACAATAATGTTCCGCTATTTTGAAACAAGACGGCGGTTGGAACTGGCGAAAGAACTCGGTCTAGGCATCGGTATGTCCTATCTACGCACCAATTTTCATCCAAATCGGTGTATAAATACGCGTGTTATCACGTGACGAAAACCAGATCAGTTCAAAATGTGAGCAACACTTCAAAGTACTATAACTCAGACATTTTTTAGGATACAGACGAAACAAAAAATGCTTTGGAATCTTTGTATTAAGGTCAAATGCCTAAAAGAAAAATCTTTTTCAATTTCTCACTTTTTTGTACCTAATTTCAAATTTTAAATTAAAAAAATATTAAATGGCCGCCATTTTTAGACAAAATGGTGGATGGAACTGGTTAACGAACTCGGTCCAGGCTTTATTATTTACTATGTACACACCAAGTTACATACAAATCGATTTATAAATTCGAGTGTTTTAACGTGACAAAAATCAGATCGTTTCAAAATGTCAGCCGTAAGAAAAATTCAAAGTGCTATAACTCAATCATTTTTTAAGATATAGACAAACTAAAATGTGTTTTAGAATCGGTGTTTTAGGATCTAACACATAAAATAAAAATATTTTTCAACTTTTAATTTTTTCTCATTTAATTTTAAATTTTAAATTTTTTTAAAAAGTTTATTTCAAAATGGCCGCCATTTTGAAATAAAAAAGCGGACAATGCTGACCAGCGAACTTGGTCGAGATATTTGTATGTACTATGTACATACCAAGTTTCATTCAAATCGGTTCAAAAATACGTTAGTTATAGCATTACAAAAATCAGATTGTTTCAAAATGTCAAACATTAGAAAAATTCAAACTGCTATAACTCAATCATTTTTTAAGATATAGACAAAGTCATAAGTGTTCTGGAATTGGTATTTAAAGATCTAGCACACAAAATAAAAATATTTTTTAAATGGCCGCCATTTTGAAACAAGATGGCGGATGATACTGGCCAACGAACTCGGTCGAGATATTTGTATGCACTATGTACATACCAAGTTTCATTCAAATCGGTTCATAAATACTTTAGTTATCGCATGACAAATGCTATATATATATATATATATATATATATATATATTGTTATATATATACACTGGTGTCTAAAAGTTAAGCATAATTGGTAATTAAGTAAGTAATGAAAGAAATTTAAATCGAAATGTGGTGAAACTCCAGGTGTGTAAACAAAATAGTACGCGTCATATATTTTCACGAAGAGTTTTCCCCGAAATCGAACTGGGGGACGTCAACAAATTGAAAAAAACAAAGATCTTTTGGATAACCCTGTCAAAACTAATGTAGCAAAAGCGTTCAAACTGCACATTATGATTAATTGGCTTATTGTAATGTACTGTGTTTATTTTTATAAGGATAGCATCTATACTCGTTGAGAAATTAAGGTTTTTATAAAAACAGTCCTAAGTATTTTGCTTATAATTTGCAGAGTTCTTAATATAAAATAATGTTCTTTTCTGAAAATATAACAAACATCATTGTACACAACACCCTGTCATCAGAATTTAAAAATAATAAAAATTGTATAAAAAATGAGTAGGTTTAGTACATAATTTTTCATTGCGCATGCGTCAACGATATAAAATTTTCATTTGCATATTGTGTTAGCAAAATATATAGAGCAACTTCTGTAAAAGTTTCAAAAACATAGCTTGAAAATTCTAAAAATGATCGTCTATAGAATCAATTCAAAATCCGTCATTCCTAAAAGGAAGCAAAAAATCAGGGGTTTTCCTAAATATTAGTTATACGTGCAATATTGTGTAGGCACTAAACAATGGAATATCGATACAGCCCCTCATCTTTTTGCTTCATTTATGGAATAAAGGATATTGATCTCATTCTATCAACGATAATTTTCAGAATTTTTAAGCTATGTTTTTGAGACTTTCACGAAAGTTGCTCTATACATTTAACTAACATAATATACAAATGAAATTTTAATAGGGTTCACGCATGCGCAGTAAAAAATTATTTAGTAAACCTGCTCATTTGTCATACAATTTTTATTGTTTTTTAATTCTGATGACAGGGTATTGTGTACAATGATGTTTGTTATATTTTCAGAAAAGAACATTATTTTATATTAAGAATTCTGCAAATTATAAGCAAAAAACTTAGGACTGTTTTTATAAAAATCTTAATTTCTCTACGAGTATATATGCTATCCTTGTAAAAATAAACGCAGTACATTGTAATTAGCCTATTAATCATAATGTGCAGTTTGAACGCTTTTGCTACATTAGTTTTGACAGGGTTACCCAAAAGATCTTCGTTCTTTTTCAATTTGTTGACGGTCCCCTGTTCGATTTCGGGAAAACTCTTCGCGAAAATATATGACGCATACTATTTTGTTTACATGAACATTTTCCTCTTTAGTTAGGTGTAGTTTTATGATTTATAAGATGATTCAAACTAGGATAAATGGGAGAGTAGTCGTTTGTGTTATTTATAGAAGAAAACACTTTAACAGATCTTTTGAAAACCTCACTATTAAGTCCATATGTATAAATTGTATTAAAATATTTCATATATGATTCTATATGTTTCTTTCATAGATTCTAAACAAAGGCGCTCAGATTTATTTTTCTGAATTTGTATAATTTCAATTGTAGTATTTTTAAATTTGTTCTTATGAAAATGCTGAATTTTAGCTTTAGACTGTATTTTTTTTCCTTATTTTTATCATAATCTGACCTATGTTGATTTATTCGTATATGGAGTGGACCAGACGTTTCAACAATATATTTCAAATTGCATATGTTACATGTTTTACTATAAATTACATTAAATGCTTTACAAAATGTAGAAATATGAGGATCTGAAACAATTTGTGACTGAGAAGCAGATGGACAAGTCTTACATCTGACATCTAAACATTTCTGAAAATATAATGTAGGAGGAGGAGCATGTATATGGTAACTGGATGACGGTTCCAAGAGCATCCCTATTATTGCTCCGGTAACGGGCACTACACTGCAAAGATGCATTGTGTATCTTGCCAGGATCGAGATTTTTACTAACAAGGAAGGTCTCCATACTGGACATACTCAGAATTTTATGAAATAAAATACTAATTAAAGTACTTATGTCGGTAATAAAGGATCAGTCAAAATTAGAGGCGGAATCACATTAGAAATTATGTAAAAAAAAATAAAATATTTTTGAATATTTGGCGTGAAAAGACAAAAGAGTCACTCGATTTGGCGAGCAGCCCTTTTCCTCGCCAAAAGCAAACGATTATAATGGAACTCAAAACTATTGGACATTTAGAATGCGTGTAAATGTTATTTAATGAATTTAAACATAAACGATGAGAGATTTTAATATATTATATACATATATATACATATTGTATTACATATATATTACTTGTTGAAGTAGTTATTTAATAAATCACAGGAAAAAATGTTTTCATAGATAAAAAATCATATTCAGAAAAATTATCTTCATACATTTAAGCGTATTCAAAATAAAAGCCAGACGTTTTCATAGCAACAAGATCTAATCGACAATTCTCAGTTGGACAGCTTGAAACAAATTTAATTAATTTAAATTATGAATTTCGTTTTAAATCTCAAATTTTGATGATTGAATTTGAATATAAATACATATAAATATCGATATAACAAATTTATACTTGAAACAAAGTAAAACCTACAAAACTAAAGCTATTTAAGTTAAATGTATCAAAAAAAGTTCAACATTATTTTTTTTTTCTTGAAGTGTATTTGACAAAGTATTTTTTGAAATTACATTCCATCGCCAACCGACGATAAATCGCCAAATAACGAAATTTTCATTATTTTTTTACGGATACTTAATGGAGGTTCCGCCAAAAATTCTTTTATAAACGTATATATTCACACAAGGAGAACATTCTGTAATATTTTCAGATTTTTTTGGGTATGCCCGTATGGAGACATTCCTTGTAAGAACTGCCATAATAAAAATGCATAAATATATTAGAAGAGATTTTACAAATTAAATAAAAAGAAAAAATATAAAAATTATAATTAAGTAATCTAGTATCTTGACTAATATAATTTACTAAAGAATTAGATCTAGAATATTACAATAAATTTGTAAATATATACAATATGTACATAACTAAAAAGCAGTACTCAAACCTCCAAAAAATAATAAAACATGACCATAAGAATAACAACCCTCACAACATATACTAATATTTATAAATCCATAGTACTCATTAGTACAGATAATTCAATATCACTATATCTAATGTCATGCGCAAATAAAATAATAACCTTATTAAACTACAATCTTTTTCCAAATGACTTCTCAGCACAATCCTCATAGAGTTACTACATTTCTCATAGGCTAAAATATTCATAATTCTAATGCATCATTATAATATTTAAAATTTAAAAAAAAATAAAAAAATGAATTTAACATTGAAGATAATATATATTGATTATAACATTTAATATATCATATATCAAGATAGTGAATTTAACGACAAAAATATTAAATATTAAATTTGACATTTAAAACATTTTAAGAATATTAAACTATAATTAATCTTAAATATAATATTAAATCACAAATTATATGCATGATGAAATGACATTGCTACTCTTAATGAAAAATCCTACTAAATGGTATCGGAGAACTACATAGTAGAAAGCTTTCTGACAGTACACAAAGGTTACGTGCGCAGCAGCAATTACATTTGTGTATGATATTTATAAAATTGCTAATTTAGCGTCTGATGTTATATACTAAATAAAATATACATATATATAATATATTAATAGGAAAAAATTCATAATGAATATTCAAAATGAAAAGATATCAATTACAAATATCAAATTTTATACATTCATAATTATATGTATATATATATACACATACACATACCGGGTGTCCAGTAAATGACTGACCCATTTTAAAATTAAATAACAAAAAAACGGTTTGAGATAAAAATGCGCGGTTTGCAGTATTGTTATTGGAATATCAACAAATTTTAAAGTACGCACTTTCTTAAATTAGTTCGAAATTCGGCCAAAAGATGGCACTGGCGGCATCAGGTTGCAGAAAAAGAGTCTCTTTTCTTCTTTTTAAGCTCATGATCTTTCTGGCTCATTTTACAGAGTCGAAGTGTTGAATCGACTCTCCACTCAACTGCAGAAATAGGGTTTCTTGGTTGGAACGAGATGTAAAATAACATTTAAGATTGAACTGTGATTGACACGCGATTGGGTTCGAACACAGCGCTTGCCGTCTACCAGTTCAGACGTCAGAACTAAAATTAGAGTTTGCCAAAGAGTCAAAGAAGTGGATATTTAAAATCCATTTGGCATTTCATAAAATTTAAATCAGCATAGTAATAACCTCTTCTTTGTACAGTGTGGATGACGCAAATCCCTTCTACAAAATTTATACTTGACATTGTGCTAAGAGCATCAATTTAATATTTATTGCTTTTTTTACGGATATTCGGTATTACACTACACAAATATAGCTTCAAAAATTGTAATCTAAACAGTAAAAAATTTGAATCTTTTGCTGCATGTCACTCCCTCGCTTTTATAGACTATATCTCTTTTGACCCATGAGAATGCTCCATAATTGGGTGAAGTAATCGTTTTCTATAAAAGCAATGGAGTGACGATGCTGCAAAAGCGTCAATTTTTTTACAGTGTAGGCTGTTAAAGCGGATTCGTATTTCAACTCATCGAATCCAAAAGGAAAAAAATGTAGAATTGGGAGATAGTAAATGAAAGAAAGGATCGGGACAGTGGATACTGCGTTGGCTTTTGAAACGTTTTCAACAGCATTTGTCTCATGTAATATTAATAAAACTAGAAGTAAAAGAAACGAAACTTTATTTCAGTAAAAAAGTTTCCATAAAAATGTTTTGCCATGAAATTACCTATAGATATTTTAGTTTGTTTTGGTTTATTTTATGTTGGCCAATTATCTACACGTGGAATATAGGCCCGAAAAGGGAGGCATACCTTCTGTGGGGGTCTTTCTAAGGGAACCTAACCCGTATTTACACAAGGAAATCCAATGTTCGAAAAAAACACTGAAAACTCCGAACGGTTAGGCCGACGAAAGCGATTGGGTTCGAACCCAGCAACTGCCGTCTACCAGTTGAAACGTCAGAACCTATCGCCTACTGGAGGGGGGTCATAGATATTTTAGATATAACTGAATGTCTGTTTATTTTTGTTCAATTTTATAAATGAAAATATTACAAAATAAATTGAACAATCGCATTTTTCATACATAGTTTTAAAAAAGATAACAAATCATATTTTTAATAATATTCTTTATTTCAAATCTGATACAGGAGATATTTTCAGAATGTTTTTTCTCGTTCTTTTCCTCATACAGAATAATTTAAATAGGGGGGGGGGGGTGAGGACGAAAATATATTTCAGGATTTATGATGCTTTTTGTAATGAAGTTTGGAAAAGGAATGACTATAAGGATATAAATACAGGTACTTCTTTTTTTTCTTTTTAAACTTCCTTCAATTTCAGCATAAATACGTTTGCTATCCTGTGTGGGGGAGGGAGGTGTGTGCAAAAGACATCTTAAAATCTATCATGGCTTCCGTAATAAAATTTTTAGATACGTTAAATGACAAAATATGAATATAAAGTAGGGATGAATTCGGTTTTCGTAAAAAATAATAATATTTTATTTCAGGCAGGTTTTTGTCTTAGCAGGTAATTTTGCATGTTTCTTTCTACCTCAGGATCAATAATTTTTTATGTTTAAGACATGATTTGTTGTAGATGGATTCCTTTATGGTAAGATTAAAAAAAAATCAATGTGCCGATTTATAAGTAATTGACCCGTTTTTTCATAGACAGGGGACTTGGGAACGGTCTTTGCATACCATTGTTTTAAACATTTAACTGATTTGCTCCTACAACGTACTAGCAATAATAGTTTTCTTCTGCCATCACTTAAAGCTTTCTGACACTACTAAAAATTTTAAATGCAATTTCATACTATTTAGTAGAAGAAACATTTAAATTAAATCTGACGATTATTTTAGCTTAAGAAAAATGGCGTTTATCCAATATTTTCAATTCACTGTACATAAAAAAGAGAATCAGTTAAGCGATTAAAATAACATATTCCGAAGAGAATTTTGAAACATTAAAGAACATCCTTTAAATTAATTCAAATGTTTCTAGAATTGTTAAAACTATTTTTAGGTTTTTCAATAAATGTTTGCATGTCATAAGTATTTATTTATAGATTGATACACCTTTAGTGATGTTTTACAGTGATTTTAAACTAGTTTTTATATTTCCCCGTGATATTTGTCAGAGGAGGTTAATACAATAGACATAGTTTAATCTTAAATGTTATTTTAAATCTCGTTCCAACCAAGAGATCCTATTTCTGCAGTTGAGTGGAGAGTCGATTCAACACTTCGACTCTGGAAAATGAGCCGGAAAGATCATGAGCTTGAAAAGAAGAAAATAGACTCTATTTCTGCAGCCTGATGCCGCCAGCGCCATCTTTTGGCCGAAATTCGAACTATTTTAAGGAAGTGCGTATTTTAAAATTTGTTGATATTCTAATAACAATACTGCAAACCGCGCATTTTTATCTCAAACCGTTTTTTGTTATTTAATTTGAAAATGGGTCAGTCATTTACTGGACACCCGGTATATATATATATATATATATACATACTACATAAATAATATATACATGTTGTATACTTTAACGATGTAAATTCTTTGATGAAGGTGTTGTAATAAACTCTATCCTTATTTGTGATTACTATTGTTTATTACAAATATATAAAATATTATAACGTGGAATAAAATGTAGTATATACCGGGTGTCCCAAAAATGACTGATGGATTTTAAAATTCAATAACTTGAAAACGGTGACAGCTAAAAAAAAATTTTTTGCAGGAGGGCTATGTATAATGTCAGGAGTTTTTTTTTACCGCAATTCTTGATTTTAGTTCGAATTTCAAATAACAGATGGCGCTGATGGCGGTTGGCGGCCAGTCGACGCCGAGACTTACTTCATTCAGCTTTGATGGAAAAGAAGGAGATTAAGGCTATGGAGTACGTCTCATTCTACAGTACAGTCTTGCTCGCAGGCCCCGATTCTGGACTCATTCGATATGATTTCAATGGAATGCGTTGTTGCCATGGAAATAACAGATTGTTCGATAGTGGAATGGAGGATATTCCATCTACGTTATGATCACGTGGTCAAGGCAAAAACGTCTAGCGTAAAGAAGAGAAAGCTTCATTAGACGCAATGTAAATTCCCACCATCCAATGAAACAGTTCATAAGAAAGCAGTAGCAGCCTCCCTGCTTATCAGTTTGAAATTCTTTGGGTAAATTACCGGTACCACGTGACCTATTACAGCCTCGAACGCAGATTTGGAATATCCTCCATACAGCGTTCAGAAGTGGGCATAAATTTCGCAAGCAGTATTTGAGTTTGCAGACGATTTTCGTTTGGGAAGTTTTATTTTCCCGGATTAAATTACCTTTTTATGGCACGATTTGAAGAATATTTTATGCATCATATTTTAAAACTAGATAAAGAGATTTATTTAATTTGATAATTTTTGTTACATTCTAAGAAATTTTAGATCGATTTAGATTGTTACATTCATGCTCAATTTTGAATGTTGTATTTTTCTACAGAAGAATTTGTTATTTCCATGACAACAACAAATTCCATTGAAATCATATCGAATGAGTTCAGAATCGGGCCCAACAGTGTTAAAAATCTGCTGCTTTTTGCTTCATACGCACTCCGCCGCTTGTATATAATATCTCTTTTCCGACCAATAACAATGATTCATAATACAATCAAGTAACCGTTTCTATACAAGCGGTGTGCATATACAACAAAATGCAGCAGATTTTTCTAGTGTAAGAGCAAGATTGTAGCGAGATATCTTCAGCTACACTGTTAAAAATTAGAAACTTTTGCTGCATCGTCACTCCACTGCTATTATAGAATATCTCTATTTTGACCAATGAGAATGCTCCATAATACAGTGATTTTATCTCTTTCTATAAAAGTGGAGGAGTGATGATGCAGCAAAGATTTCAAACTTTTAACAGTGTAGTTTTAAAATACGGTGCCTAAAATACTCATTAAACCATGCCATAAAAAGTAATTTAATCCGGGAAAATAAATTTTAATTAACTCACATTTATTTTATTTTTTTCTATTTTAATGTAACGATAGACTAATCCTATTGAAAAGGGCTAAAAAAGGCAACTTATAATATTTGTTTTTGGTAGTTATTTTACACAATAATGTACTGTTTATATTTGTTTGTTTATTGAACAACATACATCTGACTTGTGTGCTCGACACGAAGCCTGCTTATAAGCCATCGTCAATATACTGGGACGAGATAGCACACAAGGAAATATTACAACACAAGAGAAGAACAACCAGCAGCTCCGCACAAAGAGTGTGTGCAATGGAGCCAGTGGGATTCGAACCCACAATCTCACGATCAGCGGCGTGATGTCTTAACCACTCAGCCACGGAGGCCCATAATGTACTGTCAACAGTTTCCATGATTATTTTTTGAACATTCATAAAAATCTACTGACGAATTTTCTTAAAAGATCTAAAATTTCTTAAGAATGTAACAAAAATCATCAAATTGAAAAAATCTCTTTATCTAGTTTTAAAATATGTTGCATAAATTATTCTTCAAATCGTGCCATAAAAAAGTAGTTTAATCCGGGAAAATAAAACTTCCTAAACTTCCGAAACTCAAATACTGCTTGCGAAATTTATGCCCACTTCTGAACGCTGTATTCCACTATCGAACAATCTGTTATTTCCATGGCAACAACGCATTCCATTGAAATCATATCGAATGAGTCCAGAATCGGCGCCTGAGAGCAAGACTGTACTGTAGAATGAAACGTACTCCATAGCGTTAATCTCCTTGTTTTCCGTCAAAGCTGAATAAAGTAAGTCTCGGCGTCGACTGGCCGGCAACTGCCATCAGCGCCATCTGTTGTTTGAAATTCGAACTAAAATCAAGAATTGCGGTAAAAAAACTCCTGACATTATAGATAGCCCTCCTGCAAAAATTTTTTTAATAGCTGTCGCCGTTTGCAAGTTATTGAATTTTAAAATCCATCAGTCATTTTTGGGACACCCGGTAAGTACAAAATGTCGCTGATGTATTTCCATAGAACATGAGCGCAGTTTACCAATAGGCCCGCTAAATGTGTTTGGTCCAGAAGTTGGCCCATCAAGAGCGACCATAATTTTTCTAAATGGTAATTCATTCAAATGTAGTAGACACACAACTGCCTGCAGTGGCTGCTGTATTTTATTTTCAAAAAAGGTGATAACTCCATTTGAAGTGCCTGTGTTTGCTGCCGTACCATCACAACCAATAGCTTTTAGTTTTTTAAAATCGACAGATTTTTCTTCACAATACTTTACATGTGATGTAACTATTTCTTTCCTGTTCCATTTATGGGAGTTACATGACCGAAATACGTGGATCTAGATTCTTCAACAAAAGATATGCGTTCTTCCTTTAAAGAGTTTCGGACACTTTTATCAGCTACAATTTTTTAAGCTATTGCATAGCTTTTGTCGCGGGCTTTGAGCGAAGCGACCAAATCTAGAAATTCCGTAACGAGAAAACCTAACACTTCCGTAACAAAAAACCTAACATTTCGGCTAATGTCGTTTCAGTTCGGCAAACTTTGGCACGGTATCCTTCGGTAGACTTCGGCAAACATTGACGCGGTATTTTTCAGATATTAGGATATCAAGTCTCAAACTTATGTTTCTTATGATCTAATTTTCATAGCGCGGCCAAATTTTGTTTGGTAATTTATTATGAGACAGCGTTAATTTTTGGCGACAGGAGACCCCCCCACGGTGAGGATAAAAAAATTTAAAATGCTTATAACTCGCGATCTAATTTTCGTAGCGCGACCAAATTTTGTTTCTTAATTTATTATGAGGAAGTATTAATTTTTGGTGACAGGAGACCCCCCCACGGTGAGGATCGAAAAATTTAAAATGCTCATAACTCGCGATCTAATTTTCGTAGCGCGGCCAAATTTTGTTTGGTAATTTATAATGAGACAGTATTAATTTTTGGTGACAGGAGACCCCCCAAGGTGAGGGTCGAAAATTTTAAAATGCTTATAACTCGCGATCTAAATTTTGGTGACAGGAGACCCGCCCCTCCCCCAAGGTGAGAGTCGAAAAATTTTAAATGCTTATAACTCGCGATCTAATTTTCGTAGCGCGGCCGAATTTTGTTTGGTAATTTATTATGAAACAGTGTTAGTTTTTGGTGACAGGAGACCCCCCGTGGTGAGGGTCGAAAAATTTAAAATGCTTATAACTCGCGATCTAATTTTCGTAGCGCGGCCAAATTTTGTTTGGTAATTTATTATGAGACAGTATTAATTTTTGGTGACAGGAGACCCCCCAAGGTGAGGGTCGAAAAATATAAAATGCTTATAACTCGCGATCTAATTTTTGTAGCGCGGTCAAATTTTGTTTGGTAATTTATTATGAGGCAGTGTTAATTTTTGTGGTCACGAGACCCCCAAGGTGAGGGTCGAAAAATTTAAAATGCTTATAACTCGCGATCAAATTTTTGGTGACAGGAGACCCCCCACGGTGAGGGTCGAAAAATTAAAAATGCTTAGAACTCGCGTTCTAATCTTCGTAGCGCGGCCAGATTTTGTTTGGTAATTTATTATGAGACAGTGTTAATTTTTGGTGACAAGAGACCCCCCCCCCCAAGGTGAGGGTCGAAAAATTTTAAATGCTTATACGTTGTGATCTAATTTTCGTAGCGCGGCCAGATTTTGTTTGATAATTTTTTATGAGACGGTGTTAATTTTTGGTGACAGGAGACCCCCCAAGGTGAGGGTCGAAAAAATTAAAATGCTTATAACTCACGATCTAATTTTCGTAGCGCGGCCAAATTTTGTTTGGTAATTTATAATGAGGCAGTGTTACTTTTTGGTGACGGGAAACCCCCCACGGTGAAGGTCGAACAATTTAAAATGCTTATAACTCACGATCTAATTTTCGTAGCGCGGCCAAATTTTGTTTGGTAATTTATTATGAGACTGTTAATATTTGGTGACAGGAAACCCCCCACGGTGAAGGTCGAAAAATTTAAAATGCTTATAACTCGCGATCTAATTTTCGTAGCGCGGCCAAATTTTGTTTGGTAATTTATTATGAGACATTGTTAATTTTTGGTGACAGGAGACCCCCACGGTGAGGGTCGAAAAATTTAAAATACTTATAACTCGCGATCTAATTTTCGTAGCACGGCCAAATTTTGTTTGGTAATTTATTATGAGACAGTGTTAATTTTTGGTGACAGGAGACCCCCCCCCCCACCGTGAGGGTCGAAAAATTTAAAATGCTTATAACTCGCGATCTAATTTTCGTAGCGCGACCAAATTTTGTTTGGTAATTTATTAAGCTATTGCATAGCTTTTATCGCGGGCTTTGAGCGCAGCGACCGAATCTAGGTATTCCGTAACGAGAAAAAATCCTAACACTCCGGCTAACGACGTTTCAATTTGGCAGACTTCGGCACGGTATTCTTCGATAGACTTCGGCAGACAATGACGCGGTGTTTTTGCATAAGTTGATAAAAAATGCTATGTAATAGCTTTACCGCGGCAGTCCCCGAGACACATTTTTTTTGTTATGGTTTCATCTTTACGACCATCAAAGTAAATGGCCAACAGATCAGAGGTTCGAGTTGAGCTTACATCTTTAAGAGATTTAAGTCTTTCACATGCTACTTTTGATTTGTCGATTACTGCTTCTTGGTTCTCCACAGTAACGACATTTAAGTTTCGCAAAAGTGCAGCAGCTAACTTAGCTCCAGCTCTACTAGAAATGCCCCTGCGGTCACTAGCTCGTAAAAAAAAGACAAGCGTTGTGGCAGTTCTTGCTTTATTTCTACACTTGAAACACATTTTTGACTCGCATCATGTACATTTATTTGAAAATCACTATCTTGACATTATATATATGAGACAATGAATCATCTGTACTATCACCAGAATCAATGTTATCAACAGATTTTATGTTCACCTGCATTAAAGCTTGTGACCTAGATTTTCTTTCTAATCGCTTTTTCGGCTTTTTAGTCTCGTTTTTGCCACACTCTGCATTTTAAATCAATCTAGGACCATGTTGGTCGAGCAAAAACTCGTGTTCTAATGCTGGGACTTTTGTGTCAATAGAGCAAATACAGTTGCTGAGGTCACATTTGCAAGTAAAAATATCAAACAATGCAGTTTCAGTTTTTTACTAAAAGTTAGTTACTGCATGTTTGTAGGAGTTAGGATACTTCCTTTTAGGCCCTGAACACACTTTAATTTTCTCAAGCTGCTCATGCAGTTTTCAAACCACAAATATTGTGTTTTTCGTGCCACAAACGGGAATTGAAGCTCTTTTGAATATTTCCTCAAGTTTTAAAGCAACTCTTAACGCGATTGCCTTCTTTGCAGGCAGATGTATTCCCTCTTGTTTCATTTCAGTGCGTATCCACTCAAAATACTACAAAACATCCATCTTGGTTAGCAGAACATTAAACACACTCACATCAATAGGTTGCCCAATAACCGGGCCTGTCGGTAGTTTGTCCAGTTAACTGCGGTTTTTTACTCATAATGAACAACAAAAACACTCACTCAATTTATTCTTAAAACAAGACTATCGCACAAAAACACAACCGTAATGCTCGATCGCGGGCAGACGACTACTGACAAGTCTGCGCAGTGATTCATACGTGTCGCATAACCGCGGCGCGACAGTCTGGCCTTCCCTCACCCCATCGCTTCAAGTTGACGCTTGACGTATTGAAATGTGATGTATTATTTCACTTATTTCAACAATTCCAATCAAGCCTAATGAGGCGTTAGTTACATTTAATTTTTAAGCCATCAACAACACAAATATCAAAGCACTGAAAGATGTTCAAAAATTGGCTGAGATTTACGACTTTTAGGCCTTGTGCGGGAGACCTGAACTAAGTTTTCCTAAACTAGGAGACCTAAATTAAGTTAAGTCTGTGCTAAGTTTTTGAAATACATTTTCTATCGTTTTTTGTGCTTATTGTTACTGGAATTTTAACTTGCAATTTAGAAAAAAAAATGTTTTAGATTTTTTTAAATTTTTGTAAAAATTTACTTTTTAAGTAAAATTTCTAAATTTTAGGCCTTGTGCGGGAGACCTAAACATTTTTTTAAAAATCCAAAATTTTGTGTGGTAAGTTGTTGTGTCTAATAGCAACTTCTTATCAACTTTGAATGTGGAAACAAAAAAAAGTTAAAAATCGATACACCCTAAAGTCTACGCAATACTTTAGAAGACTTGATCTGATTTTCATACTTTTTATGCATAAAGTTCTTTTTCAACAAGTTCTACAGTTTCAATATATATATGGGTGATTCTCAAAATAGGGGACAATTTATGTCTTTCGGCATACAAAAAAAATTGAGAGGTTTTCTGTCATGTTTTTATATTTAGATATGTTTGTCTTAATATTATTCATTATTTGCACTCAAGAATTACTCACTTTTTAGTTAAAAACACCTTAAAATAACAGAATAAATGTTCAAAATGTCATTAGCATGGATGTCCACAGCAGCTGTGCCTTGTGTATACTAGCATTTTTCAAGAGTTAATATCATGTTTATAAAATAAAACAAATGTTATTCTTTCTTTAAATTAATCAAGGAGAGGATTTATCCAATAAATTTCTTTTTAAAAATAAAATTATAGTAGGTAAAAAAAGAATTAAAGTTTGTCCTCCATATTCTATTTTCAAAACAAGGTCATACTATAACAGCTAGTTATTAATCAAAATTTCATTTTCACATATGACAACAGTTTGAAAATATAAAATTTCTCCATGGCAACAAGTAGCCATTTTACCCCAGTCTGAAAATAGAAGCATGTATTGTATTTTAAGAATATAAGTTGAATATTAGGGGCGTACATCAATTGTATGTCATTAGAATGGATAATAATTTTCATGTTTATTTTATAATTAAAATTTTTATTTTACTTATTTGCATAGGACTTTTGTGTGTTAAAAAGCCCCAGAGAGGACTATTGCATTGTGATTATATTATGGCTCATAATCTTAATTAAATTAAAATTTGTCATTAGCATGGACAAATATCAGTGTCATTAGCATGTTTTTTCTGTCCATGCTAAAGACTCCTATGTGCATAAATGTAACCATTGCTTATATTGCATCTTTTATAAAGTTTAATTTTACATATAAATTTAGGCATTACATTTATTATCCCTAAAATATGCATTAAATCTGTCAGAAAATCACTAAGACAGCTTCTTACATTGTTAGTGTCAGAATGTTGCTCATGTGAACAAAGTTTGCTCTTTGGTAATGTTTTTATTCTCCTTATATGTATATATGTAAAAATAGAAACCATTTGCTGAAAAGGAAGGCTAATAAATATAGAAAAAAATATTTAAAGAGGAAGAAAATAAAAATTTCTTAATATATTTATTCCATGCAATTTGTTTTGTCATTAGCATGGCTCAAAAAATACTAATTATTTTTTTAAGTTAATTTTTAAATATTTAGCTCTGCTGACAGCATGTAAAGTATACCTAATACTATATTAACAACACCTATTTTTTTCAGAAATTTTGCTAACAGTAATTTTTTTAAGATTTCACTTTTGAAATTGTCCCCTATTTTGAGAATCACCCATATATATATATATATATATATATATATATATATATATATATATATATATATATAAGGTATTGGTCGTTTTTTGGTCAGTGTTAGACTTTATTTTGTCATTAGTAGCTTTAAATTTCATAAAATGTTGTCAATTGTCAATAAAATGTGGTCGAATTTTTAGAACAGTGTTAAGCTATACCGTGCAAAGACGAGTTGAAAACATCAAAATATCATACTCTTCTTTGAGGCAAAATAAGTAATAATAGCAACAACGAAAATAAAAATTAATGGGGATTAGTGTTCTTTAATAGATACAGTTACCCTATTCACCCGAACCTGTCCAGAAGCGTGATATTGGTCAGATTATCTTGTTAATACTATTTTATTACAGAAAAAAATGATAACTTTAGATTGTGAATCAGCATTTACTGGTCAAAGTTCTTTTTTTTTATTAATCTCTAGAGCATTGTTAAGATTTAAAAATTTCTGTATTCGAATATAAATAATCATGTATGTGTTTCTCATTCTGCAAAGAATTAAATTTTTTTTTCGTATTTGAGTCAAAATTAGGATTTTCTTTTATTTAACATTTTTGGTATCAAATATGAAAAAAAAAAACATTTTGAGATCGTATCGGGCTTTACGCTGATTTCAAATAATGTTTCGTGTTCTTTCAAGTGTGACCCGGAACGCAGTCAGCAATGCAAGGATTTTAGGGAAACACGAAAGTTAAAAAAATATCTTTTAAGTCAATTTTTATTTTAAAAATTTCATGGAGGTAATTTTCCTATACCTTCAAAAGTTTAAATGTAAAATTCCGTTCATTAGTTTTACCTACATATTTCTCTGAAAAGGAAAACTTATTTTATAATAACTCTGTACTTCAACTTTAGAGAGAATGGTAATATTTATAATGGAGTACGAAAGTGTACCTTCTGAGAGATTTTGCATTTTCCTTTACATTCAATTGCATTAAGTAGAATTTCTCTAATGCTTGTCTCAGAATATAATTATTTATTCTAAAAGAATTACTCTTTTTAGCATTGAAATGCAACATCGCATTTTATTTAGTGGAGTATGTTTAAGCAGAACATTTATTTCTAAGAATTTAAAAACTTCTACTGAAGAATGAAAACTTGAAATTGCTTTTTTACTTTTTTAAAAATATAATCCTATCATAAGTGATTGAATAAGAATTCTCAAACGTAAATAACGATAGACACTTAAAAATGACCTTATTGGAAAATACAGTCTCTGGAATAATTGTTTGATAAATGTTACGGTTTATATATTATTGTGTATTCTACAACATTTCAATATGGTGATAGAAAAACATTTGTTGCTTAAAAACTACTTTGAAATAGAATAAATCAATTTGATATCGGAATTACTACATATACTTACGGAAATCTAACATCTTTAAAAGGAAGCATATATAAATGTTTCTTAAATACTGCATCTTGTGTAGAAAAAAATCGAATTTAACACAGGAATATTTTAGTATTGTTACACTTTTCCTGTCATTCCATTCCAGCCGTCTGTCCAATACTTGAAAAATGGTACGAATGCTCTTCTAAGATGAGAAAATTATGCTTATTTTTTATTTGATGAATTACTTAAAGCTGAAAGAATCTTTTAATTATAGTATAGCTAAAAGTAAATTTGTAAACTGGATTTAATTATGGAGATATCTATTGAGTGTACGCAATGATATCACACCAGAAATCACTTCGAGTTTTAAGTGAATTGCGCCTTCTATCATTTTTAGGGGGAAAATGATGACAATTTTGGTTAAACGTGAATAGAAAAATATGGAGGTAATTTTGGAATGACATGTATAATTTTTTGTATAATTTCTTTGAAGACTGGGGAAATATAGAATACATTACATTGTAATTTTAATCGACTTTGACGTTGATAATCCAGGTTATCAACTGAACAGGTACTTATTTTTATATATTTTACATTTTTTCACCTATTTTTACGAAATAACGGTACTTATGACATTTTGAATTTATAGAACCAAAAATCTATCTTGCTATTGAAAAATTAATGATAGAGCTTGTTGTGAGAGATAGATAGCTCCCCTAAGCAAATTTTGTATACTTAACGAAACAGTAGACTTAATTTCCACAAGGTTGGTACAAACAACTTTCTTCTAGGGTAATTTGTTACACAGTTAGTACGAGCTCTTTACTTTTTTCCACGACTGTACATCTTGAAGGAACAGGGCAGGCCCAATTAATGTGCGATGTGTGCAAATGCACTGGGTGCCTATTACAAGGGACGCTAACCGATTTAAGGGGTGTGCAAAAAAGCATCATTAAAAATAATGGTTTCGTGTTTTTTGTATTTTTTAACCTGTATCGCTTCGATTGCTATGCTTCATTCCTATAACGTTTGTTTCGAGCAATACTCCATGCACTACGATAAACTACTGCAGATTGCAGTTCACATTAGCTGTACAGAAGCTGTTTTCTGGGTCTGCTTGATGTCGGAAAGAAATCAACTTGGTGTTTAAACAATTCAAGGACACTGAATTTATCTTCACATGCAGTCGGCCTTCTTTATTCTCTAATAGAGAAAAGGACACCTTAAATTATTAACACTCAAATTACAACACAGAAAACGAAAAAGACAGGAAGCAAACCCAAATTATCTCGCTTCCTTTGCCTTCCTTTGCCAAAGGCCAATTAGTTAGGGCTTTGGTATTTTTACGGCTATTTTACATTGAATACTGCGGACTAACCCATCGACCCCGATACTACAACCAATACTAACACAAGACACTTGAGACAATATTATTTTAAAGTAAGATTATCAAAATGCCGGAAAAATCTCAAAATTATTATAGAAAGAGGAGGGCGCCGGAAAGAGAAAATAATAAAAACCAGAAAAGTTTTTTTTTCTCTATTTTTTGCATATTCTGATAATGATTGAAATGCTGAAAATAAATGACCGAAAGACATAAATTTCTCTGGTTAGAAACAGAAAAATAAAATAATCTTACTGAAATTTGAAATTTCTGGTCTCTCTTTGGCAAACGAGGTATACATAGGTTATTAGACGAGGTAGGCATATTAGATTAATGCCTGCAGGAGCTCGGGCAAAAATTCATTCCTTAGTTTTTGACCACTCTGAAAAAAAAAAAGCTGGCCAAAACGATTTTTTTTGTATATAAATATAAATTATGGCTACCTTCGAATTGTAAATTTTAAAAAATAATTTTACTAACATTCTAAATACTGACTCAATTTAAAATTTAAATCCGTAATCAGAAAATACGTAATACTGAAGTAATTAAGGCCTCTTGAAAATGAAATACAAAGAAACCGCTTTATACAGCTTTCTGTCTTAGCAGGTATAGTTGTAGCATTCTTTCTGTTGGAAAGATGTAAATTTTTGATTTAAGTTAGTATTAGGTCAAATATCTTTTAATACATTTACGGTAGTTGTATTATTTACAAATAAGGTGTTTAAAGTCATAGAAATATAAATCACATTGTCTTAAAAATTTGCACTGATCATTAGGGTGGGCCGAAAAAAACTTTTTTCGATTTTCGATTATGGCGGGTGAGGAAAAGGGGCCACTGGTGGCACTCAGTTCATACAAAAAATTTGAGATTTTTTGAACATTTCCTTACCCTGCCGCAAACGGCTTGAAGTTTTGCAATAATGTTCATTTTTGAACTTTTTTCGAAAAAAATAAAAAATGTTAAATTAAATTTATTTTGGTTGTATTTACTTGAAAAGACCTATTTAATGTACCAAATGTTTAAATAAGATCTTATCATGCATTATTTAATATCTATGTGTATTATAACTTAGGCTATTTTTATAGCTTTTTCGCGTATAATAGGCAAAAGTTGTATTTGTTTAAATCGATCATTAGTTTCTGTATTATTTATGTCCCTTGGTCTTCTTTATATACTTTCTATGTATCAAACGTCATATATTTGCGGAAAAGACAGCAGTATACTTCAAAAACGAATCTGGAAGGTGAGAAAGTGGTGAAGCAGGACTCTAAGCGCGCGCAATGATTCGTCGTAATACTCAGGGAGTGAAGGACGAAATAGTTGAGAGCCAAAATGCGATAAAGGATTCTTATTATTTATCCTTGCTAAGTTACCAGCACATTTGTTCAGTGTTAACGTGAAACACTTTTGTATTGATATGCAGTGCTTTTTGGGTCGTTTAATGTGCCATTATAGTGCTTTGTGAGTTTTATTACAACGAACTTAGAAATGGCTAGTATAAAGAGCCATGACAATGCATAGACACGCGATAGCGTGAAAAGCAGTGGCGTAGCTAAGGGGGGACAAGGGGGGCGTCTGCCCCGGGCTCCGAGGTCTAGAGCCGCCAAATTGAGAGAAATTGTTATATATCTATATTGGGGTGGGGGCGCAAAATTTCTTGCTGGCCCCGGGCGCCAAAAAACATAGCTACGCTACTGGTGAAAAGTAACTCTTTGGGGGCATCATGCGTATTGAAAGAATTGAAATTGCCAACTTATGCTGATAATCATGCGCCACTATTACTGGTTGCTTCACCATGTAAAAGTTGTGACAGCAAAGGATACGAATCTCGTCATCGATAAAAAAAAGTCAGAAGAGTGAAATAGAAACTTGAAAAGAAGATACAGGCAGAAGAAGTTATTGAAAGAAGGAAAATTAAAAGCATACTTTTTGATGGTAGAAAGGATAAAAGTATATTCAGAGGAAGAAAAATAACAAGCAGCACCGTCGAGAGAAAGGCGAGCAACACATCCCCGTGTTGTTTGAACCTGGTTAGGAATACTTGTGTCACTTGATACCTCATTCCGTTACCTTGATACCTCATTAGTTCAGATAAGTCTAACTTGTGGTGACTTGGAAGAGTGTATAATGATTTTGCTTTTTCTTTTCCGTGACCGGAACAAGGTATCAAGTGACCCGAGTATCCCTAACCAGGTTCAAACAACACGGTGTTGTGTTCCTCGCCTTTCCTTCAACGGTGCCGCTTGTTCCTTGTTTCCTCTGAATATACTTTTATCCTTTCTACAATCAAAAAATATGCTTTTAATTTTCCTTCTATCAAGAACTTCTTCTGCCTGTATCTTCTTTCCAAGTTTCTATTTCTCTCTACTGACTTTGTTTTTATCGATGACGAGATTCACAACTTCTACATGGTGAAGCAACCAGTATTAGTGGCACATGATTATCAGCATAAGTTGGCAATTGCAATTCTTTCAATATGCATGATGCCCCCAAAGAGTTACTTTTCACGCTATCGCGTGTCTTTGCATTTGTCATGGCCCTCTATACTAGCCATTTCTAAACTTGTTGTAATAAAACGCACAAAACACAATAATGGCACATTAAACGACCCAAAAAGCACTGTATATCACCACAAAAGGGTTTCACGTAAACACTGAACAAATGTGCAGGTAACTTAGCAAGGATAAATAATAAGAATCCTTTATCGCATTTTGGCTCTCAACTATTTCGTCTTTCACTCCCTGAGTATTAGAGGAGTCATTGCGCTCGCTTAGAGCCCTGCTTTACCACTTTCTCACCTTCCAGATTTGTTTTTGAAGTATACTTCTGTCTTTTCCCCAAATATATGACGTTTGACACATAGAAAATATATAAAGAAGCCCAAGAAACATAAATAATACAGGAACTAACGATCAATTCAAACAAATACAACTTTTGCCTATTATACGCGAAAAAGCTATAAAAAAAGCCTAAGTTATAATACACATAGATATTAAATAATGCATGATCAGATCTTATTTAAACATTTGGTACATTAAATATGCCTTTTCAAGTAAATACAACCAAAATAAATTTAATTTAACATTTTTTAATTTTTTTCAAAAAAAGTTCAAAAATCAGCATTTTTGCAAAACTTCAAGCCGTTTGCGGCAGGCTAAGGAAATGTCCAAAAAACTGAAATTTTTTGTAGGAACTGAGTGCCACCAGTGGCCACTTTTCCGCACCCGCCATAATCGAAAATCGAAAAAAAGCTTTTTTCGGCCGACCCTACTGATCATCCGACGAAAGTCGCAAAGACAAATCAATCCTCTGGAAGCATTGTATTCAAATTTCTCGCCTGAATTTTACTATTTTTAAATGTTTATTTATTTATTTATTGATAGCTGAGGTAGATCTCTAACTGGGTTAATGTTTTTTTTTAGTTGCAGCTTTATATATATATATACATATATATATATATGTGTGTGTGTGTGTGTGAACACTGTTAAAACTAAATCTGTGAATTCACTGTGAAACTACTGGCAGCAAAGTAGCCGAACTTTTACCGCTCCGTTAGTAGACTTTCTGTTTCGGGAAATAAAAGAAAGAAAAACTCCGTTTGAAGAAACAGTAATTTCTGTTACAAGATTTGATTTTAAATGATAATAATTTAATATATTTTTAATATTAATCAATCGATTAACCGTTAAAGATTTCGAAAGTTACGAGTGATTTTAAGCTGCTATGTTATTTTGCTTAATTTACGTATTTAATTATTTTAGTATAATTTGCCTCAAGCCATCCTGAGGATCGATCTCCAGAACTTTTCATAGCGGAACAAATTCTTACGGAGTGAGCAAATGATGCTGATGCCGGTTTATACAAAATATATCTTTTATGATTTACTGAGGAAATGTGTAGTGTTTTTTAAAGATTTCGATTGAAACATATTCATTAGAATATTTGTAAACGTTTATTTTATTTTATTTTATTTTAGACTAATGCATAATACCTATTTTTTAAAATCAATTTTAATTTTTTAACTAGTTTAAATTAAAAAAATTATTTGAATAAATGAATGAATGAAAAAAAACATATTCATTTTCTACAAAAATAATGTTATGGACAGTGTCAGGTTCTGATATCACCTCTGCTAAAGAATGGAATTTCCGCTATTTCTCTATCTTAATATTTTATATTGTATGGCTGTGTACCAGAATTTCCAAGGTGACATTCCTTCTTTGTGGAAAGGGGAATTGGCAGATATTCCTGTGCAGGTGGTGAATAAGAGAAAGAGAAGATTGCTGGGAGGCATATCCATCCGTCAGTGAGGTATGCGGATGATCAGCAGACAAGGAACATGTCACTAATCAAGAAAGGAATGTGGAATGGGCCCAATGAGGGAGCTTCAAAAAGGGGGTTTATGTTGGGGAAAGAGTGATTTGAGAAGAGCAAGTCTTGTCTCAGATTAGTTCAGTCCGTACCTGGGTTTCGTACCTAGAGGGTGCTCTGTGTTGTAGAGCGTAAGCAGTGCGTTTCTGGAGAGCAAAGGACACAGACGTCCGGGTGTTTAGTGCTCTGGGCCGAGAAGTGCAGGTCGAGTATACCTGTAATTGTAGATTCGAGATTGATCTCCGATAAAGTGAATCTAAACGTGCATTGAGTGCGAGGTGGAAAGTGTAATTGGAATAGTACACAGCCAACCTTTACTGTATATAATTTAATGTTGAACCGGATCACCTATATCCGAGTTGTAATTGTATATAATTGTAAATAGTGTATTTAGTGTGTACATATAGTCTAAATAAACTGGTAATTCAGTTAATTGACAGCGTCAGTGTTCATTTACACAATCCTCACAGTGGTTGACCGATATCACCTAGAAATATCGGTGGTGGTAGCTATAAGTACCACGGACATTCTTCAAAGTTGTGTGGACTGAGAGGAACGTCCGACAAATTGGTGGCAGCGTCGGGATAGAATCGCCTGAGACCAGTGACCAGCGAGCCTTGTTGCAGTCTGTTAGTGCAGGAGTACCCAGTGGAATTCTGGCGTGGTAATGCCGGATCGTCGAATGTGTGCTAAAGTGTCGTGCCGTATCGTCGAATTTGTGCTAAAGTGTCGTGCCGTATCGTCGAGTGTGTGCTAAAGTATCGCGCCGGATCGTCGAATGTGTGCTAAAGTGTCGTGCCGTATCGTCGAGTGTGTGCTAAAGTGTCGTGCCGTATCGTCGAGGGTGTGCTAAAGTGTTGTGCCTGTGCCGTATCAGTATTAGAAAGAACTGAACTGTTGTGCCATATTACCGCTACATCGTGGAACTACCTGTGATTAGAAAAGTATCCCAGGAAATAAAGTATAAGGTAAGATGTTTTGATCATATCCTTCTGCTTACATCTCGAACCAAAATTTGTTGTTGTATAATTAATAGTAATTTAGGTAAATTGTCTATATTATTTATGTGTTTTATTAATACTTCCTACCTATAGAGTGTTAATAACCATATTGGCTATTGTCTTAAGGAAAGGTCATGATAACTTGAGCTAGTATTGACTGCCTATAATTTTTTTTACTAATTGTGGTAATAGTAGTTGGAAGGAATAATTAAATTTTCTTAAATTTAAGTTATTGTTAAAGTAATATTTAAATGAAGCAATGTTGTTTAAGGTTGAAGAGTGTATAATAACATTTGATTAGAATTTTAATTGGCCAACAGTAGAGAAAAAAAAAGGCTCAAAAGAGAGCCATAGTGAAAAAAAGGCTCAAAAGAGAGCCATAGTGGAAAAAAAATTCAAAAGAGAGTCATATGGAGGAAAAATAAAAGTAAAGACCTTGTGATCAAAATATTATATTTCTTTTAAGTGTGAGAACCAGTATTGAATTTGGAAATATTTTAGTGAGGATAATTGTAGAAATTTATGTTTACATATTATACAATTTTTCTTTATGTGGATTTTTTGATTGACATCAATACTTCTATTCAATTTCATCGTATAAGTATTATTATGTAAATTGTATGTTGTTATCTAAGTGCATAAATTGAAATCTGTATTGCATAGTAAGCAAATCGAATTGTTGTTTTACCTTTTGTTTTATTGGAAGTAAATTGTGTGATATCAATTGTTAAGGAAAATTAGAGAATTCAGTAGGTTAATTAGAAATGAAATGTATTGATTATCTGAAAGGTATTGATTAGTATAATAAATGGAGAAATAACTGTACTAAGTTAGGAATTAAGGAAATATTAATTTTGTAGGTATAAATATTATTGTAGGGTAATAATAACAATCGGAGAAGGTATGGCTTTCTTATTAAAACTAAAAAAAGTGGATCTTCAGAGGATAGCCGAAGAATTGGGTGTTGAATTCGCGGAAGATTATACCAGAATTCACTTTAGGAAAAATATAATGGACAGTGATGAGTATGACGAGGGGGTTATTAAGGAATTATCTGACGCTATTGTTGCAGAACGAATAGAACACGAAAAATTAGAACGCGAAAAGTTAGAAAAACAGGAAAGGTTAGAGCGTGAAGAAAAACAGGAAAAATTAGAGCGCGAAAGGTTAGAAAAACAGGAAAAATTAGAGCGCGAAGAAAATCAGGAAAAGTAAGAAATGGAAAAATTAAGAATGGAACATGAATAAGAAATGGAGAGACTAAGGGTGCAAGGATCGGCAAATAATTTCAATGGGTCTAGGGAATCTAATAATGAAAGTAACATAGAAAAATTGATCAAAAGTGTTAAAACTCTGTCTATCAAAGTAGCAGAAGGGACTGAGGGATGGAATTTATTTTTTAACAGCTTAGAAAGGGCATTCACAACTAAAAATGTACCGGAAAACCAGCAGGCCGAAATTCTACTAAATATGTTAGGAGATAAGGCGGATAATTTGTTAATTTATACCACTACGGAACAAATGGAGAATTATGAGGAGTTAAAGGAGTTAGTTCTAAGGGAACATGAGCCGACACCGAAGGCATGTTTGGAAAATTTTAAGAAGGCTAAGAGAAACCAGAACGAAACTCATGTATTATTTGTATCGCGTTTAATAGCGACATGGGAAAATTATTGTAAGATTAGAGGTGCTGAATCTTATGAAAAGGTCAACCAGTTAATAGTTAATGATAAATTAGTAAGTACGTTAGATGAGGATACTGCGTCATATATTGGGTTAACTCACCAAGGTAAATGGTTAGAAACTTCTAAAATTGCTAAAGAATGTGACAATTATTTTGACGCTAAACATAAGTCTTACGCCGTTACGTATAAAAGTTTTAAAGGAAAGATAGGCACGTAAACAATGAAAAAATGAGACCGAGGGAGGATAGCAAAGTTAGTAATAATTGGAGGCAAAACGGGAGTAATGAGACTAGTTCTTTTTCGGATAGGAAAATAGATTTTAAGAAACCTAGGGATGCCTCAGCGCCTAAATGCTTTAAATGTGGTTTGAGAGGTCATTACCAACGTTTTTGTAATAAAGTGGGTAATGAGGGAAATAATGGTAATAAAGGGCGAGATCCGAAAGCGGGTATGCATAAGATTGTGGTAAAAGAAAACAAAGAGTTACTAATGGAGCTATTGTGGCGAGAATATCGGCAAAGGCCGAACAGAGAACTAATGTTATTGGTGAGAAATTAAATAAACTTGAGAAAATTGAAGTTAGTGTAAATGGGCAAAAAGCAAAGGGATTGGTTGATTCTGGATGTGAAATTAGTGTTGTTCATAAAGATTTGGTACCGGAAGAGAAATTAAAGGGAATGGGTAGTATTTATTTACAAGGGTTATTCGGTGAAACAGTTAAATCGCCGTTGGTTAAACTACCGTTAGCTATTCCGCAATTCGGACAAACTAATATAATTCATCAGGAAGTACTTTGCGCAGTGACTGATAATATTAATGAGCAAGTAATTTTACATCCCGAAGTGATTAATGAGTTGTCAGGTATCAACCGCGAGGAGCCGGCAACTATCGTCGAAAAACGAAACCAGCATTCTTTTATAGTTGAGTTAGCCGACGGGAGTAGGAATCATGTGCACCAAAATAAAATACGAGAATTTATTGCTAAATGTAATATAGTTAATATTGTTTTCGAGGATGATGAGGAATTTGGAGAAGTTGGGGAAATTCCTATTTTGAACCGGGATCAGGAAGTAGAACGAGATATATAGAGTTTCGAAATAAAAGGGTTATCTAACAATGAAGTTAAAGATATAAAGTCTATTTTGAGGGAGAATAAAGCGGTGTTTATGGGTCCTGCACGACCAGCGGATGTAGGAGAACATCGTATTTATCTTAAACCGGGGGTGGAAAGGAAAAAGCCAAAGTTATATAGTGTGCCGGTAGCTTATAAAGAGGAAGTAGATAGGCAGATTCAGGAGTTATTAGAATTAAATCTAATCGAGGTGTCAAATGCTGAAATTAGTCATCCAATTGTTTGTGTGGCGAAAAAAGATGCAACTTTTCGACTCTGTATAGATTATAGAGCTTTAAATTCGGTAACTAGGGTTCCAACCTTTCCGATGAAAGATTCTCAAGAAATCATGTATACCGCAGGGGCGGCTAAGTATTTATCATCGATTGATTTATTGAGAGGTTACTGGCAGATTAAAATGGCTGAGGAGTGTAAACATTTGACAGCTTTTACAACGCATAACGGAACTTATCAGTGGCGTACTATGCATTTTGGATTATCAGGGGCGGCTGCCACGTTTCAGAAATATATGAATGAGGTTCTTCGAGGCCATCGGAGGTATGCGGAAGCATATATTGATGATGTCATCATTTTCTCCGACACCTGGGAAGAGCATTATGAGCATGTTAGGGCTGTCATTGAAGAACTTAAAAGCGGAAATTTTACGAAGAGGCTAGACAAATGTAAATTTGGAGAGAAATTTACTAAGTTTTTAGGTCATGTAATTGGAGGTGGAACGCATACACCTGATGATGAGAAAATAGGTGCAATAAGGGATTTAAAAAGACCAAAAACTAAAAAGGAAGTTAGATCTGTTTTGGGATTGATGGGATTTTACCGATCTTATATTCCAAATTATGCCGAAATTGCTATACCTTTAACCGAATTAACCAAAGGGAAGGTTAAAAATACTGTACCGTGGGATGAAAGGGCAGAAAAAGCATTTAATACTCTTCAGGATGAGTTATGTAAAGTGACGAGTTTGGCTACACCTATCGTAGTCCGGGAATATCAGCTCCACGCAGATGCTTCCGACCTGGCAGTAGGATGTTGTCTTACTCAAAAAGATGAAAGGGGTCAGTTTAAACCGATAGCTTTTGCCAGTCAGAAATTGTCAGGGGCTCAGCGTGCTTGGCCGAGTATAGAGAAAGAGACTTGGAGTGTTCTCTTCGGGTTGCGGAAAATTGAAAAGTGGACCTATGGATCTCAAATTGAGATCATTACGGATCACAATCCATTAAAATTTCTCACTGAAACAACACCAAGGTCTCCCAAACTCACTAGGTGGGCTCTTGCCTTGCATCGCTGGAACTTGAGTATTTCTCATCGTCCAGGAGCTCAACATTTAAATGCTGATGCAATTTCTAGGCTACATAGAAAGAGCTGGGAAGAACTACTAGTTGTTAGCCCATCAGCATCAACGACCCAGTTGTGGACAACCTTAAAGGGATGTCATCACACATTTAATTTTTTTTTCTGTGTATGTGTAAATATTTTTGAATTTTATGTTTACTAGCAAAAGCCATGCTTTGTTTGGATTCGCGAAGCATTATTTTATAAAACAGATATTTGAAAGTAACAATATTTTTTTATTATTATTTTTGCATCTTTATTAAACAAAAACGTTATTTCATGTTTTGGCGCATTTTAATTTTTTATTTATGATGTAAAACTGGCATAATAAGATATTTTCGAAGCAAACTTTTACAAATTTTTTTAAATTTTCAACTAAAAGCTCTTTTAAAGATGTTTTTACAATTTCAAGTAGCAACTGGTGTTTTTTAATTGTTTGAAATATGCATGTTTCCAATCTTTGTAATCAACATCCGATAATCTTTGATAGCTATTTTAGAATAATATATTTGAAGAAAGCTTGAAGAAAGTTACTTCTTCAAAATCCTATTTTCTGGAAAAAACATTTGAAATCTGCTTTCGTTGATACTATGAACTTTTAACTGTAAAACATTTTATTTTAATTTCTTCGTTTTTATACATGTTAGCGTATGAGAATTGCTGTAATTCTCTCCGCGTGGGAGAACTTTTTACTTTCTGCGAATGGCAACTCAATTAATGGAATTACCTTTTAACGAAGCGCTCTCTTATTCTCGCAGTGACGTTTTCACGAATAATTATTGTTGTGTTTGCGAACTTATTAAAGTCTTATTTTTCTATAAAATCCTTCTCATTAATGAGTCGATATTATTTAGCCACAATACGACCTTCGCAAAAGTATTTATATAGAGCTTGAACCAACAACTTCACGCAGATCTTTTAATTTTTCATTTATATAACAAATTTAAGAATTAATTTTATTTGTTTACAATTATTTTGTTGCCAGTTTACAAAAAGAAAAAAAAAATCCATAATACAATTCTTTTAAAATGTTTAAGTGTCATCTGTGCAAACGATTTTGCGGGAAAATGAAAACATGTTTTATTTAATAAATTAATCATGATTCTATCTATAATTATTTACTCCATGATTTAAACTTTTTTTCTTTCTGAAAATATACGCGTTTCATTTTTTATTTATTTGCTAAAATGCGTCCGTATTGGAAATGCATGTAAAATAAATTAATTAAAATAATAATTTTTTTAACGTTTTACTGTAAAAAAAATTATATTCTGCTAATCTACAGATCATAATTTATTTTTGTGTTTAATTTGAAATTAAAATATTGAATAGTTTTTTTGTAAAGCGTACGACAAATTGTAATTTGAGTGGACTATTAGAGGATTCGCTTCGCTCATCCTAATAATATTGTATTAACATGTGTATTGTTTATGTAATAATAATATTAGTACAAGGTTCGGTAGAGATGTCAGTAGGTAATGTTCAGACACCTGGAAATACCTATGTAATAAGCATAATGAAGAAATATGTAAAGACACTATTGAACTCTCCTGCGATATTACTATATGTTTGGGGAAAATTAGCCCCTAAAAGGCATATATTCCGCTAAGGTGGGGGGGTTGTCAGGTTCTGATACCACCTCTGCTAAAGAATGGAATTTCCGCTATTTCTCTATCTTAATATTTTGTATTGTATGGCTGTGTACTAGAATTTCCAAGGTGACATTCCTTCTTTGTGGAAAGGGGAATTGACAGATAATCCTGTGCAGGTGGTGAATAAGAGAAATAGAAGATTGCTGAGAGGCATGTCCATCCGTCAGTGAGGTATGCGGATGATAAGCAGACAAGGAACGTGTCACTAATCAAGAAAGGTATGTGGAATGGGCCCAATGAGGGAGCTCCAAAAGGGGGGTTTATGTTGGGGAAAGGAGTGATTTGAGAAGAGCAAGTCTTGTCTCAGATTAGTTCAGTCCGTACCTGCGTTTCGTACCTAGAGGGTGCTCTGTGTTGTAGAGCGTAAGCAGTGCGTTTCTGAAGAGCAAAGGACACAGACGTCCTGGTGTTTAGTGCTCTGGGCCGAGAAGTGCAGGCCGAGTATACCTGTGTTGGGAGATTCGAGATTGATCTCCGATAAAGTGAATCTAACGTGCATTGAGTGTGAGGTGGAAAGTGTAATTGGAATAGTACACAGCCAACCTTTACTGTATATAATTTAATGTTGAACCGGATCACCTATATCCCAGTTGTAATTGTATATAATTGTAAATAGCGTATTTAGTGTGTACATATAGTCTAAATAAACTGGTAATTCAGTTAATAGACAGCGTCAGTGTTCATTTACACAATCCTCATAGTGGGTGACCAATATCACCTAGTAATATCGGTGGTGGCAGCTATAACTACCACGGACCTTCTTCAAAGTTGTGTGGACTGAGAGGAACGTCCGACAGACAGTTTTTTAAATTGTCGTACACTATTTATTTATTTTTTTGGCTAATTTGTTAAAAGATTTTTTTAATAAGAAATGAGAGAAAAAAAATGTAATTTAAAAGGGATTTTTTATATTTTCATTGCGCCAGTGGGATTCGACCCCACAATCTGCGCTCGCAGGCGATTAGCGGTGTGGCGTCTTGACCACTCGGCCACACGTGTGTCGCCAATCTTTGTTTCTAATTCCATCCGTTTCGTTATTTTCAGGAAATATGGTGGAGTTTTCTGATTTTTAACGAAAAATGCCCTGTTGTTGTGAAAAGAGTCTTTTTCTGTGAAATTCAGGAAAAAAATATTTGTGAATTTCAGAATTTTCTTAACAGTGTAATTTAATTCAATTAAATTCAAGTATCTTGAACTCTTCGAATTTGCTTTTATCCGTAAAAGCCTAAAATTTGCAAAGATAATTACTGAAATACCAAATTATATATATTTTTTTAAAGTAAAATATTCTTTAAGAAAATGGTGACGAAAGGGTTCTCATACGAATGAAATCGATTAAAATTCAAATTTTTTCATATTTATAGAAAAAGTAAGAATATTCTTCGAAATTTAGATAGCTATTTCTTTTTGTTAAAAACTTGTTCTAAAAAGGTTTGAAAGTTTTGCGTTGTTCAGCTAAAAAAGAAAATGTTAATATTTACAAAATTTGACAGTAATGTTGGTTTTAAAATTTTATATAGAAATAGTTCATTAACATCAAAATAAAATTTCTCCTGTATTTCTATCACAACAAAAGCTTACAAAAAAATCGGCAACTGCATAAAATAATGACTGAAAGTTTAAAATGCATTACGCAATATCTTTTTTTTTTGTTTCGGAAGTATAATCAAGATTTCTTTCCTTACATTCATGCTAATGCTTAAACTCAAATTCTTTGTCTGTTTGAAAAACACACCATTAAAGGAAATTTATCCATACAAGATTTTGACTGCATTATAATAGCTTGTGCACAATTCAATGTTTCCACCTCACATAAATAAACAATCCGTACTAAGTATCTCATTGTCTGGTTTACATAATAGTAATAGTAATAATAATAATAGTTTATTATTATTAATCAGAAACAGAGCAAACACGATAACATTTCAGAAAAGAACCAAAAGATTTCATTGCTTGTAATTTTCATTTGTCAAAAAGAAACAGCTGTGTCACAAAAATAATACATTCGAATTTCATGATAATCGCAGAAATCTTCCGAAGGGAGAAATTGAATGTAATTATGGTGCTCTACAAGAAAAATCAATGACTTAAAATGGTTTGTCTATATTTTAATATTTTATATTTCTATATTAAATCCTCAGACGTAAAGGGCTAAACAGAAAGTGAAATATTCCTATAGCATAAATATGTAACATATATTAAAATTATACATTTAAAACGATTTACTTTTAACCCTTTCCGGCGCAAGCAAATTCTATTAGTAAAAGGAGAAATTGTCGATTGACACCGGAATTTATAAAGGACTTGTCTAGATATTACGAATTACTTAAATTAAGCTTTCACTGTAAAAGCAAAATTATATTAAAATATTACTGGTACCATTTGCAAGTTTGGAATTAAAATTAGGTGTTGCCGGCCTTGCAACACTGCGCAAGAAAGGGTTAATTATTCATTAGATGTAACCCTTGGAATCATATGGTGTAAAATTATCACGGTTATTTTTTAAGTAAGGTGTTCTGCTGTAATAATGCCAGGTTGGGAAATAACGCCAAGTTCTAGTATTACGCATAATTATGAAATAATCCGGTAAATGGAACCTTAGAGCTCTGCACAGAAGGGCGCTGAGTCATATAAAACACAAACAATAGCTTAAAGTTAATTTGTTCATTTGTAGGTCTTATCGCTTTTAGAAGCAACTAAAATTAACGCTTGATCTAAAATTTGCGAGGTAATTTTTGTGATGTGAAGACTATAAATTTATCAGTAAATAATTTTCTTCTTACATAAATTTGTAGTGCATTTCACGTACTTTCAAAATGCTGTAGAAGATTTTGGATATCTTTGCGATATACAGTTGGCAAAAAAAGTATTTGTACACTCTAAAATTTTTAATTTTTAACTAAATAAAAACAGATATTTTGTCAAAAATAGTTTTAATACAGTCTGCTTACCGTCCGTTTTAAATTACACAACAGAAAATTTCGATAAAGATGTAAAATAATTTTCTAATAGGAAAAGTTTAAATTTTCTTGCAAAAAAAGTATTTGTACATTTCTCCATCCTGATATGTACTGTGTTTTATTGTGTTTATGGTTCAAAGGACTACTTTTACAGAAGCTGTTAATAATTTTTAAGTTCATATTATATTTGTCTGACATTTAATCTAATTTGCTCTTGAAGTAATTGAGTATAGAACCTAAAACTAGAGAGGCACCTCTAGATAGACAGCTACTCAGATAGGCACCTCTATGAAAGCCTATGATTGAGCATAATAAAAATTTAAATTCGCAACAAAAATTTGTAAAAGCTATTAAATTACCATTTACAACTATTGGATGTATAGTGAGAAACTATGAATAAATTAAAAGCATCGAAATTCAATGAAAACCAGGACTTCTTAGCAAACTAACAATGATGGAAAAAGGGAGTGTTGTTAAAAAAGCTTTAAAAAATCCTATGCGTTCGGTTCAAAAATTTGCTGGAGACCTTGCAACATCTTCTCGCATCAGAGTAAAACCTCAAACAATAAAAAATATTCTTCTCAATGCAGATTTAAAAGAAAGAACCTCAAGGAAAAATCCATTCATCAGCGAAACAAATAGGCGAAAACGCATAGTATTCGCTTTCGCATACTGAAGTAAATCATTGGATTTTTGGAAAACAGTAATTTTTTCTGATGAGGGAAAATTCGGAATTTTCTTACCATCAAGCATTCGAAAAAATTGGCGTAAAAATAAAACTGTTCTAGATCCAAAACGTATACTTCAAACTATCAAGCATGTTGGGGGGAATATTATAGTTTTGGGTTGTATAGCTTCTAATGGAGCAGGACATTTAAAATTTATTGACAATGGAAGGACAGGTTTAACATACATTGATGTGTCGCGCCATAATTTATTAAACTGTGCCAAGAAATTATGCATAGAGGAAGCTTTTCACTTTCTGCAGGATAACGACCAAAGCATACTGCTGTGATCACCAGCACGTGCTTACGACAATACTCGAAGTGGACTGGTAACTCCTCTAAAATCTCTAGACTTGAATCCCATAGAAAATTTGCAGATGCTATTGGATGCAAAAATCCGAACAAAAATATGTATCAGTAAAAAACAGTTTTAAAGAAGCTCTTATTGTGTCATGAAATAACATTAACCAGACCGCTACAAAAAAGTTGGTGGAATCTATGTCATACCATCTAGAAGTAGTCATAAACGCTAAATGAATTCGCACAAAATAATAATTTGTATCATTTTACTAAATTTTCATTAATTATATTACATTAATATAGTGTAAAAATACTTTTTTGCATTATATTTTTGTATATTTGTTTATTATAATGTAAAAAATCGATTCGTTTAATTTTGTTTTTGCTTCTATAATATTATAATGCATTAAATTAATGTATTACAGTATTTTTTGCTTAAATATTTTGTTTAATTTCCTTATAATTAAAAAAAATGAAGTGTACAAATACTTTTTTTGCCAACTGTAGTTTGTAGTTTGAAATGTACTGCGTAATAAGTATAACGGGGTGATAAGGCCATTCCCTGGAGTTATTACAAATTAATCCTTACAGTGGCGGAATTACATTCGAAAGGGGTTTATGTTTTACTTAACATATAAAACAGCATAAATATCATTCTTGAAATGGTTAGATTAAGGGGGAGGGGGTGATCCCCAAAACTGATATAAAAAAATGATATCAAAATGTTTCGATATTCTAAATCCAACATTTCCAAAAGCATGTTTATATTCAATTCCCAGATGATTGTTCGATGGAGTCCCAAATTTTAACTGCCTTCTTTCTCAGCGTTTTTTTTTTTTTTTTTTTTTTTTTTTTTTTTTTTTTTTTTTTTTTTTTTCAAACTTAATCTTTAACTGATATGACAGAAACTTTAGCGTAACTAGTGTGAAGCGGTATGTGAAATCTCAAGATCGAAAGATGAATGAAGGGAAGATGAATAACTTCTGAATAACTCAGACTAACTTATGAAAGATGAATAATTTATAGGATGGTGTTTTTGTACTAAACGTTTTGTACAAGATTATTCTAATTAACATTCACCTATATAAAAGTCTCTGGCTATAGGACTAAAGTTCCAAATGAAACAAAATTTCTGTAGTGTTTGCAGTTAAACTGAAAATTACAAGTTAAACTATAAAAATTTAAAGCAGCAGTGGTGTGTGAGACCGGTAACATTAGTAAACCCGAGAGTACGCGCCGGGTCTTTTTGACCCAGAATGCGTATGATTTTTGCAATTGTGACTACTTATCTTTTAAAAGTAATCTTCAATTTATTTTATCGCAAAATTTGTAAGGATTGTCTCCGCCTAAATGAAATGACGGTTATAATTTGATTTCATTGGTGTCAAAGTTAAAACCATTTCTACCCTGGGTAAGCGCGTGTTCTCCCGGGTTAAATGTTAGCGATCAATGATTAAAACTGTTAAAGCACAGTTTCTGCAGTAAACTTTTTGTACAGAATTAATTCTAATTAAATTTAATCTATTCAAAATTTTCTAACAATAGTACGAGAAATCCAAACGAAAGATAATTTCAGTTGTAGCTAAACTGGAAATTACAATTAAATTCTGAAATTTGAAAAAAATAAAGAAAACAAAAGGCGTTCTGAGTTCGCTAACAGCAATTAAATATTAATTTTGTTTCTAATATACAGATAATGAAATATAACCACATGAATCATATATAAAATTTAATAAGGTACATCACAGGGGTATTGATTTTTTTAAAATCTTATTTAATTAATTAAAAATACAAATTTAGTGAAGCATGCTTTATATAACGCCGACATTTTAATTTTAAGTTTGCGCGATCCGCATCAGTGCGGAGTTTACGGGTTAAAAATTAATTAGAAGGCTTCTATAACAGTGTTAACAAAAGTGTTTATTACACAAAACTCTAGTTATTATAAAATTTCAGATGAAAAAAAATATTACATTAAAAATGGTTAAAGCCATGTAATGTCTCTTATAATTATATTTAAACGGGACTTTTAAGCAAAGAAAAACTCAAGGTTCTATGATCTGCTAAAGCTCTCCCTCTCTCCCTTTTCTTTCACTTTCACAAAAATTGAATATTTTCTATCGCATAGAATGCATATATGGAAAATGGGATATAAATACTGGTTAAGTTAAACACAGTTAAAATAAATGGGCAGTCAAAAGTTAATAGGAAATCTATAATCTTTCGTTAATTACCCGCAACTTAGTTTCTTTTGTTATCTACAAACTAAAAAATAATATTTAATATGTATTTCGATTCCGAATACTACAGAATTATTCAAAAGTAGAAAATAAAATAAAATTTCTTCAAATTACTTATTGTACGCTTACATTTGTTAGAAATTTCAATCAAAGTCGCATTTCAATTGTTATAGCAACCAACCGACAGAAACTTTTAAAACCGAAAAGTATTATTACTGAAATTTAATATATGTGTTAGCTTAATTAAATGAAGGAATTTCGCTATTAAATTAGATAAAAATTATTTTATGGAAATAATATTATAAAAAAATTCGAAATGTTGGCAGCTGTAAAATATAAGATGTAATTTATAAGTTTAACGTAAAAAATTGATGCAAATTGAGATGATAGAAATTAGTTTATTTTTAAAAAAAAATTGGTAACTTTTTTTTTAAAGATAAAGCAGGGCTGTTATTTTTATTTATGCTTTTCCTGGTTATTCTATTTGAAAGTAAATAATCTTTGTCAAGGTAACAGCATGGGACTTATTTAAAAGACATAATTGTTGGTAAGATATAAAAATCCCAAAACGGAATTCATGAAACTTTAGTAGAAAGCATTATAATGAAGTTAAGTAAAAAAACAGTTAAGGCGATAAAAGGGTATAATGGATCACTTGTGAGGAGTTTAGTAGGTAAAGTTTTGAAATGTATCGATGCTATTAATCATTGTTTTCAAAGCCTAAATGTATTACTTTAAAACAGGTTATATAAAAAGTCGAGGTTGTTTTATATTAATTTGTAGAGAAATTTTAATTCTTATTACTAGTTTTAAATGTGCAGTATTGTAGAAAGAAGTTTTCAATCGACGGCTTGAACGTTACTACTATAACAAATATACAAGACTTCAACTCTAAAGGTCTTTTTACATTTAACATGTATTATATTTATATGCCCACCAACGATACAAATATTCATATTTATATGAAAATAATTATAGAAATATGTGTTGAACTAAAGCTTAGAAATGCATTATAATATAGATATATATAGATAATATAATATAGAAATAAAAATAATATTATTATGTCGGCTTCTGAAGAAATCGGAAAAGATTGCTATTTCCTGTCAGCAATACAGATTCTGTTCATGTCTGTGGTTTTTATATATTGATTGATGAATGGTTTATTTTAATAATGCTGGGAAAACATTATGAACATTTTATATAAATTTACACGAAGACAAATTTACCGAGTGTCGCAAAAATGACTGATGGTTTTTAAAATTCAATAACTTGCAAACGGTGACAGCTATTTAAAAATTTTTGCAGGAGAGTTATGTATAATGTCAGGAGTTTTTTTACTGTAATTTTTTATTATAGTTCGAATTTCAAACAATAGGTGGCGCTGACGGCGATTGAAGGGCAGGTGATCAGTGCTGAGTAAGGCGTCGATCTGGCCTTCAATTGCCATCAGAGCCACCTGTTGTTTGAAATTCGAACTAAAATAAAAAATTACGGTAAAAAAAACTCCTGACATTATACATAACCCTCCTGCAAAATTTTTTTTAAATAGCTGTCACCGTTTGCAAGTTATTAAATTTTAAAATCCATCAGACATTTTTGGGACACCCGGTATATTACGTAATTGTCTGCTCGCGGTGGTGACAGATTTGAAAATAATTCAGGCTTTATAATTATTTTCAAAAGAGTGAAAACTTTTGTGATAAGATAACCAACCAATTGCGATATAGTTTTCAAACAAATTCAAATGCAGTTTTTAAGCTATTTTTCAATTATGCGACAGTGAAGAGATAAAAAAATGCGATATTTAGATATTTAGAAGACTCAAATAAAAGTTAATAAGAATTAAATTTAATCTTCTACTATTGACACTATCCAAGTGATGTCATCATTACGCTACAATTTACATGTGTGCGTTGACACATTAATTTTAAAATCATTGAGAGCTCAGAACCAATCGTAATCGCTATCATATAAAACAAAAAAAAATATTATTTATATAAGTATACGATCTTATTTAATCAGAAATGTCTGAATATAATTTCTGGTTACATAGGTAATTACTTCAACAAATTTCATTTTTGTAAGATCTTTCTGTATCTCCATTGAGCAAACATGTCCATTAATGGCATCGACAGGGCTTCGAAGCACGTAAGTAATGTAATTTCGTTTCTTTGCGAAAAATAAAATATTCTAGTCAGTGACTTGGCGACTGTTTATATATGAAGTATACCTATTTATATTCTCACAAAAGAATTAATTTCTGTGATACAAGATATAGCATATTCCTAAGATTTATTGTAGCAAGGCAAGGTCGTAGACGGGCAACAACGCCCAATGGAGATCGGTATTTAGCGTTAACAGCTCGGAGACACAGAAACATGAACGCTATTCTTCTCCAACAATACCTTCGCTTGGCTACAGGCACCACGATTTCAACTCAGACTGTCCGAAACCGGCTCCATGCTGTAGGTATGTATGCTCGCCGGCCGATGGTATGTGTTAGATTAACATCAAGGCATCGTCGCGACCGCAGGGAGTGGGCAACCAAGCATGTCAAGTGGAGGAGAAATGAATGGAGCAATATTCTGTTTTCTGACTTTCCCGTTTTTCTGTGCATCCGGATAATAGGCGTATTTTCATCTGGAGGGACCGTGGCACTAGGAATAATTCTGCGTTCGTGCACGAAAGTGTCAGATTTGGCGGTGGAGGAGTGTTGGTGTATTTTGGCATCTCCATTGACGGGCGCACTGACCTCTACATCATTCGAGATGGAGCTCTGACTGGTCGCCGATATAGGGATGAGATCCTCAGACCTATTGTAGTCCCTTACGCTCCAGCAATCGGAGATAACTTCATTTTAATGGACGATAACTGCAGGCCACATCATGCAAACCTGGTGGAGGATTTCCTTTTCGAGGAAGGAATCGTTCGAATGGAATGGCCAGCGTGTTCTCCAGACATGAATCCAATCGAGCATGTTTGAGAGCTCTTCTGAAAGAGTGGAGAGAATACCCCAACTCGTCATTAATAGCCTCACTGAGTCCATGCCTCAAAGGTGTTCAACGTTGCTGGCCGCCCGTGGAAATCATAACCCCTACTGAAAATGATTTTCTTTGAAGAAAACACCTTTTCTTATTCTTTTTTTTCTCATATGCACAAATTGTATCTTTTTATTTTTGTACACAAATGCGCAATAAAATGCATTTTTTCTGCCAAACATGTGTAATTTATTCTCATATAACCTACTATGTCTGTCGTCTATGTATCAATCAGCTAAAAAGTTTCCCAGATACAAAATCCACCTAAAACTGCAATATCCTTTAGTTGTTTTGAGCAGTTTAGTTATGTTCTAATTGGTTATCGAAGTACAAATTCTCTTTCAAACTGTTGCATTTTTAACACTAGAACTGCGGGAGATTTCACCCAAGTTTTATAAAAATAATTCACATCAGATTTTTTATTTAAGACTATTTAACTTAATTATTTTTAATAATTTTTGTGCAGCTTATATGTAAATTATTTTAAGAAGACTTATCTGGTTCGAATCGACATCTTTTCATTGAGTACTGGTCAAAATGACCCGTCTCCACGGTTCTAGTGTTAACATAATAATTAAATAAACGCAACTATATATATATATATATATATATATATATATATATATATATATATATAGGTATAATTTTCATTAAAAAATAGTTGGCGGTAAATTAAAAAAAACTTTTAGTAGTAAATATTGCAGCATATTTAAAATATGCAATTGATACATTTGAGTTTCAAGCAATGTAGGCATAAAGGGGGGGGGGGGGGTCAGATATTCTACATGCAGAAATTTTGTCATTCGATGTTTTGTTCTATGACATAGAATAAAAAACCTGTTTTATATTTTAGAACTATTAATTCAATGCCTACTTTTTGTATATTTTCAACAGGTCTTTGGAGAATGCGAGATATTTTAAATAGTAATTAGTGGGGTAGCGCAAGATTTTGACTTCACATATACAGGGTTTTCCTTTATTTCCTCATTCACCTTAATGTACTTGTAAAACAAACAGAATAACTATTGACACGTCTAGAATGCAGAAAAAAAACACTAAATCGCCGTCTGTGTCTGCAACGACTTGGGGAATGATTTCAATCTCATTAGCACTATGAACTCCAAAATTTGATAGCATTATAATAATTTAAGGTTTTTCTGGTTTCTGTGTTTCAGTATCAGTAAAACTTGGTCATGCATTGAAGAAATGAGAAGGATGATTTTATGCTTCTTGCTTTTCTTACACATGATATTATCGCACATTCTTGTCGAAAGCCATTTAACCCTTTGAGCACTGGGGTGTAAATTTCTTCAAAATTCAAAATGTCACATTGGCACCAGTATTTTGCAAAGAAAAAAACCCCGTTAACAATAAACACGAAAAAATGCATTAAACCTTTTACAAATAAATTTGGTCGAATTTTCTGGTGCCATTGTGACATTCCGGAATTAAAATTATGTGGTAGAAAATTCTACCATCAGAGCGCAAGGGGATAATGTTGATACGAATTATCTTGATTTATTAGGTAGAAAATTAGATGAAATTTCTGTCTTGTTATTTCCATTGTACCGATGTTTTTTAACAGGATGTCAAAACATTTATTAACGACAAGCAGTTCTCTCTTGTGACATTTCAAATAACTTAAAAATGGGTTGAGCAAACCGCAAAACAGATACTGTTGGATTACAAAATGTTCAGTATTTTGAATTCAGCTCAATTCCATACAGTTTTTTTTTTACTAAATTTATGTATGAATTATAACAATGATTGCTGTAGAAAGAAAGAGCCTTAATATAAAAAAAGAAGATAATTTAATTTTTATTTATTAACATACAAATCAGAACAGAAGATATGATAATCCCTGTCGGCTTGGCCTATAGGCGGAGGTAGATTTCTAAGAGTTTTCATTTCAACAACAAAAAATAGAATCTTATTAAGGATAAACCCAGTTTAACTACTATATTATGTGCTTTTGAAAAAATTTTAATTTCATTTTTCTGTAAGAAGTGGTTTTATCAAAATCAACTTAAGCAAAATTCGGCTCAAACGCCCATTTTGACAGCATATTTTGAAATACATTCTGACTTTATTAAAAAATCGACCAATACACACATTATATAGTTCCTAAATAACAAAAAATTGTCAATTGAATGCGTTTGAGAGTAAAATTGAATTTAAAAATGAGTCATAAAATAACCAATGTGTTATTTGAATGCATCCACAATTCTATAAGCAAGATCGCTTTGGGAAATTTTGTGCGAAGTGCCCACTTTGACAGCTTTTTTAAAATATATATTTAGCCTTTATCAAAAAACTGACTAATACGGCACATTACACAGTTACTAAATAACAAATAACTGTTATTTGAATGCGTTTGAGAGCAAAATTGAATTAAAAAATGAGTCATAAAACAACCAATTTGTTATTTGAATACATCCTCAATTCTTCAATCACGACCACTTAGGGAAATTCTGTTCAAAGTACCTTTTTTGACAGCCTTTTTTGAAATATATTCTGCCTTTACCAAAAAACTGGCCGATAAATCACGTTATACAGTTCCTATATAAGAGGATTTGCCATTTGGACGCGTTTAAAAATAAAAACGAATTCATAAAATGTGTCACAATATAAGCAGTTGGATTTGAGGTTTTTTCTCCAACTCCTATTTTTGTTTAATTTATTTCTGCTATAAGAATTGGTCCTATGAAAAACTTGTTAGTATAAAAGTTGTAGATATTATTGAGAAGATTCAAAATAAATTTAATTACATTAGATTGCTTAAGAATTGAGTAAGTTATGATTTTTTTCTTTTTCCACCCCCTTTTTCTTTTCGTTTTTATTTTTTTCATCGGTAAAAATTGGTCCTATCATAAACTTGCAAATGCAAAAGTTTTAGATAATTTTGAGTATATTTATAAAAAATTTAGATGGATTTGATATCTGGAGAAATGACAAAATTATGATTTTTTTCTCCCAAAACCCTGTTTTTTTTTCCCTTGACCCCATTTTTAATTTTATCAAAAATCTATCATACAGAAACTTTTAGTCCACTTTTTAGAAGTAATATAAACTTTAAACTGATTCGCTATCTATTTTAATTAAGAAATGATCGCGTTTTTTCTGTTTTCACAAAAAACTCTCCCTATTTCCACCGCCTTGGTCCGATTTTGCCCATTTACGAACTCGACCGAGATTTTTTACCCCTCAATTTTATGTAAAAGTTTGAAGAAGATGTGAGCATAATTATGGAAGTTATTGTGTCTAGAAGAAAGTGAAATAAATATATATATATATATATATATCGATAGATAGATAGATATATAAACTTTTTTACTGGTGATGGTTTTAGGGTCTAGGAGTCATGATCCGTGTAGATCTGCAAAATTTTTTCAGAAATACCAACATGGGAGAGAAGGCAATAGGTAGTATTTCATACGAAATCTACCTAAAACAGGATGAATAATTTAAATTAAAATAATTGTGATCATTATTGGATGTCTTAAAATAAATATCTCTGGGAAAGAGTCATGAAACTTAATTAAATTACTCCAGCATCTTTCTATAATTTGCCTTGTTTGAAAAAAGTTCCATAAAACAAACAACCGCGTATTTTGATTTTTTTAAATAACATTTTTTTTATGATATAATCCAGCCTATCAATAAGTGTATAAATTTGCTACATTGATTACTGGTAGAGCTTCCAAGTCTCTGGCTTTTTGGATACCAGTAAAATAATACAGAAAAATTTCTTTCTTTGAATTGGAACATTTCACCGATTTAAAATAAGAATATTTTCTCTAAAATAATAGTGGTGCACAAAAAGCTGGAGACTTGGCAACTCTGTTACGGGTAAGAAATAATTATAATTGTGTAGGATTTTCTAATTTAAATAAATAATCAGACACATTTGAAACTAAACAATCATATTCAAACTATTTAACATATAACATAAATTTAATTACATATTTACAAGGTTAGACTGCATAAACTAAAAGAGAAGTATAATTAATAGAAATGTTGGGCCTATTTTTAATGTTACTCTAAATTGAATTCCAATGTATTGATTCTGCATTTGATCCTGTGTCCTGACTGGTGAATATGTGATTGGATACCAGTTTATCGGGGGGGGGGTGTACATATTACACTACGCCTAAATACCTGTCTTATATAGTCGTAGTTGCATCCAGGAACAAAAGATCAACAGGGATTCATTTGCTTATAGTTGGTACAGGGTCATTCCACACCAAATGAGCAAATCAGGTGTGGCTGACATGTCACAGATTTTATTGAAAATCATCATATAATTAGATCACAATCATTTACGAGGAAACGCAAAGTAGTAGAGTTCAGACTAGTTTATTTCAGTATAAAAAATTACATTAAAGTTGAGCCGAAATCGAGGTCTTGTGTACATGTTTGAAATTTCAAGTTTGATTATTTGCCGTAGGAATGGAAAGATTGTAATAAAAATTATTTACACTTAAGAATGAACTATAAGTAACAGATTAGCATAATTTAGTAATTGTATTTTTATTTTATAATTTAAAAATAAATAAATAATAAAAAAATTCGTGGAAAAAATTAAATATTTTAGTTATTTCAGAGATTTCAATATCATAAAAAAAAACTTCATTTTTGTTAAATAGTTTTCAAAATATAGAACTTGAAACTTGCAACTTTCGACGATTATCCGCAAGCCATTCTATATCACAAGTTTTTTAAATGTCCAAAATTGATAAAATAATTATTTTTTTCTGAAAATATTGTGCACACATACATTTGAATATGAAATGAACACGTATCTCAAATTTTATTAAAATCGGATTCTCTGCAGCCACGGCTTTTTTTCCATTTTTGCTCATTTGACGTGGAATGACCCTACAACAAATAAAATCAGTTGTATTTTTTTCAAAAATCTTTTTTGGTCATTTTAGAAGTAAGGGTGTGAGGGAGTGACTTTTGTCATAAAGGCACTCTAGTATTTCTGAGATCGTGACGTCAATAATTTAACATGTGTAAGCGTGAAAGTGACATCTATCCTCTCTTTAACTTTCTAGAGCTTGTGTGTCTCTTTCGGATTCTACAGTTAGGCTCGCGGTTAGTGGTAATATGTAAATTTGAAGTGTCTCAGTTTGCAGCATATAAAAGCTTGGAGTTTGAGTGTGTGTAGAGTGTCTCTGGCAGTGTGTCTCTTGCAGTAGCCAGAAGAGCGTATCTAGCGATATTAGTCAGCGAAGTGTGTCTCTAGAGGCGATTTCGCGCTGGTGTTTAGCAGAGTGTGTCTAGCGGCTTTAATTGATCCAGAGAGAGTAGTATCAAGTAGCATCGAGCCTCCAGTAAGTTGATAAGGAGTTTGAGAATTCGACTAGAGAAGATGGCCGGTGATAAGAAATTTAATAGTAATTGCATTTGATTATCTCAAAGTGAATAAAGGATATCTACAGCCACGGGCTGTCTAATAAGTTTTATCTAGCAGCTTAGCCGAAAGATAGCTGGGAAGTAATCAGAGGTGCCTCGATTGAGCTAGTTCCGGAGCTGTGAGTATGAGTTTAATCTTTTAGTAGTGTTCTCAGTTGTTAAAAGTACAGACTTGCTCCACTTCCCTTGAGCCCTTATAGTTTTTAATAAACTGTGTTTTTATCTTAATTCCTAAGTATGTCTGCATTTAACTCCCAGCACGAGCACCCAACAGTTACAGATGACACCCAACGAATTGTCGGACATTGTGAGATTTTGCCACGTGTTTATTTTACCGGTGAAGGTGACATTAATGAACTTTTAGTCAAACTAGATGATTATATCCTGTTCAATAATATACCTGAGAAAAATGGATACGTAGTGCTTAAGTGCTCATTGAAGGGCGAAGCACTTTTGTGGTTAGAGAATATAGGAAAATTTCTGATTAATGATGAAGGTAAAAGATTTGAGCAGACTGTGATTGAGTTAAAGAAGGCATTTCCTCCCGTTAAAGATAAAAGTATTTTAAGAAAAGAATTCTGTTGCAATAGGCAGAATATTTATGAATCATCCTCAAAGTTTTACCTACGTAAGCTTGAACTGAAAAATAAATTGGATTTAGATATCACATGTGAGGAATTGTTGAACATTGTTATTCCTCTCTTTAATGCGAATATACAGGACTATATTGAGATTAGAGCAACGAAGAATTTTTCAAAAATGCACCAAATATTATCGAAGTATGAGACTGGGCATAGCTCGGATCTACGGGATTCGCGTAGCCCTCGACAGAGACCTGTCACGGATAGTAATTTGAGAAATGAGGGGGAACGTAAATTTTTGAGAGGGGGACAGCGATTTCCGGATAATAATTTAAGTAATGGAAATTATGGATTTGGTCGTAATGTCTCGAATACTAGTAATGGTAATAGGAATTGTGGTGGTGGTAATAATTTTAGAAGTGGTGATAGGTATATGTATGGAAATAGACAAAATAATGGTTATGATCGGAGAGGGGGAGTACGGGACAAGAATGTTTCTTCGCAAGTAAGGAAATTAACTTCGGATGAGAATTTTGAAGGTAGATCAATGCAAAGGAGATGTGTTAGGAGGTCGGGTCAGTTAAACTGGTAGGTGACTGTATTTCGGAAGGTATGCAGTCACAGGTTAAATCGGAAAAGCCTTCTGTGTGTTTGAATAAAATTACTATTAATCTGGTTGAGTTACCTGAAGTGTTAATTGTGTTGGATGGTATTGTCGTTAAGAGTGTCTTCGATACAGGGACAGATAAGTCGTTCATTTCTTTTGATTGTTATCGGAAATATTTTTCGTATAAGAAGTTGAAGAGGTTAAGTCTGGTAGTTCAGTCGGCACAGGGAGTGGCTTGTGATAATAAAGGTTCAGTAGAGTTGGAAGTTGAAATTCGTTCGGTTAAGACGTGCTGGGAGTTTTCTGTGTTAGATGGATTAACAGTGCATTGTATAGTGGGTGTGGATTATATGAAGGATAGAGGAATTAGTCGGGATTTCTTTAAAAAGTCGTTGATCTTAAATAATGATGAGAATGTGAGTAAGAAAGAGCCTGTTTCAGTGTCAGTTGATTTGGGAGAGTCGGGGTTAAGTGAAATCGAGAAGGAGGAATTTAATAAGTTTTTGAATGGGTTTGGAGAGGTTTTTTCTGAGAAACCGGGTTTAACGCATGTTGCGTGGCACGAGATTGATACTGGTTTGAAAGCACCTGTTGCTAGTAAACCATATCGTTATGACAAAGTTAAACAAGGTATAATTGATTATCATATTCAGAAAATGCTAGCGGACGATATTATAATGCCAATTGAGTCTCCTTTTGCATCGCCAGTATTGTTATGTCGTAAGAATAATGAGAAAAGTTTAGATGATCCAGAGGCATATAGATTTGCAGTAGATTATAGAAAGTTAAATGCGATAACGCAATACCCTCAGTATCCTATTCCAGTAATTGATGACATTTTGGCTAATATAACGAGTACGAATTATATGTCAACGTTAGATTTTACGTCAGGTTATTTTCAGATTGCAATGAAGCCGGAAGACATACCTAAAACTGCGTTTATTACTCGGGACGGTTGTTTCGCTTTTAAGAGAATGAATTTTGGTTTATCGGGGGCACCGGCAACGTTCCAGAAGGCCATGAATAATATCCTTAAACCTTCGCTTGGTAAGGGTGTCCTGGTCTACCTGGACGATATAATTATAATGGCAGCTACTTTTGAAGAGAATTTGAAATTATTGAGAGAAGTGTTTACGTTGTTAAGAGATGCTGGATTAACAGTTAAGTTGGAAAAATGTAAATTTTTGAGAAAAGAGATAAAGTATTTAGGAGTTAAAATTACGCGTGAAGGTATTAATATAGATAATGAGAAAATTGAGGCAATTACGTCAATGAATCTCCCCAAAAATAGTAAGGAAGTGGCGACATTTTCAGGGATGGTGGCTTGGTTCGCCAAATTCATTCCACGTTTTTCAGAGTTATGTGAACCATTGTATAATTTAAAAAGGAAAAGGGTGAAGATTGTATGGTCATCGGCGGCTCAGAGATCGTTTGAATTATTAAAAGAGGCAGTAGTTACCCCTCCTGTTTTGGCTCACCCCGATTATTCGTCTCAGTGTGAAGTGTATTGCGATGCGAGTACAGTGGGGGTTGGAGCTATGTTAGCACAGAAAGGTCGACCTATACCTTTTGCGTCGAGAATTTTAAATGCAGCTGAAAGGAATTATTCGATTACGGAAAGGGAGTGTCTTGCAGTATTTTGGGCTTTGAATAAATTTCGTTGATTTTTCACTAATATACCGGTTAAAGTCATTACGGATCATTCAGCTTTGACAAAGTTAACTAATGGAAAGGGTTTGTCGTCTCGTATGGTTAGATGGTGTTTGAAGTTTGCAGAGTATAATGTGATTACAGAACATAGGGCTGGTAAGGAAAATGCGGTAGCGGATGCTTTGTCTCGAAACCCGCATGGTGGTTTAGAGGTCACGGAGGAAGCTAAGTGTTGTGCATTGTCTTCGTTTGTGTTAAGGTCACGAGAGCAGTTGATAAGGGAGCAGAAACAAGATGAAGAGTTTGGTAGTTTGTATCGTTATTTGGAAAACCCTGATGATGTCCCGAGCGCAAATGTGCCTATGTTTGAGAAATGGTCCCAGTCTTTTAAGCTTATCGATGGTCTTCTTTTTTATTCTAAAATTGTAAATTCACGTGGGGAATTAAGAGTTTTTATTCCGGCTAGTCTTCGTAAGGCCATCTTGAAGGAATTTCATGATAACCCATTAGCAGGTCACTTAGGAATCAGGAAAACTTATGCTCGAATTAGTGAATCCTGCTACTTCCCTAAAATGCGGGAAGCAGTGCGCGCTTATGTCTCCAGCTGTAGCACATGCCAACGTTATAATTATAAAAATGTAAGTCCAGCTGGCAAATAAATTCCTATTAAAGTAAATTTTCCTAATGAGTGTGTAGGTGTAGATTTAATCGGTCCTTATCCATTGTCTAATTCAAAAAGATATAGATTTGTACTAGTTATATTTGATTATTTTAGTAAATGAGTAGAGTTAGTCCCCCTCAGGAAGGCTTCTGCACCTGCAGTTGCCGATGCATTTTTCGATAATTTTATTTCTAAATATGGTGCACCAATTAAGGTAGTTAGCGATCATGGCCCTTTTTTTTTTATTTCTGATATATTTAAGGCTCTGTGTGAGAAGCTGGAGATCGATCATTCTTTTACTGTTCCGTATCGTCCTCAGTATAATATGGCTGAACGTGTAAATCGTACATTAATTCAAATGATTTCTTCTTATGTTGTTCTCATCATGCAAATTGGGACCAGTTTCTTCAGCATTTTGCGTACGCACTTCGTACAGCAGTTCATGAGTCGACGGGGAAAACGCCGGCTGAATTGTTTTTGGGTAGAAAAGTCATTACTCCATTTCAAAGGCTAGTTTTGGTATCGGATGCGAAAAGTCAGTTTATGTGCCAGGATATTGAGAGGTTGGTTAAGGAGGCTCATGTTCAGATGGGAAAAGCGCAGGAAAAGCAAGCTCAGTATTATAATATGCGTAGGAGGGAGTTAGAATTTAAAGTTGGACATTTTGTGTTAGTAGAAAAGCATTGGTTAAGTTCAAGTCGTCAAAAGAGAGTAGCTAAGTTTGGTCCAAAGTTTGTAGGTCCGTTTGAAGTTTTGGAAGTTCGGAATAACAATTTGATTGTTAATGTCAATGGCGAAAGAATGACGGTTAATCTGGATCAGGTTCGAGTTTATAAGTTTAGAGAAAATGGTAGTGAAGGTTCTCACGTGTCGAGTGGTGTTTCGCAAAATTCCCGATCCAATGACTGCCTCGAGTCCAGCACTTCTTCATCTAATTCTTTTTATCAGTATGCAAATAGAAAATTTGGTAAAACAGCTCCAAAAACTGTTGTTGAAAGTAGAAAGTCTATTAAACCGAGAGCAAAGTATGATAATAAAAATAAGAGAGCAGTGTCATATACATCAGGCTCAGGGTGCCATAAAAGGCAAAAGATTATAAACTGTCCCGTTCCTCCACTTATTAGACAGCAACCTCACAAACACAAGTTATCCAATAGTTCAACATCTTCAGTAATTAATCCTCGAAAAAAACTTCATATGGACACTCGTCAAACTGTTAAAAGAATTTTAAAATCGGATTTTTTGCCCAATAAGAGACAGCATAGATCCGGAAAGGAACGTGGCCTAGGATTTTCAGTAACTTCGGGTGCGTCTAGAATAAGGAGAAAACATTCAGAGTGCCGGCATCAGTAGTGTGAATCTCGCCATAGAGTGACCCCAGCGAACCGATCAGAGCAGAGTCGTCGAGTGGAATCTACAAGTATCCCACGGCATCCATTCAGGACCAGGCTGCAGGCACGACAGTCAACTGTGGCGTCACCGTACAGTTCTGATGACGAAAGATCCTTCGTGCAAGGTTTTTTGGACAAGAGGAGAAAGCAATCCTGTAGTATGAAGCCGGCTAGCAGCGAATCATCTCTATGATTGGGTGATCATGTTCCTTATTAAATTTCTATTAGAGTGCATATATGTGGTAGCAATGTGAAGGAATAAAAGGCAGATAGACTGTTTTGTATTTTTGGCCATTTTTGGAATTTTTTGACGGACTCACGATTAGTGCTTAATTGTGTTCAAGATTTGTTTGCAAAATTGTTAGTTTTATGTATGTTTGAAATTTTGGTCTTAACTGCTTTTAAAAATTCTGGATCTATTGTTAAGTTAGTTGTTAAAATGTTATTATATTGTTATATTGTTCATGTGTTATAATAAGTATGTTAATGTATGTTTAGTTTTCAGAAAGTTATAGATAGTAATTTTGGTTATTTTGTACACGCGCCACGGATTAGGCGTGCACGTGTTTTGCGGTCAAGAAGACCTTGACACGCGTTTCTATCTCTTATACTAACATTTAATGAATTAACTTTCTTCTTATCGTTCGTGGTTCATGTGTTGCGTTTGTACTTTAGTTAGGAATGGTTTCCGCAAGTTGCGAAGTTTTATGTTGCATTTGAATATAAAATTGTATTAAAATTGAATGTTAATGTGATTTTCTTGCAGGGAAGTATACCTGTGTTCTATATTGCTATTGCTATTTTTGTTTTAGTTAATACAGATGAAGAGTCATATGATGACGTCATTTTGGAAATTTGATATTTTAGATTATTGCATAAGCACAGCTATGTAAAGCTGTACGTATGTTACCCCAACTATTGTTAAAGTGGAGCTAGTTCTGACGAATTTTTGGGAGTTAGGTCATTGGCTAATGGGTATGTAGGTATTACGTAGTAGCAGAGTTATTAAAGGATGAAGTAAATTTAATTTTAGATGAGTTCTGAATTTTGTTGAGGAAAATTTTTGCGCATTGGGTTTTTTGGACTTGGTGCAAATTCTTGTATTAGAAAATTTTATGGAGAAATTTTTGGTAAAGTTACAGTTGGATTTCAATTTTGAGGAAAATTTCGAAAGCTTAGTGTTTTGATGAACTTTAGCACTCCCAGTGGAGTGGGTTATTTTGAAAGAGGAAGTAATTAGTTTTGAAAGTTTTAAGAGTTTTGAAAGTTTTACGGAGGCTGTTTTTAAGATAGAAGGATGATTAAATTGAATATGTGAATATTTGAGGCAAACTGAGGTTTTTGTTGCGATGGGTTAAAATGTAATATTTTAAAAGTTATGTTTCGGAGCCAAATTTCACCCATCACTGTGTTTTTTACGGTTTGAAATTTATAACAAGAAAATGTCCTGGGCATGCATTTGGCCCAGTCCTTTTTCTCTGTGGAATCCGAGGGGGTTGTGAGGGAGTGACCTTTTTCATAAAGGCACTCTAGTATTTCTGAGATCGTGACGTCAATAATTTAACATGTGTACGCGTGAAAGTGACATCTATCCTCTCTTTTACTTTAACTTTCTAGAGCTTGTGTGTCCCTTTCGGATTCTACAGTTAGGCTCGCGGTTAGTGGTAATATGTAAATTTGAAGTATCTCAGTTTGCAGCATACAAAAGCTTGGAGTTTCAGTGTGTGTAGAGTGTCTCTGGCGGTGTGTTTCTGGCAGTAGCCAGCAGAGCGTATCTAGCGATATTAGTCAGCGAAGTGTGTCTCTAGCGGCGATTTCCCGCTGGTGTTTAGCAGAGTGTGTCTAGTGGCGTTAATTGATCCAGCGAGAGTAGTATCAAGTAGCATCGAGCCTCCAGTAAGTTGATAAGGAGTTTGAGAATTCGATTAGAGAAGTTGGCCCGTGGTAAGAAATTTAATAGTAATTGCATTTGATTATCTCAAAGTGAATAAAGGATATCTACAGCCACGGGCTGTTTAATTAGTTTTATCTAGCAGCTTAGCCGAACGATAGCTGGGAAGTAATCAGAGGTGCCCCGATTGAGCTAGTTCCGGAGCTGTGAGTATGAGTTTAATCTTTTAGTAGTGTTCTCAGTTGTTAAAAGTACAGACTTGCTCCACTTCCCTTGAGCACTTATAGTTTTTAATAAACTGTGTTTTTATCTTAATTCCTGAGTATGTCTGCATTTAACTCCCAGCACGAGCACCCAACCGTTACAAGGGAAGTATTCACTTCCTCGTAAGGCTACAACTGAAGAAGATTTTTTTATTTTTTATTTATTTTTTGTTATTTTAGCTCCTTATCAAAGAGAAAAAACTATTATATAATTGGAGCTTTCATAACAAAGATGGCACATTAACTACCTTACATTGGTCGGTGCACAAATTATATATGTAGAGAAGTGGTATATACAGGGTTGATACGGGTCAGGGAATTTTCAGACTAAAAAATTCTTCAGTACCAGTATTTTATTATAGAAAATCTCTCCTTGAATACGGCGAAATTTCATGCTTCTTTACTAGATTTATTTTCTCATAAAAAAATATTTATATTTGACCTGGAAATTTCCTTGAAGCGTAGCAACCCTGTATATAGCTCCTACCTTATAATACGACCTCTAGATGTCTGATGCAATAAACAATTCTGTTGGCATAAATAAATATTCTATAAAGGGTGCTATAAGTAAACTTGAGAAAAACTGTCACAATACAAGAGTGTTATTATCAAAGTTCGTATGAGACTCGGATGTATACAGTCATAAAATTTAATTTGGGGACTACACAGATGTATAAACAGTCCAATATACATAACTTATAAATAATATATTCTTTAATTATTAAGAGGAATCATTGAATAACAAAAAAAATGTTAAATTGTGTTGGATGCTTTGGCGAAAAAATTTGCCCATCAGTTGCTCTTGAAGTTTGTTTGAGCCATGATTTTTACTCCACATTTGCTTGGTTTAATATGCATATACATTTTAAAGCTAATATTTGCTCTGAATTAAAAAAACAAGATTTGAAAAAAAACTTTGCAATTTCTGTGAAACTATTGAGTATGTAAGGAATTAGCTGCTGTGGAATTTTTTTTCATTAATTCTGATCTGTCTTCAGGATAGTCACACCTGAAAAAAGTAGTGCAAATCTTATACGCATTACGGCAGTATATATGTCTGTTCCGGAAAAAAATATTGTAAATATTTTAAATAATTAATCGAACATTGATTTATTCAACTTAGGTTTTTGACCTTTATTACATACAGTTTAAAAACAGATATGGTCAATATAAACAAAAAACATACAAAATATTGTTTAGAGTATATTAGATATATAGTATATATAGCATTTCTAAACACACAGTTACAAACCCATTACGGAAATCACGTTTTTGATTTTTATTAAAACTCATTTTATATAATTATTTAAACTTTATTAAAAATGGCTGATCAATAAATACAATAAATAAATAATTAATTAAAAATACGATGTTTTGCATAAAAAATATTTGGAGTTTGTTTATTTGTGACACTTTATAAAATATTCAAAATTAAATTCTCTTTTTTACACATTATGGTAATTCTTTTACATTTTACGTTTAACACAAAAATATAATTTACGAATAAAAAGAATTATAAATAAAATGAAACAAAATATGTTAATCTATATGTATACTCTTCTTTTTTCTCCTTTTTTAATGGAATATATGACGTTTTCATGAAGAAAATAATTTATTTTACATATTTACAATTCTTATCTGGAAGAATTAGAATCATGAACTTTAATTTTACTTCTAGAAAAGAATTGCTCGAAGATCCTTATATTTTTGTTTGTTTTGCAATATAAGAATAAAGGAAAGTAGTTATTTCTTTAAAATCTTTCATAAGTCACTCAAAATCAAGAATAATCGGATTGGCAAAGTGCCACAGGTGCATCTATCAGGTTTTAAAACATAATATAAGTTTTCTTTAATAAATATGTAGTTTTAATATTTATTTTAATAATGAACTTTAGAATATATTATTGCCGAGTTCATTTAAGTAATACCTATTCTATTCATATAGAATACAGAAATTCAGCGTCCCATAAAATTTATAAAACGATTTATTTTTATGTACAAAATCATTTCGAACAATGGACAATGTAAAAAAAGAGATATGTTTCATTAAAAATACCTTTAATTTATATTTGTCATAAAACTTTTTTAAGCATATATCTATTGATATTTGGTGGTTATGAATGATTTTTACGTCTATAGAGATATTTTGTCTAATATTAAAGAACAGAATCAATGCGCATTAGAAATTAAGACATTCGAAGTCATGGAGGTAGATATTTTCAAATTATTTATTTCTAGAACTAGACTAATAAAAATGGTCCACATAGATATTGATTATTTTAACCCTGTGTTAGTCGCGCGAACATGTTTTACGTATTTAGTCGCGCGGTGTACATATGTTACTCATTTCAAAATGCTATTTCTGTAATTTCTTTAAAAAGTTGTAATAAACCGACATTCTAAATCAACAAAATACACATTCAAAATTTAGATTTAAAAGTTAAAACTGTTTACGAACAATACAATTATGAAAAAGAGGAAGGAAGTCCGATAAAGGCTATAAAAAGTACAAACTTTTCGAAATTTTCGAAAGTCATGGGTGCATATGTCACCCGTAGGGTTAAAGTATGGTATATGGTATTTGCCTTAAATATTCGGGTCAACGTTTTTCATGAAATGGGACAGCTTTTGATAAATCGATGATAAAGATCAGAATACGATTTAAATAGTAATTTGTTTGAGCGTCTGTATGGATCTTCATGGTGACTTCCTGGTACCATTTATTTAAGAAATTTAAATTGTTAATGTGTAATTATTAAACTCTTACGTATATGGTAGCACCAATAAACTTAAATTAAAGTAATTAAACAGAGAATTCATTTATTTTACTCAAATTAAAATGTTCAAGTCGAATTATTTAAATAAAATAGAAAATTTCACTTTTTTTTGGAAAACCGAAATTAAAAGAAATTAGCGGTGATATAAATAAAATTTAAAATCGCAAAAAAGGAAAAAAATGTTTAAACGAAATTTAAAATACAAATCATTAATAATTCGCAATAGTTCTTATAATAGAAAGAAAACTGATCAAAAAAGATCATGAATATCGGTGATTATTTATCGCATTATAAATGGCAATAAATACGAAACTTCTCTTAATTAAATCTATGCCAATATGAAAATTGAAACTTCCGGCACCGAGGATCGAAGTAAGAATATTTTGGTTATTAGTGAGATAATTTACATTCAAGTTTTTAAAATTTTGCAGAGTCAATCCATTTCAAGTGGTCCAGCATTGGTCGCTCGACCATTTTTAGAAAATCTGAAAATTTTTGTGCAACAACCCTAACATGATGGAAGTTTAAAATGACTATTATTTTATTTTTATTAATTTTTGTTTGCGCGTGGAAGCCATTTTTGTGTCATCGTTTGCAGCGATTTTCTAACATACTAGGGTATACGAAATTTTAAATATCTTGTGTTTTATTTACTCAATTGAAATGGGGTTTACAGCATTGTGTTCACAATAAAATAGGCTAAAGATATGGTGGTAGAATAGTTTTTAAAAATAAATTTTTACTGGTAAAATTTTAGTACAAAATGTAAGATTCTTTCTAAAATCTGTCAGTTTACAAGAGGAAAATTTTCATGCAAGGAAAACTGTCAATATGACACAATTTTTTTAGAAAGAGGTCAAAGGTACATGTACTCACACACTGAGTTCCAGATCTGGAAGTTAATTTCTCTTTGAGAAAAAAATTCCAAAATTTGTCGAAAATTCCAAAAATCGCACATTTTAGGCTTTTGTATCTCTAATGGGGCACGAGATAAAAATCTGATTTCGAAAAACCTGATCCGTTTATTCATACCTCCAAAATATTATTGATGGTTCAAAGTTAAATGTTAATTAAAAATATCTTCTTCAATTGCGTGTGTTATTTAAACAATTAATAATTTATGCTAAGCCACTTCACTAATTTTCCAGATAAATAAAACGAATTAGAAATTATACTGCAAAAATTTGACTCAGAAGCATCATAATATCTCTCGTAAATAGTGTGAAAATATTTCTCAGCTCTTTGTTGATTATATATAATATCTTAATTAATTAAACATTTTGTTTTTAAACTGTTTTCAACAAACAATATTTCCTGTATAAATATTATAATGAAAGAGATAAATCTCATTTCTCTAAACGTATTCGCATTTTTTAGCATTTTCTGACCGCCGTAACTCAACTTTTCCTCAAATCTCCTTCTTGAATTTTTTTGTGCATAACACGACCATAAAATAGTAACAAAGGCCAGAATTTCAGATTTCTATCTTGTACCACACCATAGCTATCAAAGTCTAAAAAATGTGGTTTTCGAAATTTTTGACAAATTTAAAAGTTTTTTTCGCAAAGATGAATCATTTTCCACGTCTGGGATTTGGTGTGCCAGTACAAGTACTTTTGATCTATTTGTATAACAAATTGTGTTAGATTGATAAAAAATTGCATAAAAAACTTCCGCTTGTAAATAGACAGATTTTGGGGGAAAAATCGCACGATGAAACATAGATAAACACCATGCACAAACAAAAAATAGTAAAATCAAAATGATAATCATTTTGAATTTCCGCCATATTAGGATTGCTGTACAAAAAGTTTCAGATTTTTAAAAATGGTGAAGTAATAAAAAAATATTTTTCTTACCACTTGAAATGGCTTGACCCAATATCATTTAGTAGGTTTTATTCATATGGACAAATATTGCATTGGCTTTGCATACATTCCCGATTGTTTAAATCACACAAAAGCATTTGAAAACGATCTTTGTAATTAACATTTAACTTTGCACCATCAATAAATTATAATTTAAATTTTTGGAAGTATGAAAAAACCCATAGTAGGTTACAGTATTTCGCCAGTATTTTTTTCACACATTGTCTACGTCATATCTCAGCTTGTAGTCAAATCTTCTTCTTGAAATTGTTTGTACATATGCTCTCATACAATACTATCAAAGGTTGGAATTTCAGATTTTTATTTCGTGTCCCACCAGAGGTATCAAAGCCTAAAAAGTGCGATTTTTGCAATTTTTGACAAATTGTGGAATTTGTTTCGCAAAGAGAAATTAACTCCCAGATCTGGAACTCGGTGTGTGAGTACATGTACCTTTGACCTCTTTGTAAAACAAATTGTGTCATATTGACAGTTTTCCTTGCATGAAAAATTTCCTCTAGTAAACGGACAGATTTTGGAAAAAATCATACATGTTGTGCTAAAATTTTACCAGTAAAAATTTACTTTTTAAAATTACTCTACAAGCATATCTTTAGCCTGTTTTATTATGAACACAATGCTGCAAACCCCATATCAATTGGGAAAATAAAGGACGACATATTTATAACTACGTATACCCGAGTATCTGAGAAAATCGCTGCAAACGATGAAACAAAGATGGCTGCCATACGCAAACAAAAATTAATAAAAATAAAATAATAGTCATTTTGAACTTCCATTGTGTTAGGGTTGTGCACAAAAAAATTCAATATATATTTCAGAAAATATATTTTTGGTCGAGCAACCAAAAAAAAATATTTTCTGGACCGCTTGAAATGTACTGACCCTGCAACACACTGTTTTAAAATTTAAATCGCAAAAATAAATGGATAACATTGAAAAAAGTAATTTAACTAAAGTAATAAACTTTGTCGTGTGACACCAGGTATTCAGTTGAAAATACAGAAAATTTGAAGTCTTGGACTTATACAGTTTTTGTTTTTACGGACTCTATGATGGGCAGAGTTACAGAGTATACGAATAGGGTTACGTCAGATGAAAGAAACCCTTAAAAAAGAAAAAGAAGTGTCATTATTTTTATATAAGAATATAATTGTCATAATCAAGACTATACTTGTTTTTTACTATGCAAAAAGGGGTTTCAAAATTCACGGGCAACCTTAATTGAATGCATTCAATAATTACACCAGTGCTCAAAAATATTTTAACAAAGACAATAATAGACTTAATTAACCATGCTCTTCTGTTCTCATTTACTATACGTATGTAGTGTTCGGGTCAATGTGACCTGATTTAGAATATTACCTTTTCTAGCAGTAAATAAAAATAACTATTTTAGAAATAATAAAAAAAATAGTAAAATAAGCTTAAATATATATCAAATAATACAAAACACCAGTAAAATAACTTAAAATTATTTGAATACTTACTTTTATTTACAATTTGGACAAAAATAGCTTACGTGAAATTTGCAAGTGTGTTTTTTGCAATTGTAACATAAGATATTAGTTTTGTTGTAGTTGGTTGATGGGCAGAACTTGTATCTTGCACGTTTAGTACACAATGAAGTGTTCTCATATGATTCCGAGGGTACGTTTGCACTTTTACTACGCATTCTCTTCACAATTTTGACTGAATCTTCGCTTCTGGGAAGATGCTGTCTTACTTTAATGCGTGAAAAAATTAGAGATTTCCTCAATTCTTCTAAAAAGAGCCTTCGTTTGGTTAATTTATTTTCATTCCATTTGTTGTTTATTGAAATCCACAGAATAAATGCATTGTAAGCAGATGTATCAAGCATATTATCGAATACTATAATAGGCCAGCGATTTGTTTTTCTCTTACAAGTGTATGTACTCAAAAGTTGATCAAGACTATCCACCAATCCTTTAGTTGCATTATAATCTAATATAATTTGTGGTTTTTTTGTCAGGTCTGTCTCTAACGTCAATTTCATGATGGAAAGTGCTCATAAGAACAACATTTTTGTTCTTTTTAGGGATGTAGTTTACAACTGTTGTATCTTCTGTAAAATAAAATGATGAGCTGTGCACTTCTTTGTTTAGCATTTTCTCAGAAAGTTCGGGCTTATTTTTTCTAATGGTGCCAAACATAGTCATTTTCCGTTTTAGAAGAAGATTTCCCAAGTTATAGGATGTGAAAAAGTTATCACATGTAACATTGTGCCCCGAATACCCATAAGTAAGGTCACTCACTACCCGCATACCCTGACTTTTCTCTGGCTTTGATCCTTGATTCTTTCCAGTATAAATTTGTGCATTCAGTACATACGAAGTTTTGCTATCACATAAAGTCCATATTTTTATCCCACACTTGGAGGGTTTACTAGGTATATATTGTTTGAAAGGGCATCGTCCTCGAAATACTACTAATTGTTCATCTACAGTATCATTTTCACTTGGATTATACAATTTAGGTTAAATTTCTATCCACTTTTACCAAATATCTCGAACAGTAGCTAATTTATCTACTGACCTTCTTTCTTGCCAGGTAGATTTATTGTCAAAACGAATAACTATCGATATCATATGAAAGGTTTCGAGGGACATTGTAGCATGAAATATATTTCTGCCTGTTTCTTGATTCCACAAACTTTTTGTTGATTCTCCATATGATTGTACACATGAAAGTCCCTTTGATTTGTACACACCAGCTAATAATAATAATCCGATCTATGCTTGAAAAGTTTCAGTACTAATATCTTTCCACTCTTTTTCATACACTTTTCTTCCTTCTATATTAGTCATTTTTATGATTTCGTTCTCGACTGTAGAATTGAATACCGTCGCAAATGCGCTTTTTACGTCAGTTATCCTTGTCGTTGCATATCTTGGGACACCTGGAGTAGTTTTTATAATATTAGCAGACGTTAATCGACCAGAATGAAGAAGGGGATTCAATTTCCATACATTTTCACGATTCTTAGACTGAATCCTCTGTATATTGTGCGTCTTTTGAATATCAATATCAAAATCGTTGTCAGAACTTTCAATTTCCTCACTTGTATGATTTTCATACTCAGACGCATTTTCCTCTTCGCTGTCAGAGGCTTCCATTAATTTAGCAATATCAGCGTCGCTCAAATTTCTACGATTCGCCATTTTTTCATTAATACTTAGAGATACAACTGTTCTTCAGATTATTAGAAATTGAAATACAGCAAGAAAAAAGAAACGCTACTAACAGGTGCATTTTTTTCCTTCCGCCAATGATATCAACATTTGACTTTGCTCTCCTGTCACGTGATCTACCTCCTGTGCCAACAAAACAGATTTCGAAATAGATACGTTGCAGTAATTATTTTTATTGAATGATTACAAACAAAATTAAAAGTGCATGATAAAATTATTTTTTAACTCGGGTCAAATAGAACCGAACTGAACAGCAGGGTTAAATACCACAATCAATCATTTATTTTATTTATTCATAAGCAATGTTTTACCGAAGACTAGCAATTTTACTGTTTTTTGATTGAAAATAATGTTAAACCGAAGAAAAAACAGAAAAACATGACATATCAAAAATATTTGAACATTAATATAAATAATTAGCTTTAACACAATAATGAACAAATATAGTAATGATTGAGTGCATCATCTAGACTTTTTTGATAGTACGCATAAGGATTCAGTCGACTTCGGCATCTTACTCTATGATCTAATCCTTTCTACAGTTGTTCTATGGGGACAAAATTCGGATTTTCGCTTTGAATCTCTAGAGCCTTTAGTCCAATCAAATAGAGAAAGTTTGCCATAATAAATGCTGAAGAGATGAAATTTGGCACAATTGTTCATTGATAGGTACTGATGACTATGTGAAAAGTCCCCGTCGATAGAAAATGAGTGGAAGGAGAGGCAAAAAGTAAGTGTCCCTCCCTCTTTTTTTAGGTTTTTGAAAATATCTCAAACGTTATGGGGTTCTATAAAAAAAGTTACTTTAGCTTGAATTAAAGAGCACAAAATTCTTTATAAATGACGTGCATACGCAATTGAACCGAGGTTATCCGTCATTTATGGAGACGGAACCTTGACCATTTTCATCCAATCATATTAGGAAAGTTTGCCATAACAAATGCAACAGAGATTAAATTTGGAACATTTGTTCATTGATGCCTACTAATGACTGGGTAAGAAATCCTCATGAATAAGAAGTGAGCGGGGAGGAGGAGGGAGGGGTAAAAATAAGTCTCCCCCCTCTTTTTTACGTATTTCAAAATATATCAAACATTATGAGGTTTTATAAAAAAATCGCTCCAGCTTAAATTAAAGAGGATAAAATTTTCTACAAATATTATCTACTAGTTGACCCGCCCGGCGTTGCCCGGGTCCGTATTAACAATATTAAACGAACTTGAAATTTGTATGATTTTATCATTAACTCGTTACATGCAGAAATGCATTGTCTGAAAAACGTAGCCACTGACTGTGTGAAAAATCGGTTTTAAAAACAACTAATATTAAGCTCTAAAAATACTCAAAATGAGCAATGAAAAACGCGGGAGGGAATATGTATCCAACGATTGCATGATTTGCGTGTAAAAAAGATGATATTTACCCGTAAAAATCATTGTTAAGTCACGTAACTAATTATTATTTTCACATACAAATCCCAAGTGAAATATTTTGAATTTCAGACTAATTATATCACTCTTAAATCCGACTATACCATGAATGAAATCGATACACGATGGTAGCTAAAAGGTTGGTATATAGTACTATAATTTCAGAGCTATTTAACAAAAGTAAGTGTTATTTTTAATCAAATCTTGCGTATAGGTTCACTCTGTGTATAAATTCCTAACCTTAAACATTTATACCATAACCAGAACCTGTCTGTAACCTAACAACGACTTAACAGTACCCTACCGTAAATTAAATATAACAGAAATGTAACCTAGCCTAAATGTATTCACTTTATTGTAACATATCCTTATTCTAACCATAACATAAATGCAATTTAACTTTAACCTAACTTTAACCTAAATAATATAATAGAAAAAAACCATTTTAAAAAATTACCATTTCTTCGTAAAATATGCTTCAGCTGTAATTCGTTTCTTTCAATTCGTTTTATTAATACAAAATTCCTTCCTCGTGCTTTTGTTTGAGACATTAAAATTTCAGCGATAAATGGTTTAATATTGCAAACCACGGAGTAAGACACTTCTTACTCCGTGTTGCAAACCTTTTTTCGGTTTACTTCGACTCCACCTATCTTTTTCTCCATGGTGTACAGCAACAGTGATTAAAAAAAAAATCCTCATTTAAACTGACAGTTTGCCAGTCTATGAATTTCAAAGGTCTGTCCCAGCTTTTTTAATTATTTCTGCGAAAATTTTATGCAACCAATCAACCACAAGAAAATGAAATGGAAAAAAAGCGAAAAAAGGCGATTTTTTATGAGATTGAGCTTTGGAATTTAATTAATTACTCAGTTAATAAATAGAATTTTGAAATTCTGAGCTTCAGGTGCATCAGGAGAGACATTGGGCTACTCCCAAGAAAATTTTGAGCTTCGTACGTGCTGTAGATTTTGCTAGCCATCGCAGACACACAGACACTTACACATACAGACACACACACAGACAGAGCGTTTTGTTCTTTTATTAGTATAGATACGCAATGGAACTTCGTTTATCCTCTCAGCCACGGAAACGGAACCTTGATGGATTTTCATAAACGAAAATCATTTTAATCTAATTAAATTAGGATAGTTTGCCATAATAAATGCTTCAGAGATAAATTTGGTACATTTGTTCATTGATGGTTAATGAATAGGAAGAAATCCTCATGAATATGAAGTGAGCCTCGGGAGCCCCCTCCCAACTTTTTTTAAGTGTTTTAAAAATATCTTAGAAATTTTAGGTATCCATGAACAAATTGCTTTGGCATAAATTGAAGAACATAAATTCTCTACAAATAATAGGTATACAAAATTAAACCTCGGTTATCCGCCGTTCACGGGACTGGAACCTTGACGGATTTTCACAAAATAAAATAATTTTTTTTAACTTATTTTATTTCTATCCAAATTGATTAAATATTGTCGCAAAAAAATAAATAAAATAAAACAGAAAACACTCCAATCTGCAATACTGCACGAGATAATGGCATGTAATTAATTAATGAAAGATAAATATTCACCATTAATGAAGTGTTTATTAATGTGAAACATTATAACTGCGAGTATAAAAAATATGGAGAAAACTAAAAGTAGATACATACTAATTTCTAATTAAGCTGATATTATGCGATTATGAAGTAGATGAATTCTTTAAAAAGAGTCTTTATCAATCTGGCTTTTTTTTTTATAGAATATCACCAAGTTGGAAGTGCATGGGACGGTAGAATTCAGAATTATCACCTCATCTTCCTCCTTTTCCTGTTGATTTTGACTTGTTCATGTGGATAAATATTTAACATTAATCAAATGTTTGTCATGTCAAACATTGTTAGCGCAGCAAAACATAATAGAAAAAAATGAAAAGTACTAATTTATCACTAAGCAAATATTACTAAGACGTACTTTTCTTTTCATTTTCTTTGACACATAATCAGCTGAAGTGGATTGTGCAATAATAGGTGTTCTCAAAATGATTGTATCCATAATCGTGTCCTCATCTGTTTCGTCATCATGCTGATCTACATATTTGGGTGTAGAATTTACAGTCATCATGGCAGATGTTACAGATGATTATACAATTCATGGCAGCTTTCCTACATCCACTCTTATCTCCACACCCAGTGGGGCATTTGCAGAAGATGGCATTTAATTCAGCCTCAGGTGTGATCGAATCTTTAGTTGTTATGGGAATAAGATGAATAGGTCTTTGTTCCCAACCCCAAAGTTCGGCTTGTTGTTCCTGGACAAGCCACAACTGTACTTGGTGGTAGACACGGAAAGAATGCCATCTGATCGCTCCTTCTGTTGGCATAAGGGATGAAATGTCAGGTTTGACCTTGGATACACATTTTGCGAAGGAGTGGTATCGAAAAGTATTAAGATATGAAGATGTTAAGGGTACTCCATACAATCTCAAAAAATTCGGTTTCTTGCTTCTTCATCAGTATCATGGTCGGACTCCCTATTATTGAGCACTTTAACAATTTTATGCCCATCTTCACATTGCTGAGACAGTTTAAAAATTTTTATTTTTCCTTTTTTGAAAACTGCTGATGTTGACATCAAGTGAATGCATGCAGCACTAGAATGACATTTTTCAATCTTGCTTCCTGAACTATCTGTTGTGTGGGAAAAAACTTCCTTTCATTTTTTCTACGGTTTGGCTTAACGAAAAAAAATTCTCGTTCGAGCGGAGTAAGGGCGATTAGAAGGAAGAGAAAATCAACATCCACACCAACAACTGCCGCTCTGTCACTGGAAGATGATTTTTCATGGCTGTTGTTACGATTTGGGTATCTGCATCACCAGTACTTACCCGACAAGATACTCCATTGTCCTTCAATTTGGATAAAAGCATAGCAATCAATCTTGATTTGTTTTTTTTTTATTTGAAAGGAAGTTTTTTTGCTTAATGGTAATCTCTGTGTGTTTGTTGAAATTAATATCCACGGACTTCTTCAATCCACATCTTTGGTTTTGTTCTGCTGATTTCGTGCTATTGGTTGCGTCGAAGTGGCCGTCAAAAACCACTGTACACCTTTTTCCTTTATAATGTGTTTCAAAAATTTTATTACAGTGAAACCTTTGACCATGAGACTTTGTAAAGGAGGAAACCACCATACACTACAACATCACTGTTTTGAAAATCAATAGTCTGTTGATATGGTTTAAAAAATTGTACAGGACTGCATTCTTCGCCTTACGCATGCCTCCTTCGTCCAAAAGGGCGATTGGAAAAAGGGCCAATTCAAATTTTAAGTAATTTTCGAAGTCTTCATCAAATTGTTTAGCAATAGAGATCTTTTGAAATATTACCATATGGTTGACTGGAACTCTGCAATCATAATTTTTTACAGTACACTTCATGATAGCTAGAGGGAGAGCCCGGTCTTTACATGACATTTTTTTTTTTTTTTTTTTTTTTTTTGCGGGAAATCCGTCAAAGTTCCGGTCTTGTGACTGACGAATAACTGAGGTTCCCACTACGTATACATGTCATTTGTTGAGAATTTTATGCTCTTTAATTTAGGTTGGAGTATTTGTTTTATAAAAACCCATAGTTTCTGAGAAATTTTCATAAATCTAAAAAAGAGAGGGGGACTTACATTTGCCCCTCCTCCCCCTGCTCACTTCCTATTAATAAGGACTTTTTACCTAGTCATTAGTAGCCATCAATGAGCAAATGTACCAAATTCCATCTCCGTAGCAATTATTATGGCAAACTTTCCTAATATGATTGGATGAAAATGGTCAAGATTCCGGTTCCGTTAATGACGAATAATATAACCGAGGTTCCACAGCATACGCATGTCATTTGTAGAGAATTTTATACTCTTTAGTTCAAGCTGGAGTAATTTTTTATATAAACCCATAATGTTTGAGATATTTTCAAAAACCTAAAAAAAAGATGGAGGGGGATATTTTTGCCCCTCCCACCCGCTCACTTCTTATCGATTGGGACTTTTTACAGTTTCATCAGTAACTATCAAGGAACAATATGTACCAATTGTACCAATTTTCACCTCTGTAGCATTTCTTATGGCAAGCTGCCCCAAAACGGTCTTATTTGATTTAACTACTTGACTTTTCTGCTTTTCACAAAATCACATATGTACATGGATTTGTGTTTCGGGTCATCATCTTGCTGAAAGTATCACTGAGTATGTATGTCTTATGTAGCATATAGTAGCATATGAGTATTTAATATATTAGCATACATGAACTAATCCCATCAATTCGAACTAAGCGCCAACTCCGTTGAGTGAAAAGCAACTCCAAAGAATCACATTGCCACCTTCTGGTTTGACAATGGGTATTTGGTATCGAACATCAGATTTTTTGCTTTTAGGACATCAATTCTAGTTGATTCCATTAATGGCACTAAAATAAACTTCATTTCATTGCTCCACAAATTATTAGAATATTCTTCATTCCTCCACGATTTATGAAATTTTGAAAATTTAACGCCACCCTTCCTATTTTAAGTAGATAACAAACGCTTTTTTCCTATGTCTTCTGCTGTGTAAATCTTAAAAGTTTCGACATCGTTTGGCAGTTGAAACGTGTATCTGTATGCCGTAATATGCTTTGAATCTATTTTTATTATTAAAACGGACATATGACAATCATTTTTATAATAGAGTCAGCATTGCAAGTTTTTGTTTCCGGATGGACACTGCGAGGCTTATTTTCGATGTCTTTCCGTTTATTATAATCTTTATTCGATATAAGAACAAGTTGCCAAGGCACGTTAAAAGATCGAGCAATATTTGTCCCATTACTCCTTCCTTAAATTAATTTACAACGGCTTTTCTAAAATTACATGAATATTCTTTACGTTTGAGCATTTAAAAATAATCACAATAAATAAATATAAACAATGATCGAAACTTTAGTGTAACTGACGCTTTCTACAATTAATTGGAAACTAATTGTCAAAATACTTTTGTGATAAGAAGGCTTCATATTTCTGCGGTCGCGTTGAATGTAACCAAAGAAGTTGAAATTCAATAATTTCAATGATATTGTTTTCAATTATAGGGAATATATTTTCTTTTACATTTTTATAATAAATAAAATAAGAACGAATATAAGGTTGTAAAAATACTTTTGAGCACTAAAGTATGCAATATGACTATCGGTTTAGACCTTCATATTTATCCGCTAATATTCAAAGCAGAATGGCTGTGTCATGTTTTATATTATTTCTTTTTTTGAAATGCAAAACCCTGTTACAGACTTTTCAAGTTTCTTACATAAAAACAAAGTTTAGAAAATGGTCTATGCTGAAATATATATATATATATATATATATATATATGCCCTTTGTTTATCTATGCATTACTAGTTTATGGGCAAAATTATTAGTGTTTTATCTAGTTTTATTGTACTTTTTTTGTAACAAGTTTCCGTGAAATAAAGGTTTCAATGGAGAGCATGACAAACGAAAAGATGATGAAAGTATTATATGGAAATAGATATATTACCCGTAAGATAGATCTTAAGCAAGGTTTTGACAAAGTGGAGGTGATTAAGAAAGGTTTAAAAACAGATGTTCTTTTCGAAAGTGCATTTTCTATACCTCAGAAGCACGTTGTTGATTTCAAATACGTCATTACAGTAGAAAAATAATATTCTTAAAAATAATAATATAAAATTTTCCTACCTTTCTTGAGGGTTCTTGAGGGATGTACGGTGGGCAAAATCGTAATTCTTGGCCATCTTCAAAAACAGAAAATCCACAGCAAAAATAAGACAAAACGTAAACACACAAAAAAAGTTGATTATTTACACACGCGCACAGATATTACATGTTTCTTGATCATTATTCTTAAAACGAATACATCGAAATCTGAAAGGTACAAAAAGAACATTAATAAAAAAGATCGTAAAATAACCAATCAGCGTTTAGTTTGCACAAGAAAGAAAAAAAAAAGAATGTTCTCAAAATGAGCGGCTGCTGGCGCCTGGGAGTCTTCGTGAAGAGTGTTTTCACACTCCCCACCTTGAGTTCATTAGGGGACAGAACTCAATCACTGCAGTTGGAGTCTTTCGGGCGGCCGTACAATTCGACCACGGCGAGTAGTCAAACGCTTTTGCAGTACTGCATCACTTTGATTATCGGCGATTCCATTCACCTCCAAAGAACAAAGTTTCTTAATGGGACGAATTAGCATTCCAGTTGCAGTCTTCAACTTTACTACGCGCACAACGCCATCTTGACTGGGTATAAGTTCGTAACTCTACCAAGACGCCAGTTTATTCGGCTAGAATTTTCCCTCCATATCAGGACAACATCTCCTACACACAAAGATCTTGATTTTTTCCCACTAAAGACCGAACATTTTAATGTGCCGAGGTATTCGCTTCTAAATCTTGATTTTAAATCATTTCTAATTTTCATTCTATAATGGTATCGTTTATTAATTTCTTTGTGGTCTAGAAATTCTAATTCAGGCATACCTATTTTAGTATTTTCCTGTAAGAACATTGAAGGAGTTATGACTTGAAGATCTTCATTATTATCTGTAACATACGTCAAGGGGCGGGCATTTATAATATTTTCACAATCGCAGATAATGGTATGTAGTTCTTCAAAATATAAAGACGACTTGCCCAATACCCTTCTCAAGATTCGTTTCAGGATTCCAACAAGCCTTTCCCAAAATCCACTCCACCAAGGTGCAGAAGGTGGAATAAATTTCCAGTCTATACGTGAAAAACTTCGTCTAGAAATAAAGCGTTTCAGTCCTAAGATAAAACTTTCGGTTGAAAGAGCTGTCAATAGCTCGAAATGCACAGCTTTAAAAACTGCACACGTGACTATCAAAATACAGACTTTAGATCGATTTTTCAAATAAAGAGGCCCGCACAGATCGATTCCTATTATTTCGAAAATCGCGGCTTCTCTGACACGATCAAGGGGTAAGACACTTTCTACTACATCAGGTGGTTTTTCTGAGTGTCTTTTACAAATGATACATTTGCCGATTACCTTTTTGATTGTTTTCCGACTCTTCAGCACCCAGTAATTTTCTCGTAACGCAGTCATTAGCAAGGGTACGCCACAATGTCCGAATTCTAAATGTTTCGAAAATATAATCTGTTCTACGACGTAATGATTTGAAGGGAGTAAGATAGGTAATCTAAAATTAAATTCATCTTCTCGTTGAAATATCTTCGTTTTTACGCGTATTATTCCTTCCGAATCTGTAAAAATATTCAGGCATTTCAGTCTTTGATTATGTTAATTCCCAAAGGATTCTTTTTGAACTAATTTTAATAATACTGTTTCTGCCGCTTTTAATTCGTTGTGGGTTAATTGACCGAATATTCTGTCGGTACTACCCCTTTTCGAATTTTGGTAAAATCGCAAAATCCAACCAGTAACTCCCAAAATTTTATTGTAAGAGGAAAAGCGATTATAAAATTGTGCCTCGTCACTCTCTACATTAGGAGCGGTCACAATAGTTTTTCTTTTTTCAGAAATCACTTTATCCATATTAGGAAAAATATTAGTACTATGCCAATTTTCCTTTGATTCTGAAAGCCATGATGGCCCTAACCACCACTGAGATTTAATAAGGAATTTTGCACAACAACCGCGTGACGGTAAATCTGCTGGATTCATATGTCCAGGTACGAAATTCCATGAAATGTTGGGGGTAAGCTTTCGAATTTCCCTAACTCTATTTTCTACAAATGTAGCCCAAGGACCTTCCCGTTTTATCCAGTATAACACGTCCATTGAATCTGACCAATAGAAAGTATCAACATTTTCTATTTTCAAATCGTTTTTAATGCTATTAGACAATCTAGCTCCAATACAACAGGCCAATAACTCAAGGCGTGGAATGGAAATGTCCTTTAGAGGAGCTACTCTAGAACGAGCCTGAATAAGTTGACAAGTTACACGATTTTCTACTTCATTTCTTAGATAAATGCATGTAGCGTAAGAAAATTTACTAGCGTCGCAGAATATATGTAAATATAAGTTTCCCTCTTTTAGAGATAAGTTAAACAATCTTCGCGGGATCTCAAGATTTCCCAAATCATTAATTTCCTTAGTCCATTTTCTAAATTCCTTAACTATCTCATCGGGCAGCTTGGAGTCCCATGACGCCTTTATTTTCCAGCATTTCTGTAAAAGTAATTTTGGAATTAAGGTCACGGGGCAAGTGAAACCGATGGGATCGAATATTTTATGAGTTAAGGACAAAATTGTTCTTTTAGTGATGCACTCATTTTCTAATTTAAAATTCCGAAAATCGCACGACAATGTATCACTCTTGGTGTCCCACATTAAACCAAGTAAGGGAATTTTATCCTCAGCCGCATCACTCAAATGACCCTTTTCATTAAACCTAATCCAATTTCTTCGCACCGATTATGACACCAACTCTTCTAACGATTCTACACTAGCTACACAGTTATCTACATAGAAAGATTCTTTAAGTTTTATAGCAACATCTTTAACGTTCTCGGGTGCTTCATCTAAGTGACGTGTTAGAGTAGCGGCCAAAAGGAAGGGGCTACAACTAATCCCAAAAACAACCCGACAATGTCTATAAATTTCAAGGTTTTCTGAATTCCCATCTCTCCACCAGAAAAAACGTAAATAATCTCTATCCTTTTTATTTAGTGATATCTGTAAAAAAGCTTTACGAATATCTGCTACAATACCTATATTTCCCACTCTAAATCGATTTAGAACAGAAGGAATTAGTTCAATTAAATTAGGTCCCTTCTCTATACAATCATTTATGGAAACAGAACCCTTAACATGTGCTGATCCATCAAATACTGGTCTAATTTTGGTCGTAGAATTAGGTTTTATTACAGCTCTATAAGGGAGATAATGGACTTTGGTGTTAAGGTTTTCCTCTCCTTTCACTCTTTCAATAATCCCTTCAGTTTCCCACTCATTTAAATCTGCTTCGTAATATTTCAACAGACCGCAATTTTGGAGATTCTTAATATTATTTTGCAGACGTTTTATCGCTAAATCTTTATTACTTGGAATGGGAGGATGCTCACTTAACCTGGGAAGACAAACTTTGTACCTACCATCAGTTTCGCGTCTTACGGTTTCTTTAAAATGCTCCAAAACTAATTTCTGAACTTCTTCCTTAGTTTGTTTTTCCGCCAGATCTACTATGCCTAAAGAATCTAAATTCCACAAATCTGTAATTTTGGCATCGTTTACATATAATGAAAGGACCAAAAGAGAACTATCCGTTTCATTTCCTCCAATTTTGCCCATAGTAGTCCAACCTAGTTTTGTTTGCATCGCAACCAAACCACAAGATAAATTTTCTATTTTTCCTGTAAACAGTTCTCCCACAACATCTGCTCCCAAAAGTACATGTATTTCATTTAAATTTCTTTCATATAAACAATTTTTACCTTCAGGGCAGATATAGCTCAAAAATATATTTTTTCCTTTTAATTCCGCAATACAACGAATGTCTCTAATTTTGGGTACATTAGCACAAATTTTTTCTTGTTCCATTACCTCAATTTTAATCTTTTTACCTCCCCTTAAACCCCTTAAATTAACAGAATAACAGTTATGATCTACCGTTGTTTCGGTACCTCCAAACAACCCGTGAGTAATTCTGACCTTTCTTAAACTTTTTAATTCTATCTTATTGGCTACGAACTTTGAAATATACGACTTAGAAGAAGCCGTATCTAACAATGCGCGTACTATATATTCACAACCATTATTTCTTACATAAACATATAAAGTTTGTAAATAAACTTCTTTCTGCAAGTTTTCATTCGCAAAAAGGGCAGTATCCGACACTTCGGTCTGTTGTTTAAATTTTTCCTTTTTTACGTTTCTATAACAAAATAATGTGTTATGATTCCCGTTACAAATCCGGCATTTTATATATTTTTTGCAAAAATGCGATAAATGTTTTTTCATTTCTAGGCACTTAAAACATGCTCCTTTTTTCATTAGAATGTTCTTAATTTCATCAATAGATAACTCATTAGTTCTATCGCAATCAACCGATGAGTGATGAAATGATTCATAAAAAACGCAGTTTATTACGTTTAAATCCTCTTTTTTTCGTCGACACTAAATCATTAGCTGTGGGATAATTTTTTTGTTTATTGTTATTTCGAAACGAATTAAAGTTTTTGTTTTCAGGAGGAATAAAATTTTTTCTATCTTCGTTAATTGGGTTTATTACTAGATTAGCCTTTTCTCTTGCTTTTAAACAAGTAGATAAAAAATTCATTAGTTCTTCAATTTAATAAAATCCTTTTTCATTATCGGATTTGTTAAGTTCTATTAACAAATCTTTCGGAATTGTTTTCAAAATGGTTGTACATAATACACTTGAAATGTTATTTATATCTGTTCCTAAGCTTTGCAAACTTCTCAGTTCCACCGATAATTTATCAAAATGTTGTCGGAAAGCATATATATCATTCGAAGTTCTCAACGGCTTGATAGCTAAAAGATTACTAATATGATTGTGCATTAATAATTGTTCATTAGCATACCTACTTTTCAGCAATTCTATAGCCGCATCGTAATTTTTTTCGGAAACAGGAAAACCTTCAATTGTGTTTAAAGCGGTCGATCTTAATTGCGATCTTAAATAATTAAATTTATCAACTTTATTTAACGACTTATTATCATGAATGGCCGATTCAAAACTGCTCCAAAAGGAAAGCAATTCATTTATATTTCCATCAAATATTGGTATATGCAATTTTGGTAAGTTAACTTTTACAGAATTATTCACTTTTTCATTAAATGCACTGTCTGAAAATTGTTCTTTGTTACTTTCTTGTTTTGATTTTAAATTTAAAAATTCGGCATTTAATTCTCTAATTTTCTTATTTGCGCGTGACTTCCATAATATTACATTTTCGCTATACTTTTCAGCGGCTTCTAATTCTTTCTCTAAATCATCGGGATTGACTAATAATTCAATTGAATTATCTGTTGTCTTAAGTGACTTAATTTGTCGGTCAATGTTTCAACATGTTCTTGCAGTTCTTCAATAGACACATCGTCTGATTTTATGGAAGTTTCGATTTTATTTAGAATTTTCGTAACAGCAGATCGAAAAATCGTTCTTCTTTTTTTAAGTGTTTCTAAATTTTCAGCCATTTTTTTTCTTTTTTCTCTACTTAATTAGTTAATTTCGAAATTCAAATGCTTAATTATTTCAAAATATATTACAACCGTACATCCCGCGGCAGAGATGCCATGTTGATTTCAAATACGTCATTACAGTAGAAAAATAATATTCTTAAAAATAATAATATAAAATTTTCCTACCTTTCTTGAGGGTTCTTGAGGGTTGTACGGTGGGCAAAATCGTAATTCTTGGCCATCTTCAAAAACAGAAAATCCACAGTAAAAATAAGACAAAACGTAAACACACAAAAAAAGTTGATTATTTACACACGCGCACAGATATTACATGTTTCTTGATCATTATTCTTAATACGAATACATCGAAATCTGAAAGGTACAAAAAGAACCTTAATAAAAAAGATCGTAAAATAACCAATCAACGTTTAGTTTGCACAAGAAAGAAAAAAAATAAATAAAAGAATGTTTTCAAAATGAGCGGCTGCTGGCGCCAGGGAGTCTTCGTGAAGAGTGTTTTCACACACGTTGATCCCTTAAAAAGCAAAATGCATGATACCTGTGACGCTAAATAGGAAATCACGAGCTCATAATACGCTCGAGATTTCGCTTCTTTATTTATTACAAAAGCACCCGATTGAAATTAAACTCATAATTTATGCGCAATTCATGAAAATTCCTGCAACTTGAAGCTTTAAATTTATTTATATAACTTTCTTTTTGAAATCTGACCAACTGAAAATGCATATGTAATCCTTGACAAAAACTAACGAAGAAAGAAAAGCATTTTAAAAATAAAGAATGAGCTCTAAAAAAAGCATAAATGATTACAAAAGACCTATCAATATTATCAACTAATAATATGTAAAATTGAACATATGAAAAAAGAAAGAAAAATAACATTATATTAAAAAATAAAACCCCATAAAGTAGCAACATGATTGAAATTAATGAAGTGCTCTGACAGATCAGATTAATTAACATTTGAATTAATCTCACATCATAAATAGAGGTTTACGGATTGTAAAAAATCCCTTCTAAGCAGTGCATAAAAATCATGTCTGACCCAATGCATTCATACAAAGTGCATTTCTTGTTCGAATAATTTGTCTTTGGGTATAAGTAATCATGATGATTTGTTGGTAGAATTCACGATCACTCTAATGATATAAAAATTACATTACATCATCCGTATACTTCTAAAAAGAAATTAATGAAATATGCATTGATGAACGAGTGATAACTTATTTAAGAGGCAATGCTTTTAAAATGTGAAAGTGAAATAGGGGGTTATTTGAAACTCGACGATGTTATCGACAGATGGTCTTCTCTGAAGATCAGAAATATTAATGTTAAAAAAAATGATGTTAATTTTTTATTAAACAAATCAATTATTGGAACTTTTATATTTTTAGTATTCGGGATTTTGCATTAAAAAGCTATTTTTTATGCGTAGGAACCATTATCTTGAATACAGGGCTCCCAAATTGTCCGCGAACTGAACACCAATATTTTTAATAAAAAATTTCATAGTAGGTTTCTACAGCATTTGTGTTAAAATTAACCTCCACCAGTAATGTTTGCGCAATTTCAAGAAAAATATAAAATGAAACTCTTTCTAAGAAAATATTGATGTTCAGTTGGCGGGCCAGTTGGGAGCCATGTGAATACATAAGCTGTTCATACTGTTTTAGTTGGAAATTCGAATAATGTGATTCAAGTTAAGAAATTTTCGAATTCCCCCACCCGTAAAACATATTTGTAGCTACGCCCCTGTATTTAGTAAATAATGTCACAAAATTTTATTCATAAAGAAAAGCAGTGCAAACATAAAACAAAATGAAAACAAATATTTGTGAGCGTGAACGTCTAAAAATTGCCATTTTTAGACGTTTTGGCAAATTTTGATTTTTTGCAATACTTTCGCGAAATTTGTTTTATTTCGGATACCTAGACATTTTTTTTTTTTTTTTTTTTTTTTTTTTCAGTTTTTTGACAAATTTTTCAGAGATCTTTTGATGAAATTTGCTGTTTTTGGCAATCTCTTGACGAAATTTGCTGTTTTTCCCCACATCTATTTAAAAAATTTCCGGGTGATGTTTTTTTTTTGGGGGGGGGGTTGGGGATTTAGACGAAATTTGCTATTTTTGTAATTATTTGCCAAAATTTGTGTTTTTTATGGCACCTAGACAAATTTTTTTACACAGCAAATGATTTCTAGCATTTTTTTTTACTTTAACAGTTGAAAAATAATCTTCAAACATTTTCAAGAGTCTGCGACGTGTGTCGCAGCGTTGCACCGATTCTTCGCCGAGGATCATGTCATGTTGGGTTTACGTTGGTAAATAAAAAAGCATATTGAAATTTTTTATAAATATTATACTAATCTTTTAAAAAAAATTTATAGTGGCAGAATACTTGTTTTCATATTGTTGCCGTCAAGTTTTGACGGCTTTCACCTAGCCAGAATTAATATTATCACTAATTTTTTTAATATGTGAAATTTACATGTATTTTTGATTTATGAAAAGGTAATAGAAAAGTTAGTTGAAAATGCAAATGTTTATTTGTTGAATGGGGTGAATAATGTAACAACAAATTAACCACTGAGAGGATCATTGTTATAGTTGTTACTAAATGGCAAACTATAAATTCAGTCTTATTTTGCTGCAAAGTAAGTGAAGTATGTATATTTTGCATGAAATGAGTAATGACAGTAATATATGATTTATTCATGTCATGTACAATTTATTGGTGTTGTATTTGTAAATGGAAAATTATCAAATGAGAGAGCTAATTCTATGACAGCATGTTTGAACTCTGCCAATTGCGGGTCATTTGCCTGGATGTAAAATGCAGGTTTTTCTTTTATTTTTTGAAATTTTTGCTGAAGATAAGTCATAAAAAATCCTTTAATAGCTGGAAAATACCTTTTTCTTTCTTTGGTGCCGTCAAGTTTTGACGGGTTCCATCTAGTATTTTTAAATTATGCATATAAAATTTGCTTAGAAAATGATGAAAACACGATTAAAATTGTTAAATTTAAATTTAAAATTATTGTTAAATTTAAAAATTTTAATTAGGATTAAATTTTAAAATTATAGTTTGTATATTCGATTCGAACTATGCCTAGAAACTAAATTTGAAGTCATTTGGATTATATATATTTTTATTTATAAGCATTCAAAATTTAGAGCATCTAATGTTAAATTACATTTTCATATTTTACTAATATCGCCTGAACTTGTAATCGTAATGTCATAACTTTTCGTGTGGTTATAATGCTTAGTAGGGTAACACCCCCAGTAATTGGCATGCACCAGTGATTGGCACATTTTACAAACATGTCCTAAAAATAGATTTATATCCAGTCTTTTAAAAATTCAAGACCATATATCAGTTATATGCTCATTTACGTTAAAGATTATAACTTTGATTTATTTTACAAGATGACAATAGAGCCTAGGAAAGAGAAACAAATCTGGCTTGTATCAAATTAGCCATTTTGTTGCAAATTCTTGTTCTTTAGCTTAAGGAAGGCAGGCTTTTCAATTCATTATTATATGATTTATAATATATTTTAAATTTTATTTGACAACAGTTTTGTTTAGTTAAAAAGGGTTACTTTAATTGTGTAAAAGTATTTTCGACACAAATATTTGGATTTCTGAATTAATGGTAGTTGCCAATTAATGGTGCTTCAATTTTGCTAGTTCCGAGTAATTGGCACCTATTCCAATTACAAGGAATTCGCAAAGAATTTGAGATTAAACCATTTATTTTGGAAGTACTTTTAAAATTATAGACTAATTTTATTTATCATTTGTTTTTATTTGAAAATATAAATTTTATCAGTAATTGGAATCCATTATAGCTTCATATAACAATTACTGGGGACAGCATGACAATTACTGTGTATTAATGTAAGTATATTGTATTGTTTTAAAGTGTTCACATTTCAGATTAATATGCTGATTTCTTACTCTCAAAAACCTGAAATATGGCATCTTCATCTACAGTAAAATAATTTAAAGCGATTAAACCCAATGCAAAATGTAAAGTTTTTTTTAATATAAACATATGCCAATCACTGGATTGCAAGGTGTCATACATTGGTGCTCTAGGTGCCAATTACTGGTGATTTCAGCAACTTTTTATAAATATATTTTTTATAAAAATGCTTTTTCAATTTTTTTTTTGCTTTTAGTGGGCAAAATAGATGCACAGATATGCATTGTTTGATTTAAAAATATTTCCAAGTAAATAGCTTATTTCTTCGTCATGAAAATTTAAGTAAGTTTAACGACAAATTCTTAATGTGCCAATTACTGGGGATGTTACCCTATGTTAAACATAAGTACATTGAATTTAAATTTTTTAAAACTTAATAATATGAGATATATTTTTAATATTCTAAAAAAAAATTGCAACCTAGAATATTTTTTCAGATTCATATTTTTTCTGTCCTACATGTGAGTTTAATAATTACAACTTTTCATCGAAGTAGTTTTCAATATATAATTGAAAATGTCCAAATTTTATTATAAAGTGCCATCTATCTTCTACAAAAATGCGTAATATATACATAGGTATATACACTATATTGCCATTGATTATTGGACACTTGCGATTTTAGACATTTTACTAAATATCTAGAAAAATGCATGAGGACTCATCTCGAAACTCTTAGTGTATAAATATAATTGTATACGCCATACATCGCCGTGAAGATTTTTTACCGAAACTCCATAGGGGACCGTCAACAAATTAAAAAAGAATGAATATTTTTTGAATAACCCTGTCAAAACTAATGTAGCAAAAGTGCTCAAACTCTAGATTATGATTGAATGCCTTATTGTAATACACTGTGTTCATTTTTATGCAAATAGCATGCATACTCGCAGAGTAATTAAGGTTTTTATAAAAATGGTCCCAAATTTTCCAAGTTTTTTCCTCATAATTTTCAGAGTTCTTAATATAAAATAATATTTTTTTCAGAAAATAGGACAAACAACATTGCAGACAGTACCCTGTAATCAGAATTAAAAAATAATAAAAATTGTATGAAAAATGAGTAGGTTTACTAAATAATTTTTTACTGCGAATGCGTCAAAGATATCAAAATTTCATTTGCATATTATGTTAGCTAAATGTATAGAGCAACTTTTGTAAAAGTCTCAAAATCATAGCTTGAAAATTCTAAAAGTATTTATAGAAAAAGGACAAAATCCGTTCTTTCCAAAATGAAGCAAAAAAATGAGGGATTTTATCCAAATGTAGTAGTACATCCCGTATTGTGTATTCTATATTGACACTAATCAATGAATATATGGATACAACCCCTCTTGTTTTTGCTTCATTTTGAGAATAACGGATTTTCACCTAATTCAATTGACGATTATTTTCAGAATTTTCAAGTTATGATTTTGTGACTTTCACAAAAGTTGCTCTATACATTTACCTAACATAATATGCAAATGAAATTTTGATATCGTTGACGCATGCGCAGAAAAAAAATTATTTAGTAAACCTACTCATTTTGTACAAAATTTTCCTTATTTTTTAATTCTGATTACAAGGTACTATGTGCAATGTTGTTTCTCATATTTTCTGAAAAAAATATTATTTTATATTAAGAACTCTGAAAATTATAAGGAAAAAACGTGGAAAAATTTGGGACCATTTTTACAAAAACCTTAATTACTCTGCGAGTATGCATGCTATTTGCATAAAAATGAACAAGGCATATTACAATAAGGCATTCAATCATAATCTAGAGTTTGAGCGCTTTTGCTACATTAGTTTTGACAGGGTTATTCAAAAGATATTCATTCTTTTTTAATTTGTTGACGGTCCGCTATGGATTTTCGGTAAAACATCTTCACGGCGATGTATGGCGTATACAATTATATTTATACACTAAGAGTTTCGAGATGATTCCTCATGTATTTTTCTAGATATTTAGTAAAATGTCTAAAATCGCAAGTGTCCAATAATCAATGGCAATATAGTGTATATACGTATATAGGTATATATGTACGTATTTTTAGCTTTATACAATTTTGATAATTTTTTCCTAAAGGATAGAACGTTATGTGAAAAGATGATTATGTATCGAATACACTATTTAAATTACAATTTTGATACAGTGAAACCTCCGAATTAGGACACCTATGGGACCTGAAATTTTGTCCCTTAAATAGAGGTGTCCCTTATTCGGAGATTGTTACAGTGAAACTTCCAAATAAGGGACAGCTATGGGACCGGAACTTTTATTCCTTAAATAGAGGTGTCCCTTATTCGGAGTGTGCTTTATTTGCAGGTTTCACTGTATTACCAAACAATCGTGATTTGATCTGAAAAATCTATTTTGATTTTTTATGAAATTTTTGTATTGTACATTCTAATACGTAGTTATGATTTTTATGCATTGATGGTTTGAACATTTCGCTTAATTTCATGTACTTATTGTATAGCTTAATTTTTATAATCAAGTATATAGTCAAGTATCAAATATTCATTTTTAAAACATGTATTAGAAGTAAATGAGACATATAATATTGTATATACGTACTTGAGGACGTGACTTTTAAAACTCACATTATCCAAAATTTAAGAAAAGATTTTCTATTGGTGAACCTGCATCAAAGAAATATCACAATATCAAAGAACTACTTTTAATGTATATGTCTGGCATTTTAAGGTTTCCGTTTAACAATGAAAATCCATGGACCGAGTCAGAAGTTTTTCGCGATTTCCAAAAATTTGATTTTTTAGATAAGACGCGTTCTGAAACAGACGACCTCACTTCTTCGAGAATATGACGGGTTGCCAGTGGACATAAGCATAACTCGAAAGAAAGTGATATTAAAATTCTCTAAATAAATCTTAAATTGGAAAACATTAATTATTTTAAGTTTTAATGAAATTCCGCAATTATATTTCAGCAATTCTTTGTTCTGAAATATAAATAAAAAATCAACGTTAATATGTAAATCAGTAGAAAAATAATCTATTTTCCTTCAAAACTATGATAATGATACATATTATCTATTTGACAAGAGACTGCTTTTTTAGTTTCTGTTTCACCTGTATTCAGAAAAGCGTATCATTTAAAAATTTGTCTGTAACTTTTTTGCATGTTTTTCGTGTTCTCTGAAAGTACACGAACTCTAATGACTAACGAGTCATTTCTTATTTTTATGCAAAAATAGTCTTGTCCAATTAAACATTAAATTTCGTACCCTGCATATTTTTAAAAATACACAATTTTTGAAGAATTAAATAAACGTAATTGCATATGTGGCTACATAATTGAAGCGTAGACTCGAGGAAAATGCTATGGAATCTGAAGAAAGTTTTGTTTCTTTTGCCCGTTTTGATAATGCTTCGTGTATTACAAAACTATCTTCAGATTCTTAAAGTAAGAAAAATATTTTAACAGAGCTTGTAGAACATTAAGAGACAATAGTTTACAAATTACAGTTATACAAATTAAGAGAGAAACGAAAAAGGCAGTGTAAACGTATGTGCAATTCTAATTTACAAGTACAAACCTACTTTCAACTAAAATTAGGTAAACCTACAACAAAAGCATATTTAATTCATGGCGAAGCCCGTAGTTTTAACAGCTGGATGTATTTCATTTGCCCTTTATGAAATCTTTAGATTACTATTGAAAAAAAAAAATGCAATTTTATTCTTCACTAGGGAAATGTTTGTAATTATTTTTTATTAAACTCCTTAATATAGTTTAGAGATAAAATAATTATTTTGAAATCATATTTAATGTATAAAATAACCAAAATATCTGAAAACTGAATTTTGCTGGTTACGATATTTTCATGTAAATGAAGTAGAATTACTTTATAAGTAAATAACACTATATAATCAATTAAATTTCGTATAGTGATATGACTGTGTATACAAAGCAGAGAGCTTGCCATTACCATGTTAATGTTTGTTAACTTGCTCCTCTGAACACTTGAATATCATATGTCATTATAATACCATTGTCTTCAGACATAAACAGATGATATAGCTTTGATGAGCTTCCGTAAGCGTCAACAGCCATAAATTAACTGTCGAGGTAGTACGGTCAATATTATGTTTTCTCCACTTTTTTTCAGAATATGAAGCTTTTATTCAAAAATTTAAAATGACAGATACTGTTACAGAATTCTAAATTCTGAAGTTTTTATATCTAATATGGAAATTTATTATCCAGATTGTAAACGACGTTCGAAATTAATCTTTTTCTATATTATACCTTGACATATCTGATAATGCTTAAATCTCACGGCGGAAGGATCTAAGTTAAATTCGATGGTATATAAAATATTTTTTTGTTTTCCAAACCTTGTAGGAGTGTTGTTAGGTGTGCATTTGTCAACTCTGAGTAAAAAATTCTTTTTGTATCAAAAAGTCAGTTGTTGAAGACCCAGCCTTTTGATTTGACTTGTAAGTTTTTGACATTTATAAAGCATTGCGTCATTGACTTTGTGTTCTTTCCAATGACTAATAGCTTGAATTTATCACTTCCAGTGATGTTTGAATACAGAATGACTGTTAGCCTTTGATTTATTCTCACCTTTACATACTTCTCAATTTAAGGACAAGGTTTTACCCGGTATCATTTTCTAGACCAAGCCAGTTTTATCTTAATTGTACAAACCATAAAAAAATCCACCTTTTCTTCTTTTTTTCTCTTTGTCTTCTCTCTTTCTTTTCCTCTCTTTTCTTTAAAAAATTCTAAAAAAAATTCACCCGAGTGCATACTTTAAAGTTTTTTAGAGTTAGTCACAATGGATTTAACAAAAACTTTTAATCTTAGCACTTTCTGTTTCGTATGTTCACACTTTATACTAAAAACTCCTTATTATAACACAATTCATTTATTCTTATTTTAAACCAATGCAGAATCCAAACAATGCGAATAAATAATATTGATATCTTTTAAAGAGAATGCAAACAACACCAAACTACAAAATCAATTTAGTCGAACAAAACTAAAATAAAGGCATTTGTTCTAAATTTCTTATGGCTGACAATGTTCCTATACTTTTTTTCATTATTTCGGTATAAATATGGATAAATTTAGTTACAATTTTTTAAAAAACCTCCGTTTAAACAAACAATAAATATCTCCGAAAGACTCAGATCTTATACGGAATCCTGGGATCCCTTAAGCGAATTGAAGTTTACTTTATTTCTCTGTATTCCGTGTTATAGGAGAAGTATATTTCCTATTTTCAAAACATATAAATTATTTCAAATTGTTTCATCTGCTGGAAAATTTATTTTTTTGCAAATTTTAAAATGCTTTAAATGTTTAGCGAAAGTATAACATTTAAATATGGTTCAAATATATGTCCCACCTCAATGAAAAAATTATTACCTACTTTGCTGTAAAATTTGTCAGATTTAAAACAAATGCGGATACTTCACGAGAAAATGTTTCTTCCTAATTTTCTCTTTTAAACACTATACAGAAAAGTGTTCTGTTTCACGATTTTCCCTACGAATTTTTTGAAATATTTAATGTGTTCTGTTTCTAAATTCGGAAAGGCTAATGAGCTATTCCTAATTTCATGCAAACATAGATTGTAAATCAAACATTAAGTGTAGTTTCGTCTATTTTTATTTTTCTAAATGTTCAATTGTTAGAGAAATAGATAAATGTATGTTTATGCTGCATAACAATTGATGTTGTAGGTTTATATATATATGCATTTCCGATTTTGCGAATTGCTCTATATATTCAAAAGTTACTTCTTTTTAAACATAATTTATTTATCACAGTTCTTAATTGTTTACAAACATTTAAAAACAGGAGGTAATATAAATATATAGAAATTGTACTTACAATGAAGATGATTTCTTATTTTGCTACAAAAATTTAGATTTAAAATAAAGAAAATTTAATTTATATAGAAGCGTTAACAAATATTTTCCATGGTAATGTTCTCATTTATGTGCTGATCAGAAATGGTTCTTTTGTTCAAACGTGCTCCTATCAATTTTTAAATATATGTATTTTGTTTTGTTTCGAATAATAGCAGAGTTAATGATCCAGTCTTAAATCTATGCAAATGAAGATTTAAAAATACGCATTAAGTTTCCTTTCCTTTATTTGTTTTAACATGCACAATTTTTAGAAAATAATAGATTTTATGTGGTGTAACATTAATGTATGAAACACCTAGATCAAGTTTTGATTGGTTCATAAAACAGTTTCTTAATCTTCCCGATTTTGCAAATTTTATTGCTTATGATTCACTACTTCTTCTTATTAAACGATAATCATTTATTTTACCCAGGTTTTATATAGTGTAAATGTTAATCTTTACGCAAGGGCTCGCTCAGTAGTGTTTAACTCAGAATACATATAAGCCCGGACAGATGCTGCCACAGCCCCTCCGTAAAGGTTAATGGCGAAGAAAAATCTAAATATAAAGCAAATAAATTTACACATCACAATTAATGTATTTAAAACAGAAAATATTTATTCTATTTTAATGCACATACACAATAAAATTATTCATAGGAAAAGGTAGTTACGTATGCAAATTTATACACTCAACTTCAAAATTAATCACTACACATAAAAAATAATCCAATTTACGAAACGTCTTTGAAAGACCTGTTCAATCTTGTTTTTTATTGTTTAATTAATTCATTTATTTATTTATTTTCTGAAAAATGTTCCATCTGAAAACCGATCGTACATATTTTAAAAGTACTTATAATTCGTGGTGTTTAGAAATACATAAATTTGTGTTTCGTAAATTTATACAAGCATAATACGTCAAAAGAAAAATAATTTTACTTTTTTCCTTCTTTTTAAACGTTCAAGAATTGAAAAAATGTTTCTTTATGCATCTATTAGTTATTGTAATATACAGTCTCAGCAAAAAAAAAAAAAAAAAAAAAAAAAAAAAAAAAAAAATTCTTCACATTTGCGATTTTAGACGTTTTGTTGAATATTGAGAAATATAGATAAAGAAATTATTATGAAACTCCAGATCTGTAAACAAAATAGTGTACGTCATATATTTTCGCAAAGATTTTTCCTGAAATGCCATAGGGGACAGTCAACACATTGAAAAAGAACGAAGATCTTTTGGAACACCCGGTCGAAATAATTTTAGCAAAAGCGGTAAAAACTGCAGATTATGATTAAGAGGTTTATTGTATTAAAATGTGTTCATTTTTATGATTATAGCATGTATACTCGTAGAGCCCAACAAACACATAACTGATGGGCCACTAGAACCGTCGTTAGCGGTGGCCCAAAGTGTTTGATAACGGCCCGCCATCTTTGGCCGTAACGGCTCCGTCAAAAAACTGTCACGCCGGCCAGAATGCGGCACAAGATAATTGGCCATGAATACAAGAAGTTGCCCACAAATGTTCCATTAACGTTTTTATCAAAAACATCAGACAGCCGCAAACTGGCCACAATTATTCTTTTAAAGGCTGGCCAGAAGATCACCCTCACCCAGCCATTTGTGTTTGTAAGAATTAATATTTAAGCATAAATTCAAAATTTGTTTTATAAAAAATATTTGCTGGAAAATTATTTAAATGATACATGAACCATTTAAATTATTTAAATGGTCTTTGCATGTAAAACAAATGTACTAATAATCTTTATGTACACTTTTCAAAAAAGTTATAAATTTACAAATTTTTATCTTCAAATTTTTCAAAAGTTTCCAAAACATATAAGTTGAAAATGAATTTATTTGTTTATTATTTAATAATATGTTTTAAAAATTTACATTCGATACACTTAAAAAAGTATATAAATTTACTTACCATGAAATTTTGCAAAATTTTTCAAATCACAATACTTGGCATAATAAATTTATTAATTTGTTTATTTATTCAATTATACATTTAAAGAAATAATAATATGGTTTTTAAATCGTTTCATGTCATATACAATTAAAATTATTAATTGAAAAAAATAAACTAATTAATTAATTCGCTATGCCAAGCATTCTTTTAAAAAATTTTGAAAAAGTTCAAGATAAGTGAATTAGTAATTTTTAAGTTAACCTAAATTATTATTAATATATAGTATTTTTCAAGCAAAAGCATTTATCATTTAAACAGTCTATCAATAAATATTCTTTATAGAATCGATTTTAAATTTATGCCTAAATAATATGTGTCGGACGTTCCTCTCAGTCCACACAACTTTGAAGAATGTCCGTGGTAGATATAGCTGCCACCACCGATATTACTAGGTGATATCGGTCACCCACTGTGAGGTTTGTGTAAATGAAGACTTACGCTGTCAAGTAACTGAATTATCAGTTTATTAAGAATATATGTACACACTAAATACGCTATTTACAAATATATACAATTACAACTCGGATATAGGTGATCCGGTTCAACATTAAATTAGATACAGTAAAGATTGGCTGTGTACTATTCCAATTACACTTTCCACCTCACCCTCAATACACGTTAAATTCACTTTATCGGAGCTCAACCTTGAGTCTCCCAACACAAGTATACTAGGCCTGCACTTCTTAGCCCAGAGCACTAAACACTAGGAAGTCAGTGTCCTTTGCTCACCAGAAAACGGACTGCTTATGCTCTTCTACACAGAGCTACCTCTAGGTCCGAAACCTAGGTACGGAATGACTTCTCTGAGACAAACTTGCCCTTCTCAATTCACTGTGTCACACGAATGTCAACCCCCTTGGAGCTTCCTTATTGGGCACATTCCCCCTCTCCTTTCTTGCCTAGTGACATGTTGCTTATCCCCTGATCATCCGCATACCTCACTGACAGATGGACATGCCTGTCAGCAATCTTCTCTTCCTCTAACACAACACCTGCATAGGATTATCTGGCAATTCCCTTTTCCACAAAGAAGGAATGTCACCTTGAAAATTCTGTACACAACCATACAATACGAAATATTCAAATAGAGAAATAGTAGAAATTCCATTCTTTAGCACAGGTGCTATCAGAACCTGACAATATGTGTAATATTAAACTTAGTTATGTATGTTTTATTAAAAGATGTGCTTTTCTTTCTTTCTTTCTTTCTTTCTTTTCTTCTTTTTTTTCTACACTTATTGAGAATTTTGTTGTCATTATTTTATTACTTTTGACCATTCATTAAAGTCTAATTAAATCATAAAGAAATAAGTGAAATATTTCTGAACCATCTTCATTTTATTATGATTTTTACAAATTTTCACACAAGTATTATTAATAAAATAATAACAATAATAAATAATATAAAAAAGCTATTTTATGTTTACATATGTCTTTAATGACATTTTTTTAAATCCCTTTCCGTTTTTTTATTTTGTTTACCATCGAAAACCATTAGATTTCTGTAATTAAAGTTGATTAATCAAATTTCCAAATAATAATAATAATTTAAAGAAGAGTTTAAGCTATGCATTCTAACATTTCTTCTGAAAAATAACTTTAGATTTTTTTTCAAAATATCTTGGTTATTTTAATGAGTTTTTCTTCACTTTAATTTTTCTTATATTGTATTAATATTACTCAGTTGTTTAATTTAATGACATTTTCCATAAGGAAAAATTACAATCCTATATCAGAGTGGATAAAAAAAAATCTTTTTCTTTCAAAGTCGCATTTAAAAAAATAATTATAACATTAAATGAATTTATTTAAAATAATCTAGAAGAATTACGATAGTGATATAAATAAGTCGCAATGTTTAAAACTAGTTACTTTCTTTAAAATTACTAATTAAAAATAATAAAATCCATATAATGATACAACTGAATGAAAATTTTCAAAGAGTAATAATAAAAAAACAATTATCCTACCAAACAAATATACCTTTAAAAAATTTGAGTGAATTTGCAAATTATTACATTTTACGTCGTATAAATTCATAAAATGACGACTTTTTAACTTTATATACTTATTTTTTATAATTCTATTATAAAAATACATTAAAATAGTACAGAAATATTTCAAATTAAACTTAATGAATAGGCAAAGAAAATATTCAGACTTACAATATTTTAGTGTAATCCCACTGCGAAGTTTTTAATAATCGTGTAAAACTTTGATACAGAGTCCTCACAATCCAGTCAACATTCACGAAGTTATTTCATGCCATGAATGATACAGCAAACATTTTGACCCCTGAATGTCACTGGTCGCGTCCTTGAAAAGATCCCTTCGAAACAAACCCTTTCTCATTCGTTCCCTCGCTCACGTGTAAAGGACCGGGCACATAGTACTAACTTCTTGTGGTCAGGCTTCGCTATTTTTTATCTTTCGGGTCGGCGCTTTGATGTATAAATTGCTCTTTCAGTGCACTGAATCTGAACTTCAAGAAAGAAATCGAACTCGAAATCAGTTGACAGTTTTATGACTGAAGATTCGGGGGAGATAAACTTTCCCTTCCTTTTTCGATTCGATACGATTCTTATCCCAAAAATAAAGAGGTTTCAAAACTAGCAACCTTTGTTCCGTTCGGAAACAAAGATAGATTTATTGCTCTTTTAGTGCAAATGAAAGTAGTGCTGTTTGCCCGCAGCCTTATGATTCCCAACAATTTTCCGAACTTAACGATAACACTTATCAGTTAAAAACAAATAAAACTAATTTTCAGTTATTTTTTCACTTTTTCTTTTACCTATGTCGGTTCACTATGGAAAAAAAAATGAAGAGAATAAGTTTTTAAAGATAATTATATAATTATATTTAGTGAATTTCTGAAATCGTAGAATTTATGTTATCATAACATGTAACCCTTTATAAACAAATAAGATCCATGTCACACTGGTTTAACCTTCCTACCCTGTTGAAAAAAAAGTTACGTTTTACCTGAATGGGTCGATTAGACCCAGTTTACTTGTTTTTATTTATTCTACCTCAAAACAAGTATTTTAACTAGCTTTATTTTAGATATTATTTTTGTATTTACTATTAGAGACCAACATATTTTATAACCCCCCCCCTTCCCACTTTAACTGCCCCCCTCCCCCTCTTCCTTGCAATGCTTTGTTTGTATAAGCAATAATTTGGAAAATAATAATAATAAATGTACATTAGAAATTTATTTTATTTCCATTCTTTTGATACATTTTTTATGATAAACAAGATTTACAGTACACATTTACATGCTCCTGGCAAAGAAAATATCAGCACGAAGTACATCTCGTCTGCGTTTTTCGATCTCTGTTTGGATCACATTCTTTACATTTTCCACGTTTAGCTGAACTAATACTTTCTTTTTTTTCACCTGCTGCGGTAGCCAATTGCTTCTTTATGGTTACTCGGATATTTTGTTTCATCCTAATATCTCTGTGAGGTTCGGTCAGCTGTTTCCCAAGTTCCTTTAGAAAAAGCCGCCATTTGTATAGTTTGTTTTGATTGCAAGAAAGATTTACATGCATAAAAACAACAAATGCATTTATTGCAGCTAGATCAATTAAATTGTAAAATAAACACACAGGCCATCGCTTAGTGCCCCTTTTGCATGTATATGCAGCAGCTAATTTATCAGTAGTAGATACTCCACCTTTAGTTTCATTATAATATAAAATTATTTCCGGTTTCTTTTCTTTCTCCATTTCAAACTTAGGCCTCATGATGCATAGTAGAAAAGAAGGATTACCAATTTGTTTTTTTTCGGCACATATGAGACAAGTGTCATACCTTTTTCAAACCCGAATAATGAAGAAAATACAGGGTGGTCATAAAAAAAACTTTGCCGATATATGGAGCTCTAGCGGCCAGTCCGCTCAACCGATCAAAATGAAATTTCAGATATAGCTATTCAGAGGTATGAGCTCGAGATTCTGCGAACGACAACAAAATAGCGCTCACGGTTACGGTTATACTTACAGAAACTCGAAAATTTCCAATGGCAACACCCATTTTTTTCATCGCAAAATGCTCAGCTCATGCGAAAACCCTAAAGAGCGTTGGAACCGTACGTGTATCGCAAGAAACGGACATGTTATGCACGCACAAAAACCGTTCTGGGTATCCTCCTCCCCCCCAAAGAAAAAATTCGATTGGGGCGCAAGGAGGAAATTTGCATATGACACAGAGTCAGTACACTAATCTCTGATTACAATAGAGATCGGAGAAACTAAAACTTTTAGCTTGATTAAACATTTTCGTCAATGGCATGGAACATGGCATTTCCACAATGGCATCGAACAATCTAATTGTTTTCCATGCATTTATATGCAATATGTGATATGGGTCGATTAGACCCATTCAGGTAAAATGTGACTTTTTTAATTTTGGCTAAAAAAAATAATTTCGGAAGTCTGAAAAAATTATAAACTGAAGATATTTATCTGTTTGAGGAATACTTAAAATATAAAAGCTCTTAGTTAAAACCCGACGGAGCTATTATGAAATAAATAATAGAAATGGGTCGATTAGACCCATTCAGGGTAGAAAGGTTAAATAAAATACATTCACACACACACTCAATTACATATATTGATATAATATTTTTTTATAGTTATATGGTTAAATGTACCTATAACTATATAACTGTCTATTAACCTTTACGCAGGGGCTCGCTCAGTGCCTACCTGAGAATACATGTAACCCCGGACAGATGCTGTCACAGCCCCTCCGTAAAGGTTAACTATAAATCTGTCTAAGACATCTCTTAGACAGATTTTACTGTAAATATGAATTATATCTTATAAAATATTTAAAGATATAATCTATATTTATATAAATAACTTTATATAGTGTTTTTTTGTTTTTACAAAAGATTTCGTTCAGCTTTTAGACGACTGCCAAATTCCCTGTTCAACAACGCTAAACATTTATGCAATTTTTGAGTAATTTTGAAAGAGAAAAGGCATTAAACTGGCTAGTCCGATAACTAGAGCGATTTAAGTTTTCTATTTTCTTATAAATTAATAAATTATTTTATAGTAAGCGGTTGTGGTCACGTGACAACCGTTTTTCCTTCTGTCTCACAGTATCATCTTCAGAACATAGATTGAAAATGTCCAGTTAAACAATATTTGCTGTTTTTTTTTTACCAAAAAATATAAACTATCTTTCGATTACATAGTTTCTTACTATCAGCTCCTGCAATTTCATTCGTTTATGAACAAATATGAATTTAAATAGATGCTGTTATTAGATGTTTCTTCAAATTGGAATTCGTTCAACGTTTAAAGGGTTTTTTCTTTAAAATAAAATTTTTTGTTAGTGTATCCAGTGTGACATATTGTGCTTTGCATATTAAGAAAAATATTTACAAGTGTATTTCATTCCAAAGTGTTTATAAAAAAACATAGATATATACATTTTAATACTTAATTTACAGAGAAGATAATTTTAAAATTATCTTCTGTAAATTAAATTATTCCTCCTATATAGGGAGAATTATTAGCACTATAATCTCTCCCTTGTCTCCGCGCTTGCAGATGCGAATAAATCAAAATACATTCTTTCTTTCTTTCTTTATATATATATATATATATATATATATATATATAACATGATTTTTTATTTTTTATAATGATCTTTCCAAAAAAAAAAAAAAATTGTATTACTGATTAATGGGAGGGAGACTAAACGTGGACTGTTTTAGGCACAATCTAAGGCGTTTTTCTGTTTTAATATTTATTTTCAATTATTTTACTATATTTTGAATATTTATTCATTTTTTTTCAATTATTTTTTATAAATAATAATGAATGTAAAAGTGTGCCGGTGAAGAAAAAACTTGGAATTCTGTATATATTTTGGGGACAATTCATGTTATATTAAAAAAAAAATTTCAATTTAAATAAAATATGTCATCTATTTTATTGTTTTAAATATAAATCTCGTAAATTATGCATATGCTTAATAAAACCCACATATAAAGTAATTTTTGAAAGAAATAAAATTATACATTTTCTCTCTTATTTTTATTTTAAAATTTTTGTACATTTTCTCTCTTAAAATAAAAATGCTGGTCAGTTTATATTCGCCCTCTGCTTTCTAGATGTTGGAGGGCCATTACCTTTTTGCCCGAAACCGACCTCTAAGAGTTTACCGGCAAAGTAGATGCAACGGTTCTGTCATTGCCGAGCCGTTAACGGCTCGGCGATAGCTGCCGCAATTAGCGGCGGCTCACTTGCGGTACAGCATTGTTTTTGTACAAATAGCCTTAACTCCTTTTGGCCACGACGAAACCGCTTACGGCTTTAAGTCGTGTGTTTGTGGAGAAATTAAGATTTTTATAAAAACGGTTCGAATTTTTTTTGCTTAGAATTTCGAAAGTTCTTAATAAAGTACAATGTTCTTTTCAGAAAATATGATAATCAACATTATACATAATACCCTGTAATCGAAATTAAAAAAAAATATTAATAATTGAATAAAAAATAAACAGGTTTACTAAATATATTTTCATTTCGCATGCGTCAACTCTATAAAAATTTCATTTGCATATTGTGTCAGCTAACTGTATACAGCAACTTTTGTTAATGTTTCAAAATCATAGCTTAAAAATTTTCAAAATTATCGTCAATGGATTAGAATCAAAATCCGTTATTCCCAAAATGAAGCAAAAAGATGAGGAGCTGTATCCAAATATAGTAATACGTGCAATATTGGTAGACAATAATTAATGAAATACGGATAAAGCCCCTCATCTTTTTGCTTCATTTTAGGAATAACGGATTTTGATCTTATACTTTCGACGATAATTTTCAGAATTTTTAATCTACGATTTTGAAACGTTAACAAAAGTTGCTCTATGCATTTAGCTAACACAATATGTAAATGACATTTTTATAGGTTAACGCATGCCCATCGATAATTTATTTAATAAACCTGCTCATTTTTCATATAATTATTAATGTTTTTTAATCTTGATTAAAAGGGTCATGTACAATGTTATTTCTCATATTTTCCAGAAAAAACATTGTTTTACATTAAGAACTCTGTAAATTATAAGCAAAAATCTTAGCAAAATTTGGGACCGTTTTTATAAAAACCCTAATTTTTCTACGAGTATACATGCTATCCGCATGAGCACAGTTTATTACTATAAGCTATTTAATCATAATCTCCATTTTAAACACGTTTGCAATATTAGTTTGGACAGGGTTACTCAAAAGATGTTCTTCCTTTATATATTTTTTTACGGTCCCCTATTGAACTTTGGGGGAAAATCTTCACGAAAATATATGACTTGCGCTATTTTGTGCATATGTCTGGAGTTTCAGAGTCATTCCGCATGTATATTTCTAGATACTTAACAAGACGTCTGAAATTGCAAGTGTCCAGATTTTTTTTTGCTGAGACCGTAATATCGAGATTGGTACAATGGCTTCTTAAAATGTAGTGTGCTTTTTACCATGCTCCATATATTCAAATGCTGATTTTTTTTTGTAAACTATAATAAGTTCTTCTCCATAGATATAATAAAATTTTAGCATTCGGAGACAAGAGTTGAAAGGCATTAAAACGCATTCCAATTTTCCGAAAATGTTTTTGAGGCTATCGCTCGTGAAAACTCACGGTTTGCAGAAAAGCTGTTTAACCCTTACAGGGGCAAAGAAGTTTTGTTGGTAAAATGTTAAAATGATTGATTGACACCGGTATTTATAAACAATTTTATATGAAATTAAGTAAAACCCTTTATTAGCGTACATTATATGACACAAAAGTAAATTTCTAAATTCTGGTGTGAATGTGACGTTCGGAAATTAAAATTAAGTGGTATATAACATATACCGGTGCCCTTCAAGGGGTTAATTGTTAAAACACCACACATTTATCGCGTAATAAGCATTTCAGATACATAATGTATTCGTTTTTAAATATAAAAAATATACTATTTATTAATGGATATATATAAATAAATCGTCAACGATATACAGGCAGGATTTTTTCAAAAGCTGTTTGTGGACATTTAATGGGTACCAATCGTCAAATTAATCTTTTGTAACACTTGCGTTTGATTGATTCTTGTTTAATACGTTTCGAATCAGATGTTTTTTATAAGAAATGAAATTAAATATGTTGCACTTCGAAGCAGAAAGTTAAATAAACTAATATACAGAAACTTTCTGGTTCAAAACGAGGTTAATCTCGTTCATATTAATCCAGAAGCCATAAATAAATGATAAATATAAAAAAAGAAATTAGAATAGTATAACTGTTTTAAACCCTTGAGAGTCGATGGGAAATATTTTATGCCACCTAATATAGTCAAGAATCGCAACAAAAAATTCAACTAAATTTTCTATTTTTAACTTAGGGGGCAAATTTTTGAAAAATTGATAATAAAATTTGTTGATTATTACGGTGCGAATTTATTATTTCCGAGACGTAATTCCTTGCCCTTGAAGACATGGTGTCAAGACTATCTAAATGGATTCTTGCGACGCACCAAAAATCGCCGATTGCTACCACTAAATATTAATAGTATTTATTGACTTATTTAATGTCAGAATATTTGGAATTTAATAAGGCGAAGAATACAACTAAACATTAAAGGTGAAAATTAGGTATTTGTGGTGCAGTATTTACATCCTGGTTGTCTGCAGTAATTGGAAAAAAAATTAAGGCGTCAAAATTTATTAAGATATTTCTTGAACTACAATGTGACCAAAAAAAAATTTGACGTTGTTGACGTTAATATTTTATAGCTAAAATAGGAGAGAAAGTATATTATTTTTCTATTTCTTAGCATTTTTAGGACGTTTCTTATGATATATTATTTATTAACTTTCGAGGAGATTATGAAGCAAAGTGTTCATAGCTTAGCTCTTGCTTCACTAGCGATAAATGGAGAAAAGTCATTTAACCCTTTGAGCTCTGGGGTGTAAATTTTTTCAAAATTCTAAATGTCCCATTGGCACCAGTATTTTGCAAAGAAAAAAAACGGCTAACGATAAACACGAAAAAAAAATGCATTAAACCTTTTTGAAATAAATTTGGTCGAATTTGCTGGTACCATTGTATCATTTCTAAATAAAAAGTATGCGGTAGAAAAATCTACCGTCAGAGCTCAAGGGGATAAGGATTGCTTTTCGTCTTAGAGTCCTAGTTTGAACTATCCGGGAGATCATTAAACAGTGCAAAATCAGCAAAAAATGCTCACGTAAAAAATTTACTAAGCCGAACGCCTTCTGTGAATATTTTAAGCATTCAGAACATTATCAAGTATATCACAATCATGTAATCATGTATATCACAACCTCCTCCCCTCGGCATCTACAGAGAAAAAGGACTGGGCAAAATGCATGCCCTGGACTTTTCATTGTTATAAATTTCAAACCGTACAAAAAACAAAGTGATGGGTGAAATTTCGTGCCAAAATATAACTTTCAAAATATTACACTTTAACCCACCACTACAAAATCATCAGTTTGCATCAAATATTCACATATTCAATCACAATAATCCTCCTATCTTAAAAATAACTCTATCAAACTTGCAAAACTCCTAACACTTTGAAAAAAAACTACTTTCATTTCCAGAGCAACCCACTCCACTGGGAGTGCTAAAATTCATCAAAACACTAAACTTACGAAATTTTGCTCAATACGTAAATACAACTGCAACTTTACCAGAAATTCACTTAAAACTTTCTCATCACTAAAACTCGCACAAACTAAAAAGAAAAACCCATGCGGAAAAATTTTCCTCAGCAAAATTCAGATCTCATCTAAAATTAAATTTACTCCCCACTACAATAACTCCATGTTACAATAACTCCGTCCTACTACGTAATATATAAATACCCATAAGCCAATGACTCCCATAAGCCATAACTCCCAAAAATTCGATTGAACCAGCTCCACTTCAACAATACTTGGGGTAACATACGTACAGCTTTACATTGCTGTGCTTATGCAATAATTTATCAAATAAAATTTAGAACATAAAGTGACGTCATCACATATGCATCTTCTGTATTAACTAAAAAAAGAAATAACAGTATCAAAACATAACACAGGTATATTTCCCTGCAAGAAAATTTCATTACCATTCAATTTTAATACAATACAATTTCATATTCAAGTGTAACATAAAAATTCGCAACTTGCGGAAACTACTCCCAACTACAATAAAAAACGCAACGCATAATCCACGAATGATAAGAAGAAAGTTAATTCATTAAATGTTAGTATAAGAGATAGAAACGCGTGTCAAGGACTTCTTGACCGCAAAACACGTGCACGCCTAATCCGTGGCGCGTGTACAAAATAACCAAAATTACTATCTATCACTTTCTGAAAATTAAACATACATTAACATACTTATTATAACACATAAACAATATAACAATATAATAACGTTTTAACAACTAACATAACAATTTAACAATAGATTTCTCAGAATTTCTCAAAGTAGTTAAGAAAAAAATTTCAAACATACATAAAAGTAACAATTTTGCAAACAAATTTTGAACTCCATTAAGCACCATTCGTGAGTCCGTAAAAATTTCCAAAAATGGCCAAAAACAAACTTTAAAACTGTCTGTCTGCTTTTCATTCCTTCATATTGCTACCACATAAATGCACTCTAATAAAAAATTAATAAAGAACATCATCACCCATTTAGAGAGAAGATTCGCTTCTAGGCGACTTCATACTACACTGTTAAAAATCTGCTGCGTTCTGCTGCAACGCACTCCCCTGCTTGTATAGAAAACGGTTACTTGGCCGTGAAATGGAGCTTTCTCAATGGTTGGAATAGAGATATTATATACAAACGGTGGAGTGCGTTGCAGCAAAATGCAGCAGATTTTTAACAGTGTACAGGATGGCTTTCTCCTCTTGTCCCAGAAACCTTGCACGAACGAACTTTCGTCATCAGAGCTGTAAGGTGACGCAACAGTTGACTATCGTGCCTGCAGCCTGGTCCTGAATGTATATCGTGGGACACTTATAGACTCCACTCGACGACTCCGCTCTGATCGGTTCGTTCAAGGCAACACTAGATACCGGGCTTGCTCATTCCTTTCATGACGTCACAAAAGGTGGCTGAATGACATCCAGCGATTGGTACAAAACGATGGGTGCGTCACTTGAGCCCTGTTTGTACCAATCGCTGGATGTCATTCAGCCACCTTTTGTGACGTCATGAAAGGAATGATCAAGCCCGGTATTTTGTGTAGCCCTGGTTCGTGGGATCACTCCATGGCGAGATTCAAACTGCTGACGCTGGTACTCTGAACGCTGTTTCCTCTTTCTAAACGCACCTGAAGTTACTGAAGATTCTAAGCCACGCTTCTGTCCAGATCTACGCTGTCTCTTATCGTTCAAAAAGTCAGATTTAAGAGTTCGTTTATTAGTTTGACGAGTGTCCATATAAGGTTTTTTACGAGGATTAATTGCTGACGACGTCGAACTATTGGATAACTTATGTTTTTGAGGTTGCTGTCTAAATATTGGAGGAACGGGTCGGTTTACGATCTTTTGCTTTTTATGGCATACTGAGTCTGACTTATTTGACATTGTCCTCTTATTTTTATTATCATACTTTGCTCTAGGTTGAACAAACCTTCTATTTTCAATAACAGTTTTTGAAGCTGTCTGATTAGATTATTTTTGCATACTGATGAAAAGAATTAGATGAATATGTGCTGGACCCGGGACACTCATTGGATCGGGAATTTTGCGAAACACCGCTCGACACATGAGAACCTTCATTACCATCTTCTCTAAAATTATAAACTCGAACCTAATCCAAATTAACTGTCATTCTGTCACCATTTACATTCACAGCCAAATTACTATTCCGAACTTCCAAAACTTTAAACGGGCCCACAAACTTCGGACCAAACTTAGCTACCCTCTTCTGACGACTTGAACTTAACCAATGCTTTTCTACTAAAATCAAATCTCCAACTTTAACTTAAAATTCTCTTCTACGCATATTGTAGTACTGAGCTTGCTTTTCCTGCGCTTTTCCCATCTGAACCTTTGCTTCTTTAACCAACCTCTCAATATCCTGGCACATAAACTGGCTTTCCGCATCCAATACCATAATTAACCTTTGAAATAGAGTAATGACTTTTCTACCCAAAAATAACTCAGCAAGCGTTTTCCCTGTCGACTCATGAACTGCCGTACGAAGTGCGTACGCAAAATGTTGAAGAAACTGGTCCCAATTTGAATGATGCGAACCAACATATGAAGAAATCATTTAAATTAACGTACGATTTACACGCTCAGCCATGTTAGACTGTGGACGATACGGAACAGTAAAAGAATGATCAATCTCCAGCTTTTCACACAGAGCCTTAAATATATCAGAAATAAAACAAGGGCCATGATCGCTAACTACCCTAGTTGGTGCACTATATTTAGAAACATAATTTTAGAAAAATGCATCGGCAACTGCAGGTGCAGAAGCCTTCCCGAAGGGGACTAACTCTACCCACTTACTAAAATAATCAACTATAACTAATACAAATCTATATCTTTTAGAATTAGACAATGGATAAGGACCAATTAAATCTACCCCTACACATTCATTAGGAAAATTTACTTTAATAGGAATTAATTTGCCAGCTCTACTTAAGTTTTTATAATTATAACGTTGGCATGTGTTACAGATGGAGACATAAGCGCGCACTGCTTCCCGCATTTTAGTAAAGTAGCAGGATTCGAGCATAATTCGAGCCTTTTCCTAATTCCTAAGTGAAGTAGATTATCATGAAATTCTTTCAAGATGGCCTTACGAAGACTAGCCGGAATAAAAACTCTTAAATCACCACGTGAATTTACAATTTTAGAATAGAAAAAAAGACCATCAATAAGGTTAAAAGATTGGGACAATTTCTCAAACATAGGCACATTTGCGCTCGGGACATCATCAGGAATTTCCAGATAACGATACAAACTACCAAACTCCTCATCTTACTTTTGCTCCCTTATTAACTGCTCTCGTGACCTTAACACTAACGAAGACAATGCACAACACTTAATTTCCTCCATGAACTCTTACCACCATGCGGGTTTCTAGACAAAGCGTCCGCTACCGCATTTTCCTTGCCTGCCCTATGTTCTATAACAACATTATACTCCACCAACTTCAAACACCATCTAACCATACGAGAAGATAACCCCTTTCTATTCGTTAACTTCGTCAAAGCTGAATGATCTGTAATGACTTTAACCGGTATATTAGTGAAAAACAACGAGATTTATTCAAAACTCAGATTGCTGCAAGACACTCCCTTTCTGTAACCGAATAAATTCTTTTAACCGCATTTAAAATTCTAGAAGCAAAGGCTATAGGGCGACATACCTTCAACCGCTAATGCACTCGCATCGCAATAAACTTCAAATAGAGACGAATAATCGGGATGAGCCAAAACAAGTGGAGAAACTACTGCCTCTTTTAATAACCCAAACCACCTCTGAGCCGCTGACGACCATGTAAACTTCACCCTTTTCCTTTTTTAATTATACAATGGTCCACATAATTCTGAAACACGTGGAATGAACTTGGCGAACCAAGCCACCATCCCTAAAAATGTCGCTACTTCCTTACTATTTTTGGGGGATTCATTGACGTAATAGCATCTATTTTCTCATTATCTATATTAATACCATCCCGCGTAATTCTTACACCTAAATACTTTATCTCTTTTCGCAAAAATTTACATTTTTCCAACTTAACTGTTTACCCAGCATCTCTTAACAACGTAAACACTTCCCTCAATAATCTTAAATGCTCCTCAAAAGTAGCTGCCAATATAATTATATCGTGCAGGTAGACCAAGACACCCTTACAAAGCAAAGGTCTAATAATATTATTCATGGCCTTCTGGAACGTTGCTGGTGGGTCATTCCACGTCAAATGAGCAAAAATGGAAAAAAAGCCGTTGCTGCAGAGAATCCGATTTTAATAAAATTTGAGATACGTGTTCATTTCATATTCAAATGTATGTGTGCACAATATTTTCAGAGAAAAATAATTATTTTATCAATTTTGGACATTTAAAAAACTTGTGATATAGAATGGCTTGCGGATAATCGTCGAAAGTTGCAAGTTTCAAGTTCTATATTTTGAAAACTATTTAACAAAAATGAAGTTTTTTTTTATGATATTGAAATCTCTGGATATCAATCTTTATATTTATCGAGTAACAATAATTTGGTAATATCATAATTAATCAAAAATTGGTTGTAAATATTAAAATTTTGTAATTTTTTAAAAATTTTGAAATGTTATAAAAATTAAAGGATTTAAAAAACATCTCTGAAATTGATGCAAGATGTAGTACTATGTATGAAGATCGAATTTTCAAAGTTTCAAAGTTGTTATTTATTTCCTTCATCTTCAAAAAAACTTTAAAAAAAATGACAAAATCATACTTATTCCTCTTATGTTACCTCAAAAAACAAAGGACAACTTCTACATCAACAATATTACACGTACATAAGAATTAATAAATCCATGACACACTAAAAAAGTTTCAATACTGCCTTTTTAATTTCTAACATAACAAAAATGGGTTCAAAAAACTAATATTTGAGACATTCTAAAGACAATCTTTCATTGAAAACACGCGCTTTTTTAGAAATTTCTGGCTAAAAATAGACGTGTGCTGCCATCTATGTTTGTTAATTGACTTTAAGATTAAAATACAGTTATTTTAAGAAAAAAATACTTTTTCTTCTACATAAATTTAAAATATTCTTGAAGCAAAAATAAACTGAAAGCAAGAATAAAACTACCTATACTTAAAACATACACTTTTATCTGTAATATCAAAGAGTTAAAAACTTTTAAAAGCTTTTATTCGTCTCCAAAAAAATGAAAAAAAAATGTTGACTTTTTAATCAGCAGTTTTCACTATTTATTTTTTTTTCTCATAAAGGAATGAAAAAGGCATGAATTAAATTATAGATGTATTAAATATATTCAATTAGCTATAATGGCAAAAAAAATTGAATTTGGAATAAGTGTCCTTCATTTTAAAACATATAACTGAAATATTTAATTTTTTCCACGATTTTTTTTTATTATTTATTTATTTTTAAATTATAAAATAAAACTACAATTACTAAATTATGCTAATCTGTTACTTATAGTTCATTCTTAAGTGTAAATAATTTTTATTACAATCTTTCCATTCCTACGGCAAATAATCAAACTTGAAATTTCAAACATGTACACAAGACCTCGATTTCGGCTCAACTTTAATGTAATTTTTTATACTGAAATAAACTAGTCTGAACTCTACTACTTTGCGTTTCCTCGTAAATGATTGTGATCTAATTATATGATGATTTTCAATAAAATCTGTGACATGTCAGCCACACCTGATTTGCCCATTTGGTGTGGAATGACCCTGGTGCTCCCGATAAACCAAAACTCATTCTCTTAAAAGTGAAATATCTGTCCCGAGTAATAAACGCAGTTTTAGTTATATCCTCCGGCATCATTGCGATTTGAAAATAACCTGACGTAAGATCTAACGTCGACATATCATTCGTACTCGTTATATTAGCCAAAATGTCATCAATTACTGGAATAGGAACTGAGGGTATTGCGTTATTGCATTTAACTATCCTATAGTCTACCGCAAATCTATATGCCTGTGGATCATCTAAACTTTTCCCATTATTCTTACGAAAAAACACTACTGGCGATGCAAAACTAGACTCAATTGGCATTATAATTTCGTCCGCTAGCATTTTTTGAATATGATAATCAATTATATCTTGTTTAACCTTGTCATAATGATATCGTTTACTAGCAACAGGTCCATTCAAACCGGTATCAATCTCATGCCACGCAACACGCGTTAAACCCTGTTTATCTGAAAAAAACCTCCCCAAAATATTTCAAAAACTTATTAAATTCCTCTTTCTCAACTTCACTTAAACCCGACTCCCCCAAATCAACGGACACTGAAACTGACTCTTTCTTCCCCACATTTTCATTATTATTTACGATCAAAGACTTTTTAAAGAAATCCAGACTAATTCCTCTATCTTTCATATAATCCACTCCAACTATACAATGCACTGTTAATCCATCTAACACACAAAACTCCCAACATGTCTTAACCGAGCGAATCTCAACTTCTAAATCCACTGAACCCTTATTATCACAAGCTACTCCTTGCGCCGACTGACCCACCAGACTTGACTTCTTCAACTTTTTATACGAAAAATATTTACGATAACAATCATAAGAAATAATAGACTTATCTGACCTTGTATCGAAGACACTCTTAACGACAATACCATCTATCACAATTAGCACTTAGGGTAACTAAACCTGATTAAGAGATACTATATTCAAATTTACAGAAGGTTTTTCCACTTTAACCTGTGACTGCATACCTTCCGAAATACAGCCACCTACAATTTAACTGACCCGACCTCTTAGCACATCTCATTTGCATTGATCTGCCTTCAAAATTCTCATCCGAAGTTAACCTCCTTACTCCTGAAGAAACATTCTTTTCATGTCCACCCCCTCTTGGACTATAACCACTATTTCGCCTATTTCCATCCATATTTCTGTTACCACTTCTAAAATTACAAGCACCACCAAAATTCCTATTACCATTACCAGTATTCGACACATTACGACCAAATCCATAACTACCATTACTCAAATTATTATTCATAAATCGCTGTCCCCCTCTCAAATTCATATCCCCCTCATTTCTCAAATTACTTTCCGTGACAGCTCTCTGTCGATGGCTACGCGAATCCCATTGATCCGAGCTATGCCGAGCCTCATACTTCTATAAAATTTGATGCATTTCAGCAAAGTTCTTAGGTGCTCTAATCTCGATATAGGCCTGTATATTCGTATTAAAGAGAGGAAGAACTATGTCCAATAATTCCTCAAATGTGATATCTAAATCTAACTTATTTTTTCAATTCAAGCTTACATAGGTAAAACTTTGACGCTGATTCATAAATATTCTGCTTATTGCAATAAAATTCTTTCCTTAAAATACTGTTATCTTTAACGGGAGGAAATTCCTTCTTTAGCTCAATGACAGTCTGCTCAAATCTTTTAGCTTCATCTTTAACCAAAATTTTTCCTATATTTTCTAACCATAAAAGTGCTTTGCCCTTGAGTGAGCATTTAAGCACTATATATCTATTCTTCTTAGGTATATTATTAAACAAAATATTATTATCCAATTTTACCAAAAATTCATTAATGTCACCTTCACCTGTAAAATAAACTCGTGGCAGAAGCTCACAATGTCCGACTTTCTGTTGGCCACCATTTGTAACGGGAGGGCTGCCCGTTGGGGGTGTCATGGTTGAATGCAGACATAACTCGAGATATATAAGTTAAAACCATAGTTTATTTAAACTGTTAGGGCTCAGGGGAAGTGGAACTTTCAGTTCGGTAATTCCAACAACGGGTCACAATACTAAAAGATTAAACTCATAAATATACTGACAGCTCTGGCACTAGACTCAGTCGGGCACTTCCAACCAACTCCTCACTTAGACTTCAGCTAAACTGCTAGATAAAATCTTTATTAGACAGTCCGTGGCTGTAAAACACTCTTTATTGTCTAAAATACTCAACGTAACTAAATTATCTCTTACCAACGGCAATCTTCTTGAATAGCTCTGCTCTGAATAAACTAAGTCGGCAAACGCTGCTAGCTATCTCACTTCGAAACTCCTCGCTACTTCACTGGAGGCTAATAATAACTCGCTACAACTCCATCCAATTCAATTCACTGCTTGTAGGCTTACGCCGATACTCACCACAGCTGGCTTGCGCCGCTACTTACCCACTAGCTGGCTTGCGCCGCTACTCACACTAGCTGGCTTGCGCCGCTACTCACACTAGCTGGCTTGCGCCGCCACTCCCCACCACTCTCTTCACACTCAAAGCTTTCATATGCTGCAAACTGAAATACTATAAATTTGCATATTGCTTCTAACCGGTACATAACTATAGATCCGAGGAAGACACACACGCTCTAGAATGTTAAAGTAAAAGAGAGGATAGATATCACTTCCACGCTAATCATGTTAAATCATTGACGTCACGATCTCAAAAAATGATAGAGTGCCTTTGTCACAAAGGTCACTCCCTCACAACTTAACTTATCAATATTTTTGAAAAACTTTCAAATAATGTGTACTACATAATTTCTAATCTTTTATAACTGGTTTTTCAAAGCAGAAATTTTTGCCTAATTGAATCAGAAATATGCTCGGATTAAATAATGCAAAATTTGATATAAAATGTTACTGGTGAGAATAATAAATTATGACTGGAGTATAGATACCCGCTCGTGGTATGGGTAAATCATGATTGGAAAAAACACGTTGCCCGTACGATGTAAAATAGGAAAGTACTTAATTATAGTCAAACGGATGAATCTGTATTTTTTTATGAAAAAATATAAATTATAGTCATTTATATAAATGACTGTATGCAAATTGTTGTAAAATGTGAACTTTTTCGATAAAAAAACCTAGTGGATCTTATAAAAGAAAGTAAAAGTAAATTTATATTTCAGAAACATTTATATATTTAAGAATTTACATATTGGAATTTATGTACGAATACTTATAAATTAAATTACTCTTTCATGCATCAAAAATATTCTAAATTAATGTCCTTATATCAGAATATAATGATCAACTTAAGGCGCCATCTTGCATACTACAGTTATATTCCCCTTTTCTTTCTTCATTTAATTTTATTATTTCTCATAAATTTTTAAACTATGTTAAAAAAAATATAACATGCATAAAAATAACAAGTTGGAAATTGCACGTAAAGCGTAGCAAATGAGGTGCGTTCGTTGATAACGAAGTCTTAAAATATTCAGATCTTGCTGATATAGTAGAGCGTACTTTGGATACAGTATAGTGGTCGAAATTTTTGTGTTCCTGTAAATATGCAGGGAGTAATTTTTATTATACTCCATTAACGTATATCTTATTCATAAAATGTGAAGTAGTTTAATATAATTAAAACACCCCCCAAACAATGTTTCCCCGTATAACAGTATTTAGTGGAATACATTTGTGTGGCCCTGTAATTTAATAATAAATATTCTTTGCATCACAGATTGTACAAAATGTATTTTTAGTACATATTTCATAGATTCATGTCAATTCTGTTATATTCAAATGAGTGTAACACCATTAAAATGCATTTGAAACATTTTTCCCCATTGACCGTAATGCAACGGAATACTTTTGATTGTCCCTGTAATTGATCAATGCATCCGATTTTCATAACATTTGAAATGACTCGACAAAATTATGTAATAAATATACGTTTTAAATTTCAAACGATTAAAATGCATTTGAAACTTTTTTCCCCATTGACCGTAATGTAACGGAATACTTTTGATTGTCCCTGTAATTGATCAATGCATCCGATTTTCATAACATTTGAAATGACTCGACAAAATTATGTAATAAATATACGTTTTAAATTTCAAACGATTAAAATGCATTTGAAACTTTTTACCCCATTGACCGTAATGTAACGGAATCCTTTTGATTGTCCCTGTAATTGATCTATCCATCCGATTTTCATAACATTTGAAATGACTCGACAAAATTATGTAATAAATATACGTTTTAAATTTCAAACGATTCGGTTGGGTAGTTTTTGCGTTGTTATATGCGGACGGACAGACAGACAGACAGACGGACTGACAGACAGACGGACGGACTGAGCGACAACAATAGGTGCTACGTATTTACATAATTACGAACGCACCTAATAAACTGCATCTGTAGAAAAACGTCATATTATTTAACCAGCAATTTGTATTATTGTATCAATATTAAGGACAATTTCACGATTTTACAAATATATATTCACATTTAGAATTAATTTTAAAAAGTAAAATGAAGATTTTAAATCTGAATGTCATGTTTTAACATTTTATGCATATAAATAATCATTTCTTTTTTTCAAAAGTATTAATACGTGTTTGAAAGCAAACGTCTTTGGCAATGTACCACAAGTTTTATTCTACGTCGCATGTATATGAAAATTAAAAATGTACACTCCTGGACAAAATTATAAACTCAGAAAATTTTTAATTTGTTTACATCATAATATAAATAAACTTAGCTTTAAATTAATAAAATAAAGATGAATATTTATAATAAGACATCTAAATTCAATATAACTGATAAAAAAAATGGAGCAAATAATTTAAATACGAAAATACATTACTTAAAAAAAATAGCATTATGTGAGACCTGGACAAAATTATAAACTCAAAGTTATGAATTTCTATATTCTGGCGTATTTAATATAAATAAATTCATTTTGTGATAAGAAACTAATAAATGGAGTCATTATGGATCAATACAAATCAATACGTCTATACATAATTTAATTTTTCTCATAAAATAACATTGTGTGAGACCTGGACAAAATTATAAACTCAAAGCTGTGAATTTCTACTATAAATAAATGCATTTTGCGATAATAAACTAATAAATGGAGTTATTAGGGATGAATATATTTCGCCAATGCATTTTTATGATTTTTTTTCAAAAAGATGAGTAATGTAAAAATAGTAATATGTGTAAACTGAAAACATAAAATTATAGTGTTTAAGAAGTGAACGTACTTTTGAATCCTAGTGTAAAGTATTAATGCACACATTCAAAAATGTGTTGAATCGCCATTTTTCTGAATAACTTCAAATATGCGACTCAGCATAAAATTGAACATATTCTTCCAACTACCCCATCGAGTACAGGTTCCAGGCTGAAAGTATAGCCACCTTTTAATAATTTGCATTTTGATATTGACGTCCATCGTGATAGACTATTCGATCCATTGCACCCCAATAATTTTCAATGAAGTTTAGATCATGGTCGCGGGCTTTCCAATTCAAGACATTTACATGCCAGCGCTGCAGCCACTCTTTTGCATTTTTAGCAGAGTGTATTGCTACATTATCTTGCTAAAATACCCAGTTTACTCCATCGATCAACGGTCCATATGGCAAAAGATTATCTTCCAGCATTAACTGGTAGTCTTCTGCTTTTTGTTTTCCATTAAGTAAGGCCAGAGCAGTTTTACTATTCTGAGAAGAACACCAGCCCACACCATCACAGATCTTTAATAAAATCATCGAGAGAATTGAAAATATGAATAAATATCGTTTGCATTAATACCAATATGAAAAATAATTTTACTGAATTAGTTTCTTATCGCAGAACACATTTATTATTTAGATAAAAAATACCAGAGTATAGAAATTCATACCTTTGAGTTTATAATTTTGTCCAAGTCTCACATAGTGCAATTTTATGAAAAAATTAAAACATGTATTGATGTATTGAAATGTATTGATGCATCATGATTCCACTTAATAGTTTTTAATCATAAAATACATTTATTTATATCAAATGTGCCAAAATATTGAAATTCAGAACTTTGAGTTTATATTTTTGTCCAGGTCTCACATAATGTTATTTTTTTTACGTTATGTATTTTCTTACTTAAATTACTTACTCCATTTTATTTATAAGTTATATTAAATGTAGATGTCTTATTATAAATATTCATCATTATTTTATTAATGTAAAGCTAAGCTTATTTATATTATGATGTAAACAAACTAAAAATTTTCTGAGTTTATAATTTTGTCCAGGAGTGTATATACACTCAGAAGAGCAATACGCATTTTATTCGGTTATAGAAATGTAACTAAAACATTTCTGTTAATCACAAGCTGGAAGAAGAAAAAGCGGAGAGATTATTGAATTCAATAACCTAAAGTATCGGAGTCACAGGCAAATGAAATTGGCTGCTCATTTTTAATGTTAAATAACATAACATTGCTTCAATATTAGTGTAACAAAAAAATAAAAGAGACGAAGATTTTTTAACACATTTTTCTGCGTAGAACGCGCTTTTAATCGCTGTTATTTTATTTGACAGAGTAAATTTTCATAAAATCCTCTTCAACCTATTATATAGTAAGATATAGTTACATAGTATATACGTCTTACTCAAAGTATTAGAAGGTTTAATAAGTTCATTTAAGTAAAATATTAGCTCTAACAGCAATTTAAAAATATTTTTACTCAAACACTGTTAAAAGTGAAGGTGACAAACCGGTGCCATTTGGGACCCGGAGGTGAAACGGCCCTAGGATCCATTGCAACCCGGGGCATTTGGAACACTAGGGTGCCATAGGGGCTTGGATATGTGGTTGCAGTGCCGACAGCTCTTTTACTGGGTGATTGGAGCTAAATAAGGTGTCATACACTTCGTACTGGCAGCAATGTGGCACCTCATCGGGTGACTGGAACAATGCGCATGCGCTGTGACGTGTGTCTTTCTGTTTTCTGTGACGGCAAGTAAAATGTATGGCTATGAGTGAATGAAGGTGAGCTCGATGGCCGAGCGGTTAGAACTCTGATCTTGTAATCAGACGTTGTGAGTTCGAATCCTTCGAGGGCCAAAAGTCGGTTTGTATATATTTTTATTTTTTATTATTGGACACTCTGGAATAAGGGTGCCATCTTTTCACCCTAATTAAAGGTGCCATTCTGGCTCCTTTAGGGGTGTCACCAATGAGACAAGCCTTTCACCCCTAAAAGGTGCAATGTGTCACCATTAGTTTTAACAGTGAATATTGGCCACAAAATGTTAAGCAATATTGATGATTTGTCTAATATCTACCAAAATTCTTGGTGCGAGGATATAATGAACATGTTTGTCTTCATATTTTTGAATGAAGGTTTCGTCAGGAGAACATTTAGGAAATGAATAACAACGATAATAATTAAATAATGTTAACGAACTTCCATGTAATATAAAATGTTGAAAATGGTCTGTCTCTGAGTAAAATGACAATGTGGGACCTAATAAAGAGTCGTGTCTATTTTTATGTAAACATAAGACGCATATTTGTGGAGGTGTCAGCGTTTTTATTAACCTTCCTACCCTGTTCAAATTTTACTCAATCTTAATAAAAACAATTCACACCAGAAGTGTTATTTAAAACATTTTAATATATTTAATTGGCTTGTTTCTCTAAATCTCTTATTTAACTTTCTTTATGAAAAACATTCTGGTGCGAATCGTATAAAATAAATTACAGATATGGGTCGATTAAACCCATTCAGGGTAGGAAGGTTAAAAATTCAATTTCTTTCTTTTTTGTTTATAGGATATATAAATTTCAACAAAATTTAGCAAAACTTTTCGAAACTTTAAAAAAGAATAGTAAAAACAATATACTTCAATTGAAAAATAGATGTTTTGAATATAAGATGAGGTATGGAATTGGCATGAGTTGACACATGCGCGAAATAATTCAAATTTTTGTTTCATAATTTGGTAGTCAACTATTTAAATCAACTTATTAAATAAGTTCTATTAAATATCGCAAAAAAGGATTCGGTATGAAAATGAGCGTTGTATTTGAAACTTAATTAACATAGTGTTTGAAGTATTGTTAATTATCAGAGTTACACCGCATGAGTTGCTCCAAGAAAATGCAGTACTTAGCATAAATAATAACCGGCTTTGAAAAATGATATAATTAATGACATTAACAATGATTTTAATATTGCATTGATTTCTAAAATGAGTTTTATTATAAACCACTTCCACAATTTCTGAAGTAACTATCGGTATGTAAGTGAGTTTTCTAAATATTTGATTGGATTTATTATAGAAGTTGCTTTAAAACTAGAATAGCATTTTTTAAGTATCAAGGGAACAACAGTAATGAATTTATTAAAAATGCATTAACCTCTTCGCTACTGGCGATTATTACAGTATTTTTAATTATTACTGAATTATTTCTTCTCTCGTTTGACTTCTGAGCGAGATTTTTGTTTTATTTTCATTAGTTCGAATCTTAGAATTTGAAACATATTCTTATATCGAAATTTCATTTATATTTGAATATCATAAATAAAATGGGACAAAACTGATGTACCCATTTGGGTACTCAGGGACTGAAGAGATTAATCAGTTCTCATTTATAGCCCTAGAAGGACAAGATGCGAAAACCAGAGGGAGAATCTGTTAGTTCCACTGTTTCCATGAAACGCAAATTTTCTGTTTCTATATGAATGGCAGATTTTTAAGTGATAATTCTTTGAAAAAATTATTTTTGTCCTACAGATTTTTTTAAAAATATTAAATTTACTAAGATCTTTTATTTTCCTACCTGATACCTTGCATGTGTACATTTTGTAGATCCTTTAGCTTTTATTGTTCATAATGAATTTTTTCTTTAAAGTTTTTCCGGAATTTGATACCAGTGGCATATTGTATTCCGATACTGTAATTTACTTACTGTGGAGTCCTAAAAATGACTATTCATGATCATTTTGCATTCGTAATGTGCCATTTTATCATATTAAGCTTTCCTACTGTAGCGATATCCGCGTGAATGAAGAGCATTTCTTCTGAATATGTAATGTGGTATTATACTCATGTATCTAATTATATTCTGTACGTAATATTATGTCCGGCTTACTATAAACAGCGATGTATACGAATGTGATTATTAGCAATCAAATACATACAATATTGAGGTTTAATAAGTGCTCAGGTAAATAAATATTTCGAAGAATATTTTGAGAAAAATGTGTATTTCGCAATATATAAGTAAACAAGCTCCTGAATATTGATTGTTTTATTTCTTACTGCAATCGTATTCTGGTTACATGACGTCACATATTAAAACATGAAGTTTTTGACTAGATGTTTCCGTATTATTTCTCGTAAAACATTGTGATTAAGGTTCTTAGAGAATGATTTTCAGAATCATGGGTAACATAGACACGGCTATTGCAATGTTCTTCTCGTATTTATTACATCAGGTGTCCTGTGGTAATAACGCCAAGAGCTAATAAACGTGTAAATCCGGAAGATAGCATCTAGAGATTATGGGCAAAATGTCTCTGAGTCATCTGAATCACAAACAGCCATTCGAAATTGAATTGTCACATTTGTAAACCTTATCGGTTTTAAAGGCAAGTGAGAGTCAGCATCCGATGGAAGATTTGCGAGGTGAATTGTGGGATCTGAAGAATAGAAATTCATTAAAAACACTTTGTTACTTACTTCTATCTTGAAAAGAAGAAAATATTGGATTCGTAAAAATTTTTGAATTCCAGTTTCCGTCGAATTTACACGTTTTAAGGATCCGATAAACCAAAAAACATGTTTTCACAAAAGGTCTGTCGGTGAATCTGTGTCTCTGTCCGTCTGTCTGTATGTGCATAAATTTTATGGGCGCTTAAATTAAAATGCAGAACAATAATCCAGAATGCTTGTCCACACAAATGCTTAAAAGTTCACATAAAACATAAGCTAAATAATTAACAAAATTTTGTGCATATCAGAATGCTTAAAATTTTATTTTAAACTTTAACCAAAAGAATGATTAATAACATACATTTTTGAAGTAACAAGTACATATTTAAGAATTCAAAAAATCCTACTAAATTTCTAATACACTTACTTCATATTATTTTCTATGTAGTATTGTAATACTATGACCTATTACTAAGTGTTTTTTTAATATGCCTATACATCTAATACATTTATTTTAAATCCTTGTACCATATGTTGTTGAAACATGGTATGTTGATGTGGAGCAGTAGAAGTGGAAGCTAAGATTTTTGCGCATAGATGCATTTTCCCAAAATTTCTTTAGAAACTTTAGTGATGGGTGATCAATCAAGTATTATAGTCAAAAATATCTTTTGTATTGCTTTTTTTTATAATTCTCAAAGAAAAAAATTCGGATCACAAATATTTTCTTTAGGAATAAAAAGTGAATTTTGGAGTTGAATAAAACGAAGGTTTAAACATTTTGTATTTCTGAATGTATTTTAAAAATAATTTAAAGAGTATTATATATCTTTCGATCTGCACTGATATTATTTTAATAAACTAAAACAATCTAAAAGGCATTATCAATACATTTTTGATACAAAAATACTATACATTTATATATTATAGAGAAATATTTAATTTCTAAAATACATATTTTAGTTTGTTCTGTTCATATTTTTATTATGTTTGGAATAACAAAGGATAATACACATGTATATATATGAAATACATTTTTTTTTTATTTTTGTCTGCTGTAAATACAATCGTTTTCGAAAAAATGTACTGTTTTAACTGTTCTATGAATTTTTAAATGCTTGAATGGGGTAATTTGAAATACGCTACATAACTTGTATCACTTCTCATAGTACTTAAATGATAATGGAACACACCTTAAACTATCGCTCACATATATTTGAAACACTGTGATAAAATATATATCAAGTAGAGTATAGTTTTATAAACAAAACCATCTACATAAAAGAATAAACATAAACGGTAACGCAGCTTTTCAGCTCTTGCAGAATGTCATGTCTTTGTTTATGGAGAATTTATAAGCACTGCATTTCGCAGTCTCATGCATAACTTTAAGATAATTTTTGTGTTACGATGTATCAAATGGATTTATGTGGTATACATCTTCGTTATGTGTACCTATTACATTTCATATTTTGCAAAGAATATCAGCTACGTAAATCCTATTTTATCCGCATACATTTATTCGCAAATGGGAAGGCCGTTTACAGTTATGGCTGGTAGACGAGCTCGTTTCTTTCTTCAATTTCGTTTGATATGTTCAATGTTTGGAAGCATTTTATTTATGAATACGTCACTTTTTGAAGTGTATTTTTATCAGTTTATTAAGTGATAAATCTTATGATTTGTAATATCTATATATGCTTCTTGCATACACATTTAACGGTTAAAAATCAATAAAGAACGGAATGTGGCATATGTGGAATATTTCACACCGAAAATGATTTCCAACTGAAATTTTTTTGCTGTTTCAAATTTTGTTTTACTTTTATTTTACACTTGAAGCCAAAATATGCATATTACAGTATGCATATTACAGTTAATGCAAAATCTAATAACCGCGATTTTTTTAATAATGTAAAAGTGGTTTATTTTTTATTTTTCTTGATATTGTTGTAGTTAATTTTTTTTTTCATTAAGAAAGTTCGTGTAAATGTATCGAGTTAAATAATCTCAGTAATCGAGTTAAATAATCTCTATAATTTATTTTTTATTTTTTTAAATGCTTTTAGATGCCTAGAAGAACAACAAATACTATATTTTTGAAAATTTTCATTTTGTTGCGTTTTAAAAATTTCAACCCCAACTATCCAATATATCACTTATTGTATACTTTTATTTTGTTTCAAATCATTATCCAGAATAAAAATTACGTTTTATGTACCAGCCTAAGCAAAATGAGAATTAACATTTGAAAGAAATGTGAAAAAGAGAAGAGCACACAATTCTTTTGATTTATGTTGCTATTACCATCAAATCTTAATGGAGTTTTAAACTATGTTGTTATAGTAAGATGAAAAAGAATTTCCGTGTGAAAAATAATTTTTCTTTTTGCTGTTTTTAATCAACATTGAAGAACTACACATTGTTTCTATATAACCATGGTTCAATACATTTTTTACATTCCCATCCATATATATTACCGATAGCTATTATTATATGAATCTCAATCTTTCAAATCTAATATCAATCGCTATAATATTAATTTTGTATTCGAAAATTCCTTGTAATTGATCATTTGATATTTCTTTAAAATACACCGTCACATAAAACAGTCAAATATATATATATATATATATATATATATATATAAGAGAAATGTTTATGAGGGCACATAAATATCTGAAATAAAGTGCATGATCTGGAAATAGATTTACAATATTAATTTACATATTTACTTTGTGGTAAGAAAAAACAAAAATGACTTCTTTCTACCCATATTGGCCGTAAATTCAGCATCATATTTTCATAGCCGCTGTAATATTAAATATCTTATATGTTTCTTTCATATGTGTCAGATAATTGAATTAAAAATTTTGGTAAGCATCTGTTCTTAACTACTTTTACTACCATTGAACACAGATTGATTAAACCAAAATATATATTTAAAAAATATAAAGATACTATTTTAAAAAACTTTGTCAAGTATAATCTAAAAATTGGGGTAATTTTCAGCATACAGATATAAATTTATACTTAAGTTTTAAATATACACAATTTAATACATAGGAAGTCTTCAAAATGTAATCCGTATTTGATGTCATTTGTATGTACTGTAATAATGAATATGAATCCAGACATACCAATCGAGCATTGAATACTAATATTATGAATAAAGATGATAGATATAATGCTGCCAATCACAGTAGACTTCAAAATGACGTTTTCGTATTGCATGTTATGTGCTAAAGTATTCTGTTTGAGATTTTTCTCAATTTAGCATTTTAAATTATGATACAATAGTTTTGTATTTTGCATTTTTTTTTGCTTTTTACAATATCTGTAAATCAATAGATGTTATGCACGTTATTAACAACGTTTTCTGCATGAATCACAACGTACATCAAATATTTGCCAAATAGTTATTTAAATAATATAGTAATTATTTTTTATCTTTCAAATAACAAATAAATGAAAATTACTTTAGATTATAAGAATCCATTATTTGTGCGACTTTCATGATAATTTATTTCTTCTTCTAACTTCTTTTGGACTTTTTAAAGAAAATGTTGCTGTGTAAAAGCGAAAAATAAAGAGATTAAACATAAAAATTTTAGAATAAAATGACAATACATTTTACATTCAGTTTTCAAAAAATCTCTTTTTAAATATCCAAGATTAAACAGTTCCCGGAAAATTTTATTAATTCTAGTTCTATGGTACTTTGTAGTATACATCGCATAGCTGATCATTTTTATACTTCCTCGCTATGGTTATTTACGAGTCGTATTTAATTAATGAGATCTCTCAGATAAAATATGTCACATTTTTCTATTTGAAAATTCTGGTAGCAAAAAAAACAGAGAATTTGGCTCTTACTACCAGTATTCATGGAAATAGCTTTAAGTATTTTATACATATTTAAATTATTAAACTTAATAGTCTATAATCATGTAATAGATATTATGGAATTTTCATTGTTATTTAATAAACCAGCCTTGAATATCTCTTCAGTCTGGTATACATGTAAGAAATATTTAGGTACATGAAGTAGTAGTTTTTTCCATAGTAGATTCTAAAAATTCTAAACAATGCAAATATTAAGGCAGAATTCAACCAATAAAAATAATCGTTATCAACGAATTCGGTTATTTTACATAACATGTAAGACGGTATATCTAACAATGTCCAGATCATGTATTTTACTCTGAACATAGGATTAAAGACCAAACTGACAAGTTAACGATAATAAACGATGTTTATATTTAAACTATTGATTTCCTAAAAATTATAAAAAAAAATCAAACTATTTTAATTGTTTAAAACAAAAATCAGAAATTTACTTAAGGGTGAATAACGTTTTATCGATTTTGAGTTTGAATTAAAAAATAAAACTTTTTTATCCTATAGTCTGTAGATTATCGCAGTGAAACGATTTGGCCGAATTCGAAGAAAGTTACTTTCTTCTGTAACGCAACGCATCCGTAGGTTTACAATGTTATGGAGCACTGTAATCGCATTTTAAGTAAAATGATTTTTTCTTTCAAACTGGGCTGGATCAGAACAAAAACCTATTAAAATGATCTTGGAATTTTTTTTAATTACAGGTAATAATATTTTTATGTAAACTAGACAATTCGAATTGTTTTTATAAAAAAATAATTATTTCCGAAGCAATCCCAAAGTGCGAAAACAGAGTCAGAAATAGACCTTTTTTATTATTATAGACCTTATATTCATATTCTAAAAAACAATAAAAAAAAAAACAATATTTTATTGGCCTTCCTGAGGGAAAATGTCACCTTAATAAATCAAACGAGTAGGATGGATAAAATTAGTTAAAATAAAATAACAATAAAAACGGGAGAAGCAAATAAAAATTGAACATAACTGTATAATAAATTATAAAAAATAAATTTTGAATACTTTTATATGAATATAAAAATTAATAGTTATTTAGTTTTAAATTCGAAAACCTTTTTAAAGGAAGTTTGTACCTCAAAATGTACCGTTTGCAGACTGCAAGCGGCTAAAAGGGTTAAAATATTCTTATTCCATAGTTAATTTACCGTCGTCAATATTTTGTTTTATATATTAATTATTATTATTATCAGTTTTGTATATGAATTTCAAAGCTATATATTTCTTTGAAAAATACATATTGTTTTTGAAAAAAATCCGTTTTGTATACAAAACTTGGTGTTTGTTTGTAAACTTATGAGATATTGCAAATATTTTACTTAACAAAACACAATGGATGAGATAATGGATGACATAAATGGTTGGCTAATATATTGTTGAAAAAAAAGATTAAATATTTCCCGATAGAAAGTTTGACTTAAACATATTTTTTGTCAAAATTTGTTTCCCCCAATCCACGAAAAAATGGACATGAGGATGAAAATTTAAATTTCTTTAAATATTATTGAAATTTTGCATATTAACTGTTAAGAGTGTACTATTTCATATTTTATCAAAAAAGAATTAATTTTTTGTCATTAACATACTTATTTTAATTAATAAAGTGACACTATGACTTTGTAAAAAAGACTGCGGCAAAAATCTTTACATTTCATGGTCTTGTACAGCTGAACAAACATTCCGAAAATCTCCAAATTTGGATATATATGATCTGACAGCTATTATTGAGAGTTTTTGTCTGCAGAGAAGTGTTCACTAATCTTCATTACAAAAGGTAAGCATATTTAATTACACTTAATTATTGTGTCACACCCGCAACAAAAAGTTACATTTATATCTCTCCAGAAAAAATATTTTTGATTTAAAGTTATGAAACTTTATATTCAAAAATAGTTTATTAAGATACTTTGAATTACAGACACAAAAGAAATTAATTAATATTTTAATTATAATTATTGAGCGTTGCGGGCGTGTCATGTCCCTGTTGCGGATGTGACATTTAATTAAAGTCACACCCGCAACGTCTTTTAAAATTGATTACAAATGCATATTTGAACAAATTATATGTAAATTTATAAAAGAATAATATGCTAGAAAACATGTACTTGACAGCTTTAACTATACCCTTTGATTTAATACAAGGAATTCCAGTTAATAAATAAAAATTTGCATCATCTGAGCATGTGACACTGTGTGCAGTTGATTTATTCAGTTTGGATTGATAAAATTGTTGCTTTACTGCAAGAAAATAATTTTATTAGTGATATATGATTAAGAAATTAATTTAAAAAGTAAGATTTTTATAAAAATGAAAAAAAGAAAATTACGAAACAATATTTTAGCAATTTTTTTTAAATTTGTTAATTTTTTTTATATACATTTTTTAAATTTTGTTATTTAATAGTATTTATCTAATATATATATTTTTAGTTTTTTAAAATAAGTAAATCAATATTAGGGAAGATTTTTTTTCTCTTTTAATTCAAATTAAATAAAAAGTAGAAGTAAGAATATTAGAAACTGTTAAAATGTTTATTAAGTTAGCATAAAATGTATAAAGTCAGTTTGAAATTAACCAAAATTTAACATAATTAACTTTATGTAAGATTAGAAATTTCAAGGGATAACTAGTAAAAATTTATTAAGCTTATATTTTTGGACTGGAAGTGCTATATTTATTCAGTTTACACATTGATTTCTTCTCTTTTGCAGAGAATGAAGAGTACAGAAAGATCACGATATCATTGAAAAAAGATTAAGGAAAACCCTTTTAAATATGAAGCATATCTACAACAAGAGAAAGAAAGAGACAAAGCAAGGAGAGAAAAGAAGAGACTATTTTAAAAAATCATGGTAAAGGATGGCAATCCTTTTGCATTTCATCTCATGGTAAAGGAGCTGTCGATGGGGTTGGTGCAGTTGCCAAGAAAATGGTAACACTAGCAACGCTCTGCAACTATAAATTCAGCTTCAGATTTTGCCATGTGTGTAGAAAAAGTCCTAAAAAATATAAAAGAACTTTGCTGAATGTGAAATTTCAAAAGATATTGTGAAAAAACTTCATGAATACTGGCACCAACCACAATCGGAGCTCAACATTTAATCAATACATTATGTTGTTTTTATTGATGTAGGAACAATTAATGTAGCAATTACTTCAGAAAGTGATCACAATAGAATTCGTTTGTTACCATATTTTATCAAAAATATAATATCCAATGATAAGAGTGCAGGTGGATATTTTGTAGAAGTTGTTTTTTTCTCCACATTAGAAAAAAAAAAAAAAAAAAAAAAAAAAGTGGAAACTTTGATGGACAAATAAGACAAATGAATAGGGATATTATAGAATAAGAGTATCGGAATAAAAATCAAGAAAATGTGTATATTTGGCTCAGTCAGTTAGATGTATCCATACTTTGACAAAGATATAATATCCAACGATGAATGTGCAGTTGGAGATTTTGTAGAAGTTGTTTTATTTTCGTCATTAAGAAAGTGAAAAGTTTGATGGACAAATAAGACAGATGAATGGTGACGATATAGAATTAGAATGTTTGAGAAAAATTTAAGAAAACGTGCATATTTGGCCCAGTCAGTCAGATGCATCCTAGGAAAAAAAAGAGCATTTTTGTAAAAAAAAAGCTACCACCACCAGAAATTATAAATTCAAGATTGGAAATGATTTTTTTAAATATATTTTCCGCTCTAGATGTTATAATTCTAATATTGATTAATTCTTTAATTAAAAAAAATCTGTCTTGAAAATATTTGTGTATATCATTATTTTATGGACTATACAAGTCACACCCGCAACAAAAATTTTGAATATTTTCCACAAAAGCAAGAATTGAATAAGTAATTTGATTTTTTCATAGAATAATTATTTAAGTATTACTGTCTAATATATAAAAATATAAATTCACTCAGTTGTCATAATTCACAGAGTTTTGCATTTTTGCACTGAAAGATGAAAATGCATGTCCTTTTTATGTCACACCCGCAACAGGCGGAAATTATTTTTTTTTTATAAATAAATGATACATCGGACAATTTTCAGATTTGGATAAATGTATGTGTAAGTGGTCTACATTGCAATTCATACAAATTGAAACGAATGCTCAAATTTTTTTTTTGCTGGTGACTAAATTAATTTGTGTAAATGTCACACCCGCAACTTTGGATTGGGCGGTCTAAATATTACTTAAATTTAAAAAATTTATTAAAATTCCATTAAAATTTTTTATAAGTTCATAATTCCATGAAATAAATTCCATGTTTTGACAAAAGACACATGAGTTTTATAAAAATTTCATATTTAAAAAAAAGAAGCTCGCCGAATGTAAGCGCATTCCTTTTAGGAAGGCTATATAAATGATGAATTATTTAATATTTTAAAACTCAAATAGGTTAATTTTCTGTGATTGCTTGCATATTTAAAACTGCTCTTGCTTTCACATACTTTTAAATTCATAAAAATGTGGAAAATAACATAGTTATATCAATACGTATTTGAAATTACATCTTATTCCCCCACGCCCAGTTCAAGGGTATTGTGCAATGTTTAAAAGTTTAGAAATTGCGATAACAGCAGGATTTATTGTAAGTCTGTTTTAAACGTTAATATGTTGTTAGCTTTACTAACACACATATTTTGCTTTATAGTACATTTATAAGGAAAAAATAGTTGTTTTGAAAATGCAACAATATAAAGCTTCATATTGTAGCAGTAATATAAATTTTATTCTGGAATAAACTTTCCAACGATAAAACGCATTATGAAAATTTTTATGGTATATTTTTACAGCTTTCATTTATTTTTATTCTCAATATTCATGCACATAATTATTTTTTATTTTTACTCTGTTTTCCAGAAACATGATATTGCGGGAAAATCTGTGCCTACTAAAAATATTTTCGAGATAAACAAGTTCATTTATATTTATTTTTCTGAAACAAGTACCCCAGCAAGTTTGATGAGAGGAGTTGGATAAATGTGCTCTAAAATGACGAAAAGAAATTTTTATTTTGTTTATCTCAGTACTTCAAACACTGCAGTTGCTTCACGTAAACACTATTTAGAGCAATAATGCTTTCTTTTCCTGAAATTTAACACAAAAACTCGCTTTGAAAATTTTCTCGTGGCCTATTTTATTTCTAGAAAAAGAATTGAAACTCTGCACATCTATAAAAGCGAACAAATTAATTTTTAAATATTTATCTTTGCTATTTTGCAACTTGATTAAATTTCTTAAAATAATTTCTCAAAATAATAAATATACAGGATATTTTTTTAAGTCATGAAAGAAAAACCCTATAACAAAATAGTTATTAATCCAAATGACTTGAAATTTCAGCAATATGCTGCAAAAGGGGATTTTTTATGCGGAGTAAAAAAAAACTTATAATCAAACCGACAAATGTTGCTGCATATGCAGTAAATCAGATGATGGACTCTCGTACGGCACACACTCATTTAAAACATGAAGCACGCATACCTTTTATTCTGTTCATTATTCTGGAGATATTCTCGCACTGACTGTGCCATTGATACTGAAAACGGTTGACAGCACATTTAACATCTACACAAATGTAAAGATATTCTCAGTCCCTTTCCCCAATTACTGCATTTTGGAAAACAATGGACGGAACTTGAGAAAAAGAAAACATTATTGCGAATTTATTATTTTTTAATTTATCATTTAATATCAAAGCATACATAATACAGTTATTCAAAAAATGTGACTAAGAACATCCGCATCTAAGAACCTGCACACATTAATTAATATACCGGGTGATCCAGAAGTTCCGGCAGTGTTGAAATGTTAACAATTAGAAAACTATGTACAGTAGGAAGATGCGATTTTCCGATATATGCTCAGAAAAGCGTAGGATTTTCGTTTACAATGATTTTTTTAAATAAATAGTTAACATTTTTAGCAACGGGTAGCGCTGGTATACATTATCGAAAGTTTCTATACCTTGCCTTATATAAGCAGACGAATTCATTGTGCAACATCTTTCTTAAGATTATTGCTCAGATTTCTCTTTAAAGGTCGTTAATGTCCAAACTCATTTTAGAAGGTTAAGAAAACTGCATTTAAAAGGAATTTCGATGCAAAATTTGATTTGTAACTGCTAAGTTAAAAAATGTTTCCTTTTTGTGACGAAGTTTTGTTAGTTAAGCTGTTTTACAAAAAGTATGAATCGGCAAGTTTAGCTTTGCTTTCTTATCGTACAAAGCATGGAATTAAAACCGGAAAATGACGGATGACCATTACAAATCTGAAGGCTATGATAAAAAGGTTTGAGGAAAAAGGCTCATTGGAAGATCGCCAAAGAAGCGGTAGACCTCAAACGTCTGTTGCAATCGTAAATGAGATAGAGATCGATGCCGATATTCAATCCACATAGCCAGAATATGGTGAATGAAGTGCACGTGCTATTTCACGACGAACTGGAATTTCTTATGAGACTTATGGTGATCACTAAGGACCACTCTCAAAAGATATCCGTACAAAATTCAGCATATGCATGAATTAAAGTCAACTGATTTTATAGCACGTCAAGAATTTGCTAGTTGTGTTTTTGCAAAAACTGAGAATTATGCGGACTGAATTTCAAATGTTTTGGGGATTGACGAGGGACACTTTTCCCTATGTGGAAGCGTGAACACGCAAAAATGTCGCATATAGTCTAAAGAAAATCCTCATGCAATTGGTGGAAAATCCTCTTCATGACAAAAAAATTGACAGTGTGGTGCGGATTTACAGCTTCTTTCATTATTGGCCTTTTTTTCTTCGAGGTAATTTTGGGTGGTAGATTGCAAACAGGTGAAAAGTGACAGATATTCAGCGCTGCTAAAGGATAAGGTTATCCCTCACTTGAAAAAGAGTAAAGCTTTCCATTCCGTAACATTCCTGCAGGATGGAGCACCTCCCCACATCACTTCTCCTGTCACAACGATACTGATGACTACGTTTGGAGATACTCGTGTCGCACTTTTCAGTAAGAATGGCCTCCAAGTTTTCAGATCTTATTCCTTGAGACTTTTGGTCGTGAGGCTGCTTAAAATCTTTTGTGTACTGAGATTGGCCTATGGTATTGACCCAATTGAAAGATGCTATACACTAGAACGTTTCAAAGATAACTCCTGAATTGCTTTTTAATGCTGAGCAGGCGGTTTTACGTCGTTTCACGCGGTACTTATAAATGATGGGCGTCATATTGAAAAGTTGTAACTCTTGGACACTGATTCTTTATTTTTAATGAGTTGTATCATACCATAGCAATATTATATTATCCATTTCAGCGTCCCAGTTGGCGAAAAGTGCAACTGTTATAACATATTTTTTTCTTATTAGAAAACGAAATCCCACAAGTTTCTAAAAATTTCTGTGAAAACCACATCTTTCAATTGTTTATACTTTACTAATTATTAGCATTTTTAAAATTCCAGAACTTCTGGATCACCCGGTATATATATATATACATAAGTGCCAACTTGTACGTATTTTTCCTATCACTAAAACTTGCCAAAAAATTTCACCTAATAATAGGTCGAAATCTATCGATTTCCAACGATGAAACAAGATAAACATTTTTATTTTATTTTAGTGGTAGGAAAAATCCGTACAAACTGGCAGCTATGGGTATATAAAGTTTGTCATAGTAACATAATTAAACTTAGTTACTTAGAATAAATGAGTATAGAACGTTAAAGTAAAGTTAATGTGAGTGAACGTGGCGTTATAGTCCTGTTTTCCCTTAAAACAGTTACCTTTTGCAAAGTCATGCGCACAAAATTTAAAACGGATTCAGTGATTCTTTTAGTGAGTTTTAAAAATTTCTAAAAAACGTAGAAATAAGGGCTGTTATCCTGATTTTCTGCATAGAAATTGTTATTCTAATGTGTTTTAACAAGTCTAAAACATTATCGCATGTATTCTGAATCATTCTATATATTTTAATTTTAAGGAGTTCTAAGATTAATTAAGCCACAAAAGAAATAATCTATTTATTTAAATATTTATTTCTAAAGTTTGTTTTTGAATCTAAATATATATTTTTAAATCTACGCAGACCATGATAATTTTTTAAGCGAAACGAACGAAATACATCTATTAAATAGCAGTTATACAGAACCTTTAGTGTTTGAATTTCTAAGATAAAAACAGTTTCGTGATTTTAGAACACATTTATTCAAATTCATTCTTGAAATATGCTTGGGCACATACTGCGCAAAACAGAAATATAAAAGCACTTATTTTTAGAGAAAACTAATATAAAAGGTAAGATTTCCATTAAAGATAATATTACAGGTACTAATCTACGAAGAAAAATACTGAAATAATAATAAAAAAGTGCATGAAAAATTCCTACATAAAATTCTTTATGCACTCTATGGTTTAAGATTTTATTGCAGCTTATTTTCTTTTTATTTAATTGTAGGTTTGGTTGTTTTCTCATTTCTTAAGAACGTTAACATTTTTCGGAATAACTCAAGCCCGGCTTTTTATTTTTATTTCTAACTAAGATTAAATATTTAACAAATTAAAAACACGTTTAAGTCTTTGAAATTATAAGATGTTTTAATTTTTTAATGTTTTGAAAAATTGTTTTTTATTGCTCAAACATACGCCCTTAACCGGTACACCTTCTAGAGTATTTATTTCTATTATTTATATTTGCTGGTTTAAAAAATAACTTATTCATATATCCAGCTAAGGGATATAGTTAACATTGAAAAGAATTTAAGAAGTCCTTCCGGCCAGTACCGGGAAGAAGAGGTAGCTTCCATATTCTTTACTTAAAAAAAATCAAGTTGTACAATTTAACCATACAAAGCTCAAATTAGTCGAACACGAATAGAACATTCTATACTTGTTTTTGTCAATACTGTAAATGAATGGAAATTTCGAGAAATTAACTTCATACAAGCTGGTTTTATTTAAAGTGATTTATATTTGATCGCCAAATTCGGAGATATAGTGAAGTGCCTGCTATTTTAAAACAACACGATGGGTGAATTTAATCAATGAGTTTGATCGAGATTTTTTAGATCATTTGCACATACTCAATCGCATCTAAATCCGACATATAAGAGTGCTGTCGCAGGAAAATAATTTTTTGAAAATTTCACACACTTTATGTCGGACGTTCCTCTCAGTCCGCACAACTTTGAAGAAAATCCGTGGTAGATATAGCTGCCACCACCGATATTAATAGGTGATATCGGTCACCCACTGTGAGGATTGTGTAAATGAACACTGACGCTGTCAAGTAACTGAATTATCAGTTTATTTAGAATATATGTATACACTAAATACGCTATTTACAATTATATACAATTACAAATCAGATATAGGTGATCCGGTTCAACATTAAATTATATACAGTAAAGGTTGGCTGTGTACTATTCCAATTACACTTTCCACCTCACACTCAATGCACGTTAGATTCACTTTATCGGAGATCAATCACGAATCTCCCAACACAAGTATACTCGGCCTGCACTTCTCGGCCCAGAGCACTAAACACCAGGACGTCTGTGTCCTTTGCTCTCCAGAAACGCACTCCTTACGCTCTATGAGCACCTAACTATGAGCACCTCCTAACACAGAGCACTCTCTAGGTACGAAACCCAGGTACGGACTGACTTAATCTGAGACGAGACTTGCTCTTCCCAAATCACTGAGTCACACCAATTTCAACCCCCTTTGGAGCTCATTCATTGGACACATCCTCCATTCCTTTCTGGCTTAGTGACATGCTGCTTATCTGCTCGTCATCCGCATACCTCATTGACAGATGGACATGCCTCTCAGCAATCTTCTCTTTCTCTTATTCACCACCTGCATAGGATTATCTGTCAATTCCCCTTTTCACAAATAAGGAATGTCACCTTGGAAATTCTGGTACACAGCCATACAATACGAAATATTGAAATAGAGAAATAGTGGAAATTCCATTCTTTAGCAGAAGTGGTATTAGAACCTGACACCCCCCACTTTAGCGGAAAATATGCCTTTTAGGGGCTAATTTTCCCCAAACATATAGTAATATCGCAGAAGATTTCAATAGTCTCTTTACAGATTTCTTCATTATGCTTATTACATAGGTATTTCCAGGTGTCTGAACATTACCTACTGACATCTCTACTGAACCTGGTACTAATATTACATAAACAGTACACGTACTAATATACTATTATAAACACCAAATTCAAAAATATTTACACATACACAGAAAAAAAAATTAAACGTGTGACAACACCCCTTTAAGGTTGTCCACTACTGGATCGTTGATGTTGATGGGCTAACAACTGGTTGTTCTTCCTAGCTCTTTCTATGTAGCCTAGAAATTGCATCAGCATTCAAATGTTGAGCTCCTGGACGATGAGAAATACTCAGGTTCCAGCGTTGCAAGGCAAGAGCCCATCTAGTGAGTTTGGGTGATCTTGGGGTTGTTTCGGTGAGAAATTTTAATGGATTATGATCCGTAATGATCTCAATTTGAGATCCATAGGTCCGCTTTTCAAACTTCCGCAACCCGAAGAGAACACTCCAAGCCTCTTTCTCCATACTCGGCCAAGCACTCTGAGCCCCTGACAATTTCTGACTGGCAAAAGCTATCGGTTTATACTGACCCTTTTCATCTTTCTGAGTGAGACAACATACTACTGCCAGGTCGGAAGCATCTGCGTGGAGCTGATATTCCCGGCCTACGATAGGTGTAGCCAAACTCGTCACTTTACATAACTCATCCTTAAGAGTATTAAATGCTTTTTCTGCTGTTTCATCCCATGGTACAGTATTTTTAACCTTCCCTTTGGTTAATTCGGTTAAAGGTACAGCAATTTCGGCATAGTTTGGAATATAAGATCGGTAAAATCCCATTAATCCCAAAACAGATATAACTTCCTTTTTAGTTTTTGGTCTCTTTAGATCCCTTATTGCTCCTATTTTTCCTCATTAGGTGCATGCGTTCCACCTCCAATTACATGACCTAAAAACTTAGTCAATTTTTCTCCAAATTTACATTTATCCAGCATAATCGTAAAATTTCTATTTTTAAGTTCTTCAATGACGGCCCTAACATGCTCACAATGCTCTTCCCAGGTGTCGGAGAAAATAATGACATCATCAGTATATGCCTCATTCATATCTTTCTGAAACGTAGCAGCCGCCCCTGATAATCCAAACGGCATGGTACGCCACTGATAAGTTCCATTATGCGTTGTAAAAGCTGTCAAATGTTTACATTCCTCAGCCATCTTAATCTGCCAATAACCCCTCAATAAATCATTCGACCATAAATACTTAGCCGTCCCTGCGGTATACATGATTTCTTGAGAATCTTTCATCGGAAAGGTTGGAACTTGAGTTACCGAATTTAAAGCTCTATAGTCTATACAAAGTCGAACGGTTGCGTCTTTTTTCGCCACACAAAAAATTGGATATCTAATTTCAGCGTTTGACACCTCGATTAGATTTAATTCTAAAAACTCCTGAATCTGCCTATCTAGTTCCTCTTTATAAGCTACCGGTACACTATATAACTTTGGCTTTTTCCTTTCTAACCCCGGTTTAAGATCTATACGATGTTCTCCTACATCCGCTGGTCGTGCAGGACCCATAAACACCGCTTTATTCTCCCTCAAAATAGACTTTCTATCTTTGACTTGATTGTTAGATAACCCTTTTATTTCGAACCTCTATATATCTCGTTCTACTTCCTGATCCCGGTTCAAAATAGGAATTTCCCCAACTTCTCCAAATTCCTCATCACCCTCGAAAACAATATTAACTATATTACATTTAGCAATAAATTCTCTTATTTTATTTTGGTGCACATGCTTCCTATTCCCGTCGGCTAACTCAACTATAAACGAATGCTGATTTCGTTTTTCGACTATGGTTGCCGGCCCTTGCCACCTGGAATATAACTTATTAGTTGAATCGGGGATTAACAATATTACCTTATCGCCTACTTCAAACGTTTTTTCTTTTGACCTTAAATTATAATGATACGCCATTCTATTTTGTTGCACCTCAGACGATATTTTTGCCTCATTTGCGGCTCTTTCTAAACGTCCTCTAAGTTTATTCAAATATTCATGAATTGCGTAGTATCTAACTGCTCCCCCTTATTTTCTCCTGCCCAGGATGACTTGAGAATCGATAAAGGATCCTCCGGCGCTCTACCATATAATAACTGGAAAGGTGCGATTCCCGTCGTAGAATTTGGGACCCATAATACAAATGGTATTTGTTCATGCCACTTTTTCCCTTCTTCTCTAATAGTATGATGTAACATACATTTAAGTGTCTGATTAAATCGTTCCACGAGCCCGTTAGACTGTGGATACTGTAGGGTCGAAAATCGTGGACTAGCGCCTAACCTTTTCTCAAATTCTTTCGTTAAGTCGGCAGTAAAATGTGTTCCATTATCGCAGGCTATTATATTTGGAATTCCTGTCCTCATAAATATTTGAAGTAACGCATCACACGCGGTTTTAGCCGTTAAATTTTTTAGAGGGATCGCATCCGCCCACCTGGTATGTTGATCAATTAAAGTTAGTATATACTGATGCCCTTGTGAACTTTTAGGATCAATAGGCCTAATTAAATCAACATTAACTACCTGAAATGGGAGTTCCGGCCGCGACACTGGGGAAATAGGAGCTCTATCATTTACTTTAGCCTCTCTAGTCAACTGGCACTCTAAACATGACTCACAAAATTGTTTAGTTTCTTTCGCCATCCCCTCCCAATAAAATGAATACCTGATTCTCTGTAAAGTTTTCTTGGCTGCATGATGCTCTCTAAATACCGAACTATGCGCGAATTTTAAGATTTCTTCCCTTCTTACTTTGGGTACTACTAATTGCGCTATAGTTTCGCCTACCAATTTTTCTTTATGATACAATAAACCATTTACAATATAATAATCCCCCTTATCCATTTTAGCTAATTCCCAAGTTTTCTCTAACTCTTTACATTCTAATTGGGATTCCTTAAACATATCGGAATTGCTAACAATAGCTTTATTACCTTTCTCCACTTCCGTTTTTTCCGTATTCAGAGTTTGTACATTTTCCGACCGCGCATCTATTGCGTAAACATTACAACTATCGTTACTCATATTTTCCTTTTCACTCGAATTATCATTAATAATTTCTGAACTCTCTAATTCTTGGGCTTCTAGCAATGGCTCCTAGCGGTTGACACCTGACAACTCACTAATCACTTCGGGATGTAAAATTACTTAATCATTAATATTATCAGTCACTGCGCAAAGTGTTTCCTGATTAATTATATTAGTTTGCCCGAATTGCGGAATAGCTAATGGTAGTTTAACCAACGGCGATTTAACTGCTTCACCGAATAACCCTTGTAAATAAATACTACCCGCTCCTTTTAATTTCTCTTCCGGTACCAAATCTTTATGAACAACACTAATTTCACATCCAGAATCAACCAATCCCTTTGCTTTTTGCCCATTTACACTAACTTTAATTTTCTCAAGTTTATTTAATTTCTCACCAATAACATTAGTTCTCTGTTCGACCTTTGCCGATATTCTCGCCACAATAGCTCCATTAGTAACTCTTTGTTTTCTTTTACCACAATCTTATGCATACCCGCTTTCGGATCTCGCCCTTTATTACCATTATTTCCCTCATTACCCACTTTATTACAAAAACGTTGGTAATGACCTCTCAAACCACATTTAAAGCATTTAGGCGCTGAGGCATCACTAGGTTTCTTAAAATCTATTTTCCTATCCGAAAAAGAACTAGTCTCATTACTCCCGTTTTGCCTCCAATTATTACTAACTTTGCTATCCTCCCTCGGTCTCATTTTTTCATTGTTTACGTGCCTATCTTTCCTTTAAAACTTTTATACGTAACGGCGTAAGACTTATGTTTAGCGTCAAAATAATTGTCACATTCTTTAGCATTTTTAGAAGTTTCTAACCATTTACCTTGATGAGTTAACCCAATATATGACGCGGTATCCTCATCTAACGTACTTACTAATTTATCAGTAACTATTAACTGGTTGACCTTTTCATAAGAGTCAGCACCTCTAATCTTTCAATAATTTTCCCATGTCGCTATTAAACGCGAAACAAATAATACATGAGTTTCGTTCTGGTTTCTCTTAGCCTTCTTAAAATTTTCCAAACATGCCTTCGGTGTCGGCTCATGTTCCCTTAGGACTAACTAATTTAATTCCTCATAATTCTCCATTTGTTCCGTAGTGGTATAAATTAACAAATTATCCGCCTTATCTCCTAACATATTTAGTAGAATTTCGGCCTGCTGGTTTTCCGGTACATTTTTAGTTTTGAATGCCCTTTCTAGACTGTTGAAAAATAAATTCCATCCCTCAGTCCCTTCCGGTACTTTGATAGATAGAGTTTTTACGCTTTTGATCAATTTTTCTATATTACTTTCATTATTAGATTACCTAGAAACATTAGAATTATTTGCCGATCCTTGAACCCTTAGTCTTTCCATTTCTAATTCATGTTCCATCCTTAATTTTTCAACCCTCTCTTCTCTTTCTAATTTTTCGCGTTCTAATTGTTCCTGTTTTTCTAACTTTTCGCGTTCTAATTTTTCCTGTTTTTCTTCACGCTCTAATTTTGCCTGCTTTTCTTCGCGCTCTAGTCGTTCTGCAACAATAGCGTCAGATAATTCCTTAATAACCCCCTCGTCATACTCATCAATGTCCATTATCTTTTTCTTAAGCTGAAATCTGGTATCATCTTCCGCGAATTCAACACCCAATTCTTCGGCTAACCCCTGAAGATCCACCTTTTTTAGTTTCAATAAGAAAGCCATACCTTCACCGATTGTTATTACCCTTGAAGAATAGTTAAACCTACCAAATTAATATTTCCTAAATTCCTAACTTAGTACAGTTATTTATCCACTTATTATACTAATTAATACCCTTCAGATAATCAATGCATTTCATTTCTAATTAACCTACTGAATACTCTAATTTTTCTCAACTATTGATATCACACAATATACTTCCAATAAAACAAAAGGTAAAACAACAATTCAATTTGAATACTATGCAATACAGATTTCAATTTATACACTTAGATAACAACATACAATTTACATAATAATACTGATACGTTGAAATTGAATAGAAGTATTGATGTCAATCAAGAAATCCACATAAAGAAAAATTGTAAAACATGCATATATAAATTTCTACAATTATCCTCACTAAAATATTTCCAAATTCAATACTAGTTCTCACACTTAAAACAAATATAATATTTTGATCACAAGATCCTTACTTTTATTTTGCCTCACTATGGCTCTCTTTTGAGCCTTTTTTTTTCACTATGGCTCTCTTTTGAGTCTTTTTTTTCTCACTACTTTTGGCCAATTAAAATTCTAAGCAAATGTTGTTATCAACCCTTCAAACTTAAAAAAATATTGTTTCATTTAAATATTACTTTAACAATAATTTAAATTTAGGTAAATTTAATTATTCCTTCCAACTACTATTACCACAATTAGTAAAAAAAAAATTATAGACAGTCAATACTAGCTCAAGTTATTATGACCTTTCCTTAAAATAATAGCCAATATGGTTATTAACACTTTATAAGTAGGAAGTATTGATAAAACACATAAATAATATAGACAATTTACTTAAATTTTTATTAATTATACAACAACAAATTTTGGTTCGAGATGTCAGCTGGAGGATGTGATCCAAACACCTTACCTTATACTTTATTTGCTGGGGAGGTAGTTCCACGATGTAGCGGTAATATGGCACAACATTTTAGTTCTTTCTAATACTGATACGGCACAGGCACAACACTTTAGCACACACTCGACGATACGGCACGACACTTTAGCACACACTCGACGATCCGGCGCGATACTTTAGCACACACTCGACGATACGGCACGACACTAGCACAAATTCGACGATACGGCACGACACTTTAGCAAACATTCGACGATCCGGCATTACCACGCCAGAATTCCACTGGGTACTCCTGCACTAACAGACTGCAACACGGCTCGCTGGTCACTGGTTTCATGCGATTCTATACCGACGCTACCACCAATTTGTCGGACGTTCCTCTCAGTCCGCACAGCTTTGAAGAAAGTCCGTGGTAGATATAGCTGCCACCACCGATATTACTAGGTGATATTCGTCACCCACTGTGAGGATTTTGTAAACGAACACTGACGCTGTCAAGTGCCTGAATTATCAGTTTTTTTAGAATATATGTATACACTAAATACGCTATTTACAATTATATGCAATTACAACTCGGATATAGGTGATCCGGTTCAACATTAAATTATATACAGTAAAGGTTGGCTGTGTACTATTCCAATTACACTTTCCACCTCACACTCAATGCACGTTAGATTCACTTTATCGGAGATCAATCACGAATCTCCCAACACAAGTATACTCGGCCTGCACTTCTCGGCCCAGAGCACTAAACATCAGGACGTTTGTGTCCTTTTCTCTCCAGAAACGCACTCCTTACACTCTACAACACAGGGAACCCTCTAGGTACGAAACCCAGGTACGGACTGACTTAATCTGAGACGAGACTTGCTCTTCCCAAATCACTAGGTCACACCAATGTCAACCCCCTTTGGAGCTCATTCATTGGACACATCCTCCATTCCTTTCTTGCTTAGTGACATGCTGCTTATCTGCTCGTCATCCGCATACCTCACTGACAGATGGACATGCCTCTCAGCAATCTTCTCTTTCTCTTATTCACCACCTGCATAGGATTATCTGTCAATTCCCCTTTCCACTAAGAAGGAATGTCACCTTGGAAATTCTGGTACACAGCCAGACAATACGAAATATTGAAATAGAGAAATAGTGGAAATTCCATTCTTTAGCAGAGGTGGTATCAGAACCTGACACTTTAGAAATTCAAACTGTTATATAATATCCGTTTATTAAGATAAAGACAAAACAAAAAATGTTCCCAATTATTTGTATCAAGGTCAAGCGCATCAAAACAAATCTTTTTCAGTTTGCTTTTTTTTGTATTCGTTTATAAATTTAAATAAAAAAATCAAATGGCGTCTATTTTGAAACAAGGTGTCGGATGAAGTTGGCCAACAAACTCGGTCGAGGCAACTGTATGTGCTATGTATGTACACACCAAGTTATATCCAAATCGATTCATTAATACCCATGTTATCAGGTGACAAAATTCAGATCATTTCAAAATATCAGCTATACTAGACTTTCAACGTGCTATAATTCAGCTATGTTTTAAAATATAGACGAAACAAAAAATGTTGTGGAATTTTTATGTCAAGTTCGAAAAGAAAAATATATTTCAATTTCTGTTTTTTTTTTTACTTAATTTTAAATTAATTAAAAAGATTTAAATGGCCACAAGATATCAGATGAACCTGGCTAAAGAACTCGATTAAAACATCGATATATACTATGTACACATAAATTACATCCAAATCAATTCATAAATAAGCGTGTTTTCACGTAACAAAATTCAGACAGTTTCAAAATGTCAGCTACACTAGAAATTTAAAGAACTGTAACTCAGCCATCTTTGAAGATACAGACAAAACAAAAAGAATGATCGGGAAACTTTGTAATAAAAGAAAAATAATTTTCAATTTCTAATTTTTTTGTACTTAATTTTAAATTTAAAATAGAAAATTAAATGATTTCCATTTTCAAACAAGATGGCGGATGAAACTGATTAACGAACTCAGTTCTGATATCAGTATAAACTATGTACGCAAAAATTTATATTCAAATCGGTTCATAAATATGCGTGTTAAAACGTGACAAAATTCAGACCATTTGAAAATCTGAGCCACACTAGAAATTCAAATTGTTATAACTCAGGCATTTTTAAAGATACAGACAAACAAAAAATGCTCTGGAATCTTTCTATGAAAGTGAAACACATAAAAGAAAAATATGTTTAACTTTCTAACTTTTTTTGCACTAAATTTTAAATTTTAATGAAAAATTTATATGGCCACCATTTTTTAAGACAATGGCGGGTGATGTTGGCCAACGAGCTCGATCGAGACATTAGTATGTACTACGTATATACAAAGTTCATTCAAATCGGTTCTTAAATTCGATAGTTACAGCATGACAAATATCATAAACACACACACACATATATATATATATATATATCAACATTTGAAAGGGGAGGGTAGTCAGGTCTGGATGGTCATGGTATTGTGAAAATATACCAAAATGTTCCAGAAGTGCTTTTCTCCGGACGGCTGCAATAGGTAGCTTTTTACTGTTTCTAATGAAAGTTACCTAAAAGCTAGGAAATTACTCCGGAAATCAGGTTGAAAATACAAGTTACGGATCCTCTTTAATGAACTTAATTGCGAATCGATGAATTGATCCTGGTACAAAAGGAATTTTGTACCAGATTAAACTTCACAACTGGAGAAAACAAATATCTGAAAATTATCTGTCTAACCTCAGACACACGTTCTTAAATTTCGTTTTCAAAGCATTGCATTCCATATATTCTTATCAATATAAGCAATCAAAAAGAAAATGTATATATGATACATATATATCATGGGATTTTCGTATCAATTATGGATTAAATCAAAATAAAATCAAGTAATTATTGCTAAAAAGCCGCATATAGAGCATGTCACATTATGTAAAACTGTCGTTAACTTAAAACAGTTTTATAAACTTGAAACTCAATTCCATACGCAAAATACTTCCGACTAATTAAAATAAACTTAAATTCTATAACTTTAACTATGTACCTAGTTTTTATGATTGTTTGAGATATACGTTAAAGATGTTTAATTTTAATCATGCGTATAAAGCAGCAGTGAAATTCAAGGAATGTCTTTCTTTCTAACCGATGGCCAGGCTCCTACCTGCTCGGTTGACCCATCGAAAAGAATTAAATACCTGGTATCGAGGACGCGTTGTCACTTTGTATAGTGAGTCCTATACAATGTATAGGCCTCACTATACAATATACTTTGCACGATTCAAATACTTTTGGAAAGTATTTGTATGCAGTCCTGCCCGTTTCTCTGTAATCCTATTCGAACTGCCACTGTATGGTTATTAACTCGTTTATTGTTCTTTAAATGTTTGATATTGGTCTTTCCAGATCGTATGGTATTTGTTTTATTTTGTTTTCTGCTGCTTGTTTGGTTAATTTGTCCGCATCCTCGTTTCCTTGGATACCCACGTGTGCTTTAACCCAACTAATCTTGAAATTGTTGTCAGAGACTTGAATTAATTGTAGTATGTAAATAACTGAGTGTGTTGTGTTAAATGGTTTGTTTAGTGATTGAATTGCTAATATGCAGTCCAAACGGATGGTTTAATCCAACTCTATGCTGTTAATCCCATTTTGATGGTTTCAGTATTGCCAACACTACGGTTTGAAAAACACTGGTGAATTTTCTGAGAGATGCTGACCATGTTTGAATTTTAAAAGTTACAAAGGCCTTCCCAAAGCCCCATTCCAATTTTGAACCATCTGTGTAGATGTGTATGTCTTTCTAGTGATGCCCTAGTCTTGGTTTAATTGTGTCTACTGGGTGCGTGGTCCACGCGTTTATTTATTTATTTTTTTACGTCCTTTGTATGGCTCATATTATTAACCCCTTATAGGTTAACTCATTCCCTCAGTTTTTATATTCGACCATACGTATCCTCGTACTTAACTTGTGAGTGAATTCGAATCAGGCCCTCAAGTACCCGAAAAACCGCAGTGCAATTTTATATATCCTGACAATAGACAGCAGGAAGTGAATCTGTCAGGAAGACATACCTCAACGCGCCTTGTGTTTATGTTGTGACGCCCTATTAGGTCAGCATAAACTAGTGTTTTTTCAACTACTGTCCTATACCAAATCTTTATCATTTCTGGCATAAGTTAACAGCTCCTAGAAGCCATTTCTTCCATCATGTTAAACGATTTTCTTATTTTAGTTGTTTGTGTTTGATAGTGTATTAGCCAATTTAGGTGTGTTTTTATTATAAAACCCAGATATTTTATTTGCTCTTTTCCTACCAGTTCTTTTCCGTAAATGTTTATTCTTTCTAAATTATTAGTGTCCTCTATTGGATGGTTCCTAGTGTGTTTTCTGTTTAAGTACAGTAGCTCTGTCTTATCACAGTTGAGTGTTAGCTTGTTTTTCTGTGATCCGATTGTTAAATTACTCGATGGTCTCATTGGCTACTTAAATAAGTTTGTTTTTAGTTTTTAAGTTTAAGGATTTAATCTATGTCAAGTTTCGCCGTATTCTGAAATATAAAATTGAAGGCATATACTAAATGAGAGAAACACAGGAAAATAAAGCATATACTGCAATATGTGGACGAAAGTTTAAAAACAAGGTGAGAGAACACATTACTAGTTTAACAGACAAATCAAAAAGTTATCAAGCCACAACTTAAAACAAAATTTAAATATATGTTATAATGAAACAATAATCCTTAAACTTATGTCAATTATCGTGTCTCATTAAAAAAAGATACAATATAAATTTAATAAAAGGTAAGAAAGAACTTTATAACAATTTGTCATATTGCATGCCAGAAATGCAAATCAGGTGTTTAAACATTGTAGAGCATGTGATAAGTTGTGGGTAACGTTGTTATACTAGTACCCTATAAACCGCAATAAAATAGATATTCCTCAACTTAATTTGAAGACACACATAGAAAAAAAGTTCAGTAGTAATCGAAAAAGCCCTGAAGGCAACCACGTTCTGATTGAAAGCGTTTGATACTGAATTTTACGACTGTTTTGAATGTAATAACGGCTTTTGTATATTGTAATATCTTTAAATGCACATTTTAGCAACGTTTACTTCATTTTATTTTGTTACCTATAAAATCTACAAAATGCTTAAGAAATCTTTAAAATGCAGCTTAAGAATTACCGGCAGTATATTTTAATTTATTAGAAATATAAATGTAAAAATGAAGAAATAGAATAATGTGAAATAAATAATGTGAATAAATAATGTGAATTCTACGTGCGATATTTAAATAATTATATAACTCAAATAATGTACTAAAATTTGCCTTTCAACTGTAAAGCTTAAAATGAAAATCCATCAGTCCGTATTTCGTGAAGGCCGCGCACTCAAAATTAACAAAAATATAATTTATTTCTCAAATCAAAATATGAAAATGAAACTTTCTCTTCCGAATCATCATTGAATATTTTCATCTTGTTCTACACGAACTAACAAAAAAAAGACCACCATCGACGACTATTATTCTAAATTACTCATTAAACCGGCGAGAAGCATATGTCAATTAAGGATTTGTGTCAAGAAAAAATGAGGATGTGGTAAGATAAAATTCAGACGTTTGTGCATGATGAGGCACCCAGAATTAAAAAAATAACAGATTTTAATATCTACTGTCCGCAGACAAAAACAATGAATTAATTCGGAAATAAATCAAACGAATTCATCTGCAAAAAGTATTTTTGAGTATTTGTTGTAGAGTCAGACTAGAGGTCTGAACGGGCCGAATTTTCCAGGCCGGATACCGGCCCGCCCCGAACGAGAAAAATATTGGCCCGGTCCGGCCAATCCGGAACGAAAAAAATATTGGTCTGGTCCGGCCCGGCCGAAAACTTAAAATTTCGGCCCTAGGTCAGCCCAGTCCGGAAAAAAAGTTTAAAATTTGGTCCTAACCTGGCCTGGCTCAAGTGAATTTCGACAGAACCTTAATCTTTATTCTTACGGAAAAGTTCAGACCAAAAAACTTATCTTGGCCTTTTTTTTCCTTGTTTATAATCTCCATTTATGCACAAGTGTCGTAGGCTGCGATATGTACGCTTTTATTGAACCTTTGTTTGATGTATGTAAATATTTCAGTTAATCATAGTATTATTAATCCATGTTCCATTTAATGGAGACACAAAAATCTAAAAAATGGCATATGGTAAAAGTAAAATCTTTAAAGACGGAATCGCATTGGAAGGAAAAAAATACGTTCCCTTCTTAGTAGATGTAAATGTTTAATATATATTTTTTTCTCGCGTATTGTTGTATTCATTTTGTATGGATGAACAGTTTAAAAGAAATTGCAGTTTTCATTCCAAAAGAAAATTCCGTCATTATTCTTTTTTTTTATGTGTTTAATTCTATTTTAAAATGCCTAGTAATGTACGATTCTTTAAAAAGAATAAATTTTAATGTTTAACTGTAGAATAATGACGACTTAAAAGTATTTGCCTTTTCTGAAAAAAATTTTTACTAAGCCAAATTTTACTGATTTATGAACAGATTTGGCCACGTCGAGAAAAGGATTTTCATACGAGATTATTCAACAGGAACGTATTATTTTGGTTCGTGAAGACTAGGCAGAATGAAATCAGTGTCCGCTTCGTACGGAAAAATACGTTAGGCCCGGCTTGATGCTCGTGGAAAAAAAATCTGGCCCGACCCGTGCAGATTTCTAAGCCAGACTGCACCCATCTTGTTTTAAAAATGTGGAAGTCTTTTTTTTTTTTTTTTTTTTTTTTTTTTTTTTAGTATAGCTATGGATAGCTAATGGATAGTAGAATTAGTATAGGGATAGAGAAGAACTTTTATCGGGCAATTATTTCTGTAAATTAGAATATATAAAATATTCTAAATTCATCTTTTTGTTAATGCAATAGAAAACAAATTTTCAGGGTTCTTTAAAAAAATGAAGATCTTTTGTATATTTGAAATTAATAACTGCAGTTGGAATTGTATTGTCATATGTATTGAAAACGGCTTTTTGAAATAATTTTCTGTAAAATGTTATAGATAAGCTTTTAAAAGCATCGACATTCTCATCGTCATTCGTATTTACAATTTTTTGAATTAAAAATTCATTAGGCTTTCAAGGATTATTTACATAATTGATACGCAAGTGTTTACTGGGTATTTCAGAATTTAGAAAGAGCAGATATGGCTTTTGTTTAAAACACAATGAATATCTAAATTATAGTATGCATTTAAAACCGATAGTAAGAAATATTAAATATTTAAAAAGAAATAAAATATGTAAATGGAATTTCGTTATAAAAATCTAGAGTATGGGACGTAAAAATAGAAATATCTAATTTAATGTTAAAATAATAAAATTTGTCCATAAAATAAATAATTCGAAATTCGAACAAAAAATTATTAGCCTGATAAAATTAGCAGTAAAATAATATATCTTATACGATTCCTGTATGAGTTACGTTTCGATAATTTCGAAGATTTTTTTTAGATTTAATTTATACTTATAAACTAAGAAGTGAACTTTTAAAAATATACCATATAAAACCTAATTTACAGTAATTACTAAAAGCCAAGTACAAGCATTATTTTATATTTAAAAAAAATACAAATATATGTCAGGATTACGCATTTAGAAACGTCTAGATTATTATTTTAAAATATATATTACTTATAGATAATTCTTTCAAAAGGCTTAAACAATTTTGTTGTAAGATAACAATTAAAATTATTTAACGATGGAAGTTTTTTTTCGGAAAAAGAATCCATGATGTTGCATTTAATACGAGGTTTTTATGTTTTCTTTGTGTGCTACAAATTTTCACATTTTTTAAGAACAGCTGTAAAATGACTTTCCTGTATAAAGGAATCTGTATCTATAAATTATAAAAGGAATGTCAAAAGATTTTATGATGAGATTTATAAAATTCAAGGTGTGAAAAAAACACTTTGGGCTGATAGAGAAATTTTTGCTACTGTCAGTCTCAAAACCAATAAGACTACTTGCATTACTCTTTAAAAAATACAATGTTTGCTGTACGCAGAAGGAGTGCAAATTATTTAACCCTTTCAGACCCGACTTTAATGCTGTGGATTAAAAAAAAAATACCATGTTAAAATATCATAATAAGGTCCTAATAAACATGTTTAAGGAAAAAATTAAGAAAAAAGTAATTATTTTAAAAAATAGGAAAATGTTCACTGGAATGGACAACCGATCAATGAGGTAGAAGAAGTCAAGTATTCAGCGCTTGAACTTCTCTTACGATTTTTGTTCTAAATATCAATTTATTTACTTAACAATGCTAGATAAAGAAGCTATAACACAAAAAAATGTTTCAAAAAGTTTATACTATAGTAATTTCATTGCATATTAGGAGGTATACAGTAATAATACACAGTTTTGCAAAGCATTTTCACATATTCCTAATTTTGTATACAAAGGAAATGAGTTTTTCCTTATTTCACATGGAAATGAAAAAAACAATTTCTGCCCCTGGTGAAGCATAAATGCACTTTACATTTATTGCAATAGATATGGGTTTTACCACTGCAATATCATAACAATAACATAACGGACAATGTTGTTCCAAATTTTCATCTGTTGTTTCATTTGTAAACTCCAAATCTTTAGTTTTGAATGATTTTCGTCTCCAACTGATATCTTTTTTCGTTGTAAGAAGAAATGATGAATCTGAATCAACCTCTAAAACTTCATCATCGGAACTTTCAGATGAATCATGGGCACCTACATATGTAAAAGTCAGTATTCAGTAATAATAATTTTGTATAATATAAAGCTTAAATTAATTATTGGAAAATATTTCAGAAAATTTTAACATAATTTACTTTCAGAAACAGATTTATTTTCACTATCAATAAAGCAATCATCATCAGAATCCAATTCTTCAATATCTGATATTTCTGCACTAGTGATGCACTCCAAAACTTCTTTCAAATCTTTAGTATTTTTCAAATTATATTTTTCTAAAATAAAAAATGAATATTTAATCCTCCTAATAATTTATTGTTGTTTTAAAAATAATTCAAATGCCTAAAATAAATTAAATTACAAAAACATTATAATTCAACTATCTAAAGAATCACAACCACCTGTACCGTATGTCCATTGTAATGGACATGTCATTTTGCTCTCATTTTGGCTAAACTATAACCGGTAATTAAATAAAACTATTTCCAATCTTAAGATGAACTTACAAACATTATATAAAAAAATCACTGACACATTAGAAGGAATTATTCATAAAAATCAAAACAAAAAGAATACTCACGTTTTTGCATACCAAAGCCTGACGCCATTTTCAAAAAAAGCAAGCTGTAAAGATCTGTTGACTGTTGCCAAACCAAAAACCGCAAAGATGCCAAAAAGATTAGTTATTCATCTATTCATGGAGCAAGTTTTAACTCTCTTCAGCTATAGGATTAAAAGAGATAAGGTTTTAAAATGTATGTCCATTGTAATGGACACCAGGTCTGAAAGGGTTAAGTTTAACTAGTAACTTTTAGAATAGTAATGCGTTCGAGTAACTAATGTATGAATTCGAAGAAAAAATATGAAGCATCACTTTAACGAAACATAGTAAGGTTTACTTCAATACTTTTCGAAAAATTTTGAAATTCTTCTTCATTTACCTTCAAGGAATTAGGCATAAAATTGTCATACAACTGTCTGGTTATAGTTAAATTTTCCTGTAAGTTATCATAACATATATCATTATTTTCTGTTATTAATTTTAAACGTTTTATTTTCTGTACATAATTACTGCCTATTTTCTGCAGCATAATTATTAGCCTCATATTAAATTTGCTATATTTTGCATTTTATTTTGTGCAATAGCAACCCAGTATTCTGTTTTTTTTTACTTTATTTTTATCTAAAAGTATACTTTAATCCAGATAAGTTATTTAAACAAATGTATTTTGCTTTCATGCGTTTGTCATTTGGAACCTAATTAGTTTAACTCATAAAACAATATTTTTGATACAAATATTTTTGTTCAAACGAGAGTCTCTCTTTAAAATCGGTATAATCATAAAGTATGCATTAAATTTTACTTGTACCAAAAATAAATCCTCTCACGCATAAATAATTTTTCATGATTCATAAAAAATCTTTTTATGATACCCATTATAAAATAATTTTATTATTGTGCTACATACTAGTCATTTCTTTCTAACCGATGACCAGGCCCCTACCTGCCGAGTTATCTCAGCTTAACGGGTTAGATACCTGGTATCGGGGCGGACGACCGCCTAATTGTCACGTAGCCGCAATAAACTTTGCTTCGCATGCCATCATTTCTGCAGTACTTGCTTGTCGTTGAGCATACTTTGTTTCACCAGTTAATTAATAGTACACCCTGTTGTTTGAACTGCAAATGGCTTCGCAAGATGGTCTCGTAATTTAGAGCCTTGATCAGATGACGAGACCTTCACCTGTCAAGGCACCTCCAGAGGTATAATTCACAGGTAACTTGGAGGGCTTTGCACCCACGACGGATTTTACTTGCACCAGGCGCCATTAGCGTACATGATGGAATTTTAGCCAGCAAAGTGGGAGCGATCTACGCAGACAAGTGCCGAGGTCGGCTGATTGTGGCTAACGGTTGCTGGATTGAGTAGTTTATTGCCTTTGTGAATGTACTGAGTTTGGCGCCGCACATCACTCCCACTCGCCGTGCCAGGTGAAATGGTGCTGGAGCTAAAATTCTTTGAGTCGAAACGGTGGCATGTCCTTAGCAGACAACAGGGGGGACAATTTTGAGGGAGATTTAGAAAAATAAATAACCAAAACTAAAAAGGCCGGAATGCTAAGTAGTGCCAGAGAAGGGAGAAATTTTGGGCCGAAATGCAAGGCAGTCGAATCGGTTTTGGTGGTGACGAAATCCCGCCTTTCTACCGTACCCAAGGTAAAAGAAAAAAAAAGGTGCTCCATGGGCTTTCGCATTGGATCGGGTCCGGTAGCTCGTTCGGACAGAGTCCAAATGCACCTAATAAAGAGGCGTACTGTCTCTAGAAAAAAAACAAGGAAAAAAAAACGGAAAAGAAAAACCCCGAACACGTAATACTAATAATATATATTCTACATAAAAATATGAGAATTTATATCATAAAACTTTATAAAACATAAAACATAAAACATATTTATTTTTCTATTTATATTCTGAGGATGACTCTATTAATTTTTGAGTTGAAACATGTAAATAAAAATGTTTTAATATATTTTAAATGTTTTTTTATTATTATACAACGTCTTAGAAGCAAAATGTTTTATGATATAAATTCTCATATTTTTATGTAGAATATATATTATTAGTATTACGAGTTAGTAGACGTAGTCAAGACTTATTTAGTGTTATTTTTCACATTCACCGCGAACACGTTTCGGACCGCACAGAGTCCCTTGAGTCTCTGCGTCGATGAGGTCAACGTGGGCGGTTCGGGGTAAGTGGGATAGTAGGTTGCTTCCCATTGCTCTTCGGACCGCACATGGTCCCGCGGGTCCCTGCCTCAATGAAGTCAGGGACCTACTAGTTATTATCAGTCCACAAGTCAGATCTCTGTAAATGCATACTGAAAATTGTTTTTGCATAATAATGAATAATAATCCGTCCTTATATGAGGTCCACATGCATGAGAGGGATAAGGATGGCAGCGTTTGCAAAACATTTTCTGCCACTACGTTAAAGCTAAAGTTGTCGAGTTGTATTCCTTTAATAACTATAACTGAAATGCACCACAAAGAATGAGTTTGAAAAAGTGGCAGAAAAATTAACAATGCAATTTATGAATATTGCGTTCGGAATATTAAGAAATATTTTTGTCCCATTTTAATACCTGTTTCTGTTAAAAATGCGCAGTTTGGATTTACAGAATGCAGAGTGTTTAATCTTATACGGATAAAACTCTTTAAAAATTCTTAGCCTAAGGTACTTCCCCCTGTAAATCTTTAGACGTTAAACTTATCTTTATTAATGTTTATGAAAGATTTTTTTTTTATTTTTCCAAACACGTAGTACATAGACTGTGACATAAAATCATCGTTATAAAAATGCTTACAAGATTTTTTTGAATTTTGATCGAAATGCAAGTTCAATTCTCTTTAAAGAAATCAAATCTTTAACTTCTGAAGTTCATGTTAAAAGATACATTGATTTATATCGAAAACTTGATTTTGGCATCAGAAAGAAATTACATTGAAACCTTTGAAAATATATCGATGAACTATTAAAATAAATAATTCATGGTACCTCACACTTGTAATATTTATATATTAAATGTATCATTCCTATCCATACAACCAGGGATGCAAGCGCTGCGCCAAAAATAACGGATTTTAACCTGTAAAGTTTAATAGTATTCTTTGTTTTATTGCAAAAAGCGAAAAAAACCTTAGAGGTTTAGTGGTATCAATCGGTCATTTCTGGCGCAGTGCTTGCTTCTCTGCATACAGGGTGTATCTAAACAACTGGGCAAAACTTTGAGGGGTGATAGTACACATCAAGACAAATAATATTAAGTGGGAAACTAAGAGTCCCAAACGTCTTCCGAAGAAGATAGGCGCCATCAAACTTTAGGGTCCATTCTTTGAAATAGTTATAAAAAACGGAAAAATTGGCCGATTCGTTTGCGGTTTTCACGAAAACTATTCTTTATGTCAGTATTGTCTTGAAAATAAATTATAAATTTCAAAAAATGCCGATAGAGGGCGCTTTAGACTTTGGAGTAACGAGCAATTTTTTTTTACCATTATTTTTTCATCTCATTAAATGTTTTTAGAAGTTTAGACATAAACTTAAATTTTGAGCTCAAAATCTGTGATTAAGTAGCGCAAACTGAACTGTCTTCAATGGGAGAGGGTAGGTTCTAATTTCAAATGATTATAAAAAAGAGAAAAATTGGTCAATTGATTTGCGGGTTTCAATAAAATTATTCTTTATGTCAGTATTGTCTTGAAAATAAATTATACAGATAATTTCAAAAAATGTCGATAGAGGGCGCTTTAGACTTTGGAGTAACCAACAACTATTTTTAACCGTTATTTTTTTTATCTAAATAAATGTCTTAAAAGCTTAGACTTACATATTGAACTCAAAATCTGAATCGTTGTGAGTAATTAAGTAGCGAAAAATTGAACTGTGTTTGTAGGGTGGGCAGGGTAACATTTCAACTCCTGAACACAGTTCAATTTGCGCTTCTTAACCCCTCCCAACGATTCAGAATTTGAGCTCAAAATTTAAGTCTAAGCTTTTGCAAGCCTTTAATTTGATACAAAAAATAACAGTTAAAAACTGTTGTTGGTTACTCTAAAGTTTAAGGCACCCTCTAACGGAATTTTTTGAAATTTATCTTTAAAATTTAATTTCAAGGAAATACTGACATAAAGAATGGTTTTAGAGAAAACTGCAAACGAATAGATAAATTTTTCCGTTTTGTACAATCACTTGAAATTTGAACCTTCCCACCCCCATTGAACACAGTTCAGTTAGCGCTACTTAACCACTCTCAACAATTCAGATTTTCAGCACAAAATTTAAGTTTATGTCTAAACTTCAAAAAAATTAATGAGATGCAAAAAATAACGGTAAAAAATAGTTGTATGTTACTCAAAGTCTAAAGCGCAATAAATAAAGCGCAATAGTCTAAAATCGGTATTTTTTGGAGATTTTTTGAGATTTTGGAGTTTTGTGATTTTTTTTGACATAAAGAATAGTTTTAGCGAAAACCGCAAACGAATCGAGCAATTTTTCCGTTTTTTTTTAATCATTTGAAATTTGAACCTCTCCACCCACGTTGAACACAGTTCAGTTTGCACTACTTTACTACTCCCGACGATTAAGATTTTTTACTTAAAATTTAAGTTTATGTCTAAGCTTCTCAAAAAATTAATGAGATGCGAAAAATAACGGGTAAAATAATCATACGTTACTCCAAAGTCAAATGCGTCCTCTATCGGTATTTTTTTTTTAATTTATCTTTATAATTTATTTTTAAGACAATACTAACATAAAGAATAGTTTTCGTGAAAACCGCAAACTAATCGACCAATTTTTCCGTTTTTTATAATCATTTCAAGTTTTGGACCCTAAACTTTGATGGCGCCTGTCTCCTTCGGAAGACGTTCAGGACCCTTAGTTTCGCATTTAATATTATTTGTCTTGATGTGTAGTATCACTCCTTAAACTTTTGTCCAGTAGTTTAGATACACCCTGTATAACACAAAATATATACAGAAAGCTGACAGAGGATATCTTATTCATGATGACGCACGTTCTTTGTATTGGTGAAATTGTCCGTTAGTTATTAAAAACAGGGAATGTAATTAGATAATTAAAATTTTATATTCCCACGATATGGGATTTTTTTATTAAAAATATATGACCAATAAAATAGAGAATCATTATTTTTCTGCCAGAGGAAGATTGTGGATGTCTGGTAAATGGTTCATACACACATTTCATTTTTATTTTATTTCAGTTACTTTATTGAAAACTTTTACATACTTGTCTTAAACAAGAATCATAAAATCTTTTATGGAGAATCTACATAAAATGTCCATACTTGCCAACGATTCTATTTTTTTTTTTTTTTCAGTAGATTCATACAAAAATGTTCTTTTTATTAAACTGCTGAAATCCAGCGATCTTATAAAACAAATATTTCTTTATAAAAAAATTGGTTATATGTAGAAAGCCCATATTATGTGTTCTAATTATTTATACAAATTATTTCTAATGTAGAAAATAAATTTAATTTTATAAATTCTATTAAAAATGTAATGAAATGAGTTGACAAGTCTATGGATTTTTTCATACCACTGTTATCTTAGAAAGAATGTTGTCATTAAAAATCGCCCAAATGTTTCAATTAAATTAAACATTTTCGGTATTAAAATACTGGTAACCAAAATGCCGGAGATTTGGAAGATCTGTGAACTTATATCTTGAAATATTATTTTCATTTCTCAAAAGAAATTCTACCAGACATTTCTAAATAATGATTCTAAAGTATTTAATATTTCTATTAAACGTGGTGATATATTATCATTTAACTCCTCAAAATTTACGGCTTCACGCGCATATTACAGATTTTTTTAAATTCCATTTATTTATATAAAAAAATCGTAGTTCAAAGAATATAAATAACAAAATTTTATTTTTAGAAGCTACTAAATGATTTGCATAATTTATGCAAATACTATGCTTGTACAAAAGCTCTTTTGATAAATAAGTTTACAAACTTTCCAAACCCATACTGAAAAATATTACAAACATATACTGCGAAATTTGATATTGAATGTTAAAGGAATTACTCTGAGACATTTTAATACTTATCTCTTATTTTTGCATTTCATCCACAATAGTGCGAATCTCTTTCGACATGTCACATAGAAATAAATCTTTCCTTCAAAATCATATACACTTCATTAAAATTCAACAAACATCTTTCTTGGAGTAGTGCCATTGGAATAAACTCTCTACACTTTGTATCACTGAATTTTAAAAGAAATACTAAATAGCGTCTCATTTTTTTCAGTTATTGAATACAGAATACAATTTCAAAAATATAATTCGAACATTAATATAAATCATCATTTTAAAGTAGCGAAAACAAACTCTTGTTTATTTGAATACTGTAAAATTTATTGGAGTGATTGAAGATGAAAAAAATATATATCCCATATTTATATAAACATCTGAATTATTTTCAACTTATGTACGTGTACAACTGCATTCATACCTGCAGTGAAAATTATATAATGGAGTCGATGTGCCAAAATTTGATAATTTTTAAAAGTGATAACGCTGTTCTAATTAAATTCTTAACGCAAAAATACAGTAGACTCCCTTAAATCCGCAAACGAGAAATCCGCAACTCTCTAAAATCCGCACATATTTTATGGATGTAAACAATGAAACTTTCAGTTCATATATTCGGACAAAATTTCATTTTTTCAGTTTTGTATCGATTCCATATATTTTTTAATTGGTAATTTTCTTAATAATTCTCTATTCATGTTATTTTCATGAAGGAAGAATAAATTTTTTGGGGGAAAATTCAAGATATTGCTGATATCACTAGTAATCACAATCTTCTTACCAAATATATTTATGCATTAATCAAGATTTTTTTGGGTCATTCAGCCTGGCTAAACTTGAAAAAAAAATCCTTATTTTATTATTTTTATGTGAATTAGTAATGTACTTTTATGAGGCAAGTTTTGTTGAATAATTTTGGAAAAATATATTTAATATTCATCAATGAATATTTAATCATACACTATTGATTATTAACTTGACCTTTGCTGTTAGTACTTTAATCATTTTAAAAATTATCTATTTTTTTTTTATTTTAGTTCATTACTTATTTTAATATTTTATTATATTGTAAGCATTCATTATAGTTCTGATTGCATTATTAATTGCATGCAAACTATTGGTTAAAAAATGTAAACAAAACAGTGACCAGAAATCCGCAAAATTCTAAAATCCTCTGGTCCCAAGCTTTGCGGATTTGAGGGAGTCTACTGTATTATAAATCTCAGAGATAATAGAGCATCTTCATTAAAGGAATGAAAAGCAAAATATGTTTCGTAATTTAAAGCATTGTTTTAGGAGAATATTTCATTGAAATACATAACTTTGTCTACAACTTCCATGGATGTAATAAGTATTATATCAAGTACTATGAAAATGCATGTATCAAATCAATAGACTCAGTACAATCTTTCAATAGATTCAGTACAAAGCCAGTCGTTCCAATCGAGAGGATTATAACAAATTCCTAGCGATTCCTTGAGACCCAGGATTTCTAGCTTCCTCCATATGATATAACCTATATCAAAGATGGCTAATCTTTGTTACATGGAGCACTAGCGTTCCGCAGAAAAATCTTAACAATAATTGCATTTTTTTATGATTTATTGACAGTAATAGAAAAATAATATTTAAAACAAATAGATATAATGAAACTATAGATTTTTACTTTTGAAAATTTAAATTATAAATTGCTTTGATAATTATGATACTCTTAGTCATCATCTGTTTGCAAAAAGTTCGTCATAAAAAATAATAAAAATTCTCGCATAAGAGTCAATCCACGTAAAATGAGCAAAAATTTTAAAAAAGTCGTGGCCACATGGAAACCAGTTTTAATAAAATTTTATACAACGGTTCAACTCATATTCAAATAGATCCCTGCAAAATATATTGACAAAAAATAAATTATTTTATCAGATTTGAACATTTAAAAAATTCGAAAGTTTAAAAATTTACATCTTATTATTTAACAGAAATAAATTTAACTTATAGTATTATAACCTCTGAAAAATTATTTTATTATTTATTTAGTAATATTAATGTGGTAACGCCATGATTAATTTTAAAGTGATTGTAAAATATTTAAAATTATCGGATTTTGAGAAAATTAGGAGAACTAAAGAACGTGTGTGAAAATTATGCCTTATTTAGTATTACACATAAAGATTGATTTCCCCGAGTTTGAAAATTATTATTTATTTCCTTCAGCTTCAATAAAACTTGGAAAGTTTAAAAAATTACAAAATTATATATTTTCCTCTTATACATGCATAGAGAATAAATAAAATAACGGTATTAACAATGTTGTACAAACATAAAGATTAAAAAATCCAAAATATGCTACAAAAGTTCGAGATTGACTTTTGATTCCCAATATTAAAAAAAATGGGTTTAAAAATAATTTTGTTACATTCTGTGCAAAATTTCTGTTTGAATTTCCGCGATTTTCTTAAAATATTGCAGGTTTCAAGAAGAAAATAGCTCTACTATCTACAAGAATTTAAAATTACAAGAATACAAGATTTGTTCATCTCTAATCATTTTTAATATCATTCTGAAGAAAAAGGGAACTAGTCAGATGTGGCAATCCCAAAACTCTCTTCTATCTTATGCATGTTAATACTTCCTAAAGAATCCAACATAGTAGCGCCATTGGTTGGATGGTTTAAACCAAACTCTAATTAGCAACAATTTATTTGAACTTATATCTGAATCTGAAGTTTAATGAAGGTCCCTGCATAAGGTTTTGAGGTTATTGCAAAATCTTTAAAAAGAATCTGCATAATAGCGCCACATATAGGGTGATACGTTAGTTTCTGGTACCAAAAAACGATTGGATACAAAATTTCTTTAAGATCGGTCCACCGTTCTGTAGATATAAATAGCTAGATCCTGACCCAAAATGACCCAATAATCGAATTTTCTCGAAAATGTGACCTATCCCAATGGCATTCTCGTGCCCGAAAATGGTAAAATCCAAATTTTTCCCAAAATCGTTAGAGCCGTTTTTGAGATAAAATTTACACACACACACACAATTTTTGCCCGCATTGTAGTATAAGTTAATAGAAATATTAAAATTTTCCCTTAAAATTTTTCATTTTCTATAGTTTAAATTTCATTAGGAATAAAAATTTAAATCATAAACTACGCCAATCTCTTACACAGTATCCATTCTTACCTAAAAATAATTTATGATATATATTTTTAATTCCTAAGGCTAATAATCAAGATTAATATTTTAATCATGTCCTCACATACTCGATTTTGTATCAACTTTTAACGTGAGTTTACATACTTAAAAAAAAAACTGTTTTGAAATCTATCATTTTGCATTTACTCTTAAATAAACATGTTGTAATTATACGCAAATTTTCATTGAAATATGTGACTTGTCAGCAGAAGCTAATTTGTATAACATACGCGAATGCAATCAAAATGTAATGTGTATAGTAGATTAGTTAATGTATAAGGCCACTTTTATAAATGTCTCAAAATTATAGCTTGAAAATTCTGAAAATTATCGTTTATAGAATAAGCTCGAAATTCTTTGTTCCCAAAGCAAAACAAAACAAAAATATGTATCCAAATACAATAGTACATGCAATATTATTTACTTTATGTTATAACCAATATTTAATTTGGATAACGCCGCTCGTCTTTTTGCTTCCTTTTGGGAACAAAGGATTTTAAGCTTATTCTATCGATGATCACTTTTAGAATTGTCAATGTATATTTTTGAGACTTTTATAAAAGTTTCTCTATGCGTTTAGCTATTACATTATGCACATAATATTTTGATTGCTTTCGAACATGCACAGAAAATCCTTAATTAGTAAACTTGCTTATTTTCCCTCAATTTTGATCATTTATTAATTCTGATTTTACGATATTAAGTATAATATTTTTTGCCATGGATTCTGAAAGGATTTTTTTATATTAAAAAAAGAAAAAAATATAAGCAAAAAAATTGGTTGAATTTGGGACTGATTTTATATAAATCTTAATTTCTCTACGAGTACACATGCTATCCTCATAACAATGAACACAGTTTATTACAATGAGCCTCTTAATCATGTTTTACAATTTGAACGCTTTTGCTAACTTAGTTTTTACAGGGTTATACAAAAGGTATCCATTTTTTTCAATTTGTTGATAGTCCCCTACGGGGTTTCGGGAAAATATCTTCGCAGAAATAAAATACCTATATTATTGTATTTACACACCTGGAGTTTCAGGATAACCCTTGCGTATTTTTGTTAAATATTTAACAAAATTTCTAAAATCACAAGTGACCAGTCTTGATTTCCATATAGTGTGCGTTATGCAGGCTTCAAAATTTCAGATATACACTTTAAAGTCGTCTTCCTCAGACATTTTGTCATGAACTATTTAAACATATTCCACCAATAATGAATAACAAATTTAAATGTACAATTAAAATATGCACATGAAAAAAGTCACTATTAGCATTAGATTATGTATATTTTGGCCACTCATGCGTCTTTATTATAAAAAATATTCCCTTCAATTTACATTATCACTTAACAATGTATGAATGATGTATCAACAAAGGGAACAACTTAATTAATTACTTTTTTAGTTAAAACAGATAATGTATTGGATCTAGAAAGTGACTACGTAAGGATGTTTTAAATGAAAAGGTGGAATCTTTTCACATTGGAGGTGCAATGAAACAAAGCAAATTGATGCATTTTTATTTAAACCGTTCTCGGACAATAAACCATTTAGTATAAATTACCACTTATCTTTAACTTCTAGAGAATTTAATAAATGAAGATTTCATTTTCTTCAGTTTTATCGCGTGTTTCGTAGTGATATAAAATATAATGTGTAAATAAAATATAGTAACTTTCAGTTTTTAGTACTATTTTTTAATCATCGGTAAAGCTCAATTGATATTTTAATGCTTTTTTTTCTTATACCATTGTTTTTCTCAATTGATTTTTTTTAATCGCGTGAACATTCTATGTTTGCGTCCAAAATTTCAATATATAAAGAACAATCTATGTTTACATTTTTCAGCAAAAAAAAAAAAAAAAAAAAAAAAAAAAAAAAAAGAATATGCATATGAAAAACACAAAAGCACAAAGGAGAGATGGGGTCACATGCAAACAGTTCACTCAAACATACCTTTTGCTTTTAACTGGGTTAATTTCTATAAACAAAAACTACTAAATATAGTAAACATACTTTTCTATACATGGTAATTTTTTAAATCGTATTTACAGTTCTTATTAATAGTTTATTAATTTTTATTAATAGATTTATTAATTCAAAAATTTGTTTACATGTGCCCCACCAGCGGGGTAAGCATAGGGAAAAATATCTTTTGACATGCTTTTTAATCTGTTATTTGTTTGTCGATATAATCATTAGTTATGTTACATGTTAAATTCACTACAATGATAAATATATATATATATATATAAGTTTTTCTAGTTTCTGGACGATATGTTTAAGCACAAGATTATAAAATGAAAATAAGTAGATTCGAGGGTGATTAGATGATTAATGATTGTTGCAATTTAAAAAAAATAAATAAATTTGACAAAAATAGGCTTTTAAACTTTGCTTACGGGTTTTTTCTGTGGGAGATTTTAGGGAGGGACATTTAAATAATATTTATCAGAAACCACCGAAATACGAAAGATTCTTATCCCTCTATTTATCTTCCTTACTTCTAAATTCATGATAAAGAAAATACTTTAAATGATTAAAAAAATCTCGATTTTAAGCTCTCCCCCCCCCTCCAAATTAAAAACATCTATTTCTTTTGAAAAAGGGAGGATGCTTGCAATCGGAATTTTATGATATTTATCACTTTAAAATTTATACTTTCTTAAGATATTACTGAAATATACAGTTGGCAAAAAAAGTATTTGTACACTTCATTTTTTTCAATTATGATGAAATTAAACAAAAGATTTAAGCAAAAAATACTGTAATACACTAATTTAATGCATTATAATATTATTGAAACAAAAACAAAATTAAACGAATCGATTTTTTACATTATGATAAACAAATATACAAAAATATAAGGCAAAAAAGTATTTGTACACTATATTAATGTAATATAATTAATGAAAATTTAGTAAAATGATGCAAATTAATATTTTGTGTGAATTCATTTAGCGTTTATGACTACTTCTAGATGGTGTGACATAGATTCCATCAATTTTTTGTAGCGGTCTGGTTAATGTTATTCCATGACACAATAGGAGCTTCTTTAAAACTGTTTTTACTGATACATATTTTTTTCGGATTTTCTCATCCAATAGCATCCGCAAATTTTCTATTGGATTCAAGTCTAGAGATTTTAGAGGAGTTACCAGTCGTCTTCGAGTATTGTCGTAAGCATGTGCTGGTGATCACAGCAGTATGCTTTGGTCGTTATCCTGCAGAAAGTGAAAAGCTTCCTCTACGCATAATTTCATGGCACGGTTTAATAAATTATGCCGCGACACATCAATGTATGTTAAACCTGTCCTTCCATTGTCAATAAATTTTAAATGTCCTGCTCCATTAGAAGCTATACACCCCAAAACTATAATATTCCCCCCAACATGCTTGATAGTTTGAAGATAACGTTTTGGATCTAGAACGGTTTTATTTTTACTTTAATTTTTTCGAATGCTTGGTGGTAAGAAAATTCCGAATTTTCCCTCATCAGAAAAATTTACTGTTTTCCAAAAATCCAATGATTTACTTCTGTATGCGAAATCGAATACTATGCGTTTTCGCCTATTTGTTTCGCTGATGAATGGATTTTTCCTTGAGGTTCTTCCTTTAAAATCTGCATTGAGAAGAATATTTTTTATTGTTTGAGGTATTACTCCTCTGATGCGAGAAGATGTTGCAAGGTCTCCAGCAAATTTTTGAACGGAACGCATAGGATTTTTTAAAGCTTTTTTAACAACACTCCCTTTTCCCCTCATTGTTAGTTTGCTGAGAAGTCCTGGTTTTCATTGAATTTTGATGCTTTTAATTTATTCATAGTTTCTCACTATACATCCAATAGTTGTAAATGGTAATTTAATAGCTTTTCCAAATTCTTGTTGCGAATTTAAATTTTTATTATGCTCAATCATAGGATTTCATATATCTAGAGGTGCCTCTCTAGTTTTAGGTTCTATACTCAATTACTTCAAGAGCAAATTAGATTAAATGTCAGACAAATATAATATGAAGTTAAAAATTATTAACAGCTTCTGTAAAAGTAGTCCTTTGAACCATAAACACTATAAAACACAGTAAATATCAGGATGGAGAAATGTACAAATACTTTTTTTGCAAGAAATTTTTAAACTTTTCCTATTAGAAAATTATTTTACATCTTTATCGAAATTTTCTGTTGTGTAATTTAAAACGCACGGTAAACAGACTATATTAAAACTATTTTTTGACAAAATATCTGCTTTTAGTTAGTTAAAAATTAAAAATTTTAGAGTGTACAAATACTTTTTTTGCCAACTGTATCATCATTCAAAGCATCATATACATAGCTATTTTAGAGATGAAAGTAAGTCATCTAGAAATGAAAGAAGCAAATTTGTTCAACGTAATAATTTTTGTATAAACAGTGCATAAAATTTTATTTTTATAAAATATTGCATACCATTATTATATTTTAGAAAACATTAAATTTACTTAAATTACAATTGAACATAAACGAACCTGTCGCACTTTAGTTGTTTTTGTGGAATTTTCAATACGAAATCATATATTGAATGACAAAAAGTATTCTATTTCAGGGAAATTATAGATTTTGAAAGGACATTATTTCTCAAGAAGTTAATAAAAAAGAAACAGAGTCACGGGATGATTATTGAACCACTTATGAATTGTCCATAACTGCCTCAACTGGCCCATAAATTCCCCATATGGCAACTAAGGTTACATTGACAAATCATTAATATTTCTCAATTTTAGAAGAATTTCTTTTTATCAAAAATATTTGTTAGTATCCATAGTATATGAAAAAACATTAAATTTCAAATAAAAAAAAATAAATAAACAAAGTTATTCGTTTAATAAGTTGGAACTGAGATTTTATTTTTGAGATATATAAACAGTGTTTTGGCTACCGAAGACAAAAAAATATCTAAAAACTCCATTTTTTTTGGCATAAATCTACAGGTGCTGCCATTTTAGTCTTTTTTTTCAAATTAAAAAAAAAAAACATATATTAACTAATGAAAAAGTACGATGTTCACATTTGCCCCAGTCTCCCCTATATGAACTATAGCAAAAATAAGGGGAGAAATGGTGCCAATCAAAAAATCTGAATTAAATTTTACACTTGTGCTCGAACCGCATTTGTCCAGTTTCGCACTACTCTCAGATATATGCTTTCCCAGTCCCCGTCTATAGGTTAAGGAAAATGTAGCCAAATGGCAACACTGTGCCAAAATTGAGACATTCATACATCACCGCCTATTTATTTCCGCCCATGCTTTCTTATGTAAAAATGAGTCCTAACGATGATCTCTACCTCCCCTCCGACTTTGTACACTAATTTCTGGGACATCCTGTACATCCATCAGCAGCTTAAAAGAAAACATACTGACGTAATTTCAAAAAAATATTGTCACTTGCAAACTATTTTATACAGGGTGAGTCATAAATATCGAAACAATAGGGTATCTCCTTAAATATTGACCCTAGACCCATACTTCCAATTGCAAAAATTCATGAAAAAGATGAATTTTTTGATAAGATAAGTTGCAACTCCTTGGGGGGGTCTGTTTTAAAAAATACGAAAATTAAATTTTTATACGGACCCCAGAGGATAAAATTTCCAAATAGAAAAATGTTCTTTAGCCCTAAATAAAAGCGTATAGGTTTTTGCTTTAAACTTCGTTGAAATATGCTAGATGTCTGCAATATTTCGACCTTGCCGCCAACTTCGTAATTGGCCCGACTCATTGACCGGCCCGTCTTATTAAACACTTTTAAAAGTGTTATCAAATTAAGTGATATTAATTAAACTCTCATTAAAAGTGTCTTAAAAACTTATTGGCGCAGGCTATAAGTTTAGTAAATATAGTAATAGCGATAACAGAGTTGGGCAAAATACATCAAAAAATCATTTTCGATACAAAATACAAAATACATTAGTTTTAGAAGCTAAATTACAAAATACAAAATACTTTTCAAATCAAGAAAATTCAAAATACAAAATACATGTATTTTCAAAATACATTTAAAATACAAAATACATTTGAAAAATTTAAAAAGTTTGTGTATAAGATTAGAGGTTTGTACGTGCCATGCCGGGCACAGTCAGCTGGCCGGTTTCGGGCCAATTTTTACCCGCAGCACTCGGGCCGGACCTGTTCTACAGTCGTTCCGGGTCGGGTATCGCGTTTATTTCTTTCTGGAGTGTAAGCTCAAATGGACCTCGTCATCATTATTTCGGGTCCCAGTCTTTACTGTTTACGACACACTGGACCTGACTTATCCCTTCCAGACCGGATCGGGACTGGATTTCATTCTTCCTAAAGGACTGCAGTAGCCTCAAATTTAATTATTGGTCCTGACCATCCAGTATAAAAACACATTGGCTCATTTATCTTGGCGTGGCCTACGCGAAAACTGCTTAAATCTGTCCCAATACAACAATTTTTTACAAAATATTTAGATATTTTTAAATTGTTATAATTTTACAATTAAAAAATTTAATTTTATTATTTAAAAGATTAGTAATATATTTCTGGGTAATAAAAATAAAGCACAGTAAAATGAACTCTAAATCTGTCTATAAATCTCTTCTTAAAAAGGCTAATGTGTTGATTCATGCAAATTGCAAAATAAATTTAATAACAATGAAAACGAATACAATACATTTAGAACAAATTATGTATCTGCTAAGAAGAAAACCTGTCTACAATGGATTTTTTTTCTTCTATCGTGTGCGAATCCGGCTTAAAAGATTTACTGTATAGCATTTTCCAGATTTTTAAGTTTTCAAGGCATGGAATAGAGATTAACGATATTATTTATAACTAAAACACTTACATAAAAATAAAGATAAATTTAAGAAATAAATATCACAGTCCAAAATGCTTTTTAAAAAAGAAGTCTATAAACACGATAAAAAGTTAATATAAGTATTTTTGGTCAGAGTTCCTCGTATAAGATGATTTTTAATTATATCGACACAAAAAATTATATTTTCTTAAAATTTCTATAAATTTAGTCGGATCGGGCTAATTGAGTGTTTGTAAGAGCGGGGCTTGAGCCAATTTTTTAACTTTTATAATCGAGCAGGGTTTATTTCGAGATTTACTTTTATACCAGCATGTGTTATGGGCTGGATGCTTAACTTTTACACCTCGCCGGGCCAATAATGTTTGATTTGTATCGAAATGGGCCGGACTAAAAAGATCTTTCTACGGGTTGGACCAGACTCAACAATTTCGGATGGTGTAGATCTCTTATTAGTGTTTGCAAAATGCAATGGATAATAGCTTTTTAGTTCGGTACTGTATAGGCCGGCTAAAAGATCTTTCTATGGCTTGGGGCGGATTTACAATTTCGGTCCATATAAACCTCTTATTAGTCTTATTAGTGCAACTGTAAGACATTAGTGTTACACTGATTAAATTCTTTAAAATTATAAATTATCGAAATAAAAAAGCAAAAAAAAAAAAAAAAAAAAAGCAAAAAAAAAAGAGAAAAAAAGAAAAAAAAAGAAAAAAGAAATAAAGGAAAAAAAAATCAATCTATGCGAGAATATGCTTTATAAAGGAAGAATACTTACAGATAAAATGATCAAATGAATATAAAATACATAAATTTTTCTTGCATATAATTCAGTTTCATTTTGCGCAAAAAGTAAAGTGTTATCAAAATAATTCACAACTCAAATCTATGATTAGAAATTACGATTGACCTTCAAGGGGGGGGGGGATCTTAATTTAGGAATCACTCAATAAATTTCTTTTTGGAAAATTTTTAATTAAGGATCGATCGAAACAGGTTTTTAATTCCGAATTTCGGTGATCAGCACTAACAATTAACAGTAATAAATAACAAAACATGAAGTTTGATGACATTCAGTGCATTAATTTTTGCTAAAATCCTGAAAAATGCAGCATAGCAGCGCCACATGTTCAGCGATTTACACCAACACTTAACAACTTAATCTGACAGTCTAACTAAATCTGAAATTCGATAAAAATTCGAGCATTAGTACTTGAGATAGAACTAACGCAGAAATCGCGAAAAATGTAGCATAGCAGCGCCACCCACCTGTGGCGCGATTTACACCAAAAATTAATCAGCAGCAAATTATGTTAACGTGTAACTGAATTTGAAGTTTGATGAAAATCCATACATTAATTCTTAAAATACAATTTTTTATTATTTTATTATTTATTTATTTATTTTTATTTATTTATTTATTTATTTATTTATTTTTATTTATTTATTTATTTATTTTGAAATCGTGACAAATACAGCATAGCAATGCGATCTCTTGGAAGATTCACAACAACAATAACTAATCTACAACAACTTATGTCTATGTCTAACTGAATCTAAAGAGTATTATTAAATTCAGTGCATTAGTTCTTGAAACAAAGAACCTCAAATTTTTTGTCACGAACAAACTCACAAACAGACATTTCCTAAATGCAATAAAACAGTGTTTAGGGGCTTGAAAAATATACATCCATCAAAACCCTGAGGTCGAATGTTTTCACGAATCCAATGTTTTCTTCTGGCAAACACAGAAGACTATAAAAAGAGATGAAAGATTAAAAATGGAAGCGTCAGTTCAGCAGATATTTTAGGACGTATACATAAAACTTATATATAAAAGAGTTTATAACCTCGTTCGTTGGAATTGGTTAAAAAAATAATAAAAATATAAATTGTTAATGTCTCAGTCACTACAACGCAAATATAAGTATGCTTTATATAAATACTAAATGAGAAATAATTTAACAAAAAGAATATTGCTTAGTTAAACTGACGGCATTGAGCTCAGGCTGTATACACTAATTGTATATTACAGCCTTCTATTGTCAAGGTATAATGCCCTTCGAAGAACGAATTAAGGGGAGAAATAGTCCCCCTTCATTTCCCCTCTTTATACTTCATCATTTAATCTCAAAAACTAATCAAGGATACGCCTTATTATACAATAAACCTACATCCAAAATTCGAAGCAAATCGGATAATTTTGATAAAAATCCATTTATATAATTTAAGAGTATTCCCCATTCCATCCTTCATACTTAAACATTAAACCTCCAAAACTATTCAGAAATTCATCTCAATGGAAAAAACCTACATCCAAAATTTCAAGCAAATCGGATAATTCTGCATAAAAACCCATTTATCAAATTTAAGGGGGTAATCGATCGAGCCCCTCTTTATATTTAAAAAAGAACCCCACAAATAATGAGGGAAGCGTCTTATCACTATGAACCTGTATCTAAAATTTGAAACGAATCGGTTAATTCTGCATAACAAACCATTTTCCTAAATTAAGAGGGATAGTCCCCCTGATTCCCAATTTATACTTATACAATGAATAAATGATGTCCCAAACAAATCAGGGAAGCATCTTCTCAGAATGAGTTTATATCCAAAATTTGAAACAATTTGAATGAAAAACCCATTAACCTAAATTAAGGAGAATGTTACCCCCATTCCCCTCCCCCTTTATACTTATCCAATGAACACCCAATACTAAGCACAGAGTGATATAATATATCTAAACCTAAATATATAAAATCTATACTATAAATATCTAAATATATCTGATGAGGATAGATATAATATATCTATCCTCATCAGAATGATATAATATATCTAAAATTTTAATGAAATCTGATAATTCTACATGAAATTTCATTTATCTAAATTAAGTGAGGACAGATTGGCCCCATTCACCCTTTTTATACTTATCTACTGAACTCCCAAAACTAATCACGGAGGTGCCCTCATTAGAAGGATCCTATATCTAAAATTTGAATGAAATCTGATAAATCTGCATGAATAACTTATTTATTTATATTAAGGGGAGGTGTACTAGCTCCTCGTACTCCCCCCCCTTCCTTATACTTATTGAATGAACTTCAAAAACTAATCGGGAAGCGCCTCATCAGAATAAACCTATATCCAAAATTACAAGTAAATCAGATAATTTTATCATGAATTATCGTGTTATATATGCACATACATACATGCATACAGAATGCGCGGCACCTATTCTCTTAGGTTTTGATAGCCTGTGAGCTAAAAAAAATATTAAATTAACAAGTTAAATGTTTTCGTTTTAAACATATGAATGTTATATTTATAATAATAATTGCACATTAATAATTGCTATTGATTTTCCCTAAGTATGAATACACTACTATTCTCTTAAAGAACTATTTATTGATATTTGTGTATGATTAATTTGCAAGCCAAACGTTAAGCATTTTGCAAATCTCTGTACAATGAACATCGATCTAGATTGATACATAATCTTGGAAACTCCGGGATGTATAAATAACTACAAAATTAATAATATTTTATGGTTATAAATCGGTACAAAATAATGTTTTATTATTACTTTTAATTTTGTTGTAAACAAATATATGCACATGTCCGCATATTCAAAATCATAAATATTCTTCTAAAGGGGTATGCTTTTGTAATTAACCAAATTTATATTCTAATTGACATTAAAATTTTCATCTGTGAATCTTTTGTTTACGATCTAAACTCAAAAAAGAATAAAACTTCCGTTTTCTACAAAAATTTTCGTTTTGGTCAGTTACCCGTTTATACATTCATTTTGGTATTTTTTTTTTAACAATACAAAATAAAACATGAAATGAGTTAAAAAAAACTAATAATAATAATTACGAAGTCATGCTAGATAAACGTGTACCTCCAGTAAGGACAAATCTATAATCAAAAATGCTTCAAATGTTTCTCTTATAACGGTAGATCTTGTTTTTAACATATGGCATGCTGCCTTAATTTTTTCGTTATTATCAACAGAAATTAAAAAAAAAACATTTAGTATAGCGCTAGCGGAACGTGTACTATCGTAATTCATTAATTCACTTCATACATTATCACCCGGAGCTGAAAAAATATCAGCTATTCTTTCACGAGACTTAAACATTGCATTACATTTCTTTTTTACTACTGCATTACAAGTCTTTCTGTAATTCTTTAAAAAGCACCATACACAGCAAAACTCTAAATAATTCTTCCTGTTTATAACACAGTAGTTTTTATCATTCTTATAGCAGCGTTATACTTATAAAACCTAGAACTTTAGAACTGTAATGATTCAGCTGCAATGCCTAAGTAAAACAGAAGCATTCATTCAAATCTTTATCGTACCAGTAAGTTGAAAAGTATGTATAAACTTCTACAAACGAACCCTATAAGTCAAAACAAAACAGTCATATTTGTAGTATGATTTTGTGAATCTCACATCTGCAGTTTTAACGAAGCAGCTGGAAATCTACAGAAATGTATTTTGAGTATGAAATGTATTTTCAAAATACAAAATACTTGAGAAAATCATTTCAAAATACATTACCAAAATACTTTCGTTTAGTAGGGTTAAAATACAAAATACAAAATACAAATGTATTTTGAAAATATATTTCAAATACATGTATTTTCGATACTGCCCATCTCTGAGCGATAATGACACTTCTATTAGCGGAATCATTGGAAATATATTTTAATAAATTACATAGAAATATTTTCAAAAATCTACTTTATACTACAGTTAAACAGCTATAATGGACACTCCCGAATAGCAGACACCTCTGTTTAACGGACTATTTTCCAATCCCCTTTCTCAAAACCTAAATTTGTGTATGTTTAACCTCTGAATAACGGTCATTCCGAATAATGGACACTATTTAAGGCGATAAAGGATGAAAAAGTATTTTTTAAGGAGAAAAAAAAATGAAAAAAAAGTAAAAAGGCCTCCAAATTTATCAGTGAATTTTGTGATATATGAGCTGGGGAAAATCCCCCCCCCCGCGTTCAGAGTTGAATTGAAGGTGTTGCCCAGGAGGGACATCTTCCAGAGCATTGAAATGTTCCCTCGGAAAATTGAGATTTTATGCTTTTAACAGTCAAAAAGTGCAACCCCCCTCCCCGACTGGAGCTCTAACGATTGTCCAATAATGTCACTTTGAAAAACAAATTACATGTAATCGCAAGCAAAAGTTAACTTTTGTAACAGGGTTCTTTTCACGAGCATGTAATGAACAGTGGGTAAAGGTGGGTACAGTTTTATTGAGCCCATTGCTTAAAAAATAATTTTAATTTCTGATTAATCATATAAAAGAGGTTTTAGGACACATAAAAGTCAATTTATAAAATATTAAACGTTTCTTAGCACTTTTTGAATATCTTTGATTATCCCAATAGCGGACACCTCCGAATAGCGGACAATTTCTGCGTTCCTGAGGTGTCCGTTATTTAGAGGTTTTACTGTATTCAGTTTCAAAATTTATGAAGGTTTCAAACCTATTTTTGCTTTATTCTATCTTTAAAAGAAGAAAGTATTGGATTCATGAAAATTTTGAATTCCGGTTTTCGATGGATTCACACGTTTTAGGGCTCAGAGATACCGAAAAACATGTTTTTATGAAATGTCTGTCTGTGAATCACAGCACAATAAAAAAATTTGAAATCGACGTGATAAAAAAATAAAGTTTAAATCAACTGACGCATTTAAACAGTGATTAAAGAAGGTGAAAATGGCAAAACTTAAACAAAATCTGAAATCGAAACTATACATCATTTAAGCGTTAGGAGCCCATCTTAAAACTAAATGCACTTTACTGCATCAAATGTTTTTATTTCAGTATTTCTCATTTTTAAACTGACATACGCCAATAACCGTCGGTTTATGGTAACTTTTCAGCTCTGAAAATTTACTTTTAAAAATATGATTTGTTTACAAAAATTACTATTTTTTTAATATTGCTATTTTAAATACTTTTATTTTTTTTAAATAAATATTATTTAAAATGCTGAATTAAAATTGAAAATTAGACATTTTCGTTTAATCAAAAGAAAAAAAATTCAACGCGACAAATAATATTTTGAGTTATAACAATTTTAATTTACTCAAATTTTTTGTGAAAAAAAAAGTTATTCAGAAGTCTTATGATGTAATAATGCTTACAAATTATATGGTTAACCATCACAAAACATTCAAAATTCCAACTTTATTAATAAATAAATAAAATAAATGTTTCCTGGACCCATTACAGCAACATTGTTTCTTCAGTTACACGCATTTCAATTTGTGTCTGATCCCTTGAAACCTCACGATTTATTAAAATTGCCATAACTCTGAGTTTTGAAGATATCAAGATGAAATTTTTTTTGTTCAGTTCAGGAATGAATAAGGAAAAATTTTTCTAATTGGATGTTTTATCCTCTGGGGGCCGTATAAAAATTTAATTTTCGTATTTTTTAAAGTAGACCCCCCATGGAGTTGCAACTTATCTTATCAAAAAATTCACCTTTTTTATGAAACTTTGCAACTGGAAGTATGGGTCTAGGGGCAATATTTAAGGAGATAGCCTTAAATATTTCCCCTAGACCGGCTTTGATATTTAAGACTCACCCTGTATAAGGGTAGATATATGGATATGGGGATCGTGAACGGTGAAAATATTACCAAAATTTTTCGGAAGTGCTTTCCTCCAGACTGTCCAAAAAACACATTATTACTTCCTAATAGAATTACGTGAAGTTATTTTGGTGTTTGATGTATAGAAATGAAGAAAAGGTAAATTACTTTTTGTCATTTTAAAACACATTTATCCCATTTCTTTCATCAAACATGCAGCGGCACTTGCTGTAGAAAATAGTGATATTATTTATTTTGATAGCTATTTCTGTGAGAGCAGTTTTTCTGTAATGTTTATGTTACTGGAATTCGGCGTAAAACAAAAAGATTACCGAAACAATACCCCTTTAATAAATGAGAGCATATAAAAAAGAAGTAAAGAACCGTGTTTATTTTAAAATTTTTAAATGATAAATACTTTCAAAAATACAAACATTTATTAAATCAGATTAATGTATTATTTTTTATGTGATTCGTGATATTTATAAAATCAAATAAAATAATTTCTATGCAAAATTTTCAATACCAATTTTCCTGATGCATTTCAAAAATTAGACACATTATTATTTCTAAAATAATAAAATTCGTCCATATACACCATCGTTTTGTGGTCCGATAAAGTGTATTTTATATAAAAACACAAGAAAATAATCAAAATAATTTATTTTAAATTACCTTAATTTTCAGCCTATAATTCGCGTATCAAATAGCTATATTTCGATTCAGAATTTTTACTCATTAATTTTAAATAAATATTTACTGAGATATAATAAGTTATATTTTATGTAATAAGATTTCTATGTCCAAACATATTCGTCTCATCTACAGATAATAGGTCGGAAATTATGGTATATGAAAATAAAAAATAACTAACCAGAAGTAGCAATCCCAAAACTCACTACTATCTCATTCATGTTAACATTTCAAAATTTGTTATCACAGTGCTGCCAAACTTAAATGATAACCTATGCCCATCATGAGGATTCTAATGCTATGAAATGCCGTGCATTAGTTTTTTAGATGTGCCTATCTCTAAAATCGTGTAAATCCTACAAAATTCAGCATAGCAGTGCCACCTGTAGGGATATTGACACGAAAATGTAAACAAAATCAGTTCATGTCAAGGATTAATTAACAAGGAAAGGGCCAAAATTGATAATCTCAGATTTTGATTATTTTAATATAGGGCATATTTTAATTGGGGTGCAGTCACCCCTTAGCCTCAGGTTCAATGGATTTCATACAATGTCCTTTAATTCTTGAGAAACAGGGGGTCTAGTATAATGACGCAACTAAAATACATACTTTAAAAAGAAGAAAATACGTGATCGTAGCTCATTCAGATAAACAGTAGCCAATACAATAACCCAGCGAGCCCAAGTACGACTACCGGACACGCTAACTGACTGAACGCAGAACAGACTGAATGAAATATTTTAATTAATGCCCCTTCTCGGGCTTAAAAAATGTAGTAAATAAATTGATTTGTCTTTAATTTATTCTGTCAATCATGCTTTATTTTGTATATTTTGTCATACACGTTGTTTTATTGTAATAACAAATAAGGATTTTCTAGATTACATTCCGTTGTGAATATTAAACCGTCGTCTCCCCAAGCGTATAATCATTAAAGTTTAACATTTTCAAGACCGCATCGCGTACACAAATTTAATTTGGAATACACCGTGTTTTTAAACTATCCCCTTTATTTGTAAAATATCCCAACCCGAAATTTTCTTCCTCATCCTTTGCTCAGTCAACATAAAAAAATGTATATATTTATACATTTTTTATTTTAATATTTTTTCCTAAATTAATAAATTGTCAAACATACACCCAAATTAGCACCACGAATTAGATTAAAAAAAAATAAATAGAAGCCATCGAATGCAGAATATAATTTTTCTGTTCGGGGAAGGGATTAGGTGCATATTTACATATTAAAAGATCAAAATACTCATATTACTATTTAGCAGTGATTGACTGAATAACAAATTATGCAAATAAAAATTTAGTTTAATATATTTCTAATAATTTTTATGTAAAAATCACATAACGCACCATCGAAACAATCGCCTTTGTTGTTGTGTGATAAACTTTATTCCTGCAAAGTCTTTCATTATTGCTTTTTAAAAGTTTAAATGCTTGACTTTTTATTTCGAAAATTTTACTATAGCACGTTATTATATATAATGCTCTGAGCTTCGCAAATTTTGTAAAATACAATAAAATAATAAAATTTTAAAAACTATTTCTTTCATTCTTTGTTACTTTTTTTTAATTATGTGCTTCCTTTTTATAATTTCATGAAAGCATTCAAAACATCATTTTAACTAAAAATTTTGTTGTCACATATCTGAAAAGAAACGTGTTATTAATCCTAAATATAATTTACGTAAAAGTATATTTGTGTTTAAAGCACGGAGATTAAAGAAAATAAAAATTACATTTCCTCATTTTAAAACGATTTTATCTAACTTCTTTTATCACACATGGAGTGGCTGTTGAAAAATAAATATAAAGAATATGTTTAACTTCAAGACAGTGTAGATAGTTGAAGTTTCTTCTAATGTTTATAATACTGGAAAAAGGGCGAACAAATAAAATATTTAATTACTCAATAAATTATGAAAATATTAATATGTGTAGAAACTTAAAGACGCTTACTTTCGTTTATTGTACAAACTTAAATTTTAAAGAAGTCTGATTAAAAATTATCTAATTACATTGCTTATCAAAAACTTTACAACAACGCTGCTGTATCTATTCATAAATTTAAAACGTAATTGTGGTATTCTTTTGTAAAATATATTTGTACTTTGTATCTTTTTTGTTTGTTTGTTTGTTTAACCGCCGAATAAAAATTCTTTATACATGAATAAAATTACTACCGTTTTAACAGTTTAAATAAATATGTGGCGTTTTTTTTTATTTAACGTATAGATACATGTTAAATAAAAATATATAAATTGAAAAATATCATTCGGCTGGTTCTACAGGCACAGGTAGATTTCGAATTTAAATTCTAATTTCTTTTTCAAGAAATAAATTATGATTTCAGATAAAATCAATTTAACAATGTCATCTGACTGCTTTTGCAAGTTTTGAATTTTATTAAGAGTATAGTAGTTTATTAAGAGTATTATATTTTATTAACAGTAGGTTTTATGAAATTCATGATAACCTGATTAATTTTTCTTCTAAAATCCAGTATTTTTTTCTGTAAGAGATGGTCATTTTAAAAATTTGCCAATATAAAAGTTTTAGATACTATTAAGAAGATTTATAATAAGTTTAACTAGATTTGATATCTTGTGAATGGACGAAGTTATGAATTTTTTAGTTTTAATCCCCCCCCCTTTCTTTGTTCATTTTATTTTTCATACACACACACACACATATATATGTCAAATGATCTGGTCAAAAGCAGATAGAGATGAACCATAAAAGCTGAATTCAGTACATGCATAGTATCAAGCACAATTAGCAGAAAATGGAGCTAAATCAGCTATAGTTTCTTGGATTTAAAATGGAGCTGACTTTACACTTGTTAGTTTGCCATAAAAATTGGCTATTTTGAACAGCTCCCTTGTTAAAGTGATGCCAATTCTAACCATATTAATTAAATACTGGCAAAAAGTTTCGTGTGCATCAGATTCCTTCTACTGTAGCGATATATCGGTATTACGGATGCGGCGTGACCCCGTCTGTAATCCTAACCTCCAACTGTAAGTAGCCAAAAATTACATTTCCTCATTTTAAAACAATTTTATCTAACTTCTTTTATCACACATAGAGTGGCTGTTGAAAAATAAATAAAAAGAATATGTTTATCTTCAAGACAGTGTAGATAGTTGAAGTTTCTTCTAATGTTTATAATACTGGAAAAAGGGCGAACGTAGCGATAAAAAATAGAGTATGTTCTTCTCGTGTGGATGTATACGTTTATAAAAAAAAATCGGCGGAACCTCCATTCTGTATCCGTAAAAAAATAATGAAAATTTCGTTATATGGCGATTTATCGCCGGTTGGCGAGGGAGTGTAATTTCAAAAAATACTTTATGTCAAATACACTTCAAGGGAAAAAAAGTTTCATGTTGAAATTGTTTTGATGAATTTAATATAAATAACTTTTCTTTATGGACTTTAATATAAATAATTTAGTTTTGTAAGTTTTAGTTTGTTTTAAGTATAATTTTGTTATGTCGATATTTATATGCATTTATATTCAAATTTAATCATCAAAATTTGAGATTTAAAACAAAATTTATAATTTAAATTAATTAAATTTGTTTCCTGCTCAAATTCCAATTGAGAATTGTTGATTAAGTTTTGTTGCTATGGAAACATTTTTCTTTTATTTTGGAATGCGCTTAAATGTATGAAGATAATTTTTCTCAATATGGTTTTTTTTTAATCTATGAAAACATTTTTCCCAGTGATTAATTAAATAGCTACTTCAACAAGTAATACATATATGTAATTCAATATGTATATACATGCATATAATATATTAAAGTCTCTCATTCTTTATGTTTAAATTCATTAAATACCATTGACACGCATTCTCAATATCCAACTGTTTTGAGTTGTATTATAATCTTTTGCTTTTGGCGAGGAAAAGGGCTGCTCGCCAAATCGAGTGACTCTTCCGTCTTTTCACGCCAAATATTCGAAAATATTTTATTTTTTTACACAATATCTAATGTGATTCCGCCGCTAATTTTGACTGATCTTTTATTACATACAGAAGTACTTTAATTAGTATTTTTTCATAAAATTCTGAGTTTGCCCAGTATGGAGACCGTCCTTGCAAGAGCATAGATAAATAATAGCGAGAAATACAAGACTGATCTTTCTGATATGGGAACTCAGCAGGTACCAACACTGGAAAATACTTAGTCAAAATAATGAAGATAATGTCAATATAATTTCAGAGCTAACTTCGCTTATGTGCCGCGCGAGGCAGAATAACCTCAGCCTCGTGCAGCCGACGCTCCGGAAAGGAGGAAACTCAACCCCGTGCAACTGGAGGAACGGATACAAGAGCTCTGGCAACAGATCTGATTACACCCGAAACTTATAAACGTTGAGAAAGTAAAAGAAACGACGAAATTACAAATGCTCAGTGTTCTACTTTCTCCGGAAACGTTTTCCCGCTAGTGGCGTGATCAGTAGAGGCAGCTGGGTCATTCCACGTCAAATGAGCAAAAATGGAAAAAAAGCCGTGGCTGCAGAGAATCCGATTTTAATAAAATTTGAGATGCGTGTTCATTTCATATTCAAATGTATGTGTGCACAATATTTTCAGAAAAAAATAATTATTTTATCAATTTTGGACATTTAAAAAACTTGTGATATAGAATGGCTTGCGGATAATCGTCGAAAGTTGCAAGTTTCAAGTTCTATATTTTGAAAACTATTTAACAAAAATGAAGTTTTTATTATGATATTGAAATCTCTGGATATCAATCTTTATATTTATCGAGTAACAATAATTTGGTAATATCATAATTAATCAAAAATTGGTTGTAAATATTGAAATTTTGTAATTTTTTAAAAATTTGAAATGTTATAAAAATTAAAGGATTATAAAAACATCTCTGAAATTGATGCAAGATGTAGTACTATGTATGAAGATCGAATTTTCAAAGTTTCAAAGTTGTTATTTATTTCCTTCATCTTCAAAAAAACTTAGAAACTTTAAAAAAAATGACAAAATCATAATTATTCCTCTTATGTTACTTCAAAAAACAATTAAAGGACAACTTCTACATCAACAATATTACACGTACATAAGAATTAATAAGTCCATGACACACTAAAAAAGTTTCAATACTGCCTTTTTAATTTCTAACATAACAAAAATGGGTTCAAAAAACTAATATTTGAGACATTCTAAAGACAATCTTTCTTTGAAAACACGCGCTTTTTTGGAAATTTCTGGCTAAAAATAGACGTGTGCTGCCATCTATGTTTGTTAATTGACTTTAAGATTAAAATACAGTTATTTTAAGAAAAAAATACTTTTTCTTCTACACAAATTTAAAATATTCTTGAGGCAAAAATAAACTGAAAGCAAGAATAAAAGTACGTATACTTAAAATATACACTTTTATCTGTAATATCAAAGAGTTTAAAACTTTTAAAAGCTTTTATTCGTCTCCAAAAAAATGAAAAAAAAATGTTGACTTTTTAATCAGCACTTTTCACTATTTATTTTTTTTCTCATAAAGGAATGAAAAAGGCATGAATTAAATTATAGATGTATTAAATATATTCAATTAGCTATAATGGCAAAAAAAAAATTGAATTTGGAATAAGTGTCCTTCATTTTAAAACATATAACTGAAATATTTAATTTTTTCCACGATTTTTTTTATTATTTATTTATTTTTAAATTATAAAATAAAAATACAATTGCTAAATTATGCTAATCTGTTACTTATAGTTCATTCTTAAGTGTAAATAATTTTTATTACAATCTTTCCATTCCTACGGCAAATAATCAAACTTGAAATTTCAAACATGTACACAAGACCTCGATTTCGGCTCAACTTTAATGTAATTTTTTATACTGAAATAAACTAGTCTGAACTCTACTACTTTGCGTTTCCTCGTAAATGATTGTGATCTAATTATATGATGATTTTCAATAAAATCTGTGACATGTCAGCCACACCTGATTTGCTCATTTGGTGTGGAATGACCCAGCTGCTGCCACGCCGAGAGGTCGGATTCGAATCCTGGTAAGACATGGAAGTTGTTGTGCTCCACAATTTGTATTGATATGTATATACTGTATATAAGAAATAAAAAAAAATGACTGACTTTTTGTTGTTTTTGTGTATATTACGGATCACTCGAGGCGAAAGCCATAGTTGCTATAGGCCCCAAAGCAATCAGCTGTCAAACGCATATTCACAGTATCCGCAAAGAAACTCTTCGGGAGGGTTGAATTCTGATAGGGATTGGCCGGTGCGTTTTCACGTAACTTGGCGATAATTATACTTGGCGTAGCGATAGACGCTTCCGTCGAGTTTGATTTCATTCGGAGCCGAGTACAAAGTAAAAATTTGTGTTTAAAAACTTTTAAAGAGTACAGCTTTCAGTAAGACACGTTCTATCCAACCGCTGCGGGTATTAAATTTACGCTTTTTTTTTCTTTTCTTTCCATTAATCAGTTAATTTTTAATCAAAATCTTAAATGATATTCCTCAGATTTAGGCGGCATTGAAACTTGCTGAAGCAAACAAAATATAACTGTTGCAACAACTATCTTTCGGTACTAATGAAAACAGACAAAATCAAAAAAAGTTATGCATCTTTGAAGGATTTAGTTTTGTGATTATTAGTACCGAATTTGAAACCAAATTTAATTAAACAAGTGAAAGATTTTTGAAGCTGGAATTAATAGCGATCGCAAATTTATTGTCGAATGTTGAATGAATTAGCATTTTTGATATTATGGCCTCATACCTATATAATTACATATAGTAAGTCTAATTTAAAATTTCCCGCAAATTACCGATCATAACGTAGTGAATTTAGAAGGAGTGTGTCGTGTTTAGTATGGCCGAAAATCAACACAAAGTAAAAGTTCCTAAGGGCGAGGGGTGCGCTCCTTGAGGATCTTTCAAAGAGAACACAAACCGTATTTAAGAAAGGAGATCCACGGTTTGATGAACACAAGGGATAACACAAGGGATGACCACCCCTGGAACTCAGCTTTCGGTTTAGAGTATAAATGCAATCCCGGGGGAAAAGGTTTGATGAACACAACGAAAACAACAGTTAGGGCGACGCGTGCTATTGATTTCGAACCCAGCACGTATCGTCCAACAGCTTCGAGAGCAGCACGTTTCGGCTACTGATGGGAGCCGAACTTAGAATTAATGAGATATCTTTGTTTAAATTCTAATAAAACCGTTGTATGCATAGAGGCCAACATCACTTAATTATTCCGGAGTATGATACAAGGAAAAAAAGTTTAAAACCTGAAAGTGTTTGTAAGAAAATGTGTTCTATTTAACATGGTACTAAGTAGATTTCATTTAAAAAACAGTTTATGAAATAAAATTTGCGGTTGAAAACACGTTTCTCTATGATCACACTCTGAAATAATTAAGAGATGTTGGCATCTATGTGTATGGTACTTTAAAATAGCAAATGAACTAAACTTCTTTTCCAACTGAGCCGAAAGAATATCATCTTTTCATATTCTATACTGTTCTTAACTTACCGATAACTATTAACGCTTTATTTAAATCTTCTTATTTGTTAACTCTATTACGATTTTAAGAACTTGCCCTACCCTGTCTTTCTGATGAAAATGATGAAGACAATATATGATGCATTTTTTATAATGAAAATGTACAAAAACCCATTTAATGAACTATATTATTAAAACATGCGAATTTTATGCGTTTGATCTTGATATAAATAATCCAGAGCATCATTTTGTCTATATCTTAAAAAACAGCTTTGTTACAGCACTTTGAATTTCTGGTGTGGCTGACATTTTGAAATGGTCTGATATTTGTCACATAATATTTAAGAGTCGATTTGGATGTAACTTGGTGTATGCATAGTATATTCCGATGTCTCGACAGAGTTCATTGCCCAACTTCAACCGCAAAATGGTTTCAAAATAGCAGACATTAAAATTTTTTAAAAAGCAGTTTACAGTGAGGTACAAAAAATTTTAAACTGAAAAAATTTTCTTTTAGGATTTTGACCTTGATACAAAGATTCCAGATCATTTTGTTTTCGTAAATGCCTTAAAATTGGCTGAGTTATACCACTTTGAATTTCTAGTCTTGCTGACATCTTGAAAGGATCTGATATTTGTCAAATCATAACACACGTATTTATGAACTAATTTGAATGTAATTTCCTGTGTCCATAGTATATATCATTGTCTCAGACAATCTCATTGACCAACATTATCCGCCGTCTAGTTTCAAAATGGTGGCATTTAAAATTTTAAAACAATATTTAAAATTTCATTAATTGAAAACGATTTTTCTTTTATGTGTTTGACCTTGATAAAAAGATTCCAGAGAATTTTTTGTTTCTTTATATATAAAAAAAATTATTGATTTATATTACTTTGAATTTCTAATGTCGCTGACGTTCTTAAATGTTTTGATTTTTTTCAAGTGATCACTCGCGTGTTTATGAACCAATTTGGATTTAACTTTGTGAGTACGTAATGCATACCAATGTCTCAACTGAGTTCATTGGCTAACTTCATACACCACCTAGTTTTCTAAACGGCGGTGTTATGGCTTCGCATAACCTTGGCTGCTGCGCGCGCCTCCATGGCGCATTCTGCTGTACTTTAGGATTTGCCGTTTGGCAACCTAAGAGAATCGTCAGTTGTTTGTTGATCGGCGATCATAGCGGACCTATTGTGTGCTCGTTGGATCCACATTCTTTCGTTAAAATGTAAATATATTTCATAAATAGTTTTGTATATAAAGTGCTTTAAGTAATATTAGTTGTAGTAATTGAAGCAGTAACCAAATGAGTGTTTAATACTCGCGACATTCGACAATTCGTTACAGGTGGTTATTTTTTTTAAATTTAAATTTAAAATGAGATACAAAAAAATCAGAAAGAGAAAAATTATTTTCTTCTATGTGTTTGACTTTGTTAGAGGTATTTCGGAGCTTTTTTTGATTAGTCTTTATCTTAACAACTGGGTGAGATATAGCAGTTTGAATTTCTAATGTGGATGACCTTTTAAAAAATCTATTTGCTTGCAAGAATACATGTATATATGAACCTATTTCGATGGGAGTGAGGAATTACTAAGATCTCGACCAAGGTCATTGGATAGTTTCACCCATCACGTTGTTTTAAAATGGCAGGCACTTCAATATATCACTGAATTTGGTGACCCAATATAAATAACTTTAAATAAAACCAGCTAGTATAAAACTGACTGATTTCGTGAAATTCCCATTCATAGTCAGCATTGACAAACACTACTAGTGAATCTTCTATAATCTGGTTTCACTAATTTCAGCTTCGTATGTTTAAATAAAATAACTCGATTTTTTTCCCAATAAGGAATATGAAAGCTACCTCCTCTTCCTGGCACTTGTTGGAAGCACAATTTTATAGAAACTACTTGATAGTTTAAACTTGAAATCATTTTCGAGGTTGGTTCTGGAATATATGTTTTATGATAAGAAAGACTCGATGTATCCCCTAATTACTTTACATGAAAATGTTTTATCTGTGCAGTAAAAAACAAAAAGTTTGTACTTTAAAGAATGTTTACTTTATTCCACAATTTACTTTACTTTTAAGTACATGAAATATACTTTAAAATACATTAATCAAATAAAGATATGTATATTAATGGATAAATCTAACATATGTAACATCCAAGCTACATATTTTGTACATGCAATTATGTACAAAAAAGTGTAAAAGTTTACTCTTTGATGTATATATTTTTCAATAAAATATAGATGAGAAATAAACATAATTGAATGTCTAGTAAATTAAAATCCTTGAATATATTAAAAGACTTACATCCGTTAAGATTACGGTTTTCTACAAGTCGTCTGGGTGAAACAAATTAAATTACTTTCTAAAGTTTAATGTAAAAAGCACTCTTTAATTTAATTAAGTTTAGTGTATTTGATTTTTATATGATAATTAAATTGCAGCTATATTAACTAATATAACATCAGAAATAACATTTAAAATAAAATTGCGATGCATATTAGAATAAATTAGTCTTAAAATAATACTAACGACATATTCTTCAATTTAAAGTGTAATGACGCATAATTATAAATAATAATTTTATTAACATATTGATACTTAAACCAGAGATATTTTATACTAATTGTAATTTTTTATGCATTTGAAATATTAACATATATTTTGTTTCTTTACTATAACACGGCTCTTGTTAAACATTTCTTTTTGTGTTTCTATCGGTTGTACGTAATATGAATTATTTATCGTAACTTTTAACGGAAATGCACGTAACGCCATGTGTCTCAATGTGATTATTCCAGTGTTGCCAGTGGGCTACTTTTTTTTCATTTCGGATTTGTTGAATGGCACCACTTTTTTGAAACTGTAAATTATTTTTTGTTTTCGCCTTAATTATCATTTGAATTACTAAGGCACATTCTATTATTTGTAAAAAGTGGTGCCAATCAAGAATTTGAATTTAAAAAAAGTAGCCCATCTGGCAACACTGGATTATTCATAAGAACTAAAATGAACTTTTTTCCTAAATAAAAAATAAATTTCATAAAAACAAACATCCGCATGTGAGGAATAAAACATACAATTGGCATTGCTAGCATTTTTTAATGAAAATTTCCCAATACAGTAAGATTGTTACTAATTAAATTTGGGCATCACTTACTAAAGACGAAAAATAATTCCGAATTTAAGCTTGTCATTTTTTTTAATATATGAAACCCAATAGAGATTTCAGTGCATTTGCAAGTAGTATACAAAAGAAAATATTTTTTAAATATGTATTTAGAGGTTGATTAAAGAAAATTATCGAAAATAGCTTCATTTTAAAACAGTCGATTAAAGAAAAAAAAATGTCGAAAATTAAGTGAGATATTAACTCTTAAAGATATGAGCGCTTTGGACATAAATAAGGACGAAGGTGACGTACACTGTATACCATAGGCTTTTAACGCCCACATTACAACATTTAATGATATGTTTGAGTAATGCCATGCCCCAATGGCATTCAAAAGTCATAAACGTCAACTTGTTAAAAACAGACTAACTTAGCTAAAATTAATCCATTTATGTACAAATTATTTCCTTCATTAAAGCTTAAATTTAAGATATTCCACCACTTTTAAATAAAGAGTATTTTTATCTCGTTTTATGAAGAAAATTAGTTTGTGAAACAGATTATATAGTTACCTTAATGTTTACTGGTGTGAAAGAAGCTTTCTTGCGGCTAACAAGAAAGGTCTCCATACTGGGTATACTCAGATTTTTTTGGAAAAAATACTAATTAAATTTCTTATGTATGTAATAAACGATCACTGAAAATTATCGGCGGAAGTTGCAGTAGAAAACATGTAAAAAATAAAGTACTTCGAATATTTGGCGTGAAAAGATGAAAGTGTCACACGATTTGGAAAGCAGCACTTTTCCCCGCCAAAAGCAAACGATTTTAATGCAACTGAAAACTTTTGGATTTTTAGAATCCGAGTAAATGGTATTTAATGAATTTAAGCATAAATAATAAGAGAGTTTAATATATATATATCAAATTGCATATATGTATATTATCTGTTGCTATAGTTATTTAATTTACCTCTGGAAAAAATATTTTCATTTAAAAAAAAATATTATTCAATAAATTTACTTTCATACATTTAAGCGTATTCAAAAATAAAATACAGAGGCTTCCACAGCAACTAAATCAAATTGATAATGCTCAACTGGACTATGAACTTGAAATAAATTTAATTAAAATTTGAATTTCGTTTTGAATCTCAACTTGTGATGGTTAAATTTGAATATAAATACACATAAATATCAATATAACGAAATTAACTAACAAACTAAAAAAATAAATTAACAAACCAAAATTGACAAAACGAAATATATTTAATATATCTAAACACGTTGAACATGAAACTTTTTTCCTTTAAAATGCATTTGACATTAAAAAAAAATAACGCAAATTTCATTATTTTTTTACGGACAGGGTACGGAGGTTCCGGCAAAATTTTTTTTTATAAACGTATATATCCACATGAGAAGAACATTTTTCAAATTTTTCAGATTTTTCGGAGTATGCCCGTATGGAGACCTTCCTTGTCAGTCTAGCAATCTAAAAATATGCCATGGCTGGTAATGGGATAATCATATAAATATTATGGAATTCACGATTAGTTTACATTGAGTCGTTTTCACAATATACCTCTCGTATAGTTAGGACTTAACCCCTTAAGACAAGCGGAGATTTTTTTTTGTTGTTGTTTGTTTGTTTTTTTTGTTTGTTTTTTTTAATCTTTTGTTACCAGTTTTTCGAAAACAGAAATTTTTGTCTAATGGAATTGAAAAATTGCTCGGATTAAATAAGACAAAATTTGCAATAAAAATTTACTAGTGAGAGTAATCAAAGACGTATATTGGTGGCTCGTCCAAAGGGGGCTAATTAAGATTAGAATGGATGCGAGTGGTCATTTAGATTGCTACCATATGAATATATTTCAGTTCAAACAAAAACAATTATTATAAAATGCTATAAAAGATACAAAAACGGTTAATAAAAATTTTAAGCTAATTTAACTCAAAATTCTGGTGTGAAATATTTTTATAAAACTTGTCTAAAATTCCCGGCGTCTCTCGCGCAGTTTTGCCAGATGGGCTACTTTTTTTAAATTCAAATTCTTGATTGGCACCACTTTTTACAAATAATAGAATGTGCCTTATTCATTCAAATGATAATTAAGGCGAAAACAAAAAATAATTTACAGTTTCAAAAAAGTGGTGCCAATCAACAAATCCGAAATTAAAAAAAGTAGCCCACTGGCAACACTGCCCGGGAGGACGCGCGCCGGGCCTAAAAGACCCAGAGTGCGAATGGTTTTTTACAATTCTCACCACTATTTTTTTAAAGTAATCTTCAAATTATTTTATAGCAAAGTTTGTAGCAAATGTCTCCGACTAAATAAGATGGCGTTTAATTTTTTTCATTTATTGGTGACAATGTAAAAACATTCATACCATGGATATTCGCGCGTTTTCCTCAATTAAAAAAATATTAAATAACTAACGTAACTATAAAAGTCAAAGTATCTACATTGTTGTAATAGTCTAAGAGCCCGTGACTGGCAGACCTTCGTTATTTTATAAAAGCTGAAACTTTCTCAGCGCAGTCTTCCAACAAAGATAGGAACGATGAGTAATTATGAAATTTGGATCATGGTGGCTTTGGCAGTGACCATGGAGCAAAGGTGCAAAAAATAGCAACTTACTTTCGTCATTTCATAAAGCGTGATTTTTTTATATTTCATTTGGAATGATGTCAAAAATCACGTACTCCTTTGGCAGACACTTCCTGTGGTTCCAACCCCCGGCCGACAACCACTAAACTTCAATAATAGGAAATTCTACTTTCGTCATTTTATAAAGCGTAATTTTTTGATATTTCCTTTGGAATGATGTCAGAAATCACGTCCCCCCTTGGCAGACACTTCCTGTGGTTCCAACCCCCGGCCGACAACCACTAAACTTCAATAATAGGAAATTCTACTTTCGTCATTTTATAAAAGCTGAATTTTTAATATTTCCTTTGGAATGATGTCAGAAATCACGTCCTCCCTTGGCAGACACTTCCTGTGGTTCCAACCCCCGGCCGACAACCACTAAACTTCCATAATAGGAAATTCTACTTTCGTCATTTTATAAAGCGTGATTTTTTTATATTTTCTTTGAAATGATGTCAGAAATCACGTCCTCCTTTGGCAGACACTTCCTGTGGTTCCAACCCCCGGCCGACAACCACTAAACTTCAATAATAGGAAATTCTATTTTCGTCATTTTATAAAGCGTGATTTTTTGATATTTCCTTTGGAATGATGTCAGAAATCACGTCCCCCCTTGGCAGACACTTCCTGTGGTTCCAACCCCCGGCCGACAACCACTAAACTTCAATAATAGGAAATTCTACTTTTGTCATTTTATAAAGCGTGATTTTTTGATATTTCCTTTGGAATGATATCAGAAATCACGTCCTCCCTTGGCAGACACTTCCTGTGGTTCCAGCCCCCGGCCGACAACCACTAAACTTCAATAATAGGAAATTCTACTTTCGTTATTTTATAATGCGTGATTTTTTTATATTTCCTTTGGAATGATGTCAGAAATCACGTACTCCCTTGGCAGACACTTCCTGTGGTTCCAACCCCCGTCCGACAACCACTAAACTTCAATAATAGGAAATTCTACTTTCGTCATTTTATAACAGCTGAATTTTTAATATTTCCTTTGGAATGATGTCAGAAATCACGTCCTCCCTTGGCAGACACTTCCTGTGGTTCCAACCCCCGGCCGACAACCACTAAACTTCAATAATAGGAAATTCTACTTTCGTCATTTTATAAAGCGTGATTTTTTAATATTTCCTTTGGAATGATGTCAGAAATCACGTCCTCCTTTGGCAGACACTTCCTGTGGTTCCAACCCCCGGCCAACAACCACTAAACTTCAATAATTGGAAATTCTACTTTCGTCATTTTATAAAAGCTGAATTTTTAATATTTCCTTTGGAATGATGTCAGAAATCACGTCCTCCCTTGGCAGACACTTCCTGTGGTTTCAACCCCCCCGGCCGACAACCACTAAACTTCAATAATAGGAAATTCTACTTTCGTCATTTTATAAAGCGTGATTTTTTGATATTTCCTTTGGAATGATGTCAGAAATCACGTCCTCCCTTGGCAGACACTTCCTGTGGTTCCAACCCCCGGCCGACAACCACTAAACTTCAATAATAGGAAATTCTACTTTCGTCATTTTATAATGCGTGATTTTTTATATTTCCTTTGGAATGATGTCAGGAATCACGTCCTCCCTTGGCAGACACTTCCTGTGGTTCGAACCCCCGGCCGACAACCACTAAACTTCAATAATAGGAAATTCTACTTTCGTCATTTTATAAAAGTTGAACTTTATATATGTTACTTGGGTAACTACCAGAAGATATTTCCTCAGTTGGCAGACAGTTTTGGTGGTTCCAACCCCCGGCCGACAGACATATGCAGCGGCATCTCAATACACTAGAGTCTGCGCGAAGCAGACATTTTCCCCGTTTTCCCTTGTGTGGGAAATTGGTGACAGTTATTTGAGGTTGCTGCATTGAAGCGAAAACGAAGCAGGAAAATCCCATTCATTTCACCATTTTAAAAAATATATGTGCAGATATTTTTAGTTAAAACTATGTACATCTAATGCATTTTGCTTTTTATAGTATTTTTCATATTAATTTTGACACCGTAAAACATGATTTGTATCCTAGTTTGAATAAAAACTGATTTTTAAAATTCTAAAAAAAAAAAAAAAAAAAAAAAAAGATTAGATAGAAATTGTTTTACGCGCAAACTGATATTTTCTCACAGTACTTATTTTTTCATTTGCTTAGCATATAAATCACGTTGAATTTATACTTTAAATATTAAAAGGCATTCAAATGTAAAACTTTCATTGCGAAATATCTCATTTTCTCGTATTTAAATAAATATTTTATTATTATAATAAAAATACATGTTTTTCTGCATTATTAATATAAAAAATTTCTTTTCAAAAATATCTTAATTATTAATATACAGTAGCAAATAAAGTAAAAAAAAAAAAAAAAGCATAAACACAAATTGAGGGAGCAAAGGGTTCGAATCCATAACCTCTGGTATCGAGTTCCGTGCTCTATCCATTCGGTCACCAATACCTTCATCTGTAACAAGCATCGTAATTAATCAAATCCATGATTTATTCTTAATCTGTTCCTGAACTCAAAGAATCTGACACCGACGCTATCATATAGACTCACTCCATGTTCCTGCCCCCGGAACGCGCGCGCGTGGCTCAGGTGAATCATACATTTAAATATCATGTATAAATGTGATTCAGTTTTGATAAAATATTCATCATGGGAGACGCATTAATTTGTGTTATTTGTGAAAAAAGTAGTGCTAAAGTAACCTTATTTTCTGAAGAGACATTAAGAAAATGCCAATCAGTTTTGAGACTACGGAAAATACATAACCTCAAATACCAAGACATTGTATTACCTAATGAATATACGGACAATGGATATACCGATAGACTATTCTTCTCCAGGTCCATCAGCAGCATCGCAACCACCTTTAACACCTCAAGAACCTCAACCTTCATCTTCTAAGGAATATATAGACATTTCTGAACTTGAAGAAAGATATGAAAATAAGTATATAATTTCAGATGTAAATAGCTCGATACAAATTAACACCAGTGTTGATGCATGCAAAAATGCTTGTTTGTTTTGTGATAGAAAAAAAAAACATTTACGGTCAAAAATGCTTCCTCTTCACGAAGCTGATAAAGACCAATTTATATCGCGTATAACATCAAACATAGAAAGTAAAGAAGAAGAAGAGTATAACGAGTTGTTAAATAAATTGGAAAATTCTGTCGGTCCAAAAATATATTATCATACTGAATGTAGAGTTAATTTTAAAAATAAAATAGCATCTTCTACAAAAATATCTGTAAAAAGCGATTAGCATCATCATCGACAATATCATCAGAAAGCTTTAAATGATATTAGCAACATCATAGAGGAAGATGTAATCCAGAAAGGACATTGTTATTTATTGACATATTTAGATGAATTATATATTGATTCATTGGAAAAAATCTTTGAAAAAAATTCCCTTTAAATGATTACTACTTTTACCGTACACCATCTGGAAGAAAAAATAACTAAAACATTCGGTAAAGACATTAAATTTTTTACAATCCGTAATAAAAAGGTATTAGCACCCAGTTATTTCAAGACAGTAGATGATGAAATATTTGAAAATTTACATTCAGAAAATATTTTACAAAAAGCTGCATTAATTTTACGAAAAACAATATTGGAAATAGACAAGAAAAAAATACCGGCCAAAAATATTTCAGCACAACATTTAATAGCAGGGGAAGTTTCAATACAAAGACAGTTATCGGACTTTTATTTCACTCTTCTTGGTGGATGTAGTATAAGACGGAAAAGTAGTCTAAGATGTGTTCGTCAAGTTCGCTCTTACTGTCAAGATGTTATTTATGGAGTCCATAATGGTCAAGTAAAGACATCAAAACACATTATGTTGGGTATGATTCTGAAGAGTTTAACGAGCAGCAGAAAAATTATTGACAACATTAATAGATATCGTCATTGTATTAGTTATCAAGGTGTCAAAGAACTTGAAACAAAAACCACATATACTTCCATTGAAAAGTCTAGTTTATGCCCAGAAAAAATTAAGAAACACCTGAGCTTTTTACTGGAGTAGCTTAAGATAATTTTGATCGTTTTGTTGAAACTACGAGTGGAAAGGACACTTTACATGATACCGTAGGAATAATTTATCAAAACATTGAGTTAAGTAGATCCGAAGATGAAGAATCAGGAATATCCGAAGCACCGGTTCCCATTAATGAGTGCAATTCACCATACAAAAAGAAAAGAAAAAAAAGAACTTTTGACGCCTTATCTTCAGAGGAAATTCCATATCCAAAGAAGCCAAAAATGACTAGTAATCTTCAATCGACGTCTGATGAAATTGAAAATATACTTCCTGAAAATTTCCAATTGTATACAGAAATAGATATCATCTGGATGATTAATCATGCCTTAGAATTACCTGATGTTCCTATGTGGGTTGGATTTAATAGTCGGATTTACAGTGATTCTCCGCAACAACATATTTCTTATTTAACTCCCATCAATGCCTCGCCAACTAGTAACTCTGTAGTTTTGGAAACCATGTATCAATGTAAGAAGATAGCTGAGGAATTAAATCAATCATCCATACAAGTTACATATGATTTAGCAATAGCGAAAATAGCCTTACAAATACAAGCAACCGAAAAACCTACATTTGATAATTTATTTATACATTTAGGTCCGTTTCACATTATGATGGCTTACTTTAAAGCAGTTAGTAAGGTTATAAGTGATTGTGGCTTAACAAACGTAATGGTGGAAAGTAATGTGCTCGCAAATGGTTCTGTGAGTGGATTTCTTGATGGAAAACATTTCAAATACCGTTCACCGTTACCACACCGTTTACACATTCACCGTTATAAAAGGTTGCATCCTTTGGTGGCATTAGGATTGGAAATACTACATTTCAAATCTTTTTTGCAAATTAATAACACGCCAATAACAGATGATATGATGAAGGAACTTCAAAGACTACAAAACTGTAAAATATCATTCCACATAGAAAATGAAGAGCTAAAAGAATTGATGAATGATTACTGCATTTACAAACAACAAAGTATCAATGGCGAGTTTGGAAAAAACACAACAGTTTTATTTGATTTACATTAATCTAATTAATCACTACTTGCATTTATCACGAAGCATTCTTAATGCAGATTTCGATCTTTTCAAGTCAGTATTGCCTAAAATTACAAATTTATTCTTTATCTGTAATCAACAGAACTATGCTTGATGGATGGTGAAGTATTGTGATAACTTGATGAAAGTTGCAGAAACCCATCTAGATGTTTATGAAGGATTCAAACAAGGTTGCTTTGGTATTAAAAGGACAGCCAAGCCGTTTTCAAGATAACCTGTTGATCTGGTTTTCGAACAGACTATAAATGCAGATGCTGCAAGAAGGCTTACGGGTGTTATACACTTCACCAATTCAATTTCAGCACGCCAACGTTGGGCTCGAAACCACGATATAAGATCTACGATAATTAGTCAAGTTTATCAAGAATAAGAACTACAATCTCTCCAAGACATTTCAGCGGATTTGAATCAGCATAATATTCAGAAAAATATCAAGCAATTACGGAAATTTTTTGCGACTTTCGATCCATTTATTAATCCCTTCAGTTTAGAAGTACTTAAAGATCAACTGATTAACATTTCATCTGGTAAAGCTGCATCAGAATCGGTAGAAGCATTTCTTCTTAATATTGAAAAGAATGGTGAATGTCTACGAAAAGCATTTATTTCTGAATGTCTTACAGATATTAGTAGATTTGAAAAATCTATTAAAAAAACACCTATTATTAATTTTTCAAATGATTATGAGAAAAAGAAGAAAATTCAAGTAGGCGGTACAATTCAAGAGGTTAGAATTCAACGAGATTTGTTTGGACGTATGCTGGGAATCTCCATGGACTATAATGTGGATATTTAGAAAATTTTATCCTACCCAATTACCACAGTGCCTTTGTCCATGTGCCGTTTGGATGAAACTATTTGTAAGACGGATAAATCTGCCTTAATGAAGTGTTTGGAAAAAGAGGTCCAGCATGAGACACCACCTTACATAGATGTCCTAATAATTGATGGCTTCTTTCTGTTGCATACTATGAAAAATATTCCAAAAAAATTTGGAAGCATTTCAAAAAAAATATTGCATATGGTTACCCAATTGCAAGCGTCTAGAGTTGACGTCATATTTGATCAGTACTTTACACCATCGATCAAAGATTACGAACATTCCCAGCGATTCGAATCTGCAGATTTGGAGTACAACATAACTGGTCCTTATCAAATTCGGCCGAGTGATTTTGCAAAAGAATTAAAAAATTCAAACTTTAAACAAGCTCTTGTTGATTTCTTGATCTTGCATTGGGCCACTGATGAAATAATGCCATTTATTGGTAACAAAACCATTCATATAAATTTTAAAAAGTGTCATTCTTTCGTTGTTAATAACTCCAACAGAATAGTATCAACAGTTGTGGAAGAGTTATCATGTCCAGAACATAAAGAAGCAGATACCAAAATAATATATCATGCGTGCAGCATTGACAGTCAAGCAAATATAGTAATCAGAAGTATCGATACTGACATTGCTGTTATCATGCTTGGTCATATGCATAATCTAATAAAGATTCTTGTTAATAAATTTCGTTTCGCAAACAGCGCAAAATTTATGTGAACCCTGGCCTTCGTCCAGTTAGGATTTTGCATTTTGAACACTGTTAAAAATTTGAAACTTTTACTTTATCGTCTGTCCATCGCTTTTATAGAAAATGATTACTTCGTTGTATTATGGTGAATTCTCATTGGTCAAAATTGAGATATTCCATAAAAGCGGTGGAATGACGATGCAGCAAAAACTTCAAACTTTTAACAGTGAAAAGATCGTATGTCTATGTAAGTGTAACTTAAAAGCATGCAAAAGGAACACTTCTAATTGGTCGATTGCTTCAAAATGAATTTGAAATTTAAAGTTTTTATTTTTAAAAAAGTTCTAATTATCAGATTTTTATGAAATTCGAATGGGACCACATGGGCCTCATACGCTTTCAAACAAAAAAAGAATTATCAAAATCGGTTCATATTTGCAAAAGAACAACAAATACATACAGGTCGAAATCATAACCTCCTCTTCGAAGTCGGTTAAAAAGTGATTCACCTATTTGGATGTTGACAGATACTGGAAACAACTTGAGGTATGTAGACCTTACAAAGATACACGCAAAGCTAGGAGAATCTATTTGTAAGAGTTTGCCTGGATTTCATGCAATCACAGGGTGTGATTATAATCCTGCTTTTTTCAGAAAAGGCAAATTAAGACCTTACAAAATATTAACAAACACGGAAGAGTATCAACAAGCTTTCATGAAACTCGGTAACAAAGAAATATTTGAAAATAATGATAAGCAAAAAAACACTTTTGGTATTATACAGCAATTTATTTGCGAAGTATACAATGTTGGTGAGATAACTGATGTTGATGCTGCTCGGCTTCAACTATTCATCAATAACTACATTGCCTCAGATGTTAATGAAGCGTTTGACCGTAAAAAAATACGAAATTTTGATGCCAGCAGTTTGCCACCCTGTAAAACGGAGCTGTTACAGCAGTTTTTGTGAGCAAACTTCATATCTAGCATTTGGAACAATGCTCACCAGAAAATTCCAACGGTATATCAACCAGAGAATAATGGCTGGGTAAAAGAAAATAACCAATACTGTTTTAAGTGGTTTGAAGACGATCAGTTGCCAAATTACGTCAAAGATTCACTAAAAACTCTCTCAGGTATATATATATATATATATATATATATATATACTACTTCAAATTATTCTAAAAAAATTGTTAGCTATACACTATCGCATTAATTTTTTTACATTTTTTACAGAAACTAACGAAGAAGACAATATTGAAAAAGATCAAGCAATGGACTGGAGTAGCAGTGACGAAGATAATGGAGATATCGACTATAATGATGAAATTGAATAATATCATTAAACATCTCTTAAAACCTGATAATAGCTTATAAATCCATACTTCATTTTATTTTTATACAGGATGTTCCAAAAATGCTACCCAAACTCTGCACAGCGAGATTTCTCGTTGGGATTACATAAGAACTGCACCTGCACGGTCCATAGTTAACGAGTAAAATACGAAAAACAAAGTATAAAGTCATAGCCAGTACAAGAAAGAAAAAGCGTTTTGGACACATCAACAGCAGTAATTTCATATCTTTTCAGACGGTAACGTTCTAAACGTTCGCTGTGCATATCGCGTCAAGCGCGCGCGCCAAAGAATGACGTTAAGATGCCGCTGAGGAACTCGTTACTGCATCCTTGTAGCTACTGGTATTTTTTGTATGATTTTCATGCACTCTGTTCGCGAATAATTTGACATGTATTTGATATATACTTTGTTTTTAAAATTTTCTCGTAAATTATCAATCGTACAAGTGCAGTTCTTTGGGCTTCTTTTATGTATTCCCAATGAGGAATCTGGCTGCGCAGAGTTTGGGTGCCATTTTTGGGACACCATGTATAGAATTTTTTAACACTAAGTATGAATAAACAGTAAAACTCTAATTTTGTATTGAAGTGGATATTAAAAATAAAGTTCATAAAATACCTAAACATTATTTTCTAACGTATTTCATTTATTTTTTAAAGAAGTATCAAAATGGAAATCATAATCAATAACATTATAAACATGCAATTTTTTTATTGATAAATAAGTACATAATAAAACAGCAATTTCGGCATGTGCCACAGGGAGTATATAGCTTTCATATTCGTTGTTTTTGTTAAATATAGTTTTTTTGCGACTCGATTAGATGAGTTAAAAATTCTTTAATGCTTGATTATTATCTCATTGAAAATTTTACTGAAATTTTAAGAAGATCAAATGCTACGAACCCTATATAAAGAAATTTCGTAAATACTGAATTTGAATGAGAACTGTGCCAAATTAATAATCTATAGCCAAATCGGCAATATTTATGATTTCTTAATTTTTGTCTTGCAATTTGGCGATATTTTTAAATATTTGGCGATAAGTGTTTCCAAATTTGGAGAGAATTCGAAGCTAACGTTCATTAATACTCATAAATAAATAACTAATTTTTAGTAATTTGGAAAATAGTTGTTATCCTCGGTAGAGAATTGGGAAATCCGAAGTATATCTGAATGTTTTTATTGGTTCAATTCCGCATTTTATTCATTTTCTGATTGGTCCATGTTTAATGTCCAAAAATGGTTTACTTCTGTTGCCACAATGACAAAAAGTAATAAAAACTTTTTTAAAAAATAATAATTTGAAATCAAATTGTGATAAAGATTTCAATTAAATTTCATTCAAAAGTGCATTTTTTTCTCTATGCAACGGTATAAAAATTTAAAATGTGCAATGTTTCGAAGTTTAAATATTTGCAGTTCAAAAAAATTGTAAAACTGAAATTTCATTTAAAATTTTTATAAGATGGGTCCAGAAATATTAATGTTTAATCAATGTCATACGTAATAAGAGGCAATCAGCCTGATTAACTCCATCAAATAAAAATGCGCATTTTAAACAGTTAAAGTTATATAACAATAAACTACTGGGTTTTTTTTATTTATGGTCTAGGAATATTAATGTTTAATGCATGGCGTAGTAATATATGACTCGTTATGGTCATCCTAAAAATGATGTTTATTATTATTATTAAGTATAGAATTCCTTTTTAAGCCTTTAAAATTTTAGTCTTTGAAAATATCATTTTCAAATAGTCGTTCTAATTTGTTAAATGACTTTTTTTTTCTTTCATTGTGGCCTTTTTTCAAAACGTCAACAACCATAGAATTACATGCAACAACCTCAAATAACTGTCGCCAATTTCCGACCCAAGGGAAAACGGGGAAAATGTCTGTTTCGCGCAGACTCTAGTGTATTGAGAAGCCGCTGTATATGTCTGTCGGCCGGGGTTTGGAACCACCAAAACTGTCTGCCAACCGAGGAAATATCTTCTGGTAGTTACCCAAGTAACATATATAAAATTAAGCTTTTATAAAATGACGAAAGTAGAATTTTCTATTATTGGTTTTAGTGGTTGTCGGCCGGGGGTTGGAACCACATGAAGTGTCTGCCAAGGGAGGACGTGATTTCTGACATCATTCCAAAGGAAATATCAAAAAATCACGCTTTATAAAATGACGAAAGTAGAATTTCCTATTATTGAAGTTTAGTGGTTGTCGGCCGGAGGTTGGAACCACAGGAAGTGTCTGCCAAGGGAGGACGTGATTTCTGACATCATTCCAAAGGAAATATCAAAAAATCCCGCTTTATAAAATGACGAAAGTAGAATTTCCTATTATTGAAGTTTAGTGGTTGTCGGACGGGGGTTGGAACTACAGGAAGTGTCTGCCAAGGGAGGACGTGATTTCTGACATCATTCCAAAGGAAATATAAAAAATTCAGCTTTTGTAAAATGACGAAAGTAGAATTTCCTATTATTGAAGTTTAGTCGCTGTCGGCCGGGGGTTGGAACCACGGGAAGTGTCTGCCAAAGGAGTACGTGATTTCTGACATCATTCCAAAGGAAATATAAAAAAATCACGCTTTATGAAATGACGAAAGTAAGTTGCTATTTTTTGCACCTTTGCTCCATGGTCACTGCCAAAGCCACCATGATCCAAATTTCATAATTACCCATCGTTCCTATCTTTGTTGGAAGACTGCGCTGAGAAAGTTTCAGCTTTTATAAAATAACGAAGGTCTGCCAGTCACGGGCTCTTAGACTATTACAACAATGTAGATACTTTGACTTTTATAGTTACGTTAGTTATTTAATATTTTTTTAATTGAGGAAAACGCGCTCATATCCATGGTATGAATGGTTTTTACATTGTCACCAATAAATGAAAAAATTAAACGCCATCTTATTTAGTCGGAGACATTTGCTACAAACTTTGCTATAAAATAATTTGAAGATTACTTAAAAAAAATAGTGGTGAGAATTGTAAAAAACCATTCGCACTCTGGGTCTGGAAGACTGCGCTGAGAAAATTTCAGCTTTTATAAAATAACGAAGGTCTGCCAGTCACGGGCTCTTGCTCTATAAAGATTCCATGCTATGATAAAAAAATGTATTTACAAAATAAGTGTGTTTTCAGCCAAAAATATCGATGGCAATTACAATTACATCTATAGCCATTCTAAACTTGTTAAAAGAATATTTCATTTTTGAGCCAAGTTTTGATAGTGTTGTTGTAGAGCTGCTATCACTTTAACCTTATTCTCTCCAATGTGTTAAATGTTATTTGAGATGTTTAAAAGTGAAATTACCTGTAAGTTGATTTTTGGACATTTATCCCACTGGATTTGCAAACTGCGTGTCGCAGTAGTCATTTTGGCCGGTATAAAAAAGGAAATATTTTGCTTCGAAACAGAATTTAGTTTCTAAACTGAGTTAAATGTGTTCAACTGAGAAATAAGGTTAAAGTGTACCAAGGAGGAATAAATTAGTTTAGATAAAAATTTTCGTGTAAAATATTTTTATAGCATTAGGGTAAATTTTCAGTCGGTTCTAGTGTTAAAATAGCAAAATAGCTTAAAAAAGGTTCATTGTTAATTTTATTTATAAATTTGTAGAATCTGATATTAAAGTACCTGAAAGATAACTGTTTTAAGACACTAATTATTGTAAACAATCTTATGTTATAAGATATTTATTGAACAGCATCCACAAAGATGTAATAAACAGGTCTACATATAGTGACATGAAAAAAAATGTTATTTTTCGGATGCAATCGAGTTATTATTTATTTATTTATATTTTGCGATTTAAAAAAATGTGTAACGTATATTACGTGAGATCGTATGATAATGAAGTGCTTATATGTATGTATATTAGCTAGAATTTTGATTTTTTTCTTTTTTTTTTGCCATAAATGGATTTTTAATAGGCAATCAAATTGTTACATTTCATATATGCTTATATGTTTCAAGTTTATTCTGTACATGCGATATATGAAAAATAATTTAACGTCGAACAATAAAATGTACTTACTATTAAATACGCAGGATAAAGAACTGAATTTTAAATCATTTAATTCCTGATCTAAGGTGTCTCTTATGAATGAATATTCACGAAATATTTTTGAAATTTACTAGGTTATTGTTTCTGTAATAATAAAATAACAATTTAATTTTACAAGTTTTAAAATGTTGAAACATAACTAGGCACTATTGCACATTACATGTGGGAGCTGCTCTTTTTTGCAATAATTGCATGTTAAGATCTCATACTGGGAACATTTACAATTTTTAGCTCACAGACTATCAAAACCTGAGAACTTATGTGACGTATGTACGTAAGTATATATATGTATGCGTAAATGTTACGCGGTAACTCATGATAAAAATATCATATTTACTTGAAATTTTGGATAGAGGTTTATTCTGACAAGGCACTTTCCTGATTAGTTTCTGGAGTTCATTCGATAAATATAAAGGAGGAGGGAAGAGGGCTAATACCCATCCCTTTAATTAATATAAATGTTTTATTTTCGTCAAAATTTTCAGATTTCATTCAAATTTCAGGTAAAGGATCCTCCTGGTGAGGTGTTTCCATGATTAGTTTTCGAAGTTTATTGCATAAGTATAAGGAGAGGGAACGGGGTTTAATCCCCCCCCTTAATTTAGATAAATGTGTTTCTCAAGCAGAATTGTCAGATTTCATTCAAGTTCCAGACATAGGATCATTCTGATGATGACACCTCCATGATTAGTTTTAGGAGTTTATTAGATAACCATAAGAAGGGGATGGGATTAACCCTCTTAATTTAGATAAATGAAATGTTCATGTAAAATTATCAGATTTAATTCAAATTTCAATCATATGATCATTTTGATGAGGGAACCTCGGTGATTAGCTTTGGGAGTATTGGATATGTATAAGAGGGGGACTGGGTGTTTCCTTATCCTTAATTTAGATAAATGAGATTTTCATGCACAGTTATCAGGTTTCATTGAAATTTTAGGTATAGGATCATACTGATGAGGCACCGCCGTGATTAGTATTGGGTGTTCATTGGATAAGTATAAAGGGAGGAAATGGTGGTAAACCCCTTAATTTATCATAATGGGTTTTTAATGCGATTTGCTTCAAATTTGGGGTATAGGTTCTTTGATAAGGCGTTTCCCTGATTTGTTTTGGGAATTCATTGTATAAGTATAAAGGGGTGACCAGGGGGACTATCCCTCTTAATTTAGGTAAACGGTTTTGCATGCAGAATTAACCGATTTGCTTCAATGTTTAGACACAGGTTCATACTGATAAGATGCTTCCGTGATTAGTTGTGTGGTTCATTTTTTAATTATAAAGGGCTGAACAATCGAATACACCCTAAATTAGATAAATGGGATTTTATGCAGAATTAATCTTTTTGCTTTACATTTTGGATGTAGGATTTATCTGATAAGATGAATCTTTGAATATTTTTAGAAGTCTTATGGTTATGTATAAAGGAGAGAATGGGGAATATTTTTTCTTAAATTATATATATAACTTTTTATGCAAAATTATATGTATTGTTCGAATTTGGGATATAGGATTATGATATGATAAGTTGTATGCCTGATTAGTGTTGGGGACTCAATGATTAAGTAAAAAGGGAAAAAATGGAGAGAGGTTATCTCCCCCCTTAATTTGTTTTTCGAAGGGCATTATACTTTGAAAATAGAAGACTGTAATATTCAATTATTCTTCATTCCTTATGAGCTCAATCCTGTCAATTTAACTGAGCAATATAATATCATATTATGTAACTGTAATGTGATATCTTAGATGAATCACCTGAGGAAACAAATAATTTTCCCATCTCCGTGAGTGCTTACTGTAATCCTTTGATGATGTGAGGGAAATGTGGAATGGTATGCGGTGGGGACTTTCTATTCAGGACAGTTGCTTGCAGAGAGGAAAGAGCTAAGTTTCTGAGAAATGGAAGGGGTCGAGCAGAACAGGTGCAGAGAAGAAAAGAGATGACATTCCTGTGTAGTCTTCGGAGAGAAGAGGTTGATCATCCTCTATGTAGCCTTCGGTGGAGAAGGTAGATATTTTTATGTTGGCGATGACTGAATCGTAACAACGTGTACGAGTGAAATATATCTCACTTATAAAATGTGAAGTTGACTATATTTTTATTTTGTAATTAGCAGTTCTAATAAAGAACTTTGGAATGAAATTTAATATAGTGATATATTTCTTTTATATACATGGTAAAAGGGTGGAAAAAACGGCCACGACACCGCAGTAATCAATCACATTTTCAATTTTCAGCTAATAAAAAAAGTTAAAGCTCTTATTAGGGTTTGGTACACATACGTCTCACTTTTTATTATATTCGTACATTATAAAGAAAATAATTTATGTCATATTATTGTACTAGTGTGTTTAAAGAAAACGAAAAAGAAACATTGGTTTTGCTATAAATTACAATATGCTGAATTTGAAAATAATCCCAGTCCTGGCCAATAATCAAATTGTTAAGTAGAACTCTTAAAATAGTTCAAGCACCATGTATACGTTTAATTTACAATAATGCAAGAAAAACAAAAGTACCATTATGATTGAAAACTTTCATATAGATATACATATATCTATATAAAAAAAATCGCAAAATTAACACTACACCACGTTATTTTCCTTTTAAAAATATTCCGTATTTATTCCGGCTTTTTAAATTAAAATCCTACTATTAGATTTAATCTATTAATCTCTATAGAAACGATATAAGTTCTTAATTCACCAATAAAAGCATTTATTTCAATATGGAGAAATCTAAAAAAATGGCTCTAAATTAAAAATATTCTAAAATAAATTTCGTTTCTTAAAATTTCTAATAAAACTCCCTTTTTTCCTGTTTTTATCAATCCCTTTGTAACGGACGGGTGCTCGTCCTGGGGGTTGAATGAAAACATAACTCGAGATATAAGTTAAAACCAGTTTATTTAAACTGTTGAGGCTCAGGGGAGGTGGAGCTTTCAGTTCATTAATTTCAACGCTAATCAAAATACTAAAGGATTAAACTCATAAAGATACTCACAGCTCCGGCACTAGACTCAGTTGGGGGCACTTCCAACCAATTTCTCACTTAGACTTTAGCTGAACTGCTAGATAAAATCTTTATTAGACAGCTCGTGGCTGTAACACACTCTTTATTGTCTAAAATACTCAACGTAACTAAATTATCTCTTACCAACGGCAATCTCCTTAAATAGCTCTGCTCTGAATAAACCAAGTCCGCAAACGCTGCTAGCTATCTGACTTCGAAACTCCTCGCAACTTCACTGGAGGCTAATAACTCGCTCAATCCAATCTAATTCAATCCACTGCTTGTCGGTTTACGCCGCTACACACAACACTAGCTGGCTTGCGCCGCTACACACACTCACACGCACTCAAACTCCAAGCTTTTATATGCTGCAAACTGAGATACTATAAATTTGAATATTGCTTCTAACCGCGACATAACTTGTAGAACCGAGGAAGACACACACGCTCTAGAAAGTTAAAGTAAAAGACAGGATAGATGTCGCGTCCACGCTACACATGTTAAATCATTGACGTCACGATCTCACAAAAATGCTAGAGTGCCTTTATCACATAGGTCACTCCCTCACACTTTTTCAAAAATTCTATTAAATGTATTCCGAAAAACAATACTTGTTCAAACAACAATCTGTTTAGGTTTTTTTCGATTTTTGCATTTATTACGTATCAATGAATTCATTTTTTCTCTTTTTAATGAAATGATCGTCTGCGGAATACATTCGAATTGCTACTTTCGGTTATTTAATAAATTAAATAATAATCTTTTTAATAAAATTATCATTTGCGGAAGACATTCGATTACGCTTCTTTAAACTCGACGCCAGATGTTCGTTTCTTTTTACATAAAAAGCATCGGGTTCGAGGATATTAGGCCAGTCAAATTGGCAAAAAAAGGGCAAAAATTCTGCTGGAAGATTTTATTTTTTTTAAATCTTTATGCGGATGCTAGTAACAAGAATTAGTGGTTTTCCAATGAAATATCTCGAGGCTTAACTTTGTGGAGCCAAAAAAACCACGAAATTTTCGTACTTTTTTCAGTTTTTTGCCTATAACTCGTGAACTTTAAACTTTTTATGAACCATACTTAATTAGGAAAAGAAAAACCATTAAATACTCTACAAATTTTGTAATAGAAACTTTTTTGTAAATCCATTACTAAGCGCGCTATGTTTTTTTGAAAATGTCACTTTTTATGAAATTTACAAAAAGTGACCTATTTTTCGCCTCTCATCCCCACATTTTTTTTTTCACTGATTATGAAAATGAAATACACTGACTGATGAATGTGAGGTGACATTTTAAAGACAAGCTGGCAAAAAAAGCATGAATGTTGGAAACCTTAAAAGAAAAACAATTACAAAAGGAGGGAGGACTGGGGATAGCAAAAAGAAATGCAGGTGGAAGATTGCGACCACGTGACGTTCCCTATCCGCTTTTGTTCAAATACAGTTGTTCTTTCTTAAAGATACACGCTTCTAATATCGTGTTATTCAGTTTATTGCGTGCCTTCTTCTCTTGCAGTAGTGAAAATGAATGCGGTCGAACTAAAATTGTGTTTCGTTTGCCAAACGGCTTCCAAAGTGATACGGGCACTGTGAGTCAGAAAGGACCTGCCAAGATCTTTATTCTAGCATTCAACGTCAAAATAATATACATCAACGTTTTTTGAAAAGGAGCAAGGAAGTTAGAATACATAATATTTGCCGAAAGTGATATGCGAATAAGAGATTGATAGCAGCATATGTTCTTCAGAATGAAAAGATTCTACACAGACTAATTTGTCCCTCCGATCGAACTCTTCTTTCAAGTTTCAAGATAATGTCTTACGTATAGAAGGTAACTCTGATTACTTCAAAGAAAAACAATCAAAAAGGCCTTACGCAAAGTAATAAAGATAGATGCAAAAATTACACTTATAAAAACTGACCGTATGCAGCAAGAACCTGAATTGGTAGCTGCAGATGCATGTTATCATAGTTTCTGTCGCTCAAAACTATAATCTATAAAAGATGGGGAGAAAAGAGGCCGTTGACTCGCAACATCCTTTGACGAAGGTATGAAAGCTATATTTATTTATATTGAAGCAAAGTTTGAAGAATACCAGTTCTCTTTAGATGAATTGATGAATCATATACAACAAAAGTTCGAACTTTCCGATTTACGGATTTTTAAAATCATATATCCTGAAGTATGGGGATACTCATTTTTGAAAAAATGCTCATTTCTGAAAAAAAAAAAGAAAACAGTACTCTGTTTGAAATTTGTTGAGCGCAAAATACTCACTGATCATGTCCAGATTTAGGTCCTCAGCAGTAACGCCTTCGTTCATTTTTCGTATTGTGTAAACAGCCTCTGAAATCATTGTGGTATATGTAAGCTCACAAATGTATGGTGATATGCAGTATCACCCTCCCTCATCTGATAAATTTTTGTATGATTCTGAGGCATTTATTCAAGAATCAGTAAAATTGCTTTTTGAAAGCATAATTTTGAAACATAAACGAGGTTCATTTGACGAATGGAAAAAAAGTGCTTTTTTTTCTAATGACCTAATAAGTTCGGTTCGACTAAGGTTATTCCTTTCATCAATCATGACAGGGATCAGTGCATATTTGTACAGAAAGTTTGGTTCAAATCATTTGCTTGAAGTTATGTCCGCTTTTGGCATTGTCCTATGAAGATGCTTTCCTTCTTGAATTTTCTACCATTCTGTGTCCTCAGAAAACAAAAGAAGGAGATCGTGCTTTCTGGCAATTTATTTTTAATCGACTTCAAAAAAGGAGACGAGGTTATCAATTTGACGCGTATGTATTTTTTATGTGTGATTCAATATAAAATACACTAGTTGTATGTTTAATTTAGTATAAACCAAAAAAATATCGTAAAATTAAATACATGTAGCAGATGTGACACTTCATAAATAAAATTATAGTCGTCAATTACTATACATAAATATATACATTGTTTTTTTATATATAAACTGAATTTATGTATTTTAGTAAAATTAAAAATAACATTTTATATTGAAAATCATCCTTCTATAGTAAAAAAAACTAGCCTTAAATGAATCTCCAGGAATGACTCACGGAATGATGCTGATGTGTCAGGTTTCTGGAAATAACGCGTCCGGGTGGACCACACCTTCCATGAGTCGAATAGACCGGAAAGGGCTCCCTCTCGGATGGACTTGGAAATGAGTATACTTCTTTTTTCCCCTTATGCTGCTATTTTGGTAGATTTTCCTGGTTTTTATGGATATTTAATGCTCGGTATTTTAATAAGTGTACGTTTATGAGAGGAATTCCCAAATTGAGTGTATGGAAAACAAGGTATCGCGAAGCGATTCCAACCGGGATTGCAAAGCAATACGGAACGGAATCGCGAAGCGATTCCATGGGCTATTGGCGAGCACAGCAAGCAGGGGTAGCCTACAACTTGGAATCGCAAAGCGATTACGCGGATGGTTCGCGAGCGTAGCGAGCTGGGGGGGGCGGAGCCTCCCTAGTATGGTAAAAATAAAATATGAATAATAAATCTTGCAAAAGAAAATGCACTTAATCTAAAAATTGAAGATATTCCATGAGATTCTAAACATATGATAAAAAAAAATATTTGTTTTCTAGAAAGTGTCTTTTGCAGTATAAGGTATTAGTTACTTTTCCCAAAATTTTATTATAACACGTTTATTGAGCGTGTGAAACTATTAATTATATAATAAAATTTCAGGTCATTGTTCTTAAATGCGATGGAATATCTAATTCATTTGTCACATTTATCATTTATTCAGTAAATATAAAATGCCAAATATAAACCTCATACCCTAAATACCAGGCTTTAAGATGAAACAAAATTGCAGCTATAAGCTAATTTTTTCTACATATCTGCAAAAACTTGGAATTCAACACAGTACTTTCTAAAATATTTTTCATTTTTATGTACATGGAAAAAATCAGTGGAATAATAGTTTTAAAAATAACCGGTATTTAAACTCAAGAAATCTTAGATAGGCTGAAATAAATTCCCTTGTGATAACTTTCGTTTTTCTGTAAGCGCCTATAACTATTGCTTAGAAAAATGTTTAAATACAAGACAGTACGCATCATTATGCTTTATAATAGTTTGTTTTAAAAACCATGAATTTTTATCTGGGATCTGAGAAAATATATATAACTGTCATAGTAAGTTAATTTTTGTTGCTATTGCGGTAGTTCAATCTAAATGAAATGGCTAAAGTTCTTTAATGTGATAAAACAATTTATCAGTTTATCATACTATGAATTATATTATAAATTTCTCAGTTTATCATAATATGATTACCGTAATTTCTGGCGTATAATCCGTGGGTCAAACAATCTTATTTCGACCCAGAAAGTTTTTAATAAGAAATTTAACATTATAGATTGCCGTAGATATTTGTCCTAAATCACTAAATTAGACTGAGTCCAAAAAGAATTGCATGATCCGCGGATTATATGCCGGTAATTACGGTAATTAGACTAGTACCGATTTTTTAACATATATTTCTGAATCATATCTAACTTATGATTTTTTCTTTAGCCAGATAATCATAAAATTATTCTATGCCTAATATTGCAAAACTAAACTTAAAAAATTACACTATAAACACTGCAGTATGTGTCAGGATTTGTAACGGTTGGGTGCTCGTGCTGGGAGTTAAATGCAGACATACTCAGGAATTAAGATAAAAACACAGTTTATTAAAAACTATAAGGGCTCAAGGGAAGTGGAGCAAGTCTAATTTTCATAACTGAGAACACCACTAAAAGACTAAACTCATACTCACAGCTCCGGACTAGCTCAATCGTGGCACCTCTGATTACTTCTCACTATCCTTCGGCTAAGCTGCTAGATAAAGCTTAATTAGACAGCCCGTGGCTGTAGATATCCTCTATTTAATTTGAGATAATCAAATGCAATTACTATTAAATTTCTTACCACCGGCCAACTTCTCAAGTCGAATTCCCAAACTCACTGGAGGCTCGATGCTACTTAGTAATATTCACGATGGATCAATCAATCTGCTAGACACCAGCGGGCAATCGCCGCTAGAGAGACACTTCGCTGAGTAATATCACTAGACACACGCTCTGCTCCCAGGTCGAAATTCATGCTGGTATTTGTTTGCTAGACAAGCACCAAGTGCTATAACCCAACAAGTAAAATAGCATAAACTAGCATTACACATTGCTGGTTCCAGCAGAATTTCCAGCAATTCATGGTGTGTATTGGCCCACTTTGCTGGAAATAAGCATGAGATGCTTGCATACAGCTTGTCATGCTTTTGTTGTGCAAGCTAGCGATATAGCATGTGATGCTAGCTAGCATATAATAGCATGGAATTTCCAGCAATTCATGGTGTGTATTGGCCCACTTTGCTGGAAATCTAGCAGACATAGCAATACCTAGCAATAACTAGCATATTTTTATTGCTAGTACAAGCATAAATTTTGACCTGGGCTGGCTGTCGCCAGAAACTCTACTGCTAGCTGACTACTGTTCTGCTGGCTATCGCCAGAGACTCTACTGCTAGCTGACTAATGTTCTGCTGGCTATCGCCAGAGACACACTACACACACTCCAACTCCAAGCTTTTATATGCTGCAAACTGAGATACTTCAAATTTACATATTACTACTAACCGCGAGCCTAACTGCAGAATCCGAAAGAGACACACACACTCTAGAAAGTAAAAGTAAAAGAGAGGATAGATGTCGCTTTTACGCTTACACATGTTAAATTATTGACGTCACGATCTCAGAAATACTAAAGTGCCTTTATGACAAAGGTCACTCCCTCACAAATTTAGTTGTTTATGTTAGTATTTAAGAGCCCTTATTTTGAAAATGAGACAAAATGTGATAGTTGTATTTTTTCATTTGCTTGATTTTTTATATGTTGAAGTAGATCATATTTGATGAATAATCTGCAATTTTCAAGCCCTGAAAAAATTTCTTCTTTTCTATAGAAAATGTCAAAGTTCAAGGTTGTGAATGCCATTTTTCATGAAAAGTGAAATGCTGGTATATTTAGAGCACTATATCTCTCGCAAGCAACAATATCCAAAAATTCTTTCGTCATAAACTGTTAGTATAACCATACCTAATTATTAAAATTTATTTATTTCCATAAGGCATGTTACTTTACATTGTTAAGTTGTCACAAAGTACAGTGAAAATAACGTTTTTGTCCATTTTCCGCATTTATCTTATTTAAGCAATACTACCCCAAACTTCATTTTGACTGTACTCTGTGGCATCATAACAATGTAAATTAACAACGCCTCATTGAAACAAATAAATTTTAATAAATATATATGGTTGTACTAACAGTTTATGCCGAAAGAATTTTGGGATGTTGTTCTTTGAGAGAGAAATAGTGCTCTAAATAAAGTTAAAATTATTTTCAACGTTAGAACACCAGAATATTCGTATTCCAAGGATACCGGTTTCGGTAGCATATAGCATACCTTCCTCAGTGCTAAAGATAGTGGAAATTTGCTCATATATACACAGGGAGGATGGGGTTTCAAGCGACAAGTTTCTTGACCAATAGGAAAACAGAGGATCCTAGGCAACAGCCAATAGGAAAACAGGGAACAGCTAATAGGAAAATTTGGTGGAAAATGGAAAAGGTATTGCGAGAATTGCATTAAAATATCAAGAAAAATTAGTTTGAGTTCAAACTAGTTCAAGAAAACTAATTTTTCTTGATCTTTTAATGCAATTCTCGCAACACCTTTTCCATTTTCCACCCAATTTTCCTATTAGCTGTTCCCTGTTTTCCTATTGGCTGTTGCCTAGGATCCTCTGTTTTCTTATTGGTCAAGAAACTTGTCGCTTGAATCCCCATCCTCCCTGTATATATATGAGCAAATTTCCACTATCTTTAGCACTGAGGAAGGTATCCTATATGCTACGGAAACCGGTATGCTTCGATTACGAATATTCCGGTGTTCTAACGTTGAAAATAATTTTAACTTTATCATATTGCACCAAGCAACAACATATTACTTAGTGCTCTAAATATACCAGCATTTCACTTTTCACGAAAAATAGCATTCATAACCTTGAACTTTGACATTTTCTATAGAAAAGGGGAAATTTTTTAGGGCTTCAAAATTACATATAATTTATCAAATATGATCTACTTCAACATATAAAAAAAACCAAGAAAATCAAAAAATGCAACTATCAAACCAACATTTCTTTGTCTGAATTTCAAAATAATGGCTCTTAAAAGAAACTTTGTATAGTTGTTGTGTAACACGAAATGTGCTTAAGTAACAAACAATTAAAAACAGTGGGATAAAATGCTAATGATATAGGGTTTTAATGCTATGAAACTAAAACTTTGAGGTTATAGAGTAATTATACCATGTGAACTTGAATTGGAGTTTTTTCCCTTGATAAATGACGATATAACACTTATGATTCTTCACTTTAAGTCTTAAATACATGTAATCTTTATAAATATATAGTAGAGGAAAAACAATGATTTTTTCTACATCATTTTATGAAAGTATGTATATAAACACAGTTTAGGAAAAAGATTAATTTTAATTATACGGGAATATTTATTTATTTTCTTACTTGGTTATTTTACATCTCTAGAAAAAAATAAATATATACATTTAATTTCAATCTGCTACTTCCTACATTGCGCTTTTGATACATGAAAAATGTTAATTAAATTCAATGTGTGGAAAATAAGGTCAAATCAAACCAATTTTAATGACGGCTATTTTATTTTTCCGCGACAGGCAGACGCCCAACAATTTAACAAAAAAAGCTATTGAATCATTTTATGTCATTTTTTGGATCTTGACCAAGGAAACTAATGACGTTGTTTTGGTCAGTCTTCTCTACTTTTCCCCACATTTTAAGCTTTTAATAAATATATATAAAAAGTATTCCTCATATAAAAAATACGTTTAATAAAATGTTTGAAAAAAAATAATCTCATTATTCTCGCCTGAATTAACTGAAAATAGCTAACGTCATTGTTTCAACCACTTTTTTCTAATTGCCCCACATTTTAATATTTTTGCTCATATGAAATTTAATGTGTGTTTCATAAAATTGATTTTTAAATGCTTATTTAAATCTTCGAAGTTAACATTATCAACCTTTTTGTTAAGATATCGTAATAAGGTAAGCTAATAAGTTGAAAAATAAAAATTTCTGCAATTATCACAGAATTTATTTATTTTACTTCGAAGCCGATTCAATAAATAATATTTGCTGCCCGTCAATTTCGGGGACGCTTCCGAGTAGCTTTTACAGTATAATAAAAGTTTTATCTAATTAAAATATCGCTTTTTTGCATGCTATCCGTTCTAGATAGTCAGAAAACATATTTAACCAGAAAAACACACACTGTAAAAAATTTTGGTCTCGAATCACGGTGGTTATACCGTCAACTTTGTGACATTTCCTTTTACCGTAATTTTACTGGACGGTATATATACCGTAAAATATTTAAAGTACATGTACCGTAATTTAACTGAATATAAATTTAAATATTTTTTAGTATATGTACCTTAAAATGTTTAAAGTATATGTACCGTAATTTAACTGGATGGTATATGCACCGTAAAATATTTAATGTATATGTACCGTAAAAAAATATTCTTACAGCATATATACCGTACATTAAATTTACAGCATAAATACCGTAAATTAAATGTAATGTATATATACCGTAAAAATATTTATGCACCATATATACCGTATTTTAAATATACAGTATATATACCGTAAATTAGATAAATGGTATATGTACCGTAAATTAAACATACGGTATATGTACCGTTAATTAAGTATATGGTATATATACCGCAAAAATTATTTATGCTGCATATATACCGTAAATTAAATGTATGTTATATGTACCGTAAAGGCACTTGTAATTGGTATATATGCCGTAAATTAAATATACAGGGTGGTCATAAAAATACTTTACCGATATATGGAACTCTAGCGGCCAGTCCGCTCAACCGATCGAGATGAAATTTCAGATATAGCTATTCAGAGGTATGAGCTCAAGATTCTGTGAAAGGCAACAAAATGGCGCTCACGGTTACGGTTATAGTTACAGAAACTAGAAAATTCCCAATGGCAACACCCATTTTTTTCATCGCAAAATGCTCAGCGCATGCGAAAACCCTAAAGAGCGTTGAAAGCGTACGTGTATCGCAAGAAATGGACACGTTATGCAAGTACAAAAAACTGTTCTGCGAATCCTCCCCCCAATAGAAAAAATTCGATTGGGGTGCAAGGAGGAAATTTGCATATGACACAGAGTCAGTACACTAATCTCTGATTACAATACAGATCGGAGAAATTAAAACTTTTATTACACATTTTCCACATGGGTGCCATCTCCATTAATTGCCTGTGATGACACCCATGTGGAAAATGTGTAATCAAAATAAAAGTTTTAGTTTCTCCGATCTGTATTGTAATCAGAGATTAGTTTAATGACTCTGTTTCATATGCAAATTTCCTCCTTGCACCCCAATCGAGTTTTTTTATGGGGGGGGGGAGGATTCGCAGAACGGTTTTTTTTTCGTGCATAACATGTCCGTTTCTTGCGATACACGTACGGTTCCAACGCTCTTTACGATTTTCGCATGCGCTGAGAATTTTGCGATGAAAAAAAAGGGTGTTGCCATTGGAAATTTTCGAGTTTCTGTAACTATAACCGCAACCGTGAGCGCCATTTTGTTGTCGTTCACAGAATCTCGAGCTCATACCCCTGAATAGCTATATCTTAAATTTCATTTCGATCGGTTGAGCGGACTGGCCGCTAGAGCTCCGTATATCGTAAAAGTTTTTTTATGACCCCCCTGTATGTTATATATAACGTAAAAATACAGGATGGCCCAAAAAACCTCCCACATTTGATAGGATAAAAACCAAAAAGGATTGCAGAGAGAAACTTTTTTGTTCAAAAATATGCAATGACAAAAGTTTAAAAAGGCTATCTCTTTCAAATAATATCTGGTAAGTATTCTCCATTGGGCATAATACACAATTCTAGAAGATGTATGAAATCTACCCCCACTGATGTAACTCTTGTGAAATACCTGCTTATGATAGCACCTGCTTATGTAGATCTTATGTCTGAAGAGCAATTCAAGCAGAAGGCGTAGCTTTGTCAAGATATATGTCAGGTGATAAGAGATTTCATCTGTTGTCTTAAAATGTATATTGTTTACAATGACCAACACTTACCAAACACCATATCTAAAACATAATCATTTTTAGATTCTTGTCATACCTATTGTATATTTTAAAACAAACAAGTTTCTATCCCTAATCTTTTTTGTTTTATATTATCCTGTCAAATGTGGGAAATTCTTATGGATAATTCTGTAATCAGAATCAGTGAATATACAGGAAGAGCTCAAAGTCTTACCTTTATAAAACTTACTATGTGAAAAAATATTATTCGATATATGTGTGGATACATTTAAAAATTTTTACAAAATTTTAAAAATCCACTTGGAGGTTATCAATTTGCATAAAGATACGTCTACTCATAATGGAAAATATCTTTTAATAAAATTCAATTACACTCTAACATCTGTAAAGTATATACTAAAATCTTTTTTTTTTTCATAAATTTTCTGTATTTGTCTCGATAGATGTTTATTTGTTATAATGTGCAGTTGTTGAAGTAAAAAAAATAGATTAAAAAATTAAAACAATATCACTTCACCTTTTTTCATTCACGTATAAAAACATTTCATATTTATTTACTTAGAAGGTGTCACAAATAAAAATTAAAGAGTTGACATGTTTATAAACATGTCAACTCTTTAATTTTTATTTGTGACACCTTCTAAGTAAATAAATATGAAATGTTTTTATACGTAGATTAAAAAATGTTTTGTGATCTAAAATGCAATTAAAAACAATGAAGAGCACATTTATTTATCTGCCAACTTCTACAATTATTTATACTTATCTTATATCACTATTTTAAAACTGTTATTTTTGTCATATTCCATGTTTGAAAGTACAGCGAAAATTGTTATTTTAAAGTAGCAGTATAAAAAGGATATAAAAGTTAAGGATATAAAGTAAGTCGCAGCTATGCAATTAGAGGATTAAAATTAATAAACAAACATATGTTATAACAAAAGATCTTATATTAGTATCTGGCAGTAAGAAAAAAATGCTAAAAACGATACTACTCCGCTGAAATCAATAATTTCGCAACTAACAGTAACACATTTATGTGTTTGTCTATTTATGAAAGGATACCTAAAGTAAATTTCTTTGCACTGGAAATTCAGATTAAAATTTTATCATAAATCTCCCAAATGAATTTATCGAATCCATCTATATGTTTTGATATAAATATGATTTTATACGTTTAAAGGGATTTATGTTGTAAAAATATTACATAATTATTTTCCAAAAAAGATTGACATTGAATTCAATTTGTAGCAATTTTTATTAAGGAAACTTACAGCATAAGAACAAATTTTGTTTTTGTATGCAGTGAAATTTTAATTTGCTTCAAAATTATTATTATTCAAACAAATAATGTTGTTTTCATAATAGAAGCAGCTTTAATAATCAAAGAATGGCAGTATAATATGCAATAATTTTAATTACTCAATGATAAAATAACATTCACATACGTGCATTAAATCATAAACTGATTTTCTTAAAATTACACTGCAAAAAATCTATCTTCAGTCTTACGTAATCCATTAGCAATTACATCGCACAAAGTTACATGATTAAATTAAAGAAATAAATATTAAAGCATTCTTATGTTTAACTTAATACTTCAATGCCTGCACATTATATGAATTTAATACTTAAAGAGCAATAAAAAATTTATGAAACATGCATAAAGATTTCAAATAGTAAGTAATTTTACATAAGACAGAAAATGCCTCGTTAAATTAAAAAAAGCAAAAACTAATGCAAACAGTATGTATGTTGAAAATAGTGTTCATAATATTTATCGAATAAATAAACTTTTTAAAAGCAACGATTTCCAAATGGTATTTTCTATTGTCTATAATATTTTTTGAATTTCTGTTGTTTACTTCTTACTTAGGCATGAGAATTTTCCGCGTTTTTCCTCACCAGTATAATCTTAGAGAAAATGTTATTTTACTCAATCGAAAAATGCTTCGATTTAACAGAACAATATTTTCTCTAATATTATACTGGTATGAAAAAACATCGAACACTCTCATCCCTATTACTTCATCTTATTTCTTATTTCTTCTTTTTATTTCAAAATTATTCAAGATTGTATTAAAAAGTTGATTTTGAGAATAGTGTTAAAATTCATCAATGCACACTAGTAAAATTAAATTTTTTTATTACACCAAGAAAAATCGTAAACAAATAAAAGATGCAAATTCAATCTATGTGTATACATATTTTACAATGGTTTTGTATTATATAAAATTATTTTATAATATCAAAAACAAAAGATAAAGAACTTTTAAAGTGGAAAAAATTCATAACATGAGGATACAAAAACAAACTAATGCAATTAGAAACTATAATTCTAACTATGCTGTTACAATCTATGTAACAATAAAATAAAACAACAAAATGCACAATTGGAAATATTAATTTTACATCACGTGATACAATTTTTCAACTGAATACACACACTGTATCAATATCATAAAAAATGAAAACGAAAATAGCATAGCGGAGCATCTATGGGGAAAAAACTAATGCAAATTTAAATTATCTCTAGTTTTATTTTATAATATATGTACGTCACATGAAGTTTTTTCATATTCAAAATAAAAAATTGAAACAAATTTGAAGAAAATAGAACTTATAATACAGTTATTGACTTCAAACTAACTGAAATAGAATTAATTCAACCTTATTTAATATCCGTGCATATTATATATATATACAGGGTGTCCCATAAGTAATGGGACAAACTTTAAGGGGAGGTAGGGCACATCATAACGATTCAGAATTACATAGGAACCCATGTTCCCAAACGTCATTTTAACCCTTTAAGAGTCAGTTTTATTTGTCGATTTTTCCACATATGTGGGCGTGGCTTTTGAATGTCGAATTTTCAACAAGTGTATTTTATATGCTAATAGTTAAACAAAAAGAATATAAAAAATGAAAATGCTGCTTCTACTCGACGTATTTAACACACCGATTGTATTAATATACAATTAAGTATAGAATTTTAAAATGTCGGAACATAGAAGATTTTAAAAATGTACAGTAGGCGGAGTTATCATAGGAAGGCGAGAATAAATACTTTAAGAAATAAGTATCCACACCGGAAATTGTATTCCAGAATTTGTAGGACAGGAAATTTATAATGCGTTTAATCTTTAGACTTTGCTTTTCTTTCCACAGTAGCCTTGCAGAAATTACGCTGATTGGAATTGTCACCACCCGCTGAAGAGTATGCAACGTTTCACCAATAATGAACTGGCGGATATGCACTTCATATATGGCTTGGCCGAGGGAAATGCAAGGGCTGCACAAAGATTATATTGCGAAAGGTTTCCACAGAGAGTTGCACCGGACCGCCGAATATTTGCTTATTTACATTACAATTTAAGTAATTATGGTTCACTTCGAGGTGATAGGAGTAATGTGGGACGGCCACGACTGTCTCGAACTCCAAGTATGGAACAAAATGTGTTGGATATCGTTGGTAGCAATCCAAGTACCAGCGTACGAAACATCGCTGCTGCCATACGAGGATCTCGAAGTACAGTTCATCGTGTTTTGCGACTTGAAGGATTACACCCGTACCATCTGCAAAGAGTACCATCATTGCTTCCTACAGATTATCCTGCACGTAAAAGTTTTGCAAGTTGGTATCTCGACCAATGTCGTCTAGATCCTCATTTCCCATCCAAAGTTTTATTTACGGATGAGGCATATTTCACTCGAGATGGTGTATTCAACCATCACAATACGCATTTATGGTCTGATGAGAATCCCCAAGGAATGAGACCACATGCTGCCCAACATCGTTTTTCAGTGAATGTTTGGGCTGGTATTGTTGGCGACTTCTTAGTTGGGCCTTATTTGTTGCCAGCGCCTCTGACATCTAGAGATTACCTTATTTTTTTGCAAGAGATGCTACCAAGGTTACTTGACCCAGTACCACGTGATATGTGGTTTCAACATGATGGGGCACCTCCGCATTATGGAAGATGTGTTCGTCAGCATTTGAATCAGGCGTTTGGTCATCGATGGATTGGGCGTGGTGGACCGGTTATCTGGCCACCACGCTCTCCTGATTTAAGCAGCATCGATTTCTTTCTGTGGGGTGCATTGAAAGGTGCTGTTTACGCAACACCGATTGATACAGACATGGATCTGGTTGCGAGAATCGCCTGCGCTGCTGCAGATATTAAAGAAAATCCAGGTGTGTTTGAGCGAGTCCGCCAGTCCATGGTCCGACGTTGTAACGCTTGCATCACTAGTAATGGTGGAAACTTTGAACACCTTTTATGACATTCTTACATGTCACTTACCAAAGTACGTATAATATTTATGACCAATAAATATTTGAGATGATCTCAGTCTTGTGTCTCTTTCTTTAAGTATTTTTGATTTATTTAAAACTCCGCCTATTATAAGTTGTTTCTACATTCTAATATTTTACATTTTCATGGTTATTATTCTTACTAATACAATCAGCGCTCTAAATATTCGAATAGATGCAGCGATATTATACTTCACAATTTTTTCGTCAAACTATTATCATAGAATATCTTTTTTAAATTTAACATACATAAACCACGCCCACATGTGTCAAAAAATAGCCAAACACAGTTAAATTTTACATGGTTAAAATGACGTTTGGGGACATAGGTTCCTATGTAATTCTGAATCGTTATGATGTGCCCTACCTCCCCTTAAAGTTTGTCCCATTACTTATGGGACACCCTGTATATATATATATATATATATATATATATATATATATATATATATATATATATATATATATATATATATATATATATATATATATATATATATATATATATATATATATATATATATATATATATATATATATATATATATATATATATATATATATATATATATATATATATATAATTTAAGACTAATACACAAAAAAAAACTTTTGCAGTACACAGTTACTGACTATAATGCAGATTCAAATTCTATTTTTAGCTTTATTACCTTCAACAAATAAAAACATGTTCAACCTTCTTTGACATTCATGCATATCGCATGAAATTTCAGAATAAGAGCAATGATACAAAATATTTGTGATTAATACTACACAAAATACAAACAAAATTACATCAAAAACGATAAGTTCTGCAGTTTTAAAATTAGATTCCATATAATATATGTGTGATTGTTTGGAAATTAGCGAACATGAACTGTTAGCTATTTTAATATTTTTAACAAAAAAGTTTAGAAATTATTTGTTTAATATATAGACATTGTTTATTCAAATTAGCCCATTATTTTGAAAAATTAATTAAAAAAGACATTTATTTTAAAATTTTATATCTCTGAGTATCACTGCCTGACATGTAACAATTACACTTTTAAATACAAAAATTATTTTTTCTTACTAATATAATTTTACATTCATTGTCTCTGTCTTTTAAAATGAAAACATGAAGTAATATTTATATGTTTCAATCAGCTTTTTTTCAGTTCCATTCCATTCTTTTTTTCAAAAAAGTTTGTCATTCAATTCAAAAATATTTCAAAGTATTCCCTCACTCATTATTAATTCAGGATGTTTTAGCTAGATGTAAATAATTAACAAGTAGAAATACTACATATGTATTCAGTACTTGTTTTAACCTAATTGTAAAATACTTCTAAACTATCTTGAAGATATTCTGCAGTATATAATGAAGAATTTAATAAGCATAAATGTTTAATAAATGAAAATATTCAGATATCCCCATTCTCTCATTCAAATTTGTAAAGTTAATTTATACATTAATAATATATCAATATGCAATTAATTTTACCTAAAGAGATAACTTAAAAGTATATACTGTCTTAAACATCTTCTCTATGATTAAACGTGTCTTGAACTAATAATGTTAAATTTATCATTCTCCCATTTTATCGCTCGTTTCTCCCATACAAAATCTATGGAATATATATATATATTTTAGTATTAGGTGTGACGTCTGTTTTTTCTCTATTAAGCAGCTACTTAACATATTGCTGCAAAAAATCAGAAATTTCTGACATGATTATTTATTTCTTATGTCACTAATATAAAAATCGCTAATTTTTGTATAAACCTCCATGTACAGTAAAATAAGTTTAAAAAAGGCACCAAATTGAATGTTATTATACAAATACAAAGCACAAACCAAACACAACTTGCAAATTGTTACAATCCATATTATCATATTCAAATATTCAAAATGAAATTGTATGGAATGCAGTTTGAAAAATATGGTAAAAACAATAATGCTGTTATATAAAGTAAACACATAATTATATATATAAATTTGATAAAATGAAAATTAATGTAAATGAAGTGGTACAGAACGGGTAAATTTTAATGTTACATTTAAAGTCATTGCATACAATTTTAGTTGTGAAAAGAATCTTTGAGGAAAAAAAAGCAAATTAGCAAGAGTTTTGTTTTTAACAGTAACATACTACGGTATAATCTCAAAAATCCGGAATTCCTAAACCCAGCGTCAAAATTGTAATTTCTCTCTTTTAATAATGCCAGCAAGATTGAGGAAATCAAATACTGAGGAGCTCAAAGATTAAGGAAGAGAAAAACAAAAAAATGTTTTGAAAATTATTTGAAAAATTATAAATTTGGTTACAGTTAAAAGCTGATTCAGAAACAAATACGTTTTACTGAAACATATATTCATAATCTGTATTTAATATAAGGAACTCTAGTTGCAAAATAATATAAAAGTAAAAAGAACCCACTATGATTTTTCAGAAATTAAAGGAGAAATGACTGCACTGTTTTTCGAATTTTTTTAGCATAAACTTCAAATAAAGTAAATTATTTTTTTCCCTTTCTCTCCCTTAATTATTTCTTCATTATAAATTAAATTGTGACTAAAAGTGCCATTAAAAATTTCGCAAGCAGTTGTAATCATTCGTCATAAATTTGGCTTTATATTGGTCCTAATGAAACTGGATTTTCGAAATTAAATTGCAAAAAAATTTCACTAATAAACAAAACCAAAATGTTGAAGCAAAAGTTTTAAGAAAACACAGTATTGTACAAATACAAGATTAAAACAGAGAATACTGAGATTTTTAATTAAAAAGTAAACGTCTGATAAGGACTTTATAATCATGTAAAACAAAAAATAAATTAATAAACGCTACGAAACAAACTCATATCGGAAATAACAATATTATAAATTTACCAATGATTTTTTTTTTTTGCATCGAATTCTTATTAGAAATTAAACTGAAAATAGCACATCGATTATATAAAGTAGCTAATGTTAAGTAAAATCTATGGTTACAAATATATTAACTTTAAAATAAAAAATCTAAAAAATTTAAAAAATGAAGGATAACAGAATTTAATCAACCACTCTCTCTACCACCTCTCCAACAATTTACTTCTATAAACATTATCTTGCAGAAGCGCTGCATAAGATTACTCATAAAGGAAATATAATTTGTTCTCATAATTCTCAGTAGCATGACTATAAGAGATTAATTTGAAATACTCAGAAAAAATGCATTAGAACAAAAATATTTTATATCACGGCTAGATAAATCTGATAATTTCTACATGTTCTTTCAGCATGCTATGAAAATAATTAGATGATCAAACTGAAAAGGCACATACATAAAAGCTTGCTTCTTAAATTTATGTTGCTGCTTACTCTTTAAGGCTCAGAAAATTAAAATGTCTTTATATAGATTGTCCTAACCTATAAATGTTATACAGAAAACAGTTATGAGTCACGATCATCAGTGAAGAATAATATTTCTTGAAATCTCTGAGCGAACGCCACAAGTTTAGGATGGGTGGACATATATTTTCCACCTTTCTTTCGCTGTACTTTTGATCCACTATGAGGATTTATTCCAAATACACATCTAAAAATTGAATATAAAAAAATACTCAATAAAGTGTACAAAAAAAAAATACTCAATAAAAAAATATTATCAGAGAGAATCCTTAAAAAAATCTATTTGCCATCAGGAAAGATGAAATTATACATTTTTTAAAAACTGTATTTAAGAAACCTGAACTCAAAAAACACATTTTCACTTTAAAATTAAGAACTTGGTAAAAAAAAATACGACAAAATTTCTAAAACTTTTTCGAAAAAATTTCTGCATGCCTCGAAAAAATCTATTAAATTTTCTTAGCATAAATGAGTTTATAAATGTCTCTTCATAAAAATAAAAATATAACTTACAAAACAATGTTCCTTTCTAATTAGTAAATTATTTTGTGTCATTTTATAAGGTTGCCGGTTTTTAAACATAAAAAAAGACCTTTTTTTGTTTGCCTGTTTTAACTACTTACAAAAAGCCGGATTTTTTTAAAAGCTGGTTTACTAATTAATGCGGCTAAATCGAACTAAATCTAAATCAATTAACTTTAAATACACTCATAAATATTTTCTAATAAAAAAATTTTAAATTTCTATTAAATTTTGTCAAATAAATAAGTGTTTATAACTGACAGAAGGCAACTCTGGAGGCATTATGTCTAGCAAAAAAATAATATTGAAAAGAATATACAGTCGGCTCTCGTTAATTCGAAATCGGATAATTTGAATCTCCACTTAATATGAACTAAACATGAAGTCCCAAAGTTTTCAGTGGCAGAATAACGTTAAAAACTTTCATTAATTCGAATTCATTTTTTCTTGACTTCGTTTAATTCGAACTAGCGATAATTCCGATTTTTTATTTTACTTTTCTCTCACAAGGATTTCTGATCATTTGAATAAATTTCGATCGATTTTTGTGAAAATCGTTCCGAACGAGTATACATATTATCCAATGCATTTCATATGAACTTTCTTAGTGCCCCGTCTGTCCATCAATTACACCTCAAATTTTTCTTCCATTGTGCTTGTTTCAAATCATTTAATTAGTTTATGTATTTATACATTCTAATTTATTATTAAGTCATATCCTAATGATAAGAGACGAAATATATTTTAAAAACACTATAACATTAATTTCTTGTAACAGTACCATATTAAGCATGTTTTTATTTCATATTTTCCATAATTCGAACTTCGGATAATTCAAACATTTCTTGTGGTCCCGACGAGTTCGAATTCACGAGAGTCGACTTAATTTATATTCCAAACTACGGTGTTTAAAAATTCTATAACACATAACTTTACACATCCCATACATTTTATAGATTATATTTAATTAAACAATGCAAAGTGTGGCACATCAAAATATAAATTTAAAAAGCTTGTTGCTATGCATATCCATGGATATTCTATTTATAATTACGGTGTTCTTACGGGTCAAGAAAAACCTGGGAAAAAAGGAAAAGTTAAGAAACTCAAAATTTAAGCAAAAAAGCCTAAGAAATGTTTAAATATTTGAAGTGGTCATAGAAATTTTTAAGTACGAATATCCATTAAATTCCTGATTATCACTGTAAGTGAAGAAATTTTGAACTGATTATTCATCCAATCTAAAATTTTTATATAAAATTTATCTAAACTATATAACATTAGCATACAATGTAAAATAATTAATAATCTGGAATTAATGCAGGTTTGTACATTTTTAGTGTTCATTTAGATTAAAAATGTCCTTACGACGTGTTTTGCAACAATATAGAAGCCACATTTTTATTTTGAAAAGTCAGGCATATTTTGGGGAAAAGGTCATGATAAACCTGGAAATTCCAGGGAAGTTTTTCACCAAAATTGTGTAGGAACCCAGACAATATTGCTTTTAATAGTAAGAAATGATGTTTTTACTATATGACTACGTATGATTTTAAATGTTTATAAGAAATAAAACTTTTGTATATTAATAGCTGTTAAAATTAGTTAAATAATAAAACTTGCAATTAAGTAATCATTGTTTTTCTTACTTTTATAAAGCACTAAAATTCCTTTAAACAATTGGGGAGGGGAGAAGGTCAGTGTAAACCGATTAAAGCAATTGTAATGACCCTTATGAAATTCAGCTGATATGTTTGCAATTCTGACCTCAAATCACTAAAAACTCAATTTAGATTTATTCTAGCATCAATGTCTTGATTTTTGAGAAATTGGCTGTTATTAAATTCAATCAATTAATCATGAAGATAAACTAAGAAAAAACACTTTAAAATACTTAGTTTATAATTACAATACTTCATTTCATAAAAGCCATTTATGACCAAAAACGGTCAATTTTGACCATAAAAATCGGTAAAAAAATATAAAAACCGCTAGAACTGCTTTTTTATTGCTAGTGGCAACTCTGGTTCTACTAGTGTTTTTTCACGATTAATGCAGAAATATTCTAGTATGTAATATATATATATATGTATATATACAGGGTGTTTCTAAATTCATGGTACAAACTTTAAGGGGTGATAGTACACATCAAGACAAACAATATTAAAAAGAAAACTAAGGGTGCCAAACGTCTTTTGAAGGAGATAGGCGCCAATAAAGTTTAGGGTCCAAAAATTCAAATGATTATAAAAAAAACAGAAAAATTGGTCGATTCGTTTGCGGTTTTCATTTAAAATATTCTTTATGTCAGTATTGTCTTGAAAATAAATTTTAAAGATAAATTTCAAAAAATTCTGATAGAGGGCTCTTTAGACTTTGGAGTAACGAACAACTAATTTTTACTATTTTTTTGCATCTCATAAACTTTTTTAGAAGCTTAGACATAAACTTAAATTTTGCGAAGAAAATCTGAATTGTTAGGAGTGGTTGAGTAGCACAAAGTGAACTGTGTTCAGTGGGGGTTGGGAGGTTCGAATTTCAAATGATTATAAAAAACGAAAAAAATAGTGGCTTTTCGCTAAAATGATTCTTTATGTCAATATTTCCTTGAAAATAAATTTTAAATATACTTTTCAAAAAATTCCGTCAGACGGCGCCTTGAACTTTAGAGAAACCAACAAATATTTTTAACCGTTATTTTTTGTATCTAATTAAATTCTTGTAAAAGTTCAAACTTAAATTTTGAGCTCAAAATCTGCATCGTGAGTAATTAAGTAGCGGAAAATTGATGTTCGAGGGGTGGGGAGGGTAACTTTTCAACTCCTGAACCCAGATCAGTTTGCGCTTCTTAACTCCTCCCATCGATTTAGAATTTGAGCTCAAAATTTAAGTCCAAGCATTTGCAAGCATTTAATTAGATACAAAAATAACGGTTAAAAATAATTGTTGGGTACTCTAAAGTTTAAGGCGCCCTCTAACGGAATTTTTTAAAGTTTATATTCAAAATTTATTTTCAAGGAAATATTGACATGAAGAATAGTTTTAGCGAAAACCAACCAATTTTTCCGTAATTTTATAATCATTTGAAATTTGAACCTCCCCATCCCCATTAAACACAGTTCATTTTGCGCTACTTAGCCACTCCCAATGATCAGATTTTCATTTCAAAATTTAAGTTTATGTCTAAGCTTCGAAAAAAAAGTTATGAGATGCAAAAAATAACGGTAAAAAATAGTTGTTCGTTACTCCAAAGTCTAAAGCACTTTCTATTGGCATTTTTTGAAATTTTTCTTTATAATTTATTTTTAAGACAATACTGACATAAAGAATAGTTTTAATGAAAACCGCAAACGAATCGACCAATTCTTCTGTTTTTTATAATTATTTGAATATTTGGACCCTAAACTTAAAGGGCGCCTATCTCCTTCGGAAGACGTTTGGAACCCTTAGTTTCCTATTTAATATAGTTTGTCTTGATGTGTACTATCGCCCCTTTAAGTTTGTACCATGAATTTAGAAACACCCTGTATATATATATATATATATATATATATATATATATATTTAACATTGTGAAATTTTTGAATGCGTCAGAATTATGATATAATAATTGGCCAGACAGGACTTAGTAAATACTTACCTTTGCATAAATTCCAATGTTATTTTTAATTCATCAGGATATCTGATGTTAAATAAAAAAAAAACTGCGAAGAAATTAGTTAAAGCCCCGGTTCTTGATAACTTCGAATTTACGATCGTTTTGTCAATTATCAACATATAAGTATCAGCAGTCAGCTGATCAGTGCCTGAAAAACAAAGGAGTTTGGTGATAATGATGCGTAAATAAGGATTATAATAACTAAAAGAAATATGAAAATTAGTTATACCTTTACAAAATAAACTTAAAAGTAGCCAGATATATATGGAACTCTCAACATATTGAATGCCAGCATTACCATCCGGTATTATTTAAAAATCCGTTCCTTTCTTATTTATTTCATTTATATAAGCTCAAAAATAAAACAATAAAAATAAAAACCTTTATTTAAAACTCTATAAGCTCTTTCTCTGCAAGTATTTTTGTAACGATCGATTCTTTTTCTCTTACTTTTTTTTAAATTTTTTTTTTTTTTTTTTTTTTTTTTTTTGAAATAGTTTTTAGCTGTTGTCAGAAATTCACTCTTTTTTTAATTCCAATTTCATAAATTTATTATTGATAAAGTAAAATGAGAAAATATCGTACTGACTACTTATTATTTTACTTCGAGGCGTCTGATTTATTTGATTATTGTGCTTATTTTATATAAAAAATGTGAATAATTTGATTATATGAAAGAAATTACGTCATTGAAAATTATATAAGATTTAAATATTATTTTAAAATAAAATTTTTTGTGCAAGATATAAGCTTGATTTTTAAACTTACTGTACTTAATGATTTGCAAGTATTAGCTTAAGAAAAGTTATTTAAAGCTTTTTTTGTTGTTGTTGTTTATTCATAAGAGAAAATAACTATAGAAGCTTTCTGAATTATTATTTCAACAATTTTATGTAATTTTAAACATTTACAAAATTAAAGATTTTAATGAATGATTTAAAGGAAATCACTTGATTAATAGTCATGGTTTAATCACTGACTTAACCCATTTGATTAAAATCATTGACACGCTAGGTGATCATCAAGCTGATTTATAATCATAATATGAATAATTTTCACACAAAATTAAATTTCAATACATATTCATAATATCGTATGTTACATAAATTAAAATCGTAATTATAAAACAAATTTTATGTTTTGAAAACACAATATTCAACAAAAATTGTCTACGATCAAATTTTGCCCTGATTTATAGATTTTGAAATTAATACCAACACAACTCTAAAAACTTTATAAATATTTATTAGTACCGTTACTGTTACTCGTAGTTCTTCAAAATTATGACCTCAAACTTAGCTACATACTGAATCATCTATTTTTAATAAAGAGCTTGGTTAAAATAAATAAATAAAAAACCCAGGTGACAGATAATTCAGAAGTGAAAAAAAATCTCAATCTTGGCGCTAAAAGATTCATGTATTCTAAAACAAAAGAGCCACGCAGTACATAATTTTTTTTTTATTCAGAGCTTCATCACATGAGCCTTTATGCTACTAGACTCAATTATCCCAATTAGTCCTTGTTTTATTAATTACTGCTATCTGACGTATATGCTTAATTCTATATTTAATTAAACCTGCCGTTATTGTTTTAATATAATGCAATCATCATAAAAATAAGAAATGATGTAAAGAAATAAAAAAACTACCATAACACGTATTCCTTCCCTAAACATTAAATGACAAACATTACCAATTTGTGGGGAATCGACCAAACTCTAGGATCTAAATTCGATTGCGGATTTTGAGAGGATTAAAGTTCTTAGAATTGACTGTATGGAATAATTTTAACATTTTACAATTGCCTGTAATTAAAATATCGATTACGATGAATAATTTTTTTTATAAAATTGATATTTTCTTGGTATAGAAACACTACTACTTCAACTTCAAATAATAAATCCGTCGGAGAATTTGCATATCGATTAAGTGACAACATTGAAATGATTAGACTTATTGGCGGCAAGTGAGTGTGTTACAACATAAATGAACGGATCTGGAAAATTGTTTTAAACAATATGAATAACTTCTAAATGAAATAAAAGATAATTAATTTCTGTATGATTGAAGTGCCATCAGAAACAACATCTGAACTTATTAAAAAAAGCTTCAAACAAAAATATCCCCCTTTAAAACATAGTTGGATTGACTTTAGATACTCCAAATATAATGGAAGCTGAACATTACTCTGTTTTTTTCTTTCTGAAGAATGATTTATTTTATAAAAGTCTCCTGTCATATGATACACCTATCTCTATCTAAAGTTTATCTGAAATTACCACGAAATGTGGAAGATATTTGTGCGTTCAGATAGGCACACACATGCATCGTCAAGGAGAAATATTTACATCTAATCATAGAAGTAGAGCCAAGTTCACCATCAATAGTTTTCAATTGGGCACAAATTTTGAGACGTGTACAAAAAAAAATACAAAATCGACAAATCACACGAATAGTTAAAATACTTACCAACTGCTACAAGACATGGAGCTTCTGGTATTAAATCCATGTTTTCTATATTGTGAGGATCACATATCTGAAATATTGATTATAATCAATGCATCTATAATTTATTCATATAATAATTTTTTTTTATATTTAACAATTTAAATGTAAAATCTTATATTACTTAGCAAAACAAAAGCATTAATGACATTAGTAGTAATTTAAGCTAGCATGAACTAAATACATTTCATTAACATCCAGACAGACATTCAAACATAGACACAGCCATTTTGTATTTTATTAATAATGATAAATTTAACTAACCTCTGAAGTTAAAATAAATTTAGATATATCTTCTCCAAAGTACGCTGCCATCGCTTGCAATAAACCAATGTATTCATTAAATTCAGGATTTTCTTTTTTGGCTTCAATTGCCATTATTTTTGCTACAACTTCTTTTTTCTGTTGGCATCTAAAAAATTTCCAGTAATCGGATATTTTTGCATCTATGGAACTGGCCAACTTTTCTTCTATATTAATTCCTGTAAGAAGCTGGAAATGGTGCTTTAAACCAACTTCTGTAAATAAATTTGGCCAGTCTTTTAATAACTGTTTAATCCCAGAGCCTCTGTTGATTTCATATCTTTGCAGACAGTACGTTTCTTCTATTTGTTTTTTAAGTAATATAAAGTCACTTGGATCAGAAAATTTCATAAAATCTTTTTTTTAAAAGAAGAGATTCTGTAGTCTCATCTTCTGGAAATTCTGGGCTCCAATTCACGCAGCCATAACTATCTATAATTCTTTTTTTTTTGGTTTTATGGACTTATTAACAAAATCTGATGATTGAGTATTCTTTTCTTGATATTCTTGATATTTTTTGTTCAAATTTCGGCGTTCATTTTCACATCTGTATTTGAGTTGACTAGTCAATGACTCAAAACCATTCGATAATATCTGCCCACAAACATTATCCTTGAAACTGTCTGGGTAGGTGGTAGCAATGGCCTTTGCAACTTCTCTGCATAATTTTCGATCGGGAGAGGAAGTAGTTTCTAAAATGTCGTCGGCCACTATTCGTATCATCTGTCTCCTTAGTGAAGCTTCTGGTATCCTTTTTTTTTTAAGGCAGTCATCAGTTTTTTGGGCATTTTTTCCCAGCTTATGTTTATCTGTGGAAATGTATTCTTCAGTGTACAACTTTGAAATGTAGTTGGTGGAGATGAAGGTAAATTTTGCATTGCAATTGTTGGAGGTGAATCTGAAGTCTGTACATTCATTTCTGGTGTTTCCTCTGTAATAAAAATTATGCAAGAAAGAACATAAATCTTAACAAAGAAAAGTCATAGAATCGTCATTTACACATCACATTTGATTTCATATAAATTTATTATCTAAATAGGGAAGAGTTGTGGCAAATTTGAACATTATTTTACACAAGGCAGAACCCGTCGAATTTCGTCAAAAGAAAATATTTAAAAAGGAACTGTTTCATTGGTTTATAATAACACTACAAAATTAATTACAGTAAATAGCCAATATAAAAAGTGCATTTTATATTGGCAAGTCCAACTCTTAAACGAAATTTAACGACAAATTAAAAAAATACTTTTCTATAAAACTCAGTTGTAGAAATTGTTAAAATTAAACTTTAATCGTACATGGAAGCAGTAAAAAATAATAAAGATCTAGTATTATGGTAAAGTTATCAATTTAGGTTCTTATGCTAATATTCCAAAATGGAAAAAAGCAAAATTTATTCAACTTTGATTCAATCATAGAATTTTTTTCTCGTAAAATCTGAACCCGACATCAATTTCATCATATCAGAATTTACAAATGCACATTTTGTATCTGTATTTACCTAGAAAAAAAATGGCATTTTAATTTGATCATTTTGATTCAAAACTTGAAGTCTCAATACTATTAGCTGAAACAGATATTACACTGTTGACATTCTTTTACGTGCAAATAAAATTTTGTAAATGAACTCAAAATTCATCACATTTTATAACAGAAGATAATTAACTTTCAATTTTTTCCATTTTAATGAGAAAATGACAACATAAAAATACAGTAATCAATTTCTTCCTTTTTTTCCCTTTGCTATTAATAGAAATGAAGTACTCCTGTTGCCAAAATTAGAAAAGCGGCATAAAAACTACAAAGAAATTAATGTTTCAAAAAGAAATTAAGATACAGCTTTTGAACAAATTTCATTTAAAAGTACATATTTTTCCTACACGATGGTGTAAAAACTGAAAATGTGCGATATTTAGAAGTTTAAAAAATTTTATTAGCAAAAATTGCAATAACGAAATTTCATTTAAAATTTGAAAGTGTTGCCATTCCCAAATTGACGTATGCGTTACGCACAGATACGTTTGGACTTGATAATATAGATTGTTTTCCCAGAAATATCGAATTTTTCACAGTAAAAGCATTCATATGTTTTAATAGTCTTTTCTTCGTCATATGAAATTTGTTTCAAAATGTTATTTAAATCATTCACATGTGTCCCCTCTCCTTTATACAGACGCATGTTAACATGCCTGGGGTACATATAAACAAGGATCAAAAATAAAACCATCATCACATTCAAAAGAAATCTTTTAAGTAACACACTTACATATAGAAACAGGGATACATTTTCAGGAAAAATGAAAGCCTTATTAATTTGTTTTCGCATAAATGTCTCGTGTTTAATTTGATTGTAATTTTACAATCCAAAGAAACTACCCTAGGAGCTTGAAATGAAATGGTAATTCTAGTTTTATCCAAATTGAATATTTACTCAAGTATAATTTCCTCGGTCCTGAAGTCACCTGGAGGAGACACTAAAAGCATCCTTTAAACTGATTTAATTACTCCTAGAATTGTTAAAACCTTCTAAACCTTTTTAATGAATGTTTGCATATTATGAGCATCGATATATAGACTCTTACATCTTTGGAGATGTTTTATAATCATCTTAAATTGGTTTTTGAGGTCACTCGTAACAGTTGTCTCAGGACTGAGGATGATAAGCTTAAATTTATGTAGAATATACAGGTAGTTAGTTTTAAATTTTTAACGTTGGATTTCATACACCCCCCCCCCTGAAAAAAAAATGTTTGTATTGTTACTGATTTATCTCCGTTTATAAAAATCAGTCAATTCCAGCTGATTTTTCTTTTTCCCAAGAACGTGTATATGGTTATTTAAGATGTTTTGCATTGCTGGAAGACACCTGTCTGGCATGTGCACACTCATGTCACAAACATAAAATCTTTGAAAATTATTCAGTGTTTTCACGAAATTTGGCACAGAGATATATTTAAATCTGAGAAAAAATATAACTACATAACAGCATGGAAAAGATTTTAATTGTCAATTGAGATACAGGGTATATCTAAAAGTATTAAATCATGAATAATATATAAATCATTTATCATTTATTGAAATCTGTCTAATATATAATGTGACCCTTGTGCACTTCTATACAAGCCCCCCTATGAGCTCTCGTATTATTTATGAGCATGTCAATAAATGTTTGTGACAATTTTCTTTCAAAAACCCCTTCTTTCAAAAGCGCAGCTTTTAATTCTTTGTGTGTGTTGGGAGGGGGTTTTTTCTGTACAATGTTTTTTCCTAGATAATCGCAAACATGTTCAATTGGATTGAAGTCCGGGGATCTCAAGGGCTAATACATTCGACGAATATTCTCTTCTCCAAAAAAAATCATCAAGAATGTGGAGAGAGGAGCTTCCCATTATCGTCCATAAACATGAAATCTGAGATTACAGTACCACGAAACAATATCACTGGGGTTTTAAAGACCTCATACCAATAGCGATGTGCATTGATAGTAATCGCATCGAAGACGTGTAGTGGTGTGCAACTGCGAACATTAATGCCGCCCCTGACAAGGATTCTTTTGCTACCAATTCTGTCGATTTTTTTACGTAGCGGAGATGATAGTAAGCCCCATGTTCTCTTCAGATAGAGATTCGACAAAAATCACTCTATGTGGAGAGTCTCGATTCATCACTGAAAAATAAATGGCTTTTCTTGTTGTGTCCAAGACTGATGTCCTCATCTCCACAACAAGGCTCTGATGTTTTATGCAGGTAAAATAACATACACGACTGTCAACCGGGAAATATGGATATGTCTTTAAGCGTATCTGACGTTGTTCTGGGGTTCTGTAGGCATGAACTTCATGTTTACGAAATATAATGTGAAGCATAACATTGTTGATGAGCTCACATTGTTGCTTAGATTGTTGATGATTTTCTTAAAGAAGAAAATATCCGCCGTATGAATTGCCCCTCGAGATTTTAGGATCTTAATCCTATTGAATATGCCTAGGAAGAGCCATTGCGCAGCGTAACCCCTTTCACAAAAGCCTCCAGGAGTTAAAATGTCGCGCTTTTGGAAGAATAGGCTTTGTTGCAACAAACATTTATTGACACCTTTATATGTGAAAATTTGTAATGCAGTGCACGGTGGTCACACTCCATAATCATACTTACTTCTCCGAGATAAATGCTTTATCTGTAATTCAGGGTTAAATACGTTTTGATATACGCTGTATCTTAATTTGCAGTTAAAAAAAATTTCATATCTTTTTGATGCTGCAGTCTTTCTCCCATTGTAACATATCTCTGAGCCAAACTTCTTGCTAACAATGGGAATTTTTCATGAATTTTTACTGATTTTATGTTTGTGACCTCAACATTGGACATGAGTGTATATGTAAAAACATATTGCATTTTAGAGGGAATTTTTAGATATCCTTTTAGAAGAATCTCTTGCTCATTTGTGAATACTTGCCTGGCTGCATACTTGTTACAAAATTCACTTTTCATTGTCAATGTAGGAGGATCTATTTCTTTTAGTTCTTTGTGTAACATATAAAATTTTGATTCTCGTTTGAAAAGCAAACTTGGCTTTAAAACATATGCCTTATCACATGCCTGAATAAAAACAGTGTCTTTAATCACAGTAGACACTGCATCACATATACATTTTTTAAGAAATGGAAACTCTTTCTGTTTTTCTCTTAAATATCTTTACTAAGTTTCCTTATTATGAATACTAGATAAATGCAAAAACCATTCATTTCTCACTTTACAACCTACAGTGTTTCAAAACTACAGAAAATAACTTTATTGGATAGACAATAGAAATATTTAGACAATGCAGTATAAGGACTATTTTATTATGTTAAGAGACTGCTTTAGGAAAATAAGTTAACTAATATAAAAATACATTTTTTTAAAATAAAATAAAGAATTCTGTGTCTTTTAGTCATTACGTAACAAAACATTGTTAAACAAGCATTAAGGTAATCACTGCCCGCCGACAAGGAATTCATGTTTTTCCATAGGTTTGTGTGGCCAAAAGAAGAATTCTATTCGATCGCTTGTAAATTAGATTATCTTAAACCGTTTTATTTATAACCGTTTCAAATAGGACAATTAAAACACTTTTTTAAAAGCTATATTAAAAAATGATTACTAAATTAAAATTTATCCATATTTATTCATTATAGCAGATTAGATTTGAGAATTTTTTTTAAAAATAAGAACAGTTTTCTCTCTTTTTTTCTAAAAGTAGCTCCTAACAAAGAAATTATTTTAAAGACCCTATCTGAAACTTATCCTTTTGATGATATTATATTTTACAAATGAGAAATTTGATTTTCTGTTTTGACAATACAAACCTATGGGAAAATGTGGCTTCATCTTCGGAGAACACTAATTACTGGAAGTAATTTTTTTTAAGAAAAATATTAGTAAAGCATTCATAAATTTATTATATAAAATTGAATAATACTAATTTTAACTATATATGCTTCTTTAACTTGTAATACAATAAGGATAATAATACTACTGAGAGCCACATGTGAATTGTTCACATCTGTCTCAGATATTTTGTTTACAAGTGCCCCTTTATATTACTTATGTCAAACCTGAAAAGAAAATTATTAATTGAATAAAAAAAATGCTATAAGCTTACTTGAATGTTCATACTATGTTCCAAAATAAAAACAATAATGATTAATTTAAATTGTGTTTTTACTTGAAGTTATATAGACTGAAGGTCAAAATTTTCCGGCCAGAAATATTTTTTAGTTAATTTGTAAGTGTACCCATATGAAGAGGAATCTCAAAGTGATAATTATACATTTTATTGACGTAATAATTGGGAATTTCGAATTCTGCTCCTTTCCATGAAGTGTCTTCAGTATCCAATCAAAATGATCACGTGGCCAGAGGACATTCACACATTCTTAACTTTTGAAGGAATTTTAGTTCTTCGCTGAAACCTTCTGGTAAATAAATCAAAGAAACTAATTGGCTGGAAAAATTTGACCGCCACTGTATATAACATCTGCTAAAACAATGAAATTTTCACTACACAAAAACAAGAATACTCATTGTTCTAAAAGTTTAGTGTAGATTACAACTGTACTGGCACTATTGAAAATTTTTCAAGATTTTTTATTTCAAATTATCTTAATATAAAATACCATGTTCACATGTGCCCCCGGCTGAAATATGCCCTCTTCTCTCGCCTACAGTTTCATAATACATATTTTTAAACTATTCTACAGTAATTGGATCATAAAACACAACCTTACCTTTTTGTAGAAGAGCTAATAATTTTCGGGCTTGTATTGGTTTCAATATTGAAACCAAATCTGTTTCTTTTAAGAGTTTCAAATCATCATCACTTTCTACACCAACTTCATCAACAATTCTTGTAATGACATCTTCAATCAAATTTTTAGCTACACTACCTAATGCAACTGCAGCAGCATTTTTAATAATATCTTCCATCTTGAAAAATGTAGTAAAAATGCTATAATAATAATTTAAATTTTGATACTAGAATATTAATTCTCAAGTTCTTTACACTTAATAATTGCATGAAATATATTAAAAATGTACTAATAGTAAATAACTATAACCAGATACTGATACAAAAAAAAATTAATTTCATTATAAAAGGTACAATTTATTATTTATTGTGTACCTCGGTAGTAACAAAAGTTCTATTTAGTAATTATATGTACACACACACATACCAAAATTTAAACATTTGGCTTAGAAACAAGTTTCAGTGTGCAACTTTATGCTTTAATACAATAAATTGCTTATTTTCTACTGTGTAACAGGAGAGGGGATAAAAGTTCATCAGGTTAGAATATTTTATCAGTTTAAATGTATTATTGGGATGTATAGAAAACATGCCTCTCTCTGAGCACCAAATACCTTTCAAGTGTTTAATGAGAAGATATGGAATGCTATGGTTAATTAAAATGAATTGAATTTCACCCATTTCTGTATAAAAATCCATCTTTTGAAGTTGGAGAAACTGACAAGATTTGTACACAGTGCCATACATTTCAATTCTATCGGTCGTGAAAAGATCATCAGATGAAGATAAAGATTTAACAGCATTTTGAATCCTGCTATCATATAAATTTGGATAAAAAGCACAACCATTACTAAATTTTAATGGTTCTGGGAAAAAAGTGCCATTAAAATTAAAGGACTGAAGCATTTGATGTTTAACAGCTAGTGTTTTTGTTATATTTTTGTAATTTTGGCATCTTCTTGCTACACGTTTAAAGTACGAATGCTTACTTTCAAATCTTAATGTCCATAGTCGTATTAATGGGCCAGATTGGTAAATTAAATCTGGGTAGTGCTGGAGATAATGATGTTTAGGTTTTAATTGTTTGTTGGGAAATAATTTAATTCTCCGTTCTAAATATTCTTCAATCAAAACTTTTAAATATGCAATTTGGGCATGCGTAATTTTTGGTGCGGCTATGAACTCCACTATTTCTCTTAAATGTAATAGTAAATTCCAGACAGTATCAGATGTATGAACAAAATTATATACAATGATTGGGAAGAATCTGAGAGTACACCAATTTTCTGATGCATTGCCACTTAACATTTTACTATTTATATTAAACTGCACTGGTTTACTGCTATTATCATTTTCTTTAAGATGTGTTCTTTGTATTAAATTATTTAATGAATTACATGTAAACCACTTCTTATTTTTAACAAAATATTGCACATATAGTGATAAATCTAAAGGTACGATGCCTTCAAATATATCATGACCTATACATGGTGGCAAGCTTGGAGAACTGACATGAAAATATTGTAAATCGTTAAAAATACTTTTAGATTTAATTCCTTCATATTCCAGATTGCTATGAAGATTATGTACTGCACGATCATAATTTTCTGGTGTTCTTTTTTGTGCATTTAATACAGGAATTCTCATTTTCTTAAAATCCTTTCTTTTTAAAAGACAATAACGGCACATGTAATTAGACGATGAAAAATTCTGTACAAAACCTCCAATATAATGTTGGCCTAAATTATCACCAGAAATGCAAAATACTACAGCTCTTACTTTTATTTTATGAAGTACAATACCGGATTCTAATTCTGTTAATTCTTGCAATAAAGCACCAAAAACTTTTTCAGCCCCAAAAAGTTGCAAGTTTTTTTCTTTACAGAGCAGTGCAAGCTGCAAATGCTCAACTGATGATCTATTTTGGGGGAAAAAATTTCCCAAAGTAAAATATACTCCAATCAATTTTTGATTTCCTTTAGCAGACCCCAAAGGATTTACCTGTTCAAAAGCATCTTGATATAGAATGATCTGCAAGATACTTTTATCTTCAAATATTTTTTAGATTTAAAAATGGATCCATCATGAATATCACTCATTATTTCTGAAAACGTTGGTGTTATGCTTGTATCTATTTTATTTGAAAACATTAATTGCTCTATTACAGATTTATCTTTTAATAGAGAACAAAGACTATCTTTTATTGATATATAATGGTAGTGTTCCAAATTGTTCCATTTATTTCTACCTAAAACAATTTCTTTTGGTGCAATAAAACATAAATGTCTTTTAAGAAAATTTTGACGATTGTGTATAGTGCTCATGGAGCCTGAATTTGGGCATAAAATTGGATTAATTATTTTGCTTTTTTTTTTGCAGCATCAACAATTGCATCTTTCTGTTTAGGTGTTAAATTTTCAATTGAATGAAGTTTATTTTCAAAGAAATTTTGAAAGAACTGTTCTTCTAATAAGAGTAAAATGTGTAATTCTTCTATAATTTTTTGAACTGTCACTGATGGAACAAGGCATTTTGTTTCTAATAAAAGTGTGAATAACGCAATCTCTTTTGTCATATTCATTTTCAAAGTCAAATTATCTTGATCATCATTTTCATTTTCCACATATTTGTTAATTTCCGATGCATTTCAAATTTAATAGGTCTTTATCTCTAATTACCTGATGCCTCAAATATGAGTGGTATCGTGACATATGGTGCCGAAATGCATAGTATGATGTGAAATTTGCTTGACATTTGCGTACACCACATGGAAATTTAAAATTATGTATATTCCGATTAATACTCATATGCATCACATATTTATTTTGAAAATGTGTTTGAAATTTGCAATTCGTACAATAAAACATTTTTAAATTAAAGGTATGCAAAAAATTTAAACAATTATATTCTTGGTTATTCTAAAGGGCTGCGCATGCAAAATGTAATTATGTTAAGTGACTTTTCTCAAAATGTGTCGATGATTGAAGAAATTCCTGAGAGATACTTATTCAATTTTACATTATTTTCTTTCTTCATGCACTAGCTGTTTTATATATGAATCACCTACAAAAATATTTTCAAAAATTAGAAAATTACAAATTTTTATTCTTTCTACGCTTGAAACAGTTCAGAATATAAACTCTCAGTTTTCACCTCTCTCCCAAATATTAAGTTTCCGTTTTTCCTATTTTGCGCTTTGTACCTAAACTAAATTTTAATAAGCTAGGGTAGATGTGCCAGTAATGGACCCCCTTAAGGAATTTCTCTAAAAAATAATTTTTTATTAATAGTTATAATTATTGTATTCCAATTTTTTTCATATTATATTAATCTTTCAACAATATTTAATTAATCCCATAGTTACATTTCCCAATAGAAGTAAAAATTTAATTTTAAATAATAGAAATATGTCTAAACACCCAAAAGCCCAGTAATGGACCACCTATGTTCCAGTAATGGACCGCCTATGTTCCAGTAATGGGCCACCCTACAAAAAATTACAGATAATTGTTTTTAGGTGCGTTCGTAATTATGTAAATACGTTGCACCTATTATTGTTGTTTAGTCCTTCCGTCTGTCCGTCTGTGTCTGTCAGTCTGTCAGTCCGTCTGTCTGTCCGCGTATAACAACGCAAAAACTATCCAACCGAATCGTTTGTAATTTGAAATACATAATTATTACATAATTTTGTCAAATCCTTTCAAATTTTATGAAAATCGGATGAGTAGATCAATTACAGGGAAAATCAAAAGGATTCCGTTACATTACGGATAATGGAGAAAAAAGTTTAAAATGCATTTTAATCGTTTGAAATTTAAAACATATAATTATTACATAATTTTGTCGAGTCATTTCAGTTCTTATGATAATCAGATGCCTAGATCAATTACAGGGACTATCAAAAGTATTCCGTTGCATTACAGTCAATGGGGGAAAAAGTTGCAAATGCATTTAAATGGTGTTAAACTCATTCGAACATAATAAAATTGACATGAACCTATGACGTATATATATACTAAAATATAAGTTCTTTACAATCTGAGATACAAAGAATATTTATTATTAAATTACAGGGCCATAGAAAAGTATTCCACTACATAATGCTATACAGGGAAACATTGTTTGGGACATGTATTAATTGTATTAAACTGTGCCACATTTTATGAATATGATATATGTTGCTGAGGTGTAATGAAAATTACTTCCTGTATGTTTATAGGAACACAAAGAGTTCAACCACTGTACTGTATCCGAAGTATTGTCTACTATATCAGGAAGATCTGTATATTTTTAAAACTTCGTTATCGTACGAACACACCTCATTTGCTACTCTTTACCTGCAATTTCCAACTTGTTTCAATTGTATTTTGCTCCAGAACGTAATGAAAGCATACTAATAAAACAAAATATTAAAACTTAAGTTAGAAATTCATTACATTAAAGGATTTATAATGAAAAAACATAAAACAAAATATTTAAATTTAATTATGGATTTATTATAATCAAGGATTTATAATGTGGATATAAAAACAAAATATTAATGATATTATTAACTGTTTATTATTAACTAACATTAAAGGATTTATATTGTAAAGATATAAAACAAAATATTTAAAGGCTTTATAAGATAAAGACGATGTTTTACTGAAATCAAGTTTAGATAAAATAAGGCATTAAAAAAAAAGTCTCCATCTTCATTCATATCATTATCTAAATGATGTGCTGTGCAACTATGAAATATAAATAATAGATCTTCAATTTTATCATCCCTTTCCGATAGTCCAAACTATTCAATATGGAATTTTAGAATGCATTTGAAATGATAATAATTCTTGCACTATCCAACCATTTTCAGATAATCATATAGCCCATCAATTTGGCACAGATTGATTCCACAATTTCCCTTCAGAGATGCTTATATGGATATATTATCACAAATGGAACAATCTCATTATTTGCTGAAAAGCATCCTATAACAGTGATTTGTTCTTTTTCGTTATTTGGTACTACATAATACACATCTTTAACTGATTTTGGTCAATAATTTTTCCTTGTTTTAAGAGAACAAAGGAAACCTTGTTTTAACATTATTGAAAATTCTCTCTGTATGCTTTAGAATTCGGAAGAAAATGTTAATATCTTCTTCTAAATATGATTTTACATTTCTGAACCAACTTAAAACAACTTCTCTTGTAACGGCACATCTAGATTTTGTCAAATGTTCTGCTTGTTTTTTGTACCAATTTTGAATGACTTTTTAAAAACAACTATTTATAAAGAAATTGCCTTTATTAAATTCTAATAGGTAAAATTTAAGTATTAAATTTGATTATTTAGCTTTTCAGTTAAATAAAAAATTTTTTATCTCTACTGAAATTACACTTTTTGTATTGGTCACTTGGGTGGTGCATTACTGGACAATCACGAAATAAGCAATCCAGTAATGGACCACCCCTCCTAAAATCTTAAAAATAAATAAAATGTTGTAAATGGCCATTGGTATATTAAATTCAGTGTTTTATATTGCTAACCAAATAAAAACATTCAATTTTTACGGAAAAATAAAAAAGATATAAACTAAGTAAGTAAAGTCAGCTCTTAGCATGTTCATTAAGATTTTCAGTGAAAAAAAGAAAAATTGTGAAACTTTATTTTCTGCTTCCTAATTGTTTTGACAAAAAGTGTAAAAAATTAATCCAGCTTATAAAGCATGCAAGGTGGAGTTCAGAAAAAAATAATAAAAACTTAACTATTATTTATTATTATTTTTTTATAAACCAAAAAGTGCGAGGTGGCCCATTACTGGAAGATGGTCCATTACTGGCACATCTACCCTATATAGAATATTTGTGAATTTACATATGAAATACAGCGCTGCACAAAATAATTGACCTTTCCGGCTATCGACGGCATTTACTAAATCTGGTTTTTCATATACGTTTTACGCTTTCTAAAATGATTACCTGGGTATCTTATTTACCTTATTAAACTGTAAAGCATTTTGAAAGTATTGCATAATCTATACTCGATGCGTTATGTTTCTTTTTTCTCTACCATCTTGATTTTTTTTCAGACGCATTGTAATGAACCTAGCAGTTTCAGGCTAATTAGAAAATAATAGCCTTTTTATCAGAACAGAATTATTTCATCCAGTTTATTCAAATATGTCCAAGATAGTGAATATTTACACATACTTATAGGTTAAAAAATATTAGCAAGAATTTAAAATCTTTGTAAATGTTTATAAGAAAACTGTTATTGATAGGTATCATTAACGCGAATGAGTGGCCAAGGTTAGTGAGAATGGTAAGTTCCGATGTATTTTCCGCTGATCAAATAATTTTGTTTCCTACAAAAATTTTTATTTAATAAAAAGTATCTCGTTTCTAATCAGTACATATTTGACTTAATTTATTAAGTAAAGTTTATGTTTTGTAAAAGTACTTATAAATTTTTAAAGTCGGTACTTCATTTCATCTGCAGATGAGGCAGATTCTTAATGTTTCCCCAACAATACATAGAGGAGGTAGGATGCAGAATGATTGTAATTTACTTTAGAAACAAAACACATAATATGGTGAAAACCACTGTCATCAGTTTTCATCAATAGGTTTATTTATTTATTATTTTAGAGAGTCTAGTTTTTGCCTACAGATTTCTATACATGTCACGTATAAAATTTGATTGAGGCGAAAAAAACCTTTATAGCTATTGAAATAGCACTTTTAGAAATATCACGCATAAACGATATTTTATCCAGTTTTTTCTGCGACCATGTACACGATTTTATTTATATTCTAGAAATAGCTTTTACTGTAGTAAGCAAAATTCAACTTAAAACTTCCGAACTTACTTAAAACTCATATTTAAATAAGTCATGCTCATATTTATAAATGCTTAAAAAATCTTTTATCTAGCCCTGTATATGTTAGTTAGCATTTGTAAATGCTCATAATATATTTAAAAAAATTGTTAAACTTAAAATTGCATATCATAGCTGAAAGAATGCTTCTAACAATTAGGATTAATATTAACATATTAAAATTACAGAATAATCCAAATATATCTACGATAATTAAGGCATAGACGGACAGACAAACGAAATCAAAAAACAATTTCTTTAATATTGAAAAAAATGTTAAATAGATAATTTCCAAATAGCTTAATTCTTTATAGGTTCGTATGCAATAAGCCTAAAAATTTCAGGCTGATTGAGAAAGAAATTATTATTTTCCAAATAGCCTAAAATCTAGTTAATCTTTTTACAATAAACCTGAAAAATAACCAGCTGAGTGGAAAAGCGAAAAAACTTCTCTAATTAGTCGGGCTCTTTCCAAGGAACCGTATTTCTCAATTCTCCTACGACACAAATATATACACATACATGCAGAAAAATACTAGCGATAGTGTCTGCATCTTCTTTATCTTTTGAAATTTAAACAGGTCAAATAATTATGTTGTAAAGATGCCCCCTCTTTTTTTTTTTTTTTTTTTTTTTTTTTTTTTTTTTTTGTAAATGTTTATATGCTACCACTTTTTCAAGCATAGCTGAAATGCTTTATATGCATGAATATACACTAGCTTCTTTCATAACCAGACTCCGTTTAACCAGTTCTCAACAACTGGGAAAATATTTTTTAAAAAATGTATTCCAGAAGTCTGGTGTCACAAAACGGAGAAAGAGATGATCAGTGTAAATAACAAACTATTTAGATGTAAAAAAAATTAACCAAAAATGCAAATTTTGAGTGCACTAAAAATGATAACGATATCAAAAATACCCCCCCCCCTCCCTCTAGAGATATCAAACGATATCAAATACTAGATCCTCCCCCCCTAACTGATAACATTATACATGTACAGCCCCTATTTTTGAAGGAACCGCGTAAACTGTTTTAAACTTGTTAAATTGGATATTGGTTATTTCAATATTATTCCCTTTTTTTTCGGGGGGGGGGGGGGTGAGTTATCAGGCTTTTTGCTCAATCAGCTAAATCTGAGTCTCACTTAGGCCGGTTAGGTGGGAGGCTACTGTACATATAATAATAATAAATAAAAAAAGCGTTAATATACTACTGTATTTCATAACTAAGTCAAGCTTAAGCCAATATCTTTATTTGTAGGTAATATTTTTGTTTACTAAATATCCATTGCAGTCATTATTGTTATGAATTTCAAATTCCAATATTATAACTAATGAAATTTTGTAAATGACCTTTAGTATATAAATTAAAATATTTCTATTGATATTAAAAGAGAAAACTGCAATTTGTTAATTTTTGCAAGAAAACAAAAATAATATAAATAAGTTTTATAAAATCAGATTAAGCTTGCTTAGAAAAATTTTAAGGCAAAATAGTGGAACTGATAAATGTTATTTTCTGTTTTGGAGTAGATTTGATTAAGATTCTTAATAATAACCTAAATTATGAAAAATCAAGGAAAAAAATATAGAAAAGAAATAAAAGCTTTCAGTTGGTTATTATTTACGGAACCAAAAACTAAGAAGAGGATCACCAGCATATTTATCCTAGTTTTAAAATAACATATCGATACAAAAACTGATACTTTTAATTAAATGTATAATTTCTCTAGTTGCAGCCTAAAATAATAGAAAAGAGTGTGGTGGTGTGGGACACTTTCTACAAAAGTAAGAAAATCCACTTTGTTTGACACAAAACAAAAAATTCAATTTATAGAGTGCTAGGTGAAACGCTTTTTAATTTCCTTAAACAATACAGAAATATACATAAGTAAAAGCTATTTTAAAATTAAAGAAATTGTAAGTTTTAAAATGTGTTCCATACACAGCAATAAAATGAAGTTATAAAGACACAAATTGTCCAGTGTCGGTTAAATATGCTATCAAACAAAGACTGACTACTCATTTCCCAGTCATGATTAGCTTCATGATTGGAATGAAAATTGAGGATTGACGACATTGAAAATTCATAAATTCAATTCATATACATTTTGAAAGTTAATAAATATATTATTAATGTTCTAATTAATATATTATCCCCTAACATACTTGCATGTTAGCAATTTATATTCATCTTATTTAAAAAAAAAAAAAAAAAAAAAAAAAAAAAAATTGAACATGTTCCATTCTTCCCTTTATTGCCATGTCCCATTTCTCCGCCCTTATTTGTTTTGTGTTAAATTACTTTTAAAAACAACAAGTTGGAAATTGGACATGAAGCGCAGCAAATGAGGTGCATTCGTATTGCAAGTAAATTTAAATATATTCAGATCTTGCTGTTATAGGTTACAAGACTTCGGATATAGTATAATAGTCAAAATCTTTTCTGTGTTCCTATATATACTATCTGGTTTCTATTATAAAGGAAGTAGCTTGTATTAAACCGCAACAACGCATATTAACTTGATAAAATATGAAATAATTTAATATAATTAAAACACTTCCCAAACAATATTTCCCTGTAAACCACAAAGCAGTGGGGCATTTCCATGCGAACTTGTTTGTCTGTTACATGCTATGATTTTTGACTACCAATATTTTAAAGCGAGAAAATGTGACTTAGTTTATCGAAGATATATCATCAATTGAATAAGGCGAAGCAAACTTTTCGAAAATAACGGTGTCCAAGAAGCATAGCGATTTTCAGTTGTGTAACAGACTAACAAATTCACATGGAAATGCCCAGTGGAATACTCTTGAGTAGCAATGTAAATTAATAATAAACAACCTTTGTATCATAGATTATATAGAATGCATATTTTAGTATTTACTTCATACATTCATGTCAATTTCAATTCTATTATATTCGAAAGAGTGTGACATCATTAAAATGTACTTGAAACTATTTTTTTCCTATTGACCGCAATGCGATGAAATATTTTTAATTGTCCCTGTAATTAAATTATGCATCCGACTTTCATAAAATTTGAAATGAATCGAAGAAATTATGCAAAAATTACATATTTTAATTTTCAAACAATTTTGTTGGATAGTTTTTGCTCTGTTATATGCGGACAAACAGACAGACAAACAAACTGAACGACAACTATAAGTGCTATGCATTTACATAATTAGGGACGCACCTAAAAATGCTGCTTTTACGTTTAGTTTAAACTATGTTTAATATCCAGCATAACATTTCATTAACAGGGAAATAATTGCATTTATGCATAAACAAACAGTTAATATATTGCTAGCACAATAAGTATGAGAAGCAAATTTACTTTAAATCCTTGAAATAATTTTTTTCTTCTTACAATTGTAAACTAACACGGATCAAATATTTTTTTGAACTGAAGATTAGGCTACCATTGCTTCATCTTGTGAGTGATTGATGAAATGTTCAGACTGATACATGAAGGGAAGAAAAACCAACCGTCCCATTCCTCCCACTGTCCGACTAAACGAAAAACTTAAACAAAAATCAAATAAATGTATTGTGATTACGATCAACGTCAATTAATGGAGATAATTATAAATAATTTTACATTCTATTACTCATAAGATTTTTTAAAGTGTTATTAACATTCTAAGCAAGGTATACACAGAAGTATTTTTTAAATGATTAATTCACACCAATTCTTTTAAAATCGAATTGAACTATTCAAAATATAAAAACAATTGATTTTTAATTTTACCAGAAAAGTAAAATTGCAAATATTTTTTGCCATTCTATAATGCTAATAAATTTTTTGAAGGGCATTTACGATAGTATTCAATGTAATCTTATTAATATTTACTTTCGAATTATATATATATATATATATATATATATATATATATATATATATATATATATATTAATCGATATTTAAAAAATATCTGAATAGATTATAATAACTTTGATTTTAAAATTGTCTTTAAAGTCTCTTCATTTTTGTTAGTATGGCGCATATCTTTGATACAGAAACAAAAGAAACTTTAGATATTTATTAGCTTAACACGACATAAACAATACATCTACTGAAATTCTACAGAAAACAACAAAAAGAGACCTTTGTTGTAAGATTTTCACAATCTATAAAAAACTAAAACAGCGAATAAAAAAGAAATTGTTAACATACTTTGAATTTGATACAACATTCATTTACAGGCAGGCTTCCATTACTATCGTTGAAAATGTAGATTCTGAAGCACCTACTTGCCACATTCAATTAAATGTAGAGGCTGGTTGGTTGATTGACTTCTGCTATTTATGCTACAAATCGGGTTAACCGATTGCTTTAGTTTTAGATTGCGTTTAGATTCCTGCAGGTTAGCTTCGGGTTGAACTGATTTTTCAAATGTTACTTCTGTGTATATGCTTTGAGATTAAACTGTATATGTGTTATAAAAGTAAAATATAATATGAATATTTGTGTGTGTGTAGCGAAGAGAGCAGCACAAAGCAGGGGTCATTCTGAGGACGATTTTTGTTTTAAATTTACAGAAAAATTTCTAAAACGTTCATTAAAAGTAAAGGTTTTTTTTTCATGGTGCTAATTAGAGTAGATGGGGTTAAAAGTACGCATTTTAAATAAATTTTGATTTTTAACGAATACATTGGGTTAAACTTTGTGCAACGAGTGAATAAAATATTAGATTAGAGCCGTTAGATTACTATCTTGAACCAGAAATCTGTCAATTTCGTGAGAAATTGCAATTTTTACAAAACATTGCTCAGCCTTTTTTTATCCCATTATTTTGGGTAAAAGTACACAAAATTTTGCCTCATTATAACGGGCTTTTGTTATATTTCAGATAAAACAAATGAGTTATGTAGAAACATTAGTAAATTTCCCTAATATTAATACTTTTACTGAAAATTACAAATTAAACAGTAAAAAAATTCAAAAATAAATAAAAAAAATTAAAAAAGACCAGCGGCGTAAGAGATCGCAAATAGGAGTTAATTTCTGTGACGAAAATTGTTACATAAATACTGTGAGCGGTGTCAGAGACCCCTTGATGGTAGAATGAATAAAAGGATCAGTTGTCTTAAAAGATAGTGTTTCTGTATTAAACTTTACGTAAAAACTTAATAAAATATCTCGATTCAGAAATCTCTAGTTATACTGCTAAGTTTCCAAACTAATAAAAAATTTCCCTAATATGAATATTTTAACAGAAAATTACAAGTTGTGAAAACGGAATATAGCAGAGAGGTTTATCAGATCTATAACAGAAGTTGAGGGTTTTAATACTTAAAAAGAGGTTTTAATACTTCAAATAGCGTAATATGAAACAAAAAAAAAATTGTTTTTAAATGCAGGTTGGCAAATTCATAACTTTTATGTTTTAAAAAAAAATAGAAAAAGTAAAAGGTAATTAACTAGCTTTTAATAGTTAAACAGCTATTACATTTTACATAATACTAAATTATATATAAAAAAAAAGCTTCCCACAACGTAATTGTGGAAAGCTTTGCATCTTGCTAAAAGAATAGGGCAAAGCACCGTTTCTTAACCTTCCGTCTACCAGACGGGTCCATTGGACCCGACAGCAATATTTCTGGTGTCAATGGTAAAATGAGAAATTGTCGATTGACACCGGAATTTATAAAGGACTTGTCTAGATATTAGGAATTCCTTAATTTAAGCTTTCATTTTAAAAGCAAAATTATATTAAAATATTACTGGTGCCGTTTGCAAGTTTGGAATTAAAATTAGGTGTTGCCGTAGATAAATGGGTGTTTTGTCTGGTAGACGGAAGGTTAAGCTTGTTCCGAGACAGAATGCGTAGCTTTCTCTTATTCTGCAGCATTTTGCTTAATCGGCCACGCACAAATTTAAACAAATGAGATCAAAGTAAACTAGGGGGTATTTAGAAGCTAAAGAGCATTCGTTCCCGATTAAATTTTTTTATTTGAGGTATTGGCAGCTAATCAAACACGTGAAAGTTTATTGATATTAGGTAAAAATTTAAATATTTAAACTTACATCTTTTTTTTTCTTTTTTTCAATTGAGTGCTTATTTTTTCACAAGGTTTGAATACACTACACTTGAGACCGAATTGCCACATAGCAGTCATGATTGAAGAAATATTACTTCACACTGAATCAGCCAGTATGTATCCCCCCACTCACACACGCACATGAACATCTGCTCTGTGTTTTTTTGTTTTTTCTTTCGCGGTACTTTTGAAATTGACGTTTTTAGGTGTGTTCGTAATTACGTAAATATGTAGCACCTATAGTTGTCCTTCAGTCCGTCCGTCTTTCCGTCCATCCGCATATAACAACACAAAAATTACCCAACCGAATTGTTTAGGAACGGACCTCATTTACTACGTTTTACGTACAATTTCCAAATTGTTGTTATAAGCGATGCCAAGGTTTTTTTTGGGGGGGGGGCGAAAATCGCGTTTTTTTTAGATATTTTTATCGAATTTGCCTTTTTTTACAATTTTTTAACAAAGTTTGGTGTTATTGTCGTGATCCTATAGAGAAATTTGGGTTTTTTTTTTTTAATTTGCGTTTTTCGCAATCCTTTCACGAAATTTATCTTTATCAAAAATCCTTTAACGAATTGCGTGTTTTTGTATGATACCTTGATGAAACTCGCGATTTTTGATGATTTTTTGATGAAATTTGAATTTATTTGTCATTCTTCAAACATTGTTATTATTTTATTTTTATCTCTTGACCAATTTTGCGTAATTTTCACTATTATTTTCATTTATAGAAATCTGATTTATGAACAGATAATAGGTACAATGCAGAACAATATTAAAATTATTTTGTTATGGGTTGTTACTTATCACAAAAAATGACTTTTTGTGACTAATGAAAATTTATGAAAAATAATTTATGCATAAGAGTGTTAATCTGATAAAGTAAAAAGAAAATTTCTTTGAACCTAACTCAGTTTAATAATGAAATTTTTATTAATTTTTAATTTATTAAATTTTTTGAATAGTTTGTTATTTTTTACGATATTTTCATCTAAATTTTGATTTTTAGATTTTACATTTGTAAGAGGGGGCGGTCTTTCAAATCTCGAAGATTTCAATATCTGGGAATACACGATGAGTTTTACCGTTTCTTGTGCTTTATATGTTTCAGCGATGCAACATATAAAGCACAAGCAACATATAAAACACATCGTGTTGCCCAGCTTGGAGTTTTAAAAAAATAAGCAGTACCATATTTCGGTGCTCCTCTTTATTTTACTTCATGAATAGACTCCACTTTGAAATTCCACCAAGGAAATTGTTAACATTGTATTATTAGATTTTTTTGAGAGAATTTTTAATTTCAAATGATTTCTAGCTGGAAAATTTCTTATTTGTCATACCTAAAAAAATATAATTTTTAAACCTAAAATAAATTAATAAGACAAATATATAACATTAAAGAAGAACTTTATTAAGAACTAACGCAAGTTAAAAATGCAATAAAAATACATGCATAATAGTTACTTTCACTTAAAAATAGTTAAAATGTTGCATACTTCTTTGTCCCGCATGTCCGGTATGAGGATCCAACTGAATGAAACACAAAGAGCATACACAAAGATGAACAAACCCTTTTAACATATAAGAACATCGCTGGTATATATATTCAATGGTACATAATATTACAATTCCAATTACAAGACTTTCAATAAGTGATTAATTAAATTAGTTTAAAATCTTAGAGTTTCACTTCTATGAATGGTATAATTCTCCAATAAAAATTAAGGGTGGATTTGACATCCTTTAGCATGATAGATTAAAAGTTCCCACTAGAAATACGACATTTATTCAGGCCGTCGAGAACCGTGACGGGCCCAGGATCAGTCACCCCCCCTCCCCTTACGAAGACACTCAAGACACATGAAAGGCTTGTGAATCTTTAATAAAGCCTCGTCTACTTTGTAGACTACTTGAGTCGTCTTTCATAAATTACATTATTTATTTTCCTGCAGTTAAAGATAATAATTATGTATTAATACTATTTAACAAAAGTAAATACAGTCCTTTCTTTTTTTTTATTGTTACATTATGGCATACATAAAAATTATAATATACAGTGTGTATTGCAGGAATTGTGACCCTTTGAGATTTTTAGACCCCAAAACAAGTTAACGAATGCACCCCCCCCCCCTTCTCCTCAGACATGTGCGCATTTAGACAGCAACAGCAAGAGCATCACTTGAGAGAATGCCGTACACCGAGGCGAGGATACCATAATTTCCCTTACTGAAATATAATTATTTTCAGTATAAATACCGCTTTTTTACTGAAAAACAATCTTTTTATGGTTTACCGTTTTAATTGAAATAGCACAGAAATGGGTCATTTTATGGGATAAATACTGTTTATAATCGAAGTAGCACAGAAACTGGTTTTTTTAATGCCTAATATACCTTAGAAATACGGTACTCATACAGTAAAGAATGATAACAGTAGACGTACCGTAAAATTTAGGTACATCTATTGAAATGCTACGTAAAGTTTTAAAATGTCGTTTTCCTTGCTGAAAAATAATTATTTTACGGTATAAATACCGAGTTTTTACTGAAAAATAAAAATTTTACTGCCTAAATACCGTTTTTAATCGAAACAGTACAAAAAACTGTTTTTTACGTTTAATATACCTTAGAAATACGGTATTCATACCGTAAAGACTGAAAATGGTAGAAGTACCGTGAAATTTACGGTACATCTAATAGAATTTTACAAAAAAATTTTACAGTGCAATAAATTAACAGCAATAACAAAAGTATGGAAATTAACATAATTTTGTTACAATTGTATGTATAAGTTCAATCATGCGACTGAAAATCTTTACTTGAAAATTGATAAAATCTAAAGATCGATTTTTCGAATGTAGAGAACCGATTATGGATTGCAAAAGATACTATGAAACGTTTCCAAAAATTACGGGAATCCAATAAAAACTTATTTTTGTAATTTTTTTCAAAATTAAAAAAATAGTTTTTAGAGGTTTTTAAACATAAGGGAATTTTTTTTCGGCATCTTCGATGGCTCGAAAGAGCTTGTTACATATTTGCGTTGGTGATTTTTGTACATTTTCGTAGATTAAGAAACATTCGTCTTTTTTTTCTTACAGTGTATCAGATATAAAACAATTTAATGTAACTAGTATTTCTCCTTCTGAGCTCAGACTCATTCTGACAGTGGCGACAAAAATAATTTTCAATGAAATTTCCATGCTTGTTTACCAAATGTAATTCAATGAATATGAGTAAATTATATAAATAATGTTAAAACTAGAAATTCAAAATAAGCACTGATATTAAAATACGAGCCGGTATATGATTTGCCGTCATTATGGCAATTTCCTGTAAAGCATCAGTAAATCTGGATAAAAATTCATTAGCATTCCCAAATATTATTTCAAAATTATTTTCTTTAAGAAGTGTACAGTACATTCTGCTATATATTAGTGAATTTTGTCGTAACTATTTAGGAATTCACTTAAATTGGATAGCTATTCATAATGTCAGTTTTTGCGGAAATTTTAAGATACATTAAACGACCAACCAATTCCCAGCAGTGAAATCTGTCATCGTTGAAGTTTTCAGGCTATTATATACAAAGTTTACATCCAAAGGGACAAAATATAAGCTTGAATTCTGCCATTCAGAAACAATCAAAATTTCCCCTAACATATGTTTTTCGAGTTATTGTTCTAATAGCATTTTCTGTTTAAAAATTTCTCGAACAACAATATTTAATTAAATCTACATATTTAACCTCTACGTCGTCGTCAAGATAAAATATTTATTTTTCAACAATACCAGGATCTTGTAACACAACTCAAATATGATTAACATAAAACACTTAAGTGCTACTCATTTATCCATTTGTATATAATATAGCTCATAAAAGGATCAGTTTTGGTTTCTTTTGCTCATAAATCATTTCAAATTTTAATTAATTTAGTAGTTTAGTTTCCAACATATTACCTGTGTGATTTATCTCATGCAGAACTTTAACATCTTCATTCCGAAATGTGTGGATTTTTAGTAATTCTCTAGATTAGTCTCATACAGAATTTTTACTTAAAATTTTTAAGAAATTCATCTAAATATTTTGAATTTTCTATAGAACTTCTTTGTAGAATTATTTATTTAAATGAGCTGAAGACAAAAATAATTAACTATCAATAGTCCTTCACTGAGAAAATTTAGCTAATAAATAATTTCCTGTTCTACAAGAACAAGATTTCTTTTTACTAACGCTTTACTACTTATTCTTAGAAAAAAAAATCCTGAAACAGGAAATCTATTATGAGCTATTCTTAGCTGTATTCGAAATAAAATTCAATCTTCAGTTTCAATTCCTATATCGTTTTCAATATCTGCTTCTTTCTGAGTATTAAATGAACTTTATTTAAGACGGCATAACATTGTTGAAACGTAACTTCCAGATCGATAAAATGGGTACTGTAAGAAAATTCCTCACTTTTCCCCCATCTCGGAAAATGCCCCATGTATTCAACCGTTATTCTTTTTATTTGAAGCATAATGATTTATTTTACGCTAGTCTTACAACGTTATTAATGTTCTGAGATACGAAAAGTGTGAAAGAAGTGCAAATACGTCTGTTACAAAATATACGAAGACTTTTTCTTGCGTACGTCATTTCAGATAAATGTCTGCAAATTTCTTTATTTAGTCACTTTTTCAATTATTCTAAATTCTTAACTTAATGATGATTCCGTTACTTAGATGTATTAAACTTAAGATGAAGCACAATATGACCGCAGGGATTTATAGTAGAAGACAACATGGTTACGAATTTTGTCATGAACTGGGCACTGAACATTTTTAAGTACCACAAACTTTTTTTTTACTTTGTAAATCTTCAGACGTATTTTTTGTTCTTTTTTAGTTTTTGAACTCATATCTGAAATAAATACCGGAATATCGACCTAAGGATTCTCTTCAACATGAAAGTGGATTCTAATGTACACTAGTAGTGTGAAGAGAAAAAATAAAAAATGGAGTGATAAAATAACCCCAGGTTTAAGGTAACTTTGTCATCTTATAAAGAATATCATTTAAATGCTCGCAATAGGTGATTTATGACAAAGTTACTTCAAAGAATTATTATTATTTTTATTCAGTTTCTTTCACTACGACAAATTAATTTCCCCATTTTATTTTTTTGTTTACAATGAAGAAAATTATGTAATTTCTTTTTATATTTAGATAATAAAATTTTTAAAAAGCATATTGTGGTATCAAACAAAAACTGTTACGTTAGATAGCCAAACTTTAAATTTTCACGATACAAATAAAGAGGTATATATAAGACAAAGTAACATTTTTAGAAAATTATAGACCAATAAAAATAATTCTGTTCCAAATAAAGACATGGTTACATTCCCCACAGGTTTATTGGACACATCCCACTTCAGTTGGGTGAGGAAGTGAATAAGATACACTACTGGCCATTAAAATTTCTACACCATGAAGGCGACATGCTACAGACGTGAGATTTAAACTACAGGAAGAAGATACTATGATATGCAAATGATAAGCTTTTCAGCGCATTCTGACAAAGCAGGTGCCGGTAGCGACACCTACAGTGTGTTTAAATGAGGAAACTGTTCGGTCGGTTTCTCACACAAAAATTGCATTTGAGCGTTGTTGACTGGTGAAAAATTGTTGTGATGACTCGTGTAAGAAGGCGAAATGCGTACCAGCATGTTTCTGACTTTTATAAATGTCGAATTGGACCTACCAGGGCTGCCATTTATCGTATCACAGTATTGCTGCTCGCGTTGGTCGAGATCTAATGACTGTTCGCGGAATATGGAATCTATGGATTCAGGAAGGTAATACGGAGCGCTGTACGAGATCACAACGACCCCCTATAACTAGAAGCCGAGAAGACAAGCAAGTAATCTGTATGGCCGTAATGGATCGTGCAACCACATCACGAGCTGCGAGTCAAGGAATGAGGTCATTTGCAAGACAAAAAGTGTCTGCACGAACAGTTCGACAACGTTTGCAGAAGCATGGGCTCTCAGCTCCCAGATCAAGGCTGCGACTTCCATTGACGCTGCGTCATAGACAGGAGCGCCTTCAATGATGTGATCAACGACGAACCTGGGAGCACGAATGGCGAGGCATCATTTTTTCAGATGAATCCAGGTTCTGCTTACAACATCATGATGGTCACATCCGTTTTAGATGCATCGTGATGAACGCACATAGGCAGCGTGCATACGTCATCGTCATACTGGCCCATCACCAGGCCTGATGGTATGAGTAGCATTGTATACAGGTCTCGGTCATCTATTGTTCGCATTGACAGCACTTTGAACGGTGCACGGTACATTTCTGATATTTTACGACAAGTGGCCCTACCCTTTATTTGAGACCTGCTAAACCCTACGTTTCAACAGGATAATGCCGACCGCATGTTTCCGGTATTGTTCGGACATTCCCTGATACTGAAAATTTCGGGTGTTGCCCTGATCATCAAGTTCCCCGGATCTCTGACCAATAGAAAACGTCTGGTCAATGGTTGTCGAGCGTCTGGCTCGTAATCATACGCCAGTCACTACGGTTTCTGAACTGTGGCATCCTGTTAAAGCTGCATAGGTATTTTTTCTGTACATGCTATCCAATCTCTGTTTGACTCAATCTCCAGGCGTTTAAGTGCTGTTATGATTGCCCAAGGTGGTTGTTCTGGATACTGATTTCTCAGGATCTATGCAGGCAAATTTTTTGAAAGCTTAATCACTTGTTATTTCTATCATAATATATTTGTCCAATAAATATCATTTTGTTATCTGCATTTTTTCCTTGTGTAGTAATTTTAATGGCCAGTAGTGTACTTACGTACTTAAATAACCATTTCTTCGTAGATTTATCGTATTATTTTCTCCCTAAAATATCCATTTAACTTTACTACTTAGTACTTATTACTAAAACTAAAGTACACAAGTACTCACTTAATTCCTATGCTTTTGGTATAAGTAAATCTAATGATTTCAAATTAGTGCTTTTTTAGACGCCTTGATAACAAAGGTGTACCCTTTTCCATACAATGCTTAGTTCATGTATAATTTAAATGATCTGCCTGATTTAACATTTTAAAGTTGTTTTCACTTTTTCAAATAGAACCTGATGTACCATATTAAAAAACATTAATGAGTGTGGATCACAGACCCTTCTGGTTTAGTTACCCCATAAAAAGGGGCAATTGGACACACGAAGAAAGAAAAGATAAACATACATATATTTTTAATTTTAGACATTAAAACGTAATTTTTTTTAATTTTTGTCTGCTAGAGTTAACCTGGCAGTTACCGTTTACAGAGGTCCAAATTTAATTGAAATGTAGACAAAACTTTTGGAAGCTTAATTGGCAGATTCTCCATAGGCGCATTTTAAAATCTAAGCCTAGTTTCCCCATGTAACAATATCGTCAAATACCACAAACTTTTGCGGAAATGAAACAACACATCATATTGCATGTGAGACAATTTCAACTAAAATGCTTGCACGAGTGTCTAGGCATTTCTGTCTCAGACTGAAACGTTGTTGCTGCAAATCATGGTTATTTTCAAAACATCGTTGTTTAATTCTTCCTTTTACTGTTTAATGAATCCAAGGATTCATTTAATACAACAATCAAATCGTTAATGATAAATATCCTCCCCTAAAAATGTCCTTATGAAGTGCAATTGTTTTACAGATGATAATGCAAACATTAAACGCGTATATTTTAAAATATTCATCAGTAAGTAAAGTGATTATTGTAAAATTGAAATTTCTCTCTGAACCTTTCCGGGCCACTAAAACCAAATTTCTTTGAAAAACCTTAAACCGAATCCTCTTGCAAAAAACATTGGTAAATAACCCATAAGAATGATCTACTTTCTACCCCCATTTAAATCATATGGCATGACATGCTAGAGCATTTGGCTAGAGCAGCCAAAAATTTCGTTTTCTGTGATTGAGATGGAAAATGCCTATTTATATTTCATTCTTTCATTAACACTAATAAAATCACCTGAATAAAAATCTTGTTGCCGAGTAATAAAACGTTCGACCAAATATCGTATTTGCCAAGGCCTGATAATTACAATTCATGGATTTTTACTAATATATATAAATTAAAACGTTTTAAAATTGCAATTGTAGTTCAGCCTAAAGTGCTCTTAGAAATACGGTCTTAATTTATCAAGATTAAGATAAAAATTACTAGAAATACTTGTATATAGTCCTGAATAATTTAAGTAATATTAAGCTATACAGTCCTTTTAAAAATGATTGAAACTTAGTTTATCACATTAGACATCATTGATATCTTTATTATGGAAAAACATGCATATCAGCATTGTGTGAAAAAGAGTTACCAAAGTGTAAAATTTCAAACTCTAACAATTCTTTTAACACATTTTTACAATTTTATATTGATATACGTAAAACAACTAGTTTCATTTTATCAAACATCAAGATGAAAATGGATGTATAATATTTTAATATGAAACAGTGAAACAAAATTTTAATTAACTAGCATTAATTTTATTTTTTTAAATTTTAATGCAATGATCGGACAATTCAATTTAAAAGCGTTAAACTAGGCAATTCCTATATTTGTTTTTAGGTAGTTATTTTGAACAATAACATACTATTAATCATTTTCTCGATTATTTTTCAACATTTATAAAAGCTTAAGGAAGAACTCTTTAAAATATCTAAAATTTCTTATAAAAGTTATGAAATTTTTAACAGCAACAAAGAATACGAAATTTCTTCACCTAATTTAAAAATACGATGCATAAAATATGATTTAAATCAGGCCATAAATGGTATTTAACCCAGGAAAATAAAACTTCACATTTGCAAAATAGCCTGCAAACTCAAATACTGCTCTTAAATTTAAGAACAGTTTCGAACAATGTGTAACTCATTCGACGAATTCGTTGTTTCCATAGATAGAATGTACTCCTTTGAAATCATGTCGAAGTTCATCATCACATAGCTTTCTGAGTCATGACCAAATACCATGTTTCAACTGACTAAGAAAACCCTTTCTACAACCTTAAGATCAATGCTGAGTGACTCAGATGAACATCAGTTTCATCTATTGTTTGAAATTCGAACTAAAATGAAGAATTACAGTAAAAAAAAACTGATGGAATCATACTTAATACTCTGTAAGAATTTTTAAAATATCTGTCCAATTTTGTCAGTTACTAAGTTTAAAATCAATCAGTCATTTTGATGTCTAGCATGAAACAATCACGTTTCTTTTACAAAAATTTGTATAAAATATTTCTATAACAAAAGAGAAAGAGAGATGAGAAATCCGACATTGACACAAATTTTGTGAGAGAAAAAAAAAATTGGTGATTATTATACATACTTTTTAAAAAGGGTTTATATTTAAATATATCCAAATCTATTTTTATACGAGGAGAATATCAAAATCCCCCTATTTTGTTACATGAAATGCCACAAAAACTACTATTTTTAAAAATATATTTCTAATTTTGATTATTTTGGATTCAAGTTGCAAAGCAACTAGTAGGTTGAAAGAGAAAAAAAATAATTAGTAGTTACAGAAATAAAAATTGAACAGGTAAACTGCTTTATATTTCCGAACAGATGTACAAAATTCCACTTACCGTTAGTTTTGATTTCGGAAACTTCGATACACAGTTGCAATTCAATAAATAGTGGCAATTTCTGTCAGTGCTACCAATGACAGCAATTTCACAATAGTGCGAATAAAAACAAAATAAAATAAATGTATCAGAAAGTAGCTCATTTGAATTTGAGAACAATCTTTTTTTAATAGAAAAAACTCCTGACTTATATTATTTCTACTTCTAGTATTCAAGTACAATAATATCAGGAGGTCAATTTGTCGTAAAAGATTTCAATAGAAATGAACAAGTATTAGTGTAAAATAAAATTCTAAGTTTGAAAAGTTATTTAAAGTACAATAAGTGAAAAACATTTTTAAAAACTATATAAAGTATTTAGATTTTAAAAGATTATTTTTCAATCCTTCCAATAAAATTTATTCCTCTCAGAATAAACAACTATGATCCGCCTTGCTCACAATTGAAAGAACAGCAAGCTTTTACTCAGAGTAGAGATATCCTGAAAAAAACTTTTTCACAGGCTTTCGAATTCTTGTTTTCTTTTTATTTGTTATGTTTTTATTTGTTAAGATTTACCTTTATTGTGATCTCCGCTCACTCGTAAAATTCGTTCTCTGTAATGAGAGCCACTTATACCTTTATTCTTCTTTTAAAAGCTTTTGTACCGAAGGCATCTAAGAAAAAAATCTAAAAGAATGTACATATGAGGAAAGAAATCATATGTTTGGAATACGAAATGTTAGTCAATATTTAGAAATTGATTTTTAAAGTTAATAAATAATACATGCAATCATAAAAACATTGACATAAAACATATAAACGCTTGACATGTTTTAAAAACATTGATTTTATAAACATTTCGTGGACATCAGGATTCATACTTCATGGAGTAGTATCAGTATTTTTTTTTATCGAAAAATAGTTATATAAATCTTGCGAAATTTCAGCTTATGTTATCTGGAATTCAAATATATGAGATAAAATAAATGATTTCTTTTCATGAGAGAGAGTTTCGGTTGTTAATTCATAACACAAATGATTATAAGAATTTTAAAAGTCTAATTTTCAGGTACATTAGGAGGGGCCTTAGATTATCGTCATAAAACTTATCCTCGTTTATGCCGTAGTTTCTCCTTGCCATCACACACATAGAGACAGACAGACTGAAAGAGCGATTTGTCCTTTTATTAGTACGTATATCTATTTATTTATTTTTGTACATTTCAATATATTAATATATGTATTCGTTTAATATAAAATTACATAAATGCTTCATTGCTTAATAGATTTTTAAACAGTTGAATACATGTTTAAAATCAAGTCATTCCAATTAATATTTAGCCGTCATTATGTTTTAATTTTTTTAAAGTTGGAATGCTCTCTATTCATGTCTGACTCAAAAAACCATCTCGCCAAATTGTGAATCCTAATTCCTTGGTCAATATCACCACAAGGATGTACTGTTGAAAGCGAGGATTTTATGGGTGAAATATGGACAAGTAGCGTTTGTGCTAATTGTTTATATTTTTAAAACCCTCGTGATGTCTAAGTGTTAATAGAAAGTAGACATTAAAAAAATATATTAAATGTTTCATCACCTTTTAAGCAATGATTCGCTTGTATAATTTTATATTAAATTATTAAAATGATCTCTGCAATCATTAACTGTTTTTCTTTATTAAAATACTTTCTTTTAATTCTTATCCGAAGTGTGAAACAAGTTTAGCAGACAAATCATCTAATAATAACAGTTTGTTTAATCTGAATTCTGGAATTAGCAATGAACCAAAAATTGCAGTTTTACACTCATCTTGACGAATAAAATATATTCCTTTTCTAATAAAAGATAGTAAAATCATTATCATAGAATTTAATTATTAATTATTAATTATTTTTAATTGTTATTTAATTTAATTATCATCTTATTTAATTACCATTTAATTACTTTTGAACGTGTCTTGACGTTATATAAATTTTAAAGAACTAAAAGAATGAAAATGACAAGCATCGTAAGTATGATATTTAATTTATGTGCTAAATATATATTACTGTGTTTTTAAGATAAGAAATTACATAATCACAAGAAAGCAATCTTATCAGTGGGGTACTTTTTTTCCCAATTATGGATTTCTTGATTGTCACCACTTTTTAAAAAAGGAAAACTTTGCCCTATTCAATGACATAAATTTCTGCGAAAAGAAATCGAATTTTACCATTTCAAAAAAGTTGTGTGAGCCGAGAGATCTGAATTTTAAAAAAGATTTCTTGAAAATTATAACAGATACACAATTATAATAAATCTTAACTAAAATTCGATTTCTTTAAAATCTGGAGAGAAGCCTGAATTTTATAGACACCGCCAGAAAGTGCCAAATTAAATTGAAAAAATCTATGCTTAAACCTTTGAGATGAGGTGGGAAACATTATATCCCACTTAATTTCAAGCCAGATTTGCTCCAGAATATTTTAAGTAAATTTTAGTTTCACAATCTGAATGAAAAAATTACAAAATTGCATTTTCATATGTATAAATAAAATATTTCTATAAGTCTGGTGGGAATCAACATTATAGAAAAGTAGAGACTTGACACTACAAGGGTTAAAGTCATTCTATGAATAGGAATATGAGTTTTACAGCATCGTTTTTCGGACAAAATATAGATTCTAGTTTCTATAAAGTATTCAGTTTCAATAGTTTTTGCTACAATAACGAGGCAGTTCTTACATTTACATCTAATAGAACAAGTTTAGAGTACTTACAATAAGTTGTTGATTATATGTATATTAGATTTCTTATTTGTGATCTCGTCGACTTTAAACGTTGATGCATAATCTCTACGTGTTACATCAGAAGAAGACATAGAAGTATTTCAAGAATGAGGATCATGAAATATATACTATCTACACATAGTGCACTACATGCAACCAATCTGTAGTTCGCAGTTTTTCGAACATTTAAGGATCGATTTAACTTTTTTTGTTAGAACAGATGCGAAGTTTTTTCTGCCAGGCTTTACAACAACGACACTGAATTCTAAGCTTTATTTATTAATAATTTCTTTTATAAATATTTACAAAAATAGTTTCAGGAAACAACATTGACCTCTCAACAACGTAAATATTTTTTAAGTATGGCAAAACAAATCTGAACGCGCTCCGATAACAGTGCATTTTATTCTTCCGCATGATACATTTTATCTTTATCAGGTAGAATCGGACATTGAACCAAAATAAAATAGTGCTTTTATGGAAGCTTATAAAGTTTAGTATCATTGACTTCGTTTATCGAGCGCTTCTTAAAAAAATTAACTCAAAGACACAAAAATGACAAAAATGTAGAAAAAAGCCAAAAAACTCTATTTTCGGGTTGTAATTTCCATGACTTACTATTTTATTTATCATGTAAAGCTTATACTAAACAAAAATGCATATCTTTAATTATGCAAAGACACTGACCAATTATCGGAATCCGAAACATTTTTTTTCGGGTATACGATGGGCGAAAAATAGCCCTTATCAGCCCACCGCCTTTTTTTTATTCAAACGAATGCTACACATTTACATATTTCAGATCAAAAGAAGTTCAAGGATTTAAAAAATTCTACCCCACAATGCAGGTGAATTATTATGCTATTAAAATTGTTTCGGGGGAATAAAAATGAAATATTCAGCAGAAGTGTAGCGTTGAAAAATAGTAATTCAAAAGATATTATCATCAAAGTACCATTTGCATGTAATCTAAAATAGAATATAATTTCAAGCATTACTTTTGAAAAATTAAATTACTTTACATGAGGATTCTTAAAATGTTATTCATTTTCGTTGATCAATAGCCAAAATTGCATAAATTTAAAGCGTGAAATTTTATAAACTATTTCGTATATCAGTTTAAAGTTCTAAAATATTTATTTAAATTTATAAATGTTGACTTACATTTAGTCTTAAAGAATGAAATAATTTTGTTAAAGGGAAAAATCAATTTGAAACTTTTTCTAATTTATTTTCATTTTTTAACAGTTATTTATTTAATTGTATTTTGAAATTTTCTGTTGTCTTACAATTTTTAGACTGTAACAAACAATTATTATTTTGAAATTCGAATTACAGCACTATAAATATATATATATATATATATATATAAGATATATGAGGACCCCAGAAGCGCAGGGGTATAAGTGACAACATTGAAAAAATTGAGTTAAGTGCACAGGGTATCTGGAAATATGCTTTTTTCATTTCAGGTAAAGAAATATAGGTCATTTTCTTATTATTTGCTGAGTTATAGAGATAAACCACTTTTTTCGAAAAACAAACAATATTGATTAATTATATATTTAAAGGAAATTGTACTCTATTTTTTAACAGTTATTGAAATGAGAGTTCAAAGATTAGAATGCAACAAGCAGATGTTTCCTATTTCAATTTAGTCAATTGTTATTGATGTTCCAGTTTAACATCAATTATCTTTAAACTCAATTTACTCCAAATCGACATTTTGTCACTTGTACCCCTTGGCTTCTGAGGTCGTCATATATTATATATATCTTATATATATGTGCGTGTAATTAAAAAAAATTCGCCTTAACTCCACTTTTCCTTTTTTCTTTTATAATATCTTAACATATTTATTTTAATTCTATACATTTTATCAACGTTTTCTCAATTAAATTTTATTTTAATCTAAAAATAATCTTTCAAAGCAATTCTTCTATTAAAATACCACCACTTAAATTTATTAATTTATCTGTTGTATAATATCTCTGTATTTACGTTCTAAAAAATCATTCGATTACCCACAATTCTCTTCTAAGTGACGCTAGAAACCGGATTGGATCAGATTACCTTTCCAACGATCTGAGAGAATTCTCTTTCTATTTCGCTGGGAAAAAATTTCGTGCTGGTTGAAATCACTACTTCTATATAAGTAATTTGCAACATTGTACTTAGCCTTAAATTCCTGTATTCTTTCGCAGAGTCTGATAAAACCTTGTTACATTGGCTTCAGAGAGACATTTTTACTTGTTCAAATAAAACTACTGTCAATTAGAAGAATTTATCTGGAGAATTTCTATTTTAAAAAACATCTTTTACTTATAATGGCTGCATCTTACACCACTAGTGGATTTTTTTTTTTCGTATAGTGAAATATGAATAAACGTGACTAAAAATATTCGACACTTCTGTTTCCTTTAAGGGGTCCGGGACACATTTTAAAATAATTTTTATTTATTGAATTAAAATTTTTAATTTGTTGTTGTTGTTGTTGTTGTTGGTTAACCATGTCATTTGTAAACAAAATCGCATGATAAACCTTCTCTTAATTTGTCTAATTTTTTTTTTAATTTAGAATTCATTTAAAAAATAGGGTAATTTAAAATTGTTATATCTCACAATATTATTTGTAGAATTTCATTTTTTTTACATTTAATTAAAATAAATATCCAATTTTTTATTTAACTCAGCATTTACAAAACATTAATTAAGAATAATAATAAAATTATTTAAACTAATAATTTGAAAAAAAATATGTAACTTTTATTTAAAATATCATATTTTCAAAAGTAAATGTATATTTTTTATTTTTTCTGAATTACAATGAAAGTAAAATAGTCAAAAAAAGACATGATTTGAGTTTTTACCTTTAACGGTTATTGAGTTATAAAAATTTAAACCCGCGAAATTTTGAAAAATTTCATCCTGAAGAAAAACGCATTTTCACAAGAAGTCACTTCATGACAACCAATGCTTGAAAGCTAGATTATGAAAACATATCAAAGCGAAAAAAATAATATTTCCTCTTCTAATTAAGATAGAAACATGATTTAAAAGTCATTTTAAGCATAAAAAACAGAGAAATTTTTATTGCGATAAAACATTTTTAGATTTGTTTTACTTTTGTCGTCCGATTATCTACACAAGGTATATAGGACCAGGAGGGGAGTGCCCTTCGTGGGGGGTCTTTCTAAGGGAAACTAACTCGCATTTACGCAAGGTTCGAAGAAAAACACGAAAACTCCGAACGGTTAGGCCGACAGCTGCGATTGGGTTCGAACCCAGCACTTGCCGTCTACAAGTTGAGAGGTCAGAAACTCTCGGCCACTGGAAGGCAAAAAACATTTTTAGAAAATTTGAAGATGTATGTGTCCCGGACCCCCTTAAGTGGGAAACATGTCAAAGGATATTTATTTCTTGTTTTACTACACTGAGCTCACGACTGCTAAATCTGCGAGTCCTTTTGTTGTAATTCGCTTGCCAAGTGATAAGATTTAGAAAAGCATTTTACTTTCTATCGACAGTATTCTACTTAACTACGTTCAGATGTTACAGACACACACACACACATGTATATATATATACAGGGTGTCCCAGAAGTAATGGGACAAACTTAAAGGGGAGGTAGGAGCCATCGCAAGGATTCAGAATTGTGTACACTCTCAAAAACACTTCCGTCTTTTTACAGAAAAAGTACTGGCAGCACTGCTGCCAGTAATTGTCTGTAGATTGACGATTACCCGTTTATTTTTTTCTCCGTCAAAAGAGGTAAAATATCCGTCATTTGAAAAAATTTCTTGAAGATATCAATCCGGCACGGCTGAGGATCGAACTCACGATTCCAGCAATAGAAGCCAAACGCGCTACCTCGACGCTACCGTTGTACATTGATGGAGTGCTTCAAAGTAGAACCATTCATTTCATATGGGTGTGATTGGTCTATTTCGTTACAAAGCTTTTAATTTTGATGTTAGTTTCGGAAAGATTTCATCTTTTATGAAACTGTGGCTGTTTTTTTTTTTTTTTTTTTTTTTTTTTTTTTTTTTTTTTTTTTTTACGTTTAGTATTAATATAATATAAAAATGTAAATTTTAAATATATTACGTAGATTGCTAAAGGAAATTATATTTTTATTCGATAAGATTTTTTTTAATAATATAATTTTTTTTTTCATTTTTTTTTAATTAAAATATCTTTTAAATGTGTTCACTTGAAGTATATTTTAAATGCGAATATTTATTATATAAATAACTTAGTATTTCAACTTATCCAACTTTGGATAACAAATTGTGAGAACTTTTGAATGAATAAAGAAAGTATTTGTTATTTATTTTTAAATTCGAAAACATTTTTGCCTTTTTAAAACTAAATTAGACAGTATAATTTCTTTATTTTGTTTTTCATTTTAAAAACAAATTCGAATTTATTACTAACAGACCCAATACGCATGCGTGCAAGAAATAAACAGAATCTCTCCCTCATTTTTCGACGTTCGGAATGAATTCACAGATCAAATACGTTTTCTGGGAGTACGGAAATTATTTGTGAAAAAATGAGGATAACTTAGTGTATATTGACGAATTTTTCTGACAGTGTAGAAACCCATGGTCGGAAACGTTTTCCTAGCGCGCTAGTTACGAAGAAAAACAAAAGAACAACAGAACACGAATAAGGGGAGAAAATATCTTTATTATCCTTAATACAGCAAAAAACTAAGAAAAAAGAACATTAACCCATTAGTGCCTAGCGTCCCATTTTTGGGACAGTTTTAAAATATTCAAGTAAGCGCATTTCACACCAGTAAAAAGGGAGGATAAAAAAATACTTTCTTTCTCGAGACAAAGTCCTCGATAAATTAAGATAAAAGTTATTCTTGCATTAAAAGTGGTGGGAAAATGCAATATTTGAATTTTAACGAAAAAAATAATTCAGGCATTAATGGGTTAAAAAGACAACGATCGTCATCAAGGTAGGTGTTCGAAATTGAGACCCCGGGCCATGATGCATGGAGGCGCATCTCCGGTGCATGGAAGATCTAACGTTCTCTAGAAAATATCTCAAATGTTCCGAACTTCCCTAGCAGCTGCCTCGATGCGTGAAACAAGTTCCTCAGCACTTTTTACCGTTGTCCCGGCATTTTTGCAGCATTCAAAATAATAAACATCTCTTCTCTACCTGCTCGTATCTTTTCTTTCTTATATGTTGTGTCGTCACTACCACGTCAGGAAAGCATTTCCGACCAGGGTTTATATGCCATTCTGAATCTTTGTGATGTCCCATACCTTCACTTAAAATTTGCCCCATTACTTCTGGGACACCTGTATATAGCTTGCTAAATTTGAAAACCGGGCAGTCAAGAATGCCAACTTCTGGCAGTTTTTCAAAATTTTGATATTTTTTTGTCCCAAACTATTTCATTAATTAGTTAAAAAAATACTGGTGATCACATCTTAACAGTAAGAACAAACTTAGGCAGTTTCCTTAAAATCTGTGATGGAGGGTTACAGGCCTACCAGAACTGACATGGGATTACTCTTGGGGCTTTTTTAAATATATAAATGTATGTATGAAGAATTTTATATAATTCTTCAGACTGCCATTAATACATTTTAAAAAGCTCTAATATAATGATATAAATGCGCCAATTGATCATGATAGTTAACTCCAGACATCGCCCAGCCCCAGTCACTAAAAGTGAATAATAATCGATCGTGTTACCAGGGGAAGAAGAGAAACTCTGGCAGCAGAATTGCTTTGAGAAATAATAATTTAAAATATTTTATCACCAATTATCTCACAGCGCACATACGGGTATTTGACCAATCTAGGCGGCCAAAAATCAAGCTTTTAAAGAACTAAAACCGTTAAACAAATGACAGCCTTAGAGGACAGTTGCGTGAATAGCAACCAACCATTTAACCTTTCCCCGGCCAACGCATCTCGTTAAAACTTTAGTCGAAATTCGATCTTTCAACTTGTTGTTTGTGTCAGTTCTTGGCGTTCGTGTGGAGACATTACCTTTACAGTTAAATATATGTTAATTTACGTTTTTTTTTAAAGTGTTTGTGATGGATCCTGATACAGCAGGTAATAATGCAAAAGTTTATTATATTTTTTTATTGTTTTATCGTTAAGAAGTTTAATTGATGCACTAAAATACCCTCATTTTAGAGTAAGATTATTTCTAAAGTAATTTATTTAATCAAGTTTTTGTTGTATTGCCCAGGCATATTCTGTTATAATTTTTAGCTAAATCGAAAGTTTGAAGTTTTGAGTAATGAAAAATTAAAGAATCTGCCGCAGAAAAGCGCGAATGTGTATTGTCTGGTACTTTCAACATTTTTTACGAAATATTAAAAAAATTTGACTATCGCATATAGCATTCTAAAAGAAAATATTTTTATTGTAGGTTCACAAGATATCTCGAGTAATATTTGTGACCCGTAAATGTTTGTTTAATCGAATGCAGAGTTTTGATTTGCCAAATTTTGAAGATAAATTAAATTTTTAAAAAGATCAGCTGATATCGGATGAACATTACACAGAGGACCAAATTGAGAGATTAAAACGCAATTTTTCAAGATTTAAATCACAAATTAAAAAGAGATGGATAAAAGCATCTAAGAAGGAAGGCATATTTGTCAAAAACAATCAATCTTGGCTAGAAGGATCGTTTGATATATTAGTAGTTCTCGCAATTCTGCTACTAGTAACATGAGTATCCTTAACAACAGTAATAGAAATTCTTCTAGTAGTAGTAAAACTGTGAAAGGTGGTATTGGAGTCAAAGTTAAAACGGCTGTCACTCCTGCCGTGGCCGCTGGCGCTTGTAATAATGTGTTGACTCCCCAAAAACAAAAATATGATATTGATAGTTTTATTAGAGACAATAAGGATTTTTTAGGCATTGATGATCGAAATGGCCTAGCTGTGGAAAGTGCTGATAATTCAATCGTTATTACAGATGACGATATTAATAGATTCATTGAAGTGGTCACAGGCAGTGGGATCGACAATCCTATTATCAGGAAAACTGATGCTGATCCTTGTGACCCCCGTGATAGTAATAGTTCCGATGGTAACCACTTATCCCAGGTTTCTGTTAACCAGTCATACTCTGACCAAACTGTTGCTACTGATGGCCAGTGTCCTACCACCCTGGATAGTGTTACGACTCCTTATGTTTTAAGTAATACTGATATTTTAACTGAGTCTAATTTTAACAATAGGATTTTACCCGATTTTAACCCTGTAGATTTTAATGTTTTTAATTATTCTGCCTTGTCTCAGCCCCCTTTACAGGCTGAGAAAATTTTTAACGAGTCCGTCATTTTTAATTCCTTTATTCCTAAGAATGATAATTCTAGTATACCTTTTGACTTGAGTAATCGGGGTGGTGGACTTTTTAATATCACCATTGAGCGCCCTGCTGTTTTGACTGATAATGCGAGGACAGTGTCTATTTTGAATGCTCATGATTTGAACACTGAAACTGCCCCTAAGTCTATTGATACTGGAAGTATATCTATTGGTCACCCTGATACTGTTGATGATGGTGAAACCACTCTCGATGCTCACCAAATTCAGTCTTCGTCTAATTCCTCGATAAATGATTCTCCTTCTGCTGACTCGCATATTGGTATCTTTGATGACGCCCCTGATGGTAATCAGAGTGGTGATGATGATGACGACGATGACCCTGGTGGTAGTGGCGCTGGCGATGCTATCCTTGAGGCAATCCCGTCAGATCCCCCTCTCATCGAAAGATATGCTAACAGGTTTAATTCTATTTTAAACGAAAATAATGCAAATTTTACTGAGTTTTGTTCCGTTGCTGACGACTTTGTTTCTTCAATTAAAAAGGAACTTAATTTTAAATCCCGACCCGACGATGGGACAGTCCGTACCCCTAAGAAAACAGACCCCGAAAATTCTACCGATATACAAAAATTATATAGAAGAAACAGAAAGAAAGCTTTACGGTAAATTTTAGATGATAATAGTGATTTTTGCGATCTGGACCCGGAGGGGGTGGCCGACCATTATGCAGGTGTTGCTTCAGACCCTCCCCCTAGCACTGACTTTATGAAAGAGGGTGAGCCTGCTGCTGTTCACGTCAGTTGTGATTCGTTTAATAGAGTTGAGGTGTCGAAAAAGCTTAGATCCTGTGAGAACACCACCCCGGGCCCAGATGGCCTCACCTACAACCATCTTAGACTCATCGACAAAAATGCAATAGCCCTGACCCCATTGTACTATTGTTGTTTAAAGTTCAAAGCTGTCCCGCCGTCGTGGAAAAACACCACTACCATTTTGTTATATAAAAAAGGCAATACGACTGATTATGGGAACTGGCGGCCGATTGCCCTCGGTAACACTCTGTATAAATTATACGCCAGCTGCCTTAGCAAACACTAACACCTCTGGTTGGATAAATTTAAGATTTTGTCTGCCAACCAGAAGTTTTTTCTGCCCCACGATGGGGTATTTGAAAATAATTTTGTTCTTGAAAGTATTATTAGAAATAGCAAGACCAGTAGAAAAGACCTCTTTCTTGCTTCCCTGGACGTTTCGAACGCCTTTGGATCCCTTCCCCATTGGGTGATTTTTGAAGCACTCAGACATGCTGGTGCGCGGGAGGATTTTATCTCCATTATAAATGACGTGTACAGGGAAGCAAAGACTATTTATAGAACTACGAAAGGCCAGTCTACCCCTCGTGTGGCAGCCACCGGGGTCAGACAGGGTGACCCTTTAAGCGGGGTGCTCCTCATACTGGCCATCAATTTCATCCTCCTTAAAATACAGAGAGAGGGCTCTGTCAGAGACCGCGGCACTTACAAACTTTTCCATTACATTCTAGCTTACGCTGACGATTTATTATTGATCGCTAGAACTGCCGAGGATCTGTAGGCCCTCCTTCATCTGATAAACGTTCTTGCCATCAAAATAGGCCTTAAATTCAATCCTTCTAAGTGCATTACCTTACATTACAGTAGTAAGACTCCTGCTGGCTGTCGCCCTACTATTTTCAACCTGGCTGGGTCTGATTTACCATAGGGGGAACTGGGGGACATTGATACATGGGGCACATTGATACACCCCCTGTACAGCACACAGGGTCATTACAGGAAGTTTCACAACAGCTCCAAAAGGTGATACTAATGCACTCAACTATATACAGAAAGTTTTGGAATGATTCAGTAGTTTGTTGAAATGGGACGGGTGATAATTTGTTTTTGTAGGTCAAAAGTAAATTTGAGTTGTACAATTGAAATGGTATTATAAAACTGTTCCAGTATTTTCAACCGAAAAGAATACTCTCTCTGGCAAGTAAAACTACTCTTTATCAGTTTCTCATTCTTTTTAGTTAGATAAATTATGAAGTATTGGATTTGAGATTCATTTTATTCAAAATGGCTGTATGGGGCACATTGATACAGTCTTTGTCGGGGCACATTGATACAACCTAAATCCTTTTCTAGTTCATTTTTTCATTACCTGTTATTATTTTTTTTACAATGCACTCCTTAATCCAACCATTTTTCGCTAAAAATTTCTAATATTAGTTTTTATTCAAGTGAAATAGCTTTAATTTCTTTATATTAGAACATTTTATAGTATTTTTGCAAAGAGAAGACGTACGAATTTGCCCAACATATAGTGCTAGTAAAACTAATTAAAGAAATGGACGGCAGCCTGGGAAATCTCAAATTTATATCGATTCTCCAGAGAAAAAGGTATTTTCTACATGAAAAGTGTTACGTAAGAGAAACAAGCTGCAGAACAGCACAGGATAATTATATTAAAAACAGAATTTTTAATATAATTATCCTTTATTTTTTGTTTATAAACCAATTTATAAACAGAAAACTTGGTAATTTTTCATCTTTCCTAAGGAAGAAGATAATGCTGGGGTTGAAGTACCAGATACGACAAAGTTACCACAGCCAACAATCAGACAAGGAACAGCCAGAACATGAGGTCATTATACATTTCATTTTGATTGCTTCAATATTGCTTACAAATAAAGTGTGGGTGATTTGAATTTTTATAAATAGTATAAAATGGTTTGCTAACTATTTTTCTATGAAAAATATGCATCGATGTTATTTTGTCTCCATTTTTCCGAGACGTATCAAAGTGTATCAATCTGCCCCGGGGATGGGGCACATTGATACAAATTACTTTTTTTGATTTTTTTAACATTACATGCAAAAATAATATATAAAACAACGATTGAACATTTTTATAACAAACTACACAGGTTTTGCTGGCATCACATCGAAAAATAACTTGAAATTTCTGCTTTCTAAACACCAAAAAATTTTTTTGAAAAAAGTTGTATCAATGTACCCCAGTTCCCCCTATATGATTGATGGGAGCCCGATGAGATTGTTAGGTAAACCGGTTGGTTTTTTTCTCCCAAGGGACTCAGTCACGGTCGACAGCATTAAGCAGAGGGGCATTAAGATCCTTTCCTCTAAGCTTACTCCTTGGCAGAGGATTGACTGTGTAAAAACTTTTTATTATCCATCTTTGCTTTTTCTTCAACGTACTGACCAACTTGCAAAAACTGATTGGTCTATTTATCGACGATACTTTGAAGCCCCTGTACAAAAAAACCTTGGGCTTCCCGTCAAACGCCGCCAACGAGTACCTTTATGGTAATAGAAAAGATGGGATTTTTGGTATTCCGTTGGCGTCTGAAGACAGAGATATTGCTTTAATTGACGGGGGTTCAAACTTCTTACATACGGTGATAAAATTATCCAGAAGCAAGCCTGGAATGAGTTGGCCAATATCTCCAATTGGAGATATGAATCCACCAGCCAGCTTAACATCAATAAATATTTAAATTCTGCACCTTCGACCCGCACCTCTGACAAGTACAAATCTACCTGGTCGAGGGCTCGTCAAGCGTCTAAAAGATTGACTGTTGAATGGTGCGTCAATGACAATTTGCAAGTTGATTTACTTATTGGGGGTGAAGCCCAGGGGAACCGTAAACTTATTTTTAAATCCATGAGAAAATTTCTAAGAAGCAAGTGTACGCAGACTCTTCGGGACCACCCTCATCAAGGTAAAACAAACATATGTGTGGCCGCGGCTAACTCCAGCTGCCACTTCTTTACCACTGGCCAGTATACCACCTTCAAAGACTGGCGTTTCATTCATCGTGCGCGGCTGGGCTTATTTAATAAATTAAATGCCTACAATCACGCCCGTGGTCACACAAACAAAAAGTGTCGCAAATGTCCCAAGTTAGAGACCTTACCTCATGTTCTCGATCACTGCATGGTATATAGTACCTTGTATAAGAAGCGTCATAATGCAGTGGTCGAGAGAATTAAAAAAGCTGCTCTTGGCAGACCAAGTGGTGAGGATCAAGTAGTCGGGAGTGCCAACTGTCGTCCCGACCTGGTATTGAAGAAAGATAGAAGCATCTTAATCTTAGATATTACTTGCCCATTCGAAAATGGCGCAACGGCTTTTATCGATGCTAGAAAAATTAAAGAAGACAAGTATAGTGACTTAGCTAAGGAACTTTCTGTTAATAACTGTATTGCCAGGGTCGAGGCGATAGTTGTCGGTGCCCTGGGTTCCTGGGATCCTGCGAACGATAAGGTCATTCGTCGATTATGTTCTGAAAAATACGCCAAGACTATGAGGGAGATAATAGTGAGTGAAACAATTAGCTTCTCTCAAGATATCCTGTTTGCACATATTAGGAGTGACCCCCAGGACTCGTTGAGCCGTCGCCAATAGCCATGCTGCTTTGTATTATCTATTTTATGTATTGTTTTTTTTAAATAAAGTTTTATTGTGTTTTTATAATGTGATTTTAAATAAAATTTGTTGACAAGGTTCTGAGATAAAGAGCCATTGACTGACTTAGGCCACATGGACACACACTTTTAATTATTTTTCTTTTTGTAAAATTCCAGACCCACACGAATTAAATTTTTTCGTAGTATCTGTCATACCACAACCTCGTCCTGGACGACCATCTAAATTATTTATAGAATCAAGGGAGAGAACTAAGAGGAGAAAAACAGTAGAAGTACGATCTTCTCTAGAAAAGGAAGTAATAATTTATGCAGCTCAGGTTGAGTTGCAGAAATCTGGAAAACGAGACGCTTCTGAAATACTCAAAGACATCATAAGTAGTCCGAAACGTGCAACAAAATATAAAAAGGCGTTTTGTAAATCAGAGATAAAAAAAAATCTGACTCACTCACGCAAACTCAAGCATTGTCCATGTTCGTAGAAGCCGACTTAACTCGTCGACAATACGAAGTAGTGAGGAATATCAATAAGAAATTCTTTCCTTGTTATACCTTGCTGCAAAAAGCGAAACAAGAATGCTATCCGCCCCCAGAGTCATACAAAGTAACAAGTACTTATGCCGAAACCGATTTACAGTCTTTGGTTGACCATACAGTTAAGCGCTTATCCATGTTCCTGGAAGAGGTTTTAACAACAGTGAAAGAGTAAGAACGGGAGAGTTTAAAGTTAATTTCAAAATGGGGTTGTGATGGTTCACAACAAGCACAATTTAAACAGAACTTTGTAAATGATGCCGACACTGATGCGAACATATTCGAAAGTAGTTTCGTACCTTTACGGTACCTTTACATTTCTAGTAGTAAAAACGAAAAGCTATTATGGTAAAACTCAACACCTCCATCCCCTCGATATTGCCGTCCTATAAGATTTCGTTTTGTAAAAGGAAATATTGATGTTACGGAAAAAAATTAACTTTATAAAAAATTCTGCGATGTCACTAAACGCCAGTGTGGTTAATTTAAATGGGAACAGATTTTCGGTCAGTCATGTCTTTATCATGACAATGGTAGATGGCAAGGTCTGCAACGCTGCGACTGACACAAAGTCCACATGTCAATGCTACATATGCGAGGAAACTTCTAAGGACTTTAACAAAATTGATATTCAGAAAGAAATTAATCCTGAAGCTATCGAGTTTGGTCTTTCAATTTTACATGCTCTATTTAGACGTTTAGAAAGCATACTTCATTTAGCTTATAAGTTGCCAGTAAAGAAATATAGAGAGCGGAAGACTGAAGCTGAGAAAAAAACTGAGCTTGAAAAAAAACTCGAAATCCAAAAAGATTTTGCGAAGAAACAAGTTTACTGGTAGCCATGCCAAAGGCAAATATTGGAAACATCAATGACGGTAATACAAGTAGGAGGTTTTTTGAAGATCTGAAATAACTGGACATACTGGCATAACTGGAATTAGTTATGACTTAATATATCGCTTAAAAGTCATACTCGAGGCAATTTCAAGCGGACATATGATTGATCCAGAAAAATACGAGAAATATGCATTAGACACCGCTCGCTTATATGTAGATTTGTACCAGTGGCATCCAATGTCTCCAACTATGCATAACATATTAATTCATGGTTCAACTATCATTAAAATTACATTATTGCCCATTGGGCAGCTTTAAGAAGAGGCCGCAGAAGTGCGCAATAAGCATTTTAGGGTATACCGCCAAGACTTTGCTCTCTCTAGGGAAAAAATTCTCTAGGGAAAGCTGCAACAAATATATTTTGAATCGGCTACTTTTAACATCAGACCCTTTTATAAGTAGCATGAGAAAAACCATTGGTAGAAAAATGAACTCCTTTTTGCCAGAAACAATTGCTCTTCTTTTACCTGCGAAGCCCAATGTTAGTGATGATACTTCAGAGAGTGACGAAAATGAATATTAGGGTTTAAAAATTAAATTATTTTAATAAATCGTCTTTATAAATTTAATAAATGTATTTTTTCTTTCAATTGTACCAGTTAGAATAAATATATGCAATAAAATAATTTTGGGCCGCCTAGATAACGCAAATACCCGTATGTGCAGCGTGTGGAATAAAAAATTAGATATTTTTTAATCATTTATTTAGAATAAGCGTATTTACACGAGGTTTTTTAAAAATCTTTTTATATGCCCCTCGAAGTATTTTCAAAATTATAGATATATTTATTACTTTATGTGATACATTAAAATAATGCTAATATATTTTAGTGCAACTAAGAACTTACATAACTATTTGATTTTATTAATGTTAGGGCAAGATTACATACTGATTATTTTGCACACAAAATTGTCATTAAATTGGTATTTTGAGTTATTAAATTACACCGAAGAGTGTTTCTTTTAATATGCAGTTAATCTTAAATTAATTTCCCTTTAGATATTACGTTATTTTAATCAACAAAAATAACTATATAAACCATTAAAAAATGTACATTTTTTAATGTGGTCTTGGGTTATTAGGGATATATACGGAAAAATATCCTTTATTCGAAGCCCATACTAATAGAAGATCATTGTTATATATTTATATTAAATTTAAACCTTAAATATTAAATTGGCTCTATTGAATAAAAATAGAAAATGTTTGTAAAATAAATAATAATATACTTTAATTCACTACAAAAACAAAATTATGTATCATGAACAATATTTGAGAACTATTCTTACATAAAAATTACGATTGAAAAGAATTATTTTTGACTTATGTTAAATCATAATCTAGTATTTTATTTCGTTAAGAATGCTGCTCATTTAAATAATCCACTTCAAACAAAGTTCGAGAATAAAATTAATTCGATTCTACACGACAGGTAAACTTTTATATTATAAACGAGGGTTCTAGTTGAAGATAAAGGAGATATCGTAGCAAGAGTATTGCATTAAAAAAATCTAAAGATTTTATGTTAAAATCCTTTGTATGTAATGTGAAATATAATTAATTTTTTGTAGTACTTTTCAAGAAATGAAAGAAGTTATACGAACATTCAAAAGAACGTAACTTTTTACATTCATGTCCTTTTTATTATTATTATTAGATAACATATAAAAATGGTTATTATATAATATAATAAATTTTAAAATCTGAGCAATTCTTATACTGTTTTATTGAGCTGAAATACTCTTTTAAAATAAAATTCTATAAATATTAATATAATTAGATTCTGGGGAACAAAAACAAATTTTATTCAGTCGATCGCAAATTTAAAAAAAGTGGGTTATTTTCCAGTAGGGGATTTGGTGATTTTTTTTTTTTAAAGTTTCGCTCAAATCGGCTTGAGAATCTGAGATAAGATGCCAAATGATATAAAAAACTATGCAAACAAGTTTGGTGAAATTTATGCTTATTTAAATATGTATATATGTCATTGTTAGGGTTTTGCTTATGTCACGTTCAACCCAAGGCTAAAAAAATGAAGGCAATTAAGCCGCGTAAATTTAACGCGTAAAGGAAATTTATATTAATCGATCGGATCGGACAGATTAAGAATGAGCAGGCTGACAAACCCAATATAGTAAATCTGGAAGATTCAAAGTGTGTCGATAAATAAAGAATAATTTACATTGGACATGATTCGAATAATAAATTAAAGGCACAGCAGAACGTTTTTAGACGACTGTCCTTAAAATTTCATTTCGTACAAACCTCTTACCGGAAGTCATGCAAAAATTATAAATTTGTCCTATTTTTGTTGGAAAAAGAACTTAAGAACCTTATACATCAATGTAATCCCTTTTTTACCTCCTTCACTGAAATTTTTCCGGTCTGTGGGACCAATAATCAAAATTCTAAAATAATATATAATTTATTTATTTTTGTCCTCCGGAGTCAAAATAAGATGGATTAATTTTTTTTTTCTGAATTGGCGGTACCCAAAATAATGATAATAAGTGAAATTTCGTAATCTTTCACCTTTTAAATTTTGGGTTTTACAGTTTTTCAGAACCCGAAATAAAGCAAAACCTATAAAATTAATTCAAAACATGTATTTTTTTAATTTATTTGATTGTATTGAATCCGAATTATTTCCAAAATAATAAAATTTTTCACCTTTATTATCCCTCCTTTCCACAGAAACTTTTGGAGTCTGGAGGACTCAACAAAATAAGCATCTAAATTGTAATGGTTTCATGTTTTCTTATCAGTGAGCAGGTCCAAAATAATAAAATTTCCATTTTGAGTTCTTTAGGTTTCGATAGTTGAAATTTATGGTTTGCGGGTGCAAAACTGAAAAATTAATAAAGCGAAAAAAGTATTTTTTAAAACTTATAATCAAAAATGTATTTAGTAATATTTTTATTTACGTATTTATTTTAATTTTTGAAGCTTTAAATTGATAATCAATGCGGAAATAGTGAGATTTTACTTTGCTTATATTCCATCATTATTTTAACCAACAGGTTAACACTATTATCCCAGCCCGGAGTCTAGTCTTCCCAGCCTGGTGTCAGAATAGGAGTCGCAATAGTTACAATCCGTAATAGAGTTGGTATGAGAGTCGACCATTTTTCCCACCGATTGCACAGACCATTTCACAACAAAGATAGACTGCTTTGATGTTTAAAAAATGGAAAAAAAAATATCGTTAAAAAAACGTTGTCTGGTGACGAAATCAATTCGAATAGCTATAATAACTGAGAAATTTTTATGCTAAGAAGGATTTAGTCTCCTGTTTCCTTTTAAAGAAGTAGAATTCCTCTTTTAGACATCTTACTCCACTTTCCATCTCGATTTTTATCAACGTTTCTCTGAAGCCAAAGAAATTTAAAACTGAATTCTCATACTATTGCACAACAGAAAAACGCTTTAAAATGCTGATTATTGTTGATATTCAGATCAGCAAAAATTGGTCTTAATACATCTGGTAAGTGTGCAAAATCTTTAAATAACATACATATCTAACTGTTTTTATAACCCTTCTTAGGGGACCTTACCAGGTGTAAAACGTGGATTTGGACATGTATGGTATCAAAAGAAAGATCTCGACATTTACGTTAAAAAGTGCAATGGAACTACCCGTCCGAATCGAACCGTTTTCGAGATATCAGCACTTGAATTGTGAATGAATAAATAAATAAATTGACAGTCAGGTATATAAATTTTTCGCAAGTTAAAAATTTCTTTGTATTGTTTTAATCTTTCTGCCCATACCTAATCCCAAGCTACGAGCTAAATCATTTACACCCATACATTTCCAGTTATTTCCCCTCTTTTAGACAGACACTTCGCATTCGACGAAGTTTCACGTTCGGCTGCATTTGGAGAGTTTTCCATATGTTTTTGTTATTTCCAGAAGTTTATTTTATGCAATTTTTTTTAATGTATCGCGTGACGTAATGTAACAACTGCATGTAAATACAGTGTGTAAAATAAAATGTTTTTCTTAGGTTCGATTGACTTGCGATAATATTATATACCTGTCTGTCAATTTATTTATTCATTCACAATTCAAGTGCTGATATCTCGAAAACGGTTGCATTCGGATTGCTAATTCCATTGAACTTTTTAACGTACATAATTAGATCTTTCTTTTCATACCACAGTCGTCCAAATCCACAACTTACACCTGGGAACGTTCCCTTGTTCAAATAAATAAATCCGATGTTCTTTCGGAGTACTGGCTTCTGCCCTTTTTTCAAAGCATGAATAACCACCGGATTCAGACTCTTCGTGTTATTGGTGGGGTTGGGGTCCTTCCGTTGGCCATGTTGCCCGTATCTTGGGGTAAAATGCGGAAATGCAAGTGTTTACAAATAATAATAATAATAAAATTCCATGCTTTCTATAATATCTTCAAAATGAAATATGTTTTTAAATCATACATAAGAATGCAAACTTTAACAAGTAATCAATGAATAACATGTAAAATTGACGGTTGATTTTTAAAATAATTAAATCAAAAACTACAGCATCCTCATTCAATCTACACTATTTAGAAAAAAATTGCTTTCAAATTTAAACTTTTCGTTCGTAATCGGAATTTTAATCTTACGCAGAATGTAGTCATAAAGAAAAAAAAAATCAGGAAATAATAATCTACATTATATTACTACAAAATCAAATTTATATGTTTTAAAAATGAAATTCAAAAATTCTTATTTATGCGTGGAAAATGGCGATATTTTTTTATCTTCCCTCCATGGATTATAAAAATATATATATATTTTATCTGTATAAGGAATGCTACTTTTTTATATATTTCACATCAAAAGAGTTTTGAGAAAAGAAGTAATTCAATTCTACACCACAGGTGAATTATTATGCTATTAAAAGTATGCTCCAGGAAAAAAGCAAGACAATATCGCAGCGGAAGAAATCCTTTGAAAAATAATAATTTCAAAGCCTTTTAGAACGATGTATCTTCTGAATGTAATGTATAAAAATATAAAATTTTAAGTTCTACGTTGAAAGAAATAAAATAATTTACTTGAGTATATGGAAAATCTATTTCCATTGATTTTTTTTTTTAGAATTACAAATATATACATACAGGGTGATTCCAAATTTTTTTTACAATAAAAGAGGGGTGATAGTACACATCAAGACAAACAATATTAAATAGGAGACCAAGGGTCCAAAACGTTTTCCTAAGGACATAGCCGCCATTAAAGTTTAGGGACCAAAATTTCAAATAAACGAAAAAAACGGAAAAATCGGTCGATTAATTTGCGGTTTTCACTAAAATTATTCTTTATGTCGGCATTTTCTTGAAATTAAATTATAAAGTTAAATTTCAAAAAATGCCGATAGAGGGCGCTTTAGACTTTGGAGTAACGAACAACTATTTTTTGCCGGTATTTTTTGCATCTCATTAAATGTTTTCGTAAGCTTAGACTCAAATTTAAATTTTGAGCTCAAAATCTGTAGTTGGGAGTGGTTAAGTAACACAAACTGAGCTGTGTTCAGAGGGTTCAAATTTCAAATGATTAAAAAAATGGAAAAATTGGTCGATTAATTTGCGGTTTTCACTAAAACTATTCTTTATTTAGGTATTTTCGTGAAAATAAATTATAAAGATAAATTTCAAAAAATGCCGATAGAGGGCGCTTTAGACTTTGGAGTAACGAACAACTATTTTTTGCCGTTATTGTTTGCACCTTTTTAAATGATTTAGGAAGGTTAGACTTAAACTTAAATTTTGAGCTGAAAATCTGAATAGTAGGCAGTGGTTAAGTAGCACAAACTGAACTGTGTTCAAGGGGGAGGGGGAAGTTCAAATTTAAAGTAATTATAGAAAATGGAAAAATGGGTCGATTCGTTTGCGGTTTAAAGTAAAACTATTCTTTAAGTCAGTATCTTCTTGAAAATAATTTTTAAAGATAAATCTCAAAAAATTCCGTCAGAGGGCGGGGTAAACTTCAGAGTAAGCAACAATTCATTTTAACCATTATTTTTTGGTTCTTCGTTTTTTGGTTTCTTGCAAAAGCACTTTAAATGTTTTCGGAAGCTTAGATTTAAACTTAAATTTTGAGCTCAAATCCTGAATCGTTATGAGGAGTTAAGAAACGCAAACTGAAGTGTGTTCAGGAGTTAAAATTTAACCCTCTTTCCTCCTCGAGCACAATTCATTTTTTCGCTACTTAAACACTCCCAACGATTCAGAATTTCAGCCCAAACTTTAAGTCTATGCATTTGAAAGCATTTAATGAGATTAAAAAAATAACAGTTAAAAATAGTTGTACGCTACTCCAAAGTTTGAGGCGCCCTCTATCGGCATTTTGTGAAATTTATCTTTAAAAATTCTTTTCAAGAAAACACTGATTGATCAAGAAAACTGCTGATTTAAAAATTAGTTTTAGCAAAAACCGCAAACGAATTGACCAATTTTTCCGTTTTTTACAATTATTTGAAATTTGAACCCTCTGAACACAGCTAAGTTTGTCTACTTAACAACTCCCAGCTATTCAGATTTCGAGCTCAAAATTTAAGTTCAAGTCTAAGCTTAGGAAAGCATTTAATAAGATGCAAAAAATAACGCCAAAAAAGAGTGTTTCGTTACTCCAAAGTCTAAAGCGCCCTCTATCGGCATTTTTTGAAATTTATCTTTATAATTTATTTTCACGAAAATACCTAAATAAACAATAGTTTTAGTAATAACCGCAAATCAATCGACCAATTTTTCCTTTTTTATAATCATTTGAAATTTGAACCCTCTGAACACAGCTCAGTTTGTGTTACTTAACCACTCCCAACTACAGATTTTGAGCTCAAAATTTAAATTTGAGTCTAAGTTTACGAAAACATTTAATGAGATGCAAAAAATACCGGCAAAAAATAGTTGTTCGTTACTCCAAAGTCTAAAGCGTCCTCTATCGGCATTTTTTGAAATTTATCTTTATAATTTAATTTCAAGAAAATGCCGACATAAAGAATAATTTTAGTGAAAACCGCAAATCAATCGACCAATTTTTCCTTTTTTATAATCATTTGAAATTTGAACCCTCTGAACACAGCTCAGTTTGTGTTACTTAACCACTCCCAACTACAGATTTTGAGCTCAAAATTTAAGTTTGATTCTAAGCTTACGAAAACATTTAATTAGATGCATAAAATACCGGCAAAAAATAGTTGTTCGTTACTGCAAAGTCTAAAGCGCCCTCTATCGGCATTTTTTGAAATTTATCTTTATAATTTAATTTCAAGAAAATGCCGACATAAAGGTTAATTTTAGTGAAAACCGCAAATCAATCGAAGGATTTTTCCGTTTTTTATGTTTATTTGAAATTTTGGTCCCTAAACTTTAATGGCGGCTATTTCCTTAGGAAAACGTTTTGGACCCTTGGTCTCCTATTTAATATTGTTTGTCTTGATGTGTACTATCACCCCTCTTTTATTGTAACAAAAATTCGGAATCACCCTGTATATATACATACATACAGGGTGATTCCAAATTTTTTTTACAATAAAAGAGGGGTGATAGTACACATCAAGACAAACAATATTAAATAGGAGACCAAGGGTCCAAAACGTTTTCCAAAGGAGATAGCCGCCATTAAAGTTTAAGGACCAAAATTTCAAATAAACATAAAAAATGGAAAAATCCTTCGATTGATTTGCGGTTTTCACTAAAATTAACCTTTATGTCGGCATTTTCTTGAAATTAAATTATAAAGATAAATTTCAAAAAATGCCGATAGAGGGCGCTTTAGACTTTGCAGTAACGAACAACTATTTTTTGCCGGTATTTTATGCATCTAATTAAATGTTTTCGTAAGCTTAGAATCAAACTTAAATTTTGAGCTCAAAATCTGAAAGTGGAAGTGGTTAAGTAGCACAGACTGAACTGTGTTCAGAGGATTCAAATTTCAAATGATTATAAAAAAACGGAAAAATTGGTTAATTGATTTGCGGTTTTTACTAAAACTATTCTTTATGTCGGTATTTTCCTAAAAATAAATTATAAAGATAAATTTCAATAAATGTCGATAGAGGGCGCTTTAGACTTTGGAGTAACGAACAACTATTTTTTGCCGTTATTTTTTGCATCTCATTAAATGTTTTTGGAAGCCTAGACTTAAACTTAAATTTTGAGCTCAAAATCTGAATAGTAGGGAGTAGTTAAGTAGCACAAAATGAACTGTGCTTAAGGGGGGGAGGGTGTTCAAATTTAAAATAATTATAGAAAATAGAAAAATTTGTCGATTTGTTTGCGGTTTAAAATAAAACTATTCTTTAAGTCAGTATCTTCTTGAAAATAAATTTTAAAGATAAATTTTAAAAAATTCCATTAGAGGGCGCCTTAAACTTCAGAGTAAGCAATAATTAATTTTAACCATTATTTTTTTGTTCTAATTAAATGCTTGCAAAAAATTATTAAATATTTTCGGAAGCTTAGATTTAAACTTAAATTTTGAGCTCAAAATCTGAATAATTAGGAGTAATTAAGTAGCACAAATTGAAGTGTCTTTAGGAGTTGAAATTTAACCTTCCCCCCTCCACGAACACAATTCAATTTTTCGCTATTAAACACTCCCAACGGTTCAGAATTTGAGCCTAAAATTTAATTTTATGCATTTGAAAGCATTTAATGAGATTAAAAAATAACAGTTAAAAATAGTTGTACGCTACTCCAAAGTCTAAGGCGCCCTCTATCGGCATTTTGTGAAATTTATCTTTAAAATTTATTTCCAAGAAAATGCTCATTTAAAAATTAGTTATAGCGAAAACCGCAAACGAATCGACCAATTTTTCCTTTTTTTATAATCATTTGAAATTTGAACCCTCTGAACACAGTTCAGTTTGTCTACTTAACCACTCCCAACTATTCAGATTTTGAGCTCAAAATTTAAGTCTAAGCTTACGAAAGCATTTAATAAGATGCAAAAAATAACGCCAAAAAGAGTTGTTCGTTACTCTAAAGTCTAAAGCGCCCTCTATCGGCATTTTTTGAAATTTATCTTTATAATATATTTTTAAGAAAATACCGACATAAAGAATAGTTTTAGTGAAAACTGCAAATCAATGAACCAATTTTTCCGTTTTTTTTTTAATCATTTGAAATTTGAACCTTCTGAACACAGTTCAGTTTGTGCTACTTAACCACTCCCACTTTCAGATTTTGAGCTCAAAATTTAAGTTTGACTCTAAGCTTACGAAAACATTTAATGAGATGCAAAAAATACCGGCAAAAAATATTTGTTCGTTACTTCAAAGTCTAAAGCGTCCTCTATCGGCATTTTTTGAAATTTATCTTTATTATTTAATTTCAAGAAAATGCCGACATAAAGAATAATTTTAGTGAAAACCGCAAATCAATCGACCGATTTTTCCGTTTTTTATGTTTATTTTAAATTTTGGTCCCAAAACTTTAATGGCGGCTATCTCCTTTGGAAAACGTTTTGGACCCTTGGTCTCCTTTTTATTATTGTTTGTCTTTATGTGTACTATCACCCCTCTTTTATTGTAAAAAAAATTTAGAATCACCCTGTATATACATATATATATAGTGTTGCATTTTTATATTTAAGTGAATTAAAAAAAAAAAAAAAAACTTAAAAGGTTTTTTAATCATTTCTAGAACTGAACACAATTTCTATCGATTATAGTAAAATTTTGATTTTTGAACATAACATTTTGCTCATAATAAGAGGAAACACGATCATGCAGATTTTTCATCTTGTCTATGCAATTTCGTTTTAGCAACAAGATTTTATTGCATAGAAATTCTTTAACTTTTCAATCCTCGAACCGTATTATATTGACCAACAATATGAATGATAACTGCGATATTTACATATAAAAAGATACATTTAAAAATAAATACCACTGGAAATTATTTTTCAAATAAAGAATATAAACATGTAATAGAAAGATAAAATAAATATTTTTAGATAAGACTTCTCATTCGAGAAAATTTTAACTTTATAAGTATAAACATTTATGTTCAGTCGAGTAGATCCTCGAAGAGTTTGCCGAGCAAAACTTTGGGAGGCTTAGACCGAAATTTAAATTTTTATTCCGGACTTGGTCAATATTTATTTGAACGGGCTGAACCGAAATAATATGATATGATACAATTTTACCAAAATGTAGCAGAAAATTATGGGTAGAATTGTACAAAAATGCAAAAATCTCGCCCTCCAAAGACACAATTTAAACCAGCTTAGATTTAAAAGAGAGGAAAAATTAAAATTATGTACACAGAAAACATTTTTATCAAGAATTTCTTGTAATCTATATGTCATTGATTCAATGAGGTTATTCCAATATCGAGATTTCATTTGATAATTTGCATAACATATGAACGTAGAAAAGATTCAGGTTAACGTAAGATAACGAGGTACTGAAATATGTTTTATGCTTTCTTTACCTCGGAAGATAGACTTACGCTCAAAGTTTTTCTAAAAGAAAGCACCGAAACACCAACCCAAATGTTTTAATGACTACATGCCCAAATGCGACATGAAAAAAAAAAAAAATTCAAAATATTCATGTTCAAAGAAGTTATAAAAATGTTGAATTTTCCCGTCAACAGTTCCTACAGTTTATTTTTTTTTCATTGAAAAATAAAAGAATGTTAGTTTCGATTAAAATATATACTTTTAACGTCAAATATTTTTAACACTGCAAGAGGTTTCCTTCATGTTCAAACGAGTAATAGGAATATTTTTTTTAACCGCAGTTTTTTCTGTTATTATTTTCATTACAGAACAAAACCACGGGTACTAAATTGCTCGAATACGTTGCTTATTCTTCATTCTTAATTGTAAATCATTTTTAATACAGTCTGTTTATTCCTAAGTCTAATAATCAAAATTTAAATTTCAAGCATGTACACACAACACCCTCAATCTTAATGTCGCTTGAGGTAATACTAAAATCCACCCTTTAAGCTAAATTAAATGCTTCTAAAATCGATAAAATTACAATTGGACTTTTTAAATTTATCTGCGCATATTAGAAGCATCTATCTATCTTCTGATACATCTTTGGAGATGTTTTCTAAGAATTTAAAACTGTTTTTTGTACACTGTAAAAAAAATTCTGTAAGGTTACTAAGAATTTTCTAGGAAACTGGGATGCCTAGAACTTTTCATGTAACCACAACAGAAGAAAATCATGTACAATTACAAAAGTTGCTTTAGTTAATGTTACTAAATATTGTTTAGTAAACATACTAACGATTTTTTAGTGAGTTTCCTAAAGAAAAGTCTGTAAATTTTCTAAATATTATTTAGTAAACTTACTATAAATTATTCAGGGAGTTTAGTAAGGAATGTTTCGTAAATTTACCAATGATTATGTTGTATATACAGTAACGATTTGTTAGGGAGTTTTCTAAAGAACGTTTTGTAAACTTACTACTGATTATTTAGTAAATTTACTAATGATTTGTAAGGGAGGTTCTCATATCATTTTATATAAATGTACTAAACATTATTTAGTAAGCTTACTAGCGATATTTTAGAGTGATCACTATATATATATTGGTAAATTTACTGAGAATTATTTAATAAACGTATTTAGGAATTTTTACTGAGTTTTCTATACATTATTTTGTGAGTATTCTAATGATTTTTAGTATTCTTACAAAACATTTTGTAGTATATTTATTGAGAATTTGTTGTACATTTGCAAGGAACTTTATGGCATATTTAGTATGGTTTTTTTATGCTTGCACTTTAAACCTTTTATGTACTTTATAAAAAAAATGTAACTTTAATGAGATATCGTTAGAAAAATTACCAAATTTTTTTTTTTTTTTTTTTTTTTTTTTTTTGTGTGTATTGTATTGTATTTAGGCCACATTTTGTATTCTCGTCAGAAAGTTCTTTGCAACAGTATAAGTGTTAATTCAGTAAATTTGTTAATCATTTTTTTGTATTTAAAATATTTTATTTGCACATACCAACATGTATTTGTAACTGCACAAATTGTTTGCAATGTTATTACTATATTTTTACAGCAGTATTCCAAAAAGATTTTACGTAATTGTTTTTTATTCTAATACTTAAATTAAGCGGAGTTATTATAGTATTCTTTCAACATGAAGTTGAATTTTTACAGTTTTAAATAGCCTGAGTGGAATTTTTCTCATGCATCAAAATATTTCGATGTAAAATAAGCAATATGACCTAAGATGTGTTTCAATATTACCACAGCAATTGACATAAATGTTACACATGAGAAAACTCACTGAAGTTTCAATGTAGACATTTAAATAGGTGCAAAATCATTTTTTATATTATATGAGCATTATAACAATATCACTAAATAAGTAGATAAGATGAAGCCGATCTTACGGCCTTTAGTTAAACTAAAAAAAGCAAATAGATAGAGAAATAAATAAATTTCCATAACTGAGTTTTAAAATATGCCTAAAAGAAATATGATTTTAGATGAAGCACAGTGCTTAATTTATACATATAAAGCACTGGGCCTCACCTAATCCAATGCATGATTAGAAAACCTGCATATTATGAAAATACATTTTCTGTTTATTCTATGCGAATATGCTTTTAAACTAGAATGCTAGAAATGAAAATATAGTAGTCTTATATTTAAGATGTTTTGTTCTGTTCTATGGTCATATGAATTTCATTAACAAGTGTCTTCTGTTACATATATTTGAAACACTATACAATAACTAATTCAATGGTTCAAACAGATAAGAGTTCTGGAAAAAAAATTAATGCCTTTATCCGAATGTCACATTTAAGGTTTTTTTAAAACCTTAATCTTATTTCAGGTGGATATGTCGTACAATTCTTACTAATTACTAGAATCTTTTTCCCTTTAATTTTTTATTGTCTTTTACCTGGACTTATTCTTAACAAATTTCTTTCACCATCTACGTTTAATACATTATACATTTTTTAATACTTTATTTGGTTGAGAGTTTTGTTTCAAAATAAAATATTAAAGAGGAAAAATTTAATTATTGATAGATCACAAATTTAAAACTCTAAACTGGCTTAAAGATCTGGAAGAATGAGTCGAATATGTATGAATTTAGTAGAATTCTTCTGTGGTTAATATTGCTCTGGAATTAGAATCTTTAACTAAAATAGTTGCATATAGGAGAGATAATATACACACCTTAACATATGTACACAAAAATGCATCTTTGACTTATCAACTATAATTGTGGGCAGGTCTCGCACTTTTTATGTTTATCAGTATGTTATAATCAGAGTTTACTATGCAATCTTTCTGAAAGTAAAAAACTAGAATGGAAACAAAAAGAAATACATATTGATTTGGAAAATATTATGGAGCTGTCGTTTTTGATATAAATGTAATATGAATATCTATACTACCAATAAATGCAATATGATTAAATAACAAAATACAATGAAATATGAATAAATTTTATTAAATAACTATTTATTTAATTCATTACAACAAAAAACATTTATATCTTTTTAATATGACTCACATTTTGCAAATACTACGTAATTAGTATTTATACAAATACCTATGAATCGCATACTTTTAAAAAATTATTTTTGGAGATTTTGGGAACATATCATAAAATGAATGTTAAAGATATATTGCAATAAAATAATTGGAAAATTTCAGTGCTGCAGAATGAGGTTCACAAGATTTTTCTCATTGAAAGATAGTGCTTCTTTTTCCTCTACATTCGTCATCAAGGAGCTCATATTGTTTTTAAATTGAACTTCAGTTTCTTCATGCATCTAAAATAATAAGTTAGATGTTAACATAAAAAAGAAAGAAAAATTTAGTAAAATTTATAATGAATATATTATAGAAAAGCCAATATACATCTTCGTATTGAATGTTACAAGTATTTAAAAATTAACTAGATGAAGAAAAACCATGCATTTTAAATTCAAGCTGATGATCGGCATTTTGGCAAAGTTAAAGTCGCATATACAGTCATAGGATTTTCTCATCTGAGATGTTTCCATTTACTGACATAGCATCAATAAATCGTAAATTGCTTTCATTATTAATTACTAATTTCAACTAAAATGAACTCGCAAAACCATATTGAAAAGGTCTTTTTTATAAAGGCTTGACATTCTTCTAACTTATGAAATAAAAATACAAAAATCAATTGATAGGGGGAATTGTAACACATAAAAAATATTGAATATGCTTTGTAAATGCTAAATATGTATCAATAAAATTGCTCAATTGTTTTTAAAATGATTTCCTGAAGGCATCCATAATGTTGAAGATGTGGATTTTAAAAAATCATCAGCATTGTATGTTGTCATTGTCCTTTGACAGCAAGTCTATATAAATAAATAATGCTGAAACACAATACGCCTTCTTACCCAATATATAATGCCAATATGCATTCATTTTAATATAAAAGTTTAATCTTCGAATATATGCAAACAGCCATCATTTGACAGGCCCAATTATTAACGAATCTGGGTACCTTTGTTGATAATTTTTGTTATTATAGAGAAAATTGCGTTGGGGTGCGACACTTTTTACAAAATTTAGAAAATCAATTTTCTTTAACTTTAAAACAAAAATTTCAATTTATAGAGTGCAAGGTGAAACCACCTTTTAATGTGCTTGAACAATATAGAAACAAAACATTCAAAAGGTATTTTATAATTAAAGAAATTGTAGGTTTTAAAATGTGCCCCATAACTCACCACTTATAGAGATATATCGAAATGCAGTAAAATAAAGCTATAAGGCACAAATAATTAAGTGTCGGCTAGATATATAATCTAATAAAGATTGTAGAATGATATAATGTATGTGGCACAACATAAAATTCCAAGATTTTCATAACGTAAATGGAAATTCAGTATTGTTAGTCATAGATAACATTAAAAAATCGTCAATTCAAATTATTTACATTTTGAAGTAAATGAATATACTATCAATGTTATAATTAATATATTACCCTCTAAATATGTTTGCATGTTACCAATTTACATTCATCTCATTAAAAAAAAGAAAGGCATAGCCCATTCCTCCCTTTACTGGCATGTCCCATTCCTCCCCACTTTCTTTTTTTGTGTTAAACTTCTTGTACAAACAAAAGTGCTGCTTTTAGACTTGTTTTAAATAACTAATAATATACAGCATAATGTTCCATAAATAATGAAACTATTACACCTATGAATAACAAATCATTAATATACAGAAAGCATAAAAAGTAAATTTACATTTGATTCTTGAAATGATCTTTTATACAATTGTAAGCTTATGCAGACCAACATTTTTTTTTTTTCAAATAAAGTTTGGCTACCAATGCTTCATCTAGTGTGCGATTGATGAAATGTTTAGAATGTTGCATAAAGAGAAAATCCTACTGTCCAATTCCTCCCACTATCTCACACCACTATCCCCTATATATTAACATTTTATAAAAATTACGTAAAACCATATTAAATACCTCTTATATTTACATGTATAAAAATTAATTGAATTTTAACAAAATTAATGGAATTTTAACTCTCTCAAATACACTGGCGAAGGCAGATCACTTCAAACTACAAGGAAAGCATATGTTTATTAAATATATGTACTTTCCTTCATATAAATGTTACTAAACTTCCGTATTTGAACATATTTTTAGAGCACTTCAATAGACCATACTTGCATTACCTACGAAAATTTCGTAACATTTCGACAATTAGAAATATTTTTTTACAAAATAAAATGTGTGAAAATTTTGACAAAATTTGTTAAAACCTGAGAGTTTTATCGCGGTAAAAATCTTACCAGCCCTTTTCCACTAAATATCAATATTGTTTTCACCCAGGCTTCGTATATCTTATGTTTTTAACACCAAAAAAAAATTCAAAGAGTTTGGTCAATAATGTCAAGTTTTTTATGAATGTAAAATAGCGGAAGTACCTTGTACCACAACTCCAAATCCCACAGTTTTCTTCTATCTCGTACATAATTCTATTTTAAAATTCATCGAAGTACCAAAATTAAAAGACAATCTATGCCCATCATGAGAATTCTAATGATATGAAATTCCGTGCATTAGTTCTTAAGATATGAATATCGGTAAAATCACGTAAGAAATGCACCATAAAAGCGCTAGTTGTTTAGTGATCTACACCAAAACCTGCAACGGTGACACTGCAATAGCTGGTGTCAATATATAGCCATTTAGTAAAAACAAGTTCTTTGGTATATCTGACCCGTAAAACGTGTAAATCCGTTGAAAACTAGAATTTACATTAAAAATTAATCATCACCAATTTATATCAGAGACAGACTGGACATAATTTCTATATTAAACATATATATTTTAAATATTAAATCCTGTGCATTAGTTCTTGTGACAGAGTACCCACGAAATGTGTCACTCACACGCAAATAGAATCACAGGCTCACATTTCGTAAAAACGGGAAATCTGTCCCCTAAAACATCTAAATGTGACGAAACTTTTTACGAATCCTATACTTCGTAATAACAGAAGAAATAAAATATTCAAAAATTATCTTTGAAAAAATTAATTGTTAAAAGTCTCTCTATATCTGTGTATGTTACTGTACAATTCATATTACGTACGTTTTAAATAAATTCGTACACTTGATTTTATGCAATATAACTATAATTATAGTTGCATAGCCCCTTACCGGTTGTCTATGGTTTTAAAAACAATTTTGAAACATGAAATATTTTTTAATTATTCTGTATCGCGTAGAGCTCGCTTTCGAAAGGGGCTGTGCAAATATAATTTTATCAACTTTTTGCTAATTTTAGATCCCCTCCCTCCTTCCGATTCATACGTTATCATCCTTCAACTCCCCCCCCCCCCCCCCCCAGTAATGATATCGGTATCAAAGTGTAGAAAATTTGGATTCCTATAACTTATTTTGCTCGAAAAGACATACAAAACTTGTTTCATTTATTTTCCGCATACTTTTATGATCAAATGATGAGAAGTTGATAAATTATCATTTTACATATGAAAAAACTTTATATCACATAACAATTAAAAGCAATACTATTTAAACGAATCTTATGATACCTTTTTGTTGCATAATGCATTCAGCAGTAATAAAGATTTATTGTACTTGCACCAAACGGAGATGGGTGGGGAGCATATAGAAATTCATATCAAAAAACGAAGACAACATTCTTTCTCTTTATTTATTAGTAAGCACATGCTTAATTTCAAATACATTTTATACTGTTTCTCGAACTGTGATTATATATTCATACACATATGAAGAAAAATAAGAATTTTAAACGTTAGAGTATACTATATTTTAGAGTTTAAAAATTTTATAATAATTTAGCGATTTTAATAACTTTGTATTAAAAAAATATGTAACAGGCTATAAAAATAACGTACTACTTTGTACTAAAGACCATGTTACAAATAAAAAGAGAAACAATTGATGATCAGAAATGATATTTATATCAAAAGACAAACCTCCTCCCTCCTGAAATGATAACATTATATTTGCACAACCCCAAAGATTAATTTGTTCTTAAAACAACATAAAGAGTTCTTCCTTTTTTACAGCTAATTTTACATAAAAATAAAAACTTCCTCTATGAGTAATTAAAATAATATATATAAAACAAATTTAACAAACATGCAATTGAACTACTCACTTAAAGCTCTGAAACTATCGGAATATAAAAAGAAATTATGGGAGAAACAATTTTCAGAAACGATTTTATAATTAACGAAACTGCAACTAAGAGAAAAAAAAGAGTGAAAAAAATTGGAATTGTCCCATTCCTTCCTTTGCTAGTATGTCCCATTCCTCCCTGTACTTTATGTTAAACTTCTTGTATAGACATAAATTCTGCTATTAGATATAGTTTAAATTATGGATGATTAGCAGTATAATGTTCTATAAGTAGAGAAACAATTATTTATTTACATAAACAAGTCATTAAAAATTCATTGGGCGCGCTGTATCTGAGAGATACATGCGTAAGAAATTCGTCGTTTTCGAAAAGGAAAGGGAGTTTCACGACCTTGACCTTTACAGTATCTGTTCTTCCGGTCATTTCCGTCCCTGGAATGCAGTGGTTTAAAATTTTTGTCGATAGGAATTTCCGGTTTCGCGCTTTGTTAAGGATTTGTATCTATTAGATACATGCGCCCGATAGCGTTTGTAGTTACTTTCCCACTGATACTAGGTTAGAATACGTGAATACCTCAGTCTCTCCTGTTTAAATTTCGGCCTCGAAATGATAAATACTAAACGGTTTTTGGATTTGAATAACCCTAAAGACATAGAAATTGCCCATAAAATTTTATTTAGCAATGACAGTGATGATCCTGAACAGTTTGAAGAAAGTGACGATGAATAATATTTTAAAACTCATTTTCAACAAAATATGATGCTGAAATACAGAATGTATCTGTCAGATACATCGCGCCCGATGGTGCAACTTTTGAAGCGCGCCCGACGGAGTGTTAATAGCAAAAAGCATAAAAATATATAGCAAATTTACTTTTTATTCTTAAAATATTCTTTTCCTTTTTACAATTGCAAGCATATGTAAATCAGCTATTTTATTTAACTGAAGATTGGGAATGCTTTTGTTTAATGGAATACGTAACTGATGAAAAGTTTATTAATGGAATATAAAAAGAAAAATGTTCTGTCCCATTCCACCCCACTCTCCCTTATTAAGTAACAAAATCTTGGGTTAAGTGATTTAGGGAAGATTTAAGGTGTTTAACTGCTATCAAAATAAAGTAACAAATACAGCAGGAAGAAAAATAGACTTTTAAAGATTTTTAATTCAACGAGTAAGAATGGAAACAAAGATAACCATATTTTCTTTTATTATTGAAGGAAGGGAAGGGGATATTTCAAACGATTGATAATATAATTTATTGAAGACTTACAATTAGCGAAAAAAATTAAAATTAATTAGGGTGAAAGACTAAATTTTGTACGCTTGTAAGGCGAGAGGGAGGGGGGGGGTGATTTTTATTTGGATTTTATGGATATGACCTATTATTCATTTTTATAATAAAGGAACGGATCAGAATTTTTTTTTTTTTTTTAAGAATGACTTAAGGTTTTAAATTTTATATGTTGAGGGGGCAAAAAATTTAGCGATTTATTTTTCTTTTTAGAAATGGGGAGTATTAGATGACCTATTTACATTAATGAAAATTTATAAAGTACTAATATAGCCCAGTGATTATATGGTAGAATTCGACATTAAGGGAAAGTAGGAAATAGGTTTAATCTCTTCAGTTTAGATCTACAATGAATATAGTAAGTTTTATTCTCATACTAGCGGAGCGTTAGAAATATATCAGATTTACAGTTTAATGCCACAATAATATCTCAAAAGAACTAACTATCAAAAACACTATTAATATAAGTGTTGTAAAGCTTAAAATTCCGAGTAAAATGAGCACTTACATTTAATAATTTTGCTGAACATTAATGGCACAATTCTATTTCAAAAATTAACCGCAGTGGTCAAGAGGTTTATCTTAAAGTAATTAGGGAAAAACTTGAAATTGTTTTGATCTTTTCAGTTTAGGTCTAGATTTAATGTGCTGGCTTTTTACCCGCGTACTAGATGAACGTTAGAAAATATGTACATATAGTGAAAATATACTTTATTAAAAATTATTTTAACTATATTCTAAAACAGCTAAGTCTATAGAAACCATTGTGAATACAAATTTCTTAGAGTTTGAAATTCGCAATATATATATATATATATATATGTCTCAATTCTATTTGAAAAATTTATCTTAATCGCTAATCCAAAGCTCTAAACTAGGAGAGATCAAGTTATCCATCCTCTATGTCTCCATTTGTTACATACGTGTACATTTTTTTTAATTGTTGAGGCCTTCACGATGTTTTTGTAACTATGTAAGGATTTTATTTTGCATATTTTGAGAATTATAATTTAGTAGTTATTGAGAAAATGGTGCATGAATGATAGATGTTTTACATTTCATTTCTCAACTCACACCCCCAGACATAAATCATTGGTTTAAATGAAAGATTTTTTACTTAAAGACTATTTTTTTTTCAATATTCCTAAGGTTTTAAACTTTTATGAATTTAAATGAAGATTCTTTTATACTAGTCGAAAATCATTTAATTAGAGCGATCTTTGTCCTTAAAACAAATATATAAAGTTTAAAATCGCGCTATTCGTTGACTTTGAACTTCTAGGGAAAAGTCTTATGCACACTCATTTGTCGCTCTACCGTCCCCCCCTCTCCCATCCTTGCACTTTATTTTCAATTTCCTTAATTCTAATAGACACGCACTGTTGTTCACTCTATATACATTATAATCACAGCTACACCCATTTCATATTGGAAATAATAAACAATATTTGCCATCATTTACGAGTCATTTTTGAAATATTCCAAAAATTATAAAAGGATGTACTTTTTAAATTAATTTGTTTGTAGCTCATCTAGCAAAAGAAAGAAACATAGTACATTTATTTCTATTCTATGTAGATGGAAATTAAAACAATTTCTGGATTTCTCGTAATTAAATCAGACTTCGTCCTTTCTTTCATATACAATTTCTGGTCTATAACCCGCATTCAAGAGGTTAAGCCAGAATTCTCAATATATTCATCCTAAATAATGCATCAATAACTAAAAATTACATTTACATAATAACAATCACGTATAAACTGATAACCTCGTTTGTTCGCGCTGAAAGCTTTTGTTTAGGGATTTAGGCAATACTTGAATCTAATAGTTGAATCTAATAGTTGAATCCAATTGTTGAATTATGAAAATTCAACAAAAATGTTAAATATCGGTTGTCATTTTATTCAGAATTTTAAATTCTAAAACATTTGCATTAACAATGTTTTTGATAAGTTTATTTTTCGTTAGATATTTTATGGTAATCAATAAAATCGTGTTTTTCAATTATAAAATTTGTACCCATTTTTTAACGCGCACATAGTAAGAGGGGAACACTTAATACATTCATTCTAGACTTAAACTAAATGAATTTAAATAATTTCCAGCTTTCCATTAACTAATTCCGATTTCGGCTTTTTTCCCCTCCTCCACCACTGGGCTATAAAGAATTTTAAAGACTTTCTGTGTGTTCTTAAAGTTTCGCAAGGAGTGTGGATGAACGGGGAAATGATATTTTTTGGGGGGGGGGAAGAAATGCCTTAATTGATAATTTATTATGACAATAAAGTAACGCATAGAACACATATTGTATTTTATGTTATTTTAATTTAAACTGTTTTAAAGAGTTTTAAATATTGAGTACTGTTACTGTGTAAAGAAAGTTCGGGAATAAAATTTTAAGGGTGAAATTCATATGAAGTTTTAATGAAATGAATGCGATTTAACGAATGTTTAATGGAATTTATTCGCTAAAATAGAAATAGAATAATATATATATATATATACTTCTTTTTTTTAAAGTAAGTTTTAAACACTTTAAATTTTGGTACTGCAGAAAAGGGGGCAAAAAAAAAAAAAAAAAAAAGAAATGAAATTCAGAAAAAGAGCAGGTAAATTTGATTTATTGTATAAAACATTAGAAATTTTTTACTTGTTATAAACACAGATTTAACGAATAATTAGGAATATTAGCTTGCTAATTACTAAAAATCAAACATTATATAATAAAATTTAAATCATATAGACTAAAAATTTACTTACTAACAAGAAATATTTTTATCGATACCAGATTCAAGATGGATGCATTACTCGGCTCTGTGGCTGCGTGAATAGTCCTTACGTCACCACTGAAGCCCTTTCTGATTGGCTGACAGGTGAAGCTAAGATATTTCATGTATTTGTACAATGCGAGTGGTAAAAATAATACCAGGCTACATATAAAATTTTAGTAAGCTTGCAGATTTCTGTAGCTTTACTAAAACTAGTTTCGTAGGTTTCCAGATTTTTTTTACAGTGTAGTGCAACGTAAAATTTATCCCATGACTAAAGAGGTTAAGCTCGATTTACTATCTACATTTAATAAAATTTTTTATACTTAAAAAAACAATCCTGAAATCTACTATTTTTCATTTACTCATAAGTGAATATTATCAACTTATATATGATGATTTTCAATAATACCTGTTACATGTCAGACATTGTTAATTTGCTCATTTTGTATGGAATGACCTGTATTTCATTAGTTTTCTTTAAATCTGTTAAACATTCTTAACAAATAGAATGCTCTTGAATAATATGAATGATTTATATCCCGAAATCCTGTTAAAATGTTTAAGCTACAGTAAGTATTCTAATTAAAGTGCTTCTGCTATATTTCTCAGTGCGTTTCTGTTATTTCTACGTAGTCGGTGTCATTAAAAACTTCCCATAATCCAGAACCATTGACACGTTTCCATAATCTACTTTCTTCTCGAATATGAGCAGGACATTCCACGATCATCATAGTCCGCAGTATGTCCATGAAGACTAATATTGAATTTCCAAAAGGGTTCGCATCGAAATCTGAACCATCTTTAATAAAGTGAATAATACAAACACATTTAATAAAGGTTAACCGTCGATCGACAAAATGAATTTTAGACGGACAAATACGCAATACTAAATTTCTACACCTAAATATATTAAATAAAAGGAATAACTATTTAAAAAAATTTTAAATAAAAATTAGATATATTTCTTATCAAAAGTTTAAATAAAATGTAATGAGAGAAAGTATATTATTTAATGTTTGGAGTTGACATTAAAAATATTTAATTTAACAATTAGGTAGATTTATAAATAAATGTATTTCGAACAAAAGATATATCTATTTTAGTTTTAAATGTCAAAATATCCATTTATACAAAAATAATAATTTGCAATTTACGTTAATATCTAACATTAACCAATTTTGTTCAAAGTTATATTTAAATGACTTTCTGTCATGCTTTATTTTAAAAAAATCATTTATTCTTTGCCCGAATTTATCTCTTGGGAAAGACTTTTAAATTGCAAAATATTATTTTTATTTATTTATTTGAATTTTTTTTTCAAAATTCATTTTTCCATTCATTGCTCAAGTTATGTTTGTTATATTTAAAAGAAGATAATGAAAGTGGTGTAAATTTATATATACATTTCTTAAATTTTTGTTTTAACGAAACTGATTTAAAGTTTTGAAGAAATGGAATATCTGAGGAAATTTTACATTAACGAAATGGGCTAAAAGATATAAATTACTTTTTAGATACGTGAACATTGAAAAATTAATTGAAATTTTTTTCATTCATTTTTGTGTCAGTTGATGTAAATAGTCATATTAATACATTTTTCATTTACGTCTGTGTATTTGTAAGATGGCAAATTAAGTTTTCATCATTCATGCCTATTTGAGATTATTTCTTTAGCGTAGATAAAAAGACATAAAAAGCACAAATCATGTTTTTTTATCCTTTTTTAATCATATTATAACAAGAATTTTTATTCTATACTTGCATGAATTATAATTTGGATTAAAAGTAATTTTAGTAAAAGTTTTACTCATTTATTTTAAATATTCAAAATATCCTTTCACATTAATCTTGAAATTTTCAATGCGGCGTAAAATATAATGTTAACTACAATCATATTCTATGTAATATTTCAATGATACTCTGATAAAATTTGTTAAAAATATTCATTTATTCTTTGTCCGAAATTCTCAAATAAAAGGTGTTTAAATTGCAAATTCTTAATTTAGCAAACTACATTCTTCAATTTAACCCTTTGTATCACTAAGTTGCAGATCTGTAACATACACAAAAGTCAATTGCACGTACACAGTAAGTTTTAAAACACAATTTTATTTGTTGTTCCTACACTGTTAAAACTACAGGTGACACATTGCACCTTTTAGGGGTGAAAGGCTTGTCTCACTGGTGACACCCCTACAGGAGCCAGAATGGTACTCTTAATTAGGGTGAAAAGATGGCGCCCCTAACAAGAGTAACAAATAATAAAAAGAAATTATAAAAATACTTTTGGGACACGAAAGATTCGAACCTACAACGTCTGGCTCCAAGCTCAACGCTTTAACCGTTCGGCCATCGAGCTCACCCTCAAAGTCTCCCTGAAATGTTCAAATGTCCTGAAATTCAAAAATTGCTTTATATAAAATACTCGCCAAAACTTAGCCATGCGAAGTTCTTAACGAAATTGGGATAGCTCATGCACGGTGATTGTCTTCGTTGGGAGAAATTGCTCTTTTGATCCACCAGTGACGGCGAGTTGAAGAGGAAGGACACACGTCACAGAGCATGTGCAAACGAGTAAGAGGTGAAAATATTCCAACGGCATGCTATGCGCGACATCCTAATTAGCGTGAATCACCCAGTGAGGGATCAAAGGGCACCCCAAACACATTTTCAAGCCCGCGGGTGTCAAATGGTAACACCTTTTCACCCCTGGGCGCCAAATGCAATTGGTTTGTCACCTTTATTTTTAACAGTGTATTTTCCACGACACCAGTTAATAAACATAGATCATTGGAATTATCAACACATGATGATTATGAGTTAATTTAATAAACCAAAGTTTTGTTAATCATTTGCGAAGCTGTAGGTTGATATTTCAAAATGTAACTTAGTAAATTTTGTTAAATTATAAAAGCTGGAGAAATCCAAAAGTAGATTTTTAAAGGTATTTTTATATACTTTAAAATTTTGTATTAGAAAATGAACGATATTTATGAGAAGTATATCAATTTCTGTTTATTGTAGATGTGAAATCTTTTGGTCCATAATTATTTTTTTTATATTTAGTTCATTTAGTTTTACCCTTTTTTTAAATTATTTGATACATGCTTAAAATAATGTATTTAAACATCTGAGTAAATTTTATTGAATTGTTGAGCCATGAAGCTTTAATGCCCAAGTGAAGTTATTAATAATGAAAAAAAATCGAAATGAACGTAAATTATATGATATCAGAGTTTTAACTGGTTTAAAATTTCAATAATCGAATATCAACTTTTCTTTTATATTCCGTAAATTTGGATAAAAGATATAAAAAGGCTTTTTTTCTGAATGAAACTGATAAATAATGAATTAAGTGATAAATAATTAATGTTTTTTTTAGATACGTTAAAATATCAAATTTCGATTGAATCTTTAATTTGTGCTTACAATTTGTGCTTGCTACGTTCCAGTCTGAAAAAAAAATCGTATTTTTAACCTATTTCGTATCAAATATTTAAATTTGTATCCTGTTAATTCTCTTAGAAAGTTCTTTTATAACGGGTTTTCTCTTTCTCTGCACGGCCCCACCAGTAGCCGAGAGGTTTTGACCTCTCAAATGGTAGACAGCAGGTGCTGGGTTCGAACCCAATCGCGGCTGTCGGCCAAATCGTTCGGAGTTTTCGTGGTTTTCTTCGAACCTTGCGTGAATACGGGTTAGGTTAACTTAGAAAGACCCCCACGAAGGGCACTCCCCCTGGGCCTATATCCCTAGCGTAGATAATCGGCCGACAAAAATAAACCAAACCAAACTCTTTCTCTGCACTAAATTATATGACATAAAACGATACGATAGAACAGTCAGAAAGCAGAAAAAATTGTTTTCTTTGCGGAAAATATTGCGTGCTGCTTTTTTTGTGTGCAACATCTTCTAAAAAAGTTTGTAATAAATATGGCTTTTCGATAAATAATATTTTTGACGTTCTTTCTGACAAATATTTTTCTCTGAAATCTCAGTTTTTCAATATACCGGGTGTCCCAAAAATGACGAGGGATTTTAAAATTCAATAACTTATAAACGGCGACAGCTATTTAAATTATTTTTGCAGGAGGGTTATGTATAATGTCATGAATTTTTTCACCGTAATTTCAGTGCTGAGTGAAGCGTCGACCTGGCCTTCAATCGCCGTCAGCGCCTCCTATTGTTTGATATGCGAACTAAAATAAAAAAAAAATACGATAAAAAAACTCTTGACATTGTACATAACCCTGCTGCAAAATTTTTTTAAATAGCTGTCACCGTTTGTAAGTTATTGAATTTTAAAATCCATCAGTCATTTTTGGGACACCCGGTATGTACTTATAAAGAAAAAATATTCTCATTTTGATTTCAATAACGGAAAATACGCCTTTCTTTCAAAATTAAAGTATAGAATTAGCATTAGAACTAAAATAAGATGAAATCTTATTCAAAGCAATATTTAAATGACTTTATGATATATTTTAATCAAGGAATTACTGATTCATTGCTCAATCTCATATCATTTGAAAGACTTTTAAATTAAAAATTCCTACTTTTTGGCAAAACTCTTCCTTCTTTTCAATACTCGAATACTAATAGTTATATTTATGGAAAAAATGGAAAGAGCAGAGTTTAATTTCAGCATGCAAAAATTTCCAAATTTTTTATTTAAAAGTAAATTTTACCTAATCGAATTGTAAATTTTGCAATTAAATGAGGCTAAAAATATTTTTGTATTAACAAATTGACTAAAGAACAATAAAAATGGTTTTTGGTGAAATAAATTTTATCCTAGGTAACTATTTTAGGACACCAAAATATATTAGGATAATCTGTTTGTTTTTGCTGTATATCGGACGTTAACAAATATATGTTATGCAACAGTGTTATAAATTTGTTGGCAGTGGCGGTGTTTAACAATCCGCTCATCTGGAGATCTTTCTATCTGAACCCAATCCGTATTTATACAGGCAAAGAAAGGATTAAAACAACAGAGAAAAACTTCAAGCTGTTAAGAAGACGAGCACGAAATGAGTTCGAAAGCAGCACCGTCTACCTACCAGCTTTCCAGAAGCACTTAACACCTGAATTTTTCTTTAAATTATTCAAAAATAAATTACCGTATATACTAGCTTTTAATTCGCCTGGAATTTCTGATAATTTTCGTCAAGCAAATTTAGGTTCTCAACTTATACGCAAGTTGTTTTATACGATATAAAACGATGCGATAGAAAAGTAAGAGAGCAGAAAATAAACTGTTTTCTTTACAGAAAAAAACATTGCATGCTGTTTTTTTACGTGCAACATCATTATTAAAAAAACAGAAACTTTGAATCCTGCATAATTCTGGTTTTTCATGTGCATGAATAATGAAATAATATATAAAATATACAAATAATATAAATTTACCCTTTAAAAAATTTCAGTGATTTGTTTTTGTTTACTTATTACTTTTTGGTGTTGGGAAGTGGTTTGATCTATGGTTTGATTTTGTGCTAAATTGTAGTAAACATTTAAGGGGTAAACTTATACGCTGGTCTTAGATATTTTACCGAATTTGTTGCGAATATTTTTGAAAGTTAGGGGGTCGGTTTATATGCGAGTATATACGGTACTCGGATATTACTGGTAATATATAATATCCCAATATTACCTTTTATCCTTTGAAAATGTTGAAAAAATATTTACTTCGTCATTTGTCTACAATTATTTTCTATATAAGTCCAATGTTTCTGTAATATTGGAGTTTCATTGGATATCTTTCCAATAACTGTCTATATTCCATTGTTATAAGAACTTTATTATATATTTTTTAAATGAAACCATATCTTGAAATAATGCTTGCATAGTATTTGTTTCCAATTAGTGTCTAACTTTTGAAAAATTAGTCCCGAAATTAATCAATATAACCAATATTTATTTGCGATTACAGTTTATAACTCATGGATATCAGCAAATGCACGATTTACCCAGTAAATAGAGATATTCAGCGTCATTCCATTTAAATAATGGAAAATGTTACAATATGTTGCTACATAAAAACAAACTTAGCATGCTACTACATTAAAAATTTAATACATGTAATGAAAAAAACCTCCATCCTTTTTTCTTTTTGGCATATTTATAAAAACTCTTTAAAAAATATCAGCATTAAATAACTTCTCAAGACTAACGCAACTATATATATCCAATACTTGAATCATAATTTATTCAAACGTTGATAAACGGTTAATAATTTACTCCGTTCTATCTTGGATCAATGAACAAGTTTCGGGACTCTTGAGGGTTTTTTTGTAATCTAAGAAATATTACCTTTAATTAAAGGCTAAATTGTTTATCAGTTTAATTAAACTCTTTTTTCTTATTTCTGGAAAGTTAATAGCTGTCTTGTACATGTGCGGATATATGAACGTCGTTTTCTCTCATCATTTAGTTTTTGTAGCTGTTTTTTTTTTTTTTTTTTTTTTTTTTTTTTTTTTTGAAAAAAAAATTCTACCAGAGAGATGAGAGATAATTCATGAGATTTTATTTTTTATTCTTTTCTTGAAATATTTTTTCCACTTTAATCTATTTGATAGATTTAAATTTTAACATTTTGAGAAATATCTCTGTGAAGGTCATGATAGATTTCAACTATTTACATCTTCCAATACTTAATAATATCTATCGTAATTAATAATTAAAAATATATTTTCAAAAATACATTATTAAACTCGTCGACACGATAAAATATAAGGGATTTTTTTTTCAATTTGGAAAAATTAAAAAAAGATTCTTTATTTTTAAAAATTCATATAATTAGAAAAGTTATACAAAGTTGCAAGTTTTAAAATACACTCTGCTTGTTTTATAACACCCTGCGATTTTTTTTTTTAATCAAAGGTAAAAAATATTTTTTTATGCTACCCAAATTAATATTGTAAAACTTTTTGGCACAATGGTATTACATTCTTAGTTTCCAAAAAGATAAACGAGAGGATTAATTTACTATTTTGCTATTTATATTTCATATATCCCAGAAATTCTACTAATTTCTGCATACTGTTTAGTACCGGTATGATACATGAAAAGTGACACCAACTTTTTGGCATAAATTGCCATTTATATTATCAAAATTCTAGATTTGATATGCTGAATATACTATTTGCATTTCGTAATACAACTACGAGTAAAGAACGAAATTTGCTTTCTGTTTATTAGAGTATGATGTTTTTTTATATAATGGATGAAGTAAAAATTAATAAAAATGTACTGCATTAGCTTATATTTATTGTATATTTGATAATGGCCTTTTTTGCTATTAGGTTACAAAAAATGAAAAGTTTTTATTTATTTGATCGAAGAATTTTTTGTCCGGAAATTCAAAAACCGTACAAAAAGTTTGAATGAGTAGATAAATAGATGAAAAAAAACGAAAGAAGTGGAAAAAAAATCACAGAATGAAAAGTAATAAAGAGATCGTACGTGTCGCGGAATTCAGGAAATTTTAGGTGTTTTAGTACCAGCAATTTATTCTATCCACTATTACTAAATTTAGACGAATTTGTTCTTAAAATAAAACAAATATTTCTATATGAAAATTCTAGCAAAATGTCTTTTAAAATCGTTGAAGTGTATGAACGTACGAACTCTTTGATGTAATTTAATTTTATACGCTTATTTAAACATCGAGTATTTTTTGACACTGATTTTTTTAAACATGGTATTTAAGCTCAAAAAGGTCTGCCACTCCGTTTGCTTTTTAAATACCAGATTTTCAAGTAGTTTACTTTTAATTTTGCTCATGTATATTTTGCAGATATGCACCGGAAAATTGTTTCGATTGAAAATATTATAAAATCATGCAAATAAAACTTCTTCTGAAATACTGGGTATAAAAATGGGCAAGTGGGAGCCCTTGACATTCTTATGTTGGCAGACATTAGCCACCATGACCTTTCTGTTCATAAATGATTTTTAATATGGCTGGTATTTATGTATAATGTTTACAATTTAAATATATTTTAACACTTGTCACTATAATTTGAAAGTGGGGATTTGTGATGTAACAGGATCTTACGGCTCTCTTCTTACATTAAAATATTTGCTAATAATTACGACATGGTGAGTATTATAGGGACATATTACATTTTAACTCTTTATATCCTGATATTTACTTTCAAGTATCATTCATTAACATTCAATTTAAAATTAATATAACTCGTCCAGTATTGAATGTAGATTGCACCTAAATATAGCTTTACAAAATTTCGGGTAAACGATCCTTTAAACGTACGAATCCTGACAGATTATTTTAGATACACAGATCATATTACGTAATTATTCTGCATAAAGATGTCAAAGGCTGTGCAAAAGCTTATTTTCGTTCAGATGGAATTATATAAGCTAACGCTTCCTAAATAGCCAGAATTTGAAGTATTCAAAGTGTTTGTTTTGGTTTTTTAATTCACTAATAATTAAGTCGAACACCCAATTTTCTTATAAAATACTGGGTGGTTATTAATTAACGTCAGCTATTTAGAGCCCTTTAGCGAGTAAAGTATTGGGCGAAACATAACCAAATTTGATCAGCATACATAGTAGTCCATGGGATTTGAAATTCTTAAAAAATAATTAAAATAAAAAGTTTTAAAAATCGCCACTAGGGGCAATTTTAGCTTCGTTTACCGACTAAAATGCATTAATTTGCATAAAATCAGCTGTGTATAGCAATCATGAGTATAAAAGGAAAGGCTAGGAGAGTTCTCATCATTATCAACTCTCACCATACTTTACTAGTGAAGCTGTGTTATCAGCAGAACGAGAATTGCAATGATGCTCGTCCTGAATTTCACCGATTACAGAATTTGCCAAAAGAACCGATGAGCATAACAAATTTACAAAAGATGATTCATCGATTCGAAACTATGCGGCAACAAAGCCTAGGACGCAAAGTGACTAGCCAATAACAAGGTGACAAAGTTGACAAAGTCAACAAAAGCTATTGTCGAACAAGAGATGAAAAATGTGCAGGTACCATCAGCGCTCGGGCAGTATTCTAGCAGTATAAAATTGATCTGTACTGTATTTTTTGCCATTTAATCATTCAACATTTACTTTAATGCACTTTTGGTGCGCCAAAATTTCTGATTTTATGCAAATTAAATACATTTTAGTCGCATTTTAGCTAAAATTTGCCCTAGTGGCGATTTTTTAAACTTTTTATTCTCTTTATTTTTTTTTTAAGAATTCGAAATCCCGTGGTCTACTATGTATGCTGATCAAACTTGGTTATGTTTTGTCCCATACTTTACTCGCTAGAGGGCTCTAAACACCTGACGTTAATTAATAACCACCCTGTATTTCTTGCCTTATATGCGAATATATACGGTGTATCGTTTAAATTATTTATTGCCACCAGGATTTACAAACAAATTAATTTAAATTTCAATTAATTGTTTTATTGATGCGTGTTATAAAATAAATATTTTTATCTTCAAAGAATATGTTACAATTTTTTCCGTATTGCATATTCTATTAAGCTGCGAATTTTTTAAATTCAAAAACAATAAACCTGAATTAACACATTTCTTATTTTGGATTAAAAGCTATTTTGTATAAAGAAATTATTTGAGGACAGACCATGTGTTGAATACGGCAAAAAAAGAGAGATGATTGTATAACATTATTTTAATTTGTTATTTACAATACTAACCATAACCTGATTAAAGTGTTGAAAGTTAACGCCGCAAGTTATTTATAATATTTGTAGTCAATTGTGAACTATCGACGAACTAAGGTAAAAATTCTAAATATAAAACCTATATTCATTTTCACATTTTATATATTTAAGGCTACAGTGGACATTCAAAATCGCAAAAAATCATCATTGTCGAATTTTCATTTTTAGCATAATAACATTATATGAACTCCCTGCTATTGAACACAAAAAGAATTTTTCTATTTTTACTATTTTTACTGGAGGAAGAAGCATTTTTGTCCAGTCAGCTGATTGTGCCACGCCCCTTTGTTTACTTTTTTGCCGATTCACATCCGTAAAATTTAGCCTAATTTTTAGTTTTACCATACAAAATGTTATTCTTTTGCACTGAAATTACTAATTTTGTGATTTCGCAAAACAATACTTTAACTTTAACTTTCAAATGTTTCTTTAAGCGTTTGTTTACAATGCATTTAGAGGAATTGCTTTTTGTCCCCAATCTTTTTAGCGTAATTTAAAAAAGATTAATATATTTAAAATATTAAAAATATTTAATATATTTAACAAAAATTTGTACGATAAGAGGCATTTATACCATGAATATTTCAATAAAATTTGAAAAAAAATCATTAGAAGATACAAAATGTTACTTTTGAGAAGATTTTTTAAAATTCAGATACTTCACGTCCTTTGCATGAATTACTGTCGAAGCCAAATATTTCATGTGAATTTACCATAAAAATATAAAACACCTGCATATAAACTACAAATGATATTATATCCCTTACTAGCTGAAACTGTGTCAGCAGGAAAATATTAAGCAATTATAACCATTGTAGTTAATAAAACCTGTTTTTCTCAGAATGAATATTTTCGCCGTTTTCATGATTTCAGAATGTTCCATGCGAAATTTTTTATACCCAATGTTTCTGATTTTTTGTTTAAAATGCTCTTTATGTATGTGTTAACAAATGTTACTAGAAATAAATTTTTTTAGACATATGTAAATTTTTTAAATTTCAGTTATATGAAATTTGTAATGATTTTTAACGGAAAATGCAAAAGAATTAAGTTAAAATCATTTTTTAAATGTTTAACAAGTAATATGCTAAAAATGCTTAGTAACATTTGTTAACACATACATAGAGAACATTTTAAACAAAAAATGAGAAAAATTGGACATAAAGAATTTCGCATGGAGCATTTTGAAATATTGCCATTTTTTGTTAATTAAAAAAAAGAAAAATCTCTATCTCAAAAACTATTGAATATATATTTTTTTTTAAATTGTAAAATAAGAGATATATATATATTATGATTATTTCCAGAAATTTTTAAAAAAATTCATTGAAAATTAAAAAAATAGTTTTGAGAGTCCACTGTAGCCTTAAAAGAAAAAAAAATCCATTAAAACGTATTCGAGAATTCTTTACTGTAAATCCCTTCTCTAATTAAATCGTATTGTTTTATTTAAAACAATATTCTCAAGAAGAATTACATAACGATTGATGAAAAATATCCAGTTTAGAAGGGGAGTTTTTGTTTCATTAAATAGCCATATATTGTAATATGTATAAGAAATTAATGTTCCTAAACAATTCATAAAATTAATTACCTAGAATAAAATTGCAATAAAAACACTAATGGAGGATATGATATTTATTTTTCTTAAAATTAATTATACATACAAATTAAACTATCGTCTAATTAAATATTGTTCTATCTCCTTTCCCTCCTCCTTACAAAAATAAAATATCTAAAATAAAAAGAAAAATAAAAAATAACACAAAACTAAAAAAATAAATCACGATCTCTTATCTGCTTTATTATTAAAATTAACACAGAGTACGTGTCACAAATAGCGTTCAACAGCGAATTGTCTTTACTTTTCAAATATGGATTTTTAAAAAACAAGTTCATCTATTATAACCCTTCAATGCACGATTTTTTCTATGGTTATGAAAAAAAATGTTTGAAATCTATATATCTGTTTAATAATGGAAAAATACTAAAACAAGTTTGAAATTCCACTTGAAGCGTACAATAAGCAATTTTTAATATATCAATCTCATAAAATTGTAAATAGTTCATTACAATTAAAATACGCACCAAACAAGGTTCTCTCTACACCATTATGCAATGTAATACTTTTGTGTGGCTTTGTAAATCAATAACAAATGTTCTTTGCACCACAGATTATGCAAAATGAATATTGTAATATGTAATTTATAGATGCATATCAATTTTATTATGTTCGAATGAGTTTAACACCATTAAAATGCATTTGAAAAATTTTTCCCCATTGACCGTAATGTGACGGAATACTTTTGATTTTCCCTGTAATTGATCTATGCATCAAATTTTCATAAAGTTTGAAATGACTCGAGAAAATTATGTAATAATTATGTCTTTTAAATTTCAAACAGTTAAAATTCATTTGAAACATTTTTCCCCATTGACCCTAATACAACATAATTCTTTTGATTGTCTCTGTAATTGATCTATGCATCCGATTTTCATAAAAGTTGAAATGACCCGACAAAATTATGTAATAATTATATTTTTTAAATTTCAAACGACTTTTTGGGGTAGTGTTTGCGTTGTTATATGCGGACTGACGGAGAGATTGACGGACGGACAGACGGACAGAGTGAACGACAACTATAGGTGCTGCGTATTTACATAATTACGAACGCACCTAAAAAAATTAAATTTAAAATTTGATATTTTATGCCGTGTACCCTGTATACAGAATAAGTGTTTTAAAATATTGTATTGCTCTATTTTGCAATGAAATGAGCTTAAATTAATTAATTGTATCTGCTTAACACTCTGCAATTTGCTTTATATTAATATTTTTAAGTATTCGGTAAAAAGGCCTTAATAGTAAATTTCGCCTTAGAAGTTGATCGTTTTGTTTTTCTTTCCAAAGGATAAATTCCAATTTGGTGTTATATGCAGGCATCTGACATCGAAAAAATAAGTTATTCTAATCTTTGGACTGTTCTTGATGTTTATGAAACATAATGGGAATTATTGTATTTTTAGGTATCTGCCATGCATGGCTCACGTTGCAGTGAAGGGTTAGTTATCAAAATTGTTCGAAATTGGATTATATAACTGATATGAACCATTTGATATTTTTAATTTTTTTAATTAGTGCAATCCAAAGAATTATAGTTTGCATACTTTAAATCTTTATAGAGTTATGAAATACAAAATTTGGGTACGTTAATTTTAAATGCATATGATTATGTCTTGCCAAAAAAAGTGTTTTAATTTTTCTTTTTTTGATGCGATATATTTAAAAGGTTATTTGAAACTATTAAAACGGGAATTAAAGTTAGGAGTTGAACTTACATTGTCAAAACTTTGGGACTAACTTCATTGAAGGAGTGCCTATTTGATATTACAAAATAAAGTATTCCAAAGTATTGAAATATGATATCAAAATAAGGCTTTAATATTAACTAAGAAGTATGCTATAATTTCTAGGTTTAAACCAGACATAATTCCAAAACTGCTCCACGTAACTCATTCTCATTCTATAACCCATTAAAAAAATAAAAACTTAAATTGAAATTTAATGTCGGATTTATGATTTTATATTCAGTTGGTAAAACTCGGATATAATGTTTTTGTGTGGAAGAACCCTAAATAAATATTTTTTATGAAATGGCTACTTACTCTCGGAGAATTTAAAAATTAAAGTAGTTTTTTTTTTTTGTTAGATTGTACAAAGTATCGCTACTTTAAATTAAAAGTCCACAGCTTACAAAATAACTTTCTAAAATTTCCACATGTAAAAGAACATTAAAAAAAAAAAAAAAAAAAAAAAAAAAAAAAAAAAAAAAAAAAAAAAAACATGGAAAAGTTTTGTGGATGTATTTAACTGATGACACACTTTTACCAGAGAGCGCTGAAATTTTTCGCGTTTCAACCGTAACGTAGATATATTATTTTTTTAAGCAACATACACTAGATGGCTAAAGGTGGTCGGCTACTTTCTATTTTAGACATTTTAATAAATATCTTGAAAAATACCTAAGGAATTACCCTGAAACTCCAGTACGGGTCATATGCTACCAAGAAGAACTTTTCTGAAACCCAATAAGGGACCTTCAAGAAAATTGAAAAATAAAGAATATCTTTTGGATAACTCTGTTAAAATTAATATAGAAACCGTAATCAGAATTTAAAAAAAAAACTTGTATGAAAATGAACAATTCTATTAAATAATTTTTTACTGCGCATGCATGAATGCTATCAAAATTTCTTTTGCATAATATAATTACCGAAATGTATAGAGGAATTTTTGTGAAAGTCTTAAATACATAGCTTGAAAATTGTTTGTATCCAAATGTAGTAGTGCGTGCAATATTGTGTATTCTATATTGACACAAATCAATAAATATATGGATACAGCCTCTCATCATTTTGCTTCATCTCAGATAGTGACTTCCGTCAATCCTAAAAAGATTGATCTTCGAATCATCGGAATAATGTTTTTTACAGTTTCTACGACACCACACTTTGTGTCCGGATGCAACATTATTATTTTTTAGCTCACAGGCTATCATAGCTTGAGGTACGATATGTATAAGAGGGGGAACGGGGGGCTCATGCCCCTCCCCTTTATGGATATAAATGGGTTTTTCATGCAGAATTAACAGTTTTTGTCCAAAATTTAGATATAGGATCATTCTGATGAGGCGATTCCGTGACTGTTATTATGTGTTCATTGAATAAGTATAAACAGGGGGAACGGGGGGCTCATGCTCCCCCCCTTAATTGATATAAACGGGATTTTAAAGCAAAATTAACAGTTTTCGTTCAAAATTTAGATATAGGATCATTCGGATGAGGCGATACCGTGGCTGTTATTAGGTGTTCATTGAATAAGTATAAACAGGGGGAACGGGGGGGCTCATGCCCCTCCCCTTAATTGATATAAACGGGTTTTTCCTGCAGAATTAACAGTTTTTGTCCAAAATTTAGATATAGGATCATTCTGATGAGGCGATAGCGTGGCTGTTATTAGGTGTTCATTGAATAAGTATAAACAGGGGGAACGGGGGGGGCTCATGCCCCTCCCCTTAATTGATATAAACGGGATTTTCATGCAGAATTAACAGTTTTCGTTCAAAATTTAGATGTAGGATCATTCGGATGAGGCGATACCGTGGCTGTTATTAGGTGTTCATTGAATAAGTATAAACAGGGGGAACGGGGGGCTCATGCCCCTCCCCTTAATTGATATAAACGGGATTTTCATGCAGAATTAACTGTTTTCGTTCAAAATTTAGATATAGGATCATTCTGATGAGGCGAGGCTGTTATTAGGTGTTCATTGAATAAGTATAAACAGGGGGAACGGGAGTTCTAATGCCCCTCCTCTTAACTTGCATAAATGGATTTTTCAATCAGAATTGTCAGATTTCGTTCAAATCTCTGAATAGTTTTGGAAGTTTAATGGTTAAGTATAAAAGAGGGGAATAACTCCTCTTAAATTATATAAATGCTAAATGGGTTTTTATTAAGAATTATCCGATTTGCTCTGAATTTTGGATATAGATTTTTTGATATGATAAAGCATGTACTTGATAGTTTAGGAAGTTCAATGATTAAGTATAAAAAAGGAGAAAGGAGAAAGCTGTTTCCCCTTCTTAATTTTTTTTTCGAACGGAATTAACGAAAATATAAGGCTGTAATGTACAATTAGTATGCGTAGCCTGTGAGCTCAATGCCATCAGTTTAACTGGGCAATATTCTTTTTATTTAACTTAACACTAGAACCGCGGTGACGGGTTATTTTGACCCGTATCATAAGGAGAGATGTCGATTCGACACAGGAAATCATTTATAAAAAAAAAGCTAAATATATGCTGAGCAAATAAATTTTCGATAAATAACTTGAACAGCTTTAAATAAAAATCCCGGTGGGAAATATTTTTCTAAAATTTGAATGAATTTTCCCGCGGGTCTAGGGTTAAGAAATATTTTTCAACACTGATTCTTTCACAGAGTCCTGTGTCATGTAAGCGTCTTAACACAGAACACCAACTTACTTCATAAAATTATCTCTTCGTAAGTCGTATGATATTGCAATGGCAGTTTTAAGGGCTTCATCAACTGCTTTCCTTTGGATAAGTCTGTCCACATGATTAGTTGTTTTGTCGGAGCCTTCTTCAACTCGAAAAGTCCTGAAGTCCATGACCATCTTAGTATTAAAAAAATTTATATTCACAGTAGATCTTCCGAATGATAAGAATTCCACAATCTCAAATTGGTATTGGCATACTTGCCAACCTCCGGCTTTTTCTAAATAAAGAAAATATACCTTCAACCGGAAAATTTGTTAAATTAAATGTATCTTTTATTAAATGTAGTTGTTATTTGAAAACCTTTTAATTTCATCAGCTAAATAAATTTCTGGTTCGAACTATGTTTCTTTGTTTTTAAAAAAGCCGGGGGTTGGCATATATGGTATTGGTCAAATTAGTATTAGTATTGTTAGTATTTAGAAACAAACAAACCACTCGTTTACGAAAAAACAATTGTGAAATTTTTCAACTACGTTATTCACATTGATTAATTAACAAACACATGCAAAACAATACGTTACCGAAAACAAAAACAAAAGAATGACAAACGGCCGAAAACTCTTTAGCCAGCGAATTTCGATTTCAACCCTTTCACATCAAGATAAAATTAAAATTATAACATGGTCAGAGATTATTTGCATATTCCTAACTTTTGGAGTAATTGACTATGTGTGCATATAAACAGTGATAAGTTAAGTAAGGATATTTTGTTTTTTTTATATTCAAAGATTAAAGTTATTTGTGTTTCTTTACAAATCTCTCTACACAATGATTTTTACATAATTCTACATAATTAAAATAAATGCAATTTAGAGATTTCAAATTAAATTAATTGTTTATAAATTCAGCATATTCGTTTTCGTAATTATTTATTTTTGGAAACAAATTTCCTTATAAATTGTACGATAAAATATTTTCATGTTTTTATTAATCACATACGTCAACGAAATTTCTTTTTACTATGAGACCAACAGTTTAAAGGATCCTAAAAGAAGTGTTTTCTTCAAAACAGAAACAAACAGTAAAAATATTTTTAAAATATCGAAAATCAGAAACTATAAACAGTCTTTGCATTTGTGAATAGAAAAGCTTTTCGAAGATTATATCCTTCCATATTCAAAATATGGCATGTAATGGACGTATATAACCAAGTTGTAACATGCATAAATCGATTTGGTTTATAGTAGTACGGAAATGGTGTTATAGCTGTATAACAGCAAATACAATTGAGTTGTGACAGTTCTCCATAAACTATAAGCTATTGAAAACAGTGCCAAATGTGTATTTTATTTCCATTTTTATTACAGTTAACATATTGTTTTTCCCGTCTTTTATGTTCATGTTTTTTTTTTCTTATTTAATGACCAAAAAAACCTTATAACTACACAAATAAGACATTTTAACACTGATTTAACATAAATGGAAATTATTATTGAATAATTATGTGATGAACGGGTCAAATAAAGTTATAAATTGTTTTCAAGTAGTATTTTTGAAATGTTATTTGTACCTCAATTTATCAAAGAATTTCTAAGATTAAATTAGGAAGTGATTTAGGTATGACATTTTTTTGTGGGGGAGTGGGAAAATTAATATAAATCCAGTACATGAAATTCGCCGCAAAAGGCACTGGAATATGTAAAATGTAATTAAATTCTTCGTTTACAGCTTTTAAAACACTCAATTCATCATTACACAAAAGACTAACTTTTATCAAATAAGATTGTAGGACATCGTTATTACAGGATTTATTTAAACTCATGTTAAAAGTAAAAATTAAGGGGTCTTATACATATGTAAAAAATATTCCATCAAACCTTTGCCAGACTGACGACTACTATTTGCTAACATCTGGAGAATTTTGACCGGGGACAAATAATGTCCAAATTCCATTAGCAACGCTTTTCTAAGCGATGTATGCAATGTTAAATTAGTCTCTGATTGAATAAATAATAAAACGAGTCCTGATAATGCCCTCTCAGCGAAAATAAATTTTTGTACCTCCGAAAATTCAAAAGATTCAGCAAGAGATTCGAAACGTGTAATCAATATTTCGAAGTTGTCAGATTTTAATCCCAAAAAGGGGGTATTAAACTTTCGAAATCTGCAAAAGAAATAGATGGTCTCGACGGGAAAGAAATAACTGAGGGTTTACTTGTTATGTTTCCTCTATTGGTAGGTGACATGATAATGGTACTATTTTCGAAAACGTTAGCGGGTGTAATATGTTTTCCAGCCTGAGTTTTTGTATTCAGTTCTGCCTCAACTTCAAAATATGTTGTCACCTGAAATATATTAGAAAATGCTTCTATGTTCCAAAGTGCTATTAAAATTTCATGCGCAATCTCTTGTTCTCTGCCGCTTTTTCTAAGTGCAATAAATTGGCTACGCTAATAAGATTTATTTGCGAGAAATCTTCCCATATTTGTTTTAACTTTTCTTTAAAAATATCATTATCCGCTTGAAAAGAGAATCCAGGGAACGAGCTAATGTGTTTTCTGTTAGAACGCGCATTGTCAACATTAAAGATTAATAAATGCAACAGTTTAATTCTATCCGCTCGTACGGTTTTAATGGAAAAGTTAATGGGTGGTAATTCTCCGAGCAACATTTTTATACACAAAATACACTGACAGAAAAAAAATCCCAACACCAAGAAAGGCTTGTGTTAGCCAAACGAAATTTTGTAGGCGTGTTTATACATCTGAAAGATGACATTGATTCAAATTTCGGGCTTCGCGCATAAGTGTGGTGCTAGTAGCGCCACTCACAACTTTAAAGTCAGGTTTGCTTTAAACGAGTGCTGTAAAGTTCGTGAGCATTTTTTCTCTTCAAAATTTGATGAATTGAGTTGAGGTTGATCATGAATGACTTTAAGAAGACGAAGAAGCTATTATCATCAGCTCCCCGAATTGGAAAGAAGTCGTAAACTAGAGCTACGAGAAAATGGATTTTCTTTTCGCGATTTTGCAGAAAGACTTGGACAGAATGTATCCACTGTGCATGATTGTAGGGAGCAATGGTCAAGGGATGGTATTGCCTCAAGAAGACCAGGTTCCAGGTGACCACGTGGCACTACTGAGAGGGAAGACCGTCGTATTCGGCGTACGCCTGTGGCTCATCGTATTGTGCCTGCGACAGAAATTTGAGCCGCAGTTGGTACCACAATGACACAACGAACTGTTAGAAATCGGTTACTTCAAGGACAGCTCGATGCAAGGCATGCATTCCACTGACTCTAAGCCATTGCCGTTTGCGACGCCAATGATGTCAAGCCAGAGCTCACTGGAGGTTGGAGTGAAGATCTGTTGTGTATTCTGATGAAAGCATGTTCTGCCTTCGTGCCAGTGATGGCCGTGTGCTGGTCAGAAGGAGGCCAGGGGAACGCCTGCAATCAAACTGTCTGCGGCTTAAAAACACTGGATCTACAATCTGGAGTCATGGTCTAAGAAGCACATGTCTATGACACCAGAAGCACTCTCGGGCTTATCCCAAGCACATTGACTGCAAATTTGTAAGTCAGTCCGGTAATTCAACCTGTAGTGCTGCCATTCAAGAAAAGCATTCAAGGGGCGTTTTTCAACAGGATAACGCGCGCCCTCATGCCACTACTGTAACGCAACGTGCTCTACAGAGTGTCGACCTGTTACCTTGACCAGTGAGATCACCAGATCTGTCTTCCATTGAGCACGTATGGGCTATCATTGGATGAGAACTCCGGTGTCATCCCCAGCCAGCACTGACCATCACAGTATTGGCACAGCAAGTACAACAAGCATGGAACTCCATACGACAAAGTGACATTCGGCACCTGTATGACACAATGCATGCACGTGTGCAAGTATGCATTCAAAATTCTGGAGGTTATAGCGACTTTTAATGTAACAGCATTTCACATTTGAAATGCATTTTATTGACCTTAAATTAACCTATGATCTCGAAAATCTAATCAATTAAACATTTTAACTAGACAAATGTACTGTCCAAATTTCATTAGTTTACTATAAGTTTTTCTTGGTGTTGGGATTTTTTTTTCCGCCAGTGTAAATAAAAGAAGGGGGGGAAGCAAAATTCAAAATTGGTACTCACTAGTGCGTGCTGTAATTCTTGCATATGCGCCTACTTTTCATGCCCCAATGAGGCAATTAATGCCCTTTCGCCGATAAGCACATACACGGATCGCACTCTTTCCGATTCTTTACGATTCTGTAGAGATGAATTTGGAGAAAAAGATTATTGTTGGTCACCGCCCCATATGTCAACTTGAAAAAAGAAGAAACACTTTCGAAGAAAACTGCATACTTGTCTAAATCATTCTGTAGAGATTAACTTGGTGAAAAAGATTATTGTCGGACACCGGCCCATGTGTCAACTTAAGAAAAATAAGAAACACTTTCGAAGAAAACTGCATTCTTGTCTAAATCATTCTGTAGAGATGAACTTGGTGAAAAAGATTTTTGTCGGTCACCGCCCTATATGTCAACTTGAAAAAAGAAGAAACACTTTCGAAGAAAACTGCATACCTGTCTAAATCATTCTGTAGGGTTGAACTCGGAGAAAAAGATTATCGTCGATCACTGGATTTCTACTGTAGATAGTTTTATTTCGATCGATATTTCTCGATGGTCTTTCACAAACACTGTGCGTTGTCCAGGGTATTTTGTCTTTTACAAGTCCATCGGCTGACCCCCACATGAAGTACTAGAAATTACTGCGACAAGACAATGTTGGAGTCAAAAGCTTAAGAATTAATAAGTTTTACTAAAATCTAGGTCAAATATAAAATTATGTACAGGGTGATAATAATCAGTGCGGCTTTTTAGCCGAGTCATATTCGCTATACCAGTGACGTCCGTCTCCTTTAACAGTCAGTGCATTAGTACTTCTACACTTACATTTTACATTTTCTCAGCGCCAAATGTGATGAGTTATTTCTTTCTTAATTGGTGACTCTTCACACACGTCACAGGCTATATTCATGGGGAAAATGCTGATGCAGTGTGAAACTAGGAGCAAGCTGTTCCTATGCGCTAGCAACATTCACACGTATATATAATATACATATATATGAAGCATGTATAAAGTGATCTTAGCGAGATCTTAACTTTAACTTTTATATAATAAAATTTATTTAGGCCTTTAAAACAATGAAGTACCCTATTTTCTATGCTACAACTTATTTGAATTAACGTGCATTTCAATTACAATCAATTATATATTTATGTATTTATTGGAATAAATATCATAAATATAATATAAATATAATAATAAAAATATATAAAATATAATTATTTAATATCGGTATTGCTTTTTATCTTTCAATTCTTTAAACAGATGTCGCATAGTCGAAAAATGTCACCTTCGCCAATTATTTAGAGAATGTAATGTGTATTAAAAGAAATAAATTATTTTTATTGAGTCTTTCTACACTTTAAAGGATATAAAAAATTCTGTATACATTATAACATATATTTTTATATGATTTTTTTTTAAATAACGCTTCGGAAATTTATATGCAACATTTTTTTGCAATTTTAATGGTTTTTAGAGCACAATATTAGAGGAAATAGCTAATTTTGAAACAATTCTTACCGATTGAATATTCAATTCGTCTTCAATATTCTCATTTATTATTACAGAAAAAAGTGTATAATAGATTGATCTCTGCGGGTATTGCATTTTGATTCCGTAAAATTCTTTTGGTACATCTTTATTATAGCAGCTGCCAAGTTTTGATTGCAATGTATCGTATAAATATCATAAGGCAAATGATTTTACGACATGTGTAAGTGACATTATATGTGAAACGTATGAATATTTACAACTGCATAAGTGTGTCACTGTGTGATTTCACAGCATTTTAAATGTAGTCAATTATTCGTCGCAAAAATATAATTAAAAAATCGTCACAAATCACACAATTTCCACAGAATTGTCACAGTGTATTTCACAATATTGCCACGGTCATCACAGAATTATCAAGTCTTAGTGACAATTTCGTCACAAACGACACAAATTTCACAAATCTTTCACACCGTGACATCACAAAGTGATCATAATGTAACGTCACAATCGAGCTCCAAAACGGCCATAAGACTTCACATTCCATTTACTCTGACTTCACATCGACGGTCACAAAGTTACAGTGGAATTTCTCACCAACATTGTGACGTCACCATTTCTGTATTTTATTAAAATGCAAATATTATTTGTGATTTAAATAATTTTATCAATTTAAATAAATGCTCCATTCTTATCTGAATCACATACGAATTTTAAACATATTTCAAAGTAAAGACATTCAGAATACTCCTTATTTGATTAAAATTTATAAATTTCAATTAATACTTGTTAGATGAAAATTTTATCTGCAGAAATTGTAAATTAAAATATTTTCATGGAAATCTGCAATATTTTTATTCTATAATCCTTTTTATACTCATATTTTCTCAGCTTTGGCTTTCTTCTATTTTTCGACGAAATTGTAATCCTATTTTTCTATTTAAAATCAGTATTAAGATAAATCGCATTATGTTTATTCTGTTTCAGTATTTGTGTACACACACACATATATATATACTATCGTTTGTTGTGATGTTTATAATATATTTTGAGGAGGATTACCTGTTAAGACATGACATTTGTATATGATTTTTTGACATGTAAAAATAACGAGAAGATGAAAGACAAATAAATCTTCTTACACTGCATAAAAACAAAAGAGCAAAACTTAATTATTTTCGGATTTTTTAGCTTTCACGAATAAAAATTCGAGAATATTTTTATTAAAAAATATTTTAATTTCTAATAAGAATTGTGTCCTTTGACATAAGTAGGGAATAGATTTTTTTTATTCTATATTTTTTTACTTGTAATTAAATACTGACTGATGTAGAATTTCGAAATGTTTCATTATAATATGTGGAGTGAAAATTTATAGAAAATATTCTTCATTTGTTTTTTTGGTAAAGAATAAAAGAAAACGGAAAAAATCACCTATTTTTAAAATAATAATAATAATAATAATAATATATTTTTCAGATGAAATTTGGTTCCCAGGCGCAGTTCTCGTACAAACTGGTTTAACACAGGAGTTCGACAAATTTTAGTTGTTTTAGTATCAGAAAGATCGTAAAGTACTGGTTGCAATATCTGCATACAGATTTTTTTTATCCATTAAATAAGGCAAATATTGCTCAATAAAAATTTTCGTAAAAGATACTTCAAAGTCTTTGAAGCGACAAACACTGTTAATATAAATAAATTAGTTTATTTAACGCATAAAACCGCACTTACTGAAAGAAAACTTTTACAGTATTTTTCAACAGAATAAACATAATTATAAATTTTATATTAAATGCGATATCTTTTAAACAGAATCTATGGATGTTCCTAGCTAGTTTTTTCAAGAATACTCTAATAGTAAGTATAATTTTTTTTATCCTAATTAAATAACATTTTTGCCTGAAAGACAAATGGTTCTTGTCCTCCTTGAATTTTCAATAAGTGGGGTATGCTCTCCGAAATCAGACTGCCCAGTTGTTTTGCAACAATATGTTACTATATATATTAACGACTAATTTTAACTAATATCCTTTCTGTTGAATAGTTTTAAAGGTACAGAAATTCAAACTTTGAACTTTGGACTATTGAACGCATGCCATTTTATATTAGAGTTTTTTAAATATCCAAAACTGATAAAATATTTTATTTTTCGTCAAAATATTTTGCAGAGCTCTGTTTAAACATAATTTAAACATGTGTGTCAAATTTTATCAAAATTGGTTCCGATATGTTCACGACTTTTTAGATGCGTTTGTAATTGTTTAAATACGCGGCACCTATATTCGTCGTTCTGTCCGTCCTTCTGTGTGTCTATCCGCATTTAAGAACGCAAAAACTACGAAGCCAAATTGCTTGAAGTTTAAAATATATAATTGTTATATAAATTTTTCTAGTAATTTAAAATTTTATGAAAATTGGATATATAGTACCTGTACCCTATATGGACACCTTAAGGAAAATGTATTTTTTTCACCCCCATGTACAAGTCAGAGGACTCCAAAAATGCGTGTCCACTATCCTTGGACTATTGACTATCATTATTAAAATTAGCTTCATTGTAATTATTATGGTTTAATTTATATGATAAAAACAAAAAATGTTTACAAGTGTCCATATAAGGAACTACCTATTCCTATTATGGACAGGTGTTTCCTTATTGACTTTCTACACAGTGTGTATGGAAGAGCCACTTTTCCAAGGGATTTTAGAGGAGAGGGAATAAAAAAAATGTATCTTAAAGTATTCGGAGGAGGAGGGGGACAGTAAATATCTTTAGAACATGCATTTTCAAAAGGGGAGGATCATTTTCGGCTTTTACCCTTCGAAAACCCATGCAAAGCCCCTTAATTACTAATCTTATGAAATAATATTGTTGGTTTTACTTAGCTTTATAGCATCTGTCTGCGAATTTACATGTGTTATTACCCAGTCCTCACAGCGTGGACAAATAGAAACTTTTTCACCATGGGCAGTAAGTCCCATATAATCCTCATGAACATATCTGCCGCATGTGATGCATGGCCGCATGTTTGAAAAAGCATCAATACATCAAAAGAAGCAGTACCAGCTCTCTTTTGTTGAGGAAGTCATACCATTGGTGCCTATGATTTCGCCAACAGATATCCTACTGGCGGGAGGGGGCTTCTTTTTATTTTTCTGCAAGGGTTTTTTGAAGGAATGTTTTGGGGGGATTGTTCAAATGGCATCTTGTTGAACAAAGGCTTTACCACTTTGATGCCTTTTCAATTTATTGCTTGGCAACGTTGAATTTTCTTCTTTCTTATAGTTGTAGTCGATGGGGACATAAGCTGTCCATATTGGGAACCAGGCGTAGTTTTACTAAATCTAGTAACAAATGAATAAGGAAAATATTTTAAAGCAAAATATGCAATAGCAATCGAATATTAATATTATCTTTCTAAAATATTCCACTTTTCAACATTTAATGTAATTTTACCATATCTAATAAGAATTTAAGCTTATAAGTAATTAAGAGCAGCACATCTCGAAGCAACAAGTTTCCTTGTAAATAGCGAATAGCGCGCTTTTTTACACTTTCCAGCCTTAATTATCTTTTCAACTGCTTTTCTTCGCGAAAATGTTGAGCCATCTCTCGATTAAAATTACTACCTTTAAAAATATTAAGGGTGTCCATATTGAGAGCCCTGTCCATATAGGGTACAAATACCTTATAGTTCAATTACAGGGACAATGAAAAATTTTCCGTTACATTACAGCCAATTGGAAAAATAGTTTCAAATGCTGTTTAATGATGATACAGTCTTTCGAAACGTATTAAAGATATGCATTTAAGAACTATGTACTAAAATATACATTCTCTAAAACTTGCAGTGCAAAGAATATTCGATATTCATTTACAGGGTCTTAAAAAATGTATTCCGTTACATAATGTATATAGGGGGGAGCATTGTTTCGAACACGTTTTAATTATAAGTATCTGTAGGTTTGGCCTACAGACGGTGGTAAATTTTGAAGAGTGCTCTTTTCAACAACAAAAATTAAAATATGATTAGAGATAAACCCAGTATAAAACTTTATTTAGCCGTTTTTGAAATTTTTTTAATTTCATTTTTTCTGCAAGAACTGGTTTTAGCAGAGTCATCCTATGTGAACTTCCTCCCAAATTCCCATTTTGACAGCAAATTTTGAAATATATTCTGACTCTATTAAAAAATCGGCCAATACCGTACATTATAAAGTTCCTAAATAAGAAAAATCCGCGAAATGAATGTGTTTGAGAACAAAATTGAATTAAAAAATGAGTCTTAAAAAAAGCAGTTTGTTATTTGAATGCATCATCAATTCGTCAATCATGATCGCTTCAGGAAATTTTGTACAAAATGCCCACTTTGATGGCACTACAAAATGGCACTACAAAATGCCACACAAAGCTTTTTCAAAAAATATATTCAGCCTTTATCAAAAAACTTCCTAAAAAAGAGAACCTGTCAATTGAATGCGTTTGAGAGCAAAATGGAATTTAAAACTGAGTCAGAATGTAAGCAGTTTCGATTTGAGATTTTTTTTGTCCAACTCCTATTTTTGTTTAATTTATTTTTGCTATAAGAATTGTTCCTATAAAAACTTGTCAGTATAAAAGTTGTAGATATTATTGAGAAGATGTAAAATAGACTTAATCGGATTTGATAATTTAAGATTTGATGAAATTAGTAATTTTTTCTTTTTCCACCCCCTTTCTCTTTTTGTTTTCGTTTGTAATTTTTTGTGGGTAAGAGTTGGTCCCATCAAAAACTTGTAAAACCTAAAGTTTTATATACTTTTGAGAACTTTTATAAAAAATTTTGTTGGATCTCATATCATGAGAATTGACGAAGTGATGATTTTTTGTCTCCCCAAAACCGCATTTTTTCGCCCCTTGAGCCCATTTTTAACTTAATCAAAATCTGTTATGGGTTTTTTCGGTTTAAAAAAATAACCATTTCTATTCCCAGCCCCTTGGACCGTTTTTGCTCATTAACGAACTTGATCGAGATTTTCTGCCCTTTGAATTTATATATCAGTTTAGAGGTGATTTGAGCAGAATTAGAGAAGTATCATGTACATATAAATGTGTTATAAATATATATATAGAGAGAAACTTTAATGGTGGTAGTTTTGGGGTTTATAGGTCATAGTTGTCGTAGATTTGCAAAAGTTTTTTAGATTTTCCAACATAAGAGCGACTGCGATAGATAGTATTTCATACGAAATCTACCTAATAAACTCTTTCCTATTTCATGAAACTGATATACATTGCTGTGGTTTACTACAAGTTACTTCCTGTGTAATAGAAAGCAGACAGTATTTACAGGGCCACACAAATGATTTATGATACTATACTGTTTCCGAGTTACTTTGTCTTATTACGGCAAGATCTGAATATTTTTGAAACAATATTATAGTATGAAAGCACCTCATTTGCTACGATTGACGTACAATTTCCGTCTTGTGTAACATTTTGACTCATTTTACCTGGAATGACAAATTGTTGAATCTAGAAGAAGCTCTCGTCGTTTTAAAATGTTTTTCACATTTATTTGCTTTCTTTTTTTGAATAAATTTTAATTTGTTTACGTGCACTTCCCTAACATATTTAAAAATATCATATATATGATATAAAAAACTATCATATACGTGTAATGAAAATGTTCATTTCTCTTTCTAAAGTCATTAATAATGTTTCCTTTTGAAAAAATGCATCCTAAAAAAAATAAAGTCTAATGGAACATTATATCGCCGAAATTCCAATTATAATATATTCTAAATAAGAAAAAGGATTAATTATTTACGAAGCCCTATTAAGGTTCCTAAATTGATTTCAAGACTCGTATTTTTTATGTGGTCTTAGAAAAATTACCTTTAATTAAAGAATAAATTGTTTATAAGTTCAATTAAATTTTTTTTCTTGTTTCTGGAAAAGATAATAGCAACGTTATAAATTCAAGAACATATAAACGATGTTTATTTGACCTCATTTCCTTTTTATATGTGTTTATTCGTGAGAAGAAACAGCAATTTTTGAAAAAAATGCTTTCTTATTCGGAAAATTTTAATTATGAGTCAACTATTTTGATGTTCGCTTGGTTAGGTCGCCTTGAAAAATTTACTTAATTAAGTAGGAAATGTTAATTTCTTTTCTCTAGAATTGTTTATCATTTAAAAATTCGAAGTCTATTTTTAACAAAATAGAATGTACTGTTCGAAAATTAAAATACTTTCTGATAAATAATTACAGAGATTTATAGAGATGGATGCCAAATTAATTTATTATGTAAGGTATGTGAAAAATGAGGTAATTTACAGAATTTGTTTTGTGGTGCAAATTTTGTGTTGTTTTTAAAAATTCAGTTTAAAGACACGTTCAGCTGCAATTGCTATAAAGAACGCAAAACGAATGTGTAAAAGAATAAACAAAAACAACTTTTCTTTAAAACGTCACTCCGTTTTGCTAATAAAAGACCCCCAAAATGCATTTACAATTTTAACAGCCTACTAAGAAATTACGCGCGAAGACAAATGAAATCTAAATATAATAGAAGGTATTATCATTGAAAACAAATAGCATATTTGAAACGTTTACGCAGGAGTAATATAACGCAGGAATATATATTTGACTAAACCGATTGAAAAAAAAATACTGCCGGCTTCGTCTTTTGTTCGAAGGTAGATTTCGCAATTCAAATTAAGTATTAATTACACCAACAAAAACTATACTAATATTAGAGATAAACTCAATTTAACAATTTTATCTCGCTGTTTTTGACGATATTTTAATTTCAAAATCTTATTAATGCCACATTCAGAATTTTAAATCCACCCCAATGGGCCGATTTTTCTCATTTGCTATCTTTTCTGAAATATCAGACATCTGAATGGTTTTGATGAGTTTGAAGAAGATCCATGTTTGAATATCACCATAGTTGGGTTGTTATCATATTTCAATACGTTTTTCAAACTCATATTAACTAGCGGACGTTCGTTATAAGTTCAATATGACGTAATATTCACTTTTTTTTTAACTTCTTAAAATTATTTATATAAAAGTCATAACTTAAAATACAATATTTTAACTTGATTCAAAAATAAAATAAATAATATGAATTTTAAAAAGCTCTCTGGATTACTTAAAAGGTTACTAAAATTGTAGCACGGATGTTACAAGTTAAAATACATGTTATTTGAAACTTCTGCTTTAATTAGTAAAATGCATTTTAACTATTAACATCTCTTCTATTATTTAATTGCCTTTTAAGTAAACAAGGAGCTTTTTAATGTTAGTATTTTATATTCTATTTATTTCATTTTCATTTTTCACGTGAAAATATTTCTATATAAACAGTACTCGGTACTGGGCGCTCATTAACAAATTAAGAACAGACCATGGATTTGATTAATGACGGTGCTAATTATAAAGATAATCTGTTACAAACAACGGTAAGCTTCATGGCCGAATGGATAGAGCATTGATCTTGAAACCAGAGATTGGGGGATCGAATCCTTCCCGTCTAAGCGTACTCCGAGCAAAAACTCCTTAACTCCTCGCGAAGCACGTGTGTCTCCAGAAAACGCCCATTGTTAACACTTTATTCTTGACATTTGTTTTCGATCTTATAAAGTGTTTTCTTTTAAGTATTAGCTAAAAAATGGGAAATTTTTTTTAATACATTTTAGATATTTTTATTATTTTCTCTCAGTATTTTTATGTATTTTTTGGCTGTAATTTCACAATATAATCTTTTATAATTGATTTTTGGCCTTACTTTATTCTTTTAAAATTTATACATTTACGATTTGTTCATTACAATCCCCCCACCAGATAGTTTTGTTATAGTTTTAAAAGCAAATTTCTGTTAACATTTTCTTTTTTATTTATAGATTTTTCCCCATGTTTAATCTCTGTGTTTTTAAAAATTGTTTAAGCCTAAAGTGGCTGATTGACCACAGTAGTAATTTTTTAGTATCCTTTTAAAAATGCAAACACGTCATTTTGACGGGCAGTCTTCTAGTATATATATATTTAATTTAACAAGACTTTTCTTTAACAAGTTCTCAAAAACAGTGCAAACAACGGTACACACAACGCTACATATAACGGTACATATTTTATTCATCTTTTATTTATCAATATTTGGAATAATAAATATAAGTAGAATTTTCAAATCATGATTAAGAATGAAAAATAATTGAAACACAATGTTTTGATTTTAAATAATAATAATGAACGATGTTACACAAGAGTATATTTCTGTAAATTACATCCTTCCCTTATTACAAAGATAATGCTGAACAATAAAGCAAATTATTCTAGAATTGCTTGTTTTGCTTCCGAAATATATCAATTCAATTTTTAAATAATAAATATCTATCTACACAAACACACTGTAAATGTTTTATTGCCTTGAATTCCAATATATATTTTTGAAATAGAAAGCATCGACTGAGAAGAATGATAAATTAATCTTTACTTTACACCGCTGTCATTCTTTCTATAAAATAGAAGAGAGATCTATAATTCTGACGCTCGTATAAATGCAGGTTAGCCCTTTGAATGTCATTTTCCTTTCATAATATGTGAACATATCCAGGGTGATTGATGCATTTTCACCCCAAGTATTTGCATAACAGGAATGTTTCGTTATCCGGGATTTCTAGTTGTCGTAAATATACAAATTGGGCGAATAGTTCAGAGACTTCCAATTATCAGAGTGAAAATGAGCACGTCATTCAAGTTCTAGCTGCGACTTGTCGCAAGTTGTGTAGGTGTTTATCTAGCTGCATGATGGGATTCAATATGTTCTGTTTGTGTGCCTAATGTTTTCACGCTTTATTGGATAAATGGAATGTCACATCTAAATACACAATGAATTGTCAGTAAGAGTGTGAATTCGTATTTTGCTCTCTAAACCTGCATAAATGAAAATACCAAATAAAAGTTTATTATAAAAGTACTGTAACTTCATTTGTCACTTTTTAAAATCATTAGTATAACCATTGCAATTGTAAGGATTTATATAATTGTAAAAATTTTAGTCTTATTTAATCGCAGAAAAAAGGTACAATGCCTGCGATTAAATACACAATTTGTAGTTTTCATCTGACAAAGTTTCAAACCTCGCGTAATCGAGAAAGTCTAATTTTGGGAAATCGCCCAAATGTCATACATTTGGGAGAACCTCTAACGACGTCCCTTTATTTTGATTGCAAACACGATTTTACGATATCAGCTATACAATATAAAACTTTCTTTAACAGTGTTTTTAGTTGCCGGTTAACAAATAATATAGACTACTAGAAGAAATTTTTTTTTGATAAGACGAATTTTAAAACCCATGCCCTAAAATATTAAATAAAAAACTTCAAACCTAACTAAATATGTCATAGGTGAAAATTAAAGGACGCTACTTACAATGGAAGTTCATAACATGAACATACTTGTGATTGAAATTAAAAAGTAATTTTTTTAATTCCGCATAAAAGCACCTTTAGATACAAACTCAATATGACGTCACTAGTTACAGATTTTCGATAGTTAAGGATTTTCGATCCTATAATGACCGACTGCAAAAATTATCCCCTTATCTCTTCAAAAACAATAGGGCCACCGCGCCCATTAAACACTTTCGTTTTATAAGGGTTAGTGGGCACTTCCCACCTTAACGTGTCAGTCCTGTGATTTCACAAAGATCCTGCTTAGTCTAAAGTTTTAGAATCTCTTTTCTCCAATTTTACAAAATACTCATATTTTAAACGCATACAAAGTTATCGGGAAGAATTCCAAAGTTGTTTCTACTTATTCGAGGAATCCAAACATGCCGAGTCTTTGTACTAAAACTAGTGTGGAAATAGTTTGGCTAAAACCTGACACACCTTTGTATATTTAGCGTTTTTATCTTTTCATCAAGTATTACTATAAAGTGTACCATTTATATATGGTATTTTATGAGACATATCTTTAGTTAAGATAACTATAAATTGCTAATTTTAGTGTAAACTAAAAAGTTTATCATTCCAAAAAGTCTAAGTATTCTGTTGGTTAAGTACATCTTAACGCACAAAATTATATTTTAGCTGCAATTTTTGAAACACAGAGATATGCATCATTGATAAATATAAATAAAATTTAATATTACATAAAAAAGCGAAATTGGAAGATAGCAAAAATATTTTTTGAAAACTCCTTTGCTGAATATGAGATTTTAAACTCTGTAGTTATGATACTCAAAAAGACGTCTTGACTGTCATGGATGTATAAAATGGTTAAATATCTTCAGTTACCGCTAAAAATGTTTTTTAAATTTCTCTACATGAAAAGATATACACACAATTATACAGTTATAATTGGTAAATTTAATATGAGACCCATACATACTGTTTTAATAACAGATGATAGATATACATATTGATATATTTACAATCATCATTCCTTAGAATTTAACTACAGAAAATTTTCAAAAGGATGATCTTACTCTAAAAATAATCACAATCAATCTCTTTGGCTGAAAATTTGCAGTCTAATTCATATGGAGAAAAATAACACCATGCAGAAGAATTCATTTCTACAGGAAAATCACCATCACATAGTATACTCCTTGCACCATCATAGCCAATATTTTAAATTGGCATGTAAAGAATAGCTTTTATAATGAAAGATTTCGTTCTGACGCAGTTCTCTTCCAACTGTTATCGTTAATACTGGATCGAGCAGAAAATACTTCCGTATTATAATCAGTTCTGAAGTAACCATTTTATTAATATTTTTCCTGACTTTCTGATATCTGAACATTCAACTGTCCTTTCAGCATGGAGCTAACATTTATTCCGCTTCCTTGCTTTATAAGAAAATTTCTTATTTGGCGTCGTCATTAGTTTAGTAACTATACAGTGGTAAACAAAAAATATGTGTGCGGGGATCTATCTAATCGAAAAATCCTCCCAGGCAGATGAAGAAGAAATCAATCAACATGAAAGTATGCTTAGTTTTTTAATATAAAGCCAATATTTAAAATAAATATCTTCAATATTTTACAATCTATATCAACATTGCATTTTCATACTTTTGAATCAAATTTCAATTTTTTCATAAAATACTACAAGAATAAAATAGTTCACAAAGTAGTAATTTCGTAAAATATTCCTAGACTTAAAAACGACCAAAGTTTGAGGGTAAATGTAAAATTCAAATTATAAAAAATAATTATATCGTTTTAAAAATATATTCTATTAAATATTTCAATCAGATACATAGAACAGATCAAATATCATGCAATTTTTGTATTCAAAAATTTACTTTTTGATCTAAAAATAATTTATAAATTCAAATTAAATATTTCTTTAATTATGGTCATAATAAACTATTTTAAGTTCTATCAATACAATTGTTAAAAAACATGTTTTTAAATGTAGGGGAGACCGGGACTAGTTATGCCAGGGGCAAGTTGTGTCATTGAGCTTCCTGACTGAGCCAATAGGTTGCAGCAACTGTCGCGTCATGTGAGTGAAGAGGTTGATTGTCTCAATGTGTTGCGTATTTTTTGAAGCATAGCATCGCGTTGTTTTCGAGTTAAAAATATTTAGCTTGTTTTCAATCGTAAAAGTAAATTTTGCGATTATATTTGACAAAGATTATAGTTTATTATTTGATTATAGTTGTGACGAAGTCTAAGAGGCATGTTGTGACAGTGTCACTACTTAGCCCAGCATAATTTTTCATGAAGGTTTTTATATTTCTGGTGCGAAATTACAAGAGGCATACTGAAAGAGATAAAGCTACTTTAGTAGATTATGTTAGGGCTGCCATAGAAGTTAAATCAGTAAAGTGCAGTTTAAGGAAAGCCCAAGAAACAATCAGCGAATATGTTTTATGGAATTAGTCCTGCAGAACTGCGGAATTTAGTGTATGAGTTAGAAATGACATAAACATGTCTGAAAATCGGTTAACAAAAAAAAAAAAAAACTGCAGTGCTGATTGGTTGACTAAGTTTATGCAACGACATCCTACAATTTCCTTTCGAGTTCCTGAAGCAACAAGTTTGAGAAGAAATACAAGTTTTAATTAACATAATGTAGACTTTTTTTTAATAACTTAGCGTTTGTATTAGAGATAATGAATTTTATTCAAATGACATATGGAATATTGATGAGACAGGAATAGAAACAGTGCAGAAACCTGTAAAAATAATTGCAGATAATTGAAGACTTCCTATGTTCCTCGGTAGCTGATCGACAGTTATCTATCGGACATGAGAGCGTTTAAGACCAGAATGATAATGAAAAAAAGTAAATATGTCAATGTTAATAAACCAAGCATTTCAGCAATAACTTTAATAAATGATGGTGAGATCGCAGGACCGTCTTCAGAAGTAAGAAATCTCATTAATTTAGTTGATTCTATGACAACTGATAACAGCAATGTGTCTGTGGACTCATAGCAGTGGTCTTACAGAAATAAGACCACTTCCTAAAGCAGGACCTTGAAAAGGCAAACGATCTATTCTTAAATGTTTGAAATCTACCATTCTAATAAGCACACCTGTAAAAGAGAAAATTTGATCAGAACAAAAAGCAAAAGAACGCAGAAAGCAAACTGAAGAAGAAAAAGCAAGAAAAAACTATATGGAAACGCCAAGCAGTGCATAAAAAATTACACCTACGTTATTGAAAAAAAGGGAGAAGCAAGTATTGAATAGCGCTGAAGATTATGAAAATTGCTTATGTCTAGTTTGCTTGTAGCAATATACACTTTCTAGACCTAGAGAAGACTGGGTGCAATGCATGACATATAAAAGATGGGCGCATGTCAAATGTACCAAAAATAAACCTTATTATATTTGTATTAACTGAAAATCAGACGCTGAAACAAGCGATGACAATGAGTGACTGAAAATATAGGATATAGGCTTACGCGTTGTGGTAGGCTCCCAAGTCCAATATCAATATGGCCTATGATTAGTGTTGGCGTACTTTTTATTTCTTTCTTGATTAAGAATTTTTTTTCTTCTTATTACTAAGTGTCTCTAAAAGTATGTTTATAAAGGATTAGAAGTTTACAAGTGTTAACGATTTAACTATTTTATTTTCATTTGATTTGCATTATTATTAAAACCTGGAAGTGTTTTATTGTGTTAAGAACGTTATGAATGAATAAATTTCTCCTTCTTGGTTTAACATATCCCATTTAATCGTCTTTCTTACATAATTTGTATATGTTACAATGCACTTGTATATGTCACTAGTGAAAAATGCTCCAAGGAGCAGTGCAAAAGCAGAATATGATTTTAATTGAGCATTAAAAAGTAATGGACAAGTGCTTCTGTTAATTACTGAGCATGAGGAAGGATAAGGGATCCCTTCTTGGCTACAACTCACTTCAATGCCAACTTTGAAAAAATCATATTTGCGCTTTTTCCACATAAAAGAAATTTGCGGTTCTTTAGTAGAATTTTCCACCGTGCTTTAGATGTTAACCAGAGGTGTAGTCATAAAAATAACATAAGATATATGCTCTAAGCAGAGGGATATTCTAGAATGTGTATACTATAAGCTTTCTTGAAAAACAGAGGGTATATGGTGTTCTATTAAAAAGTCCAGAAGGTGTACGGCGTATAGCCTGTACTACATCTCTGATGTTAACTGCACTGTTCACTCTGCACTATACTACAAATCAATTTTCTGTGCAATTATACACTTAGGGTATGCTTGGTGGCAGTGCATGAATGTGATACCTGCAGGAACTAGGTATCTGGCATTATGTCGCCTTCCTTTACATTTATGTTTAATTAAGCTGCATCTTTACTGGTTACGTCTTTACACTATACATTTTTATAGTAACTGCGACTGATTTGTTTTCACGGAAAAAGCGCAAATATGATTTTTTCAAAGTTGGCATTGAAGTGAGTTGTAGCCAAGAAGGGATCCCTTATCCTTCCTCATGCTCAGTAATTAACAGAAGCACTTGTCCATTACTTTTTAATGCTCAATTAAAATCATATTCTGCTTTTGCACTGCTCCTTGGAGCATTTTTCACTAGTCCTTCTATTTTTCCATATTCCATAGGGATACTGCACAACTTGTTTTGTATTTTATATATAGAAAACAAAATCTTATTTGTATTGAAATTAAAAAATGCTACATACTCTATACTCTGGTGTTACAAATTAAAAAAAAAAATTAAACAGGTTTTTCTATGCCAAAATTCTACGGTGGTTTAAAAAAAAAAAAAAAAAAAAAAAAAAAAAAAAAAAAAATCAGTTTTTTACTAAAGTGAATAAAATAATAAATCCTTTCAAAGAATAGATTTTTCATTCAAATATCCATTATTTTTGCCAAAAATAGGAACTTTTTTTATGCAAGAGTAAAGTTTGATAAAAAAACCATGCTTCTTTTTTTTCTTAATCCGTATTTATTACTGACTTGTTAAAAACGTACTCCACGCTTTTATAGGAAACGATTGCTTTACTGTGTTATGGAGCATTCTCATTGGCCATAAAGAGACATTCTATAAAAGCTGTGGAGTTACTCTGCAACAAATGGGTCAAATTTTTAACAGTGACTGTTAAAAATTTGCTGCATTTTGCTGCAACGCCCTCCACCACTTGTATGTAATATCTCTATTCCAACCGAAAGCGCCATTTCACGGCCAAGTAACCGTTTTCTATACAAGCAGGGGAGTGCGTTGCAGCAAAATGCAGCAGATTTTTAACAGTGTGCATATCCTTGGCGCTATAGTTTACAGGAGTGGTACATTGTTCAAAATTTGAAACTTTTGCTGCATCGCCACTCCATCGCTTTGATAGAATATCTCTATTTTTATCGATGAGAATCCTCGATAATGCATTTAAGTAATCGTTTTCTACTTATCTACTATTTTTTTTCGTATATTTATTTTTTCAATCAACACCAAGGTGCGCACTTTATTAGAAGACGCGCTCTATTAGAGGGCGCATTCTATTAGAATAAATACGGTATATACTAATAATAAATACACTTTGTTAAAGAACAGGGCCCCAATATTTGACAGGTATGCCAGGCATTTTTGCCATTGATGCCATTGTGCTAAAAACAAAATATAAATAAATGAAAAAAATGGATAAAATATAAATTTGGCATGGTGCAAAAAATTGCCTAATTTAAAATTAAAAATAAAATTTGATAGCCACCAGGGCTAGACACCGTGCATAATTATTCAGTAAATGATTCATTAACACTAGAACGCCCGGAAATTCTACTCAAGTTTGAAAATAATATTTCTCACCAGAATTTTTATTCAAAATTATTTGATTTATTTAACGTAAATTTGCGTGGATTAGATTTTAATTATTTCAAGAAATTTTTTCTGGTTCGAATTGAAATTTAGTTACATGATTGGAGTCGAATCGACTCCATCCGGGCGTTCTAGTGTTAAAAAATGACAAAAATCAGCATGTCAAAAATTTCAAAAAAATTCATAATTCGTTAAAAAATTAAGTTAAAAATAAGAGAAAAAAAAGCATTCTGTATTTTTTATGCTTAATCGAATGGTGTAACTGGTTTTTCTCTCCGATGATCACAAGTACCTTAGATTGATGACTGCTATTCTTTTATTTCATCTTGTAAAAAAACTGTTTAACGTAAAGCTATGAATTTTTGCAGGATCAATTAGCATCGCAAAATCTTTAAAATAAACTTTACCGCAACATTCTATCTGCAATAGAACGTTAGATATAACCATTTATGACCAAGTTTGGAAAATACGCAATTTCAGAAAAACCGCCCAGCGAAATAACGTTTTCTCGATGACTACCTCGGGATAAAAAGTTTGTCTTTTCTTTTAAAAAAAATTAAGTTTTTATCTTTAGTAGTTTTCGAGAAAAGTGCTGTGACACAAAATTTTTGTCCGATTTTCAGAATACTCAACAGTACACCTTCAGTATGCCATAATTTTTGTGCTATGTTGTGCTTCTTGGTCAGACGAACATTTAAAAAAAAATCATCAAAATTGGATAAGTATTTAGTTAGTTATTGCAAAAAGAAAAATTGAAAAATCCGTGTGCATTATCGCTCAATCATATTATTGTTGCGCGCTGCCGCGCGCACAATGATTTATGTGTCACAATGTGCCCCAAGCTTGTCACATTTTTCCCCTTACCGGGGTTAGTAGTGACAAATTTCGAGGTTAGGCAGAATTCATTTTGTGTTATGAAAAACATTAATAATGTTAATAGTAGTTTTATAAATATGTTACGCAAAACTTACTCTAATTAAATGAAGCACTAAATGTTTCGCTTCAGTTCAAATCTTACGGCTAATATAAAAAATGCCGAAAATTTCACTACTAGCCCCGGTCGCCCCTACAGCTTAATTCATTAATTTTTTAAATACAAGTAAATTGGATTTTTTTTTCTTTACGGAGAAAACAGGCCGTCTCTGCTAATTGTAGTTCAGTAGATGTATATTGATTTTAGATTGACACCGGATTCTTATTTTCATAACAATGAAGTTGAATATATTTTGAGACAATAGGTAATCAGAATATATATGCCATAGTTTACCTCATATCTAAGCGAATTATCTAGGCACATCACCTTTTAAGATCTTAATTTCATTTTCAAAATTTAATCGTAAACACTTAAGACAAATTCTTTCACAGGTCTATATTTTTTTTTCTTAATTATATATTTTTTAAGAGTTGCTTTTATCTACGGAAGTCAAATATGTAGCCAAAAGCTGCGTTACCATTATAATTTAAATATTGATAATCAGTCGTATCATTAATTGTCTCTTGAAGGAAGCTTACCATAATACACATTGAAATAAAGTCTCTTTAGGCTACAATTAATATTTATTCAATAGCAAAATTTTAAAAATATCACAATATGTTTTAAAAACTTATTTGGTTACAAGCATTTCAGTTCATATTCATTGGAAGTATACCGTAACAATTTTCATGAAAGTTTCTGCGTAAAAAAATAACAAGTACAGCTTTATTTTTATTTTTTTCCCTATTCCTTAAAGAAGGTATTGTATTCGAGAAGACTTTTGTCTTTTAGGAACAAATTGGACTCCATTTGTGACTTCCTGAATACGATTTTGTGATCTTTGTCTTAATATATGTGTGCGTATCTTTGTGTCTGTGTTACAAATTTTCTATCGCTGTAATTTAAAGAAGTTTAAGGCATTCCATGAAACTATATATTTAATTTATTTATATCATAAATGTATGTTTTATAAATTTCTGTACACTTATCATATCATATAGCATTGCACCATCGTATTTATACAGATGTTCTTGATTGCTATTTTCATCTTTTAGGGTAGTTTTTTCAAAGTTTACGGCGCGCTTTTCTGGAAAGGTGACATTGTTTCTAAAATGAAACGTGAAATGTTTTCAAACTCCTTTGGACTAACTTATTACCAAGACGAAAACATTTAATTCTCTTTCAATTTACTAATTTCAATTTATACGAAATTTTTTCAACAATTAAAAAATTAGCAGGTCGGTCTGTAGCGTTTCTTTATTTGTGACTTTTTACTAATCTTCTGTTCTTAATACGATATTCCCGCATTTCAAAGGGGAAAAGTAACTAAGCAGCGATTTTGATAGAAAACATTAGTCATTTGCCGTTTCCTGCAAATAATGTTTTAAGACTTTCATGTACATTATCATTTTACTTGTTCTCTGTTTCCAATTTTACTCAGATACTAGACTTTGAAAAAAGTTTTGTTTGAAATGTTACCTTTTAAAATAGCTTTATTCTCTTTTGGGTGAATGCAAAAAAGGAGATATTGAGAAGCGTTATAATTTTATTTTTAAATATTACTTAAGTAAAATAAATCATTGCTTAAGATTTTTATGTTATTACGAGTGTGCTTCAAATACAAAATTTTCAATACACCATTGCCTTTTAATGTGGATACCTTCAAAAAAAGTCCTATCGATTTTTATATCCTGATATTCGAAGTATTTTTTAACAACAGGCTTTGTCTGTTTTAATATATATCAACAGTTCAATAGGAAACAAAAGCGCAAACCATAACTTATGTTTCTCCATCATGATGACTTGTCAACTTGTTTATCGGATCGTATGGAAAGATCGAATAAGTTTCTGCATAATAATAGAGTCCCAATAGAAAAACTGGTATATGTCATAGAACCGCACAATATATAAGAAGTATATAAGGAAAAGTTGTGCCGTTTAGCTTTCTGCATTGTCACACTGAATTTTGAATTTTTAAAATTTATTGCTATCTTTAAATTTTAGCTCTCAGAAAGTGTAATTTAACTTTCTTATTTATGGAAATAAACCAACTTCCACAATTAATATTAGTAGTTTATGGTGTCAAATCACTGTATTAGTACCAGTGCCTTGATGGAATTTATACCTTGTTATTAATGTAAATCTTAAAATATGCATGTAAATACTTAAAAGACGTTTAAAAAATAGGTATTATTTATTTATTATTTACCTTATATCTTTCGTATGTACTCGCAACAATTTTCAATAGTCCTTCCAGCAGTGCCGGGAGGAAGAGGTAGCTTTCATATACTTATATATTTACTTATTTTCTTTAAATTAAGTTATATTATTCAAAAATACTAAGCTCAAATTAGTAGAACCTGATTATGAGCTTGGTCGAAATCTTAATTCAGGTGCACATGCACACTCATATTGAAATCAATTAATATATACATGAGATAACTCAGCCATTTTTTAAGATACAGACGAAACAAAAAATGCTCTGGAATCTTTGTATCAAGGTGAAATGCATCAAAGAAAAATCTTTTCCAAATTCTCACTTTCTTGTACCTAATTTTAATTTTTTAAAATGTACAAAAACATTTAAATGGCCGCCATTTTGAAATAAGATGACGGATGGAACTGAGTATCGAACTCGATTCAGGCCTCAGTATATACTATGCACACACCAAGTTATATCCAAATCGATTCATAAATACGCGTGTTATAACGTGACAAAAATCAGATCGTTTCAAAATGTCAGCCATAAGAAAAATTCAAAGTGCTATAACTCAATCATTTTTTAAGATATAGACAAAATAAAAAGTGTTCTGGTATCGTTGTTTTAGGTTCTAACACGTAAAATAAAAATATTTTTCAACTTTTAATTTTTTCGCATTTAATTTTAAATTTTAATTTTTTTAAATTTAAAATGGCCGCCATTTCGAATCAAAATGGGGCATGATGCTGGCCAACGAACTTGGTTGAGACATTTGTATGTACTATTTACATACCAAGTTTCATTCATGTCCGTTCATAAATACGCGTGTTATCATGTGACAAAAATCAGATCGTTTTAAAATGTCAGCCATTAGAAAAATTCAAAGTGCTATAACTCAATCATTTTTTTAAGATATAGACAAAATAAAAAATGTTCTGGAATCGTTGTTTTACGTTCTAACACGTAAAAGAAAAATATTATTCAACTTTTATTTATTTTTGCATTGAATTTTAAATTTTAATTTTTTTAAAAAATTTAAAATGTCCGCCATTTTGAAACAAAATGGCGTATGATGCTGGCCAACGAACTCGGTCGAGATATTTGTATGTACTATGTACATACCGAGTTTCATTCAAATCGGTTCATAAATACATTAGTTGAAGCCTGAAAAAAATCAAATACATATGTATATATAAATATATGTATGTCAACATTGGAACGGAGGGTGGTTTTGGGGTCTGGGGGTCATGATCGGTGAAAATATACCAAAATTTTCCGTAAGTACTTTCCTCCGGACGGCTGCAATAGGTAGCTTTTTACTTTTTGTAATGAAAGCTACCTAAAAGACGAAAAGATAATTGATTATAAATAGAAAACGTAAAAAAAACAGTCCGCTTGCGCAAACAAAGTTACGAGGAGTTCATTGAGACACCAACGATATTATACCAGAGTGCGAGGATATTATAAGAAATGACGTCATTACAAACACTATCATTTCTAAGCAAAATTTTAATGTATTCCCAGATAATTGAAGAGTAATGGTTTGATGTGGAAAACATCATTTTAGCTTTGTCGAAATGTATCACAATATTTTATTTTTGATGCAGTCTATATAAGGCTGTACTTGGTTTGTTATATTGAATATCAGAAAAATGCCCTTTCAGTCTTACTTTTAATGTTCTAGAAGTCTGACTAATACAGAATAAACTTTTTTGATGTTTTGTAGTGAATGGAATCATATAAACACCTGCTTTTTCATAATCTGAAACTGGATGAATTTTGTTAAGAATTAATTTTTAATTCGGGATCTTTATATTTTGTAGGATGTATAGCTATAAATTTCATATTATATTTTAGCAAAGCATATATGTCTCTCGTAAAGTTGTGGGATATATCCAAATTTGAAATAACTGAATTTGTTCAAAATTATGTCTCTTTTCGCTCTGGATTGTTTTGATCGATTAACTAAAATATTAATATGTTGTGGAGGGAAACCATTCTACAAAGCAATCTGTTTAATTGTATTAATTTCTTCTTCGAGGTATTTATCTGTACAGTCATCGAAGACACGCTTAACGTAAAATCTATAGGCAGCAGGAATATAAGAAAATGATGAGTTACAATGAAAAGAGTAGTATACGCCGGTCCGACAGGGACAACTATTTTTTCCCGGTGGCAACGGTCACGTGACCGATGACGTCATGCCGATGCTGTACTCTGGGACGGGGGGTCAAAAGGGGGGGGCGTGTTCGAACATGAGCTATAAGATGAGGGGTCAATTTTTTTTTCGCCTGAGGGGAGGAGGGGGGTTTGGAGGGTATACAGGCTATTACGATGATAGATGACCAGGTCCGTTAGGAAGATATCGAAAAACCCCACAATGATGTATCAGTCACAGTTTTTATTTAAACATAAGGGGAGGTACACTTATAATAATCGGAGAAAATCTCCGAACAGCTATTTACAACTTACTCAGTCAAGAGCAGCGAGTCAGGTGAAGACGTACATAGAAACAAACCGCCACTTTTGGCGTGAAAGAAAATCGCCAACATACACAAGTTCGCCCATGCACAATGGATAGTATACGCCAAAGTACAGTTAAAATGCAGCCGGCATGATCAGAATTCAATTTGGCTGCCCGGCTGGGATGGGGAACGGATATGGTTGCCAATAGATAAATGTTACACGTGTTGTTATGTCTAAGCAAAGGGGCACCAGATTTTAATGCGCAGATGTTAAATTATTTTTAGGATTTTGTCAAGAAAGGAAAAAGAAGCGTAAGCATAAATTTTAACCGCGATAGAGACAGGATCTCCTTATAAGGTAATGAAGAATTGATTCGATCAGGATTAGCCAACATCTGGAAATTGTTTTGAACGATTTATTAAAAATGTGGGTGTATTTCTCACAGGTAATCTTGGGCAGCTGCAGATTTTCGGTTAGAGAAATAATAAGCGAGGAAAAATGGAAAAGAAATGAAGGACATTTTAAAACTAATTTTGAATTGAAAAGGGAAGGGGGGTGCAAAGGAATAATTTAAGAAAATAACCAATATATAACGAAATAATCGTTATATATATCACCCGGTGCACCACAAAAAAAACTTTTGCTGTCCAGTGTGCATAGGCTAGAATAAAATATTGTAAAACATAAAAACATACATAAATGCAAAAGTTTTTTTTTATATGTATATGTAGAAAGTTGCTGTCATGATAATGGAGTCTTTTGTATTCAAAAACAGTCAGAAGTTCTAAAGTTTCTATATTTGTTTTATATTTATATTTATTGATCCAAGCTAGTACTGTATTTTCATATGTAGAAGCTGAGTCGACTCAGACAGTACAAAAACATTACTGCAGCTTTGATTGTTATCATGACACAAGTGAAAAATTTTTGAAATGTATACACAAAACATGAAACTAACACTAAATGAATGTAGAATAGAAATACACAAAAATAACATAATTGCATTATATATTTCAAAACAATTAAAAAGAGTAATATGATGTATATTAAAATAAAAAATGTTTTTTTGTAAAAAAGTGTTTCATGCCGAAGCATAGGATGACAAAAAAAGAGGTGCTCCAAGCACGCCCATAAAAATATGCGTCACCCTGAATCTTGTGTAAAACACAAGTATTATGGCATCAGCTTAGGGATTAGATGAGGAGGGAATTGTGATGCTCCCCCGAAGGCACTAGCGGTCTTCTGAAGGAGACCACGTCGAATTACATGAAAAATTGCATTGTTGTGAATTGGAATCACAATTCAAAACAATTTGAACTGAAACTCCAATTAAAATATTTGTCTCTCAACACAATGAAGCTTGAACCCTTAGGGCATTAATTTTGAACAGGAACAAGACTTCAAAGGGAAGAATTCAAAAAGAAAAAAAAAACAAAAAAAATGTATATCATATAACAACTAATACGGGCAGACAATCCTGGAGTGAAGAGAAACGAGCAAATGTGTCACAATCGAGTGGGGTGATAGACAAGTCATATACGAAAACTGTGTTTTATTTAACTACATGAATCATTTGTTTACTTTTCTAAACTACAGTACCTGTTTATCTAATTATAATATGTTTGACTTACAGTACAGGAATTGTTAAGTGGGATGTTAGCTACTGGAAAAATTTACTGAATTAATGGGGATTGTCAAAGAAATTTTAAGTGTACTGCAAAAAAACAAAATAAAAGGAAATAAAATTTTAAGTGAGTATGAAGACATATCTAAGTGTTAAAGGATAAGAATGATACCTAATACTGTTCCCAAGAGATCTTCAGAGCAACAGTGATGAACCAGCCATGATATTGTTAAAGATCAGTCGAAAACAACATACACACAACCATGAGCTCATTTGGTTGGATATGTAGTATCATAAAACATGACTTAAAAAATAATAAATAATAATTTACATTAGCTTCTTTTTCTTAAATTGTATGTGTGTGGTTGATAAAACGTATTAAAGTTAGTATTGTTTATATGACTTGATGCATCAAATAAGTGTCCATAACGAGGAGGTGCTAGTAGAAGTTTATCAATATGTACCCGAAATGCTGTGTTATCAGCAGCATACAACCTTTTAATTGAGAATGAAACAGGAGAATGTTTACAAATAACAATATATGGACCAGTATATTTTGTTTTAAACTTGTCACTTGATTTTAGATATACAATATCTTTTAAGAAAATGGATCTTAATTTAGCTTTCTGACCGTAATATTTATATCTTTTATCCTGAGCAGATTTAATGTTGTTATAAGCCTTGTGATATATCTTACTCAAATCATCAAGTAATTTGTGTACCTCAATATGTTTATCAAGAAAGGGTTGGTTGCACGACTGATAAAAGTATCAAAAATTAGAGAAAGCTCGCGTTCAAAATGAAGGAGGTTAGGAGAGTACAATGTAGTTGCATGTTTGGAGCCGTTATAAAGAGATTTGTGTATAAAGACTGCATTTTCGAATGAGTGACCTTCTTGTAAAAGAATATTGACTGAATATTTGATTGATTTATTGATTCGCTCTGCAATCGCATTTGATTGTGGTCTCGAGGCAGAACTGTGTAATACCTTAATGCCCATTGTATCATTAAAAATGTTATATACCTGAGAAGTGTACTGGGGTCCTAAGTCTGATAAGACAACCGAAGGTCTCCCAAAGGTGGTTATGTAAGAGAATCAGCATTTAACAACCTTACTTGCAGATATGTCATTAAGTGGAAAGAGTTCAATATGTCTCGAAAAATGATCAGTGATAGTTAAAACATATTTGCCATTAGCAAACGGTCCAAGGAGATCTGTACTGATAGTATGACCAGGGTACCTGGGAGTGTATGTGGGCTGCAATGGTGCGGGCGGAGTTTGATGATGTTTACATTGAAGACATTTGACACAAGATGCAACAAAGTTTAAAGTATCTACATACATAACCTTCCAAAAATATCTACCTGACAAGAATTCATAAGTTTTATTAAAGCCAAAATGAGATAAATGTGAAATTGTTAAGACTTTACTTTTAAGTGAATTTGGGACAAGAATGTGATATGAAAAAGTGTTATTAAGAATATTTTCTTTTCTTAACATTAAAACTTTTGAATCCGGGTGAATGAAATAATTAGGAAATTTTTTAGAATATCCTTTCTTTAAGATTTCTTTATAAACAACAGACAAGGTAGGGTCATTTTGTTGTTCGGTAGCAAATGTTTCATTTGAAATTTCTAATAAAGGGTCAGGATTTGTTTGTGTACCAGAAATAAAGTAGTTAACATGCATATTAGAATCACTCGAGCTGGAGTGTGGAGTATCATATTCTACAATAGGTAAAGGTTGAGGATCATGAATAAGCTCAGGATTTGTAGCTAGAGTCTGTTGATTATTTTCAAAATTACAGCGAGATAAGTAGTCAGCAAGTACATTTTTTTTTACCTGGAATATGTTGAAATTTGTATGTGTATTCTGAGAGATTCATGAGCCAACGAGAGATAATATCAGCCGGGTTTGTAGTTTTGTTGTACTTTTCCAGGGGTTTACTATCTGAAAGGATTACAAATTCTCTGTTGTATAAATAATATTTGAAAGCAGTAACTGATTTATGAATCGCCATGAGTTCTAATTTAAGTGCAGGATATTTTTTTCTGATGCTTTTAAAGATTTTGAAAAGTATGCAACAGGTAATAGTTCTTTATCATGTTCTTGTAGTAAGACGCCAGAAATAGCAACATTTGACGCATCAGTATTTAGATAGAACTTTTGTTCCAATCAGGTAATCTAACCATGGCTGGATTAAAGAATATCTTCTGTATGGTGTCCATAATTTTTTGGTGTTTACTTGTCCACTTAAATTTAGCTTTTGGAGTAGTTAAGTTTATGAGAGGTTGCACAAGTTCAGAAAAGGATGGAACAAGAGATTTGTAGAATGTAATGACACCTATGAGTGCTTTTAATTGACGTTTAGTTGTAGGTGTTGGAAAAGATGTTATTTTTACAATGTTCGACTGAACAGGAGAAATAGTTTGATTCTCTATGTGAAATCCAAGATAATCTAAACTGGTTTTATGAAAAGTGCATTTGTTCGGGGACAGTGTTAAATTATATTTGACTAATATTGCAAGAATTTTATCCAACTTATCACACATTTCTTCATATGAATTGGCACCAACAATAAGATCATCTTGGTAGGTATAGACACCTTCTAACTGTACTTCATCAAGTAACGAGTCCATTGAAGCTTGAAAAATTGAGGCGCTGGATTTTAATCCGAATACTAATCTCTTATACCGAAAAGAACCAAACATTGTAGTGAATGTGAGCTGATTTTGAAATTTTGCAGGCAAATCAATCTGATGATATGCCTGATGAAAGTCGAGAGAAGAGAAAAAACGATACTGTGAAAGATTTGAAATAATGGTTTGAATTTTTGGAAGTGGATAGGACGAACCTTGAATTATAGTGTTAACCATTCTGAGATCTAATGCAAGTCTATATTTCTGTATGCCTGTACCGTCTGGTTTCTTTTTAACAAGAAGCATGGGGCAGGCCCATTCAGAACAATGACGTTCAATGATTTTGGCATCAAGCAATTGTTTGATTTGGTTTAAAACATCCTTTTGCAATGCTTGGGGAAGAGGGAAAGGGAGTGTCTTTATGGGGTAATCATTAATGAATTTCAAATCAGGTACAAATTTATCAGTATGACCAAGTGTGTCTAATGATTTGGAAAAGGCAGGATAATAATTAAGTAACAATTTAGTTAGGTTCTTTGCTTCGTCAGATTTTAAGTGAGAAAGTTTAAAATCATTAGCCGATAATTCTTGCTTTCTTTTTTGTAAGATTTCATTAGAGGCTTGAATAAAATTTAGAAAGTGCTGTTCCGAGTTATTTTGCATGCAAGAATTTTCAGACGGATAATCAAGAATTTCCTCAATCCCAGACAATTGACCTATTTTTGTATGTTTAGGAAGATGAATGGCCTTTTCAGACGTGTTTTTAAGTGTTATCGAGAAGAAATAGTGTGTTTGTGAAGTTTTCCTTTTTTTATTGAATGATTTATTCATTTGAATAATGTCATAATTTCCTATTAATTCTTTTGCTCGTGCCAAATATTCAAATAGATAATTTCTGTCATTGTTGATGTTATTGGAAGTGTAAACAGAGCACCATATTTGTTGTTGAGGTTCTAATATTATTTTACGAGTTAAGAACACACCTTGATTCATTACAACATCACTCAAAGTATTGCATAATTTTGATTGTTTCTCTCGAGAAGATTCCGTACTGGTTTTTAAAGGAACAGAGAAATTATTCTTGACATGGAGACACTTGTTAAAAGTATCGATGACAACATTATATCTAGTTATGAAATCAAAACCTAGAATGCCTTCAAAACTGGAAGACTCAGGTATGTCAACAATATAAAAGTGATGCGAAAAAGCTTTTAGTTTTAACTTGATGAATATTCTGATGCACGCGGAAAATGAGACGTCAGAATTGACAGTTTTAATATTGACGTCAGTGGAGAGTCTTTTATATTTCAACACAGGTTTAAGTTAATTAAATAATTTTTGTGAAAGTAAAGATATACTACTACCAGAATCAGCCAATAAAGTAATATCATGGTTTGCTATGGTGGCTTTAACAAGAGGTAGGGATGGTGACATAGTGTTTACACTACAAATTATCTGAACATTATCACTTTCTGTTTGTGTACTGGTGTTATTTGCTATCTTTATGGAGTCAAAAGTTTGGGAACCTACTGAATTAACTAGTCTCGCACATGAAATTTTAGGTAAAACAGCGTCAAAAACAAAATTTGCTGATGTAGAAGTATTAGACTGAGACACAACACCATCAGCATAAAAATTGTATCTCTGTTTCAGTTTTCCTGAAATTGTGGAGTGGAGTTTGTGTAATTATTTTTCCTTTGAGTGTTTTCCCTTTTCCATTTAAAACAAGAGAGAGCGTCGTGATTGTTTCGTCCACATAACTGACAAACAACTGGTTTTTTATATGAAAACTTGTGTGGGGAATAACGTCTAGTGTAGTTCCGGTTCTTATAATTTTTTTTGAAACGTGAAACACCTGCGGAATGTTTTGGTCTAGTCTGCACATTTTTTTGCTCAGATTCGGTTTTAGTATCTGGAGGGGCAAAAGACAATGCATTTATTTTCTCAGAAATTTCTTTTAATTGCTTTTCAATGAGATTTTCTGGTCTGTGTACCGAAGGTAAGGAATGTAAAATTTTCTCATTCCTTAAAATTTCATGAAGGGTTTGTGCTCTTTCAACTGCTGTTTTATAATCATTAATGCCTTCTTCCTGTAATTTAATTCTAATATTTGAAGGAAAGGCTTCTAGGAATTTCATGAGTTTGATAGTGTTGCGTGCATTTTCGTCGTTGATATCTGCATAAACTGTAGCCGCAAGAACATTTAGTCTATGAGCTAAATTTTTTATGGTCTCAGAAGGCATAAGTGCTAAACTGGACAATTCAACAGAAGCAACACATTTACTAGGGGGGGGCGAAAAATGACGCAAATTCCTTTTCCAGGAAATCGAGGTCTGTTATCTTTTGTAGGTCAGGGTTTTGGGCTAGAAATTTTTGTGCAGGTCCAACTAACTTTCCCTTTAAGATTGCGATTGTTGTCTGTGGGTTATACTTATTAATTTCCGCACAGACTCTAATTTGATCAAAAAAAATTAAGTAAATCTGGATCTCCATCAAATTGAATGATATTTATCGGAATTTGTTTTGCCGCCATGATTACAGTTTTTTTTTGTTGTTTTGTTTTGTTTAAGCCCACAAGTTATTGAGAAATTGTTACACAGACCGGACTTATACCCTAAAGCACATTGAAAACGAGTAAATTTCCTAGCAAGTAAAATATATAAACTAGCAAAATAAATAGACCTTAAAAATATAATACTTCACCTTAAAGATATCTTATTTTAACCTCTTATGACAGTAAAGCAAAGGGAAGCACATACAAAAGTAAATCATTTAGAAAATAAAATAAATAAAATAGCAAAATAATTACACTTTGAAAACATATATCTATATATTCCTTCACTTTAAAAAAACTTATTTTATCCTTAGATAATAAAGCAAAGAAAACTATATAGAAAACACCAAAAACTGTTAGTAAGCAAGCAATAAAATGAAATCTTCTTTTAACTTCTTTACACAAGGAAAAAAGTTCCTTTTTCGTAACTTAAAATATTTTTATTTATTTTTATTTTTTTTAGATGAAAAAGAATACTCTTATTTTAACCTTATAATTAAAAGTTCAAAACTGGCTAAAAACTCATTTAAGCATACTAGAGAGTCTAAATACAAAATTGAAAAAACGGAAGGGGGGTGGGACGTTAAACATGAAATAATAGCACATAAATGCAAATAACTGATAAAAAGAACTGCATAAAATGTCACCAAAAATACTAACTAGAAATGACAACAGTTACCGTGCTTTCGCAAATTAAAAATCTTTGCAAAAACACAATAACAGGATTATGTAAATGATATGGGATTAAACACAATATAAAAACAAACGAATTGCAATGTTGACTGTGGTGTACTGACTGTGGAAGCAGAACATGAAATAAACAAAGTACATAGGTTAACTTATTGTTTTTTTTTGTTTAAAAAATTAATCAATTAGTTACTACATTGTTAATTACACCAAAATAATAGTTAGGGAAATGGGACTCGATCTGCTCCCACACTGAAAACTGTCGTATTTCGATGAAAGCAAAATATGCACTATTTTTTTTTCTTTTTTTTTATCACCGAAGAGTAGCACAATTTTTAGATTGTAAATAGCTAATTGGGTATTCACTTATCGAAGGTGGTGACACATCTTTTTAGCGTTTGTTGTAATTATATTATTTTATTTATTTATTAATTTTTGTGCACTGGAAGATGTCGGAGCCGATCATTTTGCTGAAACACTGCACTACTTTTAAGCAGGTTCTCGAAGGAAATAAATTTTGCCGGATAACGCACAGAGGACTAAGCCAATGCATGTGAGATGTCTTAATTTTTTTTTTTTTTTTTTTTTTTTTTTTTTTTTTTTTTTTTTTTAGTACAGAAGCACACAGAGAATTCACTATGTATATTTGCACACTCTCAAAGATGTATTAAGCACTCGAACACATAACGCACTTTATCACACGTGAACTTTTGTATCGAATATTCTGTAATTTTGACGAAGCACACTGGAATAGGAAGCACAAAATGATAAGGGGTGTCGATGATAGTACTTCAATAACACACAAACGATGAATCTGCTGACCCTTGCAAGCACGGAAAAGGGGGGCGCCCACCGCCCAGGGGACGATTGGCCGCAGAGATTTTTTTAGCACATGAAACGTCGAGAACGAAACACTCCGAACCACTTGAGATGGAGAGCACAGGGGAGGAAAGGGGGTGTGTCCAACAAACGATTTCAGCCCGGGAAACACCACATTAATTTTCGACGGAGACCGCAGGTGAAGACAGAGACATCAATTCCACATCGGCTGACCCGTAGCAGGCAAGATGAATATCGGGGAAGCTCCATATCGAGGCATGTAGACACCAGAAAAAAGGAAGCATCGATGAATCAGGTATGCAGAAGATAAATAGCGTTTACATCCGCAGCGAAGTACTGGTTGTACTGTACCTCCCCCACATTTTTCTTTTTTTTTTACGTGGGGAAAACGTGGTCACGCACCAAGTTCATATACAGGCTATTACGGTGATAGATGACCAGGTCCGTTAGGAAGATATCGAAAAACCCCACAATGATGTATCAGTCACAGTTTTTATTTAAACATAAGGGAAGGTACACTTATAATAATCGGAGAAAATCTCCGAACAGCGTTTTACAACTTACTCAGTCAAGAGCAGCGAGTCAAGTGAAGTCGTACATAGAAACAAACCGCCACTTTTGGCGTGAAAGAAAATCGCCAACATACACAAGTTCGCCCATGCACAATGGATAGTATACGCCAAAGTACAGTTAAAATGCAGCCGGCATGATCAGAATTCAATTTGGCTGCCCGGCTGGGATGGAGAACGGATATGGTTGCCAATAGATAAATGTTACACGTGTTGTTATGTCTAAGCAAAGGGGCACCAGATTTTAATGCGCAGATGTTAAATTATTTTTAGGATTTTGTCAAGAAAGGAAAAAGAAGCGTAAGCATAAATTTTAACCCCGATACAGAGAGGATCTCCTTATAAGGTAATGAAGAATTGATTCGATCAGGATTAGCCAACATCTGGAAATTGTTTTGAACGGTTGATTAAAAATGTGGGTGTATTTCTCACAGATAATCTTGGGCAGCTGCAGATTTTCGGTTAGAGAAATAATAAGCGAGGAAAAATGGAAAAGAAATGAAGGACAATTTAAAACTAATTTTGAATTGAAAATGGAAGGGGGGTGCAAAGGAATAATTTAAGAAAATAAGCAATATATAACGAAATAATCGTTATAGAGGGGGGCGGAAGTGGGGGAGGTTTTTGATTTCTTATAAGAGGAGTTAATGATTTTTTAATTGATGACGTCATCCCAGATGCCGTCACGTGATTTTTTAAGGGAAGGGGATAAGTTTTGGTCTTTTCGAGGGGGGGATTTGGAGGGGGGCGGAAGTGGGGAGGATTTTAATTTCTTAATAGAAGAATTAATATTTTTTTTTTAATTGGTGACGTCATCTAAGATGGCGTCACGTGATTTTTTTCATGTAGGATAACGGGGTTGGGTTCCTGACCAATTAAAGTAATTAAGAGTGATTAATTTATTTAGGTATAATTAAAGTAATTAAGAGTTTAATTAATTTAGGTATAATTAAAGTAATTAAAAGTTTAATTAATTTAGATATAATTAATATTCATTAAAGATTAATATTAATTATAATATAAAAGATAACTTAATATTCATTCTAGATTTTCGAATATGACTGGCCTCTTGACAATGACGTCACACTTTCATGTTAGAACTTCGTCATTCATGTTTATTCTTGTCAGAACACAACCCGTTCATGTTGGAACTCGAACGCTGAACCACGTGACAATGACGTCATGCAGGCATGTCAGAACACTGGGAATACCTTTGTTTTGTAAAGTTGAGTTGTTTTCTTTTATCAAAGACTCGTTTTAACTGTAACGAAATGTAGCGTTGAGTTGTTTAAATGACCATTAACGGTAACCGATAATGAAAAAAGTTTGTTTTACAGCAAATGGCATCAGTTGTATGAATCAATTGCTCTGTTTTCTTCTGAGATTGTTGCGCGAGTTCTTAAATAATTTGTTTCTTACTGAAGTCGTATTTCACTGTGTTCATTCTTCAATAAATTATGGAAAATTTCGATGATGATTCTGATTTTGTGAGTGTTATAATTTTATTAATAATTTTCTATTTAATTTTTTAATAATAATAATTGGTAATAAAATTTTAATTAATGTGTACATACAATGTTTTAGATCGGTTCGTTAACCCAAGCATTTTTGGAAGTTGATGACAATATGGTAAGTAATTTACACTTTTTATTAATTAATATATTTAACAATTTGTGTTCATTATTAATATTTTTTATTCGTATTTCTTTATTTATTTTCAATAAAATTATTAATATATATGTATTATTTAAGTTTTTTTTGTTACTTAGATGAGAACCATTAACCCCTTGCTCTAATCTAAATAACAATATTTTTATTAATATATTTTTTATTGTTAATTCATTGCAATTCAGTTACTTATTTTCACTTTGTTATCACGTGGCAACGGTCACGTGACCGATGACGTCATGCCGATGCTGTACTCTGGGACGGGGGGTCAAAAGGGGGGAGGCGTGTCCGAACATGAGCTATAAGATGAGGGGTCAATTTTTTTTCGCCTGAGGGGAGGAGGGGGGTTTGGAGGGGGCGGAAGTGGGGGAGATTTTTGATTTCTTATAAGAGGAGTTAATGATTTTTTAATTGATGACGTCATCCAAGATGTAGTAGTATACGCCAGTCCTCTTTAAAAATTCTTTTGTTATAAACGACGCGATAGAGTTTCTTCTCAACTTTATTTATGACTTTTCGTCTCTTTACGTCTCGAGCAATTCTGGATGTATTTTCGACTTCAATAGTTGTTTCAGTGTCCATATTTTCGACTAAACTTTTCATTGCCTCGAAGTTTATTAACTTCGAATTGCGAAAATTAAGAGAAAATCCTCTAACTTTGCAGGAAATTTTGCCTGTGGCCGTCATATATGCATAATTTTTAGGACAACCTATAAAATAATATTAAAAAAGTATAAGATACAAAAAATTTACAAAAAAAGAAAGAAAAAAGAAAAAAAGAAAGCATTAAATATGAATTAAAGTAAGTATGAAACTTGATCTTACCAGATACAAAACTTGTTATTACATCTCCGTTAAGTTCGTCGGTAAAATCTCCGAGGAAATTTCCTGAAGGTGGATCGTTTTCTCCATTATAAGCATATATAATTGAATCTGTGCCATGATATAGAACAGCACAGCCAAGTTTATCCATCTCTGAATACAATTTCATGCGCGCCCAAGCTGTTGTAAATGCAGCAACAAAGATATTAGTAGACTTTTCCTGTGGTATGAATTCTTTCACTTTCTGCCAATGAATCGCTGCCACTTCAGATGTAGGGAAATAGACATCTTTAACCTGTAATAAATTAAAAAAAAAGAAAATAAAAGAAAATAAGGAAATAAAAAGAAAATAATAAATTTAAATTAAAAATTATGTATTTATAAATGAATCTTACTTTTTTTGTAGAATCGAAAAACAGTTTGTTAAAGTCAGCAACCGATGTAACATAGGTTATCTGGCCTTTATTGCAATTCATTCCAAATCTGTAAGTAAAGAGTAAATTATTTATTACAAAGAAATAATTAAATTATTTTCAAAAACACGGTTAAAACATTCAGATAGTAAAACTAAAATCTTACCGTCCCCATAAACTGTTTAAACCTAATTTTGCCACCTGACGTCTACCAGGATTTTTCAAGATGGCGGATGAATCTAATTTAATGCCTTCCTTCTCTTCATATTTTTGCAAATAGTGTTCCTTTTGAGTTTCAGATATGCATTCATTTGGTCAACCGCTACATTCTTGCTTAATTTTCAATAGACAGTTGATATAAGATTTAAATAACGTGTCAGATGTCTCTTTGAAATGATAAACCTCAAATATCTGTTAATTTAAAACAAAAAATAACATTAATGTTTAAATTTTATAAATACATTTTTTTTTGTGAAATGTAAAAAAAAAAAAAAAAAAAAAAAAAAAAAAAAAAAAAAAAAAAAATAGAACTTACATTAGTCACTTTGTAGCCTTTCTTTACCGACAATTTTACTTCTTCGGTAATCCATGTTCCAATAATAGCTCTCTCATCATCAGTGTGGTCGCATATTGTCTGTTGCATGTTTTCTGCACATGTTCGACAAAGAGGAAAAAGTAATTTGCCATTACATTTGACAGGTAACACTGGTAGGTACAAATCAGGTGGAGCTAAAACACGACATTTTACAATTCCAAAATAATTTTCAATATTTTCGAAGTCCTTCGTTATAATAGTTGGATGTCCAACCGGATATTGACAATATTTGTTAACCTAAAAAATAAAATAAAAAAGGGTTAGTAAAACATTATTTTATATGCATTATTTGAATAAAAATATTATTGTTGTTATTATTTTACCCAGGTGTATAGGGAGGTGAAATCAACGTATTTTGCTTTGCCTTCATATAGTAGCTTAATCGCGTTTGTCCTTCCCCCGAAAAAGGCATCTCTGGGAACTAAACGATCTTGCAATTTGTGTGAAGAAAGGAAGGGTTGCAGAAGAATCTTTTCTTTTTGGAATTCGTGTTCCCATTTTTCAACAACACGGTATCCCCAGGATCGAAGTTGCGCTGAATTTTTCTCCGTTTTGTCTTTTAATGCAGCCATGGGCATTCCGTTCACTTGATTGATGGTATCCCTTTCGTAACATAAATCACAACCATGATAGAAGCATCCCTATAAAAATAAATAGAATTTAATCATGACATTCATTAATGCGAGTTTCATTTAATGAACTAAAGGTTAAAAATACTCACATGAAATTGATAAATAGTTTTTGTGCTTTCGCAATATCCATCTACGGAAATTCCACGGATTTTTTTCTCTCCATTCCCATTCAATGCGTGTTGAATAACAATATTCTCTATGGCAGCAATGGAATCCAACCATCTGATAGAATCTGCACTGTAGTTTGTTCGATTGATGTACCCCTGTATTGGTACCATGGCAATAGTATTTGGTTGAATATGGTTTGCTTATACATACCCATGCATGATGAAGCAATTGTAATATAGCTATACAACGGGGGGAAATAAAAAATAAAAATAATTTAGATTTAATGCAAAAAGAAAAAAAGTTACAAACTTAAAAATATTAATTTATTTTTTTACCAGAATGGATCAACTTCTGAAATTTCTAAAAATTGCCGACGAAACTCTAGACAGCACTGTCGAAGAATAACAACATCTGACCTAAATAACAACATTTGTTTTGTTTTTTTACTATTAAGGGATTTTAAAACTACATAAATATACTTTTTTTTCTACTAAAAATACCAAAATAATAATAATAATAATAATAATAAACACTTACCTACAGTATTCTAACATCTCTTTCTGAAAATCAAATTTATCAGCTTTATGTTCATCATACCATCGAAAAAAGTCATTGCGGGTAGAAACAGACATACCATTCGGACAGTAAAAATCAGGATCAGGAAGTTTGCCCACATATGATTGATTTGCCCTTATGTTAAACAAGTGTGGGAAGAAGCCTTTTTTTAGAGCACTTAATCCGAAACAAGCAGGTAATTGACTTAATGCCATTGGCAAAAAATTAATAGAGTCAATGACTCTAATATTCAATCTATTGAAAGTTAGGGCCATAATTTTTGAACCATTTGGCACAATTTTAGGAGTATTTCCTTGATTTAAAAGCCAGTACAAAATAAATTGACCATCAAATCTGTAGAAAAAAAAGATACAGATTAAAAAAAATCATAATACTGTTTATAAATATATATATTTTTTTAGTTAAGTGTATTTTATTAAAAAAGACACATTCATAAAAATAATAATAATCGTTATAAATATAAAATAAATGCAGAAATAGACGCAGAAATTAATATAAAAAATAAATCTGTTTTACTTACCCCTTCATATTGTGTGCGATGGCAGTAAATCCCTTGTGCTTCGGACTAAACAGCCAAGAGCAAAAATCATCACACGCTGTGTAACCTTTGAAAATTTCTTCCTTGCCATCAGCATATTGTGCTAATGCAAAATTAACAATATGGGTTCCAGATGACTGATCAGTTTCAAAATCGAAAAAAATCAGTTTATTCGATGAAACTTTAGAAGCCTCTTCACGCATAAAGCAGACATGTTCTGATGCAATAATCCATTTATTGCATGAACTGCAATGAATTGTACCACATCGGTGATTTTCTTTTGGGCAGTTGCGTCTCAAAATCACTTTGGAACATTCCCTGCATTGATAAATCTGAAAGCAAACGAAAGAAATATAACACAGGTGTATAAGAAAATAAATAAATAAATTGGTTCTCACTTTATCACATAAGGAAAGTTCTTGAGCTCCTCTTATGGACTTGTGCTCATTAAAGCAATCTACTGATCGGCATAGTCTATCACAATCATTGCACCTTTGTGGTTCTCCAGGAAGGCAATCTTTACGTCTGCATATCGGGCAAGCTTCAGAACAATAGTGATTCTCCATGTGATGATAAGGAATTTCGCAGTTTTCACAATAGAAGGATGATCCGAAAAACCCTTAAGTGATTTTATTACATCATAATGACTGTTATGTAACCATAGATTGATACGTTTGCTTCTGTTTATTCTACTTTTGTATGAAACCTTAAAAAAAAGAAAAATATGTATATTAATATATATATAAGTTTTAAATATTGATTATAAGTGAATATCTCATCAACTTATGTATCAATTCTGAAGACGTGAAAAGTTTTAAATACAGTAAAAAAAAAACACTTACCTTGCTGAAAATTTCAGACGAATACACCACAATTTGAATATTCAGATAATTTTCAAACTGAGCAATTTCGGAATATCCGCATGGACCTCGTGCAACACCGGCAAGAAAATGTAGCTCTTGGGCTCGATTTCTCAGGGCAGGACGATTTTCTTTTCTGTACGATTCAAGAGCTCGTTTATCTTCTTTTAGGTATGCCACGGCATAAACAATGGCCTTTGCACAACAAAGTTCGTCTTCATTGCTAGGAATAGCAAAAATAGATCGCTTTCGTAAGCGATCAATATCCACGTTTATAACCGGGCGATTTCTCCCGGCTCCAACATCACGGCGAAGTGTCGTGACATCTATTATGAATTCCGAGTCCAGCGGAATTTCCTCTTTTAATTGAAGTACCTTGACTACCGCAGCTAAAATTTTTTCAACCGTTAGTTCTGATACTGATAGAATGCATGTTGATATGGGATTATCTAATACCGGCGTTTGGAAGCAAAAACGTATTAAATCGGCAGGTCGCAAATCTTCTTTGCATCGATTCAACAAACTTTCTATTAGGTATTTTAATGTTTCAACAGTTGCAAGAATTGGATTGGCAGCTAAATTGGTAGGAAGAAGGTCTGTATCCACACGTGCTCTGAAACTAATTTCTTCAGCTTGATATTTGGTATTCCTTCGTCTAGTCCGTTCTTCTAGAATTACTGCATTATTAAGCTAAAAAAAGAAGAAGAAGAAAAGTTAAATATAAGATTATTTGTAGAAATATTAAACTTTATCTAACTTAATAAATAATAATAATAATGATCCTTACATCTTCTCTGGAAATATTTGTTCGACCATCGACGAATTGGGGTCCATTTGTATTTGAAGGTCCAGGGCGATTCTATAACAAATAAAAATCATACAATAATAGATTTTTTCACGAATGGAAGAGGAAAAATAATTAAATTATTACAAAACATGTGACTAAAAATTAAGTACCTCAAATCCAGATCCAATTTGGTAATATAAGGGTAATCTGTGAAACAATTTCGAGGCTTCATCAAAAGCTTGCGATAGTTCTCCATAACACTAAAAAGAATTATATGTTAGAAAATAAATAAATACTAATGTTAATGATAAAAAAGAGATAAAAACCACAACTTACTGATTCGTTAGCTTCAAAAAAATCTTGGGTTAATGATCTCATCTTAAAAAGAAAAAAAAAGTCATTTAATTGCAATGGATTAACAATAAAAAATATATTTATAAAAATATTGTTATTTAGGTTAAAGCAAAGGGTTAATGGTTCTCATCTAAAGAAAAAAAAAGCAAATATAGATATATATTAATAAATTTATTGAAAATAAATGAATAAGAATAACAAAATACTAAAAATGAACACAAATTGCTAAATATATTAATATAAAAGAGTAAATTACTTACTATATTATCATCAACTTCCAAAAATGCTTGGGTTAATGGACTAATCTTTAAAAAAAAATAAGTAACTGAATTGCAATGAATTAACAATAAAAAATATATTAATAAATTTATTGAAAATAAATGAATAAGAATAACAAAATACTAAAAATGAACACAAATTGCTAAATATATTAATATAAAAGAGTAAATTACTTACTATATTATCATCAACTTCCAAAAATGCTTGGGTTAATGGACTAATCTTAAAAAAAAATAAGTAACTGAATTGCAATGAATTAACAATAAAAAATATATTAATAAAAATATTGTTATTTAGATTAGAGCAAGGGGTTAATGGTTCTCATCTAAGTAACAAAAAAAACTTAAATAATACATATATATTAATAATTTTATTGAAAATAAATAAAGAAATACGAATAAAAAATATTAATAATGAACACAAATTGTTAAATATATTTATTAATAAAAAGTGTAAATTACTTACCATATTGTCATCAACTTCCAAAAATGCTTGGGCTAACGATCCGATCTAAAACATTGTATGTACACATTAATTAAAATTTTATTACCAATTATTATTATTAAAAAATTAAATAGAAAATTATTAATAAAATTATAGCACTCACAAAATCAGAATCATCATCGAAATCTTCCATAATTTATTGAAGAATGAACACAGTGAAATACGACTTCAGTAAGAAACAAATTATTTAAGAACTCGCGCAACAATCTCAGAAGAAAACAGAGCAATTGATTCATACAACTGCTGCCATTTGCTGTAAAACAAACTTTTTTCATTATCGGTTACCGTTAATGGTCATTTAAACAACTCAACGCTACATTTCGTTACAGTTAAAACGAGTCTTTGATAAAAGAAAACAACTCAACTTTACAAAACAAAGGTATTCCCAGTGTTCTGACATGCGTGCATGACGTCATTGTCACGTGGGTCAGCGTTCGAGTTCCAACATGAACGGGTTGTGTTCTGACAAGAATAAACATGAATGACGAATTTCTAACATGAACGTGTGACGTCATTGTCAAGAGGCCAGTCATATTCGAAAATCTAGAATGAATATTAAGTTATCTTTTATATTATAATTAATATTAATCTTTAATGAATATTAATTATATCTAAATTAATTAAACTTTTAATTACTTTAATTATACCTAAATTAATTAAACTCTTAATTACTTTAATTATACCTAAATAAATTAATCACTCTTAATTACTTTAATTGGTCAGGAACTCAATCCCGTTATCCTACATGAAAAAAAATCACGTGACGCCATCTTAGATGACGTCACCAATTAAAAAAATTATTAATTCTTCTATTAAGAAATTAAAATCCTCACCACTTCCGCCCCCCCCCGTCGAAAAGACCAAAACTTATCCCCTTCCCTTAAAAAATCACGTGACGCCATCTTGGATGACGTCATCAATTAAAAAATCATTAACTCTTTTTATAAGAAATCAAAAACCTCCCCCACTTCCGCCCCCCTCCAAACCCCCCTTCTCCCCTCAGGCGAAAAAAAAATTGACCCCTCATCTTATAGCTCATGTTCGGACACGCCCCCCCCTTTTGACCCCCGTCCCAGAGTACAGCATCGGCATGACGTCATCGGTCACGTGACCGTTGCCACCGGGAAAAAATAGTTGTCCCTGTCGGACCGGCGTATACTACTCAAAAGGAATAGTATTGTTATATCTGTATTGTTTTGTTGTAAAAAGTACGCTCCAATTTATTTTCATAATTGTTTTTTTATTAATTTAATATCAAGAAAAGGTAGACTACATTCTTTCTCATATTCTAATGTAAGTTTGATCCTTGAATCCAATTCATTAAATTTGATCAGAAAACTATTCAAAGATTAAAAATTATAATTTCAAATTATGAAAATGTCATCTACATGTATAATCCGAACTGATAGTTTGATTTAAAAATTTTCAATTATCATTTGTTCTAAGGGTCTAAGTTTTAATTCAGCTAGATATCCTGAAATGCGCGATCCCATTTGCTGTTTGCAATATTTATTGTTAAAAACAAAACACATTATTTTGCGTAATCAAGCTAATCGCTGATTTTCACGTGGTGCACATATCTTGATAAAATTTTGGGTAATTGTCAATAGCTTTTTCTATTAATTTGACAATTTCATTAATAACTATAGAAGGATAAAGAGAGACGACGTTTAGGCTGGCAAGAATGCTATTGTGGTTAATCGAGATATCTTTATCTTCAGAAAATCAGCTGTATCCTTAGTGTTTCGTTGTACACTCCTCGTAGCTTTTAATGCGCACGTGGACTGTTTTTGTTTTTGTTTTTGTTTTGTTTTTGCGTTTCCTATTTCTAATCAATTATCTTCTTTTCGTTCTTTCAAAATGGATGCGAGTGCATCCGAAAGATCTAAGATAAATAATAAATAAATGATATCTATTTTTTCAACACCTTTTAAGTATTTACATGTATATTTTAAGATTTACGTTAATAGTTTAAATATATAAGTTCAATAAATTTTGGTTGAGATATATCTTATGAAGTAAGATGGGCCTTTGTTGTTATTGAGAATAGTAATACCGTGTTAGAAAGTAATTGCCCTTAATTTCACAATAATTTTCAGTGATGAATAAAACTAACAACTAAAGGAAACACGAGAATAGACGGTTGAAAAAATTCTCAGAACAACTTTAAAAGCTACATATTATTTCACTTATTAAAAAATTTACTCTTAAAAAGCTGAATTGTGATAGAAAATAACTAATATGTTTTTGATTAATTTTGGTTATTGGTCATCATGTATATGCTTAATTTTGGTTATATATCATTAATATTGGGACACATGTGCATGGTATGGCATGCATTGAACATACATTAAAAAATTTTTGAAATTGCAACTAACTTTCTTTTCTATTTTCATAGACTTAATGAACACTATAGAAATATTTGAAGTAATAAATATGTTTATAAGAGAAATAGTGATTTTTATAAATTCAAATATTTTCCATTACTTAAGGAAGAAGCTACGCAATACATTAAAAACAAAGCATTTTTGACATATTTCAGTTCTTTTCAAGTTAAGAACCATAATCATAAAATAAAATTCCTATCCGGTCAAGACAACCAACAATAAGATGTACATTAAACACACATAAAATATGCGCACGCTCTCTAATGTGAAACATTAAACGAAAAAATAGACAATTATTTAAACTATTTTTCAATGTGTCCCTTCGCCCCTATGCATGCTTTACAAAAGAATTTTATTTATTCATTCTAACTATAAGAAATAATAAAATAAAAATGTATCATTGAAAATTCTGTTGTTATTTCTATGTTATGGTTAGGATTAATGCATAAATGTCTTATGGAATACTTTAAAAAGGGGGAGCCACATTGGATAGTAATTTTAAATTATAGTCTAAAGTTTTAGTTTTATGTTTCATACTACAGAGTATATAGTGTGTGTGCATCACATTTTCGGGTATCAGTTGTTTTAACGGGAGACGAATTTTATTATTTTATGATTACGATTCTTAACTTTATTGGAAGGGTAACATGTTAAAAGTGGTTTGTTTTTAATGTATTGTGTAATATCCATCTTAAATAATGAAAAATATTTCAATTTAAAAAATTTCGTGAAAAGGTGATTTTTTTTAAATATTGTGATTTAAAAAGTTTGAATTAATGGTAATTTATTTTTAATGAATATACAATTTTTGATTCTAAATATATCATTAGCGACTACCTCAGCCGTAAAACAAAATAACCCAAAAGATTATGGTGACTTACAAATTTTACTTTGGATGTTGAAATAAAAATACTCTATAATTTTAGGAAATTTTCAGATACAATGAAGTGTAAAATGAGATAACATAAAAAATTTCAATTTACATTGATATTCAGTGGGAGCAAAAAATGATTTTTCTAAATTATAAAAGTATGTCTGATTGTAATATATGAATTAAAAGTGAATATAAAGTGAGCTTTCTTTGTTTTCAATAATTTCAATGCAGCGTTATTGTATATAGTTTGAAAGGAATCGAAATTTTTGAGGTGACAAAATCCATCATGCGTCATAATTGATAAATTTTAGTTCTTTCTCGAGTTACACTGGCTATTTGATATATTTTCCTTAAATAGTGCGCACTATAATACCTCAAACCTTTTTATATAGAATTTAGGTTTTGCCTATTACGAATCAAGTTTTTTAAATGACATAGTAAGAAATGTTCTACTATTTGACGAAAATTAGCTGTTGAATGGGGCTGTAATACCTTAATACACAAAAAGTATTTCTTTTCATTTCACAGCAAACCGCTTTAGTTTCATAAGGCCAGGGCGAAACAACATAAAATCACTTGAGTTTTGAAACAAATTGATTTCTTTATGGAAGCACCAGGTCAACTCCCGCATACTAATAGGGGGCAGTAGTAACTCACGATTTTTTGCTAATTTCCAGAATGGACTGAGAGACAATTAAATGGAAAAATAAGTTAACCTGCAGTGTATTTACAACTTCATTAACATATAGATTTACAGTAATTTCACGGTTATACTCAGCACCTGAGATACCTTGATTTCTTATTGGAATTTATTTTGAATAAAATGTGATTCTGCTTCGCATTTAATTCACTTCTTTTTTACGATAAAATTCCCGGTTTGAAAAACAATTAATTAAGCCGAGACTTATATGCGAGTACGTGTGACAGAATCCACTGTAATTATACTCTATGATTAAAAAATATAGATTTAAATTTCTTAAAATATTGCTACTTTCATTGTTCCCAGGTTTCTTATGGAGGCACAGATATCACCAAAAATGAAAATATCTTTATGTTAAACATTAATTTAAAATTTTATATATGATGGCCAGTAAATTGTGAAGACTCAAAATTTATTCTAATTTCTGTTCCTATGTTTAATGTCCGCGTTTCTATTGTTATATACCACTACTATACGTTCCATAAACCTATGTATCAACGAAAATGTAAATTATGTATAGATATCAGTAACCATGCTTATTTATTATTTACATTCATTTTCAGCCTCTTGTTGCGTAGTACAATAACTGTTATGTATACTAGGAACTGTTTGTAAAAATAAAAACAAATTATTGACATCTGCGAACACTGTGGAAAAGCAGGTATTGGGACAAACATGTGCATATACGATGGGAAAAAAATAAGTTACACTTCCAAGTTATGGCTATTTATTAAACCACATATACATTGGCAAAACTGCTATGGCAACACACATTGTAAGTACACTTTTCCACACAGTCCCCAAGAGACTACTTATTTCTCGGAACGGTCAAGCAACTTTTCGAATTCAGACCCGTAGAAATCGCTTCCAGCACTATGTAAACACCCGGAGACAGCTGCTTTCACCCCCCCACCCCCATTGCTTCGGAATCGCCTTTCATCGAGATCCTTTATCAGCTTACCAAAAAACTGTCGCCATCACCTTTCTTGCTGACGGTTGGACCGTGGCCTTCTTTCGTTGGGGTGATGAGGTGTGCACCCCTTCCATGGATGTTCTCTTTGTTTCGGATTAAAGTGTTGGACCCTCGTATTCACGCTTTCCTGTCCTGTAACGATTCACTGCATAAACGCGTTCACGTCCGTAGAAAATCGTGCAATTAAACCGATAAACCCCTAAAAATGTGATCGGTGCACGCACCTCCAATTTAGAATATACATGCAGTTGGCGCGCTGTTGATCCTAGTATCCCTTCTATTAAGCATTATTGATTGTTTTCTTGCATTGATTGATTTATAATATTTATACTTTTCGTTATATGCCATTTAATCTTTTTTAAGCATAAATTTTATTAATAAATGTAAAGTTATTTTCTATTTTAAAAAGTAAATACTATAAGCCTTTTGCAATTACTCCGTGTCTTTGCAATATTAAACATGCATGGATATTACCGAAATACTACATATTATTAAATTAATTTTCGTTTCCTAAAACTATTTCAATATAAAACATACATATTACAAAATGTGTTTCAAAATTTGTTCTTGATTTTTTTATTTATAGGTAAATTTTATTCTGATTTTTCAAATTTTAATTTTCCATTTTTATGAAATTTCTTATTGAAATAATATTAAGCATTTTAAGTTTGAATTGAACAATTTATATATATTATCTTTGTGATTTAACTATATATATTGTAATCAATGTCCAATACTATACAACACTCTCATTTTATATTTAAATTTATTCATAAGCTCGCGATTAAGTTTTCAATTTAAGGATGCAGATATCTTATATTTGAAAAGGAAATGAATTAGCATTTATCCATTTAATTCTATACATTTATTGAATATTTTAAGAGTTTAATTTGCATTCTCCGTCAAATTTTCTAACCTGAAAACTTCTAAAAATATTTATGTTTCTTTAAAATTAAACACGTATGTACGTCACTATCTTAATATAAATAACATTAATACAGAAATGTTATTTTATTAAGAAAAAATAATTTATTGTATGGGGCAATAAATAGTAATATAAGACGGTACAAATAAGAGATTCATCATGTTAGCTTCCAAATAAACAGTTTATCATTTATTTGAGGGGTTTTTTGCCAAAACTTAGAAATACATCATAAGAATTTACATATAGTTTACTTAATCATAATCTAGAATTTTAATCAGAAATACTTTTAGTAACAATTGAACTTTATAATTATTAATAAATAATTTAAAGTATTATTAATTAGATCAAATAGTTATATTACACTTTTTACAATTATCAAAAATATTTGTTGGTGGTAATACAACATTATTTTTCTTTTTTTTAATACCAGTCGAAAACGAAATGAATCTTTAACCAAAGGTATTGTTCAATTCTCAGAAAATATTATGGATGGGATAAAATAATTACCATTAATCATTTGGAAAACCAATAAAATGAAATACAGGCTCTAATAATTTTCCTATATAAAAATCAACGAAATTTTAAAAGCCAGTCTCGAAGTAGAGAAAAAATTGTGTTCTATTATCAAACATGCATCCGCTGAAAAATACTACTGTTCAATTTTTTGAAAAAAAAATATGCACCCAAAAAATTGAGCAACGACCAGTAAAACTTGGTAAACAAATTATGTTTATTTAGATGAACAAAAGATTTTAAATTCAGAACAAAAAAAGCATTTTATTGGCTAGTATTCATATAGTAATCATATTTCCAACAGGTTAAAAACATTCTCTGTTGGAATGAAATCTTGTGACATTTGCAGGCGAAGATGGAGGGACATTATATCATTGTTGAGATTATTACTCGATTTGTGCATATATTGATGATAAGTGGCACCTAATCAACATAATAGCATACGTCACACCTCAGTCTACAAAATGTCATATACGTACTTGCAACCGATTAGAGTACACTAAAACACGAGTAAAGTAATCCGCTGTCTCAGCAGATCGCTCACCAGGATGAAACTCCATGCGTTATGACGGAATACATCCAGTTACAAATGAAGATTTAAATCACTGACCTCTCTGTCTACACATACATAAAGTTTTCACCAGCGCTGAGAGAAAAATTGTATTTATTACTGAATATAAGATTTCTCCAATTAGACACTGCCATATTTGCCCATCGACAGCAATCGAGACAACATCGTCTATGATGAGGACTGATGAACCCAGAGTCTATGTGTCATCTAAAGATGATGTAACTTCGTAACACTACATCCATATTAACTGGTGGCAACAAATCGATGATAATGACAATAGTAGTATAGATGTGACTTATTTTCTTGTGATTGCTCAATCTTCACATTCATTTATGGTTCGAGGGCATCCTGAAACACTGCAGCGGTTGGTCCCGCATTCTTTTTTCCACCGATTCCAACACCGCGATATTAAAATATCGCTTCCACCGAAATTGTAGCTGATATCTAGTTTTCTGTAACCTGTAATTCAACCTCTTTCGATGTCAAACTACTGTTCGTAGTGCCATCGAATCCCTCTTAAAGGTATCATTCATTTTAATCCCATACATCAACAAAGATTTTGAGGTAACCTGCGAATTATACCCCAAAAATTAATTTAGAGAAAAATGACTTGAACGTGTATAATAATAAAAGTCATTACTTCTGTTCTAAAAGTAAATTCGTGGAAACTATAATACCAAAATGTTAAAAAAGAATAGAAGTTTAACGTCTAAAAAGTAAAATTGCGAAAATTTTAAAGCTTTAAGAGTCCTGACACTCCTTAGCGCATTTTTAAAGGGACCCCTGTAAAATATATTTAACGCAATAAATCTATTTCATGCAATATATTTATGACGTCTCTTTCCGAGTGTTAAAATACGGATTGTGTAAAAGAATAATTATTGTAAGGTCTGTAAATAATCTTAAAATAACCCGTAAATTGAGCCTGACTCCTGTGCGCTCTAGAGAATGTTTAACAAGAATTATTGAGCAGCATGTCAACTGCAATATTAAAATTAACAGTGTTGAAAGCGGTGGGGTAGTAGTAAATCATTATAGGAAATAATTTTGCGAATTTATTTCTGAATAAATTTTTCTCGAATTTAGTCGATTCGATACATTTGAAAATTCGTGCCAATGCTTCAAATTGTTAAAATGTCTGAAGAAATAAAACAAACAGCAAGTACAATGCAAATGTTTCTGAAAAAGAAGTAAAATAAAAGAATAACTGAACCGAATTGCGAATCACATATAATTACAGTCAGTGCATCTACATTAAACGCTCTTTGTGAAAGAGATAATGTATTTTGTTTAATTAGGGGAAATGACACTTCGAATTGTTCCTTAAACAGAAATAAATGAAAATCAACTATATTCTTAAAAGATATTATTTTAATTGCCTTAAAAACTAAACGTCTCTTTTTGCGTTAAAACATATTGCTGCCTCAATTGTAATAAAATAACAGCAAATTTATTTGTGACGAACTTGGAAAATAAATTATTCAAAAAAAGGAGCATACGAGTCTGCGATGCGAGCAATGATTCGAAAGAAATGAATTGCATAACTTTATGTGAAGTAAATGAAAATGCATTTTGACAGATAATTGTCATTTAAGTCATACATCTGAGGAATAAAAAATAATAATTATTATTGACTCGAGAATACAAAAGACGTTTCTCTACTAAAAATTACCTCCTAAATTTTATTTTGAGGGTTTGGGAAAAAGGAAATACCGATGTAATTTTTCCATTTTTGAATTTTGGGTGAAAAAAGTCCGGGCCAGGATTCGAACCAGGGATGTATTGGCTGAAGCCGCCAATGCTCTACCGACCGAGCTATCCCGGACACGAACACTGGAGGACTACTTCATCTTATTATTACCGATTTTGTTTTCTGGTACAAATTGGGAAAAAAATCTATTTCCTGGAATATGGTAAATGAAAATATAAGAAACATCAAAAATCCGTGAAATATAATTTCTCTGGAAGCTGTACAAACATCTGTAATTTCTGAAGCAGAAAGTCTTAGTCAGAGATTCGTAAATTTTCTAATAAAGCCAAAATATATATAGCTGATGTGATAGGGTCCTTTCTTCAGAAGTATCACTGTTGATCAGGTCGGACTACCACCAAGAAATATCAAAGGAATGTTCAGTACTCTACTAGAAATGGAAACGAAACTATATTATGCATTTAATGATTCTGAAGCGATGCACACATTTTTGTAGAAGGCGTGTGCTAATGAATGAATACAGTAATGAATGTTATAATCCGAAATAAAAAGGGTATAGCCGGTTTCTTAGTAAAATATGCCCTTGAGTCAACCAAATCGAGTCCTACATGAACCGATAGCCCATAAAAAGAAATTAATTTCTCCCCAGTTTCAAGTTTGTATCGCAAGACCACGGGGGGGGGGAGATTAATGACCCTAAATGCCTGTTTTGGAAAAGAGCGCATTGTGACGAAACTACTAAGCGGATTTCAGCGAAAAAAATAAGGGATGTATAAATCCGCAATACAAATGTTTGACAATATTTTCAGATTTTTTTAAAAACAAAAGAACAAGTCTTCTAACATTTCTCCTGTTTTTGTATGAACATTTTAATTAAAAACCTATTGAAATTTCTGAGTGACCACCTTAATATTTTTGTATGAAATACTATGAGATATGATGTATATTCTGTATCAATTTCGACATTCTACGTATGGTGCATCATATTTAAAAAAGACAAAATCATATTTCGGCGGAGATGGAGGGGCGTGTCTCGCACAAATCTCACATAATAGGTCTACCAGAAAGTTTTGTGGTATAATGCTATTTCACGCCTTGTTTTGAAACTATCGTTTGAAAAAATGTGTGAGATTTGTGCGAGACACGCTCCCATTAACGCCGGAATATGATTTTGAATTGTTTTAATATGATGCACCCTACGTAGAAAGCTGGAATTGATAGTGAATATACATCATATCTCATAGTATTTCATGCCAAAATATTAAGGTGGTCACTCAGAAATTTCAATAAATCTTTAGTTAAAATGTTCATTCAAAAACAAGAAAAATGTTAGAAAATTCGCTCTTTTGTTTTAAAAAAATCTGAAAAAAGTTGTCAAACATTTGTATAGTGGTTTTATATATCCCTTATTTTTTCGTTGAAATCCGCTTAGAAGTCTCGTCACAATGCACTCTTTTCCAAAACAAATATTTAGGGACATTACCCCCCGTGGACTTGGGGTATAAGCTTCCAAGTGGTGAGAAATACATTTTTTAAGGGCTATCGAGTCATGTAGGACTCGATGTGATTGACTCAAGGGCATATTTTACTAAGAAACCCGGCTATACCCTTTAAAAGAAACTCACATTTTGTAACGTTTGTTTTATTTAGAAGATTCGCGCACTACGCGTAGTGACAATTTGAATTGTAAATAAAACAATATTGTAAAAGAATTTGTAAATTGTACAAAGTTAATCGAAGGTCACTACTAATTCAAACTTACCTGGAACAAATATTCTGAGCTGCTACTTTATAACCGTCGCACTGATAACACCTGTCCAAGAATACTCGTTAACAGACATCAGAAAAATCCAGATTTTCAATACAAACGCATTTTTTCAAAGCACTTGATTCAAGAAATTGTTGAAACGGTTAATCTAAATTAATGATGATATTTAAAAAAAATGTTTCAATCCACACAATAAATTTATACAAAAAGATAAAAGAACGACAAAAATGAAAGTAACTTTAGGCGCCTCCATCAGTGAACCCAAATTTCCGTCGATTATTGACTGCTTATGCCCAGGTCTGAACTGAACGTCACTTATTCTAATACTTCTATTTCTATTTCCTATAAATAAAAATTTAATCATGGCAAGTATACAAGGTCTATTTTTGGAAATTCCACTGACACACGAATAAAGGAGTACTGTTAGGTTCGTCTGCACGAACCATCGTCTCGTCGAGTTGACGGCTGAAATTATAGGCTAAGTTAAATCTCAATTCGCATATTAAAATGCAACTAGACTTCCAAGTCATATGTTGGGGTAAAATACTTTTATAACTTTGGGTTAAAAAAATCACGATATTAAACCTTCCGAAGAAGCAATAAAATCGTGTCTGTAGGGGGTTTCTACTACTATATGTTTAAGGAGATTAGTTGTATTTTAACCGTATATCCTAATCATAATCGATACTTCAAAATCAAAGAATTGTATCCTTCAACTCGATAAGGTAATGATCAGTAAAGCCACCTCCCAAACTATACATCACTAACAGAAGTGTGTAAGTGGGATTGCAGATCACACAGAGGACTTAATATATTTATCTCAAAACAAATTATCCTTCATTAATAAATCTAAATTGTTAAATTATAATTAATAAATTCTTCCATAGATGACTGCGCAATTAAATTAAATTTATAATAATTATAAAATGAAGTTATTTTAATCAAATTAAAAATATTCAAATAAAATCATTTAAATAAAATCCAAAATTCTAATTTTTCTAAAAATCCGAAATAAAAAAAATAGCGGAAATATAAATAAATTTTTTTTAAGCAAATAAAAGAAATAAAATTTTCTAAAAGCGAAAAAACATTTAAAATCCATATTAAAATGTTGAATCATTATTAAATCTACTATTATTTTCAACACAATCTAACTTATTGATAAAGTAATCATACGAATTGAATCTTTCCAACTGAGCAAAAAATTGACCAGGCTTGTAAGGGAGATTGGTGGTTGCAGATATTAGTTAAGGCATTTAGAAGAACGAAATGATCATGTATCCAGGTTCAGATGTACAAAAAAACCCCACGATGATTGCAAAGTTACACTTTATTTTAACATCTATTACGAAGGGGGGCACACTTACAACTCTCGGAGAAAATCTCCGAACGAAGAATAGCAGGTTAACAAGACGAGCGCAGAGAGTCAAGTGACCTCGTACATAGCAACAAACTGCCACTTTTGGCATGATAGAAAATCGCCAACATACACAAGTTCGCCCATGCACAATGGATAGTATACGCCAAATACAGTTAAAATGCAGCCGGCAAGATAAGAATTCAAATTGGTTTCCTAGCTAGGATGGGAAAGGAAAAGGTTGCCAAACGATAGAATGTTACACGTGTTGTTATGTCTAATAAAGAGGCACACCAAAGGGACATCAGATTTTACTGCGCAGATGTTAAATTCTTTTTAGGGTTTTGTCGAGAAAGGAAAAGAAGCGTAAGCATAAATTTTAACTGTGAAACAGAGATGATGTCCATATAAGGTAATGCAGAATTGCCTCGATCGGAAATAGCAGACATCTGCAAATAGCTTTAAACGGTTGATTAATATGTGAATGTATTTCTCACAGACAAAGTTAAGCAGCTGCCGATTTTTCAGTTAGAGAATTAATAAGCAAAGAAAATGGAAAAGGAATGAAGGACAACTTAAAACTAATTTTGAATTGAACAGAGACGGGGGGTAAAGGAATAATTTAAGAAAATAACCAATATATAACGAAATAATCGTTATATATATCACCCGGTGCACCACAAAAAAAACTTTTGCTGTCCAATGTGCATAGGCTAGCATAAAATATTATAACATAAAAACATACATAAATGCAAAAGTTTTTTTTTTTTATATATATATATGTAGAAATTTAACGTCATGATAATGGAGACTTTTGTATTCAAAAACAGTCAGCAGTTCTAAAGTCTCTATATTTTTTTATATTTGTATTTCATGGATCCAAGGTAGTACTGTATTTATGTATGTAGAAGTTGAGTCGACTCAGACAGTACAAAAATATTACTGCAGCTTTGATTGTTATCATGACATAAGTAAAAATTTTGAATAATGTACACAAACATGAAACTGATACTAAATGAATGTAAAATGGCAATACACAAAAATAACATAATAGCACTATATTTTTCAAAAATTAAAAAGAGTAAAATGATGTATATAAAAATAAAAATGTTTTTTGTAAAAAGTGTTTCATGCCGAAGCATAGGATGACAAAAAAAAAGAGGTGCTCCAAGCACGCCCATAAAAAATATGCGTCACCCTGAATCTTGTGTACAACACAAGTATTATGGCATCGGCTTAGGGCCTAGCCTTAGATGAGGAGGGAATTGTGATGCTCCCCCGAAGGCACTAGCGGTCTTCTGAAGGAGCCCACGTCGAATTACATGAAAAAAAATTTGAATTGATGTGAATTGGAATCACAATTCAAAAATTTGAATCGAAACTCCAATTCCAAAATTTTGTCTCTCAACACAATGAAGCTTGAACCCTTAGGGCCTTAATTTTGAACGGGAACAAGACTTCAAAGGGAAGAATTCAAAAAGAAAAAAAAACAAAAAAATGTATATCATATAATAACTAATATGGGCAGACAATCCTAGAGTGAAGAGAGACGAAAAATATGTCACAATCGAGTGGGGTGATGAACAAGTCATATATATAAACTGTGTTTTATTTAATTACATGAATCTTTTGTTTACTTTTTTAAAGTACAGTACCTGTTTATCTAACTATAATATGTTTGACTTACAGTACAAGAAATGTTAAGTGGGAGGTTAGTTAGTGGAAAAATACTGATTTAATGAGTATTGTCAAAGAAATTTTAAGTGTACTGCAAAAAGAAAACAAAATAAAAGTAAATAAAATTTAAGTGAGTATGAAGACATATGTAAGGGTAAAGGATAACAATGATACCTAATATTGTTCTTAAGAGATCTTCAGAGCAATATTGATGGACCAGCCATGATATTGTTAAAGATCAGTCAAAAACAACATACACACAACCATGAGCTCTTTGGTTGGATATGTGGTATCATAAAACAAGACATAAAAATAATAAATAGTGATTTACATTAGCTTCTGTTTCTTAGATTGTATGTGTGAGGTTGATAAAACGTATTAAAGTTAGTGTTGTTTATATGACTTGATGCATCAAATAAATGTCCATACCGAGGAGGTGCTAATAAAAGTCTATCAATATGTACCCGAAATGCTGTGTTATCAGGAGCATACAACCTTTTAATTGAGAATGACACAGGGGAATGTTTACAAGTGACAATATATGGACCAGTATACCTAGCTTTAAACTTGTCATTTGATTTTAGATATACAATATCTTTTAAGAAAATGGATCTTAATTTAGCTTTCTGACCGTAATATTTATATCTTTTATCTTGAGCAGATTTAATGTTGTTATAGGCTTTGTGATATATCTTACTCAAATCATCAAGTAATTTGTGGACTTCAATATGTTTATCAAGAAAGGGTTGGTTGCACGACTGATCAAAAGTGTCAAAAATTAGAGAAAGTTCACGTCCAAAATGAAGAAAATTAGGAGAATATAATGTAGTTGCATGTTTCGAACCATTATAAAGTGATTTGTGTATAAATACTGCCTTTTCGAATGAATGACCTTCTTGTAAAAGAATATTAACTGAATATTTGATTGACTTATTGATTCGCTCTGCAATCGCATTTGATTGTGGTCTGGAGGCAGAACTGTGTAATACCTTAATGCCCATTGTATCATTAAAAATGTTATATACCTGAGAATTGTACTGGGGTCCTAAGTCTGATAAGACAACCGAAGGTCTTCCAAAGGTGGTTATGTAAGAAAATAAGCATTTAACAACCTTACTCGCAGATATGTCATTAAGTGGAAAGAGTTCAATATGTCTTGAAAAATGATCAGTGATAGTTAAAACATATTTTCCATTAGCAAACGGTCCAAGGAGATCTGTACTGATAGTGTGACCAGGGTACCTGGGAGTGTATGTGGGCTGTAAGGGTGCAGGTGGAGTTTGGTGATGTTTAGTTTGAAGACATTTGATACAGGATGCAACAAAGTTTAAAGTGTCTACATACATACCCTTCCAAAAATATCTACCTGACAAGAATTCATAAGTTTTATTAAAGCCAAAATGGGATAAATGTGAAATTGTTAAGACTTTGGTTTTAAGTGAATTTGGAACAATAATGTGATACGAAAAAGTGTTATTAAAAATATTTTCCTTCTTTAACATTAATACTTTCGAATCAGGATGAATGAAGTAGTTAGGAAATTTTTGAGAAGATCCTTTCTTTAAGATTTCTTTATAAACAACAGACAAAGTAGGGTCATTTTGTTGTTCAGTAGCAAATGTTTCATTCGAAATTTCTAATAAAGGGTCAGGATTTGTTTGTGTACCAGAAATAAGGCAATTAACATGCATATTAGAATCACTCGAGCTGGAGTGTGGAGTATCACATTCTACAATAGGTAAGGGTTGAGTGTCATGAATAAGTTCAGGGTTTGTAGCTAAAGTCTGTTGATTATTTTCAAAGTTACAGCGAGATAAATAGTCAGCGAGTACATTCTTTTTACCTGGAATATGTTGAAATTTGTATGTGTATTCTGAGAGATCCATGAGCCAGCGAGAGATAATATCAGCCGGATTTGTAGTTTTGTTGTACTTTTCTAATGGTTTACTATCTGAAAGTATTACAAATTCTCTGTTGTATAAATAATATTTGAAAGCAGTAACTGATTTATGAATTGCCATGAGTTCTAATTTAAGTGCAGGATATTTTTTTTCGGATGCTTTTAAAGATTTTGAAAAGTATGCAACAGGTAATAGTTGTTTATCATGTTCTTGTAGTAAGACGCCAGAAATGGCAATATTTGACGCATCAGTATTTAAATAGAACTTTTTGTTCCAATCAGGTAATCTAACCATGGGTGGATTAAAGAATATCTTCTGTATGGTGTCCATAATTTTTTGATGTTTACATGTCCACTTAAATTTAGCTTTTGGAGTAGTTAAGTTTATGAGAGGTTGTACAAGTTCAGAAAAGGATGGAACCAGAGATTTGTAAAATGTAATGACGCCTATGAGTGCTTTTAATTGACGTTTTGTTGTAGGTGTTGGAAAAGATGTTATTTTTACAATGTTCGACTGAACAGGAGAAATAGTTTGATTTTCTATGTGAAATCCAAGATAATCTAAACTGGTTTTGTGAAAAGTGCATTTGTTAGGGGACAGCGTTAAATTATATTTTACTAGTATTGCAAGAATTTTATCCAACTTATCACACATTTCTTGATATGAATTGGCACCAACAATGAGATCATCTTGGTAGGTATAGACACCTTCTAACTGTAATTCATCAAGTAACGAGTCCATTAAAGCTTGATAAATTGAGGCGCTAGATTTTAATCCGAATACTAATCTCTTATACCGAAAAGAACCAAACATTGTAGTGAATGTGAGCTGATTTTGAAATTTTGCAGGCAAATCAATCTGATGATATGCCTGATGAAAGTCGAGAGAAGAGAAAAAACGATATTGTGAAAGATTTGAAATAATAGTTTGAATTTTTGGAAGTGGATAGGACGAACCTTGAATTATAGTATTAACCATTCTGAGATCTAATGCGAGTCTATATTTCTGTATACCTGTACCGTCTGGTTTCTTTTTAACAAGGAGCATGGGGCAGGCCCATTCGGAACAATGACGTTCAATGATTTTGGCATCAAGCAACTGTTTGATTTGATTTAAAACATCCTTTTGCACAGCTTGGGGAAGAGGGAAAGGGAGTGTCTTTATGGGGTAGTCATTAATGAATTTCAAATCAGGTACAATTTTATCAGTATGACCAAGTGTGTCTAATGATTTGGAAAAGGCAGGATAATAATTAAGTAACAATTTAGTTAGGTTCTTTGCTTCGTCAGATTTTAAGTGAGAAAGTTTAAAATCATTAGCCGATAACTCCTGCTTTCTTTTTTGTAAGATTTCATTAGACGCCTGAATAAAATTTACAAAGTGCTGTTCTGAGTTATTTTGCTTGTCAGACATTTCAGAAGTATAGTCGCGAATTTCCTCAATCTCAGATAATTGACCTATTTTTGTGTGTTTAGGGAGATGAGTGGTCTTTTCAGAAGTGTTTTTAAGTGTTATTGAGAAGAACTGATGTATTTGTGAAGTTTTCTTTCTTTTATTGGATAATTTGTTCATTTGAATAATGGCATCATTTCCTATTAATTCTTTTGTTTGTGCCAAATATTCAAATAGATAATTTCTGTCATTGTTGATGTTATTGGGGGTGTAAACAGAGCACCATATTTGTTGTTGAGGTTCTACTATAATTTTTCGAGTTAAGAACACCGCTTGATTCATTACAACATCACTCAAAGAATTGCATGATTTTGATTGTTTCTCTCCAGAAGATTCTTTACTGGTTTTTAAAGGAACAGAGAAATTATTGTTGACATGGAGACACTTGTTAAAAGTATCAATGACAACATTGTATCTAGTTATGAAATCAAAACCTAAAATGCCTTCAAAACTGGAAGACTCGGGTATGTCAACAATATAAAAGTGATGTGAAAACGCTTTTTGTTTTAGCTTAATGGATGTTCTGATGCAGGCGGAAAATGAAACATCAGAATTGACAGTTTTAATATTGACGTCAGTGGACAGTCTTTTATATTTTAAGACCGGTTTAAGTTGGTTGAATAATTTTTGTGAAAGTAAAGATATACTACTACCAGAATCAGCCAATAAAGTAATATCATGGTTTGCTATAGTGGCTTTAACAAGAGGGAGGGATGGTGACATAGTGTTTACACTACAAATTATCTGAACATTATCACTTTCTGTTTGTGTACTGATGTTATTTGCTATCTTAATAGAGTCAAAAGTTTGGGAAGCTACTGAATTAACTAGTCTCGAACTTGAAATTTTAGGTAATACAGGGTCAAAAACAAAAGTTGCTGATGTAGAAGTATTAGATTGAGACACAACACCATCAGCATAAAAATTGTATCTCTGTTTCAGTTTTCCTGAAATTGGGGCGTGGAGTTTGTGTAATTGTTTTTCCTTTGAGTATTTGCTCTTTTCCATTTAAAACAAGAGAGAGCGTCATGATTGTTTCGTCCACATAACTGACAAACAACTGGTTTTTTTTGTGAAAACTTGTGTGGGGAATAACGCCTAGTGTAGTTTCGATTTTTGTAATTTTTTTTGAAGCGTGAAACACCTGCGAAATGTTTTGGTCTAGTCTGGAGATTTTTTTGCTCAGTTTCGGTTTTAGTATCAGGAGGGGCAAAGGATAATGCATTTATTTTCTCGGAAATTTCTTTCAGTTGCGATTCGATGAGATTTTCTGGTCTGTGTACCGAAGGTAAGGAATGTAAGATTTTCTCATTCCTTAAAATTTCATGAAGGGTTTGTGCTCTTTCGACTGCTGTTTTATAATCATTAATGCCTTCTTCCTGTAATTTTATTCTAATATTTGAAGGAAGGGCTTCTAGAAATTTCATAAGTTTAATAGTGTTGCGTGCACTTTCGTCGTTGATATCTGCATAAACAGTCGCCGCAAGAACATTTAGTCTATGAGCTAAGTTTTTTATCGTCTCAGAAGGCATAAGTGCTAAACTGGACAATTCAACAGAAGCAACACATTTACTAGGGGGGGCGAAAAATGACGCAAATTCCTTTTCCAGCAAATCGAGGTCTGTTATCTTTTGCAGGTCAGGATTTTGGGCTAGAAATTTTTGTGCAGGCCCAACTAACTTTCCCTTTAAGATTGCAATAGTTGTTTGTGGGTTATATTTATTAATTTCTGCAGAGACTCTAACTTGATCAAAGAAAAATTTAAGTAAATCTGGATCTCCATCAAATTGAATGATATTTATCGGAATTTGTTTTGCCGCCATGATTAGTTTTTTTTGTTTGTTTACGCTCACAAGTTTTAGAGAAATTGTTACACAGACCTGACTTATACTCTAAAGCACATTGAAAACAAGAAAATTTCCTAGCAAGTAAACTACGTAAACTAGCAAAATAAATAGATCTTAAAAAAATATACACCTCACTTTAAAGATATCTTATTTGAACCTTTTATGACAGTAAAGCAAGGAAGCACATACAAAATTAACACATTTAGAAAATAAATTAAATAAAATGGCAAAATAATTACACTTTGAAACATATATCTATATATTCCTTCACTTTAACAAAGTACTTACTTTAGATAATAAAGCAAAGAAAACTCTATAGAAAACCGCAAAACTGTTAGCAAGCAAGAAAAAAAAACCTTTAACTTCTTTACACTAGGAAAAAAAATTCCTTTTTTTGTAACTTAAAACCTTCTGATTTATTTATAATTTTTTGATGAAAAAGGAATGTTCTTATTTTAACCTTGTAATTAAAGTTCAAAACTGGTTAAACACATTTAAGCATATTAGAGAATCTAAATACAAATTAAAAAAAACAAACAAAAGGGGTGGGACGTAAAATATGAAACACTAGCACATAAATGTAATAACTGGTAAAAACTGCATAAAATGTCATAAAAATAATAACTAGAAATGACAACAGTTACCGTGCTTTCGCAATTTAAAAAAAAATTTGCAAAAACACAATAACAGGATTAAAAATAGTGATATTGAATTAAATATGATTTAAAACACCAAACTGCAATATTGACTATGGTGTACTGACTGTGGAAGCAGAACATAAAATAAACAAAATACTTGGGGTAACTTACAGATTTAGTTTTAAAAATAAATAACTGATTACTAATTTAATAAGACAAGAACTTAGGGAACTGGGGCACGATCTGCTCCCACATTCAACGTATAGATTATTTCGAAATTGCTTTTCGTTGTTTTGCACTTTTTTTTTTTATCACTGAAGACTAGTAGTAAACTTATATTGTAACCAGGTAATTGGTTATTCACTTGTCTAAGATGGAGACACCTCATTTAGAGAATTTTTGTAATTCTCTTATTTATTTATTTATTTATTTTGTGCGCTGTTAACTGATATAGACGATGAATTATTTCTGATGGATTTTCTCAGAATTGAAGACAATCACTATTTTTTTGCACGATGAACGATTTTACGATGCATCACACCACAGGAATACTGTTATTCACTAAATTTTCTATGAGGGTATATGAACTTTCTGTAGATTACATTCACTGAAAACACACAAAACACTCTGGTATAGAAGCACCAACATGAGCACATGCAGCCCTCGATGATATCTGGCTGCGATGAACACGTCAATCACACAGACGATGGAGATGACAAAAGGGGCACCCAGCGCTCAGGTGACAATCAGCCGCAGATTTCTTTTGAAGATGGAATCTCGAGGGGAGACCCTCCGAAGCAGTTGAGATGGAGGGGACGGGGAGGAAAAGGGGGCGTCCAGGAAAGGAACTTCAGGACGGGAACACCACTTGTCGACGCCGACCGCAGATGAAGTCGGGGAAATCAATTCCACATCTGTTGACTTTTAGCAGGCAAGACTACTAGCAGTTGCATTTTTTTTACCGGGGATGCAGAGAAGAAAGAAGAACCAAAATCAACACATCCGCCGTAAAGTCGCAGTTGATTGTGCCCCCCTCCATATTTTTTTTTTCTATGTGGGGAAAAAACGAGAGTCAAACGGCACCAGAGATTTGTAAGGGAGATTGGTGGTTGCAGATATTAGTTAAGGCATTTAGAAGAACGAAATGATCATGTATCCAGGTTCAGATGTACAAAAAAACCCCACGATGATTGCAAAGTTACACTTTATTTTAACATCTATTACGAAGGGGGGCACACTTACAACTCTCGGAGAAAATCTCCGAACGAAGAATAGCAGGTTAACAAGACGAGCGCAGAGAGTCAAGTGACCTCGTACATAGCAACAAACTGCCACTTTTGGCATGATAGAAAATCGCCAACATACACAAGTTCGCCCATGCACAATGGATAGTATACGCCAAATACAGTTAAAATGCAGCCGGCAAGATAAGAATTCAAATTGGTTTCCTAGCTAGGATGGGAAAGGAAAAGGTTGCCAAACGATAGAATGTTACACGTGCTGTTATGTCTAATAAAGAGGCACACCAAAGGGACATCAGATTTTACTGCGCAGATGTTAAATTCTTTTTAGGGTTTTGTCGAGAAAGGAAAAGAAGCGTAAGCATAAATTTTAACTGTTAAACAGAGATGATGCCCATATAAGGTAATGCAGAATTGCCTCGATCGGAAATAGCAGACATCTGCAAATAGCTTTAAACGGTTGATTAATATGTGAATGTATTTCTCACAGACAAAGTTAAGCAGCTGCCGATTTTTCAGTTAGAGAATTAATAAGCAAAGAAAATGGAAAAGGAATGAAGGACAACTTAAAACTAATTTTGAATTGAACAGAGACGGGGGGTAAAGGAATAATTTAAGAAAATAACCAATATATAACGAAATAATCGTTATAAGGCTGGGAATCGAACCCAGATACTTGGCTTACAAGGCCAATGCTTTACCTGTTTAGATACCTGGATGATAGCCAGCTGGGATTTTTCGCTCAGATAACCTTATTGGTCATAACATCTGGTCTGTCATTTAGACAGCTCAACAAAATAAACCGCAGATAATGGAACTCCATATGACGATGAGTGTGTAGATATACTATTATTTTCAACACAATCTAACTGATTAGTAAAGTAATCATATGAATTGAATATTTCCAACTGAGCGAAAAATTGACCAGGCTGGGAATCGAACCCAGATACTTGGCTTACAAGGCCAATGCCTTACCTGTTAAGCTACCTGAGCGATAGCCAGCTGGGACTTTTCGCTCAGATAACCTTATTGGTCATAACATCTGGTCTGTCATTTAGACAGCTCAACAGAATAGACCGCAGGTAAGGGAACTCCATATTACGATGGGTACGTAGATATACTATTATTTTCAACACAATCTAACTGATTGGTAAAGTAATCATACGAATTGAATATTTCCAACTGAGCGAAAAATTGACCAGGCTGGGAATCGAACCCAGATACTTGTCTATCATGGCTATACCTTGTATACCTGGCTATCGCCCTGGTAGCTTAACAGGTAAAGCATTGGCCTTGTAAGCCAAGTATCTGGGTTGGATTCCCAGCTTGGTCAATTTTTCGCTCAGTTGGAAATATTCAATTCGCATTATTAAATCGTAAAATACACATTTAACAGATTCTAAAGTACAGTCTAATGCATTTTACAGCCCTTTGTATTATCTACAGAATTTTAAATACGTTACATAATAAGCCAACAATTAATTCCAGTAATCCATGCATACAAATCTAAAAACAACTTCTACCAACTAATATGCGTCTAAGGCAACATGTCTAATTTCCAGTTCATTTCATAGCCCTACATATGAAATTGATTTTATTCTACATATATGACGTTGTTAAATAGTACTTAAGGTAACTCGCGTTGGTAGACTTTAATGCATATAAATACATTCTTTATATGATCTGTATCATTTGATGTTCAATAGTTAACCGCGAATTATGCAAAAATTTAAGAAAGACTATGGCATTTATCGCTCATACAAAATACGGTAACATAATTCGTTAGAAAATCCCCGTAAATGAACGGCAGATGATATTCACACTATCGTATTCAGTAAGCATCTTGTATTAATATATATCACTGTACTTCTGTTTAAAAGAATGTAACGTCATTAAAATACCCCCAGCTAAAAATGAACTGCACTGAAACTGCAGTTACGAAACTGTGGTGATTTGGCACTAATCCCTGAAATTTTTTCGAAGTTGACAACTACACATTCACTACAGTGAATGTGTAGTTCGTAACTATACATTTATTGCAGTGAATTTGTAGTTAAATGCCCCTCCCCCCATAAACAAATATGCTCTGCTGGCGCCATCTATAGACCACACTGGTGAGTTTGCTTTTTAACATTTCAAAGGCAGATATTTCGACCGTGGAAACAGTTTTACTCGAACTGACGAACTCAGGTACACGCCTTGACCACTCGCCCACTGAGACTCGTTTGGAGAGTGTTGTGCGAAGTATTAAGAGGAGGAATTATCAATTAAAGGTCATTAGTTACTAAAGCTGAATGGCAGGCAGTTAAATTGGGAGTTTTAAAGTGCTTCTATTTTATTATTTATTAATTTATTGTAATTCGCTTATATGGCCGTGTCTTTTAAAAATAATTTAATATTTAAATGAATTAATTAAATATCCTAGCGAATAAGATAAAGCAAATGAATTGGTTTTTCTTCTGAATTTAAGAATCAGTAAATATTTAATAAAATAATTTTATTTTTAGATCATTTGCAAAATTAATAATTTTTTTTTATGAATTATAATGTATTTACATGTGTTGTGTTAATTTTAAATTTTTTTTTTACTTAGAATAAGAATTCCTTTTATGTCGTTTGATGATAAGTTAGAACATATTTTTTATTATTGTATTACAATAATAATTTGATACTTATAAAAAAAAAATTAGTTTAAAAATAAAATAAAAGTGATATTTTTTCTTTTGGTAGTGAGTTTTTTAAATGGGGAATATTTCTGAATCTTTCTTGCAAAATTAAGAATATTTAATAAAATAAGCGAATTTTAGAGGTTTTTCTGATAATATAATTTTCTTTTTAGGAATTATAATGTAATTAAATATATTATAAATTATAATGTTAATTTAAGAAATATATATTTGTAAAAAGGAAAAATTAATTTTTATAAAATAAGAAGTTGATAATTAATCACTTTGAATTAGAATAAGATTTCATTTTATGTCTTTTTTTTTTTAATGTAGCATATGTTTTTTATGATTATGTAGATATATTTGATAGTTAACTTATCTACATTTTTATCTAAAAATAAAATAGAAACATTAATTTTCTTTTTTTCTCTTGTTTTCTTTGGTAAATAATTTTTTACAAAGGGAAATTTCTTAATCTTTTTTTTTTAATTTTAATATAAAAAATGACTAGATTTTTTAATATATTTTTGGCTTGTAAAATAATTTTAAACACTTTTAATAATTTTATATTTGCATGAAATAGGAAACTTTGATGTGCTTTTAAAATGAATACATAATTAGAAAACACACTTCAATTAACTGATGAAGTATTTTTTGTCTTTCTGCGATTGATTAGGTTTAGAACGAATAATAATTTTAAAGAGCGATTAAAAAATTATTTGATGATTCAAATATTTCTATGTCGATTTCAAAATGAAGTAATTGTAAATTAATTGTAAATCCTTTTCAGTTATGAAGATGGCGACATATGGGGGCAAGAAGCAGAGGAAACAAATTGAACTCCTTGGATTTTAAAATTTAATTAAATAAAATTTCCTTTTCTTCTTTTTTCAAAAACCTAAAGTAAAAATTTCGAGTTTTTTAAAAGGAAAAGAAAGAAGAAATTTTCTGTTAACGGGGGGGGAGGGGGTAGACTCATTGCTCCTCCCTTGATTTTGAAATTTAATTAGCGATTTTTTCTCCAATTTGCAAAAACATAATAAAATTTATTCTTTTAGAGTAATTTAAAATAAAGAAACGAAGAATTTCCCGTTAGGGGTGAGGGCATAGATGAACCATTTTCCCTCTCTCGATTTTGAAATTTAACTAATTTTTTTCTCCGATTTTTGAAAAAATACTAAAATGTAATCTTTTTTCTGAGCTTAAAATATAAGAACTAACAATTTTCTGTTAGGGGGAGGAAAATAGAAGAAAGTTTTTGCCCCTTCCTAAATTTAAAAAAAAAATATATATATATATTAACAAAATTTTCCTTTTCTACTATTTTCAACATCATAGTAAAATGTATAATTTTCAAGAAATTTACAATAAAAAATAAGAAGAAATTTCCCATTAAGGGGCTGGTGAGTGAAAGGCCCGTTGTCCCTCATAAGTTTTAAAACTTAATGTTTTTTCTCTGATTTTGATAAAGGTCGCAAAATTTATTCGTTTAGAGTAACTTAAAATAAAGGAACTAAGAAAATTCCGTTGTATGCAATGGGGCACAGGTAGTCACTAAACCTCACTGGATTTTGAAATGTAACTTAGTGAAATTATTTTTTTTCTTTTAGCTTAAAATAATAAAGGAACTAAGAATTTTAAGTTAGGGGGAAGGAAGCATAGATAGCCATGCCTGAATTAAAAAAAGAAAAAAGAAAGAAAGAAAAAGAAATTGATTTTAATATATTAAAACTTGTAATTTCCACGTAACAAAACAAAGTAGGTACTAATAAATATTTCTCTACGGAAGTGGGTCAATGGGAGGAGAAATACCTAATTCGATTTTGAAGCATAATTGAAATTATTTTTCTCCGATTAAATTCTGTGAATTTATCGGACAATAACTATAGTTATACAAGATATGCCTCAGAAATGTATTTCTAAATTAATGGTTGGATAATAACTTCAAATTCATTGCAGTGATTCTACGGTTATAAAATCTTATACAGTTTTTAATTTGTGATTATAAAATGACTTTATAAAAACTACAGCGTTTTGTAAGTGAATAGCTCATAGAATGTTTAAAATAAACTACTGCAAAATCACCCATATTCAACTACAAAATAACTGAAGTGATTTTATAGTTGAGATTGCACTACAGAAAGACTAGAGAAACTTTAGAAAAACCTCAAAAACACTTTACTTCTACAAAAAAACTGCAATTCATTTTTACCTGGGACGCATCAAATAAGCTTCCATCGTAGAAAATTATGCAATGAATTTCTTTTGTGGGAATCTGTAATTTTTTGTATATGCTTGGCGCTTCACATTATACTAAAAGCAAATTTAAAGCACCTAAGAAAATTACATCTATTTCCTTAAATTTAAATTGTTTTAACGTTATTACAAAGTAACACAAATACACTGCTGGTCATTAAAATTAATACACCAGGAAGAAATACATTAACAAAATGATATTTATTGGACAAATATATCATGATAAAAATAACAAGTGATTAAATTTTCAAGCAATTTCCGTGCATAGATCCTGAGAAATCGTTACTCAGAACAACCACCCCGGGCAGTAATAACAGCACTTACACGCCTGGGTATTGAGTCAAACAGAGATTAAATGACATATACAATAGGGTGGATCGAAAAATCGAAATTCGGATAATCGAATCGGCGCGGGGTGCAAAAGTTGCCTTTTATGCATACTAATTCACATATATTTTTTTTATTGAAATCCATTCATATCTTCCGGTGCCCCAAACGCCTCAAAAATAGTTAAAAATTGAAATTTTTATAAATTTTATAATTTTTTTCGCTTTTTAATATTTTTTAAATTATTTTTGGCGCAGGTTGGGAAAGTTGCCTTACATATATTTTAGTTCAGTCAATTTTTTAAATTTAAATCCATCCATATCTTCCGGTGCCCCCAAGCGCCCCCAAAATAGTAAAAAAATTGAAATTTTATAAAAATTTATAATTTTTGTTTTTTTATTTATTTTAAATTACTTTATCAACGTGATAAAAAAGATGCATTTTATAGTATATTAGCATGCATCCAAATAATTTTCGACTTTGATAAATTTCTTCCAATGCCCCAAAACTTTTAATTATTTGCCGAAAATCGAGTTTCATGCAAATTTTGAGCTAAAAAATACAAGTAAAATTAACAGTTAAAGAATAATTTATCTAACGTAAAACGTAGATCGAGAGTATGAGAAATCCTTAATCGTATTTTATTAAATTTGCTATTGTCAATGCTCACAGATAACGCAGAGCATATCAGATCTTTAGCAATGCGAAAGCTAATTTGTGCTAGAAATAAAGAGAGAAAATCACCAGAAGTGAGAATTTTCAAAGTACCCCAAATAAACTTCAAAGCGAAAGATTCTTTTGAACTTATTGACTGGCAACGAGTTGGACGTTTTGAACCACTTCTTTTGACGAATGTGCCTTGCGAAGAAATTTAGAATATGATAAAAGTTGTAAAAACGAATGAATGGTCAAAATATCCATGCCATACCCAAGCGGTTGAAAGATGCGTTCGACTAGTATCTGAGGCATCAGAAACTGTATATGGACAAGAAAAGAGACACGGTTTTATATTGAATAGAATAAAATCAAGAAGCCATATAAAACACTTTGATACCAAAAAAGATTACAAATTTTAAAAGTATGTAAATTTCCAAATTGAAGGATGTAAAACTTTTCTCTACGTAAGTTCGATTTTTGTAATTTTTATGATTTTATGCTTTGATTTTTAAATTTATATGTCCCTTATTATTGTAAAATTAATGTTATTTATAACCTTATACGTTATTAATTAAACTGTTTTCAAAATTTGTAAGTAGTTTTCGTAAATTATAATTCTTAATACATTTTTGTAAAAATTTCAGTTCTTAATTATAATTGGTGCATCAAAAATGTGAATGGAGTTTGATTAAAAAATATATCGGAACAGCAGAGTTATGTAGTATTGTAATAACAACTTTCCAACCCAGTGCCAAATGAATTTCAAAAAGTAAAATAAAATAAAATAAAATAAAAATAAAATAAAACAAAAAACTTTTTTTTCAAGAAAATTTCAATTTTAATCTATTTTTGGGGCGTTTGGGGCACCGGAAGATATTATGAATTTTATTTTTAAAAAATATGTAAGCTAAGATAGATAAAAGATAGCATTTGCACCCCGCGCCAAAAGTAATTAAGAAAAAATAATAAAACAAAAATATATAAAAGAAATCATAAAAAACTCAATTTTTAATTTATTTTGGGGCGCTTGGGGCACCGGAAGATATTAATGGATTTTAATAAAAAAAATCCCGTAAACTAGTATACATAAAAGGCAACTTTCGCACGCCGCGCCGATAGTGATTTCTAAAAAAAAAAATTTTTCCTATACTTTTCGATCCACCCTAATGTACAAGTAAAGATGCCCATGGAGCTTCAACACGATGCCACAGTTCATCAACCATAGTGACTGGCGTATGGTTACGAGCCTGTTACTCGGCAACTATTGACCAGACGTTTTCTATTGGTGAGAGATCTGGGGAAAATGATGGTCTTGGCAACAGTCGAACATTTTCTGTATCAAGGAAGGTAGTCGGGCATTATCTTGCTGAAACGTAGAATTTAGCAGGTCTCGAATAAAGGGTACAACCACGGGTTGTAAAATATCAGAATTGTAACGTGCACTCTTCAAACATCTGTCAATGCGAACAAGAGATGACCGAGACGTGTATACATTGGCACCCCATACCATTACGCTCCTGATGGGCCAGTATGACGATGACGAATGCACGCTGCCAATGAGCGTTTACCACGATGCATCCTAAACGAATGCGACCATAATGATGTTGTAAGAAGAACCTGGATTCATCTGAAAAAAATGATGCCTCGCCTTTCGTGCACCCAGGTTAGTCGTTGAACACATCATTGAAGGCGCTCCTGTCTATGACGAGAGGTCAAGGGAACTCGCAGCCTTGGTCTCGGAGCTGAGAGTCCATGCTTTTGCAAATGTTGTAAACGTCAGACACTTTATATCTTGCAAATGACCCCATTCCTTGACTCAGGGCTCGTGACGTGGTTGCAAGGATCCATTACGGCCATACGGATAACATGCTTGTCTTCTCGTCTGCTAGTGATAGGGGGCCGTTGTGATCCCGTACGGCGGTCCGTATTACCGTCCTGAATCCATCGATTCCATATTCTGCGAACAGTCATTGGATATCGAACAACGCGAGCAGCGATTCGGCGATACGATAAACTGCAGTCCCGGTAGGCTGCAATTCGACTTTTATAAAAGTCAGAAACATGCTGGTACGCATTTTTCCTTCTTATACGAGGCATCACGACAATTTTTCATCAGTCAACAACGTTCAAATGCAATTTGTGTGAGAGAAACCGGCTAAACAATTTCCTCATTTAAGCACATTATAGGTGTCTCTACCGGCACCTGCTTTGTTAGAACATGCTGAAAAGCTAATCATTTGCATATCATAGTATCTTCTTCCTGTCGTTTAAATTTCACGTTTGCACCATGTCGCCTTCATGGTGTAGCAATTTTAATGGCCAGTAGTGTAGTTTTTCGAAGGAGAACCATATTGTAACTGAAATTGATAACTTCATTTTCTTTGTAAAGAAGAAACGCTATACACTGCAATTTGAATATCTACCATTTACAATAAACGTCTATATCATACATCAATTACGTGGAAACACGTATACATTTAGGAGAGTTAAAGCACGTATAGGTAGCCTGTGGAAGTTACCAAAATATCAAGCAGTTTGGAAGTACATCATAAAATATTAAAAATCGGTGGTAGTAAATATAATACTAATTAAAACTTAAGATTACGAAATTAACTATATAAATTAAATTATTTTACAGGAAAATTTTATTTATGTCTTAGGATATGGATTTTTTTTAAATTTTATTTTGTCTTCGGTATAAAACATATTTATTATATCGATAAAAACAATTTTTTATGTATTCAAGATTTTTAATTTTAATGTGTGGAATATTTGGGGCTTCTGATTTCTGAAACTTTTGATGTACACGAAGCTCTACAAAATTTTAATATATTTATGTATTTAAATAAGAAATTATTACTTTTATATAACTTAACATTCGAAGGTAGGGTAAATTATTCTTATTTATTTAGTTTTGGTAAAAATCATGTTTATCATAATAACCAGCAGTGACTTCTTATGGCTTTACATATTTTTAAATTTACAAAACGGAGAGCTTGCTGCTTTTATGCTTGCTGCTGAACACTTTTTGATGAATACGAAGCAGTAGATAGCATCGAACAAAAAAAAGTTGTTTTTCACATATAAAATTAATTTAACCGTCCAAAAAAATCTCTATTTAAAACAATATATTTGATCTATTAGAATCCAGTAACGAGAGTTATTCACTATATTCATATCGCTTAATTATATTCCTAGCAGTGTATAAAATGAAATATAAAAAAATGAAAATATATAAGAAATTTTGTTAAGGGGTCTCATGAGCTTTAAAATCGCCGTCGCCTATTCAAAAATGGTGTGGTTTCAAGTTTTGATATGTTTTTAAATACTTATTACATTAAACTTTTTATATACTTTAAAAATTACATAATAAATACTAAAAATTACATAAAATTTTGTAATATACTTAAACTATATCTACAACTTTATAAATTATAAATACTTATAATTTAATATAAAAAAATACACTTCAGTTAATATTGCAAAAAATTTTCACATGGTATGTCAAAATCACAAATTACAATAACAATCTCACATAATAAGTGTAATCGAGGATCACACAAAGGGTTTCGTTTAATAGTATACACTGAGGATACAAAACATTGTAACATACCAAATACCTAATAATGCATTTTTACACTTTTGACTTGCAAAACAAATCCAAATAACCTTGGTTTGGATATGGATGCCACAAGTGTTTGGTCAGTGGCCGAATACAGATTAAACCAATTATTTAAACATTGATAGCTCAAATCCGGTATATTCCAACATGCCTATTTTTGAGCTCAGAGCTGCCATTCAATGACAACCCTGGCAATGTGTTCTATCGGATAAACATCCGTTAAGTTACATGACTAAGATCTTAACTGGAAGTCAGTATCGTGTTCCACGAAACATTTCAACACAATTCGACCCCTGTGGTATAGAGCAGCGGTTCCCAAACTTTCTTGGTACGCCACCCACCTTTCAGTGAAAAATATTTCGCGACCCACCTTTCAGTAAAAAAAAATTTCGCGACTCACCCAAGATAAAGCTGTATATCAGTATAGCAATTTTTCTATGATCTCTATACGCCCGGCTATCCTATCTTTCGAAAAACGCAAATTTTCGTACAGAAGATACTCTATCAATAAAAACGAGAATCGGTAATCTCAATGTGCGTAAGTGAATAGTAATTAAAACAATGCACAAACTAGTAAGATAGATAAAAATACGTTTAATTATTATGAAAACATAACTTTATAATCAGCGGGATTTCTGCTGCTGGTGTTTACCAAAGTGGGAATATATATTAACACGCAGTTTGTCTCAGTACTTGTCTTTCAAAAACAGCAAAGTAGAAAAAGCATGTTCTCATAAGCACGAAGTGTTTAATTTCATCAAAGATCTCAAAGCAGATTAAAATAATTCTATATATTCCATTCGTATATTAATCTAGAAGGAAGTTAAGGATTTTCCTTTGAAATATTATTTCCTGTTGAAATTGTCATATCTTTTTAAACAGACGAGAGAAAAAATAAGATATATTTTGATGACAAACCTCGATTTTTCCGCGACCCACCAAAACAACCACCGCGGCCTACCAGTGGGTCGCGACCCATAGATTGGGACCGCTGGTATAGAGTTTTGTCTTGTTCGAAGACTTGACCTCCATTTAGGAAGACGGACACCTTGTTAATGCAAAACATTCTTTGCTTATGATATAACAGCCACTACGTCACAAAATGCTTATTATTATTATTTTTTTAATTCTTTGGTAAATCTCTCATTACGACTCTTGTATATTTAAAAGTTAATTAAAAACCTATCTGGAAAAATACGTCACAAACCAAAGCGGCTTTGGAAATTTTCGAGCTCCTTCCTACGCAAGCTCCTTTAGCACAAAGCCAAGTTTATACATTGAACAAGGCTTTTGCGATAGCTACATTGAAAAAAAAAGTTATTACTACGCTGAATTTAGTTTTGTTAAATGCCAAATGAAGTTTGAATATGCTCTAATTTTATCCTAAGTACGGAATTAAATTCCTTGTAAATAGATAAGGATAAGATAAAAAAAAAGTGTTATACATATAAGCAATAATTGATATTATTTAGGCTTCATATCTCTTCGAAATTTTATGGCATAACCAAAACCATTCATACTTTTCCAGTATATACAGCTCTAACCAACCCTATTTCGTAAAGTCTTTTACAAAGCCGTATTATTCTTCCAGCAACGATTTTCTTTTGATGATACAGTTAACTCCTTCGCGATGAAACAGAGCACTTTGCTTAATTTTTAATGTTCAAACACCAGTTTTTGCAAAACAAAAACTTCAATCGCGAATATGCTCCTATTAAATAAGATAAACTTTTTATTAAAAAATAACTGGTGGGAATAATAATGTATTCTCGGAATCTTTAGTGGCACATACAGCAGTCACCTTTCCAGTGTTGCCAGATGGGCTACTTTTTTTAAATTCAAATTCTTGATTGGCACCACTTTTTACAAATAATAGAATGTGCCTTATTCATTGAAACGATAATTAAGGCGGAAGCAAAAAATAATTTACAGTTTCAAAAAAGTGGTGCCAATCAACAAATCCGAATTTAAAAAAAGTAGTCCACTGGCAACACTGCACCTTTCCCTAAACGGTTAATAATAAATATGTTTATTCTACGGAATCCTCTGATCACGAGTAATACTCGCACTTGACCCTTTTTTTTAAATAGTACAGTCATATTACTTATATTTTGATACCTATATTACATTATTTATATTAAAATATTTATATATTATAATATCCATGGTAAATACTATGCAAAAGCACATAATTTCTGAGAGAAAAAGAAGGAATTTTCTTTATAATTTAGAAATAAAAGTAACTACTACAATAAATAACGACAAATAAAATTTTTTGATATAGGCAATATAACTATGTTTTTAGCATTCTTAAGTATAACAGATGTTATAAAATTAACATTTTTTCGGAAATTTCCTAAACTGATTTTATGAAAAAAATTCATAAAATCATAGAAGTTGCTTTAGTTAGAAATAAATATGTTTACAACATAAATACTTTCGAAGAACATTAACGCTTTAAGAAAAACTTAAAATTGTGATTATGTTTCTTTGTAATTTTGTTGCTCAACTAGCACCGTGTCTTCCTTTTTCCCATAAAAGTAGTGTTTCTTATTCGATATTCATCTTTTTCCACCATTTAAAAATTATGTATAAGAAAGATATTTTATTTGTAAAAATACCTATGACTTTTTTTAGTGTTACATTTTATCACAATTAGTTTATATTATGTCTATATACAGATAATATATCTTACACATAATATTAGGTGATTTATCGTTTAAGATTGTCCACTAACAATACCAAAGTTTAAAGTCAGAGTGAAAATGTCAGCGATGTATTCAAAATTCAAATACAGTTTTGAAAATTTTAAAATATGATGGGAAAGTTCAGCAGTCTGCTAAAGATTAATGACAAAAGAAACTAGCAAAGATTTTTCTACTAAAAGCATCCTTTATGATTTATTTTGATTATTTCTGTGTTTAAACACATATTTAGAAAACATAAGTTTTAAATTTGTGTTTTACTTATTCATACTATTTACCTATATGTTTAATTAAGAAATTATAATTTCGTTGTGGGTTATTAGCTGGAAATAAATGATAAACTATATTGGTTTAAGTATCAACGGTTTAGTTATACGCGAAAGAGATAGATTTTAAAAAAATGTTGCAAGCTCGTTTAAAAATATAAAAAATAATTAAATCTAAATAAATATTTAAAATGCATTGCGTTTAAAGTACACACACACATACACACACATATATATTATTAAAATGAGAAAAAAATTAAATTCTGTGATGTTTAGAAATTTATAAATTTACAAAAAAAAAAATTCAATGGTTTCCTTACTCCGTTGCCACCTTCAATATAATACCAGTCTGATTTTCAGATGCGTTTTGCTTTATAATTTATACAGGCTTATGAACTTTATCCTTTTTAGGTGCATTCGTAACTATGCAAATACGTAGCACGTATATTCTTCAATTAGTCAGTCCGTCTGTCCGTATGTAACAAAGCAAAAATTGAACCGTTTATACGAATTACCGAATACCCAACGGAATCGTTTGAAATTTAAAAAGTTTATTTTTTGCATAATTTTGTCGACACATTTCAATTTTTTTGAAAATCGGATCCTTAGTTTAATTACAAGGTCAATAAACATATTCAGTGTTAATACGGTCAAAGGGAAAAATAGTTTCAAGTGCACATTAATGGTGTTAACCTCTTTCGAACATAATAAAAATGATATGCATCTATGAACTATATACTTAAATATTCATTCCATATAATCAGTGGTACAAAGAATGTTTGTTATTATTTTATTGGCCACACAAAAGTATTCCATTCCATAACTGCATAGCTCCACCACTGGTTAAAAGGGTTTGCCTTCGAAACTGGTGCTGGATTCGAACACACGGCCTAATCTTTCGGAGTTTTAAGTGGTTTTCTTCGAACCTTGGATTTGTTCGCGTAATATGAGTAAGTTTCACTTAGAAAGACCCCCACGGTGGGTGCCCACCCCTTAGGACCTTTATCCTTCGTGTAGATAAATAGCCATAGCAAATACAACTGTCGAACCATTCATAACTGTATAGGAGGAAACATTGTTTGTGGCGCGTTTTAATAATATTAAACTAGTTCACATTTTATGAAATTGATATACGTTGCTGAGTTTACTACACGTTACTTCCTGTATAATAAAAAAATGATGTTATTTACAGGGATACAAAAAAGATTTCTGATTCTCTACTGTATCCGAAATACTGTATTACTATTACACTAAGATCTGAATATTTTTAAACTTCATTATCATTGACAAGATTTTTTGAATTTCTACAGCTAAAATTCTAATAACCTTTTCAATGATCTCTCATTATCACTCTCCCTCTCTTCTGCATGGAAGTTGTTTTTGTAATATTTTCCCTAGTTTCTTGTCTATTTTCATTTTATATATATTTAAAATAACCATGCACCCCTGATGAGTAAATAATAAAAAGCCTTCTACTGTCCATTTATCCATTTACCTTTCATAATTTTGGCAATCTGCCCTCTATATCACTTCAAACTTCAAATGATTTTTATAGGATGATGATAAAAATACTGGTTTCATTAGTTTACTGTTATGGTAATATCTGAATTACTTTGGTTATATTTATAAAAGTATTTATACACATTAATTTATTTTTATTTATTCATTTAATTAATTTTATTATAATTACTTTTCACATTTTAGCTCTCTCTTTTATTATTTTGGCATTACATTTGTCTTCCGCCGGTACACTTTCAATTAGTGCCAACTCTCACACACTTTGTAATCTCTACCATCTTTCTTTCACTTTATCTCTGACATTTTTCTTTTACGGACACGTGTTGTTTCAGCTGATGACGAGCTGTTATTGTTTTAGCTCCAAGCGCGTCCTGCTTTGTTTTTCATTTTATGGTGATTTTTACAAAGTGTATTATTTTAATTACAACTATAATCATACTGAATATATTTGAAGCAGTTATAGTTTTAAAATCACAGAAAGTGCAGAAAAAATATTTTAGTATAAACAAGGCTGATAATAGAAAACAAGCGTTTAAAAGAATTAATCTATTGTAGATTTGCAATTTAAAAACTGTCGGAATTACTACTTACTTGAGTGGAAATCGTTCAGATTCTTTTAAATGTATTCTTTTAAATGTTTTTACAAAGTGTATTATTTTAATTACTATTATAATCATGTTGAATATATTTGAAGCACTTATAGTTTTCAAATAACAGAAAGTGCAAATAAAAATATTTTAGTATAAACAAGGCTGATAATAGAAAACAAGCGTTTAAAAGAATTAATCTATTGCAGATTTGCAATTAAAAAAAGGTCGGAATTACTACTTACTTGAGTGGAAATAGTTCAGATTCTTTTAAATGTTTATGTTTTACATTCGCAATTTTGACTATTCCTATAATTAAAAATTTAAGTTAAGATAAATTTTAATTTTTGATATGATTTACATAAGATCATATTATTGTTTAAAAACAGAAAAAAGGATCAATAATATTGTATGTTTTAAATCAGAGATTTTTAGTTAAAGTAATATTTTTCAAGAGTTGTTGATATAACCCAAGACACGGCGCTGCTCATTATTTAACTGAAATAAATTCCGAGAACTGAGATTTATTTCTATCCCTTTCTACTTCATCATATAGCATTTTAATTTAGGAAACATTCTAGAAATATTATTTATATTCAGGAGAGTAACAGGAATACGGATATAAATGTATTGATACTTTTGTTAGATACATATTGCATGAAATTTCATATTAAATATTCAATAAAACTGTGTCAGTAATAATTTCTATTCCATTGCTTAAAATACTCTAATAAAAATAAACTAGCAGAAAAAGCTTGTTTTGTATTTGAATTACATGAAATTATATTTTGGAAATTACAGGTTTTTTGCTCTATTGAAGTTGAAATATATAATTTTAAACACGCTATTTCACCTTGCATAGAGACATTGCATTGTGAAGAAGCCTTCGCACCGTAATACCGGAGATTCTTCTCTCAATTGCTGATTTTTCTCTCTGGGTATGCAATGAGCTGCGGCACAGTAGTGGGTCTTCACTCTCAGGCCGGACGAGCTAGAAACCGATCTTTTGCAGGTGTTGTAACACGTGGATGGCCCGGAACATGCCTTCTGGACACAGAATCTTCGGATTAATACTGACTCTAGAGATGTTGGACTACACTGTGAGACACGTTGAGCCGTTTAGCAGTATCGGCTCGTGACAACCTTTTTCCATCTATCCTACCACCCGCCGCCTTAATAAATCGTGCAAACGACTTCTTCTAGACTCTATTGGTATTTAGACTACTCGTCTTTTATAAATGAAGCCAATTCTTTTTTTTTTTTTTTTTTTTTTTTGAAAATTTTTCAGCTGATTTTGAAAGATTTTTATGACAGCTCAATTAGATTTTCTTACACTGGCCACAAAAATGTAAGGTACAACCGGTTTCTTGCATCTAATTTACAAATGAATGAATATAGAAACAAAAAACTTGGGGAAAATATGCGCTAAACTATTATTAATTAAATGCGATATAGAAATTTACTTAAGTTAAAAGTGTAAATTAAATAACAACAAAAAAAACCACTCATAGTGGAAAATTTCATTCTTGGAGAAATCCATACATCGCAGTATTATGCAGTAAAATGTCACAGAACAATAAAAAAATGTTTCTAATATGTCCACCCCGGACTTGAATGCATTTGCGGTATCGACTTTTTATGATCTCAATTAAATTGTCAGACACCGAAATAGATAGCGCTGACCAGATATGAAGTAAGCCTTGTTCCAGCTCATTTAATAACTCTGGAGGAAGAATGAAAGCTGCAACCTGTTTTCCAAGATAGTTTCAAAGATGTTCTATTGGATTCAAGTCTAGACAGTGAGCTGGCTATTCCATTCTCTCCAAACCGTGATGCCCAATAACCACAGCTCGATGTGGTCTTGCATTATCATCTATCAGAATGAAACCATAGCCATTAGTACCAGCATATGGGCGCACATATGAATCAAGGACCGCATCCCTATATCACGCACAAATCACAGTTCCTTCATGGAACATATGCAGGACAGTGTGTCCTTCGAGTGAGATCCCTGCCCAAACCATGATTCCAGCGTTTCTGTACCAATGTGCTTCGACAGTGTTTGATTGATGGTATCGAGTAAATTGTTCTCTCCCGATCAGAAGACGTCCTCAATTGCTCTCCAGTGTAAATCTGGACTTGTCTGTGAAGATCACAGAAGCCCAATGTTGTCTGGCCCAGGATACATGTTCTCTTGCCCAATATAAGCGGGCCCTATCTGTTGTCTGTTGAGGAAGGCACACACAACTGGTCGCCTTGCATAGAGACCTGCATTGTGAAGAAGCCTGCATTGTGAAGTGTGTTTACAAGAAGTGAAAAAAAAACTGACAACAATAGTTCAAATACAACAAAACTTACACGCGAAATTACAAAAGCTTCGTAATTGCATAGTTTTCTCTCATTCAAAAATATCTATTATTTGCTATAAAATAAAAGTAGTAGCTGTAATTTTTGCGTAAAATTTTTAAAGCTTATTATTGCCATTGATTTAAACTATGAAGTTTAATCTGACTGCCATTTTTTCTGATGAGTTTCGAAAATAATGTTGTACCTTAACATTTGGAGGCGAGTGTACTGAAAATTAATAGAATCAGCATTGAAGTTACTCAATTCATTTCATTTTTAAGAAAAGAATACTATTTATTCAAAGTAAACCTTTTCTTATTAATTTTAAAGACATTTTGAATTTAAACATTAATTTTCCCATATTTTAATTTTTTTCTCAAGACTTACCGAACAATGGTACATTTCATGTAACAACAGTTCGAAATTCTGGAGAATATATTATTATATTTCAAAAAAAAAAATCCTTCCGGCCAGTACCGAGAAGAAGAGGAGCTTTCATATTCCTTACTTTAAAATATATATCTATATATTCAAGTTACATTAATCAACCATACAAAACTCAAATTAGTGGAACGCGATAGTAGAAGATTCAATACTTGTTTTTGTCAATACTGAATATGAATGGCATTTTCGAGAAATCAATCAACTTTATACAAGCTGGTGAAGCTTGTATAACGTGTGGTTAAGGTTTTGTTTCAAGCGATTTATATTTGATAACCAAATTCGGTGATATAACGAAGTACCTGCAATTTTAAAACAACATGATGGGTGAAATTAACCAATGAGCTTTATCGTGATATTAGTAAGTCCTGCGAACATGTTCACTTACATTGAAATCGGATGTCGCAGGTAAATAGATTTTTTAAAATGCCATCCACTTCAGAAATTCAAACTGTTATATACCAGCCATGTTTGAAAATAAAGACAAACCAATAAACTCTTCATAATCCTTGTATTACGATAAAACACTTCAGAAAATATATTTTTTCTATTTCTCTCTCTCTCTCTCTCTCTCTCTCTCTCTCTCTCTCTCTCTTTTGTACATTACTATAAATATAAAAGTTTTTGGACAATTTTAAATGGCCACAATTTTAAAACACGATGGCGATTGAAGTTGACATACGAACTTGGATTAGGAATTGTTTGTTCTATGTACACACCAATTTATAAGCAAATCGATTCATGAATGTGCATATTATCGCGTGACAAAAATATACATTTCTAATTGTCGATACTTTTATATAGCGGGTTATCACGGGCCAAAAATGGATCATTTAAAAATGTCAGCCATAATAGAAATTCAAACACATTCTTTGTATCAAGCTAAAACACACAAAAGAAAAATCTTTTTTAACTTCTAATTTTTGTGTACCTAATTTTAAATTTAAAATAAAAAAAATAAATACCCGATATTTTGAAACAAGATGGCGAATGAAACTGGCCAACAAATTCAGTCAGGCATCAGTATATACTATGTACCCACAAAGTTACATCCACATTGGTTCATAAATACGCGTGTTCTCACGTTACAAAAATCGCGCTGTTTCAAAATGTCAGCCTTACTAGGAATTCAAAGTGCTGTAACTCAGCCATTTTTTTAAGATATAGGTAAAACAAAAAAATGCTCCAGAATCTCTGTAACAAGGTCAAAGATATACAAGAAAAATATTTTTCAATTTCTAATTTTTTGCACTTAATTTTGACTTTTAATTAAAAAAATTAAAATGGCCGCGATTTAGAAACAAGATGGCGGAAGATGCTGGCCAACGAACTCGGTCTAGACATTAGTATGTACTATGTACAAAAATCAGATAAATATATATATTTATATGTATATATATCTGTGTGTGTGTGACAACATTTGAATGAAGGGTGGTTTGGGGATCATGATCGGTGAAAATATACCACAAATTTCAGGAAGTGGTTTCTTCCGGACAGGTGCAATAGGTAACGTTTTACTTTTTTGTAATGAAAGCTACCAAATAATGTATCGTAAAACAAGTTAAAATTTATTGTTTGGAAAGATAATTATTCTCGAATATTTTCGAAACTAAGATTTTTTTAAACTTGTTTTTCGCCATAATCTTGGAGATATGTATTTGTAATACATACGTACCGTGAGAGTTTTTTTATGTGTAAGATTAAATTTTGCTTTCAAAAAATTCCTTTCGGCATGGCCTATAGGCGGAGGTAGATTTCGAAAAGTTTTCATCTCAGCAAAAAAGAAAAAAAATTATTAGAGATAAACCCAGTTTTAATTACTTTATTCAGCCGCTTTTAAAAAAATTTTAATTTCATATTTCTGTAAGAACTGGTTTTATCAAAATCGTCTGAAACGAAATTCTACTCAAATGCCCATTTTGGCAACATATTTTGAATTATATTCTTACTTTATTTAAAAAATTGACCAATATGCTCTTTATATAGTTCCTAAATAACAAAAAACTGTTAATTAAATTCGTTTGACAGCAAAATTGAATTTAAAAATGAGTCATAAGTCATAAAATAACCAATTTATTATTTTAATACATCCACAATTCTTTAATCAAGTTCGCTTTGAGAAATTTTATGCGAAGTGCCCACTTTGACAGATTTTTTTTGAAATATATATTTAGCCTTTATCAAAAATCTGACCAATACGGCACATTACACAGTTCCTAAATAACAAATAACTGTCAATTGAATGCGTTTGCGAGCAAAATTGAATTGAAAAATGAGTCATAAAATAAACAATTTGTTATTTGAATACAACCTCAATTCTTTTATCATGATCGCTTTGGGAAATTTTTTTGCGAAGTGCTTACTTTGACAGCTTTTAAAAAATATATATTCACCCTTTATCAAAAAATCGTCGAATACGCACATTATATAGTTCCTAAGTAACAAAAAACTGTCAATTGAATGCGTTTCAGAGCAAAATTGGATTTAAAAATGAGTCATAAAATAACCAATTTTTTATTTGAATACTCACAGTTCATTAATCATGATCGCTTTGGGAAATTTTGTTCGAAGTGCCCATTTTGGCAGCCTTTTTTGAAATATATTCTGCCTTTATCAAAAAACTGGCCACTCCGTCACATTATATAGTTCCTAAATAACAGAACCTGTAAATTGGATGCGTCTGAGAACAACAAAAAAAAAAAAAAAAAAAAAAAAAAAAAAAAAAAAAAAAAAGATTTAAAAATGACTCGGTAAAAACGGAATTTCTTAAATTTCCTCAAATTTCAATCATTATAACTTCGTGAAATTCTGTTCAAAATACCCTTTTTGGCAGCCTTTTTAAAAATATATTCTGCCTTTATCAAAAAACTGGCCAATACGTCAAGTTATATAGTTTCTAAATAATAGGATCTGTAAATTGGATGGGTTTGAGAACAAAAATGAATTTAAAAATGACTCAGAAGAAACGCAATTTGTTATACTTAATCAATATTTTAATGACGATAGCTTCGGGAAATCTGTTCAAAATACCTTTTTTGGCAGCCTTTTTAAAAATATATTTTGCCTTTATCAAAAAATTGGCCAATACGTCGCATTATATAGTTCCTAAATAAGAGGATCTGTCATTTAGATGCGTTTAAAATCAAAAATGAATTTTAAAATGAGTCAGAATATAAGCAGTTTGGATTTGAGGTTTTTTCTCCAACTCCTATTTTTGTTTAATTTATTTTTGCTATAAGAATTGGTTCTATGAAAAACTTGTCAATATAAAAGTTGTAGATATTATTATGAAGATGTAAAATAAATTTAATTAGATTTGATTGCTTAAGAATTGAGTAATTTATGGATTTTTTTCTTTTTTCTCCCCCCTTTTTCTTTTCGTTTTTAATTTTTTTCATCGATAAAAATTGGTCCTATCAAAAACTTGTAAATACAAAAGTTTTAGATAATATTGAGTACATTTATATAAAATTTAGTTGGATTTGATATCTTGAGAATTGACGAAGTTATGAATTTTTTTCTCCCAAAAACCATGTTTTTTTCGCCCCTTGAGCCCATTTTTAATTTTATCAAAAATCTGTCATGCATAAACTTTTGGCCCATTCTTTAGAAGTAATATAAACTTTAAACTGATTCTATATCTATTTTAATTTAGAAGTTATCGCGTTTTTTCTGTTTTCACAAAACCCCTCCTAACTTCCACCCCCTTGGTCCGATTTTGCCCATTAACGAACTCGACCGAGATTTTAAGCTCCTTGATTTTATGTAAAAGTTTGAAGAAGATCTGAGCATAATTATGAAAGTTATCGTGTCTAGAAGAAAGTGATATACACCGATATATATATATATATATATATATATATATATATATATATATATATATATATATAAACTTTTTTACTGTTGGTAGTTTTAGGGTCTAGGAGTCATGATTCGTGTAGATCCGCAAAAATTTTTCAGAAATTCCAACATGGGAGAGAATGCAATAGGTAGTATTTCATACGAAATCTACCTAAAACAACAAATAATTCTTTGAGATTAAAATGGTTCTTTCTCATATTGCCAAGATCTTTTATCTAACATTTTATATTCTGGACCATTCACTCTATAAATTGATCAAAAGCAATTAATTTAGTCCCGGATCAATTTTTCTTTGCCCTTAATAAAAAAGAATGTTTTGCTTTAAGATACAGCACACCATTGATTTCTATCCTGAAGTGTTGAATCACGTTCAGCTATGCTTCATGATACAGACGCACGTATAAATTGTGCCATAACTTATGATCCTAGAGAAAAGAAAAGTAGGACTTAATGGAAAAATCCTTTTTTTTTCATCCAAAAGCTACATTTTTCAGACCAATAAGCTCAAAATTTAGAATATTTTAGTTTGCAAAAATATATTTCAGCATTAATAAAATAAATAAATAAATACCTTTTATGAAATAAAAAGTATATTTGTAGATTTGTGACATGTGAGAAACTAAAAAAATAATTTCTTTAAAGCGTAAAGTATACTTTCATAGGTCATCAAAACTTTAGATAATGGAATTGTTAAAGAATGAAGTAATCTGCATAGAATTTTGGTTCAAATGTTTGTATTTATTTTAAATGGATTTATTTAAAAGTGAATTCAATATTGCACGTAACACCACTGTCATATAATGCATTTGGTGCCATTTTTTACAATTGGTGTGATTTATCATTTTATAATATCTTCTGCCTATTTATTAGAAAAAAATAGTTTATTTTTATTTATTTATTCATTTATTTATTTTTTTTAAATATTTCAATGTTATGTTATTTTTTAAGGATGATACTATCAGCGCTCTGCATATTTCTTACTATAAACACTAGAAGATAGCCAGTCAGAATGCTTGTTTTAATTTAAAAAAATCCCTGTCGACTTGGCCTACAGAGAGAGGTAGATTTCGAAGTTGCTCATTTCAACAACAAAAAATAAAATATGATAACAGAGATAAAGTAAGTTTAATAACTAAATTTGGCCACTTTTGAAGAACTTTTAATTTAATTTTTCTGCAAGAGCTGATTTTTGAGGATCATCTTAAGCGAAATTCGGCTTAAAATGTCTAATTTGACAGCATTTTTGAAATATATTCTGACTTTATGAAAACCTCTGCCAATAGGGCACATTATGCAGTTCCTAAATACGAGAAACTGTTAACTGAATGCGTTTGAGAGCAAAGCTAAATTTAAAAATTAGTAATAAAATCAGCAAATAATTTAATACATCCTCAATTTTTTCATTCACGATCACTTTGGGAATTTTTGTTCAAAATACCCACTTTGATAGTTTTTTTTTTAAATATTTTTCTGATTTGTCAAAAAAACTGTCCAATAAGTCACATTATACAGTTTCTAAATAAGAGAACCTGCCATTTGGATCATTTGAGAACAAAAATGGGTTTAAAAATGAGTCAAAAAATAATGAAATTGTTATTTGAATACTTCCTCCATTTTCAATTACGATCACTTCGGGATCTTCAGTTGAAGATGTACACTTTGGCAGCATTTTTTGATTTATATTCAACTTTTATGAAAAAACTGGCCAATACGTAATATTATATATTTCCTAATTAAGAGAATATGTCACTTGAACACATTTAAAATCAAAAATGAATTTAAAAATGAGTCAGAATATAAGCAGTTTTGATTTAAAAGTTCTTTCTTCAACTCCTATTTTTGTTTAATTTATTTTTGCTATAAGACATAACTTTATAAAAATGGTCAGTACGAATGTTGTAGATATTACTGTGAAGATGTGAAATAAGTTAATCGGATTTGATAGTTTAAGAATTGACGAAGTTATGGATTTTTTGTTGTTGTTTTTTTTCACCCCTCCGTTTTTGTTTTAGTTTATAATTTTTTTAACGGTAAGAGTTGGTCCAATCAAAAACTTATAAGCTCAAAAGTTTTACATAATATTAAAAACATTTATAAAAAAAAAATAGTTGGATCTGATATCTTGAAAACTAACGAAGTTATGTTTTTTTCTCCCCTTGAGCCCATTTTTATTCTCATTAAAAATCCGTCCTACGTAAATTTTTGGCCCTAATTTGTAGAAGTTTTTAAAACTTTAATATCTATATTCATTAAGAAGTTTTCTTCCGGTTTTCACAAAAAACCATCCCTATTTACAAATCTTCAGTCCGATTTTTCCCATTAATGAACTTGACTAAGATTTTTTGCACCTTAATTTTATGTATAAGTTTGGAAGAGATTTGAGCAGAATTATATAAATTATCATGTCCATAAAAAAGTGATGAAAGCTTTTATGATTTATTTTTACTTCGTTGAATTATAAAATTCATTCTGAAACTCCAATTCTTATGATGGGTATATTATATATTATTTAATATATATATATATATATATATGTATATATATAGAGAGAGAGAGAGCCAAATACCACATTTCCAATACTTCGTATTTGTTCCAAGATTTGCCAACTCCTCTGTGTTGTTATAGTTTGTTATTTTATGGGTTATTTTATGTTTGTTATAAATGTTAAATAGTAGTATTGAATAATGGTACTATATACAGGGTGTTTCGCTACCAGACCGACAAACTTTGAGGGATGATAGTAGACACGAAGACAAACATTATTAAATAGGAAACCAGGGGGGCCAAATGTCTTCTGTAGGAGCTAGGGGCCATTAAAATTTAAGGTCCAAAATTTCAAACGATCATAAAAAACGGAAAAAAGGGTCGATCCGTTTGCGGGTTTCACTAAAATTATTCTTTAAATCACGATTTCTTCAGAAATTTTTTTTAAAAGTTACGTTTAAAAATTGTCGATAGAGGGCGCTTTAGACTTTAGAGTAACGAACAACTACGTTTTACCGTTATTTTGTGCATGTGGTTGAAATTATTCTAAAGTTTAGACTTTAACTTAAATTTTAAGCCCATAATCGGAAACATTGGGATCGGTTAACTAGCGAAAATTTTACTCTGGACAGAGGGGAAATTTTGAACGCTCATAAACATTGGACAAACTACTTGTTTTTGTTGCGGTTTGCGTGTAAGTCATTCCCTTGGTAATTATTTTATTCAAAATGATGTACAGCATTGGTGTTCCCATTTTTGATAGAGGGTGCTTTTGACACATCTCCTAAATTTCAATGGCATTACTCCTAGGTGTTTTACTACCAGACAAACATACTAACAAGAAGTGTTATGGATGAAGAGCGACTCGGAATCACATAGGAATGTAACGTTGAAAATGCCTTTTTAGCGAGTTGTGGTTAAAAGACCCAGAGAAAAAAGCAACAGAAAAAGGTAGTGAAACAGCAACACCTTAATGTGGAAGAAAACAATTTACTTAAATGTTTTACTACAAAACGTGTCCGAAATTACGACCAGAAGTAGTCGGGAATGCTTGACAGCAGCGACTCATGCAATTCCTCTCAATTTGAAAAATTCCTGGCATCTCAGATAGCTTTCTGGCAGCTACAGAATTTCGAGCTGAGAGGTTTTCCACTGACGGTACGGGAGTCTCATACATTCAACTTTTCATTTGACCCCAGCAGAAGAAGTCCATACAGATTCAGATTCAGATTGAGCCAGGTGGGGGGGTGTACTAATTCGTTTGAGCTCAACTAGCTCCACCCAGCAACATTTATTTAAAAAAAATACAGAAAAATTATACACTAATAAAATAAAGGTAAATAAAAAAAAGTAATTGATATAATGAAGTAGGTGCGACGATCTGGCAGGCCAACGAACCGGGCTACCACTACCTATCCACCGCTGTCCATATGTTACGTTGGGGTGTCTGCGAACATCATTGGTAAAATGTGGAGGAGCTCCATCGTGCTATAGAGTGGTGTAACGAAATTGGAACATGTGCTTTTACCAGAAGTTCCGACAGAACGTGTTGTAGAATTATCAAGTTGCTTTTTTCTCTGCTTCTTTTAACCCTAACTCGTAAAAAAGGCATTTTCGACGTTACATTATATTATGATTCCGAGTCATCTTTGCATCCCTAACAGTTCCTGGAAGTATCTTGGTTTGGTAGTAAAACATACAGGAGTACTGCCATTGAAATTTCGGAGATGTGCCGAAAGCGCCCTCTATCAAAAAATGGGAACACCAATGCTGTACATCATTTTGAATAAAATAATTACCAAGGGAATGACTTACACGCAAACCGCAACAAAAACAAGTAGTTTGTCCAATGTTTATGAGCGTTCAAAATTTCCCCTCTGTTCAGAGTTAAATTTTCGCTAGTTAACCGATCCCAATGTTTCCGATTATGGGCTTAAAATTTAAGTTAAAGTCTAAACTTTACAATAATTTCAACCACATGCACAAAATAACGGTAAAATGTAGTTGTTTGTTACTCTAAAATCTAAAGCGCCCTCTATCGAAATTTTTGAACGTAACTTTAAAAAAAATTTCCAAAAAAATTGGTGATTTAATGAATACTTTTAGTAAAAACCGCAAACGAATCGACCCTTTTTTCCATTTTTTACCATCCTTTGAAATTTTGGACCTTAAATTTTAATGGCTCCTTGCTGCTACGGAAGACATTTGCTCCCCATGGTTTCCTATTTAATAATTTTTGTTAATTAATATCATCCCTCAAAATTTGTCGGTCTAGTAGCGAAACACCCTGTATATATATAAAGTTTGTCGGTCTGGTAGCGAAACACCCTGTATATATACAGGGTGTTTCGCTACCAGACCGACAAACTTTGAGGGATGATAGTACACATGAAGACAAACATTATTAAATAGGAAACCATGGGGCGCAAAAGTCTTCTGTAGAAGCTAGGGACCATTAAAGTTTAGGGTCCAAATTTTCAAACGATGATAGAAAAAGGAAAAAAAGGTCGATTTGTTTGCGGTTTTCACTAAAATCTTTCTTTTTATTACGATTTTTTTAGAAAAAAAATTTAAAAGTTACGTTCAAAAACTGTCGATAGAGGGCGCTTTAGACTTTAGAGAAACGAACAACTACTTTTTACCGTTATTTTGCGCATGTGGTTGAAATTATTCTAAAGTTTAGACTTTAACTTAAATTTTAAGCCCATAATCGGAAACATTGGGATCGGTTAACTAGCAAAAATTTAACTGTGAACAGAGGGGGAAATTTTAAACGCTCATAAATATTGGACAAACAAATCGATTTTGTTGCGGTTTGCGTGTAAGTCATTCCCTTGGTAATTATTTTATTCAAAATGACGTACAGCATTGGTGTCCCCATTTTTGATAGAGGGCGCTTTCGACACATCTCCGAAATTTCAATGGCATTACTCCTGTATGTTTTACTACCAGACCAAGATACTTCCAGGAAGTTTTAGGGATGCAAAGATGACTCGGAATCATATTATAATGTAACGTCGAAAATGCCTTTTTTACGAGTTAGGGTTAAAAGAAGCAGAGAAAAAATCAAGTTGATAATTCTACAACACGTTCTGTCGGAACTCCTGGCAAAAGTACATGTTCCTCTTTCGTTGCACCACTCTATATCATGATGGAGCTCCTCCACATTTTACCAATGATGTTTGCAGACACCCCAACATAACATATGGACAGCTGTGGATAGGTAGTGGTGGCCCGGTTCGTTGGCCTGCCAGATCGTCGCACCTACTTCATTATATCAATTACTTTTTTTTACCTACCTTTATTTTATTAGTGTATAATTTTTCTGTATTATTTTAAATGAACGTTGCTGGGTAGGGCTAGTTGAGCTCAAACCAATTGGTAGCCCCCCCCCCCCTCCCACCTGGCTCAATCTGAATCTGAATGGACTTCTTCTGCTGGAGTCAAATGAAAAGTTGAATGTATGAGACTCTCGTACCGTCAGTGGAAGACCTCTCTCTCAGCTCGAATTTCTGTAGCTGCCAGAAAGCTGTCCGAGATGCCAGAAATTTTTCAAATTGAGAGGAATTGCATGCATCGCTGCTGTCAAGCATGTCCGACTACTTCTGATCGTAATTTCGGACACCTTTTGTAGTAAAACCCTTAACTAAATTGTTTTCTTCCACATTAACGTGTTGCTGTTTCACTACCTGTTTCTGTTGCTTTTTTCTCTGCTTCTTTTAACCACAACTCGCTAAAATGGCATTTTCAACGTTACATTCCTATGTGATTCCGAGTCGCTTTGCATCCCTAACACTTCCTGTTAGTATGTTGGTCTGGTAGTTAAACACCTAGGAGTAATGCCATTGAAATTTAGGAGCTGTGTTGAAAGCGCCCTCTATCAAAAAATGGGGACACCAATGCTGTACGTCATTTTGAATAAAATAATTACCAAGGGAATGACTTACACGCAAACCGCAACAAAATCGATTTGTTTGTCCAATATTTATGAGCGTTTAAAATTTCCCCCTCTGTTCACAGTTAAATTTTTGCTAGTTAACCGATCCCAATGTTTCCGATTATGGGCTTAAAATTTAAGTTAATCTCTAAACTTTAGAATAATTTCAACCACATGCGCAAAATAACGGTAAAAAGTAGTTGTTCGTTTCTCTAAAGTCTAAAGCGCCCTCTATCGACAATTTTTGAATGTAACTTTTAAAAAAATTTTCTGAAAAAATCGTAATAAAAAGAAAGATTTTAATGAAAACCGCAAACAAATCGACCCTTTTTTCCTTTTTCTATCATCGTTTGAAAATTTGGACCCTAAACTTTAATGGCCCCTAGCTCCTACAGAAGACTTTTGCGTCCCATGGTTTCCTATTTAATAATGTTTGTCGTTATGTGTACTATCATCCCTGAAAGTTTGTCGGTCTGGTAGCGAAACACCCTGTATATATATATATATATATATATATATATACAGGGTGTTTCGCTACTACACCGACAAACTTTGAGGGATGATAGTAGACACGAAGACAAACGTTATTAAATAGGAAACCATGGGGCGCAAACGTCTTCCGTAGCAGCAAGGAGCCATTAAAGTTTAAGGTCCAAAACTTCAAACGATTATAAAAATCGGAAAAAAAGGTGTATTCGTTTGCGGTTTTCGCGAAAATCATTCTATATAGCGATTGGTTTGTAAAAAAATTTTAAAGGTTATGTTCAAAAATTGTCGATAGATGGCGCTTTAGACTTTTGAGTAACAAACAACTACTTTTTACATTTATTTTGTGCACGAGGTTGAAATTATTCTAAAGTTTAGACTTTAACTTACATTTTAATTCCAAAATCGGAAACATTAGGATCCGGTAACTAGTGAAAATTAAACTGTGAACAGAGGGGGGAATTTTAAACGCCCATAAACATTAAACAAACGGATCGATTTTGTTGCGGTTTGCTTGTAGGTAATTATTTTGGTAATTCCCTTGGTAATTATTTTATTCAAAATGACTTACAGCTCTTGTGTCTCCATTTTTTATAGAGGGCGCTTCCGACATTTCAATGGCATTACTCCTGGGATTTTTACTACCAAACCAACATACTTCCAGGAAGTGTTAGGGATGCAAAGCGACTCGGAATCACATAGGAAGGTAACGTTGAAAATGCCTTTTTAGCGAGTTGTGGTTAAAAGAAGTAGAGAAAAAGCAACAGAAACAGTTAGTGAAACAGCTACACGTTAATGTAACAAAAAACAATTTAGTTAAAGGTTTTACTACAAAAGGTGTCCGAAATTACGACCAGAAGTAATCGGGCATGCTTGACAGCAGTGTCGCATTCAATTCCTCACGCTTTCAAAGATTCCTGGCACCTCGGATAGCTTTCTGGCAGCTACAGAAATTCGAGCTGAGAGGTCTTCCACTGTGGTACGGGAGTCTCATACATTCAATTTTTCCTTTGACCCCAGCAGGAGAAGTCCATAGATGTTCAGACTCAGATTGAGCCAGGTGGGAAGGGGAGCTACTAATTGGTTTGAGCTCAACTAGCCCCACCCAGCATGATTATTTAAAAAAATACTGAACAATTATACAGTAACAAAATAAAGGTAGGTAACAAAAAGTAATTGATATAATGAAGTAGGTGCGACGATCTGGCAGGCCAACGAACCGGGCCACCACTACCTATCCACCGCTGTCCATATGTTACGTTGAGGTCTCTGCGAACATCGTTGGTAAAATGTGGAGGAACCCCATCGTGCTATAGACTGCCGCAACGGAAGAGGAATATGTGCTTTTGCCAGAAGTTCCGACAGAACGTGTTGTAGAAATATGAAGTTGCTTTTTTCTGTGCTTCTTTTAACCCTAACTCGTAAAAAAGGCATTTTCGACGTTACATTATGATATGATTCCGAGTCGTCTTTACATCCCTAACAATTCCTGGAAGTATGTTGGTCTGGTAGTAAAACATACAGGAGTAGTGCCATTGAAATTTCGGAGATGTGTTGGAAGCGCCCTCTATGAAAAAATGTGGACAGCAATGCTGTACGTCATTTTGAATAAAATAATTACCAAGGGAATGATCTACACAAAAACTGCAAGAAAATCGATTAGTTTTTCAAATGTTTATGAGTGTTCAAAATCACCTCCTTTGTTCACAGTTCAATTTTCGCTAGTTACCCGATAACAATGTTTCCGATTTTCGGCTTAAAATTTAAGTTAAAGTCTAAACTTTAGAACAATTTCAACCCCGTGCACAAAATAAGGGTAAAAAGTAGTTGTTTGTTACTTTAAAGTCTAAAGCGCCCTCTATCGACAATTTTTGAACGTAACCTTTAAAATTTTTTACAAGCAAATCGTGATGTAGAGAATGATTTTAGCGAAAACCGCAAACGAATCCACCCTATTTTCCGTTTTTTATAATCGTTTGAAGTTTTGGACCTTAAACTTTAATGGTCCCCAGCTGCTACGGAAGACGTTTGCTCCCCATGGTTTCCTATTTAATAATGTTTGTCTTCATGTCTACTATCATCCCTCTAAGTTTGTCGGTGTAGTAGCGAAACACTCTGTATATATATATATATATATACATATATATATGCATATATATATATATATACATACATATATATATATATATATATATATATATATATATATATATACAGTGGCGATCAAAAGTTTCCGGCCAGCAAAAATTTTTCAGTTAATTTGTAAATATACCCATGTGAAGAGGAATCTCAAAGCGATACTTATACATTTTATTCACATATTAGTTAGGAACTTATAGAAGAACGTGTAAATATCAATAAATTTAATTGACAAAATTAAGTATAAAAGAAAACGCACGTTCTGAAAAGTTTTCTGCCACTTATCATTCTTTATATTTTTTCTATCCGTAAAGTGTTTTTTAGTTGTGTTTATGAATGAATCAACGTGTATAGCATAGTTTGAATTCAATTTTTAAAAGTTCAACAATTATTGTTCATAAATGAGTGATTAGTTTGTCGCTAAAAGGCCAATCTTCTCGAGATATTGCGGCTGAGTTATCGATCGGTAAAATCGACTGTAAACGATATTTAAAAATTTATATAAAGATATATAAAGATGGCCATGGCTTTCAGGGCTTTTAGAGGTTACTATTTCTGTGGATAGAATTATCAGGAGAAAAATCATTGATAATCCGCATGAAAATTCCGTTGCAATATACTGCGATTTACGGAAAGAAAATATTGCTGAAATAAGTTAGTCTGCCGTGATATGATGCAGACATGATACAGAACTTTGTGGAAGAGTCGGTGTTAAAAAATTTTCAGAGGTAAAAAAAATACCGACGTACCCTACTTTCATTTTCCAAGAAACACCAAGTCTGGTCAAGTGAAAACTGGACAAAAGTTCTATTTTTCCATTAATCGAATTTGAAAGGTATGAACAAAAGATACGAAACAAAATGTATGATTCGACCTATGTTATTCCTACAATGAAGCATGGCGGAAGACACGTTGTGCCGTGGGGAGTATTTTCTTAAAAAGTGTCGTTCCTTTTTTTGAAATCCACAGCCAGATGAATGATACAATGTATAAGGATATCTTGCAAGACCATTTTTGCCTTATTAGTGAAAAAAAATTGGTCGCAATTATTTTTCGTAACATTATAACGTCATAAGTAATGTATGCAAGCCTCGATAAGCAATAGTTTTCGCACAAAAAATTTCGTTTTTGAAATGGTCATCCCAAACGCCCAACATGAATTCAATAGAAAATCTCTGAAAAGAAGTTGGCAAAAGTCTGCGGAACAATTAATATTCCAACTCAGTGGAAAAAATGTACCATAGACGATCTTTAACCGTTGATTGTATGAATGTCACGCTGCTGCGCCGCAGTATTTATTACTAAAGCTAATAAAATAGTAATATGATAAAATAGAATTTGTAAATGTTGTTGATCACTGTAATTTTCTATTACAATACCACTTTTTTACAAATTTGTGAAGGTGGCCGGAAACTTTTGAGACTATGCGTTTTCTTTTATACTTAATTTTTTCAATTAAATTTATTGATATTTACCGTTCTTCTATAAGTAAGTTCCTAACTAATATATCAATAAAATGCATAAGTATCGCTTTGAGATTCCTCTTCATATGTGTATATTTACAAATTAACTGAAAACTTTTTGCTGGCTGGAAACTTTTGACCGCCACTGTATATATATATATATATATATATATATATATATATATATATACTACGTCTGACAATAAAGTTCGGTGGATGAATTCAGAACGACCGATCTAGCAACACTGGGGAAACAAAACGCTGCACCTGCATAGAGGCAAGTACAGACCATCTTCTCCCACCGTTGTTCAGTTGAGCGTCGTTTATGTTCTGTGTAAGACGTGCTTTACTAAAAGCTTCTTAAGTGTGTTGCTCCTTAACTGAGCACAGGAAAAAGAAGGAATAAAAGATCAGTTTAAAGTTTGGATTTAAGCTTTGCAAGACACCGAAAGAAATTCATGAGGGATGGCGCAAATTGAACACCTACCATAATCGCCAGATCTCAATCCCCCAGACTTCTTCCGATTTTCACGACTCAAACTCTCTTTGAAAGAGATTTGACCACATTGCTGACATCCAACGAAACGTGACGAAGCTTTTGAAAAGAAAAAACTTTATGCGAATTTCCCAGGTCATGTACTGCAGATCTCAGTGATGCATACTTATAGGAGATGACTATTTTGAAGGATTGTATCGTAACTTCCGTTAATATTTCAACTACATTAATGCTACAGGACTATTCAACGAAATTTATTGTCAGAGGTAGTACATATATTTATAGATATACAGGGTGATTCTAATTTTTTTTTACAATAAAAGAGGGGTGATAATACACATCAAGACAAACAATATTTAATAGCCGACCAAGGGTCCCAAACGTTTTCCAAAGAAGATACATAAAAAAACGGAAAAATCGGTCGATTGATTTGTGGTTTTCACTAAAATTATTTTTTATGTCGGTATTTTCTTGAAATTAAGTTATAAAGATAAATTTCAAAAAATGCCGGTAGGAGGCGCTTTAGACTTTGGAGTAACGAACAATTATTTTTTGCATCTCATTAAATGTTTTCGTAAGCTTAGACTCAAACTTAAATTTTGAGCTGAATGTCTGAAAAGTTGGGAGTGGTTATATAGCACAAATTGAACTGTGTTCATAGGGTTAAAATTTCAAATGATTATAAAAAACGGGAAAAATGGTTCATTGATTTGCGGTTTTCACTGAAACTATTCTTTATGTTAGTATTTTCTTAAAAATAAATTATAAAGATAAATTCCAAAAAACATCGATAGAGGGCGCTTTAGACTTTGGTTTGTTTACGTTTGTTTATTTTTGTCGTCCGATTATCTGCGCTAGGGATATAGGACCGGGGGGAGTGCCCTTCGTGGGGGTGTTTCTAAGGGAACCTAACCCGTATTTACGCAAGGTTCGAAGAAAACCACGAAAACTCCGACCGGTTAGGCCGACAGCCGCGATTGGGTTCGAACCCAGCACTTGCCGTCTACCAGTTGAGAGGTCTGTACCTCTCGGCCACTGGTGGGGCGCTTTAGACTTTGGAGTAAAAAACTACTATTTTTGCCGTTATTTTTTGCATCTCATTAAATGTTTTCGGAAGGTTAGACTTAAACTTAAATTTTCAGCTCAAAATCTGAATAGTGGGGAGTGGTTAAGTAGCACAAACTGAACTGTGTTTAAGGGAGGGGGGAGGTTCGAATTTAAAATTAGGTTCAAATTCCCAATGTTTCCGATTTTGGGATTAAAATTTAAGTTAAAGTCTAAACTTTAAAATAATTTCAATCACATGCACATAATAACGGTAAAAAGTATTTGTTCGTTACTCTAAAGTCTAAAGCGCCCTCTATCGACAATTTTTAATGCAACCTTTTTAATTAGTTTTTTTTTTTTTTTTTAATCGTGTTATAAAGAATGATTTTAGTGAAAATCGCAAACGAATCGACCCTTTTTTCCTTTTTTTATCATCGTTTGAATTTTTCGACCTTAAACTGTAATGGTCCCTTGCTCCTATAGAAGACGCTTGCGCCCCATGGTTTCCTGTTTAATAATGTTTGTCTTCATATCTACTATCATCCCTCAAAGTTTTTCGGTCTGGTAGCGAAACACCCTTTATATATATACATATACACCGGGTGTTCAAAAAATGACTGATGCATTTTAAAATTCAATAACTTGCAAACTGTGACAGCTATTTAAAAAAATGTTTGCAGGAGGGTTATGTACAATGTCAGGAGTTTTTTTACCGTAATTTTTTTATTTTAGTTCGAATTTCAAACAATATGTGGCGCTGACGGCGATTGAAGGTCAGGTGATCAATCTTGAGTGAATCGTCGACCTCGTCTTCAGTCGCCGTCAGCGCCACCTATTGTTTGAAATTTGAACTAAAATAAAAAATTACGGTAAAAACCCTCCTGCAAAAATTTTTTAAATATCTGTCACCTTTTGCAAGTTATTGCATTAAAAAACCCATCAGTCATTTTTGGGACACCCTGTATATATATATATATATATATATATATATATATATAGTGAGAGAGAGAGAGAGAGATAGTAACTTTTTTACTGATTGTAGTTTTGGGGTCTAGGAGTCATGATCGGCGTAAATCTGAAAAACATTTTCAGATATTCCAACATAAGATAGACCGCAAAATGTTGTGTTTTATACAGAATCTACATAAATGAATTTAACAGCATTGCACTATAACGATTTCGTTCATTGATCCGTAATAATATCCGTAGACTTCAACATTTAGAGGGCTTTGAAAATCTCTGAAACAATGGGCTCCTTCAAATGTTTTATGTCCTAAATTTAGGTAGCTTTCATTACAAAAAGTAAAAAGCTACCTATTCCAGCCGTCTGGATGAAAGCACTTCCAGAAAATTTTGGTATGTTTTCACCGATCAGGACCCCCAGACCCCAAAACCACCCACCATTCAAATGTTGACATATATATATATATTTGATATTTTTCAGGCTCAAACTAATGTATTTATGAACCGATTTGAACGAAACTTGGTATGTACATAGTACGTACAAATGTCTCAACTGAGTTCGTTGACCAGCATCATTTGCCGTTTAGTTTCAAAATGGCGGCCATTTAAAAAAAATTTAAAAATTTAAAATTTAAAATTTAATGCGAAAAAATTAAAAGTTAAAAAATATTTTTCTTTTATGTTTTAGAACTTAAAACATCGCTTCCAGAACACTTTTTATTTTGTCTAAATCTTAAAAAATGACTGAGTTATAGCATTTTGAATTTTTCTTATGGTTGACATTTAAAACGATCTGATTTTTGTCACGTGATAACACGCGTATTTATAAATCGATTTGGATGTAACTTGGTATGTACATAGTACATGATAAAGCATGGACCGAGCATAGTACATAATAAAGCCAGTTCCATCCGCCATCTTGCTTCAAAATGGCGGCTATTTAAATTTTTTTTAGAAATTAAAAATTTAATGTTAGGCACAAGAAAGTGAGAAATTGAAAAAAGATTTTTCTTTTATGCTTTTGACCTTGATACAAAGATTCCAGAGCATTTTTTGTTTTGTTTGTTTCTTAAAAAATGGCTGTGTTATAGTACTTTTAATTTCTAGTGTTGCTCACAATTTGAAATGACCTGATTTTCGTCACGTGATAACACGCTTATTTATAAACCGATTTGGATGAAACTTGGTTTGTTCATAGTATATATCATTCTCTGGACCGAGTTCATTAGCCAGTTCCATCCGCCATATTGTTTCAAAATGGCGGAATATTATTATTTTTTTTATTTTTAAATTTTAAAATTAGGTGCAAAAAAGTAAGAAATTAAAAAAAGAATTTTCGTTTGTGTGTTTGCCCTTGATACAAAGATTCTAGAGCATTTTTTGTTTGATCTATATCTTGAAAAATGGCTGAGTTATAGCACTTTCAATTTACAGTGTGGTTGACATTTTGAAACGGTCTGAAATTTGTCACGCGATAATGCGCGTATTTATAAACTGATTTGGATATAACTCCGTGTGTACATTGTACATAACAATGTCTTAATCGTGTTCACCTGCCAACTTCATTCGCCCTCTTGTTTCAAAATGGCGGCCATTTTAGTTTGTCAAAAAACCTTTAAATGTATAATGATGTAGATACAAAAAATTTAAAATTGAAAAAAGGTTCTTACTAAAATATTTATCATAATAGTGAATTCCGGAGTATTTCTTGTTTTGTCTTTACCTTAAAAAATGCCTAAGATATACAGCTGTTTAAATTTTTAATGTGGGTGACATTCTTTTAAAAATCAATTTGCCCTCGACAGCACTTGTATATATTAATCGATTACAACATGAGTGTGCATATTCACATGAATTAAGATTCGACCAAGCTCACTGGTTTGTTTTTATGTTGCTTTAAAATGACATACACTTCATGATATAGTGAAATTCAGCGACTCTCTAAATCGCTTAAAATAAAACCAGGTTGAATAGAAGATGACTAATTTCTAAAAATTCCTATTAATATTCAGTATTGACAAAAATTAGTATTTAATCTTATAAAATCGGGTTCCACTAATTTGAGCTTCGTATGTTTGAATAATATAACTTAATTGAAAATAAATAAATAAATAAATAAGTATATGGAACCTACCTCTTCCTCCCGTCACTGCCGGAAGGACTTTTTGAGTTGCAGTGTTTGCCGCCCGAATTCAATACTTCAACTAATGGCTTTGCCTCGTTAGCTATCTTGCCGCCGCACAGTGGGGCAAAAAGCCTTCAAAACTGGCAAAAAATCGAAAAAATGAAATTTTATTTTGAACTACCGACATACGTCACTTTAATAGAGCAGATGTCAGTACACATCTTCCTAGTATTAAAATTTGCGCAAAGTTATTTTGATCGTCACTAGAGAAAGAAGTTAAACTGCATATTGTGCTTTGATAATAAGTGAAAAAAAAATCAATAATTTTGTTTCAACATTCGTGTGTTAATTTCGCTATAATAATTAAAAAATATTTTTTTTTTGACTATGGAACCTTTAACTACAAGTATGTAACAATAATTCATTAACTTTCAATTTGTTTTAATACGATTTTTATAGATATACAGACGCTTAGAATATATAGTGATGAAATTTATAAAAAAAATTAACACTGTCTACAAACATTGTAGGTTTTAGTTATGAGTTAAGGCGAGTTAAGTGTTAATTATAATTTTTTCAACTAAGTATGAGTTTTAAAAGGACAAATATGCCAGAAAATCTTGCTCCTTTTTGCCACTTTTTTAATTGTATGGTCATTTTTATAGCTAATCATCCTTAAATTTTTGTTAGTGTACGGGTGTGCCAAACATGATTATAAATATTTTCTTTGTTAAATACGAATTTTAATGCATTGTTTATCACAAAACAATGTATTTAAATGAAACTGACTATCATGGAACGTTTTAACAAAAAACTTTTTAAAAGTAATGTGATTTTATGGTATAAGAGCTCCATAATCGGAGAAACTACGAACAAGTAGTTTAAATGAAAAGAAGATTAAATGTTTTAAAGTTTAATATAAATTCCGATGAGCAAAAGCCTGGCGAAACAAGGGAAATGCTTTAGAATTAACAAAGAGTGGCTTGGCAAATCGTTTTCATTTCCTCGATTTGAAAAACAAACAGAAGCGTCAATGAAAAGCAAACGTGCCCATCTTCATATTCCGTCTGAATTTGTTCTGGACGATCAAAAATATCAAGAGTAAAACGGTTATACAATTCTAGTTCTATATATTCGTTAGTGTACGTGACATGTATGAGTTTAAGATCTGAAAAACAGGAAAACAAAAAGTGTGTGTTAGCACTAAAACAACAGAAAAAGTTTTTCTTCTGCTGTCTTTATAGTAATACGTACATTTTGCCTGAGAAAGGTTGATCCAATCCTTCAAAACGAGTCGCTAATATTCATTATAAGGTTTGCTTGAGAATAATTAAAATTACTAATTATGTTTATATTTTTTAATGCGATATTATGGATGATTTATAAATATCTAATTAATATAAAACTATATTAAATTCTTGTTTTTAACTCATTTTTCTACAAAAAATATTGAAAACGTTTTGTAAATTAATTAATAAATTACTATTTAGCTTATGTAAAAGCTTAAAATTTTACTACTTTTCTTCTACAAAAGAATCCGTGATGTGCTTTTTTTGTTCAAAATAAATTTTATTTTTTGCCAACTTTGTCGGCTTCCTGCCCCACTGTGCGCCGTCCTCTTGAATGGGACTTCAGTCTTCGTTCAACGAATTTTAAAATCTATAACCTTCAGTTTATTATAAAAAAATAAATATCTATAGTTGGAGGTAGATTTCGTAAAGTGCTCATTTCAACAACAACAACAAAAATATATAATTAGAGAAAAAACCAGTATAACAAATTTATTTGCCCGCTTTTGAAAAAACTTTGATTTCATTTTTCTGTAAGGGTCGGTTTTATCAGAATTTATCTTCAGCTAAATTTGGCTCAAATGCTGATTTTGACAGCATTTTTTTAAATGCATTCTAACTTTATGAAAAAATCGACCAATACAGCACATTATATATTTCCTAAATAGGAGAAACTTCCAATTAAATATGTTTGAAAGCAAATTTAAATTTTAAAAGGAGTCATAAAATAAGTATTTTGTTACGCGAAAACAACGTCAATTCTTCAATCACGTTCGCTTCCCGAAATTCTGTTCAAAATGCCCACTTTGACTGCATTTTTTTTTAAAGACATTCTGCCTTTAACAAAACACTGATCAATACAACATATTATAGAGCTTCTAGATAAGAGAACCTGTCAAATGGATGTGTTTAAAATCAAAAATGAATTTAAAAATGAGTCGGAATATAAGTATTTTTGATTTGAGATTTATTCTTTAACTGTTTTTGTTTAAATTTTCTTTGCTATAATAATTCTCCCTATAAAAACCCTTGATAGTGTAAAAGTTGTAGATATTACTAATAAGATGTAAAAGAAATTTAATCGGATTTGATAACTTAAGAATTGACGAAGTTATGGATTTTTTTTCTTTGTCCACCCCTTTTTTTGTTTTCGTTTTTAGTTTTATCTTGCAGTAAGAATTGGTCCTATCAAAAACTTGTAAACACAAAAGTTTTAAATAATATTTAGAACATTTATAAAAAATTAATTCGATTTGATAGATTGAGAGTTGACAAAGTTATGTATTTTTTTTTTTTTTTTTTTTTTTTTTTTTTTTTGCTCCTTGAGTCCATCTTTAACTTTATCAAATATCTGCAATGAATAAACTTTTGGTACATTTTTAGAAGTAATATAAACTTTAAACTAATCCGATATCTATTTTCATTAAGAAGCTATAGGGTTTATCTGTTTTCACAAAAACCCTCCCTATATTTACGCCCTTGGTCCGATTTTGCCCATTAAGGAACTTGACTGAGATTTTATGCCCCTTGATTTTATGTATCCGTTTGGAGTGGATTTGAGCAGAATTACAAGCGTTATCGTGTCCATAAAAAAGCAATACATATAGATAGATAGATAGATAAACTTTTTTACTGATGGTAGTTTGGGGGTCTAACATCAGTCATGATCGGCGTAGATCTGCAATTTTTTCCGAAATTCAAAAATAGGAGTGATTGCAATAGGTAGTATATTATGCGAAATCTACCTAAAAAGTGTAAAAATCACATCTAAACACTATACATTCACATATGATGCCTCTTGAAATAATTATACTTCTGAGGAATAACAATGAAGTCATTCTCAAGATTTATTCATAGCAGCGAACAAACAATTAAAAAATCCCGATAATAAAAATTTTAAAAATATTGCATTTTATACATACCTTCGGTTGACTTAACTTGACACTCTTTAGGAATCTTTTAATGCCTGAAGCTATTCCAGATCATTATATTGACAACGAACTCCATGGTCTATTTTTTAATCCAAAAAATTATAATTAAACAAACAAATAAATTAAATAACATTTTCGTAGTCATGAGATGATTAAAAAAAATCAGTAAAATGTTTTAATTTTGTATGTTTTATATTGCCATTGAGCAAAATTATTAAATCCATGGTCAATATCTTAATGAATCCTGTAGAAATAAAAGAAAATAAGTGGAAACTGGAGTGAGAAAATAAGAATTAAAAGGTCTTCTTAAAACACCTTAAAAAATTAAAGGCACAAAGACTTTCGAAACGTTTAAGACTTTCTTAGTCACTCGCAAAGAAAAGATACTTCAAATATGAAAGTGGTAGCAAGAATGAAATGTACATAAGGAAAGAAGCAGGCAATACGAAACCAACATACAATAAGAAAGGAGACAGCTAATCACAGAAGAGTATAATCTAAACAAAAAAAACGCAGAGCTGAGGAGGAATATAGAAGAAAATTGATAATAAACAAATGTGCAAAAAAAAAAGAAAAAACATATAATAAAAAAAATGCGCACGCGCAATAAACTGAAAAAAATATGTAAATAAAAAAATAAAAATAAATATCAAACTACTGTTAATTCATACAAAAATAAATAAATAAATTATATAAAAAAAACATTTTCACTAAAACCATATATTATTCTTGTATTAATTGATATTAGTTACATATTTATTTTTATTTATAAAATTACTTATTAATTTATATTTTTTAGATTTTATTTCATGCGTTCCGTAATACCGATCCAAAGTATATATGCAAGATCATCCAGGTTAGTTTTAGCACAAATAATTTTCGCATTTGGCCGGCATATTATCTGATCTGAATCTAGTAGAAAAACTTTGGAATGAGCTTGACAAACATGTGCGGAATTATAAATAATCCAATTATAATAAAGGAAAAAAGCGAATCATGACTTTCAAACATTGATTGAATCAGCGCCGCGTCGCTGCACCATAGTTCTTATATCTAAATGTGTGACGACAAAATACTAATTGTAAAAGTTGTTCACCACAGTTCTATTATAACACCATTTTTTGTAAATCTCGCAAGATGGTCAGAAACTTTTGAGAAAATGCAATTAATTTTGCCATAAATTTATTGTTATGGGTTTGTCATTCTATAAATAAGTTCCCAACTATTATGTAAGTAAAAATACATGTATCATGTATCATATTCAGATTCCTCATCATATGGTTATAGTTACAAATAAACGAAAAAAATTATTCTTGCCGGAAAATTTGACTGCCACTTTATATTCTGATTGCTCTTACTCTTTTTATTGTTTTATGTGTTATTCCAAAAGAAAATTTTACCTTTGTATATCTTAACCCTATAACTAAATGAAGCTTCTATAACTAAATATAGCACCAGGTATCACATAAAATTAATTTTTAAAAATAACTATATTGCCGTAAATGAATTTTCATATTATTAAGAATACATAATAAAACTTTTTTAGTAAATAGATCTAAATTTCTAAAACAGTCAGTTAACGATTTAGCTATTCGTAAACGAAAAATGGTAGAATCTGTGAAATAAATTTCAAATTGTTAAAAAAAAAATGTATGAAAAGAATTTTATTTCGCTATTTACTAATTGTACTCTTAAAAGCCATTTTGATAAATGTTAAAAGTCGTGTAAAATCTTTTTTTCAAACAAAATAAGTTATATATTTTAAAATATTATTCATTCTCTAAATAAAATTTAAGTTAAACTGAACCAAGAGTCTTTCAAAGATATTTTCAGAAAAAAACTATCATACCGTTTATTTCTCAAGGGACTTAACATGATCAGATTTACAATGAAAAAAGTTCAGCTCTTTTGTTCAGAGATAAACGAAATGAATATAAATAAGCATTTGTATGTCAAAACAAAATAATGAAGATAATATGAAACTTTTTTCGGATTGTCTCGTATTTAATTAAAAAATAAATATTATTTAAAAATGCTTAACTAGAACTTTTAAGAAGTCAGTATTTATGAGAGAAAATAATTTTCTTAAGAAGCATAGCAAATCTGCGTTTCGGATATTAAAAAATCGAAATTTTTATAAAAAGCATTTTATTGGTTTAATCTGTAATTCTTTCTATCATTTCTTTTAAAATCAGCACTGAAAATTCTACATTATTCTTATTTAAAGTATCTGCTTATGTGAGGAGCACTTTTTTTTTTAAAAAAAAGGGGATAGTTTTGATAAAATATAATAATTTTTAGTTCTGTTGTATTCCAGAATGAAAAGAAAACATAAAATCCTGGCAATATTTTTGTAATACTTTTTAAATTTGGGGTTTTTTAGGGTTTTTTTAAGCAAAATTTTATGCCTACGCCAGACTCAATTCAAATAAATATATTTCTTTTTCCTTTATGCTGCACACTTCTATTACACTTATTTGTGCACTGAAATATGGGTTTTACAATTTCTTGAAAAATAACCGACAGATTTCAAAATATATGGAAAATACTTTTTTATAACTAAAAATTACATTTTTTTTCATATTTGAGTGCTTATAATATTAAATAATTAAATTATCACATATAGCTTAGATCCCACTTCAGAGCATAGTAAGTGATATTGAAAGCATACTTACCAAATTTCACTGAAATATCTTTAGAACGTTTTGTAGTGAAGCTTATCGAACATAGAAATAACGAACAAAAATAATTTTCCAGAAATCGCATACATGTATTTTCTTCTAAAAATCTAATATATTTAATTTATACACTTAAAATGCACCACATTTATATTCTAACCCATTCTTAACTTCATATTTAACAATTTTTAACTTTTTACTAGCTCTTTTCGTTTTCCTGGTAAGTTTTGCAGAGGATAGCGAGTGACGTTTTGAATTTTTTATTCGCTCATCATCATTTTTAAATAGTTTGTGATCATATTTTATTCAACTGATACTCCTAATTGTTCTAATACACGTCCTAAATATCCTGAATTATAAATGAAAACAGATTTACAATCGTTTTACAGATTTACAATAATAGATTGTTCTTTCCTAAAAAACAATAAAAAACAATAGAAAATTTTCACAAAAATGGCCATTTTGATGTTTATTAAAATTGCCATATTTCCTAATCTAATAATAGTAGGAATAAAATTAAAACAGATTTGGAATTGTAAAAGATTTCTCTTTCATATAAAATGATAAAAAAAAATTTCGAAAATTTTCACCAAAACAGCCGATTTCATGTAGACAGACACCTTTTCATTCAAACATTTAAAAAATTTTAATTAGAGGCACACGTATACACAGTCACATAAAATGGATACATACTTACTCAATCTACTTAAAACAATCGTATAAAATTACGAAGAGCAAAAGACTATGATTAATAACGTGTACTAATGCATAATGAAATATTTATTCTGTACTTATATTCTTACTTATGGGGTTGTCTACATATGAATTTTGTAACAAACTTTTAACTGTTCCTTACTAAGACTTAATTTTGACACGATAATTCTATTCTCCTGAAAATTTAGCCCCCCTATACTAAATGGAGAAAAATTCATTTAAGTACAGTCGCCCCCGTTTAAACGAATATTGATGGTTCCAGAAATAATATTCGATTATGCGATATATTTGATTAAACGGAGTACATCGAAATGTAATGTTTCATGCGTAATAAAACAACCATCTACAGCATAATTAATTAACAGCATAATAAAATCGCTAACATAATAACGCAAATTAGTAAAATAAATAAAAATAGTAATATAAAGTAAGTACGTAATAATTTAATATCAGTACATACAGTTATGTGATATACATTACACTTCATGTAGTCAGTTCATTGGAATTTGGTTAAAACTTTGCTGCTTGTAATTTACTTTATTTATACAGGCTTAAAAAGACGCGTCGTTTAAAGTGATTTGTTTACATGGAATTTATACGTTTATTGGAATTACACACAAAAAACGTGGAAACATTTTTTCTTGCACGTGCTTTCTGCATAATCATAGCGCCATTTATTAATGAAACTATCGCTCTTTTCGCTAAATCGATTCCAGCGCATATTGACCATTGTTATCAAATTTGGAATTATGTTCCCTCTTTCTAATCAAATTTCCATTTTATCTCTGTTCTTTTTGGATTTTTTCTGCTTAGCGTTTCATATTAGAAACTTACATCTGCGATATTTTAAAACCTGTTACTACCTTTACTTCGGTTTTCTAATTTAACGCTTTTAAAACTGTAGTTTATCAGAAAATTTTAAAACCTTCCATTTAGAATGTACAGCAATGTCTTTTTACTAACAAAAACGCGACTAAACTTACAAAAGGCAAAAAAAATCCACATTGGCTAACTTATTTCAACATTACACACTTGCCGGTCGAAATCATTGCAGGAAGAACTGAAAATTAGTTTTCAGTGTAAATGAGCCGAAAGTGACAAAATGTAAGGAAAATTTCAAGCTGAAATGTGTTTTCCTTGCCCGTTTTTAAACATTGATCTCCTATATGTTATTCGAATAAGCGGAAAGTTCACATAAAGGATTCGGTTTAAGCGAGTAAAAATAAAACAGAACCAATGGGGATAAATTCTGTTCCGGAGAGTTCTATTCGAATAAGCGGGGCATTCAATTATCCGTTACCGATTAAGTGGGAAGGACTGTTGTAAGAAATTATGAAGATTTCTAATTTGCAACTTAAAATAAAACAAATTATTCTTAACACTTTAAAACGTAGTTGAAAAGCATTTATGGATTCAGTTTGTCTTTCCGTGCTCTTACTCGTGTACAAATAGTCCGATTGTCATGAAATCGATACAGATTATCGAGGATTACTATGGAATGATCGATTTTGAAAATCAAAATTTCGATTTTTTTCGGTTTCATTTATAAGACCATTTAAAAAAATCAATTACGTTACAATATATGAGGAAAATCATTTCCTGTTTATTTTAATGATATACATTATAAATTACATACTAAAATCTATATACGTCACTAAGATGTATTACAGTGTTCTTACTATAGACTATGGTGTGCATAGAACTTAAAGTTCATTTACAAGGATACAGACAAGAATTTGTCTATAGAAGAACATAGGCAATAATTGAACTATCGAAGCCTGGTTCAAATTCTGGTCCGGAAATTTATCAGCCAGTTGGAAATTTACGTTATTTTTCACAGATAACTATACCAGTTATTTTACCAATAGTTGGACACAACATAAAACGAAAACATCCCTGTTGGCTTGGCCTACAAAAACAGATAGATATTGGAGTTAAGTTATAATTTTATCAACAAATATAAATTATGACTAGCGATATCCCCAGTTTAATAATTTTATTTGGCCACCTTTTGAGCAAACACAATTTCATTTTTCTGTTAGAGTGACGTTAACCCTTTCACGGGCAGGTAATAATGACTCTGTAATATTGAGTTCTCACTGCAAAAATAGAAAAAAATTATTTAAAAAAATGAAAAGAAATTTTTAGACATTTTTCCGCCAAAGCTAAAAGTATAAAATTTCGTTAACAGTTTCTGGTGAGAAACTCGCTTATATTAGGTGGAATAAAATATATCCCACCGCCTCTCAAAGGGTTAAGGCAATAAGTAATCACGTTACAGAATATTAAAAAAATAGGTGGGATAAAATATATCCCATCGCCCTTCATGGGTTAACCCCTTGAGCGGGCAATAAGTAATCACGCTAAAGCAGTATTTTAATAAATTTTCACGCTCAACAACTCAAAAAATTTTAACGCACTGCTTCAGAATCATTATTAAAAGAAATATTTTGATATTCCTATTTCTTTTAAACTTATTTATATTTCTTACGTGAAACCGCAAGTGAGTTACCATCAGGGATACTCGGTTCGATCGCCAAATGTCGGCAGGGTTGTTCCACCTTGGTGATATATCGTCAAATATGGCGACCAAAATTACTCGGCAAAAGTGACGCCAACATAGCGCTATTTCCGATGTTTCACGAAATTCCGATACACTCATTATAATTCCAATAGAATTCTTTCTGTTTTGTCATTATTTTATTGTACTTTTTTACGGTCTTGGTTGGTCTTATCAAAATATAGAAGAAAGAAGCATCTTATCTTTATGCAACACTTTGCCAACAGCATCCTTGAACATCACTTTATAACATTAATTTATGAAAATTACTTTATACGAAACTTTATCTACGAGAACAAACATATCAAAAATTTTCTTTACACTATAAAAGTGTTTGTGACGTAAAGCTTTGTTCAAATTTTCTTTAAATTATTTTATCTTATAAAACATAATGTTTTTGTTGATACATATACTGTTATATTTTGTCAGTAAATAATAACATAGAACTGTCTATCAAGTATTTTTTCCACTTATTCCCATTTCTCATTTTCTATATAAAAAAATAAGAAAAACTTTTTTAATCTATTAACTGTATTTTTTTATTTTCCACCTGAATATATAGTATTAATTTTGGATTTGTTGCTCAAAAATTAATCTATGATTTTAAAGTAAAGAATTTAGAACTGTAATCTATGATTTAGAAGTAGAAATTAATAATATTAATCTCTGATTTAGAAAAAAACAATTAAAACATATTTTTATATTTCACGATAACTTCAATGATACAATTGCGTCGCATTATGATTTTCTCAAATCCATAACATGCAGGACAAGTATCGTATAAGTACTCTTAGTAACAAAAGTGCACGGCAGGTTATCCTATCTAAAATTTATTTTATTATTCTTGTAAAAACGCATTATACAATTTTCAATTCATGATTTATATTTTCAAAACAAATTACAGTAGAGTCTCAAAAATCCGAGTCTCAGAAGTCCCAGGTTCAGCTTAGTTCGAGTCATCAAAATTAAAAATAAATTTCTATTTTTTTCCCACGCCCGAAAGATTCTTTTTATTTATTCCTGGAAAGAATGTCTTTGCCGTTTGTTGGAAAGTATTGAGAATGTTTTGAAGATTATATATCTGAGAAATATTATTTACTGGAAAGGTTGATTCTTGGGAAGAATTTCAATTTACAACACTGAATTAATCGTGATTAAAATTTTTATTTAAAGTGGTAACTTCCACTGACAATTTTAATGAGGACGATGATTAAAACAGTATTTTAAAAGATTTGGTGAAGGAAGCATCTAGGTATTAATTTTTTAATGCAGGCGAATTTTAAAGAAAGTCTAAACAGTATGTTGAAAATAATATGGAATGTTGAAAATAACTGAATCAACTATTTTAGAAATGACAGAAAATGATGAGGAATGAAGTGGTACAGAAAAAACGACTGACTCACTGCCATTAAAAGAATCTCTGATAGTCAAAGTTCTGCATCTTTAAAACTGGTTTTAATACATGTTGAACAGTAAAATGAAGACTCCCCTACAGACAACATACTTTTTAAGCGTTGGCTAGATATTGCATTTAAAATTAGTTGCAATATTCTAAAGCAGCAAAAATCGAAATTTATAACTATCCTGTGTATCATTACAAAATGAATAAAGGTATGATACATAATTTGACATCATAAATGGTAAGAATTTTCAACTTTTGAGAAAAATCCACGTTTTCAGTTATCTGATGTAGCGTTATCACAATCACCCGGTATTTTCGAGACTCTACTGTACTTAAGTCATCTTTAGTGTTTAAATCATGGAAGTACGAAACAAGAGGAATAGTAATATCCTCAAAATGTTGAAAATTAAAACGTTCCTGGCTTCATAGAGGCTTATTAACACCAGGGAAAATTTCTTCCTGTAAATTTGGATTGAAATATTTGCCTTAATTGACACAGGGCGGTATTTCAGGGGCAGTAATATGTTTAGGAAATCACTTTATATAAATTCGAAAATGCCACAAAGGCACCAGAATTATTATATAAAATTTTTTAGTTTATCATGTATGCAAAAATTAACTTCTCTTATTTTCAAATAAATTTCTACATAAATTCCGGTGCCACTCATTCTTTTTAACATCTAAACAGTAGATGTGCTCTACACTTGAGAGGCTTTAAAAGCCTTATTAATCCCAAATTTTCTTAACAATTATAGCCAAAAACGGAAATTCGTTTCTACTGGTGGAAGTTATTTATGACGATAGTAATACCCGCTTTCCGAATATTGTGACAACATAAAAAAAACCTATGGCAGTCAGAGAAACAAATACTAATACTCAGGACATCTTTCACCAGTTAAATCATGCTGAAAATTTATTTAAGATATTTTTAAGAAAGATTTTCCCCATGTAAAAGCCTATTAAATAAGAAAAAAGTTTGATTTTACAGTCATATAAGAAACTGTTGATCCAACGTGAACTATCGGCCGCCATTTTATAATATACCCGAGTTATTTCATTCGAACAGATAGAATGTACTGTCGTGGAAAAATATTAAACACCCCTACGAACTCCGCAAAAGATTATTGTAGAAGAAAATTACTGGTACGAAATGACGGGAAAGAAAGTTTATTTTAAAATGTTGTACTCAAACTTTACTTAGTGGGTCAACCCCAACATTGTTTTTCTAATAGCAATATTTAAATTTCACAGCATGAGAGAACTCCACATCCTTCAATTGGCGTAAAAGCAAATTTTCATGCAATTCGTACAATAAGTAACCAAGAAATTATTTCAATTGAGCATAATTTAGGGGCTATATCCAAAGTTCAGTACTTGATTGTTGATCGAGGAGCCTTCTTCTTGATCAAGGCATGTTCAGTGCCACTCAAGAATTCTTCAGGATAATACAAGGAATTTTAAAATATCTACTTTCTTCTATGGTAGACGGTCTTAAATCACCATTTTGCTGCTTTTGAAGCATAAATTGAAAACTACTTTGAAGAAAATTTTGAAATATTGAATTTCCACCAATCAGAACTTAATAAATCCATCAAAATACTGTGAGTTGCAAATCATAGTTTTTCGAATATTAACTTCATAGTTCATAAATCATATAATAAAATTCTAAAAATTGCAAAATCAACGTATTTATGTTTGGGTATTTTAGTATTTATGCTATATAAATAATTAGTACATTGTATCAATATTATCTCGGTGTAATTAGAGCAGCGATGCACACACTTATTATAAGCATAAACAACGTATCATTTTTGTTTCAAATTCAAAATGCGTACCACTATTTTAGAATAGATCTGTTTATTTTATTAAATGAAGCTAAAATTATTATAAAGAGTGGTGACTATTATAAATAAAAGTTCTAACTTTACAACAAGGCGTCCTATACGAAGCACATACATCACATAGACATACATACAAGATCCATCTGTCAAGCGTAGCCATAAGGATAGTACGATTCAAAAAATCTATGCAAATATAACTTGAATGAAAAAAAAATCTAAATCAGATTAATTTTTTTGAAGGTTGATATCTTTAAAAAGATTTTCTAGAGAAAGGAGCCTTTATTGATCTTATGAAATTAATAAAATCTTTTATATTAACAATATGCATATAATATTACTGATAAAATGACACAAATTTTGACAAAAACATCCTATAAAATGTTTTTTTTTATAACAAAAAGGTGGCATCCGAAAGGCGATCAGAAAACATTGAAATAGTCACATACGTGTTAATTGCTACGAATTTCGAGTACCAGTTTTTCAGAAGGAAAAATGTGACTTATTTTTTCGGAGATATACAATTAGTTGAACAACAGGAAGAAGATTTATCGCAAATAAAGGTAGTCAGAAAGCACAGCTGTTATCACCAATACTACTTATATTACAAAATCCAATGAAACTAGCCTGTGACAAAATCTCATAGGTATTAAAAAATATAAATTATTTTTATGTATCGACAAAAGAAGCAGTATTTTATATTTTTTTCATATTTTCTTACAATAGTTTTTTTACATTACTTAATCCTATTTCACTATACAGACTTTTAAATTGGCTTTCAAATATACATATTTTGTTTTGAAATAATTTCTCTAACAGTAAATATAGCAAAACAGGTATATTTACTGTTGACAGGAACCAAATTTGACAGGTTTGACACAGTTGACAGGTGTTTGACAGAAACGAAATGCTTCAAGCTAGACTAGCATTGGAGGCGCTATATCTGTCTGGACTGGTTTAAAAAAAAGGAACACTGTTATGAATAAAAATAATTTTATATACAGTGGCGGTCAAAAGTTTCCGGCCAGCAAAAATTTTTCAGTTAATTTTTAAATATACCCATATGAAGAGGAATCTCAAAGTTATATTTATACATTTTATTGACATAATAGTTACGAACTTACTTATAGTAGAACATGTAAATATCAATAAATTTAACTGACAAAATTAAGTATAATGGAAAACGCAAGTTCTCAAAAGTTTCCGGCCACCTTCACAAGTTTGTAAAAAAGTGGTATTGTAATAGAAAATTACAGTGATCAACAACATTTACAATTAGTATTTTATTGTATTACTATTTTATTACCGTAATTTCGGGTGTATAAGCTGCGGATCAAACAATTCTTTTTGGACCCAGAAATCTTATTTAGTGATTGAAGACAAATATTTACGGCGATCTAACTAGTTGTATTTGTTTCTTAAAAAATTCTGGGTCGAAAAAGAATTGTTTGATCTGCGGCTTATACACCCGAAATTACGGTAGCTTTAGTAATAAGTACTGTTGTACTGCAACGTGACATTCATACAATCAACGGTTAAAGATCGTCTATGATACGTTTTTCTCACATTTCTTGCAATTTTGGCGGAATTTCGGCTGAGTTGGAATATTTATAGTTCCGCAGACTTTTGTCAACTTCTTTTCAAAGAATTTCTATTGGATTCATGTGTGGCGCTTGGGGTGATCATTTCAAAAACGAAATTTTTTGTGCGATAACCATTGCTTATCGAGGTTTGCAAACATTATTTATGTCGTTAACATGTTAAGAAAAATAGTTGCGACCAAATTTTTTTTTCTCTAATAAAGCAGAAAATAGTCTTGCAAGATATCCTTATACATTGTGTAATTCACCTGTCTGTGAATTTCAAATAACGGACCAACACTTTTTGAAGAAAATACTCCATACGGCATAAAGTGTCCTCCGCCATCCTTCATTGTAGGAATAACATAAGTCGAATCATATTTTTTGTTGTTAGGTAATAGGACGTTGTGTCTGCCATCACTTCCAAAACTGCTTCGAATTCGATTGATGGAAAAATAGAACTTTTTTCAAGTTTTCACTTGACCAGACTTTGTGTTTTATGGAAAACGCCAGTCGGGTACGTTTGTGTTTTTTTAACACTGAAAAATTTATAACACCAACTCATCCATAAAGTTATGCATCACGTCGGCATGTTGATTCGGTATACGGACTTATTTCAGTAATATTTTCATTCTGTAAATCACAGTATATTGCAGCGGAATTTTTATGCGGATTATCAATTGTTTTTCTCCTGATAATTCTGTCCACAGGAATAGTAATTTTCCGGGATCTCCCGAACCTCGGAAAGTCTTGAAGGCCACGGCCATCTTTATATAATTTTTAAATATCGTTTACGGTCGATTTTTACTGATCGATAACTTTGCCGCAATATCTCGAGATGATTGGCCTTTTAGCGACAAACAAATCACTCATTTATAAACAGTAATTGTTGAACCTTTCAATTTTGAATTCAGACTATGCTATACACGTTAATTCATTCATAAATGCAACCAAACGATCAAAAACAGCTTACCGATAGAAAAAAACTAAAGAATGATAAGTGGCCGGAAACTTTTGCACAAGCGAACTTCGAATTTTATCCCATTGAATGAAGCATCTTCAATGTCCAATCATAATGTTCACGTGGTCAGAGGTCATTCACATATTCCTAACTTTTGAAGCAATTGTGCTTCTTCTTTGCTGAAACCTTTTTGTAAAAAAAACGAAGAAAGTAACTGACCGGAAACTTTTGACCGCCCCTCTACCTTCCGGTATGTTGAGTGTTGACGATTTTCTGTTACACTAAAATGATTTAGTAAACGGTTTGCTGCAGTTCATATTTACAAACTTATGTTTTGTTGAATTCATCACTTTCGAATGACAAATTGTACCAAAATTCTATCAATTAAAATATATTATTACTTTAAAATAGAAGTATTGCCTTTATAATAAAATAGGGAAGACCGGGGCAAGTTTTCCAAATTTTTACGACTTTATTTTTTATATTTTATTTTTATCTATTTTGAGATCAACAGGATATCATTGTATTCCTTAGAACTCTCTCTAAAGACTGACACAATCATTTTTTTAAAAAGTCTAAATATAGTTTTTAATTGAAAATGGTTAAATCTTACCACGTCACAGGGAAAATGTGCCTCGTATGCGGGGCAAGTTTTTCAGTCTACTAGAAATGTGCAGGGGCAAATTTTCCAACTATAATTTATATGGTAAAACACATCTAAAAAATCTAATTTGTTAATTATCATGTATTTTTTATTGTAAACTAAATGCACAATAATACAAGATGATCAACGGCCAATTCCTAAAGCTTTAGACATAGACATAGAGTTAAAATTACAAAAATATTTTAAATGAGGTAAAAAATATATTTTATGAGTGATCTGGGACAGTAAAAACCATTCTTTAAAAAATACGATATTAAAATTTAATACGGTTTCACATCCTATACGTTACATTTAGTAAAATTTTCCTGTCACACTACATCTGAAATTTTACACTACCTGGACGAACAGTGATGCTGCTAAAAAATGCATAGTTATATGTAAAAAGAAAAAAAAATGAATGTTTTTTCTGCATGCAATGTCAGAACAACAAGGTTAACGCTAATACTTTTTTTTATTATGTTAATAAAGGTCTGAAATTATACTCAGCGTTGAAATAAGAAAAAACAGCTCTATTGACTCAGTGAAAGAAGCTATTAAACTATAACTTTTGTACATGATGCGAACAATTTTGCCACTTCAGCCAGTTCATCCGTTGGCATCATTTGGAGGCTCACTTAAAAAATAAAGCTAGATGTAAACCTGCCTCTATGGAAAATGTGCCCCGGTCTCCCCTACTGATATTTTCACTTTATAAAAATATTTTATAATAGTATTTGGACATAAATATCACCATTGAAAAAAAATTGGTTTTATATGAGAAATATTTTTAGTACCACGTTAATATTGACGTAATATCTGCATTACAGTGGATATATTTGTAATGGATCACCATTGTCAGGGAAATTATTACATCGGCATTATCCCAAATTTACGAAATAAATAATGGCATGCTTTGATCGTGATATTGGTACAGTATAAGATAGTGCATGCATGTCAATGTTGTCCAATACATAGCTAATGTAACAAAATCTAGTTTAGCTAATACTATTTAACTTTCAATTTATATAGAGAGATTTTAAAGGCACATTTGAAGTAATTTCACCTTAAGTAAAAAAGTGAATTTCAACCTATCACAATCTCAAAAAGTGTTATTATACGAGCGGTCAAAGTCGTTTCAAATTCCAGGCGTCTTCGTGTTTTCCTATGGCTCCAGGGTATTCGTACCGAAAGCAAGATTCTATCGGTGCATCTTAGACGCCTGAAACGAAGCGAGTCACCAGTAACAGCCAATCAAATACTTGGAAATTCGATGATAGGAAAAAACGTTTTTCCAAACTGCGGAAAATGGACGAGTCGCAGGCAATTTTTGTCGCTGGAAGGTTTCATATGTAATGGAAATTCTAGGAGGTTAAAAAATTGCCATCATACAGAAACAAAACATAATATTTCAGTAAATACAGTTATTTGTACCTCTATGCATTAATTAAATAAGATTTATATTGATATACCTATAATTGCATTTTAATCTATTTTTACACTTTATTCGCGTGCTCAATACATGTAGATTCATTAATCGTTAAAATAATGTTGCATAAAACCTAAACACTACTAAGCGCACACTTAGAAATATAGTTTTTTACAGCTAAATACACTTTTTATTAAAGCTGCTTTTTTTTGTAAAGGAAATGGTATTGAATCATTTGAGCGTTTATAGCTTTTAACAAAAAATCAAACAAGGAATACTCCCAAAATAAAGTACGAAAATGGTGCTAAATAATTTCAAAACAAAAAATATTCACAAATTCCATTGTTTCCTATGCAAAAACTTAACTATTTTATATGAATATTACGTCGTATTTTCCCGAGAACAAAAAATAATTCTGTATTCAGCATGAAATGCACATCATCATTTTTTTTATGCAGACGTATCTAACATTAGACTTTAAAAAAACTAATAATCTTATAATATGCGTATCAAAAGAAAAGAATGAACTTCTCTAGGCGATTATTTCAGTAAACCGAAAAAAATGGAAAATTATTTAGCGACTCAAAACTTTTTCCCCTTAAGAAACATAAAGATGTGATAAGAATTAATAACTGATCGAAAAATATATATACTGAGCGTATATTATATGAAAATATTCATTATTTTTTATAATGTTATACATATTTTGATTTACCAACGCTAGCAAAAAGAAAGAGACTCATAAATTATGCCGTTTAATATGCTACATTATGCTACTCAATAGTTTTAAATTTTTCTTTAACAATTTCCGGCACACTGTGCCCAGTCTGGAATATCTAATTTTAATTCCACACTTGCAAACGGCACCAATAATATTTTAATGAAATTTTCCTTTTACAATGAAAGCTTAAATTAGGGGATTCTTAATTTCTTAAAAAATCGTTTGTAAATTCCGGTGACAGTCGATAATTTCTCATTTTACTATCAGAATTTGCCCGTGCCTTAAAGGGTTAACACTTAAATGCATATTGTAACTCAAGAGCTACATGATATTCTTTTTCTATTTGTTGCTGTCTATTGGTGTTTTGGTACACAATTATGAATTACGTAGGTGTAAAAACGTTCATGTAAGTTCATGAAGTCTGTGTTCGGATTTATTATCACGGATAGGGGTCATTCCACGTCAAATGAACAAAAATGGAAAAAAAGCCGTGGCTGCAGAGAATCCGATTTTAATAAAATTTGAGATACGTGTTCATTTCATATTCAAATGTATGTGTGCACAATATTTTCAGAAAAAAATAATTATTTTATCATTTTTGGACATTTAAAAAACTTGTGATATAGAATGGCTTGCGGATAATCGTCGAAAGTTGCAAGTTTCAAGTTCTATATTTTGAAAACTATTTAACAAAAATGAAGTTTTTTTATGATATTGAAATCTCTGGATATCAATCTTTATATTTATCAAGTAACAATAATTTGGTAATATCATAATTAATCAAAAATTGGTTGTAAATATTGAAATTTTGTAATTTTTTAAAAATTTTGAAATGTTATAAAAATTAAAGGATTTAAAAAACATCTCTGAAATTGATGCAAGATGTAGTACTATGTATGAAGATCGAATTCTCAAAGTTTCAAAGTTGTTATTTATTTCCTTCATCTTCAAAAAAACTTAAAAACTTTTAAAAAAATGACAAAATCATAATTATTCCTCTTATGTTACCTCAAAAAACAATTAAAGGACAACTTCTACATCAACAATATTACACGTACATAAGAATTAATAAGTCCATGACACACTAAAAAAGTTTCAATACTGCCTTTTTAATTTCTAACATAACAAAAATGGGTTCAAAAAACTAATATTTGAGACATTCTAAAGACAATCTTTCTTTGAAAACACGCGCTTTTTTGGAAATTTCTGGCTAAAAATAGACGTGTGCTGCCATCTATGTTTGTTAATTGACTTTAAGATTAAAATACAGTTATTTTAAGAAAAAAATATTTTTTCTTCTACACAAATTTAAAATATTCTTGAGGCAAAAATAAACTGAAAGCAAGAATAAAACTACGCATACTTAAAATATACACTTTTATCTGTAATATCAAAGTGTTTAAAACTTTTAAAAGCTTTTATTCGTTTCCAAAAAAATGAAAAAAAAATGTTGACTTTTTAATCAGCAGTTTTCACTATTTATTTTTTTTCTCATAAAGGAATGAAAAAGGCATGAATTAAATTATAGCTGTATTAAATATATTCAATTAGCTATAATGGCAAAAAAAATTGAATTTGGAATAAGTGTCCTTCATTTTAAAACATATAACTGAAATATTTAATTTTTTCCACGATTTTTTTTATTATTTATTTATTTTTAAATTATAAAATAAAAATACAATTACTAAATTATGCTAATCTGTTACTTATAGTTCATTCTTAAGCGTAAATAATTTTTTATTACAATCTTTCCATTCCTACGGCAAATAATCAAACTTGAAATTTCAAACATGTACACAAGACCTCGATTTCGGTTCAACTTTAATGTAATTTTTTATACTGAAATAAACTAGTCTGAACTCTACTACTTTGCGTTTCCCCGTAAATGATTGTGATCTAATTATATGATGATTTTCCATAAAATCTGTGACATGTCAGCCACACCTGATTTGCTCATTTGGTGTGGAATGACCCATAGGTTATAACATTTTTGCTAATACCGCTTCCAATATGCTTGACCGGCGATTTTCTCTAATTTTATAAATTAATCATTAGTAATTCTACAAACTATTTAAAGCATTATAGAAATTGTTACATTTTTGAATAGTTAATATTGTTCGGTGGAAACACCTTAAAGTATACTGGGTTGTCAAATTATCAGTTACACACCTAAACTTTCCATTGCGAAGAACATAAAGTTTTGTTTTGTTCTCTTTTACTGGTGGATGTTAAACTACTTTTGCATGGTTTATTTGGTTAGTTTAGTTTTATTTTATGAAGGCCGATTATCAACGCGTGGGATATAAGCCCAAAAGGGGTAGGGTGACCTCCGTGGGGGTGTTTTTAAGGCAACTTAACCCGTATTTACGCAAGGAAAACCAAGGTTTGAAGAAAACCACGGAAAACTCCGAACAGTTAGGCTGACGGCACGCAATTGGTTTCAAACTCAACACCTCCCGTCTACCAGTTGAGAGGTCAGAACTTCTCCGCCACTGGTGGGGCACTTTTGCATTGACTACGTATACATGGACTGAATAATTATAAATTTATAAATAAAAACAAACTTTTGTTCTTCATGTAGAAATTTACAGTGAAAAAACTCAACACAAATATTCCAAGACAAATTATTCTATAGTTCGTCGTTCCCCCTTTACAGATTGTAAACCTCTTGACCTGCTATGTATACATTTTTTTAAGCTTTCTTTGTAATTTGTCATGATACCAGACTATAATCAAGGCTTCTATGAATTTGCTTTGGTATCACGTGATTTCATCTGACACATTTTGCAGAGAAAATAACTGACCATAAATAACTGAAACATTTAAATCACCAAGTATTCCCATGACATCCCTGAAGCACACTATGCACTAAGAGCCCCTTACTGTTTGACGACACGTGTGAAATATCACCTGTCCGTGTAGTTAAAAAAAAACATTAAAATAAGATTGGGAATAAGAAAAAATGTAATGTAAATAGTAATTTGGCCAAACACTGTAAGTATATAAACTAAATTTATCAATTGTTGAGTAATTTTTGTTATGTAACTCAGGGGTGACATTATGTGCAACATAAGCACAAATAATCCTTTTGTCTTCTTTACCGGTCGATAATTGAGAAAAATAGACTCAAATATATTGTTCTTAGAATAAAATGAAAAATCGTGCGTTAAAGGTTTAACTCTGTGCTAATTTTTATTTCAAAAGAATGTTTCTCTTATATTTATAGTAAGGATAGCTTTCACAGAAATATATATATATATATTTCTTCTCTGTACCTGATAGCAGACTTTTAAGATAACATAAATTCATAGAATTCAAATTACTTATTAAACGATAAATTTGAATTGAATTATATATGCAACATTGTGCGGGAATTTCATTTATCTTCTTCAAAAATGCTGAAAAAATGTGTATATACGCCAAGTTATCGTAACAAGAATATATTACACTGTTAAAAAAAATCTGAAATTCACGAATATATTTTTTCTGAATTTCACAGAAAAATTCCTTTTTCGCACCAAAAGGGTATTTTCCATTACAAATCTGAAAACTCCATGATATTTCCTGAAAATAACGAAAAGGATGGAAATAAAAACAAAAAACGGAGACACTCCGTTCCCCGGGGATCTTCATGGCCGAGTGATCAAAGCACCACGCCACTAAAGGCCTGGGATCGTAAATTGTGGGTTCGTATCCCACTAGAGCCATAAAGTAATGAAAACACAAAAAGTCCCTTTTAATTACTTTTTTCTGTTTATTTTTCTCTTATTTCTTATTAAAAATTTTTTTTAACTAATTAGCCTCCCAAAAATTAAATAAATTGCGCGCGGTAATTTCAAAAAATTGTCTAATTTTTGTAAATAATGAATAATTTTTTTTATACATTCATTCAAAAAAAAAAAAAATGTGATTTTAAACAATGTTTTTTTTTTATTTAAGCTAGTTAAAAAATTAAAATTGGTTTTAAAAATAATAAGTATTATGCATCAGTCTAAAATAAAATAAAATAAACCGCTTACGAATATTCTAACGAATATATTTGAAAGGAAATCTTTAAAAAGCACAACAGACTTTTTCAGTAACTCATAAAAGACATACTTTGTACAGACTGGCATCAGCAACTTTGGCTGAATCAGTAAGGACCTATTCCGCTGTCCAAAGGTCCCGGGTTCGATCCTCAGGACGGCTTGAAATGAATTATGCAAAAAATAATAAATAATTAAAAAATGATTTAAATTAAGAATATGGCCACTCGGAAAGTTCGAATTCTTTAATGAATGTTCGGTTCACTAATTTTTAAATTTAAATAGAATTATTATCATTACAAAATCAAACTTTGTAACGGAAAGTTATCGCTTTTCCATACGGAAGTTTTCCTTTCTTTTATTTTCCAAACGGAAAATCTACTAACGGAACGGTAAAAGTTCGGCTACATTGCTGCCGGTAGTTTCACCTGGAATTCACAGATTTATTTTTAACAGTGTAGTTAAAACTTACTATGTAAACCAATGTAATTTTAAATTTTTGAAGAAAGTTCATAAAAGTGAACATTTTGTTATATTAGAAAAAGTAAGTAAAAATAACAATTTATTCGCATAATAATGAACATTTCATAGACCAAGCTTCTTCTCACCCGTTATTGTTTTTGCAATTTGAATAATTAATTAAATAAAGTATAACTTTCTGATATAATTCAGTTTAATGCTTGGCAATGAAGAAAAAATCATTCGTCAAGTATATATTATGAGACATTTTCCTACGTATCCAAAATACAGTAGAAAAAAAAAATCTTAAATGAATAAGTTTCAAAAGTTTATTTAAGAATTTTAATAATCCATCACAAACATGGTTACCCATATTCAAAAGCTACGCGAAATATTTTTCAACTTTGTAGAATCGAGTGTAACCGTTCAGTTTAGTACGAAAACGCATAAAACTTTTCAAATTTTCCTATCATCGAATTCCACCATTAAACGGGAATGCACTTGAATTATTTTCAAGAACTTAGTATATTATTTGCATAATACATTAATTTATTTTTATTAATATATTTTTTATATTAAACTATACATAAATTCTAATTTATAATAAACTATAAAAAAATATATATCTAAACACGCATAATGCACGTAAAAACGAAATTCCTGTGATTACCAAATATTGACGGAATTTTTTTTTATTATTTAGACCTACACAAAAATATTTTTATATTGTAAAAAGATATAGTGCCAGGTTCGTCTCCATTTTTAATGAGAAACATCAAGTTCCCTGAAGAAATAAAGAATAACAATTTATGCGTTATTTAATGAGATACATTTATTGAACAAATTATTTAAAAATTCTTTCGAAATTCGGGATAAAAGTGGGAAGCTAAACTGGCAACCCTACTCATAACATTTAGCTAAAAAAGTCCTGCCGCGATTAAAAATCCACCTTAACAAAGCGAAACTTTCTAAGCTATTTTCAAACTCATTTTGAAATAGCAAAAGTAATACACTTGAAGCATGATTAAGTGATTTTTAATCAAAAAATGTTTTTGATTTTTGAATAACTAAATGACATCCCATTTTATAAGTGTGTATTATTTCACGACATCAATTTTGTACCATACATTTGCGGCGAGGCATTTTGCTCAAAGCGTCAATTTTAACACATTTTCTAAAAGATTGTATCTCCTAACGAAAAGAGTTCGATTACAATGTTTCTAAATAAGAGCATCATTGAATCACATTGATTGCGAACGGTTATGAATTACAAAATGAGTCATAATTACATTAAAGTACGCTGATACTAGATATTTGTTAAAATGTAGATTCAAAATGATCTATCTTTTTACACTATTGAATATACATAAATCGAGCTTAGATTCATTGGTACAGTTCAAAACTACACAGAAAACATTTTAACCTTAGAATTCAGTTTCAAACAATATTAGTTGATGAATTTTTGGAAACTTCACTTAATTTCTTCAAATTGCTCGAGAAATATAGAGTCAGCATCCTACTATGTAAGAATGGTAATTGAACAATATAAATATCATTGGATGGTGTTTATTCTTTCAAGGGAATAAAATAACTCCTTTTCTGAAATATTGAAATGATTGATGGTCTCCAGAAGTTTAGAATTATTTTTCTTTTTACAAATAAATTCGATTTCCATAAATGTTATAATTTCAAAATTTTAATACAAAACAATGGATGGTTTAAGATACATTGGGATCATGACTCTTCAAGATATTAAATACTTAAAAATATGGTAAAGTTCCGATCGGTAAACGTAAATCTCATTTCTATCCAAATGGACATTTTTTTCCCAATATAGGAATCGTTTATTTCTTAGTCTTTCATTTTCCTATAATTACAAAATGTTATAATCAATATTATTAAATACATTATTTTCATTTTACACTATAACAATGAAATTAGAATTAGAATATTTATCCATACTCAATTTTTTTCAGTTACCAAAAAACAGAATAGTATAGGAAATCATGAGAGTTTTTCTATTGAAACTAAATAACAATGTTTTGAAACGGTAAAAAATTACTTTAGTTAAGGTTAGACAATCAGTGATTAAATGAATAAAAACTCATCCAAAATAGTGTTAAGTATTTTAGAATAAATTAAATACGTAATTTGCCAACGCATAAAAATATAAGTATAACAAAGTTCCACAATAAAAGACAAAACCACAACATTTTTTACAAAAAATGGTTTACAGCATTAGAGTGACAAAAATAAGGTAACAAACTTTAGTCTGAAATCTGTTGGTGCATATTACACTGCAACATATGTAGAAAAACTTATTCCAACGAACTTTTAATTGTTGGCGTCTTTTTTATCGAAAAAAGAAATTCTCATATTATCACATGAATTCCAAATTTAAACAATACATTTCAATTCCAATAATTGCACCTTACATTGAAATAATAAAATTCTGTTAAAGCTATTTTAATAAGCAGGGCTTCGACTGGTCCATTTTTTGAACCCAGTATTTTTTTAGGAAAAAAAAAGAGATTTTTAAACGACTTACAAGAAAAACGCCCTTATGGTAATTTCTACAAAATTTGTAAAGAATATTTTTCTTTGAAAATTAGTGACGTTTGAAAGACGGACCGAGTATGGGGATGAATAACATAGTTTCGCGGGTTCCATCGCACCCCAGAAAACTCAATTTCCTACAAGAATTCATTTTAAATGGAATGCGACACATTTCGGGTTAGCATTTATTCAACTTCTTATTTTTTCTATAAAATTTCCGGTTAGAAAAAGCCAACTAAGCCGCGGCGTATACGTAGGTAATTACCGTTATGTCAAACGCGATTTTAATTTTTGAAAATATTAAATAAACTGAGAATGATTCAAAACCGAAAAGATGGATCTTCTTTAATAGCTTGACATATTAAATAACAGGAGTCGCAGCCCTGTCCCTAAAATTTTCGCAATTTTCTACCAGTATTTTAGATCAAAAATCTTCGTGTCAGATTTTTTTAAAATCTACAATAAAGTTCTACAATAAATATTTTCGTTTTAAAATAGTGGTAGAAAAGTGTGAAAATTTTAGGGACGCTGTGACCCCTGAAATAATAATTTTAAATCATTGTGATAAAAACTAAGTAAATATCATTGAAAATTTTTAAATCATCTTAAAAATGACAATAAAAATTAATTGTATCTAATTAATTATAAATCTGCTATGTGAGTGCTTTCGTGTACACATGTTTTCTAAGAAAACAAAATCTACCCTTTTTAGCACTTTCCAACAAAGTTGAAAAGTGCTTATGCATTCGGTTAGTCTGGCCGTCTGTCCGTCTGGCCGGATGGCCGTCTGTCCGTCTGTCCGTCTGTCCGCGCTCTAACTCCCGTAAATGTACTCGGATTGCTATGACATTTTTATACGTTATTGAGGTTTACCCTAGCACGAACCCTATTGAAAATGAAGTATCTACCATGATTAGTTTATCTACAGAGAGAATCAAAAGTTTCCCATAACATTACGGCCTATGGGGAAAAATCGTTAATATACTCTGATTGCCATGAAATTTTAGGACGTTATTGACATTTACCCTAGCACAAGTTCTATTGAAAATGAAGTTTCTACCATGATTAGTTTATCTATAGGGCGAATCAAAAGTTTCCCATTACATTACGGCCTATGGGGGAAAATCGTTAATATACTCGGATTGCCATGAAATTTTAGGACGTTATTGAGGTTCACCCTAGCACGAACTCTACTGAAAATGAAGTATCTACCATGATTAGTTTATCTACAGAGAGAATCAAAATTTCCCATTACATTACGGCCTATTGGGGAAAAATCGTTAATATACTCGGATTGCCATGAAATTTTAAGACGTTATTGACGTTTACCCTAGCACGAACCCTATTGAAAATGAAGTTTCTATTATGATTAGTTTATCTACAGGGCGAATCAAAAGCTTTCCATTACATTACGGCCCATGGGGGAAAATGTTAATATACTCGGATTGCCATGACATTTTAGGACGTTATTGACGTTTACCCTAGCACAAGTTCTATCGAAAATGAAGTTTCTACCATGATTAGTTTATCTACAGGGCGAATCAAAAGTTTCCCATTACATTACGGCCTATAGGGGAAAATAGTTTCACCGGAATTTTAAGGATGTTATATCCTGTCAAACATATTAAAATATGCATTCTATAAAATATAAAATGAAAATGTTGCTATTATTCATTTACAGGGCCACACAAAACAATTCCATTATATAATGGTAAAAGGGGGAATTGTGTGTGACATATTTTAAATATATTAAGCTTTTTCATGTATAATAAAATTCATATATGTCACTGAAGCTTAATATAAATTATACGCTACTGTTTTGCATAATATGAAAAACATAGCATTTACAGGGCCATACAAAAGATTTCAAATAGTGTATTCTTTCCAAAGCACCGTATATGTGTCCGATGACGGCTGATGGAGGGATGAAATGCATTTTAATTATGATATTCGCGTTTATATTTCGCTAAATATATGCACATTATATGGTGTGTATAAATGTTATAGTTAATATACAGGGCTACCCAAAAGAGCTCACCAAAGTTACTGAATATGAGCGTAAATTATTTAAACGTGGTTCTTAAATAAGCTATGCATTTTTACGCTGAGCTGCATTCAATTTACTGAGAAATGTTTGCAGAATATAGATAAAGGGATATACAGGGCCACGCAAAGAATTCGGTACATGGACGCCTATGAATGATGATTTATGAGAATGTGATTTCAGTTGTTTTAAAATTGTTTACAATAAATTTTAGCCTAATGCTGACATGTAATAAAGGTACAGTGTAAACTACAGGGCTGAACAAAAGTATTCAAGTATGTTTCCATCTAATAGTATGAATTGCTGAAAAACAAATTTCAAGCTACTGGGTATTTTCTTGCTAAGCTAAATTTTCCCATTATATGAACTGACATATGAAATACACGGCTGTTCTAATGTACTGGAATACATATTTGGGTACATTTGGCTATACACTATTATTTCCCTAAATAACAAAGTTTTGTTAAAGATTTCATTAAGTGTTGGAAAGTGCTTCATAATCTATGCTTAACGCATGATTTTTTCTTACTTGTTTTAACTGTTAGATAAGAAGTTCTTCAAAAGAGCTTTCTTAAATTATGAAGATTTTTGTGTTATACAACTGCAATTTTGCATTATATCTGTAAAATAATGTATTTTCAAAAATATATTTTCACATAAGATTATTTAAAGATATTAAAGATATACCAAAATTTTCCTCCAATGTTATCTACCTTGCTGTTTTTTCATTTTGTGCATATTATTGATTTTAAGTTTACTCTGACTGCGGATAAAACCTTTGTTTTGCTACGTAACTGAAACAATATTTCTACAATAGAAGAAATTTCTGTACTTTTATATGGTGTTTAATTTTTTTTTCAAAATAAGAGAACTTTAAAATTCAATTCCTTATTCTCGTAGCTGGAGGCATTTATATATTTTTCCTATAGACATCAATGACTTTTTTTATCTGACAATGTTTCAAAATACGCGGTTGTCACGAAAAAGAAAATAATAAATATGTAAGAAAATATGATTTATCTTCTGAAATTGATGAAAACTTTTAACATCTGCAGGGTAGTCATAAAAAAACTTTGCAGATATATGAGATTCTAGTGATCAAATCGTTCAAAGAAGTTAAATAAAATTTAATATGTTTTATTTTCAGTGTAACCAGGGCTCTCACTTGTGCCAAATCTTATATTTTATTAGCACCACTAATTAAAAAATATAGATATTGTAGTACATTTCTCCTATTGATAGTGTATACTTCCCTGTAGTTACGTTGTATGTATATTAGTTTTGTTTAGCGAAAATGGCAAAAAAATATATAAAAATTAGAGAAAGTAAGAGTCCTGTGTATGTGCTCATCAATGCGTTTAAAATCAAGAATAAAACTCCAAAGGTGAATTTTTAGTAGTTTTAAATTACACCATTCACTTCATCGTATCAAACACAATAGCGCAGGTAATCTCATACATAGCATTGGAATACTGGGTTCACTATTAAAACCTTAACTGTACGGTGACTGAACTGAACTTTCCGTTTAGACCGCGTCAATCACCGGTGACTGACAAAAAGTATAAAATATGATATTATACACAATTTAAATAAACCTTTCAATAATTATTTAAAACAACCTATATATTCTAGATTTATATTATATTTTAGACTGTTAGTTACTGGTGACTAATGCAGCAAAAAATGGAAAGTTCAGTGTCAATCAACGGTGACTGATATCGTACTCAAATTGTTAAAAACCCGTAGAAACAGGCTTTAAATTAAAGAAATAGAAATTAAGCTGTTTTATGACACATGCAGTGTTGTCAAAGCTCTGTTCTACACACCACAATTATTTTAGAGAAAATATGGTTCTTTAAAGTCTCACAAAACTTTCAATTAAATAAAACAACATTTTCTGAATTAAAATATTGGTATCTAAAAGCTGGTAATTTGCCAACTCCGAATATGATTCAAACTCATTGGGATATAGGTGCCATATTTCGCTAATAAGGGTTTTCGCATCCGCTTTGATCAACCGAATCTACTCCAAATGTTTTCTAGCTTTGGGGATACTTAAAATTCACTGTGCATAATGGAAGTTCTGCATTATGTTTGGGTTGCAAAATACCATCAATTCCGGTTTTCTGCAAAATTCTCATGCGATAAATAAATGCTTTATTTTCATCCACATTTTTCGTAATCTAATGCCAAGTTCTACTTCAAATTGACAGATTAAAATGTTTCTTATTAATAGATTTTGAATATTCTTTTGCATGTGTTACTTCATTTGATGTATTTATTGACATGACATTCCTATTTCATACTTCAACATATTTAGTGCGAATTGGAAAAGTTGCGCCGTTTAATAATGTTACTATTACATGATATTTAAATTCCAGTTACAAAAATATATGTAATTCACAATATGTTTTAAAATATATGATGTACGCAAAAAGATTGTATGTACTGTTCTACACACATGAGTACAAAAAGAAAAAACAGAAAAAGAAAATTGCCCAGTTAAACTGATGACATTGAGCTCACAGGCTACGCATTCTAATTGTACATTACAGTCTTATATTTTCAAGGGTTAATACCGTTCGAAAAAAAATTAAGAAGGGGAACCAGCTCTCCCCTTTCCCCTTTTTTATACTTAATCATTGAACCGCCTAAACTATCAAGGACATGCTTTATCATACAAAAAATCTATATCCAAAATTCAGAGCAAATCGGACAATTCTTAATAAAAACCCATTTAGCATTTATAAAATTTAAGAGGAGTTATCCCCTGTGGTGGTTACTCGATAACCCCCCCATATGTTTTGTTTAATTCATTTTTATTAGCCATTTTATTTCTTATTACCTCCTTTTTATTAATGTTCTCAATTTAAATTTTATTTCGATTTCGTTTCTTTTCTTTTCGTCGCCTGTAATGTTTTCTTTCTTACTTAGCTTTCGAATGTTCCAAGCCGGTAAAATCCTGTTCGAAGTCATTCCTTCCGGTTTGGAGATCCTTCGAGAACATTCTGGCTTGTTCTATGGGTGGAACTTCCGTTTATTCGGACACCCCCCTTAGCCTATCAAATTAGTTTCCGCAGGTGACGTATTTTAAGCCATTGAGTGCATGGCCACCTGCTTTGGCCTCCCTTCTTTACGTGTTTATCAATTCTGTTCGTATTAAATTCATATTTATCCATTCTTTGCATCGTAGCTTGGCTTATTTCTTCATCGCCCCCCTCTTTCGCTCGCTGCCAAATTGGCGCCTTTCGGATTTATAGTAACCCTTCCTTTTTTTCCCTCCGGGCTCTCGCCCACGAGTCAGTTGCGCTGTTAGACTCCTGCCGTAATGGATGCGGTCGGATGATTGGAAGTTTTGGGTGGAATTTCCGGGGCATGTGTGCGCCCCTCGAGACCGTTGCATACGGGCACCATTTCATGCTGCTATGATCACGCCATGGTTTCAGGAAAGGTTGATTTTTTAACGCTGCGAGGAGCAAAGCCCCTTCAAAGGCATCCCATAATTATTTTGTTTTGTGCCTTCTCTTTTTCGGATTACACAATTTAAATAAGGTCACACCATGGATCTTCTGTTTGTTGCTCCCGTGTTGGCTTCATAACTAAAGTAGAATGTCGTCATGTGTCTTCTAAATATTTATTTTATTTTTCATCATCTCATCGTCAATAATTTTTCTTCAACTACCTTTTGTGCTCAAATTTTTCTTCAATAATCTTTTTATTTGATCTCCGTCCTCTGAAAAACAAGCAGAGGTGAAGATTTTCTTTCGTGAGGTGAAGAATGTTCTTTCAAGAAGTGATCATACATTTTACATAAAGTATTGACCTTATAATTCTTTCGTCATTTTAATTTGCTATTTGGCCCATCTTCATATAAATAAATTTGAATATTCACGGGGCGTTCCATGGAAAATATTGGTGCATATCTATATAAAATTCTCGTCTGAAGATATATATATATATTTAAAAGAATACATATATTTAAGTGATGATTCTTTTTTGAAGAAAATAATGTTATTTTCCTTTTGTGTGTTACGAGAAATTTTTCAAGTTCATACTGTCAAGATATATCAAAAAAAATGTGTTATGATGAAGAATGTTGGTTTTGTTTGGAATATGTCAATTTAAAAAAATATCTTCATTTGTAAAGTTTTTACTATAAAACAAATGTTTAATTTCTATGAGAAACAAAAATGTTTCTATAAAGAAGATAGTCGATTTTTCATGAAAGAAATACAAGTATTTCATAAATAAATAAATATAAATCTTCAACCAATTTGTGTATTAATTCCTGTGCATGTGTCTGGATTTACTACTCATCATCTGCCAAGGACTTCACAGGTAACTTTACTTTTTCTTCAAATTTATATTTTATAATTTTGTATTTAGTTTATCATCTTCAAGGTTAAAAGAATATTTTTATTATTTTAAGTGAAGTAAGGATGGTCACTTTTGGGTCGTTTGCCGGCCTTCATTCTCCGCGATGTGCTGTCACTTTCACGATCACTTTGGCCTAATTGTGGGTAGAAGCAAATAAAAAGTGTTTTCTCCTCCCATCTCTTCTCCTCACCCACTAAAGTAAACACAACAGTTTCTTATTTCCTTTGGTGCACTGACCAAAGCGTGTCCAACATTCCATGACCATCCGTTTTTCCTTTGCTACCATCGTATTTTCCTTATATATATATATATATATTGTCGTCATTATCTTCAGTTATATCTTCATTATCAAATTATTTTTTCATGCAATGATTAATATTTTATAATTATATGTTATTGAGAGTGGTGCAGTAATTAATTGTAATATATATTGATTCTATACTGAAATAATATTTTTGTTTTCTGGAGCAGTGCATTATATATATAACATAATTTATCCATATATTTTTCTTGCCTTGGTATAATTTGCAACTAATATATATACATTATTTAACGGAGGTGCTTGTAAAAATTATTGTTCATGCTAAGATAAATTATTTTTCTTGTCATACATCTAATAATATATGTTTTGAGCCATATTATATATATTTTTTTACATAAAATATTTGGGTCTTATATTCTTCACATGATACTAATATGTTAGTATATTTCTTTCTTCTCTTTTTTTTAATATATAAAAATGGTTTATGACGTATATGAAGGTCATCAATATTTTAAATAACGGGTCAATTTATATATATATTATTCATCACAAGACCAACCAATAACCAAATTCATCATGTCATATATTGAGCTCTTATATTAATTTTTGTTTCTCTCTTCATCATGCCACCCAAGGCAAAATTAAATATTGCAATCCAACCCTTCGACGGTAATCCTCAGACTGTAGAATTCTTCTTCGATCAATTATCTGACATACAAGAACTAAATAACTTTACAGACAAGGAACTTTTTGTTCTCTTTAAATCAAAACTTGAAGGCACTGCCTTACTCTTCTTTCTTGAAACTCAGTCTCAGTTCAAGAACTCTAACTTTAATGAAATTCGAAAAGCATTTATAGACTATTTCTTACCCACAAAAAAGTCTGTTTCTCTCAAATCCTTACAGAACTTAAGTTTAGATTCAAATGAATCGGTTAAAAATTTTGCTTTTCGGTTGGATAAACAACTTCGACTTGCTTACCCAAAATTGGATCTTTCTGCTCTCAATTCATTAAAGTTCACTCATTTTCTTGAGGCTTTGCCTAAACAAATCAAACGCAAAATTTTAGAAGAAAATATTACATCTTTCGAGTTAGCTCTTGAACGAGCAAATTTTCTTCAAGACATTTATGACTCTCCCCCTAAAAAATCTTATGAGAATTTTAATCAAGCCTATTGTTTGGATACTGAAAAAGTCCAGGATAATTCTATTGCTTCTAATAATGTGCTTCATAAAACCCCTATAAAGCATACGAAGGATAAAGTTTATCACAATTCTCAGGCCAACTACTCTCCTTTACAAACTCAAAAGGACAAATCTCATGCTTCTCGTAATTTTCAAAGAAATGCTAGAACATTTTCGCCTTCTCCTCCGAGACAAGAGGCTACAAATAAACGAAACAATAATTTTCATCAACGTAATTTTTACCGGAAACGTCCTTATCAACCCACCTTTAATAAGTTTTCTCACAAAAAAAATTCTACATCCTTTTATCACAGACGAGATGTTGTGCAGTGTGCGTTCTGTGGGAAATTTAATCATCGTATGGACTCATGCTACAAATTTAAAAATATTATTAGTAATTCTAACCAAAGCTCTTCAACTCAAATTTCGTCTCACCCTCACAGAAGGAAAAGCCACACCTCTTCTTCTGAAAATAACAACAATGTTTATCATTTAAACAGATAAGGGAGACTGGTTCTACTGACCGCCTTCTCTCCCGTAATTCTCATTCAGGGTCAGTACACTTTGACAACAACAACAAACATCAACAATTTGACAAACGCTCTTCAATTACTTTAGTGTCATCCACAGCTGTCCAAACTTCTCCTATGACATCTAAATTTAACAAATCTTCCTGTTCATATAATTCGTTGACATCCAAACAAAATCTTGAAATTGATGATGATGTACAAGAAAGACATGTCATCTGCAGCTCATTTAACAACTCTTATGTTCTTCCATGCATCCTAATAAACTTTCAACATAATGAAATTTCAACGTTAATTGATACGGGATCAAGTTTGTCTCTCTTGGATGAAGAATGCTTTAATAGCATTAAATCCAGGCTTCATTACAAATTTTTATCCAGGAATGTATCGGTGTCTACCATAAATTCTAAGGTTTTCTTCAAAGGATGCATAGAAATAGCATTTAAAATTGATAAATTTTTTTTCATCATGTTTTTTACCTTACAAAGATACAAAATGTTCATTTTCAAGCCATACTTGGATTTGAGTTTATCAACAAACATTCTATTACCATATCACCCAGCTTTAAGTCTATTTTAATTAAAGATAAACATATTCCTTTTCAAAGTTATAATGAATCTCCTACTTGCTATTTTATGAATTCTGAATATAATTATGTGAATTCAATTGCACCATATTCTCTCGATGCACACAAAATGCCTTGTTATGAAGATTCTATGTCAAATAATCTAAGTAATGGTATTTATTCTGATAATATATGTGCAAATTATGATGACACAAATTTACAATTAGTCAACAATTATACAACCTATCCTTATAATTATAATGTTCAAAATAATGGTTTGTTTACAAATAATATGACTCATTCTGCTATGAATTTTCATAATCCTTATATTGATGGTAATTTTACTTATTATTTTCCAACTGATTATGGTAATGTGGTAAACTATGTATCTAATGATAATAATATTCCTGGCAAGAATTTCTCATCTCAGAATACTAATGATGATAGCTATGTTGGTGAAAGGCAAACTCATTTAAATTATGGTAATAAAGTCTTGGTGAATTCCAACATGGTACAATTACTTAATAGAGAATTAATACCTCCTAATTCGTTTGTTTATTTACATGTTAAGTATCTCAATCCTCCATCTGAATATTTTGTTTTCAAACCCAATTTAAAAAATAAAGGTCTTGTGTTACATCAATCATTGCACTCAAAATCTTCAATTCAAAATGATTTATTTTTGGTTGTATGTCAGAATATATCAAAGCTGGATATTCATTTAAATAAAAATTCAATCATTGGCGAATGTATCAATGTAGATGAGAAAGATATTGAGGAATACTCTTTTGATTTGGATTTTGAGAACGATTATTGTAATTTAATTTTACCATCTGAAGAGATTAAAAGAAAACGAATTCAAGAATTATCTCCAAATGACTTTGATTTAAAACATTTACCTCCTCATGAAAGGGACTCTTTGACCAAATTATTATGTAGTAAAGCTTTAGCTTTTTCAAAATCTCTTGACACTTTAGGTCATACGGACCTGGTCAATCCTCAATTTACAATGCTAAATTCTCATCCAGTAAAAACCTTACCTTTTCCCGTGCCACAAGCACTCGAGCAAGAAGCGCTTGACCAGATTAATCAAATGTTGAACGCCGGCATTATTGAGAGATCAAATTCATCTTGGGCGTGTCCCATGCTTCTTTTTAAAAAGAAGAGAACTGATATGTCTAAGCCTCAAAAGTATCGTTTGGCTCTGGATTTAAGATTGTTAAACTCCATAATAATTCCATCCTCATATCCTCTTCCTAGAATTCAAAATCTATTGGTACAGTTGTCAAAATTTAAATATTATACCACTCTTGACTTACCCTCTGCATATTGGCAGATTGCTGTACCTAAAGATATGCAAGATAAACTCAGTTTTACTACTCCATGGGGAATTTTTACCTATTTACGTCTCGTATTTTTCTTGAAGACGGCTGCAAGCACTTTCCAACAATTAATCGACTCTGTTATTCAATTATCTCAAATTGATTCCTGTTATGCATATCAAGACGATATTGTAGTGGGTGCTAATTCATTTGAAGAAATGTCCATGAAGCTCACAAAGCTATTAGACACTCTCATTGCTAATAACATTACTCTGTCTCCTGAAAAATGTGCATTTATGCAAACAAGTATTAACTTTTTGGGTTTCCAACTCACAGATCATAAAATTCTTCCTATTACAAGTAACATTTTAAAAATCACTTCTTTTCCAACGCCTAAAACCAAGAGGCAAACGAAGAGTTTTATAGGTTTGTGTTCATTTTATAGGTCAATTATTCCAAATTTTGCTAAATTGATTACTCCTCTCATTGAAGTCACCAAACCTAAAAATAAGTTTTCTTGGAAAACTGAGCAGGAAAATGCATTTAAAAAGTTACAAAACATATTTTTTCAGAAACCTATGCTTAATCTTCCTAACTGGAATGAAACGTTTTATGTTAATACAGATGCCTCAAAAACAGCAATATCAGCTGTTCTTATGCAGAAATTTGACGGTGAACTAAAACCTATCTCCTATTATTCCAAAACTCTATCTCAATCAGAAAGACACTACCCTGCCATCAAACTGGAACTTTATGCCATTTACAAAGGCATAACTGCTTTTAAATACTATATTTTTGGTCGACCCTTTATTCTATTGTCTGATGCAAAGCCACTTAATAATTATAAAAAAGCTACATCACCTGCTGATATTACTACTCGTTGGATGTTAGAACTGTCAGAATACTCGTACACATTCCAACATGTTCCAGGCAAAGAAAATGTCTTAGCAGATTTTCTGAGTAGAACACCTCACATTCCTACTGAAGATCTCAATAATAATCCAGATCTTATTTCTTCACAAGAACCTTTACCTATTGTTGATAATCAAAACGATTTACATAATGACATTCCTCACTTTCCATGTGGTTTAGTTGACAAAATACACCACACATGTCATCTTCAGAATGATTCTTCACCTCCTAATAATGATAATAACCAAGATCCATTATTAGAAATTCTTGATCACACCATCTTCTCTGAACAACAAAAGGACACAAAAATCAAACAAATTTATGAAGATCTTAAAAATAATAAGAAAGCTAAAAGTTTAAATGGCTACTATATTAATCCAAGTAATGAGTTACTTTGCTATAATGGTCATTTCTCTTCAGAAGATATTGAGCTACACAAAGCTGTTTTACCTGTGTCACTTAGAGCAAAAGCCTTAAGAATTGCTCATATTACTCATACTGGAATTCATAAAACCATTGTTAATTTAAAGAAAAGATTTACCTGGAAAACCCTTGTTTCAGATACCATTAATTATGTCAACTCTTGTGAAATCTGTTTAGTAAATAAGAATCATAAAAAAAACACTGCTCCATACTTACCTGCACCACTCCCAACAGCTCCCAATCAAAAAGTCTCTATGGATTTACTCGGCCCATTGAGAAATCGTCAATATGTTTTGACCATGATAGACCATTTTTCTCGTCATTTAGAATTATATGCCTTGAATAATATCAGCGCTGAGTCTGTTACAAAAGCTTTATTACATTACATTTCCACTCATGGAAAACCTGAATTAACGCTCACTGATCATGGCTCTCAATTTACTAGTGACATGTTTTCTTTCTTTAATAAAAAGCTTGGCATTAAATTAGAACACAGTTCTGTAGCCCATCCCCAGGCCAACGGATTAAGTGAACGAGTCAATTCTCAAATAAAATCGTCTGTGAATACAATGGCTTCACAAGGATGTGATATACCAACTGCTCTAAAAATTCACCAATCCATATATAATGCTACACCTCATCCAGCCACAAAATTCACTCCAAATCTTCTTCATTTTGGAAGAGAAATAAACGACATTTATTCCAATTATAAAACTCAAGTTTCATGGAAAATTCTCAATACTGCATATGAAATTCATAAATTGATGGATGTTATTGAAAAAATATACTATCAAGCTTACAAGAATAACGAATCGTCTAGACAAAAGGTGTACCAAAAATCCAGAGAAAAATTAGTTTTCCAACATCAATGTTAATGACATTGTTTACGTAAAATTTCCCAATGTGTTTAACAAAAAAATACAAGGCCCATATGTGGTGAAGAAAATAATTTCTCCTGTGCTCATTCAAATTCAAGATTCCAATAATAGTCATGCTTCCCCTATGTTGATTCACACTAATCGAATCTTGAAGCTTCAAAAGAGAAATGAAGCACTGCAACATCCTTCAGTTTCTTCTAAAAATGCATCACATGATCAATCAGCTGTTGATAATGCATCTTCCACTCCTGTGAGACAACACTCTCCTACCCAAGTTTCAAATCATGATGCTGCATGTAACACATCTCCTCAAATTCTTTCTTCTTCTAAGTCACAACAAACATCTTCTTGTTCAAGTAAATCAGTACTGTCACAAGCTCCTCCTGATAGCACTCGTACTGGTGTTAAAAACAAGTCTACTCAATATAAAAATTATGATCTTCGCCCTCGCAATCATAAACTGTATAAGAAATAAACTAACCTTCTTTTTCCTTTTTCAGGATGACTATTGCTTTGTAGTATAATCAGTCGATGCTAGCTAGACTGATATTTCAGTAAGAAGAATCACTATGTATTTTTTTTTCTTTTCTCCAAGCTGCAGGCAGCTGTTATTTTTTTTTTCTTCATTATGTAAGTCTTCTTCTCCCTGATACAATACAACAGTCATCCTCTTGATGTATGTATGGTTTTCAATAGTTTTATTATTTAATGCATTTATCTCTAACTCATAATTATTACAATAGATATATAATCTCATGTATGCCATACTTTTAAATCTTATAAAGTCTTTAATTACAATAGTTGGTGCTGAAATTGAGAAAGAATTTGTCTTTTTTATATTCTTGTTATAATATTATGTCATTATTTAAAGTTATTTTTGACAAATGTGTATTCTAATATGAAAGGTGAAATTGTAATTAATATAGGGTACACATAAATTGGAGTACTCCTCAAATTACTTTCTCTATTGTGACTTCTCTTTACAATGCATGCATGCTTTAACATTTAACCTCTATTGATAAAAAAAAAAAAAAAAGAAAAGAAAGTGCATGATAAACTTATATATACTAATATTTCTTCTCTTCTTGGTGAAATATAGAAAGTGAATGACTCACCATAAGTAGTATATAATATTTTTTTGTATACTTTTGAGTGTTTATACTTTGGATCCAAAGAGGTTGAATGAGTCGTTATATATATCTATATAAAGCAAATACTTGATATATGACAAATGCAAAAGTGGTCACTTACTTAATTTTTTTTTTAAAAATGTTTGAAAATTACAAGTAAATATGTTCAAGATATCTTCTAGATATAAAATTTTTGACATAATTGATTTTTCTTTTGTTTGAAAATTGACATTATCAAGTCATATACAAGATTCTCATATTCATATAAGTTCCTTTCTTTTTCAGAATATTAAACATCTTATGTTTATTTTGAATGAAGTATAGTATTAAAAGTATTTATGCAATTATTGTCAATCTATATTGAAGGTGTTCAAGAATATTCCTTTATGAGAGTGTAAAGATTCTCTCTGTGAAAATAATTATATTCATTTTGAAGATATTTTTATTGAAATATAACATTATACTTTTGCTACCAATTTAACATATGCCATTCTTTTTGCAACTTATTATTTTATTTTCTGTGAAAATGTGTTATTGAATAATGCTAAGGTTATTCATTTAAGATTTATTGAAAGTTTAAAAGGCTATGTGGTGATATAAGTAAATTTTTTTATGAGAGCCTAACTAATCTCTCTGCACCATTTATATATATATATTTTTTTTTGTTTAATTGTCAACTTACAAATTCATTCAATTTATCATGTGTTATTTGAAACCATATATTTTATATATAGTTATTGTATGATTCATATACAGTTACAGTATGTTTCATTTTGTTGACAGTTAAGAATATAATATACATATTATTGTATAATCAAAATATTTTGACATATGCTAAAGCATTCTACTATTATAAGTGCATTTTGCACAGCCTAACAAGAGACTCGTCAAACTTAAGGACTGTTGTTTTGCACATAGACATAGACTTTAAATTTTTTTTTATATATGATAGATACTTATGGAAGAAAATTTTGTATACCTTCCATGTTAACATATAAGGATTACTATTATAACAATAAGTATTTTTTATTATTATTTGAACAGCATGTAAAACAGTTATTTATATTCCTATAACTATTTCTGATACATTTATTTTGTGTAATTATTTAGTATATTTGTACATGTGTTAGAAAATATTGTCTCGATGAAAAAATTGTTCATTTTTTTTGTCATCTCACCAATATTTTCTTTTGGGGGACCCTGGGTAATATGTGGTGGTTACTCGATAACCCCCCCATATGTTTTGTTTAATTCATTTTTATTAGCCATTTTATTTCTTATTACCTCCTTTTTATTAATGTTCTCAATTTAAATTTTATTTCGATTTCGTTTCTTTTCTTTTCGTCGCCTGTAATGTTTTCTTTCTTACTTAGCTTTCGAATGTTCCAAGCCGGTAAAATCCTGTTCGAAGTCATTCCTTCCGGTTTGGAGATCCTTCGAGAACATTCTGGCTTGTTCTATGGGTGGAACTTCCGTTTATTCGGACACCCCCCTTAGCCTATCAAATTAGTTTCCGCAGGTGACGTATTTTAAGCCATTGAGTGCATGGCCACCTGCTTTGGCCTCCCTTCTTTACGTGTTTATCAATTCTGTTCGTATTAAATTCATATTTATCCATTCTTTGCATCGTAGCTTGGCTTATTTCTTCATCGCCCCCCTCTTTCGCTCGCTGCCAAATTGGCGCCTTTCGGATTTATAGTAACCCTTCCTTTTTTTTCCCTCCGGGCTCTCGCCCACGAGTCAGTTGCGCTGTTAGACTCCTGCCGTAATGGATGCGGTCGGATGATTGGAAGTTTTGGGTGGAATTTCCGGGGCATGTGTGCGCCCCTCGAGACCGTTGCATACGGGCACCATTTCATGCTGCTATGATCACGCCATGGTTTCAGGAAAGGTTGATTTTTTAACTCTGCGAGGAGCAAAGCCCCTTCAAAGGCATCCCATAATTATTTTGTTTTGTGCCTTCTCTTTTTCGGATTACACAATTTAAATAAGGTCACACCATGGATCTTCTGTTTGTTGCTCCCGTGTTGGCTTCATAACTAAAGTAGAATGTCGTCATGTGTCTTCTAAATATTTATTTTATTTTTCATCATCTCATCGTCAATAATTTTTCTTCAACTACCTTTTGTGCTCAAATTTTTCTTCAATAATCTTTTTATTTGATCTCCGTCCTCTGAAAAACAAGCAGAGGTGAAGATTTTCTTTCGTGAGGTGAAGAATGTTCTTTCAAGAAGTGATCATACATTTTACATAAAGTATTGACCTTATAATTCTTTCGTCATTTTAATTTGCTATTTGGCCCATCTTCATATAAATAAATTTGAATATTCACGGGGCGTTCCATGGAAAATATTGGTGCATATCTATATAAAATTCTCGTCTGAAGATATATATATATATTTAAAAGAATACATATATTTAAGTGATGATTCTTTTTTGAAGAAAATAATGTTATTTTCCTTTTGTGTGTTACGAGAAATTTTTCAAGTTCATACTGTCAAGATATATCAAAAAAAATGTGTTATGATGAAGAATGTTGGTTTTGTTTGGAATATGTCAATTTAAAAAAAATATCTTCATTTGTAAAGTTTTTACTATAAAACAAATGTTTAATTTCTATGAGAAACAAAAATGTTTCTATAAAGAAGATAGTCGATTTTTCATGAAAGAAATACAAGTATTTCATAAATAAATAAATATAAATCTTCAACCAATTTGTGTATTAATTCCTGTGCATGTGTCTGGATTTACTACTCATCATCTGCCAAGGACTTCACAGGTAACTTTACTTTTTCTTCAAATTTATATTTTATAATTTTGTATTTAGTTTATCATCTTCAAGGTTAAAAGAATATTTTTATTATTTTAAGTGAAGTAAGGATGGTCACTTTTGGGTCGTTTGCCGGCCTTCATTCTCCGCGATGTGCTGTCACTTTCACGATCACTTTGGCCTAATTGTGGGTAGAAGCAAATAAAAAGTGTTTTCTCCTCCCATCTCTTCTCCTCACCCACTAAAGTAAACACAACATCCCCCTCTTTTATACTTAACCAATAAACTTCTAATACTATTCAGAGATTTGAACGAAATCTGACAATTCTGCTTGAAAAGCCCATTTATATAAATTAAGGGGTTGGACATTAGAGCCCCTGTTCCCTCTGTTTATACTTATTCAATGAATACCTAATAACAGTCAAGGAATCGCCTAACAAGAATGATCCTATATCTAAATTTTGAACAAAAACTTAATTCTGCATGAAAAACCCACTTATATAAATTAAGGGGAGCGGCATGAGATCCCCCTCTTATACATATCGAATGAACTCCAAAAACTAATCAGGGAAGCGCCTTGTCAGGATATACCTATATACAAAATTTCAAGTGGATCGGATATTTTTATCATGAATTATCGCGTTACGCACGAACGAACATACATACAGAACGGGCGGGCACATAAGATCTCAGGCTATGATAGCCTGTGAGCTAAAAATAATATTGCCCAGTTAAACTTGTGAGGGAGTAACCTTTGTCATAAAGGCACTTTAGCATTTCTGAGATCGTGACGTCAATCATTTAACGTGTGTAAGCGTAAAAACCGACATCTATCCTCTCTTCTACTTTAACTTTCTAGAGTGTGTGTGTCTCTTCGGATTCTGCAGTTAGGCTCGCGGTTAGTAGTAATATGTTAATTTGAAGTATCTCAGTTTGCAGCATATAAAAGCTTGGAGTTTGAGTGTGTGAAGTGTGTCTCTGGCGATAGCCAGCAGAGCATTAGCCAGCTAGCAGTGGTGTCTCTGGCGATAGCCAGCAGAGCATTAGCCAGCTAGCATGGGTGTCTCTGGCAATAGCCAGCAGAGTGTTCTAGTGATATAAGTCAGCGAAGTGTTTTCCGGTGGTATCTAGCAGATTGCAAGTAGCTTCGAGCTTCCAGTGAATTGTGAAGGAGTTTCGGTATTGAATTAGAGAAGTGGGCCGGTGGTAAGACATTTGACTGTAATTAAATTTGATTATCCAATGTTGAATAAAGGATATCTACAGCCACGGGCTGTCTAATTAAGTTTTATCTAGCAGCTTAGCTGAAGGATAGCTGAGAAGTAACTAGAGGTGCCACGATTGAGCTAGTTCCGGGGCTGTGAGTATGAGTTCAATCTTTTAGTAGTATTCTCAGTTGTGAAAATTAAGACTTGCTCCACTTCCCTTAAGCCCTTATCGTTTTTAATAAACTGTGTTTTATTTTAATTCATGAGTATGTCTGCATTTAAACCCCAGCACGAGCACCCAACCGTTACAAATGGCGCCCAACGAAATGTCGGACATTGTGAGATTGTGCCACGTGTTTATTTTACCGGTGAAGGTGATATTAGTGAATTTTTAGTCAAACTAGATGATTAAATTTTGTTCAATAATATACCTGAGAAAAAACGATACGTAGTGCTTAAATGCTCATTGAAGGGCGAAGCACTTTTGTGGTTAGAGAATATAGGAAAATTTCTGATTAATGATGAAAATAAAAGATTTGAACAGACTGTGATTGAGTTAAAGAAGGCATTTCCTCCCCTTAAAGATAAAAGTATTTTAAGAAAAGAATTCTATTGCAATAAGCAGAATATTTATGAATCAGCATCAACGTTTTATCTACGTAAGCTTGAACTAAAAAATAAATTGGATTTAGATATCACATTTGAGGAATTGTTGGACATAATTTTTCCTCTTTTTAATGCGAATATACATGACTATATTGAAATTAGAGCACCTAAGAATTTTTCAGAAATGCACCAGATTTTATCAAAGTGTGAGACTCGGCATAACTCGGATCAACGGGATTCGCGTAGCCCTCGTCAGAGACCTGTCACGGATAGTAATTTGAGAAATGAGGGGGTTATGAATTCGAGAGGGGGACAGCGATTTCCGAGTAATAATTTGCAGAATAGAAATGATGGATTTGGTCGTAATATGTCGAATACTAGTAATGGTAATAGGAATTGTGGTGGTGGTGGTAATAATTTTAGAAGAGGGGATAGATATATGTATGGAAATAGACAAAATAGTGGTTATGATCGGAGAGGGAGAGTACGGGACAGGAATGTTTCTTCGCAAGTAAGGAGATTAACTTCGGATGAGAATTTTGGGGGTAGATTAATGCAAAAGAGATGTGTTCAGAGGTTGGAAAAGTCTTCTGTGAGTTTGAATAAAGTTACTATTAATCCGGTTGAGTTACCTGAAGTGTTAATTGTGTTGGATGGTATTGTCGTTAAGAATGTCTTCGATACAGGGGAAGATAAGTCGTTCATTTCTTTTGATTGTTATCGGAAGTATTTTTCGTATAAGAAGTTGAAGGGGTTAAGTCTGGTGGTTCAGTCGGCACAGGGAGTGGCTTGTGATAATAAAGGTTCAGTAGAGTTGGAAGTTGAAATTCGTTCGGTTAAGACGTGCTGGGAGTTTTCTGTGTTAGATGGATTAACAGTGCATTGTATAGTTGGTGTGGATTATATGAAGGATAGAGGAATTAGTCTGGATTTCTTTAAAAAGTCGGTAATCGTGAATAATGATGAGAATGTGAGTAAGAAAGAGCCTGTTTCAGTGTCAGTTGATTTGGGAGAGTCGGGGTTAAGTGAAATCGAGAAGGAGGAGTTTAATAAGTCTTTGGTCGATTTTGGTAAAGTCTTTTCAGATAAACCGAGTTTAACGAACGACATTCATATTGGTTTTGACGCACTTGTTGCTAGTAAACCATTTCGTTATGATTTTATATCTAATATTTTTAAGTCTTTGTATGAAAAGCCGGAAATTGATCATTCTTTTACTGTTCCGTATCGTCCTCAGTCTAATATGGCTGAACGTGTAAATCGTACTTTAATTTAAATGATTTCTTCTTATGTTTGTTCTCATCATTCTAATTGGGACCAGTTTCTGCAGCATTTTACGTACGCACTTCGTACAGCAGTTCACGAATCAACGGGGAAAACGCCGGCTGAATTATTTTTGGGTAGAAAAGTCATTACTCCATTCCCAAGGCTAGTTATGGTGTCAGATGCGGAAAGTCAGTACATGTGTCAGGATATTGAGAGGTTGGTTAAGGAGGATCAAGTTCAGATGGAAAAAGCGCAGGAGAAGCAAGCACAGTACTATAATATGCGTAGGAGGGAGTTAGAAGTGAAAGTTGTGTGTTCTACTAACGCAAAATCTCCAAATATTTTGTGTTAGTAGAAAAGCATTGGTTAAGTTCAAGTCGTCAAAAGAGAGTAGCTAAGTTTGGTCCAAAGTTTGTAGGTCCGATTGAGGTTTTGGAAGTTCGAAATAATAATTTGGTTGTTAATGTCAATGGTGAAAGAATGACTGTTAATCTGGATCAGGTTAGTGTTTATAAGTTTAGAGAAAATGGTAGTGAAGGTTCTCATGTGTCGAGCGGTGTTTCGCAATATTCCCGATCCAATGAGTGTCCCGAGTCCAGCACTTCTTCATCTAATTCTTTTCATCAGTATTCAAATAGAAAATCTGGTCAAACAGCTCCAAAAACTGTTATTGAAAGTAGAAAGTCTATCAATCCAAGAGCAAAGTATGATAATAAAAATAAAAGAGCAGCTTCAAATACATCAGACTCAGTGTGCCATAAAAGAAAAAAGATCATAAACTGTCCCGTTCCTCCACTTAGTAGACAACAACCTCAAAAACATAAATTATCCAATAGTTCATCATCTTCAGTAATTAATCCTCGAAAAAAATTTCATATGGATACTCGTCAAACTGTTAAAAGAACTTTAAAGTCTGAATTTTTGCCCAATAAGAGACAACATAGATCCGGAAAGAAACGTGGCCTAGGATCTTCAGTAACTTCGGGTGCGTCTAGAAAGAGGAGACAACATTCAGATGACCGGCATCAGCAGTGTGAATCTCGCCATGGAGTGATCCCAGCGAACAGACCAGAGCAGAGTCGTCGAGTGGAATCTACAAGTATCCCACGGCATCCATTCAGGACCAGGCTGCAGGCACGACAGTCAACTGTGGCGTCACCGTACTGTTCTGATGACGAAAGATCCTTCGTGCAAGGTTTTTGGGACAAGAGGAGAAAGCCATCCTGTAGTATGAAGCCGGTTAGCAGCGAATCATCTCTATGATTGGGTGATCATGTTCCTTATTAAATTTCTATTAGAGTGCATATATGTGGTAGCAATGTGAAGGAATAAAAAGCAGAGAGACTGTTTTGTATTTTTGGCCATTTTTGGAATTTTTCGACGGACTCACGATTAGTGCTTAATTGTTTTCAAAATTTGTTTGCAAAATTGTTAGTTTTATGTATGTTTGAAATTTTGGTCTTAACTGCTTTTAAAATTTCTGGATCTATTGTTAAATTGTTATGTTAATTATTAAAATGTTATTATATTGTTATACTGCTCATGTGTTATAAAATGTATGTTAATGTATGTTAAATTTTCAGGAAGTATAGATAGTAATTTGGGTTATTTTGTACACGAGCCGTGAGTCAGGCGTGCACGTGTTTTGCGGTCAAGAAGTCCTTCACACGCGTTTCTATATCTTATACTAACATTTAATGAATTAACTTTCTCCTTATCGTTCGTGTTTTATATGTTACGTTTGTACTTTAGTTGGGAATGGTTTCCGCAAGTTGCGAAGTTTAAAGTTGCATTTGAATATGAAATTGTATTGTATTAAAATTGAATGTTAATGTGATTTTCTTGCAGGGAAGTATACCTGTGTTAAATATTGATATTGCTATTTTTTCTTTTAGTTTATACAGATGAAGAGTTACTTGATGACGTCATTTTGTAAATTTTTGATATTTTTGATTGTTGCATAAGCACAGCTATGTGACGCTGTACGTATGTGCCCCAAATATTGTTAAAGTGGAGTTAGTTCTGAGGAAGTTTTGGGAGTTAGTTCACTGGCTAATGGTTATGTAGGTATTACGTAGTAGCAGAGTTATGGTAGTACGAAGTGAATTTAATTTTAGATGAGTTCGGAATTTGGATGAGGAAAATTTTTGCGCATTGGGATTTTTGGACTTGGTGCAAATTCTAGTGTTAGGAAAGTTTTTTGGAGAAATTTTTGGAAAAGATACAATTGCATTTCAGTATTGAGGTAAATTTCGAAAGCTTAGTGTTTTGATGAATTTTAGCACTCTCAGTGGAGTGGGTTGTTTTGAAAGAGGAAATAATTAGTTTTGAAAGTTTTACGAGTTTTGAATTTTTTACTGAGGCTATTTTTTAAGATAGAAGGATGATTGGATTGAATATGTGAATATTTGAGGCAAACTGAGGTTTTTGTTGTGATGGGTTAAAGTGTAATATTTTGGAAGTTATGTTTCGGTGCAAAATTTCTCCCATCACTTTGTTTTTATTACGGTTGAAATTTATAACAAGAAAAAGTACTGGGCATTCATTTGGCCCAGTCCTTTTTCTCTGTGGAATCCGAGGGGGGGGGTTGTGAGGGAGTGACCTTTGTCATAAAGGCACTTTAGTATTTCTGAGATCGTAACGTCATTCATTTAACATGTGTAAGCGTAAAAACGACATCTATCCTCTCTTTTACTTTAACTTTCTAGAGTGTGTGTGTCTCTTCGGATTCTGCAGTTAGGCTCGCGGTTAGTAGTAATATGTTAATTTGAAATATCTCAGTTTGCAGCATATAAAAGCTTGGAGTTTGAGTGTGTGAAGTGTGTCTCTGGCGATAGCCAGCAGAGCATTAGCCAGCTAGCAGTGGTGTCTCTGGCAGATAGCCAGCAGAGTGTTCTAGTGATATAAGTCAGCGAAGTGTTTTCCGGTGGTATCTAGCAGATTGCAAGTAGCTTCGAGCCTCCAGTGAATTGTGAAGGAGTTTCGGTATTCAATTAGAGAAGTGGGCCGGTGGTAAGACATTTAACTGTAATTACATTTGATTATCCAAAGTTGAATAAAGGATATCTACAGCCACGGGCTGTCTAATTAAGTTTTATCTAGCAGCATAGCTGAAGGATAGCTGAGAAGTAACTAGAGGTGCCACGATTGAGCTAGTTCCGGGGCTGTGAGTATGAGTTCAATCTTTTAGTAGTATTCTCAGTTGTGAAAATTAAGACTTGCTCCACTTCCCTTAAGCCCTTATCGTTTTTAATAAACTGTGTTTTTATTTTAATTCATGAGTATGTCTGCATTTAAACCCCAGCACGAGCACCCAACCGTTACAAACTAATGGCATTGAGCTCACAGGTTACGCATACTAATTGCACATTACACCCTTATATTTTCAAGGGTGAATTCCGTTCGAAAAAAAATTAAAGGAGGGAAACAGCCCCCCTTTTATACTTAATCATTGAACCCCCTAAACTAATCAAGGGCATGCTTGATCATATAACAATATCTTATATCCAAAATTCAGAGCAAATCGGAAAATTCTTAATAAAAATCCAAATAATTTAAGTGGAATAATTTAAGTTAAATAATTTAAGAGGAGCTATCCCCTTCTTTTATACTTAACCATTAAACTTCCAAAACTATTCAGAGATTTGAACGAAATCTGATAATTCTGCACGAAAAACCCATTTATATAAATTAAGGGGAGCGGCATTAGAACCCCCGTTCCCCCTGTTTATACTTATCCAGTGAACACTTAATACCAATCATGGGGGACCCACATCAGAATGATCCTATATCTATATATTGATTAAAAACTGATAATTCTGCATGAAAAACCCGTTTATATAAATAAAGGGGAGGGACATGATCCCCCCGTTCCCCCTCTTATAACTATCGAATGAACCCCAAAAACTAATCAGGGAAGCGCCTTATCAGGATATGCCTATATATAAAATTTCAAGTGCATCGGATATTTTTATCATGAGTTATCGCGTTACGCACGTACATACATACAGAAAGGGCGGGCACATAAGCTCTCAGGCTATGATAGCCTCTGAGCTAAAAATAAAAATTTTGGTTTTCCTGCAAAATTAATCTTTTAAAAACGCAGCAGGTGCGATGTGAATTAAGTAGAAACGTGTTGCTTAAAAATAAATTTTGCATTCCGTTAATTGAGCCTTTACGAAATGTTATTAACTGGTACGTTATTTTGAAATGTATTTTTAAACATTAAAATTATTTAACAACATAATTCAGTTTATTCTGGTCCTACAATTCTTAAAATTTAGATTAAGAACACAATGCAATTACATTGCTTCTGAAAAGCACTTTTATTCTGCGGAACAAGCAAATATATGTACATTAATCCCTTAACGTATGCGAGGGTTAGGTTTCGCAGATAAAAAGGGTAGGTTCCGAAAATCTGCTACTATATTCTGTTCGCAGCACTATTGAAAAAAATACATTTTGTATTATATTTTTCTTGCAAACGTTGTCAACATGTATGTAAAAGATTGAAAAATTAAGTGGTGAGAATGTTAAAATGTTCTGCATTTTAAATTTTGCAAAAAATCAAGAGTCGCGAACGTTAAGGGATTACTGTATTTATAGTGGTCAGGGAAAAACACAATTAGAAAAGAGGAATCTACCAGTATTTCCTTATATAAAATACTTCAAAGAATATAGAGGGATTAGAGACGGCTAATTTCTCATTAACAAAATACTGCTATTTAAATCTTTTATGTTTTTACATGGCCACTCGCACCCCTGTACAGAATTTATTATAGAAATATTCGTATAGGAATATTCATATAGGAATATTTTAATAACCATGAAATTCAAATGCAAAAACATTTTTTTTGTTATAATTTTGGGGGTTCCAAGTAATTTTAGAACTACAATCTGCAATCCTTATGTATGTATAATTATTGTAAAAATCATATTCTGATACTTTCCTAGTCTTATTTACTTACGTTCGCGAGGGTTAGGTTTAGCAAACATCAAGATTATGTTCCGAAAAGCTGTTTCTAAATTCTGGTCGCAACACTATTGAAAAAAAAAATACATTTTTATTATATTTTTCTTGGAAATGTTGTCGACGCGTATGTAAAATATTAAAAAATTAAGTGGTTTGATTGTTGAAATATTCTGCATTTTCTACTTCGCAAATAATCAAAAGTCACGAATGATGAGGGATTTACAGTAGTCAGGGAAAAACACAATTAAAAGAAGTTAGAAATTGCACGTGAAGCGTAACAAATGAGGTGCGTTCGTATGATAACGAAGTTTTAAAAATATCACTGTCACATATCAATCTCATAAAATTATAAATAGTTAATTTCAATTAAAATGCGCACCAAACAATGTTCTCCCTGTACCATTATGTAATGGAATACTTTTGTGGGACCTTGTAAATCCGTAACAAATGTTCTTTGCACTACAGATTATTCAAAATGTATATTATAATATGTACTTTATAGATGCATATCAATTTTATTATGTTCGAATGAGTGTAACACTATTAAAATGCATTTGAGACATCTTTTTCCCATTAACCATAATGTAACGGAAAACTTTTGATTGTCCCTTTAATTGAACTATGCATCTGATTTTGATAAAATTTAAAATAAATCTACAAAATTATGTAATAATTATGTGTTTTAAATTTCAAAAGATTAAAATGCATTTGAAACTTTTTTCCCCATTGACCGTAATGTGATGGAATAATTTTGATTTCCCTTGTGCATCCGATTTTCATAAAATTTGAAATAACTCGACAAAATTATGTAATAATTATATATTTTAAATCTCAAATAATTCGGTTGGGTAGTTTTTGCATTATTTTATGTAGACGGGCAGAGAGACAGACGGACGGACAAACTGAACGTCGACTGAAGGTGTTACGTATTCACATAGCACCTAAAAAGCAACGCACCTAAAAAGGGGAATCTACCAGTACTTCGTTATATAAAATCCTTCAAATAATATAAAGAGATTAGAGTTGGCTAGTTTCTCATTAACAAAATACGGCTATTTAACACTTTTTTTAAAGTACATTTTTACATAACCACTCGCTCCTCTGTAAAGAATGCATCATAGAAATATTCACATAGAGATATTCCTTCGGAATAAAAAACCTCCACTAAGAACTATTGTATAATATAGAAAAAATTAAAAAGATTAAAAAATTTCTCATTAACAAAATACTGCTATTTAACACTTTTATATTTTTACACCGCCACTCACCCCCCTGTACAGAATATATCATAAGAATATTCATTTAGGAATATTCCTTCTGAATTACAATCCTTCAGTAAGAGCTATTATATAGTATTTTAATTTAACAACCATGAAATTTAAGTGCAAAACATTTTTTTCAGTTATAATTTTGGGGGTTCCAAGTAGTTTTAGAACTACAATTTGCAATCTTTATATATGCATAATTATTATAAAAATCATATTCTGATATTTTCCTAGACATTTACTTTTCTGATATTTCACCACAGTGAATTCTTGAGAGCATTGAATGTAGTAACTTTGTGTACGAATGTAGTATACATTCTATTCAATCTGAGTATGTAAAGATTATTTGTTATTAATTTACAGGGCCACATAAAAGTATTCCATTACATAATGGTGTTGGAGGAAACATTGTTTGGAACGCGTTTCAATAATAGTAATCTATTTCACATTTTATGAAATTGATATGCGTTGCTAAAGTTTACTACAATTTACTTCCTGTATAATAGAAACCAGATATTATTTACAGGGACACACAAAAGCTTTCGGATACGCATTTGTATCCGAAGTACTGTACGCTATTGCACCAAGATCTGAACACACTTCATTTTCTAGGCTTGATGTGCAACTTTCAACTTCTTTTGTTCAATGCCGGTGTTCAGTGAGCTCTCAAAGTCAGGCATTAGGCTCAAAATGCGAACATTGAAAGATTTTTCTTTCAGACCTTCTGCTTTTATCGAAAAAGTGAAAAAAATATTTTCGATTTCATCGCCTGTTAAATAAGAACACCAATGTACATGAGCAACCGTAAGTCCCAATGTTATGATTTTACGAACAAAAACGAATTCAGGAATATATTAGAAAGTTGCGATTGTTAAGCATTAACTTAATATGTATCCTTATTATAAAAATATCCAAAGCAACATAGAAAAAATATTATTGTCTCTATCTCAAAGAGGGTTGGGGGTAAAAAATAATTATTTAGCCGTCTTTTTAAGCTGAATAAATTACTCGGCAGAAACTATTCCTTTTTTAAATTTTTAAATTTTTAACTTTCATATTTTCATTACTTTAAAATAAGTAATTTATCTTTCTCTATTTTCTTGTAGAATAAATTTATTCTAATAGCACATTTTTCGTCCATTCATTATTTACGTTCTCTATAGAAAAAATAAAAATCGAATTTGTTTTTTATCACTAACTCATTTAATAATCACAGAAGCTCTTCTTAAACCCATCGCTGTGAAACATCTTTTTTTCTCCGTTGTTAAAATTTATTACAGTTAATTATAATATCAATAAAATTCTCATTTATGTTTTTCCTTAAGCTCAGTATATATTAAACTTCTAATCATTTTTATAAAAAACGCGTAAGACCGTATACCGATTTTATCAACACACTTTAGTAATACTTAAAAGGAAGTTAATGAAGTCTTCAAAGTTTATTCATTTATTTTTCGGATAAGTAAATTATTATGCAGCAAATATTCACTATTATCATAAACTAAATTTAAGTAACGTTATAAAAGATAGTAAAAACTAATTCACAAGATTCGATTAGAATAAGATGCTGCATTTTTTTCAGTACATAATATTCTTCGAAATATCAAAAAGTAAAAGGTACAGATAACCGTTTTTTAATTACTAAAGATATTTCTTGATAAATATTGAAGATATTACCTTAAATGAAAGCAACATTAAAAACTTAATATTATTAATCTTAATTAATATATATATGTATATTTGTTTTTTACAGAGTATCACTTAAATACCTATCTGTAAAGCAATTAATTCTACAAAGTGTTCAAAATATACTTGGATTTTATAGAATTGTAAAAAACGGTAATGTTTAAGAAAACGTTTTTCGCAGATCATCATAAAATATTGGCAGTAACATTAAGGTTTATAGTTTATGTGAATTATAATATCAAACTTAAAAAAATATAGCGACCTTTTTTCTTTTATAGAAAAGATATGATAAAAATATATGAATGAGAAGTATAGAAAAGAATGAGAAATATAGAAATACATGAATGAGATAAAAATGAGTGGATATCAAGCTTTCATTATTTCGTGTCCAAGTTTTCTTCACTACCTTACTACTTTTCTTCTTAGTATTGTTGGCAGTTTCGCTGACGATAGCCAGTAGATTTGAAGAATGTCTTGAAGCATTTCTTTGTCACATTTGTTATAGTGGCCATCGGTTGGACGTATGGAAATGGGGTAGTCCCAGATTGATGCTGCTAGGTGTCACAATGTGTTTTGCAGTGTGATCCAATAACTCTGGTGTCAATATCAATCCGAACATTTCATGTCCAAAATACATGTTCCAGGCAGATCACGAAACACCTGCAGAAAGCTATTTCCTAGTTTTTTTGGCTCAGTGAAGAACACGCACTACGGTGCTGCATTTCGTTGCTGATCACTTTGTAGTATCGAGGAGAAAACTCTCCTCTACTACGTTGCTATGCTAAACATGTCTTTAAAATGCATGTCTTTATGCAAGACGACGAGTTTTGTGTGTCCCCCTTAACAGATAACAGTGAAAGGCCCCATTATCTTGTGCACGGGAACACGTTCGCTGGACCAAACAGAAATTTGATTCTGTACTCTTTACGTCCAGATTCAATCTAGAGAACGATTCAGAGCTTCTGTTGATCCGAAGGGAACAACGCACCAAATAAAATTAATCTGCACTGTTGAAAAACACAGGTACAGAGGTGGTAGAATCATAATAGGTGTAAGGATCTCACTTGGTGGTTATACAGATCTGCATATGTTCCATTGAAAAACTTTGATTGGTGCGATATATCGGGATGAGATATTTCATCCATATGTCCACCCATATGACTGCTATTGGTAACGATTTCATTCTGATGGATGACAATGTACGATGTAACTGATCTGTCGCTGTTGATTATTATCTTGAAGGTCACAGTTTGGAGCGCATGAAATGGCCAATTTCACTCTCCATGCCTGAATCCGTTAAAACATCTTTAGGACTATTTTGGCAGACAAGTAGCTATTTTAATTTCTCCTCCTAGGTCATTAGGTGATCTGGAACAAGGCTTAATTCGTGTATTTTATTCAATTCTTATTTTTGTGTCCGATAACTTGTTTGAGAGCAAGAAAAATGGATGCCATCAATCATTGAAGTCAGAAGTGAACATATTTGTTATTGCAACCCATTTTTGTAATATTTTATGACAATTTACCACATAATATTTTGACACACTGTTTTCTCCAAGAATGGAACAAAGAAACACCAAGAGTGATTTTTTATATATTTGTTTGTTTAAATAATGTAAATTTCTATTTTGCATTCGACAAAAAAACTGTGTCTTGCACCTTTTATCGAAACTTTTTATGACTACATTCAGTTATTTAGAAATTAGACGAAACAAATTGTATTTTGAGACCTTTCTTGATCTAATTGCATTAATCAAGAGGTGCGGTAGTGTCTCAGACTGTAAAAATGCTTAAATGTAATTGCAGTTTCAAAATAGAAGCCATATTTTGGAGCTTCTGTAAACAAACGAAATGAAATGTAAAAACTCAGTGAATGTTAATACATAATTATCTTTCTATATTATAAAAGCTAAACGTAGCTATCTGTGCGTAACTCATATGTCTTTTTGCGAATGTCAGCACTTTCAAATTTGAAATGAATTTTTTTGCAATTTTTGATATTACACATTTTCAAACTTTTCAACATCGCACATTTAAAATTTTTACACCGTCGTATAGGTAAAAAGTGTGCTTTGAAATGCAATTTCTTTGAAAACTGAATCTTAGTTTGTTTTTGAGATATTCATTTTTTGTAGTTCTAAATACAATTTTTGTAATCATGGCAACCGAAGTATTCCATTTCTTTTAAAAAGAAAGGAATAAAAGCAGATTACATAATCTTTTATTAGTCATTTTCTTATAAAAAGTGAAAAAAATTAATAACAATATGTGCTGTTGTATGAATATTGTCTGTTATAAAACCTGGTGAATTTTTGTTTTATTTATTCTTTATTTATCAGTTAAATGATTTATAGTTTATTACAAACTTACTTTACACTCGATATAGATTCTCTTATACAAAAACGTACTTTAAAGAAAAGTTGTGTAATTTCTTTTGTCCGCTTTTGCTAAAGTTGTATCAAATAGCTAAAAGCATGTAAATTCATTAATCCGTGCGTAAAAAAATTTTCCACATTTTTAAGAAGCATAAATAATAATTTCTGATAAAACATGGAGCTATTGTTAACAAAAGAATAAAGGTATATAAATCATTAGATACCCAATTTTCTTCTTTAACAATGACATTGCTTTTTTGCTGGGTTTGTGTATTTTTCCACAATAATGACGTCATATGCATATTTTTCTATACATTTTTAAGAATAAAACGTAAAACAGTAATTCTTTAGCGGATGTAATTGACGTTATTTTATTAAGAAAAAAGGTGTATTTTAATTCATGAAATATGTTTTGTAGAATTATGTCATTTTTTCCGAGCTTCTTTCAAATGCTTCATGTGTGAGAATAATTTACTTTAAAAAATAACGTTACCGATATCACATGTTGATAAAAAGCAATGTTTTGCAAAACATTAGAGTGCCCTTATAGAATAGCCGTGACATAGAGTGTGCTTGTTGTGATTGAACGTCTTTATCTAAGAAACAGCGATTTATGTTGCATAATACCATTAATTGTAAAACAATGTATCAACCATTGAATTTAATACAAATTTACCACATTCAAATATGTGAATAAATTAAAACGAATACAAATTAAATTTGCAGAACCAAAGCAGAATCATCAGGCCCACAAATACTTTGGAACTATATATAAAATGTGTGTTATAATCCTCGTATTAGCCATGCAAAAGCAAAATAATACGCGTTTGGGGCTACCAACACATATAAAACCAAAATAAAATGGAGAAAAGACATTAAAATTAAATCATATCATTATTAAAATTGATAGAAAAGGGACAAATATACCAGACACTATAGTTACCCAAAAATGATTCAACAGAAAATAAACATTTGTGATTATAAATTATTTTAATGCATTATATACCTATTGGAAAGTGCCTTAAGCATAAATTCTCAGTAGATATATAAATAAAATTTAAATTATTTATTTAGTGGACAACTTTATTAAATATAATAAGTAAATTATGTAATAAATATGAAAAATACTACCTCTGACAATAAAGTTCGGTGAATAGACCTGTAACATTGATGTAGATGAAACATTAATGAAAATTATTGTACCATCCTTCAAACTCGTCATCTTTCATAACTATGCACCGCTGATATCTGCTATATATGTCCTAGAAAATTCGCAAGAAGTCTTCTTTTTGGATGGAGTTCAAAAGCTTCGTCACGTTTCGTTGGATGTCAGCAATATGGCCAAATCTCTTTCAAAGAGAGTATGACTGGTGAAAATAGGAAGAAGTCTGGCGGATTGAGATATGGCGAGTATGGGGGATGTTCAATTTGCACACACCCCTCATGAATTTCTTTCGGTGTCTTGCAAAGCTTAAAACCAAACCGTTGTTCCAAACCAACCTGTAAAACCAACCTGTTCGTTCATTTTCCTGTTCTAAGTTAAGAACCAACACACTGAACAAGCTTTTAGTAAAGGACGTCTTACACAGAACATAAACGACGCTCAACTGAACAACGGTGGGGAATGATGGTCAACATTTGCCTCTATGCAGGTGCAGCCTTTTGTTTTCCCAGTGTTTCCAGATCGGTCGTTCTGAATTCATTCACCGAATTTTACTGTCAGAGGTAGTATGTAAAATGTAATATGGACGAATCATTATGATTTTATAATTAATAGTATCATATTACAAAATCTCAATGATTAAATATCCTTATATCATGTTGTAATTACTTAATATTTAAATGTATATTGATAATTAATTTTATGTAAGATATATATAAAGAGGTTTTTTTAGATATATATAAAGAGGATAAAAATGTAAAAAGGAGAGAAAAATAATCAAAACAAAAATTGAAATTATTTTCATTTAATACTAACCTAAACTCAATGTCGTAATATAAGATAAAAGAAGGATTAAAATTAATAATTAATATAAGCATTTTATACACATAGAAATAATGTTTTATGTATTGCCCAAATTGTTAAAAGTTAGATTCCAGTTAATAGTAACATTTATTATTAATTTATAATAATAGATTTAATTAATTTAATTGTATACATATTCATCCATATCTGTAATTTACAGTATAAAATGTTTTATTGCAATTAACCATTGTGTATTATCTAGACACTACAATCCTCTTCCGTACTCTAACATCTACCACGCAGCCGTCCTATAATATATATATATATGTATGTATATATATATATATATATACAGGGTGTTTCGCTACCAGACCGACAAACTTTGAGGGGTGATAGTAGACATGAAGACAAACATTATTAAATGGGAAACTATGGGGCGCAAATGTCTTCCGTAGGAGCTAGGGGCCATTAAAGTTTAAGGTCCAAAACTTCAAACGATTATAAAGAACGGAAAAGAGGGTGGATTCGTTTGCGGTTTTCGCTAAAATCATTCTCCACATCCCGATTTGCTTGTAAAAAAATTTAAAGGTTACGTTCAAAAATTGTCGATAGAGGGCGCTTTAAACTTTAGAGTAACAAACAACTAATTTTTACCCTTATTCTGTGCACGGGGTTGAAATTATTATAAAGTTTAGACTTTAACTTAAATTTTAAACCCAAAATCGGAAACATTGTTATCGGGTAGCTAGCGAAATTGAACTGTAAACAGAGGAGGGGATTTTGTACGCTCATAAACATTTCAAAAACAAATCGATTTTGTTGCAGTTTGCGTGTAAGTCATTCCCTTGGTAATTATTTTATTCAAAATGACGTACAGCATTGGTGTCTCCATTTTTGATAGAGGGTGTTTCCGACACATCTCCGAAATTTCAATGGCATTACTCCTGTATGTTTTACTACCAGACCAATATACTTCCGGGAAGTATTACGGATTCAAAGACGACTCGGAATCATATTATAATGTAACGTCGAAAATGCCTTTTTTACGAGTTAGGGTTAAACGAAGCATAGAAAAAAGCAACTTGATATCTCTACAAAACGTTCTGTCGGAACTTCTGCTAAAAGCACATATTCCTCTTTCGTTGCGCCCTCTATAGCACGATGGGGTTCCTCCACATTTTACCAACGATGTTCGCAGACACCTCAACTTAACATATGAACAGCGGTGGATAGGTACTGGTGGCCCGGTTTGTTCGCCTGCCAGATCGTCGCACCTACTTCATTATATCAATTACTTTTTGTTATCTACCTTTATTTTATTACTGTATAATTGTTCTGTATTTTTTTTAAATAGCCATGCTGGGTGGGGCTAATTGAGCTCAAACCAATTGGTACCCGCCTCCCCCCCTTGTGTGGACTTCTTCTGCTGGGGTCAAAGGAAAAGTTGAATGTATGAGACTCCCGTACCGTCAGTGGAAGACCTCTCAGCTCGAATTTATGTAGCTGCCAGAAAGCTATCCGAGATGCCAGGAATATATGAAAGCGTGAGAAAGCGACGCTGCTGTAAAGCATACCCGATTACTTCGGGTCGTAATTTCGGGCACTTTAAGTAGTAAAACGATTAACTAAATTGTTTTCTGTCACATTAACGTGTAACTATTTCACTAACTGTTTCTGTTCATTTTTTCTCTGGTTCTTTTAACCACAATTTGCTAAAAAGGCATTTTCAACGTTGCATTCCTATGTGATTCCGAGTCGCTTTGCATCCCTAACACTTCGTGGAAGTATTTGGTTTGGTAGTAAAAAACCCAGGAGTAATGCCATTGAAATATCGGAGATGTGTCGGAAGCGCCCTCTATAAAACAATGGGGACACAAGAGCTGTAAGTCATTTTGAATAAAATAATTACCAAGGAAATGACCTACACGCAAACCGCAACAAAATCGATCAGTTTGTATAATGTTTATAGGTGTTTAAAATCCCCCCATCTGTTCACAGTTCAATTTTCACTAGTTACCCGATCCTAATGTTTCCGATTTTGGGCTTAAAATTTAAGTTAAAGTCTAAACTTTAAAATAATTTCAACCCCGTGCACAAAATAAGGGTAAAAATAGTTGATTGTTACTCTAAAGTCTAAAGCGCCCTCTATCGACAATTTTTGAACACAACCTTTAAAATTTTTTTACAAACAAATCGTGATATAGAGAATGATTTTAGTAAAAACCGCAAACGAATCAACCCTTTTTTCCGTTTTTTATTATCGTTTGAAGTTTTGGACCTTAAGCTTTAATGGCCCTTAGATCCTACGGAAGACGTTTACGCCCCATGGTTTACTATTTAATGATGTTTGTCTTCATGTCTACTATCACCCTTTCAAAGATTGTCGGTCTAGTAGCGAAACACCTTGTATACATATATATATTGAATATTTTTTGTTTTTTATCATCATTTTAATTTTTTTATTATTTTTATACATTTTCTACGCAATGAGTTAATTGTTTTTAAGATCCTGCAATTACTAATCGTATTTTAAAGAATATATAATTTTTTTAGGAAATCGATTAGATTTTAATACTTGCGTTAGTAAGATGAAAAGAATAGGAGAATAAGATGAGAAGAATATATAAATATATATATATATATATATATATATATATATATATATATATATTACTTTTCTTTTATATCTAATTTTTTGAATAGGGAATTTATATTTAACTGAATAATGACAAGGTATTGTTTTATATATTTCCAAACCAGCACAAAACACATTTTCTGAAATGAAATGTATAATGATCAAAATATGATTATTTTTCAGATGGAAAATACATTTGTAAACCAATTGCGACAAGTACATTTGAAGGTAAGGTGGTCTGGTGTAATAACACCAGGAGGGGTAATAACGCCAAGTGCTAATATTATGCATAATTATGAAATAATCTGGTAAATGACACCCATGTGCTATGCGCAGAAGGGTTTTGAGTCATATAAATCGCAAAACACAGCTTCAAGTTAATTTGTTTCATTTTTAGGTGTTATTGTTTTTACACGCAACTAAAATTAACGCTTGATCTAAAATTTGCGAGATACGTTTTGTGATGTAAAGACTATTTTTTTTATCCGGAAATACTTTGTTAATTACATAAATTTGTAGTACATTTCATGGACTTTCAAAATGTTGTTGAAGATTTTAGCTATCTTCTCGAGATAATTTGTAATTTAAATGTACAGCGCAATAAATATAACGGGGTAATAACGCCAATCCTTGGCCTTAACACCCCGGTTGATTCCCAACAGTGGCCGAGCTGCATCCTAAATACTGATTCAAATAAACACCGTTAAAACTGTGCAATGTTTCTAATAATTCTATTTAAGCGGTCCTTTTTAAGCAGAAAGAAGCTCACGTTCTGATATTCTTTTGCCTCATCCTCCCCCCCACACAACACCTTTATTCTTCTTACACTTTCACAAAAAAATGAACATTTTCAATAGCTTAGAATGCATTTTGTCAATTTATAAGTTTGTAGAGTTTGTATTTTTAGAATTGGGCAATCTACATGCAAGTATTCTTTCTTATTTCATAGTTTTGCTTACGTGGCGTTATTACCCATATAGGTGGGTAATAACGCCAAATAGCATTGGTCAAGAAATCACGCCATTACATTTTACGAATACATATCTGTTAAATTATTTTTTTATATAGATAGTCAATGAGTTGCTGTATCGAATCATATATTTGTTTGAAAAATACAATCTAAAGCTGAGCCGTGAAAATTGCTAGAACCTTAACCTGGCGTTATTACCCCAGGGTACCTTATTTATACTAGAAGTTGTTTGCAACATTAGAAATGTGCGTTTTTTGTATTTTAACATGTTTTGTTGAATAGAATGACAAATTGATCTTTTAATCATTATTCTAGTATTTTTAAGAGAATGCGTTACTTATACTTTCGCTGAGGATAAACTTCTACTTTATGTAAAAATCCTATTTCATATCAAAATTTTTAAAAACAATTTATAAAACAATCATTAAATCAACGTTTAAACACACAATAATTAAAAGCACTTAACAGATGTTTACGTTTCGCGAGTGCTGGGACTCGCTTCCTCAGTGTTCAAGCGGTAAAATGTTTAAAATAAAAGAAAAACCCAACTGTCAGCAAATGAGAAACCCAAATGATTGCAAACACAGAACCAATATACCACCAAGCCTCAGTAACCAATAGAATCAAACCGGAAATAAAGTTTCGTGACATAACAAATCTAACCAGAAAGTTGAGCTACAGGGTACGCTAGATAAATCATCAACCAAGGAGTTTTTTACTTTATCTATATGGAGTGCTTCAAAAAAGTCTAAATCAAGTAGCGTAGTACATTTTTGGATAATCGTGGCTGAGGTAAAATCGAAATTTTGACCCTCCTCCCAACAATGAGAAGCAATAAAGGAATTTTTTAACGTTTTTCGCTTTACATAAGCAATGTGTTCTGCGACTCTTTTTCGGAGTTTACGTTTGATTTTTCCAATATAGAACAAACTACACTGACATTGTATATTGTAAATACCCCAATAATCTGGGGGAGAAATTTGATCTTTTAATTGAGAAAAAGTTAATTTATTGACTTGTTCGAATACCACTTTAAAATCATAATGTCTTAAAATTAACTTTCTTGTTAGATTTTTTATGTCACGAAACTTTATTTCCGGTTTAATTGTATTGGTTACTGAGGCTTGATAATATTTTAGTTCTGTGTTTTCAATCATTTGGCTTCCTGACAGATTTTTTTTTAACTGTTTGAAAATTCAGTAAGCGAATCCCAGCACACGCGAAACGTACATGTCTGTTAAGTGCTTTTAATTATCGTGTGTTCAAACGTTGATTTATTGATTGTATTTTTCTACACAAGATTTTTATTGATTATCAATTTATAAAACATTTAAAGTATGTTTAATTTTAAATGCAATTTAAATTAAAGTGACAAAATATATTTAGAAAGTTTTCTTAGTGTATGTAATTCCTATGACGTAGAATTAAAAAAAAAGACATAATTCAATTAAAATAATCTTTCGAATTTATCAATAATTTTAGTTTAGAAATTTCTATGAAATTATTTCTATAATAGCACAAATATTTTGCTAATATATATTCAGAAAGAGTTATTTCTATCAGTTATGAAACTGATATTTCCAATTAAAGAATTAAATTAATTTATAAAATATAAAACAAAATTATTATGTCTCTAAGTAGCAAAGCGTTACATACCAAAATAATATTGTGTTCTATATTTTATATTTCTGAATTTTTTATGCAGAATTATTAGATTTCGTTCAAATCTTAGATATAGAATGATTATGATAAGGCTACTCCCTTATTAGTATTGGGTATTTATTGGATAAATATTAAGAAGGGGAAAGGAGGCTATTGTCCCTCTACTTAATTTATATAAATAGGTTTTTCATGCAGAATTATCAGATTTCGTTCAAACCTTACAAGGAGAGGACCAACTTTGAAAATCACAGATTTTGATTATTTTAATATATGTTGTAAGGAGGAGACCCTTAGCATCAGGTTCAATCGATTATATACAACGCTCCTTAGTTCTTGAGAAACAGGGGGGGGGGTCAGATATTACGACAAAATTTAAGTACTAATTTTGAAAAGAAGGAAGTACGTGATCGTAGCTCCGTCGGACAAGCAGTAGCCAATCGAACAGAGAAGCCCGGTTCGATGCCCGGACGCGCTACATTTAATTTTTGCATTTTTTGTTTCATAATTTATAATTTTATAATCTTAATTAGAAATCTTAATATCGTACCTTAATTATAATGTTAGCATATTTAAAAATTAATTTGGCATTTTTGATTTTTAAACTATTCTTTCTCACCATTTAAGGAAGTTTTGGGAAATTAAAAAAAATCATTGAATAATGCTGTCATTGAATAATAAAAATTCCAAAATATGTTGTGGTGCCATCTATTTATAATAAAACAAAGCATATTCAAGTAAAGTAAAAATAAAAGCAGGAAGAAAAGAAATGTGAAGGAAAAAAACAGCAAAATTTTAGCAAAATAATTCAAAGAGCAGGTATATGTTTTTCAAATTTTAAACATCTTTAATATGCAAAAAACAAGTTGTAATTTATTTCTTATGCTTACTTTTAATATAAATATGTTTATTATTTTAAAAACAGAGCAATTTGATCATGGTATTGACTTTCCTTGTTAAAGGAATGAATAATTGATATTTCTTCAAAATCACAAGTTGACACAATTGCTTAATATCAATGTATTATTAAGAATGTATGAAACACATTTTTAAATTCTTTAAAAAAATTAATCGCTTTGCATTTATTTATCATGTTTTATACAACTATTTAGTTCCAAATAAAAAAGTAAATCGTTTGAAATTAGAATTGATATGCATGATAATTTTTAATTGACAATGAGATTATTAAATTATAATTACAAGTATATTTATAAAATAAAGAATAAGAAATACAATTATAGCTCGTCCGGGCACTGAATCCAGGTCCACTGGGTGATTGGCTGCCGCTTATCCGACTGAGCTACGATCACGTACTTCCATCTCTTCAAAATAAGTATTTCAGTTGTGTCATTATATTAGCTTCCCTCATTATTTGTGGTTTTCTTTTGTTAAGTATAAATAGGGATACGGGCGATTACCTCCGTCTAAAGTTACCTGAATTTAGTTTTATGCAGAGTTGCTTTAAAATATCAGTTTGCTTTAAAATTTGGCTATAGGTTCTTTTTGATAAGTTGAATTTCTGAAGAGTTTTGGAGGTTAAATGGTTAAGTATAAAGGATAGAATAAGGGACAACGGTTTTATATATTACATAAATGAGTTCTTATGCAGAATTATTAGACTTGTTTCGGATACAGGTTTATTATACGATAAGGTATATCCCTGATTAGATTTAGGGGTTCAATGATAAGTATAAAGAATTATTAGGAGGATTAAGTATAAAGAAAGGAAATGGCAAAATTTCTCCCTTAATTTTTTTAGACTGACATTATCTTATAAGGCTGTAATATACAATTAATGTGCATAACCTGTGAGCACTATGCCATCAGTTTAACTGGGGAATATTCTTTTATTTTTAATGAGATGGATTGGGCACTAGTATTATATGTTCTGTTCGCCCTTCTTCAATTTGCTAGTCACTTAAGTCATTATCAGTCTGTTCTGCAACTCATGCTGGATATATTACGTATGAATCGACCATTTCTGTTATTGCCGAAGAATATACATTTTTTGGACTACGGAACGTCAAAACTGCGTGGCACGCGACTGTTTGCGTTATTGGGTAGCAGATATCATCGTTTTCAAGGATGACCAAACATTTTTGGTAGATAGTCTATAAAATAATTTCCAAAATACTACATCACGTAAGAGATTTACGATTTCTACGATGATAAATTTACTTTCATACAGTTTGCAAAAATATTTTTCTTTAAATGAAAGTCTATTTTAAAATACAAATATGTTTCAACAAACAATTTCGAATTTTTTAAAAGGTAATCTAATTTTAAAAATAGAAATACACTAACTGTATTCGCGGAACATTATGATAATGTCACTTTTTGTATAATATCATTTACCTTACTTATTAAAAATCTTTTAAATTAAATAATGTGAAAATTACTTTAGGGAAATAATGATGACAAACAACTTTCAGACAAAAATGCGATTAAGCCTTCTGACAGCACATAAAAATATTAATGCAATTAAAAGAACCGTATACAATGTGATTTTTCTACTCGTAATTTTTAAATAATTAAATGTAGTATGTCGATATTCAAAGATACTTTTCGTATTTTTCCTTTTTTTAACCAGGATTTCATAATAATTAAACTAAACTCAGCAAATAATTTATGTACTAATACGAAGAAACTTAAAATCTACTTTCTGATATGAAATATAAATAACGATCTCAAAAATGCAAAACCATTTTCTTAAGCTGTGAAATTTCTTAGCGAAAAGAACGGAAAAAACATTTTTTCAAAAAGTTATTCTTTCAGCTGTTTTCAACACCTGCAACAAACGTTTTTAACATTTCATTGCATTTTTGAATGAAGAACAGAACATCTTTTATGCAAAATAACAAAAGAGATAATTCTCTTATTTATAACTTTTGAGAAAATAAAATTTCTTTAAATACTTTTCGAAATATTTTTATTTAAATATTTTTTAATTTTGTTATTAAAAATTAAATTAAATTTGTCTTGTAAGTATATAGAATTTAAATAATATATATTTTTTAAATGCATTAAACCATTCTATGTCTATAACAATAAATTTATAAAAATATCAAATTCAGGTAGTAAACATTTTAATATAGTACGACAATATAAGAAAACAATATTCCACATGGTATGCATTTGTAAGGAAAAATTAAATGTAACCTGAAAAAAAATACATAAAGAAATTCGTGCAGGAAAAAAAGCGTGGGGTGCTCCATCACCATGCTCCATCTATCAATTCTTAAGAAGCACCCCACGCTTTTTTTCCACGATAATTTTATTTATTGCGTATTAATTGATTTCTATAATAACAATGATTTTATAGTAAGATAGTATTTTTCATCTATTTTCGTTTTCAGCTTATAGTACGAATTATTTTTCACTTTTTAGTTTGATATACTTAAAAAGCGTGCTTTTTAGTTTTTTTAAACTATATTTATTTTTTACTTTTTAGTTTGATTACTTTAAAAGCGTGGTTTTTAGTTTTTTTTAAACTATATTTATATTTAATACAAAAACCAAATTAATCGGTTGGTTAGTTTCAGAGTAATTGGTGAACATACATAGAAAAACAATACATACGCGTCGAATTGATAACTTCCTCTTCCTTTTCTAAAGCCGGTTAAAAATAAAAATTGTAATACGGAATTTTTTTTAAATTTTACATAGATGTAAATAATGTCAGGAGTGGATTTCGAACCCACAATCTCTTTCGAAAAACAGAGCTTCAATCCGGCGCCTGGGACCGCTCGGCCATGCTGCCTACACTCCATTCAGTGAACGTATTCAACACTTTTAATTAGCGAAAAATCACTCATTTTATTAGTTTTTGCCTAATTACTAAAACAGTACTGAACCAATTTCGATGAAACTGAAGTGGTACAAATTCGAGAGCATCTTCTTTCATTTAACACCAAAACCAAGTCATTTGGTTGCATGGTTTCGGAGTAATCGGTGAACAAACATAAAATAAGGAGAGTTACAAACTCACAAACTCACAAACATACAAGTGAAGTTAATAAAAGCGTGGTACAAATTATGATATATTATGGGCTAGAGAGAAAAGTTTAATACAGTTTATTTTAATAGTATTCAATTATTATAAACATAGTGACATTTACGTACGATTTTAAGGTGAACTAAGAGTTGCTTACTGAAGAACATGACGTGCACAATATTTATCCTTTTTGTTCAAGAACACAGACAGTGTTTCAATTAAGTATTTTCTATGAGCAATGTAAGCAGAAGATGCATTTTTATGTTTATCCCCTTGAAGGGCGGTAGTTTAAAATATATACCACTTTATTTTAATTAGAAAATGCCACATTGACACCAGAATTTTGACATGAAAATTTTTATTTTATCAAGTACGCGAAGATAAGCATTTATCTATTTTGAAATACATTTTTTTTTAAAATTCTGGTGTCATTCTATTTTTTCAGCATTTAATGAATAGAAGTGTTTTGCCCCCCAAAGGGTTAAATAAATATTTGTATATCATGCAATGCATACAAATTTTGTATTTGATAAACAGGCTGCGAAAAACAAACTGTCTGTGAATTGCTTAAAGTTGTTTTTTAATAGTATTAAGTATTTTATATGAAAACTACTTTTAGTGTAATGAGAGGTTTTTTTGAATATAAATAAATCCATGTACAAGAAGGTAAAAAGTCGGGAGGGAGCCCGTAAGACATGGTGACGTCACGGTGACGTCGTTGTGAAGTCACACTGTGACTTTGTGACCGTCAATGTGACGTCACGTGACGTCGATGTGAAGTCACAGTGACTAAAATGTGAAGTCGTTATGGCCGTTTTAGAGCTTGTTTGTGACGTCACATTGTGACCATTTTGTGACGTCACAATGTGACCAATTTGTGAAAAGTGTGTCATTTGTGACGATTTTGTCATTAACATTGTGACGAAAATGTGACGAAAGTGAAAATGCTTTCAAGTCACATTGTGACCAAATTGTGAAATACAGGGTGAGTCCAAAATCATGGAACAAACTTTGAGGGGATGGTAGGACTCACTATAACAAATAATGATGGCACAGAAATATATGACCGGAAGTGACCCGTCAAAACGCTACACTAGTCACTAAAAAAGACTCGGATGATGAGATTAAGTCTATGGGGGAGGGCGTTGTTTTCAAATATCTTGCTCAAATTTATATATTTTACATGATATTTTTTCCATAGGATAGCTGAGGACGATCAACAACCGGGCTAATTTTTACTTTTTCGATTTTGGTTATATTTTTTTATATTAAGATAGTTTCAGTTTTAGAACCGGTTTAAACTGGTTCTGAAAGTTCAAGTATTTTTCTTTTAATCTGTAACCAAAATCAAAAGAGTAAAAACCAGCCCAGTTGCAGATCGTCTTCAGATATCCTATTAAAAAAAATTATGCGAAAATATTAAAATTTTAGCGAGATAGTTGAAAATAGCGCTCCCATACACTTAACATTATAATCCGTGTCTTTTGCAGTGACTAGTGTGGCGTTTTAACGCGTCACTTCCAGTCATAGATTTCTATGCCATAATTACTTATTATAGTGAGCTCTACTACCTCCCTTAAAATTTGTCCCATTATTCCAGACTCATGCTGCAAATCATTTGTGACAAAATTTTCGTTAACACTGTGATGATTCTGTGACGATTTAACTTTTCTTAACGATTCTCTAACAATTTAAAAGAAACAGGATCTGCTGAAACTATAACTCCATGCCATGTTCCTGCTAAAATAGGGTTTGAGTCCTAAAATCATATATTGACAATTTATGAACAAATACTGTATAATATATAAAAATAGTTACCTGAAGTAAGGAGACTTTCTTCTAAATTAAAGTTAAAAATTCGATTTACCTCACATGCCTTACAACTCTGGTGTTGTTTTCAAAATTTGAAAAATATTACCTTTCAAAAATATTTATATATTTTCGCGCCAAATGCTGAAAATTGCATAGCTTCAATTTTATTTATAACTGACAAACATTTAGTAGTATATTGTTCAAACTGTTTAATCTTTTTGGTCTTTTTTTTAAACTTTTACTCGCTTTAATATCCGCAAATCTCAGCACATATCTAAAACTGAACAGATTGCCAATATTTCTGACCAATAATCCTGATGTCTATAAATATATATATCTTTTAATTAACCTTTGTTGTAATTTTCCAACTGATTGAAAAAGTGTCCAGGTCAGGATTCGAACTAAGCAGTCTTTCGCGCAAATTGTCAATACTTTGTCGACTGGACTATCCTGGAAGAATCTGACGCACACAATTCACACAGTGAATATGAACGCATACTTATCATTATTATATATAACCCTAAGTAATAATACTTTAAATTTTTTTTCAAACTACCCGTATGATAAATGGATACTATTCGTATGAGTATATAATGATATTTCTCCTGATGAATTGTGCGTGCTAATTAGCTCTGTTGGAAGAGCATTGGCAGCATACATCGAGGGTCTCTAGTTCGAATCCTAACCTAAACACTTTTTTACTCATTTTGGAAAATTAATATTCGTTTGATTAATTTACCAATTAAAATCATTCTGTTAAATATAATATAGAATTATCTTTTGATAAAACTACATGAAGTTTATGCGCAATATTCGTAATATACAGATTTTATTTGAAAATCGAGTACAAATGAAGATGAGGCAATTAGTTATAGTATTACGCTTAGTTATTTCCTTATTATAGTGGCCTGTGCGCATTTATGATTACACGAAGGTTTAAATTCGTAGTTAAACTCATATATATATATTGCATATGTCATATATGTAGATGTGCCGGTAAAGGACATCATTATGGAATTTATTTTTAAAAAGTTTCCTTATTAATAGTTATAATTGTTAGATTTAATTTTTTTTCGTATTAGATGAATCTATTAATAATATTTAAGTATTCTCAGTCTCACTTCCCAATATTAGACAAAATTTTATTGTAAATAATAGAAATACATCAAACACTAAAAATTTCAGAAATGTACATCCCACAAAAAAGTACCTGTAATTGTTTTTATGACTATTTAGAACCCGGATTTAATGAACACATACTAATGAAACAAAATTGATATTTTTTTAACACCATTTAACAATTAAGATATCAAAAATTAATAAAATAATGCGATAATTACTCATTTTTTAAAATCAATAATTGTTATTATCACAAAATCAATATCTTAATTAATTTAGCTACATGGATTAAAATAATAAATGTCATGGAATTACAGTTATCAAATTTTTGGGATTATGAGAAATTCAGAAAGGTAATAAAAAAGTTTTAAAAAATTTGTTTTTGCAATATTAGTGCATAAATTAGTATATTTATCACTATTTTCAACAGTTAAACAACCCAAACTCCTTTATATATTAATTATAACGTTAACTTTTGATTATGTATACATTTTTTAATTTATTAATATGTTATTTTAACCATGTAATTAAAAAAATGTGATTAAAGTGCAATTTAAAAATAATATTATCAACTATTTTCAAATCGCTGATATGCTGTTCCGTATTTCAACAAAATAAATGTTAAATTTATTGAATTTACTAAGGTAAGTGAATTCAAAAAGGTTAAATTAATATGATACTTATTCCTTTTATAACATGTTTTTTTACGAAATTAACAGAAATCATTATAAAAAAGCAGGAAAAATAACATTTTCTTACCTCTTTCTTATCGGCATTATCCTCTAATTCCAGTTTCATAATCCAAATAGGGAAGATAATTTCGAAGTCGGAATGTCCGAATGAAGTACAATGACATTGGTGCGCTCATATTAACTAAACGCACTTGATATTGTATTTTTTCGGACCGACATTTTATATAAAATGTCATCTGATCGCATTTCTGCATAACTTTTAAAAAATTTTCAACTTACGTACTAAATATACACACATAACATCATAACAAAGCTACTAGAGCAGCTGCCTAATATTCTAAAGAATAAATACACTAGTGTCAACTATTCTGGTCATTGCCAAACGATATTTTTAAGCAGTTGATTTTTTGTTATTAATGGTTGTTTGAGCTTCGAAGATTTGTAAGTTGAATGCGCATGCGCATTAGTTTTATGAGAGTATCCCTAATTAAAATTTTGAGTTTAATTTTTTTTTTCACGCATTTCTATTTTACTTTCAATTAGTTTCGAAATACAGTGGAACTTTCCTTTAACGAAGTCCATATTTAATGAAATTATCTACTTTTTTAATTTTCTGTTGAACCTTCATTTAGAACGCAATTAACATTTAAATTAATATTCATATTAAAAAAATTCTACTTAACAAAATTTGTTGCACTTCCGTGCGTGCACAATATTCAAAAGGATAGATTGCTGTTAAGTTTGATTGGTGAATATATTTCAGCGGATTGTATGAATTGAAATTATGTATTTATTTTATCTTTTAAATAAAAAGGGAAAAATGCGAAATTTTTTCGATATGCTAAGAAAGGGATTCTAGTTCCACGAAAATATTATAGGCCCATTCTCTGAATACTTAAAAAAGATGCGAAAGTTTTTATGAGTGTATCTTTCATAAGAGATCACCACAAAGTAATATTGCGATTTTTTTTAATTTTTCGATTTGAAATACAAGAGAAAATGAGAAATAGAACGCTGCGATTCAGTTTTTGTTTCCTTTCCTTTATTACGTGGTTTTTTAGACATTATACTAATGAATTTTTTCTTATGTGGTTATATTGCATAACAAAAATTACTATCCAAATTAAAACACAGTTTTATAATATTTTCATTTTTATTTGTAGTTTACTATACAAATTTAATGAATTTTCGTGGATTTCTATTAAACGATATTTTTTTTCATAACGAAGCATTTAATTGTAACGAGAAATTTCCTTAAATGGAATTTTCACTGATAGGTTCATTGCTGGGTGCTTAGTTTCATATGATGGGAGGTTTATCTCACATATGTGATATGACGTACACGTTATATGCAGTGCATGTAACGTGTGACATTCTTCTGAAATGCCAGAAAATACGTTTTTTTACCAGTAAATAACATGGTTTGAAGAATTTTTGTAATTTTCTAAAGTTTCCTAAGAAAGTCACATCTGATTCACAATGTGACGTCACTGAGTGATGGTAATTTGGTCACAGATGTGATGTGACCACAGTGACTCGCAGTGACGTCAGTGTGACCATGCATGCTGTGAGGGATCTTTTGAAGAATTTTTGTATATATTTTTTAATTTTCTAAAAAGGTCACATTTCAGTCACAATGTGACGTCACTGAGGGGTGGCATTTTGGTCACAGATGTGATGTCACATTTCAGTCACAATGTGACGTCACTGAGGGGTGGCATTTTGGTCACAGGTGTGACGTCACATTTCAGTCACAATGTGACGTCACTGAGCGGTTGCATTTTGGTCACAGATGTGACGTGACCACAGTGACTCACAGTGACGCCACTTCGACGTCACTGTGACCATGCATGCTATCCCGTAAGACATGGTGACGTCACGGTGAAGTCGTTGTGAAGTCACACTGTGACTTTGTGACCGTCGATGTGACGTCACGTGACGTCGATGTGAAGTCACAGTGACTAAAATGTGAAGTCGTTATGGCCGTTTTAGAGCTTGTTTGTGACGTCACATTGTGACCATTTTGTGACGTCACAATGTGACCAATTTGTGAAAAGTGTGTCATTTGTGACGATTTTTTCATTAACATGTGACGAAATTGTCACGAAAGTGACAATGCTTTCAAGTCACATTGTGACTAAATTGTGAAATACAGAGTCCAAAATCATGGAACAAACTTTGAGCGGGCGGTAGGACTCACTGTAACAAATAATGATGGCACAGAAATATAAGACCGGAAGTGACCCGTCAAGACGCTACACTAGCCACCAAAAAAAGACCCGGATAATAATGTTAAGTCTATGGGGGGGGCGTTGTTTTCAAATATCTTGTTCAAATTTCAATATTTTACATGATATTTTTCCATAGGATAGCTGAGGTCGATCCACAACCGGGCTAATTTTTATTTTTTCGATTTTGGTTACATTTTTTTATATTACAATAGTTTCAGTTTTAGAACCGGTTTAAACTGGTTCTGAAAGTTAAAGTATTTTTCTTTTAATCTGTAACCAAAATCAAAAAAGTAAAAACCAGCACAGTTGCAGGTCGTCCTCAGCTATCCCATGGAAAAAAAATATGCGAAAATATTAAAATTTTAGCGAGATAGTTGAAAATAGCGCTCCCATACACTTAACATTATAATCCGTGTGTTTTGCAGTGACTAGTGTGGCGTTTTAACGCTTCACTTCCAGTCATACATTTCTATGCCATAATTATTTATTATAGTGAGTTGTACCACCTCCCTTAAAGTTTGCCCCATTATTTTAGACTCACGCTGCAGATCATTGGTGACAAAACTTTCGTTAACACTGTGATGATTCTGTGACAATTTAACTTTTCTTAACGATTCTCTAACAATTTAAAAGAAACAGGATCTGATGAAACTATAACTCCGTGCCATGTTCCTGTTAAAATAGGGTTTGAGTCCTAAAATCATATATTGACTATTTATGAACAAATACTGTATAATATATAAAAATAGTTACCTGCAGTAAGGAGACTTTCTTCTAAATTAAAGTTAAAAATTCGATTTACCTCACATGCCTTATAACTCTGGTGTTGTTTTCAAAATTTGAAAAATATTACCTTTCAAAAATATTTATATACCGGGTGATCCAGAAGTCCCGGGACTTTTGAAATGCTAATAATTAGAAAACCATAAACAATAGAAGTATGCGGTTTTCACAGAAATGCTAAGAAACTTGTGGGATTTGTTTTTTCGATGAAAAAAACATATTATGTTAGTTGCATTTTTTGACAGCAGGTGGCGCTAAAATTGATAGTATTGTTTTTATAGTGTGATACAGCTCATTTAAAAGAACGAATTAGTGTCCAAGGGTTACAAAGTTTAATCATGACGCTCATGGCTTATAAGTACCGCTTTGAGCCGATGCAAAACAGCGTGCACAGTATCCTCAGAGCAGAAAGAAATTTCAGTTCATCGTGATATCACAAGTTTACTGCGTTCTCCATGAACTGGTGATTTCTACAGAGTATTGGCATAGAATCCTACCTAATTTACGATTTTAACAGACATTTGGGATCTCTTGTTTCTATTACGATATTCCAATGAGCCTTTTTCTCAAACTTTGCTTACCATAGCATTTCACATTTGCAATGGCCATCGATTCTTTTGCAGTTTTAACTTGACGTATTGTACGATATGAAAACAACGCGACATGCAAAAATGTGTCTAAACATAGTCTAGACAGTGTCGAAACACTGCAGTTGCTCATGAAATTGTGTATGAAATTTCCCTTACAATGCAATTTCATTTACCTTACAAAAAATGTTTGAACATAAACCACCCTTAAAACGAAATCTCATCAATATCATAGAAAAGAAGTTTCGCAATGAACTGATGTGTCTATATAACGCATGGTATAGGTACATTCAGTCTTATACAACAGCGCCACCTGTTGCTAAAAATGGTAACTATATATATTTAAAAAATTCATTCTAAACAAAAATCCCACATGTTTCTGAGCATATATCTGAAAACAGAACCTTTGTATTATACATAGTTTCCTAATTATTAACTTTTCAAAACTCCCGAAACTTCTGGATCACCCGGTATTTTTCCCCACATGCTGAAAATTGCATAGCTTCAATTTTATTTATAACTGACACACATTTTGTAGTTTGTTGTTCAAACTGTTTAATCTTTTTGAACTTTTTTTTTAAACTTTTACTCGCTTTAATATCCACAAATCCCAGCACATATCTAAAATTGTACAGCTTGCCAATATTTCTGACCAATAATCCTGATGTCTATAAATATATAGGGTGGATGCTCCAGTTTTGGCCACATTAAGAGAAAATGTATAAAATTGAAACTGGTGTTATACACAATTGAAATGAAAAAAACTTCATTAAACACCATAAAATAAGTTAACTGCGCAAGGCCTTTCGAAAGAACTTAGTCTTTCTTCGTCAGGCGCAAAAAAGACGTGCGTCCACAATGAATGTAGCGGCACGACTGAAGGGGAATGCGGGAGGGAGAGGGAGCAAGCAGAAGGAACAGCCAATAGGAAAGAAGAAGGCAACAGCCAATCACGGAAGAGCATAAACAAAACTAGATAGACAATGAAGGAGAGGAAAGGAAGAAGGGGGGAAGGGAAATGGGAAAAAAGCGGGGTAAATAAAAAAAAATTAACTAAAAGGAGAGATTAAAATGAAATAAAATGTACGCAAAAAATATATAAATTAGTAGTAATAAAAAAAAAAAAAATAAAAAAAAAAAATAAAAAAAAAAAATAAAAAAATAAAAAAAAAAAAAATAAAAAAAAAAAAAATAAAATAAAATAAAATACATAAAAATAAAAAATAGTTTACAATTTTTTTTTATTTACCCCGCTTTTTTCCCATTTCCCTTCCCCCCTTCTTCCTTTCCTCTCCTTCATTGTCTATCTAGTTTTGTTTATGCTCTTCCGTGATTGGCTGTTGCCTTCTTCTTTCCTATTGGCTGTTCCTTCTGCTTGCTCCCTCTCCCTCCCGCATTCCCCTTCAGTCGTGCCGCTACATTCATTGTGGACGCACGTCTTTTTTGCGCCTGACGAAGAAAGACTAAGTTCTTTCGAAAGGCCTTGCGCAGTTAACTTATTTTATGGTGTTTAATGAAGTTTTTTTCATTTCAATTGTGTATAACACCAGTTTCAATTTTATACATTGATTTGTGCTGATTCTGGCATTTCAACTGCCCACCTTTGCCCCCACTTTTGTCGTAAGTAATTTTTATCTTTATTCTTTATCTTAGTGTCTTATTTATTTGTTTTTCATTTTTTATTTTCATTTATGATCTTATTTATATATTTTTTATCTATCCTTTTATTTTTCACTTTTTTGTGTTATTCATATTTTATTTTTCTGTACTTGTATATTGTTTATTTTCTTGTCGTTATTATGTATACTGCTCAATTAAACCGGTTTACTAAACTTAGACGCAAACGTATTAAATTTCTCAATCACTTAAATTTTCTTCAAAATTGTAAGAAAAATAATGTTATCCCCAATTTTATTCAACTTAAGTGTTCTGTCAATAGTTCTTTTAGAATTTCTAAAGCTATGTTTCGTTCACACCTTATAGTTTTAAGAGCTTGCATTCAGGATGTTCGGCATACTCTCTCCAAAATTGAAGAAGAACTTTATGATCTGCATTTGTTTCTCAGTAAAAATCTTGATAATTTTTGTAATATTGAAAACAAATTTTGGCCTTCTCTGCTTTCTTTCAAATCTGCTCATCAAAATAAACTTGATAAAAAGTTTTCTTTATTATGTAATAAGAATTCCAAGTATCAATTTTTGAATAAGGATCTTTCTAATGAAAACAATATTGTAAATTTATCTTCTCATACATTAACTCCTGAGCAAAAAAGCATTTTAGATCTTGGTTTAAATTTTTCTCAATCTTGCAAACCTTCTCTCACCAAATTGATTGCTCCTATTGAGTCTTCCTTTAAACATAGTAAAGTTTCTCCTTTTCAAAAAGAAACCCTTCGTCACATTCTTGCTGATACTATTTCTTCTAATGTTTCTAAATATAAACCTAATCTCTCACGTCCTCAGCATATTGCTCTGAATGAGCTTAAGTCCAATGATAATCTTATTATTACTAAAGCTGATAAGGGGGGTCAAATTGTTCTTATGGATAAAAATGATTATTCTGATAAAGTTCATGCTCTCTTATCTGAAGGTCCTTATATTGAGGTTAAAAAAGATCCCACTAATTCGCATCTTGCCGCTCTCACTAAAGCTGTTAAGAATTCTGTTGTTCTAAATGACAACACTAAACATTGTGTTATTCCTTCTGCACCCATTTGTGCTCGTTTTTATGCTTTACCCAAAATTCACAAAACCAATATTCCCTTAAGACCTATTGTCTCTAATATTGGTACTGTTACTTATCCTCTTGCCAAATTTTTAGCTTCCATATTCTCGCCTTTATGCATTGCTAATTCTCATACTGTTAAAAATTCTTATGATTTCGTTAGTAAATTAAAAAGTATTAATCCATCGAATTGTTCTATGCTTTCTCTTGATGTCAAATCTTTATTTACTAATGTCCCGATTGAAGGCGCTCTTTCTTGCTTGGAAAAAAGATTACGTGAATTTCATTTCTCGGATATTGAGGTCAAAGATTATGTTAATTTAACTAAAATTTGCTTAACTCTTACTACTTTTCAATTCGATAATAAATTTTTCAAACAGCTAGAAGGCTTAAGTATGGGTAATCCTTTATCTCCCATTCTTTGTGATATTTATATGCATTACTTTGAAGATAAATTATTAAATCTGATCAATTTTAAATGTTGGATTCGTTATGTTGATGATACTTTCGTCCTATTGGATAATCCATTTGATATTTCTACAATTCTTCAAACTGTCAATTCTATTGATCCTCATATTCAGTTTACTTTTGAGTTAGAGAATTGTAATAAACTCCCTTTCCTTGATGTTTTAGTTACCAAATGTGATTCTTCTTTCAAAACTTGTGTTTATAGAAAACCTTTTTCTGTCTCTAATCCACCCCATGCTCTCTCAAATCATCCTGTCAATCAAAAGATCGGTGTTTTTTATACTTATGTTTATCGTGCTCTCAAAATTTGTTCCGATTTTGCATCTCTTAAGAATGAACTCAATTATTTAAAATCTGTTGCTGTAAAACGTGGATTCAATCCTTCTATCATTAATACTGCTGTGAGCAAATTCAATAGACCCCCTAACAATTCCACTCTTTCTAATATTGATAAAAGTAAACCTGATAATTTGGTCGTCCTCCCTTTTTATCCTCCTTTATGTTTTAAATTAGCTAAAGTTTTAAGACGTTTCAATTTTAATGTTATCTTTAAACCAGTCAATAAATTAAAATTTCCTTCCATGAAATGTCCTGTCCCTGACCTCCAAAAATGGGGTATTTATAATATTCCTTGTAATGGCTGTGATTTATCGTATATTGGTCAAACTAAAAGAAATCTCGAAAAACGCCTAAAAGAACACTCTCGGTATGTCATTAATCAAGAAATTTCTAAATCTTCTGTTGCTAAACACTCTTGGGATTCCGGCCATAGTTTCAATTTTCAAACTGCTAAAATTATTTTTAATGCCAATAGTTCCTCTGAGTTAGACTTTCTTGAAAACTTAGCTATTTATATTAATCGTGATATTATTGTTAATGATAAATCTGATTCTAAAACCCTCTCCGTTGCCTGGAAGAATCTTTTCAGCACTGCTTCATAATTAAGTTTATTATTTAATTATTATTTTTTTATATATATTATGCATTCTATTTTTCAGGTATATTCATGTGTGTTTATAATTGTAAACTATTTTTTATTTTTATGTATTTTATTTTATTTTATTTTTTTTTTTTTTTTATTTTTTTTTTTTTTTTTTTATTTTTTTATTTTTTTTTTTTTTTTTTTTTTTTATTTTTTTTTTTTTATTTTTTTTTTTTTATTACTACTAATTTATATATTTTTTGCGTACATTTTATTTCATTTTAATCTCTCCTTTTAGTTAATTTTTTTTATTTACCCCGCTTTTTTCCCATTTCCCTTCCCCCCTTCTTCCTTTCCTCTCCTTCATTGTCTATCTAGTTTTGTTTATGCTCTTCCGTGATTGGCTGTTGCCTTCTTCTTTCCTATTGGCTGTTCCTTCTGCTTGCTCCCTCTCCCTCCCGCATTCCCCTTCAGTCGTGCCGCTACATTCATTGTGGACGCACGTCTTTTTTGCGCCTGACGAAGAAAGACTAAGTTCTTTCGAAAGGCCTTGCGCAGTTAACTTATTTTATGGTGTTTAATGAAGTTTTTTTCATTTCAATTAAGAGAAAAGTTTAAATGGAAATTTTATAGTTTGTACTGAAATTTTATACTGAATAAAGCATATTAAATCGCAATAACAGTATTCTTTAGTAAATTTAGTTGTCTTTCTGTTAATTATAATATCTTTCTATCAAATATTTAAGATTGTGAGTAATAACGCGTTAAGTAATTTCTTTCAATTTGCACCAGTTTTGGCCACCCCTGCACCAGTTTTGGCCACCCTAATATCTTGTAATTTTGTAAACATTTTAACTGATAATAAGTAAAAATAAAGTATTTTTGTGCAAAATCTGTTTATCACACACATATATGTTTGCTGTATAAAAAAGATTTGCATTTTTAATGAAATCTTAAAAACATCAAATAAAATATACTTAAGGGTGTTCTTAACTGATCCGCTCAACAAGCGAAAAACGTTTTGACACATTTACAAATTCATTTTTTAACAGAAAGTTATAAAATTTTAATGCCTGACTATGAAAGCGATTTCGAATTGAACTTATTTTTCCATTTTATGATAATTAAATTACTTATCGAGCTATAAGCTATTTGGATGACACAATCACCCGTTTTTCTCCTCCTTTTCGACCGGTTTTTCTGCTTTCGTCGGGAAATAGGCTCAAAAGTGTCAAGTTTGAAGGCTTGTTATGAAAAATCTATTGTGTTTTTTAAAGAACAAAAGAATGAGTGCAATTAGACAGTTTCTGAGTAACAACACCTGCTATTTTCATGCATTTCCGAACAAAAATAAATTAATGCATGCGTCACAAAGTTGCCCTTTTTGATTTAAGAACACCCTTAAGCTGATTTTAACTGAACACTTAAATTTAAAAACAAAAAATATATTTAATTCATAAAAAAGACTTATAGGACATGAAAAGCTTATTTTAACATTTTGCATATTTTCATTTATATATACCATATGTTATACTATAACAATATTTACAGTTATATGACTAGAATCTTGAAATTATTCCATTTTTTCAGGAAATAGTATTTTGACAATCTCTAAAATCCATTTTTTTCAACTGTTTTTTCACTTTAATTCCTCGTACTTAGCTGCCTGTCAGCCTAATCATTTGGAGTTAGTTTCCTTCAAACCTTAGATTTCCTTGTATAAATATGGGCTAGGATCTTAGAAAGACCTTCACAGAGGGCATCCCCCTTCTCTTCGGCCCATATCTCTCATATAGATAATTGGCCATCATAAATAGCACAACCCTATTACTTGAGATTCAAAAATAGTAAAAACTGGTCTCCATTCTGTAAACTTGTGTTGCAAGGTAGAACGAGATACTACAAAACTAAACCATCTTGAAAAGCTGACAATGAATTTTGAAAAGCCATAATTTTACTTCCTATCTTATAACAGTGTTTAATCTAGAGCATTTTTAAGAGTACAGAATTGTCTTTTTTAAACTTGTTAAAATGAATCCTATTTATAGTGTAAAGATTTTCAAATTATTTGTTATTTCTAAATTCATGTGCTTGAAATTTTGCAAAAGTTATGCAACTTCCCCATTTTGTTTTGAAAAAAATACAAAAAAACCACTAAATCATGCTGTAATTTTATTGAACTTTTAAATTTATAAGTCATAAAACATTTCTAAATATATTGCTGAAATTTTCACTATAATTAGTCTTGTAGTCAAAAGTGGAGCATAATGTTGTGCCCTTTTTGGCCACACCATGTCCATAACTGGTGCACATAGCAAATTTAAAGTACCAGTTTTGGCCACCCCTACTTTAAGCTGTAAAAATAATTAATTTAGATATGAAAATATACAGAGAGAAAGCCTTCTTCATAAAGCTTCATAGCAATTTGTTTCAGGACAAATAAAGTTCGATAAATGCCTAATATTGAAAGATTATGAAAACTTGTTACCTAAGCAAAAACCTTAATATATGTGAGTGCACACTATAGTTTTACACATTTTTTTTTTTTTTTTTTTTTTTTTTTTTTTTTTTTTTTTTTGCAAGTCATTTTTTATTAAAAAATAAACAAATGGGATTGGAAATGATAAAAGAGTGTTAGATTAAGGAGTAAGAATGCGTATAATTTGTTAAAATCAATTTACAGCCTAAATAGAGGGTATATCATTCCAGTGTGGCCAAAACTTGTGCAGTTGCCAAAACTGGAGCATCCACCCTATATCTTTTAATTATCTTTCGTTGTAATTTTCCAACTGATTGAAAAAGTGTCCAGGTCAGGATTCGAACTAACAAGGAAGGTCTCCATTGGGGGCATACTCAGAATTTTTTGAAAAAAATACGAATTAAACTACTCATGTAGGTAATAAAGGATCAGTGAAAATTAGCGGCGGAATTACATTATTGGATATGTAAAAAAATAAATAGTTTGGAATAATTGGCTTGAAAAGCTGAAAGCGACGCGGGATTTGGCGAGCTGTACATTTCCTCGCCAAAAGCAGACGATTTTAACGAATCTGAAAATTGATTTTAATTGACTTCACTGTTAAAAATCTGCAGCATTTACTGCAACGTCATTCCACTACTTTTATAGATTATCTCTCTTCTGACCAATGAGAATGCTCCATAGCACGGTGAATTGACCGTTTTCTATAAAAGCGGTGGAGTGACGCTGCAGAAAATGGTACAGATTTTTAGCGGTGTTGTAGCTTGTGAAACACTGTTAAAAATCTGCTGCATTTTGCTGTAACGCACTCCACCGCTTGTATATAATATCTCTATTCTAACCAATGAGAAAGCTCCATTTCACGCCCAAGTAACCGTTTTCTATACAAGCATGGGAGTGCGTTGCAACAAAATGCAGCAGATTTTTAACAGTGTATTTTTCAATCTGGAACAATTTTAATCAATTTAAATTGTGTTTTAAACGATAAAATATATTAATTTCATTTTGTTATAAGTACATACACTATATTGCCATTGATTATGGGACACTTGCGATTTTAGACATTTTAATAAATATCTAGAAAAATACATGAGGAATCATCTCGAAACTCTTAGTGTATAAATATAATAGTAAAAGTCATACATCTCCGTGAAGATTTTTTCCCGAAACTCCAAAGGGGGCCGTCAACAAATTAAAAAAGAATGAATATCTTTTGAATAACCCTGTCAAAACTAATGTAGCAAAAAAGCTCAAACTTTAGATTGTAATTGAATGCCTTATTGTAATAAGCCTTGTTCATTTTTATGCAAATAGCATGCATACTCGCAGAGTAATTAGCTTTTTATAAAAATGATCCCAAATTTCTCCAAGTTTTTTCCTTATAATTTTCAGAGTTCTTAATATAAAATATTATTTTTTTTAAAAAATATGACAAACAACATTGCACACAGTACCCTGTAATCAGAATCAAAAAATAATGAAAATTGTATAAAAAATGAGTTGGTTTACTAAATAATTTTTTACTGCGCATGCGTCAACGATATCAAAATTTCATTTGCATATTATGTTAGCTAAATGTATAGAGCAACTTTTGTGAAAGTCCCAAAATCATAACTTGAAAATTCTGACAATAATCGTCAATTGAATAAGTCGAAAATCCGTTATTCTCAAAATGAAGCAAAAACAAGAGGGGTTGTATCCATATATTCATTGATTAGTGTCAATATAGAATACACAATATGGGATGTACTACTGCATTTGGATAAAATCCCTCATTTTTTTGCTTCATTTTGGAAACAACGGAATTTGTCCTTTTTCTATAGACCATTACATTCAGAATTTTCAAGCTATGATTTTGAGACTTTTGCAAAAGTTGCTTTATACATTTAGCTAAAATAATATGCAAATGAAATTTTGATATCTTTGACGCATGCGCAGTAAAAAATTATATAGTAAACCTACTCATTTTTCATACATTTTTTATTATTTTTTAATTCTGATTACAGGGTACTGTGTGCAATGTTATTTGTCATATTTTCTGAAAAAAATATTATTTTATATCAAGAACTCTGAAAATTATAATGGAAAAACTTGGAAAAATTTGGGACCATTTTTATAAAAACCTTAATTACTCTGCGAGCGTGCATGCTATTTGCATAAAAATGAACACAGTGTATTACAATAAGGCATTCAATCATAATCTAGAGTTTGAGCGCTTTTGCTACATTAGTTTTGACAGGGTTATTCAAAATATATTCATTCTTTTTTAATTTGTTGACGGTCCCCTATGGCGTTTCGGTAAAAAATCTTCACGGAGATGTATGACGTATACTATTATATTTATACACTAAGAGTTTCGAGATGAGTCCTCATGTATTTTTCTAGATATTTAGTAAAATGTCTAAAATCGTAATTGTCCCATAATCAATGGCAATATAGTGTATAAACGTATATGACAAAATTACACTTAAAGTAAAGTAAAAATGCAAAACTAAAATTACTTAAACTAAACTTATTTAAATAAATTGAACATAGAAAGTTTTTTCTTTAAAAAGTATTCGAAGCGTAAAAGCGTATTTTTCAAAATTTCGTTTTTTCGCCAACCGGAGATAAATCGTCAATTAAACGAAATTTTTATTATTTTTTAACGGACGTTATAAGGAGGTTCCACCGAAATTTTTTTTATAAACATATATCACTATATGAGAAGAACATTCTGTAATTTTTTCAGATTTTTCTGAGTATGCCCGTATGGAGACCTTCCTTGTAAGCAGTCTTTCGCGCAAATTGTCAATACTTTGTGACTGAACTATCCTGGAAGAATCTGACGCTTACAATTCACACAGTGAATACGAAAGCATAATTATCATTATTATACATAACCCTATGTAATAATACTTTAATTTTTTTTCAAACTACCCGTACGATAAATGGATACTATTCGTATGAGTATATAATGATATCTCTCCTGATGAATTGTGCGTGCTAATTAGCTCTGTTGGAAGAGCATTGGCAGCATACATCGAGGGTCTCTAGTTCGAATCCTAACCTAAACACTTTTTTACTCATTTTGGAAAATAAATATTCGTTTGATTAATTTACCAATTAAAATCATTCTGTTAAATATAATATAGAATTATCTTTTGATAAAACTACTTGAAGTTTATGCGCAATATTCGTAATATACAGATTTTATTTGAAAATCGAGTACAAATGAAGATGAGGCAATTAGTTGTAGTATTACGCTTAGTTATTTTCTTACTATAGTGGCTTGACCGCCTGTATGATTACACCATGGTTTAAATTCGTAGTTAAACTCATATTTATATATTGTACATGTCATATAGTATAAATGTACCGGTAAAGGACATCCTTAAGGAATTTGTTATTTAAATTTCCTTATTAATAGTTATAATTATTAGATTTCAATAATATTTAAGTATTCTCAGACTCACTTAGCAATATTAGACAAAATTTTATTGAAAATAATAGAAATGCATCAAACACTAAAAATTTCAGCAATGTACATTTCACAATAGTGTACATGTAATTGTTTTTATGACTATTTAGAACCAGGATTTAATGAACACATACTAATGAAACAAAATTGTTATTTTCAACACAATTTAACAATTAAGATATTAAAAATTAATAAAATAATGCGATAATTACTCATTTTTTAAAATAAATAATTTTTATTACCACAAAATCAATATCTTAATTATTTTAGATACATGGTTTAAAATAATAAATGTCATGGAATTACAGTTATCAAATTTTTGGGATTATGAGAAATTCAGAAAGGTAATAAAAAGTTTTAAAAAAGTATTTTTGCAATATTAGTGCATAAATTAGCATATTTATCACTATTTTCAACAATTAAACAACCCAAAACTCTTTTATATATTAATTATAACGTTAACTTTTGATTATGTGTATATTTTTTAATTTATTAAAATGTGATTTTAACCATGTAATTAAAAAAATGTGATTAAAGTGCATTTTAAAAATAATATTATTAACTATTTTCAAATCGTTGACATGCTGTTCCGTATTCCAACAAAATAAATATTAAATTTATTGAATTTACTAAGGTAAGTGAATTCAAAAAAGTTAAATTAATATGATACTTATTCCTTTTATAACATGTTTTTTACGAAATTAACAGAAATCTTTATAAAAAAAGCAGGAAAAATAACATTTTCTTACCTCTTTCTTATCGGCATTATCCTCTAATTCCAGTTTCATAATCCAAATAGGGAAGATAATTTCGAAGTCGGAATGTCCGAATGAAGTACAATGACATTGGCGCGCTCATATTAACGAAACGCCACTGATATTGTATTTTTTCGGACCGACATTTTATATAAAATGTCACATGATCACATTTTTGCATAATTTTTAAAAATTTTCAACTTACGTACTAAATATACACACATAACATCATAACAAAGTTACTAGAGCAGCTGCATAATATTCTAAAGAATAAATACACTAGTGTCAACTATTCTGGTCGTTGCCAAACGATATTTTTTAAGCAGGTGATTTTTTGTTATTATTGGTTGTTTGAGCTTCGAAGATTTATAAGTTGAATGCGCATGCGCATTAGTTTTATGAGGGTATCCTTAATTAAAATTTTGAGTTAAAAAATTTTTTCACGCATTTCTATTTTACTTTTAATTAGTTTCGAAATACAGTGGAACTTTCATTTGACGAAGCCCATATTTAATGAAATTATCTACTTTTTTAATTTTCTGTTGAACCTTCATTTAGAACGCAATTAACATTTAAATTAATATTCATATTAAAAAAATTCTACTTAACAAAATTTGTTGCACTTCCGTGCGTGCACAATATTCAAAAGGATAGATTGCTGTTAAGATTGATTGGTGAATATATTTCAGCGGATTGTATGAATTGAAATTATGTATTTATTTTATCTTTTAAATAAAAAGGGAAAAATGCGAAAATCTTTCGATATGCTAAGAAAGGGATTCTAGTTCCACGAAAATATTATAGGTCCATTCTCTGAATACTTAAAAAAGATGCGAAAGTTTTTATGAGTGTATCTTTCATAAGAGATCGCACACAAAGTAATATTCCAATTTTTTTTTTAATTTTTCGATTCGAAATACAAGAGAAAACGAGAAATGCTAAATAGAAATAGAACGCTGCGATTCAGTTTTTGTTTCCTTTCCTTTATTACGTGTTTTTTTTAGATATTATACTAATGATTTTTTTTTATGTGGCTATATTGCATAACAAAAATTACTATCCAAATTAAAACACAGTTTTATAATATTTCCATTTTTATTTGTGGCTTACTATACAAATTTCATGAATTTCCGTGGGTTTCTATTCAAAGATATTTTTTTCATAACGAAGCATTTAAGTGTAAAGAGAAATTTCTTTAAATGGAAGTTTCACTGATAGGTTCATTGCTGGGTGCTTAGTTTCGTATGATGGGAAGTTTATCTCACATATGTGATATGACGTACACGTTACATGCAGTGCATGTAACGTGTGACATAATAGCGATTGCACAATATTCTTCTGAAATGCCAGAAAACATGTTTTTTGCCAGTAAATAACATTGTTTGAAGAATTTTTGTAATTTTCTAAAGTTTTCTAAGAAAGTCACATCTGAGTCACAATGTGACGTCACTGAGTGGTTGTAATTTGGTCACAGATGTGATGTGACCACAGTGACTCGCAGTGACGTCATTGTGACCATGCATGCTATGAGGGATCTTTTGAAGAATTTTTGTATATATTTTTTAATTTTCTAAGAAAGTCACATTTCAGTCACAATGTGACGTCACTGAGGGGTGACATTTTGGTCACAGATGTGACGTCACATTTCAGTCACAATTTGACGTCACTGAAGGGTGGTATTTTGGTCACAGGCGTGACGTCACATTTTAGTCACAATGTGACGTCACTGAGCGGTGGCATTTTGGTCACAGTTGTGACGTGACCACAGTGACTCACAGTGACGTCACTGTGACCATGCATGCTATGTGGGATGTGGGAGATTTTGCTGTCGTTGAATTGTAATTCTTGAAAGCGCGTTATCTGTTCTGTTGTGTCTTTTTAGTTCAGTTAAATATTACTTTAATTTAAAGAGTGTATAATAATTTGTTTAATATGAAGTATGTAAATAATAAACAGGGATGTACCAAATTAACCTAAGGAATTACTATCTGTTAGTGTGTGAGGGAGTATCACTTTGTAATAAAGGCACACTCTTACGTTATGAGTGAGATCATGAAGGCATTGATCTTACATTTGTGGCGCAAACGAGACATCTGTACTTTATGCGATATAAATTTCCGAAGCATGTGTGGCGCTCCAGGTCTGCAGTTAGCTGTGGTTTGCGAGTTTTATGCAAATTTCTAGCCCAGTCTCTTCAGTCTGCAAAGTATAGGAGCTCTGAGTGTGTGTGCAAGAGAAAGATTGTATTCGCTCTCCGCCCTTGGGTGTCTTAGACCAATTTGTGCTTAAGAGCCCACAATAGTCACAGGAAAAGTACACAAAAAGACCCGGATGACCATGTAAAGTCTATGGGAGCGTTCTTTTCTATTATCTCGTTCAAATTTTAATATTTTGACATGATTTTTTTCGCATAAAATAGTTCAGGACGATCCACAACCGGGCAAGTTTTTACTTTTTAGATTTTGGTTTTAGATTTTTTTTTAAAAAATTACTTTAATTTTCAAAACCGGTTTAAACCGGTTTTGAAACTGAAACTATCATAATATAAAAAATATATAACCAAAATCGAAAAAGTGAAAACTAGCCCGGTTGTGGATCGTCCTGAACTATTTTATGCAAAAAAAATCATGTCAAAATATTAAAATTTGAACGAGATATTAGAAAAGAACGCTCCCATAGACTTTACATGGTCATCCGGGTCTTTTTCTGTAATTTTCCTGTGACTATTGTGGGCTCTTAACACATAACTTTGAAGCCCCTTTGATGGTATATGGACATGCAGTTCAGAGAAAGAGTAAAATGAACCGTGGTAAGGTATGTTAGAATTAACTTTAAATTTCATTTGCTTTTGTAAATAAAGAGATCAGTAAGAGCCATGGGTTGTCATTCTAGAGATAGCTAGAAAAGCCCCAAACAGTTTTGCAGCAGGCCAAGGAAAGTAGCCTAGAAGTATTGGAAGGAGATCGTGAGTAACAAAATCGTGATTATATGTTATGAGCATGAAGTAATTTCTAAATTTTTGAATCAAGCCCCATTCCCCCAGTACAATTACAGCTAAAATAAAAGTGTTTTTGTTTTAAATTAGCGAGTATGTCTTAAATTGCACGTGACGGCCTAGCCGGGGCGTCAGAAATTGCGCCAAGCATAATTGGGAACCCTGTGAGATTGTTCTAAAAGTATATTTTACCGGTTAATATGATGTTGGGGCCATTTTAACTTAATATATTTCTTTCAATAATGTATCTGATAAAAACATTTAATGATAGCTCGCTAAAGAGCGACACACTTTTGTGGGTGGATAATATAAGCAGTTTTTTAGTAACTTATGAAAGTAAGCGTTTTGAACAGACAGTTGCAGAATTGAAGAAAACGTTTCCTTCTTACAAGGACAAAACTATTTACGGGGAGAGTTTAACTGTAACAAACAGAATATCTATAAGCAGGCCTCAAACTTTTAACTACTAAAAAAAATAATCTAAACAAGCCAGTTTAGAAATAAAATTGGGCTCGACGAATTATTTGAAGAATTGTTAGATATAATACTTCCTCTATTTAATTTGAATGTACAGGATTATATTGAGCGGAGATTGTCAAAAAATTCTTTGGAACTGCATCAGATATTATTGAAGTACGAATCTCGGCACAGCTCGGATCAAGTGGAAATCGCGTAGCCCCCGACAGAGGTCCGTCGTGGACAACCAATTTAAAAATGAGGGGATAAAAATTTGAGAGGGAACAGCGAGTAATGAATAATAATTATTGAGATATAGGTGGTAGTAAATATGGATTTAGTCGAAATGTGTTAAATGCTGGTAATAGAAAGAGTAATGTCAGTAATGCTGGTAATTTTAGAGGTAATGACAGAAATATAGGTGGAGATATGCAAGTTGTCAAAGAGGGGGGGTGTTTGTGAAAGTAATGTCCCTCCTTCACGAGTGCAGCAGTTAACTTTGGATAAGAATTCTGGAGGCAGGTCAGTGGAAAAAGAAAAGCCTTCTGTATATCTAAATAGTGTGACTATTAATCCTGCGGAATTACCCGATTTATTAATTATTTTGGAATTATTGTTGTTATTGTTGTTATTGTTGTTAGAAGTGATGGTTATTGTTGTTAGAAGTTTCTTTGATACAGAAGCGGAGAGGACTTTTTTCGTAAGATGTTTATCGTAAATATTTTTCTTATAAAAATTTGAGGTTATCAAATCTGGTGATTTTCTCGGCGCAAGGAGTAGCATGTGTTAATAAAATGTTCAGGGGATTTGGAAGTTGAAATTCGTTTGCTTAAGATATGTTGGGAGTTTTGTGTACTCGATAGTTTAACAACAGAATGTATAGTGGGAAAAATTATATGAGGGATAGAGTATTTAGTTTTGATTTCTTTAACAAATCATTGATCATAAATAATTATCAGAATGTGCGTAAGAAAAAGTCAGTTTATGTGTCGGTTGATTTGGGGGAGGCTGGTTTAAGTGAAGTCGCTTTAATAAGTTTTTGGTTGATTTTGGCGAAGTCTTTTCAGATAAACCTTGTTTAACGCATGTTGCATGGCATGAAATCAATACTGGTTCAGCCGTACCTGTCGCTAGTAAACCATATCGATATGACAAAGTAAAGCAAGGTATATTTGACTACCACACACAGAAAATATTTGCTGAAAACATCATTATGCCAGTAGAATCTCCTTTGGATTTCCAGATGTATTATGTCGTAAAAATAAGGGTAAAAGTATAGATGATCAATGGCATGGTGATTTGCAATATATTATAGGAAATTGAATGCCATAACACAATACACAATACCCAATATCCAATAATGGTAATTGATGAAATTTTAGCTAATATTAGAAGTACAATTTACGTGTCAACATTAGATGTTACTTCCGGTTATTTTCAAATTGCGATGAAGCTTTAGGATGTAGTAAAACTGCATTTATAACTCGATATGTTTTTTTTTTTGCTTTCAAACAATGAGTTTTGGTTTATCGGGAGCTGCTATAAACTTCCAGAAGGCCATGAATAACATCCTAAAACTTTTACATTTTAAGGGTGTCTTGGTCTACTTGGATGACATAATTCTAATGGCAGCTAAGTTTGATGATTATTTAAAACTATTAAGAAAAGTATTCACTTTGTTGAGGGATGACGGTATAACAGTAAAGTTGGGAAAATGTAAATTTTTGAAAATATTAAAAAAAGGTTGATATTGTTAATCATCAAATGATTGGATACCACAGCTAACCTAAACATTATAAAAAATCTCTTTATTTTATTTAATTTTACTTTTGAAGAAGACAATTTAAGGCGATTTTCAACAACGCTTAACAACTGAAAATCTTCTGCCCGTTTTTTGACATTTTTGAACGAAAAAGCATACAATTGCAAGGATTGACTACTTAAATGTTATGGAATTGAAATGAGTTTACTTTTTTTTAAAAGAAAATTTGTTATCGAGCTATAAGTGATTTTCGTCATGTCATAGTGAGTTTATTGCACTCTTTCACTTTCCACATGCTTAAATTAATTTCAAAACACTCACTTTGACAGTATTCTTTGAAAGCATTTACCACAAAACCGAAAACACTTTTCGATTACAAAGTTTCTGAATAAAAATGCTCGCCTATTTCATGTGTTTGGGAACAAAATGAATTCAAAAATGTGCTTAAATTAGAACTTCTAGATTTAAGAAAAATCTTCACAATTTTTCGATTACATTATCTCTAAAATTGGGTAATACAAAAAATATTCATGCAACCTGATATTCTAAAAAATATATAAATATCTGAAAGATTTTGTTATTATTGATCCATATGAAATAGTTTCACAATTTATTATAAAAATAAACAAACTAATAAATTATTTGGTTTTTCTAGAAGAATCTGAATATACTTACAGATTATATGCTCAAAACAAAAGTTTGTTTCTTAACCATAGCACGCTGCACTATAGAATATGACGATACTTACCTCTACGAATTCCTTTTCGCGACTTAAGAAAAACTACATCAGTAATAATGACAATCTTTGCAAATTTTTATTCAAAGTCATCTGAACCAATCGAATTTTAATGCTGATATGTCTCCATTTTCGTTTCTAAATTTATTTATGTCTCAGTAATTTCTTATTTATGTTTTCGTAATTTTCAGTTCATTTATATTGTGAACACAATGTTTTGCGTAAGACAAAAACTACATAAAATTAATATTATTAATCTTTTCTGGATATAAATATAAATTAGATATTTTTTGGCAATAAAAAGTATTAGAAGATTCATACCACTCATATGCAGCACGTCGCGTTACTGCACCAGATAATGATAGTTATAGGAACTATTAAAAATTTCATGTCAATACAGTTCTCAGCAAAAGTTTAGACAATGGTCGATTACGCTTCTATATTCAGAAATACGTAACGAATTTTTGTAATTCATCTGTCATACATCACTTGTGACTTATCGTTTTTGCACAAGCAATAAATTTTAAATTACACCTTTACATAATATATTATGGCGAAAAAACGAAATTAACATTGTAGCAAGAGTATATACAATCTTTATATTTACAGAAAAATAGCCATAAATTAAAATGGAGTTGCACCCACATTGTCTGCATTTAGTGCAAAAATGTGAAATTCCATCGGAGAAACTAAATCCTGCGTCATTTGGGGGTCTATTTTGAACCAAACACATTCAGCATCAGCTCAAAGCTCATTAACATAAAAGTATAGCAAAATTTTGCATGGACTTTACAAGATATGATGTCACAAAGATATTCAATTGGGCCCAAATCAGGCCTAAACGCTTGCCAGTTGAGATCAGTAGTATTTTGAGAGTTAAACAAAGTTTTGTTTTGTATGCAACATGAATATGCGCATTATCTTGCTAAAATACATACTTTGGACCAGCTAAAAATTCCCCAAATAACTGTAAATTGTTCTCCAAAGTATGTGTGTAGCCTTGCGCTGCTTGGCGGCCATTGAATAACTCCAGAGATACTCCAGCATTAAAGCAAATTGAGGACCAAATCATTAAATATTCACCTCCTTGTTGTTGACTAAAGCAAGTCTCAGGCTTTTTTACCGTAAGTCATACCAATAGTAAGCCTACCCATTTCTACCACTCAAATTCCACTTTTTTTCATCAATTTATATCATAGTGTACCACCTGGGTTTATATGACATATGTTCACAAATACACTGCATCTAGCCAATTTGTAGTGAGATTTAAAAGCTGGTTGTTTTACCATTTTCATGTAAATTGATTTACCCCTTTCTTTAATTCATCTACGAATCATATGCGTCGACACAGAAAGTCCTAGCACACTTTTAATGTGATTAGCAACCATCATTTTTGTAAATGCCAGTATATGATTCTTTTGTCATCTCATTTTCTTGTCACACAATGTCTTCCAAATTTATATTTTGTTTTGAAGGAGTTACCCTTAGACTTTACTTCTCACTAGGGAACTGCAAGAAGTGTAAGTCGCCGATATTGACGACAGGGGTATCGTTGGAACGATCTCATCGTGAGCAGTAAAAAACTCAATGGAACTACCCATCGCAAATGATTCATTTCTGAGATATCTGACAATTTATGTCACGTAGCTAGTGGACACTTAATGGGGGACCGCAAAAATTTTTAGTCTCGATTTTAACGAAAGTGGTATCGTTCAAAAGATATCATCGTGAGGATTAAAAAACTCAATGGAATCACTCGTTGGAAATGAGACGTTTTCGAGATATGTGACAATTTGTGTCACATTGCTAATGCACACTGCTGGGAAACTGCATTAAGTGACATAAATTGTCAGATATCTCGAAAACGGCTCATTTCAGATGGTTAATTCTATTGAGTTTTTTTACTTCTAACAATGATATTTTTGCAACGACACTATTTTCATCAGAATAAAAAAAAAACAATTTTTTGCGGTCTCCCATTAAGTGTGCACTAGAACAGGTAGCACTAGCTATGTGACATAAATTATCGGATATCTCGAAAACGGCTCAATTCCAACGGGTAGTTCCATTGAGTTTTTTAATCCTCACGATGCTATCTTTCGAACGATAAAACTTTTGAAAAATCGAGACTAAAATTTTTTGCTGTCCCCTTTTAAGTGTGCACTAGCTACGTGACATAAGTTGTAGGATATCTCGAAAATGAATCATTTGCAACGGGTAATTTTCTTGAGTTTTTTACTGCTCACGATGAAATCTTTCCAACGATACCATTTTCATCAAAATCGGTGACATACACTTCTTGCAGTTCCCTAGTCAGACAGAACTCTTTGGACGATTCACTGTAACTGAAATTTCTGAAACATTCTTCCTTTTTCCATTTCAGCTTCACTACTTCAATTAGCTCATGGGTCATTCCACGTAAAATGAGCAAGATTTTGAAAAAGTCGTGGCCCCATGGTAACCGATTTTAATAAAATTTGATACACAGGTTCCATTCATATTCAAATAGAACTCTGCAAAATATCTTGACAAAAAATAAATTATTTTAGCAGTTTTGGACATTTAAATAACTTGTGATGTAGAACGGCATGTGTACAATCGTCTAATGTTGCAAGTTTACAGCTGTGTATCTTGAAAAATATTTAACATAAATGAGTTTGGCTTGCAATTTTATAAGCTCTGAATAATTATCTTTTTGTTTACTTAGCAATAGCAATCTGGTAACAACGTAATTAATTTTAAGTGGGTTGTTAAAATTGAAAATTTGTGAATTTTCAGAAAATTTGAAACGTTATAAAAATTAAAAAATGGTAAAACAAAGTGTGAAATTGGTGCATAATACAGTATTGTATATGAAGATTGAATTCCCCAAGTTTGATAATTATCATTTAATTCCTTCATCTTCAAAAGAACTTAGAAACTTTAAAAAAGAAAATAAAAAATCATATTTTTTCCTCTTATTTATGCTCAAATAATGAATAACGGACAGGTCCGGCATGAACAATATTGTACAAACATAAATATTAATAAGTCCATAATATGCTAGAAAATTTTCAATAGTGCCTTTTTATTTCTAACAAGTAAAAAAAAATTGTTCATAAAGGTAATTTTGTTACACTCCACGCAAAACTTCTCTTTAAATTTGCGCGCGTTTCTAAAAAATTGCACGATTTTAAGGAAAAAACAGTGCCGCCATCTATAAGATTTTGATATTACTAGATAATTAACTCTTCAAGCCTCATCGTTTTTAATATAAGTATGTATCCAAAAAAAAAAAAAAAAAAAAGGAAAGAAAGGCGAGAAGTAACGTTTGAATCTTTAAAATAGACACTTTTATCTATAATATCAAATAATTTGAAAAGATATAAAAGTTTTCCTTCTTGTGTAAAAATGCAATAGAAATATTGCCTTTTCCCGTCAAGTTTTTCCTTATTTAATTTTTTTAGCATTAAGGACTCAAAAAGGCATACGTGATTTTTTTTCCAATTAAAATACGTACTTTTATCTATAACGTCAATTAATTTGGCATTTATAAGAGATGTCCTTAATTTTTTATTAATAATAGAAATATTGAATTTTATCCTTGAATTTTTTTCCTTTTTTATTTTATTTTTTTTATTAAGGAATAAAAAATTGAATCCTAAATTACGCCAATCTTTTACTTATTATCCATTCTTACCAGAAAATAATTTATGATATAGTCTTTTCATTCTTAAAGCTAATAATCAAGATTGAAATTTCAAGCATGTAGACAAAATTTGATTTTCTATCAACTTTTAACGTGAGTATACATACTGAAATAAATTGTCCTGAAATCTATTATTTTGCATTTACCCATAAACATCTTGTACTTTTATCCCAATTTTCATTCAAATCTGTGACATGGTAGCCACAGCTAATTTGTTCATTTTGTATGGAATGACCCTCATCTGATTGAATATTTCCAGCTTGTGGCACCTTCTAAACGATGCTATAGCAAGGTATACTTAAATACTTCAGACATGCGACATCATGACATTGAAATTTTCATTTTTGCGTGAACAGTTTCCAGAAAATAAAAAAAATGTCAAAATTTAACTTTTTTCAATTAAATTAAATATTATCCTATATTAAAACAATTATTTTCGTTCTAAAATGTTTAAAATACATTCGAAAATATGTATAGTCATTTGTGTAACTCAAGAGCTCATATTGATTATTTAAAGGTTAAATAACACCAGTGTCCAAACTTTTGCTGAGTACTGCAATAAACACTGGGTAATTTTATATCCCTTTAAGACCCAGCTCGCACGATCGTGCGGGTTTGACATACATTTAAATTTTTGCTTCTAAAACAGTCGTATGTAATATAAGCCCAAATTGAACGATTGTTCCGGTTAGCAGAAAGAGTAAAGTATCTTTTTTTATCAACAGATTGCGGTTGTAGTCCATGTTTTACTTTCAGGTGGCATGTCTAGCTTTGTTTACAAATACAACGGATATAGCTCATCATTTTATCTGTCGTAAAAAGGTAATTATCAATATATTTGTAATTGCTTAGATAAATATTTTTTCTTTAATGTCTAAATAAGTATAATATAATAAAAAACATTAATTATAGACTATTTATTTTGGTCTTAGGACTCAAGATTTCGTCACCCGCACAATCGTGCAACTTGGGCGTTAAGTTAGTCAGTGCTACAGTAAAGGTAAGTGTTTTTCAATGTTCATTTTGATTTCTGTTTCAACAATTTTGATGACAGCCAAAATAAAACGAAGTATGCTATTACATAATTAATACTATATTATTTTCTTGGGTGTTGTCATAGATAACCCCCCTTTTTTAAATAATTTTTAATTTTTTTCTTTTTAATTAATAAAATTTTCAAATACTTTTTCTAATTTTTTATGCAGTACTTTGTTAACTTTTAATAAAGCAAAATAAAATATTTTTTCAGATGTCTAAACGGAAAAGAATTCTCACTCAAGAAGAAATATTTTAATTGATGAATAAATCAGATTCTGAGTTTAGTGATTGCTCGGATGATGACGATGTTACGGACAAAACATTTGAAGCAGATTTATTAGAAGGACAGTCAAGTTCAGATGAGCTCGATGAAGAAAAAATGACAATTTTGGATCATTCTTCCTCTTCAATGTCTCCTAAATTCATTTTCCAAAGTTCTACCTCCAAGGCGTTTTCGGAAAATACTAAAAGAATGAAAAAAGAAAAAAAGGAAGACAAGTGGATTGTTAAAAAGTTCATTTCTGCACCTCATCCTGGAACTTTAGATTTCACGCAACTGCAAGTATGTTTTTCATTTCTTAAATTGTAACAAAAAAAAGTTATAGATTTATAGAAGAAATTAAATCGATATAATAAATAAAAACTTTAAAAATATAACAAACATTTTTAAATTAATTAAAATATTTTTTAAGTCGATAAGTACTTCTCCAATATTATTTTTTTCCTTCTTTTTTAGGCTTTAGAGCGAACCATTTCCCATGTGTTGGTGATATTTCAAGTCTTCGCAAGTGCAGGTTTGAAAACTGCGAAAAAAGTTCAAAAACACGTTGTGAAAAATGCAACGTTTATTTGTGTATGCCAAAAAAAAAAAAAAAAAAAAAATGTTTTAAAGATTTTTACTGTAAAAAAGTAACGAATCCATAAAATAAAAAATAATACATCAATAATTACCATATTTGTAATTTTTTTTTGGTTCAGTTTCTCTCTTCTATCCATTTAGAGCCAGAAAATGTATAAATCTAAACATGTAATAAGTAATGATTTCAGAGGAAAAGCCGAACCCGCACAATCGTGCAGGTGCGGCTTTCACAGAAAAAGCCCAACCCGCACGTTCGTGCGGGTACACTTCACGCCCTAGGGGGGCGAGAAAAATTTTTTAATTATTTTTTTAGGTGTCATTAGGGTTAGTAAAGAGTTAATAACCAGAGGAATATAATATTTAATGATAAAAATGTTTCGGGTCTTAAAGGGATATGGAAGAATTAACGATTTAACTGAAATATTTATACTATATTTAGTGAAGAATATAGTTTATTTTTAATTAAACTTATCCTACACATACTTATGTAGAACCCGTATTACTTCATATATATTTCATTGAAATTATCTACAAACATTATAATAACAAAATAAGAAAGAAAATTCATTCATCAAGAATTGATTATTAAACAATTGTAGTTCTTGTAACGGATGTACACGTTTATAAAGTTGCAAACAACTTAGTAAATGAATAATGCAATTGAAAAAACTATTTCACAAAACGTCCACAGACTGATAGAATTTTGAAATTTTTGTCAATCTGTTCGTGATCTATATATATAAAACCGACAATGATACAAATTTGCTTTGTTACAAAATACATAATCCAGTCAAAATCCCAGTCAAAATTCCTCAAATTTTAGATGCAGAAACTTCTGTCAATAAATATAATTGCAGTCTAATAATTTATTTAGTCCTATTCATTAGATACTGAATATCCTCATATTAAAACAAAATTTAATCATAACACAACTAAATTCGTAATTTCAGAAATTAGTCATAATTTATAATTTTTTCATATAGTTACTGATCATGAATTTATAATGAATATTTTTTATATATACAATATAGCAGGAAAATACTTAACGCAATTATAAAACATTTTTGAGCAATTGACGCTCATATACAGGTACAATTACGAGTTGTACATGATCTGTTTCATTTACACACAATCTTACAAAACCGTAGTTACAGTTAGAAACGCATACCATAATTGAAAACGAAAGTAAGACATATGTACGATCGTAGACAGTAATGTTACCGAAATTATTGTTAGTTCCTGTAAGTGAACGAAAAATGCTATGCACCTTATATTATACATCAAACAACTTGCAGTACAACTGAATAATTAATGTAATTTTTATTAAGATTATTGTTAAAGTAACTTGATAAATTTTCTCTTGTAAACTATTGTGAAAACGAACTTCTTTATTAGAGCGTGTGAACGAATGCTGAAGGATTTGCTCTACAGAAAGCATTCTTTACTGCATTTCATAATTGTTTAGAAATTTTATTTTTAAATAGTGTAACATCATTAAAATATACCGCAAACCATTTTTCAAGAAACTATAATGTGATGGGATACTTTTGGATGTCAATATAAAATAACTATAAATTCTACGCACTCCATTTTCGATTGTGAACATGCCATGGTGAATTTAAAAAGAATGTACGAATTACATTTTAATCCGAAAAAAATACGAGTACTAGAACATTAAGAGACCTCAGAGAGACGGTCAATAATCGAACTGAATTCATAAACCTTTATATCTTTTGAAAATTTTAACATGATTTATAATACAGTTAAATTTTTCCAGATATTCAGTACTTATTCATATTACTAAAATATTTATGAATATATTTAAGAAATAAAAGAGAATGAAAAATATATTTTAAATCAATATTTACTTCCTTTTTATGTTCTTACACTTTGTTTCCTTAATGCATTGCCTTAAATTTATACGCTAGGATTCCACCTTCACACTTGAGTAAATAGTAATCACAGGTGACATAGCAGACGCAATTTAGCACTCAAATAAAATAGCCTGTAAGCATTACTTAATCTTAAATGGGACTTTTGCAATTAACCTGTCAGTAGTCGCGCGTCGGTCTTTTCGCCGCCTGTATAACTTATCTTCTCCTAACTTGTATCACATAACGAATACAACGGAGATCTACAATGTAGCTGACTTTGAAGCTTTCTTGAAGTAACAGGACAACTCTGTTTTTCTTTCAGGTACATTTTTAGAAACAAAGTTGAAATTGGCGAAAAAGTCTACGTAAAAATCCTTAATGTCAGTACATTTTTACTTTTTCCAATTACTCCAAATCTCATGAATAAAATGTAAAATTTAAGAAAACTGTAAATGTATATCTTCGTTGTAATGTTATTTTCGTATATTAGGTGAAAAATATTTCTTATTTTACATATTTGGTATGAGGGGGGCCAGCGGCGAAAAGACCGAGCGCGACTAATGACGTTGTGAAAAAAGTCGCGACTACTCGCGGGTTAAATAACGGCTTCTAACAAATATGTGTTACGTATTCTTCCACCTTCATTACAACAGTAACGTATGATATTTGCGAGCTGAATTATACCATTTATAAAGTGTCAAACAGGGAATTTCTTTTTTAGAAGCAAATAAAAGACAAGATTTGAAATAGCTATATTTAGTAGCTTTGAAATATATTTGAACTTTTAAAAAATATTTCAGATTCAAGCATGCTTCCCAATATGTACTTGCATATATCGAATTATAATGTTTAGTTTCAATGTACCGATAATTAAAATTTATTTTATATATGATTTTTAATATAATCTCAGTCGGTAATATATTTATTTAATAAAACGTTAGCAGTTCAAGTTAAAACTTCTAGAACTCGATCTTATTAATAATTTTTATTATTTGCTCTTATATTATTCTGAATAAATTTAAATACTAATAAATTGTTAGGTTTGTTTCCCAGTTTCACATAAATGTTTATACAGATTCCAAAATATCCGGACCTTTAAATTGTCAACCGTTGGTCGTATACATTTAGTTCCAATTGCAAAAATGTTTCAAATGGAAAACTAACATTTACTGGAACTTTTTTTTTTTGCTTTGATAAATAATTCTTTTTCACCATTACTGAAAAACTGCACCAAATATGAGTATCAATATGAATTTTTGCTTTTTGATGTTAAAAATCAATGGCTGGTTTTCTTGTTGTTACAAACCATTCGTATTCCTAAACGTTCTTTTAATCCCCTCGAAACATGTAACAATTGCACTGTGATTCATAAATATTGAAGCTGTAGGCTATTTTCATAAATATTGCCTCTAGACCAATACTTCCAAATGCAAATTTTCTTCAAAATATGATGATATATAGTTGCAAGTATTTGGAAGCGGGCATACGAGCTTGAAATTGGTCAAAATATCTGTTTTCTTTTTCCAATATTAACTGAAATCTTCTTTATTTGTGAATATTTTGACATCACATTTTTACCTATACGACAATCATATCGCGAGATATTGTAAATTTTGTTTATTGATCCAGCGCAATTACCCAAAGAATTAAAAAATGTTAACTGATTTTTCTTATTTCCATGTTTCATTTCTTATTTTCATTTATGTTCATAATTTTATAACTTGCTTGTTCAATAATTAGTAAGGCTTTTTAGCTAATTTAGATAGAGGTTTGAACTTTTAAATATTTTGTGTGAGGAGTTAATATGCAAGTTTGCAATTTTTTGAAACAAAATATTTAAATTGAGAGTTTGTTGAATTTTCTTCATTTTTTAATATACACGAAAGAAAAAAATCGTATTAAATGTAAAATCCCATACATCTAAAAATTTATGATCAGTTTTAAATTTAGTATTTACTAATGAATGTGAGAAAATTTGAAACAAAGATAATCAGATTTGTAAAAATAGTAGGGATTTAAAAAATCTTGGCCTATAGGCGGAAGTAGATTTCGAAGAGTGCTCATTTCAACAACAAAAAAATCCCTTTCGGCATGGCCTACAGGCGGAGGTAGATTTCGAAAAGTTTTCATCTAAATAAAAAAAAAAAAAAAAAAAAAAAAAAAAAAAAAAATGCCCATCTCTACTCAAATACCCATTTTGACAATATATTTTGAATTATATTCTTACTTTATTTAAAAAATTGACCAATGTGCTCATTATATAGTTCCTAAATAACAAAAAACTGTTAATTAAATTCGTTTGACGGCAAAATTGAATTTAAAAATGAGTCATAAAATAACTAATTTATTATTTTAATATATCCACAATTCTTTAATCAAGATCGCTTTGAGAAATTTTGTGCGAAGTGCCCACTTTGACAGATTTTTTTAAATATATATTTAGCTTTTATCAAAAATCTGACCAATACGGCACATTACACAGTTCCTAAATAACAAATAACTGTCAATTGAATGCGTTTGAGAGCAAAATTGAATTTAAAAATGAGTCATAAAATAAACAATTTGTTATTTGAATACAACCTCAATTCTTTTATCACGATCGCTTTGGGAAATTTTTTTGCGAAGTGCTTAATTTGACAGCTTTTAAAATATATATATTCACCCTTTATCAAAAAATCGACGAATACGCACATTATATAGTTCCTAAGTAACAAAAAACTGTCAATTGAATGCGTTTCAGAGCAAAATTGGATTTAAAAATGAGTCCTAAAATAACCAATTTGTTATTTGAATACCCACAGTTCATTAATCATGATCGCTTTGGGAAATTTTGTGCGAAGTGCCCATTTTGGCAGACTTTTTTGAAATATATTCTGCCTTTATCAAAAAACTGGCCACTCCGTCACATTATATAGTTCCTAAATAAGAGAACCTGTAAATTGGATGCGTTTGAGAACAAAAAAAGATTTAAAAATGACTCGGTAAAAACGCAATTTCTTAAATTTCCTCAAATTCCAATCAGGATAACTTCGTGAAATTCTGTTCAAAATACCCTTTTTGGCAGCCTTTTAAAAAATATATTCTGCCTTTATCAAAAAGCTGGCCAATACGTCAAGTTGTATAGTTCCTAAATAATAGGACCTTTAAATTGGATGGCATTGAGAACAAAAATGAACTTTAAAATGACTCATAAAAACGCAATTTGTTATACTTAATGAATTTTTTAATGATGAAAACTTCGGGAAATCTGTTCAAAATACCTTTTTTGACAGCCTTTTTAAAAATATATTCTGCCTTTATCAAAAAATTGACCAATACGTCGCATTATATAGTTGCTAAATAAGAGGATCTGTCATTTGGATGCGTTTAAAATCAAAAATGAATTTTAAAATGAATCAGAATATAAGCAATTTCGATTTGAGCTTTTTTCTCCAACTCCTATTTTTGTTTAATTTATTTTTGCTATAAGAATTGGTTCTATGAAAACCTTGTCAGTATAAAAGTTGTAGATATTATTCTGAAGATGTAAAATAAATTTAATTAGATTTAATTGCTTAAGAATTGAGTAAGTTATGGGTTTTTTTCTTTTTCCTCCCCCCTTTTTCTTTTAGTTTTAAATTTTTTTCATCGGTAAAAATTGGTCCTATCAAAAACTTGTAAATACAAAAGTTTTAGATAATATTGAGTACATTTATATAAAATTTAGTTGGATTTGATATCTTGAGAATTGACGAAGTTATGAATTTTTTTCTCCCAAAAACCATGTTTTTTTCGCCCCATCAGCCCATTTTTAACTTTATCAAAAATCTGTCACGCATAAACTTTTTCCTTATTTTTTAGAAGTAATATAAACTTTAAACTGATTCGATATCTATTTTAATTAAAAAGTTATCGCGTTTTTTCTGTTTTCACAAAAACCCTCCTAACTTCCACCCCCTTGGTCAGATTTTGCCCATTAACGAACTTAACCGAGATTTTATGCCCCTTGATTTTATGTAAAAGTTTGAAGAAGATCTGAGCATAATTATGGAAGTTATCGTGTCTAGAAGAAAGTGATATACACCGATAGATAGATAGATAGATAGATAGATAGATAGATAGATAGATAGATAGATAAACTTTTTTACTGATGGTAGTTTTGGGGTCTAGGAGTCATGATTCGTGTAGATCCGCAAAAATTTTTCAGAAATTCCAACATGGGAGACAATGCAATAGGTAGTATTTCATACGAAATCTACCTAAAAGAAAATTTTCATTAGAGATAAACCTAGTTTAACAACTTTATTTGGCCTCTTTTGAAAAATTTATAATTTCATTTCTCTCAAAGAACTTGTTATATAAGAAACATCTTAAGCTATATTCGACACAAATGCCCATTTTGACAACATATTTTGAAATATTTTATTAAAAAATCGACTAACACGGCATATTATATAGTTCTTAAATAACAAAAACTGTCAGTTGAATGTGGTTGAAAGCAAAAATGGATTTACAAATAAGTCAGAAAAACGCAATTTCTTATTTGAATACAACCTATATTCTTAATCATGATCACTTGGATAAATCTTGTGTGAAATCTGCCTAAAAACCTTTTTTTTTAATTTTAGCAAAATAGCTGTTTTAGAAGCTTTTTTTTAGTTTATTCATGTTTTAGAATTAAGTACTGTGTCACCCACATATTATTACCGTATTATTCAAAATTTAAGAAATGGTTTCAAAGTTATTGTATTCCCTTAAAAAATTCACAGCTTTTAAAAGATTGGATGCGCCCAACTGAAATGCGAGCAATTTGAAAAAAAAATTGTTTTTTTAAAGAGTCCTAAGAAACTCGTAAAAAATATTTTTGTTTGATTAGAATTTTGATTTTTTTCGTTTTTGTGATAGTTAATCATATAATTTGTGGACAAAATCACATTCTAAAATTTCTCAAACTTTTTAAAAAATTTAAATGATTTGTATTTTTTAAGTGGAGTAAATTAGAACCAATATAACTCGAAACATTATTCATTGGATTTCGATTCATTCAATTCAGATTTCGTTGGGTTTTTTTTCCGTCAAATGAGATTTTTAAGTTCGATTCGGGTTGTACTTCCATGGAAATTATTTTACCTAGTTCCAATGATGTTATACTTCACTGAAATTTTTTTGTTAGGTTCAGATTAGGTTTGGTTCAAATTTCGGGATTTATTTTTTTTACAAATTTTCTGATTCGGATTGGGTTTATGCCCATGGAAAATATATTGTCTTGTTCGTATCTGGTTATAGTTATTTGGTATATTTTCGTTGGATTCAGATTTGGTTCGATTCAGATTTCAGGTATTTTTTCAAATTGATTTTTAAGGTTCTGGTCGGATTGATATCCAGAGAAATTATTTTGTCTTGCTCCGGTCCGGTTTTGGGTTTTTGGAATATTTTTTCGGGTTCAGATATCATTCAATTCAGATTTCGGTGTTTTTAATGGAATTTTTAGGCTCAGGTTGGGTTGCGCATCAATGGAAATTATTCTGCACTGTTCAAATAAGGATATACTTCTCTGGAATATTTTTGTCAGATTCAGATTTAGTTCAGTTTTTAAGGTTCGGATTGGGTTCATGTTCATGGAAATTTTTTGTCTTGTTCAGATCAGGATATGGTTCTGTAGAATATTTTTGTCAGGTTTATATTTGGTTCGATTCTAATTTCAGGTATTTTTTTTCAAATGGAATTTTAGGTTCGGATCGGGTTCATGTCCACGGAAATTATTTTCTCTTATTCGAACCCGGTTATGGCTCTTTCGAATATTTTTATTGGATTCTGATGTAGTTTGCATAAAATTTCAGGTTTTTTTCAAATGGAATTTTTTAGGTTCGAATCAGGTTTATGTTCACGGAAATTATTTTGTCTTACTCTTATCGGGTTATAGTTCTTTGGAATATTTTTATCGATTTCAGGTTTCGTTCTGGTCATTTTTCGGGTTTTTTCAAAGAAAAAATTTAGGTTCGGGTCGAGTTGCATATACACGAACATTATTTTTCCTTGATCGGATTGGGGTATGCTTGATTTGAATATTTTTGTGGGATTCAGATTTGATTCGGATCAGATATCAAATCCATAGTTTTTTTTCAAATGGGATTTTTAGGTTCGGGTAGGGTTTATGCACATGGAATTTTTGTCTTGCTTGGATCGGAGTATAGTCTGCTTTTTTCTGGTTCGGATCGGGTTATGTGTTAATACGCCTAAACATTATGTTTTGCTACCATTCTTTTAGTGACTATTTTTGATATATAATTTATTTTTCTATTTGATATTTTATTACTGTGTATGAATCGTCTGCCGATTCGAACAATTGTACGTCAAACAGCGATCTCATTTTTGTTTTTAAAAAAATTAAAGTCTTAATAAAATTTCTACTTTAATAAAATGCATTCAAATTTAATCAATGAATTAAAAAAACTGCTAAAAAGCCTCACATATACATATACATATATTTACTGCATTATAACTAACCACACATACATTCTAAGGTACGAAGTACCAACGATCTGACGTAACAGCTGTGTTCAAGTTAAACTGACATTTTGCCAGTCTTTAAATTTTAAAGGTCTTTGTGGGGGAAAAAACAGTCACTTTTGAAATGTCAAAATCTCAAATTGGTTTCTTTCAGAGTAAAAAGAACTTAACAGAGTGGAAGTATTATCTCTGGAGGTGATGCTAAAAATGTAACCCTACATTAAGACCAATTAAGTAGTCTTTGACACGCCTATCAATTGAAACAGGTTTAAACCCGTATTTTTTTGCTCTTGTTTCTTAAAAAGAACTAATTTATCGCTTCACTGGTAAAAAATTATTAATTATTTTATCATATGTGTTTTAAATATCAATATAGAAAATTATTTTAACGTTTTGCATGAAAATATAACATTCTTTTGTAATACATTAAAATCGTCTGCAGTCAGAAATCTATATTTTAGATTAATATTTATTACTTAAGTTTTCATACGTGATTTTAAAAGAATTAATTTGATATTTAATTATTGCTAATTTTTCAATTTCCTTCATTTTAAAACCGAACAATTATTTTAATAAATAATAATAGAACAAAGACCATTTTAAAAATTTGCTATTTCCTCTTAAAATATGCTTCAATTGTAATTCATTTCTTTCAATTCGTCTTATAATACAAAATCCCTTCCATGTCGCATATTTCAGATGTGTATATTGATGGGACGATTACTGTTTCTAAACCAATAGGATACCGTCATTATCACGGTCAAGTACACGCCCACACAGTTTCTTGACAGGAACTCGTGGACAATTGATCGTGTGTGTTTGTTATTTATTTGTACTCGGATTGTTTGAATTTGTACTCGGTAATTAAAAATTAAAGGTACGAAAGAATTTTTTTTTTAAAATGACTGAATTTTATTTACTTCAATTAGAAATTATACTTCCTCTGATCCTGAAATAAATAAATAAATAAATAAATAAAAATTAAAGTAAGAATTTTGCTTATACGGATATTTTCGCAGAATACTTTTTTTCCCATTTGTTTAATATACATATAAATCATTTTGGAACGATATTTAGAATATTAAAAGGGTTTGAAATATTTTTTTAAATGTCTTATTTATTAATAAAAGACAGCCTCCAATAATTAAAAAAAAAAATCACCAACGGACTCTCGGCCCGCGATGGACTCGAACCCATATCCTCCGGTTTCAAGCTCGACGCTCTAACCATTCAGCCAGTCAGCTCACATTCATCCACAACAGATTATCGTTATAATTAGCACCGTCAATTGTCCACGAGTTCCTGTCAATCAAACTGTGTGGGCGTGTACTTGACCGTGATAATGACGCTCTCCTATTGGTTTAGAAACAGTAATCGTCCCAGCAATATACACATCTGAAATATGCTTCCATGTCCTTTTGTTTGGCACATTAAAATTTGAGCGATAAATGGTCTCATATTGCAAAACTTTTTTGAGACTTATTCACCTCCAATTATCTCATTCCTCTATGGGTTTCTTTAATTCTGTCTCAGCTTTCTTATTACTTCTGGGAAAATTTTTACACAACCAACTAACCGTAAACAAACGAAAGAGAAAAACATTGGAAAAAGATGATTTTTTATGAAAGTAACCTCTCGATTTTAATTAATTACTCAGTTAATAATTGGAATTTCGAAATTCTGAAGCTCAGGTGCAGCAGGAGAGATTTAGGGCTACTCTCAAAAAATTTTTGAGCTTCGTACATGCTGTAGATTTTGCTAGCCATCGCAGACACACACGCAGATACACAGATAGAGCGTTTTGCTCTTTTATTAGTATAGATATATAATTTACTGATATATATAAAATGCAAACTAATTAGCTGCTTACTACTCGAGATCTACTGAATGAAATTTTATGGAACTTGGAAAAATATGCATATTCCAGGGAAAGTTTTAAAATAGATCATACAATCTACATTGATTAGTTATAGAAATATGTTGGAAAGTTCTGTTCTTTGGACGAAAAGTTATCGTTATTTCTTTGCCAAAAAATATAGTTGATAAATAAATTAAAACGACAGAATATCTCAAAAGACAAAAAGTAATTGTTTCTGTATTTGTGACGTTTTGTTAAATATCTGGAAAAATACATAAGGAATTATGCTGAAACTCTAGGTGTGCAAACAAAATAGTACAGGCCATATATTTTCCGCAAATTCTTTTTTTTTCCGATATCCCATTGGAAACCATCAACAAAATAACGAATATCTTTTGACTAAGCCTATCAACACTAATGTAGCAAAAGCGTTCAAACTGCAGATTATAATTAAATGGTTTACTGTAATAAACTGTGTTCATTTGCATGAAGATAGCATGTGTACTGTTAGAGAAATTAAGGTTTTCATAAAAACAGCCCCAAATTTTGCCAAGTGTTTTGCTTATAATTTTCAGAATTTCTAATATAAAAAAGTTCTTTTCAGAAGACATGACAAATGATATTGTACACAAAACCCTGAAATCAGAATTAAACAATAATAAAATTTGTATAAAAAATGAGCAAGTTTGCTAAAACATTTTTAAGATGCATGCTTCGACGCAATCAAAATATAATTTGCATAATATGTTAGCTAAATGTATCGAGCAACTTTTGTAAAAGTTTCAAAACTATATCTTGAAAATTCTGAAAATCGTCGACAGAATAAGCACAAGATCCGTAGATCCCAAAAGGAAGCAAAAAAACTGAAGGATCGTATCAAAATATGTGCAATTTCATGTATGCTGCACTGACACTAATCAATGGATATAAAGACACAGCTCTTCATGTTTTTGCTTCTTTTAGGAAACAACGGATTTTGAACTTATTCTATCGACTATAATTTTCAGAAATTTCAAGCTATGTTTTTGAGTGTTTCACAAAGTTTCTCTATACATTTACATAACACATTATGTAAATTATATTTTAATTGCTTTCACGCATGCGCAGCGAAAAATTATTTAATAAACCTGCTCATTATTCATGCAATTTTTTTATTTTTTAATTCTGATTACAGCGTATTGTGTACAATATTGTTTGTCACGTTTTCTGAAAATAACTTTTTTTTTAAATCTTAAAATATTTGCAAATTATAAGCAAAAAGCTTGGCAAAATTTAGGACTGTTTTTATAAAAACCTTAATTACTCCACGAATATACTTGCTATCATTATAAAAATGAACAAAGTTTATTACAGTAACCCATTTAATCATAATCTGCAGTTTAAAAGTTTCTGCTATATTAGTTTTGACAGGACTATCCAAAAGATATTCGTTCTTTTTCAATTTGTTGACAGTTCCCTATGAGGTTTAGGGTAAACATCTTCAAAAAATGTATAACCCATACTAATAAATTTCAGAATAATTACTCGCGTATTTGTCTAAATATTTAACAAAACAACTAAAATCTCAAAGTAGTCACATTAATATGACTTGACTGTGTATATTCTGTAAACATTACGCCAATGCTAAGCGATACTTATGAATTGTTTTATGTTGTCCTGTATATTTTCTACACAACTTATGCAATCCTTATAATATACAAAAATTTTTTAAATAAAAAAAATCATTAGTATGAGGTAGTTAGTTAGTATTTATTCTGATTAGTAAGCAATGAGAAAATGTACTCTCAGCAATTATCACTAATAAACACCACTGCATCAGGTATCTTTTAAGTATCCCTATAAATGAATGTTAAAGGATATGCACATCATATTACATAGCAAGCATATGATATTGTATCAGAATAATTTATGTCTGAAAGGACTTTAGACATTTAAACCCTTATGTAACAGACATAATTTGTGTTATCCTATAGTTGAATGTAAATGCTTTACCACCATATTCTTCGGAAAGCATCTTTTAATGAACCTCAGAAATTCATGTCAGTTTCATTACGTAGAATAGTTGTAATAATATTCAAGTACATCGAAAGTTATTATTCATTATGGAACATAATGTCATGGATACTTTTGAATAACTCTGTAAACGAACAATAAATGCTAAAATCTTAATTTTGAATAGGAAATTTATAATGGCCTAAGCTTTAAACCTGTCTAAATTACATGGTAATCACATGTATTTTCGAGAGTAAGAGCAAGGCCTGTCGACCAGACGAGTAGAGAGATGGCCATACAACTTTCAGCAAAAGTCTTTAACTATGTTGGATTGTGTTGAAAAAGCAAAAAAAACTAATTTCCTCTTTGATGTATAACAAGCAAAAAATAATTAGAATTCCAACACTAAAGAAAATGCTTTTACTAAAACACGAAAACGCGCGTTTACGATGGTTGTTTTGCACGACAAATTTACTCGTAAATTTCTGTTTAAAGATTATATTGGCTAGTCAATGGTACGAATTCTGCGTACGCTATATTCGGTGTGAGTATACCTGGGTTAAGGTGGAGACAGATATAACCACTACTTGCATTTAATTGCCGGCGTGATTTATGTTCGCAAGCCGAGTATTTTATGTATGCCTTTTTCATGTCAAGGAAGGAAAACTTCATTCCAACAGCAGTACAAGGAACCTTTCCCTCAAGTAGGGTTTAAATCCTTAAATCTTCAACCTTTCTAATCTCTTCTATTTCTAATGTCAATAAACCAGAAGAGGGTGGCGAAAAAAGGATTTTCTAGAATTTAATTCAACTTGATAAAAATATACTTGTGGCCAGAACCTTAAAAATACCATAAAATTTTAAAATACAAAAGAAAAACTTCCATGCATCACTGAAACATAGTATCTATCTTCCAAATAATGTTACAATAGAAAATGTGTGGTACTTTATTGGGATATTATTAAATAGAAGCAATGTAATGGTTGCAAATAAATAATTGCAATATATAAGGTGGTCTGGTGTAATAACGCCAGGCGGGGTAATAACGCCAAGTGCTAATATTTTGCACAGTTATGAAATAATCTGATAAATGACACCCATGTGCTCTGCGCAGAAGGGTTTTGAATCATATAAATCGCAAAAAACAGCTTCAAGTTAATTTGTTTCATTTTTAGGTCTTATTGTTTTTACAAGCAACTAAAATTAACGCTTGATCTAAAATTTGCGAGATACGTTTTGTGATGTGAAGACTAAATTTTTATCCGGAAATACTTTGTTAATTACATAAATTTGTAGTACATTTCATGGACTTTCAAAATATTGTTGAAGATTTTGGATATCTTCTCGAGATAATTTGTAATTTAAAATGTACAGAGCAATAACTATAACGGGGTAATAACGCCAATCCTTGGCATTAATACCCCGGTTGATTCCCTACAGTGGTCAAGCTACATCCTAAATACTGATTCAAATAAACACAGTTAAAACTGTACAATGTTTCTAATAATTCTATTTAAGCTGTCCTTTTTAAGCAAAAAGAAGCTCATGGTCTGATATTCTTTTGCCTCATCCTCCCCCCCACACCATACTTTTATTTTTCTTACACTTTCACAAAAAATTGAACATTTTCAATAGCTTAGAATGCAATTTGTCAATTTCTAAGTTTGTAGAGTTTGTATTTTTAGAATTGGGCAAGCTACATGCAATTATTTCATAGTTTTGTTTGCATGGCGTTATTACCCATATAGGTGGGTAACAACGCCAAATAGCATTGGTCAAGAAATCACGCCATTACATTTTATGAATACATATATGTTAAATTATTTTTTTTATATAGATAGTCAATGAGTTGCTGTATCAAATCATATATTTGTTTGAAAAATACAAACTAAAACTAAGCCGTGAAAATTGGTAGAACCTTAACGTGGCGTTATTACCCCAGGGTACCTTATATATACATATATATATATATATATATATATATATGTATGTGTGTATGTATGTATGTATATATATATATATATATGCATACATATACACACATATTTAGATATATATAATTAAAGGAATGTAATGTATACATTTTGTTACATACATATAAGGTGGTATGGGGTAATAACGCCAGGCGGGGTAATAACGCCAAGTGCTAATATTTTGCATAATTATGAAATAATCTGGTAAATGACACCCAAGTGCTCTGCGCAGAAGGGTTTTGAGTCATATAAATCGCAAAAAAACCAGCTTCAAGTTAATTTGTTTCATTTTTAGGTCTTATTGTTTTTACAAGCAACTAAAATTAACGCTTGATCTAAAATTTGCGAGATACGTTTTGTGATGTGAAGACTATTTTTTTAACCGGAAATGCTTTGTTAATTACATAAATTTGTAGTGCATTTCGAGGACTTTCAAAATGTTGTTGAAGATTTTGGATCTCTTCTCGAGATAATTTGTAATTTAAAATGTACAGTGCAATAACTATAACGGGGTAATAACGCCAATCCTTGGCATTAATACCCCGGTTGATTCCCTACAGTGGTCGAGCTACATCCTAAATACTGATTCAAATAAACACAGTTAAAACTGTGCAATGTTTCTAACAATTTTATTTAAGGGTCCTTTTTAAGCAAAAAGAAGCTCACGGTCTGATATTCTTTTGCCTCCCCCCCCCCCCCGGCCACACAACACCTTTATTTTTCTTACACTTTCACAAAAAATTGAACATTTTCAATAGCTTAGAATGCAATTTGTCAATTTCTAAGTATGTAGGGTTTGTATTTTTAGAATTGGGCAATCTGCATGCAATTATTCCATCTTATTTCATAGTTTTGTTTGCATGGCGTTATTACCCATATAGGTGGGTAATAACGCCAAATAGCATTAGTCAAGAAATCACGCCATTACATTTTGTGAATACATATCTGTTAAATTATTTTTATTATATAGATAGTCAATGAGTTGCTGTATCAAATCATATATTTGTTTGAAAAATATAAACTAAAACTGAGCCGTGAAAATTGGTAGAACCTTAACGTGGCGTTATTACCCCAGGGTACCTTATGTAATTTTTTAAAATAAAATTTTAATTTTTCCTCCATCGTTTTTAAAAACAATAATTAATTCATTTTGTCATGACCTAAGAATTTTAATTAAATAATATATTGATTGCTTTATTTTAATCTCATTATTAATCCATATATTCTGACTGTAATCTATGAATTTAGATTAATTGAATAAACTGTAGAAAAAATTATTTAAATGACAGAATTGAAACCTAGCTAAATATTCACCTTTTTATATTTGGAAAAATGTAAACATCATTAATTAAAAGTAAAGCCTTTTAAACACAGTTTTTATATTGTTTAAACGCCTTACTAAATATTTTCAAAGATAGAATTATGCAGCGAAAGAAGGAATGTAAAAATGCTTTTCCACATTTTTTAACAATCCCAAATTATCTCTGTTCTTTAATATTCCCTGATGTCAAACAAAAAGAAGTAATTGAATTTCTAGTATGTTCTTAGAGTATGTTTGTGTTCTTTTACGGTTTAGCTTTAATCAAACTTATTACATCTTATTAACTTACGTTGATCTATTATTTGTTAAATATTATTGTTTGTTGTTATATGTTAATATATTAAAGTTGTAATATTATTTTACTACGAACACAAGATGTTAGTGATTTTGCATGAAATTATTTATTTAGCAATCTTTAAATATTGTAATTCATTTGTAAATAAAATTTATCTTATGTTATGGTCATATATTGAATGTAATACAATATTGAAATAATGATTATTTATTACATTTGATTATTTACTAAGTAACATAGTTAATTATTAAATATTTTTTACATTGTCAATTAGCTGTTTAAAAATGTTTTAAAATTTGAAGAATTTATTAAAATAATATGTTGTATCAGTACATGCATAAATATACATATTTTTAATGACATTTATTTTTACCTCCTTGGTTTTTTAAAACAACGATTAATTCAATTTGTCAAAACCTAAGAATTTTAATTGAATAATGTATTGATTGCTATATTTTATTCTCATTTTTAAATCGTAAATTCTGCGTGTAATCTATGAATTTAGATTAATTGAATAAATGGAAGAAACAAATTATTTAAATGATAGACTTGAAATCTAGCTAAATATTCATCTTTTTACATTTGGAAAAATATAAACATCATTAATTAAAAGTATAGTCTTCCAAACTCAATTTTTATTGTATTTACATGCCTTACTAAATATTTTCAAATATACAATTATACAGCGAAAGAAGAAATGTAAAAATACTTTTCTTTTTTTAAAAAATCTCAAATTGCCTTTTAACTTTAATATTCCCTAATGTCAAACAAAAAGAAGTAATTGAAATGATCTTTAGAAAATGTTTTTGTTGTTTTACGGTTTAATTTTAATCAATATTATAACATATTATTAACTTAAGTAAACCTATTTTTTGTTAAATTATATTCTTTATCCACTTAATATATTACGGTTGCAATATTTTACTAACTTTACTTAACTATGTTGTCTAGTAATTAATCAAGGGTAACAAATAATCTATAAATGATATACATAAAAAATAACAATATTTCATGCAAAATCTCCAAAAATTTGTGTTCGTGATGCAAGACGTCACAAAGACGTTACTGCGAGTCACTCTGGTCACACCACATCTGTGACCAAAATGCCACCACTCAGTGACGTCATATTGTGACTGAGATGTGACTTTCTTAAAAATGTTTAGAAAATTACAAATATTCTTCAAAACATGTTATTTACTTTAAAAAACCTGTTTCTGACAATTTAAATATCGTCGCTTTTGTCACAGTTTCGTCACAATGTTAATGTCAAGGTAGTTACAAATGGCAAATTTTTCACAAATTGGTCACACTGTGACTTCACAAAGTGGTCACAATGTGACGTCACAAAAAAGCTCTAAAACGACCATAAAAACTTCACATTTTAGTCACTGTGACTTCAAATCGACGTCACGTGACGTCACATCTACAATCGATGGTAACACAGTCACAATGTGACTTAACAACGACGTCGCAGTGACGTCACCATGCCTTACGGGGTGCTTCCCACAAGAAGGCGATTATTCAAAATTGGTGGTAGCTTAAATCTAATTTTTTTATGTAGTAACTGGACGATTTAAGAAATTATTAGAAAAAGAATCTACTTAATCGGACCTTTTTTAAAGGAGCAATAATGAAGGGAAACCAAAGGAGCCAACTGATAGTTAAAAACCAGGGACTTAACATGGAAACATGTTAAAATGCTTTAGTATTTAGCGATTTAGATATTCAAACTGTCTAAATTAAGCATAGGATTTGAATTATTCGTTAGAATAATAGTTTTAACAAATGAAACAAAATCTAGAAAATATTTTAAAATAGGACTATAAAAAAGGATTTTGTGCACACTCAATAAAATTATGAGGGTATTAGTCCTGGAAGAAGAGTTCAAATCTTAACTGTAAAATCATGGACTGAGAAGGTGTAAAAATTATAATGGGAAATATACATTGAAAAATAATTAAAGAGCCCTTAACTGGCCTTACAGCACCATAGAGGTCCCCAGAGTCTTAACTGGAATATGATAACGTAAATGGAAAAAGGGTTCCAAAATAAAGTTCGGATTAAGAGAGTTCAATTTAATAACAATTTATGTTTCAAAAACTTCGAGGGAACCTGTACCAAGCCCCAAGGGGCAAGAGAGTTTTTTAGCATGTAGTGAGTTACCAAAAATATTTTTATTAATTTTTAAAGTAATGGGAGGACGCTAGGAATTCGGATAATTTTTAACGAACCTGCACCAAAGATCCCAGGAAGGTAATATATGTTCCAAAATGGTGGTAGCCGAAATCTGATTTTTCTTTTCTTTTTGTAATTTATGACGTAGCTGGAGGATTTAACAAGTTCTAAAAAAGCTAGTGAATTAGACAATATTTAAAGGAGCTATAACAGGGGACCCCACAAGGGGCCAGCATAGTTAAAAACAGGGGCCTGACATGATAACATGTTTTAACTTAGTGCTCTAAATCTATAATAAGTCAAAATGAAACTTAAGGTATTTATTATTCGTTAGAATAATATTTTAAAGAAATGCACAAAAGATTGGGTAAATACTTACAAAAGGGCCCTAGGACTCCAATAAAAATATGACGGTATTTGGTCCAAGAAGTTGAGTCCAAGACTCAACATTCAAATTTGGCACTGAGAAACTGATAATTTTAGAAGTGGAAAAAGTCTTGGCACACAAATTATTCAAGGGGCACTGGGCCGGACCATATTATTCGCTAGATCCCTAGGGGCTCTATTATCTTATATAGAATGTGAAAACTTGAGAATAAGTAACTGGGAAAAGGAAGATTTAAAACTTACATTGTCATTTAACCCCTTGAAGGGCACCGGTATATTATATATACCACTTACTTTTAATTCCCTTATGCCACATTGGCACCGGAATTTTAGTATTAAGATTTGCTTTTTACAATGTACACGAAAACCAGCATTTACTTTCTATCACATGAATTTGTTTGTGAATCCCGGTGTCAATCAATCATTTGAACATTTTAAGAACATAAGTGCTTTGCCCCTCAAGGGGTTAAGAAACTCGGGAAGAAAAATCGATTATCTTATGATTCATTTGTCTTTTTTGTTGTTGTTGTTTATAATAGCTACATGTGTTATCATAATTTATTCATTTATTTTTCTTCAAAATACGGAAAACAATATTTCACGCGGATTAAAAAAAATTGCATTTTTTAGTTTTTAAAACCAACTAAGTAAATGTTTAGAAAATAAGAAACACAAATATTCTTTAAGATACATTTGTGTAAAGATAAACTGATGTGTCTTCCGTAAAGTAAGTTTGCAATAAACTAAAATTATTTCAATTGATAGATAAAAACGAAATAAAACCAAAATTCATCAAATTCTATAGTCGACGATATTTTAAACGTAATAGATATTATAATTACTATTTGTTTTCAGTTGATACGAGAAAATGACACCTGTCTGCTATTTCCCATAGTGGAAAGATATAGATGGAGATGCAGTATGCCGTAAAAATGGTTTGCAATAAAATGCAACTTATCATTCAAATTTAAATATCTCTGTTTTGCCCAAACAAAAACAAGCATGTGGAATAAAAACCAAATATTTTACATTCAGACATTTTTTTCCTAAATGAAAACTATTTGCTTATTCGTAAGCCCACTAAGCCAAGTAATTCTCTATATTATGAATCAAAAACTGGATTACTAAAAGTTTTGTTCATTTTTCCCGAAAACACGCGGTTATGTTTGGGCCTAATGTAGTGGATTTCAGGCTTACATTTTTCCAGGCATACATCACTTCTATTTTTTCTTATCACTCTTTGGTTACTTTCTCATTACTTCTCACAGAAATGTCGTGATCATGTTGCACCATTAGAGAAATAGAACTAAAAACTGCAAAAAAATATTAATAATAATACCTTAAAAACAGATTGAGATAGAGTTTGTTAACAAATTATATTTAAAGGACGGTGTAACTATTTTAAATGTGTGATTTCTAGAAGTTTAAAAATTGGCAATAACGAAAATTGCAAAACTGAATATTCATCGAAAAGTATTTTTATTCAAAAATTAGCGTATGCGTTACGCACATATATGTTTGTCCTTTATAATAAAGATAATAAAAATAATCAGGAATCATTTTTATAACTAATCTGTACTCTTTTGTATCGTTATAAATTCAACAACACATGTCATCAATATCCTCAGGGGAGTGTTACTCCTACAGAATAAAAATTACACTTAAGATCTAGTTTTTACGAAACGTAAGTATTTCATAATAGCATACATATTAATGACACATTCAACTTTTCGAACAATCTAGAAATAAATACTTTTTATATTTCTGTATATATTTTTTTCTATTTACGTTAAAACACAAAACTTAACTAAGATTGTAAAGAAAGAAAAATGACTTCATTTTTATTTAATATCTTTGTAAACAAGACTCGTTGAAAATGGCCCAAGAGTGTTCCACAGTACGTGACAATGCAATATGTTTTATGAAAGGAAAATATTTTCTTTCGAAAACCAAATTCTTAACTGAGAAATGAAGTGAAACATTAAGGAGAAGAAACAAGGTACTTACTCGATGCGTAATAACAAATGTTTTAAACAGGAATTTTTTCAAGACATTATGTTGAAAGAAATGTAGAAAAGGGATTTTTTTATTGTTTACTTATTATTCAGTATGACAAAAAAGTACTTAGAAAAATACTTAATGAAGTTCGTAATCTTTAAAAAGGCGAACATTTCTAATCTTTAAAAAGTCGACGTTGCTAACCTTTAAAAGGACTTTTTAAAAAAAAAATCTATGCGTAATGCACAGATATGTTTGTGGTATACAATATAGGGGGAACTGGGGTACATTGATACAGTTTTTTTCTAAGATTTTTTTTGGTGTCAAGAAAGTAGAAAATTCAAGTTTTTTTTCCATGAGGTGACAGCAAAACTTGTGTAGTATGTTATAAAAATGTACAATCATTGTTTTATGTAGTATTTTTGCATGTAATTTTAAAAAAATCAAAAAAAGTCATTTGTATCAATGTGCCCCATCCCCGGGGCAGATTGATACGTTTAAGCAAAATGACGACAAAATAATACCAATGCATATTTTTCATAAAAAATGAGTTAGAAAACCATTTTATATTTATTTATAAAAATTCAAATCACCCACAATTTATTTTTAAGCAATATTAAAGCAATCAAAATTAAATATATTATGACTTGATGTTCTGTCTGTTTCTTGTCTGATTGTTGGCTGTGGTAACTTTGTCATATCTAGCACTTCAACCCCAGCATTATCTTCTTTCTTATGAAAGATGAAAAAATTACCAGTTTTTCTGTTTATAAATAGGTTCATAAACAGAAAATAAAGGATAATTATATTAAAAATTCTGTTTATAATATAAGTATCATTTTCTATTCTGTAGTTTGTTTCTCTTACTTAACATTTCTCATGTCGAAAATACTTTTTTCTCTGGAGAATCGATATAAATGCGAGATTTGCCAGAATGCTGTCCTTTTCTTTTATTAGTTCTATTAGCACTAGATGCTGGGTAAGTTCCTACGTCTTCTGTTTTCAAAAATACTATAAAATGCTCTAATATAAAGAAATTAGAGCTATTTCACTTCAATAAAAACTAATATTAGAAATTTTTCGTGAAAAAAAGGTTGGATTAAGGAGTGTATGGTAAAAAAAATAATAAAAGATAATGAAAATATGAACTATTAAAGGATTTAGGCTGTATCAATGTGCCCCGTCATAAACTGTATCAATGTGCCCCATACAGCGATTTTGAATAAAATGAGTCTCAAATCCAACACTTCACAATATATCTAACAATAAATAATGAGGAACTGATAAAGAGTAGCAGTACTTACCAGGGAGAGTATTCATTTTGGTTGAAAATACTGGAACAGTTGTATAATAGCATTTCAATTGTACAACTCATATTTACTTTTGAACAACAAAAACAATAAATCACCCGTCCCATTTCATCAAACTGCTGAATCATTCCAAGATTTTCTGTATGTAGTTGAATACACTAGCATCACCTTTTGGAGCTGTTGTGAAACTTCCTGTAATGACCCTGTGAGCGGTAGAGGGGGTGTATCAATGTGCCCCATGTATCAATGTACCCCAGTTCCCCCTAGATGGAGAAAAAAATCGGGAATCATTTGTATGGCTAATATATGCTCATTTGTATCCTTACAAATGCAAAAACACAGATAATAATAAAAATTCATCAATTTTCTCTAGGGGAGTGTTACCTGCACACAATAAATATTACGATTAAAATCTGGTATTTACGAAATGTAAGTATTTCATTACAGCACATATATTAAAAACATATTTAACTTTCCAAACAATCTAGAAATAAATACATTTTATAACTTTTTTTTCTACTTATGTTAAAACACAAAACTTAACTAAGAATGTCAAGAAAGAAAAAATATTTTAGTTTTATGGTATTTTTATTTAATATCTTGGTAAAGAAGAATCGTTAAAAATGGCCCAAGAGTGTTCTACAGTACGTGACAATGCAGTATGTTTTAAGAAAGAAAAAAAAATCTTTCTAAAATCAAATTCTCAGCTGAGAAATAGAGTGAAACATTAAGGAGAATAAACGAGGTACTTACTAGATGGGCAATGAAATGTGTTTTAAAGAGGAATTGAAAAAAAAATTGAAAAAAATGGATTTTTTATTGTTTACTTATTATTCAGTATGAGGAAAAAATACTTAGGAAAATACTTAATGAAGTTGCTAACCTTTAAAAAGATGTACCTTGCTAACCTTTAAAAAGACGAACCTTGCTAACCTTTAAAAAGATAAGGTTGCTAACCTTTAAAAAAAACTTCTTTTTTTCACAAAATGACGTGTACGTTATGCACAGATATGTTTGTCCTATACAATATAGATGGAGAAAAATAATCGGTAATCATTTTTATAACAAATATATATTATTTACATTTTTATAAATGAGAAAACACGGATAATGGTAAAAGTCACCAATTTCTTCAGGGTAATGTTACCCGCACACAAACGAAATTACACTTAAAATCTGGTTTTTACGAAACGTAAGTATTTCTTTACAGCATATGTATGTGTGAATGACATGTTTAAGTTTTCGAAAAATCTAGAAATAAATACATTTTATAAATTATATATAAAAAAATTTATTTACATTAAAGCACAAAACTTAACAAAGAATGTGAAGAAATAAAAATGACTTCATTTTTATGATATTTTTTATTTAATATCTTTGTAAACAAGAATCATTGAAAATGGCCGAAGAATAATCCACAGTACGTGACAATGCAATATGTTTTAAGAAAGGAAAAAATTCTTTTTAAAATCAAATTCTCATATTAGAAATGAAGTGAAACATTAAGGAGAAGAATCGAGATAATTACTAGATGGGTAATGACAAATGTTTTAAAGCGGATAATACTTTCAAAAAATATTTTAAAAGAAATGTGGAAAAAGGATTTTTCTTTCTTTATTTATCATTTTTTATGAAAAAATACTTATGAAAATATTTTATAAGTTGCTAATTTTTAAATATTTTCATACAATACATATTAAACTAAGTTCAAATATTTTCATACTATACATATTAAACTAAGTTCAAATATTTTAACCCTGAAAAATAAAATATTTAAAGTTATTTATCACATTTATAGAAATAGATAAATTTAAAGCGATTTGTATGATTTAAAAAAAGCCCTGCAATACTTTCAGTACACTTATTTCTTATGTAATGCCGTAATTTCGGGTGTATAAGCCGCGGCTCAAACAATTCTTTTTGGACCCAGAAATCTTATCTAGTAATTGAAGACAAATATTTACGGCGATCTAACTAGTTATATTTATTTCTTAAAAAATTCTTGGTCGAAAAAGAATTGTTTGATCTGCGGCTTATACACCCGAAATTACGGTATATATTTTAGAGAGTTTTAAACTTCACAAAATTTCTTATTTTAATGCAATTTTTGGGTTCAAAAAGCGAATTTTCATTATTAAGATGTATTTATTTCCCACAGCTGACATTTCACATTTTTTTATAAACTAAATGTTTTATAACAAATACAAATTTTTATTTGTTAAACAGAAACATTTAATTGTTTGCTGGAAAATTCTAAAACGAATTTGAAGAAAATATTTTTAATGTCAGGATAACTTGTAAGAAAAACATATAACATTAAGAAAAAGTTGAAATAAAGAAATATGTAAATAATATATTTCTTAGGAATTCATATTTGGTCTCTAATCCAATATATATATATATATATATATATATATATATATATATATATATATATATATATATATATATATATACAGATTTAGCTCAACTGAACAGCTCAGAAAGGAAAATAATGATGTTTTTTTTTTCAAATAAATGCTAAAATACAATATTTCCTTCCAATTATTTATGTCTAATATACACGGAAAGTTTATTTAATTAAATGCTTCTTGTTTCTGTTATGGTGGAAACATCTTATGCTTTATAAGGCAACATTCTATTAAGTGCATTAGCTAGACTTATAAATTTTGAAAATGCATTTCTAACGGGAATTTTTTTAATCTTTAAAAACGTTAGAATTTATAACTTCTTACTATATAGATTACTATATAGATATTTTTCATATCACACAGAATTATCTCAAAGCTTATCTACAAAAATGTGTCAATTAAAAAAAACTATGAAAACTGCGTGATATACAGGGTTAATTTTCACGACGTTCCCAAATTTAGAGAAGGTTTCATTATCTCAATAAAAGAACTAATATTTATAAGTTTTTTCAGCTTAGACAATAGTTCCCTAGACTATGGACATAAACACATTATTGAACAATGGATTTTGTGATTTAGATGGACTATAGAACAATGAATTTTGAGCTTATTCTATCGACGATATTTTTCAGAATTTTTAAGCTATACTTTTTAGACTTTCACAAACGTTGCCCTATACATTTAACTATTGAATTCTGTGCATTACATTTTCAAGGCATTCGCAGATGAGCGATTGAACATAAGTTAGTAAACCTGTTCATTATTTATCCAATTTCCTTTTTTTTTTATTCTGATTGCAGGGTATTGTGCACTTAATTGATTGTCACAGTTTCTGAAAAGAACATTTTTTCATATTCTGCAAATTATAAGCAAAACTTAAGCGAAACTCGGAACTGTTTTTATGAAAACCTTGATTTTTCTTCAAATGTACATGCTATACTCTAAAAAATTAACATAGTTTATTACTATAAGCTATTTAACCATATTCTACAGTTTGAACACTTTTGCTACATTAATAAGATTATTTAAAAAATATATTTTTTATCTTTTATTGACAGTCCCCAATATAATTTTGGAAAAAAGCTTTTCACAGAAATATATGACGTATACTTTTCTGTTTACGCTCCTTAAGTTTCAGGTTAATTCTTCATTCATTTTTTACATATTTATTAAAATGTCTAAAACTGCAACTGACCGGTCATCATTTCATTGGCCATATAGTGTACTTTGGTTCTGGGTTTAATTTGTTGGTTATGATGTCTCCTTTTGTTATAAGAATTGTTCAGTTGTAGGTTTCTAACAAATATATGAGTAGACTGACCAGCATTTTCTTATAATACGATATAGCCTTTAATTTCGCAAAAATTTCATCTTGTAACTTAATTATCTGTTTGTGATACGAAAATTTGGAGTTGACGCAGACTGCTGCTCATGTGGTATAAAATAAAGTTAGAAGCAGACCAGTCATTTCTTCATCTACATCTAATAATCTTTTCCTAGATCATGATTTCAACTAGTAATTCTATGACGCACTTATTTGTATCGCCTTCTCGTGGTCTAATACAGTTTAATTTTGTTCACATCAAACAAAACATCACTAAACTAATTCATTAATATGTGAATAAAATATTTGTTTCAAAAGCATATCTGTTCCACATACGTTCACATTTTCAATAACTTTTCTTAATTTTTATTTTCTATATTAAACAGCTTTTCTCTTTTGAGCTTTTACGTCATTTTGAGTATTTAAGGTCATTTTGGTTCTGTGTTTTATGTAGAGCTTACATTCTAATTAGTTATAGGCATGTTCTTGCACACAAATTTTAATTGCTGTGCGGTAGAACGCGCAGTTTTTTAAATATAGATCGCTAAGTTCTTATATACTATTATAATGTATTTCTAGGTTTTCACAGAATTTTTGCCACTATTTCATTTTTTTTTATGATCACATATTATATGACTTTTATTTATCTTAAAAAATGAAAAAGGAAAGTAATTATGTATTGGTGCTGCTGTGATATCAAAGAGTTCTAGAAAAGGAGAAATCATATGCAAATCAAAATCATATATTTTAAACAGTGCATCTGTACACTTGCCACTATTTTAAATATAAGATATCAATATTAGCAATATGGTACCAGAATTTCACTTACATGTAAAGTTACGATGTGGAACAGACATGGAATATTTTAGGTAATGCTGTATAAATTCGAATGAAATTTTTAATTCATTAGTTTATATGTATCTACCTGCAGCTTCAAGTTGTTTCTCCTAAATATTTTAGAGTAACTTTATGTGAAAAAAATGCAATATTGTAAGAATTAATGTATGCGATTTTCTAACAAAAATTCGAATATATATAATCTAATAAAAATATGTATTGTATCAGATAAATTTTGGTACAGTTTTACCGAGAATTATTTCGAAACATTTAATGGAAAAATTTATTTTGAAGTAGACTACAATCAATTTGATTTATAGAATGAAAAGAATTTGCAGAAAAAAACAGAAGAATTTCTATGGATAGCCATTTGAACTACTTAAGAAAAGAAGAAATGAGAAAATAAAAAAAATGAAATAAAATGCAGTATATAATATAAAAGGACAACACGTTTATCATTATGCTGAAATGTTTTTAGCATAGTTTGTCTGAAAAATACGTTTATTACTATTTAATTCAAAAATAAAGATTTTTAAAAACAACTAAATAACAATGAATAAAAGTATTACAAATTTCATAAATTATAAAAGCTGTTTAATATCTTTAGATTTTTTTTAGTATACTGAGGTATTTTAAACAATTTCATTGAAAAAATGCTTTCAACTAAGTAATGGCATACTTTTCTTTTTCAAAAATATAACTTTTATATTTATAAGACTATTTTACTTTTATTAAAAAAAATCCTCACTACATTTAATAGAAAATTACGTTTTCAAATGGGTGTAAATTTTTTTAATTTATTTGAGGGAAATGTTTGTTTGTTTTTTCCGGAAAACAATGTTAATATATTTTAAGGCCCTTTGGACTATACAACAAAAAATAAATATTAAAAATGTGTGTAGTAACAAAATATTAAAAAAGAGAAACTTTTTTATTAAATGGGTTTTTTTTTACTCATTTCATCATCGCATTATTCAGTTTCACTGAATACAATTTAAATTAGAAAAATAATAATGAAACAACGACATATCAACTCGTTAAGAAATTCATACGCAATACAAAAATCTCAACATTTAATGTTTACAAAATCATATAGGTAAATGCAAACGAAGAAGAACACACATAATCCAGTAGCAACTATATCCTCACTCAAGCGTCCGATGGAATTCTTTGTAGCTTTACTCGAGAGGACTCCATGATAAACATGCTACACCTCTCCACGTCTTGAGCTAAATTGGAAGCTAGCGAAAATAAATAAGTCTATTTTTAAGCTGTAAAAGTAATTGTGACTTTTGGGTATGTTGCAGATATGTAGCAGAAGCATTTATTTATTTTTATATAAAATGATTGGGTGCTGCCCGAAATTATTTTTCGTAAATCTATGGAGAAAATACTAGGCACAATCAAATGAAAAGGTACGAAACGCCCTAACTACCAAACCGGTTGAAATTTTAATATGCCGCTTTGGAATAAAATAGTGAGACATCGAAAAGTGCGATTGGAGTATCCAGCGTAGTTGTGAACATGCGTAGGCGCTTGTGCATGTAGTGGGCGCGAAACTGGCAGCAAGTGAGTTCCGTCCAAATGACGCGGCAATGCCTGTGAGACCATGATGGATTTCCCATTGTAAAATCCGATGATTAAAGAGCAGCAAGATGTTATCAGATTTCTCACTGCGTCAGATTTTGATCAAACACCTCGCTGTTCTTTAATCATCAAATTTTGCAATGGGAAAGCCATGATGTCCTCACAGGCACTCCCGCGTCAATTGGACGGAACTCACTTGCTGTCTGCCTCTCTCTCCTTTCATGCACAAGCGCCTAATCATGTTCACAACTACGCTGAGTATTTCAATCGCATCTCTCGATATCTCACAACTTTATTAGAAAGCGGAATATTCAAATTTCAATCGCTTTGGTAGTTAGGGCGTTTCGTACCTTTTCATTTGAGCGCCCCTAGTATTATATTATGACTGGCAGTTGACAGCCATTTATACAAACAGCATAGGTTGATAGTTAACAGGCAAAGATGATATGTAAATCCTAATAAGTAATTTTTAAAAATTATACAATGTTTTATCATAAAATAATATTTGTCTATATATCTATACTAGCTGACCCGCCCGGCTTTGCCCGGATCTGTGATAATAATGATACAAAAAAACCCTATAATATGAAAAAAATCGATGTTAAATTCGCAAAAACTCGAAAAATCGTTAAAAATCACATCTAAAATCACATTGAAAATCGCTGAAAATTAAAAATCGTAGCAGACAAAATTCAATAAATTAAGTTAAAAGTTTGAAACAATTTTCTTTTTATTAATGTAAAAAAAGCCGCAAAATTCGAAAAAATTCTAAAAATCACATTATTTTTTTAATTCAAAAATTGCTGGATGAATTCCGAATAAACTTTATTGGAAAGAAAACTTAATTTAATATATTGGGTTAAAAGAAAGAAACCGTTTTCCTTTCACTAATGTGGAAAAATCCGCTCGAAACATAGAAAAAATGCTAAAAATCGCCTAAAAAATTAAGTAAAAGAATCTAATAAAAAAATCGAAAATCGAGTTTAGAGATGCAAACATTTTTGTATGGAAGTATCTTCCCTCCAAATTTTGTAACTCAACGCGCGGCTGTCTCTTCAGAACAGCGCTGACACACTCACGAACTTGTGTCTTTAATTTTATAGATATATGAGCTAATTTTTTTTTAAATTTTCGCTGTTGCTTTTCCATGTAAAGTGTTAGTATCAGATTTTTAATTTATGAGCAAAATCTCAAAAAGTTAACTTTTGTAAATTTGCAAAAAAAGTATAAAACTTTATTTTTTATGGGTGGTTTGAATAAAGGAACGTTTTTATTAAAATTGTATTATTTGAAAATTCAAAAGTGGTGCATGTTTCAAAAACTTTTGTATTGTTATTTTAAAAGGATAGAGTAGTGCCAGTTGTTGCATAAACTTTTATAATATATTAAAGGCGAAATAGAGTGGCATAAAGAAATATGTAAATTTCATCCCTCCCTGCAAAAAAAAAAAAAAAAAAAAAAAAAAAAAAAAAAAAGTAAATAAATAGATAGAAAATGAATGATAAATAGATTTTTCATTTCTTATTCTTTTAAACAAAAATGTGAAGCTTTCAAATAAAGAAGAATAAAAAAAGAAAAGTATTCAAGACATTTCCATTTCGCTGTTAATGTTCCTTTACAGAGCTTAAATTACTGTTTCTTTTTCTTTCTTACAGGAAAAATTGTTATTTTCCGATTTAAATTCAAATATTGAGCGAAGTTCCATATTCCATTCGCAATCTAGATTATAAAAGGAAAATTAAACATCAAGCCAGAAATGGCATGAATGTAAATAGGGCAACAAAAATAACTTGAATTTTACTATTTTTATATTTTTTCACAAATAAATTTCAAATTTCTCGGAACACTAAGAAAAGAGCAAAGTTGAATATTATTTGGATGTAATATCCTGTAAGATTTTGATTTTGTTCTTTTCCTATTCACAAAAGAAATTATTTTCAATAATCTTTCTTTGCGACTTCAATGCTTTTCATAAAATATTAAATATAAATTCTTTTTTTACATTTTCAAGCATAGTAATTTTTTTTAATTTAAAGGCTTTCAGTAATTTTTTTGGAATTTATTTATGCAGTGTAAAATTGGAGATTTACGAATGTCAATATGTCAACGATACTTCTTCTTCTTCTTCAACCGCTTTTTATTATTATTATTGTTATTATCAGCATTATTATTATTTGTGATAAGAATTTGCTCTATCTAAAACTTGTCAGTGTAAAAGTGGTAGATAATGTTAAGAAAATTTCTAATGAATATAAGCGGAATATATGTCTTCTGAATTCCCAAAATGAAGCAAAAAGATGAGGGGTTGCATCCATATATCCATTGATTAATAGCAATACAAAATACATAATATGGCACGTACTACTATATTTGAATAAAATCCCTAACGTTTTTGCTTCATTTTGGAAAAAGAGATTTTCAGTTGATTCTACTGATGATCACTTTCAGAATTTTCAAGCTATATTTTTGAAACATATACAGACGTTGCTCTATACATTTAGCTAACACAATATATAAATAAAATTTTGATATCGTTGACGCATGCGCAATGAAAAATTATTTACTAAACCTGCTTATTTTTCATACAATATTTATTATTTTTTTATTTTTATGATATGATATTGTGTACATTGCTGTTTATCATATTTTGAGAAAAGAACATTATTTTGTATTAAGAACTTTGCAAATTATAAGCAAACAATTTGGCAAAATTTGGGCCTGTTTTTATAAAAACCTTAATTTCTCTACGAGTACACATGCTATCTACATAAAAACAGACACAGTATAGTACAATAAGCAACTTAATCATAATCTACAGTTTGAGCGCTTATTCTACATTAGTTTTGACTGGGTTATCCAAAAGTTAGTCGTTCTTTTTCAATTTGTTGACTGTCCCTAATAGAGTTTCGCGAAAAATATCTTAACGGAAACACATGACCTGTACTAGAGATTCAAGATAATTCCTTATATATTCTTCTAGATATTTAACAAAATGTCTAAAATCGCAAGTGGACGTGATTTGACTGAAGTGAACAGCGCGAATGAAAGTAGAACACGTATTTATTATACTTAATACAACAAAACGACCCCGGGCTGTGATCCATTGATGCACGTCTTCAGCGAATGGAAGATGTAATGTCACAAAATTTCTGGCAGTATCTCGCACTTTTAAAACAGCTGACATGATTCGTGAAACAAGCTCCTCGGCTCTGTTCAGCATTTTACCAGCAAACACTTGTTATCTCCCAATTAGTGTCCTTTCTGTCTCGTGTTTTTTATCGCCACTACCGAAAAGTGTTTTTGACCTTTGTTTTCTATGCAAATCTTAATCGTTTTTATGTTTCCTAACTCCCTTAGAGATTGTCCCAGTAATTTCGGAACACCCTGCACATGCATGTGTATACATATCTATCCAAAAACTGTGGATCTGTTCCAAAATTAAAATTAAAATAAATAAACTTAACACAATATCAATATCTTAAAACCGTTGTAAAAATAAAATACAACTTAAAAACGAATTCGACATCTCTGAACAACAGCACAGCAAACTGCAAACAACGTAAAAAACGTAAAATATTGGAGGCAGGTAGCATGGTTTGTGACATGTTGAACTAACTTTTGCAGGTGGATCATAATCCTTATCATAATGTACAGTTTGAGCACTTTTGCTATATTAGTTTTGACAGGTTTATCCAAAAGTTATTCGTTCTTTTTCAATTTGTTGATGGTCCCCTATAGAGTTTCGGGATAAAATCTTCACAGAAACGTATGACCTGTGCTATTATATTTACACGCTTAGAGTTTCAGGATAATTCCTCATGTATTTTTCTTGATATTTAACAAAATGTTTAAAATCACAAGTGGCCGGTCATCTTTGGCCATAAAGTGTATGTACAGGGTGATTCGTAAATATAGAAAAAATAGTCTATTTATTTGAATAGACGTGTTCCTAGACCCATACTTCCAATAGCAAATTTTCCTTAAAAAAAAAGACATGTCGTATAAAATGGCATGAGTTGAAAATCTATGGGGGATTTTGTTTGAAAAAAAAATTACAAAAATTAAATTTTATTAGTCCCCGGAGAATAAAATCTCCAATATTGAAAACTTTCCTTATCCATTTCTCAATTAAACACAAAAATTTGCATCTTCATATCTGCAAAACTCACAGCGTTACGACCATTTAAATAATTCGTGATGTTTTGAGGGATTACACACGAATTAAAATGCTGGCAATTCAAGAAAGAATGCTACTTTAAGAGTTCTAGGAAACATGCAAATAATGTTTTCTATAATTTTGAATCTTCTTTTTTCTTCTGATGGTTAAACTTATAATTTGAAAACAAAATCACATTCTAAAATTTCTCATAAAGTAAAAATAAAATTAGTATTATTTATTAGTTATATGTTAGTATTTTCTTAAGTGGGTTAAAGTAAAATCGTTATAACTTGAAACAATATTCATCGAATTTCAGTTTTTTCACATTTAATTGAAAGTGAAACATGGTTGATTTTTTTAAATATTTATTCATTTTAAAAATATTTAATTATTTATACTTAAAATGAAGTAAATTTTTTTCAAAAATCATATGTTCAAAAGTAATTTTTTTTTTTCAAATTTCCTGACACAAAATTAATGTAAAATAATGAACAATAAGATAATCGACATGTTCCAAGTTCGCACCTTAATTTTTAAAGGTACTTGATTTAATAATTTAAGGACGAGAAATTGTGAAAAAAATGCAGTATGCCTAAAAACGCGTTTGAAGTTTTAAACAAAGACTGGCTAATAATAAAATGGCTTAAAAGCGTGCATGTGGGAAAAAATCCCTTCTGTAGCTAAAATATCCGATTAAATTTTACTTTTGCCGTTTGTACGTCCGTTCGTAACTATTTAAATGTCCAAAAGTTATTTAGAACAATGGGTTTTCTAACATGCTGATTAGGATTTTTTCATAACTTTAGCACTCAAAACTTCAGGCTTTAGGCTTTCTTCATTCCGGCGAGGTTGCTTAAAATGTCTGTATTCTGGGACCAGGCCCGGGTCCTTATTTTTTCTGAAGACTAGCCCAGGCCTAAAACATTTTTATGTAGATTTCGTATGAAATACTACCTATTATACTACCTATTGCAGTCGGTTCCATGTTGGGTTTCGGAAAGCTTGTTGCAGATATACACCGCTCATGAACCCTAGGCACTAAAACTACCATCAGTTAAAAGTTTATCTATCTATCAATCTATCTATCTTTTTATCTATATCACTTTTTTATGGATACAATAACTTTTATAATTCAGCTCGAATCTCCTCTAAACTGATACATAAAATCAAGGGGTATAAAATCTAGGTCAAGTTCGTTAATGGTAATATTGGACCAAGGGGATGGTAATAAGAGGTTTATTGTGAAAACAGAAAATACACCATAACTACTTAATTTTTTTAAACTATAGTAGATTGGAATAAAAAATTAAGACACTGTTAAACCACTAATTAAAAAAGTTAAATGCCTATGACGGAATCCTGTTTTAGAAGGAAAGATCCGTTGGAAACTGATCCAAGCAAAATGAATGAATGTACTTGAAAAGCTATGACGGAATCTTTTCTTCAACGGAAAAGATCCATGCAAAATTGATCCATACAAAATTTAAATAACAGTACCTGAGAAAAAAATAGAATACATTTATACCTCGTAAAAAGGGAAATTGTCTATAACGCATTTTTTCCCTTTTCCATGAGATCTCATCTGATAAGATTTTATTGCATGTCTCCAAAAAAAGTATTCTTATAAGTATTATGTATTTATCAAAGTCTCCGACAGATGGAATATGGGTTAACGATATTAAAGAAAAAGATTAATCATTTACATTTAAACAGATTCTTAGTAAGATAAATAAATCACAGCCTTAGGTGCTTCTTTAGTAACGAAAACTATAAACATTAAAAAGGAAAAGCTAAAATAAGTATTTTTGACCTGAACTTACCCTTAGAAAGCATTTTGTAACCATAATCATTTTAAAACTACGAAGAAATTCAGTTGGACGGGCCGGACCGGTCCGAATTTTTTTCTATGAGTCTGTTTACGACCTAGATATTTCCAGACGTATTGACAACCAGTATATTTTCCAGACAGGTTTAACGTAAAATCTGTGCACTGCTATTTTATGTTGAAAAAAAAAGAGACACTGTCTGAAATCAACGCTTAATAACGGGCAATTTGTGGATGACCCTTACCTTGCATTCAAAATGAGTTAAAAGCTAGTGAGTCAGAGGCATGGTTCGGTGGTGTAAGTCAAGAATAATGGATAAGTTTGGATTTTCATATCTCTGTGAGATTTGTAGATATCGCGATGAATTTTGTTTTGCTTGTTTTTGCTTTTCTTTAATTCAGGAATGGGTAAGGAAAATTTTCCTAATGGGAAATTTAATTTTATGGAGACAGTATAAAGTGTAATTTATGCATCTTCTCAAATAGACACTCCAAGGATTAGCAAATTATCTCATCAAATTTTGCACATTTTTGTATCTTTGTTATTGGAATTATGTCTCTAGGTGCAATATTTAAGGAGGTAGCCTAATGTTCCGATATTTATGAATCATCTTGCATATGTTATAATTACAAGAGGCTTGCCTACACACATACACAAATACATATAAATAAATATATAAAATATTTGTACCCTATATAGACAGGGCTCTCAAAACGGACATCCCTAATATTTTTAAAGGTAACAATTTTAATCGAGAGATGGCTCAACATTTTCGCGAAGAAAAGCAGTTGAAAAGATAATTAAGGCTGGAAAGTGTAAAAAAGCGCGCCATTCGCTATTTACGAGGAAACCTGTTGTTTCGAGATGTGCTGATCTTAATTACTTATAAGCTTAAATTCTTATTAGATATGGTAAAATTAAATGTTGAAATGTGGAGTATTTTAGAAAGCTAATAAAACATATTTTCGACTGTTATTGCATATTTTGCTTAAAAATATTTTCCTTATTCATTTGTTACTAGATTTAGTAAAACTACGCCCGGTTCCATATATGGACAGCTTATGTCCCCATCGACTACAACTGTAAGAAAGAAGAAAATTCAACGTAGCCAAGCAATAAATTGAAAAGGCATCAAAGTGGTAAAATCTTTGTACAACAAGATGCCATTTGAACAATCGCCCCAAAACCTTCCTCCAAAAAACCCTTGCAGAAAAATAAAAACAAGCCCCCCCCCCCCCGCCAGTAGGATATCTGTTGGCGAAATCATAGGCACCAATGGTATGACTTCCTCAACAAAAGAGAGCAGTACTGCTTCTTTTGCAGTATTGATGCTTTTTCAAACATGCGGCTATGCATCACATGTGGCAGATATGTTCATGAGAATTATACGGGACTTACTGCCCATGGTGAAAAAGTTTCTATTTGTCCATGCTGTGAGTACTGGGTAATAACAGATGTAAATTCGCAGACAGATGCTATAAAGCTAAGTAAAACCAACAATATTATTTCATAATATTAGGAACTAAGGAGCTTTGCATGGGTCTTCGAAAGGTAAAAGCCGAAAATGATACTCCCCTTTCGAAAATGCATGTTCTAAAGATATTTACTGTCCCCCTCCTCCTCCGAATACTTTAAGATACATTTTTTTTATTCCCTCTCCTCTAAAATCCCTTGGAAAAGTGGCTCTTCCATACACACTGTGTAGAAAGTCAATAAGGAAACACCTGTCCATAATAGGGACAGGTAGCTCCATATATGGACACTTGTAAACATTTTTTTGTTTTTATCATATAAATTAAACCAGAATAATTACAAGGTCGCTAATTTTAATAATAATAGTCAATAGTCCAAGGATAGTTGACACACATTTTTGGAGTCCTCTGAGGGTGAAAATGGGGGTGAAAAAAATACATTTTCCTTAAGGTGTCCATATAGGGTACAGGTACTATATAGATATAACTAATATATATTACTGTCAAATAAATATGTAAGTAAATAAATATTAATTTTTATAAATAAATAAATATATGGTACTACTCTGTTATCCCGTCGACCATTTTCGCCAAATTATAAAATTCGCCAAACTAATAGCCAAGTTATACTTGACATTATTTTTATTTTACATAACGAAAGAACAGATAAATTAGTAACACATGAATAAAAATACAGTTAAAAAATTAATTTAAAACCACTTGGTGACTTTTTAAACATGTTTATCGTGTTTAATGTGACATTCACAATCATCCATTATTGGCATTTAATATTATAATCTGGCAATAATTTTTGGTCGACGGGATTACCTAGTAGTACCATAGATAGATAGATAGTTATGTGTTTGTGCGTGTGTGTATAACTGTGGTGCCCTGCTAAAAGAAAATTACTGATTCGTACTTTTTAAAAACATCTATTAATTAGAAAAGCAACTCTAACCTCGCTATAAAATCTTTTAAAAGCGATATAAAAATTATATATCAGTATAACCCCGCAAAAATATTTTTAATACAAAAAAATTCTATGGGTTATTTGCAGTCTTAATAACCACACGGCAATGTTACTTCCAAGTTCTTTAATTTTAAGTGTTATAATTATAAAGATGCTTATATCTTTTTAAAAAAAATAAACAATGTTTTGCATAATTATGTGTAGCTATATGATTAAAATCAATACTATAATATAAAAATATAGATGTTAATAGCATATGTAATATCAGATTAAACACATATATGTAAATGAATTTTAGTCATTTGAATATTTTTTATTATTCATTAAAATTTAACATCGCGCCCTCCAATATCTATTATAATATACATAATAACTGTAAAGATATAAAGTTTTGGACTTCTAGAAAATTAGCGATAATTGATGCGTGTAGATACACACAAGCACAGAGCTAAAATTTACGGTTATTCTATTGTTATGTTACACGCTACCCACATTTATTACTGGGAATATACGGGTATGCCGAAATCACACATCCTTAGCTTACTGCGGCTGAGGGCGATTACCATTATAATTTGATTGCTGTGTAAATATTATTCCGCTGGAACCACATGAAATTCGATGCTAAAACAGTAAATAAAATAAATGATAGCTCGAACGTATGATGCTGTAAGTGCGATTTGATTCCTTTAGTAAACTGAAATCTGACTTGTCAAGAAATTTTTGTTTTATTTGATAAGATTTGCAACATTTTATTATTATTGTTTTTTTTTGTTGCTGTTTATTTAAGTGTTATGTCTTTTTTAATACTTTAATAACACCTTTATATTTTATTATATTACTTTAATTTATTATCAATTGTTTCCTTTAAGAAATTATGTAAGAAAAAATAGGGATGTTTATGATAAAGATTTATAAGTCTAAACTTTCAACGCCCATAAATAAACATATATTTATTTGTTTTCAAATCCATAGGTTTTAGTTCTCTTTTTTTCTCAGAAGTGTGTCATACGTAAGAAAATTTACAAGTAAGTACATAATTCTCAAACCAAAATTCAAAATTGCATCACAAAAACAGAAATTAATAAAGCATTCAAAAATGTAAAAAATATCAATTCAATATTTTGTTAATTTTACATCAGTCAAAAATATAAGTTTACTGCAGTTTTCACATTTATATCCCCCCGCACCTCCAAAAAATAAAACCAACTCAACTCCTTCATTGTTTAGACGAAGAACTAAGGTTTGACATTTAATGATAAATGATTGAAGTATCATATCAGAGAACGTTCGAGAGAGATCAGACATTTTTTACGATTTGATAAACTCTTTAGGACCCATTAAAGGCACAATATAAGTAATTTATCTAAATTCTAAGCTTATATCTCCTTTAATCTCAACTGTCCGGCTAATCATTCGCATTTTTCCTTAGTTTTCTTCGAATATTGAATAATAGTTCTGAGGATCTCGTACACAGTCCACAACGAATGGACCAACCCCTGTGATAAATAATCGGCCATCATAAACAACACCTAGCTGTCGTCCAAATGTTGTCAATTATAGTTGACAATGGGCGCTGGATGGTTAAAGTGTTTTATGTTCTGGTGGGTGAATGTTTTTCACTTAATTTTATTCCTCAAAAGTCATAATAAGACTAGAAATTGCGATAAAATTTATTTGACAGTAGGGAAGTGCATTTATTCGTGTATATGAGTAATCAAATTTATTTTCAAAGTACAGGCGATAAAGTGACATTTGCGGATTAAAATTAGGTGGGTAGAAATTCTGTCACCCGAGCTCAAACCGACTTAATTAAAACAATTGTGAAATATTTAAAAATACAATTTTTCCTTCTCTTATGAATCTCTTCCAAAATTTGTTTATATTGATGTGCTCTTTAATGCTAAGGACGAGATTTTCAGAAAAATCTAAAAAACTTTATTAAAAGCTAAATTTAACTTCATTTAAAAAGAGCTTTATTAAAAGAGCTGCATATCCTTTATTAAAATCTAATAATAAAAAATTTTGTCAGATCAACAAAGTTTTTCTGGTATACATGCTTACGCATCCCTATGCTCTTACTCTCTAGGATTACACATGTAAGCAAAAAGTAAAAATTACAGTAAGATTTTTTTTTACTTTAAAAAAAACTGAAATACGATTGTTATTTATAAGATATTTACATGAAATGTATTTTTTAAACATTAAAAAAATAAAAATTCCTTATATTTTGTTTTTTTAATGTCATCTTATGGGACCAGGTAGTGTAGGAACGCACCTAGAGCCTTTTAAAGAAATTCGAAAGTTTTGTGGAAAGGAAGTGGAAAGGAAAAACCACTCTACTGCGTAAATTAAAAAAATGATGTGTAATATTTTCGGATATCCACAGCTTTAAAATATTTCTGAGCCATTCTTCTAAAGCATCTGTTTCTAGATAATGTTGTGATCCACTGTGGCTCGTGGTTGTATTTTTAAAGGTTTCGAAACAATCAGAGATATTTTCAAACAATGAGTGATTATATTTCTAAAATTATCTGGTATAAAATTATAACAAACATATCAAATAAAAACGAAGTAATATTTACATACTCCTTTAAGCTGAACCAAGATACATTTTTGATGATTAAAAACAAAGATTTTAGGGGGCGTATTTTCTTCAATTAAAAAGCCAAGTGTTGCCTTAACTATCATTTTGTGCTCAATAAACAACTGATGATTTGAGATTATTCTACACATATTAGTTTTGTTCCTTAAAAGGTTGAAAGTAAACATTTTAAATTAATTGTTTTTGAACTTAATTAACATTTATCTACATTAATATAAACTGCATAATATTTTTTAAAACATAATTATCATACCAAAAAAAAAAAAAAAAAAAAAAAAAACTTACATGAATGTCACATCCAAAACTTTTTTTTAGATGGGAAAATATCTCAAAATGATGGCTCTGCTTTATTAGAATATCAGAATTAGAACAATGGAATACTGGAAAATGTATAAAAAATAATATGAGAATTAGAGCTTTACCTCTTCTAGTAAAACGGTATTTAAAGAGTAAAAGTGTGAAACATGACCAGTCCCGTCTCCATGGATTAACCATTTATATGCTGCATTATAATTTACTACAAATTTTTTTCAAAAAAGAATTTTCTTCAATTGCTACAGAGGTCGGAACATATAGGGCAAATTTAATTCTTCTCACCAGTATCGTTTATCAAGAATCTTAATGATATATTCCTATTGCATAACTTATAAAAATATATCTTGAAGATTATTCATAAAATATACTTGTAAGAAGAATAAAATTTGTCCTATATACTGCAACCCCAGATTACTACAATCAAAATAAAAGGATTTATATAAAATAATTCTCACCCGTGAGAAATTCAATTTGTTAGGGTTAATTAATAAAAGTGGCACTTAAAGTACCGCCAATACACTATCCTAAAATATTTTCGTAACAAAAAACCAACATAATGTTTCAAATAAAATTTCAACTCTTAAAAATGCGCAATAACAACAAATTCACAAGTTAACATTAAAAAAAGTTTAATTGACATAGTTATATTTTATTCATCAAAAAGGAGTAAAAATTCAAATTTGAAAATTAAAAATTATTGAATATTGAAATTAAATTTTATTAATTAAATTTTAATTTTAACAGAAAAAATTGTTATATTAATTTTAAAAATGAAAAAGAAATATTTTTTAGGTCTCGTTTTTGTTATCAGTCATTTAGTTATGTGATCTCCATATATGTAATACATGACCTTAAATATGTAATTTCTAGCATAGCAAGAAAGAGCCGGTGCCACTACTTTTTCGATATCCTTTAAAAAATAATAATGAAACTGAAAACATATACTAGGGAAAATACATTAACTGGACTAACTATACATTTACTGGTAATTATATTATAAAACAGAAAAAAAAAAACGATGAACTTTATAATCGAAAAGAAAACAAGAAATTTTTCTCTAGCACACAATGTAATGGTTGTACTTATACGTACCAACAAGTAATTGAAATGTTAAATCATGTTCATATACCGTTCACTTAAATTAGCTAGTCATGCCGTTTTCTAACATCATTGTGGATCATTGTCCAAAATTTATCCTATGTCCTTTATTATTCACTATGGGAGGAAAGTGAGTGGTATTTATACGTACCATCAGCAGATAATGCTTAAACTCTGTGAGTTTTTCAAATATGAAGAGGCAAATTTTTCTGTTTAATTCAGGACTGGGTAAGGAAAGTTTTAGTAATTAAAGATTTTATCATACAGGAACCGTATAAAAAATAATTATCATATTTTTTTAAAATATAGCCTCCATGGAATTGTAACTTTTGTCATGATATTTTGCACCTTACTTTAAGAAACTTTTCTATTGGAAGTATGGATCTAGGGTCAATATTTAAAAAATAGGCTATTTTTTCGATATATAATAGATAAAGTAACATATAATAGTTTAATATAATATGGCGGAACATGTACTTTTTAATATAACATTTTGCATTGGTTATTAGTTATAAGTTAGTGCTACTTATCGCCTTTCATATATAACCATTCAAAATACGAGAACAATTTTAATACATGTTGAAACAGTAATCGATTTTTAATCAATATATATTTATTCTACCTAAATAAATCGGCGATTTAAACTTAAAGAAATAGTTATTAGACATTTATTTTTATTACAATATAATAAATTGCATTTTCACTGCATATTAAATACTCGTGGGAGGAAATATTTACAAGGGAATAGATTTTTCTAAATTAGGGAATTATTAGAAGTCAATTGTGCTTCCCTTTTATTTAATAATTTCAATGCTGTGTTATAGTATTCTGTCTGCAGAGTTTGAAACTTATCAAGGGGACAAAACACATCATGCAAACAAGTGACAGATTTTTGTTCGGCTTTCGAGATTAACTGGAATGTTTGACTGTTGATATTGCGAACTCTACTATTCCAAATCTGAACTATGTTGAGAGACCAAGAGCAAACCGGACAATAAAGTGTGGTAATCTTATTACTAATTTGAACTATTTCTTTGAGTCTATTGCAGAAGGATTGATGAAAAAATGGCAAAATTAGGTAATTTTTTATCTAGTTTTAAAATGGCGTTCTACCGTGTGGGTATAATTATACATATTTTGTTGTCCATCTAGAAAAGCAATTCGAAGTATAACTCACTGCTCAATCTCTTTGGGAGTTTCTTAACAGCTGACGCGTAGAAAATACCTCCTTATTCACTAGAAGGTCAGGTCAGTATAAATTAATTCCATCTAGACTATCGAAGTTATTGATCCCTTTCAATTCAGAAAATAATTTTTTATTAATCAATTCGTTTGTAGTCATTTCTAGGCATTCTGAATACGGTGTCTGTAATGCAGAATGTTATACTGGTGAACATCGATGGGGTTTTAAATACTTTGGAATTATCAACTTTTATTATTAATCTTTATATAGTCAACGTTATTTTATATAGTCCACGACGTTATACTAACGATAACGTCTTTATCCCTCTTCCATTTTCTTTGCCGTCATTCTTTTCTTTCTAGGATGTTTCACTTTTCTTCCCAGTTTGTCTAGTGACCACCATTTTTGTTCTAAAGGGAAAAATCTATCGACTTTCACTTTTGTTTACTATGAAGATTCTATTCCAATAAAAAAGTAAGTGTTCACTGTAAAAATTTTGGTCATTTTGCTGCATCGTCACTCCCCCGCTTTCATAGAATCTCTCTCTCTTGACCCATGAGAATGCTCCATAATAGGCTGAAGTAATCATTTTCTACAAAAGCGGTGGAGTGACGATGCAGCAAAAGGATCAATTTTTTACAGTGTTGTCATTTGAAATCTTTGAAGTTTTGTCATTGTAGGAGTTATCTGTTGTTTTTCATAATTCTTTCGCGCTCACCTCAAAACACGTTAACCCAAAAATTTCATTCGTTTTGTGCGACTGATTGTTATTATATACACGATGAATTTTCCTAGCAAACATTAAATGATTATTCAATTTTTGTGTCGTTCCTATAATTTTGCACACAGTTTTAATAGTAGTACTACTTCTAAGGGATGTAGTACATTGATTTTACAAATAAAATTAATGCGTGCTTTTAAAGAAATAATTCAACACATACAATACAAAAGCAGCGTCAGCTGGAGTCTTTAGAAATGACGAATAGACAGAAACTCGGGGGTAGCAAATGTCCTAAATAGTCTTATATCCCGAGAACTAGCAAGTAATTTGTAGCAGATACTTGATTAAAAAGTTAGTACTATAGTAGTTTAACCCTATCAAATTATAAAGTGATTCACGTGCCCGCTATATGCAAGGCTCTGAAGTCGGCGTCTGACGCATTTTTGCGAAGAATAGCTGCAGTCGGAGTCACTAAAAAACAAACCGACTTCGACTTTTCTTTTAGACAATTTCAGTTGAAAGCAAACTAATTATATGTATTTTTTAATTTTTAAAACTTATTGTTATTACTATTTTTGCATTTATTATGCTACCCAAGTTGAAGATGGCCAAATTACTGCATGGCGTGCTAAGTTTTTAATTAAAAAATTTAGTTGATCCAGAATTATTTCCGAACTAATAAAATTTTCATCTTTATATATTTTACCTTTCCATCGATTTTTTTCAGCTCTAAAGAATATGAAATAGCATCAAAATTGTAATTATTTCACCTTTTTGAGTCCACGGTTCCGATAAAGTAAAATGTTGGCCTTATTATACTTTTTGATTTCAACAGTTTGATTATTCGTGTGTCTTGGATATGAAATTTAAAGTTAGCAAAATGTAATTTTTTTTCTCTTAAAGCTCTAAAAACGGAATTAATATTGAAATGGGAGATTTTGCGTTATTCTTCATCCGTTCTCTCGTAATTATAGCCAGCAGCAACACTACTATACTAGATACCCTGGAGTCGCAGTAGTTAAAAGTTTCGGAGACGGAGTAAGCTGATTTTTCCACGGTCTCCGCACTGTACGGTGGTGGATTCGCGACTTACAAAATTTGTACCTTTGGACACATTTATGAAAAAAAAAATAGGTTAGTGATGAAATCGGCAATTTATATTTAAGAAAATATATTTGTTTTTTAATGTAAAAATTAAATGGCGAGCGTTCAAAAAAGCTACCGGGACTACAAATGAAAGACGCTTTGACTTTTTGAATTAATAAATTGCACAAAAGTTAAATTACTTAACCATTTTCATTTCCTTTCATACAAGATACTCATATAAGATAAATATTTATAGCATTTTGAGAGAATTTCCTAATTGTGATTTTTATCCCACGGGAAACGTATAAAAATTTCTTTTTTGTATTTTCTCAAATAGATCCCTCATGGAGTTTCAACTTATCTCATTAATTTTGCATCTTTTTATGAAATTTCGTATTTTGAAGTATGTGCTTAGGTGCAATATTTAAAGAGATAGTTTATTGTTTCGATATTTGGGAATCAGGCTGTACAATCACTTCTATTCTGTCTAGTTTAATTCAAGTAAATTAAAACAACTTCTTTAAATCTACTTGTATGATTTTAATTTATGAATTTCGATTCATAATAAATGAAAAACAAAGTATAAAACTATTTATGCAAACTAGTAGAATTCAACCTTAATTGAGAATTAAAACAACCCTAAAAATAATATGCGATGTTTTAATAAATACTTTGAATAATGAATTTCAACAAAAAAAGGTTAAACTTTTCAAAACGGCATAGTTCCATCCTCGGCAATTTCTACACAATTACCCGTGTAGAAAGTCTATTAATTACGCCACTTTGCATTCATTAACTCTAAAAGCTCAACGACAACTCATTTAACGTCCACTTTGATAAATCACTTTAATTAACTCCGAGTTCGCACAAATTTTCATGCGGGGACAATAAATGTATTAAATTCATTGTTCTATAGATGACAAAGTTTAAAACTTCAAGGTATGATGCAACATTTTTTTTATTATGTTTGCGTAGTATTTAGATATTTTTGTTTGAAAACTAGCGACCGCAATTATATGTTTTATCAACTACATTTATTTAGAACGACATAAATTTATTTTAGTAAATTTTATGTTAATAAGAATATTTTTATTAATTAATTTGCATAAAATTAATACATAAATTACAATTTGAAACTGTTGAATGTATAGTATAGATTATAATTTTTTTTTTTTTTTTTTGGATAATTACACACAAAATAGCGTCTAAAATTAAAAAGGGCATAGTTCTATCCTCACCATTTTATGAGCAATTACTCGTATAAAATGTTCATTAATTATGCAACTTTGCATTCGTTAACTCCGAAAGCTGTATGACAAGTTATTTAACGTCCAGTTTGATAAATCACTTTTAATTAACTTTGAGTTCGCACTAAATTTCACGCAGAAGCAATAAATGTATTTAAGTCATTGTTGGTACATGGCAGTGGTAAAAGGCATTAGGAATAATCAAAAATTTTTGATGTCATGAGTAGAAATTTATATATTTTATTTAGAAAATTCGTTACTGGAAACACAGACTGACTTTAAATTTACATTCCATTTAATTGCATTTTTACATTAATCAAATTATTATATTTTTGATAATAGAAACCTGTTAATAAATACAATATTATTTTATAGTAAAAATATTCTTCATTATTTTGAATATTTTTGACACTTTAAATTTATTTTTCGATATTAAGCACAGAAAGATGGCAATTGAATACTCAGGCAGGTGTCAGACAAGTCACAAGTCAGACAGTCATAAACACTTTTGAATGTGGTTAGAGAAATACTTTTAAAAAGGCTCAATGATCTTTTTTTTCTTGATACAATCATAAAATTACCTTCTGTGCCACTGTAAACGATCTACAAATGCTATCCACTCAAAACATTATAAGAAACGTTGTGTATTAAACCTTAACAACCTATAAGAAATTTTTACTAATCCATGAATATTTACGCATATTCGAGCATAAAAACGTAGATAGATAGACGGATAGAAACCGAAGTTATGAACTACTTTCAGAAATATTGTAAAGTGTTAAAAAGAACGATAAATCATGATACGATATATATTATTAAACACATTCGCACACTACTACAATTATTTAGTTATCAATTATTTTTAATTATTTTTAAATTATTATTCAGGTCTTTATTATTTTAGTTGCCTTCATCTTGAATTTCAGGCTCGGAATTTATCTTAAACGGCTGCTGAGATATGGCAAGATGTTCCAAATTTTAGACCCCTCCATTTGCCCTCCTTAGGGGAAGAATTTTCAGAAATCCCGTCTCAGTGCACGCTTACGTCATTAGAAGTATTTTCTCACTAATTTTCATGCTTCTACGTTCAGTAGTTTGGACTGTGTGTTGATTATTAGTCAGTCAGGACAATCTATTTTATATATGTATAAATTAGAAATATAAATGCACTGCTCTTCATTTGCGATAAAGCACTTTATAGTTTTAAGAGCTTATATTCAGGATGTTCCTTATTTCTACTTTCCTATTGGCTGTTCCTTCTGCTTGCTCCCTCTCCCTCCCACATTCCCCTTCAGTCGTGCCGCTACATTCATAGTAGACGCACGTCTTTTTTGCGCTTGACGAAGAAAGACTAAGTTCTTTCGATAGGCCTTGCGCAGTTAACTTATTTTATGGTGTTTAAAGAAGTTTTTTCACTTCAAAAGCACTTTCTATTGCGAATTTTAATAGTACATAAAAATTATATGGCAAAGAATATTTATAAGGTTTAAAGCACATACAGATGGGACATAAACCAGATTAATAACACTTTTCAACTATGTTGGAAAATGCTAAAATATTCTGCTGGCACCTATAAGTGATGTGTTATCCCCGGATAAGTGTTCATTTTGATTGAGCTGTAGAAGAAAAATTCAAATGCAAATTTATATAGCACTATGCTCAAAATATGACTAAAATGTGATTGATAAAAAATTGATGTAACCTACCTTGATAAAAAATGTATTATTTTGATCATTATTATTAAAGAAGAAATTTGGAAGCCGATAACAATTGTTTATGCGTCAATCGCTTTTCCTTCGGAAATGCGAAAATATTTGCAGATCCGCAACACTAAAATTTAAACATAAAATGATAGAGATAATTTTCGTAGTAAATTAAGTTTTTCTTACAAATAAAATTTACTATTATTAATACAAGTATATTTAATTAACCATTCTTCATAAAAATATATTAAAGAAAAGTACAACCTTTTTTCTTGTTTATTAAAGATAATAAGTCAATTCATGAAATATATTTTTATTCCAAACATTTTGAAATTAAAATATCAATAAAATATTTAGAAAAAAATGTTATTAGGTATCGCTGAAATTACTATATACATTTTATAAAATTCACTTTACTGATTTATATATTGTTCATAGTTTCTCTTTAAAGCTTTTTTGTTGCAGTAAAGCTCGGTAAAACTTTCAGCAATAACTTTACGCCAGATGTTGTCTAGCTTTTCTTCCCTTTTTTTTTAAGATACTAAGATTCACATCCGTGGAAATAATCTTCTTTTAAAGTGTTTTTTATCCCGGAAAAATCGAAGATGCTTTTTTGTCATTTAAATTACTTACATACTTTTGATGATAACTTTTTTATATACATCAGGTCGTTTATCGCTTTATTACATATTTTATGCTAAAATAGATACATGCAATATGTTTTTAGGTAGATTTCGTATGAAATATTAGGTAGATTTCGTATGAAATACTACCTATTGCATTGTCTCCCATGTTGGAATTTCTGAAAAATTTTTGCGGATCTACACGAATCATGACTCCTAGACCCCAAAACTACCATCAGTAAAAAAGTTTATATATCTATCTATCTATCTATCTATCTATCTATCTATCGGTGTATATCACTTTCTTCTAGACACGATAACTTCCATAATTATGCTCAGATCTTCTTCAAACTTTTACATAAAATCAAGGGGCATAAAATCTCGGTTAAGTTCGTTAATGGGCAAAATCTGACCAAGGGGGTGGAAGTTAGGAGGGTTTTTGTGAAAACAGAAAAAACGCGATAACTTTTTAATTAAAATAGATATCGAATCAGTTTAAAGTTTATAAAACTTCTAAAAAATGAGAAAAAAGTTTATGCGTGACAGATTTTTGATAAAGTTAAAAATGGGCTGATGGGGCGAAAAAAACATGGTTTTTGGGAGAAAAAAATTCATAACTTCGTCAATTCTCAAGATATCAAATCCAACTAAATTTTATATAAATGTACTCAATATTATCTAAAACTTTTGTATTTACAAGTTTTTGATAGGACCAATTTTTACCGATGAAAAAAATTTAAAACGAAAAGAAAAAGGGGGGAGGAAAAAGAAAAAAACCCATAACTTACTCAATTCTTAAGCAATTAAATCTAATTAAATTTATTTTACATCTTCAGAATAATATCTACAACTTTTATACTGACAAGGTTTTCATAGAACCAATTCTTATAGCAAAAATAAATTAAACAAAAATAGGAGTTGGAGAAAAAAGCTCAAATCGAAATTGCTTATATTCTGATTCATTTTAAAATTCATTTTTGATTTTAAACGCATCCAAATGACAGATCCTCTTATTTAGCAACTATATAATGCGACGTATTGGTCAATTTTTTGATAAAGGCAGAATATATTTTTAAAAAGGCTGCCAAAAAAGGTATTTTGAACAGATTTCCCGAAGTTTTCATCATTAAAAAATTCATTAAGTATAACAAATTGCGTTTTTATGAGTTATTTTAAAATTCATTTTTGTTCTCAATGCCATCCAATTTACAGGTCCTATTATTTAGGAACTATACAACTTGACGTATTGGCTAGTTTTTTGATAAAGGCAGAATATATTTTTTAAAAGGCTGCCAAAAAGGGTATTTTGAACAGAATTTCACGAAGTTATCCTGATTGGAATTTGAGGAAATTTAAGAAATTGCGTTTTTACCGAGTCATTTTTAAATCTTTTTTTGTTCTCAAACGCATCCAATTTACAGGTTCTCTTATTTAGGAACTATATAATGTGACGGAGTGGCCAGTTTTTTGATAAAGGCAGAATATATTTCAAAAAAGGCTGCCAAAATGGGCACTTCGCACAAAATTTCCCAAAGCGATCATGATTAATGAACTGTGGGTATTCAAATAACAAATTGGTTATTTCATGACTCATTTTTAAATCCAATTTTGCTCTGAAACGCATTCAATTGACAGTTTTTTGTTACTTAGGAACTATATAATGTGCGTATTCGTCGATTTTTTGATAAAGGGTGAATATATATATTTTAAAAGCTGTCAAATTAAGCACTTCGCAAAAAAATTTCCTAAAGCGATCGTGATAAAAGAATTGAGGTTGTATTCAAATAACAAATTGTTTATTTTATGACTCATTTTTAAATTCAATTTTGCTCTCAAACGCATTCAATTGACAGTTATTTGTTATTTAGGAACTGTGTAATGTGCCGTATTGGTCAGATTTTTGATAAAGGCTAAATATATATTTAAAAAAATCTGTCAAAGTGGGCACTTCGCACAAAATTTCTCAAAGCGATCTTGATTAAAGAATTGTGGATATACTAAAATAATAAATTAGTTATTTTATGACTCATTTTTAAATTCAATTTTGCTGTCAAGCGAATTTAATTAACAGTTTTTTGTTATTTAGGAACTATATAATGAGCATTGGTCAATTTTTTAAATAAAGTAAGAATATAATTCAAAATATATTGTCAAAATGGGTATTTGAGTAGAGATGGGCATTTTTTTTTTTTTTTTTTTTTTTTATATTTATTTAGATGAAAACTTTTCGAAATCTACCTCCGCCTGTAGGCCATGCCGAAAGGGATTTTTTAATTTCTATTTTCAATTTATGTAGAAAAAAACTTTAAAAGCATGCTTCTGAATTTCTTTAATTTTCTAAACAACAAAATTTATTTAGGAATTTACAAAAATTTAATATTTTACAATAAAATATATATTATTATATAGTAAACTATACAGAGAAATTCCATATTTTAGGAAAATTTTATCAAAATAGCATATATATATATATATATATATATATATATGTGTGTATATTTATTATATTTAAAGAAAAGTAGCTTCAATATAACTTTCGGCATAGAAAATAACACAGGAAAATGTAAACTTCATGTCTCTTTGTTAAAGGAGTCAAGTCAATTCACTGAAACATATTGAGATGAAAATGTCAATAAAATATTTTAGGGGGAGAAGTCTATTGAGTAACACTAAACAAATGATATATTTTCAATAAAATCACTTTACTGTTTCATATCTCACTAATTTCTCTTTAAGAAATCTTTCTTCCAGTAAAACACTCAGTAGACCTTACTTTAATAAGTTTATACCAGGTGTTGTTTATCTTTTCTTCTTTTTATTTTTAAAATAGGTAGATTCACCCTGGAAATTATTCTTTTTGAAGAGATTGTTTTCTTAAAGCATTTTACAATGGCCTTTTCTTGTCATTTAATTTTAGACCCTTTTCTAGATTCATTACATGCTTTAAAAAATTTATTTATAACTAGTCAGATGTGCCAATCCCAAAAATTCATCTATCTTATATATATAATAATACTTCCCGAAAAAATAATACTACAATCTAGTCAGCAACAACTTATGTCAACTTCTAACGGAATTGTAAGTTTAATAAAAATTGGTGCATTTGTTTCTGTGATACAGTTTTTGCAAAATCTTTAAAGAAATTTTTATAACAGTGCTACGCATTCGGTGATGTACACAAAAAACTAGCCAGGTTTAATTTTTATCAGGTACTAGCTGAATCTGAAGTTTAATCAAAATCCATGCATTATTTCTTGAGATACAGCTATTGTGAAAAATGCAGCAAAGCAGAGCAACCTCTAGGGAAAATACACCAAAAGTTGAAAAACACTTCTACATATAAACAATTGACTGAATCCGAATTCTGAGGAAATTTCGTGCATTAGTTCTTGAGATAGAGCTATTGCAATAATCATGAATAATGCAGCATAGCACCACAACCAATTTGCATTAAAAGATAGTCAGCACCAAATAATATTAACGACGAACTGAATATAAAATTGTATGAAAATCTGTGCATTAATTCTTGAGATATTACTATTCAGAAAGCTGTGAATAAATCACCATAATAGCAATATATACCAAAAAACATATAAAGGCTTAACTGAATCTGAAGTTTTTAAAAATGCCGCACATTAATTCTTGAGATAGAATGCAAAATTTTCAGTCACATAGAAATCACAGAGTGACAAAGTGATAGATTAACAGTTTGACAGACAGACATTTATTTAAAACCATCAAATCACATTCAGGACTTTCCGAAACGTATAAATTCCTCAAAATCGGGAAGTCCAATTTTTTTACGAATCCAATAAATTTCAATTTACAAATTACACATAGGTTATAATACTCTTAAATCAAACAGTTTTAATATGTATTAATAATGAAAAGAAAATATATTTTATACGCTGTACTGCTATTCGGATTTTTTAAAGGCGATTATTGTTAAATTAATTTTTCGAACTCTTCATTAATGAGCTCATACAAAATTCTGAAAAGATCAATCCGCTAAATTTTGTGCTAATCAGATTATTATTTTTGTGTTTCTTTAAGACCGAAGTTATAACGTATAAAGATGTTAACTACTCGCTATGTGACACATACACTGATTGTCACGAAAATATGCAAGGAAGTGAAGAATGCATTGATGTAAATATACACTATATTGCCATTGATTATGGGACACTTGCGATTTTAGACGTTTACTAAATACCTATAAAAATACATGAGGAATCATCTCGAAACTCTTAGTGTATAAATATAATAGTATGAGTCATACATCTCTGTGAAGATTTTTTCCCGAAACTCCAAAGGGGACCGTCAACAAATTAAAAAAGAATGAATATCTTTTGAATAACCCTGTCAAAACTAATGTAGCCAAAGCGCTCAAACTCTAGATTGTGATTGAATGCCTTATTGTAATAAGCCTTGTTCATTTTTATGCAAATAGCATACATACTCGCAGAGTAATTAAGGTTTTTATAAAAATGATCCTAAATTTTTCCAAGCTTTTTCCTTATAATTTTCAGAGTTCTTAATATAAAATATAATTTTTTTCAGAAAATATGACAAATAACATTGCACACAGTACCGTGTAATCAGAATTAAAAAATAATGAAAATTGTATAAAAAATGAGTTGGTTTACTAAATAATTTTTTACTGCGCATGCGTCAACGATATCAAAATTTCATTTGCATATTATGTTAGCTAAATGTATAGAGCAACTTTTGTGAAAGTCACAAAATCATAACTTGAAATTTCTAACAGTAATCGTCAATTGAATAAGTCGAAAATCCGTTATTCTCAAAATGAAGCAAAAACAAGAGAAGTTGTATCCATATATTCATTGATTAGTGTCAATATAGAATACACAATATGGGATGTACTACTGCATTTGGATAAGATCCCTCATTTTTTTTTTTTTTTTTTTTGCTTTATTTTGGAAACAACGGATTTTGTCCTTTTTCTATAGACGATTACTTTCAGAATTTTCAAGCTATGATTTTGAGACTTTTACAAAAGTTGCTCTATACATTTAACTAACATAATATGCAAATGAAATTTTGATATCTTTGACGCATGCGCAGTAAAAAATTATATAGTAAACCTACTCATTTTTCATACAATTTTTATTATTTTTTAATTCTGATTACAGGGTACTGTGTGCAATGTAGTTTGTCATATTTTCTGAAAAAAATATTATTTTATATTAAGAACTCTGAAAATTATAATGAAAAAACTTGGAAAAATTTGGGACCATTTTTATAAAAACCTTAATTACTCTGCGAGTGTGCATGCTATTTGCATAAAAATAAACACAGTGTATTACAATAACGCATTCAATCATAATCTAGAGTTTGAGCGCTTTTGCTACTTTAGTTTTGACAGGGTTATTCAAAAGATATTCATTCTTTTTTAATTTGTTGACGGTCCCCTATGGCGTTTCGGTAAAAAATCTTCACGGAAATGTATGACGTATACTATTATATTTATACACTAAGAGTTTCGAGATGATTCCTCATGTATTTTTCTAGATATTTAGTAAAATGTCTAAAATCGCAAGTGTCCCATAATCAATGGCAATATAGTGTACATTCAAAATTTATTGGCAATAATTAGCTTGGAGTTAATGAAAATAATAATAATAATTATGTCCATGAAATGTATGTTTGAAGAAAGAAAATATGTCCTCGTTGTTAGTTTTATTTCTTAATGTATTCCGCAAAAAAATATTCCACTATATATTCTCCTTTTTAATATAGATATACATCAACATCATCTCTATAAACTGGTTACTAATGCACTGATGAATATTGCTCTAAAACAGATTTTTCCATTAGTTATGATCTAAAGACTTGTAATCCAACGAATTACAACCACTTTTCAGATTTTTACGCTCCACCTTACAGGGGTCATATTCGTCATTTTACATCTTTGGGACAACCTTATATGATACTTGCAATTCTACTTATTGTGTTGTATTTGTCCCATCCTACCGTTTAATGCTCTCGATGTCAAACAGTATTATATTATTTACGATGCATATTATCACATAAAAAATTAAATATTTTTTAATGCACTGATGACTGGCACAAAAGAATAGGACTGCCAAGTCCTTATACGCATTGAAATTGTTTAGGTAGAAATGTACAAAACCATTGAGATATTTACATCAAGAATGGCGAAAGTATGAAAGTTAACAGTTAACGAATAAAATATATCACGGACAAACTCAATGAATCAAGCTTAGCCAAACTTTAGACTGTTTGTCCTAGTTATATAAAAAATAAATTAAGACTGAGAAAAGAAGAACGAGAGGATTGGGTGTGATCTATAAATCACACAATCTCAATTTTTATTACAAACAATAGCAGGGATAAACTATTATTTTAACACAATCAAACAGATTGGGAAAGTTATCATACGAATTAAATATTTTCAACTGAGCAAAAAATGCCCAGGCCGGAGTCGAACCCAGATCCTCCGTTTAGAGGGCAGATGTTACACTGTTTAAGCTAACAGGAGAAATAACAGGTGATTATATTTTGTTCCGATAATCTTATCTGATTATGTTTATGGCATTTCATGTCATGATATTTCATAATTTTTAGAGTTCCATTCTTAAGAAATAAGAACGGAACCATTATAAGACCAATTGTTAAATGACTTATCAAGTACTCCTTATTTTCCAAGCATTTGGAAATTTTTAATTTACAGCTTTTTTTCTCGTCTTTAAGTTTTTTTTTTTTTTTTTTTTTTTTTTCGTTCGCCGGTATATGTCGCTACTTCTCCACCCAGTTGTTCAGGCTACTTTCTTCTGATTGGTTGCTTTTCTTTAGGTGGGATCGTTCCCGCAGAGGGTATATAACCCTGCGTTTGTCTGTCTCTTTGCTCAGTTTTCTTTTTCTAGCTCGCTGAGTTTTGCACTGATGAAGAATCTCGATAGTAGATTCGAAACATCTGTTTGTTACCTTTTCACATATTATTTGTGCATTTATAATCTTTGGTTTTCTATCTTTAAACATTTTTGCACAAAGGCTTTATTTGTTATTTTAACATTATAAGACCACTACTGTGCCTGTCTGTCACAACTGTTCTACTGGTAAACTCTGAAACGTGGAAAGTTTAATTTCACTGAAATAATAAAGAATATTGACCCGCATATAACTAACTGTTGAGAAATATATTGGGCAAAAATTTAGCTCTCCGAGCGTCTTGCATTTGGGCAAAATATTAATTTTATTTTCTCTGAATTTTGTTTTAAATGTCAAGAAAGTATGATTCTATAAACATTATATATAAAAAAAAACTCAATTACAATTATGAATGCAATCCTTGAGAGTATTAAGCATTCTTCAATGCATTGAAAATTCATTAAATCTGTAGATTTATATAAAATTTAATAATGCTTATATTGCATTCCAAACAATTGGAAGATTTAAAAAGTTAATTCAGTTACATAAAAAAAAATCTGCATATTGTACAGGTTATCGTGTGAAAACTGTTGTATTGACAATCTTAAAAATATATTTCTTTAATTTTAGGTATTATTGTTTAATTTTAATTTTAGATACTATATTTTAATTTTAATTTTTATGAAAATTGGAAAGTTTATATTGGGAATGTAATAAAGATTACTGACCCACATATTTAGAGATAATTAAACATTCAAGAATAAATTCTGGAAAATGCATAAGGGTAAATAATTTACATGCAAAAAAAACTTTTATTTATCTATCATGTGTGGTATCGTGTGAAAGCATTCGTAACGCTGAACACAAAAATATATATTTAATTAAAATTTCAGTATTATATTTTCAGAGATATCGTTGAAAATGTCCGGCAAAAACCATCCCCACCCCCATCTATTTCCAATTCTACTGAAACTAAAATTATTAAAAAAGAGAATAAAGGTACTAGAAGTTTATTTAAACTTTGTAGAAAATGATAGCGATTACCCTTATTCACATAAATTTCGGAAAAAGATCATTTTTCTGTTACAAACAGATTTCGATTTACGGGCTCGAAAATTTTTCCCTAGTGTTTTCACTTTATAACAGCCACAGACTAAGCAGATGGAAACTTCCACAACACCAGTGAAACCAATTTTTTAATTTTATATGTGTCCTAATAAAAACAAGTGGTTAATTAGTTCTAAAATGTAGATTTTTGAAAACGTCTAAATAATTCTTACTCTCGTTACTTCTATTTTCTTCAAATTTTGTAAATAAGTTCATTCTAATAAGAGATCAGAGAAGTGCTATTGATCACACCAGCAACTTCTGCCGAGGAGGTTCAGCAACATTGATCACTGGATCTCCGCATAAAAACAAAATGAAAAATTCTTAGGCGAAGAAAAAAAGCTCAGCAGAAAAAAAAAAAAAAAAAAAAAAAAAAAAAAAAAAAAAATTCACTTCTGACAACTAATTTCTGTACCTCTTTCAAGAAGAAGGAAAAAAAATCCAAACATAACTTACCTAACATCATTGATGACGAAAGTGATTCTTCTGTTAAAATTCCTCATAATGGTAATATAAGCAATGATGAGGACAATGATGCAGAGTGCTCCACATGCTTAAAGCGTTTTTCTAGTGATAAACATGGAGAATAATGGGTTCAGTGCCTTCAGTGCTGCACATGGTCACACGAAACATACTCAGTAACCAAAACCAATGCACAATTTATATGTTCTTCATTCTTGGATGGAAAATAAAATTATGGTATTATTGATGATATTTTTTAACTATAAGGATTAATAATACATTTCTTTGTACCTTAAGCAAACGTAAATTAAGTTATTTATGAAATTTGAAATAAATTTTGATTTAGTTATAAGTTAATCATTCGCTTTTTAGATTTTTTCAGGGGGACGACATAGGGATATTTTTTGAATTTTGAATATTAAGATACTTTTGAAAAAAAAAATTTCATATTGTTAAAGTTTCTTTGTACAACATTTGCCCATGTTTTCATTGGTGTGTATATTTAGTCAATACAAGATCCAAAATTGGTAGATTTTCGCAGAAGATTAAAACTTCCTAGGGCAAAAAATTACGTGAGGGACGATAACAGTGCACTTTACCTTATTTTCTAAAATTGCGAATACTAGGGATGATATTCTAGAAAAGTTATAAGGAATTCTGGGGAAGTCTAATTATACATTACTAATATTTTAAATAAAAAAATATAATTTACCCTATTTTAATGAAATTTACCTATTTTATAGAAAAGAATAGATCCCATTGTACTCTAAAATAAAACAGACCACGTCTCTTAGATCTACATGCATTTTTACATTTTAAAGCAACGTCTCCCAAACTGTAAGTCGCGGCGAGTGTTTTACAGTGTCACTGAATAGTCCAGATTTGCCGTAAAAATATATCTTATTTCATATGCTTGAAAAAATTAAACAAAGACAATATTTTTAAAATCGCAATAATCATGAAAGCTATTTGCTTAAACTAAAATTTCGGTAAAAGATATTATTTTCTTAAGAACTCAGTTATTATTATCTTAAGACTACGCTGTGAGATATGCCAGTGGTCGCGAAATCTTTATGGTAATCCCAGAAAAACCCTTAATTTCCTTCTGGATGAATATAGCAGCAGAATATCTAGGAATATTTAAATCAGATTTGAGGTCCTTCGTGAATTTTAACACGAGATTTCTGTCCGACGCGTTTTTTCTACTTTGCTATTAAAAAAACTGCATTTAGAAAATGATTAAAAGTTAAACTTTATCAGTTTAATTCTGATATAGATGTCTCAATAGGTAAGGTCGTGAGCAAATAGTTTCATTTATTGTAAAGTTGTGGATTGCACATATTTTTCATAACATCTCTTGCTTTCTCCTATTCAGATTACCAATTCTTCTTTTGTTTATAACTTATATTTGCCTTTTCTATAAGATAGCATAGTCGACAGGTTATAGAAATCATACAAAATTTCTATACTAATATTACTTACTCCTCCTATTATGTGAGTCGCAAATTTATATTTTTACTTAAAGATTGGTTGCATACAAATAGCGGTAAGGAACGGCTGTTCTAAAGAATTAATATAGTCATACTGGGCATTACAAATTTACAATATGTGTAATGCAAAAAAAAAAAAATTGTAAAGAAATCCTACATGATGTTTCATTAAACTAAAATAAATGAAATTGCAAAAGTTTATATTTGCTTTTTTAAAAAAATATTGATTTACAGATTAAAGTTTAATATTTTCCATATAATTTAGCAAATTTGTAACTGTAGTTAACCGTACTAAACACACAAACAATATAAAAGTCTCCCATAAAAAACATGTATGTGTATACATATACAAAAGTGCAATGACAGTTCACATAAAAATATTCCCAGGTTCTCCATTTAATCCCAGAAATGTTCTTATATTTATTTTTACTTTGTAAATATTTTGTTATAAAATTTTAAGAACTGCATTTTTTTTCAAACAGAAAATATTTGTCACAAGTTTAAGTTTTCTAATGCATTTTTCGAATATAACAAAGGCTTTTTATATATAAAAATATAGAATGGAGATAAACTGTAAAAAAAAAAAAAAAAAAAAAAAAAAAAAAAAAAAAAAAAAAAAAAAAAAAACCTTATTCTTAAACTTTAAGTACTCGTTGTTGTTTTTATAAAGAATAAACAAATAAAAAACTAAAGGACAGTTTTATTTTGATGTTGAAAAGTTTTAAATAAAACCCTCTTCTGTAAAATATCAGTATTTTATTATTTTAAATATTCAGAATCGATCTGCTTGTAAGGGTTTAAATCAGTAAAAAGTGTAATCATTATTGTTTTATATATTATTTTATAAGAAAAATACTCTTATATATATGTATATACTTTACCTGAAATTTGGAAACATAAATAGAGGGTGTATCTAAACTCTTGGGCAAAACTTTAAGGGGTGATAGTACACATGAAGACAAACAATATTAAATAGGAAACTAAGGGTCCCAAATGTCTTCTGAAGAAGATAGGCGTCATTAAAGTTTTGGGTCCAAACTTTCAAATGATTACAAAAAACGGAAAAATTGGTCGATTCGTTTACGATTTTCACTAAAACTATTCTTTATATTAGTATTGTCTTGAAAATAAATTATAAAGATAAATAAAAAAAAAATACCGATAGAGGACGCTTTTGACTTTGGAGTAACATATGATTATTTTTCCCGTTATTTTTCACATCTCATTAAGTTTTTTAGAAGCTTAGACATAAACTTAAATTTTAAGTAAAAAATCATAATCGTCGGGAATAGTAAAGTAGCGCAAACTGAACTGTGTTCAACGTGGGTGGAGAGGTTCAAATTTCAAATGATTAAAAAAAAAACGGAAAAAATGCTCGATTCGTTTGCGGTTTTCACTAAAACTATTCTTTATGTCAGCATTTCCTTGAAAATAAATTTTAACGATAAATTTCAAAAATTTCCGTTAGAGGGCGCCTTAAATTTTAAAGGAACCGACAACTATTTTTAACCGTTATTTTTTGTATCTAATTAAATGCTTGTAAAACCTTAGACTTAAATTTTGAGCACAAAATCTGAATGGTTGCGAGTAACTTAGTAGCGGAACATTGAACTGCGTTTGAGGGATGATGAGGGTAACATTTCAACTCGTGAACACAGTTCAGTTTGCGCTTCGTTACACCTCCCACCGATTCAGAATCCAAGCTCAAAATTTAAGTCTAAGCTTTTGCAAGCATTTAAATAGATACAAAAAATAACTGTTAAAAATTGTGTTAGTTGCTCTAAAGTAAACGCGCCTCTAGCGGATTTTTTTTTTTTAATTTATCTTTAAAATTTAATTTCAAGGAAATACTAACATAAAGAATTGTTTTAGCGAAAATCGTTAACGAATCGAAATTTTTTTTCGTTTTTTATAATCATTTGAAATTTGAACCTCCCCACCCCCATTGAACTCACTTCTGTTTGCGCTACTTAGCTACTCCCAACGATTCAGATTTTTTGCTTAAAATTTAAGTTTATGTCTAAGCTTCTAAAACATTTTAATGAAATACAAATATAACTGTAAAAAAACAGTTGTACGTTAATCCAAAGTCTAAAGCACCCTCTATCGCCATTTTTTAAATTTATCTTTATAATTTATTTTCAAGACAATTCTGACATAAAAAATAGTTTTAGGGGAAACCGCAAATCAATTGATCAATTTTCCCGCTTTTTATAATCATTTGAGAATTGAATTCCCCCCTCCCCCTCTGAACACAATTCAGTTTGTGCTACTTACCACTCCTAACGATTCAGATTTTCAGCTCAAAATTTAAGTTTAAGTCTAAGCTTCTAAAAAAATTAATGAGATGCAAAAAATAACGGAAAAAAATAATTTTTCGTTTGTTCAAAGTCTAAAGCACCCTCTATCGGCATTTTTTGAAATTCATCTTTCTAATTTATTTTCAAGACAATACTGACATAAAGAATAGTTTTAGTGAAAACCGCAAATCAGTTGACCAATGTTTTCGTATTTTATGATTATTTGAAATTTTGGACCCTAAGCTTTAATGGCGGCTGTCTTCTTCGGAAAATGTTTGGGACCCTTGGTTTCCTATTTAATATTGTTTGTCTTGATGTGTACTATCACCCCTTAAAATTTTGCCCAAGAGTTTAGATACACCCTGTATAATAAAACGCAGCATATCGATTCTGGCGCTAACTCAAATGTTGAATCACGCCTCTTGGCGATTAAAACTCTCGAATACGCCATTTCGTAGCGGAAAGATGCAATGTCTCCCTTCAGGTGAATTCCATGCAAACAAACATATAAAAACTGATACTATTCATAACCCTCTTGGAAGATTTTTTAAAATACTTGTCATCGTGTGCTAGTTATTGAATTTTAAAATCCATCAATCATTTTTGGGACACCTTTTATATGCATATATTTATAATTAAAATTTTTTTTGTGCCTTTTCAGAAAACTTAAACATGATATTCAATAAATAATAAGTTTTAAGTAATAAATAAACTGCTGTTTGTAAAAAATGCAACACCATGAAGGAATCATCCGAATGAAATGAAATTTGCATCAAATGTCAATTATAGGATGTTATGCAAAGCAGTAAAGTTTCAGAGACACCACGCATGCGTGGTGTGAGCAGCGCCCTCTGGACGGATGTTGAAAGCGTATAAGTAACGGGCTGTAGCGGGACGTTGAAAATAGTGCATGGTTATTTGTTAGTGGCGAACGTTTAGTATGCCTCCACGACGAAATAGAGTCAAATTTCAACAACTTCAGTAGTTTGAAAGGGGGAGAATTATCGGCCTGCGTGAAGGAGGATTTTCCTATCGCGAAATAACAGCTCGTGTGCAGCGGAACAGTTCCACAGTGATGCGAGTTTGGAAGCAGTGGACCGAAGAGAACCGGACAACTCGAAAAACTGGGAGTGGACGACGCAAGTTGACGTCAGCGCGCGATGATAGACACCAGGTCCGCATGGCGGTGACTGACCGTACAGCTTCCTCCAGGCAGTTGGCAGCACGTTGGTCTACTGCTACAGGTGTATTAATGTCAGCTTCGTCAATTCGTCGACGTCTGCTGCACCGTGGACTGTGTGCAAGGATTCCATTATACAGGATCCCCCTCACGGCAAATCATCGACGGCTGCGTCTGCAATGGGCTGATGAACACAGAGCCTGGCGGGCTGATTGGCAACAAGTTGTCTTTTCTGACGAATCCCGCTTTAATTTGTGGAACCATGATGGCCGCATACGTGTTAGACGCTATGCCGGTGAACGTTGCCTTCCAGAGTGCGTTGTCGAACGTCATAGTGGCCGAACACCTGGAGTTATGGTCTGGAGTGCGATTTTGTATCATAGACGATCTCAGCTACTACGAATTGAGGGTAATCTGAATAGCAACAGGTACGTCTATGAGGTGCTAGAGCCCGAAGTCATTCCCTTCCTTCAAGGCATCCCTGGAGCTATGTTTCAACAGGATAATGCACGCCCACATGGTGCACGGATTGTTCGAGACTTCTTTTCAGCCCAACATATCCAACTTCTTCCTTGGCCTGCTTATTCGCCGGATATGTCGCCTATTGAACATGTGTGGGATATGGTTGGTCGGCGTCTCACTCGTGAACCGCGTCCTACAGTTTCAAAAGACGAACTTTGGGTGCGCATACAAACAATATGGAATGCTCTTCCACAAGTAGACATTCAACATCTGTTTGACTCCATGCCACGTCGTATAGAAGCACTTATTGCAGCGCGTGGTGGCCACACCAAATACTAATTTCGGGCACTTAATATTGTTTTATTGCTTTGAAAATGTATACATTTATTTGTACCAATACAAGTCGTTTGTGTATTAAATTTCATTTAATTCTGATGACTCCTTCATGGTGTTGCATTTTTTACAAACAGCAGTACATTTATAATGTGGGTAAAAGAAAAAATACGACAATTACATTTGCAGATTACGTGACTTTTACCATTGCAAAACAGGGATGCCAGCTCTGCCTCCAAGTTATTTTAAAAAATCGGATTAACACCAGAAAATGCAAGAAGTATTTTCTTATTAATTTATTGTCTGCTTTTTATCTATTAATTAAAACAAAAATGCTTCTTCAAAAAATACTGGTCTGAAGACGAAATTTCGGGATAAAAACGTAGACGAAACTGGCAAGACTTATGCAAAACTTTAGTTGTAAAATGATACTGTTATTTAAGTATTTATTTTATATTTTCAAAGCTCGTGAAACATAAATAACGCCAATTTGTTAAATGTGTTAGAAACAGTTTTATTGCTTAGAATTGTTGAATCGAGTCCCTTTGCAAAAATAATAGATGTACCATTTTTTTTCATTTTTAACCATTCTAAAACATTTAACCGACAACTTTCAAAAATGCATATTTAAAAATAGAATAAGCTTTTTCTATAACATAAATTAAAATGGGAGTAATTTACATTTATTAAAATTAACTTAAATTTAAAGAGTTTAAATCGTCCTGCTTTGTTAAATGTACATTGTCAGAAAAACTCGGCAATATACACTAATATACATAATATATATAAAATTTAATTACCGTACTCCTAAAAAATATTTTATCCGGGAATTCTTCCCAACAGATTAAAAAAGTGGGAGAAATTCCGCTCATTTGCTAACATGCATGCGTATTGGGTTAAATTAAAAATCAAATCGTATTTTATTTTTAAAATGAACAACAATAATTTATTATTGTTATTTATATTTGTAATTTATTATTGTAATAACATAAACAGTAATATATTATCCAAAAAAGATTTTCATTTGCATAACGTCTAATCTGCATTAGAAAATCGACAATATTTTGCAAAGTGTATAAACAATATACATATATATATATATGTGTGTGACGATTTAAAAGTCAGTAGCCAGAGACATCAACGCCGGGTTTCCCTTTCACCGCACAGAAGTCATGGCCACCGAGGAAAATAAATAAATAGATGTAGAGGATCCAATAAATTACTCATTGGCTGCTGTAAGTTCATTTATTTAATCCGTAGTCATGAGAAAGGGAAAAGCTCCTTTCGCAAACTGTCTTTTACCGAAACATTCCATCATTATTTCAGCGAGCTGTACTCATCGAAGAAAAAACCCAAGAATCCTCCTTCTCAGCTCAAGGCTTCCCCTCTTAAATCTAAAAAGAAAATTCTAGAATATTCTGTAACCTCAAACCATCATTCTTTTATGTAAACAGAGTTCTTGTCCAGCTACGAGACTATTTTCCACAGACGATAAATTTATTTTTTAAAAATATTATTTAACTAATTTATAATCGACTCAGAATTTCTTAGGGCAGACGATTTTTATAAATGATTAATTTTAAGAGAAAAAGAAAAGAAATGAATTTATTAATATGCACACATCAATGGTTGACGGAGGAAAAATAAATAAATAAATAAAATAAACAATGATTTTTTTGAAAGGTTTGGTTTTGGAATAAATTTAATAAGACTTTCTTAAAAAGGGTTGATAAAAACATAGAAAAAATAAATTTTATTTGGAATATTAAGAAATAAAGTTTAATTAAGAAAATTTTTAATTTAGAGCCATCTTTTAAATTTACGCGTATTGGAATAAATGTTTTTTAAGGCAAATTAAGAATTTATATCGTCTGCATAAAGATTAGATCTAGAAACAAGATTTTAATTTAATAATTTGAAGTAAGTACGGAACATTATTATAAGAAAATTAAGATAGTATAAAGGTTAGTTTTGGCAAGAATTTTAAAATTTGTAATATTATCCCCCCTCCCCAAAAAATTTTTATGAAATTGATAGTTAAATAAAACTACAAGTTCAGACAACAGAAATATAATAGTTTAGAAAAGTTAAATTTTGGAATAAAACTGTCAAACGCAGGAAGCCAAGAGATGGAAGAAAAGAAAATTAACGCAATATAAAATATATTAGAGATTAAAAGAAAATATTTAAGAGAAAATTAATCTGAATTAAATTTAGGTAGGAGCATTTCCCTGAAAGAAATACAATATTGTCACAATATCACTAACTATTTGTAAGTGCATAGGAGATAATACATACAATAAAAGTAAATAAGTTATAAATATTAATAAGCGATAAATTTTAAAAATATAATAAAAACAATAAAAAATCTCCCTCATGGGAATTTATAGAATTTCACTGACTTAATCAGTAGTTTATTTTAAATAAAGTCCTTCAGTTAAAAAAGTCTTTCAAGAATGTATAAAAGAGTCTTTTTCAATGTCCATTGAATACAATCTCTTTAATTAAAGTTCTGCAAATCTTGTTTAATCTTTGGTTTTAATCTTATGTTTTTTTTTTTCTTTGTTGGATTCGAACAAACATCTTTTCATAATATATCAAATTTTCAATAATAAATAGTATCACTTCAAATCATTAATAATAAATAATATAGAAAAATTTAAATAATAATAATAACAATAATAAAAGTAGCAAAATAAGACAATCAGTAGTTTATTTTAAATAAAGTCCTTCAGTTAAAAAAGTCTTTCAAGAATGTATAAAAGAGTCTTTTTCAATGTCCATTGAATACAATCTCTTTAATTAAAGATCTTCAAATCTTGTTTAATCTTTGGTTTTAATCTTATGTTTTTTTTTCTTTGTTGGATTCCAACAAATATCTTTTCATAATATATCAAATTTTCAATAATAAATTGCATCACTTCAAATCATTAATAATAAATAATATAGAAAAATTTAAATAATAATAATAACAATAATAATAAGTAGCATAATAAGACTCCATATCCTAATATTTTTCAATAAGAGTATAATTAATACTAAACTTCATTATAGAAATCATAATAATAATAATAATAGTAAAACAAGAGTATAATCAAAAGAAAATATCACTATTTGTTTATTATTGATAGGGAAAATATTGGTTGAGGATAAAAATAATTACATAGCAACCAAATAATTTTCTTATCTTCTAATAGCATAAGAAAGTATTTTTTGCTAGCCGAAAGTATACAGAAAAAAAATCATAATAATTCCAAAATCCAAATAAAATTAAATCTAACTATTTAGAAAACGGACTCACAACCAGTATTTCCTTACAGTAATTCCTCTCCGATACTCTTTTACAAAATTGTCAAATTTGGTTATAAGTTTTCAAGTGACAAATGTAGAATAATGTTTTATCTACACATGGTTTATAAACTTTAAGTCTTTAATGACGGAGAATGCGAAAATATTTGTACCCCTAACTCCTGGATCTTGAAAAGAAGTATTTTTGAAAATAGACTCGCCCGATTCCCACGTTTTAACTATCTTATGCTCTTAAATGGAGAAGGCGTGGTTGAAATGTCATCTTGATGCATGTTTAATCCCACAACAATCCACATGCTTTCATTCATTGCTCTCCGAAGTAATTCAGGGAAGGACTGATCGGTTTAAAAAATTATATTTTTGACTTTGTTTTGATTGTTATTTCCGCGCACATACAATTATATATATATTATCATTTTAATCGCTAGGGAATAGTGTTTACACTGCATTCTAACTTTGTATATTTTATCTGTCTGTTTATGAAATTATAAGAATTGTAATATAGATATTTAGTATTATTCTCTGACAAACGGCTTTCTGCAAAGAGATTTTTTGTCGCATTTCCTCATATAACAAATTTCTTTTTTAATATTTAATATATATAATATAAATAACAATAAATAACAGAACAATAAAACCTAGAGAAGCATATTATAGAAGCTCTTTCATCCATAAACTATTATAATGGGAAAATAAAATCTGGTAAAGATTCAAGAAGTATAAGTACATATACAAGAATAATTCAGCAACTTTCTACCCTGTTTTCTATTAGTAAAAATTTGATACCAACTATTAGAGAATGAGATGAACAAATTAAAAATTTATTTATTTTAGAAGACGGCTCTTTCTTAGTAAAAAAAGTTAAAATTCAGAAAGTTTTATTTAAATTTTTATAACAAATGGCCTTCAGTTGATAATCAAAATAAATAAATATTTTAACTAAAATAAAAACTTTCTCGTTCAAAATTGCGAAATTTTCTGTGACATATATGGTTGCATTCCTCTTGCGTAAAACAATGTAATCGGCAAACATGATCATTGAGCCATTCTGATTATATATATATTTATATATAAATGTATTGCATCTTGATTGTTAAACGATTGCTGTCGCATGAATATATTTCTATGGTTTTCAGTTGGAGAATTCGGTCCAAAACGCCAGCTATGACAATGATTTCAGAAAGACATTTTACTCCTATTAAAAGAAAAGGATTTTGTGGCTTTTTTATTGCTCCACGCCTTCTTGCACAATTCACATAATAATCAATAATAAAGCTGTTCTCAAATCCAAACTACTTTTTTTTTTCTTTACGTTTATGGAATTATTTGCAAAATATCTTCCAGTCCTTTTTATTAATAAAGAAAGACTTGATTATTGTTTTCAAGTTATTTATAAAGATTTTTTTCATTGGCAAAAACCATTAGTTAAAAAAAAAAATGAAAAGCTTGTTTTTTAAATAACAAAGCATGGTCGGCTTAGTATGCTATTTTTTTTCTGCAATCAAATAATATATATATATATATTTTTGTAATCGTTATATAATGCAACAGTTTTAATAAAATTATACATTCAAACAGATTTCTAAAATCAAGTGTCAAATTAAAAAAAAAATCATCTTGAATGTGAAATGATTCGTGATCAGTGTTGAATCCAGACATTTTTCTCTCGGTTCTAATTTTGCAGCTCTGAGGATGGTCAATGTGGATTTCTGGAGGGAGAGGGGGGGGGGGGATTGCACTTTTTAACACTGATATCAAAAATTAAATTTAAGATCTTTATTCTAATATTTCGATGCTGTCTTGGTGATTGCAGTATCTGTTTATTTATTCACCCCGTTTTCTTCTTTATATGTAATTTAGTTTCATTTTAAGTGTTTTTGAAAATATCGTAATATTATTTCAATGAATTTACTAGCTTTCGATATTGCGGGCGTATTTAATTTTTTTTTCTTCATTTGAAAATCACAAAGTTTTCTTAATCTATAAAAAATATAATTTAATCACGAACAATTTCTTCATCAGAATCCCGATTATTAATGAAAGAGCAATTTTCTTTTGCTTCTAACAGCCATCCATCATCTTCGCTATCTAAATCACTATCACTATCATCTGATCGAAATAATATTTCATTTATTTCAAATTGAGTTAGAGACCTTTTTCTTTTACTCATTTTGAAAAAGAAAAAGGGAAAAAAAAGAAATATGAAAATCTAAATATTAGCTCTAAGTATAATCAGCAAACGATATAGTTCTCTCGAAGAAAATAACTAAGTAAAGAAAAAAGCAGCTTGACTGAATAGAATCATTTCAGTTGACAAATCTGGTGGCAATTAGAAACCTTTCCATCACTGTCATCAGACAAAGCGATTGCAGACAATAGCGACGAATGTTGCACGCCGGAGAGAAAAGTATTTCTTTTTCTACCCTTCACCCCTATTTTTCCGACAACCGGCTCATACCGGCCGGCTCAGAAGTTTATCAACAGAGCCGGAACGTGCCGGATTAGTTGTTAAAGGGTTAATAATAAAATACAAATAGGAATAAAAGGTGTCATTCTTAATTGAGAAATGGAAATAAAAATAGTGTGCTTTTTTGAAAAACTCTTAATATCTGTAGTTTTCACAATCACTGAAAATCACATATTAAGTTATAGGTTTGAGTAAAGTCATCAAATTTTATAACTATTATCACCTAATACCTGTTGAATAAGTAGAATAATACTATTGTCAATAAATGAGTAAATATAGTTAGACTTAAATACACTTAAAATTAATTTATCAACATCAATTTGAAAGCTTTTACAATGAAAGTGTACACCTTATGCCTGCATAAGGAGCCCAATTTAATCCCCAAAACTCGCAAAAACAAGTAATATTCTTGTTGCGCACCAAGAACATACCTGCTAATGTTGGAAATTATGGTGATAAAATATTTAAAGAATAAGAATTAAAATTTAATCTACTGTCTTGACTTTAGTTTGATCTAGTGATTGTGATTGTATCTGAGGTTTTGTTTGTTTTTCAGGTTGCTCATGAAACAGTTTAAAATCTTCGGGTGAAAAATAGGGTCTTAATTTAGAAACATGCACAATAACGGAATTCTGTCCTGTCTCATAATTAAATTTATCTATTTCATAAGTTACATCAGAAAGTTTATTTATAATTTTATATGGTCCAGAGAAAGTAGGTTCTAATTTTCGAGTATTAGGGTATTTAAATTCTTCATAAATTACAGAGTCTTGTATTTTTAATGGGCAATCGACAAAATTTCGATCATAGAGTCTTTTACTTTTAAGGTGAAATTCATGAGTTCGCGCTTTCCCAATTTTGAGGGCTTTGTCTACTGGTGTTGTATACATTTTAACTGCCTCACACAGAACCATTACCCACCTTTTTTTAAAAATCTGAATCAAAATTATCGCGAAAATTATAGCTATATTTAGCTGCTAACTTTAACCAGAAATTTTATCTAATAAAACAGAAATTGTAAATATCATAGATATACCTTAAATTGGGATCAACTTTTAATTCTATTATTTTATAGATCATAAACAGATTTAAAAATTGTAATTATAGGTAATTTCTTACTTAAAATCACAAAATTTACTGAAAAATATAATCATATTTATCAGTCAAAATTCTAGCAACAGCCTTGCACAGTTCCATCTTTCTTACTGAATTTAAATAAATTATAATAATCCGGGAACCAAAGCCCACTGTAACTAGAAATTCTAACAAATAAAAGGAAAAACATAAATGTTAACTTAATTTTCAGCTCAAATGTCTAGTTGTAGGAACATTATCATGAAAATACTGCATTCTGAGAATAGTTCTTGATAACAAACAAATATCAATAAATTAGAAAATGTACTTTTTAAAAAATAACTTGAGCTTCTAAGTTCTTTTATACTTCATTATTATTACGAACTTAGCTTTAAACGTGCATAAAAATATCGTAATAATCTTTAATATGCAACAGTAATTGTCTAAGAATATCATACTCTTCAATTTAATCCTTAAGAACAAAAATGTTTCAATCTCCAACACATAATAATGATAATAATAATACTCATAAATAGGTAAGTAAATAATATTCGTAGAAAAATAATCAAATAAATAAACCTGACAAACAGAGAATAATTAATTTAAATAAATACATAAAAAGTATACAAATAATAATAATCAAAACACTACGAAAAAATTCTCATCGAAATCCATTGGGGTTTCCCCGCACAGGTTCGAATCCTGTCGACTTTAAGTATATTGTGACGATTTAAAAGTTAGGAGCCAGAGACATCAACGCCGGGTTTCCCTTTCACCGCACAGAAGTCATGGCCACCGAGGAAAATAAATAAATAGATGTAGAGGATCCAATAAATTACTCATTGGCTGCTGTAAATTCATTTTATTAATCCGTAGTCATGAGAAAGGGAAAAGCTCCTTTCGCAAACTGTCTTTTACCGAAACATTCCATCATTATTTCAGCGAGCCGTACTCATCGAAGAAAAAACCCAAGAATCCTCCTTCTCAGCTCGAGGCTTCCCCTCTTAAATCTAAAAAGAAAATTCTAGAACATTCTGTAACCTCAAACCATCATTCTTTTATGTAAACAGAATTCTTGTCCAGCTACGATACTATTTTCCACAGACGGTAAATTTATTTTTAAAAAATATTATTTAACCAATTTATAATCGACTCAGAATTTCTTAGTTAGACGATTTTTATAAATGATTAATATTAAGAGAAAAAGAAAAGAAATGAATTTATTAATATGCACACATCAAAGGTTGACGGAGGAAAAATAAATAAATAGATAAAATAAAAAAATGATATTTTTTGAAAGGTATGGTTTTGGAATAAATTTAATAAGACTTTCTTAAAAAGGGTTGATAAAAACATAGAAAAAATAAATTTTATTTGGAATATTAAGAAATAAAATTTAATTAAGAATATTTTTAATTTAGAGCCACCTTTTAAATTTACGCGTATTGGATAAATGTTTTCTAAGGCAAATTAAGAATTTATATCGTCTGCATAAAGAAAACACATTAGATCTAGAAACAAGATTTTAATTTAATAATTTGAAGTAAGTACGGAACATTATTATAAGAAAATTAAGATAGTATGAAGGTTAGTTTTGGCAAGAATTTTAAAATTTGTAATATATATATAGCAGTGTATTGCCTGTTCTCTCTCTCTCTCTATATATATATATATACAAGCTGTCCGAAAAGTCTGGAAACGGTCGAAAAAGTCGAGAAATAAATAAGAGATTGAAAAACGAAAATATACGTGTTAAATATTTTTAAATAAGATACTCAGTGATAACAAATTTGACCTTCGCAACCGAACCCTGGAGGTGACAGGGGGTCCAACTTCAAAATCTTAAATAACCCCAATTTTTTATTTCAGATTCGGATTCTACGGACAAAAATACGTAACTTTTGTATTTGATGTTTATTTCGAATTCTGGTTTATCAAGGTGTAATTGAGCATATTAAGTCGATACACATTTCGCTTTTACCAACCAGGTTTTTCCTGATTGGCCAGAATTTTGACGTCAAATTCCTCGTCTTTTGCAGGAATAGTGGTTTCTTGAAAATCATCCATGGCGATTATTTCGATAATGCTACATTGTTAAAAATTCGACACATTTGCTGTAGCGTCACTTCACAGCTTTTATAGAATATATGTTTTATGACCAATGAGAATGTTCCATAACACAGTAAAGTAACCATTTTCTATAAAAGCGGTGGAGTGACGCTGTAGCAAATGAGTTAAAGTTTTTACAGTGTATAGTGTTTTTTTATGTTTTTTTCTAAAAAATTTGATTGAAATATATTAATTTAGTTTTTTATTTGGATTTTTATTTTATCCAGTAAATAGTTTCTAAATAACGAATGATTTCTAAATACGGCTGATGTGGGTGTATGTTTATTTTAATTATTTGCTGTAGCGTCACTCCACCGCTTTTATAGAAAACGGTTACTTTACTGTGTTATGGAGCATTCTCATTGGTCATAAAAGACATATTCTATAAAAGCTGTGGAGTGACGTTACAGCAAATGGATCAAATTTTTAACAGCGTAGCATTATCGAAATAATCGCCACCGGTGATTTTCAAGAAACGCTATTCCTGCAAAAGACGGGAAATTTGACGTCAAATTTCTCGCCAATCAGGCAAAACCTGGTTGGGAAAAGCGAAATATGTATCGATTTAATATGCTCAATTACACCGTGATAAACGAGGAATCGAAATAAACATCAAATACAAAAGTTACGTATTTTTGTCCGTAGAATCCGAATCTGCAATAATAAATGGGGGTTATAATTTAAGATTTCAAAGTTGGACCCCCTCTGTCTCCCAGGGAGTCGGTTACGAAGGTCATATTTGGTATCACTGAGTATCTTATTTTTAAATATTTAACACGTATATTTTCGTTTTTCAATCTCATATGTATTTTTCGAGTTATTCGACCGTTTCCAGACTTTTCGGACACCCTGTATATGTGTGTAGGGGGGGGGGGGTCGTTAATAGATCGAAAGCACGTTCTTTCAAAAAATAACGATAAACTTCCTTTTTTTCAGCATTTTTTTATAATTTGATTAATTATTCCTGTAATATATTCAGTGGAAAAAAAGGGGGGATGTAACAAGTCGTTTTAGGTTTTTCGCGCGTATTGACTTCATCACTAATGTAACACTTTTCTAATTTTCAAAATCTTTAAAGCTTCCTGGACATTTAAATAGAACTTGCAAAATATTCTAAAATATGTATGTGGGAATGAAGAATCAAGATGGGGAAAAGAACAGACAACGGGAGTAGTCGCAACGCGGTGCTGTAGACCAATTTAAACTTTAGAATGCAGTAAAATGCTGAGAAAACGCAAGAATGACATGCAGTTTTATTATAAAAAAATTCGGACAATCAAAGTCAGCTATGTGGAATTTCGTAATCGTAACTTTAAGGGGAAATGAGTAATAGGGAGATAAAGAAATTCGGCGGCGGATAGACCAACGCGCGACTACTCGCGGATTACAAAGTTTAATTTATAAAAATGTTTGTAAATTCAAGATTCAAAATATATCTTAAATGAACACATTAAAAGCTATTTTAATCAAATTATTATAGGAAAAAAATTGACTTACTCACTGAAAATTTTTTATCAAATGAATTTTCATCCATCAATCTACTTAAAAACCTGTATAATTCATACTTTTATACTAAAGCATTAAAACCTCAGCCACGATCGCATCAAAGATGAAGTTAACTTTATAGTTAAAAGCTTTTTAAAGTAGTTTATAAAACCATACCCAACTGAAGCAAACTTATTTTCTTGAAATTGTTTCATTTTTGCAGCAACATTTATTTTTTCCTAAATTTCATTAACTGATGCATATTTTACCTGCTATAATATAAAAAAACGGATATTGATCAATAAAAGATAAGTCATGATTGCTGACGGGAAATTTTCGTGAAAAGAAAGTATGTGTATGAAAGAAAGTATGTAAAGAAAGTATGTGTAAAAATTTTAAAGTTTAAAGTGGAAAAAAATCTATGGCATAATTATTTGGAATGTGATTTCTAACATCAAAATACGGTCTCTCTTTATTTTTAATGAAATGGCATTAAAAAATCTATTAATCTTTATTATGTCCCATTTACACTCTTTTTACGGAAGAAATAGAACATTTATTTGACAACATCGGAGAAATGTCAATAGAAATTTTAGAAAATAATAACTCAGAAACAAATTCAAATTTTAAAATTTATACATATACTTTTTTAATGTCAATGTGATTAACACGTGTTTGTTTTTTCGCTCAAAGTTCCATATTCTAGGAATAATGGTGCTGCAATTCAATGAAAAATGCGAAATAGGGTTCATGTTAGTAAATTGTTTTCATTCAATGCTGAAACTTGTTGCTTTGTTCAGAGTCATTCGTTTCTAAAAACATTTACGAATGTTTTTTTTTATTTATTTATTTTTTATTTACGAAATTTCGACCCTAGGATAAGCAATGTCTGTTTTCGAAATGACTTACAGATGTCATACGTATCACATCATTATTAGTTGCAAAAGCTCAATTTCACCAATTTCTCCTTTTTGTTCTAATCTGTAAAAATTGAAGTATTTTAATTATGTTAATTTTCAATGATTGTTTCTGTACTACATACATAAGACTTACTTATAAGTATTTAATGACAAAATTTATGTTCTTAAAAGGATTACAAAATATGTTATTTTAATAAAAGTATAATTTGCGTTAAAAACAGAATTTCTTTCTCTTCATCTTCGTAATACGTCGAAGAAAAATTGATCAACATATTTTAAATATATACAAAGAGTGTTTTCAGAAATCCTAGCTTACTGAAAAAGAAGAAATAATAGGGCAATTTTACTTTTTATATTTGAAATTGATTGGGTCTCACTCTGTACAAATTATCTTTAAAAACTTACATTTTACTAAAATTTACAAATTTTTCAGTGTAACTAGTAAAGGATTTGTTAAGAAATTTTAAGACAACCTAATAAAATTACATGTCATTTCAGAATTATCATAAAGCGGGTGCATTAGTAATTGGTAAAGTCATTAAACAGAGTAGCAACGTTTCTCCTTTTTATTTTATGCCTAAATGGAAGAACATATCTTGATCTCTAGGATCCGGTGTGGATCCATTATGCTCCGCTCGGTAAGTTTCCCGGCACGCGGAGATTCGTTACAAAGACTTCCAGTCATCGGACAGAAAAGTTACATAAAAAAAAGAAAAAAATCTTTAACACGTGAAAGACAAAATAAACAAATTTCTTGCAGGCTGGAAAGTCTCACTTCGAAAGTAAATGTAGGTAGATTCAGGATAATAAACAATTCATTCCAGGACCCCTGGATTCCCAGCTAAAAATAAACTGCAGGTTTTATTATTATTTTTTTTTATTTTGTAGAAGTAAAGTATTTTTTAGGTTTTCCTGAAATTAACTGTAGATTTTCTGTAGGGCAATCTCAACTGTAAAGTCACTTCAAAAATTTTGAAGCTAATTTGAGGTAATTTTGCAGTAATTTATTTTAAATATACAGTAAGTTATTAACTTTAAAAAACACTGTAATTTTTATCAAGCCATTTTATAATCATAAATTTAAAAAAATCCCTTTCGGCATGGCCTACAGGCGGAGGTAGATTTCGAAAAATTTTCATCTAAATAAAAAAAAAAAAAAAAAAAAAAAAAAAATGCCCATCTCTACTCAAATACCCATTTTGACAATATATTTTGAATTATATTCTTACTTTATTTAAAAAATTGACCAATGTGCTCATTATATAGTTCCTAAATAACAAAAAACTGTTAATTAAATTCGTTTGACAGCAAAATTAAATTTAAAAATGAGTCATAAAATAACTAATTTATTATTTTAATATATCCACAATTCTTTAATCAAGATCGCTTTGAGAAATTTTGTGCGAAGTGCCCACTTTGACAGATTTTTTAAATATATATTTAGCCTTTATCAAAAATCTGACCAATACGGCACATTACACAGTTCCTAAATAACAAATAACTGTCAATTGAATGCGTTTGAGAGCAAAATTGAATTTAAAAATGAGTCATAAAATAAACAATTTGTTATTTGAATACAACCTCAATTCTTTTATCACGATCGCTTTGGGAAATTTTTTTGCGAAGTGCTTAATTTGACAGCTTTTAAAATATATATATTCACCCTTTATCAAAAAATCGACGAATACGCACATTATATAGTTCCTAAGTAACAAAAAACTGTCAATTGAATGCGTTTCAGAGCAAAATTGGATTTAAAAATGAGTCATAAAATAACCAATTTGTTATTTGAATACCCACAGTTCATTAATCATGATCGCTTTGGGAAATTTTGTGCGAAGTGCCCATTTTGGCAGCCTTTTTTGAAATATATTCTGCCTTTATCAAAAAACTGGCCACTCCGTCACATTATATAGTTCCTAAATAAGAGAACCTGTAAATTGGATGCGTTTGAGAACAAAAGTTTTAGATAATATTGAGTACATTTATATAAAATTTAGTTGGATTTGATATCTTGAGAATTGACGAAGTTATGAATTTTTTTCTCCCAAAAACCATGTTTTTTTCGCCCCATCAGCCCATTTTTAACTTTATCAAAAATCTGTCACGCATAAACTTTTTCCTCATTTTTTAGAATTAATATAAACTTTAAACTGATTCGATATCTATTTTAATTAAAAAGTTATCGCGTTTTTTCTGTTTTCACAAAAACCCTCCTAACTTCCACCCCCTTGGTCAGATTTTGCCCATTAACGAACTTAACCGAGATTTTATGCCCCTTGATTTTATGTAAAAGTTTGAAGAAGATCTGAGCATAATTATGGAAGTTATCGTGTCTAGAAGAAAGTGATATACACCGATAGATAGATAGATAGATAGATAGATAGATAGATAAACTTTTTTACTGATGGTAGTTTTGGGGTCTAGGAGTCATGATTCGTGTAGATCCGCAAAATTTTTTCAGAAATTCCAACATGGGAGACAATGCAATAGGTAGTATTTCATACGAAATCTACCTAATATATAAGACTTTATAATCCTAGACGTATTGCAGTAAATTTGAAGTTATTATCAAACCATTAATTTAGAAATTTCTGATGTATCTCCAGTATAAATGCAGTAATCGGACAGTAGATTCACAGACTTTAATCAAAGGGAAAAAAAACAATTATATTTTTTAATCGAAGGAGGAATTTTTCACTTCATCTAACCACTTTGTTAGCGAAATATTTATTAGTTCCAAATTCATTTTGTTATTCAGAAATTACACATTTTACCATGGTTAAAAAAATATATCCATAATTTTTTTTTAATTTAGGCATGGGCGTACCTATCTATGCATCCTTTTTCCCTAACGTAAAATTCTTAGTTCCTCTTTTATTTTAAGCTAAGAGAAAAAATTATATTTCACTAAGTTACATTTCAAAATCCAGGGAGGGGTAGCGACTACCTATGCCCCCTGCTTACAGCGGACATTTCTAAGTTCCTTTATTTTAAGTTATTCTCAACGAATACATTTTGCTATGTTTATCAATTGGAGAAAAAATATATTAAGGAAGTTTCAAAATCTATGAGGGACAATCGGCCTCTCACTCACCAGACCCTTAATGTGAAATTTCTTCTTATTTTCATTATAAATTAGTTGAAAATTATATATTTTACTATGATTTTTAAAATAGAATTATTATTGTTATTTTAATTTGGGGAGAGACAACAGCTCTCTTCTACCTTCTTCTACAGCTCTCTCCTCCCTAATAGAAAATTCTCTGCTTCTCTAATATTTTAAGCTAAGAAAGAAAATAAGATTTTAGTATGTTTTTTCAAAAATTAGAGAAAAAAATTAGTTGAATTTCAACATTCAGTGAGGGACAATAGCTCACCTATGACCTCTTCCCCTAACGATAAATTCTTAGTTCTTTTATTTTAATTTATTCTAAAAGAATAGATTTTATTCTGTTTTTCTAAATTGGAGAAAAAAATTGCTAATTAAATTTCAAAATTAAGGAGGGGCAATGAGTACCCAGTCCCCTTAACTGAAAATTTCTTGTTTATTTTATTATTTTTATGTTACTCGAAAATTTACATTATATTTTAGAAAATAGAAGAAAAGGAAATTTTAATTAATAAAATATTTTAAAATCCAAGGAGGGGAAATTTCCTCTGCTTCCTAACCCCATTCTCCTCAATCTTCATAACTGAAAAGAACTTAAAATTAACTTACAATTACTTCATTTTGAAATGGACATACAAAAATTTGAATCAAATAATTTTTGAAATCTCTATTTAAAATTATTATTCGTTCTAAACTTAATCGTACAAAAAAAAAAAAAACTTCATAAGTCAATTGAACTTATTTTATAGTTATACTAGCTGACCCGCCCGGCGTTGCCCGGGTCCGTATTAACAATATTAAACGAACGTGAAATTTGTATGATTTTATCATTAACTCGTTACATGGAGAAATGCATTGTCTGAAATACTTAGCCACGGACTGTGTGAAAAATCGGTTTTAAAAACAACAACATTAAGCTCTAAAAATACTCAAAATGAGCAACGAGAAACGCGGGAGGGAATATGTATCCAACGATTTCGTGATTTTCGTGTTAAAAAGTTGATATTTACCCGTAAAAATCACTGTTAAGTCACGTAACTAATTATTATTTTCATATACAAATCCCAAGTGAAATATTTTGAATTTCAAAGTAATTATATCACTCTTAAATCCGACTATACCATGAATGAAATCGATACTCGATGGTAGCTAAAAGACTGGTATATAGTATTATAATTTCAGAGCTATTTAACAAAAGTAAGTGTTATTTTTAATCAAATCTTGCGTAATGTTCACTCTGTGTATAAATTCCTAACCTTAAACTTTTGTACCGTAACCAGAGCCTGTCTGTAACCTAACAGCGACTTAACAGTACCCTACTGTAAATTAAATATAACATAAATGTAACCTAGCCTTCATTTCATTGTAACATATCCTTATTCTAACCATAACATAAATGCAATTTAACTTTAACCTAATTGTAACCTAAATGATATAATAGAAAAAAAAAAACATTTTAAAAAATTACTATTTCTTCGTAAAATATGCTTCAGCTGTAATTCATTTCTTTCAATTCTTTTTATTAATACAAAATTCCTGCCTCGTGCTTTTGTTTGAGACATTAAAATTTCAGCGATAAATGATTTAATATTGCAAACCTTTTTTTTTCGGTTTACTTCGTCTCCACCTATCTTTTTCTCCATGGCATACAGCAAGTATGATTAAAAAAAAAAAACTCATTTAAACTGACAGTTTGCCAGTCTATGAGTTTTAAAGGTCTGTCCCAGCTTTTTTAATTATTTCTGCGAAAATTTTATGCGACCAATCAACCATAAGAAAATGAAAGAGAAAATAGCGAAGAAACTCGATTTTTTATGAGAGTGAGCTTTGGAATTTAATTAATTACTCAGTTAATAAATAGAATTTTGAAATTCTGAGCTTCAGGTGCATCAGGAGAGATATTGGGCTACTCTCATAAAAATTTTGAGCCTCGTACGTCAAATAGATTTTGATAGCCATCGCAGACACACAGACACACACACAGACACACACAGAGATACACACACAGACAGACAGAGCGTTTTGTTCTTTTATTAGTATAGATAAAAAAAAAGAGTCAGATGTTAATGTCAAATTTAGCAATCTAATAACATTGTTATTGCATTTGAACAAGTTTCTTTAAAATTTATGATAAACAATTAATGTGTAATTTTAGTGCAGTTCATTTATTTCTAATATTTTTTTGCAATTCAGTCACTTATCACATTGTTCCAATTTATAAACTTATATTGAAACATCATATTGTATACGCCCTTTAATTATACTTATATATTTATTTATTTCTAATATGAAGTAGTTTTGAAGCTAATAACAACCTGTATTCATATGGGTGTAAATGGTGAGATTATGTAATATTTTTCTCGTAAGACCAATTACTAAAGAAAGGACTGATGGAATATATGACTATAAACAATTTATTTCCAACTAGCTGACCCGCCCGGCGTTGCCCGGGTCCGTATTAACAATATTAAACGAACTTGAAATTTGTATGATTTTATCATTAACTCGAAACATGCAGAAATGCATTATCTGAAATACGTAGCCACTGACTGTGTGAAAAATCGGTTTAAAAAACAGCTAATGTTAAGCACTAAAAATACTCAAAATGAGCGATGAGAAACGCGGGAGGGAATATGTATCCAACGACTGCGTGATTTTTGTGTTAAAGTGTTGATATTTATAAAAAATCACTGTTAAGTCAAGTAACTAATTATTTTTTTTTTCACATAGAAATCCCAAGTGAAATATTTTGAATTTCAAACTAATTATATCACTCTTAAATCCGACTATACCATGAATAAAATCGATACTCGCTGGTAGCTATAATATTGGTATGTAGTATTATAATTTCAGAGCCATTTAACAAAAGTAAGTGTTATTTTTAATCAAATCGTGCGTAATGTTCACTCTATAGATAAATTCCTACCTGTAAACTTTTGTACCGTAACCATAACCTGTCTGTAACCTAACTTTGACTTAACAGTACCTTACCGTAAATTAAATATAACATAAATGTAACCTAGCATTCACCTTATTATAACATATCCTTATTCTAACCATACATAAATGCAATTTAACTTTAACCTAACATTAACTTAACCGTGACCGAACTGTAACCTAACGGGAAATTAAATATACACTGTCAGAAAAATTCGTCAATATACACTAAGTTATCGTTATTTTTTCACAAATAATTTCTGTTCTCCCAGAAAACGTATTTGTTCTGTGAGTTCATTCCGAGCGTCGAAAAATGAGGAAAAGTTTCCGTTTCTATCCAGCACGCATGCGCATTGGGTCTGTTAGTAATAAGTTCGAATTTATTTTTAAAATGAAAAACAAAAATATTCTATTGATTAAAATGTCTAATTTAGTTTTAAAAGACAAAAATGTTTTCGAATTTAAAAATAAATAACAATTACTTTCTTTATTCGTTCAAAAATTCTCACAAATAGAACATCCATGTTTTTTCTCTAACATTCTACGTAATATATTTAAAATTCACATTTTTATACTATATTAATACTAAACGTAAAAAGAAAACCCAGCCACAGTTTCATTAAAGATGAAATCTTTCCGAGATTAACTGCATAATTAAAAGCTTTTTAACGAAATACACCAACCCACACCATATGAAATGAAGAGTTCTATTTTAACGCGCAATCATTATGAGCAGCCGTAGCGCCGTGGATTAGCGTTGGTCTGGTAATCCTGGGGTCCTTGGTTCGATCCCCGCCTCTTCCGCATTGATTTATTCCAAACTTTTTTCAAGTGACGGATATTTTTCCTCTTTTGACAGAGAAAAAAATAAACAGAAAATCGTCAATATACAGACAATTTCTGGCAGCAGTGCTGCCAGTGCATTTTCTGTGAAAAGACGGAAGTTTTTTTGAGAGTGTAATAAAAGATTTTCCGTAATGTAATTGCAACTTAAATGTTACCAAACCATATATTGGTTTCATTTCCATGGAAAATATTTTGTCTTGTTCGGATCTGGTTATGATTCATTAGAACATTTTTGTCGGGTTCAGATTTCGTTCGGTTCAGGTTTTTTTTTTTTTGTATTGAGTTTTAATGTTCGTGTCGTATTCATGTCCATGGAAATTATTTTGCCTTGCTCGGATACAGTTATGGTTCTTTGTAATATTTTTGTCGGGAACAGATTTGTTTCAATTCAGGTTTCGGCTTTTTTTTTCAAATTGAATTTTTGGGTTCGGTTTTTCTTGCGTGTTCACGGAAATTATGCTGCCTTGTTCGAATAAAAACATGCTTCACAGGAATATTTTTTTTCAAGTTCAGATTTGGTTCAGTTCAGATTTCGTGATTTTTTTCAAAGAAATTTTTTAGGTTCAGATTCGGTTCATGTGAATGAAAATTTTTTGTCTTATTCATATCCGGTTACGATTCTTTGGAATATTTTTTATCAGGTTCTGATTTGGTTCGATTCAGATTTCAGATATTTTTTCAAAAATAATTTTTTAGGTTCGGATCTCGTTCATGTCCAATGAAATTATTTTGTCATACTCGAATCCAGTTATGATTCTTTCGAATATTTTGGTCGAATTTAGATGTGGTTTGGGTAAAATTTCAGTTTTTTTTTTTCAAATCGAATTTTTTAGGTTCGAATTGGGTTTATATCCATAGAAAGTATTTCGTCTTGCTTGGATTGGGTTATAGTTCTTTGGAATATTTTTGTCAGGTCCAGATTTGGTACAATTCAGATTTCGGGTTTTTTCTTCAAATATAACTGTTGGGTTCGGGTCTTCTTGCATGTTCACGGAAACAATTCTGTCTTGTTCGAATAAGGACATGCTTCACAGGAATATTTTTGCCAAGTTCAGATTTCGTTCAGTTCGCGATTTTTTCAAAGAATTTTTTGTGGTTCTGATTGTGTTCATGTCCATGGAAATATTTTGTCTTGTTTGGATCCGGTTGCGTTTCTATGAAATAGTTTTGTCAGATTCAGATTTGGTTCGATTCAAATTTCAGGTATTTTTTGAATAAGAGTTTTAGGTTCGTATCGGGTTCATGTCCACGGAAATTATTTTGTGTTACTCGAATCCGGTTATAATTCTTTCGAATACTTTGATCAGATTTAGATGTGGTTTGGGTCAAAGGTCAGGATTTTTCAAACGTAGTTTTTTAGGTTTGAGTCGGGTTTATGACCATGGAAAGTATTTTGTCTTGCTGGTATCGGGTTATAGTTCTCTGGAATGTTTTTATCGGTTTCAGATTTCGTTCGAGTCATATTTCGGGTTTTTTTTCAAGAAAATATTTAGGTTCGGTTCAGGTTTCATACCCACGAAAATTATTTTTCCTTGTTTGAATCGGGTTATGCTTCACTTAAACATTTTTGCGGGATTCAGATTTCGTTCGGGTCAGTTATCAAATCCATAGTTTTTTCCAAACAGAACTTTTAGGTCAGGGTCGGGTTTATACTCACGGAAATTTTGTGTATCACGGATCGAAGTACACTCTAAAAAAAAAATGTGTAAATTTACCCACAAAAATGTGTAAATCGATGATACAAAAACGACATGTCTACATGTGTAAATTTGTGTGTAAATTGACAAAATACACGCCTAATGTGTAAATTTGAAAATACACATTTTAATGAGTAATTTGGTGATAAGTCCAAATGTGTAAAAGTTATCTGATAACTCTTGAAATACACACTTTAATGGGTGAATTGCACTAAAATACACGTATTTCTGAGTACTATTTTTACACATATATCTGTGTAATATTCTGTTTTTACATATGTTTTTGTGTAATAAGAAAATACACATAATGCTGTGTCATATGCAAATTACACATATGTTTGTGTTATATACAGAATACACAGATTTGTATGTAATATTCTGTTTTTACACATATGTATGCTCAACATGCAAAGCACGTATTTTTGTGTGATATTTAAAATACACTAAGTTTTGTGTACATAGCTTTATATTATGTTATGCTTTGATGTGCGAGTTGAAAAAAAAATGCTTTTATGATTGCAAAATACAATTGCATTAAATCCAAACTCATATGCTTGACATGTCTTTTCTTTCTACCAAATTTATAGACTTAAAGCAAGACCGCAAATCATTATACACTTAATTTACAAGAAACAGGGTCGGCTCAAATTATAATCTATTACCTTTATGTTAGAAATGTTTTGTAATCCGAATTGTAATTTAGGAATAGGGATGTATAATTTGAATATAGACAGCTGGAGACTGTCTTCTAAATTAAGTTAAAAATTAAAATTTCTTCACACAACCTTACAATTGTAACAACTTGTGTTGTGTTTAATAAATTCATAACTTTCTCTTTTAGAAATACATGTACATTTTTTCTCCATATTCTGAAAATGGCATAAATTTAATTGTATTTATAACTAACGAAATACTACTTTTTTTCTTTTCACTTGTTTCGATGTAAAATAAAACTACACAATTTATTTCTTCTTTAATAAATTATTACAATTTTTTGTGTGTGTTAAATGTATTTTTGTATTCTCTTTGAAAACTTTTGCTCACTTTAATTCCAAAGTTATCAGCACACATGTAAAGCACTACAGATAGTTACTACTTCTAACCAATAACGTTCAAGAAAAATTTTTCTTTAATGTAATTTTACCAAATGGGTGAAAAAGCGTCCAGGGCAGGATTAGAATCACAGATCTTTAATTCAAGTTGTCAGTCTGGTATTAATTAGCTATACTTAGTATGTAACTCTAGTTCTTTGGCTGATTTGTTTCTGCCAGATTTATCCAGGATAGTAGCTCAACTGGTAGAGCATCGGCAACTCTCACAAAAGTCCCCCGGTTCGAACCCACACCTATACACTTTTTAATTCTGCTGGAAAAATTCGCAAGGCGTGTGATATACTTACCAATTATAATAACTGTGTTAAAAGTAATATATATATTAAATCAAACTACGTAAATTTTAAGAGCAATATTTGTAACAGTATTTTTTAAGAGTTAAAATTACTAAAGAAATATTTCTGCTTAAATGTGCAAAGTATTATCAAAATAAAATTTATATAAAAATATAACCTCTTGCATTATGCATAGTACCTTTTGTATTCTTTAAATAATAAAGATTATTAATTGACTGAATTTAAAGATTATTAATTACTATTGCCAAAAATGAAATTAATTTAGTAATATAATCAGCATTTTGAACCTTAAGTCACTAGTGATCATTTATTACACAACAGCTATAAAAATTAATAAGAGATAAAAAGTAAAACCGATATTAAGTAATTATATTTTATCTACATTTATTGTATGATACTAATTACTATGAATGACATATACGATTAAATAAGTGCAATACACCTAAAAAAGTTCAAACTATTTCGATTCTAAAATGTACAATAATTTTTTATACTATTAAAATAAAATAAAAAATGAAAACTAACAAATGTTTCTGCTTCTGTAATTTGATATTCTGAAACTTTTGACTTTTTCTGTCTACTCGTGACTTGCGCTATTTCTACGGATATCAAATCACACATTTAATTTTTTTTTATTTTTGTTGTTTTTAATATCAATAGTTTTTGAATGTAATACGTTTAAAAAAAGTCTTCAATGTATTGAAAATAATTTCTAATTATCTTCCGAATAAAAATCACAAAAAACATGAATTAAAAACTGTTAAAAGGTGTCATTTGGCATCGGTAGAAATAAAGTTAAGAAAAATATAGCGCATGAAAACTGGTAATTTTATATCAATTATTATGGTAAACATGCTGAAACAATTATTTCAAGTGCTTTTTCTATGTTGAAATTTTAAATAATTATTTGGCTATTAGAAGGAATCATTTTAAGAATATAAAAAATAATTTAAAATAAATAAATAAATAAATAAAATTACACAGTTCATTTTAGCAATAACGATGAAAAACAACCCAAATGAAAAATAAAACTTTGGTATGAAAACTTAGCTCAGTATCACCATATATTTAGAATTCTAAGAACAATTTGGCCGACAACTGCCGTGTTGGAAGATAGCAATGATAAATATAATCGTCTTTCTGTCTCTTCTACGTATGCCTAGTATACATCTTTCCATACTTCTCTGTGTTGTTTGTATCATCCGTTTTGTTAGTGTCCAAGTTTCTGCTCCGTAAGTTAGTGCAAGTAAAATACATTGATTAAGTAAAAGTAACATTGCAAAAGTAAAAGTAACATTGTAAAAGTAAAAGTAACATTGTAAAAATAAAAGTAACATTGTAAAAGTAACCTTGAATCTCCCCATATAACTAACTTTGACTTTTGGGTATATTGCAGATATACAACGCGTTGATAGAAAAGATTAATTATTTTACGTCAGAGTTTACAAGCAATAAAATAATACTTAAAAACATTTTTATTATTATAAAAAAATAATTTAATAATAGGTTGCAAAAATTACATTATTTCAAACAACACAGATAATTAAAAATACTTAATTCCTTTCAAACCATAACTTTATAATCAGTGCTTTATCTGGCACTGGTTTTTACCGATGAGAGCATCTATATATGAGGGTTAAAACTAGTTAATTTCAACCTTAATACACTTTCAACACACAGTTTTTTCTGTACTTGTTTTTCAAAAATAGCCGTACAAAACGCATGTTCACATGAGTATGTTGAACTCTATCAAGGAATTCAAAGCTCATTTAAATGTTTCTGGATATCTGATTGTATATTTCTTCTTATGGAAATTAAGGAATTTTTCTCGAAATATTATTTGCTGTTGAAATTTTATATATTTAAAACAGATGAAATACAAAATATTTTTTGTTAAACAAAACTCGATTGTTTCCGATACCCACTAAAATAGCCTCCGCGACCCACCAGTGGGTCGCGACCCATAGTTTGGGGATCGTTGCTCTATATCATATAGAGGGATGCTAAAAAATTCGGATATTTTTTCGATTGTGGATAGGAACAGCTGAAATTCTATTTTGAAATGAGTTATACATTTCCATATGATGGAACTAGACATAATATTTTATTTATTTTTCTTAAGTGCAGTTTTGTTACATTATTCTGATTGTATTGGAAAGTGCTTTATAATCTATGTTTGACGCATGATTTTTTGCTTTCTTGTATCAAGTATGTATGTGGCTGGCTAGATGTGTATTGCCAGGGCCATTATAACTCTGATAATTCATAAATATTACAAGGGATTCGAATCTACAATGCAGTTTTTAAAATAAAGTTTGGTAGAAAATTTATTTATGTCTGTTAAAAAAGCAAATAATGCATATTTTTTAATGACACAATAAAAAGAATAATGAACGCATTATCAAATTATTAAGAACTTTTTAAAGTGAAATAAGTGCTTTAAAAATTCATACCATAAATACAGCATATTAGTTTATTATTATTATCATAAACATTTTCTTCATAGAATTAGGTGATAATTTTTAAAAAGAAACGAATTTTAAATCATACTGTTTTCTAATACTTTAATAGATGTTTTTGATAATAATAGATGTTTTTGAAATTTATCTCTGTAAATTATTCAAGAAATAAAAAAGTGTTTTTTGGTTAGCTGGGCACCAATATTATACATACATATACATCAGATTTATACGTACATATGTACTTGTATATACATATAAATATATATGTAATTATATTTGCATATGTACAAATATTATGTATATATAAATATATAATATACGTATATATAACACTGGCGCCCGGCTATCGAAAAGTACCTAAAATACATCCAGAATAAAAAATAAATAATAAAATGTATTTAATTACAGTTTAGCTTCATACCGTTGAAGTATATGCGTTAATTCTTTAGTAATCTAATTTTTTTAGTAAAATCATATTTAAACTGTTATTTATTGCTTAAATTCTATAATTTCATTTCCAAACAGGTTTGGTAAAAAACCAAGTTTAAAAAAAAAAAAAAAAAAAAAAAAAAAAAAAAAAAAAAAAAAAAAACATGGTTTTTTTTTTTGTTTAAACCAGGTTTTTTTGGTTTAAACCGGGTTTTTTTTAAATATGATTTCCTATTACATATACATGCATATTTATCATTGGAAATAAATATTTTTGAATATATAAGTAATAACTTGATTTAAAAGTAATTCTAATCAATGTAATAATTTAATATACAATTAGTTATGTAGAAAATGGAAATCATTTAAATATTAAACATTTTTAGAAAAAGCTATGTCTTTTTTTTTTTTTTTTTTTTTTTTCTTAAATAAAATGTTTTACATAATGAAACACTGGCACCTTGAAAATCCTAAAATACAATCTTTTTATTATTAGCACTATAAATGATGAAGAATATAAATATGATGCAGCTTCATATATATTATTTTCACAAGGCTATTCAAAATAATTTCTTTGAAATATTTGTTATATGAGATGTCTGATTTTTCTGTTAGAAGACTACATGAATTATCTTTTATTGAAAATAAAGCTTTTTATAAAGAATTTTCGGAATGATTTGAATTTAGCAGTAGAGTCTACACACTTTAAGAAGTATTGTGTATTGCTATTTGACATTTCTCCTCTGAAACTACTAGGTTAAAAGGAAAAAAGAAAAAGACGACAAACAAAATTCTTAAAATAAACAAAAATACATATTTAATAGCTTTTTAAAATTTTGAAAACATTGATTGATCTTAAAATATAAAGCAGTTTTATAAATACTGTCTTCCACAAAAGCATTTAAATAGCCGTCAGACTACACGCTATATTTAAACGTTTAGTACTTTTAAATGTCTAAACAAAAAATTACTTCTTTTTAGGCATTTTTATGAGACTTTCTTTCTATTATGTCTCAAGCAAACCTTTCCTTGTCCTTTTCTCCCCAATTTTCTCAGCTGATCTAAGTTGGTTATGCAATAGAAGATTTAAATATATCTTATTGCATATGCAATGTAAACAGGTGCTTCCCCAGCACTAAATTTTTCAATGTCTTCTTATATGACTTTATATCTTGAGCTTTTTTTTTATTATTATTATTATTCTTAAAGATAATCCCCCCAATCAAGAAAATTTTCTTTTAGATTTAGATTGAAATCTTAAAGGTCATTTTATGTTATTAACTGTAAATCTGCGTTTCTGAAAGGAAAACATTTTTTTTTTCTAAATATTACATATTTTTAATCCATTTTGTCTTTTCCAACATAACATAATTTAATTTCTTTATAGCTTCAGATATATTCATCATTGCATGAAATTTGCATTCTACATGTATACTAACATGGCCTAGACTAGACTCACTATGTCTTATGGTAACTGCTGAGATGACTTAAAAATAGAAATTACTTGCATGCAATAATTAGTACACTTAAATTACAAAAATGAGAAAATATTATATAGATTTATTCTAAAAAACCCTATTGGTTTAAATTATGCTAACCCAATAAGTAGCAGAATAAATCATAATGCTAAATCCCCATTCCCAATGTAATAATGCGAAAAAAAGAAAAAAAAAGGGCTTAACCCAATAAACACAGAGGAAAAATCTGCCAATTATTAATTAGCATACATAACAAAAAGAAATCAATAGAGAAAATTACTTAAGAATGTTATATTCGAGGCTTTGAGCAATGATCAAATCCTTAGTAAATCTTAACTAATCAAGCAATTTAAATAATAAAAGTGCATTTTTAACTCGAGTTTGCCCTTCTGGCTATGAATGTTTTACAATTAATGTTATATATATATATACATTTATTTATTAATTTAAACCTTTAAAAAAAAGGTAGAAATAAAATTAATTTTTTTCTAACCACCTAATTTTTAAAAAATTGGTTATTCTGCCATGTAGACTTATAGTTTATATGAAAAGCTGGGTTGATTAAAAACATTATTTGTCATTTTAGAAATTTATCAGTTAATCATTTTTCTACAACTTAGCTTGTAGCTTCTGCATAACTTGGATTTTGCATTTTTCAATGTGTAAAGTAAAACATAAAAAAAACAGATGAAAAAAAAACAGCATGGTTTTTTTAAAAAAAAACATTGGTTTAAACCACGGTTTAAACCAACTTGGTTTAAACCAAACAACCCTGTTTGCAAATGTATCCAAACTTCTGATTTGCTTTAAAAGTTTTCAAATTAGAGAATTAACAACTGAAAAGTTCCACCCCCTCCCCCTATGATTTTTCTTTATAGATTCTATAACATTTCTCGGGTCGAATACTATATTGAATAATCATCGCATTTTTTTCTTTAATATTATATTTCCATGATTTCTTTTAATAGTATTGTGCCTAGTATAATAATAGTAATAGTATAACTTCTATTGTGCCTTATTTCTAATAATTTCATCTTCTAAATAGATGCAATTTTTCAAAAATAAAAGTTTGTATTAAAAATTGTTTCAAAATATTACTTAATACAAAAATAAAAAAATCAAATGGCTTTTTTATTCAGTAATTTAAATATCTTTGAATGTTTACTGATTATATTAACCATTGATTGCAATATTTTTTCATATACTTTTAAAATTAAAGAAAAGTGACCTTAATTACGTTTTTCAAAAAAGGAAATAAATCTGATTAAAATGCTGTTTAAATCACTGTTTCTAATTATCTAGTTAAAATTGTTGATAGGAAATATATGTATTTCAATAAATTTATTAAACTGAACGAAGTTAAGGAAATACTTACATTTTAAAACGTGTTTATAAGAAACTAATTAAAATATTTATAATTTAAAGAAAAACAAACAGGAAAGAATTTTTTTCATACCTTTTTCTTTACTGGCACCTTTAGTCTTTTGGAGAGTTAATAAATCCAATAAATAAACACAATAGCAAAGGCTAGAATTGTATTTAACACGCCAAAGCTACAGTATTTATATCAGACATATATATTTTGCTTGCATCTTGAAAACACTGCTGAGAAATCCATTGTTTAAATTAATCCGTATCAATGCGCATACATTACAGTATGTTGTCGAGCGATATTCCCGCGTCCGTTCTAAAACTTACATTCTGCTTGTTCTGTTTACATTTATTTATTCTACGATTGCTTGCAGACGATTTCCGTTTGGAACATGCAGGTGTGAAATATGTTTTAAAAAACAAAAGAGCGTTATGAGGATAAAACAAGCTTTTTCTGCGTCAATCTGTCATTTTCAGTGTTGAATTCAGACGCTTTTCTCCGGGAGAGACTTCTGTGACTCCGGGGGTACATTTCAGAAAGAATTCCGGGGGGGGGGAGAAGAGAGAAATTGCACTTTTCGACCATTGAAAACACAAAATCTCAAATTTTCCGGTGGGGGGGGGGACATTTTATTGGTCTAGTGGGAATGTCCCCCTGAATTCAATGCTGGCCATTTTTAGGTGCATTCGTTTCGTAATTATATAAATAAGTAGGACTTACAGTCGTGCACTTTTCGACCATTGAAAACACAAAATCTCAAATTTTCCGGGGGGAGGACATTTTATTAGTCTGGGGGGGAATGTCCCCCTGAATTCAATGCTCGCCATTTTTAGGTGCTTTCGTTTCGTAATTATGTAAAGAAGTAGCACTTACATTCGTTGTTTAGTCTGTCCGTCCGTCTGTTTGTCCGTCTGCATAACAGAGCGAAAACTACCTAACTGAATCGTTTGAAATTTAAAAAAGATAATTTCTGCATAATTTTGTCTAGTCATTTCAAATTCTATGAAAATCGAATGTATTGTTTAATCACAGGGACGAAATCACCGAATCACCGAGCAAATTGTTCCGTTACATTACGACTAATGAGAAGTGTAGTTTGAAGTGCATTTTAATGATGTTGCACTCTTTTAAAAATAATACTATTAATATGCATCTATGAAGTATATACTAAAATATATATTCTGTACAATCAGTGGTGCAAAGAGTATTTTTTATTCATTTACAGAGCCACTCAAAAGTATTTTATTACATAGCGATATAAGGGGAAACATTATTTGGGGCGCGTTTTATATCAAACTATTTCTAATTTTATGAAATTGATACGTTGCTGAGGTTTATTATAAATTATATCCTGTATAATAGAAAGCAGATAGTATTTACCGGGACACTCAAAAAAAAAATTTTGACCACTATGCTATATACAAAGTATTGTATACTAGTACACTAAGATCGGAATATTTTTAAAATTCATTAAATTTCATAATACGAACGCACTTTATTTGCTACGCTTGACGTGCAATTTCCGACTTCTTACTTTCTTCTACCTATACAAGAAGAAAATATTCGATTCGTGAAAATTTTCGACTTCCGGTTTTCGACGAATTAATACGTTTTAGGGGTCAGAGATACCAAAAAATATGTTTTTACAAAATATCTGTCTGTGACTCTGTCTGTTTGTGACACGAATTTTATGGGCAATCTATCTCAAGAGCTAATGCACTGAAATTAACAAAAATTTATATTGAATTAGTCCCTGATATTAATTGGTGCTAATTACTTTTTGATTTAAACCACTCAGCAGGTGGCGCTGCTATGCAGTACTTTTCACGATTTCCGCAGTAGCTCATCTGGAAAACATAATATAGATTTCCATCAAATTTTAGATTCAATTAATCCTAGACAAGAAATAACGTTTTGTACATTTTGGTGTAAATCACTCAACAAATGGCGCTGCTATGGTGCATTTTTCACGATTTCCACAATAGCTCTTTCTCAAGAACTAATGCATGTATTTTCGTCAAATTTTAGATTCAGTTAGATATTGACATAAGTTATTGCAAATTAGGTTTCGGTGTAAATCACCCAATAAGTGGCGCATCTGCGCTCAGGGCCGTAACTATAAACTTGGGGGCCCCGGGGCAAAACCTCCGGTGGGGGCCCCCCAGGGAGGGCAAATTAAAACTTTGCCCCGGGTATAGTTTTTTTTTCTCGCACACCGTTTTTAAATGTACATAGTATGATAAGCCCAAAATTGACTAAAAAATGTAGAATTGGACAACTACGCGGCAGGCAATTGGCGGCGACGCCATGTTTGCCGATCCCACTGAAGCTAGCATAGGGAAGAAAATATGGACTTCTGATTGGTTGAATACTTTAAAGAGCATTTTATTTAGATTCATTTTTGAGTATATGTAACTTAATCATGCGTTTCTGTTTAAAAACCTTTTGAAAGATGGAATGTGATAATTTTTTTTTTTCGATTTTATGTATTTATTAATAGACTAGTTGACCCATCCGGCATTGCCCGGGACACGTTATGATAACCTTAAGCAAACAATTAACACTTTAGATCTACAATTAGTCAAAATTAAGCATAGGATATGAATTATTCGTTAAATAATATTTTAAAGAAGTGCATAAAAAATGAGTAAATGCTTTAAAAAAGGCCTTTGGACCTCAATAAAAACATCAGGGTGTAGGTCCTAAAATAAGAGTCCAAAATTCAACTTTAAATTTATGCATTGAGAAGGTTTGATAATAAGTGGGTGAAATATGCATGGAGAACAAAAATTTCAAGGTGCCTGAGTCGAGACCATAGGGAGTTTCAGGCTTTTAAATGGAATGTAAAAACATGGGAATAACTAAGTGAAAAAATAGTTCCAAAAATGAAGATTGGATTAAGAGAGGGCAGTTTAATAGCAATTTATGGTACAAAATCTTCAAGTGGCCAGGAGCTTATTTCGCATGTAGTTGGGTATAAAATATTTTTTGTAGTTATTAAAGTAATGGGAGGACGCTAAAGCAATATGAAAGAAAATTGCAAGCAATCCGGATCATTTGTAAAGAAATTGCACCAACAGCCCCAAGAACGCGATTAATATTCAAAATTGGTAGCAGCTAGACTATGGCGGTTTCTTAGTAGCTGATGGATTTAAGAAGTTGTTTAAAAAAAGGAGATAATTGAACCATTTTAAAAGGGATCTATAATAAGGGCTCAAAAAGGACAACTGACAGTTAAAAAGAGGGCCCTAACAGGAAAACATGTTAAAATAACTTAGTACTTAGCTCTTTAGATCTACAATTAGTCAAAATTAATCATAGGGTATGAATTTTTCATTTTAATAATATTTTATCGAAATGCAAAAATTGATTCGGAAAATGTTTAAAAAAATTGTCCTAGCCGCGGATGAAAATATGAGAATCTTGTCCCTGAAAGAAGAGTCCAAGTCAAATTTAAAAATTTTGCACTGAGAAGAGATAAATTTAAAGAGTGAACTCTGTTTGCCTCACAAAATGTTCAGGGGCCCTAGACTGAGCCCTATGATTCCACAGGAGGCCAAAGTGTCTTATATGGAATGTCAAAACATTAAAATATCTGAATGAATAAAGAATCCTAAAAATGAAAATCGGATTAAAAGGAAACAATTTATTAACAATTTATTATTACAAAAACTTCAACGGGCCCCAAGGGGCCAGGAATTTATTTTGCATGTAGTTGGGTAAAAAGATATTTTTGTAGTTATTAAAATGATGGAAAGAGGCTATAACTATGTTAAATAAAATTGAAAGCAATTTGGTTCATGTTTAAAGAAGCTCCATCAAGGGCCTCAAGAAAGCAATTGACAAACAAAATTAATGGTAGCTGAAGTCTGAGAAATTCTTTTGTCGTTCATGTAATAGGTAGAGAGAGGACATAAAAAATTGATAGAAAAAAAGCTAGTGAATTGGACCATTTTTATGGGAGCTATAATATGGGGCCCTGTAGAGACCAACTGACAGTTAAAGCCAGTGATTGCAAACCAGGGCCCTAATATGAAACCATGTTAAAATATTTTAGTACATAGCGCTTTAGATCTTTAATTAGTCAAAATTAAGTATAGGTTGGAACTATTCTTTGGAAGATATAATTTTTTAAATGCACCAATTGATTGGGCAAATGTTTAAAAAGGGGCCCTAGGGTCCGAATAAAAACATCAGGTTTTCTGGATTGGTCCTGAAAGAAGAGTCCCAGGCAATTTTAAAATTGTGCACTAAGAAGATCAGAAATATAGGAAGTGAAATATGTTTATTTCACAAAATGTTGAGGGGCCCTGGGCTGGCCCTATGATTCCATAGGGGAACACAATGTCTTATATAGAATGTCAAAACATTAATATATCTAAATGAATACAGAATCCTAAAAATGAAGATCAGATTAAAAGGAAGCATTTTATTGACAATTTATTATTACAAAAACTTCAAGGGGGCCTGTACCGGGCCCCAAAGGGCCAGGAAGTTATTTCGCATGTAGTTGGATATAAAAATAATTGTGTAGTTATTAAAATAATGGGAAGACGTTAAAAATATGTTGAATAAAATTGAAAGCAATTTGAATCATTTTTAAAGAAGCTGCACCAAGGGCTCCAAGAAAGCGATTTATATTCATAAATAGTGGTAGCTGAAGTCCAAAAAAATTTTTTTGTTGTTCGTGTCGTAGTTGGAGGACCTAAAAAGTTGTTAAAAAAGCTAGTGAATCCGATCATTTTTAAGGGAGCTATGATAGAGGGATCAACTGTCAAATACAATCAGGGCCCTAACATGAAAACATGTTGAACTGTTTTAGTACATACCGCTTTAGACCTTTAATTAGTGAAAATTAAGCATAGAGTATGAATTATCTGCAAAAATAATATTTTTAAAAAAATGCACCAATTGTTTGGGTAAGCGTTAATAAAGAGCCCCATGGCCCGAATAAAAATATCAGGGTGTTGGTCCTGACATAAGAGTCCAAGATTCAGCTTTAAAAATTTGCACTAAGAAGGAGAGAAATTTAGGGAGTGAAAAATGTTTAGCGCACAAAAGATCAAGGGGCCCTGGGTCGACCCTATGATTATCTAGGGGGCCCCAGTGTCATATGTAATGTAAAAATTTGAAAATATCTAAATGGAACAGGTATCCCAAAAATGATGATCGAAATTAATGGAAGCAATTTATTAACAATTTACTATCACAAAGACTAAAAGGGGCGCTAAAACGGGCCCCAAGAGTCCAAGGTCATAACTGAAGAGTAAAAAAGCGAAAATATCTAAAAAGAAAAAGGTACCTCAAAACGGAAAAGATTAGATAAAAAGGAGTCAAGCTATTAACAATTTGGCGCATACAAATTGTAAGGGGCCCAGGGCCCTGGCCCTTAAAATATTAAAAGTCTGAGCCTCAGGTGCATCAGGACCTGTCTTGGACTATCTTCACCTAAAATTTCAGACTTCTGTGTGCGGTAGATTTTGCTAACCATCGCAGTCGCACTCTCACACACACATACGCAGACATACACAAACAGAGCGTTTTGTTAACTTATTAGTATAGATAAGAAGAAAGATTTTCTAGAATTTTTTAGATGCTTTTTATATTATTCAGTCGATTAGAAGTCCATATTTTCTTCCTTATGCTAGCTTCAATGGGATCAGCAAACATGCTGGCGCGACATGATGACACATTCAACTCGACATTTTGCTGTCTGCTGTAGAACTCCTTTTGCATGCGAAGCGTAAGGAGTGTATTGACAGACAAGCAAAAACATCTGTTCTAGCACTTTGATTTTTTTTATTACTAACTTTTAGGTATGTGCTGGGCATTTTATAGGAACTTAGACTAGAAACTAAAATCGATAGTTTTTTTAACCATCAGTTTGGGGCCCCTCAGGCTTGGGGGCCCCGGGGCAGTGCCCCGGCTGCCCCGGTGGTAGTTACGGCCCTGTCTGCGCTGCATTTTACATGATTTACGTAATTTTTGTGATAATCAAACATCAAGAACTAATTCACGGAATTTCATATCATTAGAATCCCCATGAGGGACATAGATTTCTATTTAATTTGACACTGTGATAGTGAATATTAAAGTATTAACATGTATGAGATAGAAGAAAGTTTTGGAATTGCCACATCCGCCTAGTTAATGTTAATATTATTTATTTGTTGAACAAACTTCTTGTAATTTAACTGTATCTTAAAGACATCTCTGGAAAACAACAAATTAAAATATGAATAATTAATTATGTCATAGTTGTTGCATAAATTTTGTATATTTATTTTATATTCAGAAAATTTTAAATTTATTTAAAAGGTTTGAAAAAAGTGGCAAACAAATATTTAAAGTGTAACTTAAAATCTTAAAACCCAAACAAAAGAAATTACGTATAAATCTATTGTATACTGTTATAGACAACTATAAGACTATTTTTTTAAAAAAATATTAAAACAGTTTTTCATCACGAAACACCCCTCACCCCTCATAGTCATACACAAACAAATTTTTGCTTTTCTCCGTCGAATATTATTTTCTGACGTTCTGGTTTTAATATTACTTTATTAAATCAATGTAAACTTCCTATATTATACAATAAAGGAGATAACATATTCGAAACTAATAGATTTCTTACATTTAAAACATTTTTTAGATTAGTATTTACAACACCAAAAAGCATTTTCATGCGAAAAAATAAGTTATACATTCAAAGACAGTTTTAAAACGTAATAGATTTTTTTTTCGTATTAGCTGTACACTGAGAGTTAACAGTAAAAAATTACCAACGAGCAATTTTTTTTAAATATATAATAGTTTTAATAGCTTTAGCGCTTAGTTCGATTACATGTCTGTTAAATCTATGTTTTATTTGTATACTTTTTTAGACAAATTTATTTATATGCAAGTTTTTAATTTCGTTGCTGAGTATTAGCTAGAAATAAATTCTGAAACTTTTATTTTATTTTATTTTTTTAATTATATTTAATTGAAACAAAAGGAAATGGAATCGTATGTAATTGAACTTCAGACAATAGTTTTAAGAAAAGAAAAATGCTTGCAAATTATTTTTGAAACTATAAAAATATATAAACAATAAAGAGAGGTATAATTTAAAAAAATTATATTTGAAGATACATTTATTCCCTATTCGGTGGCGTAAAAATTTAAATTGTGAACACATAAGAAATTTTAAAAAACTGCAGTAAAATTGAAATTTATTGATCACGTGTTGCCACTGTCAAACAGGTATTTGAGACTAATAGTGAAACCGAAATAAAATTTCGGTAACTTTTCTATTTACTGCCAAAAACAGAAACGAAAATGTTCATTTTTTAAAGTTATTAATACATACATGAATATACATAATTATTTATTATTTATATGTGTGTAGAGAAATATTTCTCACAAACATGCATAAATATGTATGTGTGTGCATTAGCTTAAAATTAAAAATAAATAAATAAATAATAATGTAATTTTTATATTTTATTACTTTATGACAACCAATATTCTTAATCATTTATCAATAATTAACAATGTAATTAGTAATGGAGAAAAAATTCAATTGTGAATATTTTTTATTTTTGAATATACCATCTTTTCAGTTCTTTAATATTTCTCATTGAAATTAATTCAAATAAAATATTTTTTTCTTATGAAGCGAACATTAAATAAATTTAATAAAAAATGAGCATTTTATAATTTCTAATTATTATTAGTGTAGTAAAAATTTAAATATAGATAAGATGTATACTTAAATAAACATCTGCTACTCCTCCCAAAAGACTTTTACCCTCTACTCGCCTTCCAGCGAATGTTTGAAACAACACCCTTATTTGAAAAATCTACCTTCGGATACAAATTGGCTGGACAATCTCTGTACCTCTGACAAAAACGTTTTCTTTTGAAATGAAATAAAATGTAATTAATTCATCAACGACATAAAATGTTAGACCTTTTTGAAAGAGCATTCGAAACACTTTTGCGGTTTCAAATTAAAAAAAAGTTGTATTACTGTTAACTGTGCAAAGCTCTTAAAGAGCAGGTGAAAAGTGTCATATGTGCGTGAATGTTTGTTTTATAATTTGATTCATATCTTGAGCCATGACCGATAATTACAAACAGTGAAGTTCATAGCAGTAAATAAATAGTGTCTCATTTCAGCGGAAACATGTCAATTCAATAGGTCATATTTAACCCCTTCGAAAAGAGCGACCAGTATACGTGACGCGTAAGGTGCTTATAATCCTCGATTATTCTCACCAATACATTTTTATTGTAAATATTGTCTTATTTAATCCGCGCTTTTCCCCGATTCAATTAGGTAAACAATTCTGTTTTTCAAAACCGGTTATTAAAGATTAAAAACGCCGTAAAAGACGCCCGTCCCGAAGGCGTTAAAATTTCCAAAGGAAGAAACAAGATTTCTAAAATTCAGATAGTTTCGATCGAGTTTCGGTTCGGCCGAATTTTCAGCAAAATTCCCGCCGAAAACGAATTTTTGGCGAAACTTAGATTTTTTGCCGAAAACGAAAACGAAACCTAATTTTCGGTCGGTCTTTAGTATTAACAATAAATGTACCTAAGAAAATTTTCATACTTATGTGTAAAATCCAAATGTTTTTATACATTTACACATTTGTCTGTGTTTACTAAGCGATAACAAATTGCTTATTTGATTTCATAAGTTAAATACACATAAAAGCAGGTAAATTTTTTCTCAAGATGTGTAATTTTTATGACAAGTGCATAATTTTAGGAATTTACACACTTGTATGTGTACATTTAATCATGTTTGACTTAGATTAACTCATCAATTCGTGTAAATCCAACCATTTTGCTACATTTACACAGTTGTTTGAGTTTTTTAAGTGATAACAAATTACACACTTATTTTAAATAGCTAAATACACATCAAAACAGGTAAATTTAGGGAAAAAATGTGTAAATTTTACGACATGTGTGTAATTTTATAAATTTACACACATACACAGGTAAAATTAGCTAATTTACACATTTATTTTTTAGAGTGTATGGTCTGTTTTTTTTTCTGGTTTGGATCGGGTTACGTTTAAATTAGTCTAATCATTAAGGTTATAATCAGTTTTGCTACTATTCTTTTTATGGCTATTTCTGATATATAATTTACTTTGCTATTTGATAATTTATTATGGTGAATGAATCGTTTGCGAATACAAACAATTGTGCGCCAAACAGCTATTTTATTTTTGTTTTAAAAACAAATTAAAGCCATATTACAATTTTAAATTGAATAGAACACATTTAAATTTAATCAATGATTAAAAAAATAAACTCATAGAAAAGTGTTGTGTAATATTTTTTACAGCAACACAGCTAATGACTCATACATCTAATGTTCGAAATGCCAAGAATATGCGTAAAACCATATAGTAAAAAGAAATTAATAGAGTGGCAGTATAATGTCTTGGGGTGACGCAAAAAGTGTAACTCTAAAATCCGCTACATTAAGTCCAAATAAGCACCAACAAAACCATGTCCTTTGAAACTCCGATCAATTCAAACTGGTTTAAACCAGTATTTCTTTGTCTTTGTTTTTTACCTTTTAAACTGTTATTGAATAGATGACTAAAATTTCGTTTAAAAAATAACGTTTTGTGCCATTATTGCCTGTAATACACGATCAGAATGCATGAAAGATACAATTAGATCAATCATAGGCAAGAATTATTTGATTATTTTTATCATATGACTTTGAAATACCAATATAGAAGCATCATTTAAGACTTTGCTTGAAAAATCAATATTATTTCGTTAATGTCTTAAAATCGTATGCACTCTGAAATCTAGATTTTAGATTAATATTATTATTTAAGTGTTCATGCATGATTTTAAAAGAATCTTTTCATCACTATATTTTATATATTTACATGGAATTATTAATACGTTGTTAAATCATAAACATTTTTCATCTACGTTATAAAGTATTAAAAATTTCTGAAAAAAAGAAAAAACTTTTAGTAATACAATTTTTTACTTCAAATCATATGTTTTCAATATTTTATTTATTTTGTTTTGACATTTAATTATTTTTAATTTTCCAATTTCAATTATTTTTAAAAGCAAATATTTATTTTAATAAATAATATAATAGAAAAAACCATTTAAAAAAATTAATATTTCTTCGTAAAATATGCTTCAGTTGTAATTCATTTCTTCCAATCCGCCTTATTAATACAAAATTCCTTCCTCGTGCTTTATTTTGAGACATTAAAATTTCAGCGATAAATGGTTTCATATTGCAAACCTTTTTTTTCCTTTTACTTCGCCACCACCTATCTTTTTCCTCCATGGCGTACAGCAGCTGTAATTAAAAAAAAATCCCCATTTAAACTGACAGTTTGCCAGTCTATGAATTTTAAAGGTCAGTCCCAGTTTTTTAAATTATTTCTGCGAAAATTTTATGCAACCAACCAACCATAAGAGAATGAAAGGAATAAAAAAGTTAAAAAAAGCGATTTTTTTAAGAGAGTGAGGTTTGGATTTTAATTAATTACTCAGTTAATAAATAGAATTTTGAAATTCTGAGGGTCAGGTGCATCAGGAGAGATATTGGGCTACTCTCAGAAAAATTTTGAGCTTCGTACTTACCGTAGTTTTCGCTAACTATCGCAGACACACACACACACACACACACACACAGAACGATTTGTTATTTTATTAATATAGATTAATAGAACATAATTTTTTCAAAAAGTACGCAAATTTGATAATTTGTCACTTTTTTGTAATCATGAAATAAAAAATACACTTGCAATAATAAGTATTGGAGTACGATTTAACCTTATTCAAAGCTAAAAATATTCAGCAATAATATGTTATTTTATAATAACTTTTAATGTGATTAATGGAAATATGGGTGTGGTGTAATTAAACTTTTCTAAGTAAAAACCTTTAAAATTCTGAGTTATTCTTTGAATTAAATTAAGGAAAATTATTTCACAACTTTTACCATAAATGCCAGTACAAACTATAAAGTGCATATAATGAGTTTTATTTACGTTTGCTTAACCTCTAAACATTTCTCATTACTGCAAACTCACTATGGTTAACTTACGTACGAAGATGTAATTATAACAAACTCCAGCGCAATTAAGATTGATTTCTAATTCACATAAAACTTAATTTCAGAGACTAAAGTACGCAAGAGTTCAAATAACTTACACAGAAAATTTTAAAAGCTTAATTCTTCTAGTGTAGTTACTAATATTCTATTTAGGTATTTTTAAATATAAATATTTTCTTAGTTCTAAAACAGATAACAAAGAACAAATCTAAATTAAGACATTGGGAATGTAATCAAACCCAAACAGAAATACATTAATTGAAAATGATATATATATACATATATACGTATTTATAAATTAAAGTAATACATGTAGGAGCGAGTTCAGGAAGTTCTTAAAGTGTTTCAGTCCATAAAATTAACTCTCGCAATACTAAGATCATACTATTATACAAATGATTATTAAGGGTTATTTTGATCAGAATCTTTATAAATAAGAAAAATGTGCCAATTCTATAGACAAACTGCAATGATTTATTTTGTAGAATAAAGAAATTTACACACAAGCATTCACAAGAACATGTAATAAGAAAATGATGCAGGATTCTACACCCACTTGCATTTATGCGTTTTAATCTCAACGACATCTAATGGATTACATATTGCAGGATGCCAATTTTTTTCTTTCTCTTGAAACATAATAAATGATTTCCTTTACTCCCTGATTGCCAAAGATGGGATTAATGTGAATCCATTCACAAGATCTACGAATAAATAAAAAAATTAATTGTGTGAAACTTTCAAGACAAAATTATGAAAGAAATCTTTATAGGAAAATTTAAAGAAAATAATCTTACCATACATAATTTAAATAGAAAAAACCCCTTCAAAATAACCGGTTGGGGTGAAATTGACCCTATTTTAGTGCTGCAAAGTTTAAAGACTATAAATAAATAAAAAAAAAAAAACATAGTTAAATCTAATAAACTATCGTTTAAAACCAATAAATTGGCAACATAGAATAGCAAAAAAGACATTCGTAATTTATAGCTCTATCATCTATATAAGCATATCTGTAATTCAATAACTAAAACAGCAATGTAATTTACAACAGCAATTTAAAGCAATTTTAATTTAAAACAACAATTTAAAATTACAATTTATAAATTACGAATTTGTTTTAATTAGTTTCTTAATGTTTTATGTCTCCCCATTCTGTACTCATCGATAGTTTTTCTTTTAATTTCATGTCACAATATCATTTCATTGAAAATACATAATAGAAAGGAAAGTGTTTAAAACACACTTTTCATTGGTTAACTTAACTTTAATTCACCTCTACTGTAAATCTTAGAAATATTTATGTATATATTGGATTCATAAATATACTTTCTGAATCACAATTTTTTTAAAATAATAATTATGAAAACTAGAAGTTAATCTTTACCAAGCATATAAAAGAAAACACGTTTAAGGTAAACGATTTGACTTTCTCAAAAAATACAAATATTTCTTAGATGCATTAAAGATGTGTAAGTAAAGCAATTCATTGTATTTAACAATTAAATGGATGCAAAATAAGTTTATTGGACTTTTCTTTTCATTGCATTCTTTCAAAAAACCTTTATTCGATATCCAAATAAGACACCTTCAGCTATGGGATATGACAGAGGCCCGAGTTATTTATTTATTTATTTATTTATACTTAAAATTAATCCGAAACGTGACCCGAACAGAAAACAGATTTCGTTGAACTGAAACATGGCATAGGTTACATGCACTAAAACAAAATATCGACAGGAAATGTAAATAATAATAATAAGGAAAATATCTGTACATTTATAGCTGCTTATCAGTGTTATCGTTTATATTCAAAAAATGAATACACACATGCATATTACAAAATTCAAAATTCCATACATTATTATTATTATTACTATTTTTTTACTATTTTATTTTATTATATTATTATTATTATTTTGTAGTAAAGAACACCCCTTCTCAATTTATTATACAGCTTTGTTTTACTATTTTTTTTTCTTTATTAAACAATATTTTATTTATTTCCTTCTTTAAATCTCTTTCTATTTTAAATTGTGTAAATTCTTATTTTATTTCCTTTTAAATAATGTCTAGAATCACTTCACATATTTACTTTCTTTGTTCTTAAAAAAAAAATCAAATCTGAAGCCTTATTAATTCTGTTAGATTAATAAGGCTATTAAACAATATTTTATTTTTTTTCTTATCTAAATCTCTTTCTATTTTAAATTGTGTAAATTCCCATTTTATTTCCTTTTAAATAATGTCTAGAATCACTTCACATATTTACTTTCTTTGTTCTTAAAAAAAAAAAAAAAAAAAAAAAAAAAAAAAAAATCTGAAGCCTTATTAATTCTGTTAAAAGCATTCATCATTTGTAAACGATTTTTTTTTTTTTTTTTTTTTTTTTTTTTTTTTTTACATTTTTTTTATTCTATTTGATTCCCGCGTAAATTCGGTTTCGATTATTCGCCTCATTTTTACGAAGCACACAATAAAAAGTTCATGAGATTCACCGCCTGTTTATTAGTTAAATTCATAGAGTGAAAACAAAGAATAGAGTTGAAGTATAGTGGCTGGGGATGACGCCAAAAATGTAATCTAAAAATCCTCTATATTAAGCTCAAACTCAACCACGCGCTTTCACAAAATAAGTAGAAATAAGTAATTTAAATAAGTAATACTGTATTTAATTTTAAATTTAATGAAATGCTTCTTTAGATTGCTTAAATATAAGCACATTATTTTCTTTTAGAGAAAAAACGCACGGCGGATGTCAAAAAATTCGTTCCCTGTTCCACTTGATTTTTTTTTTTTTTTTTTTTTTCTTTTGACCGGAAGAGGGCATTTAAATTTGAGCGAAAACGCACATCAGATTGCATAGCGATTTTACGGCATACTGCACCTTTATCTATCTCTTTCCTCCATGGGTTTCCTTCTAGATGTTAGTGAAAAAATTCTTACGCCTCGCCTGGTATAAAACGTTATGCATCTGTGACCTATGATTCTTGAGACGAGAATTATTATATCTTCAAATTCACTTAATTTTTTATCATCTAAATGTACTTTCCATTTTTGAAAAATGTCGTCGAAGCTGTGGAACTGTTCTTTTAAAACTCATGATTTATCTACATTAAAATTTCTTCAATTCATACTGTATTTTCTCTTCTAACATCACAGAGTGATTAAGCATGGTATTCGACTGTCTTTGTGACTGGCCAGATTATGCGATATTTACTTCAGTGTATTGGATTACTGGGACTGGTGACTTTACAGAAAATGGAATGATCATATCGTCATATATAAATATTAAAATATATCTAGATATATAAAACCTAGGTATATCTATTTCAGATACATAAAATCCTAATAAACGATCTAATAAAACGAGTTAAAAAACGAGTTGAAATTTTCAAAACCATTAAATGCGTTGTTTGTAGAATACAGACGATACTGTAAATTTAGTTTGTTGCTAGATTCATATGCAACTTTTTTTTTTTCATTATTGGAGAGGGTATAAATAGCATCTATAATTATTTTACAGGGTCTGAAAAAATGAATTCAATTACATTATTGTCCATAGACCATAATAACATAAAATGAAATGCCATCGTGTTTTCTGAAACTTTATGAAATTTGCGTATGCTTTTAAAACATATTGTAGCATTTTAATTGAAAATATTGGATATATTCATAAATTTTTTATAGGACTAGACAAAAGAATTCAGATGCATTGAAATTTAACGCCAAAAACTTCTGTAAGTCTTATTATCCATGTTCTTTATTTGAATTATGCAGTATCAGAAAAAATCGTTAGCACAATATACTCGTCAATACATAATATTCCTCCGTACTCCTAGAAGCCATATTTTATCTGTGATTTTTTTCCCCTCACAAATCTGAAAAGAGGGAGAAATTCCATTCACTCCTTGAATGCGTGTTCAATTAATTCTAAAATCAGAATTTATTTTATAAATTAAAACCATAAAATCAATAAATTAAAATTCTTAGTTTAATTTTTAAAACAATTTAAAAATAGATAACAATTATTTTTCTATATCATTCAAAAATATTCACAATTAATTTTTATAAGTAGACTAAGATGAATAAAATTAAATAAAATTGAATTTAAAAAATTGTTTATCAAAATATATTAGCAGATCAAATATATTTTGAACGAAATTTTTTAAAAGTTATTTTATTTAAAGGATTTTTAAATGGAATTAAAAATAGAGTTGACTCAAAGATACTCTTATGGAATAAAAATATAATATTCACCATGTACAACTAGCATTTTATTTCAAATATATAAAATTCATATTTTTATCATTTAATATTATTAAAGTATTTAAATGACAGTTCTACGGTCACTAACCATTTGTATCCTGACAGCATTTTTTAGTACTATTAAGGAAAGTTTAATGTAAAAATTATTTAATTCGTCTACTAATGAAACTATGATGCAATTTTATACAAAATAATTTGCTCAAGTCAGTATTCAAAGTAATTAATTTAAACTTTCTGATATTTTTAAGGTATGTTTGTAGTCTTATAAAATTATAAAATGAAGTGCTTCAATGTAATATAATAAAAAATATAGCAAAATTTTATGTAACATAATTTTCGAAATTTTTTTTGTATATATATATATATATATACAAAACTTATTGTACTTTTGTACTTAAATATTGTACTTTTTTTACGCAAAGTGTTAATAAATTATTAGTCCATGTACTTACTAATTGTATATTAAAGAATTTATGATTTTTTTAGGAAAACGATGATTTATAGCATTATAAACAAGCTTTTTAATATTTGTATTGCTTAAATGAGAAGAACATAAACATTTTATTCTATATAAATTATTAAGGATTATATTACGATATACAGAATTATGAAGACAGGATTTGAAATTAGTAAATGTATTAACTTTAACATTAAATTCTTTCCGTTTGTCATGTATATCAGTTATTAATTTGTTTTCTTTTAATATAATTATGAGATCTAAAAAGTAAATGGTGTTATTAAAAAGCAGGTTTTTTGTAATTTCTAGATTCGATGGATAATCAACGGGTAATTGAGATATACTGGTATTATCAGCATCGATTAAAATTATATGATCTATATATAGATATAAATGTATTTTATTATTAAAATAGTTACGTTCAAAATGATACAAGTATAAGTCTGATAATATACTAGATTTTGGTATACCACCTTGTGGTATACCAACTTTTTGAATATATATAATGTTATCTTGCATGATAAAAGTTTCGCTACCAGACCGACAAACTTTGAGGGATGATAGTAGACATGAAAACAAACATTATTAAAAAGGAAACCATGGGGCGCTAACGTCTTCTATAGGAGCTAGAGGCCATTAAAGTTTGACGTCCAAAATTTCAAACGATGATAAAAAAACGGAAAAAAGGTCGATTCGTTTGCGGTTATCACAAAAACATTCTTTATATCACGTTTTACTTAGAAAAAAATTTCAAAGGTTATGTTCAAAAATTGTCGATAGAGGGCGCTTTAGACATTACAGTAACGAACAGTTACTTTTTACTGCTACTTTGTGTATGAGGTTGAAATTATTCTAAAGTTTAGACTTCAAATTAAATTTTAAGCCCAAAATAGGAAACATTGGGATTAGGTAACTAGTGAAAATTAAACTGTGAACAGAGGGGGAAATTTTAAACGCTCATAAATATTGGACAAACAAATCGATTTTGTTGCAGTTTGCGTGTAAGTCATTCCCTTGGTAATTATTTTATTCAAAATAACGTACAGCTTTGGTGCCCTCATTTTTTGATAGAGGGCGCTTCCGACACATCTCTTGCATTCAGTGGCATTACTCCGGGGCGTTTTACTACCAGACCATCATACTTCCAGAAAGTGTTAGGGATACAAAGACAACTTGGAATCACATAGTAATGTAACGTTGGAAATGCATTTTTTGCAAGTTACGGTTAAAGGAAGCAGAGAAAAAAACAACAGAAACAGCAAAGAAAGAGCGACACATTAATGTGACAGAAAACAGCTTATTTAAAGGTTTTACTAGAAAAGCTGTTCAAAATTACGACCAGAAGTAGTCCGGTATCCTTGACAGCGGAGTCACGTGGAATTCCTCACGCTTTGAAAGATTCCTGGCATCTCTGATAGTTTTCTGGAACAGACCAGCTGCGAGGTCTTCAACTAATAGTACGGGAATCTCATACACCCAATTTTTCATTTGCCCCAGCAAAAGAAGTCCATACATGATAGATCCGACAATCTGGCAGGCCAATGAACCGGGCTACCACGACCTGTCCACCACTGTTCATATGTTACTTTGAAGTGTCGGCAAACGTCATTGGTAAAATGTGGAGGAGCCCTATCGTGCTGTTCATCGTTGAAATATTTCATTCTGCTATCTTTGGAACCGGTTCGCGAATGATCACTTCAAAGTGATCCCTGCGCAGGCGCATTACCGTTTAGCGCCATCTACCGTCGCTGTCAAACTTGCCGGACTACTTCTGGTCGTAATTTCAAACACCTTTTCTAGTAAAACCTTTAAATAAACTGTTTTCTGTCACATTAACATGTCGCTCTTTCTCTGCTGTTTCTGTTACTTTTTTCTCTGCTTCCTTTAACCGTAACTTGCATGAAATGCATTTCCAACGTTACATTTCTATGTGATTCCAAGTCGTCTTTGTATTCCTAACATTTCCTGGAAGTATAGTGTTCTGGTAGTAAAACACCCAGGAGTAATGCCTTTGAAATCTGAGAGATATATCGGAAGCGCCCTCTATCAAAAATTGAAGGCACCAAAGCTGTACGTCATTTTGAATAAAATATTTACCAAGTTAATGACTTACACGCAAACTGCAACAAAATAGATTTGTTTGTCCAATATTTATGAGCGTTTAACATTTCCCCCTCTGTTCGCAGTTTAATTTTCGCTAGTTACCCGATCCCAATGTTTCCGATTTTGGACTTAAAATTTAAGTTAAAATCTAAACTTTAGAATAATTTCAACCCCATGCACAAAAAAACGGTAAAAAGTAGTTGTTCGTTACTCTAAAGTCTAAAGCGCCCTCTATCGACAATTTTCGAACTTAACCTTTCAATTTTTTTTTCTAAAAAATCGTGATATAAAGAATGATTTTAGTAAAAACCACAAACGAATCGATCCTTTTTTCCGTTTTTTATCATCGTTTGAAATTTCGGTACTTAATTTTTAAATGCCCCTAACTCCTACAGAAGACGTTTGCGCCAAATGGTTTCTTATTTAATAATGTTTGTCTTCATGTCTACTATCATCCCTCAAAGTTTGTCGGTCTGGTAACGAAACACACTGTATATAATGAAATTAGTTAAAGTATGAAAGTAATCAGTATCAATGTTCGTTGGTGAATCCAAATCATGTTGATGTTTTTTCAAAAGATCCTTTATGATATTATATAAATCTAATAAATCGATATTATTAAAAAGATCTTTGAAATCATAAGTAGTTATATTTTTTATACATTTAAGATTTTTCATAATATTGGCCAGTTCATAACTATTCTGTATACAATGTATTATCACTGTATCATCAATGTATTATCACTGTGTAATTCTGTATTATCACTGGTTTTAGTAATTTTATATATTTGATTAAGAATTGTTGATAGAAGTTTGTAAGCAACATTATTATAAGTATTGCAACGAATTGTAACTGTTCTAAATTTAACAGGATTCTTATGAAATTTGGGTATAAGGACTAGATTAAGGATATTTAAAGTTAGTAGAGTTAATGTCTAATAATTTATAAAAGCCTTTAATTTTACGATTGTTTACAATTATGTTATCATTAGTTTTTTGGAATGTATTATTAGTAGATATACTAGATTTAAGCAGTTGATGGTAAGAAGTTCACATATAATTGCATAATTATTTGGAGATAAGTTATGGCAAAGTTTTGTTGCAATTTAGTGATTTGCTTGAAAAGATGCTTTGAATTTACATAATCTAGATGTGAAATATTATATTTTAAAGACTTAGTTAATTTATCAATGACTAAAATTTTGCATTGATTGAAATATTCAATAGGTTTGTTATAATATTTTGCTACTTTATAAATAAATATATCTATATCATAAGTAAATTGTTTTATTATAGAATTAATGTTTAATTTGGATGGAATTCGATACTTAGTGCCGTAACCCATTAATTTTCTTAGTGCTAATTCATCTACAATATTAAGATTGCCAGTGATAATATGTCCATGATCATTATTAATGTATTTTTGTAGAGAGGGGTCATTGCATTTACATGGTAAAGTACTAGCATCAGAAGTAGATTTTGAGAACATATTGTAGTTAAAAATCTTTCTACCAATAGTTATGGGATACTTAAATGTTTTTGATAATTGAATATTAATTATAGGAAAATGACAGTTTTATCATTTATTATAGAAATAATATTGATTTCATTAAATATTTGATTAGAAAAAGTGATTATCATTTGAGTATTAGTTTGTAGATTTTTAAGTTTTTTCAGTAAAGGGCATAGCCGGATAAGCATTGGAAACATGCCTTTCAATCAAATTTCTTGATTTTTTTCCCATGTGTGGCTGCTTATCTGATAATGTATTTCCCTTATTATCACCTTATAAATATTGATATTTTATGAGATAAAAATTTTTTTTCTATTTTTTAAAAACCTCATTTTCTCAAAAACTACCAAACCGAATTATATGCTATTAATTGAGTTTATACAGATGTCAAAGATGAATATCTGGAAATTTTTGTATAAATTTCTGATCGTAAAAAGTGTATGAAAAAGTGATTAAAAATTTTACAAAAATAAAAATTATATCTTATAGTTGTGCGAAAATTACCATTTTCTTGTAAAAAATTCCTCATTTGTGTCCGCATATTATATAAAAATTTCAAAAGTTTGCGTTGGGTACTTCATATAAATATTTACGAAAATATGTATTAAAATTATTAAAATTCATTTAAAGGCGTTATTTGGGGCGGAGCTACTCATCTTCGATGCCTGAAGAATTTTGGGAATATAAACTTACAGAACAGCTGGTTTTTAAATTTTAATGAGCACATGGGCATCATTCTCAACACTGGCAATACAGTTTTAATCTCAAAATTTGTTGTTGTCGTGGTATACAAGAACTGGAAAGAATATTTTTGGTATAGAAACAAAACTACATTCTTCGATATCAAAATGTAACGACAGTGATCAGAAACAATTTAATTAAAAACGTTTCTCACCAGTTTTTATAAACAGAAATTATAGTTAATAGTTTCAAGCTTCTTCATGAATGATGTGCTCTGTTTTGCATCGTGTAGACGCGCATGCGTATGTTATTGCTAAACTCTGCGACCGGAAACAAATTCGTTTTAGTGAATGATTTTTATTTGTTACGATGTCATCTAAAAAAGATAATACCAAATAATGATTATTGTGGAAATTTCTTGCGGGAAAAAAGGGGTTGCAGAAAAAAACTATTTATTTTTATACATAAAATAATATAATACATTATCAAGTGTCAGCTTTTTTCCCCATAAAAAAATTAACTGTTCTTTAAAGTGTGGCCTAAATCTCTGAACACAGCTATGTATTTGCATATAAAATTTCGCAAAAAATTAGCTATGTCTTTACAATATTTTAATATCCTGATAAATTTTCCATTTTTAACTAATATTTATTTATTAAAAAATACTTAATTAAATATTAAACAGTTCAAAATTGCAGAAATATATTTTCCAGTACAAAATAACATCGAATATTATCAGCTTTCTATTTTTTCTTTTAACTCAAATTATGTATATTTCGCTAATATTTATCTTCGAATTAAACAGCCTCAGTAATATACCATAAGGATAAACAAAAAAATTCTAGCAGTATAAATTTTAAATAAAAAAATTTCTATTACTACACATTCCAGATAATATGCCAAAATTTTAAGAACTGATTAAATTTTAAATCTTGCTATGAATCATCAATATTAGCGTAGTAAAAAGAATAAATACTTATTCTTATTATCCTTCCTTGAAAGTGGTGAAAATGTTTGAATAAAAATCATTATATAACAGTCGTTACATTTCGATACCAAAGAATGTTGTTGTTTTCTAGGCAAAACTTTTTTTTTCTACTGTTTCCAAAGCAAAACACCAGTTTTCAGTATCGAAATAGTATCGATAGTATTGAAAATTATGGTTTATATGCTTAATGAAATCTATAATTTATTAGTTGACTCATTCTCTGATGACATTGTACCAAAAAGTCTTCGGATGTCGAAGTTAAATAGCTCCGCCCCAAATAACGCCTTTAAATGAATTTTAATAATTTTTATACATATTTTCGTAAATATTTATATGAAGTACCCAACGCAAACTTTTGAAATTTTTATATAATATGCGGGCACAAATGAGGAATTTTTTACAAGAAAATGGTAATTTTCGGACAACTATAAGATATAATTTTTATTTTTTTTAATTTTTTAATCACTTTCTCACACACTTTTTACGATCAGAAAATTATACAAAAATTTCCAGATATTCATCTTTGACATCTATATAAACTCAATTAATAGCATATAATTCGGTTTGGTAGTTTTTGAGAAAATGAGGTTTTTAAAAAATCGAAAAAACATCTTTATCTCATAAAATATCAACATTTATAAGGTGATAATAAGGGAAATACATTGTCAGATAAGCAGCCACACATGGACAAAAAATTAAGAAATTTGATTAAAAGGCATGTTTCCAAAGCTTATCCGGCTATGCCCTTTATATTGTAAAGATTAACTCTAGTCATAATTAGATCATAAAATATATCTGAAAAATGTGTAGAGTAAGTTTTACTCAGAAATTAACAATATTGTACTATATAAATATTGTACTATATGTTTCTTTTTTATACCAAATATATATTTACGTATTAATAACCAATTGTAATTTTTCAAATAATTACTTTGCAGATTATTTATTTGTTTAATTATAGTTTTTTGGAAATAATGTTAGTAGATGAACATTTTCCTCTTTTGTTACCTGTAGTTTTATGATTTATAAGATGATTTAAGCTAGAATAAATGGGAGAGTAATCAGTAGTGTTATTTATAGAAGAAAATTCTCTCTCTCTATATATATAATATATATATATATATAATATTTTTCAATCTGACTCATTTTGCAATACATGGGGAAATTTTACCAAAAATAATAGTCAAAGTTCCCAAAGAAAGTTTGTATAATGCGTATTCTTTTAGTGGCCCTGGCATTAACATTTCTAAGACGCAAAACTATCTTCCACATACTGTGACAATTGTCTTGACCAGCCTCAAATGACCAGCCTTCTTTGCTTCAGTGCAAAACGTTGAATAAAATTTTATCCTAGATTAAAAGATATAATATACTATGATTATAAATTTTATTTTTCACAAACTATAAATCCACATTGACTCATTGATTTGTGTTAATATAGCATACACAAAATTGCAGGTACTGCTATATTTGGATACAGCCCCTCATTTTTTATGTTTAATGCAATATTTGCTTTAGAAAATTTGAAGGTTTTTGTGTATTAGACCCCTTTAAATGGACAAATAAAATGTTTTGCACGTAAGATTCATTTAAAAATTATAAAAAGCTTACATTTATGATAAACGTAACAAATTGATTCTTATGATATTTACAAGAAATAAAAATGTGTTATTAATAGTTATTATATCGTGTTTTGCGCTATACGTGAACGAAAAGTAGAAAACAAAAATCTGTTTATCTCCTGCTCTTGTTTAGATCCAAGAAAAGAAAATGTTTGAAAAAAAATTCTCTCATTGAGAGCAGAAAGAAATTCATTTTAGGCTTTTTTTTTTCTTTTCAAAAGAATTTTTAAAGAGAAAATGGGTTTTCTATCTATACATGTATTACCCGAACCGTTATTCAACATCTTTTGTGGTATACAAATATAAAATGAATAAAAATAAATATGAATCACTATGTAAAATTTAATTTAATTTTATAAAAATGAGACGGTTTGTAATAAAATAAAAACAGGACTAACGTAAAATTCGCACCAAAGCACTTAAATGTAACACAATTTGAGTATATTCTTCTTTTATGCAATACCTAGTAAATGCTTAAATGTGATAAACATCCACTTTATAGAAAAAAATAATATAAATAGAAGAGAATATATCATGCACGAATACTTTAGTGGGGTTACCGTGTTTCACATATATGCCAAAAACTTCCCTTAGCAAAAAATGGTATAGGATTTTTTATGGAAACACATGGTTTTATATGGAAAATCATAAAAAAATTATGTCATTATATGTAAACATAATATATTCATATGGTAAACATTCATCGCTCTATGGTATTGCAGAGCAATGTCTATGGTAAAGTTATAGGATTATGATATATACCATACATTTTATGGTATCCAGAGAAATGTGTATGGTAAAGTTATAGGATAATGATATACACCATACATGATATGGTATTCCATAACCAGGTGTATGGTAAAACTATAGAGAAATGAAATTTACCATACATTCAATGGTGTTCCATAGCGTGATGTATAGTAAAATAATACATAATTGTTTGCACCGTAAATTGTATAGTATTTCAAAGTATGGTGTATGGTAAAATCTTAATGCCTTTTGAAAGTTTATAATATATTAGATTTTGTGTAACTATAATATAAAATTACTCGGTTGTGGTCATCTCAAAACTTTCTACTATCTTTATGTATGTCTTATGCACTTCTAAGAATCATAGCAACGCCACTGGTTAGATAGTTTAAACCAAAATCTATTTATGAACAACTTATGTTAACTTATAACCAGTCTAATGAAAATCCTTTGATCTCAAACTAATATAACATAAAATAACATATTATTTTATTCTTATATAATTCATATATATGAGTGTGTAAATGCGTTAAAAATAAAAAAAAATCTTGAGAAAAATTAATTATTCGATAAAAATATATAATTGACATATTTCCTATAAAATTCTAACAGCGATTAAAGGAGTCAGGGACACACATAAAAAATTCTCCATTAAAAATTTATATGATTTTTCATGCTTATAATGACATTTTTTAAAAATCATATTTAGAAAAGGAAATATTATGTGTTTTTTATTTTTTTTTTTTTTCGTTTTCAGCATCTAGCTTTTAAGCATTGATTGTCATGGATAAGACTTCTTGTATGCGTTTTTCTTCATGATGGGTTTTCACAATTTCTCACATTTAAATTGTTATACTCAAGAACTGTTAAACATAAATGCTTTAAAATTAGAACATTCCTTTTTTTTAATTGCTTTACTTTAATTTTGATTCAGCAAATTAAAAAAAAAAAATATTTTTTGAAAGTATTATTATTTTTTTAACTTTTACTTTAAATAAATTTTTCATTAATATTTTTAAAAACTAAAAAAGTAGGTGTTTCTGTTTATTTAATTGCTAAAAAACTAAAATTCCACAATTATTACATTGAGTTACAATAATTTTTAATTTCCCTCCACTTTTTTAAATAAATTTTAAATAAAAAAAAATATAGAGAAGTTTTATCATGTGATTTTGTTTTAAAATGGTATGTTTAATATCACAAAAAATTGCGAAATTTTAATTCAATAAAAGATTTTTTAATGTGTCCCGGACCCCCTCAAGATAAACAAATTGTCAAAAATAGCCTATAATTATTTAAAGAAAATCTTTTTGAATTTATTTTAAAAAGGACCTACAAATATTTGAATCACCAAAAGAATTTTTGAAATATCTTTTAAAAATATTAACAACAAAATATTAATACATATATATTAATATAATATATTATAATATGTTAATTAAATATTAATAAATTTAATAGTAAAAAAAAAGATTCATAATTAATTCACGTTATTTGATAATTTTAAAGTCATTTTATATGGAACAACAAGGATTTTTATTTTATTTAAAAGTTAAAAATTATTAAAAAGATTAAAAATTATTTTACGATCTATAAAAATATCAAAAAATCTACCGATATTTTTATCGACCTCAAATTATGATAATATATGAAATAATAGTGTTATTATTTTGTTCTTATGTATTTCATATATGTGAGCAGAGTCTATGCGTTATAAATAAAAAATCCTATGGGAGAAATAAAATGATTTAACAAAAATATATATTCGATGACATATTTCCTATAAAATTCTAACAGCGATTAAAGAAGTTTGTAATTACAAACTTCAAAATTACAAACTTCTGTAAATACAAATACATTCTTAAAAATAAGAAAAAAAAAAAACCTGCATTAAAAATTTCTTTATTTTTTCTTATGCTTATAATGATGTTTAAATCATGTTTTCTATTATAATTCGAAGAGACAATATTCAGACAATATTAGTATTTTTTAGTTTTGGTTTTTATATTCATTTATATTCATTTTATAGGCAACAACAAAGTTTTTATTTTATTTTATTTAAACTTTAATAATTATTGAAAAGATTAAAAATCATTTTACAATGTATAAAAATATTGAATATATCTATTAATCTTTTTGGTATTAAAATTTAAAAGAAAGATTCAAAATTTCCGTAAAAATTATCTAAAAAATAGTAATATATGTATATATTTTTTTTTTACTTTAAAATTAAAAAATGCTCGTAAGTAAGGAATTAATATAATACATTAATGTAATCATTAAAAATATATTACATACTAAGTTATCAAATGATTTCTTATTCTTATTAAATATTATTTCTTATCGACTTTCTATTTTTTTAAATTAATTTTAAGAAACAGAAAATAGTTTTTCCTTTAATTAATTGGATTTTATAACTAAATAATATTTACTAAGATATTTACTCCATTCATTAAAATAAGAAATTAACTTATAAATACATGTCTATAAAACAATTTATTAAAAAAACCCCTTTAAAACTACCTTCTTTTGTCAACCATTAACTTAGAACGACAAATAATGATGATTTACCGAAACGCTTTATTCATATAACGTTTTATAAACACAGCTCATCACACCGCATGGCCGAATGGTTAGGACGCTCGTCTCCCGTCCCCACCGTCCGTGGATCAAATCCCACTGCTTCCCAAGGTCGAAGTGCATTAGTTAGCTTAGTTCCCCGAATTCCTAAAAGATGGCGCCACCAAAGTTGATATCGTTATTCTTTTTTAATATATAGTACCATAAAGACTTACCATACACTTAACGTTTATATGGTTTTTCATAAGAATTACCATACATTTAACGATTATATGGTTTTCCATAGAATCACTTTTGCCATAGGCAAAAATCCATATGATTGCACTTATGGTGTTTTTTTTATGGTAATTTTATGCCTTTTTTTGCTAAGGGTTTTCCACACATAAAGTTATAATTCTTAATAATATAATTATTCTTTATGTAAATATACCGGATGTCCCAAAAATGACTGATGGATTTTAAAATTCAATAACTTGCAAACGGTGACAGCTATTTAAAAAATTTTTGCAGGAGGGTTATGTATAATGTCAGGAGTTTCTTTTATCGTAATTGTTTATTTTAGTTCGCATCTAAAACAATAGGTGTCGCTGACGGCGATTGAAGGCTAGGTGGTCAGTGCTGAGTGAAGCGTCAACCTGGCCTTCAATCGCCGTCAGCGCCACCTTTTGTTTGAGATGCAAACTAAAAAAAACTCCTGACATTATACATAACCCTCCTGCAAAATGTTTTAAATAGCTGTCACCGTTTGCAAGTTATTGAATTTTAAAATCCATTAGTCATTTTTGGGACACCCGGTATATAAATATATAATTTTTCTATATATAAAGTTATAACATGCTTTAATATATAAAAATAAAAGATAAATACATTTTAGTAAAAAATTTGCAGTTTAAATGTAATATTAATTTGTAACAAAATATAATTAAATGTAATATTAGTTAGTAACTAAATATAATTAAATGTAATATTAATAAGCAATTTTTAAAATTACGAAATAGGCAGAAAAATGTTCAACTAAAATATATTTCTTATAAATACATATGTATATAACAAACAAAGGAATTAAGAGATGAAAATTAGAATGAAAAAAAAACAGTATGTTTTTTTCAAGAGATAAAAGTCAAATGAAAACTAATATCGTAAATTATTAAATAGCTATTTGAATTTTACATTTTCTTCTTATTTTATATTATTCTATTTCTTTATTAGAAAAATGAAAATTAAATGAATTAATTTGGCTATATGTAACTAACCATTGTAACTTATATCGCGTTTATAGAATATTTCATTAAGAAAGCTTACAATAACTTCAATAATTAAACTATAATTAATTTTAAAAATGAAATTTATAAAATAATGATTTAATTTTCAGAAAAGGAGTCTCTTTTAATTTTCCCGTTTTGTTGATTTAATTTTTTCTTATTTTAGAGATAAATGCAAAGTAACTTCTAAAATTCATTAAAAATTTTTGTATAACTCATTTGACAGCATGGTTTATTAAGAATGCGGTTAAATATCAGTGAAAAGATATTGTAATTTAAAGTGTAGACATAAAAAATCAGTTCTGTATAATAAGATTTCGAAAACATAATTAAATTGAAGAATAAGTAAAAAACTTAAACATATGATTGGAAAAATTGCATCTTTTCAATTCTTCTTTCTTTCAAATTTACCCTAAGAAAGATTAAAAAAAATGTCTCCAAGATTTCAAAGGAAAAACATGTTTTCCATCGTTTCCCTGGTACATTTTTTTCTCTGACCGTGGTATCAGCGGGAAAATGCTAAAAATTTTGTTACCATTTTTTAAACTTTAGATTTTCAAATTTACAAATTGTTTTAAAATTTGTGTTTCGCTTATTAATCTGATTTCGAAACATGTGTTGTTTGTAATTTTATTTAAGACACTATGTTTTGTATAATATATACACGCATAGAATCATCATCAGCCACTATTTAAATATTTGGTATCCAATTTTCATTTGCAATTTCTTTACATTACTAGAAAATCATTTTAGGTAGACTTGGCAATATATTATACGTTATATGGAAATATATTAAACGTTTGAACACCTTGATACAATCCCCTATTGCTCACAACGTCATTACAGGTTATTTCAAAACAGCTCCAAAAGATTATGCTAGTGTAGATAACTGCCTACAGATATCTTGGCATGATTCAGTAGTTTAATGATGTGAGACGTGAGAATTTGTGTTTTTGTAGATCAAAAGTAAATTTGAATTGCACAATTGCAGTTTTATTATAGAGCTTTTCCAGTATTTTTAACCGAAAAGAAACCCTCCTTGGAAGTATAGTTACTCTTAATCAGTTTCTTATTCTTTCTTTTTAGTTAAAATATGAATTGTTGGACTTGAGATTTATTCAAAATGGCTGCACGGGTACAGCCTGTGTTGGGGCACATTAATGCGTGTCAATGTACACCATGATAGCTAAAGACAACATGTATTATTTTTTCATTATTTTTTTCATTATCTTTTATTATTTGTTTACAAAACAAACATTAATCCAACCATTTATCAGCAATAATTTCTAATATTAATTTTTATTGAAGTGAAATAGTTCTATTATTGTATGCTGGAAAATTTCATAGTATTCTTGCAAACGGCAGATGTACGACCCTAATCAACAGCTAACGGAAGTAGAACTAACAAATGAAAAAAAAAACGGAAGCTTGGTGAATCTCTAATTTTTACTGATTCTCTAGATAAAAAGAAAGGCTTTTCGACATGAGAAAAGTTAACCCGCGAGTAGTCGCGACTTTTTTCACAACGTCATTAGTCGCGCTCGGTCTTTTCGCCGCTGGCCCCCCGCATACCAAATATGAAAATAAGAAATATTTTTCACCTAATATACGAAAATAACATTACAACGAAGATATAAATTCGCAGTTTTCTTAAATTATGCATTTTATTCGTGAGATCTGGAGTAGTTGAAAAAAGTACAAATGAACTGCCATTAGTGATTTTTACGTAGACTTTTTCGCCAATTTTTAATTTTCTAGGCACTAAAAAAATTCTTATAAAAAATGGGTCGATGTGACTCAGTTCCCTCTATTGAAAATCAGATATGCAGTTACACCATAGTTTTCTATTTAACTGTTCTAGAAATAGGTAAGAAATAATTTGGTAATGCATACACTGTAAAAAAAAAGGGTCGATCTACTAAAAAAACTTTAGTGATCCTTGTAATTACTAAAAAATTTTTAGTAATCTTAGTCGGTTACTAGAAAATCTGTAAGAATTACTAGAAAAAAGTTAGCAATGGATAGAGTTAATAGTTTTACATTTTTAATAGCTATTACTAAATCTCACTTGGTGTGTCCTTGATAGCATAGTGGTTATAGTAACGGACTCCAGGCTAAAAGGTCCCGGGTTCGATACCGGGCACCGCCAAATACGTCCCGAGTGTATGTAGTGTAAGTACTCGTTAATAAAGGGATTATGAAAATCTGTCAGAGCAGGTAGCATTTTTGGTGCTGCCATCTATTGCGGTTTTACCGAAAATCTATCGCTTCAGAAGTTTGGATGCAGCTCCTGTCATAATAATACAGAATCTTAATTTATTGTAGAATCTTATCAATCAAAATCATTGTAGTGTTATTTTGTATAAGTAATTATAATTTTCAAGCATAAATATTATCGAAACTTTATATCACTTCGATGAGTTTATTTTACAGAATTAAGAGTCTAGTAATTATAGTTAAGCTTTCATACAATAATGAGCTTTATAAATTTTACAACAAATTTATAAATTTTACCTCTTTGTGCAGTTTTCGTTCTGCGAATAACAGTTGAAAGGAATTAATTGCAATCAGTATTAATTCAAATGTTACATTATCCAAAATCCTACAGCAAACGTATTTTCAATAAATTCCTCTTTTGTAACTTTAATTCTGTTCTAACATAATTTTATGCATTTATTTACAATTGTATTTTTTTATGTTTTTCAGACATTTCTACATTTAATATTATTCCATATACAGTGCGTACAAATGTACGTATCAATGCACTACATCTGCAGACTTTCTAAAAAATATATGTTACAATTTTGAAGAGAATTACAGGATATTGTTATAAAAAAATACAATCTTAAATATATGCATTCATGTGACAGAATAAAAGAACTGACACATCAATAAAAAAAGTACAGAAAACAAATGCAGGAGCATTTTTTCTGAAAATTTAAGTGTGAAACAGGTGGTAAACTAAGAAAAAATACAATTTTATACCATGTTCCCTAAAGAACCCACGCTATTAAAGCAAAGTCTCTAGTAAGCTAATGTTAAACCAGGTGTATTTTTCAATTTATAATTTTCGTTGTACCATATCAACTGTTTTACATCATTTTTTTACACACTGATATCTATCGCATGTCTTACTACATTTTGTTTTCCATTTGTAAGTATCCTGAAGAAAATTACAAGAATTACTCTTTAAAATTGGTCAATAATTTTTTTTTTAAATATTGAAATACGAACAAGATTTTTGAAAAGAATAATGCCATTAATTTAAAATTAGTTTAAGTGCATTTTAATTTTACTACCCTAGTCTCAAACAGTTCAAAACACAAATAAATGCATCAATTATCTTTCAATTGACTAATAATTTATTTTGCACGTAAAACACATTTAAAGACCGCGAAGCCACGGTTTAACTAAATTGAAAAAGACATGAATTAAGACCGCAGACGACCTGGAATTATGGTTTTTTTCATGGAATTAAATACTCTGATTTCCTAATTGTGTGTTCCGCTCTAGAGATCAACTACTTTTGCCAAATAATTATCAATACTGAAGAATTATAAATTTAAAGAAAATTGTAATCTACTTTCTTTACAGTTATTGAAACAAGCTTTCAAAGACTACAATGAAACAAGAAGCAGTTTCCTATCTCAATCCAGTCAATTATTATTAATGTCAAATTTAACGTCAATTATCTTTGTAATTAATTTACTTGAAATTGAATTTTTGTCACTTGTACTCCTTGGCTTCTGAAATCTTCTTTGAAAAAGATTAAAAATCTAAAATTAACATTTTAATTCGATATAAGACTTTCAAGAAATAAAAATGCATCTTTAATAGCTATTATTACATGTTTTGCGCTATACGTTAATACAAAGTACAAAGTAAAAAAGTCTTCTGACATTCTGTTTTTGTGTAGATCCAAGAACAGATATTGTTTGAAAAATAATCTTTCATACAGAGCAGAAAAAAAAATATTTCAAGCGGATTTTCCAAAAGAATATTTGAAGAGAAAGCAGTTTTTCTATGTATTTCAAAAGCGTTATTGCACTTTTAATCGTTTACATACATTAAAGGAGTAAAAATAAAATATTAATCGCTATCTAAGATTAAATTTCATATCTTTAAAAACATTGACAGTATGTAATAACATAAAAACACAAATGATGTACAATATTCGCCAATGCACTTTAAAGCTCTAATAACAACTTTTAATTAAAATATTTTTTAAATACAATTCACAGCTGTAATATAAAATAAATATCCATTTGAAAAAAAAAAAAGAAAATAATTATTTAATTGGAACTAATTAAATCCAAATATTTTGAAATAATGAGAAAAATAATGAGATTGGCAGTGGCGTACTCTACACTATCAAAAATTTGCAGCCCAGTCATTCGACCGTTTTTATGAAAGCGGTTACAGAACCGTAATTTAATGCTATTCTCAGCATATTATTGCCCATTTTATCGTTAGAATATTGTTAAATTACGGTTATATAGCCGTTTTTTTTTAAATAACGGTCTAATTATTGGACAAAATGCTGAAAATTTTTAACAGTGTATATGTCAGTGCATTTAAATCTTAATACTATCAAATGTTGAATATATTCTTCTTTAATGCAATAACTAGTAATAGTTTAAAAGAACTAAACATTATTTTTTTATTTATAAAAAGAGACTAATTTAGTTAGAAATGAAAAAATATATAACAAGTACATGAGGGGCATATTCTGAATTATTAATAAATTTAAATGGTGCTGAATTACTAATAAAAAATATGTAAAAGAGCAGAGCAAATTGTTAACATTAATGAACAGTGAAAGATCTTTTGGAATAGGGTAGATGCAGTTAAGGTGTTTATAATTTAATTATTTTTATTATTATTTTTTTTTTAAATAAGTGTCGAATGCTGCACGCCGTCTGGCTTTATAAAAGATAATCAGACCCCAAAATTTTATAAGTTATGTATTTATCCTTTAAACTTAAAAAAAGTATTTTAATATGCTTTAATCTTTAAAGATAAAACTTAAAAAAAAAGGAATTTGCAGTTGAAAGGTAACAGTTTAAACATAATTTTAAATTTATCAACTGAGCAGAAAAATTTTGTGAACATATTTTTTTTTTAAATCCATGTGCAGATAACAAATGAATTGAGTAATATCCGACAATTACAAAAATAGCAATATATTTTCTCCAAAATAATTTTTTTAAAATCATATTTCATACAATATTAAATAATTGTTTAATTGCATATTTTTGTCAATAAATAGTCAATCTCTTTTTTAAAAAGTAAAAATAAAATCAATTGATTAGGGTAATTCTAGCTAACCATCAAAAATTATATCGCTTTTTTATAAAATTTGATTAACAAACTTTATTGTAACTTCATTAATTAAACTATAATTCATTTCGAAAATGAGATTTATAAAACAATGATCTGATTTTCATAAGAGGTTCGTTTGTTAGTTTTCTCGTTTTGTTGTCTATGTTTTTAGAGATAAATGCAAAGCAACATCTAAAATTCATTACAATGTCTAGAAAGACAATTATTTTATAAGTCTGCTTTATTAAGAAAGCAATAAAGTTTAGCGTAAAGTTATTGCTATTTAAAGAGTAGACATTTATAAATAGTCTTTTAATAGGATTTTTCTGAATCAATTAAAATGGTGAACAGGAAAAAGCCTTAAACGTACGCTTAGAAAAACTCCAGCCTTTCAATTACTTCTTTCTTTCAGTTATCTCTTAAGGAAGATTAAAGAAAAAGAAAATGCTCCCAAGGTTTCAAAGGGAAACAATTTTTTTTCCTCTGACAGTGGCATCAGTGGGTTGAAAAATATGCTTCCATATTTTGGATTTAAAGTTTCAATATATAGGAGTGTTTATTTTTTATTTGTGTTTCGATTCTTATTCTTATTTTGAAACATCGGCGTTTGTGTTTTATTCAGGAATCTTTAATTCATTTGCAGTTCTCCCGTTTTTTTTTGTTTTTTTTTTTTTTTGTCTGTTTTTTAGAGATAAATTCAAAGCAATATCTAAAATTTATTACAATGTCTAGTAAGACAATAAATAATTTGATAACTTTGCTTAATTAAGAAAACAATAAAGTTTAGTGAAACGTTATTGCTATTTAAAGAGTAGACATTTGTAAATAGTCTTTTACTAGGATTTTTTTAAATCAATTAAAATGGTGAACAGGAAAAAGACTTAAACGTATGCTTAGAAAAACTCCAGCCTTTCAATTACTTCTTTCTTTCAGTTATCTCCTAAGGGAGATTAAAGAAAAAGAAAATGCTTGGCAGTGGTATCAGGGGACAGTGTTGAAAAATATGTTTCCATATTTTGGGTTTAAGGTTTCACAATATAGCAGTGTTCTTGTTTATTGCATTATAAAAACTACTCGAAAATGTTTCCTTAAATGATAGATAGCTAGTAATTTTTTTTTTTTAATTACCCTTAAATTTCGAAAATAAATTATTTTTAGTGATGTGTTTTTAATGATATTCATGTGTCTCGTATAAATAAGCAAAACACTTCAACATTTCCATAGAAAATAACTTTTTATGCATCATTGAGAAGTTCGATGTCCTTCGAAATGATACATACACACACACACACACATATATATATATATATATATACTCTTTTTCGATTTAAGGTCTACATCAGGATAATAATTGATGTCTATGATCTTTCAAGAAAAGTGAAAACTTACTCCTGAGAAAAAAAATAACTATAAGAATGCTATTGACTTTCGATTTTTAGTGCAAAAATCGTTTTTTATGTCAAACACTTCTTAAGCAATTTCATTTTTTGTTCAATCGAGCATTAATTAAGTAAAGGGAAGGAATCATAATTATACTTATTATCTCGTATTGCTTTGAAGTTATAATTAAGAAAGAATCGATAAATAATAGCTTCACTTTTAAAAAAGCTATAAAATCAAAATAGAAATTCTAAAATATCATAACTTAAATGTCTTAAAGAAAATAATATTTTTTATTATGTATTTTTTCAAATATTAACAAAAATATCTTTAAATATAAATAGAAGTTTTCATATACGTCCACTCAAAACATTTCAAAAATATGCATTAAAATATTTAATTGCTATAAAGGACGTTAAATACTAATAAAAACTTTAAAAGATCTTAATAATTTTTACATGTTTCGATTGAATTTACTCAATCATCATCAGAAAAAGGAAATACAAATAAACACAAAGATGGAATATGACAAAAAACTATTATAAATGAAATTTAAAAAATTTTAAAAATAAAAATCACGCGCGTTATATTATAATTATGTATCACGTTGCTTAATTTTTAAATTATTTAACAATTCAATCCAAATATTTGGGATTTGAAATGACAAGGAGACATTGCAGACCATTGAGCTTCTGACGTAAATTTCAATACTCTCTCTAATTAAAAGTTGCAAATAAAAATCTGACCTATAAATTAATCTACTTTCATTAAATAAAATATCTATGTTTTCTATTTGATTTAGCCTAGATAATGCGGTTTTACCTCTATTAAATTTTATGTCTGCAATGTGCTCTTTACATCTTACTTTGAATTTTCTTTGAGTCATGCCAATATAATAATTTTTATAACCACTTTCTTTGAGAAATGGAATGATATAGACACCTGATCGGTCAAATTTATCAATGGGGTCAATTCTAGTTGTTAAAATTGATTTTAATTTTGGAGGGGGGTCTTGCAGTTAAATTTAAATCAACCTTTTTAATTGTGTTTTAGCAGACTCGAAGAAATTTGGATAATAATTTATAACAACCCTTTTCATGTTATTTTCATTGTCGGTTTTATTTTCAAAAACTGCATTGTTCATTTTGTTAATAAACTTTTTAATTAATTTATTCACTATTTTAACTTGATATCCGTTGTTAATAGCTATTGTTTTAATTTTATCTAATTCATCATTTAAATTTTCAGTAGAACAAATTCTAAAAGCTCTGTTAATAAGGAATTTAAAGGTAGATAATTTATAAGAATATGGAGTGCAAGCATCAAAAGGTATAACATTTAAGCTTGTTATTGGTTTTCCATATACTGAACGAATTAGTTTATTATTTTCTCTTTTTAACTCAACATCTAAAAAAGGTATAAATTTCATTATAATTTCATATTATAATTTCATTATTATTTCACATAAATTTCATTAAATAAAACATAGATATTTTATTTAATGAAAGTAGATTAATTTATAGGTCAGATTTTTATTTGCAACTTTTAATTAGAGAGAGTATTGAAATTTACGTCAGAAGCTCAATGGTCTGCAATGACTCCTTGTCATTTCAAATCCCAAATATTTGAATTGAATTGTTAAATAATTTAAAAATTAAGCAACGTGATACATAATTATAATATAACGCGCGTGATTTTTATTTTTTAATTTTTTTTAATTTCATTTATAATAGTTTTTTGTCATTTTCCATCTTTGTGTTTATTTGTATTTCCTTTTTCTGATGATGATTGAATAAATTCAATCGAAACATGTAAAAATTATTAAGATCTTTTAATGTTTTTATTAGTATTTAACGTCCTTTATAGCAATTAAATATTTTAATGCATATTTTTGAAAAATATCTTTGACAAAAAAAAAATAATTTTGTAAACTACATATTTTTACGGTAGTAATGAATTAGAAAGGATGTAAAGGGAAAAAATGCTAAATTTAACAAAGACTATTTCTTAAAATATTATATTAAAAAATTACGAACACTTTTAAAAATTTATTAAATGCGTTATTAAAAATGTAACTAAAATGAAAAAACTTTTAATGGAACCATTCCTATTTAAAGGATTAGTTTTTGACATCTATAGTTACATATAAAACTGGAATGACTATCTTTGATTTTAAGGATAACACCTATAGGGGGAACTGGGGCATATTGATACAGCTTTTTTCTAAAAAAAATTTTTGGTGTCTAGAAAGAAAAATTTTCAAGTTATTTTTCTATGGGATGTCAGTAAAACCTGTGTAGTGTGTTATAAAAATGTACAATCGTTGTTTTATGTATTATTTTTGCATGTAATTTTTAAAATATCAAAAAACGTAATTTGTATCAACATGCCCCATCCCCGGGGCAGATTGATACACTTTGATACGTCTGGGAAAAATGGACACAAAATAACACCAATGCATATTTTTCATAGAAAACTAGTTAGCAAACCATTTTATATTATTTATAAAAATTCAAATCACCCACACTTTATTTGTAAGCAATATTAAAACAATCAAATGAAATGTATAAAGACCTAATATTCTGGCTGTTCCTTGTCTAATTGTTGGCTGTGGTAACTTTCTCATGACTGGTACTTCAAACCCAGCATTATCTTCTTTCTTAGGAAAGATGAAAAATTACGAAGTTTTCTGTTTATAAATCAGTTTATAAACACAAAATAAAGCATAATTATATTCAAAATTCTGTTTTTAATATAATTACCCTGTACTGTTCTGCAGCTTGTTTCTCTTAACACTTTTCATGTAGAAAATACTTTTTCTTTGGAGAATTGATATAAATTTGAGATTTTCCAGGCTGCCGTCCTTTTCTTTAATTAGCTCTACTAGCACTATATGTAGGATAAGGTTGTACGTCTTCGCTTTGCAAAAATACTATAAATGTTCTAATATAAACAAATGAAAGCTGTTTCACTTCAATAAAAACTAATATTAGAAATTTTAAGCGAAAAATGGTTGGATTAAGGAGTGCATTGTAAAAAAAAATACTAAAAGGTAATGAAAAAATGAACTAGAAAAGGATTTAGGTTGTATAAATGTGCCCCGACAAAGACTGTATCAATGTGCCCCATACAGTCATTTTGAATAAAATGAGTCTCAAATCCAATACTTCTTAATTTATCTAACAAAAAAGAATGCGAAACTGATAAAGAGTAGTTTACTTGACAGGGAGATTATTTTTTTCGGTTGAAAACACTAGAACAGTTGTATAATACCATTTCAATTATACAACTCAAATTTACCTTTGATCTACAAAAACAATAAATCACCCATCCCGTTTCATCAAACAACTGAATCATTCCAAGACTTTCAGTATGTAGTTAAGTGTACTAGCATCCCCTTTTGGATCTGTTGTGAAACTTCCTGTAATGACCCTGTGAGCGGTAGAGGGGGTGTATCAACGTGCTCCATGTATCAATGTGCCCCACTTCCCCCAACATGATTTCACTCAATCGAATGATTTCGCTTATTAAATAAGATCATTCTTCCTTTTCTTGAAACAGTGGTGCACAAAGATAAAAAATGTTAATGCTAGTCACGAATTTGTTAATTGTTTTGTAAATATAATTAAAACTGGCAACAAGTATTCTTTTTTTTTCACAAGTAATTTTTTAAACTGCCAAACATTTCTAAACGTACATTAAAACCTATGAGGTAACTGAAAGCTTAAATGAAAAATGTTTCCAAATTTTTCATATAAATGCTTCTTAATACTTAAATATACTGCCTCATTTGGGAGTATTTTTACTCTGTTACTTATTATTGATTTTTAAATTCTCGGATAACATAAAATTATCATAAAAGTAAATCCTCTATAGGCTAATTCTATTAGTTTTTTTAGTGTAAGTAACATTACTGGTAACTGCTATGGTTGCTGGCCGCCATTCTTTTTGAAAATTTTACTTGGCCTTATTCAGTTAATGAGATGTCTCAGATAAAACAAGTCGCATGTTCTGTTCTAAAATACTGGTAGCCAAAAATCGTAGCATGTGAATTACACTACATGTGAAATTGACTTAACCTATAAAGATATTTTAGATCATTGATACACTTTCTATAAATATGTTTAAGAAACCAAAAAAAGTTTTTTAGAAACATGCAATCAACCGAGTTTTACACATTTTGCTGTTAAAGTTTTCCAAAAAAAAAAAAAAAAAAAAAAAAAGAGAGAGAGAAATCTGTGTTTATTTCCAGAGTTGTGAAAATTATAATTGCAGTTATCTCAATGTAATTTCAGATTACTTGTATGTAAATAATTATATTTAAAATTATTTGCCGTAAAAAGATATTGTCGTGTTGTATCCGAACTTGTTTTATTTGTACAAATACAACCTCTTTAAATGATAAATTAATTCGATTTAAAAACATCTCCCATAAAAAATTCTTGCAGTACTGTAGCCGCAACCTTTCTCAGCGCATTATTTCACGAAATTTCTGTGCTTTAATGTGTGTAACTACAATAAATTACATGAAATTAACTTGTAATTACATTGCTGTTATATTATATTATATTATATATATATATATATATATATATATATATATATATATATAACCTCAAAAGTGTGAGAAATATATACACTAAGTGATAAAAAGCTAAGAAAATTAATAAACCAACAAATGAAAATCACGGAAATAAATAGGTTAAATGATATTTTCAATTACATTAAAATTACAATTACATTCAATTGCATTACAATTACATTATTTATACTTGAATCAAAAAATTTTTATATAACTAAAATTGTAATAACGATGTGAAAAAAATGAAAAGTAGTTTTTTAAATTTATTTGAAAATACTGTGTCTATACATACCATTTAATCTGTTTCTTCGAAAAATCTATCTTTGAATGCTTGCATTAACAGAAAATTAGCTCCAATTATCACATTTTAAATTATTCAAATAAAGAATACTGTTTCACGAACCACGGTATTTTCTTTGAAAATTTAATTTGTTTTGGAAATTTTAATAACTTTGTTTAACTTGTGACATTTTATCCCTTAAAAATGTAAAAGAAAAGGGATTAAATTTCAGTTACCCATTGCTTTATAAATCACCTTAATATTATATAGATAATAAGTACGATATCGAGTAGATTACATGGCTCGAAAAATATAATTAAATAGCAAAATATTATTAGAGAAAATATTTATTTTATTTTTAAAGGAACTGTTTATATCAAATCTGCTCAAAATGTCAATTTTTTATATAATAAATGAAACCCGTTTGATTGTGAATATTTTGAATATTCAGTTTTACCCATATAGTAAACACATCACCAGATATTGTAAATTTTACCAATAAAACCGGCGCAAATAACTACACATATGGAAACTTTAAAGTGCTTTTTCTCCATGTTCGTAATATCTTCATTTTCATGTTTTCATACATAAATTATAATTTTTTTGTACATTTTCTTTCTTATACATGCAATGAAGCTGCGTATGGAAAAAGCCTTCATTTTTTAAAATAAAGTTATATGAAGATGCGTTAGATTTCATCATTTTACACTATATGTATTAGTAAAAATTTATATTACATGTAAAATTAGATGTATCTAAAATTCCATACGCAGTCTTGTGTGACATACATTTAAAAATCTTTTTAAAAATGGAAAAATATTAATGTTTTAAAAATTAGAACGGATTTCAAATAATTCAATTTTTTTAACGTTTTAAAAAATTATAAAAATATGCATTTAAAATATTTTTCTTTTCAAAATGTACTTTTTTTAACATTAAAATGCGTTGAGTTCACCATTTGAACCATCACTTTAAAAATATACAAAATTGTTTAAAAGGTATACAGTCCCCTTTAAGTTTTCGTTTCAATTCTTATTGATATGTTAGTATGCACTAATATTGAGATAATAATAGTTTAAATTAATTATAGTGAAAGGGTTGGAATAGTTTGACAATATTAGAAATAACGAAAAACAATTGCTTGTTTATGTTATTACCCATTAAGTAATTAATTGGTTTGACTTATCTAAGCACAAATAATTTGAAAACATGAAAGTTAATTATTATGTAATAATTCATATACGAGAAGATTACAAAGCAACGGTTCACATTTGGAGGAACCGTTTATCTAAGCATGATTTTTTTTTCATATTTATGTCCAGTCAATAAAAACGCCGCTTAATATTTTAATCATCAAATTGTCGCAGAAAATAACCATTTGATTGAGAATTATTTCATCCTTCATTTTATGTTAAAAGTATAACATAGGTAGATATTTCCATATTCCACTTTTTTGAAATTTAGAGCTATTAATACGATTATGTTATTCTGACATTTTATATCGATATTTCTTTTCAAATATTCATTTCATAATGTTCATAAGGAGATTTTTATCAGTTCAACCATAGGACACATACATATGAGCCATTTTGTAATTTAATACTCTTTATTTATTTAGAGCATTTAAATTAACTTCCTCCTACAAGACGGCTAATATTCATTACCGCCGGTGAAATCTTCCACCATTAAACATGATAAGAATATTATGCCTAATTTCCCTCACAAATATGGTAAAAAATTCTGTCTCTTTTTATATGTGTTAGTTTGCCCAAGTATTATAATCCTTTTATTGACACATATTGTAGATTGTCTTGGTTGTAACAATGTATCGGAACTATTACACCCGAAGCAAACTTCCACCAGTAAAAATGGATATCAATTTTTGCAGATATTTTTGATTGACCCTTAGCAAAAAATGGTATAGGATTTTTTATGGAAACACATGGTTTTATATGGAAAATCATAAAAAAATTATGTCATTATATGTAAACATAATATATTCATATGGTAAACATTCATCGCTCTATGGTATTGCAGAGCAATGTCTATGGTAAAGTTATAGGATTATGATATATACCATACATTTTATGGTATCCAGAGAAATGTGTATGGTAAAGTTATAGGATAATGATATACACCATACATGATATGGTATTCCATAACCAGGTGTATGGTAAAACTATAGAGAAATGAAATTTACCATACATTCAATGGTGTTCCATAGCGTGATGTATAGTAAAATAATACATAATTGTTTGCACCGTAAATTGTATAGTATTTCAAAGTATGGTGTATGGTAAAATCTTAATGCCTTTTGAAAGTTTATAATATATTAGATTTTGTGTAACTATAATATAAAATTACTCGGTTGTGGTCATCTCAAAACTTTCTACTATCTTTATGTATGTCTTATGCACTTCTAAGAATCATAGCAACGCCACTGGTTAGATAGTTTAAACCAAAATCTATTTATGAACAACTTATGTTAACTTATAACCAGTCTAATGAAAATCCTTTGATCTCAAACTAATATAACATAAAATAACATATTATTTTATTCTTATATAATTCATATATATGAGTGTGTAAATGCGTTAAAAATAAAAAAAAATCTTGAGAAAAATTAATTATTCGATAAAAATATATAATTGACATATTTCCTATAAAATTCTAACAGCGATTAAAGGAGTCAGGGACACACATAAAAAATACTCCATTAAAAATTTATATGATTTTTCATGCTTATAATGACATTTTTTAAAAATCATATTTAGAAAAGGAAATATTATGTGTTTTTTATTTTTTTTTCTTTTCGTTTTCAGCATCTAGCTTTTAAGCATTGATTGTCATGGATAAGACTTCTTGTATGCGTTTTTCTTCATGATGGGTTTTCACAATTTCTCACATTTAAATTGTTATACTCAAGAACTGTTAAACATAAATGCTTTAAAATTAGAACATTCCTTTTTTTTAATTGCTTTACTTTAATTTTGATTCAGCAAATTAAAAAAAAAATTATTTTTTGAAAGTATTATTTTTTTTAACTTTTACTTTAAATAAATTTTTCATTAATATTTTTAAAAACTAAAAAAGTAGGTGTTTCTGTTTATTTAATTGCTAAAAAACTAAAATTCCACAATTATTACATTGAGTTACAATAATTTTTAATTTCCCTCCACTTTTTTAAATAAATTTTAAATTAAAAAAAATATAGAGAAGTTTTATCATGTGATTTTGTTTTAAAATGGTATGTTTAATATCACAAAAAATTGCGAAATTTTAATTCAATAAAAGATTTTTTAATGTGTCCCGGACCCCCTCAAGATAAACAAATTGTCAAAAATAGCCTATAATTATTTAAAGAAAATCTTTTTGAATTTATTTTAAAAAGGACCTACAAATATTTGAATCACCAAAAGAATTTTTGAAATATCTTTTAAAAATATTAACAACAAAATATTAATACATATATATTAATATAATATATTATAATATGTTAATTAAATATTAATAAATTTAATAGTAAAAAAAAAGATTCATAATTAATTCACGTTATTTGATAATTTTAAAGTCATTTTATATGGAACAACAAGGATTTTTATTTTATTTAAAAGTTAAAAATTATTAAAAAGATTAAAAATTATTTTACGATCTATAAAAATATCAAAAAATCTACCGATATTTTTATCGACCTCAAATTATGATAATATATGAAATAATAGTGTTATTATTTTGTTCTTATGTATTTCATATATGTGAGCAGAGTCTATGCGTTATAAATAAAAAATCCTATGGGAGAAATAAAATGATTTAACAAAAATATATATTCGATGACATATTTCCTATAAAATTCTAACAGCGATTAAAGAAGTTTGCAATTATAAACTTCAAAATTACAAACTTCTGTAAATACAAATACATTCTTAAAAATAAGAAAAAAAAAACCTGCATTAAAAATTTCTTTATTTTTTCTTATGCTTATAATGATGTTTAAATCATGTTTTCTATTATAATTCGAAGAGACAATATTCAGACAATATTAGTATTTTTTAGTTTTGGTTTTTATATTCATTTATATTCATTTTATAGGCAACAACAAAGTTTTTATTTTATTTTATTTAAACTTTAATAATTATTGAAAAGATTAAAAATCATTTTACAATGTATAAAAATATTGAATATATCTATTAATCTTTTTGGTATTAAAATTTAAAAGAAAGATTCAAAATTTCCGTAAAAATTATCTAAAAAATAGTAATATATGTATATATTTTTTTTTTTACTTTAAAATTAAAAAATGCTCGTAAGTAAGGAATTAATATAATACATTAATGTAATCATTAAAAATATATTACATACTAAGTTATCAAATGATTTCTTATTCTTATTAAATATTATTTCTTATCGACTTTCTATTTTTTTAAATTAATTTTAAGAAACAGAAAATAGTTTTTCCTTTAATTAATTGGATTTTATAACTAAATAATATTTACTAAGATATTTACTCCATTCATTAAAATAAGAAATTAACTTATAAATACATGTCTATAAAACAATTTATTAAAAAAACCCCTTTAAAACTACCTTCTTTTGTCAACCATTAACTTAGAACGACAAATAATGATGATTTACCGAAACGCTTTATTCATATAACGTTTTATAAACACAGCTCATCACACCGCATGGCCGAATGGTTAGGACGCTCGTCTCCCGTCCCCACCGTCCGTGGATCAAATCCCACTGCTTCCCAAGGTCGAAGTGCATTAGTTAGCTTAGTTCCCCGTATTCCTAAAAGATGGCGCCACCAAAGTTGATATCGTTATTCTTTTTAATATATAGTACCATAAAGACTTACCATACACTTAACGTTTATATGGTTTTTCATAAGAATTACCATACATTTAACGATTATATGGTTTTCCATAGAATCACTTTTGCCATAGGCAAAAATCCATATGATTGCACTTATGGTGTTTTTTTTATGGTAATTTTATGCCTTTTTTTGCTAAGGGGAAGCTTTCCATTAATGAGACATTTAAGTAAAAAAGAAAATTTTCTACTTAGATTTATTGGTGAAAGTTTTCTGCGGCAGCAATGAACCCCTTCAAAAGCTGTTAAACTTGAAAAGCTTCACTAATTTAATGTTAGGCCAGTTCCTCATTCTTACCATTGATATTCATTTATTCACGCCAGTTACATGAATTTCTATGATCAGAAATGATATGGATAAAAAGCTATAATTTTGATGTATCAGGGTATTTATGGTGTATCTTCTAAATCTGCCTTTCAATAAAGGCCATATATTTATTATCCGACTACATTTCAATCCTCAAAGCGTATATTAAAAGAATATTTTTATTGAAAATTTGTCGAGCTCTGATTGAAATGCATGAAATAATTAATCGGATATATCCCTTACAGTTTTCAGTTCAGTAAAACGGACTGCAGATTTAATTCACCGTTAAGTTTCCAACAATAGGTATGTGTGAAAATAATGTATTTCCCGTTTAGACAGTTAGCATTTATACAGAGTTAGTGTGGCACAATAAAAAAATCTTTTTAAAAGTGGCTCAAGATAAAATTTCTTTTCAAATAGGGTTACGAGGAAAGCCAAATATTAGACATCCTTGGTTTAAGGACCATTAATATTAGGCCCCATATTATCGCCAAGTTTCATTTTGTGTGAACGAATTACTCTTAAACATTAAAATTTATTCAACGTATTCAAAAGAACTATGGCTAATTTTACTTATGTACCTAAGAATAATTCCCACTTGGACCATCCCTTTCTCAGTGACCTACTATGTATACGTCCTTTAGCCATTTGTATTGAAAAACTTACCATGTATATTGATCTGTCACTTATGCGCGGGCGCAGGTGACATCATAAGAAAAACGCATAAAAAATTTCTTATTATAAAATTCTTTTGATGCGTCAATTGTTTGTAATATTGCTTAAAATCAGTTACAGATACATTACTTTATCTTGTTCCATAAGCATTATTGGTTACACAAGACAAAAATGTTTTTAAAAGGATGATTCCTTTTTCCTTTTTATCTTTATAGTATTCTTGGGGGGGGGGGGGAGGTGGGGATTTTTAAATTCGGAAATATTTCTATATTTATATTGTAAGAACATCATATTTGTGCATTTTACAATTCTACAAAATTTTAAGACAACAATTTAAAATAGAAGATTTAAATGGGGTTATACATATTGCGCAAAATCCTTGTAAATTCAAATTTAATTAATCCGTCTAAAATTCTACAAAATTTATTAAATGGTTATGTAAATCTTTTAATTTAGTTTCAACAATCTACATAAAATGGTAGATAAAGGGTTAAAATTGAAACATCAATACTGCGTACATATATTCTTAATTCATACAAAGTATATACTACAAAAAATGTAAATATGATTAATTTCAAAATGAAAATACCTGTATAAGTATCGTTAATTACTTTACGTTAGAAAAACATTAAAAAAATGAAAATTCTTTCATATCCAAATTTTGTTTTACGCTTATTACTTTGTCACAAAATAACTTACAGTGAAGATTGTTTTTGTTTTCATGATTTTTTTAAAAAAAGAGACATTTCGATTTTCTCGAGACGTAACAACCTTCATGCGTTTCCCGAATTGGATTGTAAGTAGTCACGCAGAGTTTCTAATGCTTCTAGTGCTGTTTTGTGAGTTGTAAGAACTATTGCCACATTTTCATCTTTGTCCTCGCCATTCCTTACACTTGCATTATCTCTAATTTCCCGTAATTCAATTGTGATTAAATTCACCAGCATCAACTAATTTGTTGAAGTTGCACATAGAATGTCCACAAGAAACAGTATGAAAATCTATTTCGTTTATACCATTTTCATAATTTTCACAGTCATTTTCTGGCTTTTCACACTAATTTCCTACTGGATTGAGAATCTTGATTTCTAAAAGAGCTTTTAATATACTTAGTGATGTTTCACCATGATGAGTACAATTTGTGAAGTGGTAAGGGAAGTTGGTGCAATTCGTCTCTCGCTGCATGTTTTGTTTCTAACGCAGCTAGAAATCGATGGATTAAGGTTTTTCTGTAGTGCACTTACACTCAGGAAATGATACTCAGATTCAAAGTGCAATTGGCTGGTGAAACGGTTTTGTGTTGTTCAAATGTGGACGATCTTGTTTGTAAGCAGGACACACAGCATCCATGAATACCAAATCTAATCGCGAAAGATCACTGAACACTGATCCATGAATAAGAACTTTCAGATTTTCTTTTCTGATTTTCCTGTTTAATTTATGAAGGAAATCGAAGAAGCTGTGCGATCCAAACCGTCTTGTTGCTAGTGTAGTTGCAAGGAACCATCTCCACGTTCTTTACAAAGCGATGATTGTTTGATCCGCAACTGACTAACTGCAGGAATTCCTCCAAACCATCGGCGTTGCAACAAAGCAAGAGAGTTACTTTTTCTTCTCTTTTCCTCTGTTATACCATGATTCCTTCTTGAATGTTAATATTATGTAAGCCAACATTTTATCCAGTCCAGTGTCGTCACAATAATGGATGGTTTTCGGAAGCAGAGCAAAAAGTGTAAGATTCCCGAAATTTTCTGCGACGCGTATAAGTAAGAGGTGCTTTTTCAGTGCGGCGTATAAATGATTAATACTTATCATTGATTTTCCTATATCCCTTGTTGGGACCGCTCATAAAACGCGCATAATTAAAAAAAGTGAATAAAGAAAAGCGCGCTTTAGTGAAAGATCACGGTATATATTTTAAATGTCTTTTCATACGAAAGCGCTTTTAGAGTCAAATTCTTTAAAATATTATCATAATTATAAATCAGAAAAATAAATAAATAAATATTTCTTTTAAATAAAGAAGTCTGCATACAGAAATTTATTGAATTTTTAAAATATTACACAAAGCAGACTTTCTCTTTAGCGATTTTATTTATTCATGAAATGACAAGTGATAAATTTTAAAAAATGCTATACGATTTTGCAATGCAATTTTCATAAAGAAAAATGCATTTTTTAATTAAATGCTTGATAAATGTTTTTATAATTTCTTCCTCCATTAAAAAAAAAATACTACATCATTTTACCCCCCCCCCCCAAATCCCCATGAAACATAAAAAAAACTGACAATATTTACTGAATTTTGCTTTTAAAATTACATAACACAGATAAAATTTTAAAATTTTAACAGACTGAATATAGAATGGAAAAAGTATGAATATTTATAAGCAAGAAATATTCAAACTATTCATATTTAAAGAAAATTTTAACAATGTAAAGTTTAGAAACGAATTTAGAATTAATTATATAAAATATTCTCACAAAAAAAATCTCCATTTTCAAAACGTTTTAAAGAAGTTATGAAATATAAAACCTTCTAGTTTCATTAAAAGTGAATTAGAAGCAGACTTATCAGCAGACTTTTTCTTAGTGTTTAAAAATAAACAAATTACGAAGTAAACAAATAGGTTTACTTAAAAACTGTTGCTAGATGCATTTGTGTTTGAAATGAAATTACAAAAATGTTGCCTTAGTTATTGAATTACAAATATATGAATTTAATTATTCCATGGTATTAAAAAAGATTTCTTTCCATGCAGTTTAGGAAAATACTTTGAAATTCTACTTATGCAATTTATGAATTCGACAAAGTAGATTAAAGTAAAGTAAACGGAATATTGAAAATCTCGTGTAAGATTTCTAGATTTATTTTTAAGTGTCACTTGTGAATAGTTTATTTTTATGCAACTGAACATTTTTCTTGGTGAAGAAAATAACGAATCATGAAACAAAACTCCTTTTCGTTATGCAACTCAAATAAATGTATTAACTATTTAAACATTATTAACATTAAAAACTATATAAACAGCTTTATAAACATTAAGTTATTATTAAAAAACAAAAACATTTTAATTCGGAAAATGCTGCAAATTTTCTAAAGCTTCTCTAAAGCTTTCATCCGTTTCACTTAAAATGTCTCAACATATTCCATTTAAATGTCGCAACACATTCTATTTAAATGTTGAAATGAGGAAGTCCTCTGGATATTTTTCTTTCGCAAATAAAGATTACTGAGAAATGAAAACTACGCTAAATTATTTTCGAAATAGGATCGAAATTCCGGCATAAGGGATATAGGCGCATGATGTCAGATATCTCATTAATGGAATTGAAAGAGCGTAAATCTTGATATAAGTAGTTATCAGAACATTGAAACACTACTATAGGTGTATCTGTGAATGCTCCAACAATTCGTCAGAGATTGTTGTGCAATGAACTGCATGTAAATGTGCTTTTTTTATTATTATACCTCTCACGCAAAACCACCGACACATGCAGTTCACTAGACTTGTATGTTAGTGACCCTATTGGCAGCAACTCGTCTTTTCAGATGAACACCATTTTAATTTAAGGATATACTGTTAAAAATCTGCAACTCTTGTTGCATTGTCACTCCAGTACTTTTATAGAAAATGATGAGACAAAACTTGACAATGTTATGGAGCATTCTCATTGGTCAGAATAGAGATATCCTATAAATATGGTGGAGTGAATATGCAACAAAAGTTGCAGATGTTTAACAGTATACAGAGATTGCCGCGTTCTTGTTAAACACTAAACAGGTTAACGCGACGAACGGACTGTATTATCCAACGTGATATTGGACGAAAGTTAAGTGTGGATATGGTGAGGCTCTACTGGGTATAATGTACAATCGCATTAGCTATGAATAAGGGTAACGCATTTTTCGTCTTGTATTTCTTAAGAATTTTACTCGTCCAAATATTTCTAAGAATGGTCAAACATTCTTTTCAGCACAAGATATACCGCTTCTATTTTTGGTAGCTTTTTCATAAAAATTGACGGCATTTGATCATGCCTCGAATTTTCTTAGTCAGCATATCGCTCGTGTCGCTCTATTGTAGCTGATGTGGATCACTTTTGGGTTCGAATTGAAGCAATGTCGAATTGTATTCATCCAGTACAGACTCTAAATGTATTAAATTCAATTCCAAGTTATATAGAAGTACTTATTGTAACGCAAGGTGGTTGCTCAAAATGCACTTATTCTCACTTATATACCCACTTATTCAAGATTTCTTCTCGATCGTCACACTTTCTTACATTTAAAAAATATACAAATATTTACTACTTTAAAAGAAAAGAAAATATTTTTCTGGAAGTCGTTTATCAAAATCATCACAGAATTTCTTTTTTCTCAGTTGTATTAATGAAGAGCTCATATCGCATTGAAGAATTGTTCCAGAATGTTTTGTTTATTTTTGTATGGGTCTGGCTGCTAATTTTTCTTTTCATAAGTGATTGAGAGAATTTGTTGATGTGAGAATTAAAAATGTCTTAATTTATTAACTCCAAAACAAATTAACTGATTTCGAAGATTTTTTAAGAAATTTTGAATATTTAAATGTGACACAGAGAAGTATTAGATTTTTTTTTAAATATTTAGGCTTCCCCAGAAAAGTTTGCCTAAAACTGAAAGTATAATATTGTAGCGTATATAAGTGTTCTAATCTTATGGTGTGTCAAGTTCAATCAAATCTACAGTCCCTTAAAAATGGAAAAGAATTTATTAACAAATCTTTAAAGTTATAAAGTCTTTGAACTCACAAATATTACCAGATTTTCTGAAATAACTGTGCAAATCCAACGTATAAGTGCAGATATATGTCACAGAGTCTCTTTACACACCGTTTCAACACTATATCAAATTCAAAATAGCGTAGATAGATCACAATAGTCAAGAAAACCTGTTTAAAACGTATCGCATTCAAGAATCGTCTACTAGTTCACTCAATGTCTGAAACTAATAACAACAACATCCCGCTCTGCAGTGCTCTCCTATATATAGGCGCGGGGCATGTACTAGAAATTTCAACATGTTTCTATAAAAAGCCTGAAAACACCGGAACAGCATTTAATGAATCGGTATACCTATAAGAGGGGTAAAATAGAGAGGGGGAGGGTGCCATCGCCAACTTTGTCACCAACTTGGCGATATATCGCCAAAGTTTGGGACCAAAATTAGTCGTCAAAGTGACGCCAATTTGCCGATAACTGTAATATTTCGCCAAATTGCCGTAAACATTGAGAAGTTTATCAATAGATATCGTATTAGCTATCGTATCAATAGTTGTTATCAATAGATAGGTTTGCCTGGTTAAAAGTTAACAAATAGAGGCAATGCAACAAACACTAATATTAGCAAAGGAATAGAGCTTAATAAGATTATTTACATTATTTTAGAGTACAAATACTATTAACAAAATTCGTAACAATATATCTAAATAATTGAAAAAAATCTAGAAGCATTATGACGGGAGCCTTTTAATTAATTTATGTTGTTTCTTTAAATAGAAAATCGTGCAAATTGAAAATTCGTTAAAAAATTGCATTTGGAGCTTTCGCAGCATTTCCATTTACACGATGCGGAAGAACGTGTGGCTTCAATTCTGGATTGGTTTAGATACATTTTCGTTAAAAAATATTAAATCATGCGAGTTTGAGTGTAAACACAGCCGAAGTGCATATGTAATCTTATATCTGGTATGTTAGGAAAGATTTCCGTTTCAAAATGTTTGAAATAATACGATCTCAATGGTTTCCACTGGCGTAGTCTGTGGGGCATCTAAATGCTAATTTTCTGCGAAGAAAAATGTCTTATCCCCCTGACTGCCGTGTGAAAGGTCAAAATTGTAATTTTTTTTGCACTTTATAAAAATATAAAAAAAGATATTTTATCCAACATGATATAAATTTAATTATTAAGTAAAGGCATAGACCTTGAGAATATGTATTATAAATTAAATTTTCAATGCTGATTTTATGTATATATATATATGTATATTCTCCCAATCCGACAATGCCTAAAGTGACAGGTAGTAAAATATATATTTTATTCAGGCAGCAACATATGATCTTTATCAGAATAGGTTTCATGTTATTAAAGACAATAAAAAATTATTAATCAACATAATTTGAGGGCGCACATATATTTTTAACTCAGTTCCTCATGGTATTTTTTTAATGCAAAATCATATGAACTTGAGCATATACTCTGTCAAAGGCTGTAACGCAACCAGCATTAAATCTCTCCCTGAAAAATAGTCTGAATGGAACACCAACTTTGTTTATATTTTTATTCTAAACCAGCAACGCCTGTCGTGTCACCTAGTGTAGTATAAATATTAACCTACTATTATCTGCAACAACGTATATTTCATTTTAGGGAAGCAAATAAATAATAGAACACCATTTCAGAATAGAATACCATTTTACCAATACAGTACCATTTGAGTAGGAATTACTTTTTCATACGATGGATAATATTTATAATAAAAATTGTCTAAAATTTTAAACGCGTTTCGCTGATTTTTTTCCTTTTATATCGAAAATATAATCATCTTGGAAAATATACGTAATGAGTCATTTGCATGCTTAACTAGAAAGATACACTGTATGATAGTAAATATATACAGTCGAACCCCGTTATAACGAACTTCAAGGGACCGGAGATTTTGTTCTCTATATCCGAACCGTTAAAAAATGTTATTTTACAAAATATGTTTATAATTAGGGGGAACTGGGGTACATTGATACATGGGGCACATTGATACACCCCCTCTACTGCTCACAGGGTCATTACAGGAAGTTTCACAACAGCTCCAAAAGGTGATGCTAGTGTATTCAACTACATACAGAAAATCTTGGAATGATTCAGTATTTTGATGAAACGGGATGGGTGATTTATTGTTTTTGTTGTTCAAAAGTAAATTTGAGTTGTACAATTAAAATGCTATTATACAACTGTTCCAGTATTTTCAACCAAAATGAATACTCTCCCTGGCAAGTACAGTTACTCTTTATCAGTTCCTCATTATTTATTGTCAGATATATTGTGAAGTGTTGGATTTGAGACTCATTTTATTCAAAATCGCTGTATGGGGCACATTGATACAGTCCATGACGGGGCACATTGATACAGCCTAAATCCTTTAATAGTTCAATTTTTCATTACCTTTTATTATTTTTTTACCATACACTCCTTAATCCAACTTTTTTTTCGCGAAAAATTTCTAACATTAGTTTTTATTGAAGTGAAATAGCTCTAATTTCTTTATATTAGAACATTTTATAGTATTTTTGAAAACAGAAGACGTAGGAACTTACCCAGCATCTAGTGCTAGTAGAACTAATAAAAGAAAAGGACGGCATTCTGGCAAATCTCGAATTTATATCGATTCTCCAGAGAAAAAAGTATTTTCGACATGAGAAATGTTAAGAGAAACAAACTGCAGAACAGAAAATGATACTTATATTATAAACAGAATTTTTAATATAATTATCCTTTATTTTCTGTTTATGAACCTATTTATAAACAGCAAAACTGGTAATTTTTTCATCTTTCATAAGAAAGAAGATAATGCTGGGGTTGAATTGCTAGATATGACAAAATTACCTCAGCCAACAATAAGACAAGAAACAGCCAGAACATCAGGTCATAATATATTTAATTTTGATTGCTTTAATATTGCTTAAAAATAAATTGTGGGTGATTTGAATTTTTATAAATAAATATAAAATGGTTTTCTAACTCATTTTCTATGAAAAATATGCATTGGTATTATTTTGTCGTCATTTTTCTCAAACGTATCAATCTGCCCCGGGGATGGGGCACATTGATACAAATGACTTTTTTTTATTTTTTTAAAATTACATACAAAAATACCATATAAAACAACGATTGTACATTTTTATAACATACTACACAAGTTTTGCTGTCACCTCATGGAAAAAAAACTTGAATTTTCTACTTTCTTCACACCAAAAAAAATCTTAGAAAAAAACTGTATCAATGTACCCCAGTTCCCCCTACATGATACCTATATGCTCAATAATGATTTATTAAGAAAAAAAGTAAATTCTATTAGATATGATCATTAATGAATTAAATTGATTAAAATTGATTACATTAAACTGACACAATACTAAATAAATTAACTAAAAAGGAAGACAAATAGAATTACAGTAAAGCGCCGATTATCTAACATTCGAGACCACCCTAGTTCGGATAAATGTTAGGACAAATGAGCAAACAATTTAAGAAACGATTCTGACTATACTAAAATCTTTACACTTTATCCAGACTTAGGATGACTAACATTAATTATTGGCGCGTTAGAGATCGTTTTATTTTTATTTTGTTTACTTTTTTATCATTTAAATTTTCCTTTTTTTCACCATCTTGTGAACTTCAGAGTATAATTTAAAGAAAAAAGCTTTTGATTATTGCTTGCTTCAAAGAAGATGTTTTTTTCAGTGCTGCCATATCTCGAATTATTCTTAAATACATTAGTTAAATAAGTTAGCTTAAATGCGCTACTGAATTGCTACGACAGGAGTAGTGGAAAATAACTGGCGAGTGGGCGTGATCACATCTGCAGAATGGCTACCATAAAAGAGAAAGAATGCAGGTCTAACTCCTCTTTAATAAAAGGACTTATCGTTAATTTACACCATGTTTTACTAGCCGGCACGCATTTTCTTATAAAATTAGAGTCGAAAACCGTTTTTTACATTAGCGGAAAAGAAAAAAGAGCATGGTCGACTAGAAAAAAGTTCGTTATAACCGATTCTTAAGATTCCGGAAGTTCGCTATAAAAGGATAAAATAGCATTAAAAACAATAGGAAAACTGCGGGACCAAAATTTTCGTTCGTTATGAACCGAGTTCGCTATAATGGGGTTCGACTGTACTAATATTGTGTATATTTTTTATTCCAAACCAGCAATGCCTGCCAGTTAAGCTAGTGAAGTATAAATATTAAATCCACTATAATCTACAATAACGTATATTTCATGTTAGGAAAACAAATATATAATAGAATACCATTTTACCAACACAATATCATTTAAGCAGGAATCTATTTCTCATACGAGAAATAGTATTTACGTTAAAAATTTAAAATTTTAAACGCCTTTCGATGGATTTTTTTCAAAAATTAAATCATTTTGCAAAATATGCGTAACAATATTCTGAGTCATTTGCAAACTTAACTATAGGTATACCGTATTAAATTTATGTAAAGAGTTCATTACTGAACTATTATATCTAATCATATGCACGCAGGTTTCAAAAACTCACCAATAGAATTTGCTAATCTTAAAACATCAAATATGAAGAATATTTTTTCTCAGACTTGTAAAAAGTTGCATGATAAAAAGTTAATATTTTAGCTCAAAATTTAAGGGCATTTAAAATTTAATTCCAAAATACATTAACAGACTTCAATATATTTCTTCTTTCTTAGTGACTGAATTATGTAAATGATTTTAATAGTAAAAGTTTAGAAAATATTTACATGCATTTTTAAGAGAAAATGTTTCGGATTAAAAATATTTCGAAGAACACTTATTAACTGAAATACATTGATTTCAAATTCTAAACATGTTATTTAATTTATTATTAAGAGTTTTTCTTTGTGAAAAAAATATTTAAGTAAAAATTTTTTACATTAAAAGTATTTCTAGAATAATTTGTAATTATTTCCCTCCAAATAATACACAAAATTAAAATAATTTTTGTACACTGATTTCTTACGTGTTTAAATTTATTTAAACAATATTTCCGATAGTTAAATGATTTTGTTTTAAATAAAAAAAACAAAAGAAAACAGTATTTACTCTGAAAATATTGCACAGTGGCAAATATATTGTGGTATCCATTTCATTTTATTTTAATTTATAGTACAATAAGTTTCGTTTTCTTTGGAATTTTTTAGAAATAGATTCTTATTTTCGAAAAATCGTACTTCGTGCAAAAATATCCTTATAAAAGCACCTTCATACAATGTGTAGTAATTCACTTGTAGGATGTACAATACGATCAAAATCATTATTTGGTTCTTTCATGCAAATATATTGTCTTTTGTAATCGTATGCAAATGAATTTAAGAAGACGACGATACATTCGCGTAGTGTCGTTTTGGTTTTCATATAGTCTCGTTTTTCAGACCTCAGTCCAATTTAGGTAAGAAATAAAATAAATGATTACCAGACCATTCACTGTTATTTAGCCGATGAATTTTTAACATCGTTGGCAATACACGATTGCATAACATAAGTGTTCTAACTTAACTTAATTCTTTATTTTATTACTAAAAATATTATAATGAACATTTGTTGCTTTCATGAAGGAAATTATTGCAAATGTTAAACAGCCGTTCGTGGGGAACTAAGCCCAATTTTGAAATTTTGCCTAAAAACAAAGATATATATTTAGCAATGATAATTCATCCGTATATATAAAATAAGAGATAAATGTCTGTCTGCCTGCCTGACCACGGATAATGCCGAAATTATAACATCCAGGTCTCTGAAATTTTTATCATGTGTGTATGCTAACATCGGAAGTGCACTTCGCAGCCGTATTTTTAAATTTCAATTTAGATTTAAAAAACTTACTGGGTAAGAGGATATTTGCAGATTTTCACAAATTCACGGCAACGAAGCCGCCAGTTTCGAAGGTATTTGTAGCTAGTCACCGATCCGCGGCAACGAAGCAGCCAGCCAATAATATCCGGCGATAAATATATGATTTAACGGATTCATTTCATGGCTGAATGCTAGAAACAAATTCCAAAGACATTTCTTAATTTTTCCTGGTTTTTGGTCATTTGGTTTTTCTTGATTGATTTACAATCCATCAATGACATCGTCTAAAAAAGTAGTAAATCAGGTAATTATTCTTTTTATGTTTTCTTCACATGTAAACAGAGAACATGTGCTCAAAACTTCTTTTGAGCACATGTCGCGCATATGCTCAAAAGATTTTGCATGGAGTAAGTCTCATTGAAGAAAGGAATTTTTAAAATTATTCGATTATTGCAATTTTTTGCGGTTCAAAACAGCTAAAATCAACGGCTATATTTAGTTATTTTTCCAAAACATGGTTTTGTAACAGAAATGTATACCTGTATTGACTGAGATAAATTATTCTAAAATTTACAATATCCTGTAGATAAGATTTTTTTTTTTCTATTTTAGTATGAACGGAGATTTTAAATATTCATAATTTCTTTGAAAACATCTATAGTCCCGCGCAACGCCGGGCGGATCAGCTAGTTAGGTTTCTTAATGTAATGCCAATCTTTTTTCAAATTAAAAAAAAATTAGTTATTTCTTGCAAAGATGAAAGAAAGTTTTATTCAAAGCATTATTCATCGAAGTAGCTACATCATTTGTCCATTCGTCGGGCAACAACCAAATTCCGCCACAGTCAGAGTCTGTTTTTCTGAAATAATATCTAGTCTACTTATGATTATTTAATTTCTTCCTAAGAACTGAACAAATGTTCATTTATTTTAGTCGGCATGTTCCAGTTATTGTCAGTATCTTTGACAGTATAAATGGCAATTTTGACACAATTTTTTTTCTGAATTTAATATAAAAAATGGAGAAAAATGCAGAATCATCTCCATATTATTTCCTAATTAACTTTATAACTTTAGAATGAATGGCAATTTTGAAAAATGCATCACAGGCGACAGCTGATTTCAGAATTATCATTTTTTCCTTTAAAAAGATTACAAGTAAGAGCAAATTTTTTGCATGAACTTTTAATTTTTCTTGCCATTATTTAAATCGATAATTCCGTAATATAGTCATCTAAATCTGAAGCTCGGTTCAAAACACAAAAGTGAACATAATTTTTTTAACCATATCAATATTTACTTAAAACTGAAATATTATATTGTATTTTATAGTATTTTGATAGAAGTTCCTAAAAATTTCAATCGTTTACAAACAAAACATCATTCAGGAAAATCTCAGACATTATCCAGTTCAAGTATTAAAAAAACTTAATATTTCATACTATATTAGAATTTTTTTAATCCTCAGTATTCTGTAAAGTGCTTGGAAATTTGAGTGGAAACACGGCAAATTCATTTTTAATAAACGTTAAAAAATAGGAAGACACAATATTTTAGCCGAAGTAGACCCGACTGAAAAAAAAAATATATATAGAGAGAGAGAGATAGATTGATAGATAGATATAGATATATATAATTCCACCCACCTGAACCTCGGGATGAGTCGGTATACTCGATTGAGTTGTATAGCCTATGCAGAATTCTATTCCACATTAATTTAAAATTTCGATTAATTTTTTTTTTAGATAATATTCTAAAGAAGACTTTACATGAGACGATTATTATTTTAAATCATAAAATAGTTTGATATGTAAGTTAAGCAGAAATAAATAGACCATGAAGTAACTTGACAATAGTCTATTAGGTAGCTTTTATTACAAAAAAATATAAAGCTACCTATTGCAGCCGTCCGGAGTGAAGCACTTTCGGTAAATTTTGGAATACTTTCAACGATCATGACCTCTGGACCCCCAAACCACCCTCTGTTCAAATGTTGACATGTATATATGATATTTTTCATGCTGTAACTATCGTATTTAAATAAAATTACCCAACCGAATGCATAATTAGCTAATATAACCCCATTATAAAATTATGTCATTGCATATTTTAAAAAAACTTCCACAACCGAAAGTCTCAAAACAGAGAGCATCTATATTTAGTGAACATTTTTTCAATCCTTTTTTTATTCCATGTTTTAGTAATTTATCTACTGTTTTATAATCTGATTCTATTAACAAACTATGAACTAACAAGGAAGGTCTCCATACTGGAGATATTTAGAATTTTATGAAAAAAATACTAATTAAAGTACTTATGTATGTAATAAAGGAATAGTCAAAATTAGCGGCGAAATCACATTAGAATATATGTAAAAATATAAAATATTTTCGAGTAATTGGTGTGAAAAGTCGATAGAGTCACTATATTTGGCAAGCAGCCTTTTACCTCGCCAAAAGCAAACGATTATAATGCAACTCAAAACTGTTGGATATTTAGAATGCGTGTAAATGGTATTTAATGAATTTATACATAAACAATGAGAGACTTTAATATATTATATACATATATATTAACATTGTATTACATAAATATATTATTCGTTGAAGTAGTTATTTAATTAATTACTGGAAAAAATGTTTTCGTAAAAAAAAAAAAAATCATATTGAGAAAAATTATCTTTATACATTTAAGCGCATTCAAAAATAACAGCCAGATGTTTCCATAGCAAAAAAATCTAATCACCAATTCTCAATTGGACTTTGAGCTTGAAACAGTATTTAAATTATGAATTTCTTTTTAAATCTCAAATTTTGATGATTAACTTTGAATTTAAATACATAAAAATATCGATATAATAAAATTATATTTAAAACAAACGAAAACTTGCAAAAGTAAAGTTATTAAAATTAAATTTATCAAAAACAAGTTCAACATGAAACTTTTTTTTCTTGAAGTGTATTTGACACAAAGTATTTTTTGAAATTATATTCCGTCGCCAACCGCCAATAAATCATCAAATAATAAAATTTTGATTATTTTTTTACGGATACTGAATGGAGGTTCCGCCAAAAAGTTTTTTATAAACGTATATATCCACACAAGAAGAACATTCTGTAATTTTTTCAGATTTTTCGGGGTATGCCCGTATGGAGACCTTCCTTGTAAGTCATGATATTATTTCTGTTCCAAGTGTTAGTCTTGTGTAAATCATTTTGACTCAAGTTCCTATGTAGACAATTTGGGCAAGTTGCTCTACATTGAAAGTCCGTTGAGGTGGAGCCTTATTTAGCAGACATTGCATGTTTTTAATGCAAAATTATGAGCAGTTATCATTTTCGATTTATCTCAAGTAACAAATTTCAACTTTCTCTTTTCATTAAACTTGCAAACTAAAATAATTCTGGTTACTTAACTTTGGCTAAATCCTGAAAATTTCCGCGTATAACAATAATGTTTCTTATTATATGAAACAAAAGAGATATAAAACAAGGAACATGTAATACATTTATAAACATTTATCTCTGGGTTTCCTTTATAATGTTCAATCTGTAAATTATATTTCTTTAGAATTTGAGTTTAACGTGAATTTTAACGTACTCCTGTTTCCTGAATTTAAAGTGTTTTTTAATACTGAACACTGAAGTTTTCATTTTAACAAATGATTCACGTATGTGAGCCACTGACGTGTAACTTCTTAAATTTATTATCTAATTAACATCTAAGAAATTTCAAATAAATTTTCTGGGTTAGACACTTAATTACCATTACACACTTTAATAGCAAACAATTTTACATATCTACTAAATTTCAAATACGCATATTTTAGGCTTTAATGGCATGAGAAATAAATCATTTTGCTTGATAGTATACATGCATTTTTATGGTATGACAGATTAAACGATAGAAAAAAACCTTTTATACACATTCTGTCTTGAATTCGATTTTTTTACATGAGTTTAATAACCTTATTGCCTTAATGTTTTCTTAAATTATTCCTATCAGCGAATGAAGTTTAAAGCATGATCAAGAGTTTTAGCTAAAAGGCAAAATTTAACAAAGAGAGGAGTATATCCGTGTTTTACAGCCCCCCCCCCCTTCCAATTGTAAAAAAAGTGAGAATTTCAAACGTATTTATCATACATTTTCTTTCATTTTGTTTAGCATCAGAAATATAATTACTTTTCAAATTAGCACAAACCTTAAGTGAATAAATATTTTCTGTTTCAATTAAATGAATAGAATTTTGCTTATACATCAAATCATATTCACAGATAAATATAAATTTTCATCAATATTTTATTTATCATGAATACTATAGTAGAATTTTTTTAATAGACATAAATATTTTGAAAATTCTAAACTTTTACAAGAAAAGTTCCCACTTGATATTTTATATCCTTTTTTCTTTCACGGAGAAACAAAAGTAAATTAGAAGAATTTAGATTTTTCTAATACATTCATCAAAAAGAAATTTTTAAATTGGTCGAAATAAAATGAGATTAAAAACTGTATCTCGGCTGATTGCTATGTTCAGAGGAGAAAGGGGCGAAAACAATGCAATAGAAATAAAAAGAAATTTCCCACTTTTCTGATAAAAAAATTGTTAACCGATTCTTTGATAATATTTTTTTATGAAACTATGAAATGTAGCATATCTCAAAAAACGTGTAATCGTGTTTTGCAATTTTTTCAGTATTTTTAAAGCAAATATTCTTTTTTTTTTTTTGTTTGTTTCTGAGAATTTTTTAGGATGTATCCTTTAAAATCATGATAAAGGAAAATAATGAATAAAAAATAAAAATAATTTTAGTTGAAAAAAAATTGGTTGTTCAGTTATTATTTTCTTCAAATATTTTTCAAATTTATGGGAGAATACTTGATCAAAACTCTTTTTTCCTAATATAAGAGTTTTTTGCACAAACTTTCAACATCTAGAAACATATAGAGTTTTAAATATGTTTTTACATTTTTAATATTCAAATGAAAATTGATTCCATATTGAAAATAATATGATCAATAGATACCTGAGTTTATATCTCATGTAAATATTTAGGCGACTATCTTTTAATATTTTGTTAATCATTCATTTTAAAAGTTGTATCTCTTATTTAGTTTAAGCATCTTAAACAAACCTTTTGTTATTGGGGATTCTTGTGACACTTAGAGTAATGATACATACCCATGTGTCAACAATCTCAGATGGAAAATTAATGGTATGAATTTTGTTATTAAAAAATTTAAATACATTTTTCAAAGGAAATTTGGAAAATTTCTTAACGAAATGTTAGGGATTTCTGGGATATCTAGGGAAATTTACTAAAAACATCGCGCTTTTGCAGGCAGAGGAATTTGATATCAACGTGTCAGCGTCTGATAAAAAAAGATCTATATTTAACGCTATTTTAGAGGCAGCGGATTATGATGAAGATTTTGCTAAATCAAATTTGGAATGCATTCCTAAATAGGATAAGGAACATAAATTAGAATGGGAAAAAGTAGAGCTTGAAAAGACTAGACAATTTAAGTTAGAGAAATTAAGAATTCAAAATTCGTTAGAAACTATTAGTCTTTCATCTAGTGATGTGAATTTAGGCTCGCATAGCAATCCCAAAATTAATTTAAAAGAATTAATTGCACGTTTTTATTCTAAATTAATTGATATCACTTTTCTTTATGATCCTTTAAAAAACAGTCGGAAAAAGCTAAAATTTGTACAGGGGATATGGTTAGCCAATTAATTCCCTTATTGTCGTCAGATACAGAAAAGCTACCAGCTGATTTAAAAGACGATTTTCAGCATGTGAAATAAGTTTTATTGAATCGGTTTAGATTGGAAACAGGGGCTTTAAAATTTTGGAAATAATCATAGAAAACCTTGAGCATTATGGGTAGATTTAGACTATGAATTAAGGGGTTATTTGGATAATTGGTTAGAATCGTTAGAAATAAAAGATTTTGAGTCTTTAAAAGAACTTATGTTCACGAAATAAGTAAAAAGAAAGTGTCCGTTTTGAAATAAAAGAAAAAAATATGGACGATTGGGACGAAATGAAAGTAGCTTTGAAACCCTTTGCGAAATATGATAAATATGATAGAATTAGAAGCAGTTTCAGGAACTCGGAAAAAAAGTCTTGGTAAAAATAACTTTATTCAGAGGTGCAAAAAAGTAATTTGAATCCTAAAAGTATGAGTGAATTGAAAGCTAAATCGAATTAAAGAGTAAAAAAGAAATTTTTAAAAGTGATAAATCTATAAATAATCAATCTTTTAAGAGAAGAAGACAAATTGGATTTTTTTTCAATCAACCTGGGCACATAAAACGAGAGTGTGCGGAGTAGTTAAAAAAAGAAAATCAGTAAAATACAGTTAATCATTTAAATAATGACATTAATTTAGGAGATTGTTTCAAACCTTAATTTAAAAAATCTATTATAAATGGGATTGAAAGAAATTGAGATACTGGAGCAGGGATACACCTTTGTAATAGAAATTGGGTTAAAACGGAGGATTTAACTGGAGATGTAACTTGGGTACGGCAACCACTTGATAAGAAATGTAAATGTCTACCTTTAGCATGGGTAACTATTGAAGGGGATTTTGGTTGCATCACAACTAAGGCTGCGATAAAACCAACTGAGTCAGAGCAAGGTAATCTTTTAGGTAATAAAACTGCGGAACTTATTCAGAAAATTAAGGGAAAAGAAATTCCAATAAATATGGTAATTACCCGGAGTAGGACTGAGTCTTTAAAAAAGAGAATGGAGCAACGGGTTTGTAAAACGGAAATTTCATTATTCGATCTAGCAAAGTTAGAAGCGCAACGAGATCTCAAGAAGAAATTGGCGATAGCTCACGGAACAAAAAAGAGCAGGAAGTTCGAAGAGATGAGTTTAACTCTTTCCGGCACGAGCAAAATCTGATGAAAAATGAGAAATTATCGACTGACACCGGAATTCACAAGCGGATTTTTTAGATATTTTGAATTCTTTAATTTAAGCTTATATTATAAAAGCAAATTTCTACTAAATTTTCTTTGGTGCCGTTTGCAAGTTTGAAATTAAAATAAGGTATCCCAGACCGGGCACAGTGTACCGGAAAGGGATAAGGGAAATGAGAGCCAAACTGAAGATCTTATGTTAATTTCGGAATGAGAGGTTAAAGATGACATGGTTTTAAATAAAATTAAGGAAAAAGGGTTTAGCGTAGTTCAGAAACAGTGCTTGTGACGTGTGGTTACACAAACTGGATGTCATTTGTACCGGTAGGGTGGTTATGTAGACGAAATGAAGACATATTTCTAAGTATAATATAAAATCAAAAGTTTAGTTAAATTACTAGGACTCAGGGAAAGTGGAGCGTCAGTTCGATAATTTCAACAACTAGTCACAATACTAAAAGATTAAACTCATAAATTTACTCACAGCTCCGGCACTAGACTCATTCGGGGCACTTCAAACCAACTTCTCGCTTAGACTTCAGATAGACGCTAGATCAAATCTTTATAAGACAGCCCGTGGCTGTAAACACTCTTTATTATTTAAAATACTCAACGTAATTAAACTATCTCTTATCACCGGCAATCTCCTTGGATAGCTCCGCTCTGAATAAACTAACTCGATGCACACTGCTGGCTGGCCCACTCTTTAAACTCCTATCTAATTCACTGGAGGCTAATAATCTAACTCACTTTAGCGAAATCAATTTCCCCTGGATGGCCTTCGCCACTTTCTCCTCACACACACACCAACTCAAAGCTTTTATATGCTGCAAACTGAAGTCAATACTATAAATTTGCATATTACTCCTAACCGAGACATAACTGTAGAACGGAGGCGACACACATGCTCTAAAAAGTTAAAGTAAAATAAAGGATAGAGGTCGCTTTCACGCTACACATGTTAAAACATTGACGTCACGATCTCACAAAAATGCTAGAGTGCCTTTATCACAAAGGACACTCCCTCACATGCTTATCTTTAAAATCTTTACGGGAAAAGGCGAATAATGTAAAAGAGAATGAATTTAAAATAATGGGAGACAAACTAGTAAGGATATCGCATTCAAAAAGTGGAGATGAGATAGTTCAATTATTTTTAACCGACTTCAAGAAGGAGGTTATGATTTCAACCTGTATGTATTTGTTGTTAACCCATAACTTCTGCAAATGTGAACCAATTTTGATAATACTTTTTTTGTATGAAAGTGTAAGGTGCCCGTGTGGTCCCATTCCAATTTCATCAAATTCTGGTGATTAGAACTTTTTTTAAAATAGAAACATTAAAAATTCAAATCCTTTTTGAAGATGTCGCCCAATTAGAAGCGTCCATTTTCCATGCTGCATTTTTCATTACGCAGATACATGATCTTGCAAAATGTTGAATAAACGGGATTCAGGTAGATTTTGCGCCATTGAGAATTTAAATTGACCAATAAGAAATTTTTTACTTACTTACACTGTTAAAAATTTGACCTATTTGCTGCAGCGTCACTCCGCAGCTTTTATAGAATATCTATTTTATGACCAATGAGAATGTTCCATAACACTGTAGAGTATCCGTTTTCTATAAAAGCGGTGGAGTGACGCTGCGTCAAATTGGTGAAATTTTTAAAAGTCTAGCAGCGACAATTTTGCAAAAAATGTAGGCTTCTAATTGGTGAATCTGATTTCTTTAATAGCGCTAAATCTAGCGGAAAGCGGCTAAGATCTCTTTCGCTGTTAACAAAATCAGATTGGCCAATTAGAAGCCTGCATTTTTACGAACTTTTCACTATTTGCTTGAAGTAATCACTATTCACTTCACCGTTTACTTTACTGAAAAGTTTGCAAAAATGCAGGCTTCTGGTTGGTCAATCTCGTTACGCTAAATGGTTGAAAAAATTATGTACATACTGTTAAAAATTTGATCCATTTGCTGCAGGGTCACTCCACAGCTTTTATAGAATACCTATTTTATGTCCAATGAGAGTGCTCAATAACGCAGTTAAGTAATCGTTTTCCATAAAAACGGTGGAGTGACGCTTCAGCAAATGGGTCAAATTTTTAACAGCGCACTATTGCAGAGATCAGAGTTCTTTCCAAAGTGAGAAATCTTAACTGGATCAATTCTTGTATACACCGAAATGGAAGGTCTGCAACGATGCTTACCGATGTGAAAACTAGGTGTCAAAAAGCTGAAAATCCATCTAAAGTACCTTTATATGTCAGAACACAAATACCTGTGTATCATAATTCTTTAAAATAAGTGGCTTTTATGCCGGATGCACAAATAAACTAAAATGCATTGCTATGTGTATCGATATTGTCTTGAGATTCAAATTCAGTTGTCGAGTTAAATACCGGAATGCTTTCAGATTTTCTTCTGACAGAATTCCTCGATATCAAAGTGGTAATATACAGGATATTTGAAATGTTGAGACGAATATAGGCAAAAGAAAAATGTGGAAACATTTTGATGAGTCTACCATTAAAGGGAAGCTAGTTAACTTCTTCACTCGGGCCTCCGTCGCCGAGTCGTCAAGATCTTATGCAAACAAGTTACCACATCCGAAAAACCTAAAGATCCACAATGATACTAACCGACATTTTAAATTGCTTGCGAATAGCTGAGAATGAAATAAGAAATTGACCAGCAAATTGAATACTTCAAAACCCAGCAAAGTACATCAATTAGTCAATGCATTGCAAAGAGACATCATATGTCAGTACACATAATTGATTATTACAGTATGAATAACTAAAAAGTAGGAAATAAAACAAGCTTTAAAAAAATATCAATCGACTTCAAAAAAAGCGCTTAAAAGAATGAAATAATTCTTTAAAATTCTCTAATGACAAAACGTTATCCAAAAATCAGACATCGGATATCAGGTACCGGCATAAAAACAGTTAAATTTAATATATGTAATTTAATATCCACCAAACATGAATTTTAGAGAGAATATTTTTTAGAAGAGATGAATTCGCATATTTATGATTTAATTTTGAATATATACATATAAATGTAATAAATTACTTTTTTAAGTCGGTGCCAAACTCTCTTCAATATAATAAGAATTGTGGGTATATTGTGCCTAGTACCAAAATTAAAATGGCGATGATCATTATCGATTGTAAATGTTTTGATAAGAAAAACATATTTTTATGGCAAAAAATGTACTTTATTACTCAACAAAATCTCCTTTTATTTCGATTCCCTTAGCCAAACTGTTTTTTTAATACCATCTTAAAAATATGAATCCTTCAACCCTTCAATTTAGGCATTTGTTTCAGCAATAGCTTCATCGTTAGAACCATATTTTTTCCACTGAGATATTTTTTCAAATTTGAAAACGTAAATTAATCACCAAAAACTAAATCTTGCAAATATAGTGGATGCAGAAGCAGTTCATTTTCTATTTTATAATATTTTACCATGGTGATGACACAGGTCTGCGCGCATGCATTGTCTTGATGAAACATACATTTTTTCTTCGCCAAATTCGAGCATTTCTCTTTCACAAAATCATTGATCCAGTAAATGTACATAACATACTCCATTGATGGTTTTGCTTTTTTCAAGGTAAACGGCGAGAATTATGCTGAATGCATCCCAAAACACTGTAGCCGTGACTTTGTTTGCAGATAAAGCCGTCTTAGCCTCTTTTGGCGCATGTTGAACATAAAAAACAAACTGTTTGAACTATTGTTTAGTTTCTGGAATACTGGGATAAATCCATGTTTTGAATAGGCATAGAAAATCATTTGGATTTCACATTAACTTCTTGAACCATTCTTTTCAAATTGACGTATGAGTGTGTTTAATGTCAATTGAGAGAATTTGCGGCAGTCTTTTTCGAAAGATTTTCATATTCAGGTGAGTTGTTAAAATATTTTACACCTATTTAATTGCGATACCCACAATCTCAGCAATCTCAAGTACTTTTACTGTCAGATCATTCATCACAATCTCATGCAGTTTTCAATTAGTTCTCATGTCGTTCCTCAATTAGACGACTTGGATATTCTTCATCAAAAATGCTAGTACGCCCGCGTTTGAATTCAGCTCGGCAATATTTTACACTTGATAACGAAAGTGCAGTCTCCATAAACTTTTTTGAATTTAATCTCATAAATTGTTTGTCTTTTTGTGTTCTTATTAAAAAGAGCCTTATTATCAATGCTCAATATTCATTTTTTTCATTGTTGAAATTTCACTAAAGCTGGTCCATTCAAATGGCTTCCATTTACAGACCAATCTCTTTAGTAACTTCGCAAATTTGATTTTGTTTGATGCAAACAGTCATCTTTTCGAAATAAATCATTTTTTTAATTCTAGAAGCACCACCTCTCGCCGAGTTTAGGTACTTATTATACTGCCCTCGTGGTAAGGTTAGGTGATTTTATTTTAAAGTTAGATGATTTTATTTTCATAAACGAAAAAATTTCGTCAGTTGAGTTTTAGAGCCGCAGAGTAAGTTTTTTTCTCTTTAATTTTGAATAGTTAAATTTGCCTCGTTTTTTGCAGATATGCTGCGATTAAATTAGACAAATTTTAGCTATCAAAACAAATGGTAACGAATATAAAATGATCTTTCTTCAGAGATTATTTTTTTACATGCAAGATTTTTTTTTCAAATTTAGAAAAAAATTCATGTTACAACTTCACAAAGATGTTTGTTCTTTCCAAAGAGAAACAAATATAATTTTTCTTTAATTTTTGCTAAATTGAAAAAATTTATCTTAAGTAAATAAGTATTATTCTTATTGTACAGTTATATATGTACTATCTCATGGATATACTAAAAAAGAATTTTTTATTATATTTTTAACTGTACAATCTTCAAATATTTCCGAAATTTTAAAAGATTAAACACTAAGAAATGATTTTTTTATTACATTATAACATGCAATTATGTGTAGGCGTTTCGTTTTTCTGAAACTGCGGTTTTCTACATACAAGGAATTTAATCATTATCCTTAAATGATACAACGATAGGCAAAAAACAGCTATTATAAGAAAATATCTGATCGATAAATGAAATAAGTAACGCTTGGAAGCTAATAAAACATCGGCAAAAAAAAAAAAAGTGTAGCGTCAAGAACGTTAATTTTAACATTTTTTTGCTACTTTTATGCAGTTAATGGTACATATTTCTTATCACGATTCTTTGGGTATTTGCTATTTAGTATGTAAAAGAAAAAAAGATTCAACCGTGCTTTTATTTTATACATTAAAGTTTGATATTTTCTTTTAGAACTGTGAAATGTAAATTGCACATATTTTATAATTATTTTGCAATTCTAGAAAATAAATTCTGGAAAATATAAATACCCTTCTTTTCCATGTTAGCAAATTAAAATAGTTAATAGAAAATATACTTTTACTTTCCCATCATACGTAGTACAGGGTAAATTTTGCAATCGTTTTGAAAAAAAATTGACGGATTTACATGTTTCAGACACTAGAAATTTCGAAAAACGTATTTTATTAAAAATTTGGCCGTCTGTCCGTCTGTGTGCCTCTAAGTCTGTAAATGCTCTATCTCCCGAACAAATTGAGATGCACACTTGAAATTTTGTGTGTACTTAGTACATAAGAATGAAATGAAGCCTATTAAATATAAGTAACCTCAATTATACAGAATGTTTTTTTCGGACTCTCAAAATATTCGTTCTGATGAAAGGTATATAAAAATTTTCGAATTTTTTTATTTTTATGAATGAATGTAAAAGGCAATAAAATAACGCAAATTTTGCATAAAGAACGAAGTCTATCGAATTATTATTTGTTGAGATATTTGTAATCCTATTTTCCATGTTCTTCGATTTTTCATGACCCTGTATTTCATTCAAATTTCAATTCGAAGGTATATTTTAATTGGAAATGAGACTCTTAATACTAGACAAGAAACTGTTTGTTAATATAATTATTATTTTTGGATTTATAAGGATGTTTTTTTTACACAAATGATACTACTTGAGTAGTTTGGCATTTTGTATAATTTGTCGAAATTGGTTCATCAACAATACATTAATAAAAAACATCGATATATATATTAAAAATATTTAAATATACGTTTCAATTTTGTTTTGGAATTGAAATTTTGTTTTTATAAATAGTTTACGCATGTTTTAGTCTCTTATATTATATTATGCATGTCTATGATGGGTGAGTATTACGATGGGCCCCAACGACAAGTTTATATATCCATCATACGTAGTATAGGGTAAATATTGCAATCGTTTTGAAAATAAAAAAAAAGTTTTGACGGATTTACGCGTTTCATACACTAGAGATTCCGAAAAACATATTTTTAGAAAAAAAATATTGCCGGCCGTCTTGATGTGTGTCTGTTTGTTTGTCAGTGTATCTGCAAACGCTCTATCTCCCGAACAATTTGAGATAAAGACTTGAAATTTGGTGTGTACTTAGTATATAATAATGGGGAAACGCCTATTGAATATCAGTAACCTCGGTTATCTGGAACTATTTCTTTCGAACTCTCGAAATACTCGATCTGATGAAAGGTACATAAATTTTTTCGAAATTTCTTTTAAGAAGTGGATGTAAAAGACAAGAAAATAACACAAATTTTGCATTAAGAAAAAACTCGATCGTTTTATTAGTTGCTGATATTTTTGTGATCCTATTTCCAACACTCTTTGATTTTTTATGACTTTAAATTTCATTCAAATTTCAATTCAATAATATATTATAATTGGATATAGGACGCTGAATCCGATACAGTAAAAACTTAATTAATATCATTATTACATTTGGAGTTATAAGGAGTTGTCTTTTACGCAATTCGGTACTACATGAATAATTTGGCGATTTATATAATTTGTCGAAATTGGTCCATCAGCAATTCATTAATAGAGCATTACTACGTGTTAAAAATATTTAGATATTGCAATTACAATGCATTTTAAACATCGTTTACACGTGTTTTATTTCCATATTATATATTATGCATATCTATGATGGGTAAGTATTACGGTGTCCCTCCATCGACTAGTTTCAATAGCGGGAGTAAATGTTTGCACTTTTATATATTCATACTACAGTGCTCAGCAAATGTTTAGACACTGGTGATATTTAAACTTTAAATAGAAAATACGAACTCTTGGGTTATACAAATGGTTATATCTATTTTGAAATATATTTTAAATATTTTTGGATGAAAATAATTGTTTTAATATAAGATAATATTTAATTTAACTAAAAAAGTGAAATACGCATGTTTCAAGAGTTTAGACACTTTCTTGATTTTTGGCAACTGTTCACAGAAAAATTCAAATTTCAAACTTAACACGTCACATGCATGAAGTATCTAAGTAATTCTCTCAATAGAATCGGTTTCGAAAGATGCTGCAAGCTAGAAATATCCAGTCAGATGAAGTATTTGAAGTATGGAAGCTGAAATCGAATAGGAATACTATTGCAGAAATTTCAGCTAATTTGAATCGCCCGGAAAAGTCTGTCTATCAAGTATTGTCTAAGAGTGACTCTTTCAAAGTAAAACATAAATCTCGAACGCTTTGTGTGAACAGAAAACAAGTTGGTAGAAGGATTCATAAACTGGAATCTCCACAAATGATGGTTGCTAGTCACATTAAAAATGAGTCAGGACTTTCTGTGTCAATACTCAGTGAGGTAAACAAAGCCCAATTAGGATGATAGTGACTTGATACGACTTGCGTAAAGAACCTTGAACTTTCTTTAGTCTTCAACAAGGTGGTGACTATTTAATGATTTGGGCTTAATTTTACCTTAATGCTCAAGCATCTCTGGAGTTCCTCGATGGTTGCCAAACAGCGTAAGGCTATATACATACATTTGAGAACAATTTACAGCCATTTGGTGAACTTTTAGCTGGTCCAAAAGTATTATTTGAGCAAGAAAATACATTTATTCATGCCACATACAAAACAAAAATTGGGTTTAACTCAAAAATATTACTGTTTTTGATTGGCCAGCATGTATCCTTAATCTAAATCCAATCGAAAATATTTGTGACATCATACCTTGTAAGGTTTGCGCTAATTTTTGATAATACTCTTGTGACTTTTCTGTTAATGATCTTTGAGACACTGTTGAACGTATTTTGTACAAAATAGACCTATAAGTGATGCAGGATTTAATTTCTTCGATGAAAAGTCAATTCTTTCACTAGTTGCAGAGAATGTAGTTTCAGTTCAATTTCAATTTATTGTTATTTTTCCTGTAAATAAATAAACTGTCTAAACTTTTGCAACAATGTTAAATTTGTTTGTTTATGTTATTATATGTTATGAAGCGTATATAATTTAAAATTTCTTGTTTATAATTAAAGGATAAGTCAGAAGTAATATGTGACAGTTGATTTAAAACAATTCGTTGCATATTTCTCAGTAAAGATGCGTAAACGATCATTGTCTAAACTTTTGCTGAGATTTGTATAAGGTCTATTGAGTCTGAATGTGACAATCCTATATACTACGATTTTTCATTACCAAATATCGTATCGTAAAATAGCACATCTCAGCTTTTAAAACGTTTACCACAACAGAATTTCCCATTGTAGTACAAATTATTCATTCCAAAGCGAATCCATATTCTCTAAATAGGAAGGAAAATACCGAAAATGGTTTACGATTTTACTATTTTAACTTTAAACATGAAATAATCTTAAGGACGCCAAGTAATATAACACCTGTTTCGTTTAATTGAAGTGGAAGATCTGGAAATGTCGACATGTTTTCAAAGAATCTAGACGGATAATCATAGCGAAATGGCCCCCAGGCCTTATGGTTGAAATAAGATGTGTGGGAATAATTCTGAGCATGAGAATACAATATAGAGTGTTTTTACAGATGAGAAAATGTCGTCACTTCTACTCTGAGACAAAGAGAAAGAAGGTTTAAATCGCGAAAGCTATGATTAACAAATATCTCTCTCTTTCCAGAAATCCCTTATCAATGTGAATAATTTAAAGGACTGCAAGCTCTTGTGGCTACTACCCGGCCCGCGCCAGGACGGTGGGTTAGTTTCAAGTTCTCTAACGGGCCGGGAGGGGTCGGTAAAAAAATTAAACGGGCCTCCCGGCCCGTTATAAACAGTTTGGTGAAAACTATGATTTATGAGATATTTTCAATAAATATGGTTTTAACGAGAATAAGTATAAATATGCGTCGTGAACCGACACTAGTTTGACAAGATCAGTACAAAAATGCAACTTGCACAGTGTAGAAATCGGCTTCAGACAGTTACTTTGTGTCTAACCCAGTCTTAATCTATTTTAAGCAGACTCGTGCAAGGCCGAGATCAGACTTGCATTGTTCTTCTACATATATTCGAGCCGGGCCGATAATAGTTCTCAAGATGTGTAGGACAGACAACATGATTTGTAAAAGTATTAACAGCCATACAGAACTTATGTTAACGTGATCTTTGGAAATATACTTCTTGGTGATTCTTAAATTCACTTCTTAACAACGCAAGTGTTTGAAACATTTTCTAAATAATTTTTAACTGTAAAGGTGTAAAATTCATAAGCCTGAATATTGAAGGGTTTTGAAATCGAATAGCGTTTCCCATTTTTAGTAAATAAGATACTTGTATGAAGTTGTTGAAATAAAAGTGATTCTTGTCATGTGGTAGCAGATTTTTCTCCTTTTCCATGCTGTCGCTTCCGGAAATTCGATACAAAACGCTAAATTTGACAATATTGTCTTAAATTTCTTGTAGCAAGAAAAAAAAACAGATAACTTCATTCGATTATATAGTTTCTGAATAAAAAATTCCAGCTAATCTTATGCGTTTTCGAAAACAATTGAATTCAGAAATGCATCAGAAAGTAGCACCTTTCGATTCGAGGAAATATTTAATAAAATGTTTTAGTGATATTTTCACACATCTGTTTTTTATTATACAGCTTCAAAAGTTATGATGTTTTTAAATTTCTTTTTTTTAATCTTTTATTCTGAACCATATTAATCTTTTAATGAATAATCATTTGAATGCTGAAATTCAAAGAATAGAAGTAGTTATATTACTGTTGCTGTAAAATATGCTGTAAAATCATGCCATAAAAATGTATGCAGTATTATTTAAGGAATCTTAATTATATAATAAAAATCTGAATTTTCGAAATAGTAGAAATTCTGTCGGACGAGATCGACCTGAGCCGGGCCACGAGCCGTTAATTCCCAAATTAGTTCAGCTGAGTTCAGCAATCTGATAGGCTAAATCTGGAGGAATTTACGTAGATTCCAACCGGTGCAAAATAGTAATAATAATAATAATAACCGGACGCGATGAAGGAATCTGCTCAATAAGGTTTATGTTATTCAGAGGTTTTACTATATTAGAATATTAAAGAATACAGATTAGTCCATTTTTCTATACAGGGTGTTTCGCTACCAGACCGACAAACTTTGAGGGATGATAGTAGACACGAAGACAAACATTATTAAATGGGAAACCATGGGGCGCAAATGTCTTCTGTAGGAGCTAGGGGACATTAAAAATTAAGGTCCAAAATTTGAAACCATGATAAAAAACGGAAAAAAGTTTCGATTCGTTTGCGGTTTTCACTAAAATGATTCTTTAAATCACGATTTTTTTTAGAAATTTTTTTAAAAGTTACGTTCAAAAATTGTCGATAGAGGGCGCTTTAGACTTTAGAGTAACGAACAACTACTTATTTCCGTTATTTTGTGCATGTGGTTGAAATTATTCTAAAGTTTAGACTTTAACTTAAATTTTAAGCCCATAATCTGAAACATTGGGATCGGTTAACTAGCAAAAATTTAACTGTGAACAGAGGGGGAAATTTTAAACGCTCATAAATATTGGACAAAGAAATCGATTTTGTTGCGGTTTGCGTGTAAGTCATTCCCTTGGTAATTATTTTATTGAAAATGACGTACAGGATTGGTGTCCCCATTTCTTGATAGAGGGCGCTTTCGACACATCTCCTAAATTTCGATGGCATTACTCCTAGGTGTTTAACTACCAGACCAACATACTAACAGGAAGTATTAGGGGTGCAAAGCGACGAATCACATAGGAATGTAACGTTGAAAATGCTTTTTTAGCGAGTTGTGGTTAAAAGAAGCAGAGAAAAAAACAACAGAAACAGGTAGTGAAACATCAACACGTTAATGTGGAAGAAAACAATTTAGTTAAGGGTTTTACTACAAAAGGTGTCCAAAATTACGACCAGAAGTAGTCGGGCATGCTTGATAGCAGCGATGCATGCAATTCCTCTCGCTTTGAAAAATTCCTGGCATCTCGGACAACTTTCTGGCAGCTTCAGAAATTCGAGCTGAGAGAGAGGCTTTCCACTGACGGTACGGGAGTCTCATATATTCAACTTTTCATTTGACCCCAGCAGAAGAAGTCCATACACATTCAGATTCAGATTGAGCCAGGTGGGGGTGGATACCAATTGGTTTGAGCTCAACTAGCCCCACCCAGCAACCTTCATTTAAAAAAATACAGAAAAATTATACACTAATAAAATAAAGGTAGGTAAAAAAAGTAATTGATATAATGAAGTAGGTGCGATGATCAGGCAGGCCAACGAACCGGGCCATCACTACCTATCCACCGCTCTCCATATGTTATGTTGGGGTGTCTGCGAACATCATTGGTAAAATGTGGAAGAGCTCCATCGTGCTATAGAGTGGCGCAACGAAAGAGGAACATGTGCTTTTACCAGAAGTTCTGACAGAACGTTTTGTAGAATTATAAAGTTGCTTTTTTCTCTGCTTCTTTTAACCCTAACTCGTAAAAAAGGCATTTTCGACGTTACATTATAGTATGATTCCGAGTCATCTTTGCATCCCTAACACTTCCTGGAAGTATCTTGGTCTGGTAGTAAAACATACAGGAGTAATGTCATTGAAATTTCGGAGATGTGTCGAAAGCGCCCTCGATCAAAAAATGGGGACACCAATGCGGTACGTCATTTTGAATAAAATAATTACCAAGGGAATGACTTACACGCAAAACAAAATCGATTTGTTTTCCCAATATTTATGAGCATTTAAAATTTCCCCCCTGTTCACAGTTAATTTTTCGCTAGTTAATCGATCCCAATGTTTCCGATTATGGGCTTAAAATTTAAGTTAAAGTCTAAAATTTAGAATAATTCCAACCACATGCACAAAATAACGGTAAAAAGTACTTGTTCGTTACTCTAAAGTCTAATGCGCCCTCTATCGACAATTTTTGAACGTAACTTTAAAAAAAATTCTAAAAAAAATCGTGATTTAAAGAATAATTTTGTGAAAACCGCAAACGAATCGAGCCTTTTTTCCGTTTTTTATCATCGTTTGAAATTTCGGACCTTAAATTTTAATGGCCTCTAACTCCTACAGAAGACGTTTGCGCCCCATGGTTTCCTATTTAATAATGTTTGTCTTCGTGTCGACTATCATCCCTCGAAGTTTGTCGGTCTGGTAGCGAAACACCCTGTATAATACATAAAAGTTTAGACTGATACAATTTGGAAATAAACGGTTCGTAACAGGGCCTGTTTTCACCGACTTCTGTGCCGGCCAGGCCTAGAAAAGTAAAAATATAAACGGACCGGGACGGACTCGGGCCAAACTTTTGAGTTTTACACCGGGCTGGGCGGAGACAAAATAACTTTCCTTCGAGCTCAGCCGGACCCGGAACTGGAAATCCTAGTCCTTGCAGACCTCTTGATTTATTTAACAAAAGCTATATTTAACGCGCTTCTCGTCCCATGAATCAGTTTTTCTTAGATTTTTGTTTGTGTTGTCTCGAGTTTGTGATTTGCATTTGGATTTACATAGAAATTGAAAACAGCACAGTTAAACATATTTCTTCAAACGCTTTCTCTGATGACGTTGGAGAATAATTTTAATTTATTTATTTCTGATGAAAGGTACATGTTTTTTTAAATGATTAAGAGTATTATTTAATGTATTACAATGCATTTTAATTCATTAAAAAAACACTTAAGATTTTTTTGCTTTGAAAAAGAGATTAGCTTTATAGCTTATACATTATTATAAAATTATTTATTGAAAATTATTTCTAAAGTTTTAAAGTTATGCTAATTTTGTTTAACAAACTACAATTGTTATTTATTTTCAATAGACTTGGAAAGATGCATGATATAAGAAAGATGCATTTTTTTCCGTTTGAATATGTATGATTTGAAAACTAAAAATGTTCACTTATATTTTTACGTAATTTGATGCTTAAAAATTTAATTGTTTATAAAATAATACTATATAAATAACATGATAATATAAATATAGGCTGTTTTAAACGATTATATTTTTTCTATTTTGAAGCAAATTCAAAATTGGCTATTTTAAATTTAAGAGGAAGTTTACAATTCGTTTATTTTTTCTTCGGAAAGTTACAAATTCCAAGTTATTTATATTTTAATTTATTTATATCATTCTTGTTCTAACAGTGAAAAATTACACTCAGTATAAATTCTATTGCATGAAAAAGCTTCAATTCTGAAAAAGAGGTAGGGTGGGAATGGGGTGGAACACTTTGATTCATTAGATTTGATCTGCTAACTGTTATGAATCTAAAAAAAATTCTTCCAAGTGAAAAACATAATAGAGAAGTAGTTTTGAAAACAAACTCCTAAAAATTGTTTTTAGAAAACAAATCATTTAAAATTCGTAACTACTATGTTTAAAAAATTTCCAATCTATTTTTAATTTTCAAAAATTTTTATTTCGCATGAAAATGTTTCGAAACATTAAAATTTTTAATTATATTTCTAAAATGTATGTAAAAAATAATAAAAACTATTTTAAAACAAAATTCAACTTTTACTAAAAATAATTCGAACGTATGCTCATTAATATTTTAGTAATATTTAATTAATTACTAAATAAATATTTTCCATTGTCCTTTAAATAACATCACTAAAGAAAAATCTGAAAACAACAGTGACAAACAATTTTAATCTCTAAAAATTGCCGCCTAAAAAGTTACAAACTTTTTTAAGCGGCGATTTTAATGTCCTGTAATTTAATATTTAAATAAACATTTTAAATTATTTCAATATAAATTCAAATTTTTCGGTTGTACAGATTTTTCGCTCTTATACTTGGACAGACGGACGGACGAGAAGACAACTAAAGGTGCTACGTATTAACATATTTATGTAATTAAGAAATTTCCCTATAGATCATAATAGAACGAAATACTAATATAAAGAAATGCCTCTATAAATAAACTATGACGACATCATACGTTATTTTCAACGTGCAACATGGTTTAGTAAATGCAAATATCATATATCAATTACGGAGCAACTATATTAACGCCATAACGTAAGTTCATTTACACAGGTAATTAGACGGATAGACAAACCGAATTCATAAACATTTTTCCACTATGTTGGAAAGTGTTCAAAATGTAGGGGGAACTGGGGGACATTGATACAGCTATTTTCAAAAAAAAAAAAAATTTTTTGGTATCTAGAAAGCAGAAATTTCAAGTTATTTTTCTATGTGATGTCAGCAAAATATGTGTAGTGTGTTATAAAAATGTACAATCGCTGTTTTATATATTATTTTTGCATGTAATTTAAAAAAAAAAATAAAAAAAAAAGTAATTTGTATCAATGTGCCCCATCCCTGGGGCAGATTGATACACTTTGACACGTCTGGGAAAAATGGAGACAAAATAACACCAATGCATATTTTTCATAGAAAAATAGTTAGTAAACCATTTTATATATATTTATAGACATTAAAATCGCACACAATTTATTTGTAAGCGATATTAAAGCAATAAAAATGAAATGTATAATGACCTGATGTTCTGGCTGTTCCTTGTCTGTTAGTTGGCTGTGGTAACTTTGTCATATCTGGTACTTTAACCCCAGAATTATCTTCTTTCTTAGGAAAGGTAAAAGAATTACCAGGTTTTCTGTTTATAAATCGGTTTACAAACAGTTTTTTATGTTTATAATATAATTATCCTGTATTGTTCTGCTGCTTGTTTCTCATTACATGTTTAACATTTCTCATGTCGATAATACTTTTTTCTCTGGAGAATCGATATAAATTTGAGATTTGCCTGGCTGCTGTCCATTTCTTTTGTTAATTCTACTAGCACTAGATATTGTGTAAGTTTGTACGTCTTCTGTTTGTAAAAAATCTATAAAATGTTCTAATATAAAGAAATTAGAGCTATTTCACTTCAATAAAAACTAATAGTAGAAATTTTTGACGAAAAATGGTTGAATTAAGCAGTGTATGGTAAAAAAAAAGTAATGAAAAAATGAACTAGAAAAGGATTTAGGTTGTATCAATGTGCCCCGACAAAGACTGCATCAATGTGCCCCATACGGCTATATACTTATAATAAAATGCGTTCTGGAGAGGTGTGTGGAACGGTTCCAGGATTCGCCACTCCTATCTGTGAATGGACCCTAGCAATACGCCACGTTAGGCTTAATGGAAAACAAATGCAGACATATGACAGCTAAAAGATAATTTCTTTTACTTAAAATAACGTTTAAATAGCATATTTTTCTATAAAACATGTATATCATATCCAATTATAATGTATTAGGCTCCAAATTAAAAATAAGTAATTGTAAACATCAGATTACGATATAAACAAACGAACTCTGTTGCCATTCAGATTTTCCAAATCTTGAAACAAATGAATGACTCTTTGAGCGCATTATTAAAAAAAAAGAATACACGTCAATTATCTAATTCTGTTCTTAAAATATTTATAAAATCATATTAAACTCTTTAAATAATTTGATTTTGTATAAAACTGTCAAAAACTCTTTTTGCAATCATCTATTGGCAAATAATATAAAGAATCGAACTTTGTAATAAACACGAGTTAATGTTCGGCATATCAAAAAGTTAATGTGACATTTTCGGAAATTACATTTCACTTTGCTAATAATTAATAGAGATTTAAATCAGAAGCATGCATTTTTAAGAACTTTTCACTGTTTCTTAAAATGCAGAATTCTGATTGGTTAGTCACGTTTCGCTATCAGCGAAAGTAGCCTGGATCGTGGTTTTCTTCTCGCAAAAAATGTAGTGAATCAATCACGTTTGAGAATCGTTCAATCAAAATTATTTGTACTTGAGAACGCACGTGTGTTTGTTGATCTTTTTGAACACGCGGTAGGTTTATATCAATGACCTATAATACCTACGTATATGAGAAAGTCAATGGTTTATATATATTTTCAAGTAAATCGTTGTTTCTGTAATTTAACGATAATTTTAGCAATGCCTGATGAAAATAACGAAACGCCGATTGAACGTAGACGGCGATTAGCTCGCGAAGGAAAATCGAGATGGCAATACTCAAAAAATACTCGAATTTTATCGAAAAATCGTGTAATATACTCAAATTTTGCAGAAAAATCGTCCGAAAATACGCGAATTTTGAAGAAAGATCCGGGAAAATATCAAAATTTTGTAGAAAAATCGGGGAAAATACGCACATTTTGTCAAAAAATAGCGGAAAATAGGCGAATCTTAACGAAAGATCGTGAGAAATATGAGAATTTAACAAAAGATCAAGGAAAATACGCGAATTCTGTCAAAAAATCGCGGAAAATACGAGAATTTTGTCGAAAAATCGGGGAAAATACGCGAAATTTGTCAAAAAATCGCGGAAAATATGCGAATTTTCTCGAAAAATCAAGGGAAATAAACAAATTTTCTCGAAAAATCAAGGGAAATAAACGAATTTTCTCGAAAGATAGTCGAAAATATGCGAATTGTCTTGAAAAACTTGCTATTTTCAAAATAAAACTGCTATTTTTTTAAAAAAGTTGTTTTGTTTATATTAACTGCGTATAGATAGCGCCAAATCCAAATTTAAAAAACAAAACACAAAGCTTCTTAATTCATGCCTAAAAGCATCGAACTAAAAGTATCATATGCTCATGATTAAAGCCACTGCCGAATCATACTTTTAATAAAAATAATGTATTTTAAAATTTAAAATACTTCAATATTTAATTTTAATGCTTTGTGAAATCTTCAGAAATTGAGTTACATTTTGCTAATTATTATTATCGTTATTGTAATAAATACTGCCCTTTGTTTTGAAATTAAAATTTGTTCAAAAACTAAATATCAAGTTAAAAAAAATTTAAAAAAAAACTTTATCATTTGTATTTGTAGAAATCTATTGTTATTTTTAAAATGTGCTTTTCTAAAATACAAACTTTTCAATACTAAAATCTTCATTCTGTTTGTATTATTATGAAAATAAAATGAAAATGAAAATTCCGTCATTTTTGACAGGGTTGTTATACTAGTTTTGAATAAAATGAGTCGCAAATCCAACACTTCATAATTTATCTAACAATAAAGAATGAGGAATTGATAAAGAGTAGCTTTACTTGCCAGGTAGGGTATTCTTTTCGGTTGAAAATACTGGAACAGTTGTATAATACCATTTCAATTGTACTACTCAAATTTACTTTTTACCTACAAAAACATTTACTCACCCATCCAATTTCATCAAATTATTGAATCATTCCAAAACTTTCTGTATGTAGTTAATTTCACTAGTATCACCTTTTGGAGCTGTTGTGAAACTTCCTGTAATGACCCTGTGTGCTGTACAGGGGGTGTATCAATGTGCCCCAAGTATCAATGTACCCCAGTTCCCCCTATATAATAGGTTAAAAATTCACTTTCACCAATTTATACAAATAAACAAATATGTTTCACTACTTTTTTTACAGCCTTATATTTTACCTGCTAGCTTCATAGTGACCTGTTTATGAACATTGACCATTATTTAGATAACATTTCATTAAGACTAAAATTTGTTTGAAACTACTGAAATCACAGCTCCAAAAATTATCATTCATAGATGACTACGTATCCAACTCTTTGCGTCACCCTATGTATCTATATTATCTATATTATACAAACATGTATTTGTATACTGAATGTAGTTCTGTATAAAAAAGCATAACTCATTAAAAATGAACCATAAAGTTATGTTTTCTCATACGCAGTATCACGTACGAATTATTTCGTGTAGTCCTATATGAGATCTGCAGAAGTTATACACAACGTAATATGAAAAAATGTCGCTAGACTTAAAAAAAATCATATCACAACTAAAACTCCACTTCCAATAGTCATCACTAATAGACAGCACTTTATATACAATACAGTGATAAAATATGTTCTGTGTCCCGATAATTCTGTGCGCATTTACTTGCATTATACAAAAAGTAACTTGCAGTAAACCTCAGCAACGTATACATATTTTTTTATATGTGAAATAGTTTAATACAATTAAAGTAGGCCGCAAAAAATAATTTTTCCTATATCATTGTGCCACGTACTTCTTACGTGTGGCTCTGTAAATAAATAATAAATATTCTTTATACCGCATATTCTACAGAATGTATAATTTATTGTACTCCACAAATTTATTAATAATACCATATATGCACCTGAAATGCACCTGTACTGTAACGGAATACTTTTCACTGCCTCTGTAATAGAACTGTACATGCAATTTTCATATTGTTTGAAATAAACGACGAAATTCTGCAATAATTATGTATATTTAAATTGCTCACATTTGGTTTGGAAGTTATTGCAATATTATATGAAGAGAGACAGACGAAAAATAACAGTAAATGGTACAAATTCCTATAATTACGAAAGCACCAAATCAAGTTTATGTCTCTTTCTGTAAACTGAAAGGTGTTTATGTATTTAATAAAGTTTTTTCAACAAAAATGTGTAATGATAACTCTAGAAGATTTATTTATTAATTTGCCAATAAATGTCACTGATAATTTCTAAGAAAAAGTGAAAATGCGCTGTTTAATTAACAATGGGCTGTAATAATAACATTTTTTGAGACTAAATAAAAAAATAGGAATAAAATTATTCCTTTACGAAAATTTTTGGAATAAATTAGTTCATTGATACTTTGATATTAGTTACCGTTGGACAATTTATAAAATTGTAAAATAAATCTTTTTTTTTCTTCTGCATAACTTCAGATGAACTTTTAATCGGATGAAAAGTAAAACATGTTTGAAAAATAACATATCGATTTTAAGCACATATAAATTTCGTCTCGTTTTATTTTCAAGAATGTGAGAACGTGTCAAATGCTATATTTGTCATTAAGTGAACTGTGTACGTGATGAAATGTCAAGAAATATGTAGGTGTTGAATATGATGATGAGGAATAAAAATAAATTTCTTGTTCAGTCGCCTTAAATAAGCACTTTTTATTGATTGTTATTCTATTTGTATTTTGTTATTTTTGTTGTCAAGTTTTAATAAAAAAATTATTTCTAACAGAATGAAGGAAATTCTAATACTACGATTTTTAGAAATTTAAACAAAGTATTTTATTTAAAATAATTACAGATATTTATCAGATCCTGTTTAAAAATGATTCAGGTTTGAATTTTTTTATTCAATAATTTATTCTATATAATATATTAATAATAATGGAATTCCTAAGAGAAATATACTAAATCTGATTTAAAAGGAAATTTTGTTAAACTTAATAATAATAGCCTAAATAATTCCTAAAATTTCTTCTTTTTTACACGTAAAAAATAGTACATAAAAATTACGGCATTCTAAATTAACCACTGAATCTTCGCGCCATATACACTTTATGGGCAAAGGTGACCGGCCACATGCGATTTTACACATTTTGTTAAATATCTAGAAAAATACATGAGGAATTATCCTGAAACTCTAAGTATGTGAAAAAATTATACAATTCACACATTTCCGTGAAAAATTTTTCTTGAAACTCCACAAGGGACTGACAACAAATGAAAAAGACTGAATATATTTTGGATAACCCTGTCAAGTAATGTAGCAAAAAAGTTCGAATTATAGTTTATGATTAAATGGTTTATTGTTATAAAGTGTCTTCAAGTTTAGGTGGATAGCATTAATGCTTAGGAGAAATTAAGATTTTTAATAAAACAGTCCCAATTTTTTTCAAGTTTTTTGCTTACAATTTGCAGAGTTCTTAATATAAGATGATGTTCGTTTCCGAAAATATGACAAACAACTGTATACACAATACCCTTTAATTATAATTAAAAAATAATGAAAAATGTTTGAAAAATGAGCAGGTTTACTAAATGATTTTCCATTGCGCATGCGTGATAGCTATCAAAATTTCATTTGCATATTGTGTTAGGTAAATATATGGAACAACTTTTGTAAAAGCCTCATATACAGAGCTTGAAAATTCGAGAACGAACAGAGCTGACAGAATAAGTTCAAAATCCTTTATTGTCAAAAAGACGCGTAAAAGATGAGGGGTTGTATACAAATATAGTAGTACGTACAATACTGCGTATGCTATATTGGCACTAATCAATGTATGTATTGATACAACCCCTCATCTTTGTACTTCATTTTCGGAATAATGGATACTGAACTGTCTCCATTGACGATTATTTTTAGACGTTTTAAGCTGTGTTTTTGAGTCATTTACAGAAGTTGCTCTATACATTTAGCCAATATATTATGTAATTTATATTTTCTGCAGTGAAACATTATTTAGTAAACCTATTATTTTTTCCTACAATTATTGCTTTGATATATTCAATATTATTTGTCAATATTAATTCAATATTATTTGTCATATTTTCGCAAAAGAAAATTTTTTTATGTTAAGAACTCTGCAAATTATAAGCAAAAAACGTGTAAAAATTCGGTACTGTTTTTATAAAAAACGTTCTTTGCTCTACGAGTGTACATGCTATCCGCATAAAAATGAACACAGTTTATTACTATAAGCCACTTAATCATAAACTACAATTTGAACGTTTTTGCTACATTAGTTTTGACAGGGTTATCCTAAAGATATTCGTTCAATTTGTTGACGGTCCCCTATAGAATTTCGGGAAAAAATCTTCACGGAAATATATGACCTGTACAAATTGTATACACACTTTGAGTTTCATGATAATTCCCCATGTATTTTTCAGTTGTTCAACAAAATATCTAAAACTGAAAGTGACCGGTCACGTTTGGACATATAGTGTACATTGTCAGGTAGCTAAGTCTGAGCTAAATCCACCTCGCCCATGACCTTCACGGGCTGGATTTCGCGTAACTATTTTTCTGTTATCAACTTAGCATTGTGAGTTTAGAAAATTTTATACTTACTGAACAAGAGGCAAACTACTGGTTACAGACATTTTCATACTGCAAGAAAATGTATAGAAATTTATAAAAAATAAAACGTCTTTCTAAAACGTTCACATATTATAACATAAATATATATATTAATCGGTATAAATGTATGTAAAGAATGAAAGAGTTGAGTTAAAAACTGATTTAATTAAATTCTAAAATCATTAAAAATTTTAAAAGTATTAGGCATATATATTTTGGTAAACAGCAGCCCTATTAACTATTCAAAATATTGCACAAGAATAATAAAAGACGAAGCAGAGGAGCAACTATATATTTCAGTTTTAATATAAGATTTTTAATATATGCGAAATATCCAGTAAAAGTGTACGACCTTAAAAATATAATTACCGCTGCTGAAAAATTGAGTTCACGCTTTGGAAGATAAACACCTATTTCTTGCACATGTAAATGTCACTTCTCACTAGATACTAATTTATTGAAAAATAAGCAAGAAATCCTTATTTTTTCAAAAGGAAGTTTTAAATAAAGTAGAAAGTTAATCATATAAGCAATGTTAAAACATAAATTACAATAATGCTTAATTTAAAATCTTCCCGAAGAAATATTTTCACTTGGAAATCAATAATACGTTTGCAATTTTTTTTTCTAAATGTGACAAATAAGAATATTAAAATTAATCGCCGTTAAGTAGCCATTCTTAACAAAAATTAATCATTTGCTATTTGGTTTAATTAAAATAAAATGTTATTATGTCATTCAATCTGAGCGCAGATTTAATAAAAATGGGTGCTAAACTTTTAAGAAAGGTATATGTTTGTTGAAAGATATATTATTCGAAAACTGAATGAAGTACTTTAAGACAATTGGAATACTTTTTTTTACACAAAAGAGGAAAAAAGAAGAAATTATTTAATTACTTCAAAAAATTCTTTCTTCCATTTTTTTAGATCACCTCTAGAATGTTATTTTTGGAATCATAAGAGATTTTAATTTCTGTGAGAATGCTGTTTACAACATTTCAAAGATAAATGTTGTTTATTATATTAAATACATATCTACACTACTACTTTAAAACGTTTGCTGCATCATCAACCGAACGCTTTTATAGAAAACGATTATTTCACAGTATTAAGGAAAATTTTCATTCGTCAAACTACAGAAATTCTATAAACGCGAGAGAGTGAGGATGGAGCAAAAGTGTCAAGTTTTTAACAGTGTATAAGTGAGGATTGTAATTATACAGGTACATTAAAGGTTAATCAGTATTTCTCAGGGCTGCGGAGTCGGAGTCGGAGTCGTGGAGTCGGAGTCGGAGTCGGGCCCATTTTTGAGAAAAAGGAGTCGGAGTCGGAGTCGTAAAAAAACAACCCGACTCCGACTCCGGCTTTTTTCTTAGACAGTTTGAAGTGAAATTAAACCAACACAATGTAATTTTAAATCCATAGAAGGAATTTTTAGTGCTATTTTTGGATTATATCGGACTACCCAAGTTAAAGAATCCCAATAAACTGCCCAGCGTACACGGAGATGAAAACTGTTTTTAATTAAAAGCTCTAGTAGATCCCAGATTATTTGCGAACTAGTAAAGATCTTCTATCTTTACAAGAATAAAGTATGGGATTCTAGAAAAATTTCGATTTCCGGCATTCGACGGATTTATACGTTTTAGAAGATCCTGAACTGAACACGATTTGATATTTTTTTGAAAATGTCTGTCAGTGTCTGTCACTTCGTGAGTCTGCATGCGACAGAAATTTTGGAGCGCTCTATCTCAAGACGTAATGGATGGAATTTCACAAAACTTTAGATTTTGTTAGATCTTGATAGAAACTGAATCTGATTAATTTTTTTGTATATCACTCGACAGGTAGCTTTGCTATGCTGCGTTATTCACAATTTCCACAGTAGCTATAATCATAAAAAATAATGCACAGATTTTTATAAAACTTTAGATTCAGTTAGTCCTTGATATAATTAAGTGCTGTAAAATTTTTGGTGAAAATCGCTCAGTAGGTGGCGCTGCTATACTACATTGCTCATGATATTGCAACAGCACTATCTCAAAAACAAATGCTCGAATTTTCATTAAACTTTATATTTAATTAGTTTGTAATCTAGATTAGTATAGTTTAGTGTTTGGTGTAAATCGCCCTACAGGTATCGCTAATATGCTGCATTTTTTTCGATTTTGAAATAGCTGTGGCTCAATCACTAATGCATGGATGTTCATTAAACTTTAAATTCAGTTAGTATCTGATAGAAATTGATCCTGGTTCGTTTTTGATGTACATCACCCAACATGTAGCAATGTTATGCAGAATTTTAAGATTTCCGCTATAACTCTAACTCAGAAATTAATGTACTGATTTTCACCAAACTTCAAATTCAGTTAGAAGTTGATATAACTTGTTGACTAGATTTTGGTTTAAATCACATAAGAGGTGGCGCTGCTATGCTGCATTTTTCAGGAAGTATTAATATGTGTTATTGAAGAAAGTTCTAAGATTAACACATCTGACTATTTTTTTTTTCCTTTGCATTGAAATTTTTCTGCTCTAGAGAGCACTAGTTAACATAAAAATTGTATAGATTTCCCAATTTCGAGTCCACAAAACCGAAATAGTAAAATATCCGTTTTGTTATCTCTTTTAGATTTCGGTAATTTAATTTTTCAGGTTTTTGGTACGTGAAATTAAAGAATTTGTAAAACGGATTTTTTTTTTTTTTTCCAAAGCTCTAAAAACTAAATACCGAAATAATGATTTTTTGCCTTATTTTTCTTTCGTTCCCTCTAACTTTAACCAGGATCAACATTAGTATATTAGCTAGCCAGGAAGCCAGGAGTCGGAGTCGGAGTCGGAGTCGTTAAAATTTCCGGAGTCGGAGTTGGAGTCGGAGTCGGAGTCGAAGTCGTTAAAAATTCTGGAGTCGGAATCGGAGTTGGAGTCGGCCATTTTTCCTACCGACTCCGCAGCCTTGGTATTTCTGCTGAATTCCTTTTTTTCTGTATAATTTATAATCTGTTTAACTGAACTCACATTAAAGCACAAATTAAAATGTTATTTTATTCAAAAGCTTTTTTTTTTTTTTTCAAAATGATACACATCATTCATTTGAAAGATGCTTAAGAATAGCATTACTGGTTCTTATCGATTTCGACATAAAAAAAAGGTACGGATCTTTTAAGAAAAATATTTCTAATTGAAAGAGATATTATTCAACTGAATAAAGTACTTTGAGAGAATTAGAATCAGTTTTTTGTACAAAAGAGGAAAAAGCAATCAGAAATTATCTAATTACTTTAGAAAATCGTTTCTTATTTATTTTTTGTTGTTATTATTGTTGTTTACAGATAATCGATATAATGATAGTTTTGGAAATATGACATCTTTCAATTTTTGTGATAATATTGTTAAACAGATTTCAGAGGAAAATGTTACTAATTTTGTTTAGTACATACCCATAAGTGAGGATTATAATTAAACAGGGATATTGAAAGCTTTTATCTGAGCAATTTTTTATCTGTTTAATTGAATTCACATCACAGCACAAATTAAAATGTCATTTCGTCTAAAAGCTTTTTTTCAAAATAATACACTTAATTCATTTGGAAAGTGCTTAATAATAGCTTTACTGGATTTTATTTATTTTGGCATAATAAACAAGGATACCGAACTTTTAAGATATAAATTTCTAATTAAACGAGATATTATTCAATTGGATAAAGCACTTTGAGAGGATTAGTAAATTATTTTTAAACAAAAGAGGAAAAAATCAATCAGAAATTACCAAATTACTTCAGAAAATCTTTTCTTATTAATTCTTGTTGTTGTTGTAGTAGGGCTCTCAAATAGTCCGCGAATAGAATACCATTACTTTTAACAGAATATTTCACGGTGGGTGTTTAGTACATTTGTGCAAGAATTAACTTCCAAAGCTGGTTTCTGGGGAAATTGCAAGAAAAGTCTTAATTGAAAAAGTTTCTATGAAAATATTCGTATTCAATTGCGGACCATTTGAGAGTCTATTGTCGTTGTTGTTTACAGATAACAAATAGAATTATATTTTTGGAAATTTATCAGCTTGTAATTTTTGTTATAATGTTGTCAAGCCCATTTTAGAGAAAATTTTTTTTATTATAATTAATACATATCTATATGTGACGATTATAATTAAACAGAGATAATAAAATTTATCAGTATTTCTGATGAATCCTTTTCTTTCGATACAATATTAAATATGTCTAATTGAACTCATATTAAATTACAAATTAAAATGTTATTTCATTCAAATGCTTTTTTTAAAAATAATATGCATCATTCATTTGGAAAGTGCTTAAAAATAGCATTACTAGCTTATTTTATCATTTCTGAAATTATTTCGATGACAAAGGAGAGCAATACAAAATAAACTTATAGTATGCTGCATGTTTCAAAAGCACTTATATTTAAATTGAATGGCTAATACACAATTAATTTAAATCCTCGGTTATTCTGAGATACCGAATAAAAGTAGACAGTTCATAATAATAAAATATATTTCGATATACTACTCACGAAATACAAATGGCAAACTGAATCTTTTGTTTTTGTTTCTGTATTGTGTTTATTGTATATTTTGTATTTAGAAAGTTAGTAAATATTTTAAATAATTTAATATTCGTTTTTATTTGAATATTTCCAATTTAAATAATTCGCTTTTGCAAGATTAAAAGTATTTTACTTATTAACAAACGAATGCTTCTTTCCAATTAATGTTATCTGGTCTTTCTTTTGATAAGGAAGGAGGGTGGGGAATGTAATAAACTTTTTTTCAGTATGAAATTTCATAATATTTTTTTCTAAAAAAAGTATGTTTTTAAAGAAGATTTTTAATTATTTTCTACAACTAACTTTACGAAACAGTAAATATTACACCATTTAATTTACAATAGTTTTTAAAACAGAACATTAATATACAAAGCAATATTAGGTTTTAATAAATATTTTTCTAAGAGATCAAAGAAAACATTTAAATATAATCCTCTTAAAGTACCTATTGAAAAACAAAATTATTCTCAATCGGTGTTTTTATTTCCTTTAATTAAGAAAAAGTGTTGTTATGTCATTCGATCTTAACAACGTTTTAATAAAGAAAGTACACCGAGCTATTTATAATGATGTTTCTTACCGCACGATATTTTATTAAACGGGATAAAATGCTTTAGAATAATTAAAGTTGTTTCTTTAAAACAAAATTAGGAAAAAAAGAACAATCAGAAATTAATTGCATCCTGGGATTTTTCCTATATATTTTATGAAAAAACGTCAGAATATAATTGCTGGAAATATGAAAGTTTTCCGTTTGTCATGATGTTTCTGAAAGGGTATGATTAGGAAATGCATCTTATTAGGTTTTAAAATAAAGAAATACACATCGAATGGGGTGAAATTTGATTCAATAACAATATTATGTTTTATCATCATTTTAGTGGCGTAAGTTTAAATAATACAAACTTTAAATTTTGATGAAATCTCAAATTAAAAATGTTCTTCATATGTTAAAATATCTTTTATATTAATGCAAATAAATTATACAGAAAATTAATAAATATATATTACTACTGCATTCTAATAATTCTCAAATTTTTGTGATGAAATGAAACTCCAATATAAAAAGAAAATGTAGATTTTTAAGACAAAATCATCTTTTTTAAAAACTTATAAAATAAAAATAAAACATTCCAAATCTTCAAAGAATCTCACTCATGTAGTAAGGGTTAAATACAAAGTATGAATGGCTTTATTTCAAAAATAGAATAGAAAAACCTGAATAAAAATCGAATTATTTAGTTAGTACAAGTTTTGAAAGATTTTATTTTAATTTTTGGTATAGGATTTAAGTTAAATAATTCATTTTTCTAATATTAAATCGTTTTTCACCTTTACACCGCCATGTGTACGCTGCCGCTTGCCAAATATTTCAAGTTTATTAAAAGTGGAAAAGAAATCATGTCTTACTGAAGATTAAAAAAAAAAAAAAAAAAAGATCAGCTATATAACGTTTCTTTTAATAAAGAATATTGTTAAAGAAAATTTTAATTACTTCCCTCAATTAAAGTCATACAACATAAAATAATGGAATGTTTAATTTATATAAGATCCTTGTGTAAGTCGTTTATAATTAATAAAATATTGAAAAATTTTTAATAAAAAGATATCATTTAATCAGTTTGAAGCACCTTTTTCTTTAAGAAAATTATCCTCAATCTTTGTTATTTCGTTAAATTAAGAAATAATGTTATTGTGTCACTCTGTCTCAATAACCTTTTAATAAAGAAAAGATACCTAGCTGTTCAGAATGTTATTTCATCCTGAGAGAGATTTAATTCAATGATTAAAATACCTTGAAAAGATTAGAAACTTTTCGAAAAATAAAAAGAAGAAAAAGATAAATGGAAAATTAATAATTTTTCTAATAATGTTCTCATTAAATGTTTTTTGACAACGACTGGAATGTTATTATCTGAAATATTATATATCTATATGTATATAAAATAGTTTGTCCTGACTGATAATTAACGCACAGTCCAAACTACTGAATGTAGAAACATGAAAATTGGGGCAATATACTTCTTATGATGCATGCGTGCACTAAGTTATGATTTTTGAAAATTCCCCCACTAAGGGGGGGGGGACCAGGGGATCGGAAATTCTGGAATATCTGCCTATATATCAGCAACCATTTAAAATAGCAGCGTGAAATTTCAGAAAATACATGTACTGAAAAATAATTAAGCACGTATTTCAGCGATTTTAGAAATTGCCCCCCCCCCTGAGGGGGTTAAAAAAGGAGTCAAACAATTTAGAACATTTGGCATATCTCAGCAGTCGTTTTAAGTAGAAGCGTGAAGCGGCAGAAAATAAAACTATTAAAAAATATTTAAAAAACTTCCAATACTCATACATGGAAAAACAAGATAAAATTTATAATCTAAAATAAATAAAATGTCCGGCGTTTAAACGCCACTTGTTTAGAGTAAAAAAAACAGTGAGGTAGTAAGGTAGTAAGAAATTTATTAAAAATGCAAATGTCTTTCTAAAAACACAAGTAGGTATACATTTAGTATTCGGTACAAATGTATGTAAAGAACGGAAGACATGAATTAAAAATTACACATAAAATAATTTAGCACTTGTTCTGTTAGTCTAGGTTAATTTTTGCTGTTTATTTATTTGTTATATTAATTTTACATTAATTTTAGATGAAGAAATCTGTTTTTTTTTTCTTTTCAAAATTGTTAAACTTTCGTAAAAATGTTGAAATTTTAGCAAGGAATGAAAAATTGCATAGAGAGCATTTTCCTCTATTTGAAGTCCTCTCCAAATAAGATCAAACGAACTCATCATTTCACTGCGCGATGGTTTTTTCTCTTGCTGTAGATTTTCGGTTTCATGCTCTTTGTCAATCTTACCATAAATTCTTAGTCTCACTATGTTCTTAACTCTGTTTAAAATACCACTATCATTAAGATACTGTGCAATAATGAGATTGTCATTTTTTTCCAAAAAATCAGAGAGAGCAACATTTTCTTCGACATCTCGCGTTCCTTGATTTCCATTTCTCTTTTAAGTCTGCTCAAGTCATGTCTTCTTCGTCCTCAGAATCCACCTTGTCCTCTAGTACAGAAAATCCGGCCTTTTTGGAGCATCTGCAAATTGTTTTTTCTTCAATTACCCCCATCGATCCCGCTCTTATGTGTGTAAGATTCTAACTGGCACTGTTTGGAAAAGGATGCGAACAATAAATTAGGAATAAGTGATGGAAAATTGATTCCGTTTGTTTTGAAAGCTTTTTTAAAACTGAATAAATAAAGATCATTTTATGAAAAAATTCGTTATATAGAGATAGATATTTCGCTATATAAAGAGTGTTTTTAATGTAACCATGGGGAAAGGGGACTGTCCCTACTAAAAATTCGTTAAAGAGAGAAAATCGATGTATGGAGTTTCGTTATAGAGAGATTGACAGTACTATGTAACATTATGTACCACTATGTACCATTTTAGTGAATAAAGGGGCAAGAAATCCTAATCTATTCAAAAGGCATTTCTAAACAAAATAAATTGTTAAGCATATTAGCAATGGCAAAACATAAAGTATTATAATGTTTAATTTAAAATTTTCCCGAACAAATATTTTCATTTAGAAAGCAATAATACTTTTTTTTTTATGAGACAAATAAGAATATTAAAATCAATCAGCGTTAAGTATATATTGTTCACAAAAATTAATCATTTAATCATTTGCTATTTTGTTTAATTGAGAAAAAGTGTTATGCCATTCAATCTGTGCACTGATTTAATAAAAAAGGGTGCCGAACTTTTTAGAAAGATATTTCTTAAAGATATATTATTCAAAAAATAGGTGAAGTACATTAAGATTAGAATTTTTTTCACACAAAAGAGGAAAAAATCATTCACAAATTATTTAATTACTAGCAAAAAAGCCTTTCTTCTTCTTTTTTTATAGACTATCACTAGAATGTTATTTTTAAAAACATAAGATTTTTTAATTTTTGTTATAATACTGTTTAACACATTTCGAAAGAAAATTATGTTTATTGTGTTTAATGCATATCTATAAGGAATGATTATAATTATACAGATACATGAAAGGGTAATCAGCATTACTACTGTTTTTTACTGTATTTTTTCTGCCTAATTGAACTAACATTAAGGCACCAATTAAAATGTTAATTCATTCAAAAGCTTTTTTTTCAAAATAATACACATAATTCATTTGGAAAATATTTAAAAATAGCATTACTTGCTCTTTTCGATTTTGACATGATAAAATAGGATGCCGAACTTTTAAGATAGATATTTCTTATCGTAAAAGATATTATTCAACTGTATAAAGTTTTTTGAGAGAATTATAATCTTTTTTGTGTTGCAACAAAAGAAGTAAAAAACAATCAGAAATTACCTAATTACTATAGAAAATCCTATCTTTTTGTTTTTTATGCTGTTGTTGTTTACAGATCACAGATTAAATGATATTTTTATGACAGAATTATGACAGGAAATATGAGAGCTTTTAATTTTTGTGGTAATTGTGTTAAACACATCTGAGAGGAAAATGTTATTTATTACGTTTAGTATATAAATATGAGTAAGGACTATATTTAAATAAGGATATTAAAAGTTAGTAAGCATTTCTGCTGATTTTTTTTTCTGAACAGTTTTTAATTTGTCTAATTGAACACACATTGAAAATGAATTAAAATGTTATTTCATCCAACAGCTTTTTTCAAAATAATTTCCATCATTCATTTGGAAAATGCTTAAACATAGCATATCGATAACTGGCCCGTATCGATTTTGGCATGATAAAGAAGGATGCCGAACTTTTAAGAAAGATATTTATTATCAAAAGAGATATTATTCAAATGAATAAAATACTTCGAGATTATTAGAATATTTTTTTTTACAGAAAAGAGGATAAAAACAATCAGAAATTACATAATTACTTTAGAAGATCTAGTCATATGAATCTTTTTTATCATTGTTGTTTCTGCTGTTTACAGATCACCGATAGAATTATATTTTTGGATATATGACAGTTTGTATTTTTTATTATAAATTTTTTAGCGCATTTCAGATAAAAATTTTATTTATTGCGTTTATTGTTTATTTGGTATTTAGAAATTTAGTAAATATTTCAAAATTGTTTAATATTTTTTTTTTTTTTTTTTTTTTGTTGGAATATATTTCAATTTGTATAATTAACTTTTCTTCAATATGAAATTTCATAATATTCTTTTCTTTAAAAAGCATGTTTTTAAAAAAGATTTTTAATTATTTTCCTCAAAAAGATTTACGAAACATTAATTATTAAACCATTTTTTTCAATAGTTTATAAAACAAAATTTTTATGTACAATGCAATATTAAGTTTTAATCAATATTTTTCTATGACATCGAAGAAAATATTTAAATATAATCCGCTTAAACTAGCTATTCGAAAAAAAAAGACATTCTCAATGGTTTTTTTTTTATTTCCTTTAATTAAGAAAAAATTTTGTTTTGTCATTCGATCTTACCTACGTTTTAATAAAGAAATTACACCGAGCTATTTATAATTATATTTCTTACCGCACGATATTTCGAACGCGATAAAATACTTAAGATAATTAAAGATGTTTCTTAAACACAAATATAGGGAAAAAAGAACAAACATATATTAATTGCATTTGGAAATTTTTTCTTATATATTTTTACGAAAAAACATCAGAATATAATAATTGAAAGTTTTTCGTTTGTCATAATGTTTTTTAAAGTGAATCATTAGGAAAATGTATCTTTGTAGGTTTTTAAATAAAGAAATACTCAACAATTAGGGTGAAATTTATTCAAATAAGAATATTATTAGCTCACAGGCTATCATAGCCTGAGAGCTTATGTGCCCGTCCGTTCTGTATGTATGTTCGTACGTAACGCGATAACTCATGATAAAAATATCCGATCCACTTGAAATTTTGTATGTAGGTATATCCTGACAAGGCGCTTCCCTGATTAGTTTTTGGAGTTCATTCGATATGTATAAGAGGGGGAACGGGGGGCTCATGCCCCCCGTTAGTTGATATAGATGGGATTTTCATGCAGAATTAAGCTTTCAAAATTTAGATTAGGATCATTCTGATGAGGCGATTCCGTGACTGTTATTAGGTGTTCATTGATTAAGTATAAATAGGGGGAACAGGGGTTCTAATGCCCCCCCCTGTTAGTTGATATAAATGGGATTTTCATGCAGAATTAAGTTTTCAAAATTTAGATTAGGATCATTCTGATGAGGCGATTCCGTGACTGTTATTAGGTGTTCATTGAATAAGTATAAGTAGGGGGAACAGGGGTTCTAATGCCCCCCCCCGTTAGTTGATATAAATGGGATTTTCATGCAGAATTAAGTTTTCGTTCAAAATTTAGATTAGGATCATTCTGATGAGGCGATTCAGTGACTGTTATTAGTTGTTCATTGAATAAGTATAAATAGGGGGAACAGGGGTTCTAATGCCCCCCCCCCACCCCCGTTAGTTGATATAAATGGGATTTTAATGCAGAATTAAGTTTTCGTTCAAAATTTAGATTAGGATCATTCTGATGAGGCGATTCCGTGACTGTTATTAGGTGTTCATTGAATAAGTATAAATAGGGGGAACAGGGGTTCTAATGCCCCCCCCCCGTTAGTTGATATAAATGGGATTTTCATGCAGAATTAAGTTTTCGTTCAAAATTTAGATTAGGATCATTCTGATGAGGCGATTCCGTGACTGTTATTAGGTGTTCATTGAATAAGTATAAATAAGGGGAACAGGGGCTCTAATGCCCCCCCCCCGTTAGTTGATATAAATGGGATTTTCATGCAGAATTAATTTTCGTTCAAAATTTAGATTAGGATCATTCTGATGAGGCGATTCCGTGACTGTTATTAGGTGTTCATTGAATAAGTATAAATAAGGGGAACAGGGGTTCTAATGTCCCCCCCCCCTTAATTTATATAAATGGGTTTTTCAAGCAGAATTGTCAGATTTCGTTCAAATCTCTGAATAGTTTTGGAAGTTTAATGGTTAAGTATAAAAGAGGGGGATAACTCTTTTTAAATTATATAAATGCTAAATGGGTTTTTATTAAGAATTATCTAATTTGCTCTGAATTTTGGATATAGATTTTTTATATGATAAAGCATGTCTTTGGTAGTATAGGAGGTTCAATGATTAAGTATAAAAAAAGAGAAAAGGGGAGAGCTGTTTCCCCTTCTTAATTTTTTTTTTTTCGAACGGAATTAACCCTTGAAAATATAAAGCTTTAATGTGCAATTAGTATTTGTAGCCTGTGAGCTCAATGCCTTCAGTTTAACTGGGCAGTATTCTTTATTTTTTATTATAAATTCAGTCGCTTTATTTTAAATTATATAAATTTTAAATTTTGATGAAATCTCAAAATAATAATGTTCTTATGTTAAAATATCTTTTTCATTAATAGGAATAAATTATACAGAAAATAGGTAATTATATAATACAACTGCATTGTAACAATTTTTAAATTATTTTGATGAAATGAAATTCCGTTACAAAAAGAAATTGTTCGATTTTTAGACAACCTCATCTTTCTATTAAACGGCTAAATTAAAATGAAAATATTCCAAATTTTCATTGATTCTCACTCATTTATAAAGGGCTAAACACAAAGTAACTAAGGCTATTTCAAAAATAGAATATACAAGAAAGAAAATTTTGTAGTTAGCACATGTTGTGAAGGATCTTACTTTAATTTTTAGTATAGGATTTCTTAAAAATTTATTTTTCTAACAGTAAGTTTTTTTTTCAATTTTACACTGCCATCTTTACGCTACCGCTTGTTAAATATTTCAGGTTTATGATAATGCGGGGGGGGGGGGGATCCTGTCTTACGAAAGATAAAAAAGAAAAAGAAATCAGTCATATAACGTTTCTTTTAATAAAGGTCATGTTAAAGAAAATCTTTAATTATTTAATTCAACTAAAGTTACACGACATACTGACATATAATATTGCAGAAAATAATTTATCTATGCGCAAGTCTTTTATAATTAATAAATTAATCTAAAATATTGAATAAAAAGATATCATTTAATCAATTTGAATCACCTTTTTATTTAAGAAATTTTTTCTCAATCATTTTGTTATTTCTTTTAATTAAGAAGTAATGTTATTATTTCACTTCAATCTCAGTAGCCTTTTAATAAAGAAACGACACCTAGCTGTTCAGAATGCTATTTTATAGCATGAGAGATTTAATTCAACTGAATAACATACCTCGAAAAGACTAGAATTTTTTTTTCTAAAAACAAAAAGAAGGAAAATGACTAAGGAAAAATTATTTTCCTAATAATGTTCTTATTATTTTTTTTATTGACAACCACTAGAATAGTATTATGTGAAATATGGTATATATATATACATATATATATATATATAAATATATATATATATATATATATATATATATATATATATATATATATATATATATATATATATATATATATATATATTTCTGTTTTCAAAATATTTCGAAAGGAAATGAATGTTTAATGCTTTAGAATAATGGAAAGTACTTTAAAATTAGTATTATGTTTATCTAAATATATTAAATTCTACAAACATTTACAATGAAACATAAATTTATTTTAAAAAATATAGGGAATTTAAAGATACAATCAATAGAAACAATTTGAATAAATAAACAGACTCAATTATATGTGCCTTTTGGTTTTTATAGTCATTTCGTTTTGTATACTATAAGCGGTAAATTATTTATGGTAAAAGTGAATGGTATTTTATTCTTTCAAAACTTTGCTACTATATACTGTTATATACTATATTTAAGTACTTACGTATTTGTTTGTTCTTAGATTCATCGCGTTTATTTTTTTTTTCATAAAAGATCCATGTAACTTTTATACTTATTACCTATACTAAAGTACTCATGTAACTACTTATGTTTTTTGTTTAAATAAATCTAATAATTTCAAGTTTAGTGGGTTTTTTTTCTTTTGACACATTAGTAGCAAATGTTACTCTTACAAGGCTCTTTAGTTAAAATATAATTTGGATGATGTATCTGGAATAATTTTTTTTTAATTTATTTACACTTTTTTAAACAGGACCTAATATCTTTTGTTTAAAAAAAAGATGGAAAATAGAACCAGCTTGTCAAGTTGCCCCATTTTTATGCGGCGACTGGAACCATGAAAAAAGAGAGAAGAAATATATCGTTACGAATTTCGTAAATAGTTAGTGTTTGTACTGTAAAATAATGTAAATAATCTTATTTAAGCTCCATTTCTTTACTAATATTAGTTTTTGTTACATTGTCTCTGTTTATCAAGCAAACTTGTCTATTATTTTCAGTGTATGTCTACGGCAGATTGGCGAAATATTAAAGATATCGCCAAGCTGACGTCACTTTTGGCGACTAATTTTGGTCGCCAAATTTGGCGATATATCGCCAAGTTGGCGACAAACTTGGAGATTGTTGGCGATGGTAACCCTTCCCTACTCTATGGTAACCCCCCCTATTGATATACTGATACACTGAATGTTGTTCCGTGGATTTTTCGAGATGGTTCTAGAAATTTCCAGCACCTGCTGCGAGCCTATATAAAGAGAAGCGATGCGAGCTGTGATTATTATTTACCAGTCAGTCATTGAGTGAACAAGACGTTTGTTAGCAAGTTTGCTTGAGTTTCATTTATGTTGTTTTGAATGCTATTAAGTGTTGAGACGTTGTATAAAGAGTCTCTGGGATCTAAAGCTATTCTTGTACGATAGATTTGAGCAGTTATTTTTGAATATCTAGCAGTATTTGTGAGTTTCGAAGACTCTGTTGTTCTGAAGATCTGTAAATAAATTATTTTCTACTTTTCTAAGCGACAAGAGTTTGAAGTTCTCTAACCATAAGATCAAAAAAAAACCCATATACGCTGCAACATTTGGTGTCAGAATTTGGAATCTTATGGCGAAAACGAGAGCAACGGAAGAGCAACTGAATGAGTTGTTGAAAGCTATTAATGAATTATCAAATAAAATGGATAAAGGCCAAGAGGAGTTGGCGGAAAAGATGATTAAATTCCAAGAAGAGTTGGCGGAAAAGATGAATAAATGCCAAGAAGAGTTGGCGGAAAAAATGAATAAAAACGAAGAAAGAATGGAACAGTTGACAAATAAAATTGATAAATGCCAAGAAGATGTGACTGAAAAGATTAATAAAGGCCAAGAAGAAATGAAGAAAACTTTAGAAGAAAAGTTCTCGTCGGTAGAGAGAAGAATAGGCTCGGTAGAAGAGAAAATAGAGGAAGTAGAAGAGAAAATTCAGAATGAAGTTAATAATGTTGAACAGAAAATGGAAAGGAAAATGGCGGAAGTAGAAGAGAAAATTCAGAATGAAGTTTGTAACGTTGAAAAGAAAATCAGTAACGTTGAAGAGAAAATACTAGGTAAAGTAGATGAAAAGCTAAATAAAAAAGTACAAGATCGTGAGAAGAAACTTTCAGCGTCCAGTGGTAATTATGAAGAATTTAGGAATCCGCCTGCTTCTCACGTGCACATCAAGCTGTCGACATACGACGGAAAGAGTTCCTGGCAAGTTTACAAGACCCAATTCACCATTGTAGCCGAAGCGAACAAATGGAGTGACGAGATGAAAGCTTGTCAACTGGCAGCGTCTTTGAGAGGAGAAGCCGCCGACGTGCTGCAGACATTGCCCGATATGACGGCAACTCAAATTTGAGACTCTAAGTTGTGCACTTGAAATGAGATTCGGCGAAAAATTCTTCAAGGATTATACGAGAATACAAATGAAGAGCCGCCATCAAAAATCTAGTGAAACCCTTCAAGAGTTTGCCTCGGAAATTGAACGGCTTGCAAATTTAGCATTCACTGACTGTCCAACAAATGTACGGGAAATGCTCTCACTGCAATATTTTGTAGACGGAATAAAAGATCCAGAAGTGCAGAGAGCGGTACGAATGGCAGATGTACAGGATTTAAAGGCTGCACTACTATATGCCTTAAAGTTGGAAGCAGCTACACAAGCCAGCCGAAGAGATCATCATTCAGTCCGAGGGGCAACGGTGAACAAAAGCTCAGACACTGAGAACGACGTTTTGAAGGAAATTAGGAAAATAAATCAAGAACTTGAGGCTTTAAAATACGGAAGAACAAGTTCAAGAAGACAGAATCTCACGTGCTGGGGATGCGGTGATACAGGACATCTTCGAAGAAATTGCCCCAAAATCCACGAACGTGAGATAAATTGAAACAGTCAGCAGGGAAACTAAATTTTAGCCATCTCGAGGGGCGGAGGTTGCCAGAGAATGAAAAGCCCCACCTGAAGATCCTCCAGATATCAAAAATGAGTGACGGTGATAATGAATTATATGTGATAGGCTTTATTAACGGAATTCAATGCCGTATGATTGTCGATACAGGAGCCAATGTGACAATAATAAGAGGAGATTTGGCTCGAAAATTGAAATCTAAACTCATCTGGACTCCACCCTGCGTTACCCTGCAAAGTGTGACGGGCGACAAGATTGGCATATATGGAAAGGCCAATTTAACCATACACTTTGGAGGAACGAAATATTACCATACGGCATATGTGGCTGACATAACAGATCCTTGCTTAATCGGGCTAGATTTTCTGAAGAAGTTTGGCTTCAAGCTTGATTTCAAAAATAACAAAATGCTCTCAAAATTTGAAGAAATAAGTCTTTTTGGATTAAATAATGAAATTGAATGTAAACAAACAGTAATAGCCAAAGAAGACATCAATCTAGATCCAAGAACAGAATTTTTAGTTCCAGCTGAAATTAAAAATGAAACTAATTACCGATTTGGCCATATAGATTATCCAGAAGACAATTGTACACAAGCAGGAGTATTGGTGGCTTCTTCTGTAGTAGACCTCTCGAAAAAGACCATTCCAGTCAGAATTGTTAATATCAGTGATAAGACGAAGACTATCAAGAAAGGAGAGGTGATAGCATCGTGTGCTCCTGTGACGTGCATAAGTCAAAATTCCAGTCACTCTGAGAAATCTTCAGATAATTTAGTCAAGGATTTGTTACAAAATACAGACTTAGATCCAAAACAGATGAACGCCGCGGAAAATTTAATTAGGGAATTCCAAAGTTTATTCTCCCAAACATCTGAAGACTTTGAACGAACTAAAATGGCACAACACCGAATTGACACGGGAGATCACTCTCCTATTAAACAGCACCCTAGACGATTACCTTTTGCCAAGCAAGAAGAGGTGCAGAATTTAATTAAGGATATGGAAGAAAATGACATCATCGAACCATCGACAAGTCCATGGGCGTCTCCCATTGTATTACTAAGAAAGAACCCAGGTCAAAATTCATGCTAGTACCAGCAACAAAAATATACTAGTTATTGCTATTTTTTGCTTTGTCTGCTAGATATCCCTGCTATTATTTGCTTTAAATTGCTAGCCAGCATCACATGCTATATGGCTAGATTACACAGCAATAGCATGGCAAGCTATGTAAAAGCATCTTATGCTTATTTGCAGATTAAGCTTTTTCCAAAGCATGCAGAGGTAGGTACCTTAACATGCTATAATATGCTATTTTATGATTTCCAGCATAATATGCTATGCAGCAAGTTTAGGGAGAAATAGCATGACAAGCTATGTACAAGCATCTTTTACTTATGTGCTATTTAAGCTATTTCCAAAGCAAGCAGAGTTAGGTACCTTAATATGCTATAATATACTATTTTATGCTTTCCAGCATAATATGCTATGCAGCAAGTTTTGGGAGAAATAGCATGACAAGCTATGTACAAGTATCTTTTGCTTATTTGTTATTTAAGCTATTTTCAAGCATGCACAGTTAGGTACTTTACAATGCTATAATATGATTTTTATCTTGCCAGTATAATATGCTATGCAGCCAATTTAGGGAGAAATAGCATGACACGCTATGTATAAGCGTTTTATGCTTGTTTTCTTTTTAACCTTCTTCCAAAGCATGGAGAGGTAGGAATATTACATGCTTTAGCATTACATGCTTTTTGATGCTTGCTAAATTGACATGCTAGGAAAACAGCATGACGCACCATGTGCCAATAAAATATTCTAATTCATAAACAAGAATAGCAGCAAAAAATTATTTGTTGGTTATGAATTTCTGCTAGAATAACAGAATCTAACTTTATAAGCAATATTCTGCACAATTTTGCAAAAATGGGAGATTGTATACAATAAATTCATAAAGAGTAAATATTTTTTAATTTTGCAAAAGCATATTTTTTTTCTGAAAACTATCTGAATTTTTTAAGCTTTCATATCAAAGCATATTTTATGTTTCAGAAACTGGTCACATTGTTTGCATAATATAAGTGCATATTCGTTTATCAAAATTAAAAATACTGGAGAAGGATTGTTATCACCACTTAAATTCATGATTACTTTTAACCACCGATCTGAGATTAATTTTTAACTTATAAACAAACAAAAAAAAAAAAAAAAAACAAAAAAAAAAAAAAAAAAAAAAAAAAAAAGAAGAAGAAGAAAAAACAGAACAAAGAATTTATTTTCATAGCGGATTTATAATAGTAAGTCTTCTCCTCTCCTAACGGAAAATTAACTGACATTTTAACTGCTCTTTTAACTCATATTTTTCTTAGTGTTGAATTATTTTAACTTACAGGAAAATTATAAATTTATTATTTCTTTATGAATAGGATGAAAATAAATTTTTTTTTACAAAATTTAAAAACTGGGTAAGGAGAAGAATAGCTATGCACCACCATGTGAATAAAACACTGCCTTTTGAACTCGTTGAGATAATGCTTTAACACACAAACTTAACAAAAAATAATAACAATTGATTTTTATAGCCCCCCCCCCTTCATGAAATGGAAGAAAATCACCGTCACTTTCTCATAGTATTTAGTTTTTTTTAAGTTACTTCAAAAGTAAAATTTTATGTGTTTATTAAAATAAGGGGAAAAAGATGTTTTTAAAATTTCAAAATCAAAAGGCTTTAGATCTTCTCCTCGGGCTAATACACCTTAAATTCAAAACATCCTTCGTTCACCCGAAAATTATTAGCTTTCAATTTTGCTAGTGTTAATTAAGTTATTAAAAAATAATAAATGTGTTTTTCAAAATCGGTAAAAAACAAAATTTAGTCATTTAAAATTCAATATTCAAGGAGAAAATTTTTCATTTAAGAATTATGTTTATAACAATCGATTTAAAAATATGTATAATTGATTCCTCCTCTCTTTCCAATATGCATTATATTTTTTAAATCCCCCATCTTAAACAGTATTTACCTGAAATTTATTCTATCAAAAATACATTTCATAAGTATTTATTTCTTTATTTATATTAATGTAATAATATTCTAATTACCCATTAATTATTAAAAAAAACTAGAAATAAATTAATTTTATTCATTGAAAAATTGAGGAAATAGTTGCATCGATAAATTCACTCTTAACCTTGTAAAAATAATAGCGCATAGTAGAATTAGCTTCTTCAACAATCACTAGCAGTTACAGGCGTCTATTGACAGGTCCCCGCTGGCGAGGTAAGTAGCGAGCGCGTCTCTTAAACCACAGGTAGTCAGTTCAACCCTCAGGGGTGAAAAAGTCCGATGCAGTTTCTTCCACCAATATCCGCAGATGCTTCCAGTGTTGTCAATAGATGGCAGCACCTGCATTTTTTTAACTAGCAACTGATGCTAGAAAAGTAAAAATTTAAAGCAAATGATGGTAGAAAAATAGTGCTAGACAAGCAGTAAATACTAGCAAGTGATGGTCTTTATTGCTGCTAGGCCAGCTCATATTCAAGCAACACATGCTGGATTATGTATGCTGGCCAAGCAGCAAAGTGGGCCAAAACACACCATGACATGCTGGTAATACTGCTAGAACCAGCAAATATGTAATGGTAGTTTGTGCTATTTTATTTGCTGGGATATAGCAAGTAATGCTTGTCTAGCAAACAAATACCAGCATGAATTTCGACCTGGGAAGGATGGTTCTACAAGATTTTGTGTAGACTACCGCCGACTGAATGACGTCACCAAAAAGGATAGTTACCCTCTACCAAGGATCGACGACACTCTCGACACACTTGCTGGCAACACTTGGTTCTCGACTCTGGATCTGAAGAGTGGTTACTGGCAGGTAGAGATCCATCCGGACGACCGTGAGAAGACTGCTTTTACAACGGGACAAGGATTATGGCAGTTCAAGGTAATGCCTTTTGGTCTATGTAACGCACCTGCAACTTTCGAACGGCTTATGGAAACGGTTCTCCGGGGGCTGTCATATGAAGCATGTCTTGTTTATTTAGATGATATCATAATCATAGGAAAATCTTTTGATGAACATCTGAACAACCTCAGGCGGGTGCTACAAAAATTAAAGGAAGCTAATTTGAAGATAAGCCCTTCGAAGTGCAGTTTGTTTCGTAATGAAGTCGCCTACCTTGGACACATCATTTCGGCGGAAGGAGTTAGGACTGATCCGGAGAAGATATCGGCTGTGAAAAATTGGAGTCGTCCAACAGATATTCACCAGCTTCGGAGTTTTCTAGGATTATGCACCTATTACAGGAAATTCGTGAAAGGCTTCTCGATGATTGCAAGACCACTTCATAAATTAAGAGAAACCAATCAAAAATTTATGTGGACACAGGAATGTGACGCTGCTTTCGAAAAGCTAAAGGAGGCCTTAACATCCACTCCAATTATGTCATATCCTCAAATCGATAAACAGTTTATACTTGATACGGATGCAAGTAACGAAAGCATTCGCGCTGTACTGTCCCAGGAAATCGACGGCCAGGAGCGTGTTATCGCCTATTTCAGCAAGTGCTTGTCAAAAGCAGAGCGAAACTACTGCGTCACAAGAAAAGAGCTTCTTGCTGTAGTGAAAGCCATAAACCATTTTCACCACTATCTTTACGGTCGAAAATTCCTGATCCGAACTGATCATGCTTCTCTAACTTGGCTATTGAATTTTAAGAACCCTGAAGGCCAGATAGCCAGGTGGATACAAAAGCTTCAAGAGTACGATATGGAGATACGCCATCGAAAAGGCTCATCACATGGAAATGCAGATGCTCTCTCAAGAAGACCCTGCTCAGAGAATTGTAGATACTGCGACCGGGTTGAGAAGAAATTTAATGTCAAAGGTCCTATAGTAAGACAAATTACAACTGGGTCTACATCATCGCAAGATCCGTGGAGTGACGAGAGCCTGCGTAAAGATCAACTTGCTGATCCTGAAATTAAGCCAATTCTAGAGCTGAAAGAGGAGTCCAACAGGAAGCCCAGCTGGCAAGACATGGCCCATTACCATCCAACGACTAAACGTTATTGGTCTCTCTGGGATTCCCTACATTTGAAGAACGGTATCTTGTACCGAAAATGGGAGTTTGATGATGGAAAGACATGTAGATGACAACTACTACTCCCTAAGTCGAGAATTTCTATGGTCCTTCAAGAACTGCATGGAAGTCCCACAGGAGGTCATTTTGGTGTAATGAAGACCCTACAAAAGGTTCGAGAGCGTTTCTACTGGAATAATGTTCGCACTGATGTGGAGAATTGGTGTCGAACTTGTGACACCTGTTTAGCACGTAAAGGTCCAAAGAGGCGCACCCGTGGACGATTGCAGCGTTATAATGTAGGAGCTCCTTTCGAACGAATTGCTTTAGATATCCTGGGTCCTCTTCCTAGAACATCTGATGGCAACAAGTACATCCTCGTTGTCATGGATTACTTCACCAAGGGGCCTGAAGCCTACGCCATACCTAATCAAGAGGCGGTAACCGTAGCAGAGATGCTGGTTCAACACTGGGTTTCCAGATACGGAGTTCCTCTTCAAATCCATTCTGATCAAGGAAGAAATTTTGATTCGGCTGTGTTTAAGGAAATGTGTGGACTACTCGGCATAGACAAAACTCGAACTACACCTCTACATCCTCAATCGGACGGCATGGTGGAGCGGTTCAATCGTACCATCCTAAACAGCCTCTCTCTCCTGGTGTCTAAAGACCAACAGGACTGGGACAAGAAATTGCCGCTTTTCCTGCTTGCCAACAGGAGTGCCACTCATGAGGCCACTGCTTACTCCCCTTCTCAAATGCTCTTTGGTCGTGATCTTCGTCTGCCTGCGGATCTTTTGTTTGGCCGTCCTCCTGATGCTCCTTCATCGCCTGAGGAATATGTCGATGAACTCCAGGCGCGGATTGAGGAGATTCATTGTCTAGCGAGGAACCGAGTTGGACTGGCAACGGAAAAGATGAAGACATGTTACGACACAAAGGCAACAGGACATGACTTCAATGAAGGTGACAAAGTTTGGTTGTGGAATCCCATACGTCGTAAGGGACTGTCGCCAAAACTACAAAGAAACTGGGACGGTCCTTACACAGTCGTCAACAGGCTGAATGACATCGTCGTACGCATACGAAAATTGCCACACACCAAGCCCAAGGTCGTACATTATAATCGGCTAGCCCCTTATTTTGGCCAAAGTGATTAGAAATTCAAAACTGGAATTTCAGACCATGGTCATGAAAGTCACTTTTGTAAATATGTAAATAGTAACTAGTTCTTATTTATGTAAATTTTATTGTTATTGCTATTATTTATTTATTTATTTATTTATTTGTTTATTTATTTTAAGTGTTTTCCTCTAACTCAGGGATTGCACTGCCCGGGACGTGCAGTCTTTGAGGAGGGGGTAATGTTACGAATTTTGTAAATAGTTAGTGTTTGTACTGTAAAATAATGTAAATAATCTTATTTAAGCTCCATTTTTTTACTAATATTAGTTTTTGTTACATTGTCTCTGTTATCAAGCAAACTTGTCTATTATTTTCAGTGTATGTCTACGGCAGATTGGCGAAATATTAAAGATATCGCCAAGTTGGCGTCACTTTTGGCGACTAATTTTGGTCGCCAAATTTGGCGATATATCGCCAAGTTGGCGACAAACTTGGAGATTGTTGGCGATGGTAACCCTTCCCTACTCTATGGTAACCCCCCCTATTTATATACTGATACACTGAATGTTGTTCCGTGGATTTTTCGAGATGGTTCTAGAAATTTCCAGCACCTGCTGCGAGCCTATATAAAGAGAAGCGATGCGAGCTGTGATTATTATTTACCAGTCAGTCATTGAGTGAACAAGGCGTTTGTTAGCAAGTTTGCTTGAGTTTCATTTATGTTGTTTTGAATGTTATTAAGTGTTGAGACGTTGTATAAAGAGTCTCTGGGATCTAAAGCTATTCTTGTACGATAGATTTGAGCAGTTATTTTTGAATATCTAGCAGTATTTGTGAGTTTCGAAGACTCTGTTGTTCTGAAGATCTGTAAATAAATTATTTTCTACTTTTCTAAGAGACAAGAGTTTGAAGTTCTCTAACCATAAGATCAAAAGAACCCCATATACGCTGCAACAATATATATATGTCGATATTTCATCGATATTTCATCATATCATCATTATTTTTAAACATTAAGATGTAATTTTGAAAATATTTGTTTACAAGAGTGGACGTAACTGAACACATTCGGACATTTATTCTAGAAATAATTTTCTTTTAGGAAGCTGGATTACCTGAATCTCCCGAGTCACATTGTAAATCGTGGCTTAGTTGCCCTATGTAATCTTAAATGTATCAACATCATCTGAAATTATTCAACATTTTTCTACAGATATGAGATATTACGTAAAAGGATATTAGGGTGATTCTCCATAAACAGGGTAATTTGGAAGTTTCAAAATACAAATTTATAAACTATGAAATAAACAGCTTTTTTCTTCAGATATAGCTTTAAAAAGTGATTTTGTATTAGAATTATCACCCATCGTTCATAACTCATAAAATTTAATATTTTATTTATAATGAAAAAAAACAACTTCCAGGGGAATGATGGTAGTGAGCAGGGGAATGATTCAATAATCTATAAAGCACTACAGTCAACTATTAAGGATAGAAAAATTCATATCACTGAACATTTTTAATCAAATAAAGTAATATACATAATTATTTAAATTACTGTACATAGTTTTCACAACAATAAATATATATATATAAGTTTATTTCTAACAACTGAAGAAAACTTTTCTGTTCGCTTCAGAAAATAATCTGCTTTTGACCTGGGACTCATAGCTTCTGGTTTGCTGTTAATTTTAAATTTCAATCTTTGGTTACGTTTTTTATATTTTTCTAATTTTCTACTTAGCCATTTTATTTGATTTTCCATTTTTACACATTTTCTATGAAGTGCACTCCTGTTCCTCTTTCTTCCAGATAATTTCTGTTTCTCGATTAAAGCCTTACTTGATTTTGAATTAGATAAAGGAGCGTTGAGTAAATTTGACATTGAGCTTGTGTTTAACTCTTCATAATTATCATTTGTTGACGCTTCTTCAACAGTCAAAGCTTGATGTTTAGTGAGACTTGATCGTTTTCGGTAATTTCTGGAATTATTTTTCCATTGTTTCCACTTGCTTCTTTTCTTGCGGGCAGTCATCTCTGTAGTAGGCTTTATTGCACCTTTCATCTTTTTTTTAGTATTTCTGTCGCTTCTTTTCTTATTGTATTTTATATGCAGCTGGGTCATTTTTTTTATCTTTTGGTAGCGTTTGCGCTGTGGTTCGATTTTATTTTTTTATTTTCTCCTCTCTAGTTAGTTTTTCTTTTATTTATGGCATCTTCCTGAAAACAAAGAGAATTTTTATTAAAAAAAATCATTTTGGTATCAGTTTAATTTTGTTTATTTGTATTAAATTTTAGCATTAATCTTAATGAAAAGAATTATTTTTTCCCATATTAACCATTTATATAAAACAGGATGCTGGTAAAGCAAAAGCTAATCTTTTTTTTCTTTTATCGGTATAGACATGCTTTAATTTAAAGTGGTACGTAAAATTATTTAAATTAAAAATAAAAATGAGATACATTCAAATTTAATGAAGTGTCTAAATTTAATCATACATTTAAAATAAAAATCTTAAACACACATTAATTTCTTTTTTAATTATGAAAATCAATGTTGAATTCAGACTTTTTCTCCGGGGGGGATATTATAAATTTCTGGGGGGGGGGGGTGGAAATGCCCATTTTGACCATTGAAAACCCAAAATCTTAAATTTTCCTCGGGCCATCCCCTGGATTCAATACTGATGAAAATTGAATAATACAGATTTCAGATAAGTTACATTGAATTCTCCTTGAAAAACAACTAATAAAAAAAGTTTCCGATTGAAATTAAGCAACAAAAGCAATAAATGATTACATAGTGTTTCAAATTAATGCAAAATATTGTCAATTTTTTTTAAATAATTGAGTAGTAATATTAACTAAATTAAACATTTTTCATTCTTTTTTAAATTTCCTAAATTGTAACAAACTAATATGTAAAAAATGTAGCGTCTATATTTAAAGATTACCTAAAACTAAAGTATTTCAATTTTCATATAAAAAATCATTTATAGTTATCAATATTAAGAATTTTTGAATATTTTTAAATTTTAAAACATTTAGTTTCTTTATTAATGTATTAATAGGGTTTTTAGCCAATATCTTAATAAAATTTGTAAAATTTCATCATTCCCTTAACTAGAATCATTCCCCTGCTTTAAGAACAGGCAGGGGAATGATGCTAGGGGAATGATGATTTGTTAGTAATATCTACCTTAGAACCACATGGGGGAACAAAAAAAATTTTAAATGATTACACATATTAAAAAACATGTATTAAAAATATAAAACCAAATAAAAAAGGCTTACCTTTAATTTATCCACAAAAAATTGATCCAGGGTAATGATGGCTAATAAAAATATTCGTTTTGGAAGTCCACTTTTCAACATCTGCACTCACAAACAAAATGGCTACATACTCCAAACTTTTAAGGTTTCTCTTCCAAGCAAGTAGTTAAAATTGGATGAATGCCAAATTTGAAACCAGCGGCATCTATTGGTGTTTTGTAGAACTATTTTTGTAAGTGCAGGGGAATGATGCCTAAATTGATGGACATACTTCGTTGTGTTTTTTCACAGAGTTGCATTATAAATACATATATAAAGCAATGACTAAGAATATATTAGTAACAATGAGATACTCACATAATTCAGTATTATAAATAGAGTGTACTAGGTATCATTTAACAATTTCTTAATTAAAACTAAAGCTATTTCTGAACACAATGGTTGTGTATAGATAGAAAATGATATGTATTATGTTTGTCAATATTATCGTTCCTCATATAATTATGAAAGAGAAAAGGCAATATTCTCTTCGAAAAGAATAATTTACACTCTAATTGCTTAAAGAGGCATACATAAAAATCATTGCATAAGAGTCTTTTAATACATTTATCTACATGAATTGTTTACTATCTAAGTGAGTATAATATCTTTACGTGTATTTTATAAGTATTGGATGAAATATGGTATGAAGAGAGCACCAAATATTTTTGAGAATCCAAGGAGGCAGTAATAACTATCGAAATTTTTATATTTTTACTGGCAACATAATACATGATACATACATAATTACGTAATATGTATGTTAATATACATAAGCTATAAAAGGCTCAGAGCTTATGTGCCCGCATGTATATATGTACGTATGTATATTATGTATGTATGTACGTGCGTGCGTAACGTGATAAAACATGATAAAAATATCCGATTCATTTGAAATTTTGGATATAGGTATATTCTGATAAGGCGCTTCCCTGATTAGTTTTAGGAGTTCATTCCATAACTATAAGAGGGGGATCGGACGCTAATGCCCCTTTCCTTAATATATATAAATCTGTTTTTCAAGCAGAATTATCAGTTTTCGTTCGAAATTTAGATATAAGATCATAATAATTAGGCGCCTCCGTGATTAGTGTTAAGTATTCATTGGATAAGTATAAAAAGGGGGAACGGAAGCTAATGCCCCTCCCCTTAATTTATATAAATGGGTTTTTCATGCAGAATTTATCAGATTTCATTCAAATTTTAGACATAGGATCATTCTGAAGAGGTGCCTCCGTGATTAGTATTAGGTGTTCATTAGATACGTATAGGGAGGGAGAAAGTTGGGATAATGCCCCTCCCCTTAATTTCGATAAATGTGTTTTTCCGGCACTTTTATCAGATTTCATTCAAATATTAGACATAGGCTCATTCTGACGAAGGCATTTCCATGATTAGTTTTCCAATGTCATTTGATAAGCCTAAGAGGGGGGAAATGGAACGAAGCCTCCCTTAATTTAGGTTAATGGGTTTTTTACGCAAAATTTATCGGTATGCTTCAAATTTTGGATTTAGACTCATTCTGATAAGGTGCTTTCCTGCTTGAAAATTCAATGGATAAGTACAAATGCGGGATGAGTGGGACTACTCTTCTTCATTTAGGTAAATGTTTTTTCTTGAAGAATCAACCGATTTGCTTCTATTTTTTGGATACAGGTTCATAGTGATAAATATGCTTCTCTAATTAGCTGTTGGGCTCTTTTGTTAAGTATAAAGATGGTATGGGTGATTACCCTCCCCCTTAAATTTGATAAAAGTGTTTTTATGCAAAATTATCCGATTTGCTTTAAATATTCGATGACGCTTTATGCTGATAAGGCGAATCTCTGAATAAATTAGGAAGTTTAATGGTTAAGTATAATGGAAGGGGAATAACTCCTCTTAAATTATTTAAATCGGTTTTTACTAAGAACTATCGGAATTTCCCTGACTTTTGGATATAGATTTTTTATATGATACAGCATAACCCTAATTAGTTTAAGGGGTTCAATCATTAAATATAAAAAGGGGAAATGAGGGAGCTATTTCACCCCCCCTTCATTTTGTTTTCGAATGACATTAAACATTGAAAATATAAGACAGTAGTATGCAATTAGCTTATGTAGCCTGTGAGCTAAATGCCATCAGTTTATGTGGGCAATATATATATTTATATATGTATATTAATTTTTTATCGTTTTTTAAAATCGGATAGCTTTGTATTCTTTATAAATATTATTAACTTTTATTTTATTATTATTTTTTATTCTTTTATCATTTTCTGTTTTTCATTTATTTTTGTATTCTTCATAATCGTATTTATGTATTATATTATTGAACTTTCATATTGTTCAGTAGTTTATAATATGAATTGTAATAATTTGTACCAGATAATGACCAATGTGAATGCTACGATATTTTTAAAGTTATTAGAGTGGCATATATAGCCAATTTAATAAAAAATAAGTATATTTACTGAAGTTTTTCAGAGAAAAACTTACTGTCTCTTCATTGAAATATTTTCTCCTGAAATTTCTGATACACACCCAGAAAAAAGTTTTGTTGAATCAACAAAAATTTGTTTGGTCCAACAAAATATTTCGTTTAAATATGTGTCAATGAATAATTTTTTTGAATAAACAAAAAAAATATTGATGATTTTTTTTTTTTAATTTTCCGATCACAATTTTCATCCGAAATGCATTATAACGCAATAATAACGTCATTAATTCGTCTCAATTTGAAAAGTTTTTATAATCCAAAAATTATGTTAATCCTTTATATGAGTCAATTAAATAAAATTACGTGAGACAGTCATGCTACTGCACTCCAATTTAAATTTTGTAAAAACAATATTATTCTGTTGGAATTACAAGTTGAAAATACAAGATTTTAATAAGTCTGAAATAAAATTGATGAAATTTTGTTAACATTTTATAAGAGTATTAACAATATTCTTTTGCCTGAGCAACAAAACCGATTTTTTACTTTAATTAAAAAATTCGCTTAAAACAAGCCAAAATGTTCTCAACAAAACATGTTTTGTAGCTTTAATCAATTCCTTCTTCTGGGTGCACCACTCGGTTGTTGCTTACATAATGCAATTTAATTGTTTTCGTATATAACTGTCCATTATAGAATATTCAGGAAAGAAATAGTTATCTTCATAAAGACTTTCATTTTGAATTTTCGCTTGGATAATCCCCGTGGTATTTACAATACGTGTGATTTTCTTGATGTATATGATTGTAATCCATGAAAAGTTAAATTGAAAAGAGATAATCGGACTGATTATAATTTAGAATGTACATGCAGATTGTATCATTTTAACAAATTTTATATGAAAATGCTAGAGCATATTATAATCTATCGTCTACATACCAGATTAATGTGATTATGAGAAAGTTTTGTAAATTAACAAACCTATAAATGTAGTCTTTAATTGATAAATGACGATTTTATTGAAAGGTAAAGATTTGTCCAGAACAGTTTTCCAAACGCACGCATTTTGTACAAATATCCACAAATAAAGATTAAAAGAATAATTTTCTTCTGTATCTGCAGTTAACTGATTCCATGATTTGCCCGTACGTAAGACGGCCAACATGTTTTTTCCAATCATGATTTGCCAGTACCACGTACGGTTATCCATATTCAATCAAAATTCATTATTCTCACCAGTAAATTTTTATTCTAAATTTTGCATTATTTAAGCCGAGCATTTTCCTTATTCAATTTGGCAAAAATTTCTGTTTTGAAAAACCGGTGTTAAAAGATTATAAATTCTGTAAAAAATATGAAAAATAGACATATATGGAAAGTTTTTTTTTTTTTCAAAAGTATTGATTCGTTAAAATGTTAACAAGGCGAAATTTTCTCCGTGGAAGATTGCACATGCTACGTATAATCAGAATACGGATCTGGATTTGTTACAGTTTGACAAGTAATGCTTTATTATATAGTTGAATGTATCTTGCGCTAATTTATGATACGGCAATGATACATACTAAGATTTTAACAAGTAAAGATATGATACATTATTAACCGACTTCCAAAAAGGAGAGGAGGTTATCAATTCAACGCGTATGTATTTTTTTATGTATGTTCACCGATTACTCCGAAACTATCCAACCAATTAACTTGATTTTGGTGTTAAATGAGAGAGCTAGCTTTCGAATTGGTACCACTTCCGTTTCATAGAAATTGGTTCATTAACCGACTTCCAAAAAGGAGAGGAGGTTATCAATTCAACGCGTATGTATTTTTTTATATATGTTCACCGATTACTCCGAAACTATCCAACCAATTAACTTGATTTTGGTGTTAAATTAGAGAGCTAGCTTTCGAATTGGTACCACTTCCGTTTCATAGAAATTGGTTCAATACTTTTTTAGTAATTAGGCAAAAACTAATAAAATTAGTGATTTCTCGCAAATCAGTAGTAATATGGATGTCGAATTAATTTACCGATGCCAGGATGGCCGAGCGGTCTAAGGCGCTTGATTTAAGATCTGGTTTTCGAAAGGCAGCATGGGTTCGAACCCCACTCCTGACGTACATTTATACAATAATCTTTTCCGTATTATAATTTTTAAAAATATATTTAACACGTTAAATACTAATTATGCTATTAGGAATATTTTGTATATAACCGTTACCACAGAGTATCAGAGATTTTTTTTTACTTTATCAGTGAAAGAGTACTCAAAAAGAGTATAGACTTCCGAAAAGTAACATGACATAGAATAAGTTCTCTGAAGAGAATGAAGTCCGGACAGCCGAGCGGTCCAAGGCACCAGATTTAATCTCTGGTTTTGAAAGAGAGTGTCGGTTCGAACCTCACTTCTGACTTATGTGTATAGTATGCAAAAAAATTTTCCGTGTTATATATATATTTTTTAAGTGACTTCAAAAAAGGAGAGGATGTTATCAATTCGGCGCGAATGTATTTTTTTCTATGTATATTCACCGATTACTCCGAAACTATCCAACCGATTAATTTGTTTTTTTTTTGTGTTAAATGGAAGAGACTACTCTTCCATTGGTACTTCTTTCATTTCATTGAAATTGGTTCAGTACTTTTTCAGTAATTAAGTAAAAACTAAAAAAATTAGTGATTTCTGGCAAACTAAAAGTAACATGGACGATGACTAAGCTCGCCGAATGGAGTGCAGTCAGGTGGCTGAGCGGTGTAACACAGCGGATTTGATTTCTGGTTCTTGAAAGAGATCGTGGGTTCGAGCCCCACTCCTGACATACGTGTATGGTTTACAGTGATTTTTCCCGTATTATAATTTTTATTAACTGACTTCAAAAAATCGTTAACTTTTAACTAAAAAGAGAAAAATAAACTTTTCTACCAAAATTTGAACCGACTTCAAAAGCTACTGCAAAGTGAAAAATAATTTTTTTTACAGAATAGTATTAAGAATTTAAATTAAGAGCGTAGTATTTATCATGCGTATTATTATATTTATGTAGATTAATTTGATTTTTTGAAGTCAGTGCCAGCCAAGCCAAGTTCAAAATTAAATTTAATTATCCAATGCAAATCGTAAAAGAATAAAGTTAAATTTTTAACTAAATATTTAATCGTAAAAAAACTCGTAGATACTTGGATGCGTGTCTATTGGAAAATTACATGTAACTTGACTTGGCTGGCACCGACTTCAAAAAATCAAATTAATCTACATAAATATAATAATACGCATGATAAATACTACGCTCTTAATTTAATTTCTTAATACTATTATGTAAAAAAAAATAATTTTCACTTTGCAGTAGCTTTTGAAGTCGGTTCAATTTTTGGTAGAAAAGTTTATTTGTAATATGTAATTTTTTTCTTTAATAGTTTTTATAATAAAAATTGCAATTTTTATATGTATTTTTTCTGAAAGTGTTTATGAGCATACGGCAACATTATAAACATACGTTATAAAGAAATTAAATAAATAAAATGTAGGACCAAAACTTTTTTTTCTATTTTCCCCCCTTTAAAAAACAATTTCTACCTTTTTCTTTAAATATCCCAAGCTCTGTAAATAAACCAAAAAAATGTTTTGCTGAATCTCTACATGATAGTGAATATTTAACTTAAAAATCCAGATTTCAAAATCATTCAAATACTTCTGAATGCATATTTGAAAAATATATAACAATTTTACATATTTTTAACCTCCTAAGTTTTGAGACAAATATTACGAGGAACCACAAAATTTATTTTTAAAATTATTATGATAGATCTCCAAAGATGAAGATGTCTATATATCGATGCTTATGATAGGCATGCATTTATTAATAAGGTCTAGAAGTAATTTCAACAATTCTGGAAGGATTTTAATTAACTTAAAGAGTGTTTTTAAATGTCTTCAACTGGCTAAATCAGGACTGAGGAGAATATATAATAGCATCTGAAAGGTAGATGTATAATAATCCCAAGGTATTGAAACAAATCTTTGGATAGAGCTAACTCCCGGTGATAGGAATAAATACAATAACAGTGATATGAAAAATTGAAATAAAAAAACTGTTGCATAAGCTATACAAGTTCGAACACTCCATATACAAAGAATTATGAAATGAATCATTACCTGCGGTAACTTTTCCTTATTTTTTTATTATATCTAAATTGGTAGAAGGAACTTTAACCTGCCAGGAAATGTGCTGTCGAAATTTTTACGACAAACATGATATTCCCTTAATTCTATCATCTAAAATAATATTAAATTAAAGGTCATTATTAACTGCTGATATGTTCAATTTCTCTGTCAACATTTAACCTATTACTGATACGAAATTTTTTGAATTTTTAACCGCAAAACTACAGCCAACTAAAAATATGTCATTTGCTTCATCGTGCAAAAAATTACGCTTGCCTACTGAAATGTTAGTTAAATTAAGGAGCATTCAATTTTAGGGCCTTCAATAGGCATAAAAAATCTACGTTACTTATAATTAATATCGTATTTGTTTTATCACAAACTATATTATTTAAGAAACCATTAATAAATTTATTGTTAGAATGACAAAATTAAATGAATAAATCTATAAATAAATAAATATGATAATAAAAGCGCCTGTATTGAACCAAACAGCTTAATAAAATATGAGAAATAAACATAGTGAAATGACATTTATGAAGTAATAAGAGTCAAATATAAAAAAAGAAAATTGCCTTGTATTCTAGCAGCATTATATTTCGAAATAATTAAATTTTAAAAAATGTATATGATGAATATGAAAGATACTATAGCACGAAACTTCGAAGAAAGAATTATGTAATTCTGAGTTTTATTAAATTAATACGTTTGGAATGACTACCTACTTCTAATAAGAAGAAATAATACTCCCTATATGCTATTACTTTAGGGCAACAATTAAAGTATCATTCCTGAAAAATAATGTTATGTTACATATCAACCAGACATAAAACGAAGCAGTTATACCATTTTACGGTAAAATATTGATAATCTCTACTGCATTTCGTAAAGTTTCTAAGCATTGCTTAATTTTTAATTCTTACTTTTTCATATACGGACGCATGTACTTTTAACTGCAACTTTTTCGAAAATGACAGGTGAATTTATTTTTTAGTTTTTAATATTATTTCTGTAATGTTAGCAACTGAAGTACACCAATTCTGCAGAAAGGAAATCGAGAATGGTAGATTATTTTATTTTTTGGTTGCCATACTTTGACAATTCAAAAAAAAATTAAAATGCCTGTTATTTTCTGAAAAAGATATAAGTGAGTGATTTCTAATAGAACATAGGGCTATTATAAACTATATTAAATTTCAGAAATCCATATTATTGTTAAGAAATAATAAGACTAGTTAGACTAACCAATATAACATGCATTTGTTATTGTAACTATTTCTGTAATCATGTTTGTTATAAATTAATAAAACATTTCTTAACATATTTATTATTCTCTTAAAACCTCAGCCAAAAAATAATTCAAATTGAGCAGACATTCTATCATCTCACGATTTCAAAGTCACCTTATCGTTAAGATATGAAACAACTCGAGTGAACGAGCTGTTTTTATGTAATTTAAATTAAAATGAGTAATTTAATACACAATTTAAATCAAGATGAGTAAAACATTTAAGAAATAACTCATTCACGATCCAATAAATTACAGCTCTTTCCGGAAAAGATGAATCCTCTCTTTCATTTATGAGTGTAGACAATACCTATTATCGAAATTCAATCTCATAATAATATATATATATTTCTTTGCCTCATTCGGGGCGACACTGAATTCCGAAAAAACAGAATTCCTGCGTTCAACTTTTTTTCATTATATTTTCGAACAGAACTCTTAAAAACAAAAATAAATATTAAATTTCGGAGAATAAGTTTTTCTTTAATTCGATTAACCGTTATGTTTTATCTCTAGCTATTATTACAAAAACTTTGCAACAATCTTACGAAGTTGAATAAATAGATAAATATATACAAATAGTCAGAAAACAAATTAAAATCCTATTTTGAAGAGCAAGGCTGAGTTCAACGATAGAGTAAAATATATAAAAGAAACATTTCGAAAAAAAAATAAAGCGAAAATTAAACAAAGAAAATTGCCATATCGCATTAGTGGCTGACAATAAAAAATTTAATATAGAGAAAAGTTACTGATCTGAGTGTAATTAAAGCAATTCAAGTAAAAAGAGATAATGGAAATATTTTTTATGCATTTTATGCTGTCCGTTTAGAATAAGGTATGAAGAAGATCAGTTTATTTTAGGAATAAAATAGCTGTTATCTTCTATAACTTTTCTGAGATTTACATATAACAACTTTGGAAACTTGCCCTACGTCAAACATTATGAATGTCTGATACAAAGTTAACTGAAGAGAATTGCATTCTAGATTTAATTTCTCTTTATTGGTAAATTTGAAAAATGTTTGCCGCTCTAAGTAACAAAGTACTGTACTCTAATTTAATCAAGCTGTCACATTACAAAACTAAAAGATAATATTGCTGTTAAAATTTGTGTTAAGAATGTCTCTTTAGGAAAAGTTAGATAGATAAATAGATAAAGATGTTTTAGTGAAAGTGATTTTTTGGTCTATGCCATCATGTTTGGAGAAATGACAACATAGGGGATAATGTAATAGGTAGTATTTTATATGAAATCTATCTAAAAACAGACTATGCTAACTAGAATGAATCACACAAATTCTACGGTATTCGCATTCGCATCTAGATTGTATCGAGCGGATCTTCAGTACGTCAGCCATATATTTCATAGTTAATTAAAAATATATTTGGATAAACGCGGCCCGGACCAATGCGGCGTTGCAATGTTGCGACCTGCTTTCGAAGGGCGCGTAACCCAACACCAAGTTAAAACTGTACAAATGTTTTCTTTTAGGTACATTGTGAAACAAAAAAGATTATTACTGTGCTGAATTTGGTTTGATGAAATGCCAAATATTATTTAAATATCCGATATTTTGACTGTTAATACCGAATTAAGTTACTCATAAACCTATTAAGATATCAAGAAAAGAGTTATGCAGAAATGCAGTATTTGAAATTATCTAGGCTTCGTAGCTTCGTGAACTTTTATTGTGCATCCTTTCAAATTTTTCTAGTATGTACAGTAATACCAGTCTTTTATTCTGTAATATTTTACAAAGTTTTATTATTCTTTTACTAAATATTATTTTAAAACTACAATAAATAATTTATTTATTTATTGTACGGCACTCTCTCAGTGCGAGTAATATTCGCATTGATCGTTTATTTGTAACTGCTGTTTATAACAACTAAATTTTTACAGATACTTTCGGACAAATATTGTACTAAAACATTTGTTTGGAATAAAATAATTTACAGTTAAGTTAATCCTTATTTCAAATGTCAGCAAACGATTCATATAAAACTTAAATAACCAAGCATTGCTCTTATCTCAAACTATTATTTAAAAATAAATTAAGACTTATCTCATGTAACATTCAAGAAAAGAAGGAAAATAAAAGGTACATCTAGAACCACACTTCGAAGATAAACATAATAGAAACAAAATTAAACAACTCCTACAAAATTAGAATAAAAGGACAAGAAAAACAATGCAGTATCGTTATGAGAAACGCAGAAATTAAAATGGACAACAGTCATTGCTGTGAAGGAACCTAACACAAATTTATTTAAAAGTGTTAATGCTTTTTATCAGCATTATCTGCTGTCTATCTCAAATAAATCATTTTACATCCATAATACAACTTTTTTTTTTTAGTTTTCTAACATTTGAACATAAAAGTCTATTATTTATTTTTATTCAAGTCACATTATTTATTTTCAAAAATCTTTATTCAATAATTACATTATAAATTATTATTGATTTAATATTATTTATATGTTGTGTCGTCTAGTTTCAGAATCGGTCACCTCCAAGAAATACAATTTTTGGTTAAAGATAATTTTTAACACACTTAGCAAAAATTAGATAGGAATCTTCAGTTTTATAGCATTAGGACAGTATATTTGGAAACACAATGTAAAGTGGCGGGAGGGGGGGGGGGGTTATTGAAATTTTTGTTTTCGATTTGGCTGCTTTTGCAACTTACTTTGGAGTTTGTAGATTTTGCAAAAACCTGAAATTACTTTTCTCTAAATTTAATGTGATATTGGCTTTTAGTGGATGCAAATGCGTAAAAATATTTTGTTCAACTAAATTTTTATGGCGAAGCACTGAAAAGAAACGATCATTGGTAAGCTCTAGAAGAATTCCCACATCTTCAAGTTGTTTGTTGCCAGAAATGAAAGAAATTATGCAAAATATATCACATATGGGCAAGGGTTTATGAATCACAAACTTCAAAGTATTGGGAAACGACTGGAGCATTAAACAAACTAATTTAAACACGTCGCTATCACGTGCTGAATTATCATAAGCACGTTATTGTATTAATAACATATTATGATAGACGTCAAGATGATTAATTTATCAAAATATGCAAACTATGACTCTATTATGATGTCAATCAATTATGTATCATGTTTTCACTAGTAGCAGATTACTAATAGGAACAACCTAGTTTATGTCTAGAGGCGTATGTTTTGTAAGGCAGCAATATTAAAACTTTAATGTTTTTGAATATAAAGAAATAAGCACCTTTTAGTGGAAAGTGTTTAATAAAAAATGAATTTCTAATAACTACATTACGTTTGAAGTATTTTTTCTACTTTTCAATAAACTAATATAAAATTCTCTCACGATTTAAGTGCAGCAAAAACCCGTATACTTCCCGTCTGCTATTTTCAAAATACTAAAATTTATATAAAAATATTGAAGAATATTTTATTGATTAATTAAATATATACAAAAAAATCTTAAATTTATTAGATAAAATTCACTTACAGTTTTATGAAATTGGAGTGAGGAAGGCACAGAAAAGTATTTTGGCTTGTTGCGTCATAACATGTTAATTTACATCTGGTTATCACCAGGTGTATGATATTTTTAAAATTTGCCTGTTTTACTTTTTCATATCATAGGATCATTTTACCTTTACCTTGACTGATTAGGAAACACTTCTTCCACAAACTTTTCCGTAGTTGGAGAAAACGCGAAACTAAATTATTAGAAACTTTGTATGTAATAAGAGAGTGCAGTCACAGGCGAGAGAAAACATAACGTTTCTTTAACCCTTAAATGCATATTGTATCATTTTCGATACCATAAGTGTTCCCGATTTATTGGGGGTTTTATTCACATATTCCGTATTCTCACCAGAAATTTAAAAGAGCAATTTTCACTTTACTTAATGACAGACCATTCGTAATTAAATAAAGAAAAATTTATTATTTAGATTTTTCTGATATGAATTCTGATTCTTTGAATTGCGCATTTTTTGGAACGCGTTCTATCCTATGCATTTAAGGGTTAATCAAAAAGTGAGAAGTTATTGTTCGGAAGAGCAGAAGCGGCATTCAGTGGATATGGACATGGTCTGTTTTAAAAGTCGACGAAGAAAGTTTTTAAAAGTTGGTGTACATAGAGGTAGTACATATTGCCCCTGTCGTTATTTATGTCAAAAATCATCCGTATATTTAAGGATTACTATCTCGCAATATTTTCAAAGATTTTTTTCGCAAATCATTATTAAAAATGCTTTTATAATTTTGTAACGGTAAGTAGTTTTTTGTGAATGACCGTAAATCGAAAATTTTGTGGAACAAAAAATTATCCTTTTCTCAAAAACCATGTGACCTAGGATTATCGCTATGATTTAAACTAATGTCTACTACTACTAATTTTTTCATAATTTTAGTTTCGGTAAATTCAGAAATAGATGCGGGGAACAATTTTGCTTTACATTTTCGATGATACTTCTAAAAACATAATACCTAAAATTAACAGAATTGTGTGTTTGAATATAGCGTTACAAAAGCTCTCACATGATACCTCATACAATATACAAAGAAACAATTTTCTTATTGAAGTAACTTAATTTCCTTAAATATATTTGTGTATGTTTAAAAATCTGTAAATGTGTGTGTCAATAGTTTTTATTACTTCCCCCAATTTGAACTTTCCATGTTGCATTGTTTACAAGTAAAAATGTTGTGACAGATGAATGGACAGACAGACAGACAAATGAGTGATCTTTTAATTGTTCCGTTTTCTATTTTAAGTACAGAACCATAAATATTAAAAATATTTTTATCTTTGTTTTATTCTTTTTATCTTGTATTAAATCTAAAGAAAACAGTTAATATTCGTATGGAAATCGAATATTAACGAATCGAATATTATTATTTTATAAATTTTCTAAGATCTGCAAATAAAACTTCTGGAAGTTTGCTTTCTATTAAAAATCTTGAAAATGTTTAATACTGAATTGCATTAAATAAATTATTCGTTGTTTTATTAAATTTGAAAAATATTTTTTCTATGAATAAAAACGTTCTTAATGCTAATATAATAAATGTTTTACTACATTCTGTTACTACCATAGCTGAAAACTGATGCCAGTAGAACACCACATTTGATAAAATAGAAAATAATGCTTTTGTGAAAAAAAATATAAGGGTAGAAAACCAACGAATAGAAATGCATAAATAATGCATAGAAATATAGTAAACAGCCGTTTAGAATCTACTATAAAGATTCATCACCAGTACAAGACTCAGCGTGCCAGAAAAAGCAAAGCTGAGCAAAGCGACAGAGAAGCACAGGCTTATATACACGTTACATGAGCGAATGCGCCAAAAAGCAACCAATGAGAAGAAAGCAGCAGTGTTTCTTCTATTAAGCAGCGTTCTTCTATTGTCAACATTGTTTGTCTTCACAACATAGGTTCAACTTTTCCTGAGCCATCATTATCCATAAGTGTCTTTCTAATCTTGATCTTAATTTTCGGGAAGCTTCTAACACCATTAAAAATTCTCACTTCATAGGCAATGACTTATGAAGTACAAATTATTTTAAAAGATTTTGGAAGTCTTTAATTTAATACTTTTTTTTGTTTTCTTTATCCATTCTCCTGTAGATGTCTCTACTTGTCCCCCCAGTTGTTTATGCTGCTTTCTTCTTTTTATTGGTTGTCTTTTGGCGAGTTCGCTCCCGTAACGGGTATATAAACCTGCGCTTCTCTGTCGCTTTTTTTCTAGCACGCTGAGTGTTCCACAGATGACGAATCTGGATAGTAGATTCGAAACGGTTCTTAGCAGCATTTTTATTAATTATTTGTGCATTTCTAATCTTCGGTTTTCTATCGTTATGCAAAATTTGATATTAGACAGTTTCGAAAAGATATTTCCCCCTCATTTGAAAAAGGAAGTTTGGAATTAAATAAGTCTAATACAATATTTTGAAGTTACGCGTGCGCCAAAATCGTAGGAGATGGCAGCTATACATTAATGAAGACAAAAAAGTTTGTTTTAAATTATTATAAGGTAAAAAAGCATCTTAGATTTCAGGAAATAAAATGATAAAGAATTTACAAAATTATATCATAAGAGGTTTTCTATTTTAGAATTGCTAATAAGTTCTCGCCAGTTTGTAATCTTTAATAAACCCTGATTTTAAAATAACTATTCTAATTAAAAGTTTAATTTTCCCTTAAACTCTGTAACTAAACTCAAAATTTAAACACTTATTTTATTAAAACATGTAGAAATAATTTCCTGTAATTCAGTTGATCATATGTATGAAAATATATTTAAAAGTAATAATTATTTTACAATAGATTTTTTAAAGATTCCTTTAGCAATAGAGACTGACCAAATAATAAAAAAACGAAAAAATGAAGCTACCAAGTGACACATAGATCTGTTAAACTAAAGATAAACAAAATGAAAATAAATCTATCGAAGTAAAGTAGAACAGAAATTAAACAAAATAAATTAAAGGAACGCATCACTGGCTGGCAAACCAGCACTCAAAGAGCGGCGAAATCACTGCTGTAAGTCAATCTAAAAAACTTCTAAGGCAACAAAGTGGAATTTTTTCTTTATCTGTGATTTAAACTGTCCTCTTCGGATAAGATCTAAAGAAAAAGAGTTTTTATCGGTAATAAAATCTTGTGTTTCTTATAAAGATTGTAAATATCCGTATTAAACTCCTGCACACTTGCTCTCTGTATAAAGCTTACAACTGTTAAACATAAGCATATCAAACAAAATTTCATTGTATATAGCATATTTGTTATTTTTAATGTTTTATAAAATTTTTTAGCGTAATTAAAAAATTATTTTTCGCCAACAAAATTAAGAATTCATCCCTTAACCCTTTCAGGGCCAGGGTACGCCTATTCGTAAAATACTGAAAGCAGTAAATGTCACCGGAAGTTGAAAAAAATATTTTAAAATAATGAAACGTTTTGATTCATAATTATAGTAATACACTTTATAAAAATCACCATAATGTAAAAATCAAAGCAAGATGCACAGTGCCCTTACCGAGCTGTATCATTTTATCTCGAAACGCGTGCCCCGCTTTTATATTTATTGTATTGTGATTTTTACAAAGTTTATTATTAAAATTATTATTTATCGCCAGTATATTCCATGTTTTTTCGCTTTAATTCGCAGTCTTAATGGAAGAAAAATCATCGCTCCAATATTCTGGTATCAATGTGGAAGTTAGGAATTATAATTAGATTGTTCAAAAAGGAGCCTTAGCTCTTATAGCGGTTAAATGCAAATGATGCTGTTTATTGATAGACGATCTGCGACCGAATTTTCAATCTTTAACAAGTAATACATTTTTAAGTAAAAAAAAATAATACACAGATTTAAAACAAGAAAGTTTCGCCGTAAAAATGCAAGTGATGTTGTGGCAATCGTATGGTGATATTAATTTTTAATAAAGAAACAAAATATCATTTCTAAAATCTACAATTTCTTAAGAATGTTTTAGAAACATTAAAACATTAAACACCTCGGGTTGTATACGCATCTTCGAAAACGTGATTCTTTTATATGAAACACAAAATTGAGGATAATAAGTAGCTAAATTCAATTTTGCATATTTAAAAAAATCGTAAAAAAAGTTAAAAAATTATAGACAGAGCTATTATAGAACATTAGATGGATTCAAGAAAGTACTGAGCAGCAAAATGTCCAAGCCATGCAGAATTTCTAAAAAATACACTCCATAGACTCGCTTCATATTTTACCTTTCGAATGCAATTCGTTAAAATACAAAGATCATTAATTTATTAAAGAGAACAAACACTGAATGACAAGTCCAAAACAAATAGGCTATTTAAATCTTACGAATTTTTTTTCTGTAAAAATAGTTAAAAATTAAAATTAGGAAGACTTTAGAGAAAGATTTTCATTCATTAGTATATATATGCAATAATAAAATTTTTTCGCGATTTTCCCGTTTCGGTTTCGTTTCAAATTCTTATAAAAATATACTTTTATTTATATTTCAGTAATATGCTAAAATTTAATTATCAGCTAAGTTCCCCTTTTTCCATGATTTGGTGCAATCTGCTACTTATTTTCTTAAAAAGAACTCAATAGTATTATTAAAATGTCAATTTTTTATTTAGAACTAATTATCTATATCATTATTTCACTTCTCATTTTTAGAATTAAAAAATATTTTCTCGGAAGTTTATTTTTGATGTGTTATTAAATTTCGCCTGCGTACCCATAATGCTTTGCAATCTTACGGGCATTTTATATCTGTTCAATTTTACAATCTTCCGCTAGTTTGGAAAGATTTCGAACATGATGTTCCACTTACTAATCAATAACATAATTGGATACCTCTCTTTTCCTCCCTCGGATGGCGTTTATTGGATGTTAAACGCTTATTATAATCCTTAACTCAAGCACGAATGTACGATTCCGCGATGAAAACGCACGGACGCGAGGTTAGAGACAGAATTCAGCTGCACTTTCGACTGTCAAAACTATTCACGCCAAATACCGAACTTTGTTCGAAAGTGTGTGATTCGTCATGTTACTCCAAGATGCTAAGTTTTGTAGCTACTCTCCCCCCCTTCAAACGCTGTGACACAGGTTTAGGATAGAGAAATCACGTCATTTTTTAATTTTTGTAGTGGACTAACGACGGAAATAGTCGGAGAAACAACACTTTTGTAAGATGTGAGTTTGATTTATTCCATCGTATTTAAGTGGGAGCGGCTTTAGTTATTTGAAATGCGGAATATCATATTGAACTGACGAAAGAATAAAGGACTAATAACTGATCTCTTGCATTATTTCTGGAGAAATTCCCATACACGTCATGTCCATTGCCTTTGACTCCGGCCATTAAATCAAGAAGAAATTCCCCTGTGACCAATAGCTTTCATCGCATTAATCGACACCAGTTTCTTTTCGTCAGATCATCAGGTGTTATTCTACGATAATCTGCTTATCATCGCAAAAGCCGGACAGGATGAAAATCCTTTTACAAGAAAGATTGAGAAAGTCCTTCTCATTTTATAGAAATTGTGCTAAAGTTTCACTTATAATGTGTGTTACATCAACAGTTCGACGGAGATTCGGAATTCCCCAGTGCTTCTGAAATTATGTTCGAATTACTAATAGCCTCAAACTTGGAACGTTAAACTTGTGTGTTTTTACCGATGCTTCATACACATTCCAAGTTATTTTTTTCCGAAATTCTATTTAAAGCAAGGATCGAAGGCTTACCTAACAAGAAATAATTCCATTGATGTGTTCACGATGCTGAAAATTCCGACTCTTGATTAACTTCCAGGAAATCTTTTTTTTTTTTTTTTTTTTTTTTTTTTTTTTTTTTAATAAAATTTAGGTTTTTTTTCGTCTCAACTTAGCAAGACATCTTATAAGGTCAATTATTTATTTTATTTTGTTATTGTTTTTGAATTTTTAATATTCATTTAATTATTTAAATTATCGATTTTATTATTATTATTGCATTTATAAAATATATGTATTTATATATGTATACTTTTGTTCTTAAATTCATTATTTATTCTAGAGATTAAATAGTTTTTTTAGAACTACAGTTTTCGAAATTAAATGCTCTGAAAATTTTCAATTGAATTATAGATTAAATTTGCAATATGACTGCTTAAAGATATTTAAAATTGATAGAAGTTCTTAGTCAAATTTAGTATTTTATATAGTACATTCCATGTTGTTATATTTATTATTTACAGTATTGTTGAATTATTCACATTTTTCTATTTTTCTTTATGCATTATATTTTATAGAGTAATTTATTTACACTATTGAAATTATTATTTATTATTAGGAATGGATTTTCTTACAATTTTTTAGTTGTTTTAACAATTAAACTTATTGGTAAATTTATCATACGAGATGAATATTTCCAACTGAGCAAAAAATTGCCCCGGCCGGGAATCGAAACCAGATCCTTGGCTTACAAGGCATATGCTTTAACCATTAAGCTAACTGGGCGACAACTGATGGGCAGTTTTCGCTCAGATGCCCTTATAGTTCATAATATCTGGTCTATAATTTAGACAGCTCGACAGAATAAACCAGAGGCAAAGGAATTCCATGTAACGATAGGAGATATACTTTTATTTTAACACAATGAAACTGATTGGTAAATTTATTATACGAATTGAATTTCCAACTGAGCAAAAAATTGCCCAGGCCGGGAATCATTGGACTTATAAGCCATTGGCCTTGTATGCCAAGGATCTGGGTTCGATTTCCGACCTGGGCATTTTTCGCTTAGTTGGATATATTCAATTCGTATGATAAATTTACAAATCAGTTTGATTGTGTACTTTCAGAGGAAAAAAATGCATCCCCCCCGGAGCCACAGAATTTCCTCCCGGAGAAAAATGTCTGAATTCAATACTGATAAAGCGTTTGCTAAATTATTGTTTTGTACTAATTTAGTATTGCTTTTGTATTACATAACATTTTAAATAAGTTGCAGTTTTAATAAATTTATATTAAATTCACATTCTGAATGCGATTGGTCTATGACAACTTTAAATACGATTGCGATTAACAAATCCGAAGAAACCTATTGGAAAACATCCATCAGTGAATTTGAATGGGAACATCGCCAAATAAGTCAGCTACAGCCAAGTCAGTTTCATGAATGGAGACTTATTTTGTTCGCCATATTTGGCGATATTTTACTAAATGTCGCCAAGCAACAAATTTGGCGAAAACGTGGCATTGACACAGATAAACATGTAATTTTACGCTTATGGTTGGGAAAACGGGTACAACAATGAAAATTAATTTGCGAGAAATTACTAATTATATTAGTTTTTGCCAAGCTATTAAAAAAGTACTGAACCAATTTCGATGATAAGTAAGTCGTACCAATTCGAGAGCAGCCTCTTTCACTTAACGCAAAAACCAAATTAATCAATTGGATAGTTTCGGAATAATCGGTGAACATGCATAGAAAAATAGAATACATACGCGTCGATTTGATAGCCTCCTCCTTTTTCGAAGTCAGTTAAAAAGCATTGTTTATCAACAGAGAATATTAGTACAATCTAAGTAAAAAAAAAATCATATCCTACTTATAAAATTAAATTAAAAGCCGATTTAGACGCACATGGATGAGTAAAACTTAAAAAAAACAATTATAAAGATAGAGCAAACGTTTAAGGCAGAAAATCGCAATATTGCATCAGTAGCAAGTGAGCAAAAATATCAAAGAAAGTTACTTCTGTCATCGAACCTAAAAGAATTTTGAGGAAAGAGATTGATTTTTTCCCCGTTGAAAAGTTTTTTTTCATCTGCGTTTTATACTCTAATCTTTGAATTAGGTCTCAAGAAAATCAGTTTATATCCGCAAAAAAACTGTTTTATCTTATAACACTTTTGAAGTCTTCGAAGAAAATTTCTGGAAACTTGCCGTTTGTAAGAAACTTACGATTATCTCCTATAATATTAATAGAAAGAAAAATTCATTTTATATTTCCTTCCTGTTTCTTATTATGCATTAAATCATGGTTGTATTTATTTAAACTGTGATTAACAGAGGCTTTTACAATCTAGGTCAAAATATTTTAAACGCCAGTTATCGAAATTTACTGTGATAGGTAAAAGAAATTAAAATTAATTTTGTTATATGATACATTTAGTGCAACGTTTGAAAAGTTTTGTCATAATCGCATTTAAAAATATTTGGTACAACATTTAGGAGTGCTTTCAAGTGTTTTACTTGATGTTATATTTTAATTTTCATTATTTTTTAATTTAAGAGAACAAAATGTTCTCAACGTAGGCAGTTATAAATATTGAAACATTTTTAATATTTTAATTGCACATGCTGTTTTATATAAAAATGTAAAGAAACTTCATGCCTTTAAATGAAAGAAACATTTAAAATATTTATAAAATCAGATATTCTACATTTGTTTTAAAATTTTTGGTTTACTGATTTATTATTTATGTACCACTTTATCAAACAACATTGCATATTTTCTCTTCAGTATTTAGTTATCCGACAGTATTTATAAATTTATACATAAATATATCTTGAATGTACTGCATTCAGGGCTCCCAAATGGTCCGCGAACTGAACATCACTATTTTTAACATAAAATTTTATGGTAGGTTTCTGCAGTATTTGTGCTAGGTAAGGGTACGCTAGGTAAGGTACCTTCGAAGGTATGTTCCGTGCAATCCGCAAGAAAAATCTAAAAAGAAAATAATTCTTTTAAGAAAATATTGATGTTCAGTTGGCGGGCCATTTGGGAGTCCTGACTGCATTTCAACTACAGGATATATTTATATGAACTTGCATGTATTAACATACAGCGCTTTGCGAAAGTTTAGACAATGATGGATTACGCTTCTATATACAGAAGTACGTAACAAATTTTTAAAACTCATCTGTCATAAATTACTAATGACTTATCCTTTTGCCACAAACATTATATTTTAAATTACACCTTTACATTATACATAAAGACAAAAAAAAGTATACATAGTATACAAAACATAAGTATAGACAATCTATATATTTACAGAAAAATAATCATAAATTAAATTCGAGTTGCTCTCACATTGTCTGCAATTAGTGCTATAATGGGATTTGCCATCTAAGAAATTAAATCCTGCGTCACTTGGGGGTATTTTTCGTACCAAACACATTCAACTGTAGCTCAAAGCTCATTAACACAATTGTATAGCAAAAATTTTGATAACCTTATGAGGTATGATGTCACAAAGTTTTCGATTCTGTCCAAATCAGCAGTACACGTCGGTCAGTTGAGATCAGTAGTATTTTGAGAGTTAAAGCATGTTTTTATTTTGTATGCAACATAACAGACGCATTATCATGCTAAAATACGTACTATGGGCGAGCTAAAGTTTCCCCAAATGATTGTAAATTGTTCTCCAACGTATGTATGTAGTCTTGCGCTGTTTGGAAACCATTAAATAACTCCAGAGATACTCAAGCATTGAAGGAAATTGAGAACAAAATCACTAAATAGTCACTTGCTTGTTGTCGACTAAAGCACGTCCCAGGCACTTTACGCAAGTCGTGCCAATAGTATGTCCACCCATTTCAACCATTCAAATTACACATTTTTTTGTTACTATATATTATAGTACACCACTTGGATCCATATGTCATATGTTTATAAGTCCATTACATTCAGGTTTTCTTAGAACCTTGCGTAAATACGGGTTAGGTTCCCTTAGAAAGACCCCCACTAAGGGCATCCCTCCCCCGGGCCTATATCCCTAGCGCAGATAATCGGCCGTCACAAAATACACCAACACACACCATTACATTCAAGCCAATTAGCAGTGAGATTTCAAAGGTTGTTGTTTTATTATTTTCATGTAAATTGATTTATCCCTTTCTTTAATTCATCTACGAATCATATCCATCGACACAGAAAGTCCTAACTTTCTTTTAATGGGACTAGCAACCATCATTCGTGTAAATGCCAGTTTATGGATCTTTCTGTCATCTCATGTTCTGGTCAGATCAATACAAGATCTTCCAGATTTATGTGTTGGTTTAAAGGAGTCACCCTTACACTATACTTCATAGATAGACCTCTTTGGACTAATCAATGTAACTGAAATTTCTGCAACAGTCTTCCTTTTTAGGTAGATTTCGTATGAAATACTACCTATTGCATTGTCTCCCATGTTGGAATTTCTGAAAATTTTTTGCGGATCTACACGAATCATGACTCCTAGACCCCAAAACTACCATCAGTAAAAAAGTTTATATATCTATCTATCTATCTATCTATCTATCTATCTATCTATCTATCTATCGGTGTATATCACTTTCTTCTAGACACGATAACTTCCATAATTATGCTCAGATCTTCTTCAAACTTTTACATAAAATCAAGGGGCATAAAATCTCGGTTAAGTTCGTTAATGGGCAAAATCTGACCAAGGGGGTGGAAGTTAGGAGGGTTTTTGTGAAAACAGAAAAAGCGCGATAACTTTTTAATTAAAATAGATATCGAATCAGTTTAAAGTTTATATTACTTCTAAAAAATGAGGAAAAAGTTTATGCGTGACAGATTTTTGATAAAGTTAAAAATGGGCTGATGGGGCGAAAAAAACATGGTTTTTGGGAGAAAAAAATTCATAACTTCGTCAATTCTCAAGATATCAAATCCAACTAAATTTTATATAAATGTACTCAATATTATCTAAAACTTTTGTATTTACAAGTTTTTGATAGGACCAATTTTTACCGATGAAAAAAATTTAAAACGAAAAGAAAAAGGGGGGAGGAAAAAGAAAAAAACCCATAACTTACTCAATTCTTAAGCAATTAAATCTAATTAAATTTATTTTACATCTTCAGAATAATATCTACAACTTTTATATTGACAAGGTTTTCATAGAACCAATTCTTATAGCAAAAATAAATTAAACAAAAATAGGAGTTGGAGAAAAAAGCTCAAATCGAAATTGCTTATATTCTGATTCATTTTAAAATTCATTTTTGATTTTAAACGCATCCAAATGACAGATCCTCTTATTTAGCAACTATATAATGCGACGTATTGGCCAATTTTTTGATAAAGGCAGAATATATTTTTAAAAAGGCTGCCAAAAAAGGTATTTTGAACAGATTTCCCGAAGTTTTCATCATTAAAAAATTCATTAAGTATAACAAATTGCGTTTTTATGAGTCATTTTAAAATTCATTTTTGTTCTCAATGCCATCCAATTTACAGGTCCTATTATATAGGAACTATACAACTTGACGTATTGGCCAGCTTTTTGATAAAGGCAGAATATATTTTTTAAAAGGCTGCCAAAAAGGTTATTTTGAACAGAATTTCACGAAGTTATCCTGATTGGAATTTGAGGAAATTTAAGAAATTGCGTTTTTACCGAGTCATTTTTAAATCTTTTTTTGTTCTCAAACGCATCCAATTTACAGGTTCTCTTATTTAGGAACTATATAATGTGACGGAGTGGCCAGTTTTTTGATAAAGGCAGAATATATTTCAAAAAAGGCTGCCAAAATGGGCACTTCGCACAAAATTTCCCAAAGCGATCATGATTAATGAACTGTGGGTATTCAAATAACAAATTGGTTATTTTATGACTCATTTTTAAATCCAATTTTGCTCTGAAACGCATTCAATTGACAGTTTTTTGTTACTTAGGAACTATATAATGTGCGTATTCGTCGATTTTTTGATAAAGGGTGAATATATATATTTTAAAAGCTGTCAAATTAAGCACTTCGCAAAAAAATTTCCCAAAGCGATCGTGATAAAAGAATTGAGGTTGTATTCAAATAACAAATTGTTTATTTTATGACTCATTTTTAAATTCAATTTTGCTCTCAAACGCATTCAATTGACAGTTATTTGTTATTTAGGAACTGTGTAATGTGCCGTATTGGTCAGATTTTTGATAAAGGCTAAATATATATTTAAAAAAATCTGTCAAAGTGGGCACTTCGCACAAAATTTCTCAAAGCGATCTTGATTAAAGAATTGTGGATATATTAAAATAATAAATTAGTTATTTTATGACTCATTTTTAAATTCAATTTTGCTGTCAAACGAATTTAATTAACAGTTTTTTGTTATTTAGGAACTATATAATGAGCACATTGGTCAATTTTTTAAATAAAGTAAGAATATAATTCAAAATATATTGTCAAAATGGGTATTTGAGTAGAGATGGGCATTTTTTTTTTTTTTTTTTTTTTTTTTTTTTTTTTTTTTATTTAGATGAAAACTTTTCGAAATCTACCTCCGCCTGTAGGCCATGCCGAAAGGGATTTTTATTTTAGATTCACTACTTCAGTTACCGCATCTGACTGAATATTTCTAGCTTCTGGCACCTTCACTAACTGTTGCTATAGCAAGGTATACTTAAATACTTCAGACATGCGACATCGTGACTTTAAAAATTTGCATTTTCCGTGGACAGTTGCCAGAAAATTAAAAAAGTGTCTAAACTTTTAAATATGCACTCTTCACTTTTTTCAGTTAAATTAAATATTATCCTATATTAAAATCATTATTTTCATCCTAAAATGCTTAAAATACATTTAAAAATAAGTACAGCCATTTGTACAACTCGAGAGCTCGTATTTTGTAATTAAAGTTTAAATAACACCAGTGTCTAAATTTTTGCTGAGCACTGTATATTAACAGGACCTACCAAAATCTTAATAAAAATAAATATTTTAACAATTGGAATACAAATGAAATGCTTTGTACATACTTGCATTTGGGAATAGGTAGGGGTAACTATCCAGTGAACAGAAAGTACTTAAAGATGTTTAATAATCAACAAAAGTTGATTTTGTATAATAACGTCATACATAACATCAATATCTATACGAATTGATTCTGAATTTTCTATTATAAATTGTGTAAACTACATAATTTAGAGTTATTGAAAATACGCATGTTTTATGAATTCTCCGTTGTATAAACACGAGTTTAAAAAGTAAAAATGAATTAAATAAAAAAAATTTCGTCTAAAATTCACTTGTAAAACTTGTAATATAAAAAGAACGTATTAGGTTGTACTTTAGTAAAAACATAGGAAGAAGTTCCATTAATTTTGTAAACATGAAATTGTAATTATTCCGCGTGGTTTGTTAATTTTTACTGAGGAATAATTTTTCACATTTCGTAAACAAAAAGTAGAATTCCACGAATCCATTAATAGCATGTGAGAAACCACTTTGAAACATTTATCATAAAATGGATAAACATAATTTTTTTCTCTTTGTTAATATGATATTTTGAAGGCGGATAATAGAAATGAATTCTGTGAAGAAATACATATATTGTTCGAAAACAAGTTCTTGGAAAAACAATTAATTTTCGAATGACTTTTATCATTTTGTGATTGCTGAAATAATCAGAAGGTAATAAATCTTTATTTCTCGGTTAGTTACAATTATTTCTCACTAAAACAATTTTAATTTTTTTATCACCGCTATAGCTATACAAATGAAAAAAAAACCTTTGGTAAGGTTTGGTTAATACTACTCTGATTTCTAGGATGTACTTTAAAAACTCTTAGCACTACGTTATTGTACGCAGTATAGTTTTTGTATAAAAATACTGTATTTCAAAGTGAACTTTAATTTTATTTATAGATGCACCATCTATAAATATACAAAATTAATGTATTTTTATTATAATGTAGTTTATTGTTTCTTCAAATATCGTATATATTAATTTCACGCTTCTTTAATGGAGTATATTCCTTCACCTCGTCGACACCCTTCAGTTGTGTTCTTACTTTTTTTATTTTAATAAAAAATTAGATACATAATATTTGGTGAAAGTCTACATCGGGGGAGGAAATGGTCTTTTTTTACATTTTAAAATTGTATAATTCTTCATTTGTAATTTTCATCATTAATTCTACAAAAATTAAGGAAAACATAACATACAGACTGAGCATTCGTATGATAATGTTTAAACAATTTTCAACGTGATTATACTTGTTTAGAAGGTTTCGTTCCTACTTCATTTGTTTTAAGTCGATAATTCTAGCAACTGTGCAATTGCAAAAAATGTCAGATGCTATCTTAAAATTATTCTGTAAGGATTAAATTCGGGAATTCCTTGATAATTAATCTTTAACAAACAATTGAATCCGACTTAAGGAGATTATTTCTTAAAATCTTGTTTTGTGACAAACCTTTATAATTATCGAAATAAAAATTCTACACCAATCCGGTTACAGCAGACTTTATAGATAATATGCATGTGACGTCACGCACCCGAAAAAGGATGTACTTCTCAACTTGTGGTTGGCAAAAATAATAATTCTTGGAGAGTTAGTAATTTATAACGTATTATTTCCTGCGTATAATACAATAAAATTAATTTTATTGTATCGACGTGAGAATCACATTTAGTTTAGAATTTTCTAATGTAGTTTAATTTGAATTTTTGCCAACCACAAGTTAATCTGTCGCGAAAAAAGGCAGTTTGTTTACAAACATGCACATTATCTATCCAATTAAAGTTGTCTCTATCCAAAACTGGTGCACCCTTACTGAAATACCAAGTGATTGAAATTGATGTCTCAAATATGTCTGATATGGAAAAAGGAGGCTTATATGTGTCCCGTAATTTTCAAGTACAATATCAGTGATTTTTTATTAAAAAATAAATGTAGTTCTAACGCGTGAAAATTCTCCATATTTAAAAAGAGTTTTTCAGTAAAAAAATACTAAAAATTCCAGAGCCAGTGCGAATCCTGAGAATACTTTGTAATTTTGTCTCTAATATCAACTTTTGTTTTCTTTGTAAAATAATTATTACATACATTAAAAGCGATTATGTTTTATTATAAAACATTTCTCGATATATGAACTTTTATTGAGAGTGTGTAAGAGACAGTAAAAGAGAGGGTACCAAATGAAAGAGATGTTATAATTTTATAGCATGGTATGACGTGAACAACAACTAACAAAATATTTCTCAAAACTCTCAAAATTACAATAAAATATATGTGAAATTTAAAATATTCACATCCAATTCTTTTCATCCCTGAATACTTTTACGGGATAAACCACGAACACCTTTCAAAATTCTTTTCATCTAAGTATGGTGATATTAACAACAAGCAAAGAACAGCAGTAAGAAAAAAAATACGTTCACACAGACAACAAAAATAAATATTTTTTTCAGATTTTTAATTGTTTATTTTGAGAGATCATGAAACATTCCTTGTGGGAGACAGTAAAAAGCAATAAATAATGGCATGTAGACTGTTCAGAGTAAAACATATGATGGTATATATATTGTCAAATTAATTTAGCGACTTTGACGTGTACACCTAGGATTTTATATTTTTCGAGAGATAAATAGTGTTTGCGGTGCATTCGGTGACCCTGTGTACTGTGAAATAAGAAATGACAGTAGCTATCATTGTCATTAATTTAGCCTCGCATCACACCTGGAGAACGAAATGGTCTTTTGCGTTTTTTCATGTATTTCTACCGATAAATTACAATATTATATATTTATGGTTTTTACAAGGAAGAGGGTTTCGTGATGAGACAATCGCTGTTTCTGTGTGAAATCTGGTCAATTTAATCGAGACAGTTAAAATTTTAATATTGTTCTTTACCTTATTCTAGGACACATGATATTAAAGAACCACATTATAACTGGGATCACAAGTGTTCAAACGGTGCTGTCAGTAACGGTTTATATACTGGCAAAAATTCGTATTTAAAATAATCATGTATGTAATCCTTTATGTTGAAATATATAATTTTTACTTTTGGAAATTATTGTGTGCTTTTTTAATTGAGCCAAAATTAAGATGCAAAAGTCGAAGCCCGACCCGGACCCAAGCAAGAAATACTTACAGACAGCCCGACCCATAACCGACTCACGACAAAACAAATTTGTACGTGCCGAATAAATTCAAGTTAACAGATCTGGTGCAGGAATACATTACTTTTCAGCACTGTAGAATAACATATCTGAAATTCGTGGCGATTACAATCATTCAAGTTACTTAACCTGCAATATAAAACAGACACAAATGCAACTTTTTATGTATGTTTCATTTTCTGTTTTTATACGCATTCAATAAAAGTTTACCAATTTCACAATATTCATTACATAATGCTGTACAACTAAGTAACCCCATTAGCAGTACAAAATTATTTACCTGAGTCTAAAGTGATGACAATCCACCTGCAGTCAAATAACAGTTACATGCGTTACATGAATATATTAGCTGCATTAACAATGTACAGCATGGTGTTAATGGCTTGTCAAAGTTAAATATGGGACGTTATATTCAATGCAGTTATACAAATTGTTCAATCACGAATGAACACGTACAGAAATGATAGCAGAAAATTGTTCACATAAATTGACAATATACTGTAAAGAAAGATCTTGAATGATGACGGTTCATCACCATTTCTTCATAGCATAGATTTTTGAAGGTAATATTTAAAAATTTAATATTTCTTAAAGATATTTCCTGAAATACTCGCGCTTTTTAGTACGTAAAATCAAATTACATTACAGCATTTTCCACTAAATTTATCATGTTATATTATTCATTAGATTAATCTTCACAGTAAAAATTGCATTATCGAAAAAGAAAGTGTTTTCTTATTCTAGAAAAGTATGATATAACTACAAATGAAAATGTATAATGCATTTTGCGTATTTATTCACAATTTTGGAAAACTTTCTTTCCAATCTATCTCTTATCTATCTGCGAAATTTTGAAAAAAGGTTTATTCGGAAACAGTTACGAATATTTTATATAATGAAATAATGATTTTTGTCCTACCAGAATTCAAGATTTCACGATAATATGAATTCTCAATTTAATATTTCCTGCTGCGAAATTGCATTTATTCATCTAAACACAAGCAGGAATTGTGAGTTTTAAAAATTTAGTGTCACCACCGATGAGAGTACATGTATACTGGGTGTCTCAAAAATATTGCAACGAACTTTTAGGGAATGTAAGGAACATAATAAGGACTGAGAATTGCGCAGCAACCTATGACCGGAAACATGAACGTACTCCGATAGATTCAAAACATATTTCAGTTGTATTCCTTAAAGTACATTCTTTTTTATATAAAATAATGTTATTTACATTAGTTGCACATTTACGATCCATTCTTAAAGAGCATATATAAAAATTATGTATACGACGTCACCAAAGCAAAATAACACACAAATCTATCAAAATACGATCTAATTTTTCCAGAGACTCCATAAAAATTCGTGTATCTAATTATTCACATACTATCTTCATTTGTTTGTGACACAAACCATTCTAACGGCTTCAGTTATAAAGAAACATTGCTTTTACCCTCTATTTATCTTGGGGGAAATGTTTAAGTGGAAAACTGATTATTAAATGTTATTTATAAAAGATCCATGTTTTATCGAAATCCTTTATTTGTGTTTTCGTCAAAATTCGGGAAATGCTGTTTCACACGGATTAATAAAATTACAATCTTTTTAATAGGAATTAAATAAATAAAGAGAAAATAAGTCACAAAAATATTCTTTAAAATACATTTTTGTATAAAGAAAGTGATATACCTTTTGAAAAGTATGTTTGAAATAAATTATAAATCCCCCCTCCCCCATTTAAATGATAAATAAAAACGAAATAAAACCAAAAATGAACTCGTCTATAATTGATGATATTTGTGGCGTATCACGTATTTTAATTATATTTTTATTAGTTGTTAGGAGAAAATAATAACAAAAATATATATTAATTGATTTTTTCCTTTAATTGTCTAGAGAAATGGAGTACTTCACTTGCCACCATTATAGAAATATCTTAAAACGACATGCAAATTAAAAACTTAACAATAAATTGAAATGCCGTTTTCAAACAAATTGCATTGAAGCGTTTTTTCCGCTGTACACGATGCAAAAATTAAAAATAAGCGATGCTTAGAAGTTTAAAAAATGGCAGTCGATTATCAGTACTTATCCGTACAATGATAGCGCAGCTTTATTTTGCGGGTGAATTGTGGTAGCTGTAATTTATTTTTTAGTTATGACAGTTTAATTATTTTCTGGAAAAATATAGAATAATAGACTTAAATTAAAAATAGCTTTTCTAAAAACGATCCTTTATAAGCCTATGATCATTTTGAAAATACGGTCTTTTTTTAGCTTCTATTCATGTATTTTTCTGCAAATATTCCCGGTGTCACCAATAAATCCGATAATGAAAAAGTCATTTATTTTTCTTTTTTTACGCTTGACAAAAAGCTCTAGAAAATTAATTCATTTTAAAATTATGTAATTTTTGTTCTGTTTATTTTTTTAAATAAGAAAACAGGAGATAAAAAATAAAAAAAATGTAAGCTATGTTTGTAGAATTTCTAAATTGATTTTTCATCGTATACATAAATTATCGATTAAAATGTTCTTTGGGCACCCCTAATCCAGGGTGTCCATTAATAAAAAGAAATTATAAACTGAATTTAGGTCCGCTAAGGATTCGAACCCACAATGTCTGACTGCAAGCTCAACGAACTAACCGTTCGGCCATCGGTCTCACCTTCAAAGCCTCCCTGAAATGTTCAAATATCCTGAAATTCAAAAGTTGCTTTATATAAAAAGCTCGCCAAAAGTTAGCCATCCGAAGTTCTAAACGAAATTGGGATAGCGCATGCACGGTGATAGTCTTCGTAGGGAGAAATTGCTGTTTTGATCCACCAGTGACGGCAAATTGAAGGATAAGGACACACCTCACAGAGCATGCGCAAATGACTAAGGAGGGTAAATCTTTCAACGGCATGCATTGCGCGGCACCTTAATTAGGGTGAATCACCCAATGAGGGATCAAACCGTACCCCAAACACCTTTTTAGGCACGCGGGTGTCAAGTGGTAACACCTGTTCACCCCTGGCCGCCAAATGCATCTGGTTTGTCCCCTTTATTTTTAACAGTGTAAGATATAGCCTATGTTTGATGGGAAAACACCATCATTTTGGTACCATTACTTTGTAATTGGTTCGGTAGTTCCGGAGATTAGCTCATAGAAACAAACAATCTTTTCCTCTTTATAATGTAGATGTAGACAACGATGATTGAGAAAAAAAGTTAGTTTATTGAATAATGATACAATTGAAATAAAATTAAGATATTATGGAATGGCAGCATAATATGAATAAAAAAAAGACCTTATTAGTACAAAATACCTTATTAGTAAAAAATACCTTAAATAGTTTTTGTTTCATTTATTAATTATTTTAGAAAAATAAATTTAATTTATGAAAGCAAAAATATTGTATTTGAAAAAAAGTACATTTTTTAAATGTTGCAACCTTTTTTTCTAATCTGCAAAAAGTCACATAGGAAACTTAGCTGATAAATACCTGTATTATTCAAATTATCCTCGGTAGTCGATTCCTTCCACATATACAGGATTATTAAAAAAAGTTGACAAAATGATATGAGAAATCAGGCATAAGAGAAGGATAAAAATCACATAGAAACGTAGGGCCGCAAACTACTTATTGCATCACAAATAGAGGGTGTTTGTTCTAACTCAATTTAGATTGACGGTAATAACCTTCAGAAAATTAATCTTCATACCCTGAATGGGTCTAATCGACCCATATCTATAATTTGTTTTATACGATTCGCACCAGAATTTTTTTCACAAAAAAAGTTATATTAAAATGTTTTAAATAACACTTATGGTGTGAATTCTTTTTATTAAGATTGAGTAAAATTTGAACAGGGTAGGAAGGTTAGAGTGTATTATAATAAAACATTTAACAGACATTCGCACCTTTGTTGTAAATGTAATAACAATAAACAAAATTGACAGATGTGTTGCATTATGCTCCTCAGCAATATGCACTTGACATCAAATGTTTTGGACTGTGATAATCAGTTTATACGGTATCATCGATTGCTTGAGCAATATGTTTTTCAGATCTTTTTGTAACGTTATCTCATTTCACAGAAAATGCGATACATATTGTTACATTATTATTACAATATTTTATTTTCATTAAAATATTTACAGTCAAACTTGGTGTACCTAGAATGAAACACACTGTATTTGTAACTCAATAAGTAGTTTGCGACCCTACGTTCCAATGTGATTTTTTTATTCCTGTTGTATGCTTGATTTGTCATATTGTTTTGTCACCTTTTTTTTGAATCACCTTGTATTTTGCACTTGGTTCTTTATTTTCCGAAGATCAAGAAATATTTCTCAAGTATTTGTCCAGATTTTCCACAAAGAATTCAAAATCGAATTTGTCTAAATGTTTTTGACCAAATTCAATAAATACATTAAAAAACTGTTTAACAAATTAAAAATAAGTTTTATAAAAAATAATATTTCAACATAATATAAAAAATACAACAAATGAATTTTTTACACTACTTTTCCTTATATTTCTTCTTCAAAATCCATTTAACTTATTAAGCCGATTAAAAATATTTTACATTTTGCTCTTATGGATTAATGATGATACAAAACGACATATTTTTTAATAGCATGGTTAAAGATCAAAGTAAAGAAGCATAAAGAAACATATTTATAAAGTAAAATAAAAGTGATATGGAGAACAACATGTTTTTATGCAAATAAAAACGAAAAGCGTGGCACACTAACATTATTTACAAGGAAAATATTTTTTTTTTATCAAAGTTAATATCAGCTTTTGAATGTGTCAAATTATAATTCTTTTGCACAATACATTTTTTATTTTTTTTATTTTACACATTTTTAAAAAATATGGTAAAAAATGATTTGTCAGGTTAAAGGAACTCTGAATATGAATAAAGAAAGAAAGAGTCATAACTTATTATTTTTTTTGGCGTTACACTTTTTATGAATCTCTTAATATGCAATAACTTTTTTCTGCGATGCTTTTGTGCAGATCATCTTTATGTTATAATTAGTAAAATGTATTTATTATTCATTATAAAATAAAAGTTTATTAGTTTGAGTAACACAAGTGTTGATGTTATTTGCTTATTCATTTTTTTTATTGCAAGAAATAAATATAAATAGTATACACATGTTGACAAGACAAAATAATTGTTTCTAAACATGGTGAAACGTTATCATATTCTTGATTAACTCTGATGGTAAGAGGTAATTTTTTATTCAAAATCTTGTTAGAAAACATTACGAATAGGAAATTTTACGAAAATTTAATATTCCGATATAGATAAGTATTCTGTTGCGGTTGCCATTATAAAAACTGATTTTTTTTCGTTGCCAAAATTTTAATCATGCTTAATATTTATACAAACTAATGCAGAAATAAAACTATATATTATGTAAAGGAATAGAGATTAAAAAGCAAATAGATTCAATTTAAATTAGTTGGATGTAGCAATTTTTTTCTCTTTCTCCCTCTCGTGCGAGATAATATCTCAAAAGTCGCAATTACTGCGCCAAAATTTAATTCCAAACTATTCTCATCATGAGGATTTTAAAGATATGAAATTCCGTGCTTTAGTTTTTAAGATAAAGCTATTGCGGAAATCTCAGAAAATGGCAGCGCCACCTGGCTGGGGATTTGCACATAAACCTAATCAGGACCAATAATTATCCAGGTATAAAAGAATCGAAAGGTTGATTTATGCAATAGTTTTTGTGACAGAACAATTGCGGGAATCTTGATTTAGTATGGCAGCGCCACCTGTACACCAAAAAAATTAAAAAATTAAATTTATGTCGAACACTAACTAAATCTAAGCAACGTCCCTTATCGGACAATTGACAGGATAACCTTAGCAACAACTTGTGTAACTGAGTCTGGAATTTAATGAAAATTCGTGCATTAGTCCTGGAGATTTAGCTACTGCGGTTTTTATGGAAATTATCTACAAATTCTACAATTTTTACGTTGTTTTATCTTTACAAGAATGAAAGTATTGAATTCATGAAAATTTTCGATTTAAAGTTATGGACAGTTTTATGCGTTTTAGGGGTCAAATGTACAAAAAAAACACATTCTGTACAAAATGTCTGTCTGTCTGTCTCTGAGTCTGTGACACTCTGCAGTGTCTGTAGATGGCGCAAATATTGTGGGTGCTATATCTCAAGAACTAAAGCACGGAATTTAATGAAAATTTGTATCCAGTTAGTCCTTGATATAAATTTGTCCTGATTAGTTTTTGGTGTAAATTTCTCGATAGGTGGCGCTATAATACAGCATTTTTATGATTTCAGCAATAGTTCAGTCTCCAGCACAAATGCACGAATTTTCATAAACGTTTAGATTCTGTTAGTCCTTGACATGAATTGCTGTTTTCTATAATTTGATGTAAATCGCTCAACAAATGGCGCTGCTAAGCTGCATTTTGATCTGATTTCCGCAATAGCCAAATCTCCAGAAATAATGCCCAAATTTTCGTTAAACCTCAGATTCAGTTTGTCATAACACGAATAGACCTTTTCAACATATTGGTATAAATCATTCAACAGATGGCGCTGTTATGTTACATTTTTAGCGATTTTCACATTAACATTATTTGAATAAATAATGCACAGATTTTCATAAGACTTCTGATTTAGTCAGACCTATATAAGACATGTTGTTGTCTACAGTTTTGTCTAAGTCGCCTGAAAGGAGGCGTTGCTATGCGGCATTTTTCATGATTTCAGCAATAGCTCTATCTCAAGAACTATTGCACGGAATTTCATTAAACTTCAAGATCTGTTAGATGTTGACTTACGTTGTTGCAGATAAGAATTCTGTGCTAATTATCCAACAAGTGGTGCGACTATGCTGCATTTATGTGATTTTACCGATAGTAATATCTCAAGAGCTAATGCATTGAATTTCATATAACTTGAATCCATTTCATAGTCGTAGATTTCCACCTCATTTTCACATTGTAATAGCGAACTTTGAGGCAATAACGTGTGTGAAATAGAAGAAACTTTTGGAATTGCCATATCGGACTATTTTTTTAATATTTTGGATTTAGAAATGTTACGTATTATTAAATTTCCTTTGGAACTAATCAGATATCTAAAAGGAATATATAAAATAATAATCTTCCAACTGAATGCAAATAAAAAGAAATTGTCCATTGGTTTACTCTTCTGTCGTAATGAAAAACTGAAATTAATTATTTAAAAGTGACGTCATTTGCTTTTTACTATCTTGCATTCGTAGCAAGAAAAAAATATTGTCTCTATGAGAACAATACTATAAAAGTTTAAAATAAAATAATATTTCAAGAACATTATTAAATTATATATTTATAGCAAATCTCAAAGCGAAAGAATACTTTGAGAAAAATAAAAAAAATGCATGCGAAAACAACTTGAGCAGAAATGTTTTGTATATATTAAACTTATATATAACATTTACCTATGGACAATGTTAATTTGATCGCACAATAGAATCACACGGTGTATAACTAACACGGATAATAATTTTTTTATTACTTGATGCAGCATAAATGTCAGTTGCCTGCAAAAAATATTTTTGATTTATTCTGTACATACACTGGTTTCCAAAAATTAAGGAAAAATCACAAAAATAGCGATAACTCGTTCAAAAAGAAAGCAATCCGTATGAAATTTGCATATATTGTTAAATAAAAGATGCTGAATAAAAATATCAAATGCAAATTAGTGGCATTACAATCGCATTGTGTCATCCGTGAGGCACATAAAAATGCACGTTAGAGAGTAAGGCTGCATTTGTCGCTGTGATAGTGATACTATAAATCTAGGATAGCCAATTCATTACAATGACCGCGAGGCACCATTTGCCCGCAGAACTGCGATTTAGAGCTATTGGGAGATTGGAGGCAGGACAAAATCAGGCAGAGGTTGCTAGATGACTAAATATGAGTCCTTCGGTGGTTCATAGGCTTTGGAAACAATTTCAAACCACTGGTTCGGGTTCAAGAAGGTTCAGCCAAGGACGGCCAACGGTTTCGACAAGCGCCGATGACCGATATTTGCGGTTATGTATACGAAGGAATAGAACCGCAACCCCATCTCACCTTAGATCCTGCCTTGCTGCAGCCACTGGAAGGTTTGTGTCAATGTCTACTGTGCGTAGAAGGCTTCAAGAAGGTAGACTTTACGCGAGGCGATTAGAAATTTGTGTGCCGCTCACCTCACGTCACCGGAGGGAACATTTGATGTGGGCACGTCAACATGCCCACTGGATGGTTGATCAATGGAGGCGTGTAATCTTCACGGATGAGCCCCGGTTTAGCCTCCAAAGCGATAGTAGGCCTTGTTTGATTTGGAGAGAACAGGGAACATGCTATCATCCATCAAACATTCGTGAAACAGAAACATACGGAAGAGGCAGTGTCTGAGTTTTGGGTGGTATCTCTTTGGGTGGACGCACAGACCTCTCTGTCTTTCCACGGGGAACCGTGAATGCTCACGTCTATAGAGATGACATTCTTGATGCTTATGTGCGACCTTATGCCGGTGCAATAGGTAATGATTTCTTGTTACAGGACGATAACGCTAGACTGCACAGGGCTCGTATAGTGGAAGTTTATCTTCAGCACCAGACATCGCATGGAATTCATCGCATGGAATGGCCAGCTCGATCACCGGACTTGAATCCCATCGAGCATGTTTGGGATGCTTTAGGGAGACGTGTCGCTGCTCTCAATCCTCCTCTTCTCACCCTTGCCACGCTTACTACTGCTCTGGAAGAGCAATGGCTCTTACTTCCCAGGGAACTCATCGACCGCATAATTGACAGTATGACGCATCGCTGTATGCGCTGTATTGCTACTAGGGGTGATCATACGGCATATTAAAGGTACATTTCTTATACCAAACTGACAAACTGATTTTGTTAATTTTATAGTTATGCTATTTTTTGAAACGCCATAATTGTCTGGTAATTTCTTTTCATGTTATTTTGTACCTTATTATGCGTTGCATATTGCGGCTGAGTTTCGTTAAAATCTACATGTAATATTTTGAAATATCGCTATTTTTGTGATTTTTCCTTAATTTTTGGAAACCAGTGTATTACTATTCGATAAACATCTTATTGAAAATTTATATATAACTTAAAAAAAAACAATTTAAAATTTTAAATAAACCGAAAATATATGCATGGTGGCGCATTAAAATTGAAAACAAGTTGGAAATTGCACGTGAAGCGTAGCAAATGAGGTGCGTTCGTACGATAATGAAATTTAAAAAATATTACTCTCATATACCAATCTCATAAAATTTTAAATAGTGAATTACAATTAAAACGCTCATCAAACAATATGTTCTCCCTATACCATTATGTAATGCAATACTTTTGTGTGGCCTAGTAAATCAAAAACAAATTTTCTTTGCACCACAAATTATGTAAAATGTATATTATAATATGTTATTTATTGTTGCATATAAATTTTATTAAGTTCGAATGAGTGTAACACCATCAAAATGCATCTGAAACATTTTTCCCCATTGACCGTAATGTAACGGAATACTTTTGATTGTCCCTGTAATTGATCTATGCATCCGATTTTCATAAAATTTGAAATGACTCGACAAAATTATGTAATAATTATGTATTTTAAATTTCAAACGATTAAAATGCATTTGAAACTTTTTTCCCCATTGACCGTAATGTAACGGAATCGTTTTGATTGTCCCTGTATTTGATCTATCCATCCGAATTTCATAAAATTTGAAATGTCTCGACAAAATTATGTAATAATTATGTATTTTAAATTTCAAACGATTCGGTTGGGTAGTTTTTGCGTTGTTATATGCGGACGGACAGACAGACAGACAGACGGACATACAAACAGACAGACAGACAGACAGACGGACTGAGCGACAACAATAGGTGCTACGTATTTACATAATTACGAACGCACCTAAAAAGACTTAAAACGAAAATACTTCCTTTCGAGATATTTAACCCTTAAATGCATAGGATGGAACGCGTTCCAAAAAATGCGCAATTCAAAGAATCAGAATTCATACCAGAAAAATCTAAATAGTAACTTTTTCTTTATTTAATTACGAATGGTCTGTCATTAGGTAAAGTGAAAATTGCTCTTTTAAATTTCTGGTGAGAATACGGAATATGTGAATAAAACCCCCCAATAAATCGGGAACACTTATGGTATCGAAAATGATACGATATGCATTTAAGGGTTAAAGCCCGTCAATGATTAATGTACAAATCTGATATAATAGAATTTGGTATGCACACGCAATTCTGTTCTGTACATGTTTAGGATGATATCATCACACATCGATTGTAACATTTACTTTTCAATAAGTACGCAAGCAATATAAATAAATAAATATATATATATATATATATATATATGCGCTGAACTGCAATGCAGTTATAAATGAGAAGTGTCTCTACCTGACGCAAGATCTCATCTGCTTTGTGTTTTGAAAAGATGATCTGATGAATAGCCCTCACATTTCGACAAGTAAGTAACCCTTTATTTGCACTGGAATATCTGTACTAGAAAGGACAATCATATCTGTGTGTAACGCATACGTCATTTTGCGAATTGGAACAGTTTCAAATTTAAAACGAAAATTTCGTTTTAATATTTTTGCTTTGGTAAATTTTTAAATTTCTAAACATCGCAACATTTCATTTTTGCCACTGTCGTATAGAGAGAAATGTGATTTTAATTGCAAATTGTTTAAAAGTTGCAACTCAAGTTATTTTTAAGTTATTGGTTTTTTCAGTTTTTAATATTTTGTATTTTAATTGCGGCATTTCAGGTACTCCAGCTCTACTGAAAGTGAATGAATAACAGTAGATTAGTGCATCTTTTGTTAGCATTTTCTCATGAAAATTGAAAAAAATATTTGATATTAAAATACGTGGTATTTCAAGAATATTGTCTGCGATAAAACCCGGTAAATTTTGATTTTATTTTATTTTCATTTATCAATTAAATAGTTTTTAGTTTATTGAAACTTAGTTTACAGATGATACTGCTCTTTCTCTTTACAAAAATATGTATTTGAGAAATTGTGAAAGAATGCACTTTTATTAATCGTCTATAATTTACTTTAACCCTTTATCTACCGACGCACAGTGTAGTATTTCGCTCAAAAAGCTTGCCAAAAGTGAAAATTTTAAATTTCGCATTTAGTTGATCGTTTTCTGGTTGGTATAAGAGGACTACCCTATGCATATGGTAACGGGTTCGTTTCTTTCTGTAGACTATCTAATTGTCTAGTATTTTACTTGGAAATCATGGTTTTTGCATTTCTCATTTTAAGCTTCTGATCTTTGCATCAATTTATCGAACGTCTAAAGAATTATTTTAAGTCGAACTTCAGAAACATTATACAGTTTTTAAAGACGAAGGTATATACTATATTTTACATACATATTTTTGTAAATACAGTACAAGATAATTATAATGTTCAAGTTTGAAACCACAGATTTTTTGGGGTTAAATATTTTATATAAATTCGTTATTTTAATAGGGAGTTAAACTGAGTGCAACAGGAACTCTTGTGTTTTCATAATGTATAGACCTTCTAATTAAAAGATATGAAATAAAATTTGCCCCGAATAGCCTCCCATTTTTTTAATAAGTAAAACAACATTTCATGAAAAAGTTTTTGAAAAGCAGTTTTTTTATGTTATTAAACTTTTAAAATTTATATACAGTTTACATATAATATATACTGTAGTTTTTATTCTTACTTAATACCCTTTGGTGTGTAGATGATAAATCTGCAAATTGAAGGGGAAAAATCATTTTTTTAAGTAGTTGGATGTTTCTTTTTTTTCTTTAAATAAAACGTTTTTTGATCGTACATCCATAACGCGGACTAAATGATTTTTTGTAAATAATGTAACATTTTGATTTTGGTAACAGTTTGTAATATGTGAATTATCTGTTATCTTTTTGAATAACATATTTTAAATCAACCATAAGGAATTGCGTTCTTTACTCACTAACGAGCTAAGAAAGTTTTATATTATTCAGAAGAAATTTACTAGACATACATACATTATCTTTCTTTACTCTATTGAATAATAAAAATCAGCAGAAATAAAAATATATATATATGAGTGATGTAATAAAAGTATTGTGACACATAAAAATTAACGAGTTAAAGTTTCTAAAAGAAAAAATTATGGAAATTGAAAAATGTTTATAAAATTAAATACATTTGATTACGTCAGAAAATAATATCTTTCACACATAGTTGTAAACAAAACTGAGCTTCTTTGGGATTCACGAAATAATGTTTTTGTGAAAACAATGAGGAATGGCTGAAAAGAACACTTTATTTTTCTAAAAGAATACTAGAGAAACTCGGTCACCCAGCAAAATATTTTAAAAAATGTATTGGAAGAAGTAAGAGATATAAAATGAACAATTAAAATCTGATATTAGCCAAGAACAATTGCAGTTAATTGAGCAAAAAATCTGCAAGGCATGCAGATGTTTCACAAATTTTTTAAAACATTGCATTCAGGCCTACAAGGGAGCAAAATATCGAAAAAAGTTCTTTGTCGTAGATCTCAAACCTAAGTGCATTGAAGTTATTACCAACTGAGTCTTTGGCCATGTTTGTTACAGCTGATTTTACATACAATCTTTTTAATATCACCCGAACATTTAATAAATGTATATGCCCTCGCTATATACTTCTTCAGAGAGCTAAAGAAAAATTTTATCAAAAAGATAACTTCATTATTGAAAATATGGCGGAAGTAAAACTTTAAAATCTTTTAGATCATTTTACTCAAAGACAGTGTTAATACATATAAAATGTTTTCACAACAGCAAGTGAGGCAGAATTGATAAGTTTAGAACTCCTCTGCAAATGGGACTGTGACAGATCTCCACAACAATATTTAAACAAAAGTCTGAAAATCCCTTTGACTCAAACATGACATAAACATTTCAATGATTCAAACACTTTCAAAAACTCTTTAGCTTCTTTGAGATTAATAAGCAAATAAATGGATTTCAAAATTATGGTGGCAGAACTCTGTATCTTCATATTCACGCTTTTTCTTTCTCATACTAATAAGATTTATTCATGAAAATAATGACATGATCCAAGAGGGTGTAAAATACATTAAACAGCAAGCACAAAATTTAATAAATACAGAGATCCTCACAGCTTATGTTTTATTACAAGTCCAATTCAGATTAGTGCTGACTAGTGTCGATGCTAATGTTTGCAATGCTATTACTAGCAATCAATTCATCGATGCAATGCTATATTTGAAAACAATCATAAAAAAGATTTTAATAAGCTAAAAATAATTAGACATTGATTCTGATTCTTTGAAATTCGATCTTACAATATTCCATGTTAGAATCAGATTTTTGGAGTCAATTTTACATCTTGCTTGTAATTAAAAAGCTTCCAATAAAAAATGGTTAGCAAGAAGCAAAAATGAGTAAGACCATCAATAAAAGAAAAAAACTAATGCAAGGTAAGTTTTAAACTGAGAGCGATACTGGTACACACTGCAGAAGCTGGTTTCGGAAATACCTCAAAAAATGTTTTGAGGTAAAAATGCTGAAGCTCGCAACATGCATTTTCGTTCATATAATCAAAACTTTTCAAGAAAAGACTTTCTCATAGACTGCAATGAAAATGTACTTAATGGCTCACTTTTTTGTTTCAATCTTTAGTTAAGAGTTGTCATGGCCAAATTTTCGAGTGATTCTGAAGAGGATGACGTGGAAGATTATGCTCGAAAGAATGGTGGGTTGCAGGATACTATTTTGCGTAAATTGTTTGAAAAATGGTTTGTTTCTAGCATAATAATATATTTTACGTTTTCTTAAAACATTTTATCTGCTATAGAACTCTCAAAATAATTTAAATAATTTTGGCCAGGTTTTTCAGCAAAATACCACACTGTGCGACGGTACTTATAAGTACCGTTAAAATTACTTATTATAGAATTCTTTTAATAAGTCACTTAGTTGTAATACTGTTTAGAATGAGTTACAGGTACATTACTTTATCTTTTTTCAAAAGCATTATTGGTTTCACAAAACAAAAATATTTTTAAAAGGATGATTTCTTTTGCCTTTGCATCATTTCAGCTTTCTTGTTACTGAGGGAGGTGGATGGGGATTTTTCAATTCGGAAATATTTCTAACTTTATATTGTAAGAATATCATATTTGTGCATTTTACAATTCTACAAAATACTAAAAAAACAATTTAAAATAAAAGATTTGAATGGGGTTATAAATATTTCTCAAAATTCTAGTAAATTCAAATTTAATTAATCCTTCTAAATCCTTCAATCCTTCTAAAATCCTTCAAAAATATATTATATGATCATGTAAATCTTTTAATTTAGTTTAAACAATTTACGTAAAATGCTTTAGAATGTAAAATGTTCATGAATTTATAATTCGGTAGGTAAAGGGTTAATTTATTATTATTTTAACTTTATTATTAGTTTAGTTTTAGTATAACCATTTTCTAAATTAATAAAATCATAAATGAATGGTTTCGTATAAGCCATAGAGCTATTGTAAACAAACGATTTAAAGCATATGAATTGTTAGATACCCGATTTTTCCGAGCTTCTTGAATGACGATGTTGCTTTTACTCTGGTTTGTGTATTATTCAACAATAATGAAATCATATGCATACTTTTCTGCAGATGTTGTTTAAGACTGAATCGTAAAAATGAATAGTTTTAGCGGATGCAAACAACGTCATTTCGTAAGAGAAAAATACATACGATTTAATTTTTATTAAATTATAGAAAAATGAAATATCTTTGAAATGTGCAATTTAAATCCCAGTTTCTTTAAAATTCTTCACTGATGAAATGCTTCACATAATTGAAGTCACACACTCATAAAACTCAACGCTTTACAAAAATTTTATATGTCTTTATACAAGAACAGTGATGTTCAATGTTCAGTAAAAAAGTAGATATTAGATATAATTCCAGGTTTAAAATAACAGGAGATAACCCAAGTTTTTCTCCAAATTCTCTCGACAAAAAAAATTTGCTACTCTTTAAGACATTCTATATAATTTTATGACAACAACATAATTTGGTTAATTTACTTTTTACAGTTTTATATTACCTTATATTTAAAACATGAGGCTGCTTTTCAGTCATTTTCCTCGAGCTTTCTGCTGAACTAATTTTACCAACGATTGTTTGGAACTGAAAGCTGTTTATTTGTAGATATGAATGCACTGACTATTTTTTTATTTCCCCATTTTTGTATTTTAATTTCAAAAGTATTTTATGAAATGTCTTCAAAATGGAGATAATTAGATAGCTTTCATTATTACAGAGCAGAAAGAAAAAATTAGGTTTATTTATGTTTCTTATGCCATTTACTGATAAAAATTCAAAATTGCTGATAAAATTTTTATATAAGATTTAGTAGGGTGAAATACCATTAAAGACATAATATTTTGAACGGAACATGACGTACTGTATTTGAAAAAAACACATTTTTCCCCCATAAAGTTTCCACATTTTTCCCTTCTACATGTATACCGGTACTAAGTTCAGACACTAGACTCTATGAATTTAAAAATAATTTTCAAACATGAAATATTTAAAAATTTATCTCAATCGCACAGAGCTCGATTACGAAAGGTTAATTCGCTTGCTCTTAAAACAACTAAAAGAAAGCATCATTTTTTCGTCTAATATTACATAAAAATTAAATAAATAAAACTTTCACTATGTATAAATAAATAAAATAATGTATGTCAGATTTAAATGATATGTAATTGAACTACGTGATTAATTCTCTGAAATTATCAGAATATAAAATGATGACCTGAGTAGCAAAATCTTTAACTAATAACTCTTAGCTATCGGCTTATACGAAAATATCGCTTTTGCTAAATTTTAAAACATTATTTGATTGTATAATTCATATTTTTCATATGAAAGATGGTTTTTTATTGTTTATTTTCACTTTAAAACTATATTGAAAAAAAATTGTTTTCATTGTTAATATATGGTTTTTACCTGCATTCTACAATTCGAGAATTCCGCGCTTGAACTTTCTAGTATTCTTAAAGACCATCGTTTCGATGAAAATGATAAGGTGAATGATTCCATAGTAACAGCGTTTAACTCACATGTGGTCATCTTGTTTTATTCTGATATACAAATTTTCCTATTTATTAGGTAGATTTCGTATGAAATACTACCTATTGCATTGTCTCCCATGTTGGAATTTCTGAAATATTTTTGCGGATCTACACGAATCATGACTCCTAGACCCCAAAACTACCATCAGTAAAAAAGTTTATATATCTATCTATCTATCTATCTATCTATCTATCGGTGTATATCACTTTCTTCTAGACACGATAACTTCCATAATTATGCTCAGATCTTCTTCAAACTTTTACATAAAATCAAGGGGCATAAAATCTCGGTTAAGTTCGTTAATGGGCAAAATCTGACCAAGGGGGTGGAAGTTAGGAGGGTTTTTGTGAAAACAGAAAAAACGCGATAACTTTTTAATTAAAATAGATATCGAATCAGTTTAAAGTTTATATTACTTCTAAAAAATGAGGAAAAAGTTTATGCGTGACAGATTTTTGATAAAGTTAAAAATGGGCTGATGGGGCGAAAAAAACATGGTTTTTGTGAGAAAAAAATTCATAACTTCGTCAATTCTCAAGATATCAAATCCAACTAAATTTTATATAAATGTACTCAATATTATCTAAAACTTTTGTATTTACAAGTTTTTGATAGGACCAATTTTTACCGATGAAAAAAATTTAAAACGAAAAGAAAAAGGGGGGAGGAAAAAGAAAAAAACCCATAACTTACTCAATTCTTAAGCAATTAAATCTAATTAAATTTATTTTACATCTTCAGAATAATATCTACAACTTTTATATTGACAAGGTTTTCATAGAACCAATTCTTATAGCAAAAATAAATTAAACAAAAATAGGAGTTGGAGAAAAAAGCTCAAATCGAAATTGCTTATATTCTGATTCATTTTAAAATTCATTTTTGATTTTAAACGCATCCAAATGACAGATCCTCTTATTTAGCAACTATATAATGCGACGTATTGGCCAATTTTTTGATAAAGGCAGAATATATTTTTAAAAAGGCTGCCAAAAAAGGTATTTTGAACAGATTTCCCGAAGTTTTCATCATTAAAAAATTCATTAAGTATAACAAATTGCGTTTTTATGAGTCATTTTAAAATTCATTTTTGTTCTCAATGCCATCCAATTTACAGGTCCTATTATTTAGGAACTATACAACTTGACGTATTGGCCAGCTTTTTGATAAAGGCAGAATATATTTTTTAAAAGGCTGCCAAAAAGAGTATTTTGAACAGAATTTCACGAAGTTATCCTGATTGGAATTTGAGGAAATTTAAGAAATTGCGTTTTTACCGAGTCATTTTTAAATCTTTTTTTGTTCTCAAACGCATCCAATTTACAGGTTCTCTTATTTAGGAACTATATAATGTGACGGAGTGGCCAGTTTTTTGATAAAGGCAGAATATATTTCAAAAAAGGCTGCCAAAATGGGCACTTCGCACAAAATTTCCCAAAGCGATCATGATTAATGAACTGTGGGTATTCAAATAACAAATTGGTTATTTTATGACTCATTTTTAAATCCAATTTTGCTCTGAAACGCATTCAATTGACAGTTTTTTGTTACTTAGGAACTATATAATGTGCGTATTCGTCGATTTTTTGATAAAGGGTGAATATATATATTTTAAAAGCTGTCAAATTAAGCACTTCGCAAAAAAAATTCCCAAAGCGATCGTGATAAAAGAATTGAGGTTGTATTCAAATAACAAATTGTTTATTTTATGACTCATTTTTAAATTCAATTTTGCTCTCAAACGCATTCAATTGACAGTTATTTGTTATTTAGGAACTGTGTAATGTGCCGTATTGGTCAGATTTTTGATAAAGGCTAAATATATATTTAAAAAAATTTTGTGCAAAGTGGGCACTTCGCACAAAATTTCTCAAAGCGATCTTGATTAAAGAATTGTGGATATATTAAAATAATAAATTAGTTATTTTATGACTCATTTTTAAATTCAATTTTGCTGTCAAACGAATTTCATTAACAGTTTTTTGTTATTTAGGAACTATATAATGAGCACATTGGTCAATTTTTTAAATAAAGTAAGAATATAATTCAAAATATATTGTCAAAATGGGTATTTGAGTAGAGATGGGCTTTTTTTTTTTTTTTTTTTTTTTTTTTTTTTTTTTTTTTTTAGATGAAAACTTTTCGAAATCTTTTTTTAATAAATGCATTAATGTGCTGAGTGATTATTAAGCAAAAATACAAAAAGTGCTTTAAAATTTAATAAATTTTGTATTTCTGCCTAATCAAATTCCTGCTATATTACACAGTCACGAAGTACTTTCTAATTTACACTCATATCATAATATTTCATTTATTTAAGAAATTTTTTTGGTGATCATTTTTATGAAAATATTTCAGATAGGACCAGTACGCTACACATTAATTTTGAAGCAATCGTAAAACATTTTCTTCAAATATATTTTTAATATCGCATAAGTATAAAATATATATATTGTTAAAGAAACACCAAGACAATGATTAACTAATATGAAATTTCCGAAAAAAATTGATTTTCCGTCATTTTATTTCTTTCATAAATCTTTATCCTCCACTTACCTCGTAATTACTTTTTGAAATTGATCCTTGTAATAGCAAGATATGTCAAAAAATATTGAACATAAGAATTACACAAGCTTTATTTTTTTAGTCTGATTTTATTTTGTTCTGTGTTAAGCGTTGCTTGTGGTTTCTTTGTGATAGGTATGATTGATTTCTGAAGAAGCTCTTCTCGATTTTAAAAAGGAAATTGATTTTATATTTCTTTCATTTGTCATAAATCTTGAGAGAATTTTTTATAATTTTAACTGAATTTAACTTATGCAAAATTTGTTAGCATAAAAATAAAATATATTTTACAAAATGAATATAAGAATAAGTTTCTCATGTTTAAATTACATATCAAATCAAATGCCTGAATACGAATAATGTAGGAAAGAATATGTTATTAAAGAACTGATTTCATTAATATGGCTTAGAATGATAAGGAAACTAGACAGTACCCAACAAATTTGATGGTAAATAACAGGAAAGTTTCTTTAGAAAATTTTTTTAATTAGTTACTTTTAAATTAAGTATTAACAATTTAATAAGGTTCTACATTGCATAAATGTTTCCTATATATTTGAGGCGATAATGGTGCTGTGAGTTCAACTTACTGAATTAATGGAAAACAAATTGTAAAAAAAAAATTAAGTTTAACAAAATAACCAATTATGCTTGCTATTTTTAAATGTGTTAAATATATTAATTAAATAAGTATTTTTTTTACCAATTACTAAATCATTTTTTTAGAAAAAATACCATTCAGTATTTTCTATTTTTTTTAAACTACGCAATCTTTAAAAGTTTTCATTATTTTTATTTTTTATTGTGACATCCTTAGACATTAAATATAAACTTGATGCTAGCAGTAACCAATTTTTAATATTGTAATAATCAAAAGACTGCCTTCCCTAAATTTGCATAGTATGAAAATGACGCTGTTGCCACTTTTGTCAAAGAATCCTCAGTTATTTTTTCAAACACGAAGTAAATGAAGACATTTGGGGCGGTTAATGTAGACTTTCGGTGTGCGCTCGGAATGGATCTGACCCAGAGAAGTTCATGTGCTGTAATCACGTATTATGAATCTTCAATTTATTTAATACGCTTTATTACGCGAGTTGTATATAATATTGTAGTTGTTGTGCTGTTATTATTTAAAATGTAATTGTTTAACCTGTGTTTAACATTTGAAGCGACGAACACCCCCACACTAGCGCCCCGTATTTGGATTCTGTTTTGTTTATTTATTTCTGTATTGTTTCATATATATGATATTGTTTTGTTTTGGTTTTGGGTAAGATTATTAGAAAACGTTAATTTCCTAAAATTAAAAAAATATATATATATTTTTTTGGTATTGTTTTTTTAAAGCATGGTTTTTGAGTAAGGAAATTTTATGATTTAATCCGTTAATTCTTTTCAGTGGCTTAACTGCATTTTCTTATTCACTAGAGATCATTATTGTGAATTTTGAAAACTATAAAGAATTTAAAAAAAAACCTTGTATGTCTTAAATTCTGTTGATTTTTCTCAAGTCGGAAGAAGAAAATGTCAAGTAATTAATTCTACATTCTGATATCACAAATAATTATCTATAAAAGCAGTAGAGCTGTAGAGTTTGAATTGGAGAAATTTCATGTCATTATTCCATCTTATTTTATAAGTTTTTTAACCTACATAAGTAGGCAACAATGCTAATAGTCCAAGAGTCGGCAGCACAAAAAAATTAGATATCGAGCAGAAGAAAAAACTCCTTTTTTACGGGAGAGTAGCAATAGGAGAAACTAATAATCCTTGTGTGTCGAAAGTGAAGTATAGCAAAAGCGGAAATTTAATAGCATTAATGATTTACTCGTAGGTGAATCATTGTGTTTGTCCTGCCTTATTTTCATATTTTGATCATAGGACAATCAAAGTGATAACCATACGGGTAAACCACTAGTGGTATAAATTTTTGGCTTAGGCACCACTTCACTTCCGGCAGACGTAAATCGTTATATTCCCCTATTACTTCTCTTCTAAAATTAAAGATTTATTTTCTTATGTTTAATACCTTAGATTTTAGTGTTTTCGTCTGTTAAATTATACATAGCATTTGTCAAGAAATGACGCCACTACACTGTAAAAAAATTCTGTAAAGGTACTAAACTTTTACTTGGAAACTGGGATTCCTAGAACTTTTCCTGTAACGGTACATCTTCAGAATAATATCTACAACTTTTATATTGACAAGGTTTTCATAGAACCAATTCTTATAGCAAAAATAAATTAAACAAAAATAGGAGTTGGAGAAAAAAGCTCAAATCGAAATTGCTTATATTCTGATTCATTTTAAAATTCATTTTTGATTTTAAACGCATCCAAATGACAGATCCTCTTATTTAGCAACTATATAATGCGACGTATTGGCCAATTTTTTGATAAAGGCAGAATATATTTTTAAAAAGGCTGCCAAAAAAGGTATTTTGAACAGATTTCCCGAAGTTTTCATCATTAAAAAATTCATTAAGTATAACAAATTGCGTTTTTATGAGTCATTTTAAAATTCATTTTTGTTCTCAATGCCATCCAATTTACAGGTCCTATTATTTAGGAACTATACAACTTGACGTATTGGCCAGCTTTTTGATAAAGGCAGAATATATTTTTTAAAAGGCTGCCAAAAAGAGTATTTTGAACAGAATTTCACGAAGTTATCCTGATTGGAATTTGAGGAAATTTAAGAAATTGCGTTTTTACCGAGTCATTTTTAAATCTTTTTTTGTTCTCAAACGCATCCAATTTACAGGTTCTCTTATTTAGGAACTATATAATGTGACGGAGTGGCCAGTTTTTTGATAAAGGCAGAATATATTTCAAAAAAGGCTGCCAAAATGGGCACTTCGCACAAAATTTCCCAAAGCGATCATGATTAATGAACTGTGGGTATTCAAATAACAAATTGGTTATTTTATGACTCATTTTTAAATCCAATTTTGCTCTGAAACGCATTCAATTGACAGTTTTTTGTTACTTAGGAACTATATAATGTGCGTATTCGTCGATTTTTTGATAAAGGGTGAATATATATATTTTAAAAGCTGTCAAATTAAGCACTTCGCAAAAAAAATTCCCAAAGCGATCGTGATAAAAGAATTGAGGTTGTATTCAAATAACAAATTGTTTATTTTATGACTCATTTTTAAATTCAATTTTGCTCTCAAACGCATTCAATTGACAGTTATTTGTTATTTAGGAACTGTGTAATGTGCCGTATTGGTCAGATTTTTGATAAAGGCTAAATATATATTTAAAAAAATTTTGTGCAAAGTGGGCACTTCGCACAAAATTTCTCAAAGCGATCTTGATTAAAGAATTGTGGATATATTAAAATAATAAATTAGTTATTTTATGACTCATTTTTAAATTCAATTTTGCTGTCAAACGAATTTCATTAACAGTTTTTTGTTATTTAGGAACTATATAATGAGCACATTGGTCAATTTTTTAAATAAAGTAAGAATATAATTCAAAATATATTGTCAAAATGGGTATTTGAGTAGAGATGGGCTTTTTTTTTTTTTTTTTTTTTTTTTAGATGAAAACTTTTCGAAATCTTTTTTTAATAAATGCATTAATGTGCTGAGTGATTATTAAGCAAAAATACAAAAAGTGCTTTAAAATTTAATAAATTTTGTATTTCTGCCTAATCAAATTCCTGCTATATTACACAGTCACGAAGTACTTTCTAATTTACACTCATATCATAATATTTCATTTATTTAAGAAATTTTTTTGGTGATCATTTTTATGAAAATATTTCAGATAGGACCAGTACGCTACACATTAATTTTGAAGCAATCGTAAAACATTTTCTTCAAATATATTTTTAATATCGCATAAGTATAAAATATATATGTTGTTAAAGAAACACCAAGACAATGATTAACTAATATGAAATTTCCGAAAAAAATTGATTTTCCGTCATTTTATTTCTTTCATAAATCTTTATCCTCCACTTACCTCGTAATTACTTTTTGAAATTGATCCTTGTAATAGCAAGATATGTCAAAAAATATTGAACATAAGAATTACACAAGCTTTATTTTTTTAGTCTGATTTTATTTTGTTCTGTGTTAAGCGTTGCTTGTGGTTTCTTTGTGATAGGTATGATTGATTTCTGAAGAAGCTCTTCTCGATTTTAAAAAGGAAATTGATTTTATATTTCTTTCATTTGTCATAAATCTTGAGAGAATTTTTTATAATTTTAACTGAATTTAACTTATGCAAAATTTGTTAGCATAAAAATAAAATATATTTTACAAAATGAATATAAGAATAAGTTTCTCATGTTTAAATTACATATCAAATCAAATGCCTGAATACGAATAATGTAGGAAAGAATATGTTATTAAAGAACTGATTTCATTAATATGGCTTAGAATGATAAGGAAACTAGACAGTACCCAACAAATTTGATGGTAAATAACAGGAAAGTTTCTTTAGAAAAATTTTTTAATTAGTTACTTTTAAATTAAGTATTAACAATTTAATAAGGTTCTACATTGCATAAATGTTTCCTATATATTTGAGGCGATAATGGTGCTGTGAGTTCAACTTACTGAATTAATGGAAAACAAATTGTAAAAAAAAAATTAAGTTTAACAAAATAACCAATTATGCTTGCTATTTTTAAATGTGTTAAATATATTAATTAAATAAGTATTTTTTTTACCAATTACTAAATCATTTTTTTAGAAAAAATACCATTCAGTATTTTCTATTTTTTTTTAAACTACGCAATCTTTAAAAGTTTTCATTATTTTTATTTTTTATTGTGACATCCTTAGACATTAAATATAAACTTGATGCTAGCAGTAACCAATTTTTAATATTGTAATAATCAAAAGACTGCCTTCCCTAAATTTGCATAGTATGAAAATGACGCTGTTGCCACTTTTGTCAAAGAATCCTCAGTTATTTTTTCAAACACGAAGTAAATGAAGACATTTGGGGCGGTTAATATAGACTTTCGGTGTGCGCTCGGAATGGATCTGACCCAGAGAAGTTCATGTGCTGTAATCACGTATTATGAATCTTCAATTTATTTAATACGCTTTATTACGCGAGTTGTATATAATATTGTAGTTGTTGTGCTGTTATTATTTAAAATGTAATTGTTTAACCTGTGTTTAACATTTGAAGCGACGAACACCCCCACACTAGCGCCCCGTATTTGGATTCTGTTTTGTTTATTTATTTCTGTATTGTTTCATATATATGATATTGTTTTGTTTTGGTTTTGGGTAAGATTATTAGAAAACGTTAATTTCCTAAAATTAAAAATATATATATATATTTTTTTGGTATTGTTTTTTTAAAGCATGGTTTTTGAGTAAGGGAATTTTATGATTTAATCCGTTAATTCTTTTCAGTGGCTTAACTGCATTTTCTTATTCACTAGAGATCATTATTGTGAATTTTGAAAACTATAAAGAATTTAAAAAAAAACCTTGTATGTCTTAAATTCTGTTGATTTTTCTCAAGTCGGAAGAAGAAAATGTCAAGTAATTAATTCTACATTCTGATATCACAAATAATTATCTATAAAAGCAGTAGAGCTGTAGAGTTTGAATTGGAGAAATTTCATGTCATTATTCCATCTTATTTTATAAGTTTTTTAACCTACATAAGTAGGCAACAATGCTAATAGTCCAAGAGTCGGCAGCACAAAAAAATTAGATATCGAGCAGAAGAAAAAACTCCTTTTTTACGGGAGAGTAGCAATAGGAGAAACTAATAATCCTTGTGTGTCGAAAGTGAAGTATAGCAAAAGCGGAAATTTAATAGCATTAATGATTTACTCGTAGGTGAATCATTGTGTTTGTCCTGCCTTATTTTCATATTTTGATCATAGGACAATCAAAGTGATAACCATACGGGTAAACCACTAGTGGTATAAATTTTTGGCTTAGGCACCACTTCACTTCCGGCAGACGTAAATCGTTATATTCCCCTATTACTTCTCTTCTAAAATTAAAGATTTATTTTCTTATGTTTAATACCTTAGATTTTAGTGTTTTCGTCTGTTAAATTATACATAGCATTTGTCAAGAAATGACGCCACTACACTGTAAAAAAATTCTGTAAAGGTACTAAACTTTTACTTGGAAACTGGGATTCCTAGAACTTTTCCTGTAACGGTAACAGCAAAAATTTCAGTTTTAGAATCGGTTACATGGGTTTTTCCTGTTACCGTTAAATGAAAAGTTCTTGGAATCCCAGTTTCCTAGAAAAGGTTTAGTACCTTTACAGAATTTGTTTTACAGTGTACATTGTATGGAGGACAAATATCATTTACAAAGCTTATTGTCAGGCAATTTATACATGCGAATTAGAGCACGTGCAGAGAAACGAACATATATCCAGTAAAAAGAAGTCCTAAAACTAGGTTGGAGAGTTTATGAGAATGACAGCATCGAGTTTCCAGGCTAGGTATTTGATATTAATTTGGATAAAAATAAAGAAATCTATAAAGAGGGAAATTCTATCAATTTTTTTTTTCAATGTGAGATGACTGAATACTTTACATTGTAAAAAAAGGGTCGATGTACTAAATAAATTTCAGTGATCCTTGTAATTACTAAAAAATTTTAGTAATCTTACTTGGTTACAAGGAATCTGTAACAATTACTAGAAAAAAGCTAGCAACGAATTGAATTAATAGTTTTACATTTTTAATAGCTATTACTAAAACTCACTTCGTGTGGCCGTGATATCCTAGTGGTCATAGCACCGAACTCCAGGCTGAAAGTATCCGGGTTCGATGCTGGGCGCCACCAAATATGCACCGAATGTATGCAATGCAAGTACTCGTTAAATAAAGGGATTATGAAAATCCTGTCGTAACAGTTACCATGAGTAATTATATCTGGACTTTCCCTCCTCTTTTGAAACATGTCAAAATAGAGCAGGTAGGAATGTTTGGTGCTGCCATCTATTGCGGTTTTGCCGAAAGTCTTCCGCTTCAGAAGTCTAAATATAATTTTTAATTAACTAAATATAATTTTGGAGCTATTACTAAAATTTGCTTGGTAGCTCATACTAAAAAGTTTTAAGTTAGTTATACAAAAAATTCTTTTGTTCGGTTTACAAAAGAAATGTTTGTTTCACTTGCAAAAAAATGCTTGTAATGGTTACTGAAAAATTCTGTGGAATACAAATTTACTAAAACATTTTTAGTAATCTCTTGATTTTTTTTACAGTGTACTATACTAAAATTCTTGCGCTAAAAGCACACTTTATTTATTAAGAATTTTAAATACAATGGGATCCCGTGAATCCCAACACTTTTTTTATTGGATCACAAAAATTATATCTTGCCGGTTGCGAAACTTTCATCAAGAAAATTTCCTAGCGAGATATTTAATCAATAGATATGCACCAAAACACGAGATTAATTAACATTGTTTTATTAGCATCCCAAGATCCATTGCAAATCCAATAAATCTCGCAAAATCTTGCAATCAATAATTATAAAATAATCAGAAACACTCAATTATCACAAGTCTATGAAAATACAACTGGCAGTCTGATTCCCTTTTTTATTGTTATTTATTTTTATTGAACAATATATATCTGACTTGTGTGCTTCACATGAAGGCTTGCTTTTAAATCATCTTCAAAATACAGGGACGAGATAGCACAAGGAAATTTTACAACAGGAGCAAAATACAACCGGGAGCACCACACAAAAGGTCTGTTGTATAGAGCCAGTGGGAATCGGACCCAAAATCTCCTACACTCGCAAGCGATAAGCGGCGTGGTGTCTTAACTTCTCGTCCACGGACGCCCCTTCCGATTACATGAGTTCCTTCATAGTCTGTTACAGTTATAAGCAGGAACAATAGGATTTGGTTTCATAAACAAATAGTAGCATCACAAAACTACAATCTTTTGATGGATACATTGAATGACATGATGGATACATTGACTCACTACAATCTTTTGATGGATACATTGAATTTTTGTGGTTGTATATAATTATCAAATTACAAACTACTCCACTGGAGGTGAGTAGTTCTAATGCTGTTTTAGCAAGTTATAACATTAAATAATTAAAAGGGCATAAAAATCTGCTTATGTCTAATATTCTAAAGATTATTATAGTATTCATATGGATTATTTTTAAACAGAATAGTATCCTTTATTTCGCAATATCATTAACAAAATAAATGAGCGTGTATTTTTTTCCAAATTCACTCTTTTAGAAAATGACCATTTGGTCAAATAATAAGACATTTAGCTTGTTTCTTAAGTCTTTTTCGTCAGTTTGTCATATCTTGTTGTGTTAAAAATAATAAGTAACTTTCAATTTTAATGGAAAGCTTATTTTATTTAAAATATTTTAAAATATTACAAACCACGAATTAAACAAATTAATCATCATTTTATCTGAAGGTTCTAAATTGTCTTACGAGTTAAAATCATAGTTCTACAAAACATGATAAAACATAATAATAATATGCCGACTTGCAAAAATAGGGTTTTTTTTTTACTTTAATAAAGTCATTAAGCCTGTGGCGATCCATGGAAATTTATTTCAAACAGCAAGTTGCCTAAATTTCATCTTTCGGCAATAATTAAGATCTTTGAGATATTCTTTTATATGTTTATCATTCAGACAAATTTATTTCGAACATTCAAAATCAGATTCAAATTATTGCTAAAGCAAATATGTAATAGAAATAAATCCTAAAAGTCAAATTAGAAACATAATTTAATTTAAAGAAAACGCAACGATTTTTTATACGCTAATGTTTTTAGAAACATGCTAATTGATCTGGAAAATAAAAATAATATTTTTGTAACTTAAGCTAAGTAAAATGCTTAGTAATAAGGTGTTTTAAATGGTAGTAAATCATAATTATATTTCTTAGAAATAAGAGAAGAGAAAAGGGAAGAAAAACGAAAGATAATTGCGGCGCCAATTTATGTAATGTGATTTTGACATTTCTTTAGAATATACAGTTTTTTTTTTTTTTTTCACGCCGTTTTTACAAAATTGAAAATTACAAATACAATTTTGGTAAAATATGCTACGTTATTACAACTAGTTATTGTCATACATTTATAACATTATGTTTGCGAATCAAAGAGCTTTACACACACACACATGTATATATATGGGTCATTCTCAGATAAAGGAAAACTTTGGCTTCGATAAAATGATTAGACTCTAATATTTTAACTCTTGATTTCTCACTCAAATTACACCAGACATTTAAGAAATGGGAGTTTTTGTTAAGGAATAGCAATGAATATGTCTAAAATTGTCATTAATATGACTTGAAATTGTAAAAATATTACGCCATGATAATGACCACGGTAATGGCATTTTTAACATTAACCCTATTTTAGAGCTAAACTATAACAATTTAAAATTTATGGAGTATTTATTCTGAAAGCACTCCCAAACTGTTTTTGTAACTGATTCCTTAAATTTAAATTACTGACTAAGCATTTCAACAATAAGGAACTTGGTAATGACACATGTTAAGTACACAGACTGTAATATTGGAACAAAATCCATAAGTTAAAGTAGTTCTTGCATAATTAATTAAAAATAGATGCTACAGCTCATAAGAAGATGTAGAACTATACAACCTAAGAGAATTTCAATATAAAAATAACATATATGGGGAAATTAAATGAAGCTTTACCATGGAGCATGGTAATGACAGTTAATGCTAGGGAAAACTTTAAATAAGTATAATCAATAAAAATGTTTTTTGTTTTTTTAAAGTGTTAAATGTATAAAAAGTAGAAGCATCAAATGTACCCATATAATCATTACATTTGTTCGAAAGCTTTCCAAATCTTAACAATAAGGGTTTGAATTAAAAAGTTGGAATTTTGGGACAAGCCATGGTAATGACCTTTGCACCTTTACAGCTTCTTTAGATATTGAAATAATTTTTATTTTCATATTTAAATTATTGCATAATGTAGTATTCAAACGGATATGTTCATAAAAAATGCAAACATTCATAGCTGACTTAATTAATTCACATTTTTTAGCCAAGGACATAAAATTTCCCTTTATCAGAGAATAACCCATATATATATATATATATATATATAGGGTGATTCCAATTTTTTTTTACAATAACAGAGGGGTGATAGTACACATCAAGACAAACAATACTAAATAGGAGACCAAGGGTCCCAAACGTTTTCCAAAGGAGATAGCCGTCATTAAAGTTTAGGGACAAAAATTTCAAATAAACATAAAAAACGGGAAAATCGATCGATTGATTTGCGGTTTTCCCTAAAATTATTCTTTATGTCGGCATTTTCTTCAAATTAAATAATAGATAAATTTTAAAAAATGCCGATAGAGGGCGCTTTAGATTTTGGAGTAACGAACAACTATTTTTTGCCGGTATTATTTGCATCTCATTAAATGTTTTCGCAAGCTTAGACTCAATCATAAATTTTAAGCTCAAAATCTGAAAGTGGGAGTGGTTAAATAGCACAAACTGAACTGTGTTCTGAGGGTTCAAATTTCAAATGATTATAAAAAACGGAAAAATTGGTTCATTGATTTGCTGTTTTTACTAAAACTATTCTGTATGTCGGTATTTTCTTAAAAATAAATTATAAAGATAACTTTCAAAAAATGCCGATAGAGGGAGCTTTAGACTTTGAAGCAACGAAAAACTCTTATTTGCGTTATTTTTTGCATCTTATTAAATGGTTTCGTAAGCTTAGACTTAAACTTAAGTTTTGAGCTCAAAATCTGAATAGTTGGGAGTTGTTAAGTAGACAAACTAAAGTGTGTTCAGAGGGATTAAATTTCAAATGATTATAAAAAACGGAAAAATTGGTCGATTCGTTTCCGGTTTTCGCTAAAACTAATTTTTGAATGAGCATTTTCTTTAAAATAAATTTTAAAGATAATTTTCACAAAATGCCGATAGAGGGCGCCTCAGACTTTGGAGTAGCGTACAACCATTTTTAACTGTTATTTTTTAAATCTCATTAAATGCTTTCAAATGCATAAACTTAAATTTTAGGCTCAAATTTTGAATCGTTGGGAGTGTTTAAGTAGCGAAAATTTGAATTGAGTTCGAGGAGGGAAAGGGTTAAATTTGAACTCCTGAAGACACTTCAATTTGCGCTACTTAACTACTCCAAATTATTCAGATTTTGAGCTCAAATTTTAAGTTTAAATCCAAGCTTCCGAAAACATTTAACAAGTTTTGCAAGCCATTTAATTAGAACAAAAAATAATGGTTAAAATTAATTGTTGGTTACTCTGAAGTTTAAGGTGCCCACCAATGAATTTTTTTTTTTGATTTATCTTTAAAATTTATTTTTAAGACAATACTGACTTAAAGAATAGTTTTATTTTAAACCGCAAACGAATCAACAAATTTTTTCATTTTCTATAATTAATTTAAATTTGAACCCCCCCCCCCCCTTAAACACAGTTCAGTTTGTGCTACTTAACTACTCCCTTCTCTTCAGATTTTGAGCTCAAAATTTAAGTTTAAGTATAAACTTCCGAAAACATTTAATGAGATGCAAAAAATAACGGCAAAAAATAGTTTTTCGTTACTCCAAAGTCTAAAGCGCCCTCTATCGACATTTTTTGAAATTTATCTTTATAATTTATTTTTAAGAAAATACCGACATAAAGAATAGTTTTAGTGAAAACCGCAAATGAATGAACCAATTTTTCCGTTTTTTTATAATCATAAATTTGAACTCTCTGAACACAATTTAGTTTGTGCTACTTAACCACTCCCACTTTCAGATTTTCAGCCCAAAATTTAAGTTTAGGTCTAAGCTTACGAAAACATTTAATGAGATGCAAAAAAATCAGGCATAAAATAGTTGTTCGTTACTCCAAACTCTAAAGCATCCTCTATCGGCAATTTTTTGAAATTTATCTATAAAATTTAATCTCAAGAAAATGCGACATAAAGAATAATTTTAGTGAAAACCGCAAATCAACCAACCGATTTTTCCGTTGTTTATTTTTATTTGAAATTTTGGTCCCTAAACATTAATGGCGGCTATCTCCTTTGGAAAACGTTTGGGACCCTTGGTCTCCCATTTAATATTGTTTGTCTTGATGTGTACTATCACCCCTTGTGGTGAGGAAAATTACACCACATACAGGTTACGTGAATGTTAGTGGTTAGTAAATATAAATAACATAAAGATTATACCCCATCCGCGTTCTGAGAGAATTATCTAGATATTATCAATCAAATAATTTTAAAACCTTGTAATAACCTAAATAAAGTAAATTGTCAATAACTCAATGTCGGCTTATTTAACGTTTAACTTAGCAAATTTAGGATTCTAATGGGTTAAAGAAAGATATTAAAGTAAAAGCATTCCGATCATTAATATTAAAGGGTATTAATCTATTAACGCACTGAAAATAAATAGAGTAAAAGAAATCATAAAAAACACAAATACATATATACACTCAAACATTTATTTTCAAAATATATAAATTGCAAAATACAAATAACAAATAGTAAGATTCACCAATAAGTATATAATTTACTTACTACACTTAATTCTTTTGTTTTAAATTCGACTTAAATAATGGACATTATTAAATGCTCACAGCACAATCCGTCAGAGCTGTTCACCCCCAAAAAATATTCATTAGTTTTATTTTATTATTCTTTTTATTTTAATTTATCAATTAAAACTTAAATAGTGAATTTTTCACCTGAATTAATGAGACACATAAAACAAAATATATTTAAAATGGCCTTATCACTTGGAATGATTATAAAGAATTTCTCAGCATAACCACAGCATCCAGCAGACTTGATAATCATATTAGATAGTCCTCTAAAGTTATCAAATTGTCTCTTGCCATAAGCGCACCACTCATTAATGTAAATATTGTTCATTATTATTCACAAAGTTATATATTGATGAAAATCCAAGTAAGCATCAAACAGTATTACTATCCTGCACTGTTCACGAATCACAAATTGAAGAGAATCATACAAAGTCAGTTCAACAATGGTAGGTTGCAGAGATGCATGAATAATAATCGTGAATAATGAATAATAGATGAATAATAGTCGTGACTTGAAGTGAAGCATACAGAGTTAGTCTAAAAATGAAATGTTGCAGAGATGAATGAATAATAATCGTGAATAACGAATAATAGATGAATAATAATCGTGACTTAAAGAGCATCACACAGAGTCAGTCTAAAAATGGAATGTTGCATTTCTACGCCTCCTCTTCCAAAAACTCTCACTTGTTCATATTTCTTCTATAATTTGCACCTCGTTCCAACGTCCTTTTTAAAGAAAATAAACACATTTTCTTCCTTCCACTGATTTCCAGGTAAAAGAAGACAAATCTGAGAGAAAGAGAAGTTTTTCTTCCCTGTTCGTCTCTCTCTCGGAATGACTTTTTCTCATTGGTTATTTAAAAAAAATTATTGGTCCTGTGTAATTCTTAGCAGGTCATTGGTACCTTGTCTTTCGGGGAGGTATGTCTTTTTTTTCTTCCCCTTTTTCTTTGTTTGTTTATCTGACTTCTCCCTTCCATTAGTCCTCTCATGATGCCACCGTTCGTGTGGGACCTTCTACCACACGCGACGCTTGTCCCCTGGTTGTAAATAATTGTTGAAAGCCCCATAAATTCTGCACTTGTTCCTTTGATCTTTTATGTCAAAGGCTGGCGGCAAACTATACTTTATAGCTTTATTGCTTCATTTTGTCTGTATGGGAATTCCTGGTGATAATACTTCCAAGAATACACACATGCATTATAATTATTATTATTATAAATAAATCTTGCAGTTTTACAACAATTAGCTTTCAACTTTACCTAATAATTAAAATTATTATTATTATTATTATTACTTGTTTATTGTTAAAATAAATTCAAAATTTTATTTCGATTTATATATATATATTTATATTTTTTATATTGTGCTGTAATTTTTTTTTTATCTATACATATTTACTTAAGCAATGTCGTGACGGTGTCGTCACTACACCCCTCTTTTATTGTAAAAAAAATTGGAATCACCCTGTGTATATATATATATAGAGAGAAAGAAATATACACACACACACACACATATATATATATATATATATATATATATATATTAAGAATTAAACCCTAGAGGTCGAGCTTCACGTATACACTGTAAAAAAATCTGTGAAACTAATAAACTATTCCTAGGAAGCTGGGATTCCTGGAACCTCTCATGCAACGATAATAGCAAAAATTCATGCAACGGATTCTAATACGTGAATTTTAGCTGCTGCCGTTACAGAAGAAGTTCTAGGAATCCGAGTTTCCTAGAAAAAATTTAGTAATTTTACGGATTTTTTACAGTGTACGTGATGCATGAGGACCAAATAATCTTCAATTATTCCCACCAGCTATATGTTTTCGCAAATTTTTCCTTTTGTAAACAAGTGTTTATCTGATTCAATTAGGCAAAGTTTTGTTCATCGAAAGCTTGTGATAAATAATAAAAATTCTGTAAAGTTTGTCATGAATAGTTAAAGCGCGTTTACCAGCATTGAGATAGGTGCCTCTGTTAGATCAAATGCTTTGCAAATGAAGAGCAAGCTTACGTATTGTTGTCACAAGCAAATATGTTATAAGCGAATGATGTCAATTTAGATGCTTGTAAGTGTGGTGTATAGCATAGCTGCCAAATTTTATGCATTTTTGCTATCCCTAAAATTGTACAAAGGTTTTCTATTTGTTTAATAATAAGATTTCGATGATTAAATAAGACAATATTTAGTATAATTTTTTGTGGTAGGAAAAATGCATAAATGTTGGCAGCTGTGTGTATAAGCTTTTATATATTTTTGAAGGAGATGACTCAATATACCGTAATTTTCTACGTATAATCCGCGGACCAAACAATCTTTTTGGACAAAGAAATCTTATTTAGTGATGGAAGACAAATATTTACGGCGATCGAAAACATTACATTTCTTTTTTTAAAAAATCTTGGTCGAAAAATTAATGTTTGATCAGCAGATTATACGCAAGAAATTACGGTACGTTTAACATAGCCTTTTAAAAGTACACATCCTTAAATAATTTCGTGTCATATTGTCGCGCATACAAGAAAAAGTATTATTTAACAGGCATACAACAATAATCCTAATAAGATTTATTGTGAATAATGCAAAGTATTATAACAAGCGTATAACATGTAAAATGTATAAATAAAGATTTTTACTTTGAATGACACACACACAAAAGAACGTAGCGATGGGAAAAAATGAGACATTCTTACATGGCACATGTATTGTTTATTAAAATCATATTTTTAGTGAGAATGAATATAGAACACAATTCATTAATAAAAATCACTGAACCTCTCGGCAAAATAATAGTTCATTAACGCATGTTGAAACTTACAAAAATAATATTTCTAATCAAATTCTGATACATTTTTTCATTGCAAATAATTACAATTGCCTGAACTATTCTAACATTTCTTACTTTTCTTCTCCCCACCCCCTTAAACTGCATATTTTACTGTCAAGTGCTTCGGAGTTCATCATTATTAATATTAGAATCTAATCAAGAGAGTAAACATGTAGAGGATTGATAATTAAATGAAAATATATAGTTTAAGATTGTTGTCTGAAAATTTGTCTAATTTAACTATTCCATTTATTTTAGCTTATCTAATAAACTGGGTAGAAATGATAGATGAATTCATATAAGACCAGTAAATTAAAAAATAGGAATTGTGGCTAGCGGCAAAAATTAAAGGAAAATCTTATCTAATACATGATTGCAAATCCGTTAATTTTTTTATGAAGTAAAAAAAAACACTGTATCAGATTATGCTGTGATTGATTCAAAGTGACAGATTAAAACAGTGACAGAAGTATTATTTCGTTTAGATATTTTCGAAGAATTATCTGTATAATTTTATATTGATTCCGTGTAATCGGAAGCGAAAACTTTGTGATATTTGTTTTAAATAATATTTAAAAATGAAATGTTTTTTCGTTCACTTAATACGGCTAATTCCTTCACTTAATATTGACATAAAAAATAGCGAACTATTAATTTTTGTAAAAAACTTTATTCTTAAAATTATAAAATATCAATGCTAAAAACTAATAAATTAGAATTCATTTATTAAAATGTTAAAATGTTGTATACTTGACAGAATGTACATATAAGAAATTAAAACTACATGTCATAATGTATTTCAAATGCATTTTTCAAATTAAGATATTGCAAAGTTTACAAACTATTTCATGCGTTTTAATTTTTGATTAATATTCTCCACATCACCAAGGTATCTTAATATATTTTGTAAAGTATCTGTGCAACAATTTTGGAATGTTATTTAAAAATTTCGTGTAGCAAAATATCAATTATTATGCGAATATTTAATAAAAACTTGGTTTCAAAGCTGTTTTCTTTTTCTCTTATAAATAAACTGTCTGCCGTATTAAAAAATTGATCACTACTTTCTGGCGCTGCGTAGTATCAAAATTACCCCTTAGCAAATTTGAGATTTGTGAACAAAAAATATAGCACATGAAACATTTTAAAAATGTATATACCGTGAAAAATTTCTTTCGAGAAAAATGTTTTTGAATTATGCTGTAACATGTTTTTCCACATGCATATGTACATTGATGTATAATAATATATACAGGGGAATTCTAAATTCATGATACAAACTTTAAGGATTGGCAAAGGATACTGTGTCCCTGAGGGGGTTAAACGGAAATCGAAAATTCTGGAACATCTTGCTATATTTCAGTAGCCATTTACGGTAGTAGCGTGAAATTCCAGAAAATATGTCTACAAAGAAATAATTATGCACGTATTTCAGCTGTTTTAGAAATTCCGCCCCTCAGAGGGTGGAAAAGAGGGTTGAACAAATTAGGACATTTGGCACATTTCAGCAGTCGCTTTAAGTAAGATCGTGAAACAGTAGAAAATAAATCTGTTAAAAGAATAATGAAACACATGCTTCAGCAGTTTTAAAATTTCAACAATCGAGGGGGTTAAGTGAGGGTCGAAAAACCAAAACCAAAACTTCCAAACTTATTCCAAACCTATTTCGGACCCGACATGTGACATATTATCTGAAATCTCTCGGACTACTCTTTCATGTTTTGATCCTTTCCTGATGCTTTCTCCCAATTTGCCTCTCTCGGGGGTAGTTTTGGAAATATTTTGAAAGCGTAGTATTTTGCCATTTTGGATCGGATTTTTCAGGGGAGAATTTTGATTCATATTATTCAAATTTCAAAAAGAGGGGAAGGGTTTATTTCAGGGGCTCTATCCTCTAACTGTGGGGGGGACAAAATTTGTCCTTTACACCTCACTTGACTAAATTTGTCCTTTACACCTCATGTGATATATCATTGGAAAGCTCTATGACTATTATTTCAAATTATACACTTAACGCGTGGAGGCACTTTTCTAGATTTAGCCGAATTATCACTTCCCTCATGTGATATATCTTTGGAAATCCCTGTGACCACTTATTCACATTATGCATTTCCTGTGCACTTTTTCCACTTTACCCCTCTCTTGGGGAATATCGCATTCCATCAGGAGGTCTTATAGTAATGGGAAAGTTATATAACTGATGTTAAAGTCGTAGGAAAAGAAAAAAAAATTGAATCCATTTATTATCTATTTAGTTTCTATTTTTGCCACCAGGGGTGCCTTGAATTCTTTTTTATCAATTGGCTGCTAATTGTCGTAAAATCACAATGTTTTATACTCAAACTTCCTTATCTTTTTATATTTCCTCGCACCTTTTCAACTTTTTTGCAACCAGAGGATACCATCACATGGTAATGCATTGGCTTAACAGGTAAAGCATTGGCCTTGTAAGCCAAGTATCTGGGTTCGATTCCCGGCCTGGTCAGTTTTTCGCTCAGTTGGAAATATTCAATTCGTATGAATACTTTACCAATGAGTTAGATTGTGTTTAAAATAATAGTATATTTACGTACCTATCATCATATGGCGTTCCATTACTTGCGGTCTATTCTGTTGAGCTGTCTAAATGACAGACCAGATGTTATGACCAATAAGGTTATCTGAGCGAAAAATCCAGGCTGGCTATCGGCCAGATAGCTTAACAGGTAAAGCATTGGCCTTGTAAGCCAAGTATCTGGGTTCGATTCCCGGCCTGGTCAATTTTTCGCTCAGTTGGAAATTCGTATGAATATTTTACCAATCAGTTAGATAGTGTTTAAAATAATAGTACATCACATGACTTTTCGAGTGTTGTGACTCACTTAGTCTTTCTTTGGTTGTTGTTGTTTATTTCCAACCGTTTTTTGCCATGCATTTTGTAAAATCCTTTAAAATCATGTAAAAACAATTATTTTAATGATCGATTGAAAGACACTTTGATTGCAGACCCTCGGAAGTAATCAGTAACCGTATCAATTGTATTTTTTACGATGACAATTTTTTTTTCGATTGGAAAATTTTCGATAATCGTTCATCAGTAGCCATACCCTTGCAGCACTTTTGGGTAGAAGCGTGAAATTTAAGATAACAAGCCTGTTCAAAAATATATTATTAAACATTTATTTCAGCGGTTTTTGAAATTCTCCCCATCCAAAAGAATTAACAGGAGGTATAGAAATTTAGGTCATTTCGTCATACCGCAGCAGTTTTATATAGAAACATGAATTTGAGGTTACCCAACCTACTATAAAAACAAATTTAAATGTGTATTTTATCTATTTTAGAAATTCCCACCTAAGAAAGTTTAATAGGATCGTCGCACTTTTAACAGAATTCGACATATCACAATTTTAGGTAGAATCAGGAAATTAAAGGAAACACACCTACTAAAAAATAGTTAAACATAGGTACTTCAGACATTTTAGAACTATTTTGTTTATTATGTTATCAACATTGATTTTCTACAGGACAATGTATTATTATACTAATTAAAAAACAATTATAGATGGTTGTTTAGATATTAAGTTTTTTTAATTCTTTACTAGATGTATTTCATTTGATTAAAAATTCCTTTAGACGAACTGACCGGTGTAGTGGGCGAACACATTTTGTATGTAGATAAACTAGTCAAAATTTCGTTCATTAAAAAGTTTTACGAAAAACACATAGATTTTGAGATCGCTTTTATTTTAAAAATAAACATTAAAATTAAATTTTTTATGGAATAGTTTAGTCTTAGGCAAAAAATTAAATACAATGAAACCAGTGAAAAATACGTCTATGACGGAATCCTATCTTAAACGGAAAATGTGTTGATCCATGCAAAATAAATATAATAATACATGGGAAAAAAGTCCATTTGCTCCTCCTAAGTAGGGAATTTGTCTATAACGTTTTTTTCTTTTTCAATGTGATTTCATCTTAAAAGGTTTTACTGTATAACATTTTTCAAAGTCTCCAACGTATTCCAACACATGGAATATGGATTAACGATACTAAAGTATAAGTGAAACATCTGCCATATAATTAGAGATTCATTGATAAAATAAATGTATCACAGCATTTGCCGCTTCTTTAATAATAAAAAGTATTAATATAGAAAAAGCTATATTAAATATTTTTGGTCAGAACTCATCCATACGAAAAATTGTATCCATATCAAAGTAAAAAAAAACTATGTAGAAATTACGGATGAGCCAGGCTGGCTATGATTTAAACGTTTTTCCAGGCCAGCCCGGATCATGATTTTAACATAGGTTATTCACCCTGTATATATTCGTCTTTATACAATCTCAGAAATCCACCATTAAAATAAGCCATAATTGTTTTTTTAAGTAGTTACATTTTAAATCCGTGACATGGACTGCACATCAATTACTAATCTCTGGATGCAAACAAATTAAAAGTTTATATAATTTACTCTCTTGCAATATTTCGTATATTTTTGACTTGTTAAAATCTTGTATGCATAATTGTATTTGAAATTAGTGTTTTTATTTAAAAAAAACCCTTAAATTTTTGCAAGTAATAAAAACCTATTTTATTTTGTTTAAAGCATGATACAGGGTGTCCATTAAATGACTGACCCATTTTGAATTTGAATAACAAAGAAACGGCTTGAGATAAAAATGCGCAGTTTGCAGCATTGTTATTAGAAAATCAATAAATTTTTAGGTATACACTTTCTTAAAATAGTTCGAAATTAGACTAACAGATGGCACTGGCGGCGCCAACAGGCTGTCGAAATTCAGAAATTACTCTAGTTTTCAAATACATGAGCTATTCGGCTAATTTCGCAGAGTCACATCTCAGTCGACATGTTGAATCGACTCTCCACTCACCTACAGAAATAGAGTTTCTTGGAAGAAAACAAATTAAAAATAATATTTATGATTGAATAATGTCTACTTTCCTTAAAAAAACAACAAAACATACTTTTAATAAGCATTGACTTTTCACACTTTTACTATAAGTAAATTGTATAAAAAATGTTTTTGTAACCGGTTAACTGATTCCCTGTTTACGTGCAATAAATTTGAAATATGGGATAAACACCACTTTTTTAAGTAAAAAAAAAATCTTAATGTTTAATTAAATCATTTATTCCATTAAACAGTATGAAATTGTATTTTTAAAAATTAGTAATGTCAAAAAAACTTTAAAAGATGGATCAAGCAAACTCCTCTGGCCTGTACGTTGTGTAGTGAAATCAGAAGTTAAAGCAGTAGTCCGCAAATATTGGTGGCAAGTTCCCTGTCTAAAACAAAAGCAAAATAGTGACTTATGAATCGACACATAAAAATATATTGCACTTTAGAATACTGCTCGTCTTCATTTTATCTATAACAAGTCCTGTCTTAAACACAAAAAAAAAATTATGAATCAGGACGGTGAAAGTAACATAATAAAATACCTGCTAAGACGGAAACCTGTCAGAAACGATACATTTTTCATTTTTTGGCAAACCGAATTCATTCCACGTTATATTCATATTTTGACGTTTAACATATCTGAAAATTTTATTACGAAAGCCACGACAGATTTTAAGATGCTTTTTACGCACAACCTTTCTCTCTTCTACGCTAAAATGAAAGGATGCTTAAAAAAAGCTACTTACCTGTTTTTATATCCTGCGAGTCACCCCTCTACAAAATTTCATTACAGAAAGCATAATAGATCCTGAATCATCATAGAATCATTATAGTTCTACTTATTTTACTTATTTTTTTGTTCTACTGATTTTTATAAATATAAATATTACCAAATTACTTGAACATTAGGGGTTTTCATACATAAATTTCAAAAAGTTTTTAGAATATTTTTTTTTTAAATAATGTTAAATGTCAATATATGAATATAAATTAGGTATTAATTTGGTTTTCGGAAAATTGAACAATATTTCGTTTTAGGCAGGTTACCGTCTTAGCAGGTGGTTTTGTATATCACTTTCTACGTCGTAATCAATATTTTTTTACGTTTAAAACAAGATTTGTGTTATAAACGGATTTCTTCATTCTAAGGTTTATTACATTTTTATATGTCACCGTCACGCAGTTTATAAGTCACTGTCCCGTTTTTTTTTTTTTTTTTTAGACAGGGAACTTGCCCCAACACTATTTCCATACCACAATTTTAACCACTTAAGTGATTTCACTGCACGACGTGGACAAGTCTGCTTGATCCATCACCTAAAGCTTTTTAACACTACTAATTTTTTTAAAAACAATTTCATACTACTTAACAGGAGGAAATGTTTAAATTAAATATTAAGATTTTTTCAACTTAAAAAAGCGGTGTTCATCCCATATTTTCAATTTATTGTACGAAAAAAGAGAATCGGTTAACCGGTTACAAAAACATTTTTTGAATACATTTTATTTATGGTAAATGGGTCAAAAGTCAATGCTTATTAAAAGTATGTTTTGTTGGTTTTTATTAGGTACAATAGACATTATTCAATCATAAATATTATTATAAAACTATTGCAATCCAACAAACTCTATTTATCTCTTAGAATCGATTCAACATGTTGACTGAGATTCGATCCTGCGAAATGAGTGAAAAAGCTGGTGCGTATGAAAACTAGAGTAATGTGTGAATTTTGGCAGCATGTTGGCGCCGCCAGTGCTATCTGTTGGGCGAAATTCGAACTATTTTTAAAAAGTGCGTATCTAAAAATTTATTGATTTTCTGATAACAATGCAGCAAACCGCACATTTTTATCTCAAACAATTTTTTTTTTGTTATTTACAATCAAAATGGGTCAGACATTTACTGTACACCCTGTAGATATACTACCTGGCCATTGATGAACGTCCACTTGCGATTTTAGACATTTTGTTAAATATCTAGAAAAATACACGAGGATTCATCCCGAAACTCTTAGTGTGTAAATATAATAGTATAAGTCATACATTTCCGTGAAGATTTTTTCCCGAAACTCCATAGGGGACAGTCAACAAATTAAAAAAAATGAATATCTTTTGAATAACCCTGTCAGAACTAATGTAGCAAAAGCGCTCAAACTCTAGATTATAATTAAGTGCCTTATTGTAATAAAGTGTGTTCATTTTTATGCAAATAGCATGCATACTCACAGAGAAATTAAGGTTTTTATAAAAATGGTACCAAATTTTTTGAAGTTTTTTTTGCCTATAATATTCAGAATTCTTAATATAAATATAAATTGTTTTTCTGAAAATATTACAAACAACATTGCACACAATACCCTGTAATCAGATTTAAGAAACAATAAAAACTATATGAAAAATGAGTAGGTTTACTAAATACTTTTTCACTGCGCATGCGTCAATGATATTATAACTTCATTTGCTTATTATGTTAGCTAAATGTATAGAACAACTTTTGTGAGAGTCGCAAAATCATAACTTGAAAATTCTGAAAATAATCGTCAATTGAATAAGTTGAAAATCCGTAATTCCCAAATTGAAGCAAAAACAAGACAGGTTGTATCCATTTATTCATTGATTAGTGTCAAGATCCTCTCATGTCCATAAATTAAAGATAATTCAGAATCACATGGAAATCGAACTTTAAAGTAAAAACTTCACTTGCAGAATTATAACACACATCTTCAAGACTAATATGCAAAATTCAGAAAGCCCCCAGATGGCGCCTATAGAACGTCACAATGACGAATCACACACGTCACAATGAAATGTTTAGAATGATATATAAAGAGAAAACCTGCTGTCCCATTTCATCCCACTCTTCCCGATTGAATTGGCAAGAAATAAAATTCTTGCAAGTTAGATTTTCAGAATGCTTCCAATTGCCAATTTAATATCACTGTACACCAATATGTACCCCCCCCCCAACTAGGGATAAACCTAACATCATATTTACATGTAAACAAATGCTTTTTCATTCCCTTTCACCTTATTAAGATATTATTGATAGTTCTAAAAATCAAAAGGCTCAATAATGCAACTTAGTTTTTACTTTATACTAGCGAGCTACGCCCGCTAGCTGGGCCACTTTTTCCAAACGAACCTCGATATTAAGCAATATATAATAAACAAAAAAATTCATTTAATAAGCAAGTTTTGGTGTTCGAATCCTCAAGCACAAAAAAAAGTAAATTAAAGAGCCATGGTACCGTTAAAAATATGTGATTTCGCACCATGGGCCACGTGCACTTGAAAAAAAAAGATTGTGGATCGGAGCTATGGTAGCTTCGCGCCCATAGTCCCGTTAAAAATATTTGGTTTTGCACGGTGGGCACTACGCGCCCATACGACATTTTTTCGTATTTTTTAGTTCATCAGAAGCAGATTTTTACGCAGATTCTGAATATGTAATCAGTTTTTTCTACTTTAAAAACTGTCTGCATGATAGCGCAAAAAAAAAACGCAATTAGCGCCGGTAGAAAAAGCGGTTTTCGGCTGTTTCTTCTTTTAGCCAAAGGGGAAAAGCTCAGGTTCTTCACCGCAAGGTGGCACAGTGTTCTGCTTCGGAGCACCGTTTGGGAATTGAGATATTTTCCGTTCCGATTCCCAAGGGTTTTTAATTCATAACTTTTTTAATTTTGGACCCACGGTCTCGAAAAGGCCCGAAATGACTTTCCCGGAATTTTTCCAATCGAAAGACACCTCTCGCGACTTCCGACTCGCCCGCGTTACGAACTGTAATCGGTTTCAAGCAGACAGACAGACAGACAGAGGCGCACGGATTTTATTAGTATAGACTAGCGAGCTACGCCCGCTAGCTGGGCCACTTTTTCCAAACGAACCTCGATATTAAGCAATATATAATAAACAAAAAAATTCATTTAATAAGCAAGTCTTGGTGTTCGAATCCTCAAGCACAAAAAAAGTAAATTAAAGAGCTATGGTTGTTATGTTTATGTTGTTAAAAGTTCCTGTTCTTCACCGCAAGGTAGCGCAGTGTTCTGCCTCAGAGCTCCGTTTGAGACCTGTTTGGGAAATAAGACGTTTTCCGTTCCGATTCGCGACCGGTTTTTAATTCATAACTTTTTTAATTTTGGTCCCACGGTCTCGAAAATGCCCGAAATGACTTTGCCCGAATTTTTCGAATCGAAAGACACCTCTCGCGACTTCCAACTCGCCCGCGTTGCGAACTGTAATCGGCTTCAAGCAGACAGACAGACAGAGGCGTACGGATTTTATTAGTATAGACTAGCGAGCTACGCCCGCTAGCTGGGCCACTTTTTCCAAACGAACCTCGATATTAAGCAATATATAATAAACAAAAAATTCATTTAATAAGCAAGTCTTGGTGTTCGAATCCTCAGCACAAAAAAAGTAAATTAAAGAGCTATGGTTGTTATGCGCCCATTATCCCGTTAAAATATGTGATTTCGCACAGTGGGCGGTACGGGCCCATCGTGCGAAGCCGGCCCACCTTCGCTACGCGCCATGGTCGCCATTGTCCCGTTAAAAATATTTGGTTTTGCTCGGTTGGCGCTGCGCGTCCATAATACATTTTCTCGTATTTTTTGGATCATCAGAAGCAGACTTTTACGTAGATTCCGAATATGTAATCAGTTTTTTTTCTACTTTAAAAACTGTCTGCATGATGGTTTAAGAAAAAACGCGCAAAAATGTTTGTTTATTAAAAACTGCAAAAGACTGCTATTAAAAAAAATAAGTAATTTCATTAATATCACAAAGAACATAACTAAAAAATAATTTTGGCAGCTCGTTTTCCGTTTGTACTAACAGAAATTAGTATTAATCGCGTAAATCTTAGGTTACACAATATTCGTGTATGCTACCAAAAAGAAACGTATGAAAATTAGCTACAACGATAATTACTCACATACAGTATAAATATATGATAGCCAGTTACATCTGAGATCCTCAAAATATTAATTAGCAACCTCTTAGTGAACATATCTTGCTGTGCTTAAATAGTTGTACTTATTATATTAATTAAACAGTGTTTAATATTTTCTACCAATTACTTCTTTTTCTCTTATACATTCTTTGACAAATTGACGGGAGAAAATAGGTTTTCGGCTACTTCTTCTTTTAGCCAAAGGGGAAAAGTTCCTGTTCTTCACCGCAAGGTAGCGCAGTGTTCTGCCTCAGAGCTCCGTTTGAGACCTGTTTGGGAAATAAGACGTTTTCCTTTCCGATTCCCGACCGGTTTTTAATTCATAACTTTTTTAATTTTGGTCCCACGGTCTCGAAAATGCCCGAAATGACTTTCCCGGAATTTTTCGAATCGAAAGACACCTCTCGCGACTTCCAACTCGCCCGTGTTGCGAACAGTAATCGGCTTCAAGCAGACAGACAGACAGAGGCGCACGGATTTTATTAGTATAGACTAGCGAGCTACGCCCGCTAGCTGGGCCACTTTTTCCAAACGAACCTCGGCATTAAGCAGTATATAATAAGCAAAAAAATTCATTTAATAAGCAAGTCTTGGTGTTCGAATCCTCAAGCAAAAAAAAAAGTAAATTAAAGAGCTATGGTTGTTATGCGCCCATTATCCCGTTAAAATATGTGATTTCGCACAGTGGGCGGTACGGGCCCATCGTGCGAAGCCGGCCCACCGGCGCTACGCGCCATAGTCGCCATTGTCCCGTTCAAAATATTTGGTTTTGCACGGTTGGCGATGCGCGTCCATAATACATTTTCTCGTATTTTTTGGATCATCAGAAGCAGACTTTTACGCAGATTCTGAATATGTAATCAGTATTTTCTACTTTAAAAACTGTCTGCATGATGGTTTAAGAAAAAACGCGCAAAAAAAGTTTGTTTATTAAAAACTGCAAAAGACTGCTATTTAAAAAAATAAGTAATTTCATTAATATCACAAAGAACATAACTAACAAATAATTTTGGCAGCTCGTTTTCCGTTTGTACTAAGAGAAATTAGTATTAAACGCGTAAATCTTAGGTTACACAATATTCGTGTATGCTACCAAAAAGAAAAAGTATGAAAATGAGCTACAACGATTAGTACTCACATACAGAATAAATATATGAATAGCCAGTTACATCTGAGATCCTCAAAATATTAATTAGCAACACTATTACCTCTTAGTGAACATATCTTGCTGTGCTTAAATTGTTGTACTTATTATATTAATTAAACCGGGTTTAAAATTTTTTACCAGTTAGTTCTTTGACAAAATGATGGGACAAAATTAAGTTTTCGGCTGCTTCTTCTTTTAGCCAAAGGGGAAAAGTCCTTTCCTTCACCGTAAGGTGGCGCAGTGTTCTGCCTAAGAGCTCCGTTTGAGCTCTGTTTGGGAAATGACACGTTTTCCGTTCCGATTCCCGACCGGTTTTTAATTCATAACTTTTTAAATTTTGGTCCCACTGTCTCGAAGATGCCCGAAATGACTTTCCCGGAATTTTTCGAATCGAAAGACACCTCTCGCGACTTCCAACTCGCCCGCGTTGCGGACTGTAATCGGCTTCAAGCAGACAGACAGACAATGGCGTACGGATTTTATTAGTATAGACTAGCGAGCTACGCCGGCTAGCTGGGCCACTTTTTCCAAACGAACCTCGGTATTAAACAGTATACAATAAGCAAAAAAATTCATTAAATAAGCAAGTCTTTGTGTTGGAATCCTCAAGCACAAAAAAAAAATTAATTAAAGAGCCATGGTCCCGTTAAATATATGTGATTTCGCACTGTGGGCCACGTGAACTTGAAAAAAAAAAGATTGTGAATCGGAACTATGGTCGCTTCGCGCCCATAGTCCCGTTAAAAATATTTGGTTTTGCACGGTGGGCACTACGCGCCCTTAAGACATTTTTCCGTATTTTTAGTTCACCAGAAGCAGATTTTTACGCAGATTCTGAATATGTAATCAGTTTTTTCTACTTTAAAAACTGTCTGTATGATGGTTTAAGAAAAAACGCGCAAAAAAAACGCAATTAGCGCCGGTAGAAAAAGCGGATTTCGGCTGTTTCTTCTTTTAGCCAAAGGGGAAAAGTTCAGGTTCTTCACCACAAGGTGGCGCAGTGTTCTGCCTTTGAGCTCCGTTTGAGCGCCGTTTGGGATTTGAGACATTTTTCGTTCCGATTCCCAAGGGGTTTTTAATTCATAACTTTTTTAATTTTGGTCCCACGGTCTCGAAAATGCCCGAAATGACTTCCCCGGAATATTTCCAATCGAAAGACACCTCTCGCGATTTCAAACTCGTCCGTGTAGCGAACTGTAATCGGCTTCAAGGAGACAGACAGACAGAGGCGCACGGATTTTATTAGTATATACTAGCGAGCTACGCCCGCTAGCTGGGCCACTTTTTCCAAACGAACCTCGATATTAAGCAATATATAATAAACAAAAAAATTCATTTAATAAGCAAGTCTTGGCGTTCGAATCCTCAAGCACAAAAAAAAGTAAATTAAAGAGCTATGGTTGTTATGCGCCCATTATCCCGTTAAAAATACGTGATTTCGCACAGTGGGCTCTACGCTCCATGGTCGCCATCGTTTCATTAAAAATATTTGGTTTTGTACGGTTGGCTCTGCGCTCCCATAAGACATTTTCTCGTATTTTTTGGTTCATCAGAAGCAGACTTTTACGCAGATTCTGAATATGTAATCAGTTTTTTCTACTTTAAAAACTGTCTGCATGATGGTTTAAGAAAAAACGCGCAAAAAAGGGAGAAAAAGAGGTTTTCGACTGCTTCTTCTTTTAGCCAAAGGGGAAAAGTTCTTTTCCTTCACCGCAAGGTGGCGCAGTGTTCTGCCTCAGAGCTCCGTTTGAGCGCCGTTTGGGATTTGAGACATTTTTCGTTCCGATTCCCAAGGGGGTTTAATTCATAACTTTTTAATTTTGGTCCCACGGTCTCGAAAATGCCCGAAATGATTTCCCCGGAATTTTTCCAATCGTAAGACACCTCTCGCGACTTCCAACTCGCCCGCGTTGCGAACTGTAATCGGCTTCAAGCAGACAGACAGACAGAGGCGCACGGATTTTATTAGTATAGATTAGCGAGATACGCCCGCTAGCTGGGCCACTTTTTCCGAACGAACCTCGATATTAAGCAGTATATAATAAGCAAAAAAATTCATTTAATAAGCAAGTCTTGGTGTTCGAATCCTCAAGCACAAAAAAGTAAATTAAAGAGCTATGGTTGTTAAGCGCCCATTATCCCGTTAAAAATATGTGATTTCGCACATTGGGTGCTACGCGCCCACCGGCCTACGGCCCACCGGCGCTACGCGCCATGGTCGCCATCTTCCCGTTAAAAATATTTGGTTTTGCACGGTTGGCGCTGCGCGCATATAAGACATTTTCTCGTATTTTTTGGTTCATCAGAAGCAGACTTTTACGCAGATTCTGAATATGTAATCAGTTTTTTCTACTATAAAAACTGTCTGCATGATGGTTTAAGAAAAAACGCGCAAAAAAAAGTTTCGATAGTCCTATTTTATTTCTCAGTTCAACATTTTAGCGAAAACTACGGTAAATATTCTACGGCAAGTCAAAAAAATTGATGCGGAAAAAAACGCAATTAGCGTCGGTAGAAAAAGAGGTTTTCGGCTGTTTCTTCTTTTAGCCAAAGGGGGAAAATTCATGTCCTTCACCGCAAGGTGGCGCAGTGTTCTGCTTCGGAGCTCCGTTTGGGAATTGAGACATTTTTCGTTCCGATTCCCAAGGGGTTTTTAATTCATAACTTTTTTTATTTTGGTCCCACTCTCTCGAAAATGCCCGAAATGACTTCTCCGGAATTTTTCCAATCGAAAGACACCTTTCGCGACTTCCAACTCGCCCGCGTTGCGAACTGTAATCAGCTTCAAGCAGACAGACAGACAGAGGCGCACGGATTTTATTAGTATAGATGATGATGATGATAAATTAAATGATTATAAACCTAATTAATGGAACATATATTTTCAAACAAAAAAGGCTTTAACAAAATTTCCAAAAAATGAAGCTTTATGTTGAGCATCAGAGCTGTTTGACTTTATACAGAAATAATCAGTAAAAGCTTTCAATGTTATTAATTGTTTTCACTGATAATATAATATTTATATTATTTTTCATAAGTAAATCACAATATTTTTCAGCAATTCATGCTTTTATGATTTTTTTCAGTACATTAAAAAAGCATATTTTTATTTTATATCATAACATTTCATATCTTACATTACTTACATTCATATCTTACATTACTATCATAACATTTCATATCCTACATATTCTATACATTACTAGTGTTAAATCACATTGCTTGAGGATAAAATTTATTTATTGTAACTGGATAACAGGAACGCAAACAATTACAGATTTTATTGTGCAATTGATATATTAAGATACTTAATATAAATACTTTAAGAAAGACAGCTATTCGTAGTCATTAAGGTAAGGCTGACAATGTAAATAATTATTAAAACAGCACACAAATAATATTAAAAAATGCATGTTTTTAAAAGCAGTCAATTTATAAAAAGGAGAAAATAAATGTAAATGATATGCCCCCCCCCCCCTTCCACTCAACAAAAAAGGAAAATTTGAAATCAATTTTTTTGTAAAAATATATTTAAAATGCTTCGTTTTTTGATGATAATAACGTAATGCATTTCATTTTTAATATTTATTTCCAAAAGAAAAATAGTTTTTTTCCAAGACTGATGAAAAAATAAATATTTCTATTTTTTTAAATCATTATTTGTATTATTGCCTTTATGTTAAATTAAGATTTCTATGAAAGATCACAAGTAAAGAAAAATTTTAACCTCGCAAAATGAAACTAAATTCCTGCAAGTTTAATTTTTCAAGCTTTCAAATATTGTTTCAGTTAGCAACACTTCATAACCTTCATTTCTTTTCTCTGGTATTTTTACAGGAACATCAATTAATTCTTATTTATCACGTGCCTTATTAAAACAGTGTTTGAAACTTTGAAAAAGGGATACACATACTTTTAAAAAACATGGTACTTTCTTTAAAATACAGTCGAGTCTCAAAAACAATCTACATACAGAAAAATATACGTCTCCATATAACAATTTTTTCTGAAACCTTCCTTGATTTGTTTAATGTATATGTGTAATTTAAAAGCCAACTTAAAAAGAGGCTGAAGTTGTACAATAGGGTGGATCGATTGTCTATGGCGAAAGCAAAATTACCATTCATCAAAATCTACCTATGCGGAAAAGAGGTTCTGTTGTATGGAGATTAAGGGAAAAATAATAAAAAAAATTAATTTAAAAATTTAATGCTGCCACAAAAGGGTTGAATTTTCGAAAAAATTGAAAAAAGACCGAATTTCGGTTAAGTTATTTTTCTCAAAAACTAATTATTTTAAAAAAAATTTTAAATCCAACAATGCGGAAAAGATGTTATATCGTATGAAGGTTGAGTAAAAAACAATAATAAGTAATAAATTCAAAATTTAATACTGCCACAAAAAAGTTGAAAACTCGATAAAATATTGAAAAAATGGAAAAAGATCTAATTTTGGTTGTATTTATTTTTGACAGAAAATAATCATTTTAATATCAATCGAAACCTACCTTTGCGTTAGAAATATTATATATATTGCATGGATATTAAGTAAAAATAAATAAATAAATAAATAAACTAATTTCGAAATTTAATACTGCTGCAAGTGAATTAAAGTTTCGAAAAACTGGCAGTTCCAGTTTTTCAGTTAGAATTTGTCTGCTTGTGTATTGTGTAGCTTAGTGTACCTTGAATATTACTGTACCATTGCGTTGTTATAAAAAAATAAAAAGAGAGAGACAGAGTCAGAGAGAGAGAGAGATATGAATCGCACACTATTTGGGTCTGGCTTTGATATGCCAGTAAATATGCTCCCTATTACAAAAAGTTACAAAATTCATACATTGGTATTTAAAAAATAACCGAAAAAAAAATCGGTCAACATCTATTTATTTCCTGCCAGTGAGAAGGAGTTGCTAATAAGTTACAAGTGACCTGTAAATGAGATTCAATCTCAATAATTTACCACAGCAGCATTTTAAGAAAAATTAAACTGTTTAACGACAAATATTGTATTCTTCTTAATTCTTGTAAAACAAAATAAGATATTGAAAGCTACTACAGCCTTTTGGACCATTTCCGAAAATACTGCTTATTTTTTTCAGCTCAATAGATAAGAATATGAATATGAATAATGAGTGCAAACTAAACCGAAGTATTGAGAGCAAACTCACTTTTCTGCATCATCATCTATCATTGAAAAGCCAAAATGATGCCGAGCTAGATGTCACATCACCTGTAGTGACGAAGATTTGCATCAGCCAGAATATTGGACAGTTTCGGCATTTCCGACCAAGCAGGTGCTGCCATCGTGTCTGGTGCACTTCAAGATGTGAACATTATCTCACAAAACTATGAATCGAATGCTAGTGACAGAAAAAAACCGGCATGACAAAACAAACCAAAGACCACTCCATCGTCTTAGTCATTCTCTTCAGTCATATGTAAAAGATTATGATCATGACCATTTTCTTTAATCTTTGATAGGTGTAAAGACAGATTACATCATTAGTAAACAACAGAAGAAAAATCATAATAGAAGCAGACTTGAGCTTGAAATAAGAACTTGGTTCCGAATACATCGGCCACATATATATAAATTCTGGGAGAGTACCAAGCAATTTGAAAACTCGACGTACGTTTTTTTGTCATATGTTAACAATAATATACATGTAACAAAGTTGGTTGCGATCGGTTGTGACGGAATATCTGTTAATATAGATGTTAAAGGATGTGTTTTTCGAAATATAGAACTGATCTTCAAGCGTCCACTACAATGGTTTTATGCTAGTTACATACCAATGAGGTTCCACTATGTCATCTTTTTGCAGCGTGGATGGAACCGTGGCTGGGCACAAATGTTTCACTGGTGAAATAGAAAGATTATTCGCAGCATGTTAGAAGCTTTTTGTATTTTCATTTATGTCAATATATGAATTCTAGCGCGCGAGTGAAATCAAACGGTCTGCAGTAATCCTGATCATTACATTAAAAAATATCTATATTTTCCATTTACCAGCTTTTTGACATTTTGCGACGGATTACATAGATTTAATTGAATAGGAAAATGTGTCGAACATCCACTAACTGACGCATTTAGTAACGACATGATTTCAGAAGCAATAGATTAATTCAGCAATCATTTCAGTGGCAATAACATCTACTATCAATAATATCTATTCACGCAACGCTCATTCTACAAAACTAATAATCAAATGAGTCGCGGAAGTATTTCTGCTCTGTATGGACCATAGTATATAAAAGACGGTTTTATAAAAATCGAATTGAATTACAAAATCTCATGTCGATTTTCAATACCGAACGTCATTATCTCCAATTGCAATGTTGACGATTTTTCTTGATTTAATATTAATGAAGCTGTTAAATAAGAAACTAAAGTTTTTATCTTGTAATTAATTATACATCCCCATCATTTCAATAAATGTTAAACATTCAAAAACATACAATAGGGTGGATCGAAATTTTTTTTTTTTTACATTGTCAAAACCTACCTATGCGGAAAAGATATTCTCTTAGATGGAGATTAAGGGAAAAATAATTAAAAAAATTAATTTTAAATTTTACTACTGCCACAATGAGGTTGAATTTCCAAAAAAAGTGAAAAAATACGTAATTTTGGCTAGATGATTTTTGATTCAAAATAATAGTTTTAAAAAATATCCAAAACCTACCTATGCGTAAAAGATGTTATATTATATGCTGAGTATGAGGAAAATAATTACAAAAATTAATTTCAAAATTTAAATCTGCCGCAATGAGGCTCAAATTTATCGATTTAAACGTTTTTACAGTAAAAAATCTTTATTTTTTTATTTTTTTTCTGTAAAATAAAATATGAATTTTAGAATTTTTAACATTTATTGCAATGAGGGGATATTTAATTGATTACAAGATAAAAACTTTAGTTTCTTATTTAACAGCTTCATTAATATTAAATCAAGAAAAATCGTCAACATTGCAATTGGCGATAATGACTTTCGGTATTGAGAATCGACATGAGATTTTGTAATTCAATTCAATTTTTATAAAACCGTTTCTTATGTATGGTCCATACACAGCAAAAATACTTCCTTGACTCTTTTGATTATTAGTTTTGTAGAGTAGTATGAGCGTTGCGTGAATAGATATTATTGATAGTAGACGTTATTGCCACTGAAATGATTGCTGAATTTACCTATTGTGTCTGAAATCATGTCGTTACTAAATCCGTCAGTTAGTGGAGGTTCTACGCATTTTCCTATTTTGTTAAATCTATGTAATCCGTCACAAAAAGTCAAAAAGCTGGTAAATGGAAAATATAGATATTTTTTAACGTAATGATTAGGATTAGAGCAGACCGTTTGATTTCACTCGCACGCTTTTAGAATTCATATACTGACATAAATGAAAATACAAAAAGCTTCTAACACGCTGTGAATAATCTTTCTATTTCACCAGTGAAAAATTTGTGCCCATCTGCGGTTCCATCCACGCTGAAAAAAGATGGCATAGTGGAACCTCATTGGTGTGTAACTAGCACAAAAAACATTGCAGTGGACGCTTGAAGATCAGTTCCATATTTCGAATAACAATCCTTTAACATCTATGTTAGGAGTATAACAGATATTCCGTCACAACCAATTGCAACCAACTTTGTTACATGTATATTATTTTTAACACATGACAAAAAAAAAATGTACGTCGTATTTTCAAATTGTTTGGTACGCTCCTAGAATTTATATACATGTGGCCGATGTATTCGGAACCAAGATCTTTTTCAAGCTTAAGTCCGCTTCTATTATGATTTTTCGTCTGTTGTTTTCTAGTGATGTAGCCTGTCTTTACACCATCAAAGTTTAAAGAAAATGGCCAGATCATAAACTTCTACAAATGACTAAAGAGAATGACTAAAACGATGGAGTGGTCTTTGGTTTGGTTTGTCATGCCGATTTTTTTCCCTGTCAATAGCATTCGATTCATAGTTTTGTGAGATAATGCCCACATATAAGTCCACACCTTGAAGTGCACCAGACACGATGGCAGCACCTGCTTGGTCGGAAATGCCCAAACTGTCCAATATTTTGGCTGATGCCAATCTTCGTCACTACAGGTGATGTGACACCTAGCTCAGAAGCATTTTGGCTTTTCAATGGTAGCTGATGAAGATGATGCAGAAAACTGATTTTTTTTCAATACGTCGGTTTAGTTTACACTCAATATTCATATTCATATTTAAATCTATTAAACTGAAAAGAAATAGGCAGTACTTTCGGAAATGGCCCAAAAGACTGTAGTAATTTTCAATATCTTTTTACAAGAATTATTTATAATTTGTTTTACAAGAATTAAGAAGAGCGCAATATTTGTCCTTCAACAGTTTATTCTTTCTTAAAATGTTGCTGTGGTAAATTATTGAGATTGAATCTCATTTACAGGTCACTTGTAACTTATTAGCAACTCCTTCTCACTGGTAAGAAATAAATAGATGTTGACCGATTCCTTTCTTCGGTTATTTTTTAAATACTAATATATAAATTTTATAACTTTTTGTAATAGGGAGCATATTTACTGGCATATCAAAGCCAGATCCAAATAGGGTGTAATCCATATCTCTCTCTCTCTCTTTATTTTTCTTTATTTTTTTTAACACCGCCATGGTACAATAATATTCAAGGTACACTAAGCTACACAATACACAAGTAGAAAAATCCTAACTGAAAAAACTGGAACTGCCAGTTTTTCGAAACTTTAATTCACTTGCAGCAGTATTAAATTTCGAAATTAGTTTAGTTATTTTTTTTTTTTTTTTTACTTAATATCCATGCAATATAATATTTCTTAAGCAAAGGTAGGTTTTGATTGATATTAAAATGATTATTTTGGCTCAAAAATAAATCTAACCAAAATTAGATCTTATTCCATTTTTTCAATAATTTATCGAATTTTTAACTTTTTTGTGGCAGTATTAAATTTCGAGTTTATTACTTATTATTGTTTTTTACTTAATCTCCATACGATATAACATCTTTGCCGCATTGTAGGATTTTAAAAATTATTAAAATAATTAGTTTTTGACAAAAATAACCTAACCAAAATTCGATCTTTTTTCAATTTTTTTCGAAAATTCAACCCTTTTGTGGCAGCATTAAATTTTTAAATTAATTTTTTTTATTATTTTTTCCTTAATCTCCATACAATAGAACATCTTTTCCGCATAAGTAGATTTTGATTAATGGAAAATTGTTTTTCGCCATAGACAGTCGATCCACCCTATTGTACAAGACAGTAATAGATGTATAATGGGGGATTTAAAAGTAAAACAATCCTCTAATATTACTTTACACAGCACTGCCACTGGCAACTTCTTTTATTATTGTGATCACAACTATTATAATGACCATGTCATATATCTACTAATATTTGGTATAGATTTTTTTTGAAATAGTGGTAGTGTATAAAATAAATGTGTCATCAGTAATAGTCCTATTATGCCTATTATAAATATTATCTATGAAATTTAAATTAATACATTATTAATCAGTAACAAAACTACCTTTTGACCGAGTTTCTGATTAATTTGGTAAAACAGTATAATTCATGAAAAAGTAATTGTAGCATATAAAAATAAGAAAGATGGAGTTAAAAAACATTTTATTCTTCACAATTAAAATACAAGAATGATATATAATTTTTATATAATTTTATCTGCATTTACAATGAATTCTGCAATTTTAAAATCATCTCCAAATATCTGTTTTTCAAAAAATGAAATATTTTTGATAATGTACATAATTTAAAAGTAAAACCACCACGCAGCAAAATAACAGAATAAATACTCGTTTTTTAAGCGAAAATTTATCAAATACATTGTAATATTCTTCACAAATGCAATAAGAATGTTCTAACATTGAAAAATACTAAAAATTTACTTATTAAAATGTCCTATCACATGTAAACAATCGTAAAATTCGCGCTCGAAATTGGCTTTTCACCTACTTTGAGATAGAATTTTACTACTTTGAATAGCATTCGAAAAAATATAAACATTCAAAATAAATTTTCGTGTCTAATCTTTCGCCAAGTTCGAAAAGAAGTGCCCCAGAATACACCTTTTGGAACGTTGGCGTCAAAATGATGTAACATACGAGCTTGTCTCCGCTTGTTTTCGAACTCGAAGGCTGTCAGAATTGAGGTAATAGTTATTTTAATGAGAAAAAATATTTCGGCATTCCTTCGAATAGACGTTCTACACACCAGGCGATATTCGATAACAAAACTCGACTCCGAATGAATTAAAATAAACTCGATTTAAACCCTATCATAAAAAAATAGATGGAGCAGATTTGTGATTGCGGGTCATGTCTGATTTGGGTAAAATCAGACAACTCGACTGGATACTGAGTAAAATTTTTATCTAAAGTGGTAAATTGAATGATCAAGTGATGAACAGGCAAATATTTTTTTTTTTATTTGTTTGAAAAGCAGATACATATATTGTAAAATTGAATAAGCAAAAAAAAAAAAAAAAATAAAAAATAAATAAATTGTAATCTATATAATTAATTATCATTATATTGAGTTATTATTAATCATTGAATTTTTATAATTAGCATGTTATTTTTCATTCTCGTTAATATTATTATACATATTTTATTAGATTTTATTGAAAATTTATTTTCTTTCCATAATTTATTTCCGGCGTAGTGATCCCACTCCGATACACCATATTTTAATTCGAAACTTGCAAAGGGCACCAAGAATATTTTTATACAATTTTGCTTTAACAATGAAAGCTTAACCTTTTCCCGGCGCGGAGTAAATCTGTTTGAAATAATTAACTTCCACTAGAATTTATAAACTATTTTTTTTTTAAATAAGAACTTGCTTATTTTCAGGTATGTTATGTAAGGAAAACTTTTAAATATTCTTGGTGTCAGTAAAATTAAAATTAGGTGTATTTTTTTAAGGACACAGCGCCGGAAAAAATTAAATTAATTTTTTCTTAATTCCTGAAAAACAACGTTTATCAATCTCGGTGTCAGTCAATAATTTCTCATTTTACGAACAGAATTTATCTGTGCCGGAAAGAGTTAAAAGCAGAGCCTATTTTTGAACAAGGTAAAATCTAATTCTCTCTAAAACCACCTATTTATTTAATACGCTAATGTGACGACTGCGGATTTCCCTCATCTTCAAGAAAAGCAACTTACGGCTGCTATGTTAGGCAAATAAGGCTGCTAAGTATGACAATTTTTCAGCATATGGAAATATACATATAAATTGCACTTTATCACATCTATTTTGCTTTTTTTCTACAAAATATATAAAAAGAATCACACTATAATGTTTCAAATTCTTAATTAAAAATAATGAATAGCAAGGTATTATAACCAAAGCAATGGTTAACCAGATATAAAATAAACCAACACCTTTTTGGTGCCTAGCAATCGATATAAAAAAGAACTTAAGAAAAATCCAAGGGATATAAAGATATTATTCAATATCAATGTTAAAAACTTCAGTTATATAATTTAAGAATTTTTCAATATAAATAAAATGAATATTATAATTTAAATTTAGTTATTTTAACTTTAAAAAAATTAACATTTATCTCGCTTACTTTTAAAACAATTGTTTGCATCATTAGTAAAAACAGTTTCTTTCTTTCTTTTCTTTTTTTTCATATGTAATTGAATTATATGTTTGCATTTGCATGACAGAAAATTATTTTTTACATTCTTTTATTGCACTAATTTTTTTTCCCACTCAGAGATTATCTTCGAAAGTTACGACGTTAAAAAGTGAAATTTATCTGTATTGATATGATTTATATGTATAGTACATGGTGTTATATATTCCTTTCATTTTAATTACATTTTGTAAGAAGCATAAATTTTATTTATAAGGCAATTAAATTTCAAGTGAACGTAAGCTAACCTCTTAATAATTGACAAAATTGAATCGAAATTTTAAGAAAAAGAATAATAAAAATAATAATTTTATTTATACCCTATGAAGTTTTGAACTTATATAGCTAGAGTTTCGATTCTATGATTATATAAAATATGCTTTAAAAATTATTAACCGACTTCAAAAATAGTATCAAAATTGGCGACAACTTGGCATTAACTTGTATGAATGCATAGTTTTAATATGCTTATGATTTGAAAACGGTTGCAACAATGAAAGATAATTCGTGATAAATCTTTATTTTTTTATCAAAAAACTATGCATTCATATGCGTTAACGCCAAACTGCTAGAACAAACTAGCGTCCGCCTGCTTTCGCTAACTTCGCAAAATCTATCTAGATTCCGACCTTTATTTAGTCCAGATTTCGCACTCTGAAGAAAAAAAATCTTGTATCTGTGTAAAAGTAATTGCCTGAAAAATGAACGCTTTTAATTAAACGATTGATTCCAAAGCAATTTGGATTTTTAAATTTTTTATTTAAAAAAAAGTTCTAATCATCAGAATTTAATGAAATTAAAATGGGACCACATGGGTATCGTATACTTTAAAAAAAAAGGATTATCAAAATCGGTTCATATTTAAAGAAGTTATGAATGAACAAGAAATACATACAGGTCGAATTCATAACCTCCTCCTTTGAAGTCGATTAAAAATTTCGCTCAAAAAATGATTAATAAAATTTAAATTAAGTGTTATTAACTTTAAAGAGCTTTGCAAATTTTAATTTTTTTCTGCATTATAAGAAAAAATTGATTTTTTTTTTTAGATGTAATTTAATTATGAAAGAGCAGTTGTGTGATTGTAAATTATTTTTTCACATTCTCTTACTAATTACAATTTTTTTTCAACCAAATTTTTATTCGAATTTTACTACATTAAAAATCGAAATTTGAATTTCATTAATATAATATATATATGTAGTACATGAGGTTGTATATTCCTTGCATTTTAATTACTTTTATTAAGAAATATTAAAATTATTCATAATGCAATCAATTCAGTTGACGTAAGCTAATATCTTTGTTGAACTATTTCATAAATTGAAGTTTGATTTTAAAAAGTATCCTCTTCATTTGTAGAACGCATTTGTCATTTAAAACGTACTTTTCTGCATTACAAACTTCTATAATAAAAGCATTTGCATGAAGTCTTTTATGAAATAAACGCAGATCATTATTCCGACATTTCTGACGGGGCTTATATACTAGTTGTTAATATATAGGCCTCAGCTAGGCCATGATATTCATTTTAACAAAATAAATAATGAAATTAATGTTTATTTAAGGCGCCGCCACAATTTACTCTATGTTGATATCAGCATTACTTTGAATTATCTAGAGAAAAGAAAAATATTTGGTGGGAATATTGTATAACCTTTCGAATTTTCTTTAAGTATGTGAGGCACAAGTTAAATTCCGGTAAGAAACTGTAGAAGATGCAACGAATTCTGCATAATTCATATTTCTCTAAGAATATTTAACTTTTAAACATTTTAATAACATGTAAGGGAATTTATCTTTTCACTTTACTTTTTTAGATACCGACGTTACATGTAAATACCAATGAATATGTTATAAAATAAATTTATGAACCCACACAAAATATTGCAGTTATTGATTAAAGAAAAACATCTTTATGTCGTTAAATATGAAGCCTAATTTATAAGCAAGCTAAACATAATTCTTTGGAAATATACACGTGAGAAAATTTATTCCCGTGTAGATTGGCAAATTTAGTGAAAGACATATAATTAAATTAATGTTTAAGGTTTCACCGCAATTTTCTCTCCGTTTATAACAACATTACTTTGAATTATCCTATGAAAAAGGAAATATTTTATTAAAACACTGTAACATCGGTGGCAATATCTTTAAATTTATGCAACGCATATTAAATTACAATAAAAAAGCACATAAATTACAGCGATTTTTATACAATATGTATTTTTCAAAATTTGTTTTATCAAGGCACATAAAGGGACACGTTAACCTTTAATTTTATTAAATATCTTACATTATCCTTATGGTCATTTTGAAACAGAAAGTGATTTTATCTATAATATATATAATGCTCTCAGTGCCACATGAAAGTATGATTCTTTATGCATTAATAGTGTTTTAATGAAACAATTTTTAAACAATGTTCTTATTCTTTTACAGATATTATTATTTTGTGATAGATTTTTTACACAAGTTTCATAAATATTATTTATAAATTTAAATATAATTTTTTCAGAAAGTTAAGCTGTAACTTAAAATGTTAAACAATAAAATGACATGAAAAATCTAAAAAAAATAAAGAAAAAAAAATGAAGATTTAAGTTGAAATATTTATATACTGAAATTGTACCTCGCAAAATATTCCGATATATTGACAAAATACAAGCTATGAAAATGAAAATAAAAGTTTTTTTATTTAAAAGGATGTGTTTGCAGTAGATATCACTTTTTTATATGCGTTTGTAGTTATAAAAATACACGTCGCGCCTATAATCATGGTTTGAAACGTCCGTCTGTCTGTCCTTTGTGTCGCATATAACTGCGCAAAAAGTACCCAAACTTATGGTTCAAAATTTTAAATGCATAATTGTTGCAGAAATGTTTCGGGACATTTCAAAATTGAAGAAAAACATTGTATAGTTCATTTGCAGGGGTAGTCAAAAGTATATTATTGCATTAGGGGGGACTGGGGCACGTTGGCCATAGGGGTAGGTTGGCCAATTTGCTTTAATTTTCAAACTAGTCACCAGATGGCGCCGAAAGTCCAGAAACATATTAGAAAACCTGTTCCCCTACCCTTCCACGAGTTTCAGTTCTCTTAACAAAAGTAACCTAAGAACAACGTTGATTTTTCACTTTCGTCAATATTGAAGCAAATTTTCGTTAGTGTGCAGAAAGTGTTAATGCCCTCAAAAGATACTTCACAAGAACAAAAGTGAGTAATATTTTGAAAGTTCAATTTATAACGATTTTTTATGTAACAATAAATAATAAATGTTGTTAGGATATGCGTAGAATAGCAAAAGTATTTCAAACATGGCGAAGGGGCAAGTTGGCCCACTTACGTTGGGGCACGTTGGCCCGGTCTTTCCCGGCACATTGTAGCCATAAGCTACAGCCATTGGACCGCACAGTTTATGGCCCATTCAAAAAATATGTTAATTTAGCCCTGTGATGGTTGGGTGACAACTAATAGACGCCTTATGACCATCTACGATATTACGGGAATTGTGAAAACTGACCTTCCCAATGCAATAAATCCAGTTAATATAACAACAGGTTTTCAGATAACTGGAAAATGCCCTTTCAATAGGAATGTTTTTAGTCACTCTGATTTCATGCCTTCGTATATCAGTGATAGATCAGAGCCTTCAAGCACGCACGACAAAGCAATTGGTGAAGCTTCTAATGAAACCCAGGTAATTACGGGTAAGCCTATTTCTATAGATGTGCCTACCGCATCTTCTCATGCTCCATGCAAGACAACTCCAACACTTGAGGACATTAGACCATTCGAAAAGGAAGAGCCAAGGAAGAAAAATGCTTCGTATAGAATGAAGAGAACTTCTGCAGTCCTCACAGACACCCCTGTCAAATTAGTTTTTGAACAACAACAAAAGGCAGCAGAAGAAAGAAATAGTGCCTAAATTAAAAATGATATTAAAATAAGAAATTAGACAAAAAAAAAACCGCAAAGGAAAATAATCTGTGAAAAAGATTTTGTTTCCTTTTGAAGCCCCACAGCCTGGATGTAGTGGTCTGAATCGTCAAAAGAGGAAGAAGAAAACTATTAAAAAAAGTGACGATGAGGGAGACGAAGACAATATCTGCTTACATTCTCTGAAGGAGTTTAAACAAAGTATGCCTGGGGAAGAATGGATCCCGTGCGTGAGTTGCAAACGTTGGTTAAATGTTTTCGAAACAAGGTTAATGGATAATATTTTGAATGCATTCACTGCAATGATCCCTCTGATTTGTAAACTTTATTTGCAACTAATTTTTTTAAATGCATGCATAAAAGTTCCTATTCCCTATTATGAATTTTATTTAACTTCTAAATAAACATAAAAAAAGCATTGGAGGCCAACGTGCCCCACTCAATGGGCCAACGTACCCCGTGCACGGGGTAGATTGGCCAACATGGCATCACACCATAATTAAATTCATAGAGTTCTTAAAATTTCTTATTAACTAAAAGTAAACGTTTTCCTCACTAGTTAAATGTACTAGGTATTGTAAAAAAAATACTACATCTGAAAATAAACTTAATTTAGGTATTGAAAAAAAAATAAAAAAACTGGGCCAACCTGCCCCGGTCTCGCCTACTGTCAATGGAAAAATACTGTATCAATTTTATTTTAATGAAAGTGCGCCGTTTCGAAAATATTGAAATTTATATGCACTTATGAAGTTCACTATAACATTCTGTGGGAAATTCTGTGGAAAATTCAGTGCAAAGATATTTATTATTTATTCACAAAGTCACACCACAAAATGTCGTTACATAATAGTACTCAGAGAAACGTTGTTTTTGTCGTAATTTAATTGTGTTAAACTGTTTAAGATATAATTAAATTGATACGTATCTGGGGTTTACTATAAGATACTTCCTACATGAAAGTATTTACAAAGATGCGTAAAAGATTTTGGATTCGATACTGTATTCTAAATACAGCATGCAGTGTGTCCCACACAAATAAATCCACCATGATTTTATGCCGTAATCGAAGACGAAACAAAACCACGAGAACAGAACAAATATATTAAGAAAGACTATATAGAAATGCTTATTTACAAGGAATAACTCACTCCCTGCCCCATTTGATCATGAAAAAAATGAATGTATAAAAAAAGAGAGGGGGAGTATCCCCCCCACTTGGGTGGGAAAGTGGTGCTTGGAGGTGTCGACTATGATGGTAATCTTAACCACGCTCTTCCCTTAGATAGCATGTAGGCTATAATTACCAATAATTGCTAGAAACCCATTTATTGCCAATTGAATTAGAGGGCTAAGTTGGATTTTACAGCAGGAAAACGCCACCATAATCTTTGCAAAATAGTCCTAGGAATTATTTTTGGGTAATTGTCGACATGTTATGGAATGGCCAGCCTTGTACATTCGTCTCAATCCCCCCCAAAAAAATGTGTGGACTATCCTCAGTATAACTTTAAATTCCAATGGCAGACAGTTCAAGTCTGTGGCAGAACTGATGGCTGCCATCATTGAGACCTGAGATAATACTGCTGCTAATGCCTACCAGCGGTTAGTAAATGGTATGCCACATCGTATATTTCATGTCATATATAAACAAGGCGGAAATAATAGATATTAAGAGTAGTGGCTTTTTTCGGCGGCACACTTTCTCTACCCCCCCCCCCCCTCTTTTATTATACATTCATTTTTTTCCTGATAAAGTGGGTCACGGAGAGGGATATTCCTTGTAAATATACATTTCTCTATATGGCCTTTTTAAATATATTTGTTTCGTTCTCGTGATTTTGATTCGTCTCCGATTACGGCACAAAATATGGTGGCTTTATTTTTCTTGGACACATTTTATTAGAGATGATTCCTGGAATTGTATTTTTAGTTGAGGTATTCGTTTTAAGCTTAATAAATTAATACTAAAATTGACGACACTTACTATAAGTTATTTTACATATAATAAGAAGCGCATAGAATTTACAGGAGCATACAAAATATTTTAGACAGTATATTCTATCCGAAGTTCCCCCTATTAGTAATAATTGAAAGGCACTTTTAATTATGATATGGGCTTTTTAGTTTCACTTTATCTATGTAAACTATATGGTGTGTATAAAAGTTTCAGTTGATATACGAGCCAATACAAAAGGATTCGCAAAGGATACTTAATATTAACGAAATAGCTTATAGGTGGTTTTGTAAATGAATTATGCATCTTTACGATGAACTGCATTTAATATACTAAAATATATTTGTAGAAAATAAATGAAAAATATACAGTGCCACACAAAGAATTAGATACATGGCAGTTTATGGATGATAAACGCTAGAAGTGTGACTTCATTAATTTGGAGCGGGTATTCGCCTAAATTGAATTTTATCTAAATTCTAGCATGTACGTATATATAGCAGGTAAAATACAATCTCTACAAAAGCATTGAAGTATACTTCCGTTTCTTAGTACGGATTTCTGAAAGTTTAATTTGAACGTATTATGCGCGTTTAACACTTTTCACCACAACTGAAAGTTTTTATGAATTAGGTTTGTTTGTCCGAACACTAACTTGTGTTGATATAGTTGCATTACTCTCTAACTGATGTTTGTTATTGAAATTTATTGAGCCACGTACGGAATTTCAAATAAAGTAAATAGCTTTCAGTGTTTATTTGCAGAAATATACAAAGGTGTTCCTTTACATTATGATGTATGACGAAATGTTATAACTATATAAATATGTATCAACTATAGTCTTCATCTTGCCTGTTCGTCTGCATTTCTGTTAGTCTGTTTGCATATAACTCCACAAAAACTAACCGCACTCTAGATTAAAATGTATGAAATTGAGACACTCGAGTGTCTGAAAGGAAGTGTTCAATTTTCAGACGCTTTAAAATGTTGCTGACACTTCATGCGTTAAATGACACTTTATGTGTCTGAATTTCAGATACTTCATGTATCTAAATCGCAACCAGTTTTTTTGTAAGCATTATACGTAGCCATCAGGATGGAGAGTAAAAACTTTTTTTCGAAATTCTATTCTCCCTAGCGTGAAAAAGTTGTGTAGTGGTATCACCAACATACTCACAAAATTTCACAACAATCAATAAATATCCTCCAGTTCCGCTTTTGGGTCGAAATATGCAATTTTATAAGAAAATATTGTAAATTTTCACATTTCAGCAATATGTTCAATTTCCGACTTTTCCTTCGCCCTAGAGCGGAAAAGTTGATAGAATGCATAAGGAACATAAGTCCAAAATGTTAAAGTAAATAAAAAATATCTTCCGGTTCTACTTTGGAGTTTAAGTCTGGAACATTTATCGAAAATGATGCAATTTTTCTAATTTTATGATTTTTTTTAAGTTTAGATTTTCTATTCCTGCGGGCACGGAAAAGTTGGAAAATTATAATAGAAACACAGGGTAAAATCTTTAGAATAATCAATAAATATCCTCCGGTTTCCCTTACAGCATCTAAAAATATCAAAGTCGACAAAAATTATGTCAATTTTCTCTTCTCAAGGATTTTTGTTTCATTATTTTTCTGTTCTCGCTGGCGAGGAAAATTCGGAAAATCATATGACAAACATAAGTGTAAAAATTTAAAGTAATTAATAAATATCTTCTGATTTGACTTTTTTTACTTAAACTGGCAAATACATGGCATTAATGTACAAAAAAATCATAGAATAATCGAATTAAAAGCGATTTGTTGGAAATTCCTCTAATAAGTTTAGCTTTCTGTTCGTTTACTGTAGTGTTATAGTTGGTTTAATGCTCTGCTCGTGACAGGTTCGTAATGAGGATATTCAATTTTAGCTTCTATGTTTTATTTAAAAAATACATCAGAAAGTGTTTACAAAATTTCAATTTTTAATATTATGTTGAAGTAACAGTGCGCATAGAAAATTTTACACAGAAATATCACAAATAAGGCGCGGTACTCGGGCTTTATCTCATCCCATTTTTGAGGATCGTAGAGGTTTAAGAACAGGCGTTCTACCAACTTATGAGGATATAATGTGCTTTTTTGTTGGTGAGAAATGAATCGAAATATAATTAAAAATCGGACCCACCTTTGGGGTTATAGCGCATTATGGGCTGAAATGGTTGAAGCAATTTGGCAGATTGCCCCAGTTCCAACGGTTTCTAGGCAAAGTCCAAATGATTGGTTCATATAATAATAAATACAAAAGTATAAAGAAGTTTGACGCTAAAGGGCATCCGAAGACAAAATTGAAAATTTTACTATTGGAATGAAAAAAAAACGTCTGTTTGAAATTTTTCCTTATAAGTGTACATCTCTAGAAGGATGTAAATGCCCACGTGATATAAAATTTCCAGAATTGGAAGACAGTTTCTTGAGGATCAGATAACTTCAAGGAAATTGTCGATAGACACAAATGATACACTTTGAAAAAACGGCTCACAACACCCAAACTTAGTAAATAAACAAGCAGGCTCGAAGAAGAATAAGAAAAATTCAGAAAACGTATAAAAGGGGGGAAAATCACTACTGCTTCATCGAAGACTTAGAGTTATTTAAATCTTTGAGTCTTGTTCATGAAAAACAATGTTCGACCTTAGTGATAAATCTTTAATGTCATTGCAATTGAACATAAATACTATAAGTATATTACGAACAACCCGTCATCCTGCCCTAGCCAGAACTTGAGACACAATGGGAGTGTCCGACCGAGTTGCAGTACCTGCAGGGCTCCCAAATGGTCCGCCAACTGAACATCAGAATTTTCTTACAGAAATTTTCCTTTTACTTGCCAAGGAACCATCTTCGGAAGTCGATTCTAGCGCATATTCAGTAGAACCTATCATGAAATTTTCTGTTTAAAAATTCTGATGTTCAGTTCGCGGACCATTTGGGAGCCCTGTACCAGTAACAGGCGCACTTCTTGAAGACTTAGGAGTTGTGAAACATGACGACATGCCCAATGTTATAGACAGGCATAACACAAGAAGAGAAAGAAAGGAATATCGCAAGAAATGCCAAGTCCAAAATTAGACTTTCATATCCACCAATACCTTGAAAAGATTGTATTTTGACCGTTGAAAAGATCAAACAGAGGAATATTGAGGGAACGCTCCATCAACAAAGAGTGCTTGAAGAATAGTTGACACTTATAGAAGAACCTGGCTGCGATTACATTGGGCAAGTGTCACCAATAACCTCTTCTGCTATGTTTCTCATATGATTTTCCATACTTTCCGCTCCACTGAGGAGAGAAAATTGATAAGATAAAAAAATCCCTGAGATGTGAAAATTTGGCTACTTTTTGGCTACTTGGGCATTTTTAGACCCCAAATGGGAAGCCGGAAGATATTTATTTAATTTTCTAAATTTCTTTATTTATGTTTCTTGCATATTCTTCGAACATTTCCATGCCAGCGGGAATAGAAAACGGAACAATAAAATATCACTAAAATGTGAAAATTTGTATCATTTCCGAGAAGTTTCCCGTATTTAGAACCCAAAGTGGAACCAGACGATATTTTTTAATGATTCTAGTATTTTCGACTTGTGTTTCTTATGTACTCTTTTAGTTTTTCCGCACTAGGGCGAAGAAAAAATTGAAGATTAAAAATATTACTGAAATGTGAAAAATTACAACATTTTTGGCTAAAATTGCATATTTCGATCCAAAAGTGGAACCGGAAGATATTTATTGATTGTTTTGAAATTTTGTGAGTATATTACTGATACCACTCCACAACTTTCCCACGCTAAGGAGAAAAGAATTTCGAAAGAAACTTTTTTACGCTCCGCCTTAGTAGCCATGTTTGACGACGATGAATCCTTCAAAAATATTTGGCCATGGTTCTATCCCTCCAACCCCTCAATTTTATGAGCTCCTAAAGTTTGTGTGCAATCTTCGTAAACCTGATAATACAATTTTTTTCGACATCGTAATTTTTAAACCAAACTTTTGAACTTTTAGAGCAGAACTAGATTAAAATTTATCTAAATAGAAAAAAAACCTCTCAATCGGAGGAACCTAGAGAATTTCTCTTCTACGCGGAGATGTCTGCATTTTTTTTTTTACATAAACGTATGTAGATGTTGTGAATGAAAAATGTTTTTCTTAAATAGTTGTGTTTTAAAATTAGGAGTGTTCAAAGAAGGCGTTACTGCAAAATATTGATGTGTACAACTATATTTAGCGAAAATGCACCTTTTTTTTAACACGAGCATATATATATATATATATATATTACCCCAGAAAAGCAAACGCCTTCAAATATAGAAAACAAATTCAGCGTTCCAGAAGTGCTCATCATTGAGATGTTTCACTATATTTAGATTCTTATTTTGTTATTATTTTAATTTATTCCACTTCAGAAATTCAAATTATTGATTATAATCAAAACAATGTCGAAACATGTTTAAAATATAAGCTTTACAAAAATATTATATCTAATTCAGGGCCCCTAAAATGGTTGGGAGAGGGAATGGACCACTGTCCAGTTTTCCCATTGGTTAAGCAAATACCTGTATTGAAAAATTTTCGGCCCTGAATGTTCGCTAAATTAAGATGTTCCTTCTAGGTGGGGCTTGTTGAGCTCAAGCCATATGGTAGGCCTTCCCACCTAACTGAATTTGAGATGTTCCTTATAGAGGTTAATGTACATTCGTTAATTTCGTACAACTCTATTTTGCAAAACCCTTTTCTACAAAAAACGCTTACATATTTGTTTATTTTTACCTTACAAAACGCAGACATCTCCGATCATCGAACAAATTTTGGAATCCCGAAATGTACGCTATTGGGATATTTTTATCATATTTTAATCTTGTTCTACTCTAAAAATTCAAAACTTTTATTTTAATTAATTCAATTTTTAAAAAGTTTTAAGATATCAGTTTTAGAAATTTTTTTTACAAAATCCCCCCTTTCCTCCGAAATAAAAGGAAAACTGATGTTATTTTAAAACTATATTTAAAAAATTATACTTAAATATATATTGTCTTATGAGCAAGTTTTTATTTAGATCAGGGGATAATCACAAAAGTTAGCTACCTATCAATAAAAATAAATAAATAAATATTCTGTATTAATAGCATGAAGAAAAAATAACTTTAGTTTTAAACTGATTTTGTTTTTAAATATATATCTTAACATCTTATTGTCATTTTTGTATTTTTATTTTAAATGCATATAAATAAAGTTATGAAAATCAAAATTAAGTACAAAATATGGTTATAGCATTTTATTTTTCTCCCATTTTAAATTTTAAATTTTAAATTTCAAGTTTCTCTTTTTGCTAAAAATAATAAAAAAACTCATTTTGGAGTTAATCAAATATATATGCATATTTTTACTAGAAGTACTACAATTATCCGTAGATTAACATCTGATCAGTTTTATCTCATCGTCATTTATTTCATAGTTTAATTATCTTATTTTGAAACAGCATTTGACACCAGGAAACTGGCTATTTAAAACTTAACGAATACGTTTTAACTCATGAGTCATGATGGTGATTAAAGATATTTTTAGAAGCGTTAAACCTTTTTATTTATTTTATTTCATTTTATTATATTTTTGAATTGTGGTTGACAGCTGGCAGATATTTTTAGCAGTTAGTTATTTTGAATAGAAGAGCATGAATTTATTAATTTAAAATGACTTTCTTTCATAGATATTATTAACTTAAATTACAGAAAAAAGCTGATAATTTAGAATGTATAATTTGTAATACAAGAAACATCATAAGTTAAGGAATAGCTTGTGTTATTTTTGAATACCAGGGTGATCAAACTGTTCATGAGCAACACTAATAAGCAATTTTTTCTTAAGGACATGGGAACTACCACTTTACGAAAACCTTTTTTTTTTTTTAACTAAATCAGTCCATTGTCATTTAGATAATTCGTACCGCACACATTTCCCTTTTCTTGCATCTTAATAATTTATTTAATGCCCAGAAGACAAGTGATGGGTTCACAAAAATGAGAAACAGGTTTCTGGACAACATGTCGGCTTCGACATTTGTAGATCCCTTTAAATATTCAATCTTGTAATCAAACATACTTAACTTCAATGATCACCTAAATAATCTACCTATCAAATGCTTGACATTTTTTAATCAAACAAGAGAAGCATGATCAGTGTGGATTGTAAATTGGACACTGTGAAAATAATGATAAAACTTATCTAAAGTATCAATGATGGAAATATACTCTAATTCTGTAATGATGTAATATTTTCACAACTTCTCAATCCTCTAGAGAAATAGATAGTAGGATGTAAAAAGTTGTTATTGTTTGGTTGGTTGAGAACTGCACCTACCGCCACCTGTAAAGCATCAACAAACATGTGGAGAAGTAGTTTTGGGTCACAAATCTTTAAAATGGGTTTAGCAATGAGGGCATCTTTTAATTTTTGAAAATAATTTTGGCATTCAGAATTCTATTCCCAAATAATATTTTTCTTGAGTAATTTATTAAGGGGCTGTCTACTTTCAGCATTTTTGTCAAAAAATTTATGATACACGTTTATAGAGCCAAGAAATCTTTGTAATTCTTTAATATTAGTGGGAGGTTTAAATTTTTTAATAGTTTCTATATTAGCATTAGCTGGAGTTAAAGATCCATTTTGAATTTCATACCGAAAAAATTGATCGGTTTTTGAGCAAAAGTACATTTAGATAAGTTTTATTTAATGTTTTCTATTCGGCATAGTTCAAAAATTTTGCATTCAGAAGAACAGGTGTTGAATAAGTTTATCTAGAATTTTAGAAAAAATAAACATGTCATCAAAATAATAGCAAGCAAAGTCTATTTTATGTTTGGTAAGAATTCTTCTAACTATTCTATTGATAAATGCGGGGGGGGGGGGTACCTTTACACCGAAGGGGAGAACATTGCATTCCCAGAGTCCACAGTTGGTAGTAAATTCTAACTTTTCTGAATCTGATGGGTGAAAAGGTATATGCCAGTAGCCAGAGGCTAAGTCCAAGGTGGAGAAATACTGGGCACCACTCAATTTTTTTAAAATTTCATCAATTCTGGGCAAATGTTCAGCATCATTTTTCATTATAGAATTTAGTTTTCGGTGATCAACACACATTCGGTTTTTTTTTAACCTTCATCACGTTTTTCTACTAAAGTAATAGGGGAGGAATATGGGCTATAACTTTCTTTCATTAATCCAAAAGTTAATAACGATTGAATTTGTTGGGAAATTTCTTTTTCATCAGCAGGGGAGGTACGATAAGGTCTCAAAGTTATTAGTAGGAGAGATTTAAGAAAAATACGCTGAAGTTCAACATTAATTCTCCCTACATCATATTTATTTTTTGCGAAAATGTCGAAATAATCCCTTAGAATTTCCTTTAAATTTTAATTTTGACTAGAATTTTGATCCCCAATTAAATTATAATGATCATTATTATCTCGCGGAAAGGATTGAGGAGCTATGGTATTTTCATAATCGAGTTCCATATTAATAACATTATTCTGTACATCAATATGAAGTAATTCCAATTTATTACTGGATATGTCAACAGTTTGATTTAAAACATGGTTTCCTTGTATCACTTGGCACTTCGCGCAATCAATAATTAAATTAAACTTAGCACAATCAGGTAAACCTAGAATAGCATAATTCAAGTCAACATTACTTGCTACAAAACCAATATATTGTTGTATAATACCAAATCGAATACATAATCGACAAGATTTATCAATTTTAATATTTCCTTGTCCTTATCTTATAAATATAGGGGCAATACTCTTTACTTTAACATTTAAAAATCTAACAAATTTAAGAGGTAAAATTGAGATAGTTGATCCACTATCCACAACACAACGCACCTTTTTGTTGCCTACATATCCAGGAATAATTAGTTGTCAGACATTATTAGTCGGTGATGGTTGTCTAGGAGGAGAAATTTGAGTTGACAACGGATTGGAATAAAATATACAATCTCTCTTCCACTGATAAACATTTTGAATACCTCTATTTAGACATATTCTACATGGACGACTGGGATAGTTATTTTGATAATGTGCAGTAGGCATCCTCGGATTGGTAAATCGATGATTAGAATTTGGTATCTTGCAGTTCCAGGGTTCGCACTGCTCTACCACTAAATTTTTACAGTATTTTAAATGTATTTCACTGAAGTAAAGTATTGCGAAAATTGCGAATCTAGGAGGTAGTTGTGAAATCTGTTTCTTAAAAATTAAATATAAATTTTCTTATCATAAATAGTGGTACCAGAGTCCTTACAAAATATAAGGAGTGTGCGAACCCTGAGTTCTCAATAGGTCGAGTCCAATGTCTAGAAGTAGGATTGGAATGTTGAATTGGTCTAAATTGTTGAAAATTCTTAGAGTTATTATTAGGGGTATGATTTGGAGTCGCTGCTAATTGTTTAGCAATGCGAAACAAATCACGAGCATTAGAAGGCGGGTTTACAATTAAATAATTTTGGTATTCTGGCTTAAGACCATCAGTCAATCCTTGAATAATTATATTCTATCGAATCTGATGTTATCTGCCAACTTCAACTTTCTTTCTAAAATAAGAATCCAGATCATTTAAATAATTTTGGAACTCTAATTTAGATAAACTGTTAAGATCTCAACAATTTCATCATAAGTTGTACATTCCAAACAATCATTAATAAAGAGTTTTAAGGCTTCTCCCTTTAAAAATTTAGATTTATTTTGAATTTTCTAATTTTCATCTTTTTTCTCGGTTGCACACACCCTTTCAAAATGTTTAATCCATGACTGTACATTCATTCCCGATTCAAAATCAAAAGTCACAATATCGATTGTTTTTTCAGACATTTTATTTTTCTTTACTAAACCAGATCTTAGAAGCATAAATGAAGGGTAACTTATAAGTTAAAAATGTTTAAATTTTATATCTCAATAAAACAAATAACAATTAAATAAATAAATCCGATCTTACGTTAAAAATATCTGATCCTTTTCAATAAATAATATCTTAATTTCAACAACAATAAATAAAATAAATAATTTAATAAATAAATAAATAAATAAATAAGTTATCTATCTATTAAAGTATATCATTAACACTCTTTATCAGAAACACTTTATTGAATGGAACTATAATTTCTGTGAAATAATGCATAAAGAATAATAGAAAAATTTAAAAATCCAACAATACTGATAATAATAAATATAATAACAATGAAATAAAATGGAATGTACCATAGTACAACTCTAAATGATTAAGAACTTCTATTAATTGTAAATAATTTCAAACAGCAATATTGTAATTTTAGTCTGAAAATTTAATTTAAAATTTCAGAGTATTTAATTTCTTAAATAAATAAACTACTTCATAACAACTTTATATATTTTATATCTGCGAAACTCATGATAAAGCCAACAGTTTAAATAAAGAAATCATCATTAACTTCATAACCAATAACAAAATAAAATAAAATAAAATATTGAACTTACACGCTCTTAGTTAAAAGAGACGACACATAACCCAAATTTTCTTTTTAAAAAAGAAAAAAAACTTGCAAAAGTTAATCAGGAGTGTCGACTGTTCCGGCACCGTAAACAACTTCTATGGAATGAATTCTTGTTTTAAGTATAAATTCTGAAAAAAAAATATCTGAAAATTGGATGAAGCACTGGGGAATTCCGAATATCCGTCGAATTGTTGGTGTAACACATTTTATAAACTAAACTTTTGCACGCTCACTTTCTCCACCGGATTCCTTCATATCCTGTCGGTTTTTTTTAGTGGACGTCGGTGATCATAGGAAGAACATCCGGTGAAACGACGGATTATCTCACAAAACCGCTGACCAATTTTAACTTTTTTATATTCTCAGTTAAAGAACCATTGAAGTACAATCCATGTCGTGGCTAACATACAAAGGCAGATGGGTGAATTTAATTGGTGGTTTCTCCAATAAGTAAAAAATACACGAAAATAAGTGATATAAAATATTTATTATGGTCCACTTTCACTTGCTATTCCATACATCATTTCACTCTCCATCATTCAAACATAGCTACAAAAATATTCTTCTTTCAACCATTACCTTAAAAATTGCATTACCACAGATAAGCAGTCCTTTCTTAGTCAGTATCACCGTAAATGATAGGGAAGCAAAAAGGGGTCTGTCAAAATACACCGCTGGAAATACATTGCAACTCCAAAAAACGTTCAAAAGAATCTGATAAGCCGCGCGGGTTGTTTAACAGTGAGAATTCTGTCATTTTCCCGCCAATCTTTTAGCTCCGATCGTACCTCAGAGACCGATGCCCGCGCCCCCAGTTGACGCAAGCATGTAAAGTCCAATGAAAGAAGCCAGAAGGTATGTGTAGAAAGTTTCCAACATTTTCATTGGCCTGAAGGAGAAGCTTCAGATCCGGATTCTTTTCCCAAGGCGATAGTTTGCAAAATTAAACAAAGGTAAACAGTCCGTAAGCGCAATCTTTTTTTGGAATTGCTCGGACGATATTTTAATAATAATAATAATAATAAAGCTTTTGACAAATGTTTTTTATTCTAAAAAGAGAAAATGGATTAATAGAATAATTTTAATATTTCGAAATAAGATATTGACATTTAAGTAATACACTTGAGTTCTTTTTAGAAAAATAAATAATATATTATGCTGAATTAAAGAAAAAAGGAAACTTTAGCCGATAATTAAACATTAGTAAATAAATGAAACAATAATTAAAGTATATTCTTATTTAGAGCAAAATCGAAACGAGAAAATGGCGATTTTTTTCATTATTACATATATATAACTATATATATATATATATATATATGAAGACTGAAATATTTTTCTTGTTTTTATAGTGACCTTCCTTCTTTTTTAGGCATAAAAGAATGGGACATGTAATTTTTTTTAATCAGGCAAAGAAATGATGTTGAACTTTTTGAATGTTTTGCACCTTAACCCTTTCCGGCACAGCGGTCCCACGCCGGACACATATAATTTTATTTCCAGTCTCGCTAACGACGCAAAGAATAACTTAGTAAAATTCGGCTGTCACAAAAAAAGCTTAACAGAAGAAAAAAAAGAGAGTGAGAGAGTTTTTTATTTCTAAAAAAGTCATTTGTAAATTCAGGTGTCAGTTAATAATTTCTCCTTTTACGAGCAGAATTTTTCTGCGCCAGAAAAAGTTATTTATCGCATATTTAGTCCTGTCTTCTTTTCTTTTTAAGAGTGTGCTTTAAGCAGCGTCATATAATATGAAGGCTATTACATAAAATAAAGCATGACAAAAGATGAACATTCTGAATCGTTTGGGTTTTATTTATTTATCTCATTTGAATTGTTTTTAATTTAAGGCAAGAACCATCGAAATAAATTTGCATGTTTTACACAGTTTTTATTATCTTGTCATTTTAATTTCGGTTTTTTGAAAGACGCAACTAAAATAATCATTATTTGTGTCATCGATGTTCATGTTTTTTTTTTTCTTTGCATAGTCATACGAAAAAAAAAATGTTGAAAGGCATTACAAAAACAACAGCACCAATCTAAAATTTCAAACATAACAATCAATGCTAACGTTTTATTTTCATGTAATTTTATTCAATTGTACTAATACTAGCCATAAAATTGTTTTCAGACATTTTATTTTTTCCTGAAATAATGTTATAGTTTTATCCAAGTGTAAAGCTATTTTCCATTGAAAAGATAATGTATACTTTATTATTTGCAATGTTAGTTCAATAAAAATAAATTTACGCTTCGTAAATTATCTATTATGTGAGTGGCGATAATGTCATTTGTTATTTTCGATAAAATCTATACAAACGTGTTCGCTTTCTTTATGACATACAGATATATAAAGTTTATGAAAATTACATTTTACTTGCAAAATAACTATATATCAAACTAAATCCAATAAGCAATGTTTGACATTTCTGGACTTTGTTGCCTACTAATCAGCAACAGATATTCGATAAACTGTGTAGAGAATAAAATGAGATGAAGCAGGTTTTTACTTTTCGCAAAACATTGTTTCTCTCTTTCGTGCAGTGTTCTGTATTAGTTACTGATTGTGTGAATTACAAGCTGGTATTCCGGAAAATATCGGGATAAGAGCATTATCGTTTATGCGGTTTTCCGCAGCAAGATAAATATTTCTCTTTAAGCTTTTACATAATGTAATCTGATTTTACGCATTTCTATTGTTTATTAAGAATCAGATTGAAATTGAGTCAAAAAGATCATAAAACCCCCCTGCATTTTGCGAGTATTTTAATCAGATAGAAAACAAGAGATAAACAGTCTTAATCTTGTTTTTAGTTAAAGGGAATTTTGTAAAAAATGATTGATATTTTATGCATTTTGAATAAGATGTTATATGTATTAAGAAAAAAAACCTAAAAACACACAAGAGCTGTAGAAGTTCAAATTATACTAATTAAAAAACGAAGTAGTTGTGATTTTCAACAATTATAAATATTCATAACTAAATTTTATTTTTTAAATTTTCATAAATTTTAAATACAGTTAAAGCAAATGTAAATTATTTTTTTAGTTATTATATACTCAGTATAAATATTATTTAGAAGACATTATTTTGAAATGCATCGGTTTATCAAAGTAACTTGTTAAAAGTTTAATAAACGCAGAATATGTCTGCGCTTTAACAATATTTAGTTTTTTTCATAGGAATTTAATTAAAATATTGTTTGCTGTTGCCACCGAGAGTTATCCAAAATTACTCTACCTATGTCTCGTTACAAACGATCACTGGCAATGACGATCATGTGGGAATCATGATTTAATATTTCTGTTCTAACGAGCAATACATGAAATGTATAGGTGATTGCTTGGGACGAATATAGTCCAAGAACACACTATGGAGGATTCTAAGGAGGAAACAATGTTTACACCATAAAATCGATTTTATTTATTGAACAGCATACATCTGACTTTATGTGCTCCTTTAAAAGCCTGCTTATAATTCATCTTCAATCTACAGGAACGAGATAGCTACAGGACATTTTACAACACAAGACAGATGCAACCGGAGCTATACAGAAAGTGTGCGTGTAATGCATCTAGTGGAAATCAAACCAAACCATCCTCCTACGCTCGCAAGCAATTAGCGGTGTGGTGCATTAACCACTCAGCTACGGTGGCACCAAATATAAAACCGACCTGCTTATTTGCAGAAAAAAACTTGCCATATTTCTAGGGCATAATACAAATTAACAGATTCCGAATATCCTCTAAATTGGCAGGGTAGTTTTCGAGAAAACGGGTCGAAAAATATGGAGTTTTGCTTGTCCTCCATAGGATTGCCCTTTTCGTCCCTTTAAACAAATTGTAATGATTCGCTTTATTCCCGAAATAGTTGCACTTTTCTATCGTTTCTCTAACATTTTTTAATATTTCCTGGAATTTTTTTCTCATTAATTATAGGTCTTCTGTAATTAAAAGTGTCATTGATTACTATTCTAAATTTGGAGTGATAGTAGGCCTTCATGTTCGCCATACCTGACTCAACAATACGCTTTTCTTTCACGTTCTTTAATTTTCCAAAGGCAATTAATTCACACCATAAAATAAGGAAATGCTATTTTATAAATTTTTTTCATTAAAGATATAAAATAAAGTTTTATTAAAGGATTTTAGTGTCAATTCTAGTGTCAATTCTGATTAAAATTATGTGGTACGTCATACATTAGTCTGCCCTCGAGGGGTTAAGTTGAAATGTTTGTTATATTTCGAATTATTTTACAATGCGATAATTTCACTCTCTCATTATATCACATCCAGTTTACACTAAGTGAATTTGTCAAATATTCATTTATCCTGTAATTTTAAAACTGTGCTGATTTAATACTGGAAAATATAATGAAGAGATAAAACATCATGACCATTTTTGCAATAAACTCACCTGGACGATTTGGAGAGCAAATGATCAGGTGGGAATAGTATTTTACTGCTGCTAGAAATTTTGAGAAATCATTTTTTCGCACTTTTTCCTGTGATGGGAAAGGCACTTGATTTAAATCACTTTCATACAGACTAGAATTCAATCACCCATTAGCTCAGAACAAGTATAAAAGAAACTGTATACCTCGTGTGTTGTTTGTCACGTATCGTTGTTAGTACTTTATCAAACAGGATGAAAGACAGTGAAACCATTAGTAACCGCCATGGTGGTGGAGTTCTACATGCTAGCAAAGAAAAAACCCGTCGAGACTCTCCAGTTTGCTAAAGTGAAATCAAAGTAAGTTACTAGATCAACTGACATCCCAATACAATACAGGTCATAGTAAAATTAGCTTGAAGCTCACAGTTCATTTGACACGGTATTTGACACTGAATTTTACACCACGCAGCAAACATCCCACTCATGTGACTCTGTTGACCAAGCATCAGCTTCAGCTACTCATACACTACACTGAACAAAATCATGACTAGCCTATGGATCAGTAAACTGAAAGCAAGAATAAAAGTTTCTGTATTTAAAATATACACTTTTATCTATAATATCAAATAACTCAAATTTTTAAAACCTTTTCTTCATGTCCAAACAAGTGACAGAATTATTGAGATTTTCCCTTAACAGATTTCCTGTTATTTTTTTCTAATTAAGGAATAAAAAGGCAAACAGGGAAGTTGCGATATTAAAATATTATTTAAAATATATATTTATATTTTATGATAATCCTTATATATATTATAAATGTGAAAGTGTGTCCGAAAATTGGAATGAACTTGGCTTCAAAACGGATGGATTAATGTCTTTGAATTTTTGTATATAGATAGATTATTGGTCTGAAATGAGCATAGGCTAATTTTTTTTTATTTAATTCAAATATTTTTCTTAATAATTCAACATTTCACTATTTTTCATACAGAATAAATTGAAAAATTTTCCATAATATTTAATCATCTTTCTTTTTTCGTTGCCAAAAAATAAAAAAAACCGGAATAATTATTTCTCTTCTGTAATTAATTTTCAACTGAAAGATTTTCACGTGATAAAAGAAAATGAAGTAAATAAATAGGCCCTATTCTGTTTTTCGGTTCGAGGTTAAAAACCGCGATTTTACCAGTTGTGACGTCAGAGGAATACTGCTTTTCTTCATATCATGCAGACGATTATATAAAATTTCTTTTACACTTAGAAGACTTTGCAAGAATATAACTTCCCACTTTACAAGAATATGAATATTTTAGTAGTTTTTCCAGATATTAATCCGTAATAAAAATGAACCTTTTTCTTTCTTTCGGTTCGTGTCTATAAAGTTCAACTTTTTACCAATTGTGACGTCACAGGAATACTTTCCATTAAGAATTTTAAAAATATCAATGTAACGTCATATCTGAAACAATGTATAAGTTTTTAAATTTTCAAAAATTCTGTTTTTTTTTTCGTATTACGGAAACTACCCCATTTTTGACACTTTCTAACATGATGTAAAAGTGTTTACGACTTCAACCTGTCTGTATACCGGATGCCGAATGCCTGGGGTCTGCCGTCTGTTTGACCGTGTTTCAACATGAGTAAATATAGTGAGATTCATACGAAAATAACATACGTTATTGAGATTTGCTATAGCATATGCGGCATTGAAAATGAGCCAGGTAGCAATTATAGCTGAATCACAGGAGCACTCAAAACGAGACTTTACATTATGATATACGGCGAAAAAATCATTTGTGGTGTATTTTGATAATGTTACATAATTTTAAATGTAATGAAATTTACATGCATTTTTAAGGTTCACAAGAACATGGTTACTATCGAATATGTTAAGTATAGTACTTATAGTGTGTGTACAGTGAGCTCATAAGTATTTCAATATATCATAGTCTGTGAAGAAAAATCATTTGCAGCATATTTTAATAATGTTATTTTATTAAGGTTATTTTAATAATATTGAAATTGATATCAGTTTCTGAAGTGCATTAAAACAGAATTTCTGTAGAAAATGGGTGAAAAGGTTTAACATTCTTTTACAAGATAACGGAAAAAGGTTCGGTAATATAATAGTCTACGGGGAAAAAATATTCCCAGCGTATTTTAGTTGCGTTGCACTATTTCAAACATGATGAAATTAATATACTGAGATAATCAATACAATGATAAATACTGAAATTTACTAATATGCTTGCAGTAAAGTATGATTTGCATCACATTTGTTGTTCATTTACAGAGACGCATAAAAGATTTTGGACCTGTGTCCAGATCTCAGATATTGTATCCAAAGTATGGTCTATTAGAAAAGATTGCTGAAGAGCTTTTTTAATTATAGTATGTATTTTAAGGAAAACTAATGCATCCTGAAGTTCAGCTATATTTGGTATAATAAGAGATGTTGGTATGATTTAAATAAATCATGTATCGGGCTATACAATAAACTGGATATATGGTCACCTGTGCAATAGCGATTCCCGGAAATATGAATTCAATAATTTGAATCGGGTTTTTTGCTTGAATAATTTAAGCTAATCGCGGTCATATAAATATTTGCACGTAATATACAGGACTGTACAAAAGAATTCAAGTACGTTTCTGTCTATTATTAGAAATTGCTAAAGGTGAATTTTAATCTTTGTTATACTTTTTATAACTAAGCAAAATTTTAACATTGTATTTAGAATATTTACAAGCACATATATCACATATACAGCTGCAGAAAAGAATGGGCCGGCGAAGTTATGCATTATGGAAATGTTGGATATTTTTTTTATTACCTAGGTTTAACACATGATTTTTCTTTCTTTGATATGGAATTCTGAAATGCACTACAACATGATTTCTGTACCATTGGGGTGCGTTACAGGTGTTCATTTGCCAAATGGTTGCAATTTCATTTTCGCGATCGTTAATATTATCTAACACATTTTCCATTTATTTGACTGAGTTCTTTAAGTACCCAAAAAAAAAAAAAAAAAATACTGCATAGCCTGGTATAAGATATTTGTTATATACAGGGTGTCCGAAAAGTCTGGAAACGGTCGAATAACTCGAGAAATACATATGAGATTGAAAAACGTAAATATAAATGTTAAATATTTTTAAATAAGCTACTCAGTGATACCAAATTTGACCTTCGTAACCGACCCCATGGGGGTCAGAGGGGGTCCAACTTTGAAATCTTAAATTATAATCCCCATTTTTTATTGCAGATTCGAATTCTACGGACAAAAATATGCAACTTTTATATTTGATGTTTATTTCGAATCCTCGTTTATCACGGTGTATTCGAGCATATTAAATCGATACATTTTTCGGCTTTTCCAACGGGATTTTCCCTAATCGAAACTGATTGGGCAGAATTTTTGACGTCAAATTCCCCGTCTTTTGCAGAAATGGCGTTTCCTGAAAATCACCCGTGGCGATTATTTCAATAGTGCAACACTGTTAAAAATTTGACCCATTTTCTGCAGCGTCACTCCACAGCTATTATAGAATATCTCTTTTGTGACCAATGAGAGTGCTCCATAACACAGTAAAGTAATCGTTTTCTATAAAAGTGGTGGAGTGACGATGCAGCAAAAGTGTCAATTTTTTACAGTGTACTTTACTGTGTTATGGAACATTCTCATTGGTCATGAAACAGATATTCTATAAAAGCTGTGGAGTGACGCTACAGCAAATGGGTCAAATTTTTAACTGTGTGTAGTACTATCAAAATAATCGGCACGGGTGATTTTCAGGAAACGCTATTCTTGCAAAAGACGAGGAATTTGATGTCATAAATTCTCCCCAATTAGTTTCGATTAGGGAAAATTCCGTTGGAAAAGCCGAAAAATGTATCGATTTAATATGCTCGAATACACCGTGATAAACGAGGATTCGAAATAAACATCAAATACAAAATTTGCGTATTTTTGTCCGAAGAATCCGAATCTGCAATACAAAATGGGGTTTATAATTTAAGATTTCAAAGTTGGACCCCCTCTGACCCCCCTGGGGTCGGTTACGAAGGTCAAATTTGGTATCACTGAGTAGCTTATTTAAAAATATTTAACACTTATATTTACGTTTTTCAATCTCATATATATTTCTCGAGTTATTCGACCGTTTCCAGACTTTTCGGACACCCTGTATATTTTAAATTATTGTTAATGAAATGTTTTGTTTAATTAAAGCGTTTATCTTTTTTTTATGCTACGTGAACGACGTCACGGGTAACAGCTAGTATATATATATATATATATATATGTGACAATTTAAAATTAGGGGGGCAGAAACATAATCGCCAGGTTTCCCTTTCTCCACACAGAAGTCATGGCCAGCGAGAAAAAATAAATAAATAAATAAATAAATGTAGAAGGTCCAAATAATCACTCCTTGGCTGCTGCAAGATCATTTTATTAAACGGTAGCTATAATATAGGGAAAAGCTCCTGTTGCAGACGATATTTTACCGAAACATCCAAAAAATATTCCATCCTTTAATACATCAAGCCGTACTCATGCAAGAGAGCACCCAATCTCCTTCTTCTCATCCCCCCTACCACCTCTCGAGCTTCCTCTTTTTAAATCTAAAAAGAAAATTCTAGAACATTCTCTAGTCTCAAACCCTCATTCTTTTATGTAAACATAACTCATTCCCAGATACGAGACTATTTTCCACAGACGATAATTTTATTTAAAAAAATATATATTATTTAACCAATTTATAATCGACTGAGGATTTTAAATATCTTAGGCAGACGATTTTTATTGACGATTAATTTTAAGAGAAAAAGAAAAGAAATGAATTTATTGTTATGCACACTATCAAATATGGACTGAGGGAAAATAAATAAATAGATAAAATAAAAGAATGATATTTTTGAAAGGTATGGTTTTGGAATAAATTTAAAAGACTTTCTTAAAAAGGGTTGATAAAAACATAGAAGACATGAGTTTTATTTGGAATATTAAGAAATAAATTTTAATTAGAATATTTTTAATTTAGAGCCATCTTTTAAATTTACGCGTATTGGAATAAATGTTTTTTAAGGCGAATTAAGAATTTATATCGTCTCCATAAAGATTAACAGATTAGATCTAGAAAGAAGATTTTAATTTAATAATTTGAAGTAAGTACGGAATATTATTATAAGAAAATTAAGATAGTATAAAAGTTAGTTTTGGCGGAAAAAAAAATTAAAATTTCTAATATATATATATTTAAAATATATACCTTTAGCTGTAACCTCAAATAATTTTAACATTGTGTGTACTTCCTTAATGTTCAAAGAAGTAAAAGAAATATTTCATTTTTGCCTATTTTTTTTATTATTTATTTATTTTAATTCGATAACAAAAACACAATTACCAAATGACTCTAACCAGTTACTTATTATTCATTCTTCTTTGTAAATAATTTTCTAAACAGTCTTTCTGATCCTAAGGTTAGTAATTAAAATTCAAAATTTCAAACATGTACACAAAATCATGATTTTGTATCAAATTTTAAAGTAAGTTTTTACACTTAAATACACTGTCAGAAATATATTATTTTGGAATTCTGATAAATGAATATAATTTATTTAATTCAAATATTTTGAATAATATATGTTACATGTCAGCCACAGCTGATTTGCTCATTTTTTATTGAATGATGCAAAAAGAGCAGAAACCCGTTAGATCTTTCGTTTAGTTACGTTACGTTTGATTAACATATCGATATGCTATATGAATATTCAGCCACAGATTAGCTGTTTTTCTAATACAAATTTCGATTAAAAATACATAAAATGTCCTCTTTAAGCATAAAGTAATTACAACTTAGGTAACAATTGTTTCAGTCTAGAAACAGGAACATCTACATCCACAAAAAAATTTTTTTTTAAATTCAGAGCTGAAAATTTTTGATAAAACTTTAGTTTGGAATAATAATACGTTATAAAACAATTAAAAAACGGTTATTTATTCTTTTGTACGTTTTATATTTATTATAATTAAATTTAATCTCTTTATTATCAAGTTTATAGACGATAATTTATGATGAGAATTAGATACAGTATTCTTCTTGCATTTGTCATATATATATACATAGGGTGATTCTAATTTTTTTTTTTTTACAATAGAGGAGGGGTGATAGTACACATCAAGACAAACAATACTAAATAGGAGACCAAGGTCCCAAACGTTTTCCAAAGGAGATAGCCGCCATTAATGTTTAGGGACCAAAATTTCGAATTAACATAAACAACGGAAAAATCGGTTGGTTGATTTGCAGTTTTCACTAAAATTATTCTTTAAGTCGGCATTATCTTGAAATTAAATTATAAAGATAAATTTAAAAAAATTGCCGATAGAGGATGCTTTAGACTTTCGAGTAACGAACAACTATTTTATGCCGGTATTTTTTGCATCTCATTAAATGTTTTCGTAAGCTTAGACCTAAACTTAAATTTTGAGCTCAAAATCTAAAAGTGGGAGTGGTTAAGTAGCACAAACTGAATTGTGTTCAGAGGGTTCAAATTTCAAATGATTATAAAAAAAACCCGGAAAAATTGGTTCATTCATTTGCGGTTTTCACTAAATTTATTCTTTATGTCAGTATTTTCTTAAAAATAAATTATAAAGATAAATTTGAAAAAATGTCGATAGAGGGCGCTTTAGACTTTGGAGTAACGAACAACTATTTTTTGCATCTCAATAAATGTTTTCGGAAGCTTATACTTAAACTTAAATTTTGAGCTCAAAAACTGAATAGTAGGGAGTAGTTAAGTAGCACAAACTGAACTGTGTTTAAGGGGGGGGGGGGGGGGGTTCAAATTTAAAATAATTATAGAAAATGAAAAAAATTGTTGATTCATTTGTGGTTTGAAATAAAACTATTCTATAAGTCAGTGTCTTCTTGAAAATAAATTTTAAAGATAAATTGAAACATTTTTCATTAGAGGACGCCTTAAACTTCAGAGTAACCAACAATTAATTTTAACCATTATTTTTTTGTTCTAATTAAATGCTTGCAAAAACTTATTAAATGTTTTTGGAAGCTTAGATTTAAATATAAATTTTAAGATCAAAATCTGAATAATTTGGAGTAGTTAAGTAGCGCAAATTGAAGTGTCTTCAGGAGTTCAAATTTAACCCTCCTCCCTCCTCGAACACAATTCAAACCCAACGATTCAGAATTTGAGCCTAAAATTTAAGTTTTTGCATTTGAAAGCATTTAATGAGATTAAAAAAATAACAGTTAAAAATAGTCGTACGCTGCTCCAAAGTCTAAGGCGCCCTCTATCGGCATTTTTTGAAAATTATCTTTATAATTTATTTTTAAGAAAATACCGACATAAAGAATAGTTTTAGTGAAAGCCGCAAATCAATGAACGAATTTTTCCGTTTTTTATAATAATTTGAAATTTGAACCATCAGAACACAGTGCAGTTTATGTTATTTAACCACTCCCACTTTCAGATTTTCAGCTCAAAATTTAAGTTTGAGTCTAAACTTACGAAAACATTTAATGAGATGCAAAAACCGGCAAAAAATGGTTGTTCTTTACTCTAAAGTCTAAAGCGCCCTCTATCGGCATTTTTTGAAATTTATCTTTATTATTTAATTTGAAGAAAATGCCGACATAAAGAATAATTTTAGTGAAAACCGCAAATCAATCAATCGATTTTTCCGTTTTTTATGTTTATTTGAAATTTTGGTCCCTAAACTTTAATGACGCCTATCTCCTTTGGAAAACGTTTGGGACCCTTGGTCTCCCATTTAATATTGCTTGTCTGGATGTGTACTATCGCCTCTCTGTTATTGTAAAAAAATTTTGGAATCACCCCGTATATATATACCGGGTGATCCAGAAGTTCCGGGAGTTTTGAAATGCTAATAATTAGCAAACTATAAACAATAGAAGTATGCGGTTTTCACAAAAATGCTTAGAAACTTATGGGATTTGTTCTTTCGATGAAACAAACATATTATGTTGGTTACAGTTTTTACCAACAGGTGGCGCTAAAATTGATAGCATTAATTTTTATGGTATGATACAGCTTACTAAAAAGAAATAATTAGTGTCTAAGGGTAATAAATTTTCATTATGACGCTCATAGCTTATAAGTACCACCGTGAGGCAATGCAAAACAGCGTGCACAGTATCCTCAGAGCAGAAAGAATTTCCAGAAGAAATTTCAGTTGATCGTGTTATTACAAGTGTATTGCACTGACCATGAGCTATTGATTTCTACTGAGTATTGGCATCGAATTCAACCTTATTTACGGTTGCAACATACATTTGGGATCTCCTGCTTTTATTACGATCTTCCAATGAGCCATTTTTTCAAACCTTGCTTACCATAGCATTTCACGTTTGTAAATAGTCATCAAATCTTTTGTGGTTTTAACTTCACGTATGGTACGATAAGAACACAACTCAACACGCAAAGAAAGCATGTCAAATATAGCAGCAACTCATCAAATTTTGTATCAAAATTCCCTTTCAATGCAATTTCAATTACTTAAAAAAGTGTTTGAATATAAACTACCCTTAAAACGAAATTTCATCAATATCCTAGAAAATATGTTTCACGATGAACTCATGTGTCTATATAACGCTTGGTACAGGTGCATTCAGTCTTGTACAGCAGCGCCACCTGTTGCTTAAAATTGTAACTATACATATTTAAAAAAATTCCTTCTAAACAAAAATCCCAGATGTTTCTGAGCATATATCTGAAAACCGGACCTTTGTATTATACATAGTTTCCAAATTGTTAACATTTCAAAACTCCCGAAACTTCTGGATCACCCGGTATATATATATATATATATATGTACAAGGTTAGTCATAAATACCGAAACAATAAGCTATCTCCTTAAATATTGCTCCTAGACCCATACTTCCAGTTGCAAAGTTTCATAAAATAGGTGAATTTTTTGATAAGATAAGCTGCAACTCCATGAGGGGTCTATTTTAAAAAATAGGAAAATTAAATTTTTATACGGCCCCCAGAGGATAAAACTTCCAATTAGAAAATTTTTCCTTAACGATTCCTGAATTGAACAAAAAAAAATTCATCTCGATATCTTCAAAAGTCAGAGTTATGAAAATTTTAATAAATCGTGAGATTTCAAGGGATCAGTCACAAATTGAAATGCGTGTAATTGAAGAAACAATGTTGCTGTAATGTGACCAGGAAACATTTATTTTATTTATTTATTTATAGAGTAAGAATTTAGAATGTTTTGTGATTTTTAACCATACAATTTGTAAACATTATAACATCATAACACTTCTTAATAATTTTTTTTTCAAAAAATTTAAAGCTAATTAAAATTGTTATAACTCAAAATAATTTTTGCCGCGTTGAATTTTTTTTTTTTTTTTTTTTTTTTTTTTTTAAGAAAATGGTCTAATTTTCAATTTTGATTCAGCATTTTAAACAATATTTATTTTTTAAATAAAAGTATTTAATATAGCAACATAAAAAAGATTCAATTTTTTGTATGCAAATCATATTTTTAAAAGTAAATTTTCTGAGGAGAAATCTTCTTTCGTCGCGTTGGGCTTTTTTTTTTTTTTTTTTTTTTTTTTTTTTTTTTTTTTTTTTGAGATGTTGAAAAACTATTGAACTCGATGGACTGTTACAATAACCGACGGTTATTGACTTATGTCAGTTTAAAAATAAGAAATGCTGAAATAAAAACATTTGATGCAGAAAAGTGCATTCAGTTTTAAACAAAGATGGACTCCTAACATTTAAATGCTTTTTAAAAGTTTCTAGGTGATTAACTTCGTCCTGTATAGTTTCGATTTCAGATTTTGTTTAAGTTTTGCCATTCTCACCTTCTTTAATTACTGTTTAGATGCGTCAGTTGATTTAAACCTCATTTTTTTATCACTTCGATTTAAATTTTTTTCATTGTTTTGGCCATGCCAACTTCATGTTTTACTTGTTAAAATCGCTATTGCAGGATGCGTAAAAGGTGCTTCTAATTACGGGCGACAGTAGGCGTATAATTCTAGAGATACAGCTATTGCGGATATCGCACAAAAGCCTGTACAGTAGGGCCACCTGTTAATCGATTCACAACAAAAACTAATCAGCACCAATTTATATCAAGGACTGGGTAAATATATTGTTTTATTAATTCCCGTGGATTAGTTCTTGTAATACAGCTCTCACCAAATTTACGTCATATAGAGAGATACAGGAACAGTGACTCACAGACAGACATTTTCTAAAAAAATATTTTTCGGTATCTATGAGCCTTGAAACGTGTGAATGCGTCAAAAACCGGAATTCAAAATTTTCATGAATGCAATACTTTTTTTCTTGTAAAGATAGAAGAAAGTAAAAATAGGTTTAAAACTATCATAAATTTTGAAGCTGAATTGTAAAAAGTAGATTTTTGAAACTATTTCTGTGTAATTTATTGAAATATATTTCCAATGATTCCGTTAATAGAAGTATCATTATTGTTATTACTACTTTTACTAAATTTATTGCCTGCGGCAATAAGTTTTTAAGTCACTTTTAATGAGAGTTTAATTAATATCACTTAATTTAATAACACTTTTAATGAGTGTTTAATAAGGCAAAGTTAATCCGGCAAATGGGTCGTGCCATTAACGAGGCTGGCACCAAGCTCAAGATATTACAGACATCTAGCATATTTCAAGAAAGTTTAAAGTAAAAACCTATACGCTTTTATTTTATATCTAAAACTTAAAGTATTGTCTTTGATCTACTTTTAATAATGCGTAAATTTATGGTCGATCCCTAAATTCTATTTCAAATGAGCAGATATTGCTGCGCTCAGAGGTGTGCTAAAGTGGTGTAAGTCCCGAATTTTGGAAAGATTTGAATTTTAATATCTTTCGGGGATTTGCAGATATCGAGATGAATATTTTTTTGTTGTTGTTTAATTCAGGAATGGCTAATGAAAATTTTTCTAATCGGAAGTTTCATCTTCTAGGGGCTGTATAAAAATTTAATTTTCGTAATTTTTAAAATTGACCCCCCAGGGAGTTGCAACTTATCTTATAAAAATATTCCTCTTTTTTTATGAAACTTTGCAATTGGAAGTATGGGTCTAGGGGCAATATTTAAAGAGATAGCCTATTGTTTCGACATTTATGACTCACCCTGTATATAACTGTTTTTGAGATTTTCTTTTCATCTTTAAAACATTGTTTTATTAAAGTAAAATGGAGGATTATTTTTAATGAAAAGAATAAGTAAAAGTCGTTAAAATAACAAGCGCTTAACACGCGAATGACATTTACAATCAATTTTTTTCTCATCATTACAAAAAAGCTAATATTGTTTTACTAATAAGGACCATTACGTTTTTGTGTTAGAATAATGGTCTTCTTGCTTCGAAAACAGAAAGAATGTTTTACACTAAAAAACTTAAAACTTTTTCATAGTTTTCAATGTCTTTGGACTCAAATATTAAAAGACATTAGTTGGTATTCAATTTTTATTACGACATTTTGGAGCTGAAAAACAGGAAATATAAATAAAACGTAAAAAAATACAGTTTTTTGTTATTAATATATATTTGTTCAAGTGTGTTTTATACTATAATCAGTAAAACCAGTATATCTTTTGAAGTATAAGAAAGCATGCATCTTGTTGATGTGATTATGACAAAAAACCCCATAAAATTTATACATCCTCCAAAGAAAACGAAAAATCAGGATCGTAAAGTACCGAAACAATCTGTACGTAAACGCCATTACAGACTTAATTATTAAATAATAAATTCTCAGGCATTCCAAATTTATCATCAGGGAGTAAACGCCTTATTAACCACCTATATCGATTTTCTAAGCATTGGAGATCATTTTAAGGGATTCAACTTTCTTTAATGAAATATTTTTTAAGAAAGCTGTATGCATATTGGAGCATTAACAAACACTAGTTACTTTAACTTATCAATAGTTGCTCAAAAAAACCCAGACTTTCCAAACGCGGATCGATATATCAAATAATATATACAGTGTGAGTCATAAATATCGAAACAATAGGCTATCTCCTTAAATATTGCCCATAGACCCATACTTCCAAATGCAAAAATTCATAAAAAAGGTGACATTTTTGATAAGATAAATTGCGACTTCATGGGGGGGGTCTAGTAGAATAAATACGAAAATTAAATTTTTATACGACCCCCGTAGGATAAAATTTCCAAATAGAAAAATTTTCCTTATTCAGTCCTGAATAAGACACAAAAAGTTGCATCTTCTTACCTTTAAAACTCGCTAAGTTATAGCCGTTTAAAAATTAATCAAGTTTTAAGGGATTAGACACAAATTGAAATGTGCACAAAGTTACATTAACAGTTCTAGGAAACACGCAAAAATATACTTTTTGAGTTCGAATTTTGATTTTTTTTTCTTTTTTTGTGATGGTTAGTCTTATAGTTTGCTAAGAAAATCACTTTTTAACATTTCTCATATAATTTATAAAAATTTCATGTGGTTAGTACTGGTTTAATTAAAAATGGGATAATTAAATATCGTAATAACTCGTAACATTATTTATCGGACTTCAGTTTCTTTCCATTTAATTAAACATGAAAATCTGATTTTAGTTTTGTTCCAGAATTTTGTTTTTTAATATTAATTTTAAAAATATTAAAATTATTTATTGAAAAAGTAATATAACTTTTTAAAAAATCATATTTTTAAAAGTAAATATTTTTTCAAATTTGCCGAAAGAAAACTAATGTAAAAAAATCAAAAATGACGTGTTTCAAGTTCTTTTTTCTTTAAAAATTCGTACCATTTAATTATTTAAAGACAAGAATTAATGGGGGGAAAATTCATTATGCAGAAAAACGAAGTGTACTGTTTAAGCCTCTGTCATTTATTTAAAAGAATGCTTTTTCTAAGGTGTAGATTACGTCTTTTTTATAAATTTAGCTCTCACAACTTCAGGCTTTTTATCGTCCTGGAGAGGCTGTTAAAAAATCTGTATTCTGGGCCCAGGCCGGGCCAGGACCGAAAGGTTCCTTTTTTCTAAAGACATGCCAGGCCGGACCTAACGTACTTTCATAAAGGAGGAGACTGCTATCTTCTTTGTAGGTGTACATTGGACGAAATTTTCAATCCTGGTCTCGGTAAAACCCGTATTAAACTTAATACCTGCTTAAAATAAATAAAATTCGGCTCAATCGAAAATTTTTCAAAAAACACATAGATTTTAAAATCTTTTTTTTTTACAAATTAAATAAATAAATAAATAAATTAAATTCATTTTTTTAAAGAATAGTATATTCAAAGGCTGAAAAATTAAATACAATAAAACCAGTGAAAGAAAGTCTGCCTATAACGGAATTCTGTCTTAAACGGAAAATAGGAAACGGAAAGGTTTTGCTATATAACACTTTTGAAAGTCTCCAACGCATCCCATGCGTTGGAGATTAACGATGTTAACATCTAAGCGATACATTTATACATAAATAGAGATTCATTGATAAAATGTAAATATTATAGCCTTTTGCACTTCTTTAATAATAAAAAGTATAAATATAAAAAACTAAAAGCTATAAAAGAAATTTTTTATCTTAAATCTTCCATACAAAACAATTTTTTCCCACACCGAAGTAAAAAACTATGTAGAAATTTGCGGCTGAACCGGGCTATGATTTAAACTATTTTCCAGACCGGTTCGGGTTATGATTTTAACATTTTTTCAGGCCGGGCCGAACTTTTTCCCCTATGGGTCGGTTTGGGACCGGATCAAGATATTTCGATCCATGCAGACCTCAAGTGCAGACTGCCAACATAGTTTGAAAAAAGTTTAGATTTAATTCAATACACTGCTTTGTTATGTTTAAATGAGAGGCACTGTCTTAAATCGATATTTAAAAATAGACAACATATGGATGACCCCTTACTTGCTTTGAAAATTAGAGAGAAATTCTTTGTTTCTAGGCATGGTAAAGTGGTGTAAGTCACGAATTTTGGAGAAATTCAGATTTTAATATCTCTGTCAGATTTTTAGTTATTTAGATGAAATTTTTTTGTTCATTTTAGGAATGGATAAGGAATAATTACCTAATTGGGAATTTTGTCCTACGGGAACCGTATAAAAATTTAATTTTCGTATTTTTTCAAATAGACCCCCCATGGAGTTGCAACTTATCTTATCTGAAACATCATCCTTTTTTATGAATTTTTGCAATTGGAAGTATGCGTCTAGGAGCAATATTTAAGGAGATAGCCTATTGTTTCGATATTTATGACTCACCCTGTATAATAGCATGACCTAAGTATTATATCTTATACTATAATATGAGCAAAAATTGTATGTGTGCGTGTCTGTTTGTAAATTTTATCTTAAAAATGACTCTAATGATTTTGAAAAATTTTTGTATTTTACCATTTTAGGTTAGAATGAGACCATTTGGCTTGGTCACATATTAGAGAAAATTCAATTATTGGGTTATTTTGGTCATAATGGGTCAGGATCAAGCTATTCATATCTAAAGACCTGTTTGATCGATTTTAACGAAATTTTGTATACAACCGTATTTTGGCAAGAGAAAATTATTGAGTTCCGTCACATGTTCGAGAAATTTTGATCAGTGGGTCATTTTTGGGTCATTATGAGTCAAACCAAATTTATCTAAAAAACGGCTGTAACGATTTTGACCAAATTTTCCACTCTATCGCTTTGGATTACAAGAAGACAATTTGGTTAAGTCACGTGTTAGAGAAAATTAGATAAGTGAGTCCTTTTGGGGTCATTGTGGCTGTTGCTAATTTTATCCTGAAAATGGCTCACAAGATTTTGGCTAAATTTTTTTGTATTCCATTATTTTCGGGTACGAGAAAATCATTGTGGTAGGTCACATGATCGAGAAAATTTGATTTGTGGGTCATAACGGGTCAGGGTCAAACTAATTATATCTAAACAACGGCGTAAACGATTTTAACTAAATGTTGTATCCAAACATGTTTTGGTACGAGAAGGTCATTGGGATTAATCGCATATTAGAGAAAATTTGATTTGTGGGTCATTATGGGTCATGCTAATTTTATCTAGAATATGATTCTTATAATATACAATATATTTTGTACTTTATCATTTATGCACATGAGATTTATAATTAAAATATGTCTGAGTAGATTTAAACCAAATTTTGTATCCAGATGTTTTTCTCACGAAAAGACCCTTGAGCTGAGTCACATGTTAGAGAAAATTCGATTAATGAGTCATTTTTGGGGGTCACTGTGAACCCACATCACTGTGATTCATGTTAATTTTATCTAGAGAAAGGCTTGAAAGATTTTGACTAAATTTCGTCTTCTATCATTTACAGGTACAAAAATACTATTTTAATATATTTTTCGGGCACAAAAATTCATTACACTAAGTCATATGTTCGAGAAATTTCATTAGTGGGTCTTTTTCGGTCACTTTTGGTAATTATAGGCCATGACCACGAAGCCTAAATATTACAACAGTCAATAAGTTGGCGAAATTCACCAAAGTATTGCTGACATTTGGCCGAAAAAGAGACTTAAGATTGCGAATGACAAAACACATTGTTGGCGCCAAGGGAAGGAATGTCGCCAAATTTGGCTATGTACGGCAATAAAAAATGGCCTTCAAAATTTGAAGGTTTTTTTTTACATATTTTAATAAGAATCAATATGCCTGGTTAAAGCAATCAGAGTCGAGCTAAAAATGCAATTTGGATTGATATCCATTCGTTGTAAATGTGTAAATAATGTAAAATGCATAAAAATGTACGTATATACATAGTTTCAATATTGACTGTTTTGTAAATAATACTATTGTAAATAACATGTTTTATAGCTATAATACAGACGATGATATTATTTAGACTTCAACACAAGGTTGTTTCTGACCGCGTTTCGGTCACCCCTGGTAGTCTATACTAATAAAATCCGTGCGCCTCTGTCTGCTTGAAGCCGATTACAGTTCGCAACGCGGGTGAGTTGGAAGTCGCGAGAGGTGTCTTTCGATTGGAAAAATTCCGGGGAAGTCATTTCGGGCATTTTCGAGACCGTGGGACCAAAATTAAAAAAGTTATGAATTAAAAACCCCTTGGGAATCGGAACGAAAATCTATACTAATAAAATCCGTGCGCCTCTGTCTGCTTGAAGCCGATTACAGTTCGCAACGCGGCCGAGTTGGAAGTCGCGAGAGGTTTCTTTCGATTGGAAAAATTCCAGGGAAGTCATTTCGGGCATTTTCGAGACCGTGGGACCAATTAAAAAAGTTATGAATTAAAAACCCCTTGGGAATCGGAACGAAAAATGCCTCAAATCCCAAACGGCGCTCAAACGGAGCTCTGAGGCAGAACACTGCGCCACCTTGCGGTGAAGGAAAAGAACTTTTCCCCTTTGGCTAAAAGAAGAAGCAGTCGAAAACCTCTTTTTCTCCCTTTTTGCGCGTTTTTTCTTAAACCATCATGCAGACAGTTTTTAAAGTAGAAAAAACTGATTACATATTCAGAATCTGCGTAAAAGTCTGCTTCTGATGAACCAAAAAATACGAGAAAATGTCTTAAGGGCGCGCAGAGCCAACCGTACAAAACCAAATATTTTTAATGGGACGATGGCGACCATGGAGCGTAGAGCCCACTGTGCGACATCACATATTTTTAACGGGATAATGGGCGCATAACAACCATAGCTCTTTAATTTACTTTTTTTGTGCTTGAGGATTCGAACACCAAGACTTGCTTATTAAATGAATTTTTTTGTTTATTATATATTGCTTATTATCGAGGTTCGTTTGGATAAACTGGGCCAGCTAGCGGGCGTAGCTCGCTAGTCTATACTAATAAAATCCGTGCGCCTCTGTCTGTCTGTCTGCTTGAAGCCGATTACAGTTCGCAACGCGGGCGAGTTGGAAGTCGCGAGAGGTGTCTTTCGATTGGAAAAATTCCGGGGAAGTCATTTCGGGCATTTTCGAGACCGTGGGACCAAAATTAAAAAAGTTATGAATTAAAAACCCCTTGGGAAAATGAAATTTCACTAACCACAAACACAGTCGATTTTTATTCTTTTTTTTATTTGTTTCTAGCTAGGGTGAAATACGCATCTTAATGAATTCTCTTTATCTGACAGCCGTTTTTCAGTAATAAGGCAGATGCTAGATGTTTTTCTTTCTTTTCTTTTGAACGGAAAGTTATTGTGGGTTCGAAAATAAACGTTAAGATAAAATAGCTATTTAATTAATGATTAGTTTTTAACTGTAATTTAGAAAAATGTAAAATTTAAGAATACTATATGTGATTCTACATCACACTATAACTCAATCATTTTTTAAGATATAGACAAAATAAAACCTGTTTTGGAATTGGTGTTTTAAGATCTAACAAATAAAATAAAAATCTTTTTCAACTTTTAATTTTTTCGCATTTAATGTTAAATTTAAATATTTTTTAATTTTAAATTGCCGCCATTTTGAAACATGATGACGGATGATAATGGCCAACGAACTCGGTTGAGATATTTGTATGTACTATGTACATACCAAGTTTCTTTCAAATCGGTTCATAAATACGTTAGTTATCGCATGACAAATTTCAGATATATATATATAGTTATATATATATATATATATATATATATGTGTGTGTGTGTGTGTGTGTGTGTGTGTGTGTGTGTCAACATTTGAACGAAGGGTGGATTTGGGGTCTGGGGGTCATGATCGGTGCAAATATACCAAAATTTTCTGGAAGTGCTTCTCTCCGGACGGCTACAGTAGGTAGCTTTTTACTTTTTGTAATGAAAGCTACCTAATATACCAGTTTAGAAATATGAGCAGTTTTGAGTAATGCTTTTGTAAACGACAATTATTGTAAAAGAAACCATTTACAAATTAATTTTAAATCCAACCTTTGCTTTATTTTAATAAATATTTTAGTAATATAAAGCAGTGTCTTTTTACTAATTTTAGTTTATTGAGTCAAAAAAAAAAAAAAAAATAAGGGATTAAATATGAACAATATCTTGGTAAATTTTAAAATATCTTAAAAACATTTGTACTTATCGATTAAATTTTCAGATCAAAAATATTTGTTGCAAAGCCTTGCTGAACTTTAAAAAATATAACATTAAAGTAAGATATTGGAAAAACATAAGGAGAGACTCACACATACTTATTGTACTGTAACTAAAAAAATCACACTTTATATCCAATTTGCTTTCAGTATTCTTTTTAACATAACACTACACATCCGGCGATTTTTTTTTATCCCATATGATCTGATTTTGCAGTTTCTAAAAGTTTATATTTACGCTTTATAACGCCAGTTCTACTAAAGAAGTGTTATTTCTTTATATCTTCATTTTTATATATTTTTTTTCACTTTCTCCAAAGTCTGTTGTACATTACAGAGCCATGCTTAACTATATCAATGCATCGATAAATCGTAAGACTATCTTTCTTTGTGTTTTGACTTATTTTCCAAGTTTCTTAATTCATAGAATTCGACATGGGTAGAGTATATTCTGAATTAAGAAATTTAATTAAATGTGTGATTCAAATATCTCGATTTAGCAAAAAATTAAATTTAAATTAGGTAATATTAAAACTATTCGACAGGAAATGCATCAACAAATGAATTGAAATAAAACGAAGTATATATTTTTTCTTGAAACATTATTACCTTTATAATGTTCACCTTTAATTACTTGATCAAGTGCAGAGTTATATTTTTTTCCTAGTGGGGAAAGAAACGGTGAATGCATTCTATATCTATTCTTTGCCCTCTAATCTCCTTAAATTTTTTTTGAATGGCAACGCTTCCATTTTCCTTATAAGTTCGAATCCATTTTAAATCTGTTGAAATAATCGAAGAACAATTTGCAGATAATACTAGTAGTATTAGAGGACAAATAATTGATGCAAATTTTAACGAATGTATGTGCATCTTTTGGAGACGATCTTATATAAAAGCTTATTTTTATGTAAGATATAATAAAATCTTATTTTTATAATAAAATCTCATTTTTATAATAATATCGAAATCACATAAGACTTTTTAAATCTCAAGTTTGTAAATGAATAGGATTTTGGCTAAGAAAATGCTTTATTTTTTAAATACTTTATTACTTTTTGCCTGTAAAAAATGTTCGTTTCATGTGAATAATATTTGATAAGGTTTCTTAATTGCACAAGTCGTGTGTATATTTAAGAGGTTTAATTTACTAAGTATAAATGATTTGAAACATTGATAACGTAAAAAAAAATGGGGTAAAACAAGACTCCTAGAATAAGGTTTTCCTCATATGTAAGTCCGATTTGTGACTGGATATTGAAAGCTCGTTTTAATATCAAATCACTTTAAATGATGCATGTAGACTTTTAAAAAAAACCTTTATGAAATCTTTAACACTTTTATTCATGTTTCAGCGCAAAACACATTTCAATTTAAATCTACATAACATAAATTTATTTCAGAAGGTTAAAATCTCACAGTCACATTTTGACACTTCATCTTACCCATGCAACATTGTTCACCTTCTCCAGCTGAACTCAAATCTTTCTACTCTTCCCATTTGCGAATAATTTAACCCATCCGTGCCCAGCCTCTTTTGCGTAAATTTTATTTGGTTGGCACCACTATTTTTGAAGATATAAGTTTAGTTCATTAATTACGAAAATGCATCATTTAAATAAAATAATTATCGCTTTTCTTTTTTACCGGTGTCAAAAACAGTGCTGAATGAACCTTTTGAAGCGTCCCTAAAAAGTGACGCTAGGCACTAATGGGTTAAAGTTCGGCAGCAGATGAAGAGTCCAATCTAGCCAATGTTGTTTTTGACCATTGGATCAAACACTCTTACACCCAAGGGACTATGATGGTTGTAGAAAGAAGAAAAACTAAATTTGAGGATCATTAATTTGCTTCATTTTGTTATTGCTAATTTTTACCGTGACAACATGTCAGTTATAAAATTACTAAAGTAAAATATTAGTAGCTTTAATTTAAAATTAATGCATAAATGAATTCGACTTCAGGATTTCCATTATGTGGTTAATATTATGAAGAATATAACCATGAAGATTATATTCCATGGAGTTAAAAAAAAAGCAAAATTACAATAAATAAATAAATAAATAAATAAAATGAAAAAAAAAATGAAAAATTTATATAGTCTCAATTCATTTTTTCAATCAATAATAAAGGCGTCTCGTATGAAACGAAATTTCGATATGTATTTGTATCATTAACAATAACAGAAATATTTTGATAAAATTTGAAATATACTTCTCATTTATAGTTCGAAATGACTAGCACTAGAATCTACAGAAGATGTTACCAGCGTTATGTATAAATTGCCGAAATGAAATTTCATATTCTATAATGCAACTCACAGTTCACAAATCTTTATTAACAAAAATGGTTACAGGATTCAATACCTCTATATGATATTATTGCGCTTTACTAACAATAAGTCAAATGTGTTGATTATTTTAATATCTTTGGTATAATTGACACGGAGAACACGCGCATACCCATGTTATGATTTTTTTATTTGCCAGCAACAAATGCAAATAATAAACGTCACTATATTTTGTCGCAGATAATTGACCGCAATTAAATAATTTGAAGATTACTTTTAAAAAACGGCACGACCATTCCCAGAATAACGTTATGACAAGCGTTGCTAGACGTTCTGCATTAATCGGGGCTTCCATTACTCTGCATATGAATATTCGAAAGTAATTTTCTTCTTCTTGTCTAATGACAAAAGAATCAGCAATTAAAGATGCAAATTAAACTATAAGAGATAAGTGGTTTCCGAAGCATTTGAGCCCTGATTTACGCGGTGCATAAGGCAACATTAGTCATGATTGATACACTGTGTATAAAAGCTTTAAGGACATTAAAAAATGTAAAAAGTTTAAAACATTTCGAATTCGATATTTGAAATGATAATTTAATGTTGATTTCCAAGTAAAAATATTAAGATAAAAGTCAACAAACTATATCTAAGTGCATTTTATCACGTAAAAATTATAATTATACAAATAAACGCTATTTTTGCCCGTGTAAAGACTTTAAGGACATTATTAATTTTTATATAGATATTGCATATAATTATTATTCATTTGCACGCTAAAAACTTTTCTGTATAGTAATTTTTTCTGATGTTTTCTATTAAGAGGTTTGTTAATTGTATACTAATGCTAAAAAAGGTAAATTGACAGAATAATGTGATGAAAATGTGCTTTTGAGTCTTTTGCATTGCGTAGGAAGAGTTTTACGTCTATTGCAAAATATATATCAATATCTAAAACCGTCATCAACATTTTTTAACATTAAAAGACGAAGTACAAGAACTAGACCAAATCAAACTAAAAGCATTATTACTCAGAGATTACAGGAAAGTTTTGAAGGAAGCATCAACTGGAAAATTATAATAAGAAATCTTTTTTCAAATGACTAGAGTTTAAAAATGCAAAAAAAACTGAAATACGATTATTTGATCTGGGAAGTTCCAATAGAGATCAAAATCGAGTAAATCCACTTTAACTCCTATTCATAAAATCCAGCATTTACAGTTTACAAAACAAGTGATGAATTTTGACTACAAATGACTGTAGGTTATTTTCTCTGATTCAAAGAAATGAAACTTAGATAGTCCAGATGGTTGGAAGTATTATACGCATTATGATTAAAAGAAGTAGGTTTTAGATGGTCCTTATGGCGTGAATTATTATACGCATTATGTGATAAAAGATAAATATATTTTTAAATAAACGTCTGTTAGATGGCAGATCCAATATGACATGGGGATGCTTATTTTAAAGTCGTGGTGTCACTTGCACTTTTTTTTAGAGGAAGAGCTAGTTCAAAGGCAAATCAAAAACCTGACTATATTTTATCTGTTGCAACACTTCTTTCATGAGAGAAATCGGACTTGACAATAAGATAATGCAACTATCAATGCAAGTCGTAGGACAAAACTCGGGTTCCAGAAGAAAGATATTGAAACATTTTTAATGCTCACCCGGAAATCCTGATCCAAGTTCAATTGGAAACTTATGACGAGATCTAGCAAGGCTAATTTAGACAAATGGAGGATGTTTTTCCTCAGATTCAGAACTATAATCTATGACAGAAGATGAAGGGAGAAAAGCCAATCCAGAACTGCACCAAAAACTAATACTGCCCTGAAAAACAGAATACTTGCAGTTATTGAGTACGATAGTGAGTGCATAGTACGTAAATTATTAATTCCCTGATTACTGCATTTTTTCGCTGTTCTTAATGTTTTTACACACACAGAAACGGAGTTTTTTTTATGTATTTACTTTATTTTCCAGAAAAAATACTCACAGATGAATTTTATATACATTTTCATAATCTTTTTAAATTTATGATAAACATTAAAGGTAAAATTTTTGCCAAGTAGCTTAAAAATTTAGCAAAAAGTTAATATCTTTGTAGTCCTTAAAATTATAAACATAAAGGATCCTGGAATATATGTTAACATGGAACAGATATGAAGGACGCAACTTTTCATTAGTTATTATACAGAGTGAGTCATAAATAACGAAACAATAGGCTATCTCCTTAAATATTGCCCCTAGACCCATACTTCTAACTGCAAAGTTTCATAATAAAGGTGAATTTTTAATATAAGGTGAATAAGATAAGTTGCAACTCCATGGGGGGGTTAATTTTAAAAATTACGAAAATTAAATTTTTATACGACCCCCCAGAAGATAAAACTTCCAATTAGGAAAAAATTTCCTTATTCATTCCTGAATTGAACAAAAAAAATCATCTCGATATCTACAAATCCCCGAAAGATATTAAAATCCAAAATTTTCCAAAATTCGTGACTTACACCACTTAAGCATACCTATGAGCGCAGCGATATCAGTTCATTTGAAATACAATTTAGGGATCTACCATAAATTTACGCATTATTAAATGTCGATCAAAGACAATACTTTAACTTTTTGATATGAAATAAAAGCGTATAGATTTTTGCTTTAAACTTCCTTGAAATATGCTAGATGTCTGCAATATCTCGAGCTTGGTACCAGCCTCGTAACTGGCACGACCCATTGGCCGGACCGCCTTATAAAACACTTATTAAAAGTGGTATTAAATTAAGCGATATTAATTAAACTCTCATTAAAAGTGTCTTAAAAACATATTGCCGCAGGCAATAACTTTAGTAAAAGCAGTAATAGCGATAATGATACTTCTATTAACGGAATCACTGGAAATATATTTTAATAAATTACACAGAAATATTTTCAAAAATCTACTTTTCACTATCCAGCTTCAAAATTTATGATGGTTTTAAAGCTATTTTTGCTTTCTTCTATCTTTACAAGAAGAAAGTATTGGATTCATGAAAATTTTGAATTCCGGTTTTTGACGGATTCACACGTTTTAGGGCTCAGAGATACCGAAAAACATGTTTTTACAAAATGTCTGTCTGTGATTCACTGTTCCTGTATCTCTGTATATGACATAAATTTTGTGAGCACTGAAGAACTGTCTCAAGAACTAATCCACGGAATTTAATAAAAAATTATGTTTACTTAGTCCTTGATATAAATTGGTGCTGATTAGTTTTCGGTGTGAATCGCTTAACAGGTGGCCCTACTGTACAGGCTTTTGTGCGATTTCCGCAATAGCTGTATCTCAGAATTATACGCCTAGTGTCGCCCGTAATTAGATGCACTTTTTACGCACTGTGCAATAGCAATTTTAACAAGAAAAATATGAAGATTACACACTGTAAAACACTTGTGGTAACGTTACTCCATAAAATTGATGGCAGCTACAATTTACACTTCACTGAATAATTTTTCACTTACATATTGGTGTAATAAAAACATGCACTACTGGTGTAACATTGCAATGTTACACCGACTATATCGGTTAAAATACTTCACCAAATTGGAGGCAGCAAGACTGCCACCAGTTTTATGGAATAACGTTACACAAATGTTTTACAGTGCAGGGCCAAAACAATGAAAAAAGTTGAAATCGACGTGATAAAAAAATGAGGTTTAAATCGACTGACGCATTTAAACAGTAATTAAAGAAGGTGGGAATGGCAAAACTTAAACAAAATCTGAAATCGAAACTATAAAGGATGGAGTTAATCACCTAGAAACTTTTTAAAAACATTTAAACGTTTGGAGTCCATCTTTCTTTAGAAATAAATGCACTTTTCTGCATCAAATGTTTTTATTTCAGTATTTCTCATTTTTAAACTGACATAAGTCAATAACCGTCGGTTACGGTAAAAGTCCAGCGAGTTCAATAGTTTTTTAAAAATCTCAAAAAATGCCCAACGCGCCGAAAAGTTTCACCTCAGAAAATTTACTTTTAAATAAGATTTTTATGCAAAAAATTGCATCTTTTTTTATACTGTTATTTTAAATATTTTTATTTAAAAATAAATAAATAAATATTATTTAAAATACTGAATCAAAACTGAAAATTAGATATTTGCATTTAATTAAAAGAAAAAATTCAACGCGACAAATAATATTTTGAGTTATAACAATTTTAATTTACTCTAATTTTTTTGGAAAGAAATAGTTTATTAAAAAGTCTTATGATGTTATAATGCTTCCAAATTATATGGTTAACCATCACAAAACATTCAAAATTTTTAATCTGTGAATAAATAAATAAAATAAATGTTTTCTGGACACATTACAGCAACATTGTTTCTTTAATTACACTCATTTCAGTTTGTGTCGGATCCCTTGAAACCTCACGATTTATTAAAACTGTCATAACTCTCTGAGTTTTGAAGCTATCGACATGATTTTTTTTTTTGTTTAATTCTGGAATGGATAAGAATTTTTTTTTTCAATTGGAAGTTTTACCCTCTGGAGGCCATACAAAAATTTAATTTTCGTATTTTTTAAAATAGATCTCCCATGGAGTTGTAACTTATCTTATCAAAAAATTCACCTTTTTTTATGAATCTTTGCAATTGGAAGTATGGGTCTTGGGCAATATTTAAGGAGATATCCAATTGTTTCGATTCTTATGACTCACCCTGTATATATATATATATATATATATATTTGAAAAAAATACCAACGATGACAGCAGTTGCAGACATATGTAAAATATTTTTGAAGCTCTTTGATATTTTGTTTTTCCTCAGTAGCCAAAAAACTGTTTAAATATTTAAAAAATAAAATCTGACTTCTAACTAGCTAAGCGAATAACTTTATTTATTTACACATTTATTTGAATTTTAAAGTTTTAACATGTTTTATGAATGCTAATTAATATTTTATTAAAAAAATTCTTCTAAAATTTAGAAATTTTAATGATTTGCCATATGGGGGACTTGTGAACAGAATAGTTGGGGAGATATAAACAGTTCGTGAATGCTCAAATAATCATTCTGTGATCCTGTTTCTTTCAGTTAACTTCAAGAGAAATAATGTAATTTTTATTATCTATAATTCTTATGAAATAGGAGACTTGTTGTCATACAACATTTGATTTTGTATTGGAACTTCCAAAAAACATATCTCAACAATTACATAAAGTTGGTTGGTTGGTTGGTTGTGTAGGGTTTTATGGCGCAAAATCCCTTAAGGGACATGCTGCGCCAAAAATAAGGTAACTAGAAAATAAAATAAAAAGAAAATAATGAAAAAAAGCAATCTGGATGGGGTATCCCATCCAGATATAGTCAAAGTCATGAAAGGTAAAGTTTTAGTTCTAAATCAGTAAAAAAAAACAATGTCAGGGTAGGAATTGCATCCAAATGTCGAAGAATATATAAATGAAATTTGTAAACAAACTAAAGTTACTATATTTCAAAATAAAGTCCGGCATGCTTTAAAAAAGAAAAGAGTGCCCCATGAGGTGTATCCCCAATGAGGTTTGTCAAATTAGGAGAAGAAGTCTTAAAATAAATTCTATATAAGTGTCGCAAACCAGGACAGCCAGTCAAAATATGATGAATGGTTAACGGAACAAAATGACAATGTGGGCACATAGGTGCGTCCTCTCGAAGTAAAAGATGTTTATGAGTGATCCTGGAATGTCAAATTCTCAGACGAGTAAGAATGACATCTGTTTTCCTTGGATAGTTCGGAGGCCAGATCGTGATGACAGGTTTAACATGGTGTAGTTTATTATTGAGTTCCAAATTCCAACTATCTTGCCACTTATTATAAATGAAACATTTTATGAGTAGTTTGACGTCTGAGAATGGAATTTTATAGTTTAATGGCATGAGAGCATGTTTTGCTGCTTCATCAGCTTTTTCATTTCCAGGAATACCTACATGTCCTGGTACCCAGCAGAATAAAATACTATAGCCACATGTTGTCAAATTATTATAAAGCTCAAGGATGGAAGTGACAAATGGGTGCTTATTAAATGATTTAATGGCCTCAATAGAACTACTAGAGTCAGTATATATAATGAAGGATCTATCACGATGATGAGAGATGTGCAACATTGCTCTGTGTAATGCAATCAATTCAGCAAAAAATATTGAAGTGGTAGGATGAACACGATAACTCAGAGAAGTGTTATCACAAAAACCCCACATCCAAATGTACCTCCTCTTTTGGAGCCATCTGTGTATATATCAGTGTAAGAACTGTACTTTGCTCGATGAATAGCAAATAATTGTTGGAAAACAGCAGGAGGCAAATTCCTTTTATCGAATCCTTTAAAAGGATGGACAGTGGTAATATTAGGAGGTTTCCACGGAGGGAAAACATGCGAGGAATATGGACTCACCTCAATATTGCTGAGAATGCTATTGTCAAATGCATTCCTGATCCTGACGCCAAAAGATGGAATGCATGAAGGACGATGCTGATATAGAATATCATTGTCTGTATTTAAAATGTGTGAATGAAGTGGATGACCGTGATGTGAAAGAAGACGATAAAAGAAATTTAATGATAGGTTTTCACGAATATGATGAAAGAGGACTCATTGCAGTCAACATACAAGCTTAGAACAGGAGAAGTACGGAATGCACCAGAGCACACACGAAGTGCGCTATGGTGCACAGTGTCAAGTTTTTTAAGGACATAATTACGAGCAGAACCGTAGATCTGGCAAGCATAGTCAATTTTAGAACGAATAATAGTACGATAAATTTTAAGAAGCGAAGTGCGGTCTGCTCCCCAAGAAGTATTTGATAGTACTTTTATTAAATTTAGCAGTTTTTCACATTTTGTCCGTAATTGTAAAACATGTGGTAAAAAAGTCAGTTTATTGTCAAAATAAAGGCCGAGGTAACGAATGCCATCCACAACAGGAATTTGGTTTGGACCGATGAAAACCTCAGGATCTGGATGCAGATCTCTACGTCTGCAGAAATGCACACAAGATGTTTTGTCCTGGGAGATGATAAAACCATTTTTATTGGTCCATAGAATAATACGGTTTACAGCGATTTGCAATTGTCTTTCGATAAAGCGCATATCTTGTCCTTTGCATAAAATTTTAAAGTCATCAACATAAAGTGTACCCTGAACGCTTGGGGGCAATTGGTGCAGGATATCATTAATCTTGATAGCAAAGAGGGTGACACTCAGAACACTGCCCTGTGGTACACCCTCTTCTTGTACATAGAAACTGGAAAGAACCCTCCCAACCCGAACTTGAAAATTTCGAACTGCGAGGAAGTTCATAATAAAAATTGGTAGGTTACCACGGAAGTTAAGGTTAAAGAGATCACGAAGGATGCCATACCTCCAGGTCTTATCATAGGCTTTCATCATGTCAAAGAAGACTGTCACCAGATGGTTGCGTTTTAAAAAAGCATTTCGAATATGAGTCTCTAAGAGAATGATGTTATCAATAGTGGACCTACCACGTCGAAATCCGCTTTGAAAGGATGCAAGAGAATTATTAGATTCCAAAACATGCACCAAGCGACAATTAATCATTTTTTCTAAAAGTTTGCAAAGGCTACTAGAGAGTGCGATTGGCCTGTAGTTGTTTGGATCACTAGAATCTTTACCTGGTTTTGGGAAAGGAATGACTATAGCTTTACACCAGGCTTTAGGAAACGTGTGTTCAGTCCAAATTCTATTATAAAAAATGAGTAAGTTATTAAGAGAGGCATTAGAGAGGTATTTTAGCATGGTGTAGGTGATGCCATCGTGTCCTGGAGCAGATGGACGGCTATTTTGTAAACAACTTTGGAGTTCTTGTTTAGTAAAAGGTAGATTGTAGTCATGGGAACGGTGAGAATTAAAATTTATGCTGGTAGATTCCATTTGTCTTTTGTAGGATAAAAAAGGTTCAGGGTATGAGTCGGACTTAGAATTTGATGCCAGAGTACTTGCTATAGTTTCAGCTATATTTTTGGGAGAAGCAATAGTCTGTCCATTATGATTTAAGATTGAGATGTGGTTTTCTGAGTATAGTCCCATACAGCTTTTCACTTTCCTCCAAAGGACTTTACTGGAAGTATTGGAGTTTATATTGGAAACATACTGCATCCAGGATTCACGTTGACTTCTACGTCGCACTCTTCTAGCTTCAGCCCTTGCTTTTTTAAAAGCTAGATAATTGTTATAATTTGGGTAGCGACGAAAGATGCCCCAAGCCTTCTGCTGATTTTTCTTTGCCTTTTGACAGTCGTCATTCCACCATGGCTTCCTGTGTCGCGGCATATCGTGTGAGATTGGTATACTAATATCAGTAGCATTGATAATACAATTGGGTAATATTATCAAGCGCATCGTCGATGTCACCCTCTATCATATCGCTTGTTATTTTAGCATTGTCTGTGAAAGTTGGCCAATTCGCCCTGTCATAGATATAGCGTTTAAAACAGTAGTTAGAATCCTTCTGGGGAGTAGTCTGAGTGATAAAAATAGGAAAATGGTCGCTACCATGCAGGTCGTTGGAAACCCAGAGGTTCCAATATGGATAAATGGAAGGGGAACAAATAATGAGATCTATAGCATGAAAGGTGCGAGTAGGTTCGTGGAAATACATATGATCACCATTATTGAGCAGGCTTAAGCCATTGTCAGAAATTAGTTTTTCTATTGTATCACCACGTTGGTTATTGTCAGAATTACCCCACAGTTGGCTATGAGCATTAAAATCACCAAGTATGGTAAAAGGAGTGGGAAGTTGGAGAATGAGATTATCAAGATCTGCTGAATGAATGGACGGATTTGGTGGTAAGTATATAGTACAGATAGTAATAAGTCTGTTTATATGTACACGGATTGCAACAGCTTGTAAATAAGTACTTAAATTAATTTGTGAATGAGGTGCACTGCGGGATATAAAGAGAGCCACTCCGCCAGTGGCTCTGTCACTACCAGTAAAATCTTCCCTGTATGTTGCATAGTTGCGTAATTTCGCTTTGTCGTTAGGTTTAAAATGAGTTTCCTCAAGAGCTAAGCAGAGTGGATGATGGTCTGATAGAATATCACGTATTTTATCATATTTGCTGCGATAGCCGCGGCAGTTCCAAGATATAATATTAGTCATGAAGTTTTAGTTACAATTGGGCACAAATTCTTCGAATACAATGTTTTCATCGGCATCCGAGTCGTTACTATAGGACTCGTCCATCTCCTCGTCCACATACTGTTGTAGCTGTTTTGGATCCTTAATATTTTTTATAATTGAGCTGATGCCAGAATTATGCTTCCCCTTCCCCACAGTCTTCCATTGTAGAGAGACTGGAGTTGAGGTTTTCTTTTTGTCGTTTGTATTGGGGTTTTTTTTAGATTCTGTTTTCTGGGGATATCAGGTTTCTTTTGTATGGTGGTATTCATAGCAGCTTTTGTTTTAGTTTGGGATTGAGATGATTTATTAGATACAGCTGTTAATTTCTGTTTCTTCTCTATGTCATTTATTTTTGCCGGTTCAGAGGATGGTATGTTGGTCGATTGTGTTACGGTAGATTTATCGTGTGGTTAAGAGACATCAGTTTGTGTAGCCATGTGTCTTACGGCTGTTGATTGCTTCTTGAGTAAGCTGGAGTAGGTAATTCCGACAGATGGGGTTCTATTTTCAACAAGTTTACGGGCATCAGGATAGGACAAATTCTGAGCGATTTTTATAGTAACTATTTCTTTTTCATGGTTCCAGTTAGGGCACTTGCGGGAGTATGCTGTATGATTTCCTTTACAATTAACGCAGCATTCGGATTTTTCACATGAGGTATTGTCATGGCCGACCTCTGCACAACGTGCACAAGTGAGAGATCCACGACAGTTTGTTTTAGTATGGACGTAACGCTGGCATTTAAAGCAACGAATGGGGTTCGGTATATATGGTCGGACTCGACAGCTTAGATATCCTGCTTTAATTCTAGGTGGTAAAGTAGTGCTATTGAAAGTTAGAATAATATGTTTAGTGGGAATTATCTGCTCGTTTTTACGGATGGTGATACGGCGTACATCTATGATATTTTGGTGTTTTAAATTTTCTAAAAGTTCATCTTTGGTGGAGTATAAAAGATCAGGTTCAGATATTACTCCGCGGCTTGTATTTAAAGTTCTATGTACTTGTAAGGAAACAGAAAAGGTGCCTATTGTAGTGCAATTTGAAAGATATTGTGATTGTTTGGCTGTAGAAACCTCAACCAGCAAATCACCAGATTGTAGTTTTTTGAGAGAATAACCATCTCCCAAGACAGACTGGAAAGTTTTAGCTATTAGAAATGGTGAAGTTTTTTTAAAGGAGCAATCAGAGTGACTATCAGTACGTTTCACAATAAAGAAGCGAGTAAATGAAGAAGACAGTGCAGTTTGTTGCTCTCCACTAGGGAGAGAAGTAGAAGGAAAAGAAGTGTTTCCATCCATATTTAAAAAAAAATATAAATAAATAAATAAAAAATAAAATTCAGACCCCGGCCGCACCACCCTCTCCCGAGCCCTACAAGGGGATGCACATTCGTGCACCAGTGCTAACCAGGGCCCATACGGTCACAAGACAACCCTATGTCAGTCTCCACCCTTAACGAGATGACTAGTAGTTGCTCGATCACTTGATCCCTAGAGCCAGTGACGAAAGTCAGCTGACCAGCCGATTGATGCATACGGGAACAAATGCACCTCCCGTCTACCTGAAGCAGAGGCCAAAGTAGTGTGTTGGTTTCCCTCAACTACCAGGATCCCCTTTTCCAGGGACACGGGTCGCCACGCACGGCCAACACGTGGGTAATTTACAATTCTCCATGAGCCGATATGCAGGATGACATCGGCTCATACAGAATTGCCCTCAACTCCGAAGAGGAAACCACAACGAGAGTGAAACAAAGAGGAAAGGAAGACCAGAGGAGTAAGAGGAAAAGGAAAGGAGAAAGATCACTCAGGTGCCCCGGGGTTGTGAAGCCCGTGAATACCTGAAGAAGGTATCCCCTTGGGGGCCAATTACATAAAGAGCAACATGCTCGTTTACGTTCAGTTGTAAGTTAAATAAATTTAATGCTTTCTAAATGCAGTACTCTTATTCGATTTTTTGTTAAATGGTTTGCAACAATATTTTTTATGCATTATTAATACAAATGTGTTACGTTAAACACATTTGGCATTTTTTTATATTTCATTTCTTCCAAACTTGCAACGATGGATTTCTTCCATCTTAAATATAGCTATGTATACGATGTTTTGAATGGAGATGGATATCAGTAATATCTACCGTAAAATCCCGATTTCAACTCCCCTTCTTCTCTTTCAAAAGCAATAAGAATGAAATTTAGAGGTGGGCTTATACAAGATTTTTTATCATTATTCATGAAAGAGTGTTTTTATTATTAACTTAGAAGTAAACAAGGCAGATGTAAAGACAAGAATCTTTCGTATTTTGGCTGATTTTTGATAAATATTACCTAAATGATCCCTGCCAAAAATTTCCTCAAAACAAAAAATTCTAAGCAAAATTTAAAAGCTTTCAAAAATACTTCTTTATTTTTTATAACATTGCAACAATATTTAATCAATAATTTGATCCTCCGTATACCTCAATAATCTACTTATTTTCGTTTTATAATCTTGTGCTGAAATATATCTTCCAGGAACTAAAGAATATATTCTCGTTTAGTTTTATACATAATTTAACATACAGTATAACTAATGATCATAACGACAAAGAAATAACAGAGTAAAAAGCGTGTCAAAGCTATTTTTCCCTGTTTTCACATGTGCCCTATGTGTGTTCACTACTAACATACTGACGGGATACATGTGAACACATTTTTAAATTTATAAAAATATTAAAAATTAAGAACACTATAAAGGTAATTAAAAAATGCAGTGTTTCTTAATAAAATTTCTGTTTTCTATATTCCGTAGTTTACATTTACAGAAATTAACCCAGTAATGAGAAAAAGCTATAATTATCGGAACTGTTCACATGTGCCCCAGTCTTCTGTACTTTTCTTTATTTCTAACCGATGACCAGGCCCCTACCTGCCAAGTTATCTCAGCTTAACGGATAAGATACCTGGTATCTGTGCGGGTGACCGCCTGATCACCGTGTAGCGGCTATAAACCCGATTTCTTCGCTTCGCATGTCACCATTTCTGCAGTACTTGCTTCTCATTTGAGCATACTTTGTTTTGCCAGTTACTTAACGTTACATCTTCTTGTTTATATTGAAAATGGCTACTCAAGTTGATCTTATAATTTAGAATCTTAATCAGATAACAAGATCTTCACCTGTCAATGCATCTCCAGAGGTATAATTCACGTGTAACTTGGAGGACTTTGCACCCAAGACGATTTTACATGCACTAGGCGCCATTAGAGTACATGACGGAATTATAGCCGGCAAAGTGGCGAACCACTAAGACAAGAACCTAGGTCGACTATTTAGATTAGGTGCTTTGTTGGTAATCTTTGTGGTTTATTGCACATTGGGCTAACTGTGTGATTTGTTGCCGCACACCTAGTACTCTCATACCAGACGAAATGGGACTGGATGTTTTTCAGCGTAAACGATGGTACTAAAAGTGGGGGCAGTTTTGGGGGAATTGAAAAGAACAGAGAATGGCCGAAATGCTAAGTCTTATCACAGAAGGGAAAATTTTGCGCCCGAAAAGCACGAGAACGTTGCAGAGGGAGACAAGATCCGGCCTTTCTACCGTACCGCAACGAGAAAAACTGGCTCCATGAGATGTCCCATTAGAGCGGATGTGGTAGTTTGTTCGGACAAGGTCCTATTGCACTTAATAAAGAGGCGAGCAGTTTAAATAATAATAATAATAATAATAATAATAATAATAATAATAATAATAATAATAATAATAATAATAATAATAAATAGAATAAAACAAAAATGAAAAACCCTACCACACTCCCTTTATCATCGGCCTCAGCCGACTGCAGAAAAAGGGGAGGGAGGGAAGCTTATAAGCGAACAGCATTAAGTCCATGGTTATACAATCTTATATCACTATTTGGAGATAATACTACTATTGCTAAGTGTTATGCTAATTACTTAAGGATATATTAGGGTGCTATCTAATATTACTTGTTGTATTGCAGACATTTTATTTACTGTCAGGTCCTAATTTACTATAACTAGTTGCTTAGCAGCGTTACTCGTTTGCACGTGGCTATGGTATTCTTACTGAACTTAACTTATTTGTAGGTAGATTATGGTTAAGTGGTTCATTGTAGATTAGTTAATTAGTAATAAAATGCATAATAGCATTAATAGCTACACCATTTATTCTTACCAGTCTTCCCTACTATAATTGTACTGGAAAAATAATGAGATATTCAAAGTGAATTTGTTTTTTAAGTTTTCAGTGAAAAAAGGATTAATACATTGATTTTCTGTTTTAAAATATTTGTTTTAGAATTAAATACTAAATTTAAAAATTTGTCTAATTTTTTTGTAAATCTTCATGTTAAAATATAATTTCTTTTAATCTTAAACAAACATTATTCATTCAGCTATGATTACTATACAGGGTGAGTCATAAATATCGAAATAACAGGCTATCTCCTTAAATATTGCCTCTAGACCCATACTTCCAATTGCAAAGTTTCTTTAAAAAAGGTGAATTTTTTTATAAGATAAGACCCCCCAACTCCATGGGGGGGGGGGTCTATTTTAAAAAATACTAAAATTAAATTTTTATACGTCCCCCAGAGGATAAAACTTCAAATTACAAAAATTTTCTCTATACATTCCTGAATTGAACAAAAAAAATTCATCTCGATATCTACAAATCCCCGAAAGATATTAAAATCCAAACTTTTCCAAAATTCGGGACTTACACCACTTAAGCATACCTCTGAGCGCAGAGAAATCAGTTCATTTGAAGTTCAATTTAGGGATCGACCATAAATTTACGCATTGTTAAATGTCGATCCACGACAATACTTTAATTTGTCGATATAAAATAAAAGCGTATAGGCTTTTGCTTTAGACTTCCTTGAAATATGCTAGATGTCTGCAATATTTCGACCTTGGAGCCAACCTCGTAACTGGCACGACTCATTGGCTGAACCGTCTTATTAAAAATTTTTTAAAGTGTTATTAAATTAAGCAATATTAATTAAACTTTCATTAAAAGTGTCTATAAATATTTGTATTGTGTAATGTAAGTGTCTATAAGTGAGTGTAATCTTATATATTAAAAGAAAAGCCCAAAAAAGTAAGCACGGTTTAAATACGTCTCTACGCATGCGCGAGCAAGTCATCCGGGTTAACTCATCATTTTAGGCCATTTAGCTTTCACTTATTTCGCAAAACGCAATATCTTCGCTTTTTCTGCCTTCACGGCAAACAAAGCATGCGCAGAAACCGAGAACCAATGGGAGAATATTGTACTTACTGTCTGCAGTCTGTATACGTATAAGAAATAAATAGCGCTAATAATGACCGAACCGACTATATGAACTTCGTATGATCGACTTAGCGAAAAACTTATATGATTTATCAGTTTATGCCAATAAAATGGAAAAATGCTCTAAATATATTTTATTGACATATAAGGGGGTATATTTATAAGGGAATAACCTTTGTATTTCCATTCATGCGTCCAGTGCTTTAAGCTCACGTGTGTCTCCCTATGCTTCAAATATAGAGATGTGTTACAAATTTGGGGCTTATGTTGTGCAATAATACATGTTAGTTCTATGCATGTATTGCAGTTTACCTGATCTATTTCACTCTACTTTCATTTAAAAAAGGTTAAAAAATTGTGTGATGCAGTAGTAAATGTGTGTGATGCATTTGGCCTAAGCATGTTTGTGTATACTCAATTCAAAGGTTTAAATAGATCGCAGGATTTTAAGAGATTCAATGTTGTCTACAATAACGTAATTTTAGTTATCCATTTTTATTCATGTACGTCTTGCTCTTTTGCATGGTCTGTTAGTAAATATGTTTGACAAAAATTTTAAACTTTCCAACAAATCTCATACAGTAGGGATTGTTGCTGATGTACTGCATAAAATTCCAATGCTTTTTCATAACATGGAAATGGATACAGAGTATCTGAATACATATGTATTGTGTATGTTTTTATTATTATTATTTATTTTTTTTCCATTTAGTACAGTTTTTTTTTTCAATTTTTTTGCTGATTTAGGATATATGCCTCATGGTTTATAGATTCTAAAGATTTATGTGTTTTGAATACCACTATTTCAGTTCAATTACATTTTCTTTATATATTTAAACATTTAAATGTAAAATTAAGGCAAATATTAATTTTATTGAAATATAATGGTATTCAAATTTTGGATTTCTTGGCAATTGATGGGGGAAACCGCTTTTTTCAGCATTTTAACTTTTTTTTTTCAGTAGGCATGTTTGAATATTAGTGTTTTTTTTTAATTATTATTATTATAAAATCTTATATTTTAGAAAATAAAAAGCAGCGTTGGAAATGTTTGACAAAACCTTTTAAATTTGGTACTTTTAAGTTAACACAACACAGCATATTTTTTATTACCTTTTTGTAGACAACATTGAATCTTTTAAAACGCTTCGATCTATTTAAACCTTTGAATTGAGTTAATATTGCCGTTAATAACAAAGTACAAAGCGGAAATAACGAAGGCGGTAATAACAACATTCGTCATAATGTTGTCATTTAAATATATGCACAAATATCAATAGTAAAGAATGAATTACGATGGTGATTTTGTCATCATAGTGTACTTTTAAAATTGAACTACTTTTTTTTTTAACCTCAGAATTTTTAACATCATCCTTTATTGCTGAAACAGGGAGAAAATCCATTCTAGCACTTTTTTCCCCCACAATCGTTTGTTAAAAATTGCGCTTGAGAAAATTTTTTGTTTTCTCACAATCTTTTGCAGTTTTTTTCACGATCTGTTTACAAATTTTGCTATTTCTTTAGACAACTTTTTGTCGAAATTTGCTGTTTTTTCAAAAACAATTTCATGAAATTTGCCGTTTTTTGAGACTTTTTGACAAAATTTTAATTTTTTGCAATACTTTGACAAAATTTGTGTTTTATTAGGGATAGCTGGACAAAATCGGTGTCTTTTTGCGGTCTTTCAACAAATTTTACAATTTTTTTAGCAATCTTTTGAAGATATTTGTTATTTTTTGTGATCTTTTGATGAAATTTGCTGTTTTTTGTCATCTCAAAATTTGCTATTTTTTGTGTTTTTTTGCCAAAAATTTTGATTTTTATGGTGCCTAGAAACTTTTTTTGTGTTTTTTTGCGATCTTTTGATGAATTTACAATTTTTGTGATACCTGAATAAAATTTGTCGCTTTCTCGCGATCGTTCGATGTAATTTGCTATTTTATCAAAATCTTTCAACGAAATTTTCCATTTTTTGGCAAACTTTTGACGAAATCTACGCTTTTAACTTTTAATGAAATTCATTGTTGTTTTTGTGATCTTTTGTTGAAATGTGCCTTTTTTGCGATCCTTAGACAAAATTTGAGTGTTTTTCATTACCCTTTGACAAAAATCCCAAGATATATTGCGAAATTGGTGATTTTTCTTCGCACAACTGACAAAATTGATTTTTCTTTTTCTTTTTTTTTTAGACCATTTGTCAAAGTTTACGATATTAATTTATAGTTTATATCATGTTTTTCCTTAGTTATATGGCGGAATTGGTGATTTTTCTTCAAACAATTGAAAAAATTGATTTTTTTATTATTATTATTTAGACCATTTGTCAAAATTTACGATTACATTAGTTAGATTACTTAGTTTGGAAATGAATGCCTAAATTTTTCGGAAAATTCAAAACAGAATCGTCCTTGATTTATAGTTTTTACCATGTTTATATCATATTTCATGGTCATGATCATATTATCATGTTTATATCAATTTATACCTTATATAATATTTTTCCAAAGATATGTGGCGAAATTGGGGATTTTTCTTCGTACAATTGACAATTTTTTTTTTTTCATTTTTTATAGACCATTTGTCAAATTTTATGTTTACTTTAGTTAGAATTGCCTAAATTTTTCGGAAAATTCAAAACATAACCGTCCTTGATTTATAGTTTTTATCATGTTTATATCATGTTTTTTCAGAGATATATAGCGAAATTGGTGATTTTTCTTCGCACAATTAACAAAATTGAATTTTTTTTTTTAGACCATTTGTCAAAATTTATGAATTTTCAGATCTATGACGGATTTATTTTATTTTATTAATCTTAGAAATGATTGCCTGAATTTTTCAAAACAGAATCATCCTTGATTTATAGTTTTTATCGTGTTTATATCATATTTAATGATCATGATCATATTGTCATATTTATATCAGTTTACAGTTTATATCATGTTTTCTGAGATATATGGCGAAACTGGTAATTTTTCTTTGTACAATTAAAAAATGTGATTTTTTTTTTTAGACTATTTGTCAAAATTTACAGTTATTTTAGTTAGATTACTTAGTTTAGAAATGATTGCCTAAATCTTTCGGAAAATTCAAAACAGAATCGTCCTTGATTTATAGTTTTTATCATGATCATGTTTACGTCAATTTATAGTTTATATTATGTTTTTCCCGAGATATATAGCGAAATTGGTGATTTTTCTTCACACAATTGACAAAATTGATTCTTTTTTTCCCCAGGACCATTTGTCAAATTTTACGAATTTTCAGATTTGTGATGGATTTTTTTTATGTTTAAAAATGATAGCCTGAATTTTTCGGAAAATTCAAAACAGAATCGTCCAAATTGTACAATTGACAAAATTGTTTTTTATTTTTTTTTATAGACCATTTGCCAAATTTCATGATTACTTTAGTTAGAAATGATTGCCTAATTTTTTTGGAAAATTCAAAACACAATTGTCCTTGATTTATAGTTTTTATCATGTTTATATCATGTTTTTTCAGAGATACATAGCGAAATTGGTGATTTTTCTTCGCACAATTAACAAAATTTATTTATTTATTTATTTATTTATTTATTGTGACCATTTGTCAAAATTTATGAATTTTCAGATCTATGACGGATTTCTTTTCTTTTCTTTTCTTTTCTTTTTTTTTTTTTATTTTAGAAATGATTGCCTGAACTTTTCAAAACAGAATCATCCCCTTGATTTATAGTTTTTATCATGTTTATATCATATTTAATGATCATGATCATATTGTCATGTTTATATCAATTTACAGTTTATATCATGTTTTCTGAGATATATGGCGAAACTGGTGATTTTTCTTCGTACAATTAAAAAATATGATTTTCTTTTTTTGAGACTATTTGGCAAAATTTACGATTACTTTAGTTAGGTTACTTAGTTTAGAAATGATTGCCTAAATTTTTTGGAAAATTCAAAACCGAATTGTCCTTGATTTATAGTTTTTATCATGTTTTTCCCGAGATATATGTGTAAAATTGGTGCTTTTTCTTCGCACAATTGACAATTTATTTTATTTTTTTTTTTTATATTTGTCAAAATTTACTATTTCGGAATTTTCAGATTTATGACGGTTTTTTCAAAATTTAGAAATAATTGCCTAAATTTTTCGGAAAATTCAAAACAGAATCGTGTTGATTTGTAATTTAATGTGAATCGAAGTTTCGTCAATCGTATGTTATCTGGATAATACCATAGTGGAACATGGTAATAGTGTCTTCGCACAAGTGCACCGATTCTGCGCCCGGTATCATGTGATATTGGTGTTTTGACGGTAAATGGAAAAGCATCAGATGAGAGAAATTCTATGAGTGCATTTGTGAATGTAATTTGCCTGGATATAAAATGCAGGTTTTTTTTCATTTATTGAAATTTTTAATAAAAATTAATCTTAAAAAAATTATAGCTAAAAAAATATTTTTTTCTCTTCGTTGTTTCTATATTGTTGCCGTCAAGTTTTGACGGGTTCCATCTAGTTAATTTTTTAAAACTTATTGCCGCAGGCAATAAATTTAATAAAAATAGTAATAGCGATAATGACACTTCTATTAACGGAATCATTGGAAATATATTTTAATAAATTAGATAGAAATATTTTCAAATATCTAATTTTTACTATTCAGTTTCAAAATTTATGATGGTTTTAAACCTATTTTTACTTTCTTCTATATTTACAAGAAGAAAGTGTTGGATTCATTGAATTCCGGTCTCGATGGATTCACACGTTTAGGGCTCAGTTATATCGAAAAACATGTTTTTATAAAATGTCTGTCTGTGAGTCACTGCACAATGAAGAAATTTGAAATAGACTTGATAAAAAAATAAGGTTTAAATCAACTGATGCATTTAAACAGTAGTTAAAGAAGGTGAGAATGGTAAAACTTAAACAAAATCTGAAATCCAAACTATACATGACGGAGTTAATAACCTAGAAATTTTAAAAAAGCATTTAAACGTTAGGAGTCCATCTTTGTTTAAAACTAAATGCACTTTTCTTCATCAAATGTTTTTATTTCAGTACTTCTCATTTTTAAACTGGCATAAGTCAATAACCGTCGGTTACGGTAACAGTCCCGCGAGTTCAAAAAATTTTTAACATTTCAAAAAAAAAAAAAAAAAAATGCACAATGTGCCGAAAGATTTTTTTAGCTCAGAAAATTTACTTTTAAAAATAAGATTTGTTTAAAAAAATTGCATCTTCTATTTATATTGCTATTTTAAATACTTTTATTTAAAAAAATATTATTTAAAATGCTGAATTAAAATTGAAAATTAGACATTTTCTTTTAATTAAAAGAAAAAATTCAAAGCGACAAATAATATTTTGAGTTATAACAATTTTAATTTACTCTAACTTTTTTGAAAAAAAAATTATAAAGAAGTCTTATGATGTGATATTGCTTACAAATTATATGGTTAACCATCACAAAACATTCAAAATTATAACTTTATAAATAAATAAATAAAATAAATGTTTCCTGGACCCATTACAGCAAAGTTGTTTCTTCAATTACACACATTTCAATTTGTGCCTGATCCCTTGAAACCTCACGATTTATTAAAATTGTCATAATTCTCTGAGTTTTGAAGGTATCAAGATGAAATTTTTTTTTGTTCAATTCAGGAATAGATAAGGAAAAATTTTCTAATTGGAAGTTTTATTCTATGGGGGCCGTATAAAAATTTAATTTTCGTATTTTTTAAAATACATGGAGTTGAAACTTATCTTATCAAAAAATTCACCTTTTTTATGAAACTTTGCAATTCGAAGTATGAGTCTAGGGGCAATATTTAAGGAGATAGCCTATTGTTTCGATATTTATGACTCACCCTGTATAAAAAAGTTACTATGACTATGAAACGTCAAATTGAAATCATGTAATATTCCCCAAACCACAGAAAGCATACAAATTCGGATTAAACTTTAATTACAAAATATTTATCGTAAAAATCTGTATTGAAGCGTATAAAAACAAACATAAAAATTTTCTTAAAGTTTGTTTTCCTTATATGTACATAAGACGGCGCTAATGCTTTTTTTGAATTCTTACAGAAAATTCAGCACTTTTCAACCTTTTTTCTGAAAGCATGCTTTGTAACCCAAACTACACATTAGGAGCTTTTTCTCCCATATGATCTGATTTTGCAGTTTCTCAAAGTTTATATTTACGCTTTATAATACGCGTTCTGCTACAGAAAAAATATTTATTTGCTCATTTTTTTCAATATTTGTTTTTCATTTTCTCCGGAGACCACTATACTCTAGAAAGTCAGGTTTTACCATTTTAAAATGTCAATAAATCATCTTATAAATAAGAAATAAGAAAAGTTTCTTCCTGACATTCATAATTTGAAAATGCGGAAATAGAAAGAATTTAAATTAGTAAACGGAATTTTATTTATGATTAAAATCTTTACATTGAGGAGTCGAATAGTTTTAAATTCAACAGAATATTGAATTCGTTTTATAAATTATAAAAATATAAAATTCATGATTCTAATTTTTAAACCACAATGTTATTGATGATTTTGTATTTAAAAAAAATACGGTTACAAGAACTTCAGATATCACTATATATTGTTTAATGAACTTTTCTTTTGAACGTAAATACTTGGAAAGTAATCAAAATCCTTATCCTGAACAATCGATATTGTATGAACATCTAGCAATATTTTCATGAAATTTTAGCTATTTTTATTGTAAATGTATGCAATTAAAATGCCTTGAGATTTTGATTTTCCAGTTAATTATATAATGAAAATCTTTTTTTTTTTTTTTTTTTTCAATGAATTTCCCATTTTTGGCATTTTTTATATTTTAAAAAGAACGTGTTAGCCTTAGAGGAGCCTGGGGTACATGTGAACAGTTCATATAAACATAGCTTTTTCTCATAGCTAGATTAATTTCTATAAACAAAAACTTTCAATATAGTAAAGAAAACTTTTTTACACATGGTAATTAAAAAAAATTTAAAATTAAAAAAAATGTTCAAATGTACCCCTTACGATGGGGCAGTTGCCAACAAACGTGGGGCACATGTGAGCACGAAAAAAAAATATCTTTTGACATTTTTTTTTTTAAATCTTATTCATGTGTTACCATAATCATTAGTTATTCTATCTGTTAAATTGACAATAAAGAAAAAAAATAAATGTATATTTCTCTATTTTTTAGGTGATATGTTTTACAATGAAAATAGCTATTTAGATAATATTTATCGGAAATTTGCCGAAGTACGAAAGCTTATCACCCTTATATTTGCCTTATTTACCTCTAAATTAATGATGAAAAAATGTCTTCCGATTATAAACTCACTCCAAATTTAATTTCTTTTTCTTTTGAAAGAGAGGGAGGGAACTTGTAATCGAGATTTTACGGTAGTTATCGGTTTAAAAATTTTGCTTTCTAAAAATTTTTTATCTATAATCAAAGCATCAAGTAACGTAACTATTTTAATAATGGATGAAAACTAATACTGCAAAAAAATAGAAAAATTTGCAAAGTTGCTTAACATAATGCTTTTTGTATTAACGATGCATTAAAAACACTGTTCAAAACTGTTTAGTAAAATAATAACATAAAACTTATTGAATTTTAGAAAACATTAATTACAGTCGAGCCTCTATATAGCGAAATCCATCGTTCCAGTAAAAAATTCGTTATATAGAGAAATTCGATGTATAGAAAATGATGTTAAAAATCGTATTTAATGTGTAAATTTTGAACAAATATTATTTTTGATGTTTTTCATAAGAATTGAAATGTTTAAAAGTAAATATTAAGCTAACATTTTATTTCTTAATTATTTAAGCAGTTTCAAAAAAGAGAATAGACATTTATTTGAAAGCTTAATGAAAATCTAAATTTTTGTTGTTTTGATTTTAAAATTGTTACGTTCTCAAAAAAATGCTCAAGTTTTAGCAAGGAATGAAAAATTGTAGTTAACATTTTCCTCCATTTGAAGGACTCTCTTATATATGTAACAATCTAAATGACTCTGTTTTGGGAAGGATATTGAAAGGTGTTTTGGAGTTGGGATGAATTCGTTGGATTTAAAGAACAAGGAGAGAAGTTATATAATAATAATAATAATAAACTCAGCACTGAACGATAAATCAAAAATAAGTGATGGAAAATTGATTCCATGTGATTTCGAAGCTTTTTTAAAACTGAATATATTAAGACCAATTTATGTAAAAATTCGTTATATGGAGATAGATATTTCGCTATATAGAGACTGTTTTTAATGTAATCATGCGAAAAAGGGACCTTTCCTACAAAAAATTCGATATATAGAGAAATTCGATGTATGGAGTTTCGTTATAAAAAGACTCGACTGTATTTTAAAATACATTTGAAAGTAAAGGAGTTTGTTGCTTTTTATGCGTTTCCTGACACATGTGTTTTTAGAAGTTTCAATACAAAATCAGCTTTGTGTGACGAAAATCTCATCTATTTTAAGAAAATTATAGATATTGGAGCTGACATTATTTCTCACGAAGTTAACTGAAAGGAACAGAATAACGGTTTAATTATTGGAGAACTTATGGACTATCCATATCTGCCCCAACTAGACTGTTCACAAGTGCCAAGACTGTTCACATTCCCAATAAATAATAGAGTTGAAATGGCAAATTATTAACATTTCTTAATTTTAGAAGAAGAAAAAAATTGTCAGAAATTCTTATTAGATCCATGGTACATGATAAAAAATTAAAATATTTAAAAATGAATAAATGAGTCAAATTATTCTCTCAGCAAGTTGGAACTGAGATTTTACTTTTGAGATTAACAGTGTTTTGGCTCCTGAGGATAAACAAAATTTCGAAGAGCTTCAAAAAATCGCCATATACTTATTACTATATAAACTACCATTTTATAATTTTTCTAATATAATTTTTAATCTTCTGATTGTAATTTTCTTTGAAATAAATAAACATATATTAACTAGTGAAAATGGCAATGTTCACATCTGCCCCATGTTTACATGTGCCCCACTGTCATCTATATCAGACAAATTATACAGATTTAGGGCTAATTTGGAAATGACTCCAAAAATTTTATAACTATGCTATGTTTTTTGCGAGAGTCTAATAATGAACCTACTAAAAGTCCGTGATGGATAGGGGATGAGTGGAAGAAAGTGGAGTAAATGAAGGTGCATTAAAAAAAGTATATGTGTCATTCTTCGTCATGTGTCATCTTTTGAACAAAAATGGTTTTCAATATCAGAACTTTAGATTTCCTTTTTTTTTCATTTTTATATCAAGCTTTTACTTACTAGAGATAATCATGAACTATTTTCCTACTTAATTTTAATAATTTTACTCATAAATAAAAAGATGTATGTAACCTTTTTCACGGAGGTGTGTTATAAATTGATAAGGAGTGTCACGGAGGTGGAACTTGCGGAGGTGAGGAGCCTTCTATAAGAATAGCCTTAAAGGATACGTTTTTCAGGAAAATTTTTATTTTTTGGTATTACATTTTGCACATGTTAAGCATATTAAAACAGTCAAACTTGCATTTTTACATCATTTTACCTTTTTGAATCTCAAGTTCCCGGAGGTGGGAGTTCTCAATAATCATACTTGATTTTTAAAAACAAAATATGTCTACTTATTTCTCAATTAAAATCTCAGAAAAATTGTATAGCTATAAGTTAATAAAATTGATGACTTTCATGAGAAATAAAATGTTGTGCCAGCACTGCCATCTATCAGTAAAAAATGCATTTTTATGTTTATCTGATTAAATAATGTAAACTTTAACAATATTAACATTATGGATACATGAATTATGAACATTAACAATAAGATTAAAATTAATATTATTTTGATACTCTTGATTTTATGAATTCAATTATACTGCTGAAATTTTTTAATTGAGAATGAATAGCATTACAAAGAAAGATATTCCGGTAGGACAAAATAAATTAACACTAGAATGTCCGGAAATTTTAAATTAATAAAAACTTTTCAACACCAGAATTTTTAAAGTTAAAATTATTTTCAACGTTAGAACACCAGAATATTCGTATTCCAAACATACCATGGGGTATTTACAAGATTAATTGTCAGTGTGGTCTTTCTTACATTGGTCAAACCAAACGCAGTCTAAAATTTCGTATTAAAGAACATAAGCAATATATTGAAAAACAAGAAATCAAGAAATCCTCAATCGCAAAACATTGCTGGGAGACGAGTCATGCTTTTGACTTCAATTCGGTTAAGATACTAACTAAACCTACTTCTATACAAGATTTTAACTTCCTTGAAGCTTTCCATATCCATAAAAATCTTGCTTATCTCGTTAATTGTGATTTTGCTATTCCACCATTATCAGACTGTTGGAAATATTACATTAAAACTAAGTTTTCTTAATCTTTTAATGCAATTCTAGCAATATCTTTTCCATTTTCCACCCAATTTTCCAATTAGCTGTTCCCTGTTTTCGTATTGGCTGTTGCCTAGGATCCTCTGTTTTTTATTGGTCAAGAAACTTGTCGCTTGAATCCCCATCCTCCCTATTTATGAGCAAATTTCCACTATCTTTAGCACTGAGGAAGGTATGCTATATGCTACCGAAACCGGTATGCTTGGAATACGAATATTCTGGTGTTCTAACGTTGAAAATAATTTTAACTTTATCATATTGCACCAGGCAACAACCTATTACCAGAATTTTTTTTTCAAACGATTTCAATTATTTATTTAACCGAGTTTTTTTTCTCTAGTTACAATTTAACTAAGTTTACGAAACAAATTCAGATTCGAATCGACATTTTGTTATTTGATTGGTGTCGAGTCGACATCAGCTGGACGTTATGCTTTCAGGGCTCCAAATTGTCCGCTAAATTACTACCAATATTTATTAACAGATAATTTAATTTTAGGTTTCTACAGTGCTTGGGCTAGAATTAATTCCCAAAGGCAGTTTAGTTGTAATTTCCAAGAATCATCTAAAAAAAAAATTCTAAGAAAATGCTGATATTTAAAATGCGGGCCTTTTGATAACCCTGCATTATGGAAACTTTTCGGGAAAGTTTTGAACATCATTTTATAGCTCATTCCTTTATATCTTCTTTTTAAGCTTTAAATTACATTGTTTAGGCTTCTAAAAGAAAGGCGTTAAGGAAAAGCTTACCGGAATCGTAGGTGTTTCTCCAAATAGATTCTTCTATCTTTTCGTTGGAGGTTAAATTATAGTTTTCTAAATTAAGATTTTTTTAAATTTGTATTACATTGTACTTAAGACAGTGTCATGACCCAAAAGTATTTTTTCGCCAATATGTTATGCACTGTTTCATAGAAAATATAAATATAAAGATAAGGCATTTGTTGAATATAATACCAGGGATGATGGAGGAATTTAGCAACTAGAAATATCATTGATTAATGAACTAGTAATTCAGGCTTTTGAATAATGACCGTTATCTTTCCGTTACTTGATAAATGTTCATTGCACGAATATTTTAGATACACATCATTGTGTACAAAGAATACAAAATTTATTTCATTTAACAGTTAATTTCAAAATTAATTTTCTTTTTCTTATCTCTTTTTTAAGAAACGTATTTTTATTTAAAAAAAATATATATAAGCTATTGTGTATTAGTTTAATGAATAAATATATACTCTTAGGGGCATTATTCTACAAATATACTTTACAATCTTTTAATGGAAACATTTTTATTTCAGGAACTTTGACAAGCAAAGGATAAGTATATCTCTGCTTTGATACGGAATTCTCTACTTCTTAACCGGCTAATAAGGTATTATTTTAAGAATAAGCGCTTATCTCTTTTTAAGATAAAAAGAACTTTTACTGCTTTTGTTACCGAAAGAGTTCAGGGGAAATTGCTTTTCAGGGAGCAATCAGTTGGTATTAACTTTTTATCTCTCATCACACAGCTAAAAGAAGAAATTACAGTAGCGATAATAGTTTAAATATAAACTTTAAAAATCTTTTCTGATTTAGGGTTTCCAATAATTTATGCCTGGAAATTGCTTCTTTTATTTTAAAATTTAAAGTTGTGAAATAATTCTTTTAATACACGAAATGAAATAAAATCTTATAAATTATTACAATCTGCCTATGTCGTTTTAGCCACTTCACTGATGAATATTTTTGAAAAAAACTTTCAAAAATTAACTATTTTTTTCATGTCCTTTTATAGAGTTTTTAATCGTTCATCACTGATTTTTCAAAACAGAAATTTTTGCCTAAAAGAATCATAAAAATTCAGTCGTTAAATAATGCAAAATTTACGATAAAATTTAACTGGTTAAATATGGTGTGAATAATAAATCATAATTGGAATAACAGCATCTCCCTTCGACCAGTTTCGAGGACAAAACCTCTTGGTCACAAGTGGGGCCAGTTCAGAAAACGGATCGAGTGGGAGCTCTGTCTATATTTGAGTTTGAAAATCAGGCATTTCCTGAAGATATTGATAAATACTATGTACCGAAATTTTTAAAAATTGATAAATTTATGGCGTTTTATAATATTCTGTTGAAAAAAATCAAGTTGCAAATGCTATTGCTCCGAAAATCGGAAGATAGTTTTACAATAAACAATATATTAAACAGAATTTGTAAATTTTAATAAATGATTTTATATGCGTACAATTTTGTTTGTGCCTTTAAACGTATTTATACATATATTTTTTCATTTTTATTCTTGAAATGGAAATATTAAATTAAAAACGTATTTCAATCTTTACTGCTCCACATAATGTTATTCATAAATATCTGTAACACATGGTTAGTCAATTTTTGCATTAATGTATATATATTTTTGCCTCGAAAACTTTTCTTTTTTCGATTTCATTAATTCAATCTTTCTCTCTACAGGAAATTTATTACAATGTGACAATGTAACGGAAATTTCTAGACTCATTTTCCAAGTACTTTGGAGCATTTTTTATTATTGGATTTCAATATATAAAATCAGACTTATTGAGATATACAAATTGTAACTAATACTTATATTTTCTTTAGTTTTATTTCAAAATATAACTTAAAATTTTGTAAATTCAGTCCGTTAAAGTAAAAACTGGGGATGTTAAAACATCCGCAACGTATATGTTATAATGCTTTTTTTGTTATGCCATTAAGTCTTTTTTTCAACATCTCACTTTTAAGGTTTAACTCTTCTAGAATATTTTGTTTTAAAAATTTTAAATGTAAGAAAGAAAATTAAACAAAAAAAAATTGTTTCTGTCAATGACATCTGATCTTTCATTCGTAAAAAGGAAGATTTATTATACTGACAGTTTCTTAGCCATGGTATTATTGAAACGGGAGTAAAAGCAGAAATTGCTATATCTTTTCCGTTGATTCCCCTCATTATATTTTAATTAGAGTTTTCAGAGTAATCGTGTGCTTCCTTTTTCGTGAGATAATAAGGGAGATATTATGTTTATTTTATATTTTAAAATTTCATAATGCAAATTTTCAAAACTTTCGTGCATGTGTATTTTAAAATATAATTATCACTTAACACCAAAAAGAACTTTCTTAAAAGCAATTTTAATAAAGTAGAAAGTTTAGAAAATCTTTTTTCTGATATGCAATTTATTTTTTCATAAATTAAAAATAAAAGAGTTTTTAGTTTTTATATTTTTGAGAAAAGGCTTGTAATTCAAAAATAAATTCATATTTTCAAAATACATATCATTCTTACAATAAATAGCTATATAATTCACCTTTTGTCAATGTTTCACTAGCAAACATGCTGTTTCTTTTACTTTTTAAAAATATATCCTGCTTTGTGAACTTTGCTTTCGAATCAATTAATTTAAGCTTTCTAGAAAATTTATTGCAATGTCACTTGAAACGAAATTCGCTCAGGAACATTATTTACTATTCTACAATAGCTCCGCAAGAAATAAACGGTAAAAAATAAAAATGAAGTCAATAAAGTCATTTTTCAAGTTATTTTGTCTCTTTTGCGGTTATTGGAATTCAATATACCAAATCTAAGCCCACTGAATTATACAAATTGTATCTACTGCTTGCTTTTTCTGTGTAGTTTTAAGGAAGAACATTATCAAGAGTGTGTCAGTTACAAGAAGAATATAATAAGTTTCATATCGTTTACATTTAAAGTTAAGTTATTTTCCTCTTTCTACTTTGCTTTTACCATATTTATAAAGCTAAAAACTACGAATAGTTTTTGTACAAAAAAAATTCTGAATGGGGGAAAGTGAAAGATCAAACAGGAAATCAAAGAGAACGAATCTAATTTCGACAACGACATCAGATATTTCAATTAGTATCTGAACAATACTAGCTATTTGGGTGCTAACTGAACCAAAACTGAATTCCGATTCCTTCTCGAGTTTTGACCAAACACTAAACTCTCATAAAAAATATTTTAAATAGTATTTGGATGCGGTTGTTGTGGAGAATTAATATTCATCTCTGAAAAATCATAGTGTAAAAATATCATGGAAAACTAATTGATTAGTAATAACGTCTAATAATTAGTGATGTACTTAAGTTTTGCTTATGCGGTTTTATACATGCCAAAATTGTAACACACGCAAAAAAATTTAATAATACCCCCTATTTTGACATCACATGTGGTTTTTTCGGAACATTTCACTTTAGCATCGAAGTAGGGAGATATTCGGTCACATAACTTAGAAATTTTGAAGATTTAAATTTTAGAACTCTTAATATTAAATTGAATTTTAACTTTTGCAAAACTTTTTGTGTTGTGGGCAGTTTATAATCAGTATTTAGACGAGTCTTAGCGAAATAAGCAGTGATTTTTCTTTTTTTTTCCTCTTATTTTAGATCTTGTAGAAACAAATCTCTGTTAAAAAAATAATCTTAGTATTTTTCTTTTTCAAAATTAAATTTCTAAACAGATTTTACTGAGTTCGTGCACATTAAAGCATTCAGGGGATTTTAATTGTATTAGTACCAAAAATTTTGTAAAGTACTCATCACTATTTATAAAAATTGATTTTGATAATTATATAAGCCAAATATTTCTTAACGAAATTTCTTTAAAAGTACAAGTCCTTGAAGCGTACGGAACCTATAATAATTGTTAAATGTGGTTACGTGTATATTTTGATTAAACAGAAATTGACTTTTAGAAAAATTGATTTTTTTTTTTTAGATTTTTTCCTTTACAAAAAAGCCTTTTTTCTCAACTACTTGACCAAATTATATGTGTGTGGTATAGAAATATAAAATGTATTTAAGAATGCAAATATGACATTAAAAATAATTGTTAATAAATAAATTTTCGAGTTTTAATTTCTGTATGTTGATAGCTTATCGCTAAAAATTACACTAGTTTACACGGTTTTTATACTCCAGCTGAAAGTTGTTAATTTATTCTTTATTTAAGTAGTGTTAACCAGAAAAAATAATAAAAAAATCTGTCACGTCTGGTTTAAGAAATATTTATTTACTTAACTGGATTACATAATTTTGGTATTAATATTAAAAAAAGGCTAATTTTTACCTTCTTTTTATAGTTATTTGGATTCGTTTCTCTTATAATGGCCCAACAGTAACCCCCTAGTAGGTTTTCATCCCACAATCCCTGTTCTCGTTTTTAAAACATCTTTAAATCTTGGTGAAAACGTTCCTCTTTTTTGTCACTCATACTTCCTAAGATTTCAGGGAAGAAACTCAGATGTGAATGCAGGAAATGAATCTTTAATGACATGTTTACTCCCATCTGTTGAAAAATTTTCAATAAATTGGCAACAATTTCTTTATAATGTTCACATTTTTTATTTCCCAAAAATTCTTCCACAACCATTTTGAATTACTTCCAAGCAGATTTTTCATTAACAGACAAAAGGCTTTCAAACTGAGAATCTTTCATAATTTTACGGATCTGTGGGCGAACAAATATCCCTTCTTTCAGATTTGTCTCTGTAATGCTTGGAAAGATTTTTTGTAAAAACCGGAAAGCATCACTGTTTTTGTCAAGCGTCTTCACAAAGTTTTTTATGAGTCCCAATTTGATGTGTAAAAGGCGTAGAGTAATGTTATTTGTATCTACCCATAGCTCGAGTTCAAAAAGTCCCGGGATATCAGCACAATAACAATATCCACCTTCTTTTTTGAAAAATTCTGAGTAAACATTGCTTCTGTTTCTAGACAGCGTAACTTTTGTGTTTGGCGTTAACCCCTTGAGGGGCAAAGCACTTCTGTTCCTAAAATGTTCAAATGATTGATTGACACCGGGATTCACAAACAAATTTATATGGCAGAAAGTGAAAGCTGTTTTTCGCGTACATTGTAAAAAGCAAATCTCAATACGAAAATTCCGGTGCCAATGTGGCATAAATTAATTAAAATTAAGTGGTATATATAATATACCGGTGCCCTTCAAGAGGTTAATAAATTCCATTGTTGTAAGCGAGAACCAAGAAGCTCTGCTTTAGATTTTGATAGTTGTAAATGTCTTTTAAGATAATTTAATTCAGCTTGGTCAATTAAATGTGGAGTCTTTTCTTGAAAATAGAACTCGTCAGAATCACTACAAATCGATTTGAATTCAACATCACTTGAATTCAACATTGTCATTTCCTAGTATATTTACAATCGAATTACCGGGACAAACTGGACGTGATAGATCTTTCGAGTGTAAAATAGGCTTAGTAACAGACGGAACTTCGGCATATATAATACTCGCCTTATTTTTTGTACTATATCCCACTGTCTTCGTAACACAAAAGTAACAATCATTTATATGATTACTAGGTTCTCTTCATAGCATTGGGGAACCAAATGGAAGGTGTACATTTTCTCCTGGTGACCACTTGAGTAAAACGATTCTACAGCTTTCGCAAAACACATGAGGCACACACTTTTTATCTTGGTTTGCAGTAAGAAATTTAAAATAATGAAGATATGCACGTTTTAACGAATCTACAATGGGTCTTCTTTTTTTTTAAATATATAAACTGTCCACAAACATAGCAAAAACTTTGAACTTTGAACATCAGAACTTTGATTACACTTTCTACTCAGCATTTTAATTCAATCCGAAACAAAATATTTGTTGATTGAAGCAAACAAATGAATATTAATTGTCGTCACCACGTTGGGTAGTAAAAAAAAAAAAAAAAAAAAAAAAAAAAAACAATTGACTGCAGAAAGAAAATTGTGACGTGATAAAATGTTTCTGCTGACACTTTTAGGTTTAAGGAAGGTAGACTAATACATTTACATACATTTCTTTGAGGGTATATAAAAAAAGTTGAAATTTGTAAACTAGTGTTATGTATTGTTTTTAATAGATGTTTTTCCTAATAGATAGGTAAAAATCACTATTATGTATCCTATTTCAGCAGAATTAGTGCTAGTTTAGAATTTTAACAGATCTATTAATTGATAAAATACATTATTAATTAAATTTCATAAAGTCATAAATCTTTCTGCACAGAGAATTTTTTTATGTATATACCTGAATGCATAATAAGATGAGTTATGCATAATAAATGAGTTTTTTTAACTTCATTACAATCCAAAGAGTTTTATAGATTTACATATAAATGGTTTGAAAATAAAAATACTTTTGTCTTGGAAAAAAAATTAAAAAGTTTAATGCATTAAAAAATAATAATTGCAAAAAAAAAAAAAATCAAGATTTTTCGGCAACGTTAAGTAAAATTTTCTTCTGTACAGAGATGTACAATTTTTTCCCCTGATTATGTTGTTAATATTTTAGTCAGACCATGTTATTTTAAATATTTTGTTTACAAAGGAGTAATAATAAAAATAATAAAAAATTTTTATATTACTAAGTATTATGATTGCTCAATATTGCTGGATTTGTCAAGCAATGTTAGTATGTACACAAATTTCCGCAAATCATTATGAATTATATACAGAGTGGTTCAAAAGATTGTGTCCAAACGGCACAAGTGGTTCTGTTATGTCCTTTTCAGCAAGAATCGAATAGAATTTGGGCGTCGTAAACGTGTCTTGAAAATGCTATCGCATCGTGACCGTGACGCAGAAAAAGATAACAAATGATGTAAAATTACCTTCATTTTATAAAAAACATAATCGAAATACAAAATAAAACTGAACAACAAGCGCTCAAAATGTGTCCCATTACCCATGATGCATGCTTCATATTGGCACCGCATGGAATCAGGAAGACCCCGTAACATGGCCACTGCGATCTCTTTATCAAATCTTCCTGGATTTCTACTTCTCGCGAAATCTTAAATCTCTTGTGTGCAAGACACCCATTCCATCCATTATTGAGTTCAATGCACTAATCACGGAAGCGGCGAAACATGTCTTGGAGTCTCTTGTGCAACTGAAACTTGTTCGCGGTTGCATGCGCTGCCGTTAAAAGAGTAAATCACATCTAAAAGAGGCACATTTTAAGCTTTTTTATGAGATGTAACATTTTTCGTTTGTATTTTGTACTTCGATGAAGTATTTGGAAAAATAAACGTCTTTTTGCACTCTCTGTTATGTTTTCTTTGCGTTACGGTTAAGATGCAATTGGGTCATTCCACGTCAAATGAGCAAAAATGAAAAAAAAAGCCGTGGCTGCAGACAATCCGATTTTAATAAAATTTGAGATACGTGTTCATTTCATATTCAAATGTATGTGTGCACAATATTTTCAGAAAAAAATAATTATTTTATCAATTTTGGACATTTAAAAAACTTGTGATATAGAATGGCCTGCGGATAATCGTCCAAAGTTGCAAGTTTCAAGTTCTATATTTTGAAAACTATTTAACAAAAATGAAGTTTTTTTTATGATATTGAAATCTCTGGATATCAATCTTTATATTTATCAAGTAAGAATAATTTGGTAATATCATAATTAATCAAAAATTGGTTGTAAATATTGAAATTTTGTAATTTTTTAAAAATTTTGAAATGTTATAAAAATTAAAGGATTTAAAAAACATCTCTGAAATTGATGCAAGATGTAGTACTATGTATGAAGATCGAATTCTCAAAGTTTCAAAGTTGTTATTTATTTCCTTCATCTTCAAAAAAACTTAGAAACTTTTTAAAAAATGACAAAATCATAAGTATACCTCTTATGTTACCTCAAAAAACAATTAAAGGACAACTTCTACATCAACAATATTACACGTACATAAGAATTAATAAGTCCATGACACACTAAAAAAGTTTCAATACTGCCTTTTTAATTTCTAACATAACAAAAATGGGTTCAAAAAACTAATATTTGAGACATTCTAAAGACAATCTTTCTTTGAAAACACGCGCTTTTTTGTAAATTTCTGGCTAAAAATAGACGTGTGCTGCCATCTATGTTTGTTAATTGACTTTAAGATTAAAATACAGTTATTTTAAGAAAAAAATATTTTTTCTTCTACACAAATTTAAAATATTCTTGAGGCAAAAATAAACTGAAAGCAAGAATAAAACTACGTATACTTAAAATATACACTTTTATCTGTAATATCAAAGAGTTTAAAACTTTTAAAAGCTTTTATTCGTCTCCAAAAAAATGAAAAAAAATGTTGACTTTTTAATCAGCAGTTTTCACTATTTATTTTTTTTTCTCATAAAGGAATGAAAAAGGCATGAATTAAATTATAGATGTATTAAATATATTCAATTAGCTATAATGGCAAAAAAAATTGAATTTGGAATAAGTGTCCTTCATTTTAAAACATATAACTGAAATATTTAATTTTTTCCACGATTTTTTTTATTATTTATTTATTTTTAAATTATAAAATAAAAATACAATTACTAAATTATGCTAATCTGTTACTTATAGTTCATTCTTAAGTGTAAATAATTTTTATTACAATCTTTCCATTCCTACGGCAAATAATCAAACTTGAAATTTCAAACATGTACACAAGACCTCGGTTTCGGCTCAACTTTAATGTAATTTTTTATACTGAAATAAACTAGTCTGAACTCTACTACTTTGCGTTTCCCCGTAAAGGATTGTGATCTAATTATATGATGACTTTCAATAAAATCTGTGACATGTCAGCCACACCTGATTTGCTCATTTGGTGTGGAATGACCCAATTGCACTGTCGTGATCGCGTTTCTGACCCGCTGTTCCCATGCAATTATTGTTCCTCGTGATCCACTAACATATCATTAAAATAGTGAAGCTTCAACTCTAACACGTATTGCTGGGGTTGATTACCGACGCACAGTGGGGCAAAAAGCCTTCAAAACTGGCAAAAAATCGAAAAAATGAAATTTTATTTTGAACTACCGACATACGTCACTTTAATAGAGCAGATGTCAGTACACATCTTCCTAGTATTAAAATTTGCGCAAAGTTATTTTGATCGTCACTAGCGAAAGAAGTTAAACTGCATATTGTGCTTTGATAATAAGTGAAAAAAAAATCAATAATTTTGTTTCAACATTCGTTTGTTAATTTCGCTATAATAATTAAAAAATAATTTTTTTGACTATGGAACCTTTAACTACAAGTATGTAACAATAATTCATTAACTTTCAATTTGTTTTAATACGATTTTTATAGATATACAGACGCTTAGAATATATAGTGGTGAAATTTTTAAAAAAAATTAACACTGTCTACAAACATTGTAGGTTTTAGTTATGAGTTAGGGCGAGTTAAGTGTTAATTATAATTTTTTCAACTAAGTATGAGTTTTAAAAGGGCAAATATGCCAGAAAATCTTGCTTCTTTTTGCCACTTTTTTAATTGTATGGTCATTTTTATAGCTAATCATCCTTAAATTTTTGTTAGTGTACGGGTGTGCCAAACATGATTATAAATATTTTCTTTGTTAAATACGAATTTTAATGCATTGTTTATCACAAAACAATGTATTTAAATGAAACTGACTATCATGGAACTTTTAACAAAAAACTTTTGAAAAGTAATGTGATTTTATGGTATAAGAGCTCCATAATCGGAGAAACTACGAACAAGTAGTTTAAATGAAAAGAAGATTAAATGTTTTAAAGTTTAATATAAATTCCGATGAGCAAAAGCCTGGCGAAACAAGGGAAATGCTTTAGAATTAACAAAGAGTGGCTTGGCAAATCGCTTTCATTTCCTCGATTTCAAAAACAAACAGAAGCGTCAATGAAAAACAAACGTGCCCATCTTCATATTCCGTCTGAATTTGTTCTGGACGATCAAAAATATCAAGAGTAAAACGGTTAAACAGTTCTAGTTCTACATATTCGTTAGTGTACGTGACATGTATGAGTTTAAGATCTGAAAAACAGGAAAACAAAAAGTGTGTGTTAGCACTAAAACAACACAAACAGTTTTTCTTCTGCTGTCTTTATAGTAATACGTACATTTTGCCTGAGAAAGGTTGATCCAATCCTTCAAAACGAGTCGCTAATATTCATTATAAGGTTTGCTTGAGAATAATTAAAATTACTAATTATGTTTATATATTTTAAAGCGATATTATGGATGATTTATAAATATCTAATTAGTATAAAACTATCTTAAATTCTTGTTTATAACTCATTTTTCTACAAAAAATATTGAAAAAGGTTTGTAAATTAATTAATAAATTACTATTTAGCTTATGTAAAAGTTTAAAATTTTACTACTTTTCTTCTACAAAAGAATCCGTGATGTGCTTTTTTTGTTCAAAGTAAATTTTATTTTTTGCCAACTTTGGAGGCTTCCTGCCCCACTGTGCGACGGAGCAAACATTCACCAGTACATTAATATAGAAACTATCTCCTTATTTAAACACTTTATTTATGCAAAAGTTCTGTCATAAAGAAGGGATAAAAACAGCTATTCATTTCTACAGGTGGAAGTTTAATTTGTTGGTAGTTATTCCCAGTGTCTCAGCCATAACGTGACAACCTGTAAAACCACCTCTCATTGTCATTGAAAAAGTAATATAATATTTTGGCATGCTACCACCAGTAAAAAACAAAAAAAAAATTAACCATCTGAGAGAAAATTCTCTTCTAAAAAAACCGCTTAAAATTACAATATTGTCTATTCAAAATTTGCTACGGCGATAGCCGTAAGCTGTTGGTCTGTTTTTAAAAATGTGCGTCCAATTGTGACAATCTTCTTAGTTACTTCACTATCAACTCGTAGACAATACATTACATATCTACCCCTAAACTTAAATATTTCAAATAATTTTTTTCTTATGGAATATTCTTAGAAGTTGGCGCTGTAGCAACCAATAATTGGCACCAACATGACTGCGGGAATTTCCACCACTATTTTCAATTGTTATGTTTTTCTTAATAAGTCACACATCTTATATATTGTCTCTTTAAAGTCTAGAGTATCTTTAAAGTCAGTAGAACAGACCACTTTGAATACAGTAAAGAACAGTTCTGAGAGTTTTTTAGCATAAGGCAGATAGTTGATAATTGCTGTGCTTGTTGTCCTCCGTTGTTTTCGAAAAGTTTGTATTGGCTAATTCAATTAATGAGATGCCTGCGATAAAAGAAATGATGATTTTTCCGTTCTGAAATACTGGTAGCCAAAAAACATTGCATGTGACTTACACTACAAATCCACGGAACTATCTTAAGTATTTTAGCTAACACTCTTCTTGCTTAAATAATAAAAAAAATTAAGTTCAGGTGTCATCTATGGTTACATAAATCATATAAAGATATATTTTCTAATTTTAAGAATTATGCCTTACATGACTGAAAAGGAATATTACCATATCATTTATTTAAAAGTTATAGGCAAATCAGTATAATTCAATCTCGGTACATGCGTCATTTGTACCGAACCAATAGACATTAGAAATGAAAATACATTAAAATAAGAGATTTAATATTTAACGGTGTTATTATATGTTCATTATGTCTCATTAATCCTCTAATTGAAAATCGTCAAATTCATTTCTCAAAGTATTATTATTAACTGAAATTACTTTATTTATTATTCCTATAAATTCCTATATACTACTATGTTATTAATTCGGTTAAATAAGCTTCACTTCATTCACTAACTATTTAAAAGTTGTAGCTAAATTAATATATATAATAATTTCTAGAAATAAGTTGTGAATGTACTGTTTAAAATGTCAATTAAATACACTGATTGTGTTACATTTTATGCTACTTTAATTAAAACTTGATAGACTACATCCAAAGTTTGGAAATTTGCAATAACATTTTAATTTCAAAATGATCTAATGATATTATTTTGAATGACGTTTAATTTTAAATCCCTTAATGCAAATAGTTATAATTCTCATATATAATTGTAATTTCTCATCCATGTACAGTGTGAAAATCTTAAACTATTATTAAGTTATATATGTTTTATTGAAAATTATGGAAGGAAAGATGATAATGCAATAATTTTCACATATCTGTCGTTTAATTGCATTCTTAAACGGTAATAATAGTTTAAAAATTCTCAAAAATTTTCTGATTTAATTTTTTTAACTCTAGAAACAACATGGTTGGAATGAAATACCTGGATTGCGTACACTTTTAAACTATTCCAAGAAAGTTGAACAGTGTTTATGAATGCCTACTGTCTGTCTGTCTACCTGTCCTTCTGTCAATGCTATAACGCGTGTTAACATACTCGGAAAGTGATATAAATATATATATATTACTGATTTTTATGATAGAAGTTTCAGTATCTATACTAATAAAAGAACAAAACGCTATGTCTGTCTGTATGTGTGTTTGTGTGTCTGTGTGTCTGCGATGGCTAGCAAAATCTATGGGACGTACGAAGCTCAAAATTTTTCTGAGAGTAGCCCAATATCTCTCCTAATACACCTGAAGCTCAGAATTTCAAAATTCTATTTATTAACTGAGTTATTAATTAAATTCCAAAGCTCACTCTCATAAAAAATCGCTTTTTTTTAATTTTTTCCCTTTCATTTTCTTATGGTTGGTTGGTTGCATAAAATTTTTGCAGAAATAAGTAAAAAAGCTGGGATAGACCTTTAAAATTCATAGACTGGCAAACTGTCAGTTTAAATGAGGATTTTTTTTATCACAGCTGCTGTACGCCATGGAGGAAAAAAGATAGGTGGAGGTGAAGCAATCCGAAAAAAAAGGTTTGCAATATGAAACCAGTTATCGCTGAAATTTTATTGTCTCAAACAAAAGCACGAGGAAGGAATTTTGTATTAATAAGACGAATTGAAAGAAATGAATTACAGGTAAAGCATATTTTACGAAGAAATAGTAATTTATCAAAACGTTTATTTTCTATTATATTATTTATTAAAATAAATTTTTGCTTTTAAAATAATTGAAATTGGGAAATTAGAAATAATTAAATGTCAAAATAAAATTAAAGAAAATATTGAAAACCTTTGATTTGAACTAAAAACTGTATTACTAAAAGTTTTCCTTTTTTTCAGAACTTTTTAAATCTTCATAACTTAGATGAAAAATGTTTATAATTTAACAACATATTAATAATTCCATGTCAATATATAAAATATATTGATGAAATCTTTCTTTTAAAATCATGCATGAAATTTCCGTGAACATGAACGAGATCCGAACCTAAAAATTCTGTTTGAAAAAATACCTGAAATTTGAATCGAACCAAATCTGAACTTGACAAAAATATTCCAAAGAACATTAACCGGATCCGAACAAGACAAAAAATTTCCATGCACATGAACCGAATCTGAACCTAAAAAATTCTTTGAAAAAAATCTCGAAATCTGAAATGAACTAAATCTGAACTTGACAAAAATATTCCATTGAAGCATGTTCTTATGTTACGCGCAAGAGAACCCGAACCCAAAAATTACATTTGAAAAAAAAGTCGACATCAGAATTAAACCAAGTCTGAACTTGACAAAAATATTCCAGTGAAGCATGTCTTTATTCGAATCAGACAGAGAAATTTCCGTAGATACCCATGAAGACCTGAACCCAAAAATTCCATTTGAAAAAAACGCCGAAATCTGAATTGAACCAAATCTGTTCCCGACAAAAATATTTCACAGAACCATAACTGAATCCTAGCAAGGCAAAATAATTTCCATGGACCTGAATCCGACACGAACAATTTAAATCGAATTTCAAAAATTACCTGAAATCTGAATCGAACCAAATCTGAACACGACGAAAATATTCTAATGAATCATAACCAAGATCGGAACAAGACAAAATGATTTCCATGGACATGAGCCCAATATATGGTTAGGTGACATTTGGGTTGCAATTAGGTTGCAATTACATTAAGGTAAGTCTTTGATTTTATTTAATTTCACGTTAGGCTACAGTTAGATCTCGGTTAATTTAAAGTTAGGTTAAAGTTAAATTGCATTTATGTTATGGTTAGAATAAGGATAGGTTGCAATAAAGTGACGGCTAGGTTACATTTATGTTATATTTAAGTTACGGTAGGGTACTGTTAAGTCGCAGTTAGGTTACAGACAGGTTATGGTTACGGTACAAAACTTTGCAGTTAGAAATTTGTCCACAGAGTGAACATTACCCATGTTCTGATTAAAAATATGCACTTACTTTTGTTAAATGGCTCTGAAATTATGTTACTATATACCAACCTTTTATCATCGAGAATCGATTTTATTCACGGTATAGCCGGATTTAAGAGTGATATAATTAGTTTGAAATTCAAAATATTTCACTTGGGACTTCTATGTAAAAAAAATAATTAGTTACGTGACCTAACAGTGATTTTTACGGGTAAATATCAACACTCTAACACGAAAATAACGCAATCGTTGGATACATGTTCCCTCGCGCGTTTCTCATTGCTCATTTTAAGTATTTTTAGAGCTTAATATTAGTTCTTTTTTTAAACCGATTTTTCTCTCACTCAGCTGCCACGTATTTCAGACAATGCATTTCTGCATGCTTCGAATTAATGATAAAATCATACAAATTTCAAGTTCGTTTAATATTGTTAATACGGACCCGAGCAACGCCGGGCGGGTCAGCTAGTAGAAAATATAGCACATAGCGCGTAGTATTAATAGTTAATTTACAGGCAGACAAAAGGGTTCGTTACATTATGATCTATGGTAAAATGGTTTACAGTGCATTTCATTTATGTAACGATATTTTAAATATAATTAGAGAAATATGCATCAATTATATTAAAATACATTATGCTTTCTCGGAAGTATATAGAATGATTATCATTTACTGATCATTTAAAGAGACAAAATGCATATTAGTAAGTAATACAACAGAATTTCAATATATAATAAACTATAGAGAAGGTCGAATTGATTTCGGTGCATTTTAGAGTTGTAATTGTGTTGTGGTACACTGTAAAACTGTAAGAGGCAGAAAGGCTGCCACAAATTTTATGGAGTATTTTAATCGATACAACCGGTTTAACATTACACGAATATGGAATTTTACGCCACTAATATGTGTTTAAATTACACCATTATATAAGAGGAAAAAATTACTCCAAAAAACTGGAGGCAGTAATTGCCCCAATTTTATGAAGTAACGTTACAAAATTTTTTACAGTGTACTTTAAACATAGTGGAAAAAAAAGAAAGATATCTGAGGAGTATATTAATATGTTTGTAGAGATTAGAGGTGAGTAGCTTAAACCACCTACTTAAAGAAATGCACATAAGAATTTTTTAATGGGTAGAACTGTGGTCAATAATTGCGTAAAATACGTTTTACGATACGTACACTGTAAAAAATAAAGAGTTTTATCACATTTACTTCGGCTGTATGAGATGTGAAATAAGGTGTATATATATTATTTTTAGAGTGCCAATACCAAAATAAATGTTACGTTACACTTCGAATGAGGTATCATATCTCTTAAAAAAAAAATAGGCGTTCTGAATCACTCCAAATCATTATAATTCGCACTTTGCAAGACTTTATTCAATTCATCAACACGACGGCAGGTGTTTTTTTAATCCAGCGAGAGCAAGTCGGTGCGATTACGCAACCAGCGCGGGGGATAAGATTATTATGCAAAATGGCGCTGTTGTTGAAACATTCTGTCGTTCTGAAAAATGTTCTTTGAATTTCGATTATATTTCGCGGTAATAATGAATGATTAAGACATTGCTGACATAGTTCATATTAAGAACTTTTATCGACTTATTCAATTAGTTCGGACAATTTAAGAAATCAGAAATAGAGTCTATTGTATGATAGCGGTAAACATAAACAGTTTTGCAAAACAGTGTTGTTCCTTTGGTTTTTCTTTTGGATTTTTTTCGAATAAGTAAGTTGCGTTTATTTTCTTTCTGTTTTGTATACAATAACTCTTAATTCTCTGTAAAAAATTGTATTTGTGTTATATTTGTTGTACGTATATATATATATATATAAATGCATGATACTTGCAATATGTGATTTTGCAGTCTAGCTATTTCGATATTTTAAAAATGAAAATTAATAATAAAAGAAGTCGTAAAATTGTCACTTTCGTACAGAGCTTTGAAATATTTAGTTTTGATTTTATAGTGTTTTACTATAAGTGTACTATATGTTTACTATAAGTTTTGATTTTATAGTGTTAAATTCCGCATAACTTGAACTAACACGAAATTAAATAAACATAGTGTTATATCTTGTTTTAAACATTCATTTTTTCAATATATATTTGTATTTTGATGTATTTTTAGATTATTAGAAACAAAAATTCCATTATTTTTATTTCTTTTTTTTTTTTTCATTTTTCATATATATATGTTGATACTGAAAGAGTTAAAGAGATTGTCATGGTTTTATTTTTCTATTTATTAAATTAGTAAAACATAATTAAAATCATCATTAATGCCTATTTGAATTTGAATACATTTAATGGAAAATCTTAGAACTTCAATGAAAGGGGGAGGGCTGCCGGTATGTTCATTCATAGCGGTGTGAAACGGGGGGGGGGGGCGAAGGGGGCGGTCGCCCCGGACGCGGAAACTGAGGGGGCGCCAAATTTATGTTATTATCGTCTTTTGTTTCTTCGCTTTTTTTGTAAAAAAAATTATATGTATAAACATATTGGGATTTTTTGTGTGAAAAAAACATACGTTTTCAAAATAGCATGTTACTTCATTCTTGAAATCCAAAAGTGGTCATACAATACTGTAAGATACATTTTTTTCTCATATGTTTTCCAGATCACCTTTGCCAATATATAAGCGCAATGTTCTTTTATAGTATTTAGTTGTAATATTAAATCTTTTAAAGTTTCAAAATAAACGAAAAACATGTATTTAATAGAATTTATTTGTGCTTTTACACTTTTCAATTTTGTGACACCTGTGACAAACAGTAATGGAACTACTGAAATTTAGAGGTGCTGCAGATACATTGTGCCCCCTCCCCCCACCAACCCCCAAACACACTATGTGACACATATAACTATGTTTTTAAGTATGTAAATATACTAAATTACATTGTTTAATAACTGAGTATTATGTTTAAAATGCATGTTATAATAAATTACCTCAATTAAAAGGGAGTTTAGCAGCATTTTTGCATGAAACTAATTATTTTAATATATGGCTGTGTTAAATTTAAAATGTAATCTTTAAATTATTTTTTATTTTGCTGTTAAAATCATGTAAATATTAGAAAATTTCCTTTTTTACCATCTACTTATATAGTGTACTTTAATAAATGGTAGCAAAATAAAAAATAATTAAAAAATTACATTTCAAATTTAATACAGCCATAATTAAAAAAAATAGCTTCACGCAAAGAATGGGCTAAACTTCCCTTTAATTCAGACAATTTATTATAACGTACATTTTAAACATATTACTTACTTTACACCCAAAAGGGTGGCAACTAAGTTGCCACTACAAATGGTGTTTGTTTACCATTTGATAGTTGGTGGCTCATTACACCAATTTACAAGTGGAATTTCATTACACCACTTGGGGTGGCAACTTAGTTGCCACCCTTTTTGGTGTAAAGTAAGGGAGTTTTTTTTTTACAGTGTACACTGGTGTCCAAAATTACCTATATACCAATTTTCAAGCAATAATTTTCACGCGAATATTCAAAAGGAAGTAATATAATTTGAATAATTACTATCCTTGCATAATAGCTAGTCCATATAACATCTCATTCAGGTCACACATGGTCACAGGAGCCATAGTCACTACGGCGAAATATAAAAATAAGAAAATCCATATTTATCTTTTATGAGTCTAAACAACTACTATATGTGACTCCACTGACAGGTCATCGTGACTTCTGCTTTGTGGCGAGTCACCAGGTGACTTTACAGTGTCGCTTCTTTGAGACTCTCGTGTGACCTCTCATGTGGAGACTCAATTTCAAAGTCATTGTGAACGTTGCATTACGATTAAGAGCACACACTAGTCACGCGGTAAAAGCCGAGTGCTAATGTAAAGTCTATGGGGACGTTCTTTTCTAATATCTTGTTCAAATTTTAATATTTTTACATGATTTTTTTTGCATAGGATAGCTTAGGACGATCTACAACCGGCCTAGTTTTTACTTTTTCGATTTTGCTCATACATTTTTTATATTATGATAGTTTCAATTTCAGAATCGGTTTAAACCGGTTTTGAAAGTTAAAATAATTTAAAAAAAATATCTGAAACCAAAATTGAAAAAGTAAAAACTAGGCCGGTTGTGGATCGTCCTCAGCTAGCCTATTCAAAAAAATCATGTAAAAATATTAAAATTTGAGCGAGATATTAGAAAAGAACGCTCCCATAGACTTTACATTATCATCCGGGTCTTTTTGAGTAATTTTTCTGTGACTATTGTGGGCTCTTAATTACCAAATAATATCCCATTAAAGTCACATGGTGACTTTTCAACATTTTTCACAGTGGTTACTTCAAAGTAAGGTCTCTGTCACCATTTGACAAAGTCTAGTGACAGAAAGTCACAATGTTACAATGAAATTTACTTATTTTTTCATTTTATGAGAATATTTTCAGAATAATAACAGTAGTACAGTATTTTGTTTTTAGTTTTTTATCATATTTTACACTGTCAGTCATCGGTGGCTGACGCGGCCTACATGGAAAATTCAGTGTTTGTCACCGTGGCACTCAACGTGTTAAACGCGAAGGAATAAAAATAGGAGGCTTGATTATTCAAGCGATTTTAAAAGAAATAGAATGGTGTTTTTCATTTTAAGATAAATGAATTATCTGTCAAATTGTATGAGATGTTGTAACCTGGCGAGTAATTTTCGATCTTTCCGCGCTATCGCGTACAAAAATTCCGTTGAAAGCGCCAAATTTGGCAGTATTTTCTAGAAGCATATTGCTTTTACCAATAAATTCTAAAAAACGCTGTTCAATTACATAGTTTTTTAATAATAACATTTGCTAATTTCGTATGATTCCGAAAAAATTAGCTTAACAGTATACATTAGAAAGTAACTCCTGTGGATTTGAGAACAATGTTAATCCCCTGTAGCGCGTCAGTATATTATATGTACCACATAATTTGTATTTCGAAATGTCACATCGGCACCAGAAATTTACAATTAAGTTTGTTTTCTTCTAATGTTACAGAAAATCCAGTACTTACTTTCATATATATATGTTCGTCGGTGTCATTTAATCTGCTTAACATATTAGTGTCATAAATACTTATTCCCTAAAAGGATAAAGGAGTTGTCTAAAGAAGTGGTCTAAATAAATAAATAAATAAACAAAAGAAAATATATTAATGGAAAGTGAACTTTTCGATTTATATTGAAATCTGGAGTCATTTCCTTCCATTTCAGATTAAAGACGATTGACTTCGGGTCGTGACATCCCGAGCTATACAGGAAAGTAATGGCCGATGATAATTTATACAGATGCTAACGATTTCAAATCCAAATCTTCATGTATTAAGCAAATTTCCATTCTTTAAAATAACTTTTAATGAAAAGTCCGCACAAAAGGCACGAAAATACACAATAGTTATAGTTCATTATCTTTTTATTAAAAATTATTTATTATACGACTATTTGAAAAAAAAATATTTAAAAGAACATCAATTAAATATAAAATAATATAGTAATTTCCTTATCTATATCCAATTTTTATGTAGATTTGTATCACAATAATTTTGTAATTGAAAGTCTTAATATACTCTAAAAACTCGTTTTAAATTAAAAGTATTATATATATTTAATGCATACTCATTAATTAAATTGCGTTTCTGCATTATTTAACATCAACTGAACGTTCAAATGATAACAAATTTTCTGCATGATTTTCTTTTCCCTTTTTTTAGAGAGAAACGTAGTTAAATGATAAAAAAACTCATCAATAACGAAAAGAGTACTTGCTGTATAAACTTAAAAATGAAATTAATTGCAGCTTTTTCTTTGAACAAAAACTTCTTTTTGGGAAGCTTTTTATTCACACCAAATTAAAAAGAAAAATTTTATTGAAAATGAAAAATAAGATTAATATAATTCTGGGGATAAACTTTGCCTTCCATCAGTAAAACTCGTCAATAATATTAATAATGTTGATGTTTTCGAAACAAACTCTTTTCCTATAAGGAACAGGGAGATTCCGCTCCGTAACACAGTTGTATAAAATAGCATATAGATATATGCGTGATGTAGCGTTGATAGGGGAAGAGCGCTCTGGACCCGAAACCAGTAAATAATCAGTTTTCATTAAAGATGATTTACAGCTTCCCGAATATAAGCATGTGGAACAGGATAATCTTAGAGAAACAAGAAAGAAATAACGAAAAAACATTTTTATCCTTTTTGGCTCCATGCTCTAAAAATCAAACTATCTTAAGTGGTCGACATTTTAATAAATATTTTTGTAGATTTTGCAATCTAGTTATGGAAATATAAGTGATGTCATGCCCAAGCGTCCTATACGAAGAGCCGTTCCTTGCCTGTTCCACATGAATTTGAAATATTTTATTAATCGTATATTTATGCATGAACTGATGAAATATTCAGGAGTAAGAAGTTTACTATTCGTACGGTAAAAGGATACTATAAAATAAAGCAAAAACAACAAGGATAATAATAATAACAAGGATATTGTGATTGGATTGTTATTAATAATAACAAGGATTGTTATTAATAATAACAAGGATAAAAGAATAGTAGTAGCTATTTTATAGTGCAAAAATTACCCAAACTTTGCCGAACGTTTAACCTACTAATGCTCCGATTAGGGTTGCCAGTTTGGCTTTCAATTTTAATCCGAAATTTCAAATTCATAATGGAAATTTCCAAGAGGAATCAAAAGGAGACTTTTTACTGTTTGTGATCGATAAAAGCGTCTCCGTAAATAAAACATGGAATATTTTATGGATGGTATGAACTCCAAATTTCTGAATAAAAATGCACGCTAAATGGGCAACAATGGCTCCAATATTTCGCCTGTTCAAGACACTACATTTAGAAATTTGTTTCAGCAACACTAAATGATAGAACACTATTTTGTTATATCAGGAAAAATATTGATTTCACCATTTCATTATATAAAATATTTCGTCACCATATTTTGCCTAAATAATAAACTGAATTTTTAAGTGTAATATCGAACATGTATATATATATATACATATTTATACTGTCACTACTTAAGAGGAAAATATTGAGTTTTACTTTTTAAAACATCAAAAATAAAAATAATTATAGAATTATGCATTTCCTATAAAATTTTAATAAAACTTTATTAACTTTTTCAAATATTACAGAGATATCATTTTCTAACAAGAAAGAGAAAAGGGATCAATATTTTACATATCAGCAAAATCTAAGTATTAAATTTAATAAATGTTGCTATAAAGATTGGACAGCTTTCCCCGAAAAAAATTTGGCCGTTATTGGATATGGATTTCAAATAAAAGCAAATGTTTCCGGAAATAAATCAATAACATCGACATTATCTTGTTCAAAATATAGTCAAATTTTGTAATGGACGGATATATGAAACATTGATTTCAAAATACTAATTTAATAATGTTAAACAAGATTTAATGCAAAATACCGAATAATTATTAATACGTTTAATGCGTAATTAGCTGTTATGGCAAGAAAAATTTATAAAGTTTATAAAAAGTTTAATGTATGTGTTAGATTGTTAAATTTATAGCTAAATATTATTAACTTAGAATATCTTAGTTTTAGATTATGAGAAAAAAAAGGCTGTCATTCTAAATTTGCTATTTTTAAATTGAATTTTGCACGGCATTTATGAAAAGAATAACCTTACAAAAACATCAAAGTTTAATTTTGAACATAAAAATTTTATTTACTAATGTGCGAGAAATGGTGAAATATTTTCTTGTGATTCAAGCTCTGTGTAAAACAGATTTGTACAAGAAACATATTTTTGTTATACATAATAGCAAAACTCTATATTAGAATAATATATAAACAGAAGAAAGCATCTACAGGATGATCTAAAACCGTTTAATTTTTTTAATAAAGCTATTAGAATATTATTTTCGAAATTTCCGAAATCACTATTTAAGAATAAACTACTTTTTTTGCATTTTATCCCGCACAAAAAATGAATATGAATATGCATTTCCGATAAATATTAATAAAACCTTCATCTATATTCTATAATCTATAAATCTATTATTTTTTTAGGAAAAAGAAATTAGATGAATATTTTACTTATCAGTATTATCTTAATTTGAAACTTAACAAAAGTTTCCGCTTATATAAAAAGTTTCCTGCTTTCCTCCAAAATTTTGGCAGTTATTGTATATTGTCAAATAAAAAAGTGTTTCTTGAATTAAATGAAATTGCCATTATCTGTTATGAATAAAATATACGATTAGATTTATAAAACATTGATTTCATAATATTAATTAAATAATGCTAATTAAAATAAAAGTCTATAAACGTATTTAATTATAATTCCTTTTTTAATTGATTATCAGCAGTGAAAAAACGCTTGAAATTATTGAATATTTAATAGGTAATAATACATTGCTAGGTAAAAAAAACACATTGCTAAAAGAAAAATAAGAAATTGTAAAATCTATACAACGTAGGTTGGTCAATTATCTATACCATTAAAGTTCTAAGAGATATGAAGTCTAAATAATATCAAACATTCTTATTCTGTATAAATATTTTTTTATTTTATCGTTACCAATTTATAATGAATTTAATACGGTACAGAGAATAGAAGTAACGCATACTTAAACTTCATTTGGTATTTCATAAAACTTAATTCAGCGTAGTAATATTTTTAAAATCTTTTTACAGTGTAGATAACACAAAAACCTTGTTCGAAGTTTAACTGTGGCATTATGCTTAGTGCGCTTCAAAAGAGGACGCAAAAATCCAACGCCACCTTGGTCCTCGACGCGTTTTTCTAGATAGGTTTTTACTTAACATTTTTAAAAAACGGGAGGCGTATTGAGAGACCCACTGAATGCAAATTCAATGTGAATTCTATCGTATTTGTGTAGCTCTAATTTAGAATTCTAATTAAATTAGTCTGTTTACAACAATTTGATCTTTATTGCTTTATACTGTTATTAGATACTACGTTACACAAATATATCTTTAAAAGTTGTTATGTAATTTTGAAAAGCCGATGGTACATTCGTGAAAAAAAAGTAAACACCCCCTACTAACTCCTCAACAAATTAGCATAGAAGAAAATTAAGGGTACCAAATGATTGTAAATAATGTCTACTTTTAAATGATATATATAAAGTTTCATTAGGTATATAAAGTTTGTATGTATGTAAAGATGTATATGCATTATGTATGTAACTATTATATATATATATATATATATATATATATATATATATATAATTAGATTTAAATGCAAGGAATATAAAATACAATAAAACCAGTGAACATGAACCCTTTTGTGACGAAATCCAGTTTTAAACGGGAAAGTGCTCTTGTCCATACAAAATGATTATAACAATACCGGAGAGAAATAAAAATAAAAAGCTATAATGAGTATTTTTGGCCAGAAAGCCTCTTTACGAAACAATTTTTAACCATATTGAAGTGATAAACTAGGCAGAAAAATCAAGGCTGGGCCAGGCTCGATTTTAAGTTTTTTCCATATTGGGCCGAAATTTTTCCCGTATGGGTCGTTTCGGGATTGGACCTAGATATTTTGACACATGCAGACCACCAGCATATTTAAAAAATAGGTTTGAACGTAAAATTTGCACGCTGCTGTTTTAAGTCGAAAAGAAACGCACTGTCTTAAATGGACTTTCTATAACATACAATTTATGTATGATCCCTATTTTTCATCCGAAATGAGCCGAAAAACTCGCTTCTGAGAGGCATGTTTAAGTGGTGTGATTCCAAATTTTGGATTTTAATATGTCTGTGAGATTTGTAGATATAAAAAAGATTTTTTTTTGTTGTAGTTTATTTTATGAATGGATAAGGATAAACTTTCTAATTATACATTTTACACTAAGAGGGCCATATAAAAATTTTAATTTTGTATTTTCTTGACCCCCCATAGAATTTGTCTCATCTCTTCAAATTTTGGAAATTTTTTCATGAAATTTTGCAATTGGAAGGATCTGCCTAGTTTCATTATTTTTTAAGATAGTCTGTTATTTTGATACTTATGAATCATCCCGTATATTTTAAACGATTGTTTTCAAAAGTTAGATAGCTGAATTTACAGCCAATATTTTAGTTTTACATCCAGAGATAAATGTTACTTTAAAAGTTAAATCCAATGTACTTTTGAGCATCCAAAAAAGATTGTAGTAAAAAAAATCCTGGAGGAAGTATGGAAGTTTATGCTTAAAATAAACTACAGGAGGCGAAAATCAAAAGAATATCCAATAGATAATCAATATGGTTTTAACTAAAAATGTGAATATTCAGAGATCTTTTTCTAATGGGTCATTCCACGTCAAATGAGCAAAAATGGAAAAAAAGCCGTGGCTGCAGAGAATCCGATTTTAAGCTTTTTTATGAGATGTAACATTTTTCGTTTGTATTTTGTACTTCGATGAAGTATTTGGAAAAATAAACGTCTTTTTGCACTCTCTGTTATGTTTTCTTTGCGTTACGGTTAAGATGCAATTGGGTCATTCCACGTCAAATGAGCAAAAATGAAAAAAAAAGCCGTGGCTGCAGACAATCCGATTTAAATAAAATTTGAGATACGTGTTCATTTCATATTCAAATGTATGTGTGCACAATATTTTCAGAAAAAAATAATTATTTTATCAATTTTGGACATTTAAAAAACTTGTGATATAGAATGGCCTGCGGATAATCGTCGAAAGTTGCAAGTTTCAAGTTCTATATTTTGAAAACTATTTAACAAAAATGAAGTTTTTTTTTATGATATTGAAATCTCTGGATATCAATCTTTATATTTATCGAGTAACAATAATTTGGTAATATCATAATTAATCAAAAATTGGTTGTAAATATTGAAATTTTGTAATTTTTTAAAATTTTTGAAATGTTATAAAAATTAAAGGATTTAAAAAAGATCTCTGAAATTAATGCAAGATGTAGTACTATGTATGAAGATCGAATTTTCAAAGTTTCAAAGTTGCTATTTATTTCCTTCATCTTCAAAAAAACTTAGAAACTTTTAAAAAAATGACAAAATTATAATTATTCCTCTTATGTTACCTCAAAAAACAATTAAAGGACAACTTCTACATCAACAATATTACACGTACATAAGAATTAATAAGTCCATGACACACTAAAAAAGTTTCAATACTGCCTTTTTAATTTCTAACATAACAAAAATAGGTTCAAAAAACTAATATTTGAGACATTCTAAAGACAATCTTTCTTTGAAAACACGCGCTTTTTTGGAAATTTCTGGCTAAAAATAGACGTGTGCTGCCATCTATGTTTGTTAATTGACTTTAAGATTAAAATACAGTTATTTTAAGAAAAATATACTTTTTCTTCTACACAAATTTAAAATATTCTTGAGGCAAAAATAAACTGAAAGCAAGAATAAAACTACGTATACTTAAAATATGCACTTTTATCTGTAATATCAAAGAGTTTAAAACTTTTAAAAGCTTTTATTCGTCTCCAAAAAAAATGAAAAAAAATGTTGACTTTTTAATCAGCAGTTTTCACTATTTATTTTTTTTCTCATAAAGGAATGAAAAAGGCATGAATTAAATTATAGATGTATTAAATATATTCAATTAGCTATAATGGCAAAAAAAATTGAATTTGGAATAAGTGTCCTTCATTTTAAAACATATAACTGAAATATTTAATTTTTTCCACGATTTTTTTTATTATTTATTTATTTTTAAATTTTAAAATAAAAATACAATTTCTAAATTATGCTAATCTGTTACTTATAGTTCATTCTTAAGTGTAAATAATTTTTATTACAATCTTTCCATTCCTACGGCAAATAATCAAACTTGAAATTTCAAACATGTACACAAGACCACGATTTCGGCTCAACTTTAATGTAATTTTTTATACTGAAATAAACTAGTCTGAACTCTACTACTTTGCGTTTCCTCGTAAATGATTGTGATCTAATTATATGATGATTTTCAATAAAATCTGTGACATGTCAGCCACACCTGATTTGCTCATTTGGTGTGGAATGACCCTAATGGAAAAGTATGCGAATGATATCCATTTCATATTCTACTTCTCCCACAGTAACAACTACGAACGAAAGTTTGTCAATATCACGAAGTTATTTTAAGATGCGCTGTTTAAAGATAATGAATAGAAGTGCTGCTACAAAAAAGAAAAAAAGAAAGCTAGTTCTAAAACACACAAGCTAAATCAGGATACTCTCAATTTATTGTGAAAATATAATAGCAAAAAAAGATAAAGTTGTTGAAAATAACACAGTTGAAAATAAGATGCATGTTCCTGTATAAACACATAATTTATCACTGAAATAGATAATGATATACACATAGACTAAATTTAAAATAAAGGATTTGTGAGCAAACAAAAATCTAATCGGAACAAGATAGTAAGTATGATCGCACAGAGTAATTTAATAAAATCTATTAAATATTTGTTTCAAAACAACCTGTCCTTTAATTATTAAACCCAAATAGTTAATTTATGATTATTAAATCCATACACAGATGGGTAGCACAAACAAAAAAATATAGATATTAAAAATTAAAAAATAAAGATAGTTATTTATTTTAATCAAATTAAAAATGGTCTAATCGAATTATTTAAATAAAATAAAAACTTATTTTGAGAAACCGAAATTAAAAAAATTGCGGGTATATAAATAAAATTTTGAATTTCTAAGAGAGAAAAAAAAATGCTATTCAGATTAAAATTTAAATGCTGAATCATATATAAATCGCAAAAGTTTTTAAAACAGAAAGAAGATTAAATTCCAAAAAATAATATGAATGCCAAATGAACAAAACCCTAATAATATAAAACTTTAAATTGGCCAAAAATCCTAATTTTTTTATTAAATACATCTTAATATGAAAACTTTGAAATTCCAGTATTGGGGTCCAAATTAAGAACCTTCCGTTTACTAGCGGGAGGCATTAGCTCCAAGATATGATGTCTACACGAAAAACGTTGAAATTAAGATTCTCTTTTGAAATGTAAATCGCAAAAATGAACGTGTCATTGATAAAATTAATTTAATTAAAATATTATACTTTTTTGAAATTTTTATTATTTGTCGCGTGACACTAGGTATTCAGCTGTAAGTACAAAAAATTTGAAGTCGCTGACTTGCATTTTTTGTGCATGAAATCTACGACGGACGAACAAGCAGAGGACAGAGAGAAACAGGGTTTCGTCAGATTATCAAAATTGCAAAAAAGAAGAAAAGGAAGTTGATTGATTTACAGCAAAAAAAGATAGTGAAGCCAGAGGAAACAAGATTCCTTTTCTTTATTGTAGTGTTGCAAAATCTATGACAGATTTCATTATATATGCCTCTTGAAAGAAAAATATATGCTAGTTTTCTACAACTTGCAGGTATTTCATGAAACTATTTAAAAAAATAATTTTTGTTTAATCGAAAGTTATAGGCGAGGACGTTGAATATTTCATTCACTATAATAAACGTTTGCATCATAAGCGAAATGGACAAAGGCGCAGGAAACACAATACTTAAAGTATATAATTTTAAATAAATTTTCAGGTTATTATCAACAGTAAAATTATGCTTGAAATCACTGAATATTTAATACGTGGATTATCACATTCTTAACTAAGCGCAAAAGCGACAGAATGAAAAATATCCAAGCCGGGTATCGCACCAGGTATCATTGGAATAGCACTCCAATTGCTATACCATTTAAGCTACAAGGATGATGCCCAGCTTGTCATTTCTCAATCACGTATGTTTGTAAGACTGTAACCGCAGCACGTATGGAAACGTCTACATGAACACACAAACCAGCGGCTTGACATGAGACACAAACACAGCATTGGTAAACGTCGATGTTATCTAGTTAATTTCTTAGCTGTGTAATATTAATGTACAACGTATTAACTCAATCACTCAAGACCATACGATAAATTTCTCTTTTTTTTCCAAAAACAAGGTTTAAACATTACAAATTTAATTATTAAAATTCATAGAAATATAGTTTAGGTTTTTCAGATTTTTGTATTAACCTTTAACTGCAAGTTATCATTTAGTAAGTAAAAATGATAATTTATTTTAGAGTACTAAACTTTTACTTTTATTGCATGCAATATTTCTTTTATCTAGAAATAGATAAGGAAATCTCAAACAAATAAAATGTAAACTGCCAAATAAAATACTAAAAACTCAAGTCTTTTTATTTGGGTCTATAATAGGGAGTGTCGAAAAAATACAAAAACTGGTTTGCAACTCACAACTTCGCAAAAGAGTTGCGAATTTGAGAAACTTAAAATTTGGTAAAATGAATAAATAAATAAATAAAACTCATTTATAACTTCCGATCCCACATGTGTTGTAAAATTAGCCAAAATGTTAAAAATTCATTTTATTACAATTTTCATGTTAAATTAGCCTTTTTACGAATTAATAGCTGAAATTCTTATAGACAAGGGGACGGCAGCACAGATAATCACCTCATCGAGTTCACGGATGAATATCTAGGATTACTTAAATCTAGATTCATATATTAATTCGAAATCGGATTGCCATTTCACATCTAGGGAGAAAATACCTGAGAACCCAATTTTAGGGGATGACTCATACATTTACTATTATGTATTCCTACTTCCAATTCTCCATGTTTTCACAATTTAGGGTACAAGAAAGCACAATCCTTTAAAATTTCGTTAAAATTTGCTAACGTAAATTAACTTTAAATGTATATAATGCATTCTGAAATAATTAACGTAAAAAAACAAGATTTTTTTTCTTATAGAAAAAAAATAACTAAAAACAATTAAAATTAGCAGAAAATATCAAATAAAATGGAATGTAAGTAAACACACAGAGTCGATTAACACCTCCTCTTTTTATTTCACAGTTTCTATTAATTTTATTCCCTTACGTATTTTCGCGAACAACTTGGTAACTGAATTTACTTCTTTTATTTGTATTTAATTGTATTTAATTGCTGCATTGGGATTTCGGGGATTTTTTTCTATTGCAAGGTCATACGGTTTACCTTAATGTTTTTCATTATTTTTCGAGGCAAACAGGATTTTGTAAATTGGCGAGAAGAAATATTAATGCTAAATATGAGGAAAAAAAAGATACATTTTCATTTTACAATGAAATATTTAGACTTTTAAGTATGAAAATTTTAATTAAACTATGTTATAATATTTGATTATAAGATACAATAGCAGTATGTTATCGTATTGTTTAAAATATTGTGCTACAAAAGTAAAACATTTAATAAATATTGCTTGAGATTTTCATTATAACCCAAAATTTATCTTATAATTTTTTGGAACTGCTAGTATATAAGGTATCTAAAAACAAGTACAATTATTGAGCATATTGTTTTAGGCCTGCTTTTCCTCGGACAGTATGCACGGAATAAATTTTACTTCTGCTTTAAAGGGTTTTTGCTTAGTTTTGAATAAAATTTGGCGAATAAGAAATAAAAAAAACTATCCAAGTGACAATAAATGGTAGCAATGTAGATTCAGCATGAAACACAGAAAAATGTATCTGTAATAACTTACTGTATCTCCTTTTTCCAAATACTGTAAAATAACTTTTTTTTGTAATTATTTTATAATTATTTAATTTTTTGTAATTATTTTATAAAAGAGAAATTTGACCTGCCGCTATCGAAACTATTAAAATAAGTACATTCTAAATATATTTTAAATGTATGCATGTTCCAGTTGTTTTTTTAGCAGTGTAAATAAAAATTAAAAACATCAATCTTTCATTTACTGTTGTGAAAATATACACTATAAATTGCTATACGATTTCGACTCTAAACTAATATTGAAAAAATGACCGGATATTATTTTCCATTCAAATAATAAATAGTATAATGGCTAATTTCAACAACGCATTCCAGCAAAAAGTTTTTCTCCAGTGTACAGATAATGATGATCTGAGAATAGAGAAATACCTATCGTACAATGCTTTTTGTCTTTGACTTTTGCTAAACCGAATTCGTTTTAAGTCCGTATAAAAAAATAGAGTAATGTAAATGGCACATTGCGACTGAACATGTAAAGCAACAACAATCGTTCAGCAAATAGGATAAGAATCTCAGCACACATACAAAAAAGAGCAGAAATTGAGCAATCGCAATTTGGTGAATCTGATTGTGCTTTGGCGAGACCGGGGCTAGTATGCACAGTTTTTAATATTTTTTTTTAAGTTTTTTAATAAAATTTTACAGAACTTTCTAATTATAAGCATTTGACTATACATACTCGGAGTACTATGTTAGTAACTTTTGTAGTTTATGTTTAGAGGAAGTTTAAAGTAAGAGAGAAAATGTGTGAACGTGTTAATCTACACTTGATCACTTCAAACTACAAATACATCCACCACAAATGTCGAATGTAATGACCTTCGCCTTATTTAATTTCTAAGTCTCTGGAATAAATAAAGCATTTTTTCTATTTTTCAATAGAAGTACTTTAATAAGGTACGGGCACAGGTGAAAGTTCCATAATCTAAACAAATTTCGCTCACAATAATTTTGACATTTAAAAACTGAAATAACCCAAAACTGCTTCTTTATATTATTGCAAGATATTATAATATTCAATCTTAGCAAAATTGAATCTTAGCATAAATATTTTGTTTTCATTACCTCATATTTTAATAATAATAAAAAAAAGTATAGGGTTGATCAATAGACGGATAATTATTCCTATTGTGTATTTCAAAATGCTAAGATAAAAAGATTTCATACCTTCGCTAAATTCAAAAGATATTAATATTAACCTCCATTTCAACTATCGAACATATTTTGTAAATTAAAACATGAATAATGACATAACGGAAGGAACTAAACTAAACTTTAACACATAACAAACTTGTCGAGTGAAATATTGAAAATCTCTACCGAACTGAAGCCATGCTATTGATTTCCATTAGTAAATGTTCTGGGTGTTTTTATTTATTTTTGTGCCAAGAAAAAAAGATTTAAAAAAAAATGTTAATATATTCGCAGAGAATGAACGTAAAATTAAATGTGATTTTACAGACAAGAATGATTTGAAAATGATAAATAATACTCTTATCATTGTCAAAATTAGTTAAAAAAAAGGCAACATAAAAATAACAAATTTGGCTGTTTAAAACAAGAATTTGTAATTCTTTAAAGTACATTAGCTTTACAGGTTATCCTACATTTATTTCAATATACGTTTTATACTCTTTTACTTTAAGTGCAGTATCTTGTACTTCCGCACTTTATTTAACTGTAAATAGTTTTAAAGATTTACCATGTTATCAATGTATAAAATTGAAACTGGTGTTATACACAATTGAAATGAAAAAAACTTCTTTAAACACCATAAAATAAGTTAACTGCGCAAGGCCTTTCGAAAGAACTTAGCCTTTCTTCGTCAGGCGCAAAAAAGACGTGCGTCCACAATGAATGTAGCGGCACGACTCATCAATTCAACTCATCAACTCAGTCGTGCCGCTACATTCATTGTGGACGCACGTCTTTTTTGCGCCTGACGAAGAAAGACTAAGTTCTTTCGAAAGGCCTTGCGCAGTTAACTTATTTTATGGTGTTTAAAGAAGTTTTTTTCATTTCAATTACCATGTTATGCTTTATATATATACAGGGTGAGTCATAAATATCGAAACAATAGGCTATCTCCTTAAATATTGCCCCTAGACCCATACTTCCAATTGCAAAAATTCATTAAAAAAGGTGAATTTTTTGATAAGATAAGTTTCAACTACATGGGGGGGGTCTATTTGAAAAAGTACGAAAATTAACTTTTTATACGGTCCCTGTAGGATAAAAATTCCAATTAGGAAAACTTTCCTTATCCAGTCCTGAATATTATGCAAAAAGTTGCATCTTCATATCTTCAAAACTAGCAGAGTTATAGCCGTTTGAATAATTCGTCAGATTTTAAGGGATTAGACACAAATTGAAATGTGCGAAACTCAAAAGACAATGTTATTTTAACAGTTCAAGGAAATATGTAAAAAATCTATCTTTTGAGTTAGAATTTTGATTTTTTTTTTTTTTTTTTTTTTTTTTTTTTTTTTGTGATGGTTAGCCATATAATTTGCTAAGAAAATCACATCCTAAAATTTATCATAAAATTTATCAAAATTTCATATAGTTAGTACTGGTTTAAATGGGATAGTTAAAAATCGTTATAACTCCAAACATTATTTATCAGATTTCAATTTCTTTCCATTTAATTAATGATGAAAATCTGATTTTAGTCTTGTTTTGGGGTTTTTGTATTTCAATATTAATTTCAGAACTATCAAAAATATTTATTGAAAAAATAATATAACTTTTAAAAAAGTCATATTCTCAAAAGTAAATAATTTGTAAATTTTTTTTAAACAAAACAAATGTTAAATAACAAAAAATGACATGTTTCAAGTTTGTATTTTTTTCTTTAACAATTTTTAACTTATAATAATTTAAAAACAAGAAATAGTCAGAAAAAAATTCATCATGCAGAAAAACGAAATACTTTGAAAAACGAAGTGGTACTGTTTTACTGCCTATCAGTTATTTAAAAGAATGCTTTTCTAAGATGCAGATTAAGTCTTTTTCAAAAATTTAGCTCTCACAACTTCAAGCTTTTTATTGTCCTGGAGAAGCTGTTAAAAAACCTGTATTCTGGGCCCAGGTCGGATCAGGACCGAGACGTTACTTTTTTCTGATGACTCGCCTATCCGGGTCTAATATATTTTTTCATACCAGAGAGGACTGTTTCTTTCTTCTTAGGTTTGCTCTGAACGAAATTTTCAACCCCGATCTCGAACAATCCGTATTAAAATCATAGATCTGATTGACCTAATACGTGCATGAAATAAGTTAAATTTGGTTCAATCAAAATTTTTACGAAAACCACAAAGATTTTAAAATTGCTTTTATTATATAAAAAAAATTAAATTTATTTCTTTAAAAATAGTATATTTAAATGCTAAAAAAATAAGCACAATAAAACCAGAGAAAAAACTGCCTATGACGGAATTCTGTCTTAAACAGAAAATGTGTTGATCCATGCAGAATAAATACAATGATACCCAAGAAAAAAATAAACTCCATTTAACCCTCCTAGAAAAAGCATTTGTCTATAACTATTTTTTGTGTGAGATTCCGTCTTAAAAGGTTTTACTGTATAACATTTTTCAAAGTCTCCAACGCACGCGATATGGATTAGCGATATTAAAATATAAGTGAAACATTTACATATAAACAGAGATTCATTGATAAAATAAATATATCACAGCGTTTGGCACTTCTTTAATTATAAAAAGTATAACTATAAAAAAATATGTGTGCCACTCGGGGACTGCCGCGGTAAAGCTATTGCATAGCATTTTTTATCAACTTATGCAAAAATACCGCGTCAATGTCTGCTGAAGTCTATCGAAGGATACCTTAACGAAGTCTGCAAACTGAAACTTCGTTAGCCGGATTGTTAGGAATTTTTCTCGTTGCGGAATTCTTAAATTCGGTCGCCGCGCTCAAAGCCCGCGATAAAAGCTATGCAATAGCTTAATAAATTACGAAACAAAATTTGGTCGCGCTACGAAAATTAGATCGCGAGTTATAAGCATTTTAAATTTTTCGACCCTCACGGTGGGGGGGTCTCCTGTCACCAAAAATTAACACTGTCTCATAAAAAATTACCAAACAAAATTTGGCCGCGCTACGAAAATTAGATCGCGAGTTATAAACATTTTAAATTTTTCGACCCTCACCGTGGGGGTCTCCTGTCACCAAAAATTAACAAAATCTCATAATAAATTACCAAACAAAATTTGGCCGCGCTACGAAAATTAGATCGCGAGTTATAAGCATTTTCAATTTTTCGACTCTCACCGTGGTGGGGGTCTCCTGTCACCAAAAATTAACACTGTCTTATAATAAATTACCAAACAATATTTTGCCAAGCTACCAAAATTAGATCGCGAGTTATAAGCATTTTTAATTTTTCGACCCTCGCCGTGGGGTGTCTTCTGTCACCAACAATTAACAATGTCTCATAATAAATTACCAAACAAAATTTGGCCGCGCTACGAATATTAGATCGCGAGTTATAAGCATTTTAAATTTTTCGACCCTCACCGTGGGGGGTCTCCTGTCACCAAAAATCAACACTGTCCCATAATAAATTACCAAACAAAATTTGGCCGCGCTACGAAAATTAGATCGCGAGTTATAAGCATTTTAAATTTTTCGACCCTCACCGTGGGGGGTCTCCTGTCTCCAAAAATTAACACTGTCTTATAATAAATTACCAAACAATATTTTGCCAAGCTACCAAAATTAGATCGCGAGTTATAAGCATTTTTAATTTTTCGACCCTCACCGTGGGGTGTCTTCTGTCACCAACAATCAACACTGTCCCATAATAAATAACCAAACAAAATTTGGCCGCGCTACGAAAATTAGATCGCGAGTTATGAGCATTTTAAATTTTTGGATCCTCACCGTCTGGGGTCTCCTGTCACCAAAAATTAACACTGTCTCCTAATAAATTTCCAAACAAGTTTGGCCGCGCTACGAAAATTAGATCGCGAGTTATAAGCATTTTAAATTTTTCGACCCTCACCGTGGGGTGTATCCTGTCACCAGAAATTAACAATGTCTCATAATAAATTACCAAACAAAGTTTGGCCGCGCTACGAAAGTTAGATCGCGAGTTATAAGCATTTTAAATTTTTCGACCCTCACGGTGGGGGGGGTCTCTTGTCACCAAAATAAATAAGACTACCAAAATAAACACTGTCTCATAATAAATTACCAAACAAAATTTGGCCGCGCTATGAAAATTAGATCATAAGAAACATAAGTTTGAGACTTGATATTCTAATATCTGAAAAATACCGCGTCAATGTCTGCCGAAGTCTACCGAAGGATACCGTTCCGAAGTTTTCCGAAAGGAAACGACGTTAGCCGAGTGTTAGGTTTTTTCGTTACCGATGTGTTAGGATTTTTCGCGTTACGGAATTTTTGGATTCGGTCACCGCGCTCAAAGCCCGCGATAAAAGCTATGCAATAGCTTAAAAACGAAATGCTATAATAAGTATTTTTGGTCAGAACTGCTCCACGCAAAACAATTTTTAACTACACTGAAGTAAAAAAATATGTAGAAATTCACGGCTGAGCCGGACTATGATTTAAACTTTTTTCCACGCTGGTCGGATTATGATTTTAACATTTTTCCATGCTGGGCAGAACTTTTTTCCCTATGGGTCGGTTTGGGACCGGAACAACATATTTTGATCCATGCACACTTCTAGTGCTAACGATAAACTTATTTTAAAATTAAGCTTTGATTTAAATCAATACGCTGCTTTATTATGTCCAAATAAGAGACACGGTCTTAAATCGACATATATGAACGGATAATTTGTGGACGATCCCTCATTTGCTTTGAAATTTAATCAAAAACGCTTAGTTTATAGGCATGGTAAAATGGTGTAAGTCACGAATTTTGGAGAATTTTGGATTTTAATATCTCTGTCAGGTTTTCAGATACGGGGATAATTTTTTTTTTGTTTTTTTTTTTTTTTGTTTAGTTTAGAAATGGATTAAGAATAATTTCCTAATTGGGAATTTCGCTCTACGGAGGTCGTATAAAAATTTAATTTTCGTATCTTTTCAAATAGACCCCCCCATGGAGTTGCAACTCATCTTATCAGAAATTTCACCTTTTTTATGCATATTTGCAATTGGAAGTATGGTTCTAGAGGCAATATTTAAGGAGATAGCCTATTGTTTCGATATTTATGACACACCCTGTATTATATTCATTATGCATAAAACGTTCTAAGGCCATCAATGTGCAAATACGTATATGAATGTTTGTCATCTGTTTCAATAATAAGAGAGCTCTTGCGTTGAAATGAACGATACTACAGATTCCATTTATTCAAGCGAAAGCATTGGCTTTTTATTCAAATTCGAACTCTTTATAACATTAAAAATAATTAAGATATTTTAATGAAATATTTATTGCAGTAATTTTGCTTTGTATGAAATTTTATGACATCACAGGAAGTGTAAGACCAATTTATACCAGCTGTGAATATTGTGTGAACATTGCAAATAATTCATTGTCTTGCTTTTGGATGCGATTAGAGGTCATTTAGAACATCTTCCTTAATGTCACCGAATTCGATAGAATGAAAAGATTTTTTAAAGTATTTATATAGTACAGTCACCGCAAAAAAATCTTGACATTTGCGATTTCAGGTATTTTGTTAAATATCTAGAAATATACTTGAGGAATGACTCTGAAACTCCAGATTTATAAATAAAATAGTACAGGTCATATATTATGGAGAAGAATTTTTTCCAAAATCCCATAGCGGACCATCAACAAATTAAAAAAGAACGAATAACTTTTGAATAACCCTTTCAAAACTAATGTAGCAAAAGTGTTGAAATGTATACTCGTAGAGAAATGAAGGTTTTTATAAAAATGGTCCCAAATTTTGCAAAGTTTTTTGCTTATAATTTGCAGAGTTCTTAATATAAAACAATGTTCTTTTTAGAAAATATGAAACAAGATATTGTATATGATACCCTGTAATCAAAATTAAAAAATATTAATAATTTTATTAAAAATGAGCAAGTTTACTAAATAAATTTTCACTGCGCATGCGTTAACTGTATAAAAAAATTCCATTTGCATATTGTGCTAGCTAAATGTATAGAGTAACTTTTATTAAAGTTTCAAAATCATAGCATGAAAATTCTGAAAATTATCGTCCAAAGAATAACATCGAAATCCGATATTTCCAAAATGAAACAAAAAAAGAGGGGTTGTATCCATATTCCATTGATTAGTGTCTACACAGTATTGAACGTACTACTAAATAAATATTTGATTACAGCTCCTCATCTTTTTGCTTCATTTTGGAAGTAACGGATTTTGATCTTATTCTACCGACGATAATTTTCATAATGTTCAAGCTATAATTTCGAAACTTTAACAAAAGTTGCTCTATATATTTAGCTAACACAATATGCAAATAAAATTTTAATAGAGTTGACGCATGCGCAGTGAAAATTTATTTAGTAAATGCGCTTATTTTTCATACAAATATCAATATTTTTTAATTTTGATAACAGGGTTTTATGTACAATGTCTTTTCTCATATTTTCTGAAAAGAACGTTGTTTTTTATTAAGAACTCTACAAATTATAAGCAAAAACTTGAAAAAATTTAGGACTGTTTTTATAAAAACCTTAATTTCTCTAGGAGTATGCATGCTAGCCGCATAAAAATGAACACCATTTTGTTTATACATATGGAGTTTCAGAGTCATTTCTCAAGTATATTTGTAGATATTTAATAAAACATCTACAATCGCAAATGTCAAGATTTTTTTGCGATGACTGTATTTTCATCATTAGTAAATTTGTAAAGAAAATTCCAGTGTTGATATGTCCAATATCTAGAGTGACAAACCTAGAGGATAATGGTTTACAGAAATAGGATTATATATCTAACTTCAATTGCCAAAGTTTTTCATCCCTGTACTTTTTTGTAACAATGGTATAATTTATAAATTTGGAAGTTTGTTAAGTTGTTTCTTGATTAAATAACTACTGAGCCAAAACTAGAAAAAAATGTAATTGGTAATTCCAAAATACTTAATACTAAAAAAAATTTTGATGGTAAGATAATTGAAATTTTGTACGTCTTTCAACTTTATATCGTAAATACACTGTGAATAATTTGTAGCTTCAGTAATTTTATCTTTTTTACAAAACCAGTATAAACGGTTTTAACTACGTAACTGATGATTTTCTTTTTACGTACAGCAAATGGAAAATTTAGGATAAAAACCATCTATTTTAAGCTAAAGTATTCATAATATTTGTCTAAACATTTCTGTCATTATATAGTATAAAATTGTATTTAAGAAATATTGTGGTGTCAATAAGCTTTCCGTGATGGATCAAGCAAACTCTTCTTGCTTGTACGATGTACTAGTAAATCAATTAAGTGATTGAAGCAAGAGTATCTGTTATTTTTGTACTAAATTGTACTAAACTAAAGTGTTTAACATTAGACGTTCATCGAACTTTTGTTCCCAAATAGGAAATATATGTTGCAGCTGGAGATATTGTTATTTATATTTTGTTATTCATGTACTTTCCCATAGAAGTTAATTTTGGAGCATCATAAATACCACCAAATAATGAAGTTTACATTCAGCTGAAATATTAAAAAAATTATCATTTTTATAAGAAATATACTATTGGTGAATAAATAGTTTTTTAGCAGTTATCACAGTTTTTATATTTGTGTGTATGCATATTTTTAAAATAATTTTATTTTACAAAAGACATACACCTTCATATCTTCATAATAAATTTTTCTTGATTAAAAAGGGCTAAAACAAAAAATATATATATTTCATATGACAGTTTTTATTAACAAGATGTTAAACAGTATTTTATTTAAAAAAAATTGAAATATATTTAGTAATGCTGTTTTGTTAATTTAATTTATAACATCGTTTTTAAAGGTTCAGTGCTTAAAAAGTGAGAACAGAACCTTTCTAAGATAATTCCTGTGTCTGTCTGTCTCTCACAGCCATTTTACTCGTAAACAATGAAAAGTAGAAAGTTTCAATTGGGAAAATATAAAGATTATTGACCCACATATTTACTGATTATTAAACATTCAAATATTCAAGATAAATAAACATTGAACATTTTTATATTTAGGTAATATATTTTCAGAGATATCGTCGAAAATGTCGTGCAAAAATATGTTCCCCACATATGTTTCCGAATCAACTGAAATTAAGATTATGCAAAAAATTGAAGTAGTAGACGACCAATGAAACCTTGCACGAATGCTATAACAGTTACTCTAGTTTACATAGTTTTTGAGAACAGTGCATTTTCCCGTTTCACATAAATTTAGATTTTCGGGCATTCAGCTGAAGTTGTGACAAATGCTGGAGATACCTATCGCAGCAGAAAAAAAAATCATTGTTGACAATGATTTTTGAATAAAATCACAGGTAATTAGTGGAGATATTGACCCTAAAAACATGAACGTTTTGAACATAGATAATATGAGCGTTGCACTTTATGTAACATCGGCTTTTAAAGCCTAGATAAAAAAAAATAATGGTATATGTATAAAATAAAAGCAATAAATGTCAACTTGTTAAAAAAAGATTAATTTAATTAGATACAATTACTTAATTAGTATGAAATTCGCGACTTTTTGCATTGTGTGGAATTCTGAGTACGCCTACCGTGTCTTCGGTTAATTTTGTTTTATGAAATGGCAAATGAAATTTAAACATGCTCTAATTTTTTAGACAGTACCGAATTAAGTTCATAAAAAACAGAATAGGATAAGTTAAAAACTATTCGGATATGGCAATCCCAAAAATCTCCTATATTTCATACATGTTAATTCTACTAGAAAAACGAAGCTTAGCACCGTCACGGTTTAGGTTACTTACTTTAACATCTAATCAGCAGTAACTTATGTCAAGCTCTAACTGAATATGAAGTTTAATAAATAATTTCTGCATTAGTTTTTGAGATAAAAGCGTTACTGAAATGTTTAAAAAAATCTGAATAGACGCACCATTAGTTGAGCGATTAATTCAGAAAAATTAAAAAAATAACTGAATTTAAAGTTTTATGAAAATTCGTGCATTAGTTCCTGTGGTAAAGCTATTGTAATAATCATGCATAATGCCTCATAGTAGCGTCACCTGTTGGGCGAATTATACTAAAAGGTAATCAGTACCATAATATATCATGGTGTAACGGAATTAGAAGTTTCAATTCAGTTTTTTTTAATCTATTGTGATTTATAAGATTAAGTGCCTTAAATTTAATTTTAAACATTTTTTTCGTTTTTAGAAATTTAAAATCTTATGTATATCTCTGCTATTTTTTTATTTCTGATTTTCAAAAAATTTAGAATTTTTAATTTTATTTAAATAACTGGATTTGAATATTTTTAATTTGATTAAAATAAATAACTTTCTTTTATAATTATTTTTTTAATTAAATTTATTAGTGCGACCATCTATGTAAGAATTTAATAATTATAAATTACTAACTTGGATTTATTAATGAAATGATAAGCTGTTTTGAACTGTTGTGATCTGCGCTCACACTTACACACTTGTTTTATTTTAATTTTACAGATTTTTTTTTAAATATAGATTTGAAACCTTAATTCTAGAATGTATAGTAGAATATATTTTCTATAAAAATATTTCTAATTTGTTTTCAATTTTCTAAAACTAATAGTAAACTTATCCAGTTAAAATATCTATTTTTCAGCCATGAATATACAATGAAAACAAATGTGCTTTAGCGAAAATTATATGTTGTAATATCCATATTTCAATTACTTTAGAAGTCCTTTTTGCATAAGGAAAAATGTAGGATTAATTTATATTTTTCATGATATTGTTTATAGAAAAGTTACAAAAGCTCTTAAATCTGTTTAAAGTTTTTTTTAATTATTATTATTATTATTATTATATTGAGAATCCTACATGTGCATCTTTAAAAATAAAAATTAATTATGCTCCTTAGTAAATTAAATAGAAGGTAAGCATTCAAAATTGAAAATAAATTAAATTAATTTGCAGGGATCTTTTTATGCGTTCCTTAGGGCATATAGGATTTGAAATTAGTATTTTGTTCATAAAAACTTGTTTATTATATTGACCGAAAATAACTTTTATTTGTCCATGGTTTTAAATTTCAATATGGGAAATACATATGGCTTCTGTTTTTTAAACTTTTTCATGGATATGAAGCTCTACAAATTTTTAATGTATTCATATATTCATTGGTTAAATGTTTTTCAAAGGAAGCGATATTTTGAAATCTCAAATTATGTTTCTTTAAGTAAAGCAATAGGAAAATATACGAGAAGTCTATGCAACATTCTTTTTTTATTCTTGCGCTAAAAGCAAGTTTATCATGTATACCTGTATTTTTTTCGCAATTCCTATTTTTTAATTTCTCAGAACAGAGTAGTTATATGTTTATTTTGAAAGTCTTCTTGACGTATGTGAATCACTAAAAATGCAATATATTAAATAAGTTAAAAAAAAAGTTTCATTTATTTAAAATTAAAATTACACAGCTGTATATTTCCTTAAAATTTATAGCTAAAAATATTTAAGAACTTTTTGCACTTGTCTACTGATTTTCATAGAACTGCATGAAGCGAAATATGCGAAATTTACAAAATGAATGAGTTTATTTAGTATCAGTCAGTACCTTTTGATGAAATACTGCATGTATATCATTGTTTATTTGTATTTAAATAGTTTGAAATGTATTTGTTTTTACAGAAAATTCTACATAAGTATATATAACTATACGGGATCTATGTGTCGCAAATGCTGTTTATTACCTGTGTATACAGGATCCGTGCATACAGAATATGTGCATTAAATTAATTTCAATGATACATTTTTGTGTAATTTTGTCTAGTTATATAAGGTACCCTGGGGGTAATAACGCCACGTTAAGGTTCTACGAATTTTCACGGCTTAGTTTTAGATTGTATTTTTAAAACAAATATAGGCTTTGATACAGCAACTCATTGACTATCTATATAAAAATAAAATTTAACAGATACTTATTAATAAAAGGTAATAGCGTGATTTCTTGACCAATGCTATTTGGCGTTATTTCCTACCTATATGGGTAATAACGCCATGCAAACAAAACTATAAAATAGGATGGAATAATGGGATGTATATTCTCTACTACTAAAGATACAAACTCTACAGCTCTAGAAATTGACAAATTGCAGTCTAAGCTATTGAAAATTTTCCTTTTTTTGTGAAAGTGTAAGAAAAATAAAGGTGTGGTGGGGGGTGGGGTGTGGAGGCAAAAGAATATCACATTCTAAGCTACTTTTTGCTTAGAAAGACTGTTTGAATAGAATTATTAGAAACAATGCACGGTTTTAACTGTGTCTATTTGAATCAGTATTTATATCCCCATGTACGCATTCTATGCGATAGAAAATATTTAATTTTTGGTGAAAGTAAAAGAAAAAGGAGTTAGGGGGAGCTTCAACACAATATAACACCCTGTGACTCTCCTTGCTTAATAAGTCCCGCTTAAATATAATTATAAGAAACATTGCATGCTTTTAACCATTTATAATGTAATATTTTAATCATGTAAAATTTCATAATAACTAGAGTTAAATGCAATAAATATTTTTGTTAATACTATTATAGCAGTCTTGTAAATAGTTTTGAACCCATAACTCCACACTAATGCGGATTCTCCAAACTTAAAGTTAAATTGTCGGCTTTATATAAAACATGCTTTAATAAAGTTTTAATTAATTAAATAAGATTTTTGATAAAAAATACTATCCCAATAAGATCTTTTATTAAATTTTGTACATGATTCATGTGGTTTTATATCATTATCTCTATATTAGCAACACAATTAATTTTTAACTGCTGTTAGCAATCTCACTGAGCGCTGTTTCATCCCCCCTGAAATTTTAGAGTTTAATTTGTATTTTCCAATTTAACTATAGCTACAACTAAAGTTCTCTTTCTTTTGGAGTCTTCGTATTATTGTTAGAAATATTTGACTAGACTAAATTTTAATTAGAATTAATTCTGTACAAAAAGTTTTGTGCAGGAACAATATTCTATGATATTGTTTTTTAATAATTGATCGCCTTTTAACCTTTAACTAATGTTACCGGTCTCACAGACCATTATTTTTATTTTTAATTTTTATAGTTTAACTTGTAATTTTCAGTTTAACTACCCGTAAGGCATGGTGACATCACTGCGACGTCATTGTGAAGTCACATTGTGACTTTGTGACCATCGATTGTCGATGCGACGTCACGTGACGTCTATGTGAAGTCATGGTGACTAAAATGTGAAGTCGTTATGGCCGTTTTAGAGCTCTTTTGTGACGTCATATTGTGACCACTTTGTGAAGTGACGGTGTGACAAATTTGGGAAAAATGTGTCATTTGTGACTACTTTTGCATTAACATTGTGACGAAACTGTGACAAAAGCGACTATATTTAAATTGCCAGAAACATGTTTTTTAAAGTAAATAACATGTTTTGAAGAATATTTGTAATTTTCTAAAAAAATTTAAGAAGGTAACATCTCAGTCATAATGTGACGTCTCTGAGGGGTGGCATTTTGGTCACAGTTGTGATGTTACCAAAGTGACTCACAGTGGCGTCATTGTGACGTCACTGTGATCATGCATGCTATGAGGGTACACACACTACCGAAATTTTGTTTCATTTGGAACCCTTAGTACTATCACCAGAAAATTTTAAATAGTTGAATATTAAGTATATTAGTCTTGTATAAGAAGTTTAGTACAAAAACACAATCCTATGAGTTATTCTTGACTTTTATTCAACATTCAATCTTGTACCGCATTCTCTTGTCTCACAAACCGCTTCACATTAGTTACGTTACAATTTCTATCACATCGGTTAAAAGCAAAATTTGCAAACTTTTGAAAAATCGAACGCTGAGAAAACGAACAGTTAAAATTTAGAACTCAATTGAACAATCCAGTGGAAATTTATAGAAAACTGATTTTGAAGATGTTCGAATTAGAATATCGAAAACAAGTTTTATTTATAAGAATTTAAAATTATTTTTTACATTAGTATTAGAAAAAATAGAGAGATTAGTTTTGGGTATTGCCCCCCCCCCCCTTAATCTTACCATTTCAATAATAATAATAATTCTGTCCCATATTAATAAATAAACCCCCTTCGGTTATAGTTCGGCACCTGTCAGGAATCAACCGGGGTAATAACGCCAATCCTTGGCTTTATTACCCCAGTGTACTTATTGCGCAGTACATTTTAAACTACAAGTTATCTCGAGAAGATATCCAAAATCTTCTGCAACATTTTGAAAGTACAAGAAATGCACTACAAATTTATGTTATAAACAAAGTATTTCCGAATAAAAAATATAGTCTTCACACCACCAGACTTATCTCGCAAATTTTAGATCAAGCGTTAATTTTAGTTGCTTGTAGAAGCAATAAGACCTACAAACGGAACAAATTAACTTTAAGTTGTTTTATGCGATTTATATGACTCAAAACCCTTCTGCGTAAAGCACATGGGTGTCATTTACGGGATTATTTCATAATTATGCAGAATATTGGCAAATTGCGCTATTACCCCGCCTGGCGTTATTACACCAGAACACCTTATTTAAACAAATTAACAACTATCAGAAAATTTATAGCAGTCGATCACACTTTTTCCCTGAAAGTGAATAAAAACATACAAATATAGCTTAACATGTTCGCTGCCACCGACGTGCAAGCGCTTCCGACCAGAACTTCTTTTTATACCGGCGACGCTGTATTGCGTCGAGCGTCCGGAGCACTACTTAAGGTGCTGAGAATATTTTATTATTCTCGCCAGTAATATTTTACTGTAACATTTGCCTTATTCAATCAGAGCATATTCGCGATTCAACTACATAAAATGCTCTGTTAAAAAAAAGTGGTAAACGATTAAAAATTGTGCTTGTACCGCGATGGCGTTTAAACGCTGTTTTTTTAATCCGGCTTCTATGGATGGAAATATCATTTTTAGTGCAGATAATTTGTTAAAGAGATAATTAGCAACTATGATTATCTGGTAAACAATAAAAAATAATTAGCGCAAAGCAGGTAAAACACATTCTGGAATGAAATTTCCTTTTATTGGTGTAAATGTAAATACCATAAAGCGAGGCAAGGAAAGTGAATTAATACCCCTCGCAACGATAAAACTATCAATATTAACAGATCGTTTTAGAAAGATTTTGAAGAGACAAAAGTAAGCCTACCATGCACATATGAGTAAGAAAAAGATAAAAAAGACATAGAATATTACTCTGAAAGAGATTTAAACACCGCTTTCTGAGTCTTATGCCTACGCGCTGATATACAATTGGCGGCTATCGTAGACGAATATTTTTAATTTTGTACATTATTTTTGACTTGAAAACCTGTAATTTCCTAATGTATTACTTTTCTTTAACTTATTGTAAAAATATGAGACAAAAAAATCTTTTATAATCTTTTTTGTGTTAAAAGCAGGGGGCGTAGAAATGCTAACAAAAATCCGTGTTGTCATTGAATGTATTGTGAATACTTTTCTTGGCAAAGAAATAAAACTCCCTTGTGGTTGTCATGAATGCTGAAATGTAACATAGTTTTTTTGTAATTTAATTTTTATGATCTGATATTGATGTAATTATAAGTCGCTTACTTTGACCGATTTATGGTAAATGGCAAATCTTACAGGGTTTGTTCTAACTACTATAACATTGTCAGTTGTAATAGAGTCTGTTTAAAAAGAATACTCACTTTTATATCTTGCCTGAAAAAGCGTTAAAATACATTAATTTAAATATTATATGAAAAAATAATTTTGAATTCTTTCTTAGAATTATTATAAATTTATAACATACTAATAGCTGTTTAAATAGGTAAAAGGGTTGAAAACTTACCGATAAATTAACACTGATTTAACACTATAACTGGTATAGAAACATAGCTATAAAAGGAGGAGAGAAATAAGCAAAATTTCTGCTTCGTTTTTAAATAATTAAAACATATATTTTAATGAACTTTCACGCATTTAAATAATTTGATTATCAATTTCCTAAATATGAGTTCTTTATTTCGTTAAACCTCTCATTCCTATGATCGTCTGTGGCTTATTATTTTTTTACCGCTTGGATTACAGGAATTTTATTCATGCCTGAAAACTTCCATTTATGCTTTAATCTTTTAAGAAATGAATTTAAACAATTTCCACATAGAAACACGAAACGGAGTAAATAGAAATCACCAAATATATTTTTAGCTATTTTATTTATTTATTTATTTATTGTTTTAAATATGATTAACCTAGATCAAAATTAATCCATGTTTTATTGAAAAATATTTCGAAGTCAGCAAATGCGGTTTATTAAATGGATATTTGATTTTGGTTTGTAATATGTTAGTTGTGTGTCTAAATTATCAAATGTGTAAAATTGGCTATAAAAAGAAAGAAAAGATAGATTCAGCACATTTCGGTAACTATTTTTAACAAGCATTCGAATAAAATAACAAATAAAAGATAGAAATCTGCGATACCATCGATAATTTTTTACAAAAGAAAACTGCAGGTGAAAACAAATAAATTTATCTTTACAGCTGTGTATACCAAATTTTGATTTGTTGTAAATTTGTATTACAAGGGTTATTGTGTATTTTTTTATTAAATGTTTACAATTTTACTTTAGTTGCGCCTGCACCGAATAATCATAAGGAAATTGTTTTAATATATACACTGAGTAAGCAATGCATTTTAAGCCAGTTTTTTTTTCTTTTTCATGAAACAGGGCTCCTGGCAGTGACGTAGGCAGGGCGGTAGTCCAAATGCTCTGAATACCAGTAGATTTGTAAAGTTCTGTTCGACTTATCCAATCGAAGAATATTCTGTTATTAATCAACGGAAGACACTTTACAATATTACTTGTATCCAGAGCATTTAGATTCCCTCCCTGACCACGCCACTGGCTCCTAGTGATTGTTCTTGAGTAAAAGTTTAAAAAATATGTACGCCGTGATACGTTTTTACAACATTTTCGCCAAAAAAAGAAGTGTAGAGTCTTTAATAAATTTTCAACATAAATCTAAGAAGAGAACAAATGGGCCATGCGGAAGACAAGATGTAGAAGTATGACCATTTTCCAGTATTTTTATGCACAGAAATGTACGGTATTTTTTTTTTAACGGAGAAAAACATTTAAATTTTTTTTTAAAGTTATTATAATAATTACTTTGTTTTCAACATGTAAACCTGTAAATTTACATGGCTAAAATGATTACCAGTAGATTCTCGATTTCCTCAAAATTTTTAACAGTCTCTCTTTTTCAATATTTGGAAATCCATCTCTATCTATCCATACATGAGTAGGGGTAGGGTGGATGTTGTCTATACAAAGACACAGTTTATTTTATGATTTTATTAAATAAATTTTACATAAAAATAAGGCTGTTAAATAACTTAAAATCTAAACAGTTTATACATGTTCTAAATTATTTTCGATGTTAATGGTTTATACACACAGATGCAATAAAGTATTTATCTTTCTTGAGATAATCAAAACTAATGTTACAATAAATTACTTGCACAGTCTCACATATAATAATTTTATTATACGTCGTGGCTTAATTTCGCAAACAATCTACGCTGGATTACATTATGCCAGAATGAATTTTATGTACAAGTATATTTTTATTTTTCCTCTTGATATAAATATGTGATTAAAAAGGAAAGATGTTTTATTTAGTGTACATTTCTTCTAACATAATTTAGAGCATGCTGAAGTACGATACAAAAGTTCAGAAGAAAAATATATGTTTGGCTTGGACTCAAACATGTAGTGTTGAGGTTATCTGAAGGATGAAAATCATTCTTATCTATTCTCTGTTTTTATTTATTCTTACTGCTGTTTTTAAATATCTTGGTTACAATATGTGTAATAGTATCTATTTTCTGTTTTTATGTTATAATATCTTTTTTATTATAGACGTTGCGTAGATCCATATTTTTACGGATAGTTTTCTTTCGATGGTTTTAATTTTATTTACTTACTTTTAACTTACTTTATGTTTTAAATACTTCGAAAAAATACTTAAATTTTACTGCCAAAATACTTACACTTTCTTGAATTAGAACTATGAAAATAAATCCTAAACCGTTAACAAAAATAACATTTTAACTACGTTTTTAGCACAGATAAATAGTGCGAGTCTGCTCAAATTAGTATTAACATAACTTTGATAATTTCTCGATAGACTTTACTTTTAAAAAGTGTATAAAATCAAAGAAACTGACCTCTCAAATAACAGACTTTATTCAGGGTACATATTTTTCAGACGTTAATTATACTCTCTGAAAACTAAAATTTGTGGATGCATATAGAAAATTTAATAATGCAAGGAGATTTCCTGCATTTACATTAGATACTGTCTCAAGTTGAATATTTTTTTCTCCATAAAAGTCTTGTATATTTTTCAACTCTCACGCACTCCCTAATAAATTAAAATATTGTAAATAAGAATTTTTATTTATAAATGGAATTGTGCCTATTTTTACGTTCATGCTTCATTACAATATATTAAATCACAATATTTTCATAACAACAAATAATATATTTGCCCATGCTAATATATTTACGAACGAGAAATATTTTTATGTAAAAATAGGGACAATATAGAAAAAAATCTCTCATTAGCTAATTGAATTGATGTCTAAGAAGAGATAGGGGATTTTATGTTTGTAACTTTTTGCTTATCGTACAGCAACATAATTAAGTAAGCGTTGCAGTAATTTCATTTAAATATTTCAGAAGCTCGGATATATTATCAAGTATGGACACATTCGGTTGATTTAAGGTGTAATTATTCAGAAAAAATACCTCAAAATATTGCTGCTAAAGACGGCTGTGTGAAAGTTCGAATAAAAAAATAACTGAATGGTGATTCGATGTGTTTTGTTTTCGTTGTAAGGGCACTTCTGATTTTGGAGAAAAGGTGAAAAAAACCCGATTTTATTCTATATTTATAAAAATATTCAATATTCAAAGCAAAAACGGTTGTATATTGAATATGACTTTTTCCAAGAAAAATCCAATTAATCTTCCGTGCAATAAAAAAAAAAAAAAAAAAAAAAAAAAAAAAAAAAAAAAAAACGCTACTACATGCGTTATTTCTCTTACACTAGACTACAACTAGTTTTTCCAAAATAATAGTTTTCATTAAATGGAGTCCCAAAAATTATGTTATGTTTACTCTAATAATTTAAAATGACTTGCATGATCTATTCTTTCAGATCAGCTCAAAAATTACTTGTCAATTTGCAACACTTTGAAAGTATTTTAACCTTTTCGTGTCCGATTTGTTTTTCACTTTTTAGAAAAATTACTTTTACGTTAATAACACAACAGTAGCTACCCAAATAGATTAATTAATATTTTAAGAATATTTCATTGTCAGAAAAATAACGAATGTAATTGTTTTGCATATTATTCAATTAATATTCATATTACAATAGTCTATGGAATGTTTTTTGGGTATGTTTAGAAAATATTGTATCACAATAAGATTTGATTTATATTAAAATTTTCAAATACTTTTTGTTCTTTATTATACATGATTCTTTCAGGAAACTCTCTTTAATTTTAAATTTATGTTGAGTGAATGAGTGAAATAGTATACGCATGAGTAACTATGTGTGAGTGAAATATATTTTTAAAATAAAAGAATCACAAACGGCGCGAAGAGAGTACAGCAAATAATAATAATTATTATTATTATTACTAAATTCCTAAACATAAATGAAATCATATCGAAAATGCACAGGCATATTCTGACATTACTACATGTAAATAGTAGCAAAAGTATTTCTTTTATTCCAAGACATGTACTATACATATACATCATATACATACATACATCATACATATACATATACATCATACCCGAAAAGGTTAAAAATGACTTCAAGCAAAGGCACAGAAAGAATATCTCGTAAGAGATGATACTGTTATAGGACAATAGTTGGCCATATGTAGCAAAAGAAAAAAAAAATCCATCAAACAATTTACAGGGATTCCTAAAATATCCTCCTTTCATTGCCGATATTCCACTATGCGAGACAATATTTTTTGAACATTTAAAAGGTCACTAGAATTAATTCTACGCAAGGATAAAAAAGAGTTTCGAGCTTTAATTTCACTACTGACAAATGGTGTTAATGTGACGTTATCATATTACATCTTTAGGTTTGTGAAAATAAGTGCAACTTTCTTAAAAATAAAGTTGTTTTATACCAACATTTACTGAAATTAACGGCTTTAAATGTAAGCTTTTTTTAAAGATATTTTTTAAGGCAATCACATTATTATTTTTTTCTAATAGTGAAAATAACTATTTCTGCCAAAAATATATCATTTTTACCATTGATAATTTGTCAAGTGTATTGTTGCATTTGAACTCCATTCTATTTTTAAATACTTTAAAATTTAAATAAAAAAGACACTATATTTACGTTAGGCATGCAAAGACGATAAACTGCCAAGTACTATTGTCATCACTATAGTTTGTATAGTATTCTTTTCAATTTTAATATAATTTGAAATACAGAATTTTAATTTTAAATACATGCATCTGAAATACATATATATATATATATATATATAATACACTCATTTCATCGTAATACAAAAGATAAAAAAAGAAAATAGGAAATAATATCATAACCAAAAATCATTTTATTTCAATATCAAAGCAAATCCGTTTTAATTTCCATACATGATGGAATATTCTCCTACTCTCCATGCTTACTCATATTCATGTACTTTGAATTACGAAAAAAATAAGAAAAGAAAAGAAGTACTTTAATATTTACGTTTAATTTCCAATACGATACCATATTCATATCTTTTATTTATTTATTTATTATTTCGTTTTCCTTTTTCGCTTGAAAATCTTTCAATTGAAAATTAGCTATTGAAGAGAAGTTATTATTCTAGTTTCTAATTGTTTGGCAATGAGAAAGATAAATGTCGGAAAAATGTAACTTTATCGAAATATATTAATTAATTCTATATGAGAAATAATGAAATTTTGAACCATTTAGAGTAGCATTTTAATACGATAAATAAATAACAGTTTATGTTCATTTCTGTGTTTTAATATATCTAAAAGGGCCGTGGTAGCCTAGTGGTCATAGTACCGAACTCCAGACAGAAAAGGTCCCGATATGTAGTGTACGCGCTTCTTAAATAAAGGGGTACTGAAAGTCCTGAGGTTGGTCGTAGCAGTTACCATGTGTATTGATCTCTAGAGAAACATTCTTTCCCCTTCAGAGACATATCAAAATTGAGATGGTGGCGATGTTTGGTGTTGCCAACTATTGGGGCTTTGCCAAACATCCTCTTCTACAAGAATTCTGACTTCCAACACCCTGGGTGCAGTCCAGTGGAAGCTCCATCACCCCACTTGCCATTCGGGCACATGTCAACAACAACAGCAATATACACACATACACAAGGACCATTCCGTACAAAATGAGCAAATTAGCTGTGGTTGACATGTCACAGATTTGAATGAAAATTGGCATATAAGTACAATATGTTTATTTATGAAGAAATACAAAGTAATAGATTACAGAACAGTTTGTTTAAGAATTTAAACTCACTTTAAGATACAAAATCGAATTCTTGTCTACATGCTTTAAATTTCAATCCGTGTTATTAGCGTTAGGAATGAAAAAAACTATATCATAAATTATTTTCAGATAAGAATGGATGCTAAGTAAGATATTGGCGAAATTTAGGATGTAAATTTTTATTCCTTACTGAGAAAAAATATAGAAAAGGAAAAATTTTAAGAAGAGAATTCAATACTTTTTTTGCTCATAAAAAAATTAGGACAGTTGTTATAATTTCAAAATTATTTGACTTTTTAGATAAAAGTATATATTTTAAATACAAGAAGTATCATATATGCCTTTTTTATTCCGTAGCGGGAAAAAAATAAATAAGGAAAAAAATGACGTCAAAGGGCAACATTTCTATTGTTCTTTTACTCATGAAGGAAATCTCTTATATCTTTTCAAATTACTTGATATCAAAGATAAAAGTGTCTATTTTAAATATTCAAATGCTACTTCTCGCCTTTTTTTTCTTTTCTTTTCTTTTTTTCTTTTTTTACTTCAGGCTTACATTAAAAATGATGAGAATTGAAGAATTAATTATCTAGTAGTGTTAAATTCTTATAGATGGTAGAACTACTTTTCAATTGAAATCGTACAATATTTTTAAAAAGCGCGAAAATTCAAAGGAAATTTTGCGTGGAATGTAACAAATTTACCTTTTTGAACTCATTTTTTCAATGTTAGGAATCAAAAGGCAATATTGAAATTTTTCTTGCATATAATGGATTTAATAATCTTTATGACTGTGCAATATTGTTTAATGTCGGACCGTTCCTTTATTTATATTTAGTTTATACTTAATGAGGAAAATTATGATTTTGCGATTTTTTAAAAAGTTTTTAAGTTTTATTGAAGTTGAAGGAAATAAATGGTAACTTTCAATTTTGGTGATATCGATCTTTATGGTTATTACTACATCAGGCATAAATTTGATACATGCGTGGAAAAATTAATTCCTTTAATTTTTATAACGTTTTGAATTTTCTCAAATTTTACAATTTTTCAATTTTTACGACTAATTTAAAATTAAACACGGCGTTATAAGATTATTATCATTACATAAATCAGAAAATCATTTTTCTGAGGCAAAAATTATTTTGTTAGATAATTTTCAAGATATAAAGCTTCAAAATTGTAACTTTGGACGATTGCACACATGCCATTCTATATCACAAGTTTTTTAAATGTCCAAAACTACTAAAATAATTCTTTTTATTGCAAGATATTTTGCAGAGCTCTATTTAAATATGAATTGAACCTGTGTATTAAATTTTATTAAAATCGGTTACCCTGGAAACACGAGGTTTTTTAAATTTTCGCTCATTTTACGTCGAATGACCTACAAGCAATAATTCATGTGTTTAAACTTTGACTCCTTTAAATATTCACACGCACTTTAGCATGCATTATTATAATACAGCATGTATATAGTACACTGGCCTCAAAATGTTAAAGTACAACCATATTTTGCGTCTAATTTACAAATGAAAGAATATAGGAACAAACATTTGGAGAAAATGAGAGCTAAATTGTTATTTATAGAATGCCACATAGAAATTTACTTAAGTTAACCCTATAAATGAAATTACAACAAAAAATTCCATTCTTGGAGAAATCAGTACATCGCAGTATTATGCAGTAATATGTAAGATATACATTAAAAAGCAGGTTCTAATATAGAATATGTCAATCCCAACTTTAATGCACTGGCGGCATCGACTTTCCATGCTTTCAATTAAATTGTCGGGCACCGAAATAGGTAACGTTTACTAGACATGGAGTAAGCGTTGTACAAGCCCATTTAATGACCTTGGAGGAGGACTTAAACCGGCAACCTGTCTTCCAAGATAGTCCCAAGGATGATCTATTGGATTCAAGTCTGGAGAGTGAGCTGGCCATTCCATTCTCTCCAAACCGTGATCCTCAAGATAATCCTCAACAATCACAGCTCGGTGGCCTCGCATTAAAATCCATTAGAATGAAACCATTGCCAATAACACCGGCATATGACGCAAAAATGAATCAAGGATAACCAGTTGGAGTTCCTCCATGGAACACATGCAGGTCAGTGTGGACCTGAGTGAGATCCCTGCCCAAACCATGATTCCACCGTTTCTGTACCTGCGTGTTTCGACAGTGTTTGATTGATCGTATCGAGTGCATTTTTCTTTCCAGATAAAAGACCTCCTGAATCGCTGTCCAGTGTGAATCTAGACTCGTCTGTGAAGATTACAGTAGCCCACTGTTGTCTGGTCCAGAAAACATGTTCTCTTGCCCAACATAAGCGGCCCTTCTCTATCGTCTGTTGAGGGGAACACACACAACTGGTCGCTTTGCATAGAGACCTGCATTGTGAAGACGTCTTCGCACCGTAGTACTGGATATTCTTCTTCTGATGCTGCAAAGTGGTCTACAATGAGTTGCGGCACAGTAGTGCGTCTTCTCTTTCGAGCCTAAAGTCCTAGAAACCGCCCAGGAAACACATAGCTATCGGTAAGCAATCGGACGATAGCCGCTTGCCACTGCCATCGGTATCGGACCGATGCCAGTTGCTGCTATCGGTTCCGTATCTTTTTTGATACGCCGCGCGAATGTCGCCCGATTCATGAGGCACGCAGCCGGTCCTGTATCGGCAAAAAAACTATGCCGATTGCTAACCACACGAATACCGGCTGAAGCCCGGCACAAGCAAATAAAAAACTCTGGTGGCGCCATCTGTTAAACACTCTAGCAAGTATTTTGAGAGCCAATGGGCATACTTCAGCGGGAACAGGAGGGATTTGATCGCGCAACCCCTAGCTCAGAAGGTGAACGCTTTAACCACTAGACAAGTCAGAGCTGATTAGGGGAGGATTATGTGTGGTAATAAGGGTGTGGTTTTTCAGTAAGTGCTACGTGAATAGCAAGTGTTGTTGACGTAAATGACAGATTGGAAAATTGTAATATTAAAGTGCTTTTATTTTATTTTTTGTAATCATTTACTTCTAATTGTCTTATGCGCCTGATTTTAAAAATCAATTTAATATTTTAATTAATGAATTAGCAAATAATTAAAGCAAACGAATTGCTTTTCTTATAGATTTTAGAATCAATAAATAGTATATTTAAAAAATTAAGAATAATATTTTTTGTTCAGAAGTATTGTTAAATAAATAAAATTTTTTATTAGAAACTATAACAGAATTACATGCTTTGCGTTAATTTCTAAAGTGTATATTTTTAACTTAGAAAAATCTTATTTTAAATAATAATAAATTGGTAATAATTAACTTTAAAATAGTATAAAAAATTATGTTATGCCATTTGATGATTCAAAGTAGTATTTATGTTTTAAACCTATGTTCCAATATTATTTAGTTGATAATGAATATTTATTAAGTAAAAATAAAATAAAAGTAACATATATATATATATATATATATATAAACATATTATACACATTTTTTTAAATAGGAGATATTTCATATTCCTTTTTATAAATTTAAAAATGCTTAAGTACTGGATATAATAAAGGAATTTTAGAGGTTTTTCTGATGCAATTTCCTTTTTGGGAATTATAAAGTAATTAAATGTAATAATAAAGTAAATAATAAAGTAAAAAAAAATTAGGAAATATATATTTGTAACATAAAATAACTAATTAAATAAAAAATAATTTGGTAATTAATCACTTATAATTAGAATGAGAATTCACGTTAAGTGATTTCATAATTTAATGCAGAATATTTTTTTAGCAAAATTAATTTCGAATAATTGTTGCAATAATAATTTTTAAATCTTAAAATAAAATAGAAATACTATATTTTTTCGTTACTGAGATAATATTTTGGGGAAAAAATCTATTTTTTTTAATGTAAAAAAATGGGTAGATTTCTTTTATATGTTTTACATTGAAAAATAATGTTAAGCACTTTTTAGTAATTTTTTTTTTTTTTAAATAAAATAAGAAAGTGAGTTATTGCTTTTAAAATGAATAGATAAAATATAATAAATTCAATTACCTTACAAAGTATTTTTCTGTTTTTCTATGATTAAGTTCCTAATAGTGATTAACAATTTAAAGGAGAGAATTTAAAAATTATTTTGTGATTAAAATAATTGTAAGTCATTTTAAAATTTAATTAAAAAACAATATTTTTAAATAAATAAATATAGGTTATTTTTGACATATTTTCTGTTTCTCACCGACAGAATTTTTAATGAAATACGTGAAATATACATTTCTTATCAAAAACTCAAACTCGAATAAAATTCAGAAAAAGAACAAAAATCGGTTAAGACTAAATATTCTGAATTCGGACCGATGTTGGCAAATCTGATCGGTCCACTATCAGAACTCAGATATCGGTCCTGTGTCACTTGCCGGTATAAGTCGCTTGCCGATATATAACCAAGTGTGGACCGATTACCGTAACCGGCTGTCAAAATAGCAGTTTCTTAAGTTTTAGCTGCCAATCTGCTACCGACACTTAACCGACATTGCCGGCTCCGGTCCGATCGTATGCCGGAAGTTATGTGCTTGCTGGGCGGTTTCCTGCAGGTGTTGTAACCAGTGGGAGACCTGGAACATATCTTCTGGACACAGAATCTTTGGATGCATACACATCTCAGAGTCATTGGACTACACTGCGATACACATTGAGCCGTCTAGCAGTATCGGGCTGTGACAACCCCATCTCAATCCATCCTACCGCCCACCACCTTAATAAATCTGAAAAACGACTTCTTCTAGACTCTACTGGTTGTTGTGAACAAAACTGACAACAATAGTTCAAATACAATAAAACTTACACACGAAGTTACGAAAGCTTCGTAATTGCATATTTTTCTCTCATTCATAAATACCTATTATTTTCTTTAAAAAATGTGGTAACTGTAATTTTTGCGTAAGTTTTTTTAAAGCATTTTATTGCCATTCGTGTAAATTATGAAGTTTAATCTGACTGCCATTTTTTTTTCTTGTGAAATTCGAAAAAACATGTTGTACCTTAACTTTTGCAGGCCAATGCATTATAGTAAAGCATATATAATAAGCATAAGATGCGAGGCTCACAAACATCCCATCACCAAACTCGGAATGAGTCTGATTTTTAAAATATTGTTTGCATAGTCCTTAGTTGTTGTTGTTGTTATTGTTTGACCCCTCAGAGCCCAGTGAGCAGATTTCTTTTACTATATAGCTGTCTTACTCAGCATAATCCAGAACATATTCGTAAGCTGAGATGACATAGAATCAGAGGCTGATAGCAAACACTGAAGTGAAATAATAAGCTAAAATAATATAATGCTTCAGTAATTCTGAAAGCATTTGGTTGCCCTTTAAACAAGCATTAAAACGTCACTGTTAATTTTTTGTTGTCAAAGTCGATACGGAGCAGAGAATAAACATTAAATTATCTTTCAAATTGAGCAAAACTGCTACAGAAACTATGAAATGTTGAAACAAATGTGCGGAGAAAAAGAATTCACTGATTTTGAATGGTTTATCCGTTTTGGAACTGTTGCAAATTTGCGGAAAACGACATTGGACGTCTTCAATCCCTGCACACTCCAGGCACAATTGAGAAAGTTTGTGAACTTGTGGCTTCTGTTCGTCAACTTACTTTTCGACTACTCTTCAATGAATTGAACATTTCCAAGTTTTGCTGTAGGAAACAAGATTTAATGATGTCAAAGCCACCAATGAAACGGTGACATCCAAATTAAAGAACATTCCAGTAGAGGTTTTTAAAAGTTATTTCCGAAATCTATTCAGCCGAAAATAGATGTGCATTACCGCTGATAAGATATACTAGCAAACATAATAATATGAATTAGATAAGAATTTCATGTATGAATATAGATAAGAATCATCAGATAAGAATTTCATATGTTTATATAATTTCATATATAAATATTTTATGAAGTTATTATATCAATCCTGGAATTTAATGGCTGCACATTGTATAAAAAATAAGTGAAAACTGTGATACTATTAAGCAAATTTACTACAAATTAATACACATATAGTATCAGTAACTCTAGAGAATTGTATGCATAACTTATGTATAAATTTCCTTCGGAAATAATAATTCTTTCAGTAACAATATTTTTGATTTTTTGTTATCACAAAAAATGATAGCAAGGAAATTAGAAAAGCATGACTATCTTTATAAACAAAGAAAATTTTTGATTGTGAAAAGATTCCTTTACTAATTCTCTATTTGAAAAAAAAATGTTATAAATATGATTAAAGATTGCATTTTCTTTTCTTTTTCTTTATTTTTTAACAAAATCTTAAAGATATTTTTGAAATTTCTGTTATTTAGAATCACGAATATTTCAAAAATACTCCAAGAAAGAAAAACATGTAATGTAAATCTCAAGGGGCTTTTACAGAAACATGATTATAAATCAGAATTTTTCATTACATTTCTTCATAGATTGCAATGTATAAATTTAATTGCAAAAAAAAAAAAAAAAAAAAAAAAACATTTCACTCTACTAATATTCTGTTTGAAATTAAACGTAATAAATGATAAAAATTGCTGCAAAGTATTTTTCTTACAAACGAAAATGAGTTAAATTATGTTTGAAAAAATTAGTTAAATAGAATCAAAACTCTTTCCAACATATTTTAAGAACGACTAACATTTAATGTAAATCTCAAGAGAATTTTTCATAATCATGATTGTATTTTAAATAAAAAATACTGAATTGGAGTTATCTTTTGTTGTTTTTCCCTAAGTATGACATTAAAAAGAGCATAAATAAACGTATGTATATACTCTTAATGTGCTACATTACTTATGACTTTTTCTTAATTTATCCGTATTTAAAAAATAAAGAAATAACAAATAAAGCACACTAAGCCGGAATTTGTAACATAGAGCTATATTACCCTTATTTTTACTTAAATGTACATCTATATTTTTGATTAATTATATATTCATTAAAAAATAATTTTATTGATAAAAAAAGAGTAATCATCCCCTTTTGTTTTTAAATAAACTAACACGGCAATTCTTTATTATCTCATTTTAATTTATACAGGGATAATTCTATATATACATTCTATTTTTTTCTGTAAAATATTTAAGAAATCCTAAAAGTCTGGAAGCGTTTAAAAAACAATTCGGTCACGTTTTAGACAGTAGTTTGTACTTTACATTTTTTTCTTCCACATTTTTTTATGGAAATAATTTTTCCGTTTATTCATTAAATTACCTGTAATGTATTCTCACTCCATATATCAACCTCCATATGTTTTATATTTATTGTTCAACTCAACTTGATATAATATTAATTTATGTAACTTACTTATGTGGATCTGGCAAATTCCACGGTTGTTAAAATTGTAATAAAGATGCTGTGAATACGCGACTTTTGTGTCTATTTTATTTATCTTAATGGATTCGTATAAATTACTTAATTATGTATAGTAAAGACACTAGAAATTTGGCGAAGAGGATGGGATACGAATCCACGCGGGCAAAGCCCGAGTCGACATTTTTAATTGGACAGCATTATTTTTCGGAAAAAGTTCTGATATTTCATTATATTTTAATTCTCAACTTGAGATATTTTTTTTTCACTGTATTGTTTCATAATGGCACATGATCCGACCAATGTGACTGTAGTAAATACTGGCATTGTTGCAAACATAAACCAGCACAATTTACATGATGACTGGAATATTTTTATTGAAAGATTGGAGCAATATTTCTTGGCTAACAGGGTCGAAGAGGAACGCAAAGTGCCGGCTCTTTTAACGACGGTCAGCGAAGCTGTTTACAAGATTCTGAAAAATTTGTGCCATCCTGTTACACCATCGTTAAAAACATTTGCTGATTTAAAAAAAATTTTAACCGAACAATTTCAACCTGCTGTTTCAGTGTACCGCAAAAGAATCATATTTGACACATTAAGGCAGTCTCAAGAATCTGTGCGAGAGTGGTACGTGAAAGTAAAGACGCAAGCGGCAGAATGCGAGTTTGAAGCTAGCCTGGAAGACAGAGTCCGCGACAAATTTGTGACCGGAATGAAACCTGGGCGAATTCTCGATCGACTGTGCGAAGAAAAACTCACCACCACATTGGCTAATTTGCTGGACATTGCTCAAAGCAAGGAAGTACTTCTTCAAGAAGCTAGGCTGCAGGAAGTAAACAGACTACAAGGCAAATCTCCAAAAGAGAGGATGACACAGCCTACCAAAAAGTTCCCCAAAGTTCCCTCAAAAGTCAATCATCAAAGAGACGATAATTTAAAGTGCTTTCACTGTGGTAAAAGTAACCATGATTTTAAAAAGAGTAAATTTAAAGACTTTAAGTGCAACGTGTGTAATCGAAAAGGGTACGTAGCTAAGGTATGTAAATCTAATGTTACTGTAAATTCAGTAGATGATGGTTTTGATTATATAGATATGTATAGTATGGATATCTCTTATGTAAATCCTTTATTTTTAAATGTTAAATTAGAGGGGAAAAAAGTTAAAATGGAAGTAGATACGCAGGCAGGTGTTTCATGTGTTCCCTTTTCATTTTATAAGAAAAAATTGAGAAATATAGAATTAGAAAATACAAATATTAAGTTAAAATCTTATGGGGGACATATTGTAATACCTGTTGGGAAAATTAATGTTACTATGGATCTTAATGGGATTTCAAAAGTAGTTAACATGATTGTGGTGAAAGAGTCAGAAAAATTATTATTGGGACGAAATGTTTTAAATGATTTTGGATTAAATATTATACCAGGAAACACTAATGTGAACAGGGTTTCTATAGCGGAAGGCAATTTAGACTTACAGTCTTTATTAACAGAATACTCTGAGTTATTTAAAGATGAATTAGGTACTTATAAAATAGAGAAGGTACATTTGCAAGTTGAGGGTAATATAAAGCCTTTTTTCCATAAACCACGACCAATTCCTTTTGCTTTTAAAGACAAAGTTAAGTCACAGTTAGATAACTTAGAAAAAAAGGGAGTAATTACAAAAGTGGATAATTCTCAGTGGGGCACACCTCTTGTTCCTGTTGTGAAACCTAATGTTAAAGACATTAGGGTTTGTGCAAATTATAAAATCACGGTGAATAAATATTTGAAGGATGATAACCATCCTCTGCCTAGGATTGAGGAACTTTTCTCAGCGTTACAGGGAGGACAAAGTTTTAGTAAATTAGATTTATCTAATGCATATAATCAGTTAGTCTTAGATGATTCACCTAGAGAATTATTAGCATGGAGTAAACCTTATGGTATTTATTTAGGAAACCGTTTACCTTTCGGAACTAAGCCAGCTTGTGCTATTTTCCAAAGAATAATTGAGAAAACTTTACAAGGAATTGGGGGAACGGTTAATTTGTTAGATGATATTTTGGTCACTGGTAGTAATGAACAAGAGCATTTAAAGAATTTAAAAGCGGTTATGGAGAGATTACAGACTACTGGGTTTCGTGTTAATTTAAAGAAGTGTGAATTTTTCAAAGACAGTATAAAATATCTAGGACACACTATCAGTAAAAATGGTTTGCAAAAAGATAATACTAAAGCTAAAGCAATTTTATATTTTCCTAAACCACGTAATGTTAATGATGTTCGAATATTTTGTGGGATGGTTAATTATTATTCAAAATTTATTCCAGATTTATCACCAAAAATGAAACCTTTGTACGATTTGTTACAAAAAGATGTAGATTTCAAGTGGTCTACCAAATGCCAACAAGCCTTTGAAAATGCTAAGAGAGAACTAACATCAGACCGAGTTCTGATTCATTTTGATAGGTCTAAACCTTTAAGATTACCATGTAATGCTAGTCAAAATGGGATAGGGGCTGTGTTATCACATGTATTGGATGACAAATCTGACCGACCAATTTTTAGGTAGATTTCGTATGAAATACTACCTATTGCATTGTCTCCCATGTTGGAATTTCTGAAAAATTTTTGCGGATCTACACGAATCATGACTCCTAGACCCCAAAACTACCATCAGTAAAAAAGTTTATATATATATATCTATTTATCTATCTATCTATCTATCTATCTATCTATCGGTGTATATCACTTTCTTCTAGACACGATATCTTCCATAATTATGCTCAGATCTTCTTCAAACTTTTACATAAAATCAAGGGGCATAAAATCTCGGTTAAGTTCGTTAATGGGCAAAATCTGACCAAGGAGGTGGAAGTTAGGAGGGTTTTTGTGAAAACAGAAAAAACGCGATAACTTTTTAATTAAAATAGATATCGAATCAGTTTAAAGTTTATATTACTTCTAAAAAATGAGGAAAAAGTTTATGCGTGACAGATTTTTGATAAAGTTAAAAATGGGCTGATGGGGCGAAAAAAACATGGTTTTTGGGAGAAAAAAATTCATAACTTCGTCAATTCTCAAGATATCAAATCCAACTAAATTTTATATAAATGTACTCAATATTATCTAAAACTTTTGTATTTACAAGTTTATTGATAGGACCAATTTTTACCGATGAAAAAAATTTAAAACGAAAAGAAAAAGGGGGGAGGAAAAAGAAAAAAACCCATAACTTACTCAATTCTTAAGCAATTAAATCTAATTAAATTTATTTTACATCTTCAGAATAATATCTACAACTTTTATATTGACAAGGTTTTCATAGAACCAATTCTTATAGCAAAAATAAATTAAACAAAAATAGGAGTTAGAGAAAAAAGCTCAAATCGAAATTGCTTATATTCTGATTCATTTTAAAATTCATTTTTGATTTTAAACGCATCCAAATGACAGATCCTCTTATTTAGCAACTATATAATGCGACGTATTGGCCAATTTTTTGATAAAGGCAGAATATATTTTTAAAAAGGCTGCCAAAAAAGGTATTTTGAACAGATTTCCCGAAGTTTTCATCATTAAAAAATTCATTAAGTATAACAAATTGCGTTTTTATGAGTCATTTTAAAATTCATTTTTGTTCTCAATGCCATCCAATTTACAGGTCCTATTATTTAGGAACTATACAACTTGACGTATTGGCCAGCTTTTTGATAAAGGCAGAATATATTTTTTAAAAGGCTGCCAAAAAGGGTATTTTGAACAGAATTTCACGAAGTTATCCTGATTGGAATTTGAGGAAATTTAAGAAATTGCGTTTTTACCGAGTCATTTTTAAATCTTTTTTTGTTCTCAAACGCATCCAATTTACAGGTTCTCTTATTTAGGAACTATATAATGTGACGGAGTGGCCAGTTTTTTGATAAAGGCAGAATATATTTCAAAAAAGGCTGCCAAAATGGGCACTTCGCACAAAATTTCCCAAAGCGATCATGATTAATGAACTGTGGGTATTCAAATAACAAATTGGTTATTTTATGACTCATTTTTAAATCCAATTTTGCTCTGAAACGCATTCAATTGACAGTTTTTTGTTACTTAGGAACTATATAATGTGCGTATTCGTCGATTTTTTGTAAAGGGTGAATATATATATTTTAAAAGCTGCCAAATTAAGCACTTCGCAAAAAAATTTCCCAAAGCGATCGTGATAAAAGAATTTAGGTTGTATTCAAATAACAAATTGTTTATTTTATGACTCATTTTTAAATTCAATTTTGCTCTCAAACGCATTCAATTGACAGTTATTTGTTATTTAGGAACTGTGTAATGTGCCGTATTGGTCAGATTTTTGATAAAGGCTAAATATATATTTAAAAAAATTTTGTGCAAAGTGGGCACTTCGCACAAAATTTCTCAAAGCGATCTTGATTAAAGAATTGTGGATATATTAAAATAATAAATTAGTTATTTTATGACTCATTTTTAAATTCAATTTTGCTGTCAAACGAATTTCATTAACAGTTTTTTGTTATTTAGGAACTATATAATGAGCACATTGGTCAATTTTTTAAATAAAGTAAGAATATAATTCAAAATATACTGTCAAAATGGGTATTTGAGTAGAGATGGGCATTTTTTTTTTTTTTTTTTTTTTTTTTTTTTTAGATGAAAACTTTTCGAAATCTACCTCCGCCTGTAGGCCATGCCGAAAGGGATTTTTTAATAAATGCATTAATGTGCTGAGTGATTATTAAGCAAAAATACAAAAAGTGCTTTAAAATTTAATAAATTTTGTATTTCTGCCTAATCAAATTCCTGCTATATTACACAGTCACGAAGTACTTTCTAATTTACACTCATATCATAATATTTCATTTATTTAAGAAATTTTTTTGGTGATCATTTTTATGAAAATATTTCAGATAGGACCAGTACGCTACACATTAATTTTGAAGCAATCGTAAAACATTTTCTTCAAATATATTTTTAATATCGCATAAGTATAAAATATATATGTTGTTAAAGAAACACCAAGACAATGATTAACTAATATGAAATTTCCGAAAAAAATTGATTTTCCGTCATTTTATTTCTTTCATAAATCTTTATCCTCCACTTACCTCGTAATTACTTTTTGAAATTGATCCTTGTAATAGCAAGATATGTCAAAAAATATTGAACATAAGAATTACACAAGCTTTATTTTTTTAGTCTGATTTTATTTTGTTCTGTGTTAAGCGTTGCTTGTGGTTTCTTTGTGATAGGTATGATTGATTTCTGAAGAAGCTCTTCTCGATTTTAAAAAGGAAATTGATTTTATATTTCTTTCATTTGTCATAAATCTTGAGAGAATTTTTTATAATTTTAACTGAATTTAACTTATGCAAAATTTGTTAGCATAAAAATAAAATATATTTTACAAAATGAATATAAGAATAAGTTTCTCATGTTTAAATTACATATCAAATCAAATGCCTGAATACGAATAATGTAGGAAAGAATATGTTATTAAAGAACTGATTTCATTAATATGGCTTAGAATGATAAGGAAACTAGACAGTACCCAACAAATTTGATGGTAAATAACAGGAAAGTTTCTTTAGAAAATTTTTTTAATTAGTTACTTTTAAATTAAGTATTAACAATTTAATAAGGTTCTACATTGCATAAATGTTTCCTATATATTTGAGGCGATAATGGTGCTGTGAGTTCAACTTACTGAATTAATGGAAAACAAATTGTAAAAAAAAAATTAAGTTTAACAAAATAACCAATTATGCTTGCTATTTTTAAATGTGTTAAATATATTAATTAAATAAGTATTTTTTTTTACCAATTACTAAATCATTTTTTTAGAAAAAATACCATTCAGTATTTTCTATTTTTTTTAAACTACGCAATCTTTAAAAGTTTTCATTATTTTTATTTTTTATTGTGACATCCTTAGACATTAAATATAAACTTGATGCTAGCAGTAACCAATTTTTAATATTGTAATAATCAAAAGACTGCCTTCCCTAAATTTGCATAGTATGAAAATGACGCTGTTGCCACTTTTGTCAAAGAATCCTCAGTTATTTTTTCAAACACGAAGTAAATGAAGACATTTGGGGCGGTTAATGTAGACTTTCGGTGTGCGCTCGGAATGGATCTGACCCAGAGAAGTTCATGTGCTGTAATCACGTATTATGAATCTTCAATTTATTTAATACGCTTTATTACGCGAGTTGTATATAATATTGTAGTTGTTGTGCTGTTATTATTTAAAATGTAATTGTTTAACCTGTGTTTAACATTTGAAGCGACGAACACCCCCACACTAGCGCCCCGTATTTGGATTCTGTATTGTTTCATATATATGATATTGTTTTGTTTTGGTTTTGGGTAAGATTATTAGAAAACGTTAATTTCCTAAAATTAAAAAAATATATATATATATTTTTGGTATTGTTTTTTTAAAGCATGGTTTTTGAGTAAGGGAATTTTATGATTTAATCCGTTAATTCTTTTCAGTGGCTTAACTGCATTTTCTTATTCACTAGAGATCATTATTGTGAATTTTGAAAACTATAAAGAATAAAAAAAAAAACCTTGTATGTCTTAAATTCTGTTGATTTTTCTCAAGTCGGAAGAAGAAAATGTCAAGTAATTAATTCTACATTCTGATATCACAAATAATTATCTATAAAAGCAGTAGAGCTGTAGAGTTTGAATTGGAGAAATTTCATGTCATTATTCCATCTTATTTTATAAGTTTTTTAACCTACATAAGTAGGCAACAGATTTTTGATAAAGGCTAAATATATATTTAAAAAAATCTGTCAAAGTGGGCACTTCGCACAAAATTTCTCAAAGCGATCTTGATTAAAGAATTGTGGATATATTAAAATAATAAATTAGTTATTTTATGACTCATTTTTAAATTCAATTTTGCTGTCAAACGAATTTCATTAACAGTTTTTTGTTATTTAGGAACTATATAATGAGCACATTGGTCAATTTTTTAAATAAAGTAAGAATATAATTCAAAATATATTGTCAAAATGGGTATTTGAATAGAGATGGGCATTTTTTTTTTTTTTTTTTTTTTTTTTTTTATTTAGATGAAAACTTTTCGAAATCTACCTCCGCCTGTAGGCCATGCCGAAAGGGATTTTTTTATATCCAGAGTTTTTAGTCCAGCGGAGAAAAATTATTCAATGATACATAAAGAAGCTTCAGCCATTTATTGGGCATGTCAAAAGCTTTATCAGTATCTGGTAGGGACTAAATTTGAATTGGTAAGAGATCATAAACCCCTATTAGCTTTATTTGGAGAAAACCGTACTTTACCACCTATGGTGGCAGGACGGCTCCAAAGGTGGTCACTAGTTTTATCAGGGTTTAACTATACTTTTCGACATACAGGGTGTTTCGCTACCAGACCGACAAATCTTGAGGAATGATAGTAGACACGAAGACAAACATTATAAAATGGGAAACCATGGGGCGCAAATGTCTTCTGTAGGAGCTAGGGGCCATTAAAAGTTAAGGTCCAAAATTTCAAACCATGATAAAAAACGGAAAAATTGTCGATTCGTTTGCAGTTTTCACTAAAATTATTCTTTAAATTACGATTTTTTTTAGAAAAATTTTTAAAAGTTACGTTCAAAAATTGTCGATAGAGGGCGCTTTAGACTTTAGAGTAACGAACAACTACTTTTTACCGTTATTTTGTGCATGTGGTTGAAATTATTCTAAAGTTTAGACTTTAACTTAAATTTTAAGCCCATAATCGGAAACATTGGGATCGGTTAACAAGCAAAAATTTAACTGTGAACATAGGGGGAAATTTTAAACGCTCATAAATATTGGACAAACAAATCGATTTTGTTGCGGTTTGCGTGTAAGTCATTCCCTTGTTAAATATTTTATTCAAAATGACGTACAGGATTGGTGTCCCCATTTTTTGATAGAGGGCGCTTTCGACACATCTCCTAAATTTCAATGGCATTACTCCTAGGTGTTTAACTACCAGACTAACATAGGGATGTGTTAGGGATGCAAAGCGACTCGGAATCACATAGGAATGTAACGTTGAAAATGCCTTTTTAGCGAGTTGTGGTTAAAAGAAGCAGATAAAAAAACAACAGAAACAGGTAGTGAAACATCAACACGTTAATGTGGAATAAAACAATTTAGTTAAGGGTTTTACTACAAAAGGTATCCGAAATTACGACCAGAAGTAGTCGGGCATGCTTGACAGCAGCGATGCATGCAATTCCTCTCACTTTGAAAAATTCCTAGCATCTCGGACAGCTTTCTGGCAGCTACAGAAATTCGAGCTGAGAGAGAGGTCTTCTACTGATGGTATGGGAGTCTCATTCATTCAACTTTTCATTTGACCCCAACAGAAGAAGTCCATACAGATTCAGATTCAGATTGAGCCAGGTTAGGGGGGGGGGGCTACCAATTGGTTTGAGCTCAACTGGCCCCACCCAGCAACGTTCATTAAAAAAATACAGAAAAATTATACACTAATAAAATAAAGGTGGGTAAAAAAAGGAATTGATATAATGAAGTAGGTGCGACGATCTGGCAGGCCAACGAACCGGTCCACCACTACCTATCCATTGCCCTCCATATGTTATGTTGGGGTGTCTGCGAACATCATGCTATAGAGTGGCGCAACGAAAGAGGAACATGTGCTTTTACCAGAAGTTCCGACAGAACGTTTTGTAGAATTATCAATTTGCTTTTTTCTCTGCTTCTTTTAATCCTAACTCGTAAAAAAGGCATTTTCGACGTTATATTATAATATGATTCCAAGTCATCTTTGCATCCCTAACACTTCCTGGAAGTATCTTGGTCTGGTTTTAAAACATACAGGAGTAATGCCATTGAAATTTCGGAGATGTGTCGAAAGCGCCCCCTATCAAAAAATGGGGACACCAATGCTGTATGTCATTTTGAATAAAATAATTACCAAGGGAATGACTTACATGCAAATCGCAACAAAATCGATTTGTTTGTCCAATATTTATGAGCATTTAAAATTTCCCCCTCTGTTCACATTTAATTTTCCCTAGTTAATCGATCCCAATGTTTCCGATTATGGGCTTAAAATTTAAGTTAAAGTCTAAACTTTAGAATAATTTCAACCACATGCACAAAATAACGGTAAAAAGTACTTTTTCGTTACTCTAAAGTATAAAGCCCCTCTATCGACAATTTTTGAACGTAACTTTTAAAAAAATTTCTAAAAAAAATCGTGATTTAAAGAATAATTTTGTGAAAACCGCTAACGAATCGACCCTTTTTTCCGTTTTTTATCATCGTTTGAAATTTCGGACCTTAAATTTTAATGGCCCCTAACTCCTACAGAAGACGTTTGCGCCCCATGGTATCCTGTTTAATAATGTTTGTCTTCGTGTCTACTATCATCCCTCAAAGTTTGTCGGTCTGGTAGCAAAACACCCTGTATAAAAGGTAACCTAAACACACAGGCAGATGTTTTATCCAGATATCCAGTATTTGATAACAAGTTGCTAGAACCCGAAGAATATGATTATGTCCATTTTATCGAAAATGATGTTCCGATTGATTTGTTTAAAGTTCGATCTGAAACTAGAAGAGACCCAATTTTAGGAAAATTGTTTAATTATATAACGTATGGATTCCCTAAAAATGTTACTGATGGTGAGATTAAAAAGTATTTTAGTCGAAAAGATGAATTAAATGTAGATAAGGGTGTAATAATGTAGGGCTATCGTGTTGTGATCCCAACAATGTATAGAAAACATCTGCTTAATGAACTTCATAGTACTCATGAAGGTATAGTTAAAATGAAATGTAATGCTAGGGCTTATTTTTGGTGGTCTGGGTTAGATTCGGATATTGAGAACTTTATCAAAAGTTGTAGAGTTTGTTCTGAATCTAGACCAGAGCCTAAGAAATGCAAAATCATTTCAGAGAACAAAGCTAATTACCCGTTTGAAAGAGTCCATGCAGATTTTTTTAGGTCCTATAAAGGGGAAAATGGTTTTAATAATTGTAGATGCATATTCTAAATGGGTCGATGCATTTGTTATGAAAAATATGGAGGCTAAAACATGCGTTGAAAAGTTTAGGGAGTGTTTTGCTCGTTTCGGTTTACCCAAGATTGTGGAAACTGATAATGGAAGACAGTTTGAATCAGGAGAATTGATTAATTTCTTGCAAATGAATGAGGTAAAATTTCTAACATCTCCACCATTTCATCCGGCTACTAATGGACTTGCTGAGAATGCTGTGAAAAACTGTAAACTTAGCTTAGGTAAATTATTAAAATCACCAACTAATAGCAATGTAAGCTTTGAAACTTTAATGAATAGGTACCTTTTCCACTATAGAAATTCAGTTCACATGACAACAGTGGTTACACCCACTAGTTTAATTTTTAAAAATATAGTTAGAACTAGATTAGATTTGTTGAAAGATACAAATAAATCGGGTATGGTGGTTACTAAGGGCGCCAGAGAGGAAGTATTCAAAGAAGGGGATAGAGTATTGTGTAGAGATTACCGAAATCCAAACAAGAAGGGTTGGGTTCATTGCACATTCGATGAAGTGTTGGGTGATAGAATATATATGTGTAAACTAACTAATGAGGATTTAATTTGGAAAAGACATTTGGATCAAATTATAGCAGATAAAAGTACTTATGATTCTGGAAGTTAGATAAATAAAAAGGACAGTAACAACTTCAGTTCAAATTTTGATACTACTAATTTTAATAACAGGAGAGTTATGGATAATGTTGATAACCAGTTTAGATATAATGAACTCCCATATCCAAATACGAATGTTGATGTACCATCAGACGAACCTCAAAATGATACTGAAATTACTGATCAAAATATATCATTAAAACCAACAATCTCTCATCCAAATGAATTAAAATGTAATAGAGACAATAGTTATTCCCAATCAGTAAAATTAAATATACATGAACGCCCTAAGAGTCATATAAAACCTGTTGTACGTCTTAACTTGTAGAGGAGGGTATTGTAATGTATTCTCACTCCATATATCAACCTCCATATGTTTTATATTTATTGTTCAACTCAACTTGATATAATATTTATTTATGAAACTTACTTATGTGGATCTGGCAAATTCCATGGTTGTTAAAATTGTAATAAAGATGCTGTGAATACGCGACTTTTGTGTCTATTTTATTTATCTTAATGGATTCGTATGAATTATTTAATTATGTATAGTAAAGACACTACATTACCCATTCTGTTTTATCACTTTTCTGTAATTTTTAGTATCTGTAAGTTATGATTTTGATGAATAACTAAAATGAATTTTTGTTTATCCATTTTAGAATGCAAATGAAATAAGATGGTCAGATTTTTTCTGATGGAAGAAAGTTTAACTGTGTCTATCTGCAATGATTAGCGAAATTACAATTGTGGAGATTAGGGTAAGCGTAGTTCAGGACACATTTCTATGTATCTGGGACTCAGATTATTATTTTTTTTGATAATCATAGATATTAATTTAAAATCACAATGAAAGTTCATTGGAAACTCATCTCTTCTATATCAAATTTTCAAAAATGCACCGGCATGCCCAGGATCAAGCAAGACGGTCGTTCTGACAAGTCAAGCTATAAAAAATGCTAACTCTGCATTACAAACAACCACCAAAAGCCAAACATGAAAACCACATACCTGTTTATTCTATTTAAGGCATCTTCTCCATGTTAAATCGACCGAACATGGCATTTTAAAATGCCAAATAGCAAACTACATTTTTAAAAATGTTGCTCTAGTTTGAACCAATTTTGGTGCTTAGTAGCTTCTACCATAAAATGGTAAAATCTCGTCCCAAAACTTGGAGTTTTTTCTTTAAAACTCGTTCTAACTTTTGGAACTATGCTTCAAGAGGAGCTCAAAATATTGGTTCAAGATTTCACCATCTTATAGTGGCGTCTGCTGAGAATGAAAATTTGGTTCAAAGTAGGACAAAATTTTTAACAGTGCAGAAAACATTTCAGAAAAATGAAACGAATACTAGACGAAACTAATGAAGAAATTGTTTAATTTGAGAATAAATTAATTTTCATAAATTTATCATAAACTAAGGTATCGGATTAAAAAAAATCAAGATACTGAAAATGATCAGGGCAGGGCTCCCAAATGGTTCACCAACTGAACATCAATATTTTCTTAGAAAAATTTTCTATTTAGATTTTTCTGGTGAATTGCGCAGAAAACACCTTCGAAGATTAATTCTAGCGCAAATACTGCAGAAACCTACCATGAAATTTTCTGTAAAAAATAGTGATGTTCAGTTCGCGGACCATTTGGGAGCTATGTCGGAGGCTTTTCACAGTCACAAATATTAATTAATATATCATAGATACTTGAATAATGGATAGAAAACAGTACGTATTGCATTTTTGGACAAATATTAACTCAATTTACGTGCTTTCATAAAATTCACTCTCAATAAATAAATAAATAAATAAATAAATTTTGATTTTTAATTAGCGAAAAATTATTAATTTCTTCTAAAAATAACAAATTATGCCAAACATCGATAAACCCGTCAAAACATTTTATAAAGTGTGTGTTCATTTCTTTTTGCATTAATTTCATCGAAGTAAATGATCGAAATCCAAATAGTATTTTCGCTGTTAGCAAAAATGATTTTGACCAATGAGAAGCCCGAATTTTTGAGAATTTCTATAAATGTGGTGGAGTTACTATGCAATAGAAGTTGTAGATTTTTAAAAGTGTATGTTGTATAGAAAATTTTGAAACTTTAACCGGGATTGAGATAGATTTCTTGCTGATCAACGAAATGAGAATGAACAATCAAAAGCCTGCGTTTTCGCTAACAGTGAAACAGTTGTAAAGCTGCAGGCGAACTTGTTTCACTAATCAACAAAAATTCTATTGTATTTTCAGTACTTTTACTTCTCGTAACAGAAAATTCAGACGGTTTGAAATAGCTTTATTAGAATTTAATTTATTTTTTCTTCTCACATATTTTTTTTATTTAAAGTTTTTTTATATTTTGAATAATAATTTGGTATACCTGTTTACAAAATGTTCGTTAATTATTTATCGTTTCAAAAAAGTTAAAAAACAAACATGATTTTTTAAATTTTAATTTAGCATTATTTCTAAAATAAAATTACAGAAAATGAATCTATTTATTTTAACCTTCCGTCGTGCGCGCCGTTGTAAAAAGTACAACTTTCACATTGTTTTTACTTTTAAAAAAAGATTCATTTCAAGCAGTAAGGGGTTTTAATCACCGTTTTTATTCGTTTATTGGATCTCTTTACCCAGTTCCTAAAAGTTATTTATATTTCCGATTGCGCAGTTAGCTGAACCTGCCATTTTTATCTGTTAATAGTGCATGAAATGCGCAAGGTTAATCTATAAAAAAACCTTCAAAAAAGCAAATCTTATGCTTAATATGGAAAGCGACAATATAGATGCAATATAGGACAAGTTTTGTAAATTCGAAATTACTTAATTATTGTATAGTAATCCATTATTACTTTTTAGTCTTTGTGATTGTAGTAGCAAGTAGCTTTTTATACATCTAAACTTCTGCTTTGTTATGCAAGGTTCGTACACTCCTTATATATTCTAAAGACTCTGACAACACTATTAATGATAAGAAAATTAATATTTAATTTTGAAGAAGATAATTTCCAACCATCCCCTTTATTCTCAAATTTCTCAGTGATTCTCTACAGTGAAATACTTTGAATATACTTTTAAAATTGTGCGAACCCTGTTATGTTATAACAAAATAAGTGCATTGCGGAATACCTTCATAAATTGTGATCAGAGATAACTTATATAATATTTGTAAGTTAAATTATTTGTAAAATTAAAATAAAGCAGCAAAATAATTGATTGGTTTTAGTCTGTTGTACAATATACAACGCGCGCCCGTTCATGTGATGAAAAGTTGCGCGGCCGACGAAAGGTTAACACATTTATAAATGGAAAACATTGTTGATACATAAGACATAAGACTGCGGTGAATCTCATCAATACAAATTACATTACTCTGAAAACCCATTATCTCATTATCTGCTTAATATCACATGTATCTTTCTTTTTCAGGCATCGCATTTTCTGCATAATTATAAACATTTCACTTTTTCACACACTTCAGAATGAAAAATTTCAACTTAAGTAATTTTGTTGGATCATGAAATCATTGATCATTTTGTGATCAGCTCATAATACAGGGTAATTCGTAATAAAATCATGAAAATACATTTCATCGCTTAATCTTATAAAGATTTTAAACTATTCGATAAATGTATTATTGTTATTTTGAGCCCATATCACTGTTAAATTTAAAAAGAAGGGCTTGCACTTTAATCACATATTTTTCTTAAATATACAAACAAAATTTGTTATTGATTTTAATATCTTTCTTAATTCATAAATGCATATTTATAAATTTTATGCGAATAATATTGATCCTTTTGCTACGATATTTTATGCAAAACTTTTACTCTTTTATCACCGGTTTTTCCAAATAGAAATGTTTGCATTATAAAATCGGAAATATGCGCCGATTCAATAAGGCAAGCTTACAATAAACAAGTAGGTAAGTGTAATCGCTGAATGCACAGAGCGTTTCGTTTAATATTTCTTTCGAAACAACTTATCCTTTAATTATTAAAACAAATTGATTTATAATTATTAAATTCTTACATAGGTGGTAAAAATAAATTTAATTTTAAAATAATTGTAAAACGTACTTATTTATTAAATCAAATTAAAAATGTTCAAATCAAATTATTTAAATAAATTTTTTTGAAAATTCAATATTTAAAAATATTAGCTGTGATATGAATAAAATTTTAAATTTCTAAAAAGGAAAAAAAAAGTTAAACGAAATTTAAAATGCCGATTCATTAATGAATCGCAACAGCTTTTTAAGTATCGAAATAATGGAGGTAAATAATGGAAGAAACATACATCAGGGCTCTGAAATTTTCCGCCAACTGAACATCAGTATTTTCTTTGAAAGATATCCATTTTAAATTTTTCTTGCAAATTGCACATAAATCACCTTCGGAAGTTAGTTTTACTATAAACCTGCTATAATTTTTTCTTTAAAAAATATTGGTGTCCACTTCGAGGACCATTTGTAAGCCCTGATATATTCATTTTTACTGGTGGAAGTTTACTTTCACGGTAGTCTGGACTTTCGTTTCAGCCATAATGTGAAAACCTAGAAAATCGTATGTCTGTGTCAGTAAAAAAGATTATATTACCCGGGCAAATCGACACCAGTAAAAGCAGAAAGTTTTAATATATTTCTGAAAAAAAAAAAAATTTCCAAATATAAGACACTTAAATAAGACGAAATTTTGTAAACAAATGGTTGGGAAGTTTTCACCGGCGGTAATCAGAAACAGTTGATCCGATAAAAAATTGTATTACACTTATATCCAGTATTCCCAGTGGTGTACTTTTTCTAAATTCAAATATTTGTTGATTAGCGTCACTTTTCGAATTAGTAAAATTCGCTTTATTTAACCTTGTTTAGTTGCATAATATTTAACACGAAAACAAGGAGATTTTTTTTTCATTTCAGAGAAGTGCTGCCAATTAAGGAATCTGAATTTTAAAAAATAGCCAACTGGCAACAGTGCTTACGTCTCTTCCCCTTGATTCATAACTCCATTATCTCAACAGAATATTCTGTATGATCAAGATCATCTTACAAAACAAATTGCCTTCTAATTCTTTCACAGCAGATTTTGTCTCTGAAAAGTATATTTTTATGAAGAATGAGCGTACATATGCGTGGATGATTTATACTATATTTTGCTGAACTTATTTTCAAACGATTTCGCTTCTAAATAAAAGAAACTGTGGCCACTTGGGAAACTTTTATCATTTTAAGTCACAGCTCTATACTTTGTTTGATAGCAAACTGGATTTTATTTCTGTTATATTTCTTCTCATTCTTTAAAAACGTACATAATCTTACGCTAGTCATCAAAACACTGACAACTAATATTAAAATTATGGTACTATTATTTTCAAATTTCTTGCTTCAGTTTTAACTCTATAATTCGCTTGATAGAATACGTTCAAGGTACTCCGTAATGCAGAGAATCTGAATTCACATCAGAATATTAAAAAAAAAAATCGCTTTATCTTATGACGGAATGTTTGTTATTAAATAATACAAATATTACTCTTTTAAATTTCTGGTATGAATTTGGAATATCTAAATTTAAAAAATCCACTAAATTGAAAATATCGTTTGTAATATTTTATATACTACCACTGGCATTACAGCGTTAATATTTTAAATGCCCTTTGTGCATAGGATCGCTGACATCGGCCTCAAACGGGCTAATTTTTACATTTTTAATTTTGGTTGCAGACGTTTTTATCAGGTTATTTTCAATTGGGAACCGGTTATATAAGTGACAATATCCTTTAACAACTGCAATCCAAACAAGTTGGAAATTGCACGTAAAGCGTAGCAAATGAGGTGCGTTCGTTGATAACGAAGTTTTAAAATATTCAGATCTTGCTAATATAGTAGAGCGTACTTTCGATACAGTATAGTGGTCGAAATCTTTGTGTTCCTGTAAATAGGCAGGGAGTAATTATTATTATACTTCATTAACGTATATCTTATTCATAAAATGTGAAGTAGTTTAATATAATTAACACACCTCCCAAAAATTGTTTCCCCGTATAACATTATTTAGTGGAATACATTTGTGTGGCCCTGTAATTTAATAATATATATTCTTTGCATCACAGATTACACAAAATGTATTTTTAGTACATATTTCATAGATTCATGTCGATTCTATTATATTCAAATCAGTGTAACACCATTAAAATGCATTTGAAACTTTTTTCCCCATTGACCGTAATGTAACGGAATACTTTTGATTGTCTCTGTAATTGATCAATGCATCCGATTTTCATAACATTTGAAATGACTCGAAAAAATTATGTAATAAATATACGTTTTAAATTTCAAACGATTAAAATGCATTTGAAACTTTTTCCCCATTGACCGTAATGTAACGGAATCCTTTTGATTGTCCCTGTAATTGATCTATCCATACGATTTTCATAAAATTTGAAATGACTCGACAAAATTATGCAATAAATATACGTTTTAAATTTCAAACGATTAAAATGCATTTAAAACTTTTTTCCCCATTGACCGTAATGTAACGGAATCCTTTTGATTGTCCCTGTAATTGATCTATCCATCCGATTATCATAAAATTTGAAATGACTCGACAAAATTATGTAATAATTATGTATTTTAAATTTCAAACGATTCGGTTGGGTAGTTTTTGCGTTGTTATATGCGGACGGACAGACAGACAGACAGACGGACAGACAGACAGACAGACGGACAGACAGACAGACGGACAGACAGACAGACGGACGGACTGAGCGACAACAATAGGTGCTACGTATTTACATAATTACGAACGCACCTAAAAACGAATGAAAAAGCATGACTGGTTGGAGATCGACAACTGCTATCCTGAACATTTAATTATGAGCGAGAAATAAAAAAAAAATACCCCCGTAAATTTAAAACTAACTCTGACGTTTCTTCGCATGTTATTATAGGTTGTTAATTGTTCAATATCCACAGAAATTAAATCACTTTGCTAATAAACATCGGCCGAATTTTTTAGGCCTTTATTCATTATTACGAAGCATAAATATATGGTTGTTGCTATTTGAAATTTTAATGTTTTTGTCTCAGTAGCCGTAGAAAGACGCATCGTTTATTCTCCTTTATATTTTTAGTCGTATAGTTTTAAATACCTACATGTCAGATATCCTTTTCATTTTTTCTTTGTTGTTGCAAGCGTTGCAACAAAGTGTGGCAAGTATGCAATATCCTGCAAAAGATTTTTGTCATACAGATACACATTGCTTGGAACACAGAGTCGCTTTCTCCAATAATACCTTTATTTTAAGAATAAAGACATTAGAATAATCTGAATTTTTAGCGTCTTGGTTTAATCCTTGAGGGGAAGTGGGATATATATCATTCCATCTAATTTTAAAAGATTCAAACCAGAAACTTTTATCGAAACTTTATGTTTTTATCTTTGGGGGGATATTGTTGAAAAAAATGCTTTTCTTTATTTTAAAATAAAGTTTTTCGATTGTTCCGCTGATAGTTAAATATTACAGAGACATTATTGCTTAATGATAGGGGTTAATCAGCCTGGTATTTTGCAAGGCTCCCAAATGGTCCGCCAACTCAACATCAGAATTTTCTTAGTAAAATTTTCCTCTTATATTTTTGTTGCAAACTGCCAAGAAACCAAATTTGGAAGTCAATTCTAGCGCAACATCTGCAGAAAGGTATGAAATTTTCCGTTAAAAGATATTGATGTCCAGTTCGCGGACCATTTGGGAGACCTGATTTTGTATGGATTAACCGTTCGATTATGGTCTAGAATCGGAGACTATTTTTATGTTCAGTCGTACCTCAATTTACAAAATCATTTTCTCTGTGCTAGATATTTTTTGAAAATGTCCTACTGTAAGTATGTGACACAGAATAGTTTTCGAAAATTGGAAGGGATATAAGAGACAAACAGTTGCTTTTACACACGGTTTTCCAATTCCACAATCAAGATATTAAGTTAAAAATATGTTTTTTTTTTCATGTGACTCTATTACAGCAATATACAACAGAATGTTAGCCTTCTGATACTCTGTTTTAAGCTTACTAAATAGAGAAGAAAAAATCCGAAATTTAATTTCGTTCTATTATCTTTACATAAACTATTTAGCTACTATCTTTGATTAGAAGTCACGATTCTACAACTTTTGTTCTAGGAAATGAGACAAGCACTATCTACGAAAATTTTATTACCAATATAAACATATTTGTTTGCGACATAATATCTATTGAACAAATCGTAGCAGTGATGAAAGAGAAAATCCTCGTCTAACTTTTCATTTCACTCATGGATGTAACATCTGCCGAGATTAAAGTACTGAAGTTTTAGCCACTGATGCGTTACTGTAAATTTTATTTCTTTTGTTTTTAATTTATTTCCAAATGTTACTTTTAATCTGGCATTTCTGCCCTTTTATATTATATATACGTATTGAAGTTTTATTGTTTATTCAGCATGACAAAAATAGAAATGTTTATACTTTTCGAACATCAACGTCATAAGATAAATTAAGAAAATGTATTTTACTATTCTTTAACTCGTTTTCAACAACAAAGAAGAATGTATATATATATATATATATATATATATATATATATATACTGAGTATCTGAATTTAGGTAATACAATTTAATCCATTTTTGACGTAGGAGGTCAAATCAACGAATTCTCTTACATTTATTATTGCGTATGATTTGAACGCATAAGAAATAAAAGTGAAATTCACAGAACACGAGCATAGGCATTTTATACTTAGCAATATTAAGTTAATAATACCGAATAAAACAAGTTTCTTTTTTCATAACTATCTAATAGTTTATTTGTATTTAAATTTATATAATTATTTTTATTTCATTTCTATGTGAATGGACACTTTAATATATTATTCCCTTGACAAAATCCATTTTTAAAAACACTACAAGGCTGTTTTTAAGTACATTCGTAATTATGTAAATACGTAGCACCTATACAGGGTGTTTCTAAATTCATGGTACAAACTTTAAGGGGTGATAGTACAAATCAAGACAAACAATATATAATAGGAAACTAAGGGTCCCAAACGTCTTCCGAAGGAGATAGGTGCCATTAAAGTTTAGGGTCCAAAAATTCAAATGATTATAAAAAACAGAAAAAGTGGTCGATTCATTTGCAGTTTTCACTAAAACTATTCTTTATGTCAGTATTGTCTTGAAAATAAATTGTAAAGATAAATTTAAAAAAATGCCGATAGAGGGCGCTTTAGACTTTGCAGTAACGAACAACTACTTTTTACCGTTATTTTTTGCATCTCATTAAAAGTATTCGGTTGCTTAGACATAAACTTAAATTTTGAGCTCAAAATCTAAATCGTTGGGATTGGTTAAGCAGCGCAAACTAAACCGTGGAAGGAGGTTCAAATTCCAAATGATTATAAAAAACGGAAAAATTGGTCAAATGATTTGATATTTTCATTAAAATTATTCTTTATGTCAGTATTATCTTGAAAATAAATTATAAAGATCAAATTCAAAAAATGCCGATAGAGGGCGCTTTAGACTGTGGAGTAACATACAACCATTTTTTTACCGTTATTTTTGGCATCTCATGAAATTTTTTTAGAAGTTTAGACATAAACTTAAATTTTGAGGTGAAAATCTGAATCGTTGGGAGTGGTTAAGTAGCGCAAACTGAACTGTGTTCAATGGGGGTGGGGAGGTTCAAATTTCAAATTATTATAAAAAACGGAAAAATTGGTCGATTCGTTTGCCGTTTTTGCTAAAACTATTCTTTATGTCAATATTTCCTTGAAAATAAATTTTAAAGATTAATTTCAAAAAATACCGTTAGAGGGCGCCTTAAACTTTGGAGTAACCAACAACTATTTCTAACCGTTATTTTTTGTATCTAATTAAATGCTTGTATCTAATTAAATGCTTAATGTTCAAACTTAAATTTTGAGCTCAATATCTGCATCGTTGTGAGTAATTAAGTAGCGGAAAATTGAAATGTGTTCGAGGGGTGGGGAGGGTAACATTTCAACTCCTGAACACATTTCAGTTTGCGCTTCTTAACCCCTCCCATCGATTTAGAATTTGAGCTTAAAATTTAAATGTAAGCATTTGCAAGCATTTACTTAGATACAAAAAATAACGTTGACAATAGTTGTTGGTTACTCTAAATTTTAAGGCGCCCTCTAACGGTATTTCTTGAAATTAATCTTTAAAATTAATTTTCAAGGAAATATTGACATAAAGAATAGTTTTAGCGAAAACGGCAAACGAATCGACCAAATTTTCCGTTTTTTATAACCATTTGAAATTTGAACCTGCCCACCCCCATTGAACACAGTTTAGTTTGTGCTACTTAACCACACCCAACGATTCATATTTTCATCTCAAAATTTAAGTTTATGTCTAAGCTTCTAAAAAAATTTTATGAGGTGCAAAAATAACGGTAAAAAATAGTTGTACGTTACTCCAAAGTCTAAAGCGCCCTCTATCGGCATTTTTTGAATTTGATCTTTATAATTTATTTTCATGATAATACTGACATAAAGAATAATTTTAGCGAAAATCGCAAATCAATTAACCAATTTTTCCGTTTTTTATAATCATTTGAAATTTGAATCTCCCCCCACAGTTCGGTTTGCGCTACTTAACCACTCCCAACGATTTAGATTTTGAGCTCGAAATTTAAGTTTATGTCTAAACTTTTAAAAAAAATTAATGAGATGCAAAATATAACGGTAAAAAATAGTTGTTCGTTACTCCAAAGTCTAAAGCGCCCTCTATCGGCACTTTTTGAAATTTATCTTTACAATTTATTTTCAAGACAATACTGACATAAAGAATAGTTTTAGTGAAAACCGCAAACGAATCGACCAATTTTTCTGTTTTTTATAATCATTTGAATTTTTGGACCCTAAACTTTAATGGCGCCTATCTCCTTCGGAAGACGTTTGGGACCCTTAGTTTCCTATTTAATATTGTTTGTCTTGATGTGTACTATCACCCCTTAAAGTTTGTACCATGAATTTATAAACACCCTGTAGTTGTCGTTCATTTCACCGCCTATCTCTTTGTCAGCCTGTCTGTATGTCTGTCTGTCAGTCTGTCCACTTGTAACAACGCAAAAACTACTCTACCGAATCATTTGACGTTTAAAATTTATAGTTATTACATAATTTGTCGAGTCAATTTAAATTTTAGGAAAAGTGAAAGCATAGTTCAATTACAAGGACAATCAAAGTATTCCAATCCATTACGGTAAACGGGAAAAAAAGTTTCAAGTGCTTAGCGTTAGATTCTTTCGAACATAATAAAATTGATATGAATCTATGAAATATACACTATAGTATAGATTCTATGCAATCTGTGGTTCAAAGAACATTTGTTATTGATTCACAGGGCCAAATAAAAGTATTCCATTACATAATATATAGGGAGAACATTATTTGCCGCGCGTTTTAGATGTATTAAAAATTTTGAAATTGATATGCGTTGCTGAGGATTACTGCAAATTATATTCTGTTTAATAGAAGACAGATAGTATTTACAGGGACACATAAAAGATTAGGCTACTAAGCTGTATCCGAAATTTTGTGTACTATTACACCAAGCTCTGAATATTTTTAATTCCGTTCGTAACTAGATAAATACGTAGTACTTATAGTTGTCATTCAGTCTGTCCGTATATACCAGAGCAATAACTACCTAACCAAATCGTTTGAGAGCTAAAATTTATAATTATTGCATAATTTTGTCGAATCATTTAAAATTTTATGAAAATTAAATGTATAGTTTAATTACAGGGACAATCAAAAGTATTCCATTTTATTATAGTCAATACGAAAAAAATAGTTTAAAGTACATTTTAATGATGCTACACACTTTCGAATATTATAGAATTGGCATAAATCTACGAAATGTATATTAAAATATACATTCTGTACAATCTATGATGCAAACAGTATTTATTATTAATTTACAGGGCCACACAAAAGTATTCCATTGCGTAATGGTATAGGGGAAGACATTGTTTGGGGGTATTTTAAAATTATATTAACCTCAACAACGTATATCAATTTCATAAAATATGAATGAAATTGATATACTTTGTTGAAGTTTAATATAAGTTACTCCCTGTGTAATAGAAAGCAGAGAGTATTTACAGAAAAACACAAATAACAACGACCATTATACTGAATTCAAGTATTGTATTCTATAACAGCAAGAATAGAATATTTTTATAACTTCGTTATAGTACGAATGCACCGCATTTGCTGCGCTTCTCGGGCAATTTCCAACTTATTTCATATTCCTTTCATTTTTATTGTAATGCTCATTTATTTCAAATGCTCATACATATTCTATTAGAATCGTTTGTTTTGTGACTACCATGTTGAATATCTTTTATGTGTTTAACCTTTTCGGGCGCAGTGGTCCCATGTCCTGGACAACCTAATTTTAATTCCAAACTTACAAAGGAAACAAATAATATTTTAATAAAGCTTTGATTTTACAGTGAAAGTTTAAAGTAACACTTTTTTATTTATTTTATTTATTTATAACTAAAGAAGTCGTTTTAAAATTCAGTCATCATTCAATCATTTAATCATTTTCTTAACATAATTTTTCTGCGTCAGAAAGGTTTAAGCATTTTAAAACCTCTTTTCTACGCTTATCAGAGGGAACACTTTACCTCGTTTTTCTTCCATGATTTGGAAATAGGCTCACGCATTTAAATCCTTTTATTGTTCCTTTGTAACCCCCCCTCCCCCGCTTGCAGTAAGAATACATTCGCCGGCTAGCCTTTATTGGAATACAAGTGTTCGGAAGCAAAATTTTTGTGTTTTTCAGTTATTTTAAATCTACATGCGTCATCAGAAAGATATTTCCTCAGTTAGAATTTCGTATCTAACCCCTAGGTGACGAACGACCCGTATACATGCCGCAAAAAGTGCTCAGAATTCTTGACTATTTCCACCAATAAAATTTTACTGTAAAATTTGCCTTATTTTAGAACTTTTCTTATTTAAAATAGCAGAAATTTCTGTTTAAAAAAATGTGAAAAAACATTACAAATTTCGTTAAAGGCTTCCGTCGCGATGGGTTGATGTCGCGGTAAAGTTTTATTATTATTATTATTATCTAATAATGTAGAGCATGTCGCATTGCTAACGATAAGTTTAAGAAATAGAATCCTGTAATTATTCTTATTGCCATTATATTTCATATCGTGTCAGGCAACATTTGTCTTATTGAGGTCCTACTTATCTAGTGGCTATTTCCATTATCAAACAATGACAGAACGATATGCAATACAATGAAACTACCTTTGAATGAGTTCTGTGCTGCAAACGATGTATTTGGAAATGAACGCTGAGTGCTTTTCGTGGAATTCGCGGAGCGCAGCTTTCTGCGTGCTCCACCGAAATGCTTACAGTTTCTTTTCAAAGTGAGTACTTTCTCTTGCTTGACCAAAGCGGAAAAAAATTAAAAATTTGAAAGCCGATTTAGTCTGTATAAAAATAATTGGATCAACTTCGCCTTACAAGTACAAAAATCAGGAAAATAAGGCCCCACACAAAAGTATTTGAAAAAAGTGCTTATGTTTTTAAATCGTCATTAATCTACAAATAAAAATATTTTACCCCCTTCCCCTTACTTATCTCATTAAATTTAGATTCTAATTTTCTATTGATTGTGCGAATGGTTAGAATTCATCTTAGATTTCATTTTAGACCAATATTTTTAAGGGTAAACAACAATTTGGAAAAGGATATTATATTATTCTAATTAGCAGGTATTTTTTTTCCTACTACCCACAAACATGTGTATTGCATGTATAAGAACTTCTCGAAAGAAAAGGAGTTATCTAATTTTAAATTTTATTATTATTATTTTTTTTTTTTTTTTACAATTTTTGTTTCCCAAAAATATTTTTATTATCGTTCTATAATACTTAAATCTAAGATCTTATCTAAATGAAAATTCTAATTTATTTTATTACATACCTTTCTAAAATCACCCCAAAATAAGCATGTTTGGAGACATAAACCTAATCGGTAATCATTTATCATCGTGTCCAGTGCTATTAGACTAAATAGCAAACGAACACGATTATTGTGGCAATCTTCATATATTTTTTTAATTGTTTACAATGAAAATTATTATTTCCTGCTAATCATGACGCCTTTTTTTCCACTTATTTCTACGCGGTGCATATTATTCACATTTTCTTATATTTTTTCTCTACAACAGTTTTTTTTATTTCTGATTTTAAATTGAAAAAAAAATTAATGTTAAGTAAGAGCAGACGATAAATTCTAAAATATTCAAAACATTTTTTTTAATAAATAAAAATTAATATTATAACCGAAGTTCATTTTATTTCAGTATGAAAGCGGATCAATATTATTTTCGATATTTAACGTCATATATGTTTATAGATTTGTACAATTAATTTATCCGTTCTGCATTTTTTTTCTGACTGAAGTATTACATTCATAAATTAACATTAATCTTATTTAAAAAATAATTGATAATGTGCATGTGACGTCACGCACCCGAAAAAGGATGTACTTCTCAACTTGTGATTCGCAAAAATAATAATTCTTAGAGAGTTAGTAATTTATAGCATATTATTTCCTGCGTATAATACAAAAGAGTGAAATTTATTATATCGACATGAAAATTACATTTAGTTTAGAATTTTCTAATGCAGTTTAATTCGAATTTTTGCCAACCACAAGTTGAGCTGTCGCGAAAAAGCCCAGTTTGTTTACAAACATACATATTATCTATTAAAATCTGTTTTTGTTTCTAGGCAACAAATAAAAGAAAAACGAATAATGAAATAAGTACATTTTGAATTAAAAAAATTCTAAAACAAAATGTTTTATATTATTGGAACACATTCATAAAAAATTACTAAAAATTACGAAAATAACATTAAAAATATGACAAATGCACAGACAAAATTTCAAAATCTTAAGAATCATTTAAGACGTTTATTAAGAAATTTCAGTATCCATAATTTATCATGTAAATCCATTAATCAAAAGAGCTATTTTTTTCAACAAATGAAAAATTTGAAATTTTCTGAATTGCTATAGGGAAACATTATGGTGCAAAATAAAATTCTCTGTATTTTCTGAATAAATGAACAAAACATAACGAATACTATACAGCTAAATCCAGATGCCTCATGAACGTGCTCACTTAATTTCAAGGAAATCGGGTGCTTTTTACAGCAGTTATCGCGGGATAGGCAGCAGACAGAGAGACAGATGGACACAGACAGAAACAAAAAATTTCGTGTCTCCAAAATAAGTCTTCACTGACGTTTCGGCAATAATTGATTCTTCTTTTGAACGGAAATATGGCTCGATATAATAAACCGCGAAAAATATATAATTACATATACATATGTTGGATTCGTAGTTTGTTGTGGATGTCCTGTTTACGTGCAATGTCTTAGTAACTTAATAAACGTGTTCTCATAATGGAAAACTGAGTCCTAATCATTTTACCAGGAAATTAAGGAAGCGCGCAGGCCTAAAAGACCCGGAGTACGTATGGTTTTTACAATTACAACCACTAATTTTTTTAAAGTAATCTTCAACTTATTTTATAGCAAGATTGGTAAAAAAATGTTTCCGTCTAAATAAAGCGACGGTTTTAATTTGTTTTTATTCGTGACAAAGTTAAAACCATTCATACCCTGGGTAAGCGCGCGTTCTCCCGGGTTAACAAAATTCTGTCTTGTGCCAAATTTGATAATGGTGGCTGAAAACTTTTATGCAATAGCTATAACCAATAATTTTGAACTTCTATTTTGTGGTTTTGAGTGGAGTCTGCCTTATAAAAATTAGTGATAGACAATGGGTACACTGATAAAAATCTGCAGCTGTAGCTACATAATCACTCTGCCGCTTTTATATTAAATGATTATTTTACGGAGCATTTTCTTTGATCAAATTAAAGATATCCTATACAAACGGTGGATTAACTACGCCTCTACAGCTGCAAATTTCTAATGTTCATATTCACCATCTACCTCAAACTAGAATAATCTCAGTTGAAAGCTCAAATGATACTCCCGATTTACTTGATTGGGCGTGATAGCGGCGGAAATGAAATCAGATAAAAGATGGATATAATTTTCTCTTTCAATCCAGGTTTTCTAAGTGAGGTAAATGGTGAATACGAGAATAATAGTGTATAATTACTAGAAAGCCATAAAATTGGCAATAAGTGATTATATAAAGATTACCGCACCCTCATGTAACTTTATCATCCAATAATAAGTGTATATTATAAAAACAGTACATATATATGTATATTTATTTATATCTTTATTATTTTCAGATAAAACTCCACGACGTGTCAAAATATGTAAAATTTAGCTATATTCTTTAAAATGGTAACTAATTATATTTTTTATTTTTCAAATATATTATCCGTTAATATAACAAATCCTATGAATTTCATATGCTTGTTTCTGAAAGACGTAATTTCTTAGATAATTCAGTTTAGTTATTTACAGTAAACATAACTGTAATTTAAACTTTAGTCATGTCTTCTTTTTTAATATAATTAATAGTAAAAAGATTTGTCTTACTTAGAAATCTTCGTTATAGCATCATAGAACATATCTTTACTTTTCTAATAACTCTAAAAAAAGCAAAAGAAAAAATCAGTAAAAAAAAGCGAAGAAAAAATCCAAAATTTAATTTCTTTCCATTTACTTTAGATGAAATATTTATTATATTTTACCAGGATGTATGATTCCAAAAGTTTATTGTGATAAACGTGAAGTTACGGGGTACAATTTTATTATCCACATAAACTGATTTGCTACATACCTGGTCTCATGTGGACAAAAATGAAATGGGATTAAGAAAAAAGAAAATATTTTTACCATGGATAATCTGTCGGTTTCAATAATAGATATAGTGTCTGCTGATGTTAAAGTAGAGGATTGCTATTTACTAATGCGTTGTAGAGTTTTTTTTTTTGTTGTTGTTGTTGTTGTTTTTTCCTACTAATTTCTTTTCTCAATTTTTTCCTTTAATTCTGCTCTTCTTTCAGCTTACTGATTCGATTTTTTTATTCGGGAATTAACGTTTATTTTTTATTATTTAGCTGAAAGACAGAACTAGTAGAACTATATTTTAACCTTTTCAGGGGAAAAGTACTAGTGTTCGCAAAATGGGGAAATAATTGAGTCACACCAGTAATTAGAAGAAAATTTAGTTATAAATTTTTAACCGTATGCTTTCGCGAACTCAAAATAAGTGAAATTTTAAAACAAAAATTCCTGGGCCAATGTGGCAATTAAGAATCATAATTAGGTTATGTCTTGACTTTCAAGGATTTAATAGTAACTTCTTCAGATAAAATAATAAAATCTACTAAGCGTCTTTCTTCATTTGTTTCAGAAAAAAACTTTTTTTTTCATTGTTACGATTCCGTTCTTAAGAAAAATTGAGTCATTATAAGATCTGTAATGCTTTTCTCAATCGGTCTGTCACAGTCATATTTTCGTAAACTATGGAAATTGGAAAGATTAATTTGGCTGTTGACGCACATAACTTAAAATTGTTAACTTGAGAGTAATCATATTTTAGGAACGCTAGTGGTCGCGTCCGGTATTTTTCCACCGGTTCTTGCTACCGAAAAGAATAACTTTCGAACAGATATCAATAATTATTCAGTTAATACATTTCAAGGTAGTTATATAGTTTCACTTTACGGAAATTACTCAGTATTCACATATGCTGTGAAATATTTGGAAATGATGAATATAAACTGTCACTAATGATTCCGTTTTGCTCTTTTTGACGAATTTCTAATTTTCTTATCTATGCATACTTGAAAAAAAATTACACTTTCTATCGAAGTTTAAAGAACTGCTTACATCACCCACTAAAATCTATGACATTCGACAAAGGTTCCTGTAAAACATTACTTTAAATGAAGAACGCCAAATTTTCACCAATCAAAAATGTGAGTATAATGTTGTAATTTTTCAAAACTAAACTTTTAGTTTTTGAAGGAATTTTTAAACTTTTTAAATATTTTATTTTTATTATTAACTAATTTATCTTTTTAAATGCTTTAAAAAATCTATGTTAATAGTCCGTTAAGGTATATAAATGGTATGGAATTTCCAAGGACTCTGGCACCACTATAAAAAATAAGAAAATTTACATTTAATTTTTAAACCACAACATTCGTAATCCCCACGTTCATTCACAGATTTTAGACTATTTTTCTGCAATGAAACACTTTGAAAATATTCTTAAAATTTAGTGGTAGAACTGTGCGATCCCTGATTATAATTTAAAGATAGATACTTCAAGATCTATTTTTTTTTTCGTGAAACTCAATTCGTGTAAATAATCAGCAAAATTTTCCCAGTTTTAGGGTATATTCGAAAAAACGCTTTTCCACCTTCAACAGCTCGAAATTTTCTAATACAATTTCAGACGCATTTTTAAAAGTAGACACATGCAACTTGATGAGAGGATTTTTGAACTGATGTATAAGGTGCCGTGTGATGTCTTTTTACACTCGATTCATTAGAATTTGATTTATTAACAATTGTTGGGTTCTTTTTTTTTATACTACTACAGACCATAAATTAATTAATAAAAAAAAATCTCATTCAATAAAATAGTTTTTTTCATATAAGCATTACTATATAATCACTCATTTCTACACTTTTATTTCTTGATTAGTTCAAATACTTCATCTATCTTACTACTGAATTAACTGAGATCAGGACTAGACTACCTGCTATATGAATTTTGTTGTAATTTACGATAATCAAAACAAAAGGAGATTTCATAAGGATAAATACTATTAGAAAACCCCAAGAAGTTAAGAAATTACAGAATTAAGAAAGAATACAAAGATAAAATTTAAAACGAATAAAAAAAAACAGATTCATTAAGTTTCCATACATATTAATGATTTCCAGTAAGTAATAATGGTAACACAACAAAATTCTCAATCTGTCTAGATCTCAGATGTAGCATATAAGGTTCTGTAGCAGTGAACCCAATATTTTGCCAATGTTGTTTTATGGGATATCACACTCGCATAGACAACATCAAAGCTCAAGACCTTTACTAAAAATTCAAAAGATAGAAGAAATACCCTGGAATCTCCCATCTATTTGTGGGGAGCAAAGAAAGAGAAATTTTTGTATAAGCAATAAGATTTCTATAATATAAACACTAGTATCCCATAATATAACAATGACATTGTGGTCAAAAGGTATAGTGTTAGTACATCTATTTTAATTTCTCCATTCTTTTTTTTTTTTTTTTTTTTTTTTTTTTTTTTTGATGAGTTAATTCATTTTAAATCATGTGAACTTCTCAACAGTTTCGCTTTAAAGATTCTATTAATTAGCTAAATATCCTTACTCAGTTTAAGATAATAGCATATTTATTAATAAGTGTTTATATGATTTCCAGCCTGATAAGTTACTTTAAAATTCTGAATAAAAAAGTAATGGTTGAAAACTATTTTTGCATTTAAACATTCAAAGAAACTACTTTAATTTCATGGTATTACAAAATTTAGTATAGTTATTTTGACACTATTGAGATTAAAATTCAAATAAACTAATATCAAGGTAGGATAAATAAAAAAAAATTAAAGAACTATACTAAAGCATATCCTTTAAATACATTCTCCTTTATTTAATTTAACATAAAAAAAAAGGCATCTGAATTCACTAATCACACATTTTGTTGCAAACATATGGGAATACTGAATCATAACATGAATATTCACTAGGTTAAAAATAGTTTCAGAACAAATACAAAATATTTTTCTTACCTACAGCTATCTCTACCATTCACCCAATTAGGGTACTTTCATTTGCATTATTAACGTTGATTACAAATTTTCCTTGCACCGGATCACTTTTTTTATACTAATTTATGGCGATTCTGTTGCCCAATTTAGGTTTGGAGTAAACTTTGAAAACAGTCTCTACGCTGACTTCCCTTCATCTGAAACGGTACACAGGGCTACGATAAGTTTCTGTTGCACAAATTAAACTTGGATTTGTATTTGAATTCAGTCTCTACGCTGACTTCCCTTCATCTGAAACGGTACGCGTGGCTACGATAAGTTTCTGTTGCACAAATTAAACTTGGATTTGTATTTGAATACAGTCTCTACGCTGACTCCCTTCATCTGAAACGGTATGCGGGGCTACGATAAGCTTCTGTTGTACAAATTAAACTTGGATTTGTATTTGAATACAGTCTCTACGCTGACTCCCTTCATCTGAAACGGTTCGCATGGTTACGACAACTTCATGAGGGTTTGCGACATAATCGCCTATCATCCCTCAGCGACACGAATCAATTTTATGGCGTTTTGGATATCCACATCTCATCCGGAGAAATATTTGAAACAGAAAAATTCTTGGACGACCATCGACACATGCTAACAGTCATTTGCTGCCAAGGGCAATTTATTCCGCTGCTCTCGTCGAAGGCTTCCGTTTAGCGGGTATCTAACTAAGCCTTAAGAGTGCGTTTCAAATTAAAACGAGAGGCCCCGGTCCTTTTTTTCTAGACGAATAGTTCGAGAGGGTCATTCTCCGTCAGCAAACTCGTAGTTATAGATGGCAGGCAATATTTCTCCGACTTCCTCTAAGCGTTTTTTTTTTAGACTCCCGAATATCGTAGAATTCATTTGGCCTCCTCTCTCCCAGATTAAAAACAGGGGAGGGGGGGAGACAGAACTTTTATGCTTCTTCAACTAGATGCTCTCCGTTCGACTCTGACACCAGGACTGACTTTTTCTTCAAAAACCAATTGCATGTAAGCCTCTAACAAACGGGGGTACTTTTTCTGGGAACACGGCGCATCCCCCACTTTCCCCAACCAAAGGGTGACTTCCCGTTGGTCAACGCGCAAAGTACCATATCCAATGTCCATATAAGGAGATGTTTCTATATCTCAATCACGTGACTTACATGAGGTTTTTCACAGGCAGGTGTTTTTCAACTCCCGTACCCATGAAATCGACAGCTGGGATTCCAAGTATTGCACACAAAGGGTAGTAACATCAGTAACAGGCACGGGGATATTTTTTATGGTCGAAAATGTATCTCTCTCTCTCTGACATGACACTGTACAATTTTTTATGGGTCATAAAAAAAAGAGTCTACCTTTAGCAATTTACCCAGGGCTTAAAAACAGTGTGTGTGGCCAATTATATAGGGTAGCTATTTATTGTCTGACAACTCATAGCTTGGGAAGCACACACATCTTTAATCTTAACAAAAGGGCTTTTAGCAATTATCGCATTTCTCTGCCGAGCAGGGATTTTATGCGAGTCTTAAGGGGAGGGGGTGTGTTTTTCTTTCTAACATTCACAAACGCTTGCTAAATCGTGGGAAAGGAGAAAGGACTAGTAAGAGTATTAAGGGGCTGTGTATATAAAAAAAAGGAAAGAGGGGTTTTGAATTTTGAATAATTAAAATTTTAAAGAAAAGCAGTAATCAATAAAAAAAAAAAAAAAACTGTAACAAGAACTCCCCCTCGTTGAAAAAAAAATAAACATTATTCGTTTTGGCCAAAAACAAGAATTTTATTTTTTTAGCTAGAAGATCCCAGAAGATAAGTCGAAGAAAAGTACAAAAAAATTTAATCCAAAGTGAATGGAAAAGTGAAATGACAAGTTAATGTAGTACCCCGGTTGACTAGTAGAATTAAGATTACCGACTAGAGCAGATCACACAACGACCCGAAAAGTTGATAATTTCACCCTAACTAAATCACCACAACAACTATGCACTCCGGAATGCAATGTTGAAGTTTGGGTATAACATTTGAAAGTTAAATGTATACTAGGGCCTAAGTTGCTATTGCAAAACCTACACTATTTACCTGGCATACCCACCTAGATCTTCAAGCTGGGCATACAGTTACAAATACCAATACTCTGGGATAATTCTACATGCTACCACCTCTGTAAATATTAAGCCCTTAAAAAAAAGTTTCCCACAAGTCGAATGCAAGGAAGATTTGTCCAGTATAAAGAAAGGAATTTTTGAAAAATTTTGAATCCTGTGAGCAGGACTGAGCCAAAGGGCCGAAACAACCAATTCCTGAAAAATCACTATAAATATATCATTGCAGCTGGAGGTATCACAGATACATACACATATAAGTAGGATAATATGTTGTATACACATATACAATAAAAAGAACAATACCTCGCATTACATACATAGGTTATACACGCACAAAAGAAGGTGAAATTAGCACTTACACTTGATTATATTCAGTGGAGACAATTACATAACGTGTGCACATAAAAAAAAACAATATAATGTATTTTACCTTTCAAACTGAAGTACACAAATGTATGGACATTTAGAACATAACTTTATATTTGTATAGGTTACCTTGTGTAACCTCGAGGGATAATTGTATACCTTTGTTACCACTGATGAGGAACTAGTTTTTATACAGACAGCAACCAAAAATACAAAGTTCTTAAAATATCACAAATAATACCTAAAGTGAAATGATATTATCTCCACACGAGAGCTTGCCAATTTCTTTGACAAGGAATACGAGCTTTTTCAAAATACCCCATTTACACATATAAGGGGAAGGGTCGATTGTTAGAAAAATCAAACAACATAATAAAATAGATAACGCAAACAATATATATATATACAAAATGTACAAAAACTAGATAAGTATATCTGTGGGGGTGTACATTGCTTGTATCAGAAATCCTCTATCTCCCAAATAGAGAAACAAATTTCCAAAAATACCCCAAAAAAGGTAAAGTTAAAAAAATTGCAAAAGTTTTTACTTTTATATATATATATTTTTTTTTTGTTAAAGAATGAACTATATTTACACTAGTAGCTATACTATATACAAAAAGGGTTGCACCTGGGTTTTACAGGCATTACATATATTGCTATCATGCCTACTTTCCCAAAATTTCCTGACCAGAAATTTTTCTAAGTTCCCAAAATTAGCGTTAAAATCCGCTAAAAATTAAAAAAAAAGAATACAAACAGGAGGCGGAGCACTTAATTGATCCTAATATATCGTAATATTACTAACACTCCCGAGAGAAAATAAGGTGCAGGCTAAAATCCACATTAAACATTTGCGGAACAAAATCAAAACAAAGCACTGTTAGGTTCGCACACTACCTAAAATTTGCTTATAGTGGGCCTACAATTTGTTTAAAATAAATACAATTAGCTATATATATACAATCTTAAAAAAAAATAAAGCTAAACAGCTCTAAAATCTATAATTAGGACGCGAATTCCTGTTTCTCAAAGAGTAATCAGCTCCCGATACTGACCGCCAATTCTGTTGTTTTGTTTTGATGCCGGATCGTTCTCGTGAACGACTCTCACGGCCCGAATCACTAGACGTTCCTATTCGCATCATTTCCGCTTCGCGCCCAACGCTATCCGATAAGCCCGTCTTTCCTTGTGTTTCAACAAGCAACCTATCAACCTTTCCATCGATATGCTCGGATGGAGTTGAGTGTGATGGGGAAACGTCGCTGGCCATCTGTTTACTAGTTTCGTTTTCCCACCCGGGTCTAGTTTCGCTATTGCTTTGCTCGTGACGTCTGCTCGTAGTTCGGGGATCTTGCGTATCCGGTTGGATGGTTGCTGTACGTGGTAAGGGTGGCGGGAATCGATTTATGAACCGATTTCTTTTCTTACGTGCAGTAAAATCGAATTGAATATTCGATTCACTTGTTGTTGTTGACATTTGACTTTGGCTGTGGTTTTGGTCTGAATGAGTGTCTCCATTCTGTTTATTTACACCTGAAATGCATCTATTTTTGAATAAGGTGAGGCGATCTACATGGACAACCTGGGTTTTTGAAGGATTAGCAATTAATGCAATTTTAAAATGGACATCACTGAGTTTTTCAATGATTGTAAAAGGTCCGTTGTTTAGTTTTGACAATTTTCTCGTATTACCAGCAGTTATAGATGGATTATACAGCCATACTCTATCTCCTATTTTTAAGTCTTTAACGACCGCTGTTTTCTCTCTGTATTTTTCTTGTACTTCTGATACTTTAACCAAATTATCGTACACTTCGGCATATATTTTTTGGAGGGCGGGGATTAACAATTCACAGAATGATGGGGCGTCATTATAACTAAATCTAGGTGATTGAGAAAATAGGTTATATGGTAAATTTAAATTCCTGCCATATAAAATAGCAGCGGGTGTTAATTTTGTTGAGAAGTGCACAGCTGAACGCATCGCTAACAGGGCAAATTTAAGTTTAGTATCCCAATCTGATTGGTTTTCATTTACTATGTGACTAAGGGCATTTTTTAACGTAGAATTCTGTCGCTCGATCTGTCCATTCGACGCCGGATGAAAGGCAGACGTAGTGATATGTTTAATTCCGAACATTTTGTAGACACGTTTGATAGCTTCAGATATCAGATTTCTCCCATTGTCTGTTGCTATCACCGCAGGCGCGCCATAACGTGAAATGAAATCAGCAAGCGTATCTGCGATAACATCAGATGTGGTGGAATTAACTGCATAAGCTTCTGGCCACTTAGTAAAAGAGTCGATATACGTGACAATATAGGTGTTACCTGAAAATGTAACCGGTAGTGGGCCTATTAGATCTAGGTGAACTTTGTTCATGGGAAATTCAGGTGTAGGCATCCGTTGAAGGGGTGCCTGCTGATCTGGTTTATACGCTCTCTTCTGCTGGCAACTAATACAAGACTCTACTAGATGCTTGACATCGGCCGACATTCCGGGCCAGTAAAAGTGCTCCCGGATGCGGTCAATCGTTTTCTTAAACCCTTGATGACAAGCCGCTAGAGAATCGTGTGTTAGAGCGAACACTTGCTCAATCATATCCCTAGGAACTACTAACTTAATAGGATTATTTATTACACTTGAATCTCTGGTGTCCTCACATACAAGAATATCATCTCTAAAAAAAATTTCATATATTTAGGTGCTATGTTTAAATTTTGGTCTAATTTTCTGGCTATTTCACAGCACTTTTTATCGAATTTCTGCAACTCACTAATTTTATCAGTTAAATTTGAATGCGGTACAAAAGTAGTTTCTTTTTCTACCTGTATACAAAAATTACTGCTGCTAATTTCAGGTGTTTCATCAATTTTTGCAAATCGAGAGAGAAAGTCTGCTACACTATTGCACTTGCCTTTTATATATTTAATGGTAAAGTCAAAATCAGATAGAGTACATACCCATTTGGCTATACGTGAAGTGGGGTCATGAATTTTTAACATAAAAGTAAGGGGGGCATGGTCTGTAAAAATGGTAAAATGGGTGTTAGCTAGGTAGCACTTAAAATGGCTAGTTGCCCAAACTAGGGCGAGAAGTTCTCTCTCAGTGGCAGAATATCTTGTCTCTGCACCTTTTAGTCGCCTACTGGCAAACGCCACTGGATGAATTTTATTTTCATCATCCAATTGGGACAAAACAGCACCCAGTGCTTCTCCACTCGCATCTGTGTATAGATAAAATTCTTTAGTAAAATCAGGCAATACTAGGCACGGTTTAGATATTAAAGCCTTTTTTAAATCTTCAAATTCCTCCTGGGTTTCTTTTGTCCAGGCAAAATGTCCAGTTTCCTTAGTCAAATCGATTAAATTTAATGTCCTTTTTGTGAAATCAGGTATGAAACGTCTATAGAATGATAGGGTTCCAATAAAAGACCTGACACCTTTTCGATTAGTAGGTGGTTGCAATTTTTCTATTATCTCAATATTTTTATTAACCGGGGATACTTGTCCGCTATTAATTTCAAAGCCAAGATACTGTATTTTATTTGAAAGAAAATTACATTTACTGGGCTTAAGTTTCAGTTTATGTTGTCTTAGTCTATCAAATACTAATTTAAGTTTTTCAAAATGGGATTCTACATCAGAAGAAGCAATGACAATATCATCTATATACACTAAAATTCCTAGATTTCCTAAATCTCCAAAAAGGGCATTCATTAGCCTCTGAAAACTATTGCCTGAATTGGACAACCCAAAACAATTTCTATTCCACTCAAAAAGACCTTTATGCGTGATAATAGCAGTTTTATGCCTGTCTTCGGGTCTTATGACCTGTTGAAAAAAGCCACTAGTTAAATCTAGTGTTGAAAAAAATTTAGCTCCACTTAACGCATTAACAGAGTCAGTAATGTTTGGGATAGGATATGCATCTTTGACAAGATTCTTGTTAAGTTTACGAAAATCAACAGCTAACCTATAAGAACCATCTGCTTTTTCTACAAGAATAACTGGTGAAGCAAATTCAGACATAGACGGGGAAATAATTTCAGCTTGCAGTAAAATACTAAGTTGATCTTCCATTTCCTGGCGTAATTTATATGGGACTCTATAAGCTTTGGATTTTACAGGTTTATCAGAGGTTAAATTTACAACGTGGGGTATGGTATTACAGCCTGGTAAGTCTAGGACAGAAGCTGCAAACACATCTTTATTTTGGTCTAAAAATTCTTGCATTTTAGATTTTAAGGGGGGGTCTAGATGGCTTAAATCAATATCAGAGCTCCAAGTGAGATCAGCGTGATCAAAGTCAGCTATTGGAGTGGTTAAATTTACATTACAAGTTATATTATTATTATTTAAGGGTATATTAGATTTATCTACACATTTCTGAATTTTAGCAACATAAGTATTTTTTCCTAGCTTAACAGTTTTATTCGAAAAATTAGCAAGCGAAACAAAAAGGCCATGTTCTGGAGTACAAATGGCTCGAGAAATAAGAAGCCCTTGGCTTAAATTCTTCGCCAAAGGTTCTAATATTAGTACATCATTATCTTTTATAAAATTATTTCTATTACATTTAACTTCAGCTATTAATTTTGACTGGGGGGGAACAGAAATTCTCTCGCATAAAATAGCTAAGGAAGTACTTTCACTATTCCTGTTATTATTATTATCAACAATGCCTAGCTCATTAGTCTGATTTGCTCTATTTACTAACTCATTTTCATTATCCTCAGATATGTAAAAATTTTCATGAACATAGATTGAATTTTCCTGTACAATTTGACTCGCTGATTGCTGGCTAAGGTCTAAAGGCACATTATTCTCATTAATTTCACACTCATTAGTACTTGAGTTACTCCCTGGTATACTTTGCAAACAAAAACCCTGAGCAATTTCACTTTCTGACTCTTTCGCATTAAATGTTATGCTTGAGTGTACCCTTTCCTCCATAATGGGATACATATTACCCTGAACCGTCTCATTTCCACTACCCAGATTCCCAAATTTTTCTTGTACACATTCCTTACTCTCTTTGTTTACACTTTTCCTAGGAGTACTCTTATTACTACACTTACTTCTCTGTTCACTATCAGAACTTTGCCTGCCTTTAGATTGCACATTACAAGTATTTACATAATTATTCTCTAAACCTATACTATTTACACTGATACTATTTACAACATTTTTTTCTCTAGAATTTTTCACAGGTGAAACATTCGACATATGACTCTCTACTACTTGTTTACACTGTGTTTCTACTGGAATACTTAAAACAACATCATTATTTTTACAATTTATTACAGCCTGATATTTACTTAAAAAGGGCATTCCCAAAATCACACTAAATTCATCGGCTAATTTACCCTGGACAATAAAGAACTCAGACTGACATAATATCTCATTAAATTTAAAGTTCAAAGAAACTTTTCGGCTTAGAATTACTCTTTCGCCAGTTACCGTTAAAATAGGAGTATTGCACTCGACAACTTCACAAAAATTTAAATTAATAAGTGTTGTACTACTTAAAATATTTATGGCTGACCCAGTATCACACAGTGCAGTAAGAGAAATATTATTTACATTTATCACAGCAGTAGGTAAATGGTAAGAATGGGGGGAGAACATACTAAAAATGATTGGGGGGTCTGGAGGCCTATATGGAGACGACTCGACCAAATCGAAACCAGCCGTTACACGTTTAAAGCATTATTGGATGTAGTAGGGTTACTGTGTTCATCCTGACGAGTATCACCGCTCGCATTATCATCTCTATTTCTTCGGTTAGTCTCATACCCTTGATCAAAATTGCCCCTATGTCTCCTATATCCACCTCTATTATTATTTCCTCTATAATTCTCACTCTGATAGTTCCTGCCCCTGGAATTTTGTCCACGTCCCCTGGGATTTTGATGGAAGCCCCTTCCATAATCATTTGTGTACCTGTTTAGGGTACAATTTCTTGCATAGTGGCCTGGCAAACCACATTTGAAACAGTAAAAACTTCCAGTTTGGTTACTTTCACATCCCTGGTTAAAATTATTTTGGACTTCTTTGGAATTTATTTCAACTAGACTATCAATTTTAGCTGCGAGCAGATCAATTTGGGATTTTAAATTTTGAATCTGTCTGTTATGGGATTCATTATCACTTTTCTGAGAAAATACGGCAGCACATGGTACATTCTGGGGGTTCGGTATATTCTCACTACATTCATAAGAGTTGTAGAATGGATTTACGCTTTTATACGCTTTTTCCTCAAGTAGGGCTATTTGGAGGACTTCCTCGGGAGTTTTTGGATTTCTAGCGATGACACCTTTTCTTATTTCAGGCGACAAATTGTTGAGTAGCACTGAGTGAAGGAGTGCTTTTCTGCTTTTTTCTACAACATCGTCTTGTATACCCTCTATGACGAGCGAGTTTAGTGACAGGTCGCATGCTCTGTCATAAAAGTCCTGTACTGTCATTGCTGGGGTTTGTTTAAAATTCATTAATTTGTTAAGCTGCACATCTGGTGTTATGTGCTGACTATATCTGTTTTTTAAAATAGAAACTAAATCCTCAAAAGACTTAATTTTGTGAATTTTTAGCAGTCTAGCAGCTGCACCAGATAACCTAGATAGCAAAGCAAATTTCTTTTCCTCATCATCCCAGCCAAACATGTTGGCAAAACTGTCTAATTTTTCATAAAAATCCCCAAAAGAAACCGAATTACCCTCGCCACTGAATGGGGGAATATAATTGAGATTATCAATAAGGGCAGTTTTTCGTTGAATTTTCGCCATCTCTTTAGAGGGGTCGAGTGCCATTTTTGCTTTTTAAAGTGCACAAGATACGATACAAAATTTGAAAATAATAAAGATAAAACAGGGGAAAAAAAACAGGGAATAATAAAATATTTACACACAAACCTTTACTATTTCTAGATATGGCATAAATTACCCGTAAAATAGCAATGTATACCCCTATTACTCAAATTTTCAACATACAACAAAATAATAAAAATAGAACAACAATACACATATTTATTTACTTTGAATCACACTTAATATAAACAATGTTTAGTAAAACTCAGGCTCTACAGTACTGTGCCAATTTATTGTGTTTATTGCAAAAATCAGGCATTTCAACACTGCATCAACTTATTGTTTATATTTCAATAATTAGGTTCAACAGAACGGCACCAAACTTGTTGTGTATACCGTAATAATTAGGCTCTGCCACACGGCACCAAACTTGTTGGGTTCTTTTTTTTTATACTACTACAGACCATAAATTAATTAATAAAAAAAAAATCTCATTCAATAAAATAGTTTTTTTCATATAAGCATTACTATATAATCACTCATTTCTACACTTTTATTTCTTGATTAGTTCAAATACTTCATCTATCTTACTACTGAATTAACTGAGATCAGGACTAGACTACCTGCTATATGAATTTTGTTGTAATTTACGATAATCAAAACAAAAGGAGATTTCATAAGGATAAATACTATTAGAAAACCCCAAGAAGTTAAGAAATTACAGAATTAAGAAAGAATACAAAGATAAAATTTAAAACGAATAAAAAAAACAGATTCATTAAGTTTCCATACATATTAATGATTTCCAGTAAGTAATAATGGTAACACAACAAAATTCTCAATCTGTCTAGATCTCAGATGTAGCATATAAGGATCTGTAGCAGTGAACCCAATATTTTGCCAATGTTGTTTTATGGGATATCACACTCGCATAGACAACATCAAAGCTCAAGACCTTTACTAAAAATTCAAAAGATAGAAGAAATACCCTGGAATCTCCCATCTATTTGTGGGGAGCAAAGAAAGAGAAATTTTTGTATAAGCAATAAGATTTCTATAATATAAACACTAGTATCCCATAATATAACAATGACATTGTGGTCAAAAGGTATAGTGTTAGTACATCTATTTTAATTTCTCCATTCTTTTTTTTTTTTTTTTTTTTTTTTTTTTTTTTTTTTGATGAGTTAATTCATTTTAAATCATGTGAACTTCTCAACAGTTTCGCTTTAAAGATTCTATTAATTAGCTAAATATCCTTACTCAGTTTAAGATAATAGCATATTTATTAATAAGTGTTTATATGATTTCCAGCCTGATAAGTTACTTTAAAATTCTGAATAAAAAAGTAATGGTTGAAAACTATTTTTGCATTTAAACATTCAAAGAAACTACTTTAATTTCATGGTATTACAAAATTTAGTATAGTTATTTTGACACTATTGAGATTAAAATTCAAATAAACTAATATCAAGGTAGGATAAATAAAAAAAAAATTTAAAGAACTATACTAAAGCATATCCTTTAAATACATTCTCCTTTATTTAATTTAACATAAAAAAAAGGCATCTGAATTCACTAATCACACATTTTGTTGCAAACATATGGGAATACTGAATCATAACATGAATATTCACTAGGTTAAAAATAGTTTCAGAACAAATACAAAATATTTTTCTTACCTACAGCTATCTCTACCATTCACCCAATTAGGGTACTTTCATTTGCATTATTAACGTTGATTACAAATTTTCCTTGCACCGGATCACTTTTTTTATACTAATTTATGGCGATTCTGTTGCCCAATTTAGGTTTGGAGTAAACTTTGAAAACAGTCTCTACGCTGACTTCCCTTCATCTGAAACGGTACACAGGGCTACGATAAGTTTCTGTTGCACAAATTAAACTTGGATTTGTATTTGAATTCAGTCTCTACGCTGACTTCCCTTCATCTGAAACGGTACGCGTGGCTACGATAAGTTTCTGTTGCACAAATTAAACTTGGATTTGTATTTGAATACAGTCTCTACGCTGACTCCCTTCATCTGAAACGGTATGCGGGGCTACGAGAAGCTTCTGTTGTACAAATTAAACTTGGATTTGTATTTGAATACAGTCTCTACGCTGACTCCCTTCATCTGAAACGGTTCGCATGGTTACGACAACTTCATGAGGGTTTGCGACATAATCGCCTATCATCCCTCAGCGACACGAATCAATTTTATGGCGTTTTGGATATCCACATCTCATCCGGAGAAATATTTGAAACAGAAAAATTCTTGGACGACCATCGACACATGCTAACAGTCATTTGCTGCCAAGGGCAATTTATTCCGCTGCTCTCGTCGAAGGCTTCCGTTTAGCGGGTATCTAACTAAGCCTTAAGAGTGCGTTTCAAATTAAAACGAGAGGCCCCGGTCCTTTTTTTCTAGACGAATAGTTCGAGAGGGTCATTCTCCGTCAGCAAACTCGTAGTTATAGATGGCAGGCAATATTTCTCCGACTTCCTCTAAGCGTTTTTTTTAGACTCCCGAATATCGTAGAATTCATTTGGCCTCCTCTCTCCCAGATTAAAAACAGGGGAGGGGGGGAGACAGAACTTTTATGCTTCTTCAACTAGATGCTCTCCGTTCGACTCTGACACCAGGACTGACTTTTTCTTCAAAAACCAATTGCATGTAAGCCTCTAACAAACGGGGGTACTTTTTCTGGGAACACGGCGCATCCCCCACTTTCCCCAACCAAAGGGTGACTTCCCGTTGGTCAACGCGCAAAGTACCATATCCAATGTCCATATAAGGAGATGTTTCTATATCTCAATCACGTGACTTACATGAGGTTTTTCACAGGCAGGTGTTTTTCAACTCCCGTACCCATGAAATCGACAGCTGGGATTCCAAGTATTGCACACAAAGGGTAGTAACATCAGTAACAGGCACGGGGATATTTTTTATGGTCGAAAATGTATCTCTCTCTCTCTGACATGACACTGTACAATTTTTTATGGGTCATAAAAAAAAAGAGTGTACCTTTAGCAATTTACCCAGGGCTTAAAAACAGTGTGTGTGGCCAATTATATAGGGTAGCTATTTATTGTCTGACAACTCATAGCTTGGGAAGCACACACATCTTTAATCTTAACAAAAGGGCTTTTAGCAATTATCGCATTTCTCTGCCGAGCAGGGATTTTATGCGAGTCTTAAGGGGAGGGGGTGTGTTTTTCTTTCTAACATTCACAAACGCTTGCTAAATCGTGGGAAAGGAGAAAGGACTAGTAAGAGTATTAAGGGGCTGTGTATATAAAAAAAAAGGAAAGAGGGGTTTTGAATTTTGAATAATTAAAATTTTAAAGAAAAGCAGTAATCAATAAAAAAAAAAAAAAAAAACTGTAACACAATTATCTTCTCAGTGTGACCTATTTTTTTCGTTCACAATCTCCCGCTTCGGAAAATTCGGTTCAAAATGCCATTTTTATTGCTTTTTTTGCAATATTTTCTGCATTTATCAAAGAATTCATAATCGCGGCACCTTGTGTACTTTCTAAATAAGAGAATTTCCCAATTTGATGCATATGCGAGCAAAAATGAGTTTAAAAATAAATCGGAAAATAAGCAGTTTGAATCGAAATACACCCTTAACGCAAGGCCCTTTTAATTAGACCATTTTGGTGGGATGCAAAACTATCGAAGTAAGCTATTGTAAATAGTATCTAAGTTTTATCCACACAATTTTTTGTATCTTAGAAATGTAATTTGATCAATGAAATGGAGATAAATGCTGATAAAAAAGTTCTTTTTTGGAGTCGCTAACCAAATACTACAATTATAATCTATTGAATAGTTAGGACTTCGTGTGATTCTGAGAGTAATTCAAGTTACTGCTCTACTTTCTATGTATTTTCCTGTAGGTTTTAATTGGAAATGTTAAACAATTTCCTTTATCGTCAATAAAGTGAAGATTATGTGGCGTCATGTGGAATTTTTGCGTGTTCTTTTATCCCCTTATATTGTTTTGCCCGAACTGGATTTAAAAATTTTTTTAAATAATAAAAGTAGCAGCTAAGTGGTTAGCAATGGACTAATTAAGCTGGCATCTTTATAAAAGGAACGTCATTAACTTGTGTCAAAACACTGATATTTTAAAAGATAATTCAGAATAAAAATTTACCAACGTTTATATGATATTCTAAGATACATGTGAGTAAACCGGTGTTTATTTCATTGCCCAATTTTCCACGCTCTAGGAAAGGTAGTTATGAAACACAGACATTGATATTTTATTAAACTGCATTTTCTTTTATTCATATTTTTTAATTAAAGCAATGTTATGGCATTATGAAACGTATTGTTCTTTTATGTAATGTTTTTTTAAGAATAAATAAAATAAAATGAAATTTAATTGTCTTGTATTATCTTCATAAAAAAATTCTTATCGTTTAAAAGAAAGCATGATTCCAGAAGTTTATTTCGAGAAGCGAGAGAAGTACAAAGATACGAACATTTTATTACCAACATAAACTTTTTTCCTTTAAGCCTTGTCTCTTGTGGACAAATTGAGGCGGTGATAAGAAGGAAAAAATCTTTTTTTTTCCATAGAAAATCTTTCAGATTCATTCATAGTAGTAACATCTGACCATATTAAAGTACTGGACATCTATAAAGCGATACATTTATGTGATTTTTATTATTCTTTTTTTAATTTCTTTCCTAATGTTCCTTTTAATGTTGCTGTTGTTCCATTCAACTCAATATTATGATTCCATATAAGTATTAACATTTTCTGTAAGTAAAATAAAACTACAAATGTTTTCTTTTCATAGCAATTGTTTTAAGAAATATTAATAAAATCTATTTGAATGTTTCTTGATAACTTTTAATGCATAAATGGCGATATATATCTCGATTCTGCATACAGTAGTTGTCACTATTATCGTTTTATGATTCCTCTAATTTATTTTGTTTATGACATACATAAAAATATCCCGTCTTCAAGCATAAATTAATTAAATAATCTGCTACGGAAAGATACTTAAATTTTATGAAAAATGCTTTGAAAAATTATTGATATTACATATTTCATTTTTAAAGAAAATCTTATATCAGACTTGTTCCACGCACTTTTTATACACAATTCAAGAAAATAAAGTGTGATGCGATTTTGGACCACATATATGTACATATTTTTTATATACACTATCCAAATAGCAAAATAGATCTGATTAATATTTCCTGACAATTTCAAATTGTCAACAGAAGGTTAGTAATCACCAAGAGTTATTAATATGTTATTAAACATAGGCCCTGTTTGGAAGTTGTTTAGAAATGATACCGGGGGAGGGGGAAATTGCAGTAACAAATGGATTCGAATAATTGATATGTGTTCCATAAATATTGTTCGACGTTTTTTTTTATTAATTTTTAAATTACATATAACAGTTTACATTTACGAAATACTTTGCTGTGTCACAATAAAAAAAACCGAGCAAATACATTTTAAATAAATCATTCAAAAGACTTTATATTTCGTTTATTTAAATAAACAATTTTAAAATACAGAATATCAGATGCTTTTTTCATTTAGATAAATAAATTAAGAAAACAGACTATCAGATGTTTCGTTAATTTAGACAAATACAGGGGAAATATAGAAAATGAGAAATACATAAAATTTAGACAATTTCAAAAACTCTTTGCATTATTTTTTTTAAGATTTGCAAAGTAAATACATAAAAATTGACAAAATTGACAAAAATTCGGAAAAATTTTGGAGTGATATTTTTTTGTGTGCCTTGGTGTACATATAAATGCATCATGTAAAACAATATTTTAACATATACATTTAAAGGATATTGAGATTGAGGATGGATGTTACGAATAGATAATTGTTTAGATGACTGATGCATGATCCACAAACGTGATAGGTTTAAAAAAATACAGATGTTTGGCAGAAACAAACACATTGTTTTGAAACAGTACAAAAGGAGAAAAGAGCAAACTGTGCATATGAGAATAAATAAAAAAAAACTGTGTCCTTCAAAGCAAACTGTTTTTAGTAGACTGTATGCTTTCCTCGGACGTCCAGCGTAGTTGAACTTCTTTAAGGAATGAAGTCCATGAGGCTATTAGTGACGAACTGGGGCATTCTGTCACTCTAATCCAGGTGAGCTCCCGGATTGTAGAGTTTGTGGTGGTGGAAGATGAAAAGGAACTTCTATATTAAAACGTTCCAAACATGTTCTATACTGTTCATGTCCGGACAACACGCTGACCATTTCGTAGTAGTTTCATTAGTAGTTTCCTGGTTAGAAGCTGTTCCTTCGAAAATATGTACTTATTAGTCATTAAAACACTATTCCTTCAAAGAGAAAACAGTTTTACGAACAGAGAGTTACGGTAAATCGGAATTTAGTACACGTGTTTTTCCAAAATGCCGCAAGTCTTTTCAAGATTTCTTTTCTTTCTAATAGTCTGTCATCATTAAAATGATGTCTTCCACTCATTTTTTTAATATCTGATTATCCCACACTTTCGTTTGGAATCTAAAGCACAGATATACGCACACGAAAACACAGATACAACCAACCAAAAATGCATTTTTATTAAACAAATATCATATTAATGATATCGGAATGATATGAAATTTATATTCGATTTATTAGGTAGATTTCGTAAGAAATACTACCCATTGCAATCGCACCAGTTTATATCTATCTATCTATCTATCTATCTATCTATCTATCTATCTATCTATATATATATATATATATATCACTTTTTTATGGACACGATAACTTCTATAATTCTTCACCAATCTCCACCAAACTGGTACATAAAATCAAAGGGGTTAAAATCTTGGCTAAGTTCGTTAATGGGCAAAATCGGACCAAGGGGGTCGGAATAGGGGGCGTTTTTGTGAAAACCGAAAAAACGCTATAACTTCTTAATTAAAGTAGATATCGAATCGGTTTAAAGTTTATATTACTTCTTAAAAATGGGCCAAAAGTATATGCATGACAGACTTTCGAAAAATTTAGAGGTGGGCTCAAGGGGCGAATAAAACAGGGATTTTGAGAGAAAAAAATTCATAACTTCGTCAATTTTCAAGATATCAAGTCCAACTAAATTTTTTGTAAATGTTCTTAAAATTATCTAAAACTTTTTTATTTACAAGTTTTTGATAGGACCAACTTTTATCGATGAAAAAAATTAAAAACGAAAAGAAAAAGGGCGCTGAAAAAAGAGAAAAATCCATAACTCCGCCAATTTTTAAGATATCAAATCTGATTAAATTTATTTTACATCTTCTCCAAAATATCTACAACTTTTATTTTGGCAAGTTTTTCACAGGACCAATTCGTATAGCAAAAAGAAATTAAACAAAAATAGGAATTGGAGAAAAAACCTCAAATCCAAACTGCTTATATTCTTACTCATTTTTTAATTAATTTTTGATTTTAAACGCATCCAAATGGTAGATCCTCTTATTTAAAAACTGTATAAATTGACGCATTGGTCAATTTTCTGATGAAGACAGAATATATTTCAAAAAAGGCTACCAAAAAGGGTATTTTGAACAGAATTTCGGAAAGTCATCGGGACTGAAAATTGAAGGAAGTATTCAAATAAGAAATTGTGTTTTTTTTACTCGTTTTTAAATCAATTTTTGTTCTCAAACGCATCCAATTTACAGATCCTTTTATTTAAGAATTATATAATGTGATGCATTGGTCAGTTTTTTGATAAAGACAGAATATATTTCAAAAAAGGCTACCAAAAAGGGTATTTTGAACAGAACTTTCCGAAATCATCGTGACTGAAAATTTAAGGAAGTGTTCAAATAAGAAATTGCGTTTTTTTCTGACTCGTTTTTAAATCCATTTTTGCTCTCAAATGCATCCAATTTACAGATCCTCTTATTTAGGAACTATATAATGTGATGCATTGATCGGTTTTTTGATAAAGACATAATATATTTTGAAAAAGTCTACCAAAAAGGGTAATTTGAACAGAATTTCCCGAAGTCTTCGTGATTTGAAAATTTAAGGAAGTTTTCACATAGCAAATTGCGTTTTTTATGACTCGTTTTAAAATCCATTTTCGCTCTCAAACGCATCCAATTTACAGATCCTCTTATATAGGAACTATATACTGTTATGCATTGGCCAGTTTTTTGATAAAGATAGAATATATTTTTAAAAATGCTGTCAAAGTGAGTATTTCGCACAAAATTTTCCTAAGCGATCATGATTAACGAATTAAGGATGTATTCAAACAACAAATCGGTTATTTTATGACTCATTTTTAAATTATTTTTTTTTCTCAAATGCATTCAACTGACAGTTTTTTGTTATTTAGGAACTGTATAATGTACTGTTTTGGTTGATTTTTTAATAAATTCAGAATCTATTTCAAAATATGTTGCTGAAATGGGCATTTGAGCTGAATTTTTCTTAAGATGATTCTGATAAAATCAGTTTTTGCAGAAAACTGAAACTAAAAATTTTTCATAAACGGCCAAATGAAGTTATTAAACTGTGTTTATCTCTAATCATATATATATATTTTTTTGTTGTTGTTGAAATGAACACTCTTCGAAATCTACCTTCGCCTATAGGCCCAGCCGACAGGGATTTTTTTCTCTCTTCATGTTTCCTCTTCCCGTCATTGTTTATTAGGGCGGAGCGTAAAAAACTTTTTTTCGAAATTCTTTTCTCCTTAGCGCGGAAAAGTTGTCTAGTGGTATCAGTAATATACTCACAAAATTTCAAAACGATCAATAAATATCTTCCGGTTCCACTTTTGGGTCGAAATATGCAATTTTAGCCAAAAAATTTTGTAATTTTTCACATTTCAGGAACATTTTTAATTTTCAATTTTTTCTTCGCCCTAGTGCGGAAAAACTGAAAGAGTACATAAGGAACACAAGGCCAAAATATTAGAATAATTAAAAAATATCTTCTGGTTCCACTCTGGGTTCTAAATATGGAAAATTTCTCGAAAATTATATAAATTTTCACATTTTAGTGATTTTTTTTTCTATTCCTGCTGGCATGGAAATGTTTGAAGAATATGCAAGAACCATAAGTAAAAAACTTTAGAATAATAAATAAATATCTTTCGTCTTCCTTTTGAGGGTCTAAAAATGTCAAAGTAGCCAAAAAGTGTGTAACTTTTCACATTTCAGAGATTTTTTTTTCTTATCAATTTTCTCTTCTCGCTGGCGCGGAAATTCGGAAAATCATATGACAAACATAAGTGTAAAAATTTTAAATAATTAATAAATATCTTCTGATTTGACAATTAATTACTTAAACTGGCAAATTCATGGCATTAATGTACTTAAAAATCATAGAACAATCGAATTAAATGCGATCTGAGGCAAATTCCTCTATTACGTTCAGCTTTCTGTTCGTTTACTGTAGTATTACTGTTGGTTTAATGCTCTGCTCGTGATAGGTTCGTAATGAGGATATTCAATTTTAGCTTCTATATTTTATTGAAAAATAATACATCTGAAAGTGTTTACAAAATTTTAATTTTTAATATTGTGTTCAACTAATAGTGTGCGTGGAAAATATTACACAGAAATATCACGATTAAGGCGCAGTATACACGGGATTTGTCTCATCCCATTTTTTTGGGGATCCTACAGAATTAAGAACTGGCGTTCTACCAAATTATGAACATATAATGTACTTTTTTGTTGGTGAGAAATGAATCGAAATATAATTAAAAATAGGACTCACCTTTGGGGGATAGCGGATTATGGGCTAAAATGGTTGAAGCAATTTGGCAGGCTCTTCAGTTCCAACGATTTCTATGCAAAGAATAGTCCAAATGAATGGTTCATATAATGATAAATACAAGAGTATAAAGAAGTTTGACGCTAAAGAACAGACGAAGTCAAAATTAAAATTTTCGTATTGGAAGGTGATAAAAACGTCTGTTTGAAAATTTTTCTTACAAGAGTACATCTCTATAACGATGTAAATACCCACGTGATATAAAATTTCCAGAATTGGGAGACAGTTTCTTAAGGATCAAAAGAACTTCAAGGAAATTGTCGATAGACCCAATTGATACATTCAGAAACACGGTTCATAACACAGAAACTTAATAAATGAATGAGAAGGCTCGAAAAAGAATAAGAAATTTTCAGAAAATGGTATAAAATGGAAAAAACAATCACTGCTGCTTCATCGAAGACCTAGAGTTATTTAAATCTTTTAGTCTTGTTGATGAACAACTGTGTCACGATCTTAGTGATAAACCTTTAGTGTTATTGCATTCGAACATAAATACTATAAGTATATCACGAACAACCCGTCGCCCTGCCCTAGCCAGAGCTTGAGACACAATAGGAGTGTCCGACCGAGTTGCAGTATCAGTAACAGGCGCACTTCTTGAAGACTTCCGAGTTGTGACACGTGACGAAATGTCCAATGTTATAGACAGACATAACACAAGAAGAGAAAGAAATAAATATCGCATGAAATGCCGATTCCAAGATTAAAGTTTCATATCCACCAATACCTTGAAAAGATTGCATTTTGACCGTCGAAAAGATCAAACTTTAATTCAAAGGAATATTGAGGGAACGCTCCATCAATAAAGTGCTCACGAAGAATACTTGACGCTTATAGAAGAACCTGGCTGCGATTATATAGGACAAGTGTCAAAAATAACGTCTTCTACTATGTTTGTTATATGATTTTCCGAATTTTCATCGCCAGCTAGAAGAGAAAATTGATAAGGAAAAAAAATCTCTGAAATGTGAAAAGTTACATACTTTTTGGCTACTTTGACATTTTTAGACCCCGAAAAGGAAGACGGAAGATATTTATTTATTATTCTAAAGATTTTTACTTATGTTTCTTGCATATTCTTCAAGCATTTCCATGCCAGCAGGAATAGAAAATAGAAAAATAAAAAAATGAATAAAATGTGAAAATTTATATAATTTTCGAGAAATTTCCCATATTTAGAACCCAAAGTGGAACCAGAAGATATTTTTAAATTATTCTAATATTTTGGACTTGTGTTCCTTTAGTACTCTTTCAGTTTTTCCGCACTAGGGTGAAGAAAAAATTAAAGATTAAAAATATTACTAAAATGTGAAAAATTACAACATTTTTGACTAAAATTGCATATTTCGACCCAAAAGTGGAACCGGAAGATATTTATTGATTGTTTTAAAATTTTGTGAGTATATTACTGATACCACTAGACAACTTTTCCGCGCTAGGGAGAAAAGAATTTCGAAAAAAAGTTTTTTACGCTCCGCCCTATTGTTTATGTCGTTCAGGTCCATTGGATTCGGAACTGATTTGGATACACGCTGTTACTTTTGCTAAATATACCTTTTTTATCAATGTACTAAGCTATAGTCAATAACTGTATTGGTAAAAACTACGAAAAATAAATTTAAATATGGTTCTGGCTTATGAAGTAAATTTGCGATTGATGACAAAGCTATATTTTGTTAAATATTGCAGTTTGATTCATAAATATGTAAACTTTACAAAATATATCCTGAACATTTTTTTAGTATTACTCACAGATAATTTTATTTTGCAGTTTAAATTTTAAAACAGACTAAGAAAATATCAAACATTGTCGAAATCACTTTTGTTGGATCATCATTCTTTATTGAAACATCATTATTACCTTTTAAATAAAGTTTTATTAGGGAATTAAAGAGTAAAAAAACTTTTATTTTTTTAAAGAGGCCCAGGTACATAATACCAATGAATTTTCTCTCGTGTAAATTTAAATTTTTATTTGGCAAATTTTCATGCAGAAAAATATAAAGTGTATTTTCCTTTTTAAAAAAAGATTCAAGTAGAAACAAGAGTATATTTTTCTAAAACAAAAATTAAGATACATGAATATTCATACTTCTACTAAGCGTAATACCAACTCAGTGAAAATATGATATGATAGTGATTAATATGATAAATAAAAAAATTAAGATATTTAATTTTACTGCAAACCTATATAAATTTGTAATATAAACACTAAGATATAAAATATTTGCGATATGCCATCTATGCCTTTTATCTTTCCAATAAACACAGTTTAAAACAGAAAAATTGTTTAATGGCTTTTTTAATAACGGACATCAGTTGATTTCTTTTATTAAAAAACAATCCAAATTTTATCTTATTTAAAATGCAGCAGAAATTTGATATCGATATTTGATAAATAAAAACAAATCACAAATGTTCTCAAACTAAAAAAGTACTTTAGTAAACACAAGAACTGTGATGTTTTCTCTAAATGTTCCAGAAGAGATCAATACATTTATTTGAATTCGATGGAGGAGGAAGTCAGATTTCTCTCTTTTTAAACCAATGTTTGAGACTGAATTCGCTCATTCGGTCAATTTTTCTCCCATGTGATCTAATTCAGCAGTTTTTTGAAGATTTACTCTACGTTTTATAACACGCTTTGTCCTAAATGTAGAAAAAGTTCTGAGATTTTTTTCCCATATTTTTTTTATCTCTGAATTCCATTGAGCAAATTCAATATAGTAAAAAAAATTTCTTGCATAAATAACATAAGAAACTACGTAAAGAACTTTTGTTTTGGATTTTTTCAGTGTTCTTTGGATTCTCCATTTTGAACGATACAGTTTTACTGCTTTTTGTCATATCATTTCAAAAATGAATTCAGAAGAAAAGTAGTGTTATTAGAAAATATATATATATGCCAGTTTTTTTTTGGAGCAGTTTAATCTTATCTACGTACTGATTAAAAAAAATCTTGCTCTGTATATATGCTTGTGTAAGCACAACCAATGGCTTGGAAAATCTATTGTACATGACAAACGGAAAATTTGTATGATCCTAGGGCAAACCATGTACCAATGCATCTGAAATTCAAAATTTTATATTTTTATGATTAGTAACAATATCATTTAAAATCTAATCAAACAGAACAGTTGAAAAACACAACTTTTTTTAAAATGTTTTATTTTTAGAGCGCAACTACAAGGGGTAATATTGAATTCATCTGTACCTTGGGGATATGCACATTCACATACTTTCTTATACGAAATGTATTTCAAACTGTCAGCCTGATATTTTTTCCGTATATCGAATTTTTAAAAATTATTTCAGGTAAGAATTTGAAAATTTGCTCATAAAAATAACATACTCCCTCTGTCCCAAATTAGTTGCGACATTTAGGTTAAAAATTCTGTCCCAAATTAGTTGCTACATTTCAAGTAGGTGGAGTCATAAATAACTTCTGATGCAGTTTAGTAAATCGACACCAGTAAAATTATACTAGAATGAATATAATGCTGTATCCTAGATATCAGAAGCAATACTAACTCGAATTTAAGTAAAAGAAAAAGAAATAATAGTTTTATGCGATTACTAATTTAAAAAAAAATCAAAATGGGGCGTGGTTTAAGAGTGTTTGAACCGGGATTTTTTAAACTAATTAATTACTTATTTATGGAATTATGGAGGGAATGTTAGGTACGTAAATATTGTTGATTGATGGTATAGCTCTCTGAAAAGTGTTCATACAAAATCATAAAGTCATAAATATTAATAATCAGAACAAAAGTATTCAAATGTCGCAACTAATTTGGGACAGAGGGAGTAATAAATAAGATTCTTCAGTAACTTTTCATTGGATCAAAAAGCTGATTTTTATAACGTAAAAAGAAATGTATTGTGTTTAATACCATTGCAAATTATTTAAATCGTAGCGTTTTCCTTACTAAATATCATTATTTTAAGTCAAATTTCCTATGAAATCCCTATAATATATAGTTTTAGAGCATAAAAAATATAATGAGGGGGAGTTGAATGCCAGGTTCGGGATGCTCAAATACTGGATAATTAAAAATTTGGCATCTTGATTAAAGGCATGATCAGCTCGGACTCTAACTGTCACTTATAATCGCCCCTTCTTTAAAAATTCATCAAATGCGTAACTAAGTGCCGGTGGACATTTTCTCTCCTCGGATTATTCCTAGATCATTTGAATCCTAATTACAAGCTGGGGGCGGGGGTAATGCTTTTCTATTTTTTTCAAATCTCTTCATGCGATACAGAATTTGATCGCTTTTTAACTATATTTTCATTATATATACCTGTTGGAAATCTGGACAAAATCTTGTCCCTCTAAATTCGTCAAGATTGTTTAGCAGTGATCGTTCCGATCCGGTTTTTCCTTTTACATTTTGGTCGTAAATGTACTCTCTTTTACCTGTATTTGTATGAATAATTTTTTTTCCAGTATATATACTGAGTAACTTTCTAGAGTGTGAAACATCCCCATGGGTGCTGTATTGGACAGACGACCTAACCGATGGGTTTAAATCTTGCTCTCTGCAGTTTAGAAGCAGTTTTGCCATCGATATGTGTTAAACGACGACGAAGTACTCAGCAAATGCTAGAGTTTTGTGTAAATAGTTTTGTTTAAGTTTAACATTCTAGATGAATAAAATGAATGCACATGTTATTTCTAATTTGAACTGATTTATCAATGTGTCACATTCTTGACGTTATACCACAGACATTAAACACTGCGTTTTGCAAATCTGCTTTATACCCGTCATACCTCAACTTCACTCTCCCCATCTACCCCCAAAAGAAGTTATCTCTTACTTAAATCTTCATTTTCTCAATTAATATATCTCCAGTTGGATTCAATAACGGAGTTTTCTTTGTTGAGGTTTGTTTAGCGTGCCTTTTGTGTGCATTCTGCTGATGGAAAGTGTAACTAACTGGTTTCGCAACATGCCTAATGTGTGCAACATGCCTAATGTGCGATGACAAGAAATCGGATACTTGTTTTGGACGTTCTTATGAAACATATTGCACGCTCTGACGGTAGAAGGTGGAATCAAGGGTGTTTGCGGAGTGTGCAAAGCACACCTACTATATCACCTACTACAGGAGGCTGCGTAGACACGTGGTTTGTTCGGATTTTCTTCGGATTTGTTGAAAGTAGCGTGCGCCGTTTAAGGAATGTGTGCATCACGGCCGTTGTACGGCCCGTAGCCAGAGAGGAACTAAACATATGGTTTTGTTCGGCTTGAGTCTCATTTTTTGGGAAAATTTTCGATGATTTTGAGGTTCTAATGTATCTATATGAAAATTTATGAGTGATTTAAGGTTACTCTTAAGTGCCTTAGCAGTGCTGGAGGAAAAGTTCCTTTACTAATAAATCTAGTTAGTTTATCTCTGTATGTGATTATTAGGAAAATCTAGGGTATGCAAATGTCTGATAATTCGAACTTATGATGTCCAGAGTGGTTTAGACGAGTTAATAAATAAATCCCGTAATTAAAAAGGAAGACACATGGATGTCGCGCTCCAAAGATCCAACAAGAGAAAACTTGAAATTGCCAACGGGATATTTTTTCATATTTTTTCTACACGCGTAGTGTTAAAACGTGCAACTGTTTTAAGAAGACATAAAATTACATGTGCATTATTTAATCTTTTTAATAGTGAATTTCATTTTGTAAAGTATAAAAATTACAATTTATAAAAAGTATTAATCTTAATTTAAAGTATCAAAAATTTTATTGTAAGCAATAGCATACAATAAAACTTGAATGCATGTTCCCTTCTCACCCCGTTTCCGAAGTCTATATCAGCATAATCTTTCAAAGTTAGGAAAAATCGATAGCTAAATAAAAGACCATATTTTTATGTTTAAGTAAAGCAACGTGCTCGAAGAAATATTAGCGTTAACTCTTTTAACAATTAAACGTTTGGAGACCCTTTTTGGTGTTTATTATTGTTAAAGGCAATTATTTAAACTGTGCATCGAATGTAAGCAGAATAGGCGAAAAACTAATTGTACTAGACTATATAAACCTCCTTTTGTCTGTCGATTGCCGTAATCCGTTGTAAACAATTTCTTTGTCAAGCTTCGAAAACAATTCTTTAAGCTACTAACGCGAATCTTGGGTCTTTCTTTTCAGTTTAAAATTTAGAATCAGCTTTAGAAGCCAGAAAAATCCCCAAGAGAAAGTATCAAATGATTGAGAATAACGTAAAGAATAAATTTCTCTTTCATTATTGTAGTCTTATAATCCGTTACTAACCGACACTTAATTACATTTGTCGAACGTTTTAAGCAATAGCTGCATCTTCATTAATCAAGACATCAAAAGGTAGGAAGAGACTAAAGTTATCTCTCCGTATCTACGTTCATAATTCTCTAAAACAACAATTTTTTTCAATATTGATCTTTTCAAAAACTTTGAAGCTTCTATTTTATAGCTCTGCATTGGCTGTGAATTTAGCGTAATTCAAGCATTCGGAACTTTTTAACACATTTCTAACAGTTCGGTACATATAGATATAACAGTATATAAAGTTTTAAAGCAGATTTTATAACTGAAAATAAGCACAAATCTTAGCTGTCATTGCAATAAAACTCAGAGTTATAATAAGAGTTATAATAACCATCTGCCTCTTTTATTTCCTAAACTTCAGTGGATAATAAATAAAATTGTGAGCAACAGCTTCGCTGAAAAAAAAGTTGTGCTTCGCATCAATAAACTTCCATCTGCGTAAGTCCGTAATTTAGTTCACTTAAAAACACACTAGCCTTTAAAAGATTAACCGCACATGAAGTCTTTAACTGAAGAAGACGTTATACATTTTCTACATTTTATTTATCACCACACAAAATCATAAAATAAACGTGTACTTTCACTATTTAACAAAAAAAAAAAAAATCACTATTTCATAGCTACATACTACACACTACAGCTTACTGTCCACACTTAATGTCGTCGAAAGTTCAAGAATCCCACTCTTCAGTTCTGCCGTTGCCAATTTTACGCACTCCAAAGAAACTTAAATTTAGCAAAAGATTCTGCCCGCGACCGTTCACGACAAGCAATGGGGTCTATCCTAGGCAATAGAGTTTGTCCACAGCCGGACTTGTCCATGACAGAGTCAGTTCAGGGCAGTAGAGTTTGTCCGAAAGGTTCTTCGACTCTTACCGTGTCTATTTTAAATTTATTATGCCCGAGAAAAAGAAATTATTGAAGGGTTTCTCTAAAAAGTTACCAAAATATTATAAAATGTATGTGCCTACAGCCACCAACATTTACAATTTTTTTTACAAATATCATTTTTTAGAAAATTTACTTTTCCAACCACATTTTTTTGCGATTTAATGAAATAAAATTTAATCTTAAATTTTCGTGGTAAGAAAAAGTGGGCTATGTGCACTTGACAGAGAATGATTTGTTTGATATGTTTTGTGGTGTGGAGATACATTAAAAGTATATTTCTATTGTTTGCCGTTCTGGTAGGAACATATTTATAACCCTTTCGACAGTTTCCATTTAAAATCGGTAATATTAGGAATACAAAATTTTGCTTTTTAATATGTATTTACGTAATAAATAGAATTTTTTACCTCTAGGTTACCCTCTTACAGCAACATACTCAGAAATATTTTTTGTTGAAAATAAATCTCGACGTTGTTAAATATTAATATCTTGATGTTTAATTTTGACACATGTTTGAAAATTCTAATATAATATTCTCAAAGATTATCCTATACTTCACTAGCGTTCTGTATTTAATAAGTTGTAAAGTTAAATTTTAATATACCAGTCACATAATACATTAAATAATATTTTACATAAATTTTATATCTTACAAGATACATAAAAACTGCCGTTTTATAACGTGATATCTTTTATTACATCATAAATTTCCCACAAATGTTCTTAACAACTCTAAAGATATTTACTAGCTGTTTTCAATCTACAACTTTTAAAGATAGAAAACTTATAAAACATTTTGTTTCGTTCATAACCTATTTACCGAACTTCCTAATATTTATGCTTTTATAAATGCGCTTAAAGATAAATTACTGGATTAATTTTTAATAATCTTGTTTCATTAGGATTCAGAACGCTACTTTTCTTACAGCTAAAATTTTAAAATATTAATTATTTGAAAATTTACTGAATGAAATTTTGTTTTAAATATTTTAACAAGATATTATAACTACTTTGTATATATGGCTGATAAATTATGAAATTTTATTTTGATAGCTTAAATGCAACTGATAATTTAAATGCAAAGTTTTCTTGCCCGAATCCAATTCGCGCAGTACAGTTAACTCTTTCCAACGCAGGACATATTCATTTCAAAAATGTTGAAAGACTGAATGACACCGGAATTTACGTACAAACGTACATATTAACCTTTGAAAATTAGAAAAAAAAATATTTTCTGATACATTATAAACGGAAAATATTTATACCAGAATTCTGGTGTCATTGTATCATTTGCGAATCATGTTGGGTGTTCCATTACTTGGAGCAATGAAACAAATAGGTTAAAGGGATTACCGTAATTTCGGGTGCATAAGCCGCGGATCAAACAATTATTTTTGGACCCAGAGTTATATTTGTTTCTTAAAAAATTCTGGGTCGAAAAAGAATTGTTTGATCTGCGGCTTATACACCCGAAATTACGGTAAGTTATTTCAAAGAAATTTTTAAAATATATAATTCAGATAGGGTGTTGTAAATTGCGAATCTATTCCAGATATATTTTTAAAAATATAAATTATTTTATTGTTAAAGATTTAACAATAGTGTCAGGCAAGTTTGTTCAAAATGTAATATAATTTCAGCTTAAATATAATTAAAGTTAATCTAATTTAAATTCTATAAAATATAGCAGATCAAAATGTAATCCGTTTTAATTTAGTTACATTTTTTAAATTTTAATTCTATTGTTGGTAATTTATTATAAGTTAATCACAATTGATTTTTTATCCAGAATCCTGAAAAGAGGCGTAAATTTGACGCAGGCCAAATATTAATTTGATGATTTTTCTTAGAGTTTGTTTAGAATTTAAAAATAAAATTTTTGTGCAAAATTTTAAATATATAATACTTTCTAATTTTATTAGAACTTCGATGGTCTAAATTTGATGTATGATTTTTTTAAATTTTTATAAATGACTTTTGCTAAATACTTAAATCGCATGGCTAATTAAATGCCATTCTTTTTTCTTTTAAAATGTGTAAAATAAACGTTTTGTAAGGAAGAAAATAAAGATTTTTAATTAAATTAAACTGTAATTCATCACATTTTATCTAAATAAACCCATTATGTTTCAATGTAAGAATTAAAGGTATCTGAAATTTTGTAGAAATTACATAATTTGTATTTATTTATTTATTTTATGTAATTCCTCTAATTCCTTTTCTTCTTTAAAATTCCTCAGAGTACGCTTTAATCAAATCTGAAAAAACGACTTTACAAGCGTCCTTAATATGCAAACTGCATTTTGTTAAGAAAGATCCACTTTCAGATGAAAATAAATAGAATTTTCCATACATTTAATTATATACTGTGAAAATTACTATTCTGATGATTCAAATTAAAATTACCAATTCTAATAAATATATTACCAAATTCATCTTCTGTATTTGCAGAAGTTGGTGTTTTTGTGAAATAACAGACAAATGAATAACTTCTCTACATCTTAACTGCTGTTTACTATCGCTCAGATAGCTATTTTTTTTTTTAGTTTAACATGTATTTTCTATTTAACTATCGGTACTAATAAAAGTTTGTTAAACTTGGATCTCTAAAAACATATCTAGAGACTTCTCTGTATACAAGTGTTACACAAATTATTCCTGTTTATAAATTTTAGCACATATATAGCATCTTATAATTTAATCAAGTCTTTTACTCATTTTTCGATCAAATAGTTTCAGAAACTGCTCACAGCATCTGTCTCAAGGTATTTGTGGCAACTGAATTTATGTATACTGTATTACTGTTACATGTATTTATGTATAGTGTATTTATATTACATTGTATGTATGTATACTGTATAACAGTATACATATACTGTTATGTATATTTATACTATATTTATGGTAATAGACGTTAAGGGTTAAATAAATAAATGATTAATTGAAATACTTACGCATAGCAATCAACGTTTAGCTGAATTAGCTGCAAATAATGAAATTAGTTTATGCGCAAATCCCAAATCTTTCTCAAATCCCGTATATCTTAATATTTCTAAAAGTACTTACAAATGTTTAATAGTTCAACATTATTAGTTCAGTACTATAAAAACTTTGATTTTCGTCTTAAATTTCTATTGCAGTCAATTAATTTGAGTAGAAATAAGTTAATTTAGATCATGGCATCAATAGTTTCTTCATTATTCTGTTGTAGATTAGCTGTTTTCGAATAATTTTTTTATTAGGATATGAAATTCCCGTTGCTGCATAATCTGCTCATGTACTATAAAACTGAGAAAAATCAAGAAATTGTTATAAAAAACACTACTACATTATTTTTTTGCGGTGGAATATTTCGAAATTGAAGGAGGACCTGCCCGCCATACTTTGAAATATAAATATGAAATTTGGGTCAATTCTATGTATATATTCAAGCGTATTTCAAAGATTTAATAATTAAAGAGGCACAAAAATAACTCTTTAAACGTACTCTTTCGCTGGAATATTATCAAATTCAAGAAGCATGTGCTTGTCATAGCAAAACATATACTAAAACTTTCGAGAAAAACAATAGTGATTCATCTGAGAGATGGATATTTTGTGTATAAACATATTTAAGGGATTTCTGGCTTCTCATATCTGTAAATCCGGCTAAAATTGAAAGTCGAATAAAATTTCAATTACAATACTTTCTTCTTTTGAAGGCAGAAGACAGTTAAAAAAATAGTTTCGCGTTTTAACTAGATTATATCGAAATTTCATTTTATTGGTGCATTTCATTTCTAAGTTAAAGCAAATAACATTACGTGCATCAGAAAGAGATATAAATAATTTCATTATGAAAAGAGAGGAATGCAAAATAAAGTATATAAAATAATATAATTTTTTAATATGATTATTAAAAATAGAACATTCTTTTAGGGTTTACTCATTACTATGAGAAAATATCATAAGTTATCTTTAAAAAAATTTTTATTACTCCCTGCAAAAGTTTTTATTCCCTTTAGTTAATATCAAATAAATAATTTTTTTAATTTGTATAGCTTTTCATATTCAGTCAAACATAAAAAGCTTTTACAATATGAATTAATAACTTTTCATTGCATTAAACACATTCTTGTAAAATAGATGCTTAAAAATTGAAGTTTGATTTTTATTTAATATATTACTTATTGTCTTAAAAGATACAGATATCGATTTCGTTTTATTCATTTATAATTTCTTTGTTCTTTTCTTTTAGAGTTTTTTATGCTCAGAATTTAATAAAATTACTTATGAACAATTTAAATATTTCGCAATGAAAAAACACATTTCGCGTTTTTCACCGGAATAAATAGCATTACATACAACGAATAATTTCTTGGTTTATATATAAAGTCATTGAGGATAAATTTGTCGATCAGTCATGTGTGCAATATGATTATGAAGAATTTTTATGATTTTTTGAGTTACAAACAGGAATTTTTGTCACTGGGTTTTATTTTATTTTATATATTTTTTTGCAATGTTTTTATGTGATTTATTGTACTTAAAAAATAAATTTATCTTTCAATTTCTCTTTTTAAAAATGCACATATTCTTTATATGTATGTATATCAATCTATATACATATATCTATATTATATTTTATGCTACATAATATATTCCTTTCTAAAACACATATACATTCCTTGGATGTGTAAAAAATTAGATGTATAAAACAAATCTTATTCAAAAGCAGAAAAGTTCATAATTATATTTTAGAAATAGATCATACACTGAAAGTCCATTTTTATATTATAAACTTTTCTGGAACTTTTATATATACTGGCATTGTGTGAACTTCATGTTCTTACAGCAATATATTGAAAGATCAATGTAATCTGTGCAGGTAAACCATAGAGTGCTTCCACTTAAAACTTAATCGGCCTTTATTTTCGCAACCATTGGTTATAGATGTATACTTCCAACTACAAAAATGGTTTAAATAAGATAAAGAATTTTTTTTAAAGCATGATAAACATTTATTAAAAAATCACGAAACTAAAATTTTTATACGGTCCCCTGTTCTTTTAAGATACATTTAGTAAAACTTTCTGACTACACTGACATGTAAGACTAGAAAAATCATGTTATTCTGCGATTAAAATTGACCGAGTAATAGTTATTTAAAGTTGGGACATATTTTTGTTGCAAATTTGGGGACATTCACAAATTTAGAACAAAATTAATTTCGTCAGACATATTTAAAAAATAGTTGAGAGTGAAATTATAAATTGCAATGTATAAATCTGAAATCTTCAATCATTCTGACACATTAATGCAAAATATATAATTTGTAATGAACATATGAGATAATAAAATAAAAAAAAATTGCTAAATAAAAGGATGAAAATTAACAGCATCGATTCTTTACAGAAGGATATACATTTTAAAACGCTGTTAGATTACACTTTCTTTCAAATTTTGAGTTGTGGCATGTTGTTTAGCTTTTAAAAATTGATTCTTATGTACTTTTTAGTGTTGAATTCGAAAATGACGTTAATTTTAAATCATCACGTCACTATTTTTCTCATATTGCAAATTTCAAAGTTAAAAAACCCAAATTCCAAATTGATACCTCCTAATTTACCAACCTCATTGGACTCTTGAGCTGTTTAGCTGTAAAAAACCAAGCATAAGCCAAAAAATTTGAATAAATTATTGAATTAAATAAAATTAAACTGAAAAAAATATCCTACATCTATTTTATAGTATCACATTTTTCGCTATTTTTTAACGTTGAAAGTTAAAATTTATGAAAAATTATGACATGATGATTAAAAGTGAGGGCAATGTTTTTATTCAGAGATGAAAAATTACATAAAAATTATAAATGTTAAAAAACACAACTATCGCAGGTTTATATGATCTAATCTAAAACTCTTTCATAAACTTGTTGACGGTAATATATCCGAATTTTTTTGTGTTATCCTCTAATATTAGTATATATAAGATGGTAAACGTCAAAAATCGTAATAATATTACATTTTCATTGGATTTAAGTGAGATGTTATGTAAAATTTAACTTCGATCGGACATTTGAAAGTGAGTTGAAGTTCGAGTACAAATTTAAAGAAGTCATAGCCTGAAGTCTCTAAAAAAACACATTTTAAAATATAATTATATTAACTAATCTAAAACTTATCTAGTAAAAATTAACTCGATCGTAATAGTTGTATGATGTCTTTCAGATATCTTGAAATAATTTTAAGTGCTTTATATACGAAAACCTGAAAATATGGCCGAAATCATCTGTTTTGAAATGCAAAAAATATGCTATAAGTCATACATTTGAAAGTTTTAAAACTCGATAAATTTTAATGTTAGATGAATGGAACTTTTTTTTATCTTTCTTGTTAGTGTCACTGCATTTTTTTAAATATAATTTATAGGATCGGGGGACCATATAAAAATTTTAATTTCGTAATTTTTTAATACATGTTTATCTTTACCCAAATCATTTTAAAGATAATTCTTTACGTTACTTAAACCATTTTTTAAATTGAAAGTATGTATCTAGGACCAACGGTTGAGAAAATAAAGTTCGATCAGGTTATGCGTGGACATCCTATATATTATCTTTGTGTTGGGAGATGCTAAATATGATTATAATGATTATATAAAGTAGGAGGTGTATAATAAAAATTTCTGCATTGTATAATAGCTAGCTTAGCATAAAGTAAGGCAAAAAAGTAATAATGGATTTATGCTATTTTTAAGTTCTATGTTCTTTTTTTAACATTTTATGTGTTATTCGATGATTATTTGTTGAATGAGACATTTAAAAACAAGTTATATGATAAAAAAATTACATTTTTAGTGATTATGTCTCATAAAAATAGAAATGTTACTTAATTATCAATTTTTATCTTTTGATTATTTATAAAGAGTTTTTAGGAAATTAAATCAATTGAACATTGTTTTTATTTTATATTATGTAAAAGTGTTAGATAAAATTCATAGTCGCTAAATATCAGTTTTATTTTTTTTTATATTGTGATTGTAAGGCCATGAATTTCAAATTTTCTATCATAAACTTGTTTCAAATAAGTAGAGAACATATATTTTTAAATATTTGCTTAAAACATATCTTACAACGAGTGTCATTCATTTACTCTTATTTGTATGGATAAATATTAAAACAGCAATATTTATTAAATTTACTAATTAAATATAGCTATCTAATAATTTGTTTAAGGAAAATAAATATTAGTTTTGTTTATCCACAGATAAGACACGTTTTGTGCATCTTATTTTGTTAGTCGAAAATCTTGTAATATGACCTCCCTTTACTTCTCAGACTAATTTTCTCGCATCATTTTTGACAATAACTAGTATGTTCCAATACATTGTCTGTTAAAATATATAACTCTTTTACAAAAATGTGCATAAGGTATAAAAGTATAGTGGCGAAAAAAAAATAGAAAGTATTTTTTTTACTCGAAAAAAAATATTGTGATAAAGTTTTAAGGGGCATTTGTTAATGCATTTTCACAAAACTATCTAAAGTCTATACGTATGCTTGTAAAACGATTTGACAGAATTCAAAGATTTTCGTAGTTATTTACAATCGAGCTTAGTTTGTTTGGGTGAACAATAAATGTACTATACGGAAAATGAAATTTTTTTCAAACTCGGTGGGATCAATACGTAAAAACTATGGAACCAATCTTGCTATTTTGTTAATGTCAATGTAATTCATTTGGTTTTTGGTCACTTTGAGCAATTTTTATTTGAAATAAATATCTTTAAAAGCACACCAAGTGCAAACAAGTGCGCGAAATGAACATTTTTTTAAAAAATAGATGCATGATTATTGATTTTTTTTTTACCTTAAAGTACCTCGAGCGCTGAAAAAAAACAATATTATCTACTTTCGTAAACCTTAAGGAAATTTGATTGCAAATGACTGTGGCAATATCGAGCAATTCGAAGTTGAATGCGCTGACTGTAGGGCACACACCCTCAAAACACGAGCCACATCATCAATTATTTATTTTTTAAAACATCTAATTTTTCCTCTAATGATAAACTAGTTTGATCTGACGTATCTAAAACTTTTTTCGTTCTTATACATCTTAATATTTCAAAAACAATTTACAAATATTATTACTTCAATAGTATGAGTTCAACACTATACCTTCTTTGATTTTCAACTGAAATTTCTGCTTCAGGCAATCAAACTGAGTAAAAGCAAGTTAATCTTCATCATGATATTTATTAAATGAATACTTTTTCTTATCCTGGTGTCATCATCTGTTTGTGAATAGCCGAAATAGCAAGACGCGTGATGCCGTCTATGAACAAGTTGCATTTGGACACCAGAACTACAACAAAATGAACAAAATTATATAACAATTGCTATTACAAAGTCCGTTTCCCACGGAAATTTTCAAAATTTAAGAAGGACCACTTTCCACAGTCAAAACCATCACAAGAATTTGCTTCATTTCTATGCATAATTTATACACCATCAATGGTACAATAAAAAAATGGCACAGAAATAGAAGACTGCTAAAGTACCTCCTTACAGCTGCCCCTTCTATCGGAATATTCTCAAATTCAAGGAGAAACTGCTAGGCATAGCCAAAAACATACGAAAAAATTTGGTTTAATACTATGCGTAACTTTATTACAATTTTCAACGTACAAAAATGAAAATGGCACGGACATCATTATTAAACCGTCCCCCTGCCGGCGGGTCATTTGCAGACTGAATGAAGACCTGCTGGCGCAAGCCAAAAAATACACAAATAATTTTGTTGAATTAAATGCATGATTTTATACGCTTTTCGATGGTACAATAATGAAAATAGCGCAAGAATCGATTTTACAAAGCCCCTTTCCTGCGAATGCTTCTCTAATTTGGTGAGGACCTGTCAAAAAATTGTCCCATAACCAAAAAGATTCACAAAAAGTTGTTTTTGTTCCATGCATAATATCACACACTTTTTAATGGTAAAATATTGAGAATGACGTAGACATCACTATTATAGCACCCTCTTCGGCAGAATATTTCCTAATTGAAGGAGGATCTGCTGGCCGCAGCCAAAAATATACACAAATATTTGATTCAATCCTATGCATACCTTCATATATTTTCCGAAAGTACAATAATAAAAATAGCAAAAAATTGCTGTTAAAGCGTTCCCTTCATGCAGATGTTATTAAAATCCAGGAAGGACCTACCCAAAACCTGTCGCACACTCAAAAACCAACATTAAAAAATTGGTTCAATTTTATGCATAACATTATACATTTTTATGATACAATAATGTAAATGGCACAGACATCGCCAATTCAGAACCCTATTTGATGGAATATTTCCAAATTGAAGGAGGACCTGCTCACTATAGCTAAAACGCACCCAAAAAATTCCGGTTAAATCAAGGCATAAATTATACACTTTCTGATGATACAATAAAATAAATAGCACACAAAAGTCACTATTACACAGACAAAAAGTTTAGTTTTATTTTATGCATATCTTCAAACATTTTTTTATAGTACAATAATGAAATGCCACAACGATCGCTATTACAGCACTCTATGCGGAATATTTTCCAATTCAAATAGGACCTGTTTGGCAAACCAAAAACAAACACAAAAAATTCGGTTTATTTCCATGCATAACTTCATACATTTTTTGACGGTACAATAGCGGCACACGGACACACCAACAAATGGATATTTCATATAAGCATGTTTTGGAGATCTTTGGCCAGTAAAACATATAAATACATCGAAAACTAAAAGTCGAAATAAATTTCGATTACAATAATTTCTTCTTTTGAAGATAGAAGAAAGTAAAAGTAGCAAGCAAAATATCCGGAACTAAAACTTTTATTTCTGTAAAAGAAAACAAAGCACTAAATAATACCCTTTTTCTGACTTCTAGAGGAAAAAAAAGGATTAATAAAACAGAGATGCATCGTAACGAAAAAAAAAGGTAAATTTTCATAATCGAAGTTTCATTTGAGAAGTAACTGATGTTAGAGCGTATGACAGTCTCATTAATATTCGAACATTAATATAGAAGCAAAATTCTTCACAGGGAAATAAATTTAAATTAAATCGCCCACTCGTGGAAAACCAGGTACTACGCATAAGGGAGTTTTCTCCATGAGGGGATTCAATCTGCGTGACATTAATATTATAATTCTGTAAATTGTGTTACGAAAGTTTATAAAGAATGCCGTTAAAATTATTTAAGTGACGGATCAATTTCTGAATTTTCATTCGCTGACGAAACTTAAAATCTTATGGTAAAATCCGCTTCTCCATATTAAAATTTGAAATACAAATGATAATTTTATCATTTTAGAAATAATGCATATAAAAAAAATACTAAAGTTGTGACATTTAAATTATTTATAACAAATGAACAATTACTTTTTCAAATTCGTGCTTAAAATATGGTTTAGAATTAGTGTAATTCAATTTTTTTTATTTCTATCAGTAAATGCAAATTTAATGTACTTCCAACCTATTAAGTTGCTTATTACCAAAGGATATATATTTTTTTTAAATTCATATAAAGATAAATAAAGTGTATTTTATTCTATTAGTCGAAAACTTATGCTAAATAATTTCACTTTCTTTCTCACAAGGATGGGGCCAAAGTTGGTGATCACAGATTTTCATTATTTTAACATATGTTGTAGGGCACAGACCCCTTAGCCTCAGGTTCAGTGGATTTTATACAACGTTCCTTAAATTCTTCAGAAATATTGATGTCTAATAGTAACTTTAGTTTCAAGAAAATGCCGACATAAAGGATAATTTTAGTGAAAACCGCAAATCAATCGACCAATTTTTCCATTTTTTATGTTTATTTGAAATTTTGGTCCCTAAACTTTAATGGCGGCTATCTCCTTTGGAAAACATTTAGGACCCTTGGCCTCCTATTTAATATTGTTTGTCTTGATGCGTACTATCACCCCTCTTTTATTGAAAAAAATTTGGAATCACCCTGTATATATATACAAGGTGTATCTAAACTCTTGGGCAAAACTTTAAGGGGTGATAATACACATCAAGACAACCAATATTGAACAGGAAACTAAGTCTAAAACTAAGTCTAAATCCAAACGTCTTCCAAAGGAGATAAGCGCCATTAAAGTTTAGGGTCCAAAATTTCAAATAAACATAAAAAACGGAAAGATTGGTCGATTGATTTCCACTTTTCACAAAAAATATTCTTTATGTCAGTATTTTCTTAAAAATAAACTATAAAAATAATTTTTAAAAAATGCCGATAGAGGGCGCTGTAGACTTTGGAGTAACGAACAACTATTTTTTTGCATCTCATAAAGTATTTTCGGAAGCTTAGACTTAAACTTAAATTTTGAGCTCAAAATCTGAATAGTTGGGATTGGTTAAGTAGCGCAAACTGAACTGTATTCAGAGGTTCAAATTTCAAATGATTATAAAAAACGGAAAAATTGGTCGATTCGTTTTCGGTTCTCACTTAAACTAGTCTTTAAATAAGCATTTTCTTGAAAATAAATTTTAAAGATAAATTTCAAAAAATGCCGATAGAGGGCGTTTTAGACTTTTGAGTAACTTACAACTATTTTTTACGGTTATTTTTTGCATATCATTAATTTTTTTAGAAGCTTTAGCATAAACTTAAATTTTGTGCTTAAAAACTAAATTGTTGGGAGTGGTTGTGTATCGCAAACTGAACTGTATTCAAGGGGGGGGGGGGGTAAATTTTAAATGATTATAAAAAACGGAAAAATTAATCGATTCGTTTGCGGTTATCGGTAAAACTTCTTTATGTCATTATTTTCTTGGAAATAAATTTTAAAAATATATTTCAAAAACTTTCTTTAAAGGGTGCTTTAAACTTAATAGTAACCAACAACTATTTTTAACTGTAATTTTTTGTATCTAATTGAATGCTTGCAAAAGCTTAGACTTAAATTTTGAGCTCAAATTCTGAATCGTTGGAGGAGTTAAGAAGCGCAAATTGAACTGTGTTCAGGCTTTCATATTGAACCCTCTCACCCCCCTCCCCACCTCGAACACATTTCAATTTTGCGCTACTTAATTACTACCAACGATTAAGATTTTAAGCTCAAAATTTAAGTCTAAGCTTTTGCAAGCATTTAATGAGATAAAAAAGTAACGGTTAAAAATAGTTGTACGTTACTCCAAAGTCTAAGGCGCCCGCTATCGGCATTTTTTGATATTTATCTTTAATAATTATTTTCAAGAAAATACAGACTTAAAGAGTAGTTTTAACGAAAACCGCAAAGGAATCAATCAATATTTTCTTCTTTTTAAAAATCTTTTCAAATTTGAACCTTACCCCCCTCTCCCTCTGAAAACAGTCCAGTTTGCGCTACTTAATCACTTTAAACTATTTAGATTTTGAGCAAAAATTTAAGTATAAGCTTTTGCAAACATTTATTGAGATTAAAAACATAACGGTTAAAAATAGTTGTATGTTACTCCAAAATCTAATACGCCCTCTATCGGTATTTTTTGAAATTTTCTTTAAAATTTATTTTCATGAAAATATTGATTTAAAGAATAGTTTTAGCGAAAACCGCAAACGAATTGACCAATTTTCCCGTTTTTTATAATCATTTGAAATTTGAATCTCTGAACACAGTTTGCGATACTTAACCACTCCCAACTATTCAGATTTTGAGTTCGAAATTTGAGTTTAAGTCTAAACAACCGAATACTTTTAATGAGATGCAAAAAACAATGACAAAAAATAGTTGTTCGTTACTCCAAAGTCTAAAGCGCCCTCTATCGAAATTTTTAAAAATTTATCTTTAAAATTTATTTTCAAGAAAATACTGACATATAGAATAGTTTTAGTGAAAACCGCAAATCAATCGACCAATTTTTCTTTTCTTTAAATTTATTTGAAATTTTGAACCCTAAACTTTAATGGCGCATATGTCCTTTGGAAAACGTTTAGGACCCTTAGTTTTCTATTTAATATTGTTTGTCTTGATGTGTACTATCACCCCTTAAAGTTTTACCCAAGAGTTTAGATACACCCTGTATATATATATAGTATTGCCCTTAATAACGAGCTAAATACCAGATTTCCAATTTTATTTCCAATTCTGACAACTCCTCTGTATGATATAATTTGGCATTAACAAATTTTTACAGTAATTGATGTTGATTTGTAGTATTATCTAATGGTTCTATATAAGCATTCAAATTGCTTTGATGCTAAAGCGCAAGTAATTATGAATGCATTTTCATTTTTATTTCACTATGATTTGTAAAATTCATTCTGAAAAACCAATTCTTTTATGGGTATCTTATATATTATTAAATTAATATATAATCGTATAGCTATATGTTTATCATTAGCAAATTGTTTAATTTTTATACACAATGTCTAATGCTGCTGTGCGCATTATCATTGTGCATTATTTGGATTTCAACTTTGTAGTCATTTGATACCCTTCTTAAAGAATTTCCATTTGATTGCTACTTGTTTTTCATCACTCTGATTCATGTTGTATTATATTACTGTCTTATTAAAATTAATTATTCTATTAATGTATATATATTTAACACTTAATTTATCTAATCTTTCAATATAAGTATATTAAATGTAATATTTAATTACAGTTTAATTATTTTTCTAATATTTTTTCTTTGAAATAGTTTTTCCATTGCAATTATTATATTGATAATTCTATTATGGTCTAATTATTTTTCTAATATTTTCCTTTGAAATTTGTTCTCATTTGCGATTAATCGGGCAATATGGAAATTATTTTTAGGTTTATCCTGATTTCCATTCAGAAATTAGTCGCAATTAATGTGGCTATTTAGTATTGCTCTTGAAAACGAGCTAAATACCACATTTCCAATTTTATTTCCAATTCTGACAACTCCTCTGTATGATATAATTTGGCATTAACAAATTTTTACAGTAATTTATGTTGATTTGCACTGGTGTCCAAAAGTTAAGCATAATTGGTAATTAAGTAAGTAATGAAATAAATATAAATCGAAATGTGGTGAAACTCCGGGTGTGTAAACAAAATAGTACGCGTCATATATTTTTGCGAAGAGTTTTCCCCGAAATCGAACGGGGGACCGTCAACAAATTGAAAAAGAACGAAGATCTTTTGGATAACCCTGTCAAAACGAATGTAGCAAAAGCGTTCAAACTGCACAATATGATAATTGCCCGCTTATTGTTATGTACTGTGTTTATTTTTATAAGGATAGCATGTATACTCGTAGAGAAATTAAGGTTTTTATAAAAACAGCCCTTAATTTTTCCAAGTTTTTTGCTTATAATTTGCAGAGTTCTTAATATAAAATAATGTTCTTTTCTGAAAATATGACAAACATCGTTGTACACAATACCCTGTCATCAGAATTAAAAAATAATAAAAATTGTATGACAAATGAGCAAATTAACTAAATAATTTTTTACTGCGCATGCGTGAACGCTATTAAAATTTCATTTGCATATTATGTTAGTTAAATGTATAGAGCAACTTTTGTGAATGTCTCAAAAACACAGTTTGAAAATTCTGAAAATTATCGTTGATAGAATGAGATCAAAATCCTTTATTCCCTAGATGAAGCAAAAAGATGAGGGGATGTATCCCTATTCCATTGTTTAGTGCCAACACAATATTGCACGTAAAAGTAAATATTTGAATAAAACCCCTGATTTTTTGCTTCCTTTTAGGAATAACGGATTTTGAGTTGATTCTATAGACGATCATTTTCAGAATTTTCAAACTATGTTTTTGAAACTTTTACAGAATTTGCTCTATACATTTAGCTAACACAATATGCAAATGAAGTTCTGATATCGTTGATGCATGCGCAATGAAAAATTATTTACTAAACCAACTCATTTTTCATACAATTTTTATTATTTTTAAATTCTGATGACAGGGTATTGTGTACAATGATGTTTGTCATATTTTCAGAAAATAACATTATTTTATATTAAGAACTCTGCAAGTTATAAGCAAAAAACCTGGAAAAATTTAGGATTCTTTTTTATAAAAACCTTAATTTCTCTACGAGTATACATGCTATCCTTATAAAAATAAACACAGTACATTGCAAAAAGCCGCGTTTTGACAGGGGTATCCAAAAGATCTTCGTTCTTTTTAAATTTGTTGACGGTCCCCTGTTCGATTTCGGGAAAAACTCTTCTCGAAAATATATGACGCGTACTATTTTGTTTACACACCTGGAGTTTCACCACATTTCGTTTTATATTTCTTTCATTACTTACTTAATTACCAATTATGCTTAACTTTTGGACACCAGTGTATATATATATATATGTTGCATAAGATATTTCAGGACAATCTATAACCGGGCTATTTTTTACTTTTTCGATTTTGGTTATATGTCTTTTAATATTATGATAGTTTCAATTTCAGAACCGGTTTTCACCGGTTCCGCAATTTAAAGTAATTAAATGAAATCCGAAACCAAAATCGAAAAAATGCAAAGTAGCCAGCTTGTAGATTTTCCTCAGCTATCCTATTCAAAAAAATCATGTGAAAATATTAAAATTTGAGCACGAAATTTCAAAATAACGCCCCCATAGACTTAACATTATCATCCGAGTCCTTTTGAGAGAGTCGAGTGGTCTCTTAAGAGAGAGTTAACCAATACATAACTTTTACTTAATAAGATTTCACATTTGAGAGATTGCGATTAAGAGAAAAAAATATTGATTAAAAGGACATTTCACGAATATCAAATTATTAAAATCTTTGCAACAAGCGTCCCCTAGACCTTTTCTATTAATTCAGCGCAAGTACTTTTAAATGGGAACATTTGTAAATTTATTTTCTAAACAATTTGGAAGTTGCACGTGAAGCGTAGCAAATGAGGTGCGTTCGTACGGTAACGAAGTTTTAAAAATATCACTCTCATATATCAATCTCATAAAATTATAAATAATTACAATTAAAATGCACACCAAACAATGTTTTCCCTATACAATTATGCAATGGAATACTTTTGTGTAGTCTTGTAAATCAATAACAAATATTCTTTGCACCACAGATTATGTAAAATGTGTATTATAACATGTACTTTATAGATGCATATCAATTTTATTACGTTCGAATGAGTGTAACACCATTAAAATGCATTTGAAACATTTTTCACCATTAACCGTAATGTAACGGAACACTCTTGATTGTCCCTGTAGTTGAACTATGCATCCGATTTTGATAAAATTTTAAATAACTCGACAAAATTATGTAATAATTATGTATTTAAAATTTCAAACGATTAAAATGCATTCGAAACTTTTTTTCCCATTGAACGTAATGTAACGGAATCCTTTTGATTGTCCCTGTAATTCATCTTTGCATCCGATTTTCATAAAATTTGAAATGACTCGACAACATTATGTAATAATTATGTATTTTAAAATTCAAACGATTCAGTTGGGTAGTTTTTGCGTTGTTATATGCGGAAAGACGGACAGACAGACGGACATACGGACGGACTGAACGACAATAATAGGTGCCACGTATTTACATAATTACGAACGCACCTAAAAAGACAAAATGTAGAAATAAAAAACTTTTAGGGAAATAAATGTACGCTCACTATTCCACTTCTATACACGTTCGTCGGAAAATTAATAAAAGCTACTGACTACCATTTTAATTATTTTTTATTGTGAGTATATTGTTATTCTATTTCGCATATTATCTGATGGTTTTATGAAGTAAAACGATTTATTTAAAAAAAAAAATGAAGATTTATAGTAAAAATCGAAAAAAAAAAATCATTAATTTTTCAGCAGTCGTGTCAAAATTTTTTTCACGAACAAGCTCGTCATGTTTATTTATTTAATGACACAATCGTTTTCTAAGTTGTTTCAAATAAAATATATTTAGTAATCTGAATACAATATGTAAACTTTGTGTAGTATGTATAAGTAGATGTACAAAATGTAGCCTTTGTGTAATTTTTCTGCAAAAATATGGATATTTAGTTATAAAAACTTGATCAAAAGCCACCTGCAAAGTCATGTTCTAAGCAGAAATTTTATACATTTTGTATTTTATAAATAGTGCTAATCATCGTAACGTTTCGAGATTGCTAGTTATTACGTAAATGAACTGTGCAATGTATGTGTAAGAAGATTATTTTAAATTATCGATATTTTGTTACTTTTAGAAAGGTCATTCGTAGTTTTGTTAGAGGCACAAAATGAATTCCAGTCGCAAACTGTTTTAACCCGGGAGGACGCGCGCAGGGCCTAAAAGACCCGGAGTACGTATGGTTTTTACAATTACAACCACTAATTTTTTTAAAGTAATCTTCAACTTATTTTATAGCAAGATTGGTAAAAAATGTTTCCGTCTAAATAAAGCGACGGTTTTAATTTGTTTTTATTCGTGACAAAGTTAAAACCATTCATACCCTGGGTAAGCGCGCGTTCTCCCGGGTTAAAAGGATTACTATTCTTATTTCGGAAGATAACTGTAATGTTTTATAGCCAAACGTATCATAATTATACTATTATATTGTCACAATCAAATTGATTGGTAAATTTGTCATACGAATTGACAAACATGTCACCTCATTCGTCTTTATCCATCATTAAATATAAAATCTTTGATTTTTTTTCATTTAAACATGCAGATTACTCAGGCTAATTTTAAATAATATGCTGATGATAAAAAAAAAACTGCAGTTACGTTTACCTCTACGCAGACCAAAGACAATAAAATCGAGTGTTCCCGATTATGTGAGATGTGATGGAGATAAACATTACACTCTTGTAAATGCTATCTCATTACAGGTCATATTGATGCGCTAGATGTTTAAAAAAAGTGTACCGTAAATGCAGTAAATGTATAGTAAATTTACATGACAAATGTTTTATAGCATTTCATATTTCTTAATTAAAAAAAATATATAATGTTGATTTTCTTTAACTTAATATTTAACAGGTTTGTATAAAAACTGCATTTTGATTGTTTTAGAGAAAAAAACAGTTTCTGAAAAATAAGTGCATTTTTCTAGTGGCTAACGTCCCTGTTTAGGGACATTTCAATTTATTAAATGAAACAAAATCTTTAGATGAGAATTTTTTTTACTATTTTTCAAGTTAATTACAAAACATTTGAGAACGGTATACCAAGTATTATTGAAAAAAAAATGCAACTTGAGTATCAATGAGTTCATAAAGAGAATTTGTAGTTTAAATCGAAGAATTTAATCTCTTATTAGACCAATTACACTAGTTTTTAAAGGGAATAAATTGATTTTTTATTGGAAGAGGGGGGATTAAAAGTGCGTGAATTCAAAAGTTTTTGATTTTACAAATGTCTAATTAGTTGATTTCTGGGAATTACTGTTAATGAAGGAATTACTGAAAAAAATTCGCTTAGGGAAGAAAAAAAGTATTTCTGTACTGATTTTGTGGAAATTAGCATTTAGTTAGGAAAAGAAGTAGCTCATTTAAGCTTAAGAATGGAAAACGTGCGTTCAGGAGTAGTAATCATGCTAATTATGATATTTTAATTCCTTTCAGACTAAATTCAAAATAAAAGAATAAGATTTCTAATTTAAGAAACTAAATTTATAATTGAAATATGTTTTATAATTATTATTTATTTTTTTACTACTTATAATGACAAATATTATTCGTAATTTTAAAACTAATATTAAACGTTTTTAAATATTTGAAAGTTCGCTTTTATTGAGAGTCTATAACAAAAAATTGATTAATTTTACATTAAAAAATATTGTTTTCGTTTATCATTTTCATGTTTTAATAATAGCGCACTGAATTCAAGAATATTTTAAATACCAGATTTCGTCAGAATTTAGGCAGTTTGAGGATACGGTATAAAATTTAACAATTTTAAGCTTATCTTTCTCACTCGTAGTTGCTATAAGCCTATATATCTCTGTTTGTATGTGTGCCAAAATATCCTGGGCGTTTTAGCTCACAATCTAATGCTGGGAAATGCATTTTGTCGAAATCCACTCTACATTCTTCTTATTGTTTAATTTTGTACACACAATCACACCACACTTGCCGTTGCGAAAGTAAAGTGAACACGTTTCATCAGTTGCCGATTGCATTCGTTGCACTGAATTCAGTCCGATTAATATTGTCTTTTGATAAGCCTCCTGACATTCAGCAGATTTAGAGTCCTCAAATTCTAATTAACTACTATTATAACAATCCATAATAGGAACACTTTCGTCATTGTCGGAAGATGACTTATATATCACAATCTTCCCAAAGTGGGATGATTTAAAGTTTATCTTTCCTTTTTTTTTAACCCCCCTCACCCAAGCTATCGCTTTTTGTCGTTTTTTACTTTTTTCTACTTTTTGCCCTTTTTCTATTTTTTTTACAAAGTTTGCGCTTATTTTATTTGTAGCCTTTTTCCTTCCTCTTACTTGGCTGCAAAGTTCTTTTGACCACTAGAAAAAGAAACATTTTGTGAAAGTGCTTAGATTGTGACAATTATAAAAGGCCTACAGTTTTCTTTTTCACTCATGGTGAACCAACATTGTTACTCAAAATATTTTTTTAAGTAACAGAATGCACTGTACATACATTCATTTATATGTAAGCTCTCACGCGAGAGAAAGGCAAACACATATCTGTCTTCTACGAAGATCTAATTTGCAGTTGCAATCGATTTTGGCATGAAGTCTTCGGTTATTTAGTTTAAGATATATAATAAAACTTTATTAGAATATTTTCTGCAACTTACCACTCTGTTTTAAAGCATAAAAACACGCATAATATGTAAATACTGACAATTAAGCTATATAAACGCATATAAAACAATACACAATGCAGAGGAATACAAAGAACATCTTAATTTGATCTAGGGAGCACAAGTGTCGCCTAATAATCTCTACAGCACCACTCCCACTGAAGCATTTGTCCCTATATTATGTTTGAGAAAATAAATTTAAAATCACTGAAGTACTATATTTAACTATTTTAAAATATGTTTGTTATCTTGGGCTTCTAACTAAAACTGCTCCTTAGTTATGGCAAAATGTGCTATCTTTTTCCAGCATCTCATTAACCTGTTTGAAATCGCTGAAATATGTATTTCATTATTTTTAATATAGATTTATTATCATGAACTTTTTTTCTCCTACCTAAAATTGCTCCAATATGGCAAAATGACGTACATCTTACTATCACCTCATTAAACTCCCTTAGGTGGGAATTTCTAATATCGATAAGATACACGTTTAAGTATGATTTAATAGATCAGTTATCCTGAAGCTCATGCCTCTATCTTAAACAGCTGATAAGATATCTCAAAATGTCATTAAACATTTGATATTCCCCCTCTTAAAGGAAAGGGGACTTTTTAAAATAATTAAATTACACGTTTAATTATTATTTAAGAGGGTTTTTTCTTGAAATTCATGCTCCTACCTAACAATGTTTCTGGGATATGATCAAATGCTTTAAAATTTTCGACACACACCCTATAACCCGCTTATAGGGGAATACCAAATTTCACAGAATTATGTGTTTAAAAATTCGTTTAGTAGATTTATTTTCATGAATTTTACGCTGTAATCTAAAACGGCTCCACAGGTATGGCCAAATTTACTAAAATTTTTGACCCTACTTCCTTTTAACTCTCTGAGAGGGGTTTTCTCAATTCGCGGAAATATGTCTTCAGTTACTTATTTAGTAAATTTATTTTCTAGAATTTCAAGCTCCTACTTAAAGCGTTTGCTGAGATATAGCCAAATCTCCTAATATTTTCGACTTGCATAAAATTCCATATGAGGGGATTTCTAAAATCTTTGAAATATATAATGAATTATTCTTTAGTGTGTTTGTTATCTTTAATTTAATATGGCTTGAATTTATTATTATCTTGAAGTTAATATTTATTACCAAATAGTCTGAAATTTTTGAAAACTCCCTTTTTATCCCCTTAGAGGGATTTGCAAAATAGCTGTTAGTAAGAGTTTTATTATTTTTTTAAAAGTTTTTTATCCTAAATTTCTCGCTATTATGTAAAACGGCTTTTGGGTTATGCTAAATATTATAAAAATTCCGATCCTTGATGCGCGAGAGTATATTTCTTAAATTGCTGAAATACGTGCTGCCATTTTAGTAAATTTATTTCCTATAATTTCATACGCCTACCAAAAGCAGCTGATGAGGCATGGTCCAATGTTTTAATCTTTTCGCGTCGTTTAATCTCCTGAGAGGATTTCTAAAATAGCTATAAAACATGCATAAATATTTTTAGTATATTTATTTCTTGAAATTTCACGCTCTAAACTAACACGGCTGCGAGGAATGGACAGGCGCTCTGTGGCTTTCGCCTTTCTCCTTTTTCAGGAGGGAGGCATTTTTAAAAATGCTTTCTTGATGCACACTTATGTCTTAAGAGTCCCCGTCATTTTTTGTCTTCTAGACCCATTAGTTTAGGCTGTGCGTTAATTATGCTTCAGTTAGGGCATACTCTTTTATATAAATATAGATAATTTTCATTTACTATATTAGAATAAGCTTCCCTGTGAAATTACTTTTACACAAATAAAAAATGCGGTTAGATTTTTAAGATGCATTAGTTTGTTGCGTATTAGCTCACTGTAGGGGGAACTGGGGTACATTGATACAGTTTTTTTCTAAGATTTTTTTTGGTGTGAAGAAAGTAGAAAATTCAAGTTTTTTTTCCATGAGGTGACAGCAAAACTTGTGTAGTATGTTATAAAAATTTACAATCATTGTTTTATATAGTATTTTTGCATGTAATTTTAAAAAAATCAAAAAAAGTCATTTGTATCAATGTGCCCCATCCCCGGGGCAGATTGATACGTTTGAGAAAAATGACGACAAAATAATACCAATGCATATTTTTCATAGAAAATGAGTTGGAAAACCCTTTTATATTTATTTATAGAAATTCAAATTACCCATAATTTATTTTTAAGCAATATTAAAGCTATCAAAATTAAATATATTATGACCTGATGTTCTGGCTGTTTCTTGTCTGATTGTTGGCTGTGGTAACTTTGTCATATCTAGCACTTCAACCCCAGCATTATTTTCTTTCTTATGAAAGATGAAAAAATTACCAGTTTTTCTGTTCATAAATAGGTTTATAAACAGAAAATAAAGGATAATTATATTAAAAATTCTGTTTATAATATAATTATCATTTTCTGTTCTGCAGTTTGTTTCTCTTACTTAACATTTCTTATGTCAAAAATATTTTTTTTTTCTCTGGAGAATCGAAAATAATTTGAGATTTTCCAAGCTGCTGCCCTTTTCTTTTGTTAGTTCTACTAGCACTAGATGCTAGGTAAGTTCCTACGTCTTCTGTTTTCAAAAATACTATAAAATGTTCTAATATAAAGAAATTAGAGCTATTTCACTTCAATAAAAACTAATATTAGAAATTTTTCGAGAAAAAAAGTTGGATTAAGGAGTGTATGGTAAAAAAAAATAATAAAAGGTAATGAAAAAATGAACTATTAAAGAATTTAGGCTGTATCAATGTACCCCGTCAAAGACTGTATCAATGTGCCCCATACAGCCATTTTGAATAAAATGAGTCTCAAATCCAACACTTCACAATATATCTAACAATAAAGAATGAGGAACTGATAAAGAGTAGCTGTACTTGCCAAGGAGAGTATTCATTTTGGTTGAAAATACTGGAACAGTTGTACAATAGCATTTCAATTGTACAACTCAAATTTACTTTTGAACAACAAAAACAATAAATCATCCGTCCCATTTCATCAAACTACTGAATCATTCCAAGATTTTCTGTATGTAGTTGAATACACTAGCATCACCTTTTGGACCTGTTGTGAAACTTCCTGTAATGACCCTGTGAGCGGTAGAGGGGGTGTATCAATGTGCCCCATGTATCAATGTACCCCAGTTCCCCCTACCTGTATTTCTATGAACAATATCATAAAAGTTCATCCAATTTCTACAATTACCATAAAATAATTGAAATACTTTTTGCAATCCTGCTTATGATCTATAGATGAATATGTATAGTAAATAGTATTCGAAAAGATATTCCAGTTAAGCACACAGCACAGTTGAAACCTCCCTTTCTGCCATTTCCGTCAAAAAACTGTAATGAACTTGAGATATTTGTACAGCCCTGTTGGTGCTTGACATATTTTATGCGTACCAAGAAATAGGTAAAAACGTATTTCATTTTTAAATATTAAAAAAGGTGGTACGAATAGAATCTAAAGCAGTCGCTGGAAAATATTTGTCACCACACCTTAACAAAAGTATTATTTGTAAATCATAGTAACTCTTTTATTTATCTATATTCCTTATTTACTGCTCCTTTTCATTTCAAATATGCAGATTTAACGAAACGATTTTTAATTATCTTATTAGGCAAGTTCCATAAGTACATGTAGTGTAAGTCATAATGTCACGATACCTGTGAACCATTATTTCAATTCGAAAAAATGTAGCTTTTTTTTTTTATTATTATTGGAGGTATCTCATTAATTGAATAAAACAAAGCGAACTTTTCAAAAATAACGGTGGTTAACAAACAGTGCAGTTTTTTTTTAGCTATGTGACTTACAGTTCAAAAACTCATGGATCCAACCATTATTTTTTTTACAAAAAATAGTATAATTTATAGTCATATATCGAAATTAATTTAACTACCATTTATAGACACTTTACTCGTATTCGTTGGTTATTATTTCTAATATCCGAATTTCTAATGATATTTGTCCTTATTATACGTAAAAAGTCAAATTTAAAATGATTTAGTCATATTAGTGCTTCCTTAACTCTTTCAAAACTATTAGGACGTTTATATCAGATGTAAGGTTTGTATTATGTTTTAGTGCTAGAATATTTTACTTAGTAACTTTGCCTTGTTAAATCGTAGAATTCTTGGAAAAAAGCAAAAAATACAATATAGAATTACTGGCATTACAATTTTAAGTTTCATTAAAATAAATCCGTCCTTAACCATTTCATCGGCTGCCCCGAGATAAATCGGGGGTTTAAGCACTGTTTCGCCATACCCGTCGCCGGTTAAGTGGAGGTTTAAATTTAATGAGAAATGACTTTTAATCAAACCTAAAAAAATCCCATTGTCTTTGACTTAATTAGTCTTATAAAATCAAAAAGACCTTATCTAAGCTGCAGTTTAAACATTAAGTATTTTTCGTTTATGTGCAGCATTTTATTTTACAAAGCAATTGTCTTTTTGGCTTTGGCAATTCAAATACATTTCCGAGTAAGATTCAACAAATACGATTAGAGTTTGACATTAAGATATAAAGAAAAACATTGACACACTTTCTGTAATTTTGGCAATCTTCCTGGAAACCCAATGACATTTAGAGCTTTCGAGAAGATTAGTCATTATAGTACTTTATAATTTTATTTACTTAACAGTCTTGAGAAAACAGTTTGTTGTTTCTATATTATATATAAATTTGTGTCCCAGTTTTATATTATAAAAGAGACACTGTTTCATGAGAAAAAATGTATAAAAAGTTCTCTCTCTCTTCACGCACACACACATATATGTAGGGTAGATGTGCCAATAATGGGCCCCCTTAAGGAATTTCTCTAAAAAATATTTTTTTATTATTAGTTATAATTATTGTATTCCAATTTTTTTCATATTAGATTAATCTTTCAACAATATTTAACTAATCCCACAGTTACATTTCCCAATAGAAATAAAAATTTAATTCTAAATAATAGAAATATGTCTAAACACCCAAGAGCCCAGTAATGGGCCACCTATGTTCCAGTAATGGACCGCCTATGTTCCAGTAATGTGCCACCCTACAAAAAATAACAGATAAGTGTTTTTAGGTGCATTCTTAATTATGTAAATACGTAGCACCTATAGTTGTCGTTCAGTCCGTCCGGCTGTCCTTCTGCCTGTCCGTCTGTCTGTCCGTTTGTCTGTCCGTCCATCTGTGTGTTCGCATATAACAACGCAAAACTATCCAACCAAATCGTTTGAAATTTAAAATACATAATTATTACATAATTTTGTCGAGTCATTTCAAATTTTATGAAAATCGGATGAATAGATCAATTACAGGGAAAATCAAAAGGATTCCGTTACATTACGGTCAATGGGGAAAAAAGTTTAAAATGCATTTTCATCGTTTGAAATTTAAAACATATAATTATTACATAATTTTGTCGCGTCATTTCAGATCTTATGATAATCAGATGCATAGATCAATTACAGAGACTATCAAAAGTATTCCGTTACATTACAGTCAATGGGGAAAAAAGTTTCAAATGCATTTTAATGGTGTTACGCTCATTCGAACATAATAAAATTGACATGAACCTATGACATACATATATACTAAAATAAAGATTCTGTACAATCTGAGATTCAAAGATTATTTATTATTAAATTACAGGGCCACAGAAAAGTATTCCACTACATAATGCTATACGGGGAAACATTGTTTGGGACATGTTTTAATTATATTAAACTGTGCCACATTTTATGAATATGATATACGTTACTGAGGTGTAATGAAAATTACTTCCTGTATGATTATAGGAACACAAAGAGTTCAACCACTGTACTCTATCCGAAGGATAGTCAGTGGTTAATACATCTGATGTATCATCTCGAAATACTATAACTGTGTCCGATCACATTGATTGGCGGTAATCAGTCCGCAATAAAGCTTGCGGAATCTGATAAATTTCACCAAAAGACTAAATATATACCACTTAGATATCACCTACTCAGACATTTAGTGGATAAACAGGTGATAAAACTCTGCTACATCAACTATGACAAAGCGACTGCCGACCTCCTAACCAAGCCCATACCCAAACTTAAATTCGTGATCCATCGACGAACTATTTTAAACATTTGAATTACTGCTTCACGGCTTAGGAGGGAATATTAGATATGTAAGCTCTAACTAAAAAAGAAACATTAAATCACTTTGTGTCCCCTTTTGTAATGAAAAACTCTTTCATTTAAAGTATAGAAAATATATTTGTGCAAATGAAATAGACTAGATGCTTTGAGGGTAAAAAATACCCCTTTTCTTTACCGCTACATCTGTGGGCTTCCGAGTTTTTCTTTGATTGAACTTTGCTTCCTACATATATTATTGCATTCTGGTTCATTTTTGCGTCTTTGAAAGATGCCCTTTTCTTTGTCCTTTGAAAAGGTATTTTCTCTTGGAGTTTCATTTATTTATTATAGTCAAGAACATGAAAATTAAATATTTTGTTGGAAGTACTTCTGACTTCAACAACACACCAATTTCATAATATAAATTATTATAGCAATTACTAATCATTTTCTTTTGTACACAATTTAGCGAAGAAATTAAATGTGTAAAATATGCCATCGAAGGAAAGCAAATAAATTTCTACATGCAGAAAAGTGCTTGCGATATGGTGGGTTTCTGCGCTACTATGGACAGGTAAGAGAAACCTTTTCTATCTAAATTATTATTAAGAAGAAAAATATAATTTATAAAACGAACCGATATTTATTCTCCTTGAATTACTATCAAAATTTGAAAATGCACATTTTGTTGACTTGGGGACTAAATAGCTCTTGGACAGATGACCATAGTTATAAGAAAAAATATTCTTAATATGTAAATACAAGAAATGTTGATGCATATTTAACATTTTTATGTATATTTTCGCCATAGTATGGGCAAAAAAACAAAATAGCAGATGGCCACCCTTTTTGAAGCCGAGGGGAGATGTCCACCAACACAACAAAGAACAAGTGAAGTTAAAATTTCAAAGGATAGCAAATTTCATATATTTAATCATGAAAAGCCTATAGAAGAGTAAAAAAGCAATTATACATTTAGAAAATAGAATTATACCTTGAAAAATAATGAATAAAACTCGAATTAGCAAAATTGAAGTATAATTTCTGTACTTCACTTTTTTATAAAATCGTATTCATTTTTTGGCAAAGTGGGGATATTTTGTACACGTTTCAGGGAACAAATTAAAGCACCTTATACATTGTATTCTGATATTCGTATTGGCTGTGATATTACGTTTTTATCCACATCTAATGCACCGATCCTCATCTAATTTTATCCCCTCTAAATCTATAGCATCTAATAATTTTAAATATCTTTTATTTTCATTGCTTCTGTGATTGTCGAGTTTTTGTTTTTCTTCCGAGTTTGTTTTAAATCTATCGTCTTTATTTATATTATTTTTCAACTTTATCTGTTTTGGGGATAAAAGTTTCCGACGTTTTTTAACATTTTCGGGAAAGAATACATCGTTACATTTTACTATATTATTAGTATTATTATTGAAATATTTATAATGGTTAAAATGTAAACAAATTAAACAATTATATCAATTAATATAATCCCTTACTAGCTCTAAAACAATACTGTAAAAAAATTACTGGTACCAAATGCAGAAAATAAAGTTTAATTTTAAATAATGTATGTAAAATTTGCTTAGGGGCAATTTACATACTAAAATGAACCCTAACTGTGATTTTTTGAAAAGTAAAACTCAATTCTGTTAGCATAAATGAAATCTACACCCTTAACTTAGCCTAAACTAGATTCTTAACATTTAAATTGGCCTCTCAAGCACTCATTGAAGACTACTGGATTACAGGATAGCCTTAGAAGTTTCAAAAGTCACTTTTATCGTAGATAGCACCTTAAACCATCATTTTACCCTTTTTAAGCATAACTTGTCAAGTACTTGAAATTTTGGATTTCCATAAAGCAGGATTGAATAAATCTAAATCCATAAAAGAAATTGTAGGTTGCAATTCATATTTTTTTTCAAAAATAATTGTCATAATTTATAATTCGTATCACAAAATTATAAAAATTGCAAATTCAACGTATTTATTATTGTGTATTTTAGCACTAAATAAAAAAACTAGCACATTATGAGTATAATTTCAGGATATTTTAATAAAAAAATACGTGTGCCACTCGGGGACTGCCGCGGTAAAGCTATTGCATAGCATTTTTTATCAACTTATGCAATTATAATTATTTATTTATTTTTTATTTATGCAGTTTTTTTTATATTAATTCAAGTTACACTTTTTGAGCGTGATGACCGATAACAAAATTTTTTTTTCTTTTATTGAACTAATGAGAATTAATTCAATAAAAGAAAAATCGTTTAAAATATTTTTATTATCTTACAATACATGTAGGTTAATCAGGAATTTTTATCATTGAAACTATACGTTTACGGTAGCTGAAATAAAAAACATAAGTTTGAGACTTGATATTCTCAAAATATCTCAAAAATAGCGCGTCAATGTCTGCCGAACCGAAGGATACCGTGCCGAAGTATGCCAAACTGAAGAGACGTTAGCCGGAGTGTTAGGTTCTTTTTTCTCGTTACGGAATTTCTAGATTCTTTCGCCGCGCTCAAGGCCCGCGATAAAAGCTATGCAATACCTTAATAAATTACCAAACAAATTTTGGCCGCGCTACGAAAATTAGATCGGGAGTTATAAGCACTTTAAATTTTTCGACCCTCACCATGGGGGGTCTCCTGTCACCAAAAATTAACACTGCCTCATAATAAATTACCAAACAAAATATGGCCGCGCTACAAAAATTGATCGCGAGTTATAAACATTTTAAATTTTTCGACCCTCACCGTGGCGGGGTCTCCTGTCACCAAAAATTAACACTCTCTCATAATAAATCACCAAACAAAATTTGGCCGCGCTACGAAAATTAGATCGCGAGTTATAAGCATTTTAAATTTTTCGACCCTCAACCTGGGGGGTCACCTGTCAACAAAAATAACACTGTCTCATAATAAATTACCAAACAAAATTTGGCCGCGCTACGGAAATTAGATCGCGAGTTATAAGCCTTTTAAATTTTTCGACCCTCACCGTGGGGGGTCTCCTGTCACCAAAAATTAACACTATCTCGTAATGAATTATCAAACAAAATTTGGCCGCGCTACAAAAATTGATCGCGAGTTATAAACATTTTAAATTTTTCGACCCTCACCGTGGGGGGGTCTCCTGTCACCAAAAATTAACACTCTCTCATAATAAATCACCAAACAAAATTTGGCCGCGCTACGAAAATTAGATCGCGAGTTATAAGCATTTTAAATTTTTCGACCCTCAACCTGGGGGGTCACCTGTCAACAAAAATAACACTGTCTCATAATAAATTACCAAACAAAATTTGGCCGCGCTACGGAAATTAGATCGCGAGTTATAAGCCTTTTAAATTTTTCGACCCTCACCGTGGGGGGTCTCCTGTCACCAAAAATTAACACTCTCTCATAATAAATTACCAAACAAAATTTGGCCGCGATACGAAAATTCGATTGCGAGTTATAAGCATTTTAAATTTTTCGACCCTCACTGTGGAGAGGGGGGGTCACCTGTCACCAAAAATTAAAACTGTCTCATAATAAATTACCAAACAAAATTTGGCCGCGCTACGAAAATTAGATCGCGAGTTATAAGCATTTTAAATTTTTCGACCCTCAACGTGGGGGTTCACCTGTCACCAAAAGTAACACTGTCTCATAATAAATTACCAAACAAAATTTGGCCGCACTACGAAAAGTAGATCGCCAGTTATAAGCATTTTAAATTTTTCGACCCTCACCGTGGGGGGTCTCCTGTCACCAAAAATTAACACTGACTCATATTAAATCATCAAACAATATTTGGCCGCGCTACGAAAATTAGATCGCGAGTTATAAAAGCATTTTAAATTTTTCGACCCTCACCGTGGGGGGTCTCCTGTCACCAAAAATTATCACTCTCTCATAATAAATTACCAAACAAAATTTGGCCGCGCTACGAAAATTAGATCGCGAGTTATAAAAGCATTTTAAATTTTTCGACCCTCACCGTGGGGGGTCTCCTGTCACCAAAAATTATCACTGTCTCATAATAAATTAATAAACAAAATTTGGCCGCGCTACGAAAATTAGTTCGCGAATTATAAAAGCATTTTAAATTTTTCGACCCTCACCGTGGGGGGTCTCCTGTCACCAAAAATTAACACTGACTCATATTAAATCATCAAACAATATTTGGCCGCGCTACGAAAATTAGTTCGCGAATTATAAAAGCATTTTAAATTTTTCGACCCTCACCGTGGGGGGGTCTCCTGTCACCAAAAATTAACACTGTCTCATAATAAATCATCAAACAAATTTTGGCCGCGCTACGAAAATTAGATTGCGAGTTATAAGCACTTTGAATTTTTCGACCCTCACCATGGGGGGTCTCCTGTCACCAAAAATTAACACTGTCTCATAATAAATTACCAAACAAACTTTGGCCGCGCTACGAAAATTAGATCGCGAGTTATAAGCATTTTAACTTTTTCGACCCTCACCGTGGGGGTCTCCTGTCACCAAAAATTAACACTGTCTCATAATAAATTATCAAACAAAATTTGGCCGCGCTGCGAAAATTAGATCGCGAGTTATAAGCATTTTAACTTTTTCGACCCTCACCGTGAGGGTCTCCTGTCACCAAAAATTATCACTGTCTCATAATAAATTATCAAACAAAATTTGGGCGCGTTACGAAAATTAGATCGCGAGTTATAAGCATTTTAACTTTTTCGACCCTCACCGTGGGGGTCTCCTGTCACCAAAAATTAACACTATCTCGTAATGAATTATCAAACAAAATTTGGCCGCGCTACGAAAATTAGATCGCGAGTTATAAGCATTTTAAATTTTTCGATCCTCACCATTGGGCGGGTCTCCAATCACCAAAAAGCTACATTATTCTACCTTGTTTTATCTTAAGACGATTCTTTTCTATACACATTCTATCAGGAATTTTTATTATTGAAACTATAGATTTATAGTAACTGAAATAAGAAATATAAGTTTGAGACTTGATATCCTCTAAATATCTGAAAAATACCGCGTCAATGTCTGCCGAAGTCTACCGAATGATACCATGCCGAAGTCTGCCGAGCTGAAATGACGTTAGCCGAGTGTTAGGTTTTTTCGTTACGGATGTGTTAGGATATTTCTCGTTACGGAATTTTTGGATTCGGTCGCCGCGCTCAAAGCCCGCAATAAAAGCTATGCAATAGCTTAAAATATCGAAATGTAATATAATATTAGAAGCACTAAATTTTGAATGTTTATAATTCGAAAAGTTATATCTTAAATGACTTGAAATTTGGTTCCTTGGTATTGTTTGATCCAAAGATTTGAAATACCTTGTTAAAATTGGATAATGCCATTGAAACAAAATTAAGTTTGGGTTCGTTTTAATATGTAGATGGCTCGCTAAGCAAATTTCATATATATAATTTAAAAGTAGACTTTATTTGCAATCGTTCTGTACAAAAAACTTTTTTAAGAATAATATGCTGAGGAGTTAGGTGTTGTTTACATTTTTTCATTACTGTACTTCTTGTTTTAGGCTTAGAAGTACATAATGAGTTATATACGTGTCTGAAAAATCCATGTAGTAAAAAAAAAAAAGATATATAACGTTCTGTAAAACATTCAGATGCATAAGTGAAAAAAACTTTAACCTCTAAATTAAATACACATTAACAGTATACGTACGCTTACTTTTTATAATCCAAAAACGCAATTTAACGTCACAATGAGTGGACACGTTTAACTATTTCCTACTAAGAAAGATTATTTGGAATCTGTAATCGAGTTTTGGAAATATTTAAATTGGACTTCTCTTTTCCATGGCCATATAATTTACAATTACCCTTTAATTTCACTTTGTAACACATAAAATTTGTTTTAATAGTATGCTTTTTCTACATTTTCTTTTCTAATATTAAGGGTGTATTTCGATTCAAACTGCTTATTTTCCGATTTATTTTTAAACTCATTTTTGCTCGCATATGCATCAAACTGGCAAATTCTCTTATTTAGAAAGTACACAAGGTGCCGTGATTATGAATTCTTTGATAAATGCAGAAAATATTGCGAAAAAAGCAATCAAAAATGGCATTTTTAACCGAATTTTCCTAAGCGGGAGATTGTGAACGAAAAAATGAGTCACACTGAGAGGATAATTGTTAATAAATCAAATTCTAATGAATTAAGTGTAAAAAGACATCATACGGCACCTTACACATCAGTTCAAAAATCCTCTCATCAAGTTTCATGTTTCTACTTTTAAAAATGTGTCTGAAATTGTATTAGAAAATTTCGAGCTGTTGAAGGTGGAAAAGCGCTTTTTCGAATACACCCTTAATGGCATAAATTTTCTCAAAAAAAAAATCCTCTCATGTCTATATAATAGATATTCGTACTTAATGATCAGTAATGATACAATTTTTCTTCAATTTTGGATTTTAAGTATGACGTCGTATTCGACTACTTTTTCATTAACTGATTATTTGTGTTCCAAGCATTTTGCATATATATATATATTTAAATATATATACGTTCTATTTACAATATTGAGTAACAGTTCTCAAAAGGAATCTTTTTTTAATATTTATGTTTTTCTTTTTTTCTACTGATTTTATAATGCCATTTTCGACAGAAAACCTACTTTCGAATTACTGATTGTCATATTTAATTTCTAATGAAAAATATTTTAAGTTTTTGTTTCATATGTGACGACATATTCAACTCCTTTTTAATTCGTGAAAAATTTTATTCTATTTTATTTTTTCATGTTAAAATAATTGAATTGAAAACTATTTGCAATGGAAAAAAATCCAGGTTTTGATTTTCTCAGAAATGTAAAAAAAAAAAAAAAAGTGTTAAATTTTATAGAGAAATTGTTCCTTCATTCTTTTTAAAAATAATGGAATTTTGAATTACTAAGGAAATACTAGAATAAATTAAATTAAAAATAGCCTACGGTCTTTTCTGCGCAATAATACAGATGCAAATAAAAGTACAAAGATAATAATTTAAGCGTTTTGTCATCGACATCAGTAAAATTTTGACATAATCTTTTTCATTTTTTACACTATGTGGATGTTTGAAAGTAGGGAAAAACAAACAATGAAGCTGATTTGTAACAGCAAAAGGACATACAGACAAACATGAGAGAAAAATGTCATGAAGTAATAAAGCGAAATATCATGCATGAATATATTATGTAACGCTTTCCAACACATTTAGAATAACGTAACAAAATTGCACCGTTTAATAAGTTATTTAAGATGCTTCGAACTACAACAGGATTATTTGTATTTTTTATGCAGACCTGTATGTTATAATTTTTTTCTAGTAACTATGTGCATGCAAAAAATTTTTTTGAGTTACGAAATACCTCAGTTGAAAATTACTCCACAGCAATTTCTACTTATAAGGAGAATGGCATATTAATTCTTTTGTGCAGCTATGTATAGGCTGTTTAAAACGTATACAGAATGAGTAACATGCAAAACATTAGTTAAACTTAAAAGCGAATACCGATATTGAAATCTCCTTTCCAACAATTACGGCGCAAAGGCACCATTGCAACTTCATTATTTCTGTGCTTTTATTAAGTTTTCGTGTACTATTAAACATTTTGATATTTTAAATCTTGTGCTAATGTCACTCATTCAACAGCAAAATGTCATTTCATGCAACAGAAGATTATAACATTGCATAATAAATTACAATCCAACATTTATTCAAAAGAAGACAAATTAAATTTTCAAGCTCTCGTCAGACAGGTTTTGTCATCATGGCTTTCTATTTCCTTCCATTTTCTTGAAACTTTAAACATCAAACTTCCGTATTTGTTAGACACTTGAATTACTCCCTTACAGCTAAAATATTCAAGCTCATTTATTACATTTTTATTTTTCTACTTCATTATTTAAATACAAAGACTACTATTGTGTCCTTTAAGTAGTGTGAACAAAAAGGATTTATTTTCAACAAAAGAAAATAATTATGGATGCAAGAAAATTGATAGCTTGCTAAAAGGTACGATAAATGTCTCACAATTTTAGGAAAGATAGTAAAAGTATCATTTATTATTGGGTTAAATAAGAAAACATTACTTAGAAATAATTTTCAAAGAAGAAGAACTTAAGTTGTTAACTTCAACTCTATTTCAAAAAATGTTCAAAGAAAAGAAATGGTTTTATTTAAATGTCCCTAATATATATAGATATATACATTTGCTTTATATAAAAATGTATTTATTAGTTTTAAGTTTATATATATTACTACTTTGATGAATTTTCAATTTTGATAGATTTTAAAATTTTAGAACGAGCTTATTACAGCTTAAAGTATATTACGAGATTATTGATACTTGACTGAAGGTCTTTTTAGATAAAATATAAAAAAAGCTCTTCATAAAGGCTATTTTAAAAATACAATCATTCCAACTGAAATAAATACACATATATATGATTTTCTTTAATTTAAATATATCTCCATAGTTAAAGCCCTGAAGGGCCATTGTTCATGTAAGTGTAAAATTCAAAAGTTCATTTTAAAATACTGGTATGGGTGTGGCATTTAGGAATTATAGTTTACAAAGACAGAATTTAACGCACCATGCCGAAATAGGGTAACTACAATAAATATAATCAGAGTGCCATTTAATTGATATATGAAAACTTTATCAATAATACAATATCGTTTATAGTGCATTTTGTATTGTTTTAACTATAATGAAGTTTATATACATTTCTACACTGAACTAAAATATATGTTCTCTAGAATATGAGATGAAAAGCTATTACTTCTCCTACAAAGCAATTTAACATAATCTCGTTGTATAATAATATAAGAGAAAATGTTGCTTTTAAACTATCTTACACTATTTGAAAGACATATGGATTTGATATACATTACTGGAGTGTATTATAAAATGCTTACTGCAAAATATGAAGGGCATTTGTCGTTCATTTACATAAAACACGAAATAATTCTTACAAGTATCGTCTACAAGCGAATAATACTTGTATTTCTGTATGTAATTTTAAGCTTTGCTAAACTTTTGCATTTTTCTTGTTGTGTATAAATTTTACTACGCATACATTTTACTACAGCTATATTATGCATCTTTCAGCCTGTAGGCGTGAAAAAAAAAATCATCAGTTAACTGCTGTGACAAATATTGTCACATAACTACTGTGAGCAGTCTGTCAGACCGCTTAATTTAAAGATGAATAAAATGTACATTAACTCTCAGAATACTTTATAAATATTAAACTTTATAAATCAGACTATTTCAAATAAAATTCAGCTATTCAAAAGTCCCTAGATGTAGCAATAAGGCTCCAAACGAAACAAAATTTGATCAGTATCTATAGTTAAACGAAAAATTACGAGTTAAACTGTGAAACTTGAAAATCACAGCAGACTCTGAGACCGCTAACAGCAGTTATGGATTAAACAGGCTGTTGAATGTTGACCACTTCAGATGCTAGTTCTCACTTCAGATGTTATCTGTTTGAGCACGGTTAAATATCGATAATACAACACACACAATTTATTTGAAAAATCATTTTGTCTTGGACAGTCAAAAGAACAACAGAGGATGCCAAATTTTTTGTTTTTTCATTATAGGAATATTTACAAAAAAAAAAAAAAAAAAAAAAAAAAAAAAAAAAAAAAAAACTTGACATAAGCGTTTTGAGACGTTTTGTCAAATATCAAGAAATATCCATGAGTAATAACTCTGAATCTCCAAATGTATAAAAAGAATAGTACTGGTTATATATTTTCGAGAAGATTTTATTTTCTAAAAATCCAATACGGGACCGTCAACAAATTGAAAAAGAACGGATATTTATTGAATAACCCTGTCAAAACTAATGTAGCAAAAGCGTTCAAACTGCATATTATGATTAATTGGCTTATGGTAATAAATTGCGTTCATTCTTATGTGCATAACACGTATACTCGTAAAAAAATTAATGTTTTTATAAAAACGGTCCCAAATTTACCCAAGTTTTTTTTTTTTTTTTTTTTTTTTTGCTTATAATTTGCAGAGTTCTTAATAAAAAATAATCTTCTTTTCAGAAAATATGAGAAACAACATTGTAAACTCAGTAATCATTGTATTACTCAGTAATCAAAATTTTAAAATATCAGTAATTGTATAAAAAATGAGCAGGTTTACTAAATACATTTTCATTGCGCATGCGTGAACTGTATAAAAATTTCACTTACATATTGTGTTAGCTAAATGTATAGAGCAACTTTTGTTAAAATTTCAAAATCATAGCTTGAATTCTGAAAATGATCGTCTTTAGAATAAGATCAAAATCCGTTATTCCCAAAATTAAGCAAAAAGACGAGATATGTATCCAAATGTAGTAGTACGTGCAGTATTGTGTAGACACTAATCAATAGAATATGGATACAGTCCCTCATTTTTTTTTTCATTTTGGGATTGTTTTAATTGAAATAATAGACTTTTTCAAATTATTATAACCTCTCGTGTGAAACGAGGTGTTTAGCTGTAACTACATAAAGTCTGAAAGGTACGGACACTGAGACTGACAGAAAGAGGACGGATTCGAATAAGATTTCGTTAGATGAAAATAACCCTAGAATATAACAGAACATTAATTTCTCACGAAAATAAAACGTTCCCTTTGCTTTATTACTTGTGTAAATGAAATTGAACCCAAGACACCTATGACATTTATAGAACTTTAATGTTTCATTATTTTAAATGTATTATGATTTTTTTGTTTATTGAATGAATTCTATATTATAAATGTCGGAGCACAACTCCGGCTTCCCTGCAAAAATTACACTTTGTGACCACGATAGCGTCCAAAATATTTGTGGAATCGGCACAAAAAAAGAGCTGGACGTCGCACAGTGGGGCAGGAAGCCTCCAAAGTTGGCAAAAAATAAAATATACTTTGAACAAAAAAAGCACATCACGGATTCTTTTGTAGAAGAAAAGTAGTAAAATTTTAAACTTTTACATAAGCTAAATAGTAATTTATTAATTAATTTACAAACCTTTTTCAATATTTTTTGTAGAAAAATGAGTTATAAACAAGAATTTAAGATAGTTTTATACTAATTAGATATTTATAAATCATCCATAATATCGCTTTAAAATATGTAAACATAATTAGTAATTTTAATTATTTTCAAGCAAACCTTATAATGAATATTAGCGACTCGTTTTGAAGGATTGGATCAACCTTTCTCAGGCAAACTGTACGTATTACTATACGTATACTTCTCTGTACGTATTACTATAAAGACAGCAGAAGAAAAACTGTTTGTGTTGTTTTAGTGCTAACACACACTTTTTGTTTTCCTGTTTTTCAGATCTTAAACTCATACATGTCACGTACACTAACGAATATGTAGAACTATAACTGTTTACCCGTTTTACTCTTGATATTTTTGATCGTCCAGAACAAATTCAGACGGAATATGAAGATGGGCACGTTTGTTTTTCATTGACGCTTCTGTTTGTTTTTCAAATCGAGGAAATGAAAGCGATTTGCCAAGCCACTCTTTGTTAATTCTAAAGCATTTCCCTTGTTTCGCCAGGCTTTTGCTCATCGGAATTTATATTAAACTTTAAAATATTTAATCTTCTTTTCATTTAAACTACTTGTTCGTAGTTTCTCCGATTATGGAGCTCTTATACCATAAAATCACAATACTTTTCAAAAGTTTTTTGTTAAAACGTTCCATGATAGTCAGTTTCATTTAAATACATTGTTTTGTGATAAACAATGCATTAAAATTCGTATTTAACAAAGAAAATATTTATAATCATGTTTGGCACACCCGTACACTAACAAAAATTTAAGGATGATTAGCTATAAAAATGACCATACAATTAAAAATGTGGCAAAAAGAGCAAGATTTTCTGGCATATTTGTCCTTTTAAACTCATACTTAGTTGAAAAAATTATAATTAACACTTAACTCGCCTTAACTCATAACTAAAACCTACAATGTTTGTAGACAGTGTTATTTTTTTTTATAAATTTCACCACTATATATTCTAAGCGTCTGTATATCTATAAAAATCGTATTAAAACAAATTGAAAGTTAATGAATTATTGTTACATACTTGTAGTTAAAGGTTCCATAGTCAAAAAAAATTATTTTTTAATTATTATAGCGAAATTAACAAACGAATGTTGAAACAAAATTATTGATTTTTTTTCACTTATTATCAAAGCACAATATGCAGTTTAACTTCTTTCTCTAGTGACGATCAAAATAACTTTGCGCAAATTTTAATACTAGGAAGATGTGTACTGACATCTGCTCTATTAAAGTGACGTATGTCGGTAGTTCAAAATAAAATTTCATTTTTTCGATTTTTTGCCAGTTTTGAAGGCTTTTTGCCCCACTGTGCGTCGGTAGGTTTAAAATCTCGGCGGGTATTGAAAATCAGAAAAATTTGCCAAATATAACACCTTAAAATCTCGGCTTTTAATTTCCCCATAGCGATAACATTATGAGTTTAAATCTTCTATTGTTGAAAAGAAAGGAAAAATAGTATGTTTTTTTTCTGTATTGATGTCATTTTCTTACAAAAAATCAAACTAAACTTTCTAAAATAATTTAACATAAACTGACGTCACGTTTTAAGAAACACGGATATTCTAAAAAAGCTGTTACAACTCGATACTATTTAATTCCGCTGTTACTGAATTTTAGTTGAAACGCTTAACGCGGTCACATGACGCATTTATATGAAAACGATAAATTTCTTCGATGAAACTACATGATTTATTATAAATGCCTCTAAAATATACAGTTTTTTTTGTTTTTTTTTTGACTTGCCGATACAGAGATTGAAATCTTAAACAGGAATAATGACACTGCTCATTTCTAGAGAACAGTTTTTAATCCTAGAAGACTCGAGTTATATAAGTTCGTGTTTCTTTCTTTAAATAATATTTGATCCACTTGACATTTTTTCTTTTATTTCACACCACACACACATATAGTTGAACAGACACTAACATATACTATTTACATAAAAAAAGATACATATTTTTTACGGGGAAGTAAAATATTCTTCCTCGCATCTAGAAATCGTAACAACTTCTACCTTTTTAAAACAAAACATTGCGCCACAGGTGGCTTTTCCTTTGGCGACCGCACGGCGCCTTCGGGTTGATTCACACGTGATTTGCAACAGCTTGCCCCCCCCCATGAACCTATGGGGTTCATCATAATACATGTTGCAATACGATAGATTAAATCAAATACAAATTTCAAAATATAATAAGAATATACACACTTTAAACACTTTAAGAATTCTGGACATACACTTCAACTAGAATAATAAAAGAAAAGATTACAATGCAAATTTCACTAAAAACAGTCAATTTTCATTGAGTTCCAAATTATAGAGTAATTGCACTGGTCTTCTCAAAACAGATTTTTGAGTTTTTATTTTGCAGGCTCTCACCTTGCCGTCTCTTCCAGGAAAGGTTTCTATAATTTTACCTAAACTCCAGAAATTTCTGGGTAAACTATCGTCTTTTATTAAGACAATATCGTTTATTTTAAATTGGGGAATATTAGTTTTGTTTATACTTTGGTGGGCTGATCTCAAATTTAATAAATACTCTCCCTTCCATCGGGACCAAAACAATCTCATCAATTTTTCTCGATAATTATAAGTTTTAAGCAATTCTTTCCTCGAAGAGAGATTCGAGTCAAGGTGCAGGCGTGCTGGAGGGAGAGAAGTTATTCTTCTCCCTATCAAAAAATGTGCTGGGCACAATGGTACGGGGTCCTGGCTTTCATCACTCATGTAAGTGATGGGTCTAGAATTTATTGTGCCTTCTATTTCAGCTACTATGGTGGACAGTTCGTTGTAAGTTAACGATGTTTTGCCTAGCGTTTTTCGTAGGGCTGTTTTAACACTTCGCACCATTCTTTCGTAAAAGCCACCCCACCAGGCGGCTTTTTCTACTATATATTTCCATTTTATTTTATGGGAAGCAAAAAATTCTCTCACCTCTGGATGAGCTACTAAGCTCCAAAGATTTTTAAATTCTAGTTCAGCACGTTTAAATGTACGTGCATTGTCGGAATAAATTACGGAGCATAAACCCCGTCTAGCGATGAACCTTCTAAATGCGAGTAAGAAGGCTTGCGTAGATAAACTGTCTACCAGTTCCAAATGAACATTTCTTGTAACAGCACAGGTAAGAAGTAAAATATATTGTTTATTTTTCTTATCTTTTACAAATAAGGGACCGGCGAAGTCGCATCCTAGAATATTAAATGGTGGAGACTGTTCAATACGATCAGGTGGCAACGGAGCTACTGTCTGGTCTCCTGGATTCGCAGAAAATCGTTTGCAGACAACACATTTTTTGTGTAGATCCTTTATCGTTTTTCTAGCTTTTAGAAGCCAGAACCTTTCTCTGATTTCGACAAGCGTGTGTGTCACTGAAGAATGATACACTTTCTCGTGTGCATTCCAAATAATTAACTCAGCTAATTTAGTTTTGGGCGGCGAATAATCGGATACTTTCCATTTTCTAGCAAGATGTTAGATTTTGAAAGTCGCCCTGAAACACGTAAGATGCCCTCAGCATCCAGAAAAGGATTTAATTTCATTAGATTAGAATCTCTTGGGAGGGGTTTTGCCTTTTCTAAACATTTAATTTCTACAAAGTATTTTTCATTTTGAATTTGTCGTATCCTATAATTTTCCGCTTCCTGGAGTTCTTCCATAGTTAAAGTGTCTCGATTATCTTGTTTATGTCTAGTCAAATTTATGAAACGCAATACATAGGCTGTTATTCTCAACAATTTATTTAAATTAGAATATCTATTAATGTCGATGATTCTTTCACGAGTTATTACCGAGTTCACGACGATTTTATCTCTGGATTTCATTTCAAAGTTAGAAGAAGAATATTTTACGTTATCAAGTTTTGGCCAAAAATTTTCGGATTTACTTAGCCAATCCGGGCCATGCCACCAGTGCTTATTACTGTCTAATTCTCTGGAGGAGAGTCCTCTAGTGAGCATATCAGCTGGATTATCTTTACTGCTGACATGCCTCCATGCACTGGGATCAGAATTTTCCTGTATTTCTGCCACCCTATTCGCAACAAAGGGCTTCCATTTGGCAGCAGAATTTTTGATCCAATTTAATGTTATTGTGGAGTCCGTCCAGAATACTACTTTTTGAATATTACTGAAAACATTTGTTAGATGGCTAGCTATTCTGGCAGCTATTAATGCACCTAGAAGCTCTAATCTCGGCAAAGTGATTCTTTTTAAAGGGGCCACACGAGCTTTAGAAATTACAAAAGAAGTTTTAGAAAAGCCTTCGGAAGTCTGGTATCTGAAGTAGCCCACTGCCCCGTAAGATTTTAACGAAGCATCAGAAAAAAGATGAAGTTGAACTTTATCATCTAAAATATTATCTGTGTTAAAATAATACCTGGGTATCTGAATCTTTTCTAACAGTTTTATTTCGCTATACCATTTTTCATATTTTTCTTTAAATTCTTTAGGAAGTGTGTCGTCCCATTCTAAACCGCATTCCCATAACTCCTGAAGAAGTAATTTAATTCTAATTAAGAATGGCGATATGAATCCGATAGGATCGAATATTTTGGCAGCGCTGTGCAAAACATGTCTTTTGGTGTATTCCAAATTATCACCATCTGACATAAACGCCTTAAAATCTATTGACAGGACGTCCGTTACATTATCCCAATTAAGTCCCAGAATTTTTAATTTTGAATGACTTTCGTCTGTTTCTATAACTGGGTTACCATTCTTCCATAATTCCCTTAATTCTAAAGAATTTGTATTAAACTTTCTCAAGTTCATATTTGCATCCTTAAGTATTGAGACAGCAGAAGCTGATAAATTGAAAGCTTCTTGGACTGTCGGAGCCCCATATGCCAAATCGTCCACGTATAAAAAATTATCTAACATATTATAAGCAATGGGATTAATTTCTTTGTACTTTCTAATATGTTTCTTAATTGTCGAAGCCAACACGTACGGGGAGCTCGTGACTCCAAAACAATGTCGGTTAAAATGATATAAAGTCACAGGTTTATCTATGTCACAATCATCAAAGTATAAAAAACACAAATAATTCCTGTCCTCTTTAGACACTTCTATTTGCAAGAATGCTCTAGCAATATCGCCCAAAAAAGCAATTTTATGAGACCTGAAATTTAATATTATGTCAATTAAATTAGGATTTAAATTTTCTCCAGCGAAAAGACAATCATTTAGACTTTTTTCATTATTTCTTTTACTGCTAGCATCATAAACAATTCTTGATTTCGTACTAGAAGAATCTGGTCTAAAAATAATTTGGTGTGGCATTACGTAACCAATAAAGCAATTAGTATCGCACTTTTGAATAATACCTTCACTTAATTGTTCTTCCATAATTTCGTTATATTTCTGAAATAAAGATTTATTACCCCTTAATCTCTTTTCCAGACCCACAAATCTCTGTTTCGCAACTTCGTAATTATTTGATAAACTTTGTTTGTTTATTTTAGAAGACCATAAAAGTGGCGCGATATACCTTTGATTCTCGAAAATTATTTCCCTCTGAAATTGCGCAACCACCTCATATTTTTCGTCGTCTTGAATATCAGTAGGAAAGGATAAAAAATTATCTACATCCCACAATTTTCTTAAATCATTGTCTGTTGATGTACAAATGACCTTAAAACAAGAAGCTCCATTTACATTATTGCTATGCATTCGTCCAATTAAAGTTTTTCCAAATATTGTTGGTTGAATAAATAAATATTTATTGATTTTCTCTACCCCTCCCGTGATTGTCGCAAACATATAATCACATCCCAATAATATTTGTACAGTCTTTTCATTAATAAATCTGTCAGCAAACTCATTTTCATCTAAACGGAATTTATTTATGAGCTGTGAATCAATATGCGATTTTACTTGCGTCGCACTAATTATGTCTGACACGAGTGCCTGAACTGTTATCCTTTTATACGGAGGATGGCGACTAATTATAGTAATATCCACTAAATCATACTCTTGTTCTATGGCGTTACGATTCGCGAAAGTATAAACTAGCAATTTCTCTCTTTTTACTGGTTTTAGTTTTAAAGCAGTTGCTAAATTCTTTGCAATAAATGTGCAAGAAGATGTAGAATCATATAATAACCTTGTACTTAATTTCTTGGAATCACCCATTATACGCACGCCGTTTGCAAAATTGTCGAATATTTTTCTGGAAAATTTTGAGTTTTAATAACAGATGATACAACCGCTTGATTTTCTTGATTTTGTACAATTGCTGATTTTTTAGTATTCTCAACGGGACTAATTTCAGAGGATTTCTTAGCGGGGCAAAACAAATAATTATGTTGAAAACTCTTGCATAACTCACACGGTTGTATTTTTGCTTTACATAGAGATAATAGGTGGTTCTTATAAAAACATCGGTAACATCTTCCTTCTTTTTTTAACTTATAACGCTTTTGTTCATCTGTCATTTCCTTACATTTTAAACTATTATGATTCGAATTACAGAATACACAAACATTTTTTACGACCGTGTTCAGCGCAACTGAAGTGGGAAAATTACCCTTTGTTCTGGTAGGAGCATTTTTTTCCCATCGAGATTTTTCTGGACTTTTTAAGGAATTTCCTGATATAACAGTTGCCGCTTCCCTTGAATCAATCTCAAATTTTATAAATTTCATTAATTCATTAACATCCCCCGGCTTTTCGTTATCCTTTTTCCTTTGAAATTCAATTACCAAATTATGAGGTAATTGCCTTAAAATGATAGGGATTAGTAAATACCCAAAATTGTCCGTAGCTACTCCTATCGCCTGCAAATTTCTAATGCTTATTTCGCATTCATCATACAAATCTCTCAACATTTTCGTATTCGAGCATGACCTGATCGGTTCGATTTCTAATAATTTATTTATAAAACCGCTAATTAAAATTTCCGTTTTACCATATCTTTTTTCTAATAAATCTAGCGAGTGATCGTAATTACTTTCTGTTAGGGCTAATCCAGATACCGTTTTATAGGCTTCACCAGACAAAAATGATTTCAAATATATTAATTTTCCTGTTTTTGTCAAATTATCATTAACATCAATAGTATTTTTAAAACTATTGATAAATTCGAGAAATGTATTAGGATCGCCTTTAAAATTCGGAATATTTAATTTTGGTAAATTTACAGTAGGCAATCGTGTACTAACATAAGGAACCGTACTAGCGTTTGACAACGAACTAGCATTTCTCGATTCAACATCATTTTTAAATTTCTTCAAATTTGTTTTTATTTTAAATTTCGTTTCATTAATAGTATCATTATAATCGATACTATTTTGAACTTCCATTTCTAAATTCGTATCATCCGTGCTCAATTCTTCGATTTTCAAATTAATTTCCTTTAATTCTAATTGTTTTTCCTCCAAATTTATCAAAAATTCCGAAAGCTTATCAATATGATCTTTATTTTCAAAATCAATATCTTCAATAAACGACTCGACCTTTGTTATAAATTTAGTTACGGTCGTTTTCATAACTTTACGCTTAGCATTTAATTTTTCAAGATTCATGCTTAGAAATAAAAATTACAGTACCTTTTTTCTGCCGAGATTTCGAGCTTCTTTTCGGTAATCTTGAAAACACACTTCTGGATCGGGAATCTATGTTTAATCCATATTAGCTTTGATATTAATGTTCCATTTGCCGGGTATCGGCGCCAGTAAAGACACTGCTCATTTCTAGAGAACAGTTTTTAATCCTAGAAGACTCGAGTTATATAAGTTCGTGTTTCTTTCTTTAAATAATATTCGATCCACTTGACATTTTTTCTTTTATTTCACACCACACACACATATAGTTGAACAGACACTAACATATACTATTTACATAAAAAAAGATACATATTTTTTACGGGGAAGTAAAATATTCTTCCTCGCATCTAGAAATTGTAACAACTTCTACCTTTTTAAAACAAAACATTGCGCCACAGGTGGCTTTTCGTTTGGCGACCGCACGGCGCCTTCGGGTTGATTCACACATGATTTGCAACAAGGAATGTTCACATTTAAGTCATAATTGACAAAATTAACTTTAAATTTTAAAATGTTTATCCTAATAACATATTGCTCATTGCAATATTTTTGAAATTGTGAATGTAAATATGAGAGATGCATATGTGAAGTATAAGACAATGAAAATATCATTAAATTTAATTTCATGCGTAAAATAATTCTGCTATTGACTCATTTTGAATATTTTAGCTGATTTTTAATCGGTAATTTCAATTCGGCTGATTGTAATTACTTTACTCTTAATACAGGCTACAAATTGTCGATTATGATTGGTTGAATAAAATTTGGTGCGCTGCTGATCACGTGGTTAAAATTGATCTATACAGTTCAATTTTTTAATACTTTGATCTGTCGAAGTTAATGGATTTAGAAGTTTCGTAAATTAAAAAATATATTTGTTTTAAGAGAATAAATACTAACCAATTTAGGAGTTCATTTTTAAGTAACACCTTTTGTCGAAATTTAACCTGTTTTATTTTGTTATTAATTAAAACATTAGCTCCATTGTTATACATTATATATATTAATGTCCGAATCGTTATGACGTCGTCACCAGTTATGATCTGACATATAAATTGACTTTCGGAAGTTTTATTTTCTATGAACGCAACGCCCCCCCCCCCTCCTCCTTTTTGTGCGAACTTTTATTTTATTGCATACGTCCAAGTCGATTTTTTTTTCTGTTTCCATTTATATTTGTAATTATATTTTACACACTTGATTTTCATGATCCTGTGGTTATTTCACATTTCAATTCAAAGATATATTTTAATAGAAATGAGACACTTAATCCGACGCAGTAAACTGTTAATTAAAATGATTATCAGTTTTTGGAGTTGTGAGTACGATTATTTTACGCAATTTTTTATTACTTGATTATCCAGTCAACCAATAAAATGTTGCCAGTTTGTAGCCTACTTGGCGATATATCGCCATATAAGCGATATTTTTTGCTAACTTTTTATCTCATCTCCTCATTCTTTCAAATCGATGCAATTCATTTTGAATCTTACATTAAGAGAAATTAATAGAAATCGAATACGGAGAATACGATTTTGAATATTAGGCGCATGACTACAATTGTTATCGAGAAAAATATAACATCATGTATGTATTAGTCACATTTATATATTCTCTTGTATGTTTATTTTTATTCAGATACATGTATGATTGTATTGGGAAATTTCCATAACCGGATTCATAGACAATTTCATAGTTTAGTGAGCGTTGTTTGATGTATAAATTTAACCATTTGGTAGCGGTCCAAATCACAGTAGAATACTCTTTTTTCTTTAATTTACCGTAAATGAATGTGTTACAACTGAAATGGAAGTGTATTCTGAAAGTTATGGCGTAAGCATTTTTTGTCGAGATGTACACTTAAAAACGGAAATATGTAGATTACAAAATAAAAAATTCCTATACGGGTTGGAAAAAGAAGATTCCCTATTTCTTGGTTTTAAAATTTTTAGCTAATTTTACTGGAAAACACGAAGCTAAAATGCGTAGAGCCCTACTAGAAAAATATCCTCAGTACTGACTTTTTCATTTAGATTTCGATAAATTAGTCAGCTATAGACAAATTTACTTCACTTATGGCGACTAACTTTTAGTCTTCAAATTTGGCTCTACTTGCCAAATATCGCCAAGTGTGGTGAGTAATTTGACGTTAATGTAAATAGCTATGTAGTTTTGTGCATATAGTGCAGAAAAGTCTAAAACAATAAAATATAATTCGTGTTAAATAAGCTGCACTAAAAGGTAATTAAAAATAGGGAAGAGGTTAATTAAGAATATCAAAGAACATGGACTTATACACTGTTAAAAATAAATCTGTGAATTCACGGTGAAACTACCGGCAGCAAAGTAGCCGAACTTTTGCCGCTCCGTTAGTAGATTTCCCGTTGTGGGAAATACAAGAAAGGAAAACTCCGTTTGAAGAAGCAGTAACTTTCCGTTACAAAGTTTGATTTTTAATAATAATAATTCAATATATAATTTTTAAAATTAATGAGTCGATTAATCGTCAAAGAATTCGAAATTACCAAGTAATTTTAAGCTGCTATGTTATTTTACTTAATTACTATTATGTATAATGTAGATCACGCTGTCCTGCGGATCGAAATCGGGACCTTTCAATAGCAGAACAAATCCTTACGAACTGTGCCAAAGCTGCTGATACCGAATTGTACAAAATATGTCTTTTATGAGTTAGTGTGAAAATCTGTTGTGCTTTTTAAAGATTTCCTTTCAAATATATTCCTTAGAATATTTGTAAACGGTTTATTTTATTTTATTTTAGACTGATGCATAATACTTATTATTTTTTAAATAGTTTTAATAAATAAAAAAGTCACTGTTTAAAAGCACTGTTTTTTTTTTTTTTTTTTTTTTTTTTTTTTTTTTTTTAATGAATGAATGAATGAATGAATGAAAAAAAGTTTTTATTAACAATTTTTTTACAAAAAAAAAAGTACTGAAATTTTTTTTTAAATTGTCGTACATCATTTATTTATTTATTTATTGGCTAATTAATTAAAAGATTTTTTTAATAAGAAAGAAGAGAAAAATAAACAGAAAAAATGTAATTTAAAAGGGATTTTTTATGTTTTCATTATTCCATGGCGCCAGTGAGACTCGAACTCACAATCTGGGCTTGCAGGCGATTAGCGGTGTGGTGCCTTGACCACTCGGCCGTGGAAACCCCCACACAACGGCGTGTCCCCGTTTTTTGTTTCTATTTCCATCCGTTTCGTTATTTTCAGAAAATATGGTGGAATTTTGTTATTTGTAACGGAAAATGCCCTTTTGTTGAGAAAATGGGCCTTTTCTGTAAAATTCAGGAAAAAAATGTTCGTGAATTTCAGAATTTGTAACAGTGCACTGTTAACAATTCCTCCTTACTGCACACATGTATTACAATCTCTGGATATATCAGCGATGGGAGGTTTTAATCTAAATTGATGATGGCATTTATTTATTTGATAATTGGAAATCCCGAATACACAATAATGATTCATGATTTAGCAGGTTTGTCTAACAAAGCCTATAAGTCTCTCATCTACTTTTCCCCAAACATTATTTTTGGTTTTTGTACTAGATAAAATGGAATTTAAGTCAGGTTTTTCATAAATGAGTGAGTGAAAAATTTTAATTTTCCATAAGCATCAGATATTATGGTGTATTTCAAGGATATTGTATAAAATTTTTCACAACCAAACATAACTTGGGGCGCACTCTGTTGTTTCAACAATGATTTTTGACATCAACTTTGATGGATTTAAGTTTGGTTAAATAATAGAAAAATTATTAGTTTCAATAAAATATAGTTATTTAATTTTATTCATATTACTTTATACTTCTGAAACATATGCAGCTTTTTATGAAAACTCTCAATATTTTCATATTTTATTCATATGTTCAAAGGTGCCACTTATTTGTTCAAAGGTACCCCCTACATGGGGAACGTTTGAACAGTAATCTTTCAGCTTTTAAAATTCTCACACTTTTTTTAAATTTAGATAGAAACTTTTAATTTCTTGTTCATACGATGAAGAATTGCATTTTTTTTATTATGTGATACTTAAAACGCAAAAAATATAATTAAAATAAGAAATGTATTGATTTTTGTAAAAACTTGTTCAAACGTGCCTCCCTTTCCCTTACTACATATGATTTGTGTAGTTATTTGCCGTTGTACTGCTAACCGTTTAAATGGTATTATCATAGATGCCTACTTACATCTAAAGATTATCATTAAATTTTGCTTTTATCAGTTGTCGAAATCTGCGATTATCGAAGCAAAAATGTCCATTAAATTTTAGTGGTAACGGAAAATTGTAAAGCATCGCACATATGTATTATTGTTTTTAAAGTTTGTTGCAGTATTATATATTATGTATAAAAAATAAGAGTTCACTTAATGTAAAATAAAATAGTCTCATCAGCAAATGCTTCCAAATATCTCTTTTTTCGGTCACTTCTTATAGAAAATTAAGTTAAGTATTTTTTATATGTGTATGATTTAATTTTATTATGATACATGCTATATTATTCTAAACCATAAAAGTATAAAGGTTTATAAAAGCAAAAGGGTTAAAGCATAAAAGTATCAAGTTTTCATTAATCCAAAAAGTATTTTTGGATGGCTAAACAATTATGTATTTTTACTTAAAAAATAAATTAAGAAAATATTTTTTTACAATTTTCTATACTCATGCTATCGTTTTTAATTTAAAACTAATTTCGCTTTAAGCTAAAAAATAGTCGTTTTGAAAGAGATTAAAAATGTTATCAATAAATTAATGAAATTTTTTTTTTAATTATTAAAAAATATTATAAATTAATGTTTCAAATTTACATAATTTACATTCTTTTCGCAAATGCCCTTAGTGGAAATTGTATAATAAAGTGAAACATTTTTAAAATATAGACTTTTAAAAAAAATGTTACTGAAATTTTTTTAAGTTTAATTGAAAAATTATTCCGATTTGCGCTCCCTTATACGATATAACAGAGTTGAAAATCTTCGTATGTATTTAGTCTTTATAATATATAATGATGACTACACTGTAAAAAAAAATTCAAGAGGTTACTAAAAATTTCTTAGTAAATTTGTATTCCACAGAATTTTTTAGTAACCATTACAAACTTTTTTTTGCAAGTGAAACAAGCATTTCTTTTGTAAACTGAACAAAAGAATTTTTTGTATAACTAACTTAAAAATTTTTTGTATGAGCCACCAAGCAAATTTTAGTAATAGCTCCAAAATTATTTTTAATAACAATTACGTGCGTCCGAAGGGCAGGAGCTTCCTTCGAGCTACATCCAGACTTCTGAAGCGATAGATTTTCGGCAAAAACGCAATAGATGGCAGCACCAAACATCGCGATCAGCTCCAACAGGAAATTCATAACCCCTTTATTATAGAGTACTTACACTACATACATTCGGGGTGCACTTGGCGCTGTCCAGTTTTGAACCCGGGACCTTTCAGCCTGGAGTCTGTTACTATAACCACTATGCTATCGAGGCCACGCCAAGTGAGTTTTAGTAATAGCTATTAAAAATATAAAACTATTAACTCTATTCGTTGCTAACTTTTTTCTAGTAATTCTTACAGATTTTCTAGTAACCGACTAAGATTACTAAACATTTTTTAGTAATTACAAGGATTACTAAAGTTTTTTTAGTAGATCGACCTTTTTTTTTTTTTTACAGTGTATGACTAACAACATTTATACTTTTGCACCATCATTAAAAAAAATTCTTCATCCATCGGTTATAGCTGTTAAGAACAGTCATTTAAAAATATAGTTTGGGAGAAATACTTTTAATGAATACAGACTATTTAACAATACACTATCTACCAAAAAGTATTTGTACACTTTCAGTTTTTGACATTTTGTCAAATATTTAAAAATATACTGGTCGGATTCTTCTGGAACTTCAGAAATATAAAGAATATGTTTCACTTTATATATATTTACATTCATTTGTTAAGCGGGTAATTAGGGGGCCGGCAAAAAAACAAAGAATAATAGAAATATTTGGGATCGCCCTGTACATGAAAATGCACGAAACGACTTATCGCTTTAGAATACAAATATATGAATACAGTAGAATATGTACACTACTTTTTGTGAGAATAGCATGTATTTTTATGGCGATAGAGCGATTTTTTTGAAAAATTCAAAAAATTCTGGTATGTTTTTTGTTTATATCATGCTGGGTTTTTGACCAAATTTAACGCAAATTTCAGAAAAATTGGCAAAATGCAGTAGAAAAAATGTAGCGCAATTGGAATATAAATATATTAAATATTTTATGAAATATGAGTAGTTGTATAAAATAATTTTTATCTGCGCATGCGCGAACTAGAAAAGCATTTATTTTACATCATTTAATAGTCAATTCTATGGAGTGACTTATAAAAAAAATCCAATCAAATATCGTGAAAATTCAAAAAGATATCATTATTTTAGTGAGATGTTTTTACTCTGCTCTCTAAAAACGGCTGAATCTTAAGGGATTCTCCACAAATTGACATTTTTTAATAACTGACTTAAAAAAAAACTAGTATTGAATTAATACAATATCTAATACAATATTGCTGCTAATAAGTACTTGACAATTGTGATAGAAAAGAAACAGAGCTTTATTCACATTCAGGGCCAAACCTAAGAGAGGGTTGGGGGAAAAGGGCATGTGCCCCGGGCACTATGATATTGCCAAAATCGTTCCATTCAAAGCATTTCTCCTATACCAAAGCATAGAAGAATCTAATGATGATGGCATAAAGATCCCGCATAAAGCAGATTTTTTTTTCGTTTTGATTCGGTTTCACGATTTTAAGGTATCATTTTTTTTAAACAAAGCAGACTACTTTAATCAATATTACATATTTTAAGTTTTAAAATAAGTCGGCTATTAATAAATTAGAAAATTTTTCTTTGCAAATACTTTTGCAGATGCTTTGCAAAGAAGAAAAGGGAGGGGGGGAGTTCACCAAAATTCATTGAAATATAAATATACTAGCAGGCTGAGCCCGCTGCGCTGGTCTATTTTTCTAAAAAAAACATGAATCAAACAAAATATTGAATATGATTGTGTTTTTTAAAGCAATTTCACCTCGAATGCTCTTTCACATTTCTGAAAATCATACAAAACGCCGTTGTATTTAAAGATAGAAAAATAACGATTATAAATGTACCAAAAATGCATTAAAAGTTAGCAAACAGTTGTTTCGAATCTACTGTCGAGATTCTTCATCAGTGCAAAACTCAGCGAGCTAGAAAAAACAAAACTGAGCAAAAAATAAAAATAACAACAATGAAATCAAGGCCCGTTGACGCCAAAATATATTAAAATATTATGTTCTTGTATCAGCTTATGCATTCGATAAAATTCGGGCTTTTAAGAAAAAAATATTTCAGTTGACCATTTATTGTAGAGTTTGATAGATAAATGAGGCAATTATGAAAAGAGCAATTTAAATATTGTGTATTCACCATACTTCTGAAATAGCGAGCATTGTGATCGCAGAGATTGACCATTGAATTTAAACAATTTTCAAGTGATTCATTTTCATTTGATAGTTTTTGAACTCTAAACCTCTCAACTTGAGGATATGGGTATCTGTGGAAACCTTAATACATCCTCTATCAATATTATATTATATTTCGCAACGTACATCTGCTCTTGACAAATCTATTACAGTGTTCCGTTTTTGGAATGCAGCAGAATAAATAAAGTTAAATAAAGTTTTCCTTAGAAAAATAAGGAGAATGTTTTTTGAATGTGTGAAATTCATTTTTTGATACCGATGTCATATACGCATCACGTTGACGTGATTGAAACAAAATGAACATTTTATGCCTCTTATGGTAATCCAGCTTTGTTTTTAATTTATTAATGAACTATTTATTTACTTTCATTTGCATTTTAAAATGATACAAAATGCTATGCTCTATACATAGAAAAGTAAAATAGAAAATAGAAATGTATCTGTCATTTGAAAACGAAGTTTCCGTTAAAGTGGCGCCAGAAATGTATCACCCCAACGTGGTGCATATATGACATTTATGCCTCTTTCTTATAACATGGGTCTGTGCATTTGCACCGAAATTTAGTTATTTAGCTCTATTTTTGTAATATTAACTGGAGTTTGTACAATGTACGGTACTATTTGATTATTCTGCCGAGAAAAAAATTAATAGCAGATATTAGGAATTAATGCCAATAATTGATGATCGTAAGTAAGATAGCAATTGATATTACACGTGATACACGTATTTTTTTACGTCATAAGTTCTTTTTAAATCGACTTTTAATTTGTATTTTTTATTTATGTTTATTGTTCTTTCGTTATTTAAAATCAATTTATGTAAATTTGAATAGTTTGGTGAAACTGGCCGACGTGTTAATCAAGTAGCACTCAATTTACATTTGAAAATATCATATTTCACAAAAAACTCCCGGAATTGCAAGATTTCCTTCCAATACCAACGCTGCAAAATCCTCTTTTTAGAATAGCGAAAAAATGTGCATTTTTAAAAATTATTTTCGTAATTTTAAAACGAAAATATTAATAAATAAAAAAAGAGTTACTATAGCACAAAACAATTTATAGAATTTCTAAAAAGAAATTGAAAGTAAATAAACAATTTATTAATACAGAAACCACTATTGCTGGGTTACCATATCTGGCAAAATAACACCGTTTTGGCGATAGTCAGATACCTCAGTGTGTATATAATATCTGTGCCACACATGTTTGGAAAAAACAATAATCGTTATTTATACAGCATGTTCCAATATTGTAGTATAGTGAAAAAAATGTATACATGACATATACGCACCACATCCACATTGTCGCGTTTTTTTTTTTTTTTTTTTTTTTTTTTTTCGTCTGATGCCGATTCGGAGAAAATTTTGTTTTCAAATACAGTTACATATATAGTTTACAATTATTTTCTGTTATTTTAAATAGAAAATAACAATAAATTTTAAAAAGTTTAGTTAATAATTATAAAAAAAGACTATTGAATCTTTTAAAAAATAAAATAAAATAAAATAAAAATTTATTAATAAATAAACAACAGCCAGGTTACCAAGTGAGGCATAAAATCGCCATTTTATTGCAGTCGCGCAAATGTGGCGCATGTATAACAAATATGCTTAGATTAGAATAGTTTATATAATTGGAAAAAAAATTGTAATTAGACAATTTATTAATAAATAGACAATAACATCCGGGTTGCCATATCAAGCAAAATAATGACACTGTGGCGTCAGTTAATTACCCAGATGTATATATGGTATTGGCGTAAGAGACAAATTGCACCAATGTAGTGAGTATGAGATATCTGTGCCAAAAAAATAAAAATAAAAGTTGCAGTTAAATTATTTTACAATATCTATGTATGTGGAAAAACATTTACTCTAAAATTTAAATATTTTTCATTTTTGTGGTATTAACTGCTGTATATGTATTTAAGTTAAATGTAATTTTTTTTCCTAAAGGAGCTCTCACTCATTAAAAGAGAGAGAGAAAATAGTTCTTGCAAACATCACTCCGTCTTACGTTTTTTTTTTTTTTTTTTTTTTTTTTTTTTTTGTTTAGAATCGCATTGATTGGCGACAAAAGTAGATTGAAACACCTAATTGAACAAACAACATACAAATAACAATTAGAGCCTTTTTTTAAAAAATGAATTCTGCGAGTTTCTTCTGTAAAACACATAACGGGAAAATTAGATTTAAAAATATTTAAAAAAAAGAAAGAAAAAAAAAACTTATGTTTTACCTAATGAAATTTTTGAGATGTTATTTTCTTTTAATCTGGCTCGAGAGAAATAAATAGCCAAATATTGTGTCACTTCAAAACTTTCTTTCACATTGAGTTACTTTTAAATATTATAAATATTCTTTTTTTTTCGTTAAAGATAAATATTTTCCTTTCATAATATTATTTTGCATTACACGGATTTTTTTTCTTTTTATCATTATTTATTTTAAATCAATGAATTAACAGGTTTTTTTCGAAATGTTTATATTATTTTCCATTAGAGAAAGCATTTCATTTCTTTTTTGAAATGTAATTATCGCCAAAAAATTAGTTGTTGCAACCCTTTCGTCAAAAATAACTGAAAAATACGAAATTTAGTAAGAAAAATCAGAGTTATCCCTATATATTTGTATCATAAACCTCCGCAAAAATATTTCCTATCGAATGATATAATCTGCAAAAAGATCCATCGGGTAGTTTTTGAAAACACTCGTTTGGAAGTTTCAGAACTTCTGCTTTATAATATACTAGCAGGCTATGCCCGCTGCGCTGGTCAATATTTTAAAATCAACCGTCGATGAAACGAACTGGTGAATTTAAATTTGTATTTTAAACAATTTCGTCCTCCAGCAGCACCTTACTCATTTTTGAAAACGATTTAGACACCATTGACATATTAATTTATCTTAAACTTTGGACAAAATCCAGCTATTAAGAAGTAACTATTTTAGTTTATTACTAGCAGTGCATATTTGGAAGCGAAATGATACCATTATGGCAACAGGATTTAAAATTTTCCCTTATCTGAAGAAATATTAATTAATACAGTCGTTACCATGGTACGACTTCTTAAAAGTTTTTTCATAACTTTTCATTATGTGAAACCAGGAACCCAAATCTACTCCCTCCTAAAAACTTTATATATATATACTAAATTTTGTCCGCGCGATAAAAGGCACAAATATGCAAGAATCATCTTCAAACTCGTCAAATACATTGAGATGATTAATATTTCAGTGGGGATTGCAAATGAGCAAAATCGGCCCAAGGGGATGGTAATTGGGAAGGGTTCAAAAATTTGAATACCACCTTAACATGACTTTGACAAAACCAGCTCTTACAAAACAATGGCAGGAGAAAAAATAAACATTTTTCGTTACAGCAATTGCGAACGATAAAAAAAAACACATTAAAATTTTCACTATAGCAATCACTTTATTATTGCAAAATTTCCTTCTGAAAAATGAAAAAAAAATATTTGATCTTTCGTATTTAAGTATTTTCTCTTTAATTATTTAAGATAAAATTACGTAAATTTGTATGATTTGGCGAACAGTTTGGCGAAATTGGTTGACATGACAATCAAATAATAGCCAATTTACACTTTTCATATTTCACAAAAGATCCCTACACAGACATCATATACGAAATATGTTTAGCACGATTTTCTTGCAGCTCTAATGTGGCAAAATCCTCGTTTTAGAGTACCAAAGAAATGTACATATATTTTATTATCTTCTATCATTTTAAACAGGAATTAACAATAAATAAAAACGTAACTGTAGAACAAAACAACTAATATCATTTCAAAAAAGAAAATGAAAGTAAATAAACAACTTATCAATAGATAAACAACTATAGCTGGGTTACCATATAAGGCAAATAATGCCATTTTGGCGCCAGTGACATGCCTCGATGAGTATATGACCAAAACTGTGACAAAAGTTTCCTATTTGGAAAAAACTGTAATCAGTATTTATACTGAATTTTTCCTACTTATGTATAGTGAAAAAACTTTGGCACAGATGTCATGTACGCACTACATTGGCGCATTTTTTTTTCCGACGCCAATTTGGAGAAAACTTCGTTTTTAATTGCCAATTTCATACATATAATTATTTTCTATTATTAAAAAAAGTTTAATAAATAAAAAAGTTTAATTAATATCTATAGAACAAAATGGTTTATATTATTTTAAAAAACAAAATGAAAGTTAAATAGTTTATTAATAAATAAACAACTATAATCGGTTTACCATGTGAGGCATAAAATCATCATTTTGTTGCAATCGTGCGAATGTGGTGTGCATATGACATTTGCGCCAAAACTTTAAAAAGTTGCAATTGAAGCTGCAAGACATTTATACTAAAATTTAAACATTATACGCATTTTTTTTTGTGCTATAACTGCTTTTTATATAGTTACATTTAAACACAAAAAATTACCGTAAAATGCTCTCACACATTTAAAAGAGAGTGAGAGAATTTAATTATTGCGAACATCGCTGCGGCTTATGCCTTCTTGGCATAAAATCGCATTGTTGGATGACAAAAGTAAATTCAAACACCCAAATAAACAAATAACATACAATTAACAGATAAAACCATTTTTAAAAGTAATTCTGCTATTTCCTCCTGTAAGATACATAACAGTAGCATTAGATTTTAAAAATATTTTTTTTTTAAATAGAAAAATGTTATTTACGTTATCTAATAAAATATTAAAAATACATTTTTTTTTAGCCTGGCGCAAAAGTGATAAATAGCGAAATATTGATTGAAGAAATATTTAAGAGGAAATTGTTAATTAAAAAAGACTTGTAAATTTTATTCAGCAGGAATTTTTTATTTCAAAATGTTTAATTTTTCTATAGTAATAACGCATAATTGCATAAATTTTCTTTGAATTCCAAAATTTTTCCTTCAGTACTAATTGGTCATACCGTCGACCAATTTCGCCAGATTATATAGATTAGCATAATTTTTCATTTAAATAACGAAAAACAAAGTAGCAGAGCATATGTAAAAGTAGAAATAAAATGTCAAATTAAAAATCACTTGATGACATAATTAATATTTATGTTATGCTTAATGTCAAGAGAATGTGACATTTACGATCATCCATTACTGAGATTTAATCTTGGAATTTGGCGGTAGATTTTTAATCGACGGAATAACCTTTCCTTCTTCAGTTTCTAAATTTTAAAACTGTAATTTTTTCTGTAAGTGAAATTGACGAAATGGCGCAAGAAAAATTAAATTAGCAATAAAAAACATTTGCAAAAAGAAATAAAAGGGTTATATTCGTTGATCGCATTCTTCAAAATTACGGTGAAAAACTTTTGAAAAAGTATGACATTATTTTACAATATACAGGGTGTTTCTGTTAAACGTTTCAGAACTCCTAAGAGGGGTAGAGTGCATCCTGACGACTCGAAATCATATAGCATTGCGGGGTCAGAAATGCTTTCCCGACGCGCTAGATGGCGTTGTGCAACATTTGGTCAACCTAGATGTAAAATTTGGTCAACAGTGGATCGGACGTGGTGGTTACGTGTGTTTCTCGGCCACCCAACCTATCATGTCTTGATTTTTATTTATGGGGTCATATGAAAACACTGGTTTAAGACACCCCTGTCGACAATGCTGAAGAGCTGGTTGCAAGAATCACAGTAGCTGCGGGAGAAATTTGAGATAATGCAGGAGTATTCGAGAATGTTCGGATTTTCATGCGTCGGAGATGTGAGGTGTGCATTGTACTCGGTGGCAGACATTTCGAACACTTACTTTGACCCCTGTACCTTTTTTACATGTATTAATAAAACGATTTTCATTTACGGTGTCTTTACTTTGCGGTACTTTTGTGTACATCACCGCTTCAGGAAAGCATTTCCGACCCCACGTTGCTATATGATTTCGAGTCGTCAGGCTGCACGCTACCTCTCTTAGGAGTTCTGAAACGTTTAACTGAAACACCCTGTATATATGTGGCAAACATTCATACTAAAGCTAAAATTTAAATATTTGATTAAAATTTCTTAAATATTAACTCATATCTATATAATTTACGATTGAATATTAGAATATACTCCAAAAATTATCTTCACTTGAAAAAAAACAACATTTTTGCGACCATTAAGAACCTAAGTCAAGCATTAAGTCAGTAGTGCATTTTTGGCTTAAAAGACATTCTTTGGCGACAAAAGTAAAATGAAAATCGCATAGAAACGAATATGTAACTCACAACTTACAGTGTCTTTTACAATCAGATCTGCTTTTTTTCTGTTGTAAGTTATATTATACGGAAATTCAATAAAAAAGAGAAAGAAAATAATAAAAAGAGAAATAACTATCATTCAAAAATTTATTTAATCAAATTTTCAAATTCATGTTTTTATTCTAACGCCAGGGATAAGTCGCCAAAAGTTGAACCAATTGTTATATTTCGCGTTAATTTATTTTTTAAGCATTACAAATATTTTTTTCATTTTCAAGATAAATATATTTTTACAATATTACGCCTCATTTAAGCGGCCTTTCTTTATTATTATTATTATTATTATTATTATTATTATTATTATTATTATTATCAGTAGTTATTTTCTGCTTTTATTTGCAAGATATTTGTAATATTTCTAATATATTGCCATTTTGATTCTTTTAGCAATTATAATTTTCGCCAAAAACAGCTACTGGCAACACTTTTGACAAAAATAACCGAAAAATACGAAATTCAGTACGAAAAATCAGAGTTATCCCTGTAAATTTGAATCATAAACCTTCGGAAAAATATTTTCTATCGAATGATACAATCGGCAAAAAAATCCATCGGGTAGTTTTTGAAAACACTCGTTTGGAAGTTTCAGAACTTCTGCTTTATAATATATATGATATGATTAAATATTTTCTAAAATGTTCTATGTCATGCAATATTTTCAACCAAATATGAAGCCACATTCAGAAAAATTCGCAAAATGTAGTAGAAAGAATAAGGTGCTATTGAAATATAAATATATTAAAAGTTTTCTAAAATATGAGTATTTGTATGAAATATTTTTTAATCAGCGTATGCATGAACGATAAAATTTATCATTTTACATAATTTAATATTCAACTCTATGGAGCTACCCATAAAAAAAATCCGATCGAATTTCGTGGAAATTCAGAAAGTTATTGTGGATAGGAGTGAACTGATTTTCAATTGGTCTCTGAAAGCAGTTGAATGACGTCAGATTTTACGCAAATTGCCAAATCTCCATTTACGTTTTTTACTGGTGATTTACTTCTTTTCTTAGATAATTACCAGAACGAACCTATTTCAGGATAAAAATAATTGTAAAAAATCGAAGCATTTGTGTCAAATCTACCCATTGATACATAATTGATAATGGCTCTTATGCAAATGCCGATATCTGCGATCCTGAAATACGTCAAGTTCTCCACTTTTAAATGTGGTGTCGAAAACAACACTGACATCAATCGCATGCATGATGCCAAGAAGAACAGAGCTGTCTGATTTTGAGAAAGGTGTGATCATCCGGTACCACCGAAATGGCCGATCTTTAATCGACATATCTAGCGAGCTTAATTACCCCAAAACGACTGTGGCTTATGTGATTAGAAAATGGAAGCTGAATGGTGATTGTCAGAATGTGGCCAGAGTAGGCAGACCGACGAAACTGGGAGATAGAGACCGACGGGTTCTGTCTAGAGAAATTCGGAAGAACCGCAACCAACCAAAGTTACACATACGCCAAGAATTTCAACAAGCTTCAGGATGTGTTGTTTCCATGAATACCATCCGTAAGGAAGCTCATCTGCTTAATTTTTATGGCCGTGCTGCCGCCCATAAGCCTTTAATCACCAAGTCCAACCGCGCAGCTCGGTTAAGTTGGTGCAAAACACGCCAGCAATGGACTGTACAGCAATGGAAACAGGTTCTCTGGAGTGATGAATCAAGGTTCACCCTCTACCGTTCTGATGGTAGGGTCTGGGTCTGGCGTCTGCCTGGAGAACGCCTCCTACCAGAATGTATTGTGCCCACAGTTAAATTTGGCGGAGGGGGAATTATGTTCTGGGGTTGTTTTTCCTGGTTCGGACTAGGACCCTTGGTCCCAATTCATGGTAAGCTCAATGCCGATGCCTACTGTAATATACTGGACAACAGTGTACTTCCTACGTTGCTGCAATACTATGGATTGGACCCCTGTTATTTCCAGGATGACAACGCAAGCTGCCATGTAGCGAGGTCCAGCATGGATTGGTATGCTGATAATGGAGTGCATCGACTCGAGTGGCCTGCCCAGAGCCCAGACCTGAACCCAATAGAGAACCTCTGGGACGAGTTGGATCGTCGAATTAAGGCGGGTGACACACGCCCAAAATCAGTAAAAGAGCTTACCTGCCTTGTGCAAACAGAGTGGAATAAAATACCATTAAATGTAATACAAGGACTAGTTGAGAGCATGCCCAGGAGAGTCGCAGGTGTAATTGCCTCTCGAGGAGGATCTACAAATTATTAAATGTGAACAGGGCCAAAACCAGTCTTTTTTTCTCGAGGCAAACGTGGATTTTGAAGGTACCCTATTCCCCCACCTTCGCAAAGCATATTTACAAAGAAAATTTCTCCAATTTATTAATAGCCGACTTATTTTAAAACTTAAAATATGTAATATAAAATAACGTATTCTGCTTTATTAAAATACTCCAATTTGATACTTTAAACCGAATCAAAAAAATTCTACTTTCAACAGGATCTTTAAGGTCCTTGTCCCTGACCGCGAAGACACTGCTGAGCTAATGCTATTCCTGTGGGGAGGCATTTTTCTAATAACTCTTTCGCATTTTGAAATTTTCAATTTTTTTTTTTTTTTTTTTTTTTTTTTTTTTGCATTGGATAGCGGAAGTCCCTCTCAAAATCGCTCCTTGACTACTTTTTCGATTTGAGTCGTAGCTATTTTTTATAAAGTTAGTTTCACTTTCAGAACCGCTTTTGGAAGTGAAAGAAACATTATAAAAATATCTACGCCGAAATTGAAAAAGTAATCACGGAGCGATCTTGAAAAGGACTTCCGCTATCCAATGCAAAACATATTATTTAAAAATGTCCAAATGCAAAAGAGTTAGAAAAATGCATCCCCATAGGAATAGCATTAGCTCTTGAGCATCTTCGCGGGTAGGGGCAGGGACCTTAAGCCATCATCATTAGATTTTTTTATGCTTTAGCATAGCCCAGATATAATAATTTTAACAATATTATGCTAAACATAGCCATGAAAAAAATCGCTAAATGAAAGATACATTTGGAACACTTTCATCCTAGCGCCCGGAGCACATGCCCTTCTCCCCCCCGCTCTCTTAGTTTTGGCCCTGAATGCGAATAAAGCTCTTTTTCTTTTCTATCACAATTGTCAAGTACTTATTAGCAGCAATATTGTATTAGATATTGTATTAATTCAATACTAGTTTTTTTTAAAGTCAGTTATTAAAAAATGTCAATTTGTGGAGAATCCCTTAAGATTCAGCCGTTTTTAGAGAACAGAGTAAAAACATCTCACTAAAATAATGATATCTTTTTGAATTTTCACGATATTTGATTGGATTTTTTTTATAAGTCACTCCATAGAATTGACTATTAAATGATGTAAAAAAATGTTTTTCTAATTCGCGCATGCGCAGATAAAAATTATTTTATACAACTACTCATACTTCATAAAATATTTAATATATTTATATTCCAATTGCGCTACATTTTTTCTACTGCATTTTGCCAATTTTTCTGAAATTTGCGTTAAATTTGGTCAAAAATCCAGCATGATATAAACAAAAAACATACCAGAGTTTTTTGAATTTTTCAAAAAAATCGCTCTATCCCCATAAATATACATGCTATTTTCACAAGAATTAGTGTACATATTCTACTGTATTCATATATTTGTATTCTAAAGCGATAAGTCGTTTCGTGCATTTTCATGTACAGGGCGATCCCAAATATTTCTATTATTCTTTGTTTTTTTGCCGGCCCCCTAATTACCCGCTTAACAAATGAATGTAAATAAATATAAAGTGAAACATAATCTTTATATTTCTGAAGTTCCAGAAGAATCCGACCAGTATATTTTTAAATATTTGACAAAATGTCAAAAACTGAAAGTGTACAAATACTCTTTGTAGATAGTGTACTCTCAGTTCAATGACATTCTAAATAGGGTCATTCCACACCAAATGAGCAAATCAGGTGTGGCTGACATGTCACAGATTTTATTGAAAATCATCATATAATTAGATCACAATCATTTACGAGGAAACGCAAAGTAGTAGAGTTCAGACTAGTTTATTTCAATATAAAAAATTACATTAAAGTTGAGCCGAAATCGAGGTCTTGTGTACATGTTTGAAATTTCAAGTTTGATTATTTGCCGTAGGAATGGAAAGATTGTAATAAAAATTATTTACACTTAAGAATGGACTATAAGTAACAGATTGGCATAATTTAGTAATTGTATTTTTATTTTATAATTTAAAAATAAATAAATAATAAAAAAAATCGTGGAAAAAATTAAATATTTCAGTTATATGTTTTAAAATGAAGGACACTTATTCCAAATTCAATTTTTTTTTTGCCATTATAGCTAATTGAATATATTTAATACAGCTATAATTTAATTCATGCCTTTTTCATTCCTTTATGAGAAAAAAATAAATAGTGAAAACTGCTGATTAAAAAGTCAACATTTTTTTTTCATTTTTTTGGAGACGAATAAAAGCTTTTAAAAGTTTTAAACTCTTTGATATTACAGATAAAAGTGTATATTTTAAGTATACGTAGTTTTATTCTTGCTTTCAGTTTATTTTTGCCTCAAGAATATTTTAAATTTGTGTAGAAGAAAAAGTATTTTTTTCTTAAAATAACTGTATTTTAATCTTAAAGTCAATTAACAAACATAGATGGCAGCACACGTCTATTTTTAGCCAGAAATTTTCAAAAAAGCGCGTGTTTTCAAAGAAAGATTGTCTTTAGAATGTCTCAAATATTAGTTTTTTGAACCCATTTTTGTTATGTTAGAAATTAAAAAGGCAGCATTGAAACTTTTTAGTGTGTCATGGACTTATTAATTCTTATGTACGTGTAATATTGTTGATGTAGAAGTTGTCCTTTAATTGTTTTTTTTGAGGTAACATAAGAGGAATAATTATGATTTTGTCATTTTTTTAAAAGTTTCTAAGTTTTTTTGAAGATGAAGGAAATAAATAACAACTTTGAAACTTTGAGAATTCGATCTTCATACATAGTACTACATCTTGCATCAATTTCAGAGATGTTTTTTAAATCCTTTGATTTTTATAACATTTCAAAATTTTTAAAAAATTACAAAATTTCAATATTTACAACCAATTTTTGATTAATTATGATATTACCAAATTATTGTTACTCGATAAATATAAAGATTGATATCCAGAGATTTCAATATCATAAAAAAAAAACTTCATTTTTCTTAAATAGTTTTCAAAATATAGAACTTGAAACTTGCAACTTTCGACGATTATCCGCAAGCCATTCTATATCACAAGTTTTTTAAATGTCCAAAATTGATAAAATAATTATTTTTTTTCTGAAAATATTGTGCACACATACATTTGAATATGAAATGAACACGTATCTCAAATTTTATTAAAATCGGATTCTCTGCAGCCACGGCTTTTTTTCCATTTTTGCTCATTTGACGTGGAATGACCCAATAGCCAAATGATGCCTTTTATTTTATCGTGAAGTTTCATTTCCTTTTGTAACATGTAAGTAAATTATAACATAATTTAAAATTCACTGTTTCTAATTTGCAAAGCTATTAACTTTGAAAACTGGCTACTTGATTTCCAATTTCTGTGTATTTGTGGGAAATAAATGCCACAGATTAAAAATCTTTGGTACTATGTTCATGTTTGATATGCAAAGAAGCTCTATATGTTTTTTGTACATATAGAAAAAAGCTATTTAAATCACATTATCATTAGAATCCATGCAACAAGTATGAGTTTGAAATATGCATTGGATCTACATAGTTATATATTTCTGCTTCAAGTTAAAAGGACTGTGTTAAAATATAGAGTCGTGGAAGAAAAGGTAAACACTCCCTACTTCTCTGCATCAAGTAATCGCAAAAGAAAGTTACTAGTACCTACATATAGGAAATTAAGTACCAACATATTGGAAATTAAGTCTATCTTTAAATGAAGTAAGTAATTTTTTAGGGAGACTATCTGCAAACTAAAAGCAGACCAAACTTTTTTTTTTCAAAGACAACTGCCAGTAATGGCAAAATATTTTCAATCTTTGGTTCAAACTATGCCTTCATCCTATTAGATTATGAAATTTTGAATTATAAACATTCAAATTTTCGAGCTTCTAATGTTAGTTTACATTGTCATATTTTGGATAATAACACCTTAAATAATAATCCTAATATGAAAATACTTTTATATGGTTATAGTACTAAAAACACTAAATTAAATACACTGCATTTTTTAATTTAAAACTTTCGATATGAATTATGAAATTAATATTCGGAAAAAAATATGAATTGCAACCTACATTTTTTCGATGGATTTTTATATTTTCGGGATTTTTTTTATTTCAAAATTTAATTTAAAGTTTCAAAATTTAATTTAAAATTTTAAAATTTTCTTACTAGTAGTTTTCAAGTTACACTTTAAAAACTTCAAAATGCTGGTATAAAGGGGAGACTATGATAATATCTAAAAAGTATAATTTGAACAAATTATTATTTTTTCTAATATTATTAAAGCCTTTCGGCTGGGATTACGATGCCTCGCATAAAATCAACTTAGGGCATAAATTTGTCTTACGATGTAAACAAAGCCTTAAACTTATTTCAGTATCTCTTTATTCAATATCTTACGTTAACAGGAATCTTTTCTATGCCTATGTGCTATGCAAAATATCAAAATAAACCCTGATATTGTTGAGTCTCATTGAACCAATGACATGGCGATTACAAGAAACTGTGGATAAAAATGCTTTCTATACATCATAATTAAACAGATTCTTTCATTTCAATTTAAGCAAAACACGCGGCCTTTTTTGGGATAATCTGTGTGGTGGTATTTTCATCCTCTCATTTATTGTGTACTAATCTATCCATAATTTGCTGCTCCTCTTTTGTTAAAGTTCTATCGTATATCTATATATTAATTTTGATAAATTTCAGTATTTAAAAGAATTATGTGCAAATTTGAGCAACTGTTGCTTTTTTAAGTTTCATCATGTAAATCATTCATTATGTATGTTTGTCCTTGTACACATAATTGCGTTAGGTTGATGCTTAATTTTAATAAAATAAACAGTGATGATATTAACATGAAATTTCAATAAGTAAAGTTTAATAGTAGTGTAAACAGGAAGTTATTCATTTCAACGCTTTCCACAAATGAATACTCGATTTTTTTCTTTTTAAATAGATGCCGAAGTGTTTATGGCTAATTCTTATATTTAAAGCTGTTACATAATTTAAACCATTATTATATCCATAATGTAATACTTGAAATATATATACTTTTTATTTACTTTACTGAAATCTTGTTAAATATCTCTCTGCATTACACTGAATATCTATTGGATAAAATATTCCCGCGAAAGTATTTTATTGCTATTTAAAACTAATAATTTAGTTGCTTACTAACTTTTGCATATAAATCAAAACGCATAATATTTAGAAATAAGTGTTTAAATCATTAATAATGTGCTAATTTAATAAAGTGAATAGATTTAAAAAATATATTAAAATTAAAAGTAGAAATTTTTCCTTTTTAAAAAATATGCTACAAATGAGTTAAACATTATTTCAAAATCATAATGCAAATAAACTAACTTTTATTTTTAACTATCTCAAACTTAAAAAAACTTAATAAAATTTTATAACTTTTATTATTTTTTTTAATATTTTAAAAATATGTTAGCTTTCAATTATTAAAACAGAAAGAAATAAAGAAAATTACTATAGAAAGTTGTTCATAAAACAACTCTATAATATTTTTCTGTTCCAGAGATAGATGGCGCCACGAGATTTTTTTGCTAAGAATACCAATATAACATCAAAACTGTTTAGTAAATAATTAGGAACGATTGAAATGAAGCAAACATAGATCCATATTTAGCTAATACATAGGACTTTCACTGAAAGTATTATGCTGTAAGACAATTGCTGTATTACAACAATTACTTCGCTTTCTTAACAGAGCAATTATGTCTAAAAGTTATTTATGAAATTTATGCCCAGTGGCGTAGCCAAGGGGAGGGGGTCCAGGGGGTCCGGACCCCCCCCCCCCCAAAACCCGAGAGAAGATTTTTATTTACTAAATGGATACAACAATAAAAACGTTTTAGACAGGTGTTTATCTTAGAAGGTATATATGCCTCGAAGGCATGTTTTTCGCCGGTACAATGAACTTTTCCGTTTTAAACAGGTTTTTGTTACAAATACTTTCCGTTTTCACAATATCCATTAAAACTGCTGAAACATACTTACTTTATAGTACACCTGTGAAGACTATTACATTACTGTTAATCTGTGAAGATGATCTATCTCAAAGGAGAACAATCAGCACTATACAACAAAATCAACAAAAATACGATATATTTATGCTTACTAACGTTTGAAACATCCGAAATGGAGCTTGTTCCAAAAATGTGATGCCTTTTTGGCAGGTTTTCTGCGAACATGGAATCCTCTCATAAACGGAAACCTTTAAATCTTCCGAGATAGAAAGATAAGTATGGAACTAAATCGCACTTCCACTTACACAAATTTACTTTAATTAGATTAAACGTAAAACTTCTTTATCTTGGATTTCGGTGGGGCCAAACGTTGTCGACACTTATGAGAAAAGAGGAGTTTAGATGAACGCAACAACGGCACATTTGCTGTTTCGTGGCCCTTATCTTTGTTCACTCTGCAACGAAAAATATTATCAATTATTTTAAACCAACTTCTTGTAACTAATAAAAGTAACTTATTTTTGGACTGGTTATTTGTTACCATTTTCAAAATACACTATGTTGATTTGTATTTGTAGGTAACTCAGTGTCAACATTATCACGTAGTCCAATTGGATTGACCTTCACTACAAAAAAATATGCAAATTTTTTAGCCCATTCTTTCGGTGAACCTGTAGAAAGGAGTGCATATGTGAGAACTGAAGTCTAATTTTAATGATTGTACGTGTAGTTAGTAAAATTTTTCGCTTGTGGTAAGTGGAATATGTCGTTAATATGGCGTATGATAGGGAGAATGGAAGAAAGACAAATACTCCTATAAAAACTTAAAAATTGCTTAAAACGACATGTGGAAAATCTGGAAACGGTTTAAAGACAGTGGCAATGTGCACAGGCAACCAGGTTAAAGTAAAAAGTATGCCTCAATAGATTTTTAGAACTGTTATTTGGAAACGATTGCTAAAAGAAACAGGCAATTGACGTAAGTTCAAATTACAATTGAGTTCCCCGCAGCAATAGGAACTCGAAACTACAGATTTACTGTGAGTTACAGGTTGCATACGTAAGGAAACTTGTGATTTGTATTCTACTAAATCCAGCAGCGAAATGCAACCAGTTAAAGGGCAATAATCGTCCTTGGGGGGCACCACAAAACTGAGCACAATGCTCTATCGATGAATCTTTACTTTGTTTGGAGACTTATTATAGAAGTGTTACCATATGCAGAGAAAAAAACCACACAATAAGGATGCAAACTTCCGTGAAAGGGATTGATACAAAGATCGTGGAATCATGTTATGGGCAAGCATAATTTTGAATAGTCGCATATCACTAGTTTCTGCAGCTGAAATTGCAAGATCTGTAGTTTAAAGATAAAAATCTTATCTCAAAAAGTCCCATGGAGAATTAAGAGTTCACGCAATAGACAGTTATGTGAAATCATTATCCAATAGGGTGGGCCGGAAGAACTTTTTTTCGATTTTCGATGATAGGTAATGTGGAGAGGTTGCTATTGGTAGCACTCGGTTCACACAAAAAAATTGATATTCGTTGGACAATTCCTTCATTTGCCTCAAATGGATTGAAATTTTGCTTAAATGCTGATTTTTGAACTTGTCGGCAAAAATTTAAAAAGTGCTAAATTAAATTTATTTTAGCTGGATTTATTTAATGTACGAAATTTTAAATAAGCTCTGATTATGTATTATTTAACAGTTTTGTATAATTTGAATTAGGCAATGTTTACTGCCTTTTCGCGTATAAGTGAGCAAAAATCATAAGTTTTGTTTGTTTTGTTCGTCGGTTTCTCTCTTTTGTTTTTATTATGTTCCTTGCTCTTCCTTTTGTGTTTTCATGCGTTTAAAGTCCCATATTTGGATGACGGACCATATCATGTTTTGACAGCAATTCTGGAAGGAGGCGAGAAAGTGGAGCAGAAGCTAATGAAAACGCAATCAGTCATTTTGAGGATGAGAGAACAAATATAAGATGGAAGAAGTTGCGATAAAACAAATGTCACCATGTTGTCTGAACGTCATTCGGAGTATTTGGATATCTTGAAATCTCCTTTTGGTCACTATTGGGAAATAGCTAAATCATTATGTAATTTTCAAGCCAGAATAAATTCCGCTTTGTAAAAAATTAAGAGAACTGCAAATTTGATATGTTTTCTTCATACGAACGGGCTTTCACACTGACACCGATATTAACTGCTAGATGATAAATCCCCTTGACCTTAGATTTTTACCAATCCACTTTGATCTAGATTAATACAGTACTAAAATCTTCAGTCATTTGCATTCCTGGTGTTCATGAAATAAGAATAATCTCATAGAAAATGTCATGTACATTTTTGCACGCCTTTAATGATATGTGATTCATCTTTCTCTCGATCGTGTCGCTTGTAGCATTTTTTCTGTGAAGATTGTTTTTTCTTTTCTACCATCAAAGAATATGGTTGTAATTTTTTATCATCCAAGATATTTCTCGTCCTGTATCATTTTTCAAAGTTTCTTTTTCTGCCATTTAATCTTGTCTTTATCGATGATGAAATTCTTCTCTTCTGCTGTAACAATTCCTACATATTGAAGCACGGATGAAGCTCTTAACGCAATTTACCTATATGATATGCCAGTTGTAAATGCAACGAATGCTTTGTGAGAAAGTGATATGTGTTTTGGAATGTCTTCTTTTGAAGTCTTGGGACAAATTCTGATTCAGACGAACTGTCTGCTTCTAAGTTGCTACTATTTGAATCTTTTGAATATACCTATATTTTTCGGCAGAAAAATAATTAACATCTCACAGCTTCTCTTATCTTTTATTTCCTTCCATATCCTCATGATAACTGATTGCGTTTTCATTGGTTTTTGCTCCACATTCTCCTCTCCTTCCAGAATTGCTGTCAAGACATGATGTGGCCCATCATCCAAATATGTGACACTGAACGCATTGAAAAACTGAAAAGAGAGCGAGAAATATGATAAACACAAAAGAGAAAAACGATGAACGTACGAAATAATATTTACATTTTTACTCACATGCGAAAAATGCTATTATAATTGCCTTATTCAAAATACACATGACTATTTAATGATACATTATCAGAGCTTATTTAAACATTTCATTCACTAAACATGACATTTCAAATAAACTCAGCTAATAAATTCCATTTAAGATTTAATTTTTTTTTTTTTTGCTAAAACAGTTCAAAACTAGTTTTTCAGCAAAAGTTCAAGACATTTGGGGCAAATAATGGAATTGACCAAAAAATTTAAAATATTTGTGTGAGCTTAGTGCCACCAAAGGCAATTTTTCCGCTTTATCAATCATCGAAAATCAAAAGAAATTTTTTTTTTCGGCCACTCTATCATGAAATATATATTTGAGTACAAGTTCTTAATTCAATGGCCAGAAATTAAACATAAAAAATGCTGTTTTCAACTTAACCACTTGATCTTAGCTTTATTGTAAGAAAATGTTATGTATTATGAAACTTGGTAAAAACAAATTTAACTCTTCAGTACGTACTCACTTTTTGTATCATAATATTTGTAAAATCTTTTTCACAGGCAAATATTAATGTAACTTCAACCTGTTATTAGGTGCATTCATAAAAATTAATATTACATTTATTTATCCATGCTTTTTTTTAAATTAAGAAATTAAATAAAGATAAACCTGAATTCTTAAAAGTACTTAAAATACTTCTATTAAAAGACACAGTCAATACTGCCAAGAGGTGATCGCAGCTGGATTAAAGTTCCATTTCAGACAGACTTCTATTTAATTATACTTCTAAGTGCAATTAATTATACTTCTAAGATACACTAACTTAATAAGATGTATTATTCTTTTCCTCGGGAACTCAAACTCTTCCGTTTGAGACAGAACTCTGTTTTAGAAACATTCCGCTTTCACAGGTTTTACAGTGTTTAATTAAAGAGTGGTGAAAATCTCCTTTCAGACATTTTTTTTTTTTTTTTTGCAATTGTATGGCAATTGATATTAAGACTATGTAACGCTTTCGTTTACGGCAGGATTATGTTATAGAAAATTACTATTTGGACAGGTTTTACTATTCATATAAAATGAAATAAATATATTTACATGAATTCACAAAACTTGCAAATTAAAACCTGCTTATAACGGAATTCCTTCTAAAACGGAAATGTTTAATAACGTTTTAAAAAATACTATATAATTACACCTACTAACTCAAAAACCTGTGTTAAACGGAATTTTGCATTCAACGTTTGCGATTTAATTTTTACAGGTTTTACTATATATATAATCTGAAGAAAAAAAAATTGGACCCCCTCCGAAACAAAATCCTGGCTACGCCACTGTTTATGCCGTTTTATTACGAAACTTCTCTGTTTCCAGAACACTTACGTAAAATTTACTGCATTTATAATCTCAAAATGTCAATAACGGAAGTTGTACTATTTTTTCGGAAAAATGAAATTATTCCGTAGAATTTTACAGAAAAATTTGTATATATTAACGGATATATTTTACAGTGTTGATAAATGTGTAAAATGGTACATTCGTGTACACATATGTTATGCAATTCAAATTCTAGTATTTATATCTTATTTATTTATTTGAATAGTAAATTGCTTCTCAATGTATATGTGTATATATTAAATGGTGTAAATAATGAACAAATTAATGTTTTTTATACCTAATAGTTATTATATAAAGAATTTATGAAATATCGAGTGCTTCTAAATGTTTTGATGAATTTAAGCTCGCGTTATTCTCTACAGCGCTAACGCCACTTTTACAAGGAAACTTCTAGATTTGCATAAAAACTATTCTTTGATTATTTAAAAACGATGACTCTCCATCATTAATATACAAATGTTTCAAAATACACTTGATTTAATGAGATTTTAAACAACCAAATAGTGTTTCCAACTCTATTAAGTGTAGTCCATTTCCTCCTGTAAGATGCAAGTCAAATACGAAAGTATTTTAAATTAGCTAATTCTAATTTCCAAAAGTATTTGTTTAGTAAATGTAGTATTTACTTTTTCGTTTTTCTGTGCATTTTTAGAATTAACTTCCTGAGGTGGAAAAAGTTACATTTTTAAAATTTTAAAATGAACTGTATGTATTGTATCCTCATTTACATAAAGGCACTTCAATTTTATTATTCTTCAAATTCTGATAATATTTAAAAATTTTAAATCTTCATAGAAACTGCATAATATATTTTCAGTATTAAAAAACAGCAAACTAAAGGGGTGTAAATTGCAATGTAACATGAAAATAAGCATGTAAAAATCTGTACTCAGAGAAAAAATGAGACAAGAGCAGAGTCATTTAAAAGAAAATACTTTAAAAATATGTTTATACATATGTATGTTTGCATAACTATAATTAAATATCTCCTTCTTTAAAAATATTCCATAAAAATTTCTTATTTAACAATCTCTTCTACAATCCTAGTTTATTTAGTTGTATCCTATCATTAAAAAAAAACTTCCAATCATTCATTTTACTTAAATTCCTATGTATTTAGATTGCGTGTATCAATATTTTATTTCTCTTTTAAAATCTATTTTGAAAAACATTTCACCTACTATTATTTGTTTCAAGATCTTTTTATTTTTTATTTCAATCTTATATACCGATGTGAATTCCACTAAAGTTACCTGTTTTGTACATTTCATCTTTTATCATTTCTTTTTTATCTAAAAGCGATATTCGTACGTTGTTTGAGAAAAACAATTCTCACCATTTTTAATTCATGTAAAAAACAATATAACTCCACGCTACACAGCATGTCTGCTAGCATATTAAGAATGAATAATATCTGCGTTGCCGTATAAACGATTTCGATACCAGCTATTTACACTGCTCAAAACAATTAAAGGATATTGCAGTTTTAGGTGGATTTTGTATCCGGGAAACTTTTTAGCTGATTGATACATGGTCGACAGACATAGTAGGTTATATGAGAATAAATTACACATGTTTGGCAGAAAAAAATGCATTTCATTGCGCATTTGTGTACAAAAGGAAAAAAACACAATTTGTGCATATGAGAAAAAAAGAATAAGAAAAGGTGTTTTCTTCAAAGAAAATCATTTTCAGTAGGGGGTATGGTTTCCACGGGCGGCCAGCAACGTTGAACACCTTTGAGGCATGGTCTCAATGAGGCTGTAAATGACGAGTTGGGGTATTCTGCCCCACTCTTCCAGAAGAGCTCTTTCCAGTTCTTGGAGAGTTTGTGGGGATTGTTGGCGGCCAGAAACTTGTCTTCCTAGGCGTCCCAAACGTGCTCGATTGGATTCATCTCTGGAGAACACGCTGGCCATTCCATTCGAACGATTCCTTCCTCGAAAAGGAAATCCTCCACCAGGTTTGCACGATGTGGCCTGCAGTCGTCCATTAAAATGAAGTTATCTCCGATTGTTGCAGCGTAAGGGACTACAATAGGTCTGAGGATCTCATCCCTATATCGGCGACGAGTCAGAGATCCATCTCGAATGATGTAGAGGTCAGTGCGTCCGTCAATGGAGATGCCACCATACACCAACACTCCTCCACCGCCAAATCTGACACTTTCGTGCACGAACGCAGGATTATTCCTACTGCTACTGTCCCTCCAGATGAAATTTCGCCTATTATCCGGATGCACAGAAAAACGGGACTCACGCATATTGCTCCATTCATTTCTCCTCCAGTTGACATGCTCGGTTGCCCATTCCCTGCGGTCGCGACGATGCCTTGATGTTAATCTAACACATACCATCGGTCGGCGAGCATACAGACCTACAGCATGGAGCCGGTTTCGGACAGTCTGAGTTGAAATCGTGGTGCCTGTTGCCGCGCGAAGGTGTTGTTAGAGAAGAGTAGCGTTCATGTTTCGGTGTCTCCGAGCTGTTAACGCTAAATACCGATCTTTATTGGGCGTTGTTGCCCGTCTACGACCTTGCCCTGGATTTCGGCCTGCACATCCACTCTCCAAAAAACGGTTCAAGATCCTGGAAATGAAACATTGTGACAATCCAATGGCTTGCGCTTCTTCGGCTTCAGTTTGGCCCCCTTCTAACCTACCAACGATTCTCCAAGCTTCTTAATCTGTCAAATGACTTCGCTGAGACATCGTACTCATTGAAACAAAGCAATCACTGAATGCCGATCATCCTTGTCTTCAATCTCTTTTATCCAGTTGAAAGTCAAATTTCATTCGCTGCCGCTGAAGCGACGATTTTGACGCCGAACTCAAAATTTGCATACTCCACAGTTTGAAAATCAGAAAATTTTGCATTTGTGATTCTCTTCTTCTATTTTCGGCAAAAAAAAATTTCATTTTATCTTTATTTTTTATAAAACTTCAAATATCCTTTAATTGTTTTGAGCAGTGTATTTCAAATATGAGTGGACTGCGTACATTTCGTGTGTTTAGGGTAAGGAGTTTTCTGACCTTAGGTCACACAACACGCTGGTATTTTCTTAAAGAAACACTCACTTTCTGTAATCATGCTATTATATAAGTCGAGTTTTTCTATATGAAAATGGTGTTCTATAAGCTGAAAATTCAGGAATCCTGCTGGAGTAATTTTCAAAACCAACTACTTTATCTGGGATATGATACCTTCATAATATTATAAAGAGATCTCAATGGTTTTGAGGAAATCATAATTTTACAACATTTTCACTCACACGATCGCATGAATTAGTAGTTCAAAGTTAAAAGTAAACATAGTTATTGTTAATATGAAACGCTTACCATTATTAACCAGAAAGAATTTTCATAAATTGGTTCTGTAATTCCAGAAATTACCTCCTTAAAAATGACTTTCTGTTACAATTTTATTATAGAATGTACTAAATCACGCCATGAACTAAGAAACATACCTGAGCACACGCACACACAAATAATCATCGCATTGGATGTATATGTATTATGAAGAATCACCAATAATCTATAGTAGCAAAACGTTATGGGTTATATTATTGGTTAGATTTAAATATTGCGGAATCTATCTAGATTGTTAAATTCTGCCTATTACTATTATCGGAAATATTGAAAATGAAATTCAAATGCTGTTTAAATATTAGTTTTCTTTTGCAAATATTTCACTGAATCGACAGTATTACAGAAATATTAGAATTTACTTAAAATGTATTTTTGCAGGTATACAATATCAGCGAAATATAAATACAATAAGTTTGAGTTGGTATATCAAAACAAGATTCCTGGAACGGTATAAAATATAAAACAATAAAATCTATTTTTTTTTTCGGTATTGGCCAAAACACAGATAGAATAAACAATAAATATCTCTAAATATTCATAACTATTTCATAACCAGTTTTATCTAAAAAACCGTGCAACATATAAGTCCTATTAATTAAAATTTAAGAAACTTAAACTGTAATATTCACGCAAAAATAAATGCAAATAAAATTATTTTTTTTTTATTTGAGTCATTCTTCAATTCTGCCAGCTGTTCCAATTTTAAAGACCTACATTAGATGGATATTCTTTAAAATATTTTGTAAAAACTATACATGTTAAATTTTGCTTGAAAAGAACCTCAAACTATTCCAAAGAAAAAATAATTCGGATTCAAATGTAAGCATCAATAAATCAGTGACAGATAATAAAGTTTAGAAAATACAATTAAAAGTGGAAAACTAGAGGAAGACATAAACATCTGCTAACAAAAATATCAGCTTTTCAATTACTACTCTTTTCCAATTTCCTCTTAACAGGTATTAAAGAACAATGAAAATCCGAAGAAAGTTGGTACGGAGAGGAATACATTTTATTTTTTCAATTTTGTGTCTATGTAGGATTACTGAATCTGACATTTTAATAGGATTTTGAATTACATTTGGAATTACCTTTAGAAAAGAACATCTTTCTTTTCTTTACAATGACGTTTTTTCATCAAATGGGGAACTCAATAATTCTGAGATTCAATTATAATTTCTATTTAGGATTAACTTAGAATTAAATAAATGGAATTACTTTAATTAAAATTTTTGTGTGTTAACATCAGATTACACAGAAATGCAATTTTTCCAGAATTTAACAAAGTTTACAAATTCATTTCCAAGATAAATTGAAATGAGTAAAGAACAACTAATTTCACTTTTATTCGCATCTAGATAAAGATTGTAATTTAAAAATAGTAAAGTTTAATTTTTTTTATTTGATTGAAACATACAGCAACGGTTTTTATAAAATGGATTTACTTAAAATATATGAAATTACCAAAAGAAGTTATTAAATTCATTCGCGGTACTTCTTGTCGTTTTTGTTATTAGTAGAGTAATTTAACAGGCTTCTTTGCTATTTTACGGCAAACTACACATTATTTATCAACATAGTTCTTAGAATAAATTCCATTTTATATCGTTTCCACTATACTTAAAGAGATTTGTGACTGAAGTCTGCATTTTAATTACATAATCTGTATGGAACGTAAATTTGATGAAACGCAACAATTATATTTCTGTCGATTCTGGTGCTAAATTCTATCTATCCTAATTCTATCCGAGTGTCACCATTCTCAAATTTAGCCACTTAAACTGTATGAAAATGGTGCTAAAAAATTCTTCGTCGACTCCGAAACAAAAAGTCATTCCATGTCATGTACGCATCGACGAAATATTTATATAGACACTAGTTTAGAGTTGCAAGCTGAACAGAAAATAAACCTCCCAAATTCTGGTCCCTTTATGTACACTGATTTGTGTCATTCTGTATTTTGACTCTAAAAATATAATAGTATAAGATTTTTACTGCGTTTTGCATACTCCGATGGTATGGGGATTTTAGTAGTAGTTTTGAATCAGTATTGAACACGACTTTCATCAATTTCCTGATCTTATTGCAATCCGAAAATCCCTACACCATCGAAATACCGATCTGTGTAACATACACTCCCTGACATTCAAATTTTTTATTCGTCGATATATTTTGCTGGAACTCACATTTTCGAAATTTCTCACAACTCACATTAGGGCAACTCTTGTATTTCAATTATTTTAACACTTTAAGCGTCCTGCCCATATTTTCATTCACATTAAATAACTGTCATAACACGTCTTAAATAATTGTGAAAAGTATTGATAAGAAGATTTGTATTTGATAACTTTACATATCTTTTTATCTTATACAATAAAAAAATAACATTAATGTCAATCTTGTATTAAATCAGCCTTTGAACATATTTTAGTATTTTTTTAAATCTCTTCTAAATTAAATTCAGGAGCCTTTGGTACATATACATCAGCTAAAGTGATAGCAACACTTGCAAAACTTATACATAATAAAATTTCTATAGAACAAGGTTAATATACTCATGTTTAAAATTAGAAAAATTATCTGATTTTCTCGATTATTTTTAATTTATCCAATTTTAATAAAATTTGTATGTGCATAAGTTAGTAACAGAAATAATCATTCAGCCGTTAAAATGCGCATGAATGATCGTGCATAAGGATCACCAGCGTCAGAGGGTATAAAACAGAGCTTACGATATTGAATCAAAATGTGTAATATGAGATACGGTTTCCTTTTACAGTTATGTAACTGTCAGAGTTTGAAAGCATATTGGAAATGAGGCAGTTAGTGTGTCCTTGACGCAGTCATTCTCACCCCTCCAGCAACGTTGTTTTCACGCCGTTGTCATAGTTGTGAGAGGCAGAAAGGGAGTACCAAATTTCCTCCCTAGAGCGTCCCAGACATGTCCTATATGGTTTAAGTCTGGAGATCAGCCTGAACAATACATCAAGCTATTATCCTCCCTTTTCAGAAATCCGTCGACCAGATGTGCTTTAGCTGGGAGTGCGCTGTATTCCATTCATATGAACTCAGGATATTGCACCTCTGAAAAGGCTAACATAGGGTATCAAAATCTCATCCTTACATCTCACATTAGTCATAGAGCCTTTGCCAAAGACAGGAATGTGTGTGCAACATGAAGCCTGTACAGACCAACAAACTTCCGATGCCATAGTAATGTAATTCAGGGAAACTGGAAAGGCAGATTGCTGATTCATGATTTTCTAAATACAAGTATGTCATACATTTGTATTTAGTATTAACAGGGACTCATTAATTAAAAAGATGGTCTTCCATTGACACTTGAAAAAAATCCACGATTTCTGCTCCAAGTTAAACTAGTTCTCTTGTGTGCAGAAGTGCGCGAACGCTAGAAACATGTATTATTGCAAACAGCCCTTTATCATGTAGCATTTTATGTAGCAAATCTCTCATGTAGCAAATAGTAACACTTGAGACTTGATTGCTTGTGGCCACATAAAGATCGAGCATTACGAAAATCTTTCGCACTCTTGTTACCACTCGCTAAAATGGAAAAATAGCAATCTCCGTTGACCGTCGTGACTCTTGGAACGCATGGATGTCTCTAAATTGTGCCTTTAAATCCAGTGTCTTTAAATTGTTTCCATAAATTGTGCTCGATTCTGGGCGTTACATTAAAGTCTGTAGGAATATGAACTTTAGACTGCTCTTTCTGGAGTCTCTTCAAGATTTGCCACCACATTCCAGGATTCAAACATTGGTGGTTGCTAACTTTTACTGATTTCTTTAGAATTTCATCCAATGTTGCAAAAAAAATCAAGCTATTCAGCGTTGTGTGCCAACGAAAGATAACTGAAGATTACCCCGCGCACGAATACATTACTTTGCTCCACCCGCTCCAAATTTCCAAAATACACATACCCTGGTGTGCGAAATTTAAGGACGAGTCCCAAAATGCCAATTTTCAAGGGATTTTCAAACGATAATTTTCACGCGAATATTCAAAAGGAAGTAATATAATTCGAATAATTACTATCCCTGCATTACAGCTAGTCAATATAACATCTCATTCAGGTCACACATGGTCACGAGAGTCACAGTCACTACGGCGAAACAAAAATAGGAAATTCCATACGTTTCTTTAATGACTCTCAAATGACTATAATATGTGACTCTGCTGACAGGTCAATGTGACTGCTGGTTTGTGGCGAGTTACCAGGTGACTTTACAATGTCGTTTCATTGAGATTCTTGTGTAACCTCTCATCTAGAGACTAATTTCAAAGTCATTGCGAACGCTGCATTATGATAAATTATCAAATAATGTCCCATTAATTAATATTCAGATAGAGCTTGGTGCAATACAACGGAATACAAAAATGAGCAACGTTAAAAATCATCAAATATATTATATAAGCAGCATACCGGTTTCGGTAGCATTTAGCGTACCGTCGTCAGTGCTAAAGGAGGTAAAAATTTGCTCATATATATAGTAGAGATGGGGGATTTAAGACAACCAATATTGGTTGTTGTTTTTAATAGTCCCAAATTCTTATTGTTCTTTTAGTAAAGATATAATATTAATTATTAATATTAATAATATAATATTTCTAATATTTCTATGATTTTTTGTCAGGAATTCTCTCAGCGAAAATAGTACTCGCACTTGACCGTTCATTTTCAAGACATTTGTATTTATTTATTTGTTTATTTATTTTCCAAACTCATACATTCATCGTAATTCTTTAATGAACAAAATTAACAAAATGATTTAATTTGAATTTCTTTTGTTACTACAGTAACTGGTGTACTCTATCAATCAATATGGATACAATATTTATCATCTGTAATGTTTAATATTTTGAGGTTTGGTGCTAATGACACTGCCAAATTAGAAAAAATATAAAATATCTCATGAGCTATTAGACTTAAAAGATTTTTGTTAGTACCATTGGATTTAGCATACAAAAATGCACTCAAATATGTTAGCAGCTGAAAAGTATCTATAAAATCCGATTTTTAAGGAATTGTTATTTTTTCTTTTTCTTACCACACTTATCGGTCAATGAATGAAATGGTTCCATTTCATTTATTACTACGAAACATAATTATTTACGTAAAAAAATATATTCTAAAAGCTTAAATATTTTTTACATTTTATTTAATTTCTCTTTCATTTTTCACTAATATCAATATATCGGCTATAATTATTTTAGAAGCGTCTACTAGGAAGGAGTAATAGTCACATTACAAATTTTACTGATCATATATATTTATCATTCAATATAATATTATCTGGTTTATGTGCGAAGAAATTAAAATGATTTCTGCTAGAATTATATTTCCTATTATTTTCATAATAAATAGAGCACATTACGAACTCCAATCGAATACCATCTATTTCATATTCAGCGACGCAATATAATCTTTACGGCTGTCTCAAATTACTTACCATGAATAAACGAATTGCTTGAATGATCGTGCGGTTACCTTCTAGAGAGGTCTCAAACCAATTCTTTAGAAATATAAACCGTTATAACTACCTCATATGTATTAATGCATATTCAGTGGTTTTATAATTCCTCCATCTATGATAGATTGCGTTTATACCCAATATCACCAGTTAAATAAATATTAATGAAGTATAACATTTTAATTAACGTTAATTAGAATCGCAGAAACTGAAGATAACATGTAAATTAGCGTAATCGAATATGATAAAAAAGAAATGATTATTTTGGAGCATAAGACCTAAAGTTGCATTTGGTAAAATGTAATGAAATTAAACAAAACATGTGACATGACTCATATATAGGATAGTTTTGCTAAGTTATTTAAGACTATAATTGCATTCCACTTTTTTAACAATAACAGCAATATTTATTTAAAAATCAAAAAGTTGACTCATTTGTGCGACAACATATCAATTATCCTTAGTGAAGAAACATCTCAAGGTCACTAGGTGAAGAGACAGACTAATCGATTATGGAATTTAAACTCAACCTTTAACCTCTTCAGTCCCTGAGTACCCATTTGGGTACATTAAAACAAAAGCCAAAATTACACCCAAAAATTTTTAATAAATGCATAGATTTCTGCTAGTGTTATTCAGATGCATCACAGTATCCTATATTACCAATAGATGGCGCTACAAGTTTAAAGAAGGAGAACCACGTGACTTTGAAAATGAAGAATTTCTAAGATGGATGACAGAAGCAATTTACCGACGACTTCACGTCAAAGTAAGTGAATAATACAAATTTGTGAGTGAATTTAAAAAAAATATTGTATGTTTTATAAAATATATTGTTTCAAGAATGATTTGGAGTTGTTTATGAATGTTGTTCATATGTGAAAGGATGTTAAAAACGTCAGTAAATATGATGTACCCATGTGGGTACAATGGGTCATTACTACACATTTCCATCTAAAGAGACTAATTTTTTGTGTAACTATTGTGCACACACGTTTATTTCCAGTATTTTTTAGGAATGACTAATTTATTTAATTTAAGCTTAAAAACAATTTCAAAGGGCTTTTTATTATTATTATTTTTAAATAATATGAGGTAATGTACTGAATTTACTGCTAAAATATGCTATACTTTTTAGTGACTCTAAAAATTTCTAACATATTTGAAATAAATTTATAAGTTCTCAAATATATAAAAAATGATAATAGTATCTGCTAAAAAATATAAATATTTATTTAAATTTTTAAATTATTATTTATTGAACTTTTTATGACTTTAATATTTTCTAACATATGTGAAATAAAAATATGTATAACAAGTTTTAAAATATATAAAAAAATGATAATAGTAGCTGTTTAAAATATATAAATATACATTTAAATTTTTATATCTTAATTGTTGATTTATTTTTACAGGATGTAAATTATTGACTGATGAGGAATTACAAAAGTTACTATTAGAAAGTGATGTAGATGAAAGTGATGAATCAGAAGAGGAATTTCAAATATCATTGTCTGAAGATAGTGATAGTGATGGAAGTGACGAAATACCTCCAATTCAAGATATAGGTACTGAAGAAAATTCATCTTCGCAACAACCAAAGAAGCATAGAAAAATATGGCAAAGAAAATGTTTTCCTAGTAAGCTAGACTGTGAGACAGAAGATCAAGTAGGGCTTTCACCTTTACAGCCTTTATCTCCATTTTCATACTTTTCATACTTTTTCACAAATGATTTCTGGAAATTTACATCTGAACAAACTAACTTGTACTCCGTACAGAAAAGAGGAAGATCTATAAAAACAAATGAGAAAGAGATAAAAAGTATCGTTGGCATACATTTTGTGATGGGAGTGTTTAGTATTCCTCAAGCCCGCATGTATTGGTTACAAAAGTCTTCAGTCATACCACTAGTGACAAATGCAATGCAAAGAAATAGGTTCTTTCTTTTGCGATCAAATTTACACTTTGCTGATTTTGTAATACATTCTTCTGATACCGAAGATCGCCTATGGAGAGTACGTCCTTTACTAAATGTAGTCAGAAATGCCTGCCTTAAAATTCCTAGGCCAAAATTTTGCTCAATTGATGAACAAATGATCCCATTTGTTGGGAAATGTGGCTTCCGACAATATCTTCCTTCGAAGCCTAACCCTTGGGGTATAAAAAATTTTGTTCTTGCCACAAGTGACGGTGTAGTATTGGATTTTCTCTTGTACACAGGAAAAAAATACCGTTCCTGTAAAAGACATGAAACACTTAGGGCTTGGTGGAGCAGTTGTCAAAAAATTAGCTGAGAGTGTGCCCGTAAATGAAAGTAGAGTTATATTCACTGACAGATATTTCACAGGAGTGAAAATAGCTGAATATCTTCTTTCAAAGGGAATTCTGTGTGCTGGGACAGTCATGACTAATAGAATAGGTGACGTTGCGAACAAACTGCATGCTGTGAAAGACAGTGCAATGAAACGTGGTGAGTGGGCTGAGTTTACTAGATCAGATAAAAAAATTGTGGTGTTGAAATGGAAGGACAAGAAATGTGTACATATGATGTCTACCGCATGTGGAAGTAAGCCCAGTGATACATGTGAGCGCTGGTGTAAAGATAAAAAAGCCAAGGTTCCTGTAACCAGACCAGCTATAATAAGAATATATAATGCACATATGGGTGGAATCGATCTAAACGATAGGTTCATTGCTTGTTATCGTACTTCTATAAGAACGCGTAAATGGCACAATTCGGGTTTTTGATCATTTTCTTGACTTAGTTGTTGTAAATAGTTCAGTTTTGTACATAAGGGATTGCAAATCCTCTGATGTTTCGAAAAGAGATCAAATGAGTTTACTCGAATTTCGCCTGTACATTGCTGAGATCCTTATAAAATGTGAAAATGAAAAGTCTACTGTTGGAAGACCACGAAAATCAGAGCAATCATCCAGTGAATCTACATCTAAAAAAAGGAGAATAACCGTGTCTCTTCCCAAAAATGTGGTTCGCTATGATGGGTTAGGACATTGGCCCGAATCTGTTACCGGCGTACATCAATCTCGATGCCGCATGGAAGGATGCAATGGAAAATCAAGAGTAAAATGCGCCAAATGTAATCTATTTCTGTGTCTTCAGAATAATAACTGTTTCAAAAAATTTTATACAAAATGATATTTTATTTGAAAATTATTATTACAAGGTATGTATAGTATTACAAGATATGTATATTATTTGTATAATATTACATGTATAGTATTTGTATAGTAGCAAGATATGAATTATAATTGTTACAAGATATGTATTATAATTGTTAAATGTATTACAATTATTACAAGATATGTACAGTATTTTTACACAATACATAAGTTTATGTAAAAAAACCATTTATTTTGTTTACATTCATATAATTTTCAAACAATAAATAGGCCTATTTATTGTAAAGCAAAAGTGGTATTATTTATTTAATGAATGACACTTTTACTCAGTTGAGGCCTGATGTACCCATATGGGTACATAAGTTTTAACTATTTAAAAATTAAAAAAAATAAAAACTAATTTTATTTTCTCTTTTCTAAGCCTAAAAGCACCATAATTCGCTAATAAAATAATTTTTCTATGCAGCACATTTTTCTCGGGACTGAAGAGGTTAAAGATACTGCGGCGTACTCAGCCGCTGGCATCGAAAACCCCAAAGCCGGAGGACAGGGGGACACCATCATTCATGGATCGAATTCTCACTAGCGTCGGAAAACACAACGGAAAATTTTAAATAGTTTTATTTCATTTGTATAATATTTATTATCTTATAAAACAATAATAATTGTTTAAATTTACCTGTGAGAATCAGTATTGCCCTAAATAAGAACTCAAGCCACATGCGGAATGCCGCATGTGGCTGATCTTTTATGTTAGAATTCCAAATTTTTATCAGTAATATTATATAGTTATTATAGGTTTATAAAATGATATATATTGCAAAATAAAATAAAATAAAATTGCTATTCAAAAATTTCCGGTGTCAATTCCATTAGTAGGCCCATCAGTGATGACATCACGACTCCTGACCTCAGAATTTGAGGGTTTCTATGCCAGGGACTGAGCGCGCCACTCGGCGAAAAAACAATTGAAAACCTAAAATATTTACGTAACTAACATTTGCACTTCATTTAACATCATCTCAAAGTCCCTTTAGTGATCTCATAAACATCAAAAAACGTTTAAAGTTGAAGTTCCCAATATTTTCTTTTATGTTTCATTTTTACTGGTAAGTCGCCACTGGTGTATGAAATATGTCACTAGTGAAATACTGTAATGTAGGTTATTTTCTTCTAGTTTCTTTTAGTTTAGATTTCGCTATTTTTAGACATTAGACACTATTCATTATTATTATTAAAAGTTAATATTAGGGTTGAAAAGAATTTGGCGTATGGAGTATTTCACCCGTGTTTTTAATATTACTTCAAATCGTTCATGCTATGCATATATCCGTCTTAAAAGTTTATGTACTCTTCAAAGATGGTTAAAAATCATTGAAGATGATAATATATGAAGTCAATTTACAATAAACACGCGACAAAAAAAAAAAAAAAACTAATTAGTTTTTGGTTCGATTAGTTTTTATTTAATTTACTTTTTTTTGGAAGAAACGTTGTCTCAAACGTTGAAGGACTTATGCATTTTTTAAGAAACAAGTGATTGGACGAGTTGCAATGAGGTGGTAAAACGCTGGTTTTCAAGATTATAAAAATATAACTGGGAAAAAATCATTTCCACTCGTTTAAAAATGCCCAAAGCTAAAGAATATACAAAAGGTGAAATTTTAAAGGTATGTAAATTGAAATAAAAAATAAAACTGTTTCTCAAATTGAAGAATTTTAAATTGATCAAATCGTATCATGTACTATCCAGAAATGATGATTTTAACCGGAAACTAAGGTGTGGAAGACAAAGTATGACGTTTGCTGAGAATCTCTCGAGTGTGCAAGGATTTGTGTTTAGATAAAATATATCCATACAATAAATTTAAAACAATTTCCGTGCAGAGCTGTCCAAATATAATGTATTAAAGAATGTGATTACATGATACTAAAAATAATGGCTTGCAAAACATGTCACAAATTACACCACTAAGATGCACTGGGCTAAAAAAACACATGTCTTGCGGGTGACAAGTGGTTTACTGGGTTTACTGTCTTATTCAATGATGAGTAAAAAATGGAATGGAAATTAGATAGCCTTGATCTGTAAAATATGTATTTGTATAATATACGAAATGAACCGAGGAGGTTTTCTCTACAGGCAGCAAGACGACAAGCCTGTTATTGTGAGAAATATTCGGCTACTAAAGTCTGACATCTTTGTGTTTTATAAAAAGAATACAAAATTTTCAAATATATCAAGAGACGCTGAACCAACATTTCCTTCCATTTGGTGACATTTTGGAGAGTTCTGAATAGATCTTTGACTAAGGTAATTCCTCAATCTGCATATCACATATTACATAACTTTGTTTTTTACATTAAAATTTTGAAATTCTTGACTCGAGAACTCTAATTACTGATATAAACCCAATTAAGATTGTCTTTGGCATTTTAACATGTCACATTTACAGCAATAAAAAGCATCATTACAATCTTGAAGAAATCTAAAAGACTATAAGATAAGCATGGTACTCTTTGCCACCAGAAATCGATGGGTGCGCGTTTATTTGAAGTAATCCGAAATTACGGAAATTTTTTTGTAAGTAACGGTTTTGCAAAACTAGATAAATGTTGTTGTTTAACCTTTATATCAACTAAGATTGAAACCTGAAATTTTAAAGCAAATACAGGGTGATTCATAAAAGATGGGCAGAACTTTAAGGGGTTATAGTACACTTAAAGACAAATAATATTAAATAGGAGACTAAGGGTCCCAGACGTATTCCCAAGGAGATAGGGGGCATTAAAGTTTAGGGTCCGAAATTTCAAATGATTATAAAAAATGGAAAAATTGGTCGATTCGTTTGCGGTTTTTGCAAAAAATTTTCTTTATGCCAGTATTTTCTTGAAATAAAATTTTAAAGTTCAATTTCAAAAAATGCCGATAGGGGGCGCTTTAGACTTTGGAGTAACAAACAACTATTTTTTAACGTTATTTTTTGTATTTCTTTAAATGATTTCGAAATCTTAGACTTAAACTTAAATTTTGATCTAAAAATCTGAGTCCTAACGAGTAGTTAAGTAGCGTAAACTGAAATTTGAAATTTGAAACCCTTCTCCCCCCAGAACAAAAATCAGTTATTCCCGATCTTTGTGTCGTAGATTAGGCTCTAACTACTGCCGCGTTTTGCTAAAATTATTCTTTATGTCAGTATTTTCTTGAAAATAAATTTTAAAGAAAATTTTCAAAAAATTCCGATAGAGGGCGCTTTAGACTTTGGAGTAACGAACAACTATTTTATACCGTTATTTTTTGTGTCTCATTAAATGCTTTCTAAACCTTAGACTTAAATTTTCAGCCCAAACTCTGAATCGTTAGACGTGGTTAAGTTTCTGGGGAGAGGGGTTTGAAATTTCTACTCCTGAGCACAGTTCAGTTTACCATGTCCACATATTGTGTGCTGTGATACGAGGTAAAAAGACATAAATTAGGATTATGTTACCAAAGCATATTTATTAACATGTAATTACAATAAATGTTCAAAATTGTGGCCACCAGAGGTTATGCACGCAGAACAACGGCGAAGAATGGAACGGCGAACATTCGCGAAAACATCAGGCTTTTCGAGCACTTCCCCTACAGCGGCGGAAAGTCTGGCGACCAGTTCCTCGGGATATTCAATGGGTGTCTCATACATAAGAGCCTTCAATTATCCCCAAAAAAAGAAATCGAGGGGTGAAAGATCTGGCGAGCGAGCAGGCCAAGCAACAGGACCACCTCGACCAATCCATCTGTTCGGAAATGTGATGTCCAGATAGTTGCGGACGTCTCGTACGTAATGGGCTGGCGCTCCATCGTTCTGGAACCACATGACCCGCCGGATGCGTGGAGGAACAACGTTTAACAGGTCTGGCAGCACATGTTGCAGAAATGTGAAGTATGTTTTACCGTTGAGGAGTTCAGGAAGAAGGTACGGTCCGATTAGGTGTTCTCCGAGGATTCCTGCCCAAACATTGATGGAAAAGCGTCTCTGATGAGCATGTGGATGCGTAGCATGTGGATTGACATCCGCCCATACACGTGCATTGTGTGTGTTAAATGTACCTTCACGTGTGAAGGTACATTCATCGGTGAAAAGCACAGTTCGTCCAAAATTTGGATTTAGCGCGTTCTGCTGCAGAAACCAGCGGGCGAATTCAATACGATTTGGATAATCCCCTGGAGACAGTTTCTGGACTCGTTGCACATGAAACGGGAGCAAATGTTCATCCTTCAGTACCCTCCAAGTCATGGACTGTGAGGTATCCACCTGCCTAGCCACTGTTCGTGTACTTGTACTTGGCTGCGCCGCTACTACATCCAGAATGGCTTCTGCAACAACTACTGATTCGTCCTTATTTGCACGACCTGCATTCGACCGGGAAGCGAGAAATGATCCCGTCTCACACAACTGTCTCTGCAAGCGCTCGAAAGTTTTGCGGTTAGGCAACCGCCTGTTGGGAAATCGCTCTCCGTACATTCGTTGTGCCTCTGCACCATTTCCATCTGCCGCTCCGTAAATTAAATGCATCTCAGCCTTTTCCTTATTCGTGAAGAGCACCATCTTTCGATTCATTACTACAGCGACTTACACTTGACTCACCGTTCAGTGGTTTTTATGCCTGAATCGTGTCGAAATTTTGCATACGTGTTCTTCTTCTTCCCCATTTGACATTTGCATAATTTCTGTCTCCTTCTTCACCCGGTGACTAGCGTCAGGAATGGAGCTTTAACGTTTGCATGAGCGACGTTTCCAACTGTGCCAGTGCCTTTATGAGTGAATTCCGACTATGCAGTCCTTGACGAAAGTTGTATTTTTGCCTCGTATCACAGCACAGAATCGTTGGGCATGGTTAAGTAGTGCAAACTGAACTATGTTCAGAAGTTGAAATTTGAACCCCCTCCCCTCGCTACTGAACCACGCTCAGCGATTCAGATTTTGAGCTGAAAATTTAAGTTTAAGTCTAAGCTTTAGAAAGCATTTAATGAGACACAAAAAATAACGGTATAAAATAGTTGTTCGTTACTCCAAAGTCTAAAGCGCCCTCTATCGGAATTTTTTGAAAATTTTCTTTAAAATTTATTTTCAAGAAAATACTGACATAAAGAATAATTTTAGCAAAACGCGGCAGTAGTTAGAGCCTAATCTACGACACAAAGATCGGGAATAACTGATTTTTGTTCTGGGGGGAGAAGGGTTTCAAATTTCAAATTTCAGTTTACGCTACTTAACTACTCGTTAGGACTCAGATTTTTAGATCAAAATTTAAGTTTAAGTCTAAGCTTTCGAAATCATTTAAAGAAATACAAAAAATAACGTTAAAAAATAGTTGTTTGTTACTCCAAAGTCTAAAGCGCCCCCTATCGGCATTTTTTGAAATTGAACTTTAAAATTTTATTTCAAGAAAATACTGGCATAAAGAAAATTTTTTGCAAAAACCGCAAACGAATCGACCAATTTTTCCATTTTTTATAATCATTTGAAATTTCGGACCCTAAACTTTAATGCCCCCTATCTCCTTGGGAATACGTCTGGGACCCTTAGTCTCCTATTTAATGTTATTTGTCTTTAAGTGTACTATAACCCCTTAAAGTTCTGCCCATCTTTTATGAATCACCCTGTATACAGTAGAATAATTGTGCTGCCACATTGAAATAAAAAAAATAAAATTTTAAAAATAAACATCTCAGAAAAATAAATAATTCATGTAAAGCATCGCAAGACCAATTAGTAATATTATTATTATTGGTATATTATTTAGAATAGGATATTTTAATACAGAATTACTTAAATTATTACAAAAAATAAATCAATATCTGTGTGTTACATTTTGCAGTGAAAATTAACTCTTTGTACAAGAATACAGAAGAATACCACAAGTAGCATTAAAGATTTTACAATTATAATTAATTAAATTTAACCTACATTAACATTAAAGTGAAATTTTATATGCTTAAAAAATTAGACAATAATTTCAAACAGCACTTTATCTAACTTAATGCAGAAAGGATAAACATGTACCTAAATTATTTCTAATAACTTCTTTAGCGTCGTATTTATTCTGCAGTGAGAGAAATTTCGTGTGAGTGAAAAAGGTAATTATTACTATTTTATCTCGCAAGAGAGCTCTTATTAGAGTTATTAATTCTAAATTTAAATTGGCACAAATGCAGAGTTAATTAAAAGTAATTTATCATATCTGACACTAAGTGAGTCATCACTATGTTTTCCAACATACACAATGTTAAGTTGTTAATAGACATTTCATCCGAGTAATTATCCTTAATGTGTCGTTGATGAAACTCAGGGCACTTTGTATTTTATTGCGTCATTTAACAATTATTTTAGAACTGTGTTGCTTAGCTTAGAACTTATGCGGTCAATGTTAATAATTATTTAAATATAATTTAATTATTTTAACTGTGCTTATCAACCCCTTTAAATCTTTATTTAATTTATAACTACATTAATCTATAAATTGCCTCGTTCTAAAAACCTACTTATTCAAAAATCATCTTTTTATTTTATCTAGTATAAGATTCAGCGTCTTAGATTTATCACATGTCAATAAATCCAATTTCTTTTTTTTCTTAATAAAATTATCGTTTGCGAAATACAATCGATTTTACTGCTTTTCTTTCTTTTTTTCTTTGTAACCGCTTGCCGGGCGTTTACCTACCGGGCAATCAAGTTTACAGGTTTGAGTGCCTAAAAACGGGGCGACCGCCGTTTGAGGCGCACTTATGTCGTTTTAATGCCAGCAGCGGTTACATAAAGTGGTTTTATTTTATTAAATTCCCGTTGCATCCATACGTCCGTATGCGATTTGGTCCCGTAATTTGGAAATTTGTTTAGTTAATGAGACCTTTACGAGACTAGACACTTCCAGAGGTAAAATACACAGGTCACTTGGAAGACTTAGCGCCTACGACGGATTTTAAATTCACCAGGTGCATTTAGCTTGCATGACGGATTTTAGCTAGCGGCTATCCCCTAACCCGTTACTTTTCGGTAATAACTGACATTGTATGTAGAGCAGCTTTTCACAACTTTTTTTCCATTGCTGTACACTTGAATCAATTGTTAAGGTTCAGTGCCACACTTAACCTTTTACAGGTCAAATTCAGATTCTGGCATATTTTTAATTATTTTTTTGCACATTATGCCTTATAATGCTTTAATTAAGGGATATTAGTCATTAATTTGGGAGAAACTTTTTATTTACAATTTTCACAATGTTCCCAATTGTTAACATTGGTCATATCCGGTGGTCATTTTCCAGTGATCATTGGTCACTTTTATGGTCTTCTCTACATTTCCTCATTAATGACAGGAATGTAAGTTCTATTTTAAAAAAATCAAGTCATCTTTTAATTATTTCTGCTAATTTATTCGGGTCAATTTTGATTAAATTTAATTTTAATAATTTTTGTAACTTATGTTCCTGATTGGGAACATTGGCCAGTAAAATGTTAATTCAAGATGCTAAATCATCCTGTGGCCATTCCTTTGCAGAAGTTTTCCTTTTTTGTGTTTTGTCGCAATAGATATTGATGTCATATTATTTATGTAAACTCTACCTTTGGATTTTTTTGGGAGGTGGGGGGGGGGGAGCTTTCTTGTTTAGAGTATCCCTAATTCTTTATTTTTTCGAGTTTTGAGACGTTGACTCTGCAATGGGCTGCTTTATATAGTTATTTTACACAGTTATGAACGGACACTAATTTCTTGGCGTTTTTTCATAATCACGGTTGTCATATTGCGATATTTCGCTGGGTTTTTTGCCTTAGAGTTATCTTTACTTTTTAACAGTCCTTATTTTGAGGCTGTGATCACTTTATGTGTTTGATCTCCCTCTTTCAGTTTATTTTTTATACGAATCAACCCTTGGCGATCAGTCCATTGGTTCCTAATGGCTGTTATCCTAATCGGTCGGTGCAACTTTGTTGCGAGCTATTTGAGAGGCTTGGTGCACTACCGGAGTATAATATAAGTATGTATAAGATGGTAAGCGTCTGTAGTTATAGTAATATTATATTGTCAGTACGTAAAATTTAACTTCGATCGGACATTTCAAAGTGAGTTAAAGTTCGAGTACAAATTTTAAACTGGAAAGACGATCGTTGCAAGTTAAATAAAACATTATGAAAATAATATCATTTTTGTTAAAAGAAATCATAGCCTTAAATTCTTAAAAAATAAAACATATATTAAAATACAATTATTTTAAATAATCTGAAACTTAACTAATAAAAGTTAACTCAATTGCAATAGTTAAAGGTTTTATTTCAAAGCGCAGATACCTTGAAATTAATTAATTGAAATAAGTTAATTACAACAACGTACCTTATATATGACCCTTGAAAGCATGGCCGAAATCGTGTGTTTTAAGATGCAAAAATGTGGTATAGGACATGCATTTTAAAGTCTTATAACTCTGTCAAATTTAATGCTAGATGAATGTTACTTTTTTTTCTTACTTGATAGTGTCACATTAAATTTTTACTAAATATAACGTATAGGACCGGGAGAACGTATAAAAATTTAAATTTTGTAGTTTTTTAATAAATATTTTATCTTGACCTAAATCGCTTTAAGAAATAATTCTTTACCTTATTCAAACTATTTTTGTAATTTGAAGCATCTAGGATTAACGGTTGCGAAAATAAACATTGTTAAGCTTATATGTGGACACCCTGTATATATTTAAAACAAACTATTGTTCTATTTTGGGTAATATAAATCAAACATGAATATTTATACATTCTCGCAAAAACTTTTCAAGTCAAGAATAGATTTATAACATATTATGTTTATTGACGTTAATATCTTATTACCAACGAAATTATTAAAATGAGGAAAATAAAATATATGGAAATATTATGTGTATGGAATGTAAGTGTATGGAAAATGTATGGAAGTGGATATTGCAATTTTATAATATCGAATAAAAAGTATGTGAGATTTCATTATTCAAAAAATGAGCATACAAAATATTTTTCCTGGGCAAATTTATTTTATTTAAAAAGGGTGTGTTGAAAAAAATGTTAAAATCGATGACATATGATGTGAAACGAGTTTTGGAGCACGAAATTGTCTTTTACGTGTAAAATTAGAATAAGATTTCGGGATATAAATGTAAACATTATATAACGTTTTACATGGCGTAAAAGTAAGTATTAGATATCGGAACTATAGACAAATTTAATAAAATTTCACAGTATACTCGATATCTTATTGCAAAATTAATAAAATATTACCATTTTTTAGAAACAAAAATTCACTTTTTTTCATATATAACTAAAACATAAATGTGCTCAAAAATCTTCGAAATTTCTTTCAACTCTTTTAAAAAATTTACATGATGGTATTTTTTGCTGACAATAAAACAGGGCTGCTACACTTCAGGGATTTTCTAGACCTGGAAATTCTACGACAGTACTTTCTTACAGCAAATCTTTCTTTAAATAAGGCGAGATTTCGTGAGTAATCTAGGTATATTTTTCTATTAAAAAATACTAATATTATAACTGGGAAAATCCCTAAACCGTGTCAAACCTATAAAAACATGTTATTTATGCTTATTATTTTTTTAAGCAAATATTTCATTTCATGGTACTATTGGAATTTTCTAATATTAAAACAATTTTTCTTTTAATTTTTAATAAATGACGATCCACATAACACAAGGAAACATAAACTAGGGGTCGAAGGAAAAAAGTTCCGATAAATAAATATATAAAATTGGCAAAACCAAATATTAATATTTTTTTACAACTATAAAAAAGAGAAAGGTATTATTATATTTCAACTAATAATTATAATTATTTATATATACAAAAAATTACTTTCTTTTATAATATTTTTATGTGTAAGTTATCACCGAATTCTTTTTATTTATCTTTATCAACTATCTTGAAATATAGACATTAATTCTGTCATTCTAAATGATGACCAGGAATAAGAGCTGGATATACAAAATTACAGGAAATTGTAACAAATGGTAATGTCCTTTGAGTTTAAACACATTTGTGTCATAAACGTTTCTCATACATTTCCCACTAGATTAAGTTTGGCGAATTAATCAAAAAAGGTAATTTATTATTTTCGGACTAAATAAATAGTATTTTAGTATGTGATATGGAACCTTTTTGAAAACATTTCAGTTTTATTGTATAATTTTTATTTTTAAATACCCGGAATATCTTCATTAATGTGTAATTAATTTATATAATACTCAGAATGTAATAATTATATATATATATATATAATTGAGCAATTAATCATATGTGTGGAGTAGATCTAACAATATTTATTTATTTATTTATTTATTTATTTATTATTTATATTAATGTGGAAGATATTCATAGTCACTTCGGAATATAAAAAAGTATGAGATTCGTACAATTTCATTTTGCAGCTATTGTTTAATCAGCAAATTTCAGGTGAATAAATCAGCTGGTATTTTTACTCCTGATTCGGAAAAGTTTTAATGATAAATACTTTAATTCAAAATCTATAATTAAAAGATTTTTACACCGCACTAAACACACATCACATTTTTTTTTTAAATTGTGAAACTACTTGCCTTTTCTCTGAAATTTCACCATTATAATAAACAATATTGATTTATATTGATTTAAACTAGAATTAAAATGTATACAAAATCTAATATAAGGTAGAACGTTAGAATGTCATCTATTAACAAAATTGCAAGAAATATACATGGCTCGTAATGACAAGAAAAAATATATTTAATATCTTCTTTAATAAAAGTTTCTTTACTTAAATGTTTTTAATATCTTCTTTACTACTTATTTCTTTATTTTTATTGCACATATATTTTTTAAATATTAATAAAGTAAATCTATTACATATCTGAAATGTATTTTATTTAAAAGCATTAAAGTATTCAATCATTTCTAATAAGGAATTCCACATTTCTCTATAATTTAATCCATGCATGATTTTCAAAGTGTTCCGCCTATCCCTTTACCATACAACTATAATCTATCTAGATTAAAATATAATCAATAATTGGTGATGAAAATACTGCACTTTAAAGCATATTACATACATTTACCATTATCCTTTACTGTATAATTACTAGCGGACCCGACATATGTTGTCCTGACACCGACTCCAAAAAAACAAATACATGTATATAAATATAATAATACGCATGTTAAATTCTACGCTCTTAATTTAATTTCTTATTACAATTATGTAAGGAAATTACTTTTCACTTTGCAGTAGTTTTTGAAATCGGTTCAATTTTTGATAGAAAAGTTTATTTTTCTCTGTTTAGTTAAAAGTTAACGATTTTCTGAAGTCAGTTAATTAAAATTATAATACGGTAAAAAAATTTGTAAATCATACACGTATGTCAGGAGTGGGGTTCGAATAGACTAAGCTTAAATCTGGCGCCTTAGACCACTCAGCCATTTCGTCCACACTCTATTCAGCGAACTTATTCAACACTTTTAATTAGCGAAAAATCACTAACTTTATTAGTTTTTGCCTAATAACTAAAAAAGTACTGAATCAATTTCGATGAAATGTAAATCTAAACCATTCTAGAATCCACTGGAAGACACACAAAAAAATTCATTAAAATCGGTCCAGTCGTTTAGGAGGAGTTCAATGACATACACACGCACAGAAGAGTTATATATATAAAGATTTGCATTGGATACTTAATTTTAATTTTGAAATTGGTTTGGCTGGCACCGACTCCAAAAAATAAAATAAATGTACATAAATATAATAATACGCATGATAAATACTACGCTCTTAATTTAATTTCTTATTGCAGTTATTTAAGGAAATTTTTTTTCACTTTGCAGTAGTTTTTGAAGTCGGTACAATTTTTTATCGAAAAGGTTATTTTTCACTTAATTAAAAGGTAACGATTTTCTGAAGTCGGTTAATTAAAATTATAATACAGAAAAAATATTGTAACTCATACACGTATGTCAGTAGCGGGGATCGAACACACGATCACTTTCTTCGAGAACCAGAGCTTAAATCTGCTGCCTTAGACCACTCGGCCATTCCGTCCGCACTCTATGCAGCGAACTTATTTAACACTTTTAATTAGCGAAAAATCACTAACTATTAGATTTTTCCTAATTACTAAAGTACAGGGTGGTCATAAAAAACTTTGCCGATATATGGAGCTCTAGCGGCCAGTCCGCTCAACCGATCGAGGTGAAATTTCAGATATAGCTATTCAGAGGTATGAGCTCGAGATTCTGTGAACGGCAAAAAAATAGCGCTCACAGTTACGGTTATAGTCACAGAAACTCGAAAATTTCCAATGTCAGCACTCTTTTTTTTTCATCGCAAAATGCTCAGCGCATGCGAAAACCCTAAAGAGCGTTGGAACCGTACGTGTATCGCAAGAAACGGACATGTTATGCACGCAAAAAAACCGTTCTGCGAATTCTCCCCCCCCCCCCCCGCATAGAAAAAACTCGATTGGGGCGCAAGGAGAAAATTTGCATATGACACAGAGTCAGTGCACTAATCTTTGATTACAATACAGATCGGAAAACATAAAACTTTTATTTTGATTACACATTTTCCACATGGGTGCCATCACCATGCAATGTGTAATTTTAATTTTTTATAGAAAAGTTTATTTTTTTCTTCTTAGTTAAAAGTTAACGATTAATTAATAGTCGGTTATTTAAAATTATAATGCAAGAAAAAATACTGTAAATCATACACGCATGTCAGGAGTGCGGTTCGAACACACTATCTCTTTCTTCGAGAACTAGAGTTTGAATCTGGCGCCTTAGACCCCTCAGCCATTCTGTCCACATTTTATAACTTATTCAACACTTTTCATTAGCCAAAAATCACTAACTTTATAAATTTTAGCCTAATTACTAAAAAAGCACTGAATCAATTTCGATGAAATGTCAATCTAAACCATTCTAGAATCCACTGGAACACACTAAAAAAATTTCATTAAAATCGGTCCAGTCGTTTAGGAGGGGTTCAGTGACATACACACGCACATAAAAAATTATATACAGGGTGTTTCTAAATTCGTGGTACAAACTTTAAGAGGTGATAGTACACACCAAGACAAACAATATTAAACAGGAAACTAAGGGTGCCAAACGTCTTCCGAAGGAGATAGGCACCATTAAAGTTTAGTGTCCAAAAATTCAAATAAACATAAAAAAATGGAAAAATTGGTCGATTGATTTGCGGTTTTCACTAAAATTATTCTTTATGTCGGCATTTTCATGAAACTAAAGTTACTATTAGACATCAATATATTCTATTCTCTATGTCAGTATTGTCTTGAAAATAAATTATAAAGATAAATTTCAAAAAATGCCGATAGAGGGCGCTTTAGACTTTGGAGTAACGAACAACTCTTCTTTACCGTTATTTTTTGCATCTCATTAAATTATTTTAGAAGCTTAGATATAAACTTTAGTTTTGAGCTAAAAATCTAAATCGTTGGGAGTGGTTAAGCAGCGCAAACTGAATTGTGGGGGGAGGTTCAAATTCCAAATGATTATAAAGAACGGAAAAATTGGTTAATTGATCTGCGATTTTCACTAAAATTTTTCTTTATGTCAGTATTATCTTGAAAATAAATTATAAAGATAAAATTCAAAAAATGACGATAGAGGGCGTTTTGGACTTTAGAGTAACTTACAACTATTTTTACCGTTATTTTTTGCATCTCATAAAATTTTTTTAGAATCTTAGACATAAACTTAAATTTTGAGATGAAAATCTGAATCGTTGGGAGTGGTTAAGTAGCGCAAATTTAACTGTGTTCAATAGGGGTGGGAAGGTTCAAAATTCAAATGATTATAAAAACGGAAAAATTGGTCGATTCGTTTGCCGTTTTCGCTAAAGTAGTTGTACGTTACTCCAAAGTCTAAAGCGCCCTCTATCGGCATTTTTTTAATTTTATCTTTATAATTTATTTTCACGATAATACTGACATAAAGAATAATTTTAGTGAAAATCGCAAATCAATTGACCAATTTTTCCATATTTTATAATCATCTGAAATTTGAACCTCCCCCCACAGTTCAGTTTGCGCTACTTAACGACTCCCAACGATTTAGATTTTGAGCTCAAAATTTAAGTTTATGTCTAAGCTTCTAAAAAAAATTAATGTGATGCAAAAAATAACGGTAAAAAATACTTGTTCGTTACTCCAAAGTCTAAAGCGCCCTCTATCTGCATTTTTTGAAATTTATCTTTATAATTTATTTTCAAGACAATACTGACTTAAAGAATAGTTTTAGTGAAAACGCAAACGAATCGACCAATTTTTCTGTTTTTTATAATCATTTGAATTTTTGGACCACAAACCTTAATGGCGCCTATCTCCTTCGGAAGACGTTTGGGACTCTTAGTATCCTATAATATTGTTTTTCTTGATGTGTACTATCACCCCTTAAAGTTTGTACTATGAATTTAGAAACACACTGTATATAAAGATTTCTTTGCGATGTGTAATAGGGTGAAGAGAATTTTTTCACTTCAAATCAAAATTGGGCGAGTTGGGAAATTTGCTTTATCAGATCATCATTCTCAAATTAAAATATCTTAAAATATCTTAATATTTAATACTGACCCGAAGTCATTAAATATATGGTATAAACATGAAAGTTTTGAATTTCGTCATTTTCTTTTGAAACGTATAAAATGTATAAATATTATTAATATTAAATTAATTTTAAAGTGTATTTCTCAAATTATTATTATTTTGTGCTTAGTAAAATTATGTAATATTTATCAATACAAAAAACCCTGAACGGGTTAAAAGCTAGCGACGCAGTACTTTATCTTACATCTCTAAGAATTTTAAATTTGGGACTTAAAACTAATGATATCAAAATTTATGTGACGCTATGCTATTAATATATATATATATATATATATATATATATATATATATATATATATATATATAATTTATTCATTAATGCTTTATCGTTTACATCTTTCATAATTTCGAAATATGAATCTTAAAAGTTATGATATCAAAATTTAAGTGACGCCTTGATGAGACTTTAAACGATATTTTAAAATTCCATTTATTTATTTATTTATTATCTAAATACATTTACATATCTAAACAATACTTTTCATTTTCCAATACACTGTTAAATACATCACTTTCACTGAATATATATAATGCACTGAAATGTTTTATTTGAATAAATTGGCTTATCTTTTTTGCTACGCTATCCAAAATCAAAAGTAACATTTAAATAAATATTTTTGCACCATTGTATCTAAACTAAGTTAAATATATGCAAATAGCTACAATGACGCAAAAATATTTATTTAAATGTTACTTTTGATTTTGGATAGCGTAGCACAAAAGATAAGCCCATTTATTCAAATAAAACATTTCAGTGCATTATATATATTCAGTGAAAGTGATGTATTTAACAGTGTATTGGAAAATGAAAAGTATTGTTTAGATATGTAAATGTATTTAGATAATAAATAAATAAATAAATGGAATTTTAAAACATCGTTTAAAGTCTCATCAAGGCGTCACTTAAATTTTGATATCATAACTTTTAAGATTCATATTTCGAAATTATGAAAGATGTAAATGATAAAGCATTAATGAATAAATTTTAATATATATATATATATATATATATATATATATATATATATATTACTAGCATAGCGTCAAATAAATTTTGATATCATTAGTTTTAAGTCCCAAATTTAAAATTCTTAGAGATGTAAGATAAAGTGCTGCGTCACAAGCTTTTAACCCGTTCAGGGTTTTTTGTATTGATATCATTGCTTTTTTTAGGTTAATGATAAAAACAAAAAATTAAAGACTAATGCAAAAAATTCATATTCATGATTCATTCACCTTTAATTACCCCTCCCCCATCCACTTAAAAAAAGATATTTTATATTTTATTAATGTGTGCTGTACTACTTGATTTTGTTAAAAACAACTCTGTAGTAAAATACGTTAGTAAAAGGTAAGAAGGTAATTTACATTCAGCACCATACATCTCAGAAGGAGTTTTATAATCTATGCTGTATGTATCATTTCTCATTCTTGTTAACTATGTTTATTCTTTACACATGTTGATACATATACTGCAGATTTATTAAAATGAGCAGGGATACAATATTCAGAATGTGCTGGAAAGTATTTCATAATCTATGCTACATGCATGATTCTTGTTAATTATGTTTCAACCTATGTATAGGTTGGTAATATTGCAGATTGAATAAGACTATATGCGTCACAATATTCAGAATATGCTGGAAATGTTTCATAATCTATGTTGCACACGTGTTTTTGTTTCTTGTTAGTTATGATTTGTTCTTTATATAGACTGGTAAAACTATGCTGCATGCATGATTCTTGTTAATTATGTTTCAACCTATGTATAGGTTGGTAATATTGCAGATTGATTAAGACTATATGCGTTACAATATTCAGAATATGCTGGAAATGTTTCATAATCTATCTTGCACACATGTTTTTCTTTCTTGTTAGTTGTGATTTGTTCTTTATATAGACTGGTAAAATTACTGCAAATAGATTAAAATGATAGGTTTAAAATATGGAACATGTATTGGAAAGTGTTTCATAATCTATACTTATGCGTAATTTTTCATTCTTGTTAGTTTATTTATGTTTTGCTGTTTGCATAGGGTGGGAAGATTACTGTACAAAGATGAAAATTATAGGTTTAAAGTATTCAGAATGAATTGGAAAGTATCTAAATATGCTGTATGCAAAAAATTTTTATTGTCGTTAATTATGCTTTGTTTTTTGCACAGAATGGTAAAATTCTTGTACATGAATGACAATAAGTTTAAAGTATTCAGAATGTGTAGGAAAATGCATCATAATCGATGCAGTATGCATAATTCTTTGTTCTTGTAAGTTATGTTTTGTTCTTTGCACTGGGTGGAAAAATTACTGTATATGGATGAAAATAGTAGGTTAATAGTATTCAGAATATGTTGGAAGTTGCATCATATTCTACGTTGCACACATAAAATTTCGTTCTTTTTTTTTTTTTTTTTTTTTTTTTTTTTTTTTTTTTTACACATTGATAAAATTATTGCAGATGGATGAAGGCATTTAATTAAATCAGGCTTATATTAAAATTGACAATATATATTCTAAATTAATCAATGTACCTATCATTTGTACAAAAGATTGTCCTGATTGGTAATTGCCCCGGTGTAATTGATAATTACAATGTTCCCAGGGTAGTTACCGAGAATCAAATATTTTTAATTAAGCAAACTTTAAATAATATTTTAATCAAAGCCTATATTTTATTGAATAGAAACATGGTGAATCATTAACCAAGCTAAATTGGTTAGATCTATTGTAAACATTAAAAAGATATTTAGATGTTGGTGTTTTTTGATCAGGAATTACCCCGGTCCTACCTATAAGTTTCATACTTCAATTAGGAAAATGTTTAACTGACAAAGAAAGAAAACCAAGACTCTGTTATTTATTAAATATTTTCATTTCATATGAAACTTTCCATTCTTGGGCGACTTAACTTACAAAATAAAACTAATATATTTTTATTGAACATTTCAGTCACTAAGCATAAAACATGCAAAGTACATAAATTTAAACATTTCATGTTTTTTAGATTATAATTTTTTTTAATATAATTTTCTGAAAAAAGCAGACAGCTATTAAAAAATATTCCATATTTGCTTAGGGTTTCTTGCAGTGCAATACATCAAAAGTCTTTTCTAGATTTTCGACATTGTACGTAATATTTTGTCGACTTGAAATTTTTTTTTCTCATAAATCATGTAAAATAACATTTATCCATTAAGAACCACATTTCATTTGCTAAACAGCTATAAATACAAATTCCGATTGAAATCTACCCTAAACCCGAAAAATTTAAACCAGATTCAAATTGAATTTTCAGGTCACATTTCAAAATATATTATTTTGTCACAGGTAAAAGGGTTCTAATTAGAAGGTTTTTTTTCTTGTGGTTTTTTCAATTGGGTTAAGGATAGATTTCAATAGGAATTTTCAGGTTCTGGGTAGTGCATGTTGACAGAAATTAATTCGTCTTTCGTAAACAGATTAATGTTTACACTGATTTTTATTTCAGTTCAAATTGGGTTCTTGTCAATGTGTATCAGCAGAAATTATTTTTCCTTTTTCGAATCAAGTTAAGATTCCATAGAATTTTTTTTGGGGGGGGGCGGTGTTGGAGTGAGTTCAATTCAAATGTAATTTTCAAGTTCTAGTCAGATTGCATTTCCACAGAAAATATTTTGTTCTGTGCAGGGATTGGATTTAAAATAGACTTCAATTGAAATTTACAGCTTCTAGTCTGTCCGTATCAATGGAAATTACATTTTCTTTCTCGTTTCAGGATATGGTTGGATAGATTTTCTTTTAAGGTTCAAATCTGGTTATGGGTCGACTTGAAATGAAATTTTTAAGTTCTTGTTGAGTTACATTTCAATCTATAATATTTTGTCGCAAATAGATTGACTACTGGAGGGATTTTTTTTATTGTATTTAGGATAGACTTCAATTGGAAATTTCCGGTTCTGATCAATGTATGTCAAAGGAAATTATTTTGTCTTTCTTGGACAAATTTATGTTTCCATTAATTTTTTTTTTTTGGTTTAGATTGAGTTTTAGGTAAACTTATAGGTTTTTGTCGGTGCTTATTGGCAGAAATTATTTTTTCAATTTTGAATCAGGCTACAGTGTAATGGGATTTTTTTTTTTGTTTCGATTTGGGTTCAATTCAAATAGAATTTTTAAGTTCTGGCCAGGTTGCGTTTCCATGAAAAAAATATTCTGTCCTGTACAGATACTGGATTACAAATCCTATGTTTGTTTTTTTTGGTGGGAGGGGGAGGGAAGTTTGTATCGGGTTTAAGATTTTATTAAAATTTCCATGCTCTAGTCTGTACGTATTTACATAATTTTTTTTCTAAAAATCTTGATTTGGTTGGATAATTGTTTTTTTTTTCGGGTTTGAATCTCGATTCAGTTTGACTTGAATTGGAATTTTCAGGTTCTTGTCCAGTTGCATTTCAAGAACTAGTTTTCAATTCTGGTCAGTGGATGGGGACGGAAATTATTTTGTCTTTCTTGAACAGATTTATATTTCCTAATTTTTTTATTTTACTTTTTTTTTTGGGGGGGGGGCGATTGGATTGCGTTTCAGGTTAAGAGTTCGGATCGGGTTTGAGATAGACTTCGATTGGAATTTCCATGATCTGGTCAGTACATATCGACATAAATTGTTCTTTTTTTTCCAAAATCTTGATTTGATTGGATATTTTTTTTTGGGGGGGGGGATTGAATCTGGTTTCGGATTGACTTCAAATGGAATTTTCAGGTTCTTGTTGAGTTGCATTTCAAGTATATTATTTTGTCAGAGATAGATTGGGTTACAATTGGAATTTTTTTTTTTTTGGGGGGGGGGGTAGTGTTTGAACTGGGTTTAGGATAGATTTCATTTGAAATTCTTGTCATTGTATGTGGACAGAAACTATTTGGTCTTTCTTGGACAGACTTGTGTTTCCATTGTTTTTTCCTTTTCGGGTTTGGATTAGGTTTCATGTTAACTTTCAGACTCTTGTCGGTGTGTATCGGCAGAAATAATTTTCTCTTTTTCGGATTAGGCTAAGGTTCGATGCAAATTTTTTTCAGGTTTCGATCAGGTTCAATTCAAATGGAATTTTCAAGTTCTGGTCAGGTTGCGCTTTAATGGAAAATATTTTGTCCTGTATAGATACTGGGTTCTGGTTATATGGAATTTCCTTCTTCAGGTTCAGATTAGGTTTAAGATAGACTAATTGGAATTTCCAGATTTCTGATCACGCGTATCTATGGAAATTAAGTTTTCTTTCCCGAATCGAGATATGGTTCGATAATTTTTTTTTTTTGGGGGGGGGGGGGGAGTTGAATCTGGTTTCGTTTTGACATCAAATGTAATTTTCAGATTCTTGTTCAGTTGCATTTCAATGTATTTTATTTTGCAGCAGATAGATTGAGTTACTCTTGGAGGGATTATTTTCTTTCTGGTTTTGGATTGTATAGGATAGATTTCAATAGGAATTTTTCGATTCTGGTCAATGTATGTCAATGGAAATTTTTTTGTCTTTCTTGGACAAATTTATCTTTCCATTAAATTTTTGTTGGTTTAGAATGGGTTTCAGGATAACTTTTAGGTTCTTGTTGGCAGACTTGTAAAAAACGAAAAACTTTCTGCAAATTAATTTAATGTTGGGTGTAATTCGCATTTTTTGCGCAATTCATGGTCATCATTCGTGTTTTTTATGCAATTTATGAATGTAATTTGCATTTTTGAGCAATTTATGGACATAATTCCCAATTTTTATGTAATTAATGAATGTAATTTACATTTTACATGATTTATGAACGTAATTTGCTATTTTTATGCAATTCATAGACATAATTTGCGTTTTTTCAGCTTTCTGTTGACGAAATTTGTGTTTTTTGTTCGATTTATTGACGTTATTTGTGTTTTTGTAGGGTTTATGAATATAATTCGCTTTTTTACACAATTCTTGGACGTAATTCGTATTTTTTGCAATTTATGAATGTTATTCGTGTTTTTTTGCACGATTCATGGAAGTGATTCGCAATTTTTGAGGGATTTATGAACATAATTCACATTTTTATGCGATTCATGGACGTAATTTGCGTTTTTTGAGCGATTCATAAATGTAATTCGTGTTTTTATGCAAATCATGAATGCAAAATGCTATTCCTTATTTTTATGCGATTTATAGACGTAATTTGCATTTTAGCTTTCTGCTGCCAAAATTCGTGTTTTTTGAGCGATTTATGAACATAATTCCCGTTTTACTACACAATTCATAGACGTAATTTGCGTTTTTCATACAATTTATGAACGTAATTCTCACTTTTTTACACAATTCATGGACGTAATTCACGTTTTGAGCGATTTGTGGACGTAATTCGCATTTTTCAGGCAATTCGCTTTTTTTGAGCGATTCATGGACATAATTCGCGATTTTTATGCGATTAATGAATGTAATTTACATTTTACATGATTTATGGACGTAATTTACTATATTTATGCGATTCGTAGACATAATTTGCATTTTTTGAGCTTTCTGTCGACGAAATTTTTGTTTTTTGATCGATTTATAGACGTTATTTGTGTTTTTATAGGATTTATGAATGTAATTTGCTTTTTTTTACCAATTCATGGATGTAATTCGCATTTTTTGTAATTTATGAACGTTATTAGTGTTTTTTTGCACGATTCATGGAAGTGATTCGCATTTTTTGAGTGATTTATGAACGTAATTCACATTTTTTATGCGATTCATGGACGTAATTTGTGTTTTTTGAGCGATTCATGAATGTAATTCGCGTTTTTTATGCAATTCATGAATGCAAAACACTATTCGCTATTTTAAAGCGATTTATAGACGTAATTTGTGTTTCGGCTTTCTGCTGCCAAAATTCGTGTTTTTTGAGCGATTTATGAACATAATTCCCGTTTTACTACACGATTCATAGACATAATTTGTGTTTTTCATACAATTTCTGAACATAATTCTCACTTTTTTAAACAATTCATGGACGTAATTCACGTTTTGAGCGATTTGTGGACGTAATTCCCATTTTTTATGCAATTTGCTTTTTTTAGCGATTCATGGATGTAGTTCACATTTTTTATGCGATTCATGCATGTAATTCACACTTTTTATGCGATTCATGCATGGAATTCGTATTTTTTATGCGATTCATGGATTGAATTAACGTTTTTATTGCGGTCTTTGGACGAAATTCACATTTTTCGCGTGGTATTTTTTCGAAATGTTGGTTTTTTTACATGATTCTTTGTTGAAATACACTTTTTTTTACGCAATTCTTTGTTGAAATAAATAAATAAAAATTGTTTCTTCATAAAATTTTCTGCACATGGCGTGCGTCTATATTATACAACTTTGCTTGTCAGTGTGTATTGTCCGATTTTTTTTTTTTTTTTTTTTTTTTTTTTTTTTTCAGATTGAATTAAGGTTTGATAGAATATTTCTTAGGGTTTGGATGAGGTTCAACTCAAATAGAATTTAAACAATTACATTTTAGAAATGACAAAACTAAAAAATGCAATTATTTATCGCCCATTATTAGCTGTTAGTATTTTTATGCAATTCGCTTTTTTTGAGCGATTCATGGACATAATTCGCGATTTTTATGCGATTAATGAATGTAATTTACATTTTACATGATTTATGGACGTAATTTGCTATATTTATGCGATTCATAGACATAATTTGCGTTTTTTGAGCTTTCTATCGACGAAATTTGCGTTTTTTGATCGATTTATTGACGTTATTTGTGTTTTTATAGGATTTATGAATGTAATTCGCTTTTTTTTTACCAATTCTTGGACGTAATTCGCATTTTTTGCAATTTATGAACGTTATTTGTGTTTTTTTGCACAATTCATGGAAGTGATTCGCATTTTTTGAGTGATTTATGAACGTAATTCACGTTTTTTATGCAATTCATGGATGTAATTTGCGTTTTTTGAGCGATTCATGAACGTAATTCCCATTTTTATGCAATTCATGAATGCAATTCGCTATTTTTATGTGTTTTATAGAGGTAATTTCCGTTTCAGCTTTCTGCCGCCAAAATTCGTGTTTTTTGAGCGATTTATGAACATAAATCATGTTTTACTACACGATTCATAGACATAGTTTGCGTTTTTCATACAATTTATGAATATAATTCTCGCTTTTTTACATGATTCATGGACGTAATTCACATTTTAAGCAATTTGTGGACGTAAATCCCATTTTTTATGCAATTTGCTTTTTTTAGCGATTCATGTATGTAGTTCACATTTTTTATGCAATTCATGCATGTAATTCACATTTTTTATGCGATTCATGTATAGATTTAACGTTTTTATTGCGGTCTTTGGACGAAATTCACGTTTACCGCGTGGTATTTTGTCGAATGTTGGGTCTTTTTACATGATTCTTTGTTGAGATACACTTTTTTTTACGCAATTCTTTGTCGAAATAAATAAATAAAAATTGTTTTTTCATAAAATTTTCTGCACATTGCGTGCGTCTATATTATACAACTCTGCTTGTCAGTGTGTATTGTCAGATATTTTTTTTTTTTTTTTTTTTTTTTTTTTTTTAAGATCGAATTAAGGTTTGATAGAATATTTCTTAGGGTTTGGATGAGGTTCAACTCAATTAGAATTTAAACAATTACATTTTAGAAATGACAAAACTAAAAAATGTAATTATTTATCGCCCATTATTAGCTGTTAGTATTTTAAAATATTTATTTGTTAGTGTGTTAGTAATTTTACATTATTTGAATTAAAAATTTTTAATTTCTTGTATTAAATTGAATCTTAAACATGTTTTCTTCTTAGGTATGTTATGCAATTTATTTAAATAATGGATTCAAAGTTATTTGAGGATTTTGTGTTCAGCAGTAGGAAACAAGGCCTGTTTTTTTTTTTTTTTTTTTTTTTTTTTTTAGATAAAAAAAGCTTTAATTATCAAACATTTTTGTAAAAGAATGTTAGAAAGAAATACTTCAATTTCGAGACAATGAATATGAAATTAAAACATCTATAGAAAAAAAGGGGGTAAATTTATATTTTATGAAACTCATTATTAAAGCATAGAAGTATAAGTTATTTCTTTTTAAACCAATGTTATTGTTAATATTTGGTTAAGAATTATTTGCTTAACCAAGTTTAAATTCTAACATTAGAAAAATATATTAAGATTTTCCATTTTAGATGTCCAATTTATAAATGCAGTTTATTAATAATGCTATGTTCTAAGCTGTAAAGCTAATGCTTTTATATTTTGATTATTGATTTCTATAATGTATTATTAACTATTACAATACATTTGTATTCGATTTGTGATCTGAGACAAAATTTTTCACGCTTGGATTTAAATCATCAGACTCTTAGGAAGGAAAAAAAAATTCTATTTTGAACAGCATCTAATGCAGACTACAATGATGCGCTGTAGTACCTCCGTGGCAACTGCTAAATAACATTTTAAAATATAAACATGGAATTTCGAAATTATTAATGAAATAATAGGATGCATGAAACATGTTAAAGCTGCAGTCTTTAATGGATAATGAGAGCTGGGTGTATGTAAAAAACTGGATGCAGCAAACTTATGCAATGGTCTCTAAAACACATGAAATTTCTCAAAGCCGCAGTCAATCACAAATGTATGAGCACTATGCCCATATGAAAACAAACAACAAAAATTAATAGATGCAGCAAACTATGCGGTAACATGCAGATTCTCAATATCTGGAAGAAATGAGTGATACCTGAACTAAACAAATCCAGTGACAATATTGTGAAACAAATACATTAAAACAATAACGTTTATATTAGAAAAAAGGGCCTAAAACTCTCACTCGCTAAAATAAAACTCGTTAAAGCAGTCCAACTACTGCATGTATGAGCACTTAGAGCACATGAAAACAAAACAAAAACAAAACACTCAGGCTGCAGCAAAATTGCTGTGCAACAATCCGTAAAATACACAAAATTAATTAAAAATGCAATCACTAATGCATGTTGTACAAGCACTGTGTGTACATGAAGAAAAAAAACAATGAGTGCAACTAATTTGTTTTTAAATCTCTGAAATCTTTATAGCCTCAGTCACTAATGCATGTAAGAACAAATTAACTTCATTACTTTCTTTTGAATTATCAAAATACTGCTGTAATTTGTTGATAAATACTAGTTTGTTCACAATTTCCAATAATAAGTGCACTTACTTATTTTAAAAATTGTTTAAAACCTGGATTTACTGACCATTAAGCTAAGCTAAAAAGGCACAGATCAAAATGAAAATTAATAGCGACAAAAATGCATAAGAAAAAGTAATAAATGCATTTTGAATAACATATTCAAGCAATTTTAACCTAAAAATTAACATCCTGGGTTATTAATCACAGAAATTAATAAATGAAATAAAAAAGCACAATTTTTACACTTAATACACACAATTTAAACACTTAAAACTTAGTATTGTTAATTAATTCATATAATTATTGTTAATTAATTCATATAATAAGGACATAAACTTAAAAGCAATCTATTTTGAGAATTTTAGAATTCACAAGCACTTGGTTAAACTGTTGGTCAATTATAAAAATAATTATAAATATAGTTTGTTTACCAAAATTTAGCAATAGTTTATGTTGGTTTGAAATCAAATCAACATGCTAACTAATGTATACATCACTTATACTTTTTCAATAATACTTTAATAATGAGTGTCAAAAAATATTTATTTACCTTTCTTTTTCATTATAGATGGTTTAGATCCACGTTCGTCTGCTGGAAATGAATATTTCATGGCAACATACAGCACGAATCAATTTGTTTTGATTCGTGTACTTTGATTCACCATATTATTTTATCCAAAAAGGGGGGGCCTTGTTTCTCCAAATAACACAATACCTATATTCACAGTAAACTTTAAAACCATTATTTCGCAAATTACACAATATACATGCTAAAAACAACAACAAGTGCAAAGTACAAAGCTTACCGCCAGCGAATTCGATTACGATTCAAAACAAAACTATCCAAACGCGTATGAATACATGAAAATCTAAAGCAAATTTTTAAAAATAGTTTTTGTTTGTAAACTTTTAAAAACATCATAAGTCAATAGTATATTGAATATGTATAATTAAAAAATATTTTCCTATTTTAAAAAAGGATTCAAAATATTTTTTCCACAAAATGCAAAAATATCCAATGTAAGAAACGTAATATTTTCCGCTTTACGAAAAATAAAGGCAATATAAATAGAAATTTGATTTAGTATATATTTATTGAATGTTTTAAAGCACATGATAAGATGTTTTTGTAGTTTAAAAAACATTTATTGCTTCGATGCGGGTGTTTTAACTGTGACCCTAACTACATAAGCCTTGTCGCACCGTCTTTGTCTGCTAACCCATAGAATAACATGTAATCCGCGAGCTAATATAGTCCAATTTTCCACGACCAATATATAACAAACAAGAGTTTTCCTAGAAACTAGGCAAGTCTTATTCACTCTATCTTAAAGAGATTCACATTGTATATAAGTTTTAATAAAATCTCCCAGGCCGTTTTCTAGATCTCATTATCAGGAACAAACACCATCGATTTCGGTTTAAAAATGGGTATCGAGATCTAAAAATATACGGCACGTAGAAATGTAAAAATTTTAGGATAGGATTAGACTGGGAATATAAGACTATATTAAAAAAATTGGACCATTCTCACCAATATTTACTGAGTTATTAGATGGCGGCTTTTCAGATTTCCTTTGATGTTGAGTTAGCTATTATATGAAGTTCCGCATCTACCTTACGTGGATACCTTATGACGATGGTAGGCTTAAAGCTGCGTCACTTGAAGGCTGCCGCCTTCTTTGATATCAAATCCATAGGTCTTATATTGCACGAGTGACTTGAAATTTTGAAAAAAATATATATAGCATGGTTAATTTTAAAAAATAAGCAAAAACAACAAAATTGCGTAATTTTTTTTCAACTTCATCAGAATATATTTCTTAAAAGTATACTTGAAGATGAAGAATAATAAGAAGAGTTCAGTTATTATTACAATTTACAAGCACTGAAATTACTATTTTTTTAAAAGTTGTGTCTACTGTTTTTTAACTCTTTTAAGGGTGTATTTCGATTCAAACTGCTTATTTTCCGATTTATTTTTAAACTCATTTTTGCTCGCATATGCATCAAACTGGCAAATTCTCTTATTTAGAAAGTACACAAGGTGCCGTGATTATGAATTCTTTGATAAATGCAGAAAATATTGCGAAAAAGGCAATCAAAAATGGCATTTTGAACCGAATTTTCCTAAGCGGGAGAGAGAGGAAAAATGGCTCATACTGAGAAGATAATTGTTAATAAATCAAATTCTAATGAATTGAGTGTAAAAAGACATCACACGGCACCTTATACATAAGTTCAAAAATCCTCTCAGCAAGTTTCATGTTTCTACTTTTAAAAATGCATCTGAAATTGTATTAGAAAATTTCGAGCTGTTGAAGGTGGAAAAGCGTTTTTTCGAATACACCCTTAAGCTGTATTATAAAAATAATTTCATCTAAGGTATGGTCTTTCAATTATTGTTATTTTATATTTTATGTCAAAGTATTACGCAAATATGCAATATGCAAGATTATCTAAAAACGTATTTTTCATTTAAATCCAAAAAAAAAAAAAAATCTTACAGTTACTATGCAGTTTTTGTGACATCGGATTCTAAAATGTGTCCTCCTTTCCAACCACGAAACAGAAATTGATGTCTCTACAGCATGCGCTCTTTTTTGCGGTATTCGTAGTATAACTTTATTATCGTAAGAATTATTAATTCGAAAAGATGTATGTTTCTTTTGACTGATAATAGTTGAAATTATTTTATTTTTAAAAGTTAAGTAATGTCATTGTTATTGTTAATAAGGGATGCAATGTATCCAGTATTCGGTTTAGAACCTGATTTATAGCTTAATGATTTGCCGACTTTGCAAGATGTTATGGACGTATGGTAACAAAAACATAAAAAATATACATAAAACTTGTTAGTGACATATGCATGGGAGCAGCGCCGTAAGAAAGGGGGGCGAAAGGGGCGGCCGCCCTGTGCGCAGAAATTTGGGGGGGGCGCCAAATTTATACCACCAACACCATTTTTAGCCTGTCACGAGCAAACGTTGAGGGTAAAGGGTGTTAAATTGAGACTTTACCCCGGGCACAATTTTCTCTTCGTACGCCCCTACATGGGAGCTGCTGGAAAAGTCGTCAAAACATGCGAATTGTCGTCACTTCCAGAATTAGATCTTTGTGCTGTATTGCAAAAAATAAAATCATATCGTGATAAGTATTAAAACTTATTCAAAACTTATGCGTATCGAAAATTTGTTTGAAGGTAGAATAAGGAGAATTAAAATATTCAAAGAAGCAAAGACCCTTTATGATATTGCGTAGTGCAAGCATAAATGTTTTGAGTCTTGTACTACGAGAAAACGAAAAGAATACCAGCAAGAGAAAGAATTTTTGTGCTTGATCAACAAACTAATCGAAATAAAGCTGTTAGAGGAGGTGTCACAAAGTACATAACGAACGAGGTGTCATACGATTTCTAAAAGAAAATGAAGGAATGGTAATTCAATGACTTACTTTACAAATACATGCCGATGAGCTTATATTGCGCCATTGATCAAGTATCTTGATGGAACAACAAATGGGCCTTAAAGTTTTAAATGATCTATTGGCAAATCTCTATAAGACTGTGAGCTTCTTCCTCTTGCATTTTATAGTAGAATAAGCTGTACTTTGCCAGAAATTGCCTATAAAACACATAAGCACGGGTCAACTCTATTTCTTGAGATATGTGAAGCAATTTATTCGGGATTGTGTCCCGTAAAATTGGATAAAAGAAATCCTTATAAAAGTGTGCATTCTAGATGGCTTACAGTGGTAAATAGAATTTCTAGGTTGTACATTTCTCCATGTGAACCATCTGAAAATTTGTTGTTTCAGAGAGGTTTTGAACTAAAAGTTTATGCAACTATGTGGTTTTAAATTAAATCTAAACCTTTATGCATTTACGAAGCTAAGCATTTGCATCAAATTATGCTACCACGATATTTACCAAAGAAATTACAAACAATAATAGATCCCGTAATTCAATGAAATGGTTATTTCTGTCACCCTGAAAATATTTTGATTGCTATGTTGGCTGACAATAAAGACTATGTAAGAGTGTTGACACTAGGCAGAATAATAAAATATTGAATATCAAGATATCTTTGCGTACGTTCAAGTTAACTGAAAAAATTTTTAAAGACTATAACAATTTTATAAATTGGGTCGAATTGACTGTGGCAAAACCACCATTAACAAAGACTGTAATCAAAAAGTTTTTTCACAACAGTCAATAGACATAAATCTATATATATATCTGCCCCACCAGTGCTGAGTGATTCTGACCTATAACCTGTTAGACAGCAGGTGCTGGGTTCGAACCCAATCGCGGCCGTTCGGAGTTTTCGTGGTTTTCTTTGAACCTTGAGTAAATACGGGTTAGGTTCCCTTTGAAAGACCCCCACGAGGAGAACTCTCCCTTGGGCTTATATCCCTAGAGATAATCGGCATACACAAAATAAAAATAAACTACAGTGAAACTTCTTTTAAAGGCCACCCCTATTCAAGAGCCACCTCTATTAAGGGCCAATATTTTCAGGAACAAAAAACTTTCCCATAGACATAATGTTAAATTTACTCCCATTAGGGGCCACATCTACCCCTAACAAAGGCCATTTTTTCACATGTGCCAAACAAGTGTATTGAATTCTTGAACCAAAAGATAAGAGTTCCGCAAACAATTGCTTTTGGAACAACGAATGCAAAGAGAGATGGGAGGGTTTAGTAACACAATGAAGTGAGATTACCAGGTGCCCTCACACTTTGTTTGACCTTTCAACCTGTAGGGGTTGGCTTAGTAGGGAAACCTGACCCTTTGTTGTGGACTCACAAAGGATAACAGGTTATCTAGAAAAAACTTATTGCACATTTACTAAACCTGTGAATGTGTGAATTCATATGGAAGCAAAATTTTTACCATAGAAATTTTATTCTCAGGCTTATGTAAAATTTGAAACTATGGCACCTAAATCAAGCCAGAGAGTACATTTGGATTTGAATGACAAAATCAAAGTTCTTAATTGTCATGATCAAGGAACATCTGCAAGAAAATTGGCTTTACAGTTTAATTGCAGCAAGAATAAAATAAACAATATTGTTAAAAACAAAGAGAACTTACTGAAAGAATATGCAGATTTTAAAAATCGCGGTATAAAAAGAAAGAGAAATGAAAAATTTGGTGACATAAATGACGCTGTAATTCAGTGGTTCAGATGTGCTAGGATTAAAAACATACCATTAAGTTGTACTTCGGTGAAAGAAAAAGCTATTCAGATTGCAGAATCACTTGGCGTAGAAGATTTTTGTGCAAGTAACGGATGGTTGAATAAGTTTTGTAATAGAAACTGCATTACTTTTAAAACTTTATGTGGTGAATCAGCTGATGTTGATGAAAAATTGTGTGAAGACTGGAAATCACGTCTTCCAATCATTTTGGCAGGCTATGAAGATCGTGATGTATATATCGTAGATGAGACAGAACTTTTTTCCTTGCCTTAAATACTAAAAGTTTAGTTGAGAAAGCAGAAGAGGCAAAAGGAGGAAAACAATCTAAACAGAGACTCACTGTGTGTTTTTGTGTAAATGCTGCTGGTGAAAAGGAAAAGCCTATAGTCATTTGGAACTCCAAGAAACCTCATTGTTTTAAAGGTAAAGATTTATCACAAATGGGGGTAAATTATCATCATAATAAGAAGGCATGGATGACCATGGAAATTTTTAAAGGATGGTTGATTAGCTTTGACAATAAAATTACAAATCAAGGCAGAAAACTCATTCTTTTTTGGATAATGCACCATGTCACTCTGACGAAAACTTGAAGAGTGTAAAACTCCAATTCTTGCCTCCAACTACTACGTCGAAAATGCAACCTTTAGACCAAGGAGTTATTCGCTGTTTTAAATTGGAATATCGACGTTTTATTTTGCGAAGACTCCTTTCTCTTATAGATTCTGATAACAATTCATCTGAAATCATTAAATCTATTACAGTATCAGATGTCATTCGATGGATTAGAATTGCCTGGGAAAATGTGAAAAGACAGACTATTGTAAATTGCTTTAAAAATGTGAATAAAGCAACACAGCTTTAGAAGCCATTATTGATGCTGCTAATTTAGAAAATGATGTGGTTTAACTTTCGAAAGCTGCTGACATTGAATATGATCCAGATTCAGATAAATATGAAAATATGGTGGAATGCTATGATGATTTATCATAAGATTGGGAGAAAAGAATTATAGATGACATAGATACAGGTAAAACATAAAAATTTATTGTTTTAAATAAAAAAAATAGTGTTACTATTTTTTTTTCAAAAAATGTTTTTAATTATATTTCAGGAGTTCAATCTGATTAAGATAATAATAATGTGGCTGATAAGTCTGCAGCTGTGAATATATCCTGTCAGGAAACGCTAACAGAAATAAATAAACTAATATCTCATTCTAAGGAATTAATAAATGATGCAAATTTAAGTAATTTATTCCATAAAGTAAAAGAATCATTAGAAACCAAAATTGTCTCCGAAAAAATTATGAAAAGTAAACAAATTTCAATAGAAAATTTTTTCAATCATGTATAGAGTTTGAAAATGTTTATAAACAGGTTTTTCACCTATATAGGTTTTTATTTCCTTATTTTAGTTGGGTTTTTTTGTAACCCCTATTCAAGGGCCACCCCTCATAAGGGCCAATTTTCAATGGAACGGCAGGTGGCCCTTACAGAGAGGTTTCACTGTATATATATCTACCGTGTCCTTTTAAGTAGCAAATGCGAGAGGATAAGGTATTTCAGCCACGCATTATTTCTATTAGCCTAATTACTTTAACTCTTCTGTTTATTTATGGACTTCATTTTTTAATGATTACGGAATTTTTAAAAAATATGGTTTATTTCTTTCCGCACCCGGTAATAAACTAATTTTTTGTGCTCCAACATTTCAAGCTTGAATTTTTCCAGATAATATGGTTGCATGTTTTTCTAAAAGTTTACCTAATTCTAATCTTTTACCAGGCTCTAGACGATTAAGAACTATATCAGTTTTTCTTTCATATAACGCATTAGCTTTATTTGGTGCTGCGTGGATTTCACCAAATAAACATCATTTACAGAAATTGCACAAACAGATTGTATTCTTGCATGGAATTTACTTATTTGTTTGCATGAACGTGTGTTAAACTGCCTTCACGTAATTTCATTTTATACGAATGTGGGTTTATTTTTTCAAGTGTTTCACTGGGTCCTTCCCATGTACAGCTCATATTCAAAATATTAGAATAATTAACTTTTTTTTAGAAATTGAAAATATCGTTTGGTAATTTAATGTCTTTTAATGAAAATATGCAAACGATATTTTTATTAAGAACTTATTGTTGATTAAACTTACTTGTTATCTTAAATTTAATATCATTTTTGAAAAGATTAATTGCAAAAAAAATTATTTTGAAAAGTCAAAATATTAGAATATTTATTCAAGTGGTTCAAAATATTAGAATATTTCACATTAATTCTCCTTTAATTATTACCAATTCTTAACTGGTGGCATCATTGATTAAATTCAGACTATTTTATTTAAAATCAGTATTCTTTTTTGCAGTTTGTTTCTTTTTCGTCTTAAAATGAGCCGTGTGAGTGATATTCCTGAATCTACTAAACTTCGTATGGTTGATTTGTATCGGCACGGTAAAAATAAATGTTTTATAGCGAATTATTTACATTTTTCGTAATCGAGCATTAGTAAAATACTAACACAATATTCAAAAATTGGAAAATTTCAAAATAATCGCCGAAATGGTGGCCGAAAACCAAAAACATCTGCTAGATGACAGGAAACTGAAGCGTATAGTTAAGAAAAACCATTTTAAAAGTGTGCGATTCTTGCACCGAAAATGGAAAGAAGAAGGAGTTGAAGTTTCTACATCGACAACATTAAGACGTCTCCATAAATTTAAATTTGAATCTCGTGTACCGAAAACAAAACCTCTCATGACTGCAAGACAAAAGCGTATAAGATTGAATTGGTGTAAATCAAGACGTTTATGGAGCAATGAAGATTGGAAAATATATTATTTAGTGATGAAAGTATGTTTTGTGTTTCATATGGTAATCAAGGTATTCGAGTTTGGAGAATGAAGCAAGAAGCATTTGATAAAGAATGCCTTAAACGTTCCGTAAAATTTGCTGCTAGTGTCATGGTTTGGGGTTGTATGAGTGCAGAAGGACCTGGAAAGTTATGCATCGTCTACGAAAAGGTTAACTCTCTGATATATCAAGAAATTTTAGAATATTACATGATTCCATCATCAGAAGATTTATTTGAAGATGATTTCATCTTTCAACAAGATTTAGCGTCCCCGCATACCTCGGTGTCAACTAAGAATTGGTTCCGCCAACGCAACATTAAGGTACTTCCTTGGCCACCAAATTCACCAGATCTTAATCCCATCGAAAACTTATGGTGTATAATGAAGAAAAAACTTCAAGAAAATCCTCCTTCAAGTAAAACTGAGTTAGTGGCACGTATAAAGTCTATTTGGGCTAATATTGATAGAAATGTTTGTAAACACCTTGTATATAGTATGCAAGATCGATTGTACGCTGTTATGAAAGCTAAAGGGGATGCTACAAAATATTAACTACCATTTACTTCATATTCATAAGGTAATATTGCTGCGTAAAATAAAATATTCTAATATTTTGAACCAATCTAAATTTTATTCTAATATTCTGGTGTGTTTAAGGAAGCTGTATACCTAATTTATTGTGCTGTATTTTATATTTTATAAATGTTAAAATCTTATCTAAACATTTCAGATTTAATTTATAAGAAATTTAATTGCATTTACTTAGTATAAAAAATAAATAAATGACAAATAATTTTTTCTTATTACTTTTTCTCAATTATTCTAATATTTTGAATATGAGCTGTAGCATATAATTTATTTGGAGAATCAGGTATGAGCAAATATACTAAATCACCTTTTTGAAACTCTTTCATTCTACTTTGACGATTGAAATAGCGGGCATTATAATATTGTTTTTATGATGAACTTAGAAAAGGTTAGGTCAACGGCCCTTTCTAAATTTATTTGTAGCTTTTGTAGAAATCTATTACTGATTTGCCAAGATTTAATGATATGGGTATTTCACTGACCTCGAAGATTTTAATACTGCGAAGAGATCTCTAGCTTTCGAGCCATACATAAACGGTTTCATGTCAATTTGCAATTTGGTACCTCTCTATATGGAAAAAGTAATAAAAGAATACGTTAAATCTATTTAACAAGATCTCTACTAATTACATGATGTAATATTTGTTTATATACGCGATGAAATTACTCTGTGACACCATTTGAGGCAATATATGATGACGTTCAGAAGCGGAAAGATCTTTTGATCAATTCTCAAATTCTTTAGATTGTTCGATCTAAAATTTGTGGCTTTGTCTGAACTAATTTCAGGAATTGCTGTATGCATGAAAATATCTAATAACGCATCATATATTGCACTCTAAAAAATAAATGTGTAAATCAGCTAATTTTACCCATATATATGTGTAAATTTATAAAATTACACACCTGTCGTAAAATTTACACACATTTTTCTGAAATTTACCTGTTTTTATGTGTATTTATCATACTAAAATAAGTGTGTAATTTGTTATCACTTGAAAAACACAGATAAGTGTGTAAATGTAGAAAAATGGTTAGATATACACAAATTGATGAGTTATTCTATTTTAAACATACTTATGTGTACACAAACGTGTGTGTAAATTTCTAAAATTACACACTTTGAACAAAAATTTAGATGTTTTTATGTGTATATGACTTACGAAGTCAAGTACGCAATTTGTTACCGCTTTATAAACTCAAACAGATGTGTAAATTATATAAAATATTTGGAGTTACACAAATTTGTGTGTTATATATAATTAAAAATGTAAAAATTATCTTAGTTGCATTTATTGTCATTACTAGAGCTAGACCGAAAATTCGTTTTCGTTTTCGGCCAAAAATCCGAGTTTCAACGAAAATTCGTTTTCGGCAAAAATGCTGCTGAAAATTCGGCTAGACCGAAACTGTCTGAATTCTAGAAATCTTCATTCTTACTTTGGAAATTTTCATCATGACTTCTTGATTTGAACTGTTTCCGCTTAAATGATATGCTTTTTAGATGCGTGCGTAATTATATAAATAGGTAGCAAACGTAGTCGCCGTTCAGTCCGTTTTCCATCTGTCTATCTGTCCGTCTATCCATACGCATATAATAGAGTAAAATCTACCCAACAGAATGCTTTGAAATTTGAAGTATATAATTATTGCAAAATTTTGTCGAGTCATTTCAAACTTTGTGAAAATCGGATGTATAGTTTAATTACAGGGATGGTCAAAAAATTTCCGTTACATCACGGCCAATTCAAAAAAAAAAATGTTTAAGTGCATTTTGATGGTATTACTGCCTTTTAAACAAAATGAAATTAATGAATGAAATTAATATGCATTTACTGAGGTGTACTAAAATATATACTCTGTTACAATATGCGGTGCAAAATACGTTTATTATTCATTTACAGGGCCACACAAAAGAATTCCATAATATAATTATAGGGTGAAACTTTATCTTCGACATATTTTAACCATGTTAATTTTTTTCACATATAATGGAATTGATATACGTTGCCGAGGTTTACTGTGAGTTGCATCCTGTATAATAGAAAGTGCACAGTAATCATAGGGGCACACAAAAGATGTCGGATACTATACTGCAACCGAAATACTGAATATTGGAGATGATTTCTAGAAGTGCATTTTTAGTAGTGATATGAGCTTTTAAATTTAACAAGGTGTTTGCTGATTGCGTTGTGTGTATAAATGCTGTAGATCATATACAGGGTAACACAACTGAAATTGTACAAGTTACAGAATATGAAAATAATAACTTAGATATGGTTTTTAAATAAGTTATGTATTTTTACGCTGAACTGCATTTACTAAACCAATCTTTGTTTATAGAATGTAGAAAAATGATATACTGGGCCACGCAAGGTATTAGATACATGGCTGTCTATGGAAGATAATCTCTGGTGATTTCACTATATTTAAGCATGTTTAAATTTTAGCTGAATAGTGGCATTATACTTATGTAAAGATTGTAAACAAAGGACTCGGCTGCACAAAAGAATTAAAATATGCTACAGCCTATTGGGTGTAAATTTCTGAAATTCAAATTTCAATCTAGTAGGCGTTTTAACACTCTAAAACATAGTTGAAAATGTTTAAGAATTTTATTTGTCTGACCGTACACTAATTTGCGTAATATAGTTGGATTGCTCTGTAATTGATACATAATTTTTCATATTTTGTAGTCATGCATTTTTGCATAAGACAATTTTTACATAACAGCTATTGCATAAATTTGTTTATAGTACAAACGCTCCTCATTTACCACGTTTGACGTCCAATTTCCAACTTGTTATTTATTACTATGAACTTCCACTGTTTATAATTCTCGGTCATGTATGATTCAAAATCTTTGATCAAATTATAAAACAAACATGCACGCGCATATGGTGTTTTTCAGCTGCTCATTGAAAGTTGTGCACAGCTAACAGTAGCAGAAAATATTTGGTTTGAAACCGCAGAAGTGTTTTGAAAGATCTTTCAGAAAGATTCATCATTCTATGTCGTTAATGAAATAACTACATTTTAATTTATATAAAAATTGCAAAGTTTTAGACAAAGGCACAGAATGCCAGCCAACTTCTGCACCGAAGATAGATTTTTCAAACAAGGGCATTATTTCAGAACAATCACAGGGAGGCGAAGGCATGGCAAAGTTTTTTTGGGAGGAAGAGGCAAATATTTATTTAAGTATGCATCTCATCTATATTTAAATTTTTGCTAAAATAGTAATAATTATAAATTGAAAAATTATTTTTTTTTTATTACGACTTATTTAGAGTTAGTTTCGTAAAAAAACCCTTTTAAATAGTACTTTCAAGTAGTAGTATTTTAGTTTATTTTAATGAGAATCATTAAATAACTGAAAAGTTATGTATATTTAAAAACTAAATACCCTTTATTGTATCCCGTCTCCATTGTTATAGACCGGGAGGAGGCAGCACAGACAACCACCTCATCGCGTTCACGGATGAAAATTCAGATTTAGTTAAAAATCAATTCACATATTAAAACGGGACCGATCTACTAACTCATATCCTGGTGGGAACCGACCGAAAACCCGATTTTATCGGTTGACTCGTAGGTTTATCATTGTGTTTTTTCGTACCCAAAAGTATAAAAACATGGGGAACTGAGAGCAGGAGACACAATAGTAAACCTACGAGTCAAATTCTGAAATCGGGTTTTTAGACGTTTTCCAAGACTTGGCAGACCGATTACATTTTAATATGCGAATCGAGTTTTTAGTAATTCTGGTATTTCAGCCGTGAACTATATGGGATGATTATCTGTGCTAATGCCTCACGGTCAATTAATTACTTAGTTAGTTAACTGTTCTAAATGCTTATAATTACTGGTTGTCAAAAAATATAAAAGTTTCCTTCATATCATTTTTTTGTTTGAAGCTTCTACACACTCATAAGTTTTTATGCATGTTTATATTTTTGATAAAAATGTGCCTCAATACACCTTTAATTAATTAATAATTGTGTACATTCATTTATTCACTAATAATTAAAAAAAAATTAATCTTTTTTTTTCGTTTTCAACCGAAAATAGAAAGCTTACCGAAATTTGGTTTGTGTTACGTTTTCGGTCTTAAAAACTTATTTCGGTCGATCCATAGTCATTACCCATATAAAAACCATAGTGACAGTGATGTTTTTGTCATATTTTTGCAAATCACGATGGTTACGTCCCATCTGTAACCAAAATGTCTGCACTCATAAAATCCCATTGTAAGTAAAATATGAATTGTTTGAAAACATTTAAAAATTGCAAAAAGTACGTTACTCAATGTGAAAAATACGTTTATGAAAAATTTGAAAAATTTTTCGACGTTACAGCGAGTCACATCACATATGTGATCAAACGACCATCAGTATGCTGTTAAGTCACAACGTGAATTTTGAAAGTACTATTTGAAAAGAGGACACATTTTTTTTAAAAAATCAGAATTGTGTTAATGCATTTGTGGGATTTGAAGATGAATGTATTTTGTTTCAATCATTGCAAATGAACCTATATTCATTAATTTATTTTCTAACACAGAAAAATGCTATATAAATGCATCAATTTAAATCCATATGCATTTATAAATTATGCTGCAAACATAATCTTGCATATAATCCACGAAATAATTTATTATTATTATTATTATTATTATTATTATTATTATGGAATTTTTTCAAATGCTTTCTATATCCCATGAAAAATTAATAAATTTGGTTAAACTTACAGAAATCTATATAATAAAGAAAAACACATTCGTGAATAACAGTAATATGACTTTGGCGGTGGCAACACTTGATAAATAAATTTCACTTTTACTGTGATTTTCTTAACTTCTATCAGTTGCACAATTAAAAATTTTTCATTATCAAATAGAAAAAGAAATTTTTCTTCAAATGTAATTTTTTCTATCGTGCCTCATTTTTTTGTTTTTTATGGTTTCAAAAATAATCTGAAACCATGTTTCTTTTTTTTTTTTTTTTAACTATTGTATGCAGTCCAATTACACAAGATTAAAATGTTTCCATTAAAAAAAAAATCAGCATTTATTTCCGGCTAAATATTCTGCAACGAAACTGAAAACTTGCATATAAATAAACTTGTATAAAAAAGTATATAAATAAAACGTAGCTGTAATAGATATGTAATCAAACCTCGCGCTTAAGCTATTCAAATTATTATATAAAAAAATGAAATTGCTTATACATAGCAAAATATTTTGTGATTTTGTTTATTGTTAACCCTCGGTATCTGGTTAATACGAAAGTATTTCTATTTCTATTAAATTTCAAAACTTTGAATTTATAACTTATTTTTTTCGAATGAAAATGCTTTTTGGTGTTGTATATGAATAATAAAATAAGTAAAAAAAAATTGATGTAAAAAATCTATTAGTTTTGAATTTTAAAAAATGTTTTTCTTCTGTTTTTTTATAATCCGGTAAGTTTGTACTGATTTGTTAAATTTATCTTAAAATCGAAACAGCAGAAAATAATATCCAATTGAGAAAAGTAAAGATTTTGGGGGCGTTTTGTAATGAAAAGCTGCTTTAATACTATAAAAAATAGTTGTATACATATAGTTGTACATATTAGTATACAGTACAGTTGTATATATTTTTTTCTGTTAATGTTTAAAGATTTTAAGTTGTCCTTTAAAAATTTGCTTGCCACTTTTTACAAACATTTTAAATAGATTTAACATTTTCTGAATGTAAAATAAATGTACACAATTTATTCTACAACGATAACATAATTTTTCAAATTTTAATTTATTTTTTTCCAGAAATGTCTTAAAATAGTTAGATCACAAGCAGTTTATTCAACAGGAAATTAATATAAAAAATGACAGATAAAGACATTTTTTTTTCTTCTCTTATAACGCTGTTTTGTTTTTAAAAACACATTTTGCATCTGCTAGGAAAAAAAGTCGTCTGCTGCTGGCTAACCGTAGAATAAAAGTAAACAGAGTACATGTAGTATGCTTTCGAACGGATGCAAGAAAGTTTTCTCGACAACATAGATCTGCATTGACACGGATTTTGTAATTTAAACAATGAATTGCTGATCAGTTCTTCCAAGATCATACTTTATACAAAATATTTAAGTCCGAGATAAATACACTGGCTTTGGCGTGGTGTATATGCTTCCAGCCTTAGCTATTGTGCTTATGTATTGGATTTATTACTTTTCCAACAAAATCGAACAATAAAGAATGTCAGTGAAAAGCAGGTATGAAAGAAATTATTCTTGCTATTTGTTTTTCTTTAAATTATAAAGATTTTAATTAACTTCTTATAAACATGTTTTAAAATTTGAATATTTCATTAACTTCATTTAGTTTAATAAATTTGTTGCTTATTTTATTGAAATACATAATTTACCTAGTGACAATATTAATCAGAAGATTAGAAAACTGTGATTTCAATAGCATTTTAATTAGATTTGTTTCCTTTTTAAAAATAACTGGTTAAGATCATGGTTTCATAAATTAAAAAAGTATATGAAAAAACATCACAATCAATGGTTATGTAATCAGTAAACATTTAACGATATTTAAATTATTGAATAAAAAAGCCTTTTTAGAGAATGTTTTCAAACATAATTTTTAAAATTTTGTAATAATGTAATAATTGTATTTCATTACTTACTTTTCATTCTGGATAGCTTTATTATTTTATGTACTTTTTATTTAGCTTGGCGCCAGTGTTATATATACATATATATATATATATACATATAAATATATAAATACATATGAAACTATGTTTACATATAAAAGCAATATATACAACATATAATAGCAATATATTTTATATTACATATAAAAACAATATGTGTATAGATGTATATATGCATGTGTATTGCATATATAATATTGGCGTCCGATTAATCGAAATGTACCCTATTTTATATCTTGATTGATATTATACAGATAAATTTCAAAATATATATACCATAAGCGCTATTAGAAAACGGTAAGATTAAAATGGATTACTTTTTTTTTATAATTATCATCTAATCCTATAAATAAAATATTGGTGATAATCATAATGAACTAATATGTTGTTCTATTTTTATACCTATGATCTGAGTTCTTTTACGTATTTTTTTACTTTAAAAATTAGTTAACCGTTTGCTATTGTATTAATTATTCTTTTCTTATTGAGTCACATACAAAAACATTATCTGATTTTTAATAAACTTATATAAATAAAATTTTCACCACATTGTTTTAAGAACTCAATTGTAGATTGTAATCCTTTATACTATTTATGATAGTATTAGATTTATAATGGCTCTGGCAAAAAAAATCCAGGAAACCAGATACGTACTTGAAAAACGAATTAAAATTTTCACATTAAAGGCAAAATAGAGTAGATGCGGCGCTGTGTGATATAAACACTTAACGATCGTTGTTTATTTTATCATACATTAAGAGTTATTGGATTAAATGTATAATTTCACAAATAAAAATGTATTTTCTTCAATGTGTTATTAAAACTATTTGTTAATAATAAAAAAATGTTTTCAATATTTCTTTACTGCTTGTAAACTCTTATATAAAATGAATTAATCCTTTATATCACCTCATTGTATATCTGTAACATTCCAAAAAGTGAAAGTTACTCATCCAATGAGAATCAATGTTACCTTTACTGTCAGCTTAAAAAAGATCATTATATTTATTGTTGCTATCTTCAAGCAGAGCAGTTGTCAGCCTAATTGTTCTTAGAATTGTTAACATGAGATACTGAGATAAATTTTCACCTCAAAGTTTTATTTCTTATTTCATTAGTTTTTCATCGTAATTTTAAAATGAACTTTGCAGATTTTTTAATATGATGGAAAATAGCTGAAAAAGAGATTTTTTACTATTTTGCATTTGAAAATTGTTAATGTTGATCTGAAGTATATAAATTACTGCTTATTTTAAATATGAAAAAATATCAGTATTCTTATTTATTTATTTATTTTAGACATTTCTAAAATGATTCCTTTTAACACCCCAATAAATATTTGCAATTTCAACATTGAGTAGCACTTGAAATAATTAATGTTTGAGCTTGTTTATCACAATAATTGACATAAAACTGCACGTTTTCATATTTTTACATGCTGTAGTTTTCTTAACACTATTTCTACCAATATCAAATCCCACCTTTTAACAAATTTCGATTAATTGTTTTTCTTTCTTTTTTTGTGATTTTTAGATTGAAACAGTTAAAAATATTTTACATAAATTGAAGACTTTTTTAAGCGTATTACATTCAAAAAACTACTGTTAGCAAAAACAACAAAAATAAAAAATTTAAAAAAGTATCATTTGATAGCTGTAGAAATATTGTTAATATAAGAGTAGATCGAAAAAGTCAAAAGATTACTTCACATACACAAAATAAAATAGGAGCATTTGCTACTTTTTTTTTTAAATTTTTTATTTCATTTTTCAAATAGCATTAAAACTTATTGTACATTTTAGAATTGAAGTAGTTTGAATTTGTTTAGGTATTTATGTGTTGCAGCGATCTCTTGAAAATGGGTTGCCAAATTATAGAGCACATAAGACTTTATAATAATATATATTACAATTATACGTTTCATAACATTTATGCTCATTTGCAGTCATCATATGTGAAGCATACCTACATGACTTGTGTTTAAGATGTATACGATGACAAAGATACATAAATATATCGAACATAAGACGTAAATATTACTTATATAAGGATGTTTGTGAGGCATGACAAGTGTTTGGAATGTATACATGAGAACGTGAGTTTTAAATTTTAAAAAACCAATTTTTTCTATCAATCTTTTCTATTAATGAACCTACATCGAAAAAAACATTATAATCTGCATAAAAAATAGTTTTATCGTGTATTTCTATCAATGTAAAACCACGCTTTATAATGAAAAATGTTGGACACAGTTAGGTTTTTTTCGCGATTATCTATTTATTTATTTATTTTTTTTTTTTTTAGATAAGGCGAGCTTCGAAATTTACGTCCTCATATATACTATACGGTCAAAGCTTTGACCGTGTGGTAGAGTCAGTCACCTAGGTGACTTCGCCGGTTTTACCTATGCCGGAAGTCTGCGATTTTTAAAATTTTGTTAAATATGTAGAAAAATACACGAGGAATTATCCTGAAACTCTTAGTGTGTAAATATAACAGTATAAGCCACGCATTTCCGTGAAGATTTTCATCAAACTCCATAGGAGGCTGTCAACAAATTGAAAAAGAAAGAACATCCTTTGGATTACCCTGTCAAAACTAATGCAGCAAAAGCGTTCAAAATATAGATTATAATTAAGTGGCTTATTGTAATAAACTGTCTTCATTTTTATGTGGCTAGCATGTATATTCGTAGAGAAATTGCGATTTTTATAAAAAGAGTCCCAAATTTTGACAAATTTTTTACTTATAATTTTCAGATTTCTGAATATAAAATAATGCACTTTTACGAAACTATGAGAAGAAACATTGTACACAATACCTTGTAATCAGAATTTAAAAAATAATAATAATTATATGAAAAATAAATAGGTTTACTAAAAATTTTTTCACTGCGCATCAGTGAACACTATCAAAATTTTATTTGCATATTGTGTTAGCTATATGTATAGAGCAACTTTTGTGGAAGTGTCAAAAATATACCTTGAAAATTCTGAATGTGATCGTAGATAGAATAAGCTTAAAATCCGTTATTTTCAAAATAAAGTAAAAAGATGAGGGGCTCTATCCATATATCCATTGATTAGTGCCAATATAGAATACACAATGTGGCACGCACTATTATATTTGGATACAACCCCCCATTTGTTTGCTTCATTTTAAGAACAATAGATTTTGAGCTTCGACGATCACTTTCAGAATTTTCAAGCTATGCTTTTGAGATTTTCAAAAAATTTGTTCTATACATTTATCTAACAAAATATGGAAGTGAAATTTTGATAGCGTTCACGCATGGGCAGTGAAAAATTATTTAGTAAACCTATTCATTATTTCATACAATTTTTATTATTTTTTAATTCTGATTACAAGGTATTATGTAAAATGTTATTTGTCATATTTTCTGGAAGGATTTTTTTATATATATATTAAGAACTCTGCAAATTATAAGCAAAAAAACTTGCAAAATTTGGATTTTTTTCTTTATAAAAACGCAATTTCTCTACGAATATACATGCTATCCACACAAAAAGGAGCACAGTTAATTACAATAAACCACTTAATCATAATCTACACTTTGAACACTTTTGCTACATTAGTTTTGACAGGGTTATCCAAAAGATATACGTTCTTTTTCAATTTGTTGACGGGTCCAAATTGAAAAAATGTTCATGGGGGGAAAGGGAAAAAATGTTCATGATAATATATGGTCTGTACTATTATGTTTACACACACCTGCAGTTGCAGGGAAATTTTTCATGTTTTTCTTCTAGATATTTAACAAAATATCTAAAATAGCAAGTGGCCGGTCACCGTTCGCCATATAGAGTATATTTTTATATTATGCATATATATATTTCAAGATGATTTTGGTGACATCATAACTGCAACTTTGGTGTAAATCCCATTTTCTCTGTCCATCTTACCTGTATCAACTGCGTCTACTGTATTATAATCGCATGTATTATTTATAGTGAATAATACCATGCAATTAAAATGCATAAAATGTGAGTACTTAATATCGGTTTTACTTTTTATATTTAATATTTTTTATAGTTGTTGTGTAATTAAATAATCACTAGTGACTTAGCGTTCAAAATGCGTATTAAAATACTAAATTAATTTCATTCAGTCACTAGTAATCAATAATCTTTCAATTCTATCTTCAACAATCCTTATAATTTAAAGATTACAAAACATACTATGTATAATGCAAGAATATATATATTTTATGTAAATTTTATTTTGATTATGTTTTGAACATTTAAGCAGAAATATTTCATTAGTAATTTTAACAAATATTGCTGTTAAATGTCATGTAATTTTATAAAAGAATAATTCTTTATTAATTTTAATACAATTATGTTAATTATTAAATAAATCACTTGTAATTTTTCCAACAGAATTAAAAGTATTTTGGCCTAGGTTTGAACCGGGATTTTTTATGAGGGCTGCCAGTGCTAGACTAATTGAGCTATCGTGGATGAATCTGGCGGACATAATTCAGCCAAAGAACTAGAATTATACTAAATAGAGCTAACTAATGCCATACTGGCAGCTTACGCTAAATGTCCCTGGTTTGAATCCTGCCCTGGACGCTTTTTCACCCATCTGGTCGAATTATATTAAAGGAAAATTCTGCTTGAACGTTATTGTTAAAAATACTAGCTGTGGAGCCTTACATGTGTGATGATAACTTTGGAAGTTAAAGTGAGAAAAAGCTTTCAAAGAGAGTGCAAAAATATAATTAGCCCAATCGAAAAAAGTTTGTAATAATTTATTTTAAAAAGAAACAAAAAATATGGGTTTTTTTTCACTCTGTACATCGCAACAAATGAAAAAAAATCACCATTTTATCAGTTATAAATACAGTTAAAATTATGCCATTTTCAGAATATGGAGAAAAAATCTATATGAATTTCCAAAAAGAGGAAATTCTAAATAAATTTAAAATAACATAAGCTGCTACACTTGTAAGATGGTGTGAAAGAACTCTAACTTTTAACTTAATTTAAAAAAACAGTCTCCATATTGTCTATACTCAAATTATACATTCCTGTTCATAAATTATGAATGTATGATTTTCGGACTTCAAACCAACTCTAACAGAAAGATAACAGATTATAATTTAAGATTACCCTGTTTTTTGTAAATTAGGCATATTGTGATTTGTGGTCTTGTTTGTAAATCAGTTAAGAAAAAAATTAACGCCAAGTATTACATGAGTTTGTTCTTTATGCAGTTTTGTTTCGTAACCATAAAAACATTATTTTTTTCACAATTTACATGTCAAAGCATAAAATAAAGCTATGTACACAAAAATCTGTGTATTTTAAAAATTACACAAAAGTGTGTGTTTTGCATGTTTCGCATACATATGTGTAAGAACATAATATTAACACATAAATCTGCGTATTCTGCATATAACACAAAAATGTGTGTATGTTGTATATTACACAAGATTATGTGTATGTTCCTATTACACAAAATATGTGTAAAAGTAGAATATTACACAAATATATGTGTTAAAATATTGCACAGAAATGTGTGTATTTCAGTGCAACTTACACTTTAAAGTGTGTATTTCAAGAGTTATCAGATAACTTTTACACATTTGGACTTATCATCAAATTACACATAAAAATGTGTATTTTCTAATTTACACAATTGGCGTATTTTACACACCAAATTACACATATAGACATGTCGTTTTTGTATCATCGATTTACACATTTTTGTGTGTAAATTTACACATATATTTTTTACAGTGTGTTTTCGCAGAAAAATTCCTTAATGCTATTACTTCCGACCATTTAGAATGTTGATCAATTAATGTCAGACAATACTTATGTTTCAGTCCTGACGGCGACACAGTTTTAACAATGTTTGCAGTATGAAATGGATATGGTGGACAAAAAATAAGTGTTACGGATAGTTTAATTGTATATTCCTCGCGGATATTTAAATAACAGTCCTTACGTCTTCTTAAATAATTTTCTACATCTCTTGAGGTAAAGTGTCACAGATAGACATACAGCATCACGGACTCCAGGCATTTTGTAAAAGCGTGTTTTTCGCGACCTCCGACCCCTTAAACATGTAAATCCGTAGAAAACCGATAGCCGGAAATTTTCACAATCTAATGATTCCTTCTTGTAAACATTGAAGAAAGCATCAAACCAACAACAACAATAGAATATAAAAACTTATGATACTGCACAGAAAAAACTTTGCTTTCAATTTAAGCTTCATTAATATTTTACTATCGAAAGAATTTTCATAAGGGCTATTTCAAGTATTTTAAAGATAAAAAATATCGAGAAATTCCGATAAATTCCTTTAAAATCATAACGTGTAAGAATTATTTTTGTTGAGCAACTATTGCAGGTTTTTAAAGTAAAATTATTCTAATAAATTCTTTGTTTAAATATGCACAATTTTATCTATATAAGATTTATACAGCTTCAGTTTACGAGATAACGCTATTTTAAATTTTATAAAGTTTTATATATTCTACGCTCAGGTGTATGTGAATCCCTTGAGCATTCCTAATTATTTCTGTAATAAGCACAAGATAGTTAGAGAGTGTAATAAATATTTATTGAACGGAATTTTGATTAAAAGCCATAAGAGTTAAACAGCAGCCAACTAAGTGCTAAAAATTATGATTGAATTCTGCAAGGTTTATTCTTCTCTCTGTGGTATAGTAGGAATTGATATATTAGTTTGCTTAACATCTATGAAAGTGTAGATATTTAAATAGAGTTAATCCTAATAAGTCTCCTTTCATCAAAATATGCAAAAATTTAAATTAAATGGAAAATCATTTATAAATTTTAAGAATACTGAACTTAAGCAAAGCAGAAATGTATGCTAGTTAAAGAAAATAACCTTTTACGTTCTGTTTATGAAATATTTAAAGATGAATAGTCATCTAGTTTTATATTTTAAATGAAATAATAATTATAGAAACTATAAAAATTTTGTAGCAAATTTATCAGTTAATGAAAAACATTTATTAATTCTTAAATTTAATCAAAATGCTTTTCTCGATGCTTTATTTTACTAATATTGTAAAAGTGTGAACTAACAAGGATCAGGTAGCACATAATGTTTTTACAGCTTTGAAAATAAGGATGAAATGTTGAAAATGGTTTATTTTATGGTTATATTTAACGTGTTTTATAGTCGTTAAATTATATATTTTTTTGCAATAAAGTAAAAATTTTGAAACTTAAGGAGTGATCAAAAAACTTTTAAAATCTTTTATTTATTTATTTTTTGTCAAAGCGTTCGGGTAGTTTTCTGAGTGATTTCCATCGATTAATACGCCATTTCCTTCACCTTAATATAGGCGAAGTAAACATTCTATTTCATTCAACAGCCATTAAATTTATTAAGCAAACAGGCTGTATTACCATAGATGCCAACATATCTTAATTACTAATGTTTTAATGCAAGATAAGCATATTTAAAACCGGAAATGCATATAAGAAAATGTGTTGACTTTGTACAAGCTACTTGTTAGATTTTATTTTAACATTTTGTATTATATAAAACTTCTTGTTCAAAAAATGTTTGTCTCTGGTTCACAAAATTCCGGCCATTACTTCATGCCATCTTATTTCACACAAAATTAATCTGGGAATGTTGAAAATTTTGTGATGCTGTTAAATATGTTGATATATCTATGAATGAAAATCCTTGTCTGATAGTGGGAGTTGTGGGTGAAGGTGACGCATGTTTTATTTTCAGTTATACAATGAAATAATTAAAAATTAATAAACTTCTACATTTTTCTTTGAAATGTATTTAAAAATATAAGTTTCTGTAATAGTTTCTCCCATTATCTATGTCTAATCTGCAAAATTCAACATACAATATTAAATATAGTACAAGGACGTGACAAAGATTTAAAATTTCATCTCATTTTAAACTTTACTTGCTTTATTTTACGTGATTATATTCCGTTCGTATTATAGAATTTGTTTGATATTGGGAGTTGTGGGTGAAGGTGACGTATGTTTTATGTGCAGTTATATATTGAAAGAATTAAGAGTTAATAAGCTTGTACATTTTCCTTTGAAATGTATTTAAAAATATAAGTTTCTGTAATAGTTTCGCCCATTATTTATGTCTAATCTGCAAAATTCAACATGCAATATTAAATATATTACAAGAACATGCCAAAGATTTAAAATTTAATCTCATTTTAAACTTTACTTCCTTTATTTTACGTGATTATATTCCGTACGTATTATAGAATAGCAAAATAATTTGATTTTTTTCGCGACGGTTATCATGTTAAATTCGGTCATTTTGCTTCCTTTGATAAATTATTACCGTTTGCCACTGATATTCAGTAATTTATTTGGTTTCTGGCATTTCTGACTAGTGTGAAAAAATGCCAATAAATATTTATAAAAGGAGATAATTAGGATTGTGTGTAATTCAAATTTATACGTTAATCCTAATGTAACGTTTTTTTAACACGTAAACTAATCAAGTTATGCCACCTTTTTTTCTTATCGGTATTATCTAATGAAAACTTCATCCAATAACGTGTTTTCTTCGGTTGCTAGAAACCAAAAGTTCCACAAATAACGAATTTTTTATTGCTGCTCGTATTTTATTAATTAACAGTTGACACGCCCGGTGTTGCCCGGGGCTCATTATAATAACTTTAAACAACACTCAATATTGTATTATTTTATACATTTTGAAAATTTTTAAATGACCCTTTCGGGGACATTATTGATTTTCGCAGCATTGCCAACGATTCTCTTTCCGAACGAATCTGGGATCTGGGTCCCCACAACTTAAAGTAACATGAATCGGAAGCAACAATCAAGATAATAAAACCCGAAAAAAGAATGCACCAATAATATTTGAAAATGTTAGTTGCTAAAGTCTAAGAGAAAATTTCATAAAACAGAAAGCAGTTGAATTATCATCTAAGTTGATTGTCAAAATTCCATTGAAATAAAGCCCTTAGAATCCAAATAAAGAATTCTTCCTCAAGTGGTTAAAGCTGCTCACTCCTGTGATTTTGAAAAATTATTTTTAACATTAATACGATGTTTAATAAATGGATGAAAACTATTATCAAAAGTTACTTTAAAGTAACGCGATTTTAATTTACAGCCAGTCTAAGTAAATACAAAGTTTTACATAAAACGGAGATTAATATTCGAAAAACGTGGTAGCTGTAGTATGAAAAAGGAACCGGGTCCTTGGGGACAAAATCTTAACTGGAATATAGTTGGTACTTTTAAAATAGCTAGAGGACGCTAAAACAATATTGCAGAAAATGTAATATAATCGGGTCTTTCTTCAAAAAGCTGCAAAAAAGCCCAAAGAAGGAGATTAATAATTGGTGGTAGTAGAAGTCTGTGAAATATTTTTGTGGTTCATGCATTAGCTGGAGCAATTAAAAATCAGTTAGAAAAAAAAATCCCTGTCGGCTTGGCCTATATGCGGAGGTAGATTTCGAAGAGTGGTCATTTCAACAACAACAACAACAAAAAGTATGATTAGATATAAACCCAGTTTAAAAACTTCATTTGGCCGCTTATGAAAATTTTTTAATTTCATTTTTCTGCAAGAACTGGTTTTATCAGAATCATCTTAATTTAAGCGAAATTCAGCTCAAAAGCCCTTTTTGACAACATATTTTGAAATATATTTTGAATTTATTAAAAAATCCACCAAAACAGCACATTATATAGTTCCTAAATAAAAACAAACTACCAATTGAAGGCTTTTGCGAGCAAAATTGAATTTAAAAGTGAGTCATAAAGTAATCGATTTGTTATTCGAATACATCCTTAATACTTTAAACATGATCGCTTCGGAAAATTTTGTGCGAAATTCCCAATTTGACAGCATTTTAAAAAATCTATTCTTTCTTTATCAAAAAACTGGCCAATGCGTCACATTATATAGTTCCTAAATAAGAGGATCTGTAAATTGGATGCGTTTGAGAGCGAAAATGAATTTAAAAACGAGTCCGAAAAAACGCAGTTTGTTATTTGAATACTTCCTCAAATATTCAATCACGATGACTTCGGGAAATTCTGTTTAAAATAACCTTTTTGGCAACCTTTTTTTAAATATATTCTGTGTTTATCACAAAACTGACCAATGCCTCACATTATATAGTTCCTGAATAAGAGGATCTGTAAACTGGATGCATTAGAGAGCAAAAATGGATTTAAAAACGCGTGAGAAAAAAAAGCAATTTCTTATTTGAATACTTTCTTAAATTTTCAGTCATGATGACTTCGGGAATTCCTGTTCCAAATACCCTTTTTGGTAGCCTTTTTTGAAATATGTTTTGTCTTTATCAAAAAACTGACCAATGCGTCACTTTATACAGTTTCCAAATAAGAGGATCTATCATTTGGATTCGTTTAAAATCAAGAATTAATTTCCGAAATTCCAACATGGGAGAGAATGCAATAGGTAGTATTTCATACGAAATCTACCTAAAAAAGGCAAGTGGTATTATTTTTAAGGGAGTTATAACAAAGGACCTAAAGGGGGCTAGCTGATAATTAAGAGTAGGGCCCCAACCAGAAAACAAGCTTAAAGTTTTTTTTGTTCTTAGCACTTTAGACCTTCAATCTGTCAAAAATAACCATAGGTATAAATTAAACATAAGAATGAAATTTAAACAAAAATGCACAAAAATGGAAGAATAAAGCCCAAGACTCCCATTGAAAAGCGGAAAGATGATGGTCTGCGCAAGAAAGATATCAAAAACTCAAATTTAAAACTTTTCATTCAGAATGCAAGAAAATTAGGAGATGAAAAAAAACATGCCATAAAAATGCTCAAGGAACCCCGGAACGGGCCCTATGTAATTTTATGTTGCCCCTGACTTTTAACTAGAATGTAGAAACGTTAAAATAACTGCAAGGAATTAGGATTAAAAAATGAACGTGGGATTAAAAGTAGCAAATTATTTATTAACTATTAATGGTGCCAAAACTTCAAAATGCCGGGTATCGCCAAGGTTCTAGAGACTTAACTAGCATGTAGTTGAGTATAAAGATATTTTTGTAGCCTTTAAAATATTCGGCGGACGCTGTAGATCGATGTTAAAAAATCGCATGCAAATCGAATCAGTTTTTAAAAAAAGCTGCACCTAGGGTCCCAAGAAATTGATTATTATTAAAAATGGGTGGTAGCTAAAATATATATATATATATATATATATATATATATATATATATATATATATATATATATATATATATATATATACAGGGTGTTTCGCTACCAGACAGACAAACTTTGAGGGGTGATAGTAGACATACAGACAAACATTATTAAATAGGAAACCATGCAAACGTCTTCTATAGGAGCTAGGTGCCATTAAAGTTTAAGGTCCGAAAATTCAAACGCTGATAATAATTAAAAAAAAGGGTCGATTTGTTTGCGGTTTTCTTTAAAATCATTCTTTATATCACGATTTTTAATTTTTTTAATTTTAAAAGGTTAAGTTCGAAAATTGTCGATAGAGGGCGCTTTAGACTTTAGAGTAACGAACAAATACTTTTTGCCGTTCATTTGTGCATGGGATTGAAATTATTCTAAAGTTTAGACTTTAACTTAAATTTTAAGCCCAAAATCGGAAACATGGGGATCGGTTAACTAGCGAAAATTTAACTGTGAGCCGAGGTTGAGATTTTAAACGCTCATAAATATTGGACAAACTAATCGATTTTGTTGCGGTTTGCGTGTAGTTCATTCCATTGGTAATTATTTTATTCAAAATGATGTACAGCTTTCATGGCCTCATTTTTTGATAGAGGGCGCTTCCGACACATGTCCGACATTTCAATGGTATTACTCCTGGGTGTTTTACTACCAGACTACCATACTTCCAGGAAGTGTAAGGGATGCAAAGACGACTCGGAATCACACAGGAATGTAACGCTGAAAAATGTTTTTTTTTTTTGCATATTACGTTTCAAAAAAAGCAGAGAAAAAACAACAGAAACAAGCAGAGAAACAGCAACATGTTAAAGTGACAGAACGAAGTTTATTTAAAGGTTTTACTGCAAAAAGTGTTCGAAATTACGACCAGAAAATGTCCGGCAAACTACTTGACAGCGGTAGTAGATGACGCTGCGATTTTCTTGCGGTAGATGGCTCTGAACGGTAATGCGCGTGAAAGTTTGTCTCTCGTTGCGCAGCTCTATGTGGTTCCAGCAGGATCGGGTTTTTCCACATTTTACCAATGATGTTCACCGATACCTCAACGTAACATATGGACAGCGGTTTATAGGTCGTGGTGTCTCGGTTTATTGGCCTGCCAGATCACCGGACCTATCAAGTATGAGTTTCTTCTACTGGCGTCACATGAAAAGTTGGGTGGAAGTGTGACTTGAAATGTTTTTCCGTAGTATGTCGCGTTTTGCGGAGCTCATCGTGGAGGGCTAAAGTCTTAAGAACCAGGTAAGTCAGAGTCTCAAACCATGTCTCATTCTTTTCCTAAAGTGCTGTTGAGTATTTTGGCACTTGTTTAGTCAAAATCGGTGCAGTGGTTGCCGAGATATAGCTGTTTAAACTTTTAAGCTTTTTACTTAATCTCGTCCCCAGGTAACCCATATAATCAGGTATAATCAAAGAAAACCTAATGTAATCCCGTGTAATCAATTGTAATCAATATAATCTTAGTATAATTATGTATAATCAAGTATAATCTCATAATCACAAACTGAAAATCTCGAGAAAAATCTAATTTGTCGCCATCTAATTTGTCGGGGGGGGGGGGGTACTCGTGTGATACATCTACATCGTTCTAAAGCCCGGTGACCTCGCCGGTAACTATTCATGTGAATGCACCCCATCCCCCCGCCGGCAAATCTTTCAAAATTTTGCCTGATGTGCATATTTTTAAATGTTGATGACACCCATCATGTGCTATATTGTTAGAAAAAATTGGCGATTTACAATTTTTTACGCATTCGATGCGCCCTCCATCCCTCCCAGGGGGGTACTTTTCTAAATTTCGTAAACACCCGTCATGTGACATATCTTTGGAAAGGCTTTAAACTGTTTATTCATATTTTGCACCTCCGGTGCGCCCTCCCCTCCTCTCTGCCCCCCAGGGGGCATTTTCTAAATTTGTATATACACACATCGTGTGGCGTATCGTTTAAAAGCACTGTAACTGCTCATTCCAACTATGCATGTTTGGGGCGCCGCACCCCACTCGCCCCCCCAAAGGGGAACTTTTTTAATTTTTGTCCATACCCCTTGTGTTGCATATCTTTAGAAAGGTCTGAAACTGCCAATTTCCTATTATGCATGTGTTGTGTGTCCCCTCTGCTCTGCCCCCCAGGGGGGCACATTTTTAATTTCTTTACAACACCAGCCGTGTGACACATCAATTGAAAGGTCTGCAACTGCTTATTCATATTATGGATGTCTTGTGTGTCACCCCCTCCACTTTGCCCTCCCAGGGGGGCACATTTTTAATTTCTTTACAACACCAGTCGTGTGACACATCAATTGTGAGGTCTGCAACTGCTTATTCATATTGTGCATGTCTTGTGTGACATCCCCCACTCTGCCCCCAGGGGGGGGGCACATTTTTAATTTCTTTACAACACCAGTCGTGCGACACATCATTTAAAAGGTCTGCCACTGCTTATTCATTTTATGGATGTCTTCTGTGTCACCCCCACTCTGCCCTCCAGGGGGGGCACATTTTTAATTTATTTACATCACCAATCGTGTGACACATCATTTGAAAGGTCAGCAACTGCTTATTCATATTGTGCATGTCTTGTTTGACATCCCCCACTCTGCCCCCCAGGGAGGGCACATTTTTAATTTCTTTTCAACACCAGTCGTGTGACACATCATTTGAAAGGTCTGCAACTGCTTATTCATATTACGGATGTCTTTTGTGTCACCCCTATACTCTGCCCCCAGGGGGGGCACATTTTTAATTTCTTTACAACACCAGTCGTGTGATACATTATTTGAAAGGTCTGCAACTGCTTATTCATATTGTGCATGTCTTGTGTGTCACCCCCAGGGGGGCACATTTAAGCTATTGCATAGCTTTTATCGCGAACTTTGAGCGCGGCGACCGAATCTAGAAATTCCGTTACGAGAAAAATACCTAACACTTCGGCTAACGTCGTTTTAGTTCGGCAGACTTCTCATTTATTCAATAAAAAAATGTTTTCTTATTCGGTCATCACGCTCAAACAGTGTAACTTGAATTATTATCAAAGAAAAAGAAAAAAATTGAATTAATATCAAAGACAAAAAAAAACTGCATAAATAAAAAAATAAATAAATAATTATAATTACATAAGTTGATAAAAAATGCTATGCAATAGCTTTACCGCGGCAGTCTCCGAGTGTCACACGTATTTTTTTAATCACTGTTGATTTCAAAGGGTGGCCAAGGGGAAGGGGAGAACATCCCCCTGAGGAATAAAATGTCCTCTGTCACGAAAAAATTGAGATTTTGCGTTTCCAGTGAATAAAAACTGCAATTTATTCACCAGAACACTATAATCCCCCCCCCCCATGTCTCAGAGAAAAGTGTCTGAATTCAACACTGATTTTAATTGTATAATCCAATTTTCCTGTAATGGATTATAGGTCTGTTCTAACTATACTTTATTATTTTCTTCTAATTTTACAAGAAAAAAGTTTTGGATACGTGAAAATTTTCGAATTTCGGTTTTTGACGAATTTACACGTTTTTCGTGACCAAAGTCGGTCAGTGTGTCTGTAAATGACACAAATTTTGCGAGCGCTCTGTCTCAATAACTAAACCCGAAATTTAATAAAAATTTATATTTAGTTAGTCCTTTTTATAAATTAGTGCTTTTTTCTTCTTTTTGTATAAATCGCTCTACAGGTGACGATACTACGCCGCAATTTTTATAATTTTCGTAAAAGTTCTATCTCGAGAACTAACGCACAGACTACTATCAAACTTTAAATTCGATTAGTCCTTGACATGAATTGATACTGTTTACATTTTGGTATAAATAACTTCACAAGCGGCGCTGCTATATTGAATTTGTTGCGATTTCTGCAACAGCTCTATCCGATGAATTCTCGGGTCATTTAATTCGCGAATTTCCACCAAACTACAGATTCATTTAATCCTTGACATAAATTGGTTTTGTTTATGTTTTGGCTCCCATTTTTGGTGTCTTATAGGTAGTGCTTCTGTGCTCCATTTTGTAGGATTTACACGATTTTAGCGATAGTCATACCTCGAAATCTATTGCACGGAATTTCATATCTCAATGTAATTAGAAGCATGCTAGCAGACAATGTCAGCTAATTAATTATTAACGTTTCTCTCGTGTATTTTCTGTCTTCCAAACACATAACGAGTCAGATACGGTAATCCCATTTTTTTTTTCTACACTGTAAAAAACAAGTTTAAAATTGCACGTGAAGCGTAGCAAATCAGGTTCGTTCGTACGATAACGAAGTTTTACAAATATTACTTTCATATATCAATCTCATAAAATTGTAAATAGTGAATTACAATTAAAACGCTCATCAAACAATGCTCTCCCTATACCATTATGCAATGGAATAATTTTGTGTGGCCTTGTAAATCAATAACAAATATTCTTTGCACCACAAATTATGCAAGACGTATATTATAATATGTACTTTATAGTTGCATATAAATTTTATTAAGTTCGCATGAGTGTAACACGATTAAAATGCATTTGAAACATTTTTCCCCATTGACCGTAATGTAATGAAATACTTTTAATTGCCCCTGTAATTGATCTCTGCATCCGATTTTCATAAAATTTCAAATAACTCCACAAAATTATGTAATAATTATGTATTTTAAATTTCAAACGTATAGGATATATTTGAAACTTTTTCCTAGTTGACCATAATGTAATTGAATACTTTTGATTGCTCCTGTAATTGATCTATGCACACGATTATCAAAATATTTGAAATAACACGACAGAATTATGTAAAAATTGCGTATTTTAAATTTCAAACGATTAAAATGCATTTGAAACTTTTTTCCCCATTGACCGTAATGTAATGGAATACTTTTGATTGCCCCTGTAATTGATCTATGCATCCGAGTTTCATAAAATTTGAAATGACTCGACAAAATTATGTAATAATTATGTATTTTAAATTTCAAACTTTTCTGTTGGGTAGTTTTTGCGTTGTCATATGCGGACAGACAGACGGACGGACAGATAGACGGACAGACAGACGGACGGACTGAACGACCACTATAGGTGCTACGTATTATATAATTACGAGCGCACCTAAAAACGGATAATTTAACGGAAGTATTACTGGTAATCTAGACGCCAGTACTATTTACTATTTTTTAAAAGAAAAATTTCCGTAAATTCCGAGAAATACTAAAAGAAAAACGGAATATTTCAGGGAATTTTTCCGTTAAAAAACAGTAAATACTACTGGCGTCTAGTTTACCAGTAATACTTCCGTTAAATCGCCCTTTTTTTACAGTGTATCTCATACATTTTATTTTTAAAATCACTATATCTCTAAATTAAATGGTAAACTATGCCGATCTTGGGTATTCTAATAATATGAAATTCCGTACATTAGTTCTTGAGATGTGACTATCGCTAAAATAACGTAAATAAATTGTTGAGCGATTTTTCGCCAAGCTGTAGAAAATATCAATTCATGTCAAGGACTAATTGAATCTGTAGTTTTGCGAAAATCCCTGCTTTAGTTCTGGAGATTGAGTTATTGCGGAAATCATGAAAAATGCTGCATAACAGCTCCACCAATTGGGCGATTTACAGAGTGTTGCATAGATTTACAGTACATTGACAGAGTGTCTTATGTGAGGTTAATTGTTTTAGCAGACTCGCGCCGCGCCGGTATTAGGCTTGCACTTTTTTTTTCTTCTACACAAACGACCCGGGCCAGAACAAGACTGACTTGCTCAGACTTGTTTCCTTGATGTATCAGGCAGGAAAATTGTTTTGTAAAAATAGTAATACCGATCACGAATTTCTTAAAATATATCTTAAGGTTGTTCTTAAATTTCATGTTCAACAATACGAAACTTTTTGAAATTTTTCTAATTTTTTTTAACTGTAAAGGTATGACTTTTGATATCTGTCGAGAAGAAGAAGTTAGTACGTCAGATGGCAATTGCAAATTTATCCGCTGCAAACCTGTGGGCAATGGTTCTATTTCAACATATAAAATTTCAGGTGATCCTTTACCAGAGAACTGTCCCTTTACTGAATATGAACACTGTGGCAAAACCGTGATTATTCAGAAGACTACTGCTTTGTGGTTGCTGGCAAATAAAGAACGTGTTTCTGCAGACAGATTAATAAGAGTCCAAATTCACTGATTTTTTTTTCTTTCAGGCTATTAATTTTAGCATCAAAAATTTTATTTATATATATATATATATATATACTTAATTTTAAAAAATTCTCAAATAATCGTGTATCATATAATATTTTTTACTTCTTGCTATCGCTATTTGTTTCCAAAAATTTATCCATATTGTATAAATTTAATTTTAATTTTTTTTCAGAGCATTGCATATCATACATTTTTTCTTTTTTGCTATTAATGCTTACATTTAAAAATTTATATATTTAATTTTAAATAATTGTAAGATTGTACCTGTATCATACAAGATTTTGTTTTCCTCGTGCTATTACTTTTAACATCCAAAAATTTAATTCATAAATGTATATTTTATTTAAAATAACTGAGAGCATCGGCAATATTTTTTCCCTTGCTATTAGTGTTTGCATTAAAAGTTAACCTGCCATTCATATGTATATTTCATAAAAATCATGAAATTTAAATTTTAAAATATTTGAAAGCATTTTTCTTTGTTATAAAATTTATTTATTAAAAGTTCTTGTTTAACAAAACGCAAGTTTCATTTATTGAGTATGAAAATTGTTTTAAAAGATAACATTTTAGTACCTTTATACTTTGGCGTATAAAAAGTTTTATTGTAACTGAATATTCAGTATTGTTTCAACTGAATATTAGGTATTCGACTAAAGACACTATTCAGTGCATCTTTAATATATTTAATATATGTATGAATGTAAACATGAAAAATCACGCGTTTCTGATGGTAAAAAATATTTTGGGTCAAAAACTTGAATATGCTGTGTAATTCTAATACTTATTCAGATTTTGATTACATAAATATATGTTTGAATTTTTTTCTAATCTATATGTTTGTAAGCAATTGTGTTATTTTTTATTATTTCTCATTTCAAAATGTTCCAATTATTTAAATCTGTACTTGCATATGCTAAATGTATCATATTGTGTATCATACAATATTTTCCTCCCTTGCTATTACTGCGGTAATTTAAAAATTAATCAGCCATACATGTGTATATTTCATAATGACCATGAAATGTAAATTTAAAAATATTTGAAAACATATTTTGTTTATCCAATATAAAATTTATTTATTAGAGTTTCTTGTTTATCAAAACGCAAGTTTATTTTATTAAAGATGTAAATTGTTTAAAAAAAATTAACACCCTTAAACTTTGAAGTATAAAAATTTTATTGTAACTGAATATTCAGTATTCTTTTAACCTAATATTCGGTATTCGATTAAAGTCACTATTCGGTGCATCTTTAATATATTTATGAATGTAAACATGAAAAATTACGCGTTTCTGATGGTTTAAAAAAAAAAGTCGCAAAAACTTGACTATTTTGTGTAATTCTAGTACTTATTCGAATTTTTACTTCACAGATATATGTTTGAATTATTTCAAATCTATCTGTTTGTAAGCAATTGTACTACTTTTTATTATTTCTTATTTCAAAATCTTCCAAGTATTTAAATCTGTACGTGCGTATACTGAATGTAAGTACACAAATGACGCATGGTTACAATATCATTTATATGAGACAACAATAAAACAAAATAGCAAACATTTCCTTATTTAACTTTGTATTAATCTCTTTTTAGACAAAATATGAAATACAAAGGCATATATTGTGATTAAAAAATTGTTTTGTTCTTCTTTCTTTTTTAATGGATTTTGTTTCCACCATCTTGTTCCGATTTTAAGAAAGGCTGCAAGTCGGATAAAAGATAAACTTCGGAATAATATTTCTGTATTTTTAAGAAATGTGCAAGTTTTAATGTAGAAACATTGCGATTTCCGATAAATGTTTTTAAAATATTTTAACAGCAAATTTCTGTAGTCCTAAGAGATGGGATGAGGAATCTCATTTATAAGCATATTTTGAAACTTCGACCCATCGTCCAATAGTTATGAACCTTCCTAATGTATGAAAAAACTACTATGATATATTTTGGACAATTAATGATTTTTAAATAGTTTTTAGTTGCTAAGTTTTGCTCAAGTTTAATGTAAAGTAATGCGCAATACTAATGTTTATCTAATGAGGATTTTCCCTCATTTATATGTATATTAATATTATACTTTGATATTTTTGTCTTTGTTAATCATATATACATTGCTGCATGTATGTTGCATCTATATTTAACATTGTAATATTTGATTGAATAGAGAATTATTGAAGATATCGTTACATATTCAAATTTTCAATTTATATTATTTCTTAATAATGTTAACTTTATTCAAAGATAGCCGAAATTAAATAAAATAACTTTCAAATTTCGAATTAATGACCGTTAATTTATATTATCTTGTATTATGTTTTTGTCAAATAAAACTGTATTAGAAATCACTACTTGGAGTATTTTTGTTGTACAATCTCTGTTCATTTTGCACTGCAGCTTAATTTCATTTTATAAATACTTAAATAGGTGTCAATATATTGAGTAATTTCTATGTTAGGATTAACAGAGGGGGGGGGAGACAATACTAATTCAGCTGAAAATTTTCTTTATCTTACCCAATGATAAATACTGATGTTTGTATGTATTATCATTTATTAAAATAGGTCCAAAATCTCAAGAAATTATAATTTTTTTTACGTATTTGATAAATGTTTGAAAGAATTTTTAAATATATCAGATATATAAAATATATTAAAACATGAATGGTGATTCATAGACTAAAATCCTTACTTTGTTCATATTCTTTTTACAGATTGATTTATAACGATATTTTTATCTAAACGAATTTTCAAATAGCACTAATTAATCATAATCAATTGTGTTTTGATTTTTCAACAGTGAATTAATGTTGCTTTATACCAAAAGGAAAAATTGACAAACATTGAATATTACTTAAAATTTTGGAAAAAGGAGTTATAAACAAATTTATTTAATACATATTCGTTTAAAATTTTCAATTGTTTAATTTGACAGAAAAGATGAAATATATATAAGTTAAACATAATATAAAGTAAGGTGAAATATCTAAATAATTTTGACGGAAACTTACATTGAATCACTTTTTATTGTTATACAGTCGACTCTCGTTAATTCGAAATCGGATAATTCGAATCTTCGCTTAATTCCAACTAAACATTAAGTCCCGAAATTTTCAATGGCAAAATAACGTTAAAATTTTTCATTAATTCGAACTCATTTTCTCTTAACTTCGTTTAATTCGAACTAACGAGAATTCCGATTTTTCATTTTTCCTCTCTTTACGACGGATTTCATATTATTTGAATAACTTTCCTTCTTTGATTTTTGTGAAAATTGTTCCGAACGAATATACATATAATCCAATGCATTTGATATTCATTTTCTTAGTGCCCCGTTTGTTAATCCGTGACGCTTTAAATTTTTCTTCCATTGTGGTTGTTTCTAACCTTTTAATTAGCTTATGTATTTATACATTCTAATTTAATATCAAGTCACATTCTAATAATAACAGGCGAAATAAATAAAAAAAAACACTATAACATCAATTCCTTTGTAATAGTACCATATTAAACATGTTTTCATTTCATACTTTCCATAATTCGAATTTCGAATAATTTGAACATTTCTTGTGGTCCCGACGAGTTCGAATTAACGAGAGCCGACTGTATTTCATTTTCATCGATTTTTTTTTTTTTTTAATTTATGCATTTATAAAAGTCTAAAGTATTCTAATGAAACTTATACCGTGATGAAATTCTCGGTTTCATTGCTGTAATAATAATAATAATAAAGTAAAATCTTCAAAGTTTTCTAGTGTACTTTACTGCAAAAACATTCTCTCAATTCTCGAAGTAGCATTTCCCTACATAGAAAAAATTGCGTATTTTTATCTCTTTACTGAGTCATAAATTTTGTCAGCAGACAGCCGATGAGGCATCTTGGATTTCACGGCTATTAGCGGTAAACACCTCTTTGAAATCTTGTAGGGGAGGGGCGGGGGGGGGAGGGGTAGGAATGGACTGCTTTCTGAGCGGAAAACGCTATTCTTTCCAGAAGTGACCTGCAGCCTTTTCGCTAACAGACTGGGTAACAGAGGTTCATTATCGCTATTAATATTTTTAAACATATTTCCTGTCGTACACATTTTGAGGTTAATTAAGTCCCAATCAGGCCCGACTCAAAGTATGAAAGGGAATAAAATGTAAACCGCAACACGGCCCAGCACGAATATGTTGGAAAAGATATGTATGAGTGTGTAGGATGGGAGGAGGATTAAATACCTATTTATGGAAATTACTAGCCGCTTCTACACTATATTGCCATTGATTATGGGACACTTGCGATTTTAGACATTTTACTAAATATCTAGAAAAATACATGAGGAATCATCTCGAAACTCTTAGTGTATAAATATAATAGTATACGTCATACATCTACGTGAAGATTTTTTACCGAAACTCCACAGGGGACCGTCAACAAATTAAAAAAGAATGAATATCTTTTGAATAACCCTGTCAAAACTAATGTAGCAAAAGCGCTCAAACTCTAGATTATGATTGAATGCCTTATTGTAATACACTGTGTTCATTTTTATGCAAATAGCATGCATACTCGAAGAGTAATTAAGGTTTTTATAAAAATGGCCCCAAATTTTTCTAAGTTTTTTCCTTATAATTTTCAGAGTTCTTAATATAAAATAATATTTTTTTCAGAAAATATGACAAACAACATTGCACACAGTACCCTGTAATCAGAATTCAAAAATAATAAAAATTGTATGAAAAATGAGTAGGTTTACTAAATAATTTTTTACTGCGCATGCGTCAAAGATATCAAAATTTCATTTGCATATTATGTTAGCTAAATGTATAGAGCAACTTTTGTGAAAGTCACAAAATCATAACTTGAAAATTCTGAAAATAATCGTCAATTGAATAAGTTGAAAATCCGTTATTCTCAAAATGAAGCAAAAACAAGAGGGGTTGTATCCATATATTCATTGATTAGTGTCGATATAGAATACACAATACGGGATTTTACGACTACTTTTGGATAAAATCCCTCATTTTTTTGCTTCATTTTGGAAACAACGGATTTTGTCCTTTTTCTATAGACGATTACTTTCATAATTTTCAAGCTATAATTTTGGGACTTTTACAAAAGTTGCTCTATACATTTAGCTAACATAATATGCAAATGAAATTTTGATATCTTTGACGCATGCGCAGTAAAAAATTATTTAGTAAACCTACTCATTTTTCATACATTTTTTATTATTTTTGAATTCTGATTACAGGGTACTGTGTGCAATGTTGTTTGTCATATTTTCTGAAAAAAATATTATTTTATATTAAGAACTCTGAAAATTATAAGGAAAAAACTTAGAAAAATTTGGGGCCATTTTTATAAAAACCTTAATTACTCTTCGAGTATGCATGCTATTTGCATAAAAATGAACACAGTGTATTACAATAAGGCATTCAATCATAATCTAGAGTTTGAGCGCTTTTGCTACATTAGTTTTGACAGGGTTATTCAAAAGATGTTCATTCTTTTTTAATTTGTTGACGGTCCCCTATGGAGTTTCGGTAAAAACTCTTCATTGAGATGTATGACGTATACTATTATATTTATACACTAAGAGTTTCGAGATGATTCCTCATGCATTTTTTTAGATATTTAGTAAAATGTCTAAAATCGCAAGTGTCCCATAATCAATGGCAATATAGTGTATATACCAGTTTGGGCTCACTTAAATTTATGCCAAGTTTTGCAACATTTTACATTTATTTTATTTTATTTTATTTATTTATTATTATTATTATTATTATTATTATTATTATTATTATTATTATTATTATTATTATTATTATTATTATTATATTTTATTTTATTTTTTATTTATTTATTTATTTATTTATTTTTATTTTTATTTTTATTTTTATTTTTTTGCCAGTTTAAGTATTTATATTATTTTTTTATCACTAACAATCATAAAATATTTTGGAATTCAATTTCCTTTCTATTATAGAAACTATTGCGATTTACCATTTTAAATATCGTTTAAACTTTTTTTTTTCGTTTCTAGAAATTTAAAATTTAATTTATATCTCTGTAATTTTTATTTTATTTTATTTATTTATTTATTTTTTATTTATTTTTTTGTTTTTATTTATTTATTTATTTGTTGATTTTCAAATGAATTGATATTTTGGATTTTATGTAAATAATTTTTTTCAACATCTATATTTTAATTAATATAAATAACTTTTTTTAATAAATATTTTAAGATCAAATTTATTGGTACTACAATCTATGTAAGAATTTAATAAATATAAATTAACAATTTGGATTTATTAATTAAAAGATAACTTGTTTTGAAATAGATATAAAACGAAACCCTTTGTATGATATACGATCACATTTACCCACTTATTTTAAATTAGTAAGCTTCTTATCATAACCATTTCATAAATTGATACAAATTACATTTATCATTTAGGATAATTTTGTGACTTTATTAACTATTTTTGCGACTTTTGCCGAAACGTCAGTGAAGGCTTACTTTGGAGACACGAATTTTTTTGGTTTCCGTCTGTCAGTCAGTCTGTCTGTTCCGCGATAACTAACGCAAAAAACATCCGATTGGCTTGAAATTAAGTGGGTATGTTAGTGAGGCACTGGGATTAAGCTGTATAGTTTTTTGTTAGATTTCATTCATTCGTTCCGAAAATATAGAACATTTTATTTTGCGCAATAATGCTTTTCTATGGCAAATCCAATGATTTTCAATTTTTTTTTCCTTGAGAGAAAATGACACATTTCATTAATGGAATTCAATGATAAATGGATACTGAAATTTATCAGTTAAATTATTCGAATTGTTTTGAAATTTCGTCTATGCATTTGTCATATTTTTAAAGTTATTACTGCAATTTTTGGAGATTTTTTATAAATGTGTTCCAATAATATAAACTAATTTGGTTTAGTGATTTACTTATTTAAAATGTATTTATTTCATTTTCTTTATTTTCTCTTAATGGTTATTAAGCAACCATTCATCCTAATCCTTATTATATTTTAATGCTATAAATTTGAAAGCGTGGACGAAAATTTAAATGTAGTCAACGTCAAAACTGATGAATTAATTAATGTCTTTTTATCTTTGCGGATAAATATAACATAGCCCAGAAAAGAATATAGGCTATATTTTATTAATTTTATTCAAATATTTTCCTTAATAATTCAAAATTTCCTTCTCTTTCATACAGAATCAAAAGCGATTTTTTAGATAAAATTTAACCAATTTCCTTTATCGTTGCAAAAAAAAAAAAAAAAAAAAAAAAAAAAAAAAAAAAAAAATCTGGAATAATTTTTCTACGGCAATAAGTTTCAATTGAGCAATTTCCATTCGAAAGACCAAACTAAGAAAAAATAAATAGGACGTCAGAATTAAAATAAAAATAAAAATAGTACTTTGTTAAATATTAAACACGGAAATTTGTTTCGTTAATAAGAATTTTTCTGACAAAAATGGGGGCATAATTAGAAGTAAAAGAAATAAAAAAAAATCCCTTTCGGCATGGCCTATAGGCGGAGGTAGATTTCGAAAAGTTTTCATCTCAAAAAAAAAAAAAAAAAAATGCCTATCTCTACTTAAATGCCCATTTTGGCAATATATTTTGAATTATATTCTTACTTTATTTAAAAAATTGACCAATATGATCATTATATAGTTCCTAAATAACAAAAAACTGTTAATTAAATTCGTTTGACAGCAAAATTGAATTTAAAAATGAGTCATAAAATAACCAATTTATTATTTTTAATACATCCACAATTCTTTAATCAAGATCGCTTTGAGAAATTTTGTGCGAAGTGCCCACTTTGACAGATTTTTTTAAATATATATTTAGCCTTTATCAAAAATCTGACCAATACGGCACATTACACAGTTCCTAAATAACAAATAACTGTCAATTGAATGCGTTTGAGAGCAAAATTGAATTTAAAAATGAGTCATAAAATAAACAATTTGTTATTTGAATACAACCTCAATTCTTTTATCATGATCGCTTTGGGAAATTTTTTTGCGAAGTGCTTACTTTGACAGCTTTTAAAATATATATATTCACCCTTTATCAAAAAATCGACGAATACGCACATTATATAGTTCCTAAGTAACAAAAAACTGTCAATTGAAGGCGTGTCAGAGCAAAATTGGATTTAAAAATGAGTCATAAAATAACCAATTTGTTATTTGAATACCCACAGTTCATTAATCATCTCGCTTTGGGAAATTTTGTGCGAAGTGCCCATTTTGGCAGCCTTTTTTGAAATATATTCTGCCTTTATCAAAAAACTGGCAATTCCGTCACATTATATAGTTCCTAAATAAGAGAACCTGTAAATTGGATGCGTTTGAGAACAAAAAAAAGATTTAAAAATGACTCGGTAAAAGCGCAATTTCTTAAATTTCCTCAAATTTTTATCCCGATAACTTCGTGAAATTCTGTTCAAAATACCCTTTTTGGCAGCCTTTTAAAAAATATATTCTGCCTTTATCAAAAAACTGGCCAATACGTCAAGTTATATAGTTCCTAAATAATAGGACCTGTAAATTGGATGGGTTTGAGAACAAAAATGAATTTAAAAATGACTCATGAAAAACGCAATTTGTTATACTTAATGAATTTTTTAATGATGAAAACTTCGGGAAATCTGTTCAAAATACCTTTTTTGGCAGCCTTTTTAAAAATATATTCTGCCTTTATCAAAAAATTGGCCAATAAGTCGCATTATATAGTTGCTAAATAAGAGGATCTGTCATTTGGATGCGTTTAAAATCAAAAATGAATTTTAAAATGAGTCAGAATATAAGCAGTTTGGATTTGAGGTTTTTTCTCCTACTCCTATTTTTGTTTAATTTATTTTTGCTATAAGAATTGGTTCTATGAAAAACTTGTCAATATAAAAGTTGTAGATATTATTGTGAAGATGTAAAATAAATTTAATTAGATTTAAATGCTTAAGAATTGAGTAAGTTATGGGTTTTTTTCTTTTTCCTCCCCCCTTTTTCTTTTCGTTTTAAATTTTTTTCATCGGTAAAAATTGGTCCTATCAAAAACTTGTAAATACAAAAGTTTTAGATAATATTGAGTACATTTATATAAAATTTAGTTGGATTTGATATCTTGAGAATTGACGAAGTTATGAATTTTTTTCTCCCAAAAACCATGTTTTTTTCGCCCCTTGAGCCCATTTTTAACTTTATCAAAAATCTGTCACGCATAAACTTTTTCCTCATTTTTTAGAAGTAATATAAACTTTAAATCGATTCGATATCTATTTTAATTAAAAAGTTATCGCGTTTTTTCTGTTTTCACAAAAACCCTCCTAACTTCCACCCCCTTGGTCCGATTTTGCCCATTAACGAACTTAACCGAGATTTTATGCCCCTTGATTTTATGTAAAAGTTTGATGAAGATCTGAGCATAATTATGGAAGTTATCGTGTCTAGAAGAAAGTGATATACACCGATAGATAGATAGATAGATAGATAGATAGATAGATAGATAGATAGATAGATATATAAACTTTTTTACTGGTGGTAGTTTTGGAGTCTAGGAGTCATGATTCGTGTAGATCCGCAAAAATTTTTCAGAAATTCCAACATGGGAGACAATGCAATAGGTAGTATTTCATACGAAATCTACCTAATAATTATATTTTTAACAAATATTTCAATTCGTAAAATTTGACGTCATAATTGAACAAAAACAGGTATTTTATAGTAGTCGTTAAAAATGCAAGAAACATGAATATCAATAACTCATGAAAAATAACGCCATTGCCGAAACTTCAGTAGAGGCTTACTTTGAAGAAACGAAATTTATTGTTTTTCATCTGTTAGTCTGTTCTTCTGTATGTTTGTCTGTCCCGCTATAACTGCTATAAAATGCAATCAAAACATTTCTTTTTTCTGAAACAAAATTGTAAAACTCTAGATTACTGAGTTTACATTTACAAAAGTTTCTGATACATCAGATTTAGGTGTTTGTGGTTGGCAGGTATGTAGAAGTATGAAGATAATGAAAAATATTTGTCCAAACTGTTACTTATCCTTATAAATCAAAATGTAAGGTACCCTGGGGTAATAACGCCAGGCGGGGTAATAACGCCAAGTGCTTATATTTTGCATAATTATGAAATAATCAGGTAAATGACACCCATGTGCTCTACGCAGAAGGGTTTTGAGTCATATAAATCGCAAAAAAACAGCTTCAAGTTAATTTGTTTCATTTTTAGGTCTTATTGTTTTTACAAACAACTAAAATTAACGCTTGATCTAAAATTTGCGAGATACGTTTTGTATATGTGAAGACTATCTTTTTATCCGAAAATACTTTGTTAATTACATAAATTTGTAGTGCATTTCATGTACTTTTAAAATGTTGTTGAAGATTTCGGATATCTTCTCGAGATAATTTGTAATTTAAAATGTACTGCGCAATAACTATACCGGGGTAATAACGCCAATCCTTGACATTAATACCCCGGTTGATGGCCTACAGTGGCCGAGCTACATCCTAAATACTGATTCAAATAAACACAGTTAAAACTGTGCAATGTTTCTCATATTTCTATTTAAACGGTCCTTTTTAAGCAAAAAGAAACTCACTGTCTGATATTCATTTGCCTCATCCCCCCCTCCCACACCACACCTTTATATTTCTTACACTTTCACAAAAATTGAACATTTTCAATATCTTAGAATACAATTTGTCAATTTCTATGTTTGTAGAGTTTGTATTTTTAGAATTGGGCTATCTACATGCAATTATTCCATCTTATTTCATAGTTTTGTTTGCATGGCGTTATTACCCATATAGGTGGGTAATAACGCCAAATAGCATGGGTCAAGAAAAAACGCCATTACATTTTATGAATACATATCTGTTAAATTATTTTATTTTATATAGATAGTCAATGAGTTGCTGTATCAGATCCTATATTTGTTTGAAAAATACAATCTAAAACTAAGCCGTGAAAATTGGTAGAACCTTAACGTGGCGTTATTACCCCAGGGTACCTTATAAGGAAATGCAAGATATACAATAACCATTAGCACAATTATTAGAAAGTGGCAAATTTAAATCAAGTGATGCTACGGGGGGTTCAGAGGGGCGGAGACCCCCAGAAAAAATCTACTATGTTATAATAAAAAAACAAAAATAATAGATCATGAAAATTTCAGAATATCCTAACATAACTAAATTTTTAATTTACCGCTTTTGAAGGCTGAAAACTTCTAATTCTTATTTTATTCTTATAAATAATTAAGTACTATGAAAATTTTAAATTAAAGTTTCCATGAAGTTGAATATTACCCAAAGTGTGTTTAAAAATGTGTATATATGTGCAAAGCTGACGTTGAGGCTCCTGATCTGCAGATTTACTAGTTAAAATTAATTTTGTAATTTCCGCTATTATTTTCTCGTACACACAGCACATTACTCCGTTACATACTCCTTAGGATGATACGAGTACTGCAGATGGGGAACCGACGCTCTATACATACACGTTGTATACAATAAAACCTGTAAGAAGTGAACTTAATGAAATAAATACTCTACAATTTTACAGGCTAAGACAAAAAACCTGGCAAAAACAAAAAACTTTCAACCTTTTTAATTTTGCTTTAATAGATTTGAAGGTACTTTATAAGCTTAATTAAGTGAAAATGGCCCGATGGCTGATGCTAATGCTATGGAAAAAATTTAAATATTTTTAAAAGATTCTTTTTGCATTGGATAGGTAAGATCAATCTGTACATAGATCGTTTTTTTTTTTTAATTTTTTCGATTTTGTATACAGATATTTTTAATGAGGAAACTTTCATTTTCGGAGCCGGTTTCGAAAGTGAAAGTAATTTCAAGAAAAAAAGCTGCAGTCAATATCTAAAAAGCAAAAAATGATCTTTGTACAGATTGATGTCAGCTATCCAATGCAAAAATAATCATTTAAAACTACTGAAATTATACTACTAAACGAGATATATTTATAAATTTCTTCCATAGGATTAGCATTATCGAATTGGTCTTTTCTCGTAGCTCAAATAGCCCCTTAACTTCAAACTTCATTGGCTGCATTTGTATGCGTAATTCCGATTACCATATATTGTATACAATAAACCTTGTGAAAAATTAACCTATCTATAACGAAATCTTGCCTTTAAATGGGAAATTTCTATTGTCTTAATGAAATAAATACCATACAATTATGCAAGCTAAGATGAAAATTTGACAAAAACAAAAAACTTTTAATCGTTTTAATTTTACTTGGACAGGTTTGATTTTACTTTTAAGAGACCATTTCAAATAAAAGAAAAAACCCATTTGAATAAATGGAATATTGGAATAAATTTTTAAAGATATCTCGTTTGAATTTCAATATTTTTAAACGATTCCCTTTTCACTGGAAAATATAGATCGATCTGTAAAAAGACTATTTCTTACATTTTCAATTTTGTTTTCAGATATTTTTAACGAGGACACTTTCATTTTCGAAACTATTTTCGAAAGTGAAAGCATTTTCATGGGAAAAAAAAACAAAAAAAAAACCTGCAGTCAATATAGAATAACTGAAATACTTTATACAGATTGACCCAATGCAAAAATAATCATTTAAAAATACTGAAATTCAAATGAGATATCTTTATAAATTTCTTCCTAAGGATTAGTATTAGCGAATTGGTCTTTTCGCATGAATGAAATACCCCCTTAATTTCAAACTTCATTGGCTATACTTGTATACATGATTCAGGTTGATATATATTGTATACAGTGAACCCTGTGAAAAATTTACATGTCTATAACTGAATCTCGCCCTAAATTATTTATTATCTTTTTTAATTAAAAAAATAGCACACAGTTGTGCAAGATAAGACAAAAACCTGACAAAACGAAAAATTTTCGATATTTTTTATTTTTCTTTGACAGGTTTGACAGTACTTCATAAGCTTAGAAAGCTACTTCGTCAAATGAAAACACCCGGTTGCTAATGCTAATCCTATGGAAGAAATTTTTAAAGATATATCGTTTGAATTTCAATATTTTTAAATGAATATTTTTGTATTGGCGAGATAAGTTCAATCTGTACAAAACCCGTTTTTACTTTTTCGATTTCGTTTACAAATATTTTTAATGAGGACACTTTCATTTTCGGAACCAGCTCCGAAAATGAAAGCATTCTCATGAAAAATTCTGCAATCAAAATCGAAAAAGTAAAAAACGGTTTTTGTGCAGATTGACCTCAACTACACAATAGGAAGGCACATGAGATAATTTTATAAATTTTTTCCATAGGATTAGGATTAGCGAATGGGTCTTTTCGTATAACTGAAGTAGCCCTTTAATTTCAAACTTCATTGACTGTATTTGTATACATGATTTAGATTAATGTACGTTGTATACCGTAAACCTTGTAAAAAACTAACCTGTCTATTAGCTAATCTATCCTTAAGTGGAAATTTTTATAGTGTTAACGAAATACATAATATAAGGCCCGTAGGTAAGGGGGCGCTATGGGCGGCTCAGCCCCCCCCCTAAAATATTTTGAGCCCCCCTCTGGAAACGATTCCAAGGTCACTGAATAAATTTCTGTTCCGAAAATTCAAATGAAATTTTGTTCGAAATTCAATTTATTTTTGAGACCCTTTCACAGTTTTGCAGAAATACTAAATTATACCTAAAATAAGTGTTTAAACACCCCCTCATCTTATTTGTACACATGAAACCAAAATGATGTTTAATTTTGCTCCAGTTATACACTTAAAATTTTCACCATCTTGTACTTTTCTAAGCATATAACAGGGTTCGCACACTCCTTATATTTTGTAAGGACTTTGGCACCACTATTAATGATAAGAAAATTTATATTTAATTTTTAAGATACAGAATTCGCAACTACCTCCTCGATTCGCAATTTTCTCAACATTGTTCTGCTGTGAAATACATTGAAAATACTGTAAAAATTTAGTGGTAGAGCTGTGCGAACCCTGTATAATGAAATTATTACTACAGTTTAATAAGAAACATAGTAGCTACAGTGTAAATATGCACTAATTTATCTTTCTGCGTCAGAGAGAGAGAAAAAAAATTATGAGCACCCCTACATTCTCTTGAGCCCCCCCCCCCCTACTATTCGCTTCTAGCTACGGCCCTGAATATACAATTATGCAAGCTAAGACGAAAACTTGGCAAAAATGAAATTTTTATCGATCTTTGCGGTTTTAATTAAACAGACTTGAGTGTATTCGTATGCATGATTGAGTAAACCATTCAAATTCTCCGTTTATGAAGTTTTATACTTGCTAGTTAGAATAAAATCAATAAAAATTGAATTAATAGAGATCGGGAAAAATTCCGTTTTAAACAAGTTTCTGTTTTAATCAGAGTATTCCTATAATTATCCTTTCATCATCAGGATCGGAATCATGAAATATTTCTGTTTAACAAGTTGAGTATAACGGGGACTGACACTGGACTTTTTCCGTTTAGGCCGCGTCACTCACCGGTGACTGACAATATAAAACATGATATTATATACATTTTTCAGTAATTACATAAAACAATATAAATATTTTGGTTTCATATCATATTCTGTCATCATAGACTGTCAGTCACCTGTGGTTGACATGGTACTCGATGTGTTAAATCAGAAATTAATTTTCACAAGCGGACCGCTGTAAAGAAGGAATCGTAAAGGACCGGATAAAAACTCCTCTTTATACAGATGTTGATAATATTTTCTTATTTTGGGAAACTCTAAAAATTTAACATGTAAAAAAAATTGCTTGGAAGATAGTAAAATCGATTAAAACTCTTATATGATAACCTTTAGCAATTAAATCACATGTAATCAAGTATAATCAGCTGTAATTTCAGTGTAATCAAGTATAATCAGCTATAATCTTGGTATAATCAGTATAATCAGCTGTAATCTTAGTGTAATCAAGTATAATCACATGTGATTACAGTAATCAGCTGTAATCAGCCGTAATCAAGCTGATTTCGTAATCTTGTACAGAATTTCTCTCATTGAGAGACCCCTCGATCCCTTCCGTTGCTATCGCTACGATAGATGTCAATCTTAAAGTTTTTTTTACATATATTATATTAACTTAAAGCCTCATATTAGGTATTAATCATCGTTTATTATAGTTTCTTCAATGTCTTAGATTGTGTTCTTGTAAGTTTTCTATTTTTTTAATATGTTTAAATTATCTTTCATTATAGCTTGTTAACGCAATGGCGAGTGCTTTTAAATACCCCCATTGAAAAGTGCTGTGTTTACATTTTTTTTTATTTACCTTGTAACATACTAAATTATAATAGTATCTTTACAAAAGTGGTCATTATATGTAATTTAATGATTTATCTCTGCTTCGCCGCTAATCCGAAAGCATTTTGACTATTTTAAGTAATACAAATAAATTTTTGAAAAATGTTTTGAGTACGTTTCTTATAATTTGCATATGTGGTCCCAATAGGGAGTAACTATTTTAAAAAATTCAATTAGAAATATTAAATCTTCTTTTAACTTAAATTAATGCATTTGTATGTCAACAGTAATGTTTGAGCTTTGCTCCGCCATACTTTTTATTGTTTTTTGAATATTTTAATTGTCTCTAATAGTGTTTTTACAAAGTGTTAATCATTGTTTTTAAATGTCTCCCATTATGACGCTTGGGTTTAGCACATCGACATCCCGTCCAAGTTCAGCACAAGTTGAGAAGTTGATAGCTGGCCCCCACCAGTTCGTAAACTATGGTCCGTTGCTGATCTAAGAGAAGGACTCAAACATAAACTTAGAGCTTAAAGATCTAAAAGTGTAGAGAGGCAATGTCCAGTTGCCATCTCTTGTTATTCCTTATTAATAGTTAGTTTATTTATTTAAAATAGCTTCAATGGTATTAATTGCTCTAGAGGCTCATGGCATTGCATCTAGAGGCTTTCGTATGTTGTTGCCACACAGTTATTCTCTAGATTTATTGAATTTTGTAATATCATGGACATCTAGTAGTGTAGTTGCAGGTATGAAGGTCTGCGGGTAACCATCACCGCGTGTATTATACACTTATAGCATTATTCCTTGTTTTTATTAACTTAATCCTCTTCATTCTATCGTATAATTATCCATTTTGATTTTGTTTCGATATATAGGGGCTATTAGGGCTGCTGGGGTCTCCCAACCCTCTTTATTAAAAAATCTTTTTGAACAGTGAGGAAATGATTAATTTTTTTTTAAGTTTAAAGTGTTGTCTTTGAGGGGCAGTGCAGGGGGGGATAGGGTACGCACCCCCCCCAACATGTACCTTAAATTTTCGCTCGTTCAATTCTCTATCACCTTTATTTAAAATCTTTTATTTATTTTGCACCCCCGGGGCTGTAGACCCCCCCTGTTGGTCACTCACTCAAAAAGGCTCATTTCTTCACTTCTTTTCAAACTTTAACAGCTTATATCTCTTGTTCTATGGGAGCTACAGTGAGGAGAAATGTTTTGGCTGGACTGGATTTGCACAGACTTTTTTCTGGCTTTTGAATTTCCCTGGTAACTGCAAGGAGTCCGCCCCTGGGAGGGGGGCAGGGGGGGAGTCTTAAATTTTTGGTGTAACATGTCTACTGAAAGCTACTGACCCCCACAGTTCAAATCTACCCTCATTTGTTCTCTCCTACTGTTTTGGGCCACGCCCCGGACCCTTATCGGGTTAATTTCATCCTCTAAACTACTCTCGTGGCTCTTCTAAATTATCACCGTAATGCAGGCATGTTATACCTCTATCTTTTTGTCTCTAAGAGCGCTTGTCACTAGTTAACTTTCATGCCTCTCCTTCCCCTCCCCCCGCTCCATGGAGCATTTTATAATATAGGTGCCTGGAGATTTTCAGCTTAAGCGCTACTAGGTAAACCTCAAAAACAGGTTAGGCCATAGGAGGTCCCTCCCTGTTCCAAGTATTACAATTCTCCTAAAGTCTAAATATATCGTATATTGTTTAATGTATACTGTAAAGTAAAATGTTGATCATTATTTAATGCGTAGTATGTGGCACACCATTATAACTTACATCTTGCTCCTATTACAGTTTTTTTCTTTTTTTACTATGGCGGAGAGTGAATTCAAACATATTTTAATCGTTTTACTGTATTTATTTTGAAATAACTGTGCAGATAACTGTTTATATATTGGTATATTTACTCAACTTTCATATATACGCATATTTTTCATACCAGGATATTTTTCTGTATATATAGAAAAAAAAGAAAAAAAACTTTATATTAGTGTTGAATATATATATATATATATATATATTCATTCATTTGTGATTAAAATAGTATATTTACTCAAGTTAATTCAATGCACATTTCTCACTCTGGTATATATGTCCAGTAGTACATGAGAATATCAAGGGCAGGGATCGACAACAATAAGCACAGAAACAAACTAAATTTTACTCTTTTTTCTTAGCAGCACTACTTATCATTTCAACTACGTATTAGTTATTTCATTACATTCTTCGTTTAGACCACTTCCATTAAATATTCCCCTCTTTATTCCAAAAACTATTCAAAATTAGTCTATAATATTTTTTTATTGTTTTTTAATATTAACTTAATTTTAATTTTTATCTTAGCTATTTACAGTGGACAAGTTCACCGGTTTATGCTATAAACTATCTATATTTTTTTCTTTAACGAGACATGTAGTGGGCTCTGGCGAAGCCTGGTATTTTGCATACAATACTCTTGAAAATTTTTAAAAACCTTTTTGAACATAGCTATTAACAAACCAAAACATGGCTTCTTCAAGAACTTACTCCTCGATAAGTAAACGTCGTAAAAGAGAAAATAATGTTTGTCTATCAAAATCACGTAAAAGCTCATCCATGGATGATTTGGACTTGGTGGTGACAACAACTCAAAATACAATTAAAAAATGAAAATGTGAAAAACAGCGTTACAAGGAAAGAATTTGAAAAACTTTGAAATGGTAATGGAGGAAAATATGAGCCAAGAAGACCAATTGGACATGATGTATCGCCATTTACAAAAACATGATTCAAAACATGCTAAGGAAGCAGAAAAATATTATAACAAACTACTAAAAGAAATAAAACTCCTTAAAAGCACTAGAACAGCTCAAAATGAACAGTATGACGAAATAGAAAATCTAAAAACTCAAATAGAAAATCAAAAACAAATCCATGAAGATACTTTGAAAGCAATTAATGCTGAAATGGACAATTTAATCGCAGAAAATCAAGACTTAAAACATCTGATGCAGGACAAAGACAGCAAATTACAATTTAATACTAACGCTGATCTAGAAAGGGATCGACAAGAAATGAGCATTGAAGAAATGAAGACTCAATGCCACCAACTAAGACAATCTTACCAAAAACTCCAAATGGAAGTAGAAATTAAAAATGAAGTATTCCAACAACACAACCAAACACTAAACACGATGAGAAAACTATATGAAGAGTTGAGTAATAAATTAGGAATACTATGCAGAAATCAAGAACAATTAAAAACGACCACTCAAAATGAACCAAATCTAGAAAGAGCGAAAGACCTCCGAAATAATTCCACATATGCCTCGATAATCTCCGCACCTGTACCGATTTATTCAAAATCAGTTGACTCAAAACTGTTGTAACAGATAACCAACAGATGTAACAGATAACCAACATAAGGAATTCAACAGGGATAAACTAAAGTCATACCAGCTAATGCTAGATCTAGAAGATTCATCGGCGATAAAGCTCCTAAAACAGGGAAGGCTGCTAGTGGGCTTTATTTCTTGCCCAATAAAGCCATACTCCCCCATCATACGCTGTAATAATTGCCAATATTACGGGCATACAGCAGGTACATGCAGGAAAATTACTATTTGTGCATATTGGGCAAAGAAGCATGAATCGGAATATTGCTCATTAAAAGATGAAATATCCAAACACGCTTGCATTAATTGCTTAAACTCATATGATCAAAATGGCTGCCCTTATGAGAAAAATCACGCAGCTAACTCCACATATTGTCAAGTTTTTCAAAACATATATCATCAGAGAAATCTTACAATAAATAAAAATTCTTCTCGTTCGCGTCTATAAACATAACAGAAAACATCGTTTCATCAGATAAATTATATTCTTCCCTATCAACATCAATTAATGGGTTAACAATTGCCCAATTAAACCTGCAAAATAGCAAATGTGCAACGGCGGATTTCATACGCTACGCATTGGAAGAAAATATATCAATAGCTTGTCTTCAAGATTATTATAAAACAGAAAATCGACCTTTCGGACTTCCACTGTCAGCTCCTTATTACTCATCACTAGAAAATAACTGCTGCATTATAATCTTAAATCCCTTAATTCGTCATATACAAATACAAAAGAACATCCATTCAATATTCATTAACATCCAACTTGAAACAAACTTTTTAACAATAAGTTCGCAATTCTCTCCTCCATCCGCAGATCTCCAACACGACCTTAACGAGTGGTCAGAAGAAAAAGGCTTCAGCAATTTCCTCTTATTGGCAGGTGACCTGAATGCGCATAGCGTGCTATGGGGGTACAAAAAAGACGACGACAAAGGCCAGAAATTAACTTCACACATGGCTAGCAAAAGACTCATAATAGTAAACGAACCACATAGTCTACCAACATTTGAGTTATTAAACAAAAAAGAGGAAACTATAAGGAAAGGCTGGCCAGAAATAACATTAACATCAATGGCACTATTTCCTTCAGTGGAATCCTGGGTAGTAAAACCTGAAATGGATTTCGCTGATCATAGGCTTATAACATCCAAATTAAATTTAGAAATCCCAGATCAACCATACAGAAGATATCGGACAAAACACACCTCTTTTAAAAAATTCAACATGCAATCAGAAAAATCAATAAAACAACAAAATTTTCACTTCAAAAATGTATCCAACGAAGAAGAATTTGACGAAAAATATCAAGAATTTCAACAAATATTAAAAAACATATGTGATTCAACTCTCAAAAGACGTAAAAGCACCCATCAACCAAAAATTACATGGTGGACAAATAAATTAAAAAAAACGTAACTTTGTTCGTGCATTAAAAAGGAAAGCTAAACTCGCAACAGCCACAACACAAGACATAATAAATTTTAAACAACAACGAGCATTATATATAAAGGCAATATAAGAAGCCAAAAAGCAAGCCTGGATAAATTTCTGCAACCAATCGAAAAATCCCTGTGGAAAAATTAAAAAAATTGCATTCAAAGATTTCCATAAGAAAGAAGTATATGCACTGTCAACTCTAGAAGAAAAAACCTGCACAGCAGAAGAATTTTACGAAACATTAACAACCCAAATTTTTGGCGAATCAATACCTCCAACAGGCCAATATCCTTACACACGAGAAGAAGGAAAACCTCCAAATTTTACTGTCAAAGAGTTACAAAATGCAATCTACACTTTTAATAGAAATAAAGCTCCGGGTCCTGATGAGATTGATCATAACATAATAAGACAACTATTTAAAAATCAGAGAGAAATTCTTTTAGACATGTTTAACATCTTGCTGCACTTGTAGGTGAACTTGTATATTTTTTAAAACCAGCAAAAAAGCCAGACACAGCCTCCTTATATCGTCCGATATCTTTATTACCGATACTCGGAAAAATTTATGAAAAACTTCTTCCAAAAAGAATAAATTTCTCATTACGTAATTCAAAACAACTTCAGCCTTCACAGCATGGATTCCAGGAAGGACGATCCACAGAATCGGCGATTGCAAAACTCTTTTCTCATATAAATTTAAGCAAAAACAACAATAATTATACATCGCTTATTTCTCTGGACTTTAAAAATGCTTTTGACCGACTGCCATGGTCAGATACATTAAATGAGCTACAATTTTTAAATCTTGAACAAGCCTACATAAATATTATACGATCCTTTCTCTTTTTCAGAGGCGCCTTGCCGCATTGGTTGTCAAGAAATATGCATTGGTTTTACAGAGGTTGTTCTCAAGGCTCTTGTTTTGGCCCCTTTCTATGGAGGATTTTTCTAAACAAGCTACTGACACTCTTGAAGGATCTGGGATACAAGGTAATTGCCTATGCGGACGATCTCCTTTTAATAATCTATGGTCAAACACGACGAGAATTAGAACAGATGGGCAATGATATGCTACGAATTATTAGTGACTGGGCAAAAAATACAGCCATGCTATTTTCTTATGATAAATGCATTGTCTTAAATCTCCACCGCCCACAATTCTTAAAAAGAGCACCAAGTTTTAAATTAGATGGACATTCATTAAAGAAAGACAATACAATAGAATATCTAGGAATCACTATAGAAAATACTTTTTCCTTTCTACCACACCTGCACAAGAAACGGTCTGAAATTAACATAATTTCACAAAACCTATTAAAATTTGCGTCTGCCTACAGAGGTTTATCAAAACAAATCCTGAAAATATGGTATCTTCATATATTAGAAAAAAAAAAAGTTATGCCTCACCTTGCTGGTTCCCTTATTTACAACCCTCACACGGTAAAAGACTCTTGTCATCAATTCAAGCTCAATGTCTCCTTCTTGTGTCTAGAGCCTATAAGAAAACTTCCACAGCAGCGCTGAACGTACTATGTGGGATAATGCCGCTTGCAATTCAACTCAGTACATTATCAACAATAGGCCAAGTGCTACGTTTAGGAATTTCTAAGGATGAATATCAGTCGCAATTCTTTCAACTAAAAATATCTTCCTCGTTAACTGCACCATATGTTAATTATCTGCACATATTAGAAGGGAATCCAGACACCTTCTCAACGCTCATCTTTACAGATGGTTCTAAATCTGATCAAGGAACTGCCTATGCCTTCTGTTCATATAAAAATAAAAAATGCATTCACACACACCAGGTTAAACTACAGCATAATAACTCAATCTTACAAGCTGAGCAGTTAGCTATAGGGGGAAGTGGGGGACATTGATACATGGGGCACATTGATACACCCCCTGTACTGCACACATGGTCATCACAGGAAGTTTCACAACAGCTCCAAAAGGTGATACTAGTGCACTCAACTATATACAGAAAGTTTTGGAATGATTCAGTTGTTTGTTGAAATGGGATGAGTGATTAATTGTTTTTGTAGGTCAAAAGTAAATTTGAGTTGTACAATTGAAATGGTATTATACAACTGTTACAAAATTTTCAACCGAAAAAAATACTCTCTCTGGCAAGTAAAACTACTCTTTATCAGTTTCTGATTCTTTTTTGTTAGGTAAATTATGAAGTATTGGATTTGAGACTCATTTTATTCAAAATGGCTGTATGGGGCACATTGATACAATCTTTTTCGGGGCACATTGATACAACCTAAATCTTTTTCCATCTCATTTTTTCATTACCTTTTATTATTATTTTTTTTTTTTTTTGACAATGCACTCCTTAATCCAACCATTTTTCGCTAAAAATTTTTAATATTAGTTTTTATTCAAGTGAAATAACTTTAATTTCTTTATATTAGAACATTTTATAGTATTTTTGCAAAGAGAAGACGTACGAACTTACCCAACATATAGTGCTAGTAGAACTAATTAAAAAAAAAGACGGCAGCCTGAAAAATCTCAAATTTATATCATTTCTCCAGAAAAAAAAGTATTTTCTACATGAAAAGTGTTACGTAAGAGAAACAAGCTGCAGAACAGCACAGGATAATTATATTAAAAACAGAATTTTTAATATAATTATCCTTTATTTTCTGTATATAAACCGATTTATAAAAAGAAAACTTGGTAATTTTTCATCTTTCCTAAAAAAAATGTAAAGCTGGGGTTGAAGTATCAGACATGACCAAGTTACTACTGCCAATAATCAGACAAGGAACAGCCAGAACATCAGGTCATTAAACATTTCATTTTGGTTGCTTTAATATTGCTTACAAATGAAGTGTGGGTGATTTAAATTTTTTAAAATAATATAAAATGGTTTGTTAACTATTTTTTATGAAAAATATGCATTGGTGTTATTTTGTCTCCATTTTTCCCAGACGTATCAAAGTGTACCAATCTGCCCCGGAGATGGGGCACATTGATACAAATTACTTTTTTTGATTTTTTTAAAATTACATGCAAAAATAATATATAAAACAACGATTGTACATTTATAACACACTACACAAGTTTTGCTGACATCACATAGAAAAATAACTTGACATTTCTGCTTTCTAGACACCAAACAAATTTTTAGAAAAAAGCTGTATCAATGTACCCCACTTCCCCCTACTAGATGCCATAAAATGGGCAGATTCCTCTATCATGGAGAAATATATCATCTTCACTGATAATCAATCAAGCCTGCACCTAATGGAAGATATTGTCACAACAGATTTCATAAACTCACAAATAATTAAAAAGCTTCAAGAAACAAAGAAAAATATTCAATTCCAGTGGATAAAAGGTCATTCAGGATCATATGGCAACGATCATGCGGATGCACTAGCAAAGAACGCAATAACACAAGAAGGTGTGCAAGAGAAATATCATCCACTCCCAGCTTCTTTTCTTAAAAATATATTAAAGCAGAAAGCTCTTTCCCAATGGCAAATGGACTGGGACTGTTGCAATGTAGGGAGATACACATATGCCCTTCAGCCAAAAGTAAATTTAAACACTATATTACCTCATTAAAATCTTTATATATTTGCAACCAATCATGGACCTTTTCCTACATATCTTCATAAAATTAAAAAAGCTCCGACTCCATTCTGCACATGTGGCAAATTAGGTACTTCAATTCATTATCTAACTGAATGCACATTAACTTCCTTATTTCATATTCGAAAATCCAGAACCATACAACTACAGCAGTGGTTCAACATTGTGCAAAAAACTCCATCTCTCTACTCCAAAATAATAGAATGTGTCAAGATTATAGAAAATAATGAACATATTTTTCAAAGTACAAACAATAATTATGAGGATTCTGATCCCGAACCATAGCTACGGTAATCTGTACAAAAATTTCTACAACTCTCTCTTGTCTTATAAAAACAACTCTCAACAAATTACTCATAGACGTGTAAATAGAACATTTAACAACTATTTTATAGACTTGTAAATAGAACATTCAATAGCTCAGTTATAGAGTTGAAAATAATCTTTTTTTTTAACAACATTAAAAACTGTAAACATTATTTTCATATTGTTAAAAAGATTATGCCATGTTCAAACATTGTTAAATAATGTATTTTTTTTTATAAAGTTGCAACGCGGGATCTGGAAGCCTATGCCGATTGGTGGGTTATCCCGCGCTGCTGAATATGAAAAGTTGGGTGTATGAGAATCCCGTACCATCAATTAAAGATTTAGCATCCAGGAATCTTTCAAAGCGGGAGGAATTGCATGCGACACCACTGTCAAGCATGTCGAATTACTTCTGATCGTAATTTCGAACATCTTTTCTAGTAAAACATTTAAAAAACTGTTTTATGTCATATTAACGTGTTGCTGTTTCTCTGCTTGTTTCTGTTTTTTTTCTCTCTGCTTCATTTAATCATAACTCGCAAAAAATACATTTTCAGCGTTACATTCCGACGTGATTCCGTGTCGCTTTCGCATCTCTAACACTTCCTGGAAGTATGGTAGTCTGGTAGTAAAACACCCAGGAGTAATGCCATTGAAATGTCGGAGATGTGTCGGAAGCGCCCTCTATGAAAAAATGAGGACACCACAGCTGTAAGTCATTTTGAATAAAATAATTACCAAGGGAATGACCTACACGCAAACTGCAACAAAATCGATTAATTTGTCCAATATTTATGAGCGTTTAAAATCTACCCCTCGGTTCACAGTTAAATTTTTGCTAGTTAACCGATCCCCATATTTCAGATTTTGGGCATAAAATTTAATTTAAAGTCTAAACTTTGGAATAATTTCAACCCCATGCACAAAAGAACGGCAAAAAGTATTTTTTCGTTACTCTACAGTCTAAAGCGCCTTCTATAGATAATTTTCGAACTTAACCTTTAAAATTAAAAAAATTAAAAATCGTGATATAAAGAATGATTTTAGAGAAAACCGCAAACAAATCGACCCTTTTTTCTAATTTTTATCAGCGTTTGATTTTTTGGACCTTAAACTTTAATGCCCCCTAGCTGCTATAGAATACGTTTGCGCCCCATGGTTTCCTATTTAATAATGTTTGTCTTTATGTCTACTATCACCCCTCAAAGTTTGTCGGTTTTGTAGGGAAACACCCTGTATATATATATATATATATATATATATATATATATATATATATGCATACATATTGTCGTTTATGCAGTAGCTGGATGACCAAAGAACTTGCTGGAAAAAAAACTAGTTAAATGGACCATTTTTAAGAGATCTATAATAAGGGACCCTAAAAGAATAAACTGAAAATTAAAAATAGTACCCTAACATGGAAAATGTTAGAATTCTTTAGTATGTAACACTTTAGATCTACAATTAGTCAAAATAAAGTAAGGGATAAGGTACTTGTAACCTCTATGGACAGTGCTCTGAATATGGATATTTTTAAAAGTAATAATTTTGATCGAGAGATGGCTCAACATGTCAGCTAAGAAAAGCAGTTGAAAAGATAATTAAGGCTGGAAAGTGCAAAAAAGCGCCCGCTCGCCATTTAGTCAAAAATTTTTTGTTTCGAGGTGTGCTGATCGTAATTTCTTGTAAGCTTAAATTCTTATTAGATATGGTAAAATTACATTAAATATTAAAAAGTGGAGTATTTTAGAAAGCTAATAAAACATATTTTCGATTGCTATTGCATATTTTGCTCAAAAATATTTTCTTTATTTATTTGTTTCAAGATTTAGTAAAACTTCACCCGGTTCCCAATATGGACAGCTTATCTCCCCATCGACTCCAACTATAAGAAGAAAGAAGACTCAACGTTGCCAGGCAATGAATACAAAAGGCATCAAAGTGGTAAAATCTTTGTTCAACAAGATGCCATATGAACAATCTCCCAAAAAGTCTTCCTCCTAAAAGCCCTTGCAGAAAAATAAAAAAAGCTCCCCCCCCCCCAGTAGGATATCTGTTGGCGAAATCGCAAGTACTGATGGTGTGACTTCCTGAACAAAGAAGAGCTAGTACTGCTTATTATGCAGTATTGATGCTGTTTCAAACATGCGGTCATGCATCAAATGTGGCAGATATGTCCATGAGGACTATGTGGTCTTACTGCACATGATGAAATTATTTGTTTGATGATTTTTATTTGTTTATACTGTGAGGACTGAGTAATATCAGATGTAAATTCTACAGACATATGCAATAAAGCTAAGCAAAATCAACAATATTATTTCATAAAACTTAGTAGTTACTAAGGGGCTTTACATGGGTTTTTGAAGGGCCATATCCGAAAATAACACCTCCCCTTCTTAAGTGCATGTTCTGAAGATATTTACTGTTCCCCCTCCTCCTCCGAAATGCATTAAGATATTTTTTTTTTATTCCCTATTCTCTAAAATCCTTTGGAAGAGTGGCTCTTCCATACACCCTGTGTAGAAAGTCAATAAGGAGCAACCTGTTCATAATAGGGGCAGGTAGTTCCTTATATAGACACTTGTAAACATTTTCTGTTTTTATCATTGAAATTAAACTAGAATAATTACAAGGTCGGAAATTTTAATAATGATAGTCAATAGTCCAAGGATAGTGGTCACTTATTTTTGGAGTCCTATGACTTGTATATGGGGGTGAAAAAAATGTTCCGTAAAATGGGGTGAATAGGAACAGCGGGGTGAATAGGAACGAAACTTCCCGGTCATACAAACAAATTCATTATAAATATATGTGATGATATTTTTAGTTGCCAATTTTTTTACAAGAAGGTAATAACATTAAGAGTTGGGAAATTCAGTTTTGACATGTTTGCACAGCTATTGGGGTATATAAAAAAACTTCAACAGTATCCTCAAAAACCTCATTTTTTTTCAAAGTCTTCAAAACTTTGTATGTAACTACAGTATTTTTCGTATTCTAAACCTAAGAGAGGGGATTTTTAATTAATGATAGACCTGTAAACGATATGCTATATTAAATTTTATTTATTTCTAAACTACATAATAAAAAAATGAAAAATGGCTTGTAACATCAGAGGTTTAAGATTTACGGGGTGAATCGGAGCGCGTTTCTCTCATGGTTTATTTTTCTATACAGTAATAGTTTCATGTAATATATGAAAATATATGTATGAATATGTATTGTAACAATATTTTGTTCGTTTTAATTACTTGAAAAGTTTAAAAGTGCCAAGAAAGTACTTGATTAAACAAAAAAAGTCAACGCCTAATCCAACAGACATGGAATACATAATAAAAGAATTTAGAAATACCAAATTAATTAGAAAAACTGCACAGAATTATTCTCTGACATCCACAACATTACAAAAATATCTCAAAATGGAAAACCAATAAAAAAAATAGGTATGCAAACAGTACTAAGGGCTGGGGATGAGGGGGTATTAATAGATCGTATTAATACATGCAGCGATTGGGTCTACTCAATAGATTCACTTACCCAATGACTATTAGTAAAGGATAACACGGAACAGGGTTGAATTTGTATCAAATTTTACTTCTGCAATTCGAATATAATTTCTTAAAATGAATTTAAATTTTTCCTGATTTCAAAGTTGTTTTCTAATTTTTAAAAAGACATATCTTTATTTGTATATAAAATAAAAGCTTGGTTTCACAGTGACTATGTGTTCCTATTCTTCCCTTATCGTTATTACCTGTTTTTATCATCCCTATTAAAGTTTGAATCGGAATAAATAAATATTATAACACTTGTTCTGATTCACCCCTATCTGCGGGGTGAATCGGAACACCATTAAAAATGTAAATAATATATATATAAACAGTAAAAATGTTTCGTTTTTGCTTAAAAATTAAAGAACTAAACAAGACCAAAGTTTCTAGTAGAAAAATAAAAGAATTAAAAAATCAGTTGTTGCTTTTTTTAACGTTAAATTTGAAAAGTGTTCCGATTCATCCCATTTTACGGTATTTTCCTTAGGGTGTCCATATTGGGTACAGGTACCTTATGAATTATTCGTCAGAATAATATTTTAAAGAAATGCATAAAAAATTGGGTAAATGAGTTAAAAAAGGGCCTAGGACCACAACAAAAATATAAAGGTGTGCATACTAAAAGATGAGTTCAAAACTCAACTTTAAAATTATGCACTGAGAAGGTGGGAAAATGAGGAAGTGAAATATGCATGGCGAACAAAAAATTCAAGAGTCCTGAACCAGGCCATACGGGAACATAGGGGTCCCCAAGGTCTTAACACATTCGCTGCCGATCACGCGCTGGCGCGTGATATGGCGCCAACATTACGGGACCACTCACGCGCCAGCGCGTGATGTGAGGTGATGTCCAATAGCCAATTACGCTCTGGCACGGGAAAATCTTTCACTGATTCTTTGTATTATTGATATCAAAAGTAAATCGGCTTCAGGGAAAAATCCACTTCTACAGTGCGGCATTAACTATCATCACATCTTCACGTAAGTGGCAGCGAACGTGTTAAATGGAATGTAAGAACTTGGAAATAACTAAATAGAAAAAAGGGTCCCAAAAATGGAAAGTGGATTAAGAAGGGGCAGTTTAATAGTAATTTATGTAAAAAAGTCAAGGGGCCCCAAGAAGCCAGGAACTTATTTTTGATGCAGTAGGATATAAAATATTTTTGTAGTTATTAAAATAATGGGAGGACTCTAAAACTATGTTAAATAAAATTGCAAGCAATTCGGATCATTTAAAAAGAAGTAGAGCCCAGGGCCCCAAGGACGCCCCAACATGGACTCTAACACGAAAACATGTTAAAATGTTTTAGTTCATAGTGCTTTAGATCTACAATTAGTCAAAATATAGAGAGTAGATAGATATTAGTCAAAATATATATAGGGTATAAATTATTCGTTAAAATATTATTTTAAAAAAAAGAACAAATTGATTGGGTAAATGTTTAAAAAGAGGACACTAGGGTCCCAATAAAAATATGAGAGTGTTGGTTCTGGAAGAAGAGTCTAAGACTCAATTTTAAAATTTTGCACTGAGAAGATGAGAAATTTAGGGAATGAAATAATTTTCCCTCTCAACATGTTCAAGGGGCCTAGGGCTGGGCCCTATGATTTCCTAAGAGGTTACAGTTTTTTATATGTAATGTTAAAATTTGAAAATATCTAAATGGATAAAGAATACTAATACTGAAGATCGGATTAAAAGGAAGCAATTTATTAACAATTTATTATTACAAAAACTTCAAGATACCATGCACTGGGGTTTAATGGGCAGGAATGTTTCGCATGTAGTTGGGTATAAACATAATTTTTGTAGATATTGAGATAATGGAAAGACGCTAAAACTATGTTAAATAAAATTTCATGCAGTTTGAATTATTTTGAAAGAAGCTGTTCCATGGGCCCCAAGAAAGCAATTAATATTAACTGGTAGTTGCTGATTGGGGATCGGGAAACTCACAGTTTTATTGTCTAATTGCACAGTAAAATGTGTATTATGAAATTTACACACCAATTTACACATTAGTCAAATCGTTTTTATATCATCGATTTACACGTTTTTGTGTGTAAATTTACACATTTATTTTTAACGTGTAGTCAAAATTAAGCATAGGGTATGAATTATTCGTTAGAATAGTATATTTTTGAAAATACACTAACAGAACAAAAAATTTTTTTAAAAAGGGCCCTAGGACTAAAAGGGATTAAAAATCACATAGAAATTGCACTGAAAATCGCATTAAAAATCACTGAAACTTAAAAATCATAGCAGAAAAAATTTAGTAAATTACGTTAAAAGCTTGAAGCAATTTTCTTTTTATCTATCTCAAAAACAGCCACAAAATGTGGAGAAATACTAAAAATCGCATTAAAAAATTCGTTAAAATTTCAATCTCTGTACAAGTTCCGAATAAACTTTATTGAAAAGAAATCTAAATTTACTATACTGGATTAAAAAAATGAAACCGTATTCCTTTCACTAATGAGGAAAAACCGCCTCGAAACATAAAAAGAACACTAAAAATCACCTAAAAATTAAATTAAAAGATCTAATCAAAAAAACAAAAATTGGGCTTAATGGTGCAAAACATCATATAAAGAGGTACTTTTCCCACAAATTTTGTAACTCCACGTGAAGCGATCTCTTCAGCACAGCAATGACACACCCAGAAACTTCTCTCTTTATTATTATAGATATTCAGACACTATTCTAACTAGGGAAGTGCACGAAGTGTGAGTCACCGATTTTGACAAAAGTGGTATCGTTGGAAAGATCTCATCGAGAGCAGCAAAAAACTCAATGGAACTACCCGTCGCAAATGAGTCGTTATCGAGATATCCAACAATATATGTGACGCAACTAGCGCATATTTAATGGGGCACCGTAAAAAAAATTAGTCTCGATTTTAACTATAGTGGCATCATTGAAAAGATACCATCGTGAGGATTAAAAAACTCAATGGAATCACCGGTCGGAAATGAATTGTTTTCGAGATATTCGACAATTTGTGACACATTTTTAATACACACTTCTAGGAAACTGTATTAAGTGACAGAAATTGTCGGATAGATCGAAAATCGCTCGTTTCAGATGGTTTGTTCCTTTGAGTTTTTTACTTCTCACAATGATATCTTTGCAACGACACCATTTTCATTATAATCTAGAAAAAAATTTGTGCGGTCCCCCATTAAGTATACACTAATTAAGTGACATAAATTGCCGGATATTTCGATAACGGCTCATTTGCGACGTGTAGTTCCGTTGAGTTTTTTACTGCTCTCGATGAGATCTTTCCAACGATATTACTTTTGTCAAAATCGGTGACTTATACTTTTTGCACTTCCCTAGTTATTGCAATTTCCCAGAAGTGTGCATTAAAAATGTGACACAAATTGTCGGATATCTCGAAAACAATTCATTTCCGACGGGTGATTCCATTGAGTTTTTTAATCCTCACGATGATATCTTTTCAACGATACCACTTTAGTTGAAATCGAGACTAATTTTTTTTACGGTGCCCCATTAAGTATGCGCTAGTTGCGTCACATATATTGTCGGATATCTCGATAAAGACTCATTTGCGACGGGTAGTTCCATTGCGTTTTTTGCTGCTCTCGATGAGATCTTTCCAACGATACCACTTTTGTCAAAATCGGTGACTCACACTTCGTGTACTTCCCTAGTAAGTGTAATTTCACATTTATGAATCATTCAAATAAACGTACAGTTAAGAATGACCTGGGCTATTTTACTTAATATTTTTCTTTCTTTAAAAATGCATTTTGGTATGAGATTAACATGTGTAAGACGTTTTGATATGTAAAACGTCCTCAAAATGGGATACGCTGTATTTTTTTTTAAATCAAATTAGATGATTGTGTCCCTGGTTTATTATTCAAACATATTTCAGTTTGACTGTTTACTATCACAATACTTATATTAATGAACTAATTAAGGTATTTCTTAAACATCACTGATTGGATCCAATAAAATGATTTACTAAATTCATTAATCCACTAACGTAATAAAAGAATTACGAAATATTTAAGGTTTATCATTTAAAACAGCAGCAGGATTAAGTGTTTTTGTTAAAATAATGTTTAAAGATATTAAAGAGTATTAATAGCTTTTTTATGTACCCCAATGAAAGCATAAAATTCTCCATTTTGTACCATGTTTACATTTTTGCCATCATAAATTTACAGAATTTCACTCCTAAGTGCTCTGCACGTTAAAGAATTGTTTTTATAAAAGTTCTTTAATAAATGAAGGCTCAATTATTTTAAGATTTATAAAAATGTATCAGCACCATTAATGTGCAAATATTAAGAACGCATGATAAATTTTCTTTTAAAATGTTTGCTGTAACGAGTTTATTTACTGAATTGAGAATTTTCTAAATATATCTAATATTTCTAACAAATGGTTAATTTAAAAACTGCTCTAGAAAAAACAATGTTTTAATATTTTAAGATTCAGGTCTCCACACTCTAGTCGCGTGTGGTTATTTATTAAAAACTGCTAAAAAAAAGACTTATAAAAATGTATGATGCAAAAATATTTACTTATACAATCAATGAATATTTTGTTGCAATGTACATGTGTGTAATTGTAATATTTATATTAATTTTCTAACACAACTCTTGAATTTTGTGAAAAAATCAACCCAACAAGCATAGGATTGGGAAAACATAGTATACATATGCAACTCAAAACTGTGCCGTAAAAAGATTTTTCATTAAATAAAAGGAAAAAAGAAACGAAAAGAAACAAGGAAAGCGATTTTCACAGCTACACCTCGCGTACTCTCACATTAAATGAAAGCTGATTAACTCTTCTATGATGGTGCCAAATCACTTGTCGCTTGTGAAACGACTTTTGAAACAATCTCTATGTATTTTCAATTCATAAACTTAAAATTGTTCTTGAATCCACTTGTTCCAAGTTTCAAATGTTTAACTTGAGTTGTTCTTGACTTATAACAATTTAAATAGGAGAAATGACGAAAAAGCCCATCACGAAAAAAAGCATTTTCACAAGAAGTCATTTCTAAAACAAGCATTGCTTGAAAGCTAGATTTTAAAAACAAACCTAAACGAAAAAGTAATGTTTCCTGCTATAATTAAGATAGAAACATGATTTAAACGACATTCTAAGCAGAAAAAGCAGAGCATTTTGAATGAAGTAAATTGTTTTTAGAAAATTTAAAGACTTGTGTGTCCCGTACCCCCTTAACCCCTTGTAGACAAGCACCACATATACATGCCGCGAAAAGGCTTAAAAATTTATATTGAATTATTTATAAATTTAAAACTATATAAAAAAGAATATAATTGAAGGGAAGAAGTAGTGAAATACGAATAAGAAACGGATACTTTCACAAGAATTCATAAAAGGAAGTGAAAATCGTGCGATGAAAGCAAAACAGGCGTTTTAATTAATAAATGTGACTATCGCGCAGATATGCAAGTTTAAAAAAAAATACATTATTACTTCTTTTTATGCATGTTTATCAAACTAAATTAATTCGTTTCATTTAGTATATTAAAATATTTTTGAGCACAATCTAATCATTTTTCATAAGCATTCACCGTAAATTTACTGACATTTCCTCTTAATCGATTTCATATTTTTAAAAACATGACATACAAGAGAAAGAAAATGAAATCTCAATAATCATTGCAAGGAAAAAAAATAAATTTAAACTTATTTAACATCAAATAATCATAGCAAACAATCAATGCTTTATACGCTGTATAATTATTATTACTATATAATATACAGTAATGAAAATAATTTAATGAATAATTAATATAATTAAGCCATTATTTTTAAGTATTATTAAACTTTTTCCTTTTCGTTAAAAATATACTTCTTAGTGCGAGAAATATCGATGGCAAACTGAAAAAAAAGATTACAATCTGACAATATTTGCAAATAATTGGTTTAATGCTAAAAAATTATTCAGAAAATAAATTATCACTTATTCGCTCTTTCATGCTGTTGTGACAATATTAAAGGGAAAATAATCCTTCTTTATGAAAATATTTAGTCACCGTAAGCATATATTTCTTTATTAACGTTCAATTGAAAAAAGAAATGGACACTGGGCAATATTCCAAAAAAAGTTCTACTTCTTTTTTAAGATAAAAATCTATTAAAAGTGGCGATAAGCGAATCTCGATAGCTATTTCACGATTTCTTTTTGAACATCTAAAGTTATTTTTACAGTGTTATTTTATATTATTACATCCCATTTAATTACAGCACTGTTATATGTATTAGGCGATTAAAAAAGGTCGATTTTTATTTCTGAAGGATTTTGAATAGTTCTTTTATTTCATGGAAGAGAACAATGAAACTAAATCTTAAAAAATTAATTTTAATCCATTGAATTTTTAGAAATTAACAATACTGCATGTTATATTTATTATAAAAGATATTATTATAGAATTCCAAAATTAAAATATTTATTATAATTTAACTTATCATCTCATTTTCGAATGTCTTATGCTTTGAGTTAAAAACCATATTACGTAGTGAAATCTATGACAATGGAAAAAATCTGAAACAGGAATCTGTCTTAAGGGACTCACAATCTTTCAATTTTCAAAATGTGACATAAATATTAATTTTCCTTTTTTTTATACAATATGTTATGACATGTGAATTTATATGAACATCCGATAATTACAAATATGCAAATAAGGCTTTTTGCTGCTTACCTTTCCTTAATCGTTCAGATTAACAATCTCTAAATTTCTGTATCACAGTTCGTATTTTTTTTATTAATCTGTATGTTTATACTGCTAAAATGTAAAAATATATTTGGTTAGTTGCATGATTTTTTTTTCATTGGCCTTTTTTAATATGAGTTTTGTAAAATTAGAGATCAGGTTATGCTATAACATGAAAAAGTTTTTTCTTTTTTTATCTATAATAGTTGACTGAAAAATCTTTCTAGCGCTATTTTTACAAATATTATGGCAGATATTTTTTCCACATAAATTTGATAATCTTTTGGCATTCCGGAGATATAAGAAGAGCATAATTAACTTTAAAAATATGTGTATCTGTAAAAGGAAAGTGTTTTTACAATTTCATTTAATTTTTTATATTGTACGCGCCTAATTTTCTATTTAATTTCTCAGAACATTATAACTTATGGAGTTTTTTACTACTCGACAAAATGCATTATGAAATACTTAACTAAAAAAGATTAGTAAATGGGTAGGAAGTCCCAATGCCTGATTATTTATGAAGGTAGGAGGAGAAATCCGGCATACAAGAAAACGTGTCAGTTATAGAAATTTTACCCCCAGGTTTTTCTTAATCCATGTTGCATATATATGTCAGTAAACATATTTTTTTGTTCTCCCGCATATTCTTAAGATGGAGAATTTATGCGGCATAAATAGTTTCATATGTGGTTACAACAAGGTGATTGCGATCTACACTGAAAAAAAGCTGCGTCAGAGGTTCTAGACAATGTCCGAAAAAAACGGACTTTATGGCTGTATTAATGATATTTGCCATTACATTAACGGTTTTTGCCCGTAAAACACAAAAAATTACGGGCGTTGACCGTTTATGTGAAAAAGTGACATATTCCGTAATTTTACTGGATAATTCACAGTAAAGTACCGTAAATTTACATTTTTTTTCTTTTAGAGTGTAGCACGTAAGGACATTATATGATTGGTTAACCCTTTCCGGCGCACTACTCTTTAAAGTTGGAATTTAAAGAAAAAAAATTAGGCAATCTATTTAGGCCTAGAGGAGTACACAGGTATTGTTTTCTAAAGATTGCACTAACCATTTTAATTATACAGCTGTTGCCGAAGTGGTAACCTCCCATAAGAAAAGCATTGATAAGCGCAGTGAGAAGAGCATTGCTGTGAAGCGCGTGTTACAGTAAAACATTTTACCTATTATTTAAAAACAGTAGAGTTTGATCTCTGTGGTGCTGCCATCTAGAACTCATAAGAAATATTTAAAGTAGCCATTAGAGTAGTTTTTAAAATAGGGAGTTTTTGTGTCTCTAAACAGAGGGAACTTTAGGTGTTGCCGACCCGGCAACACTGCGCGTTAAGGGCTTTTGATCACACTTACATGTGGGGCTTACACTCACATAAGGGCTTTTGATCACACTTACATGTGGACCAGCAAACATGGTGCGCACAGATTTTGATGACTTAAAAGTATGTTGTAAGGGTCATACCATTAACTATTTTGGCAAAAGGGTTTCTTTAAATGGGAGTTAGTTTTTGAGAAATTAGGGGTTAAAATTCAGAGTATATTTTAAATACCATTGGTATGGCTGCTCCGTGTGGGTTCCTGGCACTGCAGCAACGTGCAAGTCTGCGGACCCGAAGGTTGCGAGATAGAATCCGTCTTGAGCTTTTTTTTACTTATTTTTATAGTTTTTTAGATTTTACAAATTTTAAGCAGAATCGGGAATTTTACAGATTTGAACCTTTTGATATATTCTTAAGGGGACAGTTTACATTTACAACATTTTATTATTATTATTATTTAAAAAAATTGGTTCAAGTGGTGAACTGATTGCATTTCAGTGATCAACTAATACTACATTTTAGAATAAATAAATAAATAAAAATGCATATTTAATTAAAGTTTATAAAAAGTATAAGAAAATTTAAATATTTTAAAATCCATACTACTATAAATACGTATTAATATTTTTAGATTACTCAATCACTTTTTTTAGATTCTCAAAAGTGTATTACACATAACGTCCATGGATTTTCGGATAATCTAATATTTCATTTAATATAAGCTTGTTATTGATACGTGTAGTGTAGAGTGGGCAAATCTAACATATTTTCATATACACTTTTATTTAAAATAATAATAATAATAATAACCTTAAAGCTAATTCTATGTAGATATGTAACCCATACTTAATAAATAACATGTACAAAATTTTAAATCTCTATATTAAATTAAAAAACAAGTCTTAGCATTTTTAAAACATGAAAGTGAAGAAAACATGAACATAGAGAGGGAGAGAAAAAAAAAAAGTTTAAAGTTTTAAATTGTGTGGTAATTGCGCTGGTTGTATAAACAAAATTCACAAATTGTCATATAGGTAAAAATGAGGTTTTACAATATTCACAATTAAAAAGGCTTTCATTTAATATTTAAAATTTTTAAAACAAATATCGATCAACTTTGAGGTAAATTGTCCCCTTAAAAACTTTACGTTTATCAATTTTTCGAAAAAATTAATAATTTTTTTTCAGAAATTTTTAATGTAAACACTAGTCGGATTTAATTTATGTCTGAAATTTTATTTATTAAAAACTTGTATAAATTTACATACTTTATGATCCTTAAATACTTCATTCGTGATAAATATAATAAAAAATACATTAAAAGATTAAAACAGGAAAAACTTTAATCAACATTTGTATAAGAGCAGATATAAGGTCAACAAAAGAAATTTATTGTATTCTGATATAACCGATGAAAGGAAAGAAGACGATTAAAAATAAGAAAAAGACAAATATATATATATATATATGTATATATATATGTATGTAGGTATCACAAATTTTACCTGCTTTACAGACAATTTTGGCAATCCTGTTGAATTTTTATGAATCATATAATGTTTTGATTTGCTACAAAAAAAAAGTTTTAAATGCAATCTGCTATTTCTTATTTGTGCAAACGATAAATGTTGTTAAGGTTGAACTTTGGAGATGAATTTATTTTCAGAGCATTGAAAATTTGGATAACTGGTAAAAACTTATATTTTAGCATTACTGCATTACTATTTTATTACTCTTTCGAAGATATGCATTATTTGAAATATCTAATACTAAATAAGTTTGAGAAATTGCTCCCAAAATTATTTTTTTTTTACAGAAAAAAATTACATTATTTATTTTAAACTCTATAAAATAAAAAAAAAGCTATAGAAAAAAAATGTTATTTCAGAACTGTGCTTAAAATAAAAAATGTAAATAATAATTAATAAAAAATGTTTTTAGGCATAAATTAGTTTTGCAGTTTTGTCAATAACAAAAAATAAAGTTTCATGAAAAAATTCGAAAATGTAAATGTAATTTACTAAGAAATTATCAAAAGCTGTAGAATTCCCATTCTGCTTAAAATTTGTAACATTTAAAAACTCTAAAAATAAGTTAAAAAAAACTTAAGACAGTTTTTTTTGGGGGGGAAAACTGCGTATACTTATTATACGGATGGTTCCAAGCTGGTTGGTGAGAGGGTAGCCTGTGCCTATAACCTCGCCACTAGGGACGGCATTTTTGAGGACGGAAGGTTCCGCATCTCTCATGGGTCTACTGTTTTCACAGCCGAGGTCCATGCGATCAAGGAGGCGATTTCGGAATCTCTTCGGTGATGTGCGGTGAACTCTATATCTACTCGGATTCGAGATCGGCGCTTCAGGCCCTTTACTCCTTGGTGCCTAGGCACAAAGCAGTAGCCGAAATGAGAAACCTGGTGAGATCGGCGAGGTAATGTAAACACTAGTCGGATTTAATTTATGTCTGAAATTTTATTTATTAAAAACTTGTATAAATTTACATACTTTATGATCCTTAAATACTTCATTCATGATAAATATAATAAAAAATACATTAAAAGATTAAAAAAGGAAAAACTTTAATCAACATTTGTATAAGAGCAGATATAAGGTCAACAAAAGAAATTTATTGTATTCTGATATAACCGATGAAAGGAAAGAAGACGATTAAAAATAAGAAAAAGACAAATATATATATATATATATATATATGTATATATATATGTATGCAGGTATCACAAATTTTACCTGCTTTACAGACAATTTTGGCAATCCTGTTGAATTTTTATGAATCATATAATGTTTTGATTTGCTACAAAAAAAAGTTTTAAATGCAATCTGCTATTTCTTATTTGTGCAAACGATAAATGTTGTTAAGGTTGAATTTTGGAGATGAATTTATTTTCAGAGCATTGAAAATTTGGATAACTGATAAAAACTTTTATTTTAGCATTACTGCATTACTATTTTATTACTCTTTCGAAGATATGCATTATTTGAATTATCTAATACTAAATAAGTTTGAGAAATTGCTCCCAAAATAATTTTTTTTTTTACAGAAAAAAAGATTACATTATTTATTTTAAATTCTATAAAATAAAAAAAAGCTATAGAAAAAAAATATTATTTCAGAACTGTGCTTAAAATAAAAAATGCAAATAATAATTAATAAAAAATGTTTTTAGGCATAAATTAGTTTTGCAGTTTTGTCAATAACAAAAAATAAAGTTTCATTAAAAAATTCGAAAATGTAAATGTAATTTACTAAGAAATTATCAAAAGCTGTAGAATTCCCATTCTGCTTAAAATTTGTAACATTTAAAAACTCTAAAAATAAGTTAAAAAAAACTTAAGACAGTTTTTTTTGGGGGGGAAACTGCGTTTACTTATTATACGGATGGTTCCAAGCTGGTTGGTGAGAGGGTAGCCTGTGCCTATCACCTCGCCACTAGGGACGGCATTTTTGAGGACGGAAGGTTCCGCATCTCTCATGGGTCTACTGTTTTCGCAGCCGAGGTCCATGCGATCAAGGAGGCGATTTCGGAATCTCTTCGGTGATGTCGCGGTGAACTCTATATCTACTCGGATTCGAGATCGGCGCTTCAGGCCCTTTACTCCTAGGTGCCTAGGCACAAAGCAGTAGCCGAAATGAGAAACCTGGTGAGATTATTTTATAGTTAATTAGAGGTGATTTTTCAGCAATTTATTTTAATCATTCTGTGAGCTATTAACTTTAAAAATACTGTAGTTTTTATAAAGTCATTTTATAATCAAAAATTAAAAAATATATAAGATTTTATAACCGTAGAATCACTGCAGTTAATTTGAAGTTATTTATTATCCAATCATAAATTTAGAAGTACACTTTCTAATGTGTCTCTATTATATATAACTGTGTCCGATAAAATCAGAGATTTTAATCGGAGAAAAATAATTTCAATTATACTTCAAAATCGAATTAGGGATTTCCCATCCCATCCACTCACTTCCTTAGCGAAATTTTTTTTAGTTTCTACTTTATTTTGTTAGTTCCTAAATTATAAGTTTTAATGTGTTAAAATCCATCTTTTTTTAAAATTAAGCATGGGCGTATCTATCTATGCTTCCTTCTCCCTAACTTAAAATTCTTAGTTCCTTTATTATTTTAAGCTAAGGGGAAAAAAAATCAATTTCACTAAGTTACATTTCAAAATCCAGCGAGTGGTAGTTAACTACCTATGCCTCCTGCCTACAACGGAAATTTATTCGTTCCTTTATTTTAAGTTACTCTGAGCGAATATATAATGCTATGTTTATCAAAATCAGAGAAAAAATATATTACGTTCAAAAGTTATGAGGGACAATGGGCATTTCACTCAGCAGGCCCTTGATGGGAAATTTCTCCTTATTTTTTATTGTAAATTACTTGAAAATTATACATTTTACTATGCTTTTGAAAATAGAAAAAAAAGAAAATTTTGTTAATTGTTTTTATTTTATTTTATTTCATTTAGGGAAGAGGCAACAGCACTCTTCTACCTTCCTCATCCTAAAAGAAAATTCTTAGTTTTCTTATATTTTAAGCTAAGAAAAAAGATTAAAATTTAGTATGTTTTTAAAAAATCGGAGAAAAAAAATTAGTTAAATTTCAAAATCGGGGGAGGGAAAATTGCTCATCTATGTCCCCTTCACCTAACGGAATTTTTTTCTTTATTTAATTAAAATTACTCTAAAACAATAAATGTTATTATGTTTTTAGGATGAGCGAAGCGAATCCTCTACTAGGCCACTCAAATTACATTTTGTCGTACACTTTACAAAAAAACTATTCAATATTTTAACTTCAAATTAAACACAAAAACAAATTATGATCTGTAGATTTGCACAATATAATTTTTTTTTTACAGTAAAACGTTAAAAAATTTATTATTTTAATTAATTTATTTTACATGCATTTCCAATACGGACGCATTTTAGCAAATAAATAAAAAATGAGAAGCGTATATTTTCAGAAAAAAAATATATAAATCATGGAGTAAGTAATTATAGATAGAAACATGATTAATTTAATAAATAAAATATGTTTTCATTATTCAGCAAAATCGTTTGCACAGATGACACTCAAACATTTAAAAAAAATTGTTATGGATTTTTTTTTGTAAAGTGGCAACAAAAGAATTGTAAACAAATAAAATTAATTGTTAAATTTGTTATATAAATGAAAAATGAAAAGAATTGAAGCGTGAAGTTGTTGCCTCGATTCAAGCTCTTTATAAATGTACTAAAGCAAAGTTGGCCGATTCAGAAACGACAAATTGACTTTAACTATTTCTTACTTTATCATTTGTATCTAAAGTAATGTTACGTTCTTATTTGTGGATCGAAAAAGGTTTAGTGAACGGGACTTTAGACTTTGTTGCACGTAATAAAGAAAATCACAAGCCACCGGAGCAGATATCGCGAATAATCATGGATAAATTTGAATACTACAATAATTTAACTTATAAGAATTGGTGCGTACCAATTCCCCCAATATTAAATTCTGGAAAAATGGAAGCATGAATTGCTCAAGGAAAGAATTTCTTCTGCAGTTAGCTTTTGCTGTTACAATTCATAAATCCGAAAGTTTAACATCAGATGAAGCAGTTGTAGATATTGAGGATATATAGACACAAGTTGCCTTAAAAACGTACGTAACGCTGTCGAGAGTGAAAATCCTTTAAAATTAAGCATTCAATAGAAATTTTCCTTACGAAAAATTCTACAATATCAAAAATTCTGATACGCTAACATGTATAAAAACGAAGAAATTAGAAAAAAAAGTTTTACAATTAAAAATTCATAGTATCAACGAGAGCAGATTTCAAATGTTTTTCCAGAAAGTAGGATTTTGACGAAGTAACTTTCTTCAAGCTCTCTTCAAATATATTATTCTAAAATAGCTATGAAAGATTATTTCATGTTAATTACAAAGATTGAAACATGCATATTTCAAACAACTTTAAAAAACACCAGTGGTTACTGGAAATTGTAAAAACATCTTTAAAAGAGATTTTAGTTGAAAATTTAAAAATATTTTGTAAAAGTTTGCTTCGAAAATATTTTATTATGCCAGTCTTACATCATAAATAAAAAATTAAAATGCTCCAAAACATAAAATAACGTTTTTGTTTAATAAAGATGCAAAAATAATATTAAAAAATATTTTTACTTTTAAATATCTGTTTTATAAAATAATGCTTCGCGAATCCAAACAAAGCATGGCTTTTGCTAGTTCTAAATTGAAAAAAATAAAAAAAAAACTAAATAAATTTCAAAATCCAGGGAGAGGCAAAGAGTCTACCCCTCTCCCCCCCTAACTGAAAATAACTTATATATTATATTTTTAAGTTACTCGGAAAATTTACATTATATTTTGAAAAAAAGAGGAAAAAGAAATTTTATTTAATTATTTTTTTAAATCCAAGGAAGGCCAATTTGTTTCACCTGCCCCCATCCCCTCCATCTTCATAATTGAATAGGACTTACAATTACTTGATTTTAAAATAGACATACAATCTGAATCATCAAATAATTTCTTGAATCGCTCTTGAAAATTATTATTCGTTCTAAATTTAACCATAGAAAGAAAAAAATACTTCATACGTTAATTGAACTTCTTTTCTTATTATATATTCATTTTAAAAGCACAACAAAGTTTAATATTTCAAATAAATATTAAATTATTAAATGGATTCAAAATTATTTTACAATCAATAAAAATACGAAAAAATCTAGTCATCTTTTTATATTTAAAATTTAAAAGAAAGAGTCAAAAATTTCCCTTTGTAAAAAATTACCATAAAAAAGAGGTCAAATAGTTACCAAATTATCTTTTTTTATTAAAATTAGTTTTTCTATTTTACAAATAGATATTTCTTCAATTAACACATTTAATTACATTTTAATTCCTAAAAAGAAAATTATATTAACAGAAAATCCTCTAAAATTCGCTTATTTTGTTAAATATTCTGAAATTTATAAGAAAAATTCAGAAATATCCACTATTCAAAAATTAACTGCTAAAAGAAAAAAAAATATTTTTAATTTTATTCTTAAATTAAAAAATATTTATAAGTAACATATTAATAAAAATATGTTCTACCTAAATCATCAAAATATATAAATTAATTTTTATTCTAAGTTATTAATTAACTACCTATTATTTATTAAAGTAAATATTTCCATTTTATATGTGTTTTATAAACTAACACAACGCATGTCATTACATTATAATTCATAATAAAATTTTATTAATTGAACAAGTAACATTTGAACAAGAATGAAATTATTTTATTAAACATTTACTATTTCTTGCATTTATAACAAAAAACAATTTTTACTTTAACTAATTCGCTAAGATATTTATTTCAATTGTTTAAATATTAAACTAATTTTTAAATACGCGTGCATAAGGAATTTACAATAAATAATAAATAAATAATAAAATAAAAGCACGTAAAACTTTTAACTTTTTCGTCTCTAATACATCTTCAGCGATAAACAATCACTTATCGAAATGCCTCCCATAATACCGTTATTACCTGCCCGTCTCTTAGGTATGTTTGGTCGAGTGGATAGAGCGCGCGACTCCTGTGCTCAAGGTCCTCGGGTCGAGTCCAGCTGGTTCTGGCGTAAAAAAACGTGTGTATTTGGAATGTTGTTTGACAAGGTCAATAGATGGCACCACCACTCCAGTCTTTTTAAATTTTCGTTGCTGATCAGCTATAAATTCACTGCAGTGAATGTGTAGTAATCAACTACACATTCACCGCAGTAAATTTGTAGTTACATCGATTTCAAAAGAACTTTAGTTATTTGTGCCAAATCACCACAGTTTTTCAACTGTAGTTTCGTTGCAGTTCGACTGCAGTTCATTTTTAGCTGGGTATAATAAATATCAATATTAAAAAAAAATTAACGTTTTGCTTGGAAAGAGAACATTCTTTTGTTAATATCTTAAAATCGTTTGCAGTCAGAAATCTAGATTTTAGATATTTATTTATTACTTAAGTTTTCATACATGATTTTAAAAGAATGTTTTCATCGTTACATTTTAAATACATAATAAAAATACAATTATTAATATATTGTTCAAAAGATATAAAGATATTTAAGTGAATTAGCAGCGATTGATGTAGGCAAAATGGAGATCTATTTAAAAATTTCATTCTATAAAAAGAACTCTGACTTAATTAGTTTGAAATAGTTAAATTATTTATGAGTATTGTTATTTGCAAAGAAAATTAATTCACCAAATTGGAAAAATTTAGCTGCAAGACTGGAATTATTATCAATGCTTAGTTAACATTTGAGTAATTGCTCTTGAACATTCGATACAAAATTTATTTTTAGAAAATTCTTATATTCATATACTTTATAAAGGATTAAAAATTACTGAAAAGAAGGAAACTATTAGTAATGGAATATTTAGTTCGAATCAAATGCTTTCAATATCTTATTTAATTTAAATTTGACATTTAATTATTGCTAATTTTCCAATTTCAATTATTTTAAAAGTTAACATTTATTTTAATAAATAATAATAGAACAAAGACCATTTAAAAATTTGCTATTTCTTCTTAAAATATGCTTTAGCTCTAGCTAATTGCTATTAATACGTCTTATTATTTCAAAATCCCTTCCACGGCCATTTGTTTGGGGCATTAAAATATGAACGATAAATGGTTTCATATTGCAAACCTTTTTTGAGGCTTCCTTCACCTTCATCTATCTCATTCCTCCATGGGTTACTATGCAAAAGTCCTTTGGTAACAGATATGCAATGGTAAATTGGATTTATTTATCTTTTGTTCTTTCGCTGCAATTATGGAGATTTAAAATATCATTATTTATAATTTTTCATGTTCTTTGTACTTAAAAAATAAATAAAAGTCATGAATTTTAAACTTTCCAGTTTCAAATTATCGTTATGTATTATAAATGAAATAAGTGCAAGGTTTATATTATTATGTTTAAAATAGTTAATGAAATACGAAAAACCGTCACCGGTACAATATTTGGCGATTTATTATCTGCGCCGGGCTAGCATAAAAATACTGAGTTCTTGATTTATCAGTGCAGATGTCACATATGCACCACATTGGCTAGTTATAATTCTCATGCCAATTTGGCAAAAATTTCGTTTTCATATACCAATTACATACATAATTTTAACCCTTTCCGGCACGGGCAAAATTTGGAGTAAAATGAGAAATTATCGACTGACACCGGAATTCACAAATGAATTTTTTAGATATTTTGAAATCCTTAATGTAAGCTTTTATTGTAAAAGCAAAATTTTCGTAAAATATTACTGGTGCCGTTTGCAAGTTTGGAATTAAAATTAGGTATCCCAGACCGGGCACAGTGTGCCGGAAAGGGTTAGACTAATTTCTATTATTTTTAACAGGAAATAAAAATTTAAAAAAAAGTTTAGTTAATCATTATAGAATAAAATAATTTATATCATCTTAAAAAAGAAAATAAAAGCAAACAAACATTTCATTAATAAATAAATAGCAATAGCGAGGTTTCCATGTGAGGCATATATAATTGACATTTTGTTGCAATCGTCCAATGTGGTGCGCATATGAAATCTGTGTCTATTTCTCTAGCAGAATCTTCTAATTTGGCCAATAAAAAAAAAAAAAAAAAAAAAAAAAAAAAAAAAAAAAAACTGAGCAATTAAAATAAATTATGAATAACGGCAAAATTATTTAATGCTTAGTATACATTCAAGGGAAACAAAACTGGTCTCCAAGAGCGGCTAGTTTCAAATATTTCATCAAATTTAGAACATTTTCTTTAAAAAGTGTTATCTTAGCATTGTATCTCTTTCCTTATCAGACGCTTTGTAATTCCGTAAATTGGTAATAAACCCTAAGCAATATCACGGTTTCACTTTTTGACTATGAAAATAAAAAGACTATGTTGATATCAAGGTCTTGTACGTCTGTTTGATATTCCTTGAAATGTAAGCGAAACAAAAGTATACTTTTAAGTTAGACTTCTTCTAGAGCGTGGAATGTATTTAGGTAACATTTTTTTTTTCAAAGTTCTATTAGCGATAAATTTCATCCGTCAAATGGAGATAGGATTTTAGGATATTTACGAAGTTATGCTCATGTGATATTTTCATAGATTGTATTAAAATTATACTTAAATTGTAATTAATTAACTGGGAATTTTCAGATGATAATGGACAACCATTGTTATTTGGTTAGGAATATAAATTTGCGTTTTTAATGATTAAAAAAGAAAAATACATGCCTTTAAAAATTAAAGAAAAAGATATAATAATAGCACCGTATATTAGTGCAAAAGGTTAAAATAATACGAACACTCTGTTATAGAACACCCTTATACTATTTAAGCTCTGAAAATTATTCTGGTAGATTGAAAACAATTGAATTTAAAATACTTTTATAAAACCTGGTATTTTTCAATTTAATTGGTGTGATATCTATTACATATAATAAAACAGTAGGACCCGGTGTGTCTGTACATTGAAGATAATTGACAAAAATGGAGTCAGGGCGATAAAAGAAAACCAATGAAACACAAAAAAAATTTTTTTGAATTTTTTGTCTGTCTGTCTGTCTGTCTGTCTGTTTGTTCGAGGTTATCTTCGTAACTACTGAATGGATTTTTATGCGGTTTTCACTAATGAAGAATGCACACTCCCGGGCAGTGTATAGGCTTTGTTTCATCAAAATCGGACAACAGACAAAAAAGTAACAAAAAGAAACAAAAGAAACTAATAGGTGCGCTGCTCACGTTTTTTAGTACATAACGTTTTTTAGTACATATAAAACAATAGTAGTACAATAGATGTCACTGTGCGATTTTAAAACGCGCTATCGTTATGTTTTCGCCAGTCTACTTAAGTATGAGAAAGTTTCAAGCTGGCTGTCGTTCCATGTGGTTTAGTCGGTAGAACGTCAGTGCGCCATACTGATGGCCCGGGTTCGATTCCCAGCATGGAATTTTTTTTCACTATGTTGGCATTAACGCCTATAAGCAATTAAAAGAATTTGAAATATTGTATTCAAGGCGAATTTTCTCTCTGAGAAAATTTCCTTGCATTAATATGTCAGTGTAATTTTTTTTCGATTTAATTTTTTTTTCGAAACTTTGTTTTTCTTAAAAAATTACAGTAAATATTTGATATTTCCCAACGTTTTTTGAATGATCGACTTGCTTTTTTTTTTTTTTAATGTATGTCTGAACCTTATCTAACTACTTCTTCAAGATTTCTTTAGATAAACCGACCAGCGTAGCGGGCGAAGGCCGCTAGTTCTATAATAATTTTTGAATCTCAATGCGGTATTAAAAATTAGAAAAAACATGCATGTGCATTAACCCTAGAACCGCGGCGACGGATCATTTTGACCGGTATCATATGGAGAGATGTCGATTCGAACCAGAAAACGCATAATAAAATAATCTAAATATATGCTGAGCAAAAATATTTTCAATAAATAACGTAAACAGTCTTAAATGAAAATTCCAGTGAGAAATATTTTTATAAAACTTGAATGAATTTTCCCGCGGTTCTAATGTTAAAAGAATGAAAAACTTCAAGACGAAACATGACTGATATGTGTTTAGCTATTAACAGTGATTTGTGCATTGACATGTTTCTTGCGAATAGATGAATTTTAGTGATGATTTTCATGTTTCTGTAGCAATTATTAATGATGGTATTCCTGCTATGCAAAGGAATATTTCTCCAGATTTTGATGTTAACAATGATGTAATAACAAATGGCAATAAGGACTTAAAGCTAATATGCTGTGTCTTCTCCCAGCACATACAGGGTGAGTCATAAATATCGAAACAATAGGCTATCTCCTTAAATATTGCCCCTAGACCCATACATACAATTGCAAAAATTCATAAAAAGGTGAAATGTTTGATAAGATAAGTTGCAACTCCATGGGGGGGGGGGGTCTATTTGAAAAAGTACGAAAATTAACTTTTTATTCGGCCCCCGTAGGATAAAAATTCCAATTAGGAAAACTTTCCTTATCCAATCCTGAATAAGACTCAAAAAGTTGCATTTTCATATCTTCAAAACTCGCTGAGTTATAGACGTTTGAATTTTTCAGCAGGTTTTAAGGGATTAGACACAAATTGAAATGCGAGCAATTCAAAAGACAATGTTACTTTAACAGTTCTAGGAAACGTGTAAGAAATCTATCTTTTGAGTTAGAATTTTGATTTTTTTCGTTTTTTGTGATGGTTAGCCATATAATTTTCTAAGAAAATCACATCCTAAAATTTATCCTAAAATTTATGAAAAATTCATATGGTTAGTACTGGTTTAAATGGGATAATTAAAAATCGTTATAAATCGAAACATTATTTATCGGATTTCAGTTTCTCTTTATTTAATTAAAGATGAAAATCTGATTTAAGTTTTGTTTCAGGGTTTTTGTTTTTCAATATTAATTTTAAAACTATTAAAAATATTTATTGAAAAAATAAAGTTGCTTTAAAAAAATGATATATTAAAAAGTAAATATTTTTTCAATTTTGCCCGAAACAAAACTAATGTAAAATAATTAAAAATGACATTTTTCAAATTTATACTTTTTTCTTTACCAATTCTTTTTCTTTACCAATTCTTTCTGGAAAAAAATTCATAATGCAGAAAAACGAAATGTATTGTTTTACTGCCCGTCAGTTATTTAAAAGAATGCTTTTCTAAGTTGCAGATTAAGTCTTTTTTTATTTATTTCACACAACTTCAAACTTTTTATCGTCCTGGAGAGGCTGCTAAAAATTCTGTATTCTGGGCCCAGGCCGGGTCAGGACCGAGACGTTACTTTTTTCTGAACACTCGCTTATCCGGGGCTAATGTACTTTTCATATCGGAGGGGTTTGCTTCCTTCTTCCTAGATCTGCACTGGACGAAATTTTCAATACCGGTCTCGAACAATCAGCATAAAAGTCACTGTCTCTGACTGACCTAATACGTGCTTGAAATAAGTAAAACTAGATTCAAACAAAATATTAACGAAAACCATACAGATTTTTAAAATCGCTTTTATTTAAAAAAAAGAACTATGTTTTAAAAAAGAATAGTATATTCCAATGCTAAAAAATTAAACACAATAAGACCATAAAAAACCTCTGCCTATGCCGGAATTCTGTCTTAAACGGAAAATGTGTTAATCCATGCAAAATAAATACAATAATACCTGAGAAAAAATAAACTCCATTTAACCCTCCTAGGAAGGGCATTTGTCTATAACGTATTTTTTCTTTCCTATCCCAGGCAGCACAGAACTATGGGCCCATATGGGCTCCATATGGGTCCAATATGGACAGATAGGCTTTAGCTGGGCCCATTTGCCCATTAGAAACCCAGATACATCCATATAAATTAATTTTGTAGCATATAGTTCGAAGCGCATTTGTTCTGCATTTATATTAATGTTAGAAGTATATCAGCTTACCATTGGATTAAATTAACCGTAAAAAGTAAGAAAATGTTGAAATTGTTATATATGTACAGCATTCAGAAAATCTGTGTAGATTTGTATAAATCGATATGGGTTATCTATATAGAACTTGATAAAAAATCTATCAGAATCTGGAAACAACTTTTTAGTGTTACTACAGCGTTTTTTAAGTTATTTTAAATAAGATTTAATCACAATTTAAATAATACGGAATTTTTTATTGTACAATTTATTATTATTATTATTATTATTATTATTATTATTATTATATAATGATAATAAAATATCGATATAAATTAATTTTGTAGTATGAAATTTCGTGGCATATATACTATGCGTTTATTTTAATAATACATGTGTACTATTTATTCAACTAGTAAATTAATTGTGAAAATGTTGAAGTGTAATATCCGTACAGCATTCAGAAAATGTATGTAGATTTCTGTAGATCGATATGGGCCACCTATATAGATCTTGATAGAAAATCTATCAGAATCCAGGGACAGCTTTTTTATGTTACCATAGCGTTTTTAAAGTTAATTTAAATAAAATTTATCCTTAGTCTACGTAATATGTAATTATGTATACCATAATTAATTATTATTATTAATATATAATGCTAATAAAATATCTATATAAATTAATTTTGTAATATGCATTTTGAAGCATACTTATTATATAATTTAAGGACACATTTAAGGACATTTAATTTAAGGACACATGTATATTATTTTATTAATCTATTAAATTATTCGTATAAATGTTGAATTAGCATTCAGTAACACTTGGTAGATTTGTGTGGACCGATATGGGCCACCTATGTAGATCTTCAAAAACGTCTGTCTGACTTTGGTGACAACAGTTTAGCGATCCTATATTTTATTCCGATTTTTAGGAAAATATTTTTAATGTAAGAGTAGGAAAATTTGAATTTTAATAAATTTTTATTTAGTTATTTTAAAAAAAAGCTGACATGAATTTATAAAATATATTTTAATTATTAAAAATTATTTTTAAAAATATGTAAAAAAATATTAATTTTTTAAAACTAATTTTAATTTGATTTTATGTCCTTACTTTTTAGTAAAATCTAATTTAATTATGTAATTGAGAATTTTTTAAAAAATGCAAAGCAATTGATTTTTATATGTTTATAAATATTCTTTATTAACTAATTCAATAACGATAAAAAAAAAAGAAAAAATCCTCTACAATAGATAAGACAGTAGTAAGTATAAAAATTTTAAAATCTTCTTGCCTCTATCTTTCAACAAAGTTCCTCGGAACACGCGCCAAAACAGATTTGCGCGAAGGAATTTGATTTCGCTTCGAGAGGAAATTCGAATTGGAGAGACGCTTGTACTTGTGAAACATCAACCCCAACCAACGAAACGAGCGATGGCGTTGGTTTGTTGTCATTCTCGGAATTAATGGCGGCGATCGGCGGGATTTTTATTACTTCTTCATTTCCGAAAAGCAAGGTAAGCTATAAAATATATGCATGCTTTTGTGTATACTGTATTGTTTTTTCTCGTTCTACATCAAATTTGTGTTTGTATGTAGAGATTTTTTAATTTTAACTGCATCTAATCAGACGCATAAGTAAGCTGTTAGCCTAAAATTGTTAGAGTTCCGATTATGTTAGAAAAATGGTAAAAGTAACCGTTTTAAAGATGTAATATCTAAGAAAACATTTAATAATTAGATGCCATATTGTCTTAAAAAACTTGATAATACGTTATTCTAGTATTCTATAAAAAACAAAAGTTGCGGTAGAAAGTAACTTTTGTTGACATTTGTCAGTTAATTATTTTTTTAAATAGTGTAATGAAACGTTAAATTTTCGTTTGACACCTTGTTTAACACGTAGTTTAATGTTTTAAAAAGTTTAATTGAAAAAATAATTTATGACTGATAAAAATACTTTAATCATTAAAATAATATTGAAAAAGAAGGATTTACTAAGTGCAGTTCTTATCATATGTTTATTTTTCTGAGACATCCCAGAACTTTTTTCATAAAATGTCATTATGATTAGTAAAAAATATTCCAGAGCGTCTTTTGTAAATTTTATATATGGAAAACTAATATTTGGTTTAAAAAACATTGCATGCATATCATTTATTGTAATGATATTTAAATGTCTTGTTAATTTGCTTTTCTAAAAGCTTTCTCACTCATTATGATATCATTTTGATAAACTTTTTGCTTAATTTTTAAAAAGCATAAAATATACTGGCATGATTATGATTATTTATATTGTTTGTAATATTTTTTGTTGTTAAGTAAATGACATTTACAGTATGTAAATAATTGTTTCCAGTGTTTAATTCAAACACTTTTCTCTGGGAGAGATTTCTGTGTATCTTCAGGGTGTGTGTGTGTGGGGGGGGGATAGCACTTTTTGATAATTGAAAACAAAAAAAAAAATCTCAATTTTTTTTGGGGGGGGTGAGAGGGGAATACCTTCTCCCAATTTGAATGCACCCCCAAGTAATATATTGTCAGAAAACTCCATTAAAACTTATTCTGCAAATCGATGCCTCTCCCTCCACACACACTTTGTCCCATATGCACTTTTAGAAAGTTTAAGCATACACAATGTGCAACATCTCATTAGACAGGTCCATAAAGAATTATTCGTATTATGCACACATAACTTACCAGATCAGGTGCCTATTTATGCAAGCAATTATTAATTTTCTATTAACAATTTTTGTTTGATAAATTAAGGATAAAGTCTTTTAAAAGCAATATTAAACAAAACCCTCTGTGCAATCTGCATTCACACTTACCCACTTGTTTTTATTTTGGTAGTCATGTGACTGACATTAATTTTACCGTTAAATTCTTTCTAGTCATTCTAACTTTTAATAAAATTTTAGGAAATTGTATGTATGTCCGGACAGTGGCGCCGACTTCTGGGCCTGCGACCCATTAAAATTTCTGCTGACCTTGCAGTATCTTGGCAGACTCTGAAAAATGCAGGCATGAGATTTTTCCGCAAATTCGTGATTTTCTGGGGTTTTTTTTTTATTTATTTTTATTTATTTTTTTTTTTTTGCGCCGCTTTTTGCGGGAGTGATTTATTTTGAAATTTAAGAAAAAATGTCATCAATCCGAAAATCGGAAATAAGATCACAAAAAAACTCAATTTTGTCAACAGATCACGTAATAAACGAGAACAGTATCAAAAAATAGCGGGGGAAAATTGCCAATTTCATCAAAAGATCACGAAAAACACCAATTTTGTTAAAGGATCGTGGAAAAACACCAGTTTTGTCAAAGGTTCGCAAAAAAAAATCAATTTTGTTAAAGGATTGTGGAAAAAACATGAACATCATCAAAAGATCATGCAAAATTTCATTAGAAAGTAGTTTGAAAAACACACATTCTGTCAAAGAATCACAAAAAAAAAAAATGAATTTATTCTAAGATAGGGGGGGAAACGCAAATTCTGTTAAAGAATTGAGAGATAAACGCGGATTTTCGCAAAAGATCGCAGAAAATTTTGAATTTTGCAAATAATAGCGGGGGGAAAAGCTAATTCGTTCAAAGAATGACTGAAAAAAATGCATATTCTGTCGAAAAAGCGTGAGGAACTTGCAGATTTTGGCAAGTCTAAAAAAAATCATGGTAAAGACCCAAATTTCGCCAAAAAATAGTCATGAAAACGCAAATAATCATGAAAAAAACTTTAATTTCTTTTTAAGATATCAGAAAAAAAGAAAATTCTGTCAAAGGATAGTGGGAAAAATGGGAATTTTGGCAAAGGATTGCGAGGAAAAACGCAAATTTCAAAAATCATGCATTTTTGCAAAGTAGAGTAAAAAAACTCAAATTTTGCTCAAAGATAGGAGCAAAAAAGCAGAAATAAAATGAAATTATGATAAAACTTGAATAATTTCATTTACTGTAATTTATACTTCTATCTTCACTTCAATGTAGTTTGTATTGCACTATTCTTTGATTTTTTAAAAATATTCTTTAAGATACTTTTATTTGATTTGATATTTATTCCTGCGATGATAGAGCAAACTGTTATTTTCATGTGTAATAAACCAAATTTTTTGTCTCATACCCATTTTTTTTGCAATTTATGTGTTAAACTAGGAATGTGCAACCTGTAGCCTGCGATGGGTTAACGTATGGCCCGTGAATTTCGTCAATTTACAACTGGAAAAAATTGCAATTTTTGTGCATATGTTGCAGGAAAAAAAATCATAAATTTCGTTACTTTATCGCGGGAAAACATAAAATTTTTTCACTTAAGAATCGCAAATTTCATTGATCGGCACAAATTAAAACGCGAAACTCATTATTCATCATGGACGTAAAAAGCGAGCTTTGTTGATATGGCTCTGAAAAATCACAGGTTTCGCTTATCAGATATGGAAAAATCAAGAATTTTGCCCATGAGGCTTGGAAAAAAATAAATTTCCCCGATCGGGAACGGAAAATTCCCAAGTTTTGTCGACCGGGCACGGAAAAATCTCACATTTCGTTCATCGTGCAAGATAAAAATCTTCAGTTTATGATGCTTGAAATAATTGCGAATTAAATTCATTGGTTGCAAAAAAAGGCATGTTTTCTCGATTTATCACGAGAAAAAATGCAATTTTCGTTGATCGGACACAAAAAATGTCAAAATTTGTCGATCTGGGACAAAATAATCACAAATTTCGTTGATAAAGGCCCGGAAAAATCACAAACTTCACGATGTCGCCCTGAAAATTTTAATATTCCCTTGATCGGCTGCGAAAGCATCGTGAATTTCGCCAATTTATCCAGAGAAAAAATCGTGAGTTTCATCTTGTCGCATAAAAAATGCAGATTTCTTCAGATTTACTACAAAAATCGTGAATTTCGTTGATCGGGCGCGAAAAATTGCATCTTTCGTCACTTAAAGGTGGAAAAGGAGTGAATTCTGTTGATTGGATTCCAAAAAATTGCAAATTTCGTTAGTTCGTGACGAGAATATTTCGAGTTTTGTTGATTAGACATAGAAAAATCCCTAAACGTATCAATCAGGCTATAAAAAAAATTCAAAATTTCGTCGATCGGGTGCAGAAAAATTGAAAAAATTGGCGATCCGCTTCGTAAAAATTGTGAATTTTTTCGATTAGTAATCGTGGAAAAATCAAGAATTTCGCCTATCTGAAACGGAAAAGTCGCAAATTTCGTCGATTAGTTTTGTAAAAATCGCAAATTTCCTGGATCAGCTATGTAAAATAAGCAAATTTCGTCGATCAGCTTTGTAAAAAATGCAAATTTTATTGATCAGATGTGGGAAAATCGCAAATTTTGTCAATCAGATGTGGAAAAATGTGAATTTTATTGATTATGCGAGTAAAAATTGCGAACTTCGTCGATAAGCTTTGTAAAAATCGCAAATATCGACGATCGGATTTGTAAAAATTTTGAATCTTTTGAATGGGAATAAAAGATTTCAACTATCATGCGAAGGGAAATCCTAAATTTTGTCGTTCATGTGAAGAAAAACCGTAAATTTCATCAATAAGTCTTGTAAAAATTGCGAATTTCGTCAATTAGTCGTTGAAAAATCACAAATTTCGTCAATCAGCTTCGTAAAAATTGTGAATTTTTTTGTCAGGTGCAAAAAAAAATCGCAAATTTCGTCGATCGGCTTCGTAAAAATCGTGAATTCCGTCGATCAAGTGCAGAAAAATCATAAGTTTTGCTGATCAAGCAAGGAAAAATCGTGAATTTTGCGATCATGCTAAGAAGAATTGCAAATTTCGTCGATCATGCAAAGGAAAATCTCGAATTTTGTTTTAAAGTGGTAAGAAGTCTAAAGTGCTCTGAATTTGTATTAAAATGCTCAAATTGCATCAGCTTCCGGCACTATGACGTAGACTCCCTAGTTTATTGAACTCGCTTTTTTGCCTGGCACATCATGTGTTCACCCGTCAAACAACTTCCCTTGTGGTGGCCCTGCTTTCGGACCAAAGTTGGCTCCTATGTGTTCGGATAAAAGGTTCCGAAGAGTCTGGATAAAAGGTCAACTGACTTATTTTGTTTTTTGAGAATTTTGGAGTGTTTATAAATTTGGTAACTCAAAAGTTCTTATGGAAGATTATTTCTACTTGTGCAATAATCTAAAAAGTTAAACATAATGTTGATTTCTGATCTTCTATAACTGATAATGAATAAGAATTCCTTTAATAATACTGCTAACATTTTCAACTACATTTTTTTAAAATGCTTTAAAATTTTAGTTTATTGCACAAAAGAAATTCAGAACATTATGTATTAAAAATGAAATTTAAATATTAAAATTTTGTATATTATTATGCATGCATTTTGATTTCCATAGGATTTACTATCAAGTTTGACACTTAGCCTCATAGCCATCGTAATTCTTAGTTTATTCTTAAAAGGATGTTCAGCTACATTTAATTTATGTAAGTACATTTTTTTTTATTTGAAGTTTTATGAATTAAATGCTATTAACATAAAATCTGGCTAATTCCTCTCACCCCCCCCCCAAAAAAAAAACTTTATTTTACACGGATTTAAAATGAAATCTCTCTGTAGCATGTATCTTGGCATATAGGTAATTCTGCTTTATAAAGCAAAAGTTTAGAAAATTGACAATCGAGGGACATTGAAAATTTTTTATGCATATTAAAAAATTTCAATTTTTAATTTTTTTAAATTGAATGTTATTTAATAAATCGAAATTATAACTTTGTTAAATTGAAAGAAGAATAAGAAAAATTCGTTAAATTGAGAGATTTAATAAATTGAGATTTGTTAAATCGAAGTTCAACTACATTTAGAAATCATAGTTGCATCCACAGTTGTATAATATAGACGCAAGCTGTGCACAAAAAATTTTATGAAAGGAACAATTTTTATGTTTGTAACTTTTTTTAAGTACCCGAAAATTTAAAATATTCTCCTAATTTTATGTACGAATTATTTACCGTTACCGCACAATTAAAAACAGAGCCGATTTTTGAATTTTCCAAAAATTTAAGACATTTTATGCCAAAAACATTAAAAATTAATCAGTTCAAAACATGGTTGGCAAGTTTTTAACATGCGACAGTTTTTGATGGTTTAAACCGTCATATCAAAAACCTATATTTATATGTAAATAAAAATATTTATTTACATATATATATATATATAATCTTCATATATTTATATTTAATAAGTATAATTTATTTGCTTTTAATAAAGAAAATGTTTCTAAATATGTTCTAGAAAAAATAAATTTAAATTTTTGAAGAAACATATTTTGAATAGTAAACAAAATCTTAGAAGACTTAAACAAATGCGAATTTTTCAAGTCTGGTCCAACTTCTGATTTAGTATCAGTAGCCGAACAACTTTTATCATGTCCTGCCAGTGCTGCTGCAATAGAATGAGTGTTTTCCAATTTCGGACTAATTCATTCAAAACTGTGTGTGTTGAGGGGGAGGATAGAGATAAAAATGGTTTATAATGATGTGCAATAATCATAAATATAATAAATAATATGCATTATATTTAAATTCAAATTAGCCTGCTGGATATTATGTATATAATGTGTATAGCATTAAAAATATATATATATATTAAACACGTGTATAAAGTTCAACACTTTTATAAATCCTGTATTTGTGACACTTAACTTGTTCGTTATAAATATTAGCTATGTCAAAATGCACACTAAATAACTTTAAATTTTTTTAAGTATTAAAATAATAATAATAATAAATAAACAAGATATTTAAACATAATTTTTCTGCAAATATTTCTACATGTCCATTTTGAGATAAATTTCTGAGATTTGAAATCTGACATTTTTACCTTAATTTTTATTAATTAAAAGTATTTTAAGACCTGCTAATTACCCATAATATAATTAAATTTCAACATAATGTATGGCAACTGTTGCTAGTTTTAAAATTTGTTTCCTAAACAAATTCTAACACACTGCAGCAGATTGCAACTCTATGGGTTTTTGACAGGTTTTTGACAGTTTTAACCGGTTTAAACCTTTGTCATGTCAAAAACCCAACCCTGGTCCAAAATTTCAGATACTAAAAATTGCGAATATTGACAGTCGGTTGTCATAAAAAATCTGTTTCATCAATCGTTCACAAAAAAAATCTCCAATTTTGTCAAAATATCATGAAAACTGGCCACCGTAATACTTACCCATCATTTATATGCATATGAAAATAAAATATGTGAAAACTATTTATACAATGTATTTCAATTCCAAAACTAAATTTAAATGTTGTTAATACACTTAGTAATACTCTATTAATGAATCGCTGATGCACCAATTTCAACAAATTATATAAAACGCCAAACTACGTAAAAGAAACATCTTTATAACTCCAAAAATAATAATCATATTAACTAACAGTTTGCTGCATCGGATTAAGTGTCTCATTTTCAATTAAAATATACCTCTGAATTGAAAACATGAATTTCGTGCGTGATTATTGTAAAAATCGCGAATTTTGTGCGTGGTTCTCATAAAAACTGCAAATTATGTCCATGAATCTCGTAAAAACCACAAATTACGATCATGAATCTAAAAAAAACCACAAATTACATCAATGAATCGCACAAAAAACACAAATTATTTCATGAATCGTGTAAAAAACACGAAATATGTTGACAATTCATGTAAAAAACACAAATTACGTTCACAATTTGCATAAAAAACACGAATTATGTTCATAAATCACAAAAGATGCGAATTACGTCGACAGATTGCATAAAAATCGTGAATTTCATCGGCAGATCGCTGAAAAAATGCAAATTTCATCAGAAGATAGCTCAAAAAACACGAATATTGTCAACTTAAAGCTCAAAGAGCCCATTATATCCATGAATCGCTTAAAAATAGAGAATTATGTCCATAAATCGCATAAGAAATGTCAATTTCGCCGACAGATTGCTTAAAAAAAATGCGAATTTCGTCGACCGATCACATAAAAAAGTGAATTATGTCTATAAATCGCATAAAAAAGAATTACATCCATAAATCCTGTAAAAATGCAAATTACATGCATGAATCGCATAAAAAACGTGAACTACATTTATGAATCGCGTAACAAAAGTGAATTACTTCCATGAATTGCATAATAAAAGCAGATTTCATCCATACTAAAATAATATAATGCGTATTTTATTAGACATTATATTAACCTGCAGAAAGTTTTTGAACCAATATTACGTGCACAGAAAGTTTTTGATTTTATACAAGTCTGATAAGTACGTAATATTTCATCTCACTCTCTTTGGTTTCTTTAAAATATGATATGAAAGGAAGGGTGGAAAATGCCACCATTCATAAGAAAAGAAATCTGTGAGCTAGACACTCCTTTAATCAGAATTCAGTTTAAAGTATTTGTACTTTATATTGAAAAAAAATTGCCTTGAGTTATTTAAAAAGGACAATTATGAGACTAAATTTTTTCATTGACCATTTTTTCATTATTTCACTTTGATTTCAAAATATTTGTTTTAATTCATAGAATTAACCATGAAATTTAAAATTTTATTAATTAACAAAGTCTCATAATTGTGCTTCTTAAAAAACTCACAGCAGGTTTTTTTTCAACTCTAAATGCTCTATAAAAAGCTCTAGTTTATCAAAATATAAGTTTCTTTTATTAAATATTATGTAAAATTGTTTAAAAAGTAATGTTTTAATCAGGGTTGAAAAAAAAACCAGGTTTTTACGAAAAAACCCAAAAAAACCGGTTTTTTTGTTTAAACCAGGTTTTTTAAAAACATCCTTTCTTATTACACATACATGCATATTTACTTATAAAAACAGACATTATTGGTTTATAAGCAGTGTAACTTCACTTAATATAATTTAAATTTAATAATTATAGTGAATTTATGCTGAAAATTGAAAAAATTCATTTTTCAATTTAAACAGTTTTAGCAAACAGTCTTATTATGTTGAAAGTTTTAACTGTTCTACACAGTGAACTATTGATGCCCTGTAAATCTTTATAAACAATCTTTTGATTACTAATAATAAAAATTTGGAAATTTGGATGTAGTTTGGTAAATATTTTTTCCCCAATTATTCAAATAATAAATTACAAATACTTCTTAGGATTTTTTCTTTCTGAATAACGATTTGAAGTTAACATATTCAGCAGATAGCAGAGGGAAAAAAATTTATTATTAAAATGCTATAACTAGCAATGAGTCTTTGTTTTTAATTCTTCAAGAAATTCTCCAAAAAGAAACAATGTTTTTACAGTTTGTGCAAAAACTTAAAAGATCATTGTGATATTAATTGCATTAAATAACTGCATTATTAAAAAAATTTAAATATTTTCTACTAAATATTGAATTTATTTTATCTTTGATCAATTCACATGTTTAAAGTTTTTTCTTTAGAGCAATAGATATGTTCACCAATGTGTACTGATTTTAATTCTATGCATAAAAAAATGACGTAAACCCAATATATCTAATGCTTATTGCTGAAATAAAGTGTTAAAAGTAGATATTATTTATATCCAATAATCTGAAACTCGTAAATTATAAAGAAAAAAAGAAAATGTCATTAGATTTCTTCTAAAAAACAAATTGCTTTTTTTTTTTAGAAAAAACCAATTGATTTAAACCTATGGATAAAAAAAGACTTAAATCCACTATATATAATATTTATTACTGAAATAAAGTGTTAAAAGTAGAAATTATTTATGTTCAATAATCTGAAACACGTAAATTATAAAGAAAAAAAAGAAAATGTCATTAGATTTCTTCTAAAAAAACCAATTGGTTTTTTTGAGAAAAAAACCATTTGGTTTAAACCGTGGTTTAAACCATGGTTAAAACTAATTGGTTTAAACCGAGCCAACCCTGGTTTTAATACCTTTAAACTTTGAAATATAAAAAGTATTTGGAAAGCCAAATATTCGGGATTCGGCTGGCCAAATATTCAGTATTCGGTCCGACAATTACTATTTGGGTAGCCGAATATTCAATATTTGGTTCATGTGTTGACCGAATATTCGGTATTCAGCCAAAAGCACTATTCGGTGCATACCTAGTAATTTCTTAGGTCCCCCAGGTATTATATGAATAACAAAACAATTTTCCAGATTTCAGCTACTGCTACGTTTGAATTTTAATTTCCTTCTTTAGGTCTTTATTGCAATTTCTTTAACAATGCTCTAATTGTATTGAAATTTTCTTTGACAGTTCTAGCATTCTTTAACTGCTTTTAAGTTACTAAAAATTTTTAACTTAAAGCCAGCTTTTAATTAAAAGCCAGCTACATTCCTGTTAATACACCTTTGTCCCCTATCTCTGGTCCTTCTTTATACTTCAGCTGCCACCTTTTTTGTGTACATTTTGAATACTGCCAGTGTTTTCGAAAAGTTATGTTTATTCACTGCAGCTGAAAATTAAAAATCACATAACTTTAGATTAGAAATTGCATCCATTTATTAAACATTATGTTAATAGTAATTCATTAAATTTACAGGGAGGGGGGGACTTTCCATCACTGGAGGATACATTCTTTCTCACATTTCTAAGGATCCAATAATGTTAAAACAGATTTGGCTCATTCAACTTAGATTACAATTCAGCTGCTTTCTGTATTATAAAAGTTTATCTTAGACTTTGGTGACCAACTTTTTTAAAACTTTAATGAGGCATTAGTTTTTCTTATTCTATGGATTACTACGAGGTTTGGTTCATTCAACTTTGTTTTTGATAGTCTCTGGTAAATGCAGAACATTTTCAGTACATGCTGCATTACATAGTGGGGACCCATGTCACAGGTTAGTTCAGAAAAAAGGTTTATTACGAATGCACTAGACTTAGCAGAAGGTCCCTGAAGCTAGGTTTAAAGATTTTTTTTTAAATATTAAATCATACAAAGTTTTAAGTTTTATTTAAGGAACTGACACTGGACAACGTCAAGCAGATCAGCTTGTTTATTTATAAATTCATTAAATGTGCAATGCCTCATAGCAATTGATCTATAAATGAAAAAAAAATCATTCATTGTCGTCTTAATTTTTAAAATAAACTGTGAAATGAAAGTGGAAATAATAAATAAAAAAGATGAATTACAGTCCAAAACTATTACTTTTAACTATCTAGGTACATTATATTTTTGTTATAAAATCCCATGGTAGTCAAATAAGAATACTATTAACTTGTAAATTAAAACTATGTTTCTGGGTACATACTTTTTCATATATTTACATATTTTTTTTTCTTTGCATATAGATCACTTTTACTGGGTATCTTTTTATTTTTCCAATTTTGATTACACTTTTTAAAAGATTTTTAACCACTTAAAAAATACAAATTGAAGCTTAGTTAAATATGTATATATATATATATACTATATATATAAATAATATATATATATATATACTCACTCCAACACAATTTCACATTTGAAAAAGGAGAAAAAAAAATCTTCCTGGTGAATTTATTGGTTTTTAATGCATCAATTTTTCAAATGAAGCTTTTGCCTTGCAAAACTGAATTAAATGGATAGTGTTACTGTTATAATTGACTGTTTCTACTGTGTAAAATGTTTTTTATTATTGTTATTATTATTATATTTCTTAATTTTTAGATAAAATTATTTCTGCACAAACAATTTTATATCTTAAAAATTTAATCCTTATATTTTAAAAATAGGTGGTGACATTAACCAGATGCTTGGAGCAATTCATTTGTACCTGACATGGAATCTTGATTCAAATTTGTACGAAGCTGAAGAATCCTGCATTGATGATCTTGAATGTAAAGTTATGCATTTGAAGAGGGAAAAGAATGTTTGTTTATACTTCATGAACTTTCTTCTGCAATGATGCATATTGTTTGTAAAAATTCGAAAAACTATATCTATTGATTTTCTCCTAGAAGTAAAGAAAAGCAGAGTGCTTGCTCATAGGATTTTAGATTCTTATAGGAATTTTTCTCCTTTTATAGAGGCTAAACGAAACTACAGAGAGGGTGCAGCACCCATCTAAAACTGTATGAAAAATAGAATTATGCTACAAGATAACTATTCTTATATAGTCTATAGAAATACATATATATGAATATATAAATTGTATTTTCAATGAATGGAGTGACATACCATAAACCAAGTGAATTGTGTTGCTATTTTATTTAGTCTGTTTCATTTTCATTTCAAATTTACATGACTGCCATTGGTAATTATTTTCTCTCTGACACTATTTCAACAAATTAATCTTCAAAGTAAATTATTATTTAGAAATATTGAATAATAATAATAATAAATCATCAGTGAGAATTCTGTCATTGGTAAATTAAGGTTAGCAAAGTAAGTATAGTATGGAAAAGCAATATTTTTATATTAGCTGCATGCCAAAGATATTACTGTGCTCTTATTTTATTAAAGTCCTTATTGATGGAATATCAGTCAGAGGTGCTGAATAGTTTATATTGTTGTAAGTACATGTAAATTAATCTTCTGGGAATTGAATTATATGCATTAAATGTTTTTCATTATGCTTAAATTATTTTAACTTAAATAAAAAGTAAATTGGAATATGGGTTTTAAACAAATTAAATTTGATAGTATTTTTTTATTTTTAATTTGATGATTGAAAAATTATGTACTGTTTAGAAACAATCATATTTGTGAAAAAATATAAATGAATTTATTGCAAACATATATTGTTTAAAATTATGAGACATTTCATATGTAACAATGTACTTCCATTAACCATAAAATCACAAGATCTGGGGATGCTTTTGACCCCCCCAGAAGAGAAACTTTGTGCATGGAGGATGATAGTCATGATCACTTGCCCCAAGTAGTCAGCAGTGGTGTAGTCGTTAAAAAAAAGGGGGGGAGGCATATACTTTAAGTAGAAGGTATACCCTAGAGTGTATTTACTATGGCTTTCTTGAGAAAGAGAGGGTATACGGTGTTCCTTAAAAAGATCCAGAGGTTATGTGACATACACCCTCCACTACATCCCTGGTTGTCAGTCTCTTTCATTACAGCATTTGTGAAGCTTTCAAGATCACTAGGATGTTGAACGTCTCTTTTTTGGTTTTCACAAAACAGGTAAGAGAAATAAAGATAATGGGTCATTGGTGACCTACCTTGGTTGATTTATTAATTTATTTTAGTAAAAAAGTAACATTTTAAATTTGTCTGAAGTGTGTATGGCATGTACACTGTATGATCCAGTAGACAAAATTCTCAGGCTGTACTGTGCATACATGATTTCCATTTATTAAATTTATTGAGCTACATAAAGTAGATAAAGAAAATTTGATTATTTTCCAGCTAATTCAATAATACTTTGATAATACCTTCATTTTCAAAAACAGTTTTGAAAATGAAAATACCTGAAGATCTGTAACCAAAAAAAAAAAATACAAAATTGTTCAATTAGAAAACAAGTTCAGCTATCCTATATGTAGAAAAAAAATATTTAAATTTAAGTGAAATTCAAAAATAGCGTCCATAAAGTTAACATTATGAAACACATGTTTTCAAATGAGTGACGAATCCCCTTCGTTTACTTGAAAACATGGGCTGTGTAATGTTATGGATAGGTTATTTTTGAATTTCTCGTTTAAATTTAAATATTTTCAAAATGACTTTTTCTGCATAGGAAACTGACGTCGATATCATATCACTAGTTTTACTTCTTGGATTTTGGTACCAAATTATTTTAGTAAAGGTATTTACACTTTCGGAACCGGTTTCGAAGATGAAAGTACCTTTAAAAAATTACAAACAAATTGAAAAAATACAAAATGGTCCCTTTAGAGATTGAGTTCAGCTATACAATGCAGAAAGAAAACATTTTAAAATGTTCAAATTTTAATGAGAAATTCAAGAACTAGGTTTAACATTGAGTTCAATTATACAATGCAGAAAGAAAACATTAAAAAATATTCAAATTTAAATGAGAAATTCAAAAACTTAGGTTTAACATTACGGAACAGATGTTTTCAAATAAGTAAAGTGTCTTCTTAAATCAGAGACCCAGAAATTTATAAAGATCACATTATAAATCCTTAATGATCTATGTAAACAGCTTAAATGGGCCTATATGGGACAAAAAGTGGACATTCTATGCGGGCCCATATAGATATCATTATAGATCTACATGTGCATCCAAATAGACCCATATAGGTACCTTTATAGATCGACATATGCACCTATGTAGATACTTAAAAATAACCCATATGGGCCCATATGGGAAAAAAAGTGGACATTCTATGCGGGCCCATATAGATGTCATTATAGATCTACATCTGCATCCACATAGATCTATATAGATATATCTTTATAGATAGTCATAGACATCTATATAGATATATAAAGATAACCCTTATGGGCCCATATGGAAAAAAGTGGACATTCTATGCGGGCCCATATAGATATCATTATAGATCTACATAGGCATCCATATAGATCCTTATAGATATCTTTATATATATCGACATAGACATCCATATAGATATATATATATAGCCCATGTGGGCCCATATAGAAAAAAAGTGGACATTCTATGCGGGCCCATATGGATAGCCCTTATAGATCTATATCCCTGACCCACTTTTGCCCTTACGGATCCATATGGATGTGCTGCCTGGGATGTGATTCCATCTTAAAAGGTTTTACTGTATAACATTTTTCAAAGTCTCCAACGCACGGGAAATAGATTAGCGATATTAAAATATAAGTCAAACATTTATATATAAACAGAGATTCATTGATAAAATAAATATATCACAGCCTTTGCCGCTTCTTTAATAATAAAAAGTATAAATATAAGAAACGAAAGCTATAATAAGTATGTTTGGTCACAACTCCTCCAGAAGAAGAAAAATTTAACCATACCGAAGTAAAAAACTATGTAGAAATTCACGGCTGAGCCGGGCTATAATTTAAACATTTTTCTAGGCCGGTCTGGGTTATGATTTTAACACTTTTCCATGCCGGGCAGAACTTTTTGTACTATGGGTCAGTTTGGGACCGGACCTACATATTTCGATCCATGCAGATTTCCAGTGCTGACTGTCAACATAATTTGAAAACAAGTTTTGATTTAAACCAATACGCGGCTTTATTATGTCCAAATAAGAGACACTGTCTGAAATCGATATTTAATAACCGATAATTTGTAGACGATCTCTCATTTGCTTTGAAAATAAGTGAAAAACTCTTCGTTTTCAAACATGGTAAAGTGGTGTAAGTCACGAATTTTGGATGTTATTATCTCTGTCGGTTTTTAAATACGGAGATGAAATTTTTTGTTCAATTTAGGAATGGATAAGGAATAATTTCCTAATAAGGAATTTTGCTCTACGGGGGCCATATAAAAATTTAATTTTCGAATTTTAACAAATATACACCCCATGGAGTTGCAACATATCTTATCAGAAATTTTATCTTTTTTATGAATTTTTGCAATTGGAAGTATGGGTCTAGAGGCAATATTTAAGGAGATAGCTTATTGTTTCTATATTTATGACTCACCCTGTATATTCAAATGTATCATTATGAACGTGGTAATACAGGTTATCATATATATTAAAACGATAAGGATTTTTTTTCAGCATAGCTAAAACTGGCCTCTACGCATGCGCCAGAAAGCTTTCCGGTGGTACTCATCCTTTTCGGCATTCAGCTATCACTTAATTCGCAAAACGCAATCCGACCAGATCACGGCAAACGTGCTAGAACAGAAATCTGAGAACCAATGGGAAGAGACTCTACTAACTGTCTCTATACGTATATGAAATAAATAATGTATTTATTGGTATGTCATGGTATGCTCGCGTTTGTTATTTGTAGTGCAGTTTAGAAAAAGTAAGTTATTTTATACATTAAGTACAGCCATTGACACATTATTTTACTTATTTTAATTTCTAAAGATGACTGTAGGTTTATTTAGTCGGGTAATCTTACGACGTTCGCGAAATCATAGTTTATGGAACCCATGAGAAGATCGACTGGTATTCTTTTTTCCTTAACTTTTCGTGGGTGGTATTTTTTCCGATCGATGCTTAATTTTATATTTCATAACATTATTTATTTTGTTTTTGCCCGTTTTTATTGAAAGACATAATTTAACCGTTTTTTCTGTTGCATAACACTTTTTAGTTTGTTTTCAATCTTTTTTTTTTTTTAAGTAATTTCTTCTTGTGATCTTCATTTCTGTCATACAAAAAATTCATTTCTATTTTGCCTATAGCATTTACAGGAACATTTGTTGCATTATCATTTTGAAAATTGATAAAAAATAACAAAAGACAAAACATTGCAAATTCTAAATTCGTATTACTCAACTAAATAAACGTAGGTCTTGCAAAAAATAAACAAAATAATAAGACATCAAATGGATGCCTTATAAATAACTTACTTTTTGAAATCTGCAGCTACAAAATATTACATTTTTTTTAAAATTTGGACATGCAAAAAACATTCTGAAATCTCTCAATCAATCAAAAGATTTTTGTGGGGACTTCTACTGATTGGTAATTTTTGTGGGCTTTTTTTTACATAACTGAATGACTTTTTTTCCATGATTAATTAATGAATTTTATAATTTTCCCCCCACACGACCAGCTGTCGATTTTTGTATTTTTACTTCAACTGATTGACGAATTTTCTATTTTTCATGTGATGAATCGAGAAACTTTGTGAATTTTTTTTCTGATGAACAAAGATATGTTGCATCTTTCCCCCCTGCAATTAATGAAAGTCGTTTTTTTTTAATTTGTTTTTTTTTTTCTCGCAATCTTTTGATGTAATTTGCCATTTTATAGAATTTATCCTTTTTTCGTGATTTTTTTATGAAATTTGTCGTTTTTTCGTTTTTTCAAAAATTTGTCATTTTTTTCGCTATTTTTTTTTTTTTTTTTTTTTTTTTTTTTGCAGAATTTACCTTTTTTCGATCTTTTGATGAAATGTACCTCTTTTTTTCATTTTTTGACAAAATTTTTGTTGTTTTGTCACAGTCTGTTTACCAATATTTGCGTTTTTTGAAGTATCTAGACAAATTTTATATATTTTCGCGATCTTTTGACAAAATTCACGTCTTTTATGATACAAGGACAAAATTATTTGTTTTCTCTGGGATTTTCGGTGAAATGTTTCGTTTCTTCTCGCGATCTTTCGATGTAATTTGCCGTTTTATCGAATTTATCCTTTTTTTTTTTTTTTTTTTTGCAAAATTGTTGTTTTTTGTTATCTTTTTGAGAAATTTCTCTTTTTCTTCGCTATTTTTTTGCTAAATTTACCTTTTTTCCGATTACCGTAAAATACCGTTAATCCGACCCCCCCCCCAAAACGTGATGAAAAATCGTTAAATAATAAGAGGGGGGTTACGCGGGATTTTTTCGCAATCTTTTGAAAAATTTGCATTTGCAGAGTTTTATCGCGATATTTCACGAATTTGCAGAGTTTTTCGCGATACTTGACATAATTTGCATTTTTTAACGTATTTCTTTAATGAAATGTGCGGTTTTTTTTTTTAGTTTTTAATGGAATTTACACTTTTTTGGCATGTGGGTTTTTTATCGCGGCTCAGTAAACAACCGCGAGTTGTTTTTCCCTTGAATCATCCTCCGTTTGATTTCTCTTGCAGCCGATCACAGAGTTCAGAGCGTGATGTAATGTAACGTACGCCAAACGCCTTTGTTCTGTCCCTCTCTGGTATTGGGGATGAATAATTTCTCTCCCGGCGAAGCGCGCCGATTGCCGGTAAAACCGAAAACAGAATGAAACGTGTACGAAAATCCGCTACATGGCGGGTTTTTTTTTTTTTTTTTTTTTTTTTTTTTTACAAATTTTGAATTTTTCTGTGATTTTTTTGACTGTTTATTTATAGATACGACATATTTGCGTTTTTTCGTAAAATTATTTGACAAAATGTGAGTTCTTTTTGACGATCCTTTGAGAAATTCACGATTTTTCCGAGATCTTTTGACATAATTTGCCTTTTTTAAGAGATTTTTTGATGTAATTCGCATTTTTTAAATGATGCTTTGATTACATTTTTTAAGATCTGACATAATTCGCGTTTTTACTGCAATCTCTTGATGAAATGTGGGTTTTTTGGAGATCCTTTGGCGAAATTAATGATCTTTTTGCGATCCTTTGAAGAAATTTATTGTTATGTTTCGTGATTTTTGGCGAAATTAGCTCTTTTCCAGCGATCGTTAGAAAAATTTCCTATTTTTCATGGTTTTTTGATGTAATTTCCATTTTTTCAGCGATTTTTTTTTGGGGGGGGGGGCGCTTTCTTGGTATTTTTTGAAAATTTCAAATTTCTCATAAAGTGGGGAGGGTCGTTTGACCAGGAAGGGCGAATTAACGGGATTTTACGGTACCTAGACAAATTTTATGTGTTTTTGAGATCTTTTGACGAAATTCACGTCTTTTATGATACCTGGAAAAAATTCGTCATCTTAAGGTCTTTCGGTGAACTTTATCGTTTGTCGTTTTGTCGCGATCTTTCGATGTAATTTGCCGTTTTATTGAATTTATCCTTTTTTTCGTGATCTTTTTGCAAAATTTGTCGTTTATTGCGAAATTTACCTTTTTTGTGATTATTTGATGAAATTTGCTTTTTTTTAATCCTTTGACGAAATTTGTTTTTACTCACAATCATTTGTCAAAATTTGTTGTTTTTTCACAATATTTTGAAATTTTTTTCACAATATGTTTACAAATTTGCCATTTTTTAAGGATTTTTTTTGTCAAAATTTGCCTATATTTTCGAAATTTTTTCATGAAAATTTGGCAAAATTTTGACGTTTGGCAATACTTTGAAGAAATTTGTATTATTTGGGATACCTGGACAATTTTTTTTTTTTTTTTTTTTGCAGTTTTTTGACAAATTTTTTTGAGATCTTTTGAAGAAATTTGTTGTTTTTTGCAATCTGTTGATGAAATTTGCTGTCTTTTTTTCACATCTTTTTACAAAATCTCCGGGTGTTGTTTTTTTTGGCGGGGGGGGGGGTATCTTGACGAAATTTGCTATTTTTTGTGATTATATGCCAAAATTTGTTATTTTTTGTGATTATTTGCGAAAATTTGCGTTTTTTTTTTTTTTGGTATTTAGACACATTTTGTGTTTTTTCTTAATCATTCAAATACAAATCATTTTCTTGATCCTCAAAAACTCGTTTTTTTATACTTGAACAAAATTTGTCGTTTTCTCGAGGTATTTTGATGAAACTTGTCATTTTCTCACAATCTGTCGATGTAATTTGCTGTTTTATCGAAATGTTCAACGAAAATTTTTTTGGCCAATTTTTGACAAAATCTGCGTTTTTCCGTGATATCTGGACAAACTTTGCATTTTTCTGCAACCTTTTCTCAAAATAAGTTGTTTTCTGAGGATCTTTTAAGAAATTTTTTGATGCTTTTTGTGATCTTTTGTTGAAATGTGCCTTTTTGTGATCCTTTGGCAAAATTTGTGTGTTTTTCACGATCTTTGGCAATCATATTGCCAAAGATGCTGTGTTATATTATTTAACCATCCCCCTTGATTCTTGAAAAGTACGGAACGTTTTATAAAATCCGTTGAACATGAAAATAAGGGACTTATACCTTAAAGCATACATAAAAATAATCAAAATCTGTGATTATCAGGTATAGCAGCCGTCGGCCTAACGGTTCGTTGTTTTCCGCGGTTTTCTTCGAACCTTGGATTTCCTTTCGTAAATATGGATTAGGTTCCCTTAGAAAGAACCCCCATGGAGGGCCTATATCCCAACTGTTGATAACAAAACAAGCTGTGATTTGCAGAATTGTCCTCTTCTTGTAAATTCGAGACAAAAATTTAGAAGCAACAATTTTATTTTATTTTATTTTATTTTTTTTTTTTACCAGTAATGGTAAATCATTCTTAAATAGCAAAGTAAAAATTAGGAAGGCTATTTCTTTTTATTAGTTTTCCATCGAATATTCTTTGGTTTTTAACAGAATGCATGTTTCAGAGCTTTACATTTTTAGATCTCTGTCATGATTTTATTGTATATTGTAGCTGCAGTTCTATTAGAGATTTAAACTGATTTTTTAAAAAATATATCCAAAACAAACAGCATGAATTGAAAAAAAAAACATAAACAAATTTGCATTTTATATTTTATAAAATTACATTAACTTCTCTCCATGGAGTACCTTTTTCCGGCGTTAAAGAACTTGGTTTTAATCTACTGATGCGTAAATGTAAATTTTCTTTGTTAAAATTTCAATTTTTTTTTTACTGATTCATTAAATTTTTTTCTCTTTAGTTTTACCGATCTCGGTGATTTCAAATAGACTTTTAATTTACTTTATTGTTTCTTTAGTCTTTTTCGACTAGAATTGCTCAACTTTTCTTAAGCAATCTCTTGAGATAAAACAACGACGTATTTACTTTAGAGCTATCCTAATAGTTTGTGTAATTTATGTTCAGAAAAAGAGGTTAATTATTTGAAGATTATTTTGTTTCTGTTTTTTACTGTCTGAAAACAGAGTATACATAAAATCTATATGTTTTCAAAAACTGTGATTTAAAAGTTGCCATTTGTAAAATAAAAAACAGAAAGAGCTATTTAAAAGAATATATATAAGAAATTTTTTAATGAAAAATTTCATCAAATTCTATATGTGGATTTTTTTGTGGATTTAAGAAGCTCTAATTTTATGATGCATTAAATATTGTTCTAATATATATATATTTGTAATGCATTTTTTTTAATTTTTCATTTCACGATTTTTTTAAAAAATAAAGTTTAAAAAATTGTAAAATGGGAAAAGAAAGACTTTTTGCTGTTAATAAAGCAATATAAAAATTTTTAACAATATTCAGAGATAACATAAGAAAAGACAAGTGTATAAAACATAGCAATAACAAAAAATTCAGTCGTAAAGCATAAATTATGAAACACTTTCAGAAACATTTATATTGTGAAACAAAATCAACCATTTAATAAGGTGAAAGAAGTTTGAAAATCCAATTTTTTAAATAAAGGTCTAAAGACGAAAAAATAGATGAATGTTTTTGCTCAGCTCTGTATATGATAGATAGATTTTTTTGTATATTGCAGAGCATGCATAAGTTTAGTTCAGTTAGGAAATTCACTTCACAGTAGATCACATACCATCGGTAATTTTCTGTAGTGAGCAGAATTGAACTGGAGATTTTTCTGCAGCTCCGTATCAGATCTATTGAATTTATACACACACCTAGTACTATGTGAATGCGTACTTAAATTTAAAAACATGAACCGGTTTCAAAACTGAACGTCCAGCAATTATTGTTCAGATAGTTCAGGCAGTAGGTGAATTATTTTTTGGGCCTGTAAACGAACGATGAGTGGTATGCTCACTATAATTTTAGTAAGACTCAAGAAGTGATGTAATTTATATGTATCAATTTTATTACTTTTGAAATAATGTAATGTCATTAAGATGAATCTTAATTGATTTTTCCTTATATTTTATTACGCAATTCAATCTTTTAAATGCTTAATTACGTATATTTTATGTTATTGACTTCATTTTAAATACAGAATATTCATAGCAAACCACAGTGACGTATTTGATTGGCATGACAGTTCGAATATATTTCCCAGTTACACTGCGGACTGACGAGTACTAACAAACAACAATTCTCCTTTAACTATGTAGGAAATTGCTATAAATGAAAATCAAATTAAAGCGGTTTAATTATCTTATTCCTGAAATAAAGAATGAGACAAATTGCCCTATGAAAATAATTCGAAATTTTATGACTTATGGAATATCACTTCCATTCTAAAATAAGTGTAAGATGCTTATATGCTACTCCAATAAAATGAACCACATACACAAATATAAATATATATAAAGTGTTTTACATGAATGTAAAATTCATAAGTTTAAAAAAATCATAAAATTTAAAAGAATTTAAATTTTTCTGAATTAAAAAAATAAGATCCCTAATAAATTCGTCTTTATTTCTGAAATAATTAATCTTTATAGGTGGTATATGGATTTGTTTTTGATTTTTTTAAATTAAATGAGTTTTAAAAGTTGTACACTTGAGAGTGTATGCATCCCTTGTGCTTATGCATACGTAATCATTTCTGCCTCATGTGCAAGGTAATTAGGAAATGTAATAAATGTTTATTACGGAAAATCTTAATCAAAGCAGTGAGAGTTAAATGTCAACCATATAAGTGCTAAAGATTGTGTTTAAATTATACTACGTTTGTACTGCTCTCTGTGGTATATGGGGCATTGGTATATTAGTTTCGTTAACAACTTTTGAAACTTAGTGAATTTCAATACTTAACACTGGAGAAGCGTCTTTTCTGTAATATATATATGAACATTTATAGTGAATGGAAACTTATTTACAAATTTTAACATAAATGAAGTTAAACTATAGGAAACTTATATGACAAATTAATGGAATAAACTTTTATATTCTGTTTATAAAATATTTAAGGTTGTGTAATTATGTAAATACATATGTTAGATCTAGATATAAATTTATGAACTATAAAGATTTTATGTAAATTCTTGTTAAGAATCTATAAAATAATATGTACCTGGTTTTTATGTTATATTATTACTCTAAAAGCAGATTTTTAGTACTTTTATCCGTATTGGGTCCTTTGTTCTCCAGCATGATAATGCCAGACCGCGTACAACTCATCTTGTGAAGACCATGCTTGAAGCCGAAAAATACAGCTTATGGAATGGTCAGTGTGCTCTCCAGACCTGAATCCGATTGAGCATTTTTTCGACATACTCAAACAACACATTGCTGTGATACCGAGGCCTCCTTTTACTGTCCGAGATTTGGAGATTGCACTTGAGAAATAGAACAGTATTCCCCAAAGTCTTATCGATAACGCAATCGCATCCCTAGAAAACAGGTGTACAGCAGTTATAGCTGTTCGAGGAGACCACTCGCGATATAAAAAGATCTTGCACCCTTTCTAAACATTTTTTTGTTATGTATATGTAACCAAAATGTTGCCCTAAATCACCCCTTTATATTTTTCCATCTTTTCAAATAATTGAAACTTAATTACAATTTTCTGCGTCTATTTTTTCTGTATTTGTGCTTTGATACATGTGTACTATCCATTTTATGTCAATACATGGCTGTCTCGCACAGATTTCTTATCTTCTTTGCTTGCTCCCCTAATTTTTCTAGAAGTGTATCAGCAGTTTATGTTTGTAATGTAACAGAGATCTAACAAGGATTATTTTGAAGGCGTAATGATATTCCTTAACTTTATTCAGGGAGTAAATTTTGTTGTACTAAAAGTGATAGAAAACAAACATAGGCATGGAAGTGGCCGGTGCCTGAAAAACAAAGTGAACTTTTTCAATGAAAGGGAGAGGGGAGAGGGGAGAAGAGCTAATAAACAAAATTTGAGATTTGTCCACGTCTAATTGACTAAATTCGCAGTTTTTCCGCTACCGATCTAGACATATTGCAAATTTTATGCACCTTAATCAACAAAAATCGATATTTCTCCATATCGAATCGAATAAATTTTCTATTTTTACTTGCCTAAGCAACATAATTTGCGAGTTTTCCGAGCCCGATTAACGACATTCGAGATTTTTTCAAGGCCGATCAATGAAATTCCAGATTTTTCAGTTGCAGGGTTATGAAAATTCAGATTTTGCCATACCCAATCAATGAAAGTTTCGATTTTTTGTGTCGGGTCGGCAAAATAGGCGTTTTTTCAGCAAATTAACGAAACTCGCGATTTTGCACAGCCATTCAACGAAATTTGAAATTCCTCTCCCGTTTTTAATAGAAAAAAAAATTACGAATTTTAGCACACGATCAATGAAATTCGTGATTCTTAACTGACTGAGAAAATTTGAAATTTGTTTCCAAATTTGTTTTGCAAATCAATAAAATGTGCAGGTTTTTTTATTTTTTTTTCAATTGACGAAAATGTAAAAAATTTGTAAATTTTTGGCTCATTTTAAAAAAAAAATATGATTTTTCCGTACTGAACGAACAAAATTTACGGTTTTTCTACTTCTGATTGACTAAAATTTTAATTTTCTTCTGCCTGTTTGGTGAAATATACGAATTTTGCCCCTGCACCTGATCGACAAAATTCATGATTTTACTGTACCTATTTAATGAGATTTGGGATTTTTCCAGTGCCCATTCAACATTATTTGTGATTTTTTCGAGAATCATCGACAAAATGCACTATTTTTCTGCACTCGATTGCGAAATTCGTGATTTTATCGACAAAAATTCAAAGTTTGTAATATTTTCTGCAACCTATGGAAAAAAATTGCAATTAATTTCAAATTCTCAGTTTTTTTTTTTTTTTTTGAACAAAATTCACGGCTTACTTTCGGCCCGGGGACCAAACATATGAAATGAGCATGAAAGTGACACGCCCTTGAAAATATATGCATTTATATGAAGTTTTGAATGATGGAGTGAAGAGGAACCAATAAACGAAATTTGAGATTTGTCCGCGTCTGTTTGACAAAGTTCGTAGTTATTCGTGGAATATGCAACAAAAAATTTACGTTTGTCACAATAATTTTTGTCTAAGTTCTCTCTTTCAATCTTTCTACGTTTTGACTCAAGTAATTACTTTTATTCTAGCTATGATAATAATTAAAAAATCATAAATTTCTTTTATTCGTCACTTGAATCTATTTCTCTTTCAGAATTTTCCTAATTTTCTTCATCAGGGTAACTGATAATCTATCTTCATTTTTAAACAATATAGTTCATTTTAAATAAAACAAGAACATGTGTCCTAATTTTTATGTGTTCTAAAGCGTATTTTATATATAACGCATCTATATTTTTTAGACACTCGTGATATTATTTGCAGCATTAATTCACATATGTTTATCACGCGGGGAAAATTATTTCAAATATTAACTATTTGCTATTCCTTCTGCATTATAAGTTTCAAAACTTAACTCATTTTTTGAATCAAAATACAAATTTAAAAAAACAGTGTGTAAAAATCAACATGTATGAAATGTTTCGAATCAAATTTTAAGGATAAACTACTTTTTTTCTTGTACATTTGTAAATGTTTGTTTAAAACTATTTAAATAATACTTATAAATGAAACGAATTCTGTAAAATAATAAGATTAGAGATGTATATCATACATCCTATTTCGTTGAAATATTTCCCAACGGCCTGGATATAAGAAAAATTGTTTTCACAGAAAAATGTGTTCCACAGAACAGTATAAGAAACTTATTGTAAACAACAATTTTCCATATTACGTATTTTTTCTGAATTATAATCCTTCTTTCCCTTCCATCATGTTATACACCTATTTATTTTTAATATTTATCACGTTAAGTGTTTTCTTTTGAAACAAGGCGTCAAGACATTTTACGGTATTAACGGTATTTTTATATATCCCTAAGAAAGCATAAAAGTTTTCATTTTATACTATGTTTACATTTATGACATCATAAATTTTACAGATCAGCACTACAATGGTCTATGGACATAAACGAATTACCGTTTATAAAATTCCCCGGATAAATTAAGCATTAGTGTCTTAAGAACATTTTTTTATTTATGTATACACTGTTTCATACATTTGACATTTATTAGCTACTGATGATTAAATGTAATGTAAAGTGTGTACTCTTGGGTTCCTGTACTTCATCATAAAATTTCAAAATTTATCTTGTTTTGTTTCCATAATGTTTGTATAAAAATTACATTATGAAAATAAACACTGTTTGATATTTAGTATCAAACTTTCAGACTAATATTACAAAGCTCTATTAATGTATTTTAAATTTTTAATGAAAATATTTCATAAAATAAAAATCATAAATGAAAATAATGCTATAAAATTGCAGTATTATGCTACATACTCTCTAAATAATTAGTTTCATCGTTAAATAACTATAATATTTAACTCAAGTTATGAAGAACAGTTTTCCAACAGTAAGCTCTTAATCACGTGTCATCGTCAATGACACGATAATGAGTACGACGATTAATCCTATGGGTGTATTTGGCAAGAGTTACTGTCAGTAAGGCAGCTTTATACTTTATTAATGTTTACAACAGTGCCTTGACGGTATCAGGTAAGCTTAGATTGTTATTATTCTGCAGACATATATATACATATTTAGTAGCAATGTATAACGTGGTATCTGGTTTATAAAAGCAAGATGAGAATTTTCTTTATATAGTCAATCAAGAAATGTAAATAGAAAATACATGTCATGACGAGAAGAAATAGCTAAGACTTAAAATTCTGAAACATAAAGGTAAAACCAACATTTCAATACTTCTTTGGAAAATCAATTTTGTGTGTATGAAAATAATTTTATTAATGCAGATATTTTCAAAAGTTTATTACTAAGTTCTATGTATCGTAGTCAACTTCAATATGAACATCACTGAAATTTAAGATGGTTTGAATATTATTAATGTTTGAAGCAGGAATTGAAAGGCATCATATAAAGATAAGTAGACTCAGATAGATAACTCAAGTATTTTATTTAAACAAGATGAAAATTCTTTGTATCTTATAAGAATATTTTTTATCAATAATCAGGAGTTTAGTTTCTAAAAAAGGCTCAAGATAATTTTATGAGTGTTTTTCTTAATTTGAAGTTAGAATTTGATAATAATATTTAGTACATTTTATGAGCTGTGATGTGTTTTTTAAATTATTTCAAAAACATGGGAAACATCGACATTGCAACAGATTTTGCAAAAAAATATATTAATCAAATTATCCCTCAAATATCTAAATACCAATATTGAATAATTACTTATATAAAGAAAGAAGAAGATTTATAACATATTAGAATAGCAGAATAAAAAAGCAGAATAAAAGTATTTCAAAGGATTTGCTGATAAAAAATTAAATATATAAAAGTAAATTAATAAGATACAAAACTTTACAATCGTTATTTATTAAATAATATATTTCGCAATGTAAATCATAACTAACAATTAATTGTAACTGTACATTTTTCTGCCTGTCTATGTAATTTCTCATAAGTAGTCAAGTTTTAAAGCAACTATGTACTACATTATGTTTTGGAATAAAAAACAATTCTTTTGTTCATTGGTTTTAGAGTGACCTACGTTTTATACGATGAGTTATCACGTACATCATTTGATCCTCTTTTTTTTCAAAGTACTTTCTCACTTCAGCTGTCTATCGCCATTTTTCAATATAAAAAGATAAGAAAACAAATTTACCTAAAATATATATGTATAATACATTTTTTCACATGAATATTTTATAAACAGTTGGCATTTTATAAAAAAAAAAAATTGAACAAGTCCTCGGGAATTACAAAGAGTCAAAATAACACACTGCATGTTTTTAACACCAGAAATCATTGTCTCATCAAGTCAAATAACTTAGCATACATTAATGTTATATAAGTACAATGTTGCACCGTGTTTTAATGTATTATAATGTGCGACATACAATGAATCTTTTGTACAATTTTGTTATAATTATGAAAAAATTCTATATCAAATATCTTTGCTTAAAGTTTAATTTTCAAAAGACAATGTAAACATACTCTTTCGGATTTTTTCGGCGAAACAGAGCTTGGACTAACTGTAAAATTGCCCAACAGCCATATGTACAAAGAAATGTATCGAAACTGGGGGTCGTCACATCAAAGGGGAACACCAATATAAAAATCTAAGATGAAACACGTGGCTGCATGCAATCATTCGAAGATCCTGGGACACGGCGCACCGTGTGGTATTTTGCTGAAAAACCTGGCCAAAATTATTTAAATTATTTTCTGCGTTCTACTGCAGATAAAATGCTTTAAGTAAACGTAAAATACATTATTATGATAGAAACAAATAACTTTTGAACAATTTACGCAAATTATTGTCCTACTACGCACCATTCTTTCGAGCATAACCTTCCATGCCATCCTCTTCAGAATAGCTCGAAAACTAGATTCTGGCAAAAACAACTCTTAAATAAAGAACGAAACAAAAAAGTACGCCATTAAGTACATTTTTATTGCAGTCTATGAGCAAGTCTTTTCTTGAAAATGTTTTGACTATATGAACGAAAATGCATGTCGCGGGCTTCAGACACATCTCTGATAGCTGCCGAATTGAGTGGTATGCATGTACTTTAATAGTAGCTCCGTGATTCAAAATTTTGTGTAATTTGTGTGACACTGGGTTTTAACTGTAACGATTTACACAAAGGTTAGAAGTGTTATTCGCAATTTCTTGAAATTTTTTACTATCTACTTTATAATCACTAGATAGCATGTCTAGAATAGCTTTTAAACAGTGCATTAATTTTATCTCAATTCTTGTAATTTAAGCTGATGTTTCTCGATTTGGGAAAACTTTTTTTTGAGGTATTTCCGAAACCAGCTTTTGCAGTGTGTACCAATGTCGCATCTCAGTTGAAAACATACCTTGCATTAGTTTTTTTCTTTTATTGACAGTCTTTCCCATTTTTGCTTCTTGCTAGCCTTTTTTTTATTAGAAGCTTTTTAATTACAAGCAAAATGTAAAATTGATTCGAAAAATCTGATTTTAACATGGAATATTGAAGGATCTAATTTCAAAGAATCAGGTTCAATGTCCTTAATTATTTTTAGCTTATAAAAACCTTTTTTATGATTGTTTGCAAATATAGTATCGCATTGATGAATTCATTGCTTGTAATAGCATTGCAAACTTTAGCATCGACACTAGTCAGCACTAATTTGAATTGAACTTGTAATAAACCATAAGATGTGAGGATCTCGGTATTTATTAAATTTTATGCTTGCTGTTCAATGTATTTTACCTCCTCTTGGATCATGTCATTATTTTCATGAATAAATCTTGATAGTATGAGAAAGCAAAAGAGTGGATATGAAGATACAAGGTTCCGCCACCATACTTTTGAAATCCATTTATTTGCTTATTAATCGAAAAGAAGCTAAAGAGTTTTTGAAAGTGTTTGAGTCATTGAAATTTTTAAGTCATGTTTGAGTTAAAAGGATTTTCAGACTTTTGTTTAAATATTTGTGGAGATCTGTCATAACACCCTTTGGAAAGGAGTTCTAAACTTATCAATTCTGCTTCACTTGCTGTTGTGAAAACATTTTCTATGTATTAAAACAGTCTTTGAATAAAGTCATGTAAAAGTTTTTAAAGTTTTATTTCCGCCATGTTTTCACAAATGAAGTTATCTTTTTGATAAAAAAAATTTCTTTAGCTCTCTGAAGAAGTATATAGGGAGGACATACATATTTATTAAATGTTCGGGTGATATTAAAACGTTTGTATGTAAAATCTGCTGCAACAAACATGGCCAAAGCCTCAGTTGGTAATAACTTCAATGTACTTAGGTTTGAGGTCTACGACAAAGAGTTAAACTTTTTTTGATATTTTACAGCCCTTGTTGACCTGAATGCAATGTCTTGAATAATTTGTGAAACATCTGCCTACCCTGCAGCTTTTTTGCCCAATTGAACTGAATTGTTCTTGACTAATTTCAGATTTTAATTGTTCCGTTTTATATCTCTTACTTCTGCCAATACAATTTTTAAACTATTTTGCTGGGTGACCGAGTTTCTATACTATCCTTATAGAAAAATAACGCGTTCCTTTCAGTAATACCTCATTGTTGTCACAAAAACATTATTCAGTGAATCCCAAAGAAGCTCATTTTTGTTTATAACTATGTTTGAAAGGTTTTATTTTCTAACGTAATCAAATGTATTTAATTTTATAAAAAATTCGCAATTTCGATAAGTTTCTCTTTTAGAAATTTTAACTCGTTAATTTTTATGTGTCACAATACTTTTATTACATCACTCATGTATTTTTTTGATATTTCTACTGATATTTCTATTCAATAGAATAAAAAAAATATGTATGCCTAGTAAATTTTTTCTTAATAATATAAAACTTTCTTACCTCGTTAGTGAGTAAAGAACGCAATTCGTTGTGGTTAATTTAAAATATATTATTCAAAAAGGTAACAGATAACTCACATATTACAAACTCTTAGTAACAAAAACAAAATGATACATTATTTACAAAAAATCATTTAGTCCGCGTTACGGATGTAAGATCAAAAAACGTTTTACTTAAAGAAAAAAAAGAAACATCCAACTACTTAAAAAAAGAATGTTTCACCTTCAATTTGCAGATTTATCATCTGCACACCAAAAGGTATCCAGTAGGAAGTAAAAAATTGCAGCATATATTAAATGTAAGTTAATAAATTTTAAATGTTTAATAAAGTAAAAAAACTGCTTTTCAGAAACTTTTTTTGAAATTTTGTTTTACTTATTAAAAAAATGGGGGGCAAATCGGGGCAAATTTTATTTCATATATTTTTATTAGAAGGTCTATACATTATGAAAACACAAGAGTTCTTGCTGAACTCAGCTTAACTTCCTATTAAAATTTTAATTTTATCTAAAATATTTAACACAAAAAATCTATGGTTTCAAACTTGAAAATCATAATGCCCATGTACTGTATTTAGAAAAATATTTATGTACTAGAGAGTATATACCTTCGTCTTTAAAAACGGTAAAATGTTTCTGAAATTCGACTTAAAATAGTTTTTTAGACGTTCGATAAAATGATGCATAGATCAGAAGCATAAAACGAGAAATGCAAAAACCATGATTTCCAAGTAAAACACCAGACTATTGGAGAGTCTACAGAAAGAAATGAACCCGTTATCATATGCACAGGATAGTCCTCTTCTATCAACCAGAAAATGATCAACTAAATGCGAAATTAAAAATTTTGACTTTTGGCCAGCTTTTCGAGCGAAAAACCACATTGTGAGGCGTTGCCACAATAGGGCGTATAATATAAAGTAATACGTACATTTCGAAGCTGTTAACACATAGCATTTTTCTGAAAAAAAATTAATTTTGCTATCACCACATACCACGTATCTCCCCCAAACCCCTTGAAGGGGGGGGGGTGGGATAAAATATATCCCACTTAATTCTAATTGCAAAATGCCACATTGGCAATAGAATTTTGAAATGAAAATTTCAATTTTATCAATAATGTCAAGTAAAGCTTTTGTCTGTATTGAAATAAATTTGTTTTTAAAATTCTGGTGTCATACAGTCATTTCAACATTTTAAAAATAGAAGTGCTTTGCCTCTCAAAGGGTTAAAGCTATACACAGGGTTTGTACGCGTCCAGGAATTTTCCGACCAGGAAATACTTCGATAGCAGTACTTAATTATAGAACATCCCTGTTTAAATAAGTCAAAATTTCGCGTGTATAAACTAGATTAATTTTTCTTGAAAAAAAATCTGATCTCTCTCCGGTAAAATACTCTGAAGCGTAGGAATCTTATATAAATGTCACAAAAATTTCACGCTGATGTATGGTAATGTGGTCCTATTATGCAGTGTTATAGATCAAGCAGGTATGAACGCATCATGTAGATATTGACTGCAATGGTCGTAAGTGATGCATTGTACATGCGCAACAGATTACACAATTTAAAGTGGTATCCTGAGCTACCTGCATAGATATAATCATATATTTGGACATTTTACAAGGCCAGATTTAAATTCTATGGTTGTAATATTGCAGGCGATAGCTGCTTTTAACTCAACTGTTCTACGCGTTCAAACAATTGCGAAATACCACGCATTGCAAATGTGTTTAATATTTTGCATTCATCGGACTGGGTATTAAAGTATGGATTACCTGTAATTTCTGAGTGTCGAAGAATTTCGTGTCTGACAAGCCCACAGCTCCCGTGGTTAGATTGAGTATTAGTAATATGTTGGATATATCGTTTGTGCAACAATGTCGAGATATGGAATCCTATCACTTTCATTAAAATACTCTTTTGAATGAGAAATGTATGATTATGAACTGTTTTTTATACAATGTATTTCAAACTTTAAAATGTAAAAATGTATCCCTTGACAAGGTATATGCATACTATGCTTTATTGTTTTAATCAGCTTTTGCAAATTAATTACTACCTTCTGAAAAAGATTTTTTAAAGATATTTTTCTGTTTCTTCTTAAAATCGTCATTTATAATGACACATTTTTTAAAAATCAAAACGATGTATAAATAAAAAATCCTTAATAACAGGTTTTGATGTGAAAAAATTTACATAACTATAAGAAAACTTTACTTATTTAACATTATTCACTAGCATGCGCCGAACATTTCTGCTTTCATGTATATGTCCAATTATTTCGACGTTTCGATTATGAACTTTATAACAATCGGTAAATGTTCATAGAGTTGAAATTTACATTTGCTATCAAATTTATTTTGCCGCAAGATTATTGCTACACAAAATGTCTTAAAAATGAACTTTACGAATATTCAGGGTCATTAAAATTAAAAAATACCACACTGTTGGAATGTGTACTGCAAGAAACTCTAGTGAAATTTCAAAAATAAATACATAAAAAATGAATGTTCTTTTGTTTTAAACTACAACAGATAATCCATTTGCTCTCTCCGCATTTCAATTTGACAGATTTGAATACTTAATCCTGTTGACAAAAACTGGTTTAAGCATGTAAAGTTACAAATTAATGATGAAATTACTCCATATCTCGGTAAATTATTGAGTCGGATATCATATTACTTATTAATAGTTTAATTTATTTATGATTTTGAAAATTTTGAGAAGAATGTATATAAATAATGTTGTGTCTCACTTACTTTAGAGTCATTAAATTTTACATTATTTACTCGATGACAAAATATATTTTATCAGATGCCACTATGATCTGATTATTGGTAAGTTTCAATATACAAGAAGTGATGTTTAGTTAACTGAATCAAGAATTCTTAAAATTAATAATAATCTTAAGAGGAATTCTCCTTCTTGTAAACAAGTTTAAGTTCTAAGATTGTGTTGTGTATAAATGATGCTCCAAAGTAGTTTCAGTTATTATAAGTTAGATATCAATTAATAAGGATAATAAGTAAGAATTCCAGAATTAAAGAAACTAATACTTAGATTACTAAGATAATATATTTATTTACAAAATTTAACAATAAGAATTTATAGATTTAGATATATTAACCAAACTTAATCATATTACAACAGGATATTCTTATAACAACTTAAAATTACAATTAAATATAATGAAACTCGTGTAGATTAAAGGAATTCCCCAGGGGTAAAATTTATACTATATTCCCCAAAACATAATAAACCACACTTATCCCTATTTTTAATACCCAAATCCCTTTTCTCCCTATATCAACTCCCGCAATATCGTCGTCGGGCACCTCAGATCTGAGCAAATCCTCCATATGAAGCATTCATTGTCGAGTCCAAACACCGCGGCTAGAACATAGGATCCGACGAAGCTCTCCCAAACGAACTGGCCCTGTCATCCCGTAGATAAGCGAAGAGCGGGAACCTCCTTTGCCGCCGAAAAACACCGGGGACCGCTCACAGGCTGACCATCTCCTCCATCCGTATCTCGAACATAGCTACTATCAGATGCCAGTCAGCTTTCAAACACAATGCGGTCTCATCTCTAGCGCGAACAAGACAAAAATTACAGGATTATAGGCTTCCAGTAAAATCATAACTTTCGTCAGGACCACATAATACGAAGATCATACTTTCTCCAACATGAGAGCTTTATTCGCTCGGAGGAGCTAGATAAAAAGGCAAGAGCTGCAACCCAGAGCTTGGAAGAGAATAGAATGAATTTTTTTTTAAATCCCCAATCCACTCTGTCTATTTTTTTTAAAAAATAATTGATCGACGAGAGATTCCCCTAAACACCCCCAACTTTCATTGGCCAAAATTATCAACGCCTTTCTTGATTCAGTGAATTTTTAAGTGACATTGACCATTCTGACCTCCGAAATCCGGGAGTGTTAAAGTCGGCATTCGATGGAAAATAATTGACCCCTCAGTCCCCCTGCGAGGGATATACTATGTCAAAACCCCATCCCGTCCTCAGTTTTATAGATTCAAAAGTCAAAAGTCGACTCGGAAAAACCTTTGTAACCGTATACTCCATCCCGCACCGACCTTATTTCAAAGCCGCTAAACTCTCATCCTCTCCGAGAAAAATAGCAAGCGTTATCTTAACTATCCCCTTTAATGATAAAAAGAGAAAACTCCCAGCTGTCTCTATCTTTCTAAATACACTGAGAGCCTTGAGTTTTAACCTAATATTTTAAATATTATTCTGTTCCTAAAAACCAGTATAAACATACTATAACAATATCCCCCCTTTTTACTGAAAATTTTTACGCAGAAAAAATTTTCTCTCACAAAAACAAAAAAAAATTTTACTATACCCTAAATCTATTGAAAAGTCAAATTTTGCCAACAATCGTCCTCGGATGTATCTCGTCAACTAATACCCCATATTCTTATCCGAAACAAAACACCTGCCCCGTATAAGAAAATGAAATCATAGCATCAAAAACACAATACTCACTTTGTGCACCTTAGAGAGTACCCCCTCCCCCAAAAAAACGACTACCATTCTAGAAATTATACTTAAATTTAGCTATTACCAGAATTTATATAAAAAAAAGAAAAAAAAATAGGGGAAAAAACTTAAACGCTTTACCCCACAAGAAAGTAATTGCTCAACCAAAACATACTAAGTTTTATCCCAATTTAATTATTATTGCCACTTACAATTCAAACCATCTACACGAGCTTTTACAATAAGTTCCCGTTAGTTCAGTATAAATCCGCAAAAACACTGACAATGCAATAGTATATTGTACAATAACACATAAATATATAACTTAATAGATCATCAAATGGTAACAGTAAAATATTTCTAAACTAATACAGTAAATCCAGTATCTTGCCTCTCAATCTCATACACAAAAAAGTAGTTCAGCACGATACAAATTCTTGATGATGTAAATAAAATAATAAACACATAAAATAAATTCACTGAAAACATACTAATATATATAAGTAATTAAAAGAAATATTATGATTTATCATTTGAAATTAATATATAAAAAGTCCAATATTTGTTTTTATTCAGTGATGCATGAACTTGCAAACCGTACTTAACTATACATATAAATGGTAACCCACAGCAATGCTTGACCAATATCAGAATTAAAAAAAAAAAAAAAAATAATAAAAGATGCCCTTCGGCCATCCTACGACGGTAATAACGTCGATCGTACTCAAAATAACTCTTACGTTTTACACCACATTCCGAAATTCTGCTAAAAAAAATACTTCATGTAAAACCCCCTTACTCTAAACGTACTATCACAACTCCAAGATTAATTAAAAAACAAAAAAAGCCAAAGGCTATGCGATTTCACAGATAAAGAAAATAAATTTAAAGCTCTGTCAAGCATCAAAACCTAGCGTACCGGCATCCTGTGCAACATTGGTCAAACATACTTTACAAAGTCTCCCAACGTTACATTCTGCCGATAAATCAATTATTATTGAATCAATGCAAGTTAATAGTAATAATAAAAGAAATATATAATCTTTCAACACATTTTTTTTAACATTCAACAATTTTCCTTTCATTTACAAGAAAGATCATCACTGTACACTTGCAATTTCAGTACAATTACACAATACCACAGAAAAATAACCTCTAAATTTATACAAATTATTTCTTCACAACTTATGCCTATGAATACGAAAATTCTATTTGTTTACCTTTTAATGGTTATACCAATAACATCTAATGCACAAAAGATCATATAAAAAGCATAATTAAAAAATAACTAAAAATGATTACACATGATTCATAAAAAATATATATATAGTATAAAAATACACATTCACACACACACACACAAAAAAAACTTTAGAGCAAAATAAATGTAAAAGCCCGATAAATAGAATTTAAAAGTACTTCTATTTTTTTTTTACTAATACATATTTTCTGCTACCACAGATTTAGTTAATTAAATGAACACTTATTTTAACAAAGTTGTCCGTAACTCAAAGGAATAAACATCACTGGACAACCTATTTAATCGTTCCTTAAATGAGATTATCTTAATGAAATATATGCATCTTATACTCTATAGCATCAAAACATTTATCATACACATAAGCAAGACAAAACTTAGTCTTTCACTAAGAAACAGATAAAAGTAAAAAAAAAGAAAATATTTACACCCGCTCGAAAACAAACAAACAAAAAACTATTTACAAGCTATGAAATTCCCCTAGCGCCGTTTTCGTAAACGGTACGAATGCATTGTAACCTGACCACTTTTAACATTGGGTCTACGAGGAGTTCGTTGAACTCTCCCATTTTTCTTGCCTTTGACCGTTTTCTTTACTCTCCTCGGGCTTACGTTAACTCCTAAAGAGGGGAGGGGTGAAATTATTCCATTTAGTGAACCATTATGAGTATTTGAACCTTTTTCGATACTCCTATCAACCTCTCCGCTCCCTAAATTCTGCATATTTACTTGAGTACTCGTTTCTGGATTCAAATTTATATTCTCAAATAAATATCTTTTAGAGCTTCGTGAAAATATCCTTGTGGGATATATTTTGACTTCACGGTCAATATTAGCAAATTGCTCTTTTGGCTGGACATTTTTATTTTCTGGTGTTTCTGGTGTATCATTTTTACATTGTAATGCAGGAAAAACTGGTTTAATTCCAATTTTTCTAAGTTGATTCACATGAACCGTTTTACTCTTTGAAGGATAAGACACCAACTGAATTTTATAATTCACTTTCCCTAATTTTTCTATGACCCTGTAAGGCCCAGTATTACGTTTAGCAAATTTTCGAGATAAACCAATCTTAATTGCAGGACAATACCATAAGACTAAATCTCCAATTATAATTTTTTTATCGACCGCCGTTTTATTTTTCAATCTCTCCTGATTTTCCGCTGCTTTTTCTAAATTACCCCTGATTTGATTAAAAACAGCTTGCAAAGAAGGGATTAAAGTTTCACAATAAGAACGGCAATCAGAATACGAGAATTTAATTTCCTGCGCTAATAAATTATAGGAAAGTAACATATCTCTTCCTGTTAGCACAAAATGAGGAGATTCATTTGTAGCAACATGCGTTGCTGATCGCAAAGCTAGGAGCGCAAATTTTAGCTGCTTGTCCCAGTCTGTATGAGTGGTGTTTACGAGATGCGCTAAATGAGCAGCTATTGAAGCATGCTGTCTTTCGACCTTTGCATTAGTTTGGGGTCTATAGGGAGACGTGGTACGGTGATCAATTTCCAGTTGTTTGTACACCTTTTTTATAGCATCACTCACCAACTGGCGACCAATGTCTTTTATTAATGTTTTAGGCACTCCGTATCGGCAAATAAATTCGCCTAAAACGTCTGCAATTGTATCCGAATCAATTGTAGAAACAGGCCATGCATCCGGCCACTTAGAAAATGCAGAAACAAATGATACTATGTATTTATTACCCTGAGATGTTTGCGTGTAAGGACCCGAAATATCGAGATGCACAATTTGCAGGACGTGATTAGCGATAGGTAATCTTTGTAACTCCGCGTCCTTTTTCGGTTTATGACCGCGGTATTCCAAACACGAGTGACAAGCACCTATTAATTTCTTAATATGAGCATACATTTTTGGCCAAAAATCAAATGGCTTGACTCTCTCTAATGTTTTATAAATCCCCGCATGACACGCCACTACTGAGTTATGTGCTAAGTTGAATATTTTTGGGACTAAAGACAAAGGTATAACGAATTTGCTTTGTATATCTTTTCCATTTCTGCAACGCGTATCTTTACACTTCAAAATATCGTCCTCTAAGAAAAATAAAATATGATCCGGTTTAGTAGTAACATTATCAGACAGTTTCTGAATGATTGACAAACAAAATTTATCGTTCCCTTGCTCTAATTTAAGTTCGTTAAGAAAGTGCGAAGGGTCATAACTATGCATCAAAGGAGTATGAACAAGGCTATTTACAAGATGCATATTACCCTTCTCTACAGTCTTAACTTCTGTAATATCACTTTTATCAATATTTTCAATTTCATGATCTACAAACCGAGATAAGAAATCCGCGACCGAATTGCATTTCCCTTTCATAAATCTGGTCTCAAAATTATAGTCTGCGAGCGAACACAACCAACGAGCTATTCTCGAAGTAGGATCCTTTAATTTTAAAGCGTATGTAAGAGCAGCGTGATCTGTATATACTATGAATTTACGATTGAAAAGGGAGCATTTACAATAATTGACCGCCCATACTACAGCTAAAAGTTCGCGTTCGGTTGTCGAATAACGTGTTTCGACATCTTTAAGTTTCCGACTTGCAAAAGCTATAGGCGCAGGAAAATTGTTTTCGTCAAACTGAGCTAAAACTGCACCAATTGCAAAATTTGAAGCATCAGAAAATACTACAAAATCTTTGTTAAAATCTGGTAAATTTAATGTCGGAAGATCTGCTAAAGCCTTTTTCAAATCTTCGAATTCTTCTTGTGCCTTTTCTGTCCAAATAAATTTAGATTTTCCTTTTAATAAGTTACTTAAATTAATAGCTCTTTTTGAAAAATCACCCAAAAATTTTCTATAAAAGTCTATCGTCCCACAAAATTGGCGCAGTTGTTTTTTACTATTAGGCACTTTAAATTTTTTAATTACTTCCGCATTCTTTGTAGTGGACGATATTTTTCCGTCTTTTACCGTAAATCTCAAAAAGGTAATTTTGGATTTGAAAAAATGGCATTTTGAGGGTTTTAATCTTAGATTGTGCTGACGCAATCTATCAAAAGCTAGAGATATTTTTTCAAAGTGAGATTGTATGTCTTTAGAAGCCACACATATGTCATCAATGTAAATTAAAATATTGAGGTCCGCCACATCTCCGAAAATAAAATTCATTAATCTCTGAAACGCGGGAGGCGAACTGGAACAGCCAAATTGGCTTCTTGTATACATAAACAGACCTCTATGCGTGGTAATTGAAGTATATTTTTGATCCTCCTCTTTAATTAGTTGTTGATAAAAACCAGAAGTCAAATCCATAGTTGAAAAATATTTGGAACCCCCCCAAAGAATCTATAGTTTTGGTTATGTTTGGCAATGGGTAACTATCTTTTATTAATTGATCATTTAACTTTCTAAAATCCACCGCCAGTCTATATCCGCCATCCGCTTTCTTAACCAACATTACAGGGCTGGCGAACTCACTGCTTGACGGCACTAATAATCCCGCCTCCAGTAACATATCCATTTGCCTCTCCATTTCCCCTCGTAAGTTATACGGGACTCGATAAGGTTTACATTTAACCGGCTTCTCGTCTTTCAGTCGAATTTCGTGTTTCACAGTATCGCACCCTGGTAGGTCAAGAACTGATGAGGCGAAGATATCTGAGTTTTCGTTAAGAAAGTCGCGTACCTCTGACTTTAGGGGTTCATTTAAATGATCTAAATCAATGTTACTGTCCCAGCTTAAATCAGCATGATCCATAGATCCAATATTTTCGGCGTCAATATGACCCGTAAACTCATCCTGCTTATGGGGATAATTTGATATCACTGGCAGTAACATTCCTAACTTAGTTCCTTTATTTACATGGATTACGTTATCACTCAAGTTGGCTATTTTAATAAATAATCTCATTGCATCATTTTCACAAATCGAGGTCCCTACTAATAAATCCCTCATAAGCGGAGCAATACATGGTGTAATTAAAACATCTTTTGAATGTATAAAATTTGTTTTTTCTAATCCTAACTTTAATAATTCTTTCCGAATTCGGACGAATGCATTCTTTATGCTTGGAAAAAACTGGCAATGGTTCAGGTTTTATTTCGATTGAATTAACATTATTACTTGGGCCCTTTAATAATGAAAAACCTGTATTATCGTAAAATATTGTATTGTTTTTTAAATCAATAAGTAAATCAATTTTCTTTATAAAAGGTACGCCTAGAATAATATGGAAATGCGAAGATAATGAACCGTTAGTTACATAAAAATTATCTTCAAAATCCTGATTCTCAATTTGAAAAGTTAAATCAACAGAATTCTTTATTTTAAACTCTCCCCCCAAAACTGTATTCATAGAAATGGAAGTTTTTTTTAAATTTATTTAGTTCTAATAAGTTTACAACTTGTTGTGTCACAAGATTACAACTGGAACCTGAATCAATTAATGCTTTACATATTTTTCCTTGAATATTAACTTCGATTAATGGTAATTTAGTTTCGATGTTTCCATTAAAAAAAACATTAAAATTATGACACCTTGTATTGTCTGAAACCGACTCTGTATTACTCAAAGAGGAATTATTCGCTGGCTTATAATCCCCCCTCAATAGTTTAAATTATTATCTCTAAATCCCTGGTTTGCAAATTGTCCGTGAGATTGAAATCCCCGGCCCCGATTTCTTGAATAAAATGTGCGACCAGTACCCCTTCCTCGGAAATCCCTAGAATTTTGAAATTCTCGTATGTCTCCCCTATCCTCCAATGTATTATCGCGGCTCTCATTTCTGAGTCTAGAATTATTTTCGGTCGACTCATCATTAAATCTTTGTCGGGTATGCTGAAATTGAGGGCAAAATCTTTGTACATGGCCGGTTAAATTACAGGGGAAACAACCAATATCGTCTTGCTTCTTTTTTTGAGAATCTTTTTCGAGTTTAGAAATCTTATCTGACAAAACTTGCAACTGATCTTTCAGTTCCCTAGCGAAATCTCGAAAATAGTCAGCTTCTGATTGACTATTTTTATTTACAGTAACAGCACAAGCTAAATTAGCATTATCTATTTGTATAGCCGTATCTACAGGCATTGATTTATACGCGCGTTCTTTCAATAACGCTATTTCCTCTAATTCTTTTAAATTTTTTGGATTTCTGGCAATTACACCCTTTCTAATCTGGGGAAGTAATTTTTTTGTAACATGGAAACCAACCATTCCTGTTTTGTTTTTTCCTCACTATCTTTCGGTAAATTATGTGCAGAAATTGCTGCAGTAGCCTTAGCATTTGCTTTTGCAATAAATTCTGCTACTGAATGGTCCTGCTGTTGTTTAAATGTTCAAAAATCATTTTAAAGATCCCCTTGATCACTTTTAGCACCAAATTTTTCCTGCAATACATCAAATAAATCCTCCACAGTTTTAATGTTATGCTTGAAATTTAAGAATGTTTGCAAAGCCAATCCAGCTAATCGCTGTTGAATAGCAAATAATTGATCTTCTTTCGGCCAAAGCAAGAGATCTGCTATTGCCGAAAATTTCGTTTTAAATTGTTCTATGGTCCATGTTATGTCCTGCCTCGTAAAAATAGGAATGATATTTAAAGAATCTAAAATAAATGCGCGCCTTTTCATTGTAGCTTCTATTTCTGCCATCGTTTTGGCCTCCTGAGTGTGTGTTTCGGGCATTCTGAATCACACTCAAATAAAATAAAGAGTATTTCGAATGTAGATTAAATATTGCAAAAAACTTGAAAATATTAAACAAAAGTTATTATATTTAAGAATCCAAGAAAATCATATATAAATATATAAAACAGACAACATAAAATTCCTCTATGCTATTCAAATATATTGAAAGCTATTTAAAACACGTAAAATTTCTTTATGGCACAGGCGGGAAAAAAATTTATGACACATACCAATTAATTACACCCATACAAAATATAAATACCAATATTGCACTCCAATAATAATACTTTAAAATTATGAAAGTTGATACATAACATAAAATCATATGGCACTTTTATTTACACATTTTCAACTTCTTGCTATTAATATTTTTACATAATATCAAGAAAAATTTGTAAGTTAAATTTAATTATAAATTTCGAAATTAAATTGAATTGGAGCACCAAAACCCAGTAAAGGTCAAACTGTAACCAGAATTTAATTGTTACTTAACGGCACCAGTGTTATGTTTCACTTACTTTAAAGTCATTAAATTTTACATTATTTACTCGATGACAAAATATATTTTATTAGATGCCACTATGATCTGATTATTGGTAAGTTTCAATATACAAGAAATGATGTTTAGTTAACTGAATCAAGAATTCTTAAAATTAATAATAATCTTAAGAGGAATTCTCCTTCTTGTAAACAAGTTTAAGCTCTCAGATTGCGTTGTGTATAAATGATGCTCCAAAGCAGTTTCAATTATTAAAAGTTAGATATCAATTAATAAGGATAGCAATATCGTACACCGCAATATCGTCGTCGGGCACCTCAGATCTGAGCAAATCCTCCATATGAAGCGTTCATTGTCGAGTCCAAACACCGCGGCTAGAACATAGGATCCGACGTAGCTCTCCCAAACAAACTGGCCCTGTCATCCCGTAGAATAAGCGAAGAGCGGGAACCTCCTTTGCCGCCGAAAAACACCGGGGACCGCTCACAGGCTGACCATCTCCTCCATCCGTATCTCGAACATAGCTACTATCAGATGCCAGTCAGCTTTCAAACACAATGCGGTCTCATCTCTAGCGCGAACAAGACAAAAATTACAGGATTATAGGCTTCCAGTAAAATCATAACTTCTGTCAGGACCTCATAATACGAAGATCATACTTTCTCCAACATGAGAGCTTCATTTGCTCGGAGGAGCTAGATAAAAAGGCAAGAGCTGCAACCCAGAGCTTGCAAGAGAATAGAATGAATGTTTTTTTAAATCCCCAATCCACTCTGTCTATTTTTTTTAATAATTGACCGACACACGGGAGGTTCCCCTAAACACCCCCCAACTTTCATTGGCCAGAATGATCAACGCCTTTCTTGATGCAGTGAATTTTTAAGTGACATTGACCATTCTGACCTCCGAAATCTGGGAGTGTTAAAGTCGGCATTCGATGGAAAATAATTGCCCCCTCAGTCCACCTGCGAGGGATATTCTATGTCAAAACCCCATCCCGTCCTCAGTTTTATAGATTCAAAAGTCAAAAGTCGACTCGGAGAAACCTTTGTAACCGTATACTCCATCCCGCACCGACCTTATTTCAAAGCCGCTAAACTCTCATCCTCCCCGAGAAAAATAACAAGCGTTATCTTAACTATCCCCTTTAATGATAAAAAGAGAAAACTCCCAGCTGTCTCTATCTTTCTAAATACACTGAGAGCCTTGAGTTTTAACCTAATATTTTAAATATTATTCTGTTCCTAAAAACCAGTATTAACATACTATAACAATAATATGCATACATTTATCAAATATATCTTTCAATTTCTAAAAAATTAAATCCAAGGAAAACAAATTTTTGCAGGGTGGATTAAAATTTTATTCTAGGTTCTTCTGGAATGAATGAGTAGTATCAATGTTGTATGATGTCTTTTGTCACAAGTTATATAGGTACCATTCCGAACCCAATCAGGGGCAAGGTTAGAATAATGTTTTTATTTTTAATCAGGGTTCGTACGTGTTCCATTATTTTCCGTTCAGTATATCAGTATTCTTTTAATGAAAAAAAAACTAAATATAGTTCTGACGCGGGAAGTTTCGCCTTATTTATTGAGAAAAATTTTTATAATAAAATTCTGGCAACGAAGAATTTCTTGGTCTAGAAATTCCAAGAACCGTACGAAATCTTTCGTTTTTCAGTATTAAATTGAGTTGAGAAACGGAATATGAATAAAACTATAAAAAAAATGAATGAGAAAATTAAAAGATTTTACATTTTAAAAATTAATTAAGTTATTGAAAGTATTTGGAAGAATATTAATATAAATAATGTTATACATTAAAGTAATTGTAGTTTTGACGAATTTCTTATTTTTATGGAATCGTTGATCTTGGAAAGAAATGAAAAAGCCGTACTTTTGTCAATTAAAATATCATAATTAAAAATATTAATTTCCATAATAGCAAATTTTTATACAAACAGTTCTGAAATTGTGAAAAACAAGAGAAGTGCGCAAACTCCTTTGCCCACGACGGAGCCGTATGCTCCAAGAAGCACAGCTGTAAAAGGAGGAGGAGCTAGTTCAACAAATTTCCCATTATGTTTAAAAAAAATATTTTCCCTTTATTTTGCTAGGCATTGAAAAAAAATATAATTATGCATAAATCATTCATTATTATTTCTTCAAATTTATCATAGTCATTATTAAATTATCAGAATAAAAATATTGTTCATAAACAATAACATTGCGTGCTGTACTCCGTTGCATCTTCGGAGGCATTAAAAGTCAGTATGGTTTAGATAGCTATATCTGAAATCCCAAACAGAACAATGCTAACCTATTAGTTCCAACGTAGAAACCCAAAATAAATAGACATCAGCATTCTAACCACTTGTCGCGGACATATCTACACTGGACATGAAAATTTATGTAATTTGTCAAGCTACCATCGGCTATTGCTGAACATTTATATTTAATAGCCGGCCATGACATGTCCTATTTTGTTGGCTTTTCCAGAGCCTTTTAAATTTGTTTTACCGTACTGGTAAAGTTTTTATCTGTCCATCCCGTATCTATAAAAAAAATATATTTATCCAAAAGATCCGATTAAGTCCGATTAAAAGTTTTTCTTAATTTTATTGTGACAAACTCGGTAGAAACCTTGGGCAAGATTCGGTTTCCTGCAGATAGATACATTATTTTGAACTACATTTGCACAATTTACCTTTATTTTTCAAAAGGCACTTGAGTATGACTTACCATGGTATCTATAAAGATACCATGGTATGATAAAAATATACATGGTCTAATAAAAATATACTGGTGTTTTACCTAGAAAATAATTTCTAGGTGAAACACCAGTATATTTTTATTAAAAAAATAATCTGGTTCAAACACACTAATTTTTGCCTTACTTAATGAAATATTTTCCATAAGAAAATACTGCTACCGAAGAATTTTCTGGTCTTGAAATTCGAGAACCCGTATGAATACAGTTTACTTGCGATCATAGGGTTAATGACAACAAGCACTTTTTCGGGATATAATGCGTAATTTAATATTGTTCAATCAGTATGTCTATATGTTTAATATATCAAATAATAATAGCAATAATAATAAAAATAGTTTTACCAAATAAAATAGTATCTTACAAAAGAAATCTTTATTACTTTATATTAATAAATAGCTAAATATAGTTGAGAGCAGGCGAAGTCATACAAAACGTGTCATACAAAGTCATACAAAACAGATTTCATTAAAACAGATTATAATCAATAAAAGTTTTATAATATACATAAAAAAGCTTTCATAATGATAAATATGTTTCTTCCGCTGTATAGAAGATAATTAATTTTAAAAGTTAAATTTTAGTTTCAGTTTTTTATGAAAATTAACTATATTTAATATTAGTATTAATGATACAAAAAATAAATAAAATAAAATATTATAAGGATGAATTAAAATATGTTAACATTAAAACGTCACTAAAATATCCATCCATTAATTTTGTATTTGAAAAAAATGTAAATTCCTTGTATATTAAAATTAAGGCTTAACAAACAATTAAAAAAATTATATTTTAATTCGTCTAGCTTAAATAGTCTTAAAACTTCGGCTTCCATTTAGAGAAGATGTGGGCTAGTAATAAAAATAACTTAATGCCAAAATTAATAGACATACTTTATTTATTTTTGATATACTTATGAAAGTTTCATTGGCAGTAAATATATATTCCTTAATAGGATAAAAATAGAAGATAAATAAAAAAGAAAATGTGAAACCAATATTTGCAAATAATTGGATTAATGCTGGGAATTTATTCAGAGAATTAATTATCAATTACGCGCTCTTTGACGCAGATTAGAAAATGTTAAAGAAAAATTATTTTTTATGAAAATATTTAGTAATCACAAGAATTTCATTATTTATTAAAGTCTCCTTAAATAAAAGAATTGCTGAGCAGTATTCCAAGAAGATCCATTTCCTTTTTAAGATTTTTAGAGAGATGATAAACTTTAAAAAATAACAGATACTTTACAATTTCACTTTGCCATCATCGAATTTTTCTTCCTGCGTAATTGTATATTATCCCCATTCATTTAATTACATCAGTAATTTATGTATTAACATTTTACGTAGTAATTCTCCAGACCATTGATAAAGGAATTTATTTTATTACATTGACGATAATAGCTATAATTGCGGACGCGCATTACCATAATAAATAATATTTTTAGGTATTAATTGCACAGAAATTGCATGAAAACAAGGATAAATAAAAAGACATCTTACGATTTAAATACAGAAGCTTTTAGACGAATGCGTTATATTTAATACAAAAGCTTAGTAATAACAAAAAAATTCTTACACTGTAAAAAAAAATTCAGAAACTTTTCTGAAAATATTGAACAGCTACGGTGCATGTAATTTTCAAAAACATTTCTGAGTATTTCTAAAACCCTTTTCTGCAATATTCAGAAACGTTGTCGACTATTTCAGAAATTCTAATGTTTGTTCAAAATTTTTAAAAGTGTCAAAAACGTTTCTGAATTTCCCAAAAGGACGTTTCAGAAATACTTAGAAACGTTTTTTGAAAATTACATGCACAATAGCTGCACCATATATTCAGAAATATTTCTGAATTTTTTTACAGTGCATTATTCCTATAATTTCTTACAGCAGGCAAATGTTTTAAATAAAAAAAATATATACATTTAAATGCATGCAGACAATCTTTTGTTGAAGGTTTAAAGTAGTTCTTAAAAATACAAAAACTTTCATTAATGAAAAAAGTAGCGAAAAAAATTAAATAATGTTTCAATAATTTGGCGGCAACTTCAAAATTTGGAACATTAGAGATATTTTGTGTATACATTATGACATCAAAAGAAAAAATTCGTATTACTGAAACTTATTTTCTGTTTATTTAACATGGGTGGGACTTGTTGTGCTAAAACCAACTGGTAGGCCTTCCCACCCGGCCGAACCTGTTTATTTAACAGAGCAAAGTTTTTAACAGTTTCAGACGCAAAGCACTTCCATTGCTAAAATGATAACATGAATTAGTGACGCCAGAATTTATGAAAAAAATACTTCGAAATATAAGTAAGCTTTCTTTCGCTTACATAATGAAAGGAGAATATTTGTACCAAACCTCTGGTGTCAATGTAGCATTTCAGATCACGTTGGGAGTTCCATGTAATGGAGAACTGAACAACAAAGAGTTAAAAGTATTTACAAAAAGGTTTCTGATTAACATTAGGTATTGTTATTAATATTGTGTAAGCCAGAGAAATAATTTTGTGAATTAAAAAAGAGTAAGAAAATGTCTCATGTATTTAAAGTTCAAATAAAAAAAGGTTATGCTGCAATCCTTCATTTTAACAGACACCTCGGTGAATAAATTTCTTCAAAACAATCTTGTGAAATTATAAAATATGTTCCATATAAATAATTCGAAGTTGAATCATATAAATAACTCAAAGTCAAATGATTGCATATAAAAAATTGTAGAACATCACAGTTGTAGATTCCTGGAAGCAATCGATGACTATCACGATTGTGTTTTTACGGTGACGATTTTTTCCGATTGTTCAGTTTTCGAGAATAGTCCATCAATAGCCATATCCTCCCTAGTAGCAAAATGCGTCTGGCCCTTGAATGGCCGCTTATCGCAATCCGATGACACGATAAGAGGCCGATTATCGTATTCTCATACGATTGGGATGAGTTTCATCGGCAATTGCTCAGAAATGTCTCATTGGCCTTAGATCTGTGGATGATCGAAATCCCATGAATTTTAGAAATTATTATGATGAAACCCCGAGGACTACGATTGCATGATTATGTGTTTACGGTGCTTTTTAGATGAGTATCCGAGCAAATGTTGATGAGAAAGCGACGAATTATTGATTAGTTGGTTGATTGGTATAAAAATGAAAGCGATTTCCCAATATTTATTTTCTGATTACACACATTAAAATTTTACGAGTTAAAAATTTAAATACGGTCACTTTTTATTTCTATTAGCTTTACTACAATAGTTAGAAAAAATATTTAAACATAAATTTTCAAATATTATTTCTTTTTCAGAAAGGGAGTTTATTCATTTTCTTAGTTTATTTCTAAAAAATATACTTTTTTATGTGAATTTAAAAAATATCCTATCAAATTCGTTTTTTTTCTTTTCCTGAAATCTTTTATTTTAAATCAATTAAATTTTCTTGCTTTCGACAAACTGATTTACCTAATGTGTTTACATATATCAAATACATTGAAATATATGCATTTGATTTTGTTTATTATTATTACTATTATGTACATCAGTTTGTTGAAATCAAGGAAATTTAATCGATTTAAAATACAGGGGTGATTCTGGATGAAATTTTTTTTTCGGAAATTCGCATCGCATTTTCGGAAATCGGCGCGGGGGGTTCCCCCCCCCCTACAGCGATCTTCGGACAACATCGGCATTTTCTCGCTATCTTCGGACGAAATCAGCAATATTTTAGCAAAATCGGCGATTTATTGCTATCTTTTGCCAAAATCGGCGGGTTTTCCGCGATCTTTTGACGAAATCTGCGTTTTCCATGTTTTTTAAAGTGAAATCGGCGTTTTTTCGACGATCTTTAGACAAAATTTGCTTTTTTACGCGATTTTTTCTCGAAAACGGCGTTTTATTCCCGCGATCTTTTGACGAAATCGGCGTTTTTTCCGTGATCTTTTGATGAAATCGACGTTATATCCACAATCTTTAGACGAAATCGGCGTTTTTCCGCCGTCTTCACAAGAAATCAGCGTTTTATCTGCGATATTTGGTGAAATTGCCGTTTTTTCCGCGATCCGCACAGGAAATTCGCGTTTTTCATCGATCTTTTGACTAAATTCGTTTGCAAAAACATTGACAAAATCGTCGTTTTACCACGAAATATTGACGAAGTGTATGCTATTTCGGCGATCCTATCACGAAATTTGCATTTCTACGCAATAGTTTTTTCCGCGCGCAAAACCGTACAAGTTGGCAACTATGCGGAACTGATAACCCAATTTCAAATTTTCGGAAGAGGATGCCTTAAATTTTCGGAATTTTCAGACGAGAATCACCCCTGTTAAAATAAAAGGCTCAAGAGGATAAATAGAATTAATTGAATTGTTTAAATGAAGGAATGGTATTTTTTTTCAGAAATAAAGCAAGAAAATATGGAACTTTTTAACTAAGCTCCCTCCCCCTTTCTAAAAAATAAATAAAATTTGTTTTAAATATTTTAATATTCAATTAACAATTACTATTCTTATTGTAGATTGTGTTTCATAGAAAAATTTTAAAACAATTTTATTAATTGTTAATTATTGCATGTTTTGCTTTACGTTTTTGCCTTTTTGAAATTTTTCATTACAAAATGTCCATAGCTCAATTCGACTTTAAAGTGATAAATGTATGTGTATGTACCTAGATAGAAAAAGGACTATGTCCACTTGTAACATTTAAAAAAAAAATATTTCAATGCATATTTTTAAACTTTCTTTTAATTATTGAAAAAAAAAGTAGTTATAACGAGTATTATAAAGTGTTTGGTGCAAACAGATGAAAAATGAATTAAAGCATAAGCACTTTTTTTCTAGCAATGCACAGATGACTAATCAAGTAAGTTACACTATTGTATAAACACTCATAATTTACCTCAGTACATTTTTTAAGAGGGGGGGGGGATTCACATTTTCTATGTAGAATTTTGGTCTGTACACAGATCTTTGACAAGAGATGTACGCAAAGAACCTCACATCCTCCTCATTTAAAATAAAGACCTTTTATCACATGAACTATCCCAAAGGTGTATCCATATTTGTCAACAACCCACTTTTTCTATATATAGTACTTTAATCTAAAAAATTTAAATGTGTTTTCCCTTCATGAGGCAGTAATATGAAATCTATTTTATTTAATTAAATAAAATTTCTGGTTCAAAGCATTTTTTATTTTTTTCTGTATGTGGCAAGTGTGTAATGCATGCTCATCACTTTATTAAATATTTCATCATATGAGTAAAAAAATTAAACTCTTGAAGAAACACATCTTAATAATAGATTATACTTCTACAACAAATATATTAATTAGGTTGCAATTAGCTTTGCAAGTCACATTTTTAATTCAAATCCATTTCATTTAATATTCACAAATTTCATGTCTATAATTAATTTCTTTGCTATTAGTATTATCCAGATGTATAAAGAAAACTTATGTCATGCTGATACTTCAAGATTGTATTGATTGCAAAAACTTCTATAAGCGCCCCCCCCTCCCCCCTCCTTTGCTAAAATCCTCGTTTCTTTAATATTATTTAAGATTGGTAGACAGAGGCGACAAGTGACAAAAAATGCTGGTCAAGACTCAAGAGACAATTTCCCTGGAATTAACCAGTTTGAACACTGCAATTTTTCTGCTGTTTTAGACGCATGTCTCCTTGGTGTGCAGCCTCCTCCCCCCCCCCCTCTCCAAAAAAAGCATGAAAATGAAGGTGGTGCAAATCTGAAAGGAAGGCCATTTTTTTTTTCAAATTTTACAGCAATATTAAAAAGCAGTCCATTTATAATGTGAACAAAATAAGGTTTTTAATGTGGAACTATGCAATAAATACTTAAATATTTAAATAAATCATAATAAAACTCCCATTTCTGTATGAAATTATGGAAACTATAAGCAATAAAATGAGTGCACAAATAAATTACTTGAAACTATATAATTCTTAATTATTTATTATATTTTGAAATATGACTGAGTAAATACAATTTTCATATTGCTTTCTTAAATGTTTACTGTAATATTACACATTGAAAACTAATTTTTGTATGCAAATTATAGATAGACTGTTCCATATTAGATAAATTGCCAACTTCATTTCAAATTAGTGAAAGACTTATTTTTGCGCCAATTTTTTGGGAAGGTGGGTGATGTAAAATTCTTTAATATTATTATCCCATTTAAATTCATATCACAAAACAAGTTTTCATCACCATCATAGTATCATAATATTCTCGTCCAGAATTAATCTTACTTGTATATTTCAACACCTGTAACATTATTAAATTCAATTCATGCTTCCCCCCCCCCCCTGAAACAAAAAAATATTGCATAGATTTGTGTTAGATCATTTTTTGTCAATTTTGCTCAGCAAACATTTGAATTACATGAAATGTTAAAATTCTACTGCTTTAACAATGTTTATTTAATTACATTAGTGAAAAGGTTTTTATTTGTGATGGATGACTCAAGGAAACTACATTAATTTAATGGTGAAGTCATTGCGTTGAACACTCAACACTAAAATTATTCACTGGAAGTGTAGGAAAAGATATTTTTGTCATCTAGATTTAACAAATCCATACAAAATGGAATAGGCAAAGTTTTTAATGCTCATGTTATTTAAAATTTTGATTGATTTTGCTTAATCCATAATTTATTTTTATGACTAAAACAAAATTACTGCTGTAGTAGTTATACAGTCAAACCTCATTTACATATATCACAAGGTTCTCCTGATATTATTAATAGTTTATACTTTTAGTAACAAAATCTTTGTATTAATTTTGACAGGCATTGTCAGAACAATTTATATTAAAAGTATATAAGGTTATTTCTGTAAATGTTAATGAGGATTGAATATAATTTTCATCTTTAATAGCAACATCTCTCTCAAATTCATCTCAACATCAATCTCCTTTTCATTTCTGTTTAGATATTAGACCACATGACTGATAAAATACTCCCCCCCCCCTCTCAGTTTTAGACCTCTATGCTTATACAAAATATCACGTTGTTAACCATTTTATGTTATTGTTTCTAATCCTGAAGTGCTGTTATAGGATTCTAAATATACTATCTGGTATTTTTAATCACTATATTAATAAAAACAAAAACTAATTTCTAGTGTAAAACATGCTGATCAAACAAACATTTATACTTAGAAATTTTAATAAAATTTATCATATTTCTATTTTCTACAAATAAGGCAATATTTAAAATAAAACTTTCTGGTGTAAAACTTATTTACAGATGAAGTTAGAATACACAAAATGCACTTAAATTCTGTTCAATTAATTTAATATTTATTTTCTAAATTTACTTGAATGATTTTATTAATGTTTAACAATGCCAGAAAAAAATCTTTTTTTTATTGTTACTACTTTTCCCTCTAGCACTTACTATAATTTTACGAAGCTAAGTAATTTTCTGAAGAAATTTGTCATAAAATCATTAAAGTGTTGCTTTGTACATTCACATCCAGTAAAAAAATAGAAATAAAGTATTTTTTGAATATTCAAGCATAAGAATAAAATACAGCTAATAATTTCAAAATCAAACTTAAGTTAACTCATTTCACATAAATTTAAAATTTATTTATTTTTAAATAACACAAAAAACATATACATTAAAAAATATATATATCAAGATAAGTTTAAATATATAAGTGCATCAATTACACTGTTTATTTTTATAAATAATGCTCCAAAGGAAAAAAAAATACATGGAATTTTTGTAATTCCACAAAAAATTTGCAATTGATTCTTTGATGACTAGCCAGACTCATGGTTTTACAATGAAGTAACTTGCTCTGGCCAACTTATCAAACAGGACGAATGCCACTTTTTCTTCAAAAAGTGTAGATAAACTGCTACATTTACATTTACCATTCCCATACCAATTCTATTTTCTGAACTGCCATAGATAGGTAATCTAATGAACACTGTCCGATGTAAAAAGTCATTCACAGAGCTAGATAAAGAGAAAAAGTAGATTAAATTTTTATGCACAATCATGCTTATTTATATACATATAAAACTATAAATTATATACTATGGTTAATTTCAGTTAGCTTCATTAAGCACTCTGGCATTACAGTATTTTATTTCAATGGTAGAGATATGGAGGCATTCTAAAAACAAATTTTCATTTTAAAATTTTTAAAAAAGAAAAAATATCTTTTGAGATGGTTAAATAATTATTCAAAAACAGAAACTGAAGGTTAATTTATGATTTTCGCCCCAGCTTACTACTTTTTTTTCCTTAGGCTTTTTGGGGTGTGCAAAACAGCAAAATTGTAAAAAATTTAAGCGAAGGTAGAATTTCTGCAGGACCGGTCTGAAAATTTTGGTCTGTGCAGACTTCTTTAAGTATTTTTTTTTTCGATATTCAAGTTAAAATTAACAAATATTAAACTTTCAAGTAATAACCCCTAAATTTATATACACACACAAAAAAAAGGTTTTATATCAATACATTTTGCTTATGCAAACAATTTCAGAATTGTTAACCATTTAGCAACAGCCAATTTTGGAGATATATCTCCAAATTGAAACCTCCAACTTTTATCAAGTACACCGCTACAGATTTCACCCAAAATTTTACTTCAAACAACAAAAACCAGTTTATTCATATGAAAAAAAAAAAAAAAAAAAAAAAAAGATGATTGTATGATTTCAAGAGATCCTCTATTTTCTTTAAAAGCAACAAACTATTCAAAATTCTTTAAGATTAAAAATAGCCCCCCCCCCCCATAGAAAGAATAAAATAACTGAATATATCCCATTATTATTTATAATTTATAGTACAACAGATATTTTTATTAAACAACTATTATTAAAAGTGATGAAGATATTATCAGTTGAATATACAACATTTACAGCATAATGTGTAAAATAATTTAAATGGACCAACCAATTATGTTTATTTGCTTCTGGAAATATCAAAAAGTTTGTGGGGCTATCCTTCTTTTACATATGTAATAATATACTCTTTGAGCTGCTATGAAGTTAGAAAATAAAAAGTGGAAAAGATGACACACTTTTCCTAAAGACAAATTTGTTTCTCATCCACCCCCCCCCCCTCTCATTAAAAAAAGTCAATTTTAATGAGTTTCTGTAAAATTTGTAATAGGTTTGTTTACACAAGAATTGTTACATTATGCCATGCAGACCTCTTGATTCGAGTCTTATTGAAGACAAATACAAGAGAAAATTTTATTATTTTGGTTTTATTTTCAATCAGACAGACTAATATTTTACAGTATCTGCTTTCAGGTCCCATGTTCTTTAACCAAACAACAAAAATCTACATTTTAGTATAAATTTATTCATGCAAGTCTAAAAAAGCCAAATTTTAATAATTTTAGTGTTATAAAATTTAAAATATTTCAAAATGAAAATATAGATTAAAAAAAAAAAAAAGAGAAAAACTTTGTTTTTTTATTCTTAGTATTCATTTAACTGATTCAAAGATAACAGAATAGTATCTTACTAACAACTGGTTGTCTCTTATCTGGCTATAATTTTATGTTTGACATTTAAACAAATAGGAGAGAGAGTGGTGGAATGGAACTGTTTTATTTCAAGAATCAAAAGTAAATTTACTTTTGCATACTTTATATTTTTGTATATTAATGAATTTAGTTCTAGATATAATAGTTTCCCTACTTATGGAACATATACCATTATACTTTATATTATCCATAGTTTAGTCTAATTTTACATTTTTCATTATTTATAAGAAATAGTAACATGCTTAAAAAAAAATCACTTCGATTACACTTAACTTTTAAGCAGATTTTACTTTTTAAAAAAAGTAGTGCAATATATGTTAAATATTTTTGAGTAATTACATATTAACGCCACCGTGGCACAAGTTGGGCTAATAAAGAGCAATCTTGCTGTTTACACTCGCACAAAAAGATGGTGTCAAAAAAAAAAAAAAAAAAAAGATCCAAAGCACTAAAAAATGGCGTTTAAGTGAGTGAGTGAGTGTTTGTGTGTGTGTGTGAGTAAGTGAGAGAGAGAGTGAGAGAGGGGGGGGGGGAGAGAGAGACACTAAAAGGCACGAACAACAAAATTGCTTTTTATTGGTGCATTAGCGCAATTCTTAAGGAAGATGTGATCTACAATCAGATAAAAAAATACAGTTTCAAAAACGGGGGAGGGATTTATTTAGATTTGCTTACCCAGACAAAATATCCAATTCAGTTGATAAGGATATATCAACAATTTGTATATTTGTATATATAAAAAAAGATATAGCAAGGATTATTTTCAGGACGCAATAATATTTCTTGACTTTATACAGGAATGTAAATTTTGTTTTAAAGCGCTAAAAAAAAAAACATTAGTAAATAGTGCTGAAAAAAAGGGTACTACTAGGTTATCCTGTCAACCAAAAAATTATCGCCAAACTATAAGATTAAATGCCAATAATGGATGATCATGAATGTCACATTCAATGACATTAAATATGATTCACGTGTTTAAAATGTCATTAAGTGATTTTTATTTCGACTTTTTATTAATATTTTTATTAATATTCTACTAATTATTTGTTTTTTTTTCGTTATTTAAAATAAAAATTATGTCAATATGTATAATTTGGCTATTAGCTTGGCAAAATTGGTCGATGGGATAACAGTAGTACCAAAAAAGTGAACTTCATGAATGAAGGAGAGTAAATGAGCCGATCAACAAAATTTTTTCATACATACTTGATCAATGAAATTTGCAATTTTCCCATGGTTGATCAATCAAATTTGCACTTTTTACGAACCGATCGAAAAATTTTGCGATTTTTTATGAAAGTGATAATGGAAATTCAGTTTTTCTGCAGCCAATCAACAAAATTTTGTGATTTTTACTTAGTCGATCAACAAAACTCACAATTCTCCCACACATGATCAAGGAAATGCATGGTTTTTCTGCTCCTATTTTGCAATTGTTCAGAGCATGATAGACAAAATTCACGATATTTCCGATTTTTAACTGACTCTGATGCAACCTCCATTTTTTCCTTTGGGCATTTCATTGCGACAAAATTTGCAATTTTTTCAGACCTAATCGAGAAAATTCCGAGATATTTATGAAGCTGATCGAGAAAAATCAAGATTTATACGAAGCCAATTGACAGAATTTGAAATTTTTTCAGACCCATTCGAGAAAATTAAGATATTTATGAAGCCGATCAAGCAAATTTGAGATTTTTACAAAGCCAATTGACAAAATTCGAGATTTTAAAGTCGTACAACAAAATTTAAGATTTTAACAAAGTCGTACGACAAAATTCGAGGTTTTAACAAAGTCATATGACAAAATTCGAGATTTTAACAAAGTCGTACGACAAAATTAGAGATTTTAACAAAGTTGTACGACAAAATTAGAGATTTTTACGAAGCCAATCGACAAAATTCAAGATTTTTTACTAAGTTCTACGACAAAATTCAAGATTTTTATGAAGTTGATGAACAAAATTCGAGAATTTTAGAAACTGATTGAGAAAACTCGAGATTTTTATGAAGTTGATCGACAAAATTCAAGATTTTTATGAAGTGGATCACCAAAATCCCAGATTTTTATGAAGTAGATCACCAAAATCCCAGATTTTTATGAAGTAGATCACCAAAATCCCAGATTTTTATGAAGTCAGCCAAAATTTTTCACTTTTCTGCATTTAACCAAGGAAACCCGCTATTTTTTGGGGACTGATCAATAAACCTTGAAATTTTACTGTGCACGATCAATGAAATTTGTACTCTTTCCATATTTGATTGGAAAAATTCAGTTTTTTTCTGTGCCCGATAAATTAAATTTGCGATTCTTAAATGACTGATGAATTGTATACAGCTGATGAATGAAATTTTCAACTTTATCACACCTCATTGCCAAAATTTGCAAATTTTACATGCACTGATCGCCAAAATTTGCGATTTTTTCATATCTGATCTACAAAACTCGTGATTTTTCCATTTCTAATTGACGATATTTTCCCCCCAAGCACAACATTAACTTTTTTTTCTCTTTTGAGCAATAAATTATTTAACTTTTCTTAGCCGATGAAGAAAATTTGCAATTTTTTTACACATTATCATCAAAGATCTGTTCTTCTGCGATCATCAAACTGTACAATTTTTCACATTCACTAATTGATAAAGTTAGATTTTTCCATGCTTGATAGACAAAACTTACAAATTTTTCTGCACCTGATCTTTGAAATTCCATTTTTTTTTTTTCTGCAGTTCATCAGCAAAATTCATGACTTTTCCCATTTCCCAACAGCGAAATTTGCGACTTTCCACAGCTCATTCACAAAATTCGCCACTTTTACGCATTCTATCAACGAAATTTATGGTTTCCTTGTGCTTAATCAACAAAATTTGAGATTCTTAAATGACTAGAGAAATTTTTATTTTCTTACAGTAAATTGACAAAAATTACAATTTTTTTTCTGAAACCTATATACACAAAAATTTAAATATTGTTAACACTAATTGGCTGGTATTACCCATGATCACATTAAGCAGAATCTACTGCAAAAAGTAGCTTCTTTAGTAGCATAAACACTAAACATGATTATAGTTACCGTTAAAAAGATCTGTCTTAAAAATCTTTCTGCAAGTAAACACAGTTTGCATCTTCAGAGAGTAAAATCATACGACCTTTAAAAACAACCTAAGGTTTAAAAAAAAATGTAAAAATTATTGCATTTTATGAAACTTCTGACAGACACATACAAAATAAAAATCATAATTTTTGAATTTCTTGGAGTTTTTTGGACGCAATGATAAAAGACAAAAATTTTAAAATGGAATTTATTATTTTTTTAAGGAAAAGGATTTTTGTAAACATAAAAAAGTGTTGACTATAGATTAGTTTTGCAGGGCACAAAACTGGTAGTCCTATTCAAACTACTTTGCACTAGTGAAGGGCGATTCTTGAAATTTTGAAAATCAATTATAACTGAGATTGTATAAAACACAATCGATCACAATAAGAATCGATTCCCAAAGTCTACAATCGATACTTGAATTTATATTATGATTCACTCAGATATGATGAAAAATAGCAATTCCAAAAGTTAGTAAAAATTAATACAGCAGTAACGTAAAAAAATATTTTGACAAAGGCCATGCAAATTTCATGAATCATGTAAAAAAGCCTGAATTTTGTCAATGAATTACATAAAAAATGTAGATAGCATTAAAAAAACTCATTTCCTCGACAGGTCACGTGAAAAACAAATTTCGTTGACCGATCACATAAAAAACAAATTATGTCCATGAATTACATACAAAAACACGAATTTCGTCAATGTCAAAATAACATAGCACAAAATTTCATAAAATATTAAATTCATTTGCTGAAAGGGGTTAACTGAATATTTACCTGCACAGAAAGTTTTTGGTTTTATACGTCTGTAGTCTGTACATCTATATAAATACAAAACGCATATTTTTCTATAATCAGGTTCATTGCAGTTTTAAATTTGGTACAATTCAGCCTTTTGAAAATGAGATTTGTTGCTAACACATATATAAACAGCTATACAATAGAAATCAAACCTTGTTTATACATATACATTTTAGGTACTTTTATGCTAACTATGTGAAGGTTATAAATTGTCAAATATTGTTCTCATTGCAATCAATCTTAACTTATGCATTGAATGAAATGAATGCATTGCATTCATTTTATTTAAAATATATAAAACTTTCACTTAGTGACGGACATTTTTGGAAAAATCAAGTATCGATAAACCCAAAACCATCCAAACAGCATTGATCACAATAAAAATATTCCAAAAATTTCAGTCACATATTACATTTTCTAGAATTGATACAAACACAGATGAGATTAAAAATAGCATTTCTAAAACTTAGCAATCAAATTGATAGTAGTCATGAATAGTTGCAGAAATAATATCAATGTTTATTAAGTATTCAAATTACTTGGGAAGAATGTCAAGAAAAGTTCAATATAAATTGGATCATTAAAAAGTTTTATTAAGGGGGAGAGGGATAAACTTAAAAAATACAACTTAATAAATCACTAAGCCAAATAACTAGGCTCTAGACCTAAAATACAACAATTTATACTGGAAAGAAAAAGACCCTTTACACAAAATTTGACAGCAGCTCTGCCACTAAAATAGTAAAAACAAAGGAATAAATATATTGTACTGCTATGATATTAATGGAAGAATTACCTATTCTCATTAGAAACTGATAGGAATAGATCAATCCGCAATGACAATTTAAAAAATAAAAATTAACAATACTATCTGCATTGATGCATTGAATCGACCAAAATCTATTTGAAGGAAATAAAAATGAACACTACTTATTGAAAGAACCATTCATTCAATAACTCAAGTTCTATGGATTTGATCCTTGCACAACTTAAACCATTTGTCTCAGTTTCTTTGGCAACATCATTTAAGTTATTGTTCTCCCTTCCACAGAATGGTACTGCAATTTCCTATAATATTTGCTGCATACTGTAAATTTCTTCTTTATTTAATTTCTCCATTTCAATGAGATCCTCATTCAACTTGGAAAATTCTTTATTTGCATACCTTCTTCTCTACATACTACTTTAGTTCTGGTTTGCTCCAGGGGGGGGGGGGGGCTATCCCCCCCCCAAACCAGTGTTGAATTCAGATTTTTTCCGGAAGGGATTTCTGCGATTCCGTCGGAGACATTCTATTTTTCCAGAAAAAACGCGAATTTCATTAAAATGTCGCTATAAAACGGTAATTTTGTCAAAGTGTCGCGGAAAAAGAGCGAATTTCGACAAAAGAATGCGCAAAAAGCACAAATTTTGTCAAAAAACAAGGTTGCGCAAAAAACATTAATTTTATCAAAGTATCGTGAACAAAGAGTAAATTTTGTCAAAAGGTTGTGGAAAAATGGAAGACAAAGTATCGCAGAAAAAGTACTAATTTCAACATAGGATCACTGAAAAAGCACGAACTTTGACATAAGATTGCTGAAAAAGTGATAATTTTGTCAAAGTATTGCGAAAAAATGCAAATTTCGTCAAATGATCACTGAAGAAGCTCGAATTTTATCACAGCGTCATGGAAAAAACATGAATTTTGACAGTGGATTGCGTAGAAAATGCAAACTTCAACGTAGGATCGCTGAAAAGGCGCGATTTTTGTCAGTGTTGTGCAAAAAGTTGAATTTCGTCAAAAGTTCGAGGAAAGAGCACTACTTTTTTCAAAGGGTTGCAAAAAACTGCTAATTTTGTCAAAGGGTCTCAGAAAAAATGCGAATTTTGACAGAAGATTGCGTAAACAATGCAAACTCCGAAATAGGATCGCTGAAAAGATGCGATTTTGTCAAAGTGTCGTGTAAAAAGCTCGAATTTTGTCAAAAGTTCACGGAAAGAGCGCTACTTTTTTCCAAAGGTTGCGAAAAGGGAAGGCAAGGGAACTTTGAAAAAATGCGAATTTCGACATAGGATTGCTGAAAAACCATGAACTTCGACATAGGATTGCTGAAAAAGCGCTACTTTTGTCAAAGTATCGCTCAAATGATCACGGAAAAAGCGAAAATTTCATCGAAGGGTCGAGAAAAAAACACTAATTTTGACATAAGATCGCTGAAAAGCACGTATTTCGACATAGGATCGCTGAAAAGCACGTATTTCAACATAGGATCACTGAAAAGCACATGTTTCGACATAGGATCGTTGAAAAAGCACGATTTTTTATCGAAATGTCATGTAAAAAGCTCGAAATTCGTCTAAAGTTAGCTACTTTTTTCAAAGAGTTGCAAAAAAGTGCTAATTTTGTCAAAAGGTTGCGGAAAAAGCGCTAATTTTGTCAAAGGGTTGGAAGAAACAGAAAGCTAGGCAAAGAATCGCGGAAAAAGTGTAAATTGACATAGGATTGCTGAAAAGCACGAACTTCGACATAAGATTGCTGAAAAAGTGCTAATTTTGTCAAAGTACTGCGAAAAAGTGTGAATTTCATCAAAAGGTCGTGGAAAAAATGCAAATTTTGACAGAGGATCACATAAAAAACACGAACTTCGACATTGGATTGCTGAAAAGCGTGTATTTCAACATAGGATCACTGGAAAAGTGCAAGTTTTGTCAAAGTGTCGCGGAAAAAACTTCAATTTCGTCAAAAGGTAGAGGAAAAATTAGCTACTTTTCTCAAAGGGTTGCAAAAAATTGCTAATTTTGTCAAAGTATCTCAGAAAAGAGCCAATTTCGCCAAAGGATCACGGGGAAAAAACCCGAATTTTGACAGTTTTGAGAAAAAAAACGCGAAATTCGTCAAAAATGCGAATTCTGTCAACGAATCGCGAAAAGAGCGCAAATTTAGTCAAAAGATCGTGGAAAAAAAGCATATTTCGTGAGAAAATCACAGAAAAGCATTCCATTTGATCATTCATTTAATAATAACTGTACAAGGAATGATTTCATGAACAGAAATTATGACTATGTTGATTCTATGTTTCTTAGTATCGCCCCCCCCCCAAAAGATCCTCTGGAACCGCCCCTGGTTCGCTCTGAAAGGAAATGCTGTAATGTCCTGCATTCATTTTTAAATCGACTTCAGCTCCCTTTTTGTGATGGGATTTCAAGTGAACAAAGCTGTCCTCAAGTTTTTTTTGCTTCCCTCGGCTCCTCTTGAAATGGTATAATCTCTAATGTCAAACAGTTAACCTTTTCCCACAGACTGTGTCCAGTCTAGGTACATAATTTTAATTCTAAACTTGCAATCGGCACCAATAATATTACAGTAAAACTTTGCTTTTAAAATAAAAGCTTCAATTAAGAATTTCAATTTGTGAATTCTGGTGTCAATCGATAATTCTCATTTTACTAACAGATTTTGCTCATTCTGGAAAGGGTTAATGCAAAGTTAGTAATATTACAGAGAAAGTAATATAACAGTAAAACTTAATTTTTTTTATGATGATTCTTCATAAAATCAAATCTGAAGTAGGTTAAAAAAAACTATTTACTACAGACATTGATAAAAAAAAAGTATTAGTATAGATAAAAATCAAATAGTTCATAATATAGATTTAATTACCAAAGCAGAACATTCTTAAAAGTGTGACGTATGTCACAGAACATTTCAAATCATAATTCACCATTCAATCAAAGAAAAATCAAAAATTCACACATGGGAAAAAAAAAAAAAAAAAAAAAAAAAAAAAAAAAAAAAAAAGACAAATTCAGTGTTGAATTCAGACACTTTTCTCCGGGAGGCACTACTCTTTTGAAAATTGAAAACTGAACTGGAGGGGGGGGGGGGGAGGGATCTTCCCTATACCATCTGCTGGATTCAACACAGCATAAAATGCATTGTGAATTTTGATGAATGGTCGCCGAAAATAATCAATTTCTTCAATCATGCAAAGAAATATTACTAATTTCCTCAGAGGATCACGAAAAAAAAAGTAAATTTTGTCAAAAGGATGTGAAAAAACAACAAATTTTGCCGAAGGATTACGATAAAACGACAAATTTTGTCACATGATTAAGAAAAATGACAAATTTTACCAAAAGACCACGAAAAAGCTGCAAGTATAAGAAAAAACTAAAAATTGCAAATTTTGTCAAAATTTCTTCTTTGTTTAGAAAAAAAAAAAAAAAAAAAAAAAAAAAAAAAAAAAAAAAAAACTCTTCAAAAGTGTCAAAAATCGAAAAATTTTGTCAAAAAAGTGCGAAAAAATCAAATCTTGACAAAAAAAAAAAAAGCACAAAAATCCACAAATTTCGTCAAAGAGGTGCAAAAAAATACATTTCTATAAAAGACGCACTTTCTCATATGTAAAAAAAAAATCTGATTGCGTCTTTCTTTATCATTCCCGCAGAACATTTCTGTTCAGCTGAATGTCATTGCAGGACATTGCAAAGTATTCTGCTTTGAGGGATTTAATTATATTAATATCCAGCGCCATGCGAAAAAGGGCAGTCGTCCCCGACAAAGAAATTTAGGGGGCACCAAATTTATATTTACCAATGTCATTTTTGGCCTGTCAGAAAAAAGTTAGAGAGGGGGGGGGCACCAAATTCTAGCTTTCCCCTGGACAGGATTTTCCCTTTCCATGCCTCTGTTAACATCGTCCATCACTAACTTCATTCAAATATTAAAATCCCAAACATTTTATTTCAATTTTTTAATTTATATTCAAGGAAAATAAAAGCTGCTAACAATGAGAAAAATACTATTGTCCAGATTTGTGCACAGCTAACTTAAAATGTATATATATGTTTTTTTAATTACTTATGTTTGTATATAAAAACAGATAGCCTTTTTTAAATTTTTTAATTTTAGACAGACGTATAGTAACCAGAAAGAACATATCAAGTAACATGCATAAAATATTAGGTAATGTTTTGGTTTTAAAACAAGCAAAAAAAAAAAAAATTGTGTCAATTATTTTCGCAACTAATATGCACTAATACCATTTACAGTCAGATTTTTTTTTTTTTAATAAGCATTTTTTGATCTTATCTTTTAATTAAAATCACAGCAATTGGGATTTTTAAAAAGAAAAACATGGAGAAAAAAGAAGTGGGAGTGTTTGTTTAAATCCAAAAAAATTACATAAAATAACACACAATTATTATCATTCTATAATAATTTTTTGGAAGGTGGAAGGGTTCTTTAATATCAAAATAGTCAAATATTCACAACTGATTATAATTATTTTCAGACTTAATATAAATTAAAAACAAATATATTGCATCTAAAAAAATAGAGTAATTTTCTTTCGATTTAGATCAAAACTGGCAGTCAACCAGCGCTGTGAGAAAGGGAGTGATCACTCAGGGCACATAAATTTATACTACCACAACATTATTTTTAGCCTCTGAGAAGAAAAATTCGGGACTGGTGTGCCAAATTGAGACTTTGTCCCAGGTTCAATTTTCTATTCACAAGCCCCTGCAGTCAAATACTTGAATACTTGTCGTGAATATTTCATAAGTTGGCGTACATAAATTAGGGATTGATTGAATAGCAGATAGTTGATTTGATATTCGACAAATAAACCAAACTTTTGGCTTTGGCCGAATATTCCAAGCAATTAGTTTAATAAAATAATTTAAATTAATTATTAAAAGAAAAAAAACAATAAGTAATACATTGCTAGTTGTAAATTACATGATGACCAATGTTCATTTGATGTTATTTTAATATGTTTCAGTGGTTAAATGATCATTTACAAATGTATAACATTACTATTTGTAATTAAAATTTAACTTAGGCAGTGTAAATAAAAAGAATAGTTTTCAAGCATTATCTAGTTGTAATCTGCCCCATTTCAGAAAATAAAATAGTATAAATACTACTGGTAGGCAGACTTAGATATAATATAAAACTGTCTGCAAACTCTAATAATTTCTTAAGAGTTTTCCGTAAAAAAAATGCTGCACCGTTTCCTAAGATCTATATTTCCACTATCAGCAAAAATGAAAAGTTATTATGCGAGTGGAGTGCCACTAAGCAACACCACTAAAAGATAAATATTAATTTACAAACATTATTAAAACTCAGTCAAGAAATGTTGTATCGAATGATATATGCTTAAAACAGACAACTAATAAATAAATGAAAAACTAATGAAAAATGTATAATATATATTAATTATTGTATTTATTAAAATGTGAACAATTTTAATCACTAACTTTTACAAAGATATCAATTTTTGACTGCTCAACAAAACTTATTTTATTAATCTATAAAATAACTTAATAATGAATAAATGAATGTTAAAAAAATATATATATTAATCCACGATTGGAAAATATGAACTCATTTTTACCAGTTTATCTGCTGTTTTGGGGGCAAACCATTCCTTAATATTGTGACTCTTTCTTGAAAAATGCTAGTCATTTTGCTTAGCCAAGGATTTGTTCAAAACATTATTTAAAAGAGGATAATATTTACTAAGATATTAAAACCGAATTCCCCTTTTGAATGTAAAAAATCACAAATCACAGAAAAACATTAAACAAGTTCATAAACATTTGCAAAAATTTCCAACCAAATAAACTTTATTTAAAAGAGATAAACATTTAGCATTTTTGAATACAAGTTTTATTTTTAATCTGCAGTATCCGTTTAGGCGCTGCACTGTTTTTACTACCGGCCTTGGCAGGAGAAAAAAAAAAAGCATTATTATCCACCATTCCAGTATAAGCACTGCACTTACAATTTTTTTTTTTTTTTAAGTTTCTAACTCGTATGTGTTGCAGTGCTTTTTCAAAAAATACTGTATTATGGTACATGACAAATAATTTTAGTGTTCATTTTAAATATTCGGTAGCCGAAAGCCGAATACTCGGCATACACTTTGATCGAAGCTTTGGTATTCGGTTTTCCTGCTAACGTCAAACATAAAACAATAAACAAAACAATGCATACACCTTGCGCTTTCAAGAATAATTTTTAGGTTGTTTTAACATGAATACATTAAACAAAGTAGCGAATACATGTAGTGAATACATTAAACAAAGCAGCAAAATTGGAAAGAATGAAATAGGTACTTACCCGACTACATTCCCGAAAACAAACCTGAAAAAACACAACGCAGTAGAAATAATGGCGGCGTTTTCTATTTCCCGCCGAACCGACTGTCAACAACTTCATCCGGGGTTTTCGGCTGCTTCCTGTTTCAACCAATCAGATTTGCGCTTGGAGAAAACGCTGTGATTATCCCGAAATTTCACCGTTATTTGATATTGGGCCATTATATTATCAAGTGAATATGCGATCAACAAATTTTTATGGAGAAATCTGAACACTAATCGAAAACCGGTTCTTAGATATTGGTCGCAATGACATACTCGTGTTATTTGGCGAGCACATTTGGAGGCATCGATGAAAGGCCCTGCAAAATATGATGAGTGCTTGCTACCAGGGCTAGTAGCAACTTTAGGTAGAAGCTTGAAATTCACGATAACAAGTATCTAAAATATATATATTAAACATATATTTCATCGATTTTATAAACCCCTTATTTCTCCCAAAGGATTTACGAGAGATGCGAAACTATTAGGTCATTCCACCATATTCCAGCAGTTGTTTTAGATAAAGGCATGGATTTGAGATAAGCTAATCTACTTAAACATTATTAAATGTATCTCTTATCTATTTTATGAATTCCCTCATAAGAAGATTTAATAGTCGTATTTTTAGGACATTTCGCCATATCTCTGCAGAAATTTTAGATAGAAGGGTCATTCCACGTAAAATGAGAAAAAAAATCCCCGCGGCTGCATTGGAGCCGAATTTAATGAAATTTGACACGGATATTGAATTGATATTAAAAAGTTTCTCTGAAAAATTCCGTCGAAAAATAAATTATTTTGGCTGTTTTGGCCATTTAAAAAACTTGTGATTTAGAATAACATGCGTGCAGGCGTCGAAAGATGCAAGTTTGACGTTCTGTATCTAGAAAATAATTTTAAAAAAATAATTTTTTTATAATATTGCTATCGCTGAAAATCTATCTTTATATTTTTTGAGCAATAATGATCTGGTAACTCCATGATTAATCATTAATTGGTTGAAAAACTTAAAAATTTGTATTTTTTTTATAATTAGAACGCTATAAAAATTAAAGGAATTAAAACACATCTGTGAAATTGACGTCAGATGCAGTATTACATATGAGGATCGATTTCTTTAAGTCTTAATGTTCTAATTTATTTCGTTCATCTTAAAAAAAAACTTAGAAATTTAAATAAATAAATAAATATATATATATATGTAAGACCATTAATAGTAAACAGTATTAACCATTGAATTTAATAACTTATATCACATTGAATATGGAAGGAAAAAGAATAATACAGGGTGTTTCACAAAACACCCCTAACTTTAAAAATTTATAACTCGGAAACGTTGATAGATAAAAACATGAAACCAGTGGTGTGTTTATTAAAAAAAATCGCAAGAATCTTATACATAAATAAAAAAATATAGTTAAAATAGCGCTCATAGATGGCGCTAAGAGCGTTAAGACCATCTAAAGAGAGTTAAGAAGCATTGAACGATCAGCCGTCAAAGTCCCGCTCCATATGCCCCAGTCTCCTTCAAGCCTCGGCGACGCGATCATCGTCCCAGAACATGCTCTGTATCTCTGCGTCTTCTTTATTTTAAAGAATAAGAAAAGGGCAGCTGACGTCACTGTGAACAAAATTACTGTGGATTCACAATAATTTCCTGCTCGTCTTAAAGACTCCTACGATATGCAAGAAGTCAAAGCAATCTGATTGCTCTAGGATTGGTCTGATTCGCCTGCGATTAAAAGCTCTGTTGTGTGATTGGTCAACGTCGAAATGATGATTTCTGTAATGATCGCGAAAGCAAAAATGTAACTGGTAAATTGGTTGAAGGAAGCATTTGTTTGTAAACATGCCCTTTTCTTATATAGGTTTTAAGTTTATAAATCATCGTCAATATTACAGGGACGAGATAGCACAAGGAAATTTTACAACGCAAGAGATAGACAACCAGGAGCTCCACACAAAGAGTGCGTGCAATGGAGCCAGTGGGATTCGAACCCCCAGCCTCCTACAGTTGAAGGCGATTAGTCAAAAGCGGCGTGCCGCTTTAACCACTCGCACCTTTATCCTTAAAACCTATCTTCTTTAAAATAAAGAAGACGCAGAGATATAGAACCTGTTCTGGGACGATGATTGCGTCGCCGAGGCTTGAAGGAGACTGAGGCATATGGAGTGGGACTTCGACGGCTGGTCGTTTAATGCTTCTTAACGCTCTTTAGAAGGTCTTAACGCTCTCAGCGCCATCTATAAGCGCTATTTTTAACTAAATTTCCTGATTTATGTATAAATTCTTACGATTATTTTAATAAACACACCACTTGGTTTTATGTTTCTATCTATCATCGTTTCCGAGTTATAGATTTTTAAAGTTAGGGTTCCTTTGTGAAACACCCTGTATGAATACAAATGGAATTTGTAGAACCAAAGCAGAATATTCAGGTCCCAAATACTTTGGAACTACAAATGGAGTGTGTGGTTTCATCTTCGTATTTGCCACGAGAAAGCAAAACAATACAAATTTGGGACAACCAACACGCATAAAAACAAAATTAATTTAAGAAATATCAAGTAATCTATAGTGGATATTGAGAAAATAAAACAATTATGAGCTATAAAGTAGAATGAATCCCAAATGTATAACCTTAACCCAGATATCGCACGTGATAAATTAAAATATGAAGTATTCATATATCATATGAGACAAAAATAGAGATAATAAAAACAAAAAACGACTTATCGTACACATCAGAATATTAAATTAATAAATAATTAAAAGCAGAATAATGTAATAACAGGAAAATTAATCCATACACCATAGTTTACCCTATTATTATTTAAATCAATAACATTTATTTTGACTATGCTAGGCTGAACTCAATGTCTTAATTAAGGAAGATTAAAGATTAAAAAATAGCTTATTAAGAAATGTATCCTATACATTTATTAGTGATATTGTACACTCATTTATTAAAAGTGAAGTGCAATTTAATAATGTAAATGATTAAAATAATTAATAAAATAAATATAACTAAACAATAATCCATATATTGGTGTTATTAAAAAACCATAGAAAATTTGTACCAAACTAGCAAATGAATTTCCCACTCTCAAACTTTTTTTATTATATTAAATTAACCTTTGCGTATTATCCAGACAACACCGCCCTTTTCCATATTCTAACATCTACCGAACCAACCAACCTATTATATGCATTTTTTATATATTTTTTCATTTTTAATTTTCCATTCTTATTTTTTATGTTTTAATTTTTTTTTATTTTTTTTTACGCAAAGTGTTAATTAATTATTAGATCATGTACTTACTAATTGTATATTAAAAAATATATGAAATTTTTAGGAAAACCATTATTTATAGCATCATAAATAAGCTTTTTAATATTTGTATTAATTAAATTAGAAGAACATAAACATTTTATTCTATATAAATGATTAAGGATTATATTACGATGTACAGAATTATGAAGACAGGATTTAAAATTAGTAAATGCATTTACTTTAAAATTAAATTCTTTCCGTTTGTTAATTATTAAATGCACACACTACACAAAATATTCCATAAGCACTGGTTCTATTAAAAAACACTTTATTTATAAAGAATAAATTCACTAGCAGCTCACTGCTGCATATCGTCTGCACTTATCTCAAACACAACTTTAGAATAAAATCAGAAAAAACAATTCACTTCTTTTCACTTTCTGAATACTGAGACTTTAATTATAGGTAGCACGGTATCGTCTGCCTACATGGAACATACCGGCCCCCATTGACATGTTTCACATTCAATAATAACTCTTTTTTTACTAAGTACACTAATTACACAAATAAATACAAAATATCACTATATATGTTTACTTAAATATAAAATTGAAAGAAAAAACAATATAACACTCACACATATACACTATATTGCCATTGATTATGGGACACTTGCGATTTTAGACATTTTACTAAATATCTAGAAAAATACATTAGGAATCATCTCGAAACTCTTAGTGTATAAATATAATAGTATACGTCATACATCTTCGTGAAGATTTTTTACCGAAACTCCATAGGGGACCGTCAACAAATTAAAAAAGAATGAATATCTTTTGAATAACCCTGTCAAAACTCATGTAGCAAAAGCGCTCAAACTCTAGATTATGATTGACTGCCTTATTGTAATACACTGTGTTCATTTTTATGCAAATAGCATGCATACTCGCAGAGTAATTAAGGTTTTTATAAAAATTGCCCCAAATTTTTCTAAGTTTTTCCCTTATAATTTTCAGAGTTCTTAATATAAAATAATATTTTTTTCAGAAAATATGACAAACAACATTGCACATAGTACCCTGTAATCAGAATTAAAAAATAATAAAAATTGTATGAAAAATGAGTAGGTTTACTAAATAATTTTTTACTGCGCATGCGTCAAAGATATCAAAATTTCATTTGCATATTATGTTAGCTAAATGTATAGAGCAGCTTTTGTAAAAGTCTCAAAATTATAGCTTGAAAATTCTGAAAGTAATCGTCTATAGAAAAAGGACAAAATCCGTTGTTTCCAAAATGAAGCAAAAAAATGAGGGATTTTATCCAAAAGTAGTCGTAACATCCCGTATTGTGTATTCTATATTGACACTAATCAATGAATATATGGATACAACCCCTCTTGTTTTTGCTTCATTTTGAGAATAACGGATTTTCAACTTATTCAATTGACGATTATTTTCAGAATTTTCAAGTTATGATTTTGTGACTTTCACAGTAGTTGCTCTATACATTTAGCTAACATAATATGCAAATGAAATTTTGATATCGTTGACGCATGCGCAGTAAAAAATTATTTAGTAAACCAACTCATTTTGTATACAATTTTCATTATTTTTTAATTCTGATTACAGGGTACTGTGTGCAATGTTGTTTGTCATATTTTCTGAAAAAAATATTATTTTATATTAAGAACTCTGAAAATTATAAGGGAAAAACTTTAAAAAATTTGGGGCAATTTTTATAAAAACCTTAATTACTCTGCGAGTATGCATGCTATTTGCATAAAAATGAACACAGTGTATTACAATAATGCATTCAATCATAATCTAGAGTTTGAGCGCTTTTGCTACATTAGTTTTGACAGGGTTATTCAAAAGATATTCATTCTTTTTTAATTTGTTGACGGTCCCCTATGGAGTTTCGGTAAAAAATCTTCACGGAGAAGTATGACGTATACTATTATATTTATACAATAAGAGTTTCGAGATGATTCCTAATGTTTTTTTCTAGATATTTAGTAAAATGTCTAAAATCTCAAGTGTCCCATAATCAATGGCAATATAGTGTATATGTATATACATGTATTTTTTATTTTATTTTATTTATTTTTTTAAGTACTATGGGTTTCAGGCATAGGTAAAATACATATTTTACTAATCGATCTTTTAAAAATTCCATTCTGAGTTTTTACCTGAACTACGCGAATTTTCTTATCATTACCGTAATATACTTCAATAATTCTGCCTAAAGGCCACTTATTGCTTGATATATTTTCCTCTACTAACAACACTAGATCTCCTATTTTTATACTATCCTTTTCAAATCTCCAATTACCCCTCAGTTGTATTTCACTTAAATAATTATGATGCCATTTGCGCCAAAAAAGTTGTACAATTTTAGTTATTCTTTGCCATTTTTTGAGGCGATTTTCTTTTATATTGGTTAAATCAGGTTCAATAATAACATTTAATGGTCTGTTTATAAGAAAATGAGCTGGAGTTATGACTCCAAAATCATCTGCATCATCTGATAATGGACTCAAAGGCCTCGAATTTAATATTCCCTGTATTTGTATCACTGCTGTATGAAATTCCTCATAAGTGAGGTTAGCACCTCCCACAATTCTCTTAAAATGAAATTTAAAGGATTTTATTGCGGCCTCCCAAAGACCTCCGAAATTGGGTGATCTGGGGGGAATAAATTTCCACTCAATGCCTTCACTAGACAAATATGCTGCTAATTTCTCATCAGGTTTTTTTACTAATTCATAAAAGACCCTAAGTGTTTTATCTGCCCCAATAAAAATTTTCGCATTATCAGAATACAATTTGGAACATTTACCTCTGCGTGCGATGAATCTTTTCGGAATAAATGATTCGGAAGTTAAATCTGAGACAATTTCTATATGTATAGCCTTAAATACAAAACAAACAAAAATACAGACATAATTTTTTTGTAAGATGGTCCTACGTGCATAACCAATTTTGATCATAAATGGTCCACACAGATCAACACCCGAAATATTAAAGCAATAGTCCAATTAGAGTCTATCCCTGGGCAAATCGCCCATCAATTGATTTGCAATAACTGGTTTAGCTTTAAAACATGGAATGCACTGATGAACCACCTTTCGACACATTGCACGACCATTTATTGGCCAAAATTTATCTCTTACTAAGGATAGTAAAGTTGACGCACCAACATGCAAATATTTCTTATGATAATAATTTATAACAATTACAGTAAATTTATTACTCTTTGGTAAAATCGCCAGGTGTTTTTTTTTTTTTTTTTGAAAAATTTAAATTACTATTATCTAACCTGCCACCAACCCTTAAAATTCCAAATTCATCTACACTGTTAAAAATCTGCATTTTGCTGCAACGCACTCCCCTGCTTGTATAGAAAACGGTTACTTGGCCGTGAAATGGCGCTTTCTCATTGGTTGGAATAGAGATATTATATACAAGTGGTGGAGGGCGTTGCAGCAAAATGCAGCAGATTTTTAACAGTGTAAGTAAGGGTTGAGGCCTTTTAACTTGCTACTCGGACTTACCGATCCTTTAGTCTGAAGACTATGTATGTCTGCACTGAACGCTTCATTTTGCATTGATTTAATTAAATATTTCTCTGCAAAGTCCAATTCTGACGTACTCAATGGTCCTATACTTTTTTAAAGCGGGTTTCTTGCATTCATCACAAATCTGAAAATATAACTAAGAATACGCATAATCGTTAAATAATTATTACTAAGATTAATCAAGTTATGTACAAAACAATTCTCGGTAATGTTACAATTTACAACATTAAATTCATTAAAGATTTTACCATTAAATTTGAGCTCTTTATTGAACTTATCATTTGTTTATAGTATGGTTATTGTACGTTGAGGATACTCACTGTTCTGAAGATATGAAGGTCCCTTCCACCACAATTCACAGTTTGCAAGTTTGTCAGGATCCATACCTCTGGAAAGTTTGTCAGCAGGATTTTCTTCTGGGCAAATATGATGCCACTGTTTTCTTGAATGTTGGCCACTCGATTTTGAACAAATTGCTTAAGGTCGATAGGTTCTTTTTGAACCCATGCTAACACAATCATTGAATCTGACCAAAGGAAAACATTAGTCACTATTACCTTCATGGATAATAATACTCTGTTTATTAGTTTGGTTAGCAACACTGCTGCACATAACTCCAGTCTTGGAATAATTAGACTCTTTATCGGTGTAATGCGCGACTTGCTAGCGATTAAATTCACCATCACATTTCCTAAGGAATCACTGGATTTGCAATAAACTGCTGCCCCATAGTAACGTTCTGAGGCGTCTGCAAACCCGTGTATTTCTATAATTTCTGGGTTTTCAATTATAATACACCTAAAATTTTTATATTATTTACACATTTAAATGACATAAGAAATTGATGCCACTCGTGAAACTCTGATTCAGGAAGCTCGTCATCCCTGTCAATATTGATTCTCTACAATTTCTGCATTAGTATTTTGGCTTTAGATATAACTGGACCAAGAAGTCCCAGTGGGTCAAATAGTCTCGCGATTGTTGACAATACTTCTCGCTTTGTGTAGGAATCGCTCAATTCCACCTTAACTCGAAAAGTGAAGCAATCATCTCTTGGGTTCCACGAAACCCCTAACGCTTTAGTTTCAATTTCATTTTCAAATTTGTATCCTTCTTCATATGTCAGCGAAAGATTTTTATCACTTGCACACCACTTATGAAGTCTCGTACTTGCTTTATGCATAATCGCTATGAGCTGCCGCTGCAACTCTTTGGCTTATTCAAGCGTAGGTGCACCGCAAAAAATATCATCCATGTAAATATTTTCACGAAGAACCGATGCTGCCATATGATATTTATCTCCTTCATCAATTGATAGCTGGTTGAGAGTTTTCATTGCTAAATAAGGCGCACTAACCGTACCGTATGTAACGGTCTGTAGTTCAAAAATTTTTGGCTCTTCCTCGAAATTATCGTTCTACAAAATTCTCTGCAATGCGTGCTGACTAGGATCAATATTGATCATTCGATACATCATTTGAATATCCGCAGTCAGTGCATAAATATGCTCTCGAAAACTAACCATGATCGTAAATAAGTCATTCTGAATGACACCGCCATTATATTGCAATGAATTAAGTGATGTGCCATTTGTTATTGTGGCAGAACAGTTAAATACAACTCTCAGTTTTGTGGTGGACCTTTCAGGTCTAAATATACCATGATGTGGAGCATAATATACAACGTTAGGTTCCTTCACTTCTTTACCCTGTTTCATATGCCCCAACATTTCATATTCATTTAAAAAATCTTTATACAATTTGAAGTATTTCTTATCCTTTGATAAGCGAGTCCACAGCGATTTGAGTTTTTTAAGAGCAAGCGCCCTAAATTGGCCTAAACACGAAGGATTATCCTTTAAAGGCATTTTTACCACGTATCTCCCTTCCTCATTTCTCCAATGCGTACTCGCAAAATGCTGCTCACATATCTCAAATTCCTTACTTTTTGATAACTCTACTTCGACGTTTTCAACTTCCCAAAACTTTTTTAATGTTGGGTTTGAATCTTCCTTCCGAATTAGCTCACAATGATCTTTTACATCACTTTCCTGCTCTATGCATCCTCTAGCCACATACCCAAATACGGTATTTTGCAAAAGTAAATTTGAACTCTGAGAATATATTTGTCCCGGTCTTAATAGCTCATAAAATATTACTGCCCCCAACAATCTATCAATTCTATCAGGAAAATTAAATGTATAATCTGCTAATATAGTTAAATCTGGTACTTCAACATTTATGTTAACCACTTGTTGCGGAATTAAATCTGTAATTTTCCTTACTACTAGCATAGTCAAATCTTTTTCAAAACTTTTATCTCTATTCGCGATTTTTGTATTTACGCAGCCTTTTATTGTCATAGAAGTGTCATCCAAACATGAAATTAAAGTATTCGTTTTATTAAGTCTAAGCTGCAATCGATTAGCACACTGTGAAGTAATCAAACAGGCTTGTGAAAAGGCATCTAATAAGCATCTAACTTCCTGCCATTCCGAAAATTTATCTTTAATGAGGATACGCGCCGTACTTAATAAAACGGATTTTGTTTTATTTTTCACAAAACTAGAGGCGACATTCTGACTCGGAGGGTAGGAAAAGATTTCCTCGGGTTGTGAATTTTTTATTCCTGCAGCCGATTGAAACAGATGACCAACAATTTTCTTTTGATTATTTAATTTGAAGAATTCTGATTCTCAATAGAAGAATTTTTCAATATTTTCAATAGAACTTTTCTTCTCTAGGAAAATGTATTAGTTCAGAATGCGGTAGTTTACATCTATCACGATTTTTAGATTTACATTTCTGTGCGCAGCAATTATAATTTAAACATTTGAAACATGCTTTATTTAATTTCACAACTTCTACTCTATCTTTAATGGACAGTTTTTTGAATTGCGGACAAGAATGTAAACCGTGATACTCATTAGATTTACACAAGACACTTTTGACATTTTTTGTTTCCGAAAAAAATATATTTGAAGCGCTCCTTTGAGGCCGATTTTGAAATTTATTTGTCGCTATACGTTTATTTTCATGTATCGTATTTCTCGAATAAACATTTGATTCACCTTTAGATTTATTTTTAATCGACAAAAAAATATCGCATTCTCTTCCTAGTTGCTGTGGTTTAAAATATGACTCTGCTTGCTTAATTGCGATATGATTCATTAATTCGCGATCTAAAGAACTGAAAATTTTATCTGAAACAATCAGATCGCATAATGATTTAAAATCATTTACCTCACGCAAATTACAGTAATACTGAAAAAGTGAACTCAGCCTAGCTGCAAATTGGACGTAATTTTCCGACGGTAATTTTTGCGCACTCTTGAAATTGTTTAAACATTCTTGTGCAGTAGGTTGAAATTCCCTTAAGACTATATTTTTCAATTTATTGCGAAAATTTATTCAATTTTTTGCAACTAATTAACTCTTCCTCTGATAAATAGATCATTAAATTGCTCGCTTTTTCGCCGAGAATATTTAACAGAATTTCGGCCATAAAGTCTTCAGGTACATTTTTAGTTCGAAACGCTTTCTCAAGAGATTGAAAAAAAGATTAAATGACTCAGCTCTCGATGGTAAAGGAATAGTTAAAGTTTTAATACTTTTAATAAAACTTTCTAAGTTACTGTTCCCTATTTCCGTTTCCGATTTTTCTGCTACGGATGGCAAATTTTCCCGAGATTCTTTACGCAACTTGGCTATTTCTAATTCTTTCTCTAACTGAGCTAGTTTAATTTTTTCAAATTCCGAATTTTGTAGTTCTAACTCCTTTTCTAATTGCGCTAATTTAAATTTTTCTAATTCTAATTTTGGTTTCCTCAGTTTCTTTTCGTGATTTATACTCCTCAACAACCGAATTAACGATGCTTTTTAATAACTGCTCATTTGAATAATATTCACTATTCTCTATAATATTTCTTAAATCAATATTTTTACTACTTTCAGGAGCAGTTAAACCCAATTTCTCAATTACAAGCTTAAGCTCGTATTTATTTAAATTATCAATAACAGACATAATTTAATTAAAATAAACTAGAAAATTGCTCTTACCTCACTCAAATCGCTTCGAAATTCCGACGTAGACTCATTATAACTCTTAAATATATCTTCTTAGACACAATACTTCACTTGTTTGAGCACAATATTATTCGACGAATCTCACAATGAAAGAACTCTTCATAAAACTCTTAATATCACATCAGCACATAGTTAATTCAAAGATTATTCACTCACATTAATAATTATTTTCACCTCCTTGCGAGACGGACCATGTTAAGTATTAAATGCACACACTACACAAAATATTCCATAAGCACTGGTTCTATTAAAAAACTCTTTATTTATAAAGAGTAAATTCACTAGCAGCTCACTGATGCATATCATCTGCACTTATCCCAAACACAACTTTAGAATAAAAACAGAAAAAACAATTCACTTCTTTTCACTTTCTGAACACTGAGATTTTAATTATAGATAGCACGGTATCGTCTGCCTACATGGAACACCGTTTGTCATGTATATCAGTTATTAATTTGTTTTCTTTTAATATAATTTTAAGATCTAAAAAGTGAAAGGTATTATTAAAAAGCAGGGTGTTTGTAATTTCTAGATTGGGTGGATAATCAACGGGTAATTGAGATATACTGGTATTATCAGTATCATTTAAAATTATATCATCTATATATCAATATAAATGTATTTTATTATTAAAATATTTACGTTCAAAATGATACAAGTATAAGTCTGATAATACACTAGATGTACTACCACCTTGTGGTATACCAACTTTTTGAATATATATAATGTTATCTTGCATGATAAAGTTATGCATGAAATCAGTTAGAGTAAGAAAATAATCATTATCAATGTTCAGTGATAGATCCAAATCATTTTGATATATATGAATATATATATATATATATGCACATATATATGTATGTATGTATGTATAATCAGAATGTTTCCACTTGTGGATCCGTGAAAAATAAATAAAGGCATTAGCAATATTACACAGTCATAAAGATCAATAAAACCATGATATAATGAAAAAAAATTCAAGCTTGTCTTTTTATTCCTAAAATAACAAAAATGTGTTCAAAACTGTAATATTCTGACATTATATGGACCATCCTTGTTTAAAAGCACGCGCGTTTCTTAAAATATAGAATGATTTCTAGCTGAAAAAGATGTGTGTTGCGATCTACTTTTGCTATTTGATTTTAAGATTATTATACAATTATTTGTTCAAGTGAAACTTATTTCTTTTACTCAAATTAAAAATATTCTTGAGACAAAAATAAAATAAAAGCAGGAACAAAAATTTATATGTTTAAAATATACACTTTTATTTTTAATATTAAAAAATCTAATGGTTTTGAAGGCTTTTCTTCGTGTCCAAACAAGTGATAAAAATATTGAATTTTACCATTAACATTTCTTACTGTTTATTTTTTTCTTATTAAAAACTAAAAAAAGCAAGAATGAAAGTTTAGATGCGTAAAATATATACCATTAACTATAACGGCAAATAATTTTAGAGCCATAAGAGGAATGTTAAGAGAAGGAATTGAAGTATTTTATTTTTCCCTCAATTTTTTTTTATTGTTTATTTATTTTTAGATTACAGAATAAAAACACAATTACTAATAAATTACGGTAATTTGTTACTCATTTGTCATTCTTAATTGTAAATAACTTTTAATACAGTCTTACATTTCATTAGGCTAATAATCAAACTTGAAATTTCAAGCATGTACACAAAACCTTTATTTTGTATCAACATTTAATGTAATTTTTTATACTAAAATAAAAAAGTCTGAAATCTATTACTGAGCATTTATTGGAAAATGAATATGCTCTATTTTTATGATGATTTTCAAAAAAATCTCTGACATGTCAACCACACCTGATTTGCTCATTTCGTATGGAATGATTCAGAAGTACAAAATTCACGATAGCAAATCTACTGAAAAACAATTTAGACATAGTTGTTTTAGAGCTATTTTGTCTTTTATGTCGTCAACATGGATTTTAGTCTGGATAATGTGAGAATATACGAATAACATAACTATGTAATTAGGCTATTGTAATTAGGTACTAATTTTTTTTATTAGATGCATTTTGTTTGATTCATGATTTTTTTTAAAAGAAACCGAGCAGCGTAACGGGCAAAAGCTGCTAGTACATATTTATACCGGGAATGTCATTTTATAAGAAGGAAAGCATCCCTGTTTGTGGAAAAGAAGACAGCGATCTTAAAAAAGAAAGGATAACGAAGAAACTATACAAAGAAATAAACATAAAAAAAAGTTTAAAAAACATAAAAATTGACCCGAACTGCAGTTATATATTATTATTGTAAAATAATTTCTCCATTTTTACATAAAAATTGATTAGAATAAATTAATGATGCGTTTTACAAAATATCAATTTAAAACAGACAATGATTAAACAGAACAATTTTAAAATACTTTATTTAAAATTTGTAAAAGTTTTTTAACGATGAATTTTAACGAGTTCCAACTTGTTTTTAATTAGTAAATCATAATAATTATTAATATTATTTATGAATATTAATTAGTAGTAGTAGTAGAAATTAATATAAACTTTTATAAAATCTTATCAATGCTTGATCATATCCATTGTATTTTATTGATGCAGCTTTGAAATTCGAGATATTACTTTCAATATCAGGTATATTCATTGCATCTCTTTTATTTTCCCACTTTTTCCTATCACTTATTGCATTAAATTTACAGTATTACACTATCATGTAGGGTAAAATGATGAACTGATTATTATTCGTCATCTTTCCCCATTGAAAATTCACTATTTTCTCCCGTCACGTCATTTATATCAACCAATTTATCACTAACCAGAACTATTGCAAACTAAATAGATCTTTGGTGAATTTATAGATCTTGAATTTTACTTTAAAAATATTTTAGTAAAGAGAATGAAAATTCACTATAGAATGGCTATTCATTAAGTTATAATGGTAAAACATATAGGGAATAACACTGAAAATGAACTTATGCTCATAGATTCCCTCAGGATGGCAACACGTATATTTATACAAGTAATGCAAATTTCCCGCCTCTGGATATTTCTTTTCGTGACCGGACGTGCTAGCGTCCTTGATTAATTGTGAGGGAAATTAAATTCGCCATTTTACCCCGCCTTCCATTATACATATATCCAGCTTCATAAAAATGGTAAATTAGATAATTACGCATGCTAAACCTAAAGTTTTATAACAAATCAATAAAAACTATGTTTAACTCATCAAAACTAAATGATTTTTATTTATTTATTTTTCGTTTAAGATTATGTTTTTCACGCAATACCGATCAGTGAAATATTTAGATTTTAATAAATACATATTATTTCTTTTATTTTATTATACTTCTTGGGTTATTTTTATTGGAATTTACTATATACTACAAAATTAAAAAAATTATGAATGTTACTCGATATCCACTCGAAAAAAATAAATATCGCCTTGTAATATTAAGGGAAATGTTCTATCTTACACTGTTCTCAATTAACGTTTTGACTCCTTAATTTACGATAATTACACGAAAGATAAATGATGAATGATTCGTGAACGTTAAGAAAACTTTAAAATTTCTTCATGTACAATTAATTATGTTTTTAAGAAATAATAATGTAATTTCTTAGATTTTGCATTAATTTAACTTTTCGAAATTTGCATCGTTTCCACTTGCGAAATAAATCTTTTTTTTTTAATTAAAAAAAATAATAAAAGATAAACACTTAGTTTTGTATGAATACGCTTAAACCTACATAATTATTTGTGTTTTAAAATCGAGGAAATTAGGGAAAGTATTAAAAAATTATTAAGAGGAATTTTGATTAAAGACACTGAGCGGCACCCATATAAATGCTTAAAATTCTATTGAATTCTATAAGGTTTATACTACTCCCCGTGGTACAGAGAGTATGAAAATATTGACTTGGCTTACAGATTTCAAAGTGAAGTGAAGTTGAATAACTTAATCTTTAAGAAGCCTCGCTTCTTAAACATATGAAAATTATAAGTAGCGGAAGAATTTTAATAATAATGAAGTTTTACTAAACTTTCCACCTAATTTAAATGAATTCACCTTTTACATTCAGTTTACAGAATGATTAAAGACGTGTAGCTATATTGAGGGAGCAGTAATTTAAAAATCATCATACTGTAATGGAAATTTTGCACAGAAGCTGTCAGTAAAGAAAATAAAATATTTTTTGGAAAGCACTGTTATAACTCATATATCGGTACTGATTTTTTTCTTTAAATATTTTACAATTTCTATATCGATCTAAATTATTTTTTAAACTAACGAGGTTCAACCCGTCGAATTTCGATAAAAGAAATTGTTTAAGAAGAAACGGATTCACTGATTTTATAATAAACAAACAAAATTACCTACCATGAAACATGCCTCTTCTTTTTATTAATCTTCAACTCAAAAAATATTTTAACTTAAATTTAGGAAAATATTATTTCTATAAAACTCAGTTTTCCAAATTATTGAAAAATTAAATTTAAAAATTTAAGGTTATCTGGGACAACTAGACCCACGATGTAACTGGGCCATAGGCTGTTTGATAAAAAACCATTAATACCTTTTAACCTCTTGAGGGGCAAGCAAAATTGTCTCTGAAATATTATATTCTCACCAGAATAACCGCAAAATTTTATTTTAAAACAAGGAAAGGCAATTTTTAAACATTCTGCCTAGAAAGTTAAATGTATGTAATTCGTTAGTAGTTTGCGGTGTGAATCTTGTTTAAATTAGGTGGGATAATATATATCCCACCGCCTCTCCACGGATTAAGTTTTAGTTTTTCTGAACAATGCCCCATAATCTCTACTTCTTAAAACAGCATGCGTCAAACAATCATAACTTTGTCTTTGCTGTAATAATTTGTCTAAAATTTCGGTTTCTTTTTAAAAAAAGACAACGTCAGATTCTTGAAACTTCATCGGCTTTTTATTAAAATACTATATGTACTACTATTAAGTAACCATTTTCAACAGAATTCTTTAAAATAGAATATAAGGCTCTTTGAACACAATTACTAAATTCTGGAAAAATATATTAGTTGAAAGACAATGTACTATTAGTATTACACCAGACCCGAAAGGGTTAATTACGATATGATCTGTAACAATCGAAATAATAATCAGATTGCCAAATTTCTCTTCTTTCAGTTTATGATACAAATCCATTTTTACGTTTGTACATGATTACGTATATACAGTTACGTTTATACAGAAATTGCAGCTAACTCTGGAAGTTTCAAAAAGTTAATCATACTTGAATTTTTTAATAAAATTTAAATTTCTATCCAAAACTGGGAATCATCCGGACAAGTAATTTCAGAATGGTGATGCCGTTTTAAACTCTGGAATTCCAACTATTAAATTCATTATTGATCGTATGATATTTTATTGCAATAAGCATAGTTTTTTTTTACATAATTGAAAATATACCATGCGGAATGAGCTATAATTCATTATGCGAATATTTGAAGATTCAGAAAAAAAGTGATTTCAAGACTTACAATTCTTATGATTTTGAAAATGTATTTTGAATTTTTATTAAATGGGTCATTCCACGTCAAATGAGCAAAAATGGAAAAAAAGCCGTGGCTGCAGAGAATCCGATTTTAATAAAATTTGAGATACGTGTTCATTTCATATTCAAATGTATGTGTGCACAATATTTTCAGAAAAAAATAATTATTTTATCAATTTTGGACATTTAAAAAACTTGTGATATAGAATGGCTTGCGGATAATCGTCGAAAGTTGCAAGTTTCAAGCTCTATATTTTGAAAACTATTTAACAAAAATGAAGTTTTTTTTATGATATTGAAATCTCTGGATATCAATCTTTATATTTATCGAGTAACAATAATTTGGTAATATCATAATTAATCAAAAATTGGTTGTAAATATTGAAATTTGTAATTTTTTAAAAATTTTGAAATGTTATAAAAATCAAAGGATTTAAAAAACATCTCTGAAATTGATGCAAGATGTAGTACTATGTATGAAGATCGAATTCTCAAAGTTTCAAAGTTGTTATTTATTTCCTTCATCTTCAAAAAAACTTAGAAACTTTAAAAAAAAATGACAAAATCATAATTATTCCTCTTATGTTACATCAAAAAACAATTAAAGGACAACATGACAACATCTACATCAACAATATTACACGTACATAAGAATTAATAAGTCCATGACACACTAAAAAAGTTTCAATACTGCCTTTTTAATTTCTAACATAACAAAAATGGGTTCAAAAAACTAATATTTGAGACATTCTAAAGACAATCTTTCTTTGAAAACACGCGCTTTTTTGGAAATTTCTGGCTAAAAATAGACGTGTGCTACCATCTATGTTTGTTAATTGACTTTAAGATTAAAATACAGTTATTTTAAGAAAAAAATACTTTTTCTTCTACACAAATTTAAAATATTCTTGAGGCAAAAATAAACTGAAAGCAAGAATAAAACTACGTATACTTAAAATATACACTTTTATCTGTAATATCAAAGAGTTTAAAACTTTTAAAAGCTTTTATTCGTCTCCAAAAAAATGAAAAAAAAATGTTGACTTTTTAATCAGCAGTTTTCACTATTTATTTTTTTTCTCATAAAGGAATGAAAAAGGCATGAATTAAATTATAGATGTATTAAATATATTCAATTAGCTATAATGGCAAAAAAAAATTGAATTTGGAATAAGTGTCCTTCATTTTAAAACATATAACTGAAATATTTAATTTTTTCCACGATTTTTTTATTATTTATTTATTTTTAAATTATAAAATAAAAATACAATTACTAAATTATGCTAATCTGTTACTTATAGTTCATTCTTAAGTGTAAATAATTTTTATTACAATCTTTCCATTCCTACGGCAAATAATCAAACTTGAAATTTCAAACATGTACACAAGACCTCGATTTCGGCTCAACTTTAATGTAATTTTTTATATTGAAATAAACTAGTCTGAACTCTACTACTTTGCGTTTCCTCGTAAATGATTGTGATCTAATTATATGATGATTTTCAATAAAATCTGTGACATGTCAGCCACACCTGATTTGCTCATTTGGTGTGGAATGACCAAAATGCTTCTTAAAAAGTGATAATACAGCATGATAGCTCACTCCTCCAAGAACACGCCACATGTTTGTTTAATGGTGAGGGCTGTTGCTATTGGATAACGGGTGTGAATTGAATTCCAACTCATGCAGGGATGTTTAAAGATATTGAGAATCTACTTTAAATGGATGTCTCAACCTGTTTACTCCTAGAGCGCAAAAATGACCATAGCGTCCTCAGCGGCTCAAACAACCTCTGAGGTATGTTTAACACTAAACATACCAACAACCGACCATTTGATTGGCATCGGATGGATATATGTTAATTAGAACTAGATACTTCTTCAGAAAATAATTTAAATACAAATCACACAGAAAAATAATAAATAGGATGGTAAAATTATTTAAATAAAAACTGTGGTTTAGAATATTTTTTTATAAAACTTACCGTAATTTCGGGTGTATAAGCCGCGGATCAAACAATTTTTTTTGGACCCAGAAATCTTATTTAGTGATTGAAGACAAATATTTACGGCGATCTAACTAGTTATATTTGTTTCTTAAAAATTTCTGGGTCGAAAAAGAATTGTTTGATCTGCGGCTTATACACCCGAAATTACGGTAAGTAAAATCCCTGATGTCTGTAGAGTTAAAAACTATGTGCCTTGTAATCTGTTTTGATGTGAATATAAATAAATTTGACTGCAGTATTTTTAAAATTTAAACATTCCTAACTCATACATTGCTTAACCCAAAGATTTCCTGTTTGATATTCCGAAGTAACATTTACAGAAAAAATAAAATATGATGTCAAAGTTAGGGACAGTTAGGGGCTTATATTTAAATTTTTCTGGTGTATTACAATTTGACTATAAAAATGATGATCTAACATAAACTGTACCTGATTAACAGAAAGAAGAGAAAAATTGCTGTGAATAGATATTTCAGTGATTTTATATCGTTATTTTGCGATTAAAATGCATTGTGTGTGCTATTATTCATATGTATTTTTTAGGCCAAGTGTACACTGAATTTTATTAAAACGAAATTCAGATAACATCTTCAATTCTATGCATTTTGTAAAATTTATTATTTAAAAGATGTGTTACTGTAATTCTGCATTAGTCATATCAAAATCTAAAATATCTATGTCTTATTCTGCGATTATATACCTTATTACCGATGCTGGGTAATTCTGAACTGCTAAACAAATACAGCTGCACAAATAAACCTCTTTTCCATTCTATTACATGAAAGTGTACTTCTATCCATAATGTCGGCAATTTATTTGCACTTAAATAACTGTTACATGTGTTATATGAATATTATCTCTGTTCTAACAATGTATAGTATGAAAATGAAGACAGGTATTACAATAAACCTTCGGCTACAAATGGTGGCACAAATATTTTCCATAATATTTAGCACGAAGCAAAGATTGATCGCTAAATGTATGTATGCATGTATGAAGTATCACCAAATATTTTAACGAATAATGCCGACGCGTTATCGAGTACATTACTTATGTAAATATAATAACTTTTTTATAATTACTATTTCAATGTTAGTGTTACTGTTATAATCAAATTTGATATTATATTAAAAACTATTTGACCTGCCCGCCGTTACCCAGGTCCGTGAAACTATCAAGTTTTCAAATGTGTTATCTTTTTTCCAAATGACCCTTAAATGAATCTCATTTGTATGATTTTAAACCTTTAAATACATTTTGTCAGAATTTATATTTTCAAATGAAAAAATTTCGAAGTGATACTGATTTGAATGCATACGCGGTTTGGTATTTTATTTTCTGCGTAATTTGATTCTTGGAGCCTATGTGTACCGAAAATGAACGACACCTCAACGGAACACTCAAGTTTTTATTGATTTCGTAGGAATTTTCACACATTTTATTTTGTAGAAGTAGTTCTATCCATCAGAACTTTTCAAAAGTCTTGTAAGTGATGTAAATCTGGTTTATTGAAATGCATTAGAAATATTGTGTTCAAATACGGACATTTATTTATTTTTAGCTCAAAAAAATATCGTCTCCATGAACTGCGAAGTGATTTGGGTTTGTTGATGCATTTGAATATGTTAAAACTCATAACTTTAAGAACTGATTGCATCATATATTAAAAGAATATATTTTTGGTTTGTCGGTAACTATAAAATTGCGCCTAGGAAGGGCAAAACCTCAATGAAACAACCTAATTTTTATTGATTTCGTCAACATTATAGCACATTTTATTTTGAAAAAAAAAATTCTACCCTTACGAACGTTTCGAAATTTTCGTAAGGGATGTAAATCTGGTCTATTGAGATGTTTTTAAAAGATTGTGTTGAAATATGTGTGTTTTATTTGCTTTTAGCGTCAAAAGTGTTAAAATCTATATTTTTTAACACTAAATATATTATCAATTGAAATAAATTTGAATTTTTAGAGCAAATTTCTGGTTTGTTTGTATCTCCAAATATGCGCCCTGGGGGGTAGTTGACATTAGGGTAGTTGAAATTTTCAGAAAAGCGACGCTTTTTGACTGCAAGATTTTTTCGAAATGATTATTGCATTTGAGTCCTAAAAGTGCGATATTGCGAAATATGTCTTTCAAGTTTAACTGTGTCGAGCTGCTTCGCTGATTTCGGTTTAAACAAAATAATTCAGAAATAGAAATAGCTTCGGGAAAATATTTCTTCTTTCGTTTCGGTGCGTAAATGTGTTTGTGCGCACGCTCTTGTTTCCCGATCATTAAAGAATGTTTTTTTTTTTTTTTATGAGAGTGACTTGCGCTTCGTAATTAATATCTCATAAAGTAACAAAAAATAAAAATTTTGAGCTTCAGGTACATCAGAAACCTTGGACCAACTTCAGAAAAAAATTGAGTCTCATACGTGCCGCAGATTTTTCTAGCTAACGCACACACAGAGAGACAGCGCGATTTGTTCTTTTATTAGAAAGAGCTCACCCACCCGACAGTTCCCGTGTCCGTAATAATAACATTAAAGGAACCTGAAATTTGTATGATTTTATCTTTTACTCGAAATACATAGCCACGGACTGTGAAAAGATCTGTTAAAAATAAAAAAAATAAAAACTTTTAAATTAATATTTAGCGTTAAAAATACGCATAATGCAATTGGAAACGGAAATGTGTTAACGGAAATGATTTTCATTTTAAAATGTTGAAATGTATCCGTAGAAATCACTGTTAAGTCACCTAACTATTTATTTTTTTACATTGAAATCATAGGTGAAATATTTTCAATTTCGAACTAATTATATCATGCTTAAATCCAACTATACGTGAATGAAATCGATGCTCGGTGATTAGTTAAATGGTTAGTATATAGTATTATAATTTCAGAGCCATATTGTACAAAATTAAATACAGATTTTTAATCAATACATGAGTAATGTTTGCCCTGGGGATAAAATCCTAACCATAATCTAGCTGTATCGTAACTGTAACATATCTAAAGCCTAACTGTAAATAAACGTAATCTAACCATAACCTAAGTATAAGATAAATATAATCTAAACGTCACCTATCTTAAACTGAAAGTAACATAAATGAGCGCGACTGAGTTTTAATCCCCTTCTTGGCGCGTTTCCAAACTATCACCACATTGGCGCGCTTTTGCGTTTTGTCTCCCGGAGCGAAGATTAAGTCCAGGAGTCACTACGCAAAAAAGCGCAATTTAAAGTGGCGATAAAAATAAATCAAAAATACATATTTTAAAACATAGAAAATTCAAAAATTGTGAAATCAGCATACATAAAAAAAAAAAAATCCTTTTACCGACAAACTAGGCTTTTAATGGATTTTGGAAGATCGCGACAGTAAAAATAAAAAAAATTAAAAACATTCTGAAATTGAACCTTAAAATATTGCAAAAATTATGATCTAAAAAGCATGCATATTACGAAAAATTAAAACAATTATCTCATTTACCTATAAAGTTATTTCTTAAAATTAAAGATTCCAAATTCGGATGATCATAACATAAAATTTAGTTTACAAAGCTTTTAGAAGAAAGAAAAATTCTTTCTCGGGAGGGGCGGAGCCCCCATGAACCCCCAGGTTATAAATTTCCTTAAAACATGTATAACATCAAAACATGTAAAACAATTCCGTTCAAGAAACAAAGAAGTTGTACACATACCTTCTTTTAAAAACAAAACCAGCCTTTTTTTAAAAAATAAAAAAATAAATGAATAATCGATTTTCTAAAGAAATTTATTAAGCTTTGAATGCAAATTATGATTTTCTTTTATATTTAATATACAATTAAGTAACATTAAGATTCAAAACATCTAAACGAATACAGAAAGGCATAAAACATTTACTTTTAAATACAAAACACGGTCTTTAAGGTCAAAAAACAATAGAAATGTCGAAAATACTTTCCTTTAAATACAAAAAAAGAATTTTTAATGAAAGAACGCACTAGTATATTCCCCCCCCCCAAAAAAAAAAAAAATTTACTCACTTGATGTACACTCTTCGAAATCCAACGGCCTCTAATGAGACACAAGAAATTTTATTAATTTCAAGGCGCGAGACTTTAAACTTTTAAAATTTATCCTCTCTCGTCCAATAAGAAAGCTAGAAAAGAAAGAACGAACAGAGCATGCGCAAACTGAGGAGAGAAATCTCTCCGAATCTCCGAGGGTTGCCAAGAAGAGCAACATCTAAAGCGAAAAGAAAGCAAGGCGAGGAGCGGATATCGCGCGTCATAAAAAACGCCGCCAAGAAGTGGGTTAAAACTCAGTTTATCCCATAAATGTAGTCTAACTGCCACCTTAACCTATCCGTAATCTAAGTGTAATCTTACTATAACCTAGCTGTAACTTAAAAGAACTGTAAATTAATCATCACTTAACTGTAACCTAACCGGAATTTAAGTATAAAAAAAGTCTAACATAACCGTAACCTAATTGCAACATAATCGTTAACAACATAATCACAGTAACATAAATGTATACAAATTGTTATTTAACGGTAACCAATTCTAACTTAACACTAACTATCGTAACCGTGCACATGTACTTTATTTCCACTTTTCCCTGCGTAATGTTTACCCTGTGGGTAAAATCTTAACCATCTATTCATCCTTCTTTATTTAGATAAATGTGTTTTTCATGCAGAATTATCAGATTTCATTCAAGTTTTAGATAAAGATTTATTCTAATGAGGCGCTTCCATTAGTTTTTGGTGTTCATTGGTTAAGTATAAAGGAGGTGGGTGGAATAGGGATACACATTTTAAACTACGTAAATAGGTTTTTCACGCAGAATTTACCGATTTTCTTCAAATTTTGGATATAGGTTTATTCGGATGAGTCACTTCCGCAAACTGTTTTGGAAATTAATTGTTTAAGTATAAAGTGGGGATCGGGACTTTTGGATAAATCTTCATATTGATAAGACTCTTCCCTGATTAGTTTTGTGTTTTTTGTTTAGTATAAATGGATCAATGGGCAATTACTCTCTCTTAAATAAAATAATTTTTTGTTTTCAGAATTATCGGATTTTTTTTTACATTTAGGATATAAGTTCTTTTTGATAAAACAAATGTCTGAATGGTTTGGGTGTTTGATGGTTAAATATTCAAGGTAGAATGAGAGATAACACCTCTTAAATTAAATAAATAAGGTTTTTCGCAGAATTATTTGATTAGTTTCGAATTTTAGATATAGTTTCATTATGATAAGGCGTATCCCTGATTAGTTTTGGGGGTTCGAATATTAAGTATGAAAGGTAGAAATGGGGGAGGTAATCACCCCTTAAGTTGTTCTCAGAGGGCATTATTCCTTCAAAAATTAAGGCTGTAATAATCATTTTGAATAAATAGCCTGTGAGTTCAATGCCACCAGTTCAACTGGGCAAAATACGTTTTATTAGCTCATAAGCTATCAAAGCTTGAGATCTTATGTGCCAGTCCTTATTGTCAGTACCTATGTAGGGGCGAGGGGGGCACGTTCGACCATTTTTTTAGAAAATCAATAGAATTCTTATTTAAAGTATATTTATTGTGTTTTAAATACTACTTTATAAAAACAATGCATTTCTTTATCATATGAACCAGAAATTAAAATTTTTCCAATTGAATTAAATACATCTTAAGGCTTTAAAAATTTGTAAGATTTCTGTTCAAACCTGCCCCATGTAGGGGTATTATTGAACAAGTACCTTTGAACAAATGAATAAAATATGAAAATATTCATAATTTCATTAAAAAACTGTATATGTTTCAGAGATATATAGTGATATGAATAAAATTAAATAACTACATTTTGTTTAACTTACTATTTATTATTATTATCATTTAACCAAATTTAAATCCATCAAATTGATGTAAAAACTCATTGTTGCAACAACACACAGTGTCTCGCCAGTTATGTTTGGTTGTGAAAACTTTTTATCAATATCCTTGAAATACACCAGTGTGATATCTGAAACTTCTGGAAAATTAAATTTTTTCATTCACTCTTTTTATGAAGAAACCTGAAATAAATATAAAAATCCGTTTAATGAGCTATGAAAACCAGAAATAATGTTTGGGAAAGAGAAAATGAAACAGTCTTTGTTAGACAAGACTGCAGAATCACGAATCATTAATGTGTATCAGCTATTTTAAATTATCCAATAGATGAATGACATCATCACTTTAATTTGAAACTTCCCAACAGTGATACTTCCAGATGTTGTAATCTATGTGTGCAATAAGAAGATATAATAAACAGTATGAATCCATTTTCTTGGACATTCTTAAATAACCTCGTTTCAGATTTAAAAAATCCAAAAATAATAGCATTTAGATGCATACACAACTCTTTACTCAGTACTTTTAAATTTTTAATGGTGCTCCATCACATGGAGTTCAACATTCAACTGTTTATTCAATTCGGCTGAAGAATTTGAATAAAACAAAGCTTAGGAACTAAAGCTGATATCTTTATTCAAGTATTCACAAATAAATTAACTTTTAGAGATAAAAAAAATATCAGCAAAAGTCTTGCAACTTTATTTTCTTAAGTTTGGATTCAAGAGGGGGAAAAATACATACCTTTCTTAGACAATATTGTTCATGCAAAATGGTGCTGCTTTATATACTTATTGCATTGAAGTATTAGTCACGTACTGCCATATGCATGTTTTAAAATTAACTTATTTTAAGTTAAATATTTAGAGTGTTCAATGGTGCCCCCAGTTCAAACGTTCCCCCGCTCCCCTAGGTAATGCGATAACTCACCATAAAAATATCCGATTTGCTTCAAATTCTGGATGAAGGTTTACCTTGATATAGAGCTTTCGTGACTTGTTTTGGGAGTCCATTGGATAAGAATAAGGGGGGAGAACGGGAGCAATCCCCCGTCATAATTTAGATAAATGGATTTTTCATGCTGAATTATCAGATTTCATTCAAATTTTAGATACAAAGTCTTTCTGATGAGGTAACTCTGTGATTACTTTTGGGTGTTCAATAATTAATTATAGAGGGCAAAATACGGGTAATACTACATCTTAATTTAGGTAAATGGATTTTTTTAGGGATAATTTACCGATTTCCGATCATTCAGGTTAGGCGCTTCCCTGATTTGTTTTGGGGATTCATTGGTTAAATATAAAGGGAGGATCTGGGGTCGACCTCCCTTAATTTAGGTAAATGGGTTTGTCCAAGAACAAACAGAATAGAATTAAGCAATTTGATTCAATTTTTGGATATAGGTTTATATAGATAAGATGCTTCCCTGATTAGATTTGGAGCTCTTTTGTTACGTATAAAGGGGGGAACTGGCGATTACCTTTTAAATAAGATAAATGGGTTTTTATGCAGAATTATCCGATTTGCCTTAACTTTTGGATATAGGTTATTTCTGATAGGGTAGATCCCTGAATATCTTTGGGGTATAATAGTTAAGCATAAAAAAAGGAAACGGGTTATACGGGTTACTTTGATTTTCGGATGTAGGTTCATTAAAAAAATAATGCACCAATTTACAAGTAGTGTGAATAGCCTGTGAGTTCATTGCCATCAGTATTTTATTACTTTATTCAGCCTCTCCTGGAACAGTCTAATCAATGTACGTATGTATGTATGTATTTTAAATTTTGAACGATTCAGTTGGATAGTTTTTGCATTGTTATCTGCATACGGACGAGCGGACTGAACGATGACAATAGGTACTACGTATTTATATAATTGCGAACGCACCTAAAAATTAGACTTCGGAAAATAATACAGCAAATTTTGTCTATGATGTATTTTTGTCTATGTCTACAAAATATTAATTATAAACAATATTTGAAATTTGTTTTAAAAAAAGTATGTTCATTTAAGATATATAATGCATAAATTAAATTACCCTAATTTTTAATCTATTGAAAATAGTTCATAAGATAGAAATCTTCTCTACTCATTCATAATTCCTGTGATGGAAATTAATCATTAACATTCAAAGGTTAATTTATTACATACAATGAATTCCGCTTGAGTTATTTTAACCTGCAAGTAGCTATTCTGCACTTTCAGAACAAGGATTAATAAAGGAATGGAATGTAGATACACATTTCACTTAATGTAAAGAATCTGACATTTGGAATTTAAGAATGTAGATATGAATGAAGATTTTTATGAGAAAGAAAACCAAGAACACATCCATGTTAAATAAAGTTTGCATATAAAATGAGAAGAGAATATCTGAGATAAAAGTTATTTTATAGAACGAAAAATACATATAAGCATAATTTGTACAAGTGTCATTGTAAATGTTAATTCGCTAGAAAACTCTATAGATAAATTTTGTTACTGGCAAATACTTAGTTACTGACCAATATGACTATTATGTTTGATAGTTATACTGGTGCATTAATATTAATCTGATTACAGTTTAAATATATGTATAATATACACTGGTGTCCAAAAGTTAAGCATAATTGGTAAGTAATGAAAGAAATGGATGAAATGTGGTGAAACTTGATATCCGAGTGTAAAAAGATTATGGAGTAAGGAAACAATTGAAAATAACTATATTATTTACTTTTATTATCGAAAGTAGCAGTTTAAAAGAAAACTGAGCATAGTAAGGGTTCACTCTTTAAAGGAAAAATGAAAGAAAAAATTAAATTAAATAGTTATGCTGCGGTTTAACAAGGCGTGTGGTCACCTTTGACAGCCTGGCACGCTGCACATCGATTTCCCATACCTGCTATGAGATTGTGAATGAGTTGTGGTCTCAAACAGTTCCAAGCTTCTTTGAGAGCTCCTTTCAGTTCTAGAACGGAGCGTAGTGGGTGCGAAAGGCCTGCAAGTTGTCTCCCAGGAATATCCTATACATGCTCGATAGGTTTTAAATCCGGGGATTTCGCAGGCCACGACATGCGCTGGATGTTTTTCGTTTCAAAAAAGTCATCAATCAGTGACGCATGATGACAAGGCACAATATCATTCATCAATATGAAGTCAGGACCGATAGTACCTCGCAACAAGCGAACATGAGGCTCAGGAACTTCGTCTCTGTATCCCAATAAGGCACATTACATAGTTCATAAATAAAAAGAAACTGTCAATTGAATGCGTTTGACCGCAAAATTGAATTTAAAAATGAATCAGAAAATAAGCAATTTCTTTTTTGAATACTTTCTCAATTTTTCTATCACGATCGCTACAGCATTTTAAAAATATATTCTGCCTTTATCAAAAAATTGGCCAATACGTCATATTAAACAGTTCCTTAATAAAGGAACCTGTCATTTGGATACGTTTGATAAAAATGTAATTAAAAATGAGTCAGAAAGTCAGCAGTTTGTGATTTTAATACTTCCTCAATTTTTGAATCACAATCGTTTTAGAAAATTCTGCTCAAAATGACTATTTTGATAGCATTTTTTGAAATATATTCTATCTTTATCAAAAACCTGGCTAATACGTCGCATTTTATAGTTCCCAAATAAGAAAACGTGTCATTTAGATGCGTTTAAAATCAAAAATGAATTTAAAAATGAGTCATTACATAAGCTGTTTGGAATTGAGATTTTTTTTCTTCAACACCTATTTTTGTTTAATTTAATTTAACTATAAGGATTTGTCCTATAAAAAAACTTGTCAGCGTAAATGTGATTGATATTATAGAGAAGATATAAAATAATTTTAATCGGATTTGATACCTTAAGAATTGCCGAAATTATAGATTTTTTTTTTTTTTCCACACCCCTCTGCTTTTTGCATTCGTTTTTATTTATATTTTATTTTATTTTATTTTATATTATTTTTTGCAGTAAGAGTTGGTTCTATCAAAATCTTGTAAATACAAAAGTTTTAGATAAGATTAAGAACATTTATAAAAATAAATATTTGGATTTGATAACTTGAAAATTGACAAAGTTATGAATTTTTCTCCCAAAACCCATATTTTTTTCACCCCTTGAGCCCATTTTTAATTTTATCAAATCTCTGTCATGCATAAATTTTTCGCCCATTTTTTAGAAGTAATATAAATTTTAAACTGATTCAATATGTATTTTCGCTAAGAAGTTATGGAGGTTTTGTCTGCTTTCACAAAACCCTCCCTATTTCCATTCCCTTGGTCCGATTTTGCCTATAAACAAACTTGACCGAAATTTAATGCCCTTTCATTTTTTACAAAAGTTTGAATGAGATCTGAGCATAATTATAGAAGTTATCGTGTCCAGAAAAAGTGATATATATATATATATATATATATATATATAAACTTCTTTATTGATGGTAGTTTTGGGGTCTAGGGGTCATGATCGGTGTAGATATGCAAAAATCTTTCAGAAATTATAAAATGGGAGCGACCGCAATAAGTAGTATTCCATACGAAATCTACCTGAAAAGTGGTGTTTTAAGGAATGTCTCGTCAACTGGAGAAAGATAGTTTTGAAGGTAGTAGTTCAATCGATGGTTTTGCTGATATTTAATCTGATAATCAAGCATTTGGAAGAAACCAGAGTAATAACACATGATAGTATTTGGGTAGAATAACATAGGAGACCCTAATATTAATGTAGCCAATTGAAGTTTTGTGTATTTTCAAAATAAAAATATGTAATTTGAAATTTGAAACTTACAGGGTGCGATAACATCGTCTTTAATGCAGGATGCAAATCTGGCGGAATAAAATATCTGAATAAAGTTTACAGAAAAACCTTTGCAATGGATAATTTGTTTATTGTAGCCAAACAAAGTTTCCTCGAACTTTCCTCTCCTTAACTTTGATGCTTCTAAATGTATACATTTAATCAATTGGAATCAACGTAACTTAACGGAACCTCCAGTTTTGACGGACTTACCAGATAAGGAACTTGGAAAATAGCACAAAAACAGCGGAAGCACCTGCTTTTTAAATTTTTCCTGTCATACTCAAATTGTGAAAGGATTGTAACGGAATCTGCGTCAACTGTCTTTGGATATAAATCTGTGGATAAGAGATGAATCTTGGAAAAGTTGAAGCTCCCTAATGTAATAACAAAATTTGATACTAAAAAGAATTACATGCCAACATGTTGAATATCTAATATAATAAAGTAAGGAAAAGAGTGTAAAAAACCGATACATAGCTATCTACTTTTGGCGACTTCAGGGTAGTATTAGCTTAATACAGGCTCATATGATCTAATTGCTATTTTGTTTACTTTAAGTTGTTTTATATTGAAATTCCAAAACTTTGACGTTCCCGAGGAAACGGAAACCAAATTAATTTTACAAAACATAAAAAAAATTATACATCCAAAAATTAAAAACGTATTCACTATTACATATTAAAATAGAAAAAAGTTTTTTTTTACCCTATACTTAAGTTCCATCCCAGTGTGCATTCATTCTTTTTACATTTCACAGTTTAGCTTAGGACGCGAATTATTGTTCCTCGTCTATAATAATGATCATTTCTGAAATTCATAGTATCTATACGTATATTTACTCCCAGTTATAACGTAATAATCGATTTCTATTTCTATTGAGCTATTTAAGTGAGCAATTTCCTTTCTATTTTGATTCAGTTTAAAAATATAATAGTCTACCTGACATTGAATATCTATCTATATTTAAATAGTTCTCTAAAAATACCTGTTTCATTCATAAATACTTTTGAGTTTTATTCCTCGTTTTGAAAAGAGCAAGTGACAGTAATCAAGAATGATAAATTGCTTCCCCGAATAGGATGAAATATTTCTCAGTGGGAAATAAAGCGTGTACTTCTCTTTGAATTACAGATTCTATTTGCATTCCATTCTGCCGGCATACAGTTTAACAATTTGAATTTTGGTCCTTGTACATGAAAAAAGCATGAATTGGGATTAGTTGGACCTCGGAATGTTATTTTGATAGTTGAAAAATGTATTTGGTGTAAATTTTGGAACAACTGTGTTGAAAGTGTCGATATTTTTTATCAATTCTCTACTATTAGCACTGTATAGCTAGGAATGATTTTAAATATTTTTTAACAATTCAAATTTCCCATTTCTTTTTATTTTCTAATGATATTTAAATAGAAAATTTTATATCTATTTTGATTCAATTTAAAACTCTAACGGTCTGCCTATTATTGAATTTCTAACTCTATTCGGATAGTTCTTGAAAATTCTTTGTTCATTCATAGTTGATTTTGATTTATATTTCAAACTGCGGAATAATTGAATGTGATACATGGTAAGTCCTTGTAAGCTGAAAATGTACTTCAGTTTTGTTTGCATTACGAAATAGTGTTCAGCAGTCCAAATATGGTTTCATGAAAAGTGACTTTTCAAAAAAATGAAAAAAAAAGATTTATACATTATATGGCCAAATATGATCGGCCACTTGCTATGTTAGACATTTTGTCAAAATCGGTACACCATGACGTAGGTAGTCTGATAATGTATCGAGCTTTAAAGCGCCTCGCAACAGTTCTTACCAACGGAAAACTTTAGTCAGTAATGAATATGGTTTTCGTATACTGCCCCATTAAATATATTAAAAAACCTGCTTTGATACTTTAACGAAGATAAACAGCATTTAGACACACTTAGCAGCTATTCGCTGCCAAAAGACTCCTAACTCAATTTAGCGTACGTGTTTACCTACTGTAGAATATATATCCATACATCCAAACACGGAATGTGTGACATTCCGTGTTTGTGTATAGCCTAAAGTAAAGGCGTAATTTTCATTTAAATTTGTGCGATTTCTGGAGATAGTAGTGTTTAATTGAGCAAAGAATTGTGTCAGAAATTATTCGCGAATGGCACAATCCAACAAGATTATCATCACTAGAAGTGTCGAGACTTTTTCCCAGTTTTATAAAAAAAATGTACGCTATAAATTTTATTTAAAGAATTTTCAATTACCCATTTAACTTATTTTTGCGCGATGCATGCACTCCAAAGCCAAAATACTATCACCATCTACCTAAAAACGTGTTGGTCCACTTTTGACAAGTAAAACAGTTGCAAATCACCTCGGCACGGATGCCCAATTGTTTTGTAGACGACCGGAAATAAATTGGGTTAGTTATTCAAATGGTCTTGCACCACTGGGATATTCCAAACTGGTTGTATTTCAGCTCTAAACTAATGTTCAATGACACTCTTAATGCGTTCTTTCGGATGCAAATCCGTCAAATTAGGAAACCAGGACATTAAATGGAACTAAATATCATGTTCCTGGAACTAGAAGAGCACTCTTCGAATCATGTGACACGGAGTGTAGGCTTGCGCAAAGATTTCAGTTCCATTTCGGAAGACAGCAACCGTCACAACAGACGTAAGCGCAAAAATGATTTCTAACACTCTATAGTAGCATTTAAATGCCATTTCAACCGGATTGTATTCCTAACACGTCGTCCAGGCGAGATTAGTGCAAAATTTGTGATTGGCATTTTGTTTTGGCTCTAGAATATACAGGTTGTATCTGAACAATTGGGCAAAATTTTAAGGGGTGATAGTACACATCAAGACAAACAATATTAAATAGGAAACCAAGGCTCTCAAGCGTTTTCCAAAGGAGATACCCGTCATTAAAGTTTATGGTCCAAAATTTCTAATAAACATAAAAAACGGAAAAACTTTGTCGATTAATTTGCGGTTTTCATTAAAACTATTCTTTATGTTGGTATTTTCTTGAAAGTAAATTATAAAGATAAATTTCGAAAAATGTCGATAGAGGGCGCTTTAGACTTAAGAGTAACAAAAAACTGTTTTTTTGCCGTTATTTTTTGCTTCTCATTAAATGGTTTCGCTAGCTAAGACTAAAACTTAAATTTTGAACTGAAAATCTGAATGGCTGGGAGTGGTTAAGTAGCACAAACTGAATTGTGTTCAGAAGGTTCAAATTTCAAATGATTATAAAAGATGGAAAAATTGGTCGATTGATTTGCGGTTTTCACTAAAACTATTCTTTATATCGGTATTTTATTGAAAATAAATTATAAAGCTAAATTTTTAAAAAATGGTGATAGAGGGCACTTTAGACTTTGTAGTAACGAAAAAATATTTTTTACCGCTATTATTTGCATCTCGTTAATCTTTTTAGAAGCTTAGACATAAACTTAAATTTTGCGCAGAAAATCTGAATCGTTGGGGGTAGTTAAGTAATGCAAACTGAACTGTGTTCAATGGGGGGCGGGGAGGTTCAAATTTCAAGCGATCATAAAAAACGGAAAAAGTGGTTGATTTGTTTATGATTTTCGCCAAAACCATTCTTTATACTAATATTTCCTTGTAAATAAATTTAAAAGACAAATTTAAAAAAATTCCGTTAGAGGGCGTCTTAAACTTTAGAGTAACCAACAACTATTTTTAACTGGTATTTTTTTAATCTAATAAATGCTTGTAAAAGCTTTTACTTAAATTTTGAGCTCAAAATCTGAGTCGTTGCGAGTAATTATGTAGCGCAAAATTAAACTGTGTTCGAGGGGTGGGGAGTGAAACATTTCAACTCTTGAACACAGTTCAATTTGCGCTTCTTATCCCCTCCCAACTTTTCTGAATTTGAGGTCAAAATTTAAGTCTAAACTTTTGCAAGCATTTAATTAGATGGAGAAAATAAAGGTTAAAAATAGTTGTTGGTTACTCTAAAATTAAAGGCACCCTCAAACGAAAATTTTAAAAATTTACCTTTAAAATTTATTTTTAATGAGATACTGACATAAAGAATAGTTTTAGCGAAACCCGGAAAAAAAATCGACCATTTTTTCCATTTTTTACAATCATTTGACAGTTGAACCTCCCCACCCTCATTGAACACAGTTCAGTTTGCGCTACTTTACCACTTCCAACGATTCAGATTTTCTGCGCAAAATTTAAGTTTATGTCTAAGCTTCTAAATAAATTAACGAGATGCAAATAATATCGGTAAAACATAGTTTTTCGTTACTCCAAAGTCAAAAGCACCCTCTATCGCCATTTCTTGGAATTATATAAATTATTTAATATTTCCCTGCCGTCTATCGCCCAGTTAGCTTAAAAGTAAAGCATTGGCCTTGTAAGCCAAAGTATCTGGGTTCTATTACCGGCTTGGGCAATATTTCGCTCAGTTGGACATATTCAATTCGTATGATAAATTTACCAATCAGTTTGACTGCGTTAAAATAATAGTATATCTACGTATCCATCGTTATATGGAGTTCCATTACCTGCGGTTTATTCTGCCGAGCTGTCTAAATGGCAGACCAGATGTAATGACCAATAAGGTTATATGAGCGAAAAATCTCATCCGGCTATCGCCCAGTTAGCATAAAAGTAAAGCATTAGCCTTGTAAGCTAAAGTATCTGGGTTCGATTCCCGGCCTGGGCAATTTTTCGCTCAGTTGGAAATATTCAATTTGTATAATAAAAGAATATTTCGAAGTTAAGCTGACGGCATAGAGCTCACAGGCTAAGCATGCTAAATATAAGTTACAGCCTTATATTTTTAAGGGTTAATGCCGTTCGAAAAACAAATTAAGAAGGGAAATAGGACCCATATTTCTCCATTTTATACTTAATCATTGAACACCCTAAACTAATCAGGGGTATCCTTTATCATATAAAAAATCTATATCCAAAATTCATAGCAAATCTGAAAATTCGTAATAAAAACCCATTTATGTAATTTAAGAGGAGTTATCATACTCCTTTATGCATAACCATTAAACTTCCAAAACTATTCAGAGATTCGCCTTATCAGAAAGTGCCTACATCCAAAATTAAAAGAAAATTGGATAATTCAACATAAAAACACAGTTATCAAATTTAAGGGGGGCGGGAGTAGTCGCGAGTATCCTCTTTAAGAAAAGAACTCAGCTAATTAGGGAAAGCATCTTATCACTATGAACCTGCATCCAAAAATTGAAGCAAATCGATAATTCTTCAAGAAAAAATATTTATCTAAATTAAAAAGGGTAATCCCACCGATACCCCTATAACGATTATTTCGTTATATATTGGTTATTTTCTTAAATTATTCCTTCCCCCCTGTCTCTTTTCAATTCAAAATCAGTTTTAAGTGTCCTTCATTCACTTTCCATTTTTTTCCCTCGCCTAGTTTTCTCTAACCGAAAAATCGGCAGCTGCTTAACTTTGTCTGTGAGAAATACACTCACATATTAATCAACCGTTTAAAGCTATTTCCAGATGTCTGCTATTTCCGATCGAGGCAATTCTGCATTACCTTATATGGACATCATCTCTGTTTCACAGTTAAAATTTATGCTTACGCTTCTTTTCCTTTCTCGACAAAACCCTAAAAAGAATTTAACATCTGCGCAGTAAAATCTGATGTCCCTTCGGTGTGCCTCTGTGTTTAGACAAAATAACACGTGTAACATTTTATCGTTTGGCAACCTTTCCTTTCCCATCTCAGCTTGGAAACCATATTGAATTCTTATCTTGCCGGCTGCATTTTAACTGTATTTGGCGTATACTATCCATTGTGCATGGGCGAACTTGTGTATGTTGGCGATTTTCTATGATGCCAAAGGTGGCAGTTTGTTGCTATGTACGAGGTCACTTGACTCACTGCTCTGGTCTAGTGAAGTTGCTGAAAACTGTTCGGAGATTTTCTCCGAGTACTGTAAGTGTACCCCCTCCTTAGTAATATATGTCTAAATAAATTGTAACTTAGCAATCATTGTGGGGTTTTTTTCGAGCATCCGAACCTGGACTGATTCTATACTGATCATGCCTCTTCTATGTATTCCAATGGAATAACAGCTACTAATATACGTGATCATACCTCTTCTAAACCTTCTAACAAAATATATGCAACTACCAAAATCCCTCAAGAAACTCTTCTTTATATAAATAACTGGTGCCTGACGGTTTCGTTTTTCCCCACATAAAAAAAAAAAAAAAAAAAAATTATGGAGGGGGGTACAATCAACTGCGACTTTTCTGCGGATGTGATGCATTTCGGTTCTTCTTTTTCTTCTCTGCATCCCCCGGTAGAAAATGCTATTAGTCTTGCCTGCTAAGTGTCAACCGAAAAAGTACAGAGCTGTTCTCGTCCTGAAATTCCTTTGCTGGACACCCCCTTTTCCTCCCCTGTGTGCTCCATCTCAACTGCTTCGGAGGGTCTCCCCTTGAAATTCCATCTTCAAAAGAAATCTGCGGCTGATTGTCACCAGAGCGCTGGGTGCCCCTTTTGTCATCTCCATCGTCTGTGTGATTGACGTGTTCATCGCAGCCAGATATCATCGAGGGCTGCATGTCCTCATTGTGTGCTTCTATACCAGTGTGTTTTGTCTTTAGTGAACGTAATCTACAGAAAGTTCATATAGCCTCATAGAAAATTTAGTGAATAACAGTATTCCTGTGGTGTGATGCATCGTAAAATCGTTCATCGTGCAAAAAAAATAGTGATTGTCTTCAATTCTGAGAAAATCCATCAGAAATAATTCATCGTAGATATCAGTTAACAGTGCACAAAGTAATAAATAAATAAATAAGAGAATTACAAAAATTCTCTAAATGAGATGTCACCAACTTTGATAAGTTTACTGCTAGTCTCCAGTGATAAAAAAAAGAAAAAAAAAAGTGCACAACAACGAAAATGCAACCTCAAAAAAATCTACATTTTGAATGTGGGAGCAGATCGTGCCCCAGTTCCCTAAGCTTTGTCTTATTAAATTAGTAATCATTTAATTATTTAAAAAAAAAAACTCAATCTGTAAGTTACCCCAAGTATTTTGTTGATTTTATGTTCTGCTTCCACAGTCAGTACACCATAGTCGATATTGCAGTTTGGTGTTTTTAAATCATAGTTAATTCAATAACTATTATAATCCTGTTATTGTGTTTTTGCAAAAATTTTTTAAATTGCGAAAGCACGGTAACTGTTGTCATTTCTAGTTATTATTTTTATGACATTTTATGCAGTTTTTACCAGTTATTACATTTATGTGCTATTGTTTCATATTTTACGTCCCACCCCTTTTTTTGTTTTTTTAATTTGTATTTAGATTCTCTAATATGCTTAAATGTGTTTAACCAGTTTTGAACTTTAATTACAAGGTTAAAATAAGAACACTCTTTTTCATCCAAAAAATATAAATAAATCAGAAGGTTTTAAGTTACAAAAAAAGGAATTTTTTTTCCTTGAGTAAAGAAGTTAAAGGATTTTTTTTTTGCTTGCTTGCTAACAGTTTTTGCGGTTTTCTATAGAGTTTTCTTTACTTTATTATCTAAAGTAAGTACTTTGTTAAAGTGAAGGAATATATAGATATATGTTTCAAAGTGTAATTATTTTGCCATTTTATTTAATTTATTTTCTAAATGTGTTAATTTTGTATGTGCTTCCTTGCGTTACTGTCATAAAAGGTTCAAATAAGATATCTTTAAAGTGAGGTATATTTTAAAATCTATTTATTTTGCTAGTTTAGATATTTTTACTAGCTAGGAAATTTACTTGTTTTCAATGTGCTTTAGAGTATAAGTCAGGTCTGTGTAACAATTTCTCTAAAACTTGTGAGCGTAAACAAACAAAAAAAAAACTAATCATGGCGGCAAAACAAATTCCGATAAATATCATTCAATTTGATGGAGATCCAGATTTACTTAAATTTTTCTTTGATCAAATTCGCGTCTGTGCAGAAATTAATAAATATAATCCACAAACAACAATTGCAATCTTAAAGGGAAAGTTAGTTGGGCCTGCACAAAAATTTCTAGCCCAGAATCCTGACCTGCAAAAGATAACAGACCTCGATTTGCTGGAAAAGGAATTTGCGTCATTTTTCGCCCCCCCTAGTAAATGTGTTGCTTCTGTTGAATTGTCCAGTTTAGCACTTATGCCTTCTGAGACGATAAAAAACTTAGCTCATAGACTAAATGTTCTTGCAGCGACTGTTTATGCAGATATCAACGACGAAAGTGCACGCAACACTATTAAACTCATGAAATTTCTAGAAGCCCTTCCTTCAAATATTAGAATAAAATTACAGGAAGAAGGCATTAATGATTATAAAACAGCAGTTGAAAGAGCGCAAACCCTTCATGAAATTTTAAGGAATGAGAAAATCTTACATTCCTTACCTTCCGTACACAGACCAGAAAATCTTATTGAATCGCAATTAAAAGAAATCTCTGAGAAAATAAATGCATTATCTTTTGTCCCTCCTGATACTAAAACCGAAACTGAGCAAAAAAATTTCCAGACTAGACCAAAACATTCCGCAGGTGTTTCACGCTTCAAAAAAAATTACAAAAATCGAAACTACACTAGACGTTATTCCCCACACAAGTTTTCACAAAAAAAACCAGTTGTTTGTCAGTTATGTGGACGAAACAATCATGACGCTCTCTCTTGTTTTAAATGGAAAAGAGCAAATACTCAAAGGAAAAACAATTACACAAACTCCACGCCCCAATTTCAGGAAAACTGAAACAGAGATACAATTTTTATGCTGATGGTGTTGTGTCTCAGTCTAATACTTCTACATCAGCAACTTTTGCTTTTGACCCTGTTTTACCTAAAATTTCAAGTTCGAGACTAGTTAATTCAGTAGGTTCCCAAACTTTTGACTCCATTAAAATAGCAAATAACATCAGTACACAAACAGAAAGTGATAATGTTCAGATAATTTGTAGTGTAAACACTATCTCACCATCCCTCCCTCTTGTTAAAGCCACTATAGCAAACCATGATATTACTTTATTGGCTGATTCTGGTAGTAGTATATCTTTACTTTCACAAAAATTATTTAATCAACTTAAACCTGTCTTAAAATATAAAAGACTGTCCACTGACGTCAATATTAAAACTGTCAATTCTGATGTCTCATTTTCCGCCTGCATCAGAACATCCATTAAGCTAAAACAAAAAGCGTTTTCACATCACTTTTATATTGTTGACATACCCGAGTCTTCCAGTTTTGAAGGCATTTTAGGTTTTGATTTCATAACTAGATACAATGTTGTCATTGATACTTTTAACAAGTGTCTCCATGTCAACAATAATTTCTCTATTCCTTTAAAAACCAGTAAAGAATCTTCTGGAGAGAAACAATCAAAATCATGCAATTCTTTGAGTGATGTTGTAATGAATCAAGCGGTGTTCTTAACTCGTAAAATTATATTAGAACCCCAACAACAAATATGGTGCTCTGTTTACACTTCCAATAACATCAACAATAACAGAAATTATCTATTTGAATATTTGGCACAAACAAAAGAATTAATAGGAAATGATGCCATTATTCAAATGAATAAATTATCCAATAAAAGAAAGAAAACTTCACAAATACATCATTTCTTCTCAATAACACTTAAAAACACTTCTGAAAAAACCATTCATCTCCCTAAACACACAAAAATAGGTCAATTATCTGAGATTGAGGAAATTCGCGACTATACTTCTGAAATGTCTGACAAGCAAAATAACTCAGAACAGCACTTTGTAAATTTTATTCAGGCGTCTAATGAAATCTTACAAAAAAGAAAGCAGGAGTTATCGGCTAATGATTTCAAACTTTCTCACTTAAAATCTGACGAAGCAAAGAACCTAACTAAATTGTTACTTAATTATTATCCTGCCTTTTCCAAATCATTAGACACACTTGGTCATACTGATAAAATTGTACCTGATTTGAAATTCATTAATGATTACCCCATAAAGACTCTCCCTTTCCCTCTTCCCCAAGCTGTGCAAAAGGATGTTTTAAATCAAATCAAACAGTTGCTTGATGCCAAAATCATTGAACGTCATTGTTCCGAATGGGCCTGCCCCATGCTCCTTGTTAAAAAGAAACCAGACGGTACAGGTATACAGAAATATAGACTCGCATTAGATCTCAGAATGGTTAATACTATAATTCAAGGTTCGTCCTATCCACTTCCAAAAATTCAAACTATTATTTCAAATCTTTCACAATATCGTTTTTTCTCTTCTCTCGACTTTCATCAGGCATATCATCAGATTGATTTGCCTGCAAAATTTCAAAATCAGCTCACATTCACTACAATGTTCGGTTCTTTTCGGTATAAGAGATTAGTATTCGGCTTAAAAACAAGCGCCTCAATTTATCAAGCTTTAATGGACTCGTTACTTGATGAATTACAGTTAGAAGGTGTCTATACCTACCAAGATGATCTCATTGTTGGTGCCAATTCATATCAAGAAATGTGTGATAAGTTGGATAAAATTCTTGCAATACTAGTAAAATATAATTTAACGCTGTCCCCTAACAAATGCACTTTTCACAAAACCAGTTTAGATTATCTTGGATTTCACATAGAAAATCAAACTATTTCTCCTGTTCAGTCGAACATTGTAAAAATAACATCTTTTCCAACACCTACAACTAAACGTCAATTAAAAGCACTCATAGGTGTCATTACATTCTACAAATCTCTTGTTCCATCCTTTTCTGAACTTGTACAACCTCTCATAAACTTAACTACTCCAAAAGCCAAATTTAAGTGGACAAGCAAACATAAAAAAAAAATGGACACCATACAGAAGATATTCTTTAATCCACCCATGGTTAGATTACCTGACTGGAACAAAAAGTTCTATTTAAATACTGATGCGTCAAATATTGCTATTTCTGGTGTCTTACTACAAGAACATGATAAACAACTATTACCTGTTGTATACTTTTCAAAATCTTTAAAAGCATCAGAAAAAAAAATATCCTGCACTTAAATTAGAACTCATGGCGATTCATAAATCAGTTACTGCTTTCAAATATTATTTATACAACAGAGAATTTGTAATCCTTTCAGATAGTAAACCATTAGAAAAGTACAACAAAACTACAAATCCAGCTGATATTATCTCTCGTTGGCTCATGGATCTCTCAGAATACACATACAAATTTCAACATATTCCAGGTAAAAAGAATGTACTCGCTGACTACTTATCTCGCTGTAACTTTGAAAATAATCAACAGACTTTAGCTACAAATCCTGAACTGATTCATGATACTCAACCCTTACCTATTGTAGAATGTGATACTCCACACTCCAGCTCGAGTGATTCTAATATGCATGTTAACTGCCTTATTTCTGGTACACAAACAAATCCTGACCCTTTATTAGAAATTTCGAATGAAACATTTGCTACTGAACAACAAAATGACCCTACTTTGGCTGTTGTTTATAAAGAAATCTTAAAGAAAGGATCTTCTCAAAAATTTCCTAACTACTTCATTCATCCTGATTCGAAAGTATTAATGTTAAAGAAGGAAAATATTTTTAATAACACTTTTTCGTATCACATTATTGTTCCAAATTCACTTAAAAGCAAAGTCTTAACAATTTCACATTTATCTCACTTTGGCTTTAATAAAACTTATGAATTCTTATCAGGTAGATATTTTTGGAAGGGTATGTATGTAGACACTTTAAACTTTGTTGCATCCTGTATCAAATGTCTTCAAACTAAACATCACCAAACTCCACCCGCACCTTTGCAGCCCACATACACTCCCAGGTACCCTGGTCACACTATTAGTACAGATCTCCTTGGACCGTTTGCTAATGGAAAATATGTTTTAACTATCACTGATCATTTTTCGAGACATATTGAACTCTTTCCACTTAATGACATATCTGCGAGTAAGGTTGTTAAATGCTTATTCTCTTACATAACCACCTTTGGGAGACCTTCGGTTGTCTTATCAGACTTAGGACCCCAGTACACGTCTCAGGTATATAACATTTTTAATGATACAATGGGCATTAAGGTATTACACAGTTCTGCCTCGAGACCACAATCAAATGCGATTGCAGAGCGAATCAATAAGTCAATCAAATATTCAGTTAATATTCTTTTACAAGAAGGTCATTCATTCGAAAATGCAGTATTTATACACAAATCACTTTATAATGGTTCGAAACATGCAACTACATTATATTCTCCTAATTTTCTTCATTTTGGACGTGAACTTTCTCTAATTTTTGACACTTTTGATCAGTCGTGCAACCAACCATTTCTTGATAAACATATTGAAGTACACAAATTACTTGATGATTTGAGTAAGATATATCACAAAGCTTATAACAACATTAAATCTGCTCAAGATAAAAGATATAAATATTACGGTCAGAAAGCTAAATTAAGATCCATTTTCTTAAAAGACATTGTATATCTAAAATCAAATGACAAGTTTAAAACAAAGTATACTGGTCCATATATTGTCACTTGTAAACATTCCCCTGTGTCATTCTCAATTAAAAGGTTGTATACTCCTGATAACACAGCATTTCGGGTACATATTGATAGACTTTTACTAGCACCTCCTCGTTATGGACATTTATTTGATGCGTCAAGTCATATAAACAACACTAACTTTAATACGTTTTATCAACCTCACACATACAATCTAAGAAACAGAAGCTAATGTAAAAAACACTATTTATTATTTTTTATGTCTTGTTTTATGATACCACATATCCAACCAAAGAGCTCATGGTTGTGTGTATGTTGTTTTTGACTGATCTTTAACAATATCATGGCTGGTCCATCACTGTTGCTCTGAAGATCTCTTAGAAACAATATTAGGTATCATTGTTATCCTTTAACACTTAGATATGTCTTCATACTCACTAAAATTTTATTTACTTTTATTTTGTTTTCTTTTGCAGTACACTTAAAATTTCTTTGACAATACTCATTAATTCAGTATTTTTCCACTAACCTCCCACTTAACATTTCTTGTACTGTAAGTCAAACATATTATAGTTAGATAAACAGGTACTGTACTTTAGAAAAGTAAACAAAAGATTCATGTATTTAAATAAAACACAGTTTTTATATATGACTTGTTCATCACCCCACTCGATTGTGACACATTTTTCGTCTCTCTTCACTCTAGGATTGTCTCCCCATATTAGTTGTTAGATGATATACATTTTTTTGTTTTTTCTTTTTGAATTCTTCCCTTTGAAGTCTTGTTCCCGTTCAAAATTAAGGCCCTAAGGGTTCAAGCTTCATTGTGTTGAGAGACAAAGTTTTGGAATTGGAGTTTCGATTCAAATTTTTGAATTGTGATTCCAATTCACAACAATTCAAGTTTTTTTCATGTAATTCGACGTGGGCTCCTTCAGAAGACCGCTAGTGTCTTCGGGGGAGCATCACAATTCCCTCCTCATCTAAGGCTAGGCCCTAAGCCGATGCCATAATACTTGTGTTGTACACAAGATTCAGGGTGACGCATATTTTTATGGGCGTGCTTGGAGCACCTCTTTTTTTTCTCATCCTATGCTTCGGCATGAAACACTTTTTTTACAAAAACATTTTTATTTTTTAATATACATCATATTACTCTTTTTAATTTTTTGAAAAATATAGTACTATTATGTTATTTTTGTGTATTGCCATTTTATATTCATTTAGTATTAGTTTCATGTTTTGTATATATGTTTCAAAATTTTTACTTGTGTCATGATAACAATCAAAGCTGCAGTAAGATTTTTGTACTGTCTGAGTCGACTCAACTTATACATATAAAATACAGTACTACCTTGGATCCATGAAATACAAATATAAAAAAAATATAGAGACTTTAGAACTGCTGACTGTTTTTGAATACAAAAGTCTCCATTATCATGACGTTAAATTTCTACATATATATAAAAAAAAAAAAAAAAAAAAAACTTTTGCATTTATGTATGTTTTTTATGTTATAATATTTTATGCTAGCCTATGCACATTGGACAGCAAAAGTTTTTTTTGTGGTGCACCGGGTGATATATATAACGATTATTTCGTTATATATTGGTTATTTTCTTAAATTATTCCTTCCCCCCTGTCTCTTTTCAATTCAAAATCAGTTTTAAGTGTCCATCATTCACTTTCCATTTTTTTTCCCTCGCCTAGTTTTCTCTAACCGAAAAATCGGCAGCTGCTTAACTTTGTCTGTGAGAAATACACTCACATATTAATCAACCGTTTAAAGCTATTTCCAGATGTCTGCTATTTCCGATCGAGGCAATTCTGCATTACCTTATATGGACATCATCTCTGTTTCACAGTTAAAATTTATGCTTACGCTTCTTTTCCTTTCTCGACAAAACCCTAAAAAGAATTTAACATCTGCGCAGTAAAATCTGATGTCCCTTCGGTGTGCCTCTGTGTTTAGACAAAATAACACGTGTAACATTTTATCGTTTGGCAACCTTTCCTTTCCCATCTCAGCTTGGAAACCATATTGAATTCTTATCTTGCCGGCTGCATTTTAACTGTATTTGGCGTATACTATCCATTGTGCATGGGCGAACTTGTGTATGTTGGCGATTTTCTATGATGCCAAAGGTGGCAGTTTGTTGCTATGTACGAGGTCACTTGACTCACTGCTCTGGTCTAGTGAAGTTGCTGAAAACTGTTCGGAGATTTTCTCCGAGTACTGTAAGTGTACCCCCTCCTTAGTAATATATGTCTAAATAAATTGTAACTTAGCAATCATTGTGGGGTTTTTTTCGAGCATCCGAACCTGGACTGATTCTATACTGATCATGCCTCTTCTATGTATTCCAATGGAATAACAGCTACTAATATACGTGATCATACCTCTTCTAAACCTTCTAACAAAATATATGCAACTACCAAAATACCTCAAGAAACTCTTCTTTATAACCCCATTTATACTTATCCAAATAATTCCTAAAATCAATTAGGGGAGCACCTTATGTAATGAACCTATGCCTAAAATTTGAAGAAATTCGGAAAATTCTGCGGGAAAAACCCATAAACTTAAATTAAGGGGGGGTTACATCCCATTTTCCCCCTCTTAGACGCATCCAAAGAACTCGCAAAACAAATCATGGAGGTGCCCTCACCAGAATGATTCTATATCTAAAATTTGAAGAAAATCTGATAAATTCTGCATGAAAAAACGCAATTATATAAATCAAGGGAAGGGGCATTAATCCCCCGTCCCCCCCACTTTATTTTTTTCCAATGAAAACCTAATACTATTCACGGAGATGCCTCATCAAAATGATTTTATATAAAAATTTTGTACGAAAACTGATAATTTTCTGCATGAAAAATCCATTTATATAAATTAAGGGGAGGGCATTAGCCCCGATTCTCACAGAGGTACAATTAGGTAAAATTTCGGCATTCAGAGCTTATGGAAAAACGCAACGCCAAATTGCTTTGCTAATTAAATGTTCACAAGGAGCAGTAAAAATTGTTTTAAAGAATCCGTCAGTGTATGGAAAGAAAAAACAGAGTGGTCGACCATTGTATTGGTCTAAAGATAGCAGAAAAAAATCGAAGATCTATCTTAATGATCAGCATCTAGTGCTAGAGCTTTTCTAGCCGAATTGTAAATACTTTAAAGCTAAATGTAAACTCTCGAACCGACAAACGAATTTTTCAATGACCGCTAAATATGAAATGGAAGAAAATGAAACCTAAGCCAAAACTTAAGCCCCATCACATTAAAGCCAGACCTCATCATTTTGCTCAACAGCACATGTCATGGACAACAGAGTAGAGCACAGCCATCTGGTCAGATGAAAATAAGTTTAATTTAGACGGCCCAGACGGCATAAGATAATACTGGAATGATATCAAATGTGAAGAACAGCATATCTTTAGTCGAAACTTTGATGGAAGATGCATGATTGTGTGGGCTGTTTTTTCTCAGAATGGTAAAACTTCCCTGAATTTTTTAAATAGAAAACAAAAAGCAGAAGACTACCAGTTAATGCTGGAAGGTAATCTTTTACCATATGAACCGTTGATCGCCGGAGTAAACTTGGTATTTCAGCAAGATAATCTAGCAATACACTCTGCAAAAAGTATAAAAGAGTGGCTGCAGCGCTGATATGTAAATGTCTTGAATTGGTCAACCCACAGCCCTGATCAAAACCCCATCGAAAATTATTGGAGTGCAACGGTTCAAATCGTCTATCACGATGGATGTCACTATCAAAACACGAATGATTTAAAGATGGCTATACCTTCAGCCAGGAACCAGTTGTCTATGGAGCAGTTGTAAAAACTTATTCAATGTATGCTGATTCGCATATTCGAAGTCATTCAGAAAAATTACGGTTCAAGACACTTTTAAATGTCTGCACTGATACTTTGCACTAGGATTCAAAAGTAGGATCATTTCTTAAACTATATAATTATATGTTTTCAGTTTAAAAATGTACTATATTTATATTACTCGACTTTTTTGAAAAAAAACAAAACAAAACAAAAATGCATTTATGTATTGTAATATATTCCTCCCTAATAACACCATTTATTAGTTTTTTATCACAAAATGCATTTGTTTATACCAAAATACCAGAGTGTAGAAATTCATAACTTTGTGTTTATAATTTTGTCCAGGTCTCATATAATGTTATTTTATGAGAAAAATTAAAATATATATAGATGTATTTAAATGTATTGATCCATAATGACCCCATTTATTAGTTTATTATCAAAAAATGCATTTAGTTATATCAAATATACCAGAATATAGAAATTCGTAACTGTGAGTTTATAATTTTATCCAGGTCTCAAATAATGTTATTTCTTTTTAAGTAATGAATTTTCTTATTTAAATTATTTGCTCCATTTTATTGATAACTTAAATTTAATTTAGATGTCTTATCTTATTATAAATATTAATCTTTATTTTATTAATGTTTTAAATAATGTTACCTCTATAAAAGTCCCCACAGTCAATAGAGCTCACATATCACGAATGTGTAAATTTAAAAGCAGTTACACTAAAATACTATTGACCGCTAAATTTTGTTTAAAAAATTTTAAAATAGGTGAGCATTTATTTTTTCATAGTGTGTAATATAGTATTCTTTATTCTATGAATTTATGTACAGAATATATCTTTTAAGTGCTTATATAGTGTACATAAAAATAGTGTGTATCTTAAGTGTTAATTTGATGGAACATAAGGAACGTTTTTAAGTATAATTAATTTTAAAATACCTTTTCAATTCGACTACTTAGACCCCCCATTTAATATGACAAGAATTTTTAAATAACCAGTAAAGGATGAATAAAATATAAAATTATTTTCGTGTATAATCACACACATCACAACACATTAAAGATAATTACTTGCGTGAAATACCTATTAACTTCACATATTTTTGAAAGCATAACAATGTGTCATTTAATGTAAACTATGGTAAAATAATTTTAATTAACTCCACATTCATGCTTATTTAAATTAGGAATTATTAATTGTATTAACAAATGTATTGTGAGATTAAATAATGACACGTACAATTTTCACCCATATGGAATTGATATTAGCTTAAATATTTCCTTTTAGAAATGAAGCAGGTAATTTTTTAAACAAAAAAAATTGTTTTCCGCATTAAAATATTGGGTTAGGGAAGAAGTAATTTCGCTTGTTTTAGTAAATTTCAAAGTGAACTTATTTATATTAATTTTTAAAAAATCAATAATTTATCTGTCGTTTTGTTCGGTGACCTTTTGTAATTTTTCTGGTAAAATCATAATTCCGTCACTGTAGAACTTCTGAGAATTCGGGGTGAAAAACTGTACAAGGTGATTTTCACAAGCCTTTTTTGAAGCAAGCTTAACACCATTAACCCTTTCCGGCACGGGCAAAATCTGCACTAACATGTGAAATTATCGACTGACACCGGTATTCACAAACGAATTTTTTACATATTTTGAATCCCTTAATTTAAGCTTTTAATGTAAAAGTAAAATTTTAGTAAAATATTACTGGTGCCGTTTGCAAGTTTGGAATTAAAATTAGGTATCCCAGACCGGGCACAGTGTGCCGGAAAGGGTTAAGAGAGTTCTGCAGAGAGCGGAACAAATGTTAATCAGTTGGAGCCAGGTCCATACTATATGGTGAGTAAATCAAAACCTCCCCTCCAATCTTTCTCAGTTTTTGTCAAGTGGTTAAAGATGTGTGCGGTTTAGCTTTGTCGTGATGGAAGACACCTCCTTTCCTATTGATCAATTCTGGCCGGGTTTTTTTAATTGCCTGCCTCATTCGCGTTAGTTGTTCACAGTAGATAGTTGAATTAATGGCTTGGGCAGATTCGAGCAGCTCATGATTGACAATTCCTCTCCAATCCCACTCAACAATTAGCATCAACTACTTTGGCATCAATCCAGGCTTTGCCATTATTTGTGAAGATTTTCCGCGGGCCTCCGTGGCCGAGTGGTTAAGACGCGGCTCTGCTACGCTGGAGGTTGTGGGTTCGATTCCCCCTGGCTCCATTGCATGCACACTTTGTGTGGAGCTCCTGGTTGTATTTCTCTTGTGATGTAAATTTCCTTGTGCTATCTCGTCCTGGTATATCGACGATGACTTATAAGCAGGCTTTCATGTCGAGCACACAAGTCAGATATATGTTCATTAGAAAAAAAAAAAAAAGAAAAAAGTTGTTCCGCGCTTTGACTACAATTATTTTCGCACATTGTTGTCGTACGTGATCCACATTTCATCACCGGTAAACATTCGATTTCGTTCCATTGGAAACTCTGTCCTTTAAATTTTTCACTGTAAGTTCATAAAGAACCCATGTATCGAGTTTCTTTTGGTATCCAATTATATGTAATTGGTTCAAAACTGTTTTATGGTCGATGTTTAGTTCCATAACAATGTCGCAGAAAGACATTTTGTCGGTCCATCTCGATTTTTTTTTAAATACATCGATTTTTTCAACGATTGGCTGGCCAGGGTGAATTTCATCTTTAACATCGAAATTTCCAGAACGAAAACAAGAAAACCAATCTGGCACTGGCGTTTATTTACGAGCTAATCTCCATAAACACCTGACAATTTTCGATGAGTTTGCACTGCATTTTCCTCTTTGCTGAAGTAAAAAAGCAAAATGTGACGAGTGAATATGACGCAAGAGTCTTTCTTAATCATCTAAGTTTGTTAAGTTAGTATAAGGGTGCACAACCTGTGGAGAGCGAGCCACAAAGGTGTAAATATTTTGATGTAGAACTTTTTTTTCTTATAATAATGACAAAAGGGTTGCTTTTCAATAAAACTAAATTTCAATTTAATACCTGCAATTACACATATGTGTGCACATGTTTCTCTTTGGAGAGTAATGTTTCATTATAGAAGTTTGTTTTCGAACAAGAAAGCGTAGAAAAAATTGAGAATAGAGAATTCATTATCTTAATTAATTTTATTTGTTCTATCCACTTTTCTTATAATAGATTCTACATTAGCTATCCTCATTAACACTCTTCTTATAGAAGACATTAATTACATGCATTCATTTCCTTTATTGTATCCTTCTCTTATAATGGATTCTTCATTAACTATCCTCATTAACGCTTCTCTTAGAATAGAACTCTTCTACTAGAAGCATGCTGTCAGGCATAGGGCACCGGTCTGTCTAGATTCTTATCTCACCTGTCAATCACATTCTTGCACCTTTTACGTTTCAATCGCTCGGCCAACTCCCCCTCCCCTGCTTCTCGCTCCTCCGCCTTTGGCTTCTTATGAAACGCTCTCTCTTTTTTCCTCTACTATTGAAATTTAACATCGAAGTTAAATATAAAACAAAATTTGTGTACTTTTTAATATGCATGCATTTTTAGGTAGTTACGCTATATCTTATAACATTTATGTATTATAGTTTAAACCGTACTATAATTTAAGTTTTTTAAAGAAAATACATATCCAAAGTCTTATTACCTCTGTAATATTTCCAGGCTCAAATGAGATTTCGCGCTTCGCAGAAAGTAGTAGGAATTTACTCAGATGGTTTTTACTACCTATGCTTATAACTGGCTATCCACGGATGAGAGATTTCTATAATTTCTATTAAATGCCATTTCAATTTAACATTGAAATATTACTGTAATATGAAGAAAATGAGTACGTTGATAAAGATTGTTTTTCATAATATATGCATTCATCTTTCTTGTTAATATGTCGTCAGTTTTCCTTTTTTTCATAGTGAGTTGTTAACAGTGTACACGTATGTACCTTGGTTGCTTTCAACCTTTTAGATGCAGTCGTAATTATGTAAATACGTAGCACCTATACTTGTCGTTTAATCCGTCCGTCTTTCCGCATATAACAACGCAAAAACTACCCAACCGAACCGTTTAAAATTAAAATATACAGGGTGTCCACTCAAAAAAAAAAAAAGATTTTTATCAAAAAGTTACGAAAATTAAATTTTTATACGGTCCGTCGGTCCTATAAGTGATATTTAGTAAAAATTTCCCAACACTCTAGCAAGCAATACAGAAAAGGTCCCATTTATTTAACATTAAAATTGACCGAGTTATGAAACTTTAAATTTCATGACTTAAACACTTTTTTATAGCTGAAAATGGCTGAGTTCGACTAAATTTTAAAGTAAAGTACACTAAGTGCTTAAAGTATTTTAAAGGGCATCCATTTTCAACGCTATCCAAAGGCTAATTCATAAACCAATCATTTTCCAATTACAAAAATGTTTTAAATGAGATAAAGAAATATTTTTAAAGCGATTTAACTGAAGATGCTGTTACCGTATAAGTTTTACGTTAGAGTTAATTTTAATTAATTAATTCTAGATTGGTTATTAAAATAATTAAAACATGAATTTCAAAATTCTCCTTATCGAGAAAATCAAATTTTGGGAAATCGCGAAAAAGCTTTAAATGCATTCATTGGTTTTCATTAGAAATTTGGAGATTACAGTTTTACAATAATGCAGATTTGTGCAGACTGATAGAGTAAACGAAAGTTATAAGCCGAGTTTTGAAATTCACATCCTCAATTTTATTTTTACACATGCTTTAATTTGCATACAAATGAAGCTGTTTCTTTTCGTGATTTTATTTAAGAATGTATGTTATTTTGATAAGCTTTTATTTTACTTATAGCGTTCGTATGTAAATTTTCCTAGTTCAAAACTTACATTCAAATTTTAAATCCCTTCCAAATATCCGATCGAGGTTCAATTCGCATACATATTTATATCCAATGACAATGTAATATTAATACGATTTTAGGTGCGTACCATTAAATTTTTTATAGGACTACATCAAATTCCATTAGGTTAAGTAATCTAATAGAATTTTAAACCTGTATCATTTTGTAACGAATTGTGACTGTTGCTTTTCATAATTTAATTTAACAAAATTTCTGTTATTTCTCTATTTATATTTTTAGCAAAAATTGTATATTTTGCTTTGATATCTAAACGTCAACATAAATTCAAAAACAATATTGTAAAAAATATTTTACTCTCAATGTTTAAAGTTAATTTTTCTATCTGACGTTTATTTTTATTTCCAGTAAATTTGTGACTGACCCCTACTTTGCAGCAAAAAAGATGCTTCCACTTTAAACAGCTATTACTCAGTCAGTTTTAATCACAGAGGAATGGGATTTTTTTTTTGTCTTAGTTGTTAGAGTAGTTATTAGAGTATAACTTAGTTGTTTACTAAATATCACTTATAGGACCGGGGACCGTATAAAAATTTAATTTTTGTAATTTTTTAGCATTTTTTTTTTACCTGAATCACTTAAAAATACTTCTTTACCTTTTTTAAAGCATTTTTGTAATTAGAACTATATGTCTATGACTAACGGTTTAGAAATTAGCCAATGGCCACCGTTGAGAGTGGACACCCTATATAATTATTTCATAATGCTGTCGAGTCATTTCAAATTTTACGAAAATTGGCATAGTTCAATACCAGGCACCATCAAAATTATTCCGTTACATTACGGACAAATATTGCTTTCATTCTGTTATTTATTACTGCTACAAAAATGATTGTTGCATGCACGTTTCGGATATGGTACATATTTTTAGCATAAAATATGTACAAATTGCTATTACTTTTTAATGAAGCATATTTCCTGTCAAGGATTGTTGTACATGTTGCAATATTGGTATCGCATATTTTTTTATGATTTAATTACATGTTATTGTTAAAATTTTCATAAAAATTTAAAATTGCTGAAAAGTGTTTACTTTAAACACACTAGTGCGGATGTCCTATAAACGAAATTTATGCATTTAATAAAACTTCTCTTGTAAACAGCTACATTTAGAGAGAACTAGAGAGAACTTTAGCCACATAAATTACCTAATTAAATAAAGCAAATATTACTTTTATTTATTATTGTACAAATATTGTCGCTACAGGCACGTTTCAGAAACGGAAGGTGCATACAGATTTAATTGATTTTTGTCAATTTTGCTTCATATTAAATTCTACTATAAGATATTAACATATTATTTAACGATGTAAATTCAAATTTAACTGTCTTATTATTATTAAGATATATTATTATCTTATTTTTTATAAGAGGGAAAATTACCCATGAAAGATAATATCCAACATTTTATTAGAAACTCACTTAATATTCAAAATGTGGCTATACATTTCTCAAGATATTTACATCGCTTACGTCCCCCCCTCCCCCCCCCCCCCAAAAAAAAGAAAAAAATCTCAAACAGCACTTTATACTAGTTATAAACGGTCAACTACAATTTCTTTTACGGAAAAAAAGTCTTTGAATTTTAAAATGTTTCTATAAACTTTTTTTATTTAAAATTCAGAAATAAAAAATGAAACATATTTTTGACACTGAGAATATTAGAACATTTTAGATCTCTCTCTAATTTTATTTTTCCTAGAATATCGCAAATTCTTGTATCTATAATATCGTTTTAAACACGTTTTTAAAATCTTGTTTATGATATGGTTTTCCGCTGCTGTATACTTATCCTCAAAATGACAGGCTTTAAAACACGAACACAAGTTCTATTTTTCTTGCTTGCATCGCTTTATTTGTAACAGTCTAAGAACGAGCATGTAAAGTTAATAAATATTCATGAGTGACACGAAAGGAATGTATTCTACTTATTCGTTCTTTGTTTCTAGAACAACGGAAAGCACAGTGTAAATTTTAAAGCTTATATTGTAAAGGGTTTTTGAAATTCTACTGCTTAAGTGTTCTTTTTTGTTACATCTTGATATAAAATATATCGCCTTAAAAAGTTTTGTTTTCCTAAGTAGTGTAAAAACATGCAAATTCGTTCGTAATGCAAAAAGTTTAATCTTTTAGACAATATGATTTAAAATTTGTGTTTTAACGTTTAAATATTATGTATTTAAATATTTTTTAATGTATAAGATGTGCTCGAATGAAAAAATCTTTTATTGTAATTAAAAAAAATTTTATTACAATACATTTTATGCATAGAATATTTGAATTATTGCTAATGCATATCCTAATACCCACACATACTTGCCATTTATGTTGATGTACTGATATCATCAAGTATAAAAAGCTCATAAGCCTTCATTATAGCTAGTCCTATTTTATTAAGGCTAGTTTTATGGCGTTGTCTGTTAAGCGCTGCCTTGTCACAGGTAAATAATGAAAAATACAAGGATTTTTAAGAGGGATTTGTGGAATCACAAGGGGGAATATTAAAGCTGAAAAGCAATTGTTTAAAGATTTCTATTCGAAAATGTTTTCAGAGAGTGAAGATCTTCAAAGACACGTATGGTTCTAACGTTTTTCTGGAACAGCACAATACCTTTCGAGAATTTCCTTTTACATTTGCTTTTAATGGCTCGTTTAAGCATTTACATGTTCAACAAACGTATTTTAAAATACAAAAAGACAGATTAACAGAGATAGTATTTACAGCAAATTAATTTTTTTTTTTTTTTTTTTTTTTTTTCTTTTTTTTTTTTTTTTTTTTTTAGTGATTCAGAAAAAATTAATTACGACACTGAGAATTTTTACTTTGTAAGTGATTGCATTCTAAAAATTGATATGCTTGTTAGAAGAAAACTGATTAATGTTCTACAAAACTACACGAAAATGTTTCCAAAAATCAAAAAGGGAACAAAAGGAACTTTGTTTTTTTAAATGTCTGTTTAAATAGTAAAATTATAGTGACTTCTGAGTTTATAAAGAAGGTTTTTCGGAATTATCGTAATTTAACATTTCTTTTCGTAGATAAAGTATATTTAATAGCTTAAGAAACATTTGTCTTTTCTAAAGTAATTAGGCACGTCACACTGTAAAATTCTGTCTGTTGTATTTTTTGTCACATAATGCTTTTAATAGTGACCTACATAACATTTGGGATAATTACACAGTTAAAAATTTGAGAAATTCTGGTTATCAGTTTTTTTAAACAAAAGTTTGCCAACTCTCTCTTATTCCCTTTTTTTTTTTTTTTTTTTTTTTTTTTTTTTTTTTTTTTTTTCAGAAAATTACCATGTACTATTCTTTCTAGTTCTTGAATTGTTAAATTTTCTGTCACGTAGCTTCTGAAGCATCACGTATAAACCTTGAAATATACCTTTAATATAAAGTAAACTTTAAGAAGAAATAAAGCTTTGAAAGGCAGTTAAAAACGCAGCATTTCGCCATTAAATAGGATTGCACAACCATGAAACGCAACATTTGATTTTTTTTAATTAACCTTAGAGCTTTTGATTAAAAAACTCAAATAAATAATAAAACTTTGTTTAAGTTACCATATAAATATTAACACATACAGGACGCGTTTCGAGCTGGAAAGTTTAAATTTCAGTTCATACTTCACCTTGTTCTCTTACGGATACATGTTTTCTTTGGCTGTTGACAGGTTGTTAAAATTTCCAACTCGAAACGCGTCCTGTGTGTTTTTACCTTTGCACGGTGATTTATATAATGTTTTATTATTTAATTGTGTGTTATCCCCAATTTATCGGTGCGGTTTTATAAAAAAATTTCTTATAAAATTGCGCAGAATCAGCGATATGTGCTAAATTAAATTATGAAAAATATTTTCCCTTTTTCAATTACATTTGCTATTTTTTACATCAAAGAAACTAATTTTGTTACTATTATTGTAGAAGTAGAAATAGTTTAATGAAATGAGAAAAATTAAGATTTTACCTACTAAATAAATAATCATATGTAATCTTGAAACACGTTTTAAGCTGTAAAAGCAAATCAAAACACATGTTAGTAAAAATTATATTTACCTTTCTTACAGAATTTAAAGTTGGTTTATTTTTAAGTTGTATAAATCTTGTAATCTTTCTAAGTGTTCCAAAAACTAATATTTACTTAGTTTTTAATGTAATAAACATCACATCCTATTCTTGAGAACTTGATTTCTTTAAATTTGATTCCTTTTCAAATAAGATTAATTTTCAACTGTAAGCTGATCATAAGTCTCTATGTTGCATTTACATTGCATAAGATCTTTATTTATTTTTTAAAGATGTACATATTCGTTCTACCTATAAATAAAAAACATATATTAGTTTGAATTTAAAAGTTATATTTACAAAATGTGTTAAAAATCTCAAACGTTAGATTTTGAAAAGTTGTTATATTAAGTGTTAATTTGAAAAGTTGTTATATGAAAGTATTATAAAATGTTGCAGTTTTTTCAATGGAATTGACAATGTCAATGATGTCTTTTCAAAGTACCATTATTTAACAAATAAATTTCATTATTTAAAGATTTGGTGTTTCATTTCTTGCCCAGTGCTTTGAAACTGGCGTTATTTTGAGACAATTTAAAACCACATTTTAGTTTTCTGATAAATTAACGTCCGTACATACCAATCGTATCAAATTTGTAACGATGATGTGAGTTTCTCTCGATAAGTTTTGCAATGTTAAGGCATTTGACAATAAAAATTTTAAAAGATCTGTTCAATTTTTAAGAGAGGTAATCAAGATATACGGGGTGATTCCATTTTTTTTTTTTTTTTTTTTTTTTTTTTTACAATAAAAGAGGGGTGATAGTACACATCAAGACAAACAATATGAAATAGGAGACCAAGGGTCCCAAACGTTTTCCAAAGGAGATAGCCGCAAATAAAGTTTAGGGACCAAAATTTCAAATAAACATAAAAAACGATGATTTGCGGTTTTCACTAAAATTATTCTTTATGTCGGCATTTTCTTGAAATTAAATTATAAAGACAAATTTAAAAAAATGCCGATAGAGGGAGCTTTAGACTTTGGAGTAACGAACAACTATTTTTTGCAAGTATTTTTTGCATCTCATTAAATGTTTTCGTAAGCTTAGACTAAAACTTAAATTTTGAGCTCAAAATCTGAAAGTGGAAGTGATTAAGTAGCCCTAACTGAATTGTGTTCAGAGGGTTCAAATTTCAAATCTTATACTATAATGCGAGCAAAAATTGTGTGTGTGTGTGGGTAAATTTTATCTCAAAAACGGCTCTAACGATTTTCGCAAAAATTTGGTTTTACCATTTTCGGGCACGAGAAGATCATTGGACTAGGTCAAATGTTCGAGAAAATTCGATTATTGGGTCATTTTGGGTCATAATGGGTCAGGATTAAGTTATTTATATCTAGAGAACGTCTCAATCAATTTTAAGGAAATTTTGTAACCAATCGTTTTTTTGCACGAGAAAACTATTGGGCTGGGTCACATGTTCGAAAAATTTCGATTAGTGGGTCATTTTTGGGATATTATGGGTCAAGCCATTTTTATCTAAAAAACGGCTCTAACGATTTTGACCAAATTTTATATTTTATCGTTTTGGATTACAAGAAGACCATTGGGTTAGGTAACATGTTCGAGAAAATTCGGTTAGTGGGTCATTTTTGGGGTCATTGTGGGTCATGCTATTTTTATCTAGAGATTTTCTCACGCAATTTTGACTAAAAATTGCATTCTATGGTTTTCGGGCACGAGAAAAACATTGGGCTAGGTTACATGTCCGAGAAAAAATTTCAATGGGTCATATTGGGTCATTAAGAGTCTGGGTCCAGCTATTTATATTTAAAGAACGGCGTGATGGATTATAACGAAATTTTGTATGTAACAGTTTTTTGACATGAGAAAACTAATGGGCTAAATCACATGTTTGAGAGATTTCGACTATGAGGGTCATTTGTGGGTCATGATAGATCATAATGGGTCATGGTCAAGCTATATCTAAAGAACAGGTGGATCGATTTTAACGAAATTTTGTATGCAACATTTTTTTGGCACGATAAAACCACTGGACTAGGTTACATATTCGAAAAATTTCGATTAATGGGTCATTTTGGGTCATTAAAAGTCTGGGTCAAGCTATTTATATTTAAAGAACGGCGTGATGGATTATAACGAAATTTTGTATGTAACAGTTTTTCGACATGAGAAAATTAATGGGCTAAATCACATGTTTGAGAGATTTCAACTATGAGTGTCATTTGTGGGCCATGATGGGTCATAATGGGTCATGGTCAAGCTATATCTAAAGAACAAATGCATCGATTTTAATGAAATTTTGTATGCAACATTTTTTGGCGCGATAAAATCATTGGACTAGGTTACATGTTCGAAAAATTTCGATTAATGGGTCATTTTGGATCATAAAGGGTCTGGGTCAGGCTATATATAATTAAAGAACGGCAGGATCAATTTTAACGAAATTCTGTATGTAACAATTTTTAGAAACGAGAAAACTAATGGACTAAGTCACATATTCGAGAGCTTTCGATTATAAGGGTCATTTGTGGGTCTTAATGGGTCAAGGTCAAGCTATATCTAAAGATTTTAAAGGTCGATTTTAACGAAATTTTGCATACAACATATTTTTGGCATGAGAAAATCATTGGTGTAGGTCACATGTTCGAGAAATTTCGATTAGTGGGTCACTTTTGGGTCATTCTAATTTTATCTAGACAACGTTTCGCGCAATTTTGACTAAATTTTCTATTTTATCGTTTTCGGGCACAAGAAAATCATTGGGTTATGACATATTTTTGAGAAAATTCGATCAATGGGTCATTTTGGATCATAAGGGGTCAGGGTCAAACTAACTATATCTAAAAAACGGCTTAATCGATTTTATCTAAATTTTTATCGAATGTTTTTCGGCATGCTAAAACTAATGAGCTAGGCCACACCTTCGAGAGATTTCGATTATAAGGGTCATTTGTTGGTCATGATGGGTCATGCTAATTTTATATAGAAAATGGTACTCAACATTTTGACTATAATTTGTATTATATCGTTTTTGAGCAAGAGAAAACCATTTGGCTTGGACACATGCTCGCGAAAATTCGATTAATGTGTCATTTTGGGTCTTAATGAGCTAGGGTCATTCTAGATATATATAACAACGACTCAATCAATTTTACCTAAATTTTGAAACAAAACGTTTTTTGTCACGAGAAGACTATTGGGCTGAGTCGCATCTTAAACAAAATTATATTAGTAGGTCATTTCGCTTCATTGCTGAACGCTGCCAAGCTAATTTTACCTAAAAAATGGCCTAAATGATTTTGATTCAATTTTATATTCTACCGTTTTTGATTACCTGAAGACGATTGAGCTATGTCACATGCTTGATCAAATTTGATTAGTGGCTCATTTTGATTAATACGGGTCAGGGTCACGAGAATATGGCAAAAGCCAATAACTTGGTGATATTTGACAAAATATTGGCGACATATGGCCAAAAAATCGACTATAAAAATTACGAAAACCAAAACACGTATTTGGAGCCAAATGAAAGAATGCCTCCAAATTTGGCTATATCTAGCAAAAAATATTGTCTTTCAGAATGTGAAGAATTTTTTTATACATTCTTAAGAGGATTCGAGATGCATGGTTAAACTAATCAGAGTCGAGCTAAAAAGTGATTTAGATCGATGTCCTTTCGTTGTAAATTTTAAAATAAAGTAAAATTTATAAACATGCGCATAAAACATAGTTTTATTATTGATTGTTTTTCTAAATAATACTATTATAAACATGTTTTACAGAAATAATACAGAGTAATGATACAGTGAAAATGCTATATCGAGTTTAACACAAAGTTAATTTTGACCGAGCTAAGCTCGGTCTCCCCTGCTAGTTATTATAAAGAAACGGGAATAATGGTTCATTCATTTGCGGTTTTCACTAAAACTATTCTTTATGTAGGTATTTTCTCAAAAATAAATTATAAAGATAAATTTCAAAAAATGTCGATAGAGGGCGCTTTAGACTTTGGAGTAACGAACAACTATTTTTTGCGTTACTTTTTGCATCTCATTAAATGTTTTCGGAAGCTTAGACTTAAACTTAAATTTTGTGCTCAAAATCTGAATAGTCGGAAGTAGTTAAGTAGCACAAACTGAACTGTGTTTAACCTTCCTACCCTGAATGGGTCTAATGGACCCATATCTATATTTTTGTTTTATACGTTTCGTACCAGAACTTTTTCATAAACAAAGTTAAATAACAGATTCAGAGAAATAAGCCAATTAAACATATTAAAATGTTATAAATAACAATTCTGGTGTGAATTTTTTTTTTTATCAAGATTGAGTAAAATTTGAACAGGGTAGGAAGGTTAAGGGGGGGAATATGTTCATATTTAAAATAATTATAGAAAATGGAAAAATTTGTCGATTCGTTGGCGGTTTAAATTAAAACTATTCTTTAAGTCAGTATCTGCTTGAAAATAAATTTTAAAGATAAATTTCAAAAAATTCCATTAGAAGGCGCCTTAAACTTCAGAGTAACCAACAACTAATTTTAACCTTTATATTTTGTTCTAATTAAATGCTTGCAAAAACTTATTAAATGTTTTCGGAAGCTTAGATTTAAACTTAAATTTTGAGCTCAAAATCTAAATAATTAGGAGTAGTTAAGAAGCGCAAATTGAAGTGTCTTCAGTAGTTGAAATTTAACTCTTCCCCCTCCTCGAACACAATTCTAATTTTCGCTACTTAAACACTCCCAACGATTCAGAATTTGAGCCTAAAATTTAAGTTTATGCATTTGAAAGCATTTAATGAGATTTAAAAAAATAACAGTTAAAAATAGTTGTATGCTACTCCAAAGTCTAAGGCACCCTTTATCGGCATTTTGTGGAATTTATCTTTAAAATTTTATTTCAAGAAAATGCTCATTTAAAAATTAGTTTTAGCTAAAACAGCAAACGAATCGACCAATTTTTCCGTTTTTTATAATCATTTGAAATTTGAATCCTCTGAATACAGTTCAGTTTGTCTACTTAACCACTCCCAACTATTAAGATTTAGATTGCAAAATTTAAGTTTAAGTCTAAGCGTACGAAAGCATTTAATGAGATGCAAAAAATACTGGCAAAAAATAGTTGTTCGTTGCTCCAAAGTCTAAAGCGCCTTCTATCGGCATTTTTTGAAAATTATCTTTATAATTTATTTTTAAGAAAATACCGACATAAAGAATAGTTTTAGTGAAAACCGCAAATCAATGAACCAATTTTTCCGTTTTTTATAATCATTTGAAATTTGAACCCTCAGAATACAGTTCAGCTTGTGCTACTTAACGACTCTCACTTTCAGATTTTGAGCTCAAAATTTAAGTTTGAGACTAAGCTTGCGAAAACATTTAATGAGATGCAAAAAATACTGGCAAAAAATAGTTGTTCGTTGAGCCAAAGTCTAAAGCGCCCTCTATCGGCATTTTTTGAAATTTATCTTTATTATTTATTTTCAAGAAAATGCCGACATAAAGAATAATTTTAGTAAAAACCACAAATCAATCGACCGATTTTTCCGTTTTTTATATTTATTTGAAATTTTGGTCCCTAAACTTTAATGGCGGCTATCTCCTTTGGAAAACGTTTGGGACCCTTGGTCTCCTATTTAATATTGTTTGTCTTGATGTGTACTATCACCCCTCTTTTATTGTTAAAAAAAATTAGAATCACCCTGTATACATTAATTTACATTATATCCTTTATTCTTCTGTCTGTCAATAGCCACAACTCTAATTGCAGAAATTGAATTAAAATTTTAAAAAAAGATATCTTGTAAAAATTTTAAAAACTACTAAAACATTCACTGATCCGTGGAAATAATCTATGCTATTTCTAATTCAGTTGAAAATCGATTATTAATGGCTAAACTTCAAACTCTTATTTTGCAATATTTATTATAGTACGCCAAAAGTTTGAAACCGACTTTCTTTTCAATATCAAAAAATTGTCGTTCTACACGAAAAATTGCTAATGAATTGCAAAACGAATTGAAATGTATTAATAATCGCTAAGTGAAAATCATCCCAGCAGTGAATTTACTCCAATCGAATAAAACACGGTAATCATAAATTTGTCATGATTGATAAAAAGTCCCAAAAAGTCGCATTAAATATCATTAAAATGCAAAATCAGAAATGGTGAAATTTACTATATTAAGCAAAAACGAAATTCCTTTTTCCAGTGTCAAAAAATCTCTGTGGAGGTCGTAAAAATGCTTATTTTGTCGCTTATTAATATCGCATTAAAAAATACAATAAATATCACACAGAAAATTGCATTTTTAGTTTACTAAAAAAAAGTTAAATTTTGAGTATTTAGAAAAATTGCTAAAAATCGCATTGAAAAAAAATCACATTATCGTGAACTTCAAAAGTCGTAGTAAACAAAATTTATTACATTAGGCTAAAAGTAAAGTTCCGAAAAAACTTTATAGAAAAGAGGACAAATTTACTATATTTGGATAAAGTAATATGCTCTATCCAATCGCTAAATATTAAAATTCGCAGGTGTCAAAATTTTATCTAATGGACTAAAACATTGTAAGGCTCGAAAATATCTTATGAACAGCAAAACGTCGACGCTAAACACATTAAAGTCTTAAGAAAATCGCTAAAATCGCATTGAAAACCGCATTAGAAATCACTGAAACTCAAAATCTTCGCAGACAACGCCTTAGTATGCAAAACTAAAAGTTCGAAAAAACAATTCCTTTTCCAACATAAAAAATAGACGAAAGATGCAAAATAACCCACTAATGATCACATTAAAATATTGACTGTAGGAATTCCAAATAAACTTTATTAAAATGAGAACAAAATCTACTAGGTTGAAATAAAAGAATGAAATCAAATTCTTTACACTAATAATGAAAAATCGTCTCTAAACATAAAAAAAACCCGTTAACAATCGCATATAAAATAAAAAGAAATAAATCTTATCAAAACTTGCACACATAGAAGTACATTGTCATTGTCCGATTGATAGATAATGCTTTTTTTTTTATTATGTATCAAGACTTATTGTTTATCCTCTTTTGTATACTGCATGCAGCATTCTTTTATTTTTTTATAGTGTTTGAATCTTCAAGTTCTTGAATGAACATACAATAGACATTGGTACATTTTAGACTGGCTACATAGCTGAAAACACTCGAGGGTAGACAAATCATGCTTGCCCATATACTTTGTTGACGGTGATAGAAAAAATCCAACATCATGCAATAAGTCATAAAAATAATAATGGTAATTTTAATTCCAAAGGCTTGTTGGTAACTTTATAAACTTCTTCAGTCGATCATCCTTATATAAGTAAAAAAAAATGTGAAAATTGACAGTATGTCATTGGTGAATAATCAAGAAATTTTATGATCGGTATGTAAAAAATAAATAAATGAATAAATAAAAAATAGAATAATTCATCGATTAGTAAAAGGAAAATTTTGCGAAATTCGTCGATTGCAGGCAAAAAGATTAAAAAATTTTCCTTTGTCAATCAGAAAAAATTGCAAAATTCGTCGATTATTCGCCTGAAAAACTGAAAATTCGTCAAAGGGGAACATACTAAAATCAACAGTCGGTCATGGGGGGAAAAATCACGCAATTCTTTGATCGGTCACGAAAAAACCCCACAAAAACCATACTACAAAATTTATTAATTGAGGGAGAAAAGTTACAACATTCTTCCTTCGAACGTCAAAAAAAGAAAAAAAATGCGTAATTTGTAAATTAATCGCCTGAAAAATCATAAAAATTTTCGATCAGACGAGAGGGTGGGGTAAAATCATAAAAGTCTTCTGCCGGTTATATAAAAGAAAGCAACAAAAATTGCAAATCAATAGAAAGAAACTATTACAAAATTCACCAATAGGATAAAAGATTTAACATTTTTCCTTCATTCGTCAGAAAAAATCAAGTAATTTGCAGATCAATACCCCTCAAAATAGAAAAATTGTCTACTAGAGTCGCAAGAGAAAATCATAAATTTCTTCAATCTGTTAGAAAAGAAACGCTACAAAAATTTGCCATTCAGTAGAAAGAAAGTATAAAAAAACAGGAAACAAAGCTTTAATATTCTTCCATCGTTCTTCAGAAAAAGTCCCGAAATTTGCCGAACTCTTCCTTAAGAAATAGAAATTTCGTCAATCAGTCGCAGATGAAAACATTAAAATCGACAATCGGTATTGAGAGAAAAATCATAAAATTCTTCGATCGGTCACATAAATAACCTGTAAATCGGTATAGAAGGAAAATACTGCAAAATTCATCGATTGCGGGAAAAAGTTGTAAGAAAGTTGTAACATTCTTCCTTTGTTCATCAGAAATAATCACAAAATTATTTATCCATCTCCTGAAAAACAGAAAATCCATCAATCAGTCGCAGGGAGAACTGCTAAAATCGATACTTGGTCGTGGGGAGAAAATCCTAAAACTTTATTTAGTTCACGTAAAAAATCCTCACAAAAATCTCTAATAGGTAGAAGAAAAGTATCGCAAAATTCACGAATTGCAGAAAAAAAACGTTGCAATATTTTTCCTTCGTTCATTCGAGAAAAGTGCGAAATTTTTTCGTTTATCATCTAAAAAAAATCACAAAAATTCATTAATCGGTTGTTTTAAATAATTTTAAATTTGTAATTTGTTGAAAAAATTCTGGAAATTCTTCAAATGGTCGCAGTGAAAAATCTCAAAATATGTCAATTTTTAATTTTGATTGATTGGCATATCATATCGTTTCATTTTGTGATTGACTGACAAAATTCAGAATGTTTTTTCCATGCTCAAATAAAAAAAAATGTATATTGTTTTGTAGTTGCAGATTTCTGCCCACTGGCACCTAGATTTTTGAACTCTTGTTCTATTTTTTAGAAAAACTTCTAAGTTTAAGCTAAAAAACTTAAAAGTCGTTTTCTATACAGATTTAAGAAAAAACGATCGGATTATTTGTAAATTAAATATTTATTCACTTTATCTAAAGAGAATGGTTAAAGACAAGTTTAATAGTTCTAGTTGTTAAAATTGACTAAAAAAGTAAACCAAAACTAATGTCTACGGGAAAACACATAGCGCATTAAAATTATATAGAAACATAATTAAAAGAGACATTTCGGAATAAAATTGAGAGAAAATTAAAAAAGAAAAATTACAGTAACAACTCAGTACCGGAAATCTAGCTCTATAATATAGGAAAAACTCACTGCTCTCAGTAATCCGAAAGGAATTTTAATGGAAAGAAATGCAAATGTTGTTTTTTATGAGCGTTTTATGCTGTCTGTTTCGGATAAGATCTCGGCGAAATCTGATTATATCGGTTAATAAAACCGGTTTTATCTTATAACGTCTCTCAGACCTGCATATAAAACTCTCCGAAACTTACCCTCTTTTAAACGATAAAAATTATTTAATAGAAAGTTTATGGAATAAAATAGTGCTCTATAGTTAATATGTTATAATTTTTAATATGTGTGTAAAACATTTCTCGCTCTAAATAACAAAGTATTTTACACAACCATAATTACGTTTAATTTTAATGTAACAATAGTTATGCTTATTATGTGATTTATTATAAATATGAAAGGTCGTGCATTAAGAAATTGTTTAATTTTTTCAAAAATTTTATTTGTAATGAAGCAATCCCAGCTAGAAAAAGTTTGTAAAAAAAGTGTAAAAAAAAGTGCACAAAAAGTGAGCGTATTTGGCACCTCTGCTTATACACAAAAAGTACAAACCGAATTGTGGACAAAAAGTGTATACGTAAATTGTTCACTTTTTATACACAATCAGAGGTGCCAAATACGCTCACTTTTTGTGCACTTATTTTTTTATACTTTTTTTGTATACCTAAATTTTTCACTTTTTATGTACAATCAGAGGCGCCAAATACGCTCACTTTTTGTGCACTTATTTTTTTATATTTTTTTGTATACCTAAATTGTACACTTTTTATGCACAGAGGTGCCAAATACGCTCAGATTTTGTGCGCATTTTTTGTACACTTCTTTGCTTACTGAATAGCCCTAAATTGTATACATTATGTGAATAATCGGAAATTCCAAATACACTGATTTTGTGCGCTTTTCCTCTTACATACCAAATAGTCTTACACTGTACATTTTTTATAGATAATCAGATGTGCAAAGAAAAAATATACGCAGGTTTTTTTTTCTGCTAAATAATTAAAATCTGCAGAAATTAAACTTATATCTACAAAAATGCATATAAATTTTAGATTGTGAACAAAAGCATACATTAAGTAAATAAACCTGCAATGAAAATTGAATTATCATAAAAAATGCTCAGTCAAATAATTATTTCAAATCTACAGGGGAAAAAAATCGTTTGGCAGAAAATTTTGAAAAGGACGTGACAGTTGATTTTACTTTAGTTATCGAATGATAATTCTGTGTGTGCTTGTTAAAACGCAAAACATAGCAAAAAAAAAAAAAATGCAAGTAAAAAAATTTGTAAAGGATGCTTCTATTTGTTTAACATTAGATTTTAAGAGTTGTCACATAACTAGTTGTAGGCTCATCAGGATAATTCCAAAAAATCCCGCCAGATCATCTAACAGCTACAGGTAGATCTAGATTTCGAAGGTACTAACTGCTAATTTTATCAAAAAAAACTAAATCAAGATTAGGCATAAACCTAGTTTAACAATTTTATCTGGTCATTTTCCTTCTTTTTTTTTCTTTTTTATAATAAAAGTTGGTTTTATTGAAATCATGTAGTTTTAGTTTCATGTAGTCATTAGTTTTTTTTTCCAACTCTATTATTACTGTAAAATCCTGATTGTAAGCATCCCTTCATACTTTCAAGCAGTGTTCTCGCTGTTGCTCGCCAATGTGTCGAATTGCGATTAAATTTTTTATTTGGCGAGTAAACAAGCGATTAGATTCGACAAATTGCTAGTGCTCAATTTTTGCTTTTTCTTTTTTCATACATATGCATATACAGTAGACTCCCTCAAATCCACACAGCTTGGGACCAGGAGTTGTGCGAATTTTAGAATTTTTCGGATTTCTGGTCATTGCTTTGTTTACATTTTTTAAACAGTAATTTGATTGTAATTAATAGTGCATTCACAACTATAATGAATGCTTACAATATAATAAAATATTAAAATAAGTAATGAACTAAAAATAATAAAAAATTAGATAATTTTTTAAATGATTAAAGTTCTAATAGCAAAGGTCAAGTTAATAGTCAATAGTGTATGATTAAATATTCATTATAAAGATTAATATTCTTTCAAAATTATTCAACAAAACTTGCCTCATAAAAGTACATTACTAATTCACATAAAAATCATAAAATAAGGATTTTTTTTCAAGTTTAGCCAAGCTTAATAACCAAAATATCTTGATAATGCATAATATATTTGGTAAGAAGATTGTAATTACCAGTAATATCAGCAATATCTTGAATTTTTTCAAAAAAAAATAATAATAAATAAAAAATAAAAAAAATATTTCTTTATGAAAAAAACATGAAGAGAGTATTAAGAAAATTACAAATTAAAAAATATATGAAATTGATACAAAACTAAGAAAAAATCACATTTTGTCCCAATATCCAAACTGAAATTTTCATTGTTTACATCCATAAAATATGTGCGGATTTCTGGTTTGTGGATTTCAGTAAGTCTACTGTATATATATAATATATACATATTTTTCATATTTGTAGCACATAGTTGAAATTAGATTAATAACAATCGCTGTCACAATTTGAGCTACACGGCGAATCTATTTTGCTAATACTTTTTTCATTTGGCGAATTATTTTATTTTTAATTCTCCAAATTACTAATGTTGGTCAAATGCCAGCGAGAACACTGCTTTCAAGCAATTTTTATTTTCCACACTCACATATAAGCCCCCCCGCCTACCACACATACACCTCTTTTGTGGTAAAAAAATATTTAAAAATCTTAGTGTTAAACTGTGTGTTTAACACTTTGTATAACACTTTCATAACAAGTACTCACTGGAAACTTTTTAAAATTCATTATTGCTACCAGATAGTAATATCATATTTGTTCATAGGCCATAATAAAAACCATTGAATGTAAACATGCAATTATTTCATTTATTTTACCTATTACATGTATATTCATAGAAATTTATCAAAATATTTAATCTACATTCAGTGACTTAGTGAGAACTTGAGCTAGTTCATACACAGGGTGCATAAAAGTGCTTATTTTTTAGTACTCCTATTTCTGAATTTTGCTTATACTGTTAAAGGAATGAAAACCCTGTATAAAAATGAAAAACGACGGTATATACTGATTACAGCACTGAAGTGTAATAAATATTATTTTTAATGCATGTTGCTGATATTCAATTTTTGTTCTTGGAGATGCATACAATCTTCTCAAATATTATTTTTTTACTTTGCTTTTAATGAAAAAAAAATCCCAAAAGGGACCTTTTTTAAGAATGACCCATCTGCATATATTTACAGTAGCACTCCGGTTAGCTGAAAATTGACTTAACCAAAAGATCTTAAAATTCCAAGTCCTTTTTAAATGTAAAATATTTTACTGTCAACACTATTTTTACAGATGTCAATTGACACCTTTCAACATATTTTGATTTATGATTACTGTATTATTTGTAAGTTTTGCACCAAAACAATTCTGAATCATTTTTAATACATTGAAATTGGTTTTAATTAGCTTTAAAAATTAAAAGCAAAAATCAGAACTTTGAAAGGTGCTTTTGGACACTAGTAGAAATAGTGTTTAAAAAAAACACGTTTTTTTATTAAATAAACAGAGTTAACTTACTTATTTGATCCATTGCATAATATTGAGCTTTTTATTAAATATATATTTAAAATACTTCATTATTTTACATAATATGTTGTGATTTTTTTTTTATTTTCAACTTTGCATGGTATCAATGCTGATTTATCACACCATCTTTTAAATAACAACACATTTGTTGTTGCATCTTCTCGTACTTCAATATCTCAAAGTGACACATTTTTGATCTCAGTAGCTTCACTGTGTGTAATCCTGTTCCACATCTACCACATAATCTGTAATACGTTACAACATTTTTATTACAGCACTGTACTGTACTAACTATCAAGCTTTTCACCATAAGCTTCTCAGTTATTAAAAAAATCCTATGGAATGCCGGTTATCCAAAACAACCTATGGAACCCCGGTTAATTGAAAATGCTTTGGTCCCATACTTTTAGGATAAAGAACCATGTTTGAAATTTTGCCAAGACTGAAAATATTTTGAATTCCCTCCCCCCCCCCCCCTGCTAACTGGGTCTTAATGAACATCTACACAAACACGTAGCTTGCATTTTTACCCACGACCCTATGATAAAATCCTCCCCTCCCCGATCTTTAGCCAAAATTTGGCATTTTTGTGTGATCTTTTGCCAAAATTTGCTACTTTTGACAAAAATCAGACTTTGTACGGCCTCAGAAAAAAAAAGGCTGAACTTTCAAGGACATTTGACAAAATTAGAACTTTTCTGTAATTTTTTAACAAAATTAGTGTTTTTTGTGAATTTTTTACAAAAATCGCACTTTTTTCCACTGTTTTTTCAATGGCATTTGCATTTATCCATGATCCTTTAGAAATATTTGTAGTTTTTCTTACTGTTTTTTTTTACAAAATTCAGATATTTTCCACGATCTTTTGAGAAAATTTGCATATTTAATGCGATCTTTCGTCAAAACTCGTGTATTTTCCATGATCTTTCGTCAAAATGTTCGTATTTTCTGCTACCTTTTGTCAAAATACACTTTTTTCTGTGATCTTTTGAAAAAAACTCTCGTTTTTTCTACGATCCTTCTAGAAAATCCTCTCATTTTCTGTGATCTTTCGACAAAATTGCGATTTTTCTTCGATCTTTCGATAAAATTCGCGATTTTCCTCCGATCTTTCGTCAAAATTGCGATTTTCTGCTACCTTTCTACAAAATACTTCTATTTACCTCAATCTTACAAAAAATTTCTCATATTTTTCGGCAAAATTTACATATTTTCTGCAATCTTTTGGAAAAATTCGGGTATTTTTCGTGATCTTGAGGAAAAATTTGGATATTCTCTGCGATCTTTTGGAAAAATTCACATATTTTCTGCAATCTTTCGGCAAAATTCGCATATTTCTCCTGATTTTTCGACAAACTCTACTTTTTTTGCCTCAATTTTTTGACAAAATTAGAACACTTCTTCGATCTTTCGAGAAAATTAGAGTATTTTCCACGATCTTTCCACAAAAAGTAGAGTTTTTACCATGATCTTCGACAAAACGTAGAGTATTTTTCACGATTATCTTGGAAAATTAGAGTATTTTCGTAATCCTTTAACAAAAGCCACAACTTTTCCCATAACCCTTTGAAGAAAATAGAATTTATGAAGAAAATAGTTTTTTTCCAGGATCGTTTGACAAATTTATAAGTTATTTGCACAGTTGCATTGGTTTATAGGTATAAAAAATTGAGAATTTTCTTGATTGCCTTTTCAAAAATTGCGAATTTTCTTGATTGCCTTTGTAAAAATCGATAATTTTGTCGACCAGACTCGAAAAATCATAAATTTCATCGATTGGCTTCGTAAAAATAACACATTTTGTCGATCCAATTCGTAAAAATCTTATTTTTGTTGTCAAACAAGAAAAAAATCAATAATTTTGTTGATCGGCTGTGGAAAAGTTGGGAATTTTACCTATCGTGTGAAAAAAAATTGCAAATTTCATCAACTGGCTTTGTAAAAGTCACGAATTATGTTGATAGCTTTGTAAAACTTGAGATTTTTGTCAATCAGTTTCATAAAAATCATAAATTTTATTGATTAGATGAGGAAAAATTGTGAATTTTGGCAATTGTCTGTTTAAAAATCACGAATTTTGTTGATAGGTGCAGAAAAATTGCAAATTTTCTCAATCGGCTTTGTAAAAATCGATAATTTTGTCGACCAGACTCGAAAAATCATAAATTTCATCGATCGGCTTCGTAACAATCACGCTTTTTGTCGATCCAATTCGTAAAAATCTTATTTTTGTTGTCAACCAAGAAAAAAATCGATAATTTTTTTGATCGGCTGTGGAAAAGTTGAGAATTTTACCTATTGTGTGAAAAAAAAATTGCAAATTTCATCAATTGGATTTGTAAAAGTCACGAATTACGTTGATAGCTTTATAAAAATCGATATTTTTGTTCGAAACCGTTTTGTCGACCAGACTCAAAAAATCGCACATTTTGTCGATCTATTTTGTAAAAATCTTATTTTTGTTGTCAAACAAGAAAAAATCGATGATTTTGTGCATCAGCTGTGGAAAAATTGCGAATTTTACTGATCATGTGAAAAAAAATGCAAATTTCGTCGATTAAAAGTCACGAATTTTGTAGATTGCTTTGTAAAAATCCCGATTTTCGTCAATCAGTTTCATAATAATATGAAAGTTTATTGATCAGATGCAGAAAAATTGTGAATTTTGGCAACTGTCTTTGTAAAAATCACGAATTTTGTTGATTGGTCAGAATTTCCCCCAGGTTTAAAAAAGGGCAGGGCGCTACTGTTCTGAAAGGGGCACTTTTTACATTTTTCAGGGCACTTTTACAGAGTTGAATCTAGAATCTAGCGGTTCAAAAATTCGTGAAAAAAAATTAAATTTCATCAAAAAATTGAAAAAAAAAGTAAATTTTGTTAAATATTGTTAAAAGATCACGAAAAAACAGCCAATTATGTTAAAAGATCGCAAAAAACAGCAGATTTTGTTAAAAGATCGCAAATAACGGCATATTTTGCTTAAAAAAATTGAGAAAAACAACAAATTTCATGAAAAAATCACGAAAAAAGGTAGATTTTATTAATAGATTGCAAAAAACGGAATATCTTACTAAAAACTTGCACAAAAACGACAAATCTCGTGAAAAAAATCACGAAAAACGTAACTTTTCACAGATTTTTCCATTTTATTGCGATTTTTGGATGAAATTTGCCGGTCTTTTTCATAAATCTTGACGAAATCTGCTGTTTTATCATTATTTTTTGGCGAAAGTTGCCGTTTTTTGAGACTCATTTGCCAAAATTTTCCATTTTATCGCGATTTTTGGAAGAAATTTTTTGTTTTTCCACGATCTTTTGAGGAAATCTGCATTTTGTGACGAAATTAGCCATTTCTTTGCGAATCTTGCTGGAAATTAGTCGTTGTATAGAGATTTTTAACGAAACTTGCCCTTTTTTAAGCTATTTTTTGAAGAAATTATCCGTCACACGGGACGCTAATGAGGCTATATTTTGCGTTCTGTCGCCGTTTTTTTGCACGTGCTACAGCGCGTTCGGATCATTGTTAGCGGGGTGCGTTTTTTCAAATGTGGGGCAAGAAGGGCGCTAGTTTTTGGATGAGGGGCAAGAGGGGCGCTAGTTTTTAAACTAAAGGGCAGGAGGGGCGGAGCGCCCCACTGAAACCCTCTGGGGGAAACTCTGTTGGTGCAGAAAAATTGCAAATTTTCTTAATAGGCGTTGTAAAAGTAGATAATTTTGTCGACCAGACTCGAAAAATCGTAAATTTCATCGATCAGCTTCATAAAAATCGCACATTTTGTCGATTCATTTTGTAAAAATCTTATTTTTGTTGTCAAACAAGAAAAAATCGATAATTTTGTTGATCAGCTGTGGAAAAATTGTGAATTTTACCGATCATGTGAAAAACAACTGCAAATTCTGCCGATTGGCTCTGTAAAAATCATGAATTCTGTCGTTTGCTTTGTAAAAATGGCGATTTTCGTCAATCAGTTTCATAAAAATCAGAAATTTTATTGATCAGACACAGAAAAAATTTTGAATTTTGACAACTGTCTTTATAAAAATCACAAATTTTGTTGATTGGTGCAGAAAAATTACGAATTTTCTTAATCGGCTTTGTAAAAATCAATAGTTTTGTTGACCAGACTCAAAAAATGGTAAATTCCATCGATCAGCTTCATAAAAATTGCACATTTTGTCGATTCACTTTGTAAAAATCTTATTTTCGTTGTCAAACAAGAAAAAATCGATACTTTTGTTGATCAGCTGGGAAAAATTGCGAATTTTACTGATCATGCGAAAAACAATTGCGATTTTCGTCAATCAGTTTCGTAAAAATCAAATTTTATTGATCAAATGAAGAAAAATTGTGAATTTTCTCAATCATTTACTTAAAAACTGATAATTTCGTCGACCAGACTCGAAAAATCGTAAACTACATTGATCGGCTTCATAAAAATCGCATATTTTGTCAACCCATTTCTTAAAAATCATAATTTTTGTTCACTTCATCAATCAGTTGTGGAAAAATTGTATATTTTACCGATCATGTGAAGAAAGATTGCAAATTTCATTGATTGGCTTTGTAAAAGTCATGAATTTTGTCAATTGCTTTTAAAAATTTTAATTTTTGTAGATCGGTTTCGAAAAAAATCATAAATTTTTTTGATCAGGCATAGAAAAATTGTTAATATTCTCGATCGGTCATGTAAAAATCAATAATTTTGTTGACCAGACTCAAAAAATCGTAAATTTCATCGATCAGCTTCATAAAAATCTCACATTTTGTCAATTCATTTTGTAAAAATCTTATTTTTGTTGTCAAACAAGAAAAAATCGATACTTTTGTTGATCAGCTGTAGAAAAATTGCAAATTTTACCGATCATGTGCAATAGCATTAGCTCGTGAGCGTCTTCGTGGTCAGGAACAGAAGCCTTAATATATTAGCATCAAACTTAACATTATTTCGTTTCTTCTACTAAGTCAATTATGATGCTGAAAATGTTTAACTGAGACTTAATGTCCTCCTAAAAAACCATTTTTCGTTTCACAAAACTGACTAATACACTATAAGAATTACTCGAAAATGCCTCCAAAAATCGGTGGCAACAAAAGAAAATTTGTTTCTACAAATTCTTCAAGGCCAATCTTTATATATTTTTCATGGGAAATATTGAAGTTGACACTATGAGTACCGGTCAAAATAAGAGCAGGAAGGAATTATAAAATAGTAAAATTATACATGCTAAGCATATACAGGGTGTCCGAAAGTCTGGAAACGGTCGAATAATTCGAAAAATACATATGAGATTGAAAAACGTAAATATACGTGTTAAATATTTTTAAATAAGCTACTCAGTGATACCAAATTTGACTTTCGTAACCGACCCTCTGGGGATCAGAGGGGGTCCAACTTTGAAATCTTAAATTATAACCCCCATTTTTTATTGCAGATTTGGATTCTACGGACAAAAATACGTAACTTTTGTATTTGATGTTTATTTCGAATCCTCGTTTATCACGGTGTAATTGAGCATATTAAATCGATACATATTTCGGCTTTTCCAACAGGATTTTTCCTAATCGAAACTAATTGGGGAGAATTTATGACATCAAATTCCTCGTTTTTGCAATAATAGCGTTTCCTGAAAATCACCCGTGTCGATTATTTCGGTAGTGCTACACAGTTAAAAATTTGATCCATTTGCTGTAGCGTCACTCCACAGCTTTTATAGAATATCTCTTTCATGACCAATGAGAATGTTCCATAACACAGTAAAGTACACTGTAAAAAAATTGACCCTTTTGCTGCATCGTCACTCCACCGCTTTTATAGAAAACGATTACTTTACTGTGTTATGGAGCATTCTCATTAATCACAAAAGAGATATTCTATAATAGCTGTGGAGTGACGCTGCAGCAAATGGGTCAAATTTTTAACAGTGTAGCACTATTGAAATAATCGCTACGGGTGATTTTCAGGAAACGCTATTCCTACAAAAGACGAGGAATTTGACGTCAAAAATTCTGCCCAATCAGTTTCGATTAGGGAAAATCCCGTTGGAAAAGCCGAAATATGTATCGATTTAATATGCTCGATTGCACCGTGATAAACGAGGATTTCAAATAAACATCAAACACAAAAGTTACGTATTCTTTGTCCGTAGAATCCGAATCTGCAATAAAAAATGGGGGTTATAATTTAAGATTTCAAAGTTGGACCCCCTCTGACCCCCAGGGTTCGGTTTCGAAAGTCAAATTTGGTATCACAGAGTAGCTTATTTAAAAATATTTAACACGTATATTTACGTTTTTCAATCTCATATGTATTTCTCGAGTTATTCGGCCGTTTCCAGACTTTTCGGACACCCTGTATATAGTACAATGATGACATTTTTCTAATATTTTTTTGCAAACGAATATAACTATTTTGCATTTCTTAAATAATACAAAGAATAATGCTAAAAAATGTTTTTATATACATTTTTGAGAAATACTATCCCAATTTCATCATATATATATATATATATATATATACAGGGTGTCCGAAAAGTCTGGAAACGGCCGAATAACTCGAGAAATATACATGATATTGAAAAACGTAAATATACGTGTTACATATTTTTAAATGAGCTACTCGGTGATACCAAATTTGACCTTCGCAACCGACCCTCTGGGGGTCAGAGGGGGTCCAACTTTGAAATCCTATATTATAACCCCCATTTTGTATTGCAGATTAGTATTCTACGGACAAAAATACGTAACTTTTTTATTTGATGTTTATTTCGAATCCTCGTTTATCACGGTGTAATCGAGCATATTAAATCGATACATATTTCCGCTTTTCCAACAGGATTTTCCCTAATCGAAACTGATTGGGCAGAATTTTTGACGTCAAATTCCTCGTCTTTTGCAGGAATAGCGTTTCCTGAAAATCACCCTTGGAGATTATTTCGATAGTGCTACACTGTTAAAAATTTGAACCATTTGCTGCAGCGTCCCTCCACAGCTTCTATAGAATATCTCTTTTATGACCAATGAGAATGCTCCATAACACAGTAAAGTAACCGTTTATTATAAAAGCGGTGGTGTGACGCTATAGCAAATGAGTCAAATTTTTTTCAGTGTATAGGGTTTTTTATGTTTTTCAATAGAAAAATTCGTTGAAATATATTAATTTAGTTTTCTATTTAGATTTTTATTTTATCCAGTAAATGGTTTCGAAAATACGACCTACTTGTTTTGATGTTATAATGTGTAAATATGAACTCGCCCTCCCGAATAGAAAAAGTATGTCTTCAGTTTTTTGGGGCGGAGTATGTAAATATTCTGCGTTACGTTGAGTTCTGCTTTTTTTTATCATTTAATTGAGGGGAGCAAATGGGCGTGCATGCATTTTTTAAATAATTTTTACAATGTATAATAAAATGTAAGGCAAACTGACCTGCGTGTTTCGATCTTTTATAGTATAAAAATGCACCTCCCCTAAGAAATAGAAAAAAAAATTCCATAATTTGAGGGGTGGATGTGTGTATATTATGCCTTTCCATACATTCTGTTGTTTTTAAAAAATCATCTAATACGACTGATGTGGGTGTATGTTATTATTATTATTATTATTATTATTATTATTATTATTATTATTATTACAGAAAAAAATATAGGACAAAATATTAAGAAATAAAGTTATAAAACATTTTTTGGCTGTGCAACGGATGAAGAAGTATCGTAAATTCATTGTACTTACGGAACCCGTTATTTTCCAAGTGAAATATCGGTATTTTCTTTATAGAATAAATAAAGCTACTATAAACATTCGTTATTTTGCCTTCTTTAACAAATGATTTTCAATAAGAAAATATTCGTAGTTAGCATTTCTTATTGAAATGAAATTGAAATGCAATTTTATTGAAATTATTTCCTACTCTAGAAATTGCAGGATCCTTAGGAACCCTGAAATTTTACTTTGGGGGAGGGATTATATACGTTTTCATAATTGATTAATTACTGCAACAACAAAATAATAGGGCAGGGAATTTTTTGTAAATTAATATGTATTTTATTCAATTTAAAATTGTTTTTCTTAAATTTAACCGCTTAATGGATCAATATTTCTGGTAAAAGTTTTCAAATAATGTCTAATTTAGCATATCTTTTACACAATTTTTAATCTTTTATGACGGGTTATTTCAAAGATAAACTTTTGCCTTATTAAATCAGAAAAATGCTCGGATTAAATAATGAAATACTTAAAATTAAATTTTACTGGTGAGATAAATAAATTATGATTGAAGCATGGATGCCCGGCAAATCATGAAAGGAAAAATTACGGTTAACATGCCAAATTTCATTTTTCTAGGCCTTTCAGTATCACAAAATTGAATTTTTAGAAAGTTTTTTTTCCTGCGCTCCCCTTGAGTTCGTGGTATGGACATAAGAGATAGTCTATATTTGATTCGGTGGGAACACCATCCTTTTAGTATCATTGCTTTTGAAATCAGTTCGGTAGTTCCGCAGATTTTCCTCTACAAATAAAGTAATTTTACCTCTTTATAATATAGGTATATTTATAGATTACTAATGCATTGCACTTATTAAAAATATTTATAATTGGTAACATTTATAATTGATTGATTAGATAAAATAAAAGCACAAATGGGAAAATAATTTAATATATTTCTATTAATTTCTATGGCAGAAGCATATAAAACACTTCTGTTATCTAAACAACCGTTAATGATTATTTTCAACAAACATGTGTCCGCTAATGCGACTACTTTGGTGAAGAAAGCTCCGGCCTATCAAATTTTGTGTTGGTAAAATCTGTTTGAGAAAATAAAATATGTATCTGATGTATTTTGTTCGATTACAATCGCGATCTTCAAAAATCCGAAAATAAGGCTTAAAAAAACAATCATAATTTATTTATATTACCAGTAAAATTTAATTTTAAATATTGCATTATTTTATCCGAGCATTTTTCTGATTCAATTAGGCAAAAATTTCTCTTTGAAATAACCCGTCATAAAAGATTAAAAATTCTGTAAAAGATATGCTAAATTAGACATTATTTGAAAATTTTTACCAGAAATATTGATCCGTTAAGCGGTTAAATTTATGAAAAACAATTTTAAATGAAATAAAATACATATTAATTTATAAAAAATCATGATATATCAACAAAAATTGTCTAAAAATTCCCTGCCTTATTATTTTGTTCTTGCAGTAATTAATCAATTATGAAAACCTATGATTCCCTCCCCCCCAAAACTAAAATTTCCTAAGGATCCTGGAATTTCTAGAATAGGAAATAATTTCAATAAGATTGCATTTCAATTTCATTTCAATGAGAAATACTAAGTACGAATATTTTCTAATTGAAAATCACTTGTTAAAGAGGGCGAAATTACGAGTGTTTATAGAAGCTTTATTTATTTTATAAAGAAAATACTGATATTTCACTTGGAAATAACGGGTTCCGTAAGTACCACGAATTTACGATACTTCTTCATCCGTTGCACAGTCAGCACAAAAAATGTTTTATAACTTTATTTTTTAATATTTTGTCCTATATTTTACTGTAGTACTAATTAAAAAAAAATCCACATCAGCGTATTACATGATTTTTTAAAAAACAACAGAATTCATGGAAACGCATAATATACGCACATCCCGCCGTCAAATAATGAAAATTATCCTTTTTCTATTTCTTATAGGAGGTGCATATTTATATATTAAAAGATCGAAACACGCAGGTCAATTTGCCTTACATGTTATTCTACATAGTAGAAATTATTTAAAAAATTTCATGCACGCCCATCCGCCCCACTGAATTAAATGATTAAAAAAAAAGAAAAAAAGAAAGAAAAAGAAAAGAAGGCAGAACTTATCGAAACGCAAAATATTTACATACCCCGTCCCCCAAAACTGAAGTTACACTTTTTCTATTCGGGAGGGGAGGTTCTTATTTACACATTTAAACATCAAAACAAGTAGGTCGTATTTTAGAAACCATTTACTAGATGAAATAAAAATCCAAATAGAAAACTAAATTAATATATTTCAATGAATTTTTCTATAGAAAAATATAAAAAAACCTTATACATTGTAAAAAAATTTGACTCATTTGCTACAGCGTCACTCCACTGCTTTTATAGAAAACGGTTACTTTACTGCATTGTGGAACATTCTCATTGGTCATGAAAGAGATATTCTAAAAAAGCTGTGGAGTGACACTACAGCAAATGGATCAAATTTTTCACTATGTAGCAGTATCGAAATAATCGGCACGGGTGATTTTTAGGAAACGCTATTCCTGCAAAAGACGAGGAATTCATGTCAAAAATTCTCCCCAGTTAGTTTCGATTAGGGAAAATCCCGTTAGAAAAGCCGAAATATGTATCGATTTAATATGCTCGATTACACTGTGATAAACGAGGATTCGAAATAAACATCAAATACAAAAGTTACGTATTTTTGTCCTTAGAATCCGAATCTGCAATAAAGAATGGGGGTTATAATTTAAGATTTCAAAGTTGGACCCCCCCTGACCCCCATGGGGTCGGTTGCGAAGGTCAAATTTGGTATCACTGAGTAGATTATTTAAAAATATTTAACACGTATATTTACGTTTTTCAATCTCATATGTATTTTTCGAGTTATTCGACTGTTTCCAGACTTTTCGGACACCCTGTATATATATATATATATATATATATATATATAATGAGATTGTAGGAAGTAGTAGGGTTCGTACAGGAGGATTGTACGAACAACGATTTCCAACTCGTCGTATTCCAAGTCCTCCTACTTTTTCCAGTGCTGATCGACGTATGTGAGAAACCGGTTTGTTTTCCAACGCCAGAAACGGAAGAGCGATTTTTTAACTACATTTGAAACAGCTCCTTCCACGATTGAACGAGCAGTGGCATCCGAAATGGCTATTTCTAAGCCAGTGTTGTGGCATATTGTACACGACGGACGTACGCAGCCCTACCACGTACAAGAAATGCAAACAGATATTTTTTTCTGTCAGATATTGTGCATTGGATGCTCGGTATGAACATTAACGATCCACGAATTTGTGGAGTAGTATTGATGAGTGATGAGGCGACCAACGTTCAGCAGAAAATGCATTTTCAACATGCACTATCAGAACGTCTGTCTGATAGCAATCCCCTCTGCACTTTCTCTCGTAACCACCAGCGGATATTTTAAGTGAATGTCTGGGCAGGTACCATTTTTAATACCTGGTTTGCCCTTACATCCATCCAGACTGTTTGACCTTTGCAACACACCCTTTCTCTTTAAAACAAGTGCTTCCCACTTTATTTCAGTCTGTTTCGTTCCCTATCCAGAGATATGATTTATGCACAATGAAGAACCACCATACTTTTCCATCAGTGGTTGTACTTCTTGAATGTCATTTATCCCGCACGATGGATCAGACATGACGGATCTGTAGCTTGGCCTTCTAGCTTACCGAACTTCAAGACACTGAAATTTTACTTTTCAACGTCTATGAATTGTTTAGTGTACGAGACGCCTGTTGCCTCCGCTAGTCGCGAGAATCATTGTTAACCGCGAACAAAATTCAGACCACACCAGGAATATTGGAGAAATTTACGTCGCTGGTTTCAGCTGTGAAACGGCACTCTTAGTCTACATTTTGAGCACTTTCTGTGAATTTTTTCTAAATAAATCTCGTTATTCAACTCTTAGTATCATACATTCACTTTCCCAACATTGTTGTAAGTTCAGGTTGCAATTAAAATATTCCTCTATTCTTCCTCTCAGAGTTGAATGAGACTCAATATCCCTATGTAGTTATTGCTCATTTGAATGGGTACCATCACACCCCTTAATTTGTAAAAACAATTTAGAATCACCATGTATATCTACATTGTTCATTCTATACAAAATAAGTAAATCACCTGCCGTTGACATGTCACAGATATTTTTTTAATCATCATATAAGTATATCATATTCATTTAATAATAAATGCAAAATCATAGATTTCAGGATTGCTTCCTTAAGAATAAAAACTTACATTAAAAGTTGATACAAAATCCAAGTTTAGTGTACATGTTTGAAATTTCATATTTGATTATTAGCATTAGGCACGGAAGACTATATTAAAAATCATTTAAAATTAATGAACAATAAGTAACAGATTAGAGTGATTTAGTAATTGTGTTTTTATTCTATAATTAAAAAAATAAAAATAAATTGAGGTAGAAATGAAATATTTCTATTACTTTTTTGAACATGAAAGAAACCTTCTAAAACGTTAAAATTATTTTACGTTACAGCTAATGTTATATATTTTAAATATCACAAATTTCATTCTTGTTTTTTTATTTCTTAATGAAAAAAAATAAACGCTAAAAACTGATGAAGGAAACATTAAATATTTCTAATCTTTAAACATGAGGAAAAGTTTCTAAAACTTTCATATTATTTCCTATTATAGATAAAGGTGTATATTTTAAATATGACACAGTCTTTAGTCTTGGTATCAGTTTATTTTTGCCTCAAGAAAATTTTAATTCAAGAGTAGAAAGAAACTGACTAAAGGAAATAAGGAATAAAGGAAAATTTATGTATTAATCGTTATTCCAAGATAGAAAAGCTATATCGCAGCACTTATTTTTTCCATTGAAATCCTGCAATATTTTACATATTGCGCGAGAATTCAATGAGCATTGTAACAATTTTTAACAAATGGCAATTTTCAAACCTGGTTAATTCTATCATCGTATGTAATACTGTATCAGATAGCAATTTCATAGATTTCATGGTTTTTATAACTTTTTAAAGGTTCTAAATATTCGTAGATTTTCAATGTTTACAAGCATTTTAAGATTAATCTTAGTATTAACAGATTGTTGTTACTCAATCTATATATATAAAAGGAATTCCGAGGATAATTAATTGAATAATTGAATAATTATTTGAGGCACAGATAGGCCCTCATCCTCTATATTCCTTTTATTTATAGAGATTTTACACAGCTTAGGTAAACGCAGAAGAAATATAAAACAGATAATGTATTTATCACAAAAAATCGTCTGCTAAGAAAATCTTTTTTCATTTTGAACTCTATAAATAAAAGGAATAAAGCAGAAGAAATATAAAACAGATAATGTATTTATCACAAAAAATCGTCTGCTAAGAAAATCTTTTTTCATTTTGAACTTCTATAAATAAAAGGACAGATAGGCTCTCAAACAGTGAATCGTCGAATATAATTGAAGAACAAATGGAAGAACAAATGGAAGAACAAATGGAAGAACAAATGGAAGAACAGATGGAAGAACAGAAAGAAGAACAGATGGAAGAACAAATGGAAGACCTCTTCATTAACAATAAAAAAAGATATGCAAACGAAACCCCAGAACACCGATCAAACATATCTGCCGGAAACTGACGAGACATGGCACAGAAACGTGAATGTGTGGGGTTGTAGAACTGGCATTCAGATAGTCTTCGGGCTACTGAGGGCGGGCAACCGTCTAGTAAATATAAAGACAGTTTTTTCAGGGGTTACACTATTTAAAACAAATCATTTCTGTTAAATAGTTTTCAAGATACAGAACATCAAACTTTTCACTTTGGTCGACTGAACGCGTGCCATTCTACACCAAACGTTTTTGAAATACCTACTAAAATAATTTATTTTTCGTTAAGATATTTCGCAGAGATCTATTTAAATATGAATTATATATTTGTATAAAATTTTATTAAAGTAAGCTCCTGTGTAGTCAAAACTTTTTAAAAGAATTTTCAGATTTTACATGGAATGACCCATATAGGATGTTTCTTTCGTATTGTTGACCCCAAGCTTTTACTACACCGTTAAATTTTGAGGTAAAGTTTTAATAAGAAAATATTTCAAATATTGTTTTTCATCGTATGAAAAACGATTCACGATATAAATTTAACTTTTTCAAAAAAATGTATAACCGACTCCAAAAAAAGCGCTAAAAAGAATTAAATAATTCTATAAAATTCTCTAATGACAAATCGTTATCTAATAACCACACATTGACTATCATGTACCGATATAAAACGGTTAAATTTAATATATAGAATTTAATATCCACCAAACATAGATTTTCCAGAAAATATTTTTTACAAGAGATTAATTTACATATTTTTGATTTAATTTTTGAATATATACATATAAAAAGTAATGAATTACTTTTTGAAGTTGGTGCCAAACAATCATAATCGATAATGATTTCCCCATTTTATTTATGGTACTAGACATATTATATCCACAATTCTTACTATATTTAAGATAGTTTGGCACCAACTTCAAAAAGTAATTCCTTACTTTTTATATGTATATATTCAAAAATTAAATAAAAAATATGTAAATTAATCTCTTGTAAAAAATATTTTCTGGAAAATCTATGTTTGGTGGATATTAAATTCTATATATTAAATTTAACCGTTTTATATCGGTACATGATAGTCAATGTGTGGTTATTAGATAACGATTTGTCATTAGAGAATTTTATAGAATTATTTAATTCTTTTTAGCGCTTTTTTTGGAGTCGGTTATACATTTTTTTGAAAAAGTTAAATTTATTTCCTACTTTTTAGTTATTTATATCGTAATACATAATTATGTGTACTGTCATATATTGGCTCTTTACAACGCATTATTAATGAACGCACTTTGCTGAGTTCTGATGTATTCGCTTTACTTGTTACTGTTTGATTGTCAACTTTTCAAAAGACACTTACAATATCGGTTAGTATCGTTGTGAATCTTTAGGTTTTCTGGATGTGGTAACTTCTTCTGATCTGGCACGACGAAAAGCTACCGCATTCATGAAATCTTAAAATCAACTTCTAATCGTACGGACATCGGAAGTGGTTATCGAAAGGTGACAATGCCTCAAATAAAGTGTCCTTACACATAAGCTCGCGGCAAAGCGCTTTCATATATGAGTAAACAGCAAAAAGACTCCATGTATCAGTGAATAGTAAAATGCTTTTCTAGTGTAGTCAAAAGTACTCCCCTTTCAGTCCGAAAAAGCAAAAAGAAAGATTTTAACAAAAATCGCTCTATGATTCAATAGATAAACAACAACAATCTAATTCCTATAAATGGAGTAAAGGCATCGGAAATGAGCGGTGATGATTCGACCAGGAATCCGAAAATCATAACCTGTACTTGGCTGCATCTATAAGAGAGTGACAGCATTCGATGCCCAAATACTTTTTTCACGGACGCTTTTGTCCCAACTAAACTGTTAAAAATTTGAAACTCACTCCACCGCTTTTATAGAAAACGATTATTTCACCCTATCATGGAGCATTCTCATGGGTCAAAAGAGAGATATTCCATAAAAGGGATGGAGTGACGATGCAGCAAAAGTTGAATTTTTAACAATGTATCGCAATGCTAGGCATTTTCTATTATAAAATTTGATGATGATTTCCTGGTAGAATTCGATTGTACGCCGAATGATCCTTTATTTCTACACAGACATAAATACATAATCCATATTATTTTACAAATTCGTGGACATACAAGGACAAGATAGCACAAGGAAATATTACAACACAAGAAAAGTACAACCGGGAGCTACACATAAAGAGTGTGTGCAACGGAGCCAGTGGGAATCGAACCCACAATCTTCTACGCTCTCAAGAGATTAGCAGCGTGGTGTCTTAACCACTCAGCCACAAGGACCCCCTTGATGACTCATTTTTGTCCAGAATCTTTTCAATCAATCGTATACTGTGCTCCATGTGTCGTCATATTCACATCGAGGTATCCTACATGAACAAAATCTGAAATCATTCTGGTGTCTAATCCGGTAACCAAATCTGAATCTAAAGATAATTTTGTTACACATATCTATGCATTTTATTTTGCATTGATATGTAGAGATAATATTTTCCTCCGGAGCAAAATATTTACTGAAAAATTTTCATCTTTTCAACAACTTAAGAATGTCGATTGGTATCGATGTCTATTTCCGCTTTAGTGGATGCGAGAACTTGTCCATTTAAGCTTTAGCATTTCGGAAATGTATCGCATCCAGCAAACTTTAAGGCCGCACACTAGGCACAGAAAAAGACCCGGATGATAATGTGAAGTCTATGGGGGCGTTCTTTTCAAATATCTCGCTCAAATTTTAATATTTTTACGTGATTTTTTTGCATAGGATAGCTGAGGATATTCCACAACCGGCCTAGTTTTTACTTTTTCAATTTTGGTTTCAGATTTTTTTAAAAAAATTATTTTAAATTTCAAAACCGGTTTAAACGGTTCTGAAATTGAAACTATCATTATATAAAACATACATAAGCAAAATCGAAGAAGTAAAAACTAGGCCGGTTGTAGATCATCCTCGGCTATCCTATGTAAAAAAAATCATGTAAATATATTGAAATTTGAGCGAGATATTTGAAAAGAACACACCCATAGTCTTTACACTAACATCCGGGTCTTTTTCTGAGACTAGTTTAGTGCCTTAAGGTCCACATTGAAATCTACAGACTTCGTAAATGGGCATTGAAAAGCTGACAATACCTCAGTACACGTTTAAATTATTGTGAAAAATTACCTTTGTTTTTAAAGCTATCTATTTTCTGACTAATGAGAGCGATCTAAAAACGTCTATGGAACGTTTTCATTGGCCAGAAAATAGATAGTCTTTAAAAACAGAGGTAATTTTTCAATATATTTTAAACAGGGTACACTGTTAAAAATTTGACCCTTTTGCTGCATCGTCCCTCCACCGCTAATATAGAAAACGATTACTTCAGCCAGCCTATTATGGAGCATTCTCATGGATCAAAAGTGAGACATTCTATAAAAGCGGGGTAGTGACGATGCAGCAAAAGGGTCAGATTTTTTACAGTTTAAAGTACACGTACACAATCAAAGCGCGTCAAGTTGCTTCTATAATTCAATGCATAGCAAAGTAATTCTAAATGTTCGCATGTATTAAAATACCCTTTTCAGTCATAAAAACTAAAAAGGAAGATATTATCAAAATCACACCATGATTCAACATGCGTCTATATGAAAATAGTAATATTTGAAGTTAAGAATGTTCTTTGATAAACACGGTTTTCCAAAGTACAGAAAATTTAAGAATTTTTATTCCAGAACTTTTCGGTAGTCGCCTGAACGAGTTTGTTTTATGGGTGAAAGAAGTTAACTAGCTTAACTTTAATGGTAAGCTTATCAAAATTTTTCGTCATTTATATTTGTCCAAATGTAAATCTAGCACATAGCAATGTACTTTAATCACTTTGTGAATCCGGCATAACAAGCACCCTGATACACAGTCACTCTTGCTTTAACGTGTAAGGCTCTTTAGAGATGAATTTTCAGCTTTTCGATACAGAATTCTCATGTCTGGATCGATGTGGATCTTTCACTTTGATGGATACGAGAATTGTTCCAGCTAAGATTTCGTACTTTGGAAAAAAACTAACATCTCTGCAACAGTGGTTAGGATCCAGAACGATTATTCACTGTTAAGCAAAACAAGATTGACCAATTACAAGCCTTCATTTTTGAGAACTTTTCATTGTTCGAAGGAGAGAGTCTGGAATACATGGAGTGAAAATCTGCTATCGACACTGTAAAAAATTTGACCCTTTTGCTGCTTCGTTACTCCATCGCTTTTATAGAATTTCTTTATTTTGACCAATGAGTATGTTCCATAATACAGCGAAGTAATCGTTTCCTGTAAAAGCGATGGAGTGACGATGCAGCAAAGTGGTTCAATTTTTTACAATGCAAGCAGTGCTAAAAATTTGTATCCTTTAAATGTGCAACGATGCTACTGAATTCCAAAGTGTCGATCACAGCGACATCTGCGGCATTTTCGTAATACATTATCTAGACTAGCAATAATTCTTGCATTTTTAGAAAATGTCCTGCAGATGTCGCTTCTATCTTTAAATTTCATTAGCATTGTTGCACATTTAAAGAATAGAACATTTTAGCGCCTTTTTTTAAGTGTTACAGACAGTGGCGTAGCTAAGGGGGGGCAAGGGGGGCGTCCGCCCCGGGCGCCGAGGCCTAGGGGCGCCAAATTGAGAGAAATTGTTATATATCTATATTGGGGTGGGGGCGCAAAATTTCTTGCTGGCCCCGGGCGCCAAAAAACATAGCTACGCTACTGGTTACAGAGGGCGTGTTCAGCACAACTTACCGGTTACTTACCGACCACTTACTGATTGTAGACAAGTACGAAGTGAAGTGTGACGTCAGCTACAATTCAACAGAATAGTTTCCATTGATGCCACAATTTGCTTTCGTACTGCCCTACAATAGATCGGTAACATTGATTACTTCTGTAAGTTGCTCTGAACACGCGCTGAGATAGCCGATTTCCACAATATATCCCCTAGATGCTATATTTCCGGTTTCTTGCATAAGAGAACTTGTCCGGAATCCAGGTAGAATTTGCACTGTTAGCGAAACCAAATTAACGAATCAGAAGCCTGAATTTTAGCAAATTGTTCAATGTTTTAAATAAATTTTCTTGTTAATAAATCTCGTTTCGCAAACAGCGCAAAATTTATATGAATCCTGGCCCTCGTCCAGTTAGGATTTTGCACTTTGAACACTGTTAAAAATTTGAAACTTTTACTTTATCGTCAATCCATCGCTTTTATAGAAAATGATTACTTCATTGTATTATGGTGAATTCTCATTGGTGCAAATAGAGATATTCCATAAAAGCGGTGGAGTGACGATGCAGCAAAAACTTCAAACTTTTAACAGTGAAAAGATCGCGTGTCTATGTAAGTGCAACATAAAAACATGCAAAATGAACAGTTCTAATTGGTCGATTGCTTCAAAATGAATTTGAAATTTAAAGTTTTTATTTTTAAAAAAGTTCTAATTATCAGATTTTTATGAAATTTGAATGGGACCACATGGGCCTCATACGCTTTCAAACAAAAAAAGAATTATCAAAATCGGTTCATATTTGCAAAAGTTATGAGTGAACAACAAATACATACAGGTCGAAATCATAACCTCCTCTTTGAAGTCGGTTAAAAATAGTTTTCTTTTCAAAGGGAACAAATATAAAATTTTATATGATTCCCACAAGTAAATATTTTAAATGTTTTTGTACAGTAAGTTTTGTACAGTCTGTAAAGCTTCAGTAAATAATATAGCAAAAATTTCAGTTTAGCAAGACCCCAAATTAACGAACTGTGATAATTAAATTTTATGAATTTTGTGCTTTTTCTGAGACTTAATGTTTTAGCCCTATTAATAATTGAGTACACTGAAAAGTTACAAAATTCGAAGTATAGTAACACCATAAGTTTTTATCATAGAAGAGTAGAAACTTTACTGCTTTACATATCAAAGCATTTAAATTGATTTCTAACTATACCCTATGGAAAAATTAAATTTAATATTGTTTTCAAAAGGAATTCTCTTCGCGCAAAGGAACTGATATGAAAACTATATGTGATTTTTTTTCTATTTCGATATACATCTTAAAAATAACCGTCTGGGACTAGTTATTGCAAGAAAATGCAACGATAGGAGAGAACATCATGTATATCTAATCATGCAGTACCAAGGCGATTTTTTATAAATGAATTTAACGAATAAAAATCATTCAAAAGGACAGATTATAAAAACTTTACATCTCTAACTAAGCATTATTAATAAGTTTTATTTTTTCATAAAATGTATTAAAATATCTAAATAAACAAATTAAATGGAATGTACTGCAAATCATTTTCTAATTTTACCATAGTGTAACAGAAATTTCAGCTGCCCCGGTTAACGAACTACAAATGCTACACAGTAACTTTTTTATTAACAAGGATTCTGTAGTGAAATTAATCATCATAAAAAACATGCCATTTTGTGTTCATTTACGTGACTAATATAGTAAGGCGTTACGGCCAGGCGGTCAATCAGACGACCCGAATTCATAATTTCAATTATTCATCAATCATTTTTTTAATATTTTTGAAAGTGTTAAAATGAATATTTTATAAACCTTGAAATAATGTGCTTTTTGAAACAAATTACTGTTTAAAATAACCAGGAAGATTATATAATAAATTTAATAAATGATTGATTATTTAAAGCATATGCAATCTTTCCGCTACAGAAATTTAAGCTACAATTATGAATATGAGATGCATTAATTATTTCAATATTGAAACTCTAGAGAATGTAACTTTTTAAATATCACAAAGTAATTAAAAATGTAGTAATTAAACTAATATATATATTTTTTGATTTCTAAGACTTCAAAAGTTATTTCTCGCATTTCAAATCCTTTTTTATTTTACTTAAACGTGATAATTGCTGGATATCATCTACTTAAATAGTTTTAATTTTATTCATACTTTGTCTAGAATGCAAGAAGTATTCTAAAATTAAGTTAAAATATACAAAGTTCATACGCAACATATATTAGCCTAAAGGGCATAGCCGGATAAGCTTTGGAAACATGCCTTTTAATCAAATTTCTTAATTTTTTGTCCATGTGTGGCTGCTTATCTGACAATGTATTTCCCTTATTATCACCTTATAAATGTTGATATTTTATGAGATAAAGATGTTTTTTCGATTTTTTAAAAACCTCATTTTCTCAAAAACTACAAAACCGAATTATATGCTATTAATTGAGTTTATATAGATGTCAAAGATGAATATCTGGAAATTTTTGTATAATTTTCTGATCGTAAAAAGTGTGTGAGAAAGTAATTAAAAAATTAAAAAAAAATAAAAATTATATCTTATAGTTGTCCGAAAATTACCATTTTCTTGTAAAAAATTCCTCATTTGTGCCCGCATATTATATAAAAATTTCAAAAGTTTGCGTTGGGTACTTCATATAAATATTTACGAAAATATGTATAAAAATTATTAAAATTCATTTAAAGGCGTTATTTGGGGCGGAGCTATTTAACTTCGACATCCGAAGACTTTTTGGTACAATGTCATCAGAGAATGAGTCAACTAATAAATTATAGATTTCATTAAGCATATAAACCATAATTTTCAATACTATCGATACTATTTCGATATTGAAAACTGGTGTTTTGCTTTGGAAACAGTAGAAAAAAAAAAGGTTTGCCTAGAAAACAGCAACATTCTTTGGTATCGAAATGTAACGACTGTTATATAATGATTTTTATTCAAACATTTTCACCACTTTCAAGGAAGGATAATAAGAATAAGTATTTATTCTTTTTACTATGCTAATATTGATGATTCATAGCAAGATTTAAAATTTAATCAGTTCTTAAAATTTTGGCATATTATCTGGAATGTGTAGTAATAGAAATTTTTTTATTTAAAATTTATACTACTAGAATTTTTTTGTTTATCCTTATGGTATATTACTGAGGCTGTTTAATTCGAAGATAAATATTAGCGAAATATACATAATTTGAGTTAAAAGAAAAAATAGAAAGCTGATAATATTCGATGTTATTTTGTACTTTAAAATATATTTCTGCAATTTTGAACTGTTTAATATTTAATTAAGTATTTTTTAATAAATAAATATTAGTTAAAAAATGGAAAATTTACCAGGATATTAAAATATTGTAAAGACATAGCTAATTTTTTGCGAAATTTTATATGCAAATACATAGTTGTGTTCAGAGATTTAGGCCACACTATAAAGAACAGTTACTTTTTATGGGGGAAAAAAGCTGACACTTGATAATGTATTATATTATTTTATGTATAAAAATAAATAGTTTTTTTCTGCAACCCCTTTTTTCCCGCAAGAAACTTCCACAATAATCATTATTTGGTATTATCTTTTTTAGATGACATCGTAAGAAATAAAAATCATTCACTAAAACGAATTTGTTTCCGGTCGCAGAGTTTAGCAATAACATACGCATGCGCGTCTACACGATGCAAAACAGAGCACATCATTCATGAAGAAGTTTGAAACTATTAACTATAATTTCTGTTTATAAAAACTGGTGAGAAACGTTTTTAATTAAATTGTTTCTGATCACTGTCGTTGCATTTTGATATCGAAGAATGTAGTTTTGTTTCTATACCAAAAATATTCTTTCCAGTTCTTGTATACCACGACAACAACAAATTTTGAGATTAAAACTGTATTGCCAGCGTTGAGAATGATGTCCATGTGTTCATTAAAATTTAAAAACCAGCAGTTCTGTAAGTTTATATTCCCAAAATTCTTCAGGCATCGAAGATGAGTAGCTCCGCCCCAAATAACGCCTTTAAATGAATTTTAATAATTTTAATACATATTTTCGTAAATATTTATATGAAGTACCCAACGCAAACTTTTGAAATTTTTATATAATATGCGGACACAAATGAGGAATTTTTTACAAGAAAATGGCAATTTTCGCGCAACTATAAGATATAATTTTTATTTTTGTAAAATTTTTAATCACTTTTTCATACACTTTTTACGATCAGAAATTTATACAAAAATTTCCAGATATTCATCTTTGACATCTGTATAAACTCAATTAATAGCATATAATTCGGTTTGGTAGTTTTTGAGAAAATGAGGTTTTTAAAAAATAGAAAAAAAAATTTTATCTCATAAAATATCAATATTTATAAGGTGATAATAAGGGAAATACATTATCAGATAAGCAGCCACACATGGGAAAAAAATCAAGAAATTTGATTGAAAGGCATGTTTCCAATGCTTATCCGGCTATGCCCTTTGAACAATAGTAAAACGGATACATCTTTATTTAATCCCAAGCGATCGATTAAGAAAAGTTAAACAATTCAAGACGTACAATAGGGACAAAACAATGATGAAAATTAAAAGTCGATTTGAAAACAGCACAAATAAAGAATTTCGATAGATCGGAGGAAAAAAAAATAAATAAAGATACTTCACCCTAACGCAGCTCTTCTGAATCTTTTATCTTTCATGTACCCCTTTCTCAGACATTTCATTTGAGTGTACTTCCATTTTTCAGAAACAACTCCCCCACCCCCACCCCCCTTCTACTCAACTAGGTAGCGTAAAATTGCTTTTTTCATCAGTAATCTGCTTATTCCAACATATACTAAATCGTTACAAATTACAATTAAATTTCTAACATGCTTGTGCTACTCTGAATGGGTCTAATCGACCCACAGCTATAATTTGTTTTATACGATTCGAACCAGAACTTTTTTCATAAAGAAAGTTAAATAAAGGATTCAGAGAAATAAGTAAATTAAATACAGGGTGATTATAATTAAAGTCCGAGATTTAAAACGCTCTAAAAAGCGAACCACTCATTAGAATGACGTCAAAATTTAACAGCGTATTATTGAAGAAGGGGGAAAGAACATGAACCAAAAATAGTTCTAAATTTGAGTGACAGATGGCGCTGTAAGCGTCAGTATATGTAAATTAAAATACCTGGCATGCGCACGACAATTTCAGGTGTTATAAAAGCGTTGGGTAAACGGCGTTTGCTCATTTCGCTTTTCAGACGTTGGCCATGAGTGTCTCAATGAAGGATCGTGCTCTGCTTGTAAAGCTTTATTACAAGAACGGTGATTCTGCACCAGTGGCTCTGCAGAAGTTCAGGACTCTCAAGGGTATGAAAAAAGGCGCTGGACCGATGACTGTCGGAGGTCTGGTGAAAATGATGCAAACATTCGAAAATACAGGTTCGTTTTATGTGCAGTCTGGTAGAGGAAGGAAAAGATGTGATTCGGCTGTAGTTGTAGAAGTGGCCACAGCAGTTCAGGAAGAGTCTAGCGGTGGTGAGCAACCATGCAGTGCACGGAGAATTGCCCGAACATTGAAGAGACCTGTGAGCACGGTACATATCATTCTACGAAACATCCTGCAATGCTATCCGTATAAAATTTGCCATGTGCAGGAGTTGTTCCCTTCTGACCTGCCAGCAAGAGAGCGTTTTGCTTTGGAATTTCTCGCTCGCATGGAAGTGGACAATGATTGGCCGTGGAAAATTCTACGAACAGACGAAGCCCATTTCCACCTGACGAGATATGTCAATACACAGAATTGCCGAATATGGGCAACAGAAAATCCACTCGCAACAAACCCAGTACCACTTCATCCTGCAAAGGTCACTGTGTGGTGCGGATTTACGGCTTCATTTATCATAGGGCCGTATTTTTTCGAGGAGACGGGTGCTTTAGGTCCTGTTACCGTTACCGTTAATGGTCAGCGCTATGAGTCTCTTTTGCGTAATGACGTCATTCCAGCTCTGCAACAGCGTCAATGTCTGGATAGTATCATTTTTATGCAAGATGGCGCTTCTCCGCACATTGCAAATCGAGTGAAGCAATTGTTGAGGCGGCATGTCGGAAATGCTAGAATTATCAGTCGTCATTTCTCTACAGCCTGGCCAGCCCGATCACCTGATCTTAATCCGTGTGATTTCTGGCTGTGGGGTTATCTGAAAGATATTGTGTTCAATACTCCGATTGCCAACGTAGCTGAATTAAAGACACGCATTGCGCAACATATTCTGAACTTGACCCGGATACACTTCGAACTGTTGTGGAACATGCTGTTTCCCGATTTAATCTTGTTGCACACAACGATGGACAGCATATTGAACATGTTTTGCGCCAGTCTCACCAAACTTAAAAACCGATTGGATGGATGCTTTTTATGCGGTTTTTGGCCTCAGGACAATTAAAAACCGATTAGATAAATGCTTTTTATGCGGTTTTTGGCCTCAGGACAATTAAAAACCGGTTAGATGGATGCTTTTTATGCGGTTTTGGCCTCACGACAATTAAAAACCAATTGGAGGGATGCTTTTTATGCGGTTTTTGGCCTCAGGACAATTACAAAAACCGATTTTTCCCATCCGATGTGGTACGACCTTGCCGTGGTGGACGGGCTTACGTAACTAACAGTATCACACGCGTACAGTCATGCACACTGAACAGTACAGTTGGTTTATATCGGGTAACTTACGCCTTAGCCGTTGTTTTACGATTTGTCCTTTGTAGTCGAAATTCTGACCCTTACAGCGCCATCTGTCGCTAAAATTTGGAATTTTTTTGGTTCATATTCTTTCCCCCTTCTTCAATAATACGCTGTTAAATTTTGACGCCATTCTAACGAGTGGTTCGCTTTTTAGAGCGTTTTGAAACTCGGACTTTAATTATAATCACCCTGCATATTAAAATGTTTTAAATAACAATTCTGCTGTGAAATGTTTTTATCAAGATTGAGTAAATTTTGAACAGGGTAGAAAGGTTAACCCATTAACGCCCAGCGTCTTCGTTTGAGGACGGTTACAAAAACAGCAAGAAAGCGGTTTTCCCACCAGTAAAGAGGAAGAAAAATGTATACCATATTTCACGAGACAGAATACTTGATAAATTTAGATAAAAGTTAATTTGCTTTTAAGAGAGGTCGGAAATACAAAATTTAAATTTTAGCGAAAAAAATAATTCGGGCGTTAATGGGTTAAACACAAAATTTTTTTTAATGGAATTAAACGTCGCATTTTTTATGAGGGTTTTATGCACCCTGTTTTATAAAACTAAGAAAAATATACTTATTTTGGTAGTAAACAAAACTTACACCATACCGTGAATAATGGATAAATAAAAATTGTTGGTGCATATAATTTTCATGAATCTCGAAAGTTGAATTTTTCGAAATCTTCGCTATGTTACGAAATAACTTGCAGACTCTTTAGATTTCCAGGGTAAATGGCAGTGGCATTAATATAAAAAAATATCTTAATAATTTTTCTTCAAAATTTTTTAATTTCTTCTAAGAATAAAAACAGAAAAAAAGTTAAAAACCTCGGTAGAGGTGTCCCGCAGCAGGATTTGAAGATAAAAAAAATATATTTAACACAATGTTAATAGAGGAAAATGGCAGAGTAATTGTTATTTGTAGTTATCGTCAGATGAAATTATTTTGATTTACTTTCTTCTATCTTTACAAGAAGGAAGTATTGGATTCTGGAAAATTTTCATAACAAGGTTTTCGACGAAATTACACAATTTAAGTGTCGAGAACCCGAAAAACTTATTTTTACAAAATCTCTGTCTGTGAGTCTGTCAATCAGTCTGTATGTGAAGAAAATTGTGAATACTCTATTTCAAGAACTAATTCATAAAATTTTGGGTTCTATTAGACCTTTATATGAACTAGGTCTGATTAGTTTTTGGTATATGTCGCTTAACAGGTAGCGCTCCTATGCTACATTATTCACAATTTCCACAATATCCATATTCCAAGAACTAGCGCATTTATTTTCTTAAAACTTTAGATTTAGTTAATACTTGATACAATGTAGTAATCATTACGTTTTGGCGCTCAACAGGTAGCGCTGCTATGCTGTCGTTTGAGGATTTCCGCAGCAGCACTATCTCAAGAATTACTGCACGGATTTTCACCAAACTTCAGATTCTATAAATTTACATGAGTGAAAAATGTTTACATTTTGGTATGAATTGCTCAATAGGTGGAGCTGGTATGCTGCCTTATCATGATTTCCTCAACAGCTCTATCTTAAGAACTAACGCACGGATTCACCGAAATTCAGACTCAGATAACTCTTGACATGAAGGGATTTTTTTTTTTTTACATTTTGTTGTAAATCCTTCAATAGGTGGCGCTTCTATGCTGTTTTTTCTTATTTTTGCAGTAGCTCTATCTCGAGAATTAATGCACGGATTCTCATCAAATTTCAGATTTAGTTAATCTTTGATATAATATGATTCTATTTGCATTTTTGGTGTCAATCACTGAATACGTGGCGCTGCTATGCTGATTTTTTTCTGATTCCCGCAGTAGTCTTATCTCAAGAACTAATGCACGAATGATTATCAAACTTCAGATTCAGGTTTACCTTGATAAATACTATTTCTGATGGTGTAATTCGCACAATGGGTAGCGCTTTTATTCTGCATTTCGCCCGATATTCGAAATAGTCATATTTCAAGAACTAATAATGCATGGAATTTCACACCATTAGAATCCTCACAATGTACATATATTGCCGTTTAATTTTGACACTATGATAGCAAATTTTGAAGTATTAGCATGTATTTGATTGAAGAAAGTTTTGGGATTGCCACATCTGACTACATTTTAAAGTGTTTGAAAACAAAGTCGTCAATATGTATAATAATGATTGGTAAAAATAATTTAGTCTTAATTTATTTAAGTTTTATTTTAAAAAAGGTAACTTAATTCTATTTATAATTTATTGTAATAACTAATTATTATACGCTTAAAAAATTATGTCAATGTTTTTTTGTTTTTGAAATCATATATTTTAAAGCCTTTTAAATCATTCTATTTAGAACTAGTCAAATGTGGCAAACCCAAAACTTTCCTCTATCTTATGCATGTTGATACTTCCTGAAAAATGCAGCATAGCAGCACCATCGGTTAGGTTGTTAAAATATATAACAGCAAAATTTCATGTAACCGTGGAAGGTTAGATGAGTTTTTGCTGTTATCGTTAAATGAAAAGTTCTTGGAATACAAATCTATTAGAAAAACCTTAGTAACTTAGTTTTTACAGTGTATGAAAACAATTGATATTTAGTCCTACTTTTAAGTACGCTGCCATTTTTATTCTAGAAAAAATAGTAATTTGATTTTTTTTATCTTAAATTTTTATGTTTTTTTAACACACAAAGTATATTTCGCTATTTTATATTAAAAAGTTCAAAGCAATTAAATTATCTAAATTAAAAACAGCTGCAATTGATTTTTTGTTTATGTAGTAGAGTTTATTGTTTTACAACAGCTTTCGGAGAAGATGATCTGCAGAGCCTCTATCAGATTATTCAAACTTTTGAGCTGTTCACCAGAAGTGTAACTTTGAATTTTTTAAGCGAACATTTTTACATTAAAAACATTATTTTTTTAAATGAATTTATAGCAAAATAAAATATTTCAGAGCAGTTGAGGGAATGTTTCCTCATTCCTTCTTTCTACAATTTAAATTTTATGTAGGCAATCTATATTAATAAAAGAACAAAACGCTCTGTCTGTGTGTGTGTGTGTGTGTGTGTGTGTCTGCGATGGCTAGCAAAATCTACAGCATGTACGAGGCTCAAAATTTTTTTCAGAGTAGCCCCAAATCTCTCCTGATGCACCTGAGCTTCAGAATTTCGAAATTCTGTTTATTAACTGAGTAATTAATTAAATTCCAAAGATCACTCTCATAAAAAATCGCCTTTTTTCTTCTTCTTTTTCCCCTTCATTTAGTTATGGTTGGTTGGTTGCATAAAATTTTCGCATAAATAATTAAAAAAGCTCGAACAGACCTTTAAAATTCATAGACTGGCAAACTGTCAGTTTAAATGATGATTTTTTATCACAGCGGTTGTAAACCATGGAGGAAAAAGATAGGTGGTGGTGAAGTAAACCGAAAAAAGGGTTGCAATATTAAACCATTTATCGCTCAAATTTTAATGTCTCAAACAAAAGCATGTGGAAGGGATTTTGTATTAATAAGACGAACTGAAAGAAATGAATTACAGCTGAAGCATATTTTACGAAGAAATAGTAATTTTTTAAAATGTTTTTTTTTCGATTATATTATTTATTTTAATAAAATGTTTGCTTTTAAAATAATTGAAATTGATAAATTCGAAATAATTAAATGTCAAAATAAAATTAAATAAAATATTGAAAACATTTGATTTGAACTAAAAATTGCGTTACTAAAAGTTTTTTTTTTTCAGAACTTTTTAATACTTTATAACGTAGATGAAAAATGTTTATGATTTAAAACATATTAATAATTCTATGCCAATATATAAAATATATTTATGAAAACATTCTTTTAAAATCATGCGCGAAAACTTAAATAACAAATATTAGTCTAAAATTTAGATTTCAGAGTGCAGACGATTTTAAGACATTAACGAAAGAATGTTAACTTTTCAAGCAAAATTTTAAATGATGCTTCTATATTGATATTTCAAAGTCATATGATAAAAATAATCACATATTCTTGCCTATGATTGATATATTTGTATCTTTTATGCATTCCGATCGTGTATTACAGTCAATAATGGCTCAAAACATTATTTTACGGGTAAATATCAACACTTTAACACGAAACTAACGCAATCGTTGGATACATGTTCCCTCCCGTGTTTCTCCTTGCTCATTTTAAGTATTTTTAGAGCTTAATATTAGTTGTTGCTTTTAAAACCGATTTTTCACAAAGTCAGCTACGACATATTTCAGGCAATGCATTTCTGCATGCTTCCAGTTAATGATAAAATCATACAAATTTAAAGTTCGTTTAATATTGTTAATACGGACCCGGGCAACGCCGGGCGGGTCAGCTAGTTGGGAATAATTAGAGTAGAATCACTACTTTATACATATTACTAGGCATACATTAATTATTACCAGAATTTGGAGCATGTAATTGAGTTTAAAAAACAATTGTAAGCTATTTAAGAATATTTGAAAATTAGACTGAACAACTAAAAAAACAAGAACAAGAATGAGCAAGAATGCTGTATTCATAAATTCAAATGATTCTGATTGTGTTGCATTCTTTCTTTGCACTGTTTTCTAATTTACAATAAACTTGTGCAAAATATTCCTTTGAAATTAAATGTATCGAAAGCTCGATAAATGTATGATAACATTGACACCTCTGTGCAGTATCAAAGTTCCTAGGCAATTTATAAAAATCTGTTATACTGTGGGAAAACATTTTAACTATTGAGAGAGATTGTTATTCTCACAGATGCTTTTTATTGCTGCATTAAGAGTACACTAATCTTATTGGACCGTTCTTTACAGATTTCTGCTCACATTTTAATATTTTAGAATGATTTTATTTTGCATAGTGTACATGAGGTAGATGCCCGACGTTGTGCATTTTCGGGGGCCCTTCACAAAAATACCTTTGATAAGAATTGTTCTCTTTATAAAGTTTTTAATGAAACAGGTCCCTTCACAAAATGAAAAACATAATTTTCATACATTTAATTTTGTTAAAAATATAATTATATAAACAATTTCACCAAAGAGGCAATCTAGTCCAAACTGGAATAACTAGATTTCATTTTGTTACATAATATTATTTGTCCCAAAATGGGTACTAAAATTCTAAAAAGCTGCATCAGCTTCTTGACATTCTCATTTTTATGTACTTAGAAGTTTTAGTAACATTTTATTTTAAGTTACGTAACAGAACTATGAAAACGGTATAATATTTAATGCTATATTTATTAAAGACTTTTAGGTTGCTTTCATTACAAAATGTAAAAAGTTACCTATTGCAGCCGTCCGGAGGAAAGCACTTCCAGAAAATTTTGGTATATTTTCACCGATCATGACCCCAGACCCCAAAACCACCCTCCGTTCAAATGTTGACATATATATATACAGGGTGTTTCTAAATTCATGGTACAAACTTTAAGGGGTGATAGTACACATCAAGACAAACAATATTAAATAGGACATCAAGGGTCCCAAACGTTTTCCGAAGGAGATAGGCGACATTAAAGTTTAGGGTCCAAAAATTCAAATGATTATCAAAAACAGAAAAATTGGTCGATTCGTTTGCGGTTTTCACTAAAACTATTCTTTATGTCAGTATTGTCTTGAAAATAAATTATAAAGATAAATTTCAAAAAATGCCGATAGAGGGCGCTTTAGACTTTGGAATAACGAACAACTATTTTTTACCATAATTTTTTTATTCTCATTATTTTTTTAGAAGCTTAGACATAAACTTAAATTTTAAGCTCAAAATCTAAATCGTTGGGAGTAGTTAAGTAGCGCAAACTGAACTGTGGGGGAGGTTCAAATTTCAAATGATTATAAGAAATGGAAAAATTGGTCAATTGATTTGCAATTTTCACTAAAATTATTCTTTATGTCTGTATTATCTTGAAAATAGATCATAAAGATGAAATTAAAAAAGTGCCGATAGAGGGCGCTTTAGACTTTGGAGTAACGTACAACTATTTTTTATCGTTATTTTTTGCATCTCATAAAGTTTTTTTAAGAAGCTTACACATAAACTTAAATTTTCAGCTTAAAATCTAAATCGTTGGAAGTGGTTAAGTAGCGTAAACTGAGCTGTGTTCAATGGGGGTGGGGAGGTGCAAATTTCAAATGATTTTAAAAAACGGAAAATTTGGTCGATTTTTTGCGGTTTTCGCTGAAACTATTTTTTATGTCAATATTTCCTTTAAAATAAATTGTAAAGATAAATTTCAAAAAACTCCGTTAGAGGGCGCCTTAAACTTTAGTGTAATTAACAACTTTTTTAACTGTTATTTTTTACATCGAATTAAATGCTCGTAAAAGCTTAGAAAGCGTAAATTTTGAGCTCAAATTCTAAATCGATGGGAGGGTTAAGAAGTGCAAACTAACTATGTTCATTAGTTGAAATGTTACTCTCCCCAACTCTCGAACACAGTTCAATTTTCCGCTACTTAATTACTCACAACGATGCAGATTTTGAGCTCAAAATATAAGTTTTAACTTTTACAAGCATTTAATTAGATACAAAAAATAATAATTTATTATAATTGTTGGTTACTCTAAAATTTAAGGCGCCCTCTGAAGGCTGTTTTTGAAAGATATCTTTAAAATTTATTTTCAAGTAAATATTGACATAAGGAATAGTTTTAGCGAAAACCGCAAACGAATCGACCAATTTTTCCATTTTTTATAATCATTTGAAATTTGAACCTTCCCACCCCCATTGAACACAGTTCAGTTTGCGCTACTTAACCACTCCCAACGATTAAGATTTTCATCTCAAAATTTAAGTTTATGTCAAAGCTTCTAAAAAAATTTATGACATGCAAAAAATAACGGTAAAAAAATAGTTGTACGTTACACCAAAATCAAAAGCTCCCTCTATCGGCATTTTTTTTAAATTTTATCTTTATAATTTATTTTCAAGATAATACTGACATAAAGAATAATTTTAGTGAAAATTGCAAATCAATTGACCAGTTTTTTCGATTTTTATAATCATTTGAAATTTGAACCTTCCTCTATACTTCATTTTGTCATACTATAACTAACGTATTTAGGAACCGATTTGAATTAAACTTGGTATGTACATAGTACATTCAAATGTCGCGACCGAGTTCGTTGGCCAGCATCATCCGCCATCTTGTTCCAAAATGGCAGCCATTTAAAATTTGTTAAAAAATTTAAAATTTAAAATTAAATACCGAAAAATTAAAAGTTGAAAAATATTTCTATTTTATGGGTTAGATCCTAAAACACCGATTCTAGAACACTTTTTACTTTGTCTATATCTTAAAAAATAATTGAGTTATAGCACTTTGAATTTTTCTTATGGCTGACATTTTGAAACGATCTGATTTTTGTCACGTGATAAAACTCGTATTTATAAATCAATTTGGATGTAACTTGGTTTGTACATAGTATATAATAAAGCCTGGACCGAGTTCGTTAACCAGTTCCATCCGCCATCTTGTTTCAAAATGGCGGCCATTTAATTTTTTTTTATTTAAAATTTGAAATTAAGTACAAAAAAGTGAGAAATTGAAAAAGATTTTTTTTTATACATTTGACCTTGATACAAAGATTCCAAAGATTTTTTTGTTTCGTCTGTATCTTAAAAAAATGTCTGAATTACAGTACTTTTAATTTCTAGTGTTGCTCACATTTTGAAACGATCTGATTTTTGTCACGTGATAACACTCGTATTTATAAATCAATTTGGATGTAACTTGGTTTGTACATAGTATATAATAAAGCCTGGACCGAGTTCGTTAACCAGTTCCATCCGCCATCTTGTTTCAAAATGGCGGCCATTTAATTTTTTTTTATTTAAAATTTGAAATTAAGTACAAAAAAGTGAGAAATTGAAAAAGATTTTTTTTTTATACATTTGACCTTGATACAAAGATTCCAAAGATTTTTTTGTTTCGTCTGTATCTTAAAAAAATGTCTGAATTACAGTACTTTTAATTTCTAGTGTTGCTCACATTTTGAAATGATCTGGTTTTCGTCACGTGATAACACGCATATTTATACACCGATTTGGATGAAACTTAGTGCGTAGATAGGACATATTGATGCCTGAATCGAGTTCGTTGGCCAGTTCCAACCGCCGTCTTGTTTGAAAATGGCGGAATATTATTATTTTTTTTAATTTAAATTTTAAAATTAGGTGAAAAAAAGTAAGAAATTGAAAAAAGATTTTTCTTTTGTGTTTTGACCTTGATACAAAGATTCCAGATCATTTTTTGTTTCATCTATATCTTGAAAAAAGACTGAGTTTTAGCACTTTCAATTTCCAGTGTGATTGACATTTTGAAACGGTCTAAAATTTGTCACGCGTTAACACGCATATTTATAGACTGACTTCGATATAACTCCGTATGTTCATTGTACGTACCAATGTCTTCACCGAATTCATAGGCAAACTTTATCCGCCATCTTGTATCAAAATGGCGGCCATTTAAATTTGTCAAAAATCTTTTAAATGTATAATGATGTATAAACAAAAAGTAAGAAATTGAAAAAAGGTTCTTTCTAAACTGTTTATCTTAATAATGAATTCCGGAGTATTTTTTGCTTTGTCTTTACCTTAAAAAACTCCTGGGATATAGCAGTTTAAATTTCTAATGTAGGTGATTTTTTTTTTTTAAGTCAATTTGGCCGCGACAGCACTCGTATTTATTAATCGATTTCCATGTGAGCGTGCATATTCACATAAATTAAGGTATCGATCAAACTCATTGGGTTTTTTTTATCCATCATGCTGCTTTAAAATGGATATCGTGGAATTTGGCGACCCTATAAATCGCTTAAAATAAAACCAGGTTGAATAAAAGAGGACTAATTTTTTTTAAATTCCTATAAATATTCAGTATTGACAACAACTAGTATTCAATCTTATATAATCGTGTTCCACTATTTTGAGCTTCGTATAATTGATAAATATAACTTAATTTAAAATAAATATGAAAGCTACCCCTTCCTCCCGGCACTCCCGGCAGGATTTTTTAAATCTGATTAAAGTAAAATGTTATTCTTTCTAAGTATTATTTTTTCAGTCAACACTAACTATTTAACAGGAAAACAAATTATTTACACCTCGGTAACATTTAAGAGTTTGACAATTTGATTAAATAGATTTAGTATTCATCTGTTATATTTTGATATTTCTATAAAATTAGAAATGCTTTTAAATTAAAGATAAAATCAATTTTATAACTGCAAAGCTTTTAGTACCTATAAAAACAATACTTCAAATTTAATTTAAGCCAGAAAAATTAATGATTTTCTTCTCTTGATGGGCGATATAATAAGCTAATAAATATTATATCTAATACTTCTTTCATTAAAATAAACTAAAGGTAGTAGCGATGCAATTTAGAAATCGAAACTTGAAACTAAAAGTTACAAAGGACATCACATACAAAGGAAATTACATACAAAAGAGCACATCTTTAGAGATAACTTTTTTATAGTGAAAAACAAAAGAAAGAAATTATTTTTTTCTTTTTTACATTTTATTACTTTTATTTTGATGGGAATTCAGCAAGCCAAAAGGAAAGACAAGAATTTAGAAAAAAATATTGGGCACATCTGTGGCCAGTAAGTACACTACATGGCCATAGATGACCGCCCACTTGCGATTTTAGGCATTTTGTTAATTATCTAGAAAAATACATAAGGAATTATCCTGAAACTCCTAATGGTTAAATATAATAGTACAAGTCAGACATTTCCAAGAAGATTTTTTCCCGAAACTCCATAGGGGACCGTCAACAAATTAAAAAAGAATGAATATATTTTGGATAACTCTGTCAAAACTCGCGTAGCAAAAGCGCTTAAACTGTATATTATGATTAAGTGGCTTATAGTTATAAACTGTGTTCATTTTTATGTCGATAGCATGTATACTCGTAGAAAATAGAAGGTTTTTATAAAAACAATCCCAAATTTTTCCAAGATTTTTGCTTATAATTTGCAGAGTTCTTAATATAAAGTAACATTCTTTACTGAAAATATGACACATAAAATTACTCACAATACCCTGTAATCAAAATTAAAATATAATAAAAACTGTATGAAAAATGAGTAAGTTCACTAAATACTTTTTCACAGCGCATGCGTCAACGATATCAAAATTTCATTTGCATATTATGTTAGCTAAATATGTAGAGCAACTTTTGCGAAAGTCTCAAAATCACAACTTGAAAATTCTCAAAATAATCGTCAATAGAATAAGTTAAAAATCCGTTATTCCCAAAATGGAGCAAAAACAAGAGGGGTTGTATCCATATATTCATAGTGTCAATATAGAATACACGATATGGGACGTATACTACATTTGGATAAAATCCCCCATTTTTCGCTTCATTTTGGGAATAACGGATTTTCAACTTATTCTATTGACTTTCTATTGATTTCCCGATAAGTTTGATTAAGAGTGTAAACAATAACCCTGATTACAAATTATGAAAAAGGAAGTTATGAAAAATAATAAAAGAAAAATTTTATTGGTTATTCTTTTTTATAAACCAAAAATATTGAAATATCCATTGGTGGCTTATCGGTATAAAATTCATGTCACACTAAATTAATTTAACACTTGATTCGGAGAACATTTATTGTGTAAAAATGCATTATATGGGGGGGGGAAGCAAGAAAAGATGATATGTTTATCCGTTTACAAAACGTTTTGAAGATTCTGCAAATATGTATGTATAATAGTTTGCGAAATTAGCTACTTATTAAAATATAAAAGATACAACAGCAAAATGACAAAGCGAAGGGAAATGTCTCAAATCTGCTCTCTTCAGTTCATTTTTACAAACTACGTCATATGCTGATATCCGCAGATATTTGTAAAAGTCTTATTGTCCTACGAATGTCGCTGGATATCGCTGAATTTGTAAAAGCAACATGACTTTTACAACATTGGCCAATATTCAAAATAAAATATTAAAAATTATGTTTCTTAAAAAAGAAAAACATATTAAACAGTTTTTTAGCATATTATATCTGTATTGCAATGATATAAATAACACAAACAACAGTTTTAAATGTTTCATTTTAAACAATAATTTTACGTTACGTAAGAAATATCGGTCATTGTCATAAATTCAATGTGCGATATTCAGCGACATTCAGAATATTAGTAGGAACAATCGGCCAATATCTGTGTGCTACTTGGAATGTAGATGTAAATAAATGTCAATGTTTGTTTCCAGTACTTTTTTTAAAGTAGAAATATACTTTAAAGTACCATACTTTAAATAGCAAAATACTTTAAAGTATCATACTTTAAATAGAAATATACTTAATCAAATGTTTTTAAAAGAAAAATAAAAGTAAAAATATTATATTTTGATATAATCCACTAAGATTTGCGAATTTCTACCACTTTTGAAATATTTAGAAGAAATCATAGCAAATATATGTATGTTATTCATTCTTCTCCACACAAGAAAGATATCGGTGACCAAAATGTTATAATTCAATCCTGAAAAACATTAATGTATTTAGAATCAAATAATTTTATTAAATTATAAAATTTTTAAAATCATTATCCGAGAAAATTCAAAATGTAATTATATATGTAATTTTAATTAATCGTAAATATAAATTAAATACTTTATATTTTCTCTTAATAAGCTGCTATAATCTTATCCCGTGTAATTTTCGAAAAGTTTAATTATGGAGAAAACATTTTACATTTTAACCAGATTTTCTTTTTAAGCATGAAGAAAGAATCCTAAAATTAAGTTAAAATATTCAAAAGTCATTTTCTAAATATAGATTAGCTTTAATGGTCCGAGTAAAGTAAATAAGTGTTTGCTTTATCTGAAAAGATTGTTTAAGATAGTGAAACAATTTCTGTTATATAACACTGACAAAATAATGAAGAAAAAAAATCAAACTGAAAACAGATGGCCAAATAAAATTGAAGAGAAACGAAGTAAAAAGATAAAAAAAGGAAACAATTCGAAATAAATTACAAAGAAAGTTTTAATAAACTATAACAAAAAAATTTGTAGTTACGCGTCAGTGGTTATCAACCCGGCAATTTAACAGCGGCGAAGATTCTGCATTTGTAAAACTTAAGGATTTTTAATGAAAAAAATCAGATGTTTTTGCATACATTTCATGCTGTCTGCTTTCAAAATGACTCCAGAAAATTGGTTTATATCTGCAATAAAATCCGTTCTTATTTTATAGTCTTTCTTAACTCTAAAAATAAAACACTTGGGCATTCATCTTGCGATAAAAGCTAAACAAATTTGAAACAAAAATAAGAGAACAAAATATCATTGTGGATTTATGTTTTTTTATTTATTTAATATGTATAAGGTTTCACAATAAATATAAGGAAAATGCTTTGCTATATTTTATTAAGATTTATTTCAACTAGCAGGGATTAGCTTTTAGTTTAAATCGACATTTTATTTTCACTGTAACATTCTTGTTGTTTGAGATACAATTAGCTTGACCCTTAGTCATAGTGGCCAAGAATAACCTACCATTCGATTTTTTTTCGAGCATGCAATATACCCCAATGCTCTTCTTCACCACGAAAACAATAGAATACAAAATTTAGTCAAAGTCGTTAGAGTCGTTTTGTAGATAAAATTATCTTGACCCACGATGATCCAAAAATGACTCGCTAACCGATATTTATCGAACATATGATTAATCCCAATGGTTTTCTCGTGCTGGGAAACATTATAGAGAACAAATTGTCAACGTCGCCCAAGTCTTTTTTTAAGATACGATTAGCTTGACTCTGACACATTATGACCAAAACTGAGTCGCTTTTAAATATAATTAATTTGACCTTGTCCTAAAATGACCCAAAATTATACATTAATCGAATTTTTTTGAATATGTAACCTCGCCGTATGCATTTTTCGTGACCGAAAACGGTAGGATTCAAAATTACATCAAAATAGTTACAGCAGTATTTTAGATAAATTTTACATACATAGATAGACCGACATACATGCACACACACACAAAATTGGACCTTATTCAAGTACAAAAATAACTTCACTTTTCTTCTAATTATTTATAATCATTAAATGTAATGTTTTTCCAAGACATTTTAGAACTAGATTTTGTTAATGGAAATATTTTTTAACATAGTTTTTCACGAAATTTTGTAGCTTAAAAGAAATCATTACAGGGAATCTTATAAAACCAGATAAATTTATTTAAAGCAACGATAAAGGCTTAGGCAGCGAGCTGAAGATATTTAAATAAAAATTATTCAAACTGAACCTAAATCACTTAAAAGTTTATATCCATTCTGCTTAAGAAAGTCGCTTTAATAACAATGTAAGTGCATTCCAGTAATCATTCAGTCATAATAAGATTTTTTTTTCCCTTTGACGAAATTTCGGGCCATATATTACATTACGATTTAAAGGATGGGAAACCCAACTTGAGAGAATCACGTGAAAAACTTGACTTTCACAATTTAGCCACTTTATCGTTTTGTCATTTTTTTTTCTAAAAATATAGGAAACCCCACTTCTTTTTCCTTTCCATGTTTTTGTACATATGTTCAACTACTGCATGCTATATTTTGTTTTATTCAACTGTAACGCTTTTTTAGAAAATATTAATTAAAATATTGAAGATTTCGAAAATTTTGAATATTTAAGAGATTATATCTGCTAACAGCAACAATATCCCAATATTTGACTTGTCTTAGTAGTACACTTCCATAAGAAAAAGTCTGCGGGACTATTTCTCAAATAAAAAAATAAGTGCGTAAACCGACAAAATCGTTATTTTGATTTATTTTATGGCAACATGACAATGTAAAATAACAATACCCCATAGAAAGAAAAAAATTAATAATCAGGTAGTGTTATACTAACAGTTTATGCCAAAAGAATTTTGAGATATTCTTGTTTGCCAAAGATATAGCACTTCAAACCTACTAGCATTTCACTTTTCCTCAAAAACGGCATTCACAACCTTGAACTTTGACATTTCCTACAGGAAAGAGAAAAATTTTTCAAAGCTTCAAAATTGAACATTATTCATAATGTTCAATTTTGTCCAACATAAAACTATGAATAAATAGTACTGTACCTTGTTAACACCGTGTTATGTTCATTTTGTAATTTTAAAGAAAAGTAGGGATTAAACAATAATGAATATTACTCTTTTATTATTATCTGCTTCAACTTTATTTTACGTACGATCATGTTTTTAATATATTTAAAATATTTTGTTAAAGAAACTAGAAAAAAAAACTATTTTTTTAAAAAAGTTCAAATCAGCTAAAAAGCTTTTATGGGTCTTTGTTGCACTTTATTCATGATAGAATCCACAGATAAAATTATAATACTAAACGTGTAATGCAACAAGAATAGATTGAGCGTAAAATGTTACATTTCATAATTTAATTATTATAACTTGTGATATTGCTAATTTATTGTTCAGATATTTTACTATTGCTGGTGCTCAAATTACTACATAACATGGATTCCTGTAATTCTAATTTTAAAATTTGCAGTATGCCATCGAAATTCCTATTAAAGACTAAGAATTTCCCTAATATATTAAAAGCTTAGAAACTCCGACCAAAATTACAACTGCTGGCAACATTGTTGCCAGCGGTTCTTGCCGTAAAATTGCAACAAAATTAGGTGTGATAAATAAATTTACATCTAATTTTACAGCCATTTTTACGGCAAAAACTGCTGGCAACATTGCTGCCAGCAGTTGTTGCTGTAAATTTAACGGATTTTTTTTTACAGTGTAGAAGAAAATGAGATATACGTCGCAAGTTTTTTTGTTTACCCACTTTACCAGCAGCAGATATGGAGAAACAGAGGTTATACTTCGACTTATCTTGGGGTAAAAGTTGAAGTTGTTTTAACACATTCAGCATTTTAATCATGGTTTTCGGCACATAACCTTTGAAATAAAGGGCTGATTTAACACAGAATTTATATTAATGTTATTTTTTGCTGTTCAAAAGAAAAATAAGTATATAAGGTAATCATAAACAGATCCTTATTCAGGTACTCTTCATGGAAATTATTTTATGTATAATTAAACATACACAACAATTCTGTGACACGCTTAAAGGGTTAATGTATTAAAATCCTTTTATTTTAAATTTGTTTAAAAATATCATGCTTTCCATTTTAGAAGGATTAATACTTATACTCTGAGATTAATATAGAATTACTTAATTTAATTGTAAATTATAATTTTGAAATTACTTTTGATTTTAGGACTTAATTGCTTTTTCAATACTATTTCGGAAAACTATAGAAGATACATGTTTAAATTAATTATTTTTTGATAAGAAAATTTCAGAAAATAATAGCTTTTTCATTTTTAAATCCATAAGAAATTTAAAAAGTAAAGCAAATAATATATTTTTCTGAATTATTCATATTTATATTCAGAAACCGAATATTCTTCAACAGTAACTTTTAAATAACCCTTAAGAAAATAAAGGATAAGACATATTGTAGCGTTTAGTTATTTTCTCATTGGCTTTTCAGCATTTTGTACTAAAAATGGAATTAATCTTTATAATAGCTATGAAAGAAAATCACCTATAATCACTTTCTTACAAACTTTAATCTATTAGAAATGATAGTGAAAGGGCTTGAAAGATACGGATTACATTGTTATACAGAGATCACAATAATTTCATGACTCTAGAAGAGCTATAACTAAGTTTAAAGACTCTTTGTTTTCCTCAAAGTTTATGGCGTAGGATTTAACCTAAGGACTAGTAACTTTAGAAAGAGGATAAATATCTATAATTTAAAATTCGTTAACAGGTTTTAAGTGTTTAGATTTACTCTATACTTTCAGATTTTATATGTAAAAATTAAAGTACTGCGAAAAAATATGGAGTTATAATTAATATATGTAGGTTTTCGTCATAACTTTAAAAAATATTAAAATTAGCAGTTATACTTAATCCGGATGTAACAAAACGAAACAAAAAATGAACGATTTTATGGAGATTTTACTGGTAATTGGGACGCCACTACATCTCAATGTTTTTTAACAGAAACATTTCTGTTAATGCCAGAAAATTTTACGTGTTTTCCTGGAATTTACAAAATCTTTGAGTTAAAAAACAATAAATTGTACTGGCGTTTCGATTACCAATCTCCGCAAAATCGTCCTTTTTTCCTGTGAACCTTTTAATTCATGATGCTATATACTAAAATGCAGTACGTTGACCATTACGTAGCATTAGGCTTTTGATGTTTACGGCAGTGTCTGAAAAATTCGTCTATATACATTAAATTAGTGATCATTTTTTAACAGATTATTTCCGTACACCTATAAAATTTGTTATATCCGTGAATCCTAAAAATGAAGGGAAATTCCAATTATTTCATTCACGCATACATACTAGCCTTATTAATGCTAAAATTCGAATTCATTTTAAAAACAAAAAAAAAATTGATAAATTAATATTTATAATTTAGTAAAAATTAGTCTGATGTGGCAATACCAAAATTTCCTTGTATCTCATACTTGCTAATACTTCAAAATCACAGTGACAGAAAAAAATGGCAAGGTATGCACATCATGAGATTCTAATGATAAGAAATTCCACACATTAGTTCTTGAGATATGACTGTCGCTAAAATCGTCTAAATCCTAGAAAATGTAGCTTAGCAGTGCCACATATTACACGATTAACACTAAAATTTAATGGACAACAACATGAGTCAACGTCTAACTAAATGACGCGTAAAATACCCCATAAGAGGGCATCTGTTGCGTGATATTCGGAGAAACATAATAAGCACGAATGTTTATCATGATAAGCATGAATCCGAAATTGGATGAAAATCCGTGTATAATTTCTTGAGATAGAGCTATTGCGGAAATCATAAAAAAAATGCATCATACCACCGTCACCTGTTGAACGATTCACACCAAAATGAAATGGATTGAGGTAGTCGTGAAAAATTGTGCATAGCAGCACCGCCTGTTCAGTGATTTACGACAAAAACTAATCAGCATCAATTTATCAGAAGGACTAACTGAATATAAATATTTATTAAATTCTGTAAATTAGTTCTTGCGATAGAGCCGCCACAATATTTGTGTCGCATGCAAGCAGACATTTTATAATTTTTTTTGTTGTTGTTATCTGTGACTCGTAAAACGTGTAGAGTTGGTAGGGATTTACGCAGAGAGAATTTTTCCTATCAACTTAAAGTAATCTGCTTCCACTAGAAAAAAATTGTAACAGAATAACACACAAAAATCGTTGTAAGAATGGAGTCATTCTACGTAAAATGAACAAATTAAAAAAAAGTCGTCGCTACATAGAAGCCTATTTTAACAAAATTTTATGCACATGTTTAATTCATACTGAAATAGAACTTTGAAAAAGATCATGGCGAAAAATAAGTTATTTTACCAATTTTGGCCACTTAAAAGAACTTGTGATACAGAATGCATGCAATCGTAAAAAGTTGCAAGTTTGAAGTTCCGTATCTTGAAATCTATTTAACAGAAAATATTTTTTTAAGTAGATTTCAAATGAAATACTACCTAAACTTTTGAAACAGGGAGGGTTTTTGTGAAAACTGAAAAAACAAAAATGAACGAAACATAACTTCTTTATTAAAATAAATATCGAATCAGTTTAAAGTTTATATTACTTCTCAAAAATGGGTGAAAAGTTTATGCAGGACAGATTTTTGCTAAAGCTAAAAATGAGCTCAAAGGGCGAAAAAAACATGGTTTTTAGGAGAAAAAATTCATGACTCAAAAAATCAAATGCTCGAGATATCAAATCCAACTAAATTTTTTATAAATTATCTCAAAATTATCTAAAATTTTTGTATTTACAAGTTTTTGATAAACTATTTGTCACGGATAAAAAAAATAAAAAATAAAACAAAAAAGGGGTGAAAAAAGACAAAAAATTATAATTTCGCCAATTCTTACACTATCAAATCTAATTAAGTTTTTTTTTTACATCTTGTCAATGATATCTACAAGTTTTTCATAGGACCAATTCTTATATCAAAAATAAATTAAGCAAAAATAAGAGTTCAAAAAAAAAAAAAAAAAAAACCTCAAATCCAAACTGCTTATATTCCGACTCATTTTAAAATTCGTTTTTGATTTAAAAAGCATCCAAAAGGCAGATCCTCTTATTTAGAAACTATATAATTTGACGTATTGGCCAATTTTTTTTTAATATAAAGACAGAATATATTTTTTAAAATGTTTTCAAAAATGGTATTTTGTACAGAATTTCCCAAAGTGATCGTGATTTAAAAATTGACGAAGTATTCAAATAACAAATTGCGTTTTTTCTGACTCATTTTTGAATCCATTTTTGCTCTCAAAAGCATCAAATGTACAGGTTCTCTTATTTAGGAACTATATAATGTGACGTATTGGTCAGTTTTTATTAAAGGCTGAATATATTTTTAAAAAAGCTGTCAAAATGGGTACTTTGAACAGAATTTCCCGAAGCGTTCGGGATTGAAAATTTAGGTATTCAAATAAAAATTTCGTTTTTTGTGACTCATTTTTAAATTCAGTTTTGCTCTCAAACTCATTCAATTGACAGGTTCTCTTACTTAGGAACTGTATATTGTGCCGTATGGGTCAGTTTCTTGATAAAGGCGGAATATATTTTTAAAAAAGCTGTTAAAGTGGTTCACTTCGCAAAAAATTTCCCGCATTGAAAAAAAGAATTGAGGATGTATTCAAATAACAAATTGTTTATTTTATGGCTCAATTTTAAATTCAATTTTACTCTCAAACGCATTCAATTGACAGTTTTTTTTAATTAAGGAACTATATAACGGGCCATATTCGTCCATTTTTTAATAAAGTCAAAATATATTTCAAAATATATTATCAAAATGGACATTTGAGCCGAATATCGCTTAAGATGATTCTGATAAAACCGGTTCTTACAGAAAAATGAAATTAAAAATTTTTAAAAAGCGGCCATACAAAGTTGTTGAACTGGGTTTATCTACAATAATTTTTTTTTATGGTTGTTGAAAAGAGTACTCCTCGAAATCTACCTCCACCTGTAGGCCAAGTCAACAGGGATTTATTTATTTATTTATATATTGTAATCTCTGAAAAACGATCCTCGTATTTATTGAGTAGTAACAATCTGGAAATACCATACATAATCTTAACTTAGTTGTAAATTGTGAAAATTTGTTTATTTTGAGAAAATTGAGAACTTTATAACAATTAAAGGAAAAAACATATATGGAATTGATTTCTGATGTAATATTACATGTGAAGGTTGAATTCAAATTATTTGAAAATTGTCACTTCGTCATTTTCATGTATATATATATGTGTATATATATATATATATATATATATATATATATATATATATATATATATATATATATATTTATGAAATTTAAAAAAAATACAAGATCATAATTTTTCCTCTGATATATCCACAAAAAATAATAAAGGTCTGACATTTATAATATTGCACAACCATAACTCCATGATATACTCAAAATTACATTTTCATCTATAGCATAGCAAATATGTGTTCAAAAAGGTATCTTTGTTAAATTCCTTTGTGGACTTTTTGAATTCGCGAGCATTTCATAAAATATTGCAGGATATCTAAGGAAAATATGAGTTCTGCAATCTAGTTTTTCAGCCTGGAATAACGAGTAGTATATATATTTTTCATTAACTTAATCTTTTTTTTTAATATTCTGATTTAAAATATTCTTGAGACAAAAGTAAACAGAAATCAATGATTAAAGTTCCTTATATTTTAAATATACACTTTTAACGTTTTAACGATAATATCAAGTAATATAAAAGTTTTAAAAACTTTTCTTCTTGTTCAAACTAGTAATAGCAATATTGTTTTTTCTCTCTACAGTTGTTTTTTTCTCATTAAGGAATATAACGGCAAAAATGAAAGTTGAGATATTTTAAACATATACCATTATCTATACCGTCAAATAATTTTAACACTGTAAGAGATTTTCTTCATATTCAAACGAATAATAGCAATATTTCATTTTTATTTCAATTTTGTTTTTTATTTATTTTTTAAAATACAGAATAAAAATACAATTATTAAAATACTCTTATTTGTTACTTATAGTTTATCCTTAATTGTAAATAATTATTAGTAGTATTTCCGTTCCTAAGGCTAATAATGAAAAATTTAATCTCAAGCATGTACAAAACCCCCCTCAATTTTGTATTAACATAAAAAAAACTTGAAAAAAATATAAGATCTTATATTTAAAAAAAAAAATCCTGAAATCTATTATTTTGCATTTATCTATATTAATAAAATAACAAATCGCTCTGTGTGTGTGTGTCTGCGATAGTTAGTGAAAACTACGGTACGTACGAAGCTCAAAATTTTTCTGAGAGTAGCCCAATATCTCTCCTAATGCACCTGACGCTCAGAATTTCAAAATTCTATTTATTAACTGAGTAATTAATTAAGTCCCAAACCTCACTCTCATAAAAAATCGCTTTTTTTTAGCTTTTTTCCTTTTCATTCTCTTATGGTTGGTTGGTTGCATAAAATTTTCGCAGAAATAATTTTAAAAACTGAGACTGACCTTTAAAATTCATAGACTGGCAAACTGTCAGTTTAAATGAGGATTTTTTTTTTTTTTAATCACAGCTGCTGTACGCCATGGGGGAAAAAGATAGGTGGTGGCGAAGTAAACCGAAAAAAAGAAAGGTTTGCAAGAGGCAACCATTTATCGCTGAAATTTTAATGTCTCAAAATAAAGCACGAGGAAGGAATTTTGTATTAATAAGACGGATTGGAAAAAATGAATTACAGCTGAAGCATATTTTACGAAGAAATCGTAATTTTTTTAAATGTTTTTTTTCTATTATATTATTTATTAAAATAAATGTTTGCTTTTAAAATAATTAAAACTGGAAAATTAAAAATAATTAAATGTCAAAACAAAATTAAATAAAATATTGAAAACATATGATTTGAAGTAAAAAAATTTATTACTAAAAGTTTCCTCTTTTTTTTTATTAGAAATTTTTAATACTTTATAACGTAGATGAAAAATGTTTATGATTTAATAACATATTAATAATTCCATGTCAATATATAAAATATAGTGATGAAAAGATTCTTTTAAAATCATGCATGAACACTTAAATAATAATATTAATCTAAAATCTAAATTTCAGAGTGCAGACGATTTTAAGACATTAACGAAAGAATGTTGATTTTTCAAGCAAAGTCTTAAATGATGCTTCTATATTGATATTTCAAAGTCATATGATAAAAATAATCAAATAATTCTTGCCTATGATTGATCTAATTGTATCTTTCATGCATTTTGATCGTGTATTACAGGCAATAATGGCACAAAACGTTATTTTTTAAACGAAATTTTAGTCATCTATTCAATAACAGTTTAAAAGGTAAAAAACAAAAACAAAGAAATACTGGTTTAAACCAGTTTGAATTGATCGGAGTTTCAAAGGACATGGTTTTGTTGGTGCTTATTTGGACTTAATGTCGCGGATTTTAGAGTTACATTTTTTGCGTCACCCCAAGACATTATACTGCCACTCTATTAATTTTTTTTTACTATATGGTTGTACGCATATTTTTGGCATTACGAACATTAGAATGTATGAGTCATTAGCTGTGTTGCAGTAAAAAACATTACACAACACTTTTCTATGAGTTTATTTTTTTAATCATTGATTAAATTTAAATGTGTTCTATTCAAATTAAAATTGTAATATGGCTTTAATTTGTTTTTAAAACAAAAAATAAAATAGCTGTTTGGCGTACAATTGTTTGTATCCGCAAACGATTCATTCACCATAATAAATTATCAAATAGCTAAGTAAATTATATATCAGAAATAGCCATAAAAAGAATAGTAGCAAAACTGATTATAACCTTAATGTTTAGACTAATTTAAACATAACCCGATTCCAACCAGAAAAAAAAAAAGGACAGACCACACTCCGATCCGTGATACACAAAATTTTCGTGAGTATAAACCCGACCCTTACCTAAAAATTCTGTTTGGGAAAAACTATGGATTTGATAACTGACCAGAACAAAATCTGAATCCCGTAAAAATGTTCAACTGAAGCATAACCCGATTCAAACAAGGAAAAATAATTTTCTTGGGCATGAAATCTGACCCGAACCTAAATATTTCCTTTAAAAAAACCCGAAATATGACTCGAACGAAATCTAAAACCGATAAAAATATTCCAGAGAACTATAACCCGATAGCAGCAAGACAAAATACTTTCCATGGTCATAAACCCGACTCAAACCTAAAAAACTTCGTTTGAAAAATCCTGAACTTTGACCCAAACCACATCTAAATCTGACCAAAGTATTCGAAAGAACCATAACCGGATTCGAGTAAGACAAAATAATTTCCGTGGACATGAACCCGATACGCACCTAAAACTCCCATTCAAAAAAATACCTGAAATTTGAATCGAACCAAATCTGAATCTGACAAAACTATTTTAAACAAATACAACCGGATCCAAACAAGACAAAATATTTCCATGGGCATGTACACAATCCGAACCCAAAAAATTTCTTTGAAAAAATCGCGAACTGAACGAAATCTGAACTTGGCAGAAATATTCCAGTGAAGCATGTCCTCATTCGAACAAGACAGAATTATTTCCGCGAACATGCAAGAAGACCCAAACTCAACAATTATATTTGAAGAAGAAACTCGAAATCTGAATTGAACCAAATCTGGACCTGACAAAAATATTCCAAAGAACTATAACCCAATCCAAGCAAGACGAAATAATTTCTATGGACATAAACCCAACTCGAACCTAAAAAATTCGATTTGAAAAAAACTGAAATTTGACCCAAACCACATCTAAATTCGACCAAAATATTCGAAAGAATCATAACTGGATTCGAGTATGACAAAATAATTTCCGTGGACATGAACGAGATCCGAACCTAAAAATTCTATTTAAAAAAATACCTGAAATTTAAATCGAACCAAATCGGAACCTGATAAAAATATTCCAAAGAATCGTAATCTGATTTGTATAAGACAAAAAATTTCCATTCACCTGAAACGAATCTGAACCTAAAAAAATTCTTTGAAAAAAATCACGAAATCTGAACTGAACCAAATCTGAACTTGAAAAAAAATATTCCAGTGAAGCATGTTCTTATTCGAACAAGGCAGCATAATTTCCGCGAACACGCAAGAAAACCCGAACCCAAAAATTCCATTTGAAGAAAAAGCCGAAATCTGAATTGAAACAAATCTGTTCCTGACAAAAATATTCCAAAGAACCATAATTGTATCCGAGCAAGGCAAAATAATTTCCATGAACATGAATACGACCCGAACATTATAACTCAATATCAAAAAATACCTAAAATCTGAACCCGACAAAAATGTTCTAATGAATCATAACCAGATCCGAACAAGACAAAATAATTTCCATGGACATGAAACCAATATATGGTTTGGTAACATTTAGGTTGCAATTACATTACGGTAAGTCTTTGATTATATTTATATTCCCATTAGGTTACAGTTAGGTCACGGTTAAGTTAAAGTTAGGTTAAAGTTAAATCGCATTTGTTTTATGGTTAGAATAAGGATATGTTACAAAAAAGTGAAAGCTAGGTTACATTTATGTTATATTTAATTTACGGTAAGATACTGTTAAGTCAAAGTTAGGTTACAGACAGGTTATGGCTACTGTAAAAAAGTTTACGGTTAGGAATTTATCCATAGAGTGGACATTATGCATGATTTGATTAAAAATAACACTTACTTTTGTTAAATGGCTCTGAAATTATAATACTACATACCAACAATTTAGCTATGTGCGAGTATCGATTTCATTCATGGTATAGTTGGATTTAAGAGTGATATAATTAGTTTGAAATTCAAAATATTTCACTTGGGATTTCTATGTGAAAAAAAATAATTAGTTACGTGACTTAACAGTGATTTTTGATAAATATCAACACTTTAACATGAAAATCACACAGTCGTTGGATGCATATTCCCTCCCACATTTCTCATCGCTCATTTTGAGTATTTTTAGAGCTTAACATTAGCTGTTTTAAACCGATTTTCACACAGTCAGTGGCCACGTATTTCAGACAATGCATTTCTGCATGCCTCGAGTTAATGATAAAATAATACAAATTTCAAGTTTGTTTAATATTGTTAATACGCCGGGCGGGTCAGCTTGTTTATAAATAAATTTGATCTAATTATGATGAATTTCAAGAATATCTGTGACATGTAAGCCACAGCTGATTTGGTCTTTTTTATATGAAATAACCCTATGGTTAAAATCTGAAGTCTGAGAAAAGTTGTGAAAAAAAATCCATTTTTGAAGAAGATATTTTAACATGTGTTACATTCCTTTTGCCCGCTAGTCCATGTTTACCCCACTATTTTCTGAACGGCAAGAGCATGACAGTCATAAAAGTGAAAGTTAGGTAAAGCTGTCATGTGCTACTGAATGACACCGCCTACGGTGCCACCTGGTGACGTATTACGGGGTTAGAATTCCCATATTGAAAACTGAGACAAAGTTGTCGAGTATCATAAAATTAGTACAAAAAGACACCTAGTGAACATTAATGTGAAGAATAGAAACCGTTAAAACGCGAATTTGTTTCTTCGTGATTTCCTACACTGCGACAACATTAAACTTGAACGGAAGGAGAAATGATTATCTTTCGGACAAATGTGCGTATAAATGTACATTGCAGCTGACAGTTAGAAGTTTCAACATCTCATGTGAAGGTAAATTTTTATAACGAATTGTTTCTTTCTAAGATAATTTTATCAGGTTTTCAATATAGGAATGATATCTCCACAGTTTCCCACTATATGGCGCATTACATGGTTTCGTTCAAGAGCACATGGCTGCTTTATTATACATAGACCTAACTTTTATGTATATAGCTCATGCCGTTCAAAATTATATAGGTGACAAAGCACTTTAGCAGTCACACTGTAAAAACAGTCAAATATGTAGTTTGGAAAATTTTACGCATTCTAAGTTAAATGTTATCAAAATTATAATGCACATCTGATATGATTTAAATTAATTTTATCTGCAATGTACACAGTATATATGAAAAAAAGATAAAACCATAATTTATCCTAATCAAAATATCTACAAATGGTATTGTTATCTTTACATGTTCACTAATTAATTCTATACGGTAAGTTAATTTCCGCTGACGAACAACTTTTATTCTTCTGCAAATAAATAATTGAAAAAAATCTGAATAATTTATTAATTGTATTTCCGTAACGACTAAAAAATTCTACTAGAACATATATACCTCAATCTCTGACTTTCAATAAATAATGTTAATAAAATTATAATATTTAGAAACTTTTGAGAAGTTATTTTTTGAAATTCTTCTCTTATTATAAGGAGAAAAAAATCACTACCCGGAAAGACTGTGTTATCTGTATTCAAATATTTAATTTCTAATATTTGAATAAAATATTAATGATTTTTGGAGAAGAAATTATTAAGGTGCATTTTTATGTTTTGAGATAGATACAGTGGCTGTCAAAAGTTTCTGGCCAATCATTTTCTTTGATTTGTTTTCGAGAAGGATTCAGCAAATCAGAAGCTCAATTGCTCTAAAAGTTCGGAATATGTAAGTGGTCTCTAATCACATGATCATTTTGATTGGATACTGAAGTCAGTTGACACTATGGGGAGAAATTCGAAATTCGCGTGCGCAAAAGTTTCTGGCCATTCGTCATTCGTTAGTTTTTTTTTTCTATCGGTAAAGAGTCGTTTAGCCGTATTTCCGAGTTAATTAACATAGATAGTATGGTTGGCATTAAAAAATGAAAAAAGTGTCCCTCAAAAAGGACATCACATTTTAATTTTACTGGCATCAAAAATATTTAATTAAAATTTCCTTTTTAAACATATCTGAAACTTAAGCAAATTCATATTGTCTAATAAATTCGTTTATTAATTCTGGTGTAACCGAATCATTTCAAACAAATTTACTCTGTGCAAAAAACAGTTAAACCGCTGAAAAATCCGAATGTCAGATAAATATTCATGTATGTGCACTTATTTTAACATAGCATAATTCTCAGAAACAGTTGTATCAGTAGAAACTTGCTACATCAGTACCACTGACTCATAGGCCAATTGTTTAGTGTAATAAAATTCTAAAACAAAACTAAACGACTCTTCAATTTGTCGATCAATAGCGAGGTAGGTAAAATATCACGCAACAGATTTAGCCCTTTCCTGCGTGGTATCTATCAAACAGGACACCTAATTTAAATTTTACTAGCACCAAGAACATTTAATTAACATTTCTTTTTTATAACATACCTGAAAATAAGCAGCTTCGTATTTTCAAATAAATTCGGTTATAAATTTCGGTGTAGGTGAATTATTTCAAGCAGATTTACTCTGAATCGGAAAGGGTTAAATTCAGGCCAATTGCAAGGGGCACGCTGTTTGCGTTTAGTAGTAAAGTCCCGTTACTTAATAGCCACGTTTTTAACGTAAAATTATAAATAGCTACGTTACCTTCTAATTTCTTTCGGTACAAATTTTGCAAATAAATGGAAAACTTATACCATAGAAAACATATTTATAATAAAAAAAGTACGTGGCTAAAAAAATTCCCATTTTTTTTTATTATTATTGAAACATATTTTAAAACAGTTATAAAATTTCATCATTCTATTACATATTTTTCTTTGGATTACAGTAAATACTGTTAATATCAATAGTTTTCCTTCATGACAAGAATCTTCTTATAGATGAAAAATGGTATAAGCAAAGAATCATTAACAAAATACCGTAATTCAATGTAAAGTATTTATTAGTAAAAATAGTTTAACAAAAAGCACTGTCATTTGACAAATAACAATAACAATTTAAAAAAATAATAAATAAGAAAATGAGATTTAATGCAATATACGACACATAAAGTATTATATATTTTTATTAGCTTCCTAAATATTAAAAAAGCATTTAAAATTGGAGAAATCCAAGTAAAATTACAATAGCCAATTTTTAGAAGTGCAAAGATAAAAGAAGCAGATGTTTAAAAGAAGTTTATGATGTTTACTCATGTTAGAGTATGTATTTTTATAATATTATAAATTCGTAAGCAGAGTTTCTTCTTGAGAATGTTCTGAAAAAAAATTTGCATGGAAAAGTAGCATTTGTATATTTTTATGTTAAAAGTGATAATTACAGATCTAAAAGAAACTCTAATTTTTTTAAAACGATTTTAATTATCAGCTTCATAATTTAAAACGATTGTTGGTCTTTTGTAAGCCACTAAAACACTACTCGTATAGTTTAATAAAATTTTTGTAGATATTTTCCCACTTTTCTATTTAACTCTATTCGGGAAACTAACTATTAATTGAAGTTAAAAAGTGCAAAAATATCATAGAAAATTGTTAATAATCTTTGAATAATGATTTTTTAATATTTTGACGTTTGAATCATAATATTAGTTGGAGATTAAAGGATTCAAAAGAAAATTTATTTTTTGAAATTTAATTTAGTATAATAAAAAGTCTCCTCATGGTTAAGATTGAAAATTCTTTTTTTTTTTCGTTTCACTAGTTGTCATTGCTATATAGAAATTACTTTTAGTATTGAGATAGAGCTTGGTGCAATGCAATGGAGTACAAGACTAGCAACGTTAAAAAGCACCTGTTTAGGCGTAAGCCTTAAATAAAGAAATAAATTTATTGATAGTCATGCATAGAACCCGTGAAAAATTGCTCAAATTTAAATGCATTAAGAAGATTGCATGACTTGTGTGAAATAAACATAAGAAGTTTAAGAAATTTAGGAGTAACATCTAATTCTTATGGGCATTTATTAAATCCTGTTTTGATTAAGTTATTACCTCATGAACTTGTAATTGAATATCACAGAAGACGTGATACTAATAAAGACCTTGATGTAACAGATCTAATTGCCTTTCTTAAAGCAGAAACTGAATGTAGAGAAAAAGCTTTCTTATGACTAGTTCTAAAATTGATACAACTTCTTCGTTTGTATATAAAAATAAAACTGAATATCGTGAAAGAAAACAATCAAATAAAAATCAACATGCTAATACTTTAAATGCTAATATTGAAGTTTTTTGTATATTCTGTAAAAGTAATGAACATTTATCGTCTGAGTGTAAAAATTTAGCTGATGAAAAGAAAATATTAACGTTAAAAAAAGAAGGTAGATGCTATCGGTGTTTTTTCAAATCCCATTTATCTTCGCAGTGCCGCGTAAAATTGCAACCATGTATAAACTGTAAAAGCACTGAACGTAACAAATTACAGAGGTGTGAAAATTATTAGAATAGTGATTTTTTTCAGTTTTTCTTGATTAATATTGCATATACTTACAATTTTTCAAGAAAGGTAATTTGTTTTGTTGGTCTATTCAATTTCGAACTCCTCTAAATTACTTTTGGGGATAAAAAAATTTTAAATGTTGCCATTTTCTAAAAAGAAAGGTATTTTATCCAAAGTAATTAAATTGTTTTCATTACATAAAGAGTTAGTTTGATTAGCAAACCAATGTAAAATTCAATTTAAATTTTGTCTGCTTGCTGTATTAGTATTTTTTCCCCTTTCTTGAGTTAGTATTAGTATTAGTTTATTTTTAAAATAAATCTTTTCGCTATTTTGATTAGCTTATGCTAATTGACAGCATTTTCTCGTTTGTCAATTTATTTCATGATTATTATTTCACGTCTCATTATTTCATGATTAAGGGTAAAGCAAGTGATATTTCTGTTAGAAGACTAGCTGTGATAAAGTGTCTCATTCAAGAAATAACGATACAGTGCACGAAATCGCTAAAAAAAGCAAAAATTTTGCAAGCATCTTTGTATAGAATATAAAGGTTTTTGAGCTCCAAATGTGAATATGAAATTTTAGAATAAGAATATGTGGAAGGATAGGTAAATTTACTGCAAAAATTGAAGAGAAATTAATTAAAATTGTTAAGGATAACAGAAGAGTAACTAGTCATAAACTAGAAATCTTTTTACAAGCGTATGGAATAAATGTTTGTGATTCTTATATTCGTAGAAAGCTCAGCTCAGCTGGAGTCAGTGTTCGTCATCTTCGAAAAAGGTTAAAATCACATCCTCTAAGGTAAAGAAGAGATTTGCTTGGACAAAAGTTGTGCAATAACAATTCAGAAATTACTGAAGCAAGTTGAGAAATATTAATTTTCCCTTAATTAATAATTAAACTTAAGTTATTCATTTCCTTTCTTGAAATCATGTTTTTTGCATACTGGCTAAAGATGTGAAACTGTTTTTAAATTTCTTTGTAAATTTCTTTATAAGAATATTTCTCAACAAATTACATATTTTAAGGAATTGTTTATCTTTTAGGTATGTTTTTCTGATGAATCAATGTTTGCCATATCAGAAAAAAGCAATCAGTATATCAGGATAAGTACCAGTAAAGAATTTTTCCGAAATTGCATAGTACAAACAGTTAAACATCCTACTAAATTAATGGTTTAGATCGTGATGCTTTCTTATGGTACTGGACTTCTATATGTTTTAGAAGGCAATATGAAGCAGTAACAGTATGAAAAAGGGCTTGAACAAAGTCTAATTCCACAATAAAAAGGTTGGTTTCCAAATGGAGACTACATATTCATTCATAATGGAACTCCGTGCCATAAAGCTTCATCTGTGACCAAATTTTTTGATGAAACAAATATAAAAAAACTTTCAATGGCCTAGAAATAGCACAGATATGAATCCCATAGAGAATCTTTGGGGCATTGTAATTAAAAATTTAAAGAATTGCAGCATCACAAACAAAAATGATCTGATAGAAAGACTCATCCGAATTTGGCGCTATGACAATGAAATGCAAATTAATAGCTAAAAATTCATACAAAGTATGCCAAAACGTACCAAATCTTCAATAAAATGTGTGGAATGCACACTAAATAATAAATATATGAATATTTAAAAAATAATGTGTTATATTTTTAATATAGCAAGATTTTATTAAAAATTTCGCAATTATTCTAATAATTTTCACACTTCTGTATTTTGTTTTAAGAAAAAATTGAAACCAGAAATATCCGAAAATCAAACAATTGTATCTAATTCTCATTGTAATTTAAAAAATTCTAATCATGCTGTTTTATTGCAAACATGTTGGTGTAACTGCTCAAGGTAACTCGAAATCAAAATTAGTTCGTTTATTGCTTGATTCTGCAAGCGAGAAAAGCTTCATAACAAAACCATTAGCTCGTGAATTAAATTTGCCTGTTTTACGAAAGGAACATTTAACTGTATTTGCCTTTGGTATTGATCAAGGTCGGGAAGAAGAATATGATGTTTTCAAAATTAAATTAAGAAGTAAATTGAATTATCGCCTATAAAAACATTTCATATTTATTTACTTAGAAGGTGTCACAAATAAAAATTAAATTAAAGAGTTGACATGTTTCGGTTCATTAATAAGAACCGTATTCATAACATATAAAATCAGTAGAAAATTAAATGACACTGGATATAAATATAATTTAAAAATCAAAACAAAACATTGCGCCCGCTATGATCGTGAATATAGCCATTGCCAACGCGGCATATAAATATAATAAATTTTGACCATATATTAAATTTAAAAAGTAAAAAAAAATTAAAATTAAAAAAGTAGAAAAACTCAATGACTCTGGATATAAAGGTAATTTAAAACCCCAAAACATAAAATATTGCGCCCTCTATGATCGTGAATAGCCAATGCCATCGCGGTTCCTCCTATTAGACTCATCCTTTAAATATTTATTAAGTAATTCTAACCACAAACTCGGAATGTCAAAAGAATAAGAATCATTACAAACTCTATCCCTCCTAGAATATATCTCTATGGATTCACGGATGATTAATTTTCGGAATAAACTGGAAATGAACACTAATCTACTATCTTTAAAACAAATTTTAACCCCCCTCTTTAAAAACAATCTTGATAACGCAGTCTTATCCCTACCAAATTTTATGTCACATTCATGCTCTTTCTTCCTAACCCCAAACTTTCTACCTGTCATACCGATATAAAAATTAATATCCCCCTCTTCATTCTCATATGGAATTTCATATACCCCTGCTAGATCATCTTGTGGAACCGGATCAAAAGCTCTGTATAGAAGATGTTTTAACTTAGGAGGTGGCTTAGCAATTAATTCTATTTTAAACTTTTTTAATTTAGCTTTAAGCCTCTCAAAATTACCCTTTATATAAGGAAACGATAGTCTTTTAACCCCAATCTCTTCCCCCTTCTCACAGGCATTATCAACCAAATTACAATTAACCTGAGAATTATTTTTATCTCTATAATTTTTAACCAATTTATTAATTTTATCCTTTTTGTAACCATTCAACTTAGCAATATTAAAAATATAATTCAACTCTTCATACAAAAATTCATCAGAACAAATAATAAACGCACGATTAACCATGAACCGGAATGCAGAAAACTTATACCCAAAGGGTGAATACGCAGAAAATGGAATAATATGCTGACTAGCTATATCTTTCCTGTAAACTTTCCTTTTTAACATAGAACCCTCTCTAATAAGCCACACGTCTAAAAATGAAATAGCACGATCATTTTCCAATTCAAACGTAAATTGAATATTCCTATCCAGTTTATTAACTTCATCTACAAAAACAATGAAAGACTCAACTCCCCCCTCCCAAATTAAAAACACATCGTCAACATACCTCTTCCAAAATTTAGGAACTTTCTCGAACTTTGCGAAAATATTCTCTTCAAAAGGCCTCATTTTAAACTCAGCTAAAAAACCCGAAATAGGAGAACCCATAGGGGCACCCATGTTTTGTTTATAAATTTTACCATCAAAAACAAAATAATTACTTTGTACAATCAACTGTAATCCATCTTTTAAAGTACATTTTATACTGCCATTATATATTTCTGCCTTGTCAATCCTCTTTTTAATATCATCACAAACTTCAAAAATGTCAATCGACGGAAAAAGTGATTTGACATCCAAACTAGCTAATAAACAGTTATGAGGAATTTCAAGTGTCCTTATGCTTTCAACAAAACTTGCAGTGGAATCCACAACATACTCTGATGGCGGCAGTAACTCTTTCAAAATAAGCACAAACGCCTTTTCTAAATAGTAAGTCGGTGCTTGGCATCTTGTAACGATGGGGCGTAGAGGATACCCCTCTTTATGATCCTTTAATCTACCTATCAAACGTGGAATCACACCCTGTTTATTAATAAACAATCTAACTTTAACATTATCTGGCCAACAACCTTTTTCAATAATATCTTTCACCTTTTTGTGGATTTTATTCAAAGGAGATTTTTCAATTAAGGAACAATCCATATCAGCAATAGCTTTTTGCATTTTAACTTTATACTCATTACGATCCAAAACAGCAATCCTGTTGGACTTGTCAGTCTGTATGAACAACACTTCACTATCCTTTTTCAAATTTTTAATAATGTTTAACTCAGGTGTATTAAGATTTAAAGGCCTTTTCATATATTTATCTAATTCAGTAAACATTAAATTTCTAACTTCCTCCTTATTTTCGCTATTTACTTTACTAATTATACATTCTGCCTCCATAATTAAATTCTTAACATTTTGCTTCTGTTCAAACATAAATTTAGGGCCTTTATTCAACAGATCTAATTCTCTATCATTAAATTCCTTCTTAGATAAATTAACAATTTCCACTTTCTCCATTTTCTCCATTAATCCAGGACCACGAACAGATTTTCTTGACATTAAAATCAACTTTTCCACTTTTTTCTTAAGTTTAGCCACTTTATAACAGTTTTGAATTTCCCTCCATCTTTCTAACTTTCTAATCAATAAATCAAACTTCTCAATCCAAACATCATTATTCCCAAGTTCGACATTTTTATGATCACAACATTCAACTAGCTGCATATAAGCTTCATATGTCCTAATATTCAAATCATTAATAACAGAATATTTCTTCCTGATAAATAGTGCCAGACATCTTCTTTCAAAAACACGTACCATACTATTAAATAATTGTTTAATAGTCTTGTTTTTAACTGATAAAAAGTTCGGAACAACATTAACTTTCTTACAAACCTTTAGAAATCTCAAATTTAAAATTTCACGATCCAGCGTCATTCTCAAATTCTTAAACCGATTAAAACTTGTATAAAAACTCATCTTATTATCCAGTATCGATAAAATTCAATGTTAAAACTGTTGTTAGTTTTCGTTTTTTCAAAAACTAAAACAAAATCACTTCACCTTTTTTCATTCACGTATAAAAACATTTCATATTTATTTACTTAGAAGGTGTCACAAATAAAAATTAAATTAAAGAGTTGACATGTTTCGGTTCATTAATAAGAACCGTATTCATAACATATAAAATCAGTAGAAAATTAAATGACACTGGATATAAATATAATTTAAAAATCAAAACAAAACATTGCGCCCGCTATGATCGTGAATATAGCCATTGCCAACGCGGCATATAAATATAATAAATTTTGACCATATATTAAATTTAAAAAGTAAAAAAATTAAAATTAAAAAAGTAGAAAAACTCAATGACTCTGGATATAAAGGTAATTTAAAACCCCAAAACATAAAATATTGCGCCCTCTATGATCGTGAATAGCCAATGCCATCGCGGTTCCTCCTATTAGACTCATCCTTTAAATATTTATTAAGTAATTCTAACCACAAACTCGGAATGTCAAAAGAATAAGAATCATTACAAACTCTATCCCTCCTAGAATATATCTCTATGGATTCACGGATGATTAATTTTCGGAATAAACTGGAAATGAACACTAATCTACTATCTTTAAAACAAATTTTAACCCCCCTCTTTAAAAACAAGTTCTTGTTTTAAAGATAGTAGATTAGTGTTCATTTCCAGTTTATTCCGAAAATTAATCATCCGTGAATCCATAGAGATATATTCTAGGAGGGATAGAGTTTGTAATGATTCTTATTCTTTTGACATTCCGAGTTTGTGGTTAGAATTACTTAATAAATATTTAAAGGATGAGTCTAATAGGAGGAACCGCGATGGCATTGGCTATTCACGATCATAGAGGGCGCAATATTTTATGTTTTGGGGTTTTAAATTACCTTTATATCCAGAGTCATTGAGTTTTTCTACTTTTTTAATTTTAATTTTTTTACTTTTTAAATTTAATATATAGTCAAAATTTATTATATTTATATGCCGCGTTGGCAATGGCTATATTCACGATCATAGCGGGCGCAATGTTTTGTTTTGATTTTTAAATTATATTTATATCCAGTGTCATTTAATTTTCTACTGATTTTATATGTTATGAATACGGTTCTTATTAATGAACCGAAACATGTCAACTCTTTAATTTAATTTTTATTTGTGACACCTTCTAAGTAAATAAATATGAAATGTTTTTATACGTGAATGAAAAAAGGTGAAGTGATTTTGTTTTAGTTTTTGAAAAAACGAAAACTAACAACAGTTTTAACATTGAATTTTATCGATACTGGATAATAAGATGAGTTTTTATACAAGTTTTAATCGGTTTAAGAATTTGAGAATGACGCTGGATCGTGAAATTTTAAATTTGAGATTTCTAAAGGTTTGTAAGAAAGTTAATGTTGTTCCGAACTTTTTATCAGTTAAAAACAAGACTATTAAACAATTATTTAATAGTATGGTACGTGTTTTTGAAAGAAGATGTCTGGCACTATTTATCAGGAAGAAATATTCTGTTATTAATGATTTGAATATTAGGACATATGAAGCTTATATGCAGCTAGTTGAATGTTGTGATCATAAAAATGTCGAACTTGGGAATAATGATGTTTGGATTGAGAAGTTTGATTTATTGATTAGAAAGTTAGAAAGATGGAGGGAAATTCAAAACTGTTATAAAGTGGCTAAACTTAAGAAAAAAGTGGAAAAGTTGATTTTAATGTCAAGAAAATCTGTTCGTGGTCCTGGATTAATGGAGAAAATGGAGAAAGTGGAAATTGTTAATTTATCTAAGAAGGAATTTAATGATAGAGAATTAGATCTGTTGAATAAAGGCCCTAAATTTATGTTTGAACAGAAGCAAAATGTTAAGAATTTAATTATGGAGGCAGAATGTATAATTAGTAAAGTAAATAGCGAAAATAAGGAGGAAGTTAGAAATTTAATGTTTACTGAATTAGATAAATATATGAAAAGGCCTTTAAATCTTAATACACCTGAGTTAAACATTATTAAAAATTTGAAAAAGGATAGTGAAGTGTTGTTCATACAGACTGACAAGTCCAACAGGATTGCTGTTTTGGATCGTAATGAGTATAAAGTTAAAATGCAAAAAGCTATTGCTGATATGGATTGTTCCTTAATTGAAAAATCTCCTTTGAATAAAATCCACAAAAAGGTGAAAGATATTATTGAAAAAGGTTGTTGGCCAGATAATGTTAAAGTTAGATTGTTTATTAATAAACAGGGTGTGATTCCACGTTTGATAGGTAGATTAAAGGATCATAAAGAGGGGTATCCTCTACGCCCCATCGTTACAAGATGCCAAGCACCGACTTACTATTTAGAAAAGGCGTTTGTGCTTATTTTGAAAGAGTTACTGCCGCCATCAGAGTATGTTGTGGATTCCACTGCAAGTTTTGTTGAAAGCATAAGGACACTTGAAATTCCTCATAACTGTTTATTAGCTAGTTTGGATGTCAAATCACTTTTTCCGTCGATTGACATTTTTGAAGTTTGTGATGATATTAAAAAGAGGATTGACAAGGCAGAAATATATAATGGCAGTATAAAATGTACTTTAAAAGATGGATTACAGTTGATTGTACAAAGTAATTATTTTGTTTTTGATGGTAAAATTTATAAACAAAACATGGGTGCCCCTATGGGTTCTCCTATTTCGGGTTTTTTAGCTGAGTTTAAAATGAGGCCTTTTGAAGAGAATATTTTCGCAAAGTTCGAGAAAGTTCCTAAATTTTGGAAGAGGTATGTTGACGATGTGTTTTTAATTTGGGAGGGGGGAGTTGAGTCTTTCATTGTTTTTGTAGATGAAGTTAATAAACTGGATAGGAATATTCAATTTACGTTTGAATTAGAAAATGATCGTGCTATTTCATTTTTAGACGTGTGGCTTATTAGAGAGGGTTCTATGTTAAAAAGGAAAGTTTACAGGAAAGATATAGCTAGTCAGCATATTATTCCATTTTCTGCGTATTCACCCTTTGGGTATAAGTTTTCTGCATTCCGGTTCATGGTTAATCGTGCGTTTATTATTTGTTCTGATGAATTTTTGTATGAAGAGTTGAATTATATTTTTAATATTGCTAAGTTGAATGGTTACAAAAAGGATAAAATTAATAAATTGGTTAAAAATTATAGAGATAAAAATAATTCTCAGGTTAATTGTAATTTGGTTGATAATGCCTGTGAGAAGGGGGAAGAGATTGGGGTTAAAAGACTATCGTTTCCTTATATAAAGGGTAATTTTGAGAGGCTTAAAGCTAAATTAAAAAAGTTTAAAATAGAATTAATTGCTAAGCCACCTCCTAAGTTAAAACATCTTCTATACAGAGCTTTTGATCCGGTTCCACAAGATGATCTAGCAGGGGTATATGAAATTCCATATGAGAATGAAGAGGGGGATATTAATTTTTATATCGGTATGACAGGTAGAAAGTTTGGGGTTAGGAAGAAAGAGCATGAATGTGACATAAAATTTGGTAGGGATAAGACTGCGTTATCAAGATTGTTTTTAAAGAGGGGGGTTAAAATTTGTTTTAAAGATAGTAGATTAGTGTTCATTTCCAGTTTATTCCGAAAATTAATCATCCGTGAATCCATAGAGATATATTCTAGGAGGGATAGAGTTTGTAATGATTCTTATTCTTTTGACATTCCGAGTTTGTGGTTAGAATTACTTAATAAATATTTAAAGGATGAGTCTAATAGGAGGAACCGCGATGGCATTGGCTATTCACGATCATAGAGGGCGCAATATTTTATGTTTTGGGGTTTTAAATTACCTTTATATCCAGAGTCATTGAGTTTTTCTACTTTTTTAATTTTAATTTTTTTACTTTTTAAATTTAATATATGGTCAAAATTTATTATATTTATATGCCGCGTTGGCAATGGCTATATTCACGATCATAGCGGGCGCAATGTTTTGTTTTGATTTTTAAATTATATTTATATCCAGTGTCATTTAATTTTCTACTGATTTTATATGTTATGAATACGGTTCTTATTAATGAACCGAAACATGTCAACTCTTTAATTTAATTTTTATTTGTGACACCTTCTAAGTAAATAAATATGAAATGTTTTTATACGTGAATGAAAAAAGGTGAAGTGATTTTGTTTTAGTTTTTGAAAAAACGAAAACTAACAACAGTTTTAACATTGAATTATCGCCGTTTCATAAATGTTGAGGTATTAGCTACGGATTTAATAAGCGCAACAACTTTGAAGGTTCCAAATTCTGATCCTTTAATTACGAAATATGTTGAGAGTAAGGGATGGAAATTAGCAGATCCTACCCCCCAGGAATCAGCAGTGCAAATCCTTCTTGGAGCTGATTATTTTTGGAATGTGCAGAAAGGCATCGTAGAAGAAATTAATGAGCATTTATATGTAGCTAATACACTTTTTGGTTACACGATATTGGGAAAAATTAACTCTGAAAGCAAAAAAACAATTAACGCTCATCATGTATCGGTGAATGAAAGGGAAAATTTTGATTTGCAAAGATTTTGGGATCTAGAATCATTGGGTATTTCTGATAGTAAAAGTGAACTATTTTCACAAAAGGATTTAGATGCAATGGATTTATTTAAAGATAATTTAAATTTTGTTAATGGAAGATAAGAAACGAAACTTTTGTGGAAGGTAAACAAAAATGAATTGGAATCCAATTTTGATGTAGCTAAACAGAGACTTTGGGGATTAAAATCAAAATTATGCAAAAATGAATGTTTATTAAATGAATATAAGAAAATATTAAATGAGCATTCTTATTTGGGGATAATTGAAGAATGTAAATTTGATAAAAATGAAGTGAACACATATTATATGCCTCACAGACCAGTAATAAGGGAAGACAAACTGACAACGAAAGTAAGAATAGTATATGACGCGTCATCTAAAGATAAAGGAGCAAAATCCTTAAATGACTGCCTATTTTCTGGTCCCAATTTAAATCCCAATATTTTGGATATTATTTTAAGATTCCGTCTTCACAAGATTGCCTTCTCAGCAGACATAGAGAAGGCATTTTTACAAATTCAGATAGAAGATGAAGATAGAAATTTTTTGAGGTTCTTGTGGTTTGATAATATCACTAGTAATAATCCCATCTTGAAGGTCTTCCGCATGACTCGTGTAACTTTTGGTCTAACAACCTCACCATTTCTCCTGTCTGCAACCATCAAACATCACCTTGAGGGATATAAAGGTCTTTTTGAGAAAATAGTTAATATGTTAAATACTTCATTGTATGTTGACGACTTTTTCCATGGCGCAGATTCAGTAAATGAAGCTTTTGTTTTATCGAAAGGTGCGGAGAAGATATTGAGTGAGGCCAATATGAAATCAAGAAAATTCAAAACCAATTCAATGGAATTAAAAAATTTATGGAAAGAACATGGGATAAACTTTGAGGAAGACACCCTTGAACAAAATCTTTCAAAGATATTGGGAATCAAATGGATGACAGAAAGTGACACATTAAAATTAGATTTACAACCACTTTTGGTAGAATTTGATAGTCAAATTATCACTAAGCGTCTTGTTTTACAAACTATGGCGAAAATTTATGACCCTCTTGGACTCATTTCTCCCTTTGTAATAAGAATGAAGTTTTTGATGCAAGAAATCTGGGAACATGGAATGGACTGGGATTCTATGTTGCCAGATCCTTTAAGAGAAAATTTCAGAAAATGGTTTCATGAGGTTAAGGAGTTAGTAAATTTTGAAATGCATAGAAAATATTTTGTAAATAATGTAAAACTAAATCCTGAAACTGCTCATCTTTTTATTTTTTCTGATGCTAGTATAAAGGGATATGGGTCAGTAGCCTATATTCGTGATCCCCTTTCTTGTGAAACTTCATTTGTTATTCCAAAATCTAGAGGGGCACCTCTAAAAAAAGTTACGTTACCTCGCCTTGAGCTTCTTGAAGCCCTTACAGCTGCAAGATTAGCAAATTATTTAAGGGGGATACTTGAAATTGATAATGAAAATATATTTTGTCTTTGCGACTCACAAATTGTTTTGCACTGGATAAAAGGCAGTGCCAGTAAATGGAAACCCTTTGTCGCAAATCGTGTATGTGAAATTCAAGAACTTGTTGCTCCTGTGCAATGGAAATTTTGTAAGGGAAAAGAAAATCCTGCAGATGTTCTCTCTCGTGGTTGCTCTGCATCTGAATTGATTAGTAACTCTGTGTGGTTAAATGGTCCCTGCTGGTTGAAGGAAAATTCTTTACCAATATTTACGCATGAAATTCTAATAAATCTGTCTGATGAAGAGGTCCTGCAGGAAAAACGTAAAATGCTTGTTTGCTCCGTATCCCAAAATATTCCTGAATTCGAACTTTTGTATAAATTTTCATCCTGGACCAAATTGAGACGAATTATGGCTTGGTGTTTCAGATTTATTAAAAACAGTAGATGTCCATTTGAAAAAATCAGTGGTTTCTTAATTGTTCAAGAACTTGAAGGGGCAACAAACGCTATTGTGAAATTGATTCAACGCTATGAATTCGGAGAAGAACTGAAAACGCTAAATTCAAAAAAGAACCTAAATTCTAAAAGTAAATTACTTCCTTTACACCCTTTTCTTGACGAAAATGGTATTCTTCGTGTAGGAAGTAGGTTAAAAAATGCAAACCTCTCTGAATACGAAAAACACCAAATTATTATACCTAAAAGACATCATGTTACAGATTTGATCATAAAATACTTTCATGAGAAACATCTTCATAGTGGCACTCTGTTAACAATTTCGGCCATTCGACAAAAATTTTGGATAGTTAATGCTAAAGAAGCTGTAAAAAGAGAAATAAGGAAATGTATTAAATGCTTCCGAAATAAGCCACACCTTTCATCTCAAATAATGGGAAATCTTCCATCATCACGTGTAACACAAGCTCGAGTTATTTCGAGAGTAGGAGTGGATTTAGCTGGCCCTTTTTTGATCAAACCTCGTAAGGGGCGTGGTGTGAAACCCTTTAAGCATTATATTTGCCTTTACATTTGTTTTGCAACAAAGGCTATCCATCTTGAAATTGTCACAGATCTTACCACTGAAACATTTTTAACCTCGCTGAAAAGGTTTGTAGCTCGAAGTGGAAAGCCTCAAGAAATATATTCAGACAGAGGTACAAACTTTGTAGGAGCTGACCGAGAAATGAAGAAAATGATGGCTCGAATTGTTTCTGATGAAAATTTTCACAAATATCTTACTGACGAAATGATAATATGGAAATTTAATCCACCTTCTGCCCCCCACTTTGGAGGCCTTTGGCAAGCGGGAATAAAACAAATGAAAAATCATTTAAAAAGAACAATTGGTGAACAAATTTTGACTTATGAAGAGTTCTTAACATTGATTGCACAGATTGAATCTTGTTTAAATTCGAGACCGCTCATGGCTGAATCTTCTGACCCCAATTACTTCACTGCTTTGACACCAGGACACTTCATTATAGGAGCACCAATGACATCCTTGCCTGAACCTGACATCTCCTCTACATATGTTACTCCCTTGGAACGTTGGAAATTGCTGCAAAAGATTTTCCAGAGCTTTTGGAAAAGATGGTCTTAAGACTACCTCTCACAATTGCAACAGCGAACAAAGTGGTTGAAGAGTAACCCGAACTTAAATATCAATGACTTAGTGCTGATAAAGGAAGAAAAGCAGCCCCCATTAAGGTGGAAATTGGGCCGAATAATTGAACTTTTTCCTGGTGAAGATAGTCATGTTCGGGTTGTTAAACTGAAAACTTTGCACGGGGAACTGAAACGCCCCATACAAAAACTCTCTCCTTTACCAATAGAAAATGACTGTACTTGATTTATTATTTTCTTTTATATGTTTAATTTTTGTGATTTATTGAATTATAATGTATATTAATTTTTCTTTCTCTATTTTTAGTTATACAAATTTTAACTCCTGAGGATAGTCAGAATTGTTAGAATTCATATTGAAGTTGTTTTATTTTATTTTAATACAAAAAAAAAAACTTTACAGGTAAAATGTTTTCATATTATTATTATTGTAATATTTGATTAATCAATATTTGATTAAGAAAACTGGTAAGATTAATTTTGATGAACTCCGTTCATGGAGGCGGAGAATGTTTAGGCGTAAGCCTTAAATAAAGAAATAAATTTATTGATTGTAATGGATTTGACATTGATTAATTACTGACAAATAAAAGTTCTTGATGTTTCAAATTTATTGATATTAATGGATTTGACCTTGAGAAAACCAATTACTGTCAAAATAAAAGTCTTGATTAATATTTACGAGTAAAATAATGATTTAAAAATACTTAATGTTGATTTATTATTAAATTAAAGTTTGTTTCTTGACAAGTTGACAGCTTAATTTAATTTAAATTCATTTAAAGAGATTTATTGGTCTTATAATTATTTTATGTCAAAATTAATGTTTTATTTATTGATAAGTTGTCAACTTGAGTAGTTCTTAAATCATTATTAGAGATGTATTGGTTTTTTTTATTATTTTATGTCAAGTTAATGATAAATATTTAAATTTATGATCATGTAATTTTATTGCTATGCTTTTTTCTTATTATATTTCCCCAAAAAGGGGCCTAGTCTTGGATCTGCAACCAAGCAGATAATACGTATTTTTTCTTGACTCTGCAATCAGGCAGAGAACATGTTTTGAGAGCATGAAAAATTTGAATGTTTTCTATCGTAATCTTATGACTGTTCTCCAAGGAATATGTTTGCTGGCTCTGTATATCAGAGAATAGTGTAGCAATGGATCTGTTTTAAATATTCAAGTTATAGTTTATTTAATAAACATTTAGCCTTAATAGCTATCCCATCTGATTTAATGAACATTTGATTTGATATACCCAGCACCAAATATTGTGTATAAAAGGCAGACCGGTTTCGCTAGCATTTAGCGTACCGTCGTCAGTGCTAGCGGAGGTAGAAATCTGTTCATATAATATAATATGTAATATTTGGTGCTTTTTAACGTTGCTAGTGTTGTACTCCAGAAATTATTTTTGCCTAGATTTTTATAATTACTTTGCGTCATTTAAAGTGGTGTTTATCCTTCAAGACAAAATTTATCAATTTACAAAAACCTTATGCAGAAAGAAAATGGTAAATTTTGCTTCAAAGATAATATGTCTTATATTAGCGTAAGATTTACTAAAAAAGTTGCTACAAATAATAAAAGATTCATGATTTATTAAAATATATTACTAAGAGTTATGTTTCTAACTTATCTGAAGTTAACCTCATAATTAATAATTTTATTAAATAAAATATCTTTATGCTTTATCGCCCGCTAATGAATATCAATGCCTAGTGCAGTACATTATCGTAACATATTTAAAAACTACATCTTGATTGCACTAAGAATGTACTCATTTCTTCGGTGCAAACTCTCTAAAAAAATTTTTAAATCATAAAAGGAAAAAATTACAACAAATAAAACCGGATAAATTATTTCAAATAACTTCTCCTATTTCAATACAAAATTAACTAACTAAACTAAGAAAAGGAACGTAAAATTCAGAATATTTTCAAAGTGATGCATAAAAAGCATCTTCCTAAATTACTTTAAATTTAGTTACTAAAGAATTAAGTTTACTTTATCACTATGTAATGAATATTAATGCAAGGTACACTAATTTAACTTATTTAAACTATGCGTCTAAATGACACTGAGAAGAAAGTAATTTTCATTATTTTATAATCTAAGTCATTTCTTGCTCTTTTATCTTTTGTTATATGCCACGTTTTCTTTGAAAATTTTAAAGAGTCAATTTTCAACATTATTTCAATTAATCATTAATCATTTCAGATTTTCAACACACCATACTTTTTTTTGGGGGGGGGGGAGGTAGTGTTTTGAAATTTATAACATTTCGCATTACCAAATTAATTACCGACATTAAATTTTATTTTAATGGTATTAATCTAATAATGTATTTTCTCCAGCAAAATATTAAATATGAAATAATCTTTAAAATAAGAATTTAATGAGAAAAGATATAAGCTAAAACAAAGAATCTCAATGTTTTTCATGAAAAGGAATAATTATAATAAAAGAAAAAGATATGGAAGGAGCTATATTTTACACACGAAAATCGCATCAAAAAAAAAATAGATTGTAAAACGATGAATTTATATTTTTTTCTGATTTGCATTAAACATTTTATTGAAAAAAAAAATAAATAAAAGAAGTTAGTAAAAACTAAGCGGAAATCAAGATGCACACATTTCTTGAAAATTCTAAGGTGTCTGTCACCACTATATCGCAATAAAAATTTTCTATTATACTTAAATTACAAAATTCATAGTAGTTTCGTTTGATAAAAATTTATATCTTTTTCGCGATTAACACAGTAAATTATATTTTAAAAAATATACTGTTGAACTGGAGATACCAAGAGATAGTGCATGGAATGAAACAAAAAAAAAAAAAAAAATACTTAAAATGCATGCTAGATAGTGCATATAAAAGGAAAGAAATTCTTAGATAAATTGGATGCATAAAACTTCATGTATATCTAGACTGAATGTAATTCATTTAATCATAATTTAATAATGGATAATGGTATTGCAAATTTAAAAGTTAAATATGACTTAAAAATATTTGATTTTGCAAGAAATTTATATAGATTTTATTGTACAATTTTGAAGGATATCCAAACCTAAATTTGCTTCATTTGAAAGTTACATGCAAAATTGCTTCCGAATTTCACTAAATAATAAATGACTAATTTCCCATTATATTCAAAACTGTCAACCATCTCTCTCTTTTTCTGTATCTTTCTATTTCAAAATATTTAAAGCTTATGTGATTTGTTTTCAATTTAAATAATGATACAAATATTAAAAATACAATAAATAAGATTCTTATTAAATAAATATAAAAATATACGACGGAATAAAATTTTCGCCTTCCTTTTAACACAAAATATGCAATATGAACTCTAAAATGTTCAGGTTTTAAACAAATAAAAAAAAGTTTAAAAGTTTTTCAAAACAGAATCATGTATTAATAAAAATAAAGAAAATATTCTCCGAAGAAGAGTCTAATTAAAGGCTTGAAAGTACTAAGATGTTTTTAAATAAAATTAACTATTAACATCTATATGTGATTATTTTAATCGCCTTTTAAGCAAACATGAATATTTTAAAGTTCATATTTTATAAGATTCTTATTTTTAATTTATAGAGAAACAAATCGTTTACTAAATATAAAAGAACTCATGATTAAATACTTAAGAAAATCAATGGAAACAATATATTTTTCAGCAAAAAAAGCATCTGTTTCAAAATATTTATCACCAATGCTAAAGAGGATGTATGGGCGAAGAATCTTATTTCTACAAAATTAAAGATATTTCTAACTGTCCATAAATAAATGTAAAGTTATTTTAAAACAATTCAACTGATTGATAAATTTATCATACAAATTGAATATTTCCAACTGAAAGAAAATTTTCCGAGGACGGGAATCGAACCCAGATGTTTGGTTTATAAATGCCAATGCTTTCCCGTTTAAGGTAACTGGAAGACAACCGGCGTACATGTTTCGCTCAAGTAACCTTATTTGTCATTACATCTTATCTATCATTTAGAGAGCTCGACAGAATTTACCAGAGATAAATGAACTTCATATAACGATGGCTACGTAGATATACAATTATTTTAACACAATCAAACTGTTTGGTAAATTTATCATACGGATTGAATATTTTCAACTGAGTGAAAAATTGTCCAGGCTGAGAATGAACCCCAGTTCCTTGGCTTACAAGGCCAATTCCAATAATTCCAATTCCAATTCCAATTCCTAAATAAAATTTTTATAATCAACAAGCGCTATACTTGTAACGGTCGGGTGCTCGTACTGGGGGTTAAATGCAGACATAACTCAGGAACTAAGATAAAAACAGTTTATATAAAACGGTTAGGGCTCAAGGACAGTGGGGCAGTTCTTTATTTCAATAACTGGTAACAATGCTAAAAGATTAAACTCATACTCACAGCTCCGGCACTAACTCAATCGGGGCATTTCAGATTAGTTCTCACCTCAACTTCTGCTAAACTGCTAGATAAACTTTATTAGACAGCCCGTGGCTGTACATATATCCTTTAATAACTTTGAAAATATTCAATGTAATCAACATGAACTCTTACCACCGGCCAACCTCTCGAATCTACTTCCAAAACTCCTTGTCACTAACTGAAGGCTCGATACACCTAGCTGTCTAATGTCGCTAGACTCAACTAGTCGGCCAAAGCCGCCTAGACCCTCTGCACACACTCAAACTCCAAGCTTTTATATGCTGCAAACTGAGAAACTACAAATTTACATATTACTTCTAACCGCGACATAACTGTAGAATCTGAGAAAGACACACACGCTCTAGAAAGTTAAAGTAAAAGAGAGGATAGATGTCGCTTTCACGCTTACACATGTTAAATCATTGACGTCACGTTCTCAAAAATGCTAGATTGCCTTTATTACAAAGGTCACTCCCTCACAACCCCCCCCCCCTCGGACTCTACAGAAAAAAAGGACTGGGCAAAATGCATGCCCAGGACTTTTTCTTGTTATAAATTTCAAACCGTACAAAAACAAAGTGATGGGTGAAATTTGGCACCGAAACATAACTTTTAAAATATTACACTTTAACCCACCACAACAAAAACATCCGTTTGCATCAAATATTCACTTATTCAATCCAATCATCCTTCTATCTTAAAAGTAACCTCCATAAAACTTCCAAAATTCTTAAACCTTCCCAAAACTAACTACTTTCTCTTCTAGGACAACCCACTCCACTGGGAGTGCTAAAATTCATCAAAACACTAAACTTACGAAATTTCCCTCAATACTGAAATACAACTGTAACTTTACCAAAAATTTCTCCATAAAACTTTCTTAATACTAGAATTTGCACCAAGTCCAAAAAACCCAATGCGCAAAAATTTACCTCAGCAAAATTCAGAACTCATCTAAAATTAAATTTACTTCATACTAGAATCACTCTATGCTACAATAACTCCGTGCTACTACGTAATACCTAATACCCATAAGCCAATGAACTAATTCCCAAAAATTCTTCAGAACTAGCTCCAATTTAACAATATTTGGGGTAACATACGTACAGCTTCACATAATTGAGCTTATGCAATAATAGTCTATAAAATCAAACTTTACAAAACCAAGTGACGTCATCACATGACTCTTCATCTGTATTAACTAAAAGAAAAATAGCAGTATCAATATATAACACAGGTATACTTCCCTGCAAGAAGATCACATTAACATTAAATTTCAATACAATACAGTTTCATATTCAAATGTAACATAAAACTTCGAAACTTGCGGAAACCACTCCCAACTAAAGTACAAACGCAACGCATGAACCACGAACGATAAGAAGAAAGTTAATTCATTAAATGTTAGTATAGGAGATAGAAACGCGTGTCAAGGACTTCTTGACCGCAAAACACGTGCCCGCCTGTTTCGCGGCGCCTGTACAAAATAACCCAATTTACTATCTATACCTTTCTGGAAATTAAACATACATTAACATACATTTTATAACACATGAACAGTATAACAATATAATAACATTTTAACAACTAACATAACAACTTAACAATAGATCCAGAATTTTTAAAAGCAGTTAAGACCAAAATTTCAAACATACATAAAAGTAACAATTCTGTTAACAAATTTTGAACACAATTAAGCACCATTTGTGAGTCCGTCAAAAAATTTCCAAAAAATGGCCAAAAATACAAAACAGTCTATCTGCTTTTTATTCCTTCACATTGCTACCACATATATGCACTCTAATAGAAATTTAATAAAGAACATGATCATCCAATTATAGAGATGATTCGCTGCTAGCTGGCTTCATACTACAGGATGGCTTTCTCCTCTTGTCCCAAAAACCTTGCACGAAGGATCTTTCGTCATCAGAACTGTACGGTGACGCCACAGTTGACTGTCGTGCCTACAGCCTGGTCCTGAATGGATGCCGTAGGACACATGTAGATTCCATTCGACGACTCCGCTCTGGTCGGCTCGCTGGGGTCACTTCATGGCGAGATTCAAACTGCTGACGCTGGTATTCTGAATGTTGTCTCCTCTTTCTAGACGCACCCGAAGTTACTGAAGATCCTAGGCCACGTTTCTTTCCGGATCTACGCTGTCTCTTATTTGGCAAAAAGTCCGATTTAAAAGTTCTTTTCTCAGTTTGACGAGTGTCCATATGAAGTTTTTTTCGAGGATTAAGTACTGAAGACGTTGAACTATTGGATAACTTATGTTTTTGAGGTTGCTGTCTAATAAGTGGAGGAACGGGACAGTTTATGATCTTTTGCCTTTTATGGCACACTGAGTCTGACGTATTTGACACTGCTCTTATTTTTTTATTATCGTACTTTGCTCTCGGTTTGATAGACTTTCTACTTTCAATAACAGTTTTTGGAGCTGTTTGACCAGATTTTCTTTTTGAATATTGATGAAAAGAATTAGATGAAGAAGTGCTGGACTCGGGACACTCATTGGATCGGGAATTTTGCGAAACACCACTCGACACATGTGAACCTTCACTACCATTTTCTCTAAACTTATAAACTCGAACCTGATCCAGATTAACCGTCATTCTTTCACCATTGACATTAACAACCAAATTATTATTCGAACTTCCAAAACCTCAAACGGACCCACAAACTTTGGACCAAACTTAACTACCCTCTTCTGACGACTTGAACTTAACCAATGCTTTTCTAGTAACACAAAATCTCCAACTTTAACTTCCAATTCCCTTCTACGCATATTATAATATTGGGCTTGCTTCTCCTGCGCTTTTCCCATCTGAACTTGAGCCTCCATGACCAACATCTCAATATCCTGGCACATTAGCCGACTTTCCGCATCCGACACCATAATTAGCCTTTGAAATGGAGTAATGACTTTTCTACCAAAAAACAAGTCAGCCGGCGTTTTCCCCGTCGACTCGTGAACTGCCGTACGAAGTGCGTACGCAAAATGCTGAAGAAACTGGTCCCAATTTGCATGATGAGAACCAACATAAGAAGAAATCATTTGAATTAATGTACGATTTACACGTTCAGCCATATTAGACTGAGGACGATACGGAACAGTAAAAGAATGATCGATCTCCAGCTTCTCACACAGAGCCTTAAATATATCAGAAATAAAACAAGGGCCATGATCGCTAACTACCCTAATTGGTGCACCATATTTAGAAATATAATTATCGAAAAATGCATGGCAACTGCAGGTGCAGAAGCCTTCCTGAGGAGGACTAACTCTACCCATTTACTAAAATAATCAACTATAACTAGTATAAGGGTCATTCCATGTCAATTCAACCAGACCTTGTAACCCGACCCACAGGGATTTTGATGAAACTTTGTGTACACACTAATTCTATCATGAAATGATTCCATCAGAAATATTTCCTTCCTAGACCTCATAGTTTGTGAGATATGGGGGGTCCAATTCTTGGGGTTTTCTCAAATCGCACATTTCTGAGTCTGTATTTTGAGATTGCAGTTCCATCTTCAAAAAATTGTCTCTCTGGATCTAAAACATGAAACATCTTAAAAATTTCACTGTAAGAATATAAATAGATGCAGATTTTAATAAAAAAATATTTAAAAAATTTACGTGTAATTTTTAGGATAAAAAAAATTAGCCAAAGTTGACAGTTATGGTTATTTTTCCAAATTTTTGTGACTTCACAAAAAAGGCTGTACACAAAAAGGCAAATTAAATTTCCAATTTCTTTTTGTTTTAAATAAAAGTTTACACTTTGGGCTTTATATGTATGAAATAAAAATGATGTGTTTCGCATGGCTTATGCAAAAATTTTGGGTACTTTCCAATTAGCCGGATGAGTGCTTTATTTTTATACATTACATATGGACACAAAAAAGCAAATGAAATTTCCCATTTCTTTTTGTTTTAAATAAAAGTTTACACTTTGGGCTTTCAATCTATGAAATAAAAATGATGTCTTTCGCATGGCTTATGCAAAAATTTTGGGTACTTTCCAATTAGCCGGATGCGTGTTTTATTTTTACATATGTACATATGTATAGATCTATATAAATACAGATGTATGATACATGTACATATGTATGTATATATACAGTATATTGATATATATATGTATAACACTGGTGCCCGTCTAACCGAAAAGTACCAAATTTTGCCTCGTTTTGAAAATCTGCACCAATTAAGGGGGGGGGGGAAATCTGACTAAGTTTAGCTGTGGTACTTAAATAATTACTGGAGTTTCTATGAGTTACTGAATTTAATGTTATTGGATACAAAAACAAACTGGAAATTTCATTTGCCTTTTTGTGTAGAGACTTTTTCATAAACTCACAAAATTTCGTAAAAATATTCATAACTTTCAATTTTGGTTTACTTTTTCGGCCCTATATAAATCTCTATTAATTTCCCTAATTGCTTTTTTTCACTTGCTTTTAATGCCGCTTAAATGGTTCTCCACATTTATATAATTCATACTTCATTAAGAGCGAAATTCTGTGATGCTCACATATATTAATCAAACTGTTTTCACTTAATTTTTGTTTTATAAATGCAATAGTCCTAACTAATAAAAGTTCTTTTTCTGAATCACAGAGATTATCAATGTAGTCTATTTCTCTGTTATTTGTGTAGCTAGTTTTGTGACATTCTAAACCATTTAATATTACAATACTGCAAGCCTGAAGACTAGTAGAAGGTTTAATATCAGGCTCCATATTACAACAATAAAACAAAAAAGTATTTATACATATCACAAACTATAAAATATGTAACAGTCAGAACATATTTTTAGTAGCACAGTAAAAGTTAAATCATTCTTCTATGATAAGAAACAACAGAATGACAATAATTTGATTAACTTGATTTCAAAACATCTGCTTTCATACTAACGAACATTACCCTGCCTTTATCAGAAGGTGTTTATACAAGGCAGGTGCAATTAAATCTTTCAGACTATAGAAACAAATTTAAGTTCTGTTAAATATTTGTGTATTTAAACTTGCCAATATAAATATTTAAACTGATTAAAATTAACCAAGGAAAGGAAATACAAGGTTTTGAACATTTTTTAAACACAAATAATTAATATATAAGCATTCGAAAGAAAGAATGGAAATGCGAGGAGAAAAAATTTTCTATTTTATACTGTACAAAAAAAAAAAAAAAATCTGTTTTGAGTTTAATTATTGAAAATAAAAGTAAGAGATTCTTTAGATTATCAAAAAATGCCCATTATTAAATACCGAAATGAAATATATATGGACCATTCACTAAATTTAATGGGGAAACATATTACAGTCAGATTTTTTTTTAATCAGAAAAAACAAAGCCTAAACTTTACTTTGAGAATTAAAAAAAAAAAAACATGCATCAAATAACATTAAATTCAATAACTCATAGTAATTCCAGTAATTATTTAAGTACCACAGCTAAACTTAGTCAGATTTTTTTTCCTCTTAATTGGTGCAGATTCTCAAAACAAGGCAAAATTTGGTACTTTTCGGTTAGACGGGCACCAGTGTTATATATATATCAATATACTGTATATATACATACATATGTACATGTATAATATATCTGCATTTATATAGATCTATACATATGTACATATGTAAAAATAACGCATCCGGCTAATTGGAAAGTACTCAAAATTTTTTCATAAGCCATGCGAAATACATCATTTTTATTTCATAGATAGAAAGCCCAAAATGTAAACTTTTATTTAAAACAAAAAGGAATTGGAAATTTCATTTGCTTTTTTGTGTGCATATGTAATATGTAAAAATAAATTACTTATCCGGCTAATTGGAAAGTACCCAAAATTTTTGCATAAGCCATGCGAAACACATCATTTTTATTTCATAGGTAGAAAGCCCAAAGTGTAAACTTTTATTTAAAACAAAAAGAAATGGTAAATTTCATTTGCTTTTTTGTGTGCATATGTAATATATAAAAAAAACAGCACTCATCCGGCTAATTGGAATGTACCCAAAATTTTTGCATAAGCCATGCGAAACACATCATTTTTATTTCATAGATAGAAAGCCCAAAGTGTAAACTTTTATTTAAAACAAAAAGAAATGGGAAATTTAATTTGCCTTTTTGTGTACAGCCTTTTTCGTGAAGTCACAAAAATTTGGAAAAAAAACCATAACTCCCAACTTTGGCTGACTTTTTTTATCCTAAATATTACAAATAATTTTTTTAAATATTTTTTATTAAAATCTGCATCTTTTTATCTTCTTACAGTGATATTTTTAGGATGATTCATGTTTTAGATCGATAGAAACAATTTTTTGAAGATGGAACTGCAATCTCAGAATACAGACTCAGAAATGTGCGATTTGAGAAAAACCTAAGAATTGGACCCCCCATATCTCACAAACTATGAGGTCTGGGAAGGAAAATTTTCTGATGGAATCATTTCATGATAGAATTAATGTGCACACAAAGTTTCATCCAAATCCCTGTGGGTCGGGTTACAAATGGGGGAAAAATTGGTTGAATTGACATGGAATGACCCATAAATCTATATCTTTTAGGATTATACAATGGATAAGGACCGATTAAACCCACACCTACACATTCATTAGGAAAATTTACTTTAATAGGAATTAATTTGTCAGCTGGACTTACATTTTTATAATTATAACGTTGGCATGTGCTACAGCTGGAGAAATAAGCGCGCACTGCTACCCGCATTTTAGGGAAGTAGTAGGATTCACAAATTCGAGCATAAGTTTTCCTGATTCCTAAGTGATCTGCTAATGGATTATCATGAAATTCCTTCAAGATGGCCTTACGAAGACTAGCCGGAATAAAAACTCTTAATTCCCTACGTGAATTTACAATTTTAGAATAAAAAAGACCATCGATAAGCTTAAAAGATTGGGACCATTTCTCAAACATAGGCTTTTGCGCTCGGGACGTCATCAGGGTTTTCCAAATAACGATACAAACTACCAAACTCCTCATCTTGCTTCTGCTCCCTTATCAACTGCTCTCGTGACCTTAACACCAACGAAGACAATGCACAACACTTAACATCCTCCGTGACCTCTAAACCACCATGCGGGTTTCGAGACAAAGCGTCCGCTACCGCATTTTCCTTGCCAGCCCTATGTTCTATAATCACATTATACTCTGCTAACTTCAAACACCATCTGACAATACGAGAAGATAAACCCTTTCCATTAGTTAACTTCGTCAAAGCTGAATGATCCGTAATGACCTTAACTGGTATATTTGTGAAAAAACAACGAAATTTATTCAAAGCCCAAATTACTGCAAGACACTCCCGTTCTGTAATCGAATAATTCCTTTCAGCTGCATTTAAAATCCTAGAAGCAAATGCTATCGGTCGACCTTTCTGTGCTAAAATAGCTCCAACCCCCATTGCACTCGCATCGCAATACACTTCAAATTGAGACGAATAATCGGGGTGAACCAAAACAGGAGGGGAAACTACTGCCTCTTTTAATAACTCAAACGATCTCTGGGCCGCCGATGACCATGTAAACTTCACCCTTTTCCTTTTTAAATTGTACAATGGTTCACATAACTCAGAAAAGCGTGGAATGAACTTGGAGAACCAAGCCACCATCCCTAAAAATGTCGCCACTTCTTTACTATTTTGGGGGGGATTCATTGACGTAATTGCCTCAATTTTCTCATTATCTATACTAATACCATCACGCATAATTTTTACTTCTAAATACTTTATCTCTTTTCTCAAAAATTTACATTTTTCCAAATTAACTGTTAACCCAGCATCTCTTAACAACGTAAACACTTCCCTCAATAATCTCAAATGCTCTACAAAAGAGGCTGCCATTATATTTATATCGTCCAGGTAGACCAGGACACCCTTACCAAGCAAAGGTTTAAGGATATTATTCATGGCCTTCTGGAACGTTGCCGGTGCCCCCGAAAAACCGAAACTCATTCTCTTAAAAGCGAAACAACCGTCCCGAGTAATAAACGCAGTTTTAGGTATGTCCACCGGCTTCATTGCAATCTGAAAATAACCTGACGTAAGATCTAACGTTGACATATAATTCGTACTCGTTATATTAGCCAAAATGTCATCAATTACTGGAATAGGATACTGAGGGTATTGCGTTATCTCATTTAACTTTCTATAATCTACTGCAAATCTGTATGCCTCTGGATCATCTAAACTTTTCCCATTATTCTTACGACTTAACACTACCGGCGATGCAAAAGGAGACTCAATTGGCATTATAATATCGTCCGCTAGCATTTTCTGAATATGATAATCAATTTAACTTTGTCATAACGATATGGTTTACTAGCAACAGGTGCTTTCAAACCAGTATCAATCACATGCCACGCAACATGCGTTAAACCAGGTTTATCAGAAAAAACCTCTCCAAACTCATTCAAAAACTTATTAAATTCTTCCTTCTCGATTTCACTTAAACCCGACTCTCCCAAATCAACTGACACTGAAGCAGGCTCTTTCTTACTCACATTCTCATCATTATTCACGATCAACGACTTTTTAAAGAAATCCATACTAATTCCTCTATCCTTCATATAATCCACACCGACTATACAATTCACTGTTAATCCATCTAACACACAAAACTCCCAACATGTCTTAACCGAACGAATTTCAACTTCTAAATCTATTGAACCCTTATTATCACAAGCTACTCCCTGTGCCGACTGAACCACCAGACTTGACCTCTTGAACCTCTTATACGAAAAATACTTCCGATAACAATCGTAAGAAATGAACGACTTATCTGCCCCTGTTTCGAAGACACTCTTAACGACAATACCATCTAACACAATTAACACTTCAGGTAACTCAACCGGATTAATAGTAACTTTTTTCAAATTTACAGAAGGCTTTTCCGCCTTAACCTGTGACTGCATACCTTCCGAAATACAGCCACCTACCAGTTTAACTGACCCGGCCTCTTAACACACCTCCTATGCATTGATCTACCTTCAAAATTCTCATCCGAAGTTAATCTCGTTACTTGCGAAGAAACATTCTTGTCCCGTACTCCCCCTTTTCGATCATAACCACTATTCTGCCTATTTCCGTACATATATCTATCATTACTTTTAAAATTATTAGCACCACCACAATTCCTATTACCATTACCAGTATTCGACATATTTCTACTAAATCTATAACTACCTTTACTCATATCATTATTCAGAAATCGCTGTCCCCCTCTCAAAAAATTACGCTCTTCCTCATTTCTCCAATTACTTCCCGTGGCAGGTCTCTGTCGAGGGCTACGCGAATCCCGTTGATCCAAGCTATGCCGAGCCTCATACTTCGATAAAATTTGGTGCATTTCTGAAAAGTTCTTAGGTGCTCTAATCTCGATATAGTCCTGTATATTCTCATTAAAGAGAGGAAGAACTATGTCCAATAATTCCTCAAATGTGATATCTAAATCCAATTTATTCTTCAATTCAAGCTTACGTAGGTAAAACTTTGATGCTGATTCGTAAATATTCTGCTTATTGCAGTAAAATTCTTTCCTCAAAATACTCTTATCTTTAACGCTAGGGAACGTCTTTTTTAACTCAATCGCAGTCTGCTCAAATCTTATAGCTTCATCATTAATTAAAAATTTTCCTATATTTTATAACCACAAAAGTGCTTCGCCCTTGAGAGAGCATTTAAGCACTATATATCTATTTTTCTCAGGTATATTATTGAACAAAATATAATCATCCAATTGTACTAAAAATTCATTAACGTCACCTGCACCCATAAAATAAACACGTGGCACAATCTCACAATGTCCGACTTTTCTTTGGGCGCCATTTGTAACGGTCGGGTGCTCGTACTGGGGGTTAAATGCAGACATAACTCAGGAACTAAGTTAAAAAGAGTTTACTTAAAACGGTTAGGGCTCAAGGACAGTGGAGCAGTTCTTAATTTTAATAAATGGTAATAATGCTAAAAGATTAAACTCATACTCACAGTTCCGGCACTAACTCAATCGGGGCACTTCAGATTACTTCTCACCTCAACTTCTGCTAAACTGCTAGATAAACTTTATTAGACAGCCCGTGGCTGTACCTATATCCTTTATTAACTTTGAAAATATTCAATGTAATCAACATGAACTCTTACCACCGGCCAACCTCTCGAATCTACTTCCTAAACTCCTTGTCACTCACTGAAGTCTCGATACACCTAGCTGTCTAATGTCGCTAGACTCAACTAGTCGGCCAAGGCCGCCTAGACCCTCTGCACACACTCAAACTCCAAGTTTTTACATGCTCCAAACTGAGAAACTGCAAATTTACATATTACTTCTAACCGCGACATAACTGTAGAATCCGAGAAAGACACACACGCTCTAGAAAGTTAAAGTAAAAGAGAGGATAGATGTCGCTTTCAGGCTTACACATGTTAAATCATTGACGTCACGTTCTCAAAAATGCTAGAGTGCCTTCATTACAAAGGTCACTCCCTCACATACTAAATAAGCGTAATAATAAACATAAACATATAATAAATAGCGTAATAATGAACAAGCGTTATTAAATATAGCAAAATATTCGTGTATGTATGGTAAATAGTGGCTATTTTTGATAATAACAATAAAATAATGTTTAGAAAAGATACTGACACGTGTTTTCATTATGTTGTAAAGAAGATTATGAAAACTTTGAAAGGCAACTCAAAACTGCCTGCATGGAATCATGCATAAATTACAATTCCTTATACTTATGCTCGCTGCACTAAGTATGTTTCAAAACGTAAATTATGAAGTTTGTAGTTTTTTCAAGTATATTGATACATATATTTTGATTATGTTGATTTACTGAATGCGAATATAAGCTAAAAAGTATAATAATTAGAATTCAATCGAAAGTTTTTTTTCCGCTGTAAGCACAAAATCCGAGTTTTGCCGAAAATTCGGTTTCGTAAAAAATACTGATAAAGACTCGGTCTGATCGAAGCTCAATCAAAACAATATTCCCCGAAATCTCCTTTCTTTAATCGGAAATTTTTAACATGCCTTCATTTATTTGAGATAAATCAGTTCGAATGAATTTTTTTACTTACCCATTGTACTTAGTACTGTGTAATTTTTGTAATCTATTTTAAAATCGATTATTTGATCGATTAACACGTTTCTTTAGATACTAAAAATTCCTTAAAACACATTTTTTTAAAGAAAAATAAGTGCCGTCCGTCTGTTACTATGGCTGGTATGTGTGTCTCTAAACGCTCTATATCACGAAAAAATTAAGACACAGACTTGAAATTTTATGTGTACTAACAAAGAGACGGCAAGGGTGTGGAGTGTCCAAATCAAAGCAAGTTTTTGTGTAAATAGTACTCAGTAAGAGAACTCTTGTGAATTAGCCGTAGCGCGGAATACTTAGTAGTTATTGAGAAAAAAATAACCTTTTTTATGTGTTTCCTTTGAACGGATGTATTTTGTTATTTGTGTGATGTATAATACAGCATTGTTTTAGCAAAATGGCCTCCAGCGAAGATTTTCCTGACTCCTCTTTACATACAGATCCAATTCCTGAATCATCTTTGTGCAGTGATATGTCAAAATTGTTGTTGAAAAATGCAATAGTATATAATGAATGTCTCCTTACCGAAAATAATTTTATAGCATCAAACTCTATTATACTTGAAGATGCAATGATAAGACTGCATGATAAGGCTTTGGCAATATTAAATGAAAATGAATTTTTCCAAGATGAAGAAATGCATAGTAATGAAGAATGTTATAAAGTGATTTTTCAGATAGTACATGATGATTCGTCACCAGAATAATACGAATCCGAGTATATAAAAGTAATTCTTAATGACTACATTTTATTGAATTATAAAACAAAAGTTTGACTTAACAATAGACTTAAACTTAACAATAATAGAAGAATAGTACATTGAAACAGCAGAAGTGGTTTGAAACTATTTGAGAAAAGTCTCGATTATAACAGATAAATCGAGTTATATATACTTAAAACGTTGTTTAAATCGATGAAAATCGTATAAGTAGAAAATTATTCTGTGCCTTAGATGAATGAATTGCATATTATTTTATATAAAAATAAGAAGTTTTGGACACAGGTACAGAGACCAGCCTGGGCCGCATGTATATTTAATTAATAATTACTTGTGTATATTTTGTATGCATTAATTACATTAAAAAATTTGGTCATTTTTGTTTTATGTTTCAGATGGAAATAGGAACACTAACGAAATTCAGTTCCAGTTTCGGTTTCGGACTTAAAAACCTGTATAGGTCGATATTTATTCTATACTAATATTATAAAGAGGAAAGATTTGATTGTTTGTTTGTTTGAATTGAATAGGTTCCGAACCTACTTGACAGATTTGAAAAATTCTTTCACCATTAGAAAGCTACACTATTTCCGGTTAACATAGGCTAATTTTTGATTGATTTATTTAAATATTTTCCTTAATTAATCAAAATTTCATTATTTTTCATATAGAATCAATTAAAATTTTTCCGATAAAAAATAACCATTTTTCTTTCCCGTTGCCAAGAAAATCAAAATCTGGAATAATAATTTCTCCTCGGCAATTAATTTTCAGTTGAACAGTATCCACGTGAAAAATTAAAATAAAAAGAATTCAAAGGAAAACAAATATGACGTCATACTTAAAAAAAGAATTTTATTATATAAGACACACGAATATCGGTTACGTTAATAAGAGGTTCTCTGTTGAAAATGGCGACATAATTAGAAGTAAAGTGAACGAGAAAGAATTAAATTATTAATAAAATATTTGATTTGGAAAAATATGACATCATACTTTAAATAACATAGGAATTTTTAAGTATTTGTTAAAAGAACAAGAGGATTGGATAGATGTAACTAATAAAAATCGGTAAATATCTATATCAATGACGTCACATCTATACCAATATTATAAAGAGGAAAGATTTGATTGTTTGTTTGTTTGAATTGAATAGGCTCCGAAATTACTTGACGGATTTGGAAAATTCTTTCACCGTTAGAAAGCTACAATATCTCCGGTGAACATAGCCTATATTATATTTTCAAAAAAATTAGGGACCTAGGTAGAAGTGCGAAATTCAAGATAGCAAATCTGCTAAAAAATTGTTAAACATTTGTATATTATGTGGTCAATATATATTTTGAACCGGGTAATCTGAGATTATACGATTAAGACAAAGATTTGGGCTATTTGATTAGATATTAAGTGTTTGCCGTTACTAGATGCATTTTGTTTGATACGAGATTATTTCAAAGTAACCGACCAGCGTAGCGGGCGAAGGCTGCTAGTAATAAATAAAGCCTAATCATTAAATATGTGTAATCATGTATATTTTAAAACAGTAAGTCCTAAAAATTCCACCCGAGTGTTTTCGAAAACTACCCATTGGATTGTTTTGTAAATTATATCATGTGATGGAGAATATTCCCGCAGTGATTTATTTCTCAAATATTTAGGAATAACTATGATTTTTTTGCTATAAATTTTGTATTTTATTGTTATTTTGAAGGAAAAGATAGCCATCAATTATTTTTAGGAATCATTATCGTTGTTAAAGTATTCAAACAGCAATATAAGTTATAAAATATTGTAAACAAATCGCTAATCTAAAGAAAAAAAATTGTTGTTTGTTTGGTTAAAAAAATGAATCAAAAACACTTTTAATGTGAGAGATATTTCTAAAAGAAAATTATTTCATTTAAACATAAAAGTAACTCTTATAAAGATTAAAAGTGCATTAGTATGAAAAAAGCAATTGATACCTGATTTGGCAATTTATCGCTAGTGCCAGTTTAATAAAATTGTATCTGAGAACTTAATTAAATGAAATTTAAATAACAATATTTCTGTCCTTTCCTTTTCTTTATTCCTTTGATTTTTTTTATAAATTTAACTATCATTTTTAATCCTTTAACAAAATGTACTATATTTCGCGATATACTGTCATATAGGTAAAAAGAAGGAGTCAAAATATTGACAATTAAAGAAGCTTCAGTTAATATTAAAAAAGAAAAAAGATATTTTGATCAATTTGAAGGTAATGTGTCCCTAGAAAGACTATGAGCGTTATATGTCATTTTAAAGATTATCAGAAACATGCAAATAGTTTTGCTAAAGAAATAAGTTTGAAGCCAAGAAAAGACAGGATATTATCCCATCGACTAATTTATCAAAATAAATTGAATGCAAAATGACGATATTATTGTTTTGTAGAACAAAAATTTCCAATTTAGAATTCATTTTAGCATCGAATATAAACGCAAAAAATGTTGAAATAGAAAAGAAATTGCATGCATGATAGGAAACAAAATGAGATATTTTATACTGTGGAATACTCAACATTTTTCCGTTTATTTCTCATTTACAAACCGATTTTAAATAAAAATTTTAGCGTAGAGTTGGATGCTGGAATTGAAACTTAGTGAATAAAATGAAGCTATACTAACTCTGTATCTGGAAGATATAATTCAAATGAAAACAAATAGATACAATTATTATTGCAGAAGGAAAGAGAAGAATGAAGCAATAAAAACTAGTTGTAGTAATTGACAACAGAGGGCGTTTTTTGAGTGCGAAATGTAAAAGTTAGTACAGAAATAAAGAATAAAGACGTGTAAATTGTGGCATATCTAATTTATTGAAAAATGTCACAGTGAATGACGCTTTCGCATGGAGATACCGATCAAGTTAAGATTCCACAAAATCATTGTGCTGGAAGACACAATCTAGATGGTAAACGACGTGCTCAATTGAGGAATGTAACGCATCAGGAGTGAAGTTTCGCCCAGCTGTGATATGCGATCTTTTAAATCACTGAGATTTATGACACCTCTAGAGTATGCATTAGATTTCAAATAAACGCGTTGCGAAAAATCACATAGCATCAAATTAGAAAATTGAAGAGGCTACGCCATATGAAAATACCGATTTATTACTCTATTCTCTGTGAAATCCAGCCGTAAGAACTGTTGTTCTGCTCGCTCAATATAGGATGGGGCTCCATTCTCCATCTTGTATAAAAATATTCCAGCCAGTCACTGTTTTTGCTGCAGTTGAGGAAATACGATTGCAACATGTGCAGATATTTTTGTGCAGTAACCGAACACGTTCCAGGTATCGTTTTCCATAAGTCCTCAAAAAACTAAGTAAAGTCACACAGTATTTTTTGGGGGGGGGAGGGGGAGTGAAGGAGTATTTCGTGAATGATATTTGGTGGCTCCAAAGACAATATTTAAAATTTTCCATATTGTCTAATTCATATGAAAATAAATTTTGTTTCCCTTAGAAATGAAATTTTCCATTGGAAGGCATTATCCACGTTCATCCGTCTTATAAACGTTACAGGAAAATCCATAGTCTGCTGCGTGTCACCTAGTAGGAATGCTGATGATAACTAAATTTACACCGATAAAATTAGATTACCTTTATCAGGGTTTTTCAAATTTGTTTCATATACAACTTTAAGCAACTCTGTGTGTTCCAGAAATGACCGTTTCTTGAATTCACTGATGATTACACCGGTGTTTCCATCGAGGGCAGTATAGCACGATCTGTTGCACCACCTATTATAATTATTGCTTTTATTGCATTATTTTATCCCCTTCTCAAATAATAAGTGCACTGATTTTGGTTTCAATCGCGTTATTCCTACACGCTACAGACAGCTCCAAATAAAGATACTTAATTTATAACCACCCGGTATTTTGTAATCATAAAAGACTTGTAAATAGAAACTACATCATTCAACGATTCGCAAAAAAATTCTTACACAATGATTAAAAATAAAAGTCATTTTCAGATTTAGTGCTCAAAAGTACATAGAAAAAATGAAGTATTAAAAAAATGAGTAAATAGATGCATTCATATCGAATCAAATGTATTCGGGACAAAAATGAACACATGCTTATTCAGTTTTGATACACCAGTTGTTTTCTAACAACACAATAATTTTATACCCTGTTATGGTTTATTTCATTAATTACGGCATAAGAGATGTTTACTAAGAGTCATTACTTTGAAAATCAGACAATGTGCTGTATGCTTTGATCTGCTTGATTTTGTTATGTTAAAGGTGACCATATTTAGTGAATAATGTGCAATTTTGAAGCCATGAAAAAATATCCTCTTTCCTATAGAAAATGTCACAGTTCAAAGTTATGAATGCCCATTTTTCATGAAAAGTGAAATGCTAATATGTTTGCAGTACTTTATTTCTGGCAAGCCACAACATCCCACATTTCTTTTGTCATAAACTTTTAGTAAAACACAACCTGCATTTAAAATTTGTTTCCGTGTGGCATTGTTATTTATCAATGTTATTTTGCCACAAAATACAATCAAAATAATGTTTTTGCCCGTTTTCTGAACTTATTATCTTATTTAAACAATAGTACACCAAATATTTTCTTATAGAATATGAAAGTGTAATACTAGGACAAGTAAAATATTTCAGTACTCTATCGAGATATTGTTGTTAGCAAAAATAATCTGTTAAGTATTCAAAATTTCCAAAATCTGCAACATTTAAATTAGTGTTATCACGAAAAAGCATCACAGTTGCATAAATTAAAATACATCATGCAGTAGTTGAACATGTGTATAAAACCATGGAAAAGAAAAAGGAGTGGGGTTTCTTGGTATTTTTAGAAAAAAAGTCAGATTTTTTAAACAAGCAATGCCGATGATCACACTGCTTTCCAATCAGAAAATGAAAAATCCTATTTCTCTTTCCTCTTTCTATGCTTTTTTCCCTATGAGAAAATGGAATATCCGATTTTTCTTTCCTTCAACAAATCCAGCGCTTTTCGGGATTGAACCAGAGGCCCGCGAATGCATATGCTAACGCTCTGCTGAGTGAGCTATGCAAACGCAAAAGTTGCAATACCAAGTAACTATTTATGTTGTATTATAATAATAGACCCCACTGTTTCCCTAGAAGCGTTGTATAAAATCCGGGTCTCTAAACTAAGGGACCTCTACTCTACAACATATATAAAAATAATCAAAATCTATGATTATCAAGGTTGACCTCCTCCTTGAAAGTCCTTTTTTGAAAGAAAAATTACTGCAAAAGATTTGTGACTCCATGAGTCTTTAAGCTATAGATAAATATTAGCCATTCAAGTGTAAGTCACATTACATGCCTGTCACCATGATTTATATCAGGGCTGTCCAACGCGGCGCCCGCGGGCGCCATGGCGCCGTTTGAAGATTCTTTTGGCGCCCTTTTGAAAGAATCCTATTACTAGGCTTTTTAGAAGTAAAATTACATTATAAAGAATTTTATGTTTAAAATTGTTTACGTTTGCACCAGAGATATTTTCAAAACCTGTACAAAAACATTAAAAACCAGAAACATACTTTGAAAATTTAACCATGCATATTTTCACGATTTGCAGTTTTTTGTATAAAGTGTAATTATGATTATTAAATTTGACTGGAATTAGAAATACCTTTTTTAATACTTGAGGAGTAACAGAAAAAGAAACGTTTTTCCCCTACCCCCCTTCCGCTCCTCTGAAGGTGTTCATGGATGTTCAGCTTCTTTCTTTCTGCTATTGTCGTATTATTCGGCCATTGGCTATTTTATACGAATAATAAATGGTGTTTAATTTTTCCTCTTGATTTTTTTTAAATTTTAAGTTCTTTTTTTTTAATTTGCTTAGAAAAATTCACAATTTTCATTTATGGAAGCACTTTTAGACTGTCTCTATAAAATTAAATATATGGATATGTTTTTTTTACATTTTATAAAACTGAATTCAGGCCTTCAAAGTAAGTCAAAGCTTGTTTTAATATCTCTTATTTCCATAATTATTGTTTTTCTTATTATATTCGCGATTAAACTTTCTGGCAACTTACCTTACAAACATTTTTAGATAGGTCTGTTATAGAAAATGCATAATTTGAAATTTAATAGAAGTACCTCCAGAATTATAAGGGTCTTTTGCCGATTGCTGTAAAATTCCTTTACAGTATGTGGAGATGTGTATGTATACAAAATCTGTGTGATAATATTGCCGTATGCTTTCTGTCAGGTAGTTAATGGCGCCCTTCGTTTAATGTCAATACCTGAGGAGCGCCCCAGCTCACTAAAAGGTTGGTCAGCCCTGATTTATATCATTCCTGATGATAAGCAGACAATTTATTATGGATGGACGATGTTTGAGAAAGAGAGAACGTGCAATTACCGCATCACCCGTATCAGCAAGGTATACATTATTTTTTATTAACAGTTCACAATTTATTTATGCAACAGTACGATTTAGTGAAAATATCACAGTTAAGTAATATTTTTCATTAGAATATTTTAAGTAAATATATTGTTATCTTATTTGTTTATTTTCAGTATATTTGAAAACAATAATATCAATCTGATATTTCAGAAAACTGAATTGCAATTTATTTCATTTTCAAAATTTAAAATTTTGTAAATAGTGATATTTAAATAAACTCTTTATTTGTTTTAAATTACTCTTCTCTTCTAGTCTGCATTAAGTTTGATTCATTGTTATTTGAAATATAAGAACAGGTAATTTGAGTTTTGCAGGATAGGTTATAAATCATTGTACAGCCTTATTGATAAGATTTAGATTCTTCATGGTCTCTTATGATTCCCGTGTGATTCATACGGCATCTCGTGCTGCGAAAAAATCACACACCACTCAAACATTTAATTCAGGCAACTTAACTAATTTAATAATAACTTGATTTCAAATTTCACCTACGAGTCCCTTGTATCCTGATGTTTAACTAAACGAATTTTTACGGTGTATGTGCTAAATGAATTACAAATTTCTAATTTATCTTTGTTCTGGAATTAATCTAATGGTTTAAACGAATAAGATTTATTATGCTATAATTAATGTACACGCAGTGCTCCATCATACGATAATTCGAGAATAACGAAAGTAATAGTTCCGGATAATGGAGTTTTCTGAAATTTAATAGGCTTCTTACTTATTAAGTAGATACCAAATTTGAAGTCTCTATCACAACTTGTTCGGGAGATAGAGCGTTTAAAGTCACACAGACAGAGGAACTGCGATTTTTTTCTAAAGATGTATTTTTGGAATCTCCAGTGTCTGGATCGAGAAAATTCGTCATTTTTTTCGATTTTTATAACGATTACAGGAATTACCCTATATTACATCTATACTATGATGAGTAAATAAAAAATCTAAATATTTAAAAAATAATTCTATGCATAGTGTATTTTGAAATTCTCAAGTCACCCAATTTTTCACTATCACTGAATTATAATAGAAATATTAGCTTATTTTAAATGCAGAATTTTGTGGTTATGTAAAGCAAAAAATTCCGCACAGAGAAAGTGGATGAAAAAAGCAGGAGACATGTCAATTATGAATAATTTGGTAACTTATTAACTGCTAAAAGACGGGATAATTTAATCTTTTTGCTGAAAGCATTTGCCACCAAAAAATTCTGAAGATGTAACTTTTTTTATTTAATCACGAAGATTATATCAGTAAGTGTCTCGTTTTTTAAATCTAAAATTATGGTAGCTTGACAGTTAATAATTCGCAGTAATTTACATGGACTGTTGCATAAACACAACACCAATGAATAATTGGTTAAGCTGTAAAATAATTATTTAGGTCTAAGTGCATCAATTTCCTGGAATATCTGACTATTTAAGAATATAGTGTAAAGAAATTACGCAATGTAAATTTCAACAAGAAAATAAAATAAAGGCTTGGAAAATTTTCAAAATAATTTTATAAGTTATGCTAGCACATAAAAGGAATTTTAATTTGTATAATACAAATAATTAGAATTTACTTAAATTCAAAGGATTTTATCAGAATAATAAAATAGTATTTTATTTTAGTTTTTCTCTGATTAAAACTTATATAAAATAATTACTCTTATTTATCTATTGTTTTCTCACTTACTATCTCTCACTATCACTCACTTCTTATTTCGTTGAGAAATATTTTTAAAAGTTGTTGCTTAATCTTCCCCTGTTATCTTAATTCTTCGTAAATTTAAACTAATATTCTACATAATGAGAATGGAAGCATTTGTTTGTGGTGTGTATTTTCTGTTAGCTTCATTAATGATAATTTTTAAAACAGCTAATTAGCCACTTTAGAAAATTACATGTGATTTTAAGATGATATTAATTGTACATTTTTATCAAGTAAGTATATGTTAACTACATTCCTTTCATTATTCTCCCATATTTTTTTCTGCAGAATTCTAAAAAAAGCAAAATAATTAAAATTTATAAGAAAAGGGAAAAACTTCTATTGATTTTTTTTTATTGTATGAAAATCTCATCCGTCTAAGGTTTGTTCTGTGGGACAGATAACTTTGTTATAGGCATGTTTTTCTGTTTTTAGCATAGTTAATAAGCATTTATGAAATCAGTTTGTCTGTCCGCCTGTCTATCCTTTTTTATGCTTCTATTACTGTGCTATAGTTCACGTAAATATACTCACATGACTATTGGTATACCATTTCAAGTATACTATGTCTTCTTCGCTATTTAAAATAAAGCATGTTCATTTGTATTTGATTTTCAATGGCACTCAAAATAGTCCGTTACAACGATGTATGAGAAAAATTGTTTGCAGTGTAATTTAATCATGTTATGCTTTTTCAAACATAACTGAAATTGATTATACATCTCTGAGGTGCACTATAAAATGCTGATTATAGAGAATGGTGAAGATGGCATCTATAGTTAATTTACACAGAAACACACAAAATAATTCTCTTACATTACTGACTGAGCAATAATTCCTTATTCTGGGTGTCAAAAGTATGGAAAGTATCAAATCAAATGTCGTTTCCAATTACGTTGTTAGTTATCACATTTCAATATATATATATTTTTTCTTTGTATTTTGCCGATGCGAAAACATTTTTTAGATCATATAGGAAATTTATTAACCGACTTCAAAGAGGAGGTTATGATTTCGACCTGTATGTATTGGTTGTTCACGCATAACTTTTGCAAATATGAACCGATTTTCATAATTCTTTTTTTGTTTGAAAGCGTATGAGGCCCATGCGGTCCCATTCCAATTTCATAAAAATCTGATAATTAGAACTTTTTTAAAAATAAAAACTTTAAATTTCAAATTCATTTTGAAGCAATCGACCAATTAGAAGTGTTCCTTTTGCATGCTTTTATGTTACACTTACATAGACACACGATCTTTTCACTGTTAAAAGTTTGAAGTTTTTTCTGCATCGTCACTCCACCGCTTTTATAGAATATCTCTATTTTGACCAATGAGAATTCACCATAGTACAATGAAGTAATCATTTTCTATAAAAGCGATGGATAGATGATAAAGTAAAAGTTTCAAATTTTTAATAGTGTTCAAAATGCAAAATCCTAGCTAGACGAGTGCCAGGATTCACATAAATTTTGCGCTGTTTGCGAAACGAGATTTATTAACAAGAAAATTTATTTAAAACATAGAAAAATTTGCTAAAATTTAGGCTTCTGATTCGTTAATCTGGTTTCGCTAACAGCGCAAATTCTACCTGGATCCCGGACAAGTTCTCTTATGCAAGAAACCGGAAATATAGCATCTAGGGGATAAAGTGTGGAAATCGGCTATCTCAGGGTGTGTTCAGAGCAACTTACAAGAGTAACCAATGTTACCGACCGATTGTAGGGCAGTACGAAAGCAAATTTTGGCATCAATGAAAACTATTCTGCTGAATTGCAGCTGACGTCACACTTCGCTTTGATTTTCATTTCGTATATGTCTACAATCGGTAAGTGGTCGGTAAGTAACCGGTAAGTTGTGCTGAACACGCCCTCTGTAACACTTGAAAAAAGCGCTAAAATGTTCTATTCTTTAAATGTGCAACAATGCTAATGAAGTTTAAAGATAGAAGCGACATCTGGAGGCATTTTCTAAAAATGCAAGAAATATTGCTAGTCTAGATAATGTATCACGAAAATGCCGCAGATGTCACTGTGATCGACACTTTGGAATTCAGTAGCATCGTTGCAGATTTAAAAGGTACAAATTTTTAGCACTGCTTGCATTGTAAAAATTTGAACCCTTTTGCTGCATCGTCACTCCATCGCTTTTATAGGAAACGATTACTTCGCTCTATTATGGAGCATTCGCATTGGTCAATCCAAAGAAATTCTATAAAAGCGATGGAGTAACGATGCAGCAAAAGGGTCAAATTTTTTACAGTGTCGATAGCAGATTTTCACTCCATGTATTCCAGACTCTCTCCTTCGAACAATGAAAAGTTCTCAAAAATGAAGGCTTATGATTGGTCAATCTTGTTTCGCTTAACAGCGAATAATCCTTCTGGATCCTAACCACTGTTGCAGAGATGCTAGTTTTTTTTTTTTTTTAAGTACGAAATCTTAGCTGGAACAATTCTCGTATCCACCAAAGTAAAAGCTCCACATCGATCCAGACATGAGAATTCGATATCGAAAAGCTGAAAATCCATCTCTAAAGAGCCTTACACGTTAAAGCAAGAGTGTCTGTGTATCAGGGTGCTTGTTATGCCGGATTCACAAGGTGATTAAAGTACATTGCTATGTGTTAGATTTACATTTGGACAAATATAAATGGCGAAAAATTTCGATAAGCTTACCATTAAAGTTAAGCTAGTTAACTTCTTTCACCCATAAAACAAACTCGTTCAGGCGACTAACGCCAAGTTCTGGAATAAAAATTCATAAATTTTCTGTACTTTGGACAACCGCGTTTATCAAAGAACATTCTTAACTTCAAATATTGCTATTTTCATATAGACGCATGCTGAATCATGGTGTGATTTTAATAATATCTTCCTTTTTAGTTTTTATGACTGAAAAGGGTATTTTAATACATACGAATATTTAGAATTACTTTGCTATGCATTGAATCATAGAAGCAACTTGACGCGTTCTGATTGTGTACGCGTACTTTAAACTGTAAAAAATCTGACCCTTTTGCTGCATCGTCACTACCCCGCTTTTATAGAATATCTCACTTTTGATCCACGAGAATGCTCCATAATAGGCTGAAGTAATCGTTTTCTATATTAGCGGTGGAGGGACGATGCAGCAAATAAGTCAAATTTTTAACAGTGTACCTTGTTTAAAATATCTTGAAAAATTACCTCTGTTTTTAAAGACTATCTGTTTTCTGACCAATGAAAACGCTCCATAGACGTTTTTAGATCGCTCTCATCAGTCAGAAAATAGTCTTTAAAAACAAAGGTAATTTTTCACAATAATTTTAACGTATACTGATGGATTGCCAGCTTTTCAATGCCCATTTACGAAGTCTGTAGATTTCAATGTGGACCTTAAGGCACTACACTAGTCTCAGAAAAAGACCAGGATGTTAGTGTAAAGACAATGGGTGTGTTCTTTTCAAATATCTCGGTCAAATTTTAATATATTTACATGGTTTTTTTTTGCATAGGATAGCCGAGGATATTCTACAATCGGCCTAGTTTTTACTTCTTCGATTTTGCTTATGTATGTTTTATATAATGATAGTTTCAATTTCAGAACCGTTTAAACCGGTTTTGAAATTTAAAATAATTTAAAAAAATCTGAAACCAAAATTGAAAAAGTAAAAACTAGGTTGGTTGTGGAATATCATCAGCTATCCTATGCAGAAAAAAATCACGTAAATATTTTAAAATTTGAGCGAGATATTTGAAAACAACGCCTCCATAGACTTCACATTATCATCCGGGTCTTTTTCTGTGCCTAGTGTGGGGCCTTAAAGTTTGCTGAATGCAATAAATTTCCGAAATGTTAAAGCTTAAATGGACAAGTTCTCGCATCCACTAAAGCGGAAATGGACATCGATACCAATCGACATCCTTAAGTTGTTGAAAAGATGAAAAGCCTTTTGTATATATTTTGCTCCGGAGGAAAAAATTATCTCTACATATCAATGCAAAATAAAGTGCATAGATATGTGTAGCAAAATTATCTTTAGATTCAGATTTGGTTACCGGATTAGACACCAGAATGATTTCAGATTTTATTCATGTAGGATTCCTCGATGTGAATATGACGACACGTGGAGCACAGTATACGATTGATTGAAAAGATTCTGGACAAAAATGAGTCATCAAGGGGGGTCCTTGTGGCCGAGTGGTTAAGACACCATGCTACTAATCTCTTGAGAGCGTAAGAGATTGTAGGTTCGAATCCCACTGGCTCCGTTGCATACACTCTTTATGTGTAGCTCCCGGTTGTACTTTTCTTGTGTCGTAATATTTCCTTGTGCTATCTTGTCCTTTTATGTCCACGAATTTGTAAAATAATATGGATTATGTATTTATGTCTGTGTAGAAATAAAGGATCATTCGGCGTACAATTGAATTCTACCAGGAAATCATCATCAAATTTTATAATAGAAAATGACTAGCATTGCGATACATTGTTAAAAATTTAACTTTTGCTGCATCATCACTCCATCCCTCTTATGGAATATCTCATACATACACTGTAAAAATTTTTATCCTTTTGCTGCATCGTCACTCCCCCGCTTTTATAAAATATTTGTCTTTTGACCCATGAGAATGATCCATGATAGGCTGAAATAATCGTTCTCCATAAAAGCGGTGGAGTGAGTTTCAAATTTTTAAGAGTTTAGTTGGGACAAAAGCGTCCGTGAAAAAAGTATTTGAGCATCGAATGCTGTCACTCTCTTATAGATGCACCCAAGTACAGGTTATGATTTTCGGATTCCTCGTCGAAACATCACCGCTCATTTCCGATGCCTTTACTGCATTTATAGAAATTAGATTGTTGTTGTTTATCTATTGAATCATATAGCGATTTTTGTTAAAATCATTCTTTTTGCTTTTTCTGACTGAAGGGAGAGTACTTTTGACAACACTAAAAAAGCATTTTACTATTCATAGATACATGTGGAGTCATTTTGCTGTTTACTCATATATGGAAGCGCTTTGCCGCGCGCTTATGTGTAAGGACACTTTACTTGAGGCATTGTCACCTTTCGATAACCACTTCCGATGTCCGTACGATTAGATGTTGACTTTAAGATTTCATGAATGCGGTAGCTTTTCGTCGTGCCAGATCTGAAGAAGTTACCACATCCAGAAAACCTAAAGATTCACAACGATACTAACCGATATTGTAAGTGTCTTTTGAAAAGTTGACAATCAAACGGTGACAAGTAAAGCGAATACATCAGAGCTCAGCAAAGTGCGTTCATTAGTAATGCGTTGCAAAGAGCCATCATACGTCAGTACATATAATTATGTATTATGGTATAATTAACTAAAAAGTAGGAAATAAATTTAACTTTTTCAAAAAAATGTATAACCGACTCCAAAAAAAAGCGCTAAAAAGAATTAAATAATTCTATAAAATTCTCTAATGACAAATCGTTATCCAATAACCACACATTGACTATCATGTACCGGTATAAAACGGTTAAATTTAATATATAGAATTTAATATCCACCAAACATAGGTTTTCCAGAGAATATTTTTTACAAGAGATTAATTTACATATTTTTGATTTAATTTTTGAATATATACATATAAAAAGAAAGGAATTACTTTTTGAAGTTGGTGCCAAACTATCTTAAGTATAGTAAGAATTGTGGAAAAGATGTGGTAAGAATTGTAAAATGGGGAAATCATTATCGATTATGATTGTTTGGAACCAATTTCAGAAAGTAATTCCTTACTTTTTATATGTATATATTCAAAAATTAAATCAAAAATATGTAAATTAATCTCATGTAAAAAATATTCTCTGGAAAACCTATGTTTGGTGGATATTAAATTCTATATATTAAATTTAACCGTTTTATACCGGTACATGATAGTCAATGTGTGGTTATTGGATAACGATTTGTCATTAGAGAATTTTATAGAATTATTTAATTCTTTTTAGCGCTTTTTTTTGGAGTCGGTTATACATTTTTTTGAAAAAGTTAAATTTATTTTAAAAAATGCAGCATATTTCTACCTTTTAGTGAAAATTGCTGAGGAAGAATTTTCAGGTAAATTATGAGTTTCTAACTGAAAAATGTTTTTTTACATACTATTTAGAATAATATATTTTTTGACAATGTATGTTTACTAATTTGACCTGATAGCAATAACACAAAAAAATGAATCTTCATTTCTGAAAAACTTTAAGTGTTATGGCTCTTTAAAAAATTCCTGAGGTTTTAAGGGATTCGACACGAACTGTAATGCGTGCGATTGAAGAAATAATGTTGCTTTAAGCATTCTGGGAAATACGCAATAAATGCATTTATTAAGTTAGAATTAGATTTTTTTTTGTGATGGTTAATCATGTAATGATCACAACAAATCAATTCCAATATTTCTCATAATTTTTTCAATGATCACTATTTTTCAAGTGGGATTGTTTGAAATCGCTATAAATCGAAACTTTTTTTTTTCAATTAAAATTGTTTTCGCTTAATTAAATAGAATTATATAATATTAGTTTTGTTTCGGGATTTTTTGAAATATTAGTTTTAATAGTATTAAAAATATTTATTTAATATTATGTAATTTATTTATTTTTAAATATTTTTCTTTTAATTTTCCAAAACAAAACTACTGTAAAATAATAAAAAAGACAGATTCTAAATTTGGAACTTTTTACTTTAGCGATTCTTGATTTATAGTGACATTAAGTCGAGAAATTGTGAAAATAAACCATCGTGCAGCGAAACGCATTTATAGTTTTAAACAGATTGGCTCCTAAAAAATTTTCTTAAATGCTTTTTTCTAAAAAGCGCTTGAAAAAGTGAGTCTTTATGTACCTTAAACTTCGTATCCACTTTAAATGTTGCCGTTTCCACTTGCTTTTTGTTTTACTTAAGAGCCATTAGTTGAAAACCAGACAAACTGTGATTGTTGTACTTTTTGATTTGGTTGAATTTTTTGTTATGTTGAAGTATATCATACTAAATAAATTATGTGCAATTTTGAAGATCTGAAAAAATTTCCTCTTTCGTATAGAAAATGTCAAAGTTCAAGAATGCGAATGCAATTTTTCATGAAAAGTGAAATGCTAGTATGTTTGGAGTGCTATATCTCTGGCATGTAACAAAATCCCAAAATTGTTTTGGCATAAACTCTTAGTATAACACTACCTGCTTATAAAGATTTATTTGTTTCAATAGAGCATTGTTATTTTACATTTTTATATTGCCACAAAGTACAATCAAATTGACATTTCTGTCCATTTTCCGCGCTTAATATCTAATTTACGCAATAGTACCCCAAACTTTTTCTTATAGAGTATTCTTACGGAGAGTATTTCTTATAGAGTATAGCATTTCTTACAGAGTAGAGAGGTGGAAAGTGTATTACTAGGACAAGCTAAATAATATAGTATTGCACCGAGATATAGTTCCAGTTAGCAGATATAATCTGTTAAATAAATTATACTTTTCAAAATCAGCAACATTTGAATTACCCATATCTCAAAATAGCTTCACAGTTTAATAAAACAATATATACCATGTACTAGGCGAACATATGTACAAAAACATGGAAAAGAAAAAGAAGTGGGTTTTTTGATATTTTTATTTAAAAAATGTCAAAATTTTCAAACAAACAATGTCGATGATCACATTTCTTCCCTCTCAGAAAATGAAAAATCCTATTTCTCTTTTTTCTTTCTAGTTTTTTTCCCTATGAGAAAATGGAATATTCCCTTTTTGTTGCCTCTCCCGAAAGAGAAATGGGATGTTTCATTTTCTGTTAGGGAAGATTGTATGGGATCATTGACATTGCTTTTCTTGTTATTCTTGTAATTTTTTTGCCTAAAAATATCACGAGACCCCACTTCTTTCTCTTTTCCATGTTTTTATACATATGTTCAACTATTGCTTGATATTTTTTTATTTACCCGTGGCGCTTTTTTGAAATAACATTACTTTAAATGTTGCAAATTTTGAAAATGTTGAGTGTTTAACAGATTATATCTGCTAACAGCAACAATATCTCGGTACAGTACTATATTATTTTGCTTGTCCTAGTAATACATTTTCATACTTCTCGATGTAGTATTACTTTATATAGCTTGTCCTAGTAGTACACTTTCATATTCTATAAGAAAAAGTTTGGGGTACTATTGCTTAAAATAAGTTACTTGCGAAAAAGGGACAAAAACGTCATTTTGACTATGCTTTGTGACAACATAAAAATGTAAAGTAACAATGCCCATGGAAACAAATAAATTTTAATAAGCAGGTAGTTTTACACTAATAGTTTATGCCAAAAGAATTTTGGGATGTTGTTGCTTGCCAAGGGTATAGTATTTCAAAGATATTGGTATTTCATTTTTCAAGAAAAATGGCATTCACAACCTTGAACTTCGACATTTTCTATAGGGAAAAGGATTTTTTTTCAGGCCTTCAAAATTGCAGATTATTTATTAAATATTGTTTACTTCAACATAAAAAAATATCAAGCCATTTAAAAAATACAACTATCAAAACATTTTTTGTCTGAATTTCAAAATAATGCCTCTTAAATGTCGTCGTATATTTAAAACAACGCTTTTCCTAACCTGCCGATTAAGAGTTTTTTTCATAATCTAAATCTTTCACAACTTTTAATGGCGAAACCATTAAAAAAGTCGTTACTTTGGGTCTAAGACGGCCATGCCGGGACCTTAACGTTTTCTGAAAGCTCGATCAGGCCGGGCCTTATGTGTTTATTTTTATTTATTTATTTATTTATTTTTAATTACCGAACCAGGACTGGTTTTCTTCTTCCTGGTCTTCATTCCCGAAATTTCAGTCCCTGTCTCGATAAAACCTGTATTAAAGTAAATATTTCTGACTGACCTAATTCGGTGAAAAAGAAGAAAAATTTGGCTCAGCCTAAACATTTTTACAAAAAAGCATATTTTTAACTGTTTCTTAACCACGATTTTACTTTAAGTTTAAAAAAATATTGCTATTTAAAGAATAATAGATTAAAAAGGAAAAAATTACAATACAGTAAAGTCAGTAAAACAATTAACCTTCCTATAACGTAAACCTTTTTTAAACGAGAAAACGTTCCTTTGCATGCAAATTGCATAAAATAATACCTCAGACAAAATATAGTAGATTTACATCGCCCCAGAAGAGAAGTTGTCATCTATGACTTATTTTTTATTTCTTATGTGATTCCGACTTAAAAGATTTTAGTGTGTCGTACTTTTCAAAGTCTTCAACACATGGAAAATAGATTAACGATATTGAAGGACAAGTGAAACATTTACATATCGATAGAGAGATTTATTAATAAAACTAATGTATCGATGTCTCTGCCGTTCTTTAAAAATGAAATTTATAAATATGATAAATGAAAAGCTATATTAAATACTTTTGTTCAGAATCTCTCCATACCAAACAGATCTTTTACATATTGATGTAAAAATCTGTGTAGAAATTCATTCAGATCGGGGTGGACTGTGATTTTAACTTTTTACCAGGCCGTGCCGAACTTTTTTCATATGTATCTATTCGGGTCCAGACCTAGATATTTCGCTGACCTCTATAGCAGACCTCCAGCATATTTTGAAAGCAGGATTAACTTCAAATCTATTCGCTGCTATACTAATCCAAAAAAGAGGCGCTGTTTTAAATCAACTTTTAATATCGTACAATTTGTGGATAATCCTTATTTTGCATTCAAAATTAGTCAAAAACTCATCGTTTAGAGTCCTGAGTAAATGGTGCGAGTTACGAAATTTGAATTTTAATATCTGTGCGAATTTAGATGAAATTCAGATTATTTTTTTGTATTTATTTCCGGAATGAATAAGGAAAAAATTCCTGTTTGGAAATTTTACTCTTCGAGCTCGTATAAATATTTAGTTTTTGTATTTTCACAAATGGATCCCCATGGAGCAACAACTTATGTAATTAAAGTTTGCACCTTTTATTATGAAACTTTGCAATTGGAAGTTGTATTAAGAGGCAATATTAGAGGGGGAAAACAACCTAATGTTCTTCACGTTGGATAATTTCTTTCTTTTTTAATACTTCAGGGAGATTTTTTTTAGTACAATGATACAAATCCTATTTTACTCTGTTAAAATCAACATGGAAAATATGATAAAAATAAAATGTGATAGATGTATATTATTTGAATAGAAAATATCTGGAAATATTTTGCTTAAAAAGATGAAATATATTATGTTTGCCATCCAGTTTTGTAGTGAATAAAGTATGATTAATATGTTAATAAATCTTTTACTAAAATTATAAGTATTTTTTTTAATACTAACATTAATTTTAGTGTCACTTATCTCTGAGGATTTTTGGGATATGGTATTATGGTAATTTGCTCTATTATTCACGCGCTATTAAAATATTCAATCATAAAAAAAGATACATATATCTGAAAAACTGTCTAACTGACAATGCTACTATTGAAATCCATCCATATAGTAGATTACAAATAAATCTCGTAATATGTTGATATAACAATCTTAGTTCATGACAGCAATTTATTTATCAATAAAAATATAAAGCAAAGAAATAAATCATTTTTATATAAATTTAAAAAAAATGTTAAAAAGTTGAAAATTTTTAGATCTTTAATTTTGATGTTATCATGTGATAAGCGTTATTATTTCTGAGTAATTGATAAAAATTGAGAAATTCCTGTGTATTTCATTTAACATCAGTTCCGTGTGTATCTTTAAAATAAGCAAACAATTTTAAAAGCTATTACAATACTTACAAGGAAATCTTTTTCACTATAAAACTATAGCATTAAACTTTATAAAGTGCTTTTGGCCAAAGCAAAACTGAATTACTAATGTCTTGTATTACCAGTTGAAAGACTTTTTTGACAAATTTTATGATTTCTAAATCAGTTTTATATTAAAAAATCATTTAAATAAAAAAGCCTACCAAAATTTTTATTTAACTATTTACAACTATCATTATATGTGGAAGGATAGTGAATTTTGCTAATTTAAAAAGATAAATATCCGATTAAACAAGGCCCCACCAGTGGCCGAGAGGTTCAGACCTCTCAACTGGTAGATGGCAAGTGCTGGGTTCCATGCCGATCGTGGCCGTCGCCCTAACCGTTCACAGTTTTCGTGGTTTACTTTGAACCTTGCGTAAATACGGGTTAGATTCCCTTATAAAGACCCCCATGATGGACACTTCTCCCCCTGGGCCTATATCCCTCGAGGTAATCGGCCGACACAGAATAAACCAAACCGATCGAATAAAAGACACCTTATGGTCATTTATTATCTTGTTTTCCTGTTTGCAATTATTCCTCTATTCATGTAATTTATCCAGAGACTTTTCTAGAAGAAATAAATTAAACGTAAGAATTTGTGCTTCAGTTATTAGGTAGATTTCGTATGAAATACTACCTATTGCATTGTCTCCCATGTTGGAATTTCTGAAAAATTTTTGCGGATCTACACGAATCATGACTCCTAGACCCCAAAACTACTATCAGTAAAAAAGTTTATATCTATCTATCTATCTATCTATCTATCTATCTATCTATCGGTGTATATCACTTTCTTCTAGACACGATAACTTCCATAATTATGCTCAGATCTTCATCAAACTTTTACATAAAATCAAGGGACATAAAATCTCGGTTAAGTTCGTTAATGGGCAAAATCGGACCAAGGGGGTGGAAGTTAGGAGGGTTTTTGTGAAAACAGAAAAAACGCGATAACTTTTTAATTAAAATAGATATCGAATCGGTTTAAAGTTTATATTACTTCTAAAAAATGAGGAAAAGGTTTATGCGTGACAGATTTTTGATCAAGTTAAAAATGGGCTCAAGGGGCGAAAAAAACATGGTTTTGGGGAGAAAAAAATTCATAACTTCGTCAATTCTCAAGATATCAAATCCAACTAAATTTTATATAAATGTACTCAATATTATCTAAAACTTTTGTATTTACAAGTTTTTGATAGGACCAATTTTTACCGATAAAAAAAATTAAAAACGAAAAGAAAAAGGGGGGAGGAAAAAGAAAAAAAACCCATAACTTACTCAATTTTTAAGCAATTAAATCTAATTAAATTTATTTTACATCTTCACAATAATATCTACAACTTTTATATTGACAAGTTTTTCATAGAACCAATTCTTATAGCAAAAATAAATTAAACAAAAATAGGAGTTGGAGAAAAAACCTCAAATCCAAACTGCTTATATTCTGACTCAAATTCATTTTTGATTTTAAACGCATCCAAATGACAGATCCTCTTATTTAGCAACTATATAATGCGACTTATTGGCCAATTTTTTGATAAAGGCAGAATATATTTTTAAAAAGGCTGCCAAAAAAGGTATTTTGAACAGATTTCCCGAAGTTTCCATCATTAAAAAATTCATTAAGTATAACAAATTGCGTTTTTCATGAGTCATTTTTAAATTCATTTTTGTTCTCAAACGCATATAACTTACAGTTTCCTCTTATATAGGAACTATATAATGTGACGGATTGGCCAGTTTTTTGATAAAGGCAGAATATATTTTTTAAAAGGCTGCCAAAAAGGGTATTTTGAACAGAATTTCACGAAGTTATCCTGATTGGAATTTGAGGAAATTTAAGAAATTGCGTTTTTACCGAGTCATTTTTAAATCTTTTTTTGTTCTCAAACGCATCCACTTTACAGGTTCTCTTATTTAGGAACTATATAATGTGACGGAGTGGCCAGTTTTTTGATAAAGGCAGAATATATTTCAAAAAAGGCTGCCAAAATGGGCACTTCGCACAAAATTTCCCAAAGCGAGATGATTAATGAACTGTGGGTATTCAAATAACAAATTGGTTATTTTATGACTCATTTTTAAATCCAATTTTGCTCTGACACGCATTCAATTGACAGTTTTTTGTTACTTAGGAACTATATAATGTGCGTATTCGTCGATTTTTTTGATAAAGGGTGAATATATATATTTTAAAAGCTGTCAAAGTAAGCACTTCGCAAAAAATTTTTCCAAAGCGATCATGATAAAAAAATTGAGGTTGTATTCAAATAACAAATTGTTTATTTTTTGACTCATTTTTAAATTCAATTTTGCTCTCAAACGCATTCAATTGACAGTTATTTGTTATTTAGGAACTGTGTAATGTGCCGTATTGGTCAGATTTTTGATAAAGGTTAAATATATATTTAAAAAAATCTGTCAAAGTGGGCACTTCGCACAAAATTTCTCAAAGCGATCTTGATTAAAGAATTGTGGATGTATTAAAAATAATAAATTGGTTATTTTATGACTCATTTTTAAATTCAATTTTGCTGTCAAACGAATTTAATTAACAGTTTTTTGTTATTTAGGAACTATATAATGAGCATATTGGTCAATTTTTTTAAATAAAGTAAGAATATAATTCAAAATATATTGCCAAAATGGGCATTTAAGTAGAGATAGGCATTTTTTTTTTTTTTTTTTTTTTTTTTTTTTTTTTTTAGATGAAAACTTTTCGAAATCTACCTCCGCCTATAGGCCATGCCGAAAGGGATTTTTTTAATTTGCGATATTTTTCGAAATTCAGAAGCATGTTACTTTGCTATATCGTGAAGCAGAAAAAAAAGTTTTGGATGTGAAAAATAACTTCTTAACTTAAAAAAAACATATTATTTCACACATAATTAATTTTTGTAATATTGTATCACATACATTTCACTATGAAAATACAGAAGCCGATAGTTATTTCTTTATTTCATTTCGCATAAGCGCCTTATCTTATTTTGTATTAGTATTATAATATAAGGTATCCTGGGGTAATAACGCCACGTTAAGATTCTACCAATTTTCACGGTTCAGTTTTAGATTGTATTTTTCAAACAAATATATGATTTGATACAGCAACTCATTGACTAACTATATAAAAAAAATTTAACAGATATGTATTCATAAAATGTAATGGCGTGATTTCTTGACCAATGCTATTTGGCGTTATTACTCACCTACATGGGTAATAACGCCATACAAACAAAACTATGAAATAAGATGGAATAATAGCCCAATTTCTCAGATTACAAACTCTACGAAATTGACAAATTGCATTCTAATCTATTGAAAATGTTCAATTTTTTGTGAAAGTGTAAAAAAAAATAAAGGTGTGGTGTAGGGGGGAGGGGAAAGGCCAAAGAATATCAAACCGTGAGCTTCTTTTTGCTAAAAAAGGACCGTTTAAATATAATTATTAGAAAGATTGCACAGTTTTAACTGTCTTTATTTGAATCAGTATTTAGGATGTAGCTCGGCCACTGTTGGGAATCAACCGGGATATTAATGCAGAGGATTGGCGTTGTAACCCCGATATAGTTATTGCGCAGTACATATTAAACTACAAATTATCTCGAGAAGATATCCAAAATTTTCTACATTATTTTGAAATTACAAGAAATGCACTAGAAATTTATGTAATAAACAAAGTACTTCCGAAAAAAAATAGTCTTCACATCACAACACGTATCTCGCAAATTTTTGATCAAGCGTTAATTTTAGTTGCTGGTAAAAGCAATAAAACCTACAAAACGAGCAAATTAACTTGAAGCTGTTTTTTGCGATTTATATGACTAAAAACCCTTCTGCGCAGAGCACATGGGTGTCATTTACCAGATTATTTCATAGTTATGCAAAATATTAGCACTTGGCGTTATTACACCGCCTGGCGTTATTACACCAGACCACCTTACTTAATTTTTTTCATTTAATAGATGGTATAAAAATCTATTCACTGATAAACAATTTTCAACGAATTTTCTGTTTCTCTAAATACTTTGGGTGTTTCTTACATATTTCAAGCTGCTGAAAAAGAAAATGTTTGAAAAAACTTTCTATAACCCTCAAATTTTGAGAAATTTCATTTATACATTTTGGAGTATGTAGGCATCGTATAGGCATTATAATTATATTATATTATTCTCTTTCATGTATTTGATTCACACAAATATTCCTTTTTCTTATTACAATGATAGAAGATACAGCAAGAGAGTAGAAACAGATGTCCCCCTAATAAATTTTATGTTAGCGACCTTGAACAGACAGCGCTAGCCACCCCCACATTATTTGACTTTAACGCAAAACCATGACAGTTCAGTTGAAACTTTCGGGGCGAATGTACTAATATTTCTTTGTTCTGTAGGACTTTTTAATTAAAGTTTGATTATAATTATCCTATTTTCTAGTATGTAAAACATGTCTAGAGGATGCGTTAATGAATCCGATTCTTTTTGCTATGTGTGCGGGGAGCTAACTTTGAAAAAGCATCGATGCGCTTTCACGCCGTTAATAAATCATATGTACTTTGGATATAAAGTAGGTGACCAAAATAAGAAATGGGCACCTCATTCTTGTTATACACGATGTGCTTCAAACCTCCGGGTGTGGATGAAAGGTACAAAAAAGTGTATGTCCTTTGCTATACCCATGATATGGCGCATGCCAAAGAATCATATAACTGACTGCTACTAATGTATTACAAAAATTAAAGGATTTTCTGCAAGGAGTAAACATAAAATTAAGTACCCGAATTTAGATTTAGCAATGTGACCAGCATTACATAATGATGATTTACAAATACCGAAACCTCCAGAGAATTTTACATATGACGATGCAACAGTAGAAATGGAAATTAATGAAACTGAAACTTCCTCTACATCTGATGTGAACTATTCTCCTGGCATAAATGAAGAACCACGCCTAATTACTCAAAAAGAATTGAATGATTTTGAGAGAGATTTAAATTTATCAAAGCAAAACTCAGAATTACTTGGATCAAGATTGCAAGGTTGGAATCTCCTAAAAAACAATACAAAGATATCTATTTATCGAGATTGACATAGGAAATATTCGATATTTTTTTCAAGAAAAGATGATTTATGCTATTGTAATGATATAAGTGGCTTAATGTCAGCTTTAAATTATCAATATAACTCGGAACAATGGCCTATAAGAGAGCAGCCACAGATGAGACATTTACCTCTGTATAAAGTATGAAATTTCTTATTAATATCATTTCTTTTCACAAAAATTCTATATTTTTCTGAAACTTTATAAACAATGCATACTTTCAGTGTTTTAAATATTAGTTTTAAGCTTTATAAGTGTTTATTTAAGTGTTTGTCATCACTAAATTACCAAATGATAAATTTCATAAAGTATATGTGATGAATAACTACTCCAAAATTCAGATTTTCGAGATTTTGAATTTTTTTAAAATCTGTGGATGATGAAAACTTTTTAATGGCATATTCTTTCACAGCACCACATAAAATATAAAAGTCACCACATACTTACTTAGAAACATAAACCTTGTTTATCAGTGTTATTAGCGATTTTATTGTACAAAGACCACGAGATTAAAATAATTGTTTACAACTATTTGTAAAATTATTCAAATGATTAAGCAAAAAAGCTATTTTTAACCTTCTTTTTTTCAAAAACAATTTTTACTTATTTTAAAATGCGTAACATTGCTTATGGTCTTTAAATATAGAAAAAAGAATCTTTTCTGTATATCTAAAAATACGAAGAGAGATCACTTTGACCGGTCTATTCAATAATAAAAAAATAGCGTCTTTTTTTAGTACTGGGGTGAAAATTCTATTCTACGGTGCTAAAATGCCATCAAATGATGTGGAGGAATTAAATGATACTCAAAGATTTGCTTATAATCCTGAAAGTTCAGTGTCTTGCTACAAAATGCAAAAAAATTTTGTCCATTAAATAAATCTAAAAGCACCAAAAATTGTTACTGATCTTTCTGTTTACCGTAGAAACTTATTGGTTCGATTCTTAAACCATACCAGTAAAATTCATGTACATCTGGTCTATCCAAGCTCTTGATTTGCTTATCATAAATATTATTGACACCCATTTATTACCATAAGACATAATTTTTAGCTCAATTTAAAAGTACAGTTTTGTAGTATTTTCTTAGGTATTTTCTTATCTTCGATATTTTCTTGAAAGATATTCATTTAGATTCCAGTATTTTTCCGTGAATGGTATTTTTGATACTTCAGATTTTGATGCAAATTTTTTACAATGAAATATTTTTTTAGATGCTATGCTTAAAATGAATCTGTCATCGTACACGGATGTAATTCTTTGTAGATCGGGTCTCTCCTTTATTACAAATCTTGTCGCCTATCTCCATTATGCAAAACTCTGTAAACAATTTTTAAAAATATATCTCTTTTTGAAAACAAACAGTAGAAGAACTCTTCTTTCGAAATCTCTATACCTCTAGGCTGTTTGTGGAATTAAAAACATAATCAGTCAAAAACAAGCCTAAAATCATTGCAAACGAAGAAAATTAAGGTTAAAAAATGATACGTACATTTAAGAAATGTGAATAAATAACACCGTCTGCTGAAAAAATATTTTACTAGTCATATTTCTAAGCAGAGTCAGACGGTGTTTATACTTATGGGATGGACAAAATTATATATTTTGTTAAATTTTCATAATTTTGACGCATGTTCTATTTTTTTGCAATAAATACAAATTAAACAATTAAAAAATGTATTTTAATCATTTCTGAAAATACATGAAAATATTTCAGCCTATTTGGTGTCATATGCCTTCCAAGGGATAGGGCAATTTCTCCATTCTACATTGACAGACTGGTGGAAAAAGGAAGAAGAGAATGCAGTTGTTAGAAATTCTGATAAAGGGCGAAAGGGTTGTGTTTTCTTCGATGTTGGCCAATAGAATGCTCATGGAGTGCGGCTCTGCGAAGATTTTTAATAAGATTGTGAAAGAATTCTTTCAACATATATGTTTAGCTTAGACAACTTGATTGGAGTAATTTCAGTTGTATAGGTTTACATCCAAATTTCAAGAGCTATAACATGCTTTTCTATTTTCAACTCAATATTTCCGTATTGCAATTTTCACCTTTACATTCTCAGAATTTTCGTCCACAAATACTGCGAGAAAACTACACTATCTACCAATAAGTATTTGGACACCTGTGATCGAAAAGAACAAGTTTTATTCGAATTCAATTAATTGTAGCGCTTCTACGAGATGCAATTATAGCCGCACACTATTCGGCAAGCTTATAAGTTATTATGTGACAGCTATTTTTTTTTCATTTGGCTTGAAAAAGTGTCGAAAACTTCTTTACCGATTTTGGATGGTGATCGCACCCCTTAATTCGGCAATCCAACTGGTCGCAGATAGGTTTGAGGTTGAGTTCAGACCTGTGCTCTGGGCAGACAATCACCAGCCTGGTCAATTAACCCCATTGTCACCATACCAATTCATGATAGACTTCGCAACATGACAGGGGTCATTGTGATCCTGGAAGTATCTTGGTTCCAACCCGTAAAATTGATTCAATGTATAAAGAACACTGTCATCTAAAATAGCGCAGTAGATAATGGTGTTGAGTTCAAACATGGCTTACCATGGGTCCTAGGCCAAACAAGAGAAAACATCCCCAAGCCATAATTCTCAGCTGAACATAATTGTGGGCACACTTCTGGCAGGAGGAGATCTCCAGACAGACGCCAGACCGAGACCCTACCTCAGAACGGTAGAGGGTGTATCTTGATTCATTACATCAGTAAACCCGTTTGCACTGCTTTACGGTCCATTCTAGATGCGCTTTACACCTCTTTAAACGAGCAGTGTGATTGGACTTGGTAATCAAAGGCTTATAGGAAATCAAAGGTAATCAAAAGCTGATAGAAGGACCATAAACACCAAGCAGATGAAAATCCTTATGGGTGGTGTTCATCGAAACAACACACATGGATTCCTGTTGAAACGTTTGACGTACATGTTCCTTTAACAAGGAGAGGACCTGAGGCTTGTGTCACAGAATTCTACGAAACTTTTTGCTTCTATAGAGTATAGTCAATAGATAAACATATTACAAGGATAAAGTGCAATATTCAGGAGGGTCGTAAAAATGGGCCCCGAAGTCACCCATTAGACTTTTTAGTATAAAATCGGATAAATTACGCTTGATTGCGAGTGGCCAGATAGCCCAGTTGGCAGCGCTTCAGACCCTTTAATTTTCTCGCTCCGGATATCCGCGAGTTCGATTCTGAGTCTGGGTATATTTTTCCCTCCAGACAAAATAATGATTATTATTTTGGAACCACTATTCAAAAATATATATCCAATTGTTAAAATGTAAGACAAATATAAATAAAGCATACGCTTCTGCACCCACCCACACATAGATATGTACTTATTTTTTTACAGAGATATTGTAGTTTTATATATCTAATGTCAAAAAAGTAAAAAAAAAACTGTATTATTCAGTCGAAAAATAATTAATTTTATTCACATTTATTTATATATTTTCGATGAATAGATCTCTGTTCTTCTCAGCAAAGTAAATTAAAATACGCTACACGAAATTAAAAATGTTATTTTATTTTTTTCTTGTCTAACACTTGTAAATTGAAGATGTTTTATTTTTTTATTTTTTTTTATTTTGAAAATATAATTATTTTTTTTTGTTTTAAGATCTCATGTTTGAAATTAGAATAACCGTTTACGTTAAAAATCTTTTCAGGGACCTTTTATTACATAGATCTGCAGATGTTCTTAAGCAATACAAGTACACTATAGAAAACAAACAGGGTGGGTTCAGTATGTTTATTCTTTTCTGTTGAGTTTTTAGCAGCCATCTGCTGCAGAGCGAATGAGTATGGCATCTTGTTTTAAAAGTTTTGCGGTGATTAGGCGCTGTTCTTTATAGTAGTGTTGTAATTAAAATGAAAAAGTATATATTTTTGGTAAAAAAAATGTCTAGTGAAATATATGACGAAACTTTTTATGATAAACTACATGTTCAATTAAAGTCATTCCTCTTAAATGCACAGGTTTGGTTCAACCATACGAAGTTAATTTTTAAAGAAAGGTGAAAAATATGATTAAGCGGTTACAAAATTGCAATTATTTAATTGAACAGAAAAGAGAAATTAATTCTCGCGAGGACTGTATAGAAATACATTGAATTGTGTACCGTCAACTCTCTTCAGCTATATTTTGTAACATGATAAAGTACGCCTAGCATACATCAAAACTTTCTGATAAAAGAACAATATTTATGAATTTGAATGAAGTGTGTATTCCAAAAGATCGTTTTAAAATACCTTGTTCCTGTAAAAAAAAAAAAAAAAAAAAAAAAAAAACACTTGTTTTATTATATGTGTACGTTGTCGCAAAAATTTGTGTTTCGTATGTTTTATGAAAATTATCACCCCGGTTGCTGTCTGTAATTAAAATCTATATTTTAATAACACACACTTATTTTTTTAAATACATAACATTGACATATATGTAAAATAAATGTAAATAATTGTAATATAAATGCAAATAAGTATGTGTAAGTAGCTGTAAAATAAATATAAATAATTGTAAATGAAACTAATTATAAAATTTACAAAATACAAAAAATGTTGAATGCAAAAGAAATACGTATATAATAAGCTTTTTTATTCATTTTTTACTTTTCATTATTTCAATAGCTTTGTAATAAAATTCTTTCTTTCTGTAAATAAATATGTTTGAATATGCGTAAAAGCATATTTTTATTTTTATTTATTGGATTTTATTTATTGGATCTTAATTGGATATATATTTTTGAATAGTGGTTCCAAAATAATAATCATTATTTTGTCTGGAAAAAAAATACCCAGACTCAGAATCGAACTCGCGGACATCCGGAGCGAGAAAATTAAAAGGCCAGACACGCTGACAACAGGGCTCTCTGGCCACTCGCAATCTAGTGTAATTTATCCAATTATATACTAAAGAGTCAATAATGGGTGACTATGGGGCTAATTTTTTACGGTCCTCCTGAATATTGCACTTTATCCTTGTCATATGTTTATCTATTGACTATACTCTATCTATCGAAGCACAAAGTTTTGTTGAATTCTGTGGTACAAGCCTCGGGTCATCTCCTTGTAAGTGGTTGCGGATATTCTGAATTTCTCTGAACAGCAACAGATCGTATCTCTCGCTCAGTTTTCTCGTTCTGTCGACAATGGACATACACTATATTACCATTGATTATGGGACACTTGCGATTTTAGACATTTTACTAAATATCTAGAAAAATACATGAGGAATTATCTCGAAACTCTTAGTGTATAAATATAATAGTATACGTCATACACCTCCGTGAAGATTTTTTACCGAAAAGCCATAGGGGACCGTCAACAAATTAAAAAAGAATGAATATCTTTTGAATAACCCTGTCAAAACTAATGTAGCAAAAGCGCTCAAACTCTAGATTATGATTGAATGCCTTATTGTAATACACTGTGTTCATTTTTATGCAAATAGCATACACACTCGCAGAGTAATTAAGGTTTTTATAAAAATGGTCCCAAATTTTTCCACGTTTTTCCATTATAACTTTCAGAGTTCTTAATATAAAATAATATTTTTTTCAGAAAATATGACAAACAACATTGCACACAGTACCCTGTAATCAGAATAAAAAAATAATCAAAATTGTATGAAAAATGAGTAGGTTTACTACATAATTTTTTACTGCGCATGCGTCAAAGGTATCAAAATTTCATTTGCATATTATGTTAGCTAAATGTATAGAGCAATTTTTGTAAAAGTCTCAAAATCATAGCTTGAAAATTCTGAAAGTACTCGTCTATAGAAAAAAGGACAAAATCCGTTTTTTCCAAAATGAAGCAAAAAAATGAGGGATTTTATCCAAATCTAGTAGTACATCCCATATTGTGTATTCTATATTGACACTAATCAATGAATATATGGATACAACCCCTCTTGTTTTTGCTTCATTTTGAGAATAACGGATTTTCGACTTATTCAATTGGCGATTATTGTCAGAATTTTCAAGTTATGATTTTGTGACTTTCACAAAAGTTGCTCTATACATTTAGCTAACATAATATGCAAATGAAATTTTGATATCGTTGACGCATGCGCAGTAAAAAATTATTTAGTAAACCAACTCATTTTTTATACAATTTTCATTATTTTTAAATTCTGATTGCAGGGAACTGTGTGCAATGTTGTTTGTCATATTTTCTGAAAAAAAAATAATATTTTATATTAAGAACTCTGAAAATTATAAGGAAAAAACTTGGAAAAATTCGGGATCATTTTTATAAAAACCTTAATTACTCTGCGAGTATGCATGCTATTTGCATAAAAATGAACAAGGCTTATTACAATAAGGCATTCAATCACAATCTAGAGTTTGAGCGCTTTTGCTACATTAGTTTTGACAGGGTTATTCAAAACATATTCATTCTTTTTTAATTTGTTGACGGTCCCCTTTGGAGTTTCGGGAAAAAATCTTCACGGAGATGTATGACTTATACTATTATATTTATACACTAAGAGTTTCGAGATGATTCCTCATGTATTTTTCTAGATATTTAGTAAAATGTCTAAAATCGCAAGTGTCCCGTAATCAATGGCAATATAGTGTATTTCGAAAATCATCACTTAGTTTCCACTTCTGACTGACAGGAGCTACAGTCGGTTTTCTATAATTAAGCTGGCTACATATATACATTAGAATCGGTCATTTCTGTTGTACCCGATGATGACACATTTCTTAAAAACAGATAACTCTGTATTTCGTGGTATATTGCATGTGACTGATGCCAATGTTTGTTCCGACAACATACATAACGATGGAGATCATGACGTGCATCAGGACCGTAGATACTGACATTTGCACAGGTGCCAAAATACCTATTAAAAAGAGTGTATTCGAGAATACTAGTTTTTAAATATAATAGCTTTTTTCCTTTGAAATTTGGTGTAGGTCACCGAAGAATATATTAATAATTGTTAATTCCTACTTTTTAAATTAGAAGAAAAAAATAAAACCTAACAAAAACGTATATTTTACTCTGATAACTTTAACTTAAAATTAAATTGTTTTTGCCCACGGTGATGCGCATTTAATATAGCAAATTGTCTCCGAAAAAAAGCAATCTTATATCTATTAATATAAAAAAAGAAATCTCTTATATGAAAGAAAGTAAGTCATAAAGAAGCTGTATATTTTGGCTATGGATCAAATAGCAAATATTTCTTTTCGGAGTAAAAATAATTCTTATTTATTAATCGTTGAGATTTCTAATGCAATAGTATTTCTATCACAAGGAAAAGGTTAAATTTTTATACAGTTATGTTTTGCAAAGTATATATGAGCCATTCCATGAAAAAAGGTAACTTGATAGTCATTTTAAAAAGTTAGTGTAAATAAATATTTTGGTATTTTCTGAATGGTAACATGTCAAATTTTATGTTTTGAGTAAGAATTTAAAGTTTGTCTTTTGTGGATTGGCAACACAACAGTTTAAAGATGGCGTGCATGTGCAAGCAAGTATGTTGAGTTTTATAATGCATTTTGAGTGAGTATTTTTAAGAAAGAAAATCCAATGAAACTTTTGAAATCAACATTTTAGGTAAGTTTAATATTCATTCTTTTTATTTCACTAAACATAAAAATCTACGATAATTTGAAATAATTATTACAACACACACAAAAAGCTTTGTTTCTGTGTCCCACACGTGACACAAAAGATGATTTTTTTTTAAATTAGGAGAAAAAAGGAACTCATTTATTTTGTTTAATTGGCATTTCTAAAGCAGTTTAGTGTAGTACACTTATCCTATGCTAGTTAAAAATTTGGGCCAAATTTTTATTTGGAGAAAAATATAAAAACAAAATTGTCCTGCACGTGACACCTTATGAGCAAGACGATTATTTTTGTTTTCTGAATGCTAAACAGAGATTTATTATAGCATAGGTTTAACTGTTTAATGATTATTTTGTCCTAAGAACATATTCTATGTAACTTAAACGAAATTAAGATTTTTTTTTTAAACATTTTTTATGATAGTTCCATTTTTCTTTTTTTATGTGATGCTAATACTTTTTTATTTCTATTTTTTTATAAATTTATTTTAATAAAATTTGAACACTTTGATAGTTATTTTTATTATAAGAACATATTGTTTTCTAGTAAGAATTGATCTACTTAATTTATAGGGTTTTTTTTCTATATAATAAGAAGAGTCATGTGTTTAAGAACTTGTTATTATTCTGCAGAAAATAAATAATAATTGCTTATTTATATTCTGTTTTTCTAAGTTAAAATAGAATTTTAAAGTTCAATGTTTCTATGAAATTAAGTAAATTTAGACAAAAGCATTTATAATTAATAAAGTTTGTTATTTATTTAGCAGAAATGGAAAGATCTAAGTCTACTAGTGCTAGAAGAATGAAAAAGGTAAGGGAGAAAATGGTGCTATGAATCCTCCAGGAGCAATTATATTAAACATCTCTTTAGAAACAGCAACTTCTTTTAAGATGGGTGAATGGGTAGTTGTAAAATATGATGGCATTAATTATCCTGTTGAAATTATTACAAGCATCAATCAAGTGTCTGTCATAATAAAGAGTGGTAAATTCTACAAGTGGCCACAGTATCCAGATAAAATTCTATATTCATTTAAAGATGTGGTAAAGAAAATATCAACTTCCACTGTAACAGAAAATAGAGATTGTTTCAAATTTATGGAAAACTTTTGAGTTTCTGTTTATACATTTACTTTATTTTATATTTAAAAATGTCAATTTGAACATTTATTTTGTACAAAAAAAAAGTTAAAATAAATATTTTTGTATTGTAAAATGTATAATATGTACTTTTTTTTTGTATTCCTTTATTTTCTGATTTTTGAAAAGGTTACTTGAATGATATTTGCAAATGTCCCACACGTGACAACCGTGTCCCGCACGTGACACTATACGTTATATATTTTTTTAGCAGTTTAAAAATTTATTTTTCAAAAAATTATGTTTATTTCATGAACTTTAGACCTTTAGCTTCTAATATATATTTTTTCTTTTGAAATTGCAAAACTAGTGGAGCACAAATGTTAGCTGGATCATAGAGCAAATTACAAGTGGTTGACTTCAGATGTCCCGCACGTGACGCATGCAAATTAATTAATAACTAAATCATAAAACCATTTAGGAAAAATCTGTCCCTGCCTGAGATATTGTTATACCAAATATAAGCTTACAAAAATGTGTTTATACCTGTTTCTGAAGAATTTCAAGCCCTATAACACAATTTTGGTGGAGTTATGGTGTCTGATTGTCCCGCACGTGACAGTGGAATGGCCCGTATATGTTACAGGCCAAACCCGATTTTAGGCCAAACTAGATTGGCCTAGGTCAAACCGGTCTATGCTAACGCCCATCGGATAAACTAGTTTTTCCTAGGCCAAACCGGTCTATCCTAACGCTCATCGGATAAACTAGTTTTTCCTAGGCCAAACCGGTTTATCCTAACGCCCATCGGATAAACTAGTTTTTCCTAGGCCAAACTAGTCTATCCTAAGGCCCATAGGACAAACTAGATTTTCCTAGGCCAAACTAGTTTGGCCTAACTCTTATAGGATAAACTAGTTTAGACTGCTGTTTATTGGTCTGAACTAGTTTATCCTAGGCCAATTCAATTTGGAGTGATTTTATTGAATTCAATGACCGCCTCAACGCCAACATTCTTGTTTGTCCTAGGCTCATCTAGTTTATCCTAGGCCAATGATGTTTTACGTGGTTTTTACTCACCGTCGTCAAAGCCAGAGAAATAATGGGCTCACAGGTTCTGTATGTATGTATGTACACATGTATGTACGCATGTATGTACGTATGTACGTAACGTATGTGCGTAACGTAATAACTTTTGATAGAAATAATATAATTTGACGTGTTTTTATCTCGTCAGGCTACCAAAGCCTGAGAACTAATGTGCCCGTAGGTTCTGTATATATGTATGTACATAAGTACGTAACGCAATAATTCTTGATAGAAATACTCTATTTGCATCAAACTTTCAATATAGGTTTATTCCTTAGGGGAGATTTTCTGATTAATTTTGGGAGGTCATTGGAGAAGAATAAAGAAGGGGGGGAGGGGGAGAAGGAGAAGCTCAATCTCCCCTTCCTTAATTAAAAAAAATGGGTTTCCATGCATTATTAGCATATTTTATTGAAATTTTAGATATAGGAGCATTCTCTTGAGGCGCCTCCATGATTAGTTGTGGGTGTTTATTGTTTAAGTATAAAGGGAGGGGGATAAGGGTAACGCCCCAGAATTTACTGATTTGCTTCAAATTTTAGAAATAAATTCGTTCTGGTAAACCGCTCCCCTAATTAGTTTTGGGGTTGTAATGGAAATATTGGATGATTATTTTTTCCAGTAGATTTAATATTGTTTATTACGAATTACCATCAATGCCGTGAAAGGAGATCGACAAAAAGACAAGTATGCAGCCAGGTTCTTTAGAGTAAAGTTTTATTTTAGCCCTTTCGAGAGAGTAGGACGCTCAGTGTGAATTATTGGTGGTTACAGCAGAGCCAGGCCAAGAGAAAAAGTGAAAGTGACCGTTCTTTTAGTCAGAACCAAGATAACATCAGTTGTCAGACATCGCCAAAGGTTACAATGTTTGGCATATATATGATATTTGGCCAAAATATACGTGCAATATTTTTCTTCTGAGAGAGAGATTTTGTACTTAGCATCTTAACAAGATAATCGCTAATTGGCGAGAAAAGAGTTTAAACTTTGCTATTGGAATTTGAAAAAGCAAAGGAATTTTGTGGGATAGGCTTTGGGGCTCATGATGCGGCCTAAAAATCGCGAATGGATACCATATAAGGAACGGTATCATGAGAAGGAGATATATTCGAATATGTACGACGCGCAAAACATCTTATGCAGCATTTTTATTGTAGAGCAGCTGGTATAAGAAAACCACATTCGGTTTTTCATGACCATATAAGGTATGGAACGAGTGAAATACATGTGCTGGGATATCGGTAACCGTTATATTAAGGGATTGGTTTAAGTATTACTAAAATGAGAAAAGGGGCGATATATTTATAACTTCAACTGTAATGTAGATCCTGTTGTGATCATGATTTTAGTTACTTTAAAAGAAAAGATTTTTTTTTCTTTCTTCTTTTTTTTTTTTTTAATGGAGGACAAGATAAGTTTATCAATTTGTTACCTAACATCGTCATATTCAATGATATATGATATATTGATATCATATATCTCCCCCGCTGGTTTGGGTTTGAAAAATTTTTGGACCCGGTACGAAAATGTCTCTCTCAGAATTACATACAAAAGTGTAAGATTATGCTGGTTAAATATTAAGAATTGATCATATATATATATTCGAATTTATACAGTTATACACTATGTCGACATATGATTATGCATCTTCAAAGTCTCTCTCTTTTTTTTTTAATGCTCATTTATTTTGATGTTGTTCCGGAACAAATTGGCCTTTTATTGCTTAGAGTTCAGGCCTTATTTGTGCTTTTTCTAGCACTTTGCACACAACAAGACATTTTTCCTGTTTTTTTTTTATAGGTATACCATATATTGTTCCTTTACAGAGGTTATCTTTTTTTTCTAATCAAAGATAAGGCGCCGAATGCAAGGAAGCATGTTTAATATGTAAAATAGTCATACCATCAATTGTTTATAATATATATGTTTATGAAGAATGTTAGCTATAGGTCACGAATAATATAAAAACATAAGTTATGGATAAAATAAAATCTCGAATAAAATATGACGAATATGAAATATATAATAAAAGTATGAATTATGTGGTACAAATATGAAAATCTATACTAAAAGAATACGAAATGGATAGTAAAAATATGAAATGTAGGTTAAAAATATGAAATGGAGGTTAAAAATATGAAATGGAGGTTAAAAATATGAAATGGGGGTTGAAAATATGAAATGGAGGTTAAAAATATGAAATGGAGGTTAAAAATATGAAATGGGGGTTGAAAATATGAAATGGAGGTTGCAACCATGTAAGTTTAACATAATGATGTGAAAAATTAATGAAATGTTATGGATGAAGTGTATTTTGTGACTAATAAGTATGTTTAAAAAAAAAAGAAAAAAAATTCGTGTATCCACACAGGACAAGCAAAAAAAGGGAAGGCGACACGCGATCCATAAAAAAGGTGCTGCCCTAAATCTTGTCAAATGACAAGGTGATGGCATCGGCTTATGGCCTAGCCCTATGGGAAGTGGGAATATTGGCGAGAGCCCACATTACATGGACCCTCTGCTCCTCCCGAAATCTTTTGCTTTCTCAGAGGAGCGCACGTCGCATTACATAGAAAAACAGGGAGTTTAAGTAAAATTGGTGTGAACTGCACCAATCCGAAATTTGTTTCTCACCTCAATGAAGTTACAGGTCCTTTGGGCGACTTTTGAACGGGCCTTCACTTCGAAGGGGCATAATTAAAAAAAAAAAATCTGATACATATGGTATTTATATATATCTGAAAGGGAATGTCAATCCTAGAGTAGTGAGAAACAGCTTTGTCATAATCGGTTAGAGATTTATTGTGCATCATGATTATGTTTGATATGACTAAAATTTAATGTATGTGCAATGTTATATGTTATTTTTATTATTATGTATGAAGAAAAAAACTTCTGAAATGGAAAAGTAACAATATTGGCGACAACCCAGTAATTAAGGGACACAACTGTTATGTGGAAGCCCCCCGTGATGGAGAACCTGGACCAGCCATGAACTCCCTCAAAGGAAACTCCAACACAACATGTGTATCAGTGTGATGTACTGCATTTACTGTAAATCTATGTTAACCTACTATTGTGATGGGCTGTGTTAAAACGAGATCTTAGGTTGTATTTTATGGAGCTCTTTCCTGGGTGACTTATATTTTCCTCATGACGCACAAATAAATGATCATTTCTAGGGGGGGCTATAATTAGCCTGTCAATGTGTACTCTGAATGCCGATTCATCAGGCTAGTGTAAACGCTTAATGGAAACAGAAACTGGCGAATATTTATGTACCACAATAAAAGGTCCGGTGTATTTTGGTTTAAATTTATCCACGGATTTGAGGTACACTATATCCTTTTCTAAGATTACTCTTAGTTTCGCTCGTTTCTGGAAGTGTTGATTTCTCTTTTCTTGTGAATTTTTTATGTTAGAGTATGCTTTTTTGTAAATTGAATTCAAATCATTTAGCAACTGGTAAGTTTCTATGCCCTTATCAAGGATTGGCTGATTAATAGTTTGATCAAAAGTATCAAATAATAAAGATAGTTCTCTTCCAAAGTGTAATAAGTTGGGGGAATATTTAGTGGAAGAATGTGTGGAACCGTTGTATAGTGATTTATGTATACGTAATGCATTTTCAAAAGAATGGCCTTCTTCAAGTAAAGTGGTAATTGAATATTTTATTGATTTATTTACTCTCTCTGAAATTGCATTACTTTGGGGGTGACATACTGAGGAATGGAGTATTTTTATGCCCAATGTATCGTTGAATCTGTTGTACATGTCAGAAGTCAGTTGCTTACCTAAATCGCTGAGAATAGTGGCAGGTCTGCCAAAGGTAGTTATGTAATCAAATAAACATTTAGCAATTTTGTCAGTTGTTGTTGTATGCAAAGCAAATAGTTCGAGGTGCCGGGAAAAATGATCTGTTACCGTTAAAACTGATTGTCCGTTTTTAAATGGTCCTAGTAAGTCAATCCCAATGGTATGTCCTGGGTGGGTTGGTGTGTAAGTGGGCTGAAGCGGAGCAGGTGGTGTTATGTGATGTTTTGTTTGAATACACTTAGTACAAGATGCCACAAAGTTTAACGTGTCGGTATACATTCCTTTCCAAAAATATCTAGCTATTACAAATGCATATGTTTTAGTTAACCCAAAGTGTGACAGATGACAAATTGTTAAAACTTTAGCCTTAAGTGAGTCAGGTACAATAATGTGGTACGAAAATGTGTTATTATATACGTTTTCTTTTTTTGTCATGAGAACCTTACTGTCAGGATGGATGAAGTACATCGGAAATTTTTTTGATGATCCATTTCTTAAAATATCATTGTAAACTTCGGCCAATTTTGGGTCCTTTCTTTGCTCACTGACAAATGTGTCGTTTGATATTTCAAGTAATGGATCCTTGTTTGTATCTCTGCCTGAAATTAAATAATTTACTGAGTTGGGTTTGTTGTTATTGGATTCTTCGATATTGTCCGAAGTGTCATTATCTACAATTGGTAAAGCATGAGGGTCATTAAGGAGTTCAGGATTTGATTTAAGATCTTGGGTATTGTTTTCAAATGTACATCTTGATAGATAATCAGCAAGTACATTAGATGATCCCGGTACATGTTCGAAGGATAAGGTGTATTCAGAAAGTTCAGGAAAGTAATCTTAGAATTAGCCATATCAGTTAAATATGTAGCTGATCTAATGAAACAAATACTACAAAAGGTTTAACTATTTGTAAATGTTAATTTGGTAGGTGTAGGGCTACTATTTAATTGCACACGTATTCCTTTGACTAAATTCTAAAGATTTCAAAGGCACTCACAATCATTTAAAGTCAAATAAAATAATAATAAAAACACAAAATATCACTTAAATAATAAAAATAGATACCATAATGAAAATTGTTAAAGCACTTATTTGAAAAAAAATCTATCTCGTAAATGAGATAGTATTATAAATGTCTTACTCTTATATTTTTTTTATCTATTACTGAAAACATCTATTTGTTCTCACATGACTCTCAACAAAATATCACTTTGAAAATTACTTACTTTGTATCCAAAAAAAAATTTTTATGAAAAAAAAATCACTTTTTTTTTTTTAGATTAAAGAGTAAGAAAATGTATGTATGCATAATAAAAAATCTAAAGGGTATCTTATTAATGCTTGGATACAGGATTATAATTGAGATGCTTCAATACCATAAGACAAAGTTTAATCAAATAAATATTTAAAAAAAAGCATTATTACTATATTTTTTTTAAAATGCTCTGAACAAGAAAGTGTTATTTAAATAATCATGTATCCAAATAAAACAATAACAATAATAATAGCAAAACATAAATCTAAGTATTGTGGCATTATTGATGTAATAAAATTTCGCTTGAGCACAAATTTAATTTTATTTATTTATTTATTTTTTTTTGTGTGTGTATGTTTTAGCACCCCTGTCAACAGGGATCAGACGCATATTTCACATTCAAAACTTGTGTGCGTACCATTGATAATCATTTCGGACAGCACTCAAGGAATAAAGATAATTGGCACACACTTTTTTTTAATATTTTTGCGTATTTCTCAATGAAAAATTCTGTATGTGAGATTGATGACTTATTTATCACAAACACTTCACTACACTAATTATTTTTGTGCTCGACTTGTTGCCACATTAATCGCCACTAATTTTTTTTGGATTTGTTATTTTTTTTGTGTATGTTGAAAATTCTGCTGAGACAATAACAATAAAAATAACTTTCGTTTTTATCACATATTTGGATGTCTTCACACATTTATAACACGCATTGCAGCTGATACACGCAAATAACAACACTGAGATGACCGAAGCATATTTCACACATGAAGAATTCTGTATTTACGATTGATAATTTCACACAAAAATTTCACCTGCATTTTTTTCACAAACTTTTCTATGTGCACTGCCGCCGATAACGCTGCGTCACACCGAATTCTTCAGCACGGCGAGATAACGAAACTACTGCTTCATGTAGAACAGCGGACGGAGCGATCAGGGTCGAAAAAAAACTTTTTGATTTTGACATCACTTTTCCAGCTGGCTAAGGCTTGAGTAATTGTCATACTTGGAGCGACGAACCTCTTTTGCCGCATCCAACACCATGCGACCCACAGAAGAAGGCATAAGTCTCGAATCCTGCGATGCACAGACGGAGCAATAAATCTTGAGTTGTTCGAAAACACCGCATGCCATGCAGAGAAGATGCGAAACTGCTAGAGACATCAGCGATTTCTCCGGATTTTATAAGCGCCCATACTCCTCTAGTCGGGCTAAGTACGGTCTTATAGCACCAAAGTTTGTAATGGAAATCTTGGATGATTATTGTTTCCAGTAGATATAATATTGTTTATTACGAATTACCATCAATGCCGTGAAAGGAGATCGACAAAAAGACAAGTATGCAGCCAGGTTCTTTAGAGAAAAGTTTTATTTTAGCCCTTTCGAGAGAGTAGGACGCTCAGTGTGAATTATTGGTGGTTACAGCAGAGCCAGGCCAAGAGAAAAAGTGAAAGTGACCGTTCTTTTAGTCAGAACCAAGATAACATCAGTTGTCAGATATCGCCAAAGGTTACAGTGTTTGGCATATATATGATATTTGGCCAAAATACAGGGTGATTCAGCTCGTCGGTGACAAACTTTAAGGATCGATAGAGCACACCTAGACGAACATTTTTGAATAGGGAATGTAGGGTCCCTGACGCGATGGTAAGGCGCTAGGCGCTTTCGAAAATTTGGGTGCCGAAATTCGAAACGTCATAAAAACTAGGGAAATGGTTAGATTTTCTTGCTTGTTGCGTCGAAATGATTCTGTTTGTTTAGACTTTCTTCAGTACCAATTTGATAAGCGTATCTCTTAAAACATGGATAGGGGGCGCTGCAGACTTTGGAGAGCTAGACAACAACTTTAAGCCCGTTATTTTGATAATTTAACACATGCTCGCCAAAGTTTATACTCTAACTTAAAGTTTGAACCCAAAAGTAGAGCCCTGCAAAAAGCGTAAGAGCCGGAATAAAATGTCAAAGTACAGGGTGGTCGAAACTCGAAGGCTCCTAAGAGATAAACAAACAGATTTCTTGACTTATGGCATGCATTTTCATGATTCTGTTTGCTGGGGCTCTCTGAAACTCAGTTGAACGGTACAAAAAGAAACATCGATAGGGGGCGCTTTGGGCAAAAAACATAATTCGTTGACATTTCGGACGCTAACTTGAAACGGGGCGCTACGATCAGTTAGAAACAAAACAAGAGAGTAACTTACTTATCATAAGAAGCTACTAAAACTGCAGTTTGTTTGTTTTTTTTAACAAACATAGCTGGTTTCAATCATGCACAATGCGCGCAATAAAATTTACATAAGGTGCTTTTTGCTGATTTATGCAAAAGATATCGTACCATATCGATATGTAAAGATACGTAATGCGTAGACGACAACGCGAGATGACGTAGTTGTATGCGCAGACACGTCTTTTGAACGTGCGGTACCTACTTAAGCTTCGGGTTACTTGTCTGCAGATCGGTAGTAGGATGGAACGGTACACAAACTCTGAATTGGCTGACATGCATTTGGCGTATGGCGCTGCTGGTTGTAATGGACGAGCCGCTCAGTGGTTGTACGCCGAGCGTTACCCCAACAGGCAAATCCCCTGCCATGCCTTCTTCGCTCGAGTACACCAGAGGTTGTCCACAACGGGATCTTTCGACGGAGGCAGGCCTGAACGGGAGCGATCAGTGAGCACCCCCGACAACGAAGAGGCTGTGCTTAACCTGGTTGAGGACAACCCAGGTCTTAGCACGAGAGATATCGCCAGACATGTTGGCATTTCGCAAGCAACTGCGTGGCGCATCTTACGTTCCCGGAATCTGCACCCCTACCACATCCAGCGGGTGCAGTTGCTCAGAGAGCAGGATTTTGGCACTCGAGTGGAATTCTCAAGATGGTACTTGGCGATGAGATCCAGGGATCCCCGTTTTGTAAACAGCATTTTGTTTACGGACGAGTCCACCTTCAGCCGGGAGGGAATGTGGAACGCCCACAACAGTCATGTGTGGTGTGATGAAAATCCACATGAAACCAGAAGCCGAGCAGCCCAGGAGCGTTTCTCAGTAAATGTGTGGGCCGGCATTCTGGGGGATTGCCTCATTGGCCCTTATTTGTTACCTGAACGGCTGACAGGTGGAAATTACCTGATTTTCCTGGATCAAGTGCTGCCGCAGCTTCTGGAGGAGGCGCACGTACCCGAAGGTTCGCGTCGCCAGATGTGGTTCCAGCACGATGGAGCTCCGGCCCATTACACGAACGACGTGCGTCTCCATCTAAACGCAAGGTATGGCCAGCGGTGGATCGGGCGTGGGGGTCCAGTTCACTGGCCTGCCCGATCACCAGACCTCACCTGCTTTGATTTCTTCCTTTGGGGTTACCTGAAGGCCGAGGTATACCATACACCTGTCAGCAGTGCTGAAGAACTTGTGGCGCGCATTGTGGCAGCTGCAGGGCAGATCAGAGATACTCCTGGCATTGTTGGAAACACACACTCCTCAATGCGACGGAGGTGCGAAGCCTGCATCATGGCCCAAGGTCGAAATTTCGAGCATCTTCTGTAGTGTTATTTTTTGTAAATAAATTTCCAGTATCATTGATGTTTTTGGTCTAAATTTATTCAGAAGTGTTGAGCAGAGGTAGAAAATGTGTTTTCATTATTACTAACTGATCGTAGCGCCCCGTTTCCAGTTAGCGTCCGAAATGTCAACGAATTATGTTTTTTTGCCCAAAGCGCCCCCTATCGATGTTTCTTTTTATACCGTTCAACTGAGTTTCAGAGAGCCCCAGCAAACAGAATCATGAAAATGCATGCCATAAGTCAAGAAATCTGTTTGTTTATCTCTTAGGAGCCTTCGAGTTTCGACCACCCTGTACTTTGACATTTTATTCCGGCTCTTACGCTTTTTGCAGGGCTCTACTTTTGGGTTCAAACTTTAAGTTAGAGTATAAACTTTGGCGAGCATGTGTTAAATTATCAAAATAACGGGCTTAAAGTTGTTGTCTAGCTCTCCAAAGTCTGCAGCGCCCCCTATCCATGTTTTAAGAGATACGCTTATCAAATTGGTACTGAAGAAAGTCTAAACAAACAGAATCATTTCGACGCAACAAGCAAGAAAATCTAACCATTTCCCTAGTTTTTATGACGTTTCGAATTTCGGCATTCAAATTTTCGAAAGCGCCTAGCGCCTTACCATCGCGTCAGGGACCCTACATTCCCTATTCAAAAATGTTCGTCTAGGTGTGCTCTATCGATCCTTAAAGTTTGTCACCGACGAGCTGAATCACCCTGTATACGTGCAATATTTTTCTTCTGAGAGAGAGATTTTGTACTTAGCATCTTAACAAGTTAATCGCTAATTGGCGAGAAAAGAGTTTAAACTTTGCTATTGGAATTTGAAAAAGCAAAGGAATTTTGTGGGATAGGCTTTGGGGCTCATGATGCGGCCTAAAAATCGCGAATGGATACCATATAAGGAACGGTATCATGAGAAGGAGATATATTCGAATATGTACGACGCGCAAAACATCTTATGCAGCATTTTTATTGTAGAGCAGCTGGTATAAGAAAACCACATTCGGTTTTTCATGACCATATAAGGTATGGAACGAGTGAAATACATGTGCTGGGATATCGGTAACCGTTATATTAAGGGATTGGTTTAAGTATTACTAAAATGAGAAAAGGGGCGATATATTTATAACTTCAACTGTAATGTAGATCCTGTTGTGATCATGATTTTAGTTACTTTAAAAGAAAAGATTTTTTTTTCTTTCTTCTTCTTTTTTTTTTAATGGAGGACAAGATAAGTTTATCAATGTGTTACCTAACATCATCATATTCAATGATATATGATATATTGATATCATAGGGGTTAATTAAATATGAACAACGGAAAGAACGGGGGGGATGCCGCCTTATTTTGGATAATGGGTTTTTCATGCAGAATTAACCGATTTGCAGCATATCTTGAATTTGTTCATTCTGATGAAAAGCTTCACTGATTAATTTTGGCGGTTCTTCGGTTAAATATAAGGGGGAAACTTACAATTTATTTCCTTCCTTAAATTAGATAAATTGGTTATAATATATAATTATCCAATTTGCTTAAAATTTTGGACATGAATTCATTTGATCAGGCGCTTCTTTAATTAATTTGGGGGTTTTCTTTTGGTTAAGTATAACGGGGTAATGGACTTTTTATCGCCTTCCTTAAATTAGATAAATGGAGTTTTATGCAGCTTTAACCTATTTACTGTAAATTTTGAATATAGTTTTTTCTTTATAAGGCGAATCCCTGAATTGTTTTGAGGATTTAATGATTAAGTATAAAGGGAGAAATGGGGGATTACTCTCATTAAATCAGATGAATGGTTTTTTGAGCAGAATTATCTGATTTGCTTCAAATTTTGGATAATTATTTAATTTTATAAAGCGTATCTGTGATTAGTTTTGGGAGTTCGATAGTTAAGTGCAAGTGAGGGAAATGGGAAAAAGTAATCCAACTTATTTTATTTTTCGAGGGTGTTATTCTTAAAAAAAAAAAAAAAAAAAAAAAAAAAAAAAAAAAAAAAAAAGCTGTAATACACAATTCGTGTAAACAGCCTGTGAATGCAAAGCCATCAGTTTAATTTGGCAATATTCTTTTTAATATTGATCCCGACTACTGCTCCATAGCTAACTTTGTGCAAAGTTGTTTTGTCATCACCCTTATATAATGTATTTTTGGAAGGATTGTAGAATACTGTCAGAGCTTTGCACGGGCCGGAATTTTGGGCCCCTCCCTACCCGATGGAAAGTTATTTTACCGTGACCGGTGTAAAAATTAAAACTTCAGGAAGAGCCCTGCCTGTACAAAAATCAGTGAAAAGAGACTCAGCTGGGCTCAATTTCTGCAAAAAAATCAGATTTTATTTAATATACAATTAGGATTCCTTTCAAAAATACTGCATACATATTTATTGGATAAATTTACAGTGTATTTTTTAATTACGATGTGTTCACCCGATTTCAAGCCAAATTAGATTAGCCTAGGCCAAACAATTTTATCCTAACGCCAATTGAATAAACAAGTTTTTCCTGCGCCAAATTGTTTATCTAAATGTCCATAGGATAAACTAGTTTTTCCTAGGTAAGAGGGTAATCCTTCATTTTCCCCTTCATACTTAACCATAAAACCCCCAAAACTATTCAGGGAATTGCCTTATCAGAAAGAACCTATATCCAAAATTTGAAGCAAATTCGTCAAAAACCATTTATCTAAAATATGCTGTGTTACCTTCATTGCCCTTTCTTTTAGACTTAAACAATAAACATCCACAACTAATCACGGAGGCGCCTTGTCACAATGATCCTATATCTAAAATTTCAAATGAAAACTTATAATTCTGCATGATAAATCCATTTCTCTAAATTAACGGTGAGGGATTAGCCTACCTTAATTCTTATCCAATGAATTCCCAAAATTAATCAGAAAAGTACCTTATCAGAATGAACCTACATCCTAAATTTGAAGCAAATCGGATATCTCTATCAAGAATTATCGCGTTACGTACATACATGCGTACATATATCCGTAAATGCATATTCAGAACCTGTGAGCCCATTTTTTCTCTGGCTTTCACACCCGTGAGCTAAAAACACGTAAAATTACATTGGCCTAGGATAAACTAGATCAGCCTAGGACAAACAAGAATGTTGGCGTTGAGGCGGTCATTGAATTCTATAAAATCACGCCAAATTGAATTGGCCTAGGATTAACTAGATCGGCCTAGGATAAACTAGTTCAGACCAATAAACAGCAGTCTAAACTAGTTTATCCTATAAGAGTTAGGCCAAACTAGTTTGGCCTAGGAAAATCTAGTTTGTCCTATGGGCCTTAGGATAGACTAGTTTGGCCTAGGGAAAACTAGTTTATCCGATGAGCGTTAGGATTGACCGGTTTGGCCTAGGAAAAACTAGTTTATTCGATAGGCGTTAGGATAGACCGGTCTGGCCTAAAATCGGGTTTGGCCTGTAACATATATATTTTTTTACTATAATATTGTGTTCACTATAATGAAAAATATTCAAAACACGTTAAAAGGTTAAAATGTTCAAATGTTGTTTTGCAGTAGTTTCTTGATATAATGATTTTTTCAATATTCCGTTTATGCTTTATTTGTTTAACCATTTCATATTGATTTGGATCCTCAGAATTCTTGTAAATGTTTAGAAAATCTTAATGTAGTTTATTAGATTTTCTCAAAGTATATTTTATTTTACGATAACGCATTGTTTTTCATAATATAAATTCTATGAATGCACTGAATTCTATCAGTGTGGAGAAAAATTTCTAAATAGTGTTAGCTATTAAAAATACATTAAATAATAATGTTTAGTTTACTTCACGATAAAAAAATACCATTCTTTCATATTTTGTATTCTTTTTCATTTCCAATATTTTATGGATAAACGTTACATTATATTATTTATTATTTTATGGATAAACGTTACATTTATTTTTTGCATTAATCTCTTCTATCTTAAATTTCTATCTTAAATTAAGATAGAAATATCTTTTTAAATAATTAAAATTACAATGAAAATTAGAAATACAAATCAAGTAGTAAAAAAAATTAACGTTAGTTAAATCTGACTAAGAAAATTAATCTAATTTAAATAGCATATAAACTGCAATTAAACAAAAATAAATAGTATATATTTTTTATTATGTTATTATCTATTAAAGTAAAATACATCTAAATATGAATCCAGATATAAAATTGCGTTTATTGATTGACAGTGGGGATGCGTAATCGTTCGCCAATATTTCATTTGCAGAGTTCTAAAAGGGAGCATTTGTTTTTTTTAATATCAGGGTTTTTTACATTATGTACAGACATTTTAATCTTATACGGATACTGAGAGCTCTGCAACAGCTATGTACTGCTGGCAACATTATATTAAATTAAATTGTGAGTTAGAACTTGAAATAAAATAAATATCTGTGTGAAAAAATATAGAAGTAACACTGTTATTCATTTATTTAAATAAGCAGTGATTTTGCTTTTTTCCTCGAAAATTTAAATAAAAGAAATTATGACATTTTAATTTTTATTTGCGTAAAACATATTTAAACCGATACAGTATATTACCTTTTTTTCATATTAAATTGGCTTTTAACGTATTTAATGTTAGTTAAACATTATAGAGTTATTAGTAGCTAAACATTATAGATAGCATTATATATTTCTGTTCAGTCAAGAATGATCATATATTTTCTTTTATATTAACATATCCTCAATCATCGTCTAAATTCCAATGGTGCTTTTCAAAGTATGTGCTTTTCAAACATATTAAATGCAATTCATTAATCTCACATTTTTTTAACACTTCAATCCTTGCTGCAAACATCGTTTTTTATATACACTCTCAAAATTGCCCACACCCCCTTCATCAATATCTCTATTGACAAAATGTACTTCTAAATGTATTTCTTCGCATTAGGCAATGCATCGTATTTTATTGTAAACAAACTTCCATGGGAACATGCAATTGTTCCAATATAAGTAGTCTCTGAACTCACTGTGCCCAGACACACCTCATGTTCACTTTCTCCTTATGAGCGTGTTAGTGGCACGCAATTATAACTGCAATATTTTAAACAATTGTCATATCTAATTCTCTTTCAATTATAGCGACGGTATTAATGTTTGGGTGTTAATGTAATAAATGTTGAATTACTTAATCATATTTTCATTCCTTTTAAATTTCATGAAGTTTTAAATCGTTTCTAAATTCCACCTAAAAATCTTTTTCTAAAAATCCTAAAATCTTTTTCTTTCAATTGATATAAATACTATCTTACCAGACGTTTTTAACATAAGCAAACTAAATTACATTCTAAAAAAATTCGTCAATTCACACATATTGTTGGCTTATTATATTTCGTTGAAACTTACTAAATATTCACCTTATTTTGTCAGTTTTATTTCAAAAAATATAAAACAATGTAATGTAAAAATTGCCTGAAACTAGAGCACTTCTAAAAAATGAGTTTTTTTTTTAATTAGAACTCCCCGTGCAAAACAGTTTATAACTATATCGAAATAAAATTTCATGTTTTGTAGAAATATAGAGTCGGGTCGGGCCAAGATTTTAACTTTTATTTATTTATTTTTGGCCGGCCTAATATATATGTGTATATATATTGTATTTGCTAGACCGTATAATCAGGTCGATTTTTTAAATTTTCTCGCCGATCGGATTATTAATTTATTTTTCACGAACTGGGTCGGGCTCGGCCCTGAAATTTTTGCCCACGCAGTTTTTTAGGCCCCAGTCCAGTACGCGTTGACCTTTAATATATATTATGAACTTGGCCCCCCTGTCGGGGATACAGTTTCCCCCCCCCTCGTCGGGCAAATTCTGGCGCCGCCCTTGTATGTAAAATAGAAATATCGTAATACCGGCATATCACAAGTTTTATTCTCTTTTTTTCAAATATAACATCATTTTCTAATATGACAGCAATAACTTAATATAACGAAATGATTTTATTTAATTTTTTATAGTATGTAAAATAGAAATATCGTAATACCGGCATATCACAAGTTTTATTCTCTTTTTTTCAAATATAACATCATTTTCTAATATGACAGCAATAACTTAATATAACGAAATGATTTTATTTAATTTTTTATAGCATGTAAAATAGAAATATCGTAATACCGGCATATCACAAGTTTTATTCTTTTTTTTTTTTTTCTAACATGACATCATTTTGCACCTTCAAAAACATTCATCTTTCCCGCAATAAAAGCGTATTTATGCAGTTATTTAAAAATTCTTCAGTTTCATAAAATATTTATTATAATTAAATATAAATGGCGCAATTTATAGAAATATTTTCATTTGTTCACACCACGGACCTTTAAATAAATAGCCACTTTTTCCAAACGAACCTCGATATTAAGCAGTATATAATAAGCAAAAAAATTCATTTAATAAGCAAGTCTTGGAGTTCGAATCCTCAAACACAAAAAAAGTAAATTAAAGAGCTATGGTTGTTATGCGCCCATTATCCCGTTAAAAATATGTAATTTCGCACAGTGGGCGCTACGTGCCCACCGTGCAAAGGCGGCCCACCGGCCTACTACCCACCGGCGCTACGCGCCATGGTCGCCATCGTCCCGTTAAAAATATTTGGTTTTGCACGGTTGGCGCTGCGCGCCCATAAGACATTTTCTCGTATTTTTTGGTTCATCAGAAGCAGACTTTTACGCAGATTCTGAATATGTAATCAGTTTTATCTACTTTAAAAACTGTCTGAATGATGGTTTAAGAAAAAACGCGCAAAAAAAGTTTCGGTATTAAAAACTGCAAAAGACTGCTATTAAAAAAAAAAAGTAATTTCATTAATATCACAAACAACATAACTAACAAATAATTTTGGCCGCTCGTTTTCCGTTTGTGCTAACAAAAATTAGTATTAATCGCATAAATCTTAGGTTACACAATATTCGTGTATGCTACCAAAAAAAAGTATGAAAATAAACCGTGTTTAACATTTTTTATCAATTAGTTCTTTTTCAAAGAACCGAAACGAAAGAAAAAGTCGTTTTCCCGGGAGAAAAAAGAGGTTTTTGGATGCTTCTTCTTTTAGCCAAAGGGGAAAAGTTCAGGTCTTTCGCCGCAAGGTGGCGCAGTGTTCTGCCACAGAGCTCCGCTTGAGCTCCGTTTGGGAAATTAGACGTTTTCCGTTCCGATTCCCGACCTGTTTTTAATTCATAACTTTTTTAATTTTGGTCGTACGGTCTCGAAAATGCCCGAAATGACTTTCCCGGAATTTTTCGAATCGAAAGACACCTCTCGCGACTTCCAACTCGCCCGCGTTGCGAACTGTAATCGGATTCAAGCAGACAGACAGACAGAGGCGCACGGATTTTATTAGTATAGAACCCTTTTTAAATTTAAATTCTCAGGTTTAAATTTTAAATTACCTTTCGCAATTTCAAATTAATTAAACCTCCCTTTTGCTTTCTAAAAAGAATATATTTATCTCTTTTCTCTAGCGCGTTAAATTCAAGTATGTAGGTTTCTCATGCTTAGGCGAAGTCGCTAATAAAATAAATCAAAAACAAATCTTTTCTCATCCTAAACTTATTATCTGAGCCTGCATACTTTCGTTTGTTCAAAGAGTACATTGAAAGATATTTTTAAAAACTATATGCCCTTTTGCGGCAGTTACTCAGTCACTTACTGCGTTCCTTTTCAAATTAATAGTCAATACAACTCCTTTTTCGGCTTAAAATGTAACGCTCTGTTTATATTAAAATCGGCGTCTGACATATGTGTTATGCGATTAGAAATAATGTTCCCAGCAATCGGTGCTGGCATGCATTTTTGTACTTTGATATATTAAACGCCAAATTAACAATCCAATGGGCACGTTTTTAATTTAAACTTTCTTTATGAACTGTACGTATGGGGTTACAATAATTTCAGGGCAACCACATTTAGCTCGACTCATTTTGGCTATAATATCTGATGGCCACAGACCATTCTATCTCTGACCGTTCGCTAGTAAAGTGTAGAATTCCTGCATTTTATTTTACCGGGGGTCACCCCGCGAGAGTGTGATATTTTCCCTCTTCTCAATAAATGCCACATACATTCACTTGAGCATTTTCTTCATTGAGTCTCTCTTTCCTGAGTTATTGTTGTTTTACGTAAAGTAATTTTAATAGTCACAGCTGATTTGTATATGTCTCAAGCAGTTAAACTTTAATTCCCGTTCTTTAGAAACATGAACAAAAATATACGTTACATAAATTGGTGCCAGGCAGCAGTAGAGACTCATATGATTTAATGTGGCTAGGGTGACCCCTCTGAACTAATTTTTTGCTATTTAAAGACTATATTTTTAAGTAAAAACTGTGTTTTTGTCATAAATTGGACTTTTTATGGATTCTACACTACATTAGGATTGAATATTTCTTACACCTAACAATCGAATGGTTTGTGAAATGCACTATCTACAGGAAAGTAAAAACCCCCGTACTTGCCAATCGTTATCATCAATGTGGATCGGTGTTATCAACTTGTGTTAAGACACATTTCCCTCCGCGAGGAGAAAAACGTGAAATATGCTTCGCGTATTTTGATGATCTTTTCGGGTGTGGTGTGTGTTTAGCCAAAGGTGTCAGTTTTCTTGGATTACGGATTTTATTTGTTTACTTGGGTGCGTCTCGCAGTGTGATTTGTTTGTCGGAGCCATGTGTTAAATGAAATCAGCTGCTTCTCTTCGATTACTTTTTATTTTAGTTTATGGTGTGTGTGCATCAAAGCATTTCTGATAACGTCATCGACTTTCATAATTAAACGCCTTTGCATAAAAAAAGCACAAAGAAAGTGTCGCATTTGAAATAGTAGTAACGGGTGTCATCATGCTTCCGAATTAGTGTAATGATTTTTCGCGAAAACACAGTATGTGGTGTTAATCAAATAAATTAATTAATTAACAAAGGCTGGCTAGAAAAATACCAACCGGCCATTATCACAAGTGCTAAAAAAAATTGTATCATCTAATAGATATTTAGTGAATTTTGTGTGAATTATTATTTTACATATTTCATTTTCTTTATTTTATACATTTTCAGTATATTAATTTAACTACAGTTACTAAGTGGGTTTTGTAATTGTGGCAAGTGATGAAATACATGAGATTATATTCCATAATAGTTTAAGGTGGATTGTATAATTATTTTTTATATTATACTTTGCATACATGTTCTTGATTATTTTAAGGTAATATACAAGGTAAGTTGTTTAATGTTACCATTGTGATTTATAAACAGATTTTAAAAAAAGAAGAAAATCTACTTCAGGTATTACTGTTAAATACTAAGAACAATTTTTTTTTATTTTCTGTTATAGTTAAGAAGTATAATACCTATATTTCCAATATAGGCATTTTCATGGAAGGATAATATATAATTTATGATCGAATTGCTACCACACTAGCAATAGTAATTACTTACTTATATTAATATTAATGTGCAAGAAAAAGGTACTTTAATTTTAGGTACTGAAATAATTTTACAAAAATATTTTTCCTTTTTTTTGTTTGAAAAAAAAGAGAGAAAATCAATTTTGCACATGTTTATAGTTTAACTTTAGATTGTCCAATGAGGTAATTTTTCTAGGTAAGTCGACAGTGTTGGTGAATTATTTCATTTTTTGGACATATGTTATAAATAAAATTTTCTTTTCTGTGTGAAAATTAATTAATTTTTAATATCATTTTCAATATCATAAAGAAATCTCTAAGTTTAACCAGTTAGTTGTGTACAGCGATGCCTACTTATTTTTACACACATATTTACATTTGACAATTTTTAGTAAATTTGAACAATTTTACACGTGTGTTGCTGTATTCTCCTAAATTTGGCATTAATATTGATGTTCACACATCATGCATTCCCCCCTTTCTGCATTCTTTAATATTCACTGTTCAGTTTTTCCTTATAATATAACAGTACAAACTTTACTAGTACTAAAAAAAGCGTTTTGAGACTTTGTTATATTTTTTTCTTCTTTATCTCACTTACAATATTATTTTGCCAAACAAATAATTTTATTTCAGGGTACACATACTTTCTTATAAACCGCTTCGGTAGACTCATGGTATAGCATTTATACTCATGTACAAGTTGTGGCCTGGTAACTCCGTATATTGTAGGTGTAATTTTTTTTCTCTCCGTTTTTTTATCACCTTTCACTTTAGTTTTCATGATAATGTTCAAATTAATTTACATTTTTTTAAACCAGACTTTTTAATGATTTTGTCACATAGAAATTTTCTCTTATTTACAGGGGATAATTTATTGTTGAGATTACATAATGGTAACAAGTCATTAAACACATTTTTATTAACAATTCACAAGTTACTTTTTGTCCTTTTCTTTTATATTGTTTTCTTTACTTCTGCATATGCAAGACTTCTGAATATTTTTAAAGCTAAGTTTTACTTCATCATGTATTAGAAGGTGCATATTTCTTAAAATTAGTTATATTTTGTCATTTGTTAAAGGTACTACATTACTGGTTATCATTCAATTGATACTAAGAAGTCTGGACGTGAAAATATTCATGTATACATTTTTTTTAAATATAGTACATGTATAGTTATGTAATTTTTTTTAAATATATACACACAGCGTGCGCTAGAGGACATCTCTTTAGTAATTAGTTAGGTTTAGACATAAAGAAATGCATAGAGAAATGTTTTTCTTTTCTTTTTCATTTTCCACATTAGAGTATGCATACTATCAGTCGTACAATGAATATCAATAATTTGTTTATTATAACTAGTTTTCGGTTAGATATAAATGTATATTTAACACAGAAGTTTTGACATTTTTTCTTTCATCATACAGGACAATTTTTTGGGAGAAAAATAATTTCAGGAATATTTTGGAGGATTGTTAAACGTATTTTCAGTGCTATATCAGTTAACGAGGTTTACACATTTCATAGCTCATTTCATTTTATTCTTTTACTACAACACAGAACCAGTTTCTATCAATCATGGAATTAACCATGCATGTGTCATTAATATTACAGGTACAATTCTTTTGAAGTGTCAGGTTCACTGTTTTACACTTAAAATTAATTTTCAAAGTGCATATTATAATGTAATAGTTAATAGTTCAGAATGTTATGAACCCTTTCATTTGGTTATTTCGTGGCCGGAAATAATTTTTTGAAACTGTTTATCTTTTGCACTTGGTTGTTACCGTGTGGCGCTGGTCGCTAATGTTTGCCAAGTTAAAATAATATTGATTTATCACATTCTTTTCATTTTTTTTCATTTTATTAATGACAATTTTTCACATTTTCTATCATTAATTTATATCAGAAATTTTAGCATCGTTATCATTTCATGCTCAAAAGTTATTATTTTGGTAAAGTAATTTTACAGCACTTTCTCAGAAGTAAAAATGTACAATAATCTTCGTGATTTATCACACTGTTTTACCATATCCTATAACCATTTTGGTAACATGCAACCGTACCTTTTCGTTTTACACACATTAACACTTAATCCATCCACACATGGTTATTTTTACATGCGCACTGTTGCATATATACGTAGGAAATATAGCTTTCTGAATCTTCTCTTTCTTTCTTTTGGAAGCACATTTGTTATTCAAAAAAAAAAAAAAAAAAAAAAAAAAAAAAACATATATATAGATAGCACTCTTGAAACTTTTCGTAAGGTTGCAAAATTTAATTAGGTTAAGATACCATTTTCTGTAATTTCTGTAGACATTATATACGAATTTTGCATATCACACACTACACACACTAGATACAATTTCAATTAATGTTATCGTGGAGTGTTACAAGTCAAGACTATTTAAATTATGATTCAGGTTTTTTTTATAACATGCATTGTGTTCTTTTGAAATTATACACATTTTTATTTTAGGTGACATAAACATTTTTGCATTTCGCAATTGACATTTTCATAAGTTATTTCTTGGTAAAGTAGTTTAACAGTTCTTGTTTTTAAAGAGAGTATTAAAAAAATCGTTTAGATTTTGTACTGCTTTACCATAGCCTATAGCCATATTGGCAGTATGTAAAGGTGTCCGCTTTTTCATGTAATGTTTTCCATTTTTCATGTTCGCCGTTGCAGATTATATAGGAGATATAACTTTATCACGTACAGTTTTTTTTTTCATTTTAGGACGTATCAATAAAATTTTACACATTTTTTTTACTTTCTTTTTCATGTTTGCCATAGTGTTTGTGAACTCTTATTTGGTGTAGACCAATTTAGTTAATTTCTGTCGAAATTATAAATGAGTTACTTTATCAAACACTATATACATTTTTGGTCAATGTTACATACATTATAATTCATTCAAAGTGTTAATCCAAATGCGAATCATGGTTTTTCAATCAATGTTTTCAATCAAGGGGCTAATCAATCTTTTAATCAATGTGCGAATCAAGGTTACGAGTCAATGTGGCAATCAATGTACCATTTCTAGTACGTAATTCAAGGTTTTCATTCAAAGGGTATTAACACAACCTGTTCATTTTTTTTTCATCACGCATATTGCTTAACATGAACACTTCAATCTTACATTAACACAATTTATTAATCGCATGTTTCTTGGAAGTACTAGATAAGTAGTTGTGCTTTCATGACATTAGTTATTAACATCGTTAATGATGAACAATTGTACTTACTTATTGCATCGCAATAGTATGCGTATAGTGTAACGGTTGATTAATATTTAGTTTTTTTTTTTATTACAACATGAAACATTATTATAACTTTCATTTTAATCTCTTTTTACACTTACTTGTTGTCGTTTTTTATACAGGGAGTGACACATATACACAATTCTTTTCTTTACATTATATTTTTATTTACATTTGAAATATATATTTATGCATTGCTGAAAACTTAGGATAATCTTTATAATTACAGTTTAGCAATGGTGATACATATTGCTGTCATAAATATATGAATACAGCATCTGATATTTCAATTTGTAAATTGTTTTATACTCATTTATTCATATACATTTATAATCGGCATGACACTTATTCCTCAAAATTATGTCACTGGTTTCTTCTAAAAACTTCGCTTTTGGAAGAAAGATATTTCATTGCAATAAAATGTCACTTTAAATATTCTAAATTAAATTTTATTTGATGATGTCAGTTATTTTATCAGGAAATCATCAACTCAATCCATTTCTATTCTTGTATGCCTATTTAACTCTTTCACTTAATTTTCATGTAAATCTTAACGTACATTCAATTCAGGATAACTTCTTATAGACAAGGTATAATTTTATAAACATTAATTCACATTTTATTTCTCAATTTTTGGTTTTGAGAGTATGTTATACAAAAGTTAAATGTAAGTGCACCTTGTTGGTGTTTATACCAGGCGTGTCTTCAATAGAAGCCCAGTTAATGATTGCATTTTTAACTGCACATACTTACTCTATATTTCACCTCTTTTTATGAACACATTATGCACACATTCAAGAGAAATTTTATCTTTATCAATACTTGTGCATTTCTTCAGAACAAATGTTTTATATTTTCACATTATCAGTTTTCTTTTACATGCTACAAATTTAGATCACTTTTTAAATTTTTTCCCACTGAAACCAAAAAAAAGTGAAACTTTGTATTGATTTAGTAAATTTAATCTATTTACTTGTAATTGTTCTTAATCGTTAATGTCTCTAGCCACGCTAGATATTGTATATGAGTCATTTATACTTTATTATAGCTATGCCTTACATATGTATGCTTATTGAATTTAAAATTTTTACATATCATACAATTTTTTGTGTTGATATTTACATTTCAACATAATGTTTTGGTTGGGACATATCCAACATGTCATGGACACCAAAATTTTCAGCTTGAGGACTTGAAATCAAGCAAGATGAAAGATCTAGAAGTATTACCTTTTAAGTCACCGGTGCACAATAAAATTTCCAGATTATGATCTCTAATTCAATAAAGAGATTTTATTTTATATGTTGATCAACAAATATATGAAAATGGTATACCTTATATATTTTATTTGAGAAATTAGATCTCAATATTTTCATTAATCAATGCATTTATGCTTAAAAATAGTATATGAGCTCATTTATACATACGATATATATCTTAGTTGCAACTTTATTTTCTATTATGTATGTGCTATTATACTGTTATTCTACGTCACTAAATGTGTCGAGCTAAATACATGAGGGTTATAATAATTTTTCCGGGAAAGGGGGAGAGATATGTGATATCGAAAGCAACATGACATCACATATTATTGTTAGATCCCTTTTTAAATTTAAATTCTCAAGTTTAAAATTTAAATTATCTTTCACAATTTCAAATTAATTAAAACTCCCTTTTACTGTCTAAAAAGAATATATTTATCTCTTTTCCCTTGCGCAGTAAATTCAAGTATGTAGGTTTCTTATGCTTAGGCGAAGCCGTTAATAAAATAAATCAAAAACAAATCTTATCTCATCCTAAACTTATTATCTGAGCCTGCATACTTTCGTTTGTTCAAAGAGTACATTGAAAGATACTTTTAAAAACCATATGCCCTTTTGCGGCAGTTACTCAGTCACTTACTACATTCCTTTAAAATTAATAGTCAATACAACTCCTTTTTCGGCTTAAAATGTAACGCTCTGTTTATATTAAAATCGGCGTCTGACATATGTGTTATGCGATTAGAAATAATGTTCCCAGCAATCGGTGTTGGCATGCATTTTTGTACTTTGATATATTAAACGCTAAATTAACGGTCCGATTGGCACGTTTTTAATTTAAACTTTCTGTTTGAACTGTACGTATGGGGTTACAATAATTTCAGCTCAGCCGCATTTAGCTCGACGCATTTTGGCTATAATATCTGATGGTCACAGAGCATTCTATCTCTGACCGTTCGCTACTAAAGATGTAGAGCTCCTGCATTGTATTTTACCGGGGGCCAACCCGCGAGAGTGTGATATTTTCCCTCTCCTCAATAAATGCCACATACATTCACTTGAGCATTTTCTTCATTGAGTCTCTCTTTCCTGAGTTATTGCTGTTTTACGCAAAGTAATTTTAATTATCACGGCTGATCTAAAACGTAAACAACTGTTGATCTTTAATTCACCTTTTTTTAAAAATATAAACGAAAAAGCTACTTTATACACGATGCTGAAAGTAATATACGAAATTACATGCTAAGACAAAAATCTGTCTAAAGCGAAATATTTTTCATTTTTCCGAAAATTGTAATCATTTCTACGTTACATTCGTACTTTGACATTTAACATATCTGAAAATTTTATTACGAAATCACGACAGATTTTAAGATGCTTTTTACACACAGTCCTTCCTTCTTCTTTCCCTGACTGCAAACGCATCACTTGAAATGGAAGGATTCTTATAAGGAAAAAGAAAGCGACTTACCTGTTTTTATATCCTGCGAGTCATTCCTTTTCAAAATTTCATTGCAAAAAGCAGAATAGTCCCTGAATCATCACAGAATCATTATAGTTCTACTTATTTTAGTTCAATTTTATAACTATAAATAGTACAAAATTACTGCAACATTAGTGTTTTTCATATATAACTTTTAAGAAGTTTTTAGATTCATTTTTTTAAACAATGTTCCTTATTTCAAATCACACGGAAGAAAAATTTTCAGAATTCTCCTTCCCTTCTTTTCCCCAGGAAGAATAGTTAAGAAAAGTGGGGTGGGGAGAAAAATATATTTTAGGATCTATGATGATCTTTGTAATGAAATTTTGAAAAAGGATAACTCGCTGGTTATAAAACAGATGCGATGCTTTTTAGGTGCGTTCGTAATTATGTAAATACGTAGCACCTATTGTTGTCGCTCAGTCCGTCCGTCTGTCTGTCTGTCTGTCTGTCCGTCTGTCTGTCTGTCCGTCTGTCTGTCTGTCTGTCCGTCTGTCTGTCTGTCTGTCCGTCCGCATATAACAACGCAAAAACTACCCAACCGAATCGTTTGAAATTTAAAATACATAATTATTACATAATTTTGTCGAGTCATTTCAAATTTTATGAAAATCGGATGGATAGATCAATTACAGGGACAATCAAAAGGATTCAGTTACATTACGGTTAATGGGGAAAAAAGTTTCAAATGCATTTTAATCGTTTGAAATTTAAAACGTATATTTATTACATAATTTTGTCGAGTCATTTCAAATGTTATGAAAATCGGATGCTTTGATCAATTACAGGGACAATCAAAAGTATTCCGTTACATTGCGGTCAATGGGGAAAAAGTTTCAAATGCATTTTAATGGTGTTACACTCATTTGAATATAACAGAATTGACATGAATCTATGAAATATGTACTAAAAATACATTTTGTACAATCTGCCATGCAAAGAATATTTATTATTAAATTACAGAACCATACAAATGTATTCCACTAAATAATGTTATACGGGGAAACATTGTTTGTGGGGTGTTTTAATTATATTAAACTACTTCACATTTTATGAATAAGATATACGTTATTGAAGTATAATAAAAATTACTCCCTGCATATTTACAGGAACACAAAGATTTCGACCACTATACTGTATCCAAAATACGCTCTACTATATCAGCAAGATCTAAATATTTTAAAACTTCGTTATCAACGAACGCACCTCATTTGCTACGCTTTACGTGCAATTTCCAACTTGTTTTTCTCTTTAAACATCCTTCCATTTCAGCGTAGAACTGTTTTCACTTTGGGGGGGGGGGGAAAGACGAGGGAGAGATGTGTATAAAAGTCATCTTAAAACCTCTCGTGGCTTTCGTAATAAAATTTTCAGATGCGTTAAATGTCAAAATATGAATGTAATGTAGGGATAATTTAGGTTTTCGGAAAAAATGACCAATGTTTCGTTTCATGCAGGTTTTCGTCTTAGCAGCTGGTTATGTATGTTATTTCCTCCGTCAAAATCAATATTTATTTACAATTAATACAGGATTTGTTATAAACGGATTCCTTCATTAATTTGTTATATTTTTATGTGCCGAAGTCACTGCCCCGCTTTTATTAAAATAGGGAGCTTGCCAACGCTGTTTCCGAACCACTTTTTTAACCACTTAACTGATTTCACTGCACGAGATAGGCAAGAAGAGTTTGCTTGATCCATCATTTAAAGCTTTTTCACAGCATTATTTTTTTATACAATTTCATATTATTAATGGAAAAAAATTTAGATTAAATATTATGATTTGTTTTACTTAAAAAAGCGGTGCTAATTCCATCTTTTCAAATTATTGTACGTAAGCAGAGATTGAGTTAACCGGTTACAAAAACATTTTTGAATACAATTTATTTATGGTAAATGTGTGAAAAGTCAATGCTTATAAAAAGGAAGTTTTATTGGTTTTTATTAAGTATGATAGACATTATTCAATCATAAATATTATTATAAATATCTTTCAATCCAACAAACTCTATTTCTGCAGGTGAATGGAGTGTCGATTCAATACGTCGACTCAGATTTAAACCTTCGAAATGAGCCCTAAAACCCATGCATATGAAAATAGAGTAATGTCTGAATTTCGACAGCCTGATACCGCTGCCAATGCCATCTGTTGGCCAAAATTTGAACTATTTTAAGAAAATGTTTAAAAATTTACTGACTTTCTGATAACAATGCAGCAAACCGCATACTTTTATCTCAAACCGCTTTCTTGTTATTTGTATATAAAATGTGTCAGTCATTTACTACACACCCTATGCATCCGGTATGACTTTAAGAAGATAAAATCGAAGCTTGATAAACTTGCTTTCATAGGGAGCTAAAGGAAAGGAAATTGTGAGTGCCGACGCTTCAACATGCATCGAGATGAACGAAAAATCCGTTTCATATGTCTAGAAGACAGAAGAAAGTTTACAAAGGAATAGACAAGATTAGTAAATTAATCAAGTTTTGTTATTTCTACTGGAACAAGTCGCCATATTAAAGAACTGCGGTATAAATATTGCAATTATCCAAGAAACCCAAACTGACTTTAGCTATGAAATTGTAGTGTTTCAACAACACAAACGTGAATCAAACAGCATCAACACATGACTTCTGAAAACTAAGAAAACAGGAATATAGCAGTTTTGTATTTTTTTTAGTTTTGTGTACTATACATATTTCAATTCCACACAATGTCTCTTTAAACTTAATTGTAAAAATAGCAAGATTTGTTCCTCCAACGACTTTCACATTCAAACAAGTTTTCATTTGTTCGTCGCAGAAACGTCAAAAAGTAACTTGGGTGTATTTCAGAGACAGTCAAGAAGTCACTTAATGTCATTGTATGGTAGAGGTCTGCATGGGCCGAAATTTTCAGGTCCGCGCACGGAACGATCCATAGAAAAAAAGTTCGCCCCGAGCCCGGCTCTGCTCGTAAAGAGAAACTTAGAGACACGGCTCGACAGACTAGCTAAAAACACGGCCCGAACACTGCCCGGAAAAAGTTAAAATTTCGGCCCTGCCCGAATGAATATCTACAGAACATTAATTGTTACTATGAAGGAAGAATTCTGAACAATAATGTTATCTCAGTCTTTTTTCATGTTTATGATCTTAATTTAAGTAAAAGTGTCGTAGGTTGCAATAATTATGTTTCTAATGAACCACTGTTTGTTGTATTTCAATGTTTTATTTACCATTAATATTATTAATCCATATTCCATGTAATGGAGACATATTAATATAAAAGATAGTATATGATAAAGTAAAATCGTCTAAGACGGAATCGCATTGAAAGAAAAAATACGTTATACACAAGCTCCCTTCTTAGCAGGTAAATATATATATTTTTTTTCTTCGCGTATTATTGTAATCATTTTGCATGGATGAAATTTTTAAAACAAAATATTTTCCTTTTCAGTTAAAAAAAAAATTACGTCATAGGCAGGTTTTTTTATGCATTTAAGTCTATTTTAATAAGCGTAGAAATCTACGATTTAAAAGAAAAATAAATTTTAATGTTTAATTGCAGAATAATGACGATTTAATAGTATTTGTCTTTTTTGCAAAAATTTTTGGACCAAGCCAAATTTTACTTGGCTAAATCGAGAAAATGATTTTCATACGGGGTGATTCAACCTATATCGAATATTTTGGCTCGTTAAGACATGGAAGAATGAAATCAGTCCCGGTTTCCTATGGAAAAAATATCTAGGCTCGGCTCGAACCTTCAGGAAAAAAGGCCCGAACGTAGCCCAGCCTGTATAGATTAGTGTCTAAACTCGACCCGGCCCGAATGCCGATAATAATAATCGGCTCTTGCAGATCTCTATGGTATGGTCTATTAACAGAGGAAGTGGTTCATGTGGTTTTTACAATGTGGATAACATGAGAAATCAGGTTCATTGTACAAAGTATTGAAGAAAAAGTTTATGCCTGAAAAAAAGAATGGCTTTCTGATATTTTCAAAAGTATTTATATGCATTACTGAGCGCCATTTAATAAAACTTAGACAACAATAAAAGTTTAACTAAGTAGAAGATAAATACACGTCATGGCCGGTCAGTTTTTGCGATTTAAATGCGATCAAGAACGACTGGACGCTTCTATAACAAAAAGTGTTAAAAAAACACGAGAAAGAAAATAAACTTGACAGACGTCTTGTTTAAGGTCTGTCAACATAATGAAGAACGACAGAAAATATAAAAATATATATACAGCGTCCGCCAAAAAGATCATAGGACGTTATCAACACTAAGACACGTTTGACGAAATATAAAGAATATTGTTTTGTAACGCTTGCGCTAAGTTTTTTCACAATAAATTTCGATGTTATGAACGAAAGTTTATTTTTTATTTTAATCTATATGGATTCTATACAAATATGCCTATAATAGCAAAACAATCAGCGAGTAAACAAAAATGTATAGTTTTAAGTTCATCACAATGTAAATTTTGGCGCGTAACAAATAATTTAGATACTCACTGTATGTTGTGTTAAAACTGAAACTTTGAAGTTAAGAATAACGATGTTCAGTTTATTACAATTTCTTTACACCGCTTCCAATCAGTTTACATAAAAATAGCTTTCAAATAAGTTTTGTTTGCCTAAAAAGGACCGCTCAGACAAGGAAACGAAGTCTGTAGAGCATAATGTCTCTCGCGGTCACCTCTATTAAGGTCTTTAAAAATACACAATTCAGCCAAAACTGGGACCGACAGAATAGCGACAGTGGGTCGTGTAAATATAAAATACCGTATGAAGGCCGCACCTGCGAGGTGCAAAAGAGCCTAGCACGACAGAGGGCAGGTAAAAAAAAATAGGAACAAAGAGGAATCATATAACAAAAGAAAATAACAAAATAGAAATCAATTCGAATGGGAATAGACCCCCTAAGCAAAAATGCGTGGATGAATGTGCAACAAAAGTAGCAATGAGTAGGAGCAGCAGAAACTATTGCATGCCAAAGCTACGTTATTAGAATTGAAATTTGAAATATGTGGTTACCACTGAGCTCCATATGTAACAGGAGTTCTGTTACATATGTGGACCGAAACATTCATGGAAAATGCAGCTTGTAACAAATACTACGCTTGATAAAATACCAGGTGTTCTCGGTGTTGGATATTAGTGCTTGCTCTCATGTGTTATTACCAAAATTTATGCTTCTCTTATTAGTCTATTCGTACCTAATTGATATTTTTGTTTTTTAATTATATAAAACAGTGCGATAAATAACATGATTTGTAATGAACGCAAGATAAATTTATCGTTACTATTTCCTTCCGCCTGATCATATTCCGCTGTAAATCATGTTGGAAAATAGGAAGACTTTTTATAAATGCAACTGAGTGGTTTTAATCCTTTGCTGTCGAAATATTCCTCCCAGCTATGGCCATCCTCAGACAAACTTATTCGGCTAACAACATTTAAAAAAATATTTACAATTTGACAACAACCGCAAAAGAAATTTAATAAAAAAATGTGCTTTTAAAACAAAGTGATGCTGATAAAATACAAAAATAGAATAAGGTATGTAAAGCTTGAGCAGCTATTTACCAATATTCAACCGCAAAGAGTTAATTATAATTAAATGATGAATTCGACCAAATGGGTTTTTTTCATTTATTCATGTGATTTTATAAAACAATAATATATATATCAAATACATATATATATATGTGTGTAAAATATGAGAAAAAATTCAAAACGTCAAACAGTATTGTCTAAATTTCAGTAAAAAGGCACTTCACTAAATGAATGCTTTTGAAAATCGAAGTTGATAACTAAAATCCACATGAGTTATAGTGTCTAATGCTTAGCTAAAGCCTTTTGCTACTAAAATTTTCACAAATGCTAGGAACAATTTTTTTCAATATTTACTAAACTGTTTTGTTATTCGTGACACGTATTAGGTACTTTTCTTAACACATAGAACAAAAACTTGAATAAAAAATAAAAATAGTTCCTAATAAACTAAAAAAATTTATTCATGCCCCAAGTTTGTTCATTATTTTTTTAAACTTAAAATCATCTTCATTCAAGCCTACGCCTTGCAGATGGATTCAACAAACCAGACAATTATATTCAAAATTATTTTTCTCGTGAAAAAAACTGAAATTTCTTTTAGTGTGTGACTTATTGTAGAATGTTCTAATTTCATTAATACGTATTGAATATTCCACACAAACTCACATATTTAAAAAAAACAGTCTATTTCAATTTCTCACAAAGAAAATCATATTGAATATTCCTGTCGAGTCCATTGGATCCGTCTTGTAGTCGGAGGGTTAAATCTCATTTGAGTGTAGGTTTCAGTTTAAAAAATCATTTTTTTCATCATATAAAACAATATTTTAAAAGATAATCTAATGTAAACAATGTAGAATAGTCGTCATCATATTTGCTTATAAACAATACCTACAAACTTATTTATTATAAAAAACACCATACAAAATTAATGAGATATCTTGGTTTATTTCTATGACCTAAAATACTATGATGTATTATTGTTAATCCACTAAAGTAGTTCCATTAGGTTGTTTGTCAGGAATGCAAACAAGAATTGACACCGCACATACTCACACCCCAAAAAATTCTTTTCGTAGTTATTGATTGGCGATTTGTAATGGCTTTTATTAATAGCATTTAGTATTATCACATTTGAGTTTTATTGAGAAAAAGAGCGTCTCTGTGCTTTCTAAGACATGATAGTCACTTTGGTCTCACTTGTAGTAAATTTTCACTTTAGTTTGAAAGGGTAATGAATTTTCTGATCCAAAATTTTGAAAATCTTTTTTATATTGTAATTGCATTTAGCTTTTTCCCTATAAGTAGATGACGATAAATATTTAATGTAAATGCGTTTTTGTTGCAACTATATTTTTTTTATATAATTATGTTTAAAATGGATCAAAATGGCAAAATAACATTTTATCAGAGGGGAAAAAGAAAATGCAAGAAGGCAAAGAATAGTTACTGAAGTATCCTAAGAAATTTAACTTCAACCTGACAAGTTCAACCTTTCTTATTTTGTAAATAGGCTGTCAAGTGCGAGTGTTACTCGCGCTCAGACATTTCCATACAATAAATATATAAATTATTAAAAAAAGTTTCTAAAAGAATAAAAAGACTTTATAAAATACTACACAACAAAGGATTGGGAAAAACTGTCTGTACTAGAAATGTATGAATGGGTATGCCGTAAAATGTCATAAAATGTAGTTGCTCAGTGCTTAAACTTGGTATTGTGCTAAGCGCTTCGAATGAAGATCGCAAAGTTACAATGCCGCCGTGGCCCGTGCCGCGTTTATTGAGATAGGTTTTTAAATATTTTTTAAACACATCAGAGGCATAGTGAGAGATCTATTCAACGCAAAATACTTATGTGATTAATTATTAAATTAGTCTGTTTTTAACAATTTGACGTTTATTGCTTTGGTACTGTTACTGAACATTGCATGACACCAGTGGTTCGAAAGAGCGGGGTACGCCCCTCCTGGGAGCAATTTAAAAATTGCAATTCAATTATTAACTGAAATACCTTTTAGGCTGAAATAAAAGTAATATATGAAAAAATAAAATAATAACAATAAAAAGAGTTGGATTTTAAAACAGATCCGAGTCGAAGCTTAAAATAAAATCAACACCAAAATAATTATTTGATTAAAATTTAAAATTAATTTAATACGTTTACTTAAATGTAAAATTTGTCGGGTTAATAATCTATTTTACGATTTTTCTCTACGTTTTCGTTTCTTTATTAATGGAACTTGGTATTTCTATTTGTTTTGCGTATACTGTATGGATGATTAATAAAAATAACTTTTAGTTAAACAACCTCAGTGAACATGTAAATTTTACTATCTTGAACATATTTAGCCTAAAACATGTTCATAATACATGAATGTGGTTCCTAAATGAATTAAATGTTTGCATACTATGTCGTATCTATAAAAATGTTTGGATCATATACATGGCTACACAAATGAATTAAGATATTTTCGGAAGTATGGATTCTAATTGGTAAAATTGTGTTTCAAATGTGAGCTGCGTTTTTTTGCTACATACTTTCTTTATTTTGGTACATAATCATTATCTATATTTGCCGCATGCTTTTACATCTTATTTTAATATTTTAATGACTTACTTTTACAAAACATTATTTTTTAAAAACATTTAATAGCTTAGAGCCATTAATAAATATTCATACATAAAAACAAATTGGTTTCTTATCCAAAACTTTATTTGCATGCTTTAAAATCTTTTACAAAAAATGTACTTGTTTATTTTGCAGCGAAAAGTTTATATTTAGAAGAACACACGGATATGTGTTTACAGAAAAAAACCATTATATCGTAAGTTTATCAGAAACTGTATGGAGATTTTAAATTTTTATTTACATTTTGCTCAGAAACCCAAGTTCATTTACTTATTCATATGTATACAACTTATTTTCATAAAAAAAATTCTCTATTTATCTAGTTTTAATAATTCGTTTACAGTCGAATTTTTTCAAAGTAAATCAACATTTACTTTTCTTAAAGTAATACAATATTTAACATAGTTGTTTTTTTTATGTTACAAATGTAATAGTTTCAACGACTTTGCTTAATCGAAATTTAAAATTTTTTAAGATTAAAAACAATTAAAAGTCATTTATAACAGTTTGTAAAAAAATCTATGTTATTGCATTTTTACTTTAAATAAAAATAAAAATTATTTTACATTATACTAACATGAATTTGCCACTACACACGAAATATTTAATTTTCTCAGGAAAGTTAAATGTTCAGGCAAGTCACAATTCTTTCATTTAATGTAAGATAAATAACTTATAGATTATGAATATCAAAATATTCAGAACTATTTACAATAGTTAAAAAATAATTCAATTCTTTAAAATATTTCGCTAATGTCACTTTTGAATTTAGGAATCATATGTGTTTAGTATATCAAAAACTTTCCCCACTATAAATAAACATAAGATTATCTGAAGAAATCGGCACACTCTTCAAAAATTCTACAGAAATTTGAAGAAAGTTTGCAGATTCAGGTTTATCTTAAAAATATCTGCAGAATTTTTAAAGATCTTCTTAAAATTATCTGCTTAATGGGACAAATACCGACGGATTTCCCAAAAATTTTTGGGCCAAATGCCTATAGATTTTCTACAGTACACTATATTGCACTTTTTTATGCAAAGTGTGTCACACACTTTTGTTAGGAATTTAAAATATATATATATATATATATATATGTAATAAATAAAAAAAAATTGCGCCATTTTGCCCGCCGTGAGTTTTTATTTCTAACGTTTTATGGAACATACTTTTATTCTCAGTTTCCGTAATGTATTAATATTTTAACAGCTAAAGTTCTTTCATTTTATTTTATTTAACATAGTAATAATCTATTGACTGTTTTCCTAAAAAGAGCGGGAGTGTTATTGCGAAATCTTTCTTTCAGTACACAGGTCCATTATACTTTTTGGAACATTTATCATGACTTTAATTTTGTTTTATTATTTAATTAATCGTCTGCTGGAGGATGTTCATGCGCCTTGCGCGTGATCAGGTTATGCTACTACGCGGTTAGGTAATCAGTTCTTACAACTGGTCACGCCCAGCTACCAATAGAAGATGGTGAGTTGGATTGTCTTTGCGTTGAAAATGATCCTAATGGATCTTTAAATTTTTTACGTGGAAAAGGGGGAAGGGCTGGTTTGGTTTGGAATTTGGGAGACTCATTTTGTGAGACCAGAGCGTCCGAATGCAGCTAATCTTTCAAATGTTAGGAGGCCCGTCTCATCTTGGCATAATTTCGAACGTCGATAAGATGCAGTCTCAACAGCGAGTTGTCTAGTGTTAATTTGTGCGGAATGGTGACCTGTGGAGTATCTTATGGTTCTGCTCTACATAATAAAGCATTAGAAACTGACTGTCTTGCCTTTTACTGGAGAAACCCCGAAGAGAACATAAATCCCTGGTTGACAACGACAACTGCTGAGCCCGTTTGTTATTTTTAAAGGAAAAGACTTATTCTTATAGCAAAGATGGTATTCCACGTGAACAGATACATCATTACAGAAAATCGTCTTATTATTACAGAAAGCCGGCTAGGATTTAAATGAACCGGCGTACGATTTTTGAAAAAGAATTATCGTAGCTTAACAACTACCGAGTGACCCTTTGTTAGAGTGTTTCTTCACAATGCTGATTATACACGCGCCATTTTTGCCGAGTTTAAAACTAATTATTAGAACTTCTGCCTTGTTTATTTTCACCCTAAACAAACATGAGTTTAGCTGTGAGATGTGCCACAGGACTTTTCCTGAGAGAAAAAAACTTGAATGTGCACCTTCTCTTGCATACGGACGAGAGATCTTTTACTTGCGAGATATGCAAGAAAATTTTTTTTCAAGAAGAAATCTGAGACACATCTTCTTCTGCATTCGAAGGAGAAAACTTTCGGCTGTGAGGTATGCAGAACGGGAATTGCGGGACAGCAGCTGCATGGAGTGATTGCGACATCGTTTGGTTTTATTTATGTGTTTGTTTTCTAGATATCAGAGCTGCAGTGTTTTGATTAACTTTCGTGAGTTATTTTTTTATATAAAATTTAAGTTTTTGAACAAGTACTACATCTCGGTGATTGTAAGTTAGTTATTATATTTATTATTTATTTATTTTGTTTATCGTTTATTTTTCTATTTTATTTATAAAATTATCTATTTTTATTTTCTGTTGTTGATATGAACTTGTATTTGATTTAAATGGGGAAACAACATTTTTTGACCTAAATTTGGATTGGTCTATTAACACTTAGCTTAGTAAAGAAAATTAAGATGCTTGATTTCGAGGATTTCTTTATATTCGATTTAAAGTTAAGCTTGTTTTCAATGCTCAAGAGGGAATTATTTGTGTTCTTAAAAATATTTGTTGTGTATTTCTTATGCTATTGAAACTATGATATTTATTTATTTATTATTTATTTCACATGTATTCAAAGGGAGGAAAAATCTGATTTATTTTTTATTGTTATTTATTTTAATGAATTACAGAATTTAAATATTTTAACATATGAGTTATCTGTCTTTCATGCTTTTAAGATCTGGGTTAATGAAGAAAGACAAAATGTCTGAAAATAAACTCGATATTGTCCCTATTGACTTTGAGTCGGGCATGAATATTCTCTCGTGGCTCAAACATTTCGAGAAAGCATGTTCTATAGAGAAAAAGGATGAGTAGTGGAAAACCTAAAACATCTCAAAATATTTGAAAGGTGAAGCCTTAAATGTTTTTATTAGTGATTGTTTGGATTGTGCCACTTATGATGAAATTGTTGAGATTTTAACAAAAAAGTTTATCCAGATTAGAATCCCAAAATTTTCTGAGTTTGCCTCCTTAAAGTTAAACGATTTAATTGACTTAGATTCTTATTTCAGAAAGAAAGTTGAGGTTGGAAGACAACTTCAGTTTGGAGAAAATATAATTATTCAGGGATTAACTGATGGTCTTAAACAGAGTTGGGAAAATTCGTAATCTAATTACTTTGTAACTTAATTGCAATGTAACGACACGCAAGGAATTGCAATTTTAGTTACATGTACTTATAATTTGAATTTGAAATGAAATTAGAATTGTAATTGTAACTATAAATGCTATGATTATCTTTATATAATTGTAATTATAATGGAAAAAAATTCTAATTACGATTAAATTGAATTTTAATCTGAAATTGAAATTAAATTCACATTGTAATCGTAACTATAAATGCTATGATTATTTTTATATAATTGTAATTATAATGGGAAAAATTCTAATTACGATTAAATGCAATATTAATCTGAATTTGAAATTAAATTAGCATTGTAATCGTAACTATAAATGTTATGATTATCTTTATATAATTGTAATTTTAAGGGGAAATAATTCTAATTACGATTAAATGCATTTATAATCTGACTTTGAAATTCAATTAACATTGTAATCATAACTATAAAAGCTATAATTACTAATACCCAATTGTAATTATAACTGAGAAAATTATAATTACGATTATGCGTAATTGTATTCTGAATTTCACATTCAATTAACATTGTATTCATAATTATAATTACAATTACGGATAATTCCAATGGTATTTTTTTTATTAAGATATGGTTGTAACTGTAATGCAGAAGGTTACGATTTTCATTGCGGTGCGGTAATGCTGTAACTGTGAAATTTTAATTACAAATACTTTTAATGCGAATGGTATTTTAGATTATATATTTGATTTTAGATGTATTTATGATTGTTATTACCGTTACATTGTTTTAATGGTAACTAGAAATTTTAGTTACAATTAACGTGGAATGGATACAGAAAATTTTCTAATTAGATTTTATTCCATTTGTACTTGTGACTTATTTATGACTATATTCTTTTAATGATAACTAAGAAATCTGGATTACAATGATATGAGGATGATATCTGGTGTTAAATATTACAGTGATTATTTTAATTTTATAACATAGAATTTTAAACTGGATAACCCACTATTTTTTTACTGAAACTCTGCCCTCCCCGCCCTCCTGAATATTTTAGTGTATCATAAATATAAAGGGTTGGTAACTTAAAAGCTTGTATCTAAGACTTTATTCATCGTAGGACACTCATACTTTACACTGAAAAAAAAATATACCGCCTTCAACTAGAACGACTAAGTAGTCACTTTCTAAATCCCTGAACTAGAAATACAGATATCGGAGTTATGCGTATAAGCTGCAGATATAAACCAAATCGAGAAAATGTCCGAGAATTTCTAATCTAAGATTTTCTTGATGATTAAACGGTATTTTACTATAATTAATCGTTTGAATTGCGAGAAATTATAACTTGATTTTTCGATTAGATTTACAGAATAGACTATAGTTATTGAAACTGAATTCTCGTGTTCGCATTTATTTGCAGAGATTTTTAAATAAATTTCACACCGAAATTATGGGAAAGCGCTCTAAAAAATGAGGGGAATACAGCGACCTGTTACGAGAATATATTTTTCGGTTTGGTTCCTTCCTCCGGAAAAATGAACGTCCAACTCAACTCAATTGCGTAAACAAATGGCGGGCGAGGCGAATGCCGAAGAAAGAAGGAAGATATTTGTTGTTCTTTATCAAATAGCTAACTTATAATTGAGAAACTTCAAGGTATGTGCAAGTTTTGCATGAATAATTGTTTAGCAAGCAAATTGATATTTTGCTTCTTCTTAGTATTCAATTTTAAATAAAATTTCTAAGTTCGTTATATTTTCGTGTTCTATTGTGGAATTTATTCTCACTAATTACAGCGTGTATTTTTAATTTAATGATCAAAGTTAAGTCATTTTCAATTATATTATCACATTTTTTAACAGAAACAAATTTATATGAAATAAATCTCGTAAAAATATTTTCATTTGTGATAAAGTTGTAAATAAAAAATTTAGTTCTAGCTTGTTTCTCATGCAATATATTTAAATGAATTGCGATATTGTTTCTTGTTAAAATTCCTTTTGCCTTGGTCATATTATTCTGATATAAATTATCCTACAAGTTTGTTGTAGGATTTTAGGAACAACCTGAATATTTACAATCTAATCTCCGAAAAAGATCGAAAACTTCCACTGTTGTAGGATGCATTAAAAACTTCCTTGCTAAATCAAAAGTTGAAAAGTTATTCTTATTGACTTGTCAACAATTGACTTTACTTTAATCTCTCCCTGACAAATAAACAATAGGATCATTCCATAATAACTTACGTTACATTTTGAACAACTCTCAGTAATTTTAGAGATATAATCACACAAAAAAATTTCTCAAAATGCAAATTTGATGTGGTTTGCTAATTAAACTTATCCAAAACCTAATCTAGATTAAAATTAGCTCATTTTAGTATTATTTCTTATATTTTGGTTGTTTTATTTATTATGGTAATTGCCATTACTGAAAAATAAATGTAAGTTATCATATAAACATAAAGTGTAATTTTCACTATCATTTTTTAGGTAATCTTCATCCAAATTGGTTCTTCTCTCCTTCATTCTTAAAGTTTACATATTTTTTTGCCATTAGTCACTTATTTGTTTTTTAGTTAGTATGTTTACTAAAGCAAAATTTAATTTTTCGAATAAACTCAAGGTGTATTATTACATCTTGATCAATTTGTCTAAAAGGATTTTGGCAATAAAAATTAATTTACAGAACGAACTTTTTGGTAATTTGGCAAACATTGTGCTTTTGAGGAGGGGGGGGGGGTAGTAAGCAGGGTTGGATTTTTGACATGACAAAGGTTTAAACGGGTTAAAACCGTCAAAAACCCAGAGTCACAATCTGCTGCGGTGCATTAGAGTTTGTTTAGGAAACAAATTTTAAAACTAGTAACAGTTGCCATACATTATGTTGAAATTTAATTATATTATAGTTAATTAGCAGGTCTTAAAATATTTTTAATTAATAAAAATTAAGGTAAAAATGACAATTTCAAATCTCAGAAATTTTATCTCAAAATGGAGATGCAGAAATATTTACCCAAAAATTATGTTAAAATATCTTGTCTATTTATTATTATTATTATTTTAATACTTTAAAAAATGTAAAGTTATTTAGTGTGCATTTTGACATAGTTAATATTTATAAGGAAGAAGTTAAGTGTTACAAATACAGGATTTTCAAAAGTGTCGAACTTGATAGTGACACTTAGTGTACAAGTGTTTAATACATAGATACATAGAGTTTAATATATATGTTTTTTAATGCTATACACATTATATACATAGTATCCAGTTATCCAGTAGATTAATTTTAATTTAAATATAATGCATATTTATATTTATTATTATTACGTATCATTATAAACCATTTTTATCTCTAACCCCCTCCCCTCCCTAACACACATATTAATAGTACTACAAATACAAATGTCTACTTTGAAAGCAAGATAAGACAAGAAGTAATTTTTCAACAACTGAATACTTAAGTTATTTAAAAAAAATTTATAGTATTCAGTGGGAAAAAAAAAATTCATATAACTATTTGTATAAGCTTATTTTTCAGCGTAGTAAATAAATAGGCTGAATATTGTAAATAGATATTCAGATATTATAGAAAAGAGTTAATTTTTTATTATCTTTATGTTAGTTAAAAATTCCAAAAATGACTGACGATTTAAAATTTACCGATTTTTCTGAAAAACTAACTAACAATTGTAAAAGTCAAAACAGAAAAAATATTACACTGATCTATGAAATACTTCTATAGCACAAAATATTATGTAATTTTTTTTATTATTATCTAATTAAATACACAATTAAAAAAACATTCATTAAATATTTCCAATTAATTTGATAACATAATCAAAATCAATCCAAATGAAAGTTATCAAAGTAGAAATTTAGTTCAATAATCAAATTCATTTGCCCACGTAGCATACGGTAGCACATAACCAGTTTTGAACATTTTTCTGTTCCTTACCAATAATAGAGTTTTGAATGAATTAGTCCAAAATTGGAAAACATTTGTTCTATTGCAGCAGAACTGGCAGGGCATGATAAAAATTGTTCGGCTAATTCTACTAAATCAGAAATTAGACCAGACTAGAAAAATTTGCATTTGTTTATGACCTTCTAATATTTTGTTTACTATTCAAAATGCTTCTTCAAAAATTTTAATTTATTTTTTCTAGGTCATATTTAGAAACATTTTCTTTATTAAAAGCAAATAAATTTTACTTAATATATGTAGATATACATATGTAAATAAATATTTTTATTTACAATATAAATATAGGTTTTTGACAGTTTTTGACATGACGGTTTAAACCATGGTTAAAACCATCAAAAACTGTTGCATGTCAAAAACTTGCCAACCCTGGTAGTAAGGCATTATGCTAATATTCTTCATTCCACAGTGATTTTGATTTGCGAATCTTTTTACATCCATGAAGTCAAAATATCCGCCGAAAATCGCACCATCAAAACACAAAACAAAAAACAATGTGATTTCCAGCCTTTTTTTTATACATACTTAGTATAAATTTGAAATAAAATGATTTATCGGCCAAGAACGTAAATAAACACTTTAATCATTAACTATTATTGAATGTTTCAATTTCATATATATGAAACATCTCTACAATTAAGCCTAAGATTCCCGGCAATAACATTGCAAAGTTTGAAGGAGGGAATAGCGTTTAACATGAAAAAAGAATACAGATGGAAATAAAATAACTTACGTAAAGTGGAAAAAACAATGTATTTCGATCATTATAAGATGAGTAAAGAAAAAAAATATAATTATTATAGCATTGCATTAAACAGTGTCAGCAAAAATGCAGTCTTATTCTTATCCCATATTTACAAACTCGCTTTGCAAATGCTTTTACAGGCAGTAACTACACTCTCCTCCAATTGGTTCGGAGCGATTTCAGCGCAAGCACGTATGCGTAGAGACCATTTTAAGTATGCTGACTTTTTTTGGCTACTGCTTTAATTAATATATATGATAAGTAAAATCCAGGGGTGCAAAAATTGTTTCTACTCCCAACATTTCTCCCAATCCACATGAAAATTTTATAGTATATTTATAGGAAAATTCTGTATTACGTAGGTGTAAAAAAAATTTTCATATATTTCTCATATATTCCGTGACCTTTTGATGACATTTGTATTTTTTATTTGTGACTTTTGGGGAAATTTTTGTAATCTTTCAATGAAATTTGGGGGGGAGGGGTTCTGCCCCTATTGACAGAATGTTTGTTTTGCAATCTTTAGATGAAATTTGTGGTTGTTTTGCAATCTTTTGATAAAATTTGAGTTTTTTGCAACCTTTTGAAGAAATTTGCAGTTTTTTCATTATTTTGTGACTTAATGTGTGTTTATTTTGCAATCTTTTGACAAAATTTGCATTCATATCATGATTTTTTTGATCAAAGTTTAGGTTTTCTAATAATTTTTGGGTTAAAAAAAAATAAATAAATAAAATAAAATAAGAATTGGAAGTTTTAAATCTTAATAAAATTCAGAACAGAATCGCCCTTGAATAAATGATACACATTAATCTGAGATTGATTTTGTGAAAGTCGCCATATGGATCTTTTTATTTGTAGTGAAATTTATGTAAGTAAGGGAATTATGACAGAATTCATTGTTAAAATCAAAATCATTTGTATATATTTCTATAAAATTCCTCCTGATCGTAGATCGCTGGATTGGACATATTCTGTACTAAAAAGCACCTTAACACTTCACAAATGAATTACCTCTGCTCAATATTCATTACTAGATTTTATCTTTTTCCTTTCCAAAATACTTTATTGATGTGAATACATTCTATATTTATTTACACAATAGATCACAATTCTAAATTTTATCATTCTGAGGTGTTAAAATTATCTTTGCTTGGTATTTACGTATTAAGGCCTCTGCAGTTACAGATTTGGTGACTTTTAATCTACACCTAAATTTTTTGCGACAAATCATAAAATAAAACACTTTATTTAAAATTAAAACACTTTCGAAATTCAAAACACTATATTTAAAAACAAAGTAGGGATGTACCGAATATTCGGTATCTAAGTGGTATTCAGCCATGTTGCCGAATATTCGGTTTGGCCGAATATCAAAGTATTCGGCCGAACCAAATACTTAATAAAGCTTTTTAAAATACATTTAAAAAAAACTTTTCACAATTTCTACTTTTAACTGTCAAATTATTAATATATTTAAAATAATCTTTATATATAAAAATCTTCTGTGCGTGTGTATGTAACTGAACTCCTCCTAAACGACTGGACCGATTTTAATGAAATTTTGTGTGTGCGTTCCAGTGGATTCGAGAATGGTTTAGATTCATATTTCATTGAAATTGATTCAGTACTTTTTTAGTAATTAGGCAAAAACTAATAGTTAGTGATTTTTCGCTAATTAAAAGTGCTATAAATATAAAAGAAAGTCTGGATATCGTATTAATCACAGCACAAAATAATCTACCGAATCAAAAATCTTGAAAAATGTTGTAAAAATAAATCTTATAACATCGATTGCCGCAAAGAAGGGATTTTCGAAAATTTACCCCTAAGGAGAGTAGATAAGAGAGCGAACTTAAAAAATTCCTTTAAAATCGCCTTTTGTATTTATTTTTCAACTGATAAATAAATAGACTTAAAGATCGTCTTTTGCAGTTATTTTTCAACTGATAACATATTTTAGTGTATTTTTTCATGCTGAATCGAATGGTACTAAGCAAATTCTTTTAAATCCAGTAGTTCGTGAGATACTTCACATTTTCCTAATTTGGCGATGTCTTCGGCGCAAAAACCTGAAATTTTCAATCCTTATCTTTATATATAAAAATCTTCTGTGCGTGTGTATGTAACTGAACTCCTCCTAAACGACTGGACCGATTTTAATGAAATTTTGTGTGTGCGTTCCAGTGGATTCGAGAATGGTTTAGATTCACATTTCATTGAAATTGATTCAGTTCTTTTTTAGTAATTAGGCAAAAACTAATAGTTAGTGATTTTTCGCTAATTAAAAGTGCTATAAATATAAAAGAAAGTCTGGATTTCGTATTAATCACAGTACAAAAAAATCTACCGAATCACAAATCTTGAAAATTGGGATAAAAATAGTTCTTATAACATCGACTGCCGCAAAGAAGGGATTTTCGAAAATTCACCCCTAAGATGAGTAGAAATAAGAACGAACTTAAAACAAAATCCTTAAAAATCGGCTTTTGTTGTTATTTTTCAACTGATAACACATTTTAGTGCATTTTTTCATTCTGAATCGAATGGTACTAAGCAAATGTGTTTAAATCCTGTAGTTCGTGAGATAATTCACATTTTCCTAATTTGACGATGTCTTCGGCTCAAAAACGTGAAATTTTCAATCCTTATCTATATATATAAAAGAAAGGCAGGATTTCGTATTAATCACAGCACAAAAAAATCTACCGAACCAAAAATCTCGAAAATTGAGGTAAAAATACTTCTTATAACATCGAGTGCCGCTAAGAAGGGATTTTCGTAAATTCCACCCCTAAGATGAGTAGAAAAAAGAACGAACATTTAAAAAATTCTTTAAAATGCCGCTTTTGTAGTTATTTTTCAACTGATAACATATTTTAGTGCACTTCTTCATTCTGAATCGAATGGTATTAAGCAAATTCGTTTAAATCCAGTAGTTCGTGAGGTAATTCACATTTTCCTTTTTTGGCGATATCTTCGGCGCAAAAACCTGAAATTTTGAATCATTATCTTTATGTATATAAATCTTCTCTGCGTGTGTATGTCACTGAACTCCTCCTACACGACTGGACCAATTTTAATGGAATTTTGTGTGTGTGTTCCAGTGGATTCGAGAATGGTTTAGATTCACATTTCATCGAAATTAATTCAGTACTTTTTTAGTAACTAGGCAAAAACTAATAGTTAGTGATTTTTCGCTAATTAAAAGTGCTATAAATATAAAAGAAAGCCTGGATTTTGTATTAATCACAGCACAAAAAAATCTACTGAATCAAAAATCTTGAAAATTGGGGTAAAAATACTAAATACTAATTAAAAGTGTTGAATAAGTTCGATGAATAGAGTGCGGACGGAATGCCCGTGCGGTCTAACGCGCCAGGTATAAGCTCTGCTTTTCGAAGAAAGAGATCGCGTGTTCGAACCCCGCACCTGTCAAACGTGTATGTTTTACAGTAATATAGCCTGTATTATAATTTTGATTAACTGACTTCAGAAAATCGTTAACTTTTAACAAAAAAGAGAAAATTATACTTTTCTATCAAAAATTGAACCGACTTCAAAAAATACTGAAGAGTGAAAAATAATTTCCTTACACAATTGTAATAAGAAATTAAATTAAGAGCGTAGTGTTTATCGTGCGTATTACTACATTTAAGTACATTTATTTGCTTTTCTGGTTTCGGTGTCAGGAAGGCAACGTCTGTCGGTGACAGAACAACGTCTGTCGGTGACAGGACAACGTCTGTCGGGTCCGCTAGTTAGAAATAAAATAATATTTAAATAATATAGAATGTTTTTACAATATTTATTTGCTGTTTGTAAAGTTTAACTTAAGAAAATTAACCATGAGAAGGATTAAAATTAGAATTCTCCTTAGGAATAAATGATGCGAGTGCAGATGCAAGTTCCTAAATTCTATTTAGTAAATAATCTGTTTCTTGCTTTTCCCAAAAGTCCTTAAACATGAAAGGAAAACTTTTGAGATTAGTAATAACTATCAAGGCAGACAATTTTTTGATTATGAAATCATAATCATAATCAACTTATTGAATCATAAATACATTGTACTTCATCTCACTCTAGATCAAACTTGTGTTTTTGTTTGTTGCATTAACAATAAATAAGATGCCATAACTGTATTTTCATATTTTCAACTCACATGTTTTGATTTCTATAAAATATGATACGATGGGAAGGATGGAAAATGCCACTATTCATAAGAAAAGAACTATGAGCTAGACATTCCTTTATTCAGAATTAAGTTGGAAGTATTTATACTTTATATTGAAAAAAATCTGCCTTGAGTTATTTAAAAAGAATAAATATGAGACTGTACAGTTTTTCTTCAACTTTTTTTTCATTATTTATCTTTGATTTCAAAATGTTTGTTTCAATTCGTAGAAGAAATGAAATTTAAAATTTTACTAATTGAAAAAGTCTCATAATTATGCTTCTTAAATAAAAAAAAGACAGATTTTTTTCAATACCGAATTTCTTATAAAAAGCTCTTATTTATCAAAATATAAGTTTCTCTTATTAAATATCATGTAAAATTGTTTTAAAAAGTAGTAACATTTTAATACTTTTAAACTTTGAAATATAAAAAGTATTTGGAAAGCCGAATATTCGGTATACTGCCGAATAGTTACTAATCGGCTGGTCGAATATTCGGCATTCGGCCCCACAATTACTATTCGGCTAGCCGAATGTTCGGTATTCGGTTTAGCTGTTGGCTGAATATTCAGTATTCAGGCAACATCACTATTTGGTGCATCCCTAAAACAAAGTAACATATCAGATTTTGGTGGAAAATGGGCCGATATAGAGTCACTTCTGCTGCGGTGGCGTTAATACTCGAGTACCTTTGTTTTTTACCAATTACTTGCAATAAAATAACTATCTATAATCGATTGACAGAAACTTAATGCTATGAAATCCTAGCTGATATTGTGCATATCACCATATGTACTTATCATTAAAAAATTATATGTAGTTATATATTAGTTTTATAGGCTAATGAAATTTAAACAATTTGAAAATTGTTCTGTTGTAATCAATACTTCATATATGATTGATTATTTTATCTATTTTTTAGGTGAACTTGAGTCTACTGTGGCAGTTTTCAGGTTTCAGCACATGGCTCGTTTTGGTTCAGTCATCGAATTCGACAAATTCTTTCATATTTCTCCCTTATGTGGTTTAGTCACAGTAGAAAGCAGAGAAATGAACAATGGATCAGGGGATAAGGAGTTTGATCCTACCGGAAGGAAAAATTTCTCTTTTGCAGGATACCAGTCCCCTTACTGTAAATGTCATTAGAGATAGAAAATACTACATCGCCGCAATAAAAAGGCTTACAGTAGCCGACAGTTGTATGTTGATGTAGTTAACGTCCACAACATGGATGATGATTGGAACTTCCAACTTTGTTTTAACTATAATAATAATTTTATTTAAAAGAGTTACTTCATTTTAACATTTTTTAACACTAGAATTGAAGGCTTTGTTTTTATGTATGTTTTTGGAATGTTAATAAATTTAATATTTTACTCTGTATATCATTTTTTAAAAAAATTCTTTATTTTATTTACATGTTTATACTTTTTATTTTTAGCATTTTCCAACAAAGTTGAAAAGTACTTATGCACTTGGTTTGTCTGTCTCAGTCGTCTGTCCGCACTCTAACTCTTGTAAATACACTCTGATTGTCATAAATTCTTTGGACGTTAATGGTGTTTATCTAAGCACGAATCCTATTGAAAATTAAGGTTCTGCCATGATTAGTTTATTTACAGGGATAGTAAAAAATTTTCCATTGCATTATGTCCTATAGGGGAAAATCGTTTCAAATGAATTTTAACGATGTTACACCCTGTCAAACATCTTCAAATTTATATGTATCTACAAAGTGCACTAAAATGTGCATTTTATAAAATAAACAATAAAAAGAATAGTTATTATTCATTTACAGGGCCACACAAAAGAATACCAATACATAATAATAAGAGAATTATTTGAGACATATTTTTTATGGTAAACGATTTCATATATAATCAAATTGATATACATTGCTGAGGATTAAAATGAGTTATTTCATGCATAATACTAGTGCATAGCATTTATAGGGACATACAAAAGATTTCGAATAGTATATTCTACCCGAAGTCCTGATGGAAGATGGCTGTTGGATGGATGAAATGCATTTTAATTATGATATATGCTTTTAAGTTTCACTTAGATGTATGCATATTATATGGTTTATATAAACGCTAATTGTTACACAATTCAGATGCAGAGTTACACAAAAGTTCTTGGAAAAGTATTGAATATGTGTGTAATTTACTTAAAGGTGGTTTTTAAATATGTTATGCCTTTTTACGATGAACTGCATTTAGTTTACTAAGAAATTTATCGATAAAATGATATACAGCATCCTGCAAAGAACTGGATACATGGTCATCTTTGGATGATAATTTTTAGAAATTTGATTTTAGTAGTTTAAAGAAAACATATTTTACAGGCTAAACAAAAGTATTCAAGTATGTTTCCATCTATTGATATAAATTGCTGAAAGGAAAATTTCAACCAATTAGGCGTTTTCTTGTTAAACTAAATTTTACCATTATATAGTCTATATATTAAAAGACAGATCAAATACAATACTTTTCAAAAATATTGGAATCGATACTTGGATATGAACAATCATTACAGTTTAAAGATTATAGGGGGGGGGGAGAATTACATACTTTTTTTAAACTGAATGTTTATATACGTATGAGTAAATAAAATGTAATAAATATTAATGTTATTTGCTGAGAATTTTATAAAAACCTATATTTATAGAAATTCATTCGCTTAATTATTCCGGAGTCTGTTCCAAGATATATGTATAAGGAAATGAGTCATCTTTCAGTAAGGCACATTTTGAATTTCACATTGCAATTTTTTTTTCAAATAAAATTTTCGGTTAGTAGCATTTCCGTCTTGGATCAGACTCCAGAATAATTAAGAGATGTTGGCATCTATGCAATATTATATATTTAAAATTTATTGTATCCTTCAGTGAAGTACGTACTCAAGCTACTGATGCTATGCAAAATCATGCATAAATGTTGCCCTCTTAATTTAGGAATCCTTCCATTTGATAAATTTTTACCATTTGTTCTGTCACCAATATTTTCGAATTACTTACAAATTTTAATTTGAAGATTTATATTTCAGTGGAGAATGTTTCATATAAACAATTTTTGTAATAGGTATCCAGGCAGTATTGGTTGTGATCTTATTTTATCTTTTAGGAAACAATATTTTGTAATATTTTTTTTTTTTTTCTAAAATTTACTTTTGAATGACATGGTAGGAAATTCTGGTTTAATAAATCAGAACTTTCTATTCCCTGCTAATTTGGTTTAATAAACCACAACTTATAGTTATGCAGTTCGGGCCTTTTTCAAAATCTCGCTTCAACCCCCCCCCCCGCCCTTTTTTTTCCCCTTGTTTAAGAAACCAGAACTCAGCAATGAAACTTAGGTCATTATAAAAATCTAGCCTAAAAACTATTTTTTCTAATTCAGTAAACTCGAATTTACAATTTTGTTAAGATCTTTTTATAAATCTAGCCTAAAGCCTATTTTTTTCTATTTTTAGTCCTAGCCTATTTTTAGTTTGTAAAACCAGAATTTTCAGTTATGACATTGCTTTCTGCTTCAGGAAACAATATTTTGTAATCAAGAGGTCTTAAAATTCCAGTTCTAATATCTATCTTTGAAAGTCAGGGAGCTAGAAATTCTGATCCATGAAACTAGAACTTAGTTGTGCCATTTTGAAAATCTAGCTCGAAGGCCGTTTTTTCTGGTTCTGGGAACGAGAAAATTCTGGTTTACTCAATCAGAATATTAACTAGAACACGCTAGCGAAGGGAACTAGAATTTATAGGGATGACATGGAACTATTTTTTCTAGAGCTACAATTTATTTTCTAGATACCAGTGGCATATTTTTTTTCAGTGTATATGATAAAGGCAAAATGTATGAAGGGGGGGGGGGTTACCGAAGGCCGGTAAATCTTAGTATAGAGCAAATAAAAGGTCTTAATAATCCAAAACTCGTGAACTCGTATATAAATTGTCGAACTAGACAAATTTTGTATAGTAAAAGACCCGCTTTAAGGGATAGGGGGTATCTTGATTTTCTATAGAAGCCCATCATATTTTAATCTATACCTACATTATAAAGAGAAAGAGTTTGTTTGTTTGTAAGGGATAATCTCCGGAACTACAGAACCGATTTCAAAAGTAATGGTACCAAAATTATGGTGTTCGTTCGGAATCAAACATAAGCTGTATCTTATACCGATACCTTAAATTCAAAGGGGTTCAAGAGTAAAAAGCGTTCTAAAAATGCGATTTTTGTGTTGCTGAAGGGACTTTATGCATGAAATTTAGCATTCTAATTACTTATAAGATGTGAATGATATCTAGCATTTCCTTAAAAATTCAAAATTTTAAAAGGGGGGATGCGTGAGTGCTTGGTTTGTTGGTTGATTGTTTAATTTGTTTGTTGGTTAGAAGGTTGGTGTTGGTTTGTTGGTTTTTTGGTTGATTGGTTAATTTGTTGGTTAGAATGTTGGTGTTGTCTGGTTGGTTAGTTGTGAAGGATAATTTCAATGTTTGTAAGGGATAATCTCTGGAACTACCGAACCGATTTCAAAAGTAATGGTACAAGAATTATGGTGTTCATTCGGAATCAAACATAGGCTGTATCTTATGTCGATACCCCAAATTCAAAGGGGGTTCAAGAGCAAAAAGCGTTCTAAAAATGCGATTTTTGTGTTGTTGGAGGGACTTTATGCATGAAATTTAGCATTCTAATTACTTATGAGATGTAAATGATATCTAGCATTTCCTTAAAAATTCGAAATTTTAAAGGGGGGATGCGTGCGTGCTTGTTTTGTTTGTTAGTTGGTTTGTTGGTTGATTGTTTAATTTGTTTGTTGGTTAGAAGGTTGGTGTTGGTTTGTTGGTTGATTGGTTAATTTGTTGGTTAGAAATTTTGTGCTGGCTGGTTGGTTGGTTGTTACGGATAATTCCAATGTTTGCAAGGGATAATCTCTCGAACTACCGAACCGATTTCAAAAGAATTATGGTGTTCGTTCGGAATCAAACATTGGCTGTATCTTATGTCGATACCACAAATTCAAATGGGGTGCAGGAGCAAAAAGCATTCTAAAAAGGCGATTTTTCTGTTGTTGAAGGGACTATATGCATGAAATTCAGCATTCTAATTACTTATAAGATGTAAATGATATCAACCATTTCCTTAAAAAGTCGAAATTTTAAAGAGGGGGATGCGTGCGTGCTTGTTTTGTTTGTTAGTTGGTTTGTTGGTTGATTGTTTAATTTGTTTGTTGGTTAGAAGGTTGGTGTTGGTTTGTTGGTTGGTTGGTTTGTTGGTTGATTGGTTAATTTGTTGGTTAGAAGGTTGGTGTTGGCTGGTTGGTTGGTTGGTTGGTTGTTACGGATAATTTCAATGTTTGTAAGGGATAATCTCTGGAACTACCGAACCGATTTCTAAAGTAATAGTACCAGAATTATGGTGTTCTTTCGGAATCAAACATAGGATAAATCTTACTTCGATACCACAAATTCAAAGGGGATGCCGGAGCAAAAAGCGTTCTAAAAATGCGATTTTTAAGTTGTTGAAGGGACTATATGCATGAAACTTAGCATTCTAATTATTTATAAGATGTAAATGATATCTACCATTTCCTTAAAAAGTCGAAATATTAAAGTGGGGCATGCGTGCGTACTTGGTTTGTTTGTTAGTTGGATGGTTGTATGGTTGGTTGGTTTGTTGGTTGATTAGTTGATTGGTTAATTTGTTTGTTGGATGGTTGGTTGTTAGGTTTTTTTTGTTGGTTGATTGGTTAATTTGTTTGTTGGTTAGAAGGTTGACGTTGGTTGGTTAGTTGGTTAGTACAGATAATTCCAATGTTTTTAAGGGATAATCTCTAAAACTACCGAACCGATTTCAAAAGTAATGGTACAAAATTATAGCGTTCGTTCGGAATCAAACATAGGCTGTATCTTATGTCATATATTAAATTCAAAGGGGGAGTAAAGCAAAAGGCGTTCTAAAAATGCGACTTTTGTGTTGCTGAAGGGACGATATGCATTCTTTAGCATTTTCTTCAAAATTCGTAATTTTAAAGGGGGGATGCGTGCGTGCTTGGTTTGTTTGTTAGTTGGATGGTTATGGATGGTTGGATGGTTTTTTGATTGTTTGGTTAATTTGTTTGTTGTTTAGACGGTTGGTGTTGGTTGGTTGGTTTGTTGGCTGTTACGGATAATTCCAATGTTTGTAAGGGATGATCTCTGGAACTACCGAACCAATTTCAAAAGTAATGGTACCAAAATTTTGGTGTTTATTCCGAATCAAAGATAGGCTGTATCATATGTCGATACCATAAATTCAAAGGGGTGCAAGAGCAAAAAGCGTTTTAAAAGGGCAATTTTTGTGTTGCTGAAGGGACTATAAGCATGAAATTTAGCATTCTAATTAATTATAAGATGTAAATGATATCTAGAATTTCCTTAAAAATTCGAAATGTTAAAGTGGGGGATGCAAGCGTGCTTGGTTTGTTTGTATGTTGGATGGTTGGATGGTTTGTTGGTTGATTGTTTGGTCGGTAAATTTGTTTGTTGATTTGTTTGTTGGTTAGAAGGTTGGTGTTGGTTGGTTGTTATGGTTAATTCCAATGTTTGTAAGAAATAATCTCTGGAACTACTGAACCAATTTCAAAAGTAATGGTACCAAAATCACGGTGTTCGTTTGGAATCAAACATAGGCTATATCTTATATTGATGCCACAAGTGCAAAGAAGGTACAGGACCAAAAATGTTGTGTTACTGAAAGGACTACAAGCATGAAATTTAGCATGGTAATTACTTATAAGATATAAACTAGTCGTTGGGGTCCTAATTCTTTGGGGGACAGCTTCCCTAATTAGCTGTGCGGTTCTTTTGTTAATTATATAGGGGTTACGGGTAATTACCCCCCTTAAATTATTTAAATGGGTTTTTATGAAGAATTATCCTATTTGCTCTGAATTTTCGATATAGATTTTTTATATGATCCCTGACTAGTTTAAGGGATTCAATGATTAAGAATAAAAAAGTGAAATGAGGGAAGCTATTGTCTTCTTTAATTTGTTTTTCGAACGGCATTAACCCTTGAAAATGTCAGGCTGTTATATAAAAATAGTATGCTTAGCCTTTGCGCTCAATGTCACCAGTTTAATTGGACAATATTCTTTTTTATTCACATGTTTGGGCAGTATTTTAAATGTTTTTAGTAGGGGAAAAGTGCCGGTCTGACCTCAGGAGGAGTATTGAATATCGGTGGTGGTGGGCTCCTCCTCCTCACTCCTCCTCCTCACACCTCCTCCTCCTCAATCCTCCTCCTCCTGACATCGTCTTGTAAGAGAAGGGGTTAAAAGGATTTTTTTTATTTTAAGCCGGAATTTCAAGGAGTTAGAATTTTTTAACCATACTATAGCACGAGGGTGTTTTTTAATTTTAATGCGGGAACTTTAAAATTTTCGGCGTGTTACAGTACGTGGGGTGTTTTTCGATTGAATTATGCTGTTGTTGATTTAAAAAGGTAATTAAAAATTATGAGTGAAATTTTTTTCAACATACTCTAGTATGAGGGATTATTTTTCGAGCGGTGATTTATTAAGAAATTTTTAATAATTTAAACTTTAAAATTTTCAACAGTTTAAATTTATTTTGAGTCAAATGTAAAAGTTAATCTAATTTAACAAATGAATCATTAAAATTAATTTCAAATAATAATTAAAAATAATGAGTTAAAAATAAAGAAGACACTTTAATTATTTCGGCGTGCTGTAGTATGATAGGTTATTTTAACGTGGTAATTTTTTTCGATTGAATTTTGCTGTTGTTCATTTAAAAAGATTAATTAAAAATAATTAAAAATTCACTACCTTTTGAATTTCATATCTGAAGTGTGTGCCCTCATCTTTCATCCAGGCTTGGGACCGGCATTCTCTGCTTAAGACATTGCCTAGTCATAATCAGCGAATGGCAGATTTACACACTCACATTCACACACACACTTTTTGAAGATTTTGATATCTTTTTTTTTTTTTCACTTTTTGTAAACTTTTTTTTCACTTATTGTAAACTTTTTTTTTCACTTTTTGTAAGCTTTTTTTTTACCTTTTGTAAACTTTTTTTCATTTACGTTTTAGGTATTTGCCAATGCCCGTAAGCTAAGCTGCTTATCCCATCTTCTAATATATATCGTTTGTCATCAAAGGGCGAGAGACATTTTTTTATAGAGTATAATGTATGTAATCGCTGCCCGATTCTGGTTTGAACTTCAAATGTTGTTTTCTGGTCTTTAAGGCAATTTACATAATCTTGATGATTAAGCTACTTTCGAACAATTCTTGTGGAGATCACCTTGGCTCTCTTCTTCTTCTCATCATAAGTCTTGATGGAATACATCTTCGACTTTAAACCTACAAATTCGTGGACAGCTCTTCCATTCAACTCATCTTTAAACTTCCCCAAAACTTTTCGATTCACTGTGGAATAAAGAGCGTTATCTTGCGGATAATCAGAAAAGTCGAATTCGTAGCTATGGCGTGCCAAATCTCTTTGTAGGTTTTCAGTCTTGATGAGATATGTGAGACTGTCGGTGTCGGTGAAAGCAGCAATGAACGATTTCCACTATATATTTTTTAACGAAATTATAATGAAAATCATACATTAATACCTTAGACACCTCCAGTATCGTGAATCCGACGTAAATGGGTCTGTTCATTAAGATACTGGGTTTCTGCCTTTCAACCGCCGTCAGACCCTCATCAAATATCTTGAATGATTTGAAGAAGGGTGATGCTACCAGCTTTTCAGATCTTCCGGAAGTATTGCATAGCTCCACATTTCTACGCTTCCTGAGATTTTCTACACACTTTCCATAAATGCTGTTATTTAAGAGTTTGAAGAAATCTTTTTGAAAAGTGGTAGTGGCTGTCTTCCTTTTTTCCGTGTTGAAATCGATGTATTCTTTAAGCCAAGGGGATTGCTTGAACTGTAGCACTTTATACACATGTTGAAGCTTGAGTCCCAACTGTAACTATAAATGTAAATTGCGACAGCGGCAAATGTACTTTTTTTTGTCAATCAAATTAGGAATAAGTTTGGGAGTAACTTTAAATTCCCTCTCCAGCAAACTCTTCGCATAGGGTGAAAGCATTTGTTCTTCCACGGTCAGTCTTTCAGGCGCGAGTGGATAGTCGTTGTGTGATATGTGAAGGGATTCAGGGTACTCCAAATCCACTTCAAATATATAGCCAATAGAAGAATCTTTGTTCATTTTCAAAATGTCTTCTGTTGAAAAATTTGTATCTTCACACCACCGAAACCCTCCGTATGGCAGACATTGGGACATCGCCCAGCCATACAAATTGTTAACGTCCCAATAGAGAATATGGGACGTATCTTCATTTTGGTCGTAGTTTGGGACTTGTGTATTATTGGCGGTCGCGAATCTGTGGGAAATCTGCGACACGCCACCCCGAATTCCTTGTTCCACGAATAGCAACGTATTTACGTCAGTGAGCAATTCTAATTCCACCCCCGTCATCTTCAAACAGGCCTTCCAAGACAAACCTGGTGAAGTGACGAGGTGGGCTGCGTCAATATCGCAGAATTGCTTACACAAGCCCCGAAAATTTTCAAACACGTCAGCCAACAGTAACACGTTGGTTTTCACGTAGAGATTGTGATAGTCACCAAGGGTTTGCATCTGGAAAGTGGACCAAATTTTTTCTGCATGCTTGTAATCATCTTCACTTATAGGTTCTTTTGTTAAATTATTGTAAAAGGCTGCTGGTGGGGGGGAGACGATCTTCATCAAATTTCATAAACAATGAAAAATATGAATATGGATACACTCCTTTTCGAGTGAGCAAGGTTAAGTCTGTTTATGGGAAATGTTTCTTTAAAATTTTGAAATCATCCTGTTCAAGATTGGCTGTGAGTTTATCCAGAGATGTTGGAAGAACTGAAGAGAATCTAAGAAGGAGAATTGAATGGAAGATGTCGTTTCTTTTAGCTTGAAAGTTATATAATCTTCCAAAGTGGCAGCGATTACATCTATGTGTAAATTGAGATAGCAGCCTAGCTTCTTCATGATGTGATGGGCATCATATTTTTTCAAATTGTGGAAGACCACTGGGATAACCTTCGACTGTTTATAGTTTAAGTTGCAGAAGGGATGTGCAGCTTCTCTGTTCTTCGATGATATGTGGCAGTGGTCTCGAACTCGCTTTTCTCGCAGGGCCTTCCGACAAATGCAGCATTCTGTTGCCTCTTGAAAAGATTTTTCTTCTTCTTTTGTTAAACGCATAGGTGTGATAGTCATATGTTTTTGCTGTAATTCTTCTTTTTCGGCCATCAAATCATTGATGAATTCACAAACGGCATTTTCGCCTCGATACACTTTAGCATGCTTGTAGATACCACCGTCAGAGCCCACAATAACGTATGCGTATCCGCAAGCGACATGTTGTGCCGTTTATATTTGGAAAGAGTTGGTATTGGAGGGTTCGGTGGTGACTATCGGCACTAGGAGGGATTCGAAATCAGCATAAATTATAAACTGGTGCTTGTAAATGGGTTCCTGTAAATGTTAAGATATTTTCACCTTCCTCAGGCATTTTTACAACTTGGGGAGATTGTTTACAGCAATAGGGTGCATGTTCTTGAAGGAGTTCTTCACGGGTAAAGCCATGAAGACATCAGAAACAGTAGAAAGCTTTGCCATTATATTTGGAACAATGATTCATGAAACGTGAAAAATCACGGATCAGCGTATAATGGGTGTTTTCTCCATTGCTGATCAAAAGGAGATTAATCACGTCTGTGTTTGTCTTCTCTGACACATGTAAAATATATATTTCTCCCTCCTCATAACCGAACACATTAATCCGAAGATTATTTTGTGCTTCGATGAGTGGAAATTTCCTATAAGGTACTAGGTAGGTTACTCCATTCATATTCAAGGTATGCTCAAAAGGCTTGCAATTATTTACCCGATTAGGATGTTCCTTCCCGTTTAACTTCCGTTGATGAGCGAGGAGACACCATAATAAGCATTTCTGATCTTCGAAATTCTGTATATTCAGAATAGCTTCCTTGCCTTTTAGATCTTGAGGAAGCTGTATGTAACTGCTTCCCTTGAGGGGTTGATAGTTGCAAATTTTCAGTTCCAAATGCTGGACGTGTTTGAGTACCCACCCAGAACCTCTCTGTAAAACTTTTTCGAAACTTTTTATAAACTTCTTATGGGCTTCATCCAGATGCTCTTCCAAATAATCATTGGTGAATTCTTGATAAGTTAAGGGGACAGTACACCTTTAAAAGCCGCAGAAAACGTAAATTTGTATCATGTGCTGTACATTTTTTTTTAAAAATGAGTAATGTCTCTGGAAACACAAAAATTTCAAAATATCTTTATATGGTATTGAACTGTCTTTAAAAATTTTTAGTTTAGATATAATACAGCAATTTTTTTATGGGGTCCATTTTGAAATGATATTTTTAAAAATTACGACTTATAACATTTCACTGCGCGCAAGATATCTCATGCAGTTTTCATGCGATTTGCATAAATTTGATCTTAAATTAAACATAATACCTTGGGCTACAATTTGAACTAGAATGTTTATGAATGGCTAATTAGACACAGAGAAATTAGATTTTAATTATAGCAAATAAAAAAATAATGAATTTTGGCATACATTCAACCTTGTAATTTTTTTCATATTGAACACAACTGCATAATTCTAGTTCATTTTCTTCATTATATGCACATGTAGGCAGAGTAAAAATTTTGAAGCTATACTTTGAACGGTTTTAAAGATATGATGCGCGCAAGTGTAAAAAACATCATTTTGAGTAAAAGCCGTTTAAAAATTAAAATGTATTTTACAAATATAAAACTCATAAAAAAAGAAATAAAACTATTAATAATATAATATATTCAGTATTAAAAATAAAATTTGATGCTTGTTTAAATTGATAAATAAAAAAAAATAGTTTGTAAAATGGAGTAAAATGTAAAAATTTGTGTAGATGTTTGCGACTCACAAAAAATACGAAATTCGGTTATATGGTTTGCATTTTTTTTGTAAATAATAATGTCCCTAGATGCACAGAACTTTCAAAATATCTTTATATGGTATTTAACTGCATTAAAAATATTTAATTTGGATATATGATGTGCAAAAAATACCAAAGAGTAGGTTTTAAAATGATTAAAAACAAAAAAATGACGTCGAATAAGCGTTGAACAATTGCTTACTGGATGCATGATATCTCATGCAGATTTCATACGATTTGCATAATTTTTTTCTTAAAATAGACATAATATTCTGGAATATTATTTAAACTTAATTTTATATAAATGGTTAGTTAGAAAAATAGCAATTACTTTTGAATTATAAAAAACAGAAATCATTATTTTTTGCACACGTTCAATCTTATAATTTTTTTCCAACTAAACACAGCTGCATAATTCTAATTTATTTTCATGTTTATATATATATTTAGATAGGATAAAAATTTTGAAGCTATACTTCGCATAATTTTGGATATATGATATGCACAAGCATGCAAAACTTCATTTTGAGAAAAAGCCGTTCATTTTTGCACACATTCAGCCCTATAATTTCTTTCAAACTATACACAGCTGCATAACTTTAGTTCCTTGTCATCTCTGTATGAACATTTAGGTAAGATAAAAATTTCGGAGCTGTACTTCAAATGATTTTGGATATATGCGCAAAAGCGCAAAAAAATACAAAATCGGAAACGGGGGCGTGATGTTTGGAACTTATGGAGTGATGCTGACATTTTCAGCAATATCTCGGTAAATAAGAATCGCAAAATTAAAATATTGGTATGAAATTATTCAGAATAAAATTATCTTTATAAAGAAATAAAAAGTGGAAAATCGATTTTTTGACCATTTTAAAGGTGTACTGTCCCCTTAAAGATGAGAAATATGTGGATAGTAATTCACTTTCCCCACCAGCAGATGTTTTTTCAAGGAGCACTTTGATTAATAGCCTCCATTTGATAGATTTTTTCTCATGAATGGCCTTGTCCAGGGAGTCTAAGAGTTCTTTTCTTTTTCTCTCGAAGAAGGTGGTGATATCATAAATATAGTCTTCTTCATCTTCACCGTCAAAAAAGATGCTTCGAAACACGTTAAGCGAGTCCACTCGTTTTTGATTTTTTTTTCGATGTTTTAGAGTCAAGTCTTGGCTTTTTTACTGAAACGAAGTTTGACGTGTCACTGTGGCTGACGCGTGTATGATGGTTGAGATTCTCTTTTCTGGAGAATTTTTCTCCACATTCACGACAGGAAGAATTTGGATTTTCGTGAGAGGCTAAATATCGCTTGAGATTATCCCCTCGTGCAAATATAGCCTCACAAATATTACACTTGAAATGACTGTCTTCTCCAGAATGAGATTGCTTGTGGCGAAGAAAATTATCCATTCTTTTAAAGGACTTTTGGCAAATCTCACAGGTGTATGTTGAGGAACCTTCTTTTTCATGGATAAGTTGATGACGGTTTAAATTGGACGCTATTGCGAATGATTTCTCACACGTGTGGCATATATGTACATCCTGTAAAAGAAGAAAAGCCTTTGTTCATTTTTTTTATTTTACTTTTTTAAAACATACTCTTTTTTTAATTTAAGCCTTTTAAAATATTAAATTTATTTAATTTTAATAAAAACTTAAATATTCCCTAAATGCTAAAATTAAAACTGTTTAACCCGTTTAAAACAGGAAATTTATTTCATTATAATAAAAATTGAAATATTCCTTAAACATTAAAATTTAAAGTTTATCAAAATAGTTTTCCCCTTTTAAATGTTGAATCTTTCTCACGAAAATTAAAAGACTCATAAAAGTTTAAAAAAAGAATTGTTTAAAAACCTATTTTCAACCTGTAAAAGTCATAGAATACACCTGAAAAGAAAAAAAATTACCTTAGATGTTGATGGAGCAGCTTCAGACTTTGTCAGATCTGTTTTTTTCCAAGTCTGGTATGGATGAGTTCATGCCTTTTTAAATTGTCCTTTCGGGAAAAAGATTTTCCGCACTCCTTACAGAGATGCTCATCCTGAAAATAAATTCAACCTCGCTTTACAAACTAATCTGAATATCCCGAGTTTCATTTTTAAAAAGGTACTATAAAATCGAACTTTGAGTTTTAAAGATTAATTTTAAAATATTCGACTTAAAGTTTAAAAGAAACTTCATTAAAAATGCTTACAAATTATTTCAGTTAAAAAAAACTTTCTAAAATAAATTTTAAGTTTTAGTTAAACAAGTCTAAAAATAACTTTAATCACTGCAATACGCTTTAAATGAATTTTAGAATAACTTTTTTTATATATAATATTCAATTTAGATAATCTTTTAAAAATATTTACATACCTTGGAAGAAACTGTTTGGGACTTAGTAGTGGTGATTACATCCTTTAACGTTTGAGAAATTTCCTGCTGGAAAAGATATACCCCCACAATAGGTTATACTACGATTTCTTTTTAAGAACAAATAGCTAAGCATTTTATTAAAACCACATTTTTTTCTATTATCGTTAACACTTATTCCATAAATTTTAAAGTTTAAAATCATTAATATGTATAAGATTACAAAATTTTTAATAGTAAGTTTATAATCATTAATTTATATAAGATTACAAAATGTTTAATAATAAGTTTAAAATCATTAATTTATATAAGATTACAAAATTTTTAATAGTAAGTTTAAAATCATTAATTTATATAAGATTACAAAATTTTTAATAGTAAGTTTAAAATCATTAATTTATATAAGATTACAAAATTTTTAATAGTAAGTTTAAAATCATTAATATGTATAAAATTACAAAATTTTAGATAGTAAGTTTTCAGTTAAAACACATAAATATTGATTAATTTTCTTCATAAATAAAAAATACCTGTTTCAATTGATTTTTCCTATCGATCTCTTTTAGAGCAGCAATTTCAATCCTATCAATCATCTCGATTTTACTTGGTGAAAATTCCATATTCCACTAAATAACAAGAAAATTACCCTTAACATCCTTTACGTGAATAAGTCATTCGAAAACTGATTTAAACATTCACTTTTAAAAGGTAGAAAGAAAACTTTATTTATAAAAGAATGTAGTTAAAGTTTAAAATTTATGATGCTACACTTTTATTTACTCTTTCTCACACTTAGTAATGCATTTAAATAAAACCCATAGATTTTAATTTTAGAAAACTAAACCAAAGTGTTTATAATTTTTTCACTCTATCAAAATAAAGGAATGAGTCACTACGTTTATTCAAAATTAGAGAATGAGTCATCCTGTTGTTTATACATGAAAACAGCATTTTCGTAAAAGGGGCAAAAATTACACAAATACAAAGCTAAATTTTTAGTATATTCTTTCTTAGGATATTTTTCATGAAAAATTATATTTTAAATTAAACTTTATACATAGGACATACTTTGAGAAGGGTGTAAACATATTAAAACTTTGACTTTAATTTTTTTTTAAAAATCACTCTATTAAAAGATGACTCATCAATTTTGTTTAAACATGCATGTCCGGATATAAGTATATATATATATTGCTTTTATAAATTTTTTATTAAAACTTTGAAATAAATCCATATTTTTTAAAATCTTATGGAAGGATGAGTCATGCATTCGCACATGTCTAATACTTTTTAAGAAAACATTTTTACGAGAAGGACTTTTCACCTTTTTCAATAAACAAATTTAGAAGCTTTTTGACTGACACATTACATGATTAGTAGAATGAAAATAAATTTCTAAAAAACACCCTTTTAGGTTGAATATTAAACACACATTTAAGTTAATGTAAAACATTTTCAAACGGAGTATAATTCATGTTAGAAGCACTTTCAATCATTAATTTTAACGTTATAAAATTTTTAGGATAACTCATGAAAGCACATGAAAGCATTTTATATCAGAAGTAAGTTGATAGAGAATAAAATATTTCATATAGAAAAAGGAGAATATTATTAAAGAATAGAAATGCATTATAAATAAACATGAAAAGTGATTTTTAATGCAAATATACATAACATGAATAAAATAGTTTCCACGAAAAACAAATTCATACAAAATAAAATATTTAACATTGATTATTTAATCTTTTTGAATAGAATGAAGTTTTAAAACAATTACCACAATCATCAAACTTAAGATATTCATTCATTTCATTTAAAAATAGATACATTTTCATTGTGTTAAGAAATTTGCTACGCATTCACACACATACACATATATATGAAAAATAAAATAACATAAATTCAAACAGAAAAATAGTATTATTTAAAAAGAACAGTTTAATTTTGAAAAGGTTTCTCAGAAAAATGAGTATAACTAGAAGTATTTCAAAAGTTTCATTTAAAGAGAGTTTGAAAACTTAATCGCTTAGAAATATTAAGATTAGATTATATTTAGAAAAGGTGAAAATCATTTACAAAGGAAAACCACGTTAAAATATGCAATAGTATACAGTTTACAAAATAATCTTACTTGAGTTTGATTATCTGAATTAAAATTCATGGGGAGCGAATTCATCTTATTTATTTATTTTTTCAAAAAGATTAATAATATAAAATGTTTGAAGCACTAATTATAACGTGCAATCTCTAAGACAACTAATATGAGAATGATCTCGTGAAACCCAGGTCAGTACGCTTATCTGATTAATTAGATAAGCTAATCTTATCAGATCTCTGATATCATGGGTTTTTCCAACTATGACGTCATGGAGTTTTCCACGATGAGTCATTATAAGATAATATTACTAATTAACGGAATTAACAAAGATTGCTTAATTAGAATACTTAAAATGTTTAAAAGAATTTAAAGTAATGTGAAAACAGTTTTAAATATTCAAGCAAAAGGAAATACACTTTAAATTTCAAATAAATTTTAAATATAATATTAAAGGCAGATATAACAAAAATATTAAACTATTTTTCTTATAAAGGTCTGCAAATTGGATTGAAAATTTGTAACCAAATAACAATTGTTTCAAATATATTCTTTAAAATAAAGTTTTAATTTCCCCTTTTACACATACGTTTTGCAATAAACATACTTAATTGTGAGAAGTATAAAAAATTATACAAAGCTCTTTTCAAACTAGCAGTTCGAAAATAAAGATTCCCCAAAAGTTAGCAAGTATTAAATAACATAAAAATAATATCATTCTTCAAAACTTTTAAAAATATTTAAAGATATTTCCACGAAATAAAATCATTAAGATGTATATATTTCCCAAAATTAAATTTAAAAATATAGATTCCCCAAAAGTTAGCAAGTATTAAATAACATAGAAATAATATCATTCTTCAAAACTTTTAAAAATATTTAAAGATATTTCCACGAAATAAAATTTTTTTAAATAGGATTAGAAACAAACAATTTATAAAAAAATAAGATTCTATATTAGCATTGCTCTCATCTTATAAAAATTATTTTTAATTTAAGAAGATTCTAATATATTCCCCGTCTAAATGGTTCATTTTAAAAACATACAATATAAAAGCATTTACGTTATTTATGTTTAACATTCTGCTTTAAAAATTATACTATCAAATCAATGACATATATAAAATCATTCTATGAAAAAATATTTACAATACCAAGAAAATTATTTAAAAACGAACAAACATTTCACATCAAACAATAAAAGTAGTCTAAAAATGAACATACCTCGTCAAAAGAATTTGAAGACCATTGATTGATTGATGAGGGATCCATGACTTAATCCCAGGATTGCACAGACACACAAATAAGATGAAGCGGCAAATTTTCACAAAATTAAACACACTTGATAGTTAACTAGAAGAAAAATCTCAACTGAACTGGATGCTGATCTGCAGTCCGTTTATATCTTCGCTGTGTGAATCTCCTTATCTCTATCTGATAAGGGATTTCCCGAACGGTTGCTTATCGATGAATCATAACTGATATGAACATATACGAAATTTTCTCTAAGTGAAAATAGTAATAAATACATTTAAATATTTCTTTAATTTTTAAGTCTAAATTCAAATAGTATTCACTAAAAATTTATTTTAATTAAAAGACTTGGTGAGAAAAAAATCCTTCTTTCCCATTTTTTAAATTAAGCTTGCTAGGTGAAATGTTGATTTGCAAAATCTTTTTCTCTATTTTTTTAAAATAATTATAAGAGTGTAAAATCAAAGTCTTAGTGAGTGATTGAAAATTAAATCTTTGCTATGTTATTAGTAAAAATAATAATAATAATTATTATTATTATTAGAATGTAAAATCAAAGTCTAAATGAAAGAATAATTAATCTTCTGTTCAATTCATTAAGGATGATTTCTGATTCACTTAAACAATAATAAAACTGTTTGTTATAAGATTTTAATAATAATAACATTCCTTTACACTAAAATTATTCTAACTAAAACTTTTTTTCACAGTGGAGATGCAGATTTCAAGAACTATCCTTTCGAAAAATATTTCAACTTTCTCATTATTATCTACTCGTAAAAAACTGCCTCAAGACTTAATTTTTTTAGAACTAAAAACAGATTAAAGAGAAACATATATTGCTTGTCTTTTAATAAGTTTTCATAAGTATTATTATTCAAAATACACTCATAGAAAAAAATTTCAGATTTTTTTTCTCGTAAAGAGATTTCATACCTTAGTATCAATCATGATTGTTCAAAATATTTTCTCAACTTTTTCAGTTTTTTACCCTCTAAAAAAGTATGAATAAAGAAGTTTTATGCTGAAAGAAAAAATATGAGAAAAAGTGTGGTAAATAATGACAAAGAAAAAATTTAAACTTAAATTCTTTTATTCAAGAAAGTTTACAACTCATTCACTCTGTTGATAAAGAGTGTTTCCAAATAATTTTTATAAAAGTCTGATTTTAAACTAGCAAAAAATGCATGCGAAAAATGACATACACATTGATTAGTTACATTCTTCACAAATTGCTAGACATTAAAGTTCAAAAGGGCGCTGTCTTTATACATGAGATATTTTTCTCTTAAATTAGTTATTAAACATGAGTGATCCAATTGTGAGTTTTGACCAAATCGACATCCATAACAGTCAAAAACACGATCCAATGATTGTTCAGTTTCAGAGTTTAAGCAGGATAAAAAGTTTTTCTTGGCAGAATCAGAGTCTATATGGGAATGGATACATTTTTCCGATTTTCGAAGGACTGCAACAGATATTACTCGTGTAAGTAACATATCGACGAAAAAGTCTGTAATTTCATTACAAAATTCATTAAGTTTTAAAAATTGATCTCGTGATAAACGAATTCCATTGGGTTTGAAATGAAAATTCTTATCATCCGTTTTGAATATCTGTTGAAGAGGACAAAAGTCTTCATCGACAAAGGCTAGAATGAGTTGATTATTACAAACCGAAGACTCTTTCACAGAATAAAAGTGAAACTTTGTCACATGTTGTTGGAAATGATCGAAGGTCGTTGAGGTCATCGCAACCCCATTTTTTGTTGGATAGAGTTTACCGAAAGCACCTTCTTTAAAATTTCGAATATACAAATTCAAGTTACAGTTTTTATCCATTTCAATTTGTGCTAAAGTACACCATTCTAAATTCCAGGATGTTGAATAATAACTTTTTTTGAAAGTTCGGGTAAACCACTCGTCTTTATTCGAATCATCAAAATCAGGTCTCTTCATCGGCGAGCAGTGAATAGATTCATCATCATCATCATCATCAGAGATAGAAAACAAGTCAAGATTTAATGCAGGATCATTCGAGAAAGAAGCAAAATCTAGTCTTGTTTTTTTTCAAATCCAGGGGGTGTGACACTAAATGTCGAAAGGTAAGACTAATTCGAACATCTTTTATGTGAAGATTCTACTCCAATTCCAAGGGTGAAGAGTTCATTGCTGGGTGGATTCATGTTATAAAGTGAACCATGTGCTAACTTGATAAAGGTAGAGGGCATATTCGATATTTTGAATTCTATAGTTCTCTGAGCACCAAAACTAAGCACTGAAACAGGGAAGACAGCATTCAAGCAGGATTCATCATCTTTGTGGTGGCTTATGCAAGTTGACCCATCTTGGTAGAAATTAAGTAACACATAGTTGAACGTGCAGGCAGTTTCTTTTTCCACTTTGTCACGCAATTCTATCATCAGGGAAGTCCATGGAATACCGGGCACACTGGTTCCGCTGAAGGCATATCTGGTATTGGTGTCGCTTAGGCTTAACCTCTTTTCCAAACAGACGGAAAGTAGGTCTGAAGAAGGGTAACGTCCGCAGCTGTGACAAATAACAATCTGCATGAGATTTCTCGATGAAATCACTGATGTACTTCACGTTTAATCCATTGTCTGTGAAATAAACTGAAGGCATTTTGAAGACAGCAGCAGCAGCAGCAGAACGTATCCAACTAGAACACGTTAACTTCAACGAAAAGAATGAACACTAATGAGCTGCTCAGGGCTTTATACTTGTAATTATCGCTTAATCTTATCAGCTGATAAGATCAAGTCACGTGGTGCATGAGATCACTTATCATGACATCACAGATGACGTTGAATCAAGATATCCGGAATGATATAAGACAACCTCAATCACGTGGTTTGATAACACTCATGATGAAAGGGGGAAAACCCAAGTGATAAGAACTTATATGATTTTTTCCATTTCTTGTCAAGTCACTGTGAAGGAAGCAAGTGTTTGAGGTATGTCTTAATTCATTTTTTCATTTCATTTCTTAATTGATTTGTATATTTCATTCCTATCATTTTTCACAAATCTTAATTAACCTCCCTTTTAAAGAAAAACACACACACACATTTAAAGAAATAAAGACACAGAAATATAACGAAATCTATTTATTAAAACGATTGAAACAATACACTTTTAAAAGTCTCTACATTGAGTTTACATAAAAACGAGTCGATCACAGAATCTACATTCTTCAAAAACATGGATAGGACATCGTCGAAATTAACAAGCATTAGAATCATGTCTCCTAATTGTTGAAATTTTTCATGGTTGTTTAACATGAAACAGGAATGCAGACTCACACTAGGATGCCGATACACACAACCAATACATTCATAAATTTGATTAAAAACAGTCACAATAGAATTCTCGATATAATACATGAGTTTAGACCACAAAACAAATTCATTTTCTTGAGAAGTCCGTTTACAGTTTTGCTTCAACAAGGTTGGTAAATATTTTTCATACATATAATGAATCAATTTCCGATTCAATGTAAAGGCTTTTTCTTTCAACTGTTCAAGTTGTGCATTGTTTAACTGAATGCGACTTTCGCTCTTTATCATTTTCAGACACATCACAGAATTATTTTCATTCAGTACTAGGTGGTTGTTATTCGCAATAAAGGATGAACTGGTATATTTCAGATTAAAGGCAAACATTTTATATTGGAATTCATACCAAGTGCGAATGTCTAGTTCAATTTCATTCTCGGTGGGATTTCCTTCACTAGAAAATTCCCTAATTTGAACAGAGTATCCAGAATGCGACAGCAGAAGTTCTAAAAATACATTGTTTCCGAGTTCTTGTTGAAAAATATAATTTTCTTCTTTCACCGGTGGGGTTTGCAACACACAGTATCTCTGAGACACGTCGGATTCTTGCGATGAGTCATCTATGAGGACACCATTGTTGGAAAGAGATGATTTCGGAAAGTCAATGAAAAATTCATTTAGAATAGCAGATTCGCAGCAGGAATCGGGGAAGGAAGTTTCTTCATCGACATACCGTTCAGTAGAGTCGGTGGCAGCATACAGGGTAAAAGTCTCCAGAGGCAATCTTGATTCATTCATTTCCAGAGATGGTTCAAAACGTGAATACTTGCAAGGCGACAATACTTCTTCGTCAGATCTTTTCATCGTAGGAACACACTAACAGCAGATTAAACTGATAACGGCCGTGACTCGTAGGAAAGACACACCCGCTGCAGTAAATTACACAATCGGTCAAGTAACACAATTCGTTGATACTCTTTTTGTTGTTTCTGGTTCTTTCTCTGTTTAACAGTTAGTCTACGTTGAGTATGTGAATGCCGTTTTTGATGTTTCAAGAAGTCCACCTTTCGCGAAAAAATTTCTTTACGCACTTCACACGTCTTCGAATGAGTCTTGATATGACGTTGTAAATCACTTTTCTGAATGAAACTTTTATCACACTTCTCAAATTTAAAAGCTTTTTCGTCAAGATGAAATTTGATATGTCTTACATACATAAACTTTTGCAGGAATGATTTGTTGCAGGTTTCACACACGAAGGAGGCTTCCGTAATAGGTTCTTCTTTTATCAAAAGTGTTGATGAAGAGGGTTTGATATCTGAAACAGGTTCCACTTTAGGTACGAGATCCATCATCAATCCGGATGCAGTAGAGGGGTGACTCATCATAAACTTAAAATGACTGACCTCACTCAGCAACAGTAAAGTAACAACTAACGTCAAGAAAAATTTCGCAGGAATTTATATCAGGATAGGGGGCGCGCGCGCGTACCGATAAAACATCTGTGACTGCTTCACATAATGACGTCATCCCTTTTTAGAAAAAAAGCACTTCTTAAAATTTTCTTTCAGAGATATGCAGTCGTAGCTGAATCGATAAGTAACAATCTATTATTCAGTCACGACTGCATTTTACACGTTCGATCCCCAACAAAACTTTTTGGAAAAACACTAATTCCATCGAGGAAATCTAGATGGCAGCACCAAACATTCAGTCTCCCCTAAAAGTTCCTAAATTAAAATTTCTTAATGAATCACCACTCGAAAAATAATCCCTCATACTAGAGTATGTTGAAAAAATTTCACTCATAATTTTTAATTACCTTTTTAAATGAACAACAGCATAATTCTATCGAAAAACATACCCCACGTACTGTAACACGCCGAAAATTTTTAAAGTCACCACTTAAAATTAAAAAACACCCCCGTACTATAGTATGGTTTAAAAATTTTAACTCCCTGAAATTCCCACTTAAAATTAAAAAAAAATCCTTTTAACCCCTTCTCTTACAAGACGATGTCTGCAGGAGAAAGATTGAGGAGGGGGAGGTGTGAGGAGGAGGAATGAGGAGGAGGAGGAGTGAGGAGGAAGAGTGAGGGGGAGGATTGAGGAACAGGAGCCCCCACCACCACCACCGCTCCTCGCTCCTCCTCCCTGGGCCGGAGCCCCATCTTTCCCCTACAGTTTTTAATTTCAAATGCTCTATTAACTAGATAAGCTTATACTATAATACGAGCAAAAATTGTGAGTGTGTGTGTTAAATGTTATACAAACAATATGAGCAAAAATTGTGTACGTGTGTATGTATAATATTTATCTTAAAAACGGCTTTAAAGATTTTGACAAAATTTTGTATTTTACTACTTTCGGGCACAAGAAGACCATTCGGTTCGGTAACATGTTCGAGAAAATTCGATTAGTGGGTTAAAATTACACATTTATCAAAAGAATTTACAATTTTTTTTGGAAAATTTTACCTTTTTTATGCATTTTTAGCTTTTGAAACTAAGTGTGTATTTTGTTATCACTTGAAAAGCTCATACAAGTGTGTAAATATAGAAATATGCCTGAATTTAACCGAGTTGATCTGTTACTGTAATTTAAACATACACAAATAAATGTATAAATTTTCAATAGCACGCACTTGTTATGCAAATTGCACATTTTGTACAAAAAATTACCTGTTTTTATCTGTATTTATTTTATAAAATAAGTCTATAAGATGTTATCAGTTAATAAACATAGACAGATGTGCAAATGTAAAAAAAAATCTGGATTTACACGAACTGAAGACTTACACATGATTGAAAGTGCGTAAATGTGAAAGTGTGCAGATGTAAAAAAGGGCACGCGGATGGGGGGGGGACTCTCTATTATAATTCAGGGGTGTACATTTTATTTCAGCAAATCCGTTGCATAATGTAGCACTAAAACAGCATTTTCAAAAAAATATATTTTTTTGGCTTACCGGCTAACAATATTTGAGAGCTAATGTGCCCGTAAATTCTGTGTATTTGTACGTAGGTATGTACGCACATAACGCAAGAGCTCATGATAAAAATGTTCAATTTGCTTCAAATTTTGGATATATGTTTATTCTAATAATAAGGCGATTCCTTGATTAGTTTTGAGAGTTCATTGGATAAGTGTAAGTGGGGGAGACTAATCGCCCTTACTTAATCTACATAAATGGGTTTTTCATGCTGAATTATCAGATTTCATCCAAATTTTCGATATAGGATCCTTCTGATAGAGCACTTCCAATATTAGATTTGGGTTTTTTTATTAAGTATAAGAGGAGAATTGGGAGGATAACCCCCTTAATTTAAATAAGTGGATTTTTCATGCAGAATTTCCAATTTGCTGCAATTTTTGGACATAGGTTCATTCTGATAAGGTGCAACTTTGATTAGTTTTGACGATTTTTGTTAAGTATAAAGGAGGAACGAGCGATTAACACCAACTCCCTTAAATTAAATAAATGGGTTTTTATACAGAACTATCCAATTTGCTTCAAATTTAAGAGTAGGTTTTTTTGGTAAGGTGAATCACTAAATAGTTTTCGGGGTTTAACTGTTAAATATAAAGGGGAGGATTACTTTCTCTTTAAATTAGATAAATTGAGTTTTTATGCAGAATTATCCAGTTTGCTTCGAATTTTGGATATTGTTTTATTCTGATAAGACAAATCCCTGATTCTTTAAAGTTTACGTATGAAAATGGGGGATGACGGAGCTAATAACCCCTTAACTTTTGTTTCGAAGGGCATTATTCTTTGAAAAAAAGCTGTAATATAAAATTAGTGTGAATAGCCTGTGAACTCGATGTCATCCGTTTAACTGGGCAGAATTCTTTTTATTTGTTTTTTTGGTTAAGATACTCTTTGCCCAACTCCCAAATTTCAGTTAAATTAGGAGCACGTGATTTTTTTTAAAGGAATAAAAAACTAAAGCAAAGACATGACAGAAAATTCTTACTTTTTTCTGCTAGTATTTGGTTAATCTTTACTCATGTAACAAACATGATCTCAAAAACATCCCTAGATGTCACGGTCATCTCCTGACATCTGTGATTAAAACTACTTAGTGACGACACGTTGTGACTAAAATAAAAATTTCTTTCAAGACTTAAAAAATATATATCCAGGGTGAGTCATAAATATCGAAACAATAGGCTATCTGCTTAAATATTGCCTCTAGACCCATACTTCCAACTAGAAAAATTCATAAAAAAGGTGAAATTTCTGATAAGTTGCAACTCCATGGGGGGGGTCTATTTGAAAAAATACGAAAATTAAATTTTTATACGGCCCCCGTAGCGCGAAATACCCAATTACAAAATTATTCCTTATCCATTCCTAAATTAAACAAACAAAAATTCCATCTCCGTATCTGAAAACCTGACAGAGATATTAAAATCCAAAATTCTCCAAAATTCGTGACTTACACCACTTTACCTTGCCTGTAAACGAAGAATTTTGGATCCATTTTCAAAGCAAATGAAGTATCGTCCACAAATTGTCCTTTTCAAATGTCGATTAAGATTGTGCCTCTTATTTGGACATAATAAAGCAGCGTATTGAATTAAATCAAAACTTGTTTTCAAAATATGTTGATCGTTAGCACTGGAGGTCTGCATGGATCGAAATATCTAGGTCCGGTCCCAAACCGACCCATAGGGAAAAAAGTTCTGCCCGTCATGGAAAAATGTTAAAATCATAATCCGGACCAGATGGGAAAAAAGTTTAAATCATAGTCCGGCTAAGACGTGGATTTCTACACAGGTTTTTACTTCAGTGTAGTTAAAAATTGTTTCACGGGGAGGATTTCTGACCAAAAATATTTATTATTCCTTTTCGTTTTAGCTTTTGGATTGCTGCATGCAGGATGAGTCATAAATATCGAAACCATAGGCTATCTCCTTAAATATTGCCCCCAGACCCATACTTCCAGTTGCAAAATTTCATAAAAAATGTGAAATTTCGGTGGGTCTTCGAGAGCAATAAATATTTTTTTTTACATTTCATAATACGTTAAACATTACATGTTTTTCAATTTTCTAACTATAAATGCTACCATACAAGCTTTGAAAATGACAATGCATGCGCAACAACGAACAGATTAAAATCGATGTATCAGACTCTGAGATCTATTAGATGAGATCTACTATTGCACAGTGCCTCGGCCCGATTTTCATCAGCGGCATTCGGACCGGGTCAAAGCTTAATTTTTTTCTGAAGATTCAGGCCGGGCCGGTCCTAATCACTGTTCATTCCGGGCCGAGCTCGGGCCTTACATTTTCCCTAAACGATGAGGCCGGGCAGACCTAGCACATTTTTTCCGTCGGATGCCGGGACTCATTTCATTCTTCCTAGTCTTCAGAGATCAAAATATTCAGTCCCGGTTGAATCATCCCGTATAAAAATCATTTTTTCGATGTCACCAAGTCTGTTGAAAAAACAGTAAAATTTGTTTTGGTCCAAAAATTTTTGCAAACATACCTGTACTTTTAAATCGCAATCACTCTACAACTAAACATTGAAAATTATTCTTTTTAAAGAATCACCGATTTCTAGGCTTATATATGTAGAATTAAACTCATTAATTCAAGTTACACTTTTTGAGCGTGATGACCGATAAGAAAAGAGACTTTTTTCTTTTGTTGAATAAATGAGAAGTCTGCCGAAGTCTGTCGAAGTCTGCCGAACTAAAAAGTCCTTAGCCGGAGTGTTAGGTTTTTTTTTCGTTACCTAATTTCTAGATTCGGTCGCCGCGCTCGCAGCCTGCGATAAAAGCTATGCAATAGCTTAAATGTGCCCCCTGGGGGTGACACAGAAGACATGCATAATATGAATAAGCAGTTGCAGAGCTTTCAAATGATGTGTCACACGACTGGTGTTGTAAAGAAATTAAAAACGTGCCCCTCCCGGGGGACAAAGTGGGGGGGTGACACGCAAGACATGCATAATATGAATAAGCAGTTGCAGACATTTCAAATGATGTGTCACACGACAGGTGTTGTAAAGAAATTAAAAAAATGCCCCCCCTGGGGACAGAGTGGGGGGACACACAAGACATCCATAATATAAATAAGCAGTTGCAGACATTTCAAATGATGTGTCACACAACTGGTGTTGTAAAGAAATTAAAAATGTGCAACTCCTGGGGGCAGAATGGGGGAGTGACACACAAGACATCCATAATATGACTAAGCAATTGCAGACCTTTCAAATGATGTATCACACGACTGGTGTTGTAAAGAATTTAAAAATGTGCCCCCCCTGGGGGCAGAGGGGGGGGTGACACACGAGACATACAGAATATGAATAAGCAGTTGCGGACCTTTCAAATGATGTGTCACTCGACTGGTGTTGTAAAGAAATTAAAAATGTGCCCCCCTGGGGGGGGAGAGTGGAGGGGGGACACAAGACATGCATAAAAGGAAAAGGCTGTTTTAGACCTTTCTAAAGATATGCAACACGAGAGGTGTGGATAAAAATTTAAAAAGTTCCCGTTTGGGGAGTGGGGGAAGTGGGGTGCGGCGCCCCAAACATGCATAATTGGAATGAGTAGTTTCTGTTCTTTTAAACGCTATGCCACACGATGTGTGTATATAGAAATTTACAAAATGCACCCCTGGGGGGGTTTGGCGCACCGGACGTGCAAAATATGAATAAGCAGTTTAAGGCCTTTCCAAAGTTATGTCACATGACGGGTGTTTATAAAATTTAGAAAAATATCCCCTTGGGGGGGTGGAGGGCGCGTCGAATGCGTAAAAAAATATCAGGTCATGAATTATCGTGTCATCAACATTTAAAAAAATTCACATCAGGCAAAATTTTGAAAGATTTGCCGGCGGAGGGATGGGGCGCTTTCACATGAATAGTCACAGGGTTTTAGAACGATGTATCACACGAGTTCTCCTCCCTCTCTCCCCCCCCCCTGAAGAGGGAAAGGTCGTAACCTTCCCCAAAATATACACCGAATATGTTTCAAATTTTACAAATAGTATTTATCAAAATTCCGTGTAAAAAAAAATAGCGCGTCAATGTTTGCCGAAGTCTACCGAAGGATACCGTGCCGAAGTTTGCCGAACTGAAACAACGTTAGCCGGATTGTTAGTTTTTTCTTGTTACGGAATTTCTACATTCGGTCGCCGCGCTCAAAGCCCGCGATAAAAGCTATGCAATAGCTTAAAAATTCTTTTAAACTTCTTTTAAACTGTTCATCCATGCAAAATGAATACGGTAATATGCGAGAATATATATATATATACATTTACAGCTGCTAAGAAGAGAACATGCCTATTATAGGTATTTTTATCTTTCCAAAGCGATTGCGTCTTACAAGATTTTACTTTCACCATATTCCATTATTTAGATTTTTATGTCTCCATTACATAGTATAGGGATTAATAATATTAATGATAACTGAAGCATTCACATACAGCAAACAGAAGTTCGTTAAAAACATAAATATCGCAGCCTGCGGTCTTCTGTATAATTGAAGATTATAAACATTAAAAAAAAAAAAAGACTGACTTTTTTTTTGGTCAGAATTCTACCATAAGAGTAAAAATCAATATTCTCCTGAAATTCACTGGGGCCGGACCGGGTTCGACCTGAAATTTTAACTTTTTTCCAGACCAGACCGGACTCGGGTCGTGTTTTTAACTATTATATCGGGCTACGCCGGGCTCCGTCTGAAATTTTAACTTTTATAATGGGAAGGATTGCGCCATATTTTTCCGTTCAGGCCGAGCTGGGCCGAATTTTTTTCCCCTGGGGTCGGGCCGGGCACGGACCGAGCCTGAAATTCAGCCCGTGCAATTCTGTTCAGTGCGTTTTTCGTATAAATTTAAAAAAAATCATTTTAGAAAGTTACGTAAAAATAACTAGATAATTTGTAAATATACAATTCCATTAAAAAAAATTAAGTTTTAATTATATTATAAATTAATATTTACTAACATATAATTAGTTATTTATAAATTTAGTCACATTCCTAGAAACATAACTGGTATTAACTTCCAATGAATTACAAGTAACTTTTATGTCAATTTATCCAAAAGAATTAACTCGTAATTGATTGCAATTTAATTTAATTTAGATTTAATTGTATTAAATTACGCGTTTACGAAATTGTGTTCTGGACAAACGGAATTGACATTAATTTGTAACACATCCGGATTTATTCTAAATTATATTTTTATAGGTGTAATTAGAATTGTGTATAATGAATTACACGTTCAGTAGAATAAACAATTAAAAATGTAATCGGAATTATCTTGTCACCAAATACAGGTTAATTGCATTATAAAATTAAAAATTCAGTTTGAATTATTTTGTAATCCATTAAACGTTAATTTAATTATATAATTAAGAATGTAATCTGAATCGTCTTGTAATGTAAATACAAATTAATCTAATTACATTTTAAATGATAAAATGAGAATTGAATTGTAATTCCATTACACGATAATCAAATTATGTATTTTCAAAAGCATATTTGAAATTACTTTATAATTCTTCCCTGTTATTAATTATACTGCGAGGAGATTATAATGTATTTTAATTTGCAATTTAATTACTTTGTAATTAGATTCTGCCCAACACTGGTCTTAAACCTGAATATCAAAATTATTTAACTGTAATCCCTCCGTCTAATACGCGTGAAAGGTTTCGTATTGCTAAACAATTAGCAGCGACTCCCACATATGCCCGTCATAATAATAGAAATTTCCAACAATCTAGACCAATCCATCCGATCTTGTCCCATTCCAAACAACCAAACACTAAATTTTCATTCTACATTTTTCAATCCTAGAATGCCTACGGCACATTACCAAAATATTCATCCAAGTAGTCCGTGCAGAATATGTCAAAACAGAGGGATACAGAATGCTTACCACTGGGAGAGGAGTTGTATATTTAACTTAAATCCATTGCAAACTTAAATTCCTTCTCCTATACAACCACCCCCCCCTACTAATAATATGTGACAACTAATTACTCCTGGATATGTAGACAATAAAAAAGTGTGTTGTGTTGTAGACAGTGGATCAACTGTCTCAATATTACCTCTTAAATTTGTTCGATTTTTAAATGCTAACTTAAAGAATGTTTCCCCTATTATTATTAAACAAGCCCAAGGAACTCTTAAGATTAATAATATGTATTAAATTTGGTAATATTAAGCGGTATGTTAATTTTTTATTAAGTAAGATAGATTTAGATTATGCTATTTTAGGTTTACCTGATTGTGCCAAAATTTAAATTGAAAATTGATTGTGCAAAAAGTCAGGTGCTACAAGGCAACATTACTTTAAACCAACATGTCAACATATCCAGTGATAACTTAGAATTACTTCATTTTGATACTATAAAAAATGTTACGTATGTGCAACCCGATTATGGAAATACCATAACTCCTCAATCCTTGCCGCGAATTTATAATGCTAATTATAATCTATTTGGGGATCTAAACGCTATTCAAAATGAAAATTTAAGGGAACTTTCAAGGGATTATTTGGATATTTTAGCCAAAAATAAATATGATGTTAGGAGAATTAATATTGAACCTCAGCGTAATTTTCTTAAATCTGCATACCAATATCTTTGAGACCTTATCGTACATCCACTGCTGATGAAAAAGAAATTTCCCAACAAATTCAATCATTATTAGCTGCTGGATTAATTAAGAAAAGTTATAGCCCATATACTTCCCCTGTTACTTTAGTAACTAAACACGATGAAGGCAAAAAACACCCGAATGTGTGTTGATTACCGAAAATTAAATTCTATTATGAAAAATGCTCCTGAACCTTTACCCCGAATTGGTGAAATTTTAATGAAATTGAGTGGTGCCAATTATTTCTCCACGTTGGATTTATCCTCGGGCTACTGGCACATACGTATTCACCCAGCAGATTCAGAAAAGTTGGCCTTTACTACCAGTTGTGGGCTCTGGGAATGGAATGTTCTCCCCTTCGGTGTAAAGGTAGCTCCCCCCCCCCAATTTTCAATAGGACAATTAGAAGAATTTTTTCAAAACATAAAATAGACATTGCTTGTTATTACTTTGATGACATAATTATTTTTTCTAAGACACTAGATGAACATATTCAGCACCTTATCCAAATTTTTGAATTATTCCGAATATAAAATATTAAATTAAAATTATCTAAATGTACTTTTGCTCAAAACAAATCAATTTTCTAGGATATGAAACCCAAAAGGGAACTTTAACTCCAGCTAATACTAATATAGAAACTATTAAAAAATTGAAACCCCCTACTAATATTAAAGAATTACAAAGATTTCTTGGCTCTATAAATGCGTATCATAAATTTATTGACAAATATGCTAAAATTAGACATCCCCTAAATAAATTACTTAAGAAAGATACTATTTGGGAATGGAATTCTGAATGTCAAAACTCTTTTCAAAAATTAAAAGATGCCCTCATTTCTAAACCCATTTTAAAGATTTATGACCCAAAATTACCCTACACATGTTTGTTGATGCTTCTCAGGTGGCGGTAGGTGCAATTCTTAAACAACCCGAAAAAAAGCAACTTTTTACATCCTATTGCTTATTTCTCTAGAGGATTGAGAAGTTATGAGAAAAATTACTTCATTACTGAATTAGAGTGTCTTGCTATCATTTATACTTCAGATAAGTTTTATCATTATTTTCATGGTGTCCAATTTACAATCCACACTGATCAAGCGTCCCTTGTTTGATTAAAAATGTCAAACATTTGAGAGGTAGATTATTTAGGTGGTCATTGAAGTTGAGTATGTTTGATTATAAAATTGAATACTTAAAGGTTGGGGGGATTTACAAATGTCGAAGCCGACATTCTGTCCAGAAATCCTATTTCTCATTTTTGTAAGCCCCTTACTTTTCTTCTTGACGTTAAAGAGATTATTGACATGTAAGAGCGAGAAAATGTGTGGGGTTCAAATTATATAAATGACAATGGACTGATTATAGTTAAAAAGATAGGTTTTCGTAAAGTGGCAGTTCCCATGTCCTTAAGAAAAAAATTACTTCGTGTTGCTCATGAACAGTTTGGTCACACTGGTGTTCAAAAAATGCAAAATTTAATTTCACCTAATTATTATTGGCCAGATATGACACAAGATATTACCAATTTTGTTAAATATTGTGATATTTGTCCGAAAAATAAAAAACCTTGACAGAAAAAACTTGCTTTATTACAAGCTATGTCCACTACAGATAAACCTTTTGAATATCTGTCTGTTGATACTGTAGGAGGGTTCAATTATTATAATTCTACCAAAAAATACCCCCATATTATATTAGACCATGCAACAAGATATGTCTGGGCATTTCCTTCCAAAAGTGTCACTGCAGAAACTTATAGAATTGTCTAAAACAAATTTTCAGTATCAAAAATCTTCAACAATTATTCTGTTTTAATAAAATTTCAAGTATACAATCCCCTCAAAAAATACTGAGTGACAGGAATGCTGCCTTTACTTCTTCAAGATTAAAAAAAATTCCTACGAAATCATAATATTAAGCAACGTTGCCCATCATCCGCAAACGAATGGAAAATGTGAAAGGGTAAATCAGACAATAGTAACTAGATTAAAGTAAACTCTAAAAAAAAGTAAACTAGATAAAAGTTTCGTTTTCATGTTAAAAATATACTATGAGTAATTGTTTATATTTTCAAATTGCTTTTTGATGTGTATTTTAAACAAGATCATATCTTGTATTTTTGCTGGTTCCTATTTTAATATGTAAATTTAAAAGTTATTCCACACATCACTTTCATGCTCCTAAATTTAAATTCCACATTTATAAGAAATACTGAAAAAAATTAGTTTTATTTTTCTTATTATTGTTATTTAGTAAAATTTAGTATTTTTAAATATTAGATTAATTCTAAAATTAATAATATTAATTTTAGAATTTTAGTATTTAAAAAAAATTGCGCCATTTTGCCCGCCCTGATTTTTTAAATCTACTCTTATTTGCTACTCTTATTTTATTTTATTTAACTTAGTAATAATATATTGATTATTTTCTTAAAACAAACGGGAGTGTTATTGCGAAATCATTCTTTCAGTACACAGGTCCATTTTCCTTTTTGGAACATTTATCGAGACTTTAATTTTGTTTTATTATTCAATTAATCGTCTGCTGGAGGATGTTCATGCGCCTTGCACGCGAACAGGTTGTGCTATTTCGCGGTTAGGTAATCAGTTCTGACAACTGCCAGCCCAGCTACCAATAGGAGATGGTGAGTTGGGTTGTCTTTGGGTTGAAAATGATCCTAATGGATCTTTAAATTTTTTACGTAGAAAAGGGGGAGGGGCTGGTTTAGTGTCAAATTTGGGAGACTCATTTTGCGAGACCAGAGCGTCAGAATGCAGATAATCTTTCAAATGTTAGGAGGCCCGTCTCATCTTGGCATAATTTCGAACGTCGAGATGATGCAGTCTTAAGAGCGATTTCTCTAGTGTTAATTTGTGTGGAATGGTGACCTGTGGAGTAACTTATGGTCGTACTCTAAATAATAAAGGATTAGAAACTGATTGTATTGCCTTTTATTGGAGAAACCCCCAAAGAAACACAAATCTGTGGTTTACAACGACGACTGCTGAGCCTGTTTATTATTTTCAAAGGAAAAGACTTATTCCTATAGCAAACATGGTATTCCACAAGAACTGATACATTATTACAGAAAATCGTCGTGTTATGACATATGTATATATATATATATATATATATATATATACAGGGTGGTTATAAAAAAACTTTGCCGATATACGAGCTCTAGCGGCCAGTCCGCTCAACCGATCGAAATGAAATTTCAGATATAGCTATTCAGAGGTATGAGCTCGAGATTCTGTGAACGACAACAAAATGGCGCTCACGGTTACGGTTATAGTTACAGAAACTCGAAAATTTCCAATGGCAACACCCATTTTTTTTTATTGCAAAATGCTCAGCGCATGCGAAAACCATAAAGAGCGTTGGAACCGTATGTGTATCGCAAGAAACGGACATATTATGCACGCACAAAAAACCGTTCTACGAATCCTCTCTCCCCCCATAAAAAATATAGATCGGAGAAACTGAAACTTTTATTTTGATTACACATTTTCCACATGGGCGTCATCACAGGCAATTAATGGCTATGGCACCCATGTGGAAAATGTGTAATCAAAATAAAAGTTTTAATTTCTCCGATCTGTATTGTAATTAGAGTTCTGACTGTGTGTCATATGCAAATTTCCTCCTTGCGCTCCAATCGAGATTTTTCTATGGGGGGGGGGGAGGATTCGCAGAACAGTTTTTTGTGCGCGCATAACATCCTCTAAATAGCTCATCCTTATACATCCTCATAGCATCCTCATACCTCTGAATAGCTATATCTGAAATTTCACCTCGATCGGTTGAGCGGACTGGCCGCTAGAGCTGCATATATCGGCAAAGTTTTTTTATGACCACCCTGTATATATATATACAGTCACCGCCAAAAGAATCTTGACACTTTCGATTTTTGATGTTTTGTTAAATATCTAGAAATATGCACAAGGAATTATTCTGAAACTCCTGGTGTGTAAAAAAAATAGTACACGTCATGTATTTTGACAAAGATTTTTCCCCGAAATCTAACAGGGGACCGTCAATAAATTGAAAAAGAACGAAGATCTTTTGGATCACCCTGTCAAAGCTAATGAAGCAAAACAGTTTAAACTGCCGATAATGATTAAGTGGCTTATTGTGATAAGTTGTGTCGATTTTTATGAACATAGCTTGAAAACTCATAGTGAAATTAAAGTTTTCATAAAAACGGTCCAAAATTTATCCAAGTTTTTTGCTTATAATTTTCAGATCTCTTCATAAAACACAATAATCTTTTCAGAAAATATGACAAACAACATTGCACATAACAACCTGTAATCAGAATTAAAAAATAATAAAAAATGTATGAAAAATGAACGGATTTACTAAATAATTTTTTACTGCGCATGCGTCAACGCTATCAAAATTTCATTTGCATATTATGTTAGTTAAATGTATAGAGCAACTTTTGTGAAAGTCTCTAAAACATAGCTTGAAAACTCTTAAAATGATCGTTAATAGAATATTGTCAAAATCCATTATTCCCAAAATGAAGCAAAAAGATGAGGGGCTGTATCTATATTCCATTGATTAGTACCTACACAGGAATGCTGCCTTTACTTCTTCAAGATTAAAAAAAATTCCTACGAAATCATAATATTAAGCAACGTTGCCCATCATCCGCAAACGAATGGAAAATGTGAAAGGGTAAATCAGACAATAGTAACTAGATTAAAGTAAACTCTAAAAAAAAGTAAACTAGATAAAAGTTTCGTTTTCATGTTAAAAATATACTATGAGTAATTGTTTATATTTTCAAATTGCTTTTTGATGTGTATTTTAAACAAGATCATATCTTGTATTTTTGCTGGTTCCTATTTTAATATGTAAATTTAAAAGTTATTCCACACATCACTTCCATGCTCCTAAATTTAAATTCCACATTTATAAGAAATACTGAAAAAAATTAGTTTTATTTTTCTTATTATTGTTATTTAGTAAAATTTAGTATTTTTAAATATTAGATTAATTCTAAAATTAATAATATTAATTTTAGAATTTTAGTATTTAAAAAAAATTGCGCCATTTTGCCCGCCCTGATTTTTTAAATCTACTCTTATTTGCTACTCTTATTTTATTTTATTTAACTTAGTAATAATATATTGATTATTTTCTTAAAACAAACGGGAGTGTTATTGCGAAATCATTCTTTCAGTACACAGGTCCATTTTCCTTTTTGGAACATTTATCGAGACTTTAATTTTGTTTTATTATTCAATTAATCGTCTGCTGGAGGATGTTCATGCGCCTTGCACGCGAACAGGTTGTGCTATTTCGCGGTTAGGTAATCAGTTCTGACAACTGCCAGCCCAGCTACCAATAGGAGATGGTGAGTTGGGTTGTCTTTGGGTTGAAAATGATCCTAATGGATCTTTAAATTTTTTACGTAGAAAAGGGGGAGGGGCTGGTTTAGTGTCAAATTTGGGAGACTCATTTTGCGAGACCAGAGCGTCAGAATGCAGATAATCTTTCAAATGTTAGGAGGCCCGTCTCATCTTGGCATAATTTCGAACGTCGAGATGATGCAGTCTTAAGAGCGATTTCTCTAGTGTTAATTTGTGTGGAATGGTGACCTGTGGAGTAACTTATGGTCGTACTCTAAATAATAAAGGATTAGAAACTGATTGTATTGCCTTTTATTGGAGAAACCCCCAAAGAAACACAAATCTGTGGTTTACAACGACGACTGCTGAGCCTGTTTATTATTTTCAAAGGAAAAGACTTATTCCTATAGCAAACATGGTATTCCACAAGAACTGATACATTATTACAGAAAATCGTCGTGTTATGACATATGTATATATATATATATATATATATATATATACAGGGTGGTTATAAAAAAACTTTGCCGATATACGAGCTCTAGCGGCCAGTCCGCTCAACCGATCGAAATGAAATTTCAGATATAGCTATTCAGAGGTATGAGCTCGAGATTCTGTGAACGACAACAAAATGGCGCTCACGGTTACGGTTATAGTTACAGAAACTCGAAAATTTCCAATGGCAACACCCATTTTTTTTTATTGCAAAATGCTCAGCGCATGCGAAAACCATAAAGAGCGTTGGAACCGTATGTGTATCGCAAGAAACGGACATATTATGCACGCACAAAAAACCGTTCTACGAATCCTCTCTCCCCCCATAAAAAATATAGATCGGAGAAACTGAAACTTTTATTTTGATTACACATTTTCCACATGGGCGTCATCACAGGCAATTAATGGCTATGGCACCCATGTGGAAAATGTGTAATCAAAATAAAAGTTTTAATTTCTCCGATCTGTATTGTAATTAGAGTTCTGACTGTGTGTCATATGCAAATTTCCTCCTTGCGCTCCAATCGAGATTTTTCTATGGGGGGGGGGGGGGAGGATTCGCAGAACAGTTTTTTGTGCGCGCATAACATCCTCTAAATAGCTCATCCTTATACATCCTCATAGCATCCTCATACCTCTGAATAGCTATATCTGAAATTTCACCTCGATCGGTTGAGCGGACTGGCCGCTAGAGCTGCATATATCGGCAAAGTTTTTTTATGACCACCCTGTATATATATATACAGTCACCGCCAAAAGAATCTTGACACTTTCGATTTTTGATGTTTTGTTAAATATCTAGAAATATGCACAAGGAATTATTCTGAAACTCCTGGTGTGTAAAAAAAATAGTACACGTCATGTATTTTGACAAAGATTTTTCCCCGAAATCTAACAGGGGACCGTCAATAAATTGAAAAAGAACGAAGATCTTTTGGATCACCCTGTCAAAGCTAATGAAGCAAAACAGTTTAAACTGCCGATAATGATTAAGTGGCTTATTGTGATAAGTTGTGTCGATTTTTATGAACATAGCTTGAAAACTCATAGTGAAATTAAAGTTTTCATAAAAACGGTCCAAAATTTATCCAAGTTTTTTGCTTATAATTTTCAGATCTCTTCATAAAACACAATAATCTTTTCAGAAAATATGACAAACAACATTGCACATAACAACCTGTAATCAGAATTAAAAAATAATAAAAAATGTATGAAAAATGAACGGATTTACTAAATAATTTTTTACTGCGCATGCGTCAACGCTATCAAAATTTCATTTGCATATTATGTTAGTTAAATGTATAGAGCAACTTTTGTGAAAGTCTCTAAAACATAGCTTGAAAACTCTTAAAATGATCGTTAATAGAATATTGTCAAAATCCATTATTCCCAAAATGAAGCAAAAAGATGAGGGGCTGTATCTATATTCCATTGATTAGTACCTACACAGTATTGCACGTACTACTATATTTGGATACAACTCCTTATCTTTTTGCTTTAATTTGGAAATAACGGATTTTGACCATATTCTATTGACGGTATTTTTTAGAGTTTTTAAGCTATGTTTTTGAGACTTTCACAAAAGTTGCTCTATACATTTAACTAACATAATATGCAAATGAAATTTTGATAGCGTTGACGCATGCGCAGTAAAAAATTATTTAGTAAATCCGTTCATTTTTCATACATTTTTTATTATTTTTTAATTTTGATTACAGGATGTTATGTGCAATGTTGTTTGTCATATTTTCTGAAAATATTATTGTGTTTTATGAAGAGCTCTGAAAATTATAAGGAAAAAACTTGGAAAAATTTTGGACCGTTTTTATACAAACTTTAATTTCTCTACGAGTTTTCAAGCTATATTCATAAAAATCGACATAACTTATCACAATAAACCACTTAATCATTATCTGCAGTTTAAACTGTTTTGCTTCATTAGTTTTGACAGGGTGATCCAAAAGATCTTCGTTCTTTTTCAATTTATTGACGGTCCCCTGTTAGATTTCGGAGGAAAATCTTTGTCAAAATATATGACGTGTACTATTTTATTTACACACCAGTAGTTTCAGAATGATTCCTTGTGTATATTTCTAGATATTTAACAAAGCATCAAAAATCGAAAGTGTCAAGATTTTTTTGGCGGTGACTGTATATATATATATATATATATATATATATATATATATATATATATATAATAATTTTATTTCGTAATATGTTTAGTACGATTGCCCGTTTCTTGAACAATTATATTGCATCTTGATTTCCAAGATAAAAGAATTTTTGTCAAAATGTCAATGTAGATTTTATTCAATATTTCACCACAATCTTCCAGAGTCCATCCAATGTTTTGGGATGCCGTTTAGAAATAGCTTGTTTTAATAGTAAAAATGCAACGTAATCTATAAGAGACAGACAGAAGGAATTGAATTATATATACACTGTTAAAAATTTCTTCGTCAGAAAACGGTCATTTGAACGGCAGCATTCTGTCCGGCATTTTGACCGTAATTCAAGATAACAGTTACTTAACCGTATTATACATATATTGTCATATGACCGTAAAAAAATATATATATGGTCATTTGACCGTAGTTGTATAAAATGGTCATTTGACCATAACTCAATGAAATGGTCATTTGACCGTAATTGTATAAAATTATCATTTGACCGTAATTGTATGAAATGGTCATTTGACCGTAATTGTATGAAATGGTCATTTGACCGTAATTGTATGAAATGGTCATTTGACCGTATTTGTATGAAATGGTCATTTGGCTGTATTTGTATGAAATGGTCATTTGACCGTATTTGTATGAAATGGTCATTTGACCGTAATTATATGAAATGGTCATTTGACTGTAATTGTATGAAATGGTCATTAGACCGTAATTGTATAAGATGATCATTTGACCGTGAAATGTACATGGTATGGTTTTTTGACCGTATTATGATTTTATTAACATATGACTGTAAAATATGTATGTATGGTCATTTGATTGCATTATAGTTTTATTAATATATGACAATAAAATATATAGGGTGTTTTTGAATTTGATCGACGAATTCAGAGAGGTGATAGTAGGCATCAAGAGGATGAAAAATTGTCATAGAACATCTGATGGTTGCAAGCCACATTGAGAGGAGAAATTCACAAAAGTAGTTTTGAAGGGTGTTACATTCAGTGGAACAAATAATAAGCAGACAAACATTTATTTGACCTAAGCAGGAATACAATGCATTGCAGTTTGACATCAGAAGGACATAACGAGGAATTTTCATAGGAATTATTTGAAATTGAGGCCACAAAGGTAATTGCACAGCAGACATCTACAAGATTGCTGTGCAATGACATTCGCATATGTAATTTTGAACAATACCTGTAAAAATGCCTTGTCATGTCTTTTCTGATGTCAAATTGTAATGCATTGTATTCCTGCTTAGATCAAATAAATGTTTTCCTATTTATTTGATCTACTCAACACACACATTTAACTATTTTTGTGATTTTCTCTCACTCAACGTGGTTTGAAACCACCCCATGTTCCATGAAAAATTTTCATTCTCTTGATGCTTACTAGAAACCCTCTGATTTTGTCGTCCAAATTCAGTAACACCTTGTATATTTTATAAGCATATACTAATAAATCCACAATAAAATCAAATGATAGTACATAGATATTTTACAGCCATATGTTAATAAAATCATAATACAGTTATATAACCACAATAACTCCTCAGAATTTGTCAGTCAAATTTAAAAACACCCTGGACATGTTCGGTCTTTTGACTATAAATTTTAGATAAGTTATTTAACCATATTTTCAGTTTGTTATATAAGTTATATATATATATACACATTGGTGCCAATTTTTGAAAAATATTGGGTGGGCTCAAAATTTTTTGAACAAATACAAACTTATTGGGTGGGTTCGATTATTAATGGGTGGATAGAGATATCAAATTATTGGGTAGGCGCCTATACAAGATGGCGCCACTGTATATAAAGTTTATATAACAAATATATATATATATATGATTATTTGACCTTATTAAAAACAAACAATCAAATGCTCATATATATTTTTCACAGTTGTAAAACTATAAATTAAAAATTTATGTAATAAATTAGAAATAAAAATTCTTATTTTATGTAACAAGAGTATCAGAAGTACATGTCAAATTGTATCAAATTGATTTCAGTCTTAAAAAAAATAAAATAAATAATTAGCTGTTTTTGTACAATAAATAATAAATTAAAAAATATAAACAGACTATACTGATTATGCTCATGTAATACTGATGTATGTAATACTGATTATGCCCAACCAGGAACCTACTTTTCTTTTAGCCATATAACAAATAATTCATTACTGCCCTAGATTAAAATTTCTTAATCATGCAATGTAGATTATTATCCATGGGTTTCTTTTTCCTATTAGAATATCGATATTTATTGAACAAGAACATCAATGTATTTAAAAAAATCACATATTTTCAAAGAATAAAATTGACCAAAACTTTACATTTACTTCCAAGATTCTTGTCATTTTTAAATTAGAATTTATTTTCTCTCAACATACAAATTTATCTAAATTTTCTTATTTTCAGTTAAATGCTTGAAACTGCCACTGCCTAGCAAATCAAACTTCTGTGATTTTTTAAAAATGAAAAAATAGTGTTTTGTTATTCTTGCAAAACTTGGTATATAGTTTAAAATGTAGAACACTAATGAAAGAGACTTTCAGAAATTGTGTATGTAGTTAACTTAATAGATTTTTTACAATATCATAACATAAATCAATTATTTACTGAGAAGTTTACTACAGTATGTTGGGATTTTAATCCTTTATGTTCATAATTATGAATTTGTGAAACTTCTGTTTTCCAAAGCACTTTTCGTGAATATTTGAAGCTACATTAGAAGATTTACACAATAATTTAATAAATTTTAGAAGAATTTTGCTAAATAAAATTAATTAAATTTGAATGTATAGAGATTCTGTGCAATATTTTTAATTCCAATTTTGTAATTTATAGAATCAACAAATGTACAAATATAATGCTCTTACAACTGAAATATAGAAATATTTCCAAACTTTAAATTACCCCCCCCCCCTCTATTCTTTCAATGCCAAGAAAGTTAAAAAGATGAAAATGGAAAATAAATCATCCTTTTAGAAATATTTTTTGCAACCAATAATGTTTTTAGAACAAAATAATATAAAATAAGTATAGTTCATTCTAAATTGTATTACTACAGTCAATGCACCAGATGAATCTTGGAACAAGTTATTTTAATGGTGATTTAAAATGCCATTGGGGACTAAAGAATTAATGAAATTATGACTAATTTACTTGCAGAATAAGTTTTGAATATTTAGATTTTGAGTTGATATAGCAAGAATATACATATTACTATACTTGTGTTTTTTAAACATATTTCCTATATATATATATAAATATTTTGTAATAAATTTAATACAACTGCAAAAAACTGAAAACAATATCAAAATATTAACAACTTATTCTCTAAATGACTTATACAGTTCCAGCACAGTCATTGATTATCTGAAATGTATGAATTTAGTATTAAAGTGGAATACAAGTTAACTTAATGGGCCTTCACAAACAAATACGTAGAAGTTTAATTGACTATTAAAAACATGTATAAATTGCAAATCATTAAGTATCATTTTCAACATGAAAATGAAAAAAAGATTGATTGATTAATAAAAATGAATCCAATAAATTTATAATTTTTATAATTGTGAACAAACACTATTTAACAAAACTTCTACATATTAATCACTGGCAGAGAAAATAATAAAAAAAATTATGCATGTGTATTTAGAAAAAATACTTAAAAGTCAAACTTGTTTGTTTTAGTACATTAAAAAAATAAAGATAATTATGAATCAGAAATAATCACAAAACAAACAATAAAAATACAGAAATACATTTATTATAATTAATAAATTACACTAAATTAATATACATGATTATATTAATAAATATTTTTTTTTGTAGAAATATTCATTGGTTGGCCATACTATACAATAATATAATTAAGTATGCCAATTGATTTGCTGTAGTTTGTTCCACACACAGGATTCATCAAGATTGAGCACCTTAAAAAAAAGTTAAACGCATTAAACTTAGATATAATATAACGATATTTTTATTTTAAAAAAAATCAAATGCATTTTCAATACAAAAGTAATTTATTAAAAGTTTTATAAAATCCTCTTAAGGCTAAGATTTAAAAAAAACTGACTACAGGGTTGGTGATTTTTGACGTTTCAATTATGATGTCAAAACGCTCTTGTGAAAAACCCCATCAAAAACCCAAAATACCTCACCGATTTGAAAAATTTCACCTTGATCCAAACAAAAGATTTAAAATATGAGCTTTAAAAGCTCCCTGTTTTACTTAAAAGGCAACTAAAATAATAGAAGAGAAGTTACAAGTCGAAAATACAACCCGAAATACTAAGAAGTTTTAAATAAAACGTATATTTTTAACTATAGTAACATATTTCTTATTATTTTAGTCACTTTTTTAAGAAAGACTAAGTTTTTTAAAGTTTATATTTTTCTGTTCACATTAAATGTCACACATAACAATATTACACATAATTTTTAAAATTCACTATTTAATGTACATCAATAATTAGTATATATACATAATTGAAATACATTTTATACATATATATACATAGTATATTATTTTTAAGTGCAACTTTTTAAAAGAGTAAAACTTTTACTTTTTTGAGGGGGGGGGGGGGGGGGAGGGATAGAACTATGCTTTTCTAAAAAATACACACTAAGCTCACATGAACAGAACTTTTTTTTTCTCTTATTTAAAATATTTTTAATTTCACTATTACTTTTAAAAGCTTAAAGCTCTTTTTTGGGGGGGAGGGGGGGTAAGAAAATAAATTTAGAAAAGTGCAGATATTTTAATGTAGGTGTATATAAATATCAACATTGTGTACCTTAAAGAAAATATTAAATGCATTAAACTTAGCTATAATATAACAATACTTTGATAAAATACATTCAGATAAATTTTCAATAGAAAAGTATATATATATATATATATATATATATATATATATATATATATATATATATATATATATATATATATATATATATATAGAACCATCAGATAATACTACAAATCAACATCAATTACTGTAAAAAAAATTTTTTAATGCCAAACCATATCACACAGAGGAGCTGTCAGAATTAGAAATAAAATTGAAAATGTGGTATTTAGCTCGTTATCAAGGGCAATACTAAATAGTCACATTAATTGCGATTAATATAAAACAAGATAATATGCATCAATTTTACTGTAATCTAGACGATAGCCATTCTATTAACATTGAAACCAGGTTATTAATGTTGTGTTTTGTAATGCTAAACATTTTTTTTAAAACAAGAAGTAGTTTAAAAAAAAAAATAAGTGAAATCTTCATAAAATATGCTTTGTTTGAACATTTGATTTAGCTCACATTTAGCTTCAAAGAGAATTTGTGGTTACTTGCCAGTGCTGATTATTCTGATATATTTTATGAAAGTAAAGAATCCCCTAACTTTAGTGTCATAGGAAGGAACCCAAATGGTGAAATGGTATCATTAGATGCAATAGCTTTTTGTCCGAGCCTCCTTTAAAACTTTCTCATCTAGTAATGATTTTGCTATCAAGTCCATCTAGCTGACTATCAATTAACCCTTTCAGGGACAAGATATTTTTGCTCCAAAATTGCTTACACAACCAATTCACACAAATCACAAAAAATTTATCTGATAATAATAAAAGACTCCTTATCACGTTTGTTATGAGATCAAAATTGTACTAAAAATTTACTAGTGCTACTTAGCATTTTGGGCAGCAAAATTGATTGTTTGCAGACTGCAAACAGAACCCATGAAAGATTTAGAAAATGGACCATTTTCTAATGCTTCATACACTCAGACTCATAAATCATTTGGCTATAAATAAATGGCTGAACAGGTATGTGCCACAGCATGTTGAGGGGTAAAATTGATCCGAACTATTTAATTGCACAAAATGATTTTCATCTGATTGAAAATTCGAAAATATTTTATTTCAATTAATATATTTTTTAATTATTAAAATTTTATAATTTTAAATAAAATATTACATAAAATCATTGGCTTGCTTAATGTTTACATATTGTTATTAAAATTTGTTTAGTGTGTTAGTTTTTCATGCTTATCATATCAAAACCTCACCCTGGCTTATTTAAGCCAAAACCCTTAGCTCATTGCATTCCATTGGATAGTACATTCTTGCGAAAAAGAACTGCATAGAATCAAATTGGAGAAAATATGTAAATTTTTAAATTAAATTTATGAAAAATACATACTTTTTTGACAATTGTTTCACCTAATTAGTATGTTTTAGAAATTTTACAATGAATAATAAAATAATCAGGGTTGGCACGGTTTAAACCAATTGGTTTTAACCATGGTTTAAACGAAATAGTTTTTTTAGAAGAAATCTAATGACATTTTCTTTTTTTTTCTTTATAATTTATGTGTTTCAAATTATCAGACATAAATAATTTCTACTTTTAACACTTTATTTCAGTAATAAGTATTATATGTTGTGGGTTTAGGTTTTTTTTTTTTTTTTTTTTTTTTTTTTTTTTTTTTTTTATGCATAAGATTAAACCAATTGGTTTTTTTCTATAAAAAGAGCAATTCTTTTTTAGAAGAAATCTAATGACATTTTCCTGTTTCTTTATAATTTATGAGTTTCAGATTATTAGATATAAATAATTTCAATTGTTTTTTAGGAGAAATCTAATGACATTTTCTTTCTTTTTAATTTACGAGTTTCAGATTATTGGATATAAATAATTTCTACTTTTAACACTTTATTTCAGCAATAAGCATTAGATGTATTGAGTTTATGTCATTTTTTATGCATAGGATTAAAATCAGTACACATTGGTGATATCTATTGCTCTAAAGAAAAACTTCAAACATGTGAATTGATCAAAGATAAAATAAATTCAATATTTAGTATAAAATATTTTAATTTTTTTAATAATGCAGATTATTTAATGCAATTAATAATGTAACACAATGATCTTTTAAGATTTTGTACAAGCTGTAAAAGAAATTGTTCTTTTGGGAGATTATCTTGATGAATTAAAAGAAAGACTGGTCGCTAGTTATAGCACTTTTATAATAATTTTTTCCCCTCTGCTATCTGCTGAATCTAACGACTAAAAATGTTAACTTCAAATTGTCACTCAGAAAGAAAAAATCATAAGAAGTATTTGTAATTTATTATTTGAATAATTTTGGAAAAGAATATTTATCAAATTATATCCAAATGCTTATTATTAGTAATCAAAAGATTGTTTATAAAGATTTACAGGGCTTCAATGGTTGACTGTGTAGAACAGTTAAAACTTTCAACATAAGACTGTTTGCTAAAACTGTTTAAATTGAAAAATGATTTTTTTCAATTTTCAGCATAAATTCACTATAATTATTAAATTTAAATTATTTTAAATGAAGTTACACTGCTTATAAACCAATAATGTCTGTTTTTATCAGTAAATATGCATGTATATGTAATAAGATTTTTTTTTTAAAACCTGGTTTAAACAAAAAAAACTTGGTTTAAACCAAAGAAACTGGTTTTTTTTTTGGTTTCTTTTTGAAAAAACCTGTTTTTTTCCCAACCCTGAAAATAATTGTTGCATATTATTATGTTAGTGTTAACTCTAAGTTGTTTTAACAGGCTACAAAACCGACATTCCTTTTTTTTTTCTTTTATGCCCCTGACGGCTCTTTTAAAAGGTCTGTAAGTTGTATGTATGTGATCACCATGTTCTATTGAGTTTTGTCAGACCTTCAAAGTTGAAGGCATTCCAATCATGTATAAATCTGTTTAGGGATAGTTACTGGTCCACATTTTGTTGCAAATAGATGTCAATGTGTGCTTGTTTTCAACATAACTGGTTTCAAAATCCAAATACTTGGGAATAAAAACAGCAATTAAATAAATTTTTAAATTGCTTAAAAGGCACAAATGCCAACTTAGTGGAAAAGTTTCCATGCCGGGAATCGAACCCGGGACATCAGTATAGCGCACTGACGTTCTACCAACTATAAATCACATGGAACGACACCCAACAAGGAACTTTTTGCTATTACATATTAGCAAGGCTCAAGACACACAGCTCAAGATGGAATACAATCCACGAGCGACTTATCTGAGGTAGTCACGAAACTCACATTAATCCAGCATCGATTGAATCAATCGATGTTTGATCGTTGAATCATCGATATTCATTCGATGCTGGATTAATTTGAGTTTCGTGATAGCCCCAGATCGGTGGCTCGCAGATTGTATTCCATCTTGTGCTGCGTTTGTAGCCTTGCCAACATGTAATAGCAATGAGTTCCTTGCTGGGTGTCATTCCATGTGGTTTAGTCGGTAGAACATCAGTGCACTATACTGATGGCCCGGGTTCGATTCCCGACATGGAACCTTTTTCACTAAATTGGCATTTGCGCCTTTTAAGCAATTCAAAATTTGATTTTCATTTGAAATGTTATATTTAAGGCGAATTTTCTCTGAAAAAATTTCCATGCATTAATGTTGAGAAATTATCAATCATTATTTTTAATTTAATCAAGAGTATTTTATTAATCATATAGGGATTTTTATTTTAACCTTTTATAATTTGAGATAGTTTTTATTCCATTTAAATTTAATCAAAATTTGTACAGAATTTTTGAACAAATTATACTTTTATAACATCAGTGAACAAAGCTGTAAAATTGCTTTTTTTTTTATTATTGAAAAATATTATTAAAAAATTCTGGTGTGAATTTAACATTACAAAGCACAATTTTCTAGATCTCAAAAAGTTAATAAACTTTTGGAAGATACACCAGTAGAACTCCATTTTAATTTCGATCCACCACATTTATATTATTAATTTTTAAAAATAAAACAAAAAAATCTAGATCTTTTCCACTTTCATTCATGCATATACATTTGTATGCATAGATAGCCAGAAAACATTTTTAATTGTCAATAAAAGACATCTGCTTTTTTGAATCATACACAAAAAATTATGTATAAATTTAATTTATAAATTTAAATGGTTTATTTATAACAATCAATAGAAAGAAATCATACCTTAGCATGTTAACAAAAAGTCAAATTTTAAATTATTAAAAAATACATTACAAAAGACCTTACCCAACAAATTTTCTTATCCTAGTAGAAAGTGAACTGTTCTAGTAATAACTTAAAAATTACACATCTAAATATTTCTTAATAAATTTTTAGATATTAATTAATAGTCAAATAGATAAGCATAAATAGCATTAACCATTTAACATATTTTAGCTTAAGTTCTCTATTAGCACTTTAATTTTAAAATTCAATACTTGATAATAAAAAAAAAAAAAAAAAAAAAAAAAAAAAAAAAAAATAGCTTTAAAAGGATGGACTTATGTCTGCTTTCTTATGTCCTCTATTCCTAAAATGTGCAAGATATTTATAGTCAAACACAATTTTCTTAACAAATCTTGATCTAAATTCTATATAAAACAACTTATTCAAACTATAGATTTAAATCAAATGAAAAAAAATTAATTCATTAAAATCAAGCTAATAATTATTTAAACTAGCAAATCATGTAATTAAATAGAAATACAATGTATCTTTGGCAAAATTTCAAATATGAAACTATGAGAATTGAAAGTATTATACCAGATTTCTTGTTATGAAAACATCAGAATGGCAGGCATCAGAAATATCAAAAAGCAGGACATCAAAAAACTTCAATTAAACCCTGAAAAGAAAGATGAACAATTAAAAGCAAGTACATGAACAGACTGATAAGGGGCTGGTATATATAATATATGTTATCACTTTAGGGAAGAGGGGGGGGGGTAACCTGGCACGAGATGTCTTAAAGTATCTCTAGAGAGAATGGTAATTTGTCTTTTCATATCATTATCATGCTTGATCCAAACCAAAAATCTCTCTTTTTATTTGTGACTAGTTATTTGCTTCAAAATTTCAACATAGTTTGTAATCTGTTCTTATCAAAATACAAAGTAATTAAAACTTTTAAATGACTATAAAATTATCTTATCTAAATCAGAAATGTGGTGGAATTCTTCCAACATTTGGCATTCCTATTTTTATGTCATATGGTTATGCATCAGGGTTGCTAATCATACAGCGATGAAATTCCCTGATTTTTCTATGTACATTTCACAAAAATACTAATCTAACAGTGTAGTGCTTAGTGGAGATGCTGTGAGTTAAACAAATATTGCATCACTCTACACTCAAATTTCCTAAATACTGATGACAAGTAAAAAATTTTCTTATATTCTCCTCCCCTAACCCTACACAGGCACACTAAAATTCAAAAAATGCTCTGAAAACTATAAATGGAATTACTTTAATAATTTATAATCATTATAAGCTTCCAACAAATTATAAAAAACTTGCTATACAATACTGAGCTACCATTTACTTCTCTGTATCAGAAAATCACTAATGCCCAGATAAACTGTATTTTCAATAGGAGGCAAAACAAGAAAAGAAGCAGATACTTCAGTGATGAGATGCAGTCTTGCGAAAGTTGTTTATTGTAACTTGAAAATAGAAAACAATGTTGGGAAATGTTTAAAAAAAAAAAAATCCTGCCTACTACCCCTCCCAGGCCTGTAGCTAAGGGGGCGCTATGGGCGGCTCAACCCCCCCCCCCCCCTAAAATATTTTGATCAATGTAAATCAGAAAAAAGGACTTGGTATGGCCATTTTATAAATTAGCACATACTGACATACTTGCAATTCTGACTATAAACTACTAGCAACTCCACCAATGTGTTATTCTAGTATTAATGTCTTCATTATTGAGAAATTGGGTTAACCCAATTTTTCATAATGAATCATAATTAAAATTTCAATTTTCCATTTTAATATATAGATTTATTAAACTTAAATTCAGTTAAACATTATTAAAACTACTTAGAAAATACTTAATAATGTGTAGCTTACAATTAAAATGTTTCATGGTATAAAAGCCAATAATGTTAAAAAAAAAAAAAAAAAAAAAAAAAAAAAAAAGCTGGTTAAAACTAATGAAAGCCACCATACTGGCTTTTTAATTTTAGCCAGCTTTTTTGCAACCCTGGTTTAAAATCAAAATGTGAAGTTGAATAAGAGTATTCAAAGATTGGGTGCTAGTTATAGCATTTTAATAACAAAATTTTTTTCTTTGCATTATCTGATGAATCTAATGACCAAAAAGGTTGACTTCAAATTGTCATTCAAAAAACAAACCCAAGAAGAATTTTTAAAGTTATTATTGGAATAACCATGGAAAAGAATATTATATTTATCAAACTGCATCCAAATGTTCATTATTTGTTATCAAAAGATTGTTTAAAAATATTTTCAGAGTGTCAATGTTTCTCTGTGTAGAGTAGTTTATTTTTTGGACATAAAACTGCTTGCTTATACAGTTTAAATTAAAAATGATTTTTTTTTCAATTTTCTACGTAAATTCACTAAAATTATTTAATTTAAATTATTTTAAATGAAGTTACACTAATTAAATCCAACATTGTCTAATTTTATCAATAAATATGCATGTATATGTAATAAGAAAGGATATTTTTAAAAAAATCTGGTTAAAAAAAAAAAAAAAAAAAAAAAAAAAAAACAGGTTTTTTGCCAACTTTGAATAAAAACAAACTTGATATTTTCTGCTTGTTTAATAAACAGTACAGGGTAGATGTAGATCAAAAGATTGTTTATAAAGACTTTCATAGTGTCAATGTTTCACTGTGTAGAACATATTATTCTTCGAGCATAAGAGTGTTTAAATTAAAATTCGATTTTTTTTTTCAATTTTCTATATTAATTCACTGTAATTATTTAATCTAAATTAGTTTTAAATGAAGTTACACAACTTATAATCCAATAGTGTACATTTTTATCAATAAATATGATTGCACTTGTAATTAGTTAACAAAACAGCGAGGGGGGGGGGGAACCTGGTTTAAACAAAAAAAAAAAAAAAAATTAGTTTCTTGCCAACCCTGCTGTAGATAAATAGTTTAAAATACTAGGGCAATATCAGGCGATAACTGCTATCAAATTATTGAAACAGTAAAAGGTAAAAAAAAGTAAATAATAATAAATTATGGAATATTAGTGTAATAGTTTCATCTCACTATTTTTAAGAATTAAACTTCCACAGACTACTTGATAATTTATAATAATAAATATTACAAATCTTAAAGAAATGTACTGTGAAAGGAATATTTTCAGCACTTAACAAAATAATTTAAAAAAGAAATGTAGGAATGATGTCTGAGGCCACAAATCTGCAGATTTAATAATCATTCGCATTTGCAACAATTATTATAATTATCAGAAGATAAACATTTTAATAATTTTAGATGGATAGTTTTACAAAATGTAAGGCAATTTCACTATCAAATTATTGAGACAATGGGGTACCTAAAGGGTAATAATATTAATACTTTTTGGAATATTATCGTCTCACTTTTTTTTATCAATTAACCTTTCATAGAAAATTTTATACACCATTTATAGTTAATATTACATATGTAAAATAAATTATACTGCAAGTTGAATATTTTAAATACCAAATACAATAATTTCAAAATAAAACACAGAACTGATGTTTGAGACCACTAAATCTGCAGATTTAGTTGCTTTATGGTTACTTCATAACTTTTTTAGCAATGTCTACATGAAATGTCCATAACTGGAAAATAACTTATTAAGAATCCCAATAATGGACATCCTCCCCCCCCCCCTCCTCTTAACACCTTAAAAATAAATGAAAATTTGTAAATTGCTATTGGTAAATAAAATTGAAACATTTCCATTGTTACTCAAGCAAAAACATGTTCAAATTTTGCAAGAAAATAAATATACAAATTTACTAAAGTCAGCCCTTAGAATTTTCTTTAAGATTTTCACTAACAAACAGTGGAGTTTTGAAACATTATTTTCTGCTTTCTGACTGGTTTGACTAAAAGTTTCAACAATAACCCAAATATATAAAACGTGCAAGAGAGAGTTATAAAAACATATTTAAAGCTAAATATTTAATAGTTATTTTTTTATGTTCCAAAAGCATCAAGAACTGCCCATTACACTGGCAGCTGGCACATCGACCACGTATAATTTTTTATTATGCTCTTATACTAAGCATGTGTTTTAGTTTCTAATTTAAATTAAGTGTGAAAACATTTATAATAATCCTAAGTTAACAATTTTAAAAAATCAGATTATATATATATATATTTATAAAGAGTAGATGTACCAGTAATGGAGACACTTAAGGAATTTATTTTCAAACAGCTATACATATTTCTTTTTCCCGATATTAAATTAATCAATCCACAATATTTAACAACTCCTATAGTTTCATTTCCCAATATATGAATCAAATTTTAATTTTAAATAACAGATAGAGTAAATGTGCCAGTTGTGGACCCCTTTAAGAAATTTCATTAAAAATATTTTTTTTTAATATTAATTCTTATTATTTTATTCTAGTTTTTACATTATATTAATTATTCAACAATATTTAACAAATTCCATAGTTACATTTCCCAATATGGCATAGTTTATAGCCTGCAGTTATAGAAAAACAAATTCTATAAAAATTTATTATCAGAAATTCTCGCTTGTAGAGAGTAAAATAATGAATTTCCCCATCCCTGAGTATGGCAAAACACATCGCAGATTCTTAAGCTATAAGGATGACATTCAAGAAATTTTCACAGAATTTTAAACGATCAGGCTTCATACTCATTTTCCAAGAAAAAATCCCCTGAGAATCCCCTGATGTATTTTCTGGGATATACAATTTTTCCATATCAACAATTAACGACATTTTGATATTACATATGATAATAAAGCACGAGAACAGTAACAATTGCCCCCAATTTCCCAGAATAGACTCATTTTGGCAGGTTTTCCCAGGTTTGGGAAATTTTTTGTATTATCCCCTGAGATTTCCCTGATTTTTACAACCTAAAATTCATCCCCTGATTTTCCCAGGTTTCCCATATTCCCCTGATGAGTATGAACCCTGACGATATATAGAACAATATACGAGGCAATCTAAATTAGATTTTTAAACATTTAATAATATAAAAATAAATCGTGTAAAATACATATAAAAGCATAAATGAACTTATTTTTTTCACGCACATGCCGGGACCGGGAGACGAGAATGTAATTCATCCTTGCCCGCCAAAGCCAAACAAACACTGATATGTTGCCATTCGTGAATCTAGATTAAGAGAAACGGATAGTTTAGCGAACAAGGTATAAATCCATCTCGTTGGTTTTAGCGCTGTTCCCGAGGCGAGATTGACCAATCACAAGGCTGCATGGGATGTTATTTTATGCTTCATTCACCGTATTCAAGTGCAACTGCTAAAAGAGGATTTTTTTACTGCTGGTCGTTTGATATCTTTGTAGATTAATGGTGCTTCTTCAATTTTCTAGAGAAATGGTAAAGTGAATGTCAAATATAAATTCAACGCATCATTATTTTACAGAAATTTTTAACAGTGTACTTAAATGGAAAATCATTGGTTCATGTTTCATTTATCATCTTTGTTTTATATATAAATTTACAGGTATGGCTAGTACCCTCAGCTAGATGCGACATAACATAGTGAAGCGTTTTGGCTAAAGTGATGGTATGTCTTCTTGAAAGGATTTAAACATAGTTATGAAAGTAATGAACGTTAATTTTTATATCTTTTCTACTTTCCACCGTTTATTTTTTATGTACCTATAGCGATAAATTCTTCAATAAAACGTTACTTCTTTTATCTGAAGATAAATTATACTGTATTTTCTATTTCCGTAATTTTAAATATACATTTAAGTAAACAGATAAAGAAAAATATTATTTGAGGATTACGCCGGAATTCATAATTTCTTAATTCAACACAACTTAATTAAACACATTATCTGCTTTAAACATAATTTTAAAAATGTATCAAAATTACAATATTACATTACTTTTTAAATCTCCTATAAATATTTTAACATTTAGAGGATTTGCTATGTCGCAAAAAAGTATATGATGTCACCAAGCCACCAGAATGCATTCTATACTAAAAGACTATTAATGGCAGGACACTTTCAATTTTAGAATTTTTAGTCGGATATTTAAAAATGTACTTGTTGGATTCTTCTGGAATTTCAGGATTATAAAAATTATGTTTTACCTCCTATTCATCAATGTCCATTTGATAAGGAAGACAATTAGAGGTCCGACAAAAATCAAAGAAAAGTAATACTATTTGGAGTAACCCCGTACACTTAATGTATGAAATGATCTATCACTAAAAAATGCAAATATGTATATAATGTACAACACATCCACTGATTTTTGTAATATATATTTTGTAATATATATATATGTATATTCAAAGAAATATAACGATTTTTTTAAGATCTTGCAGGTTTTCAGCTTATATCATACAGGATTTTCAACCAAATTTAACGCCAGTTAAAAAAAAAATCGGAAAAATGTAGTGCAAACGAATTAGTGAAATTGAAATATTAATTTATTAAATATTTTACGAAATATGAGTATTTGTATAAAATAATTTTTCTCTGTGCATTCCCGGACGTTGACAGTGATCTTATGACGTAACTGAATAGTTAATTCCTTGGATAGTTAATTCCTTGGAGCAACTCATTAAAAATAAACCAGTTAAATATTGTGAACATTCAGAAAGATCCTGGTGATAGGTTTTTGCAGATTCATTTAGTTTCTCCAAAAAGAGCTAAAAGATAACTGATTTTCCAAATATTGCCAATTTCAAATATTTTTTTTTATTGACGCTTCTGTTCTTCTGGATAACAACCAAAACAGACCTATTACATGTTAAAATATATATCAAAAACGAAGCAGTTGTCTCATTGATATTCATTAAATACTAATTTTTTCGTAAAAATCGACTAATAAAAATTTACAATTTGTGGAAAATCCCCTATCATTCATCTTCTTTTCGAGAGAAATAAAAATCTGCTCACTCCTATCGCCGATATCTTTATGAATTTTCACGATATTTGACTGGATATTTTTTATAAGTTGCTCCATAGAGTTGACTATTAACACTAGAACGCCGGACGGTGTCATTTTGACACCGAAGCGTGTAAATTTCTATGTAAAATCTGTAAATTATAAAGGAAATTTTTTATGTCTCTCGACTTTTATTAAATATGTGGGTAGAACTCGCATCGAAATTTTTTTGGAAATCGATTTATTCAAACTTGGTTTACGGGCAAATTTACCTAGAACGCCGGAATGGCGTCAATTGGACACCGCAATAATTTCATTTCCTCTAATTTTAATTTCGTTCTTCTGTGCCATAATTTCATACACTATCGTAGTTCAGGGGGATCTCAGAATGTTTTTTCAACACCTGGTCATCACGTGATTTGTTTCAGCTGCAACAACACCTGCCACTGAGGTTTTATTTCTCACAAAGACATATACGGTTGCTTCCGAGTTATGACTAGTAAAATTTCGTGAGATTTTCTTTCGTTCTTTTTACATTTTATGAATAAATTTAAAATGTCTCGTAAAAGGGGGCTTACTGCGGATGAAATTACCGTGCTTCTGAGAGAATTGTCAGATAATGAATCAGAAGGTGGAGAATTATCTGAACTGTATAATGAATCCGATAGGGAAAATTTTATTCCTATTGTATCATCTGAATCGGAAAGCGATGAGGATATTGAAATTAATTATTCTCGAAATCAGACTGAATTTATGGCTCGCGATGGCTCAGGCTCGAAAGAATGTGGTTCTGGAAGTGCAACCGGTAGATTAGCAATACAAAATATTTTGCGAGAAGCTAGTGGTCCAACTAGTTATGCAAAATGAAATGTGAATTATGACAGTGTTTTGAGTGCTTGGTTGCTTTTTATAAACAAAAGGATTTTAGAGCATATAATTAAATGCACAAATACAGAACCTCTCCGAGTTTTAGCAAATGATGCTTGGTCTCTTTCAGAACAGGAACTTTTAGCTTACATTTCGATTTTGTATGCACGTGAAGTTTCAGGAGCTTGTAACCTCGAACTTCATTCATTATAGTCTACAGAATGGGGTATAAATTTTTGTAAAGAAACCATGTCCAGAGACAAATTTTGTGAAATATCAAGATTTTTACGATTTGATATCAAATCAACTTGTCGTAATCGAATTAAAGATGATAAATTCGCAATGATTTCAGAAGTATGGAATCGTTTTATTAAAAATTGCATAAGCTGTTACAAACCAGGAAAGAACATAACAATTGATGAACAACTGTTTCCAAGTAAGACTCGCTGTCCGTTTACTCAGTTTGTAGCATCGAAACCTGATAAATACGGGCAAAAATTTTGGATAGCTGCAGAATTAGAAAGTAAGTATATTTTAAACGCATTTCCCTACTTAGGAAAAAATAAAGAACGAGATCAAAGTCAGAGACTTTCTGAGTATGTGGTTTTAAAATTAATAGAACCTTTCAAAAATATGAGAAGAAATGTCACAGTTGACAATTTTTTTACTTCTCTTGAATTGGCAAAGAAACTAAAGGAAAGGCGGACGAGCTTAGTTGGCACGGTAAATAGGGCTAGACGAGAAATTCCAGGTTGTGTAAAATCAGGAAAAGAAGAGTTGTACTCAACAAAAATATTGAAGAATGAAGAATCGGGCTCAACACTTACAGTTTATCAATGTAAAAAGAAAAAAATGTGATAATTCTTAGTTCTATGCATTCAAGCATCACAATTGCTAACAATTCAAAGAAAACACCTGAAACCGTCAGTTTTATAATGAAACGAAATGTGGCGTAGATATCGTTGACCAAATGGCAAGACAATACTCAGTCAAAGCAGGTTCAAGAAGATGGCCAATTCACACATTCTACAGTATTTTAGACTTTGCTGCCATAAACGCTTGGATTGTTTTTAAACGCATAACGAGAAAAACATAACAAGTCGTGTATTTATACAAACACTAGCTGAAGAAATGCTATCAGAATACACTGAAAAATCCACTAAAAGAAGTAGGAGAGATGAAGAAGAACTGCGGACTGAAAACTCCTCTAAGCGTAGGAAATGCGAATTTAAAAAATGTCATTGAAATGTGACAAATAACGTATGTTCTTGTAATAGAATGGCATGCGGCAAATGCGCAAAAAATGTCACCTACAAATGTATTGACTGTTAGTAATGTAAGTAGTTATTTCACTTCTTTATGTTTTCATATTACCTTGCAAAAATATTCTTAAGTTAAAATATTCTTAAACATAATAAATATTTGTGTATGCCATATGAATGCCCTTATCATCAAGCAAAATTGTTCTTATATTATAGATAAAATATAATTTGTGTGTGAAATATATTTTTCTATATCTCGAAAAATTAAGAGTATTTTACAAATATAATATTTGTGCGTACTTTAAGCATTTTAATTTAATCTTGTAAAATTTTTCTTTCTTTTTATTTTTAGGTTTAACATTATTTGTGTATTCTACATGTATTTGTAAAAAAATATTAAACTGTACATTTTTTAAAAAAATTTTTTGCATAATATCGACCAGTGTCAAAATGACACCTGCCGGCGTTTTAGGGATTAGCAATATTTCAGGAGTTCTAGTGTTAAATTATATAAGAAGATCGTTGTAATCACGCGCACATACGCAAATAAAATTTATTTCATACAACTAATCATATTTCAATATGCATAAAAATTTTTAATTTGTTTATATTCGAAATACATCATATTACTTCTACTATACTTTGCAAGTTTTTTCTGAAACTGGTGGTATTTTTTTCCCTTAAAACACTGCATGATAGAAACTAAAATCATGCATTAATTTATTGAACTGAAAAATTGCAGTATCTCCAGGAATATGTCTGCTACTCTTATAAAAATCAGTGGACATGTTGTACAGTAGGGTGAAGCGAAAAAAAAAATTTTAATAAAAAACGGATAGATGCCAAAAGTTGCCTTTGTAATAGTACATCAACGGTGTGAAATATTAACGCGGAAAAAAAAGTCGTGAGTCTGCGCTTTTGGCAGAAATATCCAAATTTTGGGTAAAATTTGGTTAGTTTACAAAGAAAATAAAAATTTTCTATGGAACTGTTATGATTTAAAAAAGTTGTTTAAACCTTCATTTTTAAAGATTTAAAACAGTGAAACGATAAAACGATACCTTCAATGTATATAACTCCAGCGAAGTTGGATATATTCAGTAAAAAAAGAGCCGTTATCACTGTATACTCCACCACGTAAAGCTAAATTCTTTATAAGTTGTGGGATCAATTTATGTCGGTGTTTGATTCTTTTTAGGCTTTAAAGGTATCCGCATAAAAATGAACACAGTTTATTACAATAAGTCACTTCATCATAATCTAAAGTTTGAACACTTTTGCTAAATTAGTTCTGACAGGGTTATCCAACAGTTATTCGTTGTTTTTCAATTTGTTGATCGTCCCATATGGAGTTTCGTGAAAATATTTTCACGGAAATGTGTGACTTGTACTTACAAGTCATACGTTTTACATACGTTGAGTTTCAGTATAATTCTTGATATGTTTTTTCTAGATATATAAAAAAATGTCTAAAATCGCAAGTGGCCTATCACCTTTGGCTTTACAGTGTATAGATTATATCCCACATTTCTTTATTTTAATTCATAATTCTCTTTGAATACGTTTCTGCTGCTTCAAATTTTCGGTATTTCATTTAACATTTTATTTATATCCAGGTACTTTAAGCACATTTTTATCGATAATTTTACTGCTTTATGTCTGAAAATTTTCACATATTTTATACTTTATACAATTTAGCTCAACTATCGTGATATAAATATGAATATTCTATAAAAATAAGTTATGTTACTTCTAAAAAGTATTCAAATTAGTTTCAAATCAAAAATAATTCATGCAATAAATTTAAATATTAAAACGTTACATTTTATCGCTCATTGTTAAATGTATTGTTTATAATATCGTTCAAAAAATACGTATGCGGAAATTATATACAGAGTACGAGGCATATTTTTCTATAGAGAAAAATGTTGGCTTTTTTTTGAATTTTTACTAAATACTGTTGCAACGAATGATGCTGTGACGTATTGAAATAAATCCAGGATGACTTTTGGCAAAGCTTTATTTACAACAACACACAGCACAGCAAAACAGAAGAAAATTAGAATTGGAAAGAATATATAGAAGTAAGATTCAAATAAGAGCACACTATGTACTCTGTCCGCAGCTGTTTCCACAGTTGCGCGTGGGTTTTTGGCCTTTTCACAGTTATAATAAACAGACGATGGCCGTGACGGACTTCACTTTTTACGGGGCAAAAATGCGCCCCGGCTGGCGAGCTAGGTCGACTCACTTCAGAGTCAAAACCAAAAATTCTCTCTTGAGCCTCTTGGAAATTGAATATATAAAGCAGTTTTCTTTGATAATCGCCGATCATTAAGAGGGTAAATCAGACAGCTCAAGTAGTGTAGATTTATTATATTCAAACTGTCTAACGTTAAATTCTTGGTCTGAAATACGATTTTTATAACGTCAGTTGGAGAGGTTTCAAGTGGAATTTATTGCTTAGATAATTGGAAAGTTGAAGTTTTATTATACACAAATGTATCGTACTTGTCAGAGGGTATTTACACGTGCTAACATCTGCCTTTATCGACAGTGTGCTAATGAGAAAATTCAGAAAGTTACAGTCCTCCCCTCTTAGCAAGAATTTTTCTTAAGGGAAAAATTCATATGTAAAGGGTTAGTTAACAAACAAAAAGATCTTGAGTTAATCTGCATTTGCTGGCAAACAGCCTTAACCCAATTTTAAATTTAAATTTTGGAAAAAAAACCCTTTAAACATAATGCACACAAGTACCCATAAGGAAAGTTCACAATTAAGTACAATATACACATGTTTTACAATTGTATTTCAATATAAACAACCAGAACTTTCTTATGGAAAGATTTTATACAATTGCAAACATTTCTAACTTTGCTACTTCAAATATAAAAACACAAACACATATTATAGTTGCATAATTTCTTAAGCAATACTGTACAAAATAATAGAATATCAATATAAAAATGTTCAATATAAAAATATTTTTACTCTTTTTTCTCTAGCATTTCTGCTCTACTCAAACCATCCGCATTTTTGTTGTTTTTGCCTGCTCTATGAATTATTTCAAACTCGTAGGGTTGTAAGGCTAAAGCCCATCTCATAAGCCTAGGATTAGAACTAGCATTTGATCTCAACCAGCGTAAGGGATTGTGATCTGTAAATACTTTGAACTTCCTACCGTCCAAATAGTAATGCAATTTCTTTATTGCAAAGATTATACTCAGACATTCGCGTTCAGTAGTACTGTACCGTTTTTCCGCTTCTGAGAACTTTTTGCTTAAATAAAGAACTGGATGTTCTTCACCTGTTCTGTCATCCTCTTGACTTAAAACAACTCCCATGCCTCGGTTTGAAGCGTCCGTTTGAACTAAAAATTATTTTTTAAGGTTCGGTGCATGCAAAACCTGCGTATCTGTTAAACTCTTTTTTAACCTGCGGAATGCTTCTTCGCATTCAGCTGTCCAAGTGATTTCGCCCTTTTTTGTTTTCCCTTTTAGCGCATCCATTAAAGGCGCAGCTATTACCGAATAGTTTTGGATATACCTGCTATAATATCCGGCTAAACCTAAGAAAGCGCGAATCTGCGTTTTCGTTTTAGGGGTCGGAAAGTTTTTAACACTTTCTACTTTTGCTTCCGCTGGTGATCTTGTACCGGTTCCTACAATATGCCCCAAATACTTGACATGGTTTTGCGCAAACTTGCACTTAGAAAGGTTTATTTTCAAATTTGCCTTTTCAATTCCCTCCAAAACCAAACTTATATGTTGTAAATGATCTACCCGAGTATTCGAAAATATAGCAACATCGTCTAAGTATGGAACAGCAAATTCCTCGAATTCTCTCAGTAACTCGGACATGAGTTTGCTAAAGAAATAGGGAGCATTTGTTAAACCGAAACTCATTCTTAAACATTTAAAAGTACCAAAGGTAGTACAGAAAGCAGCGTACCGTTGGGCTCTTGGACTTAAAGGGATTTGCCAGTACCCCTTAGCTAGATCTAAGACCGTTATAAATTTAGCAGATGATACTTTCTCAACTCTTTCTTCGATATTCAGAAGAGGAAAATATTCGGTTCTAATGATCCTATTTAAGCGACGATAATCAACGCATGGCCGGGGATCTTTTCCGGGAGTTTCTACCAATATCACCGGAGAAGTGTAGTCTGACTCTCCTACCTCTATAATACCTAACTTTAACATTTTCTGGATTTCATCTTTTAAAATATCAGTCTGTCTTTGAGAGAATCTATACGGTTTTCACCTAATCAAAGTATCGCTATCAAGAATGATATCGTGCTCAACTAAGTCTGTAAAACCAGGGTTGTTAGAAAAGCACTTTGAAAATCTATTTAACACCTCATGCAATTGATTTATCTGACTTTTGCTCAATAGATTTTCTAAATCACTGCTACGAATTATTTCCTCAAAAGCATATACCATAGGACCATTCTCTAGATACGGAATCTCTAAGTCTTGGTCTTCCAATGATTTAGGATAAATCTCGAAGTCCAGTAGATTCACATGCTCCGGTCGCGTATAATATGGTTTTAACATATTTATACGTGATATATTTGGGTCTTTTCTTTTTTTCCCGGTATTTCGACAACATAGTTCGTTTCCGAAATTTTACTTTTTACTGTCCCATGACCAATCCATTGAACTGATAATTTATTTGGTCTCGATGTCGCCAAGACTAAAACTAAGTCACTCTCTTTAAATTCTCGTTTGATAGCATTTTTGTCGTACCAATTCTTTCGTTTGACTTGTAAATCTTCCATTCCCGTAACTGCTATTTCACGACATCGCTTTAACCTGTTAATTAAATTGAACATATGTTCCGTAACTAAATCGTTTTCTAAAGGTGGCTCCAGCCATTTTTCAGCAATTAATGTTTCTGGTGTGCGTAAATTTTTTCCGTACACTAATTCTGATGGAGTGTATCCCGTACTCTCATGTGTTACAGTTCTGAGTGCTAACAGTATCGCTGGCAAATGCTTATCCCAGTCCGCTCCGGACTCTAAACATAACGCTCTCATAAGCCATTTCATAGTTCTATGGAATCGTTCGACAGGATTACTTTGTGGGTGGTGAACAGAACTATGGCTTACCTTTATGCCGAATTTCTCTAGAAATACTGTAGTTAATGCTGAGGTAAACGATTTTCCCTGATCACACTGTAACTCAGAAGGAAAACCTATGCGACAAAAAATGTCTAATAATGCCTCAGTTACTTTCACAGAACTAAAATCTGTTAAGGGTATTGCCTCAGGATATTTCGATGCCATACACATCGCTGTTAAAATGTAACGGTTCCCATTTGTTTTCAGAGGTAACGGACCGCAAGCGTCAATGTTTAACTTGGAAAACACCTCCTGAATCACTGGTACTAATTTTAAGGGGGCTTTTTTTTTTCATTTGGCCGCCTTGCTTTCTGACAGAAATTGCAAGAACGTACAAAATCTTCCATCTCCTTATTGCAATTTAGCCAGAAAAAATATCTATTTAACTTATCCTTGGATTTAGTACAACCCAAATGTGCCGACGTCCCTTCGTGACACAACGATTTTACCGCCTCCCTTAACGGCTTTGGAATTACCAGCAATCTCGTCACATTTCCAAATCGATCCTTGCGATTTTTCTCTAGCAAATCATCTTTAATCGAATATACACGATTTGCATTTTCCGCGTTTGGTTAATCAAACGGCTCCGCAATTCCCTTACTTCCGCGCACTTTCGTTGTGCATCGATAAAACTTTGTTTATCTATCTTCAATAACTCTAACTCTGGCGCTCCGGCCTCTAAAGCGGGAATTTCTATCGGTTCCTCTTCTACCGTCGGAACTAAAATCCCTGCTTCATCCTTCGACTCTCGATTCAACCCTTCTGAAACTTTCGTTTCAAGTTTTTCCTGCCGATCCCTTTCGGCAACTTTCTCCATGCGCTTTGCACGCGCTCTCGTTTGTACGGCATTTACCTGACCCACCGAAAAAAACTCATACCCCGTTTTTTCCTTAATCAATTCTGCCGTTTTATTCCCTAGCAAATATCGATTTTGGTTCAAGTGGTTTCCACACGTGGCCGCCTTTGTCCGTAATTTACCAAAATCTCCCGATATTTCTACAACTGCTAACGGTAGACAAACTAAATCCAAGCTTAAAGGTTGCTTAATCCATATTTACTCACCGCAAAAATTATTTGGATTTATGTATTTCCGACAAACTAAATCCAACGTGGCTCCGGAATCTCTTAAGATTTCTATTTTATGTCCATTTACAGTTCCCTGAAAAGTATATGTTTCTAACAAATCTTCTCCTTTTTTTCCTGGAGGTTGTTTACTGACCCTGAAGGTGGTTTTTTCTGCAATTTTGGACACGAACTTTTTAGATGGTTTTCCGAATTGCAAATAAAACATTTTAATTTAACTCTCCTTTGGAATGCCCTGTCTCTATTTATATCCGCCTGTGTGTTAGTAACGCCAAAGGAGGGAGTATATCGGGGTTTACTTCCTCTAAATTTATCATCAATTTGCATACGAGCTTTTTCATGCTTATTATCTCTATTCTTCGGCGTCGACGCTCGAATGCTATCAAAACCATCAAGTTGTTCGGTAATTTTGGCCTCACTTTTAATTAACGGCCACATATCTAAGAAGTGTTCTCTCATCTCTGGCTCAGCGCGTTTTTTGATTTGGTCTGCGATTAAAAGATCGGTGAGTTGCTCAAACGAATTTATTTCCAAACCTGCAAGCCATTCCTGCAAATAATTTCGTAACTCGAAACCGAAATCCTTCCATGTATCGCTCGGACGTTTGACGTGCTGTAAGAACTTAACTTTAAATGATTCTGTATTTAATTTATAACGTTTTAAAAGAACTGATTTAATGTGATCATAATTCTCCGCTAAATCTTCGGCTTCTCTTGCTATAATCGTTACAATATCAACTGGCAATAAACTAATTAAGTGGGACACCCAGTTTTCTTTATTAATTTTAGCTCTTTTAACTTGTCGTTCAAAGAGAACCAAATACAAACTGATATCTGTTTTTTCGGAGTCGAATTCGGGTATTAGTTTTTTCAAATTTAATTCTGAAGGACGCGAATTAACTCTTTCAGCACGGAGACAGCGAAAAACTTACTACCTTTAAACCCTGGAGGAAAAAGGGGAGTATTTTTTAAAGTGGACTCGTCTATTTCTGGTATTCCTCTTTTCTACACGCGTAAAAGGGAGAGGCGTGGTTGAACTGTCATTTTGATGAATGTTTGCTCTAATCTTCCCCACATACCGTAATTTCCGACGTGTAATCCGCGTATGAAACAGTTCTTTTTGGACCCAGAAATTTCACTTAGTTATAGAAGCCAAATATTTAGGGCAATTTAAAATGTTGCATTTTATTTAAAAAAATTCCTGGGTTGGGAAAACAATTGTTTAATTCGAGGATTATACACCGGAAATTACAATTCTACTGTTCATTCTTATCCGAAATATTTAGTTTAAGGTAGCGATGAGTTTATTTATACTATATTTTTTCTCTATATATATTATCAGAAATGTGTATTCATAATTTATTATATTTGAAAGAGAGGCCTCTAACATTGTTTTAAACAAGATCCTTTATTCAAAAATATTTTCCATTGACCCACCTGATACAGCAAATAATGTATACATACAAAGAACATGCTCTTCTATCGAAAAATGGAAAAAGTTTATCGTTTCCATGATTTCTAATTGAGAGCACCTGAACAATTCTTATCAGGGCCGCAGCTAGAAGTGAAAAATAGGGGGGGACTCAAGAAATTGTAGGGGGGGGCTCATAATTTTTTTCTCTCTCTCGCTCTCTGACGCAGAAAGGTAAATTAGTGCATATTCACATTGTAAGTATTATGTTTCATATTAAACTGTTGTAATAACTTCATTTTATGCTAAGAAAAGTATATTATGATGAAAATTTTGAGTGTATAACTGGTGCAAAATTAAACATCCTGTTAGCTTCATATGTACAAATAGGATGAGGGAGTGTTAAAACACTTATTTTAGATACAATTTAGTAATTCTGCAAAACTGTGAAAGGGTCTCAAAACTAAATTAGATTTTTGAACAGAATTTCATTTGAATTTTAGGAACAGAAATTCATTTAGTGACCTTGGAATCTTTTTCAGGGGGGGGTCTCAAAATATTTTGGGGGGCTGAGCCGCCCATAGCGCCCCTCTTAGCTACGGTCCCGATTCATATGTCTAAGTTGACCATTTGAGGCGCAGCGCAAATTCATTCCTTAAGTGTTGAAATTAATGACTGACATCGGAATTTGAAAAGAACTTTATTTGTAAGTAAGAAAAACAAGTTGGAAATTGCACGTGAAGCGTAGCAAATTAGGTGCGTTCGTACGATAACGAAGTTTTAAAAATATGACTTTCATACATCAATCTCATAAAATTGTAAATAGTGAATTATAATTAAAACGCTCATCAAACAATGTTCTCCCTATACCATTATGTAATGGAATACTTTTGTGTGGCCTTGTAAATCAATAACAAATGTTCTTTGCACCACAAATTATGTAAGACGTATATTATAATATGTACTTTATAGTTGCATATAAATTTTATTAAGTTCGCATGAGTGTAACACGATTAAAATGCATTTGAAACATTTTTTCCCATTGACCGTAATGTAATGGAATACTTTTGATTGCCCCTGTAATTGATCTATGCATCCGAGTTTCATAAAATTTGAAATGACTCGACAAAATTATGTAATAATTATGTATTTTAAATTTCAAACGATTCGGTTGGGTAGCTTTTGCGTTGTTATATGCGGACGGACAGACAGACGGACAGACGGACGGACTGAACGACCACTATAGGTGCTACGTATTATATAATTACGAACGCACCTAAAAAGAGCTATATTTCACACATTGAAAAAATTGTAATTTTTTAAAAATCAAAATTCCGATGCCAATGTGGCGTTTGGGAATTAAAATTAAGTGGTTTCACTGATATACCACCGCGCCGCAAGAGGTTAAAGAAAATTACTTCATGATATATAACAGCTACTTGGAATTTAAGAGTAGCACTAACAAACGTTACTTAAAAAGCAATATTAAAATTGTTTACAAATCTTAACTGATTAAAAAAAGTGTTATTTGCAATATAATTTACAGATTTCTATGTTACAAAAGAGAAAGATTTGCTTAGTAGTGTACACTTGCTTTAAAATACAGATTCTTTTCCATGAATACGGTGACAGAAATTGCGTTTTGATTCGATCGATTTTTTAAAACGCTGCAGTTAAAAAAAAAAAAAAAAAAAAAAAAAAAAAAAAAAAAAAAAAAAAAAAGTTGTTGCATAGTAAATTATGTTGCAAGAAACTACTCATTCGCAGGAATATGAAATGATTATTTGATTTCTATGCATTTTAATACTACATTTTATGAATTTTCATAAATAAAAAATAGTTTAAAATTATTTGAAATTTTTGAATGTTGGACAGGGAGAATAAAGTTTTCCACTGACAATTATTATATTATACTGACAATTAAAAGGTATTTATTATTAGATTCCATATTTTTGTTAACTTTCATTTCATGTCATACCATTTTTCCTGCAAATTATTCTAAAAAGTAAGAAATAAGATACTAAAGAACGAAATAATGCTATTTTCACGATTCTAATTTTATTAAAGTTGAGCATTACGGCTATGACAATTTAAATTCTTAATGTATATTCTAAAAAATAAACTAACCATACACCTTTTTAAAGTCTTCATTAAAGAGGTCTTTTCTTCATTGCAAAATGTAAAAAAAAAGTAAGAAATGGCAGAAACAAATGTACATATTTTGCTGCTGCTACAGCTTCCTCATTTTCAGATTTTTTATTTTACTCTAAAAAAGCAATCTTTTATGAAGTCTTGAAACCATTGAATAATAAAATTTCTTCCAGATGTTCTTCCAAAAATTCTTTTCATTACATTGACCACATATCAAGTTTTCTAAACAAATAAACTATCAAAATTCTTACAAAAATAAACTATCGGAATTTAAACATCTTACATGGTTTCTAATTTCATTTTAACACAATAGTATTTGACATTACGTTGATCTGCTGTTCACGAAAAGTTTTTAATATTTTAATATTTTCCCTTGATGTATCAATGAATTATCTAAGAAAATGGGGGGGGGGTTGAACTGAGCAATTAATTTGTTCAAGTATCTTATTGTCTCACAAATGTATTATATCTAAAGTAAACTGAAATATTTTTATGCATGATACACTTCATGAAGCCACAGCTATGTGGTTATACAATGTAATACAATGAAAAAAAATGTAGCAACTTTAATAGAAGACGAAATAAAATAGAATTGAGCCTTCCGTCGAGTTGATAAAATATTAAGCCAAAAAATTTTACAAATAAGTTTAGAATTGTTCCTCAATTTATTCTGTTTGTTCTTTTTCTTTCTTGTCAAATAATCACAAAACTTACTTAAACACACAATTAAGCCTGTAAAATATCCATACATATATACTATTTTTAATTTAATTTAAATTTATTTTATTTTTTTAACACATCTGCAAAAATCAATTGATCGAGTAAGCTTAAAAATGCCTATTGATACCTTGCACTATTTTTACAATGCTGTTTAAGGTTAGAGCAACTAAACTTCTTTTATAGCTTAGTATGTTTCTGATTCCGCTTTTTCTTCTGAGATAATGACAAAAGGTGGGACAATCCATTTGTGACTTTTTTCAAGCCCTTTTCAAAGACAGCTGTACGAAACTCTTTATTCACGTAACTGTCAAACCAGTCTTTTACTTTGCAGTAGAGTTCGTGTTACACTTTATGCCATTTCCAGGGTTTTTTATATATGTGCAACATAAGTTACTTACTCTATTGTTATAAACAAATTTGGACTTTTGTAGAAAATTTTAAAAAAAGGACAATATTTTCGTTTCTTGAAATTGTTTCTTCTTTATAACAGGTGCTGAAATGGATTTGAGCGCCACAAAACATGTACAGTGCATCTGTGTAAGAGAATGGCCGGGTCACGGAATCTTTTCACTGTATTTAAAATTTATTTTAAATCTACACTATAAAAAGTCTCCCTCTCATAAAGTCATAAAATAATTTCCCTATGTGAAATAATAAAATTTAAAACCTTGATAAGATTTACGATAGAGTAACGTTTTTGATAAATGTTATGCAGAAAAATTTAACATATTGTGTTCAGCGAGGTGCGCAGTAAAAAAGATTAATGACAAAAGAAAAAAAAAGCACCGCAAAAATAATAATAGTAATTATAACGATTACTAGTACTTAGTAATTAAAATGAAACTATTTTAAAAAATAATATTTTACTTAATTGATCATAACGTGTAACAGCATGTGGAAATTTGATAAGAATAAAATATGTGTACAAAAGAAGACAAAAACTGAATAGGCAACTTTCGCTACTATAACTTTTAAAAACTGGAAATAATATTTTTGTACAGAAAATGAAATAAAAATGTACATTTTTTAAATACTATAAGAAGATGGGGGAATTTTTTTTCTAATATTAGACTACAAAAAAAGGTGGTTTGTCATAGAATTTAGCATGACAATTTATTCAATGATATCGATTTAAAAAAAAAAAAACTGTTTATCTACCAATTAGAATCTTTCTGACACATTTTAGCTCATATACATTTTTTTTCTTTCATTTATATATGTATATACATTTCTTTATGTACGTTTCGACACATGAATTAGACTTTCAGTTATAAACGATCGTTTGCCGATAACGAAATTTAGCAGGCTTTCCCAAACTGAAATTGGCAAAAGCAGAATGCCATTGGCAGAAAAAAAAAGATTTTACAGTTTTCTCATAGAAACTTTTGTCGTTTTTAAGTGTTTGCGATCAAAAATTATTTCAGCAATGTGAAATATGTGCTTTTCTTCTTCTTCTTCTTCTTTTTTTTTTTTTAATTATTTATAATTTTCCAAAAATTTTGAAAAGATGATGCGACTTCTATACATTGGCAAATAAGGCATCGGTTCGCAGTTCACACAGTTTGGATGTCCTAAATTTAGAAATAATTGCTGTTTTAACAGTAGTTTACTTAAAAAAATATTTGAAAAAAAAAATTCTATGATTGCACCTTAAAAATGTAGATTTTACTGTAGGAATCATAGATTTTACTAGCATGAGAGTAGAAAAAATATATCTATATTTATTTTAAAATATTTCTTCTTGTCATTAAAATCTCTGTATTTTTTTTTTTTAATAGCAAACATTTGTTTAAGTAACGTATGTCGGAAAATATAGTATAGAATAAATTTTCTGTCCCTTTCCTTGCAAATCATATTTACATCGGGGGTATCGGAAATTTTAAATTATAGGCGGACATTTTTATGTTTTATCCAGACCATTCTTTTTAAAAAAATACATTTTGTAGTATATTTCTCTTGCAAATTTTCTCAAAGCGTGTGTAAAAGATTTAAATTTTGAAAAAGTGATGCAAGGTAGCGTTAAAAAATATTTGATAGTAATTTAATTTTGTGAAGCCTCTACATATAATTTAAAATTTGAGAAACTGAACAAAAATAAACGTTCTGAGACTAATGCAATTAAATCGTGGAAGAATGCACAGCAACTGCGGTGAGTACAGTATGAAAGGCATTATATTGTTTGACCTAATTATTACATTTCTACGCAGTTTATATCATTTTATCTTAAAAATTGTAGACTATTTAATAAAATGCGATTTTTTTTGAGATTTTCGTATCTTGGTCGATTTTAAATAGTTACTCAATCTAATTTCGTAAAAGAAAGGAGCCGAATCCACAATGAAATAAATGTCACTTCTCGAATACGTTGAAGTAGAAGTGACTACTTTATGAGTTATCAAAAAAGGGAGGGGATAATATAGAGAAGACAATTTTTAATAGTGCTTTTATTCGCAGTATCCATGAAATCGTAGGTCATTTATTGTTTATACAAAATCAAGCTTACGAGAAAAGACAGGCTATCAGCATTTCGACTGATAAAAAAAGCCATTACAAACCATTCCATCACTGTCATTCGGGCAAAACGATCGGCTACAACAAAGACCAACCCCAAAGCATGGGGAGAAACGTGCCTCCTTCAATACCCTACACCCCTCTTTTTTCTCTATCCGGCCCGGAGCGGCTCTCTCAGGATGTACATAAGTGACAGGGCCGTCTTGAGCCGTCTTAGGCGTTAAAGGGTTAATGTCATTTGAATTTGATCCCGATGCGGGGATTCCTTTCTCTAACTTTAATTTTTCTAATTCAAAATTTAATTCTAACTCTTTCTGTCTCAACTCTCGTTCTTGTTCCATTTTTTTACACTCACGTTCAGCATTTTCTTTTCTTAATAATTCTTCGCGCTCTAAATGTCTTTGTCTAGCTATTTCATGTTCCTTTCTTTCAGCCGCTTCCTGACTTTCTCTTAAAATATTATCATATATCTCGGATACAAAATCTTCATCGTATTCATTTGAATTCACAATTAAATTCTTTAATAGAGTCCTAGTTTCGGTGCCCAGTCTAGGTATTTCCAGTTCGTCGATTAATTTAATTACATCATCTTTCTTACCTTTGCCTAAGTACGCCATTTTCATAAAACTTTTACCTTATTCTACTAATAATTTTTAACAGAAATTTACATATAAAAATCAAAATGTACACATTTAATGCTGATTCTTTTATCAAAACTTCCAAAAGATATAAAAAAAAATTTATATCTTTTTATATCTGTTGAATATTTATATCTATAGAAATTTTTTCTTTTACATATAGACAAATTTTAACTAATAAAATAACTGAAAACAAATTTTAAATTTTACATACATAAAAATCAGAGGGAAAAAAACATGATCTTTTATACACATACATATATTAAAAAAATGCTTCCCTTATGTGTACTTGTACAATTTTTAAGTTTAACATTTACAACAAAAAAATTTCTTCTATAAATATTTTTCCTTTTTTTATACACATAAAATTGTTTACTCAAGAACTTTTTGAAATGGAATGACTTACCCCATTTGAAGCTCTGCAATTGTTTAATCCACAAACGAATGGAAAATTCACTATCACAAAGAAGACTCACTAAGCACTAAGGAGAATCGCACACAATCACAAAACATGGCACTGAAACACACTATTTCACTATTTTCTTTCCCGAAAGTAGGTCACAACAAAATAGCTCTTCTTCTTCTTTTTATCCGCTGACAAGGGTCGAGGGTCAGAAAACCGTTTCAAAACACCTGCGAAGAACGACGTAATCCAGGGAAATTTCAATCGTTCGTTTCTCTACCAAAGGATCAGGGAGTCCTCCGTTTTCAGAAAGATGAAATGAAACTCTGCTTATCTTGTTCCGCTAAGAAAATCCAATCACTATTTCTTCTGATTAAAACTCCACCCCACTCCTGACACCAATCCAACTTGCTGTGACGTATTGAAATAAATCCAGGATGACTTTTGGCAAAGCTTTATTTACAGCAACACACACTTTATTTACAGCAAACTTTATTTACAGCAACACTTTATTTACAGCAAAACAGAAGAAAATTAGAATTGGAAAGAATATATAGAAGTAAGATTCAAATAAGAGCACACTATGTACTCTGTCCGCAGCTGTTTCCACAGTTGCGCGTGGGTTTTTGGCCTTTTCACAGTTATAACAAACAGACGATGGCCGTGACGGACTTCACTTTTTACGGGGCAAAAATGCGCCCCGGCTAGCGAGCTAGGTCGACTCACTTAAGAGTCAAAACCAAAAATTCTCTCTTGAGCCTCTTGGAAACTGCATATATATAAAGCAGTTTTCTTTGATAATCGCCGATCATTAAGAGGGTAAATCAGACAGCTCAAGTAGTGTAGATTTATTATATTCAAACTGTCTAACGTTAAATTCTTGGTCTGAAATACGATTTTTATAACGTCAGTTGGAGAGGTTTCAAGTGGAATTTATTGCTTAGATAATTGGAAAGTTGAAGTTTTATTATACACAAATGTATCGTACTTGTCAGAGGGTATTTACACGTGCTAACATCTGCCTTTATCGACAGTGTGCTATTGAGGAAATTCAGAACGTTACAGATGCCTTATCGTTCATATCCCAGAATATGAATGCCTAAATTAAAAAGATTAAACCATTTTTTCGATATTAACATATATCATGCGCAATAAAATGAAAAGGAGAATTAAAGAAAAAAATAAGTAAATTGCTGTGAAATGAAAATGAGATAGGTGGGAAAAAGGAGGTAAAGTGTTTCTTAGAACAAATGTAAATTTTTTAAGTGGGAGAAAAAATCCTAGGGGCAGGATTCGAACCTGGGATGTATTGGCTAAAGTCTCCACTGTTCTTCCAACTGAGATATCCCGGACGAATACTGGGGGACAGATTCACCCAACTAAACTCAACGATCACATAATCTGGTCTGATACTTTTGATCAGCTCAACGGAATAAATCGAAGGTCAATATATGGAAGTGCAGAAAACGCTACATTCGAAATTATATTAGATTAATTTATAACACGATTATTCAATTGGTAAATGAATTGGAATTGCAGATTATGGAACTGCTGAAACTATTGGAACTGCTGATATAAAACTACAGAAAACGCGCCGTGCGAAATTATATTAGATTAATTTATAACACGAGTATTCAATTGGTAAAAATTTTCACAATGCTTTGAAACACAGTGTCCATCGGTTGAATATTATGTAAACTATATCATCGTTTGTACATTATTAAGTAAAATGTTGGCTTCTGAGAAAGTACAATTTCTAAACATTGGAGAGTGTTAGTTTTTCCAATACTGAATAGGAAAGAAACTTCTGTTAAATGCAATTTGTCTAAAATCTTTATTTTACTTTTATGTTGCTTGTATGTATTTTTACTTGTATACTTGCAGGTATATTATTTTATGTATCTTTAAATAATATTCAAAGATGAATTTATATTTATCTATACACAATAAACGTACAAACGGCTTACAAAAGACGAACGATTTTACACTAAAGGTAAAGCAAGACTTCGCGCAATCCTATAGGAAATATACGAGCTTTAAGATATATTTCTTCGGAAGCTGCGCGACCGATTTTGGTGAAATTTGGAATTATTTATGGATTCCAACTTGTAATGGATGTTGCTCAATATTTATGCAGAAAGTTTTAATCTGCGACTGAAACTTTTTATTTTAAAACAATGGCAGTTTTTCAGAATTATTTTTAACAGTCTGCCACAAATTATGTTATATTTGTACACTGACAGGAAATTCTATCTGTGCTGTCAGTGCTTAATATGGTCTAATTTAAGGGCTATCACATTTCTCAAATAATAATCTTATTTACGTGTTTAGCTTGCAAATGTTGCAACTGACAGACTGTTGCAGATAACTGACTTTTTCCAGTAAATGTTGCTCATATCTTAAGCAAAGAATAATGTTTGGAAACACCGTCGAGTATAATAGGGGTCTACACTGACACAATTTTAGTGGTCTACACTGGCACAGGTCATTGACCTTTGACCTTTTGACCTTGACCTCGGTCATTGACCTTCACGCTTCAGTGATTGCATTGGGGGATCGGATAAAAAGTGAATAGTGTAAACCGGAGGCCGGGCGGGTGAATCGGATCGATGATTTTTCCGCTTCTGCTCTGATGATTGCGGAGGGAGGAGGGATGCGTGTTCTATCTGAATACATCTTCGGAGATCGCGGAGGTGTGTACTGTTCTTTGATCAAGACGCTGACCGTCTGTTTTTTTAATTGGATGGATGATTTTTTTTTATTTCGATTTGATAGGATCGATCGGATCATTGATTTTTACGCATCAATGATTTCCGGATTTTTTTTCCTGCTCTGATGATTGCGTGCGTCACATATCTGAATAAATTATGTTGTTTATGGACAGTTTTCGAATAAACTAATTATAATTTTTGCGTATAGGTTTTGACAGGTGTTTTTTTTAACAAGTTTCGACAGGTGTCTGAATAATAAGTCAGAGTTTCACTTTTCGTTTGATTATGCGAGTGAATCAGTTTGTTTTTATAAAATAGAAGGATTCGACAATGGGCGACAAACGCAAAAATGTTGATTGGAAAAAAGTTGTCAGATCTTCACAGTTAAGTGATAAGACAATTTTGATTTTAGGAAATGCTTTGGATTGGAATGATGTGTCTCAGTACCAGACTTTGAGTGAAAAATGTATACAAGAAAATGGTCATAAATTAAATTGGAACTTGATATGTCGTTATCAACGATTGTCAGAATCATTTTAGGGAAAGAATTCTGATAGGATAAATTGGGAAACAGTATCTTAATATCAGAATTTGTCCGAGAGTTTTATTGAAGAATTTAGTACAGTATTGGATTCTAAAAAGATTTCACAGTATCAGAAGTTGACGTGAAAATTTATTTATGACAACCTCGATCTGTTGGATAAGCAGTTAGTGAGCCAGTATTAACGTATGGATATGGGCACTATTGAAGCTCTCAAGGAACACTTGGATATAAAATCAGTATTCCGTTATCAAGACCTGTCAGAGAAATTTGTGTCAAATAACATTCAACTGCTAGAAGAAGGTGGTGAGGATATTTGCTAAGCATTGATTTTGAATCCTAATATTTCTAACAGCACAGTTAATATTATATACAAGCGCTGGGTTTTGCATTACTTGAGAAATATTTGCAATAATTTGAAGTACGGTGCAAAACTCTAAAAAGCGTGCTTGAAAGAACTGTTTTTTCTCATCTTTTTTCAACCTTTGAATTGTTTAAAAAAAACATGAATCGAAAACTTTTTCTTATTACAACGTTTGTTCTCTTCATATTTATTGGGACTACCATCATTATTATCGTCAAAGAGACGAAAACGCATGCTTGTGACTGCGATAATTATGAAACTTATGTAAATATCACAAACACTTCCTGTATTTATTCCAAACATCTCAAAGGAAGATTGTTTTTCCACGAATATATGAAAGGACAGAAAACTGTTTATGATTTACGATATTTTTTCAAAGACGACGATGATGGAATGTTAAAAACCAGTATCATAGGCGTGCAGATGTCTTCAGAAATATATTCTAAATTATGTAATGTTTCAATAAACGAATGACATAACATTTTTATTGTTCATTATATTTTTAAAAATATACCATGTGTTTTGTAATGAAAAAAAATTATCAACAAATAATTTTTTTTCATTCTCTTAATTATGTATGTATGTGTGTTTCTATTAAAAAAATCTTATGTGTTAGAGGGCGTATCGATCGAGATGACTGTTTTATTAAAAGCGTGCTAGGTTGACAAACTTTATTAGTAATAACGAAAGAATGAAATTTAGACATCCGTTTTCTTGTTTGGTCGTAGGACCGAGTCAGTCGGGAAAAACTACGTTAATAAGCACGTTATTGCGAAATAGAGACGATATGTTTGAACCGAATGTTAAAATAGTTAAATGGTATTACTCATACTGGTCGTCTTGGTTTTTGAAAGAAACCGAAATCGAGTTTATTGAAGGACTACCAGAAACATATGAAGAAGGAGACTTGTTAGTCATCGACGATATGATGCACAAGCTAAATTTAAAAATTGCCGATTTATTTACGGCAGCCAGTCATCATAAAAATGTAAGCGTGATATTGATTCTGCAAAATATATTTCTGCGTTCGGAAGGAATGCGCGATGTTTGTTTGAACGCTCATTATATTTTTATACTTAAAAACGTGAGAGACAAATTTCACATATTGTTTTTCCGCGAATACATGAAAGGACAGTTTTTCGTTATTTTTTGAAAGACGATGATGATGATGGAAAGTTAAAAACTAGTATCATAGGTGTGCAGATGTCCTCAGACATATATTCTAAAGTATGTAATGTTTTCATTAAACGAATGAAATAGCTTATTTATTGTTTATCATATTATTAAAAACATGTTATTTGTGTTGTGATGAAATTAAAAAAATGTCAACAAATATTTTTTTTCATTTCCTTAATCATGTGTGTCTGTGTGTTTTATTTTTAAAATCTTATGTGTTAGAGGGCGTATCGATCGAGAAAACTGTTTTATTAAAAGCGCATTAGGTTGTCAAAATGTATTAGTAATAACGAAAAATGAAATTTAGACATCCGAGCTCTTGTTTGGTCGTAGGACCGAGTCAATCGGGAAAAACTACGTCAATAAAGAAAATACTGCGAAACCGTCATATGTATGAACCGAATTTTAAAAGAGTTAGATGGTGTTACTCTTACTCGGCACCTTGGTTTCTGAAAGAACCCGAAATCGAGTTTATTGAAGGACTACCAGAAACATATGAAGAAGGTGAATTGTTAGTCATCGACGATATGATGCACTAGCTAAATTTAAAAATTGCCGATTTATTTATGGCTGCCAGTCATCATAAAAATGAAGCGTCATATTGATTCTGCAAAATATGTTTCCGCGTTCGAAAGTGATGCGCGATATTAGTTTGAACGCTCATTATATTTTTATACCTAAAAACGTGAGAGACGAATCTCAGATAAACTGTTTAGCGCGCCAATTGTATCCGAGGAATGTGAAATTTTTCATGGACGCTTATATGTAAGTGACAAGACGTCCGTTTGGTTATTTATTATTGGATTTACATCCGAAAACATCTACCATAATACGCTTGAGAGAGAATATTTTTCCCGTCGAACGCGGATTGTATTGGATCTATCGACCCTTATATCGACAAGGATGACGAGAAAAAATATAAAAAAACATGTTCATTTTCTACAAGCTCTTGCGACTACGCATCCTTTACAGAGAAGAGCTCTGTTAAAAACTGCTAAAAATGAACAAATAGAAAGTTTGTGTGAAATTTGTTTAAATATCTTGGCGGGAAATATACCTGTTGATGTTGACAAGATGAAAAAATATAAAAATCTTTTCAGAAATCTAGCAAGAAAAAAGTCCAGTACTCAACAAAAAAAGAAAATGTTGGTCAACCACTCCGGGGGATTTTTACCGCTTTTAGCTCCTGAACTAATATCTACGCTAGGAGGAATTTTAGAACGCGTGATCGGTAAAAGACTTTAATACGCGAAATCATCGTCATTTTATGCACGCATGCAAGGGAAAAAAGATCCTGGCAAAAAGAGTGGTTCTTATTCCGGAAAAATTGGTATCAGCTTATCACTTACAGAAACCTGAAATCGAGCTCGAAGACGATTTTGATTCCTTATTAGAAAGAGCTAATTTACCGAATGACATGAAAAAAATTATTAAGTAAACTTATTATGCGTTATCATAAGACTATTCACGCGCCTCCAGAACCTGTTCCGGTGACCGTTAAAAATGAACAGTCGTCGGATATCTCCCCTGAAAAAAAGCAAAATGGTGCGGAAGAGATAGATGACAAGATATATGAGTCATTTTTTTACCACACCCAAAACCTTCCACAAATTTATACCGATGAGCGTCGATAAATTAAAAACTTTGCAGTATGCTTGGAACGAGAAGGGGGGAATGACACAGGACAAATTACCCTTTATAGGTGTTATGGTTACTCATAACCACTGCCATATTTTTATTCAATTTAATTTATCAGGCATTTTATTAATCTTTATTCATTTATTATAAAAATTCGCATTCTAAAAATTTATTTTAATTCTCGCCTTATTAAACTTTCCTGTAAAGTTTCTTTTCTTACGTAACTTTTCGTCTATTTCAAAATAATAAAATGATTTCGAATTTGTTACTTCCGGCTGTAGTTTGTTCTAGAACATGCTGAAATATTCCTGGGGGATGTACTTCCATTTTTTATAACCCCTCCCCCAATCGCACTCAATTCTGCTGATGCGTAATTTAAAATAGGTGAGTACTTGTCTACTTTATTGGCTTCACATCTTTCAGGTGCTATAAAATTTTAATCTTGAAAACTCAATTTCCCTATCAGTATTTAATCGTTTGGCTTATCTCTTCCATCCTCCAAGGGAGGGGTGCTGGTCTTCGCGGACAGCGCTGCGGACCTCGAGAAGCTGGTGGCGGAAGTGGAGAAATCGGACCTGGTGAATAGTCACTCGGCTTCCAAACCGACCAAGCGCAATCCGGAGATTGTAATCTTTGGCGTCGGCGTGGATTCTACGGGAGACGGGATCATTGAAGCCCTCAAAAATCAGAATACATCGTTACGTGACGCTGACATTTCCTTCAAAAAGTTTTTTTTTGGTAGAAGGGGCGAAATGGCGTGGTCTCTCTGGATCCAGAGTCGTACAGGCGACTTGGACGAGTGAGGAAGCTGAACGTTGGCTGGGACACTTTGTTCTTTTCACGAAGACGGCGTCCTCTTCAATGTTATAAGTGCTGGAAATTCGGCCCCATGGCTAGAGATTGCCACAGCAAGAGCTGCTGTGGGAAGTGTGGTAGTCAGGACCACATCCTCAGTGATTGCACCAGTGATCCTGCGTGCGTTAATTGTATGAAGGTCAATTCATTGAACTTGGCGCGTGAGGCTCTCCCTACCAATCACGCAGCGAATTCGCAGGAGTGTAGCATCTTCTGCAAAGAACTGGCTTTGACTGAGAAACGAAACAATGGCCGATAGTCCAAAGTTTCTTCACCTCAATGTCAACCGCAGTACGGCGGCTTTGTACCAGTTGCAGAAGACAGTGCTCTCGCAGAGCATTGACGTGATCTCCTTGAATGAGCAGCGTGTGACGGAGGGGAAGACCGTCGGATTACCCGAGGGTTTTTCCGAAGTCATCTCTTCGGAGCGTAGCCGAGCCGCCTTCTGGATAAGTTCGCGACTGAAATACTGTGTGGTTTTGAACACTGACGACATAGTGGCGATTCAATGCACTATCTCGGAGGAGGATGTGTTAATAGTGTCGTGCTATTGCTCTCCGTCTGAGGACATTGTCCCGATCCTTACTCGGATGGGCGACTTGCTACTGGAGTTCCCTCAGGACAACGTTCAGATTGTCGGGGACTTCAACGCGAAGTCGTACATCTGGGGGGATAGGCCAACGGACGCCAGGGGTGAGGAAGCTATCTCCTTCGCCCTTGGTCACGATCTGGAAATCGTCAACAATCCAGACAGTGCGGCGACCTTTGATAGCCATCAGGGTCAAAGCTGGATCGATTTACTTCTGGTCCGTAAGTGCGCAGATCGCATAGCTGACTGGATTGTTCAAGACCGAGTGACAACCAGCGATCATAACGCCATGACCTGGACCCTACCAAGGCAGGCCAAGGGCTCGAAATCCTAGGGGAGTCCGCCGTCGGTGGAAACCCAAGGACCTTGGCTGGGACGACTTCCTCCAGGATCTGCAGAATGCAGATTTGGACGTTTATGATTCGAACGCACCAGACTCGGGAGTTGAACATCTTGATTCAGTCCTGGTAGATCTGTGCTTGAAACACCGAAAGCATCGTCCTGCCGCAGGCAAGGAGACGTGTTGGTGGACTCCAGAGTTGGAGGCTCAGAGATCTAGAGTGCGTGCACTGAGGAGGTTGTACAAGCGGACGCTTGACCCGACTCAGAGAGAGAGACGTGAGGCTCTCTTTAAGCGTACGCGGGCGGTGTACAAGAGGGCAATTCTGCAAGCTAAGCGTCGGTCGTTCCGAAAGTTCCTTTCGGACAAGCTTTCTACCGACAAAATCGGTCAAGTCTGTGCAGTGGTGAGAGGCAGGTGGCGTCCTGAAGCTCCAGCTATTCTGGAGTTCCCGACGGGGTGGTGGCATCCACATGGGATGACATCCAGGCAGCCCTTGCGAGACACCACTTCAGACAGGTCGATGAGGTAGTGCAGACAGCGATCGAGAGGCCTGATGACCCGGACTTGTTTGACATCGGAGAGCTAGAGTTGGCTATCGACTCGATGGTGCTCGATAAGGCGCCAGGCCACGATGGATTCAGTCTAGGGATCATCCGTGAGGTCTTTCGCTGGCACCCTCAGTGGTTGCTCTCTTTGTTTAATCACTGCCTTAGAGAGTCCGTGTTTCCGAGAAGTTGGAAGCGGGCGATCGCCATCTACTTTCCTAAGGAGGGTAGAAGTAAGAGCGACCCGGCTTCCTACCGTCCTATCTGTTTACTTCCCGTCGTCGGGAAGATCTTGGACAAGCTGTGCGCAACTCGCCTGATGGCCTTCCTCGAGTCTAACGGCGTACTCGATGGTAGACAATATGGTTTCAGACGAAATCGGTCGGCCATTGATGCGCTCCATGAGGTAGTAAGGTACATTTCGCAGAGTAAGAGAACAGGCCATTTCACCTGTCTCGTCAGCCTCGACATCAAGAATGCCTTCAACAGCGCTCGGCGGGATGACTTGCTTCGCCTTCTGGTGGAGTACGGAGTCCCTCAAGAGCTCCTGGGCTTGATCGATTCTTTTCTTTGGAATAGATCGGTAATTTCGAACGCAGAAGAGCATTACTTCAATGTTGGGGTGCCGCTGGGTTCGTGTCTCGGGCTGGTTCTGTGGCTGGTGTTAATCAATAGCTTGTTGAAACGACTTGGGATTGAGGAGGCTTGGACCGTACTTGTCTTCGCCGACGATATACTCATCCTTGCACGTTCCGTGGCGGTCTACAGGTTCGCTGACATAGTCCAGCGGGTTCTCGCAGAGATTCTCGCGTGGGCTGTAGGATGCAGCCTGGAGTTCAGTTACGACAAGTGCTTATACACTATCATACCACCTAAGGGAAAGATCGATTACGAACCCTCATTACACATCTGGATGGGTGGACACAGGGTTAAGTTTTCGAAACATATCAAGTACCTAGGCGTGGTCATAGATAGGGACTACAGCTGGATGCCTCACTTGGACCTCGTCCGAGAGAAGGCGACCAGAGTCCAGTACAAGCTCACCAGATTGGCAACAGCTACGTGGGGACTCAAGCCTGATGTTCGAAAGGCAGTGTACTCGGTGGTGGTCGAGCGCATAGTCTTGTATGCGGCCCCTATCTGGTACTCCAGCAAAGTGGCTCTTCGTCAGAGACTGCTGAGTATTCAGCGAGGTCTCTTGCTGTGTGTCACCAAGTGTTACAGTACGGTGTCAACCGCTGCGTTGAACGTCTTGTCCGGGGTGATTCCCCTGGACCTCCGTGCTCGCATCGAACGCAACTTCGAGGCCCTCACGAGATGGGGCGAAAGCGTTGATAGACCAAACCTCTCGCCAGAAATGGTAGAGGTCTGGAAGTACCGACCCCAACGACGCTATCCGGGACGAATACCTTGGACGCCGGAGCTCAGACGGAAGTCTCCGTATACTTACTATAAGGACGGTTCCAAGCTGGTGGATGAGAGGGCGGGCTGTGCCTACCACCTCGCCACTAGGGATGGTGTTGTTGCGGAGGGAAAGTTCCGTCTCTCTGATGGGTCGACTGTCTTCGCGGCCGAGGTCCATGCGATCAAGGAAGCGATTGCCGACGCCCTTCGGAGGGGTCTCAGTGAACTCGATATCTACTCTGATTCGAGATCGGTGCTTCAAGCTCTTTACGCTTTGGTGCCTCGGCACAAAGCAGTAGCTGAGATCAGGAATTTGGTTGAAAATACAGGAGTCAGGGTCCATATGCACCGGATTAAGGCTCATGTCGGGTACGCCTGTAACGAGCTGGCCGATTCCCTTGCGAAGGAAGCTGCGTGTCGACCGTCGGTCGACATACTTGTTCCTCTCTCAGGACGTCAAGTCAAGAGGAAGCTCCTTGGCGAGGTTCTTTTGGATTGGCAGCAATGGTGGGACCGATCTGAGGACGACCGGTCGACGTATGCGATCTTCCAGAAGGTCTCCACTCGGAGAATACAGGGTGATTTCTTCCTCAACCAAGTCCTAACGGGACATGGTGCCTTTGGCGACCATCAAGCCCGCTTCTTTAAAGGCAACCCTGCGTGCTTTTGCGGGAACGGGGTGAGTACGATTAGACATTGTGTCTATGAGTGCCCCCTGTGGAAGTCCATCAGGGAAAAGTGCTTCCCGTCTAACTTCCACACTCGAACGCTGACCGATCTTGTCCTTGACAATTACAGCAGGAAGGGTATTGTCGACATCGTTGGCGACCTTTTGACAAGGACATTGGATCGGGTTGGTTGTCGGGCCAATTGAGCTTTCGACTGTCTCGACCGAAGTCTTCGAACGCATGATGATTTGCCAGATCATTCGAACGCAACACTCGTTCAAGAGGAGTCCGAGGCCTCTCGCAGGCGCGATTCGGACGAAGCGACTATACAAGGTTTTCCGGGTTTCCCTTGTACGTAACGAGAATTCGAGTCGCTTTCCTGTAAGTCCTCCCGGAAGGCTGGGCCTCTGGATCAGCGGTTGTTCAGGCAGCTTGTGCTACGGTGCCTGCATGGTTGCTCCAATCGGCTTGTTGGGCGCGGGCGGTGCCGTGTCTGTGGCTGCGGATGGTGAGCGGCCGAGTCCATGTTCCGTGGGCCGGGTGTCCTCGCTTGTCTTCCTGGCCGGCAGCGGGCGCTGTCGTGAGACCGGACGTCACTTGGTTCCTCCTCATTGGAGGTCTCGTGACCTCCCTGCGTGGACCGCATGGAGCCACTCGGCTCTGGATCGGGAAACTCACTCTTTTATCTCTTCCATCGCCTCCTCTCTAACCCTGCCAATTGGCGAATTATGGGATTATGGCAACCCTCTCCCTTCGCTGTTGCTTTTTTTTGCTCGAAACAGAATTTGCGGGAGAGTGTGTGTGTTCGGAGCCAGCGAAGTTTTGTCTTTTTTGAATAAATGGTGAATTCGAAAAAAAAAAGATATAAAATCAAGAGTGTAAATTTTTTTTTAAAAAGGTTAAGGATTTGTCGACCACAATGTAGTCTACATGCGACACAAAAAAGTCCTTATGAAAAGGATTATTGGAGCCAAGATAATTTTTTTTCAAAATAATAATGTTTCATTGCAGGCTCTCTGTTTCATTGCTGAATTTCTCTTCCGTTTTGTGATGTGCTACTGCATTGTAGTGAAAGAACACGTCTTTGTTCTTAACATCTTACCCCTGATTCCCCAAAGGGAAGAAACAGCATTTTTCAAATATGTCTTTTCTTATCAAAATTATATATTTCAAGTGAAGCTATCATGGCAGGGTTCAAAAAAATAAGAGCTCTGGTAAGTGAAGTGCTTTTATTCTTATGAGTGAATCATGATTTATTTTTTCACCCAAAATAAAGAAAGTCTTTCAAGAAGTTCTCTTTGCATTGTTCTATGTGTGTTTATAGTATACCTCTCAAGTTCCAGCAGGTAAAAGTTTTTATTATTTTATTTTTCTTTAAATCTGATTTTTTTCTTCGATGCATATGTTGAAGATTAAAAAACTGTCACGTCTATGAGTCTTTCGCGGCCGAAAACAACGCAAAATCGTACTCAAGTCAAAGTTTCAGTTTCGAATCATTAATATTTTTTTCTTTTGGAACGGCATAAACGTTCCAAGTAAACACAACATTTAATTCTTTATTGGTGCCGCAATCTCGTCGAAAGACATTACAGTTATCAAGATATATTTTACTTTATTATATAAAGGTGATTAAATATATATATATATAAATAGAAATGTTCTCATTTTATTCTACAAAAGCTAATGTATTCTTATCATACAGTACTTATATTTTAAATTTGTTTATCATGTTATTTACTAAAAATTGGTTAAAATAAGTGGTTTCTTTAATATGATTACTATTTTATTTTGATGAAGTTGAGAACAGATGTTGCATACTGTTTGCTGAAGGAGGTGTATCAAAATAACTGGTTACTTTAATATGAATTATTATCTTGTTTTGATAAGTTTGAGAACAGATGTTGCATTTTTTTTTCAACAGAACAATCATAAATTTTACATGATTATACCAAAATCTATTTTTTTTTTCACAAAATTGGGAGATCTGATGCTAAGAAAATTTGGGTCTGATATTCTTGATCTGAGGCTAAAAAAATATGTTAGCATTTTCTTCTTCTCTTTTCTTGTTATATTTTTTAACATATAAAAATGGTGTATGACATAGATGAAATTCGTCATTATTTTAAAAGATGTATCCAATTAAGTATATTTTTTTATGTAACTAATTTATAAACAATATTATTGTGACATTTATTGAGAATTTATTTTAATTTTCTCATCATGCCTTCGAAAGCTAAACTAAATATTGCTATTCTGCCTTTTGATGGGAATCCACAAACTGTAGAATTTTTTTTTTTTTGATCAGTTATCCGATTTACAAGAATTGAATAATTTTTCTGATAAAGAAATTTTTGGTCTTTTTAAATCAAAACTAGAGGGTAGTGCTTTACTCTTCTTTCTTGAAACACAGTCTCAATTCAAGAATGGTAACTTTCAATCCATTCGAAAGGTCGTTTATAGACTATTTCATGCCGACAAAAAAAGCTAACTCTCTCAAATCCCTGCAAAATTTAAAATTAGATTCAAATGAATCAGGTAAAAACTGGATTTCGTCTGGATAAGCAACTTCGGCTTGCGTATCCCAAATTGGAACCAGCTGCTCTAAATTCACTAAAATTCACTCACTTTCTTCAGGCTTTGCCTAAACAGATCAAGAGAAAAATTTTAAAAGAAAATATTTCCACATTTGATTTAGCTGTTGAACGAGCACTTTTTCTACAAGAAATCTATGACTCTCCAACTTCTCGAAATTCCCATAAAACTTTTGATCAAATTTATTGCATGAATAGTGAAAAAGCTGATGAACAAACTCCTGTAAGACGTACAAAGTATAAAATTTACATAAATTCACAAAATGCGTACTCACCATCAGAAACACAAAATGAAAAATCTCATAGATTTAGTAATGTTAAGAGAAAACATAGAACTTATTCACCTTCACCTATCAGACAAAACATTGCGGATAAATATAAAACAAACTTTCGTCAGCAAAAACCTCATCAAAAGCGACCTTTTTTTCAACATAACTTTGACAGATTTTCTCATAAGAAAAATTCTACAGGTTTTTATCACAAACAAAATGGTTATTATATTAATCCAAGTAATGATTTGCTTTGTTACAATGGACACATTTCTTCAGAAGATATTGAGCTACATAGAGCTGTTTTACCTTCGTCACTTAGAGCAAAAGCTTTAAGAATTGCTCATGTTACTCATACTGGAATTTATAAAACTATTGTTAATTTAAAGAAAAGATTCACTTGGAAAACCCTCGTTTCTGATGCAAATTATTATGTCAACTCTTGTGAAATTTGTTTAGTAAACAAAAATCATAAAAAAACACTGCTCCACATTTACCAGCACCACTGCCTACAGCTCCCAATTAAAAAGTTTCGATGGATTTGCTTGGCCCATTGAGAAATCGCCAGTATGTGATGACTGTAATTGACCATTTTTCTCGTCATCTAGAATTATATGCCTTGAATAGCATTCATGCTGAATCGGTTACTAAAGCTCTGTTGGCTTACATTTCTACTCATGGAAAGCCGGAATTAACCCTTACTGATCATGGCTCTCAGTTCACTAGTGATATGTTTTCTTATTTCAACAAAAAGCTAGGCATAAAATTGGAACACAGCTCAGTAGCGCATCCACAAGCTAACGGATTAAGTGAGCGATGTAACACTCAAATAAAGTCATCTGTAAATACAATGGCTTCCCAAGGATTTGATGTTCCAACTGCTTCAAAAATCCATCAATTCATAAACAACGCTACGCCTCATCCAGCTACAAAATTCACTCCAAATCTTCTTCATTTCGGAAGAGAGGTAAATGATATTTATGCCAATTATAAAACCCAATCTTCCTGGAAAATTATTAACACAGCTTATGAAATTCACAAATTAATGGATGTTATTGAAAAAATATACTATCAAGCTTACAAAAATAACGAATCTGCTAGACAAAAAGTATACCAGAAATCAAGGGAAAAGATAAAATTTGCTAATATCAAAGTTAATGATATTGTTTATGTAAAATTTCCTAGTGTGTTTAACAAAAAAGTATAAGGCCCTTACAGGGTAAAGAAAATAATTTCACCTGTACTTATTCAAATCCAAGATTGCAATAATAATCAAGCATCACCAATGTTGATCCATACTAACAGAATCTTGAAACTTCAAAAAAGAAATGAAGCATTGCAGTATCCTTCGGATTCTTCAAAAGGTGCAACACATGATCAAACAGCTGTTGATAGTGCATCTTCTTCTCCTCTGAAACAACATTTCCTACTCAATTTTGATTCTGCTTGTAATACATCTCTTCAAATTCCCACCTCTTCTAAGTGCCAACAAACATCTTCGAATTCATATAATTCAGTGCATTCACAGGCATCTTGTGATAAAACTCCCACTGCAGTTATAAACAAATCGACTCAAAGCAAAGATCATTATGATCTTCGCCCTCGCACACATAAACAGTATAAAATATAAACTAATCTTCATTTTTTAGGATGACTTCAACGTTGTTACAGAATCTAATCCATGCTAGCTCGATTAGATTGTCGGAGATGAAGATTGACTGTTTATTTATTTATTTATTTATTATTTTTTGCTTACTTCTACCAAAGCTGCAGGCAGCATTTGTGTATTTTTTTAAAAGTCATCTTCTCCTTGAAGCAATCGAATTGTCATCCTGCAAAAGTATGTAAATTTTAAATTTGTTTCTGTTCACTGTATTTATCATCGAAATATTTTCTTCAGAACCATAGTTATTTTTTATATTTATGCTTAATCTGATATATAAAATGTACTGGTACTTTTAAACTTTCAAAACCTTTAAATTCAATAGTTGGTTTAAATAATGAGAAATAATTTGTCTTCAATATAATAGTTGAAAATATTATGTCATTGATTGAATTATTTTGATAAATGTTTATTCTAAAAAAAAATAAATAAATTGTTATTGATATAAGGTAAAACATGAGTGCTCATGTCATCAATTTCCCTATTGTGACTTTTATAGTAATTCAAATGTTAATTTTTCATTATTTACAGTTTATGCATGCTCTAACATCTAACCTCTTTTAACATCTCAAAGAAATAATGATAAAAATTGTACATACTAATGCTTCTACTTGTATTTTTGGTATATTGTAAAAAAATGATTGAGAATAAGTATCTCTGTGTCTCTAAGTGTTTAAAAGTTAAACAAAAAGATTTTGTATATATAATAATTATATACTTTGGATCAAAAGATGTTTTTTAAGTCATTATATATATATATATATATATATATATATATAATCATCATCATCATCATCATCAACCGTTTTCGATCCACTGCTGGATGTAGGTCTCCCCCAGATTTTTCCAATGTTTTCTGTCTAGTGCTTTCGTCATCAAATTTACACCAGCCACTTTTCTAATTTCGTCACTCCATCTTACTTGTGGTCGTCTTCTTGGTCGTTTTGCATCTCTGGGATACCACTGTAGTATATTTGTGCTCCATATATTGTCTTGTCTTCTTGCAATGTGCCCAGCCCATTTCCATTTTAGCTGCTTGATTCTTTCAAGGATGTCAAAAACTTTTGTTTGATTTCTTATCCAGGTTATCCTCTTTCTGTCTCTTCTAGTTATGCCTAGCATACATCTTTCCATGCTTCTCTGAGTTGTTTGTAATCTTTGTATCATCCGTTTTGTTAGTGTTCATGTTTCTGCTCCGTAGGTTAATGCAGGTAAAATACATTGATTAAAAACTTTTCTTTTCAAACAAAGAGGCATATTACTCTTCAGAATAATACTGTTCTTCCCGAAAGCACTCCACCCATTTTTTATTCTTCTATTGATTTCATTCAAGATACTATTATCCGATGATATTTCCTATGCTAGGTACACATAACTATGCACTTCTTTAATCTCAGTGTTCTTGTAGACAATTTTCTTTTTTGATGTAAATGAATTAAACATCACCTTAGTCTTTTCTAAATTTATTTTTAATCCCACATTGATGCTAGCTTCTGCAAGATCTTTTAGCATAATTTCCAATTCTTCAGGACTGTTACTGAAAATTACAATGTCGTCAGCAAACCGGAGATGACTTAAAAATTCTCCATTTATTCTAATCCCTTTGTTTTCCCAATCCAGCTTCTTGAAGATATTTTCTAAGACAGCATTAAAAAGCTTGGGTGAAATGGTGTCTCCTTGTCTTACTCCTCTTCCGAGCTTGATCTTCGCTTTTCCTTTATCTAAACGGATGGTTGCTGTTGCTTTCTTGTAAATCTTCTTTATGATATTGATGTAAGGTTTGTCTATACCAATGTCCTCCAGAGAATCTACTACTGCTGATGTGTAGACGGAATCAAAAGCTTTTTCATAATCAATAAATGCAAGGCAGAGAGGTAAATTATATTCTTTATGCTTTTCTATGAGTTCCCTTACTGTTTGGATATGATCCATTGTGCTGAATCCACTTCGGAATCCTGCTTGTTCTCTAGGTTCAGCTGAGTCCAGAGCTGATTCAAGTCTTGTCGTTAAAACTTTGGTGAAAATTTTATAAATCACGGACAGTAAGCTGATCGGACGGTAATTTTTAACGTTTTCCTTCTCTCCTTTCTTATAAAGTAGTACCATCACAGCATTATTCCAATCTTCTATTACATCTGACCTTTTGAGACATTTGGAAAACAGTAAGGAGAGCCTTTTTGCAAACTCTTCTCCTGCTTCTTTGATAAGGTCAATTGTAATTCCATCTTCTCCAGGGCATTTACCTTTTTTCATAAATCTAATAGCTTGTAAAACTTCATCTGTCATCACTGGGATTATCTCTTCAGATTCTGTTAAAATTTCTCGTTGATCGTGTACGTATATATATATATATATATATATATATATATATATAAACAAGTATTTATTATTTTACAGATAAAACATGATCATATGTTATTTACAAAGGTTTGAATATTTGAATTAAACATGCGCAATATGTATTCAAGATATTATAAATATTTTGTGTGATAATTTTTGTAAACTGACATTATTCAAGTTATGTAGTGGATTGATATATTTATTTAAATACTTTTATGAGAGTTTAAATATCCTCTCTTTGCCTTTTTGTTACTTTGAAAGTATTATTGTTGAAGAATAGTTTTTTTCTGAGAGTTTAAATATCCTCTCTTTGGAATTTACCTTTATTTACTTTGAAGGTGTTGTTGTTGAATTGCATGAAATTAAAAATATTCAATTAACATAAGTTGATATATTAGAAAATATTGTATGTATATGTATATATTTTTTTGAGAGTCTAAATATTCTCTCTTGACCATTTGTATACATTTTTAAATTTCTATCATGGGAAAATTATCAAGTGGGGAATTTATTGAATTTAATATGATTACCGATTTGTGTCATTTAATATCATTTGCTTATATGTACAGTATTACAAACCTTTTTCTTTTTAATATATGCTGATTATATATGTATGTTTTTATTATACGCAACAATTTTTATATATGCTAGTGTTAATTTATATTGTTGTACTTACAATTGCACAACTTAGTGAAGAGACTATCAAAGAAAGACTGTTTACTGTCTGCAAATACATAGACTTTTACCAACTCTATTTTGAAACAAGATATATCCTTTTAGCCTTCAAACTTAGTTATTTTAGATGTTTTACTTTTTAATATTTGCTAACTTATCATGCATTATCATGTGAACTGCGACTATGATAGTAATTTTTTTTATTATTGAATGTCATATAAAGCGATTATTGATATTCATGTGATTCTTATTAGTTCATTTATCTTTTAAGATTCTTTTATATGTTCATTGTGCATACTTTAGAAAATATTGTCTCGATGTAAAAATTATTGAATTTGTCCATCTCACCAATATTTTCTCTTGGGGAGGCCAGGGTAATATGTTGGGGTTACTCACAACCACTGCCATATTTTTATTCAATTTAATTTATCAGGCATTTTTTTAATCTTTATTCATTTATTATAAAAATTCGCATTCTAAAAATTTATTTTAATTCTCGCCTTTTTAAACTTTCCTGTAAAGTTTCTTTTCTTACGTAACTTTTCGTCTATTTCAAAATGATAAAATGATTTCGAATTTGATATTTCCGGCTGTAGTTTGTTCTAGAACATTCTCAAATATTCCTGGGGGATGTACTTCCGTTTTTTATAACCCCTCGCACCGTCCAGTCGGATTCAATTCTGCTGATGCGTAATTTAAAATAGGTGAATACTTGTCTACTTTATTGGCTTCATATCTTTCAGGTGCTATAAAATTTTAATCTTGAAAATTCAATTTCCCTATCAGTATTTAATCGTTTGGCATATTTCTTCCATCGCCTCCTCTCTAACTCTGCCAATTGGCGGATTATGGGATTATGGCAACCCTCTCCCTTCGCTGGTGCGTTTTTTTTTTTTTTTTTTGCTCGAAACAGAATTTGCGGGAGAGTGTGTGTGTTCGGAGCCAGCGAAGTTTTGTCTTTTTTTGACGACGGAATAAATGGTGAATTCGCAACAAAAAAAAAAAAAACGATATAAAATCAAGAGTGTAATTTTTTTAAAAAAGGTTAAGGATTTGTCGACCACAATGTAGTCTACTTGCGACACAAAAAAAGTCCTTATGAAAGGGACTATTGGAGCCAAGAGAATTTTTTTCGAAATAATAATGTTTCGTTGCAGGCTCGAGAATTTCTCTTCCGTTTTGTGATGTGCTACTGCATTGTAGTGAAAGAACACGTCTTTGTTCTTAACATCTTACCCCTGATTCCCCAAAGGGAAGAAATAGCATTTTTCAAATATGTCTTTTCTTATTAAAATTATATATTTCAAGTGAAGCTCTCATGGCAGGGCTCTAAAAAATGAGATCTCTGGTAAGTGAAGTGCTTTTATTCTTATGGGTGAATCATTATTTATTTTTCACCCAAAATAAAGAAAGTCTTTCAAGAAGTTATCTTTGCATTTTCCTATGTGTGTTTTTATTATACCTCTCAAGTTCCAGCAGGTAAACGTTTTTATTATTTTATTTTTCTTTAAATCTGATTTTTTTCTTCTATGCATATGTTGAAGATTAAAAAACTGTCACGTCTATGGGTCTTTTGCGGCCGAAAACAACGCAAAATCGTACTCAAGTCAAAGTTTCTGTTTCGAATCATTAATATTATTTTCTTTTGGAACGGCATAAATGTTCCAAGTAAACACAACAATAGGATCTAGTATAGTAGATTTTTTTTCCTATACTTTGAGAAATTAAAAAAAATATGGAAGAATCTCCACATTACAAGTATTTTCTAAAAGCGCTTAGAGAAATTCATATCCCTCGACAATGGATAGGCAATATTAAAGTCCGGTCGCAGATTGAAAATCCTTCTCACTGGTCGGCGAACGGTACTCCTAAAAAAAGACGCTCTAAAAGCGCGGACAATTCAAAATTTTCTCAGTCAGATTTCGATAGCTTCGGAGGTAACATAAAATCGGAATCGAAATGGCTGGATTATCCGAGGAAGCGAAAAAAAATTGGAAAATTATTACTATAATGTAGAAGATCCCGGATCATTTGGTGGCGTAGCTATATTATCCAAATCAAGCTGTGTTCCGATAAAAATTGTGAAACAATGGCTTCGATCTCAAGATACTTATAATTTACATAAGCCCGTACGCTTTAAATTTAAAAGACATAAAGTATTGGCTTTTGGTATCGGAGAATGCAATGCGATTTAATGGATATGTTAAAATTTTCAAAATATAATCGAGGTATAAAATTTAATTTAGTAGCCGTTGACGTGTTCAGTAAATATGGTTATGCCGTACCGTTAAAGAACAAAAACTCAGACTCCATATTAGAAGGATTTAAAAAATTATTTAGAAAATCAAAGTTTCCCGTTAATCTCCAATCTGATTTAGGTTTAGAATTTCTGAATAGGAAAGTCCAAGATTATCTGAAACGTCATAAGATTCACCATTATTGACATTAAAATAAAAGTTCAAAGAAATAAACAATAAAAATGCAGTATTTTCTAATATCGCGAAAAATATACAAGCATTAGAATTAGAAAATTATGTGTCCTTTAATTATGAACGCTTAAAAAACATATTAGAAATAAAAGTATCTAGTATGCAGAGTTATCGATAACCGATGAAAAAGCAGCATCATTTTTGCGCATGTTAAGACAACATAAAGATACCATCGTAAAGGGAAAGCAAAAATTTTTAGTCGATCCGCTCGTGCAACTCACAGATGGAGAATTTGTCGATTTACAAATCAAAGAATATCCTGAAGAATTAGTTCTTGAAAGAGAAACAAAAGATTTGCGTTTGAATGTGGGAATGTATAAATCACCCGAAGTATTTTTTAAACAATTTGAACATGTGACTTTAAGATAACTGTCGTATTTAAGAGTATTGTAAATCGTCCCTGAAAATTGCGAAATAAAATTAGGGCGAGGATTTGCGGACATATTAGGATTTGTAGAAGATTTTTTTTCCCTATCGGGAATTACATTAGTAAATATCCTTTGGAATTGGATGCTGGAATTACCGAAATTTTTGTCTATACAGACCTGATTGAGTCGCATCGCGTAGGCGATTCATGTGCGCCGTTGTTGAGAATTATTCCGTGTATGGATGAAAAAAATCAACAAATTGTAAAACACTACGAAACACCTCTTTATTTTCCGCTCCGAAAAAAATTTATAGATACTATAGAAATAGAATTCAAAACAACCGCGGGTAAAAATATTACTTTTACAGGAGCAAAAACATTTGTTATTCTTTCGTTTCGACGCAAGAAACTATAAATCGAGCTGTCTTCTTTCAAACTTTATCATTTTAGTCATGCATTTGAATGCTAAAGACTGCGAATTTTATTACTGCTCCCAAGCGGGCGGAGGCGGAAATTATTTTCACGGAATACCACATCAGAGAGGATATGGTTTTTTTCTCAGATTTACGTTGCTTCATAATTCCGCTGGCTTTAAAAGCGGGACGTTATTTAGGAAAACAATTATTTCAGACGGGTAAAAACGTTATCGGTGACATTTTGTCTGGTGCATCTTTCCGAGATTCGGTGCGAAACAGATTGCGAGAAACTAGTACAAAGATAAAAGACGACGTATTTCAAAAATTACAATAGCAGGGAAGCTGTATAAGAAGGAAACGTCCAAAAAGAAAACGACAGACGCAGACCAAACGCTGTAAAAATACGACGCACAAGGACATTTTCAATCCGTAAAGTCGCTAATAAAAAATAAATCATGGAAAAGGAGAGCGTTGTTTGTTTAAAGTCAGAACTCGATCTTTTCAACACCTCTGCTATTCAGTTAGGCATAAATCACTCGTCTTTTGTACAGATTCATCCTGTATCATCGCTGACAGATAAAACACCTATTGAATTTTATATCAGTGATAACGGAGAATATTATTTAGATTTGGCACACACCATATTACATCTGAGAATTCAAGTTAAAAAAATGGTGGAAATTTAGCTGCTCAAGATGTCGTCGCGCCTATTAATTATATATTTAACACTCTATTTTCCGAATGCGCAGTGTTTTTAAATGATAAAAAAGTATCTTCTCAAGTGAACTATCCTTACAGAGGCATTTTAGAAAGCATATTATTCACCTCCAAATCGAGACAAGACAACATCTTAAGTTCAGCTTGTTTTTTCAAAGATACTGCATCGTTTCACGACACCATTGCTGATAATTCTAGCGACACGGGATTTAACACTCGCCGTGATTTATGGAAGCTGAGTAAACCCTTGGATTTAATCGGAGCGCTTCATTTCGACCTCGCTAATCAAGATAAAATCTTCATTAACGGAGTTGATGTACGTTTAAAGCTGGGAGGAGCAAAGAACGCTTTTGTTTTAATGGTAAATGAAACTAATTTTAAAATTCATATTTAAGCGGCTAGTCTTTACGTACGCAAAATAACCGTATCTCCTTCTATCATGATCGCGCAAGAAAAAGCATTGGAAAAAGGAGTCATTAAGATGCCTATCAGACGAGTGGATGTTAAAAGTTTTACGTTGTCAAACGGATTACAATCTACCACAATAGCAAATGCTTTTAGGGGTCAACTTCCTATCAGAATAATATTAGGATTCGTCTAGAATACTGCTTTTAATGGCGATTTAAAAAAATGTCCATTCAAATTATCACATTACGATGTTAATTACTTATGCATATTGAACGGTAATCAGATGATCCCTGCTAAACCTTTTCAACCCTCTTTCGAATCTAATTTGTATGCCCGTAGTTATTTCAGTCTTTTCACAGATTTAAACCGTTATCATATTGTTGCTAACATCAACATCACTTATTCCGAATATAAAAATAGTTATACTCTATACGCAATAGAGATGACACTAGACTTGGCTGCCAGCGAAAACCACGTTAACATAAATAAAACTGGAAATATCGCAATCGATATAAAATTTTAAAAACCACTGCCAGAGACAGTCAATCTAGTGGTTTACTCCAAGTTTAGAAACCTTCTTGAGATTGATCGTTCAAGAGGAGTGGTCACAGACTATTAATTTAAAAAATGGAAAAAGTTTTGAAATTTGCGGAAAATGAAGTAATTAACAATGTCAAACACTGTCCTTCAATTGATCAAATGTTCAAGACGGCTGCCGAAGAAGTATTTTGCGATAAATTCAAAGTCACACGTATCGGTTTCTTTATGGCTTTTGTCGAAAAATGGATTGAAGCACATCCCGAAACAAAAACTGTAATTTATGAAGATTTTTTTTAAAGTTTTGTATTTTTATTTAAAACTTTAATTTTTTTCCCAATAAACAATGAATTCGGAATCTATTTATCGTTATGCATGTAGCGACGCGGCCATCCGAAAAACATTTGGTGGCGTATTTGCAAGTGATTTATTACCACAAAGTTTTCAACATTTGTTATCAATCTAGACCCACACACCTTGCCGGGTTCGCATTGGATAGCAGTTAAATTTAATTGCTAAAATAAAGGTGTTTACGTATTTGATAGTCAACCTCCGACAAATTCCCATATTTTATCTTTTTTGAAAAGAAATGTACATACAATCTATTACAACGAACAGTGTTTTCAAGAAAAATTTACGGATACATGTGGACATTTCTGTCTATATTTCTTGTACAAGTATGCACGATTTCAAAATTTAGATCTCAAAGAAAATGGCAAAAAACGAAATGAAACTATTGTTACCTTGTTTGTTCGTCAGAATTTTAAGCGATAACCCTGTTGCCGATTTAATCACCGTCGAAGAAAATAACAGAAGTGTGTGTCGTTTATAAATATGTCATCCGCCCATAAACATGCATCATAAACGAGCTGATCATGGAGCGTTACGGATGGATCGTCACTGATGTCGAACAGAACAGCTGTTTTCCTACGAAAAAAAAATAACTGTCGTAGAAATACATCATATATTTTTTAAAAATTTGGACGACTGTGTTCGCAGCGCATTATTTTACGACGGGCCTGACGAAAATGACAAACGTCGATATTTGAAAATTTTGAAGATTTCGGATGTAGTCAGCCATATTCACAAATTGAATAATAATAATTTTTATGGTTATTTTTATATAAGATCTAAAAAAGAATGCAATGTGGAAAAAAAATGTTTGTTCTCTGAGTGTTCCACATTGTACGATAATATGCTTGATTGTGTGACTGCTCAAAAGTGTTTCGAGAAGCTGAGTTCACAAGATGAAACTGATTATGACAAAATAAAACTCGCCTACTTCATGCTGTTGCAAGACGATGATTTTTTATTGGAACTCCATCGATCGACTGATTGCAGGAAACCTCAATAAAATTACTTTACAATATCATTGTATTCGTTCACTTATAATGAATTATGAAGAAGAAAATTTGTTAAACTTACACTTACCTATATTTAAAGAAACTATACAAAATCAATACACTGATATATTAATATCATTGATGTAAAAAAAGGTAACAGACATTATAAACTTTTTTTCGAATATATATCTTGCATCATTTTTCATATTTCTGCACCCATTATCGGAATATCCTGATAATGTATTTTTTTCTTTTGAAATTTATACTCCTGCGAGAGTTATCTATATTGCACATGTGTATGCTTAAAAAAAATCAATAAATTTTTTTTTTAAATCATCAGTGTTTTTGTTTACTAAGAAAAAAAAATAAACATACATATACATATGTATTTTTTCCCCTAACAACAAGAAAAAAAATAGAAATTAAAATTACCTGATATGAATTCGAGCAGTATAAAATAACAAACTTTTTTCTACAAAAACATCAACATACAAATACCCTTGATTTAAAGTGAAAATAACAAAATTAAATACTTACCTATGTTTATTAATAAACCGCTTTTTCTAAAGAGTCACAAAATACGTTTTAAAAAATTCTTACCAAAAGTCATTTTTTGTATTTTTTTCTTTTTCACGCTCGACGAAAATATAACATCGACGCGAATGATTTATCCTACAGTCGGTCGAAAAGTGAAACTAGATATCGTGTACACTGGTTTCATCCTAGTAAGCAACTGTGAGACATGGTTCTCTCTTTTTCTTATTCAAATACATCATCGTTCTTTCATTTAAAGTTAAAACATTGAAAATTAAACACTTACCTCTTACAAAAAAATTCTAAATTACTTTTAAAATAAAAAATACTTACCCAATAAAACTTAAATGAATCTAATACTGGATTGGAAAAAATCAATGTCGTGGCCGACTTTTTTAATCCTGCAATCAATCAATAGGTGAAAACTAGATATTTTAAATCATTACTATCATTCTAATGACGAACTGCAGGACAACAAGTTCTTTCTTTTAATTTAAACATTTTTCTCTTGGCCCAGAAAATTAAACCAAATAAAAATAAATAAACACATACCTGTTATGTTTTTGACATCCTAGTTTTAATGAAAATTTACTTTGGAAAAAAAAATACTTACCAAACAGCGTCGATTATTGGAAGAAACTGTTAAATTTGGTAATCCTGCAGCCAGTCAATAGATGCAAAAGGCTAGATATTTAAAACCACTAGCATCATTCTATTGAACAACTGCGGGACAGAGGGTTTCCCCTTCTATTCAATCATATATTACAACATCAGCTTCACATTACAATATTAAAAAAGAAACATGCATAAAAATGTAATTCTAAGGTAATAGTTTTACAGTGGGTTGCCAAATTATTAGGGACAGTCATGCTTTTTTGCTAGTTTTATACTTTGGGTGCACTTGACTGCTGTTCTAAGTGGTTTAAGTGTTGCAGGAGTGTATTTTACAGTTGTCAATGCTTCTATAATTCAACTTTTAAGAACTTTTAATATGTTAAAAGGTTTGTTTGCTTTCTATAACTATTTTAAGAAGGGGGTAGAAGCTGAGTATTTTACACACGCAATAGTGGAAAACGCTTTTCTTTAATTTAAACAAAATTCTTTGGGCTTTTTTGAAAAAGTTAAGAATTATATGTGAGTATTATGTTTCTTTTACTTATTAAATATTTGTTTTTTGTGAAATTATTTATGATTTTAATTCCTTTTTTATTTTTATTGATTTCAGTATGGGTTGCGGGGTTAATTTGTTCCCTAAGAAATAAATCTGGATAAAAACCAGCCACTTTCGCCCAAACAAAAAGGTAAAAGGGGAAGAAAACGTATAACATCTCCACATACCGATAGAAAAATCAGGGATATCTGTTTAGGAATCATAAAGAAAAAGGTGAGACTCCTTACTCACACTATTCAAGAATCTGGAATGCCAGTTTTTTAGAGAAATGTGCAGTGGAGATTAGCGGAGGAAGGGTTGACAGGATTTTCTTTGCCCAGGCAAGAAACCGAAATTGACTGAAGCACCTTGCCTAGGCCCGTGAACACCACCAGGAGACATTTGATGACGGTAGTAAGGTGAGTTGTTAAGATAATTATTATTTATGTCATTGAAAATCATTTATTTCTAAAGTATTAACAAATTTAATTTTTTTCAGGTGCTTTTCTCAGATGAATCAAGCTTTGAGATTTTAGATGATAAAAGCAGCTTTGTCAGGCGACGCCCAGGCAAAAAATATCGCCCTGACTGCATCGTGGAGCGTGTTAAACACGTTGATAAAGTGATGGTGTAGTCTGTCATAAGCGCTAAAAGAGTTGGATGCCTCTACATTGTCTAGGGAATCATGAAACAAGAAAAGTACAGGCAAGTTCTGGAAACTCAGCAGCTTCCACAAATTGAAGAATGGTTCCCAAGTGGTGAAGTGTTTATGTTTATGCATGATTCAGTGCCTTGTCATAAAGCTAGAAGCATTACAAAATTTTGGGATGACCACAATATCCCAGTTTTACCTTGGCCTGGCTATTCACCTGACATGAACCGCATAGTAAGCTTATTGAAGATCCCCAAGGCAAAGTCGCCAAAAATATGATTACAACCAAGGTACAACTCATCGAAAAACTAATAAATGCATATCATGACAACCCTGAAAAAAAGAAAAAGTGCCAGAAATTCCGATGAGAGCGTGACGAGATGCATCAAAGCGCTCCTTGAAGCTAAAAGAAATGTCACCAAATATTGATATTCTTTACTTAACATTGGTAAATTGACTGTATTATATTTTTGTTGGTTTTTTTTCATATAATATTACGTGAATACTCAAACTATAACAATAAAGCTTTTTTAACTTTAAAACAGTGTTTTTTTTTTCAAATTATATCCTAATATTTTACAAAAAACCTATATTTCATGACTGTCCCTAATAATTTGGAAACCCACTGTAATCTAAGTAATGAATGAGACATAATTTTAACAGTTTCACTTTTTTGTGGAATTTTGTGGCAAGACAAGATAATATCTATCAGTAATATGTAAATAACAGTTGTTTATATGAATGATGAGTGATACATTAACTTTGAACAATAATTCTAATATATTAAAGGTATTTAAAAATTAACTCAATATCAATGTTTAAGCATACAAATTCAGTATTTAAAAAAATAATAATAAAATAATGCTAGCTCTTAGTTCGTTTTATAGGAAATTTAAAAAATAGCTAAAATTTAAGTAACATTTTACAATATCGTGAAATGATAAATAAAAATCATAAGTTGTTAAAACAAAAATAAAAAACAGAAGCTTTTTTTCGCTTACACATTATTTATTAATCATTCTCAATAGTTATAAAAATATAAAATTTTTGAAAACTACAGAATATCAACTATTTTAAATGATTAGACAAAGTTTGCTTTTTTTCACTTATGCATTTTAATCAAATGTTGAATAAATTTGCTGACGACATCAAATGTTTTGTTACAGTGATTACATTGAAATGACTTGTAATGAATTTTTTTATGAAATAAAAAATCAAGAACGAAGTAAAATATGACACTATAGTGTTTACACTTATATTCCTTTCGACGATGAATTTTTTGTATGCTTCATTTAAGCAGATTTTGTTAAAAAGGAGTAAAAACAATTTTCATAATCATGAAACGTTTTTATGAGTTTGTCGTGTGACATATCTAAATTCCTTAATCAACCGTATCTATCCTTTTAAATATTAACTTTGTCTATGCCTCCATTTCTTTAATAGCGTTTGTTTTCTGGCCATCGTGCGTTCGCGCGCACTTCTCTTTCCCTTGGCGCACTATTGGCGTGAATTCGACCCTACCTTATGGTAACCCGTTTTCCCGCGCGCTTAGAATCTCTCTCCCGTTTTCTCTCTTCAGTACGCAGTGATCAGTCGGACCGATAAGTAGCTTTTTTGCGTGCTCAGAGTTCCGCGTTGGGGGCTGTGGCCTCTCGTGCAGTGCCGATAATGGCCTCTCGAGCAGTGCCAGATATAGCCTTCCAAACAACGCCTCTTCCTTTAACAGTCTCATCCAGTCTTACATTAAATAATTCAGCAAACAAATCGCCATACTCCGGATGTCCAAAATGCCTATGTAGATTCCTACTGCCATTACCTCCACGACAGTTGTCAGGTACAGAACTTAGCCATTTTTTCGGGTTCTACACAGAAGTCTGCTCTGAAAGAGATCATCAGAATGAAAGCCATAGGATCCTACCTGTCCTAGAAACTCCAATAAAATATTTGTTAAGTCAAGCTCTGATGTTTTCTGTCCTTTTCTCACAGCACAGAGGTAATGTTTTATTATTACTCTATTAGTAAAGAATTACTCCTCACCTGGCCGTTATTGCTTTACACGACGTAGCCACAACAATCAACAATGCTACTGGACAATTGTGTTCACCTTGAACTATTTTTATGATTCATTACATAACTTTAATTAGTCAATACGATCACGCCTTTTTTTAAGGAAACGGAACCTTTACATCGTAACAAATGGCGCTACGTGACCAGCGCACATTTTAGTGCGGTCATTTATATATGGAGTAATCACAGATAAACTGTCTATGTGTATAAAATAAACATTTTTGAAGATTCATTTTTGCATACTCATGCAACTTTCACAAAGTTTTAATTTTCTATTTAATACTTACAGATGTATTCAGATAAAATTTTGATGAATTTCTGTACGCAAACCACGTGATTCAAACACGTTTTTTTTTTCATATGTATTTATGCAAGAAAACTGCCAGTATTGATTATATATGTTTTAATAATGTTGTAATACGTTTTTTATTTTTATGAAAATATAATATTTGTGAATATTGTGAGATGAAAATTTTCAGAGTGCACGTGTTGCAATATTTTTTTTGCCAAAGTTCGATTTTTTTCTTTATTATGTTATTTTTCTGAAAATAACCACCTGCATTATTAAATATAATGCCTTTCAATAGATTTCTTTTATAATCATCAAAAAATACCATTATTTTACGGCAGATGCAAATAGATTTCGAAATGAAATCGTATCGATGTTTTTAAGCACATGTGTGTATTTTTTTTATCTTATGCAATCAGTAAAAGATATTTACATCTCATGGAGATTTTTCTATGAAATAAGAAAACAAAATAGAATTATATGTTGTAAATTTTTTTTAAAATATTAATATTTGGTCAAGTTTGACAGTATTTTAAATTATGTGCTTCAATTTTTTTTTCTCTAAAAAAAAAAAAAAATATACTAATGAGTTGAGGAATGCTTTGAAGAGCATTTAAAAAAAATGTCAAAGTTTAATATTGTGCATTAAATATTTTTTTTTCAATAGTAACCAGTGGCCCATTTTTTATGGATAAATTTGTTATTCACCTCTTGCATGATTGGGGTACATGCAATGTGATTTTTATTTGTTACACTGAAATAGGGATAGGTGTAAAAATATTTCAACATTTTTTGAAATCTTGCTAGTCAAGAATTGTGTGTTGTCTGTACAACCACTTCATTAATGCCAAGGATCTTTTGACATTATTCTTCTTTTATAAAGAAGAACCTCTTTTCAACAATAGTTAAAAAAAAAAAATACAAATAAATAAATATGAAATATGTTATTTTAAATGAAGCACTATCTACAATTTTTATCTCATGTGCTAATCTACTTTGTTACCGTTTTGTACAAAATTTGTACTGAGTGTTTATGTACAAGAGTTTTTCTCTTTTTCTCACTACAATAGTAATAAGTATGAACTATAGTCTCATCTCAGTGGTTATATTCTATTCACATTGTTTTTCTCTTCTATGTATATGCCAAATATAAGTAAACTCATGTATAAAAATTTAATGAAAATCATTTTTTTTAACTAATTTTTTTTCCTTCATCTGGTGAACTCATACACCATAGTATAATGAATGTGCAAAAATCTTAGAATCCTTATTACCTGAAAATCAAAGCAGCCTCAAGTGTTAAAATTTTCTTTTATAATATTTATTTTATTCCTATATATAGTTTTTTTTCAGCTCTTCAGATATAACACAACATCTGTAACCAGTTTTTTTTTGTGATATTGTTGTCATAATAGTGTGTCTTAAACTTTGAAATTTCTTTTCAATTTACAAAATAGTTATTTTAGTTTTGCCTTATGTATGCAGAATGCAATGTTAGTGTGTACTTTCAGTTCTAGTGGTGACCTAACTTGCGTCACATTTATATATTTCATGCATTTCTGTGGGATATTGCAAAGCGTTTTAAAAATCTATTTTGTTATCTTAGTGTGAATTTTTATCACATTTAGTTACTTTTTATTTAATTTTTTTTCACAAAATGCAATAGGTGACATTTAAACTTTTCTTTAATGCATTTTATGTGTTTAAGTGTATTTTTGTTTGGTATTTCAAAATTTTATTTAATTATGTAACAATCAATAGATATTCTCTTCACTTGATTGTTCCCTGGCCAGGAGGAATCATATGAAAAGATTTATCATTCATGCTTGGTTTTCCGGTGCTAAGTAATGAGTGTTATGCTAAATAATAGGTGTTATTTATTTCATTATTTGTTTCATTTTATATGTACTTTCAGTTAAACAATTTAAATATTCCTAAAATTTGAAATACCCAATTTTTTTTCATGTTGTTCTATTAGCTGAATGAAACTTTTACTTTTAAGCAAATGTGCTTACAATACTGCAAATTTCAGTCAATGTGTAATCTTTGCACAGTCAATTTTTTTTCTTTTTTGCAATTTCATTTAATTCAGTTTTTTTTCTTTTACGATTTACATAATTTTGGTCAGTCTTGCTTAGTTTTTGGTTAATATTGCATAGTCATTCTTTTAATTGCTAAATGCAATTGTTTCAAATATTTGCAAATAAGGTATATGCAGCTTTTTTCTCATATTCAATTTTTTTCTTATGTTTTCATAATTGTTTGTAAACATTCTTTGGCATTGCATGATCTTTCAATCACATTAACTTTTATTTTCGTGTATTGTAAATATGTATATAGGTCTTGATTTTGTCATTGTGATTCGCCCGAATGCATTGGGATAACGTACCACACCCTGTGTATTCCTTTTTATTCACAATAACAGTTTTTTTTTCTTTTGAATGGTATCAGCCCGCACTGTGATAGGTTTTTAGGGACTTGGCCTTCACATTGTGCCTTTTATGTGCCATTCATTCCTTATGTGTACTCAGTTGGTGTGATTTCTTCATGCACATCTTTCACAATTTCAATAGGTTTCCATTTTTTTTCTTTTATATCACCTTCATTAAACAAAAATACGGAACTTACCTTTTTCAGTTAATTTCATTCCATTTCATGGTGTTTGATTCATCATTTTTGTCATTTAGATTTGACTTGAGTTTTCAGGAGTACTCTTGTCAAGCGACAAATGACATCTGATGTTATTGAAGTCAGTTCGCTGATTTTGTTTTTTTACTTACCTAGTAATTCTTTCTACTTAGTGTTTTGAAAATTTATAGTAACTTTGTTTACTGTTTCAACGGGAACAAAATAGAATATTGATGCAGCTGGCCTGTATCATGTTTCAAGTTCTTGTGTTAATGCATTTTAAAATGTGAAGATACTAGGATTCCATTCTTTTATTCCACTTATAATAGTTAAAAAAAAAAATTAGCTGCTTCTTTGTTGGTACTACTTTTGAACTGTGCTCTATACCATACTATATTTTTACTACGTTGAATAATAACTTTACTCGCAGTTGTTACTTTGTACTTGGTAAAATTTCTTTAAATCATTCAATTTTTTTTTTAATTATATATGTAAAACAAAATTCTTGGCATTAGGTCTGTGTTATATTGTATCTATTTTCAATTTTTTTTATAAATTCTAGGGATGACTTTATGTCGCATTTAAAAATACTTGACTGCAACGATAACTTTTAAGTTTTGGTATCATATTTTTTTTAAAAAAAGGGATTCTAGCAAAATTCTAGTGATGACTCAGTGTCATATTTAATAGTCATAATAGATTTGTATAACTTTATGAAACATGTTTTAGTCTTGTTTCATTTTTTTTCCATTTATGCAAAAAAATGTATACAGATATCTGGCATCAAACTGTATTCAACCATTCTTTTCATGACTTTGTCATATTTTTGTTATCATAGTAATGATGCATATTGGTATAAAAGATGGCTTAGAATACGAGTAACTGATATTTTGAAAATGTTAGTACCTGATTTGTCTGTCAGAAATATTTTTACTTTTTATAAACACAAAAAGAGAAAGTGATTTTTTTTTTTTTCAAAATCATTCTAAACATTTTTTTCATAACTATTTGAGTGTCTTAAATTTTTGTGTTTTGAAAATACTTAGAAAATTCATATACTTATGTATTTGAAAATAATGTACTTATTTGGCAATCACTTATGATACAATAGTAGTATATTGGCAAATTTTTTTGAAATAAATACTTGAATTTTATTACGTAAACATGTTTACTGGAAATGCAATGCATTCAATTATTTTTCCCATGGTTAACCAAATGTTTTTTTGTACGTACAATTTATTTTGAGCGCATGTTAACCTTTGATGTTAACACAATAATGATCACTGTTTAGTGACAATTTTTTAGCAATTGCAATTTATTTTAGTGTTTTATGTGTGTAATTTTTTGACTGGAATGTTAAGTGTCTATGAAATTTTGGGAACAATTTTATGTGATTAGTACTATATGTATATTGTTATAATCTTTTCTGTTTGTGGTACCACACACACACACACACACACACACTCCTTTTTCCTCTTTTGTTTACTCTTTTAATATTATTTCAGTAATAGGTCTTTGTAGACATCTGTAATTAATTCTTAAACATTTAACATATACATGTACTAATTGTATTTTTTAAAGCTACCCATCTGTAGGGTATCGTCTGTTTCCCATGTACTCCTGGCTACATCTGATGATCTCTGGTAACTTGATTTAGGCTTCTTAGTCATTTTATAATAGTTGTTTACCTAGTTTTCGGTAAGTTTTTTTTTCGGACATTTCCTTAGCTTATGCAGCTGTTGCCTAAATTCTTTTCAAAATTAATTTTTACTGCTAATTTTTTCTTGTTTAGGCCTACTTTTCAGTTTTCTTCGTATTGCTGCGGGAGAATATGTCGTGTGACATATCTAAATTCCTTAATCAACCGTATCTATCCTTTTAAATATTAACTTTGTCTATGCCTCCATTTCTTTAATAGCGTTTGTTTTCTGGCCATCGTGCGTTCGCGCGCACTTCTCTTTCCCTTGGCGCACTATTGGCGTGAATTCGACCCTACCTTATGGTAACCCGTTTTCCCGCGCGCTTAGAATCTCTCTCCCGTTTTCTCTCTTCAGTACGCAGTGATCAGTCGGACCGATAAGTAGCTTTTTTGCATGCTCAGAGTTCCGCGTTGGGGGCTGTGGCCTCTCGTGCAGTGCCGATAATGGCCTCTCGAGCAGTGCCAGATATAGCCTTCCAAACAACGCCTCTTCCTTTAACAGTCTCATCCAGTCTTACATTAAATAATTCCGCAAACAAATCGCCATTCTCCGGATGTCCAAAATGCCTATGTAGATTCCTACTGCCATTACCTCCACGACAGTTGTCAGGTACAGAACTTAGCCATTTTTTCGGGTTCTACACAGAAGTCTGCTCTGAAAGAGATCATCAGAATGAAAGCCATAGGATCCTACCTGTCCTAGAAACTCCAATAAAATATTTGTTAAGTCAAGCTCTGATGTTTTCTGTCCTTTTCTCACAGCACAGAGGTAATGTTTTATTATTACTCTATTAGTAAAGAATTACTCCTCACCTGGCCGTTATTGTTTTACACGACGTAGCCACAACAATCAACAATGCTACTGGACAATTGTGTTCACCTTGAACTATTTTTATGATTCATTACATAACTTTAATTAGTCAATACGATCACGCTTTTTTAAAGAACCGAACTTTTCATCTTAACAGAGTTCTTTTTTGAATTCTTAACAAATACTTTCTAGAATGGTTTGTTCAACATTCATCAAATTTATAGGTGGTAGGCGTACACCATTTACAGTTAAATAAGCATGAAATTAAAAAAATCATCCATCCATTCAAAAACAGACGGTCAACGTCTTGATCAAAGACCAATACACCTATACAACATCTGTACTCTTTCAACCAAAATGAAACAAAAATTTAAATATCCAGTAAAACCGTTCTGTTGAAATATAAGACATTAACAACATTCACAGTTAAATAAGCATGAAAAAAAAAATCATCCATCCATTCAAAAACAGACGGACAACGTCTCTATCAAAGAACAATACACCTATACAACATCTGTACTCTTTTAACCGATTTCCTAAGAGATGACAACCGTAAGGATGCACAAAATTAATTTTTATACTTTCCCCCAACGCGATCACAGAAGCGTAAAAGTCTAGCTCAAGGAGCTCGCGATCGCCGAAGATTTATTCAGATAGGACGCGCCCTCCGCGATCAGATTTATTTAGATAGGACACGCCCCCTCCCTCTGCAATCATCAGAGCAGAAAAAATATCCGGAAATCATTGAAACGGAAAAAAAATCAATGACCCCCATCTTGGTCAAAGAACAATACACACCTCCGCGGTCGCCGAAGATGTATTCAGATAGAACACGCCCCCCCCCCCCCCTCCCTCCGCAATCATCAGAGCAGAACCGGAAATAATCGATCCGAATCACCCACCCGGTTTCCGATTTACACTATTCACTTTTAACCGATCCCCTAACGCAATCACTGAAGCGTGAAGGTCAATTACCGAGGTCAAGGTCAAAAGATCAAAGGTCAGTGACATGCGCCAGTGTAGACCACTAAAATTGTGTCAGTTTAAACCCCTATTATACTACTACCGTTAATAAAAAATACCCCTTAGTAGTGGAAATTATGGAATGTAAAAACAATAAAATGTAAAACCAACGACATGCAATTAATTTTGGTCTATGCTGTGCTGGTAAAAAATATTTAGAAGTAAAAGTAATTAGTAAAATGATTGCTTTTAATAATGAAACCATAACAAGAAAGAATTTGCACAGTGTGCAGATAAAAATTTTCTATTCTCATTTTAATTTTTCATACAGTGTTGAATAATTAATTTGATAGCAGCAATTTGACAAACAACTTTAAGTTAAATGCTTTAATAAATTTTCGAGTAATAAAACTTACACGAATGAATATTTCTTATAATTCAAAAAGTTGAATCAATTAAATTACCTCTTTCAACTGTAGTTCAAAATATTAAAAAAACTCTTGAAAATTATCAAAAATAAATTTCAATTTAATAAACTACAGAAAACTCAGAAAGAAAATAAAAGGATATTTACTTTGATGCGTAAAGCGTGAAACATGACTTTTTCGGATATTGTATTCTCTTGAGGTATTTAAAAATCGATGAAGAAAGAAATGGCAAAAACGATATCTGTTTTTCGAGAACAAAGTGCATTTTAAAGCATAAATAGAAAATTGTGTATCTGGGGTATTAGATTATGGATTTCTAAAGCTTGCTGAATATGCATTTTTTTTATACATAAAGCGTGTTTTAACGTAACTGAAAGGACAACGGCAATCGTCTGTAAAATTTTGAGAATATATATTCGTTAACTTTTTTCATTTCTGAAATCTTTTGAATAAATCATCATTTTCATTATTTTACAGAAAGGAAATATATTTGAAATCTTTGTAGAGATACAAATTACGTTATATCGTTATTTATAATATATTACTGTAAATGCCCGGCTTAGGGCAGTGAGTAAAAATTATGTTTTTCTCTTAAAATTGCTTAAAAATTGTAGAAATTATTGAGTGTTTAGCTGAGCAAAGCTCGGCTAGTTTGTGTTTCAATAAATATACTATTAGCATATACAATATTTCTGGGTAAACCAGGAATTCCGGCTAATATATCATTACAAACTTAAAATTTCTTAATAAAACAAAAAATTTAAAAAATATGCAATAAAAGTACGTACAAAGTATGCTGCAACTCTTGAAATAATACTAATAATTAATACTAATTTTTTATTGTGCTTCTACCATTTACCACCCTCCACTTCCCTTCATAACATAAGATACTAATTAATGAATAAGATAAATTTTAAAGCTTTAAAACGGTCTCAGTATGCTTCAAATCTATCAATAAAACTTATAATCGAAAACAAAATCTATTTTTATTCAAGGATAACTTTTATAAATTCTTTTTAGTGTTCTTTTCTGATTATAAAAGAATACGAAAATTGCAGTCTACACAAAAAATTCCTATTAAATGTTATGTAATGCAACTTCTTTTCATACATTCTAATAAAATACATCTTTAGAAGTATTTTCAAGAGACATTATATTTCTAACATTATAAATAAATTAATTAAAAGATTTATCAATTTGCCAAATAAATAACTGCGATTTTTTAATAAGAAGGAAGATTATTATTATTTTTATTATTTTTTGCTTAGAAATATAACTGTATTCAACTTGGTATTGTCTGTTTTTTCCCTTTTCCAGGCAGTGTCATAAATTCATGTTCATAAAATTTCTGATATTTGGCAATAAAAAAACTGGATTAAATGTGATTTTGCATCCCCAGCATCATTAAAAATTTTAACACTTGAAAAGTTCTACATAGAACAAATTATGTTGTAAGTTATGGAAGAATGAAAGTTCAAGGTCAGGCTATATGGCGGATGTGAAAATACATCCCATCCTAGTTCCAATATTTTTTGGAAGGTGACCAAAAATGTGTGGAGTTTTGCATTATCATGCTGGTAAACAACGCTTTTGTGTTTTGCAATGCTGGCCGTTTTTCTTAAACTGAATCGCTCAGTCTGGCAATTAAACTTTACCTTCCGATCGCGCAAACCACTTAAAAATTCGAAAAAAATGAAAATTTCCAATTTTTCCAGAATTTTACAAGAAAAATGTTACATATATATATTATCGCTATAGTTAAAACTTTCTGCAGATTGTACTATTTAATAACAATAATTTTAAAATAACCTGCTTAGTGAATATTTTCCGATCGCGCAAGCTAAATAAAAATCGGGGAAACTTCAATTTTAAATGATTTTTATGTAATAAGAAAGTATGACTTGAGGTTATTTTATATTTCACTGTTAACATTTGCATAGCTTGTGAAGCATCTTGCTTGTTTAGATATCTTCAAATATCTAAAAACAAGAGAACTCACGACGGGGAGGTGGCTGCATTTCGAGTTCCACCCACACCCTTCCCTTCATACAACCAATGCACTCTCAGAAATACAACTCTCATTTGTGACGATTCAGAAATCCTTCAGCCTTATTTCATCGTTTTCGACGATCATTTCGTATCAAGATCACGTGACTTTTAACAAAACGTGAACTCTCAAATATTGGACGAAAATACTTCCTTAATCATGGCCAGACTTGATGAATTTTAAGGAAGCTGTTTATAGAAGGACCCGCTATCGTACCTCTTCAAATCTTGCGATTTTAGCAAGTACGTTAGTTAGTTTAACAAGTAAATTTTAACTTACAAAAGTACGTTAAAACAGTACTTTTTAGCATTTTTCAGAAAATAATGAAATGTAGCAATTATTCTTTCTAAATTAGCTTTTTTTGTTAAAGTTTTCAGAGATGGTTATTACTATTTTTATTTATTTATTTGTAAGTTGTATTTCGTTATGAATTAATTCGAAAACAAATTTACTTCGTTCTACAAAACCGTTCAAAAAGTAAATTTGATCAATAAAATTTCAAAATTCCAGGTTCTATTTTATATCCAATGTATTCTTTTTTCACCCAAATTAAAAATATACATCATTTTTCTCTCTCCCCTCTATAAACAGTAAATTGTTAAAATCTTATCCACGTACTTAAAGTAGTAAAATCTCTCCCAATGAGTACTTCATAATTCGTTATTTCTGAGCAACAAGTTAACCAGTCCATATTTTAATTATTCCTTAAGCAAATAAATTTCTCCTAGATGTTATTTAATTAAGCCATATTATAATTATTCATTAACCATTAGAAAATCATAATAATAAATTCGTCTTATTTTTTAAAACTTGCAAGATTTATAACAGAATCGATAAAATTACTATCGCGTTATAAAAATTTAAATATACACTATAATGCACTATATGTTTTTGTAATCACATCTGCCTGAACAGCCTGTGGCGTGAAGGTAGAGCGTCGCCACGGGCTGCCACGCCAAACGTTGTGAGTTCGAACCTCACCTATGGCATGTCTTTTTTGTTTCTGTCAATGAATACAGTAGCTTCTAAAAGAATTCGATAGATGGCAATACTAGCCCTTTTTTGACGATTTGGTATCGTCAAGCGAGTGAGGAAAGCAATTTCATCAATCTGAGGAAATATTTGTTCGGAGCATTTCCCAGGAAACGTTTTCATCAAAAACGAGGAAAATTTCGTGAAATATGAGTATTCATTTCTGGGTGTGTGGGGATATTTGCTATTTACATTACTTAAATACATAATTTGTTATTTTATCTGTTTAAGTATGACTTTTAGACGCAACTTTATACTACAATTACGTGATAAATTCAGGTATTATGGATCTTGACTACAGTGTGACTCTAATGAATCCATCTCTTGATGGGGGCCACATACCTGAAGCGACGCTGTCGTTATCAATTTAACACACTGCTCTACAGCTTGCATGTGGCAGGGAAATTCTTTAGCATCCCAATCTGGAATATCACCTGATTGGACAAAGGAATGTATTTCTTACAATTTCTTACATCATTGTACAAATATCGAGATGTTTCTGTTGCTCTGTACAGATGAATAGGTCCTTCTGTAATGTACTTACTGCAGTTTATTTAAAATCAATCTGGCATGTAAGATTTCAAAATAAATGTCACTATGGCTTTTAAGGCATCCGATGGATTTTCCACGCTCATGTAAAGTCGAAGAACTCTGTTTGCACGAGTGAGCCCTCTGGCATGTGAAATAGAGCCTGGGTCACGCTTTGATAAGTCGTTTGGACATCTGCCTCTTCTTATTGCTTGACTTACATCAAACAGATATCTTTGGTCCTCGCTCAACATTTGATTGTCCACTTCTAGTATTTCACAATCAATTGATTGAAAATTTTTCACCGAGAACGTTTCACAACCAATTCGATTCTGCTCAATTGGTACACTAAATGATCTTGGGCAATTTGCTTTTCCATCCAAATGTTGACAAAGCTGGAAAAAGGTAATGGAATAAACAAATAACCGACTGCAGTGTTCGTCATCGTCAAAGATGCACTTTAAGCTGTACCACCTTTCTATAAACTATTCGTGTTTGTACTAATAAAGCCTATCATATCTAATTAGTCTAGTGAAATTCCTTGTTGAGTAAGACATGATATTATAGAAGCTACAATGTCCTTAGCAGATCCTTATTTTGGAGATATATGGTCTAAATAAACTGAATCACGTTCTTTTATGATAGAATAGTGTTTCTCAGATCGACGAAACTGCTTAGATCTATTCCTTTCTATGCATTTTTTGGCTAAAAAATTGTAATATTGTAAAATGTCCATAAGATATTTGAGAAAAAATAGCAAATACTAATGGAATGCATTCATTATTGCTGATTTTATACTTCTTATCTTATTCTAATCTTACCTAAAGATTTTTTGGGCATTTCAAAGCGAGCTATTATTAATTACTTTTAAAGTACAATTTATTTAGAATGAAAAAGAAATGCTTTAAAAATAGCATTGTTTTATCACTAATAACTATTTTTGACACATATATAACATAATAGAATGACATATATTTAATGAAATCTATTAACTTACGATATACTTTTAAAAGAATTTTAAAAGTTAGTTTCCCAGAAAATCTTAAACGACAAGACAGAAACTACACTTTACTTTAAAAACAAATATCAAGTAAAATAAAATCAGAAATGCTTGGAAGCATATTTTATATCATCTTTCTATCAGAATAAGTGTATATATTTTCTGTTAAAATTTGTACCTATACTAACCTAGATACTATATATTTGCAAATGAAGTATCAGATTTATCTCATGAATCTCTAAAAATTCTACACCTATTCTAAACGCAATAACAAAATATAAAGTTTCACTACTTTCTTACTTGCTTCCTCTGTTCCAAAAGAGACTGAAATGGAAGCTTAAGAGCAATGTCTGTTTCTAAATGTATTTCCGATATACATCGGTATATTTTAAAATCATTTTTTATTCTTAGGGCAAAAAACATCATGTTCGCAAAATTTAACAAATTGATCCAATTTAACTAAAAGAGACACTCTTCAAAAAATTTCTTATACTCTTATCAGTTTTTAATTCAGAAACATGAAATTACATAATAATCATTAATTATTTGAAATACGTGTAATCCTATCATTTTCAGCATGACAGGAATATTGTTTTATTTAAAAAAAATTCCTGCCATACCTTATTATTGACGGATGCAAATTTTTAAGTTCAGTACAAATTTCAACAATAAAAAATAAACCGAGATTAGATATAAACCCAGATTGACAACGGATTAAGAAATATGTATCCCAGTGTAACGTCTTTTGAAAAATAAATCTTCAACATTATAAAACATTATCAAACACTATTAATACTAATAGACATAATAAATATCTAAGACAAGAAACATCTACCAGAATTGTCTTTTAGGTTATGGTAAGATTGTATCTACAAAAAATTGCCAGTACCGGTTTGTAATCGAAATGTTCAATAAATTAATATTTTCAATTATTTAATTTTTAACTAAAAAAATTGTAATATTTTAAAATATTCATACGATAGTGGAGCAAAAATAGCAAATACGAATAAAATTCATTTATTGAAGCTGATTTGCTAACATATTTAAGGATTTTTTAGGCTATTGCAATGCGAGGAATTAATAATTACTTTGAAAATACAATTCTTTTATAATACAAATGTCTTAAAAAAGTAGCATTGCTTTTGCACTAATATATATTTTTGACTCATCTATAATATTATATCTATAATGTTATTTAACTATCTACCAATAAGTATTTGAAAACTTTCAATTTTTGACATTTTGTCAAATATTTAAAAATATACTTGTCGGATTCTTCTGAAATTTCAGGATTATGAAGATTATGTCTGACCTCATATTTATCAACATTCATTTGATAGGCAGGGCAATTAGGGGGCCGACAAAAAATTAAAGAATAACAGAAATATTTGGGATCACCTTGTATATGAAAATGCACGAAATGATTTATCGCTGCAGAATACAAATATGTGGATACTGCACAACATGTACACTGATTTTTGTAAGAATAGCATGCATATTCATGGAGAAAGAGTGATTTTTTTTAAATTCAAAAATTCTGGTATGTTTTTTGCTTATATCATGCAGGGTTTTTGACCAAAGTTAATGCAAATTTCAGAAATATTGGCAAAATCTATTAGAAAAATTTAGCGCAATTGGAATATAAATATGTTAAATATTTTATGAAATATGAGTAGTTTTATGAAATAATTTTTATCTGCGCATGCGCGAACGATAAAAACTATTCTTTTACATCATTTAATAGTCAATTCTATGGAGTAACATATAAAAAAAATCCAATCAAATATCGTGAAAATTAAAAAATATATCATTATGATAACTAAGCTATTTTTACATTGCTCTCTAAAAACGGCTGAATGATAAGGGATTCTGCACAAATAGACATTTTTTATTAACTGACTTTTAGGAAAAAATTAGTATTTAATGTATACAATATCTAATGCAATATTTCTGTTAATAAGTATCTTGACATCTGTGATTGAAAAGAATAAAAGCTCTTTTCCTTTTCTATCACAGGTGTCAAGATACTTATTAGCAGCAATATTGTATAAGATATTGTATTCATTAATAGTACCAATTTTTTTCTAAAAGTCAGTTAATAAAAAAATGTCAATTTGTGGAGAATCCCTTATAATTCAGCCGTTTTTAGAGAGCAATGTAAAAATAGCTTAATTATAATAATGATATCTTTTTGAATTTTCACGATATTTGATTGGATTTTTTTATAAGTTACTCCATAGAATTGACTATTAAATGACGCACAAGAATTGTTTTTATCGTTCGCGCATGCGCAGATAAAAATTATTTCATAAAACTACTCATATTTCATAAAATATTTAATATATTTATATTCGAATTCCGCTATATTTTTTCTAATAGATTTTGCCAACATTTCTGAAATTTGCGTTAAATTTGGTCAAAAACCCTGTATGATATAAACAAAAAACATACCAGAATTTTTGAATAAAAAAATCACTCTTTCTCCATGAATATACATGCTATTCTTACAAAAATCAGTGTACATGTTGTGCAGTAAATACATATTTGTTTTCTGCAGCGATAAATCATTTCGTGCATTTTCATGTACAGGGGGATCCCAAATATTTCTGTTATTCTTTAACTTTTTGTCGGCCCCCTAATTGCCTTGCTTATCAAATGAATGTTGATAAATATGAGGTCAGATATAATCTTTATAATCCTGAAGTTTCAGAAGTATCCGACAAGTATATTTTTAAATATTTGATAAAATGTCAAAAATTGAAAGTTTTCAAATACTTATTGGTAGGTAGTGTATGACAAATATTCAACGAAATATATCAGATTACTATAAACTTTTAAGAGAATATTAAAAGATAGTTTTCTGGAAAATCTTAAACGCCGAGACAGAAACTTCACTGCACCTTAAAACATGATGTAAAGCAAAATGGAATCAGAAATGCCTTGAAGCATTTATTTCTTCTTTCTGTCAAAATCAGTGTATATATTTTTTAATGATAATATTTATACGTATACGAACCTATATACTAAATATTTGCAAATGAAATATCAGGTTTATCCCATAGGTCGAATCTCTAAAAAATTCTACATTTATTACAAACGCAATAACAAGATATAAAATTTCACTACCTTCTTATCTTCTTCCTCAGTTCCAAAAGAGACTGAAATTGAAGCTTCACAGCAATGTCTGTTTCTGAAGGTATTTCCGATTTACATCAGTATATTTTAAAATAATTTTTTATTATTACTGAAAAAATGTCATGTTCTCAAATTTTAAGAAATTGATGCAATTTAACTAAAACTGCTACTTTTCAGAAACATCTTTATATTGTCATCAATTTTTATTTTAAAAACATGAAATTCTATATTAATAATGAATTATTTGAAATACCGATAGTACTATCATTTCCAACATGACAGGAATATTGTTTTATTTTATAAAAATCCTGCTATAATGGGTTACTGACAAATTTCTAAGTTCGGTATTAATTTCACCGAGAAAAATAAACAAAGATTAGATATAAACCCAGATTGGCAACGGATTAAGAAATATGTATCCCAGTATACCTTTTTAAAAAAAATAAATATCCAACACTATCAATCTCTCATACTAAATGTAGCTAAATACTTGGTTTTGGGAGTTTTTGGAGTGAAATTGGCCACCTTATGCAGGCATAACGTGTTTGTTTGATTGTAGAAATTTTAAATAAATGTTGAAAAATTAAAATTAAGGTATTTGATTCTAGCTATATTTACTCATTTATTTTACCGACTGTTTACAAAACATTATTATGCTATTTATTTCAATAGATAGTTATATGGTAAAAGTTATAAAATTTGATGATTTTACACAAACATATAACTTGATAATGCGATTTTCAGTGATTGTTGAAAACTACATAGATTAAGTTTTTTTAAAGTAAATTAACTTTTATTCCATTTCTCGATTAATAATAACGCATTTTATTCCTATTTTTGAGTATTAAAATTTGTCAACCATGTGTAAACAAAGTATTATTCTACATTTGAATATGAAAACTTATAACCAAACTATACAATTTTGTAAAACAGTATTAGAGAGGAATTATTGCTAGGAAATACTGGTTGAGAGTCCATTTTCTAAATATTTGGATTTAATTTTATTTGGATTTTGGAATTATTATTTTTTATATATACTTTCGGCTGGAAAAAATACTTTCTAATTCTATTAAAAGATAAGAAAATCATTTAATTGCTATGTTATAATTTTATCCTCATGAATAATAAAAAATTTTCTTTTGATTATACTCTTGTTGTTTTATTATTATTATTTCTATAATGAAGTATAGTATGAATTACATTGAGAAATATTAGGATATGAAGAATTATTATTGTTGTTGCTATAAATTGTGTTTTATTATGCTACTTATTATTATTGCTGTTATTATTATTATTAATTGAGTTTTTCTATATTATTTATTATTACAGTTAAGAGTGATACTATTTATTAATAGAAATTTGACATATCATTAAAAACATGCTGGATTTAACAAAATATTAAACCAAATAAAATAAAAAAAATATGTAGTTTACTAGTGAACGAGAATCCCACAAAAACCATGGTAACATATGAACCACAAATGAACAAGGTTTGAGGATCTTCATTTGAAGGACTGCATTTAGTAAACTATTGAAACGATCTAGTAAACAATTTAAAAGATTTAGTTAAATATTAAAAAGACTGTATTCAATAAACTTTGGAAAAAACTTTTTTATGAACCATTGAAGGACTTAATTTGTTGGAGGGACTGCATCTGATGGATTTGATTTTTGAACAAAACTAAACTATTCATTGGGTTATTGAAATTATGTAAACTCCCAATGAAAAATATTTTTTATTGTTTTTATTTTACTTTTATTATTTCTTGCTTATTATTATTTATAACATATTTACTGCTATTGCATGTATTATCTCTTATGCGCTTACAAATGGTAAGTGATATTGTAATACTAGGACTTCCCTCAGAGGGATTAGTCTGAGCGATATTGCTGAGAATACACATTTAATAACTTGCGATAAGTAAAGAAAATGAGATGTTACCTTTAATTGGTCATTCATTGTGATAAAATATAATGATGAAAATAAGCATATCGAATCGTAGAACTACAAAATCTTGTTGCATATGCTATTTTTATAAAAGAAAAGCAAACCATGCATGGATATAAAATTGGAAATATGCAAAATGTTAAAAGTAATACAGAAAATAAAATACCAAATTTTTTTATATTGGAAATATAGCTCTTTGAAATGATGTCATGAGCATAAACAGAAGCTTCGCACCGATTTGAGAAACTATAAATAACATAAACTATTATGTTTGAAGAGAAATGGAGTGTATTTTATATGGTGTGAAATCCGTCCGAATAGCTTATAATGTTGAATATCTGTTTTCCACGGATGCAATGAGGTTGTAGATAAGAGTTAAGGAATCCTTTTTTAAAAATTTGTCCTAAACGAGCACTTACATCTTATAAGTTACTGTGATGCCAAAGTTATAGTTTCTGACCCCAACACTATCCTAGAAATTGCAATATTCTGAATAAATTGGGTTTAAAACTTTTTCTAGAAAAAAAATGTTTAATATGTGAAATTAAATTGTCGAATGTTTTAGAAATCGTTCATAACGAGACTATTATATCTTAAAAGTTGCCACCGAAAAAAAAAAGATTTTAAATATTTAGTCATATCAACATCAAAGAATTCTCAATTTTAGAACTTTTTTGCTCGTGCATTGATGGTGATTATTGTTCCTACGCAAAATATAGTATATTTTGCAGCAAAGATGGTTACCAACATTTTTTGCCCACATTATTTTTTAAATCGGCTAGGTACTCCCAATGCTAACGAAAAACACACAAACGTTAATGCTTTATAGCATAGAAATACAGAATCAAAAGGTATTCATCTCTTATTATATACACATAAACAGGGGTTGGGAAATACATCATTTTGCTCGCCAGTGGCGAGTGGATTTTCTCATAAGGCGAGTGCATTTTTAGTTTTTGAAAAACTGTAGGCAATAGGCACATTATCAGAAACACTTTTTTAATCTAGATATTTTAACTTTCCAAATTATTACAGTGTAAGTATGGTACTAAGTTCTATCTAATATTAATCTTACCTTTGTTACATATGTTTCTTAATATTATACAAAAAAGAATTATGAAAATGCATTGTAGTAATAGTAATTTTGTCTGTAATCGCGTGCGATTTTGTCATAACTATTTTCAACTGCGTGTGTTACATTTTGCTGGCTGGCGAAATAAATCCTTGGCTGGTAAGAATTTGGAAAATTTCCCCACCCCTGCACATAAATTATCTAATTAGTGCTAGCAGATGAATTTTTAAATATACATAGATCAATATAATGCTTCATTTTTCTTTTATTAGTATTTCTTAGTATTCATTTTTCATTTATTTGTATTATTCAGTAAAAAACTCACTTTCTTAAGCCCGAATTACGTCAAACTTTTTATAAAAGCGCCTAAGTCCATATAACAGCGAAGTATTGTGAAGAGTATTAAATACAAGGTAGTAAGACACTTAGCCAAACGCAGGTAATAAATCAACAAATATTGTCCTTTTCGCCCTCTCTCGAAATGCATTTTTTTTCGTATATATTTAAAAAACACGATTTTGAGTCATCTTATTTAAAATTCAAATAAATAAATGAGAGGAAGCAATAATAGCATAAGTCAAAACATTCATAAGTCAACATCAAGCAATTGTATCGTAGTTACACATGTAGAATAAAGCTGCTTTCGGCCAAAAAACGTTGTCTTCACTAAATTTGAATCCGATTAAAAAAAGTACCGTGATTAATTAAAATGTTATAGGCAGAGCTGCCAAGTCTCCGGCATTTTGGGTACCGGTATTTTAATACAGAAAATGTTTTATTAAATTGGAACATTCTGCGGATTTAAAAAATAACTTTTCCTATAAGAAAATTCTGCTATGCAATAAGTGAGGGTTTGGCATCTCTATATAGGAATATTTCGTAATCTACTTTTTAACCTTAAAAAAAGCAACGACCATTTTTCGGGTACAAATAGTATTGCTAATTGTTCCATTTTGCATACAAGGTACTGATTGTAATATTGATACATCTATGGTGATAAATTTCCAATAATTTTTCAAATCCCATTTATTTCATTAAAAATATAAATCTTTTATTCATTTAGTTTAAAATAAATGGTTTTTAACTAATTTCATAATACTTTTGAAATATCACTTTTCATTGAAATATTCATACTTAATCCATAACGTACATAATATATTACTCTGTTATTACTTAAGTCACCTTTTTATTATCATAAAAATTGTGTTTTTACTGATTTTTATTAACTCAATAGGAAAAATTTTGTGTTTTGAGCAATAGATGTCCGCATTTCCTATTATTTATTTATTTTAACAAAATTCTTTGTATTTCGAAGAATTTTTATTTAAATAGGAAATCCAGATGTCGCTGTTAATAAAGAAGAAAGTTTCAAAAAAGGGTACAAAATGAGTAGACACATACTATCAAATATGGGAAAACGACGAATCCCAAAAAGACGTCGTATGAAATATCATCTTTTAAAGCAAAAAAAAAAACGAGGTCTGATTATCGAGCCTACTGATTACAAAATGTGCATTACATTAAAAAAAAAATGCTGAAAATATTGATTATTTTTTCTTTTGTGCAGTTTTGGCTTCGAAAGGTGCGCTATGTTGCAAAAAGATATAAGCGCCTATGAAAACACACCTGGTAAATTTTCATGTTCAGTTTTACAAATAAATATGGCACATATATGCCCTATATACACCGAGGTACCTAATTGGTGCCAAAATGGCGTTTAGTTGCCTAACATGCTGGTTATCATATAAATGTTATAATAAACTGTTTGTTCTAAAATATTATCATTTATTGATTGTTATATCTTTTTTAATAACAGGAAATGTTTCATTTATTCCTTTTTTTTCCATTTTGAAATAAATAAATAACGTGTTGTTATAGCATGCTATATGCATCTGGAAATCAAAACGATGTTTTCGCCTAGTTGGCATAAAAAATCTCACCAAACCCGGTGCTTATATCTCTAATATATTATCTCAAGTATTTTATTTATGTATACTATAATTGTTTTTACATACCACTTACTTCTTCTAGTATATAGAAATAGGTAAGTGGCTCCTTTATGCAGTATAAATTGTATAAAACTTTAAAAAATAGCCCCGTTGCCCCTTTTTGGATCGAATTAAAGAAAAAATCAATGTCTAATTCCAGTATTGCTCCCGCTCCCAGGTATGCATACATACTCCATCTTTCAAAGTTGTATGCCAACAGGAAATGGATGAAAAATGGGAAAAAATGTCACATATGCACCAGGGTACATAATTGTCGTCAAAATGGCATTATTTTACCTGAGATGGTAACCCGGCTTTATTTATTTATTATTTGTTTATTTACTCATAAAATGTTTATTTACTTTCACTTCTTTCTTTTAATTATATAAAATATTTCTTTTTATAGTTATTAATTATTATTATTATTTTATTTACTGTAAGTTCTTTTTGAAAATAGAAAATAATTTAAAAACGTGTATGTAAGCGTTATTTGAAAACGGAGTTTTCGCCAAATGGGCTTTGAAAAAAATTGCGCCAAATCTGATGCTCTTGTGGTATCCGTGCCGAAAAATTAGTGACCAGAATTGACTTCCATACACAAACAAAATATAAGTTAAAAGAAAACATGCAATGTAAATAAATATAAAGGGAAAATGATGTCATAAAAGAAACTTTTTATTTAAAAGCGTAATTGTTTCTAATTTTCACACACGCGAAATATGTAAAACATTCTTTTAGCGATGAAAAAGTTCTGTTAAGAGATTATCACGAAATCTCAAAATCAAAGTTTTTATGACATTTTTTAATATAAAAAAATAACAGTTTTATTTTCCTGCATGATTAAATTTTAAAATGTTTTATTGCATTCAATATTTCTGAGTGCGAAAATGATTACTATTTACTCCATGTACTGATTCGGTTATCTACGAAAATGTCCAGCCGGTGAAAATCACGCTCACCAAATTTCTGTGACGTATGCACATAAATTGTGCTTTTTTATCAGTTTTTTTAATATAACATTTAAACTATTTGGAATTAATTTTTAAAAGTAGGTGCATTCACCAGATTACCTTCATAGGTACCTATTAGTACAAACAGAATCAAAATCCGACAAGTACTTTTTGAGATTTGCTTGACGAAAGAATTTTTTTGAATTTTAATATCGTTACGTATCTCTGAGTATAAAGACTTCGCTTCGCTCAGACAATTACTATTGTATTTCTGTCAGGGGAATGCTCTTACCTAATTTTATCTCTATCTAAATTGCTCTTAACTATTTTTTTTAATTATCGCTATTATGTTTTATATTACATTTTTTCTCCATCTCTTAGCTTCCTGGGCTTGACAGTTTTATTTCAAAATTTCATTTTCAAAGTTATTTGATTTCTGTTGTCGGAACTTGTAGTTTTATTAATAATATGACAAAATTTATGGGTATACATGTATATATACACATAATATTTTCTACTAGATGTGGTTTTAGGTTCTAAAGATCGTGATCGGCGTAGATCTTTGAACATTTTTGACATATTCCAACATGGGGGAGTATGTAATAAGTAGTGTTTCGTACGAAATCTAAAATTATCAATAGGAAAATACAGCAATCAACAGTCCTGTATAATAGTCACTAAAAACATGTTTTAAGTAAGTTGAGTCTCAATACTGGACTTGTCATTAGAGACTCTTGACATAAACCTACTAGAAAACGTATGGAGAATGGCTGTGTGAGGTATTTGAACAAAGTTAAATATTAATGCTAGTAAAAACCAACTAAAAATTTATTTATCAAAATGTCCTGCAATTAAATTTCTAAATATAACCTTAAAAGACTCTCTACCTCTCTGACATCTGGAATAAAAAAAACTAATTAAAATTATTAGAATTTTTTTTTATTTCTACTTACTAGAATTCTGTATTGTTCTAATTTTCTTTTATAGATTTCTTTTGTTTTTATATTATTATGAAAATATAGTAACAATTATTTTTATATGTATATGGTTTTGAGGAAATTGAAAAATTTCCATGAAATACTGCAGTACTCCAAATACAGAAATGTAAATTTTGTTCCTATCTTTTTCACCATAACTGTAAAATTTTTTTGTAAACAAATATCAAAATTAAATATTTCTCTTTTTTTTAATAGAAAAAAGATTCCGAATAGTTCTTTTAATAGCTGTCTATGTGAAGTAGTTTTTTATATAAGGTACCCTGGGGTAATAACGCCACGTTAAGGTTCTACCAATTTTCACGGCTTAGTTTTAGATTGTATTTTTCAAACAAATATAGGATCTGATACAGCAACTCATTGACTATCTATATAAAATAAAATAATTTAACAGATATGTATTCATAAAATGTAATGGCGTTTTTTCTTGACCAATGCTATTTGGCGTTATTACCCACCTATATGGGTAATAATGCCATGCAAACAAAACTATGAAATAAGATAGAATAATTGCATGTAGATAGCCCAATTCTAAAAATACAAACTCTACAAACTTAGAAATTGACAAATTGCATTCTAAGCTATTGAAAATGTTCAATTTTTTGTGAAAGTGTAAGAAAAATAAAGGCGTGGTGTGGGAGGAGGGGATGAGGCAAAAGAATATCAGACCGTGAGCTTCTTTTTGCTTAAAAAGGACTGTTTAAATAGAAATATGAGAAACATTGCACAGTTTTAACTGTGTTTATTTGAATCAGTATTTAGGATGTAGCTCGGCCACTGTAGGGAATCAACCGGGGTATCAATACCAAGGATTGGCGATATTACCCCGTTATAGTTATTGCGCTGTACATTTTAAATTACAAATTATCTCGAGAAGATATCCAAAATCTTCAACAACATTTTGAAAGTCCATGAATTGTACTACAAATTTATGTAATTAACAAAGTATTTCCGGATAAAAAAGATAGTCTTCACATCACAAAACGTATCTCGCAAATTTTAGATCAAGCGTTAATTTTAGTTGCTTGTAAAAACAATAAGACCTAAAAATGAAACAAATTAACTTGAAGCTGTTTTTTGCGATTTATATGACTCAAAACCCTTCTGCGCAGAGCACATGGGTGTCATTTACCTGATTATTTCATAATTATGCAAAATATAAGCACTTGGCGTTATTACCCCGCCTGGCGTTATTACCCCAGGGTACCTTATTTTAATTTCTATAATGCATTACCTGCAAAACGATCACTGGAATTTAAACATGCTATTTAATAACAGGTCGAAATTTTTTCCAAAGTACTAGCACGCGATCATAAGAATCTCTGATGCGTTTAATCTAATCAATTTTATTGACAATTAAATATCAATCAATTTAATTGATAATGTAATTGTAGTTTAAAAAATCATGAATTAAAGCTAACGAAGCAGATACATTTATAAAATCACGTGATCGGAAGCGGTTCATGCGTCAATCAAATTATTAAAAAGTGGTAGAAAAATAACATAAACACCATAGTTATTTATATAATTTACAATATTTTATCACAATGAATATAATAGCGAATTCAATGTTATTAATAAAACAATTTAGTTTATTTTTAAATGGGAAGTATTATACATCATAAATTTCTGCGGAACTGAAATTTTCTATTCAATTAAACAATTTCATCTTTAAACTTGTTATTTTTTTAATATACCATACACTAGAAGACATTCATTTAATTTTTGAGGTATATTAGAATGATCTACATAAATTCCATTGTTTTTATTAAATATTTAGCATAAAAATCAAACATTTTCTACAGAGTGGCGTTTTCGTTTTAAAAATAGTCATGAAATTTCCATTATATTTCTTACGTTTCTTCTGCCCATTGTAACTTTATTAGCATTTTTATTAAAAAATGAAGTTTGTGGTTGTGTGTTTAATTTAATTAAACATGATATAGGAATGCGTAAATTGAAGTTAATTAAGTTCTTATTTTTTTATCTTTATTTTCTACATAAGAAAAATTAATTCTTAGCAAAAGTTTTTGAATCACCTAACTTATCCCGTAGATTTAAAATATAAAATTTCTGTTAATGATTTGATTATAATTAAATGTTTAGAAGAGTGAATTTTGTTTTATTTCAACTTTAATATTGTAAAATAACATTTTGGCTGAGAACGGATTTCGATATCATATTTGAATAAATAATGCGCACACATAGTATTTTTGAGACAAAATTTCTTTTTATTCAAGTTTCAATAAAATGGAAAAAATATTTCTAAGCATACAATATTAAGTAATTTCATACATCATTTTTATCATTCAAGGTCATACATTATTTGTAATCTTCTCAAATCAACTTAAAAAAATTAATTTACTACAATTCTTTTGAATATATATGTAATAAAATAAAAAAAATTGCGCCATTTTGCTCTCTCTGAGTTTTTAATTCTAAAATTGTGGAACATATTTTTTATTTTAGTTCCGTAATACATTAATCTTTTAACAGCTAAAGTCCCTTTTCTTTTTTATTTAACTTATTAATAATCTATTGCTTGTTTATTAACAAAGGCGGGAAGTATTTCGTAACCTTTTTACATTTTAGCATATTCTCGAGATTTTTTATTTTATTTTTTGTTGATCACGTGATCTCTGTTAATGCGCAAAGATGTTAAAAGGCTTTTCTATTTGCGAGGCGTTAAATAATCCCTACCCGAGGCCACGCCTCCTAAGACCAATCAGAGGTGATCATTTTTTGACGTGTAGACTCGAGTTAATCCTAATTGTATTTTTTAAATGTTTGACGCGGAGTAGGAGGGGCTAGTTTGTAGTGAAAATGTGAATTTTCTCATTTGGTTTTTGAGGAGCGTCAGAATGCGATTGACCTTTCAAATGCTCGGATGCTGTTTCTGTTTCGCCAAAAAATTCTAATATCTTGGGATGCAGCTTAATCACGACGATTTGGAATATCTGATGACAGTGTCTAGGTGACTGCGGGGAATAGCTTATTGATTTTATGAGTTCATAAATAAAGACCTTCAAGACTGATGGTGTTTGTTTTTATAATGGGGAAATATCTTAATGAAACTCTTCCACTGCTCACCAACTGCCGGAGCAACTGCTCTGCTCGTGCTGCTGCGGATTCCTAGAGTTTATGGAACGTAGCAATTTTCGTCGAATATTCATTATATATATATATATATATATATACAGGGTGTCCGAAAAGTCTGGAAACGGCCGAATAACTCGAGAACTACATATGAGATTTAAAAACGTAAATATACGTGTTAAATATTTTTAAATAAGCTACTCTGTGATACCAAATTTGACCTTCGAAACCGAACCCTGGGGGTCAGAGGGGGGTCACACTTTGAAATCCTAAATTATCTTAACCCCCATTTTTTCTTGCAGATTCGGATTCTACGGACAAAAATACGTAACTTTTGTATTTGTTAGAATTCGAAAATAGGGTTAGTTTAAAAATTACTTACTAACCATGCAAGTCTTCATTTGCGGGTTGCATCTATGCGATGCGCGGAGCTTTGAATTAAAATCGAAAATCATCTGTTGAGATAAACTTATTCTAAGTTCAAATTCATCTAAAAGTCCATATATTATAAAAAATGTAGTTTAATTCCATCTAAAAGGCACATTCCTTCATTACATTCAGAGAACTCAATCGTTCTCACACACTTGTCAAAGTTCTTCGAAAGATAATAAATAAAATCAGACGATATTTTCATTTTCTTAATTTACGCGTTCAATTAGTTTCACTTCATTTCATTTTACAACATCCTCCCCCCTTTGAAACTTGGGGAGAGTTTCAAATACATAACAATTATTATTAAAAAGATCCAACCTCTTTGGAGCTTTTACACATCTTCCAGAAGAGGTATATTTCTTAAGTATGACACTATCAGGAGAAGACACATTTTCATGATCATCATGCTCACTGGAACTAGTTTTCTCTTCACCCGACGGTTTGGATGCAATTTCAATTATTTCATTCGAATATATTTCCAAAGGAAAGATGCGCTGCACCGGACGTAAAACCGTGCCGTGCTGAGTTTTCAACTTAACACCACGAACTTTACCATCCCGTCCTGGAATTAAATGAATCACCTTTGCTAAAGGCCAAAATAAACGTTTTTTGTTATCATCCCCAACTAAGACAACTTTAATCACAGATTCACAATCACATATAAGTGTATTCAATTCTTCATAAGTCAATACAGATCTACCTAAAGTACGTACTAACAATTCTTTTACAATGCGAACTAACCTTTCCCACCAGCCTCCCCACCAAGCTGCGGTGGGAGGTATAAATTTCCAAACAATTTTATGCGTCATGGTTTCTTTTAAAATTTTATCCCAATTTAATTTTGAAAGTTCATTGGAAGCCCCCCTAAAGTTTGTTCCATTATCACAATAAATAGTGCTGGGCCTACCGCGTCTAGCTATAAAACGTCTAAGTGCTAGCAGGAAAGCATCAGAAGATAGCGAATTGACTAGTTCAAGGTGAATCGCGCGATAAACGGCACAAGTAAACAATGCTATCCAAACTTTCTCGCCATTTTTTAGAAATAACGGCCCGGCTAAGTCTACTCCAATAATTTCAAAGACAGCACAATCTGTAACGCGATCTGGTGGCAAAGGTGTTGGTTCGCTTGACAAAGACTTTACCTTAAAACGTTTACATGCAATACAGTCGTACAATACATTTTTAATAGTTCTTCTAGCTCTAATTATCCAAAATCTTTCTCTTATTAAAGATTGCATTGTTCTTATACCTGCATGACAATTCTTTTGGTGTACTGATCTAATCAATAATTTAGTAAATTCACATTTGCCTGGTAACAATATTGGATACAAAAATGATTCTCGGTCATTTCTTTCAGTTATTTTAGTTTTAACTCTTAAAATTCCATTATCATCTGTGAATGTTACAATATCATTTAATGACCTTTTATTATAGAAATAACAGCTCTGAACTAAACGGATTAGATATTTTTCAGAATTTTCAATTTCATTTTGAGTAAGATTAGAATATTTACACTTATTAGAAACATTTCGGCAATTATTTACAAATCTCAGAATCCAAGCAAATATTCTTATCATCTTATCATAATTAGATATATTATCTAAGAGCCAAAGGGGTGTGTCTTTAGCTAGATCAATATTCGTAATTTCGATCTTTTTTCTTTCTAAATCAACATCTTTTGGCTGACAGTCAATCGCGCCAATTGGCCAACATTCAGGATTTTCTTTTAACCACTTAGGACCTTCCCACCATCGCGAATCAAGCATTTTCTGCGGAGAACATCCACGTGAAAGTATATCAGCTATATTCAAATTTCCTGGAACGTGCTTCCATGACTCTATATTGGACATCTGTCGAATTTCTTTGACTCTGTTGCTCACGAAAACCGACCAATTCCCATGTTCCTTTATCCACCAAATTGCGGTAGTAGAATCTGACCAGAATGTGATTTTCAGACCTGGCATATTTATTGCCTTGATGATAGAACTCGCAAGTCGAGTACCTATACAACAAGCCATTAACTCTAAACGCGGCATGCTCAAAGTTTTGAGAGGAGCAACCCTAGACTTCGCTCTAACAAGCGTAACCTTGACATCGGAATCAATTATTGATCTAGCGAAGACACATGCTGCATATGCCCCTTTACTCGCATCAACAAAAACATGAAGTTCAGATGAAGCATTAATTTCTAAGTATCGAGGTATAGCTACTTCTTTTAAAACATCAATATTCTTCAACCATTTCAAAAAAGCACTCACAATGTTACAAGGTAATTCTCGATCCCATGGAATTTTCTGTTTCCATGAGTCTTGTAGCAATAATTTTGGAAGCAATGTAGCAGGAGAGAATAAACCGATAGGATCAAAAATCTTTTGCACAATGCTCAAAATTAATCTCTTAGTAATTTTCCTTTCACACGTTAATGTTTCTAAATCTAAACAACATTTCAAAGAATCATTATCTAAATTCCAAATAATCCCCAAAACTGAAGTATCCCCAGAATATTTATCAACATTCTTGCAAGCTACATTGCTTTCAAAACAACGCAAATTGAAACACCCTTTAGACATTAATAACTTTGCATTTTCAATAAACATTTCAGCTTCATTAATGTTAGAAACACCTGATACACAATTATCTACATAAAATGAACACTTTAATTTTTCAGCAGTTTCCTTATATTCAGGAGGACTATTTTCTAAAAGATGCATTATAGATGCACTTAGTAAATAAGAGCTAGAAGAGACACCAAATACAACTCTACAATGTCTATAAATCAATTGTCCTTCATTACATGGGAAATAGAATCTAAGAAAATCTCTATCTTTAGGCATAACAGATAACATTAAATAAGCCTTTTCTATATCTGCAGTTATACCGATAGGATACATTCTAAAACGATCAAGAATATCAGGTATTAATTCTATAAGATTGATGCCTTTATACAAACATTCATTTAACGAGGGTTTCCCTTTCTCAGAAGCAGATGCATCAAATACAGGGCGTGTTTTTGTGGTTTCCTTATCTAACCTGATAACGGGCCTATGCGGTAAATAATGACATTTATTACTTAATTCATTTTCTGGAACACGTTCAATAATATTTATTTTTTCCCAATTCTTAAATACTTCCTGATATTCATCGAAAAATCCCCCACATTTCAATTTATTGATCATTTTTTCATATCTCTTCCGAGCTAAAACTTTATTGTCGGGCAAATTCTTAAAATTACACTTCCATGGAAGCCCTACTTCATATCTGCCATCGGGAAGAATTTTCATTTTTTCTTTAAAATCGTTTAAATCAAAGTTTTCCCGCTTTTCAAAACTCTGAATGGGGTCAGAAATTCCTATGGTTTCAAGTTCCCATAATTCATTCAAAGGAATATTTCTAACGTGCATAGACAATGTTGTCAAAACGTTATGTTTCTTGCCACACGTTTGTTTCCCCATCACTGTCCAACCGAGCTTGGTTTCTATGGCAGTCAAATCGCAATTTAATTGAATTAAATTTCCTGTCAATAATTTTCCTATCATATCAGCCCCCACCAAAAGATCAATTTCAGATTCCTTACAAAAATCATCAGATAGATTTATTTTATTTCTTTTTAATTCATTTAATATTCTATAATCTTTAATTTTAGGTACAAATCCGCAAATCCTTTTTTCGGAAAATGCTTCAAAACAAAACGCATTATTTCCATCTAATTCACTGATTTCTACCGAAAACACATCATGTTTTTTAGGTTCCGTTTCATCCCCCCCGAACAGCGCGTGAATAATTATTTCTTTTCTTATAGGATGCATTTTCAGTGATTTCGTTATTCTCTCGCTTACGTAACTACTTTGGCTCGCTGAATCCAGCAGTGCGCGTACGACTTTTTGGCGACCTTGCGATCGAATGCGCACGCCAAGCGTTTGCATGTACACAACTTTATTTCTACTACAATTAGAAAGAGAATTTTCAGATTTTAAAGAATCATCTTGATTATTATTTATATTTTGTTCTGGACACATTATTTCAAAATGTGGTTTATGGCAATAATTACATTTTAATTTATTTTTAATATTACAATTCTTACTCAGATGACCAGCCTTTTGCAAACAAGTGAAACAAATCCCCTTTTTTAACAAAATCTTTTGTTTATCAGTTAAAGACATTTTTTGAGCCCCAAAACATTTATTAGAGGGGTGAAACCTATCACAGAATATGCAATTGTTTTTCTTACCTTTATTTTCTATACTCACCAATGCAGAGGCGGTGGCTGGATCAGGTTTGCTAATAATTTCAGATAAAATGTTCTTTTTTCTAACAATAGAATCAAAACCTTTTCTTGCTAAAAACACCATTTCATCTCCTTGAACTTCTTGGCGTAGAAAGTCCATCAGATTTTTTAAAGTCCTGGAATTTTCACTGGAATATGTATCGTGATTTCGACTTCTTTCCCAGGTCAAAAGAACTTCTTCAGGCAGGCAGCTCTCAACCAAGGGCATGAGAAAGTCTCCATACTTCTCTTGAGTTCTTCCCAAACTTTCTAAGGCACGAAGTTTGCTTTCTAATTCATCGTATAAAGAGGCTAAGTCAACTTTCATTTTAGGCGCAGTGGCATTTTTCATTACGAGGGTTAATAATTCCCTGACGTAAATTTGCACAAGAAGATCATCTCGTCCAAATCTCTGTTTCAATTGATCGATAGCCTTCGGATAATTTTCCGCGGTAGCTGGATAGCTTGATATTAAACGCTCCGCTTTTGATTTCGGTTCCATACATTGGAATAGATACTGCATCTTATCCTCCGCGGCAATAGAATCGTCTTCATGTATTTTCTTAAACTGGCTCCAAAATGATAAAAATTCCTTTGGTTCGCCGTTAAATTTTTTCAGCTCGATCTCCGGTAATTTAAATTTGCGTTTTACTTCTTCGCCAGGAGATGAAGAAAACTGTATCTTTTCATCAATACGAGCACATATTTCTATATATTTTTCTCGATATTCTTCTGCACCTTCAAAATCTTCGGTAAACAATTTTTCGTCCTTATCTTGTAACAATATTTCCGAAATTTTACTTTGACAAGTGTCCATCCGTTGAAATTTATCAAACAGTTGAGTTTTCAAAATAGAAAGTTCTTTAATTTCACATGTTTCTTTAGTTAATTCAGTTTCAATTTTCTTAAACGTGAGAGTAAAAGCAGCTCTCAGTCCTTTTCTCTGAGTTTTCAAACTACTCAGATTCATTTTTTCATTTAAAATTAATTAAAATTCAAAAACTCCTGTCCCGAACAGAGGGTACCAGTATGTTAGAATTCGAAAATAGGGTTAGTTTAAAAATTACTTACTAACCATGCAAGTCTTCATTTGCGGGTTGCATCTATGCGATGCGCGGAGCTTTGAATTAAAATCGAAAATCATCTGTTGAGATAAACTTATTCTAAGTTCAAATTCATCTAAAAGTCCATATATTATAAAAAATGTAGTTTAATTCCATCTAAAAGGCACATTCCTTCATTACATTCAGAGAACTCAATCGTTCTCACACACTTGTCAAAGTTCTTCGAAAGATAATAAATAAAATCAGACGATATTTTCATTTTCTTAATTTACGCGTTCAATTAGTTTCACTTCATTTCATTTTACAACAGTATTTGATGTTTATTTCAAATCTTCGTTTATCACGGTGTAATCTAGCATATTAAATCGATACATATTCCCGGTTTTCCAACGGGATTTTCCCTAATCGAAACTGATTGGGCAGATTTTTTGACGTCAAATTCCTCGTCTTTTGTACGAATAGCGTTTCCTGAAAATCACCCGTGACGATTATTTCAATAGTGCTACACTGTTAAAAATTTGACCCATTTGCTGCAGCGTCACTCCACAGCTATTATAGAATATCTCTTTTGTGACCAATGAGAATGCTCCATAACAAAGTAAAATAATCGTTTTCTATAAAAGCGGTGGAGTGACGATGCAGCAAAAGGGTCAATTTTTTACAGTGTACTTTACTGTGTTATGGAACATTCTCATTGGTCATGAAAGAGATATTCTATAAAAGCTGTGGAGTGACGCTTCAGCAAATGGATTAAATTTTTAACTGTGTAGCACTACCGAAATAATCGGCACGGGTGATTTTCAGGAAACGCTATTATTGCAAAAGACGAGGAATTTGATGTCATAAATTCTCCTCAATTAGTTTCGATTAGGGAAAATCTCGTTGGAAAAGCCGAAATATGTATCGATTTAATATGCTCAATTACACCGTGATAAACGAGGATTCGAAATAAACATCAAATACAAAAGTTACCTATTTTTGTCCGTAGAAACCGAATCTGCAAGAAAAAATGGGGGTTATAATTTAAGATTTCAAAGTTCGATCCCCTCTGACCCCCAGGGGGTCGGTTACGAAGGTCAAATTTGGTATCACCGAGTAGCTTATTTAAATATATTTAAGGCGTATATTTACGTTTTTCAATCTCATATGTATTTTTCGAGTTATTCGACCGTTTCCAGACTTTTCGGACACCCTGTATATATATATATATGTATGTATGTATATATATTTCCACATAGAAAATTTGTAATTTTTAACTAAATAAAACATTCTTTTGAAATAAATGAACAACACATACAACACAGCGTCCACTTAATAACATCATACATTTTTCTATCCTTTGAAATGTATTTTCGCTACTAGAAATTTTTTTATTTCTAGTGGTGTTCCTCTACTTTAATGTCGATGAAAAATTAGCTTTCGTATTGCTGAAGACATGATATGCCCGCTCTTATCTGAGAGCAATGATAATCGAAAATTTTCAGGATGACAAAAGAATCTATATCATTGAACAAGAAAGTATATTATCTTTCTTTTATTTGGTTTCAAATATCCACTGGAAAACTTTAATCAAGATTTTTTTTAATTGCGATGTCAGAACCACATTCACCAAGTGATTTTGTTTAGCAAATATTACATAAATATTGCTGATCATTGGTGAGAACGATTCAATCTATCTTATCTAGAATGTTCTCCACACTTATTAAAGAAAAGTAAACTACAGGTAGCTGTTTGCAGATTTTCATTGTTGAACGAATTGCCTTACAAAAGACTGTAGTACCAATTGTTGCACCATGTAAATAACTTAGTATACAACCCTTGGCACAAAGTTTCCGATTATTACACCAACACTACGAATTTTTTTGTATAAAAGGATTATTTATTTTTACTGCATAAAAGTAAACAATTATTAGCGATAATACATTTGTATTTTACATTATGAACAAAAATATGTAATAAAGAAAAATCATTATATATCAATTTACAAGCAGAAAAATGGCGACTGAAATTTATACACCAAAGAAAAAAATTAGCCAATCATGCTTCGAGTTGGAAAAAAAAATATCCGATCACTGTAATCAATATTTGGTAAATCCACCTTTAACTCGGACGATAACGGAAATTCTTCGTGGAATGGACTCGATAAGCTTTTTTACACTCAGAGGGAGAAATTTGGCACCAGTATTCTCTTATAGCTTTACGTAGTTCAACGGCATTTGTGATCCTTCGAAAATCGATTTTTCTTTTTAATACATTCCAGAGATTTTCGATAGGATTAAGATCCGGACTATTGGGTGGCCAAGTCATGGTTTTAATTGGATTATTACCTACATTTTGTAGGAAATTTCGCACTGATTTGATGCGATATGGAGCTGCGTTGTCATTTTGATCCCCGAACCATTGATCGATGCTGGGAATCAAAAAATTTTCTAAAATGTCAATGCAAACTTCAGAGTTTACTGTACGAAACACAATACACAACTTGCCGACGCCTTGTGATGTCATACAACTCCAAACTCTAAATGCAGGTGAAAATTTAATCCTCGTATTGACGCACTTTTCATTGAACTTTTCACAAACTATCCTCCAAACAATTGTTCCACAGTCATCACCTGTTCCGAGAGATATGCGAGATTCATCGCTAAAAATAACTTTATTCCATTAATCAAGTAGCCAGTGTACATGTTTTTTACACCATTTCAAGCACTCTTTCCTATGCTTCTTTGTCAAGTAAGGTTTCGTTTTAGCTTTACAAAATTTAAATCCCGCTGAATTTAGACGGTTACGTACAGTGCGGTCACATACCTTTACATTATACTTTGACCATTCGGCATTGAGTTGTTTTCAAGTTGCTCGCCGGTTTCTTTTTGCTATTTCCACAAGTTTTGTGTCTTCGCTAGGCGTTGCACGGACGTCCAATTCGAGGTTAATTTTCCACGCTGTTAGTCAACTGATATTTTTCCCAAATATTTCATACCATACTCTGAGCACAGTTTAATAAAACAGCTACTTTCTTTGTGAATTTCCCTCTTGCAACAGTTTATTTATGCGAATTTTGAAATCGTGATACAGTTTATTCACACGAGCCATTGTCCAGCACTTCAGAGCTGCTTTTGATCTCGCAGCTGCAAGATTTCTTCTTTTAAATAATGTTCAGATATTGTACGCATGCTCAGACATTCTTATCTGCCTTCAATATGCAGATTTCAGCTTGTTTCCTTAGTAATCGATTACTATTTTCCAACTTCTTTCTAGATCGGATATTTTTTTCTCACAAAGAAATTCTTCACCTGCAGTTTATTTATAAATTATATGATTTTGATATTGAATTCACTTTTCATTTATATTTAAATACGTGTTCTTTTATTTGGGAATATTTGAAAACGCTCCTATACTCATGAATCGCGAAATATTTGCTTCGAAATGCAAAAATCACAAATCTGATAACACTGATCAGAAACCTTTTGCCAAGGGTTGTATGTAGTAAAAGCATTTGCATGAAAAAACAAATGACTACTGTGAGGATATTCTTAATTAAGCTCCATCAGGCTGATAACTCCTCTTTTGTGCCTCAAATTTACTGTTCCGTCGCATCCATTATTGAAATCTCGCATAAGAATATGATGTTTGATTAAAAAAAAATTATTGCTTCTTTTATGGCTTTAGCTTTTCTTGTTGCAACTGAAACATACCTAATAATCTGAGAGTAAGGTTCCTTAAAAAGCTTTTAAAGTATTCTTCTCTTGTGGTTTTTATGTAGAACTTTGTGCCCTTTCATCAATTGTACTTTTGTATGATAAATATGATTAGATAGGATAGATATGATTTTGTATAAAAATCAATGTATACATTTAATAATAGACGATAAACAATTTTTCATCTTTTAAAGAGAGTACTTTTTGCGCTAGATAAAAGATCCTTTAACTCTTATATTTACTTATGTTTTTAATTCAAAATTTCCATAAAAATCGAATATCGGAAAATTTTTAAACGGTTTGGGACACCGAAAGAAAATTATCCAAGTTGAAAATTTTTGTATGTATACTACTATGCTTAAAAGAACACTTTCGAAGTTATTTAATAAAACAAAAAAAATGGCTACAAATTTTCATAAAAAAATTAAATTTTAACTACATTTGAAGTACTATGGGCACAAGAAGGTTTGAATGGTTTTCAATAGAATAAAATATTTGTAAGCTAATATACATTAAAGGAAACTTCCGCACTCTGCAACAAAAGTAAATTATTTTTTTTTAATTGTAAATTTTCATAAAAATTTCAATTTTATCTATTTTTGTCTAATTGCACCCCGCACCGATTCGATCATCCACATTTCGATTTTTCGATGCATCCTAGTGGAAATAAATCGATTCGTGTATATAACTTGTTGGCTCTTAAATTTTTATATTTCCTTGACGGGACGTTGTTGGTTCTATTTATGTATATCTATGCCATTTACGTTTATTGCGTTATTTGACTATCATGCTATATACCGAACACCTCGCCCCCCTCATTTCATCACCAAAATTTTCCAAATGTGGCTTATCTCTCTCATCGTTTAGATGTTGTCTACCGCTGAAATCTACCGCTGGATACTTTTTGGGACAATATGCATTACTTTAAATATCGTCAGAACTTTATTCTGGATAATGTATAATAGGTTCATTAATAATTACTTAATTAATAATAGGTCTATTGCTAATAACTAATATTCTTACGCTGATGCAGTGGTGTTAAATTATGTAGTAGTATTTTCCAAGTCTGCTCATACTGTATATTAAAATAAGACGTGCTGATCTCTTTCACCTACACTTTGATAAAGAAGTAAGGATTTCTCATGTTGTTATTGGTTATTTTTATACTTAAAGAAACTACAACACTTTTTTATATTCAAAACTAAACCTGAACAAACATAGGTGTTTACATCTATAATCCGAAACTGGGTGCATTTCTATTCAAGAGAATATGTAATACGGCTATAATATACGTGGTACAATCCAAAAATTCAGGGACTGCGGCTATTATTGATGACGGAAGCAAGTACCTAAAGCTAAACCATTTGAAATGGATTATCTCGACCCTATCCTATCTGCTCAGCTTTGTTTCGCTCATGTCATGTAACCGATCCGCAAGCGCAGCTGTTATTTTCGGAATTTAGTAAGCTTAGTTCCCCGACGTAAGAAAGATGGCTTTTCTTGAACAGCTCTGTAACATTAAATCTTGTCAACGTTTAACTGTAAAACATCAATGGAAACTTTGGAAATACTAAAAAAGGCACAAAGTAAATCTACCATATCCGAGATTTATGAATGATATCAGCGTTGTAAAGATTTCCGAAAATCCATCAAAAACGGTGAACACGTTCGTCGACCTTCGACTTTACGGAACGCGGAAAATGTTCGTTGCTATCCGAAAGTGTTCTAAAAGATCGTTGCAAACACTTTCACAAATCTGTAAATCTACACACTGGTGCTTTCTGAATGGTAACGCACTAGCACATCGATCACAGTGGGTGAAACATTTCCTTGCCAAAACTCTCCCTAATGTGCTTCCACATCATCTTTGTTCAACGGAGTTAGCTCCGTGTGATTTTTGCCTGTTACGATCAATGACAAAACATTTACAGCTACGCTATTTTGTGTCATCAGATGAGGTGAAAGCAGAATTTCAGGAGGCCTTATGGGAGGTTGCGAAAAATGGCCTCCAGCAATGTCTCCAGAAGTTATATGAACTCTGGCTAAAGTGTATTGTCACTCAAGGTGACTACTTTGAAGGTGAATGTGCTTCAGTGCCGTGAACTATTCACAGTAAAGTTTTTCAAACCTTTTCCCTGAACTTTTGGATCATACTACGTATAAAAAAATGCTTGCTAGTTCATCTTGTGTTATGATATTAGCAAAATGGTTGATAAGAAATATGAAATACAATACATAAATATGCAATAGATATTCATTTTGGTGTAATAACATCCCATAAATACCGAAATAGAACAATCGCACAAATCATGAGCTGAATGCGACGCGAATTATTTTGCGACATACAATAAATCTATTCAACTCATCAATTATTGTAAAAGACAAACTAAATACCATTTCATGAAAAAACATTAATTGTTCTTTAAGTTAAAGCATCAACAAAATTTGTATACTGTTCAACCAGCCAGCCAGAATTACATGCATAAAAAATAAATTAGTAAAAAAAAAAAAAAAAAAAAAAAAAAAAAAAAAAAAGAAAAAAAAAAGACGTTAAATCACAGAACTTTTCCAAGCATGCAAATACTTCGCGTACCGAAATGATAAAATATTTATGATTCCAGAAATTTTCTTACGAATATTGGAAAAGAGTAAGACGTATGGAAGAAAAAGGGAGGAAAAATATCTTTACATGAAAGTAAAAATATAAATGCACTTGAACTTCCCTCTCTTTTAACACACAATAATAAACACAATATCGCATTAGATAAAAGTATATAAATACAAAGTAATCAACATTTACACAGTCTTATTACCATTAGCTTTAATAGGAATTGTTTTCTTATATAATCGTAGATTTCGGCGATTAAATAATTTTTAGCATTAAATTACTAAGACCTACTATAAAATAATTTAGTATTAAATTTTATTAACTAAAAAAAGCGTAAAACATGGAAGCTATTTAAGATTGTAACATTTTGTACTACATAGAGAATGCGATTTCTGAAGAATTCTCCTGCCGAATTTCAAAATGTCGGAAGATTTTTTTAATGTTTTTCCCGATGTCTCATTTTACAAGGTTTGTACATTGTACGAAATTGAAAATTTTTAAATAACTTTTTAGATTTACATTTAAAAGTTCGCAAGAAAAAAATACTTCGTTTACCCAATTTCAATTTACATTTTCTTAAATATTGTTATTTTTATGACTCTGAAATAAAATTTATGCTAGTGAAAGTAATTTTTATGAAACCATTTAAAATTCCCTTTTGACGATATAACGATATACGCAACTTAAGAATTATTTATACTTTTTTTTTGTAAAATATGAGTTCTGTATGTAAAATTCAATAGAAATCTTATCTCAAATAGATAGAGTTAAATTTCATTTAGGATCCCATTTTTATTTCGAGTAAACAAACGACTAATTTTATATTCGCTTTTTTGGAAAGGTACTTTGTAATTTATATTGAAATCAAATTCAAATTTTGAAATATAAATGAACTGAAACAATTCAAGGAAAGGCTTTTTACGTAGCAACAAGCATATTTGATTAATAAATTAAAGCAATATTCAATATAATAACAAAAATATTGTCTATTAGAAAACAAACCGAATATTTTTCAGGGCGTACAATAAATTAAAAAAATCCGTATACGATATCAGTATAGCAGCTGAGGACTTTAGTTAGCAAAAACAATCATTTAATTTTATAAATGACTGCCTCGATCTTAGAACTTATAATCAAATCCTTTCTATTGCATATGTAACTGCCAAGTTTTACACTTTTTTCCTACCACTACTTTTTAATAAAGAAATTTGTATTGACTGAACGTAGGATTTAAAAATGAGAAAATTTTCTGACCAAAAATAGTGGTAGGAAAATATAAAAAATGGCAGCTATGGTTGTTGGTTGTATGGGGTGTTTCTAAATGAATATAGGGATTTTAACGTTTAGTAGTATTTATCACGTAAACATAAAATTATAATTAATGCATAGAATAAAATAGCAACTCAAACAGTTTTACCTATGATCTTAGAACTGTTCAATGTGACACGACATTACATCAAGTCGATAGCTCAGCTCTCCCCAAACATTGATAAACATTTAAGGGGTCATTGTTGCAACAGCTGTCATGGTCAGCTAGTACACTGTAAAAAAGGGTCGATCTACTAAAAAAAATTTAGTGATCCTTGTAATTACTAAAAAAAAAATTAATCTTACTCGGTTACAAGAAATCTGTAAGAATTACTAGAAAAAAGCTAGCAACGAATAGAATTAATAGTTTTACATTTTTAATAGCTATTACTAACACTCGCTTGGTGTGGCCGTGATAGCCTAGTGGTCAAAGCACCGAACTCCAGGCTGAAAGTACCCGGGTTTGATGCTGGACGCCACCAAATATGCACCGAATGAATGCAATGTAAGTACTCGTTAAATAAAGGGATTGTGAAAATCCTGTCATAGCAGTTACCATGGGTAATTATCTTTGGACTTTCCCTCCCCTTTAGAAACATGCCAAAATAGTGCTGGTAGCAATGTTTGGTGTTGCCATCTATTGCGGCTTTGTGGAAAATCTTCCGATTCAGAAGTCTGTCTTTTTATTCACTGGATGCAGCTCGAAGGAAGCTACTGCCCTTCGGGCACACGTAATGGTTACTAAAAGTAATTTTGGAGCTATTACTAAAATTTGCGTGGTGGCTCATACTAAAAAGTTTTAAGTTAGTTATACAAAAAATTCTTTTGTTCAGTTTACAAAAAAAAAAGTTTGTAATGGTTACTAAAAAATTCTGTGAAATACAAATTTACTAAAAAATTTTTAGTAACTTCTTGAATTTTTAACAGTGTAATGGAGGCACATATATCCGATCTTTTATGAAAATCCACAGATAGAAACAACATGCCTTCAGAGCGGGTGAGCGTCTGAACAGATTTTCTTTAATAATCAACGTTTGGGAAGAACTGAGCTATCGACTTTATGTGTGTCGTGTAACGAAGGTTGCTCACATTGAACACTTGAAAGATTGTAGGTAAAACTTTTTCAATTGCTCTTTCAGTTTATGTATTAATTATAATTTTAAGTGTTATGTATTAAATACTACCAATCGTTAAAATATCGATATTCATTTATAAAAACCTCGTATAATATACTCAGTGTATAGCAACATCTTGTTATTATAACCTTCTTGGAAACACTTGATAAATAAAACTGTTCATACACCTACATCGCTCAAGTACATTGTAAATGACGAGCAAAAATGTTCGTAAAACATCCATGAAAGAAAAAATATTTTTTTCATTTATTTCATAATAAAAATAGGGTAAGAGTTGATAAGCATCATTAAATTATACCGCGTTTTCTTCTTAAAAGAAAGTATAAACACATTTATTTAACACATCCAGATTTTTTCTTTGTTTCTTGTATTCGAGACATAATAAAAAAAAATATCAAGTACGAGTATGACTCGCGCTCAAAGCCACTCTTTCCGTCTAGTAAATATATGAATTATTAACCACTTAGAAACGAGCGACTAGCATACATTCTACTTAAGATTTCCAGAACCCTTCATTATTCCCCTCCAGTTATTTTTTTATTGTAAAGTTTACCTTATTTAATCGGAACATTTCCGCAATTCAACTAGAGAAAATTTTCTTTTTGAAAAACGAGTGGTAAAAGATTAAAGATTAAGCAAAGTGCTCTTGCCACGAAGGATTAACTTGAATTATTAAAAAAGAAATCGGTGATAAAGAGTAAAAAGACATTGTAAAAAAAACTATACAACATAGGTTTGTTTATATCTGTATATACTAGAAAAATATAAATGGGTACTCCATAAAAGTTCCATGAGATATCAAGCCTAAATAGTATCAACTATCGCTATTCTGTATAACACTTTTTTATTCTTATTCTTTTCTGTTTATAGTGAATTTAATTCGGTACCGAAAATAAAAGTAGTGCATATTTAAACTTCATTCGGCATTTTATAAAACTACAATCAGCTTAGTGTAGCTAACACAAAAACCTAATTCAACGTCTTAACTTAGCATTGTGTAAGCACGCTTCGAAAGTGTCTTTAAAAAATGCAAGGCAGCAATTGTCCGTGCCACGTTTTCTTGACAGGCGTTTAATTAACTTTTGAAGACACGGGAAATGCATTAAGAGATCCACTCGATGCAAACTAGTTGCGAATCGCATAGTATTTATGTGATTAATTATAATTAAATTTGTTTCCAACAATTTGAAGTTTATTGATTTTATACTATTACTAAGTATTACATTACACGAATATATCTTTAAAAATTGCCACCAAGACTTTAAAATTTTGTGGTACATTGAGTACGCCATCCCTGTCATTATATATGACCAAACCGTCCGTATTGTTAAGGTTTAATATCTAGTATAATTACCGATGATTATATTTGAAAAACATTATCAACAATGCTTTTATACTTCTGATACGATAGATATTTCCAGCGCTCCTCTTTGCGGAATGCCCACAAATAAAAATTTGTGTGTAACAGAAAAATGCCCTTTTCGCGTAAATTATGTGATCTGGAGTAATCGCTGTAGTTTTCTTGCTAGGTTTAAAGAATATCTTTTATCTCTAATTCTTTTCATAATTATAGTTTGTGTAGTTTTCGAATTAGATGCGAGAGGGGGGGGTATATTTTCGTACTATATTTACAACGATATCTCTAAAAATATGATTTCTAAAATTAAAAGTAATGTATTTTTGAGTTCAGAGTTAAGAAATCGTTTATATAATAACCAACATGGTATACAAAGAAAAGCGTTTTCTCCAAGTAATTTAAGAAGCCAACTTTACAGTTTTTCAGAAATATTTATGAATATTTAATAATCTGTAAATATGTGGTCAAAAGTCTTTATTACTTCCCCCAATTTGAACTTTCCGCGTTTCATACTTTACGTTGAAACGGTTGTGACAGACAAACAAACCAGGGTTGATCTTATAATGGTTTTCATTTTTACTTTTTAAGTATGGAACCCTAAAACAACACTGTAAAAAAACGGACGATTTAACGGATGTATTACTGGTAAACTAGACTCCAGTACTATTTACTGTTTTTTAACGGAAAATTTTCCGTGAATATTCCGTTTTTTTCGACTTTTTCCCGAAATCTATGGAAATTTTTCCGTTAAAAAACAGTAAATAGTACTGGCGTCTAGATTACCAGTAATACTTCCGTTAAATCGTCCGTTATTATTTACAGTGAAGACATTGTTTATATTCTTATACAAAATTATTATATTCTTTTACAAAGAGTTATTGGGGCTACTGACGTTGTCGAATTATAAATAATATGGTTGCCATTTAAAAACTTATACACTTTCTTTTTTTAACAAAAAAAACAGTACTCTTCATTGAAAATAATCACACATAAAAACACTCAAAAAAAGTCGCTATTATTAGAAGGTCACAATTGGGTCATTCCACGTCAAATGAGCAAAAATGGAAAAAAAGCCGTGGCTGCAGCGAATCCGATTTTAATAAAATTTGAGATACGTGTTCATTTCATATTCAAATGTATGTGTGCACAATATTTTCAGAAAAAAATAATTATTTTATCAATTTTGGACATTTAAAAAACTTGTGATATAGAATGGCTTGCGGATAATTGTCGAAAGTTGCAAGTTTCAAGTTCTATATTTTGAAAACTATTTAACAAAAATGAAGTTTTTTTTATGATATTGAAATCTCTGGATATCAATCTTTATATTTATCGAGTAACAATAATTTGGTAATATCATAATTAATCAAAAATTGGTTGTAAATATTGAAATTTTGTAATTTTTTAAAAATTTTGAAATGTTATAAAAATCAAAGGATTTAAAAAACATCTCTGAAATTGATGCAAGATGTAGTACTATGTATGAAGATCGAATTCTCAAAGTTTCAAAGTTGTTATTTATTTCCTTCATCTTCAAAAAAACTTAGAAACTTTTAAAAAAATGACAAAATCATAATTATTCCTCTTATGTTACCTCAAAAAACAATTAAAGGACAACATCTACATCAACAATATTACACGTACATAAGAATTAATAAGTCCATGACACACTAAAAAAGTTTCAATACTGCCTTTTTAATTTCTAACATAACAAAAATGGGTTCAAAAAACTAACATTTGAGACATTCTAAAGACAATCTTTCTTTGAAAACACGCGCTTTTTTGGAAATTTCTGGCTAAAAATAGACGTGTGCTGCCATCTATGTTTGTTAATTGACTTTAAGATTAAAATACAGTTATTTTAAGAAAAAAATACTTTTTCTTCTACACAAATTTAAAATATTCTTGAGGCAAAAATAAACTGAAAGCAAGAATAAAACTACGTATACTTAAAATATACACTTTTATCTGTAATATCAAAGAGTTTAAAACTTTTAAAAGCTTTTATTCGTCTCCAAAAAAATGAAAAAAAAATGTTGACTTTTTAATCAGCAGTTTTCACTATTTATTTTTTTTCTCATAAAGGAATGAAAAAGGCATGAATTAAATTATAGATGTATTAAATATATTCAATTATCTATAATGGCAAAAAAAATTGAATTTGGAATAAGTGTCCTTCATTTTAAAACATATAACTGAAATATTTAATTTTTTCCACGATTTTTTTTATTATTTATTTATTTTTAAATTATAAAATAAAAATACAATTACTAAATTATGCTAATCTGTTACTTATAGTTCATTCTTAAGTGTAAATAATTTTTATTACAATCTTTCCATTCCTACGGCAAATAATCAAACTTGAAATTTCAAACATGTACACAAGACCTCGATTTCGGTTCAACTTTAATGTAATTTTTTATATTGAAATAAACTAGTCTGAACTCTACTACTTTGCGTTTCCTCGTAAATGATTGTGATCTAATTATATGATGATTTTCAATAAAATCTGTGACATGTCAGCCACACCTGATTTGCTCATTTGGTGTGGAATGACCCAATTAGGAAAGACCTTTCACTGTTTGAAATAAATAAATAAATATGAAATAAAAATAAATAAATAAACTTCCATTCTTTTATCGAATTTGTTCGAAAATTGTTGCATACACTGTAAAAAAAAAATCTGTGAAGGTACTAAACATTTTCTAGGAAACTGGGATTCCAAGAACTTTTCATGTAACGATAACAGGAAAAATTCATGTAATCGATTCTGAAACTTGAATTTTTGCTGTTACCGTTACAGGAAAAGTTCTTGGAATCCCAGTTTCCTACAAAAGGTTTAGTACCTTTGCAGATTTTTTTTACAGTGTACTATAAAAAAATCCGTTCAATTTACGTAGTAAAAACAAATCTGTAATAAAAAAAATAAATCTAATTTTACTTCAATTTTATGACGAAAACTGCTGGCAAGATTGCGGTCAGCAGTTTTTACTGTAAATTTAACGGATTTATTTATTTTATTTTTTATTTATTTATTTATTTTTTTTTTTTTTTTTTTTTGCATTGCAGTCATATTTTGAAATAAATAATCATTATAGCACAACTTTATTATTTTTTTTTTACTTTAAGTTTTATTTTAAATCAATGGAGCTGCAGCGACATCTATATGGGAAGCATATTTTACTCAGTATGCTTCAAAAAAAAGTATATCAATTTCTACAGAAAAATCAGTTATTACACTCGGCAGACGATTCCGTTCGTCGTACAATGGAACGAGGTATGTGCGTTTGTAATGGTTGATTTTTTAATCATTAAAGTTTATTATCTAAAAGTAAATGCCGATTATTGTATGAGGATTACCCATCCGAAAAGTGTCGCTTTTTTCTAGAATTTAAACTGTTAATAGTTTAATCCTTTCATACATAAATTATTTTCCATTATTATTCACTACTTTTCATTATTATACATTTGCAGGATATATAAGAACATTATAATATTTATATATAAAATTATTTAAATAATTATTATTGTGTTACATAGTAGTTCTGTCCACAAATCAGATCCTCATAAATGAAAGCTGAAATTTTTTTGCACTATAAGACAATTCATATCTGTCCTCATACGAGGTCCTTATGAATGAAAGGGTTAAGTTCGAAAACTCGATTCCATCGGCAACTGAGAACTTGGACTCAGTACACTGTAAAAAAAAAATCTGTAAGGTTACTAAAAATTTTCTAGGAAACTGGAATGCCTAGAACTTTTTATGTAACCGCAACAAAAGAAAATCATGTAAGATTACAAAAGTTGCTTTAGTAAGCGTTACTAAATATTGTTTAGTAAACATACTAATGATTTTTTAGGGCGTTTCCTAAAGAATCTTCTGAAAATTTACTAAATATTATTTAGTAAACTTACTAACGATCATTTAGGAAGTTTACCAAAGAATTTTTTGTACATTTACTAAATGTTGTTTAGTAAATTTATGAACGATTTTTAAGGATCTTTCTCAAATTAATTTTGGTAAATTTACTAAATAATGTTTAATAAAGTAACTAGCTATTGTTTAAGGGAATTTATTAAAGAATTTTTCGTAAATTCACTACGTATTATTTAGTAAACGTACTAACTATTGTTTAATGCGTTTACTAAACAATATTTTGCAAATTTTCTAATATTTTTAGTAAACTTACAAAGAATTTTTTAGTGAATTTATAAAGATTTTTTTTGCAAATTTGCAACAGATTTTACAGTATATTTACAGCAATTTTTTTTACTATTGCACTAAAATTTTTTATGTACTTTAGCAAAATATTTCTGGTAACTTTATTAAGGTACCGTCAGAAAAATTCTTAGTATTAAAATCGGACTTTTCGGTAGTGTATTTAAAGCAGTTTTTGTACTCACGCAGGAAAAGTTCTTTGCAACTGTGCAAGAGTTAATGCAGTAATTTGTTATTTTTTTTTAATCTAACATTTTATTTATACTTATCAAAAGTTATATATAACTATAAAATTTTTGCAGTGGCTTAATAATGGTTTATAGCTGTATTCCATTTTTTAACTAAAAGTTACATTGACTAGAGTTGTTGTTACGGTTTTCTTTCAGTATGAAGTTGCATTTTTACTTTTTTAAAATATCTTGGTGTTTTCGTAATGTATCAAAATCATACTTGCCAACCTCCCGCTTTTTCTTAAATGATAAAACATACTTGTAAACAGAAAATTTATTAAATTAAAATTTCTTCACCCAATATGGTATTAGTTTTTAAACCTGATTATTCACTTTTTGAAATAAAATATCCGGTTAAAATTATGTTTTGTTGATTTTAAAAAAGCGGGAGGTTGGCAAGTATGATCAAAATATTTTGTGTTTCAGTATTACCACAGTAATTTCTATGAATATTTGTATGTTATGCATGAGAAATATGACAAAAGTTTCATTTTATGTATTTAAATAGGCAAATAATTTCGATCTAAAATGAACATTATAGCAATGGAACTAAATGAGCAGATAAGTATAACAGTTTTCAGTTAAATTTTAAAAAAGAAGTCCAAAAGAAACAATTTAAATAAAGTATCATTAGTAAGTTTATAAAATATATTTAACATTTAAATAGAATTTCTATGTAATTGAGGCAAATAAAATTTACAACCTTTAAGGACTACACTCCGTATTTATAAGTAAGCACTGTGCCTCATATAATATTATACATGATTTGAAAACCTGTATATAATTAGAAACATTTCTGTTCGTTTTCTATAAATATGCTTATAAACTAGAAGTAGAAATAGAGTAGTCTTTCAATTTTTTTTCTTTTTTTGACATTTTATTTATGGAGTTTCTTTAAATTCTTAACTGATAAGAATTTTATTAACAAGTATCTTCTATATATTTGAAACGCTGCACAGTAACTGATTCTATGTCAGAAAAACAGTTGTGACATCTGAAAAAATTAATTTCTTTCCCTGAATTTCTCATTCAAGGAAATTTTTTCTTTTACCTCTTATTCTTATTTTTATGAATATGCTATACAGTTATCTGTGATCAATAGGATTCTTCTTCCTTTGACATGTCTCTTTTTTAGACTTATACTCCATTAACGTACACAACACATTTTATAATACTTTATCTTCTTGTGAGGTATGTGTCAAATTTAAATATTAAAAAGAAAAAATTAAAATATTGATAGGTCACACTTTTGAAACTCTAAATTTGCTTAAAGATACATAAAAATGGATGTGGGAATTTAGTATGATTCTACTGTGGTTACTTCAATAAGAAATAGAATCCAAGGAGAATCTATAAGTAGAATCTCTAACTAAAATTGTTACATATACAACAGAGATGACATACACACCTTAACATATCGCTCACCCGCAAGAAAAGGACACATCTAGACGAAAATAAATTTCACATAGGCAAAAGAACATTTGCTTTTTTTGTAACATGAAATTATAGCACTTAACTCAGCTCGCAGGAAAGTAAGCGTGCATAAAAGCATAAAACACTTAAAAATGAAGTTGTATAATGAGGTTTGGAGGGTTGAGCAGTTTTACCTCCCCACACAAATCACCTATCCTATGTTGTCATAAATGGACATATAGCGTAAGAAAGTAATTTTCTGCATATCTACACGTATGAAAATGTTTGTGCAGTAAGTCGCAGCTATAACACAACTATTAGTGGAATAATATTCAAAATTAATTTGTGCGAGATTTGTCACTTTTCTTGCGATTGAACGATATGAATTTATTCAAAAATGCATCTTGGACATATCAACAATAATTGTGAGCTGATTTCACATTTTTAAGTACGTAGTAGTATTTGATGATAGAGATGTCTAAAGAGACTTTCTGAAAGAAGAAAATAAGGGGAAACAAAAAGGAAGCTATATTTCTTTAGAAAGCATTATGAGCTGCCATTTTATTATAAATGCTCCATGCATACTTGTACAACTAATAAGCATAATATCATTAAATGAAAAAATTCATTGAAATATGAATAAATTTTATTTCTAAACAACAAATTAATGCATTCATTACAATAACAAGAACATATTTGCAATTTTTTTTTAACGTGACACATTTTACAAATCTTACATAATTTATATAGTTATGTAATTGGAATTCCTCATTCAAGAATTTAGTCAGTACTATCTGCAAAAAAAGCATGCATTTTAAACTCAGTGTTGAATATTAAATAACACATGAATTAAATAAAATACGAAGTAATACGAAATAAACAAAACGCAGCATTAAAAAATCTAATTCCCTTATAAGAACTTGACTCTCTTATTTTTCAATTCATGTACATATAATTGTTGAGTATCCCATAATTGAATGTGGTGGTAGTGCTTCTGGTTCCTCATCTGACTTAACCAAACCTTCACTGTCAAGAAGGCTCACAATATATTTAATTCTAATTTCTGTTTCCTCCTGCACCTAAAGAAGAAAATTGAATGATAACATAAAAAGTTAAATAAATATACTATTATAAAAAAGTCAATATTCATCTTCGTACTGAATAATTGAATGTCAACAATGGGACCCGTCAAACTTGAAGGCAAACATCTTAAAGCCATTAAAGAAAGAAGTTTATCACTTTAATATATTAGAATTTTTTCAAAAATAATTTTTTAAAATGAGAAAAATCATGCACATAAATTTTTAAATCCAAACTGTTGACCGACACTTGAGACATGCAGAAATATGCTTTTTCTCATTCAAGGCTTTTTCATTTGCTGATATAACATCAAGAAATCGTAAATTACTGTCATTATTCACCTTTAATTTCATACAAAATGTATTTATAGAACCATATGATAACGAAAAAGTCGTATTTTAAAAATTTTGACATGCTTGTCATTTATTAAATAAAAATATAAAATCTGTTGGTACATGGTACTATAGCACATAAGAAATATTAAATATGCTTTATGAATGCTAAATATGTAACATTAAAACTGCTCAACTGGTACAAAAAGAATGTCGTGAAGGCATTCATGATATTGAAATTGTGGATTAGAAAATTCCCCAACATTTCTGAGTGTCATTGTTTTTTGACAGCATGTCTAAATAATTAGACAATACTCGGACACAATCTACCTTCTTATTCAATAGATAATACTTATAGGCATGTTTTGTAAAGCAAATGCTAGAAGTAATTTCTAATCGCATTATTAAATTCAGCTTGTACCTTTTCTTGAAGAAAAATATGGTTAAAGAATCATGTTTTTTTTTACATTAAAAAAATCTGATTTTTATGATCCCCTCCCCCTCCAGAAGTAAAAACCAGAAACAATTAAGTTCCCAAAACTATTAAATCCCTAATTACTAACATAAAACATGTTTTAAAGGTTTCAATATAATTTTTAGTGATTACAATAATTATAAAAACTGCTATCATTTACATTAGTTAGTAGTATACAATGTTATATACAGGGTGTATCTAAACTACTGGGCAAAACTTTAAGAGGTGATAGTACACATCAAGACAAATAATATTAAATGGGAAACTAAGGGTCCCAAACGTCTTCCGAAGGAGATAGGCGCCATCAAAGTTTAAGGCCCAAAATTTGAAATGATTATAAAGAACGGAAAAATTGGTCGATTGGTTTGCGGTTTTCACGAAAACTATTCTTTATGTCAGTATTTTCTAGAAAATAAACTATAAAGATCAATTTCAAAAAATTCCGATAGAGGGCGCTTTAGCCTTTGGAGTAATGAACAACTATTTTTTACCGTTATTTTCTGCATCTCATTAATTTTTTTTTTTTTGAAGTTTAGACATAAACTTAAATTTTGAGCCCAAAATCTGTGGTTAAATAGCGAAAACTGAACTGTGTTCAATGGGAGTGGGTAGGTCCAAATTTTAAATGATTATAAAAAAGAGAAAAATTGGTCAATTGATTTGCGGTTTTCACTAAAATTATTCTTTATGTCAGTATTGTCTTGAAAATAAATTATAAACATAAATTTCAAAAAATGTCGATAGAGGGCGCTTTAGATTTTGGAGTAACGTACAATTATTTTTTACCGTTATTTTTTGCATCTCATTATTTTTTTTAGAAGCTTAGACATAAACTTAAATTTTGAGCTGAAAATCTGAATCGTTGAGAGTGGCTAAGTAGCGTAAACTGAACTGTGTTCAATGGGGGTGGGGAAGTTCAAATTTCAAATGATTTTAAAAAACGGAAAATTTGGTCGGTTCGTTTGCGGTTTTCTATAAAACCATTCTTTATGTCAGTATTTTCTTGAAAAGAAATTTCAAAAAATCCCGTTAGAGGACGCCTTAAACTTTAGAATAACAAATAAAAAATAGTTGTTCGTTACTCCAAAGTCTAAAGCGCCCTCTATCGGCATTTTTTGAAACTTATCTTTATAATTTATTTTCAAGACAATACTGACATAAAGAATAGTTTTCGTGAAAACCGCAAACGAATCGACCAATTTTTCCGTTTTTTATAATCATTTCAAATTTTGGACCCTAAACATTGATGGCGCCTATCTCCTTCGGAAGACGTTTGGGACCCTTTGTTTACCAATTAATATTATTAGTCTTTACGTGTACTATCACCCCTTAAAGTTTCGCCCAGTAGTTTAGATACACCCTGTATATAAATATTTTGTAATAATTATGTAAAGCCATATTAAATACAACTAATATTTACATGCATTAAAATTATTCACTGCATTTATCATTAAATTGTTAAAACTATATATACAATTAATTATGAATTTATTATCTAAGAAAACAATGCCTATTTTTATGCTTTAATTTCTAAAATAATAATTTAGTATTCATTTTACAAAGAAAACGTAGCCATGTGTTAATTCCCCCAAAAAGGCACTAGTTTTTAACAAAAGACATTGTTTCTTGAGAAAATAAATTTCCAATCTGTTTATTAATAAAATAAGGAAAAAGTACATAATATTTTAATATCATAAATAAGGTAACATTATCTTTTAATGTTAATGATTCACAAAAAAGACAACAATGATTTATCAAAATCCTGTTTTTTCTAAATAAAGTTATATATTTTTATAAAGTGTTGAACACACAGATTTAGAAATAAAGCATCATGCATGAATTTCTTGTTAAATGATCTCTGGTTACTACAAAAGATGAATTTCCCTATTTTTTTCTAATCAAAGTAAATTTTGACAATTTTAAAAGAAGGAAGTTGTTGCAAACTTCAATATGATTTAGAGGGACCAATAAGTAAATTACAGAACTAATAAAAAGTGCCCTTAAATAAAAATTTCATTAATTAGTATCACAAATAACAATGAAAAATCTTTCAGACCGTTTGCATTTGTATTTAGAAAAATTGATGCTAATTGCTTAAATGTAAACTTGTACACAAAATATTTTTTTATAAAAACATTCATTCAACCGCAACCGAAGAGGTTTTTTTCGATATTTAACATTTTTATACCAATTAGTTCTTTTTCTCTTATATATTTCTTTACTAAAGTTTTTGAGCAGCTATCACTTTGTTTAATCTTCATTAGTCCCCAATTTGCGGTAAATTTGTAATTGCAAAAGCAGGCTGAGAAAATAACATTCTACCAAGGCGTACCCTTTTTTTACTTGGATAAATTTAATATATACTTGCTATGCTTATTTTATATAAAATATGAATGACTTTATTAGTTAAATAAATTACGATACAGCACATTTTGTTAGTATTAAGTACCAGTTTTAACTGCAATGATTTTATGCCAGATAAATTATTTCGTTTTACAAAACTATTTTATTTAATATTTTACAAGTCTAAGGAATAATTTTAGCTAGGAAATTATTTATAGCACTTTTTGTAGTGTTCATTCATAAAGCAAAATATCCACTGAAACTTTTGAAATTATGTCCATTTTAAATTTTTATACTTTATCTAATTTTTAACATTTATAAAAATTATGATTTTTATCAATTATTTAAAAAAATCATCTAATTGAAAACACCATTTAATCACTGATAAGTAATTGGATTAAAATTTTTGATACTCAAAATAAAATAATTAATCATATTTAAATTTATACAGAATGGTGTTTATCTTTAAAATAATAGTACAAAATATAGTCTGAGTATAATCCATTAATATATATATCACACAGAAGAGAATTAGTTGCTTGCTAATATGCTAAAAGGATATTTTGAAAGATAATTGAAATGCATGTCATAGAAAAACAAACATACTTACATCTTCTAAGAAGTAGGATCATTATTCTTTCAAATTTGCAGGGATCCGTTGAATTCCGTGAGTAGTTAATTATTTTGATAGTCAGTTTCTTCTAGCAATTGTTTTCTAAATTTCTCTGCTTAATGTTTCTATACATCACTCATAACAATTCTTATTATTTTTCGGCGGATCTAAATAAAAAAAAAAGTTGAAAATGAAAACACAAATTAATATAAAATAAGAATATATTTGAACATAGGGGTTATGCATATATAACGTTTTCAGATTTTTGGAAGTTTTGGACTCTCCAAGTTCCATATCATATGCTATATCTCGAATCCCCCCCCCCTCCCCCCGCTCCACCATCACCACCTTTATAATGATAAAGTTATCAATGCGGATTTTTTTCTTTTTTTAGAATTTATTTCTTTTTTTTTGGAGTGATATACAAAACGGGTTACACTTATTTTAAGCACATTTATTTATGTAAATGAAGAGAAGTAATTGAACATTACTTTCTATCAAAAAACACTTTTAAAAAGTAGTTACCATTTGAAAGTATTTTATAATAGTGTTTTTTTAGATAAAGCTTTCAACAGTAATATTGTCTTGTTGCACTTTTCCTGCACGGAAAATGGGGAAGGGGGATAGAAATTCTAATCTACAAAACAAGAGGAAAACATTATTTCGCTTTCATTTATTTATTAGTGAACAAAAGCTTCAATACAAATATTCTTCACATATAATTTCTCGAACAGTGATTATATATGTATATGTAGAGAGAAAGGTCTCTACATATTAATATAAACAAGTGGCAAGAACTCAAAATCAATCGGCAGAGCAAACGCATCACAAAAAAAACAACACTTCATTTCTCCCACAGCCAGTACGAAAATCGCAAGAGAGAGAAAACACATGAATTCCACTCCAGCGTGTTAAGAAAGAGAGAAGAATCATTCACGGTAGAAAACCACTTTTTTCTCCCTCAGTTCTTCTCAGCGTTTTTTGGCAACAGTTGAAAAAGCGGCAAGCTACGAGTTTTACGCGAAAAAGCCGCCCTGCAGTTTAGGTAAAAAAAAGCCTTTTCTGCAGCGTGGGCTGGTGATTTTTTATATTTTGTAAGTTAATTCTTCAAGTATGAATTTTTTGCTTCTGTCTTACTTTAACAAGATGATCTCCAAAGAAGTTAGACTGTAGTGCTGACTAACCGGCTGAGTGCTTTCTGTGTCTCCGATGTGATCGTGTGTCTTCTTCAATAAGTGTGATCGACATCATCTAAAAAAAACAGTGCCAATTAAAAGATTCCATAAGAAGATAAAGTGTGGTGTCGACTAACAGGCTATGTGTTCTTCCCCTACCTGTGTTTGTGATAGTGTGCTCTCTCAAAAAAGTGTAATCACAAAATAGTGATCCAGGCCATGATGGCCTTAAATATCGATCTAATCCAAAAATATCAGTGATACTTAAAGCAGCGTGATGCATATAATCGTTTCAGCCAAAAATCAGTCAAATTGACTGATAAGATCTAATGATCAAAAAGGAATAAAAATCACTGGCACAATTCAGCAGCACATGGTAAAAAGCCGAAGTGAGGCAAATAATATAGATGCCAAAGAAAACACAAAGTGTAGTTTCATTATGTATCGATTAACTTTACATATTTAATCCAGAGATTACTAGTAAGTTTGTTGCAGCAAATTCTTGTATATATATATTTTTATTTTGAGTGTGTTTTTTATTTCCTTTTATGTGCTCTATCAATAAATATGCATTGTTTTCAATAACATACATGTTTCATTACTTCATATATATATTTTAATTTTAAGAAAATATTAGCTTCCTATCTGATTTCAATAATGTATATATTGCATTACTTCATATAGATTTTCATTTTAAAAGAATGACAATTGTCTCCTTTCTATAGTATACATATGACAGAAGACTATGGATGCCAAGCGTGGAGGCATTCTTCATTTAAAAAATTAGATAGTTTTATAATAATTTAGCGATTTTAATAACAACTTTATATTTTCATAATTATAGATAACAGACTCAAAAGGGATAACATGCTATTTTGAAACAAAGATTGTTACAAATAAAAAGAGAAAATTTTTGTTGGATGAAAAAGTGATATTGACATCAAAAGACCACACTCCTCCCCGTAGAGATATCTTACGATATCGTGTGGCAGATCCCCCCCCTTCTTTCCTAAAATGATAACGTTATATTTGCCAAGCCCCTTAGTTACAATAATCCAGGAACAAAGTCTGATTATGCTATCCAAGCTTATTATGATATGTTTGGTATTAAAAAGGATGTACGGAACTGTTTATTTACAGGAACTCACAAAAGAATTTACGATTGTCATATTCCTTTAGGTTTTGCACTTAATTTTTCATGTGTAATCCTAGGTTATCAAACTTAAAACTTTAGCACAATCGCTTTTTTTTCGAAGAAAACACAAAGTTTATTCGAAAAATATGAAAAAAACACATCACAACACTTTTAACAATCTCTAAAGGGGAGAGTGGGGTGGAATGGGACAGTGAGAACAATTGGACAGTAGGTTTTTCTCTTTATGTATCATTCTAATTACTTCATCAATCACACACTAAATAAAGCAATGGTACGCCAATCTTCAGTTGAAAAAGTGCGGATCAACATAAGCTTGCAATCGTATAAAGAAAAAGATAATTTCAAGAATCAAATGTAAATTTACTTCATATACTTTAAGATTTTTTCCTATTAATGATTTGATTATGAATAGATGTAATAATGTATTTATTTATGGAACATTATACTGTAGGTTATGCATAATTTAAACAATGCCAAAAAGCAGCTTTTTTTATGCAAGAAGTTGCAAATAAAAAATAGTAGAGGGAGGAATAAGACATGTCTAATTCCTTCTTTTTAATAAGTTTAATGTAAATTACTAACATGCAAATATTTTTAGTGGGTAGTATATTAATTATAACATTATAAATATATAAATTTCCTTCAAGTTGTAATTGAATTGAACTGGTAAATTTTTATGTGACCCCTGATCACAATATGAATTTTCCTTTTACTGATGAAGGTACAGTGATTTGATGTTGTGAAACTGTTATTAAAGTCTCCAATCTTTGTTATTTTGTATATATACCTGACACTAGACTATTTGTGGCTTATGGCTTAGTTTTAGGGGTGCCCCATACTTCCCCTAATAGTGGGAAAGTATTGGTGACATTTTAAAACTTACAATTTCTTTAATTATAAAATAGTTTCTGCAAATTATGTTTCTATATTGTTCAAGGACATTAGAAAATGCTTTATTTTTCATTCTATAAATTTAAATTTTTGTGTCAAACAAAGTTGATTTTCTTATTTTATGAAAATATCCCATTCTTCCTCACTCTCCCCTACAGAAGATTGTAGAAGAAATACACTGGAGCACATCCTTAGAACCTATTCTCACTCGCCCCCCTCTCGCACTGGCTGATTTAACACGAAACAATGTTTGTACAATCATGACCGCCACGTAGCAGTTTGCTTACATGTGTAGTAATTGTGTATTAAAATCTTGTCAAAAAAGTAGCACTTCATGCCATGAAAATGAGACAAGTTTAAATTTTCGAATTTTGATCTAGTATTTTTAAAATTTCACTTTATTCGTTAGCTGATAATATCTTGAATTCTCACAAATAAAAAAAATGCAGCTCTTAACTTCTATATATCGTGTAGATTACCTTGATCGCATTTGTTTAAAATTAAAAGTAGCCGGTTAAGCAAAATACTACAAAATGGGGTAAATGTATGCATTTGTCTTGGTTCAAAAATGCACACAAGTTTCAAAGCTTTCTACAATTACGTAGTTGAAAACGCTATAGACTATTTTTTTCATTGTTGTTTTTGTATAAAATATAATAGCTATTTAACCAAAATAAGCTAGTTAACTTTTTTCTCCCTTTTTTATTCTTTTAATATAAAACCTAGGTAGCTACTTATCAACTTTTAAAAACCAATATTCTTGTTTCATGATATATTTTTGTGTAAAGTCTTGACCCTTAACTCCTGTTAACGGCCTCACAGATAGCTTCTATATTTAGTTTTCACAATTTAGCTTGTAATTTCCAGTTAAACTACTCTCGTTATAGTTTAATTTTGATTCGTTTGGTTTCTTAGTAGAATTGTTAGAGACTTCTAAATGAAAGAGTTTTTATTATAATAGGTATTTACATAAAGTTTAGTGCATAAATATAATTTTATAAGTCAATCAACACTTTTCTTCATTCTACGATCAAACGGTCTCGAGTACCGATCATATTATTTTTGGAACAATTTTTGTCTGAATTGTTAGAGGTTAACTGCTATTTTTTAGATTTAATTTATAATTTGCAGTTTGACTATAAAAATACTAGTGAAGTTTGTTAATGCAAAATGTTTACATAACACATTCGTTTCAGGAGAAATGGGATCTCGAGAGAAATACGCACTGCGCACTTTGCCTCATTATTGCGTACTTTTACCCTACCGATGGGGCAAAGATATACAAAACAATACTTTTTAAAAATTACAATTTGGCTACATATTGATTGATCGTGACTCATGCCTAAGGTTCTAATATAATATTTTAATCATTCGTTACATAAGTTTAGACCAATGTGTTCATTAAAAATAAAAATTTATGGAAGTGCTTATCTTTTCCCCCTACCTACTCTACATGCTCTAAAAGTTGAAATCTTCTAACTGATGATGTAATTGTGTTTGCAAGTTACTTAGTGTTAAAATATTAAATCACCCGTTGATCATGTATGAAAAGCTTAAAGTGTAATAGACATAATTTCTCTTCTAATGGGCATTTGTGTATGCATTTTATTTTAACGTTACTAAAAAATCATATTTACTTGGAAACTATTTGAAAAATAGATTTTTGGGTTGTATAAAGGGTACCTGACAAATACTGTGAAAACTGAATATTGCAGTAATCGGTGAAATTTAACAGGAGTTAAGGATTAAGATTCAAAACAAAAGCGTTTCATGAAACAAAAATACTGGTTATTAAAAGTAGGTAGCTATAGGGAAGAATGGAGTGGTGTGGGATACTTTTTACTAAAGTAAGAAAATAAACTTTGTTTGACACAAAAACCAAAATTTCAATTTATAGAGTGCAAGGTTAAACAATTTTTAATCTCCCTGAACAATATATAAACATAACATGAAAAAGGTATTTTATAATTAAATAAATTGTAAGTTTTTAAATATTTCCCATACTTCTCCACTGACAGGGAGATATGAGACAGTAATAAAACAAACCTATAAGGCACAAATAATCTAGCGTGGAGGAAAAGTATTACAGCTGTGCATAAAGGAGTCACTAATGTGCAAAAAGTATAAAAAGTATATGAAGAAAATTTATTTTTGATTCCTGAAATAATCTTTTGCTTTACACAATTGCAGGCTGATACATATCAGAACATTTTTCAACTGAAAATTTGGCTACTATTACTTCACCTTGTGTACCATTGGATGAAATGGTAAAAATGAGAAATAAAGAGGAAATCTTATTGTCCCATTCCTCCCACAGTCCCACTCCTCCCTACTCTTTCCTCACCCACCTACTTTTAAACATCAATACACCTACGTTCCATATTAAAAAATTAGAAAAGGAAAAGGTAGTTTAATAGCTTATATTAATTAAGTAGTTATTATACACTATATTGCCATTGATTATGGGGCACTTGCGATTTTAGACATTTTACTAAATATCTAGAAAAATACAGGAGGAATCATCTCGAAACTCTTAGTGTATAAATATAATAGTATAAGTCACACATCTCCGTGAAGATTTTTTCCCGAAACTTCAAAGGGGGGCGTCAACAAATTAAAAAAAATGAATATCTTTTGAATAACCCTGTCAAAACTAATGTAGCAAAAGAGCTCAAACTCTAGATTGTAATTGAATGCCTTATTGTAATAAGCCTTGTTCATTTTTATGCAAATAGCATGCATACTCGCAGAGTAATTAAGGTTTTTATAAAAATGATCCCAAATTTTTCCAAGTTTTTTCCTTATAATTTTCAGAGTTCTTAATATAAAATATTATTTTTTTCAGAAAATATGACAAACAACATTGCATACAGTACCCTGTAATCAGAATTAAAAAATAATGAAAATTGTATAAAAAATGAGTTGGTTTACTAAATTTTTTACTGCGCATGCGTCAACGATATCAAAATTTCATTTGCATATTATGTTAGCTAAATGTATAGAGCAACTTTTGTGAAAGTCGCAAAATCATAACTTGAAAATTCTGACAATAATCGTCAATTGAATAAGTCGAAAATCCGTTATTCTCAAAATGAAGCAAAAACAAGAGGGGTTGTATCCATATATTCATTGATTAGTGTCAATATAGAATACACAATATGGGATGTACTGCTGCATTTGGATAAAATCCCTCATTTTTTTGCTTCATTTTGGAAACAACGGATTTTGTCCTTTTTCTATAGACGATTACTTTCAGTATTTTCAAGCTATGATTTTGAGACTTTTACAAAAGTTGCTCTATACATTTAGCTAACATAATATGCAAATTAAATTTTGATATCTTTGACGCATGCGCAGTAAAAAATTATATAGTAAACCTACTCATTTTTCATACAATTTTTATTATTTTTTAATTCTGATTACAGAGTACTGTGTGCAATGTTGTTTGTCATATTTTCTGAAAAAAATATTATTTTATATTAAGAACTCTAAAAATTATAATGGAAAAACTTGGAAAAATTTGGGACCATTTTTATAAAAACCTTAATTACTCTGCGAGTGTGAATGCTATTTGCATAAAAATGAACACAGTGTATTACAATAAGGCATTCAATCATAATCTAGAGTTTGAGCGCTTTTGCTACATTAGTTTTGACAGGGTTATTCAAAAGATATTCATTCTTTTTTAATTTGTTGACGGTCCCCTATGGCGTTTCGGTAAAAAATCTTCACGGAAATGTATGACGTATACTATTATATTTATACACTAAGAGTTTCGAGATGATTCCTCATGTATTTTTCTAGATATTTAGTAAAATGTCTAAAATCGCAAGTGTCCCATAATCAATGGCAATATAGTGTATTTTATACAGTAGCTAACTTAGAAAAAATATAAAATTTTCCAAAATGTAATTGTGTAATGCTTTGCATTCAACATAAACTATATAGCAAAGCCACTACATTATTTTGAGTTTTTAACATTTGTATTTCCAACTGTTTTGTATTTTTAGTAGTATTATTTAACTTTCCGAAACGACTTGATATATTACTTATAGTAATTTCGTCACAAATATGAAAGAAACTATACTGCAGGCTGAAAGTTTAAAAGAATTTCAAAATATAACTTCAGAACTGACATTTGAGAAACTGCACAAATATGATAAACACCAACGTAAATAAAAGTCATTTGATGGAGTGATAAATATTTAGCTATCAGATAATAAATAGGAAAATTAGTCATCAATATCTGACTAAGTCATGTTACATTTTAAATCAAACTGAAACAGCCCTTACTGTGTTGATAACTATGAATCAAGTAAATCAAAAATATAACAAAATTAGTTCATAAATAAGAAACATTTACTTATATCTTAACTTGAAATCCTTATCAACATTGGATTCAACATGGATGCCTTTTACGCTTCTGTTGCTGGGTGAATAGGCATTACGTCACCAATAAAAATCTTTCTGATTGGCTGACGGGTGAAACTAGAATATTTTATGTATTCGTACTATGCGAGAGATAATATTATACCCTGTTTACAGTTGAAATTTTAGTAAGCATGCAGATTTCTGTAGTTATACAAAAACTAGTTTTGTAGGTGTACAGATTTTTTTTTTTTTACAGTGTAGTTTTTAAAACTGCTCCAGTAACTGAACAATGAAACAGTCATACAAATTTTCACCAAGTTTCCCATCAATCAAATTCTTTTTACAGTAACTTCTCGCGTTAATGACAGCTCTCAGTTGAAACAGGCTATAGTCGATGAGCTAAAAGAGAAATTGCAATACAATGCATCCTAGAATCAAATGGAATTATTCCTAACGTTTTTGAATCCAGTAACTGAAAGTAATGATTGAGTTTGGAGAGTAGTGGTCGAAAGTTTAAAGATTTTTTTTAAACGTTCATTATAGATTTTGTGTGAAACCATTAATCGCTCAAATAAACAACGAATTTTTGAACATGCAAAATGTGAGTACATTGCTTTCAGATACAATATATTTCTTATCCTGTAAAAGGAAAACCAAACAAATAATGCATAAAATATACGTTAACTTTAAATATTTTTCCCTCAGAAAGTGTTATGAAGTGGTGGACGCAATTCTTCAGTTTAAAAATGGTTATCACTAATCTTAAATTTATCAGAATCTCCATAATGAAATGTCTTGTATATATACAGTTTGTAATTTTATAATAAATATTTCAGTACATTATTTTGCATTTAACTGCTTTTCTGCAAAATATAATATTGATAAAAAAAAAATACGAATCTTTATAATTCCAGTATAAAAATTAGTATGAAATAAAATTCATTTGTATGCAAATATGTTCGTAATATGCATTGACAAAAAAGGTATTAATGTAAGACAATGGAAAATGTAAATAATAAACATATTTATCAAAATTATTTCACTTAGTAGAAATTGGAAGATGTAAAATAGATATATATGTGGCGTAATCCACACTGTAAAAAAAATTCAAGAGGTTACTAAAAATTTCTTAGTAAATTTGTATTCCACAGAATTTTTTAGTAACCATTACAAACTTTTTTTGCAAGTGAAACAAGCATTTCTTTTGTAAACTGAACAAAAGAATTTTTTGTATAACTAACTTAAAAATTTCTAGTATGAGCCACCAAGCAAATTTTAGTAATAGCTCCAAAATTATTTTTAATAACCATTACGTGCGCCTGAAGGGCAGGGGCTTTCTTCGAGCTGCATCCAGACTTCCGAAGCGGAAGATTTTCGGTAAAACCGCAATAGATGGCAGCATCAAACATTCCTACCTGCTCCGACAGGATTTTCATAACCCCTTTATTAACGAGACACTACATACATTCGGGGCGTATTTGGCGGTGGCAAGTTTCGAACCCGGGACCTTTTAGCCTGGAGTCCGTTACTATAACCACTATGCTATCAAGGCCACACCAACTGAGTTTTAGTAAGAGCTATTAAAAATTTAAAACTATTCACTCATATTCGTTGCTAACTTTTTTCTAGTAATTCTTACAGATTTTTTTGTAACCGACTAAGATTACTAAAAAATTTTTAGTAATTACATCGATCATTAAAGTTTTTTTTAGTAGATCGACCCTTTTTTTACAGTGCAATAAGTTTATTTAGTTTTCATTTTCCTGATAAGACAACTTTTTTCAATTTTGCATTATAATATAATGTAAAAAACTAAACTATCTATATTTTATTTTGTAAAAGTGACTGAATAATATATTTTATTAATTAATATTATAATTTATTTGTAAATATTACAATACGTACTTTACAGTACTTTCTGAAAAGATTTGGAGTTTCTTGCATTAAATAAATGTCTTATGTGAATTAAATTTTACATTAGTGTAATTACATATGATATTGAGCTTCATCTATCAAAGCATAATACAACATGGACAGATCTCATAGCGGTAAACTTGCGTTTTCAATCCAAAGATATAAATGCGCTCTATTTCCTAGAATTAGTTTCTAACACCTGTCATTAATATCCCAGTACACTGTGTGTGGATGTATGCTTACCTAAGGGCGACATAAGTTCGCTACGTAATAGAAGTTTACACTTGATTGATAACACTCACTTAGTAGCTCACTCTCATTAAGTAGACTGTAGAGCTTCTGCCAGAGGATATATATCCCAAAGACTACGTTTGATTGGATATGTCATGATTTGAAGGATTAATTTTTGAATTGGGCCAATGAACATCATGTGGTCAACAGAGGATTATAGTATATTCTTATCTCTAAGATTTTATTTAATATGAAAATAACCTGTAAATATTTTTTTTATTATCTAAAAGAAATTTAAAGGAGTTGCACATCTTAAATGCTTTAAAAAATCGAATTTCTTTTATTATTATTATTATTAAAGTAAATATATAAGGTGGTCCGGTGTAATAACGCCAGGCGGGGTTATAACACCAAGTGCTAATATTATGCATAATTATGAAATAATCTGGTAAATGATACCCATGTGCTCTGCGCAGAAGGGTTTTGAGTCATATAAATCGCAAAAAACAGCTTCAAGTTAATTTGTTTCATTTTTATGTCTTATTGTTTTTACAAACAACTAAAATTAACGCTTGATCTAAAATTTGCGAGATACGTTTTGTGATGTGAAGACTATTTTATTTATCCGGAAATACTTTGTTAATTACATAAATTTGTAGTACATTTCATGGACTTTCAAAATGTTGTTGAAGATTTTGGATATCTTCTCGAGATAATTTGTAATTTAAAATGTACAGCGCAATAACTATAACGGGGTAATAACGCCAATCCTTGGCATTTCCCGGTTGATTTCCTACAGTGGCCGAGCTACATCCTAAATACTGATTCAAATAAACACAGTTAAAACTGTGCAATGTTTCTAATAATTCTATTTAAGCGGTCCTTTTTAAGCAAAAAAAAAAAAAAAAAAAGCTCATGGTCTGATATTTTTTTGCCTCACCCCCCCCCCCCATACATCACACCTTTATTTTTCTTACACTTTCACAAAAAGTTGAACATTTTCAATAGCTTACAATGCAATTTGTCAATTTCTAAGTTTGTGGAGTTTGTATTTTTAGAATTGGGCAATCTACATGCAATTATTCCATCTTATTTCACAGTTTTGTTTGCATGGCGTTATTACCCATATAGGTGGGTAATAACGCCAAATAGCATTGGTCAAGAAATCACGCGATTACATTTTATGAATACATATCTGTTAAATTATTTTTTTTATGTAGATAGTCAATGAGTTGCTGCATCAAATCATATATTTGTTTAAGAAATACAAACTAAAACTGAGCCGTGAAAATTGGTAGAACCTTAACGTGGCGTTATTACCCCATGGTACCTTATATTTTATCTGAGCATTTTGATACACATGTTACGATTAAAAAATTTTGAGCTTCAAAATTATTATATAAATAATAAATGCATTACTATACATTTTCTTTTAATTCAAATATTTTCAAGATTTACTTTCGAAAAATTAAGTTTTATTTTACTCCCCGGACTTCACATTAACCATTATATGAAATATCTTGAAAGTTTTAGAAGTAAAAATTAATATATTCCATTTGAGCTGAATTTAATTACATAAATATTTAATAAAGTATTTTCAAAATTAATACGAAAAGTAAGAAAAACCATGCACTAATCATAGACTATGAAATACTTTCCAACATTTTCTGAACATTTTAAGAAAATTTTATTATTTAGGGAAACAAGGCGCTACTGTACATAGTCAAATATATATTCTAATACTTTTGAACAGCCCTGTATTTGATACGTCAATTGGTATATATATTATATAATGGGGGAAATTAATTTGAACAAGAAATCTTCTAACATGTCAAAAATTTCTCTTTCAGCAATTTATACTAATAAATGGAAACTTACTTGAATACTGTTATCTTGAACCCTTTAGTTTATCTAGTACCTATATTATATGCCAGTATTTAGTTAAAATTTAATTCAATCTCAAATGCGCTTAAAACTACTGGAATCACACTTACAGAAATTATCATGGACCCATGTACCCAATTCCTTGCATGATTCTGTAAACATTTTATCTATATTCTACGAACATTTCTAAGTAAAGTGAATGCATTTCAGCGTAAAAATGCATGACTCATTTGAAAACCATCTTTAAGTAATTTACGCTCCTATTTAGTAACTTTTACGAAATCTGTTCTATAGCCCTGTATGTCACGTATTTCACTTATAAGCACCATATAATATGCATAAATTAAATGAATTTTAAAAGCGCATGTGATAATTATAAATACATTTCATCCATCCAATCCATCAGTCATAATCGCTAATATACTGTACTTTGTATAGAATATAATATTATTTTAAATCATTTGTATGTCCCTGTAAATGTTAAGCATTTCCTATTATGCGTGAATTAAGTTATATCAATCCTCTGTGTATCAATATTATGGTGCATGAAATAGTTTGATATAATTAAAACATGTCTCAAGCAATCTCCCTACAATTATTTTTGTAATGGAATTACTTTGTGTAACCCAGTAAATGAATAACAATTATTCTTTTCATTGCATATAATTACAGAATGTATATTTTAGTACACTTCGTAAATGCATATATATTTTATTAAGTTTGACAGGATAAATCATATTTAAAATTCATTTGAAACGATTTTTACGCAGCGGCCATAATCTAAAGGAATATCTTTGACTGTCCGTATAAATAAACTAATCATACTAGAAACTTAAAAGTAAAGTAAAAACTTAAAATTTTAAATAGAATTCGTATTAGGGTAAACTTCAATAACTTCTAAAAATGTCAGGAAAATCCAAGTATATTTGTGAGAAATAGAGCGAGGAAAGTCGAACTGACAAACCGAAGTCATAAAATCTTTTCAACTTTGTTGGAAATTGTTAAAAATTGATTATTATTATATATTTTTTAAACCTATGAAGCCATGCCTCTTTTAATTTCTAAAATGTTTTCACGATTTTAGTTCATTTTAAACATATAAATATTTATAAAGTTGCATTTTACACAAGGCATTACATTTATAAAATACAAAAAATTTTAGATATTTTTATTTGGTGATTCTGAAGCTATCGTATGCGCTGATTAATATTTTTAACGGCAACTGAAAATTTCAAAATGGTAATTGATTTCAAAATAATAGCAAATTTACTAGTTGCATGATTCGTTTTGATGTATAGTATTATCACTTTTATTTAATTTATTTTTTAAATAATAAATATTTTTGATTTTTATAAATCATTAATAAATAAATGCAAAAAAGAAAAAAGCAGTCGTCTAAATTAATGACAGGTTTCCTATTCAAGAATCATGCTTCTTAACACAAGAAAATCATTTCAAAACCTTTTTGTCATTTTAACTATTATAATTTTTACAAATAAAAATATTTTATTGTTTTGTTTGTATGCATTACAAGAATTTGCACTTTTTTTAAGCTTTACTAAGGAACAATTTTCCAATTTTATGTAAGTCTGTAGGGTTTATGTTTCTACATTTGAAAGATTTGTATAGCAAAATATTAATTTTCAAGCGCATGATAAAAAAAATTTCATTTACTTTTGTTTTTCAGGTAACTGAATGTTTGATTTAATACCATGCATTAAAAAACCATTTACAAATAAGAATTGTTTGACAGCAAATCTTATTAGAAATAGTGTTTCCATTCTTTAATTTTAAAAATGAGAAATAAAATTAAATCGTTAATTTCAAATGTTGTTTGTGCAAACAACCGCAAACAATCTTATTAATTTGTTTCTAGGTAACACCAGATTTAGTGCTTCTTTCAGACTGTTTACCTTTCCCAATAGATAAAAGGTTCTATTTTAGTAATTACAAAGGTATTTATATTTTCAAGTTCAATTATAAAACGATAATAATTAATGTTTTATTCAGTGTCTTCATTTATTTGACAAAATACAATCAAATATTTAAGTGAGTCGAATCTATTATTCACGCATTACATACATACAATAAAGTTATTGTGTTTAAATCTGATCACCTCAAATTGCGAAAATGTTTTTATGCTTAATATCTTAATAAAAAAAATCATAATTTAATGCTATATTATGGGACATCTGATCTCAAGGAGCCGAACCCGGAACAATTATCCGTATTTAAAACATTTCCTTTAATAAATAGCCATTTTTATAAATACTTACGTATCTTTTCCCCAGTTTTTTAAATGGCAAATTTTGACTAATTTAATCACCGAAATTCCGCAAGTATATAAAAGAAAAAATTAATTAAAAATAAGTGATAAGAAAAAAACACAAAAATTTATATTTATGAAACAAAAATTGTATTTCTTCTAAATACTAGAACTGAATTTGTGTTTCTTCCAGTTATTTTTACTATACAATCTTTTTATTTTTAACATGGCTTTGAATTTTTATATATGACTTTTAAATAAACTGAAACGTTCATTAAATTGTAAAGGGTCTTGTTTATTTTATCTTTTTTCTTTACTTTCTGAATAAAAATAATAACAAAATCTTATTTTCAAATTAAAAAAAAAAATCCTTATGAATATCAACACTGCCTATCAGCGATTGAAATTGTTCTTGGCAAGGAGGCAGGTTTGTACGTAAAATTACTTTAACTCATTGGAATTATAAGATGCATATTGCGCTTACGAAACGTATTAAATTCACAGAATTGTCAATATTTAAATTACGGGATTTACGTAAGATATTTATGAGTCTGTGATTTATTAATTCTTCATACACTTATAATCTGCTAAAAGAGGAAATTTTATTTTCATTTAAGGAAGCATGAGAATTTTCAGCTGTTAGAAAAAGCTTTTATTATGAAGTTGTTTGAAATACAAGAACAAGGTAAAAATTTGCAAGTTTTTCCAAACTGTAAGATTTTAAAAACTAAAGTTTTATTTTTAACCAAACAAAACTTTGTTGAACTCGCTTTTCCTATGCATGTACCATGTTTGAAAATTTTCTAATATTTTCATAAGAAACCATTAAACAATACAAATTCAATTTTTTACTTCTAGATGTCTTCTCAGACCGATGAAAAAGTCGGTCTGACTTTTTCAAATTTTCACACTTTTAAAAAGCTGGCAGACTTATAAATTTATGTATGCATTTTCATCAAAAAATATGGTTTTGTTTCTTTGTTAAAGGACGAACAAATATGGCATTAAAATAATGAATAGAAAGAGGACTAGGTAATATTTAGCAGCGAGGATGTAACAAAATTTGAAATTTGAACTCCGCAAAGTAAAATTTCTATTGAAGGATATATATAAAGCAACTTTCTTTTTTACTTTCTAATAAAAAGTATTCTTAACGTATTTTCACGAACTATTATATTCATAATATTGTAAATAAAAAAATTAAAAGACTTAAGATTTCACATTGTCATTTTCCTGGCATGTCACACTGTGATGTGCGCAAAGTAAAAATCTTTCAATTTATACTGCACAAATATCGTTTTCGAGCTTTTAATTTCAAATTCATAATTATAACTCATATAACACATGTATGTGGAGGATAACAAATCCTCTAATTTACAAACACCATTCCATTGTAAAAATTTTATTGTCACTGATTTTGAATGTCATTTTTCTGGCCTACTCGCTTTATTCATTTATCAAAAATAAAGATGATGCTGAAGAGAAATTCTTTTTGTTTTTGACATAGTTCAAGTCAGAAGTGAAAAAATCATAGCGATATCTTTTAGATATGTCTTTTAAACTAATGTGTTAACCTTTGTAAAAATTGAGTAGACTTTTATCATGACATTTATTTGGATTCAATAAATTAAAACTAAAACAGAACATTACAATAAATTTGCTCTAATATAGAGAAAACATGTTCCTTTAAACGAAATTAAAATTTTAGACCTAAAAAAAGAAAATTTTTAGAGTGAAATTATCATCATTCTGGTGGTCATCAACCTGGCATACATATGCAAAAAAAATAACCTATAATTATGATTACATAAAAAATAATTTATTATTTAAACTCTTGTATTGTTGATGTAAAGCCAATCAGTTGGATTGTGTTAAAAATATACAAAATAGCACAATATTTTAGTTGAGGCCATCATAATAAATAATTATTGAACATACAGTCATTTGTGGTTGGAACAGTGATGAATAATTTTATACAAAAATTTCGTCTTGACATAAAAATTTATAATTTTCTGCTTACATGACGACATTTTCAGAATTTATTATTATTATGAGGAGTGCATTATAAAAATAATTATGCATACAAGTTTAAATCTATGTGCGCAACAGAAACGGATTTAGTTGCTTTCTAAAATTTTATAAAGAATCAGAAATAGTTTCTTCGACGGTTACTTTCCCAAACGTTTATCAACATTTTGCTACTGACTTGCTTCTATAGTAAGTTCTGCATTGTGGACTTTAGTTTCGAGTAACTTTTCGTTGTTATCATCGCAAATTAGACATTCTAAATTTATACATTCTAATTATGATGCACTGTGGCAGACAAAGTCATTAAATCTTTCACACAGTTATTAAATACAGGGAATGCATCAGTAACTGCCTTATGAATTGCTTGAATGTTTTAGTGACAGTGACAAATGCAGATATTCCAAGGAATATTTTTTTATTGTTTTATGAAAATAAGAATGTTTTATGATTCTATGAAACTAAACCTTAAAGCTGCATAGAATTTAAATTTTATTATCTATAAAAAACTTCGTGATGAAAACGTGATCTGTGTCGCGTCTAACTAATGAAGATTTAGCTGAAGAATGATCTATTCTTATATCTTCATGGACATAAAATTCTCCAAAGCTGTTGAGCCAGTTTTTTTTTCATTACAGAATATGATGTTACCTAGTTCTATAGTTTTTCCTTTCTCTTGCTGAAGAATTTACTACCTCTAAGATATTTCTTCACTTTATCATAATATGCGTTTTTTGTATTTTTCTTACCCCAACAAATTCAATTTCATTCTTAGTGTTTCTGTACAATTTTTGTCACTTAGCAGAATTTTTTGTGATCTTAAAAATAAGTCTTGTGTTAGAAGTGATATTTAAATCTGTCTTTACATATTGTCAGAATCCTTTCGATTCGGGTTAACATAAGAATCTTTGTAGAGCATACAGCAGAATTTAGTAAACGAACTTTTACAAGAACTGCAAGATATCTTAACAAAGACCATGTGCTTTAAACCAAAAGAAAGCACACAGAAATAAAACACTCTTTGATTTGTTTTAACCCATTTTTAGTAGCTTGTTATGACTATTTTATAATCTTAAGTAATAATGAAAATGAAATAAAATAAAAGCATTCTTTAAAAGAATCACAAATAAAGACATGTTATCTTGCTTAAAATATACAAAAAATTCTTTATTATGGTTAAAACTACTTCATAAACTTTTGAATAATGGAGAAAACAACTAAACTTCGAGCTTTGTGTTTTTTTCGATCGTAACGCAGTTTTCTGTCAAACTATGAACAAAAGTTTTTGTATTGCTCTTGTGACATGTACATTTGTTAATGTTCTGACAACATCCCAGATCCTATTTCATATATAGCATTAAAAAATATTTTATGCAAAATCTGTCTTTCAGCTCCAAAACGGAGAATTAGAAATTTTGGGTGAAACTTTTACGTAGTTTTATATTAAATGTTATAAAATTAAAATTTTTGTATGCGTTCTTGTGACTTTTAACTATCAAGTATTAAATAAAATTAAAACTCATTTAATACCTTAGCTATAAACTTTTAACTATGCACATTAGCTAGATATAGTATTAGCTTGTTCTTTTCAATGCATTAAAAATTATTTAATGAATAGAAGTGAGAAAAAAACAATCAATAAGTAGACTTGTATGATCCACTTTAAAATGACTTTAATACTGACGATTTCCCACCCATTTAAGGCATAGACTTATTCTTATAAAATTAAAAGTTATAAATTCATAAAGAACAACCCCTTAGCTTTAAATCTATGTATCACACATATATTTACGAAAAAAAAATCACCAAAATTTTTCTTCAACTATAGACGTTCCCATATTTGTCCCTTTATCTGCACAACTAGAAAGGCCATACAAATTGAATTGGTGTCTGAACTTTTCATTGCATGTTTCCTTGCTCCATTACACCGATTCATCTCTCAAAGAGGCCGTCCAAATTAGATAATCTATGATAATGGTTCTAATCTTAAACGAGCTTCCAGGCACTTTAAGATATTAACTCTGTTGTGTCGAGAAGTAAATATGCAAGATTTCTGCTCTGTGAAATGAATTTCATAAATACCCCCATATACGCCACATTTTGGAGGTTTGTTTGAAGCAGCAGTTAAAAGTGCTAAACAAATGTTAACGAAAGTATTAACTTTGAACTCCATAGTTTCGAAGAGGTTTATACTCCTCTTGAAATAGAGGCTTGATTAAATTCCAGACCTCTCAGTGCATTATCGTCTGATCCTAGTGATTTGAATGCACAGATTCAGATGCATTTTCTGGTTGACGATCTTATTTACCAATTTCCTAAACTAATTAAACCAACAAAAAATCTGTGGGTCAGTGAATGTTGGTGTCTCATTCAAACACTTCGTCAACAATTCTGGGACCTTTGGTCAAAAGAGTGTTTACATAAATTGCAACCGCGTTCCAAGTGGTGGAAATCGATATCTAATCTCAAGTTTGGAGATTTGACTTGTTCAGGTGAATAATTCGGCACCACTCTAGTGGACACATGGCCGTATTACCGAACTTTTTCCTGGACTTGACCAAAATGTTCATGGTGTTCAATCTAGAATAAATATGAACATGTAAAGATAAGTATGAATAAGATGTATTACTCCTAATGTAATTATTGTTGTGCACATTATTATTTAGTGTTTTTTGAACAGTCTCTGAGACTTCAAGGCGGGGTGGGGTATGTTCAATCCTTTATATTATAAAATATTAATTTTAGCTAATCGTGTAATATAGAGAGGGCACTGCGTAGCCTTGAAATTTTTTCGAATGAGAAATATTTTTCGTGTGTGTTCTGAACTTAGCTTGGATATGAGTGTCCGACAAAAAATGTCAAATATTCAATTTGACTGGTGACATTAAATAAAAAAAAACATCATCAAACTTATATTAATGTGAGTTAATAAGAACCAGCGAATAAAAAACGTTCAAAATTCTTTACAGGTACTTCAATGATTTTCAAGTATTTTTGTCGATGTTGTTACCAACCTCGAATACAAACTGAAAAATATAACATAATACGAATAAGGCTATAATTATACAGATATTTGATAACAAATTAAAAGATTTCTTTAATTAAATCTTTGTTAGATATATTACGTTTTATTCAAGATTATCTTAGAAAAAACAACAAGCGTAGCGGGAAAGAATGCTAGTTCTACTTGTTTATGTGAACTAAATTGTCATTTATGTAAATAAAGTCCATTCTTTGAATACAACTTATGAAATAAATATTTATTAAAAGAGTAGACATGGTCAGTGCTTATAAACGCGTTTAAACTTTCAGACATTATTGAATAATAAAAGGGAAGGTGAGGCATTTTAGGACGTTTTTCAGTAAATAATTTTTCTAAATTTTATTAACAATTATTCTTATTTTATAAACAATTATATATAAAATGTAAACATTTTTTCAACAAATAAACCTCATAATAATCCAACTTCTCACATAGGAAAAGAGTAAAAAAACAAACATTAAAATGTCCCAACCTGTCCCACCATGACGGCAGGGTGGGACACTAGTTTTAATCAAAGATACATATAAAATTTTATATATAATTGACTAGCGGCCTTCGCCCGCTACGCTGGTCGGTTTATCTAAAGAAATCTTGAAGAAGTAGTTAGATAAGGTTCAGACATACATTAAAAAAAAAAAAAGCAAGTCGATCATTCAAAAAACGTTGGGAAATATCAAATATTTACTGTAATTTTTTAAGAAAAACAAAGTTTCGAAAAAAAAAATTAAATCGAAAAAAAAATTACACTGACATATTAATGCAAGGAAATTTTCCCAGAGAGAAAATTCGCCTTGAATACAATATTTCAAATTCTTTTAATTGCTTATAGGCGTTAATGCCAACATAGTGAAAAAAAATTCCATGCTGGGAATCGAACCCGGGCCATCAGTATGGCGCACTGACGTTCTACCGACTAAACCACATGGAACGACAGCCAGCTTGAAACTTTCTCATACTTAAGTAGACTGGCGAAAACATAACGATAGCGCGTTTTAAAATCGCACAGTGACATCTATTGGATTTTATATGTACTAAAAAACGTTATGTACTAAAAAACGTGAGCAGCGCACCTAATAGTTTCTTTTGTTTCTTTTTGTTACTTTTTTGTCTGTTGTCCGATTTTGATGAAACAAAGCCTATACACTGCCCGGGAGTGTGCATTCTTCATTAGTGAAAACCGCATAAAAATCCATTCAGTAGTTACGAAGATAACCTCGAACAAACAGACAGACAGACAGACAGACAGACAGACAGACAAAAAATTCAAAAAAATTTTTTTGTGTTTCATTGGTTTTCTTTTATCGCCCTGACTCCATTTTTGTCAATTATCTTCAATGTACAGACACACCGGGTCCTACTGTTTTATTATATGTATAGATGAACAAACTTTTTTTTATAAAGCTTTAGTTGAACTGGAAATAATTTAGGCATTAAAATATTTTAATAATTTGAATTGTAACGCACGTTTTTATTAACAAATCTTCTATTTGATGCGAAAAAAAGATGTTCTTCAAATTTTAATAAAACGTACTTTTGACCTATTTTGTTATTAGGAGTGGCTAGAATTAAGTTTAGGAGTGCCAAAATTGTTTACATATAAACGAGTTATCATGCTTAACAGGATAAAAAAAAATAGAACCCTTGATATTATCCTCTCAAAGTAGATGTTTCATACTTGCTGCTATCCGGAACATGTTGAACATACCCTAAAAATGCAACAATGCTTTGTTTTACAGAAAACGTTACCAATACATACTACCACACGACGGTTTTTCCTGTAATTTTCTTAACTTATCTTGAGAAAGTTAGCAGTCTGTAGGAAAATCAGCATCACATGAACAGTTAAATTCATCACTACTACCATTAAACAAATTATTTATACTCTTTTTCCTACCAGGGGTAATTATCACAAATTTTGCTAGTGCAACTGCCTCACCTTCACTGCTTGATGAAAATCCTAATTTTTTATGTACTTTTTCTTTCTTCATGTAAGCTATATTTGACCTTTTCAGCATTTTTGGAATGTCCGAATGTGCCACACAACTGATTGTCCCGACCTCCACCATCTGGCACATTAAGTAATAAAAACATTAATGCTGTTAAACTTAGCATTACAGTCTATTTTTCATCTTTAAAATAACAATAAATCCTTGTTTTTTATCACAACATGCTCCCACTACGTACTATGTATTTCATTTCTTTAATGAAAAATTTACTCTTCAAAATACGCATTAATATTACTTAATCTTATTCAAAACAAAAACTAATGCTATTATTTGTTGCCAGCAAACACCGACGATTCGAAAACACATGAGAGAGTTGATTAGAGCATCATATATGAATAGTTATGTCTGCTAATTTTTAACTGCAAAATAAAGCTTGAAAATTCAGTTGTTCCAAGATCACGATATCTGAACGTGCCTCACATTCCCCTAAATTTAAAAATTGTTGAGTATTGTTGAGATTTTGGATCTAACATTTATCACGATGGAGTTTGTCTAAGTTATGTAGAAATTAGAATTCGAGAGAACATTTTTTGAAAATCTAAAAATTGTCGAGCAATGCAAAGACATTTGATATTTTATGTATCAAACGTAGCTTCTCAAGGGGATATAGAGACGGTAATTAAGGAAAGCAGTTAAGCAATTTCAATGTTTTTTCTATTTTGTGTAATAGTAGTATTCTATCTAAAATAAAACTATTAAGTTATAGTGAAATCGTGAAAAGCATTTTAAATTTTGTTTGAACCTTAAATTCCCCTCCTCTCGCGCACTAAAGAACTCCTTTCTTCTGAAATAAAGATCAACAAAAGCTATGAAAAAAATTATAAGAAGAATTATGAAATAATCTGGTGAAAAAACCTATGGGCACTGCACAGAAGGGATCTGAGTCATATAAAATACAAATAACAGCTTAAAATTAATTTGTTCCATTTGTAGGCTTTATCGCTTTTAGAAGCAACTGAAATTAACGCTTGATTTAAAATTTGCGAGGTAAGTTCTGTGATCTGAACACGATATATTTATCAGGAAATACTTCGTTTATTACATAAATTTGCTGTGCATTTTTTGTACTTTAAAAATGTTGTAGAAGATTTTGGATATCTTCACGAGATATTTTGTTGTTTAAAATGTACTGCGCAATAAGTATACCGGGGTAATAACGCTATTCCTTGGCGTTATTACCACGATTGATTCCTTACACTGGCGGAACTGCATCCGAAGGGGGTTTATTTTTTAATTTATGTATGACACAGCATTATTGTTATCGTTGAAATGGTTAGATTAAGGGGAACTGTTATCCAAAACTGGTCTTTTTTTATACTATTTGAAATTAATTTTAAACTCTTATAAATAAAACAATGTCAAAATGTTTCCGATATGCTAATTGCATCATTTTCAAAATCAAGTTTCTATTAAATTCCCACTTGATTGTTCAATTGAATTCTATATTTTAACTGTCCACTTCTCCACGATCTGTTTTTCAAAATTTTACAAATTTAACCTTTAACTGACGTGATAGAAATTGTAACGGAAACAGTATGAAGCGGTCTGTGAGACCTCAAGATTGAATGAGGAATAAAAGGCGTGAAGGACTCATAAGTGTTTTTTTTGTGCTAAACTTTTTGTACAGGACTATAATTAACATTTATCTATTTAAAAGTCTCTGACGATAGTACTAAAGTTCCAAATGAAACAAAATTTCGGTAGTATTTGTAGTTAAACTGAAAATTTCAAGTAAAGCTATAAAAATTTGAGAAAGCAATGGTCTGTGAGACCGGTAACATTAGTTAGATGTTAATAGGCAATCAGTGATTAAAACTCATAAGGTACTGCACTACACTTTTGTGCAAGATTAATTCTAATTAAATTGACTATATTCAAATATTTCTACCAATAGTACGAGGACACCAAACGGAGGATAATTTGAGTTATAGCTATAGTTAAACTGGAAATTACACGTTAAACTCTAAAATATGAAAAAATATACACAGCGTTCACTGAGATTGCTAACAGCAGTTAAAGGATAATTTGGTTGCTAATATAGAGATAATAAAATAAAACCATATGAATCATGCATAAAATTTGATAAGGGATATCCCAATCTTTCGATTATCTGAAGAAATTGTCACTATTTTCAAAAATTCTACAGAAATTTGAAGAAAATTTGCAGATTTAGCTTTATCTTTAAAATATCTGGAGAATTTTTAAAGATATTCTTAGGAATATCTGCATAATGACCAAAAACCGAAGGATTTCCCACAGATTTTTGGGCCAAGTATCTATAGATTTTCTAAAGACTTTTTTTAGTGTGGAGGGATTTTGATTTTTATCAAAAATCTTATTTAATTAATTAAAAATACATATTTATAATCCCGGGAGAACGCGCGTACCCTAGGTACGAATGGTTTTAACTTTGTCACCAATAAAAGCAAATAATAATCGTTACTTTATTTAGACGAAGACAAGTCTTAGAAATTCTGAGATAAAAAAGGTTAAAAATTACTTTTAAAAAATTAGTGGTTACAATTGTAAAAACCATACGCATTCTGCGTCTATTAGGCCCGGCGCGCGTCCTCCGGGGTTAAAGCATGCTTTATATAACGCCGACAGTTTAACATTTCATTTGCGCGAATCCGCATTAGTGTGGAGTTTACCGGTTAAAAAGTATTTAAAAAACTTCTATAACAGTGTTAACAAAAATGCTTATTACACAAAACTCTAGTTATTATAAAATTTCAAATGATAAAATTAATGTATTAAAAATGATTAAAACAAAGCAATATTTTTTACAATTACATTTAACCGTGGCTTTTTAAGCAAAAAGAAGTTCTAAGTGTTATAGTCTGTTGAAGCTCACCCTCTCTCCTCTGTTTTTCACTTTCGCAAAAAAATTAGTATTATCTATCACATAGTATCGAATGCATACATGGAAACATAAATACTGATTTAGATAAACACAGGTAAATCCTTGCAATGTTTCTAATAATTATATTTATGTGGTCCTTTTAAAGCATAAAAGGAGCTCAAGGTCTGATATTATTTGCCTTACCCCCTTTCCCCTCTTCTTTTTCTGACACTTTCACAAAAAAATTAAACATTTTGTATCGCTTAGAATATAATTTGTCAACTTCTAGGACTGTTGAGTTTGTATTTTTAGAATTGCGCAATTTACATGGGATTATTCCATCTTATTTTATAATTCTGTTTGCATGGCGTTATTACCTACGTAAGTGGGTAATAACGTAAAATAGCATTGGTCAAGAAATCATGCCATTACATTTTAAGAATATATATCTGTTAAATTATTTTTTATATGGATAGTCAATGAGTTGCTGTATCAAATCCTGTATTTGTTTGAAAAATTCGACCTAAAACTAAGCCTTGAATATAGGTAGAACCTTAATGGGGCGTTATTACCCCAGGATACTTTAGAAGACCTTTTATACATAAACATTATGAATTTTTATCGTCTACCGAGAGTTTTTTTATATATTGGACAACTGGATAAAAAATGGACAGATCAGGGACAAATTGGAAGAATATCATCATCAAGTAATTTAAGAATTATAAAATAAATGATAATATTGGCAAAGGCATAGAGGAATGGGAAAGAGCCTTTAATAATATTTATTCTGATTTAGGAAACCCACCACTAAGAAGAGCTGCCTAACTTAAATGAATACATATATGTATGCATGTTAACACAAGAAAGTTCAAAATGTTTTGTTCCATAAATATTCATTTCACAATGTTTCTAATGTGAGAGACGATTTTTTTTTCTTTTTGTATCAGTGATTTTAGTTACCTTTCATACGTATATCATTAGTATAGGGTAAATCTTGCAATCATTTTGAAAATCGAAAAAACAATTTACGGATTTACACGTTTTAGACACTGGAGATTCCAAAAAAAATACATTTTTAGAAAACCATTTGCCTATCATCTGTCTGTGTGACTGTCTATCTGCCCGTCCATCCGTCTGTCTATAAACTCTCTATATATATAATAACGGAAAGAAGCCTCGGTATCAGTAACCTCGATTATCAGGAGCACATATTTTTACTCTCGAAATATTTTTTTTGATAAAAGGTACATAGAATTTTTCTAATTTTTTTATTTTAAGTAATGGCTGTAAAAGACAATAAAAAACATAAATTTTGCGTAAGGAAGGAAATCAATCGGACAATTAGTTGCCGATATATTTATAATTCTATTTTCCATTCTCACCCTGTATTTTCACCCTGTAGTTCATTCAAATTTCAATTCAAATATATATTTTAATTTGAAATGAGACACTTCATCAGACGCTGTAAACTATTAGTTAAGAGTTTATCATTTTTGCGGTTATAAGGATGTTTCTTTATTTTTTACTCTCAAAATATTCTTTCTGATGAAAGGTACACAGAATTTTTCGATTTTTTTATCTTAAGTAATATGTAAAAAACAATAAAAAACATAAATTTTGTATGAAGTCGATCAGACAATTAGTTGCCAAGATATTTATAATTCTACTTTCCATCCTCTTCGATTTTTCACGACCCTGTATTTCATCCAAATTTCAATTCAAATATATATTTTACTTTGTAATGAGACACTTTATCAGACGCTGTAAACTATTAGTTAAGAGTTTATCATTTTTGCAGTTATAAGGATGTTTGCTTACAACTTGATTATTACGTTGACCTAAAAACTATCGCCAAACTATAAGATTAAATGTTAATAATGGCTTATTGTAAATGTGATATGCACTTGACATTAAATAAACTTCATGTGTTTGTTTATGATAAGTAATTTTTTATTTGACATTTAATTTGTATTTGTATTAATCTTTTACTAATTTACTTGTCTTTTCGTTATTTAAAATAAAAATTACGCCAGTTTTTATAACTTACGTTTGGCAATTTATATTACTTGTTGAAATGGGTAGATTGGATAATCAAGTACTACCCGTTATTCCGTAATAGGACATTACTATGTATTAAAAATATCTATATATACGTTTAAATTTTATTTTGGAATTGCTGTGCATTTTATAAAAAGTGCACGCAATTTCATATTTTATAGCATGCATATCATGATGGGTATGTATTACGGTGGCCCCCAACATCTAGTTTAATTTATTCCTTAATTTCTTTTAAATTTTTCCATACCTTCTAGGATTTTCCATGCATCGTGTATATAATGATAATTGAAACTATTACCTATGTAGGATTACTTTACTTTCTTCTAGCGTTTAGTTATTAAAAACGAAAGTTACTTAAAAAATAATACCCTAATAGAAAAAAATGAATATTTAATCAAGGCATAATAAATAAAGTAATTTCTTAACGAATTATCTATGATAAATTAAATAACTGTCTGCAATTTTTTTTTTCTCAAAGATCTTCATCATTTCAAATAACTAAATATGAATTAAATAAAATTATTTCTTTGTGTTCAATAAAGAATTGATGTTTCCATTGTTGATGTATATGATATAAAAATACAAAAAGATGTAAACAAAAATATGCTTATTTTATTTCCAATAATGACTAAAGGGAAACTCAACAATTTCCGGCTTATCAAACTGATTAAATAATATTAAAAAACTGAAATCCTATTGAGAAGTACATGAATCCGTGTAACGGAAACATAAAATATATATATAAGAAGGAAATTACAGAGAAATGAAACAAAAAAGTCAGAGTAATGCATTAGTAGCTGGCAACCCAGCAATTAATATCGGCAAAAGTTACTGCTTCAAAGAAAAAAAGTTATTTAAAAGAAATGCTGTTTTTTATTCTTTTGTGTTAGGAAATATATCTCGCGCAAATCAGTTTATTTCGGTAATGAAATTGTTTTATCTTATAACTTCTTTGGATCTCCAAATGAAATGTTGGAACTTTGCCTTTTGTTAAAAAGTAAAAAATAAATTTTCGATGCAAAGTTAAGAAAATTCCACTCGAATTTTTATATTTGGATTTTATCTCTAACGAAAATATGGCTGTTTGCAATAATGTATTTAAGTTATCTCTTTTTTAAACTATAAAATAATAATAATAATTTAGCAATTTTATTTAGCGAAATTTCTAAGCGACATCGCATAGTTCTAAATTTAGTTATTTTTTATTTAAGATTTTTCTATAATTATTATGTGAATTTTTTATATGTATGATATTCAATATGAATTTTTTAATATGCCATATAATTTCATGCATTTAAATTTTAGCCGATTTGAATTTAACAAAGTGAGAAGACGACATTTTAGAAGACAAGTTTTTATAAACAATTTAAGAAAATACAAACAATCTCTACATATATAAAATAATTTGTCCTGATTGACTGATAATCAATGCACAGTCCAAACTACTAAACATATAAGCTTGAAAAATTTGTATAATACATTTCTTATGATGTAAGCATACACAAAAATGGTATTTAAAAAAATTCCTCCCCTAAAGGGGCAAAGGGGTGTGTTGAAAATTCTGTCTTCATTTATCTCAGCAGCCATTTAAGTTAGCCGCGTGAAATTCCACAAAAAAATCTACTGAAGAAAAAATTAAACACATATTTCAGCAATTTTAGAAATTGCCCCTCTGAGTGGATTAAATAGGGGAGTCGAACAATTTAGAAAATTTGGCGCATTTTAGTACTCGTTTTAAGTAGAATCGTAAAACTGCATAAAACAAATATATTTAAAAATAATTAAATATGTGTTTCAGCGATTTTAAAATTTCCATCCCTAAAGGGGGTTGAAGTGAGTGTCGAAGAATTCCAAAATTATCTTGGACCCGTCAAGTGACATATCATCGGAAAGCCCTCGGACTGTCCTTTCATATTATGAATCTTAATTACCGTACCCCAATTTGCCCTGGCCGGGAGAAGGGTCAGTTTTCGAATAAATATTTTTAAAAGTGTAACTTCATTACACATCGGATTTTTTACGGGGCTCCCTGATAAATGTTATTTTAAATGTATCAAAAAATCGATGAGACGGGAAGGTTTTATACTGGGGAAGCGTGATAGTTGGAACTCTGTGAGGCAATTTTCTCAATTTGCCCTACACCTTCATGTGATATACCAGTGAAAAGCTCTCTGACCATTTTTTTCAAATTATACACCTCCAGAGCCTTTCTCCCCCCAATTTGCCCCCTCGAAGGTCATTTTTCTTAATTTGGCCAACCCACTTCATATTATATATTATTGGAAAGCCCGGTTACCCCTTATTCATGTTACAGACTTCCCGTTCTCTTCCCTCCCAATTTGCCCCTCCCGGGGGCTGTATTTATCGTATTCCATCTGGTGTTTTCTAATAAAGAAAAAACTATCGAACTAGTATAAAAATTAATAAAGAATGATGATCACATTTAGTTCGTGTATTTGCCACCTGGTGTTCCTTCAATTCTTGACATTTTGCTGTTAATTGTTGAAAAATTCTAATTTTTGATACTTTCATATCTTTTTACACCTACTTGCGCCTTTTCTACTTTTGCCACAAGGGGATAGCGCCACATGACTTTTCGACTATTGTGGCTCCGTTTTAGCCTTTACTTTTTGTATTGGTTTTTAATTCCAATAAAGATAACAAATCTTTTAAAAAATATTAAACAATTATTCCAACAATTCCCACCTGTCCAAAAAAACTTAACAAGAAGTACCAAAATTTGGGCCATTTGGCAATAATTCGGAAGTAGTATTAGATAGAGACATGGATTTGAGGTTACCTAATCTACTAAAATACATTAAAACATGTATTACATTTAAACATGTATTTTATCTGTTTTAGAAATTCACACCTAAGCGGGCTTAATGGAATGGTCGCACGTTTAGGATACTTTAGTAAGAGGTTTAGGTAAAAGCAGAAAATTCAAGGTAACACGCCCACTAAAAAAACATTGGTACTTTATTCATTTTTACCCTTTCCGACGCAAGCAAATTCTATTAGTAAAATGAGAAATTGTTGATTGACGCTGGAATTTATAAAGGACTTGTATAGATATTACGAATTCCTGATTTTAAGATTTCGTTGTAAAAGCAAAATTATATTAAAATATTACTGGTTCTGCTTGCAAGTTTGGAATTAAAATTAGGCGTTGCCGGTTCGTCAACACTGCGCAAGAAAGGGTTAATGCTATTTTGTCTATTATATCTTCAACATCGACGTCGAACAGGTTAATAAAAGATTATACGAATGAGAAATCTATTATGGATGTTTCATTTGATATTAAGGGTTTTTCATGTTTTCAAAATGTATTTCGTTTGATTCAAGACTCTTTTGAAACCGACCAGTGTAGCATGTGAAAACTGCTAATATTCTTATAAATACTTAATTATGATTAAAAATGTATCTGTATTCTCTGTGAATCATGAATAAAAGAAAGAAATACTAAGAGAAAAACTCAAGAGGTTTTTTCCAAAATCTGCCACTTTTTTTAAATCTCTCCCAAGATATATTGCACACACTAAATATGTGAATAATTTCACAGTTTGAAAACAGAAAAAAGTTTCGAATTCAGATGATTGTTTTGTGGCTTTATAAAGTTAAAGATGGGTATTTTTATTTAATATAAGTTTTACGTGATAAATAAAATAGTAAGTCATGAAAATTAAAGCCCGAAAGTAGAGTGTGTTGTCTTTTTTTTCTTCATTTTTGATGTTTTTTGTGTCTTTGAATTAATTTTTTATTAAGAAGCGCTCAAAGAACCCAATTAATTTTGACATGCAATGATTCTATACTTTATAAGCTTTCATATGAGCATTATTTTATTTCGGTTCAGTGTGAGCTTCTACTTGTAAAAGAAAAAAAATGTATCATATGAGAGAATCAAATGCACTACTATCGGAGCGCGTTAAGACTTTTTTTTGCCGTACTTAAAAAGAATAAAAGTTGTTCAGACGACAATGTTTTTTTCTAAAATTGTTTTTGTAAATATTTATCAAAGAAATTACTAATAAATAATGCTTGGATACCAATATCACTGTTGTAAAGTCTCGCAGAAAACTTTTCGTATCTGGTCAGAAAACAGAAGAGTTACATTGATACTTAGATGCTCAAGAAACTGAGATTTACAGAGTGGTTCTATATAGTGCTCTAAATGCAAATAATATGTATTTGGTGCTCTCCAGGCTCTAAATATTTCTATTTATTCTTCTGGTGTAACAATAAGAGATTATGCGTCAACGATTACTGTCGATGAGACCACAAATAAGAAACCTAATATACATTAAAATCAATATCTCATTTTCACAACTCTAACACTTGTTGTAAAATATGTAAAGGTAAGAACTTCCTCTTTATTGTAGCAAAAACTATTGAAACCCAAGCCTTTATAGAAACTATCATCTATATTTTGTTGCGAAAAGGATGCTGTAAAACTCATATTACTTGATCGGTAAATTGTCTCTGCAAGATTTAAGTCCTGTAAGTGAGAATACATCGATGTTTGAAATGCGATGCATGAAAATATTTAAACCAATATCAGAAATGTAGCAGAAAAGACCTCAATTTTGGTATACCGGGACACTTTTCCAAAATCTATTATTATATTCTCCATGGGTATATTTATGTCTCATTTTAACTATACCTTTAAACTTGCAAAGTTAAAAATACGTTCTTCAATAAAGATGTCATCTCGTCCTTACTTTGCAATGTTAGTTGTAAAACTTAGAACTGGTCTCTATCAGGGTGTTCTGTCTACATTATTCAATATAAGAAAAATAATAATATCTTCCGCAAAATATGAAAACTAGGCTTTGATTGAGAACGTTGCTCTAAAACACCGTAGAATGGAACAAATCACCAGAACACGTTATTGAAAAATATACGAGGCCTTTAGCAGGAAAATTGTTTATTCCGGATGACAACAATGATACTGTGATGATTTCTTTCGATAGCACTTACTAGTATATCCAGGAGAGTGTGAACTATTCCTTTCAGAGACATTCCTTCTGGCTATACAAAGGAAGACCTTTTATTAAGCATGTGGTATTCGTCATTACTTCAAATTACATTTTGGATATCTTCGTTCATTACTTCGCGAAAACAAAGAACAATTACGCTAACATACTTATAAAATACATTAAAAAAATATTCATATTATATCAGAGAGTGGCTGAAGCCAAATGATGTTGAGAATACTGATAGATTTTACCTGGATTATTTCGAACTTCTGCATGAAATTGATATTGAACATGAAATGCCAAGATTCTTAATTAATCAGCAACAGTTTTCAACAGTTGATGCTAAGTTACACCTCTCGTATCCAAAATTTGATTTTTCAGCGCACAATTTCTAAAACCTGTAATATTTGGATAAAAACACAGCGAAACATTATAACATAATGGTACTGTCAGTGTAAAGTACGCGAAAGAGATGAGTGCATGTTGTTTTCATATTATGGTTTCTGGCTTACAATACTACTGTAATGTACCATCGCTCAATCAAAATTAAAAATCCAAATATTGAATATGTTCATATACTGTACAAGACGCGGCCGCTGAATGTACCATTAGTGATTCTGGTGAAGCAATCAATAAAGAAAATAATCTAACATTGTTCAAAATGTCTGAAACTGTATTATTATTATTATTATTATTCTTTGTTATTCATTATTTCCAATATTTCCTATATTTCCTATTTAAAAAATAATAATCTTAGTAAGCTCCATTTATCTTAATTTTACACTTATTGTTGTATTTACTGTTGATTAGATGAATTAAAACTAATGACAATTGTGTTTATGCTCATTAATACACATAATATTTATTTAAATCTATATTTTATTTTTCCATCAATTATTAAACTTTCATTCAAGATATTATCATTTTCTTACTTGTTATGAAGTATACTAATGAAAAAAATGTATGTCACGTCTAGGTGCTGATGGGCGAAAAATGGCCCTTATTAGCTCACCTCCTTTCATATGTATCTTAGAAAATTAAAATTTAGTTTTATTTTATTTAATTAAAAGCAGAATATAGTGTAGATATCATAAGAATTTTTTAATTAAAACCGTCTCTTAGTGACATTTCTAATTATATTTTTCATTTAAAAATATGATTTAAAATTTTTGTAAGTAGATTTTTATGACGTACAACCTGGAGCTTGAAAGTTACAGATACCAGTTTCTTCGTTTCTTTAAAATGTCTTGAATATTTCATTTGCAAATATTAATAAGTTTGGAGTTGCGACCCGCTATAAAAAAGCTGGTGGGAAATTTATGTAAGCAGCTATAAATACTCATTAATTCTTTAAAAAAAAAAAAAAAAAAAAAAAAATGTAAGCAGCTATAAATACTCATTAATTCTTTAAAAAAAAAGGATGAAAATTAATACTAAATTTCTAAATCATTTTGCACCATTTATTTATGAAGGAGCACTGGTGCTCAATGACATCAGTTAGCTTCTGATGAAATGTAACCGTGTAATCAGTTTAATTTGTGTAATTAAGATTGTGTAGCTTGTATTTTTTCATGTTCACCTTGTATTTTCAGGACTATTGGTTGTAATAGAAAATTAGGTTTTCACATGCTTTATGAGTTTTTCAAATTGTTTACTTAGGCATAATGTTTTACATTATTGCATTATGTCTCGGAAAGTATTATGTAATCTATGCTACATTTATGTTTTTAATTCTTGTTAATAACCAAATCTGCGAATGTGAAAAACAATGGTTTATAAATTTAAAAACAATAGGATTCATGCAGATTTATTACCTGGTTCATACAGAAGAAAAAGACAATACGAAACTTAAATTCCTTTTAATGTTCTTTTTTTATTATTTTAAGCTTGTTATGTTTTAGCTTAATTTAATAAATAACTTCCTTTCGTAATTGCATAGGAGTCAATTAGATAAGATCTTACATCCTAAAAAATGAAAACTGTTTTTCTGAAACGAAATTTCTAAAAACACTATTATAAAATTATATATAATTTAAATTATAAGAGATTGAGTTTTTGTAAATGTTGCTATTTGTAATAGTTTTCTAATATTTTTTTCTATTTAAATCTTTTAGTTAGTTTATATATTTATAAATATTTATCTAATTAGTTTATATATTTATAAATATTTATGTATTAAAAAATACAGATTTTTGGAGCTGACTACGAGGGCAGTTTGATAAGTACTTGGGCTAGGACAGAGATGGTGCTTCTAGAATTGAAAAAATATTTATTTCGTAAAGGTTACCCTTCACATTGAACGTGGCAATTTGCCAAGACACTGAGTGGTTTAGTTTGTGAATGGGAGACATTTGAATAGAACTACTTTAGTAATATTTCAACAATGACTAGAACTGAATATTGAGCAGTGTCGAAAAACCTGTTTTTAAAAAGAAAACAATTTATAAGATTAAAGGAGAAATGAATAAAGTTCATGGGGACTCTGCACCTTCGTTATCAACCGTAAAACATGGGACAGCTGAGTTCAAACGCGATCGTACAAGCATTTTTACAGAAAAAATCCAGGTTTTTCTAATTGAGGTTAGGCCATCACAACTGATTCGATTAATCCACGAAATTTTGATAAAAAATCGGAGCGTGAGAGTGCCTGAGATTGCTGATAATGCTGACATGTCAACTGTATGGGTTCAAAATATTTTAACTACTCATTTGTATATAGAAAAGCTTTCTGCAAAATGTCTGCCGCAAATGCTACCTATTGACACCAAACACACTCGTGTGTCAATTTCTAATGAATGTTTGGAGAAGTTAAATTGAAATCCAAATGATTTTTGATATCAATTCATAACATAGATTCCTCAAAGTATAACAGAAATTAAAGAACAGTTCAAACAGCGAATTTTATGTCCAATCTGAGCCGAAAAAAGCTAAGAGGGCTTTATCGGCAAACAAAGTCATGGTTACGCGTTTTGGTATGCATTCAGCAAAATCCTCGTCAATTATCATGAAAAAAGCATAACTATCAATGGAGAATATTATGTCAAATTACTGGATCGTTTCAACAGTTTTGTGAAAGAAAAACGCACGCATTTGAAGAATTAAAAATTCCCTTTCATTAAGATAATGCACAAGTGCACACCTGTGTCATGCCCAAGGCAAAATTCTATGATTTAGGATATGAACTGATTCTGCATCCACTATATTACCAAGTTTAGCCTTTGACGATTATTTTATGTTTCTAAATTTGAAAAAATAGTTTGTGGTAAAAACTTTTGCTCTAACGATGAGGCAATTCTGAGACAAACGCCTACTTTGAAGGATAGGAGAAATCGTGATTTACAAAGGACGTAAATAAATAAAAAAAGTTGGGCTGAATGAATGGAACTAAAAACAGATTATGTTGAACAATAAAGTATGTCTTCACTTTAAAAAATAAAAGTGTAAATTAGACAAATTTACATATATATGAGTGTAAATTCCTAAAATTACACACCTGACATGAAAATTACCCACTTTTTGCAAAATTTTACCTGTTTTTATGTGCATTTTAGCTTATAAAACTAAGTATGTATTTTGTTATCACTTGAAAATCACAAATAAATGTGTAAATGCTGAAAAATGCATGAATTTATACAAATTGGTATGTTACTGTAATTTATACATAATGATATATACAATGGTAAGTGTGTAAATTTGTAAAATCACCCACTTGTCATAAAAATACACTTTTCCTACAAAAAATACTTATTTTAATGTGTGTTTAGTTTATGGCATTATGTTTATAAGTTGTTATCAGTTCATAAACTCAGAAAAGTGTGTAAATGTAGATAACACCTGAAATTACACTAATTAGTGTGTTACAAAAATTATAAATGCGTGAATTTTAAAGTAGACGTTACGAAAGGGATGGGAGGCTTACATATTATTCTGAGCTAACCTTTTTATTTCAGTAATCCCATTCGATAAATAACTTGATGTGATTGCATTGATGTAACAACATTTTTAAGTAATAAACTAATGATTTATTTATTTTTATAAGATACTCTGACCACCTCGATCACTCTCCCCGTTTCAGCAGCATGTGAACATTTAAAAGAAGTCTTAAAAAAAAATAATCTCAATACATGTAACAATATTTCGTTACATGTAACGTAAAATTTTTTTCGTTTAATTAGTTAATTTTAATGTTAAAACTGTTGTTAGCTTTCGTTTTTTCAAAACTAAAAACTAAAACAAAATCACTTCACCTTTTTAATTCACGTATAAAAACATTTCATATTTATTTACTTAGAACAGGTGTCACAAATAAAAATTAAATTAAAAAGTTGACATGTTTCGGTTCATTCATAAGAACCGTATTCATAACACATAAAATCAGTAGAAAACTAAATGACACTGGATATAAATATAATTTAAAAACCCAAAACAAAACATTGCGCCCCTATGAGCGTGAATAGCCATTGCCACCGCGGCAAATAAATATAATAAAATTTGATCATATATTAAATTTAATATGTATAAAATTAATATTAATAAAAGTAGAAAAACTAAATGACTCTGGATATAAAGATAATTTAAAAACCCAAAACACAAAATATTGCGCCCTCTATGATCGTGAATAGCCAATGCCACCGCGGCTTCCCCTATTAGACTCACCCTTTAAATATTTATTAAGTAATTCTAACCACAAACTCGGAATGTCATAAGTATAAGAATCATTACAAACTCTATACCTTCTAGAATATATCTCTATGGATTCACGGATGATTAATTTTCGGAATAAACTTGAAATGAACACTAATATACTATCTTTAAAACAAATTTTAACTCCCCTCTTTAAAAACAATCTTGATAACGCAGTCTTATCCCTACCAAATTTTATGTCACATTCATGCTCTTTCTTTCTAACCCCAAACTTTCTATCTGTCATACCGATATAAAAATTAATATCTCCCCCTTCATTCTCATATGGAATTTCATACACTCCTGCTAGATCATCTTGTGGAACCGGATCAAAACTCTGTATAGAAGATGTTTTAACTTAGGAGGTGGCTTAGCAACTAATTCTATTTTAAACTTTTTTAATTTAGCTTTAAGCTAAATTAAAAATTTTAATTTAAAAAAATTATAAATAATTTTAATAATTAAAAATTTTAATAATTTTAATAATTAATAATTTTAATAATTTTAATAATTAATAATTTTAATAATTTTAATAATTAATAATTTTAATAATTTTAATAATTATTAATTTTAATAATTTTAATAATATTAATAAAAATTAAAAATAATTTTGAGAGGCTTAAATTATATTTATATCCAGTGTCATTTAGTTTTCTACTGATTTTATGTGTTATGAATACGGTTCTTATGAATGAACCGAAACATGTCAACTTTTTAATTTAATTTTTATTTGTGACACCAGTTCTAAGTAAATAAATATGAAATGTTTTTATAGTTAATTTTAATTTCGTTTTCCGAATTATCTTTTGAAACTTGTACATCAAATATAAGAATGCTTGATTTTTTAATTCTATGTTTTGATTAAATCGTAATTTCTTTCTGCCGTGTCGCAGACCGCTGTTTTTTTAAAATTTTACTTGTAATTTTCAGTAATAGTGTTAGATTTCAGTCTTAAAGTGAAATTAAGAAGACTTCCTAAAGAGACATTATAGTTGGAGATATAATCCCACTTTATGCTTATTCATAAATTTAAATTATATTTTTTGTACTGTTGGTAATTTTTCTGCTGCTCCCCCCTTGTTTTAAAGGACAGTAGTTTAACCTCCGGTAGAATCTAAAAGCTATTTCGAATTCATTTAATATGTAACATAAAAAAAAATATGTAACATAAAACATAATTCTAAATTCGTATTCTGAGTTAATTTATCTTACCCTAAATTTTTTTTGCTGTGGCATAGCTTTTAACCTTTTATTCATTTCAAAGTTTAACTTGTAATTTTAGTTTAACTTTAGTTCGCAGTACAATTTATGGTTCTATTCACGAAACACTTCAGCCCCAAGTTAGTCGCGAATCTAGCATTGAAACTTAAAATCGTAACCTTTGTTGACTTGGCTTCATCAGGTTTAAGTTGGTCCAGCTGAATGCTAGCGCTCGCTTTGAGAAAAATATAGCAGTTATTCTCCTATAAAATATAAGGTATGTAATCTCATACGCTCGTATTACCTTCAATTATTTTTATTTCATTTGTTTATATTTTTATATAAGTGCATATGCTATAGGTTGGATTGCTTTTTTACATACAAGAATTTTTTACACGAATAATTTACTTGTCTTAAAAAATGTCAACAATACCTAACTCCTGATAAATGTCTATTAAAATAACAACCGTTTTATCTAAGGTTATTTATTTCTTGAAAAAATTTCATCTTCAAAAGAATTTATGAATGTATTTTAACAATAGAAAAATAAACGTTAACATAATTTTTTTTGGAGGGGGGGGGGGGTGGAAAAAGGTGCGGTATTAAATTTTGGATCGGTTGTGTGAAAGATATTATAGTTTATTTATAAACTATTATACAAATGTATATCATACCTATAAATTATATATTCTGATTTATAAGCTAAACAGTTCATCTGAGTTTTATTTATTTATTGAAACTCATTTGTAAGATTTCTTTTAATTATGAAACTTATAATGTTAACTAAGTTTATTATCGATTAAAACTATAGCATTGTTTTTGAGTTCCTACGCTATATTTCCCAATTTTGAGAAATTTGGAATATTTATTAATCTTAGTTACATTTAATTTTCAACTGTATTTTAATTTGAAAATATTACATTAGAAGAACTATGTTCCACTAAAATAATCATAGTAAAGAACACATAATTTTTGCTTGTTAATTATAGATTTATTAAAAACACACAGAAGTAAATTGCAAAAGGACAAAAACACGTTGATTTAAAATAACCTTAAACCAAAAATTCTGAAGAAAATTTATATTAAATTAATGGCTTTTTCTTCAAATAAACATTTTTCCATTGCAATTTTGCCTATTATTACAAAATTTATATGACCTAAAATATATGATTGTATGTGTATAAAAAAATATATATATAACAATTGTGTCATAATGAATATTCAAAATCGAACTTATTAGTCCGTCCCCCCCTCTAGATAAATATCCCCTGCCGGGTGCGTTATACACTTAAGACACAAATGTAACTGTCAAATAAATTCTACGAGCATTAATTTCGAAATTTTATAAGAGTCAATTGATATTTGGATATAATCAGAGTATTTCTTATTTTATTTTTTACTATAGCTCATAATTAAAAATACTCGTTATTTTGATATCTAAAATTTTAATTAGAATACAGGAAATTTTCATTTGTGAAAATACGTGTCATTTCATTAATGTTAAAATATATTTGTATTTTTTTAAAGACACAAATTTCTAAATATAATCTTAAATGCAAAATATGTTATTTTAATCATTCAACAGCCTTTTTTGATAAACTTGATAATTTTTTAGGGTAAATTCTTTATAAAATGATGAATATTTATAAAAAGAAAACAATTCAACGTATAATATAGGTGATATATGTATATATGTATATATAAACAAATCAGCTAAACTTTTTGCAGGTAATATGTGTATGTGTGTGTGAGATGAAGATTACATATCTTTTTCTATTTTTATAGTATTTTAAATTTAACTTTTATAACTGCATGTAACACAGTATCTTGAGTATAATTGACTATGTATCTTGAGTCTGAAAAATAAAAAATGAAAAATGGAAGTCTGAACTCTGAAAATAAAAAGTGTGGAGATTGCAAGTTTACCAACTATCATTATTCCATCTGACTAGTCTAAAATCTATCATCTATTAATTTTTTTCTTTATCTTAATTTTTAATTGCGTGTACTAAATAATATCTAAATGACGGAACATATAAAATTAAGAGGAAAGGAAGAATATAGAAAATAAAACAGCAGTTTTTATAAGTATATTTAGAAGAGAGTGGGGAGGAATGTGACACTCTTTACAAAAATAATAAAATCAACTTTATTTGACACAAATACAAAAATTTTGATTTATAGAATACAAAATGAAACACTTTCTAATGTCCTTGAACAATAAAGAAACATAATTTGAAGAATCAATTTTATAATTAAAGAAATTGTAAATTTCAAATTGTGTCCAATACTCCCCCATTAACAGAGAAGTAATATTTTACTACAATGGTTGATGAGGGAAATCGAAAACTAATGCCTTAAATGGCAATATGCTGAATTTTAGAACAGTAGCTGCTACAGTAACATGGTTTTAGGGGCAGGGGTGAAGTTCTAAAAACCTATTTAGAGGGAGTTTTTAAGAAGTGTGGGGGTGATTAGTGTGATAGGCTGATTTGGAACTTATGAGGCTACACTTGTGACAGTTGATGAGAAGTGGATACACCACTATGATCCAGAGTCCAAACAACAGTACTTTTTATCTCATCCGCTGTCACAAATCTAGCCCCATAAGCTAAAAATCAGGCTTTCAACTACACCCCCTACCCATTTCACTCCATCCAAAACTATATGAATATTGCAGCTACGGTTCTGAAACTAAGCATAAAATAAACTAAGACATTAGACTTCGATATTATACATCAACCCATTGCAGTACAGATATTCTATGTACACTAGAAACAATCCTCCATCGAATATGCGTATTTATATATTACGCAAAGAACTGTGTAAATTACAATAACACAATAACATGTATTTTTTGCCTAATACACATTTTTCCTTGTAATCACAGAAGATTACACAGATAAATGAGCAAGAATATTACACAAATAAATGAGTAAGAATATTACACAGATATATGTGTATTCTTGCGTAATTTACACTATAAATGAGGGTATTTCATGAGTGATCATTATAACTTTTACACACTTATTGTTATCATCAAATCACGCACTGAAATGTGTATTTTGAAATTTACACATTAGGTGTGTATTTTGGCAATTTACACACAAATTTACACATATAAACAAATCATTTTTGTATCATCGATTTACACATATTTGTATGTAAATTTACATTTTTATTTTTTAGAGTGTTTGACATAAAAACATGTTCTTCTTCTCAAGGCCAGGTACTTATCAAACTCTCCTCGTATTATGTAAAGTGAGATTAAAGTAGACGGACTTGCAGAGCTGACATTGAAAATCCAGATCTGTAAATCTATTAGTATAAACTGACAGCTGAGCTTACAAAAATATTTTAACGAATAAATTTTTAACAAAATTATAACAAGTTAACAACCCACTTACAATATTATACAATGGAGTTTTGTAAAATATTTGCCATTTGAGAAAAATACTAGAATTATGTTTTCCGAAATTCATTTAATAGTGAAAAGGTTATTGTGGAATACAATGTTAAAAATCTTACGATAAGTTGAACCAAATTTTAATGCTACAATAGTTACAACCATAAAATGATGAAATATTGATCCAAAATCTGAAGCTGTATTTTAACTGGAGCTCACAATATGGAAGTGAAAATTCTCTAACTTATTGTTAAAGCTAGTGTATACAAATTTTTTAATAGTGTCATTACCTATTAAGTTATTTTTCTTATAAATGTATATAATAATAATTTTATAAAAGAACTTTTAATAAAAAGTTAATTGTAGAGTAGAAATAATACCTAAAACAATTTTGCTACATTCCTTCTTTTTTTAAAATTGTATGTTGAAAGTGGTGAAAATAAAGCAAAGACTCATATTTTATCATTTTAAATTACAAAAAAAGTTCTATTTAATAATGCAAGTTCAAGCATATTATCTTTATTTTTTGATTTTTTGTAAATCTCTTAAGTTTAAAACCCATCATATATCATAAAACTTCTTTCAAAAGAAAGTAAAAGAAGCAACGAAAATAACATTTTGGGATATTTTAATCTTGTAATAATGATAGTGAAAAACTGCAATGAAACATATTTTGTCGATATGGAGACATCATATGAAGTTCATGACTTTCGAGGTTTAAAAAATGTAGTTTTAAGATTGTGAGGCTATTCACGACTTTATAGCAGGGTTTTAAGTTAAGAACTTGTCGCGTGAGAAAGAATATATTATGGTGGCTTTAATGTCGACTCAACGCCTCTAAAACGTATAATTTTTTTACAGGAAAAACAGATTTATTTATGCTTATCACGTAAAGAATTATTAGCTTTTAAGAAGAGATTTTAAGAAGCTAATGTAAAATTAAAAAATAATAAATTTTAAATACATTCCTAATTACTAAATATTGTTCCAAAAAACGATTATTTTAATTGTTGATATACGGATTTGCCGTCATGTTCTAGTAATTCCTGGTTTTCACAAAAAGTACCAAAAAAAAAAGATGAATAGTTGGTTTAGTAAACTAATGTTTTCATGAGTGTTCTGTTACTTAAATAAAATAAGACAATATATCCACGCTTCAGGGATATTTTTCAGTGCAAATATCACTATGAAAAGTATCACTGTGTAAGTATGGCTGTGGAACATGAAAATGTGTATTGGAGAAGGAAAAACTTATATTCTGAATAGATAAAACTAATTCGTACACATTAAAAACTACTCGAAGAGGTTTAGAATATCCATGGTAACAAAAGGAACTATCTGTTTATAAATGTTTCTTCAAATTTTGAAAATATATTGAAAGGAGTCTTCCAAATGAGTGTTTTATATTTATAAAACTAACAAACCAATGTATTTTGAACTTTAACCCTTTCCGGCAAAGGCAAAATCGGTTAGTAAAATGAGAAATTATCGTCTGACACCTGAATGATTTTTTTAGATATTTTAAATTCTTTAATTTAAGCTCTTATTGTAAAAGCAAAATTTTACTAAAATATTATTGGTGCCGATTGTAAGTTTGGAATTAAAATTAGGTATCCCAGACCGGGCACAGTGTGCCGGAAAGGGTTAAAGAAGCATTTATAAAAAGAGTTTTAATGCTGCCACTGATTTTTGAAAATATTTCGAGTATTTTTATATTATATTCCCCAGTTTCTTCTAAACAGAATATTTTTTTTGGATGCTATCAATTCTCAACTACATGTTTTAGTAACGTAATTGAATTTATACATGAAAATTAACAAAATTTTATTAATTTTAATGCAAATATTGTTAATTTTACATAAAACATGTTTGTTGAATATGGAAATGTTTCTTTGAGAACTGATAGACCTACATTATGAGTAGAGAAAACAAATACACATTAAAAACTACTCGCAAAAATTTATGAATATCTATGGCAACAAAGAAACTGGTTTTGTTTTAAATAAATATTTCTTCAAACGGTGAAAATATAACTTCTGAAGTTTATATAAATAAAGAATGTTTTTCGGAATCGTGTGTAAGTCTGAAGAAGTTACTGTATAGTTTCTTTTGTTCATGTATTATATTTTCAAGTTTATGAAGAATCTGCCTTTTATCACATTTTGACTATCAATTTAATCCTTCATGTTTTTAAAATTATGGATTTTTTTCCAAAAGAAAACTTTCAATAAGATTGCAATCGTTGACAGTACAGGAGTGATTGAAAGTAATAGCTGAAAAATCCTCTTAGAATTTCATTAAATTATTCGTATCTTAAGGGATCATATATAACAAATAAGGTTGTTATTCGGAAAGTAAAAAAAATAAAATAAAAATAAAATTTAAAATATGCAATTATTGTAAAAAGTTTCAGTCAATCCTTTTTTGAAAACACCCACCTAAATTCCAAAAAATAAAAATAAATAAAAAAATAAAGAAAAATAAAAAAATAACGAAAAATAAAAGAAAAATAAAAGAAAAAAAAATTTAGCTGCTAAGTTTTAGGAGCATTTTGTTATTACCACTATTTTTGAAAAGAGAAATATATTTTATTTAACAGAGATTTCCTTCAATTTAAATAAAGTAAATTTTAATTTCTAACATATTCGCAGCAGAAAAACATTAAAATTGCGAATCTTTGGAAATTATTTTTTTAAAAATAGTTTGAATAAAAAGAATATTCTCGGTTTAACCGAACGCATAGAGCTCACATGCTATGCACACTAATTATAAATTGCAGCCTTATATAATTATCCCCTTGGAAAAACAAAGTAACGGAGGAAATAGCTCCCATCCATAGCTCTCATCCATTTCCTTCCTTTATATTTAACCAATGAACCCCAAATCTAATCAGGGATACGGCTTATAATATAGTCTTGTATCCAAAATTCGAAGCAAGTCGAATGATTTTGCATTAAAACTCACTTATGTAATTTAAGTAGCGTTGTTCCCCGTTCTCTCCTTTATACTTCACAATTAAACATCCAAAACTGTTAAGAAATTCAACTTATGAGAAAGAACCTACATCCAAAATTTAAAACAACTCGGATAACTCTGAATAAAACTTTATTTAGCTAACTTAATGGGGAGGCAGTCGCCCGTACCCCCTTTATACTTAACAAAAGTATAACACAAATAATGAGGGAAGCTTCTTACCACTATGAACCTTTATCGAAAAATTTAAACAAATGTGTTAATTCAGCATGAAAAACCATTTACCTAAATTATGAGGGGTGGTTCTCCCTATTTCCTTTTATACATATCTAATGAACACCCAATACTGATCACGGAGGATCCTCATCAGAATTATTTTATGTCTAAGATTTGGACAAAATTTGATAATTCTGCATGAAAAACCCATTTACATAAATTAAGGGGAGGGCCATTAGCCACCGTTCCCCTTCTTATACTTATGGAATGAACTCTCAAAACTAATCAGATAAGCGCATTATCATAAAAAGCCTATAACCAAATTTTCAAGAAAATCGGATATTTTTATCATGAGTTATCGCGTTACGCACGTACGTACGCACATATGTACATACATACAGAACGGAAGGGCATATAAGCTCTCAGGCTTTAATAGCCTGTGAGCTAAAAAATAATTACTTTGTATATAATTCGATCCCTTTCAAATATTTTTCAAAATATTTAAAAAATCGGTATTCCAAGCACAGTTACATTTAAGACATTTTAGGATTTCCTTTACCCTGTTTCTATAAGCACTTACTCTACAAACACTTCAAATTAAAAGAAAAAATTCAATATGAATTCAATTCTAAAAATGATTGTGAAATTTTTTTAAAAGTAATTTATTCTAGAAAACTGCTTTGTGCATTAAAAAAATGAAATGCAAATATTATAAAAACATCGAAAACCATAGGAATTTTCTGGAAGAAGAATTTATGATTTGAAATAAATATCACTTTTTCTATAATAATATTACTGCTAAAATACGCATGAGACCTACTCATATTTTTGCAGAGGAGATGTTTATACACTGTAAAAAATAAATGTAAATTAACGGGCATTTACCGTAATATTTTACGGTAGTTGTCCGTTTTTGAAGCTTAACGGTACACTTCCGTAAATTTACGTTGAGGAAACATAAATTCGGAGTACTAATATGTTTTTACGGGCAAAGCCCGTTTTTTTATGCAGGGTGTGAAAATCTGCTGCCTAGCCATTTTTTTTACGGACAAATACCTTCGAATAAGTCTTTCGATGACGTCATAACAGAACGTTTTATTTTGTTTGTTGAAAATATTATTATTATTTAATCAAATTATTGTCTGGTTTAAATTATCGCATAAAATTATCGTCTGGTTTTAATATGCTATTGTTTTGGTAAATTTATAGAAAAATTAGTCGGTTGTGACACTCCAAAAATTTTCTTCTATCTTATATATGTAAATACTCTCCTGAAAAGTGCAGTATAACAGCGCCACCGGTTATGTGACTTACACCAAAAATCTAATCATTCCCAACTTTACATGAACTCCTAACTGCATCTGAAGTTAGCTGAAAATCCATGCATTAGTTTCTGAGATAACGCTATATTTCTATGACATCATCAGTGGTGACCATCCCTTTCCCCCAAGCCCCACCAGTGGCGGAGAGGTTCGTACCTCTTAACTGGTAGACGGCAGGTGCTGGGTTCGAACCCAATCGCGGCTGTCGGCCTAACCGTTCGGAGTTTTCGTGGTTTTCTTCGAACCTTGCGTAAATACGGGTTAGGTTCCCTTAGAAAGACCCCCACGAAGGGCACCTCCACCCTGGCCTATATCCCTAGTGTAGATAATCGGCCGACAAAAATAAACCAAACCAAACCCTTTCCCCCAAAACCCAATGACGCAAATCCCTCCCCCCCCCCCAAAAAAAAACTTCATACTTTAACATTGACACCCCCCCCAAAAAAAATCTTCATACTTTAACATTGACACCCCCCCCCCCCAAAAAAAAAAATATCAATTGTAAAATATATTCTACTTATAATCTACTGCTCACTCAAAAGATAGCGAGTTGATCATAGCGTAATGGGTTCTTATTGCCTTTATCTAGAATTTAAAGAAAGAAAACACAGGAACATTTCTGAAAATCCAATGTTGAAAAAAATTAAAAGGTGATATTAAAAAAATCAAGACTTTTTTAACAGTAAGAAAAAAGGAAGTACTAAGAATTTAAAAATCCCCCCCCCCCAAATTATACTTTTTCTCAAATTCCTCCCAAAAGTAAATTGTATGACGCATCTTGCGTCACCAAACCCCTCTCTGGGCACCCCTGGACATCATTGTAGATAATGACGTGATAGTTTTGTTATGTCTTAAGACATCATACTAGGTAAAATTGTGGCGTTGTTTACAGTTTGAATTCACTTTCTTATTGTCATATTTATGAACTCAGAAACGAAATTAATGAAAAAAAGCATGCTTTTTCATTATTAAATTTTGAAATAAATGAAGTATGAAATGCTACCATTATTGCAAATAGTTCTTAATTTCTCTGGTCGGAATCTTCCGATTTGGATAATGATTGAAGAAGTAAATTAAATTAAGAGTAAAAATAACATGATGGAATGCTTAGAATACTTTTAATGGAGACCAAAGTAGTCGCCATAGGCGGCTAGTGCTTTCAATCTTCGCTTTTACGATAAGCCGTGGGGGAGAACCACATTTCATTAATCATCGATATACGTATTCGAATTGTGCGCATGCGTAAACTCAGTTCCTCTTAAAATGCTATGGCGGCAATCGGTATCTTCATGTATAGCGGTTATTTCTATCTGATGTGAAGGACGCTAGTTCGTTTTATATAAGGTTTTACAAAAAATTCCGTAAGTTCATTATATATATATTACTGTTATTTAATTATTTCTTCTGTATTGCCTTTTTTTATGGATGATGTTCATAAATTTATCATATATTTTAGTTAGTTCCACCTTCGGTTTGTGCATGCTAGATTTTTAAATTACAGTTTCTTCTATAAAAAGATATCGCAGACATTTTTACAGAAAATTCCGGATGGTTAAGAAACAAAAGAGAGTTTTTATTTAAATAAATGTATAACGTCTGTTTTGTTATTCATATACAGTGTGTAAGCAAACAGTAAACACAAAATGTAGAAAAGTTATAGTAATATAGTATTAAATATGTTTTATTATAGCCAGGGCCATCGCTAAGACTTTTTATTGGTGGGGGAGAAAACCTTAAATTGCGAAGTCAAATTTTCATATTTGCCAACTCGTTTTATAATTTTGCCAAGTTACCACACTTAGAAAATGTAATACAGTTCTTATTTGTAAAAAGTTTTATAATATTCCCAATTATAGTTTTAACTTTTGCAAATTTTATCAAAAATAGGAAATGTATTACAGTTTTTATTAAAATTTTGAAAGGGTTTTGATTTTAAATAGTGTTTTATTTTATGATTTGTCGAAAAATTTTTAGATGTAGATTGGCGCTACTTAAAAACCGTCAAATCTGTAGCTGCAGTGGCATTAATATGCAAGTACCACAGGTACTAATTACTTAATAGTTCTCTACCAAATTATATTGAATCATAAACATCTATGCAACTCAAATCATAATTAATAAGTTTGTTTTATGTACATTTGTTGACAGATTAAATTTTACTTTTTCAAAGCTATAAAACAAATACATTGCCAGCTAATTGAAAATCAGCAAAATTCTTAATCTTGATCATGAGTCTCAAATGCTTGTCTAGCTTATTATATTACTAGGCCAGAAGTATTTATAAATTAAATGTTTAAATTCAACAGAAAGCAAAGCTTGCCTGATTTTTTAATATTTTAATAAATAGTTAAATTATTTTATCCTTTGCCATTGCATCCCCCCCCACACACACCCCTTCAACTTTATTTGTACAAAACATTTTTATATCCTAGTAGCAGTTTGTTTCTTTTTGTTAACTTTAATAAATTAACAATATAAAAGAATATTTAAATTAGTCTTTGGTGTCTGTGTTTAAAGAATTATGTGAGAATTTTGTTGAATTATATCAATATTCAACAACTTAAAAACACAGCTTTTTTTTTTTTTTTTTTCCTCCCCATTTTTGGTAGATGGGAGGATTAAATATTTAATATATAAATTATTATTGACTATCCCATATAAACATTAAATTCAAATTTGATGTTTAAATGTACATGAATATAACAATGAAGCAATATACTGTGGATACAGAGCAATGTTAAAATGTTATACAGTCAACTCTGAAATATGCCGATGGTAGAATCTGCAATACTCTATTATCTGCACTACATGTTGGAATGTAAACAATGAAAATAGTCATTAATAATTAAACACTTAAGGTTATTATTATTTTTTTTCAGTTATCAATTTTTCAGTGAATGAATATTTAAAGATAAATATCTAAATTTCTTTGAGTAACAAAATTTTATCTTGGAGCAAGAAACGAGAGTAATAAAATTTTCTACATTAAACCAAAACTTAAACTACAATTCTGTTGTGTCAATGTTTAAAAGAATGAATAATCAATAAAATGTGTATTATACGTAATTTAAATTTTCTTTAGTCTTAGTTATTATATGTAACATAACATACTAGTGTTGAGTTTTATAATTTTTATGTAGTTACTAATTTATAGTCAGATTTTAAAGAGTAAAATGTAAACAAAGGGATGATCTATAAATCTTCCACAATGTATAATATGCAAACCACTCAGTCCCTCAGTGTGAGGATTTCACAGAGTTGACTATAATCTAGAATAATATATATATTTTTTTCTTTTACAGATTTTATTGTAAAACACCGATCTGTGCAGCTCAGTTGCAAGCGTTTGTCAAATGTGAGATTTTTTACATAGTATAAATCGTAATTGTAATACAGTAGACTCCCTCAAACCCCCACAGCTTGGGACCAGAGGTTCTGCAGATTTTAGAATTTTGCGGATTTCTGGTCATTTTTTTTTGTTTACATTTTTTAAACAGTAATTTAAATGCAATTAATGGTGCAATCGGAACTACAATGAAAGTTTACAATATAATTAAATATTAAAATAAGTAATAAAGTAAAATAATAAAAATTCAGATAATTTTTTTAATGATTAACGTACTAATAGCAAAAGTCAAGTTAATAATCAATAGTGTATGATTAAATATACATTAAACAGATTAAATGTACTTTTCCAAAATTATTCAACAAAACTTGCTTTATAAAAGTACATTACTACCGTATATACTCGCATATAAGTCGAGAAATTTTAGACAAAAAAAGAACTTCAAAGTGGGGGGGGTCGACTTATATGCGAGACCTAAAAAAATCGGAAAATAGTTTGCTATCACCTAAAAAAAGGAGATGGGCAAAATCGTCCAATATAAGGAATCGTTCCAGTCAGAATCATTCACCAAAAGGAATGAGTCATTCGAAGTTGTTCCGAAAAAAGGACGAATCCGAGAAAAATGGAACGAAAAAAGGAATGAGTCCAAGAAAAAAAGGAACAAGTCCAATAAAAAACTGAATGAATCCGATTTTTCTTCGTCATTCCCCGATTCCGATTTATGACATTAAGCATAATTTTTCGGAAGGCACATTTTGGAATGAATCTGATGGATCGTTCCTTTTCACAGTTATTTCATTTCAGAACGAGTCCGAGGATTCGTTCTTTTCGGAACGATTCAGAGGCGTCCTTCTTTTTCGGAAGGTTTCCGGGGAATCGATTCTTTTCAGAGTCGTTTCATTTCGGAACGAGTCTGAGGAATTAGTCCTTTTCGGAGTCATTTCATTTCGGAACGAGTACGAGGAATCAGTCCTTTTTGGAGTCGTTTCATTTAGGAACGAATCCGAGTCCATATCCTTTTCGGGGGAAAGTCAAACGGTCCCCCTTTTGGAGGGGGGTCGACTTATACGCGGGTTTTCAATTTTTTCTTATTTTTAACTACATAAGTTAGGGGGTCGACTTATACGCAAAGTCGACTTATACGCGAGTATATACAGTAATTCACATCAAAATCATAAAATAAGGATATTTTTTTCAAGTTTAGCCAGGCTTAATAACCAAAAATTTTGATTAATGCATAAATATATTTGGTAAAAAGATTGTGATTACCGATAATATTTGAAATATCTTGAATTTTTTCCAAAAAGAATTTATTCTTCCTTCATGAAAGAAACATGAATAGAGTATTAATAAGAAAATTACTAATGCAAAATTATATGGAATTGATACAAACTAAAAAAAAGATCAAATTTTGTCCCAATATCCAAACTGAAAGTTTCATTGTTTACAACCATAAAATATGTGCGGATTTTAGAGAGTTGCGGATTTGAGGTAGTCTACTGTATTTGTTGCTGTTTTTTCTTTCATATTTTGGACAATTTTTGCTTTTTAAGGCTTTTAAAAATTACACGCCTAAATACATGAATTAAGAATTAGGTTTAAATATTATTTTCTTTTTGTATTTTTAAATATGTTGTAGTTATTTGTATTAGAGCATATAGTTTTTGTATTGTATCTCAGCCTGCTGTAATTAGCCAGAGTTTCCCCCAGAGAGTTTCAGGGGGGCGCTCCACCCTTCCTGCCCTTTAGTTTAAAAAATAGCGCCCCTCTTGCCCCTCATTCAAAAATTAGCGCCCCTCTAGTCGCTCATTGAAAAGAATAGTGCCCTTTTTGACCCTCTTCCCTACATTTGAAAAAACTCAGCTCTTCAGCAATGATGCGAACATGCTATAGCGCGTAAATTACGCAAATAATCGGCGACGGGAAGCTAAAAATAGCTCTTAGGCGCCTAATGTCCTCAAATCGTGAAAAAACAGTAAATTTCGTTAAAAAATCGCTAAATAATGACAAATTTCCGGCAAGTTTCGAGAACAAAAATGGCTAATTTCGTTACAAAATTCAGAAAAAAAACGGCAGATTTCCTCAAAAGACCATGAAAAAATGATAAATTTCGTCGATAAATCAGTATAAAACGGAAGATTTTGTCAAACAATTTGCGAAAAACGGAAACTTTCACCAAAAGATCATGAAAAACAGCAACTTTCGTTAAAAAATTACGATAAAACGGCAGATTTTGTCAAAAGATTTGCAAAAAAACGGCAAATTTCGTCCACAAATCGCAATAAAACGGAAAATTTTGTAAAAAAAAAAATTTCTCAAAAACTGCGAATTTCGCCAAAAATTCGCGAAAAACACAAAATTCGTCAAAATATCCTAAAAAATGGCAAATTTCTTCAAAAGATCGCAAAAAAAAAAAAAATGCAAATTTTGTCAAAGTATTACAAAAAGAAGTTAATGCCAGAAATGAATCTCTTAAAACTAATTTTCCTGCTTCAAAAATTGCGTTTTTATTGCTCCAAAAGCGGATTTTCCTAATTCATAATCATTTTCGTGCGAAGAGAAAATTGCACCTGGGGCATAATTAGAATTTGACGCCCCCCCCACATCTTTTTTTTATGTGACAGCCTAAAAATGACGTTTGTAGTATAAATTTGGTGCCTCCTAAGTTTCCGCCCCCCCCTGCACGGTTCTGTTCACAATCCGTCACAAATTTGCCGTTTTTTAGTGACCTTTTCACGAAATTTTTCTTTTGCTTTTATTTAGCAAAATCTGTCGTTTTTTGTCGTGATCTTTTAAGAAAACCCTTTTTTTTTTTTTTGCGATCTTTTAACGAAATTGGAAGTTTTTTGCGATCTTTTAACAAAATTTACCCTTTTTTTCTTGTTTTTCAATTTTTTGACGAAATTTTTGGATTTTTTTTTCTGGATTCTTTGACAAAATTTCTGTATTTCCACAATTTTTTGAACCGCTAGAATCTAGATTCAACACTATAAAAGTGCCCCTAAAAATCAAAAAAGGTGCCCTGAAGAATGAAAAAGTGCCCTTTTCAGAACAGTAGCGCCCTGCCCCTTTTTAAACCTGGGGGAAACTCTGAATTAGCTGTTAAACAATAGATTTTGATTTTAGAAATTTAATTGATTACTTATAGCCTTCGAAATACATTGTTAGCTCAGTGATCCATTTTATACTGACTGTTTGTTTTGAGCTTCTAAAAGCAGAGTTGTATAATATAGACTGCGCAGAAAATTTTATGGAGTTTGTAGAAAATTTTAAGAAAGAATTATTTACTGCTAATGCGAATGTCATCAAAAGACCTCGAAAAAATCACGAATTTCAATAAAGAATTGCATAAAAATATGCATTTCGACAAAGAATCGCATAAAAAACGTGCATTTCAGCCAAGTATCGTGTAAAAGGGACCAACATTTCGGCAAAATACCGCGCGAAAAACCTGAATGTCGTCCGAAAGCTGAGTAAAAGATGCAAATTTGTTGCATGAATCACATAAAAAACACGAATTACATCCATGAATCGCTCAAAAAACCCGAATCACACTCATGAATCGCTCAAAAAACACGAATTCGACATCCATGAATTATGTAAAAAAAACACGAATTACGTTCATAAATTGCATAAAAAACGCAAATTACATCCATAAATCGATCAAAAAACGTAAATTTCGTTGCTCAAAAAACGCAAATTACGTCCATGAATCTCATAAAAATAGCAAATTACGCCCTTAAATAGCATAACAAATGCAAATTATGTTCATGAATCGCATGAAAAACGTGAATTATGCTCATGAATCGCGTTAAAAAAATGCGAATTACACCCATGAATCGCTCAAAAACGCAAATTACGTCTATGAATCACGTAAAAAACGCGAATTACGTTCATAAACTGCATCGAATTACACCCAACATTAATTTGCAGATAGTTTTTAGTTCAATATTACGTGCACAGAAAGTTTTTCGTTTTATACAAGTCTGTCTAAAAGTAAAATTCATCATACTTTTCTTTATTTTTAATTAAAGATTATAGATAAATAAGAATTTTTTTCTTGTAAAGGTAAGATACTTGTTTTGATTTAACCCTTTGCAGGGCAAGACAAATTAATTTCTTAAGTGTTGAAATAAATGACTGACACCGGAATTTGAAAACAACTTTATTTGTAAATAAAAAAACGCTATATTTCACACTGTCAATAAACCATAATTTTTTCCGGTGCCAAAATTGCGTTTGGGAATTAAAATTAAGTGGTATATCTATGAAACCACTGCACCGCAAAGGGTTAATATTAAATTTAATATGGTTAAAAGAAAACTTTAAATAGCAATTTTATGATCATGTATTGAAATTTAACATGGGGGCACAGTGGACCTACAGTTGTTTCTAGAAATATTTTGCCTTATGAATAAACAAAAAAAAAAAAAAAAAAAAAAAAAAAAAAAATACTGGATCAGTTTCTGCTTGTTTTATGTAGTAGCTTTATTTTATTGGGGGGGGGGGGGGATAACACTATTTGGGAATAATGATGCATGGAGGCTTTTCATGACAGATTTAAAGTTTTTCTTGGTTGTCATTATAAATTTTGTATTTTTCAGTCACAAATCCTAATGACATCAGCTGATAAAGATGCCAAAGCAATGTCTTCAATGTGTTGAAAAAATATTTTGTAAAAGAGGGAAGCAACTAAAAGCAAGAATGTAAAAACAGGTTTATTTATTATATACTATTTTAGTAAAATTAATATAATAATAATGAGTTCTTGTACAATTTTTTAATGCTTTCTTTTATTCCAGGAAAGTTTTTCTCCTTTTTTGGGGAGGGGGGAGGGGTATAATTTTTTTGTGCAAATTATGTGGGATGTTTTTGTAAATTAAAAGACATTATTATTATTGTTCAGAAAAAAGGGTATCATTGTGAAATGGAGAAGGGAGGGGGATACTATGTTAACTGGCTTACTAAATTATAAATTTTTTGTGGATTTTATTTGGCTATTTTTACCATTTAGAAAATAGTTGTTGTTTACATGTTTTTGTTGTAAAGTGCATCCCTTTTTTATTTATCTTTTTTTCTTGGAGGGGGGGGGGAGCATTATACATGATTAAATCTTGTATACACTTTTACATATTAACTGTAGCACTGACTTTTTTTTTTCTCGGGATGTTAATGCTATTTTCAAATTGTAACATTTATCTTATTTAATTGTAAATTATATAAAGTGAATATTATTGTTCAAAAAGAGGTAGCATTGTGAAATAAGTGTAAGGAAAAGCTATATTAACTAGTTTACTTAATTAAAAATTCTTTTGTTGGATTTTTCTTGACTCCTAAATTTTTCATTTTTACACCTTCTATTGACAAGTTTGTTTGTATTAAAAGCTAAATAAAATTTTTTAATCTTTTTTTGTTATCTCATTGAATGATAAAAGATAATTATATATGAAATAACAATTTGAATATCAGTAAAATTTATTTCAAAATAATTTTCATTTATAAATTATTTATTTCGCTACTTTTTATTTTATAACTCTTGCTCTTACATATGAATATTGTATTACCAAGGGTGGGGAAATGAATCATTTTGCTCGCCAGTGGCAAAGGATTTTCTGGCAAGGCGAGTTCAATTTTTGTTTTTGTAAAACTGTAGATAATAGACATTATCAGTGACTCTTTCTCAATCTAGATATTTTAACTTTCCAAATTATTACAGTGTAAATAACTAAACTAAGTTTTAATTACTAAATGGTACTAAGTTCTATCTTATATTAAGCTTACCTCTGTTGTATATATTTCTTAATATTATAGAAAAAAAGAATTATGAAAATGCATTGTAGTAACCGTAAGTTTGTCTGCAATTGCATGCAATTTTGTCATAACTATTTTCAATTGCGTGTATTTTGCATCTTGCTGGCGGATGAAACAAATACTTGGCTGGTAAGATTTTTGAAAATTTCCCCACCCTTGTGTATTATTATTGTTCATTAATTATGCTTCTTGATGTAAGCCTTAATCTTGTTTCGTATAAAATAAGTACATGAATCATTTGTACAGTTATTGCCATTTGTGCTTACAAATGGCATTAAAACACATAGGGGTCATTCCATGTCAATTCAACCAATTTTTCCCCCATTTGTAACCCGACCGACAGGGATTTCGATGAAACTTTGTGTACACACTAATTCTATCATGAAATGATTCCATCAAAAATTTTTCCTTCCTAGACCTTATGGTTTGTGAGATATGGGGGATCCAATTCTTGGGGGTTTCTCAAATCTCACATTTCTTAGTCTGTATTCTGAGATTGCAGTTCCATCTTCAAAAAATTGTTTCTCTGGATCTAAAACATGAATCATCCTAAAAATATCACTGTAAGAAGATAAAAAGATGCAGATTTTAATAAAAAATATTTAAAAAATTTACTTGTAATATTTAGGATAAAAAAAGTCAGCCAAAGTTGAGAGTTATGGTTATTTTTCCAAATTTTTCTGATTTCACAAAAAAGGCTGTGCACAAAAAGGCAAATTGAATTTCCAATTTCTTTTTGTTTTAAATAAAAGTTTACACTTTGGGCTTTCTATCTATGAAATAAAAATGATGTGTTTCGCATGGCTTATGCAAAAATTTTGGGTACTTTCCAATTAGCCGGATAAGTGCTTTATTTTTATATATTACATATGCACACAAAAAAGCAAATGAAATTTCCCATTTCTTTTTGTTTTAAATAAAAGTTTACACCTTGGGCTTTCTATCTATGAAATAAAAATGATGTCTTTTGCACGGCTTATGCAAAAATTTTGGGTACTTTCCAATTAGCCGGATAAGTGCTTTATTTTTACATGCTACATATGTACACAAAAAAGCAAATGAAATTTCCAATTTCTTTTTGTTTTAAATAAAAGTTTACACTTTGGGCTTTCTATCTGTGAAATAAAAATGATGTCTTTCACATGGCTTATACAAAACTTTTGGGTACTTTCCAATTAGCCGGATGCATGTTTTATTTTTACATATGTACATATGTATAGATCTATATAAATACAGATATATTATACATGTACATATGTATGTAAATATACAGTATATTGATATATATATGTATAACACTGGTGCCCGTCTAACAGAAAAGTACCAAATTTTACCTTGTTTTGAAAATCTGCACTAAGTAAGGGGGAAAAAAATCTAAGTTTAGCTGTGTTACTTAAATAATTACTGGAGTTTCCATGAGTTACTGAATTTAATGTTATTTGATACAAAAACAAATTGGAAATTTCATTTGCCTTTTTGTGTAGAGACTTTTTCATAAAGTCACAAAATTTCGGAAAAATAATCATAACTTTCAACTTTGGTTTACTTTTTCGGCCGTATATAAATCTCTATTAACTGCCCTAATTGCTTTTTTCACATGCTTTTTATGCCGCTTAAATGGATCTCCACATTTATATAATTCATATTTCATTAAGAGCGAAATTCTGTGATGCTCCCATGTATTAATCAAACGGTTTTCATTTAATTTTTGTTTTATAAATGCAATAGTCCTAACTAATAAAAGTTCTTTTTCTAAATCGCAGAAATTATCAATGTAGTCTATTTCTCTGTTATTTCTATAACTAGTTTTGTGACATTCTAAACCAGTTAATATTACAATACTGCAAGCCTGAACACTAGTAGAAGGTTTAATATCAGGCTCCAAATTAAAACAATAAAGCAAAAAAATATTTATACATATCATAAACTATAAAGTATGTAACAATCAGATTATATTTTTAGTAGCACAGTAAAAAATAGATCATTCTTCTATGATAAGAAACAACAGAATGACAATAATTTTATTAAATTGATTTCAAAACATCTGCTTTCATACTAACGAACATTACCCTGCCTTTATCAGAAGGTGTTTATACAAGGCAGGTGCAATTAAATCTTTCAGACTATAGAAACAAATTTAAGTTCTGTTAAACATTTGTGTATTTAAACTTGCCAATATAAATATTTAAACTGTTTAAAATTAACCAAGGACAGGAAATACAAGGTTTTGAACATTTTTTAAACACAAGTAATTAATATATAAGCATTCGAAAGAAAGAATGGAAATGTGAGGAGAAAAAATTATCTATTTTATACTTTACAAAAAAAAAAATTGTTTTGAGTTTAATTATTAAAAATAAAAGTAAGAGATTCTTTAGATTAGCAAAAAATGCCCATTATTAAATAACTAAATGAAATATATGGACCATTCACTAAATTTAATGGGGAAACATATTACAGTCAGATTTTTTTTTTAATCAAAAAAAAAAAAAAAAAAAAAAAAAAAAAAAAGGCCTAAATTTTACTTTGCAAATTAAAAAAACATGCATCAAATAACATTAAATTCAATAACTCATAGAAATTGCAGTAATTATTTAAGTACCACAGCTAAACTTAGTCAGATTTTTTTCCTCTTAATTGGTGCAGATTCTCAAAACAAGGCAAAATTTGGTACTTTTCGGTTACACGGGCATCAGTGTTATACATATATATATCAATATACTGTATATATACATACATATGTACATGTATAATACATCTGCATTTATATAGATTATATTATTATACATATGTACATATGTAAAAATAAAACACGCAAGCGGTTAATTGGAAAGTACCCAAAATTTTTGCATAAGCCATGCGAAAGAAATCCTTTTTATTTCACAGATAGAAAGCCCAAAGTATAAACTTTTATTTAAAACAAAAAGAAATTGGAAACTTCATTTGCCTTTTTGTGTGCATATGTAATATGTAAAAATAAAACATGCATCCGGCTAAGTGGAAAGTACCCAAAATTTTTGCATAAGCCATGCGAAAGACATCCTTTTTATTTCACAAATAGAAAGCCCTCAAAGTTCACAAATCTTCCCCCATGAAATCTGCCCCCGTCCGCCATTTTGACCTCTACATTAGATGGGGGTAGATATCCAGCGCTGCAGCATTTCACTTTCTACGAGGGCCTGATAACTGCCCCCAGTATATCTGCCCCCGTCAGCCATTTTGAGCTCTGCATTAGAAGGGGGTAGATATCCAGTGCTGCAGAATTTCACTTTCTACGAGAGCCTGATATCTACCCCCAGTATATCTGCCCCCGTCCGCCATTTTGACCTCTGCATTAGATGGGGGTAGATATCCAGTGCTGCAGCATTTCACTTTCTACGACAGCCTGATATCTACCCCCAGTATATCTTCCCCCATCCGCCATTTTGACCTCTACATTAGATGGGGGCAGATATCCAGTGCTGCAGCATTTCATTTTCTACGAGAGCCTGATATCTACCCCCAGTATATCTGCCCCCGTACGTCATTTTGATATCACAGTAGAGGGGACATACATGGAGTGCTAGAATATTTTTTAGGTTCGTCGAGAGAAGTAAATCCTGGATATATATCCTTTCTGTGTATAGTTTTTATTGCTTCCGCTAATAATCATACGGTTTATTTATCTAGAATTTTGTAGACGACACTTTAAATGTAACTCTAAAATTACATAATATATATAATTTTAGAGTTACATACGTGAACTTCAAAACGCACTTTATCAAAATTTTTAAAAATGAATTTTCTGTATGAACCTATTTTTTTTAATAAATCTGCGTAAAAGAAAAAAAAAACTGTTATTTCAGAGCAGGGCGCGGATCATGTGCCAACCAGCGAATCATGTCAGGGGTGGACTCCGAAATTTCTTTTTTTTTGGGGGGGGGGGGGCTAACATCTTTTAGCAATTATTGATGCAGTAATTAAGCAAACTAAGTACTTTAAAAACTGATAAAATGGATCTGTCTATAAAGGAACCCGATTAAAGCGAAACCTCTTTAAAATGGAGTTTTCCTAAATGGAAAATATTCGTGATCACCGGAAAATAATTAAGAGCGATGTACCTCCGAACCCTGTATTTCCCAAATTATGAATTTATGAAAATTTTATCTTCTTAAGCATTTTTTGTGAATTTTTGAATCTACATAAGAAGATGTACACAATTAATTAAGAGGCTACTTCAGTCAAGCGAAAAGGCCCGTTCGATAATGCTAATCCTGTGGAAGAAATTAAAAAAAATATCTCGTTTGAATTTACAAGTTTTTAAATGATTTTTTTCATTGAATATTAGAGATTTTTTCGATTTTATTTACAGATAATTTTAGTGAAAACACTTTTATTTTCGGAACCGGTTTCGAAAGTGAAAACATATTCATGAGAAAAAAACATATAATCAAAATCGAAAAAGTAAGAAACGGCCTGCATACAGATCATCTAAGAAAAAATATTAAAAATATTGAAATTCAATCGAGATATCTTTATAAATCTTTTCCATTGGATTAGCATAAGCTAGCGGATCTTTCTCATGACTGAAATTCCTCTTAATAAAATTTAAAAGAGTTTTGACAGTTAAAATTAATTAATTAAATTTGTGTTTATAGAAATTTTATGCAATATTTATAACTGCACTCAAATTTTTTATTTTAAATACTTTTTTAGATTTTTATTGAATTACAAAATGTACAAACATAAAGGTCTTACTCTAGAATTATAGAAATGATACTTAATTGAAAATTTCCCCCCACAATCTTTCAACGCTAAGAGAGCTGAGAAATGCAAACTGTAAAGAATTGAACTTTACAGATTGAATTGCCTACGGGGGAGCTTGTCATTGTGCAGTTTCTAAGAAATATTGGGCCGCACACGTTGAAGTTTCTTTCGTTGAGAAGAGAGCACTTTAGTTTAGACAGCAAATATTTTCTCAGAATTTTTGTAAAGGTGCCGACGAATGCTTTCATGTTGAAACCCAACAGGTGTTAGTTTTCTCACGATAGTTCGTGAGTGACCTCAGCATTTACAGGTGACCAACGATAGAAGAAGTTAAGCGTGACATCATGTGGAGGTGCTCTAATAGGTCAGCTCCTCCCTATTCAGATTGTTTTTCAAGTGAGGACAACCAGAGGGGAGACCTTCGGTTTTTGGGGTTGTGAATAAGCCTGGGATCAGACAGGCAGTTCCAGTGAGATTCTGGAGAAAGATTTTCCTCGGACAAGGAGGAGGGAAGGAAGCAAGATTCGTCTAGGTCCACGGTGACCTTATGACACGGGAATCGGACAATCTAAAAACTGTAAGACTTCAGGTGATAATTTTCTGTGTTCCGGGAACACTCGCACAAGACTCAAGACTCAACCCTGAAAAAAATGCGATGCTGAATCATTTCATTACTTAAATAAGAATTTGTGTAAATAAATATTATTTAATCCCTTAAACTGATTCAGTGGGCAAATTTCTTCTCATACGCTACCGGACTAATCTTTTAGTCCGAGGGGAAATTCGCAACAGCTGGTGGCAAGCGGTGTGATTTTGTGTCAAGGCGAACTGGAATACAAAAGGCGAATTGGAATTCGAAAAGAACTCTGAAAAGTGACAAGATTTTCGGTGTTGTGTACATTAAGGATACTATTGATTAACAATGTGGTGTGTGGTGATAAGACACTTAGTGATCTGAACTGCTGAAAAGAGACATTCTTTACGAACAGTATTGGAGAGGAAAATAATCCGTGAATACTTAGTGCTGGACAAAGCGACGTATCTGAAAGGAGTCCATTGTTGATTGGAGGTGATTGACAGAATCAAGCCGGGTAAGTGAATTCTTTTATCTCAGCATGGTATGGCATTTATGGCATTGTTCATAAAGTTTAGGAATTGTTATTGCCTGGTATATGTTTTTATTTATCTTAGCTAATTCAGTTCATGGATTTTGACATGTAAAATGTCTCCCTAGAGATCAATGAAAGATTACACTTAACAGTTGGTTGCAATAAGAATTTTTTACTATTAGGTTATTTTTTATGTAAAATCTTTCTGTGTTCATGTGAAAAAAAAAAAAGTGCTTAAAGAATATCAATTATTTTTACAGTTAAGAAGATTTTCAGCATATTATTTTGCTAATGAAAAAGAGTGTTAAGAAAAATTTACTTGAACAGTTTCTAGATTTTAATAATTTAATGTTCTAATCTGTTTTTAAGGAAATTATTTCTGAAGATTTAGCTAAATATTTTAAGGTGTAATAATGTGGCATAATGATGGTTGCAGATGAGAGGCATTTTGTTGTTTTCAATGAAATTTTAAACGGGGAATAGTGTACTTCTAATTAATGTGTAAATTTATAACTGAATGATATATTTTGTGCATGCTTATATATTTTTTCTGTTATTGTATTTTTTGGTATTTGTGTAATTTGTGAGGTTAAGTTTTCAAAATGTCTGATTGGAAAAGTTTCAAAAAGGTTGATTTGCAAGTATTAGCAGGGGAACTAGATATTCAGATTGACGAAAATGACACGATTGCGAAAATAATAAAAAAAAATAGAATCGGCTGAAGATTTTGATAAAGATTTGCGTTGGCACAAGCCAAAAATATATTACATGATCGAGAAACTTTGGTAGCTGAGGAAAAGGAAAGAAAAAAAATAGAGAGGGAAGATAAAGAGAGAGATAGGGCATATGAATTGGAAAAATTAAAATTATCGCAAGAGGCAGAGACGCGTAGTGTGGTATCAAATAATGGCGCGGAGAGAATTAATAAATTGCCTTTAAAATCCTTAATACATCGTTTTGATGAGAGTCGCTCAGAAATATCTTTATTCTTAAATTTGTTTGAGAGACAAGCAAAAAAATGTAATTTAGAAGATGATGAATTAGTAACTAACTTATTGGCGATTCTACCTGTAAATGTGGCAGAATTAATTCTTAGAGAACCTGCACACTTAACAGATAATTATGAGTATGTGAAAGGTAAATTATTAGAACGGTACAAATTAAATGCAGAATCGTATAGATTAAAATTCAATCAACATCAGAAAAATCCAAATAATCCGTGGAGAGATTTAATTTTTGAATTAAATAGCTATTTGGAAGGTTGGTTAAACTCTTTAAAAATCACAACTTTTCAGGAATTAAAGAATTTATTAATTACTGATCAGATTAAAAAAAGAGCGCCGCAAGAGTTGAAAGACCATCTAATAGATGTTTGGTCAAATTTCACGGACCCAGAAATTTTAGTAAAACGTTTAGATGAATTAGAAGTTGTAAAAAAATCGCAAAGAATAACCTTTCAAGTGAAATCCTTTGGGGATAAAAAATTCGAAAAAAATAGCCCGCGTGTAGAGAACAAAAGCGTTGAAAAGAATTTCAATTGGCGAGATAGGGATTCGGAAAGAGAAAGGGTTTTTGAAAAGAGGCGGGTAAACAGATGTTTTCTTTGTAACTCTTCAAGCCATTTTAAGGCCGAATGTCCGGAATTAAAGAAGGAAAAAGATACTGTTAAAGTGAATCATATGAGTAAACCTTCGGATTTTGAAACAGGATTTAAACCTTATTTGAATCGGGCAAAAATAAATGGGCGTGAAGTTGTCACCCTCCGTGACACGGGAACCAATTTAGATCTACTGAGTGAGGAACATGTAACAAAGAATCAATTGACAGGGGATTATGTCTTCGTGAAACAACCTTTGGATTCTAACATACGGTGCCTGCCTGTGGCACAAATAGAAATCGCTTTTGATGGAGTGGGGGTTCTTAAGACAGAGGCAGGGGTTGTCAATAAAGAATCGGATTTGCGTTATTACCTCTTGGGAAATAAAACGCAAAAGCTTATTGAGTCTGCCAGACAGCAGGTAAGTGAGGTGAATGCAGTGATTACCAGATCACAAGCTAGGAAGGAACCTGTCAGTTTGATGGATGAGGCTAGGGAAAATATGGAATGTGTAAAGACAGAAGGGATACAAGTGGAGTATTCGGAAGATGAATCAGACGATACTATTGTGAGGCGTGAAAGGGGTTTGGAACTTTTAGACAAAGATGAAATTTTGAATTGGGAATTGTTACCTAAGGATTTAAATGACAAGTTCGGGAATTTAGCACTGGTTAGTCGTCAGGAATTCAAGACCGAACAGGAAACAGATCCTTTGTTAAAAGAAGTTAGGGAAAAGGCGAAACATAAAAAGTCTCACTTTGAAATTATGAATGACTTAGTGTTTAGGAAGACACTTGATAACAAAGGAGGGGAGAGATTACAATTGGTAATACCTTCAAAATTCAGATTAGATGTGCTAGGAGCCTGTCATGAGGGTATTTCTTCGCATCTCGGAGAGATGAAGACAAAACATAAGGTGTTGCGTCATTACTTTTGGCCAAATATTATCAAAGAGATAGAAGATTATGTTAAGACGTGCGATAGTTGTCAGCGCGTTGGTAAGCCTAAAGAGATAGGGAAAGTTCCTCTCAGGCGTGTACCTATTATTGGAGAAATTTTTTCAAAGCTATGCGCTGATGTCGTAGGCCCTTTGCCTAAGTCGGAAAAAGGAAATAGCTTTATTTTAACGGTAATTTGTATGGCGAGTAGATATCCCGAAGCTTTGCCGTTACCTGATGTGAGATCTGAAACTATTATTGAAGCATTAATGTGGGTATTCAGTAGATTAGGTTATCCCAGAGAATTACAAACGGATCTTGGGCGTTACTTTATAAGCGAGTTAACAACTACATTCTTGAAGAAATTTGGAGTTAAATTAACTCATTCCTCAGTGTGTAGGCCCCAATCGAATGGCGGTATCGAGCGATGGCATCGGTCTGTGAAAAGATTATTGAAAGTACTTTGCACAGAAAATGGTGCAAGTTGGGAGGCAAATTTGCCGCATGCGTTGTTAGCCTTACGAACGGTAACTCATGATACTACGGGATTTTCTCCAGCTGAATTAGTACATGGGAAGAATTTACGAACTCCCGAAGCTTTACTCTTTGAAAAATGGACGGGGGGAGAAGAAGAGAATGAATTAATTACTGAGTATGTGTTTAATTTGGTCAATAGGCTAAAACATTGTCAGGAATTAGCAGTTGAAAATATGACCGAAGCGCGAGAAAAGAGAAAGTTGTGGTATGACAAAACGGCGGTTGAGAGAAAGTTTAACGTAGGTGATGAGGTGTTAGTTTTGAATACCAACAAAAAGAACAAACTTTCGGTGTCGTGGATAGGTCCTGGGAAAATTCTATCTAAAATCTCTGAGACAAATTATGTCGTAAATGTTCCTGGGAGGCGTGAGAAATCTCAAATATTTCATGTTAATCTCTTAAAGCCGTATTTAAGAAGAATTGAGTTAGTCAATTTCGTAGCGCAAGAGATAGATGAGATCGAGGACAACATAGACTTGGATATAGCATTTCCGGAAGCTGGCACTGAGATTTATAACTTTGAAAATGTTATAAAAGATAGCAATTTGAACTCTAGATGCACCTCGGCGCAAATTGAGCAGTTGAAAGGATTATTAGATAAATTTAGTTCTTTATTTTCAAATGATCCGGGACGCACTGATTTAATGGAGCACGATATCGAATGGTTAGAGTATAAACCTGTTAAAATGAAACCTTATAGATCTTCGTCTAGACAAACGGAAACGTGGGAGGATCATATGTTGCATTTGGAAAAAGTGCTTATGAGAGTCGAAGAAGCTAAAGTGAAGATTAAATTAGCCAAGTGCAAATTTGCCCAAAAGTCTGTTAATTACTTAGGACATGTAGTAGGCGACGGAAGGCGCACCCCAGCCGAAGCAAAAATTCGGGCGATTTTAGATTTGCCCACCCCTAAAAATAAAACCGAAATACGTCGATGTTTAGGTATGGCGGGTTACTACTCCCGCTACATAAAAGATTATGTAGTTGTTGTTGAACCATTAACTCGCGCACTTAAAGGGAAAAATAAAAGGGACAAAATAAGGTGGAGCGACGAAATGGAAAAGGCGTTTCAACAGTTGAAAACGAAACTGACGGAGGAAACTCTATTGTATGCTCCCAACTATTCGAAGGAGTTTATAATACAAACTGACGCTTCCGAAAAGGGTATCGGGGTCGTTTTAGCGCAACGTGACGGATTAGAGGAGCATCCCATAATTTACTTAAGTCGGAAATTTGCGGAAACCGAAAAAAGTTTCTGCGCGACAGAGAAGGAATGTGCGGCTATCATCTTTGCAATTAAGAAATTGCGTCATTATATTGACGGCCAACTCTTTTCGATAGAAACCGATCACAATCCTTTGGTTTTTCTAAAACGTAATTCTGGCAACCATCCGAGATTATTAAGATGGGCGCTCATACTGCAACCTTATCATTGCGCCATAAAGCATAGACCGGGACGAGATATTGCCCACGTGGATTATCTTAGTCGTGTAGAATAAATTCTTCCAGAGTTGTTTTTTTGTTATACTTCTTGTAAGTTAATTTGATTTATTTAATGGTTTGTAACCCAGAAAATGTGATTAGTTCAGTTTTTTTTTTATCAAAGAATCTTATTGATCATGTGTATATGCTTATATATCTGTATTTTTGTTAAAAATGTATTAGAGGGTGTCTATAAATGCCATTCTGAGATACTGGAATTTGCTAACCCATTTTAGTGATTATCAGATTCTTCATGCAAGCCCGAAGAATCATCTTTAGAAGGGGGTGTTGTAAAGAATTGAACTTTACAGATTGAATTGCCTACGGGGGAGCTTGTCATTGTGCAGTTTCTAAGAAATATTGGGCCGCACACGTTGAAGTTTCTTTCGTTGAGAAGAGAGCACTTTAGTTTAGACAGCAAATATTTTCTCAGAATTTGTGTAAAGGTGCCGACGAATGCTTTCATGTTGAAACCCAACAGGTGTTAGTTTTCTCACGATAGTTCGTGAGTGACCTCAGCATTTACAGGTGACCAACGATAGAAGAAGTTAAGCGTGACATCATGTGGAGGTGCTCTAATAGGTTCTAGACAGCCCCTCCCTATTCAGATTGTTTTTCAAGTGAGGACAACCAGAGGGGAGACCTTCGGTTTTTGGGGTTGTGAATAAGCCTGGGATCAGACAGGCAGTTCCAGTGAGATTCTGGAGAAAGATTTTCCTCGGACAAGGAGGAGGGAAGGAAGCAAGATTCGTCTAGGTCCACGGTGACCTTATGACACGGGAATCGGACAATCTAAAAACTGTAAGACTTCAGGTGATAATTTTCTGTGTTCCGGGAACACTCGCACAAGACTCAAGACTCAACCCTGAAAAAAATGCGATGCTGAATCATTTCATTACTTAAATAAGAATTTGTGTAAATAAATATTATTTAATCCCTTAAACTGATTCAGTGGGCAAATTTCTTCTCATACGCTACCGGACTAATCTTTTAGTCCGAGGGGAAATTCGCAACAAAACGAAAAAGAAATCGTCCTTTTAAAAATATTTTTGTTTGTTCAACCAATTATGCTCTTGAGATAAGATGAATTAAAGTAGTATTAGAGCATTCTAAAATGTATTACTAATCGAGTATTACATGCATTTTAAAACAAATTATTTTAAAGGTGCTTTAAAGTGACGCCGGGACATAAAGGGGTAAGAAAGCCTACTTAAAACTGAACTTTTCTCCATTCCATAAGATTTAGTCTTAGGTTGTTGTTATGATTAATGTAAAATATAGATAGCATTCTTCAATTCATTAAAAAATAATAATAACTTGATTTATTTATTAATAAAGAAAACTTATGGATAGCACATGCGCATTATTTTCTTGGATTCTCATTGCTGTTTTGATATTATTGAACATATTTAGGAAAATGCCATAAGTATAATTATTCTTGATTCCGTTTAAAATCGATATGATGAGTAAAATGTATTAATTAGAGTTAAAACAATTTTCAAACAGCCGATAACTTGACAGAATCAAACAAAATAAAATTATGCATTGAACATTGATTTAAATTGTATTTTTCCGTTCAGAAATAATTTAAAGAGAACGCAACTTTGATTCCACAGTATTTCAGTGAAGAGCAAATATTAGCTTTCTAAACAACATTTAAAGTTTCCTTAGAATAGATATAAATATAAATCGAATATAATTATATATTCCTAAAATTATTAATTTCATAATGCAGAAACTTATTATTATATTTAAAAAACACTTTAATGTATTAATTCCACAGGTTTGATTTTTTGTAACTGATTGTATTTGTAATTTAGTTTTATCAATTGTTTTCCGACGAATTTTTAGATTATTTTAAAGTGATGGCTGTTTTAAACACGATTCAATTCAGTGATGATGTTGTTTCTCGTTAAAACTAATTTTGCCTGACCATTTTTCATTAATAATATGAATTATAAAATTAGTCATTTAACAATTCGCTATAATTAAATTTAAAATTCTATATATGATTATATCATTTCAAGTATAAATCAATTATTATAAACATATATCCATTCATCCTGTATATAAGATCATTGCTTTTAAATTATCACAAAGTGACTGACGAAACAAGTGGCAGCTACTTAGTGCATCTGGATACCATTTCCCCCATCTGGTAGGTAAACAGAAAAAAGTGACATAAACTATAAAAGCGGAGAAAAGTGACACGGTAAAAAGTTTACGGGAAAAAAGTGACAAGGAATTGATTTTGGGGATTCATTGATCAGACGGAGGCTCTTAATTTAGGTAAATGGGTTTTTCATACTGAATTAACGGTTTTGGTCCAATTTTTGGATATACGCCCATATTGAAAAGACGCTTTCCTTATTAATCATTTAATAAATTTTTGAAGGATTTTAGAAGGATTGAATTATTTAGAAGGATTGATTAAATTTGAATTTACAGGGATTTTGTGCAATATATATAACCCACTCAAATCTTTTATTTTAAATTGTTTTCTTAGTATTTTGTAGAATTATAAAATGTACAAACATGGTGTTCTTACAATATAAATGTAGAAATACAGTCGGCACTTGTTAATTCGAACTTACTGGGACCACAAGAAATGTTCGAATTATGGTAAGTATGACAGAAAAACATAATTAAAAGAGTTCTTTTACAAAGGAATTATAGTATTTTCTAAATTAATTTCAGCTGTTCAAGTTAGAATGTGACTTATTAAATTAAAATATATAAATACATAAACCAATTAAGGAATTAGGAACAATCGCAATGGAAGAAGAGGTGGGTGTGTCATTTACAGACTTGTTACAACAGGCCCGACTAACAAGTTTCTATGCCCAGGGCACTTTCAAATTTTCGTGCCCCCGTAGATTAGTTAATTTACTGATAGTAGTTTTTTCACACATTATACACTTATCCGCAAAAAAAGTTTCCTGGAAAATTGAAAAACAGTTCCATAAATAAAAATTAAGAAAGAAATTCTACTATTTATTGAAACGTGCTTTTAAACATAAATTGGGGTATACTTTTGTCATTTTACCGAATTAATATCACTTCTCTTTCCGCAATTATGATTTTTATGATATAAATTTAGATGAAATAGGAAATGTTTTGTGTTCCACAGAAATTTCGTTCACAGGGCATAGAACTCGAGTGCCCGTGCGATAGTCAGGGTCTGCATACGGATAATTAGAAAGCGGATATCAAATGGATGGGATTATGTGTATACTAATTCAGAACAATTTTTACTAAAATGAAAGAAATCAAGTTATTTCAAGGGTCTGGAGTTTAAAAAAAAGGAAAAATGAAAAATTGGAGTTCCCGTTAGTTTGAATTAAACGATGTCAAGAGAAAATGAGTTCAAATTAACTGAAAATTTTAACATTATTCTGCCATTGAAAATTTCGGAACTTAGCGTTTAGTTCGAATTAAGTGAAGATTCGATTTATCCGATTTTGAATTAACGAGAGCCGACTGTATTTCCGAATTGAAAAATCCCCATCCCCCTCCCTCAGCGCCAATAAAGCTGAAAAGATACAAAGGGAAAAGAAATTATACTTTTTAAAATATATTTGTTTTGTGTAACTAATAATACTTTTGGAACAAAATAAAGTAATTTATCTGTAACTCATTCTAAACAGTATTACAACTAATTGACGTATTAAAAGAATTTTATAATGAATAATTTTAATGGACTTATAAGTACCGTCCGTAGATAAAGGGTTAATCGAAGATTATAAAAACCATTAATAAATTAGTGAACCAATTTTATAAGATAATTTGAGATTTTTTGCGTGAATGGTTATTTTCGAGATTGTCAAAACTACTCACTCTCTGAAAATTATACCAACTTCGACTTTCAGAAATTCTCAAAAAAATATTTAAAAACAAATCATGGGGAAAATGTTATTTTGTACAGAGGAAATGGTATTTCAAAACAGTATTTCTTTGTAAAAAGGCAGGGCCCGATTAAGCTCTGATGCTATGGGAAGCACAGTGTCATTTCGGGGCCCCCCTTTCATTTGTAAAGAATTTACATTCGAGATACCTGGAAATTCACCACTGCTACAAATATTATTCAAAAGAGTGGCTCACTTGATTTCATATGTATTTCATTAATCAATATTTTTTCCGAATTTTTAGGTGCGTTCGTAATTATGTAAATACGTAGCACCTATTGTTGTCGCTCAGTCCGTCCGTCTGTCTGTCTGTCCGTCCGTCTGTCTGTCTGTCCGTCTGTCCGCATATAACAACGCAAAACTACCCAACCGAATAGTTTGAAATTTAAAACTTCGTTATCGTACGAATGCACCTCATTTGCTACGTTCACGTGCAATTTCCAACTTGTATTATTTTTAGAGATACTACAAACTAACCCAACATCAATTTAGCGTCAGCCAAAGCTACAAAACTGTCGATTCAGTATGTGTTCATGCGCTAAATAGACAACAGTATTTTACTTACCCATCATACGTAAGTATAGGGTAAATCTTGCAATCGTTTTGAAAATCGAAAAAAATTTTTTTGACGGATCTACACGTTTTAGATAGTGGAGATTCCAAAAAACGTAATTTTAGAAAAAAAAAAAATTGCCGTCCGTCCGTCTGTGTGTCTGTCTGTAACGCTCTATCTCCCGAACAAATTGAGATAGAGACTTGAAATTTTGTATGTACTTAGTATGTAAGAATGGGACAAAGCTTATTTAATATCAGTAACATCGATTATCCGGAACTATTTTTTTCGGACTCTCGAAAAATTCGTTCTGATGAAAGGTATATAAAAATTTTCGAATTTTTTTATTTTAAGGAATGGATGTAAAAGGCAATAAAATAACAGAAATTTTGCATAAAAAACGAAGTCGATCGGATTATTAGTTGCCGAGATATGTGTAATCCTGTTTTCCACATTCTTCGTTTTTTCATGACCCTGTATTTAATTCAAATTTCAATTCACAGATATATTTGAATTGGAAATAAGACGCTTAATCCAACACAGTAAACTGTGAGTTAATGTGATTATTATTTTTTGAGTTATAAGGATGTTTCTTTTACGCAATCCGATACTACTCGAGTATTTTGGCGTTTTATATAATTTGTCGAAATTGGCTCATCAGCAATTCATTAATGGAGCATTATTATGTATGTTCAAATTATTTATTTATGCGTTTAAATTTCATTTTGGAATTGCCATACATGGTTTACACGCATTTTATTTTCATATTTTATATTATGATGGGTAAGTATTACGGTGGCCCCCAACGACTAGTTAGGTGCGTTCGTAATTATGCGAATACGTAGCACCTATTGTTGTCGCTCAATCCGTCCGTCTGTCTGTTTGTCCGTCTGTCTGTCCGCATATAACAACGCAAAAACTACCCAACCGAATCATTTGAAATTCAAAATACATAATTATAACATAATTTCGTCGAGTCATTTCAAATTTTATGAAATTCGGATGGATAGATCAATTACAGGGACAATCAAAAGGATTCCGTTACATTATGGTCAATGGGGAAAAAAGTTTCAAATGCATTTTAATCGTTTGAAATTTAAAACATATAATTATTACGTAATTTTGTCGAGTCATTTCAAATGTTATGAAAGTCGGATGCATAGATCATTTACAGGGACAATCAAAAGTATTCCATTACATCACGGTCAATGGGAATAAAGTTTCAAATGCATTTTAATGATGTTACACTCATTCGAACATAATAGAATTGGCATGAATCTATGAAGTATATACTAAAATATGCATTCTGTACAATCTGTGATGCAAAGAATTTTTATTATTAAATTACAGGGCCACACAAAAGTATTCCACTACATAATGCTATACGGGGAAGCATTGTTTGGGGCGTGTTTTAATTATATTCAACTATTTCACATTTTATGAATAAGATGTACGTTGCTGAGGTGTAATAAAAATTACTTCCTGCATATTTACAGAAACACAAAGATTTCGACTACTATACTGTATCCGAAGTACGCTCTACTATATCAGCAAGATCTGAATATTTTTAAAACTTCGTTATCATACGAACGCACCTCATTTGCTACGCTTCACGTGCAATTTCCAACTTGTTTTCTTTTTACATTAAAATTGAATACAATCAAGCAAAATATGCTAAAGGAGATTAGCATGGGGCTAATATAAAAAATATAATGGGATGAAAAGATGTAATGTAAAATGATGCACAACATAAAGTGTCAATATTTTGATATACTTCTTTCAATAACGGAAATAGCTATTTTTTTGTACATATAAGCTAAATTTAACAATTCTAAATTCAATATGTAAAATAAAACTTTATCTAAAATAATGTACAAAACTGATCTTTTACACGAAAAATTAACTTGTTATTTGCATTTACGAAGCACTTAAATAATACAAATTATATATATATATATGCATATATGCATAATTAATAATTTGAAAAGAAATTAGATAAAATTTTAGAATTAAGTTAATTCCATGCAAAATTCAGGGCCCCCTGTGTTCTCAATTTTGGGCCCCTTCAAAACTTTCTAAGGGAAGCATGTACTTCTCGTGCCTATTCGGTAATCAGTAAATCGGAACTCCCTAGGAGACCCCAATTAGCGCGGGCCGTGCCCTAACTGTCGCATCGTTTGTCCGATAATTGAGTCGGTCTAGCTGCCAGTATCAGATAGACCTGTTGTAGTCTACAGGCTCTTTGACCTGAAGGCATGGGTATGGCAATCCGTGGTCAAAGAAGGGTTCTTTCTGAATTTCTTAGGAAAACAGGAAGTGCCTGGCTGTTTGTAAAAAGAATGATGAATGAAGTGACAGATTTAGATTAGTACTCACCTCAGTACAAAACAAGAAGAGATAATATTTGTCTTGTTCTATGTTCTATGCAGGGATTCTTTTAGTACTGGTTCTTATGCAGGGATTCTTTTACCAATGGTTCTATGTCTTGGATGAAAATATTCTCACAACAATTCTGGGAAACATTTTTCCAGTTAATTTGTGAATAATAATTTAAAAAATGTGTGCAAGTTCAGATTTGTAATATTATGTAATCTCTATAGTTGTTTGATACGGTGCGGACCCCATCTTGTTCCCAGTGCCCTTGCCGCTGGGCAGTTTCCCACTGTGCCCCCCCCCCCCACCTCTAACCGACCCTGTGGCCATTTAAAACTAAAAAACTAAAAAATAAAAATGAGGTACAAAAAATGAAAAAATTAAGCGTTTTTTATGTGTTTGAACTTTATAAAAAAAAGGGTCGGAGCATTTTTTCTTTCGTTCATATCTTAAAAAATGGCTGAGGTGTGGCAATTTGAATTTCTAGTGTGCACGGCCGGTAACAGGTTTCACGGGCTCCTGGGCAGACTAAACATACGGCCCCCCTCCTACAATTAAACATATGGAAATTTGCCGCTTATTTGAATCACTGTACTATTGAATAAGTACTTTTTTTAATTAATAAAACAACGTTTGTCATTTGTTTAATCAGCACCGTCTTCTTTAATCGAATCAAATTCTGCTTTACAAACAGTGTTAATATAAAAGGTAAACTTTTTACAAGCTTGACAATCCTAATACTTTTCATACATTTGAAAACGAAAATTTCGGATAATTTTAGTCAAATTTAATGAATTAAGAAATATGTCCCTATAAACATAAGGCATCTTTGAATTTGATTATAATCAATTGCTAGTTGGCGAGAAATCTCTCTTATGTCCTTAAAATTGCTTTTAAGCACAAATTTTGGCTGCAATCATAGTTAAATAATTTTTTCGGTTATTAATTTCAAAGCTCATATTTAAAATGAAAATGTTGCTAAAATGTATAAAAATTGCAATATTTTTAGAATGATTAGTACTAATGTTAAAAAATATTCAGGGTGCAAAATAAAGTTATATATTTATAATTTTAATAATTCTTGAGCGAGTGGATTTCAATTTCATATACAAAGCTAAAATTTGCTCAAGACTCAAAATTTAAAGTAAAACCATGTTTTAGCTTGGAATATTTACGATTCTTTCTCGAAATCTAGAAATATTTCCCTCAAACTAATAAAATTTTAAGAAAACATTTTCCAATTACATTACTATTTTTATTTTCCCCGATAAAAATGTATGCGTGGAAGATTCTTTTTTTCCCTATAACTATTTTGCAAAGACATACAATGTTTAACAACATATAAATAGCAGGTGTCTCGCCCAGCTTTAGTCGGGATCAAAATATTAGCTTTAAAAACACCTGAAATAATTATGCTTTAAAAAAAAAAAATAGTAACCGACTTCAAAAAAGAATCAAGCTTGGCGACAACTTGGCGCTAACGCATATGAATGCATAGTTTTAATATGCTTATGATTTGAAAACGGTTGCAACAATGGAAGATTATTTGCGACAAAACATTATATATTTTTTTAATCAAATCCACACTTTTTACTTAAAATATTCTAATCATCAGAAATTAATGAAATTAAAATGGGGCGGGCATCTTATACTTTCAAACAAAAAAAGAATTATCAAAATCGGTTCATTTTTAAGGAAGTTATGAGTGAACAAGAAATACATACAGATCGAAATCATAACCTACTCCTTGAAAGTGGTTGAAAAGATCTTCTACCAGTGTAAGTGTGATAGCCTGAAATTTTATTTATTTATTGTACACACATATCTGACTTGTGTGCTCGACATGAAAGCCTGCGATTAACTGAAAATTGAACGCTTTTAATTGGATGACTGCTTCAAAAAATTGGAATTTTAATGTTTTTGTTTTTAAAAAAGTTCTAACCGCAAGAATTTTATAAAATTTAAATGGGACCATGTGGGCGTCTTACATTTTCTAACAAAAAAAGAATTATCAAAATCGGTTCATATTTACGAAAGTTATGCGTGAACAACAAATACATACAGGTCGAAATCATAACCTCCTCCTTGAAGTCGGTTAATAAAACCGTTCATTAATTTGAACAACTTTATACTTTTAAACGGAAATCTAGTATAAAAAGCCTGCAGAAGCATTCTTCTGTTTTTCTTTTTTATCGACTACCAATAAATACATTTAAATTATTTTAAAAGATATTTATTATTGTCTAAACGATTTAAAAATTTTATGAAATACAAATGTGGTGATTTCAAACTCCGTGTTTAATTTTCATGCAAAAAGGCTGATATTTTAGTGGTAAAAGTGCTGCACATCAAGAGCAATACTGACATGCGTAATTTATGATTCAAGCAAATAATTAGAAAAAGCCCCTACCGCCTCAGAATATAGCCGTAAGGTATATTTGAAAGTTAATTACTAATTTTTAAAAAAAGGAAATCAAGATTAGAAATAAACGCATTTTCATCTAGCCGCTTTTGATGAGTTTTTAATTCAATTTTCAATAAGCGCCTTTTTAATCAGAATTATGTTACTGTGACTTCTTTTCTTCTCTAACCTCCTATCCCTTTATGATTCTTTTTCTGTTAGACTTGGTCCCATGAAAAACTTGTCAATATAAAAGTTGTAGATAATATTAAGAAGATTTATAATAAATTTAATTGCATTTAATATCTTGTAAACCGACGAAGATATGATTTTTTTGTTTTATTTTAATCCTTTTATGGACGTCTTTTGCAGTCTGGAAACGGTTAATCTGAAGGTTCAAACTGACAAACGGTAGCAGTAAATTTTTACTGCAATTTTGATCGCATAATATGCATGACGAAAAGTTTTCGATTATTTTTAAATCAGTTTGTTCAAAAATCGCAGTTTGAATTAATTATTTGACCAGTTTGGGAGCAGAAAAGCCTTGCCCCTGAAAGGGTTAAAACATTATTTTTTGCGCAATTTGAGCCCATTTTTAACGATGTCAAAAATCTGTCATAGATAAATTTTTAGAACTTTTCTTAGAAGTAATAATAACGATAATTGGATTTTATGTACATCACAATTGTGAAATTATAGGTTTTTTCTGTTTTCACAAACTCCTTCCCCATTTCCAACCTCCTTGGTCTGATTTTGGCCATTAACGAACATGACCGAGATTTTCTTCTCCTTGATTTTATGTATGAGGTTGCAAGAGATTTATGCAAAATTATAGAAATTACGTGGAGGAGTGCAAAAATCTAGGCGCCAGCGGCTCTCATTGCTAAAAGAAAAAAGTTTTCCTCATTGAAACTTCAATAGCACTTATGTTGAAAAATGATATGCAATCGAAGATATAATAATAATAATAATAATAATAATAATAATAATAATAATAATAATAATAATAATAATAATAATAATAATAATGATAATAAATAATAATAATAATAATAATAATAATAATGATAATGATAATGATAATAAAAAAATAGTAATAACAATAATAATCTTTTTCTGCGTTTCTAATCAGAATTTTTTAAGTCTAATATTTTCAAAAAGCATAATTATGTAAAAACGCAGAAGTTTAAATTATTTTGAAACCCACTCCCATCAATTCGATATTTGAAAAGAAAAAAATCTTTGAAAAATCTATTTAAGCCTTATTTACCAGAGTAAAAAGTTCCTTAGACTGCTAATGTACAAAACTTCTTTGTATTGTAGGACTTTTAGAAGAGGCATCTACAAGCATTCTCAGGTTGAACTCTTTTTAAAAGGGGTATACAAATGCTGAAATTTAATTTCCTGCGTTGAGGAGCATTGCATGCGGGAATGGGTGCAAAAGAATTAGAGGGACATTTTTGTTGAGCTTTTTTTGTCAATCTCAGGGACTGATCATTGTTCGTTTTTACCTGTCTCTCCAACATAGATCCATAAAAGGACTAGCCCTGTGAAAAGAAAAAAAAATCTTACTAACTCGTGTATAAGTCGACCGACTCCTATTTTTAACTCCCAAATTTTGTGTAAAATTCTTCGACATTTACACTAGTATATACGGTATAAATAAATAAATAAATATGAACAGATAAATATTTATATAAAGTTTTAAACTGGGGGGGGGGGGGGGGCTTTGGATTCTATTACTCATGATGGGCATGGATCTGCAAAAAGTTTTCAGAAATTTCAACATAGGGGAAAATATAATAGGTATAGTATTCTTTACGAAATCTACCTATAAAAAATCCTGAAGAGATCTCTGGAAACGAATTTGCCTGAAAGGTTAAATGTCAATATCGTTTAAAATTGAAGAAATCTTCTTAAAGATGAATGTATGTTTACGCGTGTGTGATTTGTCTTTTCGTATTTAGACTTTAAATTCTGGGTGAAAAACTTTAAATATTTCAAAAATAAATAAATACATAAATAAATAATACAAAAGTGTGAGTTTCAAAAAATTATTTTTTTTAATAGATTGTCATTTTCAGACAGAAAATTGAACGCAGATAGGCTGCTTTGGCACCTTTATTTTTTTTATGTTTTTGATTTCAATGTTTATGATGTCAATTTTTAAACATCGGAGAAAAAAATCACAAACGGAATCGACGACGGAAATTAGTGCATTAGGTAATGAGATAAAAATGTCGTATAAATCGTAAAAATGCAGCAGAGCAACGCCACCTGTTGAGCGATTTGAACCAAAAACTAATCAATATCAATCTATATCAGGGACTACCAGGATAATAAATTTTCATTAAATTCCGTGTATTTGTTCCTGAGATGGAGTTGTTGCAAAAATCGTGAAAAATGCAGCATAGCAGCTCCACCTATTGAGCGATTTACGCCAAAACTAATCAGCGTCAATATATATGAATGACTACCTGAAGTAAACTTTTATTAAATTCCGTGCATTAAGGGTGGATTCGAAAAAATATGTTCCCACTCTCAACAGCTCGAAATTTTCTGATACATTTTCAGACGAATTTTTTAAAGTAGAAACATGAAATTTGCTAAGATGATTTTTGAAGATGCCGTGTGATTTAATTTCCCCCTCAATTCATTAGAATTGGATTTATAAACAATTATTTTCTCACTCTGATCTTTTATTTTTATTTTACTTTATTTTTGTTTTGTTTTTTTGTTTTTTGTTTTAGATCTTCCGCTTCAAAAACTTCGGTTCAAAACGTCATCTTTGACAGCCTTTCTTTTTCTTTTTTTTTTTTTTTTTTTTTTTTTTTTTTTTTTTTTCAATATTTTCTCCATTTATCAAAAACTCCATAAGCACGGCACATTGTGTACTTTCTTAATAATAGAATTTGCCAGTTTGATGCACTTGAGAGCAAAAAGGAATTTAAAAATGAATCGGAATATAAGAAATTTGGTTTGGAATACACCCTTAATTCTTGAAACAGAACGGTAGCAAAAATTGTGAAAGATACAGCATAGCAGCGCCACTTCTTGAAACATTTACACTAAAATGTAAACAAACATCAGTTCATATCAAGGACTAACTGAATCGGAAGTTTGATGGAAATATGCGTATTAGTTATCAAGATATAGCTGTTGAGTAAATCGTAAAAAATGCAACATAGCAGCGCAACTTATTGATCGATTTTACACCAAAAACTAATTATCACCAATGTATTTCAGGGACTAACTGAATATAAAGTTTTGTGAAATTATGTTTATAAATTCTAGAGATAGGGTGTCCACAAAATTTATGTCACAGAGAGACATTTCGTAAACACGTGTTTTTTGGAATCTTTGACCCCTTAAAACGTGTAAATCCGACGAAGACCGAAATTCAAAAATTTTTATGAATCCATCTTTTTTTTCAGGTAGAGGTAGAATAAAGAAAAAATATGAATATTGCATAGATCCTGATAAGAGATTAAGTTTTCGTTTAAAAGTATAAATTCTGACAACATTCGGTAACATGTATCTACAAATTTGATGTTTATTAACTCCTTGAAGGGCAGTGGCTCATTTTTCATCACTTAATTCACTTAACCGCCCTAAATTAGATAAATCGGTTTTTATGCAGAATTATCCAAAGTGTGTCAAATTTTGGATATAGGTTCTTTCTGATAAGGCTTATATATAGTATATAATGCCTGAAGAGATTTGGGAATTTAATGGTTTAGCATAGAGGGAGAACGGGGGAATAATCTCTCTTAAATTAAATTAATAGGTTTTTACGCAGAATTATCCGATTTGTTTGGAATTTTGGACATAAGTTAATTATGATAAGAAGTATCTCTGATTAGTTATGTGATTTTTTTTTTGCTTATTAATAAAGGGGGGGGGGCAATTATCTCGCCTCAAATTAGATAAATCGTTTTTTATGCAGAATTACCCGATGTATTTCTTTTAAATGTAGGTATTTTCTAAAAAGGTGAATACCTGAATAGTTCTAAGAGTTTAATGGCTAAGTATAGAAGGTGAATCGAATACAACCCTCACCCCCTTAAATTAAATAAATGGCTTTTTACGCAGAATTATCGGATTTGCTTCAAATTTTGGATTATAGATTCATTATGATAAGGTGTATCTCTGATTAGATATGGGATTATTTTGCTAATTAAAAAGGGACGAGTGATTATAACCTCCCCTTAAATTAGTTAAATTGTTTTTATGCACATTTATCAGATGTATTTCATATTTTGGATATAAGTTCTTTCTCATAAAATGAATCCCGGAATAGGTTTTAGGGTTTAAAAATCATCCCAGGAAATGAATATTATATGTTCTTTTTGTTGCCAAAATATTTTCCAAAATATATTCTTAATTTAATATTTTATGTGTTAAAAACTGACAATCTGTGAGTAACGTTTAAAGATAAATTGTCAATCACATAAGGAACTGAGACTTTCAATCAACGTTTAAAATGGATTGCATATTCTCTATCGTCTGTTAAATGTTGAATTTTGATACTTATCATTATTTTCATTAGTATTTATGTGTTTATATATTTTGATTCTTTTTAATGTGCCAATTAAATAGCTCTCGTTAGAACTTTTTTTTCTTTTGTTAAGCGCAAAATAATTTGTTAAGAATGTTTTTTTTTTTTTTTTTTTTTTAACTATGTTAATTTAAAGCGAAAACCAAAAGCTAAATTTCGAAAGTTTTAAGTTTACAAAATGTAACGAATATTGTTAAATGATAAATGTTTTGTTTTATTCCCTCTTTATTTTGTTTTTTTAGAATTTTTTTTTTTTTTAGAATTTTCCTTTTTTTCAAATAAATGAGAATTTATTTTATGTAATGCGTCGATTAAATTTAATTTTTTAACATCAATAAAACAGTGAGAGCTGCTGATTTAAAACATCAATAACAAAAAAAAAAAATTAGTATAAATGTTGCTTTAAATTACTGAATATAGTTTCATTTACAACTATATAAAAAAGGAGGGGGATTTCAGATTATAAAATGAATTACATACTATATATATGTATCTTTTTATAACTCAAGAGGGCAGAAACAGTTATAGCCTTTCACATGAATTTTCACTTCACATAAATCATTAAAAATTTTAATAATTTAAAAAAATTCAATAGTGAAGATACATACCCTATTAATATATTTTATCATAATAGGAAAGTTCTACTATAGTTCAGAACTATTATATAGAATAGTTCAGAATTATTATATAGAACATTCAGTTATCACTTCATTTTGTTAATGGTTGAAAGCGTTATTGTTGTATATGCAAATTTACAAAACAAGGAAAATCCAAAAGTAAATAGTAGGGGGAACTGGGGGACATTGATACAGCTTTGTTCAAAAAAAAATTTTTTTTGGTGTCTAGAAAGCAGAAATTTCAAGTTATTTTTCTATGTGATGTCAGCAAAACCTGTGTTGTGCGTTACAAAAATGTACAATCGTTATTTTATATATTATTTTTGCATGTAATTTAAAAAAAATCAAAAAAAGTAATTTGTATCAAAGTGCCCCATCCCCGGGGCAGATTGATACACTTTGAAACGTCTGGGAAAAATGGAGACAAAATAACACCAATGTATATTTTTCACAGAAAAATAGTTAGCAAACCATTTTATATATATTTATAGACATTAAAATCGCATACAATTTATTTGTAAGCGATATTAAAGCAACCAAAATGAAATGTATAATGACCTGATGTTCTGGCTGTTCCTTATCTGTTTGTTGGCTGTAGTAACTTTGTCATATCTGGCACTTTAACCCCAGAATTCTCTTCTTTCTTAGGAAAGGTGAAAGAATTACCAGGTTTTCTCTTTATAAATCGGTTCACAAACAGAAAATAAAGGATAATTATATAAAAAATTATGTTTATAATATAATTATCATGTACTGTTCAGCAGCTTGTTTCTCTTACTTAACATGTCTCATGTCGATAATACTTTTTTCTCTGGAGAATCGATATAAATTTGAGATTTGCCAGGCTGGCGTATATTTCTTTTGTTAATTCTACTAGCACTAGATATTGTGTATGTTTGTACGTCTTCTGTTTGCAAAAATACTGTAAAATGTTATAATTTAAAGAAATTAGAGCTATTTCACTTCAATAAAAACTAATAGTAGAACTTTTATGGTTGAATTAAGGAGTGTATGGTAAAAATAAAAATAAAAGGTAATGAAAAAATGAACTAGAAAATGATTTAGGTTGTATCAATGTGCCCCGACAAAGACTGTATCATTGTGCCCCATGCAGCCATTTTAAATAAAATGAGTCGCAAATCCAACACATCATAATTTATATAACAATAAAGAATGAGGAACTGATAAAGATTAGCGTTACTTGCCCGGGAGGGTATTCTTTTAGGGTGAAAATACTGGAACAGTTGTATAATACCATTTCAATTGTACAACTCAAATTTACTTTTGACCTACAAAAGCAATTAATCACCCATCTCATTTCATCAAACTATTGAATAATTCCAAAACTTTCTGTATGTAGTTAATTTCACTATTATCACCTTTTGGAGCTGTTGTGAAACTTCCTGTAATGACTATGTGTGCTGTACAGGGGGTGTATCAATGTGCCCCAAGTATCAATGTACCCCAGTTCCCCCTATAATATAGAAATCTTAACAAACATATGCAAATGCAAATAACAATACTACTAATAATAATTCGCTCCAAAAATTGCTAAAATTACCTTTCTTTAAGTTTGAGATATTTTGAACCTTTTACGTACAATCGTAGAAGAAAAAGGTAACCACCCCCTATCAACTGTACATTGTGCAATAAATTATTTTAGTAGAAAGTTGCTGTTAGCAAAAGATTATAAATAATGTCTACTTTTAAATGATGTATATAAAATCGCTTAGGGGGCCATTTTCATATAAAAATAAATCCAAATTTTGTCGTTTAATTCAATACCAACAAAAAATTTTGCCACCATAAATAGATTTTGCACCCTTAAATTAACCTAAATTCAAATTTTCATAAATTTCTTATAGTACAATTAGTTTCCAAGAAATTAATTATTTTAAAACAAGCATATTTTAGAGGCTGCATCTAAATTGAAGTTATGTACTCAATTATTGGAATGCTACAGAATGATTATGTCTCTTCTATTAATGTATAATATTTTTTACCAATAAGACCATTTTAGTCGCTTTATATCTTTCGGCTATAGCCACGACAAATGTTTCGTTAAAATGGGTAATACATGTATATATATATAAATATATATATATATATATATATATATTAGGCATAATTTAAACCAAAAATTTGAAATATTTTGTTAAAATTGGGTATTGCCGGTGAAAAAAAAAGTTTCGGTTCGTTTTAATATGTACATGTCACCTCCCCCCACTAAGCACATTTTATATGCATCATTTAATAGTACACTTTATTTCCAATCCTTTAGTACCAACAACTTTTTTCTACAATAATTTGTTGAGGCGTTAGTAAGGTGTTTTTTTGTTGTTTTTTTTGGGGGGTGGGGTGGGGGGTGGGGCGGTATTTCCATGACTGTGTGCTATTCTTTTCACTCAAAACATGAAATTTTTAGCTTATGAAGTTTTTCACTGGTTACACGTCCTTTTTTAATTTATTTTTGTATTTTATATTTTTTAATTAATTTAATCGTAAAGTACTTCTTTATGTGAAATTATATTCAATCTAAAGTTAACAAAATATTATTTCTATAAAACTCAGTTACAGATATTATTAAAATTAAATTTTATTCTACATCTAAAAAATAAAAAATAAATAAAAATAAAGATCTTTTATTATAATAAAGTTATTAAGGTTTTAATGCTTGTATTCCAATATGAAAAAAAGCAGAATTGATTGCACTTTTACTCAAACATAGAATATTTTCTCCAAACCTAAATCTGACGTCATTTTCACCATATCAAAATTTAAATATACACCTTTCATATCTGTATTCACTTTTTAAAGAAAATCGATAATTTAATTTGATCATTTTGATTCAAAACTTGAAGTCTCGATAGCTATTAACTGAAACAGATACTAAACTATCCATATATTTTTTTAAAGTATAAATGAAATTTTATAAAAGAAACAAACATTCACTGGGTTTTATAACAGACAATATTCTTGACAGAACGTAGTTTAATTATTTTTTTTTCACTTTTAATAAAAAAATGGCAACATAAAAATTCAGTAATCTGGTTTTTTTTTTTTTTTTTTTCCGGCTTTTTTCCCTTTGCTTTTAATAAGCATGGAGTACTTCTGTTGCCACGTTTAGAAAAACGGTATTACAAACTACAAAAAAATTAATGTTTCAAAAATAAATTAAGATACAGTATTCAAATAAATTGCATTTAAAAGTACATTTTTTCCCCTATACGATGGTGTAAAAATTAAAAAAGTGCGCAGTTAAGAAATACAAAAATTTGCAGTAGAAAAAATTGCAAAACCGGAAATGCATTTCAAACTTTAAAGTGTTGCCATTCTTAAAATGACGTATGCGTTACGCACAGATACTTTTGGTCTTTATAATATAGATATTGAAACCACATTTTTAATTATTAAATAAGTTGGGAAAAAGCATATATTTTTATTATTATCATTTCGAGTATTTAAAACTTAGAAGTATTTTTTTTATTTGATTTAATAAACATTAATTAGAATTCTGTTCTTTGGTACTGTATATTAGGTATAGAATTTAATATAAAGAGTAATATGCAAAAAAAACTAATCAAACTTAAAAGCGTATATCGAATTTTAAAACGTACACTCCAGCAATTATTATGCAAAGACAGTACCGTAACCGATTTCTTTTATGTGTCCCTGTAAATTAATAAAAAAAATTTTAAAAATGTTCTATTTTAACGTGATCGTAAAGAGATTCAAGAATTTATGCCAGTTTCAAAAGATTTGGAATAGCGTAATGTCATTAAAATACTCTTCAATTCTTTTGAGTGTCCCTAAAATTGAAACATTAACAGTACATACTTCATATGCAATAACAAACATGTTTTAATAAACCTAAATAAGTTTTATCAATTGTATAAAAATCCGAGTGTATTTACGGGAGTCAGTGCATGGACAGACGGACAAACAAACAAAATGCAAAAGCACTTTTTAACTTTGTTGGAAAATGCTAAAAATCTACAAAAGTACTAAAAATCTTGCATGTATATAAGAGGGCGTGAGGTTCAAATTTTGCCTTTTCCAGAAAGTAAAATTTCTGCGATTTAAATAAATATCATAAAAACTATTAGTTTTCATTGTAAACACCAAGATTTTACAATGCCAAAACACACATTAAAACTTTCTTTCTTTCTTTTTTTCATTTTTTTTTCTAAAATTATAGTTTTTTTCCCGCAGATTTATTAATAGAATAGGTTCACACAGAAAATTCATTTTTAAAAATGTCGATAAAGTGCGTTTTGAAGTTTACGTCCTCATATATATTATATAATTTTAGAGTTACATTTTAAGTGTCGTCTACAAATTTCTAGATAAATAAACCGTATGATTATTAGCGGAAACAATAAAAACTATACGCAGAAAGGATATATATCCAGGATTTACTGCTCTCGACGAACCTAAAAAATATTCTAGCACTCCATGTATGTCCCCTCTACTGTGATATCAAAATGACGTACGGGGGCAGATATACTGGGGGTAGATATCAGGCTCTCGTAGAAAATGAAATGCTGCAGCACTGGATGTCTGCCCCCATCTAATGTAGAGGTCAAAATGGCGGATGGGGGCAGATATACTGGGGGTAGATATCAGGCTGTCGTAGAAAGTGAAATGCTGCAGCACTGGATATCTACCCCCATCTAATGCAGAGGTCAAAATGGCGGACGGGGGCAGATATACTGGGGGTAGATATCAGGCTCTCGTAGAAAGTGAAATTCTGCAGCACTGGATATCTACCCCCTTCTAATGCAGAGCTCAAAATGGCTGACGGGGGCAGATATACTGGGGGCAGATATCAGGCCCTCGTAGAAAGTGAAATGCTGCAGCGCTGGATATCTACCCCCATCTAATGTAGAGGTCAAAATGGCGGACGGGGGCAGATTTCATGGGGGAAGATTTCATACATCCCTAATATCAGGCTCCAAATTAAAACAATAAAGCAAAAAAATATTTATACATATCATAAACTATAAAGTATGTAACAATCAGATTATATTTTTAGTAGCACAGTAAAAAATAGATCATTCTTCTATGATAAGAAACAACAGAATGACAATAATTTTATTAAATTGATTTCAAAACATCTGCTTTCATACTAACGAACATTACCCTGCCTTTATCAGAAGGTGTTTATACAAGGCAGGTGCAATTAAATCTTTCAGACTATAGAAACAAATTTAAGTTCTGTTAAACATTTGTGTATTTAAACTTGCCAATATAAATATTTAAACTGTTTAAAATTAACCAAGGACAGGAAATACAAGGTTTTGAACATTTTTTAAACACAAGTAATTAATATATAAGCATTCGAAAGAAAGAATGGAAATGTGAGGAGAAAAAATTATCTATTTTATACTTTACAAAAAAAAAAATTGTTTTGAGTTTAATTATTAAAAATAAAAGTAAGAGATTCTTTAGATTAGCAAAAAATGCCCATTATTAAATAACTAAATGAAATATATGGACCATTCACTAAATTTAATGGGGAAACATATTACAGTCAGATTTTTTTTTTAATCAAAAAAAAAAAAAAAAAAAAAAAAAAAAAAAAAAAAAAAAAAAAAAGGCCTAAATTTTACTTTGCAAATTAAAAAAACATGCATCAAATAACATTAAATTCAATAACTCATAGAAATTGCAGTAATTATTTAAGTACCACAGCTAAACTTAGTCAGATTTTTTTCCTCTTAATTGGTGCAGATTCTCAAAACAAGGCAAAATTTGGTACTTTTCGGTTACACGGGCATCAGTGTTATACATATATATATCAATATACTGTATATATACATACATATGTACATGTATAATACATCTGCATTTATATAGATTATATTATTATACATATGTACATATGTAAAAATAAAACACGCAAGCGGTTAATTGGAAAGTACCCAAAATTTTTGCATAAGCCATGCGAAAGAAATCCTTTTTATTTCACAGATAGAAAGCCCAAAGTATAAACTTTTATTTAAAACAAAAAGAAATTGGAAACTTCATTTGCCTTTTTGTGTGCATATGTAATATGTAAAAATAAAACATGCATCCGGCTAAGTGGAAAGTACCCAAAATTTTTGCATAAGCCATGCGAAAGACATCCTTTTTATTTCACAAATAGAAAGCCCAAAGTGTAAACTTTTATTTAAAACAAAAAGTAATTGGAAATTTCATTTGCCTTTTTGTTTGCATATGTAATATGTAAAAATAAAACATGCATCCGGCTAATTGGAAAGTACCCAAAATTTTTTCATAAGCCATGCGAAACACATCATTTTTATTTCATAGATAGAAAGCCCAAAGTATAAACTTTTATTTAAAACAAAAAGAAATTGGAAATTTAATTTGCCTTTTTGTGTACAGCCTTTTTGGTGAAGTCACAAAAATTTGGAAAAATAACCATAACTCTCAACTTTGGCTAATTTTTTTATCCTTAATATTACAAGTAAATTTTTTAAATATTTTTTTATTAAAATCTGCATCTTTTTACATGCTTACAGTGATATTTTTAAGATGATTCACGTTTTAGATCCAGAGAAACAATTTTTTGAAGATGGAACTTCAATCTCAAAATACAGACTCAGAAATGTGCGATTTGAGAAACCCCCAAGAATTGGACCCCCCATATCTCACAAAGTATGAGGTCTAGGAAGGAAAAATTTCTGATGGGATCATTTGATGATAGAATTATTGTGTACACAAAGTTTCATCAAAATCCCTGTGGGTCGGGTTACAAGGTCTGGTTGAATTGACATGGAATGACCCATAGTTAAAGTTTTAAAATAAAATTTGAAATAAGATCTATAACATAGTGCTTTGTATTTGAACTGAAAGTATGTTTAAGTAATATAGCATGGCATATGACAATTGGTAGAGGGGGGAGGGTGTATGACAAGTGTGACAAATGGGGGGAGACAAGGTAAAAAAATTCTACATCTTTTATGGATAGCCCCTAAGTAAAAATAAGGTTTAGTTTTTATATTTATAAGTGTTCGCAATTACCCTGCTGTTGGGGCACTTGTGAGCAATTCATTGAATTTATAAAGTTATTACAAAAAAAGAAGAGCTAACTATAAAGATGATTTTATAAAAACTTACCTTGTTTAAAAAAAAGGGCTCTATTTACTGTATTCAGTATTTTTTGTTTTCAGAAATTAACCAGTAATAAAAAAAGCTATGTGTATGTGAACTATTCACATGTGCTCCAGTCTCTCCTTCATGTATTCAAAGACAATACACACATTAGGCTAATTTTTTTTTCTCGTTTAATTCAGTCCCTAAGGTGGTCAGTAGGCTGCCGTAGGTATAATGGCAAAAAAAAAAAAAAAAAAAAAAAAAAAAAAAAAAATAGTAATAGCAGTATTACTACCATAGAACTAAATTTTGACCAATTTGGTCATATAACACTTAATTAGGCAACAAAATAAATTGCCATATATAAAACCAACTTAGCTGGTTAATTTAGTGAAATTTTCTATCTTTTAATGCATTTTCAAAAAATGTATATTTTTGTGAATGTGACAATAATGAAAACATGCTTTGTTTTCATTTATATTCAATTCATAATAATCTTTTTTTTTTTTTTTTTTCTCGTGTGTAGATCTGTAATGTTGCAAAAAAATTTTTACCTACTTCCTAATATGTTAAAATAAAAAATTATGCAGAAAAATGTTTCTAATGATGATATAAAATTTTAATATTGTTACAAATAATTATTAATTTTAAGGCATTTTCATTCAGTTAGTTATAATTCGAAATGTTAGGTGTTGCATTGAAATCATTGTAGTGCCAATTCATCGCAGCGCCAAATCATCACAGCGTCAATTTGTTCGTGTAAAGTTTTATTTCCAGCCCCTACCCCCCAAAAAAAAAAAAAAAAAAAAAAAAAAAAAAAAAAAATCAATACTCACCACTAAGAGGGTGACACAGTGTGCAATATTATTAATCTAAATACGTTTTTGTTAACTTTAAAAAATTGACTGTGAATTACATGTCGGCAAATTAGATACTCTACCATATAATATTTTTTAGAAAGGCATGTATTGTTTTTAATTTCTCAAAAATTAAAATCAATTACAAATACCACTACAGATCTGCCAACTATTGCAGTTAAATTGTATTTTGAATGATTTTTAATGCTCACTACGATAGTACCATTTTACTAGCAAAGATGATTTTTTGTCATACCTGAAATACTCTAAATTCTAGAAAGAAAAAAAAGGGGGGGGGCACCAGGTGGAATTTTTCGAAGAGGAACCACTAATTTAAAGCAAAAGTACATTTTGTCGAAAAGGGCTATTAAAAAATGGGGGGAGGGTATGCTTGTTCTTTGTATACCAAAAATATTTGTTATAATTTTCAAAGATCAATTGAATTTCCACAGGCTGCCATGGAAAGGTTAAAAAAACCATTATGTGCATCAAAAGGGTTTAAAAGAGCCGCCAAGCACATAAAATAAATAAATTGGCTGCTTATGGTGCCATTTTAAAAGTTTCTTGGAAGATGGGTTGTCTTTGAGGGGTAGGGTTTGAAATCGTGTGCAGAATTGTGTGATTTACATACAGAAAAGGAAAGACCTACATATTAAAATTCTGTACTGTATTTCCCCATGTAAATTCTTCTACATATTTTTTTTCTGCAAAGTGAGCCAATCAGTTGTGCAAAACTGTTGAGAATTTTGGCAATCAGTCATGATAAACTATCGTGAATTTTAACAAATGAGTACGTATAAAAAATTCAATTAGTTGCAGAAGAAATAAATTTTGTCAAAGGATCATGGTAAAAATGCACATTCTGCCAAGATATCACAGAAAGAAATTGCAAATCTCTTAAATAGAACAATCGCATTAAAAAAAAAGAAGTTTCATCAAAGAATCTTGGTAAAAAATGCTAATTTCATCATATTTACAAAATGCAGATTTCAACATAGAATCATGATAGAAAAATGGGAATTATGATTCTGCAGAGAGGGAGGGGGGTGATATGAATATCATTAAATAATCGAAAAAAGTGTGACTTTAGTTGACATCTTCGGAAAAAGTGTGAATTTAGTCAAGATTTCAGGGGGCGGGGTGCAAATTTAGTTAAGATCCTGGGAGGGAGTGCAAATTTATTCGCGATCTCGAGAAAATGCATTATTTAGTCGAGATCTCAATAAAAGATGCAACTTTAATCGTGATCTTGGGAAAACATGCGAATTAGTTGAGAAAAAAAAAAGTGAAAAAAAAAAAAACTCCAGAAAATGTGCAAAATTAGTTGAGATCTCAAGAAAAAGTGCAAATTTCGTCGAGATCTCAGGAAAACGTGCAAATTGAGTCCAGATCCTGGAGAAAAAGTGTGAATTTAGTCCCGATCCTGGGGGAAAAATGTGAATTTAGTCGAAATCTTGAGAAAAAGAGCAAATTTAGTCGAGATATCTCGGAAAGAGCACCAATTTATTCGAGATATCTCAAAAAAAGTGCCAATTTAGTCGATCTTGAAAAGAGTGCGAATCCAGTTAAGAGATCTTGTAAAACATACAAATTTAGTTGAGAGTGCAGGGACAGAACTATCTTCAAGTGTCTGCAATAATAATATTATTAAAAAGTCTGCAAGATGGAATGTATTATATAAATCTATTCTTTGAAGTGTTAATTATGGCAATATGTGTGTGTATATGTAAAATATTTCCATCACTTACGATAAAAGTTTTTCGATAAACAAAAATATTTATTTATGGCATTAAGCAGAAAATTAGTTACTAAGGGAACATTGGAAAATGCTCTATTTGAAAGAAAAAAATATTTTATTATTCTCCAAAATTCTCAATATAACTGTTGATTTATTGCATGATACAAAAGAAGTTGATGTCGATATATTTTTGAAATGGTAGTAAAAAATTGTTCCCTATATTTGAATTGAAGCACCTTTTAAATCAGGAACTAACAGAATTTGATGTTTTATAATAACCTGCGCATTAGTTCTTGAGTTACAGATGTTATGGAAATTGTGAATAATGCATCATATCAGCACCACCTGTTAAGAGATATACCCCAAAAACTAACCAGCTTCAGTTTATATCAATGCTCTAACTGAATGTAAAGTTTTGTGAAATGTCATGCATTAGTTCTTCAAACAAAGCGGCCACTTTTTTTAACTTACAGAGTTGACTGATAGATATTTTCTAAAAACTTTTAAATCTCATTCCTTGCCTTCCAATATGTACAAATCTACTGAAAGTCAGAATACCATATTTTCAATTCAATATTTTCTTGTAAAGATAGAACAACATAAAAACATATGAAAAAACATGCACTCTCAATTACAGTTAGCAATGAAGAAGAGATCTAAGAAATGCAATTTACACATTGGCTGCAAAACAGACATAAAACAATTCAACAGTGATTAAAACCAATTATAATTGGTTCAAACAGCTATAAGTGCTATATATAAACGGTTCAAGGTGCTATAAAGGCATTTTACTTTGATATAAAGAACATTAATGTCTATCAGAGATGTTCAGGCCTTTTTATTTTTGGGCCCAAAGTTTTATATCAGAGCTTAAAGAATTTTGTCATTTTAAAATTGCTTCAAATTTAATTTACTCATTTAAAAATATTTTACATAGAAATAAAAGGTCAAGTGCAAGTTTTATTCATGTACAAAAGGTTCAGTAAAATAAATTACTAACTGTAACATTATAACAAATGAATTATTTTACAATAATTGAATTTAATTTTGGGTTAAACTGGAATGAATTCTAATTCCTTACTTTTTTGTTACTTGTTTTAATAGGATGCTCATAACAATTATCTATTAAACATAACTGCTGTATTTGCTGTTCATCTGGAATAATTGAGATTGTTACTATACTTAATTTCTGTTTATTCTGTATACTTTTATGTAATATTTATTCTTACCTTTTTTTTTTTAAATAGGACATGCATGGCTATTAATCTGGAAAAAGGCACAAAATCGAAAAAACGATCTACTAGATCCAAAATCAATGTGAAATTGCAGAACCTTGGCGATAAATTGTGTTACTACAAATCTGTGTGAAAAAATTAATTTTTTATTTGTTGTTTCTTAATTTGTTATTTAAATTTGTTACTTCTAAGAATACTGTGTTGAAGTATATTAAATAAATTTGTAAAAATTCATGTTTTCTTTTTATTTATTGTATGATAATTTATAAAACAGAACCATTGTAATAATTTCATCTTCAAACATTCCCAAGTTTAATCAATTTTCACTAAAATCTCGTAAACAATATAGTATGTATTATCTGTGTACACAAGATCAAGAACTGTGGGACATGGGTGCAAGACCTTCAATCTCAGGTTTGATTTCAGTGTTGAAGAGATTTTTGACTGACTCAAAATTCTACCTTATGCACTTAAATAATAGTGGTTCTACCATCAAGAACATTTAATCACTTTCTTTTATTATAAGAGACCAATACGATTTCAGTCTTGACATAGATGAGTTTCTTGTACCCATGCGTGTAGGATTATGAATCATTGTTAAATCAAAAATGGACTACTTTTGTTTCATTTAGTATTTAGTAAATATGTAATACATAAAAAAATGAAATAATAAATTAGCATTTGTGTATCATAAAAAAGCTGCTCTCTATTATTAAGGGGCTTGGAAGGGAGGAGAGGGAGCAATAGCAGTACAGCTACTAAACTGATATTACTAATCATAATTTTTGCAGTTCAGGAGTTGATGCAGGTTTTTATTCTTGGGGCTCATTTTGTGAAAAAGAAAAGTTATTTTTGTGAAAATAACATTTTGTAATGGAAGTTAACTTTGTTATTTGAACAAGGAATTTAAAAACTAAAATATATATTTTTAAAAATTCCTTTGCTAAGTTTTTGAAAATTATGACATGTTTTTGTGTACAAATTAGATTTTAAAACAGTATTTATGAAAATAGCATAAAAGAATTTTGTGAAAGGGTCTGTTTTATTAAAATTATTTTGTGAAGAAGCCTATTTTATTAAATAGATTTTTGTGGAGCCCAAATTTTGCCTGGATCAACCCCTGAAATTTAATATTAAAGTAACTAGTTTTCTATTTTCATTTTACATATCAGACTTTTATCTAAACACAAGAAGGTTTGTTATCTTATCAGTTTTTAAATACTCCGCCACTCTCACTATTAAAGTGTGTGATGGTAAAATTTGGAAAGCTAAAAATTGTATTTTAACATAAGTTATTAATGCAACAACACCAAAAGTGAGAACCTTGTAATTGAATAAAAATGCAATTTACTATAGTAAATGAATGAGAATGCTCTCCTTTAATAGAATTAAACTTTTATTTGAAAAAAAAAAAAAAAAAAAAAAAAAAACCTACAAACTGCCTGCTAAGTGTACCTTAAAACCTTGGAAAATTAGGTTTTGAATATACAAGTTTTATAATATAAGTTATGAATGTTTTGTTCAAATATTGCAAAAACATAAATACTCCTGTGAAAATTTATGTTTATTAGTGTTGTGAATTATCTATATTCCTCTTTTAAATCTATTATGGATTTTCAGTTGGTATATATGGCAATCCCCATTAAAGATTTTATTTAAAAAACCCTATAATTTTATGATTTGTGCCCCCTTTTAAATACTCCGCCACTCTCACTATTAAAGTGTGTGATGGTAAAATTTGGAAAGCTAAAAATTGTATTTTAACATAAGTTATTAATGCAACAACACCAAAAGTGAGAACCTTGTAATTGAATAAAAATGCAATTTACTATAGTAAATGAATGAGAATGCTCTCCTTTAATAGAATTAAACTTTTATTTGAAAAAAAAAAAAAAAAAAAAAAAAAAAAAACCTACAAACTGCCTGCTAAGTGTACCTTAAAACCTTGGAAAATTAGGTTTTGAATATACAAGTTTTATAATATAAGTTATGAATGTTTTGTTCAAATATTGCAAAAACATAAGTACTCCTGTGAAAATTTATGTTTATTAGTGTTGTGAATTATCTATATTCCTCTTTTAAATCTATTATGGATTTTCAGTTGGTATATATGGCAATCCCCATTAAAGATTTTATTTAAAAAACCCTATAATTTTATGATTTGTGCCCCCTTTTTTCCTCCTCCTCCCCCCCCCCCGAGTCCAAAAGAGAATGGGGTAATACTGGATAACTGTATGGAAATTTATATTAATTTCACTGAATGATACTTTTTGTAATTTTACAGACAATGCATTTTCTTTAATGAGGTATCCTAATGTATGTGTTTTGTTATTTTATGGACAATCGCCCCTTTTTTTTTCATGGGCAGAATTTGTATTATTTTATGGGCAACGTCCCTTTTCTCAGAGATATCTTGGTATTTTTACGGTCAATGCACCTTTTTTTATGGGCATCTTGGCATTATAGTTTTACGGGCAATGCCCCTTTTTTGACGGGCATCCTGGCATTATATTTTTGCGGGCAATGTCCTTTTTTTCACGGCCATCCTGGCATTGTAGTTTTACAGGCAATGCCCTTTTTTTCACGGGCAACTTGGCATTGCATTTTTACGGACAATACTACTTTTTTTACGGGCTAGTTATGCATTTGCTAAAATGTAAAATTACGGGTAATTTGTTGATTTACGGTCTAAATATTTTTTTACGGATACTGTCCGGAATCTCTGCTGCCGGCTTTTGTCCGTAATTTTACTTAGATTTTTTTTACAGTGTATATGATTTACAATGATCTCGAAAAATCTTTTCTTTCAATTTAATTAAATTAACTTCTGAAGAACCTCATATTTTTGTTAGCATTTATAAAATATTCCTAATATTTGCGTGAACTTCGCATTTTATGTCCTATGCAGTTAAAATAGAAATATGCAGTTACAGTGCTCAGCAAAATTTATACAATGCTCGATTATGCTTCTATATTTAAAGGTATTTGCCGATTTTTTTAAATTCATCTATCATTCATTTCTTGTGACTTATCCTTTATTCACAAACAATAAATGTAAAATTTTACCTTTTACATAACATATAAAGACAGAAAAACAAAATTAACATTGTGGCAAAAGTATAGACAATTTGTATATTTACAGAAACAACATTTCAAATTAAAATCAAGTTGTGCCTACATTGCCTACAGTCAGTGCAGGAATGTCACTTTTCATCGAAGAAACTGAATGTTGAGTCACTTGGGAGTTTATTTTGTACCAAACATGTTCAACAGTAGCTGGAAGCTCATTAACAGAAAAGTATAGCAAAAATTTGCATAAACCTTACGACATATGAGTTTACAAAAGTTTTCGATTGTGTACAAATCAGAGCTATACGCCGGCCAGTTGAGATCAGTAGTGTTTTCAGCGTTAAACGAAGTTCTTTCTTTGTATGCAACATGAATTAACGCATTATCGTGTTAAAATCCATACTTTGGACCAGCTAAAAATTCCCCATATGACTACAAATTAATCTACAACGTATGTACGTAGTCTGTGTTGCTTGGCAACAATTAAATAACTCCAGAGATACTCGAGCATTAAAGCAAAGTGAGGAGCAAATCATTAAAGAGTCACCTCCTTGTAGTCGACTTGAGAAAGTCCCAGATTCTTTACGCAAGTCGTGCCAATAGAATGCCCACCCGTTTGTGTCATTCCAAATCCACTTATTTGTCGTTACTGAATACCATAGTGTACAATATGACGTATGTTTGCAAGTTCTTTGCATTCTCGCTAATTTGTAGCGAGATTTTAAAGCTAATTGTTTTATAAATTTTATGTAAATTTATTTATCTGTTTCTTTAATTCATCTACGAATCATGTCTGTCAACACAGAAAATCCTGATTTACTTTTAATGTGATTAGCAATCATTTGTGTAAATGTCAGTTTATGGATCCTTTTGTCATCTCATTTTCTGGTCACACAAGGTCTTCCAGATTTATGGTTTGTTTTGAAGGAATCATCCTTAGACCATATTTTATAGACACACCATATTGGACGATTCAATGCTGCTGAAATTTCTGCAACAACCTTTCCTTTGCATTTCAGCTTTCCTAGTTTAATTATCTCATCTAACTCAATCTTTTTAGCTCTTGGCAACTTCACTAACAGATGCTATATCGAGGTATACTTAAATACTTCAGACATGTGAAATGATAACTTAGAAATTTGCATTTTTCCATGAACAGTTGGCAAAAAACCACAAAAGTGTCTAAACTTTTCAATATGCAGATTTTACTTTTTTCAGTTAAATTAAAAGTTAAATTATAACCATTATTTTTATCCTACATTGTTTAAAATATATTTAAAAATAACTATAGCCATTTGTAAAACTCAAGTGTTTGTATTTTTCATTTAAAGGTGAAAATACACCAGAGTCTAAACTTTTGCTGAGCACTGTAATCTTTTGAAGTATTCGACGATGCATTCCTTAAAATATAGTATAATTTGGTACGAAATTCGTAAATAGCGATATTTTTGGGAATTTTAAGAGCTGAAAACAGTAGTATTTATAGTAACATTTTTTTAAATCATCATCTACTTAAAAGTTTTACCTGAATATAACGACAATTTCTTGAAATTCCGATCAAAGAGACAAAGAAATAGCTCTAAAATATTTCCATAAATAGTCACTCGAAAAATACGAAAATTGGTTAAAACATCAGTTTTAGCCAACGATTAAATTTTTTTCACACAAATGATAGCTGAAAGATGATAGATGATGTCGAAATCTCTTTATATGGAATTCCATGGATAAAGAACTTACAGCGAAACCAATAACACCCAAAATTCCTCCACACACCTAGACATTTTCAGTGAATTTATTTGAATAAATTACATATTTTAAAATTTTTTCTAGAAAAAAAATATAAAAATAGATCTTGCAATACAAATGAATGTAGAATCTGAAGAACACTGTTTTCATTGACAGAAAATTTTAGTTAACAGTTTATTTAGTTCATTTTATTGGTTCAATTAATATTAGTTGTAATATCATTATTTATTATTTATTTTTTTAGTGTCTCATTTTCTAAGCGGTTACAAAACCCCATGTAGAGAACAACTTTTATAAAGGAAATAGATTTTTCGAGTGATCGGACGAAATTAACATTTGTTCTTGAAAGTGACTTCTTGAAAGTAACTTCTATATCTCGTTTATCTACGGTTTTTTCAAGTAAGTTTGTAATTTTCGGAATCAGCGGTCATGGCTTTCGTTATAGTTTTATGCTAATTAGGGAATTATGGTCAAGCTGTAAGGTGTAAAGGTTGTATTGAAAGTGGTACCGGCGGGTCTTGGATCGAGACATACCTCAGTGAGAAATGCTACTCCCAAACTCCTGCTTTTCAATATTGGAAGCGTACCACGTGCTTTACGCAATTTAGAGCCTATAAATAACTGTTAGAAACTGACATCATGGCTAAAACAGATATTTTGCCCGGCTTTAATAATGCTGTGCAGGAGCCACGGTTTGACAGTACTTAATCATATCTGGATTGTTGAATTTGTGAGTTAATAAATTACTTACAGTTGCATTAATGTTTGACACCAAAAAACATTTTGAATTTCTTAAAACACTCAGTCTTTTGTACATAAATCAGCTTTCGACATAGTAATTTTCATAGTTTTGGACGTGGATTTAAAGGTAAAAATGCTTTTAGTTCAAAGTAGTAAAGAATTTCGATTGAAAATGTATCGAGGAAATTTCTGTGAGTAATCCATTGGAATAAATTAGGAATTTGCTTAGTGTCCCTTCAAATATTCTGAAAAGAATATAGCATCGCATAGTTATAAAATGCAGTATTATTCCGTTCACAAGCCCTAAATAATTGTTATTCAAAATAGGGAAGGTTATTTCTTAACCAAGCAGTATATTCTAAAGGAGTGAATTAGAAGTTATGGTACAATCCTTCTTCATTAATCTATGGGAGTATAACATACACTGTAAAAAAATGGTCGATCTAATAAAAAGTTTTTAGTTTCTCTCAGTGATCCTTGCAATTATTAAAACATTTTTTTTAATCTTACTCAGTTACAAGAAAATCTGTAAGAATTACTATAAAAAAGCTAGCAACGAATAAGAGTTAATAGTTTTATATTTTTAATAGCTATTACTAAAACTCCTTTCGTGAGGTCGTGATAGCCTAGTGGTCATAGCACCGAACTCCAGGCCGAAAGGTCCCACGTTTGATGCTAGACACCACCAAAGACGCACCGAGTGTATGCAGTGTACTCATTAAATAAAAGGGTGATGAAAATCCCGTCGTAGCAGTTACCATGGGTAATGATCTCAGGACTTTCCCTCCCCTTCCAATGCATATCAAAATTAAGCAGGCGGCAATGTTTGATGCTGCCATCTATTGAGGCTTTGCCGAAATTCTTCTGCTGCAGAAGTCTGTCTTCTTACCCACTGGATTTTTATACGAAAAATTCTTTTATACAATTTACAAAATAAATGTTGGTTTCACTTGCTAAAATTGCGTTTGGAATACTTACTAAGAATCTGTGAGTAATGGTTTCTAAAAATAGTTTTGGAGCTGTTACTAAAATTTGCTTGGTGGCTCATACTAAAAAGTTTTAAGTTAGTTATACAAAAAATTCTTTTGTTCATAAATAAATATAAAATATATGACAGAATTAAAGTTCATATTATTCATTCTTTTGTTCAGTTTACAAAGGAAATGTTTGTTTCACTTGCAAAAAAAAAGTTTGGAATGGCTGCTATTTGTACTATGAGTAATGGTTACTAAAAAATTCTGTGAAATATATAATTTTACTAAAAAATTTTTAGTAACCTCATGATTTTTTTTACAGTGTACCCCATGCCCATCATTTGCTTTTTAATTTATACATAGAATTTTATTAATGTATTTCCTCCTATTGAGTAATATATTAAAACTGATTAGTTTATCTAATATTCTTTAATTAGACAACCATAAAAATTAACAGCTTATACGAAAATCTCTCATAGAATAAAAATTAGGTACTGACGTAGAGAATTTAAGTAATATACGAATTATTATTGGTGTGAATAATCTTAATAAATATTTATTTACAATTAAACCCATAAACTTCTTCTGATATAAATATGATCCCGTTTATCTGGTCGTAAAGTTCTTCAGAAAAAAAATCTTACATCATGTAACATTAATCTCGTAATTTCGTGAAATACTTAAGTGATACCAGAATTGTTATGATGAGATTATTAGAATACATATATCAATATTTCTGCATATATTCTTGTATTAGAACTTATCTCATTCATGTATTGTTTTAAGACGTAAAAACTTTACTAAATATGCATAAATATTCGAATTATGAAGTCGGAAATTCTTCAGATAGTGTATTTCTCTGAAGTTAAAAATAATGAAATTTAATGAAAAACAAATTACAAAATTATATGTTATGTATAAAAAATGTTTTTACATAAAACATTTGATTAATTATGAGTGACTGTTTATATATGAACAATTAAATTTTCCCTTTCTATCTTAAATCCTAAACTATCCACATTAATGCAAAATAGGTCAGTACAATTTTAACCATATTTATAATAATAAAAAGATTGTGAAAACCTTGATTGACAAAATCTTTGTGCAAATTATCGTATAAATATTTGTTTAGTATGAATTGATTGATAATGACATTGAAAACTTAATGATACATATCTAATTTTCGTGGATGTAATATACATCGACAAATTGTATCAAAATTAAAAACCTTCGCCACTGAATCCTACATTTAACATGATAATTGAATGTTTTGGTACGTTTCATCATAGTCTTCCAAACGGAAAGTCATTTTATCAGCTATTTAAAAAAGTAAAAAAGTAGTTGAAGTCTTTATTAACCGTTGCAAAACTCATTAAGGTGCGAGTAGCTTTTTTAAGTGTAACATAGAAATTACTTTGAAGAATAAGCTACTATTTTGAAATCAAATGTTTGAAGTTTTTTTAAAAAAATTTCTGATAATAAATACTAGGCTAAAATTGACATTTTTAAATTCATATTTTTTAATTATTAAACTCATATTTCTTTTTCTCACTTTACATTTAAAAATATACATTGTAATCTATTTATAAAAAAAAAGCTTTCCAGAAGTTTCAAATATGCGAATCTCTAATTACATGGTCATTTTATTAGGCAATTTTAAGCTGAGCTTAAAAGAATACCTTACAAACGGTGTTCTAAATTATAAACCTGCATAATTAATAAACTTCCTAACAGAATGATATCCGATTTGGTAGCTGAACATCTTCAAACCCAAGGTGACACTTATGCACTATTTGTTTTGCAAAAATATTTTTTTCGTGATATCTGACCTCTAAAATATGAAAATCTATCGAAAATCGAAATTCAAAATTTTTCAGGAATCCAATAAGTCATTTTTTATGAAATTTTATGTATATATATATAAATATATATATAATTTTATTCAAATTACTTATGGTGCAGGGTGTTACCTTTTATGTGTATTAGTTTACATGTTTTTTTAATTTAAACCCATTCATGTTTTTTGATTTTCCAAGCGCCCCTAAATTGGTAAAATTTGAAATTTTCATAAAAACTTTATTTATTTTTGTTTTTTATTTTATTTAGTCATTTACTTATTTTAAATTCTGTAGATCATGGAGAGAAAGTTGTGTATACTACATATTTGTATAGTTTACATAATTTTATATCACAATCGATCCATATCTTCCAGTGAACTGAGTATAGTTCAAAATTGAAAATTTTAAGAAAAAAAATGCAAATTTTTAATTTGCGAAATTGTTTACAAATTTGGCAAACTGTTTAGTTAATAAAAGTTATTTTTTCAAATAATAATGATTTTATATGAATATATGATGCATAAATTTATAAATAAAAGCACTTATTTATACAATTGGGTCAATCCATTTCAAGTGGTCCAGCACTGGTCGCTCGACCATTTTTAAAAAATCCGAAATTTTTTGTACAACAACCCTAACGTGATGGAAGTTCAAATTGACCGTTATTTTAATTTTACTATATTTTGTTTGTGCATGGCGGCCATCTTTGTTTCATCGTGTGCAGCGATTTTCTCAGATACTAGGATACACAAAATTGTAAATATCTCGTCTTTTATTTTCCCAATTGAAATGGGGTTTGCAGCATTTTGTTCAGTTGTATGTATGTCGGCCAATTATCTACACTATGGGATATAGGCCCTAAGGGGTGGGATGCCCTCCGTGGGGGTCTTTCTAAGGGAACCTAACCCGTATTTACGCAAGGTTCGAAGAAAACCACGGAAAACTCCGAACGGTTAGGCCGACGGTCGCGATTGGGTTCGAACCCAGCACCTACCGTCTACCAGTTTGAGGTCAGAACCTCTCGGCCACTGGTGGGGCTCATTTTGTTCAGAATAAAATAGGCTAAATGTACTGTGGTAGAATAATTTTGAAAAATAAATTTTTACAGGTGAAATTTTATCACAAAATTTAAGATTTTTTCCAAAATCTATCCGTTTGCAAGAGGAAATTTTTCATGCAAGAAAAACTGTCATCCTTACACAATTTTTTCTACTAATAGGTCAAAAGCGCGTGTACTCATACACCAAGTTCCAGATCTGGGAGTTGATTTCTCTTTGCGAAAAAAATTCCGAAATTTGTCAAAAATGTCAAAAATCGCACTTTTTAGGCTTTAATATCTCTGGTGGGGCACGAGATAAAAATCTGAAATTCTGGCCTTTGATAATATTGTGTATTAGTGTTATGTATTGTGGTGTTTGGGGAGAGATGAGAACACTTATTTTTTGTTTCATCTCAAATATAGGCTATGTGATCGTAATAATGGGTAAAGGACATTGCGTTGGATGAATGCCAGCAAAAGACCCAAAAGGCAACCATTATAGTTCTTAATAGGGAATCCTTAACTATGATAATGATAACTCAAAGTGAAATTATAAAAATATAAAAATAATAAGAAGAAAGTTACCTGGAATTCTTGGCTTATGTCGATATATTCCAGACGATGAATAAATTGACTTTTGACACATTAAAAATGAAGAGAAAATTTGAAGAAAAGAACATTTTTATTTATTCATTACTTATGCAATATGTCGTGACTTATATATTTCAATATATATATATATTTCTTTCATGCACCTTTATATAAGTATATTATTATTCACTTCATAAAGAAAATACTTCACATGGATGACACACAGGAATAAACATATTCATTTCACATAATTTATCTTTATACGTACATATTGTCTTTGACAACTATTCTTGCTCAATCATTCTTTTAAAGATGCGAAGAATAAATATTTTTAAGCATTTATGAAACTATTTCAACTCAAAAGAGAATACATTTGAAATCACAAAAACAAATTTTAACACCTTCCTGTGGGATCCCGTTTTATGCAATAAATAATCATTTTACACGTATTAGCGATTTTATGAAATTGAGAAAGAAGAGGCTGTGATGTTTTACTCACGAAGAATACTTTGCACATAATCTTCGGAGGAAAAATGATTCAATTGATAAAGATGATATGGAACAAACTTGGTGAACTTGATAATGAATTTGACGAGAGCCTCATGAAGATATATTTAACTGATTCTCAAAAAACAATCCGTGAGAACATATTGAGTGGCCGGCATAGAACAACGGCCAAAGAAAAAAGCAGACTCCGTTGCGGGTTGAAGAGAAGCCTTGCTCCTCGCAGCATTACGACAATTTCGGCGGTTTTCGTTCCATCTTACGGTGGATCATCCGCTCAACCTCCCCGGCACCTGCTCAACTCAATCGGTTCCGCTCCACTGAACTGGTGACGCAGAGAGAGAGGAGAGGAGCGAACAAGGGTTACTGTAAACCCGGAATACGCCAAGTTGGCAACGTTCGAATGGGGAAAGCGAGGAAACAGAGGCCAAGCTACGTTTCAAAGTATGGTGAAATATGAATTTAATAAGGAAAAAAATGATAAACTCTTAAAGAAGGAAGGCCAAAGCAGGTGGCCAGGCACTTAACTGCCTAAACCACGTCACCTGCGGAATTTAATTTGATAGGCCAAGGGGAGGGCCAGATTAACCGGAAATACCACCCATAGAACGATCGAGATAATTCTAGAAGCTTTCTAAACCGGAAGGAATGAATTCAAACAAGATTTTACCGGATTAGAACATTCGATAAGCTATGTAAGGAAGAAAAATTTACAGGCGACGATATCAAAAGAAACGAAATCGAAATAATATTTAAATTGAGAATATTAATAAAAAGGAGATGATAGGAAATAAAATAGTTAATAAAATTGAATTAAAACAAAAAATATGGGGGGGGGGGGTTATCGAGTAACCACCACATGTATAAAAATTTTTAAGAAGGAGATTTGACTGCAAGCTGAGATATGATACGGACAATATGTGAACACAATACTGCCAAACTATTGTAATCTACTATGTAATTGTTCATACCTCCAAAACTTTAAGTTAATGATTTATGGTACAAAGCTAAATGTTAATTACAAATATCTTCTTTAAATGCTTCGGTGTGATTTAAACAATTCAGAGTGTATGCTAAGCCAATACACTATTTGTCTAGATGAACAAACCTACTAGAAATGCTATTGCAACAATTTTACTCGGAACACATTTCAGAAAAAGTAAATTACAGACAATGAGTTGCAACTGATCGAGTTGACATGGTTTCAATTATTAAACATAGAGAATTTCATTCAAGTTAATAAGGGATGACAAGACTTGGGTGGCTTCAAATAAAATTTTGAGAAAGAACAGCCTAATGGACTGACAACAGTAACTGGTCTCGTAACATCTCTCGTAAATAGTGTTAAGCTCTTTGTTGAGCATATATAGTATCTTTGTAAACATTTATTATTAAACTGTTTTCAACAAACGATATTTTTGTGTAAATATTGTAATAAAAGAGACTAATCTCATTTCTACTCATGCACTCGTAATAGCATTTCTTAACATTTTTCCAGATTTTTATTTCGCGCCACACAAGAGATATAAAACTTCAATGTGAGGAAATAGCTGCACACGATGAAACAAAGATGGCTACCATGCTCAAACGAAAAATATTAAAATTAAAATAATAGTCATTTTGAACTTCTCTCATATTACGGTAGTTGTACAAAAAAAATCTCAGATTTTTTAAAAACGGTCAATCAACCAAAATATTTTCGGGGCCATTGAAATGGACGAATAGCATTTCTAGTAAGTTTTGTTCATCTGGAGAAATAGTGCATTGGCTTAGCATACAATCTGAATTATTTAAATCACGATTTAAACAGAATTTGAAGATGATATTTGTAACTTTGCATCATCAACCATTAGCTTAACATTTTGTAGGTATGAGCAAACACATAGTATGTTACAATAGTTTAGAAGTATTGTTTTTACATATTGACCATGCCATATCTCAGCTTGTAGTCAAATCTCCTTCTTGAAATTTTTTGTGCATTACACTACTATAAAATATTATCAAAGGCCAGAATTTCAAATTTTTATCTCGCGCCTCACCAGAGATATGAAAGCCTAAAAAGTGCGATTTTTAAAATTTTTTACGAATTTGGGAATTTTTTTCGCAAAAAGGAATCAACTTCCAGATCTGGGACTTGGTGTATGAGTATACGCACTTTTGAAATATTTGTAGAAAAAATTGTGAAAGGCTGACTGTTTTTCTTGCATGTAAAGTTTCCTCTCTCAAACGGATAGATTTTGGAAAAAATCTTAAATTTTGTGCTAAACTTTCACCTGTAAAAATTTATTTTTCAAAATTATTCTACCACCTTACATTTAGCCTATTTTATTCTGAACAAAATGCCCCATTTCAATTCGGAAAAAAAGATGAGATATTTACAATTTTGTGTATCCTAATATCTGAGAAAATCGCTGAACATGATGAAATAAAGATGGCCGCCATGCACAAATAAAAAATAGTAAAATTAAAATAACGGTCATTTTGAACTTCCGTCGACCTAGGGTTGTTGTACAAAAAATTTCAGATTTTTTAAAGATGGTTGAGCCACCAAAAAAATATTTTCTGGACCACTTGAAATGGATTGACCCAATTACAATTTATAACAACAATACTTATAAAAATTGAACTTGAGTAGAAAATTTTTTGCTTATTTCGAAGTTTTATATACTTCTAAAGTTAGAAATAATTTTTGGTATTAAAATGTTCGAAATGATTGCTGGATGTTTTTCTATGAAATGTATATTAAACCTTAACCCTTTTCTTGTCCAGTGTCTCTGTACAGCTCCCTGTATTTTTTCTTACCCAGAGTGTACACTCTCTGGTGCCTCAGACTCTAGGGAAATACATTTATGAACAGCGTGAATATTAGGGTGGATCGAAAAGTATAGGTAATTTTTTTTTTTAGAAATCACTATCGGCGCGGCGTGCAAAAGTTGCCTTTTATGCTTACTAGTTTACATGATTTTTTTAATTAATATCCATTCATATCTTCCGGTGCCCCAAGCGCCCCAAAAATAATTAAAAATTGTGTTTTTTATGATTTTTTTAATATTTTTTTGTTTATTTATTTTTTCTTAATTACTTTTGGCGCGGGGTGCAAAAGCTATCTTTTATCTATCTTAGCTTACATATTTTTTAAAAATAAAATTCATTCATATCTTCCGGTGCCCCAAGTGCCCCAAAAATAGTTTAAAATTAAAATTTTCTTGAAAAAAAATTTTTTTTGTTTTGTTTTATTTTATTTTATTTTACTTTTTGAAATTCATTTGGCACTGGGTTGGAAAGTTGTTATTACAATACTACATAACTCTGCAACTCCCATATATTTTTTAAATCAAAATCCATTCACATCTTTGATGCACCAATTATAATTAAAAACTGAAATTTCTACAAAAAGTATTAAGAATTATAATTTACGAAAAATACTTACAAATTTTGAAAACAGTTTAATTATTAACGTATAAGGTTATAAATAGCATTAATTTTACAATAATAAGCCACATATAAATTTAAAAATCAAAGCATTAAATCATAAAAATTACAAAAATCGAACTTAGTTAGAGAAAAGTTTTACATCATTCAATTTGGAAATTTACATATTTTTAAAATTTGTAATCTTTTTTTGGTATCATAGTGTTTTATTGTATAAAATGGTGTCTCTTTTCTTGCCCAGATACAGTTTCTGATGCCTCAGACACTAGTCGAACGCATCTTTCAACCGCTTGAGTATGGCATGGATATTTTGACCATTCATTCGTTTTTACAACTTTTATCATATTCTCAGTTTCTTCGCAAGGCTCATTCATCAAAAGAGGTTTCTTAAATCGTCCAACTCGTTGCCAGTCAATAAGTTCAAAATAATCCTTCGCTTTGAAGTTTATTTGGGGTACTTTGAAAATTCTCACTTCTGGTGATTTTCTCTTTTTATTTCTAGCAAAATTAGCTTTCATATTGCTAAAGATCTGATATGATCTCCATGATCTGTGAGCATTGACAATAGCAAATTTTCAGGGAGGAAAAAAAGGTATTTCGTTGAATAACAGATAAATAAAATCTACGATCTTTCTTAAATTGGGTTCCAAATATCTAGAATATGTGATAAGTTTCCAAAAAAGACACGCTCCTTCAGTTATGGATGGCTTTGTTTTGATATGAAACCATACAGGTGCATATACCTTCATAATATATGTTGTAAGAGTAATGAGATTATCAGAAGGATTTTCTGTAGCCACTTATAACCTTAAAACTCTACACGTAGTTGTTAGCCATCTTGAGTGATAAACTGGACCAGATTTCATTAATGCCAGATCAGAACCACATTCACCACGTGATGTTGCTATGCAAATATTGCTGCTCATTGCTGAGAACTCTCCTATCTATGTTGTCTTTCACATAATAAAGTATAAAAAGTTTATTTTATACATTTAATAAAATACGATAAACGATTTCTCATCCTCTCGATCTACGTTTTACGTTAGATAAATTATTCTTTAACTGTTAATTTTACTTATATTTTTTAGCTCAAAATTTGCATGAAACTCGATTTTCAGCAAATAATTAGAAGTTTTGGGGCATTGGAAGAAATTTATCAAAGTCGAAAATTATTTGGATGCATGCTAATATACTACAAAATGCATCTTTTTTATCCCGCTGATAAAATAATTTAAAAGAAATTAAAAAAACAAAAATTATAAATTTTTATACAAATTTCATTTTTTTTACTATTTTGGGAGCACTTGGGGGCACCGGAAGATATGAATGGATTTTAATAAAAAAAAAAAAGATTGAACTAATATATATATAAGGCAACTTTCGCAACCCGCGCCAAAAATAATTTTAAAAATATTAAGAAGCAAAAAAAATTATAAAATTTATAAAAATTTCAATTTTTAACTATTTTTGAGGCGTTTGGGGCAGCGGAAGATATGAATGGATTTCAATAAAAAAACATATGTGAATTAGTCTGCACAAAAGGCAACTTTTGCACCCCACGCCGATTCGATTATCCGAATTTCGATTTTTCGATCCACCCTAGTGAGTATGGCGTAACTATTTTGACCAATCCTACGTTTTTCTACTTTTACCATGGCTTAAACATATTCCCAAAACATGTTCATCAAAAAAGGTAGTTCAAAACGTTCAACTCGTTGTCAGTTAATAACTTCATAATAATCCTTTGCTTTGAAGTGCATTTTTGGTGCTTGAAAAATCATTATTTCTCGTGTTAGTCTATTTTCATTTATGCTACAAATTTGCTTTCGTATTGCTGAAGCGCTGATAAGCCCTCAGTTTTCTGAGAACATTCACAATAACAAATTTTCAGGATGAGAAAAGAAGCTATACCGTTGAACAGCAGAATCTTCTATCTTTTTTAGATTGGGTTCCAAATTTCTAGAGAGTGGAATTTTCTCTTTTGATATGGAATCATATTGGGAATATGCGTGCATATTATGTGTTGTACGTATAATGAGATTCTCAAATGTATTATCCAAGGGCACATACAACCATAATATTCTAGCTGCAAATATCAGCCATCTTGAATGATCAACTGTAATAGTTTTTTTTTTAAATTCTATGTCAGAAGTGCATTCTCTAGGTGATATTGCTATGAAAATGCCATAAATATTGATGATCTTTTCTGAGAACCTATGTGATATGCATATTATCCACACATACTGAAGAAAAAGAAGCCACACTTAGCTGTTCGCAGGTTTTGATTACTGTACTAATTGGTGCACAAATGGCTGTAGAACCATATGTTGCTCCATATAAAGAATTTAGTAAATGTCGTAAAGGCAATTAATATGTATGAAACAAACAAATGACTACTGTAAGAGTCTATTGAGTTCAGCTCCGTCAGACAAATAACGCTTCGTTCTGCAAAATATTCACATTTGTTAAATCGCGTTAAATTACTGTAATTCCATATAATTGTATGTTATTTCAGAAAAAAATATTATTTCATTTTATGGTTTTAGCTTCTCCCATTGCAACTGAAACATGTATATCATGCTGAAATTAAGGTTCCTTTGCAAGAGTATTGGTTTTTTTATGAAGAACTTCATGCCTTTCATGGCGTGCAATTCTGTATGGTCTTTTCTTTATAGTATAAAAAATTATTTTATGTATCTAATAATAAAGAGCAATCAGTTTTTTCATCTTTTATAAAGAGTACATTTTATGCAACACAAATGTTTCTTAAACTCTTATTTTTTACTTACTTTATACTTAAATTTGCATAAAAATCGACTTTTGGCAAATATTTAGGTGTTTGTGATACCAGAAGAAATTTATCGAAGTTGAATTTTTTTATATGAATACTACTATGCTTAAAAGTTAAATTTAACACCCGGTGTTAAAAATTATTTAACCCTTTCGAGTCCGACATTTTTTCAATTTTTAGAAAAAAATCACTTTTACGTTAATAAGAATAACACTAACTACCCAAATAAATTAATTAGTGTTTAACGAATATTTCACTGTCTGAAAAAAAATGAATGATGTTGCATTCCATATTATTCAATTAATATTCATATGACAATAGGCTGGAGAGAATTTTTTAGAGGTTTTTAGAAAATATTATATTACAATAAGATTTAACGTATATTACAACTTTGTAATACATTTTGCGCTTTATTACACATGATTCTTTCAGAAAACTAAGTCTTATTTTAAATTTATAGAGTAAAATATATGTTTAAATTAAAAGAATCGCAATCGACGCAAAAAGAATTAAATAAATAATAATAATTATTATTATTACTAAATGCTTAAACTTAAATGAAATCATACTGTAATTGTATATACAGTGGCGGTCAAAAGTTTCCGGCCAGCAAATATTTTTCATTTGATTTGTAAGTATGCCCATATGAAGAGGAATCTCAAAGTGATACTTATCCATTTTATTGACTTAATAATTAGCAACTTACTTATGGAAGAACATGTAACTATCAATAAATTTAGTTGACAAAATTGAGTACAAAGGAAAAAGCATATTCTCAAAAGTTTCCGGACACCTTCGTAAGTTTGGAAAATGTGGTATTGTAATAGAAAATTACAATGGTCAACAACATTTATAATTAGTATTTTATCGTATTAGTATTTTATTACCTTTAGTAATAAATACTATGTTGAGCAACGTGACATTCATACAATCAACGGTTAAATATTGTCTATGGTATATTTTTTCCACATTTCTTGCAATTTTCGGGAAATTTTCGGCTGAGTTGGATATTTATAGTTCCGCAGACTATTTCTAACTTCTTTCCAAAGTTTTTCTATTGGATTAATGTAGAGCGCTTGGGCTGGCCATTTCAAAAACGAAATCATTTGTGCGGAAACCATTGTTTGTCGAGGCTTGCATACATTATTTATGCCGTTATCATGTTAAAAATAATAGTTATGACAAAACATTTTCCTCCGATAAGGCAGCAAAAACTCTTGCAAAATATCCTTATACATTGCATCATTCATCTTGACGAGGATTTCAAATAGCGGACCAACACCTTTTTGAATAAATTACTCCCTACATTAAAACGTGTCTTCGGCTATGCCTCATTGTAAGAAAACATACGTAGAATCATATCTTTTGCAGTTAGGTCATCGGACGTAGTGTCTGCCATCACTCCCAAAAAAGTTTGAAATTCGATTGATGAAAAAATAGAATTTTTTTCTAGTTTTCACTTGACCAGACTTTGAGTTCTTTGGAAAACGCCAGTAGGGTACATTGGTATTTTTTTTTCCTCTGAAAAAATTTTAAAACCGACTCTTCCATAAAGTTATGCATCACGTCTGCATCTTGATACGGTACATGGACTTATTTCAAAAATATTTTTATTCCGTAAATCGCGGTATATCGTAACGTCATTTTTATGCAGGCCATTAACTGTTTTTTCCCCTGATCCCTCCACAAAAATTGTCATTATGCGGGGTCTTCCGAACGTCAGAAAGTTCTGAAGGCCATCGCCATCTTTAAATAATTTTTAAATATCGTTTACAGGCTGTTTTACCGATTGATAAGTTTGTCGTAATATCTCAAGAAAATTGGCCCTTTAGCGTCAACCTGATTACTCATTTAAGAACAATAATTGTTATTTTTTTTTTTCATTTTTCTATTTAAACTATACTATTCACTTTGATTCGTTCACAAACACGACGAAAAAACACTTTACCGATAGTAAAAAACGAAGGAATGATGAGTGGCCGGAAACTTTTGCACACACGAATTTCAAATTCTGTCCCTTTCCTTGAAGTGTCTTTAGTATCCAATCAAAATGATCACGTGGTCAGATGACGTTCACAAATTTCTAACTTTTGAAACAACTGTGCTTCTTCTTCGCTGAAATTTTCAGGTAAATAAATCAAAGAAAGTAACTGGCCGGAAACTTTTGACCGCCACTGTATATATACTAACATTACTACATGTACATAATAGCAAAACTAATTTTTAAAACAAAAATGTACTTCATCAATAGACACGTACTATTAATAGTACACGAAACCCAAAATGGCGAATAAAAATTATCAAAACAAAAAAATATATAAAATTTTATAACTATTACATTATTAAATTAAATTTGTGGCATTTTTGCCACCGAAAGATATGAATGGATTTCAATTTAAAAAATGTGTAAATTAATATACAAGACAACTTTCAAGCCCTTCGCCAAAAAATTTAAAGAAATGTACATTAAAAAAATTCAAATTTTATCTAATTCTGGAGCATTTGGGGTACCGAAAATAATGAATCTTTTTAATAATTAAAAAAACATACATAAACTAGCATACATGAAAGGCACTTTGCACCCTGCGTCGATTCGATTATACACGTTTCGATTATTCCATCCACTCTACTATTCAACATAGATGCCAACACCTCTTAATTTATTCCGGAGTCTGATACAAGATGAGCATGTTTTCAACCGGAAATTTTATTTGACCAAAAATTTCATGATGAAATCAAAGATTTACATCGTAGAAAGTAAACACATTTTCTTAAATGTTTTTTCCGGTTTTTGCATGCAAATTTTTGATCAGACTCCGGAATAATTAAGAGATGTTGGCATCTATGCTATTCACGTCTCTATATGATCTCGATATGCTCTGTTAGTGCAAACGACAGAGAAAGACATCTGTACTATATCCATATTACTTACTTTTTAGCCTACGGTAATTTTACAGAGGCGTCAGGAAGCATTAGTTTCGCGAATCATATTGGGCACTGTTAAAAATCTGCAGCATTTGCTCTATATTAATTTCACCTCTTTTATAGAATATCTCTGTTCCGATTAATGCGAATGCCATATGATATAGTCATACAATCATTTTCCTAATAGCAGTGGAATGACTATGCAGCAAAAGATACATATTTTGCACAGCGTGACGAAATAATAGCACCACATTTTAGTCCCCATTCGGTCCCCATTTATGACGATAATAACGTTGTGGATATGTGGTCACATCAATTAACTCTATTACTAGTGTAATGATTTTTTTCATTTTACACAAAGCGAAAATTGAATAAAAAACATACAAAATAAGAGTTTCAAAACCCATCTATCTAAATTTTTAAAAAATCATATTTTCCTGTATCAATCTATTCTATTTACGTACCTGCATTGAAATAATGCGACTATATTTAAGAAAAATTGTTTGTCGTGCCTTTTTTGAAATTCCAAAGTCTTGGTTTACAATGAAAATCAACGGACAAAATCCAAGGTTTTTCCCATGTCTAAAAATTTTATTTTCTCATTAAGGCGAGTTTTAAAATTCATGTACTCATATATTAATACACTGCTCAAAACAATTAAAGGATATTGCAGTTTTAGGTGGATTTTGTATCTGGGAAACGTTTTAGCTGATTGATACTCTCTTAAAACGAAAAAGCTAAAATAACTCAACTTGAGCTGAAATCCACTCATCTGCCTACTTGAAAGGAACCTTCTCATCAAGAGTTGAAACAACTCGAGTGAATGAGTGATTTGTAATTAAGTGATTAGTACTTGAGTGATTTGTAATTAAGTCATACTTGAGTGAAATGAAGTCCTTTAAGACTAAATAGAGTAGCAATTGAGTTACCTGCAGCCAACTCGAATTCGAGTGAAATGAAATAATTTAAGGCTAAATTCAGTAGCACTTGAGTGATTTATATCAATTCAAACTGGGGTGTAATGTAGTCATTTCTGATTTATTCTAGTAATTCTTCAGCGATTCATAACCACTTCATACATAGCTGAAAGCAACTCATTTAAGAATTAATCCAACAACTCTGGAGTTATTTTGAATAAATTCAATTTTAAGAAAAGCAAATTCACTCAATTTCAAAACCTTCAAGTGATTTCTAATCAGCTGACTAATTAAAATTACATCATTTAAAATGAAATTCAGTAATCTTTGATTGGATTTTATCAATAAAATTCAATATAACATAGAATTCTTACTACATTGTCAAGTTTCACAGTTCAATTCTTATAACTGTTAAATTATATCAGGTTTAAATTTCTTTTTATTGACATTAGAATATATATGAATTTAAAAAAAATGTGACAGGTTCTCTGATCTTACTTCCATGTCTTTATCTGTAATGTATCATGAAAACAAATTCTTTTTTTTTAACTTATTGAGGGAAATTGCTTCCTATGTCAATTAAATAGCTAAAAAGAAGACTGGATCATTATACAAAACTAGTGAAAAATGCTCCAAGGAGCAGTGCAAAAGCAGAATATGATTTTAATTGAGCATTAAAAAGTAATGGACAAGTGCTTCTGTTAATTACTGAGCATGAGGAAGGATAAGGGATCCCTTCTTGGCTACAACTCACTTCAATGCCAACTTTGAAAAAATCATATTTGCGCTTTTTCCATATAAAAGAAATTTGCGTTTCTTTAGTAGAATTTTCCACCGTGCTTTAGATGTTAACCAAGGGTGTAGTCATAAAAATAACATAAGATATATGCTCTAAGCAGAGGGATATTCTAGAATGTGTATACTATAAGCTGTCTTGAAAAACAGAGGGTATATGGTGTTCTATTAAAAAGTCCAGAAGGTGTGCGGCGTATAGCCTGTACTACATCTCTGATGTTAACTGCACTGTTCACTCTGCACTATACTACAAATCAATTTTCTGTGCAATTATACACTTAGGGTATGCTTGGTGGCAGTGCATGAATGTGATACCTGCAGGAACTAGGTATCTGGCATTATGTCGCCTTCCTTTACATTTATGTCTAATTAAGCTGCATCTTTAATGGTTACGTCTTTACACTATACATTTTTATAGTAACTGCGACTGATTTGTTTTCACGAAAAAAGCGCAAATATGATTTTTTCAAAGTTGGCATTGAAGTGAGTTGTAGCCAAGAAGGGATCCCTTATCCTTCCTCATGCTCAGTAATTAACAGAAGCACTTGTCCATTACTTTTTAATGCTCAATAAAAATCACATTCTGCTTTTGCACTGCTCCTTGGAGCATTTTTCACTAGTCCTTCTATTTTTCCATATTCCATAGGGATACTGCGCAACTTGTTTTGTATTTTATATATAGAAAACAAAATCTTATTTGTATTGAAATTAAAAAAGGCTACATACTCTAATACTCTGGTGTTACAAATTAAAAAAAAAAATTTAAACTGGTTTTTCTATACCAAAATTCTACGGTGGTTTTCAAAAAAAAAAAAAAAAAAAAATCAGTTTTTTACTAAAGTGAATAAAATAATAAATTCTTTCAAAGAATAGATTTTTCATTCAAATATCCATTATTTTTGCCAAAAACAGGAACTTTTTTTATGCAAGAGTAAAGTTTGATACAAAAACCATGCTTCTTTGTTTTCTTAATCCGTATTTATTACGGACTTATTAAAAACGTACTCCACCGCTTTTATAGGAAACGATTGCTTTACTGTGTTATGGAGCATTCTCATTGGCCATAAAGAGACATTCTATAAAAGCTGTGGAGTGACTCTGCAACAAATGGGTCAAATTTTTAACAGTGCACTGTTAAAAATCTGCTGCATTTTGCTGCAACGTCCTCCACCACTTGTATATATCTCTATTCCAACCAATGAGAAAGCGCCATTTCACGGCCAAGTAACCGTTTTCTATACAAGCAGGGGAGTGCGTTGCAGCAAAATGCAGCAGATTTTTAACAGTGTGCATATCCTTGGCGCTATAGTTTACAGGAGTGGTACATTGTTCAAAATTTGAAACTTTTGCTGCATCGCCACTCCATCGCTTTGATAGAATAACTCTATTTTGATCGATGAGAATCCTCGATAATGCATTTAAGTAATCGTTTTCTACTTATCTACTATATCGTTTCCGTATATTTATTTTTTCAATCAGCATCAAGGTGCGCACTTTATTAGAAGACGCGCTCTATTAGAGGGCGCATTCTATTAGAATAAATACGGTATATACTTATAGTAAATACACTTTGTTAAAGTACAGGGCCCCAATATTTGACAGGTATGCCAGGCATTTTTGCCATTGATGCCATTGTGCTAAAAGCAAAATATAAATAAATGAAAAAAATGGATAAAATATAAATTTGGTATGGTGCAAAAAATTGCCTAATTTAAAATTAAAAATCAAATTTAACAGCCACCAGGGCTAGACACCGTGCATAATTATTCAGTAAATGATTCATTAACACTAGAACGCCCGGAAATTCTACTCAAGTTTGAAAATAATATTTCTCACCAGAATTTTTATTCAAAATATTTAATTGATTTATTTAACGTAAATTTGCGTGGATTAGATTTAAATTATTTCAAGAAAATTTTTCTGGTTCGAATTGAAATTTAGTTACATGATTGGAGTCGAATCGACTCCATCCGGGCGTTCTAGTGTTAAAAAATGACAAAAATCAGCATGTCAAAAATTTCAAAAAAATTAATAATTCGTTAAAAAATTAAGTTAAAAATAAAAGAAAAAAAAGCATTCTGTATTTTTTTATGCTTAATCGAATGGTGTAACTGGTTTTTCTCTCCGATGATCACAAGTACCTTAGATTGATGACTGCCATTCTTTTATTTCATCTTGTAAAAAAACTGTTTAACGTAAAGCTATGAATTTTTGCAGGATTAATTAGCATCGCAAAACCTTTAAAATAAACTTTACCGCAACATTCTATCTGCAATAGAACGTTAGATATATCCATTTATGACCAAGTTTGGAAAATACGCAATTTCAGAAAAACCGCCCAGCGAAATAACGTTTTCTCGATGACTACCCCGGGATAAAAAGTTTGTCTTTTGTTTAAAAAAAAATTAAGTTTTTATCTTTAGTAGTATTCGAGAAAAGTGCTGTGACACAAAATTTTTGTCCGATTTTCAGAATACTCTACAGTACACCTACAGTATGCCATAAAAAAATAATTTTTGTGCTATGTTGTGCTTCTTGGTCAGACGAACATTTAAAAAAAAAATCATCAAAATTGGATAAGTATTTAGTTAGTTATTGCAAAAAGAAAAATTGAAAAATCCGTGTGCACCATCGCTCAATCATATTATTGTAGCGCGCTGCCGCGCGCACAATGATTCCATAGAACTTGAATGAATTTTTCATTGTTTTTTTCTGAAATCAGAAATTGTTTGCATCAGTATTTTTTTTTGTTCAAAATCAAAAGTACATATATTTATTAAATTAAAAATAATACTGATGATCTCAAAATTACAAATTCTAAAAGAATATTCAGCAACCAATAAGCCCCTAATTATTTGAAGGCAGCTTATAACCACAGTTTGTTATTTTCTCGATGGAAAAAACTTATCAATGCAAATTGCCTAAATTTGCATAACTGTACAACAGTAATCGAATCACAATGTACAAAATGTTTCCTTCAGGAAGAAGGATCAGTCAGCTTCTGATACTGTGATGCTATGGGATTTTTCCTTTCTTTTCTCTGACGTTTTCAAGTTTGCATTTTCCAATGATACTCTTAGCTTCCGATGCAATCATAATGTTTTCGATTAGCTTTCTTATTTAATAGTAAATAATTATTTTTTGATTCAAAATTTGTGATTTACAAGTAAATAAGAACTACAATTATATAAACCAATCTTAGGCATCTTACAAAAAAATGTCGAAAAAATATCTATAACAAACTTGAAAACAGCAAAGGACCCAATGTCAGAACACCAGTCACTAAAAAAGATCCAGAAGGGGATAATGTTAATCCTATGCAGAAATTTTCAAATATTTTGTTCAAATTTCACTCTTTTTGTGTGTGTGTGTGGGGGGGGAGGCGGGGATAAGATAGTTGAAGATTATTTGTATGTGGACTAGTTTTTACTTTTGCGATTTTGGTTAGTTTATATATATTAATATAGATTTCTGAAAAGAAAGTATTTTTTAAAATATACCTAAATCAAAAAAGCAAAAAGTAGTCAGTACACAGATTGTCCTCAACTTCAACCTCCCCACATAGCTAGCGGAAGGCTTAAGTGAAACCAAAAATATATCTAAATGGAAAAACATCAACCCATGATACTGTGTTGTAATTATTAGATTTAAATCTTACTATTTCTTAAACTGACTAACTTTCAAATTGTTTAGCTTGAAATCAGAGTTGGCTTTGAAATCTTTGACATCCATTAACTTATCTATAGCTTTTACAAAAGTACATTGCACTTGGGAGGTGGGGTAGAAAAATGCCATTAAAATTTTTCTTTTAAACTGTTAGGTAAATATTTTTTTTTCTTTTTAAATTCTAGAAGGTTGAAATAAAATGTGCTCATTTATGCTTTCCCACCCTTTAAGCAATATATATATGGAAAAAAAAATTACATGTATTGCACTATTTAGCATAGATCTTTAAATGCAAATTAAATTTAAAATGGCATTTTACCAATAGACATACAAATGTGTCTTGTTATGCAACTTAAGGCTTTTTATTCATTTTTCATATACACAACGTGCATTTTCATTTGATTTGAAATCATACATTGGCAAAAATACTAAAACTTGAATAGCTAGAATTTTGGTAATGGATTATTATTTTATTTGATGCCAGTTTATGAAGAACTTTTCACTAAATATTGTAGCATAAATAACCGAGAAATGAGTTTATTGACTCAAACAATGCATAACTTAATTCATCATATCATTAAAAACATTAATTTAAACTTGAACTTATGCTCAACAATAACTGTTTAGAAGGAACATGTGCTGAATAGATAAACACCAACCCATTAGGTACCGAATTCTAATTATTTCTTGTTAATTTTTGATTTTATTCAATGTTTCTCAAATAGACTAACTTTTAAAGAAATATAAAACTTTAAAATGGGATAAGATTGCAGCTTTTTAAGTCAACAGCAAGAACCAAATGTGCAATTTAGAATGTTGTCAGAAAAAAAGTATACACATTATTTACAAAGAATTTTATTTATCAAAAAACATTTTATTTAAGAAAAAGAAAATAAACTTAACATTAATTGATAACAATTCTTTTCAACAACAGATGAACAAGTTTCAAAGAACTCTAACCGGATCTTTATAACTATCCAGAAAAGATAAGGGAAATTTTTTTTTTTTTGCATTAAACATTGAAGTCTAATGACCCTTATGTAATTTGTCCAACATTTTCTTGTCTAAGGCAAAAGTTCTCCATTGAAGATCTTTGAAAGATTAAATAGGGTTGTTCAATTTGACGCTTCACAGTGGAATTGTGCTTTTCCATGAGATCACTATTTTCCTGTATTAAAAGAAAATATTGAAATTAAGTTAATTGCAATAATTGTAATGTTAAGAAGTGATTATGAAATATTAAAACATTTTGCAGTTTTCAGATTTAAAGTATTTTACAAGTTTCCCATGCATGGTCTGAACAAAAAATAAACCAAATACATTATAATAAAACAAATTTAATAGAATAAATAAGTACACTAAAAATTTTAGCTTTATAAAAATTACACCACTGACAATTCAACCAAACTGTGAATAAAATGGAAAATGAAACCTGTGTGATCACACTTATTTGCTTGTTTCTGTTCCTTTTGATAAAATCTTAAAATAATTTGTAAATACCCTACCCACTCGGGTTACATCGTTTAGTGCATGTGTATAACTATTTTTTACAAAATTTAACAAGCAAATTAGGAAATATGTTCTAAAAGCAACGTGTTTGAATAGTTTTCATTATTTTTTATTTCTCTGGAACAATGAAAGTAATGCGACTGCCACTGTTTTGAAGAAATTTCATAAGTTTTAAAATTAAAAATAAATTGTAAAAAAAAGTATATAAAATGGCTAAAATGGACACATCTACATATGAACAGTTTTCATTAAAAAATATAATTATCAAAATCGGTCAAGTAAAAATATCAAGGCTGATGGCTAAGCCTGGTCTTTTAAATGCATATGTTTACTCATATAAAAATATAGTACCAAATAGACCGAGCCTTTTGTTAAAGTCTTATTTAATGTAGTTCGGCTTTTGTATGTAAAGATATATTGATATTCTAATGTACCATAACTGTAAAATTTATATACAAAGGTGTTTCCGATGACAGTACAAAATTTTAGAAATTCCAGAACTAAATAATTAATTCTTTACTTTTCAGACATTTTTGAATTAGCTCACCACAGGTGATAAATCGTCAAACATTCTCTGTAACTCGTATAAGATAAAAACAAAACAATGGCCAACAAATGCTCACCAAAATATGCCAAAGCACATTGAAATTGCAACAATGAAACATTTTAAAAACTTAAATGTAAGAAATAAAATATTATAAATGAAAAATGTGAACAGTACTATTAAAATATAATATAATGAATAATTTGCGACTGTATGCATATATAGAGATATCAATTTCAATATCCCTAAAAGCTTAAAAATGTTTCATTTTTTATTTCCTGCTTAATTCCTTTAAAAAAACAAAAATTATATATTTTTTAGATAAATTAGTTTTCTAGAGCTTTCTATCAAGCTTTAAAATAAGAAAAAGAGGAACTGCACTGGGAAGATTTGAAGAAAAAATAACATTAAATAAAAAATTTAGATGGTATTTTCAAGATGACCATTGAATGCAGAAGTGTGTTCAGAAAAACTATTACTTTTTAGCCTCCGATGCTATACTTTTTTTCAACCAACAAATACATTGTTGTCATTAAAAAGTAAATTACAACTAATCATAAACCAACCGCAAAACAAAGTAAGTGTATGGTGTATCATTGTACAGATAAATACATAAATTTATTGTAATTTTTTTAACTTCTAAACAACATTGCATATTTTTAATTTCTGAGCCGTCAAAAATGGGGGAAAAGCACTTTTAAATGCAATTTGTTTGAAAACTGCATATCAATTTATTAATTAGAGATGTTAATTTATTTGTAATTTGTAATGTCATTTACATAATGGTAGTGAGCGAAGAACTCCATTTCTGATGAAAAGGAAAAGTAAAATAGCAAATTACTACCTATTTTTGTTGCTATTTTCTCAGACCAACAGAAAACAGTCAGATGGTGCAATCCCAAAATTTTTTATCTCTTACAAGACATTATCAGAATTAGAACCGTACCAAGTACTAGGTAAATACTCGTTACTCGGCCAATACTGAGTAGTTGTAAGAATTTTATTTTAAAAGCATATAAATTTATAACTAATCTGTAAAAAGTTATTCGAATATCAATGTATAATACATGCAGTAATTCATAAAACTATTTACTCGTTATTTAACAACATGTCTGCAAAATATAGAAAAAATTAAGAACAAAAACCCTCATAACATTTCACATTTATACAAATAAAAATAAATACTTTTTTGATATATAGAAAAACAGAAAAGACTTATTTTGGATAAAGAAATTGAAAATACAATAAATGCAATAAAAGATTAATAATTAAATTTATTATATTTCAAATTACAGTGCAAAAACACCAAATGTTCTACATTATCAGTACACAGGGCAATTCTTTTACTACTATAAATTTGGCCTGCTTCTGAAAATATACATTCAGAATAAACAGTTGTTGAAGGTGCACATATGAATTTTTTTTGCAAAGTTGCACATAATCAAAAAAGTTTTTTTTTTTACCCCTACTGTGCAAATGAAGTGTCAGTTTTACATAAGTCTTATGTTAAGAAAGCATATATCTCTTTTTGTACCAATTCTTCATTGAGAAATTTGAAACTATACTGGCCGCAAGAAAAATCGGCATTTCAAGGCCAAATGTCCCCTTCGCGATGGTCACTCTCAGCCTTTATCTCACACTTGTAACTATGGTAACCCCCAGTCACATGACCAATTAACCGCTCTTTTTTTTCTCCACCCCATTTGAGAGTTACAGTTGATCAGTATTACTTTGCTCTATGTTTAATTACGTTTCTTTCTTTCATTTTCTCTCCTTTTTGCTTCCTTTTTTTTAATTATGGCAACCAGTCCTGATATCAGAAAACAGTCTAAGAAAGTTATTTATAATGTATATAATTATTTAAAAGAACTTGTTGCTTCCAATCCTGGTAAGATGTGTTTATGCAAACACAAGAAGCAACATCTAAAGCATGTGGCATATCTCTTCGCACAGTTAAAAAAAAATCATATTAAAACATAATTGAAAATATACATACCCCCCTCCCTAGAGGTCTGTAACTGGCCCGGCAGAATGGTTCCAAATTTTCTAACGTGCCTGCAGAATTAGAATAATTTTTTCAATGTGCCGGGCCAATAAGCAAAATAAACAAGCCGTACAGGGCGGGCCGATAAAAAAATTTACCAGGCCTACTGGCCCTAATAGAGATTAAGTTGGGCCTGAAAATCCCGACCCGTGCAGATCAATCACTACCCCTTCCGCACGGAAGATTTCGAGGCAAATGAAGCAGAATATTTTAATTAACATCTCTCTCTCGTCTTTTATTTATTTTGCTTATTGTTTTTGTGTTAAGGGTGATAATCAGTGAGAGCTCAAATTCCCAGATTCAAATCTGAATAAACAGTGGACTCTTTCTATTCCGAACACTCATGGGACCGACCAAAAATGTTCAGATTTTGGGGTTGTTCAGTATAGAGGGAGAATAGGAAATGCATTACTACTACTACTATGTACTGAATTTACAGTCGATATAAAATATTTAGCATGGTAAATGATACCATTATGCAATGCCAACTAAATTTAGTCAGTTTTGTACTGTACCATCTCATTTTTTTTTAATTAAATTTTTTTTACAAAACATACATTTACACTACAATATACCTCTTGAAAGCATAATTAGTGCATTACTTAATTAAACGAATAATTTTAGTCTTTTTTTTGCATTGTACGTGCTCATGCAATGTACATGTTATCTGGCTGTTTAAGATGTGGAAAAGCTTTCAGGTGATGTTCAGACACATGGTTCAACAGTCTTGAATGGATCTCTTAATCATATTGCTTGAATGTAATCATTATTTGCCTTATTTCATCAGTCTCTTCTAGTTCTGCTTCTCCTGCACTTTCCTCTTCAACAACGTTGTTCTTGCAAACTATGAAGATTTCATCGGTTTCAATATAAGCTACAGATTCTGTTTCAGTATGAAGCTACTGAAGAATTTATCCCAAGTCACTCACAGCTATTGCTGCTTGGTCCTCTATTCTTGTTTGACCATTCTCATCCAACTTTATAGAAGCATTTTTGGATGGTGTAGGAGGTTGTTTCATTTAATGCCATTGATATCCAATCCAGCATCCACAATGTTGACCTTCTGCCGAATTTGCCGCCTTCATCATCAGGGACAATTTCTTCAGAAAATGGATTTGGTAGTAAGTTTTAATGGTCTTGATTACTCTTTGATCCAGTAATTGGATTATAGAAGTACAGTTTGGCAACAGGGAATTCAAGGTTATATTGCTCAGCTGCATGTTTGCAAGTGATCTGGTATTAACAAACAACAATTTTTTTCTTCATTTCTCTCTTCTTTATCTCATTAATTCTCCTGAACCACTATGCGAAAATTGTGAACATCATCTACACTTTCCAATTGGGTTTATAGTGTGCAGGCAATGATGCGATCTTCACACTTTTTAAACGTTTTTCGATCACAAGTGATTTGAGATTCTCATCCATAAAACTGGTACAGAGCATAATGGTAAACCTTTCTTTTAACATTTTTCCAATTATGCAATTTCCGCTTCTTTTTGCTTGAGTTTCATTTGGAAGAGCTGTGAAAAACAGATCGGTTTCGTCAGCATTGAAAATGTTTGCTGTATCGAAATCCTACGTTATGTTCAGAAATTTTATTTTCTATTCTTCCACAGTGCTGATATTTACACTTGCAGCTTCATCGTTGATTATTTAGAATTCAATGTTATGTTAAATTTTGAAATGAGTCAACAATCATTCCAATGCCTTTAATTCTGCAATTTTCTGCTTTTCTAAAAAATCCTAAGTAGGAGTCCAGTGACAGGATGATACTTTGTTCTCATTTGACAAAAAATCTTCCAACATTAATGTTTCTGTTCTTTTTTCCTGCTTTCTATTTTACAATTCTATACTTATTTGAGTTCATTAAACCTTTTCATTCTTCTGCAACAAATTCTGCTGAATTTCTATGATGCAGGAATTTCGTGAATTCCGATTCTAAACACATGTTCAGTTTAGAGAGGGGGATCGAAAGTAGCGTTCATAATAGTGGGGTGTTTAAAATACAGAGAGTTTACTTATGTTAATTCAATGGAGTTTCGCCGGGACCATCGAAATTCATTCTTAATACCGGGGTGTTCAGATAGAGAAAATCCACTGTATTTATTGCCCGCAAAATTCATGAAAACATTTTCTTTCATCCTTAAAAATTTAAGACAAGATTTTTCTTACTCAGATTTTAAAGTATGAAAGAGTTATTTCAAATTTTTTTTAGAAAAAAAAACAGTTAATAGCATGTATTTACCCACGCTCGAGAGAGATTTCAAGGAAAATAAAGCTGAATGTAATATGGATTTTAATGATACCCCCGCCTCCAAACACACACCCCAAAGAGAAGGAGTTATCTGACACTCATATTAAAATTATTATAAAGAATAATTTTAAAGTGGTATGAATTGGTTGAACCATGTTTAAACCCCTCCATTATTATTTATTCATTGTTTTTGTTTTAAGGATGTTGGTCAAGGAGGGCTCAAATTCCCGGATTTAAATCTGAATGTATTGATCGCTAAATTCATAAAACATTTTCATAATTAAAAATTTAGTTTTTCTGACTTAGATTTCTATAAATGAAGGAGCTATTTTAATTTGTATTTTGCTTCTTATACAAATTTCAATTGATTTTTATTCTTTTATTATATGCAATTTTTTTTTCAGAAAAATCTGTGAATTTGCTATTTTATATCCAGGGATGTAGTGGAGGGCATATGTTGGTACACGCTGTATGTCTTCCGGATTTTTTAAAGAAGGTCTGCATACCTTCTATTTCTCAAATAAACCATTAGTGTATACCCTATCTATGAACATTCATGATATAGCATATATGCCCTACTTATATCGTATACTTTTTTTTTTTTTTTTTTTTTTTTTTTTTTTTAACGACTAGATTACTGTTTATATCGATAATTGGGTCATGACTGAGACGGAAATGTGATAACAAGACAGCAACACAGTATAATGTAAATTATAAAAACATAAAATGCATATTATATATATATATATATATATATATATATATGGCGGGGAGGGGTTTTTTTGCACTTAAAATAGTAGGAAACTTCATGAATATACGAATGTTGAAAACATTGTATGTCCTAAAAAATCACAAATAATTTAAACTTATAATTAATTTAAATCAACAATTAAGTTACAATTACAAATTATTAATTGAATTTAGAAGAATAATTGTGTCACCAATCTGTTGTCAAAAAATCTAACCATATTTCTTGCTATAGACTTATAAAACAAGTGTTATAAAACCAGCGAAACAACCGCTTTTTCTTAATATAAGAAAATTCAGTTGGTGTGCGGGAAAAAGAGTCTTCGAATACTGCATAACTCATACTTTTGCACGGATTGTTTAGTGAAAGTGCAATGGAAAAAAATGGAACAAGGAACTGGCTTCCTCTGATACTTACTCTGATACAGATTTTTTTTTTTTTTTTTTTTTTCAGAACCGAATAAATGTTACCAAATCATTTATTTGATGTAAACAGTGCCTTGATTTGTGTTGTGTGTGTTATAGGAATAGCTTCAATAATTATTAAAAATTTAAATACATAATTAAATGCTACATAAGAAATATGTTTAAATTTATTTTAAAATTTCATACTGAATTACTTAAAAGTTATATTTTGCTTGCTTCATTTTAAATACAGATGTAAACTATAATGTTTTTTTTAGAGTAATCGTTAAGAATATGCCTTGCTAAAATTTTCAAGATCATTCCACAATTTCGGCTTCTCATTTAAGTTAATAGAGATAATTTTTTTATTTACAATTATAAATATAACCACAAACTTAATTAAACAATATTATTAGAAATAGAATAATAAATTTATATTGTACCAGAAAACTCCCTTTAGACAGACTGTAACTGATATCTTTATTCTCTATATTTTTTTTTCTGTTTATACAATAAATAATAAAGAAACATTAATTAAATGTTATGTATATCAATGCTTAACATTTTAATCTCAAATGTTTAAGACTGTAACATGTGCTAAAAAATAATAGAAAATTTAATCTGTTTTGGAATATTCCATGCATCAGTTGTTTTTGCTGTCTGCAGAAAAAAAATAAAATTAAAATTTACCTAGCAAAAAAAAAGGAGTAAAATTTTAGTGGCACCTCATACAGTTGTTACTTGTGTGGAAAATATAGCTTGTTATGTTGTTTTGGGTGGATTACAAAGTTTTTCCATCTTACTTTGAACTTCACTTTTTCACATCTTGTATTATGTAGATATTTTTAGATTCGATTCTTTAAAATCAGAATTATTCTAAAATATGGTATTCATAACTTTAAAAATTTGCCTGCATAACACAAGCAAAATTTAAATTTTACTTCATATTAATTGATTTTAATGATCTGATTTCTTATCATATGCTAAAGTTCTAATCTAATCTTATGTTGCATACTTTTAATATATCTTTTATTTTCAATTGTGTTTATACATTTTAATGTTCTAAACATTTAACTGTTGAAATTGATCATCATTACAAAACTATAAAAATATTTTGTTTTATAATATAACTATCATTTTCAAATCTTGACTTTTTTTTTCTTTTTTTTATGGCGATAAAATCTCTTGAAAGTAACTTTCAGATAGGTGTTTATGTTTTTGAAAATGGCATTTTTGGAAAAGTGTGTTAAATTTAGCACCAATTTCATTCTGCAAATCACAGACATATCTGTTTCTATCCTGTTTGTATTCATAAAAGGTGCAGAAATGAAATATCTGGAATTAGTTATTTAAATAAAAGAGGAAGTAATTATAAAATGTCTGATCTAAAATAGTAGCAAAATTGTGTTGAAGATAATTATAAGTTTGTCAATTTATTTTTAATCCCTGAACTGTTCTTAGCACTAAAAGTTGCTACAATTTATAAATTATGAAATAAATTTTGAAGTTCAAATATTCACAACCTGAGTTCTATGATTGTTGATTCATTTACGAAATTAATTTGTCTTGTATGATTATGTACTATATATATGAATATAAAGCAGGGTTGTTAAATACCCGTTTTTTTTTTTTCAGAATAAACCCAACCCACTGTGTTTTTTCAGGATTTTTGGGGTTTTATCAGGTTTTTTCAGGGTTTTGGGGGTTATGGGAGGTGGTTCAGAATGCTTGAAAAAAATGTAATTATTACTAAATTTAAAGTAGCTAATTGATTACAAATATATATAAATCAATGACAGTAATCACAATTATGCTTTGCTTTTAGATAAATTGATTATTAGTAATAATTTATAAAGTATTTTTTATTATTACTAAATAATAGAATAAGTTAAGTAATTCTACATGTCTACATAATTAAATTAGGATTCTAAGCATATATGGTATTTTGTTATGAGTTTCTATTGTAAACATAGAACGGATTACACATCAAAGTATTTTTTTAATGGGAAAAAAATTGTGTTACTTACACATAATTCGGACATTTCTTTTCTTTGGGGTGAGGGGTGGTGGTTATAAACTTTATGAGTGGTGTACTGATATTAAAAAATATATTATATATGTAATATAAATACATTTTATGTGTAATTTAAAGTTGAAATTTTGAAAAAACCCACTTGGGTTTTTTCAGAAAAAACCCACCCGGGTCTTTTGGGCTGGGCAAAATCATAACAACCCTGATATAAAGTACTTTTCAAATGTATAAATAGGTTGATAGTTTAATATTAAAAAACCCATTAAACATTTTGATAGTAAAATATCTCATTGTTCAAGCATATGAAAGAGAATTTCGTAAATGATTAAGCAAAATAATTGAGTAATAAGGGGGGCCTCCTGTATGATGCAAGCTTCCACTAACTCCAAGTCTTAAGCGGGCCCTGCTTTCAACATTTATTTTCCAATGCATAATCTTACTCCATGGGAGGGGGAGGGGACCATCAGAGGAATAAATTGGGCAAACCGTTAACTGGTGTCACTAGAAGGAAATTGTGGTTAATTGAACAATTTTTTAGAACGTAAATAAAAAGATATGCAACAGATAAAGCAATAAATTTAAACAATGAGATTATGAGGGATGAAAAATACATTTTACAGTGCTGTTTATTATGGCAAATTTTCACAAGATATAATCTTGGTTCAAACTATGTCTAGAAACGAAATTTTATGTCATTTGGATAATAAGTTTTTGAATCAAACACTTAAAATTTAGAGCTTCTAATGTTAATTATATTTTCATATTGGTATAATTATCTCCTGAAATTATAATTAAATGTGAATTTTTTTGTGGGATTATGGTGCCTCACTTAAGATTAATTTAGATTAATTTAGTTTTAAACAAAGCTTAAAACTAAATTCAGTTCCTCGTGATCATACATCAACCTTGAATACTTCCTACATTTATGTGCTGAGCAAATTATCAAAAGTGATCATGATATATTGCTAAGGGGCAGTGCATCCTAATGTTATCACTTTACAGGGAGGCAATAATATAAGACATTTCTAAAAGGGAGGGAATTTGCTTTTTGATAGTTGTTTTTGATTTAGCCAAACTTTTGTTTTTTCAGTAACATTTTATAACATTTAAATAGTCTGTTAGATTTATTATACCTTTTGTGAAAATACAAAGCTATTATTGAAGTCAGTGGCGTAGCTAAGGGGGGGGCGTCCGCCCCGGGCGCCGAGGCCTAGGGGCGCCAAATTGAAAGAAATTGTTATATATCTATATTGGGGTGGATGCGCAAAATTTCTTGCTGGCCCCGGGCGCCAAAAAACATAGCTACGCTACTGATTGAAGTCATTAAAAGTTTATAAATTAATATCATTATAGTCAGCGTTCGAACTTTTTGGTGGTCTGCTGGTCTGAGACCACCGATAATTCAATTGGATGACTAATTTGAAAAATTTAGTGGTCCGCAGGACCAGTGTCTCTTTTGAGGCCCTGAGAAAACTGCAACCGATTGCACATAAGATTTTTTTTTTATTACTAGTTACAATTCCACCACTCTGGCTACAATCTGGAGAAAAATTGGACAAAATTTGCTGTCAGTTGAAAAAGTAATGGCAAATAAAATATCTAACTAATCAGTGGCGTAGCTAAGGGGGGGGGGAGCGTCCACCACGGGCGCAAAGGCCTAGGGGCGCCAAATTGAGAAAAATTGTTATATATCTATATTGGGTTGGGGGCGCAAAATTTCTTGCTGGCCCCAGGCGCCAAAAAACATAGCTATGCTACTGTAACTAATAATTTGACAGTTTTTCTTTACGTACTGTTTATTAAACTTTTAGCAAATTATAATTTTACACTTTATTATGCTGAAAATTATCAAAGTGAGATTGGTTTATTTTTCAGGGAGGGGGGGGGGAGGAGGCCACTCAAAGTGTTAAAATTATTTAATAGAATTTTATGCAATGGACCAGTGATGATGTCTGCGGACCAGTAAATTCTCATGCTTTACTGGTCCTTGGGACCAGCGACTTTTTTTAGGATTTCTAACGCTCATAGTATAAAATCATTTCATTCCAAAATTTAAAATTCTCCCAATGTTTGACATTCCAGTTCTCCTGCCGCATAACACATTGTTAGAGAAGTCAGGAGCATAAAATTTGGGAAATGATACTCGCTTTTACCAGTATAGAAAGTAAATATTTGTTTACATTTTGTTAATAAATCCTCATTTAAACCTACCCAAAAGCAAGTGCAAGAAAACATTATTACTTTTAAATGTATTATGTAACAATAATGTAGCTAAATACTTTAAATATTAAACAATTATAATACAGATCATGCATGCAAAAATTATGCTCAATAGCAATGTAAAGCATTGCCAAACAAAAAAGTAACACAAGGGACAAAAAAGTAACAAAGTGCACACATGTTCAACGCTAAGAATGCAAAAGTCTTAGAAATGAGTTTATATGCATACACTATAGTTTTTTTTTCTTAAATGCAGCAACAGGTAGATCAAAATACAAGAACTGTTTGTTTTTCATTTTTATATAGGGTTTTCAATCCCTTAACAACATTGGCAAAATTGAGAAATAGGAGTATGTATTCAAAAATAAGCACTTCTAAGTAGCCTGAATATATATAAACCAGTGCATGTTTTCACCAAAAAACACTGAATACAACATGTGAATTTAATATTTTGATAAATCTCTATAAATATAGATGTAATAATTGCATAACTTCATTCTTTAAAACTTTTATACTACAAGGCAGTTAAATGAACTAAGTATTTACATTATAAGAAAACTTTTACTTCGCTTGACATACCAATTTATTTCAAGCTATGATGTTGTTATGTACGGAACGTATCAGTATGACCATAATTGTTTATTAGAAAGAGAAAGGAAATATATTTTAAAAGATAGCATAATGCAAATAAAATACTTTCATAGTACTTACTTCGTAAAATGTCGGCATCTTAAAGAATCTTGTGCAAATAGCATTAATCACGAACATGAACATTTATGGAAAATTAGCGTGAGCGTCGGGAGTCCTCCATCTTGCAAGTCAATGGGTGACGTCAGCAGCGACGGCGGGAGCATATCAGGCGGGAAAGTTTGGTTTCTTCTCGAGTTGAGCTGCTTAGCGTCCGATTTTTGTGAGTGCATTAGAAATAGAAGAATCCAAATCAAGATGAGTGGACCGCCCAAAAATCAACTCATTCACGATCCAGTAAATTAGAACTCTTTCTTGAGAAGCCAAATCCACTCTTTCGTTTTAAGAGAGTACATGGTTGACAGACATAGTAGGTTATATGAGAGTAAATTACACATGTTTGGCTGAAAAAAATGCATTTTATTGCGCATTTGTGTACAAAAGGAAAAAACACAATTTGTGCATATGAGAAAAAAGAATAAGAAAAGGTGTTTTCTTAAAGAAAATCATTTTCAGTAGGGGGTATAGTTTCCACGGACGGCCAGCAACGTTGAACACCTTTGAGGCATGGACGCAATGACGCTATTAATAACGAGTTGGGGTATTCTGCCCCACTCTTCCAGAAGAGCTCTTTCCAGTTCTTATAGAGTCTGTGGGGGTTGTTGGCGGCCAGAAACTCGTCTTCCTAGAGCGTCCCAAACGTGCTCGATTGGATTCATGTCTAAATAACACGCTGGCCATTCCATTCGAACGATTCCTTCCTCGAAAAGGTAATCCTCCACCAGGTTTGCACGATGTGGCCTGCAGTTACCGTTCCTTAAAATGAAGTTATCTCCGATTGCTGCAGCGTAAGGGACTACAATAGGTCTGAGGATCTCCTCCCTATATCGGCGACCAGTCAGAGCTCCATCTTGAATGATGTAGAGGTCAGTGCGCCCGTCAATATAGATGCCACCATACACCAACACTCCTCCACCGCCAAATCTGACACTTTCGTGCACGAACGCAGGATTATTCCTACTGCCACGGTCCCTCCAGATGAAAATACGCCTATTATCCGGATGCACAGAAAAACGGGACTCGTCAGAAAACAGAATATTGCTCCATTCATTTCTCCTCCAGTTGACATGCTCGGTTGCCCACTCACTGCGGTCGCGACGATGCCTTGATGTTAATCTAACACATACCATCGGTCGGCGAGCATACAGACCTACAGCATGGAGCCGGTTTCGGACAGTCTGAGTTGAAATCGTGGTGCCTGTAGCCGAGCGAAGGTGTTGTTGGAGAAGAGTAGCGTTCATGTTTCGGTGTCTCCGAGCTGTTAACGCTAAATACCGATCTTCATTGGGCGTTGTTGCCCGTCTACGACCTTGCTCTGGTCTTCGGCCTGCACATCCACTCTCCAAAAAATGGTTCCAGATCCTGGAAATGACACTTTGTGACACTCCAATGGCTTGCGCTACTTCGGCTTGAGTTTGGCCCCCTTCTAACCTACCAACAATTCTCCAAGCTTCTGAATCTGTCAAATGACTTCGCTGAGACATCGTACTCATCGAAACAAAGCAATCACTGAATGCCGATCATCCTTATCTTCATTCTCTTTTATCCAGTTGAAAGTCAAATTTCATTCGCTGCCGCTGAAGCGACGTTTTTGACGTCGAACTCAAAATTTGCATACTCCACAGTTTGAAAACCGGAAAATTTTGCATTTGGGATTCTCTTCTGCTATTTTCGGCAAAAAAAATTTCGTTTATATCTTTATTTTATATAAAACTTCAAATATCCTTTAATTGTTTTGAGCAGTGTATTAATAACACTTTTTAGTATTTTTATTTTTTTTAAGTGTTGTTTAATTTTCACTCAGTGTTAGTGTTATATAGACATGCAGGTGGTTTAATTTTGTCTGCTTTGTGTATTTGACGAAGAAAATTAAATATAAAAGAAAGCTTAATAAAAGTATGGATTAAAATTTCAAACAGTACAGTCAGCACATACAATGTAATCATGTATGTGTTATTCATATGATATATCATACGTTTTTGTCATTTTTAAAAAATCCCAAATTTGCTTCATGAGTATATATAAACAGAGACAATACAGTGCATTAATTTTTTTAGACTGATTTGAGAAGATTATTAATATTCTATGAGATTTAATAATACAAATGAAGTTACTTAAAAATGAACATGAAGTTACTTAAAAATGTATACTTATAAATATTACTCCATTTTATCTTAACTTGAATAAGGAGATTATTTTATTCAAAAATGTTACGTATATGGATTACTTATTCAAGTGTGATAATGAAATCCATTCCAAGCCAAAATTTTATTAAAGTTGCTATATTAAATTTGAAATATACCAAAATTCACTCGTCAACATTTAATTATAATCAACTTCTTAACAGAATTTTTATATTTTAAATCTATAAGATAACTTAGACAATTCAAAATCTTTAGCTAAGAATTAATTCTTCTTGTGTAGAAAATAATGATACAAAAGATAAGAACATAATTAACTTCATTTTATGCATTCCTATATCCTATTTAATTAACACAACCACAAACGTCTTTTTTTAGTAAAAATGTTAATAAAGTCACAATATTCAGAAGAAATGCAAGAAGTATCAGGAAATTTTATGGATATTTTTACAAGAAAAACGTCATTGTGTTGAAAATTTTTAATTATTATGCTAAATACTTAATGAAAGAAATGTAATTTACGTAGATCATTCTATTAAAACTGAAAAATTAAATGAATAGATATGATACATGGTATATTGAGATTTAAAAGAAATTTTTCAGTTGGATAGAAAATTCCAGTACTAGAGAAATTTATTAAATACAGGGTGATTCTAAACTCTTGGGCAAAATTTTAAGGGTTGATAGTACACACCAATACAAAAAATATTAAATTGGAATCTAAGAATCCCAAACGTCTTCCGAAGGAGATAGGCGCCATTAAAGTTTAGGGTTCAAAATTTCCAAGTATGTTAAAAAACGGAAAAATTGGTCAATTCATTTTCAAGTGTTCCCTAAAACCATTCTTTATGTCAGTATTTTCCTGAAAATCAAATTTAAAGGTAGAGCTCTAAAAATACCGATTGAGGGCACTTTAAACTTTGGAGTAACGCGCAACTTTTTTTTTCTTCTTTTTGCACTCAAAAGTTTAGACTTAAATTTTGAGCATAAAATCTGAATCATTGGGCGTGATTAAGTAGCGCAAAATAAAATGCGTTCTGGAGTGAAAATTTGACCTCCCCCACCCAAACATCTGAATTCAGTTCAGTTTGTGCTGCATACCACTCCCAGTGATTCAGATTTTGAATTCAAAATTTAAGTTTAAGCTTTTGCAAGCATATATTTAGAAACAAAAAATAATGGTAAAAAATGCTGTTCGTTACTCTAAAGTATAAAAAGCATTTTTCGGCAGTTTTTAGATTTTACCTTTAAAAGCTATTAAAAAATCACATAAAGAATAGTTTTAGTGAAAACCGCAAAGAATCAATCAATTTTTCTGTTTTTTATAATCGTTTGAAATTTTGGACCCTAAACTTTGATGGTACTATCTCCCACGGAAGACGTTTAAGACCCTTAGTTTCCTGTTTAATATTGTTTTTCTTGATGTGTACTATCAGTCCTTAGAGTTTTGCTCAAGTGATTAGATTCACCCTGCATATCATTTCTGATTTAAAAATTAAAAAATAAACTTGTTTTATTACTAACATTCATTTGAGGGTTTGAGGGTTTGAGAGAACAATGTTTTGAGGTCTAGAAGCTACAATGGCTGTTACCTCGAATGATCCTTAATACACAGAAACCAATACAGAACACTTTATTATTACATGAAATACAGTACATACATTTAATACACATCACATGGACAACACAAGACATCCATGCCGCTAGCTGGATTCGAACCAGGGTCCAGCGGTGTGGGAGGAGTCGTCGCTACCGACCACGCCACTGGATCGGCTAACATTCATTTCACGATCATATTCACTGTGGTAAAATATTGTATATTATAAAAATAATTAGGTTGTTTATGTTATTTTTTATCTGTTTTTAATCCTTTGTTAGTCGCATGACTCGTGCTCGGCCACGTGATTTTGTGAGTATCGTTGCGTTAGAGGTCATTTCATGTCTCTTCTTTTCTACACTAAAAATATATACCACCTTCATCTAGAATGAATAAGTAGCCCTTTTCTAAATCCCTAAACTAGAAATATAGATGTCAGAGTTATGCGAATAAGTCTAATAAATATGCCGTATCGATGAAATGATCGAGAATTTCTAATCTGTTGTTTTATAGATGACGAAACTAAATTTTACGAATTATAACTTGTACGAATCGCTTACATTGCGAGACATTATTGCTTTGATTTCTGGAATCGATTCATTAACTAGAATTCTAGCTATTGTAATATTTTTCTTGTGTTCGCATTTATTTGCAGAGATTTTTATATCAGTTTCACAGCAATAATATAGGGAAATACTCAATAATGCGTATAGATGAATCAGCGAGAATTTACGAAATTTTAAAGCTGTTGGGTTGCTTTCTGTTTTAAAATGGCGTTTTAAAAAATTAACTACTTTAAAAATATAAACCTTTCTTAATTTGTTTATCATCTATATCAGCATAATTATTGTTATATTTGACAAAAAAAAGGGAGATTGGAGCTTTTTATAAAACTTGAACTATTTTGAAACAAAGAAATCGGAAATTTTAGTTAGAAAACTCTTATAAAAATATTACAGCATACGAACATATAAGAACAGATGAGGGGAAAAATCACCTTCCCGGAAATCGCAGACGATATGAAAAATGACTTTCGAATAAGCAGAAAGTTTCTCGAATAAAATGTCCGTCTCATGAGCGTATCGTCAGTCTTGATTTAAAAATGTAACTAAAAATTTCTCAAGAGTCCTTAAAAGTGTGATTTACGTTAAATATGCATCCGAGAAAACTAAAATAGCTGTGGCGTGTTAAAGAGGTTTCATGTCATTGTTAATTTAGTTATTATCGGAACGTATACATTTGTTCTTCCTTTGTTCTTTGTGGATGTGGATTACATAAAAAAGGGTATGAAAGAGTGTTATTTTTTCTCTTGCTTTTCTTTAAATTTTATGATTTTATTCAAATAAACAACTGTTTCTCAATAACTGCAATCCAGCGATAGAAAGCAGTTATATAAATTACATTTTGATAACATTTGTTTACTCCTAAAATACCATTCGTTAAAATCACATGTTTTCTCAAATTTTAAAATGATCAAATTTAAAAATTTAATAGTCAAAGTTTAACATTATTAGCAAATATTTAAAGGTATTTAAATTACTAATTAAAAAACTATCTTATAGAATATAACTGTTTGAAAGTTTAATTTTTAAATTTTTTATTTACAAAGGGAATTTTTCAAAGTAATCTTAAGTCTGAAATCGTTAAAAAATGAAAATATTGCAACCAATATTGTAATACATTTGAAATGTATTTATCTGAATAAATAGATTTATCTTTTGGGCTACGCTATCCAAAATCAAAAATAACATTTAAATAAATAGTTTTTGCGTCATTGTATCCAACGCAAAAACTATTTATTTAAATGTTATTTTTGATTTTGGATAGTGTAGCGCAAAAGATAAATCCATTTATTCAAATAAATACATTTCAGTGCATTATATATATTCAGTGAAAGTGATGTATTTAACAGTGTATTGGAAAATGAAAAGTATTGTTTAGATATGAAAATGTATTTAGAAAATAAATAAATAAATGGAATTTTAAAACATCGTTTAAAGCCTCGTCAAGGTGTCACTTAAATTTTGATATCATATCTTTTAAGATTCATATTTTGAATTTATGAAAGATGTAATTGATAAAACCTTAATGAATAAATTTTAATATATGTATATATTAATTAATAGCATAGCGTCACATAAATTTTGATATCATTAATTTTAAGTCCCAAATTTAAAATTCTTAGAGATATAAGATAAAGTGCTGCGTCACAAGCTTTTAACCCATTCAGGGTTTTTTGTATTGATATCAGTACTTTTTTTAGGTTAATAATAAAAAGATAAAAACAAAAAATTAAAGACTAATGCAAAGAGTTCATATTCATGATTTCTGATCACCTTTAATTACCCCTCCCCCACCCACTTAAAAAATGATATTTCATATTTTATTATTAATATATGCTGTGCTACTTGATTTCGTTAAAAACAACTCTTTAGAAAAGTACGTTAGTATAAGATAAGAAAGTAATGTACATTCAGCACCGTATTTCTAAGAAAGGATTTCATAATCTATGCTGTATGTATCATTTCTCATTCTAGTTAACTATGTTTATTCTTTACATGATACATATGATGATACATGTACTGCAGATGGATTAAATGATCAGGGGTACAATATTCAGAATGTGCTGGAAAGTATTTCATAATCTATGCTGCGTGCATGATTCTTGTTAATTATGTTTCAACCTTTGTATAGGTTGGTAATATTGCAGATTGGTTAAGACTATATCCGTTACAAATCATCAGAATATGCTGGAAAGTGTTTCATAATCTATGTTGCACACAGGTTTTTCTTTCTGGTTAATTATGATTTTTTTCTTTATATAGAGTGGTAAAATTACTGCAAATGGATTAAAATTATAGGCTTACGGTAATGAAAATGTGTTGGAAAGTGTTTCATAATCTATACTGTATGTGTAACTTTTCATTCTTTTTAGTTTATTTTTGTTTTGCTGTTTGCATAAAACATATATAAACTAACAAGGGGGGAGGGGAGATTTGGATGGGAAGATTACTGTACAAAGATGAAACTGATAGGTTTAAAGTATTCAGAATAAAATGGAAAGTATATAAACATGTTTAATGGAAAATTTTTAACTCTCGTTAATTATGCTTTGTTTTTTGCACAGAATGGTAAAATTGTTGTACATGAATGACAATAAGTTTACAATATTCGGAATGAGTCAGAAAATGCATCATAATCGATGCAGTATGCATGACTCTTCGTTCTTGTTAGTTATGTTCTGTTCTTTGCACAAGGTGGGAAAATTACTGCTTATGGATGAAAATAGTAGGTTAACAGTATTCAGAATATGTTGGAAGTTGCATCATAATCTATGCTGCACGCATCACTTTTCGTTCTAGTTAGTGGTTTACCCTTACACAAAGATAAAATTATTGCAGATGAATGAAGGTATTAACGTATTGAAAAATGTGTTGTAAAGTATTTCATAATCTATGATGTGTGCATGATTTTTCATTCTTGAGGGGTTTGGTAAAAATGCCCTTAAGGAGGAACATTAGACAGATGGGAAAGGCAAGTGCATTATATGAAAGAGTGAAGAAATGGCTGTCTAATGATATAGTGTTTTAAAATTTTATAAAAAGTTCTACCGAGAAATTTGGATGTAATTTCAAAATCATTAAAAACAGTAAATTAATCATGCTTATTTCTTCTTGATAACATATGTATAAATATATAATTAAATCAGGTTTACATTAAAATTGATAATATATTTTCTAAATTGATCAATGTACTATCATTTGTACAAAGAATGTCCTAATTGGTAATTGCCCCGGGGTGATCAATAATTACAATGTTCCCAGGGTAGTTTCCGATCATCATTTTTTTTTATTAAAGAAACTTTAAATAAATAATATTTTATTCAAAGTCTATATTTTAATGAATAGACTCATAGCAAATCATTAACTATGCTAAATTTGGTCACATCAATTGTAAACATTAAAAAGATATTTAGATGTTAGTGTTTTTTGATCAGGAATTATCCCGGTCAACCCTATAAGTTTCATACTTCAATTAGGAAAATGTTTAACCGACAAAGAAAAGAAAATAAGGACTCTATTATTTATTTAATGTTTTCATTTCATATGAAACTTTCCATTCTTGGGCGACTTAACTTTCAAACTAAAAATAATATACTTTTATCGAACATTTCAGTCACTACGCATAAAACGTGCAAAGTATGGAAATTTACACATTTAACATTGTACGAAATATTTTGAAATTGACGACTTGAAAAATTTTAATTTTTTTCTCATAAATCATGTAAAATAATATTAATCCATTAAGAACCAACTTTGATTTACTAAACAGCTATAAATAAAATAAACAACTCAGAGAGCATCACAAGAATTTATGAAAAGAATTTGTGTGTACAGTGTACATATTTAACAATTATTCAGATTTAGTTCTAAAACCAAATTAACAAATCTAGTAAAAATTTTAATTGTTAACACTACAGGTCACTAAAAAGCATCATAAAAAAATTATTTATCTATGTGAAACCTTTTTATACAACATTTCAGTTGCTAAGCATAAAACAAGCATAATTTGGAAATTTTAGCGTTGCTAAAATATATATAGCTTGAGATGAAGAATCTTGCAAATAGAATGCTGCAGACTTCTGTTCTGGATATTGTTTACATTTTAAAAGCAGTAATTTGAATGTAATAATGGACTAGAAATCATAATGAATGCTTAAAATAATGTATAATACAGTCAACACTGTAAAATTCGCAAAATATATTATATACAATGTTTGTTAGAATGTAAACATTGAAAAATGTCCTAACATTTAAACTTATAGTTGAAGTTATGTGATACTTCTTTTTCATGAAATAATTTTTTAATGAAATAAACAAAGATGTAAGAAAATTCATGTATTTTGTTCCTTGCATTTAAAAATAATTTATGAAAAGAACTTATGTGTACATATTTAAGCATTATTCGATACTCTCAACTAAAACCAAATTAACGAATCTAGTAAAAATTTTAATTGTTAATAGATCACTAAAAAGCATCATAAAAAATATTATTTATCTATGTGAAACCTTTTTAATCCAACATTTCAGTCGCTCAGTATGAAGCACGCAATATTTAAAAAGTGTAAAGTAGCTGAAATCTGTATAGCTTGGGATAAATATTGTGCAAATTGAATGATACAGACTTCTGGGTTTATTTACATTTTAAAAACAGTAATTTGAGTGTAATAATGGGCTAGAAATCATAATGAATGCTTACAATAATGTATAATAAAGTCAACACTGTGAAATACACAAAATGTATTATATGCAATGCATGTTAGAATGTAAACATTGAAAAGCATCTCAATATAAGCTCATGGATGAAGTTAAGTGATAGTTTTTTTCATGGAATAACAATTTTTAATGAAGTAAACTAAGATGCAAGAAAATTCAAGTATTTTTTATTCAGCATTTAAAAATAATAATTTGAGTGAGGAAGTGGTGTATGCTCGATTGGTTATGTTTAATGCAAACCTATACTTCGTTAAAACAGTGATAAAACTTTAACAATAAGTGATTTTATCTCTACAAATTTTTTGCTTATTTCACAATATACATGAATATTTCCTTCAGTAAATTTTCTTGAACCAGAAAGATTTATGTTGGTTCAAAGAGTAATTTGTGTTCATAAACTAGAGGAAAAAATTACTGACATTAAACCAAAATAAAATACAGTACAGAGCTTTTACCTGGCAATCTCGCAAAATTTGGAATATACTCCCTTCCCCTCCTTCTCTAATCCATAAGTTTTCAAAAACACAAGCATAACAAAATTTTAACAATGACATATAGAGAATGAACAAATTCATCTTTTTGCAATTATTTAAACAAAAATTCCTGAGTTATTCAATGGTAGTAATCAAAAGATAAAAATATATAATTGTACCTAAGTAGTATTATTTTATCCTTTTTACACAAATTTTGATTGGTATAGTTAGAAAAACCTGAAATTTCAAATATATTCAGACCTGTTTCTTTCCCCCAAAATGACAGTGGTAGTTTTCAAAAACACACAATAAGAAAATTGGAATAATCCTATGTAAAACATGAATAAAAACTTACCTTTGGAATTTCATTAAAGCTAAAAATTATTATTTTAGCAATTTGTTGTTGCTTACAATCGTTTCATGATATGTCTCAATAATCATTTCATGAAATGTATGCTTACTCCCATAATCAATAGAGGAAATCTGTGATGTTTTTCTGCAAATATTTGTCGAAGTTTGCAATATTTTTCTGTGACAGATTGCGAAAATTCCTTCTGATACTGCAATCTTTTGATAAAATTTGCTAAGTATTTCAGCCTTTTTTTATGAAATTTACAATGTTTTCCCTTAACTGTTAACTGAAACTCACAGTTTTTTTCAATGATGATTTTGCAAAGCTCATTTTTTTTGTATTGTTAACATCTTAAAAGCAGTAATTTGAATGTAAAAATGGACTAGAAATCATAATGGATGCTAAAATAATATATAATACAATCAACACTGTAAAATCCGCAAAATATATTATATGCAATATTTGTTAAAATGTAAACATTGAAAAATGTCCTAATATTTAACCTTGTAGTTGAAGTTATGTCATACTTCTTTTTCATGAAATAACAATTTTTAATGAAATAAACAAAGATGTAAGAAAATTCATGTATTTTGTACCTTGCATTTAAAAATAATTTATGAAAAGAACTTATGTGTACATATTTAAGCATTATTTGATTCTCTTAACTAAAACCAAATTAACGAATCTAGTAAAACTTTTAATTGTTAACATTATAGATCACTAAAAAGCATCCATAAAAAATATTAATTATCTATGTGAAATATTTTTAATCCAACATTTCAGTCGCTAAGTATGAAGCAAGCAATATTTAAAAAGTGTAAAGCAGCTGAAATCTGTATAGCTTGGGATAAATATTGCGCAAATAGAATGATACAGACTTCTGGGTTTAATTACGTTTTAAAAACAGTCATTTGAATGTAATAATGGGCTAGAAATCATAATTGATGGGCCATCAATTAGAGATTTTTACCTGGCATTCTCATAAAATTTTGAATATACCCTGCCTCCCCCCTCTAATCCATAAGTTTTCATACATTCTATATTATATTCCATATTAAGAAGGCGCCACTTGTCTACTTTTGTTTTGAATCAGAACGCGTTATTAGCATTTTTCATTCAGGTAGAATTTATTTATTTAGAATAGAATTGATAAAGAAAATGCACAAATTGAAAAACATCGAAGAGACATGATAGAATCATTAAGTAATTTTCATGGTTTTAATAATCCACATGGATGTTTCTTTTTATGCCAATTCAATTTTGCAATGTCTTAATATACAATGAATAAAGTCTGCAATAAAGTTAACCAGAGAATCTTGCAATGGATTTTTGCCGCCACTTATTCAAATTTATTTAAGAGGAATCGAGTTAATGAAATGTTGTATAAATTTTACTTGTTAACTTTATAGATTACTAGGTACTACTAGGTTATCCTGTCGACCAAAAAATTATCGTCAAACAATAAGATTAAATTTAAGATCAATTAAAATCGATTAAAATAAGGTCAGAGAGATCAGTCAAACTGACGTCAAAATCAACTGTAAACATGGGATGAGAAATGTTAAAAAATTAATAAAGCATCCCCAAAAGTAAGTACGAAATCTAAATATCAAGGTAGTATCTGACGTAATTATTCCCGACCCAGAGTTGTTTTTATTTACGACAATTTTTTAGCTGTTTACATTATAAATACATACTTCCTGACGTATGTCTATGGAGTGCGATACAAATTAAACAATTTACTATTTTTTTTTTTAGTTTTCTTAAAAAAATAAACAAAAATTTTCATTTTTAATGAAAATGCAGGTTAAATTAAAGTTATGACAAAATAAAAATTGTTGGGGGGGGGCATCGCCCCCTCCCCAAAACTAGTGTTTAATTCAGACTATTTTCCGGAAGGAATTTCTACAACTTCGTCGGAGACATTCTATTGTTTCAGAAAAAACGCGAATTTCATTAAAATGTCGCTAAAAAGTCCTAATTTTGTCAAAGTGTCGCGGAAAAAGAGCGAATTTCTACAAAAGATCGCGGAAAAAGCACGAATTTTGTCAAAGGTTGCGGAAAAAAAGAATTTCGACAAAGGGTCGTTAAAACAAGCGAATTTTGACAGAAGATCGCTCAAAGTGCGAGTTTTTTCAAAGTGTCGTGGAAAAAGCTCGAATTTCGTCAAAAGGTCGAGGAAAAAGCACGAATTTTGTCAAATGTTTGCAAAAAAACGTTAATTTTGTCAAAGTATAGCGAAAAAATAGCAAATTTCGTCAAAAAGTCGTGGAAAAGGCGCTTATTTTGTCAAAGGGTTGGAAAATGGGAAGGCAAAGTATCACGGAAAAAGTACTAATTTCGACATAGGATCGCTGAAAAAGCGTGAACTTCGACATAGGATTGTTGAAAAAGTGCTAATTTTGTCAAAGTTTTGCGAAAAAGCGCGAATTTCGTCAAATAATCACTGAAAAAGCGCGAATTTCATCGTAGGCTCGCGGAAAAAATGCGAATTTCCACAGAGGTTCGCGTAAAAAACACGAACTTCAACATAATATCGCTGAAAAAAATGTGATTTTTGTCAAAGTGTTGCACAAAAAGATTGTATTTTGTCAAAAGTTCGAAGAAAGAGCGCTACCTTTTTCAAAGGGTTGCAAAAAACTGCTAATTTTGTCAAAGTACAGCGAAAAAGAGCGAATTTCGTTAAAGGATCGCGAAAAAAACGCGAATTATATCAGAGGATCGCATAAAAAACGTGATTTTTGTCAGAGGATCGCGTAAAAAACGCGAACTTCGACATAGGATCGCTGAAAAGGTGCGATTTTTGTCAAAGTGTCGTGTAAAAAACTCGAATTTCGTCAAAAGTTCGCGGAAAGAGAGCTAATTTTTTCAAAAGGTTGCGAAAAGGAAAGGCAAAGGAACTCTAAAAAAATGCGAATTTCGACATAGGATCGCTGAAAAACCGTGAACTTCGACATAGGATTGCTGAAAAAGTGCTAATTTTGTCAAATTATCGCAAAAAAGCGCGAATTTCGTCAAATGATTACGGAAAAAGCGTGAATTACGTCAAAGGGTCAGAAAAAAACACGAATTTTGACAGAGGATCGCGAAAAAAAGGCAAACTTTGACGTAGGATCGCTGAAAAGCACGTACTTCGACAAAAGACCGCTGAAAAAGCGCATCTTTTTGTCAAAGTGTCACGCAAAAAGCTCGAATTTCGTCTAAAGTTAGCTACTTTTTTCAATGAGTTGCAAAAAAGTGTTAATTTTGTCAAAGTATAGCGGAAAAGAGCGAATTTCGTCAAAAGGTCGCGAAAAAAGTGCTAATTTTGTCAAAGGGTTTGAAGAAAGTAATGCAAAGAATCGACATAAGATTGCCAACTTCGACATAAGATTGCTGAAAAAGCGATAAATTTCTCAAAGCACTGCAAAAAAGTGCGAATTTCGTCAAAAGGTCGCGGGAAAAGCGCTTATTTCGACATAGGATCGTTGGAAAAGCGCGAGTTTTTTCAGTGTTGCGAAAAAAACTTCAATTTCGTCAAAAGGTCGCAGAAAAATAAGCTACTTTTTCAAAGGGTTGCAAAACATTGCTAATTTTGTCAAAGTATCACAGAAAAGAGACAATTTCGTCAAAGGATCGCGGAAAAAACACGAATTTTGCTAGAGTATCGCGGGTAAAAAACGCCAGATTCGTGAAAAATGCCAAAAAATGCGAATTCCGTCAAAGAGTCGCGAAAAGAGCGCGAATTTAGTCAAAAGATCGCAGAAAAAAAGCCTATTTCGTCAGAAGATCGCGGAAAAGCATTTCATTTGATCATTCATTTAATAATAACTGTACAAGGAGGTATTTCGTGAACAGAAATTATGACTATGTTGATTCTATGTTTCTTGGTATCCCCCCCCCAAAACGATCCTCTGGATCCGCCCCTATAAACAAGTATATCATTTTATAAACATATCCAAATTTCCATAATGTCATAACTTTTTATTTAACTTGTGCTGTCTTTAATAATGTGAATTTTTGTTTAATTTCTTTAAAAGATAAACAAAATTGCATTGCTAATTGGTCTCTATTACACAAATGTACTTGAATGGAAAAAGATTATAATCAAGTATTACTGTAAATAAAAACAAGATTGATTGAAAATTTGATGGACAAAGTTTGAAATTTCAAACCTTTATCACTTTAATTAAAAACATTCTTAAAGTTATTTATAAGTGTGACGAAAGAATAAGAGTTGAATATAACGGGGGGGGAAATGTATAAGTTACATTAGAAATTCCCGAAAATTTTAAAAAGTAAAATTATGATAAAAATTTAAATACTGAGATGCTTAATTTTTTTTAATCTGAAAAGAATGTAAAATCAAAAGTAAGCTATAGGTATGCATATTTCGAAAAATATGTTATTTTGAGGCAATTTTGGTTAACTTAAATGCAAACGATTCACAAATAAATTATTTTACACACGGGATTAGGAACAATTTTCATTTTGTCTCACCCTAAATTTAACCTGGATTTTCATTAAAAACAAAAAATTTTGTTTATTTATTTATTTTTTTTCTTTTTTAAGAAAACTCAAAATAAAATAGTAAATAGTTTAATTTGTATTGCACTCCATAGACACGTCAGGAAGCATGTATTTATAAAGTAAACAGCTAAAAAATTGTCGTAAATAAAAACAACTCTGGGTCGGGAATAATTACATCAGATACTACCTCGATATTTAAGATTTCGTACTTACTTTTGGGGATGCCTTATTATTTTTTTAATATTTCTCATCCCATGTTTACAGTTGATTTTTGACGCCGCGCGTAGCTTTCGGAAGCTTTAGCTTACCGCCAGCGAATTCCATTACGATTCAAAACAAAACTATCCAAATGCGTATGAATAGATGAAAATCTAATAGCAAATTATTAAAAATAATTTTTGTTTGTAACCATTAAAAAAAATCATAAGTCGAAAGTATATTGAATATGTATATTAAAAAATATTTTCCTATTTTAAAAAAGGATTCAAAATATTTTTTCCACAAAATCCAAAAATATCCAATGTAAGAAACGTAATATTTTCTGCTTTACGAAAAATAAAGGCAATATAAATAGAAATTTGATTTAGTATATATTTATTGAATGTTTTAAAGCACATAATAAGATGTTTTTGTAGTTTAAAAAACATTTATTGCTTCGATTCGGTTGTTTTAACTGTGACCCTAACTATATAAGGCTTGTCGTACCGGCTTTGTCTGCTAACCCATAGAATAACATGTAATCCGCGAGCTAATATAGTCCAATTTTCCAAGACCAATATATAACAAACAAGAGTTTTCCTAGAAACTAGGCAAGTCTTATTCACTCTATCTTAAAAAGATTCATATTATAAGGTTTAATAAAATCTCCCAGGCCGTTTTCTAGATCTCATTATCAGGAACAAACACCATCAATTTCGGTTTAAAAATGGGTATCGAGATCTGAAAATATACGACACGTAGAAATGTAAAAATTATAGGATAGGATTAGACTGGGAATATAAGACTATATTTAAAAAAATGGACCATTCTGACCAATATTTGCTGAGTTATTAGATGGCGGCTTTTCAGATTTCCTTTAATGATGAGTTAGCTGTATATATGAAGTTCCGCATCTACCTTACGTGGATACCTTATGACGATGGTAGGCTTAAAGCTGCGTCACTTGAAGGCTGCCGCCTTCTATGATGGCAGAAAAGAAGTAAACGATGCATATATAATGACGTGGCACATAACAGTATTTGGAGTGTATTCATATCATATATACAGGGTGTCCGAAATGTCTGGAAACGGCCGAATAACTCAAGAAATACATATGAGATTGAAAAACGTAAATATACTTGTTAAATATTTTTAAATAAGCTACTCTGTGATACCAAATTTGACCTTCGAAACCGACCCCCTGGGGGTCAGAGGGGGTCCAACTTTGAAATCTTAAATTATAACCCCCATTTTTTATTGCAGATCCGGATTCTACGGACAAAAATACGTAACTTTTGTATTTGATGTTTATTTCAAATCTTCGTTTATCACGGTATAATCGAGCATATTAAATCGATACATATTCCCGCTTTTCCAACGGGATTTTCCCTAATCGAAACTGATTGGGCAGAATTTTTGACGTCAGATTCCTCGTCTTTTGTAGGAATAGCGTTTCCTGAAAATCACAAGTGGCGATTATTTCAATAGTGCTACACTGTTAAAAATTTGACCCATTTGCTGCAGCGTTACTCCACAGCTATTATAGAATATATCTTTTGTAACCAATGAGAATGCTCCATAACAAAGTAAAGTAATCGTTTTCTATAAAAGCGGTGGAGTGACGATGCAGCAAAAGGGTAATTTTTTTTACAGTGTACTTTACTGTGTTATGGAACATTCTCATTGGTCATGAAAGAGATATTCTATAAAAGCTGTGGAGTGACACTACAGCAAATGGATCAAATTTTTAACTGTGTAGCACTACCGAAATAATCGGCACGGGTGATTTTCAGGAAACGCTGTTATTGCAAAAGACGAGGAATTTGATGTCATAAATTCTCCCCAATTAGTTTCGATTAGGGAAAATCCCGTAGGAAAAGCGGGAATATGTATCGATTTAATATGCTCAATTACACCGTGATAAACGAGGATTCGAAATAAACATCAAATACAAAAGTTACGTATTTTTGTCCGTAGAATCCGAATCTGCAATAAAAAATTAGGGTTATAATTTAAGATTTCAAAGTTGGACCCCCTCTGTCCCCCAGGGGGTCGGTTACGAAGGTCAAATTTGGTATCACCGAGTAGCTTATTTAAAAATATTTAAGGCGTATATTTACGTTTTTCAATCTCATATGTATTTTTCGAGTTATTCGACCGTTTCCAGACTTTTCGGACACCCTGTATATACATATATATATAAGGTACCCTGGGGTAATAACGCCAGGCGGGGTAATAACGCCAAGTGCTTATATTTTGCATAATTATGAAATAATCAGGTAAATGACACCCATGTACTCTGCGCAGAAGGGTTTTGAGTCATATAAATCGCAAAAAACAGCTTGAAGTTAATTTGTTTCATTTTTAGGTCTTATTGTTTTTCAAAGCAACTAAAATTAACGCTTGATCTAAAATCTGCGAGATACGTTTTGTAATGTGAAGACTATTTTTTTTATCCGGAAATACTTTGTTAATTACATAAATTTGTAGTACATTTCATGGACTTTCAGAATGTTGTTGAAGATTTTGGATATCTTCTCGAGATAATTTGTAATTTAAAATGTACAGCGCAATAACTATAACGGGGTAATAACGCCAATCCTTGGCATTAATACCCGGGTTGATTCCCTAGTGGCCGAGCTTCATCCTAAATACTGATTCAAATAAACACAGTTAAAACTGTGAATTTTTTCTATTAATTCGACTTAAGCGGTCCTTTTTAAGCAAAAAGAAGCTCACGGTCTGTATTCTTTTGCCTCATCCTCCCCCCCACACACACACACACACAACACCTTTATTTTTCCTACACTTTCACAAAAAATTGAACATTTTCTGTAGCTTAGAATGCAGTTCGTCAATTTCTAAGTTTGTAGAGTTTGTATTTTTAGAATTGGGCAATCTACATGCAATTATTCCATCTTATTTCATAGTTTTGTTTGCATGGCGTTATTACCCATATAAGTGGGTAATAACGCCAAATAGCATTGGTCAAGAAATCACGCTATTACTTTTTATGAATACGTATCTATTAAATTATTTTTTTTTATATAGATAGTCAATGAGTTGCTGTATCAAATGATATATTTGTTTGAAAAATACAATCTAAAACTAAGCCGTGAAAATTGGTAGAACCTTAACGTGGCGTTATTACCCCAGGGTACCTTACATACAAATTTCGGGATGATCTTGGCGAGATCATAACTTTAATTTTGTCGTAATTAAATTTATAGAGACTGTTATAACAAAAAAGTACCATATTGTCTGTGTCCTAAGTTGTCTGAATTAAGGTGCGTTTAATGTATTACAAAGAAATTTATATATATTTTATAGTAAACTTTATCGTGCTATTAAAACACATAAAATATAATTAATTAATATCGAATTCTCTATTATCTATTATTCTTTTTCTAATTGTTGTGTAGCTGAAAGAATCACCAGCGACATAGAACTCGTATTACGTATATTAAATGAGATAAATTAATTTCATTCAGTCCCTCTATAGTTTAAAGAATACAAAAAATATTATATAGAACAGGATATTATTTTTATATAAATGTATTTCCATAATGATTCAAGAATCTAACAGAAATGTTTCTTTAGTAACAATAACTTGTAAAATATGCGATTTTTTAAAGGCAATAAATAACAAATAAATAATTTTCAAAATTTTTTTCAAATCGAATTTTTAACAGTTTTAATTTTTAACATTTCCAGTTATGACCATGCTTTCTGCTTCAGGATATTATATTTTGTAGTTAATGTGTCTCTAAATTTTAGTTCTAATACCTATCTTAGAAAGTCAGGGAACTAGAAATTCTGATTTATGAAACCAGGAGTTATTGTTATGAAATTTAGCCATTTTGAAAACCTAGCTCGAAGCACGTTTTTTTTCTAGTTCTGGGAACAAGAAAATTCTGGTCTACTGAATCAGAATATTAACTAGAACACTCTAGTAAAGGGAGCTAGAATTTATAAGGATGACTTGGAACTATTTTTTCTAAAGCCACAATTTATTTTATAGATGCAAAGGCAGATTTTTTTCAGTGTACATACAATTACATTATTTTACAATTTTTAAATACATTCTTTAGTTTATAACCATCAATGCTTCTTCGGCTGATAAACCACTATTTTCGGAAAAGTTTCGATCTTATATTAAATAACAATATGGTTTATGCGAGCACCTTCCGCAGCTAACATATTAGAGAATTACAGTAAAATGTATTAAAAGCTACTCAATTCTAACAAATATTAATAAATGACTTTTTTCTACGCGCCGAAAGCCAAAATATTAAGGTTTTGTACTTTGCAAACAGTTAAACGTTTCCAGGTGTGAAAAAAAAGTTAGAAACAAAATTTTAATTGTTACATTTAATGTACTACTGTACTTGAAGCAAATTATTCCATTTCTGCAGAAGGTGTTGGTGTTATTTATGACGACCGATTATCTGCACAAAGGGTATAGGCCCTAGAGGAAACGCTGGTCTTTCTAAGGGAACCTAACCCGTATTTACGCAATTTTCGTAGAAAATCACGAAAACTCCGAACGTTTAGGCCGACGGGTCCGATTGGGTTTGAACCCAGCACCTGCCTTCTACCAGCTTCAAGAGAAGAACCTCTCAGCCACTGGTGGAGTATTCTAGAGAAGATTATGCACTTAAAAGTAATTGTTACATATATTTTTATAAGTACATATTGCTCACTCCCAAGAAAACTGGCACATGTAGCAAAAATTCATTTTCGGTTTTATTCCCCTAATAGGTCTACCATAGGTGTGTCTTGTTACACAAATAGTTTCATGAGTGAAGTTACATGGAATATCTGTTTATTACTCTATGTATTTATTTGTGACGACCGAAGACGCGAGGATTATAATTTGGATTGAGTTAAATTTAGCTAAACATTCAAACCTCCTCATATGGCTTCATTCTTAAGGGTTTTACGCTTTTATGGACCTTTTTACTCCTGCATGCAGAGATAAGTTCTCTAATTTCATTTTACAGTAAAATTATGGAAATTCTCTTTTGCTCTTTCTCCAAAATTTACTTTTATCGAGATGTGTCACTTTTCTTGCGCATGAGTGTTCTGTACAGAAAAAAATCTGGAAAAGAAACTGAAGGCAGCGGGGAATTCTAGCAATGAAATTTAGTAATTAAAGAAATTAACAATAATTTTAAACAGATTTTTATACCAGATATCAAAATATTAGATAGTTTTAATAGTACCATTGGAAAATCTTTTCCACGATATTTTGATATGGGATTTTAATTATTATTGGATTATTGATATAAAACGCTTAGTATAATATCCTCCGCTCGCTTCGCTTAAATATAATATCCTCCAAACGTTTTCAATGTATTTATTTATGAGCTTCCTCCAGGTCAATCTATACTAATAAAAGAACAAAACGCTCTGTCTGTGTGTGTATCTGTGTGTGTGTCTGTGTGTGTGTCTGCGATGGCTAGCAAAATCTACAGCACGTACGAAGCTCAAAATTTTTTTGAGAGTGGCCCAATGTCTCTTCTGATGCACCTGAAGCTCAGAATTTTAAAATTGTATTTATTAACTGAGTAATTAATTAAATTCCAAAGCTCACTCTCATAAAAAATCGCCTTTTTTCGCTTTTTTTCCCTTTCATTTTCTTATGGTTGATTGGTTGCATAAAATTTTCGCACAAATAATTAAAAAAGCTGGGACAGACCTTTAAAATTCATAGACTGGCAAACTGTCAGTTTAATGAGGATTTTTTTTTTAATCACAGCTGCTGTACACCATGGAGAAAAAGATAGGTGGAGGCGAAGTATACCGAAAAAAAGGTTTGCAATATTAAACCATTTATCGCTGAAATTTTAATGTCTCAAACAAAAGCACGAGGAAGGAATTTAGTATTAATAAAACGAATTGAAAGAAATGAATTACAGCTGAAGCATATTTTACGAAGAAATAGTAATTTTTTAAAATGTTTTTTTTTCTATTATATTATTTAGGTTAAAGTTAGATTAAAGTTAAATTGCATTTATGTTATGGTTAGAATAAGAATATGTTACAATAAAGTGAAGGCTAGGTTACATTTCTGTTATATTTAATTTACGGTAGGGTACTGTTAAGTCGCTGTTAGGTTACAGACAGGTTCTGGTTACGGTACAAAAGTTTAAGGTTAGGAATTTATACACAGAGTGAACATTACACAAGATTTGATTAAAAATAACACTTACTTTTGTTAAATAGCTCTGAAATTATAATACTATATACCAATCTTTTCTCTACCATCGTGTATCGATTTCATTCATGGTATAGTCAGATTTAAGAGTGATATAATTAGTTTGAAATTCAAAATATTTCACTTGGGATTTGTATGTGAAAATAATAATTAATTACGTGACTTAACAATGATTTTTAGGGGTAAATATAAACTTTTTAACAAGAAAATCATGCAATCGTTGGATACATATTCCCTCCCGCATTTTTTATTGCTCATTTTGAGTATTTTTAGAGCTTAATTTTAGCTATTGTTTTTAAAACCGATTTTTCACACAGTCAGTGACTACGTATTTGAGACAATGCATTTCTGCATGTAACGAGTTAATGATAAAATCATACACATTTCAAATTCGTTTAATATTGTTAATACGGACCCGGGCAACTCCGGGCGGGTCAGCTAGTCTATATTAATAAAATAACAAATCGCTCTGTGTGTGTGTGTGTGTGTCTGCGATAGTTAGCAAAAACTACGGTACGTACGAAGCTCAAAAATTTTCTGAGAGTAGCCCAATATCTCTCCTGATGCACCTGGCGCTCAGAATTTCAAAATTCTATTTATTAACTGAGTTATTAATTAAATTCCAAAGATCACTCTCATAAAAAATCGCATTTTGTCTTCTTTTTTTTCCTTTCATTTAGTTATGATTGGTTGGTTGCATAAAATTTTCGCATGAATAATTAAAAGAGCTGGAACAGACCTTTAAAATTCATAGACTGGCAAACTGTCAGTTTAAATGATGATTTTTTATCACAGCGGCTGTAAACCATGGAGGAAAAAGATAGGTGGTGGTGAAGTAAACCGAAAAAAGGGTTGCAATATTAAACCATTTATCGCTCAAATTTTAATGTCCCAAATAAAAGCATGTGGAAAGGATTTTGTATTAATAAAACGAATTGAAAGAAATGAATTACAGCTGAAGCATATTTTAAGAAAGAAATAGTCATTTTTTAAAATGGTCATTTTTCTATTATATTATTTATTTTTAAAAAATGTTTGCTTTTAAAATAATTGAAATTGATAAATTCGAAATAATCAAATGTCAAAATAAAAATAAATAAAATATTGAAAACACTTGATTAGAACTAAAAATTGTATTACTAAAAGTTTTCTTTTTTTTCTTCAGAACTTTTTAATACTTTATAACGTAGATGAAAAATGTTTATGATTTAACAATATATTAATAATTATATGTCAATATAAAAAGATATTTATGAAAACATTCTTTTAAAGTCATGCGCGAAAACTTAAATAACAAATATTAGTCTAAAATCTAGATTTCAGAGTGCAGACGATTTTAAGACATTAACGGAAGAATGTTAACTTTTCAAGCAAAATCTTAAATATGCTTTTATATTGATATTTCAAAGTCATATGATAAAAATAATCACATAATTCTTGCCTATGATTGATATTTTTGTATCTTTTATGCATTCCGATCGTGTATTACAGTCAATAATGGCACAAAACGTCATTTTTTAAACGAAATTTTAGTCATCTATTCAATAACAGTTTAAAAGGTAAAAAACAAAGAAATACGGGTTTAAACCTGTTTGAATTGATCGGCGTGTCAAAGCACATGGTTTTGTTGGTGCGTATTTGGACTTGATTTACGGATTTTAGGGTTACATTTTTGGCGTCAGTCCAAGACATTATACTTCCACTCTATTTCTTTTTACTGTGTGGTTGTACGCAGATTTTTGGCATTTCGAACATTAGAATGTGTGAGTCATTAGCTGTGTTGCAGTAAAAAAAAATCACACAACACTTTTCTAGGAGTTTATTTTTTTTTAATCATTGATAAAATTTAAATGTATTCTATTCAATTTAAAATTAAATTATGGCTTTAATTTGGTTTTAAAACAAAAATAAAATATTGCTGTTTGGCGTACAATTGTTCGAATCCGCAAACGATTCATACACCATAGTAAATTATCAAGTAGCAAAGTAAATTATTTATCAGAAATAGCTATAAAAAGAATAGTAACAAAACTGATTATAACCTTAATGCTTAGACTAATTAACACATAACACGATCCCAACCAGAAAAAAAAACAGACCACATTCCGATCGCGTTCCGATTTGTTCCGATCCGTGATAGATAAAATTTCCGTGAGTATAAACCCGATCTGAACCTAAAAATTCTCTTTGAAAAAAAAAACTATGAATTTGATAATTGACCCGAACCAAATCTCAATCCCATAAAAATGTTCAAATGAAGCGTAAGTCGATCCACACAAGGCAAAATAATTTTAGTGGGCATGAAACCTGACCCGAACCTAAATATTGTCTTAAAAAAATCGAAATATGACCTGAACAAAATCTGAAACCGATAAAAATATTGAACTATAACCCGATCCCAGCAAGACAAAATATTTTCCGTGGTCATAAACCCGACTCAAATTTAAAACATTCCACTTGAAAAATTCTGAAATTTGACCCAAACCACATTTAAATTCGACCAAAATATTCGAAAGAACCATAACCGGATTAGAGTAAGACTAAATAATTTCCGTGGACATGAACCCGATACGAACCCAAAACTTTCATTCGAAAAAATACCTGAGATTTGAATCGAACCAAATCTGAATCTGACAAAACTATTTCAAAGAACCGCAACCGGATCCGAACAAGACAAAATATTTCCATGGACATGAATATAATCCGAACTCGAAAAATTTCTTTGAAAAAATCGCGAAATCTGAACTGAACCAAATCTGAACTTGGCAAAAATATTCCAGTGAAGCATCTCCTTATTCGAACAAGACAGAATAATTTTCATGAACACGCAAGAGGACCCGAACCCAAAAGTTCCATTTGAAAAAAAAAACCCAAAATCTGAATTGAACCAAATTTGAACCTGATAAAAGTATTACAAAGAACTATAACCCGATCCGAGCAAGACGAAATAATTTCCAGGGACATAAACCCGATTCGAACCTAAAAAATCCGATTTGAAAAAAACCTAAAATCTGATTCAAACTACATCTGAATCCGATCAAAATATTAGAAAGAATCATAACCGGACTCGAGTATGATAAAATAATTTCCGTGGACATGAACGAGATTCGAACCTAAAAATTCTATTTGAAAAAATACCTGAAATTTGAATCGAACCAAATCTGAACATGACAAAAATATTCCAAAGAACCGTAACAGGATCCGAATAAGACAAAATTTCCATGCACATGAACCGAATCTGAACCTAAAAAAATTCTTTGAAAAAATCTCGAAATCTGAAATGAACTTGATTAAAATATTCCAGTGAAGCATGTCTTTATTCGAATTAGACAGAATAATTTCCGTGAACACGCAGGAAGACCTGAACCCAAAAATTCCATTTGAAGAAAACGTGGAAATCTGAATTGAACCAAATCTGTTCCCGACAAAATTATTTCACAGAAACATAAGTGGATCCGAGCAAGGCAAAATAATTTCCATGGACATGAAATCGAATTTCAAAAAATACCTGAAACTCGAATCTAACCAAATCTGAACCCGACGAAAATATTCTAATGAATCATAACCAAATCCGAACAAGACAAAATAATTTCCATGGACATGAACTCCATGAATGGTTAGGTAACATTTGGGTTGCGATTAGGTTGCAATTACATTACGGTAAGTCTTTGATTTTATTTAATTTCACGTTAGGTTACAGTTAGATCACGATTAATTTAAAGTTAGGTTGAAGTTAAATTGCATTTATGTGATGGTTAGAATAAGAATAGATTACAATAAAGTGACGGATAGGTGACATTTATGTTATATTTAAGTTACGGTAGGGTACTGTTAAGTCGCAGTTTGGTTGCAGACAGATTATGGTTATGGTACAAAAGTTTACGGTTAGGAATTTGTCCACAGAGTCAATATTACGCATGCTTTGATTAAAAATATACACTTTTGTTAAATGGCTCTGAAATTATAATACTATATCCCAATCTTTTATCATCTCGTATCGATTTCATTCACGGTATAGTCGGATTTAAGAGTAATATAATTAGTTTGAAATTCAAAATATCTCACTTGGGATTTCTATGCGAAAAAAATAATTAGTTACGTGATTTATCTGCGATTTTTATGAGTAAATATCAACACTTTAACACGAAACTAACGCAATCGTTGGATACATATTCCCTCCCGTGTTTCTCATTTCTCATTTTAAGTACTTTTAAAGCTTAATATTAATTGTTGTTTTTAAAACCGATTTTTCACAAAGTCAGCTGCGACGTATTTCAGACAACGCATTTCTGCATGCTTCCAGTTAATGATAAAATCATACAAATTTCAAGTTCGTTTAATATTGTTAATACGGACCCGGGCAACGCCGGGCGGGTCAGCTAGTAATCAATAAAATTAAATTTACTCAAAACGTTGATTTTGATATCAATAACACACCTAAATGTGCATTTTTCTGTTGATTTTTTTTTCTTAAATAAGGCAAAATTCTTATCCTTCCGCAAGTAATTATAAGTGTCTCCGTGTTTTCAATAATTTATAATGAACTTGAATATATAAGAACATAAGAATCTTTTTGAAGAATAGTAAGTTTTTAGTTAAATTAAACCAATTTCTTAAAATTTTCAGACTATGAAATTTTTTGCAGTAGAAATAAAAAATGATTTGAAGATATAACAATATGTATCGGAAATACATTCAGAAACAGACCTTCCTCTGAAGCTTATATTTCAGTCTTTTTTGGAACAGAGGAGAAAGATAACAAGGTAGTGAAATTTTATATCGTATTACTGCGTTTACAATAGGAGTAGAATTTTCAGAGAATCATGAGATAAATCTTATATTTCATTTGCATACATTTAGTATCTAGTTTAGCATAGGTATAAATTTTAACAACAGAAAATACATTCCGATTCGGATTGAAAAAAAATATAGAATATGCTTCCGGACGTTTTTGATTCTATTTCACTTTACATCACATTTTAATGTGCAATGAATTTTCTGCCTTGTCGTTGAAGATTTTCTGGGAAACTAACTTTTAAAAATTCTTTTAAAAGTTTATAATAAATTAAAATATTTTGTGGACTATTTGTCATAGTATATATATATATATATAAGGAAAAAATATGTATTAGAGCAAAAACATTTTTATTTTTGACTTTGTTTTTCGCTTTCAATAAATTGCATATTCAGTGTAATTATTAGCATTTCACTTTGAAATATCCTAAGAAAACCTTCAGTAAATTAACAAAGCAGCATCATAAAATAAATTTAATTCGTACATGTTTATTGTTGTTAATCTATCGCACGGATATTTTTCACAATATAACCATACATATGCCTTAATTAAAAATTAAATAATTAATGAAATTAATTTATTTAACCATTTGATTAGAGACCGGTAATGCCGAATTTTTAACATGAAATCGTGCCACAACTTATAACTAAATTTTCTCAGATTTTTCTTTAAAATATCGTAATGTAACTATATGATAGATTTTTTAAAAATTTGTAAAGTGGGATGTTTGTCTTGCAATCCGTATAACAAAGGTCTGATAATGAAATCAAAAGCTTAAATACTAAAATCGGAATTTGCTAATATTATACAGGATAATCTAAAGAACTCAAAACTACCATATAATAATTCCATATCGGTAAAATTTATGACATAAAACAGTAATATATTTGTAAGGAAGTTCCAAATTTTTTATAGAAGCTTTAAAAATAGGTAAAATTTTAGTAAATAATTCCAAATATAAAGTTATAACATCTAACAATGCTCAAATTAACTTAAAAGCTTGGAAACACAAAATAAATATCTCTGCTTAAACGGAATCTCCGTTGTTGAAAATCTTGGCCCTTTTTTCCATCATCATGCCTTGATTCGATTCCTGGGGCTTTATACTGAGGTTTTTCTCGTACCAATTGTTCTAATTTCTTTATTCGCCCGAACAGTAGAGTTTGTTTCCAGATTTTTTTCGATATTTTTTTATAAATAAAGGTCTACAAGAAATATAAGAAGTCTACAAGAAAAAATAAATTACCGTTATTAAGATTGCACGCAGTACCAGCAGAGGTAATATATTGAATGCTACAGCTGGATAAAATAATACATCAGCAATGCTCGGGATGTTTCTAAATATATCTTATTCATGAACTTGTACGGCTTTATAAACGATAGGAAAAGTTTTTGGATGTTTCAGACAAGTTTTGCTACTGAAAACAACTTAGATAGATCTTTGATATGTAATTGTTATGTTATATGAAATGTCAGACACTATCAGCGAAAGAAAACTTACACATAACGAGTGCAATGTACAATAGGGTGGATCGAAAAGTATACGAAAAAAAATTGTTTAGAAATCACTATCGGCGCGGCGTGCAAAAGTTGCCTTTTATGCATACTAGTTTACAGGATTTTTTTTTATTAAAAACCATTCATATCTTCCGGTGCCCCAAGCGCCCCAAAAATTATTAAAAATTGAGTTTTTTATGATTTTTTTATATTTTTTTGTTTATTTATTTTTTCTTAATTATTTTTGGCGCGGCGTGCAAAAGCTATCTTTTATCTATCTTGGCTTACATATTTTTTTTAAATAAAATTCATTCATATCTTCCGGTGCCCCAAGTGCCCCAAAAATAGTTTAAAATTGAAATTTTCTTGAAAAAAAGTATTTTTTGTTTTATTTTGTTTTATTTTATTTTATTTTATTTTACTTTTTGAAATTCATTTGGCACTGGGTTGGAAAGTTGTTATTACAACACTACATAACTCTGCAGTTCCCGTAGATTTTTTTTAATCAAAATCAATTCACATGTTTGATGCACCAATTATAATTAAAAAGTGAAATTTTTACAAAAATGTATTAAGAATTATAATTTACGAAAAATACTTACAAATTTTGAAAACAGTTTAATTAATAACGTATAAGGTTATAAATAACATTAATTTTACAATAATAAGCGACATATAAATTTAAAAATCAAAGCATTAAATCATAAAAATTACAAAAATCGAACTTACGTAGGGAAAAGTTTTACATCCTTCAATTTAGAAGTTTACATATTTTTAAAGTTTGTAATCTTTTTTGGTATCATAGTGTTTTATATGGCTTCTTGATTTTATTCTATTCAATATAAAACCGTGTCTCTTTTCTTGACCAGATACAGTTTCTGATGCCTCAGACCCTAGTCGAACGAAACTTTCAACCGCTTGGGTATGGCATGCATATTTTGACCATTAATTCGTTTTTACAACTTTTATCATATTCTCAATTTCTTCGCAAGGCACATTCATCAAAAGAGGTGGTTCAAAACGTCCAACTCGTTGACAGTCAATAAGTTCAAAATAATCCTTCGCTTTGAAGTTTATTTGGGGTACTTTGAAAGTTCTCATTTCTGGTGATTTTCTCTTTTTGTTTCTAGCATAAATTATCTTTCGCATTGCTAAAGATCTGATATGCTCTCTGTTATCTGTGAGCATTGACAATAGCAAATTTTCAGGGTAGCAAAAAAAAAAAAAAAAAAAAAAACTATTTTGTTGAATAACGGCATCTGCGATCTTTCTTAAATTGGGTTCCAGATATCTAGAATATGTGATAAGTTTCCAAATACGACGCGCTCCTTCAGTTATGGATGGCTTTGTTCTGATATGGAACCATACCGGCGCATATATCTTCATAATATATGTTCTAAGAGTAATGAGATTATCAGAAGGATTTTCTGTAGCCACTTATAACCTTAAAATTCTACACGCAGTTGTTAGCCATCTTGAGTGATAAACTGGACCAGGTTTCATTAATGTTAGATAAGAACCACATTCACCATGTGACGTTGCTATGCAAATATTATATAAATATCGCTGGTCATTGCTGAGAACTCTTCTATCTATGTTGACTTCCAAATAATAAAGTATAAAAAGTTTATTTTATATATTTAATAAAATACGATAAACGATTTCTCATCCTCTCGATCTACGTTTTACGTTAGATAAATTATTCTTTAACTGTTAATTTTACTTGTATTTTCTAGCTCAAAATTTGCATGAAACTCGATTTTCGGCAAATAATTAAAAGTTTTGGGGCACTGGAAAAAATTTATCAAAGTCGAAAATTATTTGTATGCATGCTAATATACTATAAAATGCACTTTTTTTTATCCCGCTGATAAAATAATTTAAAAGAAAATAAAAAAACAAAAATTATAATTTTTTATAAAAATTTCAATTTTTTTACTATTTTGAGGGCGCTTGGGGGCACCGGAAGATATGGATGGATTTAAATTAAAAAAAAAAGATTTAACAAATATATATATAAGGCAACTTTCGCAACCCGCGCTAAAAGTAATTTTAAAAATATTAAGAAGTAAAAAAAAATTATAAAATTTATAAAAATTTCAATTTTTAACTATTTTTGAGGCGTTTGGGGCACCGGAAGATATGAATGGATTTCAATAAAAAAACATATGTGAATTAGTATGCATAAAAGGCAACTTTTGCACCCCGCGCCAAATCGATTATTCGAATTTCGATTTTGATCCACCCTAATGTACAACTCGACTTTCAAAGTTATATCAGAAGTGAAATTGCCAATTAGGCGCAGTTTTTATTTTATTTAAATTGCTTGATAGCTACAAATTTCTTTAAATTTTAATATCTACCTGATTAAACATTCGATTAAAGGAACAAATTAATACCTAACGTTGTACCGAATGAGCTATTTTAAAGAGCGTCTCCTTGTCTTCCGGAAAACAAGGTATTCTTTACTATTTAGAGTCTATAGACTCTCACCATTCATCCCACTCGTAAACTTATGTGGAAAGACGTAGTACATATTCACTTCTGCTCATTGTGAAATGCAATTTCTTCGCTCAACGGACATTGAAATATCCTTTTTCTGTAAATAATGCAGAAACTTTTCCTTCTCGGCAAGAATCATGGACAGTTTTTCATAGAAACAAATGGTCTTAATTTAATTCTTTTAGGTTTATCTTACTATTAAATTTACATATGTTTTCATGGGGTTCTGTTTTGGTTTCACATTTAGTTTTGTTATTATATACATGTAGTAATGGTAGCACGTCACTTCAAAAATTAACAAATTTTACGTATACGGAAAATAAGAGTAATGAATGTGGTTAATTTTTGATATGGGAGATGTCTGGATCTATAATGTGTGGGGGAATTTAGAGTTAAATATTTACGGTAAATTGTTAACAAAAACTCACCATTATTTCGAATTACCAGGACATCCAGAAAGACAAGACGTTTTTGAGTTTCAGTATCAAAGGTAAACTGAATACATGGATCAATTGAGTTTATTAAATCGTGTACATCGTTAATATTATGCTTCGATAGGTCAAGTAAAGCAGAGTAATCATCTACGTAAGATGCATAAAATGGGCATACGCAGAGCCAAATCGTTTGACATTTTACAAAGCTTTCCTGGAATTACAAAATTACTTTTAGACAAAAAAATGCAGGCTAAAGAAATCAGATTATAGTTTTAATGTTGAAAATAGTGAAAATTATTTAATCTATTCATTAAACAAGCTCGAGTGCCTTGTACTATAACATTTGTAACAAATTGGAAATTGCACGTGAAGGGCGTTGAGGTGCGATCGTGCGATAACAAAATTTTAAAAATGTCACTCTCATATATCAATCTCATAAAACTGTAAATAGTTACTTACAATTAAAATGCGCACCAAACAATGCTCTCCCTATACCATTATGTAATGGAATACTTTTGTGTGGCCTTGTAAATCAATAACAAATGTTCTTTGCCCCACAGATTATGCAAAATGTATATTATAATATGTACCTTTATAATATGTACTTTATAGATGCATATCAATTTTATTATGTTCGAATGAGTGTAACACCAATAAAATGAATTTGAAACATATAACGGAATACTTTCGATTGTCCCTGTAATTTATTTATACATTCGGTTTTGATAAAATTTGAAATGACTCGACAAAATTATGTAATTGTTATGTATTTTAAATTTCAAACGATTAAAATGCATTTGAAACTTTTTCCCCATTGACCGTAATGTAATGGGATACATTTGAATGTGCCTGTAATTTTATCTAAGCATCCGATTTTAATAAAATTGGGAATGACTCGACAAAATTATGTAATAATTATATATTTTAAATTTCAAACGATTCAGTTGTGTAGTTTTTGCATTGTTATATGCGGACGGACTGAACGAGAACTATAGGTGCTACGTATTTACATTATTACGAACGCACCTAAAATGGGATTTGATATCAAACGAAACCACCGTAGAATTTGTTGGGTTGAAGTTATGATTTCTAAATTGGAGTGAGTTTTTTGACGTGTTTATAGTTAACAATAAAGAAAGGACCCTGAAAACTAAATGTTTTAGTAATTTATAGGATAAAAAACCAATATTAAAAATAATAGCTCAAAATGGAATATCAGGTTTATGAACCTCAGGTACTCGCTTTAAAAAAAACAGCGTTTACAAATCAGACGCAGTTATTTTTCTTTCATTTCTGGTATTGAAAATGCACTTATCCTATATAGGTAAATTTCATTCATCTTGCGGAGTGTTATTTTTTACTCATTTTTGATTAGTCGTCTTTACTTCTTTTTGAGAAGACATTTTCACTCTTCTTTTGGACTGAATTAATATGAGTGACTGCACAACTTACTGTGAAGTTATTTTTTCACACCTTTTTGACTAAATCACTGTGCCAAAGGAGGATTTTCACTTTTATTTTAAGAATTTAATACTTTCTATTTTATTTTTTTAACATATTGAATTTATAAAAAAATGTTTTTTAGTAGCTTTGATATTATTTCAAAAATATTTTAATGTATATTTGGTTAATTTCAGACATTTCATTCATTTTTTAAAAACATTTCCATTTAATTTTAATCTTAGTTTTTCTTTAATACGTATAAATGTCACGTTTAAAGATAGAGAAATTTTACAAGAGATTTCATTCATTTAGATATAATCATTCCCTCTTAGTCAAATTTAGTTAAAGTCCTATCATCTTAGCTAGCCTTCGCCTGAATCCACCACACAGCGCGATCTCTGGCTCTGGGATCATCCTGAAGTCATCGCTATCCAGCTTGACTGGAAAATCGAGATACTGAGTGGGTCGCTCACCACATCTGCGGATACAGAATACAGCAGCGCCCGTTACTTGTGGTCTCTGGATTCGTAAATTAGCCACTCGTTGATGCGGTAACTCATCCTCAACTGCTCTCTCGCAATCGTGTACTGCGAACTCTGTTAGGATCACGGTCTTATCTCCATAAAAGAAGTCGGTTCATAACCATATTGCAAATCACTGGAAATGTTTTAAATTAAATGGATAACTAAAACTCTGTTTTGATATCTGCGTCTTTCAGTTTTATTCTATTTTTACGATAAATGATGACCTCTTTAATACCTATCGTAAAATAAAAAATCCAGGTTATTACACTTTTAACACTATTTGTAGTTTGAGAGCAATGTCTGGAAAATGTTTTATTTCACCAGGTTGTGCAGCGCATCAACCATCACAATTAAATTTTCATATTATTTTTTTACTTTACATAATCACAGAATTTCTTAAATTAAATAAGACGAAGATAACTATTAAAAGTTACTAGTTACAAATATCCATTTTTTGCGCAGCTGTTCCATCAGCACTTATAGGATTCTCAAATTTTGTGATTTTATTAAACGCAGTGATCCGTACGATTTGCGTCCAAAAAATCATTTTTGACTGTTATTCTGTTTTTCAATCTATCATTTTGGTGGCGACACGTTAATTACACTGTTTGAGAGTAAAATGTATTTACTAAAACTAAATAAAATTTCCCTCTAATTTGCTATTTAAAAACTTAAGTTTTTTAATACATTTGTAATTTTGCGGGGATAATATTCAGGGATTTATTATTTTAACTGATAACATTTTTTATAAGAAAAGCGTCTATAATATTACAGTAAAACATAATTTCGCAATGGTCATTAAAACATTGAAAATAATAGGAAGGTTTAAAAATAACAAATACAACTAAGTATAATTTTGAGACATCTGAGCAGTTGAAGTTTTACAATTTATTATATCTGCGATTTAATTTTAATTGTAACCTCCTCAGTCCTGAGGCAAATGCCATGTTACAAAAAACACCACAAAAACCGGCTTAAAGTTAATATACAACCTTCCCAAAGATGTACCAGTCTATGTATCGTTTCTTATGATATGCACACATTTAGTAAAAAAGTCTACAAATAATTTTAACATTTTTAGAAGCTTTTAAATTAATCTAAAGAGTGTTATTTAGTGTTTACTACAGGCGACATCAGGACTGTGTTAAATTGACCATCGACACCATTTATCTATAATTTTCGTTTCTTAAGGAATACGAAGATTTTTACAGAATTTATTTATTTTGAAATATTTTTTAATTATAACTAAATTCAGTCATTTCAAAATCATGGCAAAAAAATTACACACTGTCCTTGATATTTTTAAAACGTGTCGCATTTTATTGGGTAGAATCAAAGGGACATATTTCTGACTGAAAACATAGCTTAACTTATTTTCACTTATGTTTAATTAAATGTAATGCTGTTGCAAATAAAAAATTAGCAGAAATTTTAAAATCTTCGCCTTCGATATCTAAACTATCCCTAACAAAACTAGTTGGATGTGTCAATCCCAAAACTTTCTTCTATCTCATAAATACATTTTAATATTTAAAAAAAAAAAAAAAAAAAAAAAAAAAACGTGGTGACCCCAAAGTTACCCACTATCGAATTTCCTCAAACATTTGACCTAGCCTAACGAGATTCTGGTATCCGAAAAGCCTAAAACGCAAAACTTATTTAATATTCTGAGAAAATGAGCTTAGTAGTGTCTCATGTTGGGTAATTTATACTAAAACCTAATAAGCATCTATTTATGTCAAGACCTAACAGAATCTGAAATTTGATGGAATTTCGTCCATTAGTTCTTGAGATATAGTTGTAACAAAAAAATTGCAAAACGTAGCACAGCAACACCATATTTTAGACAATTTATGCCAAAACGTAAAAAAGCGTCTAATTATGTTATGGTGTAAAAGAATCTGAAGTTTGATGAAATTCTGTGCATTAGTTCTTGAGATATAGCTAGTTTAAAAAAAAACCGTGTAAAATATAGCACAGCAGCACCATCAGTTGAAGGATTTATAACAAAACTTAATTATTGTGTAATTATGTTATATGTCATTTTGTAACAAAATCTGAAGTTTGATGAAATTCTGTGCGTTGGTTGTTGAGATATAGCTATCGGAAAAATCGTGCAAAATGCAGAATAGTTGCACCACCTGTTGCAAGGTTAATAGCAAAATGTAATCGGCGTCTAATTATGTTATATATTCTAGTGTAACAGAATCTAAAATTTGATGAAGTTCTCTGCATTAGTTCTTCAGATATAGCTATCGCAAAAATCGTGCAAAATGTAGCATAGCAGCGCCACCTATAGAGCAGTTCACACCAAAACCTTATCAGCGGCTATGTATCTCAAGGTATCGTGGAATCTGAAGTTTGGTGAAATTCTGTGCATTAGTTCTTGAGATATAGCAATCTTGAAAATCATGAAAAACGTAGTTTAGCAGCGCCACCTGCAGGCCAATTTTCACCAAAAACCAATAGGCACTAATTCATATCAAGGTCCAACTGAATATAAAATTTTATTAAATTTCTAGCATTAGTTCTTGAGATAGAGCGCCCACAAATTTTTTGTCACATACAGACAGACAGACACACAGACAGACAGACAGACAGACACACAGACAGACAGACAGAAAGACAGACGGACAGACTCACAGACAGACATTTTCTAAAAATAGTCGAAACGTGTTCAGGACCTTCTAAAACGTATATATCCGTCGAAAACCGGAAGTCGAAAATTTTCATGAATTTAATATTTTCTTCTTGTAAAGATAGAAGAAAGTAAAAAATTAAAAGTTCAAAGTTTTGACATGGTAGCAACGTCTTCTTCTTGCAAGTGGTGTTAATCACGCTTGATTTATTTGGGCGAGGGCTCATTATTTATCAGTTCTCAGGCTCTAATTTAAAATTTAATATTTTCGATAAGCTTCTACAAAGAATTAAATGGAAAAATATTTAAAATCTACATTTTATCTGTTTACATAAATACATGAAATGTTGACGGTACCAAAATTAACATAGAAATGAATTTTCCTTGCTTACCATACTTGTTACTCTGTAATCCTTCTTTAATTAATTTTCTTTCATTATTTTATGGGAAAATGTTTCTTTTCTTAATGGAAATATAGTTGAATGTTGTATTCCGCAAAATAAGTACAACTATTTTTCAATTATATACATCTGAAATTTAAGATTTAAGAAATGCCTTAATTAAATCTTTTTAGGAGTTTGTGCTAATGATAATGTTTTCCAAAATATCAATGCGCTATGTGAAGTAAGTGAAAATATTATTTCCTCATCATATAAAAATTCTACTGTTAATTACAAAAATAATATACAGCAGAAAACGGATATAGAGAACGGAAATATATAGAAGTTAGAATTAATACTGACAGATATTCCATTAAATTTTTAAAAACCTAACAATGCATTTTGAAAAGTAAAATAAAATAAATATCTTATTTAAATTCTACAAAATCTTGGAAACTTGATGAAAAATGATTTAAAGCAATGTCATTAGTTTAAGAATTTTAAAGAATCACCGTACACGAATTTTTGTAACCGCCTTAGTTCTTAACCCTTTTTGACGCAGTGATCTTATTTCCGGGCACGCCTAATTTTAATTCCAAACTTGGCAATGTTACCAATCATATATTTTAATAAAATTTTGTTTTCACAATGTAAACTTAAATTAAGGCGTTCCTAATTTCCAAAAAAGTCGTTTGTAAATTCCTGTGAATGTCAATAATGTCTCAATTTAAGAGCAGAATCTGACTGTGCCGGAAAGGGTTAAACAATGACATTTTACATTAAAATTATAGCATTTGTAGCATTTTTAAGAGCAAGTAATTGGCTTTGTGTTATGCTGAATTAACACCAGAATGTTTCAAAACATGAAAATGCCATTTTACTGTATTTTATTCACCAATGTTATTCAAAGGAAATTTTCTTTAGAATTTCTAATATGAATATTGATAAACTGGTATAAAAATATTCCACTGCCACTCAATTCGTTAAATAAAACAAACGCTCAGTAAAATGTGTTTCAGAATACTCAACGTGAGAAATATCTAAATCATTGATAATGATCAGGGGTGGATCCTGCTTTCCAGTTAGTAGAGTATCATACTGAATCGTTTATCTGAAAGTTTTTCATTGATTTTTTTCAATACTTTCTAACATGTGAAATGTTATTAATTGGTTTGTCTATCGGTGCTGAAATGTAGCTAAATATACTCAGATTGCTAAGTAAATGATACTCATTATTGACGTTTACCATAGCATGTTTGCTATTGAATATGAAATATACATCATTTATTACAGAGATTCAAGTATTCTATTATAAATTTATTATGGTATATGGCAGGCCATGAAATTATATTTGAAAAGATACTAGGTAGATTAAACTATCCGTTCTCCACAACTTTACATTCATTCAGACGCAACGTCGGCCACCACATCTGCACAGAAAATGAACTATTTCTGACAAACTGAATACAAATGAACCAGCGTTGAAAGGCATATTCTGTCAAATCCAGATTATTTTACATTCATGAAAAATAGGAACAATTTTTAAAATCTTAACAGAAAAATATGAAAAACATTCTGATGAATAAAATCACAAAACAATTATAGAAATGGAAAAATCGGAACACATTTACTGCAAAAAAAAAAATAATATTAACTAAAAATAAGGTTGGAATAAGGTTTCAAAAATAACATAAAATTTCACATATCACTAAAACGTCATGAAGAAAAAAAAGTTGTTGTAAAGAAGAAATGTAGTAGGAAAAAATATTTCACTTCATTATGTGTAGCGCTTCCTTTTTGCACTGAAATACTACTTAGAAATCGCAGCTGTAGGGTCAAACTTTTCCACGAAGTGTTTATTAATAGAAAATCTGAGCAAATCATGCACTGTCTCAGTCTTCGGAAAGTTCCTGTATGTAATCTTGAATTTGTTGTGACATCTGAAAACTTTCTGACATAAAACAGTGCTCAGTGGTAGAACAGCTTACAATGTTGGAATCTGGAGCTAATTAATGAATCTTCCTGAACACATTTTACTGTAAAACTTACCCTGCGTACCTTTCAGTGTTACTGAAGGAAACAAAATTCTGCCCACTCTGCTAGTGCAATATCCATCTTTCATGAAAGCAAATTGGGTTCATATCAAAAGCTACTTTATTTCTTCTATCCCAAATTCGAGAATTTTTTCGTTGGGAGACCAACCCAAACCAAATTGTTGAAAACATGCACACAATGTTAAGCATGCACACAAAGAATGTTAACTCATCTGTTGACATAAGTTGCACTCTTTCTCTGATGTATATCTTTACATGTTTGATTATTAACTCTTTTAAAGTTTGAAACTCTTGCTATCAATTTTTATTGTTCATCAGATGCTCATCTTTGACTATCCCTCAGAGAAATAGTTGATTCATAAACTCTCGTTCACTTGGTCCAACATAAAATTCGAAATCTGATAAAACAGAGTGATAATGTTGAATTTTTACTTTCAGAGATGAAATGACAAGTTCCTTCTTTTGTAATGTCACACTGAATGGATTCTCCTTTCTGTCAAAATCGAAGAGGAAGTACAGAACTTTAAAACAATTATAATCTTTCATAGTTTCTAGCAAATTCTTAGCTTTACCACTATCATTGTCTTCTCTGTGGGCGACATTGGAGAAGTGGGTGACGTTGCATTATTTTTTTCTTTTGTAAGATAAATGCTGTCGTTTGATTTTAAAACATTTTCTCGTGTCGCAGAATTGAAGCACGATAATCTGAGTACGTACAGTTTGATTAAAAGCGCAACATTTTAAAAGACAAAACATACTCGCCAACCTTGAAAAACTGCTTGCTACTGGTGAGCTGACAAATGGAAACTTCGCGTCCTAGTCTATGGGGAAAAATCATTTGCGGTGCATTTTGATGGTGTGATATTATTTCGAACTTAAAGAAATTTATATACATTATAGGGGTTCATTATAAAATTATCTCCGTAGAATATGTTACGAGCAGCACCTACAGTTCATTTGTAAGGACACTCAAAATAATTCCCTAATATTAGGAAAATAGTATGTGGTATATTTTGATGACATTGTTTCAATCACAGTGAATTCTATATGAATTTCTGAGGTACACTATATACTTTTTTTGTAGAATATGAAGCCCAAAGCTTAATCCTTCCTTTACAGGGTCTCACAAAGTATTTCGGTTATTTAATGTTTTGCGGGAAAAACAGTTTGCAGCAAATTTTACTGAACTATTTCAAACACGATGAAATTCATATATAGTCTGAGGTTTACTATTAGATGTTTGCTATTGAAGGTAATGCCTATAACATCATTAATATTCATTAGATTTCGTACACATTACTGTATCAGAAAAATGCTTTTGTTTATTATAAACTTTTTTTTTAATTTTGAAAGAAATTTGGGACTGTTTTTATCAAAACCTTTTTTCTCTACGATTATGCATGTTATCCAAACAAAAATGTTCGCAGTTTATTACAATAGGCCTCTTAGTCAGGTTCTACAGTTTAAATGGTTTTGTTGCATTAGTTTTTACAGGGATATCTAAAAGATATTCGGGTCTTTTTTCCAATTTAATGACCGTCCCCTATAGGAGGTTACTATAGGATTATAAAATTTTACTTTCTTCTATCTAAGAAAGTATTCTAAGAAAGTATTAGATAAAAAAAGTCTTCGAAATCCGGTTTTTTACGGATTTACACGTTGTAAGGGTCAGAGAATCCCAAAACAATGTTTTTGCAAAATGTCTGTCTGTGAGTCTGTGAGTCTGGCTGTCTGTATATAACAATAATTTCGTGGGCGCCTTCTCTCGAGTACTAATGTACGGAATTTCTCAAAACTTTAGATTATGTTACACTTTGATATAAACTAGATCTTATTAGATTTTTGGCGCATACCGCTCAACAGGCGGCTCTGTTATGCTGCATTATTCACAATTTCCACAATAGCAATATATCAAGAACTACTAAATGGATTTTCACAAAACTTTAGATTTAATAAGTACTTCATATAACATGGTGCTGATTACGTGTTGGTGCAAATCACTCAAAAGGTGACGCTACTATGGTGTATTTTTCGCGATTATTGCAATAGCTCTATTCCGAGAACTAATGCACGGAATATCACAAAACTTTAGATTCTGTAAGACTATGATATAAACGATATTTGGCTAGTTTTTTGTGTATATCGCTCAATAGGTGGCGCTGCTCAGCTGCATTAATTATAATTTCCACAATAACCATACCTCAGAAACAAGTTCATAGATTTTTTAAAACTTCATATTTAGTTAGCACTTGATAATAAAGGTGCTGATTCAAATCGCTCAATAGGTGGCTCTGCATTATTCTTGTTTATCGTAATATCTCTATCTCAAGAACTAATGCACGAAATTTTCTAAAACTTCACTTTTAGTTAGTCACTGATATAGATTAGTGCTATTTAGTTTTTGGGAAAAAATCTCCCAATAGATGGCGCTACTATGCTGCATATTTCACGATTTCGCAATAAATGTATCTGAAGAACTAATACATGGATATCCATTAAACATCAGATTCAGTTAGTACCTGATAGAAAAAAAGTGATCCTGATTTTTTTTGGTGTACCTCACAAACATGTGGCGCTGTTATGCAGAATTTTTTTAAAAATTTTGCTATATCTCTATCTCAAAAACTAGTGCGTGGATTTTCATCAAACTTGAGATTCAGTTATTATAGATTTCAGTTCAAGTTGACATAAGTTGTTGCTGACTAGATTTTGGTTTACAGCACCTGACAGTGGCGCGGTTATGACACATTTTTAGGGAAGTATTAACATGCATATGATTGATGAAAGCGTTGGGATTGCCATCCATCACTTTCTCTCTCTTTCTCCTTCTCTTTATCTCTATGTTCCTTTCTCTCCTTTTTTCTATACATACACATATATATATACATAACTTTTTACATGTCATCATAAAATTAAATATATTACACATCAATATACTTTGCTGTTTGTTTTTCGTTAAACATTATGCATAATGTTTCAGTTTAGCAACATCTACATCTTAGATACAATCATGAAATTATTTTTTCTCTTATTTTTCTGTCTTTTTAAATCTAATCATCCAGTTTAGAGAAGTTTGTTCGTTAAATATACATTTAAGGAGAAAACTTCACAAAATTTAGTTTTCAGAAATAAATGAAAAGTTTGTACGAATAAGTTTTAAAGAGAAAGTTTTAAAAGCTGCACTGGTATGCAAATTCTTTTACGTTTGGTGATTGATAATGACAAATTTAAACCAAAATTTTATAATAGCACTTTCATAAGTTTTAAATACTTAAAGAATTTGAATGAAGTATTGTTTAAGACTTTAAATTAAATTAGTATCGATTTCACGAATATGTGGAAAACAATTACTCTGGCAAAAATAATAACAAAAGTACAAAAGTAAAGGACTAATATTTTTACATAGGTGTTGTTCTCCGCTGTTCGTTTATTTGTTTAATTATATATGTGTATAGTGCACAAAAACAAAAACAAAATATTGCATTAAGAAGGAACTTTTTACTCATTTAATTGCTTGAAAGAAAAAAAAGTGTGAAAAGTGTTTAAATAAAAATGTGTTTTTCAGATACAGGAATTGTAATTGCACGCACTGCTGGTTCCCGTAATCAGCATTTTTAAATAAAACTAATCTACAACAATTTCAAAATAGACTTCTGCCTTTATTTGGCGATGGATTTTCGGTAATTGAATAATTCAAAGATTATTATTCTGAAATTTCCATCGATATTTTAAATTTAAAAAAGCTCTAAACTTTCAGTACAGCAAAAAACATATTTTGTCATCACAAATTGAAAATGCCTGATAGAATTTTTTTAACTCATCTACGTTAAATGAAATACCAGAAATGTCCTTTAAAGAAAGTAATGGAAAAAGTAGATTTAAGCTCATAGACTATCAAAGCTTAAGCGCTCATCTGCCTGCAAGTTCTTTGTCTACAGTCGTGAAAAAAATATAATCATCCCCTACTAATTCCTCCAGAAAATATCATGAAAGAACGTTACTGGTACCGAACGATTAAGAATAATGTCTACGCTTAAATTATGCATAGAAAATTGTCTAGTGGCTATCTACATAATAAAACGAACCAAAACTTCATTTTTTTCCAATGGCAATACCAAGTTTAACAAGATATTTCAAATCTTTGGTTCAAACTATGACTAGACACCGAATTTCAAATAATTTGAATGCTAAAATTTTGAAATTTAAAATTTAAAATTTAGTGCTTCTACTGTTAAATTACATTTTCATATTTTTTATTAATATCTTCTAAAATGATACTACTAATATGCTAGTTTTTCGTGTAAAAAATACCCAATTAGTAATTCTAAGATATGAATTACGAAATTAATATTCGAAAAAATAATGAATTGCAATCTAAACATTTTTTGATAGATTTAGATTTATTAAATCCTGCTTTTTTGAAACCCAAAATTTGAAATTTTTCTTCTAAGTAGTTTATAAATTATGTTTTTAAAATGCAAAATGATGATTTAAGGGGCCGTTTGCGATAGAATTGACGTCGAAATCGTTATTCGAAAGGCGTCAAAATGATAGATCACGCAGTTTTGTCTACTGGAAGTTATAGCAGTTGGAAAAAATATGCAGCGCTTAAATTTACATGAGCATAACGGTCCACTTTTTTGGATGCAACATGAACTTATCTTAGATAAATAGAAAGTGCCTTTTGATCATGCACTGGGAACATAACCAAATAAGGACAGCTAAGAAACTAAAATGCAGCAGTATTAACTGACAGCTGCACATTATTTCTAACGGCTGAATATCTGTGAGAAAATATCTCAATGTAAACTGGGAAGACAAAAATTCAGGGATTAATTGTTAAAGCATATGAGAACATAAAAAGTTTAATTTAAATGAGCTTAAATTTGGAGTTGTACAGGGAGAGGATAGCACAAAAGAATTCATAAAGTATTCGAATGAAAATTAGAGTGAAACAGCAGGGGGGAAGGGGAACAACGAGGAGCCAAAAATATTTAAAATATTGAATTGAAACAGCGGGGGGAGGGCGAGAACGAAACATATATAACGGAATAATCGTTATATAGATCAAGATAGTGGACAGGCTACTCCATAAAATGTTCCAAATTATCCAAAAACCCGTCCTAGGAGAGTTTTACGAAGGTTACGGGGCGTTTTCCTGCTGAAAAGTTCAACTTAGCCCGCCAATTTTCTCTTCAGTTGGTAATAAATGGATTTTTAGCAATTCTTGCTAATTGATAGCCTACATGTTGTCTGAGGGAAGCGCCAGGTTAAGTTTATCATCATAGCAGAAGCCTCAAAACGCCATTAATAGGCGTCCATCAACCATGTTGAATCTGTCCTTGTTAAAAGCTATTCACAAGCAAAGAAGAGTCGATGGGGCCAAATATCATCAAACCCGGAAGGACCAGTGACATTTTGTTATATTCCCAGATAAGAAAAAAGAAGTTTGGATGACTTAGATTCTCTTGCTTTCTATTGGCATGACATGAGGAAGGGAGAGAAAATTTTCTCCAAAAGACAGCACGATGGAGGCTTTCTTTCTTTCTTTCTAACCGATGACCAAGTCCCTACCTACAGAGTTGTCTCAGCTTAACGGGTTAGATACCTGGTATCTGGGCGGGTAACCGCTTAATTGCCGTTACGGGGCAATAAACATGATTTTTTTCGATTCGCATTCGCATTCGCATGCTATCATTTCTGCAGTACTTGTTTCTCGTTTGAGTATACTTTGTTTCACCTGTTACGTAACGTTACATCCTGTTGTTTGAACTGCAAATGGCTCTATCGTCAGCTAGTTGGTCTCGTTATTTAGAAACTTGATTAGACAACGAGTCCTTCACATGACAAGGCATTTCCAGAGGTATAATTCACAGGTAACTTGGAGGACATTGCACCCACGACGGATATTATATGCACCAGGCGCCATTAGCGTACATGACGGAATTTTATCCGCCAAAGTGGTAAACCACTAAGACAAGTACCCGCGTCGGCTATTTAGATTAAGTGCTGTGTTGGTAATCTTTGTGGTTTATGTTTATTGCACATAACTGTGTAGTTTTGTGTTAACTGTGTGTTAGGGTTAACTGTGTAATTTGTTGCCGCAAACCTAGTACTCATCATACCAGACGAAATGGAGCTATGTCTTTTTGAGCTTCAACGGTATTACTGAAATTAGCTGAATGTAGGGGCAATTTTGAGGGTAATGAAAAGATCAGAGAATGGCCAAAAAGGTAAGTCGCACCACAGAAGGGAAAATTTTCTGACGAAAAACATAAAATAAACATAAAATTAAAATAATAAAAATTTTAAAAAATTAAATATTTAAAAAATATATAAGAATTTCTTTTTCCACATTTTATTGCTGCAGGCCTCAGTCGACTGCAAAAAAAGGGGGAGGGAAGAATGAAAGAGAACAGCTTTAATTACATGGTTATACAAATTATATCACTATTTGGAGAAATTACTAGTAATGTTAACTGTTATGCTAATTACTTAAGGATATATTAAGTTGCTGTATAATATTACTAGATGTATTGCAGACATTTTAATTACCATCAGGTCCTAATTTACTATATTTATAACTAGTTGCTTAGCAGCGTTACTCGTATGAATGTGGCTATGATATTCTTACTGAACTTAACTTATTTGTAGGTTAAGTGTTTAACATTGGTGATTAGTTAATTAGTAAATAATTGCATAATAACATAAATAGCTACGCCATTTATTCTTACTGGAATTTAAGTAACTATTTACGATAATACTTATGGATATTCTATTGGGAAAGTTAAAAGTTAATTTCTATTGGCTAGGGATTATGAAAAAGTCATAGTTATATAATGGACCTGAGGAAGGGGGGTAAGATTTTAATGAATATCCCGATGACTGTTAACCTAAGTGTAATAACTGCTTTATAAAAATAGTCACTTCCAGTTGTTGACATAGTTGGGTAGCTGACATAATCGGTTATTTGTCATATCCAGTGGTTCTTTCAGTTGCTTGGTGTCACATCCTATATAATGGGAGGCTTATTAATAGTGTTGGGAGGCTTTAGATAGATTGGTAAACTTAACCTGGCTCTTCCCTCTGACCGCTTGTAGGCTACTAATTACCAAGAATTGCTAGAACTCTGTCCTTTGCTAACTGAAAAGAGAATTGATGGGCTAAGTTGGATTTTCGAATAGGAAAACGAGTTTATAATCTATACCAAATCCCAATAGAAATGTTTTTTCGACAATTTCAGATATGTATGGAATGTCCTGTCCTGTACTTTCATTTCAATCATGAAGAAAATGCGTGGAGTATCCTCAGTAGAAGTTTAAATGCCAATGGCAGACAGTTCAAGTCTGTGTCAGAACTGATGGCAGCCATCATTCAGGCCTGCGATAATACTGATGCTAATCTCTTCCAGCAATTGGTAAACGGTATAACACATCGTATATTCCAAGTCATATGTAAGCATGGCGGATATAATTGCTATTAACAGTAGTGGCTTTATTTAGGCGGAAAACACCTTCCCCCCCTCTCTTTTTTATGCATTAATTTCTTTCCTAATCAAGTGGTGCAGAGAGCGAGTTATTCCTTATATATGTATATTTCTATATAGTCTTTCTTATTATATTTGTTTCGTTCTCGTACTTTTTTTTTGTCACCGATTACGGCATAAAATCATGGTGTTTTTTTTGTGTGTGGTACACATTGTATATATACATATATACAGGGTGATTAAAAATAGATGGGAAAATTTTTAAGAGGTGATAGTACACATCAAGACAAATAATATTAAATGGAAAACTAAGGGTACCAAACGTCTTCCGAAGGAGATAGGCGCCATCAAAGTTTAGGGTCCAAAAATTCAAATGATTATAAAAAGCAGAAAAATTAGTCGATTCGTTTGCGGTTTTCACTAAAACTATTCTTTATGTCAGTATTGTCTTGAAAATAATATATAAAGATAAATTTCAAAAAATGACGATAGAGGGCGCTTTAGAGTTTGGAGTAACGTACAACTATTTTTTACCGTTATTTTTTGCATCCGATTAAATTTGTTTAGATGCTTAGCCATAAACTTAAATTTTGTGCTCAAAATTTACGTTTAAGAAGCACAAATTAAACTGTGTTCAGTGGGAGTGGGTAGGTTGAAATTTCAAATGATTATAAAAAACAGTAAAATTGGTCAATTGATTTACGGTTTCAACTAAAATTATTCTCTATGTCAGTATTGTCTTAAAAATAAATTATGCAGATAAATTTCAAAAAATTTCGATAGAGGCCGCTTTAGATTTTGGAGTAACGTACAACTATTTTTTACCGTTATTTGTTGCATCCGATTAAATTTTTTTAGAAGCTTAGTCATAAACTTAAATTTTTTGCTGAAAATCTAAATCGTTGAGAGTGGTTAAGTAGCGCAAACTGAACTGTGTTCAATGGGGGTGGGGAGATTCAAATTTCAAATGATTATACAAAACGGGAAAATTGGTTGATTCGTTTGCGGTTTTCTCTAAAACCATTCTTTATGTCAGTATTTCTTTGAAAATAAATTTTAAAGGTAAATTTCTAAAAATTCCGTTAGAGGGCTTTGAGTAACCAACAACTATTTTTAACCGTTATTTTTTTTAAATCTAAATAAATGCTTTAAAAGCTTAGACTTAAATTTTGAGCTCAAAATCTGAATCTTTGTGAGTAATTAAGTAGCGAAAAATTGAACTGTGTTCGTCGGGTGGGCAGGGTAACAATTCAACTAATGAACACAGTTCAGTTTGTACTTCGTAACCCCTCCCTACGCTTCAGAATTTGAGCTCAAAATTTAAGTCTCAGCTTTTGCAAGCATTTAATTAGATACAAAAAATAACAGTTAAAAATTGTTGTTGGCTACTCTAAAGTTTAAGGCGCACTCTAACGGAATTTTTTGAAATTTATCTTTAAAATTTATTTTCAAGGAAATACTAAAATAAAGAATGGTTTTAGAGAAAACCGCAAACGAGTCGACTAATTTTTCCGTTTTTTATAATAATTTGAAATATTAACCTCCCCACCTCCATTGAAAACCGTTCAGTTTGCGCTACTTAACCACTCTCAACAATTTAGATTTTCAGCTCAAAATTTAAGTTTATATCTAAGCTTCTAAAAAAAATTAATGAGATGCAAAAAATAAGGGTAAAAATAGTTTTACATTATTCCAAATTCTAAAGCGCCCTCTATCGACATTTTTTAAAATGTATCAGAATAATTTATTTTCAAAACAATACTGACATAAAGAAAAATTTTAGTGAAAACCGCAAATCAATTTACCAATTTTTCTGTTTTTTATAATCATTTGAAATTTCAACCTACCCACTCCCACTGAATACAGCTCAGTTTGCGCTTTTTAACCACAGTTTTTGAGCTCAAAATTTAAGTTTATGTCTAATCTTCTAAAAAAATTTAATGAAATGCAAAAAATAACGGCAAAAAATAGTTGTTCGCTACTCCTAAGTCTAAAGCGCCCTCTATCGGCATTTTTTGAAATTTATCCTTATAATTTATTTTCAAGACAATACTGACGTAAAGAATAGTTTTAGTGAAAACCGCAAACGAATCGACCAATTTTCCCGTTTTTTATAATCATTTCAAATTTTGGACCCTAAACTTTAATGGCGCCTATCTCCTTCGGAAGACGTTTGGGACCCTTAGTTTCCCATTTAATATTATTTTGTCACCTGAGAATAATAAGGTTCTAACTGACATTTTGGAATAAAATGACTTTTTAGCATAGGAATGTTCTATTTCTATCAATGAATGCACTTCTGCATTAAAATTTCGATATATATAATTTACTTCCACTTGCAAAAGAGAATAATATAGTTCCATCAAAAATTGTTGAAAGCAGTCAGAATAACAGAGTTCTATGTGCAAAGCAATCGCAGACAGCATTATAAGATAATATATTATTATTTTATTTTATAATACATAATGAAAATCGACAATGTTTTATTTCTTGTATGAAAGAATATATTATTTTTATAATTAAATCGTTTTTCAGTAAAATATAGAAGAAATTTTTATAGGTAAAAATATTTTTAAATATGGTTTTTAGTACGTCGATATGCAAAACGAATTGTATTTAATTTTATTAATGGACCTTATCCAAGCAGAGATGGATTAATCCTAATTGATTTAAATTTACAAAATCCTGTGAGAAGAATGAATGACAGTTTAGATGAAGCACCAGCTCTAGATATTCTTGGTGTTAAAACAATTTTTAAAAAATCAGTAAAAGTAAATCCTACAAATGCAATTGAAAAAAGGACTATGAATTTTTCGTAAAAAGTGCTTTTATGTAGTTATGTACATCCTACTGGAAATACCTCGTCTCAAGCCTGCGAACAAAATCCCCGAGGTAAATTTTAAAACAGAAAAATCTCAAATGATATCAAGAATAAAATAAAAGCTCACATTGAAAGTTTTCCCAACATTCAGTCACACTACAACCGAGTAAGCACTGAAAAAACACAATCTTAGAATCAGGGCTTAACTTTCAGAAAATGTATGATTGTACTTTCAGAAATACAGAGAAAGCAATGAAGAGCCAGCGAAACTTCCATGTTATAGGCACATATTTAATACACAGTTCAACATAGAATTAAACAAAACAAAGAAAGAGAGGTGTGATCACTGTGAGGAGTAATAAACATGCTGAGATCCAGGGAGAAATTAATAATGAAATGCAATGTAAATATGATCTGCATAAAAAAAGAAGTTGAATCCACCAGAACTCTCAGAAAGGATGACAAAAATTCCCGTGATAAGTCAGTCATTTGCTTTGTATTAGAAAATGTTTCAAGTATCATGCCCTTTGTATAAAAATCAGCAACTTTTTCTGTAAAGAAAATTAACTTGTATAAAATGAAAGCACATGCAGCATGGAAAGAAAGCATATTGTTGGTTTGCTTGTGGACAGAAGACATGTCAGGCAGAGAGGGGAATGACATCAGGTTAGATGTATCATCGACCGACAGACTTTCCAGATGCTGATAGTTTAATTTTATGTTGTGACAGCTATGTTCTTCAGAATATAAGCCAAATGATATCTTATGCAATTCCAATACTTATACAATCTCATCCACATATTATGGACATTACTCTAAGATAATGTACACCTGGACATTCATGTGTGGAAGAAGTGGATAATATTCAGAGGCAAATAGATAGAGCAATGAATGTAGCAGATTTTTTTTTCGCCACTTTCATTTATACGTCTGTTGCTGAGAATAAATCGCAGTAATCCATTTACAACCCTGAGAATGAAATCAGAGCAGTTCTTAGATTTCCACTCGTGTAGCAAAAAATTTGCCTATAATCTCGCTCTGTACCCTAAGGTGATGCAATTAGGATTCATACAACTTCTTGTGAGTTTAAGACAAACAACTGTTGTGACCAGAATATCACAGCGTTGAATTTGCTAAGGAGCCCCTCCAAACGACGAGGAGTATCTACATCATCTACTCAAAGAACTTTACCAAATCCTAAAATAGCACAGAGAAAGATGGATTGCATTAACAAAGATAAAATAAATTAATTGCCAGTGCGGTCTTTCCTACTTTGGTCAAACTAAACCCTTAAAAAAGTATTAAAGAATATCAAAATTATATTTGGAAACAAGTAATCAATAAATCCTCCATTGCAAAACATTGCTGTGAGATGAACCATACTTTTGACTCCAGTTCAGCTAAAATAATTTCCAAACCTATTTCCATTCATGAACTTAACTTCCTTGAAGCATTCCACATTTATAAAAATTTTGACAATATTATCAATTGTGAATTCACCATCCCCCATTATCGGATTGCTGGAAATATTATATGAAAACCTCTTTTTCTTAAATATATTTTTTTACCTACCTTGATCCATTTCTCTCCTTCGGTTCCTTTCCACTGCATTCGCCTGTTGGCTAACACTTGTATTCCTATGCCGTCCTATTGGTCACCTTCAATCCCCCGTCTCTCCTATATATATGAGCAAATTTCTACCTTTCTCAGCACTGACGACGGTATGCTATATACTACCGAAACCGGTTTGCTGCAAATTTAGTATGTTTAGTGTTTTTAACGTTGCTTACTTTTATATTCCATAAAATAAAACACCTACAGAGAATGCTAAAGTAGTTTCTGAGAGGTGAAAGGTTGTATTTTCCAAATGTGTAAGAGAAATTAGCCTAACTGTAATATAAAATAAAGCATGGTTTATGGATTATTTTGGCTAATAAAAGAGTATCAAACTTAATTCGTTGTTTTAAAAAGAACGAGAATTTTTTTTCCTTACAGATATAAAGTCTTCTCTTTTGATCAAGAATATACCTGACTGTAATACGAAAATTTTCATTTATAATTCATTTCAATTTTATTTATCAATATAATCACAATTTTTTGTATTAAATTTCATGCTCCCCGACTGAAATAGCACTCTAAAAAAAGAAAACTGTTGGGTCCCTATTTAATATAATTAAATATTTAAGCTATTTTATGTTCAGTTAAATAATATATTTAACTTAGGTATATTCATTAGTAGTGTGAGGATGGTTTAATTAGTATGAATAATTGGAAGCGGCAGTTTGCTGTTATTATTATGCAAAAATATATATAGTAATAAATATTTTACTATCCACTGATGTTTACTTGAATTATTCAAAGAAATTTCACTTTTAAACTATAAAAATTACACAAATTAAGAGAAATATTATTTTTTCATGATAGAACCATCTTATTCCAAGGAAATTAAGGCGTTTGAGAATAATACAGTTCTATCAAATTTTTTAAATGTAAAAAACTTCATGATAATATTATTTAAAAAGTTTGATTTTGCAGAATTACTGTCAATATTTACATATGAATCTATTAATGCCAAGAGTTTTTCGTAAACTTTAATAGCTGCACGTACACAGCATGCTGATTTTCAAAGTCTTCTAACTCGAAATTGATTTTCTGCCAGATAGAACCATCTTATTCACAGGTGACGATTTGTCTTGAAGTGTTCTATCATCTCTTAAAATGTTTGCCCATCTTTCTTGAATCACCCTGTATATATATACAGAGAGAGAGAGATAAGGAAAGAGAGGGAGAGACAGAAGAAAAAAACGTCCCCCTAAGAAATTATTGGCAGGTCTCCCGCACTCAAGCGTATACAGTTATGCTCCTATGGATATTAACTAAAAACCTAAATAAAAAACGTATTAGAGACAGCAGCTTAGTAGGATTGCATCTCTAGACCACGGTAGGATAGAAAAAGTACTTCCGGCAGTGCCGGGAGGAAGAGATAGCTTTCATATACTCATTTATTTATTTTAAATTAAATTATATAAATCAAATATACGAAGCTCAAAATAGTGAAACACGATTATATAAGATTGAATACTACTTTTTGTCAATACTGAATATTAATAGGAATTTTTAGAAATTACTCATCTTTTATTCATCTTTTATTCATGGTGTTATTTTAAGCGATTTATAGGGTCCCCAAATTCCACGATAACCATTTTAAAGCAACATGATGGGTAAAAAAAACCAATGAGCTGGATCGAAATCTTAATTCATGTGAACATGCACACTCATATCGAAATCGATTAATATAAACGAGTGCTGTCGCGAGCAAATTGACATTTTAAAAAAATGCCACCCACATTAGAAATTCGAACAGCTATATCCTAGGCTTTTTTCAAGGTAAAGAGGATGCAAAAAATACTCCGGAATTCATTATTAAGGTAAATAGTTTAGAAAGAACCTTTTTTCAATTTCTAATTTTTTGTTCATACACTCTAAAAAATAAAAGTGTAAATTAGACAAATTTACATATATATGTGTGTAAATTCCTAAAATTACACACCTGACATGAAAATTACCCACTTTTTGCATAATTTTACCTGTTGTTATGCGTATTTTAGCTTATCATACTAACAAGGGCACCACCAAACATGGTGCTCACATATTTTGATGATTTTCAAAGTATGTTGTAGGGGTCACACCACTAATTATTCATCTGAAAGGGTTTTTTCAAATGGGCCTTAGTTTTTGAGAAATTGGGGGTCAAAGTTTAGCGCTCATTTCAAATAGCCGTTCGTATTGCAAACAGATTGTGGCTGGGTGGCGCTGCGGTAACGTTCGAGACTCCAGACCTGGACGTGGCGGGTTTTTTTATGTATGACGGGGACGTTTTTTTTATGTATCGTAAATTTTATCTTATTGAAATCATTAGCAGACGATTTTTCCGATCTAGTTTACTTATTTTTTTATGAATAGTGTTTTAGTTTGTTAAAATATATATATATATAATTTTTTAATGTAATCTGTCATTTCTTATTTGTGCAAACGATAAATAATGTTTAGGTTGAACATTAGAGATGTATTTAAAGATCAGTAAAATAATATTTTAGCACTGCTGCATAATCTGGATAATAATTCTGGATAATATTTTAGCACTGCTGCATTAATATTTTATTACACTTTCGAAGATATGCATTATTTGAATTAACTAATCCTATAAGTGTTTGAGAAATTGCACCTGAAAATTATTTTATATAATTTATACAAAAAAGGATAAATTTTCATTTAAAAATTTTCACAAAAAAAGTCGATAGAAAAAAGAAAAATTATTATTTCAGAATTGTGCTTCATAAAAAAAGAAATTACATAATAATTAATAAAAAAGAGTTCTAGGCATAAATTAGTTTTGCAGTTTTGTCAATAAAAATATTAGTTTAAAAATTGCACAAAAAAAAAAATTATGAAATAAATTCGAAAATATAAATTTAAATTATTAAGAAAATATTAAAAAGTTCAAAGCTTGTAGAATTTCCAATTCTGCTTTAAATATGCAAAGTGTAAAAAGTATATAACAGAAGGGGAAAAAAAGCGCTCTAACTTGGGGTTGAACCCGCGAAGTCCGGGTCTCGAACGTTACCGCAGCGCCACCCAGCCATAATCTGTTTGCAATACCAACGGCTATTTGAAATGAGCGCTAAACTTTGACCCCCAATTTCCCAAAAACTAAGGACCATTTGAAAAAACCCTTTCAGCTGAATAATTAGTGGTGTGACCCCTACAACATACTTTGAAATCATCAAAATCTGTGAGCACCATGTTTGGTGGTTCCCTTGTAAGTATGTATTTTGTTATCACTTGAAAGACACAGACAAATGTGTAAATGCTGAAAAATGCCTGAATTTATTCAAATTGGTATGTTATTGTAATTTACACATAATGCTACATACATAGGTAAGTGTGTAAATTTCTAAAATCACCCACTTGGCAAAAAAATACACTTTTCTTGTGAAAAAATACCTATTTTAATGTGTGTTTAGTTTATGGCATTAAGTTTGTAAGTTGTTATCAGTTCATAAACTCAGAAAAGTGTGTAAATGTAGATAACACCTGAAATTACACTAATTAATGTGTTACAAAAATTATAAATGCGTGAATTTTAAAGTAGACGTTACGAAATGGATGGGAAGTTTAAATATTATTCAGAGCTACATTTTTTATTTCATTAACCCCATTCCATAAATAACATGATTTCATTGCAATGCTGTAACAGCATTTTTAAATAATAGACCAATATATTTATTTATTTCTATAAGATACTCTGACCACCTCTCTCACTTTTCCCGTTTCAGCAGCATATGAACATTTAAAAGAAGCTAAATAAATTAATCTCGACAAATGTAACAATATTTCGTTACATGTAACGTAAAATTTTATTTATTTAATTAGTTAATTTCGTTTTCCGAATTATCTTTTGAAATTTGTACATCAAGTATAAGAATGTTTGATTTTATAATTCTAGAATTTTGTTAAATCGCAATTTCTTTCAACCGTCTCGCTGACCGCTGTTTTTTCACAATTTTACTTGTAATTTTCAGTAATAGTGTTAGATTTCATTCTTAAAGCGAAATTAGGAAGACTTCTTAAAGAGGCATTATATTAGGGATATAATCCCACTTTATGCTTATTCATAAATTTAAATTATATTTTTTGTACTGTTGGTAATTTTTCTGCTGCTCTTCCCCCCCCCCACACACACACACTTAATTTAAAGGACAGTAGTTTATCCTTCAGTAGAATCTAAAAACTATTTTGAATTCATTTAATATGTAATATAAAATATAATTCATGTAATTGAGATAACTCTAAATTCGTATCCTGAGTTATTTTTATATTTAGCATATTATTAAGTATTCTTATTAAGTATGCTTGATTTTACCCTAAATTATTAAATCCAAAATTATAAAGTCTCATAGCTTGTAACCATTTACCCATTTCAAAGTTTAAATTGTAATTTTAGTTTAACTTCAGTTCGCAGTACAATTTATGGTCCTATTTATGAACTAAGCGAATCTAGCATCAAAAACTAAAATCATAATCATCGCCGACTTGGCTTCATCAGGTTTAAATTGAAAACTAATGGTGGGTCCAGTAACTTGATCTTGATCACGCCGGGATCCAAAATGAAACTTCTCAACCAAGCACGCATAGAAAGCAAATCACGTACAATGTGGTGGCCAAAGAGGCAAACTGAATGCAAGCATTAGCGTTGAGAAAAATATAGAAGTTATTCTCCTATAAAATATAAGGTACGTAATCTCATACGTTCGTATTACCTCCAATTCTTTGTATCTGATTTGTCTATATTTACGTATAAATGTATATTCTATATGTTGGATTGTTTTTTTACATATAAAATTTTGTTCACCAGTGATTCACTTGCCTTAAAAAATGTCAAAATTACCTAACTCCTGAAACTTACTCCTTAAAATAACAACTGTTGTATCTAAAGTTATTTATTTCTTGAAAAAGTTTTATCTTAAAAGAATTTATGAATGTATTTTAACAGTAACAAAATAAACGTTAACATCATTTTTTGTGGTAGGGGTGGGGGTGTTAAATTTCGGGTGAGTTGTGTGAAAGATATTATAGTTTAAATATAAACTATTATACAAATGTATATTATATCTATAAATTATACATTCGATTTATAAGCTAAACAGTTCATCTGAGTTTTATTTTTTTATTGAAATTTCTTTGTAAGTTTTTTATTATGAAACTTATAATGTTAACTAAGTTTATCATGGATTAAAACTCTAGCGTTGTTTTTCAATTTCTACGTTAGATTTTCCAATTTTGAGAAATTTAAAATATTTATCTTAATTACATTTAATTTTCAGCTGTGTTTTAATTTGAAAATATTACATCAGAAGAACTATGTTCCACTAAAATAATCATAATAAAAACACATATTTTTTGCTTGTTAATTATAGATTTTATAAAAATACACAGAAGTAAATTGCAAAAGGGTACAAATACGTTGATTTAAAATAACCTTAGATCAAAAATTCTGAAGAAATTTTTTATTAAAGTAACGGCTTTTTCTTCATATAAACATTTTCCCATTGCCATTTTGCCTTTTATAATAGAATTAATATGACCTAAAACGTATGATTGTAGGTATATCAAAATTATAACAGTTGTGTCATAATGAATATTCAAAATGGAGCTTATTAGTTACCCCCCCCCCCACTACATAAATATTCCCCGACGGGTGAGCTTTATACACTTAAGACACAAATAAAATTTTCAAATAAATTCTACGAGCATTAATTTCAAAAATTTATAAGCGTCAATTGATATTTGGATATAATCACAGAATTTCTTATTTTTCACTATAGTTGATAAATAAAAATGCTAATTAGTTTGATATCTAAAATTTTAATTAGAATATCTGAAATTTTCATTTATGAAAATACGAGTAATTTCATTAATGCTAAAATACATTTTTAGTTTTTTTAAAGACACTAATTTCTAAATATAATCTTAAATGCAAAAGATGTCATTTTAATGATTCAACAGTCTTTTTGATAGTCTTGATAATTTTTTAAGGTAAATTCTTTGTAATGATGAATATTTATAAAAAGAAAACAATTCAACATATAACATAGGTGATTCATGTATATATAAACAAATGAGCTATAAGTTTTGCAGGTAATGTGTATGTGTGTGTGAAATGAAGATTACATACCTTTTTCTATTTTCTATAGTATTTTAAACTTTACTTTTATAACTGTATGTAACCAGGGATGAGATTTCCGCTTTTTTCCACACCAGTAAAATCTTAGAGAAAATGCTATATTCTTTAATCGAAACATTTTTGCGATTTAAGAGAACAACATTTTCTCTAAGATTATGCTGGTGTCCAAAAAAGCGGAAATCTCATGCCTATGTAGCACAGTATCTTGAGTATAATTGACTTTGTATTTTGAGTCTGAAAAATAAAAAGTGAAAAATCTAGTCTGAACTCTGAAAATAAAAACTGCGAAGATTGCAAGTTTACCAACTATCATTATTCCATTTGACTAGTCTAAAATCTATTATTAATTATTTTTTCTTTATCTTAATTTTTAATTGCATGTACTAAATAATATCTAACTGAAGGGAAAGTAAAATTAAGAAGCAAGGAAGAATATAGAAAATAAAACACCAGTTTTTATGTGTATATTTAGAGGAGAATGGGGAGGAATTGGACACTTTTTACAAAAATAATAAAATCAGCTTTATTTGACACAAATACAAAAATTTTGATTTATAGAATACAAAATGAAACAGTTTCTAATGTTCTTGAACAATATAGAAACATAATTTGAAGAATCAACTTTATAATTAAAGAAATTGTAAATTTCAAAATGTGTCCCATACTTTCCCATTAACAGAGAAGTAATATTTGTACTACGATGGTGTGATGTAACACATATTCTATTTTATATATTTCTATTATTTTTTTAAATGTTGGTTCCCCCCCTTCTTTTAAAATTTATTTTTTAAAAGAAAAGCATTTTTAATACGTATTTTTATCGTGTGTTCGTCTCCAAGTGCATATAAAATAATAATAAATAAAAAAAACAAGTAACAAATTAGTTTTAAAATATCATTCCATTTCTAGATTTTTCTTTCTTGTTCTTCAGTTGATTAAATATCAAACGACTGTTTTAAGTAACTGCTATTTTTATTTCCCAATCATTTCATTTTGTCTTGTATAAAGAACTTAATTTGTTACCTGTTGTGTAATTTCGTTAGGGTTGCCGAGTGTTGTACATTCTCGCCTCGCGCGATAAATGCTATATTCTTGACAACACTCATTTTTAAAATTTCCCCTTTGCTTATCATGTAACGGTCCTTTTTACCTGTACATTTTTTTACTCGGATTGGGAATCTATTCTGTGCCAAAAGAATTTTTTGGCGTTTGTGAAATGTGAAAATTTTGTCAGTTTATGTTTTGACATGGTGTAATAAACACGCACGCTCGTTGTGGTCAAGGGTGACTAATAATTCCTAATTTACTTTTGAGTACTGTTATGTTAGCGTGCTACATGCTTATGTGAAAATATATTTAGATTTGTGTTTTTGTCGCTGACAATTCATCATGTATAAATATGTGGTCGTTGAGAACTCAAGACGTTCTTTCTAGTACCAGTGCACATTTGAATAAATATGCAGTATTCTGGATGTTTGAAAATGCTCATATTTCAAGTCTTCAGCAAAATAAAGCCAATTTAGTCCAGATTTTTGTGAATTGAGTTTTCTTCTTCAAAATAATGCCTTAAACACTTCGCTCCAGAAATAAAAAATAAAACATAAACTTGGGTCTCTCTACGATATTGCTATGCGATCCGGCCAATCTCAAAAGGGCGGCTTTATCCTCACACTTTCCCATCACAGAACTAATTTGCCATTACAGATCTATGGCGCCGTGAAGAAGGGTTTTTTTTTTTGTTTCTGGAGAAGTTGTCCAAGTGTAAACAAAGTGATGAGACGAAAATGTGATTTGTGCGTGCATCGCATTTTGCTTGGAATTCCGGATAGTACGTCAAAGAAGTGTTTTCAAAGAAATGATGATTTCGACCTTTATACTATCTACGTGTGCTAACTCAAATGTATCAGTGGTGAAATATGCTAGTTCGATGGTAACAAAAATTAGACATACAATCTTGTAATATTTCAAATGGAATTTGAATCCTACGAAGTTGTTATTCTGCAAAGTGATTTTTCGTGGGGTTTTTTTCTGTTCTGTGTGGGAGCATCTAATTTAATTGTGCTTAATGTGGACCCCTCCCCTCAGAAATAACAAATTTAAGAACGCTGGACAAAAAAAAAAAAAAAAAAAAAGGCAACTTAGCGGCAACAACTTATGATTTAAATAATAGTCTCAGAAAGAAACATCTTTTTTTTTTGTTTCTCATTATTTTTTTCCATAAAAAAAGTGAAATGTATTTATCTTTTCTTATAATGTTGTTTTCAGCTTAGAAGAAAGGTAATGTACAGATTATTTTTCTTTTTTTTTTGTGTTATATATTTGTTTTTATGTTATTATTATTTGTTACTGATTATGATATGTTTGAACAAGCTTAAGTATTTATAAGTATATATATATTTTTGAATATGAAATCATCAAAAAATAATTTTTACATTTCAGTACCATGCTATGAAGGTGATCCAACCACTTTGGATTTTTTCTTTGATGTAGTTAGTAATTATGCAAAAATACAAAAATGGACAGATGATCAGGAGGTCTTGTTTCTGAAAACAAAATTAGCAGGACCTGCCCTAAAATTTTTTCTTGAAAATGACAAAATTAGAAATTCAAATAGTGTGAAACTAATTAAACAGGAACTTTCACGATTTTTCTCTAAAGAATCTCAAACAGTTATAGATATTGAATTTGATAACATAAAACTCTTACCTAATGAAAGTATCAGTAATTTTTTCCCATAGATTGAACACTTTGGCCAATAAGGCTTTTAAAACGAAAGATCCTGAGTTTCTTAACGAAATAAAATATAAGAAATTTTTGCAGTGTTTATCAACTGATATTCGAATCAAAATTAAGGAGGAAAAAATTGATGACTATGACAAAGCAGTAGAAAGAGCAGAGTTTTTGCAAAGTATTTTGTCAAATGAAAAATTAATTAATATTCATGATGAATATTCTAATCATATTGATTTTTCTAAACAGATATCTGAATTATCAGAGAAAATAAATGTCATTTGTAAACAATACACAGAAAGATGACACTAAACAAACCCAAACACGTTCTAGTTTTAAGAAGGACACTCGTGAGTTGTACAAATCAAAAAACTCTAGAAATTTTGATTTTAAGTTTCAAAATAAAAATAACAGAAAGGTAAATGTTTGTCAAATTTGTTCTAAGCGAGGTCATTTGACCCTCCAGTGTTTTAAATACAAGAAATTGTGTAAGAGAAAGAAATCTTACGATCAGAATTATTATAAACAATACAGAAATACTAATTTTGATAATTCTGGTTATAACCAATTTCAGCCTTTAAACGACCAGTGAGACGCAGTACAGCTGATGAGCTGTTGTCTCAAAACTGTCTTGGGTCATCAGCAAATAAATTTAAATTGTCTGATGAAAGACAAGTTAAATCCACTTATTCACAAACTTCTAAGGAAATTCAGATTTGCAACAATCAGTCAACACAGACTGATGAAAAAGTAGTCATTTATAATGTATATGATAAAGTGTTCGTTTTGACCTATTATTTCCAGTAAGTTTGGCAAATTTGAGGCATTTTTATTACTGGATACAGGAAGTTCAATTTCAATTTTATCACTTAATTTCTTTAATGAAATAAAAAAAGATATTTCTTACAAACATTTAGCTTCATCAGTAACTATTTCAACTGTTAATTCTGCAGTTAAATTCTCTTGTTGCATTTCTGTATCTATCAAAATTGGTAAAATATACTTTCGGCATACCTTTTACATTGTTGAAATGCAAATTCTTCAGAATTTGCTGAAATTTTAGGCTATGATTTTATTGTGAAAAATATTATTGTTATTAATCCCAGTGATAATACTGCCTCAATAAATGGTGTTGAAGTACCATTAAAAAATAAATGTAGAAAAAGTCAAATAAATGCAATGTGTATTGATGAAAGTTCTGAAAGTGAGGTAAATAATAATGACAGTAGTTCTAGTGATGTTGTGCATAAAGTTAAAAGTAATGAATCGCATGATCAGATCTGTGCAGATCTTGCACACAAAGTTAACTTAAATCCTTATGAACACAAATTTGTAAAAATTAAAACTCACATCTCACCAGATCAAGATGAGATGCTATTTTGTAGTAATATTTCCTCTAATAATGTGTTATGTCATGATGCACTTATAAAATTAGATTCTAAAGTTCAAAAAATCTCATATCCCAAAATCATGCATGTTTACATTGAAAATTTATCTGATCATGTTGTTCATTTAAATAAAAATATGGAAGTAGGTTATCTGTGTATACCAGATGAAATTGTTGATCAAAATGAACTGGAAAGTAATTTAAATCCTTCAATAAATGAAAATTATTGTAATTTTATTAATGCATCTGATCAGGTACTTGCTCAAAGAAAAAAAGATTTTTCTATAAATGATTTTAAATTGGATCATTTAGAAGCACATGAAAAGAAGGAAATCTCTGATCTTCTCTTAAAATATTATTCTGCTTTTTCAAAATCTCTTAAGACACTTGGTCATACTGATCGCATTGTACCTAATATCAAATTTATTAATGACTTTTCAATAAAAACTTTACCGTTTAGCATTCCCCAAGCACTTCAGGCAGATGCTAAAAAGCAAATAGATAAACTTGTTGAAGCAGGAATAATAGAGAGGCATTGCTCTGAATGGTCTTGCCCTATCTTAATTGTAAAGAAAAAGTCTGACGGTTCAGGTAAACAAAAATATCGTTTAGTGTTGGATTTAAGAATGCTTAATTCAGTTATTCAGGGATCTTCTTATCCTCTTCCCAAAATTTAAAATCGCCCAATACACGAAAAAATGGACATGAGGATGAAAATTTAAATTTCTTTAAATAAGATTGAAATTTTGCATGTTAACTGTTAAGAGTGTTCTATTTCATATTTTATCAAAAAAGAATTAAATTTTTGTCATTAACATATTTTTTTAATTAATAAAGTGACACTATGACTTTGTAAAATAGACTGCGGCAAAAATCTTTACATTTCATGGTCTCGTACAGCTGAACAAACATTCTGAAAATCTCCAAACTTGGACATATATGATCTGACAGCTATTATTGAGAGTTTTTGTCTGCAGAGAAGTGTTCACTAATTTTCATTACAAAAGGTAAGCATATTTAATTACTCTTAATTATTGTGTCACACCCGCAACAAAAAGTTACATTTATATCTCTGCAGAAAAATATTTTTGATTTAAAGTTATGAAACTTTATATTCAAAAATAGTTTATTAAGATATTTTGAATTACAGACACAAAAGAAATTAATAAATATTTTAATTACATTTATTGAGCGTTGCGGGCGTGACATGTCCCTGTTGCGATTGTGACATTTAATTAAAGTCACACCGGCAACGTCTTTTAAAATTGATTACAAATGCATATTTGAACAAATTATATGTAAATCTATAAAAGAATAATATGCTGGAAAACATGCACTTGGCAGCCTTAACTATACCCTTTGATTTAATAGAGGGAATTCCAGTTAATAAATAAAAATGTGCATCATCTGAGCATGTGACACTGTGTGCAGTTGATTTATTCAGTTTGGATTGATAAAATTGTTGCTTTACTGCAAGAAAATAATTTTATTAGTGAAATATGATTAAGAAATTAATTTAAAAGGTAAGATTTTTATAGAAATTAAAAAAAGAAAATTACGAAACAATATTTCAGCAATTTTCTTTAAATTTGTTAATTTTGTTTTGTTTTTTATATGCATTTTTTTAATTTTGTTATTTGATAGTATTTAATATATATATATTTTTAGTTTTTTTTAAAATAATTAAATCAATATTCGGGGAAGATTTTTTTTCTTTTAATTCAATTTAATTAAAAAGTAGAAGTAAGAATAATAGAAACTGTTAAAATGTTTATTAAGTCAGCATAAAATGTGTATAGTCTGTTTGAAATTAACCAAAGTTTAACATAATTAACTTTATGTAAGATTAGAAATTTCAAGTGATAACTATTAAAAATTTGTTAAGCTTATATTTTTGGACTGGAAGTGCTATATTTATTCAGTTTACACTTTAATTTCTTTTCTTTTGCAGAGAATGAAGAGTACAGAAAGATCACGATATCATTGAAAAAAGATTAAGGAAAACCCTTTTAAATATGAAGCATATCTACAACAAGAGAAGGAAAGAGACAAAGCAAGGAGAGAAAAGAAGAGACTATTTTAAAAAATCATGGTAAAGGATGGCAATCCTTTTGCATTTCATGTCATGGTAAAGGAGTTGTCGATGGGGTTGGTGCAGTTCCCAAGAAAATGGCAACACTAGCAACGCTCTGCAACTATAAATTCAACTTCAGATTTTGCCATGTGTGTAGAAAAAGTCCTAAAAATATAAAAGAACTTTGCTGAATGTGAAATTTCAGAAGATATTGTGAAAATGCTTCATGAATGCTGGCACCAAGCACAATCGGGGCTCAACATTCAATCGATACATCATGTTGTTTTTATTGACGTAGGAACAATTAATTTGTTTGTTACCATATTTTGTCAAAAATATAATATCCAATGATAAGAGTGCAGTTGGAGATTTTGTAGAAATTGTTTTATTCTCCACATAAAAAAAAGTGAAAACTTTGATGGACAAATAAGACAAATGAATGGGGATATTATAGAATAAAAGTTTCGGAATAAAAATCAAGAAAATGTGTATATTTGGCTCAGTCAGTTAGATGTATCCATACTTTGACAAGGGTATAATATCCAACGATGAATGTGCAATTGGAGATTTTGTAGAAGTTGTTTTATTCTCGACATTAAAAAAGTGAAAACTTTGATGGACAAATAAGACAAATGGATGGTGACGATATAGAGTTAGAATGTTCGAAAAAAATTAAGAAAACGTGCATATTTGGCCCAGTCAGTTGAATGCATCCTAGGAAAAAAAAGAGCATTTTTGTAAAAAAAGCTACCACCACCAGAAATTATAAATTCAAGATTGGAGATGAATTTTTTTTTATATTATAATTATAATATTGATTAATTCTTTAATTTAAAAAATCTGCCTTGAAAATATTTGTGTATGTCATTATTTTATTGGCTATACAAGTCACACCCGCAACAGGGCGTCACTTCCGCAACGAAAATTTTGAATATTTTCCAGAAAAGCAAGAATTCAGTAAGTAATTTAATTTTTTCATAGAATGATTATTTAAGTATTACTGTCTAATATATAAAAATATCTATTCACTCAGTTGTCATAATTCACAGAGTTTTGCATTTTTGCACTGAAAGATGAAAATGCATGTCCTTTTTATGTCACACCCGCAACAGGCGGAAATTATTTTTTTTAATAAATAAATGATACATCGGACAATTTTCAGATTTGGATAAATGTATGTGTAAGTGGTCTAAATTGAAATTCATACAAACTGAAACCAATGCTCAAATATTTTTTTGCTGGTGACTAAATTAAATTGAGTAAATGTCAAACCCGCAACTTTGGATTGGGCGAAATATTATTATTAACTTATCCTGTTATAAATATTTCACTAGCTTAGATTTAAAACAAGCTTACCATCAAATTGACTTACCGCCAGAATTGCAAGATAAATTGACATTTACATCTGAGTATGGCTCTTATAAGTATAAACGTTTAGTTTTTGGCTTAAAAAATTCTGCCTCAGTGTTTCAAGTACTAATGGACATGATTTTAGATGAAATAAATTTGGAAGGTATATTTACATATCAAGATGATTTTATATTTGGTTCAAACACATTTCAAGAGACATTACAAAAACTTGAGAAAATTTTACAGGTTTTATGAAAGTATAATTTGACTCTTGCCCCCAACAAATGTACTTTTCATCAGACTTCCACAAACTCTCTAGGTTTTCACATTGAAAATCATGCAATAAGTCCCATTCAAAGTAATATTTTGCGAATAACATCTTTTCCTGTACCAACAACTAAACGCCAACTAAAAGGTTTTATTGGTTTAGTGACCTTTTATAGAAGTTTAATACCCAAATTTTATGAAATCATACATCCATTAATTCAGCTTACCAGGCCTAAAGAAAAATTTCGCTGGACTTCTGAACATGACAAAATTTTTAATAATATTCAAAAAATGTTTTTTTTCTGAACCAATTGTTCATTTACCAGATTGGGACAAACCATTTTTCTTAAATACTGATGCGTCAAAAATTGCTATTTCAGCGGTCTTACTTCAAGAATTTGATAATAACTTACTACCAGTTGCATATTTTTCTAAAGCATTATCCCCTTCTGAAAAAAAAATACCCTGCGATTAAGCTAGAATTAATGGCTATTTACAAAGCAGTTGTTGCTTTTAAATATTATCTTTATAACAGAAATTTTACTATTTTGTCTGACAGTGCTCCGTTAAAACACTATAAGAAAGTTAGTAACCCTGCGGATATCATAACTAGATGGCTCACCGAGTTATCCGAATATTCATTCAATTTTCAATACATTCCAGGTTCTTCAAATGTACTTGCTGACTATCTTTCTAGAAATAATTTCAAAAATAATCAAGAAACATTAGACACAAATCCTGAATTAGTATATGATACCACTCACATTCTCCCTATCATTGAGAATGATGAGCATGAAAATACTATCTCTGAGTCACATTCAATTAATTATTTGACTGTTGGTAATTCAGAAAATCATAGAGATCCTTTGCTTGAAATATCAAACCAGACATTTGTTAATGAACAGTTAAAAGATACAGAATAATCTCTTATATATAATGAAATATTAAACAGTGGTAGTTCAAATAAATATGACATGTATTTTATTCATCCTGATACTAAGGTTTTGATGTTTAAAAAAAAACATGCCACACGACTCAACATTTTCTTATCATATTGTGGTACCACACTCATTAAAAGCTAAGGTTTTAGCAATTTCACATCTTTCACATTTCAGTCTAAAGAAAACCTATGAGATTGTAAGTAAAATATATTTTTGGAAGGGTATTTACACAGACACATTAAATTATGTTGCGTCATGTATTAAATGTTTGCAACATAAACATCACAAAACACAGCCTGCACCTTTGCAAGCAACGTACACTCCAAAACAAGCAGGTCATACTGTAGCAATTGACATTGTAGGTCCTTTTGGAAATGGTTATTCAGTATTAACAGTAACAGATCACTTTTCTAGACACATGGAATTGTTTCCTTTAAAGGAGACTTCTGCTAATAAAGTTGTTGAATCACTGTTTAAATATTTCACATGCTTTGGGAGACCTTGCGTAATTTTGTCTGATCTAGGTTCCCAATTTATTTCCAGTGTTTACAACATTTTTAATGAAACATTAGGTATAAAAATATCTCATTCTTCAGTCTCACACCCCCAATCGAACTCGATTGCTGAAAGAATCAATTCTTCAATTAAAACTTCAGTTAATACTTTATTACTTGAAGGACACTCTTTTGAACATGCATTGTTGATTCACAAATGCTTATACAATGGCTCCACACACTCATCTACAAAATTCTCACCAAATCTTTTACATTTTGGGCGTGAGTTATCATTAATATTTGATACATATGACACTTACGCAAATCAACCATTTCTTGATAATGTTGACACTTATAAATTATTAAAAGAACTGGATGCAATGTACCAAAAAGCTTATGAAAACATTGTGTCTGCTCAACATCAAAGAAACTTAAAATTTTCACAATTTGCAAAACTACGTCCATTAACTGTCCATGATGTTGTGTATCTAAAATCTCGAGATAAATATAAACCAAAATTTACTGGTCCTTATGAAATTATTATGAAACATTCACCTGTTTCATTTACTATAAGGAAATATCAGTATTCACATGCTCCTTCTTTTAGAGTGCATATAGATAGACTTTTACTTGCTCCACCTAGAAATGCATACCTTAATTCTAACTTTAATAAAAATACAAGCTCTAATATTAATGACAACAATAATAATTATCCGCATTGAAATTCATACAATAATTCTCCTCAACACATTATTTCAGAATATAATCCTAGACCAAGAAAATAAATGTAATGCCACATGTTTTGTGTTAACTGGCCAGGACACAGAATTATGTTTAGTTGTGTACTATGTACTAAATCTTTTACTGGTCTACTGCTGGTTCAGTTCATTGTGTATTAGATTCTCTATGCAGTGTACAATTTGGTTTTATATTTTATTTTCATACTACTATTTTGATATTTGTGTACTTTAATATTTTGACAAGTTTATTTCATAAGGTACTTAAGTAAATTTGCTCTACACTCTATTGGAATGGCATTTTACATTTCAAAAAAATTTTTTTAATACTGATCAGTGTTGATTTTTTTTTATTTACATATTATGCATATTTTGATTCTTACATTTTCATAAAGGTATTATATTTGTGTAAATTTAATTCAACTATAAACATTGTATTAAGTCAGTATTTAGAATTTTTTTATTAAAAAAAAATTCTTTTTCAGAATTTATATAAATGTGTGTTTTAAACAGTGTATGCAAAATGTTATGATAATTGAGTTAACAAGTTGCAAGTATCTTCAAGCAACAGCAACATAAAAGACAATTTCTACAAATAAAAATGTCATTTAAAAATTTGCTTTTACAGCAGAACTGTTTTATGTAAGCGCTTACACTTGAATAATGAAACGAAGAATATAAAAAATAATGTGTGTATACACATCAAATTGCTGGATATTAAAAGCAATGACTAGCATATATGCATGTATATAAAGGCCTAGGCATAAGTTGAAGTTTATTTTTTTTGGTAACATTTTGTATATTGTATTGTGTTTTATATATATCATATATAACTTGTAATTTTTATAAACATATAGTTATTCTTATTTAATAAGTGTATTTATGCTAGTGCTTTGTACATAAATTCCCAACACTTTATTTTTTTTATAAGAAAAAATATTTTTTTTCCTTCGCCAAAAAAAATATTTTTTGGTGGTCCTTCGAGTGATAATATGTGATGTAACACATATTCTATTTTATATATTTCTATTATTTTTTCAAATGTTAGTTCCCCCCCCCTTCTTTTAAAATTTATTTTTAAAAGAAAAGCATTTTTAATACGTATTTTTATCGTGTGTTCGTCTTCAAGTGCATATAAAATAATAATAAATAAAAAAAACAAGTAACAAATTAGTTTTAAAATATCATTCCATTTCTAGATTTTTCTTTCTTGTTCTTCAGTTGATTAAATATCAAACGACTGTTTTAAGTAACTGCTATTTTTATTTCCCAATCATTTCATTTTGTCTTGTATAAAGAACTTAATTTGTTACCTGTTGTGTAATTTCGTTAGGGTTGCCGAGTGTTGTACATTCTCGCCTCGCGCGATAAATGCTATATTCTTGACAACACTCATTTTTAAAATTTCCCCTTTGCTTATCATGTAACGGTCCTTTTTACCTGTACATTTTTTTGCTCGGATTGGGAATTTATTCTGTGCCAAAAGAATTTTTTGGCGTTTGTGAAATGTGAAAATTTTGTCAGTTTATGTTTTGACATGGTGTAATAAACACGCACGCTCGTTGTGGTCAAGGGTGACTAATAATTCCTAATTTACTTTTGAGTACTGTTATGTTAGCGTGCTACATGCTTATGGTTAATTCCATGAAAACTTGTCATGTCTGTCACACAACTAAAAATCATTATTCTTGTTCGCCACCGTTATTTTCGAAAAGTTTCCTTCAAGCTTTTCAACTGATGAGATATTTCCGATGAAATAAGTCACATTTTTCCGTTCTAAAATACTGGTACCCAAAAGTCGTTGTATGTGACAGACGTGACAAGTTTTCATGGAATTAGCCTTATGTGAAAATATATTTAGATTTGTGTTTTTGTCGCTGACAATTCATCATGTATAAATATGTGGTCGTTGAGAACTCAAGACGTTCTTTCTAGTACGAGTGCACATTTGAATAAATATGCAGTATTCTGGATGTTTGAAAATGCTCATATTTCAAGTCTTCAGCAAAATAAAGCCAATTTAGTCCAGATTTTTGTGAATTGAGTTTTCTTCTTCAAAATAATGCCTTAAACACTTCGCTCCAGAAATAAAAAGTAAAACATGAACTTGGGTCTCTCTACGATATTGCTATGCGATCCGGCCAATCTCAAAAGGGCGGCTTTACCCTCACACTTTCCCATCACAGAACTAATTTGCCATTACAGATGGTTGATGAGGAATATCAAAAACTAATGTCTTAAATGGCAGTATGCTGAATTTTAGAACCGTAGCTGCTCTAATAACATAGTTTTAGTGGGAGGGGTGAAGTTCTAAAAACCTATTTAGAAGGAGTTTTCAAGAAGGAGGGGGGAATGTGATAGGCTGATTTGGAGCTTATGAGGCTACATTTGTGACAGTGGATGAGAAGTGGGGTACATCACTATGATCCTACTCATCCACTGTCACAAATCTAGCCCCATAAGCTAAAAATTAGGCTTTCAACTAGCCCCCCCCCCATTTCACTCCTCCATTCAAAACTATATAAATAATGCAGCTAAGGTTCTGAAACTAAGCATAAAATCAACTAAGACATTAGACTTCGATATTATGCATCACCCATTGCAGTACAGATATTCTATATACACTAGACACAATAGTTATTGAACCCCCATTGAATATGCGTATTTTACATATTACGCAAAGAACTGTGTAAATCTCAATAACACAATAACGCGTGTTTTTTGCATAATACGCATTTATTCGTGTGATCACTGAAGATTACACAGATAAATGAGTAAGAATATTACGCAGATATATGTGTATTCTTGCGCAATTTACACATTAATGTGGGTATTTCATGAGTGATCACTATAACTTTTACACTCTTAGTGTTATCATCAAATTACACATTGAAATGTGTATTTTGAAATTTACACATTAGGCGTGTATTTTGGCAATTTACATACAAATTTACACATATAAACAAATCGTTTTCGTATCATCGATTTACACATTTTTGTGTGTAAATTTACACTTTTATTTTTTAGAGTGTGTGTTATTAAAAGATAAATCTTATAATCAATATTTATTTAAACTTGTATTTATTGTTCGTATTTCTTTGTGTAAATTAACATTATGGTAAATAATAATGAATTCGAAAAATGCAGAGTTTAGTTTTAAAATCATTGTGTTGTATTCAAATGTCCGCGTTTTTGTAATCTTTATAAGAGAAATAAAATTTTCTAACGCTGCTTGATTTCATCTTTTACAATAAAACAGAATGTTTCTCAGACTGTCTGGCAGCCGTAAATTTTCAAAAAGTTATATTGAATACTTCCTTACAGACATTATATCTATCATTTTTATTTATACGCGGTTGTTTATTTTACAAGCCATTAGTGCCTTGGGCTGAGAAAATTGATTGTTTTTCTACTGTTAGATCCAACAAATTAGATCACATACGAACTAGAAGTCATGAAAATGGCATTGACTTGCTTTCTGCGCATCTGGCATGCTTCCAACCAGCCCTAGTGGCATTTAATTCTTTCAATAGAATATATCAGAAAATTGAAATTAGGATTTCTTTTAAATAGAAATAAGTAAACTACGCCTTATGCATCATGTACATAAATATGACAGGAAGTTCTAATTTCCAGTGAATCCATAATATTGAATTTAAATGTTTTATTAGATTTTAATGCATTATTTATAACATATCATTTACATTTGACGAATTTTAGATGATGGTGTGGTGGTGTATTTTTGTCGGCCGATTATCTACGCTATGAGATATAGGCCCTATAGGGTGGGTTGCCCTCCGTGGGGGTCTTTCTAAGGGAACCTAACCCGTATTTACGCAAGGTTAAAACCACGGAAAACTTCGAACGGTTAGGCCGACGGTCGCGATTGGTTCGAACCCAGCACCTACCGTCTACCAGTTTGGAGGTCAGAACCTCGCGGCCACTGGTGGGGGACGAATTTTAGAATATGTCAGTTACTAAATTCGTTTATTTGGTCACATCGCGAAAGTTCTGCACATTTTGTCCGAAAAAAAAAAGATTGCTCCAATTAGTGGAAGTAATTTGAGAGTATTTTTCAGTTCTTTTCTTAGTATTTTATATCAGCAGATCAATATGAATTATACACATTATCAACTTCTGGTTATGAATATGCTACTTAAATAACTCCCCTTGGATTTTGAAATTTCATTTACTAAATTTTTTTTAGAAAACTTTTTGCTGTTATTATTTTTTTGTTTTATTTTTAACGACATAGTATATCTGTTCTTTTCGGGTAATTTAATATAATTAGGCACTAATAGGAAAAAAGCAGATGCGAAATTTCCGGGTGTGGGGTGATTTCCCACTCATTCCTTTATGAAATTACTTATGTTTGTATTTATTAAAAATTTACTGCATAATAGTTGTACAAGACAGTTTTGAATTCAGATTGCGATCAAGCAGTGGGGATATCTCCCCCCCCCCCCATACCTGGATATTCAAATTTAGTCCATTAAAGTTTCCTTTCATCGAAGTTTTAGAAAGATGGTACATTTTTTTTTTGGGGGGGGGGGGAATGTTAAAAAAGCAACTAAGAATTTTTCGTTAAAGAGAAATCCCTCTCCCCTCTTGTATATACCTCCGCTGATGGTAATTTCTAGCTATGCTTTCCTTTTAATGTTTACCTGCTTCCTTTTTTTTTTTTTTTTTTTTTTTTTTTTTTAAGGGAAAAGAACTCGTTTTCTTAAAATGTTGAAACGATTAGATAACACCAGGATTTACAAACAAATTTATTTAAAAATAAATAATATCTATTTTCATCCACATTATAAAAGCAATTTAATCGGGAAATTTTGATATCAATGTTGCATTTGGAGATTAAAATTAAATTGGATATATAATATCCGTCTACCCTTCAAGGTATTAAAAAATTTCTTAATAAAGAGGTGGGGGTCAGGGCAGTGTCGTACGTATAGACGCCAACATCTCTTAATTATTCCGGAGTCTGATACAAGGCAAACAATTTTTAAACCGGAAAGTGTTTTTAAGAAAATGTGTCTACTTTCAACGTGGTACTTATTAGATTCCATTTTAAAATCATTTATTAAATAAAATTTGTAGTTGGAAACACGTTTGTCTATGATCAGAATCTGGAACAATTAAGAGATGTTGGCATCTACGCATACCCTGTGTTTTCATCCGCAGAGAGTCCCAAAGAAAATGATATTTTTTTGTCGTTTTCAGAATGATTTCACATTTAAAAACACACCAACCACTAACCAATAACCATTCCATTAATTTTCTTTAAAGAGTTTTTAGGCAAATTTAGGCAAACAATTCCAACTTTGCAAATGATACTTATGTAGATTTGATCAAACAATTTTCAGCAATGCACTGGCATTTTCTTTTAGGTATTATTCGTTTTGTCGTAGATTTCATCTTCAGATGTTTCAAACGCCTAGATATAAATTTTGGTTTCATTACATTCATTATATTTATCTAGAAATGGCTCAGTAAAAGAAAAATTATTTTATAATCACCTTGTAAAATATGTAAATGAAATTGAATCTATTTCATAATATTTGTCAATAAATATTTAAAACTAAAACTCACTCAGTTTCCGTTACAGTATTTTAATTAAAACCAACTGCTTGAAACATCTGCTATAATTTTTCTTGTCTTGCATAAATTTTTAAAGTGAATGATCAGTCATTAATATGAACTTTCTTACATAAAATTTAATTATCGAGCTTTAACTTTACTGAGCACATAAAGAAAATAAATTGTTGTTAAAGAGCAATAAAATTATCAATTAATTTTCAACTATGTATTAATTGTTACTGATTTCTAGAAATGATTAGTGTTAAAAAGTGACATTATAATGTGTAGTATATATATTCATTTTCTGCAATCGAAATGCACTATTTAAGTACACGGGGGAAATGATACAAGTTTTAAAATAATGGTTTACAACATCAAAATTAAGTTTCAAATTTACTAGAAGAAAAAATATCCTCTCATTTGAATGTCAATTATTTGTTGAAAGGACTTATTAATTACGTCTTAGTCTATACATTAATTTTGAGAACATTACGATACATTTATTATCATTTACAGTCAATTTCATTTAATTCCAGTAAAATAACACTTATTTGTAATCCAATAATGTTTTACTAATAAATGCAATTAAAATTTTTAAGTGGATGCAATTTTCATAATGGTTTTCATCAAATATAATTTATTATGTGAGTAATGTACAAAAATTATCTGGTAACGTTTTAATATAAAGTTCATATGTTATTTATTGTGATTTTTAGATAAATTTCAATTAAGTTAATTAGATTTACTTCAATAATATCATAGGAGTGTGTTTAGTTATAATTTTTTTTTGTTTAATTGTCTCATTTTATAATGAAATACAATTATCAGAAATGTTTAGCTTTTCTTTTACAAAATCTTCATATTGTTACAAAAATAAATATAAATATAAAATAAAATAATTACGAGAGCTTAACAAATGGGTCTCTAGGTTACCACTTGCGACTGAATCATTTAATTTGCCTTTTTTCCGCACAAAAATCGACAAAGGAAAAAAAAAGACAAAATATATTTTTCTCTCCCTAACTCATATTCGAAGGTTTGAAGCAACGACTCTGGTACATTTAATGGGAGAGAAAAAAGTGTAAATGGATTTTGTATCTTATACACAAAAAAAGTCATTCTTTTTCGTTCATGTTATCAAAATGTAGCAGAAGAGGAGGTCAATAAAATGTAAGAAATAATGTCGATTAATCCTCAGTGTCATCTGAAATTGGGTACAATGCTAAAAAAGTCGGACATTTTTATATAAGTTCCAGGATAAGAAACTTAATTTTAAATAAATAACTTTCGTGTTCAGAATTAAAACTGATTAATATGTAACATTTGTTTTAAAGATTATAACATATAAAATATACATAATTCACGTGCGAAAAACTACAAAACATAATTAAAATTTAAATAAAAAGTAATTTTCATAGAATTGAATAGTAATATGTATTTTTTAATTTAAAGATTTCACCCTTGCTTAAAATGCTTGGATGTTTTATTGACATGGAACCTGTGAGTACCGTACATATTGCACAATAAGTTGGGCAACCCTGGATTGGAAAAAAAAAATTCAGGTACCGCATTATTTAACAATGTTTTTAATGAGAAGTTTTTATTTCCAGTTTTTCAGTTTGGCGGAAGGAATGTGTGTGAGAGAATTGATATTCACATGACCAGTAGAAATATAGTCAATAGGACGTAAATTTTCTGCAAACACTCTTTATTTATGGAGAATGGTTTCTTTTATAAAGAATATATATATATATATATATCACTTTTTTCTGGACAAGATAACTTCCACAATTCCGCACAGATCTCTTCCAAACTGATACAAAAGATCAAGAAGTAGAAAATCTGAGTCAAGTTCGTTTATGGCCAAATCGGACAGAAATAAGGAGGAGTTTTGTAAAAAAAGACAAAAAAATCGTAACTTCTTACTTATTGTAGATGTCAAATTAGTTTAAATCTATTATTACCTCTAAAAAAGGGCCAAAAATTATGCAAGATAGATTTTGATAAAACTTAAAATGTACTAAACTGTCGAAAAAAATAGGTTTTTAAGGAGAAAAACTTCACAACTTCTTCAATTCTCAAAGCAGCAAATACAATTAAATTTATTATAAATTTTCTAAATATTATCTATAGCTTTTATATTAACAAGTTTTTCAAAAGACCAATTCTTGCGAAAAAACTAAAAACGAAAACAAAAACAAAAAAGGGGAGCGTGATGAAGAAAAAAAAGACTTCCTCAATTTACAAGACATGAAACACGCATGCATTTATTATAGATCTTCTTAATATTATCAACAATTTTTATATTAAAAAGCTTTAGATAGGACAAATACTTGCAAATACATGGTTAAAGAAAATATTACCGTATTAAGGATGTTCTCAAATCCAAATTTACTATTTTTCAACTCATTTTTTTTAATTCTTTTTTGACCTCAAACGCATCTAGTTGGAAGGTTCTCTTATTTAGACATTACATAATGTATCATATAGATCAATTCTTCAACAGACAAAACATATTAAAAAAATGATGTCAAAGTGGGCATTTTGAACCGAGTTTCCCGAAGTGATAGTGCTGGAAACGAAAAATATTGTTATTTTGAGACAATATTTTTTCCAAATTGCTTTTTTTTCTATTCATTTTTAAATTCGTTTTTCATTTCAAACTCACCCAATTGGCAGGTTCTCTTATTCAGAAGCTATATAATGGGTCGTATAAGTCAATCTTTTGATAAAGGCAGAATAGATTTTAAAAAAAACAGAGTGCAAATTTTGGAACGATTTTTTTGAAGGGGGGGGGAGAAGTATTTAATTTACAAATCTACACTGTAAAAAAAAATATGGGTTTTCACATAAATATATTAAGTATCTTTACTGACATTATTATAGTTACTAGATAATCTTTAGTAATCAATCGCTTCGCAAAATATTACAAAAATATATCTAGTAAAACTGCTCATCAAACAGCTGTAACTTAACTGACGCGCAGTGTTGAATCAACCAGTCAACACACCAACCTCTAATTAGATCTTTGGCTAGCCCGCCCAGCGAAACCGCTGATGCTGAACGCTGAACTGTCGCCGCTAACTTCGTGATCCAGTGGAATTTTGATTTGTGAAATGATTTTCATAATTTTAAGGTAAGTTATATTTTATTTAATCTAGAAACATTTACAAATATTCAGTTTATTTTTATTAAAAGTTAATTTCACCACTAATCTCTTATTTCTTTTAGGCCTAACTTAAACCTTTCTTGTCAATTGTCGCGAGTATTACTAATATTCTGTGCGTAGTTTATGCAGTTTAAAACCTGTTTTTCTTTTTCGTTTCTTTCTCTCTCTTTGATTATATAATTTTAAAAATGAAATGTTAATCTACTGGTAATCTTTGATATTGTAAGTTGAGATTTAAGTCTGGGATAAATATTGTATCGTTCAAGTTTTTGTCATGTTTTGGGACCATAAAAATCTTTTATTAAACTAATCTATTTATTTAATTTTATCCGAAATCTCAATGTTCTCATGCACGCTATTTATAAAATAACAAATATATCGCAAACTATACTTGTTTGCAGCCTTTTGTACAATTACCCCTGATAGCTAAGTTAGAATATAATTTAAAATTAATAAAAACAACTTTTTAATCACAATTATCGCCGTTTTATTTTATTGTATGTCATTAAAAATATTAATAATGTAAATTAGACTTAAAGTTCGACTTGCCCCCATCTGTTTGTTTACGTTTTAAATGCTTGAATAATGCAATGTTTTCAGCAAGCAAAATTTTTGTTTGAATCTAATTCGTTAAACATGGGTTGAAACTGCTGTTCATGTTTATTGTATTGACATCAGTGTTCGCATGATTTAAATTGACAGATTTAAATCAGCAGATTTAAATCAATTTTTCTTTTTTAAATGCTAGAAATTAGTTAGTAGGGAAATAAGAAGTTGGTGTAAATAAGTAGCAGGTCTTTTTCTGGTATTGCCAGGATTGCTATCAGAAAGAATGTGGCAGGTGCAGGTTAAGTCCAGGTGTTCCCCTCCTAATTTTTTAATTCTTTGTTATTTTGTTAAAAAATTTAGACGATGAGGCAAAACACGGAAGCGCTTAATAATAAATCATATTTTGTTTGCCAATATTTGCAACTAAATGATTTTAATCTTTTTTTGTTTCACAAGTTAATAATCAAACAAATTCATTAATGTTCACCAAAAAATCAGATACTACATGTAAGGAACAAGTTTTAAAACTTGCCATATTACACTGTCAAATTTCAATTAAAGCTTATGAATTTTTAAAAAGCATTCCAAAACCAAAATAACTAGTTTGTATATTGTAGTCACAAATCGTAGACGAATGATGTGTGCATAGTAATACATTGTTGTTTTAATTTAAAGCTTAAAATCTTAATTCTTACTTTTTATATAATGTTTTACAAATTAATTTTAACTTTGATCTTATTATTAATACAGTAGACTCCCTCAAATCCGCCAACCAGAAATCCGCAACTCTCTAAAAACCGCACATATTTTATGGATGTAAACAATGAAACTTTCAGTTTGGATATTGGGACAAAATTTGATTTTTTTAGTTTTGTATCAGTTCCATATATTTTTTTATTAGTAATTTTCTTAATAATACTCTATTCATGGTTTTTTTTTTCATGAAGGAAGAATAATTTTTTTTTTTAAAGTTCAAGATATTGCTGATATCACTGGTAATCACAATCTTCTTATCAAATATATTTATGCATTAATCAAGATTTTTTTATTATTAAGCCTGACTAAACTTGAAAAAAAAATCCTTATGATTTTGATGTGAATTAGTAATATACTTTTATGAGGCAAGTTTTGTCGAATAATTTTGGCAAAATGCATTTAATCTTTATAATGAATATTTAATCATACACTATTGATTATTAACTTGGACTTTGCTATTAGTGCTTTAATTATTTAAAAAATTATCTAAATTTTTATTATTTTAGTTTATTACTTATTTTAATATTTTACTATATTGTAAGCATTTATTACAGTTCCGAATGCACAATTAATTGCATTCAAATTACTGTTTAAAAAATGTAAACAAAGCAATGACCAGAAATCCGCAAAATTCTAAAATCCGCAAAACATCTGGTCCCAAGCTGTGCGGATTTGAGGGAGTCTACTGTAATATGCTATAATTTTTTAAAAATAAGACATTAGGTAAAGATAGAATTACAAAATTTAAAGCAAGATATGAACAAGCTTTTAATGGCTGTCATATTGCTAAAGTTTTATTAAATTCCTCTGTTTTAATTCAAAATGAAATTTCATTTAGTGTAAAGAAAAATAATGAAGGTTTGGCATTCATTAAAGAAAATTATCCAAATCTTCTCACCACTGTAGCACAATTTTTTGAAATTTGGTAAGGGAAATTCCGGGAATCTTTTGAGATTTGGTCAGGGAATTCGCCAGTCATGTTTTGCTGGGAACCCTGCATTCAACAAAATTTCCAATCCTCATCAACAAAATTTGTTCTTTTTTTACGCTCTATCAATGAAATTCATGCTTTTTTTTCACAGCAAATTGGTGAAATTTACAATTTTTTTCTGTGCTCTACTGATAAAAATTGTAATTTAAGCTATATCATTTAGAAAAAAAAAATTTTTTTATAAAGAATTTTGTAAAAATGTGCCATAACTACATGGATGAAAGTTTTCAGTCTTAAAAATTTCCAAGGACGGAAGCGGATCGCAGGAAAGATGCGCTTCTCTAAAAAGATGGAATGAAGATTCGAATGATCGTAAAAAAAGAGATTTCTGTGAAGCAATTGAAAAAAAAAAGATGTATTTTTTGTCAAAATTTTGCAAAAAAAAAGGGGGGGGGTTGTTGAAGGATTGTGAAAAACATGCTAATTTTGTTAAAGGATCCATAACCATTTCCATTGCAAAATTATGAAAAGCATACTGTTTCCGTCAAAGGATCACGAAAAAGACACCATCTCAGTCAAAGAATGTGAAATAGACATGGTCTCTGTCAAAGAATTAACAAGTAAGAAAAATCATGCGTTAAGCATAGATTATGAAGCACTTTCCAACACTTAATGTAATCTCTAACAAAACTTTGTTATTCAGGGAAATAATAGTGTATAGCCAAATATACCCAAATATGTGTTCCAGTACATTAGAATAGCCCTGTATTTCATATGTCAGTTCATAGAATGGGAAAATTTAGCTTAGTAAGAAAATATCCAGCAGCTTGAAATTTCTTTTTCAGCAATTCATACTATTAGATGGAAACATACTTGAATACTTTTATTCAGCCCTGTAGTTTACTTTGTACCTTTATTAAACGTTAGCATTAGGCTAAAAGTTATTGTAAACTAAAACACTTTTAAAACAACTGAAATCACATTCTCATAAATCATCATTCATAGGCGTCCATGTACCGAATTCTTTGCGTGGCCCTGTATATCCCTTTATCTATATTCTGCAAACATTTCTCAGTAAATTGAATGCAGCTCAGTGTAAAAATGCATAGCTTATTTAAGAACCACGTTTAAATAATTTATGCTCATATTCAGTAACGTTGGTGAGCTCTTTTGGGTAGCCCTGTATATCAACTATAACATTTATACACACCATATAATGTGCATATATTTAGCAAAATATAAACGCAAATATCAAAATTAAAATGCATTTCATCCCTCCATCAGCCATCATCCGACACATACACGGTACTTCGGAAAGAATATACTATTTGAAATCTTTTGTATGGCCCTGTAAATGCTATGTACTTCATATTATGCAAGACAGTAGCGTATAATTTATATTAAGCTTCAGTGACATATATCAATTTTATTATACATGAAAAAGCTTAATATATTTAAAATACATACACAATTCCCCCTTTTACCATTATCTAATGGAATTATTTTGTGTGGCCCTGTAAATGAATAATAGCTACATTTTCACCTTCTATTTTATGGAATGCATATATTAATATGTTTGACATGGTATAACATCTTTGAAATTCCTTTGAAACGATTTTTCCCCATAGGCCATAATGTAATAGGACACTTTTGATTCGCCCTGTAGATAAACTAATCATGGTAGAAACTTCATTTTCAATAGGACTTGTGCTAGGGTAAACGTCAATAATGTCCTAAAATTTCATGGCAATCCGAGTATATTAACGATTTTTCCCCATAGGCCGTAATGTAATGGGAAACTTTTGATTCTCTCTGTAGATAAACTAATCATGGTAGCAACTTCATTTTCAATAGGACTTGTGCTAGGGTAAACGTCAATAACGTCCTAAAATTTCATGGCAATCCGAGTATATTAACAATTTTTCCCCATAGGCCGTAATGTAATGGGAAACTTTTGATTCTCTCTGTAGATAAACTAATCATGGTAGGTACTTCATTTTCAATAGGGTTCATGCTAGGGTAAACCTCAATAACGTATAAAAATTTCATAGCGATCCGAGTATATTTACGGGAGTTAGTGCGCGGACAGACGGCCAGACAAACCGAATGCATAAGCACTTTTCAACTTTGTTGGAAAGTGCTAAAAAAAGCATCTTCTGTCAAAAACTTGCAGAAAAAAAAACAAGATTCCTGTCCTAGGGACGCAAGAAAGACTAATTCTGACAAAAGATAGTGAAAAAGATGCACTCTCGGTCAAAGAATGCAAAATAGATGCAGTCGCTGTCAAAAGATCTCAAAAAAGACATATCTGCCAAATGAATTAAAAAAAATTAAGATTTTTATCAAATGATTATAGAGGAAACTCAAATTATGTCAAAAGACGCAAATTTTGCAAAAGGACCATGAAAAAAATGTGATTTCCATCAAATGATTGCAAAAAAAAATACTATTTTCATCAAATGATTGCAGAGAAAAACGACTTTTATGAAAGGATCATGAAAAAGACACAAATTTTGTCAAAGGGTCTTGGAAAAGACTATTTTTGTCAAAAGGTCGGGAAACAGACATGATTTCTGTCAAAGAATCGCGAAAGACAATTTCTATCAAAAAGATTATGCAAAAGATGTGAATTTTGTGAAAGAACCGTGGAGAAGACGTGAATTTTGTCAAAGGATTGCAAAAAAGATGTGATTTCCGTCAAACGATCACAAAAAAAGATTTTCATCAAACAATTGGGGAGAAGACTCAATTTCTATCAGAATGATCGCAAAGGCGCAAATTTAGTCAAAGAATCTTGGAAAAGACGCAAATTTTGCCAAACGGTCACAAAAAAGACAATTCCCGTCAAATGTTTATAAAAAAAAAAACAATTTTCATCAAATGATTTCAGAAAAAGCACGATTTCTGGAGTCAAAGGATCATGAAAAATGGCATGATTTCTGACCTAAGATGGTGAAAAAGGCATGATTTTTGTCAAATGATCGCAGAAAAAGTGCTAATTTTGTTAGAAGATTGCAGATTGTTAAAGTGGATAACCGCGAATGTCTCCTTTAAAGGCACTAAATATGACAAAGATGTTTAAAACATCATTAAATGCTTTTTATTTGTATTTTTATGAATATTCTACTAATTATTTGTTTTTTTCGTTATTTAAAATAAAAAATGTGTCAATATATATAATTTTGCTATTAGTTTGGCGATTTGTATAATTTGGCGAAGTTGGTCACCTGGATAACCAAGTAGTACCCAATTTTTAAATATTTTTGTAAAATTTTCTCCCAAACTCAATCTCTTCCCTTAACTAAAGAATTATTTCTAACTGGTTTTAATTTTATAAATACTTCAGGATTATATTTAGGTATACAGCTAAAAAAAAAAAAAAAAAAAAAAAAAAAAAAAAAAAATCATTATTAAAACATATAGAATTTTTCATCTTCATTGTTTTGAATAGATTTTGTCTGTATTTTCTTTTTAAAATGTGCCAACTGAAGAGTAGTTAAAAATAACAGCTGTACCAGACATCAAAAAATGATTAGATTATTAAAAGTAAGGGTTAATTAAATATGCATAATAAAGATAGGTGCATTTTCCTTTAATTAATGAACTTTTATTTTTAAACATACCCTATTAAATCGCATCAAATTCATAAAGTAAGAAAGTTTTATTTCAGGTTTAACCAGCGTTAATAATTAAAGCTAGATTAATGCATAATTAAAATCTTTTTACCAAATATTTATCAATAAATTTATCAATAAAAGCAAAATCTTTGTTTTTTAAAAAAGTAAAAAAAAAAAAGAAAAAGAAAAAAAAAACCTTGAAAAATTATGAGTTTTGTCATATTGATAATATTTAGAATTGCATATTAAAATACAAACAGAATGTTATAAAAGTAAAGTATTCTGAAATTTGGCATGACATCTAAATTGAAAGTTTCATTATTTACATCTGTAATGTGCAGATTTCAGGAATTTGTGGATTTGAGGGAGTCTACTATATATTCTTTAAGGTTTCAGTCAAATTGTAAAATTTTCTGGATTGAGGGAATATTATCTTCAAAGAATTTAATTATGAGTGTCCAATCAACATTTTTTTACCATTAGATTTAGCATGTAACAGAAAAGATTAAGATTCAACTTCATATCTTAATACTCTTAAATTCTTTAAAGATAATCTTCCCAATTCCAGAAAATCTTTCAATTTAGATGTCGAGAAACAAAATAACCAGAAGTTTTTGTATATTAAAAATAATCTCAGTATAATATATATTCATTGAATTGTATCAAATATGTATTATTAAATTGTTAGTCAAAAGTTTCTTAATAAGATTTTCAAGGTATCAATGTTACACTGTGTAGGGCAAATTTTGCTTTGAACATAAGATATAGCTGTTACCAATAATATTTAAATTAGAAATGATTTCAATTCTCAACATAGTTGACTGCAACTATTTGAGTATTTTAAAATGTTATATTGTTATATTACTTATATAATCATGGGTGCAAGTTTTTCCGTCCTGAGACTAAATTCTGTCTCTTAAAAATTCCCGAGAACGGAAACAAGACAGAAAAATCTCAGAGAACGGAAGCGCATAGTGAAAAACACGCGCTTTTCATCAAAGGATCACGGAAAAAAACATGATTTTCATGAAATGATCGCGAAAAAAGTGCTATTTCTGTCAAAGGACTGCAAAAAAAGACACATTTGCCATCAAAAGCTTGCGGGGGAAAAATGCGATTCTTGTCGAAGATCGTGAAAAACTGTATTCCTGTCGAAACATCGCAAAAAACTATTGAAGAATTGCGAAAAAAGGCATGATTTTTATCAAAAGCTTGTGAAGTAGTCAATTCTTGTTAAAAGATTGCAGAAAAGACGTCATCTCGGTCAGGGAATGCGAAATAGACGCGATCTCTGTCAAAAAAAAAGCTGAGTTTTCTGTCAAAAAAGTTGCCAAAAAAAAAAAAGCAATTCCTGTCGAAGAATCATGAAAAAGATGCTATTTCCAATCAAAGAATACTAAATAGATGCAATTTTTGTCAAATGATCGCAAAAAATTCCACAATTTTTGTCAAAGGATCGTGAAAACGATGTGAATTTTGCCAAAGCATCGTGAAAAGACACTATTTCCAACGAATAATCTAAAAAAAGACACTATTTCCGGTCAAAAAATACAAAATAAGTACATTTTTTGTCAAAGAATCGCAATAAAGATGTGAATTTAATCAAAGGATTGTGGCAAATTTTGCCAAAAGATCAAGAAAAAAAAACGCGCTTTCTGTGAAATGATCGCAAAAAAACCCACGATTTTCATCACATGATAGCAGAGAAAGCGCAATTTTTGTCGAAAGGATCGCAAAAAAGATGCAATTTCTGTACAATGATCACGAAAAAGACGTGAATTTCATCAAAAGATTGTATAAAATACTTGGATTTCATCGAAAAATCGCAGATTTCTGCTGAAAACTGTAGCAAAATCACAAATTTCGGTGGAAAATTGCAAGTTTCGGTTTAAAATCGTAGAAAAATCACAAATTTTGGCAAAATATTGTAGAAAAGTCGAAAATTTTATCGAAAAATCGAGGGAAGAAACTAATTTCATCATATGGTCATGGAAAAAACACGAGTTACGTGCTTATGTTCTCACTTAATGGGGGAGGTGGGGTGTCAAAATATTTTCAGTCTTGGCAAAATTTCAAAGTTGCACCCATGTCGGTATATAATATCCAAAAACATTTATTTTATGGACAGATATGCATTATATGCAATTGGAAATGAAATTAAAAAATTAATTGCTTAAACTAGGAGTGCACAACCTTTTCAAGTGAGGGGCCACTTAGAAATATGAGTGGTCGAGGGCTACATCATGATCTGTGGCCTATAATCGGATAAAAAATATGATTTTAGGGGGGAATGGCAGGGGGGGTGTTACCCCTTTAAATTTGCTTACCCAGTCAAAAAATTTAATTCACATGGTGAGGATATATCAGCAGATTTTAGTTTATATATAACAGATGTTTCAAGTTTTATTTTCAAGATGTAAAAATATTCTTTTGATTTTTTTCAAGAGAGTAAATTTTGCTTTATTACAAGTGCTAAAAAATGTGAACTTTATGAACAAAAGAGAGAGAAGGAGCCGATCAACAAGAATTTTCGTGCCTGAAGAACAAAATTCCCGATTTTCTGTGCCCGATTAACGAAATTTGTAATTCTTCCACGCCTGATCCACCAAATTTGCACATTTTACAAAACCAATCGACAAAATTTGCAATTTTTATGAAGCTGAATGAGAAAATTTGCATCATTTTCTCGCCTGATCAACAAGATTCGTAATTCTTATGAAACCGATTGAGAAAATGCAGGAGTTTTTCGCACTTAATCAACAAAATTCGCTATTTTTACAAAGCTGATTGACGAAATTGGTGATTTTTCCTCACATGATCAACGAAATTTTCAATTTTTTTTTTCGCACATGATCGACAAGATTCGCGATTGACAAAAACACTATTTTTCTGAAGCCGTTCGACTAAATTAGCTATTTTCTTCGCCTGATCGACGAAATTCACGATTTTAACGAAACTGATCGATGAAATAGGCAACTTTTTTTCGCATAATCAGCAAAATTCGTATTTTTTTTCGAGCCTGATCGACAAAACTCACAATTTTTACGAAGGTGATCGAAAAAATTCAAGATCTTTCCGCTCCCGATCAACAAAATTTGAAATTTTTACAAAGCTGATCGATGAAAATCACGATTTTTCCTTGCATTAGCAACAAAATTCGTTTTTTTACGAAGCTGATTTACGAAATTCGCGATTTTTCCTAGCACGATCAATAATATTCACAATTTTTTCGAGCCTAATCAACAAAACTCATGAATGTCCCGCACTTGACCAACGAAATTCGCAATTTTTACGCATACGATCGATGAAATTCAAAAATCATCATTTTTACAAAGCCATTCGACGAAATTAGTGATTTTCCTCGCTTGATCGACAAATTTCGCGATTATCCACAGCTGATCGAGGAAATTAGCGATTTTTCTTCTCCTAGTGGAGGAAATTTGAGATTTTATTAGAACCTAATCGACGTAATTAGCAATTTTTATGCGAGTGATCAACAAAATTCGCAATATTCCCGTCTCCGATCAACGAAATTTGCTATTTTTCAGAATCCGATCTATAACATGCACAATTTTTCTCTGTCTGATCGATGAAATGTGCATTTTTTCCACCTTTAATTCAAGAAATAGGCATTTTCGCACCAGATCAGCGAAATTCGCGATATTTGTTCTAACTGACGAAATCTGCATTTTTTTATGCGGGAAGATGAAACTCTCGATTTTTTTTCTCGGGATAAATTGATAAAATTCATGATTATTTCGCAGCCTATTAACTAAATTTTCATTTTTTCCTCGCATCATCGATAGATTCGCGATTTCCCCATGCCTTATCAACGAAATTTGCAATTTTTTCGTTCATACCTGATCAACGATATTCGCGTTTTTTTTTTCATGCGATAAACCGAGAAAACATGCAATTTTTTTTTCAACCGATGAATTTAATTTGCAATTTTTTCGAGCATCATCTAGAAAATTGACTATTTTCTCTTGCCTGATCAACGAAATGTGCGATTTTTTGCGTAAGACCGACAATATTCACGATTTTTCTATGCCTGATCGACAAAACTCGTGATTTTTCTGTGCCTGATCAGAGAAATTTGCAAATGTGATTTTCATTAAATGATCGCAGAGAATATCATCAAAAAATAGCAGAAAAATTAGATTTTCTTAAAAAATCCTTTAAAATATGCAAATTTCGTCAAAAAATCATAGAAAAAAAACCCAAATTTCAGAGAAAGATTGTGAAAAAAACTCGTCAAATTTAGTTTTAAAAAAATCCATCAAAAGATTGTGTAAAAGATGCAAATTTCGAAATCTATCACGAAAAGGACACAAATCTTGACAACTCGCAAAAAAGTGGCACATTTTGTCAAAAGATTGCAAATTTCGTTAAAAGATTATAGAAAAAAAAGCATATAGTTAGTGACGGGTAGGTATCCACCCCCTTTCCTAAACTGTAACCAGAGTTGTATAATATAGACACATGCCGTACGCAGAAAATTTTAAGAAAGAAACAATTTTTATTTTATAACTTTTTTAGTGCCAAAAAATAAAATATTCCCTATATTTTATGAACGAATTTTTTACTGTTAACAAGAATGTTGTCAAGAGACCTCGAAAAAGTCGTGAATTTCGACAAAGAATCGCGTAAAAAACATGCATTTCGACAAAGAATGGCATAAAAAACATGCATTTCGACAGAATGGCATAAAAAAATATGCATTTGAACTAAGAATCGTGTAAAAAAGACAAATTACCGCACAAAAAACGTGAATTTCGTTCAAAAGTTGTCAAAAATCCGAATTTCGTCCAAAGACCGCACTAAAAGTGTAGATTCCATACATAAATCGCATATAAAACGCAGATTTTGTGCATAGGTTTTGTAAAAAACACTAATTTTGTGCATGAATAGCATAAAAACACAAATTACATCCATGAATCTCTCAAACGAGAATTACATCTGTGAATTGTGTAAAAAAAACACTAATTACGTTCATAATCTGCATAAATATACGAATTACGTTTATGAATCATTTAAAGAAACACGAATTGCATTAAAACTGTGAATTGCATAAAAAATGCGAATTACGCCCATAAATCGTTCAAAAAACAGGAATTTCATCGGCAGAAAGATCAAAAAACACAAATTACATCCATGAGGCATGAATCTCATAAAAATAGAGAATTACGTCCATAAATCGAGTAACAAACACAAATTACATCTATGAATTGCATAAAAAACGTGAATTATGTCCATAAATTTCTCAAAGAATGCAAATAACATTCATAAATCATGTAAAAAACATGAATTATGTCCATAAATCGCTAAAAAATTCGAATTACATCCATGAATCGCAGAAAAACACGAATTATATGTCCATAAATCTCTCAGAAAGCGCAAATTACGTACATGAATCATGTAAAAAAACTCAATTTATGCTTACAAATTGCATAAAAACACAAATTACATTCATGAATCGTGTAAAAAACATGAATTACATTCATAAATCCCATAAAAAATGCAAATTACATCCATAAATTGCTCAAAACATGCAAATTTAGTTGGCAGAAAGCTCAAAAATGCAAATTGCATCTGTGAATCACATGAAAATAACAAATTATGTCCATAAATCACATAACAAATGTGAATTACGTTCATGAATTGCATAAAAAATGCGAATTATGTTCCTAAATCACTCAAAAACGCAAGTTACATTCATAAATCGCATAAAAAAACATGAATTACGACCATTAATCACAGAAAAAACGCAAATTACATCCAACATTAAATTAATTTGCAGAAAGTTTTTGACTGAAAATTACGTGCACAGGAAGTTTTTGGTTTTATTCAAGTCTGATTGTAACCTTTCAGAAAATTTGCTGTGACTTTCATACGAAAAATTTCTACTCAGAATTCCCCTTGATTTTATGTGTCATAGCTGTCAACTTTATTGTTTTTAGCTTTACCCTGTCTAAATTAAACTTTTCAAATACTGTTGACATGGCTATGAATGTTTCAAATGCACTTAAAAAAAAAAAAAATTTCAACATAATTGTATTTTACCGCATATAATTTTTAGCATGTTGAATTTTGTTTAAGTGATGCATCGAAGCAAGTGTATGTGTGTGCATTCATTGGGGGGTAGGTGGGGGGATTCAGAATAATTTCAGTCTTAACCAAATTTCAAAGTTGCATCCATGCTTTGTAGTAGAAATAATTTTAATACCTAAATCCCTCCCTCCTCTCCAAAATTATTTCTAGTTATACCAGAAGTTAATTTTCACAGTATAAATTTCTCCTTTTTCTAAGAGTGCAAAATCAGATTTCAAACATTTTTTTTAAATTTCTGTCAGATTTGCAGAACGCATACTAATTGAAAAATTTTACATTATTAAGCTCATAAAACCTGAAATTTATATTATGCCAAAATTTTATTTTTTTTTCTTTGTTCGAGCAGTAGAAAAAGAAGTAAGACAGTTTCAGTTTCATTAGTATTTTGTTTATTATGTTTTTGCATACTTCAGTGTAATTAATTATCTTGTGTTTGCACTAGTATCAATTTTATCTCTGAAAAATTTCATTCTTTCATTATCAAAACAGGTGAAAAGATTAATCTGATGTTTGGAGCAATTCCCATTTTATTGTTACCTTCATACAAAGTATACGAAGATTGCGGATTTTGATGCATTAAATGTATTGATAAGTAAAGTGACTACTTCCTTTCCCCAAAGAACTGGCAATGTTTAGCAGCCTCCGAACACTGTCTGCAGAAAACTTTGTAAAATGTATTGTTATTGAACATTAGTCATATATACCTTTTAATATATATAATTTGTACTTTCAATAAATGAAGAGTATATTGCAAACCAACTGAATTGTGTTGCTTTTTTATTGTATATGTGACTTTTTATTTCAGCTAATGATGGCAGGCATTGACAACTATTTCTTTTTTTTCAGTTACCACTATTTAAAAATAATTGTATATTATTATTGTTCAAAAAAAAAAAAAAAAATCAAGAACATAAGCAAAATTTAGAAAATTGCTTCACTGTGGCAGCCCTGTTTTTTAAAAATAAGTCTAATAGAGTAAGTATTTTAATTTGTTTTTAAAGAGTTGTGCTAGAAAATTATTTTAAAAATCTTGAAAAATCAATAATTTGAAATAATCTTCAAATAATTTAGTCCATTGTTAGCTTTATTTTATGCAGGGATGAGATTCTTCAGACTTTTCAATTTTTTAAGAAATAATTCATGTCACTTGTTTTATTAGTGTTCTGTATCTTGGTAAAATAGACTTCACTGCAGTAAGTAAATAATTTCGGCCTAATTCTACCTAAGTTTCTTTTTAATTTGCTTAAAGCTAAATTCTATGTAATATATAAATTTCAATAGCAATTATAATATTTTTTCCGCTGGAAATTCATAAACATTATTGCTATATGTCGTTCGTGCAGATTTCAGATTTTTTACTTTTTTGTCAATCTCATCCCTGTTTATGGTTAGAAGAAGAAGAGAGATGAATTTTTGCTACTGCCTATATGTGTCAGCTTTGCTCTCAGTCTAGACCATTTTTGAAGAGCGCATCACCCTGCCCTTTTTCAAATTTATAAAATGCACCACTAGTTTTACCCAAGATTTTAAATAAAATATTTCTGTATACATGTATTTCTAAATTTGTGTGCCCCAATTTTTTTTTTTTTTTTTTTTTTTTTTTTTTTTTTACATTTCTTTATGAATAAGAACATGAAACTATTCAATCATGCTTTAATTTAATTGTATTTTTTATTTTTATATTATAAAATCATTTGAAATTAATGTTACTTGATTTATCATACTTCAAAATTACATATTTTCCTACCTTTTTTTCCCCCTCCTTCCAAAAGCAATAATTTTTTTTTTCAAAAAGTGCCTTTTTCTGCTGCAATAGTGCCTTTTTTAGTGCATAGCACCATGCCCTTTTTGTTTCTGGAGTGAACACTAACATAAAGTATTGATTTTAATTTGGGGGGAAAGAAAAAAACTAATCTATTGCATAAATTTCAAAGAATTTAAGTAATTTTGCATCAAGTAAAATTATTATTTGAAGCTAATATCTAAGTATATGCAGTAGTGATTTCTTAGAAATGAGGTTTTTGACAGGAATTGTAAAGTTAAGTCCAAAAAAATTAAATAAAATAAAGACAATATCAAAAGGAAAATTATATTTCAAGTCTACATATTATAAAAGAATGCTGTTTGAAATGAAATATGGGGCGGTGGGTAGAACTTTTTCTGCATTGGTGTTTTTATTTCTATTTCTGTGCGAAAATCCTTTTTAAAGAAAATACTAAAAATATAAGTATAGTTTACTAAAAAGATAATAAAACAAGATACATATTTAAATCAAAGAAAATTATTTGTGAAATATGTATTTATTACAAACATTTATATATAAACAACCATTAAAGCAATTATAAATAACTAAAAAGTGTTACGGAATTTACAAGGGCAGAGTAGTGGTAATCGATTATTTAAAAAAAATAATGAATATGCAGTTACATTGCAAATGCTACTTAGAGCAGTTAAAAAGAATATGGAATATAGTAAGTGAAATATTTCTTTAATATTATATTCTACAAACCTAATTTAGTTTAAATATAATTAACATTAAAATATTTGTATGCTAAATATAGATGCACTTATTATAGATTTAATTCTTTATATTGAAAATTTAACAGGGAAAAAAATGGAAGTTAAATTAAAGGGTGCCTCTATATTTAATGAAAAAAGAAAAGTTTAAATTATTTAGCAAATTTTGTAGCATAAAATATGAAAGGCATACAGAAAATTGTTGCAAAGTATTTGGCTTAATAATTATTAGATATTTCTTATTTTTTCAAATTTCCCAAACTGGTATTAGCTTACCTCTTTAAAATTCTAGTGTAAATTATGAGAAAAGTAGCTGTAACATTACTACAGTTTCTTAGAAGCAATACATATGATTTCTTATAAATGCTGTAATATGAAAATGAATGTACAAAAGTTTTTGTAATTCTATTAAAGGTTTCATAATATACATGCTAAAAAAGACCTGTAACTGCTGCTAACAATTTCTTAGTTAAGATACAAAAGACGTATCTATAATAGTAGTAACCATTTCTTAATAAACATCTGTAGTACTACTAGGAAATTTCTAGGCAACTGGGATTCCATAAACTTTTCTAGTAACCTATACAGTTTCTTCTTAAGTAACACTACTGCATTAAACTTAGTAAACAGCACACAGATTTCCTTAGAGAACATACTAAGAAATCATTAATAGTACTACAAATACTTCTCTTGTACCTTCACTAAGAAATGGTTAGTAATATTACTAACCATATACTAAATAAATACCTGTAATGACTACTAAGAATTTCTTAGTAAAGATACAAGAGAAGTATATGTAAAACTACTAGCCATTTATTGGTAAACATACTTAAAAAGGACCTGTAACGGCTACTAAGAATTTTTTAGTGAAGATACAAGAGAAGTATCTGTAATACTCCTAATCATTTCTTAGTATTCCAACTAAAAAAGCACTTGTAATGTCTACTAATGATTTCTTAGTACGCTCACTAAAAAAGTATTTGTGCTGTTTACTAAGTTTAATGCAGTAGTGTTACTTGAGAAAAAGCTGTATTGGTTACTAGAAAAGTTTATGGAATCCCAGTTGCCTAGAGATTTTCTAGTAGTACTACAGATTTTTTTTTACAGTGTACCTTCTCCTGTCGGCTGAACCAGCACAGATTTTTAATTTAATATGCTACTGGCTATTGTGTTACATAGCTATATAAGTAAAAGTTGTTATCTAGTAGGCTTTAAAAGACGATGGTACATAGATTAAGCCGCCCTTGTCAGTATTCTTGTCGATCATACCCGTGTCTCTAAAGTTTAATAACTCAGCCAAGTACTTTTTTTTTCGAAAATCATTATCAATATTGCTATTATACTTCTGTTACGATAAGTACCTCCAGAGCACTTCAACAACTTTCCTGAATGCCGTGAATTGAATTTTGTGTGTAACGTAAAAATGCGCTTATCTCAAAATCCGCGTGACCTAGGGTAATAGAGGTAGTTTTCTTGCAAGGTTTAAATTAACGTCTACTACCTCTAATCTCTTCATAATTTTACTTTCAGTAGAGTCATAAATAAACTGGGGGAACATATTTTTGCGGTATATTTTCGATTATATCTTTAGAAATATAATACATAAACTTAAAAGAAATGTAATTTTGAGTTGAGTGTTATAAAAGTTTTCGCACGATACACCTCACGACATAGTAAAAAAAAGATTTTTTTAAGTAACATAATTTGCCCCCTACACTTCTCCTAAATATATTAGTGAATGTTTAATAATTTGAAAATATGTAGGTCAAAAGTCCACATCAATTCTCCCAATTTGATCTTTCTACGATCTATAGTTTACGAATAAAGTTGCTGAAACAGACACAGGAATAATGATCTTATAATGGTTCTCTTTTTTTTTTTTAAGTATGGAATCCTAAGAAAGATTCACTTCAAGAAATATATATGTTACAGGCCAAACCCGATTTTAGGCCAAACTAGTCTATCCTAACGCCCATCGGATAAACTAGTTTTTCCTAGGCCAAACTAGTCTATCCTAACGCCCATCGGATAAACTAGTTTTTCCTAGGCCAAACTAGTCTATCCGAAAGCCCATCGGATAAACTAGTTTTTCCTAGGCCAAACTAGTCTATCCGAATGCCCATCGGATAAACTAGATTTTCCTAGGCCAAACTAGTTTGGCCGAACGGTCATTAGGATAAACTAGTTTAGCCTGCTATTCATTGGTTTGAACTACTTTATCCTAGGCCGAACTAGATTGTCCTAGGCCAATTCAATTTGGCGTGATATTTTTTAATCTAAAGACCGCCACAGCGCCAGCTTTCTAATTTTGATCTATTTTATCCTAGGCCGATGCAGTTTGACGCGATTTTAGCTCACAGACTATCAAAGCCTGAGAGATAATGTGCTTGCAGATTCTGTGTATGTGTATGTAACAATTTACGTACGTATGGCTGTATGTACGTACGTATGTACGTACGTGTGTACGTAATGCGATAACTCCTGATAGAAATATCCAATTTGCTTCAAATTTTGGACATAGATATATCCTGATAATGAACTTTCCTGATTAGTTTCAGGGGTTCATTGAATAAGAATAAGGGGAGGAGAACAAAAGGCTAATCCGCACCCCCCCCCACACACACACACCTCCTTAATTTAGTTAAGTCCGTTTTCCATGCAAAATGATCAGATTTTATTAAAATTTTAGGTATAATATCATTTTGATAAGGTACATCCATGATCAGTTGTGGGTGTTCATTGTTTACGTATAAAGAAAGGAGCAATGGGAGGTAACACTCTTAATTTATGAAAATAGGTTTTTCACAGAGAATTTACCGATTTGTTTCAAATTTTGGATGTATGTTCCTTCTGATAAGGCGTTTACCTGATTAATTTGGGGGGTTCTGAGATATAAACGTAGAACGGATTTTTTTTTCAATTGGATAGAGACTTTCGGTTTTATGAAAAGATTTTTAATTCATAACAGATTTTGGTTTTTGCACGCATCACTTCAGGCGAAATTGTTCATATTAAGAAACTAAATATCCGAATCCTTTTAAAAATAAGAAAAAGCTTAAATAAAGCATGACACTTGAAATTTAGGATGGGGGGGGGGGGGGGTAGAGTAAGAGGACGCTATATATATTTTTTTTAATCTCAGCACTTTTTAAGGTTTTAGCTGATAATTAAATATTACCATTATTTGAAACTTTTAGAAACATAATAAAACATGATGTTAAATATTTAAGAAAAAAGATGGCGCGTCAAATACCACTTTTTTCTATTAGTAATTTTTGTAAAAATGTTAAATTCTTGTTGGAACTGTTTGAAACTTTGTGATAGTTTATAACACATGATAAAAATTGTAAAAAAAAGTCCCATTACGAAAAGGAAAGAGGGGGGGGCGAAGAAAATCAGGAAATATAACGGAAATTCTAGGTTAATTTTGTTGAAACTTTAAGATAGTTTATGACATGATATAAATTTATAAAAATATGTTCCGCGTTTAATGCCACTATTGACGAATAGTGATTTTTGAACGATTTACATGAAAATGTAATCAGAATTAATTTATATCAAGGACTATCTGAATAAAAATTTATATTAAATTCCGTTCATTAGTTCTTGAGATATAGCTATTGTAAAAATTGTTAAAAATGCAGCATAGCATAGCCATGTTGAGTGATTTACTTCAAAACGGAAACAACACCAACTCATCTCATGGACGAACTGGATCTGATGTTTGATGGAAATTCGTGTATTAGTTAAGATAAAGCTAATGCGTAAATCATAAAAAATGCAAAACAGCAGCTCCACTTGATGAGCGATTTACACCAAAAACTAATCAGCATACTTAGATCAGCGACTACCTGAATGTAAATGTTTATTAAATTTCGTGCATTAGTTCTTCAGCCGCATCCCTACAGCTTGCGACAGCGTATAGCAGGTGTGCTGCACACGTACTGCCGAATGCCCATTTTCTTTTCGAACGAACTTCGAAGCGAACGAAATTCAAATCGTAGCAAGCGTGCTGAGTACCCACCGCCGAATGTAATCCTCCTTTTCGAAAGAGCCTCGAAGCCAACGAATTTCCAACCATAACCCCGCTGCCTAGGCCAGTCAGATAGCGGGCGAAGCCAGCAAGTTTTAACTAAGCTACGTTATATTAGTTTCTCATTCCAACACCAAGGAGTGCACTCTATTATCAACAAAACTGTATCTGAATGAAACTCCGGTAAAACCTAATAGTAGATATGTTACTTGAGGTCGGTGTGCTTTAAAAGCTAGAATTTCCGTTATATTTCGAGATTTTGTTCGCATCCACACCCTCTTTCACGTTGAAATGTGACTTTTTTTATAAATTTATATCAAATGCCATAAATTGTCAGTTTCAAAACTTTAAGTTTCAAAATGTTCCAACAAGAATATAACATTTTTACAAAAATTACTATTAGGAAATAGTGGTATTTCGATGCGGAATCTTTTTTCTTAAATATTTATCATCATGTTTTTTTCTCTTCGAGGTTCATTCGCTTCAACATACGCCCGTTTCGAGATTTTATATAAAACAAGGTGCCCGATAGCGGGCGAAGCCGGCTGATTTGAACTAAATCGCATCCAAATTTCAAATTCCAACACTTGTGTGCTTGTGTTGTATTAATTCCACATTAGTCCGTTATATTAGTCGCTATATGTTAGTCCGACGTACGTACGTACATAAGTATGTACATATGTACGTACATACATATATACATACGTACATGGTTACATACACACACACAGAATCTACGAGCACATTAGCTCTCAGGCTTTGATAGTATGTGAGCTAAAAGCGAGCCAAATTGCATCGGCCTAGGATAAATTAGATCAAAACTAGAAAGTTGGCTCCACGGCGATCTTTAGATTCAATAAAATCACGCCAAATTGAATTGGCCTAGTACAATCTAGTTCGGCCTAGGATAAACTAGTTCAAACCAATGAATAGCAGGCTAAACTAGTTCATCCTAATGACCGTTCGGCCAAACTAGTTTGGCCTAGGAAAATCTAGTTTATCCGATGGGCGTTCGGATAGACTAGTTTGGCCTAGGAAAATCTAGTTTATCCGATGGGCGTTCGGACAGACTAGTTTGGCCTAGGAAAAACTAGTTTATCCTATGAGTATTAGAATAGACTAGTTTGGCCTAGGAAAAACTAGTCTATCCGATGGGCATTAGGATAGACTAGTTTGGACTAGGCCAATCTAGTTTGGCCTAAAATCGGGTTTGGCCTGTAACATATATATATTAATTGTAATTCCAGATAGAAAATCTAGATGGCAGCACTAATTTTCCCCTTGGAAATCCTCCACTATTTTAAGAAACGCGCACGAATTCAAAGATTAATGTATGGAATGCAACAAATATATCTTTTTAAATCTATTTTTGCTATATTACGATCAGATGGCAATCTTGATTTTTTTTTTATAATATCAAGGACTAATTGGATCTTATAACTGTGCAATAATGTTAATGTCGGGCCTTTCCTTTATTTATTTTTTATAGTTTATATTTTTATATATAATTAAAAAGATGATATAAAAATATAGTTTTATATTTTTATATATAATTAAAAAGATGATAATTTTTTAATTATTTAAAAGTTTCAAAGTTTTTTTTCCTTTTTCTTTTTTTTTTTCATATTAAGATGAAGGAAATAAATGACAACTTTTAATCTTGGTGAATTCGATCTTCATACATAATAGTACATTCGACATCAACTTTATAGATTTTTTAACTCATTTCTTTTTAAAACATTTCTATTTTCATCAAGATTAATCATGGTATTAAAAAATTGTTATTACTCAATAAATATGAAGATAGTTTTTCAGAGAATACAATATTAAAAAAAAAATCACTTCCGTAAAATAGTTTTCAAGATACAGAACTTAACTTTGGACGATTGTACACATTTTATATCACGAATTTTTTAATTGTACAAAACTTCTAAATAATCTACTTTTTCTCAAAATATTGTGCAGAGCTCTATTTAAGTATGAACTAAACATGTGTATAAAATTTTATTAAAACCGCCTCCTCTGCGCCATCACTTTTTTAGATTTTTTGCCGAATTTACTTGAAATTACTCTTATGCAATAATTCTAATTTCTAAAAATGTTACTGATTTTATTTTTAAAAAGAACATATTTTGCAAACGAATTATTAAAAACATTTATATTTCACTATTATCTTTACCATGGCCAGAAACACCACTCATATGGGGGAAAGGGAGATTGAGAAAAAAATTTATTCGAAATTAGAGCTCCGAAAAATTCATTTGACCACAAGCGATTTTCAAAATATTATTATATCAGTTGTCTAAAAACAGAATAATGTGAATTATATTTACTGTCAAATTATAAATACGGAGAAATACACGATGAATTTTATAAATACAATATTCTACATTTTTCTCTACACCTTTTCAACAAAAATAATAAAAATGAAAATTCTTTTTAAAAAAATGTTACAATTCTAACCGCGTTTTCACAGAACATTACATAAGTCACGATACATATTTAATCAAAATTACTGCCGTATCCATTATACTACGAACTGTTTTTAAAAACATCAAAATTTAAGAGTTTTTAAAAATAGAAAAGCCTGAACGTTAATTTGAGCCAAGTTATAATTATATCAAAATTAAAGTGCGAATTAATGAAAGTTCACTGATATTCGTTGTAAAAAATATTTTTATTTCTTTACAAAATTCGAACAAAAAGAGGAATCTGCAGTATTCCGAAACTTCCTTCATTCATCTGCCTTGAAATGCAAAGAAAATTTTAATTCAGAATTATTGCTCTCTGAAAAGCAATTTGCTACGAACTCGTTTTAGAACAACTGCAATAAAAGTTCCTTAGTTTGGTAAAACTATATACTTATGGATATTTTTTCGTATATTAAAGTGAATCCATTATCCTTAACATTCTGTATATAAATTACATTATTTTTTTAGATATAAAATTGCACACATTAATATTCTACACAATAATAATTTCTTTTTTGTTGATACATATAATTTTAACAGAAATATTTTAAAAGCGATTATGACGAATAAGTTTAGACATAAAATGTCGAATCATGTACTATTTCCAATAATGATAAATTTAATTTTATCATAATTAAAATTCTCAACAACATACAATAGCTATATTAAAACAATTAAAACACACATGTCCAACTATTGTTGCTTCCAATATGCAGTACAAAGAAAAAAAGAAAGAAAAATCAGAGCAGTAACGTCATAAGCTTATTTTTAAAAGTTTCACAATATAAATAATTCTGGGTTTGTTATGGTACATTTCATTGATCAAATTTAAGAAAAATTTTAAATTGTCAGTATCGATTCTTATTTTTTTAAATATCTTCTTAATTTTCAACCTAAATATTAATTTTCTGGAATACTGGTTATCGTTCTTATAGCTTAGAGGGGACATTCAATGATTTTAAACATAATTCACTGCTAAAAATTTTAAATACATATTCTATATTATAAAAAAATCAAATATAGAAAAATAAAATTATATATACAACGCTGTATAAATTAATGAAATATGGGTCAATATCTGAAAATTGGACAATTTGCAACCACTGCCAATAATATTTCATTAATTGTAGTGAAACCAAAAACTGAAAAATTTAATATGTTGTAACATTTGTTATAAGAAACATCAATGATAAATGGACATATAATGATATATAAATAAATAATTTTTAACTTTAAATAAAATACTCATAAAATGTCTTAAGGCTTATGTCTTTCTTTTCTCTTTGTTTCCTTCTTGTTGTTGCTTCCTCTTCGGATTGCAATTGTGCATGAGCGGATGTCATCCTATCTATATCAACTCATGGAGAATTGTAAACTACCCACGAGTTTGCCGTGAGTGGAGACCCTTGGTCCTGGAAAGAAGAGTCCTGACATTTGAGGGAAATTAACACATTGCTTTGGCGTCTACTTCAGGTTGACGAGACTTGCATATTGGCTCCTTATGCATCCACCGACTAGTCAGCTAATTTGTCAGTGGCTAGGATCAAGTAAGCGAGCATTTACTAGCCAATTTGTTCAGAGTGGAGACTGTCATAGTAGTGCCTTGTAACCTTATGGACGTTGGATAGCATTGATGCATAAATGTGCATTCCCTTTATGGGCTCGGTAGTTGGTGGTCCGGCCAGGCTCTGAATCACTGTTTTTTCAAATATAATGGAAAAGCTTTATTTCCTTCCAATCTCTTGCACGAGGAAAGCAACAAAATGCACAGAATATCCCTTTCACTTGATCTTTTATTATTAAGCGTATTGATAGCCTCTCTAATTATATTCAGAGAACCTCACATTTACTTATTGCAAAAATATTTCAATCTGATTTTGGTGATTGCCGCTCAATTAAAAAGCTACATTCAGGAGATTTGCTTGTTGAGGATTCTTCAGCCAGCCAATCATAACTTCTCTCAAGCTGCAATGCCAAATGACCTTTCTCTGTTTTTTTAAAGCACATCAAAGTCTAAATACTTTCCGTGGTGTTATACATGAACCATATTTGTTATTATCTACAAAATAAGATATCTTACAGAATTTAAAAGATCAAAACATTGTAGATGCACACCGTATCACTGAACGTCGGAAATGACAAATGATTTCCATGAAGCATTTTATTTTGACTTTTAATAGGTCTATTTTGCCATCAAGAACATAAACAAATTACTTAAGATCTCTTGTTCAACTTTATACACTACCCTCCCCCTCCGCTGTTTTAAATGTCTTCCATGTGGCCATACCAACACTAGAGGTCGTTGTTCCGTTACCTGTCCGTGTTGTGCAGAAGTCGCCCAGGACGATAAATCCTGTTAAAATGCAGAATGCTGCATAAATTATAAGGGTGACCATCCAATATATTCCCGCTCTTGTTCAAACTAGATACGTGAAAAAGAAATATTTGCTATTAAAATAACCCAGAAAATTTCCTATCCTGAAGATCGTAAATTTGTTGAGTCTAGAACTTCGTCTATCGGGGTATCTTGCGCTAGTTTACTTAAATAACAAATAAAATCTATTAGGCACCTTAGCACCCAGACTAACTTCTCTTTTACACCAAGTAATTCAGCTACAGCACAATTCATCAGTACTTGAATTAAAAGAACCTGTTATGACAGTTGTGGTTCTAAATTTTATGTAACACTAAAATTAGAACTTTGGCCTCTCATCCTCAGAATCTCTTATAATAGAATACCAACCAAGTCAGTCGCCGAAACCTTCAGTTCAATCCAAAAATCATCCATTCTTCATTCTGATATAAACGCTGATTAATCTAAAAAAACATTGAGAAACCTATTCGGTATTCTTCACAGTGGAAAACTGTGAAGTAAGATATAAGGAAAGCATCTCTTAGTCGATCAGGTTGTAATATAAAAGATCTGAAACAGCTATAAAATTGCGTCTATGGAGTCGGAATCTTACAACGCAAGTGCAGATGACAGTAATACTGGTTTTGAAGCGTTTTTGTCTAGATAATTTTACAGTGTTTAAATTCTCTGTTATTTTTCAACTTTTCTTATAATCAAATCTTATACTTTGTTCATTTTTTAACAATTATTACTTTATCACTTTTACGGATGATTTTAAGGGGTCCGGGGCACAAAAATTATCAAATTAAAAAAAACAAATTTTGCATTATGACATTTAAATTATGGTTATACCTTAATTAGATCAGGAAATATTAATTTTTGTGTTTTTCTTTTCAAAATCTAGCTTTCAAGCAATGATTGTTATGTAAACGACTTCTTCAGAAAATAATTTTTTTTTCATGATGAGATTTTTCACCATTTCTCCAATTAAAATAGTTATAACTCAAGAACCCTTTAAGATAAATGGTTCAAACTTGGAACATGTGTTTTTTAATTTTTATACTTTAATTTTGATTCAGCAAATTTGAAACAATATTTACTTTTAAAAATATGATACTTTTAAGTTACTTCATTTTTTTATTTAAATTCAATATTTTCAATTTTTATTTAAATTAGTGTTTTTAAAAACGCTGAATCAAAATCGCTTATATACTTCTGTTTATTGAAACTTCTTTTTAAATGAATTGATACTTATTGATACTTATGTTTAAATAAATATAAATTTAAATTCCACAAATAATACTTCAAGTTATACCGATTTTAATTTATCTAAATTTTAATAAATTTTTAATTACAAAATAAAAACATTATGATAAATTTTATCGTGTGAGATTTTGATTACTAATGATATGGTTAACCATCACCAAAAATTTAAAAAATTTTACTCGATAAATAATTTTTTCAAATGTCTCCGGAACCCCTTAATAATAATTTTGTGTCTTTTAAGTATTGTCTTTTGACTTTTAAAATGTTTTTAATTACATTTGTTTACTGCTTCTATTTAATTAAAAACTAGTAAACGGCATTACATTTGTACGGTAGTACATTTGTTTACTGCTTCTATTTAATTAAAAAGTTTTATCATCCTACTAGTTATTTCTATCCAAATTTTTTGTCATGTTTATGACTTGGTCTTGGCGCAGCATGTCCCTAAAGGGACTTTGTAGAATTAACCTTCAATCGACCAATCAATCAAACAAACAAACATCTATTTTATGAGATTTTAAATGCCAAAATACAAAACTTCAAGCATATAATATAAACGAACATTCGGTAAACCAACAATGAAATGTTATATTAACAAATGTTTAGAAAAGAGAAAGAACATTTTGATTTTGAAGCAGTGTATATTGAATAAAGTTTAAAATAACATCAGAAATTATTTGAGCTAGAAAAAATATGGTCCTTTATGAACATATATTGATCGGAGGACAAAATTGTTACTATGATTTGGAGTAATAACAACAAACGGAGAATTCTTTATTATATTGTTTCATCATCACAGTTTTTACGCAAATTTAAGAAAATAGTACTTGTTGAAAAACTTTCTTACTCAAAAGGGTGCTCTGGATAGATTATAGTTTTACGAGGGCAATTCGGAAAGTAACCTCCGTTTATGAATTAAAAAAAAAAAAAAAACTAATGAAAGGAAACATGTTTTAGTACTTACGTATGAAAGACACGTTCTTCAGCTACTTCTCAACAAAATTGCCGTATTAATTAAAACAATTATCATAACGGTAAATCAGCTTTGAAATTCAATCGTCACAGACTTCTGCCACCGGCCTAAGCAACTGCGGTTATTTTTAAATTCAACTCGCACCACTCTTTCAATCCAAAGAATTTTGACATATTTTTCTACATAATTTTCTGATAAATGTACTACAAAAAATGTTTTAAAAAATAGTGGGTCAAGTAAAATATTGCGAGAGTAGTACATTTATCAGCAAATTATATAGAAAAATAAATAGAAATCTTATCGGGTTATTACCGTTAATTTATGCACTTACCTGATTATTACTGTTTTTTCAATTTTCAAATGAAAATTGAAAGTCGCCCTATGACGGGAAGTATTCGATTTTCATTTTTCAGTACGATGGCACATGAAAGTACTCTTTTAAAGCTACATTTTCAAAAATTATCTCAAATTTTTCAAAAAAGTGCCTTATCTGGTTGTTACCGGAAGCCACAGATAAAAAAAAAAAAAAAAAAAAAAAAAAAAAAAAAAAAAAAAAAAAAAAAGTTGTATTCAAAAATTACGGTCGCCGTTTACTAGTTTCAAATTCAGAAGTCAATTCTGAATTAAGGTGTAATATATATTATAAAAGCACCTATCACACCTTTGTAAGGATCTTGTTTCACAAACATTATTGGGTGAAAATTATTTATAGTGAATATTTTAGATTTAGCAAAAGATGCACAAAAATTCAAAATTTGATAGTTATATATTCTAACCGATCTATACTGTGGGGGTATAATTTTGTCGCACGATATAATTTCACCATGGCGTGGACAGGATATTTAAAATTCACATAATATCTTTTAAGATTGCTGAAAAATATATTTATTTTTTAAAGAATAGACACACACACAAGATGAGAACTCATATTGGAGGATTTTGTTTAAATTATCGAAACTCATATTTAATAACATTGGATAACTTTTAAGAGCGATCTGGGGGAAACAAATAAAGAAACGTTAGCTTGATGATAAGTCCATCGTGTTTGTTTTAGTCCACACATTACTATAAAGCCGGATAACTCTTTATGTTCCTTACTCCAAAACACAAAATTAATTTAAAACTTCGGTGATTTTCATCCACTTTAAATACACACAATGTTTTGACAGACACAGTGCCTTTACAATTGATGAATTTTTTGTTGAATAAGTAATTGGTGTTTTCGTGTTCTTAAACCAATGCTTGTTCTGAAACAAATTTTGTATGATGAATTAAATTAACTTTTAGTCATTTTTACTAGATATATATGATTTTCCATAATGCTGTCAATTTTAATTTCACATAGTATATGTTGAATTCTTACATTTTAATATTAAGTATATGAAAGAAGAAGTACAGAAACCTAAAATAATAAATGAAAGTACATGAAAGATTCAGTTACAAAATCTCTTTTTTATGGTAATTCTCATTATACAAAATATTTGACTTTGGTGTCCTTCTAGTCATCTAATGAATTAACATCACAAAACACACAAAATAAATTATTGTAAATTGAATACGTTTATTGCGTGTGGTTGTGATTTCCAATCTTACTATTAATTTCGATTTTATAAATTTAATGCTAAATTCTAATATTTTGATATTTGAAATTCGGAAGCAGTACAAATTATCATACATCACTAACAGAGCATGATTTTAGTTACATAATCACACAATTTTGTTGATTATGACTAACGAAGATAAATATTTTAATGATAATCTGTTTCATAAAGATATGCACAAGATAATAAAGATATAATAAATACATAAAATCATACAAAGTAAAATATACAACAAAATGTCACTATTTTTGTCTGTTTACATGCAAAATGTCATGCAAATACTAAAAGAATTAATACATATGTGAAGATATAACTAATAAATATTTTCTCTGAATATTAAAAAAAAATATATATTATTTGCTAAAATTATTAAAAGTTTTTTATAGGCTCTCTATGAATCACCTTCTTTCTAAACATATTTAGCTTAATCTGTTTGCATCAGATAATAATTAGCATTTTAAAGTTCCTTGAGAATTCTTCCCTTTTCTTATCGATTTCTATTCAAAAAACAATATTTGAAAATCGGTCAATTGCTTTCAAAATTCTAAAAACTGCTAAATAACCTCATTTACTGAACATCTCAAGACGTACCCATCATTTCACTCACTTCAAAACTTTAAATCTGTCGAAGAAATCCGTTCTGTGATTGATGGAATTGGAGTGCAAATTCTAAATACACATTCTAAATAAATTAAAAATAAAAGTTTCCCAGTCTAAGATTTCGAACATAAAGTGTAATGAAAACTGAAAGTTATTTATCCAAAAAGTGTAAAAAAAATAAATAAATAGAGAAATACTGAAATAATTATGTATTATGCTGTATTTTTAAGTTTTCTATAAAATTTGTTATTTTGAAATGCTGCATTTATTTTACTTCGGATGATTGAAACTTATTAGGATGATTCAAAACAAAGTAGAATATATATATATATTTTTAATCAAAGGATTTACAAGTCCCACAAATCATAGATATATATTCATTTATTTTGTATTTTGCCAAATTGTCATGATGGGCAATATGGAATAAATATTCTTTAAAAAACTCACTCCGATATATGCTACAATTAAGTTAGGCAAGTTTAAAATTGCTAATCCAGTATTAAACACTACTAAGCGTATAAAAGAAAAACATGTGTAAGAGAATACCATAATATTAGGTAGCTTTCATTATAAAAAGTAAAAAGCAAAAAAGTATTGCAGCCGTCCGGAGGAAAGCACTTGAAATTTTGGTATATTTTCACAGATCATGACCCCCAGACCCCAAAACCATCCTCCGTTCAAATGTTGACACACACACACACACACACACATATATATATATATATATATATATGTATATATATATATATATATATATATAATCTGAATTTTGTCATGCGATAACTATCGTATTAATGAACCGATTTGAATGAAACTTGGTATGTACCGACCGAGTTTTTTCGGCCGAGTGCGTTGCCCAGCATCATACGCCATCTTGTTTCAAAATGGCGGCCATTCAATTTTTAAAAAAAATTGAAAATTGAAAATTAAATGCAAAAAAATTACAAGTTGAAAAATATTTACACTTTTATTTGTTAGAACGTAAAACATCGATTCCAGAACACTTTTTGTTTCGTCTAAAACTTAAAAAATGACTATGTTTTAGCACTTTGAATTTTTAGTATGGCTGACATTTTGAAACGATGTGATTTTTGTCACGCGATAACTGTCGTATTTATGAACAGATTTGAATGAAACTTGGTATGTACATAGTACATACAAATGTCTCGACCGAGTTCGGTGGCCAGCATCATACGCGATCTTGTTTCAAAATGGCGACCATTTAATTTTTTTAATTTAAAATTTAAAATTAAATGCGAAAAAAATACAAGTTGGAAAATATTTTTAGTTTATGTGTTAGAACATAAAACAACAATTCCAGAACACTTTTTGTTTTGTCTATATCTTAAAAAATGACTAAGTTATAGCACTTTGAATTTCTAAAATGGCTGGCATTTTAAAACGATCTTATATTTGTCATGCGATAACCATCGTATTTATGAACCGATTCGAATGAAACTTGGTTTGTACGTAGTACATACAAATGTTTTGACTGAGTTCATTGGCCAGCATAATCCGCCATCTATTTTCAAAATGGCGGCTATTTAATTTATTTCAATTTAAAAATTTAAAATTAAATGCGAAAAGATTACAAGATGAAAAATATTTTTCTTTTATGTGTTACAACTTAGAACAACGATTCCAGAACACTTTTTTTCGTCTATATCTTAAAAAATGACTAAGTTATAGCACTTTGAATTTCTAGTATGGCTCATTTTGAAACGATCTGATTTTTGTCACGTGATAACATGCGGATTTATGAATCGATTTGGATGTAACTTTGGGAGTACATAGTACATAATAAGACCTGGGCCAAGTTTGTTAGCCAGTTAAATACGCCATTTTGTTTCAAAATGGCAGCCATTCAAATTAAAAAAAATAATAATAAAATTTAAAATGAGGTGAAAAGTGAAGAATTGAAAAACAGTTTTCTTTTGCGTGTTTGATCTTGATACAAAGATTCCAGACCGTTTTTTGTTTCATCTATATCTTAAAAAATGGATGAGCTATAGCACTTTAAATTTGCAGTGTGGTTGACATTTTGAAACGGTCTGAAATTTGTCATGTGACAATACGCATATTTATAAACTGATTTGGATATAACTCCGTACATAGTACATACCAATGTCTTGACAGGGTTCACAGGCCAAGTTCATTAGCCAAATAGTTTCAAAATGGCGCGATTTGAATTTGTCAAAAATCTTTTAAATGTATAATGATGTACAAACAAAAAATTAGAAATTGAAAACATGCTTCTTTCTAAAGTGTTTGGTGTTAATAATGAGTTCCAGAATATATTTTGATTTGTCTTTACCTTAAAAAATGCCTGAGATATAAAAGTTAAAATTTCTAATATGGGTGACATTTTTTTAAATCCATTTGCCCGCGACAGCACTCGTATATATTAATCGATTTCAAAATGAGTGTGCATGTGCTTATGAATTAAGATTTCGACCAAGCTCATTGGTTTGTTGTATCCATCATATTGCTTTAAAATGACATACACTTCATGATATTGCAGAATTTGGCGACACTCTAAATCGCTTAAAATAAAACCAGGTTGAATAAAAGATGACTAATTTCTAAAAATTCCTATTAATATTCAGTATTGACAAAAACTAGTATTCAATCTGATATAATCGGTAACACTAATGTGAGTTTCGCATGTTTGAATAATATAACTTAATCTAAAATAAATAAATAAATAAATATGAAAGCTACCTCTTCCTCCCAGCATTGCCGGAAGGACTTTTTTGAATTTTCTTCCATTTTCATCTCAGTTAGTTCCAAAAATTTGTTCCAGAACTGAAACAAATTTCACGGAAAGCAATAATGAAAATTAACTGTTTTACCTTACGTATTCGTTTTCGGTATTTACCTATTTTAAACGAATACTATGCTTCTGTAATAAATTAGTACAATGCAGTGAAGTGCAGTGTTTAAATAATAATAATAATGGTTATAATAATAATATAATAAACACTTTTTATTTTTTATTTCTTAACACATTTATTTCCAAATTAAGAATCGGAATTCTGTGAGGTGGCCATTTTTTTAAATTTGTTCTTGTTGGGGTCAAAATAAGATAATGTAATATTTATAGCCTTTTATTATGATGTACATAAAATTTATGTACTACGATTCTAGTAATAATACTTCCAACCTGTAATTTTGTACTTTGCACCTATACTTTGTACCTATACCTTGTAATTTTTACTTGATTCGGCATTGCACTGAATCTTTTCGGTGGTCCCAGTTGATCACACATACTAAAATAAAGAAAAAAATACTCAAAGTAATTTAAATTCAAATAATAACTAAACAAAATCGCCGCAACATCGCGCTGTCTGAATGCCAACACTATTCACACTGGCTAACATGCACAATCGACAATGGCTGGCGATCAACAATATTCCACGAATGTCGATCCCTTCCCTAGTTTTGAATATAAATATTACGCTCCGTTTCGCTGTGGACGCTAAACTATTTTTCTTGGAAACTTGATAGCGACGTCCATATGATAACGCTCCATCGACCATTTGGTGAGATTTCGTATCTCACGATATCGATGTAATTAACATGTTAAAGATAGGCAGGCGATATAAACTGTAAGCATTTTTAAAGCACGGCAGTAATTGCTTGAATGAAATTTCCCTGATTTTAATTAAAAAATAACTTTAAACTTTTATACGATCCGTACATGTTATATTAAGAAAACAATTTACAATGTTTTGACAAGTACAACGGTAAAATTTCTATTCTTTTAGGACGAAATCTCACCGAGTTACGATGCTTAGAACTTTATGAAATTCCGTAACTTTCCGGTATTAAAAGCCTGTTTTTCTATTTTTTGTGCGAAAACAATGGTTTCTGTAAAACATACAATACATCTTTGGAACGTAAATGTCAGTATGTTTTTTCACGAATTTAACCTTCTTAATCATTTAAAAATCTGAATAAATAAGTCGGGTGTGACAGTCCCAAAACATTCATTTATCTCATATCTCATAAATTACAATCGTTTATTCAAAATCTTTAACTCAAATAAAAACGTCATTGTAATTCTTATTTTACATAAAATTCAAAATGTTCATTGATATAGAAAAAAAAATATTTTATAAAAGGCAGCATCTAAAAATAAACGCTTGCCGTTACTTGCTAACCATTTAAAATATCATCAAATTACAATTGATATAAAAAAACTCCCTATATAAAATATATGACACAGATAAAAAGTAAAAGATATTCAAACTTTTATTTTTTATAGAATTAAAAATTCACATTGATTTAGTATAAAAAGATATAAAAAAAAGATTTCTACTTTTATTAGCAAAACGTTTACCAACACCAAAATTGTCATTAAACGAAGAATGTTTTCTTCTTTCGTAATGAAATTGGTTTTTTTTTTCTCAAATAGGGACTGTCTACACATTAAATGGAGTACCTACAGTGATTTTGCAAACATCACCACGCCCATGCGTCCCTTGAATCAATTCCACTTTAAAATACTTAGTTTATGTGATTTTGTTGACCCTTTCCGGCTCACTGTGCCCAGTCCGGGATATCAAATTTTAATTCCAGTATTTGCAAATGGCACCAATAATATTTTAAGAAAACGTGGCTTTTACTGTGAAAGCTAAAATTAAGGGGTTCTTAGTTTCTCAAAAAGTTGTTTCTAAAGTTCGGTGTCAGTTGATAATTTCTCATTTTACTAACAGAATTTGCCTGTGCCTGAAAGGATTAAACCTTCATAGAATTTCAAAAGAAGAAATTTAGGGATGCTAATGGCTAAATTCACGTGACACACTTCAATTTCCCAAATATCCACGTAAATATACAGCCGATTTAAATTTTATTTTTCAATGATATACATTTTCAATGATATTTATAACTCAAGAGCCTAATTTTTACAATTAAAATTTTAATTTATTTCTACTTTTAAAAAATACGAATTTTAATCCAGCTGCATTTAATCCGAGAAATATTTTCATAATATGTATTTATAAAAGTAATTATTCTATACATTACATCCGGAATGCTATCCTTACAATGACAATGTATTTCTTTATAGCATTTTATTTATATTTAAAAATATTATAAAATGTTACATATTTTTTAATACAAAATAGATAATGTTTAGCAAATAAGACACTGATTTCAAAAAAAAAAAAAAAAAAAAAAAAAAAAAAAAAAAAAAAAAAAAAAGATCGATAGAAGTATGCGGCAAACTGTTTGTTTATAAGGTAAGTTGTAAAAATGTTATACAGATGTTTCAAACGGTGAATATATTGAAAAGATTGTGTTCCGGTTGCAAAGACTTCTTGACGTGACATTTTTCTTGTTTTAGATTGCTTGCAGAGATCCCATTTTTTGGCGTAGAGTGTCATACTTTAACGATTTTTGGAACTAAATTTTTGATTTCTGAAATTGCAAAAATTTAGTTTACATATATAATTTATTAAATCACATTTATGTTCCATAGAGCGAAATAATAGCTTTTAGAACGTAAAGTAATATTAATTTTCAATATAAATGGTGAACAAAGTTGCTTCAGAATGTTTTGCTAAAGATGAGAAATAATATCAAATTCTTTAAAAACATTTAGAACATAATTAAATTTACATTTCCTTAAGAAATTACAGTCTATTTATTTATTATTATTTTAAAATTTTAAGTGTTTTTCTGACGATTTTAAAATCTTATGTTTATATTCTCTATTACAGGTATGCATTTAAAATAAAGGATATATCTTATTAACCCTTGTCGGGACAAAATAAATCTGTTGTTTTGTTATTGAAATAAAGGAAATCACCTACATTTATGAACAGTTTATTTATAAATACAAACATCCATTACAACATGCATTTTAAATGCAAAATTTTATTTTAAACGTCTGGGTATCACTTGGCAGTTTGATAATAATATGAAGGAGTATATACATAGCTGTCATCTTTTATGCTTTTTCCCGCGATTTTTGGAGCGAAAATGTGTACTATTTATTAATAAAAAAAATTAGGATTATAAAAACTAAATTTTTCACTATTACAGATACAGTGGTAAGAAAAAATAGTAAAAAATGCAACTATCTATATATATTTGATTTTCTCACTGTTTTGCGTACATTTATCCTATTTCTTTGCTACAAAAAATAACAGTTGAATAAATTACATGTAGTTTATTAAAGTCTTTATTTATGTTTAATTTTTAGTGAGAAAATTCAAATAAAATTTAATAAATAACTCTTTACGAGAGGAAGAAATTTAATTTCGTGAAATACTGGGGTTCATTTTTGGATTGCTAAATTTTAATCAATAAATTCCGCATTGGCAACCGAATTTTGGAATCATTTTTTTCCTTTTATTAGGACGAGAAAAAAAGATTGTACTTATTTTCAAATAATTTTGTTTCTAAATGCTGGTGTCATTAAATCATGTCCACACTTTTTGAAAAGAAATATTTTACCTCTGAAGGACTTAATACGTTGACCGCGGCAGTGACTATTTTGACAGATATTTATAAACCATTTTACACTATTTATCAAGTCGTCTAATAATTCTCAATCGTATAAATATTTGTTAAATTTATACATTTATAAGTATTAATTTATGTATTTTTTACAAACTGAAATCACTAAACATCCATAGGAGAAAAGGGTTCGGTTTTTCAAACGCATGGTGATAAATTATGACTAGTCCCGTTTCGTAGCACTAAATTGCCTTGAATGAGAATATTCATGAACACGTATTCATGCGGTATGACTCCCCATGAAAAATAAATACTGCAACACAAATATTTGTGTATCATGACATTCAATATTTTAATAAAAACCCTATTATTATAAAAGAAATTTGTTCAATACTTTCATCGTTTCTCACGATACAGAAAAGACATCATTTCTCAACATATTTCATAAACCAATCTCCCACTTCAGAGAGATTTTACCAGATTTCAACCTAGGAAAATCTCCCATGCTCTCATTTTCTTGGACATGTTCATTTACTTTTGTTTATTTGTTTCTAAACTAACCATGTTGGCGTGCATCCAATTCAGATTCATTGACGACAGTAGCAGAAAGTCAGTAAAAAATTTTGATTACGTTTAATAAATAAATAATTTCCAAATATTTCTTCAAACATACTTGCAAAAAATTGCATTCCATATTTTTTGTCAACTAAACTAGAAAATTCCGAAGACATTCACCAGGTGAGTACACAAAATTTAAGATTGCATTGCTAAGTTCTCAAATACAGTTTTTAAAATAAAATACGTGTACACACACTCTAAAAAATGTGTAAATTTACACACAAAAATGTGTAAATCGATGATACGAAAACGACATGTCTATATGTGTAAATTCGTGTGTAAATTGCCAAAATACACGCCTAATGTGTAAATTTCAAAATACGCATTTTAATGTGTAATTTGATGATAAGTCCAAATGTGTAAAAGTTATCTGATAACTCTTGAAATACACACTTTAATGTGTGAATTGCACTGAAATACACATATTTCTGAGTATTATTTTTCCACATACATATGTGTAATACTCTTTTTTTACATATATTTTTGTGTAATAGGAAAATACCCACAATGTTGTGTGATATGCAAAATGCACATGTTTTTGTGTTATGTACAGAATGCACAGATTTTTGTGTCATATTCTGTTTTTACACATATGTCTACGTAACATGGAAAACACATTTTTGTGTAATATTTAAAATACACAGGTTTTTGTGTACAAAGATTTACCTTATTCTTTGATATGTAAACTGCGAAACAAATTTTAAAATAGCAAAACAAAATTACATGAAGAACAAATTCGTATATACTTGACTTGTTTCTAAGTACGCGATCGTAATTATGTAAATACGTAATAACTATAGTTGTCATTCAATCCGTCTGTCTGTCTATCTGTCCGTTCGCATATAACAACGCAAAAAATGCTTATCCGAATTCTTTTAAACTTGCATCTATGAAGTATATATTACAATATAAATTCTGTATAATATGTAGTGCAGAGAATAGTTTTTATTTATTTACAGGGCCATACTAAAATATTCCATTACATTATGGTAAAGAAGGAAGCATTGTTTGGGAAGCGTTTTAATTTTATTAAAATATGTCACATTTTATAAAATTGATGTTTGTGTTGCTGAGATTTGCTAACGATTACTTATTTTATATTAGAAAGCAGATATATAGTGTTTACAAAGAAGACAAAGAAGAGATTTCGGATACTTAAACAGTATCCGAAGTACCGTGTACTATTACACCAAAATCTGAATATTTTTTTAATTTCGTTATAGTACGAAACGCATCTCATTTGCTTTTTTAACACGCAATTTCCAACTTGTTTCTTCGTAACAGATTTGTAATCTTAAACCAAGACCACGAATCATTTACGCTTAATCAAGAAACAGGGTCGTCATCAATCATATTTCTGTTATTATAATCTATTTCCTTTAATTATTTTTCTTAATCTATTTTCTTTCTGAAATTATAATATATTACCTACTTGTGTTTGCAGATATACAACGTGATGACACAAATGATTAATTCATCTTACATAAGGGTTTGCAAGCAATAAAAGAAAACTTAAAAACATTTTTTTGACTTTAGTAATAGATTGTCAATATTACATGCTTATTTATGAAATTATAAATTTAAATTAATAATAACTCTTGATACATGATTTAAAAAAAACGGTCATTAATTGTTTATATCTTACAGCAACTGAATGTACTCTGTTTTGCCTATATTGAGAAAATTTTATATTCTTTTTTTCAACGATGTAATTTCTGGCTGGATGTCTGTTTCCAAGGATACTATAACACCGATACTATCATAAATAGTACAAGGGATTAGAATTGTTACTACCCAATTTTTAGAATAAAATGTGGAGAAAAATTTATTTATAACAGTGTATTAAAAATACAGTTTATTTTTTATAAGACACAATAAAAAAAGAATAAGGAATGTATGAATCCAGTAATGGAACCTCACAAAAGTAATAGATTTTTATAACAATATTTAGAGCCAAAATTTAATGAAGGCATACTAATAAAACAAAATAGTTACTTCAAATAAATTTAACGAATTAGAATAGAAATAATTAATTAAATATTTTGAGAACTGTTCACTGTTTAAACCAATCATTGTAGCTATCTCAATATGAAAATTTTTAATTATTTTAGATACATTGTTTAAACTTCTAAATGTCGGATAATTACAGATATCAAATTATTTGTACATTGGGAGGTAAAAGAAAGGTGGGTCGGTAAAAGAAAATATGAAAAAAAGTTATTTGAGAACAAATTCGTTTATTTCCCTCTATTTTTAACAATTAACACGTTCAGCGCCACTCAGCTACCGGAAACAGATGCAGTAGATGCAATTGTTTATACAAAATACAAGTGATTTTTAACTATTTCTATAATTTAATTGTTTTTCTTTAAATGGGAATTATTAGATTTAAATGGCAACAGAGCGCCAAACCTCCCTCTCCCGAACCAGTATACAAGACAGAGTTAATAAAAATATTTTTCGATTAAAACAATGAAAATTTTATAAATCACACGAAATTAATTAATAGCAGATATATATATATATTTTATGTTTTTACAGTATAGTAAGTGCAATTTAAATATTAAATTGAATTACTCAGATTTTCAATTAAATTTAATGATTTTATGCACTAAGAACAATATTGAATTGCCCTTTTAACTATGTCAACATTGGATTGATCTGTACTGGAAATTTATTAACTAAGCATTCCAATAACAGACGCTTCTTAAATTCTTAAAAATAAATGAAATTTTGCAAATAGTCATAAGTACATAAAATTCAAAGCTTTCTTTCTAACGAAACATAAACATATGCAAATTTTGCAAGGAAAGAAAAATTACAGTATTACTTTACTAAATGAAGCAAGTAACCTCTTAGCATATTCAATAAAAATTTTCACTGAAAATCGACGAAACTTTGAAACATTATTTTCTGTATCTTAATTGGCTCGATTAGGAGCATCAATAATAATATAGCTTTTAAATCATGTAAAGAGAAGTTATGAAAAAATATATATCAATTAAACTGTTACTAAATATTTTTTTTATTAACCAAAAATATTGAATCTTGTCTATTATGTTCCCATCTAGTCTATATGTATCTCATATGCAAGATGTACATATCATATATTTCATATTCATACATTTTATAATGTGATATGACTCGTATATGAGTTAAAAACTCTGTTTAACGTTGAAATTATTGGGATGTTATAATACATGTTTAGCAATTATGTTAACTATTGATTAAAGTACTTTTAAAACCGCAAATTTTCAAAATTGAAAAAAATTTAACCACATAGTTTTAAAAAAGGAAAAAAAATCTGATTTAAATGTTATTTAAATGAATGAATCATTGGCATGCGGCCGTTTATTTCAACAAAATAAAAATTAAACTTATTAAAGTTTATTGAATTGATAAAAGTTAAATTAATGTTAATCATTGCTTTTATAAAATGTTTATGTGCAATTAAGTAAAACTAAAACTATTAACTAAAAAAGGAAACTGAGAAAATATTTTTTTCTTACCTATTTCTCATCAATGACACTCCTCTGTGTTAAATTGGGATAATCCAAAAATAAATAGATTCTTTCGTATTCGTAGATTTATATCCGAATCCAGTACAATGACATTAATGAACTCTTATTAACTACATTATTGAAACTGTACATTTTTCGCACTGTTATGTAAAATATCCTTTGGCTGCATTCTTGTAACATTTTCGTAAAATTTTTAAAATTCATGTAAACTATATACGTTTATAACATAACTAGATGGAACCCGTCAAAACTTGACGGCACCACAGAAATAAAAGATATTTTCCAGCTATTAAAGGATTTTTTAACGACTAATCTTCAGCAAAAATTTCAATAAATAAAAGAAAAACATGCATTTTACATCCAGGCAAATGACCCGCAATCAGCTGAGTTACATTCAAACATGCTGCTATAGAATTAAAATCTCTCTCATTTGATAATTTTCCATTTACAAATACAACACCAATAAATTGTGCATGACATGAATAAATCATAAATTACCGTCATTTCTCGTTTCATACAAAATATACATACTTCACTTACTTCGCAGCAAAATAAGACTGAATTTATAGTTTGCCATTTAGCAACATCTGTAACAATGATCCTCTCAGTGGTTAATTTGTTTTTACATTACCCACCCCATTCAACAAATAAACATTTGCATTTTCAACTAACTTTTCTATTACATTTTCATAAATCAAAAATACATGTCGATTTCACATATTAAAAAAATTAATGATATTTATTCTGGCTAGGTGAAACCCGTCAAAACTTGACGGCAACAATATGAAAGAACCAAAGAAAAAAAAGTATTTTGCCGCTATAAAAAAATTAATATTTCTTAAAAATTTCAATATGCTTTTCCATTTACCAACGTAACACCAACATGACATGATCCCGGGCGCAGAATCTGTGCAACGCTGCGACACACGTCACAAACTCTTGAAAATGTTTGAAGATTATTTTTCTACTGTTAAAGTTTTTTTAAAAAAATGCTAGAAATCATTTACTATGTACAAAAATTTGTCTAGGTACCATAAAAAATGCAAATTTTGGCAAATAATCACAAAAATAGCTATTTTTGTCAAAATACCCCCCCCCCCTCCCCAAAAAAAACATCACCCGGAAATTTTGTAAATGGATGTGAAAAAAAAACAGTATATTTCGTCGACAGATTGCAAAAAACAACAAATTTCATGAAAAGATCTCTAAAAAATTTGTCAAAAAAATGCAAAAAAAAAATGTCTAAGTATCCCAAATAAAACAAATTTCGTGAAAGTATTGCAAAAAATCAAAATTTTGCCAAAACGTCTAAAAAAATTGGCAATTTTCATGAAAAAAATTTCGAAAAATAAAACCAAATTTGACAAAAAAAATCCCTAAAAAATGACAAATTTGTAAAAATATTGTGAAAAAATAATTCAAAATATTGTAAGAAAACAAAAAATTTTGACAAATGATTGTGAGTAAACAACAAATTTCGTCAAAGGATTGAAAAAGAAGCAAATTTCATCAGATAATCACAAAAAAGTAAATTTCGCAAAAAAAAAACCCAAAAAATTTTGCAAAAAAGATCTTCAATAAAATGCCAAATTACATCGAAAGATCGTGACTGATTGATTGATTGATTGATTTTTGTCGTCCGATTATCTACACTAGGGATATAAGACCAGGGGGGAGTGCCCTTCGTGGGGGTCTTTCTAAGGGAACCTAACCCATATTTACGCAAGGTTCGAAGAAAACCACGAAAACTCCGAACGGTTAGGCCGACAGCCGCGATTGGGTTCGAACCCATTCACCTGCCGTCTACCAGTTGAGAGGTCCGAACCTCTCGGCCACTGGTGGGGCCGAAAGATCGTGACAAAACGACAATTTCATCGAAAGAACTCTAGAAAAACGATAAACTTCTCCAAAACTGTCCAGGTATCATAAAAGACACGAATTTTGTCCAAAGATCTCAAAAGCACATAAATTTTGTCTAGGTAATCGCAAAAAAAGGGTAAATTTCGCAAAAAATACAAAAAAACAACAAATTTCTCAAAAAGATAATAAAAACAACAATTTCTCAAAAAAATCATGAAAAAAGGATAAATTCGATAAAACGGCAAATTACATCAAAAGATTGTGAGAAAAAAACAACAAATTTCAAAAAACAACTTCCATTAATTGCAGGGAGAAAAGATGCAACATTTCTTTGTTCATCAGAAAAAAAAAAATCACAAAATTTCTCGATCCATCACATGAAAAATAGAAAATTTGTCAATTAGTTGAAGAAAAAATACAAAAATCGACAGTTGGTCATGTGGGGTAAAAATTATAAAATTCATTAATGAATCATGGATAAAAAGTCATTTAGTTATGTAAAAAAGCCCACAAAGATCTTGTGATTGATCGAGACATTTCAGAACGTTTTTTCTGGGTAATCTTACGATGGGAATACTGCAGTTCAGTGTACCCATTGTAGGCAATTAAATATATGTATGGAATTTTTTATCGCAACGTAATAATATACTTAGAATCAGAGTAAATTAGTCTTTTCAACAAATAACCTGGTAAGTGAGAACTAACTTTTTTATTGATAGGCAATGTAAAATCGGGTCGATCGAGTTTATTTTGATTTTGCCCTTGTTTTTGAAGGACATAATTTAACCGTTTTTTCTATTGCATAACACTTCTTATTTTGTTTTCAATCTTTTTTTTAGTAATTTCTTATTGTGATCTTCATTTCTGTCATATGAAAAATTCCTTTCTATTTTGCCTATAGCATTTATATAATGTTGACAAATTTCTGAAAAAAAAACGAAAAAAAACAACAAATTTCCAAAAAAAGGATAAATTTGATAAAACGGCAAATTACATCGAAAGATGGCAAGAAAATACGACAAATTTCACCGAAAATCCCTGAGAAAACAAATAATTATTGCCTGGTATCATAAAAGACGTGAATTTCGTCAAAAGATCGTGAAAATACTTTAAATTTGTCTAGGTACTTCAAAATGCAAATATTGGTAAACAGATTGTGAGAAAACAGCATATTTTCTCAAAAGATGAAAAAAGAGGTACATTTCATCAAATAATCACAAAAAAGGTAAATTTTGCAAAAAGAAAAAAGATGAAAAAAGAGGTACATTTCATTAAAAGATCACAAAAAAGGTGAAAAAAAAGACAAATTTCTGAAAATAACAAAAAAATGAAAAATTTCCCCAAAAAAAAGATAATTTCGATGAAACAGCAAATTACATCGAAAGATCGTGAGAAAATGACAAATTTCACCGAAAATCCCTGAGAAAACATATAATTTTATCCAAGTATAAAAAAAACATGAATTTTGGCAAATAATCACAAAAAATAACAAATTTCGTCAAAATACCCCCCCCCCCCAAAAAAAAATAGAAGACCTGGAAATTTTGTAAATAGATGTGAAAAAAAAACAGCAAATTTCGTCAACAGATTGCAAAAAACAACAAATTTCTTCAAAAGATCTCTAAAAAATTTGTCAAAAAACTGCAGAAAAAAAAATTGTCCAGGTATCTCAAATAAAACAAATTTTGTGAAAATATTTCAAAAAATCAAAATTTTGCCAAAACGTTTAAAAAAAATTCGAAAAAAAAGCAAATTTTGACAAAAAAAATCTCTAAAAAATGGCAAATTAAACATATTGTGAAAAAAAAATTAAAATATTGTGAGAAAACAACAAATTTTGACAAATGATTGTGAGTAAACAGCAAATTTCGTCAAAGGATTGAAAAAAAGCAAATTTCATCAAATAATCACAAAAAAGGTAATTTCGCAGGAAAAAACAACAAATTTTGCAAAAAGATCTTCAATAAAACGGGAAATTACATCGAAAGATCATGACAAAACGACAATTTCATCGAAAGAACTCGAGAAAAACGATAAACTTCTTCGAAACTGTCCAGGTATCATAAAAGACACAAACTTCGTCCAAAGATCTCAAAAGCACAGAAATTTTGTCTAGGTAATCGCAAAAAAATGTAAATTTCGCAAAAAATAGCAAAAAAAAGACAAATTTCTCAAAAAGATAACAAAAAACGACATTTTCTCAAAAAAAAAAAAAAAAAAAAAAAATCACGAAAGAAGGATAAATTCAATAAAACGGCAAATTACATCAAAAGATTGCGAGAAAAAACAACAAATTTCAAAAAACAACTTCCATTAATTGCAGGGAGAAAAGATGCAACATTTCTTTGTTCATCAGAAAAAAAAATCACTAAAATTCTCAATCCATCACATGAAAAATAGAAAATTTGTCAATCAGTTCGACAGTTGGTCATGTGGGGTAAAAATTATAAAATTCATTAATCAATCATGGAAAAAAAGTCATTCAGTTATGTAAAAACCCCACAAAAATTATCAATCAGTAGAAGTCCCACAAAAATCTTGTGATTGATTGAGACATTTCAGAATGTTTTTTGCATGTCCAAATTAAATATATATATATATATATATATATATATATATATATATATATTGTAGCTGCAGATTTAAAAAAGTAAGTTATTTATAAGGCATCTATTTTGATCTCTTATTATTTTGTTTTATTTTTGCAAGACCTACATTTATTTAGTTGAGTAATACGAATTTAGAATTTGCAATGTCTTGTCTTTTGTTATTTTTTATCAATTTTCAAAATGATAATGCAACAAATGTAAATGCTATAGGCAAAATAGAAATGAAATTTTCATATGACAGAAATGAAGATCACAATAAGGAATTACTTTAGAAAAAAGAAAAAGATTGAAAACAAAATAAGAAGTGTTACGCAATAGAAAAAACGGTTAAATTATGTCCTTCAATAAAAACGGGCAAAATCAAAATAAATAATATTATGAAATATAAAATTAAGCATCGATCGAAAAAGTACTATCCGAGAAAAGTTTTCGCGAACATCGTAAGGGGGATATTTTACTTCAGTGTACCTATGGCAAAATAGAAATGTATTTTTCATATGACAGAAATGAAGATCACAATAAGGAATTACTTAAAAAAAAAGGTTGAAAACAAAATAAGAAGTGTTATGCAATAGAAAAAACGGTTAAATTATGTCCTTCAATAAAAACGGGCAAAATCAAAATAAATAAACTCGATCAACCCGATGTTACATTGCCATTCAAAAAAAAGTTCTCACTTACCAGGTTATATTGTTAAAAAGACTAATTTAAGGTGTAATAGATTACTCTGATCCTATGTTAAAAATATACTAATTACGTTGCGATAAAAAAATCCATACATATATTTAATTGCACATTTTAACATATGTCACTCAGCACACAGTAGATCCATTAGCTCTGCTACAATACAAACAACGAACGCAGGCATACCACGCTAACATTTAGAGACAGTAACTATCTCTTCTCTCATTGGTTCTGTTGTCGGATCTGCGCAAGCATGAATGCGCAGAGAGCAGTTTGAGTGTGCTGAATAAAAAAGGCTATTGCTTTAATATATAAGACAACATGTTCGAACACTCTGAACGTTCTTGGTCTGTTTCTATTCTAGAGAATAAATACACACGCTTTTGATCGCCTGCAGGTGAATTTTTGCGCGCAGATGTTAGTTTCCTCTTATTTGTACAACGCTAGATTTGGAAGTTAAATGTATATTTTCATGAGAGTGTCTCTGATTAAAATTTTCAGTTTGAAGAATTTTTTTATGCACTTCATTTTTCTTTTTATTTAATTTAAAAAAATCTTGCTAAAATGAACTTCAAAGTTTCTTTTTTTATATAAATTATTAAGTTGTATTAGTCATAATATGGCACATAAATTAAAAATGTGTGAACTTTTAGAAAATATAAAATCAGTTTAATGAGCAATAATGCATCAGTTATAATAAGTGACACATGTTTTGTATCACATGTAATAAATCCAAAGTATATTCCTTAAAATAAAATAGGTTATCTGGGAAATAAAGTTATTTTTTAAAGTATTTTTACATGTATTTTTAAAGATAGCTTTTTTTTTTAATTTCGGTGCGCGCGTGTTGGGGGGGGGAGGAGTTAAATTATGAATCATATGTCATAGCACACATTTTTTACATCTTATTTTATATTGAAAAATGTTAAATTGATGCAAAAAATGTGGGACAAATGCAATATTTATTTTTAAAGAGTCAAATAGTTAAACACTAATGGAAAAGAAAATTATTTTTGAAAGTATACATGTGTCATTTTTATAATAAAGCATACTAGAACACCCCCCCACACACACACAGAGAGAGAGAGAAAAAGCTTAGTTTTCTCCAACAGCGTATTATTTTTTGTCGTTTCTGATATTAAGAGCAATTTATAATTAATAAAACTAGGGGAGCAAATGCGGCCTTCTAATATTTCTGAACAGCCCTGTATTTGACCTGTCGGTTAATAGATATACTATAGAATAGGGAAGTTTAGTTTAGCAAGAAAACTCCTAACTAATGAAATTTTTCTTTTAGCAATTTATATTATACTAATACAGGGAAACATACTTGAATATTTTGCTCAGCCCTGTAGTTTACCTAGTGCTTTTATTACACGCCAGTATTTTGCTAAAATTAAGTTCTTACAAAAATACTCTTTAAACTTACTTAAATCACATTTCCAGAAACTATTATTCATAGGCGACCCTTTATCCATTTTTTGCGTGACCCTGTAACTCATTTTATATGTATTCTAGAAATATTCCATAGTAAACTAAATACAGTTCAACTTAAAAATGCATAATTTATTTAAAAACAACTTTTAAGTAAATTACATTCATATTTAGTAACCTCCCGAGCAAAGCTTAGTAAATTCCGAGCTCTTTTGTGTAGCCCTGTATATCTAAATTATGTAACTTTTAGCATTTATAACGCCTTATAATATGCATACATTTAGTAAAACTTAAAAGTGCATATCATAATTAAAAATGCATTTCATCCTTTTACAGCCAATATTCGTAATATACAGTTCTTCGTATAGAATATACTATTTAAAATCTTTGCGTTTCCCTGTAAACGCTATGCATTTCATATTATACGTGAAATAATTAATATTCAGCTTCAGTGACACATATCAATTTGATTATATTTTTCCATAATTGAAATGTGTCGTAAACAATTCCCCCCTGAGTTATTATGTGTTTTAATGAAATAATTATGCTCTGTAAATGTATTATAACTATTTTTTTCATTGCATATTTTACAGAATGCATATTTTAATGCATTTCGCAGATGCATATAATTTTGAATATGTTTCACCGGGTTTAATACCTTTGAAATTCATTTGAACCGATTTTTCCCCATAGGCCGTAATGTAATCGAAATTTTTTAACTGTCCCTGTAAATAAACTAATCATGATAGAAACTTCATTTTCAATAGAGTTTGTGCTAGAGAAACGTAAAAAATTTCATAGCAATCCGAGTATATTTCCGAGAGTTAGAACGCGGCCAGACGGACTGACAAACCGAAAGCATAAACACTTTTCAAATTTGTTGGAAAGTGTTAAAATGCACTTCCAGCAATCATCTCTAATATACAGTATACCTTGAACTGTAAAAATATAAACGGGCCTGTCTCGGGCCGAACTAATGATTTTTACACTTGCCCACGCCGGGACAAGAAAGCTGTCATTTGGGTCGCGCCGGGCCTGGAAATTGCAGACGGTGCAGACTTCTAAAACACTTAAACACTGTACTTTAAGATTTACAAATTTATAATTATGTGTAACACTCCAATTCGTGTAAATTCACGTAATTTTTTACATTTACACACTTTAGTGTGTCTATCAACTGATAAAAACAGACAGACTCACTGTCATAAACGAAATACTCATAAAAACAGTTAATGTTTTGTACAAAATGTGTAAATTTTATGACAAGTGGGTGATTTCCGAAATTTACACACTTTTCTGTGTACACATAATTATGCTTAAATTAGAATGACACTCCATTTCGTGTAAATCCAGGCATTTTTCAGAATTTACACACTTTTCTGAGTTTATCAAGTGATAACAAATTACACACTTAAATTCAGAAGCTAAATACACACAAAAACAGGTATTTTTTTGAAAAAAATGTGTAAATTGTATTACAAGTGTGTAATTTTAGAAAATTACACATATGTGAGTGTAAAATTAGCCAATTTACACATTTATTTTTTAGAGTGCAGTCCTTATTTTTTCCGGAAAGTTCACTTTGAAAATTTAAAATCGATGCCTTATTTCCAAATAAAATTTATTGAAGAATTTTCAAAACTCATTATATTGGGTTATTGCTGTATTAAATATGGCGTCGACACGTGAAAGGAAGTAAATGCTAAAAATGATATTTTACAGAATAGGCTAACTTTTCCATGCAGAAGGCACTGGAGATACTACCTGAGTCATAATGGGGCCTTTATAAAAGATATAAGTAAAAAAAGATATCTATTTACTCTCTTTCCCATGATATTGGTCTTGATATTACTATCCCATTAAAGAAATATAGGAAAAATGGATTTTTAGGCACTTACTCTCATTCCCATGTATAGCCTCAATTATTGAATTTTGATTGCCTATATAAATGGCTCAAAATCACCGGCAACCTTGAAAAATTTCGAAATAACGAAATTATGTCTTTAATATGAAATGTCAAAATACCTATTCAAGAAATCATACAGCTGATGCTCAAGTACATTGTTACGCGTTTTCGTGTATCCGGAGCTAAGTTCACAGACCTAGACATGAAATATGGACTTTAAGTGTTCAACCAATAGCTTATAGGCTCACAAATATGTGGATACCCAGGCAAATATATCCTTTTAGCCGAAACGTCATTGAAGGTTTGCTGTGAAGACACGAAAATTTTGGCTTCGGTCTGTTGGTCTCTTTGTCTGTTGCACGTTAACTGAAATAAAAAGGATCCGATTAACTTGAAACTAAGTAGGCATATTGGTATGATACCCAGGCTTAGTTGTAGAGTTTGTTTTTATATCTAGTTCATTCTTTCGGAAAATACAGAATGATTTATTTTGTGACATACTGCTTTTATCAGGCAATTTAGACGATTTTTAAATCTCCTTTCGTTGAAAGAAAATGGCGCGTTTGATTAGTGCAATTTAAATGGTAAATTATGAATGTTAAAATTTCAAAATAAGAGTTTTAAATTATTTCTATTCTTTTGAAACGTTGTCAATATATTTTTAATTTTTTTTTTAATTTTGGTTTTTAAGATTGATTTTTAAAATTTTTCGTGTAACATTATAGAAGTTTTCAATAATATAAGACATTTTGTTTTATCAGTTTACTTATTTGAAATGATACATAATTCCTTTAATTTTTTTTCTTTCATTACTTGTCTAGCAATTCTACAACAACCACAGGTCACACGGACCCCGAAGGGAGCATTCCCCAAATGTTTGATATCGTCACAACTAGCCTACGTATGACATTTTGTATAAGGGGGAGTAATAGTTCGAATGGAAGACGGCGTACACAAACACGTCCATCGAAATTTTAGAGGATGAATCATGTTTCATCCGAAGAGGCGTCTTTTTCCCTATGATAGTCCAGTCATGATGTTTCCGGGCCTAGTGCATTAGTATTTGGCGATGATACTTGGTCAACAGGGATGCATGTCTAGGATGTTAGCCCCGTTATCCGACATTCAACAGTGTCAGCTGAAGTTTACGCTTCGAAAGAATTCGACATGGACATGTATTGTCTTGGGATATAAATTGAGCCAGTCTCTGGTGCCGATTGTTCTTTACCAGGGAGGGGGGTGTCCACGACGTCCTTTTTATTTGGTAATGCTCGGCCGTCATACGCGACGGTGGGTACACGACATTTCGGTCCCGCCACTTCGGTAACGCCATTTCGGTCCCTGGCCATTTCGTTCCCGAGACATTTCGGTCCCAGGCCATTTCGGTCCCTGGCCATTTCGGTCCCGAGACAACTTGGTCCCTGGCCATTTCGGTCCCGAGACATTTCGGTCCCTGGCCATTTTGGTCCCGAGACAATTTGGTCCCTGGCCCTTTCGGTCCCGAGACAATTCGGTCCGTGTCCATTTCGGTCCCCAGCAACTTTGGTGCTTTGTTATTTCTTTGTTCGCTACCTTATAAGTCGGATTCTAATTGTTGTGAGCCTGCTAAATGGTAAAAGTTCAACATTATTCGGGCCTTTTTAAAATTTTTTTAAATCTCCCCCTCCCTTCTTCCAAGTTTTATAAAAAGTTGAATATAAGAGACCGATAAATTTAAACTTTTATAACTCGTGATAATGAAATCACAGCGAGCTGAAAATTTTGTTTGATTAAACAATGTTATATAAGTTTAGGGGATATTGTTTTTTGCTTTTAGTAGTATTATTATTAATCAGAATAAATATTTTAAATTTTATTATTAATTATTAGTATCAGTATTTTATATAAATTTCTATAAACTACTATAAACTAAAAAATATTTTATATCAATCATATATATTTTACTTATATTTTATATATATTTTTTTGTCTGTTTACGTAAATTTTTTTAGAACCTTTAAATTAGCATTAATTAAATAATAAAAAAAAACTGTGCTTTTTTTTCTTCTGATTAGTTTAATAATAAATGTCTTTAATAATTCAATAGACTGTTATAAGTTATAATATATACATATTTCTCCAAATCACCAATCTACACCCTCTCCTTTGATAACGCAGAAATGAGATTATTGAAGAACAATTTTTTTAAATTATTATTATTTTTATAATACAAAGTTGCATGCAATAAATTTGTTTTCATAGGTTACTTTCCATTATTAACATTGCGAAAGCAACAGTGATTTCGTAATTGAGCATGCTATAAAAAAAATTTGTTTTTAAAAATTAGCCTCCGCTAGTTTTTTTTATATATAATAATAATTAGTATTTATTGATTGCATTTTTTAAGTCTTCTCACGCCATGAAGAAAATTTTCTCGAGTTAATTTTACTGAAACTGGGCTTCTAATAAGAGGATTATTTTTTATTTTTATTTACATAAAATTAATATAATAATATTTTAAAATAAAATAATAAAATTTTTTATATAAATATAATAATATAAATATTATATAAAAAATATAGTATATAATTTAATAAAATATATTAAAATGTAATATAATAATATTTTAAATAATTTTATTTTCAATTTTAAAGTGACAAAACTAAGCTTTTATTTATTTATTTATTTATTTGTATTAACTTTTCGCTCCTACTTTCAAGAAAAAAAAATTCTTATTTTACTTTTATTTTTAACTATACTAGTTGTTTTAAATTTCTGTAATTTTAAATATACAATAAATAAACAAGTAAAAGTTAAATTTCAGTTTACAACTACTAGGAAATATAATGATGTATTGAATATAAAATGGATTATGTATTGAGTTTATTTTAAAGTAAAATTCATTATGAAATTAATAATGTTATTAAGTAATAAATATATTTAATAAAATATTGATTTGATTTTTATGTTAAAATTACCAACTGTTTTGAGAATTGGGATTACCAATTATGATTAGGATTACCATACAAAATTTGTGTAAATTATAATATTTTGGATAGCAGTTATACGTGTGTGCGGTTTTCGGGCACTTATAATCGCATTATACTAAAATTTTATGGCCTTCATTTTAAAAACCCTATAAAGTTATGTATATTTTCACAAAATCTCACTTTGCAGGAGAAAGGACCGAAATGTCTTGGGACCAAAATGGCTAGGGACCGAAATGTCTTGGGACCGAAATGGCTAGGGACCGAAATGTCTCGGGACCGAAATGGCTAGGGACCGAAATGTCTCGGGACCGAAACGGCGGGACCGAAATGGCAGGACCGAAATCGCGGGACCGAAACGTCCTGCTTCCCGCTACGGTTTATACTGTTGGTTTCACCGCCATTAATCTACTATATACAAGAACTAACAATGATATGTCCCAAACAACACATCAGACGTGCAGTTTTAATCTTACTCATTCTGAGTCGTTATTTGACTAAATTCTGCCCTCTATCGAAGTAGATTATGATCGCAGCCTTTACCTTCACAAGCAGATGGAAGCACAAAAATGATTCATGAATCTCAATAGCAACATTTATGTACCATTCCCTCCGGATCCTTCCGGTCTTCATCGTCATCCAGGCGAATTCATTCCATATATATATATATATATATTACAAATTTAAAAATTTTTCGCCAAAACTAACCTTTATACTATCTTAATTTTCTTATAATAATGTTCCGTACTTACTTCAAATTATTAAATTAAAATCTTGTTTCTAAATCTAATCTGTTAATCTTTATGCAGACGATATAAATTCTTAATTTGCCTTAAAAAACATTATTCCAGAATGCGTAAATTTAAAAAGATGGCTCTAAATTAAAAATATTCTTAATTAAATTTTTATTTCATAATATTCCAAATAAAATTCATTTTTCTATGTTTTTATCAACCCTTTTTAAGAAAGTCTTATTAAATTTATTCCAAAACCATACCTTTCAAAAAATATCATTATTTTATTTTATCTATTTATTTATTTTTCCTCCGTCAACCTTTGATAGTGTGCATATTAATAAATTCATTTCTTTTCTTTTTCTTTTAAAATTAATCATCTCTAAAAATCGTCTGCCTAAGAAATCCTGAGTCGATTATAAATTGGTTAAATAATATATTTTTTATAATAAAACTATCGTCTGAATGAAGTGTTTAATCTCGAAGCTGGACAAGAATTCTGTTTACACAAAAGAATGATGGTTTGAGGTTACAGAATGTTCTAGAATTTTCTTTTTAGATTTAAGAGGGGAAGCCTCGAGCTGAGAAGGAGGATTCTTGGGTTCTTTCTTCGATGAGTACGGCTCACTGAAATAATGATGGAATGTTTCGGTAAAAGACAGTTTGCAAAAGGAGCTTTTTCCTTTCTCATGACTACGGATTAAATAAATGAACTTACAGCAGCCAATGAGTAATTTATTGGATCCTCTACATCTAGTTATTTATTTTCCTTGGTGGCCATGACTTCTGTGCGGTGAAAGGGAAACCCGGCGTTGATGTCTCTGGCTCCTAACTTTTAAATCGTCACAATATACTCTAAAGTCCGACAGGATTGTTTATGCCTGTGCTGCCTTTTTCGGATATTTAAAGAAAATAGCGATGGAGCAAAGTAGAACATGCTATCGCCGAAGTTCGATTGAATTCTATGTTCTGAAGGACATTCTATATGGTATTTTCGGCTTGCTAATGGAATCTGCTGTGGAACGAAATGATGATAGGGTTGCGAATCGCCGAAAATCGACTTCTCGTGAATTCATGAAGCTTGATATTTTTGATCATAATGATAAATTTTTGAGACCTGGTGATTTCGAATTGGATTTAATAAGGAATAGAAGCGCCACCATGACTGACATTCATCTTGTTGCCGCCCAAATATGCGATCATTGACTTTAAGTATTACTGGTAGTGATGACAAGAAAAAGAAAAAAAACTTTTAGAGACAACTGAACGCCGATTGCTACTTACTTTCATAATTTTCGGGATTCTTGTCCCCTTTAGGATCATCTTGAGAATTTCTCCTTATCAGTGAGTTATTTTTAGATGTATTTAATTATTATGTGTATCCTTTTGTTGTATTTGTGTAGAGTATTTATGCTCTGTTTGTGAGGTTTATTTATTTATTTGTTTATTTTTCTCTGAGTCTTATTATTATTATTATTATTATTATTATTAATACTTGTTGTTGTGAAAACCTGTTTGTTCTTAAAAATTTAATTCAGGAGTATGATGTTCTTAAGTCACTTACTGTTACTTATTACTGACTATTATGATACTTTAATCACGATTGAAGGTAAGTTTGTAATAATAATGAAGTATAAAAGAATTTAGAAGCTCAAGTTTATTTCAAAAAAGTACATTTTCTAATTTATTGATATTTGTTTGTTATCAAGAACTATTCTCAGAATGCAATATTTTTATATTGATGTTGCTATTACTAGACATTTGAGCTAGAAAACTAAGTTAAGATTTATGTTTTCTCCTTTATTTGTTAGAATTTCTAGTAGCAGTAAGCTTTAGTTCCCGTATTCTTATAATTTATTTAAATTCAGTAAGAAAGATGGAACTGTGCAAGGCTGTTGCTAGAGTTTTGACTGATAAATATAATTAATTTTTTCAGTAAATTTTGTGATTTTAAGTAAGAAATTACCTATCATTAAAATTTTTGTATCTGTTTATGATTTATAAAATAATAGAATTAAAAAGTTGATCCCAATTTAAGGTATAACTATGATAGTTACAATTTCTATTTTTATTAGATAAAATTTCTGGTTAAAGTTAGCAGCTAAATATAGTTATAATTTTCACGATAATTTTGATTCAGATTTTTAAAATGGAGAGTAATGGTTTTGTGTGAGGCAGTTAAAATGTATACACCTCCAGTAGACAAAGCCCTCAAGATTGCGAAAGCGCGAACTCATGAATTTCACCTTAAAAGTAAAAGACTCTATGATCGAAATTTTGTTGAATCCCCATTAAAAATACAAGACTCTGTAATTTATGAAGAATTTAAATACCCTAACACTCGAAAATTAGAACCTACTTTCTCTGGACCATATAAAATTATAAAAAAACCTTCTGATGTAAGTTATGAAATAGATAAATTTAATTATGAGACAGGACAGAATTTCGTTATTGTGCATGTTTCTAAATTAAGACCCTATTTTTCACCAGAAGATTTTAAACTGTTTCATGAGCAACCCAAAAAACCAGCAAAACCTCAGATACAATCACAATCACTAGATCAAACAAAAGTCAAGACAGTAGATTAAATTTTAATTCTTATTCTCTAAATATTTTATCACCATAATTTTTACATTAGCAGATATGTTCTTGGTGACCAACAAGAATATTACTTTTTTTGGGAGTTTTGGGGGTTAAATTGGGCTCCTTATGCAGGCATAAGGTGTACACTTTGATTGTAAAAGCTTTGAAACTGATGTTGATAAATTAATTTTAAGTGTATTTAAGTCTAACTATATTTACTCATTTATTTGACATTAGTATTATTCTACTTATTCAACAGATATTATGTGATAACAGTTATAAAATTTGATGTTTTTACTCAAACCTATAACTTAATATGTGATTTTCAGTGATTGTGAAAACTACAGATATTAAAAGTTTTTCAAAAAATCAAAGATAGTGCAGCAATTGAAAAACTGAATTCCAATAATTATTCCAATTGGAAATTTAAATTGGAAATGATTTTAATTAAAGAAGAGCTTTTCAATGTCATTACCGACGCAGCTCCAGACCCATTAACCGCAGCCTGGAACAAAAAAGACAAAAAAGCAAGGGCCCTTATTAATTTAAGTGTTGAAGATGGGCAAATAATAAATGTCAAACATTTAAACACGGCTAGAGAAACATGGGATACTTTAAAAGATATCCATGAAAAATCAAACCTGTCCAGTAAACTACACCTTCTTCGGAAATTGTATAGCACCAAGCTAAACGAAGGAGGGAATTTAATTGTGCATATAACGAAATTACTGGAACTTATTGATAAGTTGAGGGCGATTGGAGAAAATATTACGGATTCTCATATATCGGCACTCTTTTTGTGCTCGTTGCCGCCGTCATATCATACACTAATTATAGCTCTGGAATCGAGAGCAAAAGTAGAATTAACACCCAGTTTTATTAAAAGTAAACTGGTCGACGACTATACTCGTAGAGTTGAAAATTCCGAAAATTCGGAACTTAGCACTAAAGCGTAGAAAGCTCGCGAGAAATTAGTTAAAACAGATCGCAAGAAAGGTAATAAATTCTGCACGTTTTGCAAAATGAAAAACCACTCATACAGTGAATGCTGGTTTCTTAAACGGAAAAATAATAATAGTCCCGTATAACATAATAAATTTTACAAGAATAAAATTCATTCCACTTCTCTGTGTTTTGAAGAAAATGTCCCAATTCAAAGCACGAAACCGCAAGATGAAAATCAAAGATAAAATGAAGATAAAAACGTAGCTTTGTTAATCGATCATCCCGTAAATAAACAAACCTTTATTATAGATAGCGGAAGCTCCAGCCATATTGCCAATTCCAAGGAAATGTTTTCAAAAATGACCAGCACCGCCGAAACAAATGTAACTGTCGCGAACGGAAACAAGTTAATTTCATATGGCTCAGGGGAAATTATAATTTACACCGGAATAAACAACAGACAAATCACACTTCATGACGTACTCTTTGGGCCTGAAGTAGAAACTAACCTGCTATCAGTAAGCAGGGCCATGAAAAATGGATGCCAAGTAAAATTCGACAAAGATACGTGCGGCATTATACATAACGGGGAATTAATTCTACAAGGTAAATTGAAAAATTATTTATATGAAGTGCAAATAAACAATTATAATCAAAGGGACGGCAATTATGTCAACATTACACACAACTGCACAAATAGAAAATGCATTGATTTATGGCATAGGCGGTTAGGCCACAGAAGCTATGAAACAATTAAAACCATTGTACAAAAACAACTTGTAAACGGAATTACAGTAAATAACTGCAAACACAATACACAATGTGAGGTATGAATAAAATCCAAAATCAACGACTCCCCATTTCCCAAATCGGGTGCACATAGAGCCACGAAAAAGTTAGAATTAATAGACAGTGATGTATGCGGTCCGATATATACACCCGCCATAGGGGGAAAGCGTTATTTCATTACTTTCATTGACGACTATTCTAGATTTTGTGTAATTTATCTTATGTCGAAAAAGAGTGAAGCATTTGAAAAATTAAATGAATACATCTCGACCGTCAAAAATAAGTTCGGAAAATTTCCAACCGCCATCAGATCAGACAACGGTGGAGAATACATTAACGATGAATTAGAAGAGTATCTTAAACATAACGGAATCGAACACCAGCTCACCGTACCATATTGTCCGAGCCAAAAAGGCGTTGCTGAGAGAAAAAACAGGACACTATTAGATATGACTCGAAGTATGTTAAATGTAGCGAACCTTCCACACAAATTGTGGGGTGAAGCAATTTGTACCGCGAATCATTTACAGAGTCGCTTACCTTCGAAATCCATTAACACCACGCCATACGAACTTTGGCTAAACGGAAAACCTAATTTAAAATATTTAAAAGTATTCGGCTGTACCGCTTACGCAAATATTCACAAATCTAAACGCGGCAAATTGGATGACAGAACAGAAAAAGGAATTTTCGTGGGTTACGACAACCGATCTAAAGCATACAGAATATATACTAGTGATGGAAGAGTCATCTTAGCTAGAACCGTAAAATTTGCGGAAAATAAGATGCGTGATTCGAATGATGGTGAAAGTTCAAATATGAATGAGTTAATGCCAGAAACAAACAAACAAACACCTCAGAGCGACACAAGCGTAATCGAATTCGATCTGACATAAAACCAAAATCTTTCGGACACACCATCCGCGTCTCAACATACACAACAATTAAGACGATCAGAAAGACATAATAGAGGCGTGCCACCGGACAGGTTTGCTTACGCAGTCCGGCATGATCCAGTATATGAACTTAAAAGTTGGCAAGATATGCTAAGCATCGAGAACCCACAAGAAAAAATGAATTGGATTGACGCAACGCGCGACGAAATGTATTCGCTTATGAAAAATGAAACCTGGTCCTTGGAAAAACCACCACAGGGAGCTAAAATTATTGGTTCCAAATGGACCTACAAGGCTAAATATGATGAATCGGGGAAGGTAAAGCGTTTTAAGGCAAGATTAGTAGCTCAGGGATTCAAGCAAAAATATGGGATAGATTATGACGAAACGTATGCTCCGGTAGTTTCACACACTACTTTAAGATGTTTTTTTACTGCCGCAGACTATCATAACCTTAGTGTAAAGCATATTGACATTAAAACCGCGTTTCTGCACGGGGAACTAGAAGAGGAAGTGTATATGTCACAACCCGAAGGGTATGTGAACGCAAACGAACCGGAAAAAGTTTGTAAGCTCCGGAAGGCAATATATGGGCAGAAACAAGCAGCTCGGGCCTGGTGCACAAAGATTAGCGAATCTCTTAAAGAATTAAGTTTTATGCAAAGCAAGGCAGACACCTGCCTGTTTACCCGAGGACAGGGGGAAAACAGAGTCTACATAGTTGTCTATGTAGACGATAAACTCATAGCAGGAAACAATGTGCAAATTAATGATGTCATAAATAAATTAAAGGAACAGTATTCACTCGAAGATTTAGGCGAAATCAATAATTATCTGGGGATAAAAATTAAGAGAACACCGAATGGCTTCAATCTTAACCAAACATCTAAAATTTTGGAAATCGTGAAAAATTTTAATCTGGAAGAATCAAAACCTTACGGAACACCTATGGAAACGGGTTTCTTAAAATCAGATAAAGATGAGAATCCCATGCCTAATAACACAAAATATCGTCAGGCGATCGGCGCGTTGTTATACATTGCTACGATTACAAGGCCAGACATATTATTGGCCGTAAATTTCTTAAGCAGGAAAAACGAATACCCGACCGAAAGGGACTGGAAGGGTGTCAAACGCTTGATCCGATATTTGTATCACAGGAAAGATCTGAATTTAGTAATAAGCACTGAACATGCACCAATTTTGGAAGTGTACACTGATGCCGACTTGGCCGGTGATACACAAACTCGAAGATCAACATCCGGGAATTTATTTCTTGTAGGAAATACTCCCATTCAGTGGATAACAAAACGTCAAACATGTATTGCACAATCCTCATCAGAAGCTGAGTATGTAGCAGCAGCGAGTGGCATACAAGAACTAATGTGGATATTAAGGCTGCTGGAAGACTTGCATTTACCCCAAAAATTTCCTATAACAGTCTACGAAGCTAATTTATCATGCATAAAAATGATACAAACAGAAAAATACACTAATAAATCGAAACATATTGATTTAAAATATCACTTGATCAAGCAAATGAGAGAAAATGGAACGATAGAAATGTGTTACTGTTCAAGTAAATCGATGCTGGCGGACATCCTAACCAAACCAGAACCCAAACCTCAGTTTCAAGAAAACAGAGAAAGGTTGAAACTACGGAACAATCTTGATTAGGGGCTTAAGGGGGAACATGTTGAAATATATTTTCCGATCTTATAATCCCCGAATCAAGATACTTAACGAACTCTCCCATCTGGTGCCATAAGAACGAAAAACATCATTAAGTTAGAATTCACACTAATGATTATCGAAACTTAGTTCTGGGTTTTTTTCTGTGCCATGTGGAAGTTACAGAAGACATATGCAATATTTCCAGTCATCAGAAAGTGTTTCCAGAACTTTATACATAAACAATATTACTAACTGATAGACTTTTTTATTATGCTTTATTCTTTGACTTTAAAAAATAATCATTAGCTGTCCAATTTAGCTGATTGCACCATTATGTGAAAGTGTGCTTGCTGTTAATGATTTGTAATGTAATTAAGCATATGTTACTTACTCTATATTTGACTCTCGCACCGAGAGGTCATAAGTGTTTGCTGCTCCGCCTAATATGTTATATTTAATATTCTTTATTTCTTTCTAAAAATCAGCCGGAGTTACTTAAATTGCTTCTTCATGAGTGTACTCTGAATTAGTCCCCACCCGGGGCACATTACATCATTTATTCAACGTCAATAGATGGCTACACTGTTAAATAAAAATGCCACATATTACAGATCCTGCACCACATCCCTGGATTAACCGGTATACCTGAACTGGATATCTATAAAAGGTAAGAGAATATTTATTTATTCCTTTTGCTTACCTGAATTAAATGGTTAGACAGCTAAAGCCATTATTTAATGATGAGGTTTAGAGAATTCGCGCCAATTAAATGTTAGGAATATTTTCCAACAAATATTGATTATGAGACTGATTTCATGATGTCTCACTTTGCAGTTAAATAAATATAGATATCCAGTCAGATAATAAAATTAGCTAAACAAAACCCGGTAATCCGAAAAAGGGAAAAAATATCTAATTAATTTTGAGGAAAGAAAAACAATGGCCTTTGAAAAAGATAGTGCAGCAATTGAAAAACTCAATTCCAATAATTATTCCAATTGGAAATTTAAATTGGAAATGATTTTAATTAAAGAAGAGCTTTTCGATGTCATTACCGACCCAGCTCCAGACCCATTAACCGCAGCCTGGAACAAAAAAGACAAGAAAGCAAGGGCCCTTATTAATTTAAGTATTCAAGATGGGCAAATAATAAATGTCAAACATTTAAACACGGCTAGAGAAACATGGGATACTTTAAAAGATATCCATGAAAGATCAAACCTGTCCAGTAAACTACACCTTCTTCGGAAATTGTATAGCACCAAGCTAAAAGAAGGAGGGAATATAATTGTGCATATAACGAAATTACTGGAACTTATTGATAAGTTGAGGGTGATTGGAGAAAATATTACGGATTCTCATATTTCGGCGCTCTTTTTGTGCTCGTTGCCGCCGTCATATGATACACTAAATATAGCTCTGGAATCGAGAGCAGAAGTAGAATTAACACCCAGTTTTATTAAAAGTAAACTGGTCGACGAGTATACTCGTAGAATTGAAAATTCCGAAAATTCGGAACTTAGCACTAAAGCGTACAAAGCTCGCGAGAAATTAATTAACACAGATCGCAAGAAAGGTAATAAATTCTGCACGTTTTGCAAAATGAAAACCACTCATACAGTGAATGCTGGTTTCTTAAACGGAAAAATAATAATAATCCCGTATAACATAATAAATTTTACAAGAATAAAATTCATTCCACTTCTCTGTGTTTTGAAGAAAATGTCCCAATTCAAACCACGAAACCGCAAGATGAAAATCAAAGAAAAAATGAAGATAAAAACGTAGCTTTGTTAATGGATCATCCCGTAAATAAACAAAACTTTATTATAGATAGCGGAAGCTCCAGCCATATTGCCAATTCCAAGGAAATGTTTTCAAAAATGACCAGCACCGCCGAAACAAATGTAACTGTCGCGAACGGAAACAAGTTAATTTCATATGGCTCAGGGGAAATTATAATTTACACCGGAATAAACAACAGACAAATCACACTTCATGACGTACTCTTTGTGCCTGAAATAGAAACTAACCTGCTATCAGTAAGCAGGGTCACGAAAAATGGATGCGAAGTAAAATTCGAAAAAGATACGTGCGACATTATACATAACGGGGAATTAATTCTACAAGGCAAATTGAAAAACAATTTATATGAAGTGCAAATAAACAATTATAATCAAAGGGACGGCAATTATGTCAACATTACACACAACTGCACAAATACAAAATGCATTGATTTATGGCATAGGCGGTTTGGCCACAGAAACTATAAAACAATTAAAACCATTGTACAAAATCAACTTGTAAACGGAATTACAGTAAATAACTGCAAACACAATACACAATGTGAGGTATGCATAAAATCCAAAATCAACGACTCCCCATTTCCCAAATCGGGTGCACATAGAGCCACGAAAAAGTTAGAATTAATACACAGTGATGCATGCGGTCCGATAAATACACCCGCCATAGGGGGAAAGCGTTATTTCATTACTTTCATTGACGACTATTCTAGATTTTGTGTAATTTATCTTATGTCGAAAAAGAGTGAAGCATTTTAGAAAAATTAAAGGAATACATCTCGACCGTCAAAAATAAGTTCGGAAAATTTCCAACCGCCATCAGATCTCACAACGGTGGAGAATACATTAACGATGAATTAGAAGAGTATCAAAGTTTAAAGGTATGTTAAATGAAGCGAACCTTCCACACAAATTGTGGGGTGAAGCAATTTGTACCGCGAATCATTTACAGAATCGCTTACCTTCGAAATCCATTAACACCACGCCATACGAACTTTGGCTAAACAGAAAACCTAATTTAAAACATTTAAAAGTATTCGGCTGTACCGCTTACGCATATATTCACAAATTTAAACGCGGCAAACTTGATGACAGAGCAGAAAAAGGCATTTACGTGGGTTAAGACAACCGATCTAAAGCATACAGAATATATACTAGTGATGGAAGAGTCATCTTAGCTAGAACCGTAAAATTTGCGGAAAATAAGATGCGTGATTCGAATGATGTTGAATGTTCAAATATGAATGAGTTAATGCCAGAAACAAACAATCATACACCTCAGAGAAACACAAGCGTAATCGAATTCGATCTGACACAAAACCAAAATCTTTCGGACACACCATCCGCGTCTCAACATACACAACAATTAAGACGATCAGAAAGACATAATAGAGGCGTGCCACCGGACAGGTTTTCTTACGCAGTCCGGCATGATCCAGTATATGAAACTAAAAGTTGGCAAGATATGCTAAGCATCGAGAACCCACAAGAAAAAATGAATTGGATTGACGCAACGCGCGACGAAATGAATTCGCTTATGAAAAATGAAACCTGGTCCTTGGTAAAACCACCACAGGGAGCTAAAATTATTGGTTCCAAATGTACCTACAAGGCTAAATATGATGAATCGGGGATGGTAAAGCGTTACAAGGCAAGATTAGTAGCTCAGGGATTCAAGCAAAAATATGGGATAGATTTTGACGAAACGTATGCTCCGGTATATTCACACACTACTTTAAGATGTTTTTTGACTGCCGCAGCCTATCATAACCTTAGTGTAAAGCATATTGACATTAAAACCGCATTTCTGCACGGGGAACTAGAAGAGGAAGTGTATATGTCACAACCCGAAGGGTATGTGAACGGAAGCGAACCGGAAAAAGTTGTGTAAGCTCCGGAAGGCAATATATGGGCTGAAACAAGCAGCTCGGGCCTGGTACACAAAGATTAGCGAATCTCTTAAAGAATTAAGTTTTATGCAATGCAAGGCAGACACCTGCCTGTTTACCCGAGGACAAGGGGAAAACACAGTCAACATAGTTGTCTATGTAGACGGTATACTCATAGCAGGAAACAATGTGCAAATTAATGATGTTATAAATAAATTAAGGGTCATTCCATGTCAATTCAACCAGACCTTGTAACCCGAGCCACAGGGATTTTGATGAAACTTTGTGTACACACTAATTCTATCATGAAATGATTCCATCAGAAATTTTTCCTTCCTAGACTTCATACTTTGTGAGATATGGGAGGTCCAATTCTTGGGGGTTTCTCAAATCGCACATTTCTGAGTCTGTATTTTGAGATTGCAGTTCCATGTTCAAAAAAATGTTTCTCTGGATCTAAAACGTGAATCATCTAAAAAATATCACCGTAAGAATATAAAAAGATGCAGATTTTAATAAAAAAATATTTAAAAAATTTACTTGTAATATTTAGAAAAAAAAATTAGCCAAAATTGAGAGTTATGGTATTTTTCCAAATTTTTGCGACTTCACCAAAAAGGCTCTACACAAAAAGGCAAATTAAATTTCCAATTTCTTTTTGTTTTAAATAAAAGTTTATACTTTGGGCTTTCTACTTATGAAATAAAAATTATGTGTTTCGCATGGCTTATGCAAAAATTTTGGGTACTTTCCAATTAGCCGGATGCATGTTTTATTTTTCAATATTACATATGCACACAAAAAGGCAAATGAAATTTCTAATTTCTTTTTGTTTTAAATAAATGTTTACACTTTGGGCTTCCTATCTGTGAAATAAAAATAATGTCTTTCGCATGGCTTATGCAAAAATTTTGGGTACTTTCCAATTATCCGGATGAGTGTTTTATTTTTACATATGTACATATGTATAGATCTATATAAATGCAGTTGTATTATGCATATATATATATATGTATGTATTGTTACGAATTTTGTAAATAGTTAGTGTTTGTACTGTAAAATAATGTAAATAATCTTATTAAGCTCCATTTCTTTACTAATATTAGTTTTTGTTACTTTGTCTCTGTTATCAAGCAAACTCGTCTATTATTTTCAGTGTATGTCTACGGCAGATTGGCGAAATATTAGCGATATCGCCAAGTTGGCGTCACTTTTGGCGACTAATTTTGGTCGCCAAATTTGGTGATATATCGCCAAGTTGGCGACAAACTTGGCGATTGTTGGCGATGGTAACCATTCCCTCTCAATGGTAACCCCCCTTTTAGATATACTGATACCTTGTTTGTTGTTCCGTGGATTTTTCGAGTTGGTTCTAGAAATTTCCAGCACCTGCTACGAGCCTATATAAGAAGATAAGCGATGCGAGCTGTGGTTATTATTTACCAGTCAGTCATTGAGTGAACAAGGCGTTTGTTAAGCGAGTTTGCTTGAGTCTTATTTACGTTATTTTGAATGTGATTTAGTGTTGAGACGTTGTATAAAGAGTGTCTGGAATCTATATCTGCACTTATACGATAGATTTGAACAATTATTTTTGAATATCTAGAAATATTTGTGAGTTTCGAAGAATCTGTTGTTCTGAAGTTCTGTAAATAAATTATTTTCTACTTTTCTATAAGCAAGAGTTTGAAGTTGTCTAACCGTAAGATCAAAAGAACCCTATATACGCTGTAACAGTATATATACAGTATGTTGATACATATATGTATAACACTGGTGCCCGTCTAACCGAAAAGTACCAAATTTTGCCTTGTTTTGAGAATCTGCACCAATTAAGAGGAAAAAAATCTGACTAAGTTTAGCTGTGGTACTTAAATAATTACTGGAATTTCTATGAGTTATTGAATTTAATGTTATTTGATGCATGTTTTTTTAATTTGCAAAGTAAAATTTAGGTTTTGTTTTTCTGATTGAAAAAATCTGATTGTAGTATGTTTTCCCATTAAATTTAGTGAATGGTCCTTATATTTCATTTAGTTATTTAATAATGGGTATTTTTTGCTAATATAAAGAATCTCTTACTTTTATTTTCAATAATTAAACTCAAAACAGATTTTTTTTTCGTACAGTATAAAATAGATAATTTTTTCTCCTCACATTTCCATTCTTTCTTTCGAATGCTTATGTATTAATTATTTGTGTTTAAAAAATGTTCAAAACCTTGTATTTCCTGTCTTTGGTTAGTTTTAATCAGTTTAAATATTTATATTGGCAAGTTTAAATACACAAATGTTTAACATAACTTAAATTTGTTTCTATAGTCTGAAAGATTTAGTTGCACCTGCCTTGTTTAAACAGCTGCTGATAAAGACATGGTAATGTTCGTTAGTATGAAAGCAGATGTTTTGAAATCAATTTAATAAAATTATTGTCATTTTGTTGTTTCTTATCATAGAAGAATGATCTAACTTTTACTGTGCTACTAAAAATATAATCTGATTGTTACATACTTTATAGTTTATGATATGTATAAATATTTTTTTACTTCATTGTTTTAATATGGAGCCTGATATTAAACCTTCTACTAGTCTTCAGGCTTGCAGTATTTATAATATTAACTGGTTCAGAATGTCACAAAACTAGCTATAGAAATAACAGAGAAATAGAATACATTGATAATCTCTGTGATTCAGAAAAAGAACTTTTATTAGTTAGGACTATTGCTTTTATAAAACAAAAATTAAGTGAAAACCGTTTGATTAATATATGTGAGCATCACAGAATTTCGCTCTTAATGAAATATGAATTATATAAATGTGGAGGTCCATTTGAGCGGCATAAAAATCATGTGAAAAAAGCAATTACGGCAGTTAATAGAGATTCATATATAGCCGAAAAAGTAAACCAAAGTTGAAAGTTATGATTATTTTTCCGAAATCTTGTGACTTTATGAAAAAGTCTCTACACAAAAAGGCAAATGAAATTTCCAATTTGTTTTTGTATCAAATAACATTAAATTGAGTAACTCATAGAAACTCCAGTAATTATTTAAGTACCACAGTTAAACTAAGTCAGATTTTTTTTCTCATTAATTAGTGCAGATTTTCAAAACAAGGTAAAATTTGGTACTTTTCGGTTAGACGGGCACCAGTGTTATACATATATATATCAATATACTGTATATATACATACATATGTACATGTATAATACATCTGTGTTTATATAGATCTATACATATATACATATGTAAAAATAAAACACGCATCCGGCTAATTGGAAAGTACCCTAAATTTTTGCATAAGCCATGCGAAAGACATCATTTTTATTTCATAGATAGAAAGCCCAAAGTGTAAACTTTTATTTAAAACAAAAAGAAATGGGAAATTTCATTTGCTTTTTTGTGTGCATATGTAATATATAAAAATAAAGCACTTATCCGGCTAATTGGAAAGTACCCAAAATTTTTGCATAAGCCATGCGAAACACATCATTTTTATTTCATAGATAGAAAGCCCAAAGTGTAAACTTTTATTTAAAACAAAAAGAAATTGGAAATTTAATTTGCCTTTTTGTGTACAGCCTTTTTCGTGAAGTCACAAAAATTTGGAAAAATAACCATACCTCTCAAATTTGGCTGACTTTTTTATCCTAAATATTACAAGTAAATTTTTTAAATATTTTTTATTAAAATCTGCTTCTTTTTATCTTCTTACAGTGATATTTTTAGGATGATTCATGTTTTAGATCTAGAGAAACAATTTTTTGAAGATGGAACTGCAATCTCAGAATACAGACTAAGAAATGTGAGATTTGAGAAACCCCAAAGAATTGGACCCCCCATATCTCACAAACCATGAGGTCTAGGAAGGAAAAATTTCTGATAGAATCATTTCATGATAGGATTAGTGTGTACACAAAGTTTCATCCAAATCCATGTCGATCGGTTATAAATGGGGGAAAAATTGGTTGAATTGACATGGAATGACCCTTAAAGGAACAGTATACACTCGAAGATTTACGCGAAATCAATAATAATCTGGGGATAAAAATTAAGAGAACACCGAATGGCTTCAATCTTAACCAAACATCTAAAATTTTGGAAATCTTGAAAAATTTTAATCTGGAAGAATCAAAACCTTACGGAACACCTATGGAAACGGGTTTCTTAAAATAAGATAAAGATGAGAATCCCATATCTAATAACACAAAATATCGTCAGGCGATCGGCGCGTTGTTATACATTGCTACGATTACAAGGCCAGACATATTTTTGGCCGTAAATGTCTTAAGCAGGAAAAACGAAAACCCGACCGAAAGGGACTGGAAAGGTGTCAAACGCTTGATCCGATATTTGTATCACAGCAAAGATCTGAATTTAGTAATAAGCACTGAACATGCACCAATTTTGGAAGTGTACACTGATGCCGACTGGGCGGGTGATACACAAACTCGAAGATCAATATCCGGGAATTTATTTCTTGTAGGAAATACTCCCATTCAGTGGATAACAAAACGTCAAACATGTATTGCACAATCCTCAGCAGAAGCTGAGTATGTAGCAGCAGCGAGTGCCATACAAGAACTAATGTGGATATTAAAGCTGCTGGAAGACTTGCATTTACCCCAAAATTTTCCTATAACAGTCTACGAAGCTAATTTATCATGCATAAAAATGATACAAACAGAAAAATACACTAATAAATCGAAACATATTGATTTAAAATATCACTTGATCAAGCAAATGAAAGAAAATGGAACGATAGAAATGTGTTACTGTCCAAGTAAATCGATGCTGGCGGACATCCTAACCAAGCCAGAACCCAAACCTCAGTTTCAAGAAAACAGAGAAAGGTTGAAACTACGGAACAACCTTGATTAGGGGCTTAAGGGGGAACATGTTGAAATATATTTTCCGATCTTATAATCCCCGAATCAAGATACTTAACGAACTCTCCCATCTGGTGCGATAAGAACGAAAAACATCATTAAGTTAGAATTCACACTAATGATTATCGAAACTTAGTTCTGGGTTTTTTCTGTGCCATTTGGAAGTTACAGAAGACATATGCATTATTTCCAGTCATCAGAAAGTGTTTCCAGAACTTTATACATAAACAATATTACTAAGTGATAGACTTTTTTATTATGCTTTATTCTTTGACTTTAAAAAATAATCATTAGCTGTCCAAATTAGCTGATTGCACCATTATGTGAAAGTGTGCTTGCTGTTAATGATTTGTAATGTAATTAAGCATATGTTACTTACTCTATATTAGACTCTCGCACCGAGAGGTCATAAGTGTTTGCTGCTCCGCCTAATATGTTATATTAAATATTCTTTATTTCTTTCTTAAAATCAGCCGGGGTTACTTAAATTGCTTCTTCATGAGTGTACACTGAATTAGTCCCCACCCGGGGCACATAACATCATTTATTCAACGTCAATAGATGGCTACACTGTTAAATAAAAATGCCACATATTACAGATAGTGCACCACATCCCTGGATTAACCGGTATACCTGAACTGGATATCTATAAAAGGTAAGAGAATATTTATTTATTCCTTTTGCTTACCTGAATTAAATGTTGAGACCGCTAAAGCTATTATTTAATGATGAGGTTTAGAGAATTCACGCCAATTAAATGTTAAGAATATTTTCCAACAAATATTGATTATGAGACTGATTTCATGATGTCTCACTTTGCAGTTAAATAAATATAGATATCCAGTCAGATAATAAAATTAGCTAAACAAAACCTGGTAATCCGAAAATGGGAAAAAATATCTAATTAATTTTGAGGAAAGAAAAACAATGGCCTTTGAAAAATATAGTGCAGCAATTGAAAAACTCAATTCCAATAATTATTCCAATTGGAAATTTAAATTGGAAATGATTTTAATTAAAGAAGAGCTTTTCGATGTCATTACCGACCCAGCTCCAGACCCATTAACCGCAGCCTGGAACAAAAAAGACAAGAAAGCAAGGGCCCTTATTAATTTAAGTATTGAAGATGGGCAAATAATAAGTGTCAAACATTTAAACACGGCTAGAGAAACATGGGATACTTTAAAAGATATCCATGAAAGATCAAACCTGTCCAGTAAACTACACCTTCTTCGGAAATTGTATAGCACCAAGCTAAAAGAAGGAGGGAATTTAATTGTGCATATAACGAAATTACTGGAACTTATTGATAAGTTGAGGGCGATTGGAGAAAATATTACGGATTCTCATATCTCGGCGCTCTTTTTGTGCTCGTTGCCGCCGTCATATGATACACTAATTATAGCTCTGGAATCGAGAGCAGAAGTAGAATTAACACCCAGTTTTATTAAAAGTAAACTGGTCGACGAGTATACTCGTAGAATTGAAAATTCCGAAAATTCGGAACTTAGCACTAAAGCGTACAAAGCTCGCGAGAAATTAGTTAACACAGATCGCAAGAAAGGTAATAAATTCTGGTTTTGCAAAATGAAAAACCACTCATACAGTGAATGCTGGTTTCTTAAACGGAAAAATAATAATAATCCCGTATAACATAATAAATTTTACAAGAATAAAATTCATTCCACTTCTCTGAGTTATGAAGAAAATGTCCCAATTCAAACCACGAAACCGCAAGATGAAAATCAAAGAAAAAATGAAGATAAAAACATAGCTTTGTTAATCGATCATCCCGTAAATAAACAAACCTTTATTATAGATAGCGGAAGCTCCAGCCATATTGCCAATTCCAAGGAAATGTTTTCAAAAATGACCAGCACCGCCGAAACAAATGTAACTGTCGCGAACGGAAACAAGTTAATTTCATATGGCTCAGGGGAAATTATAATTTACACCGGAATAAACAACAGACAAATCACACTTCATGACGTACTCTTTGTGCCTGAAATAGAAACTAGCTGCTCTCAGTAAGCAGGGCCACGAAAAATGGATGCCAAGTAAAATTCGAAAAAGATACGTGCGACATTATACATAACGGGAAATTAATTCTACAAGGCAAATTGAAAAACAATTTATATGAAGTGCAAATAAACAAATATAATCAAAGGGACGGCAATTATGTCAACATTACACACAACTGCACAAATAGAAAATGCATTGATTTATGGCATAGGCGGTTAGGCCACAGAATCTATGAAACAATTAAAACCATTGTACAAAAACAACTTGTAAACGGAATTACAGTAAATAACTGCAAACACAATACACAATGTGAGGTATGCATAAAATCCAAAATCAACGACTCCCCATTTCCCAAATCGGGTGCACATAGAGCCACAAGAAAGATAGATTTAATACACAGTGATGTATGCGGTCCGATAAATACACCCACCATAGGGGGAAAGCGTTATTTCATTACTTTCATTGACGACTATTCTAGATTTTGCGTAATTTATCTTATGTCGAAAAAGAGTGAAGCATTTGAAAATTTAAAGGAATACATCTCGACCGTCAAAAATAAGTTCGGAAAATTTCCAACCGCCATCAGATCAGACAACGGTGGAGAATACATTAACGATGAATTAGAAGAGTATCTTAAACATAACGGAATCGAACACCAGCTCACCGTACCATATATTCCGAGCCAAAATGGCGTTGCTGAGAGAAAAAACAGATCACTATTAGATATGACTCGAAGTATGTTAAATGAAGCGAACCTTCCACACAAATTGTGGGGTGAAGCAATTTGTACCGCGAATCATTTACAGAATCGCTTACCTTCGAAATCCATTAACACCACGCCATACGAACTTTGGCTAAACAGAAAACCTAATTTAAAATATTTAAAAGTATTCGGCTGTACCGCTTACGCATATATTCACATATTTAAACGCGGCAAATTGGATGACAGAGCAGAAAAAGGCATTTACTTGGATTAAGACAACCGATCTAAAGCATACAGAATATATACTAGTGATGGAAGAGTCATCTTAGCTAGAACCGTAAAATTTGCGGAAAATAAGATGCGTGATTCGAATGATGGTGAAAGTTCAAATATGAATACGTTAATGCCAGAAATAATCAAATAAACACCTCAGAGCGACACAAGCGTAATCGAATTGTATCTGACACAAAACCAAAATCTTTCGGACACACCATCCGCGTCTCAACATACACAACAATTAAGACGATCAGAAAGACAGAGATATTAAGATAGAGGCGTGCCACCGGACAGGTTTGCTTACGCAGTCCGGCATGATCCAGTATATGAAACTAAAAGTTGGCAAGATATGCTAAGCATCGAGAACTCACACGAAAAAATGAATTGGATTGACGCAACGCGCGACGAAATGAATTCGCTTATGAAAAATGAAACCTGGTCCTTGGTAAAACCACCACAGGGAGCTAAAATTATTGGTTCCAAATGGATCTACAAGGCTAAATATAATGAATTGGGGAAGGTAAAGCGTTACAAGGCAAGATTAGTAGCTCAGGGATTCAAGCAAAAATATGGGATAGATTTTGACGAAACGTATGCTCCGGTATATTCACACACTACTTTAAGATGTTTTTTGACTGCCGCAGCCTATCATAACCTTAGTGTAAAGCATATTGACATTAAAACCGCGTTTCTGCACGGGGAACTAGAAGAGGAAGTGTATATGTCACAACCCGAAGGGTATGTGAACGCAAACGAACCGGAAAATTTTGTAAGCTCCGGAAGGCAATATATGGGCTGAAACAAGCAGCTCGGGCCTGGTACACAAAGATTAGCGAATCTCTTAAAGAATTAAGTTTTATGCAAAGCAAGGCAGACACCTGCCTGTTTACCCGAGGACAGGGGGAAAACACAGTCTACATAGTTGTCTATGTAGACGATATACTTATAGCAGGAAACAATGTGCAAATTAATGATGTCATAAATAAATTAAAGGAAAAGTATACACTCGAAGATTTAGGCGAAATCAATAATTATCTGGGGATAAAAATTAAGAGAACACCGAATGGTTTCAATCTTAACCAAACATCTAAAATTTTTGAAAATCGTGAAAAATTTTAATCTGGAAGAATCAAAACCTTACGGAACACCTATGGAAACGGGTTTCTTAAAATCAGATAAAGATGAGAATCCCATGCCTAATAACACAAAATATCGTCAGGCGATCGGCGCGTTGTTATACATTGCTACGATTACAAGGACAGACATATTATTGGCCGTAAATGTCTTAAGCAGGAAAAACGAAAACCCGGCCGAAAGGGACTGGAAGGGTGTCAAACGCTTGATCCGATATTTGTATCACAGAAAAGATCTGAATTTAGTAATAAGCACTGAAGATGCACCAATTTTGGAAGTGTACACTGATGCCGACTGGGCCGGTGATACACAAACTCGAAGATCAACATCCGGGAATTTATTTCTTGTAGGAAATATTCCCATTCAGTGGATAACAAAACATCAAACATGTATTGCACAATCCTCAGCAGAAGCTGAGTATGTAGCAGCAGCGAGTGCCATACAAGAACTAATGTGGATATTAAAGCTGTTGGAAGACTTGCATTTACCCCAAAATTTTCATTTAACAGTCTACGAAGATAATTTATCATGCATAAAAATGATACAAACAGAAAAATACACTAATAAATCGAAACATATTGATTTAAAATATCACTTGATCAAGCAAATGAGAGAAAATGGAACGATAGAAATGTGTTACTGTCCAAGTAAATCGATGCTGGCGGACATCCTAACCAAACCAGAACCCAAACCTCAGTTTCAATAAAACAGAGAAAGGTTGAAACTACGGAACAATCTTGATTAAGGGCTTAAGTGTGAACATGTTGAAATATATTTTCCGATCTTATAATCCCCGAATCAAGATACTTAACGAACTCTCCCATCTGGTGCGATAAGAACGAAAAACATCATTAAGTTAGAATTCACACTAATGATTATCGAAACTTAGTTCTGTGTTTTTTTCTGTGCCATGTGGAAGTTACAGAAGACATATGCAATATTTCCAGTCATCAGAAAGTGTTTCCAGAACTTTATACATAAACAATATTACTAACTGATAGACTTTTTTATTATGCTTTATTCTTTGACTTTAAAAAATAACCTATTAAAATTAATTAGCTGATTGCACCATTATGTGAAAGTGTGCTTGCTCTTAATGTTTTGTAATGTAATTAAGCATATGTTACTTACTCTATATTTGACTCTCGCACCGAGAGGTCATAAGTATTTGCTGCTCCGCCTAATATGTTATACTACATATTCTTTATTTCTTTCTAAAAATCAGCCGGAGTTACTTAAATTTCTTCTTCATGAGTGTACACTGAATTAGTCCCCACCCGGGGCACATAACATCATTTATTCAACGTCAATAGATGGCTACACTTTTAAATAAAAATGCCACATATTACAGATCGTGCACCACATCCCTGGATTAACCGGTATACCTTAACTGGATATCTATAAAAGGTAAGAGAATATTTATTTATTCCTTTTGCTTACTTGAATTAAATGTTGAGACAGCTAAAGCTATTATTTAATGATGAGGTTTAGGGAATTCACGCCAATTAAATGTTAGGAATATTTTCCAACACTGCTATAGTATCTTTTCTACGTTTTCTTTAATAACTGCTTCTGAAAAGTTAATGCACGTTTTATTATTAGACGTTGGATTCAGTTAATCTTTGATATAAAGTAATTCTATTTATCTTTTGCTATCAATCGCCCAATAATGGGGCGCTTCTAGGCCAAATTTTTACGATTTCCGCAATATCTTTATCTCAAAAACAAATGCACGATTTTTTATCGAACTTCAGATTTAGGTTTATCTCGATAAATAATATTGATGATTATATTTTGCTATAAATCGCGCAACAAGTGGAGGTTTTATTCTGCAACTAACCCGATATTCGCAATAATCCTATTTCAAAACTAATGCACGAAATTCCATACCATTAGAATCCTCGCAATGGGTAAAAATTGCTACTCAATTTTGGACATTGCGATAGCAAATTTTGATGTTATTAACATGTAAGAGATTGAAGAAAGCTTTTGGATTGCCACATATGATTAGTTTAATTACAGCGAAAATTTATACGAACATTTATGTGATTTATAAATAAACATTTTGCCACTTACCTTTTTTCAGAAAGAGAAAGCTGACAATCATCTACAATTAGAATATTAATTTATTTAGAATACTAATCAATACTGTAACGTATATTTTATTTCTTTGCAAGATGGCTTCTAAAACAAGCATTGTTGAATTCGTGGGGAAAACGAGATATTTCTGGATTGCTCAGATCAAAATTTGGATTGCGCGCGCCGCTATGTCACTGTAATCCCCTATAGAATCACGTTCGTTAAAAAAAAATACAAAAAAAATCTGTAAAAGCCTGTAAAATCATGTATTTCATTATCCCTGGATCGTATATGACTGTTAATTGGGGAATAACATTAAAAACATGGTTAGATATGGTCAATAATACATGATTAGTTCCAACGAGTGATACTTAGCGGGTTAACGAAATACTTTACTAATCTTTTTTAGATATTTCGATCTTTAAAACCGATACCAAAATCTATTAATAATCTTTGAAACGTGTTAAAATACACATACATAACTGCAGCCATTTTAAATTTTCCATGTTAAATAAAGACAAAGAAATCAATATTTATTTACATCATACGTGACATTTTACTTCTTATTAAAGATAATATTATTTTTGATTTTAAAAAAAATGTTGTAATACGACTTAAATTTACTACAATGTATTTTCTAGTTTCCATCTATATTACATTAGTCATGCATAAAATAGTATAAAAATGTATTTCAAATTTCCTTAAAATTCAAATTTTTTGTTCCCTGCAGAATATATGATTATCTATCTGGTATCAATGCAGACAACTTTATAAAGACCACACATAAAATACATTTCGTTCTTCGAGTAACTTTTCTTCAGTCTGATTGGAAAAACTTCGTTCATTCTAACTAAGAAAAACAATTTTGGATATCGATGAAAAAAGTTTGACTGTTTTAAAGTAGTAAAAAAATTCTATTTTGCCATTTCTTCGGGATATTTTGAAAACGTATAGTTTAAAAAATGTAATTTTGCAAAAAAAAAAAAAAAAAAAAAAAAAAAAAAAAAAAAAAAAAAAAAACTTTTCAAAGTTTGAAATCGACAAAGCTAAACTCATTATTTTTATATGTGTACCGTTTAAAAGAAGAAATTTTGCGATAACAGAACTTTTTATTTGAAAATGCATTGATGCATGAAAAGGAACGGGCTCGGAATATTTCAACATATCTCATTTTTAATTTTTTAGGCTATGTTTCTCATGTAATTTAAATAGTTTAAGGGTATTTTTTGTCATAATTTTTAATGATATACATTACTTTCTAAATGAAAAAGATGACTTATTATTTAAAATGTCGTTGTATAAACACAAAACTTTACTTGCGTATTTCATAATTTTTGAGATACTAAACATTTAATATGCATGTAAAATAGAATATAGTAAAGGCGGAAAATCGAAATTTTTGATTGGTTATATTTTTTATGATTGATTTATTACTTTTTAATTTCACTTTTACTTTGTCGATTTGTTACTTTTTCATTTGGTTATTTTACTATATATTGTTGCTTCTCCATGTAGTCTACAAGCAGCAACTAGAGTTATGAGGAATTGCTCCAGAAGATTGTTTGCCGATATCTATAAGTGCACAATTGTTTTAAATTTCCTAAAATTACACTGTAAAAACGTGTATTGTAAAACACGTGTTGTATGTAAAACTTATTTTAAGCTATCAGGAACTCTTGACTCTAGTCGTCCATATTTAAGCTGTTCTTGATCCTCACTCACTCTGCCCTTTTTCAAGTGATCAAAAAAATGTTGAAGCTTTGACACTTGCACATATTTCTATTGGCTTATCTTTATTGCCCTTAACGGAACAGAATTATACTGAAATTCCAATGAATAGGTTGGGGAGATGGCAATTAGTTCGGAAATTAACACAACAGCTTTGGAAAAAATGGCCATCAGAATATTTAAATAACCTTCTAACAAGATCTATGTGGCATAAAAGAAAGGTAAAAGAGGGAGATTTAGTATAATAAAAATCCTGATAAACTATTGGCCTTTAAAATGGCATTTGTCAAGCATTATTGAAATCCATCTAAGTCAAGATTCTGTAATTAGAGTAGTAAAGTTGAAAGATAAAAATGACATCTATAATAGGCCGGTAACCAAAACTGTAGTTTTGCCTCATATTAATGTAAATGACACCACATTAACTATTTAAATTCATACATTTTATTTAATTAAAGAAATTGTTTTGTATCGTAGTGTATTACGTTCTTGTGTTTACATTTGTAAATTATATATTTCACTTACTGAATGTGTTTTGATAAAAGATGTATTGTTGATATCGCATTAATAGTATTGAGTGTTTGCAACATTCAAGGCTCGACGGTACGTTAACGCCGGTACGCCATTAATATAAATAGTTTAAAACCTAGTGAGTTTCGTTCGACATGCTGATCTGAGGAGTAATGCAACTATCGGCTGTGTGGAGCAAAATCTACCCAACCGAATTGTTTGAAATCTATAACATATAATTGTTGCATAATGTTGTCGCGGCACTTCAAATTTTATGACAATCGGGAGTATAGTTAAATTACAGGGACTATCAAAATTATTCCGTTACATTACGGCCGATGGGAAAAATATTTTGATGTGCATTGTAATGATGACACACGCTTCCGAAGATAATAAATGGATATGAATCTATAAAGTATATATTGTAATACACGTCTGTACAATCTGTGGTGCAAAGAATATTCTTATTAATTTACAGTTTCACACAAAAGTTTCCAACTACATAATGGAATAGGAGGAAAACCCGTTAGGGACGCGTTTAATTATATCAAACTATTTCATATTTTATGAAATTGACATATGTTGCTGAGGTTTAATACAAGCTACTTCCTAAGTAAAAGAAAGCAGATAGTATTTACAGGAATACACAAAAAATGTCTACTATACTGCAGCCAAAGTACTGTATATTATTAAAGCAAGATCTGAGTATTTTTAATACTTCGTTGTAATACGAACGCTCCTCATTTGCAAAGGTTGACGTGAAATTTCCGAATTTTTATATTATATTGTGTGCAGTGATTAGCTGAGTAAGAGCTATTAGCGGGATTTTTTTATGAACAAGGCGCATTGACTTTGCGCATTGAAGATAGATTTATATTTCTATTAAAAATAGTGATATTAGTTCTGAAAACTTTCAGAAAGCGTGCGACCCTTGAATCTAAAATAAAAATCAAAATAGAAAAAAGGAAAGTTAATCGCTTTGCTTGCAATAAATAACAAAATAAGTAAATATGAGGATTACTGAAGAAAATAAAGTAATCCAGAACTTTGGTAAAATAATTTTCTATTCTCCTTCATATTTTTCGCCTTAATTCTTTACATTTCGAAATTCTATAAACCCATTACGAAAACACTGAGAAATAAAAACGAAGGAATAAAATCTAAATTTAAATATTTTCATCTATACGAATCAGCTTATACTTAACATAAAGAAATCGTTTGTAGGGAAATTTTCATAAATGTTCGAGCGTAGATTTTAATACTTTTATTATTTAACGAAGAAGACTGCACAAAAACATTTTTCCTTCCTCTTCACAACTCTTTCTTCAAACTAAAGAATTATTGCCCTGTACTTAGCAAAATAAATTTAAAGAAAAATGACCAATTTTGGATTAAATATTGCGGAAAGCATATAAGAAATATTTCACAAAACCCCTATAGAGGAATGATTGATCTGAAAAAAAAATAGGCCATTATGTAATCATTTTTTTTAATTCGTAAATCGGAAATATTGCTTAAAGAGTTCGTCCAATCGACTTTAGATTGACAAATTTTAGTAAACTGATTTTCTTTTCTTTTAATTAGCACCGATGTAAAAAGTTAAAAAATCTAATAAGAAGACAATTTTGCGTTCTAATGAGGTCTTGAAAATGATATTTTTATTGAAAAAGCTTTTAACTTACAATATAATACGGTTTATTACTTTAAATTCACTACTTAATGAAATTTAATTTACAGTGTTTTTCTTAAACGTATTTTTAAACTAGATTTATATTTTGAATAAATAAATAAATAAACGAAAACTCTCATGCAACTTAAATCAAGTACACATTCCTAGCTCCCTAGTCATTGTAATAACTTCAAAATAACTATACAAACTTTCGAAGGCGAATTTGGAATTTCTCGATGATAGTGTTATAAACATGACGCATAAATGTATCGGCACAGTTTGTATGTAACACTTTTTACTCAGAAAACGTAACAATAAATCATTTGTATATATGTAATTCTACCCATTGGCGATATTTTTGCATTTTATGTCTAAAAATTCTCCCCCCCCCCCCAAAAAAAAAGAACAAATTTGCAGTTTTACAATTAGTGAATTATGCATGAAAATTCGATTAAAAATGAAACCATTATTAAAAACATTCATTTGTAATATAAAAAGGTAGAGAGGTTTTTTTAAATTATAGAATGAAGAATTCAACAGCAGCAAAACTCAGCATGCCACTTGAGGCAAACAATTGTTAACCTATACTAACATGTTAATTGAGATGCGCATAAAAAAGTATTTAAGATATCTAGTGTTTTGTCTATTTTGATGGGAAGATAAACTATGCTCTGTTATTTATAATTAATTAAAATTGTGTTAAAAACCGCTACCAAAATCATGTGTTTTTTTTTTTTTTTTTTACGCAAATCATATTTGCTCTACAGTTAAATATATGTTACGGCTCACATGGACACCATGGCAACACACCAGCATTGGCGCGTTCTCTTTCACAGCTTTGTTTGATCGTTTGGCAACAGTTTAGTCTCGTTTGTTTTGTTGATATTAGAACGTCGAATATTTTTTATGGTAAAAACCTCTTTTTTTAGTTATTTCGTCAGCTAAAATATTGTTAGTAATAATGTTTTTTACTTTAGGAATGAAAAAGAATTATACATATTATAGTATTAATTTGAATGGAATTTTCTACATTTTATTAGAAATATTTTTAATATCAGGCTATGGTGTCAGTCCTGATTCAATATATGTAAATAAGTATATAAAGGAACTGTTTTTTAATAGACTTTTCGTATTCTTTGAGTACTTTGCCTTTATATTTCAATTCGTTAAATATTACAGTCTATAAATCGACCAGTATACATTTCTTAATGTTCGAAATAATTAGAGATTCCTAATTAAGTTTGCAATATATAGTTTTATAATAATTTTAAAAAAAATCAGCAAAAGATCAATTTATTAAGAAAATGTCCCTTTCATTTTTTTCTTTAGAACTTGAAAATTCTGGTTGTTACATTATTTCATTTTATACTTATACAGCTAATACTGCATTTTAGAGCTGAACATTTGTCGCGGAAAAAATGGTAGCGAGAACAAATTACAGCAGTATTTCCAAACTGCAAATATCACTGCATATTTCTACAGAATTTACAATCGAAATCTGAGACGAATGTTATAATTTAGAAAAAGTGGTGTTAAAATTTTTGTTAATACTCTTTTTCGGTTTTTTTTTTTTTCGTAGAATGTGATATTACTGCAAAGAAAAATATTTAATAGGCATTATTACAAACTTTCTGTTTTATGCATATTACTCAGAAAAAATGGAAGCCTTGCGACCGTGATCCTTCTGCCTACGTTTCATGCTTATTTGACGTTAGTGAATGTCTTAATGCAAAAGAAATCTACTTTAATCAGAGATCTGACATAGCAACTTCTAAAAAATTACTTAGGATGCGTTTCTGCTAACCCTGTATTTCCTACGTTAGTACGCAATTGTGTTTGGCATGTAAAATACATATCGTTTTCCAATGTTTTTACAGTCCATAATCCGTACCTTTATTAGTCAGTATTTACTTAACGATGTCAAACGCTGTTACAGAGTTTATACAGTATTTCCGTATACAAGTACGGTATATGTGTGTTAAAAAATCCAATACATGTATGTGTCATACAGGGCTGCTAGTACAAGATTCGTACGCTTCAATGATTTTCTAGGATCATTTATCAGATATTTTGTAAAGTATTATTTATCTTATATAATTGAAAAATCTATCTTGTCAAATATAGCGGCAGATACTTTACATTTTTTTTAACTAAAACATTTATAATGTCCTAATTTCCTAGATGCATACGAACCCTGAAATATATCGAGATTAATTTTATAGAAAATTTTCTAAAATAATATTTTCATATTTTTATAGAATATTTTCTAAATTGTACCATGTAATCGTAATGTTCATAAGGAACAAAGAGGAAATGTTTTTAAACCACAGAGAAATTTTTCTTACTGTTACAATTTTTTATATTTTCTACATTTTTCAAATTCATATTCAAAAACAGTTTATAAAACTTTAAAGTTCTGATGTTCAATTAAATACAAGCAAGTCACGAATGAGTTTCTCTACGCAAAATACTTTTTTCTAAATTTTGTATATTTTTATTTTGCTTTAGAACATACAAAATTTATGTGTACTTTTTGTTTGTAATTTCTTAAAAAGAAACCATTTTCTTTCCAATTTTTTAAATATTGTAATTTTTTGCACTATTTACAGAAACACTGACATGTAATTCAGTAATATTCTGTTTTTAAACATATTTACAGTAGTTTGTTTTCGTAGCATGAAATGTCAATAACGCATGCCATTAAAAATTGAAGCAAAACTATTTTTAATATGATTTATCGTAGAAAAAATATTTTTGTGACATTAATTAAATGTTCAAAAAGAAACATAGGAAATATTTACGAAATATAGAAGAACATTTCTTTACTAATATGATTTTTCACGTTTTCAATATTCTTATTGCTACATTTTTTAAATAATATTTTAAAAGTAGCGTTAGATAGAAGCTTCCTCAGCCATGATTTTTGTGCATTTGTAGTATTTTGTACACATGTAGTAACTATATATAAAACTGTTTCTTTTTTTTTCAATTTAAAACATTCAAAGTATGTCTTATGAAAAACGCTTTTTGAAACAGACATCCTACGGTCATTTAATATTGTGGAAAATGAGAAAAATAAAATTAAACACATATTTATTTTCTCTGAGAATAATATAAAAAACTTCATACTTTCATATTATAAGTAAATACAGGGTGTTTCAAAAATGATTGGTATATTTGAAAAATCAATAAAAATTAAACGGGCAGCGTTAGAAATACACCGTTTGTTATATTATGTTTGGGGCAACAGAAAATTCTCAGGCATACAGCTTTCAAAATTGGTTAAAATTATCTACAACAGATGGCACTGCAGGCAATTTGAAAGCTATTGTAGAAAACGCAATCTGTGAGTGCCATTCTGTAAAGTCTGTCTCTGCCCGAGAAGACACTCGCGAGGTAATGCTATTCCTGTGGGGAGGCATTTTTGTAACAACTCTTTCGCATTTTGACATTTTTAAATATATATATAGAATTTTTTTTCTTTGCATTGCATAGCTGAGATCCCTCTCAAGCTCGCTCCTTAGTTATATTTTCTGATTTTGGTCACAGGTATTTTCTAAAGTTATTTTTAATTCCAAGGTTGGAGAATGAAAGTAACTTTATAAAAAATATCTGCGACCAAAATGAAAAACGTAATCAAGAAGCGATCTTGAGAGGGACCTCAGCTATGCAATGTAAAATAAATTATTTAAAAATGTCAAAATCCGAAAGACTTATTACAAAAATGCCTCTACATAGGAATAGATTTAGCTCGCGAGTGTCTTCGCGGGCAGGGATAGAGGCGTTACAGAATGGCAAACTCACAGATTGCGTTTTCTACAATAGCTTTCAAATTGCCTGCAGCGCCATCTGTTGTTGAAAATTTTAACTAATTTCGAAAGTTATATGCCGGAAAATTTACTGTTCTCCCAAACATATTGCAACAAACGGTGTGTTTCTAACGCTGCCCGTTTAATTTTTATTGATTTTTCAAATATACCGGTCATTTTTTAAACACCCTGTATATGCTTGTTAGAAACACTTAACTGGTATCTAAAATGCGAATTTCTTTTCCATTTGTTCTCAAAAATAGAGGAGAAATTAATTTATTTTATGAATATAAATAATTTCTTTTTAAACTTATTTTCTATTACTGCAGTATCTTGTATACTGCAATTAATATTTGTTAAATGTACTACGTGTGTAGATTCATGCAATATAAATTAATAAATATATGAAGTGCAAAAGCTGAAGAATAAAATTAAAATACTTAGTTCCTTTAATTTATTACTCACAAAAAACTCAAACATATACTTAGCAAAACAAAAAACATGTCTCTACACTCTACTATTGAGATTTTTGAAGTTTTCTACTTTTATAACACTTTACTTTAGAAAACAATGTTCGAAACGTCCAAGATTAAGGGTTTTCGGAGCTAAAAATTGTCCAAAATGTTTATTTTTTTTAAATTGAATTAAAAAATCTGAGTTTTTACCGTTAAATACCGCAAACCGCATGTTTTTATCCTCATTAGATCCAGAGATATAACATATTTTGCATTGAGAAGCAATGCATCAGCAGCCCTCTTACAAGAATAAAATGCCTCAGTCAGCTGGGAGATTGTAAACAAACGGCATTTCCGCTCGCTCTACTTGTACTGTGTCCTTCTTTTGAACATTCGAAGCGATCAGATTTCAAGTTCGAAGTGAAGTGATTTCAAGGTTGTTTATCAAGATTCCCAGCGCTAAATAATGTTTATTGTGTGCTATGCTGTGGATTTATTTATGCTCTTGATAAGTACTAAGTCAGCTGGGAGATTGTAAACAAACGGCATTTCCGCTCGCTCTACTTGTACTGTGTCCTTCTTTTGAACATTCGAAGCGATCAGATTTCAAGTTCGAAGTGAAGTGATTTCAAGGTTGTTTATCAAGATTCCCAGCGCTAAATAATGTTTATTGTGTGCTATGCTGTGGATTTATTTATGCTCTTGATAAGTAGTAATAAAAGGAGCATTCAGACCTCAATACTTTCAGTTGAACTAAAAAAGCAATAAATCTAATCTTTGAAGAAGCACTGTTTCCGACTATTGGTGGACGGGAACAAAAGGTTGCTCGTTTTGGAACCTCTTTAAATTATTTTTGAGGGAAAGCCTATCGAATTGACAAAGGAAGGGAAAGTTCCTAGTGCAATTATCTTCCCGTCTTCAGTTATAAAGCTGTCAACTGATTTCGCGTTCGATTTCTCTCCTGCAGTTAAAATTCAGATCACTGAAAGAAGGAATTATACATCAAACGCGTCGACTCGAAAGATCAGAGAAGCCGACGCCTGACCGCAAGAAATGGCCAAATGTGTTTGGACCTTAAAGTGCCAATGTATTAATTTTAGCTGTATTTCTTTCAACTGCCATTATGAGCCGCAAAAGAAAATCAATTACTGCAAAGTCAAATTTGATGAAAGTAAAAAGAAATAAAACGTGTTCTTCGATTTCAAACGTAACGAATGAAAACATCTTACATCGAGTAAAAGAAATGGAAAATACTGTAAGTAAATCGGATGTAAACAATGCTTCACCGCATTATGATAGATCTGATGATATTTTAATCGATGATGATATTTTAGTCTTTATTAGAAATATATATAAAAGTGTAACAATAGAAGAAAGGTAAGTAACGAAAAATTTAACTCCATTTATCTCGGAATGAATTTTTTCAGGATTTGTGAACTTACGATATATCTAAAATTCCTTGCACGATATATGTATGAAATTTTCAAGAGAGCTATATTTCTAACAAATTGTCTTTAGGATTTTTAATTTGGTTGATAATTGTGAAAATTTACTAATTAATGCAAAACTCCCAAATAAAAAATCTACATTTTCTTACTTAAATTTTTTGGTAGTTTTCGGTCATCCGGGCGCCAGTGTTATACATACACTCACATATATACATATATATACTAGCTGACCCGCCCGGCGTTGCCCGGGTCCGTATTAACAATACTAAACGAACTTGAAATTTGTATGATTTTATCATTAACTGGAAGCATGCAGAAATGCATTGTCTGAAATACGTCGCAGCTGACTTTGTGAAAAATCGGTTTTAAAAACAACAACTAATAATAAGATCTAAAAATACTTAAAATGAGCAATTAGAAACACGGGAGGGAACATGTATCCAACGATTGCCTTAGTTTCTTGTTAAAATGTTGATATTTACCCGTAAAAATCACTGTTAAATAACGTAACTAATTATTTTTTTCGCATAGAAATCCCAAGTGAAATATTTTGAATTTCAAACTAATTATATCACTCTTAAATCCGACTATACCGTGAATGAAATCGATACGCGATGATAAAAGATTGGTATATAGTATTATAATTTCAGAGCCATTTAACAAAAGTGTATATTTTTAATCAAAGCATGCGTAATGTTGACTCTTTGGACAAATTCCTAACCGTAAACTTTTGTACCGTAACCATAATCTGTCTCTAACCTAACTGCGACTTAACAGTACCCTACCGTAACTTAAATATAACATAAATGTAACCTATTCTTATTCTAACCATCACATAAATGCAATTCAACTTTAACCTAACTTTACATTAACCGTGATCTAACTGTAACCTAACGTGAAATTAAATAAAATCAAAGACTTACCGTAAAGTAATTGCAACCTAATCGCAACCCAAATGTTACCTAACCATTTATTGAGTTCATGTCCATAGAAATTATTTGGATTGTTCGGATTTGGTTATGATTCATTAGAATATTTTCGTCGGGTTCAGATTTGGTTCGATTCAGGTTTCAGGTATTTTTTTGAAATTCGATTTAAATGTTCGGGTCGGATTCATGTCTATGGAAATTATTTTGCCTTGCTGGAATCCAGTTATGTTTCTGTGAAATAATTTTGTCGGGAACAGATTTGGTTCAATTCTGATTTCGGCGTTTTTTTTTCAAATATAATTTTTGGGTTCAGGTCTTCCTGCGAGTCCACGGAAATTATTCTGTCTAATTCGAATAAAGACATGCTTCAATGGAATATTTTTGTCAAGTTCAGACTTGGTTTAATTCAGATTTCGGCTTTTTCTTCAAATGTAGTTTTTGGATTCGGGTTTTCTTGCGTGTTCACGTACATAATTTTGCCTTGTTCGAATAAATACATGCTTCACTGGAATATTTTTATCAAGTTAATTTCAGATTTCGAGATTTTTTTCAAAGAAATTTTTTAGGTTCAGATTCGGTTCACGTGCATGGAAATTTTGTCTTATTCGGATCCTGTTATGGTTCTTTGGAATATTTTTGTCATGTTCAGATTTGGTTCGATTCAAATTTCAGGTACTTTTTCAAATAGAATTTTTAGGTTCGAATCTCGTTCATGTCCGCGGAAATTATTTTATCATACTCGAGACCAGTTATGATTATTTCTAATATTTTGATCGGATTCAGATGTGGTCAAATTTCAGGTTTTTTCAAATCGGATTTTTTAGGTTCGAGTCGGGTTTATGTCCATGGAAATTATTTCATCTTGTTCGGATCGGGTTATAGTTTTTTTGGAATACTTTTATCAGGTTCAGATTTGGTTCAATTCAGATCTCGGGTTTTTTTCAAATGGAACTTTTGGGTTCGGGTCTTCTTGCGTGTTCACGAAAATTATTCTGTCTTGTTCGAATAAGGAGATGCTTCACTGGAATATTTTTGCCAAGTTCAGATTTGGTTCAGTTCAGATTTCGCGATTTTTTCAAAGAAATTTTTCGGGTTCGGATTGGGTTCATGTCCATGGAAATATTTTGCCTTGTTCGGATCTGGTTGCGGTTCTTAAACATTCATAAACATTATACAAACTGATCGACTTTGTTGCGGTTTGCGTGAAGTTCATTCCCTGGGTAATTATTTTATTCCAAATTACTTGCAGCTCTTGTGTATCCATTTTTTGATAGAGGGCACTTCCTACATATCTCCGACATTTCAATGGCATTACTCCTGTGTGTTTTACTACCAGACCAACATACTTCCAGGAAGTGTTAGGGATGCAAAGCTACACGGTCGTATGAATGTAACATTGAAAATGCCTTTTTAGCGAGCTGTGGTTAAAAGAAGCAGAGAAAAAAGCAACAGAAACAGGTAGTGAAACAGCAACACGTTAATGTGGCAGAAAGCAATTTAGTTAAAGGTTTTACTACAAAAGGTATCCGAAATTACGACCAGAAGTAGTCGGGCATGCTTGACAGCAGTGCCGCATGTAATATCTTATGCTTTTAAAGGTTCCTGGCATCTCGGATAGCTTTCTGGCAGCTACAGAAATTCGAGCTGCCAGATCTTCCACCGACGGTACAGGAGTCTCATACATTCAACTTTTCATTTGATCCCTGTAAAAGAAGTCCATACAGATTCATATTCAGATTGAGCCGGGTGGTGTTGGGGGGGGGGGGGGCTACTAATTGGTTTGAGCTCAACTAGGACCCACCCAGCATTGTTTATTTAAAAAAATACAGAAAAATTATACAATAATAAAATAAAGGTAGGTAACAAAAAGTAATTGATGTAGTGAAGTAGGTGCGACGATCTGGCAGGCCAACGAACCGGGCCACCACTACCTATCCACCGCTGTCCACATGTTACGTTGATGTGTCTGCGAACATCATTGGTAAAATGTGAGCCCCATCGGTGTAAAGAGCCCCATCGTGCTATAGAGTGGCGCAATGAAAGAGAAACACGTGCTTTTCCCAGAAGTTCCGATAGAACGTATTGTAGAAATATCAAGTGGCTTTTTTATCTGCTTCTTTTAATCCTAACTCGTAAAAAAGATATTTTTGACATTACATTATATTATGATTCCGAGTCGTCTTTGCATCCCTAACATTTCCTGGAAATATGTTGGTCTGGTAGTAAAACACCCAGGAGTAATGCCATTGAAATTTCGGAGATGTGTCGGAAGCGCCCTCTAACAAAAAATGGGGACACCAATGCTGTATGTCATTAATAAATAAAATAATTACCATGGGAATGACCTACACGCAAACCGCAATAAAATCGATTAGTTTTTCAAATTTTTATGAGCGTTCAAAATCGCCTCCTCTGTTCACAGTTCTATTTTCGCTAGTTACCCGATAACGATGTTTCCGATTTTGGGCTTAAAATTTAAGTTAAAGTCTAAACTTTAGAATAATTTCAACCCCGTGCACAAAATAAGGGTAAAAAGTAGTTGTTTGTCATTCTAAAGTCTAAAGCGCCCTCTGACGACAATTTTTGAACGTTAACCTTTAAACAATTTTTACAAACAAAACGTGATATAAAGAATGATTTTAGCGAAAACCGCAAACAAATCTACCCTTTTTTCCGTTTTTTATAATCGTTTGAAGTTTTGGACTTTAAACTTGAATGGCCCCTGGCTCCTACGGAAGACGTTTGCGCCCCATGGTTTCCTATATAATAATGTTTGTCTTCATGTCTACTATCACCCCTCAAAGTTTGTCGGTCTGGTAGCGAAACACCCTGTATATATATATATATATATATATATATATATACACATATATAAATACTTTTATAAATACATCCAAAGTTATTCAGACAATACCAATAAAAGAACCAATGAAACCAGCATTGTTACAATCATATTGTTAAAAACAGTTGAAGTTTGAAGAGAAATAGAAGGCAGATTACCAAATTACTAAGAAATATGTGGATAAATGGACATTATATAACCAGAGTAATTCATATATTACCATACAATAAACCAATGAAACCAGTATTTTTACAATCATCTTATTGAAAACAGTTGAAGTTTGAAGTGAAATAGAAGGCAGATTACCAAAATAATGAAAGATAAATGGATAAAAAGGCAGTATAAGGCTTTTCCATTAAACTACTTCTTCAGGGGTGTATAGTTTAACAAAAAAGCAAAAACATCCAACCAGTTTCTGTTATGAGTCGTGCTGAAAGCTAAGAATTCGATTCACAATACACCCGACTGGCTGGAAGCTATTCAGATGACAAATTAGTAGAAAGATACACATAGAAGAAAATAAAATCAATATGACAAAATAACAATAATACATTATTCCATTAAAAAAAAAGGATATATATACGAAGATATTACCCATATCCTAGCAAGATTTGTAGTGCAATCAGATACAAACTACATGTGACTTACTAACAGTCAAGGTTATGGTCATAGTATAAATCACATAGATAATAAAATAAAGTTGTAACAATAATTATAAAAATTAGTAAAACATATATTATACTATATAATTCATAATATATTTAAAAAAAATAGATGCTACTATTAGAAATATTATATTTTTATTTTTTATCAATTATTAATATTACTATATTAATTAATTAACTAGAATATATTACTACATCTTCTAGCAGAAAATTATTTTAGTGCTGCCATCTAAAGGATTAATATATTAATTAAATTCTTATGGTGCTGCCCTCTATTATAGGAAAAAAATAAATTATTTATTAGCTAAGAATTTCCAAGAATAATTTCTATTCTAATATTTTACAAAAAATTTCTTTAAGACAAATACAATAGACAACCATATCTTATCTCAATAACTTGATCATTTTAAGTTATGCATATTAGTTTTTAGGAAAACATAAACTTTAATACTATGTGTAATTTTTTTTATTAAATATATAATAATTAACCATTGCGTATTATCCAGACAACACCGCCCTCCTCCGTAATCTAACATCTAACCCACCCAACCATCCTATTATTCATATTTTTTATTTTTTTGTATTTTTTATTTTTTTTGTATTATTTTTATTTTTTATAATTTTTTTAAGCATTTTTTTACGCAATGTGTTAATTATTTTTAAGATCATGTAATAACTTATTATATATTAAAGACTATAGGAGTTCTTATCAATAACATCATATAGTAATATTGGTTGAAGAGAAAATAGACAGTTAATACTAAATAAATGTTTATACAGATAATATTTTTTTAACCAAATGTAAAGGATAACCATATCTTATAGCAGTTTCTTGTACAGTTTTTAAATTATGCATTTTAAAATTATGTGAACAAATATTTTTAATTCTATGGGGAAAATTAAGCAATATATTTACATAGACAAATTTATGTAGGCAAGAATTATAATGAGTAAAGAGGTTTGCTTTAAAAGGAAAGTCATTACGTTTGTCATAAATATCAAATAGAATTTTATTATCCGAAAGCGTAATATTAAGATCAAGAAAGTTAATTGTATTATTATGCATATCATTATAACTGTATTTTAAATTTTTGTGGTATTTGATTGGTAGCGAATAGTTAGATGACTTTTTAGAATATAAAATTATTATATCATCAAGATACCTGTATAGAAAACAATTAACAATAGAAGTATTACGTTCATAATAATGTAAGTAGAGATCAGCACAAATGGATGATACAATCCCACCTTGTGGAAGACCGACTATTTGTTTGAATACTGTATTATTAAATAATATATAATTATGATAAAGAATAAATTTGGTTAAAGATTTGAAGTAAGATAAAGATACATGTATGTTAAGAGAATTCCTATATTCCTTGAATAATAAATTTATGATCCTGAACATATCTGCAATATCAATTGTATTAAATAAATCATTAAAGTCATATGTTTTGATGTACTTAATGTTTTGTAAATTTTTGATATTATTTACAAGATGTAAACTATTTTTTATACTACAGAATTTATTATTAGTTTTTGCTATATCTAGCATTTTTGTAAGTATTGTTAATAATTCTTTACCTGCATTATTGTTATAAGTATTACACCCAATAGTTATAGTACGAAACTTTATAGGAATTTTATGGAATTTTGGAATAACCACAATGTAAGGATAGTTATAATTATGATTTTTTATTTTCAGTAATTTATAATATTGAGCTATATGTCTATTTTTAATAATAGTATCAATATCTGTTTTAATGAAATTTGAACTAGAATTTATTGCATGATTTAATAATGTAGAGTAATAATGTTTACATATGAAAGCATAGTTGTTAGGAGATTTATCGACATATGTTATGATAAATTTATTTTGTAAGTTTTTTATTCCATCATTTAATTGTTTAAAATTTAAATTGAAGGTATCGATATTCCTATAAAGTTCAATATTTAATTTATCTAAAACATTAAGTTTCCATTCAGTGAAGTATTCCAGAGGCTTATTGTAGTCTATCGAAATTTTATAAATAAAAAGATCTAAATCTAAATTAAACTGTTTTATGATTGATTTGATATTAGTACATGAAGGAACACGATATTTAGTACCATTAGCCATTAAATTTCGTAAAGAATCATTTTCAACGATATTAATATCCCCAGTAATAATGTGACCATGATCTTGATTTACGAAGTTACTATAACAGGGATCATTACAATAACATGGATAATTAGTATTATTGGTTAAAAATTTAGAAAATTTATTGTAGTTAAATATCTTACGTCCAAGTGTAACATTATATTTGAAGGATTTATGTATAGAAAAATTTTTTATAGGGAAATTATTATTTTTATCATTAATAATGTTGTGTAGATTAATTTTATTAAGTACATTATTGGTAAAAGTAATTATGAGTTGAGTATTATTAGTTTTTTTATATGTATTTTTAGAAATTTTAACATTAAGAAAATTAATTCTATAGTACAATAAATCAAAGTAAATATCACTAAAATGTGAAGTTAAATCAATAGATAGAAATACTTTATAATATAAATTTAGATGTTTCTTTTTTATTGAAAAAATGTGTTTCCTAATATCCTTCCATTGATACGAGTTATTATATTCAGATTCCAACTTAATTATTTGTTGTTTGATCTCATTTCTAGAAATATATAGATTATTAGCCTTATTTTTACCTCTTGTTGTACGTGTAGTTTTTTTAATAGCAGAATGATTTAATTTTGCATACGTACTACTATAATGTTCATAATTATTAGTATTAGTAAAGACAATGTTAGTACGATTGAATAATTTAGAATTTAGACCATAAGGGTATAAAGAATTACGAGATTTAATATAAATTGATTCATAAAGTAATCTATCATTTAGATTTTTATGCATACTTAAGATTTTGATGGTTATATTTTGAAAGTTATGGTGCCTGAAATGTATATGTTCAACATTTATAGAGTTGTTTTTTAAAATATCCTGTCTATGTTGATTGATTCTTCTATGCAAAGGATTACATGTTTGACCTATATATTCTAACCTACTGATGTTGCAATTAATTGAGTATATTACATTGTATGCCTTACAAAATAGCACATTGTTTTTAGAACTGGAATCATTATCAATTTGTTGTGTATCTGCATGAGGGCAAGTTAAGCATTCGGGAGATAAGCACTTTTTAAATTTAAGTTTAATCGAGGGACAATATGACAGGTAACTGTTTGACGATCCAAAGAAATCCCTATCTATTTCTTTGTACCGAGCATTAGACATCTTACATTTTGAAGAGCCTAAATTGCCAGTCGCTAAATTTGTTTTGTAACTATTCATCATAAGAAAGATTATTTATATCCAATAGGACAAAATATATTACATAAAAATTAGTATAAGAACAATTTATAATACTATATAAATTTAAGCTAAAAAAAGAAATTGACATAATATGTATATCAGTTGAAATCTTGGCTATTTGATTTAAAAATGATAACTGACAAAATATATCTTGAATGAAAATAATATATATATCATTTAATTCCCTAAATAATATATATCACTAATAAAGATAAAATAAAAGTAATTAAATTAAAAAAATAATTTTCAATAATAATAAAGTGAAAGTACTTGATTACATAAATAATAATTATATATACAATATTTACACGAAAAGAAAAAATCCCAAACATTAATCCAAAAGTAGTCTCATAGTAAATAAATTATGCAGTACACATAAACATAATATCCTATAAATAAAGCCCCCATGTTTAATTACATTTCAACTAAATTCCAATATGGTAAAATCCGAAGTTATAACAATGGTAGATATTTCCAAAAAGTATTAAAGAAGCAGCAAGAATAATGAATTGAAGAAATACATCATTTCATGCGCTGTGCATCATCAAAGTAATGTATTTTAAAAAATTTTAAAAATAGGTTAATTTATGCCAAAATGGGCCTAAAGTGAAATAATCCACTAAAAGCTGCAAGAATCCATGTTATCTTATGATAACATAAATGACATAAAAGACTAAACTATCCTTTAATGATTGTGCTTATGCATCTTATCATTATGGAAGTTGAATATATAAATACTTTTATAAATACATCCAAAGTTATTCAGACAATACCAATAAAAGAACCAATGAAACCAGCATTGTTACAATCATATTGTTAAAAACAGTTGAAGTTTGAAGAGAAATAGAAGGCAGATTACCAAATTACTAAGAAATATGTGGATAAATGGACATTATATAACCAGAGTAATTCATATATTACCATACAATAAACCAATGAAACCAGTATTTTTACAATCATCTTATTGAAAACAGTTGAAGTTTGAAGTGAAATAGAAGGCAGATTACCAAAATAATGAAAGATAAATGGATAAAAAGGCAGTATAAGGCTTTTCCATTAAACTACTTCTTCAGGGGTGTATAGTTTAACAAAAAAGCAAAAACATCCAACCAGTTTCTGTTATGAGTCGTGCTGAAAGCTAAGAATTCGACATATATATACGTATTTACACAGAAAAAACACCATGTCTCCCTATGTACTCATTGATACTCTAATGACATAATTTTACATTTAAAATATATTTTGTAGAATCTTTAGAGAAATCGGGTAGAATCGAACCAATCCGCCAGAAACCAGTTAATGTTAACCCAACACGAAAAATGAAAGTCAATTGGAGAACTTCTCTAAAAATACATTCACTTTAGCCAGATCCAACTTTAACCACCAATCGGATTGTGTTAATGTATCTAAGCCGATTCAGGACTCTACCCGAAACGCGATCTGAGCACGATAAAAAATTTCATTCTCCACATCTCGATCTGAACTCGACTCGAATCTAATTCTCAAAGACAAAAATTAAGTCCCACCGAATTCGGTCCAGACCGCCAGTTGTGTCAGGTTCTGTTTGTCCAACTCGATGCAGCGTTTTACATACCATCCATTCCGATCCCCAAAAAATTAATTTTCGTGCTCCATATTCTGAATCCTTAATACACTGGTGTCCAAAAATTAAGGAAAAATCACACAAATAGCGATAATTCAAAATATTACATGTAGATTTTAATGAAACTCAGCCACAATATACAATGCATAGTAAGGTATAAAATAACATGAAAAGAAATTACCAGACAATTATGATGTTTTAAAAAATAGCATAATTATAAAATTAACAAAATCAGTTTGCCAGTTCGGTATAGGAAAATTGCCTTTAATATGCTGTATGATCACCTCTAGTAACAATACAGCACATACAGCGATGTGTCATACTGTCAATTATGAGTTCGATGAGTTCGCTGGGAAGCAAGAGCCATTGCTCTTCCAAAGCAGTTGTAAGCGTGGCATAGGTCAGAGGAGGGGGGTTGAGAGCAGCGACAAGTCTCCCTAAAGCATCCCAAACATGCTCGATGGGATTCAAGTCCGGTGATCGAGCTGGCCATTCCATGCACTGAATTGTCTGGTGCTGAAGATAATCTTCCACGCAGGGTCCGATTATGACAAATTGGGGCCCTGGGCAAAGATTAATTAGGGGGCCCCTAACGAATCATTGGGTCATTCGATGTCAACTGGCCTAGGGGCTCCCACTCGACCCCCTTTAATTTTTTTTATAATTGATACAGAATATACATGTAGGTATATGATGAACATTTGGAAACTGTTTAGTGCAAGAAGCAGTATACATGGGGCGCCAGGGTTCCTTTTGTACCAATCACTATTTCATGGTTGTAGAAAAAACGGCCAAATCATGAGACGAATGTTATAATTTAGAAAAAGTGGTGTTAAAATTTTTGTTAATACTCTTTTTCGGTTTTTTTTTTTTTCGTAGAATGTGATATTACTGCAAAGAAAAATATTTAATAGGCATTATTACAAACTTTCTGTTTTATGCATATTACTCAGAAAAAATGGAAGCCTTGCGACCGTGATCCTTCTGCCTACGTTTCAAGCTTATTTGACGTTAGTGAATGTCTTAATGCAAAAGAAATCTACTTTAATCAGAGATCTGACATAGCAACTTCTAAAAAATTACTTAGGATGCGTTTCTGCTAACCCTGTATTTCCTACGTTAGTACGCAATTGTGTTTGGCATGTAAAATACATATCGTTTTCCAATGTTTTTACAGTCCATAATCCGTACCTTTATTAGTCAGTATTTACTTAACGATGTCAAACGCTGTTACAGAGTTTATACAGTATTTCCGTATACAAGTACGGTATATGTGTGTTAAAAAATCCAATACATGTATGTGTCATACAGGGCTGCTAGTACAAGATTCGTACGCTTCAATGATTTTCAAGGATCATTTATCAGATATTTTGTAAAGTATTATTTATCTTATATAATTGAAAAATCTATCTTGTCAAATATAGCGGCAGATACTTTACATTTTTTTTAACTAAAACATTTATAATGTCCTAATTTCCTAGATGCATACGAACCCTGAAATATATCGAGATTAATTTTATAGAAAATTTTCTAAAATAATATTTTCATATTTTTATAGAATATTTTCTAAATTGTACCATGTAATCGTAATGTTCATAAGGAACAAAGAGGAAATGTTTTTAAACCACAGAGAAATTTTTCTTACTGTTACAATTTTTTATATTTTCTACATTTTTCAAATTCATATTCAAAAACAGTTTATAAAACTTTAAAGTTCTGATGTTCAATTAAATACAAGCAAGTCACGAATGAGTTTCTCTACGCAAAATACTTTTTTCTAAATTTTGTATATTTTTATTTTGCTTTAGAACATACAAAATTTATGTGTACTTTTTGTTTGTAATTTCTTAAAAAGAAACCATTTTCTTTCCAATTTTTTAAATATTGTAATTTTTTGCACTATTTACAGAAACACTGACATGTAATTCAGTAATATTCTGTTTTTAAACATATTTACAGTAGTTTGTTTTCGTAGCATGAAATGTCAATAACGCATGCCATTAAAAATTGAAGCAAAACTATTTTTAATATGATTTATCGTAGAAAAAATATTTTTGTGACATTAATTAAATGTTCAAAAAGAAACATAGGAAATATTTACGAAATATAGAAGAACATTTCTTTACTAATATGATTTTTCACGTTTTCAATATTCTTATTGCTACATTTTTTAAATAATATTTTAAAAGTAGCGTTAGATAGAAGCTTCCTCAGCCATGATTTTTGTGCATTTGTAGTATTTTGTACACATGTAGTAACTATATATAAAACTGTTTCTTTTTTTTTCAATTTAAAACATTCAAAGTATGTCTTATGAAAAACGCTTTTTGAAACAGACATCCTACGGTCATTTAATATTGTGGAAAATGAGAAAAATAAAATTAAACACATATTTATTTTCTCTGAGAATAATATAAAAAACTTCATACTTTCATATTATAAGTAAATACAGGGTGTTTCAAAAATGATTGGTATATTTGAAAAATCAATAAAAATTAAACGGGCAGCGTTAGAAATACACCGTTTGTTATATTATGTTTGGGGCAACAGAAAATTCTCAGGCATACAGCTTTCAAAATTGGTTAAAATTATCTACAACAGATGGCACTGCAGGCAATTTGAAAGCTATTGTAGAAAACGCAATCTGTGAGTGCCATTCTGTAAAGTCTGTCTCTGCCCGAGAAGACACTCGCGAGGTAATGCTATTCCTGTGGGGAGGCATTTTTGTAACAACTCTTTCGCATTTTGACATTTTTAAATATATATATAGAATTTTTTTTCTTTGCATTGCATAGCTGAGATCCCTCTCAAGCTCGCTCCTTAGTTATATTTTCTGATTTTGGTCACAGGTATTTTCTAAAGTTATTTTTAATTCCAAGGTTGGAGAATGAAAGTAACTTTATAAAAAATATCTGCGACCAAAATGAAAAACGTAATCAAGAAGCGATCTTGAGAGGGACCTCAGCTATGCAATGTAAAATAAATTATTTAAAAATGTCAAAATCCGAAAGACTTATTACAAAAATGCCTCTACATAGGAATAGATTTAGCTCGCGAGTGTCTTCGCGGGCAGGGATAGAGGCGTTACAGAATGGCAAACTCACAGATTGCGTTTTCTACAATAGCTTTCAAATTGCCTGCAGCGCCATCTGTTGTTGAAAATTTTAACTAATTTCGAAAGTTATATGCCGGAAAATTTACTGTTCTCCCAAACATATTGCAACAAACGGTGTGTTTCTAACGCTGCCCGTTTAATTTTTATTGATTTTTCAAATATACCGGTCATTTTTTAAACACCCTGTATATGCTTGTTAGAAACACTTAACTGGTATCTAAAATGCGAATTTCTTTTCCATTTGTTCTCAAAAATAGAGGAGAAATTAATTTATTTTATGAATATAAATAATTTCTTTTTAAACTTATTTTCTATTACTGCAGTATCTTGTATACTGCAATTAATATTTGTTAAATGTACTACGTGTGTAGATTCATGCAATATAAATTAATAAATATATGAAGTGCAAAAGCTGAAGAATAAAATTAAAATACTTAGTTCCTTTAATTTATTACTCACAAAAAACTCAAACATATACTTAGCAAAACAAAAAACATGTCTCTACACTCTACTATTGAGATTTTTGAAGTTTTCTACTTTTATAACACTTTACTTTAGAAAACAATGTTCGAAACGTCCAAGATTAAGGGTTTTCGGAGCTAAAAATTGTCCAAAATGTTTATTTTTTTTAAATTGAATTAAAAAATCTGAGTTTTTACCGTTAAATACCGCAAACCGCATGTTTTTATCCTCATTAGATCCAGAGATATAACATATTTTGCATTGAGAAGCAATGCATCAGCAGCCCTCTTACAAGAATAAAATGCCTCAGTCAGCTGGGAGATTGTAAACAAACGGCATTTCCGCTCGCTCTACTTGTACTGTGTCCTTCTTTTGAACATTCGAAGCGATCAGATTTCAAGTTCGAAGTGAAGTGATTTCAAGGTTGTTTATCAAGATTCCCAGCGCTAAATAATGTTTATGGTGTGCTATGCTGTGGATTTATTTATGCTCTTGATAAGTACTAAGTCAGCTGGGAGATTGTAAACAAACGGCATTTCCGCTCGCTCTACTTGTACTGTGTCCTTCTTTTGAACATTCGAAGCGATCAGATTTCAAGTTCGAAGTGAAGTGATTTCAAGGTTGTTTATCAAGATTCCCAGCGCTAAATAATGTTTATTGTGTGCTATGCTGTGGATTTATTTATGCTCTTGATAAGTAGTAATAAAAGGAGCATTCAGACCTCAATACTTTCAGTTGAACTAAAAAAGCAATAAATCTAATCTTTGAAGAAGCACTGTTTCCGACTATTGGTGGACGGGAACAAAAGGTTGCTCGTTTTGGAACCTCTTTAAATTATTTTTGAGGGAAAGCCTATCGAATTGACAAAGGAAGGGAAAGTTCCTAGTGCAATTATCTTCCCGTCTTCAGTTATAAAGCTGTCAACTGATTTCGCGTTCGATTTCTCTCCTGCAGTTAAAATTCAGATCACTGAAAGAAGGAATTATACATCAAACGCGTCGACTCGAAAGATCAGAGAAGCCGACGCCTGACCGCAAGAAATGGCCAAATGTGTTTGGACCTTAAAGTGCCAATGTATTAATTTTAGCTGTATTTCTTTCAACTGCCATTATGAGCCGCAAAAGAAAATCAATTACTGCAAAGTCAAATTTGATGAAAGTAAAAAGAAATAAAACGTGTTCTTCGATTTCAAACGTAACGAATGAAAACATCTTACATCGAGTAAAAGAAATGGAAAATACTGTAAGTAAATCGGATGTAAACAATGCTTCACCGCATTATGATAGATCTGATGATATTATAATCGATGATGATATTTTAGTCTTTATTAGAAATATATATAAAAGTGTAACAATAGAAGAAAGGTAAGTAACGAAAAATTTAACTCCATTTATCTCGGAATGAATTTTTTCAGGATTTGTGAACTTACGATATATCTAAAATTCCTTGCACGATATATGTATGAAATTTTCAAGAGAGCTATATTTCTAACAAATTGTCTTTAGGATTTTTAATTTGGTTGATAATTGTGAAAATTTACTAATTAATGCAAAACTCCCAAATAAAAAATCTACATTTTCTTTCTTAAATTTTTTGGTACTTTTCGGTCATCCGGGCGCCAGTGTTATACATACACTCACATATATATATATATATACTAGCTGACCCGCCCGGCGTTGCCCGGGTCCGTATTAACAATACTAAACGAACTTGAAATTTGTATGATTTTATCATTACCTGGAAGCATGCAGAAATGCATTGTCTGAAATACGTCGCAGCTGACTTTGTGAAAAATCGGTTTTAAAAACAACAACTAATAATAAGATCTAAAAATACTTAAAATGAGCAATTAGAAACACGGGAGGGAACATGTATCCAACGATTGCCTTAGTTTCTTGTTAAAATGTTGATATTTACCCGTAAAAATCACTGTTAAATCACGTAACTAATTATTTTTTTCGCATAGAAATCCCAAGTGAAATATTTTGAATTTCAAACTAATTATATCACTCTTAAATCCGACTATACCGTGAATGAAATCGATACGCGATGATAAAAGATTGGTATATAGTATTATAATTTCAGAGCCATTTAACAAAAGTGTATATTTTTAATCAAAGCATGCGTAATGTTGACTCTTTGGACAAATTCCTAACCGTAAACTTTTGTACCGTAACCATAATCTGTCTCTAACCTAACTGCGACTTAACAGTACCCTACCGTAACTTAAATATAACATAAATGTAACCTATTCTTATTCTAACCATCACATAAATGCAATTCAACTTTAACCTAACTTTACATTAACCGTGATCTAACTGTAACCTAACGTGAAATTAAATAAAATCAAAGACTTACCGTAAAGTAATTGCAACCTAATCGCAACCCAAATGTTACCTAACCATTTATTGAGTTCATGTCCATAGAAATTATTTGGATTGTTCGGATTTGGTTATGATTCATTAGAATATTTTCGTCGGGTTCAGATTTGGTTCGATTCAGGTTTCAGGTATTTTTTTGAAATTCGATTTAAATGTTCGGGTCGGATTCATGTCTATGGAAATTATTTTGCCTTGCTGGAATCCAGTTATGTTTCTGTGAAATAATTTTGTCGGGAACAGATTTGGTTCAATTCAGATTTCGGCGTTTTTTTTTCAAATATAATTTTTGGGTTCAGGTCTTCCTGCGAGTCCACGGAAATTATTCTGTCTAATTCGAATAAAGACATGCTTCAATGGAATATTTTTGTCAAGTTCAGCCTTGGTTTAATTCAGATTTCGGCTTTTTCTTCAAATGTAGTTTTTGGATTCGGGTTTTCTTGCGTGTTCACGTACATAATTTTGCCTTGTTCGAATAAATACATGCTTCACTGGAATATTTTTATCAAGTTAATTTCAGATTTCGAGATTTTTTTCAAAGAAATTTTTTAGGTTCAGATTCGGTTCACGTGCATGGAAATTTTGTCTTATTCGGATCCTGTTATGGTTCTTTGGAATATTTTTGTCATGTTCAGATTTGGTTCGATTCAAATTTCAGGTACTTTTTCAAATAGAATTTTTAGGTTCGAATCTCGTTCATGTCCGCGGAAATTATTTTATCATACTCGAGACCAGTTATGATTATTTCTAATATTTTGATCGGATTCAGATGTGGTCAAATTTCAGGTTTTTTCAAATCGGATTTTTTAGGTTCGAGTCGGGTTTATGTCCATGGAAATTATTTTATCTTGTTCCGATCGGGTTATAGTTTTTTGGAATACTTTTATCAGGTTCAAATTTGGTTCAATTCAGATCTCGGGTTTTTTTCAAATGGAACTTTTGGGTTCGGGTCTTCTTGCGTGTTCACGAAAATTATTCTGTCTTGTTCGAATAAGGAGATGCTTCACTGGAATATTTTTGCCAAGTTCAGATTTGGTTCAGTTCAGATTTCGCGATTTTTTCAAAGAAATTTTTCGGGTTCGGATTGGGTTCATGTCCATGGAAATATTTTGTCTTGTTCGGATCTGGTTGCGGTTCTTTGAAATAGTTTTGTCAGATTCAGATTTGGTTCGATTCAAATTTCAGGTATATTTTCGAATGGAAATTTTAGGTTCGTATCGGGTTCATGTCAACGGAAATTATTAAGTCATACTCTATTCTGGTTATGGTTCTTTCGAATATTTTGGTCGGATTTAGATGTGGTTTGGGTCAAAAATCAGAATTTTTCAAATGGAATTTTTTTGGTTTGAGTCGGGTTTATGACCACGGAAAGCATTTTGTCTTGCTGGGATCGGGTTATAGTTCTCTGAAATATTTTTATCGGTTTCAAATTTTGTTCGTGTCATATTTCGAGTTTTTTTAAGACAATATTTAGGTTCGGGTCAGGTTTCATGCCCACTAAAATTATTTTGCATTGTTTGGATCGGGTAATGCTTCATTTGAACATTTTTATGGGGTTGAGATTTGGTTCGGGTCAGTTATCAAATCCATAGTTTTTTTTTCAAACATAATTTTTAGGTTCGGGTCGGGTTTATACTCACGGAAATTTTGTCTATCACGGATCGGAGTGTGATTGGTTTTTTATCTGGTTGGGATCGGGTTATGTGTTAATTAGTCTAAACATTAAGGTTATAATCAGTTTTGCTACTATTCTTTTTAAGGCTATTTCTGGTAAATAATTTACTTTGCTATTTGATAATTTATTACGGTGTATGAATCGTTTGCGGATTCGAACAATTGTACGCCAAATAGCTATATTTTATTTTTGTTTTAAAACCAAATTAAAGCCATAATTTAATTTTAAATTGAATAAAGTACATTTAAATTTTATCAATGATAAAAAAATAAACTCCTAGAAAAGTGTTGTGTGATTTTTTTTATTTGCAACACAGCTAATGACTCATACATTCTAGTACTCGAAATGTCAAAGATCTGCGTACAACCACACAGTAAAAAGAAATTGAGTGGAAGTATACTATCTTGGGCTGATGCCAAAAATGCAACCCTAAAACCCGCTACATTAAGTCCAAATAAGCACCAACAAACCATGTGCTTTGACACGCCGATCAATTCAAACTGGTTTAAACCCGTATTTCTTTGTTTTTTACCTTTTAAACTGTTATTGAATAGATGACTAAAATTTCGTCTAAAAAATAACGTTTTGTGCCATTATTGACTGTAATACACGATCGGAATGCATAAAAGATACAAATATATCAATCATAGGCAAGAATTATGTGATTATTTTTATCATATGACTTTGAAATATCAATATAGAAGCATCCGTGTAATAAGAATAAAGGATATCATTTAAGATTTTGCTTGAAAAGTTAACATTCTTTCGTTAATGTCTTAAAATCGTCTGCACTCTGAAATCTAGATTTTAGACTAATATTTGTTATTTAAGTTTTCGCGCATGATTTTAAAAGAATGTTTTCATAAATATATTTTATATATTGACATAGAATTATTAATATATTGTTAAATCATAAACATTTTTCATCTACGTTATAAAGTATTAAAAAGTTCTGAAAAAAAATAGAAAACTTTTAGTAATACAATTTTTAGCTCAAATCAAATGTTTTCAATATTTTATTTAATTTTATTTTGGCATTTAATTATTTCGAATTTATCAATTTCAATTATTTTAAAAGCAAACGTTTTTTTTAAATAAATAATATAACAGAAAAAAGACCATTTAAAAAAATTACTATTTCTTCGTAAAATATGCTTCATCTGTAATTCATTTCTTTCAATTCGTCTTATTAATACCAAATCCCTTCCACATGCTTTTGTTTGGGGCATTAAAACTTGAGCGATAAATGGTTTAATATTGCAACCCTTTTTTCGTTTTACTTCACCACCACCTATCTTTTTCCTCCATGGTTTACAGCCGCTGTGATAAAAAATCATCATTTAAACTGACAGTTTGCCAGTCTATGAATTTTAAAGGTCTGTTCCAGCTTTTTTAATTATTTATGCGAAAATTTTATGCAACCAACCAACCATACCTAAATGAAGGGGAAAAAAGAAGAAAAAAGGCGGTTTTTTATGAGAGTGATCTTTGGAATTTAATTAATTACTCAGTTAATAAATAGAATTTCGAAATTCTGAAGCTCAGGTGCATCAGGAGAGATATTGGGCTACTTTCATAAAAATTTTGAGCCTCGTGCGTCCCATAGATTTTGCTAGCCATCGCAGACACACACACACACACACACACGCAGACAGACAGAGCGATTTGTTATTTTATATATATATATATATATATATATATATATATATATATATATATATATATATATATATATATATATATATATATATATATGTATGTATGTATTTACGTGATGAAAATATATTAAAAACTATGCCTATGTAACGCTTGCGCCACACAAGGATTTTTATTTACTATCGTTTAAAACTTTATTCATCATATTATATATCTATCAATAATAATAAGGCAAGATAATCTTACCTTTCATTCTTGTTGTTCTTCAGATATTCCATCCTTCATGACCGCCATGTTTACGAACCTTCGATTGGAATTCAACATTTTATAACTTACTAGCTGTTCTGCCCGGCGTTGCCCGGGTTCATAAAAAAATAGCAAGAATTGCGAAAAACCTTTAAAAATCATAATAAAAACCTCGAAAAATTTGAAAAATGCTGCACGAATTTCGTCTAAACTTCGTTGAAAAGAGATGAGCTAGAAAATTGAAGTTGGATTATTTTTACTAATGTGGAAAAATCTTACAAATCGCAAAAAACATTAAAAATCTCATAAAAATATAAAACAAAATTCAAAAATTGTGTTTCAAAATTCGAATAAACTTTGATGAAAAGAGATCAGAATTTAATAAATTCGGCCAAAAATTGAATCTCTAAAAAATCGAAGTGGGTCGCGAAGAAACGTAAACATCGCTTTAAAAATGGCAAAATTTTCAAAAATCAGGGAACTCAAAATTTACTCTACTTGGATAAATGTTTTGAATCTAATTAATTTGATAATGTAAAAAGCATTGAAATACGAAAAAAAACTGCTAAAAAATCGCAATAAAAATCTTTAATCGCACGGGAGAAAATTTATCATATTAGCGAAGAAATTAAAAACCGAATTCCTTTTCCGTATCTGAAAAAAAAAAATCGCCGTGAACTCAAAAAAAAAAGCATACTGCATTAAAAATTGCTGTAGATCAAAATAAGAGAGCAAAACAATTACCGTAAAGGATAAAATTTTGAAACCAAACTCTTATAAGTCTAGAAATTTAAAATTAAATTCCTTTGAAAAATGTTAAAACTGAGAAAGCTCAAAAATTGCATTGAAAATTGTAATGAAAGTCGAAAAAACATTAAAAAATTCCTAGGGTAAAAATTCACTGTTATGATATAAAATATTTTAATCAAGAAATTAACCATATTAACCAGAAAGTTTGAAATCGAAATCGATTTCCGGATGTAAAAAAATCGCCACGGAACTTGAAGAATGGCTAAAAATTACATTGAAAATTGCATTAAAAAAAAGCTAAGTATTTGGAAGTAAATGCTTAAAAAAAAAAAAAAATATTAAGGCAGGGCGGGTGGGTGGGTGGGGGGGGGGGTTATGATCGAAATTATTCATAAATTACAAAACGTAGGCATGGAACGCCAAAATCATATTAAGAGATAAAACATTGCATTCGAAACGTAACTACATTAAACAAAATGTTTGATATCAAAATTGGTTTCTGAATGGCAGAAAATCGCCAAGGAACTTAAAAAAATGGCTAAAAATCGTATCGAAAACTATATTAAAAATCGTTGAATATTTAAAAGTCATGGCTGTAAAAATTTAATATTCAGTCGAAAATATTGTAATCGGAAATCGTTCATGAATAAGGAAAAGTCAACACGGAACACCTAAAATCCCCCAAACTAACTAAAAATTACATTGAATATCGCATTAGAAATTGGCAAAATTCATAAAAGCGTGGAGAACAAATTGTACTATTTATGCTAAAAGTTAGAAACCGAAATTCTTTTACCGATGTCAACTACTGTCACAGAACTTGAAAAATCACTATAAAACAGATTAAAAATCAGTAAAATTCAAAAATCCGGACACAATTTGCCATAGTAAGATAACATTTATATTAAATTCCTGCGGACATAATTTACCATAATGGGACAAAACATTGAAATCTGAACTCTTTCATTAGTTAAAAAATATCGACACAAACCTTGCTAAACATTTTATAAAAATACACAAAAAATCTGAATCATTGATGTCAAAATTTACTACATTAAGCTACAAATTATTTAAAAATTTCTTTTCCAATTGTGAAAAAATCGCCGTGGACTCGAAAACATGTAAAAATTGTATTCAAAAATTCATTACAAATTGTTTCAAATTTAAAAATAGCGGGGGACAACATTTACATTAATCGAGTAAAATAGTGTAATCTGAATTATTTCTTAAATACGAATGGAAAAAATCGGCGCAAAGCGTGAGAAATAATGAAAACGTTGCTAAAAAATGCATTAAAAAATCACTAAATTTCAAAATTCGTAAATGAAGTGTAAATGTTTGAAATTAATTTCCTTTTCGAAATTTCAAAAAATAGCCGTGAGATTCAAAAAACCAATACAAACCATTGAAAAATTCATTAAAAATCGCTAAATGTAAATACATCCCGTGAATAAAAAAATATTCTAGTCGTGTAAAACGTAGCAACCATTCTTTTTTACATGAATTACAAAAAAATCGTCGCAGAACACAAAATATATCAAAAATCACATTGAAAATCGACAAAATTAAAAAAAGATAAATGGTGAAATTTACTATCTTAAGCTAAAAGTTTGAAACCAAAATAATTTTTTAATTGTTAAAACACCACTGTGGTGGGGATCGAAAAAAATAGTACTAAATCGCATTAAAAAGTTCATTAAAAACGCATTGAAAAATGCACTAAATATCGCTAGTTATTTTTTAAATCGCAGTAATCAGAATTTCATCAAACGGATAAAACATTCTAATCGGAAATCTGAACTATTTGATTATCCGGTTGACCAAGAAACTATCTGGGTCAAACCATAAGATTAAACTACAATAATGGCGGAATTGGTCGACAGGATAATCACGCAGTAAAAGGAAATCCTTTATAGATAATAAAAAATGGACACGGAACACAACAATTCTTGAAAAATCGTGTTAAAAATCTCTAAAATTATATTAGATTAAAAGTTTGAAATCAATTTTTACTTCCGAATCAAAAAATCACCATAAAACTCGAAAAATTTCTAAAAATTGCATTGAAAAGTGCATTAAAAATCACTAATATTAAAAAATCAAAGGGGTCAAAATTTACTCTAATAGGGTAAAACGTTGTAGTTGGAAATATCTCCTGAAGGACAAAAATCCGACATCAAACGCGAAAAATCGCATTAAAATTAGCTGAAATTCATAAATTTTAACAGCTAAAATTTAATACATCAGCCTGAAAGTTTTAAGCAAAATTCCTTTTACTAATGTCGAATAATAACGGCAAAATTTACATTAAATAATTCACTAAAAATCCAAACATCGTTGCACGAAATCCAAATAAATTATATTGAAAAGAGAACAAAATTCACTAATTTAGGTCGAAAGAATGAAACCGTTTTCCTTTTCGCTAATGTGGAAAAATCGCCTCAAAACCCACTAAAAATCGCATATGAATTAAATTTAAAAAACTGAAAATCGGCCTTTAAGGTGTGAAATTTCATACATAACTTCGTGCAGCGGTCTCTCCAGAGCATCGCCAGTACTTTAAAAATTTTAACATGCGTTATAAACTACCTTAAAGTGTAAAACAGATCTCCTTATTACATTTCCTAATTTTGTTCGCGCCCCTCCTTTCACGCATCCTGAAATGTGTCACGCCTTTATTTGTTTACATTTTTTATCATATATTATAAACCATTTTAAAATTTAAAATAAATCACATTTTTATAATTCCAAATTTTAACAAAATCGCGTTCTGTTAGTTCCATTTTTCACCACCAACTAGCGCACTGTATCCTTCAAAAACTTTATCAAAACGATACTCTGTTAAACAACCTATCAGGTGATATATTACTCGAGGGGGTAGCGGTCTTAAGCAAGAATTTAAGATATTTTATGTAATTGCTATTCGAAAATAGTGGTAACTAAATTTTTGACATTTAGGTAAATTTCGCAAAAAAATACTACTTATTGCATTCTCAACAGCTCAAGATTTTGATAGAACAACTATGAAAAAAATAGATGATAAACGCAAAAAATCTTGAAAACGCGTTAAAAATCACATTGAAAATCGCATTAAAAATCGTTAAAATCTAAAATTCGTAACAAACACAAAATTTAGGGCTAAAAGTTTGAAACGGTTTTCTTTTTATCAACCTCAAAAAAAAAAAAAAAACCGCAAGATGAGAAAAAAACACTAAAAATCGCATTAAAAATTCGTTAAAAATTCAAAAATCGCTGTACAAATTCCGATTAAACTTTGCTGAAAAGAGAAAAAAATTGCTATATTGAGTTAAAAGAATGAAACTGTATTTATTTCACTAATGGGATAAAACTGCAAAAAGAATGCTAAAAATCGCCTAAAAAATTATTTAAAAAAAATCTAATCAAAAAATTGAAAATTGGGCTTCGAGGTGCAAAACTACATGTATAAAAGTACCTTCCCTCCACATTTTGTAACTCTACGTACAGCACTCTTCAGAACAGAGATGACACACCCACACAAACTTGTCTCTTTATTATTATAGATTTAAAAAAATAGCGTTCTATTAGTTCCATTTTCCACCACCAGATAGAGCACAAGCAAGAATTTAAGATAGTTTATGAAATTGCTATTCGAAAATAGTGGTACCTAAATTTTTGACATTTTAGATAAATTTCACAAAAAAATACTACTTATTGCATTCTCAACAGCTCAAGTTTTTGATAGAACAACTATGAAAAAATAGATGCTAAACGCAAAAATCTTTAAAAAACGTTAAAAAACGCATTGAAAATCGCATTAAAAATCTTTAAAATCTAAAAATCGTAACAAACACAAAATTTAAGGCATTAAGGCTAAATGTTTAAAACGATTTTCTTTTTATCAATCTCAAAAAATAGCCGCAAAATGAGAAAAAACACAAAAATCGCATTAAAAATTCGTTAAAAATTCAAAAATCGCTTAACAAATTCCGAATAAACTTTGTTGAAAAGAGAAAAAAAAATTGCTATTTTGTGTTAAAAGAATGAAACCGTATTCCTTTCACTAATGGAATAAAACCGCAAAAATAACGCTAAAAATCGCCTAAAAAAATTATTTAAAAAAATCTAAACAAAAAATCGAAAATCGGATTTCGAGGTGCAAAACTACATGTAAAAAGGTACCTTCCCTCCAAATTTTGTAACTCTACGTGCAGTAGTCTCTTCAGAATAGCGCTGACAGGCAAACATCCTTCTTTCTTTATTATTATAGATAGATAGATATTGACATAGAATTATTAATATATTGTTAAATCATAAACATTTTTCATCTACGTTATAAAGTATTAAAAAGTTCTGAAAAAAAGAAAACTTTTAGTAATACAATTTTTAGTTCAAATCAAATGTTTTCAATATTTTATTTAATTTTATTTTGACATTTAATTATTTCGAATTTATCAATTTCAATTATTTTAAAAGCAAACATTTTTTTAAAGTAAATAATATAATGGAAAAAAGATCATTTTAAAAAATTACTATTTCTTCGTAAAATATACTTCAGCTGTAATTCATTTCTTTCAATTCGTCTTATTAATACAAAATCCCTTCCACATGCTTTTGTTTGGGACATTAAAATTTGAGCGATAAATGGTTTAATATTGCAACCCTTTTTTCGGTTTACTTCACCACCACCTATCTTTTTCCTCCATGGTTTACAACCGCTGTGATAAAAAATCATCATTTAAACTGACAGTTTGCCAGTCTATATGAATTTTAAAGCTCTGTTCCAGCTTTTTTAATTATTTATGCGAAAATTTTATGCAACCAACCAACCATAACTAAATGAAGAGAAAAAAAGAAGAAAAAAGGCGATTTTTTATGAGAGTGATCTTTGGAATTCAATTAATTACTCAGTTAATAAATAGAATTTCGAAATTCTGAAGCTCAGGTGCACCAGGAGAGATTTGGGGCTACTCTCAAAAAAATTTTGAGCCCCGTACATGCTGTAGATTTTGCTAGCCATCGCAGGCACACACACACACACGCAGACAGACAGAGCGATTTGTTATTTTATTAATATAGATTAATTAATTAAAGATTGCTGAAATGGTAAATATTTGATTAATACTTGTTCTTAATAAACAATGGTCTCGACTCGTTTTTAAATTGAATAATAATATTATATTAAACACAAATTACATAGCTGCTTTTTGCAGCGAAAAAATAGACGTATTACATGACTATATCTACACAGAGAACTAAACAAACAATGAAAAATTAAAATGTCAAAAAAGTCTTTCGAAATGTTCTTTTTCATTTATTTTGTTTTTGGCTGTCACGTGACTTTACTGCAGTAGAAAAGGGATAAGCGTCCTTCAATAAAACAGTTTATTTCGTTGTTAAGTTGTTCAGAAATAGGGGAAAAATAATTACTTTTCTTTTTTTTATGATATGCAAAAAATGAAATCTTTATATGGTGAATAGATCTAACTTGTTTTTATTCAGCTGAAATATTGATTAGTTTATTTCAAAACCCTTCCTTTATCACTTCAGATGAAAAACACTGTAGGTTCTTAGATTCTCGATGTTTCACTAATTGAGGCTTAGGCAGGGGTTTTGTAAGTGCATCGGCTATCATATCTTCAGATGGGCAGTATTTCAGGTTTATTATTTTATCTTCTTTGAGTTTTTTAATGGCGTGGAATTTTTTGTCAATATACTTGGTATATTTCAAAAACTTTGCATTCTCTGCCATTTGTATCGCACTCTGATTATCTTCGAAAATCGTAATAGGTTCGTGTTGTTTCAAATCTAAGTTGTTCAATAATTTTTCCAGCCAAATAGGGTCATTCCACGTCAAATGAGCAAAAATGGAAAAAAAGCCGTGGCTGCAGAGAATCCGATTTTAATAAAATTTGAGATACGTGTTCATTTCATATTCAAATGTATGTGTGCACAATATTTTCAGAAAAAAATAATTATTTTATCAATTTTAGACATTTAAAAAACTTGTGATATAGAATGGCTTGCGAATAATCGTCGAAAGTTGCAAGTTTCAAGTTCTATATTTTGAAAACTATTTAACAAAAATGAAGTTTTTTTTATGATATTGAAATCTCTGGATAGCAATCTTTATATTTATCGAGTAACAATAATTTGGTAATATCATAATTAATCAAAAATTGGTTGTAAATATTGAAATTTTGTAATTTTTTAAAATTTTTGAAATGTTATAAAAATCAAAGGATTTAAAAAACATCTCTGAAATTGATGCAAGATGTAGTACTATGTATGAAGATCGAATTCTCAAAGTTTCAAAGTTGTTATTTATTTCCTTCATCTTCAAAAAAACTTAGAAACTTTTTAAAAAAATGACAAAATCATAATTATTCCTCTTAAGTTACCTCAAAAAACAATTAAAGGACAACTTCTACATCAACAATATTACACGTACATAAGAATTAATAAGTCCATAACACACTAAAAAGTTTCAATACTGCCTTTTTAATTTCTAACATAACAAAAATGGGTTCAAAAAACTAATATTTGAGACATTCTAAAGACAATCTTTCTTTGAAAACACGCGCTTTTTTGGAAATTTCTGGCTAAAAATAGACGTGTGCTGCCATCTATGTTTGTTAATTGACTTTAAGATTAAACTACAGTTATTTTAAGAAAAAAATACTTTTTCTTCTACACAAATTCAAAATATTCTTGAGGCAAAAATAAACTGAAAACAAGAATAAAACTACGTATACTTAAAATATACACTTTTATCTGTAATATCAAATAGTTTAAAACTTTTAAAAGCTTTTATTCGTCTCCAAAAAAAATGTTGACTTTTTAATCAGCAGTTTTCACTATTTATTTTTTTTCTCATAAAGGAATGAAAAAGGCATGAATTAAATTATAGATGTATTAAATATATTCAATTAGCTATAATGGCAAAAAAAATTGAATTTGGAATAAGTGTCCTTCATTTTAAAACGTATAACTGAAATATTTAATTTTTTCCACGATTTTTTTTATTATTTATTTATTTTTAAATTATAAAATAAAAATACAATTACTAAATTATGCTAATCTGTTACTTATAGTTCATTCTTAAGTGTAAATAATTTTTATTACAATCTTTCCATTCCTACGGCAAATAATCAAACTTGAAATTTCAAACACGTACACAAGACCTCGATTTCGGCTCAACTTTAATGTAATTTTTTATACTGAAATAAACTAGTCTGAACTCTACTACTTTGCGTTTCCTCGTAAATGATTGTGATCTAATTATATGATTATTTTCAATAAAATCTGTGACATGTCAGCCACACCTGATTTGCTCATTTGGTGTGGAATGACCCAATAATTTCTTGAGCTGCTGGGGCTGCTGATATAAATTCAGCTTCTGCCGAAGAGTAAGCTATACAGTTCTGTTTCTTCATGTACCAATTAATAAGAGTTTTTCCTAGAAAGAAAACATTTTCCGTTGTTGACTTCCTTGTTCTGGTGTCACCTCCCCAGTCTGAGTCTGCATAAGCTACCAATACTGGTTGGCCGTCTGTGCTGATTGTTATTTTTAATTCTTTTGTGCAGTTTAGATAGTTCATCACTCGTTTTGCTGCTTTCCAGTCCATTCACGTGGCGTTTCGCATCTTCTGCTTAGGATATTAACTGCAGCTGATATGTCTGGACGTGTGTTAGTTGCTATGTATAACAAAGATCCAATGACTTTTCTAAAATGTGTGTTATTAGGCAGCATATTTTGTTCGGCTTCTATTTTATAAAAACCGGGGTCCATCGGAGTTCCTACGGGTTTAGCTTCCTTTAATCCTAGTTTATTTACCAGTTCTTCAATTTTTGATTTTTGGCTTAGAGTATATCCGTTTTCTGTTTTCTTTACTTCAGTACCGAGGAAATACGCTATATGACCGAGGTCTTTAAGCTCGTATTCTTCTTTAAGTAGTTTTACTATAATGTCAACAGTTTTTTCGTCACCGGATAGTAATATGTCGTCAACATATATAATTATGTAAGTGTAATTTTCATTTTCTTTTCTGGTGAACAAGCAGGGATCAGCTATACTTTGATTAAAATTCATTTTTTTTAAGGACTGTTCGATTCTTTTGTGCCAAGTTCTGGCTGCCTGTTTTAGGCCGTATATTGATTTTTTCAGTCTGCAGACTTTGTTTTCAGAATTCTTTTCTATGTACCCTTCCGGCTGTTTCATATGCACTTCTTCCTTGAGCTCACCATACAGAAAGGCGGTGTCAATATCTATGTGTCTAACGTTTTGTTTGTGGCATGCGGCTGCTTCTAAAAATGCGCGAACTGTTGTTTGTGAGACGACAGGGGCAAATGTCTCATCATAATTTTCACCGTATTTTTTACTATAGCCCTTCGCTACTAGTCGTGCTTTATACAGGGTGATTCATAAAAGATGGGCAGAACTTTAAGGGGTTATAGTACACTTAAAGACAAATAATACTAAATAGGAGACTAAGGGTCCCAGACGTATTCCCAAGGAGATAGGGGGCATTAAAGTTTAGGGTCCGAAATTTCAAATGATTATAAAAAATGGAAAAATTGGTCGATTCGTTTGCGGTTTTTGCAAAAAATTTTCTTTATGACAGTATTTTCTTGAAATAAAATTTTAAACTTCAATTTCAAAAAATGCCGATAGGGGGCGCTTTAGACTTTGGAGTAACAAACAACTATTTTTTAACGTTATTTTTTGTATTTCTTTAAATGATTTCGAAAGCTTAGACTTAAACTTAAATTTCGATCTAAAAATCTGAGTCCTAACGAGTAGTTAAGTAGCGTAAACTGAAATTTGAAATTTGAAACCCTTCTCCCCCCAGAACAAAAATCAGTTATTCCCGATCTTTGTGTCGTAGATTAGGCTCTAACTACTGCCGCGTTTTGCTAAAATTATTCTTTATGTCAGTATTTTCTTGAAAATAAATTTTAAAGAAAATTTTCAAAAAATTCCGATAGAGCGCGCTTTAGACTTTGGAGTAACGAACAACTATTTTATACCGTTATTTTTTGTGTCTCATTAAATGCTTTCTAAACCTTAGACTTAAATTTTCAGCCCAAAATCTGAATCGTTAGACGTGGTTAAGTTTCTGGGGAGAGGGGTTTGAAATTTCTACTCCTGAGCACAGTTCAGTTTACCATGTCCACACATTGTGTGCTGTGATACGAAGTAAAAAGACACAAATTAGGATTATGTTACCAAAGCATATTTATTAACATGTAATTACAATAAATGTTCAAAATTGTGACCACCAGAGGTTATGCACGCAGAACAACGGCGAAGAATGGAACGGCGAACATTCGCGAAAACATCAGGCTTTTCGAGCACAGCGGCCCCTACAGCGGCGGAAAGTCTGGCGACCAGTTCCTCGGGGGATTCAATGGGTGTCTCATACATAAGAGCCTTCAATTGTCCCCAAAAAAAGAAATCGAGGGGTGAAAGATCTGGCGAGCGAGCAGGCCAAGCAACAGGACCACTTCGACCAATCCATCTGTTCGGAAATGTGATGTCCAGATAGTTGCGGACGTCTCGTACGTAATGGGCTGGCGCTCCATCGTGCTGGAACCACATGACCCGCCGGATGCGTGGAGGAACAACGTTTAACAGGTCTGGCAGCACATGTTGCAGAAATGTGAGGTATGTTTTACCGTTGAGGCGTTCAGGAAGAAGGTACGGTCCGATTAGGTGGTCTCCGAGGATTCCTGCCCAAACATTGATGGAAAAGCGTCTCTGATGAGCATGTGGATACGTAGCATGTGGATTGACATCCGCCCATACATGTGCATTGTGTGTGTTAAATGTACCTTCACGTGTGAAGGTACATTCATCGGTGAAAAGCACAGTTCGTCCAAAATGTGGATTTAGCGCGCTCTGCTGCAGAAACCAGCGGGCGAATTCAATACGATTTGGATAATCCCCTGGAGACAGTTTCTGGACTCGTTGCACATGAAACGGGAGCAAATGTTCATCCTTCAGTACCCTCCAAGTCATGGACTGTGAGGTATCCACCTGCCTAACCACTGTTCGTGTACTTGTACTTGGCTGCGCCGCTACTACATCCAGAATGGCTTCTGCAACAACTACTGATTCGTCCTTCTTTGCACGACCTGCATTCGACCGGGAAGCGAGAAATGATCCCGTCTCACACAACTGTCTGTGCAAGCGCTCGAAAGTTTTCCGGTTAGGCAACCGCCTGTTGGGAAATCGCTCTCCGTACATTCGTTGTGCCTCTGCACCATTTCCATCTGCCGCTCCGTAAATTAAATGCATCTCAGCCTTTTCCTTATTAGTGAAAGGCACCATCTTCCGATTCATTACTACAGCGACTTACACTTGACTCACTGTTCAGTGGTTTTTATGCCTGAATCGTGTCGAAATTTTGCATACGTGTTCTTCTTCTTCCCCATTTGACATTTGCATACTTTCTGTCTCCTTCTTCACCCGGTGACTAGCGTCAGGAATGGAGCTTTAACGTTTGCATGAGCGACGTTTCCAACTGTGCCAGTGCCTTTATGAGTGAATTCCGACTATGCAGTCCTTGACAAAAGTTGTATTTTCGCCTCGTATCACAGCACAGAATCGTTGGGCATGGTTAAGTAGTGCAAACTGAACTATGTTCAGAAGTTGAAATTTGAACCCCCTCCCCTCGCTACTGAACCACGCTCAGCGATTCAGATTTTGAGCTGAAAATTTAAGTTTAAGTCTAAGCTTTAGAAAGCATTTAATGAGACACAAAAAATAACGGTATAAAATAGTTGTTCGTTACTCCAAAGTCTAAAGCGCCCTCTATCGGAATTTTTTGAAACTTTTCTTTAAAATTTATTTTCAAGAAAATACTGACATAAAGATTAATTTTAGCAAAACGCGGCAGTAGTTAGAGCCTAATCTACGACACAAAGATCGGGAATAACTGATTTTTGTTCTGGGGGGAGAAGGGTTTCAAATTTCAAATTTCAGTTTACGCTACTTAACTACTCGTTAGGACTCAGATTTTTAGATCAAAATTTAAGTTTAAGTCTAAGCTTTCGAAATCATTTAAAGAAATACAAAAAAAACGTTAAAAAATAGTTGTTTGTTAATCCAAAGTCTAAAGCGCCCCCTATCGGCATTTTTTGAAATTGAACTTTAAAATTTTATTTCAAGAAAATACTGGCATAAAGAAATTTTTTTGCAAAAACCGCAAACGAATCGACCAATTTTTCCATTTTTTATAATCATTTGAAATTTCGGACCCTAAACTTTAATGCCCCCTATCTCCTTGGGAATACGTCTGGGACCCTTAGTCTCCTATTTAATATTATTTGTCTTTAAGTGTACTATAACCCCTTAAAGTTCTGCCCATCTTTTATGAATCACCCTGTATTTTTGAACATTTCCGTAACTATCTAATTTCTTTTTGAATGTCCATTTTGATCCTATAATTTTTTGTTTGGTGGAGGATCCACTAATTCCCATGTGTTATTTTTTTTTTTTTTTTTTAGCGAATTGATTTCCGCTTGTGTGGCTTTGAACCAATTTTCTTTTTCACAGGGATTATCAATTTCCTGTATGTCATTCCAACTAGTGGGTTCATTCATTTGGTTATTGTTTACATAACAGATGTATCTGTCTGGTGGTACCCCTCTGTTTGATCTTTGCGATCTTCTAAGTTCAGTGGTGGGTTGTTTGGACGAGGTTGGTTCCTCGGTCGTGTTGTTTATTTCTGCTTCGATGTAATTTTTATCATCATATGAATTTTCTGCATCTTTACTTTCTTTTAAGTTAATTTTGCTGTTTTCTAGGAATTTTACGGTTCTTGCCATTACTATTTTGTTATCTTTAGTGTATCCTTTTGAATTGTTATCGTACCCTACGGATGTCCCTTCCTGAGCTCTATCGTCTAATTTTCCTCGATGTTGTTTGTTTACATATACGTATGCTTTGCAGCCGAATGTACGTAAATAGTGCAAATTTGGTTTGCGTTTAAACCAAAGCTCGTATGGGGTTTTATTCATTGATCTTGTTGGTAAGCGATTTTGTAAATGATTCGCGGTATTAATTGCTTCTCCCCAAAATTTTTGCGGTAAATTGGCTTCGCGTAATAGACTTCTAGTCATGTCAGTAGTATATGGTACCTACTTTGGGACACTTTTTATATTCCACTAAACGCAAATATTTAACGATTTTTGTAAGATTTTGATCAAAAAAGTTGTTTGTTAAAATATCGATTATTGTGACGATTTCCATCAAAAAGTATGACTGATTCGTGTAAATATGTATATTTTTGAACACATTTTATAATCCTACTATTTTACGACTTTTTATGAAAAAATTTGACAGTTGCCTATTGTAACGATTATTGTCCGATTAAATAATCATGATTTGCGAAATGCTAATATTTACCGATCAAATTTTAGACAGATTAAATAATAATGATGCATCAAAGGCTAATATATAGCGACTGACACAATTTTTGAATAGTCTACGAGATGCTAATAAACAACCTTCCTCTGGGTTAATATGAATCATTATATTGAAGTCTGAAATAAAAGTTAAATGATTTTTATCCTATGTTTTAATAGCTAACCGATTATTTCTTTTTAGTTACAATTATCAATACTATTCTGGTAGTTCGATAAAATTAAAAAAAGTTTGACGTGTCGAAATGAACACGTCATTGACAGAAAAGAAATTTGTACTTAAAACCGATATATTCAGTAAATATTAATTAGAGAGTTTGAAAATTTCATAGTTCGATAAATGGTCTATCCGATTATTGTAAGATTTAAAACAAATAGCAGGATTAAGCTTTTTCTACTTCATAATCATAATAGCTGTCATTATTTTTTCCTTTAAAATGAAAGATATAACCCCCTTTATTCAGTTTTGTTATTGCATTTTCAGATATTTTTCCATGACTCTTTTTAAGAAAATAATCTTTTTCTACATCATTAACTTCTAATCTTGCAATAGTCGTATTTCCAAATTTTGTTTGAATTTTCTTCAACCAAATCAATTTGTATTTCCCTGGTTCTAAATCTTTTAACTTATGAGTTACAGGGAACGATCTGAGACTGTTGAATTCTTCCATTTATTAAGGTATATTTTTTGAAAGACAATTTTTATAGTACAGACATCTGTACATAGAGCAGCCAGGTCCTAGTATTCGAACGCATCTCGGTACTTCTAATATTTTTATAGGAATTCCCCACTCTTCAAACGTACTTTTCGGAAAAACTCCTCCTTTAAAAGCAAATGTGCCTCCGTATATCTGATGCAATTGTATGAAATAATCTTTTACATTGTCACTACTAATCCATAAGCCTGTATTATCTGAATATCTTTTAAATCTTAAACCATGGACATCGTTAGTACATCTACGAACTATTCCATGGTCTTGATCACTCAATTCATAGTTAGGTGTAAACACAGAAATAGTTTCACCTATTCCCTGTTTTAAATGAACCCAGCTTATTTCTCTCGCTATAGACTTAAAAGGAAGTATAAAACCTTGAACATTTACGATAAGGGTGACATCATCCATTTATTAGAAAACAATTTTTATAAATTAAAAATTTCGGCTTAAAATCCAAAAGGTACAGTATCAAAGTTATCTAAAATTCTTCTTTTATCATATCCAAACATATATCTTTTATTCATTTTATTCACCTTAATATTTCTATCTTTTTGTATCTGAAATTGATTTATTTCTACATCTATATGGTCAATTTCCCTAGTTATTATTTTCATTCTCTCGTCAAAATTGAGCTTAGTTTCACTCTCATAACTCATTTTAAATCCTTTTACTTTTCCTTTTACAGAACCGTCGTTCAGAATATAACCATAATCTTTACTTGCTCCAGATATCCACGATTTCATATATTTATCTTCTCCTAATTCATCGGTCCACTCTCCTAACATACAGCCCGTTTTTACTTTATTGGAGCCATCATCGATATACACAGTACTATCTGTATCGTAATACATTACATTATCTCCTAATTTATCAAGCATTTCATATAATCTTATTCTAGCCGAACTGGTAGTAAAAGCCGCTATATAAATATTCGTATTAAAGTTATTCTTGACATATTCATCTTTCATCTTATAATCCATTTGCACACACTCATCATTTAAAAATATCATATTCAAGTCTTTAATGCGGTCGTTCAGTATAATTCTATAAAAATCTGATAATTCCATAACATTTTCTGTCTGTTTCAAGTTTTTTCTCTGTCCGAACTTTCCCCATAAAGAGTTTAAACAAATTTTGGTTATAAATCTCATTCCTGGGTTTTCTTTGATTTCTCCTAACTTTATACCCAATTTCTTTTCTACGCACCTTTTATATTCTTTTTCGGTTTTGAAATTTTCAGACCATTTATCATCTGTTTCTAATTTGATTTTCAAGAACATTTTAACATAATCCTTAAATAATGTATTAGATTTTTTTTCAAAATGCCAAACTTCATAGATATTTAAAATCTTATAACCTTTTTCAATAGCCAGTTCAACTTCGGTAGTTGTCCATGTACCAGTAAAACTTCTCTCCTCATCCGTATGATTACATTCTTTATTCCGTATTTCATAACATTTTCGACATTGTTTCTTTTCGCATTTTATAGGTTTTGAACATAATTTACACAAACTAAATATTAACTTTTCTCCTTTATAAGGTAAAACAGGATGATAGAGCTTTCTAGGTGGAAGTACTTTGCATTGTATTAAACCATACCAATTCTTATCATATTTTTCCGGATTATAAATCTTTATCGGATGACCAACAGGATAGTAATCAAAGTAATTCACTGTTGGATAAAGTGAACAAACATCGATATATCTACCCTTTTCGTTTTCTTTCATTTCGTACATTAATTTGGTAGGTTCACACCTACCTCCGCTGAATGCGTTTCTAGGATTTAAAGGTTCTACAAAATTTCTTTTCCATTCATTTTTCATATATTTTTTAATTTCTTTGTGATTATCAAAATCACATTCCCATACTTCAATCAATTCAAATCCTTTATCTTTTATTTTTTTATTTATTTTTTGAGTTCTTTCATACAAATCTTTCATACATATCTGATTTTGAAGATTGACAGTGGATTCTGTAAAACAGCGAGGACAACCGTGCCAATGACATCCTTGAAACTGATAAACGGTATTCTTATAAAAACCGTCTACTTTATAAGTTTTATCACCTAATTTCAGTTTTTTCTCACCACCGTTTAAAGCATGCTGTATTTTGATATTGTGTTTTTCAGACAGATAGTCTAACCAAATGATCGATTTCTTACTGTATTGATCCTTTGAAATACACTCCTCATCAATTGCTATTGTATTCACTGGTATGAATTTATCTCTGTATATAGCCATACAAACGCCTGCTAAAGTGATATATTTAAAAGGATCAATATTAGCAATGTTTATAAATAATCTTCGCAATTCTAAACATCCTTTTCTTAAAATATCAACATCAGATCTACAATATTTTATAATTTCTTTTTGAAAATCAAATGTTTCGTTTTTTACCGATATATACCATTTATCAAAAGTTTTTCTTTGATCTAAAGTCATAGTATCATAACCATAATAGTATTTTTCAGGATATTTTCCTACATAATTTTGATTTTCAGCAGTGTTAAACAAATGAGGAAAGTAACCTTTAGCCAATTCCGTTAGTCCAAACGTTTTAGGAAATTTTCTTAACGGAATCAGTGTAAAATTTATAGAATCGATAAACCTTATATTATATTCGTTTGCTTGCATATATATGAGTTTATTTCCTTGATATATTGTAAACACTTTAATTTTATTTTTAAAGCAGTATTTAGCTAGAAATTGAAAATCGAATCCTTTTCCATAATGCGCTAATACTGTATAACCGCAATGTTTCTTTTGGAATAACCATTTACAATATTCATTTTCATTCTGAAATATTTTTTCATTTCCGTTAAAATCATGATTTATAACTAGATTGACTTGGTGATTTCCTGTCTCTTGGTTCGTTTCAACGTCAAAAAACATATATTTTTCTGTAAATTCTGACTTTTGACATTTCTTACACCATTCCTTTCAATCTTTTATATTTTTAGGACAGATATTTTTACAAGTTCCTCCCTTAGATTCTTTCCTACGTATATAACATTTATGATCTTCCAAAACCCACTTTCTGCAGTTTTTACATTGTTTTTCTCCACATTTATGATCTTTCGGTTCTCTTTCACTTCTACGGATATTTCTCTTACATTTTAAACATTTCCACAGTGTTTCACGGACTGGGTGTTTTTTTCCCTCTTTATTTTTATGATTTTCGAAGCAGTTTTTTCCTTTAAACGATCTAAAACAATCATTACACTGAATATCATCGCCTTCGCAATTACTCTCTTTCCTAAAACATCTATTGCATTTTAAAGAACATTTATGTTGATCACTTCTACTATAACTGACTTTACAATAATCACAATAAAATTTTTTCCCTAAAAATCCTGTAACCGTTGTAATGACATCAAAATGATTTCTATTTTTTAAAATGTAAACACAATTAGATTTACCATAATAGTATTTATAGGCGCCGCTGTATTTTCTTTCGTTAAAATTTTCTCTGCAAAATATAGTTATTTGAATATCTAAAAATTTTTCGAATTGTTTAACATGCTCTAAATTACATATTTCTAATGGAATTTTACACATTTTATGCAATTTTATCGCTAAACTTTTTTGTGATTTTTTCGCTAAACTTTTTTGTAATTCTCTACCTTTTTTATATATGTTACTTCATTATCTGTAAGATTTTCTAGATTAAATTTTTCGCATAAAATTTTACGATTTTGAATAGCCAGGGCTGTAACGATGGATCTAGCCAAACAAATATTATCGTCATTTTTAATTTGAATTATACTTTTTTTATTGACAATATCGTTATCGTTCAGTAATTTCAAATGTTTACCACCTTTAGGCAAATCAACGACTGTAAAAATAAATTCACAATCTTTAATATCCAACTCTTTGTATTCAATTTTATGCGTTAAAACATCTAAATAGGTCTCATAGGCTTCTTTCGTTGACATCATTTTAGGGTGGAATGGTTGTGTTAAATAGGGATTGAATACAATTATATCTACCTTTCCTTCGATTTTTCCAATTGCTCTCCTGAATAAATCTTTTAAGATACTATAATACTGACCCGGTGTGAGTTTATTTATTTGTCTTATTTTATAAACATATCTATAAGTATTAAATTTTTTTATAAATTTTTTATCCTTCTCAACAATTTCATAATCGGGTCTAAACAGATTTTCTAAATTTGCTTGTAATTTGACTTTTTTTCTGTCTTTTTGATCAATTTTTCATCTTTATATTTCAAGCCGTAATAATCAAAGAGTTTTTTAAGTTTTGGACGGTTTTTCGGTTCATTTATAAATTGTTTCAATTTTTCATTCAAATCAGGAAATAATTTTTTAAGGTTTACCACTGTTTTTATCTTTTTTTCTTCGTTATTTTTTGGATTAAATTCTGCTGTGTTATTGTTAAATTTTAAATCAAAAGAATCGAATATTTTTTTCAACTTATTTCTTTTCTTAGGATTTTTGATAAATTCTCTCTTCATTTCATTTAAATAATCTGTGACGTCTAAATTTAATAAATCTTTTAAAACATATTTACATTCCCCTGTTCTTTTTATATATCTTATTATCAATCTGATTAAATCATCTTTTTTACAATGTTGGGGTTGGTTTATATTTAAAAGTTTTACGACCTGCCTTAATTTTGAAATATGCATTTTTGAAACAGATATCAATCTTAGAGTTTCCTCCATTTATATAGAAGAAATTTTATGAATACTTTTTGCTATACATTTTTAATAGCGACCACTATCTATAAATCCGATTTCGGTGGTAGGTAATTTTAGATTAAGCGATTTAAAATAAATTGAAGAATTTCTGAAAACGACTATTAAAAAATATATTCCATCGTTTACTCAAAAGGACTAATTGCAGTCCATTGAAAGAAATCTAAATTTTTTTCTACAGGTTCGCCATTCAATTTTAAACATTCAAATCGAAATCCGTTTTTATCTATTTATGTTATTCTAACGAAAAATGGTTCGCTGTATTTACATACAGGTGTTATATGAACATTGGGATGAACATTAAAGGTATGATTCCAATCTACATTTATTCTTTCAGTTGTACAGTTACCTGTCAAAATCTTTGTACTTTTTGAATTACCCATTTATTTAGCCTAAAAATCACTGTCATAATCAGGCACTTCTATTTTACCTTTAAATTCTAAATAAAATTTTTCTGACATTTGAATATAAAATACCAATCTACTCTGTCTTGGAACTTTTCTATAAATGGTTCTGATAGCAATTTTATGAGCACTTTTCCCCCACAATTCTAATTTTGAAACTATCAAGGTCCAATTGAATAATATTTCTGAAAATGCAACATTCAATATAATATTTTAAACAAGAAAATACTACATCGCGTTCTATTTTTGAAACGAGTAAAAATACTACATCGCGTTCTATTTTTGAAACGAGTAAAAACTTTCGTGATCTTTTTTTAAACAAGAAAAAACATTCAATTTAAAACACAACATTGACTATAATATTTTCAACTAAAATGCAACATTCAATATAATACTTTCAACTTAAAACACAACATTCTGTATAATACGTTCAATTTAAAACACAATATCATAAATTTATTTTGACGTTCGTTTGATATGATAATTGCTTTTTAAATGTCTCTTTTTATGAGCTAAAGTGTATTTTTTACCACATTCGCAATCAATTTTTTTATTTTTCATAGCTAAATGACAACTTTTGCAATTAGCGTAATGTTCTGTTTTGCCGTAACGAAATCGAGTATAATATTGGTCTAAAGGTTTAGTCATCTGACAATGCTTGCAAACTTTAGACAGCTCCATTTATTAAGAAATATTTTTTAGAAAGCTTTTCCAAATGTCTTCGTTTTTCTTATTAAATTTTACTTTCAAATTATTATCAATATTATAATAATCTAATATTTTCTTTATGAAATATAGGTAATTTATCGACTTTTTATAGTACACTAAATCTAAAAACTGAATAAACATTTCTTCAGCTTTATATGGAATATTTAACTTCAGTTTCCATTTCAAGGCGTTAAAACGACTTATTCGGGATTTGCGTCTTTCGCTTAAAAAAACATCTATATTTTTATATGTAAAATAACAATCATTATCCGAATCGTATATAATTTCGTATCTTTTCATTTGATCATAAACTTTTAGATATTTTTCAGGTATCTGACATTTGTTTTCTAAATCAAAGAAATCCATTAAGCTAGAATCAGAATCATCTATTAAAACGTCTTTAAAAAAGTCACAATTCATTTATTTAAACTTATTTTAATGTAATGCATTCAAAATGTAACCAATTCTTTCTTTTTACTTACAATTATAAATACTATTCTGGTAGTTTGATATTTTTATAACACTTTTATTTTTCATCTTTATTCAAAAGTTGTCTCAGTTCATTAATAAATCGTATTAAAATATTTTTTAATTCGAAAATTTCATCCATTAATTTTTCACTGTTTGTAGTTCTTCTTCGTAATAATGGCCAAATTTTTTATTTAATTCACCCAGTTGAACGGAAAGAATTTTTTTCCATTTATCGTTATAAAAATTATCTGGTAATTGATCAAACTTATATTCAATGAGATTACAAAAATCTAGTTTATGCATATACTTTTCTAAAAATCTTTCCCCAAATGTTTGAAAACGGGTTATTAATAGCCAATTAAGTCCTTCTTCCAATGTGCACATAGTATTTTCTGCAAGCTGTTGAAATTGAGATACTTTATGTAAATCTAATTTTTCATGATAGGTTTGAATAAATTCGTCACTTACGGTTTGATATTGAGATATAACAACCCAATTTATATAATTCGAATGTTTTAATATAAATTCCTCAGACAGCTTCTGATTTTTACAAACTAAATTCCAGTCTAATTCTTCTTTATATTTTTCTATAAATTTTTCCGAAAGTTTTTGAAAAATGCATATAACATTCCATTCGATATAATCTATGAGTTCTTCCATAAAACATTCGGATAATACGGAATATCTACAAACTAACTTCCAATTGAGTTTATCCTTCAAATTTCGAAGGACATCTTCGGATAAATTTTTCGTCTTAGAAAATTCGTCCCAGTTGATATCCATTTAATAATGAAATATTTTTAAAAGGGGATTTTTTCAATATGAAAATAAGGTTTTAAACTAACTGATTCACCATCAGGCAATATTGAAAATGTAATGATATCATTGCGTTTTCCATAGGCAAAGCAAGTTACTGAATCTCTTTCTGCCATTCTTCTATCTAAAATTAACTTATCATTGATTTTAAATTTTATTAATGCATTCGTATTAAGATCATAATCAGCATAAATATTATGTATGAGTACCTGTTTTTTTTTTAAATATATAGTAATTTTCATATCCATATCAGTAGATAATCGCATTTCTTGATCCAGTAATTTAGAACTCATTAAGTCAAAATTTACTTTGGTAAATTCTTTATCTGTAAAAGTCTGAAAATTATCTTTTATAGTAACCCAGATATCTTTACTGTCAATATATATTTTATTGACTACGTCTTTATCGTTTTCGGGTTCTGAAACATTCGTAATTATTTTATTTTTGGCATCAAATTTATCATTCTTTAATATTAATGCATTTTTTTCTAAATATCGTTTATTCACAACATTTTTATCATCTTTTGGATCTGCGACGTTTCCTATTCTTTTTCCTTTGGCGTCGTAAGATTTTCCGTCGATTAGATGTAAAGTGTTTTCATCCAATTCTTTAATTCTATTACCTGTTTCTTCTGTAAACAATAAAAATTCGTTATCGAATATGGTTTTATTTTTATCTATAATTTCCGTTATTTCAAAATGATTGTTTTCTATTTTATTCAAAACGAAACGTTTAGGGGTTAAATCTAAATCATCGATGGGATCTGAAGCATTTTTTAATATCTTATTTTCCATATCGTAATGACCATCTTCTGTTAATTTAAAACCTATACCGGAGGGGTCCGATAGGGCCTTTTCGCACTGGATTATCATACGGCGGATAATAAACAGCCATTTATAAAGACTAAAAAATGTTATTCTCCTAACGTTTTAATCATAGTAATTTCTTTTTTATTCATATTTAATATACATTTCTTTCTTACTTCTAAAATATAGTAAAATACATATTCTTTGGTTGTTTCTTTTTCTAATTTCCAATTGAATTCTATTCTCAAATTTTCAAGAGTGGTATAGTTTACATGATTTGACAAATCAAAATGAATTATGGGATATAATTTACCAAAATCTGAATAATTGACCATACAACCGGTTTCTGTATTTAGATTATTGAGACCTGATTCCAGAAAAGATTCATATAATCTATTATATTCCTTTTTACCAAAATCCATAGTATATCGCTCTGCAGGTAATGGCGATCTGTTAATCATCAACCAACATTCGATCATATCCAAATTATCAAATATCATATTATTTTTTTTAGGATTTTCATTTCTTTCGAAATATTGCGGTATGACGAATAATCTTAAAACTTCATCGGATGTAGCTGATATAGAATCGGAACCGCTTTTATATTTATTAATAGGACTAGATCTGTTAATTTCATACTGATTCCAGTTTATTTCTATATCCATATTAGATAATTTTAATTCATTATAGAAAATCTCCGCTCCATTTTTAAAATCGACGTATCTCACCCAGAGCGCTATGTCTTCAATTTCTACTTTATAATCTGGATTTGCAACGTCTGTGTAAATCATATTTCTACTATCGTCTCTTTGGAATTCCATTCTTATTATGAAACCAGAAATGGCTTTTTTATATTCTGCGACGAAATCAAAAATTTCCTTTAAAGGTGTCCATGTTGTAACTGAATTACTATTTTTCGACAATTCCCATCTTTTTTTTAAATCCTTTATTGTAGTTTTCATTTTTTACAATTTTTAATTTATTGACGATATTTGTTACAGAGGTTGTAGCCGTTATCGTACCATCGCTTTCAAGTAAACTTTTATTTCTATCAGCACTATCACTGGTATCTGGATAAAAACCTATATTGGTGGCTTCTGATGTTGAATAATCTCTGGTATAATCCTTCAGTCTCTTAACCTGCAGAATATAGGAGTGATAGTCTCCAACTGATTCGATTATTTGTTTACCTATCTGAAGTTTTACGCCTTTCATAGAACCTACAGCTGCGACATTATCGTCGTTTATAGAATCGCCATTGGATTTTATAATTTTCCACTTTGTCTCCAGATAACTCTCCGATAATGAAATAGGATCATTGGTATCTGTAATTTCGAAATGAAACGTAGTATTTTCTTTTTTGTCATTATGGCTTGTACTAGGCAATCTTATTTTTTTTAATTCGCTACTTTTTATATCGTTATTATAATAATAATGAGTATCTCTCAGATCATAAATTTTTTCCATTTATTTAGGAAGAATTTTCAGACCTGTTCCTTTCATCTTTTTTGAAAATATTTCTTTCAATATGTCAGCATCAGTCAATTTGTCAACAACTGTCAAATCTACTTTTTTAGATTTAAAAAATCCTTTTCCTTGAATTCTTTTACTTTTCCTATATAATCTGTGTTGATTCATTTATTTATTGAGAAAATTTAGTTAATATCAATTGATATATTTTTTCAACATAGTCTTCTTTTTCCTCTACGACTCTAAAATTATACTCAATTAAACCTTTATTTAAATCAATTAATTCGCCATTTTGATTCGTAACTGTCATCCTTATTCTACGAATTGAATCCCTATTTTTCACAGGATAATATATTAAATTATTGAATTCTTTCGAAATGATAACACCCGGTACATCTCTCGGTGTAAAAGAATAAATAACTTCTGAATTATTCTGGTTGATTAAAGATCCATTCACTACATCACAATGAATATATATAATGTCGTTTCCGTTTGTTATATCCGCTATATTTTCACCTTCTATTACAGTCTCTTCATCATGACTTTCGTAAACTTTTTTTTCAAAGCCTATTAACTTATGAAAATCGCTTTTTGTTAAGTCGATATTCCAACCTTTAGTTAATTTAATAAGCATTCTTAGTCTAGATTGTATTCTACCAAATTTTACCGGAGGATCGTCTGAACCAAACGCTTTCATCACATCTATATTTAAATCTTCAACATTTTTATTACCATAAGGAATAGTGATAGATTTAACATTATTCTCATCTGTGTATACGTCAAATGTATTAGTTTTATCTGTTATGTTAAACCATGAAACTATCATAGTAAAAGATTTCAACGCTAATTTTTTTAATTTAAGAGGTTTTGGAAATTCAACCGTGAAATCCTCTGATTTTTCATGAATTTTTGGTTTCAATTTGATCATTTATTAGACAGAAAAAATCTTTAAAGATGAAAAACAAGCTTTTCGTTATAATCGCTAGGCTGTTGAGTAAATGAATTAAGTACACATTCTGGACATTTGCCTTTATTTCTTTCCTTTATATATTTCATACAAAATAATCCACAGTTTACAGAAGTAGGTTTTTGTAAAAAACTGTCATTGTGAGCTATATTAATTTTTTTATTGGACTGTTTAAGAAATTTCATAATATTTTCAGGAATATATTTTTCTTTGAGTTTAATATTTTTATATATATATTCCCCAAAAGGATCGAAATATTCTACATAGTTATATTTCGGGTCATTATAGTAACAAACCCAGTGTGTTCCTGGGCCGGTCGAGATATCTAAATTAATGATCCCGCTTTCAAAATTTCCAATCTTTTTAGGAAGTAAATCGGAAGTGAAAACATCCCTAAATCCTTTTTCATCTTTCATATTTTCTTTAATCGTTTTATCCGATATACCCAATTTTGTTATCGGATTTTTTTTTTTTTTAGACAGGGAAGCTGACGCTTTTAGACCAGATCCTTTGTTTTCCCAAGGCTGATAAACTCCAGATCCCGAAATTTTATCCAGGATTTTTTTAGTTCCCCAACCTGCTGCCCCACTCGCAGCACCGAGTCCTAGTGATGTTAAAATAGGAATTAAAAAGGGTAAAAATCCACCGTTTTTATCTAATTGAGTTTTGCTTACATTTATTCTTTTACCTTTACTCATCTGATTAATCTGTGTTTTAGTTAAATACATTTCATAATTAGGAGGTTTAGAATTGTCTATCTGCAGTGTCAGTTCTTCTTTTTTTCTAAGAGCAGATTTCAATTTACTAATCTGCCCGTCACTCAAATGAATCTTCTTTTTTACATAACTCATTTATTAGGCAGCAAAAAGCTGACGCTTTCAAAGAAGAAATTGGTTGTATAATCATTCTTTATCTCCATTAGTTATTTTTTTAGTTTTAATGAGTTTGTCTATTAGCAGTTTGATTTCATTTTTTAATTTTTTCGACTTGCTACCTTGACATATTTCATCCAGCAATTCAGATAATAAACCTAATCCTTTACCGACTTTCATTACTTCGCTACCTCGAATTGTAGTTAATCTAGCCATATATTTTTGTAGCTCCCCTTCGTTATATTCAACTGCTTTATATTCAACCTTTTTCTGACTTAATTCCTCCTCTGAAAGATTTCTAGCCCTCGTAATTGTACTTTGTAAGTTGCCTTTTTTCCTTGATAACTCTTCTTTTAAATGCTTTGCCTTTGTATACATTTCATCTAATTTTTCTTGATTGTCTAGGAGTTTCGAAGGTCTGTATAATTGTACAGATTTTAAATAGCTTAGATCTAAATTTTGATCAACGTTATAAGTAAGCGGCGGTTCTTTATATAATTCTTTGACATCTTCGATCGCTTCAGGAATAATTCTAGATGATTCTGCAATAGGCTGTAAAGATATATTTAATTCGTCCAATTTATCATTGATAGCTTTAATATTTTCTTTTCTACTTTTATCCTGTTCTTCTAATTTTTTAGTGACAGGTTTATGAAATTCAGTTAAACTTTTGTCTATACCTAGCTTTCTATCACGCTGTTCTTCATTATTTTTTCTAATATCTGCTTGTAATTTGACAAGTTTTATTGCATTTTTTAATTCTTCTTTTTGTTTCTTATTTCGATTTTTTTCTAAATCGTTTATTTTATCCATTTATAGACAGCGAAAAGCTGTCGCTTTCTATTTTCAAATTTTTAGTGACAGCTAATTAGAAGCGATAGCTTAGACGTCTATTTTTACTGACAGCTAATATGTTTTTACTGGCAGCAACATTAGAAAGCGTCAGCTTTTCGCTGTCTAATAAATGATTAAAATTAAAAATTACACAGAACCGGAAGAATTGCCGGACCCTAAACAACATCGTTTTTTACCCAGACATCCTTTCAGATTATTAATAATCGGCCCATCAGGTTGTGGAAAGACAAATTTACTAATAAATTTATTAAACGGTTTTGAGAATCCTAGTAATGTAAGATTAGATTTCGACGCGCTATATTTATGTGCAAAAGACATTTCTGAGCCAAAGTATTCTAAATTGCAAGAAAATTATACACTGTTTGAAGGTGTTGAAAGAGACGATATTTTAAAATGTAAAAAAATAAATAAAAATAAAAGAAGCGAATTATTAAAATTGTATGATAAATATAAAAAGAATGTATTATTTTCTTCAAATTTGAGTGAATTTATTACTGTCGACGATCTAGATTCCTCAGAAAAAAACCTCGTTGTGTTTGACGATTGTGTTACAGAAAAAGACCAGAAAGTTATAGAAGATTTGTTTATAATAGGTCGAAAGAAAAATGCATCCATTATTTATTTAACGCAGTCTTATTACTCAACTCCTAAAAAAATTAGAATAAATTGTAATTATTTCATATTTTTTAAGCTACAGCCTAGGGAAATCAATCAGATAATCAGAGAAATAGACGGAAATCTAACGAAAAAGGAATTTCTAGAAAAATATAAATCTTGTACGGGTAATTTCTTTATGCTAGACTTAGTAAATTCTGAAATGAGATACAGAAAAAATTTTGAACCTATATAAATATGGAAGAATATTTAGAAAAGAGATTATATGTTTATCGGAAAAGTTACAATTTGTATCAAAAGATAAGTATTTCCTTATCTGTTAGCAAATTTATGCTAAGTGCTTCGGGATTATCAGCATTTGTATTAATACCACTGGCTGCATTGAGTTTGACAGTTGGAATCGTAGAAGTTATTGAGAAATCTTTAAATATTTTGGAACGAAAAGAAGAATACAAGCAATGTTATAATTTTTATAAACAACAGTTAAATTCGTTGAAAGCTAAAAAAATTTCAGAAGAAGAAGTGTATGTTAGAGAACAAGATTTTATAAATAATTTAGTATACTTCCCAATCGAAAAGTATGTAAAAAAAGTACTGTTGAATGGATATAAATATACTTCTTAGAAAGCGTCAGCTTTTTGCTGCCTAATAAATGAGTTGTAAAAGTAAAAAAATTGATGTGACGGCTTTAACTAAAAAAGGTAATTTTAAAGGCGGATGTTTAAAATGCGGACAAACGGGATCGGGTTTTCTGAATAAAGTCATTAGTAATTTACCTTTTGAAATGCATTTACCCGGCCATAATTTTACTGGGCCGGGAACACAGTTATTATGGGGGAAAACACGATTAAATCCAGATTTAACGTATAAAAATTCGTCTAAACCTGTTAACAGAGTAGATGAAATTGCATATAAACATGACAAATGTTATTTAGAAAATAAAGATACAAAAAGTAGAAATGAAGTATGCGATAAGAATATGATTGATGAATTAGATAATATTCAAAATCCTACGATTAGAGAAAGAATTGAAAGAGGAATTGTAAAACCGATTATTAAAGCTAAAAAATCTTTTGGTATGGGAAATACACAGATCTATTGTTTAAAATGTAAAAACTACACAGAAACAAAAGATGTTAAAAATGCAATGTCTAAAAATAACAGGCCAATGATGAAAGGTATTTGTTTAGATTGTGGTTCTAAAAAGAGTGTTTTTTTAGGAAAACCTTAGGTCCTAAAAATATCTTAGAAAAAATATATTATCATCCTGAAGTTGGTTATTGTGGGATCAATGAATTAAAACGGAAAACAGGTTTTAGTCAAAAGCAAATTACAGATTTTTTACATAGCCAAGATGTTTATACCAGACATAAGCCTTTAATTCGTAAATTTAAACGAAGACGCATTTATGTCAGTCATATCGATGATCAATGGCAAGCAGATTTATTGTTTATTAAACCTTTTAGTAAATATAATAACGGAACTAATTACTTATTGACAGTGATAGATGTATTTAGTAAATATGCTTGGGCTATTCCGATAAAAAGAAAAACTGGACAAGAAGTAACGGAAGCATTTAAAAAGATATTTAAAGAAAGAATTCCTGAAAAACTGCAGACGGACAAAGGCACAGAATTTTTAAATAAGTTAACTTTAAAGTTGTTTAAAGATCATAATATTCAGTGGTTTACAACTGAAAATGTTGAAATAAAATGTTCTGTAGTCGAACGTTTTAACAGGACAATTAATAAAAAAATTAGAACCTATCTAGCGGCCAACAATACTAAAAGATATATAGATGTTTTGGACAAATTAGTTAAAAATTATAATAATACCAAGCATAGGTCTATCCAAATGACACCTAACGAAGCGAGTAAGGAAGAAAATGAATCTGAAGTTTATAAAAATTTATACGAAGAAAAACTAATAAGAAAAGCGAAATTCAAGGTTGGCGATAGAATAAGAATTTCGAAATACCAGACTGCTTTCACCCGCGGATACCAGCCTACTTTTACGGAAGAAATTTTCATAGTTTCAGAAATATTAAACACTGACCCTATTACTTATAGAATAAAGGATTTGAATGGAAACGAAATAAAAGGAACTTATTATGAGCCAGAATTTGTTAAATATAATAAGAAAGATAACTTGTTTAAAATTGAAAAAATATTAAAAAAGAAAGGCAATAAATGTCTTGTAAAGTGGTTAAATTATTCCGACGAATTCAATTCTTGGGTTGATGAAAAAGATATCAAGTCAATTTAATTTTTAAACGAGAAAACTACATCGTGATCTATTTTTAAAACGAGTAAAAAAACTACATCGTGATCTATTTTTAAAACGAGTAAAAAAACTATATCGTGATCTATTTTTAAAACGAGTAAAAAAACTATATCGTGATCTATTTTTAAAACGAGTAAAAAAACTACATCGTGATCTATTTTTAAAACGAGTAAAAAAACTACATCGTGATCTATTTTTAAAACGAGTAAAAAAACTACATCGTGATCTATTTTTAAAACGAGTAAAAAAACTTCCGTCTATCGTCTAGAATAGATAATTAAAATTTTTAAAGAATTTTACACATATATAAAATTTTTTTGGTGGTGTTTTTACACCACGATCACAAATGATCTATGTTTGCGAGCGTTTCCGCTACTCCAGTGACAACACAAATGTGATCCATTCCTACAACATTCACATCACCAACAACATCAACTCATAATTATTTAAACATAATTAGAGAGAGTTTATCTATGTTTACCCCCTCCATAGCTCTTCTTACATCAACTCTAATTACTGAAACTATATAATTAGAGAGAGTTTAGCTATGGAGGGGGGAGCTCTCATCTGATCTCTGATACGCAACTTTATCGACTGTAATATCGATAATGACGTCATTATCCCCACAAATTTTAGCAAAATGCCCCCAATCGACTACGCACCAAGCGCTAAGAAATATAGGGGGCTACTTCACGCTTGGTGCGTGTCGATCGGGTTTTTGCCTGGGGTTCGAACCTGCAACCTCCGCATCCGATGAAGAATGCCGTTAAAGTCGCAGTATCTTAACCACCATACAGATGAGAGCTCAGGGTGGAAACCTTTTTTAATATATATAACTATTAAACTACCGTACTTAGGTAAAATAAGTATTTCGCGAAGAAAATATTAAGGATTTGGACTGTAATATAGTTCAAAGGATGTTTTCGATTTATTATTAAAATTTAAATTATCATCTTCTTCTAAGAAATTATAAGTCTTTATTAATTCACTAATGTATAATTATTTTTTCTTTCTCGTCAATTCTGGTCTCTTAATTGCTAGAAATGTATCAGAATAAATAAATTTCAATATAACATCTTTGTGACAATAATATAGTTAAAAGATGTTTGGATTTATTATTAAAATTAAAAAATTATCATCTTTTTCTAAAAAATTATAAGTCTCTGGCCTATTCTTAAATTTTCTTTACATAGAAACAATAAAAACTGAAATTTAATATTACATTAACTGAATTACTATAATATTATATTAACAGAAATCAATAATGTATTAGTATTCTTTGGGCATATCATTCCATGAATGAATACATTAGACAGCGAACAATATTCATCCGTTTTTGTTTCTATTAAATTAAATTAAATTAAATATACATATCGTATTATACATTATATATACAATTCCTATACAAATTAAATAAAATATCAGAAAAATTCTTATTAATTCCTGCATTTTTTCTTTCAAAAATGAAGGAATACACCATAAGTTCGTTTCTTGTACAATCGAAAAAATTTTATAGTGCTACCATCTATTAACAGTTTTAAGAAGCTCACAGTCAAACTACTTTTTAATACTTCCGTCTTTCAAGAACGACGAAATTCAAGGCCTTTACCGCTACGAGTTGTGATAAAAGATTCAAAGACTGATTACAGATATAAAAGCCTACGTATCGCTGGAACATAAATAGAAATAAATATTGATAAAGGGGGTTATATCTTTCATTTTAAAGGAAAAAATAATGACAGCTATTATGATTATGAAGTAGAAAAAGCTTAATCCTGCTATTTGTTTTAAATCTTACAATAATCGGATAGACCATTTATCGAACTATGAAATTTTCAAACTCTCTAATTAATATTTACTGAATATATCGGTTTTAAGTACAAATTTCTTTTCCGTCAATGACGTGTTCATTTCGACACGTCAAACTTTTTTTAATTTTATCGAACTACCAGAATAGTATTGATAATTGTAACTAAAAAGAAAGAATCGGTTAGCTATTAAAACATAGGATAAAAATCATTTAACTTTTATTTCAGACTTCAATATAATGATTCATATTAACCCAGAGGAAGGTTGTTTATTAGCATTTCGTAGACTATTCAAAAATTGTGTCAGTCGCTATATATTAGCCTTTGATGCATCATTATTATTTAATCTGTCTAAAATTTGATCGGTAAATATTAGCATTTCGCAAATCATGATTATTTAATCGGACAATAATCGTTACAATAGGCAACTGTCAAATTTTTTCATAAAAAGTCGTAAAATAGTAGGATTATAAAATGTGTTCAAAAATATACATATTTACACGAATCAGTCATACTTTTTGATGGAAATCGTCACAATAATCGATATTTTAACAAACAACTTTTTTGATCAAAATCTTACAAAAATCGTTAAATATTTGCGTTTAGTGGAATATAAAAAGTGTCCCAAAGTAGGTACCATATACTACTCATGTCTAATTTTGATCTATTTTTCCTCTCAGCTACGCCGTTCTGGCTCGGACAATATGGCACAGATAGTTGGTGTTTTATACCTCTTTTTCTTAGGTAGTCATTTGTTTCTCTACTCATGTATTCTCCGCCATTATCGGATCTTATTGCTTCCGGATATGAACCGAATTGGTTTCGTACCATAGCTATATAGTCGATTAATTTATCATGCACTTCGTCTTTATGGCTTAATAAGTATATTACTGTAAACCTAGAGTAATCGTCTATGAAGGTTACAAACATTGTTTTTCCGTCAATTGTGTCGGATCCTATTGATGTGCATACGTCTGTGTGCACTAGATCGAGTACTCTGCCTGTTTTGTTTTTATATGTTGTTTTTGGATAAGGTGCATCGTTTATTTTTGTTTGTATGCATGTTTCGCATATTGTTTCATGACTACAATTATTTAGTTCTATTCCATAGGTTAAATTTTCTTTAATCATTTCCTTTATGGAATTGTAGTTTCTGTGACCTGGGCGTTTGTGCCATAATTCTATGCAATTTTTATTTTTGCATTCATGCGCAGTGTTTACTGTGTTAGATTCTATATTCTTTAACAATTCAGCCTCATATAGATTGTTTTTCATTTTTGCTTCCAAGTATATTTTCCCATTTCAGGATAGCGTGCATTTATCTTTATCAAAAACTAGTTTATAACCGTTCTTTATTGCCTTACTTACTGAAATTAAATTAGATTCTAAATCAAGTACGTATAATACTTCCTTTAATGTAATTTTGTTTACACCTCCGTCAGATGTTTTTGTCATAAATGTGGTTTCTCCCACACCATGCGAATTTAACGATTTTCCGTTTGCAATAATAACTGTAGTTTTTTTGGGTGTCGTTTAATTTAGTAAACAAGTCTTTATCGTTTAAAATATGTGTGGAAGAACCAGAATCAATAATCCACGTTTGTTTTCCAGTTTTCTCAATTAGAAAGACTGCGTCGCTGCTTCGATCTGTTTTTAGTTGTGTTTTGTAATTTGGCTTGTATTCTTGTTTACGTTCATTAAATTCATTTTGGTTATACGATTGTTGATAACAGAGAAACGTTGTATTATTTTTGTTTTTGTATGTTTGTTGATTTTGTGTATTTGGGTGAGTTTGTCTATTTTTCAGGTTCCAACACTCCCTGTAAGTATGACTTTTCATTTTACAGTACGTACAATATTTTTCTCTTTTGCTATTATCATTTGGGAACCTTTTTTTATGTTTTAAACGCTTTAGTAGAATTGTCGCCCTGATCCGCGTTTTCAACCCTTCTGTTATATTCATCAGTTAGTTTATTTATAATAAATTCTGGTGTTAAATCAATTTCATCGCGGGCCTCAAGTGCTACAATCAATGTATTATAACTTGGGGGTAATGAGCACAGCAATAATGCTGAAAGGTGCGCATCGTTAATAGTTTCCCCAATCGGTAATAGTTTATCTTTTAATTCCAAAATATACGTTATGTGTTTGATTAAGTTGCCATCTTCTGGCAGCCTTGCCCCATATAATTTTCTTAATAAATGTAATTTACTAGACAAATTCCCCCTTTCATGTATGGCTTTGAGCGGGTCCCAGGTTTGTCGGGCAGTATTTAGCCTTTTTACATGCACTATCTGGGAATCTTCAATTGCAAGGTTGATAATTGCTCTGGCTTTATTATCCTTCTTTTGCCAATCTGTGGTAATCGGATTTGGTATTGTATCTGTTATTAACTCGAAAATTTCTTCTCTTATTAATAACATTTCTATCTTGAATTTCTATGTTGAGTAGTTGTTTTGATTTAATTTTTCTATTAACTGAAATTCTTTCGATGCGGCCATAACGGATCTTACTTATTAACTTATAAATATTTAAACTCGTAACTCGATGAGAAATTGTTTTTATTTTTCTTTATATTACATAAGAGATTTTCTCTATTTATTTTTATTCATTCAATTATAACGAATATATCACTTGTTATGTTTACTCATTCAATTTCAACAAATATATCATATATTTTCAATAACGTTGAGGAAAAGAAGAACAAATATATTTTTTCACAATAATTATATGCATTAGGTAATAATACGATTTATTTTTATAAGGCCATTTTTATTTGTTTATATCATATTATTATAACCTTGTGTGTTAAGATCAGTCGTTCATAATCAATTTGATGAAAATATATTAAAAACTATACCTATGTAACGCTTGCGCCACACAAGGATTTTTATTTAATATCGTTTAAAACTTAATTCATCATATTATATATCTACCAATAATAATAAGGCAAGATAATCTTACCTTTCATTCTTGTTGTTCTTCAGATATTCCATCCTTCATGGCCACCATGTTTACGAACCTTCGATTGGAGTTCAGCATTTTATAACTTTTTAATTAATTAAAGATTGCTGAAATGGTAAATATTTGATTAATACTTGTTCTTAATAAACAATGGCCTCGACTCGTTTTTAAATTGAATAATAATATTATATTAAACACAAATTACATAGCTGCTTTTAGCAGCGAAAAAATAGACGTATTACATGACTATATCTGCACAGAGAACTAAACAAACACTGAAAAATTTAAATGTCAAAAAAGTCTTTCGAAATGTTTCTTATCATTTATTTTGTTTTTGGTTGTCACGTGACTTTACTGCAGTAGAAAAGGGATAAGCGTCCTTGAATAAATCAGTTTGTTTCGTTGTTGAGTTGTTCCGAAATAGGGGAAAAATAATTACTTTTCTTTTCTTTTCTTTTTTTTATGATATGCAAAAAATGAAATCTTTATATGGTGAATAGATCTAACTTGTTTTTATTTAGCTGAAATAGTGATTAGTTTATTTCAACAGTACGTACATATTTATACACATATATACAGGGTGTCCGAAAAGTCTGGAAACGGCCGAATAACTCGAGAAATACATATGAGATTGAAAAACGTTAATATACGTGTTAAATATTTTTAAATAAGCTACTCTGTGATACCAAATTTGACCTTCAAAACCGACCCCCTCGGGGTCAGAGGGGGTCCAACTTTGAAATGTTAAATTATAAACCCCATTTTTTATTGCAGATTCGGATTCTACGGACAAAAATACGTAACTTTTGTATTTGATATTTATTTCAAATCTTCGTTTATCACGGTGTAATCGAGCATATTAAATCGATACATATTGCCGCTTTTCCAACGGGACTTTCCCTAATCGAAACTGATTGGGCAGAATTTTTGACGCCAAATTCCTCGTTTTTTGTAGGAATAGCGTTTCCTGAAAATCACTCGTGGCGATTATTTCAATAGTGCTACACTGTTAAAAATTTGACCCATTTGCTGCAGCGTGACTCCACAGCTATTATAGAATATATCTTTTGTGACCAATGAGAATGCTCCATAGCACAGTAAAGTAATCGTTTTCTATAAAAGCGGTGGAGTGACGATGCAGCAAAAGGGTCAATTTTTTTATAGTGTACTTTACTGTGTTATGGAACATTCTCATTGGTCATGAAAGAGATATTCAATAAAAGCTGTGGAGTGACGCTACAGCAAATGGATTAAATTTTTAACTGTGTAGCACTACCGAAATAATCGGCACGGGTGATTTTCAGGAAACGCTATTATTGCAAAAGACGAGGAATTTGATGTCATAAATTCTCCCCAATTAGTTTCGATTAGGGAAAATCCCGTTGGAAAAGCCGAAATATCTATCGATTTAATATGCTCAATTACACCGTGATAAACGAGGATTCGAAATAAACATCAAATACAAAAGTTACGTATTTTTGTCCGTAGAATCCGAATCTGCAATAAAAAATGGGGGTTATAATTTAAGATTTCAAAGTTGGACTCCCTCTGACCCCCAGGGGGTCGGTTACGAAGGTCAAATTTGGCATCACTGAGTAGCTTATTTAAAAATATTTAACACGTATTATTACGTTTTTCAATCTCATATGTATTTCTCGAGTTATTCGACCGTTTCCAGACTTTTCGGACACCCTGTATATGTGTATACATATATATATATGTATATACATATGTGTTTATATACATATACATATATACGTGTATATATAGCACTGGTGCCCGTCTTATTGAAAAGTACCAATTTTTTTTATAAAATTCATAATAAATATTTTAAGAAATCCTGAAGACAAATTAAAATGACGTATTTTCTCTACATAAAAGTGTAAATGTTTTGCAAATCGAATATGTGCTTCCAGAGTTTTATGAAAAATTAAATATGTTTAAAATTTTAAAATTTATTTTTTAAAATATTTAAATTGTTTCAGAATTTTTTCATACAGCATTCTTATTATATTATATATTTCAGAAAAAATTTCAAAAAAACTATTTATAAATTAAAAAAAAAAATAGAATTTTAATGTCAAATTGTTGTACGGTAAATTTAACTTCATTTACCTCAGAATGAATTTTTTCACGATTTGTTAACTTTAAAAGGATATACCTAAAGTTTCTTACAAGATATATGTATGAAATTTTTAACAGAGATTTTATGCTATATTCCCAACAAGTGTTCTCCATTAATTTTAATTTTAAGCGATAATTGTGAAAATATGCTGTTCCGCTCCTGTATTGTGATCTTGTAACATCGCCTTGGCGACAAACACAGCCCACGCCAATTATACGCCAATCGGCAATTTAGTGAAACCCTGCTCACGTGTTGTGTGACGCAGTTGATTGAGAGAAACGGTCTCTTAGCAACAAGCTCTGAATGCTGCAACAAGCGGCGACTCTAAAAAAATAAACATTCCATTAAATTTACAGTCTACTTGCTTTTTCTTTTTAATTTAGTTTTTCTTTTTAATTTAGTACACCTCCGTACATTTTGGTCCTAGCGACCCGGAGGCGAACCAGCATCTTTTTTCTATTGAGTTAATTACTTGAATTTATCGAATTTCTTCAACAAGATGAATAATGTCGGAAACTGAAATAAAAGCGTTGAACAGAAGGCGGGGGAATATCAAGGCCCAAGTCATCAGGATATTTAACGCTACGAATGGAAAAACTTTCAATTTATCCGAATGGAAAGCCCACCTGGACTTACTGTCGAAAACAGAAGAAAAGTTTGAAGCTCTTAAACTAGAGTATTACAGAATAATAGAGGAAGAAAAATTGGAAGAAACTGAAAAAACACTCAGTCAACTGGACGAGGATATTCTAAAACTAGAGGTAAGCTTAAAATCCTCTATTAATGCTTTTTATGAAGATACTGATTCAAATAAAAAATCCATTGAACAGGACCAAGCTAAAACGTCTAGCATTAAGCTACCTAGGGTCATATTGCCGGTTTTTAGTGGCAGAAGTGAAGAATGGTCCGTATTTAAAAGTACTTTTAATGAGCTTATTAATGATAATTCAAATTTAAAAGATAATGAAAAATTATTTTATTTGCGTTCTGCTTTGACTGGTGAAGCGAGGAGTTTGCTTACACCAGATGAAAATTATGTTTCACTTTTCAATGCGTTAGAACAAAGATACGAGAATAAAAGAGTTATGGTAGATTGTCATATAAAGAATATTTTAAATCTTTGTGTAATTAAACAAGAGTCCGCTAAGGATCTGCGCATTTTATTGGATAACGTAAAGAAGAATTTAAGGGCTCTAAAGATCTTAAAGTATGATAGAGATAATTTCTCGAACGCAATTTTGCTGAATATTATTCTAAATAAACTGGATAACGAAACTCGTAAACAATACGAACTAACATTAAAGGATAATGAAGTGCCTAATTTTGATGAATTTTTAGAATTTCTTGAGCGAAGATGTCAAATCTTAAATAGTATAAGTTCTAACGTATCCTCTAAATATACTGCAAAATCCTTATTCATAATAAAAAGAATATTGCCCAGTTAAACTGATGGCATTGAGCTCACAGGCTACGCATACTAATTGTACATTACAGCCTTGTATTTTCGTTAATTCCGTTCGAAAAAAAAATTAAGAAGGGGAAACAGCTCCCCCCTTTCTCCTTTTTTATACTTAATCATTGAACTTCCTAAACTATCAAATACATGCTTTATCATATTAAAAAATCTATATCCAAAATTCAGAGCAAATCGGATAATTCTTAATAAAAACCCATTTAGCATTTATATAATTTAAGAGGAGTTATTCCCCTCTTTTATTCTTAACCATTAAACTTCCAAAACTATTCAGAGATTTGAACGAAATCTGACAATTCTGATTGAAAAATCCATTTATGCAAGTTAAGGGGAGGGGCATTAGAACCCCCGTTCCCCCTGTTTATACTTATTCAATGAACACCTAATAACAGCCACGGACTCGCCTCATCAGAATGATCCTATACCTAAATTTTGAACGAAAACTGTTAATTCTGCATGAAAATCCCGTTTATATCAATTAAGGGGAGGGGCATGAGCCCCCCGTTCCCCCTGTTTATACTTATTCAATGAACACATAATAACAGTCACGGAATCGCCTCATCAGAATGATCCTATATCTAAATTTTGGACAAAAACTGTTAATTCTGCATGAAAAACCCGTTTATATCAATTAAGGGGAGGGGCATGAGCCCCCCGTTCCCCCTGTTTATACTTATTCAATGAACACATAATAACAGTCACGGAATCGCCTCATCAGAATGATCCTATATCTAAATTTTGGACAAAAACTGTTAATTCTGCGTGAAAAACCCATTTATATCCATTAAGGGGAGGGGCATGTGCCCCCCGTTCCCCCTCTTATATATATCGAAAGAACTCCAAAAACTAATCAGGGAAGCGCCTTATCAGGATATACCTACATACAAAATTTCAAGTGGATCCGATATTTTTATCATGAGTTATCGCGTTACGCACATACATACAGAACGGACGGGCACATAAGCTCTCAGGCTATGATAGCCTGTGAGCTAAAAACAAACAAACCTCAAAGTAAATGTTGCCTAATATGTAAAACCGAAAACCACCCCTTATATCATTGTGTTAAATATAAAAGCATGAAGTTAAGTGAGCGAATTAACCTTGTTAAGAAAAATAAACTTTGCTTCAATTGTTTAAGTTCAGCCCACCTCATTAATTATTGTAATTCAAAAAGCACTTGTGATGTTTGCAAGAGCGCAAGCCACCATTCATCATTACATAAATACACAACACCAGTAAACAATCCTATAAACAATCTCCCAATACATGAAACAATAAATAGCAATTTTGTTTCGGAGGATTTATCACAAAACGAAACTACTGCTCATTCATTTTTTTCGTATGAAAATGATAATAATAAATCTGTTTTAATTAGCACTGCAATAATTTATTTGACAGATGTAAATGGCATCAAAATTCCTTTCAGGGCAATATTGGATTCCAAATCGCAGAACTGTTTTTGTACATTTAAAGCAGCACAAATATTAGGCTTGAAAAAAGAGAAAATAAATATTCCTGTAAGTGGAATAAATAAATTGCCTATTTACATTAAATCTAGAATCAAATCAAAGTTTTCAAATAAAATGAATAGTACGAGTTATGATATTGAGTTATTAATCGTTCCAAACATCTGTGACTTCACGCCCTCGAAAAAGATAAACATATCAGATTTAAAAATTCCAGCAAATATTTGTTTAGCGGATAAAAAATTTAACATTCCAAGCAGTGTGGAGATAATTATCGGTGCTGAACTGTATTTTTCTCTTTTAAATGAAGAAAAAATAAAGTTAGGCAATAATTTACAATTGCAATCAAGTATTTTCGGTTATATTGTATCTGGTTGCATTTATGACAAAACAGTAAATAATAATAATACTAATTATTGTTTATTAACAAAAAATCTTGAAATACTTAATGACACTTTGAAGTCTTTCTGGGAAATTGAAGAAGTACAAAATTTAAGACCTTGTAACAGTGAAGAATTAGAATATTGTAATGATCACTTCGATAAAACGCACTTCAGAAAACCGGATTGTAGGTTTGTGGTCACGATGCCGTTTAAACCACAGGTTTTAGAACCCGATTTGGGAAATTCCAAAAATCTTGCTTTGAAAAGATTAAACTCTCCGTGGCAACGTTTAGATCGAGATCCTGTTATGAAAAATTTATACACAGAATTTATTAAAGAATATAGATATTTAAATCACATGCATGAAATAAAAGAAAACACGAACTTTAATGATGGCTATTACTTACCACATCACGGCGTTTTACGACCCTCTAGTAAAACCACAAAACTACGCGTCGTTTTTGACGCTAGTGCCAAGTCAACCAATGGAAAATCTTTGAACGATTTATTATGTAAGGGTGGAGTTCTGCAAGATGATCTTTTTTCGATATTAATTAGATTTAGAAAACGTATTTATGCTTTTACTGCGGATATTAAACAAATGTTTAGGATGATAGAAATAAATCCATACCAGTACAAATATTTAAAAATTTTGTGGAAAGACAGTATGTAATCCCCGGTCAAGGTATTTCAGCTAACAACAGTTTCGTATGGAACATCTTGTGCTCTCTACTTAGCCACCAAAGTATTACAACAATTAGCTCTAGATGAGAAAAAGGAATTTCCGTTAGCATCGAAAATTGTTTTGAAGGACTTTTATATGGATGATTGCCTATCGGGCTCATCCAATTTAGAAGAATTCAGATTAATGAAATCGCAATTAACAGAACTCCTCCTAAAGGGAGCGATGGTTTTACACAAATGGTGCACCAATGAGGTCCAATCTACTGATAATCACATGTTTCCCCTGGACAGAAATTCTGAAGAAAAAGCTGTTAAAACATTAGGGATGTTGTGGAACAGTTTTAATGATACCTTTAGGTATAAAGTTAATATTAACACAAAAAGTGATTTCACAAAAAAAGATGTACTTTCGCAAATTGCCCGCATTTATGATCCTCTCGGTCTCTTAGGGCCAGTGATTGCTAAAGCAAAAATATTCATGCAAGAGCTGTGGCTTCTTAAAATAGAGTGGAATGAGAAGCTGCCCTCTCATGTTGCCAAACAATGGAAAACCTTCCTCGAAAGTCTTAAAGAACTGGGATCCATTGAAGTACCAAGATGCTTCCTAGCTGTGAACCAATCAGTGGTGCTAAATGGTTTCGCAGATGCGTCTTCCAAGGCTTATGGCGCAGTGATATACATGCAAACATCTAATTCTAGTAAAACCGTCAGTCATATATTATGTAGTAAATCCCGCGTGTGTCCAACCAAAGTAATAACAGTGCCACGTCTCGAACTGTCAGCATGTCTTCTTCCGGCTAAACTCACTAACAAGGTCTTAAATTCATTAGACAAACAGGTAGCTTCAGTCAATTTGTTTTCTGATTCAACTATTGCTTTAGTTTGGATAGACACTGCTCCTCATCTCCTGAAAACGTTTGTGGGAAACCGCGTTGTACAAATTAAGGAACAAACTAAGGACTTTCCATGGTTTCATATTCCGTCAGAACACAATCCAGCTGACTTGATATCAAGAGGTGCAAGTGTGGAAAACCTGTCTTCTAACCATTTGTGGTGGCATGGCCCGCCTCTTTCAATTCTTGAAGAAACAATAGCAAAAACTGATTCTAATAAAAGTGACATTAAAGAAGAACATTATTCTAGTGAGCTTAAAGATCCCAGCAACATGACATTCGCTATCCATAATGACTCTAATTTGTGTGATAATTTAATTAATCTTAGCAATAATTTCCAAAAATTAATTAGAATTTTAGCTTATATTTTCAGATTCATATATAAATGTAAAAAAGTAACATCTGCAACCGGCCCTCTGTTGCTGGAGGAATTAAGAAAGGTAGAGAATTATTTAATAAAAGATATACAGGTAAAGTATTTCAAAATTGAAATTTCGGCCCTCCAAGCGGGATCTTCGGTTCATCGCGCAAGTAAGTTAAAATTCTTAAATCCCTTTTTAGATGGAGATAGCTTATTGAGGGTGGGAAGAAGACTAGCAAAATCAAATTTGAATTTTGACCATAAAAACCCCATTATACTTCCGGCGAGCTGTCGCTTGACAAAATTAATTATTCAATATTATCATAAACGAGATTTTCATGTAGGACCCCAAGCTCTTTTGAACACTGTGCGTCAAAAATATTGGCCGCTTGGTGGCAGAAATATTGCGCGTAAAATTGTACAAGAGTGTTTACAATGCTTTAAAATTAAACCTATAACGGCTAGTCAAATGATGGGGGATCTCCCTCCTGAAAGCATAGTGCCCAGTTCCCCATTTTCAAATGTGGGATTAGATTTAAGTGGGCCTTTTGAAATAAAACATAAAAGTCAAAGAAAGGGTACTTTTCAGAAAATCTATGTTGCCATATTTGTATGTATGGTCACTAAAGCTGTGCACTTAGATTTTGTCTCAGATTTGACATCCGAGGCTATAATAGCTCTAAAAAGAATAACTAAAAAATAACTCTAAAAAGATTCTTCGCTCGTCGTGGGAAAAGCTGTGTAATCTTTAGCGACAATGCTACAAATTTCGTTGGGGCTTCAGCAGAACTAAAACGTTTACGCAGACTTGTTACGAGTGATGAAGTTTCGAACTTTTAGCTTCTGAAGGTATTAACTGGAAATTCTCCCCTCCTAGGGCGCCAAATTTTGGTGGCCTTTGGGAGACAGGAGTCAAATCTTTCAAATACCACTTAAAAAGAGCTGTGGGCTCAGCTCATCTCACGATCGACGAATTCTTGACAGTTATCACACAGATAGAGGCTATTTTAAATTCGCGACCACTTTGTCCTTTGTCAACACATCCTGACGATCTTCAGGTGTTGACTCCTGGTCACTTCCTCATAGGAAAGCCTCTTAATTTAATTCCAGAACACAATTTAAGTGAGGTCAAAGATAATTTGCTAAATAAATGGCAAAGGACTAAAAAATTAACGCAGTTAATATGGAAACGTTGGCAGAATAATTATCTGAGCCAGTTACAAGAAAGGAATAAGTGGCTATTTAAAAAGCCTAATATTCTGCCAGGAATGCTAGTTTTGCTTAAGGACTCACAACTACCCATTTGCACTTGGTCACTAGGCCGCATTAATAAGGTTTTCAGAGGCGCGGACGGGATAGTCAGGGTAGTTGAAGTTCGTACCGCTAAGGGTAATTTTAAACGACCTATTTCAAAAATAAATATATTACCCATTGAGGACAACATCATAGATCCTAAACCTTAAATGTGCTTTATTATGTATTAATTTTTCATGTATTATTTGTGTTTATTTTATTTTATTTATTTTTTGCTTATAATTTATATCATGTTGTGATATTATTTGTATTGCATATGTATCTTGAAATATAAAAATATTTCAACGCCGGGCGGGATGTTCCACTTCTGTATTGTGATCTTGTAACATCGCCTTGGCGACAAACACAGTCCACGCCAATTTATACGCCAATCGGCAATTTAGTGTAACCCTGCTCACGTGTTGTGTGACGCAGTTAATTCAGAGAAACGGTCTCTTAACAACAAGCTCTGAATGCTGCAACAAGCGGCGACTCTAAAAAAAAAATTCCTTTAAATTTACAGACTACTTGCTTTTTCTTTTTAATTTAGTTTTTCTTTTTAATTTAGTATACCTCCTAGGAGATCCTTCGGAAATTTCTAGATAAGAGCATTTTGATATCTTATATTTCGTACTGAATAAATTTTTTAAAAAATATAAAAGTTGATCAATATTTATGTGTCAGTTTTGTAATAACAATTAGTGTTGCAGTGGGAGTTGCCATATAACAGTATCAGGTGTAGGTGTAATGCAATGCATCAAAGTTACATTTAACTATGGAGTAATGTAAATATCATTTTCTAAAACTTCCCGCTAGCTAACCTTTACAAACATTTTTTTTAAAAACAATATCAAACTTTTTTTAAGCATTAAATTTCCTGTAATTTGATATCCCACATGATTATTTAACACTTCACATCATGTTTTTCAAAAATCCGAAACCTTTCATTTTTTGCCATATTTTTTTTATTTACTTCTACTTTTAAAAACAAATATCCTAGTCTTTATCAGCTTAAAATTTCCTTTAATATGGTACCTTACATGGCTGTTTTCGATTTTTAAAAATTTCTCGCATTTTTTTTTCAAGATGGCCCCCAAAAAACGCATTTTGCGCAACAGTACGAATGTATATTTTTAGTATGTTCGTTAGGAGCGTGTTACCTGCATATCATATTCTTTATCAGCTCAAAATTTCCTTTAATATGATACCTCAAATGGCTGTTTTCGTTTGTTTTTTTTCGCATTTTTTCAAGATTGCCGCCAAAAAACGCATTTTGCGCAACAGTATGAATGTATATTTTTTGTATGTTCATTAGGAGCATGTTACCTGCAATTTGCAACAGGAATTGTTTCCGTTCCAATTAGTTCCACCTTTAACGCTATTTCTACTGTACTAGTAGTGCTCTATACAGTATGTATTTCGTGATCTTCGGCTCGAAATACTTCTATTTTTTCTTGTGATATAAAAATAAGAGATTATGTGTTAACAATTATTGCCGATGAGACCACAAATAAGAAAACTAATATACATTTATGAATATCTCATTGTCAGTATCGTAACACTTGTTGTACAATATGTAAAGGTAAGAACTACCTCGTTATTGCAGCAAAAGATGTTGAAATTCAAGTCTTTATAGAAACTAGAATCTATATTTCGTTGGGAAAACGATGCTGTAAAATTCATATTTCTTGATCGGTCTTCAGTAAATGGGCTCTGCAAGATTTACTCTCTGTATGTGAGAATACATCGATGTATGAAATATATATTGAAAGTATTTAAAACAATATCAGAAATGTACAAAGCAGAAGACATCGATTTTGATACACGAGACACTTTACCGAAATTGATTATTATACTCTAATGGGTATATCTATGTACCATTTTAGCTATATTTTAAAACTAGTAAAGTTCAAAATACGTTCCTCAAAAAAGAGATAATTTTCAAATGTGGGATTAGATTTAAGTGGGCCTTTTGAAATAAAACATAAAAGTCAAAGAAAGGGTACTTTTCAGAAAATCTATGTTGCCATATTTGTATGTATGGTCACTAAAGCTGTGCACTTAGATTTTGTCTCAGATCTGACATCCGAGGCTATAATAGCTCTAAAAAGAATAACTAAAAAATAACTCTAAAAAGATTCTTCGCTCGTCGTGGGAAAAGCTCTGTAATCTTTAGCGACAATGCTACAAATTTCGTTGGGGCTTCAGCAGAACTAAAACGTTTACGCAGACTTGTTACGAGTGATGAAGTTTCGAACTTTTTAGCTTCTGAAGGTATTAACTGGAAATTCTCCCCTCCTAGGGCGCCAAATTTTGGTGGCCTTTGGGAGACAGGAGTCAAATCTTTCAAATACCACTTAAAAAGAGCTGTGGGCTCAGCTCATCTCACGATCGACGAATTCTTGACAGTTATCCCACAGATAGAGGCTATTTTAAATTCGCGACCACTTTGTCCTTTGTCAACACATCCTGACGATCTTCAGGTGTTGACTCCTGGTCACTTCCTCATAGGAAAGCCTCTTAATTTAATTCCAGAACACAATTTAAGTGAGGTCAAAGATAATTTGCTAAATAAATGGCAAAGGACTAAAAAATTAACGCAGTTAATATGGAAACGTTGGCAGAATAATTATCTGAGCCAGTTACAAGAAAGGAATAAGTGGCTATTTAAAAAGCCTAATATTCTGCCAGGAATGCTAGTTTTGCTTAAGGACTCACAACTACCCATTTGCACTTGGTCACTAGGCCGCATTAATAAGGTTTTCAGAGGCGCGGACGGGATAGTCAGGGTAGTTGAAGTTCGTACCGCTAAGGGTAATTTTAAACGACCTATTTCAAAAATAAATATATTACCCATTGAGGACAACATCATAGATCCTAAACCTTAAATGTGCTTTATTATGTATTAATTTTTCATGTATTATTTGTGTTTATTTTATTTTATTTATTTTTTGCTTATAATTTATATCATGTTGTGATATTATTTGTATTGCATATGTATCTTGAAATATAAAAATATTTCAACGCCGGGCGGGATGTTCCGCTTCTGTATTGTGATCTTGTAACATCGCCTTGGCGACAAACACAGCCCACGCCAATTTATACGCCAATCGGCAATTTAGTGTAACCCTGCTCACGTGTTGTGTGACGCAGTTAATTCAGAGAAACGGTCTCTTAGCAACAAGCTCTGAATGCTGCAACAAGCGGCGACTCTAAAAAAAAAAACATTCCATTAAATTTACAGACTACTTGCTTTTTCTTTTTAATTTAGTTTTTCTTTTTAATTTAGTACACCTCCGTTACATATGCTAATTAAGGAAAAAACTTCATTTTTTTACTTAATTTTTTTATGAAATTCTTAATATTTTTTAAAACGTTCCAATAAAATAAAAGAACATTTTGATTTTCTGAATCAAAATACTGTAATCCAAAAAGCCGATCACTCGGTAGATATATCAGTATCTTTTTCCAAGATCCTTTTAAATGTTTTCTTTCTGGTAAAATCTCATTAAATTATAGAACAAAAATAGTTAAAATGATTTATTTTAAAATAACCTACACGTGCGTCCTTAATTTCACACTCAAACAGACACACTGACCCTTTATAACCCCCGAAAAATTGCTCTGCACTATTACAGTTTTAGAAGTTTAACTTTAAAATAAGCTATCAAAATTTCCAAGTTTTGATATTTGTTTAGGTATAGCCATTGAAGCATAATTTTCTAGTATGCAAAATCTTTTTTGTTTTATTTTTGAATTATTTTTCACTCCTTTCAAACATGACATACGTTGCATAAATTTTTCATTTGTCATTCGTTAAAGTTAAAAATATTTCTCCCCAACATAATAAGGTTTTATTTCTTTCGACTTTTGAACAATATCACTCAAGCGTAATTTACAAATAGTTCATGGTTATGAAAATTGTAATATTTGATTTTATAAAAATTAAATATGTTAAATTGTATTATGATTGAATATCAATAATTTTATTAACAATTAAATCTAAAATATGTTTCATGGCATACCACTGTTGCACATTTCTATCTACAGAGTCATAATGTTCACACCTGAATCTCAGCGGTATTCTCATACTGACAGGGAAAGTCTCCCTACGGGCATATTCAGAAAGTTCCGAAAAATTACAGAATGTTCTTCTCATGTGGATAAATATGATTATAAAAAATTTCGGCGGAACCCCCGTAGAACGTCCGAAATAAAATATTGAATGTTTCGTTTATTTGCCTATTTATCCCAGTTGGTGGCGAAATATAATTTCAATTTTATATGTCCAATACTTTTTGAGGTAAAAAATATTTCATATTGAACTTTGAAAATGTTTGAAATATTTTTATTTAAATAACTTTAGTTTTGTCGTACATATATTTATACAGAAAGTTAACTATGAAATTTGAAGAATTAAAAAAAATTAAATTAATTAGAATTGTTACAGTTCCAAAATTAAGTCCAACTGAACATTGTCAATTCAATTCTGTTGCTATGGAAACAAAAACACATCTCCGATATTGAAATGCATTTACTTCAAAATTCTTTATCTGCCTTTTATTTTGAAATACGCTTAAATATATGAAAATATACTTTTCAATATTAAAATATTTTCATATACGAAATTATTTCTAAAGTGATAAAATTAAATACTAACTGCAGCAACAAGCAACATAAGTTATCAGTAATATTCATACCGTTTGCTTTTAGGGAGAAAAAGTGCTGCTCCCAAATTCTGTGTGATGCTTTCGTCTTTTCGCACGAAACACTCGAAAGTATTTTATCTTTTTACAGACTTTGTACTGTAATTCGCCGCTAAATTTGAATGTTCCTTTGTTACATTAGCAGTTTAAATAGCACTTTTTTTCCCAAAATATTCTGAGTATGCCCAGTATGGAGACCTTCCTTGTGATTTAGCTGGAAAATATTGCTTATCATGGTGGTATTTTGATTTTTGGATATTTGAAAAATAACTTTATGTAGTGTGACATTATACATAACAGAGTGGTCGCATAAGAGGAGTAACATTCGGTTGAACAATCGAATTTTGAACAGCAACTTGTGAATTTTGACATTATGTTGGACTTGAAAATCCGGCTATTAACGTCAAGTATACTTCCGTTTATAATTTTTTAAGTAAAACACTTTCAACTTCAGAATCGTTTCCTTCACGATGCAGATTATTAAAAAACTACATTTAAAAGCGAGAATTTACAATCGTACAATGTCAGACATCGAAATAGTATTTTCAAATATTCATTTAAAAATATTAAAATGCAAACGAAAAAATTTTCAAGCAGATTGTCTGTCTTTTAACATTAGCTTTCAAAGGTTTTTGTGTGTAAAGTGTAGATTTTTGAACATTTAAATTGCTTTATTTTGGCCTTCGAAGTTACTGACTAAGAAATCAAATAGATTTTATTCGGGTATATTTAAGAACATCTTAGTATCCTCAGTTTGAAAAGAACGATCTATAGTTTTAACATTATTTTCGAGTGTCTTCGAGCCACAAACGTAGACTTTTAAATAAACCGAAACCCCAGTTTTGTGTCACCACAGTATGATCACTATTTTCCAGTGCCATACTTCAAGATAACAGTTGAAGTCTTTCCATAAGTGTGCCTCATTTATACCAATGAATCAAGATGTGAAAATTGTATGACCATATCGATCACCTTAAACGAAAAAACGCAAACATTGAAAAATGTATGTACTTTTTGTTTCTATTTGTATTACTTTACATTTTCTATAAAAAAGGAAATTAAAGAAATAAAATTTTGAAGGTGTTGAATCTACGGTTTTGAAGTCAAAACACATGGACCAAATAAAACATTTATTGTCAGCATTTTCGTCACTTGGCATGCGAAATAATTTACAACCACCAAGATCAAGGCGAATTTCATGTGTCGTTATGTGAAGACATACAAATCAATAATAAAACATGATACCGGTAACTTCACAATGTATTCAAAAAGTTTTATAGTGTGTCAAAATAAAGCTCTTCTATTAATCATAATTACGACTCTTTAAGTTTGTTACTGTTGAGATGTTACAGCACTGCACTTTAAGCAATTTGTCATATTATAATATATTTTCAGAATTAGTCATATGATTTCACAACCGCTTCATTCTTATAGTTGCATAATTTAAATTTCATAATGTGTGTATTTTTTATATAAAGATAAAGGGAAATATAGACGAAAGAAAAAAATTATAAATAACATTATCACATTATATTTTCTTTATAGAATAAAGTAATGTATAAAAATAAGTAATCAGTTTTCAGAATAGTATTCCCTTTCTTAATGTAATTGAAAAAATATAGGAATGTAGGAAAAATATCTAAAATATTCTTCAAAATTTATTATCCTGCTGAATTTAATTCTTCTCATTCCAAAGTAAACTATTTGAATTGTATTTTTAAACGTGCAATTTTTTTTTGCCCATTAACGATATCGGACGCTCAAAACAAAACCGTACTAGTAGCAGTGTGAAATATATTCTCTATGTAATTAGCATTATATTTTTGGAGGGAAATCTTCTTTTATCCAAAAAGCATTAAATATCTTTTTTTTTTTCAAAATGAACAATTATTTTATTGTTTCTTCTTTCCTATTATTAGAAATAACAATTTTTCGATTTATTCCCAAAAGTATAGAAACAAATTTTAGTTCATTGAAACCCTTTACTTGTGTCTGTTTTTTTTTTCTTTTCAGTATTTTTATATAAAAAAAGTGAGAAAGAATCTATTTTACTAATTCGGCGTTTTTCCTTTATTTTTTTCTTTCTTTCCAGATTAACCACAAATTAAATAAAACATATGATGAAAAAGGAAAACGGAACATAACATGAAAATAAAAAAAGGTCGGAAAAAGCTTTTATTCATAGAAAAAATAAACTTTTTTTTAAACTAACAATATAAGAATTTTCGGGTTTGTGATCGCTCACATTTTTGGTTATGTAAAGTTTTTTTAACAACACACCAATATTATAAAAATTAAAACCATCCCGATTCCTGCATCCAAATATAACAAAGATACAAATACAATTAAATACCTAAGCAAAAAATTGTTATAGGTGTAATCTAATAACAAAAATATTAAGAAGAATAATACAATTAAAATAGTACAATAGCATGTTATTAATTAAATCTCGATTTTTATGACGTTTAGAAACGAAGAGTGTAAAACTAGAATAACTTAAGCATCTGTAATGATTTCTTTGAATGTTGGGATATTTTAAAAAAAATGCGTTTTGTGTGTGTATAAACAATGAATACTCTCGAAAATGTGGGATATTTCAAAACTATTTCTGTTTAAAAAAAACACATTTTATCTGGTGTAATAGAAAATGTCTAACAGTCATTACTTTGCAGAAAAAAAGATAAAATGAAGGGAAAAAAAGAAAAAAACGATCATCACAAATATGGAATTATTCACACAATTACTATGGGATTACTATAATTACTTTGCATTGAGTGGATCTCGCAATACGCCTTCCATGTCTTTAAAAGTAAATTAAAAACTTATATAGAAAATTGAGGCAAGAAAAAAGGAGGCGTTGCAACTTTGCAACTTCTTGAAGAAGTGCGCTTAGCACAATGCCACGTTTAAACATTGAACAAGGATTTTGTTTCAGCTGCACAGTAAAAAGAAAAGATAATTATTACACTAAATTTAGTTTTATGAAATGACAAATGAAGTTTTAATATGCACTACTTTTATTCGCAGTACCCAATTAAGTGCATCACAAAGAGATTAGGATAAGAATTATAAAAAGAGTTATGCAGAATAGCAATATGTGATAATATCAAGACTTCATATCTCTGTAAACTTTTATGGTGACCACGCTCAAACTTTTTTAGCATATACAACTATACCTGAACATACGGTGTATATATTATTTACAAAGCCTTTTTTTTCTTTTAGTAATGATTTTTTTAATGATACAGTTAATAATGCATATATTTATTGTACGGAAGCCTCTGGGCAAAAGTAATACTCGTTTATTTTATCCGTGCTTGACCATTTATTTACACGTTGCATTGTTATTTTTTTTCTCATACATGCATCTTTCTGTTTTCTGAGTAAATCAATGGTCGATTAATACGTCAAATAGACCAAATATACGCGTTTTTAAGAGCTGCACGAATCGAGCCAAATTACACTCTGGAAAATAGTATAAATTTAATTACAACACAGACAATATTTTAATCGATTAAAAACACTCAGAGAAATTTTCATTTCGCAACATACTGTTAGTAAAACACTACTATGAGGGAATGAAGAAAACTACTTTTAAAAGACATCTGATCATACTTAATGTTTTTTATGTTAGTATTTATATTTTTGTATTCATTTATGACTATCATGTAATCTATAATTTTCTTTTAAAGTGCTCCTTAGCATACTTATTTGCATCAAGTTTTTAATAAAGTCGTATTAAAATATAAGGTACCCTGGGGTAATAACGCCAGGCGGGGTAATAACGCCGAGTGCTTATATTTTGCATAATTATGAAATAATCAGGTAAATGACACCCATGTGCTCTGCGCAAAAGGGTTTTGAGTCATATAAATCGCAAAAAACAGCTTCAAGTTAATTTGTTTCATTTTTAGGTCTTATTGTTTTTACAAGCAACTAAAATTAATGCTTGATCTAAAATTTGCGAGATACGTTTTGTGATGTGAAGACTTATCTTGTTATACGGAAATACTTTGTTAATTACATAAATTTGTAGTGCATTTCATGTACTTTTAAAATGTTGTTGAAGATTTTGGATATCTTCTCGAGATAATTTGTAATTTAAAATGTACTGCGCAATAACTATACCGGGGTAATAACGCCAATCCTTGACATTAAAACCCCGGTTGATTCCCTACAGTGGCCGAGATACATCCTAATTACTGATTCAAATAAACACAGTTAAAACTGTGCAATGTTTCTCATATTTCTATTTAAGCGGTCCTTTTTAAGCAAAAAGAAGCTCACGGTCTGATATTCTTTTGCCTCATCCCCCCTCCCTCACCACACCTTTATTTTACTTACACTTTCACAAAAAATTTAACATTTTCAATAGTTTAGAATGCAATTTGTCAATTTCTAAGTTTGTAGAGTTTGTATTTTTAGAATTGGGCTACCTACATGCAATTATTCCATCTTATTTCATAGTTGTGTCTGCATGGCGTTATTACCCATATAGGTGGGTAATAACGCCAAATAGCATTGGTCAAGAAAAAACGCCATTACATTTTATGAATACATATCTGTTAAATTATTTTATTTTATATAGATAGTCAATGAGTTGCTGCATCAGATCCTATATTTGTTTGAAAAATACAATCTAAAACTAAGCCGTGAAAATTGGTGTAACCTTAACGTGGCGTTATTACCCCAGGGTACCTTATATACATATTTCAAACACATGCATTCGAATATTACGAACGGTACAACTCTAAATCTGTTGATGCTTATTTACTTTTTAAGTAAAATTTTAAAGTAACGTACGAATACTTTTTACAAATTTTCAACATGTTCTATGAAGCGGTACGAAATTTCGTATGAATTTATCACCAGGGTACATTAAAACAAGTAGGTAAGTGTGATCGCAGATCGTAAAAAGGGATTATTATTTCTTCCAAAACAACATGTCTTTATTTAATTCATTCAAATTGTTAATTTATAATTGTTAAATTCTCACATAGATGTTACAGGGCTCCCAAACGGTCCGGTAAATGAATACCAATATTTTTTAATAGAAATTTTTATAGTAGATTTCTACAGAATTTATGCTAAAACTAACTTCCAAAGGCAATTTCTGCGCAATTTGGAATAAAAATATAAAACAAAAATCTTTTAAAGAAAATATTGATGTTCAGTTGGCGGACCATTTGGGAGCCCTGGTGGTAATACAAACGAATTTAATTTTAAAATAATTATAAAACGACATAATTTATTTTAATCAAATTAAAAATGCCAAAATGAAATTACTTAAATGAAATCCACACTCCATTTTTTTCTAAAAAAAATCGGAAATTATAAAAAATTAGTAGAGATGTAAAGAAAATTTTTAATTCCTAAAAATGAAAAAAAAACGAAATTTAAAATTCTGAATCATTAATAAATCGCAATAGTTTTTAAAATAGAAAGAAACTTGAATTCCAAAAAATATTATAAATGTCAGTGATTAAAAAATCCCCATATATAAACCCGTATAAATATATAAAAAATTGTAAAAAAAAAAAAAATAAAAAATAAAAAATAAATAAAAAACGAAATTTTTTGTAATTAAATACTTCTTAATATGGAAATTTCAAGTTTCAGAACCGCGGCATGAACTCAGAACCTTCTGTTTACAAGCTGTTTACTACCTTTTGTTTAAAAGATGCTTTACCTCCAAGTTATAATGCCGACACGAAAGTCGTTGAAATTAAGATTCTCTTTAAAAATTCAAATAGCAAAAGTGAACGGATGACACTGATAAAATTAATTTAATTTAAATAGTATACTTGTTTCAAAATTTTATGATTTGTTATGTGACACGAGCTATTTAACTGTAAGTACAAAAAAATTGATGTCTCTGACTTTTGTGTTGAAAACTTTGCAACGAAAATATCGTATGAATGAAAAAAAAATACCGATCAGATATTTTGTTTGTTAATACTAAATGAGATTCTAAGCTTCGGAATTATTTATTAATTAAATAGTAAATCTCAAACAATCAAACGAAAAAATGTGGAAAATGACATGGTGATTTAAAAAATGATTTATAGTCCAGAACTTCCTTAAAATTTCTAACATATGCGAAAGCATTTTAAATACTTAAATTTACAATAACAGAAATTTTAAGTTTTAAACACAAAATATCTATATAATTTAGTATTAAACGAATGAATTCTCAATAATTATGTTGCGATAGAATGATTTATAGTAAATTATTATACTTTTTTGCACTCGTGCAATCTTGCGCCAGCAATATTTTCCTCGTATGATAATTTGTCATCAAGAGATTGTAATCGCGGTAAATTTTATACGATTACATTCCAAACGTGATATTTTACACCACTTACCAACCCCTACACACATTCTTCTGAATAAAATTCTCACACGAAACTGAAAATGGTGGCCGCCATGTGGTATAACTTTGAGCACTTTTATCATCCATTTAATCTGAGTAACATGCTTTTCAAAATGTATTTTTCGTCTTTTTTAATCTACGAAAATTAAACCGAATATTATTTTTGGATAATAGTGCCAATCATATTAAGGGGTAAGTGTAACGAAGTTCTTGCTACATATAAGTACCCCTCCCCTCAGAAAATCAGTACTTATCTGTACTTTACTAAATTTCTGCATTCGCATTAGCTTCTCATTTCGCTAATTAATCCCTTAATTTAATTTAATACTACGTTTAATAGTTTAATTTTTCTTTCAAATCCCCAGACTAATATAATTTAAACTTAATAATTTTGAAGGCTTTATATAGAAAATAAAATTATAATTTCTTTTCCTCATGAATCTTTTTGCTTCGTTCAAATAATTCTTCTGTTACATAGCAACCACAACTGTTATTAAAAGAAAAACAAAAAGAACAAGCATAGCTAACTTTTTCCAACGGTTAAATTCCTTTTAACATCTGCAGTCTAGATATAATCCTGCCCTATTTTTGGCCTCTTTGGGCGTGTGCAATTTGCATCTATTTTCGGAAATAGTTTTTACTTTACTTCTTTCTCTTTCTCTTACAGCTGCATTACTCATTGCAATGTACATCTGGGTAAAGCAATCGTTTATTAGAAATTGTGCAAAGTATGTAATTTGTGTCTTGTATCTGCCCCACTCCCAGACGTTTAGAATTTTGGCAACCCCAAAAGTAACCGTTCCTTTGGAATATTCACATGCGGCCTAACCACAAAAATGCTATCGAACATAAATACGCTATCTACCATTACATTCGTCAAATCTGTGTAAAGTATCCTGCTCTCCCCCTCCTTCTCGGCGATGAGCAGTAAGTGACGAACACAACACATCACAATTTGTTATACACACCGGACGACGGACACAACATATCACAATTTGATACGCATCTCGGAACGACGAAGAATATAACACAGACCGAACACAGAGGTCAATTTTTGTCGACGCACTACCATAGGTGAGGTGAAGAAAGCGATCATTATCACAAACAGGTCGAGTTGGGGAGTGAATATACTTTCCGTATTATCGAAGCCACTGATTGAAATAGATGATCACTGGTCGAAACCTCGGGTCAGAAACAGCCGGTGAGACGGTTGCATCATATTCCGAAGATCTTCAGAGGAAAAAGTCAAGTGAGACAGATTTTCTTTCTCATAAGGATAAACGCATTGAGAGTCACTTCTTCACATGAGTGAGGTTGCAGGGGGGAAGGATGTTGAAATCATGAAGCTAGTCATTCCGCATTTGGAAAAAATGTGTCCAGTGATAATAAGAGTTGCTTGCTCATTGCTGAAGAAATTTTTAAATCATCGCCGGAACATGCGTAAATTTTGTGACATTTGACTCCCTGAATTCGTTTTTTTTTCTAAGTAGGAGAAAAAACAGCGCATTTAAATTCGATAACATTTTTGTGGTTAGGTCGCATGTGAATCTTCCAGAAGAATGGTTACACTTGTGGTTGCCAAAATTCTAAACGTCTGGGAACGGGGCAGATACAAGATACAAATTATATACTTTGCACAATTTCTAACAAAGTATCGCATTACTCAGAGTCCATTGCGATGCGTAATGCAACTGTACCTTTTCAACAATTTTGATTATTTTTAAAAAGTGTGACTCAAATTGTGAACTCATTTCATTTCAGTGTGAAAGAAACAACATTTAAAAAAATTAACTGCCTATTTAATTATTATATTTTAAAATAAAAAAAAAACATGAATTGTATAAATCTCTACTACTTTTTTAAATATTAATATTTTTCCCTAATTATTACACAAGAATGCGAATGGATTTTTAGATAAATCGAATATTATATTTAATATATTTTTTTACTGATATATATGGAGTAAAAAGATGAAATCAAACACAACCTCCTTCTTTTTAAGTAACCCACTTTTATGTTAAAAAAAGTAACAAAAAACCTGAAAGCTGATTCCATGCTTAGATTTATTAGATATATTATAAAAAAGATGTATAAAACTTTTAAATTTCTATATCAAATACAAAAAAAGCCCTAGCATTTTTAAAATTTAAAAGTGAAGAAAATAAGAAAATGGAGAAAAAGACGTTTAAAATTTTCATTTGTGTGGGGAATTGCGCTGGTTGTATTAACAAGATTTACACTATCTCGCGGTATAATTTTTCTATAGATAAAAATGTGGTGTCATAATATTTTCAATTAAATTTGCTTTTATTTAATATAAAAATAAACATTTTGGCTAATTTTGACTTAAACTGTTTCCTTAAAAGTACTGTACTAATGATCAAAAGAAAGGGAAAAGTACCATATACGGAAGACACATTTTTGAGTCAGCCCGTATTCCCACTATTATTCGAGCTCTGCATAATGACAACGACTAGAAAATCTGAAGAATCGAATCTGTGACTAACAAAAACGACACTCTTTTCATGATGTAGGTTTGTGAAAAGTCATTTCTTTGAGTACTAAGACTGAGTTCTGACTCAAATAAGCTCAAGGTTCTTGTAGGGGAATATTTTTCAACATTTCTGTGGTCCTTTAGGACTAAATACCTATAATTTATAAAAGTTTTCTCAGTCTTATTTTTTTTTTATTTTCAATAAGTCAAAGAACTTTTTTATAAAATACTGTTGTGTAAATTCATGGGATCGTACAAACACTTAATAGTATCAAAATAAACGATTAAAATAGAAGTAGCATAATTTCATACTTCGAAGTTACCTTTTTTTATCAAAATAAAAATATTTTTTAAATGTTCTTTTCACAGAATATGTTCTCTTTCAACAACGCAATTAACCTTGAGCACTCTTTCCTCTTTAGTTAAATTGCAGTGATTATGCCTGCAATTATGTTGTTTTCAAACACAATTTAAAAAACCCTATTTCAAAGACAAAAGAAGCTAATTTAGTTTCATTCTTCTTTGCATTGTTGTTCTGTGCTTTAATATATCATTTTGAAATAAGATGTTACATTGCTTTGTTAATGTTTTCGCACGTTTCGTTTCTTTACTCTTAGAATCACAAGCGACTTCCAATAAATTGCACAAATATTAAAGATTTTTTTAGTAATGACATTTATAATGTCATGGAATTTCTCACTCTTTAATTAGACACGCAAGGTGCCCTATTTTATGAAATTCATAAGGTGTTAATAAGAACATTTTTAATTGCAGGGATATTTCAAATGTTATTTATAATATTAGAATTCGTTTAATTAAAAATATTGATTTTGGTGTAAGTTATTCAATTGCAAATTTTAGATCACCCGTGTTAATAATTTATATTTAGAAACAATTTTCTGGTATCTATAAATTAAAATTAAAGGTAGTGGGCTTATAAGGGCTATTTTTTGCCCATCAATTATCCGAAAAAAAGAGCTTCGAATTCCGATAATTGTTCAGTGGCTTTGCATAGTTAAAAACAGGCATTTTTGTTTAGTATAAGCTTTACATGATAAATAAAATGGTAAGTCAATGAAATTACAGCTCCAAAATAGAGTGTTTTGGCTTTTTTTAACATTTTTGTCTTTTTTTTTGCGTCTTTGAGTTAATTTTTTTATGAAGCGCTCGGTGAACCCAATTAATTTTGACATGCAATGATACTACCTCTTATAAGCTTTCATAGGGGCATTATTTTCTTTGGGTTCAGTGTGTGCTTCTACCTTTTAAAGAAAAAAATATATCATCCGGGAGAATCAAATTCACTGTTATCGGAGCGCGTTCAGATTTGTTTTTTCGTACTCAAAAAATATTTATGTTGTTGAGAGGTCAATGTTGTTTTCTGAAACTATGTTTGTAAATATTTATTAAAAAATTACTAATAAATAATGCTTGGATGCCAGTGTCATTGAGTTGTAAAGCCTGGCAGAAAAAATTTCGTATCTGTTCTAACAAAAAAGTTATATCGATACTTAGATGTTCGAAAAACTGCGATCTACAGAGTTGTCCTATGTATAAAACAGTAGAAATAAGGCAAAAACACCTTTAGGTGGAACTAATTGGAACAGAAATGATTCTTCTTGTAAATAGCAGGTAACATGCTTCTAATCAACATACTAAAAATATACAGTCGTACTGTTTCGCAAAATGCGTATTTTGGCTGCCATCTTGAAAAAATGCGAAATTTTTTTAAAAATCGAAAACAGCCATATTGGGTATCATATTAAAGGAAATTTTGAGCTGATAAAGAATATGATATTTGTTTTTAAAAGTAAAAGTAAATAAAAATGTTATGGCAAAAAAATGAAGGATTTAGGATTTTTGAAAAACATGGTTTTATTCAAAATATTCAAAATAAGTACACAAGAAAAGGGATTTTATCTATAAAATCATATTTATGTAACCAAATTTAAATAACCTCTGAAGCACGCGAATATGCTTTACCTTTTAACATATGCGGTATTGAATTTTCAGCATAAACTGTCTGTAGTGCTTCCTCTACGCCTGATCCCGCCATCAATCCTCCAATAGTTCCAAGAAAGAACATCAGTGTATGAAAACCACCAAGCCGGATTATCAAACTCTCTCTTGTGATCAGTGCATTTAATTTCCATTATCAGCGCCTTTATAAACAAGCATTGATCGAAGGTTACAATCGGAGTTTCTACATTTAGTCTTTTTGCTTCATTACTGGTGAACATAAATGTAGTGTATACACCGCTGTAAAAAATTTTATTTAGATCAATCAATATCAGAAACTTAGTAACTGTTGTAACACTGTGTTCACATTCTAAAGCAGTTTGCATTTATTTTAACCATCCTGGTTGAGGCGTTTTAAATTACTTACTGGTAATCCGAAGAACATCAAAATGATTAATTTGCATTCGTACATAGAATAATTCTTCAAAATTCAATTTATTCATCGCTATTTAACTAGGAGATTGAAAGTAGAAAAGAGGATTTTTTTTAATAATGTCATGTGCTAGAGAGCGAGACTTGAGTCGTTTTATTGTGTCTGTGAGCAATAAAGAGTTATTGATAAATGCTCCTGGTGAACACATAATAACTCCCCTCTCGTGAAAGATGTTATGGCCATCTATTGTTGCTATATTATGATCGACATTGTCAGCTACCGATTGCGAAAAGTGACCTGAATGTACAATGTTTTAGTTACTTTCATTCATTACAGAAGAGTGTATATATTTCTGTGTTTCATCATAAGACACACTGAATCCTAGACTAAAAAGTTCATCAATTAGGAAACGAGATCCAAAATCTCTGTGAATCTGAATGCCTTACAGCAAGAGGAATCGGATATTAGAGAACGAGGCCTGCATGCTTTCATTACAGCTTGGCCTATTGAAATCTGATTCAGATCATTGCGTTTACAACCAATTAGGATATTTTAAAAAGTTTATAAAACAGGGGGTAAATATGTCTTATTTTCTTCAATGGATCCTGTATCTAATGAACTAGGATAAAAGTCCCTATTTTCGTACAGCAAATTTATTTCTGCTCTAATCAATTTTGCTACAGATTCTATTAATCAAAATTTTTCTTCATCGGGATCATGAAGTTGTTTCTGCTTATGATAACCCAGTATTGTTGTTTGATACTTTTTATCCAAACGTTATCATGTCACTTTTCCTATCTGTTCACTGTAAAAAAAATCTGTAACCTTAGTAATCTAAATTAACCGAAATCTCTTATGCTTACTAAAATTTTATGTGTACACTGTACAAGAAAATGATGTCAATCTACAAAACTTGTAACCAAAACTAAAACCATCTGTAACTTTACAAAAGAATTTACTAAAATTTTGGTAACTTTACTAAAATTTTATCTATAATGCTCGTTATCGTCACTTAAAAAGTTCTTGGAATACGATTTCCCAGAAAAATTCTGAGTAACCTTAAAATTTGTTTGATTCAAAGTGCAAATCTGTATCTGTTACATGAATTTTTATTGTTGCCGTTACATAAAAAGTTCTTGGAATACAATTCTACTAGAAAAATTTTTGTAAGTTTCCAAATTTTTTTTTACAGTGTACTTGATATTACAATGTTGTCTCCGAACCTGCCTAGCGATTTTTTATTCAAATGTCTAGAAGTGTAAGACTCGCTTCCCTCTGATGAAAAACTACGCATTTTTTCGACTATGTCATTGACAGATATTGGCTTTTTACCATTTTTTTGAAACCACTCACATGCCTTTTCAAAAGCATCAGAGTTCTCAGTGTCAGTCGGACGTTCTACTGCTGCGGGCAATCCTCCACTGCTAACTTCAGATGTGTATTTCACAGGAATGGGTTTTCCGTTCCTAAAACTGATACTACACACTTGGTGACTTTGAACTTCTGCAGCAGGTAAATCTATGACTGAAAGCAACCTTGTGTGTACATTTGCTACCCATAAATCTTTTCTAGCACAACATACTTTCAAAACTGCAGCGCGAAACTGGAAAGTACGCACAGGAAAGACTGCTCCTTTTTTACGGTTCTGATGATCCGTAATAATCTGACCGCAGAATAAACAATTATCTTTGAAATTAAAGGATCCAATACTTTACGTAGCGTTATTGAGCTGGTTAAAATAGTTTTTGACGTATAAAAACACAGCAAATTTTAGAACAATTTGCTGTTCTAAAAATTTATTTGCACGAGTTTTTTTCTTTTTGTAATAATTAACATTTAGAATAAAGATTAAAGTGTATCGTCTTACTTATGATTCTTATTTTAGTAGAGTCAATTTTATAGTATGCCATTAGAATTATAGAGCTCTGGGGATTAACATTAATATGGTATAAACAGTTCCGATCCTTCGGAAATTTGGAGATAAGAGCATTTTGATATCTTATATTTCGTACTGAATAAATTATTTAAAAAATGTAAAAGTTGATCAATATTTATGTGTCAGTTTTGTAATAACAATTAGTGTTGCAGTGGGAGTTGCCATATAACAGTATCAGGTGTAGGTGTAATGCAATGCAACAAAGTTACATTTAACTATGGAGTAATGTAAATATCATTTTCCAGAACTCCCCGCTAGCTAACCTTTACAAACATTTTTTTTAAAACAATATCAAACTTTTTTTAAGCATTAAATTTCCTGTAATTTGATATCCCACATGATTATTTAACACTTCACATCATGTTTTTCAAAAATCCGAAACCTTTCATTTTTTGCCATATTTTTTTTATTTACTTCTACTTTTAAAAACAAATATCCTAGTCTTTATCAGCTTACAATTTCCTTTAATATGGTACCTTACATGGTTGTTTTCGATTTTTAAAAATTTCTCGCATTTTTTTTCAAAATGGCCGCCAAAAAACGCATTTTGCACAACAGTACGAATGTATATTTTTAGTATGTTCTTTAGGAGCGTGTTACCTGTATATCATATTCTTTATCAGCTCAAAATTTCCTTTAATATGTTACCTCAAATGGCTGTTTTCGTTTGTTTGTTTTTTCGCATTTTTTCAAGATTGCCGCCAAAAAACGCATTTTGCGCAACAGTATGAATGTATATTTTTTGTATGTTCATTAGGAGCATGTTACCTGCCATTTGCAACAGGAATTGTTTCCGTTCCAATTAGTTCCACCTCTAACGCTATTTCTACTGTACTAGTAGTGCTCTATACAGTATGTATTTCGTGATCTTCAGGCTCGAAATACTTCTGTTTTTTCTTGTGATATAAAAATAAGAGATTATGTGTTAACAATTATTGCCGACGAGACCACAAATAAGAAAACTAATATACATCTATGAATATCTCATTGTCAGTATCGTAACACTTGTTGTACAAAATGTAAATGTAAGAACTACCTCGTTATTGCAGCAAAAGATGTTGAAAATCAAGTCTTTATAGAAACTAGAATCTGTATTTCGTTGGGAAAACGATGCTGTAAAATTCATATTTCTTGATCGGTCTTCAGTAAATGGGCTCTGCAAGATTTACTCTCTGTATATGAGAATACATCGATGTATGAAATATATATTGAAAGTATTTAAAACAATATCAGAAATGTACAAAGCAGAATACATCGATTTTGATACACGAGACACTTTACCGAAATTGATTATTATTCTCTAATGGGTATATCTATGTACCATTTTAGCTATATTTTTAAACTAGTAAAGTTCAAAATACATTCTTCAAAAAAGAGATAATTTCATACTTGCTTTGCAGTGCTACTTGTAAAACTTAGAACTGGTCTCTCTGGTGGTGTTCTTTCCAAATTATTCAATATAAGAAAAATAACATCTTCCTTAAATATGCAAAACAGACATTGATTAAGATCTTTGTCCCATAACACCTTGGAATGGAACCCATCAACAGAACACAGGTTATTGAAAAATATACGAGGCCTTTAGCAGGAAGCTTATTTATTCCGGATGACGAGAATACTGTAATGATTATTTTTGATAACACGTACGTTTATATCCAGAAAAGTGCGAACTAATCCTTGCAGAGAAATTCATTCTGGTTATACAGAGGAAGATTTTTCGTTAAGCGTACGGTATTCTTCACTACTTCAAATTATATTGTGGATGTCTTCGGTGCTTACTTCGTGGATTCAAAGAACAATTACGGTAACATACTTACACATATATTAAAAAATACAGGGTGGTAATAAAAAAACTTTGCCGATAGATGGAGCTCTAGCGGTTGATACAGTTTATCCAAACGTTATCGTGTCACTTTTCCTATCTCTACTTGATATTATAATGTTGTCTCCAAACCTGTCTAGCAATTTTTTATTCAAATGTCTAGAAGTGTAAGATTCGCTTCCCTCTGATGAAAAACTACGCATTTTTTCGACTATGTCATTGACAGATATTGGCTTTTTACCATTTTTTTGAAACCACTCACATGCCTTTTCAAAAGCATCAGAGTTCTCAGTGTCAGTCGGACGTTCTACTGCTGCGGGCAATCCTCCACTGCTAACTTCAGATGTGTATTTCACAGGAATGGGTTTTCCGTTCCTAAAACTGACACTACACACTTGGTGACTTTGAACATCTGCAGCAGGTAAATGTATGACTGAAAGCAACCTTGTGTGTACATTTGCTACCCATAAATCTTTTTTAGCACAACATACTTTCAAACCTGCAGCGCGAAACTGGAAAGTACGCACAGGAAAGACTGCTCCTTTTTTACGGTTCTGATGATCCGTAATAATCTGACCGCAGAATAAACAATTATCTTTGAAATTAAAGGATCCAATTATTTACGTAGCGTTATTGAGCTGGTTAAAATAGTTTTTGACGTATAAAAACACAGCAAATTTTAGAACAATTTGCTGTTCTAAAAATTTATTTGGACGAGTTTTTTTCTTTTTTGTAATAATTAACATTTATTATAAAGATTAAAGTGTATCGTCTAACTTATGATTCTTATTTTAGTAGAGTCAAATTTATAGTATGCCATTAGAATTATAGAGCTCCGTAGATTAACATTAATATGGTATAAACAGTTCCGATCCTTCGGAAATTTCTAGATAAGAGCATTTTGATATCTTATATTTCGTACTGAATAAATTTTTTAAAAAATATAAAAGTTGATCAATATTTATGTGTCAGTTTTGTAATAACAATTAGTGTTGCAGTGGGAGTTGCCATATAACAGTATCAGGTGTAGGTGTAATGCAATGCAACAAAGTTATATTTAACTATGGAGTAATGTAAATATCATTTTCTAAAACTCCCCGCTAGCTAACCTTTACAAACATTTTTTTTTAAAACAATATCAAACTTTTTTTAAGCATTAAATTTCCTGTAATTTGATATCCCACATGATTATTTAACACTTCACATCATGTTTTTAAAAAATCCGAAACCTTTCATTTTTTGCCATATTTTTTTTATTTACTTCTACTTTTAAAAACAAATATCCTAGTCTTTATCAGCTTAAAATTTCCTTTAATATGGTACCTTACATGGTTGTTTTGATTTTTAAAAATTTCTCGCATTTTCTTTCAAAATGGCCGCCAAAAAACGCATTTTGCACAACAGTACGAATGTATATTTTTAGTATGTTCTTTAGGAGCGTGTTACCTGCATATCATATTCTTTATCAGCTCAAAATTTCCTTTAATATGTTACCTCAAATGGCTGTTTTCGTTTGTTTGTTTTTTCGCATTTTTTCAAGATTGCCGCCAAAAAACGCATTTTGCGCAACAGTATGAATGTATATTTTTTGTATGTTCATTAGGAGCATGTTACCTGCCATTTGCAACAGGAATTGTTTCCGTTCCAATTAGTTCCACCTCTAACGCTATTTCTACTGTACTAGTAGTGCTCTATACAGTATGTATTTCGTGATCTTCAGGCTCGAAATACTTCTGTTTTTTCTTGTGATATAAAAATAAGAGATTATGTGTTAACAATTATTGCCGACGAGACCACAAATAAGAAAACTAATATACATCTATGAATATCTCATTGTCAGTATCGTAACACTTGTTGTACAATATGTAAATGTAAGAACTACCTCGTTATTGCAGCAAAAGATGTTGAAAATCAAGTCTTTATAGAAACTAGAATCTGTATTTCGTTGGGAAAACGATGCTGTAAAATTCATATTTCTTGATCGGTCTTCAGTAAATGGGCTCTGCAAGATTTACTCTCTGTATATGAGAATACATCGATGTATGAAATATATATTGAAAGTATTTAAAACAATATCAGAAATGTACAAAGCAGAAGACATCGATTTTGATACACGAGACACTTTACCGAAATTGATTATTATTCTCTAATGGGTATATCTATGTACCATTTTAGCTATATTTTTAAACTAGTAAAGTTCAAAATACGTTCCTCAAAAAAGAGATAATTTCATACTTGCTTTGCAGTGCTACTTGTAAAACTTAGAACTGGTCTCTCTGGTGGTGTTCTTTCCAAATTATTCAATATAAGAAAAATAACATCTTCCTTAAATATGCAAAACAGACATTGATTAAGATCTTTGTCCCATAACACCTTGGAATGGAACCCATCAACAGAACACAGGTTATTGAAAAATATACGAGGCCTTTAGCAGGAAGCTTATTTATTCCGGATGACGAGAATACTGTAATGATTATTTCTGATAACACGTAAGTTTATATCCAGAAAAGTGCGAACTAATCCTTGCAGAGAAATTCATTCTGGTTATACAGAGGAAGATTTTTCGTTAAGCGTACGGTATTCTTCACTACTTCAAATTATATTGTGGATGTCTTCGGTGCTTACTTCGCGGATTCAAAGAACAATTACGGTAACATACTTACACATATATTAAAAAATACAGGGTGGTAATAAAAAAAACTTTGCCGATAGATGGAGCTCTAGCGGTTGATACAGTTTATCCAAACGTTATCATGTCACTTTTCCTATCTCTACTTGATATTATAATGTTGTCTCCAAACCTGTCTAGCAATTTTTTATTCAAATGTCTAGAAGTGTAAGACTCGCTTCCCTCTGATGAAAAACTACGAATTTTTTCGACTATGTCATTGACAGATATTGGCTTTTTACCATTTTTTTGAAACCACTCACATGCCTTTTCAAAAGCATCAGAGTTCTCAGTGTCAGTCGGACGTTCTACTGCTGCGGGCAATCCTCCACTGCTAACTTCAGATGTGTATTTCACAGGAATGGGTTTTCCGTTCCTAAAACTGATACTACACACTTGGTGACTTTGAACATCTGCAGCAGGTAAATGTATGACTGAAAGCAACCTTGTGTGTACATTTGCTACCCATAAATCTTTTTTAGCACAACATACTTTCAAACCTGCAGCGCGAAACTGGAAAGTACGCACAGGAAAGACTGCTCCTTTTTTACGGTTCTGATGATCCGTAATAATCTGACCGCAGAATAAACAATTATCTTTGAAATTAAAGGATCCAATTATTTACGTAGCGTTATTGAGCTGGTTAAAATAGTTTTTGACGTATAAAAACACAGCAAATTTTAGAACAATTTGCTGTTCTAAAAATTTATTTGGACGAGTTTTTTTCTTTTTTGTAATAATTAACATTTATTATAAAGATTAAAGTGTATCATCTAACTTATGATTCTTATTTTAGTAGAGTCAAATTTATAGTATGCCATTAGAATTATAGAGCTCCGTAGATTAACATTAATATGGTATAAACAGTTCCGATCCTTCGGAAATTTCTAGATAAGAGCATTTTGATATCTTATATTTCGTACTGAATAAATTTTTTAAAAAATATAAAAGTTGATCAATATTTATGTGTCAGTTTTGTAATAACAATTAGTGTTGCAGTGGGAGTTGCCATATAACAGTATCAGGTGTAGGTGTAATGCAATGCAACAAAGTTACATTTAACTATGGAGTAATGTAAATATCATTTTCTAAAACTCCCCGCTAGCTAACCTTTACAAACATTTTTTTTTAAAACAATATCAAACTTTTTTTAAGCATTAAATTTCCTGTAATTTGATATCCCACATGATTATTTAACACTTCACATCATGTTTTTCAAAAATCCGAAACCTTTCATTTTTTGCCATATTTTTTTTATTTACTTCTACTTTTAAAAACAAATATCCTAGTCTTTATCAGCTTAAAATTTCCTTTAATATGGTACCTTACATGGCTGTTTTCGATTTTTAAAAATTTCTCGCATTTTTTTTTCAAGATGGCCGCAAAAAACGCATTTTGCGCAACAGTACGAATGTATATTTTTAGTATGTTCGTTAGGAGCGTGTTACCTGCATATCATATTCTTTATCAGCTCAAAATTTCCTTTAATATGATACCTCAAATGGCTGTTTTCGTTTGTTTTTTTTTCGCATTTTTTCAAGATTGCCGCCAAAAAACGCATTTTGCGCAACAGTATGAATGTATATATTTTGTATGTTCATTAGGAGCATGTTACCTGCCATTTGCAACAGGAATTGTTTCCGTTCCAATTAGTTCCACCTCTAACGCTATTTCTACTGTACTAGTAGTGCTCTATACAGTATGTATTTCGTGATCTTCAGGCTCGAAATACTTCTGTTTTTTCTTGTGATATAAAAATAAGAGATTATGTGTTAACAATTATTGCCGACGAGACCACAAATAAGAAAACTAATATACATCTATGAATATCTCATTGTCAGTATCGTAACACTTGTTGTACAAAATGTAAATGTAAGAACTACCTCGTTATTGCAGCAAAAGATGTTGAAAATCAAGTCTTTATAGAAACTAGAATCTGTATTTCGTTGGGAAAACGATGCTGTAAAATTCATATTTCTTGATCGGTCTTCAGTAAATGGGCTCTGCAAGATTTACTCTCTGTATATGAGAATACATCGATGTATGAAATATATATTGAAAGTATTTAAAACAATATCAGAAATGTACAAAGCAGAAGACATCGATTTTGATACACGAGACACTTTACCGAAATTGATTATTATTCTCTAATGGGTATATCTATGTACCATTTTAGCTATATTTTTAAACTAGTAAAGTTCAAAATACATTCCTCAAAAAAGAGATAATTTCATACTTGCTTTGCAGTGCTACTTGTAAAACTTAGAACTGGTCTCTCTGGTGGTGTTCTTTCCAAATTATTCAATATAAGAAAAATAACATCTTCCTTAAATATGCAAAACAGACATTGATTAAGATCTTTGTCCCATAACACCTTGGAATGGAACCCATCAACAGAACACAGGTTATTGAAAAATATACGAGGCCTTTAGCAGGAAGCTTATTTATTCCGGATGACGAGAATACTGTAATGATTATTTTTGATAACACGTACGTTTATATCCAGAAAAGTGCGAACTAATCCTTGCAGAGAAATTCATTCTGGTTATACAGAGGAAGATTTTTCGTTAAACGTACGGTATTCTTCACTACTTCAAATTATATTGTGGATGTCTTCGGTGCTTACTTCGTGGATTCAAAGAACAATTACGGTAACATACTTACACATATATTAAAAAATACAGGGTGGTAATAAAAAAACTTTGCCGATAGATGGAGCTCTAGCGGTTGATACAGTTTATCCAAACGTTATCATGTCACTTTTCCTATCTCTACTTGATATTATAATGTTGTCTCCAAACCTGTCTAGCAATTTTTTATTCAAATGTCTAGAAGTGTAAGATTCGCTTCCCTCTGATGAAAAACTACGCATTTTTTCGACTATGTCATTGACAGATATTGGCTTTTTACCATTTTTTTGAAACCACTCACATGCCTTTTCAAAAGCATCAGAGTTCTCAGTGTCAGTCGGACGTTCTACTGCTGCGGGCAATCCTCCACTGCTAACTTCAGATGTGTATTTCACAGGAATGGGTTTTCCGTTCCTAAAACTGACACTACACACTTGGTGACTTTGAACATCTGCAGCAGGTAAATGTATGACTGAAAGCAACCTTGTGTGTACATTTGCTACCCATAAATCTTTTTTAGCACAACATACTTTCAAACCTGCAGCGCGAAACTGGAAAGTACGCACAGGAAAGACTGCTCCTTTTTTACGGTTCTGATGATCCGTAATAATCTGACCGCAGAATAAACAATTATCTTTGAAATTAAAGGATCCAATTATTTACGTAGCGTTATTGAGCTGGTTAAAATAGTTTTTGACGTATAAAAACACAGCAAATTTTAGAACAATTTGCTGTTCTAAAAATTTATTTGGACGAGTTTTTTTCTTTTTTGTAATAATTAACATTTATTATAAAGATTAAAGTGTATCGTCTAACTTATGATTCTTATTTTAGTAGAGTCAAATTTATAGTATGCCATTAGAATTATAGAGCTCCGTAGATTAACATTAATATGGTATAAACAGTTCCGATCCTTCGGAAATTTCTAGATAAGAGCATTTTGATATCTTATATTTCGTACTGAATAAATTTTTTAAAAAATATATAAGTTGATCAATATTTATGTGTCAGTTTTGTAATAACAATTAGTGTTGCAGTGGGAGTTGCCATATAACAGTATCAGGTGTAGGTGTAATGCAATGCAACAAAGTTATATTTAACTATGGAGTAATGTAAATATCATTTTCTAAAACTCCCCGCTAGCTAACCTTTACAAACATTTTTTTTAAAACAATATCAAACTTTTTTTAAGCATTAAATTTCCTGTAATTTGATATCCCACATGATTATTTAACACTTCACATCATGTTTTTAAAAAATCCGAAACCTTTCATTTTTTGCCATATTTTTTTTATTTACTTCTACTTTTAAAAACAAATATCCTAGTCTTTATCAGCTTAAAATTTCCTTTAATATGGTACCTTACATGGTTGTTTTGATTTTTAAAAATTTCTCGCATTTTTTTTCAAAATGGCCGCCAAAAAACGCATTTTGCACAACAGTACGAATGTATATTTTTAGTATGTTCTTTAGGAGCGTGTTACCTGCATATCATATTCTTTATCAGCTCAAAATTTCCTTTAATATGTTACCTCAAATGGCTGTTTTCGTTTGTTTGTTTTTTCGCATTTTTTCAAGATTGCCGCCAAAAAACGCATTTTGCGCAACAGTATGAATGTATATTTTTTGTATGTTCATTAGGAGCATGTTACCTGCCATTTGCAACAGGAATTGTTTCCGTTCCAATTAGTTCCACCTCTAACGCTATTTCTACTGTACTAGTAGTGCTCTATACAGTATGTATTTCGTGATCTTCAGGCTCGAAATACTTCTGTTTTTTCTTGTGATATAAAAATAAGAGATTATGTGTTAACAATTATTGCCGACGAGACCACAAATAAGAAAACTAATATACATCTATGAATATCTCATTGTCAGTATCGTAACACTTGTTGTACAATATGTAAATGTAAGAACTACCTCGTTATTGCAGCAAAAGATGTTGAAAATCAAGTCTTTATAGAAACTAGAATCTGTATTTCGTTGGGAAAACGATGCTGTAAAATTCATATTTCTTGATCGGTCTTCAGTAAATGGGCTCTGCAAGATTTACTCTCTGTATATGAGAATACATCGATGTATGAAATATATATTGAAAGTATTTAAAACAATATCAGAAATGTACAAAGCAGAAGACATCGATTTTGATACACGAGACACTTTACCGAAATTGATTATTATTCTCTAATGGGTATATCTATGTACCATTTTAGCTATATTTTTAAACTAGTAAAGTTCAAAATACGTTCCTCAAAAAAGAGATAATTTCATACTTGCTTTGCAGTGCTACTTGTAAAACTTAGAACTGGTCTCTCTGGTGGTGTTCTTTCCAAATTATTCAATATAAGAAAAATAACATCTTCCTTAAATATGCAAAACAGACATTGATTAAGATCTTTGTCCCATAACACCTTGGAATGGAACCCATCAACAGAACACAGGTTATTGAAAAATATACGAGGCCTTTAGCAGGAAGCTTATTTATTCCGGATGACGAGAATACTGTAATGATTATTTCTGATAACACGTAAGTTTATATCCAGAAAAGTGCGAACTAATCCTTGCAGAGAAATTCATTCTGGTTATACAGAGGAAGATTTTTCGTTAAGCGTACGGTATTCTTCACTACTTCAAATTATATTGTGGATGTCTTCGGTGCTTACTTCGCGGATTCAAAGAACAATTACGGTAACATACTTACACATATATTAAAAAATACAGGGTGGTAATAAAAAAAACTTTGCCGATAGATGGAGCTCTAGCGGTTGATACAGTTTATCCAAACGTTATCATGTCACTTTTCCTATCTCTACTTGATATTATAATGTTGTCTCCAAACCTGTCTAGCAATTTTTTATTCAAATGTCTAGAAGTGTAAGACTCGCTTCCCTCTGATGAAAAACTACGAATTTTTTCGACTATGTCATTGACAGATATTGGCTTTTTACCATTTTTTTGAAACCACTCACATGCCTTTTCAAAAGCATCAGAGTTCTCAGTGTCAGTCGGACGTTCTACTGCTGCGGGCAATCCTCCACTGCTAACTTCAGATGTGTATTTCACAGGAATGGGTTTTCCGTTCCTAAAACTGATACTACACACTTGGTGACTTTGAACATCTGCAGCAGGTAAATGTATGACTGAAAGCAACCTTGTGTGTACATTTGCTACCCATAAATCTTTTTTAGCACAACATACTTTCAAACCTGCAGCGCGAAACTGGAAAGTACGCACAGGAAAGACTGCTCCTTTTTTACGGTTCTGATGATCCGTAATAATCTGACCGCAGAATAAACAATTATCTTTGAAATTAAAGGATCCAATTATTTACGTAGCGTTATTGAGCTGGTTAAAATAGTTTTTGACGTATAAAAACACAGCAAATTTTAGAACAATTTGCTGTTCTAAAAATTTATTTGGACGAGTTTTTTTCTTTTTTGTAATAATTAACATTTATTATAAAGATTAAAGTGTATCATCTAACTTATGATTCTTATTTTAGTAGAGTCAAATTTATAGTATGCCATTAGAATTATAGAGCTCCGTAGATTAACATTAATATGGTATAAACAGTTCCGATCCTTCGGAAATTTCTAGATAAGAGCATTTTGATATCTTATATTTCGTACTGAATAAATTTTTTAAAAAATATAAAAGTTGATCAATATTTATGTGTCAGTTTTGTAATAACAATTAGTGTTGCAGTGGGAGTTGCCATATAACAGTATCAGGTGTAGGTGTAATGCAATGCAACAAAGTTACATTTAACTATGGAGTAATGTAAATATCATTTTCTAAAACTCCCCGCTAGCTAACCTTTACAAACATTTTTTTTTAAAACAATATCAAACTTTTTTTAAGCATTAAATTTCTTGTAATTTGATATCCCACATGATTATTTAACACTTCACATCATGTTTTTCAAAAATCCGAAACCTTTCATTTTTTGCCATATTTTTTTTATTTACTTCTACTTTTAAAAACAAATATCCTAGTCTTTATCAGCTTAAAATTTCCTTTAATATGGTACCTTACATGGCTGTTTTCGATTTTTAAAAATTTCTCGCATTTTTTTTTCAAGATGGCCGCAAAAAACGCATTTTGCGCAACAGTACGAATGTATATTTTTAGTATGTTCGTTAGGAGCGTGTTACCTGCATATCATATTCTTTATCAGCTCAAAATTTCCTTTAATATGATACCTCAAATGGCTGTTTTCGTTTGTTTTTTTTTCGCATTTTTTCAAGATTGCCGCCAAAAAACGCATTTTGCGCAACAGTATGAATGTATATATTTTGTATGTTCATTAGGAGCATGTTACCTGCCATTTGCAACAGGAATTGTTTCCGTTCCAATTAGTTCCACCTCTAACGCTATTTCTACTGTACTAGTAGTGCTCTATACAGTATGTATTTCGTGATCTTCAGGCTCGAAATACTTCTGTTTTTTCTTGTGATATAAAAATAAGAGATTATGTGTTAACAATTATTGCCGACGAGACCACAAATAAGAAAACTAATATACATCTATGAATATCTCATTGTCAGTATCGTAACACTTGTTGTACAAAATGTAAATGTAAGAACTACCTCGTTATTGCAGCAAAAGATGTTGAAAATCAAGTCTTTATAGAAACTAGAATCTGTATTTCGTTGGGAAAACGATGCTGTAAAATTCATATTTCTTGATCGGTCTTCAGTAAATGGGCTCTGCAAGATTTACTCTCTGTATATGAGAATACATCAATGTATGAAATATATATTGAAAGTATTTAAAACAATATCAGAAATGTACAAAGCAGAAGACATCGATTTTGATACACGAGACACTTTACCGAAATTGATTATTATTCTCTAATGGGTATATCTATGTACCATTTTAGCTATATTTTTAAACTAGTAAAGTTCAAAATACATTCCTCAAAAAAGAGATAATTTCATACTTGCTTTGCAGTGCTACTTGTAAAACTTAGAACTGGTCTCTCTGGTGGTGTTCTTTCCAAATTATTCAATATAAGAAAAATAACATCTTCCTTAAATATGCAAAACAGACATTGATTAAGATCTTTGTCCCATAACACCTTGGAATGGAACCCATCAACAGAACACAGGTTATTGAAAAATATACGAGGCCTTTAGCAGGAAGCTTATTTATTCCGGATGACGAGAATACTGTAATGATTATTTTTGATAACACGTACGTTTATATCCAGAAAAGTGCGAACTAATCCTTGCAGAGAAATTCATTCTGGTTATACAGAGGAAGATTTTTCGTTAAACGTACGGTATTCTTCACTACTTCAAATTATATTGTGGATGTCTTCGGTGCTTACTTCGTGGATTCAAAGAACAATTACGGTAACATACTTACACATATATTAAAAAATACAGGGTGGTAATAAAAAAACTTTGCCGATAGATGGAGCTCTAGCGGTTGATACAGTTTATCCAAACGTTATCATGTCACTTTTCCTATCTCTACTTGATATTATAATGTTGTCTCCAAACCTGTCTAGCAATTTTTTATTCAAATGTCTAGAAGTGTAAGATTCGCTTCCCTCTGATGAAAAACTACGCATTTTTTCGACTATGTCATTGACAGATATTGGCTTTTTACCATTTTTTTGAAACCACTCACATGCCTTTTCAAAAGCATCAGAGTTCTCAGTGTCAGTCGGACGTTCTACTGCTGCGGGCAATCCTCCACTGCTAACTTCAGATGTGTATTTCACAGGAATGGGTTTTCCGTTCCTAAAACTGACACTACACACTTGGTGACTTTGAACATCTGCAGCAGGTAAATGTATGACTGAAAGCAACCTTGTGTGTACATTTGCTACCCATAAATCTTTTTTAGCACAACATACTTTCAAACCTGCAGCGCGAAACTGGAAAGTACGCACAGGAAAGACTGCTCCTTTTTTACGGTTCTGATGATCCGTAATAATCTGACCGCAGAATAAACAATTATCTTTGAAATTAAAGGATCCAATTATTTACGTAGCGTTATTGAGCTGGTTAAAATAGTTTTTGACGTATAAAAACACAGCAAATTTTAGAACAATTTGCTGTTCTAAAAATTTATTTGGACGAGTTTTTTTCTTTTTTGTAATAATTAACATTTATTATAAAGATTAAAGTGTATCGTCTAACTTATGATTCTTATTTTAGTAGAGTCAAATTTATAGTATGCCATTAGAATTATAGAGCTCCGTAGATTAACATTAATATGGTATAAACAGTTCCGATCCTTCGGAAATTTCTAGATAAGAGCATTTTGATATCTTATATTTCGTACTGAATAAATTTTTTAAAAAATATATAAGTTGATCAATATTTATGTGTCAGTTTTGTAATAACAATTAGTGTTGCAGTGGGAGTTGCCATATAACAGTATCAGGTGTAGGTGTAATGCAATGCAACAAAGTTATATTTAACTATGGAGTAATGTAAATATCATTTTCTAAAACTCCCCGCTAGCTAACCTTTACAAACATTTTTTTTAAAACAATATCAAACTTTTTTTAAGCATTAAATTTCCTGTAATTTGATATCCCACATGATTATTTAACACTTCACATCATGTTTTTAAAAAATCCGAAACCTTTCATTTTTTGCCATATTTTTTTTATTTACTTCTACTTTTAAAAACAAATATCCTAGTCTTTATCAGCTTAAAATTTCCTTTAATATGGTACCTTACATGGTTGTTTTGATTTTTAAAAATTTCTCGCATTTTTTTTCAAAATGGCCGCCAAAAAACGCATTTTGCACAACAGTACGAATGTATATTTTTAGTATGTTCTTTAGGAGCGTGTTACCTGCATATCATATTCTTTATCAGCTCAAAATTTCCTTTAATATGTTACCTCAAATGGCTGTTTTCGTTTGTTTGTTTTTTCGCATTTTTTCAAGATTGCCGCCAAAAAACGCATTTTGCGCAACAGTATGAATGTATATTTTTTGTATGTTCATTAGGAGCATGTTACCTGCCATTTGCAACAGGAATTGTTTCCGTTCCAATTAGTTCCACCTCTAACGCTATTTCTACTGTACTAGTAGTGCTCTATACAGTATGTATTTCGTGATCTTCAGGCTCGAAATACTTCTGTTTTTTCTTGTGATATAAAAATAAGAGATTATGTGTTAACAATTATTGCCGACGAGACCACAAATAAGAAAACTAATATACATCTATGAATATCTCATTGTCAGTATCGTAACACTTGTTGTACAATATGTAAATGTAAGAACTACCTCGTTATTGCAGCAAAAGATGTTGAAAATCAAGTCTTTATAGAAACTAGAATCTGTATTTCGTTGGGAAAACGATGCTGTAAAATTCATATTTCTTGATCGGTCTTCAGTAAATGGGCTCTGCAAGATTTACTCTCTGTATATGAGAATACATCGATGTATGAAATATATATTGAAAGTATTTAAAACAATATCAGAAATGTACAAAGCAGAAGACATCGATTTTGATACACGAGACACTTTACCGAAATTGATTATTATTCTCTAATGGGTATATCTATGTACCATTTTAGCTATATTTTTAAACTAGTAAAGTTCAAAATACGTTCCTCAAAAAAGAGATAATTTCATACTTGCTTTGCAGTGCTACTTGTAAAACTTAGAACTGGTCTCTCTGGTGGTGTTCTTTCCAAATTATTCAATATAAGAAAAATAACATCTTCCTTAAATATGCAAAACAGACATTGATTAAGATCTTTGTCCCATAACACCTTGGAATGGAACCCATCAACAGAACACAGGTTATTGAAAAATATACGAGGCCTTTAGCAGGAAGCTTATTTATTCCGGATGACGAGAATACTGTAATGATTATTTCTGATAACACGTAAGTTTATATCCAGAAAAGTGCGAACTAATCCTTGCAGAGAAATTCATTCTGGTTATACAGAGGAAGATTTTTCGTTAAGCGTACGGTATTCTTCACTACTTCAAATTATATTGTGGATGTCTTCGGTGCTTACTTCGCGGATTCAAAGAACAATTACGGTAACATACTTACACATATATTAAAAAATACAGGGTGGTAATAAAAAAAACTTTGCCGATAGATGGAGCTCTAGCGGTTGATACAGTTTATCCAAACGTTATCATGTCACTTTTCCTATCTCTACTTGATATTATAATGTTGTCTCCAAACCTGTCTAGCAATTTTTTATTCAAATGTCTAGAAGTGTAAGACTCGCTTCCCTCTGATGAAAAACTACGAATTTTTTCGACTATGTCATTGACAGATATTGGCTTTTTACCATTTTTTTGAAACCACTCACATGCCTTTTCAAAAGCATCAGAGTTCTCAGTGTCAGTCGGACGTTCTACTGCTGCGGGCAATCCTCCACTGCTAACTTCAGATGTGTATTTCACAGGAATGGGTTTTCCGTTCCTAAAACTGATACTACACACTTGGTGACTTTGAACATCTGCAGCAGGTAAATGTATGACTGAAAGCAACCTTGTGTGTACATTTGCTACCCATAAATCTTTTTTAGCACAACATACTTTCAAACCTGCAGCGCGAAACTGGAAAGTACGCACAGGAAAGACTGCTCCTTTTTTACGGTTCTGATGATCCGTAATAATCTGACCGCAGAATAAACAATTATCTTTGAAATTAAAGGATCCAATTATTTACGTAGCGTTATTGAGCTGGTTAAAATAGTTTTTGACGTATAAAAACACAGCAAATTTTAGAACAATTTGCTGTTCTAAAAATTTATTTGGACGAGTTTTTTTCTTTTTTGTAATAATTAACATTTATTATAAAGATTAAAGTGTATCATCTAACTTATGATTATTATTTTAGTAGAGTCAAATTTATAGTATGCCATTAGAATTATAGAGCTCCGTAGATTAACATTAATATGGTATAAACAGTTCCGATCCTTCGGAAATTTCTAGATAAGAGCATTTTGATATCTTATATTTCGTACTGAATAAATTTTTTAAAAAATATAAAAGTTGATCAATATTTATGTGTCAGTTTTGTAATAACAATTAGTGTTGCAGTGGGAGTTGCCATATAACAGTATCAGGTGTAGGTGTAATGCAATGCAACAAAGTTACATTTAACTATGGAGTAATGTAAATATCATTTTCTAAAACTCCCCGCTAGCTAACCTTTACAAACATTTTTTTTTAAAACAATATCAAACTTTTTTTAAGCATTAAATTTCCTGTAATTTGATATCCCACATGATTATTTAACACTTCACATCATGTTTTTCAAAAATCCGAAACCTTTCATTTTTTGCCATATTTTTTTTATTTACTTCTACTTTTAAAAACAAATATCCTAGTCTTTATCAGCTTAAAATTTCCTTTAATATGGTACCTTACATGGCTGTTTTCGATTTTTAAATATTTCTCGCATTTTTTTTTCAAGATGTCCGCAAAAAACGCATTTTGCGCAACAGTACGAATGTATATTTTTAGTATGTTCGTTAGGAGCGTGTTACCTGTATATCATATTCTTTATCAGCTCAAAATTTCCTTTAATATGATACCTCAAATGGCTGTTTTCGTTTGTTTTTTTTTCGCATTTTTTCAAGATTGCCGCCAAAAAACGCATTTTGCGCAACAGTATGAATGTATATATTTTGTATGTTCATTAGGAGCATGTTACCTGCCATTTGCAACAGGAATTGTTTCCGTTCCAATTAGTTCCACCTCTAACGCTATTTCTACTGTACTAGTAGTGCTCTATACAGTATGTATTTCGTGATCTTCGGCTCGAAATACTTCTATTTTTTCTTGTGATATAAAAATAAGAGATTATGTGTTAACAATTATTGCCGATGAGACCACAAATAAGAAAACTAATATACATTTATGAATATCTCATTGTCAGTATCGTAACACTTGTTGTACAATATGTAAAGGTAAGAACTACCTCGTTATTGCAGCAAAAGATGTTGAAATTCAAGTCTTTATAGAAACTAGAATCTATATTTCGTTGGGAAAACGATGCTGTAAAATTCATATTTCTTGATCGGTCTTCAGTAAATGGGCTCTGCAAGATTTACTCTCTGTATGTGAGAATACATCGATGTATGAAATATATATTGAAAGTATTTAAAACAATATCAGAAATGTACAAAGCAGAAGACATCGATTTTGATACACGAGACACTTTACCGAAATTGATTATTATACTCTAATGGGTATATCTATGTACCATTTTAGCTATATTTTAAAACTAGTAAAGTTCAAAATACGTTCCTCAAAAAAGAGATAATTTCACACTTGCTTTGCAGTGCTACTTGTAAAACTTAGAACTGGTCTCTCTGGTGGTGTTCTTTCCAAATTATTCAATATAAGAAAACTAACATCTTCCTTAAATATGCAAAACAGACATTGATTAAGAACTTTGTCCCATAACACCTTTTAATGGAACACATCAACAGAACACAGGTTATTGAAAAATATACGAGGCCTTTAGCAGGAAGCTTATTTATTCCGGATGACGAGAATACTGTAATGATTATTTTTGATAGCACGTACGTTTATATCCAGAAAAGTGCGAACTAATCCTTGCAGAGAAATTCATTCTGGTTATACAGAGGAAGATCTTTCGTTAAGCGTACGGTATTCTTCAAAGAACAATTACGCTAACATACTTACACATATATTAAAAAATACAGGGTGGTAATAAAAAAACTTTGCCGATAGATGGAGCTCTAGCGGCCAGTCCGTTCAACCGAGCAAGGTGAAATTTCAGATATAGCTATTCAGAGGTATGAGCTCGAGATTCTGTGAATGACAACAAAATAGCACTCACGGTTACGGTTATAGTTACAGAAACTCGAAATTTTCCAATGGCAACATCCATTTTTTTCAGCGCATGCGACAACCCTAAAGAGCGTTGGAACGGTATGGTTATTGCAATAAACGGACGCGTTATGCTCGCACAAAATCAGCTCTGTGAACGGCCCCAAAAAAACACGAACAAGGCGCACGAAGAAAATTTGAGTATGACAGAGACAAAATACCAATCACGGAACATCGTTTGCCAGATAGTCAGCGTAGAAAACTGATAAAAAGGAGGGTAGGACTATTAGTTGATCAGTCGGAGCTCGCAGATGCCAATAAAATGACTTCATTCTTGGTGAGTTGGTAAAACTACTATCAAAATGAGATGAATGATGCGAAATCCTAGCGCGTTTATCGTCGAAACAATCACCAAATACGTGGATTATGCATTTCTAAAGCTCTTCGTGATTTAGTAATGAAATTCGTAGAAATTGACGGTACTTGTGATAGTCTGCGATCCGGACAACCAACTGTTCCTGAAGATACTGTTTTGGAAGTTCATTACGTAGTGACCAGAGGACGCATGCAAACTACAAAAGGTGCATCTTGTGTATTTGATATACCAAAATCAATGGTCTTAAAGTTACTGCGCTCTGTAATCCGCATGTTTGTTTACCGGTACCAGCGCGCCCAGATGTTGGAAGTCAGAGACCATCAACAACTTATAGACTTTTTTAATCAATTTCTTATCCAATATGATGCAGATAACTATCGGCCTCTTCTTATATTATAAACGAATGAGGCACATTTCACCTTAACTGGTAACGCCAATGGCCTCCGCGATCTCCCGACCTCATTCCTGTGGATTTCAGAAGATATCTAAAATCTAGAGTGTACATGAGCAATCCGCAAACTTTGCCGGACGAAAGATTCTTTCAAACGTGAGATTGCAAACATCCCTCATGGAATGTAACGTTCGGCTGTATTGTCGCCACCATGCAATGTATAATTGCCTGTTATGGCACCCATGTGGAAAAAGTGTAATTAAAATAAAAGTTTTCTCCGATCTGTGATGTAATCAGAGATTAGTGTGCTGACTCTGTGTCATATTCAAATTTACTCCTTGCGTCCCAATCGTGATTGTATGGGGGGGGGGGGGATTCGCAGAACAGTTTTTTGTGCGTGCATAACGTGGCCGTTTCTTGCTATGCACGTAAGGTTCCAACGCTCTTTAGTGTTTTCGCATGCGCTGAGCATTTTGCGATAGAAAAAATGGGTGTTGCCATTGAAACATTTCGAGTTTATGTAACTATAATCGTAACCATGAGCGCCATTTTGTTGCCGTTCACAGAATCTCCAGCTCATACCTCTGAATAGCTATATCTGTAATTTCACTTCGATCGGTTGAACGGGCTGGCCGCTAGAGCTCCATATACCGGCAAAGTTTCTTTATGACCACCCTGTATTCACATAATATCAGAGAGTTGCTGAAGCTAAACGATGTTGAGAGAACTGATAGGTACTTACGGGATTGTTTGGAACTTCTGATAAAAATGAATATCGAACATGACATGCCAAGATTCCTAAATTGCAACAACAATTTTCAACAGAGGATGCTAAGGGACACTTCTCGTGACCAAAGTTTGATTGTTCGACACAAAAGTGTAATAAAGAATACTGCCCAGTTAAACTGAAGGCATTGAGCTCACAGGCTACAAATACTAATTGCACATTAAAGCCTTATATTTTCAAGGGTTAATTCCGTTCGAAAAAAAATTAAGAAGGGGAAACAGCTCTCCCCTTTTCTCTTTTTTTATACTTAATCATTGAACCTCCTATACTATCAAAGATATGCTTTATCATATAAAAAAATCTATATCCAAAATTCAGAGCAAATTAGATAATTCTTAATAAAAACCCATTTAGCATTTATATAATTTAAAAGGAATCATCCCCCTCTTTTATACTTAACCATTAAACTTCCAAAACTATTCAGAGATTTGAACGAAATCTGAAAATTCTGCTTGAAAAACCCATTTATATAAATTAAGGGGGGGGGACATTAGAACCCCTGTTCCCCCTATTTATACTTATTCAATGAACACCTAATAACAGTCACGGAATCGCCTCATCAGAATGATCCTAATCTAAATTTTGAACGAAAACTTAATTCTGCATGAAAATCCCATTTATATCAACTAACGGGGGGGGGGCATTAGAACCCCTGTTCCCCCTATTTATACTTATTCAGTGAACACCTAATAACAGTCACGGAGTCGCCTCATCAGAATGATCCTAATCTAAATTTTGAACGAAAACTTAATTCTGCATGAAAATCCCATTTATATCAACTAACGGGGGGGGGGGGGCTTTAGAACCCCTCATCCCCCTATTTATACTTATTCAATGAACACCTAATAACAGTCACGGAATCTCCTCATCAGAATGATCCTAATCTAAATTTTGAACGAAAACTTAATTCTGCATGAAAATCCCATTTATATCAACTAACGGGGGGGGGGGGCTTTAGAACCCCTCATCCCCCTATTTATACTTATTCAATGAACACCTAATAACTGTCACGGAATCGCCTCATCAGAATGATTCTAATCTAAATTTTGAACGAAAACTTAATTCTGCATGAAAATCCCATTTATATCAACTAACGGGGGGCATGAGCCCCCCGTTCCCCCTCTTATACATATCGAATGAACTCCAAAAACTAATCAGGGAAGCGCCTTGTCAGGATATACCTACATACAAAATTTCAAGTGGATCGGATATTTTTATCATGAGTTATCGCGTTACGTACATACATACAGAACGGACGGGCACATAAGCTCTCAGGCTATGATAGCCTGTGAGCTAAAAAACTATACTTGGTTAAAAAAAAACAGCGAAGCAGCATCACACAATGGTACTGTCAATGTAAAGTAGGCGCAAGTGTCTAAGAGTACTAAACGCATCTTGCTTCCGTACTATGCTTTCTGGTTTACTCGTGCTATAACTCAACCAAAGCTTAAAAAACAAGCATTAAATATGCTCATATACTACAAGACGTGGCCAATGGATGGTCCAGTAGTGATTCTGGTGAAGCAACCACGGAGGAAAATAATCTGAAACATATTGCCAAAAATGTCTGAAACTGTATGATTATATTTTCTGTTATTGATTATTTCCGATATTTCATATATTGAAATAAAAGTCTTAATAAGCTCCATTCATCGTAAATTTGCATTTAGTGTTGTATTTGCTATAGATTTCTTGGATTAAAACTAATGGCAATAGTGTTTATGATCTTTAATATACATGGTATTTACTTAAATACATATTTTATTTTTCCATCAATTATTAGACTTTCATTCAAGATATTGTTATTTTCTTATTTGTTATGGGGTACACTAATGAAAAAAATGTATGTCACATCTAGGTGCTGATGGGCGGAAAATGGCCCTAATTAGCCCACCTCTTTTGTTTCATTATGAACAAATCTTCACAATTTATTACGCTGTGAACTTTATGAATTTTAAGCTTTTTCCAACTATACAGTGAAACAACAGGCTTTTAGTTCTAGAATATTTCTAAAATTAGGAAATATAAAAACATCACAACTCGAGTAATAAAGCATAGTACATGTTAGATCATAGGATATGTTTTCTTAATTCACCAATGGAATAAAAGCGCAGTAGAATGTCGATCATCATCACTGAATTTGGATTAGATTTTTTCCTATATTTAATGACTAAATTTCTCAGATTTACAAAGATGAAAATGCAGTTAATATTTTGTGGTGATAATTAACGCGCTGCTGAGCCATTTCAGTTGAAATACTTAAGTCAGAAAACACGAGATCGAACGTCATCGCAAATTGACCGACAGCTTACTAGTGTTGAAATTCACATTCGAAATTTTTGAATTGCAATTTTCTTTTATATGTTGAATATCTATCATCTTATAAAAGAATGATAACTATTTACACTTACTGGTGAGAATTACGAATCCCCCAATAAAAAAAATAGCCAGATGCGGTTACACTGCCATTCTACACCTCACTGAATTTTTATTTAGGGATTCCGAATTCTCACCAGTAAGTTTAAATTGTAATTATTTTTTATAAGATGATAGATATTTTCAAAATAAAATAAAATAAAACTGCTGTTCACAATTTTTCGGTGTGAATTTTAACACTAGTGAGAAGTCTATTGATTGGTGATTACGTTACATTTCGTGTCCTCCGGCCTAAAGTATTTGGATGGCACCGGCTAAGCATGTTTTTTATCACTGCTAAGAGCAAATTCAGGCAGGATAAAATTTTAAAACTAATAATTTATAAAAATTTATAAAAATATCTATGTTTGCATTAATATGTTTTGAAATCATGAAGGACAATATTTGAAACATGTTTGCGAATGATAGAATACGCATAAAAAATTTTAATTATTAGACACTGGTTAGCGGTAAGAAGATATACACTATATAAAACTGAGCTTTATTTTATATTAGTAATGTTTTACACTTTAATAAAATATTTATGTAAAGAATATATCGGATCATCGAGAGAAAAATTTTTTGGATCTTTATTTGAACAAATTTATCAAGTAACTTTCATGAGACTGTATAATAATAAATTCTAAATTTCTTACTTTCTATTAGTTATCTTGTTATATTTCTAAGCGAAATATGTGTAATTTAGTTTTGTTCAGATAGTTTATAGATATTATTAACTAAAGTTAGTGAAATCATTTAAGGAACATTCAGTTTATCCAAATATTTCTGAAATTTAGGAATTTTTAGAAATTATGGTATGGCAAGTATTTAAGAAAAAATTAAAGATAATTAATTTGATAAATTCATAAGTTAAGGATGTTTCGAAATCCAAAACATAATATCAAACGCATTTGCGAAGTCATTTTCTAATGTATAAACCTGAATATATTTTAATCAAATACCAAGAAATAAAATAGCGTTTCTGATTTTATTATTAACACAAAGAACATTTCTGAAAAATATCTAAAATTTTCTGATTTAAGATGGACGGGAAAGGTTGCGAAATGAAATAATCTGTGAGTAACTGACCTAATTTAAAAAGGGATCTCATTTATGGACACTTTTAAAAAGTTTGATTTTTAATCATTTTAGTACTAACGTGCGTCTGCAAATTTAATTTATCTTCGAGCATAAATGAGTTCGTAGTAGTGTCAGAAAAATTTCAATTTTATAGCCAGCAATCCTAGAGTGAAACATTTTTATGGCCATTTCAGTGGTAGGCATTTTCTGAGAATTTCACTCGACCCCTCATCATCGTCAACAGAATTGTCTTGATCTTGCTTAAGGAAGCCGTTTTCATGCTTAGATGACTTTTTGTGCTCATGTAGAAGAAATTGTGAATTTTATTAAATGTTCATTCAACTTTACTAATAGAACATAATCTACAAAATATCTTTAAACTTATCTGGATAGCCTTAGGCATTCAATGCGAAATGGATATCATAAAAAGAGTGCTTATATCCTGTTTGATTAATTTCCATAATTTATGGTTAAGCTGAGTAATCCTGCTTTGTATTACGTTTGTTGACAATAAATTCTGTTTGGTATGACCAGTGGCGCCAGCTTATAAGGGCCCACGAGGCGCAAGCCCGCCCAATATTTTGATTCCTCTGCCTACCGAATCTCATTTGATATAATTCGCAATTTATTTATTTTTATTTAATCACTGAAATAAAATTTGGATATATTAACATTCTCAAAATATATTTGATTTGAAAAATAATAAGAACATCAATTAGACTTACAGGAGCACTGAAAACCCTTTCACCGGATGTATAGTTAAATTTCTCACAACAAAAATTCCTGCATATTTTTCCTTCCTTTTTGATGTCTTGAATTGAAAAGCATTTTGTTGACTAAAATGTGTGTTTTCCTTGGTATGTAGCCTTTTTTCACTTCCAGTAATTTGTAATTGTAGTGTTACTTATAATAGTTATCAATGTATTCATAATGAAGAACTTGTATTACTACAATTTAATAACTGTATTAATAAAATTTTAGTAAAATTATCATAATTAATTTTTTTTTTTTTTTTTTTAGAAAAAATAGAATTTAATTTTGACGTATCATCTCTAGTGATTTGTTCCTCCCGACTATCTTTCGACACCCATACACACTAATGGGGAAAAATGTATGTGTTTTTATATTCATAAATTTTTGAGCCAACCGAATATTGTTGAAAAGTTGGCGCTATTGCATATGACCGTTAAGTGATAACACGATAAAATTGGTTTTATATAAAGTTCTAAAAGTTAAAAATAAAGTTTATTTAACGATGTATGTCGATTTTGTCTTATTATTAACTCACAGTTATAAAAATATTTTTCCAACAAAAATTCGTATACTTAAATGAGATACATTTCAATTTAATATAATTAGCATTAAATTTGAATATGTATAACAAAATTAGATTTCTAAATTTAACTTAATTCCAGTTGGTTTCTGTGGCACTTTTTTTAGAAAAGCATAGCTATCAGACTCACAATTTTTACTTCAAATCAAATATATATTTTTTAATTATGTTTTCATTTAAAAATGTAATCACGTAAGTATATCCAGGAAACAAGACACGATTTTTAAGTATTTTTGCGGTTAAAATGTAATTTATTTGATTTAGGAAAATAATAAGGTGCGGGCAGCAATGGAAATGTGGTGCAGCGTAAAGTAAAAGTGATGCATCCAAACAATTTATTGTAATATGAACATTGTATTTGTATTCACTTGGCAATACCACAAATGAAAATCTCATTCACATGAGAAACATAAGGTGCCAGGTGCCTAAAAATCGTCATCAAATAGATGTTTTTGCATTTACCCATACGAAATTTTAATTACTTTTATTTTAAACTAAACCGTATTCAAAATATTTCACCAGAGAAAAAATAAGGTACAGAGAAATTCAACTATAGTCATATACATCGGGAACTTTTTCATCTGGTTTTATATCATAATTTATTCGAAACCGTTACTTTTGCAGTTTGAGACAACAATTTCACGAATATGAGTAGATAAATTTTCATCAAATCTTAGTACTTTGTAAAGTAAATGAATATTTTAATATACGTGAAATGACCTAAATGTTAATTTTTAATTTACTTTTGCGTAAAATGCGTTCCTTTATGTTTTGGAATATTTCGATATTTTTTAAATATAAGATTTTTTAACCGACTTCAAAGAGGAGGTTATGATTTCGACCTGTATGTATTTGTTGTTCACGCATAACTTTTGAAAATCTGAACCGATTTTGATAATTCTTTTTTGTTTGAAAGCGTATGAGGCTTATGTGGTCCCATTCGAATTTCATAAAAATCTGATAATTAGAACTTTTTAAAAAATAAAAACTTTAAATTTTAAATCCATTTTGAAGCAATCGACCAATTAGAAGTGTTCATTTTGCATTCTTTTATGTTACACTTAAATAGACACACGATCTTTTCACTGTTAAAAGTTTAAAGTTTTTGCTGCATCGTCACTCCACCGCTTTTATGTAATATCTCTATTTTGACCAATGAGAATTCACCATAATACAATGAAGTAATCATTTTCTATAAAAGCGATGGATTGACGATAAAGTAAAAGTTTCAAATTTTTAACAGTGTTCAAAGCGCAAAATCCTAACTGGACGAGGGCCAGGATTCACTTAAATTTTGAGCTGTTTCTACCTGGATTCCGGACACGTTCTCTTATGCAAGAAACCGGAAATATAGTATCTAGGGGATATAGTGTGGAATTCGGCTATCTCAGGGCGTGTTCAGAGCAACTTACAAAAGTAACCAATGTTACCGACCGATTGTAGGGCAGTACGAAAGCAAATTGTGGCATCAATGAAAACTATACTGTTGAATTGTAGCTGACGTTACACTTCGCTTTAATTTTCATTTCGTACTTGTCTACAATCGGTAAGTGGTCGGTAAGTAACCGGTAAGGTGTGCATAACACGCCCTCTGTAACACTTAAAAAAAGCGCTAAAATGTTCTATTCTTTAAATGTGCAACAATGCTAATGAAATTTAAAGATAGAAGCAACATCTGCAGGACATTTTCTAAAAATGCAAGAAATATTGCTAGTCTAGATAATGTTTCACAAAAATGCCGCAGACGTCGCTGTGATCGACACTTTGGAATTCAGCAGTATCGTTGCACATTTAAAGGATACAAATTTTTAGCACTGCTTGCATTGTAAAAAATTGAATCCTTTTGCTGCATCGTCACTCCATCGCTTTTATAGGAAACGATTACTTCGCTCTATTATGGAGCATTCTCATTGGTCAAAACAAAGAAATTCTATAAAAGCGATAGAGTAACGATGCAGCAAAAGGGTCAATTTTTTTACAGTGTCGATAGCAGATTTTCACTCCTTGTATTCCAGACTCTCTCCTTCAAACAATGAAAAGTTCTCAAAAATGAAGGCTTATGATTGGTCAATCTTGTTTTGCTTAACAGCGAATAATCCTTCTGAATCCTAACCACTGTTGCAGAGATGCTAGTTTTTTTTTTCCAAAGTACGAAATCTTAGCTGGAACAATTCTCGTATCCACCAAAGTGAAAGATCCACATCAATCCAGACATGAGAATTCGATATCGAAAAGCTGAAAATTCATCTCTAAAGAGCCTTACACGTTAAAGCAAGAGTGTCTGTGTATCAGGGTGCTTGTTATGCCGGATTCACAAAGTGATTAAAGTACATTGCTATGTGCTAGATTTACATTTGGACAAATATAAATGACGAAAAACTTTGATGAGCTTACCATTAAAGTTAAGCTAGTTAACTTCTTTCACCCATAAAACAAACTCGTTCAGGCGACTACCGCCAAGTTCTGGAATAAAAATTCTTAAATTTTCTGTACTTTGGAAAACCGCGTTTATCAAAGAACATTCTTAACTTCAAATATTACTACTTTCATATAAATGCATGTTGAATTATGGTGTGATTTTGATAATATCTTCCTTTTTAGTTTTTATGACTAAGAAGGGTATTTTAATACACACGAACATTTAGAATTACTTTGCTATGCATTGAATCATAGAAGCAACTTGACGCGCTCTGATTGTGTACGCGTACTTTAAACTGTAAAAAATCTGACCCTTTTGCTGCATCGTCTTTACTCCGCTTTTATAGAATATCTCACTTTTGATCCACGAGAATGCTCCATAATAGGCTAAAATAATCGTTTTCTATATTAGCGGTGATGCAGCAAAAGGGTCAAATTTTTAACAGTGTACCCTGTTTAAAATATCTTGAAAAATTACCTCTGTTTTGAAAGACTATCTATTTTCTGACCAATGAAAACGCTCCATAGACGTTTTTAGATCGCTCTCATTAGTCAGAAAAGAGATAGCTTTAAAAACAAAGGTAATTTTTCACAATAATTTTAACGTATACTGATGGATTGTCAGCTTTTCAATGCCCATTTACGAAGTCTGTAGATTTCAATGTGGACCTTAAGGCACCACACTAGTCTCAGAAAAAGACCCGGATGTTAGTGTAAAGTTGTTTTTTTCAAATATCTCGCTCAAATTTTAATATATTTACATGATTTTTTTTTGCATAGGATAGCCGAGGAGGATCTACAACCGGCCTAGTTTTTACTTCTTCGATTTTGCTTTTGTATGTTTTATATAATGATAGTTTCAATTTCAGAACCGTTTAAACCGGTTTTGAAATTTAAAATATTTTTTTTTTAAATCTGAAACCAAAATTGAAAAAGTAAAAACTAGGCTGGTTGTGGAATATCCTCAGCTATCCTAAACCGGTTTTGAAATTTAAAATAATTTTTTTTTGAAAAATCTGAAACCAAAATTGAAAAAGTAAAAACTAGGCTGGTTGTGGAATATCCTCAGCTATCTTATGCAAAAAAAAAAAAAAAAATCACGTAAAAATTTTAAAAATTGAGCGAGATATTTGAAAAGAACACCCTCATAGACTTCACATTATCATCCGGGTCTTTTTCTGTGCCTCGTGTGCGGCCTTAAAGTTTGCTGGATGCGATAAATTTCCGAAATGTCAAAGCTTAAATGGACAAGTTTTCGCATCCACTAAAGCGGAAATAGACATTGATACCAATCGACATCCTTAAGTTTTTGAAAAGATGAAAATCCTTTAGTATATATTTTGCTCTGGAGGAAAAAAATATCTCTACATATCAATGCAAAATAAAGTGCATAGATATTTGTAGCAAAATTATCTTTAGATTCAGATTTGATTACCGGATTAGACCCCAGAATGATTTCAGATTTTGTTCATGTAGAATTCCTCGATGTGAATATGACGACACATGGAGCACAGTATACGATTGATTGAAAAGATTCTGGACAAAAATGAGTCATCAAGGGGGTCCTTGTGGCCGAGTGGTTAAGACACCAGGCTGCTAATCTCTTGAGAGCGTAGGAGATTGTGGGTTCGAATCCCACTGGCTCCGTTGCACACACTCTTTATGTGTAGCTCCCGATTGTACTTTTCTTGTGTCGTAATATTTCCTGGTGCTATCTTGTCTTTGTATGTCCACGAACTTGTAAAATAACAGGGATTATGTATTTATGTCTGTGTAGAAATAAAAGATCATTCGGCGTACAATCGAATTCTACCGGGAAATCATCATCAAATTTTATAATAGAAAATGCCTAGCATTGCGATACATTGTTAAAAATTTAACTTTTGCTGCATCGTCACTCCATCCCTTTTATGGAATATCTCATACATACACTATAAAAAAATTTTACATTTTGCTGCATCGTCACTCCCCCGCTTTTACAAAATATTTGTCATTTGACCCATAAGAATGCTCCATGATAGGCTGAAATAATCGTTTTCCATAAAAGCTGTGGAGTGAGTTTCAAATTTTTAATAGTTTAGTTGGGAAAAAAGCGTCCGTGAAGAAAACATTTGGGCATCGAATGCTGTCACACTCTTATAGATGCAGCCAAGTACAGGTTATGAATTTCGGATTCCTCGTCGTATCATCACCGCTCATTTCCGATGTATTTACTGCATTTATAGGAATTAGATTGTTGTTGTCTATCTATTGAATCATAGAGCGATTTTTGTTAAAATCTTTCTGTTTGCTTTTTCTTACTGAAGGAGGGAGTACTTTTGATTACACTAGAAAAGCATTTTACTATGCATTGATACATGGAGTCATTTTGCTGTTTGCTCATATATGGAAGCGCTTTACCTCGCGCTTATGTGTAAGGACACTTTACTTGAGGCATTGTCACCTTTCGATAACCACTTCCGATGTCCGTACGATTCGATGTTGACTTTAAGATTTCATGAATGCGGTAGCTTTTCGTCGTGCCAAATACGTTACGCATTCTGAAAACCTAAAGATTCACAACGATACTAACCGCTATTGTAAGTGTCATTTGAAAAGTTGACAACCAAACAGTGATTAGTAAAGCGAATACATCAGAACTCAGCAAAGTGCGACCATTAGTAATGCATTGCAAAGAGCCATCATATGTCAGTACACATAATTATTTATTACGGTATAAATAACTAAAAAGTAGGAAATAAATTTAACTTTTTCAAAAAAATGTATAACCGACTCCAAAAAAAAGCCCTAAAAAGAATTAAATAATTCTATAAAATTCTCTAATGACAAAACGTTATCCAATAATCACACATTGACTATCATGTACCGGTATAAAACGGTTAAATTTAATATATAGAATTTAATATCCACCAAACATAGGTTTTCCAGAGAATATTTTTTACAAGAGATTAATTTACATATTTTTGATTTAATTTTTGAATATATACATATAAAAAGTAAGGAATTACTTTTTGAAGTTGATGCCAAACTATCTTAAGTATAGTAGGAATTGTGGATATATTATGTCTAGTACCATAAATAAAATGGGGAAATCATTATCGATTATGATTCTTTGGCACCAACTTCAAAAAGTAATTCCTTACTTTTTATATGTATATATTCAAAAATTAAATCAAAAATATGTAAATTAATCTCTTGTAAAAAATATTCTCTGGAAAATCTATGTTTGGTGGATATTAAATTCTATATATTAAATTTAACCGTTTTATATCGGTACATGATAGTCAATGTGTGATTATTGGATAACGTTTTGTCATTAGAGAATTTTATAGAATTATTTAATTCTTTTTAGCGCTTTTTTTTGGAGTCGGTTATACATTTTTTTGAAAAAGTTAAATTTATTTAAATTTATGCAATGCAGTATTCTTTAGATAATATATCATTTTAATTAGATACCGTAAGTACTAACAAAAAAAATAGATCATTTTACTTGTATGTGTTATGTACAAATGCTATCCTCCGAGTGCTGCTTAACAATTTAAAAGACAAATAATTTTTTGTTCTATAATCTTTGATTCATACAAATGTAAAAACACATAAGTATAAAAATGGAATTATTAACAATAAAGTAAAAAGTAATATATATATATATATATATATATATATGTATCAATGTATGTAAATTTTAATATGTATCATAATATATTTCTGATATATATTTTCAAAATATCATAAAGTATGACATTTTAGAATATTTTGTTAAATTTGATACCAATTTTCGAAATATTGCGTATGATATTTTGATATTTTCAACTAAAACAAATGTAAATGATTTTTTATAACATCTATTGATTTTGTCCTTCTGTAGATAAGAGCTTTTGATCTGTCGGACGTCTTTAGCTTTCCAACACCCCTTCCCATCCCCTCCATAAAAATCTTTTCTAGTTTTACACTTAAAGCTGAAATTATAAAAGTTTAATGTAGAACCAGTAAATATTATTTTAAACAGCTATTGAAAGACAAACTGTCTAATTTATTGAAGTTATATATTGTTTCATATTAGAATCATCTATCGTTTTGGATTTCATCGATTAGGATTATATAATACTCTAAAATCTACGTTTTATTTTATATGAAGTGTTAAAGTTTTATTTCCAGCTCCTCAGTTTTAACACATAAAATATTAAATTAAGCATTTATTTTAGAATTTTTTTTAAACTAAGAAAAAAGAGACATCTTTTAAGAAGAGAACACCGAAAGAAGAACTTGAAAATATTAACTTCCTAATGAGATATTTTAAACATAAGAATACATCAAACGGCCATAGATTTAAAATTACAGACGAGAATTTAGAAAGTGAGTGACCAGCAGTCTTAAAATATTTTATCTCATGTTGAAAACAATGTTTTCTACGTAAATCTCCCTATCAAAATCAAAATTTGACAATGTACTTCCTGCACTTAAAATGTTATGTGTTTGTCTTTATTGTTACTATTAGATTTTTATTCGGTATTCCAAACAATATGTCTTAGTTCCTAATGCACACGCAAGTTGGGAACTACTGTAATAAAGCCAAAAGACCTTTGAATTTTTTCAGGAGGGGGAGAAAAGCCTCCTCGAAAAGTTTGTCCTAAATATATTATCGTTTTAAAATTACAAATGCCTTACATAACCCACATAATGAGTAATAGATAGAAACATAAACTTGCAATACATTCTCTTACTTCTCTTTTAATACTTTTGGAACTATATTCGTGTTTAAATTAGGACTTAGAAATCAATTTCCATTTTAGATTAATTTATATTCAAACATATCGAGTAGCTCATATTAATTAGATTTCATTTTACATTCGAAAACCGTAAATCTTGCTAATATTCTAAGTGCTTGTTTAAGCATACTGGAGCTTAGTGTTATAAAATGATGCACTTATATGTCTGACGTATAAATTATATGCGTTAGCTACCTATCGTTTCGATAATTATTCATTATAGTGTTCTATTGCCTATATCTATTAGCATAAATACACTATATGGCCATTGATTATTGGACACTTGCGATTTTAGACATTTTGTTAAATATCTAGAAAAATACATGAGGAATCATCTCGAAACCCTTAGTGTATAAATATAATAGTATAAGTCATACATCTCCGTGAAGATTTTTCCCCGAAACTCCATAGGGGACCGTCAACAAATTAAAAAAGAATGAATATCTTTTGAATAACCCTGTCAAAACTAATGTAGCAAAAGCGCTCGAACTCTAGATTATGATTGAATGCCTTATTGTAATATACTGTGTTCATTTTTATGCAAATAGCATGCATACTCGCAGAGTAATTAAGGTTTTTATAAAAATGGTCCCAAATTTTTCCAAGTTTTTTCCTTATAATTTTCAGAGTTCTTAATATAAAATAATATTTTTTTCAGAAAATATGACAAACAACATTACACACAGTACCCTGTAATCAGAATTAAAAAATAATGGAAATTGTATACAAAATGAGTTGGTTTACTAAATAATGTTTTACTGTGCATGCGTTAAGGATATCAAAATTTCATTTGCATAATATGGTAGCTAAATGTATAGAGCAACTTTTGTGAAAGTCACAAAATCATAACTTGAAAATTCTGAAAATAATCGTCAATTGAATAAGTTGAAAATCTGTTATTCTCAAAATGAAGCAAAAACAAGAGGGGTTGTATCCATATATTCATTGATTAGTGTCAATATAGAACACACAATACGGGATGTACTACTACATTTAGATAAAATCCCTCATTTTTTTGCTTCATTTTGGAAACAACGGATTTTGTCCTTTTTCTATAGACGATTACTTTCAGAATTTTCAAGCTATGATTTTAAGACTTTTACAAAAGTTGCTCTATACATTTAACTAACATAATATGCAAATGAAATTTTGATATCTTTGACGCATGCGCAGTAAAAAATTATTTAGTAAACCAACTCATTTTTCATACAATTTGTATTATTTTTTAATTCTGATTACAGGGTACTGTGTGCAATGTTGTTTGTCATATTTTCTGAAAAAAATATTATTTTATATTAAGAACTCTGAAAATTATAAGGGAAAAACTTGGAAAAATTTGGGACCATTTTTATAAAAACCTTAATTGCTCTGCGAGTATGCATGCTATTTCCATAAAAATGAACACAGTGTATTACAATAAGGCATTTAATCATAATCTAGAGTTTGAGCGCTTTTGCTGCATTAGTTTTGACAGGGTTTCTCAAAAGATATTCATTCTTTTTTAATTTGTTGACGGTCCCCGGTGGAGTTTCGGTAAAAAATCTTCACGGAGATGTATGATGTATACTATTATATTTATACACTAAGAGTTTCGAGATGATTCCTCATGTATTTTTCTAGATATTTAGTAAAATGTCTAAAATCGCAAGTGTCCAATAATCAATGGCAATATAGTGTATATACATATATAGATAGAAAGACGGAATATTTCATTACTTTTATGATAAAGATATTGCCACCTAAAATTAATATCTAACTCTGAATTGTAAAACTTTCACGCATTAGAATAATGGAGATTCTTTTTCAAAACGTTAAGGAATTATAAGTCTATTCGAAAATTAGTTAATTGTTGAGAAGATATACTATGCAAATATTTCTTCTAGTGAAATTTATAGTAAAACACTTTCTTAGTAATCCAAACTTCAAAGTAAATTTAAAGTTTATTAAAATTTAATTATTATTCTTTAAAGTAAATAAGGAATCTGTTAAGAATGATAATGTCAACCTAGAAAATTTGCATACTATATCTTAATTCAGAATCTTCGCAAAATACATGCTTAATGTACACATGCACATGCGAGTATTTTGTAAAATCATTAACACATAAATAAAATTTCTGTTTTTGATTTTTATATTCATCTTTTATTTTATGATGCAGGACGAAAAAGGTTGTCTTTGTACGTGGTGAGAAAAATTTTATTTTGTAAGGATGCTTGTAAATCATAAAAAGAAATAGCAAAGCTAATTAAAAGTTCAAAATCTTCCGTAGAAAATATCATAATTATAGAAGATTTAAAAGGTTTTTAGACAAGGATTTTGGCTATCAACTGATAACTTATTTTTGAATCGCAGATTATCAAAACGTTTAAAGAAAAAATATAATTGAAATGTAGATAATATCACATTTTCAAAGTGTTTTAAATCAAATGCTTAGACTACATTTAAAAACAAAACGGATAAAAATCAGTCATATTTAAAAAAAATAAATAAAAAAAAATACAGGGATAAGAATGATTCAAATGACAGAAAAATTTCATATCATGGAGGATGAGTTTGAAATATTGTTTTCTAAACTAAAGAACTCTGTGGCTAAACGATCTGGGCCTATAGTGTCCATCCCTGTTACCTTGACCGTTGTACTCGATTTGTTATACAGCATATTTCTCTTCAACGTAGTCAGCCTAATTGGGAACCCTCGATGTTTAGATCGCAAGCGAGCTTGGTAGTCATTTTATCGACAAAGAAGAGATTTAAAGTTGTGTGAACCTTGTCCAGTCAGGAATGGAACTCTCGTCGTGCACCACGGCAATCAGACGTTCTGAACGAATCAAATTATGTTTTCTCATAAAGAAGTCTTTATAATATAGATTGTTACGAATACCATTGACATGAATTGTGAAAAGATCCATAAGAACGCTTCAGTCGACAATGTTTATTCAGACATATTCAAATGCTATTTAATCAAAATAAATCATTGATACAATCGGTATACCCCTGTCTCACCAGCTTCATTATAAATCTGTTGAAGAGCAATGCCTGAAATACAAAAACTATGCAAGTACGTTATAGAAACGCAGAACAACTCTGTAAAAGTCACATGAATTAATTGTGAGCACTCTTCATTGCGGAGGGTATCACAAAACTGAATATCGTTTCATAACTGAGTAACTGAAATGAGAATATATACATTCTCTATCTATTTATTTTTTTTATCTGATGATAGTCCAGCATTATTCCTTCATAATTTAAATTTATCAAATATATTGGCTAACCACTTTGCTAACCAGTAACCAATTTTGCAGCCCCTGGATTGTGATTGAAAGGCAGCCGTGTACCAGAAACGACATTTAGTGAATGGCGTTTATTGAGACAACTGGCATATCGCTTATTCATTATCTGTATTTTAAACCTACGCAAGAGCAATGTCGAAAATAATGAAACTATGTGATTAAAATGCAAGTACGTACGAACGCAGGTGCTAGGGTAAACGCCAATAATTTCCAAACATTTCAGGGAAATTCCAGTATAATTACAGAAGTTATAGCGCTGGCAGTCGGCAAGACAAACCGAAGTCAAACATTTTTCAACTTTCTTAGAAAGTGTCAAAAAGGGAATTGTTTTACGTGATTGTATTGTTAACAAATGGAAATAAGTTTAATACCAGTTTCGTCTTTTAAATCTAATATAATGAGATGACATTGTGAGAGTATTTTATGTACTCAACTCAACTGTGATGATGTCTATAGGAAACATCAGCTGCAATTCTGATTTTCCCCCCTAACAAATTAAAGCTTTTATAAGAAACTGTGATTTCAAGCTAGTTATTGTCTACTTAAATTTGAATTAATTTCTATATATCATGACTTATAAATGATTTTTCCATCCTATTATGCATGTTGGGTAGCAATAACGATCATGTAAATTTTGTATTCCTTTAGACAAGAAAAAATAACAATAAGAGCGAAAATAAAACCGCAGTAACCCTGTTATTTTTAGAAGAATGTATATGAAATACCTATGTAATTATATTCATTACTTAATTTTTAAGAAGAACAAAAATACATTTTTAAAAATTAAATCACATTATATAAATACATCACAATTGTCTTAAATATTAATAGCGCACAAAAATATTCTTTTTTGCTACTATTGATTTTTGCTTGTTTTAAGGCCTATCATCAAAGCATTGTTCCTTAAATTTTGAGATTTCTAAAATCGTTTACGTAAACGATACGCATGTCAAAAATAGGTGTCCTATCAATTCTTCAAATAAAATCCTTTATTTGAAATTCGTCAAAGAATGCATTTATGGCTTTAGGTGTTCCATATAAGTTTTAACAGTGATCGATGCAATTATTTTTCCTCACAAAAGATAAGTATCAATATTTACAAAAGCAATCGGTCCCAAATTCAATAATGGCCATTTTTAGACACTTTCTATTTATATTCCATATCAAAATTTGACATATATATCATTTTTTCCTTCAATACAATAAGAATAACGAAAATTTTTTTCCAAATAAATCTAAATTGAGAATCGCATCTATCATTATCAATCAAAGTAAATCTAAATCGTTGACAGAAAATGAGAAGTGATGCGAGATAAAATTGTTTGTAAGATGTAGTATTGCTACGACAATCATTCACTTATAGATTAATAAATTATGATATACTACATTGTAACAAATTTCGAAATCGGAAAAAAACATAAAAAAGTTCAAACGTAAAGTGTGAAGTTTTATGTTTTAAGGAATGACGGTATCCTTTAATCTAAATTTTTGTATGAAACCATTTATACAAACTTTCAGTACAACCATTTCAAATTTATTTACTAAATATTTAAAACTACCACAATCCACAGTGAGACGAAAAAATTATAGCAATATTACATTCTTTTACCTTATTATATAATTTTCAAAACCTACGTTTTATGAATTGTAAAAATAATGTAAAAAAGTAAAGATCTCATTCTTTAGTGTTTTTGAAAAATCGTGCATTAAACAATTGTGCAAATTATATGTATGTAAGATGGCAAGAGTTACATATTCTTTGTACCATCTTTTCCGAATAGTAATATTCGCCTTGTTTAACGCGGGAGAACGCGCGCTTGCCCAGGGTATGAATGGTTTAACTTTGTCATTAATAAAATCAAATTATAACAGTCACTTTATTTAGTCGGAGACAATCCTTACAAATTTTGCGACAAAATAAGTTGAAGATAACTTTTAAAAAATTAGTGGTTAGAATTGTAAAAACCATACGCACTCCGGGTCTTTTAGGCCCTGCGCGCGTCCTCCCGGGTTAATAGAAAATTTCTGCAAATAAATACGACAAATTTAAGGATAGCGATATTCAAAATCCATAATATTTGGCACCTGAGCATACATTATTTAAATATATGGGTAAATTACAATATAAAAATGTAATATACTGTAATATAACAACAAAATTAATTTAGATTACATTATTTCTAAAATTTGTGTTGTAATTCTAATAGCATACTCTATAAGCTATAAATGATAATTTGTATGTCTAACAGTAAGGAAAGCTATATTCGGTTAATTCAAACTGCATTTACATTTCTTATATATAATTCTTTATATTAATATAAAAAATTATAACACAAACACACATATATATATATATATTTATATGCAACATTGTATAAAATTCTTGTCAAATAAAGAAAGGCTCCAGTTGGGTGCATTAAATTTATAGAATACTGGTGGCTGGTAAAAGGCTGTGCTATCTTTGCGGTTGACAAATCCAGTCAACTTGCTTTAATTTGTTGGTAATGACGGAGATCGGCTAATTCTAAACGAAACATAGGAATTCTTTATGCAGTCATATTGAACGCAACGGTTCGAGCGTAAATGTAATAAGACACTGAATTAGCAATACTGTAGTTTCTGCAGGAAAAACTGAGTAGCTTGACGTTCTGCGTAGTTTACTAAGCAAAATATAGAAACAAAAGACAAACTTACACGGTAAAAAAATTCATAAAGGCCTCAGGCTACAGCATGAATAGCTACGTCATGGAACAAGATCTTAAAGCAAATTTTAGAACTCTCCGTGACGAATACACGCTGAATAATTTTTTTGAAACACTGAAACAAGACAGAAATCTGAGCTCCAAATCACGCAGGGTTCCTACACCTCCTGGAATTTTATTATCAGGAAATTCTTCGGTACCAATATTTTCTTACAGAAAAAATCTCCATTAAGGGGGCTCAGGGTTTGAAAGCTTTTCAAAAAATCGATTTTTTATGTAATACTTTGATTATTCAATTAATTGTGAAAAAAACGCATAAAAATATTTGCATTTTTAACGGATTTATAAGCATTTATATATCAACACTTTCAATGCCGCACCCATGTAATTTCAACTTTAAGTCGCGTTTTCTCAACCGCAAAATTAAAAAAAAACTATTTGATAAAGAGGCTCTTTTTTTTTTTTTTTTTTTTTTTTTTGCATGCATATAACATCATTATCTATAGAATGAATTAATATAGTTTAGATAGTTTAATATTTTGAGTATATTCAATGGAAAAAAGTTGTATTTTTTTTGGGGGGGGGGTTAAATTTTCAAATTTGAGAGTTTTTTAATAATGTTTTAGTTAATAATTCAAAGTTAAGATATCTTGCAGGTGGTGATATAACACAAATTTTTTTTTTCGAAATTTGTGTTACATAAATTTTGCTATATTTTTCATTATATTACATTTAAGTACTTCATTTTATAATTTTATAAGACTACAAACTAAAATATCAGAAAGTTCAAATTAATTACATTGAATACTTCTGTTTTTATATGGACTTGAAGCGAGAGCTTTGTTTACAAGTTTTTCCGTATTGATCAACCCCTGAGCCCCCTTAAAGAGGCAAAATTTTGAATATTTACCATAGATTTATAAATTAATAAAAAAAAAGGTAAAATTTTTGATAAGATAAGTTGCAACTCCATAGGGTGTCCAGTTGAAAAATTACGAAAATTGAATTTTTATAAGGACCACGTAGGATAAAAATTCGAATTAAGAAAAATTTTCCTTATTCAGAGTTGAATAAGACACAAAAAGTTACATCTTCATATTTCCAAAACTCGCAAAGTTATAGCCGTTCAAAAAATTTATCAGGTTTTAAGGGATTAAACACAAATTGAAAAGCGCGCAATTCAAAAAACTATGTTACTTTAACAGTTCTAGCAAACGCGTAAAAAATCTATTTTTTGAGTTAGAACTTTGATTTTTTTTCTTTTTTTGTGATGGTTAGTCTTAAAATTTGCTAAGAAAATCACATCCTAAAATTTCTTATACAATTTATAAAAGTGTGATGTGGTTAGTACTGCTTTAAAAGGGACTATTAAAAATCGTTATAACTCGTAACATTATTTATCGGATTCCAATTTCTTTCCATTTAATTAAAGATAAAATTCTGATTTTAGTTTTGTTCCAGGGTTTTTGTTTTTTAATATTAATTTTAAAACTATTAAAATATTTATTGAAAAAATAATATAACTTAAAAAAAAATCTGATTTTCAAAAGTAAATATTTTTTCAAAATGGCCAAAACAAAACTAATGTAAAAAAAATAAAAAATAACGTGATTCAAGTTCTTTTTTCCTTTAAAAGTTCTTAACATTTATTAATTTAAAGACAAGAAATAGTGGGGGAAAATTCATTAAGCAGAAAAACGAAGTGTATTGTTTTAATGTCCATCAGTTATTTTAAAAAAAATGCTTTTTTCTAAGATGCAAATTAAGTCTTTTTTTATGTAGCTCTGACAACTTCAGGCTTTTTATCGTCCTGGAGAGGATATTGCAAAATCTATATTATGCGCCCAGGTAGGGCCAGGACCGAGATGTTACTTTCTTCTGAAGACTCGTCAGGCCGGGCCTAGCGTACTGTTCATAAAGAAAGGGAATGCTTCCTTTTTCTTAGGTTCACACTGGATGAAATTTTCAAACCCGGTCTCGGTAAAACCCGTATTAAAATCACTGTCTCTGACTGACTTAATACGTGCATAAAATAAATATAATTCAGCTCAATCGAAATTTTTACAAAAAAAAAAAAAACAGATTTTAAAATCCTTTTTTTTTATGTAAAATAAACTTTAAAATTTATTTTTTAAATAGTTCATTTAAAGGCTAAAAAAATAAATAAAATAAAACCAGTGAAAAAAAAATCCGCCTATGACGGAATTCTGTCTTAAACGAAAAATATGCAGATCCATGAAAAATAAATACATTAGTACCTGAGAAAAAAGTAAACTCCAATTAATCTCCTAAGGAGGGCATCTGTCAATAATGTATTTTTTCTTGCCTATGTGATTCCGTCTTAAAAAGTTTTACTGTATTCTCCAACGCATGGGATATGGATTAGCGATTATTTTAATATCGCTAATCCATATCCCATGCGTTAACCATGCGTCCCATGCGTATTGAAACATTTACATATAAATAGAGATTTGTTGATAAAATAAAGATATTACAGCCTTTGGCGCTTCTTTAATAATAAAAAAGTATAAATATAAAAAATGAAAAGCTATAAAAGGAATTTTTGGTCAGAACTCCTCCATATGAAACAATTTTTCCCACACCGAAGTAAAAAACTATGTAGAAATTTGTGGCTGAACCGGGCTATGATTTAAACTATTTTCCAGACCAGTCCGGCTTATGATGTTAACATTTTGTCAGGCCGCGCCGAACTTTTTTCCCTATGGGTTGGTTTGGGACCTGACCTAGATATTTCGATCCATGCAGACCTTTAGTGCAGACTGCCAACATATTTTGAAAACAAGTTTAGATTTGATTCAATACGTTGCTTTGTTATGTAAAAATGAGAAGCGCTGTATTAAATAGATATTTAAAAATAAACAATTTATGGACGATCCCTCACTTGCTTTGAAAATCAACGAAAGACTCTTCGTTTACAGGCATGGTAAAGTTGTGTAAGTCACGAATTTTGGAGAATTTTGGATTTTATTATCTCTGTCAGGTTTTTAGATATTTAGATGAATTTTTTTTTTTGTTCAGTTTAGTAATGGATGAAGAATAATTTCCTATTGCGGAATTTTGCTCTACGGGGGCCGTATAAAAATTTAATTTTCGTATTTTTTCAAATAGACCCCCCCCCATGGATTTGCAACTTACCTTATCAGAAATTGCACTTTTTTATGAATTTTTGTAGTTGGAAGTATGGGTCTAGAGGCAATATTTAAGGAGATAGCCTATTGTTTCGATATTTATGACTCACCCTGTATATATATGTGTGTGTGTATTTAACTTTACTTACTTAGTGGGTCCATTTGTCCCAATTTTATGGGGCAAATGGAATCGGAGGATCTGTGATCCACACACGTTTCAGTTTTTTAATATGATGCATCAGATCCTGATTAAAAAAGTGTAAACAACCTAAAAAAATTTAAATCAGACAGATTATGTAAATTATACATCAACTAAAGAATGTTGTAAGGGAAAGCTTTGCTGTCAAGGTGTCTAAAAACACTAAATGTGAAATTATTAGATTTATTTATGCCAAAAATATAGGCATAAAATCAGTGCTAGCGTACTTTACTTTTGGTAATAAGTACTAAATTTACATTGATATTTTAGAAAAAAATAACAAGATATGTCTATGAACAAACGGCTCATTAAGTACTTAATTACCTCATTCTCTTATATATTTACCCTAATTTATGTGGGATATGTCCCATAGATCTGTGGAGAATGTAATAATGTTTTTTATATCGAATAGCATTATATTTTAATGGTTCCAATAATTTTCTAATAATATTACACTGTCTTATATACACTTCTTCATTTTTATTGTAAAATTTCAACATTTGTCTGTTTCACCTAAGAAATTTAATTCAGTAGGTTGTTATATGTGGGATATGTCCCATAAAACTGTGGAGAATCTAATCATGTTTTTATATCGAACAGAATTATATTTTAATGGTTTTAGTGTTTCTCTAATAATGTTACACTGTTTTATGTATACTTCTTCATAAAATTTCAAAGTTTGACTGTTTCACGTAAGAAATTTAATTTGATACACACAATGTATTTATATTTAAAATTTTATTATGTAATTTTAATAAAATACTAATTACTTTTCTTTATTGTAAGCAAAAAAATGAAGAAATTAGTTTCCTGTAGAAAGATAAATTAAAAAAACTATTTATAACTTTTGGGGTAACCGGACCCAATATGATCCAGTTACCCCTAATACATGTTCGAATTACCCATTTCTTGATTAATTAATGGAGTAACTAGGACACCGGCCTCATATTTGAAACATAAAATAAATATGTCTTGATATCTAATAATATTAATGCAGCTATGTCTCTAATGTTTAAAAAAATGATTACTTAATAAAATTACTTACAGTATTTTAATAAAAAGCCGATGAAGTTCAATGAAACTGTCGTTGTTTTTAAAAAAAGGAAACCGATATTTTAGACAACCTATCACAGCAAACACTGAGTTATGACTGATTTGACATACGTTGCTTTAAGAAGTAGAGATCTGGAAACATTGTTCACAATAACTAAAACTTAAAAAGCATCAATAGTTTTTTATCAAACATCCTACGGCCAGGTTATCCCATGGTTCTAGTTGCCCCAGCTAGCCTTATTAATTATTGAATATAAAATTTTCAAAGGTGTGTTTCTGGGAATTACGAGGAGGTGATAATTCACTCCTAGGTAAGGAGTGGGGCGAATAGAGTTTCTCAACAAATTATCATTATTTAACATTATTTTTGCTCATACGTTAGACCATAATCTACAGCAGGTGTCTGATTATACAGGGTAAATTTTATTGCTCTCAACATAATCTTTAATCAATATTCTTCAAAATGTCTCTTTAAGATTATTGCTAAACAGTGCTGTTAAGAACAATAAAATTTGACCTAAATGCTCCGACCCCTGTCTATAACGAGCATCTTTCGTGACTGAAAGTACTATCAGTCATTACAGTTTTTTTTGTTTTTAAATAATCCTTGACGGTAATCCAGGTTAGTGGATTAATATTAAAGACAACTACGAAAGAACTCTGCACATTGGAAGACAGGATGGCTTTATTTGATGTAAATATAAATAAGGTAATTTCTTGAGAGGAATCCTATATGTCATCTGTTATTAGTTCTATATTCAGAGAGGGATTTATTAAATTTGTTAGATATAGTTGCCAATGTGTCGAGTCAAAATCTTGGTCCCTTGTATCTTTATAAATGTAAACATATATTCCTTAATGAAATTTGAATTAAAAAACAGCTAAAAGGTCCGTTATTGGCATCGCAAAATTTAACGTACTAATACGAATACCAAAGCTGAGTAATGGAGAAATTTATATTTAGAAGCAGCAACGCGGACATTAATCTATACCTGACGCCAACTTTAATATAAACATGATAAATGTCTTAGGCCTAAAATCATTTGTATTCACAATCAAATTCAGAAGTATCACTAATTTAAATAGGAAAAAGCTAAGAAATAACTTTCATAACTCGATTGGGAATTTTACTCGATTGGAAAATTACATCAGACTTTCTTCGATTGGTACATCACAAATTAAAAAAAAATCCTCTCCAACTTAGGGGGGGCGGTGGACGTTATTTTTTCTTTAATTTTCATCATAGCAATATGAAATTTTATGTATACATACATTTCACCAAAAGCATATAGAACACCTTAAAAAAATTATATCTTATTAAGATTATATTTTTAATTTTTTAATTTTTTATTTTTAAACGAAATTTTAAAATGCACCTCCTGTCTTAATTTTTGAGATATTTTCTTGCTTTTGCATTTTATCACTTAAAACTCTATTATAAATAAATTTGTGTAAGATTTTTTTAAATCTGTTGAATAGATAATATCTTACAGATTTTTTTCTAAAATCCATATCGATCTTCATCAAAATTTTGCATTATAATAAGTAAAAAATCAAATTTGACTATCTTAATAAAGATGAATTTTAAAAAACTTACACAATTTCTTTATAAACAATACCAGGATATTTTCTTATCAATTTCATAAATATTGATCAAAAATTACTACGCAAGGAGCATTTTAAAAATCTAAAAACGCTATAAAATTAGTTTTGAGAAAAACAGATTTAAAGTAAATAAATATACTTACCTTTATTATTTACTTCTTAAAACCTACATAAATGATATTTTAACAAAAAAAACTATTTTGGTACTATTATACCACAGAAATAGACCTTTATTGCGACGATTTTGCTATATATGATATTGCTCAAAAAAATATCCACTGTCCCCTTAACAATTGATATTTTTAGACAAAAGCAATAAAAAAAAATACTATTCCGTGTAAACTATTCATTGTAAAGTACCGAAAATAAGCCGATCTTTCAACAGACAGGAAATTCTAATAGTTTTAAGGGATGCTTATAATTGGAACTTTTATGAAATAGTGAGAATAATTAAAAGACTGAGGGGTTATATTTCAAATTTATAAATTTTCCAGGATTTATACAGTTTGAAAAATGTATTAGGGGTATTGTATAATGTATTATGTTCGGGGGGGGGCTTACTATCGGTACTTTACGGTAAATTGTTAAATATACCTGTATCTAAAATCTGCTTATTATATGTTTGTTATAATCCGCTATATTTAAAAAAAAATCTTGAATGCCTTTAATTTTTTATCTCGCTGCATTTAAGTGATACCACGACAAAGTGACGTCGCGACAAATTGACGCTACAATGAATTGTAGCTGCGACAAACTGACCCGCGAGGAATTGTTGCACGATGAATTGTGCACGACTAATCACGCGACACCCTGTAGAAGACTTATGGAGAGTCTGTTCTTCCCTGTAGCGAAATTAGATAATTGTTTAAGATTTTTAAGAAAGAGAAATACAATAATTTTCAAGGGAAGATGGAAAAGAAATTCATGTTACTGAGCTGACAGAAGTCAACTTATTTTAGTTCCTTAAATATCATGCCCGGCATATAAAGTGCACCTGCATACTGTGACACATTTTCTAGTTTCTGAAGTGCGCGTTATTCTACAAGATATGTAATACTTAATATATTTAGGCTCGTCAAAGAATAGGTAGTATATGTATTTAAGAAACACAGTTTTTAAAATACTTTATATTTTCTAATTATAATATTTTTATATTAAATATTTTATTTCTCCGTTATTATTTCAAATTTTACAATACAATAATCATTAATCTTTAAATAAGAAAAAAAAGATAATAAACCTTGTGTGTCATTTGAATTAAAGATATTGAATAATTGAATAAAAAATTAAATATTTCTATTTCAAAATATTAAACCATATAAAAGAAAATTAAAGATTTTTCTATGTATATATTTTATTGTCTGAGCGAAGCGAAGTCTTTATACTCAGAGATACGTAACGATATTAAAATTCAAAAAAATTCTTTCGTCAAGCAAATCTCAAAAAGTACTTGTCGGATTTCGATTCTGTTTGTACCAGAAGGTACCTATGAAGGTAATCTGGTGAATGCACCTACTTTTAAAAATTAATTCCAAATAGTTTAAAAGTTATATTAAAAAAACTGATAAAAAAGCACAATTTATTTGCATACGTCACAGAAATTTGGTGTGCGTGATTTTCACAAACTGGATATTTTCGTAGATAACCGAATCAGTACATGGAGTAAATAGTAATCATTTACGCACGCAGAAATATTGAATGCAATAAAACATTTTAAAATTTAATCATGCAGGAAAATAAAACTGTTATTTTTTATATTAAAAAAATGTCATAAAAACTTAATAGCATTTTTTGATAGCTAAAAGAATATTTTATATATTTCGCGTGTGAAAATTAGAAACAATTACGTTTTTAAATAAAAACATTTATGACATCATTTTATGACATCATTTTCCCTTTATATTTATTTTTATTGCATGTTTTCTTTTAACTTATATTTTGTTTGTGTGTGGAAGCCAATTCTCGTCACTAATTTTTCGGCACGGATGCCACACGCGCATCAGACTTGGCGCATTTTTTTTTCAAAGCCCATTTGGCGAAAACTGCGTTTTCAAATAACGCTTACATACACATTTTTAAATTATTTTCTATTATCAAAAAGAATTTACAGTAAATAAAATAATAATAATAATAATAATTAATAACTATAAAAACAAATATTTTATATAATTAAAAAAGGAAATGAAAGTAAATAAACATTTTATGAGTAAATAAACAAAAAAAAAATAAATAAAGCCGGGTTACCATCTCAGGTAAAATAATGCCATTTTGACGCCAATCATGTACCCTGGTGCATATGTGACATCTTTTCCCATTTTTCATCCATTTCCTGTTGGCATACAACTTTGAAATTTGGAATATGTATGCATACCTGGGAGCAATACTAGAATTAGACATTGATTTTTTTTTTAATTCGATCCAAAAAGGGGCAACGAGAGTTATTTTTTAAAGATTTATACAATTTATACTGCATAAAGGAGCCACTTACCTATATTTATATGCAAGAAGAAGCAAGTGGCATGTAAAAACAATTATAGTATACATAAATAAAATTCTTGAGATAATATACTAGAGATATAAGCACCGGGTTTGGCGAGATTTTTTATGCCAGTTAGGCAAAAACATCGTTCTGATTACCAGATGCATATAGCATGCTATAATAACAAGTTATTTATTTGTTTCAAAAAAAAAAAAAAAAGGAATAAACGAAACATTTTCTGTTATTAAAAAAAAGAAAAAACAACCAATAAATGATAATATTTTTAGAACAAACAATTTATTATAACATTTATATGATAACCATGTTAGGCAACTGAACGCCAATTTGGCACCAGTTAGGTGTCTTCGTGTGTATAGGGCATATATGTGCCATATTTATTTGTAAAACTGAGCATGAACATTTACCAAGTGTGTTTTCATAGCTGCTTATATCTTTTTGCAACATAGCGCACCTTTCGAAGCCAAAACTGCACAAAAGAAAAAAAATAATATTTGCAGTATTTTTATTTAATTTAATTTTTTTTTAATGTAATGCACATTTAGTAATCAGTATGTTCGATAATCAGACCTCTTTTTTTTTTTGCTTTAAAAGATGATATTTCATACGACGTCTTTTTTTGGATTCGTTGTTTTTCCATATTTGATAGTATGCGTCTACTCGTTTTGTAACTTTTTTTTGTAACTTTCTTCTTCATTAACAGCGACATTTGGATTTCCTATTTAAATAAAAATTCTTCTAAATGCAAAGAATTTTGTTAAAATAAATAAATAAATGAAATGCGGACATCTATTGCTCAAAGCACAAAATTTTTCCTATTGAGTTAATAAAATCAGTAAAAACATAATTTTTATGATGATAAAATGGTGACTTATGTAATAACAGAGTCATATATTATGTACGTTATGGATTAAGTATTAATATTTCTCCACCATTTATAAGTAATAATAATAATAAAATAAAATGCGGACAGACCAAAGTCTATATTTGACTGAAAACAACAACCATTTTCTAAATGCTTTAAAAATGGCCAATGAAAAGTGATATTTCAAAAGTATTATGAAATTAGTTAAAAACCATTTACTTTAAACTAAATGAATAAAAGATTTATATTTTTAATAAAATAAATGGGATTTGAAAAATTATTGGAAATTTATCACCATAGATGTATCAATATTACAATCGGTACCTTGTATGCAAAATGGAACAATTAGCAATACTTTTTGTACCCGAAAAATGGTCGTTGCTTTTTTTAAGGTTAAAAAGTAGATTACGAAATATTCCTATATAGAGATGCCAAACCCTCACTTATTGCATAGCAGAATTTTCTTATAGGAAAAGTTATTTTTTAAATCTGCAGAATGTTCCAATTTAATAAAACATTTTCTGTATTAAAATACCGGTATCCAAAATGCCGGAGACTTGGCAGCTCTGCCTATAACATTTTAATTAATCACAGTACTTTTTTAATCGGATTCAAATTTAGTGGAGACTACGTTTTTTGGCCAAAAGCAGCTTTTTTCCACATGTGTAACTACGATACAATTCCTTGATGCTGAAATAAAATGTTTTGACTTATGCTATTACTTCTTCCTCTTATTTATTTATTTGAATTTTAAATAAGATGACTCAAAATCGTGTTTTTTAAATGTACGGAAAAAATCCATTTCGAGAGAGGGCGAAAAGAACAATATTTAGCGATTTATTATCTGCGCTTGGCTAAGTGTCTTACTACCATGTATTTAATACTCTTCACAATACTTCGCTGTTATATGGACTTTGGCGATTTTATAAAAAGTTTGACGTAATTCGGGCTTAAGAAAGTGAGTTTTTTACTGAATAATACAAATAAATGAAAAATGAATATTAAGAAATACTAAGAAAAGAAAAATGAAGCATTATATTGATCTATGTATATTTAAAAATGCATCTGCTAGCACTAATTAGATAATTTATGTATATAATAGAAGATAAATAGCTTTTGATTCTATATTTCTATGCTATAAAGCAATAACGTTTGTGTGTTTTTCGTTATCATTGGGAGTACCTAGCCGATTTAAAAAATAATGTGGGCAAAAAATGTTGGTAACCATGTTTGCTGCAAAATATACTATATTTTGCGTAGGAACAATAATCACCATCAATGCACGAGCAAAAAAAGTTCTAAAATTGAGAATTCTTTAATGTTGATATGACTAAAAATTTAATTTTTTTTGTGGCAACGTTTAAGATATAATATTCTCGTTATGAACGATACCTAAAACATTCGACAATTTAAATTCACAAATTAAACATTTTTTTTTCTAGAAAAAGTTTTAAACCCAATTTCTTGAGAATATTGCAATTTCTAGGATACTGTTGGGGTTAGAAACTAGAGCTTTGGCATCACAGTAACTTATAAGATGTAAATGCTCGTTTAGGACAATTCTTATAAAAGGATTCATTAATTCTTATCGACAACCTCATGGCATCCATGGAAAACAGATGTTCAACAATATAAACTATTCAGACGGATCTCACCCCATATAAAATACACTCCATTCTCTTCAAACATAATAGTTTATGTTATTTATAGTTTCTCAAATCGGCGCGGAGCTTCTGTTTATGCTCATGACATTATTTCAAAAAGTTATATTTCCAATGTGGGTCATTCCACACCAAATGAGCAAATCAGGTGTGACTGACATGTCACAGATTTTATTGAAAATCATCATATAATTAGATCACAATCATTTACGAGGAAACGCAAAGTAGTAGAGTTCAGACTAGTTTATTTCAGTATAAAAAATTACATTAAAGTTGAGCCGAAATCGAGGGCTTGTGTACATGTTTGAAATTTTAAGTTTGATTATTTGCCGTAGGAATGAAAAGATTGTAATAAAAATTATTTACACTTAAGAATGAACTATAAGTAACAGGTTAGCATAATTTAGTAATTGTATTTTTATTTTATAATTTAAAAATAAATAAATAATAAATAAAATCGTGGAAAAAATTAAATATTTCAGTTATATGTTTTAAAATGAAGGACACTTATTCCAAATTCAATTTTTTTTTGCCATTATAGCTAATTGAATATATTTAATACATCTATAATTTAATTCATGCCTTTTTCATTCCTTTATGAGAAAAAAAAAATAAATAGTGAAAACTGCTGATTAAAAAGTCAACATTTTTTTTTCATTTTTTTTGGAGACGAATAAAAGCTTTTAAAAGTTTTAAACTATTTGATATTACAGATAAAAGTGTATATTTTAAGTATACGTAGTTTTATTCTTGCTTTCAGTTTATTTTTGCCTCAAGAATATTTTAAATTTGTGTAGAAGAAAAAGTATTTTTTTCTTAAAATAACTGTATTTTAATCTTAAAGTCAATTAACAAACATAGATGGCAGCACACGTCTATTTTTAGCCAGAAATTTCCAAAAAAGCGCGTGTTTTCAAAGAAAGATTGTCTTTAGAATATCTCAAATATTAGTTTTTTGAACCCATTTTTGTTATGTTAGAAATTAAAAAGGCAGTATTGAAACTTTTTTAGTGTGTCATGGACTTATTAATTCTTATCTACGTGTAATATTGTTGATGTAGAAGTTGTCCTTTAATTGTTTTTTGAGGTAACATAAGAGGAATAATTATGATTTTGTCATTTTTTTAAAAGTTTCTAAGTTTTTTTGAAGATGAAGGAAATAAATAACAACTTTGAAACTTTGACAATTCGATCTTCATACATAGTACTACATCTTGCATCAATTTCAGAGATGTTTTTTAAATCCTTTGATTTTTATAACATTTCAAAATTTTTAAAAAATTACAAAATTTCAATATTTACAACCAATTTTTGATTAATTATGATATTACCAAATTATTGTTACTCGATAAATATAAAGATTGATATCCAGAGATTTCAATATCATAAAAAAAACTTCATTTTTGTTAAATAGTTTTCAAAATATAGAACTTGAAACTTGCAACTTTCGACGATTATCCGCAAGCCATTCTATATCACAAGTTTTTTAAATGTCCAAAATTGATAAAATAATTATTTTTTTCTGAAAATATTGTGCACACATACATTTGAATATGAAATGAACACGTATCTCAAATTTTATTAAAATCGGATTCTCTGCAGCCACGGCTTTTTTTCCATTTTTGCTCATTTGACGTGGAATGACCCATGTAGGAAAATTTGATGTTTTATTTTCTGTATTACTTTTAACATTTTGCGTATTTCCAATTTTATATCGATGTATGGTTTGCTTTCCCTTTTATAAAAATAGTATATGCAACTTTATATGTAAGATTTTGTAATTCTATGATTCAATATGCTTATTTTCATCATATTTTATCACAATGAATGACCAATTAAAGGTAACATCTCATTTTCTTTACTTATCGCATATTATTAAATGTGTATTCTCAGCAATATCGCTCAGACTAATCCCTCTGAGGGAAGTCGTAGTTCATTGAATATATCCTGAAAATAAATTAAGCGAAACATATTTTTAAAAGTGTTTTTTTTTCAGTCTTTTATTCTTAAAAGTTAAAACATGTTTTATTTCGAGATTAAATCATATTTTATAATAAACTATTTATAAGAACACAAATTAAAGAAAAGGAATAATAATAATTGTGCATGTCATCTCGAGAAAAGAAATTGAATTTAACCACCGATTTATTTGTGATTTTATTTTATGAAATAAACTAATATTAAAGATAACGGAATAATTCCTATATTTAATTCGAAATCTTGTTAAAATTTTCTCCCAGCTTAGCATTACAACACAAAAACAAGTGAGAAATAAATGTAACTTATTTAATTTATTGAAGACACTGTCATTTTAAATTGTAATAATCCCTTTTTAGTTTTTTAGTAGTTAATGCAGTAAATATATTATATGATATTGAAAAAAAAACTTTAAAAAATTATTGTTATGTATAAAAATTATTGTTATATGTTCAATGCGATAAATTATTGTATTGAATATAAGAGCAAAAATTAAAAAAAAAAAAACATAATTACGCATATTATTTCAAGGCCGGAAGTTGAATTGAATCAAAGTTATTGATGATTTTATTTTATCAACTGTACTCATTTAAAAGAAAACAAATTATTTTCTATATTTAATTCAAAATTTCGTTAAAATCCAATTTGGAATCAATGATACAACATGGAAAAATGGAAGAAAGGAAGATAACTTATTTAAATAATTAAATTACATTAACATAAAAAAGTCGAAATTGCAATATTCGTTTTTTTTTTTTTTTTTTTTTTTTTTTGTTAAAAAAAATTACTATCTTAAATGATAGAATGTATTTCAATAGTTTAAAAAAATTAAAGTCGACTAGATGTAAAATGGGAATGATATTTGCTGAAAAAAACATTTTTGTTTTATTTTAAGGTAAAATTTTTTAAACTTTTTTTAAATTTCAATATCATATTATACATTTACTGCATTAACTACTAAAAAACTAAACTGAATAAAAGCTTTAATAATTTACAGATGTTATATAAAGGCAATACATTATTTTAAAGGAAAGAGGCATAGAGGCATTAGTAAAAATTTTTATCATAATTTAAATTGAACAACGCATCTAAAATTAAGGATTTTCTAGCTATAATATTTATTTTTCAAATATGATGATATATTTATTTATTAAGTATTATAAATTGAATATTATTCTGGCGTAGTTATTTTTTATATTTTTAATTAATCTATAATTAAATTTTCCATTTTTTTAATTAAAAAAAGGATTGTGTATTCGTCACTGAGCGTATTAATTAAATAAAAGAAGATAATAAATTTTGCAGGTCAATCTTACGAAAATGGTTAAATTGAAACAATAATGTATCGTTGATTTTTTAAATAAAGTAAATGTATCTAAATTAAAACAAAATATTTTTAATAGTATTTTTTTCTGTAGTAAAATGTGATGCTAATAAAATGAATATAATAATAACTAAAATAAAGCTTTTCCTTTTTGTAATAGTTTATTTTGAAACGAAAATTTCTTGAAGTTAATTCTTCCGTTACTTAACGATTATGTCATATTTCGCACTACATTAATCACTGAACACATAAATTGCAAAGATACTGTAAAAAAAACGGAAACATTACTCGGAGGATATAAACGATATTTTGTTTTAGTTTCAAAACGTCGAAGTACTGATAGCATGCATTTGATAGAATGAATGTATCTTAAAGAATAGAAAACATTTATTTTTTTTAATTAAAATAGGTTGATTTTAAAATAAATATGATTGATGTGATTATGATAACAAAACTTAAAATACTTCCATTGATTTTTAAAAGCCTTATGATTTTAGACTATGTTTTTACAATTCAGAGAATTAGTTAAATCTTCTGTTAGTTCAAGATTATGTCTTACTTTACAAAACATTACTCACTGAATACTTAAACTGAATAAATAAGATAATAAATTACGCATTTTAATTTCGAGGATAGAAATTAATTCGACACAGCGTGATATTCATGTGTTTTATTTTATAAATAATCGTATCTGAAAGAGAGAAAACTATTTTCTAAATGCAACTCAAAATCTCATTAAACACCTATCTAGGCACGATAATTTAACAAAGAATAAAAATCATAAAAGAAATGTTTTTCTCATATTAACTTTGTAAGAAATTCAGTTAGTTTCAAAATGCTTCTTAAAGAATAACTGGGAAAAAAATTTAATCTGATGCGCCTAAAAAATACATTTATTAAGTTTTTACATTTTAATTAAATATTTTTTGTAAGTTAAGACTCAATTGTTTATTTTTATTTGCATCTTAGAAAATTTCGCTATCAAAAAATAAAAGGTCTGTTTTTAATACTATCTTTTAATACTTACTTAAAGGTAAGTTTTTATTCCTATAAAAAAGGGCTTTTTAATGTCACTATTATCTTAATGTTTCAGTATACTTATAAGTAGAAAATCAATTTGAAATCATATCAAGTTTTCTTTGATAATAAATTTTCTCTGAGTAATAAAACAGCATAACTAACAAATACAAAACACATTTACTGAGCATATTAAAAACAACAATAAACTATATCTTTAAACTTAATTTAAAATAAAGCACAATTAATAATCTCGATACGCATCACCTACATTTTAATAAACAAATATAATTTTGTATGCAAACAAAAAGGAAAGGTTTTCTGCTCTTTGTTTACTGAACTTTTAAAACGAACTGAAAACCATGTACATTATTATTGTCAAACTGTGGTTTGCAAATTACCAGTATTTTTTAGAAGCAAACCGTACCTTACCCCATCACATAATAAACGAAAAATTACATTAATATTGAAATTTAATTGACATTGCTCCAACAGAGGGAAAAATTTTCCAGGCGAGAATCGTTGTTTCAGCTCACCAACGCTCTGCCAACTGAGCTACCAGGATATACCTAGCCTGGAATTTCTCTAATTGATTTTATTAAGTCTGCAACTGCAGCACAAGACGGCAAATTTTTATGAACCACAATCCTGGAGCAAACATCTGTCGAAATTAATCCAATTTTGATATTATATACATGTATTACAATTTGTGAATTACTCCCGAGAAATAGTAGTTTTGAAATTTAATGCATATCTAACAAAGCACAGAACCAACAGTGTGAAAAATTATCCTGAACAAGGTTTGAACCTGGGTCATTGTTTCAGCGTGCCAACGCTTTACCAACTGAGCAACTGCATACACCTAGAATGGCATTTCTGAATCTTACGTTAGCAAAGCTGCATCATGGCACAAGATTGAGTAACTTTATAAACCATAACCCTGCGGAAAATATGAATCTAAAATAATCTAGCATCGATAATTGTATTTAATACTATGATATTAAAATTTTTAAACAATGAATTACGTCCGAGAAATAGTAATTTCGCAGGCTCTATTTTCAAATACAATTATCGATGCAGGATTAATTTAGATTCATGTTTACCTCAGGGTTGTGGTTCGTGAAGTTATTCCATCTTGTGCTGCGGTTGTAGTGTTAGTAATGTCTGAGTGAGAAAGGACAGTCTAGGTATAACTTTGTAGTTCAGTTGGCAGAGCATTAGTGCGCTAAACCAATGACCCATGTTGAACCCTGACGTAGATAACTCAAACAGGGAATCATTCGAAAGAGAGATACACAAATTAAAGATGACTTATAAACTACCCAATGTACAAAACGTAGATAAAAATCATGTTTAATTGAAAATTTCATTTTTTTACATGAAGTATGTTATTATACACTGACCATCAACTACACTAAAAAAACATTTTTGGTATTTTTTTATCAATTAAATGCCAGTTGTAAATCGCAAAATATTTTATTATTTATAGCTATTTTTCCTTCGTGTCATTTCAGTGTTGAAATGATTCAAAATCTGACAAATTCGTGATTCATTTATTTCTCTGTGAAATTTTAATTTCGCTTAGAAGTTGTAAGAAAAATACTAAACGCTGAATTAATTTCCTATAAATAGAAATGGGTTAATCACGCTAACATTTTCACGCTAACTTTTTTAAATCACGCTTGAAAATAATTTTTAAATCATGAAGAATCTTAAAACTAAGATACTGTTTTCACACAAATCGTATCTGGAAATATTTACCAGGTGACCAGTACGTCTCAAGACTTTTGAAAACTTAATAGTTAATAAACTTAATACAAGAGATGAGGCTGTTTTTACTGAAATCGAACACCACCGCGTAAGTTTCGATCTGCTCAGAAAGAATTTAAGAAAAGGAACGACTGGACCATATGTGAAAAAAAAAATTTAATTTATAAAACTATTAAAAAAATAAGAACTATAAATGTGATTTTTAAAAATACCATATGTAAAAAAAGTTCTGTTTAATATATTGAGTAGTTCTTGTTTATAGAAATTAATTCAGCTATAAGAAAAAGCTATGTTTATCTGAACTGTTCACATGTGCTTTAGTCTCCCCTAAACCTCTAAATCATAAAATGTAGTTTATCATATAATCTTTAGTATATTTAATAATCAAAATCTGATTACAGTGATTAGCTGTCATGTTTCATTCACCTACAGTGCCGAGTTACATTTTTTCGAGAATTTTTTACTTTTAACACCTACAGGGGTTGGACAAAAATATGGAAACACCTTTAAAAAAACACGTTTCCTTGCCTAGTATTGTGTACGGTACCCGTTGTTATTCTAAACAGCTTGCCGTCTTCTCGGAATGGATAAATACAGTTTCTGTATGTTGGCCAAGGGAATATTGTACCATTATTCCTGCAAAACGGTGGCAAGTTCAGATAACGATGTTGGCGGTGGATAGCGAGAACGCCCTTTCCGCTCCAATGTAGACCACAAAGGTTCGATAATATTCAAGTCTGATGACTTTGGTGGCCTGGGGAGATGCAAAAATTCAGCCTCAGGCTCAGAAAACCAGTCCTGGACAATGTGAGCTGTGTGAACGGAGACGTTGTCGTCTTGGAAGATACCATCATCATTGCAGAACAAAGCTTGTACCATTGGATGGACTTGATCGGCCAAAATGTTCACATAAGTCTGAGTAGTAATACGCTCTTACAGAGTTATCATGGGGCCAGAAGAGAACCACAATATGGCTGCCCAAACCATCACCGAACCCCCGCCATGTTTCACTCTAGGCAAAAAGCAGTCTGTATTCTAGGCTTGAGATGGCGTTCTCCAGACGTAAACTCGGCCAGAAATGGAGAACAATGTGAAAAAAGACTCATCAGACCATATTATGCTCTTTCACTGCTCTATAATCCAGGCTTTATGACTTAAACACCACTTTTTCCTGTTACAGGCATTAGCGTTACTGATGGATGGCTTTTCAATTACAACACGGCCAGCAATTAACCATTTATGAAGCTCCCTTCTAATTGTTTTGGTACTCACAGGATTTGGCAACACGACATTCATTTTAGCAGTATTTTTTTCAGCTGTGGTCTGCTTATTTTTCTCCATAATCATCCTTAATGATCGTCTGTCACGATCTCAGCACACACTTTCGTCCGCGCTGTGATTTAGCGGATGATGTTTTTTCCGCATTTCAAATATGCGGAATAAATCTTCGACACAGTATGTCTTGAAACACTAAAAACCTCGGCTACCTTGCTTATGGAAGCACACACAATACGCGCGCCAACAATTTGTCCACGTTCGAAGTCTGTTAATTCTGATATAATGCAATCATAATCTCACATAAGAGTGCTCCAGCAACGACTGAACGGTGTAGCGATTTTACGAAGTTGTATAGATGGCGTCAGTATGCGAAAACTCCAGTGCCATCAACATAGTTCATTATAATCAATCTTTCTTTTCAAACAAGCATTTCAAAAGGTGTGTCCATATTTTTGTCCAACCCCTGTATTTCTATGGCACTGTCACGACGAAAGCATTGATCAGAGAAAAACTTAATTCATATAAATTTTAGGAAATTTTATCCTCTTTAATTTATGTATTGCCGTAAAAATGCATACTTTTGGAGTTATTTTGAAAAAAAAGTCATATTTTACACGTTACTTTCAATAAAACGTGTATTCCGGGAAAAGGCTGGTTTAAAAAAAAAAAAAAAAAAAAAAAAAAAAAAAAAAAAAAAAAAAAAAAACATTTTAGATTTATGCCCAGTCAGCTCTAAAACATAAAGGCACCAGATTCAGATTTAGATTCAGCAGCGCGGGATAACCCACCAATCGGCATAGGCTTCGAGATCCCGCGCTGCAACTTTATAAAAAAAAATACATTACATTACATTATTTAACAATGTTTGAACATGGCATAATTTTTTTAACAATATGGAGATAATGTTACAATTTTTTAGGGTTTATAGGTGACCCACAACTCAGTCCTCATTTAAAAGGTGAAATGGGGGCATTTGAAAGAGCCCCTGATTAGTCACTAAAAAGCTCATACAGTCTATAATTTTCTTTAGTAAGATAGAATTCTTAGAAATTATTGCGAACCAGGAGCCCGTAGATATGGAATTTGAATATCTTAAGTGAAAAGTAGAAGTTAGGGTACATTCTATGATGTAATGCTGTGACGTGCTTACCTTGCCACATGTGCAATATCTAGATGGCGCCTTGCCAAATTTTGCTAAGTATTCTGGAAAGGGTCCGTGGTTCGCGGCAAAAAGATATATAGATTTCTGTGTGGTAGTAAGAAGTCTGTTGAGACTTTGGTTAACAGTTTAAAGGTAAATCTACCTCTGTGATCGGATTGCCATATGTTCTGCCAATTTGTGAGTAACTTTTCTTTCAGATGCCGCTTTAAGTAGGAATGAGGAAAAGGAAAAAATTCCTCCTTTACTTTTAAATCAGAAATTGCTGACTTTGCGAGGCCATCTGCCAATTCGTTGCCGATATTACCAGCATGGCCCCTCACCTATGTCAGAAAAATTTCTTTCGTGGAGTCTTGTAACAATTTAATAATTTCTTGAACTAATGAATTTTTAGAAGATAGATCTTCGATGGCGAGAAGTCCTGAGAGACTATCTGTATGGATAGTTACTCTTGCGTGATCTGAAGCGCATAAAGGCACCAGATATGAAAACTACACCAACACTTTCTTTCATTTTCTACCGAATGACAAAACTATTAAAAGCACGGCTATCAGACAATTAAAAGTAGCCTGCACAGTACTGAAGAGCTTTTCAAGGGTTATCCTAGAACCATGGTGGTGTATAACATGTTTAAACAGAATCAATGACGTTGGCACTGTACACCATATGATTTTAAGTAGACTTATAACTAAAAGTTATAAGGTGTAAGATTGGAGACCATTCGTGTCAAAATGTGTGACCGAGGACACGAGTCTCTCTAAATGGAAATCCCAGAATTATCAGCATAGAAATAGGAGATGCATCCAGTTGATCCATCTTGAATTAATATTTGCGAATGGAGATGTTTCTCATCTTCCAAGTGAGAGATAGATTTATTATTTATATATCTGGATTTATTGTGGTTGTTATCTAATTATTGTGAGTAGTAAGGAAACGAGAGTTTAAGGACAGCCGCAGGCGGGGCGGCGGGGCCGTCCCGCCTGCCCCGCCTGCAAGAGGCGGTGCCTCCTGCGCCCACCGTGCCACCGCCACCCTCCTGCCCCCTACTATGCATCCCCCTCCACGAACGCCCCCTAGTGGAAAAAAGGAACATTCTATTATAACATGAGAGGTGAACGACCTTCCCTAATTAAAAATATTATCAATCACATCTCAACTCGGAATCATACTATATGATGAAGATTAAATTTATATTTGAATTTTGAACGACCGTAATTTTAATGAGTATTATTAATTAAGCGAAACAATTAAAATCTCAGTTTTTAACCATTTTATTTAGATTTCTTCAACTACAAGATGAGATTATCAATTTAACTCAAGAAAGTTAAACATATATTTGAATTTTGCTTCATACACATCTTAATGAGTAGTATTAATTAAGTAAAAACAATAGAAAATATCCAGTTTTATAGAAAAAGACTGATTTCTTACGATTTTTATCAACTATATGATCAATGTAACGACTTAAAAGTTGAAAGTTAAACATGTATCCTAGTTTTTCAACAGCTATAGCCTTAATGAGTATCGTTAATTAAGTAAAAAAACAATGGAAAATATCAAGTTTTATGGAAAAAGACTGATCTCTTACGATTTTTATCAACTTAAGAGAGAAAACTTAAACATACATTTCAGTTTTTCTACAGCTATAACCTTAATGAGCATTCATAATTAAGTAAAAAACAATGGAAAATATCGATTTTTATAGAAAAAGACTGATTTCTTACGATTTTTATCAACTGCAACGTCAGTGTATCGACTTACAAGTTGAAAATTAAACATGCATTCTAGTTTTTCAACAGCTATAATCTTAATGAGTATCGTTAATTAAGTAAAAAACAATGGAAAATATCAAGTTTTATAGAAAAAGACTGATTTCTTACGATTTTTTCAACTATATGATCAATGTAACGACTTAAAAGTTGAAAGTTAAACATGTATCCTAGTTTTTCAACAGCTATAGCCTTAATGAGTATCGTTAATTAAGTAAAAAAAAAAACAATGGAAAATATCAAGTTTTATGGAAAAAGACTGATCTCTTGCGATTTTTATCAATTTAAGAGAGAAAACTTAAACATACATTTCAGTTTTTCAACAGCTATAACCTTAATGAGCATTCATAATTAAGTAAAAAACAATGGAAAATATCAAGTTTTATAGGAAAAGACTGATTTCTTACGATTTTTTCAACTCAAACTTCAGAATATCAATTTGATAGAAAGAAATTTAAGCATGCATTCGAGTTTTGGACAACCATTTCCTTCACGAACATTAATAATTAAGCAAAACAACGGAAAATATTAAATTTTTAACTGATTTCTTCATATTTATTTTTAATATAAAATCAGGATACACAACTTAAAATAGAAATTTAAACATATTTTTTAGTTTTTGAACAGTCGTTACCTCAAAGAATTACGATAATTGAACAATTAACAAAGGAAACTAATGATTTTTTAACGCAAAAAGACGAATTAAACGAATTTGGTTAACTTTTACTCTAAATGGAAATTTCATCATACTTTTATATACTAACTAAGTAGAATTTTAATGCATAAACGAACACATTTCAGTAAATATTCAACGCACACATAAATTTGAAAACAACACCTGCTTCTTGTGACGTCATATTGAAACCAAAACTTATTCCTCCGAAGTCCCTCACCATACCTTTTCTCCCCCATCTCCCCCAATTTTTTACCTTAGGTAGGGAAATGGACAATGCAATGACCTCTCATTCTTGTATATTTAGAAGTCTGGGAGAAAAAAAGAGACATTTTATACACTCCAATTTCATAACAGTTACCGCAATATCCCAAAATTTGAATTTTGGAAGACATAATCAGTATAATTAATTAAACAAAATAATAAAAATATTATTTTTTAAGGGGAAAAGGTGAATTTAAGCGAATCTGATTAGTTTTACAATAGTCTTTTGAACAACAACTTGGAAATATAGATTTCTAAAATAGGAATTAAACGTATATTTTAATTTTAACAACAAAAACTTAACAAGTATCATTAATTTAACAAAAATAAATATCAATTTTAAAGAAAAGACGAATTTGAATAATTTTACACTAGTATTTTCAAAAGCAACATAGAAATATCAATACTTATTCACATATTTCACTTATTCACTGTATTCAATACTATATTTAATAAATATGGATACAATTTAAGAATTTTCTAATCTATAATTAAATATTAGCTGTATTGTATATTTAATGTTACCCATGTTTTCAACATTAGTTCATAATCGTGAATTTTGTATTTTAAATACCATGTATTCAGGTTCAGATTATTTTCACTTGAAATCATACAGAATTTTTTAACAGAGTTTGTTTTTGAAATCATTGAAGCAACTGTTTTTAATATTTTTAACACCAATTTTCTAAGATTTTCTAACATTTTCCGATTATACATTCTTCAGAAGTACATTTCTAAATGTTACAATCACTTTACATATCGAAAAGATATCATTGAAGCAACTGTATTTAATATTTTTAATACCAATTTTCTAAGATTTTTTAACATTTTCCGGTTATACATTCCTCAAAAGTTATTATTACGTATTCTAAACAATAGAAAATATTAATTTTAAGAATAAAAAGACGAATTTAAACAAATTTTATTAGTTTTACACTATTTTTTCTCACCTCCAACACGGATATATCAATTTTAACAGAAGAATTAAACGTATATTTTAATTTTTAACAACAAAAATGTACTAAGTATCATTAATTAAACAAAAATAAATATCAATTTTCAAGAAAAGACAATTTTTTACACAAATTTTCAACTTTGAAATACATTTGCTTACATATATTGTTACAGTATATTACTAAACTTAAACTTTTTAAAAAGTTTGAATGTCTTAACAAAGGGTTCATACTTATATTTTTCACGTCTTGACTGCATTCGAAATCTTACAACAAAAGTATACTTTTATTATTATTATTATTATTATTCTAGAAAACCTAAAAAATCGTTTCTTGCTGCTTTAGACACTTGACATATTAAAACTACTCTACCCATATAATTAATCAAATTAGGACATGATTCATCTTACACTTCAAAATTTCTGAATTTTTACAATACTTATTTTCATCAAACTTTATTCTTGATCCTATATATTTTAATAGCACAGAATTTTAACATCTGTTTTTATCTACTGATCAAAAAATTATTAAAACACCCAACAAAATTTTCCAAATATGAATATTATCTTTACAATTTAATAATGCAAAACATACACGAATACAAAGTTTAATTTTTACAAACATTTCATATTTCAAACCAAACTATTCGAAATTTTCACAACATAAGAGCAAACATTAGACGAACTTTTTAACATTAATATTGCTTACATCTTTTCATCATATTTTTTAACTATGATAATTATCCATTTTTAGGTTGATTGTCGAAAAACTGTAACTGAAATTACATAAACTTAATGTAAAAAACCATGTTCTCACACAATTTCTTGAAATTCAACAAAGAATTGACTATTACTTATCTATTATTATTCTTATTAAATACTTATCTACATCAATATCGACTCTCGATAGTATATAGATATTTCATCATTACACACTTACAACTCTTTTCAAACGTTTATCAGAAAAATAAGTCAATCAAAGTCTAGTAGTTATCACACCTGTTCCTCAGAAATATTACTATCATATGAAACAGTAAAGAAAATTAATAGATATTTAATATTTAATAACCTCATACGTGAAATTACTGTCGAAATGAGAATACTAATTATCTATAAAATCAACTGTTGAACAAAAAAATAGTACAGATTATCGAAAATTCAAATGTTTTTTCTGCAAAAGTTACAAAAATTAAAAAATGAATGACAAGTTAGAGAAATAACTAAAAAAATTAATGAACATATTTACAAATTTATTAAAATCACACCTTTTTCTGGATTACAAACCGCAATTTCTTGAAAAATTTATCACCGAATTTGTAAGATTTTAGTCCTAGTATTACATACACTCAATAAATATTCAAAATTAACAAAAATATAATTTTTTAGTCTCATCAATAAGCAGAAATTCTATATTAAAAGAATATTTTCATAGTAGTACTTATAAAAATGAGAGTTTACAAACTGATTTTCATAATTTTATCACATTTAAACTTAATATTTTACATAAAACATTATTTAATCAAATTTTATGCTTTCTAATTCAGTAAAATTCAATACTTTTTAGTTTTTAAACCAATACCACAATATTTATTTACATCAAACTTGATTCTTCACCTTTTATATTTCCACATTACACACGTGAGATAAATACTAACTTGGATCAGGAGTTGAAGTCAATTGATTCCATTCGATTTTCATCATGTACGCATTGCTCCTACACGAAATTTCTTACTGCTATAATCATCTAATGTATTTAAACTAATCTACTCATATTTTTAATCAATTCATCAGATGTTTCATCTCGCACTTCTGAATTATCGTGCATCAAGTTGCTTGAAATATAAATACTATCTTTATAGTTTTAATGATATATAGTATACATGGTTTATCTTGAGTTAGCACTTCCATAGTATTAATCAAATTATATGTTTCATCTTGCACTTGATCTTAATGTTTTCATCTTGCATCTGAATTATCGTCCATCTAGTTTTTTAAATAATAATATATTTATAGTTTTTGATTATACATAGCATGTACAAATACAATCTTTAATTTTAACATTTCATATTTCAAATAACCTATTTCCGAAACCAAGCTATGTGAATTTTACCACAATGTAAAATATTAAGTTTAAATGTGATAAAATTATGAAAATCAGTTTGTAAACTCTCATTTTTATAAGTACTACTATGAAAATATTCTTTTAATATAGAATTTCTGCTTATTGATGAGACTAAAAAATTATATTTTTGTTAATTTTGAATATTTATTGAGTGTATGTAATACTAGGACTAAAATCTTACCAATTCGGTGATAAATTTTTCAAGAAATTGCGGTTTGTAATCCAGAAAAAGGTGTGATTTTAATAAATTTGTAAATATGTTCATTAATTTTTTTAGTTATTTCTCTAACTTGTCATTCATTTTTTAATTTTTGTAACTTTTGCAGAAAAAACATTTGAATTTTCGATAATCTGTACTATTTTTTTGTTCAACAGTTGATTTTATAGATAATTAGTATTCTCATTTCGACAGTAATTTCACGTATGAGGTTATTAAATATTAAATATCTATTAATTTTCTTTACTGTTTCATATGATAGTAATATTTCTGAGGAACAGGTGTGATAACTACTAGACTTTGATTGACTTATTTTTCTGATAAACGTTTGAAAAGAGTTGTAAGTGTGTAATGATGAAATATCTATATACTATCGAGAGTCGATATTGATGTAGATAAGTATTTAATAAGAATAATAATAGATAAGTAATAGTCAATTCTTTGTTGAATTTCAAGAAATTGTGTGAGAACATGGTTTTTTACATTAAGTTTATGTAATTTCAGTTACAGTTTTTCGACAATCAACCTAAAAATGGATAATTATCATAGTTAAAAAATATGATGAAAAGATGTAAGCAATATTAATGTTAAAAAGTTCGTCTAATGTTTGCTCTTATGTTGTGAAAATTTCGAATAGTTTGGTTTGAAATATGAAATGTTTGTAAAAATTAAACTTTGTATTCGTGTATGTTTTGCATTATTAAATTGTAAAGATAATATTCATATTTGGAAAATTTTGTTGGGTGTTTTAATAATTTTTTGATCAGTAGATAAAAACAGATGTTAAAATTCTGTGCTATTAAAATATATAGGATCAAGAATAAAGTTTGATGAAAATAAGTATTGTAAAAATTCAGAAATTTTGAAGTGTAAGATGAATCATGTCCTAATTTGATTAATTATATGGGTAGAGTAGTTTTAATATGTCAAGTGTCTAAAGCAGCAAGAAACGATTTTTTAGGTTTTCTAGAATAATAATAATAATAATAATAAAAGTATACTTTTGTTGTAAGATTTCGAATGCAGTCAAGACGTGAAAAATATAAGTATGAACCCTTTGTTAAGACATTCAAACTTTTTAAAAAGTTTAAGTTTAGTAATATACTGTAACAATATATGTAAGCAAATGTATTTCAAAGTTGAAAATTTGTGTAAAAAATTGTCTTTTCTTGAAAATTGATATTTATTTTTGTTTAATTAATGATACTTAGTACATTTTTGTTGTTAAAAATTAAAATATACGTTTAATTCTTCTGTTAAAATTGATATATCCGTGTTGGAGGTGAGAAAAAATAGTGTAAAACTAATAAAATTTGTTTAAATTCGTCTTTTTATTCTTAAAATTAATATTTTCTATTGTTTAGAATACGTAATAATAACTTTTGAGGAATGTATAACCGGAAAATGTTAAAAAATCTTAGAAAATTGGTATTAAAAATATTAAATACAGTTGCTTCAATGATATCTTTTCGATATGTAAAGTGATTGTAACATTTAGAAATGTACTTCTGAAGAATGTATAATCGGAAAATGTTAGAAAATCTTAGAAAATTGGTGTTAAAAATATTAAAAACAGTTGCTTCAATGATTTCAAAAACAAACTCTGTTAAAAAATTCTGTATGATTTCAAGTGAAAATAATCTGAACCTGAATACATGGTATTTAAAATACAAAATTCACGATTATGAACTAATGTTGAAAACATGGGTAACATTAAATATACAATACAGCTAATATTTAATTATAGATTAGAAAATTCTTAAATTGTATCCATATTTATTAAATATAGTATTGAATACAGTGAATAAGTGAAATATGTGAATAAGTATTGATATTTCTATGTTGCTTTTGAAAATACTAGTGTAAAATTATTCAAATTCGTCTTTTCTTTAAAATTGATATTTATTTTTGTTAAATTAATGATACTTGTTAAGTTTTTGTTGTTAAAATTAAAATATACGTTTAATTCCTATTTTAGAAATCTATATTTCCAAGTTGTTGTTCAAAAGACTATTGTAAAACTAATCAGATTCGCTTAAATTCACCTTTTCCCCTTAAAAAATAATATTTTTATTATTTTGTTTAATTAATTATACTGATTATGTCTTCCAAAATTCAAATTTTGGGATATTGCGGTAACTGTTATGAAATTGGAGTGTATAAAATGTCTCTTTTTTTCTCCCAGACTTCTAAATATACAAGAATGAGAGGTCATTGCATTGTCCATTTCCCTACCTAAGGTAAAAAATTGGGGGAGATGGGGGAGAAAAGGTATGGTGAGGGACTTCGGAGGAATAAGTTTTGGTTTCAATATGACGTCACAAGAAGCAGGTGTTGTTTTCAAATTTATGTGTGCGTTGAATATTTACTGAAATGTGTTCGTTTATGCATTAAAATTCTACTTAGTTAGTATATAAAAGTATGATGAAATTTCCATTTAGAGTAAAAGTTAACCAAATTCGTTTAATTCGTCTTTTTGCGTTAAAAAATCATTAGTTTCCTTTGTTAATTGTTCAATTATCGTAATTCTTTGAGGTAACGACTGTTCAAAAACTAAAAAATATGTTTAAATTTCTATTTTAAGTTGTGTATCCTGATTTTATATTAAAAATAAATATGAAGAAATCAGTTAAAAATTTAATATTTTCCGTTGTTTTGCTTAATTATTAATGTTCGTGAAGGAAATGGTTGTCCAAAACTCGAATGCATGCTTAAATTTCTTTCTATCAAATTGATATTCTGAAGTTTGAGTAGAAAAGCTGTAGAAAAACTGAAATGTATGTTTAAGTTTTCTCTCTTAAGTTGATAAAAATCGTAAGAGATCAGTCTTTTTCCATAAAACTTGATATTTTCCATTGTTTTTTTACTTAATTAACGATACTCATTAAGGCTATAGCTGTTGAAAAACTAGGATACATGTTTAACTTTCAACTTTTAAGTCGTTACATTGATCATATAGTTGATAAAAATCGTAAGAAATCAGTCTTTTTCTATAAAACTGGATATTTTCTATTGTTTTTACTTAATTAATACTACTCATTAAGATGTCTATGAAGCAAAATTCAAATATATGTTTAACTTTCTTGAGTTAAATTGATAATCTCATCTTGTAGTTGAAGAAATCTAAATAAAATGGTTAAAAACTGAGATTTTAATTGTTTCGCTTAATTAATAATACTCATTAAAATTACGGTTGTTCAAAATTCAAATATAAATTTAATCTTCATCATATAGTATGATTCCGAGTTGAGATGTGATTGATAATATTTTTAATTAGGGAAGGTCGTTCACCTCTCATGTTATAATAGAATGTTCCTTTTTTCCACTAGGGGGCGTTCGTGGAGGGGGATGCATAGTAGGGGGCAGGAGGGTGGCGGTGGCACGGTGGGCGCAGGAGGCACCGCAGGAGGGACAGCCGGAGGCACCGCAGGAGGCACCGCAGGAGGCACCGCAGGCGGGACGGCCCCGCCGCCCCGCCTTCGGCTGTCCTTAAACTCTCGTTTCCTTACTACTATTGTGCATTTTCTTTTGTTTAAAACCTACAGTTTTGTATTAAAAGTTTAAAATGCAAATTATTTAATCTTCGTCAAAATTTCAAACTGAAACGGTACTTAAATTTAAATTTAGAAATACTTTGGAAAAGATTTTTCCAATGAACACATCTGCTTACATAATATATTGTATATTTATTTTCGGCAAATTGCAAGAAATTCGCTTGTTAGTAAAAAAGGTAATTTGTATAACTATGTTTTGCAATATAAACATAAATGTTATGTTTTTCCGAGCTTTTCTCTGAAAACCGCATGTTTATTGTACATAATTTTCTAATATTTTGATACTTCTGGATCACTCAGTATATAAGTTTTCTACTCAATTATATAAAAATCGAAATTTGACGATATTCAGAAATTTATAAAGTTGCAGTAAAAAAGATAGTTATTGGTTAATTTTTTCTCGTCATTATGACGTTAGATTTACTCACAGACATGTTTTTGAATTAGAATATGAATGCTATTTTATAATATGGAAAAACATGCTCTTACGAATAATTTTATTCAATTTTTCCTACATTCACACTATTTTAATACAAAAACAATATTCAATGCAGTGATTTAGAAGAACGCTGATTTTCTGCTCGAAATATTAAGAGTCTTGCAAATGTAAAATATATTTTGAAGCCAATTTTGTTTCGAGAAAATTCCCATTATGCATGGTTAAATCAAAATTTTATAAGACGTGACTTCCATTTGAAAGACGATTTGTAGGGAAAAAATAAATCTGAATGCCCCATGTACGTATATTTTCGCTGTCTTATTTTATATGTCAATGGTTTTGCATTTAAACTTTATCGTAAAACTATTAAGGGAATCAAAGTAACGCTATAAAATCCATTCTTAAAGCATAGCGTAAAATGTTACTCAGACAACATTTTGAATATTGCATCACGTTCTTGTCAATCACATTTTTATGCAATCATTTTAAGATGCTGTTTACCGTGAACAGAAAAAAAACTTAAAAGCTTTTCCATCGTAGTAAATGATCTCTTGAATGCTTCATGACATATATGTATACATATAAATGAAAGTAAAAAGAATTAAATTATTTGAAACACTTTCATTAAAAAGGGTTTGCTCCAGAGTTGGGCAAATTCGTTATCTAATTACTTTGTAACTTAATTACAATGTAACGGCACGCAAGGGATAACAATTTTAGTTACATGTATTTATAATTTTAATTTGAAATTAAATTAGAATTGTAATCGTAATTATAAATGCTATGATTATCTTTATATCATTGTAATTATAAAGGAAAAAAAAATTCTGATTAAATGCAATTATAATCTGAATTTGAAATTAAATTAGCATTGTAATCGTAACTATAAATGCTATGATTATCTATATATAATTGTAATTATAATGAGAAATAATTCAAATTACGATTAAATGCAATTATAATCTGACTTTAAAATTAAATTAACGTTGTAATCATAACTATAAAAGCTATAATTACTAATATACAATTGTAATTATAATTGAGAAAATTATAAATACGATTATGGTAATTGTATTCTGAATTTCAAATTCAATTAACGATGTATTCATAATTATAATTACAATTACGGATAATTCCAATGGTATTTTTTTAAGCTATTGTATAGCTTTTATGGTGGGCATTGAGCGCAGTGACCGAATCTAGAAATACCGTAACGAGAAAAAATTGTTACTTTTGGTGACAGGAGACTCCCCCACGGTGAGGGTCGAAAAATTTACAATGCTTATAACTCGCGATCTAATTTTCGTAACGCGGCCAAATTTTGTTTCGTAATTTATGATGAGACAGTGTTAATTTTTGGTGACAGGAGACCACCCATGGTGAGAGTCGAAAAATTTAAAATGCTTATAACTCGCGATGTAATTTTTGTAGCGCGGCCAAATTTTGTTTGGTAATTTATTATGAGACAGAGTTACTTTTGGTGACAGGAGACCCTCCACAGTGAGGATCGAAAAATTTAAAATGCTTATAACTCGCGATCTAATTTTCATAGCGCGGCCAAATTTTGTTTGGTAATTTATTATGAGACAGTGTTACTTTTGGTGACAGGAGACCCCCCACGGTGAGGGTCGAAAAATTTAAAATGCTTATAACTCGCGATCTAATTTTCGTAGCGCGGCCAAATTTTGTTTGGTAATTTATTATGAGACAGAGTTACTTTTGGTGACAGGAGACCCCCCACGGTGAGAGTCGAAAAATTTAAAATGCTTATAACACGCCATCTAATTTTCATAGCACGGCCAAATTTTGTTTGGTAATTTATTATGAGACAATGTTACTTTTGGTGACAGGAGCCCCCCCCCCCCTCAGTGAGGGTCGAAAAATTTTAAATGTTTATAACTGGCAATCTAATTTTCGTAGCGCGGCCAAATTTTGTTTGGTTATTTATTATGAGACAGGATTAATTTTTGGTCACAGGAGAACCCACGGTGAGGGTCGAAATATTTAAAATGCTTATAACTCGCGATCTAATTTTCGTAACGCGGCCAAATTTTGTTTGATGATTTATTATGAGACAGTGTTAATTTTTGGTGGCAGGATACCGCCCACGGTGAGGGTCGAAAAATTTAAAATGCTTATAACTCGCTATCTAATCTTCGTAGTGCTTCCAAATTTTTTTTGGTAATTTATTAAGCTATTGCATAGCTTTTATCCCGGCCTTTGAGCGCGGCGACCGAATCAAGAAATTCCGTAACTAGAAAAAAAACCTAACACTTCGGCTAACGTCGTTTCAGTTCGCAGACTGGGGCACGGTATCCTTCGGTAGACTTCGGCAGACATTGACGCGGTATTTTTCAGATATTTAGAGGATATCAAGTCTCAAACTTATGTTTCTTATTTCAGTTACCATAAACCTATAGTTTCAATGATAAAAATTCCTGATTAACATACATGTATTGTAAGGTAATAAAAATATTTTAAACGATATTAACTTCTCATTTATTCAATAAAAGAAAAAAATTTCTTTTCTTATCAGTCATCACGCTCAAAAAGTGTAACTTGAATTAATATCCAAGAAAAAGAAACAACTTGAATTAATATCAAAGACAAAAAAACTGCATAAATAAAAAATATATAAATGATTATAATTGCATAAGTTGATAAAAAATGCTATGCATTAGCTTTGCCGCGGCAGTCTCCGAGTGCCACACGTATTTTTATTAATATATGGTTGTAACGTTAATGCAGAAGGTTACAATTTTTATTGCTTTGCTGTAATGCTGTAACTGTGAAATTTTAATTACAAATACTTTTGACGCGAATGTTATTTTAGATTTATATTTGATTTTAGATGTATTTATGATTATTATTACTGTTACGTTGTTGTAATGGTAACAAGAAATTTTAGTTACAATTAATGTGCAATGGAAACAGAAAATTTTCTAATTAGGTTTTATTCCATTTGTACTTGAGGCTTATTTATGATTATATTCTTTTTGTGATAACTAAGAAATCTGGGTTACAATGATATTATAATGAGGATGATATCTGGTGTTAAATATTACAGTGACTATTTAAATTTTATAACTGAGAATTTTAAGCTAGATAAACCATTAATTTTTTACTAATACTCTGCCCACCCCGCCGTCCCGGATATTTTAGTGTATCGTAAATATAAAGAGCTGGTAAAAACTTTTAACTAAAGCTTTATTTATTGTAAGACTCTCATATTTTATATGATAAAGGCAAAATTTATGAAAAGAGGGCGGAGATTGCCGAAGACCGGTAAATTTTAATATAGAGCAAATAAAAGCTTTTAATAACCCAAAAGAGAACTCGGATATAAATTGTCAAACTAGACAAATTTCGTATAGTAAACGCAATCGTTTCAAGGGAGAGGGGGGTATCTCGATTTTCTATAGAAGCCCATCATATTTTAGTCTATACCAATATTATAAAGAGAAAAAGTTAGTTTGTTTGTTTATAAGGGATAATCTCCAATTCTGCCGAATTGGTTTCAAAAGTAATGGCACCAAAATCATTGTGTTCGCCCGGAAACAAATATAGGTTGGATCTTATGTGGATGCCACAAATCCAAAGGGAGTGCAGGAGCAAAAAGCGTTTTAAAAATGCGATTTTTGTGTTATTGAAGGGGCTAATAACATGAAATTTAGCATGGTAATTACTTATAAAATGTAAATGATCTCTAGCATTTCCTTAAAAAATCGAAATTTAAAAGGGGGGGGGGGAGAATGCGTTTGTTTGTTTGTTTGTTGGTTAGTCGGTTGTTTTGATTGTTGTTTTGTTGGTTCTTTTGTTTGTTGGTTTGTTGGTTGTTGGGTTTGTTTATTGGTTGGTTGATTGGTTTGTTTGTTTGTTTGTTTGTTTGTTTGTTTGTCTTTTGTTCCTGTTTTTTTTAAGCAAAACAATAAAAAAGTAAATGCGTTCTTTTTACGTATTTTTCAGTTAAAGTAGCAAACAAATAATAAAATTGTAAATAAAAATTTTCTAGTACATGTTTATGGCCTGGTCAGGAGACTTTGATGGGTCTCCTTTTGTTATACATGTGTAAAATATCTGACAATTTAGAGTTTTAAGTTTTAAAAACAGTTTTTATCAAAAAAAGCAGAACTTAAAGTTAGAAAGTTTTAAAGATTAGTAACTTTAAAATTGTTGATCAACTTGTTTGGAATTTTAAAGAAATATTTTTAATATTTATTACTTTTAAGGGAAAAAATACATTTTTTACAGTCGCAAAAAAGGGGAAATCTTGTGTAACATATTTTATTTTAATCAAGGGCAGATCTGGAGGGTCCTCAAAGGAGAGAGGGTGATATCAGAAATTTGGAGGTTCCAATGGGACCCGCGGCTCAGGCGTGGATTATTTTTTTTTTCAATTTGGGTTAGGTCGAGGTTAATTTTTTTCGTTGTGGGTCGGGTTTGGGTCCAGTTCATTTCTACTCTGTTGCTGCGGGTCGGTTTGGGTTTTGTTGATTTCTACTTTTTTGTTTTGGGTCTAGTTGACTACTATTTTATTACTGCTGGTTGGTTTTGAGTCCGGTTGACTTCTATTTTTTTGCTACTGGTCGGAATGATTTTTACAAATTTGTTGCGAGTCGAGTGGAGTTCTACTTTTTACCTACGCGTTGGTTTCGGGTCAAATTTATTTGATTATTTCGGGTTCGGATCGGATTCAGATTAGGTTTTCTGTTTTGCAAGAAATTGACCCGGTTTTTTAAATGAAAGCCTAAATATTTTGCTCCATAAAAACTATATACAGTAAAAGAGCCATGACAGACAGTTCCAAATAATTAATTATGAATATTTTTAAGCTTTTACATTGAAAATTGCTATTCGTAAGAGAAAGTATTTACATTAAAATCTTCATGCGGATTCTCTCGAATCGTAGACACCTCTATTTAGCGAACACTTTTCAACAATTTAGACAGCCCATTCAGCTGCTTCCGTTGTTTAGAGAATCTACAATTACTTGAAATTAAAGAGTTTGCATTAGACTTTTAATTTTTCTATATAAAAGATAAAATTGCTATTAAAGGTATAAATGTCGACTATATTTTATGTAGTTCCATTCAAATGTGGATTATTTTTTCTTCATTTCGGTTTCGTCGAAGGTCAAGGAAAAATTTTTGGACGGGTTTTGGCTTAGCTTCCAATGAAATTTTCAGGTTCGGGTCAGAACAATTCTATACGCTTAGGGGTCAAACCAAAATTTTTCGACGGATATTTGAAAAATGAAGTTTTTTTAAGTGCTGTTCTTAGAAACAGCAGTTAGATACTCTTAGTGGTTTTTTCTTTGATATTATTTATATCAAAGAAAGAAACACTAAATTCAGGTTGAATCAGGTTGACTTACATTATTTCAAGTTCGGATTTGGTTTCACATCTGAGACATCAGAGACTTTACATTCGGGTTGAATAGAAATTTTGGATAGGGGGAGATATCTTTTACTGCGGATCGGGTTTATTTGAACTTGTTTCCTGTAGGTCGGATAGTCTTATACTTTTTGCTGCGGGCGGGTTTGGGCCAGGTTGACTTACATTATTTTGAGTTCTGAATTGTTTCGGATATGGTTTAACACTTGAGTGTCGGATTCGGGTTATTCAAGGACCTAACTACAGATATTTTTAGTGGGGGAGGGAGGTCTCAAAATTTTCCCATCTTGAAACAAATTATCCTATTTTCCAAGTGAAATACTATATGCAACGTGTGATATATAGTGATTAGAATGTAGTCAGTAAAACAATAAAAATTTCATACTTTTTTACTATTTTTAACAAGATTTTTTTTTTACTGCGGATCGGGTTTATTTGAACTTTTTTGCTGTGGGTCGGATAGATTTATACGTTATGCTGCTGGACGGGTTTGGGCCAGGTAGGTTTCGAGTTCAGATTTGGTCCGGATTGGATTTAACACTTAAGTGTTGGATTCGAGTTAATCAAGGACGTAACTACAGATATTTTTTCGTGGGTAGGATTCAAAATTTTCCCAACTGGAAACAAATTACTCTGTTTACCAAGTGAAATGAGCATGAATGAATATACAGCGTGTGATGTGTAGTGATTATAATGTAGTTAGCAAAACAATAAAAAACATACTTTTTTACTATTTTAAATAAGAATTTTTTTTCAAAAATCTATAACTTCCTTAATTTCAGATATATTGGGGGGGGGGGGAGAGACTCCCCCGCTAATCCCCCATCGCGACACCTCTGGGGTTGATTCTCTTTTTCAGAAAAAAGTTCTAAATATTTTTCCCATAAAAACATTATATATAGTGAAAGATCTATGACGGACGTCTGCAAATAGCGAAAACATTTATTTATATAATAGAACTCCAGAATACCGAACATGTCAAAAGCATGAAATTCGTTCGCTATCCAAAAGTAATAACACGTATTGTAAACTCTTTATGCGAATACTCCTGAATAATGGACACCTCTATTTAGTGAATTCTTTTCATTAGGCATCCCTTTTCCATTGAAAACCGAACGTTTCCAAAGAAGATAAAAATTTAGATGTCCCGAATAGACTGTTATTTAGAGGTTCTCCACTAGGGAGTATGTATTAGATATTTATTTTTCCATAACAAAGATAACATTGATTTAAAGATATATTTAGAAAACTACACTTTGTAATTCCATTAAAATATATGAATTCATTTTCTTTCATTTCAATTTCTGGTCAACAAAAAATGTTTGTGCCGAGTTCGGTAAGGTCTCGTTTGACCTCAAATGTAATTTTTGGGTTCGAGTTGATTTTATTGGTTGTGGATCGGGTTTACTTTAAACGTTTCGGATACGGGACTTTTTTATTTTGAGTTTTGACTCGTTCGGTTTGAATATGAACTGGTTGCTGACTAAATTTTTCAAAACGTCAGACTATTTTTCATGTGAAGTACTATATGTTTGAGAATATTGCCGAGTATACATTATATATGTGTTTTCGACTTAAACAAAAATGTAAAATATTTGTATAATTATATGGGATACTTTTTGTAACCACTTTCAGATATGGATTGATTTTTTTTCTTTTTTTTTTTTTTTGGGGGGGGGGGGGGTTGTTGATCTGTTTTGGGTCAGGTTATCGGTATTGGATCAGATGATGATTTTCTCTTTTAGCGACCTTGGCTAAGTTAAAAATTGGATTACAGAGCCTGGGCCTAGACATTTTAACCCATAAAGACCTTTATAAGAACGCCAGGCACGACCCGGAATTAAAATAATATTCGCATTAAAAGAATTCGTAATTAAAATTTCACAGTTACAGTATTACCGAAAAGCAATGAAAATCGTAACCTTCTGCATTACAGTTACAAACATATCTTAATAAAAAAATACGTGTGGCACTCGGGGACTGCCGCTATTGCTTAGTATCATCAACTTATGCGATTATAATTATTGAAATTATAATTTTATCAAGTTACACTTTTTGAGCGTGATCACCGATAAGAAAACAATTTTTTTTCTTTTATTGAATAAATGAGAAGTTAATATCGTTTAAAATATTTTTATTATCTTACAATACATGTAGGTTAATCGGGAATTTTTATCATTGAAACTATAGGTTTATGGTAACTGAAATAAGAAACATAAGTTTGAGACTTGATATCTTCTTAATATCTGAAAAATACCGCGTCAGTGTCTGCCGAAGTCTACGGAAGGATACCGTGCCCCAGAATGCCGAACTGAAACGACGTTAGCTAAAGTGTTAGGTTTTTTTCTAGTTACGGAATTTCTAGATTCGGTCGCCGCGCTCAAAGGCCGGGATAAAAGCTATGCAATAGCTTAATAAATTACCAAAAAAAGTTTTGAAGCACTACGAAAATTACATCGCGAGTTATAAGCATTTAAAATTTTTCTACCCTCACCGTGAGAGTTCTCCTGTCACCAAAAATTAACACTGTCTCATAATAAATTACCAAACAAAATTTGGCCGCGCTACTAAAATTAGATCGCGAGTTATAAGCATTTTAAATTTTTCGACCCTCACCGTGGGGGGGGGGGGCTCCTGTCAGCAAAAATCAACACTGTATCATAATAAATTACCAAACAAAATTTGGCCGCACTATGAAAATTAAACCGCGAGTTATGAGCATTTTAAATTTTTCGACCCTCACCGTGGGGGGGGGGGGTGGTCTCCTGGCACCAAAAATTAACATTGCCTCATAATAAATTACCAAAAAAATTTGTCCGCGCTACGAAAATTAGATCGCGAATTATAAGCATTTTAAATTTTTCGCCCTCAGCATGGGGGGGGGGGGGTCTCCAGTCACCAAAAATCAACACTGTATCAAATAAATTACCAAACAAAATTTGGCCGCACTATGAAAATTAAACCGCGAGTTATGAGCATTTTAAATTTTTCGACCCTCACCGTGGGGGGTCTATTGTACCAAAAGTAAGACTGTCTCATAATAAATTACCAAACAAAATTTGGCCGCACTACGAAAATTAGATCGCGAGTTATAAACATTTTAAATTTTTCGACTTTCACCGTGGAGGGGTCACCTGTCACCAAAAATTAACACTGTCTCATAATAAATTACCAAACAAAATTTGGCCGCGCTACTAAAATTAGATCGCGAGTTATAAGCATTTTAAATTTTTCGCCCTCAGCATGGGGGGGGGGGGTCTCCAGTCACCAAAAATCAACACTGTATCAAATAAATTACGAAACAAAATTTTGCCGCACTATGAAAATTAAACCGCGAGTTATGAGCATTTTAAATTTTTCGACCTTCACCGTGGGGGGTCTATTGTACCAAAAGTAAGACTGTCTCATAATAAATTACCAAACAAAATTTGGCCGCACTACGAAAATTAGATCGCGAGTTATAAACATTTTAAATTTTTCGACTTTCACCGTGGAGGGGTCACCTGTCACCAAAAATTAACACTGTCTCATAATAAATTACCAAACAAAATTTGGCCGCGTTACGAAAATTAGATCGCGAGTTATAAGCATTTTAAATTTTTCGACCCTCACCGTGGGGATCTCCTGTCAGCAAAAATTAACACTGTCTCATAATAAATTACCAAACAAAATTTGGCCGCTCTACGGAAATTAGGCGAGTTATAAGCATTTTAAATTTTTCGGCCCTCACCGTGGGGGGTCTCCTGTCTCTAAAAATTAACACTGTCTCATAATAAACTACCAAACAAAATTTGGCCGCGCTACGAAAATTAGATCGCGAGCTATAAGAATTTTAAATTTTTCGACCCTCACCGTGGGGGGTCTCCTGTCACCAAAAGTAACACTGTTTCATAATAAATTATCAAACAAAATTTGGCCGCGCTACGAAAATTAGATCGCGAGTTATAAGCATTTTAAATTTTTCGACCCTCACCGTGGTGTGTCTCCTGTCACAAAAAGTAACACTGTCTCATAATAAATTACCAAACAAAATTTGGCCGCGCTACGAAATTTAGATAGCGAGTTCTATGCATTATATGCGCGATTTATATGCAAACGACGTTAGCCGGAGTGTTAGGTTTTTCTCGTTACGGAATTTCTGAATTTGGTCACCGCGCTCAAAGCCCACGATAAAAGCTATGCAATAGTTTAAAAATAGTAAATAAAAATAAAAATATTTTACTGTTATTTCAACCACGGATAAGTACAAAAAATCATTCTTAACTGACTGTATCAATTAAAAAATTGCTTTCTGAACACACATCCCCCTCGACTTTACTCCTTTATCAGCCTCAAAACTGAAAATTGTTAAAGTTCCTTGGTGTATTTCTAATATACTTGTAAAAATAATCTAATATTTCTTCCACCCGAAACTGAGAAAATATTTTACCCCATTGTCCTAACACACATGTTTTCAAAATTTGCAACACTTTTTTACCGTCACTTTTGTCACAACTAACAATAAGAAATTGTATATTATATCTATAAATTTCTACGCTGAGATTTACATCTATACCCTAACACATACATAATACCGAAATTTCCCCAAAATCCCCCGAGCCAGATAAATCGTAAATATACAATTCCATTACGTTTTTATAACATTAGAAATCAATATTTACTAAAATATAATTAGTAACTTATAAATTTAGTTACACTCTTAGACGTATTTTACTTAGACGTATATTTACGGAGTAATTCGGTTTATCTTGCAATGAATTACAAGTAACTTTTATATCAATTTATAAAAAGCAGTTACAATGAACTGGTAATTAATTGCAATTTAATTTAAATACATTTCATGTAATTTAATTTAGATTTACTTGTATTAAATTACGTGTGTAAAAATTGTATTCTGTACAAACGTAATTTACATTTATTTGTAATACATTAGAATTTAATCTAAATTATATCTTTAAAGCTGTAATTAGAATTTCTAATAATCAATTACACATTAAGTGCACAACACAATTAAAAATATAATCTGAATAGTCTTATAATCAAATACAGGTTACTTGGATTATATAATTAAAAATAATATCTGAATCATCTCGTAATCCATTTAAGGTTAATTTAATTATATAATTAAGAATGTAATCTGAATCGTCTTGTAATCTAAATACAAATTAATCTAATTACATTTTAAATGATAAAAAGAGAATGGAATTGTAATTCCATTACAGGATAATCAAATTATGTATTTCAAAAGCGTATTTGAAATTACTTTGTAATCCTTCCCTGTTAATTAATTACACTGGGAGGAGATTATAATGTATTTTAATCTGTAATTTCATTACTTTGTAATTAGATTCTGCCCAACACTGGTTTGCTCATCTTTACATAGCTTGTTTTCGATTGAATCTTTAAGATTTGATGCTTAATTGTTTTATCCTTAATTTTAATTCAACCAATTCTGTTTGCCAAAATACGTAGGTCGATCCAAAAAAGGTTTACAAGCAGAAGCATTTGAAACGTAATAATTGTGGAGCGAATTTTTCCACCCAGAGTGGTTGACAGATGGCGCTAGTTGACCTACAGCGGTTCTACGAGTAAGTAGTGTTAGTATACAGACACTAACGACAGTTATGGCACGACGTCTAGAAAAACTGTCTCCCATAAAGGTGCGAGCCGTAATTCGATTCTTATGGGCCAAGAATGTGGCCGCATGCGAAATTCACAGACAAATTCACAGTCATTCTTCTGCATGACAACGCCAGGCCCCATACAGCTCGCCAGACTCGGGAATTGCTGCAAAGGTTCAAGTGGGAGGTTTGGAATCACCCCCACATACAGCCTCGATTTGGCTCCAAGTGACTATTTTCTTTTTTTGGCGTTGAAGCGAAACTTGTCCGGAACACGGTTCACCACAGACGATGCAGTGAAAACAGCTGTCGAGAAATGGCTCAACGAGCAGGGCCCTGATTACTACCAAGACAAGATAAATAAGATGGTCGAACGTTCTGACAAATGTCTAAACGGGTTTGGTGACTATGTGGAAAAGTAAAGGCCAGATGAGTCTCTTGATTGCCATTTGTATCTTGTTTCTATTGTTAATAATTGCTTTTTCCTTTGCCTTCTAAACATTTTTTGGATCACCCCTCGTACAATCTTCTTTGTTTATTTCTAGACTGTTTTTACATACAAAGTTTGAAGATTTTATATCTGCTTGGGAGAGCATTTAGGATTCTTACATTTATAAAAGCACGTTTTTCAATTGAAAACCGGTATTTAACATACCGATATAAACCCTGATGTATAAAAGGCTGAAGATGTTTATCCATACGGACCCATTGGACTTCTATTAATTTAAAATATTTTTTTGGCAATAAAAACAAGATTATAGCGTAGTACAAGATATTTTTAAAGTTGTTGTTTGCACAACTTAAGTTATACGCTTGACAATCGTAACTTCTTAAGTTAGTTATAAATAAATTTAATAAAAATATTTTTGATTAAAGTGTACCTTACCTAATACCGAATTTACTTTACGTAATTTCATTTACAGTTTGCACGTTTATTAATAGTGATATTTATAGCTTGTTTTAAAAGCATTTGTGTAATCTTTCATTCAAGTGAAACCTTTCTTATTCATCTAATGCAACTTATGGCAATTTAAATTTGGTATAACTTTATTTAATATTAATAAAATAATAATAAAAAAACCTCATATCAAATAATACCACCTTTAATTTTTAATATGAATTACAATAAATTAGTCAAATTAAAACATAAAAAATGGACAGATAACATATGATCTCACATATATAAAATATGGCATAAATTATTCAGAATAGTATGAATTATATTAATTTGACATATATTATAGATGTATTTTTAAATTACTGGTTATATATTAGTTATATTCAAATAATTCAATATTGATTAGTTACGTTGATGTTAAATGAATAAAGCCCTGAAAATTCGTTACGTCATCATAACTTGCCGGTCTTATAACGTTTGTGCTAATGCTACTTTTCTAAGCACAATTACTTAGTTAACTTCCTAAAAATATAAATTCTAGTAAGGTATCTTGGGAAAAAATGTCATGTTAACATTTTACCAATTTTTGCGAATTACTTTTAGATTTTTTTTTCAAACAAATACAGGATTTGATACAGCAACACATTGAATATCTATAAAAAAAATAACAAATATATATCCATAAATTATAGTGGCGTAGTTTCTTGACCAATACTATTTAGCATTATTATATTTCCATGCAAATAAAACTCTCCAAATAAGATGAAATAATGGAATGTAAATCGCCTAATTCGAAAATACAAACTCGATAGGCCTAAAAACTGACAACTTGCTTTCTAAGCAATAGAAAATGCTAATTTTTTATGATAGTATAAGAAAAAGGATGAGTGGGCAGGCAACAGAATATAAGACTTTAACGGTGTTTAAGTAAATCAGTATTTACATTTTTATATATACTTTATAAACGATAAAAAATTTTAAAGTTTTTGTGAGGAAATATAAAAAACAGAAGGGGGGGAGGCAATAGAATGTCAGATCCTGATCTTCTTTTTGCTTAAAAAGGCCCGATCGAATAGAATTATTAGAAACATTGCACGATTCTAACTGTTTTTAAATCACACTATCGTTGTCTCATACTTTTATAATGTGACATTTTACAATAACTTGAGTTTTATGCATAGGTGCCAACCTTACATAGATTATCCGTAATATGTACGTTAATTTGACCCTGGTTTAATGAGTTTCGAACCAGAAATGTTTCAAAGAAATGAAATTAAGTATGTTCCACTGACAATCTTGAAATTAAACAAATAAAGATTCATGAAACATATTTTCTGGTTTGAAATGACGTTAACCTGGATCAAACTAATCCAGGTATTACGGAAGATTAGTTGAAAGTTGGCAGCTATGGTTTTATGTAATAAGTATTCTTGTTAACACTGTTATTTGTAAATACTTTTTAATCTGTAAATTTCACACTAATGCGGATAAGTACAGATCAAAATTCAAAAAGCCGGTGTTATTTAAAACATGCTTTAATAAATTTATATTTTTAATGAATTAAACTAGCGAGCTACGCCCGCTAGCTGGGCCACTTTTTCCAAACGAACCTCGATATTAAGCAGTATATAATAAGCAAAAAAAAATTCATTTAATAAGCAACTCTTGGTGTTCGAATCCTCAAGCACAAAAAAAGTAAATTAAAGAGCTATAGTTTTTATGCGCCCATTATCCCGTTAAAAATATGTGATTTCGCACAGCGGGCGCTACGCGACATGGTCGCCATCGTCCCGTTAAAATTATTTGGTTTTGCACGGTTGGCGCTGCGCTCGTATTTTTTGGTTCATCAGAAGCAGACTTTTACGCAGATTCTGAATATGTAATCAGTTTTTTTCTACTTTAAAAACTGTCTGCATGATGGTTTAAGAAAAAACGCGCAAAAAAAAGTTTCGGTATTAAAAACTACAAAAGACTGCTATTAAAAAAAATAATAATTTCATTAATATCACAAACAACATAACAAACAAATAATTTTGGCAGCTCGTTTTCCGTTTGTACTAACAGAAATTAGTATTAATCGCCTAAATCTTAGGTTACGCAATATTCGTGTATGCTACCAAAAAGAAAAAGTATGAAAATGAGCTACAACGATTAATACTCACATACAGAATAAATTTATGAATAGCCAGTTACATCTGAGACCCTCAAAATATTAATTAGCAACACTATTACCTCTTAGTGAACATATCTTGCTGTGCTTAAATAGTTGTACTTATTACATTAATTAAACCGTGTTTAACATTTTTTATCAATTAGTTCTTTTTCTCTTATACATTCTTTGACAAAATGACGGGAGAAAAAGAGGTTTTCGGCTTTTTCTTCTTTTAGCCAAAGGGGAAAAGTTCTAGTCGTTCACCGCAAGATGGCGCAGTTTTCTGCCTGAGAGCTCCGTTTAAGCTCCGTTTGGGAAATGAGACGTTTTCCGTTCCGATTCCCGAACGGTTTTTAATTCATAACTTTTTTAATTTTGGCCCCACGGTCTCAAAAATGCCCGAAATGACTTTCCCGGAATTTTTCGAATCGAAAGACACCTCTCGCGACTTCCAATTCGCCCGAGTTGCGAACAGTAATCGGCTTCAAGCAGACAGACAGACAGACTGAGGCGCACGGATTTTATTAGTATAGACTAGCGAGCTACGCCCGCTAGCTGGGCCACTTTTTCCAAACGAACCTCGATATTAAGCAATATATAATAAACAAAAAAATTCATTTAATAAGCAAGTCTTGGTGTTCGAATCCTCAAGCACAAAAAAAGTAAATTAAAGAGCTATGGTTGTTATGCGCCCATTATCCCGTTAAAAATATGTGATTTCGCACAGTGGGCGCTACGCGCCATGGTCGCCATCGTCCCGTTAAAAATATTTGGTTTTGCACGGTTGGCGCTGCGCTCCCATAAGACATTTTCTCGTATTTTTTGGTTCATCAGAAGCAGACTTTTACGCAAATTCTGAATACGTAATCAGTTTTTTTCTACTTTAAAAACTGTCTGCATGATGGTTTAAGAAAAAACGCGCAAAAAAGTTTCGGTATTAAAAACTGCAAAAGACTGCTATTAAAAAAAAATAAGTAATTTCATTAATATCACAAACAACATAACTAACAAATAATTTTGGCAGCTTGTTTTTCGTTTGTACTAAAATAAATTAGTGTTAATCGCGTAAATCTTAGGTTACACAATATTCGTGCATGCTACCAAAAAGAATAAGTATGAAAATGAACTACAACGATTAATACTCACATACAGAATAAATATATGAATAGCCAGTTACATCTGAGATCCTCAAAATATTAATTAGCAACACGATTACCTCTTAGTGAACATATCTTGCTGTGCTTAAATAGGTGTACTTATTATATTAATTAAACCGTGTTTAACATTTTTTACCAGATAGTTATTTTTCTCTTATACATTCTTTGACAAAATGACGGGGAAAAAGCGGTTTTCGACTGCTTCTTCTTTTAGCCAAAGGGGAAAAGTTCTTGTTCTTCACCGCAAGGAGGCGCAGTATTCTGCCTCATAGCTCCGTTTGAGCTCCGCTTGGGAAATTAGACGTTTTCCGTTCCGATTCCCGACCGGTTTTTAATTCATAACTTTTTTAATTTTGGTCCCACTGTCTCGAAAATGCCCGAAATGACTTTCCCGTAATTTTTCGAATCGAAAGACACCTCTCGCGACTTCCAACTCGCCCACGTTGCGAACTGTAAGCGGCTTCAAGCAGACAGACAGACAGAGGCGCACGAATTTTATTAGTATAGACTAGCGAGCTACGCCCGCTAGCTGGGCCACTTTTTCCAAACGAACCTCGGTTTTAAGCAATATATAATAAGCAAAAAAATTCATTTAATAAGCAAGTCTTGGTGTTCGAATCCTCAAGCACAAAAAAAGTAAATTAAAGAGCTATGGTTGTTATGCGCCCATTATCCCGTTAAAAATAGGTGATTTCGCACAGTGGACGCCACGCGCCCACCGTGCGAAGCCCGCCCACCGGCGCTACGCGCCATGGTAGCCATCGTCCCGTTAAAAATATTTGGTTTTGCACGGTTGGCGCTGCGCGCCCATTAGACATTTTCTCGTATTTTTTGGTTCATCAGAAGCAGAATTTTACGCAGATTCTGAATATGTAATCAGATTTTTTTATACTTTAAAAACTGTCTGCATGATGGTGTATTTTTTGGTTCATCAGAAGCAGACTTTTACGCAGATTCTGAATGTGTAATCAATTTTTTCTACTTTAAAAACTGTCTGCATGATGGTTTAAGGAAAAACGCGCAAAAAAGTTTCGGTATTATATAGACTGCTATTAAAAAAATAAGTAATTTCATTAATATCACAAACAACATAGCTAACAAATAATTTTGGCAGCTCGTTTTCCGTTTGTACTAACAGACATTAGTATTAATCGCGTAAATCTTAGGTTACACAATATTCGTGTATGCTACCAAAAAGAAAAAGTATGAAAATGAGCTACAACGTTTGATACTCACACACAGAATATATATATGAATAGCCAGTTACATCTGAGATCCTCAAAATATTAATTAGCAACACTATTACCTCTTAGTGAACATATCTTGCTGTGCTTAAATAGTTGTACTTATTATATTAATTAAACCGTGTTTAACATTTTTTACCAATTAGTTCTTTTTCTCTTATACATTCTTTGACAAAATGACGGGAGAAAAAGAGGTTTTCGGCTGCTTCTTCTTTCAGCCAAAGGGAAAAGTTCTAGTCGTTCACCGCAAGGTGGAGCAGTGTTCTGCCTGAGAGCTCCGTTTGGGAAATGGGACGTTTTCCGTTCCGATTCCCGACCGGTTTTTAATTCATAACTTTTTAATTTTGGTCCCACGGTCTCGAAAATGCCCGAAATGAATTTCCCGGAATTTTTCGAATCGAAAGACACCTCTCGCGACTTCCAACTCGCCAGCGTTGCGAACTGTAATCGGCTTCAAGCAGACAGACAGACAAACAGACAGAGGCGCACGGATTTTATTAGTATAGATAAGTTTTTTTTATAAAAATCAATATCCCTGTTAGATCCCTTATTAAATTTGGAAAATATCATTCATTTGGTTACATTTCATTATCACCATATTGTCCACAAAATTAGCCTTTAACTGCTGTTAGCGGTCTGACTGAAAGCTGAATTTTTTTCCATTTTCAGAGTTTAACTATGGTTACTACTAGAATTTTTTTGCGTTAGGAGTCCTAATGCTATTGTTAGAATTACTTGAAAGGGTGAAATTCCATTAGAGTTAAAGCTCTACAAAAAGTTTAGTGCATAGATCCTTTCAGTTCAGATTATCAGAATACTCGTTTCGAGACTTAGTAAGATCTATAGCTAAGTTCGAAAGCGTAAAAATAAGCTAAGTTAGAAGGCGGAAATTTAAACTTTGATTCTCAAATGAACCTCAATTGAGATCTCAATTGAACATGAGAATTTAATTGATATCTGATTTTGAAAATGTTGGGATTAAAATTTGTTTCGATTTCAATTTTATTTCATTTTATTCATAAGAATCTGAAATTGTTTTAAAATCAATAAAAGAAGTATGAATTTTTTTATTAGCTTCGGATATCAAACCCCTTTAATCTGTACATTTCGAAAGTGCCAATAACTCTCTCTTGTGTAGAAAATAAAAAGATATAATAAAAAATAAACCCTCTTCGGATTTAGTTCCGCCACTGAAAAGAATCAGCCGGAACGCTATTCCGTGGCGTTATTACCCCGGTACACTTATTGCGCAATTTATTTTAAACTACAAATCTCCTAAAGAACACATCCAAAATCTTCCACAATACAGGGTGGTCATAAAAAAAACTTTACCGGTTTATGGAGCTCTAGCGACCAGTCCGTTCAACCGATCGAGGTGAAATTTCAGTTATAGTTATTCAGAGCTATGAGCTCGAGATTCTGTGCACGGCAACAAAATGGCGCTGACGGTTACGGTTATAGTTACAGGTACTCAAAATTTTCCAATGGCAACACCCATATTTTTTCATCGAAAAATGCTCAGCGCATGCGAAAACCTTTAAGAGCGTTGGAACCGTACGTGTATCGCAAGAAACGGACACGTTATGCACGCACAAAAAAAATGTTCTGCAAATCCCCCCCCCATAAAAAACACGATTGGGGTATATTTGCATATGACATAGACTCAGTACACTAATCTCCGATTACAACACAGATCGGAGAAAAAAAACTTTTATTTTAATTACACATTTTCCACATGGGTGCCATCACAGGCAATTACACATTGCATTGTGGCGACTGTGGACAATACAGCCGAAAATCAGTTACATCGCATGAGGGATGTTTTTAATCTGACGTCTGATAGAATCTTCAAATCCGGCGAAGTTTATGCTTTGCACATGTACACTCTAGATTTAGATATCACCAGAACCTGAAATTCTTAGGAGTGATGTCGGGGGATCGCGGAAGCCATTGACGCTACCAGTTAAGGTGAAAGGTGCCTCGTCCGTTCATAATATGCGAAAAGGCTGATCGTTATCTCCATCATATTGGATAAGAAATTCAGTAACAAAGTCTATATGTTGTTGATAGTCTCTCACCTCCAACATCTGGGCGCTCTGGTATCGGTAAGGAAACAAACATGCGATTTACAGAGCACAGTAATTTTAAGACCATTGACTTTGGTATATCAAATACACCAGATGCACCTTTTGCAGTTTGCATGTGTCCTCTGGTCACTATGTGATGCACTTCCATAACAGTATCCTCAGGAACAGATGACGGTTCGGATCGCGGACTATCACAGGTGCAGTCAGTTTCTTCGAATTTCATTAGTAAATCACGAAGAGTTTGTGAAATGCATAGACCACGTATTTGGCGATGGTTTCGATAGTAAACGCGCCAAGTTTTCACACAATTCAACTCATTTTGATAATAATTTTACCAACTCACCACGAACGAAGTCAGTTTGTTGGCATCTGCCAGATCCGACTGGAGAACTAACATTCCCACCCTAATTTTTATCCCTTTTCTACGCTGCCTACCTGGCAAACAATGTTCCGTGATTGGTATTTTGTCTCTGTCATATTCAAATTTTCCTCGTGTGCCTTGGTCGTGTTTTTTTTTGGGGGGGCGTTCATAGAGCTGATTTTGTGCTATCATAACGCGTCCGTTTATTGCAATAACCATACCGTTCCAACGCTCTTTAGGGTTTTCGCATGCGCTGTGCATTTTGCGATGAAAAACAATGGGTGTTGCCATTGGAAATTTTCGAGTTTCTGTAACTATAACCATAATCGTGAGCGCCATGTTGTTGCCGTTCACAGAATCACGAGCACATACCTCTGAATAGCTATATCGGAAATTTCACCTCGATCGGATGAACGGACTGGCCGCTAGATCTCCATATATCGGCAAAGTTTTTTTATGACCACCCTGTATTTTGAAAGTACATAAAATACACTACAAATTTATGTAAGAAAGAACGTTTTTTCTGATAAATATGCAGTCTTCACATCACAGAACTTACCTCGAAAATTTTAGATCAAGTTCTCATTTTAGACACTTCTTAAAACGATGAGACCTACAAATGGAACAAATTAACTTTTAGCGATTTTTTCGGTTTCAGATGAGTCCATCTGCGTAGAAGCCGTAAGTGCCATTTCCTGGATTCTTTCATAATCACGCTTAATATAAAGCACTTGGCTTTTTTTTTACCTAATGTGGCGTTATTACCCTAGAACATTTTACTAATTTTTTCGTAAAACTCAGTTAATATAAAATGTTAATTTGTAAAAAATCATCATTCAGCTGCTTTTATAGAGGAACTAAAAACTAGCTGAGTCTTTTCGACGATATCTGCCTGAATTTTAAGGATATTTGTTTAAAAAGTTGTTCAATAGAGTTGACTATTAAGTAAAAAAATCTGTGTTATCGTTTGCGCATGCGCAGATAAACATATTTCAATCAATAGCTCATATTGCAGAAAATATGTATTGTATTTATATTCCAATTGCACTCTATTGTTCCTATTTGATTTTGCCAAATGGTCTTAAATTGGCATTATATTTGGTAGAAACCCTGCATGATATAAGCTAAAAACATGCAAATTTTTTTCGAACTTTTAAAACAAATCACACTTCTATGAATATACGTGCTATTCTTACATCTATCAGAGGACATTTTGTTGAGTATGCACATATTTTTTTAAATACAGCAATATATCATTAGAAGCAGTTTTAATGTACAAGGTTATCTCAATTATTCTTATTATTCTTTGATTTCTTGTTTGCTCTCTTATTGTTGGCCTAATCAAATGAATACAAATTAAATATGAAGTCGATCTTTGGAAGTTTTAGAAGAATCCGACAAGTGTATTTTTAAATATTCGACCAAAATGTCTAATAATGAAATTATTGAGTAACACTTTTTCAAATGTCTCTCTAAAAATAATTCATTCGATACAACGACTAATTTAGTACTGGTAAATTAATACTGTTAATTTAGTAATTATTAACTGCGTACTTAAACAATGCACTCAAACTTCACGATGTTCTTAGTTTAATTATTTTTATGGCTATATAATTTATAATCTACATTGTACGGGGGAAACTCCTTTATTTAAAATTGAATGATGTAAAATTAATGATTTAAAATTGAAAGCTCAACTGTGTATCTTATTTGAGCTTCAATAAACTTTTTATGAAGCGTGATCCAACTTAACCCAAAAGTATAGGCAACATGCCCCTCGGCAGCGTAGATTGCAGAACATTTTTCTCTTACTTCAGGCTTCCTCTAAATACAAAATACAAAAGCTAAAAACTTAAAACTCCAGGTACCTATAGGAAGATGTTTGTTCTTTAAAATTGCAGTGAAATTTTGCATTGAAATTAAATTTAACACAAATTTAAATAAAACAAAATTAAAAAATCAAGAGTTAAAAACTCCGACGCCGACTATCCCCGGTATTCTCTTTATATGATTATCTGCATAATGTTAGAACCATTTGTTTAAAAAATGCTGTATTACTTCATCATAATAAACTTTATTTCCAACATTAATATTGATTTACCATAGCTTCTTTTGAAACGTTTGTCTTTGTTTCTTTTTGCCCTTCTCCTATCATTTGTTAATGAACCAGATCAAGGCCAGTTTTTCATACGGTTGATTTTTTTCCCTTTTTTCTATGCTTTAAAAAAGTTTTCGGGGAACACCTGAATCTGAAAACAAGTATAAATTTATTTTGGCTTTTACAAAAATTTTTCAGAGAAGATTGAATCTAAAGAAACATTAAAGATACAAAGTTTTTGTCAAACATAAATTTATAAAAAGATGGAAAAACGTGATTTTACAAAAGTTAAATAAAAGTTGAATCGAGACTTCCCAAAACTCTTTATCCTTTTTTTCTGGTATTATTTTACATAATGGAAACTTTGAAACTATAATTTTTGAAAAAGAATTTATCTTTACGTTTATTGCCCAACAATAAAAAAAAATCTTGAAAAAACACAATGGACATTTTCCACCATCCTATATTATGCAAGAATCATACCAGTTTCGACATTCTAAAGATTGTTTTTATTTTCAGCTTGTGAATTACAATTTTTTAACATAAATAGGTAATTTTTTATGACAATTAAACTTACATTATTCCAAATAGCTTGGTAACTGTATTTTTACTACTATTTTTTTTCCAAATTTAGAAAGCGGTTTTTGCTTTTTTCCATTAATAATTTTATTTTATTTTACTAAATAACGTTATAAAACTTCAAGCGGAAGTATTCGAGATGTTTGTTTAGCATTTTCTTTTTATTTAATACCCATTTTAAGGGGCAACAAGAACCTGAGATACTAAAAATACATATTTTTGAGATTTTTTTTTGAGATTGCCTTATTTATTAGTATTTTTAAACATATTGTACTTTATTAAGTATTATTCTAAGAATAATCTGCTACATTTTTATTAAAAACTATTGAAAATTCAGCCAGTGGTAAAGATGAGAACCGAGTCGTCTCAAAAAAAGTTTCCATGCGGTAGTCGGAATAATTCATGATTGTTTATGTGAAATAAAAATACTAAAAGCTTTTCTTTAGTACATAAGTTTATCTTGAATTTGAACAAAATATTCTTTTTTGAATTTCATGTGAAGGTGCAATCAAAAACGTCTCATTTAAACTTTGATTTTTGCCAAAAATTGCCTTTTTTTTAATTAAAAAATAAGTTTGTACTTGGAAAAGAAATCTCTGTTTCGGAAACTAATACATAATATGTTAAGAAAGTTTGTAATGTTTAGGTGAAATCGGACAGAAGTGTTTCGAGAAATTTTGACTGCCGAGTTTTGAAAAAAAGTTTTGAGAAAAACGCGTTTAAAATTTTATGCATGAATAAATTTGAGATTTTTTTTTAACTTACATAGAATCGTCCATCCCAGCTCTATTAATCAACTCGGCTGAAGCTGCTGCATCATCCAAAGCATCCAAAGCATAAAAGTATCGCTTTAACCCTTTCCGGCACACTGTGCCAGGTCTGGGATACCTAATTTTTATTTCAAACTTGCAAACGGCAACAATAATATTTTAGTGAAATTTTGCTTTTACAATAAAAGCTTAAATTAAGAAATTCAAAATATTTGAAAAATTCGTTTGTGAATTCCGGTGTCAGTCGATAACTTCTCATTTTAGTACAGATTTTGACCGTGCCGAAAAGGTTAAATGGGTTAGTAACGGTCAGATGGACCAAGCACCCGGATACTCAATTGTCTATAACTGGAAAAGTTTTACTCCGAATGAATTCAAATTTTCCAAGATTATTTCTTTTAAGTTCTAGTGTCAGAAAAAAATACCATTACCCCTCCTCTTAAACTAAATAATTTATTTAGTTTATTAAGATATAAAATGCTGCAATCGAAACACTTTCTTTAAAATAATGACCCATTACAAGAGACTTCGTTCAATATAGTTGAAGCTTTGTAACAGAACATTAGAAATAGCAAAGCTAGAGACGGATGAGCCGAACAAAATTTTTATCATTTATATAATTGCGAAATCAAGAGGAAAGAATGCAGTGATATAAATTTCTTTGCTGACATGATAACATTTCATTCGACATAACAGTTCTTTTTGAATTAAATTATTGCTATGACTTGGAGAATTAGCTACAGAATTGCATGAAATATTTTTTAGGGGGAGGATTAAATATGTATATCAAAATGTGAAAAAACATCACAAAATGATACAGATATGGCCCAGAAATTCGGAATTTGATCAACTGAAACAACGGAATATAGCTAACATTGAGAGTTGAAAAGAATAATTGAAATCAATGAAACTGTACAGATATAAACAAGCTACCAAAATGTGATACCAGTTTCGACATAAAGGTATTAGAATGTATAAAATAAATTTAAAAAGTTCAAAATATACTATATTATTGCATAAAAACATATTAATATTCAAGAGGACACTAATACTAAAAACCTTTTCGAAAATCAAAGAAATTTCATGGCATAAATTTATTAAATATTTTTTGAGATCTCAATAATAAAATGGCAAAATACGTAAACAAACTCATATAGCCTTGTATAATTAATATTTGAAAGAAAAAGTATCGGAATCCAATAACAAAGAAAATCTCAAAATGATGTTTTCAGTACCTTTATTGTTACGTCGAACAACGATTTACCTTTATATATTATTATAAAGGCATTAATTGGCAGTAATGCTGATGACACTATTACTCCGAAAACCTCATTTAAGGGAGGAAAGCGAAACGTGGAAAATGTTCATGAACTTCTATATATTATATAGGCAAACACGCCTGTGTGCTTCAAATACAAACACTTTATATGAAAACACCATTTATTTCTATCTCTTTAATCTATGGAAAAAATAATTTCGCTTGCCTTATTTTTTCCAAGTGAAATTCGAATGTTCCCATTCAAAATAATTAAGTGGCTTAACTAAAATGGCAGTTGTTGCAAGTAAAAAAAGTACATCAACGTAGATGTTTTGTTTCCAAGATTTGCTTTAAAGAGTTAAGATAAACCTTTCCGAGTGTAACACTTATTTCTGACCTAACACCAATTGTAGTGTATAATTAAGCCGCATTTGGATAAACCTAAATTCCTCATATTTACACTCCCCCTTTTACAGCTCACCTATATCAATCATCTGACTTAAGGCATTAGACTGCCTTTAAAATTTCAATTTCGAATTTTTTTTCAATTTCGACTTTTTTATTTAATTTTCTTATGGAATGAACTTTGATATTTCTAATATGTTTTTAATTTTCCTGTATCTCCTTTATTTTAATTTTCGGCTCATCCGACACCTATCATGCATGAAATCAGATCACTTTTAAAAAATCAAAGTAAACGACGTTAATTTAAACTGAAGTTAAAAACTTTAAATGTGTTTCCTGAAAAATAAGATTTAAATCGGAAAATGTAAACGAGTATTGCTCTAACTCAAAATTTTATTATCCTGCAACCATGATATTTTTTGTGTCACTTTTTTATAATCTACAGAGTAACTAAAGAATTAGCTCTAAATGACTTATTTGTTGATATATAGCTACTTTTGTGAAGAATTACACATAAAATTGCTGAGATATTTTTATGTACATGTATATAAAGAGCTGCATCTCTTTTAAATTTCCATATATTGACTAGTTTTTAGTTAGATACACTGAAGAGTGTCTAATATGCATATTTTGAAAAAGATTTGGATTATATGTGCTTTTCTTTTTTTTTTTACATGCGGAGTCGTTTTCATACAAAAATGGTAAAAAAGACAAAAATTCTTCAACATTTAAAAAATCTGCATAGATATTATGTATTTTTTTAAAATTTCTTTACTCTTTGTCAGATTACGCTAAAAAATACTAAAAAAATTTGCAAAAGTAGCGTTTAAAAATGTCTTCGAAAGTAGTCGCATAACTTAACCCATTAGTGCCTAAATTATTTTCTTTATTAAAATTCAAATTTTGCATTTTCCCACCACTTTTAAAACAAGAATAACTTTTAATTTATCGAGCAATTTGTCTCGAGAAAGAAAGTATTTATTTATCCTCCTTTATACTTGTGTGAAAAGCCTTACTGGAACTTTTTTAAATTGTCCCAAAAATGGGACGCTAGGCTCTAGTGGGTTAAGTGAAAGTGGAGAAAGGCGCGATTTTTCAATCTAGATGTGTTCTAAAATTTTTATTTGCAATTTAGTGAATGAATTTTCTCAACAACCTAGTGACAAGTTTGATGTGTCAAAATGTTTTTAGGACATTTACTTAGATATATTTTATATACTGCATTAACCCTTTCCGGCACGGGCAAATTCTGCAATAAAATGAGAAATTATCGACTGATACCGGAATTCACAAACGATTTTTTTAGATATTTTAAAATCCGTAATTTAAGATTTTATTGTAAAAGCAAAATTTTAGTAAAATATTACTGGTGCCTTTTGCAAGTTTGGAATTAAAATTAGGTATCCCAGACCGGGCACAGTACGCCAGAAAGGGTTAATGATTTTTAAAACAGAAATTCAGCATAGTAGAATTAATAAATTAAGATTTTTTAATATTATCAGGCACTAATGTTTGTCTTTCACTGAGTTTTTAATCCATGTTTTTATTTATTTATTATTTATTTATTTATTTTGCAAAAAATATTACATAATAATAAGAATTAAAAAATGTGGCATTTTCTCTGTACTATTCAAGAAGCATCTTTGGATTCCTATTTCCATTAGAAATGCAAAAATTAGGAATCCTGAACCAGTAAAATGAATTAAATACATCCTGAGAAGATATACCCAACAATATCTTGCCTCATGAGAGTTTAGCTATTATCTATGACATATCTATTAAAATGACTCCTGTTAAAAAATCTATATACAGAGAATTTTCACATTAATGGTTATCTTCCATCTAAGGAGGACAATATATCTCATGATTTTGGCGTCAATGAGATTTAACGAATGATGACTAATGAGGACCTAACTAATCAGTCCAGTTCTGCGTGTGTACGATTTTTAAACTATGCACCATTAAGCATAGATGCCAACATTTCTCAACCGTCTTAACCGTAAACTGGTATATCCGTTAACTAGGTTGTGTGTTTCACTGCAACATAAGCATTTTTTAAATCATTATAATTCTAGAGATATTGTCAAGGCTCCCAAATGGTCCACGAACTGAACATTAATATTTTTTAACAGAAAATTTTATGATTTGACAAATTTCACGCCTTCTTTTAAAAATACCGTGTGAATTAATATATGAGATTTGAAAAGAAGGCGTGAAATTTGTCCGAGACACGCCCCACATATCCGCTGGAATATGATTTTGCCTTTTTTTAATATGATGCACCATACGTAGAAAGTTGAAATTGATAGTGAATATGCATCATGTCTCATAGTATTTCATGCAAAAAAATTAAGGTGGTCACTCAGAAATTTCAATTTATTTTTAATTAAATTGTTCATTTAAAAACAGGAAAAATGTTAGAAAACTTGTTCTTTTGTTTAAAAAAATCTGAAAAAATTGTCAGGCATTCGTATGGTGGTTTTTTACATCCCTTATATTTTTCATTGAAATTTACTTAGTAGTTATGTCACAATGTGCACTTTTTCAAAACAGGCATTTAGGGTCATTACCCCCCATAGTCTTGAGATACAAAATTAAAACTGGGGAGAAATGAATTTCTTTTTATGGGCTATCGATTCATGTAGGACTCGATGTGGTTGACTCAAGGGTATAGTAAATTACTCATAGTAAAATCACTATGAAACCCGGCTATACCCTTTAAGTCGCGTTTTCTCAAAACTTGATTTTTGACGACTAACACCAAGATTTAAAAAAACTATTTGATGGAACGGCTTAAATTTTTTTGCATGCATATAACATTATTATCTATAGAATGAATTAAGGATATAACTATCACTTAAAAAAAACATCATTAAAAAATCTCTCAAATTTGAGAATTTAAAAAACCCCTAAAAAAATACAACTTTTTTTTCATTAAAAATACACAAAATATTAAACTATCTAAAATATATTAATTCATTCCATAGATAATGATGTTATATGCATTGAAAAAATTTAAGCCATTCCATCAAATAGTTTTTTTCCCTTGGTGTTAGTCGACAAAAATCAAGTTTTGAGAAAACGCGACTTAAAGCTGAAATTATATGGGTGCGGCTATAAAAGTGTTGATACATAAATGCTTATAACTCCGTTAAAAATGCAAATACTTTTATGCGTTTTTTTTTTTTTTTTTTTTTTTTTTGCGTAGAGTTAAGAATTAATTGAGTAATCAAACTAGATCATAAAAAATCGATTTTTTGAAAAGTTTTCAACCCCTGAGCCCCCTTAAGAAATGACCCGGATTTGGAAAAAAAAAAGTGAACAATGAAGTCAAACAGTGACAAACATTGATAAAGAAAGAGAAACAAAGCTTAAAAAATTCACCACAGAATTCAGCAAAACTTCGTTTGAAGTCAGTTGCTAAAATTGGCTGAAAGTAAAAGTACAAAAGAAAGAAAAGATTTTAGAAATCTAAATTTCAGAATTACCTAGTTCCTCACCTTCCATAAACAAAAAGTAAATATTGAAACCTTAAAGGAAGATGGCAAACAAACTATCTTAAGGGGGTATTCTGGTCTTGAAATTTGAAAAAATCGATTTTTTTTTCATATTTTCAATGTTTAATCCTTTAAGAATGTGTCATTAAGAGGCATTTTAAAATTCGAATTATTTTCGGAGGTATCGCTGTTTTAGTAACCCGGTATCCAAACCAGCTAGGACAAAAGACATTAGGCACTATCCGTCTATCTGTGATTGGTTCCTCCTAAATCCTTTCGGAGGAGATACTGACTCGACGTTTAGGTTCAGAAACCCGAAATAATAATGAGTCTCTAAACACTTAGATTTGGACTGTCGTGCCTAAACATATTCATTCCGGTGCTAAAGTAATTGAAATTGCTACATCTGTTGCTGTTTGCATATTCAATGAAGGCTTCATTCCTATTCTAAAAATGATTACACTTATGGGACTCAAAGTTGGTCCGGAAGCTTATTCATTTGCCGTGAAACGAGACAACGCCTGGATTGAGTTATCAGAGATTCGAACATCTAAGGTGTCAGAGGAGGCCAGAAGAGGCGATTGGAAGAGAAAAACGCGGAAAATGCCTTTTTCGATGTCGAAGAAGGTCCCACACTCTAAAAAATAAATGTGTAAATCAGCTAATTTTACCCGTATATATGTGTAAATTTATAAAATTACACACCTGTCGTAAAATTTACACATATTTTTCTGAAATTTACCTGTTTTTATGTGTATTTAGCATATTAAAATAAGTGTGTAATTTGTTATCACTTGAAATACCCAGATAAATGTGTAAATGTAGAAAAATGGTTAGATTTACACAAATTGATGAGTTATTCTATTTTAAACATATTTATGTGTACACAAACATGTGTGTAAATTTCTAAAATTACATGCTTGTCATAAAAATTACACACTTTGAACAAAAATTTAGCTGTTTTTATGTGTATATAACTTATGAAGTCAAATATGCAATTCGTTACCGCTTCCTAAACTCAGACAGATGTGTAAATGTATAAAATATTTGGAGTTACACGAATTGGCGTGTTACACATAATTAAAAATGTAAAAATTATCTTAGTTACATTTATTGTCATTACTAGAGATCGACCGAAAATTCGTTATCATGTTCGGCCAAAAATCCGAGTTTCACCGAAAATTCGTTTTCGGCAAAAATGCTGCTGAAAATTCGGCCAGACCGAAACTATTTGAATTCTAGAAATTTTGTTTCTTCTTATGGAAAATTTCAGTATGACTTCTTGTTTGAGCTGTTTCCGCTCAAATAAGATACTTTTTAGATGCGTTTGTACTTATATAAATACTTAGTACCCGCAGTCGCCGTTCAGTCCGTCTTTCCACCTGTCTATCTGTCCGTCTATCCGTCCGCATATAATAGAATAAAAACTATCCAACAGAATGCTTTTAAATTTAAGTATATAATTATTGCAAAATTTTGTCGTGTCATTTTAAACTTTCTGAAAATCGGATGTATAGTTTAATTACAGGGATGGTCAAAAGTTTTCCGTTACATTACGAACAATGAAATAAAAATTGTTTAACAGGGCCACGCAAGGTATTAGATACATGGCTGTCTATGGAAGATAATCTCTGGTGATTTCACTAGATTTAAGCGTGTTTAAACTTTAGCTGAATAGTGGCATTATACGTATGTAAAGATTGTAAACAAAGTGCTCGGCTGTACAAAAGAATTAAAATATGCTACAGTCTGTTGGGTATAAAATTCTGAAATTGAAATTTCAATCTAGTAGGCGTTTTTCTCTACAACATAGTTGAAAATGTTTAAGAATTTTTTTTGTCTGACCGTACTCTAACCTGCGTAATATAGTTGGATTGCTCTGTAATTGATATATGATTTATCGTATTTTGTATTCATGCATTTTTGCATAAGACAAATTTTACATAATTTAACAGCTATTTCATAAATCTGTTTATAGTACGAACGCACCTCATTTGTAACGTTTGACGTACAATTTCCAACTTGTTATTTATTGCTATGAACTTCACTGTTTATAATTCTCGGTCATGTATGATTCAAGATCTGGAATAAAAGTATAAAACAAACATGCACGCACATATGGTGCTTTTCAGCTGCTTGATAGATTTTTCAAACAAGAGCATTATTTCAAAACAATCTCAAGGAGGCGAAGCCATGGCAAGTTTTTTTTTTTGGGAGGAAGTAGCAAATGTTTATTTAAGTGCACATCTCATCTATATTTAATTTTTTGCTAAAATAGTAATAATTATAAATTATAAAATGATTATTTTTATTACAACTTATTTAGAGTTAGTTTCGTAAAAAAACCTTTTAAGTCGTACTTTTAAATAGTATTATTTTATTTAATTTCAAGGAGAAATATTAAATAGCTGAAAAGTTATGTATATTCAAAAATGAAATATTCTTTATTGAATTTGTTCTCCACTGTTATAGACCGGGAGGTGGCAGCAAAGACAACCCCCTCATCGAGTTCACGGATGAAATTTCAAAATTACTTAAAAAAAACTTCGCATATTAAAACGGAACCGATCTGCTAACTCATCTCCTGGGGGGAACCGTCCGAAAACCCGATTTTGTCGGTTGACTGGTAGGTTTATCTTTTTTTTTTTTTTACCCAAAAGATAAAAACATGGAGAACTGGGAGAAGGAACCTCAATAGTAAACCTACGAGTCAAATTCTGAAATTTGGTTTTTAGACGTTTTCCAACACTTGGCAGACCGATTGCATTTTAACATGCGAATCGAGTTTTGAGTAATTCTGGAATTTCACCAGTGACGTAGATGAGATGATAATCTGTACTTCCGCCTCCCGGTCTTTTAATTACTTTGTTAATTAATTATTGTAAATGCTTATAATTACTGGCTGTCATAAAATATAAAAGTTGTATTATTATTTTGTTCATATCATGTTTTCGTTTGAAGCTTATACACAATCATAAGTATTTATGCATGCTTATTTTTTTGAAAGAAATGTGTCCCTATACACCTTTAATTAATGAATAATTGTGTACATTCATGTATGCATTAATAACTTTAAAAAAAAGAAAATTAATCTTTTTTTTTTTTTTTTTTTTTTCGACCGAAAATAGAAAGCTTACCGAAATTTGGTTTGTGTCATGTTTTAGGTCTTAAAAACCTGTTTCGGTCGATTCAAGGCCATTACCCATATAAAAACCATAGTGACAGTGATGTTTTTGTCATATTCCTGCAAATCACGATGGTCACGTCCCATCTATAACCAAAATGTCTGCACTCATAAAATCCCACTGTAAGTAAAATATGAGTTGTTTAGAAACAAAAAGAATGTTACTCAATGTAAAAAAATATGCTTCTGACAAATTTGAAAAATTTTCCGACGTTACTGCGAGTCACTCACATATGTGATCAAACGACCAGTATGTTGTTAAGTCACAATGTGAATGTTTATTTGAAAATAGGACACATTTAGTTATCGGAATCGTGTTAATGCATTTGTAGGATGATGACTGATTTTTGTTTCAATCATTGCAAATGAACCCATATTCATTAATTTATTTCCTAACACACACACACACACAAAAAAAGTTTTATAAATGCATCAATTTTAATCAGCAATTATAAATTATAATGCAAACATAATTTTGCATATAATCCACGAAATAATTTATTATTTCATAATTTTGCATATAATCCACGAAATAATTTATTATTATTATTATTATTATTATTATGGAAGTTTTTCAAATGCTTTCTATATTCCATGAAAAGTTAATAACTTTGGTTAAACTTACAGCAATCTATATTATAAAGGAAAACACATTCGTTAATAACAGCGATATCATTTTAACGGTGGCAACACCTGATAAATAAATTTCACTTGCACTGCGACTTTCTTAACTTCTAATAGTTGCACAATTTAATTTTTTTCACAATCAAATAGGGAAAGAAATGTTTCTTCAAATGTAATTTTTTCTATCGTACCTCAATTTGTTGTTTTTTATGGTTAAAAATAATCTGAAACCATGTTTCTTTTTTTAAAACTATTGTGTGCAATACAATTACACAAGATTAAATTGCATAAAAAAAAGAAGAAAAAAGAAAGAAAAGAAAATCAGCATTTATTTCCGGCTAATATTCTGCAACGAAATTGAAAACTTGCTTATAAATAAAATTGCATAAAAAAGTATATAAATAAAACGTAGCTGTAATAGACATGTAATAAAACCTCGCGCTTAAGCTATTAAAACTATTATGTAAAAAAAATGAAAATGATTATAATAGCAAATTTTTTTTTTGTGATTTTGTTTATTGCTAACTCTCGGTATGTGTTTAACTCAAAAGTATTTCTATTACATTTCAAAACTTTTTTTAAATTTATAACTTATTTTTTCGTATGAAAATTCTTTTTGGTGTTGTATATGAATAATAAAAAAAATATCAAATGTAAAAAGTTTATTAATTTTGAATTAAAAAAAAAATTTTTCTTCTGTTTTTTATAATCCGGGAAGTTTGCACTGATTTATGAAATTAATCTTAAAACCAGACACGGCAGAAAATAATATTCAACTGAGAAAAGCAAAGGTTTGTGTGTGTATGAATAAGCACAGAAAGGGGGGTGGGGCGTTTTGTAATGAAAAGCTGCTTTAATATTATAAAAAACAGTTGTATGCATATAGTTGTATATATTAATATACAATATGGTTGTATACATTTTTTTTCTGTTAATGTTTAAGGCTTTTAAGTTATTCTTTAAAAATTTGCTTGCCACTTTTTGCAAATCTTTTAAATAAATGTAACATTTTCTGAATGTAAAATAAATGTACACAATTTATGCTACAACCATTACATAATTAATTATTCATATTTTTATTTATTGTTTTTCAGAAATGTCTTAAAAATAGTTAGATCACAAGCAGTTTATTCAACAGGAAATTAATATAAAATGACAAAGAAAAAAATTTCTTTCAATTAGAACACTTTTTTGTTTTTAAAAACACATTTTGCATCTGCTTGGAAAAAAAGTCGTCTGCGGCTGGCTAACCGTAGAATATAAATAAACAGAGTGTATGTAGTAAGCTTTCGAACGAATGCAGGAACGATTACTCGACAACTTAGATCTGTATTGACGCAGATTTAGTAATTTAAACAATGGATTTCTCAGCAGCGCTTCCAAGATCATACTTCATGCAAAATATATAAGTCCGAGATAAATACACTGGCTTAGGCGTGGTGTATATGCTTCCAGCCTTAGCTATTGTGCTTATGTATTGGACTTATAGTTCTCCAAAAAAATTGAACTATAAAGAATGTCGGTGAAAAGCAGGTATGAAAAAAAATATTCTTGCTATTTGTTTTTCTTTAAATTATAAATATTGTAATTAACTTCTTATAAACTTGTTTTAAAATTTTAATATTTCATTAACTTCATTTAGTTTAATAAATTTATTGTTCATTTTGTTGAAATACATAATTTGCCTAGTGACAATTTTAATCAGATGATTAGAAACAATGATTTCAACAGCATTTCAATCAGACTTCTTCCCTTTTTAAAAACATCTGGTTAAGATCATGGTTTCATAAATTTTAAAAGTATATGAGAAAACATACAATCAATGGTTATGTAATCAGTAAATCTTTAAATATACATAAATTATTGAATAAAAAAGCCTTTTTAGAGAATGTTTTCAAACATAATTTTTAAAATTTTGTGTTTAAGTAATATTCTGAAATAATTTGCATTACATATTTTTATTTTTTAAAAATTGCATCTGCTCAGAAGATGATTATAAGAAATAAGGCACAATGGATAAGTGTTTTTAAAATAAAACATGGAAATGTAATATTAAGGGGGGGGGTCGATTTCGATGATTATTCAATTTATTATTCAACTTGAGAAACGTTAAAAATCTATAAAGAAATATTCATAGTGCGTGAAATTTTCAATTGTTAAATTTTATTAATTTGAAAATTTTCACAGTAAATTAGAAGTTTGGATACTGCATGCAAATGAGAATAGACAAGTTACACAATCAATAACGATTTAAACATGATTTTACTAAAACAAATTTTAAATATTAAAAGAATATCGCATATACTTCAACGATATGAAGCTAAAATGTAATAATTGTATTTCATTATTTACTTTTTATTCTGATAGCTTTATTATTTTAGGTACTTTTTATTTAGCTGGGCGCCAGTGTTATATATACACATATATATACGTACATGTATATAAATACATATGTAACTATGAATACATATATAAGCATTATTACATATGAGGACCCCAGAAGCCAAGGGGTATAAATGACAAAATTGAAAAAAATAAACTAAATACACAGACGACCTAAAAATATGCTTTTTTCATTTCAGGTAAAGAAATATAAGTGATTTTCTTATTATTTGCTGAGTTATAGAGGCAAACCACTTTTTTCGAAAAACAAACAATATTGATTAATTATACATTTAAAGAAAGTTGTACTTTATTTTTTAACATTTATTGAAATAAGAGTTCAAAGACCAGAATGCAACAAGTATTCCTATTTCAATCCACTCAATTGTTATTGATGTTCCAATTTAACATCAATTATCTTTAAACTCGATTTACTCCAAATCGAAATTTTGTCACTTGTACCCCTTGGCTTCTGGGGTCCTCATATATAAGCATGTATTTATATGTGTGCATGTATATATAGATACAATATGTGTATAGATAGGTATATGCATGTGTATATATAATATTGACGTCCGATTAACCGAAAAGTACCCTATTTTATATCTTGAATGATATTATGCAGATAAGTTTCAAAATATATACCATAAGCTCTATCATAAAACGGTATGATTAAAATGGATTTCTTTTTTTATAGTTATCATCTAATCCTATAAATAAAGTATTGGTGATAATAATAATGAACTAATGTGTTGTTCTATTTTATACCAATGATCTGAGTTCTTTTACGTATTCATTTACTTTAGAAAATTAGTAAATCATTTGATATTGTATTAACTATTCTTTTCTTATGGGGTCACATAAAAAAAAAATATCTGTTTTTTTAATAAACATATACAAATAAAATTTTCACCACATTTCGTTTTAAGAACTGCATAATAGATTGTAACTCATTGTACTATTTATGATAGTATTAGATTTATAGTGACTCTGTTATTCAAATACATACTTGAAAAAAAAAAACGAATTAAAAATTCCAGATTATAGGCGAAATAGAGTAGATGCGGTGCTATGTTAAATAAACAATTAACGATCGTTGTTTATTTTTATCATACATTAAGAGTTTTTTGGTTTAAATGTATAATTTCACAAATAAAAATGTAATTTCGGCAATCTATTATTAAAATTATTTTTTTAATAATAATAAAAATGTTTTTAAATTTTTTTTACAGCTTGTAAACTTTTATGTAAAATGAATTAATCTTTTATATCACCACGTTGTATATCTGCAATATCCCAAAAAGTGAAAGTTACTCATACAATTAGAATCAATGTTACTTTTATTGTCAGCTTAAAAAAAATATGATTATATTTATTGTTGCTATCTTCAAACATAGCAGTTGTCAGCCTAAATATTTTTTAGAATTGTCAACATGCAGCGATAGAGATAAATTTTCATATCAAAGTTTTATTTCTTATTTGATTAGTTTTTCATAGTTATTGTAAAATGAATTTTGCAGAATTTGTAATATGATGGTAAATAGCTAAAAAGGAGATTTTTTTACAAAAGTAAGTTCGTATGCTTTACAATTTTGTATTTGAAAAATGATGAAGTTGATGTGAAGTATATAAATTTTTGTTTACTTTAAACATGAAAAAATATCAATATTTTTATTTATTTATTTATTTTATACATTTCTAAAATGATTCCTTTTGACACTCCAATAAATATTTGCAATTTCAACATCGAATAGCACTTGAAATAATTATGTTTCAGCTTGTTTATCACAATAATTGATATAAAAATACACGTTTACACATTTTTACACGCCCTAGTTGCCCTAGTTTTCTTAACTCTATTTCTACCAAAATAAAATCCCATTTTTTAACAAAATTCAATTCTTTCTTTTTTTTTTTTTTGTATGTGTATGTATGTGTGTGTGATTTTTAGATTGAAATAATTAAAAAGTATTTTTCATACATTGAAGACATTTTTAAGCGTATTTCATTCAAAAACAAACATTTAAAAAGTATCATTTGTTATCCGTAGAAATACTGTTAGTAAACGAGTAGATCGAAAAAGTCAAAAGATTACTTCATACCCATAAAAAAAATAGGTACATTTGCAATTTTTTTTTTTTTTTTTTTTTTTTCAATTTTATTTTTCAAATAGTATTTAAACTCATTTTACATTTTATAATCGAAGTAGTTTGAACTTGTTTAGGTATTTATGTGTTGCAGCGATCTCTTGAAGATGGATTGCCAAATTATAGAACATATATGACTTTATAATAATATATATTATAATTAACGTTTCATAACATATATGGCTCGTTTCTAGTCATCATATGTGAAGCATACCTACATGACTTGTGTATAAGATGTAAACGATGACATAGATGCATAAATATATAGGACATAAGACGTAAATATTACGTATATAAGAATGTTTATGGAAAATAAATGTTTGGAATGTATATATGAGAACGTGAGTTTCAAAATTTAAAAAATCGAATTATTACAATCAATCTCTAATATTAATGAGCCTACATCGAAAAAGCATTATAATCTGCAGAAAAAAAATAATTTTATCGTGCATTTCTATTATTGTGAAACCACGCTTTATAATGAAAACCATTGAACGCAGTCAGGTTTTTTGCGATTTCCTGATATTTTTTTTATTTTCTGGATAAGGCCAGCTTTGAAACTCACGTCTTCATATATAAGATATGATCAAAGTTGACCGGCCAACTGCGATTTTAAACATTTTTTTAAATATCTAGAAAAATACACAATGAATTATCCTGAAACTCTAAGTGCGTAAATATAATAGTACAGGTCACACATTTCTTTGAAGATTTTTTCATCAAACTCCATAGGGGACTGTCAACAAATTGAAAATGAAAGAATATCCTTTAGATTACCCTGTCAAAACTAATTTTGCAAAAAGCCATCAAACTATAGATTATGATTAAGTGGATTATTGTAATAAACTGTCTTCATTTGTATGTGGATAACATGTATACTCTTAGAGAAATTAAGATTTTAATAGAAATTGTCTTAAATTTTGACAAGTTTTTTTACTTATAATTTGCAGAGTTCTGAATATAAAATAGTGTACTTTTACGAAAATATGACAAAAAACATTATACATTATAGCGTTCACGCATGCGCAGTGAAAAATTATTCAGTAAACCTATTTATTTTTCAAACAATTTTTATTATTAATTCTGATTAAAAAGTATTGTGTACAATGTTTTTTGTCATATTTTCGTAAAAGTACATTATTTTATATTCAGAACTCTGCAAATTATAAATAAAAAAACTTGTCAAAATTTGAGACTATTTCTATTAAAATCTTCATTTCTCTACGAGTATGCATGTTATCCACATAAAAATGAAGACAGTTTATTACAATAATCCACTTAATCATAATCTACAATTTGAGCGTTTTGCTACATTAGTTTTGGTAGGATTATCCAAAAGATATACGTTCTCTTTCAATTTGTTGACCGGTCCCCTATGGAGGATCGGGAAAAAATGTTCATGATAATATATGGCTGTGCTATTATGTTTACACACACCTGGAGTTGTAGGGAAATTCCTCAAGTGTTTTTCTAGATATTTAACAAAATATTTAAAATGCAAGTGGGCGGTCACCGTGCATATACAGTTGGCAAAAAAAGTATTTGTACACTCGAAAATTTTTGATTTTTAACTAAATAAAAACACATATTTTGTCAAAAATAGTTTTAATACAGTCTGTTTACCGTGCGTTTTAAACTACACAACAGAAAATTTCGATAAAGATGTAAAATAATTTTCTAATAGGAAAAGTTTAAAAATTTCTTGCAAAAAAAGTATTTGTACATTTCTCCATCCTGGATATGTACTGTATTTTATAGTGTTTATGGTTCAAAGGACTACTTTTACAGAAGTTGTTAATAATTTTTAACTTCATATTATATTTGTCTGACATTTAATCTAATTTGCTCTTGAAATAATTGAGTATAGAACATAAAACTAGAGAGGCACCTCTAGATATATGAAATCCTATGATTGAGCATAATAAAAATTTAAATTCGCAACAAGAATTTGTTCAAACTATTAAATTACCATTTACAACTATTGGATTTATAGTGAGGAACTATGAATAAATTAAAAGCATCGAAATTCAATGAAAATCAGGACTTCTCAGCAAACTAACAATGAGGGAAAAAGGGAGTGTTGTTAAAAAAGCTTTAAAAAATTCTATGCGTTCGGTTCAAAAATTTGCTGGAGACCTTGCGACATCTTCTCGCATCAGAGTAATACCTCAAACAATAAAAAATATTCTTCTCAATGCAGATTTAAAAGGAAGAACCTCAAGGAAAAATCCATTCATCAGCGAAACAAATAGGCGAAAACGCATAGTATTCGCTTTCGCATACAGAAGTAAATCATTGGATTTTTGGAAAACAGTAATTTTTTCTAATGAGGGAAATTTCGGAATTTTTTTACCACCAAGCATTCGAAAAAATTGGCGTAAAAATAAAACTGTTCTAGATCCAAAACGTATAGGGGGAACTGGGGTACATTGATACATGGGGCACATTGATACACCCCCTCTACCGCTCACAGGGTCATTACAGGAAGTTTCACAACAGCTCCAAAAGGTGATGCTAGTGTATTCAACTACATACAGAAAATCTTGGAATGATTCAGCAGTTTGATGAAATGGGACGGGTGATTTATTGTTTTTGTTGTTCAAAAGTAAATATGAGTTGTACAATTGAAATGCTATTATACAACTGTTCCAGTATTTTCAACCAAAATGAATACTCTCCCTGGTAAGTACTGCTACTCTTTATCAGTTCCTCATTATTTATTGTTAGATATATTGTGAAGTGTTGGATTTGAGACTCATTTTATTCAAAATCGCTGTATGGGGCACATTGATACAGTTTATGACGGGGCACATTGATACAGCCTAAATCCTTTAATAGTTCATATTTTCATTATCTTTTATTATTTTTTTTACCATACACTCCTTAATCCAACCTTTTTTTCACGAAAAATTTCTAATATTAGTTTTTATTGAAGTGAAATAGCTCTAATTTCTTTATATTAGAGCATTTTATAGTATTTTTGAAAACAGAAGACGTAGGAACTTACCCAGCATCTAGTGCTAATAGAACTAATAAAAGAAAAGGACAGCATTCTGGCAAATCTCGAATTTATATCGATTCTCCAGAGAAAAAAGTATTTTCGACATGAGAAATGTTAAGTAAGAGAAACAAACTACAGAACAGAAAATGATACTTATATTATAAACAGAATTTTTAATATAATTATCCTTTATTTTCTGTTTATGAACCTATTTATAAACAGAAAAACTGGTAATTTTTTCATCTTTCATAAGAAAGAAGATAATGCTGGGGTTGAAGTGCTAGATATGACAAAGTTACCACAGCCAACAATCAGACAAGAAACAGACAGAACATCAAGTCATAATATATTTAATTTTGATTGCTTTAATATTGCTTAAAAATAAATTGTGGGTGATTTGAATTTTTATAAATAAATATAAAATGGTTTTCTAACTCATTTTTTATGAAAAATATGCATTGGTATTATTTTGTCGTCATTTTGCTTAAACGTATCAATCTGCCCCGGGGATGAGGCACATTGATACAAATGACTTTTTTTGATTTTTTTAAAATTACATGCAAAAATACTACATAAAACAATGATTGTACATTTTTATAACATACTACACAAGTTTTGCTGTCACCTCATGGAAAAAAAATTTGAATTTTCTACTTTCTTGACACCAAAAAAAATCTTAGAAAAAAACTGTATCAATGTACCCCAGTTCCCCCTACTTGAAACTATCAAGCATGTTGGGGGGAATATTATAGTTTTGGGGTGTATAGCTTCTAATGGAGCAGGACATTTTAAATTTATTGACAATGGAAGGACAGGTTTAACATACATTGATGTGTCGCGGCATAATTTATTAAACTGTGCCAAGAAATTATGCGTAGAAAAAGCTTTTCACTTTCTGCAGGATAGCGACCAAAGCATACTGCTGTGATTACTAGTACATGGTTACGACAATACTCGAAGACGACTGGTAACTCCTCTAAAATTTCTAGACTTGAATCCAATAGAAATTTTCCGGATGCTATTGGATGCAAAAATCCGAAAAAAAAATATGTATCAGTACAAAACAGTTTTAAAGAAGCTCTTACTGTGTCATGGAATAACATTAACCAGACCGCTACAAAAAAGTTGGTGGAATCTATGTCACACCATCTAGAAGTAGTCATAAACGCTAAATGAATTCGAACAAAATATTAATTTGTATCTTTTTACTAAATTTTCATTAATTATATTACATTAATGTAGTGTACAAATACTTTTTTTGCATTATATTTTTGTATATTTGTTTATTATTATGTAAAAAATCGATTCGTTTAATTTTGTTTTTGCTCCTATAATATTATGATGCATTAAATTAATGTATTACAGTATTTTTTGCTTAAATCTTTTATTTAATTTCATTATAATTTAAAAAAATGAAGTGTACAAATACTTTTTTTGCCAACTGTATATATTTCAGGATGATTTTGTCGACCCCGTAACTGCAACTTTGGTGTAAACCCCATTTTCTCTGTCCACCATATCTGTATCAACTACGTCTACTGCATTATAATCGCATATATTATTTATAGTAATTAATATCATACAATTAAAATGCTTAAAATATAAGTACTTAATATCGGTTTTCTTTTTTATATTTAAGATTTTTTATAGTTGTTATGTAATTAAATAATCACTCGTGATTTAGCGTTCAAAATGCGTATTAAAATGCTAAATTAATTTCATTCAGTCAATAGTAATCAATAATCTTTCAATTCAGTCAATCAATAACTCTTATAATTTAAAGATTACAAAAAGTACTATGTGTAATGTAAGAGAATATTTTTTTATATATATAGATTTTATATTGATTATGATTTTAACATTCAAGCAGAAATATTTCTTTAGTAATTTTAACAAATATTGCTGTTAAATGTCACACAGTTTGATAAAAGAATAATTCTATATTAATTTTAATACATTATTTTAATTAGTAAATAAATCTCCTGTAATTTTTCTAACAGAATTAAAAAGTATTTTGGCCTAGGTTGAAGCGGGATTTTTTATGAGAGCTGCCAATGCTCTACCAAATGAGCTATCGGGGATGAATCTGGCGGACACAATTCAGTCAAAGAACTAGAATTATATACTAAATAAAGCTAACTAATGCCAGACTGGCAGCTTACGCTAAAAGTTGCTGATTCGAATTCTGCCCTGGACGCTTTTTTCACCCATTTAGTAAAATTATATTAAAGGATAATTCTGATTGAACATTCGTGGTTAAAAATGACTAGCTATTTGTGGAGCTTTACATGTGTGATGATAACTTTGGAAGTTAAAGTGAGCAAAAGCTTTCAAAGAGAGTGCAAAAATACAATTAGCACAGCCCATGCAAAAAAAGTTTGTAATAATTTATTTAAAAAAAGAAAGAAAAAGGTACGGTTCTATTTTTATCCTGTACACCGCAGCAAAAGAAAAAAAAATCTCCATTTTGTCCGCCATAAATGCAAAATAAAATTATGCCATTTTCAGAATACGGAGAAATATGAATTTAAGAAAAGCGAAAATTCTAAATAAATTAAAAACAGCGCAAGCTGTTACACTTGTAATACTGCGTGAAAGAACTTTAACTTTTAACCTTATTTAAAAGACAGTCTTCATACTGTCTATATACAAATTATACATTCCTGTTCATAAACTATGAATGCATCATTTTCCGACTTCAAACCAAATTTAACAGAATGATAACATATTATAATTTGAGACTATCCTGATTGTTTGTAAATTAAGCATATTGGGATTTGTGGCCTTGTTTGCAAGTCAGTTTAAAAAAAAATAAGTGCCAAGTATAAATGAGTTTGTTCTTTATGCAATTTTGTTCCGTGATCATGAAAACTTTGTTTTTAGAATTTACATATCAAAGCATAAGGTAAATCTCTGTATACAAAAATCTGTGTATTTTAAATATTACACAAAAGTGTGTGTTTTGCATGTTACGCATACCTATGTGTAAGAACAGAATATTAACACATAAACCTGTGTATTCTGCATATAACACAAAAATATGCGTATTTTGCATATTACACAAGATTATGTGTTTGTTCCTATTACACAAAATATGTGTAAAAACAGAATTTTACACATATGTATGTGTAAAAATATTGCACAGAAATGTGTGTATTTCAGTGCAACTTACACATTAAAGTGTGTATTTCAAGAGTTATCAGATAAGTTTTACACATTTAGACTTATCATCAAATTACACATTAAAATGTGTATTTTTAAATTTACACATTTGGCGCAATTTACACACCAATTTACACATATAGACATGTCGTTTTTGTATCATCGATTTACACATTTTTGTGTGTAAATTTACACATTTATTTTTTAGAGTGCATGTATGCAGCAGGAATGGAGTATTGAATAAACGTGAGTTAGAAAAATCACTTTATGACTTAGACTCCGTGGAACTTTAAACCCCCTTTTCTCGAAACTCTCTTTTTTTTAATGGTACCCAAGATTTCTGAAGTTCTACTCAACCGATTTACTTGAAATTTGGCTTGAGTCTTTTCTACACACTTATCTATTGTACTAACTATCCTCAGCCCCAAATTTAAATTTTTATTATTTTTAAAAAATTCGGGAAACTCAAAAAATGTTTTAAATTTTTTTTCTGGCAGCTGTCATTTTGTGAACTCTTTCTTAGTTAGTTAAATAGCGGCATTATTCTAGATTAATAATATTTTTTTTTCAGATTGCTAAGATGGTTGGAATCGTGGTCACAGTCGCACGTCATTTTTAGACCCCCCCCCCCCCACACACACACACACCATACACAGACATTTCATCGGCCGATAACTTTTTGAGTCTTTAATTTTTCACTTTTTTTTTCTCTATTCTTGAAAATAATATCTATCTGATAAAAGAATGCATTGTAAAAATATTGTTTGTCTTTTTCTACAGTACTTCAAAAAGTACCTAAAATTCATGCCTCTAGACCAGAATACCCCCTTAAAGAAAATCTGTAAAGGAAAATATTTGCTTCAAAATTATAGTAATAAACATTTCTTTGGTAAATTTTTCTTGGGATTGATCAATATTTTTTTACTTTTTGTTTCTTACATGGTCATAATTAAACATTTTTAAATTATAAATGGTGAATATGCATTATTTTATTACAACATGTTAAATATTATGAATCTCAAAGTCTTTTTAATAAATTAATATATTACTTCAGAAATGAATTTAAAAATAAACTTTTCAACTTTAAAATTTATGTATTTCAACAATTTTATTAAGTATTTTAAAACAATTTAGACATTAATTAATACTTTAAAATGGGCATAAAAAACATGTTCACTTAATTACTTTGTAGGTCTCATTTAGGTTTTAACTAAGCAAATGTGACAAAATGATAAAAACGAGACTTTCATATGTTATTTGCTTTGCTTACAAATAATGATTAAATTTGTACAAGAAAAGTTCGTTAAAAGTTAGTTAAATTTTGCAATAAAAGCATATTATTCGAACTTTTTCCGCTGAAGAAAACATATATCCGTTCAATAAAATGCGAAAATTTCTCAAATGTACAAAACTATTGGTATTCTTATTTCGTTCAAGCATTTAACGTAAATAAAAAAATATGAATAATATTATTAATTTTAATTAGTCATTTAAAATAGAGAGATTTCTACTAAAGTAATTATTGCAATATTTTCATTATTATATATGATAATTTAATCACTCAGGAGATTAAAATATAATTATTATAATTAAGATATTTATTTATTACATATCCACATAGCTAATTTTCCATTTCAAATAGAGAAGAAATTATAACGTTAAGTTAAAAGTAGGTAAAAATATTTCCCCTGTGTTTAAAAATAAAATTTATTTTGATGAGACATGGGACATTAATTAAATTTAACTACTTTCATCAATACTATTTTTCGTCCATCGGAAAATTATTGTACTTAATGTAGAAATTCAGATCAGGGGAAATTCAATTAATTTTAAAAGCTTGTTAATAAATATTTTTCATAAATTTATAAAATTGTACTTTAGAATAAAATGTGAGTTAAAGTTTTACACACTAATTTTACGCATGATAGAATAGCAAATATGTCATATTAGAATGTTTTTTATACCGTAATTTCGGGTGTATAAGCCGCGGATCAAACAATTCTTTTTGGACCCAGAAATCTTATTTAGTGATTGAAGACAAATATTTACGTCGATCTATGTAGTTACATTTGTTTCTTAAAAATTTCTGGGTCAAAAAAGAATTGTTTGATCCTCGGCTTATAAACCCGAAATTACGGTAATTCCATAAAATGCTTCAATTTAGAAAAATGTATAGACAACTTGTTTTAGAGCTGACAATATTTCCTCCACTTTATTATGTGTAGTTTTCTTTTATAACCTAAAAAATAAGAATCGGGTTCACAATCGTGATTTTTTTTTCCAACTATTCATGGATTCACATATTTGATGATATCCTGAATACGATCTCACGATTTTTCCTCTGTATGTCAGTATGCATGTTACACAAGTTATGCATGAGCTTTAACTTAAGATTTAACCCAGGGAATTCTCTACTTTTTCATGCTTAGTTTTTCCTTGATTAATACTAAAAATATGATTTTCTGTATGTCAGCAAAAAATTAGAGGTAATTTTGCCGTGTTTATGATTATGTGGGTGATCTCTATATCCGTCATACATTGGTTAAAAATGTATAAAAATATATAATGCTTTATTAAAACAGCTATTATAGTTATTACATATATTATAATTATTATTATTATATATGATTATTATATACTTATTATATACACTTATAATAAAACACTTATTATGACTTATTATTAATTTAATATTGATTTTAACCATTGGACATGATACACTGATATGTTATATTTTTATGATAAAAATTACAAATACCACAGTATCCCAGTGGGTAAAATAAACTTTAGTGTTTTGCTTTTGAAAAAAAAACTAAATGACAAAAAGTTACATTTACTAAAATTAATACTGCCAAACAAAGAGAATATATCATTCTAAGAAAGAAAAATCTTTTTCTGAAGTTTTACATAAAACAATTCAACAAAAGGTGAAAAGAGTTGAGAAAAATATTTCATCGGAATGTTTTTATACTAGTCTAAAGTAAAAAGGACTGAATAACAAGCTTTAAAAACAAGCTATCACATTCGGAAAAAATTTTTACAGACTATATACTGTGAATAAGGGGATTTCTCTCTTCGTATTGACTTACAGGTTTAACAAAAAGTAGTTTACTTACTTGAGGGGAAGTTGTAGTGCGTTCCCAAATATTGCAAAATTTAAATTATAAACAACTTTAATAATGCACAAGCATTTAATCAAACAACATCATTTAGTTCAAGACTAAACAATGTGTGATATTGTGCCATGATTTGCAATATTTTGAGTACATTTTTATAAATTGGTCACATTCATGATTCGTACTACATTGCATGCTCGCTGCTGTTCGATGGATGAAAGGAAACAGAATTTTTCACACCGACATTAATACACTTGCCTGTACATCATTCGTATATTCAAACAAAAAGCATTGCCAGTAAAGCAGAACTAAAAAACTCAAATCGCAACACTAATTGCTAATGTTGCAATTCATAACACTAATTGTACCAACACAATCGAGCATTTGATTCGAACTAGAAAAAAATTCCTAAAATTTATAAAATGTAAAAAACACAGAATTTAATTAAATAAAAAGTTAAGGTATTTGCTTACCTTCGTGACACTTCTTTTGAAAAATATGAACTTTTATGAAACACACGTGTTTTTAGTTAAAACGGGGAATAAAACTACGAACTCATATAAATTTTTAATGGAACTTCTATTAACATTTCAATTTTAGGCAATGCTTAATCAAATTTTAATAAAAAATTGCATTTATGCCAAAGCTTCTATAATGAAACATGTTCCCTATATTTCACATTTTTGCAACAGTATATTACCAAACCACATACCTGTGTTATGTTGCAAAATACTTACAATATCTTTTAAATTTACTAACATATATCTAGTTTTGTATACAAAACATATTTTTTTCTTTAAAAAATGTGTATTTTTCAATAAAAAAGGCTCTTAAATTAATATACATAAACTTACAACCTACATTTCGTTTCCTAAAATACCTACAGATGATCAGAACCTTGTCACAAAATTTTATTTCAATATCTTAAATTCTTTTTAAGAAATGATAAACCCCGTAAACGTATTCACTCAGTAATTCAGTTTTCTAGAAAAGCGCAAATTACGATTCTCACGGTGTCCAAAAAGTTATATTTAAAGTTTACAATTTTAAAATCTATCATATTTGTAGGTGAGTCAGGGTGAGTCATAAATATCGAAACAATAGGCTATCTCCTTAAATATTGCACCTAGACCCATACTTAAAATTGCAAAAATTCATAAAATAAAGGTGAAATATCTGATATGATAATTTGCAACTCCATGTGGGGTCTATTTGAAAAAATACGATAATTAAATTTTTATACGGCCCCCGTATATAATGGAGATTCCATTATATATAGTTTTTTTGGGGTTAAAAATTTATTCCTTTTAAAAAATTGCATTTTTAGTTAATCTTTATAACTTAGGAAGTAGGTATTCATTACGCCCTTTTCCCACAGTTTAATATTCTGTTAAGCATGGAAAAGCGTTCATTAATTCTTTTCTCTTACATGAATTTTCTGATGTAACGGCTAACTGAAATAAAATAAAAGAAAAGCAATTTCTTTCAATCTGCGCTTCTCATAATTCCGTTGAAAATTATCTTTGCGATTTCAATAACTAAAATAAAATCTAATCTTTGTACAGTTGCTAACGATTTCCGTTCTCTTCATAAACATTTTGTCCTGCAAATTATTTCGTGGGTGCGTCTCTTTGATTTAGAGCATAATATGTAAATGTAAGCAGATGGTTTCGCATCGTCCGTTGAGAGTTGATGCAGTTCTCACGAATTTAATCTATTAACCCTTTTGTGCCTGCTCCCATAATTTACAGGTTATCAATTGGCTGTATACTTAACAATGTGTTCTGTCTCTCTCTGCATAATTATCGCCAAGGTCGGCAATTATACAAAGAGTTTTGGCGAAAACCGCAAGCCAAATCGCTAATCAACATCTGTACTAATTGTAAGTTCAGTTTGATTTTGTCTGTCGTCACAAAAAGACGTACTCCCAACATGTAGCACTGTGAATTGTGTTTCCAAGGGGTCACTCCCTGAGGAGTATAAGTCTCCGCTCATTCCTGCATATCATAATAAAGAACTTCGAAGAGACATTACTGGTGTTTTCATTACTTGTGCGGACCTGTCTTATTGCAAACACTTCTTGGAATTTGCAGCATAACTTAAGTGCTTTCTCCTAAAAAAGGTATTAGGTCATACGAGCGGTCACTAAACGCCACCCGAAATCTACTCCATAAGTCTTGGTGCTCAAGACCAGGCGAAGTTTTATTATACACCAGTATATTGACCAGGGAGTGACCCAAGTCTTCCTAATATATATAAAAAAAACTCCAAATATTTTACGACGCATTTTAATCCTCCAAAAAACATTATCAGTTCATCTGAAGTTCAGCAGTTCCGGCGAAAATGCTTTATCCGATGCTCTCGTCATTTATTCCCATCTGGGAAAACGGGGTCAAAGACCTCACTGTAAAGCAAATCTTCGACGTCTGTGCTTCTTCGCTTTCGCGGTTTGTGAAAGGCACTGTTTGATAAATCGACGTTGTGAATCAAGTGTCAAATCGTCTGTTCTTCGTGACAGAAAACAGTGTTAATGTGTGTGGCCCCCCCCCCTTTTTTTGTCGCTTTGTGCATCAGAAATCAAAAATGTGTTGCTATACTAGATCGAAAGCCCCCCTCTACTATCATTAAGAAAGTTTGTAGGTGTCGGACACCGTTTGTACTTCAACGTGTATGCGTAATGACATCTCAAGATTATGGTGGTTAGTGAAAACTCCCCCCGCCCCTTTTTCCTCGGGCCTTCTGTGCATCAAGTGACATCATCGTGTGTTGATTTTTCTCATTTTATGTGTGCTAATCAATTGACCGCTTTCTCATCGTTAGTGCTATGGAATACGTGTTTCAGTTTCTTTAAAAAGAAACAAAATGAATACCCTACAATAAGAAAAGTAGATTATTTTTGAGGAGCAAACAATTGTGCACGTATCTCATGCAATTTACAAATAAGAAACAAAAGAGAAGTACATATTAATCTGCAGATTAATCCTTCCCCTCCCCCCTTCTCCCCCCCCCCTTGTGATTAATAAACACACTGTTTTCTTTTCAATTTATGTATTTGGTGTTCCAACTTATCAAACTCATTCGTTTTTTTCATACGTTATTACTAATTATTTGTAATTTTGTGTAGTATGTCAGGTAAGTCTGCATTATTTTATGCATAAGTACTGTAGTGATCTTTACGAAATATCTGTTTATGTATGTTAGTTTATTTCATATATTTTTTTTTTTTGAAAGATTCAAACTACTTTTTAAAATCTCTTTTCGAATAAGTGTACATTTTTATTATTGTTGTCAAGTGATAAGTAGTAGTGTTGAATAATTTTTAAATATTTTAGTGATTTTGTTTTCTTAAAAATTTATACTCATTTGTATACACACAGTTTATTTGCTATACTGTGTCAGACACACACAAAAGTAGGCTGGATTGAAAGAAACTGTTTTTAATATAAAGTATATTAATTTAAAAGTTAATTTTTAAAGAAGATTACTTAAGATGACATTACTGTAAATCATTTTTCTTACAATGTTTTTTTTCAGTTGTATGTCATGTATGTTGCGTTTCAGAGATTTTTTTAGGTTTACAACTTACATTTTAACCATACATCTTACCTAAAGTTTATATCATTTAGTGAGTTAAGTGTATATCACTTAAGTGAGATATTTGGTACAGGTAAGTTAATATCATCTGCGTACATGCTAAAGCGTAGCAAAAGATTTATTTTGCTGTGTTTTTACAGAAGTAATAGTTTCCTCATGGATTATAATGTAAAAAAAAAAAAAAAAAAAAAAAAAAACATAAATAATCGAAGAATATTTTTTTTTTTGCACAGCTTGTTAGTTAAAGGTATGTTCGCATAACATATACAATGTGACACACACATAGATAAAATTCACAAACAATTTATTGTTTGGGGTGGCCAGGAATTGCATTCTTATTCTAACGATTGTTTAGTGTGTTAGAGTGCAATAATGCTGGTTCATTTGTTGTTTCTTTGGCTGCTATATGATTGTTTTAATGGATGTGTTTGTCGCGTTGTATTTTGTTTAAAAGCTTTTCTTGAGTCAATATTCCTTATATTGAAAGTTTTTATTTTACATACAAGAGATAATATTTCATAAGTTATTTTTAGACATTTTTATCACAGTTTACTGTCTTATTTTATAACTCTCCTAAACAAAAATGACACTTTGATTTAATTTTCTCCTTTCTTAGAGTTTGTATGGATAAACAGTTAACCATAAATGTCTGATGCATAATAGTTATTTCAATTACCAGCCTCTTCATAGCAATGTGTGTTAAAAAAAAAAGAGTGAAAAATAAAAGTTTATTTATGTGGTGTCTATGTTTTTATATAAATAATGTCAGTTAATTTTATATGTTTTCATATTTTTGGGTAGATGTTTTTGTTCGTAATGCATAAAGGTCTTAGCATCTAATATTTGGTAAAGAGATTCTTGAAGATATTATAGTAATATTGTTTTGTATTACACTGGTAAGTTTTGTTTGTGAGAAATAATGTGAGGCAAATAATCAAAAACTTATTTAGAGTAACATTGCTTTAGGTTTTCGGGTTAGTTAACGCAACACAACAGTGTTGTTTTCTGGAATTTTTTATTAAAAAAAAGTACATTGTTGCATAATTAATTCTTACCTGTTATTGTTTTTTTAAAATTTTAAATACAGGGTCTATATACTTTTTGAATAGAGTATCTCAACCTGTCACAGTTTCTTTTCTACGTATTTTTTATTTTTTTTGTTTTGTTCCCTCACATTTCCTGTTACACTTTAAACTTTAACAAGTTTTCTAAATATTAATCTTGTGTACAGATGCATTCTTATTTCTTTTTCTTATTCGGCTATCAAGTGCACAGATGGTTGAGTAATAGAAAGAAGGCATGTAAGAGTGAAAATTTTGATGCGGGTCGTCAATTTTGTTTTCACTTGGTTTTGGATGTTTCGCGTTGGTGTACACAATCATTTTAAACATATTTACACAATCAAGCACACCTCTCTTTTCTCCTTTTAATGTTTTGTTTTGCAGTAACAGGAATGCAGTTAACATTAACAACATTTCAACTCTATTTTTATAGAGGTTACATTTTCCACATTTAATACATTTTTTTTCATGGTGTAAATGTTTTTGGGTTCTCAATCAAATTTTAACTTTAAAAGGATTTTTGACAGTATAATTACATTCTTTTTACTTTCCTCAACTTAGAGTTATGTGTTTTTACACAAGGTCATGTGTTTCTCTCTCGGTCAAGGTATATCAGATACCAGGTCATGTGATTTCTATTACACACTTTTTTTTTCATTCATGTGTTTTTACACAAGGTCATGTGTTTCTCTCTCGGTCAAGGTATATCAGATACCAGGTCATGTGATTTCTTTTACACACATTTTTTTTCATTCATGTGTTTTACACAAGGTCATGTGCTTTTCTCTAGGTCAAGGTATATTAGATACCAGGTCATGTGATTTCTTTTACACACATTTTTTTTTCTTTCATCTGTTCTTTTATACAAGGTCATGCGATTTCTTACACTATTACATTGTTTTTGCCTTTTTTTTCGATAGACACTCGGTCATGTGCAACACTTTAGGTCAAGTGCAACATATCAGGTCATGTGGTTCCTTCCTTTTCTCTTGTTTCTCTGGTTGAGGATTGTACACGACTTTTACTTGTTTTCTCAAGTCTGGTTCATGAAAACACACAATAACACACAACACTATTATGTCATGTGTTTACATTTTTACACTTTTGTCATGTGATATGAATCCTTCCCTTGTTAAATATAACAATTACTTTGTAATTAGGTATAACGTTGTACTATTATTTCACTTAACCTGACGATACATTCACACATTATTTCACTTTAGTTTTAAATACATTTTAATAATTTCAATTCAAGGTTACACGTGTCAAGCTGAATTGCAACGGGTATTTGTATTAATATTTTTCTCCTGTTATTTTTTCCAAATTTATTATAGGGTATCTTTAAGTTTATGTTTGATAGTCAGATAGTCTGGGAGATTTTCTTTTTTGCCTTGCAACACCTTCCCTTTTCAAATTATAGGAATTCATACTCCTTGTTATTCACTTATCTCATATTCATTTTGAGGTTTAGGCCAGATTTTTCTCGGTTATTTTCTTTAAAGGTAGATTATAATAATTCACAGTGTTGTTTACACACGGATAGTGTCTCCATATTAAATTGGGTTTACTTTTTTTTTCGTTGCTCAGAGATGTGACAGGTTGGCTCTAATTTTTGCAGTTTGGGTATTTTCTCTGGTCGGTGATACATCGTTTCTTTAGAATACTCGTCTACTATAAGCATTAATAGTACTTTATCTGCAGCTATCACTTACTTGCATGTTATTGTTACTTCACTTTTACACGCATACTTGTACAGTTACATACCCGTAATTCATTGGTTTGGTTAACTACCTGTAGATTCCTTGTTATTTAAAATAATAATAAAACAAAGATACGTTATTTTAAGGTTAATAAAGTCAAGGATAGGAAATCTATCACATTCAACGAGATTGCATTATAATTCTACAGTACACGGTCACAGGTATTTTCGCTGTTCATGTTCCAGTATTTGTACAGGTACACAGGTAATGTTTATTTTACTCTCTACACTGTAAAAAAAAATTCAAGAGGTTACTAAAAATTCTTTAGTAAATTTGTATTCCACAGTATTTTTTAGTAGCCATTACAAACTTTTTTTTTTTGCAAGTGAAACAAGCATTTCTTTTGTAAACTGAACAAAATAATTTTTTGTATAACTAACTTAAAAATTTTTAGTATGAGCCACCAAGAAAATTTTAGTAATAGCTCCAAAATTGTTTTTAATAACGTTTACGTGCGCCCGAAGGACAGGAGCTGCATCCAAACTTCTGAAGCGATAGATTTTCGGCAAAACCGCAATAGATGGCAGCACCAAAAATGCTACCTGCTCTGACAGGATTTTCATAATCCCTATATTAACGAGTACTTACACTACATACATTCGGGACGTATTTGACGGTGTCGAACCCGGGACCTCTTAGCCTGGAATCCGTTACTATAACCACTATGCTATCAAGGCCACACCAAGTGAGTTTTAGTAATAGCTATTAAAAATGTAAAACTATTAACTCTATCCATTGCTAACTTTTTTCTAGTAATTCTTACAGATTTTCTAGTAACCGACTAAGATTACTAAAAATTTTTTAGTAATTACCAGGATTACTAAAGTTTTTTTAGTAGATCGACCCTTTTTTTTTTTTACAGTGTAGCTAATGTGATATTCGGCAGTTCTTTTTTTTTCACACACTTCACAGATGTATAACACATAGGTCAGGGTATCTGGCGAGGAGTTAAGCCAGACATCTCTTGTTTTGTTTTTTTGTTTTTATACACACACTGTTCGGGTATTGCGTTAGCGTCCTCTTTTAAAATTATTGCCTTTCATCAATTTTTTCCAACATGACAGTTACAAAATTTTTAATTAATTGAGGTTAGATATTGATATTATTTTCTTGCAGATGTCTAAATTAGTTCACAGGTCACTGGTTAATTGCAATTTATGCCATTTTGTTACACTTCGTCTACATTTTCTGGTGATATGTGCATTATTTTGGTTCCGGGTGCAGGTATGGAATTTTTGTTCATAGTAAATACACACATTAGTTCATTGCGATTCTTTGTTCATTGATTTTTAACACTAGTTCATCATACTTTTCAATTCTATGCATGCACAGGGAGCTAATCTCATGCATTTAAAAAAAATTCCGTCTGTTTTTTTTAGCTACACATTTGTTTTGTATTTTTCTTTCACATTAGTTCATAGAACAGATACACCTTAGTTCATAGATTCTCACAACACATTTGTTCAGTGAATTTATATTCCCATTCATTTGTTGCCAAGAGGGTTTAAAAAAAAAAAAAAAAAAAAAAAAAAACATACACAAAACTCTTTTCCCTCATTGTAGTTTCTTGTACATTAAAAAAAAATCTTATATACATACATATGTGTATTCAAGTAGACATTTTAATTCATTGTTTAGGTTGCAGGTCATCCAGTTTTTCTCTTTGTTCACATTGTCATTTTATTTTATGTGCTTCACTCATGTTGCACATAAAATACTTAAACTTAATGTAATTTTTTTCACTTTTGACATCAGCAAAATCTCTCTGTGACATTTTTCTAAATTTCTCGGTATCTTTCTCTCGGTAGTTAACAGATTTCTTTCAATGGGGTAGTTTCCTATTTACATTGATTTCTTATTCAGTCGGTACTCAGTGCTGCATCAATTTTTTTCAGATTTCATGCAGGCAGTTTCCATGCTGCTACATCAGTATTTAAACAGAAAGGTCTGTAAAACCTTTTACACACATGCAAAAAGGTATTTGCTTACCTTCGTGACACTTCTTTTGAAAAATATGAACTTTTATGAAACACACGTGTTTTTAGTTAAAACGGGGAATAAAACTACGAACTCATATAAATTTTTAATGGAACTTCTATTAACATTTCAATTTTAGGCAATGCTTAATCAAATTTTAATAAAAAATTGCATTTATGCCAAAGCTTCTATAATGAAACATGTTCCCTATATTTCACATTTTTGCAACAGTATATTACCAAACCACATACCTGTGTTATGTTGCAAAATACTTACAATATCTTTTAAATTTACTAACATATATCTAGTTTTGTATACAAAACATATTTTTTTCTTTAAAAAATGTGTATTTTTCAATAAAAAAGGCTTTTAAATTAATATACATAAACTTACAACCTACATTTCGCTTCCTAAAATACCTACAGATGATCAGAACCTTGTCACAAAATTTTATTTCAATATCTTAAATTCTTTCTAAGAAATGATAAACCCCGTAAACGTATTCACTCAGTAATTCAGTTTTCTAGAAAAGCGCAAATTACGATTCTCACGGTGTCCAAAAAGTTATATTTAAAGTTTACAATTTTAAAATCTATCATATTTGTGGGTATTTATACAGGGTGAGTCATAAATGTCGAAACAATAGGCTATCTCCTTAAATATTGCACCTAGACCCATACTTCCAATTGCAAAAATTCATAAAATAAAGGTGAAATATCTGATATGATAATTTGCAACTCCATGTGGGGTCTATTTGAAAAAATACGAAAATTAAATTTTTATACGGCCCCCGTAGAGCAAAATTCCCAGTTAGGAAATTATTCCTAATTCATTTCTAAATTGAACAAAAAAAATTTCATCTCCGTATCTGAAAACCTGACAGAGATATTAGAATCCAAAATTCTTCATAATTCGTGACTCACACCACTTTACCATGCCTGTAAACGAAGAATTTTTCATCCACTTTCAAAGCAAATGAGGGATCGTCCACAAATTATCCGTTAGTATATGCCGATTTAAGACCGTGCCTCTTATTTGGACATAATAAAGCAGCGTATTGATTTAAGTCAAAACTTGTTTCCAAAATATGTTGATCATTAGCAGTGGAGGTCTGCATGGATCGAAATATCTAAGTCAGATCCCAAACATACCCATAGGGGGAGAAGTTCGGCGCGGCCTGAAACAAATGTTAACATCATAACCCGGACTGGTCTGGAAAATAGTTTAAATCATAGCCCGGTTCAGCCACAAATTTCTACATAGTTTTTTACTTCGGCGTGGAAAATATTGTTTCATATGGAGGAGTTCTGACCAAAAATTCTTTTTATAGCTTTTCATTTTTTATATTTATACTTTTTTATTATTAAAGAAGCGCCAAAGGCTGTAATATATTTATATTATCAATGAATCTCTATTTTTAAATATCGATTTAATACAGCGCTTCTCATTTTTACATAACAAAGCAGCGTATTGAATTAAATCTAAACTTGTTTTCAAAATATGCTGGCAGTCTGCACTAGAAGTCTTCATGGATCGAAATATCTAGGTCAGGTCCCAAACATACCCATAGGGGAAAAGTTCTGCCCGGCATGGAAAAATGTAAAAATCATAATCCGGACAAGCATGGGAAAAAGCTTAATTCATAGCCGGCTCAGCCGTGAATTTCTACATAGTTTTTTACTTTGGTGTGGTTAAAAATTGTTTCGCGTGGAGGGGTTCTGACAAAAATACTTATTATAGATTTTCGTTTTTTATATTTATACTTTTTATCATTAAAGAAGCGCCAAAGGCTGTGATATATTTATTTTATCAATGAATCTCTGTTTATATGTAAATGTTTCACTAATATTTTAATATCGCTAATCCATATTTCGTGCGTTGGAGACTTTAAAAATGGTATACAGTAAAACCTTTTAAGACGGAATCACATAGGGAAGAAAAAATACGTAATAGACAAATGCCCTTCCTGGGAGGGTTAAATGGAGTTTATTTTTTTATCATACTCTAAAAAATAAAAGTGTAAATTAGACAAATTTACATATATATGTGTGTAAATTCCTAAAATTACACACCTGACATGAAAATTACCCACTTTTTGCAAAATTTTACCTGTTGTTACATGTATTTTAGCTTATAATACTAAGTATGTATTTTGTTATCACTTGAAAGACACAAACAAATGTGTAAATGCTGAAAAATGCCTGAATTTACTCATATTAGTATGTTATTGTAATTTACACAAAATGCTATATACATAGGTAAGTGTGTAAATTTCTAAAATCACCCACTTGGCAAAAAAATACATTTTTCCTATGAACAAAAATACCGATTTTAATGTGTGTTAGGTAGATTTCGTATGAAATACTACCTAGTGCAATCGCACCAGTTTATATATCTATCTATCTATCTATATATATATATATATCACTTTTTTATGGACACGATAACTTCTATAATTCTTCACCAATCTCCACCAAACTGGTACGTAAAATCAAAGCGGATAAAATCTTGGCTAAGTTCGTTAATGGGCAAAATCGGACAAAGGGATAAATTTAGAAATGGGCTCAAGGGGCGAAAAAAACAGGGGTTTTGAGAGAAAAAAAATCATAACTTCGTCAATTTTCAAGATATCAAGTCCAACTAAATTTTTTGTAAATGTCCTTAAAATTATTTAAAACTTTTGTATTTACAAGTTTTTGATAGGACCAACTTTTACCGATGAAAAAAATTAAAAACGAAAAGAAAAAGGGTGATGAAAAAAGAGAAAAATCTATAACTCCTTCAATTTTAAAGATATCAAATCTGATTAAATTTATTTTATATTGACAAGTGTTTCATAGGACCAATTCGTATAACAAAAAGAAATTAAACAAAAATAGGAGTTGGAGAAAAAACCTCAAATCCAAACTGCTTATATTCAGACTCATTTTTAAATTCATTTTTGATTTTAAATGCATCCAAATTGTAGATCCTCTTATTTAGAAACTGTATAAAATGACGCATTGGTCAGTTATCTGATAAAGACAGAATATATTTCAAAAAAGGGTACCAAAAAGGGTATTTTGAACAGAATTTCCCAAAGTCATCGGGACGGAAAATTTAAAGAAGTATTCAAATAAGAAATTGCGTTTTTTTCTGACTCGTTTTTAAATCCATTTTTGTTCTCAAACGTATCCAATTTACAAATCCTCTTATTTAGGAACTACATAATGTGATGCATTGGTCAGTTTTTTGATAAAGACGGAATATATTTAAAAAAAAGGCTACCAAAAAGGGCATTTTGAACAGAATTTTCCGAAATCATCGTGACTGAAAATTTAAGGAAGTGCTCACATGAGAAATTGCATTTTTTTTCTGACTCGTTTTTAAATCCATTTTTGCTCTCAAACGCATCCAATTTACAGATCCACTTATTTAGGAACTATATAATGTGATGCACTGATCGGTTTTTTTTTATAAAGACAGAATATATTTCGAAAAAGGCTACCAAAAAGGTATTTTGAGCAGAATTTCCCGAAGTCTTCATGATTTGAAAATTTAAGGAAATTTTCACATAGCAAATTGAGTTTTTTATGACTCGTTTTAAAATCCATTTTCGCTCTCAAACGCATCCAATTTACAGATCCTCTTATTTAAAAACTATATATTGTGACGCACTGGCCAGTTTTTTGATAAAGATAGAATATATTTTTAAAAATGCTGTCAAAGTGAGTATTTCGCACAAAATTTTCCGAAGCAATAATGATTAAAGAATTAAGGATGTAGTCTAACAACAAATCGGTTATTTTATGACTCATTTTTAAATTCAATTTTTTTCTCAAATGCATTCAACTGACAGTTTTTTGTTATTTAGGAACGGTATAATGTACTGTTTTGGTCGATTTTTTAATAAATTCAGAATTTATTTCAAAATATATTGTCAAAATGGGCATTTGAGCTGAATTTTTCTTAAGATGATTCTGATAAAACCAGTTTTTGCAGAGAAATGAAATAAAAAAAGTCCTTCCGGCAATGCCGGGAGGAAGAGGTAGCTTTCATATATTTATTTATTTATTTTAAATTCAGTTATATAAATCAAATATACGAAGCTCAAAATAGTGGAACACGATTATGTAAGATTGAATACTAGTTTTTGTCAATACTGAATATTAATAGGGATTTTTAGAAATTACTCATCATTTATTCAACCTGGTTTTATTTTAAGCGATTTATAGAGTCACCAAATTCCACGATATCCATTTTAAAGCAACATGATGGATAAAAAAAACCCAATGACCTTGATCGAAATCTTAATTCATGTGAACATGCACACTCACATCGAAATCACTTAATATACACGAGTGCTGTCGCCGGCAAACTGACTTTAAAAAAAAATTCACCCACATTAGAAATTCAAACTGCTATATCCTAGGCGTTTTCTAAGTTAAAGACAAAGCAAAAAATACTCCGGAATTCATTATTAAGATAAATAGTTTAGAAAGAACCTTTTAGGTAGCTTTCATTACAAAAAGTAAAAAGCTACCTATTGCAGCCGTCCGGAGGAAAGCACTTCCAGAAAATTTTGGTATATTTTCACCGATCATGACCCCCAGACCCCAAAACCACCCTCCGTCCAAATGTTGATATATACACTATATTGCCATTGATTATGGGACACTTGCGATTTTAGACATTTTACTAAATATCTAGAAAAATACATGAGGAATCATCTCGAAACTCTTAGTGTATAAATATAATAGTATAAGTCATAAATCTCCGTGAAGATTTTTTACCGAAATTCCAAAGGGGACCGTCAACAAATTAAAAAAGAATGAATATCTTTTGAATAACCCTGTCAAAACTAATGTAGCAAAAGCGCTCAAACTCTAGATTGTGATTGAATGCCTTATTGTAATAAGCCTTGTTCATTTTTATGCAAATAGCATGCATACTCGCAGAGTAATTAAGGTTTTTATAAAAATGATCCCAAATTTTTCCAAGTTTCTTCCTTATAATTTTCAGAGTTCTTAATATAAAATATTATTTTTTTCAGAAAATATGACAAACAACATTGCACACAGTACCCTGTAATCAAAATTAAAAAATAATGAAAATTGCATAAAAAATGAGTTGGTTTACTAAATAATTTTTTACTGTGCATGCTTCAACGATATCAAACTTTCATTTGCATATTATGTTAGCTAAATGTATAGAGCAACTTTTGTGAAAGTCACAAAATCACAACTTGAAAATTCTGACATTAATCGTCGATTGAATAAGTCGAAAATCCGTTATTCTCAAAATGAAGCAAAAACAAGAGGGGTTGTATCCATATATTCATTGATTAGTGTCAATATAGAATACACAATATGGGATGTACTACTGCATTTGGATAAAATCCCTCATTTTTTTGCTTCATTTTGGAAACTACGGATTTTGTCCTTTTTCTATAGACGATTACTTTCAGAATTTTCAAGCTATAATTTTGAGACTTTTACAAAAGTTGCTCTATACATTTAGCTAACATAATATGCAAATGAAATTTTGATATCTTTGACGCATGCGCAGTAAAAAATTATATAGTAAACCTACTCATTTTTCATACAATTTTTATTATTTTTTAATTCTGATTACAGGGTACTGTGTGCAATGTTGTTTGTCATATTTTCTGAAAAAAATATTATTTTATATTAAGAACTCTGAAAATTATAATGGAAAAACTTAGAAAAATTTGGGACCATTTTTATAAAAACCTTAATTACTCTGCGACTGTGCATGCTATTTGCATAAAAATGAACACAGTGTATTACAATAAGGCATTCAATCATAATCTAGAGTTTGAGTGCTTTTGCTACATTAGTTTTGACAGGGTTATTCAAAAGATATTCATTTTTTTAATTTGTTGACGGTCCCCTATATGGCGTTTCGGTAAAAAATCTTCACGGAGATGTATGACGTATACTATTATATTTATACACTAAGAGTTTCGAGATGATTCCTCATGTATTTTTCTAGATATTTAGTAAAATGTCTAAAATCGCAAGTGTCCCATAATCAATGGCAATATAGTGTATATATATACAGGGTGATTCAGCTCGTCGGTGACAAACTTTAAGGATCGATAGAGCACACCTAGACGAACATTTTTGAATAGGGAATGTAGGGTCCCTGACGCGATGGTAAGGCGCTAGGCGCTTTCGAAAATTTGGGTGCCGAAATTCGAAACGTCATAAAAACTAGGGAAATGGTTAGATTTTCTTGCTTGTTGCGTCGAAATGATTCTGTTTGTTTAGACTTTCTTCAGTACCAATTTGATAAGCGTATCTCTTAAAACATGGATAGGGGGCGCTGCAGACTTTGGAGAGCTAGACAACAACTTTAAGCCCGTTATTTTGATAATTTAACACATGCTCGCCAAAGTTTATACTCTAACGTAAAGTTTGAACCCAAAAGTAGAGCCCTGCAAAAAGCGTAAGAGCCGGAATAAAATGTCAAAGTACAGGGTGGTCGAAACTCGAAGGCTCCTAAGAGATAAACAAACAGATTTCTTGACTTATGGCATGCATTTTCATGATTCTGTTTGCTGGGGCTCTCTGAAACTCAGTTGAACGGTACAAAAAGAAACATCGATAGGGGGCGCTTTGGGCAAAAAACATAATTCGTTGACATTTCGGACGCTAACTGGAAACGGGGCGCTACGATCAGTTAGTAATAATGAAAACACATTTTCTACCTCTGCTCAACACTTCTGAATAAATTTAGACCAAAAACATCAATGATACTGGAAATTTATTTACAAAAAATAACACTACAGAAGATGCTCGAAATTTCGACCTTGGGCCATGATGCAGGCTTCGCACCTCCGTCGCATTGAGGAGTGTGTGTTTCCAACAATGCCAGGAGTATCTCTGATCTGCCCTGCAGCTGCCACAATGCGCGCCACAAGTTCTTCAGCACTGCTGACAGGTGTATGGTATACCTCGGCCTTCAGGTAACCCCAAAGGAAGAAATCCAAGCAGGTGAGGTCTGGTGATCGGGCAGGCCAGTGAACTGGACCCCCACGCCCGATCCACCGCTGGCCATACCTTGCGTTTAGATGGAGACGCACGTCGTTCGTGTAATGGGCCGGAGCTCCATCGTGCTGGAACCACATCTGGCGACGCGAACCTTCGGGTACGTGCGCCTCCTCCAGAAGCTGCGGCAGCACTTGATCCAGGAAAATCAGGTAATTTCCACCTGTCAGCCGTTCAGGTAACAAATAAGGGCCAATGAGGCAATCCCCCAGAATGCCGGCCCACACATTTACTGAGAAACGCTTCTGGGCTGCTCGGCTTCTGGTTTCATGTGGATTTTTATCACACCACACATGACTGTTGTGGGCGTTCCACATTCCCTCCCGGCTGAAGGTGGACTCGTCCGTAAACAAAATGCTGTTTACAAAACGGGGATCCCTGGATCTCATCGCCAAGTACCATCTTGAGAATTCCACTCGAGGGCCAAAATCCTGCTCTCTGAGCAACTGCACCCGCTGGATGTGGTAGGGGTGCAGATTCCGGGAACGTAAGATCCGCCACACAGTTGCTTGCGAAATGCCAACATGTCTGGCGATATCTCTCGTGCTAAGACCTGGGTTGTCCTCAACCAGGTTAAGCACAGCCTCTTCGTTGTCGGGGGTGCTCACTGATCGCTCCCGTTCAGGCCTGCCTCCGTCGAAAGATCCCGTTGTGGACAACCTCTGGTGTACTCGAGCGAAGAAGGCATGGCAGGGGATTTGCCTGTTGGGGTAACGCTCGGCGTACAACCGCTGAGCGGCTCGTTCATTACAACCAGCAGCGCCATACGCCAAATGCATGTCAGCCAATTCAGAGTTTGTGTACCGTTCCATCCTACTACCGATCTGCAGACAAGTAACCCGAAGCTTAAGTAGGTACCGCACGTTCAAAAGACGTGTCTGCGCATACAACTACGTCATCTCGCGTTGTCGTCTACGCATTACGTATCTTTTGCATATCGATATGGTACGATATCTTTTGCATAAATCAGCAAAAAGCACCTTATGTAAATTTTATTGCGCGCATTGTGCATGATTGAAACCAGCTATGTTTGTTAAAAAAACAAACAAACTGCAGTTTTAATAGCTTCTTATGATAAGTAAATTACTCTCTTGTTTTGTTTCTAACTGATCGTAGCGCCCCGTTTCCAGTTAGCGTCCGAAATGTCAACGAATTATGTTTTTTGCCCAAAGCGCCCCCTATCGATGTTTCTTTTTGTACCGTTCAACTGAGTTTCAGAGAGCCCCAGCAAACAGAATCATGAAAATGCATGCCATAAGTCAAGAAATCTGTTTGTTTATCTCTTAGGAGCCTTCGAGTTTCGACCACCCTGTACTTTGACATTTTATTCCGGCTCTTACGCTTTTTGCAGGGCTCTACTTTTGGGTTCAAACTTTATGTTAGAGTATAAACTTTGGCGAGCATGTGTTAAATTATCAAAATAACGGGCTTAAAGTTGTTGTCTAGCTCTCCAAAGTCTGCAGCGCCCCCTATCCATGTTTTAAGAGATACGCTTATCAAATTGGTACTGAAGAAAGTCTAAACAAACAGAATCATTTCGACGAAACAAGCAAGAAAATCTAACCATTTCCCTAGTTTTTATGACGTTTCGAATTTCGGCACCCAAATTTTCGAAAGCGCCTAGCGCCTTACCATCGCGTCAGGGACCCTACATTCCCTATTCAAAAATGTTCGTCTAGGTGTGCTCTATCGATCCTTAAAGTTTGTCACCGACGAGCTGAATCACCCTGTATATATTTATGTATAACTATATATATATATGATTTTTGTCATGCGATAACTATCGTATTTATGAACCGATTTGAATGAAACTTGGTATGTACATAGTACATACAAATGTCACGGCCGAGTTCGTTAGACAGCATCATCCGCCATCTTGTTTCAAAATGGCGGCCATTTAAAAATTTTTAACAAATTTAAATTTTAAAATCAAATGTGAAGAAATTAAAAGTTGAAAAATACTTTTCTTTTATGTGTTATAACTTAAAACAACGATTTCAGAACACTTTTTATTTTGTTTATAACTTAAGAAATGATTGAGTTATAGCACTTTGAATTTTTCTTATGGCTGACATTTTGAAACAATTTGATTTTTGTCATGCTGTAACTAACGTATTTATGAACCGATTTGAATGAAATTTGGTATGTACATAGTACACACAAATGTCTCGACCGAGTTCGTTAGACAGCATCATCCGCCATCTTGTTTCAAAATGGCGGCCATTTAAATATAAAAAATAAATAAAATTTAAAATTAAATGCGAAGAAATTAAAAGTTGAAAAATATTTTTCATTATGTCTTAGAACTTAAAACAACGATTCCAGAACACTTTTTATTTTGTCTTTATCTTAAAAAATGATTGAGTTATAGCACTTTGAATTTTTCTTATGGCTGACATTTTGAAACAATCTGATATGCTGTAACTAACGTATTTATGAACCGATTTGAATGAAACTTGGTATGTACATAGTACATACAAATGTCTCGACCGAGTTCGTTAGACAGCATCATCCGCCATCTTGTTTCAAAATGGCGGCCATTTAAATTTTTTTTTAATTTAAAACTTAAAATTAAATGCGAAAAAATTAAAAGTTGAAAAATATTTTTCATTTATGTGTTAGAACTTGAAACAATGATTGCAGAACACTTTTTATTTTGTCTTTATCTTAAAAAATGATTGAGATATAGCACTTTGAATTTTTCTTATGGTGGACATTTTGAAACGATCTGATTTTTTTCATGCTGTAACTAATGTACGTGTAACTAACGATTGGAATTAAACTTGGTATGTACATAGTACATACAAATGTCTCGACCGTGTTCGTTGGACAGCATCATCCTCCATCTTGTTTCACTATGGCGGCCATTTAAATTCTTTTTAAAAATTTAAAATTTAAAATTAGGTACAAAAAGGTGAGAAACTGAAAAAGATTTTTCTTTTGTGTATTTGACCTTGATACAAAGATTCCAGGGCATTTTTTATTTCATCTATATCTTAAAAAATGACTGAGTTATAGTACTTTCAATTTCCAGTGTGGTTGACATTTTGAAACGATCTGAAATTTTTCACGCGATAATACACATATTTATAAACTGATTTGTAAATAACACCGCGTGTACATATTACATATCAATGTCTTGACCGAGTTCACTAGTCAACGTCATCCGCCATCTTCTTTCAAATGGTGGTTATTTAAGTTTGTCAAAAATCTTTTAAATGTATAATGATGTACAAATAAAAAAATAGAAATTGAAAAAAAAAAAAAAGATTCTTCCGAATGTATTTATCTTAATATTGAATGCAGGAGTATTTTTTGCTTTGGCTTTATTTTAAAAAACTCCTGAGATATAGCAGTTTGAATTTCTAATGTGGGTGACATTTAAAAAAAAATCAATTTGCCCGCGACAGCACTCGTATATATTAATCGATTTCGATATGAGAGTGCATGTCCGCATGAATTAAGATTTCGACCAAGCTCATTGGTTTGTTTTATCCATCATGTTGTTTTGAAATGGCATACACTTCGTGATATCGCGGAATTTGGCGACTTTCTAAATCGCTGAAAATAATACCAGGTTGAATAAAATATGACTAATTTCTAAAAATTCCTATTAATAATCAGCATTGACAAAAACTAGTATTCAATCTTATAAAATCGGGTTTCACTAATTTGGGCTTCGTATGTTTGAATAATATAACTTAATTTAAAATAAATAATATATAAATAAATATATGAAAGCTACCTCTTCCTCCCGGCATTGCCGGAAGGACTTTTTTCAATTTCCAATGTTTTGTTTATACTTCATTATACATTTAAAAGATTTTTGACAAATTTAAATGGCCGTCATTTTGAAACAAGATGACGGTTAAAGTTGGCTCGTGAACTTGGTCAAGACATTGGTATGTACCATGAACACACGGAGTTATATCGAAATCAGTTTATAAATATGCGTATTAACGAGTGACAAATTTCAGACCGTTTCAAAGTGTCAATCTCACTGGAAATTGAAAGTGCTAAAACTCAGCCATTTTTCAAGATACAGATGAAACAAAAAATGCTCTGGAATCTTTGTATCATGGTCAAAACACAAAAAAAATCTTTTTCAATTTCTTACTTTTTGGCACCTAATTTTAAAATTTAAATTTAAAAGAATAATATTCCGCCATTTTGAAACAAGACAGCGGTTGGAACTATAACGATTATTTCGTTATATATTGGTTATTTTCTTAAATTATTCCTTTACCCCCCGTCTCTGTTCAATTCAAAATTAGTTTTAAGTTGTCCTTCATTCCTTTTCCATTTTCTTTGCTTATTAATTCTCTAACTGAAAAATCGGCAGCTGCTTAACTTTGTCTGTGAGAAATACATTCACATATTAATCAACCGTTTAAAGCTATTTGCAGATGTCTGCTATTTCCGATAGAGGCAATTCTGCATTACCTTATATGGACATCATCTCTGTTTCACAGTTAAAATTTATGCTTACGCTTCTTTTCCTTTCTCGACAAAACCCTATAAAGAATTTAACATCTGCGCAGTAAAATCTCATGTCCCTTCGGTGTGCTTCTTTATTAGACAAAACAACACGTGTAACATTCTATCGTTTGGCAACCTTTTCCTTTCCCATCCTAGCTAGGAAACCAATTTGAATTCTTATCTTGCCGGCTGCATTTTAACTGTATTTGGCGTATACTATCCATTGTGCATGGGCGAACTTGTGTATGTTGGCGATTTTCTATCATGCCAAAAGTGGCAATTTGTTGCTATGTACGAGGGCACTTGACTCTCTGCGCTCGTCTTGTTAACCTGCTATTCTTCGTTCGGAGATTTTCTCCGAGAGTTGTAAGTGCGCCCCCCTTCGTAATAGATGTTAAAATAAAGTGTAACTTTGCAATCATCGTGGGTTTTTTTTGTACATCTGAACCTGGATACATGATCATTTCGTTCTTCTAAATGCCTTAACTAATATCTGCAACCACCAATCTTCCTTACAAAACTTTGGTGCCGTTTGACTCTCGTTTTTTTCCCCACATAAAAAAAAAAAAAAAAAATATGGAGGGGGGCACAATCAACTGCGACTTTACGGCGAATGTGATAATTTTGGTTCTTCTTTCTTCTCTGCATCCCCGGTAAAAAAAAAAAGCAACGGCTTGGAGTCTTGACTGGTATGTCTCAACAGAGGTGGAATTCCCCAGCTTCACCGGCGGTCGACGTCGAAATGTGATTCCTTGCCTGGACACCCCCTTTTCTCTCCCCTGTGATCTCCATCCCAAGTGCTGCGGAGCGTCTCCCCTTGAAATTACATCTTCAAAACGAAACCTGCGCCCGATTGTCACCTCAGCGTTGGGCGCCCCCCGTTTTCATCTCCGTGCATTCTCTGTGTGATTGACGTGTTCATCGCCGCCAGATATCGAGGGCTGCATGTGCGCATTGTGTGCTTCTATACCAGTGGTGTTTTGTGGTGTGCTTCTATACCAGTGGTGTTTTGTGGTGTGCTTCTATACCAGTGGTATTTTGTGCCTTTAGTGAACGTAATCTAAAGAAAGTTCATTGTGTTATTATGCATCGTAAAGTCATACATCGTACAAAATAGTGATTCATTAATTGTGGTCGGCAAAAGAAAGTAAAAAAAAAAAAAAAATCCACATATAATACATATGTCTTCAATTATGTGAAAATACATCAGAAATAATTCATCGTATGTATCAGTTAACAGTGCACAAAAAAAGTATTAAATAAATAACAGAATTCCAACTAAAGCTAAAAAAAAGATGTGTCACCACCTGTGATAAGTGATTACTAAAGTACCTGTTTACAATATAAAATTTCTGCTAGCCTTCAGTGATAAAAAAAAAGAGAAAAAAGTGCACTACAACAAAAATTAACTTAAAAAAAAAATCTACATTTTGAATGTGGGAGCAGATCGAGCCCCATTTCCCTAAGTTTTTGTCTTATTATTTTAGTAATCATTTAATTATATTTTTTTTAAACTAAATCTGTAAGTTACCCCAAGTATTTTTCTTTACTTTATGTTCTGCTTCCACAGTCAGTTCATCATAGTCAATATTGCAGTTTGGTGTTTTAAATCATATTTAATTCAATATCACTATTTTTAATCCTGTTATTGTGTTTTTGCAAATTTTTTTAAATTGCGAAAGCACGGTAACTGTTGTCATTTCTAGTTATTATTTTTATGACATTTTATGCAGTTTTTACCAGTTATTTACATTTATGTGCTATTGTTTCATATTTTACGTCCAACACCCCTTCGTTTTTAATTTTGTATTTGCATTCTCTAATATGCTTAAATGTGTTTAACCAGTTTTGAACTTTAATTACAAGGTTAAAATAAGAACATTCTTTTTCATCCAAAAAATATAAATAAATCAGAAGGTTTTAAGTTACAAAAAAAGGAATTTTTTTTCCTTGAGTAAAGAAGTTAAAGGATTTTTTTTTCTTGCTTGCTAACAGTTTTGCGGTTTTCTATAGAGTTTTCTTTGCTTTATTATCTAAAGTAAGTACTTTGTTAAAGTGAAGGAATATATAGATATATGTTTCAAAGTGTATTTATTTTGCTTTTAGTTAATTTATTTTCTAAATGTGTTAATTTTGTATGTGCTCTCTTTGCTTTACTGTTATAAAAGGTTTAAATAAGATATCTTTAAAGTGAGGTATATTTTAAGATCTATTTATTTTGCTAGTTTACATATTTTTACTAGCTAGGAAATTTTCTTGTTTTCAATGTGCTTTAAGGTATAAGTTCGGTCTGTGTAACAATTTCGCTAAAACTTGTGAGCTTAAACAAAACAAAATAAAACAAAAAAAAACTAATCATGGCTGCAAAACAAATTCCGATAAATATCATTCAATTTGATGGTGATCCAGATTTACTTAAATTTTTCTTTGATCAAATTCGCGTCTGTGCAGAAATTAATAAATACAACCCACAAACAACAATTGCAATCTTAAAGGGAAAGTTAGTTGGGCCTGCACAAAAATTTCTAGCCCAAAATCCCGACCTGCAAAAGATAACAGACCTTGATTTGTTGGAAAAGGAATTTGCGTCATTTTTCGCCCCCCCTAGTAAATGTGTTGCTTCTGTTGAATTGTCCAGTTTAGCACTTATGCCTTCTGAGACGATAAAAAATTTAGCTCATAGACTAAATGTTCTTGCGGCGACTGTTTATGCAGATATCAACGACGAAAATGCACGCAACACTATTAAACTTATGAAATTTCTAGAAACCCTTCCTTCAAATATTAGAATAAAATTACAGGAAGAAGGCATTAATGATTATAAAACAGCAGTTGAAAGAGCACAAATCCTTCATGAAATTTTAAGGAATGAGAAAATCTTACATTCCTTACCTTCGGTACACAGACCAGAAAATCTCATCGAATCGCAACTGAAAGAAATTTCCGAGAAAATAAATGCATTATCCTTTGCCCCTCCTGATACTAAAACCGAAACTGAGCAAAAAAATCTCCAGACTAGACCAAAACATTTCGCAGGTGTTTCACGCTTCAAAAAAAATTACAAAAATCGAAACTACACTAGACGTTATTCCCCACACAAGTTTTCACAAAAAAAACCAGTTGTTTGTCAATTATGTGGACGAAACAATCATGATGCTCTCTCTTGTTTTAAATGGAAAAGAGCAAACACTCAAAGAAAAAACAATTACACAAACTCCACGCCCCAATTTCAGGAAAACTGAAACAGAGATACAATTTTTATGCTGATGGTGTTGTGTCTCAGTCTAATACTTCTACATCAGCAACTTTTGTTTTTGACCCTGTTTTACCTAAAATTTCAAGTTCGAGACTAGTTAATTCAGTAGGTTCCCAAACTTTTGACTCCATTAAAATAGCAAATCACATCAGTACACAAACAGAAAGTGATAATGTTCAAATAATTTGTAGTGTAAACACTATGTCACCATCCCTCCCTCTTGTTGAAGCCACTATAGCAAACCATGATATTACTTTGTTGGCTGATTCTGGTAGTAGTATATCTTTACTTTCACAAAAATTATTCAACCAACTTAAACCGGTCTTAAAATATAAAAGACTGTCCACTGACGTCAAAATTAAAACTGTCAATTCTGATGTTTCATTTTCCGCCTGCATCAGAACATCCATTAAGCTAAAACAAAAAGCGTTTTCACATCACTTTTATATTGTTGACATACCCGAGTCTTCCAGTTTTGAAGGCATTTTAGGTTTCGATTTCATAACTAGATACAATGTTGTCATCGATACTTTTAACAAGTGTCTCCACGTCAACAATAATTTCTCTGTTCCTTTAAAAACCAGTAAAGAATCTTCTGGAGAGAAACAATCAAAATCATGCAATTCTTTGAGTGATGTTGTATTGAATCAAGCGGTGTTCTTAACTCGAAAAATTATAGTAGAACCTCAACAACAAATATGGTGCTCTGTTTACACCCCCAATAACATCAACAATGACAGAAATTATCTATTTGAATATTTGGCACAAACAAAAGAATTAATAGGAAATGATGCCATTATTCAAATGAACAAATTATCCAATAAAAGAAAGAAAACTTCACAAATACATCATTTCTTCTCAATAACACTTAAAAACACTTCTGAAAAGACCATTCATCTCCCTAAACACACAAAAATAGGTCAATTATCTGAGATTGAGGAAATTCGCGACTATACTTCTGAAATGTCTGACAAGCAAAATAACTCAGAACAGCACTTTGTAAATTTTATTCAGGCGTCTAATGAAATCTTACAAAAAAGAAAGCAGGAGTTATCGGCTAATGATTTTAAACTTTCTCACTTAAAATCTGACGAAGCAAAGAACCTAACTAAATTGCTACTTAGTTATTATCCTGCCTTTTCCAAATCATTAGACACACTTGGTCATACTGATAAAATTGTACCTGATTTAAAATTCATTAATGACTACCCCATAAAGACACTCCCTTTCCCTCTTCCCCAAGCTGTGCAAAAGGATGTTTTGAATCAAATCAAACAGTTACTTGATGCCAAAATCATTGAACGTCATTGTTCCGAATGGGCCTGCCCCATGCTTCTTGTTAAAAAGAAACCAGACGGTACAGGTATACAGAAATATAGACTCGCATTAGATCTCAGAATGGTTAATACTATAATTCAAGGTTCGTCCTATCCACTTCCAAAAATTCAAACTATTATTTCAAATCTTTCACAATATCGTTTTTTCTCTTCTCTCGACTTTCATCAGGCATATCATCAGATTGATTTGCCTGCAAAATTTCAAAATCAGCTCACATTCACTACAATGTTCGGTTCTTTTCGGTATAAGAGATTAGTATTCGGCTTAAAATCTAGCGCCTCAATTTATCAAGCTTTAATGGACTCGTTACTTGATGAATTACAGTTAGAAGGTGTCTATACCTACCAAGATGATCTTATTGTTGGTGCCAATTCATATCAAGAAATGTGTGATAAGTTGGATAAAATTCTTGCAATACTAGTAAAATATAACTTAACGCTGTCCCCTAACAAATGCACTTTTCACAAAACCAGTTTAGATTATCTTGGATTTCATATAGAAAATCAAACTATTTCTCCTGTTCACTCCAACATTGTAAAAATAACATCTTTTCCAACACCTACAACAAAACGTCAATTAAAAGCACTCATAGGCGTCATTACATTTTACAAATCTCTGGTTCCATCCTTTTCTGAACTTGTACAACCTCTCATAAACTTAACTACTCCAAAAGCTATATTTAAGTGGACATGTAAACATCAAAAAATTATGGACACCATACAGAAGATATTCTTTAATCCGCCCATGGTTAGATTACCTGATTGGAACAAAAAGTTCTATTTAAATACTGATGCGTCAAATATTGCCATTTCTGGCGTCTTACTACAAGAACATGATAAACAACTATTACCTGTTGCATACTTTTCAAAATCTTTAAAAGCATCCGAAAAAAAATATCCTGCACTTAAATTAGAACTCATGGCGATTCATAAATCAGTTACTGCTTTCAAATATTATTTATACAACAGAGAATTTGTAATCCTTTCAGATAGTAAACCATTAGAAAAGTACAACAAAACTACAAATCCGGCTGATATTATCTCTCGCTGGCTCATGGATCTCTCAGAATACACATACAAATTTCAACATATTCCAGGTAAAAAGAATGTACTCGCTGACTATTTATCTCGCTGTAACTTTGAAAATAATCAACAGACTTTAGCTACAAACCCTGAACTTATTCATGACACTCAACCCTTACCTATTGTAGAATGTGATACTCCACACTCCAGCTCGAGTGATTCTAATATGCATGTTAACTGCCTTATTTCTGGTACACAAACAAATCCTGACCCTTTATTAGAAATTTCGAATGAAACATTTGCTACTGAACAACAAAATGACCCTACTTTGTCTGTTGTTTATAAAGAAATCTTAAGGAAAGGATCTTCTCAAAAATTTCCTAACTACTTCATTCATCCTGATTCGAAAGTATTAATGTTAAAGAAGGAAAATATTTTTAATAACACTTTTTCGTATCACATTATTGTTCCAAATTCACTTAAAACCAAAGTCTTAACAATTTCACATTTATCCCATTTTGGCTTTAATAAAACTTATGAATTCTTGTCAGGTAGATATTTTTGGAAGGGTATGTATGTAGACACTTTAAACTTTGTTGCATCCTGTATCAAATGTCTTCAAACTAAACATCACCAAACTCCACCTGCACCCTTACAGCCCACATACACTCCCAGGTACACTGGTCACACTATTAGTACAGATCTCCTTGGACCGTTTGCTAATGGAAAATATGTTTTAACTATCACTGATCATTTTTCGAGACATATTGAACTCTTTCCACTTAATGACATATCTGCGAGTAAGGTTGTTAAATGCTTATTCTCTTACATAACCACCTTTGGGAGACCTTCGGTTGTCTTATCAGACTTAGGACCCCAGTACACTTCTCAGGTATATAACATTTTTAATGATACAATGGGCATTAAGGTATTACACAGTTCTGCCTCGAGACCACAATCAAATGCGATTGCAGAGCGAATCAATAAGTCAATCAAATATTCAGTTAATATTCTTTTACAAGAAGGTCATTCATTCGAAAATGCAGTATTTATACACAAATCACTTTATAATGGTTCGAAACATGCAACTACATTATATTCTCCTAATTTTCTTCATTTTGGACGTGAACTTTCTCTAATTTTTGACACTTTTGATCAGTCGTGCAACCAACCCTTTCTTGATAAACATATTGAAGTACACAAATTGCTTGATGATTTGAGTAAGATATATCACAAAGCTTATAACAACATTAAATCTGCTCAAGATAAAAGATATAAATATTACGGTCAGAAAGCTAAATTAAGATCCATTTTCTTAAAAGACATTGTATATCTAAAATCAAATGACAAGTTTAAAACAAAGTATACTGGTCCATATATTGTCACTTGTAAACATTCCCCTGTGTCATTCTCAATTAAAAGGTTGTATACTCCTGATAACACAGCATTTCGTGTACATATTGATAGACTTTTATTAGCACCTCCTCGGTATGGACATTTATTTGATGCATCAAGTCATATAAACAACACTAACTTTAATACGTTTTATCAACCTCACACATACAATCTAAGAAACAGAAGCTAATGTAAAAAAACACTATTTATTATTTTTTATGTCTTGTTTTATGATACCACATATCCAACCAAAGAGCTCATGGTTGTGTGTATGTTGTTTTTGACTGATCTTTAACAATATCATGGCTGGTCCATCAATATTGCTCTGAAGATCTCTTAAGAACAATATTAGGTATCATTGTTATCCTTTAACACTTAGATATGTCTTCATACTCACTTAAATTTTATTTACTTTTATTTTGTTTTCTTTTTGCAGTACACTTAAAATTTCTTTGACAATATTCATTAATTCAGTATTTTTTTCCACTAGCTAACCTCCCACTTAACAATTCCTGTACTATAAGTCAAACATATTATAGTTAGAGAAACAGGTACTGTACTTTAGAAAAGTAAACAAAAGATTCATGTAGTTAAATAAAACACAGTTTTCATATATGACTTTTTCATCACCCCACTCAATTGTGACACATTTTTCGTCTCTCTTCACTCTAGGATTGTCTGCCCATATTAGTTATTATATGATATACATTTTTGTGTTTTTTTTCTTTTTGAATTCTTCCCTTTGAAGTCTTGTTCCCGTTCAAAATTAATGCCCTAAGGGTTCAAGCTTCATTGTGTTGAGAGACAAAATTTTGGAATTGGAGTTTCGATTCAAATTTTTGAATTGTGATTCCAATTCACATCAATTCAAATTTTTTCATGTAATTCGACGTGGGCTCCTTCAGAAGACCGCTAGTGCCTTCGGGGGAGCATCACAATTCCCTCCTCATCTAAGGCTAGGCCCTAAGCCGATGCCATAATACTTGTGTTGTACACAAGATTCAGGGTGACGCATATTTTTTATGGGCGTGCTTGGAGCACCTCTTTTTTTTGTCATCCTATGCTTCGGCATGAAACAATTTTTACAAAAACATTTTTATTTTTTTAATATACATCATATTACTCTTTTTTAATTTTTTTGAAAAATATAGTACTATTATGTTATTTTTGTGTATTGCCATTTTATATTCATTTAGTATTAGTTTCATGTTTTGTGTATATGTTTCAAAATTTTATTTATGTCATGATAACAATCAAAGCTGCAGTAAGATTTTTGTACTGTCTGAGTCGACTCAACCTATGCATATAAAATACAGTACTACCTTGGATCCATGAAATACAAATATAAAAAAATATAGAGACTTTAGAACTGCTGACTGTTTTTGAATACAAAAGTCTCCATTATCATGACGTTAAATTTCTACATATATATATAAAAAAAAAAAAAACTTTTGCATTTATGTGTGTTTTTATGTTATAATATTTTATGCTAGCCTATGCACATTGGACAGCAAAAGTTTTTTTTGTGGTGCACCGGGTGATATATATAACGATTATTTCGTTATATATTGGTTATTTTCTTAAATTATTCCTTTACCCCCCGTCTCTGTTCAATTCAAAATTAGTTTTAAGTTGTCCTTCATTCCTTTTCCATTTTCTTTGCTTATTAATTCTCTAACTGAAAAATCGGCAGCTGCTTAACTTTGTCTGTGAGAAATACATTCACATATTAATCAACCGTTTAAAGCTATTTGCAGATGTCTGCTATTTCCGATCGAGGCAATTCTGCATTACCTTATATGGACATCATCTCTGTTTCACAGTTAAAATTTATGCTTACGCTTCTTTTCCTTTCTCGACAAAACCCTATAAAGAATTTAACATCTGCGCAGTAAAATCTCATGTCCCTTCGGTGTGCTTCTTTATTAGACAAAACAACACGTGTAACATTCTATCGTTTGGCAACCTTTTCCTTTCCCATCCTAGCTAGGAAACCAATTTGAATTCTTATCTTGCCGGCTGCATTTTAACTGTATTTGGCGTATACTATCCATTGTGCATGGGCGAACTTGTGTATGTTGGCGATTTTCTATCATGCCAAAAGTGGCAATTTGTTGCTATGTACGAGGGCACTTGACTCTCTGCGCTCGTCTTGTTAACCTGCTATTCTTCGTTCGGAGATTTTCTCCGAGAGTTGTAAGTGCGCCCCCCTTCGTAATAGATGTTAAAATAAAGTGTAACTTTGCAATCATCGTGGGTTTTTTTTGTACATCTGAACCTGGATACATGATCATTTCGTTCTTCTAAATGCCTTAACTAATATCTGCAACCACCAATCTCCCTTACAGGAACTGGCCAACGAAATCGGTCCAGGCATCAGTAAGTCCTATCTACGCACCAAGTTTCATCCAAATCGGTGTATAAATACGCGTGTTATCACGTGACGAAAACCAGATCATTTCAAAATGTGAGCAATACTAGAAATTAAAAGTACTATAACTCAGACATTTTTTATGATACAGTAGTCAAAAAAGGTGCTTTGGAATCTTTGTATAAAGGTCAAATGCATAAAAGAAAAATCTTTTTTAATTTTCTCTCTTTTTTGTACCTAATTTCAAATTTTAAATTAAAAAAAATTAAATGGCCGCCATTTTTAAACAAGATGACGGATGGAACTGGTTAACGAAACCGGTCCAGGCTTTATTAAGTACTATGTACACACCAAATTACATCCAAATCGATTTATAAATACGAGTGTTATCACGTGACAAATAACAGATCGTTTCAAAATGTCAGCCATAAGAAAATTCAAAGTCCTATAACTCAATCATTTTTTAAGATATAGACAAAGTAAAAAGTGTTCTGGATATGGTGTTTTAAGATCTAACACACAAAAAAAATATTTTTCAACTTTTAATTTTTTTCACATTTATTTTTAAATTTTAAATTTTTTAAATTTTTTTAAATGGCTGCCATTTTGAAACAAGATGGAGGACGATGCTGTCCAACGAACTCGGTCGAGATATTTGCATGTATATTCAAATGTATGTTGCATGTACTATGTTCATGCACTGTATGTACTATGTACTAAGTACATATGTATTATGTACATACTATGTACATAGTATGTACTATGTACTTGTATGTACTATGTACTTGTATGTACTATGTACATACTATGTACATACTATGTATATAGTAAGTACTATGTACTATGTACATACCAAGTTTCATTCAAATCGGTTCATAAATACGTTAGTTATAGCATGACAAAAATCAGATCATTTCAAAATGTCAGACATAAGAAAAATTCAAAGTGCTATAACTCAATCACTTTTTAAGATATAGACAAAGTAAAAAGTGTTCTGGATATCGTGTTTTGAGATCTAACACATAAAATAAAAATATTTTTCAACTTTTCATTTTTTTCGCATTTAAGTTTAAATTTTAAATTTAAAAAAAAAAATTAAATGGCCGCCATTTTGAAACAAGTTTTCGGATGATGCTGGCCAACGAACTCGGTCGAGATATGTGTATGTACTATGTACATACCAAGTTTCATTCAAATCGGTTAATACATTCGTTAGTTATAGCATAACAAACATCAGATCGTTTTAAAATGTCAGCCATAAGAAAAATTCAAAGTGCTATAACTCAATTTTTTTATGATATAGACAAAGTAAAAAGAGTTCTGGATATCGTGTTTTAAGATCTAACACATAAAATAAAAATATTTTTCAACTTTTCATTTTTTTCGCATTTAATTTTAAATTTTAAAATAATTTTTTTTTAAGTGGCCGCCATTTTGAAACAAGATGGCGGATGATGCTGGCCAACGAACTCGTCGAGATATTTCTATGTACTATGTACATACCAAATTTCATTCAAATCGGTTCATAAATACTTTAGTTATCGCCTGACAAAAATCAGATATATATACATATATACGGTTATATATACACTATATTGCCATTGATTATTGGACACTTGCGATTTTAGACATTTTACTAAATATTTAGAAAAATACATGAGGAATCATCTCGAAACTCTTAGTGTATAAATATAATAGTATACGTCATACATCTCCGTGAAGATTTTTTACCGAAACTCCATAGGGGACCGTCAACAAATTAAAAAAAATGAATATCTTTTGAATAACCCTGTCAAATCTCATGTAGCAAAAGCGCTCAAACTCTAGATTATGTTTGAATGCCTTATTGTATTACGCCTTGTTCATTTTTATGCAAATAGCATGCATACACGCAGAGTAATTTAGGTTTTTATAAAAATGGTCCCAAATTTTTCCAAGTTTTTTCCTTCTAATTTTCAGAGTTCTTAATATAAATTAATATTTTTTTCAGAAAATATGACAAACAACATTGCACACAGTACCCTATAATCAGAATTAAAAAATAATGAAAATTGTACACAAAATGAGTCGGTTTACTAAATAACGTTTTACTGCGCATGCGTCAACGATATCAAAATTTCATTTGCATATTATGTTAGCTAAATGTATAGAGCAACTTTTGTGAAAGTCACAAAATCATAACTTGAAAATTCTGAAAATGATCATCAATTGAATAAGTTGAAAATCCGTTATGCTCAAAATGAAGCAAAAACAAGAGGGGTTGTATCCATATATTCATTGATTAGTGTCAATATAGAATACACAATACGGGATGTACTACTATATTTGGATAAAATCCCTCATTTTTTTGTTTCATTTTGGAAACAACGGATTTTGTCCTTTTTCTATAGACGACTACTTTCAGAATTTTCAAGCTATGATTTTGAGAGTTTTACAAAAGTTGCTCTGTACATTTAGCTAACATAATATGCAAATCAAATTTTGATATCTTTGACGCATGCGCAGTAAAAAATTATTTAGTAAACCTACTCATTTTTCATACAATTTTTATTATTTTTTAATTCTGATTACAGGGTACTATGTGCAATGTTGTTTGTCATATTTTCTGAAAAAAATATTATTTTATATTAAGAACTCTGAAAATTATAAGGGAAAAACTTGGAAAAATTTGGGACCATTTTTATAAAAATCTTAACTACTCTGCAAGTATGCATGCTATTTGCATAAAAATGAACACAGTGTATTACAATAAGGCATTCAATCATAATCTAGAGTTTGAGCGCTTTTGCTACATTAGTTTTGAAGGGTTATTCAAAAGATATTCATTTTTATTAATTTGTTGACGGTCCCCTATGAAGTTTCGGTAAAAAGTCTTCACGGATATGTATGACGTATACTATCATATTTATACACTAAGAGTTTCGAGATGATTCCTCATGTATTTTTCTAAATATTTAGTAAAATGTCTAAAATCGCAAGTGTCCAATAATCAATGGCAATATAGTGTATAGGGGAAGATGGGGATACTTGAGCCATTTTTTGAATTTTAATTTTTTTTAAATTTTCATATTTTTTTAGAATAAAATAAAGTATTGAAAATGAAAATTTGATATTTTTTCTTCAACTAAAAACCACTTTCAATTAATTTTGAACTATTTTTCTATGTATAATAAATGTTTATTTTTTGTTTTACATCGTGGCTCAAGTATCCCCATGGCGGGGATACTTGAGCCATAGTGAAGGGATACTTGAGCCACTAAGGAAAAATACCTACAAAAGTAATTTTTTTCGCTTTATTTTTGCACAAACATTTTACAGAATGATAAATTATGAAACGTAAAGTCATTCAAAATCAATTGAGAAAACAAAGGTAGTAATACGATCATTTTTTGTCGTTAAAACTGGTTGTCGGAGGATAATTTCAACTTGAGTTATAACGACGGTAGAAACATCCTCAGTTCAGAGCCATTTAAATTTGGAATCTGCAATTCTTCGGGCAAATTTCATTTTCAAAATATTAAGCACTTATCCAACAAATATTTTTACAGTTTTCTTTCTGGCATATTTTATTAGTAACCAGCCATCAATAGAAGATTTTCTTTTCACATCATCACCATCATTGACAGAATTTTCCTCTAATGATATTGTCGAACTCACGTTTTTAATTTAGTAGCTGTCGGAATTTAAGCCAGATGTATCATTCTACTATTTCAAACACTTTTTTGATTTCACAGGAAAAGATTTTGTCTTCCTCTTTGGCTCCATGCAGGTAAGTTTGAACTGGGATTTTTGTTGCTTTTCTTGTTTTTTGTGCGCTCTTTTTACCAATTTTTCTTCAATTTTCTTAATTAAAAAAAGTTACAGCAACAGAGGTTACGATTTCAATATAAAATATTAATCTTAATATGTTATACACTATATTGCCATTGATTATGGGACACTTGCGATTTTAGACATTTTACTAAATATCTAGAAAAATACATGAGGAATCATCTCGAAACTCTTATTGTATAAATATAATAGTATACGTCATACATTTCCGTGGAGATTTTTTACCGAAACGCCATAGGGGACCGTCAACAAATTAAAAAAGAATGAATATCTTTTGAATAACCCTGTCAAAACTAATGTAGCAAAAGCGCTCAAACTCTAGATTATGATTGAATGCCTTATTTTAATACACTGTGTTCATTTTTATGCAAATAGCATGCACACTCGCAGAGTAATTAAGGTTTTTATAAAAATGGTCCCAAATTTTTCCAAGTTTTTCCATTATAATTTTCAGAGTTCTTAATATAAAATAATATTTTTTTCAGAAAATATGACAAACAACAGTGCACACAGTACCCTGTAATCAGAATTAAAAAATAAAAAAAATTGTATTAAAAATGAGTAGATTTACTATATAATTTTTTACTGCGCATGCGTCAAAGATATCAAAATTTCAATTGCATATTATGTTAGCTAAATGTATAGAGCAACTTTTGTAAAAGTCTCAAAATCATAGCTTGAAAATTCTGAAAGTAATCGTCTATAGAAAAAGGACAAAATCCGTTGTTTCCAAAATGAAGCAAAAAAATGAGGGATTTTATCCAAATGCAGTAGTACATCCCATATTGTGTATTCTATATTGACACTAATCAATGAATATATGGATACAACCCCTCTTGTTTTTGCTTCATTTTGAGAATAACGGATTTTCGACTTATTCAATTGACGATTATTGTCAGAATTTTCAAGTTATGATTTTGTGACTTTCACAAAAGTTGCTCTATACATTTAGCTAACATAATATGCAAATAAAATTTTGATATCGTTGACGCATGCGCAGTAAAAAATTATTTAGTAAACCAACTCATTTTTTATACAATTTTCATTATTTTTTAATTCTGATTACAGGGTACTGTGTGCAATGTTGTTTGTCATATTTTCTGAAAAAAATAATATTTTATATTAAGAACTGTGAAAATTATAAGGAAAAAACTTGGAAAAATTTGGGATCATTTTTATAAAAACCTTAATTACTCTGCGAGTATGCATGCTATTTGCATAAAAATGGACAAGGCTTATTACAATAAGGCATTCAATCATAATCTAGAGTTTGAGCTCTTTTGCTACAGTAGTTTTGACAGGGTTATTCAAAAGATATTCATTCTTTTTTAATTTGTTGACGGCCTCCTTTGGAGTTTCGGGAAAAAATCTTCACGGAGATGTATGACTTATACTATTATATTTATACACTAAGAGTTTCGAGATTATTCCTCATGTATTTTTCTAGATATTTAGTAAAATGTCTAAAATCGCAAGTGTCCCATAATCAATGGCAATATAGTGTATTAAAAAATAAATATTTTAATATGCTGGACCTAACTAATTAAAGTATTAGAGATTATAGTCTGTAAAACTGTTTTAAAAAGTTATTTTAATTTAATGAAACTTAAATTGAAAACTATGTTTACATTTATCTAGACAGGCTATTTTGTTAGTCAAAATGAAAAATAAAATAGATATTTTCATTTAAAAAAATATACATTTTTAAACATTTTTAGGTCGTTATTTTTTAAAGAAAAAAGTAAATAAAATGAAAAATTATTCTCCCTTTTATCCAGAAAAATATCTATTAGTGAATATAAGGATGGAATTTTATTTTTTGTTTGTTTCACCCATGTTTAATTTCTAGTGGGGATGGTTGAGGCATGGCTCAAGTATCCCCACTCTCATTGGCTCAAGTATCCCCACTATCACTATTTTTGTTTCCCAGAGTTTTACTAAATAAAGCATGCAGCTATTAGAACTATTTTAGACTCAAAATACAATTGAAATTATGCTTATTGAATGTATGCATATAGTTGCAACTTTAAACAAAACTTTGATTACAAAAAAACAAAAAAGCCATGCACCCAAATATTTACTTCAGATAGGGAAAAGACAACTATTAATCACTATATTTTCAAAATGGTACCAAGATGTGTGATTTCTTTTTTACATGTTCAGAACTATAAATATGTTATCATATTGGCAGTTTTAGAAAGAAAAATTAACCAACTGTAGAGATAATAGGGGTGGCTCAAGTATCCCCTATGCTCAAGTATCCCCACTCTCCCCTATATATATATCAACATTTGAAGGGAGGGTGGTTCTGGGGTCTGGGGGTCATGATCGGTGAAAATATACGAAAATTTTCCGGAAGTGCTTTCCTCCGGACGGCTGCTATAGGTAGCTTTTTACTTTTTGTAATGAAAGCTACCTAAAATTTTTCATAAACGTCCAAATGAAGTTATTAAACTGGGTTTATCTCTAATCATATATCTTTTGTTGTTGAAATGAGCACTCTTCAAAATCTACCTCGGCCTATAGGCCCAGCCGACAGGGATTTTTAAGTTTATGGCATTAAAATTGTAAGTTGTTATCAGTCCATAAACTCATAAAAATGTGTAAATGTAGATAACTCCTGAAATTACACTAATTAATGTGTTACAAAAATTATAAATGCGTGAATTTTACAGTAGACGTTACGAAATGGATGGGAAGTATAAATATTATTCAGAGCTACACTTTTTATTTCATTAACCCCATTCCATAAATAGCATGATTTCATTGCATTGCTTAACAGCATTTTTATAGACCAATATATTTATTTATTTTTATAAAGTACTGTGACCACCTCTCTCACTTTCCCCGTTTCAGCAGCATATGAACATTTAAAAGAAGCTAAATAAATTAATCTCGACAAATGTAACAAAATTTCGTTACATGTAACGTAAAATTTTATTCATTTAATTAGTTATTTTCGCTTTCCGAATTACCTTCTGAAATTTGTACATCAAATATAAAAATGTTTGATTTTATAATTCTAGAATTTGGTTAAATCGTAATTTCTTTCAGCCGTCTCGCTGACCGCTGTTTTTTCCACAATTTTACTTTTTCAGTAATAGTTTTAGATTTCATTCTTAAAGTGAAATTAGAAAGACTTCATAAAGAGGCATTATAATAGAGATATAATCCCACTTTATGCTTATTCATAAATTTTAATTATATTTTTTGTACTGTTGGTAATTTTTCTGCCGCCCTCCCCCCCACTTAATTTAAAGGACAGTAGTTTATCCTTCAGTAGAATCTAAAAACTATTTTGAATTCATTTAATATGTAACATAAAATAAAATTCATGTAATTAAGATAATTCTAAATTCGTATCCTGAGTTATTTTTACATTTAGCATATCGAATATATGTATGCTTGATTTTACCCTAAATTATTAAATCCAAATTATAAAGTCTCATAGCTTGTAACCATTTTCCCATTTCAAAGTTTAACTTGTAATTTTAGTTTAATTTAGTTCGCTGTACAATTTGTGGTTCTATTCATGAACTACGCGAATCTAGCATCAAAAACTAAAATCATAATCATCGCCAACCTGGCTTCATCAGGTTTAAGTTGAAAACTAATGATGGGTCCAGTAACTTGACCTTGATCACGCCGGGATCGAAAATGAAACTTCTCAACCAAGCACGCATAGAAAGCAAATCACGTACAATGTGGTGGCAAACTGAATGCAAGCACTCGCGTTGAGAAAAATATAGAAGTTATTCTCCTATAAAATATAAGGCATGTAATCTCATTCGTTCGTATTACCTCCAATTCTTTTTATATTTTTTGTTTATATTTACGTATAAATATATATTCTATATGTTGGATTGTTTTTTTACATATAAGAATTTTTTTCAAGAGTAATTTTCTTGCCTTAAAAAATGTCAATATTACCTAACTCCTGAAATTTACTCCTTAATATAACAACTGTTGTATCTAAAGTTATTTATTTCTTGAAAAAGTTTCATCTTAAAAAGAATTTATGAATGTATTTTAACAGTAGCAAAATAAACGTTAACATCATTTTTTGGGGAGGGGGGGGTGTTAAATTTCGGGTCGGTTATGTGAAAGATATTATAGTTTATTTATAAACTATTATACAAATGTATATTATATCTATAAATTATATTTTCGATTTATAAGCTAAACAGATAAGCTAAACGATTCGAGCTAAACAGTTCATCTGAGTTTTATTTTTTTATTGAAGTTTCTTTGTAAGTTTTTTATTATGAAACTTATAATGTTAACTAAGTTTATCATCGATTAAAACTATAGCGTTGTTTTTGAATTTCTACGTTACATTTTCCAATTTTGAGAAATTTGAAATATTTATTTATATTAATTACATTTAATTTTCAGCTAGGTTTTAATTTGAAAATATTACATCAGAAGAACTATATTCCACTAAAATAATCATAGAAAAACGCATAATTTTTGCTTGTTAATTATAGATTTAATAAAAATACACAGAAGTAAATTGCAAAAAGGCACAAATACGTTAATTTAAAATAACCTTAGACCAAAAATTCTGAAGAAAAGTTTTATTAAAGTAATGGCTTTTTCATCAAATAAACATTTTCCCATTGCGATTTTGCCTATTGTTATAGAATTAATATGATCTAAAACATATGATTGTATGTATATAAAAAATTACAACACTTGTGTCTTAATAAATATTCAAAATGAAACTTATTAGTTCCCCCCCACTACATAAATATTCCCCGACGGGTGAGTTTTATACACTTAAGACACAAATGTAATTGTCAAATAAATTCTACGAGCATTAATTTCGAAAATTTATAAGCGTCAATTGATATTTGGATATAATCAAAGTATTTCTTATTTTTTACTATAGCAGATACATAAAAATACTAATTAGTTTGATACCTAAAATTTTAATTAGAATATCTGAAATTTTCATTTATGAAAATACGAGTCATTTCATTAACGTTAAAATATATTTGTATTTTTTATTAAAGACACTGATTCCTAAATATAATCTTAAATGCAAAAGATGTTATTTTAATGATTCAACAGCCTTTTTGATAGTCTTGATAATTTTTAACCGACATCAAGGAGGAGGTTATGATTTCGACATGTATGTATTTGTTGTTCACGCATAACTTTCGTAAATATGAACCGATTTTGATAATTCTTTTTTTGTTAGTAAGTGTAAGATGCCTACATGGCCCCATTTCAATTTTATCAAATTTTTGCAGTTAGAACTTTTTAAAAATAAAAACATTAAAATTCCAAAATTTTTCGAAGCAGTCATCTAATTTAAAAGCGTTCATTTTTCAGGTAATCGCAGGCTTTCATGTCGAGCATACAAGTCAGATGTGTGTGTACAATAAATAAATAAAATTTCAGGCTATCACTCTTACACGGATAGGAGATCTTTTTAACCGACTTCAAGGATTCGGTTATGATTTCGATCTGTATGTATTTCTTGTTCATTCATAACTTCCCTAAAAATGAACCGATTTTGATAATTCTTTTTTTGTTTGAAAGTATAAGATGCCCGCTCCATTTTAATTTCATTAATTTCTGATGATTAGAATATTTTTAAATAAAAAATGTGGGTTTGATAAAAAAATAATGATTTGTCGCAAATAATTTTTCATTGTTGCAACCGTTTTCATATTAACCGGTTTCAACCGTAAGCATATTAAAGCTACGCATTCATATGCGTTAGCGCCAAGTTGTCGCCAAGCTTGATTCTTTATTGAACTCGGTTAGTATTTTTTTTTTTTTTTTAAAGCATAATTTTTAAGATAAATTCTTTGTAATGATGAATATTTATAAAAAGAAAACAATTCAAGATATAATATAGGTGATTCATGTCATATATAAACAAATCATCTATAATTTTTGCAGGTAATATGTGTGTATGTATGTATGAAGATTACATACCTTTTTCTATTTTTTATAGTATTTTAAATTTTACTTTTATAACTGTATGTAACACAGTTTCTCGAGTATAATTGACTTTGTATTTTGAGTCTGAAAAATAAAAAGTGAAAAATTTTGTCTAAACAAAAAACTGCGAAGATTGCAAGTTTACCAAATATTATTATTCCATCTGACTAGTCTAAATTCTATCATTAATTACTTTTTTTATCTTAATTTTTAATTGCATGTACTAAATAATATCTAACTGAAGGGAAAATAAAACAGCAGTTTTTATGTGTATATTTAGAGGAGAGTGGGGAGGAATGGGACACTTTTTAAAAAAATAATAAAATCAGCTTTATTTGACATAAATACAAAAATATTGATTTATAGAATACAAAATGAAATACTTTCTAATGTCCTTGAACAATATAGAAACATAATATGACGAATCAATTTTATAATTAAAGAAATTGTAAATTTCAAAATGTGTCCCATACTTTCCCATTAAGAGAGAAGCAATATTTATACTACGACGGCTGATGAGGAATATCGTAAACTAATGTCTTAAATGGCAGTATGCTGAATTTTAGAACCTTAGCTGCTGTAATAACATAGTTTTAGAGAGAGGGGTGAAGTTCTAAAAACCTATTTAAAGGGAGTTTTCAAGAAGGGGGTGATAGGCTGATTTGGAGCTTTTGAGGCTACATTTGTGACAGTGGATGAGAAGTGGGTACATCACTATGATCCCGAATCCAAACAACAGTAATTTTATCTCATCCACTGTCACAAATCCAGCCCCATAAGCTAAAAATCAGACTTTCAACTACCCCCCCCCCCATTTCACTCCTCTATCCAAAACTATATAAATAATGCAGCTACGGTTCTGAAACTAAGCATAAAATCAACTAAGACATTAGACTTCGATATTATGCATCACCCATTGCAGTACAGATATTCTATATACACTAGACATAACAGATATTGAACTCCCATTGAATATGCGTATATTACATATTAAACAAAGTACTGTGTAAATTACAATAACACAATAATGCGTGTTTTTTTTGCATAATACGCATTTATCCGTGTGATCACTGAAGATTACACAGATAAATGAGTAAGAATATTACGCAGATATGTGTGTATTCTAGCGCAATTTACACATTAATGTGGGTATTTAATGAGTGATCACTATAACTTTTACACACTTAAATTTATCGTCAAATTACACACTGAAATGTGTATTTTGAAATTTACACATTAGGCGTGTATTTTGGCAATTTACACACAAATTTACACATATAAACAAATCGTTTTTGTATCATCGATTTACACATTTCTCTGTGTAAATTTACACTTTTATTTTTTAGAGTGTAGGTGCTTCCTACATATTCACAGCCTTAGATCAGACGATGCTGTTAGCCTAACCTACAAATTAATAGCCTCAATAAATGAAGGTAAAAAAATTAATTTTGTAATTTTAATTGTGCTTGCTTTTTAGAAGAAATGTAACTCAAATATTTATTTTTGTAAGAGATAATAATATTTAGTAGTTTCTAACTTTTAAACTACTTTTAGACGCTCTTTTTAATTTTATTTTTATGATCCTCATATAAAGCTCTAAAAATACAATTTCAGGTACCAACAAATAATTTATAACATACATTTTAATTACTTCTAACTTACATTATATTTTTGTACATGATTTAATTATTAAACCCTGAGTACCAAAATAATTCATTTATAGTGCTTACGTGAATATTTTTCTTTTTTCTCCAGTTTTATGTTCTTTTATCAAAAAATAATGATTGCTTTTCTTAGTAAACATATGCATACACGTACATTATAAAGGGTGCGTCATAAACTCGTGCAAAATTTAAAAACTTTACTTAGTTTTTAAATTTTAAAGTTTTTAAACTTTGCAAAGTTTAAAAACTTACTTTTTGAAAAAATTCCGATGTGTAGCAGTTTTTGTTATATTTTATTTGTTTAACTACGCGATACTTACGATTCTTCATTAATTTTAATTTTATCAGTCTCACTATAAAACCCTGAACTTCCTGTATGCAGCTAACAATTTATAATATACAGCTAATAATTTATAATATATATTTCTTAAATACATGAATTTAATTTTGAATGAATTATTTAGTTATCATGTACATAGTTTGAATTTTATTTTACATTTTTATGCATTTTTTTTTCATAAAGCATAAATTTAAGGTAATTTCTTTTATAGTCATTATGTGAATATTTTTACGGAAAAGAATGGCAACTTTTTTTTCTCACACATACATATATTCTTTATATGATCAGACATTGTAACCAAAAAAAAAAAAAAAAAAAAAAAAAAGGCATTCCAATTTGCTTTAACATAAAAAATATTTCAGCTTAAATATTTTAAATATAAGATTATTATTTTTAAAAGGACATTGTTGAATGTTAAATCTCATTTAATTGTAAAACATTCAAATAATAATAATAAAATGCAAAACATATACCTTCACCTCAAAGTATTATAGGTCATTAATAATAGGAATTATCGTCAAAACTAATCACAAAATTCCTTTTGCCGGACTTTGGGATCGATCCCATCTCCTCAACACAGTGTCTTAAACTGGTGCTTTAGGCCTCTCGGCCATCTGGACCTGCTGTTACTCACCTCTACAGGAAGGAATTTTGTAATTTTGACTTCACGCATGCGTAAATGCTGTTTTTTAAGGGTTTATCTTAAAATCTTAGCCTACTATTTAATATACAGGGTGGTCATAAAAATACTTTGTCGATATATGGATCTCTAGCGTCCAGTCCGTTCAACCGATTCAGGTGAAATTTCAGATATAGCTATTCAGAGGTATGAGCTCAAAACTCTGTGAACGGCAACAGAATGTCGCTCACAGTTACGGTTATAGTTACAGAAACTCGAAATTTTCCAATAGAAATACCCATTTTTTTCATCGCAAAATGCTCAGCGCATGCGAAAATCCTAAAGAGCGTTAGAATGGTATGGTTATTACAATAAACGGAAGCGTTATGATAGCACAAAATTAGCTCTACGAACGACCCCAAAAAAACACGACCAGGCTCACGAAGAAAATTTGAATATGACAGAGACAATAAACCATCACGGAACATCGTCTGCCAGATAGTCAGCGCAGAAAACGGATAAAAAGTAGGATGGGAATGTTAGTTCTTCAGTTGGAGCTCGCAGATGCCAACAAAGTGACTTCGTTCGTCGTGAGTTTGTAAAAGTATTATCAAAATGAGACGAATGCTGCGAAAACCTGGCGCGTTTACCGTCGAAACCATCGCCAAATAGGTGGCCTATGCATTTCACAAGATCTTCGTGATTTACTAATGAAATTCGAAGAAACTGACTGCACCTGTGATAGTCCGCGATCCGGACCGTCATCTGTTCCTGAGGATACTGTTATGGAAGTGCATCACATAGTGACCAGATGACGCATGCAAACTACAAAAGGTGCATCTCCTGTATTTCATGTACCAAAATCAATGGTCTTAAAGTTACTGCGCTCTGTAATCCGCATGTTTGTTTACCGGTACCAGCGCGCCCAGATGTTGGAAGTGAGAGACCACCAACAAGATATAGACTTTGTTAATGAATTTCTTATCCAATACGATGGAGATAACGATCGACATCTACGTATATTATGAACAGACGAGGCACACTTTACCTTAACTGGTAACGTGAATAACCTCCGCGATCCTCCGACCTCAATCCTATGGATTTCAGGTTCTGGGACTATCTAAAATCTATAGTGAACATGTGCAATCCGCAAACTTTGCCGGATTTGAAAAATTCTATCAAACGTAAGATTGCAAACATCCCTCATTCAATGTAACATTTGGCTGTATTGTCCAAAGTCGCCACCATGCAATGTGTAATTGCCTGTGATAACACGCATGTGGAAAATGTGTAATCAAAATAGAAGTTTTCTCCGGTCTGTGTTGTAATCAGAAGTTAGTGTACTGACTCTGTGTCATATGCAAATTTACTCCTTGCGCCTCAGTCGTGTTTTTTATGGAGGTGGGAATTCGCAGAACAGTTTTTTGTGCGTGTATAAAGTGTGCGTTTCTTCCTATACACGCTCGGTTCCAACGCTGCTTTGGGTTTTTGCATGCGCTGAGAATTTTGATATGAAAATAAATGGGTATTGCTACTGGAAAATTTCGAGTTCCTGTAACTATAACCGTAACTGTGAGCGACATTCTGTTGCCGTTCGCAGAATTTTGAGCTCATACCTCTGAATAGTTATATCTGAAATTTCACCTCGATTCGTTGAACGGACTGGCCACTAGAGCTCCATATACCGGCAAAGTTTTTTATGACCACCCTGTATATGATAATTGAAATACACTGCTCAAAACAATTAAAGGATATTTGAAGTTTTATATAAAATACAGATATAAACGAAATTTTTTGCCGAAAATAGAAGAAGAGAATCACAAATGCAAATTTTTCTGGTTTTCAAACTGTGGAGTATGCAAATTTTGAGTTCGACGTCAAAAACGTCGCTTCAGCGGCAGCGAAAGAAATTTGACTTTCAACAGGATAAAAGAGAATGAAGACAAGGATGATCGGCATTCAGTGATTGCTTTGTTTCGATGAGTACGATGTCTCAGCGAAGTCATTTGACAGATTCAGAAGCTTGGAGAATTGTTGGTAGGTTAGAAGAGGGCCAAAATCAAGCCGAAGTAGCGCAAGCCATTGGAGTGTCACAAAGTGTCATTTCCAAGATCTGGAACAGTTTTTTGGAGAGTGGATGTGCAGGCCGAAGACCAGGGCAAGGTCGTAGACGGGCAACAACGCCCAATGAAGATCGGTATTTAGCGTCAACAGCTCTGAGACACCGAAACATGTACGCTACTCTTCTCCAACAACACCTTTGCTCGGCTACAGGCACCACGAATTCAACTCAGACTGTCCGAAACCGGCTCCATGCTGTAGGTCTGTATGCTCGCCGACCGATGGTATGTGTTAGATTAACATCAAGGCATCGTCGCGACCACAGGGAGGGGGCAACCGAGCATGTCAACAGGAGGAGAAATGAATGGAGTAATACTCTGTTTTCTGACGAGTCCCGTTTTTCTGTGCATCCGGATAATAGGCGTATTTTCATCTGGAGGGACCGCGGCAGTAGGAATAATCCTGCGTTCGTGCACGAAAGTTCAGATTTGGCGGTGGAGGAGTGTTGGTGTATGGTGGCATCTCCATTGACGGGCGCAATGACCTCTATATCATTCGAGATGGAGCTCTGACTGGTCGCCGATATCGGGATGAGATCCTCAGACCTATTGTAGTCCCTTATGCTGCAGCAATCGGAGATAACTTCATTTTAATGGACGATAACTGCAGGCCACATCGTGCAAACCTGGTGGAGGATTTCCTATTCGAGGAAGGGATCGTTTGAATGGAATGGCCAGCGTGTTCTCCAAACATGAATCCAATCGAGCACGTTTGGGACGCTCTAGGAAGACGAGTTTCTGGCCGCCAACAACCCCCACAAACTCTCCAAGAACTGGAAAGAGCTCTTCTGGAAGAGTGGGGCAGAATACCCGAACTCGTCATTAATAGCCTCATTGAGTCCATGCCTCAAAGGTGTTCAACGTTGCTGGACGCCCGTGGAAACCATACCCCCTACTGAAAATGATTTTTTTTTTTGTTGAAGAAAACACCTTTTCTTATTCCTTTTTTCTCATATGCACAAATTGTGTTTTTTTCCTTTTGTATACAAATGCGCAATAAAATGCAGTTTTTTCTGCCAAACATGTGTAGTTTATTCTCATATAACCTACTATGTCTGTCGACCATTCATCAATCAGCTGAAAAGTTTCCCAGATACAAAATCCACCTAAAACTGCAATATCCTTTAATTGTTTTGAGCAGTGTAAATCGGTTTTTTTAAAAGCAGTGATTTCAGGGCAGGCACATGTCTTAATAAGTATTAAAAAATTATCTTGTAAAATAATTTCTTAAAAAAAGTTTGCGATATTTAGTATTAAAGGGAAGACAGCAATTCCAAAATCAAAAACTTTTCAAATGGAAATCATTTTGTCGTAAACTATTAAGGACCTTTTATTATTTTTACAATAGATAAGAAATATATCCATTATTCTGCGAATAATAAAAATAAAATACTGAACAATTAAATTAATTTAAAAAAAAAGAACTACACTTTCTTTTCTAAAATCGTCTAATTTAGTGATGCACAACCTTTTGGCCAGAAAATCGTTTGCCACCAGAATATTTGAAAAGTGACATTTGTTTACTTTAATAGCAAAGTCTCTGTTATTATTATAAGGAAAATTATTCTGCATAAAAATAGTGGTATCATTCTGGCCCGCGGGCCGCAGGTCCCATCCCTAGTCTAATTGCTCTAGCTAATATTTTTTTTTCTTGACTAATTATCCGTTTATAGTTTTGCTACTGTCCTTTTCTGCCGTATTAGAAAAGTTATTAAAATCATTTCAAAATTTCTCATGATAAGGTACATGAATATCAACTATTTTACTTATGTTTGCGGAACAGTTTTTTCCCACTTAAAAATTGAAGCCGCATTTACCATAGAAACATGTTCAATCATTTCACGCAAAATGGGAAAATAAATTGTTTCTGAATCTTCTAAGAAGTACAATGTAAGTAATATTTTTACCTTCTATTTAACAATTTGTGACTTTTGCTTAAGTGTAACACATCCATACGATTTCCAACAATTTTCTTGCGTTTTATATTAATCGTATCAAAACTCCGTACTTCCCCCCCCCCCCCATAAATATTACATGAAAATGTTATCTCGTTTTCTCTTATATTTGTTTCCTTCTTATACTGTAACAGCCTTAGAAAGAATGGAACTTCCGATAAGAAGTCTACTAAAGGAAATCAATAAAATCGCTTCACAATTCTGTGGAAGTATTGAGCAGTACCCACTCTTTGTTATCAGTTCAGGCATTTTAGGTTTTTGACATATCTTTTAGGTGGCAGTCAATAACTTTTTAGTGTATTTTCTTTCGATATTTACCTAAAAAAGTTACACAAGTTATCTCGGTAAAATTTATATTAACAGTTAACATAAAAAATTTCGAATTTGTATTATCTTGTTGCCAAAAAATTTTAGAAACGGAGCACTTTAATAACAGATCATACGTAAAAGGATAAATACAATTTTAGAAAACATTCTCTAAAAAATTAGCATTCATAGTGTTTTAAATGGGGTTTTTCGTTATTCAATTTCATTTCAATTAACATCACATAGAAGAAATTCCTTACATTACGCAATTAAAATTACTTTAAAACGACTAAGTGTAGAATATGTGCATTAAAAATGAAAAATAATTACCAGATGATATCTACACTCTTTTTTATTTGAAAATCCGCAATCTGTTTTAAAAAATAGGAATTTTACCCTTTGAAAAAAAAAAAAACTCATTTTTGAAAGCTACTTACATATTTTCCAGTTTTTTGTGTCATATATAAAAATTGACATTCGGTGTTTGGAAAGAAAAATACGAACAAACCGAAGATACCAAACCATGTGTACTTTCTTCGTTTTAAAAAAATGCCTTTGATTATCTATATTAATCTTGACAAAAAGGTTAATTTCGGTAAATCACTAATGCTTTTGTTTTCCTTTGCATTGTTTAATGTGCTGCACCTGGAAAATATTACCGGAATACTAAACAAGTTGGAAATTGCACGTGAAGCGTAGCAAATTAGGTGCGTTCGAACGATAACGAAGTTTTAAAAATATTACGTTCATATATCAATCTCATAACATTGTAAATAGTGAACTACAATTAAAACGCTCATCAAACAATGTTCTCCCTATACCATTATGTAATGGAATACTTTTGTGTGGCCTTGTAAATCAATAACAAATGTTCTTTGCACCACAAATTATGTAAGATGTATATTATAATATGTACTTTATAGATGCATATAAATTTTATTAAGTTCGCATGAGTGTAACACGATTAAAATGCATTTGAAACATTTTTCCCCATTGACCGTAATGTAATGGAATACTTTTGATTGTCCCTGTAATTGATCTATGCATCCGATTTTCATAAAATTTGTAATAACTCGAAAATATTATGCAATAATTATGTATTTTAAATTTCAAACGTATAGAATATATTTGAAACTTTTTCCCCATTGACCATAATGTAATTGAATACTTTTGATTGTCCCTGTAATTGATCTATGCACACGATAATCAAAAAATTTGAAATAACTCGACAGAATTATGTAATAATTGCGTATTTTAAATTTCAAACGATTAAAATGCATTTGAAACATTTTTTCCCATTGACTGTAATGTAATGGAATACTTTTGATTGTCCCTGTAATTGATCTATTCGTCCGAGTTTCATAAAATTTGAAATAACTCGAAAAAATTATGTAATAATTATGTATTTTAAATTTCAAACGTATAGAATATATTTGAAACTTTTTCCCCATTGACCATAATGTAATTGAATACTTTTGATTGCCCCTGTAATTGATCTATGCACACGATTATCAAAAAATTTGAAATAACACGACAGAATTATGTAATAATTGCGTATTTTAAATTTCAAACGATTAAAATGCATTTGAAACTTTTTTCCCCATTGACCGTAATGTAATGGAATACTTTTGATCGTCCCTGTAATTGATCTATCCATCCGATTCTCATAAAATTTGAAATGACTCGACAAAAATATCTAATATTTATGTATTTTAAATTTCAAACGATTCGGTTGGGTAGTTTTTGCGTTGTTATATGCGGACAGACGGACGGACGGACAGACGGACGGACGGACAGACGGACGGACGGACAGACGGACGGACTGAACGACAACTATAGGTGCTACGTATTATATAATTACGAACGCACCTAAAAATACATCATACACGCTTAAAGAACCTATAATCAACTGTAAAAAAAGCCTCCCGTTCCAAATATTACAAATATAAATCTTTTTTTAAAAAGTTCATTTCTAAAACTTCCTTTTTGTAAATTTCGTTTTTCCCGCGCATTTTCCATAGAATTAGAATTTTTATTTAGAAAATACACTTAAGTTTATACGTTTGCTTCGAATCTTTAATGCGACATACTAATGTTTTAGCTAATGATCGAGTGTAAATTTTGTCGGAGATTAATGACTGAGGTGATAAAATTTCATCCTAATTCTTATAAACAAAATACGCAACTCAAAATTTAAAACGTATTAAAGTGAATCCTATTTTATCATTTTTTAAGAATGGTGAAATTTTCAAATATTTGAAACCAAAAAAACTATCAAATAAATTTATTCAAGTCATACATTTGAAAAAATGTACTTAATTTATGGCTGACATTTCTCCTTTCCGTTGTGGGAATAGAGTAATAAGATAATATAGTTTTTTTCTAAAATACAAGCATTATTTTTGCACATACGTTGATCGTCACAGGATCAAGTGACTCCATAGTGTCCAATCAGATGTCATCACTTGATAATCACCATCACCAAGCATACACGTGAAGCCCATTGGAAGCAACATATAACCTACCAGGAATTCTCGATATCGGAATGATTCCATCAATGAGAGATTGCACGAGCGCATCCTCAAATGCACAATTTGCGAATGCAAATCCACCATTCAAGGAGCCGTGACTACCACGGGAGAAGGATTGCATAGAGCGAATATTTTTCAAGAGAAAGTGATCCAAATTTTTCCTACGTGGAATGAAAATTCTCAAAATTTTACACACCATCCCGGGTTGTGCATGGTGTCATGTGGATTCTATTTGAGAAAATATAAAAATTAATTTTTTATACTGCTCCCTTTGAATAAAATTTCTAATTAGGAAATGCTTTCCTTATACATTCCTAAATAAAAAAAAATCATCTCGATACCTTCAAATCTCACAGAGATACTAAAATCCAAAATTCTCCAAAATTAGTGACTTACACCACTTACTCATGGCTCTGAGCTATGAGTTCTTAAAACAATATCAATGCTCGATAGGGATATAAGGATTATTCACAAACTGTACTTTAATAAAAATCGATTTAAGATAGTGTTTCTCCTTTGGACATAAAATAGAAGCGTTTAAATTTTACACTAAACTTTTTTTCAAAATTATCTGAAGGTTCTACATTAGAGATTTGCAGTGGCCGAAATATTCAGATTCATGCTGACCCACAGGAAAAAAAATCGGATAATGTTAAAATCTCAGCCCTATTCCACAGCAAAACAAAGTGAATTTCTATGAAATATAGTTTTTTACATTGAATTGGCTAAAAATTGTTTCGTAAAACGAGTTCGGGCCAAAAAAGCTATTTTATTTTTTATTTTTTACATTTATCGTGTTCCATTTATAAAGAAGTGTCCTAGGTTATGATATTTCCCAGCAAACACCGATTTGTCAGAAAAGACACTATATGATGTCAAATTTATCATGTTTGTCAAGTATATCGATTTTTATGTAATATTTTAAAATCTCTTAATGACAAAATAAGGTTATATCGTATAAATGGTGCCAATAGAGTGAAAAAAAGGAGATACAAATTCGGGGCCCTGTAAAAGCGTAAAATTATGTTACCCATCAATTATGCCATAAATGATAGATATTTAGCATGCCACTAATGTAAGCTCTCTATTGTGTTCCTTTAACACCATGGATATGACAATTTTGTAGCGCGTCACTGATTATGTATCGATGTTGTGTGTAACTTTGTCAGTGAAGAGTGGCAACACGAGAATTGATATTGCAATGGCCGCTGGTGGTGTTTGCGTTCGATGCATGGAGATCGATGGGATAAGTTTTAATTTATATATGAAAGGTAAGTGCTTTACTAAATGTTATTTGTACTCTAATTATATTTCATTTTATCATTAAATAGACATTTTAATTAAATTTTGTAAATGTGAGTTGCTTACTCACAAATGTAAACGTAAACTATGTTTACACTTGCCAAAATGTATACAGTTTACATTTTTGCGACTGTTAACACTGCTTTGAAAATGTTCAAACAGGCATTTCTGAATACATTTATCTTATAAATTAGTTACAGCGGTTGATAAGGTTATTATTATTACTACGTTTTGCTTGGGGCCTACTTTATAAGAAGTAAAAGTTATATAGGATGGATGCTCCAGCTTTGGCTACATTTAGAGAAAAGTTGAAATTTTATTTATTGGCTGATTAAAGCATATTAAATCATAATATCATCAATTTTTAGTAAATTTTATTGTCTTTCTATTAATTATGATAACTTTGTATGGAGTATTTTAGATTATGAGTAATAACTCATTGAGTAATTTATTTCAATTTGTACAAGTTTTGGCCACCTCAATATCATGTAGTTTCACAAACATTTTAATTTTATAATAAGATAAAATAAAACATTTTTATGCTATATCTATTTTACCACACATATTTGTTTGCTGTTTTAAGAGAAATCTGCAAATTTCTTTATGAAATGATAAAAATATCAAATATACCCAGAATTGAGCTGAAAATTTCAATTAAAAAACAAATGTTTGATTATAAAGGAGCTTAATCATAAAAAGCTTGTTTTAACATTTTGCATATTTAATCAGTTTATAATTATCCATGAATTGTAGGCTGCTTAAAATTAAAATGTATGAATCTTCACCTAAGAGTTATCTCTCTTGAAATAATTTTCTGATTGTATTCACATGTTAGTCTGTGGTGTCTTTTTATGTATTCTGCCACTTTGTAAGGTATTTTAGAATGAGATTTCATTAGGAAATCCTACCATTTCACAGAGGTGCAGAATATGTTTCTAATCTCAACATTTCCCACAATCCATATGAAAATTTCCTCCAAATTTTACTGTATGTTATAGATAAATGCTGTAAATCATATGTAGTGAAAATCCATTTTTCCATTATTTCTAAATTTATGCGCTAGTATGTAAGGAAAGAGTGATTCTGAGTGAACAAAAAAAAAAAAAAAAAAAAAAAAAAAATCTGAAATTCACTCCAAATTTTCTAAAAGGTTACAGCAAGAAAGGGGGGAAGGGGGTTGGAAATCCACTCACAGCATTAACATTTTTTTTTTTTTTTCAGCCCTTTGACTAAATTTGCTATTTTTAGCGATCATTTAACGAAATTTGTAGTTATTTGTGATCTTTTAACAAAATTTGCTATTGTATTGTGATCCTTTGATGGAATTATTTTGTAATCTTTTGACGATATTTGCAATATTTTAACTGAATTTGCAGGGTTTTTTGCCTGCTTTGACAAAATGTGTGGTCATTTAGAGGTTTTTTGACAAAATTTGTGGTTGTTTCATGATCTTTTGAAAAAATTAGTTTTTTTTCCATCAATATTAGGTGAAATTTGCATTTTTTAGCAATCGTACAGTGAAATTTGTGGTTGTTTCGCCTTGTATTGATAACATTTCCCGATTTTTTTACAAAATTTGTGGTTTTGTGTTCTTTTGACTAAAACTGCAGTTTTTTCACGATCTTTTGAAGAAATGGACGTTTATTTTGCAGTCTTTTGACAAAATTTGTGCTCCTTATGTGATCTTTTGACAAAACTTGCAGTTCTTTAGGCAAAATTTGCAGTTATTTTGCGATCTCTTGATAAAATTTCCATATTTTTGGTAATTCTTGGACAAAATTCATGGTATTTTTATCTGATTTTTCAGATTGATGAATGTTTTTTTTAATTTTCAGAAAATTCGTAACAGAATTACCTATATTATGACATACACGGTACACATCAATTTTGTGATGATCGCCAACCGGATCTTTTTGTTTGTAGTGAATTTTCTATCTCAGGGAATTATAAAATTTGTTGTTAAAATCGAAATCAGTTGTATATGTTTCTGCAAATTTTCCCCGGTTGGTTAAAATCCTCCCCGATCCTAGATCACTGGATCAGAAATATTCTGCACCCCCCAAAAAAGTGCTTTTCTTCAAATGATTGCAGAAAAAAAAAATCCTTATTTTCGTCAAAGTGCTGCACAAAAAACATGATTTTCATAAAATGAGCATGGGAAAACCTGCTACTTCTGTCAAAAGATTGAAAAAAAGCGATTCCTGTTGTAAAATCACATAAAACATGCTATTTCCAGAGTTTTCCCCAGAGGGTTTCAGTGGGGGGGGGGGGGAAGGCGCTATGCCCCTCCTGCCCTTTAGTCTAAAAAATAGCGCCCCTCTTGCCCCTCATCCAAAAACTAGCGTCCCTCTTGTCATTCATTCAAAAAAATAGCGCCCTTCTTACCACATTTGAAAAAATGCAGTCCTCCAGCGATGATCCGAACACACTATAGGGCGTTAATTACGCAAAAGATCGACGGCAGAATGCAAAAAATAGCCTCGTACGTGTCTTCGTCAAAAAAAAATCGCTAAAAAACTGGCAAGTTTCGTTAAAAATCACGGAATAACAACTATTTTCCAGCAAGATTCGCAAAAAATGGCTAATTTCGTCACAAAATTTCACAAAACAGCAGATTTCCTCAAAAGATCGTGGGAAAACGACAAATTTCTTCAAAAAATCGCAATAAAACAGAAAATTTGTCAAATGAGTCTCAAAAAATAGCGATAAACTGCAAATTTCGTCAAGATTTGCAGAAAAAAACGACAAATTTCGTCCAAAAATCGCAATAAAACAGAATGTTCTGTGGAAAGTTCCTTTTTTTTTTCCGGGATATTTTCACAAGATTTCCCGTTTTATCACGATGTTTTAGCAAAACTGCTGTTTATGCGATCTTTTAATAAAATCTGCTGTTTTTTGCGATTTTTTACGAAATTTGACATTTTTCGCGATTTTTTAACAATTTTCCTTTTTTTTAAATTTTTTGTTCTGTTTTTGAACCGCTAGATTCTAGATTCAACTCTGTAAAAGTGCCCTTTTCAGAACAGTAGCGCCACACCCTTTTTTAAACCTGGAGGAAACTGCTATTTCCATCAAAAGATTGCGAAAAACAAAAACACCCCAATTTCATCAAAGAATTGCAAAAAAAGATGCTATTTCGGTCAAAAAATATGAAATCGACAAGGTCTCTGTCAAAGGATCGCAAAAAAGATGCGTTTTCTGTCAAAAGTATGGGTGATTCTCTTCCGAAAATTTGAAATTGGGTGATCAGTTCCGCATAGTTGCGAACTCCTTTGGTTTTGCGCATGGAGAAATGGAAATTTCATGAAAGGATTGCCGAAAATGCACACATTTCATTAATATTTTGTGAAAAAACCTCCTTTTTGTCAAAAAAGCGCTGAAAAACGGGAATTTCCTGTGGGATCGTGGAAAAAATGACAATTCCACCAAATATCGCAGATAATATGCTGATTTCGTTGGAAGACTGCGGGAAAAAGTCGATTTCGTCTAAAGATTGCAGATATGATGCCGATTTCATTAAAAGATCAAGGAAAAGGTCATGTTCGATAAAAGATCGCTTAAAATATTTTGCTAAAATATCGCTATCTGAAGAAATGGTGATTTTCTATGAAGAATCCCCTCCCTCCCCCCCCCCAAAAAAAAAGGAGAAAAATTTTCCCTGGACAAAAGCTTGCAAAAAAAAACTCAATTCCTGTCAAAGGATCGCACAAAAATCTACGATTTTCATCAAATGATTGTAGAGTTATGAGACTTTTATTAAAGGATCATAGAAAAAATGTGATTGTCGACAAAAAATCATGAAATGAATGAGATTTATGTTTAAAAATTGTGAAACAGACAAGATATCTGTCAAAAGATAACGAAAAAATGAGAACTATTTAAAATCCCAAAAAGACGCAAATTTTGTCAAAAGATCACGAAATCGATCACAGAGAGAATTTGATTTTGAGGAGTTGATCTGTGGCCTCTAATCTGAAAAAAAAAGTTTAACAGGGGAGTGGGGGCGAGGTTACACCATTAATTTCACTTACCCAGTCAAAATATCAAATTTAGTTAGTAAGATTATATCAGCAATTTTTACGTTTGTATACATAACAGATATAGCGAGGAATATTTTCAAGATGTAATAACATTTATTTCTTGACATTACTCAGGCGAGTGAATTATGTTTTATTAAAAGTGATAAAAAACAAATATAAGTGGCTGATGAAAAAATATGTGAAATTTATCAGGGTTGCCACGCCACCTGGAGAACCGGGAATTTTTAAATCCCCTTTCAAAACGGGGAAAATCCAGGGAATTTTGAAAAAAATCTGGAAAACAAAGGGAATTTTTTTCCCTACTATATCCAAACATAAATTATTTTTTTTTTCGGCTTTCATTTCGAAAGCCGAATATTATCTTATGATATTTTTTAAGATAAAAAATAAACCAGTGTTGTGTATCAAAGTTATCTTATATTTTAGTACATAAATATTAATTTGAATGCATAAACTAAGTAGCATTTCCTCTTTTCTTTTCTTTATTTCTGCATTTTTTGTGATATTGTGTTCAAGATAATTGATTTCTAGGTAAGACTCTTTAAAATTTTATATTCTTTAAATTATTAGATAGTTTCTTGGTATTTTAACATTCATTTACAAATATTTCAAAGTATTTTTAGCAGAATGTTTGAGTATTGCTTTACTGTTTTTATTATTAATGTAAAATGTGGGATTTAATAAGTGTAACAACTTTAAACGGTTTTTTCATTTGCTCATATCATATAATGTAGTATAGTTGTTCAATTAACTGGTAATTGTAAATTATAAGATGTCTAATTAGCATGCATACACGCATATATTTTTACACACTCAGCATTCTATGCCTGATCAAAAAAAATTGTAAATTTTCTTTGTATGAACAACTAAATTCGCAATTTTGACAGAATTTGCTACTTTTACAAAGCCTATTGAGAAAAGTTATAATTTTGCAGTGCCTAATCAACAAAATTCGCTACTTTTATGAAGCCATTATATTTTCAAATAGTTACCTTTGCTTAAATGAATTTGATATCTTATGCTATGTTTGATAAGATAATCCCAAATATGTTTTATAATTAAAATGTTAATAAAAATTTAAATGTTTTTTGTATATGCATGTCATATTTTTTTAAATTCTATTTTTAGATAGACTGGCTGAAAAATTCAGAAAGGCCTTCCTACTTATCTCAAAGCATATATTTCCAAACATGTAAGTTTTTATTTATTTTAAACAGAATTGTAACTTTGAATTAAATACTATAAAGAACTTAGGTTCTGTTATCTCTCCAAGTTCTTTTATAAACTGTGTAACCAGAGTTATATAATATAGACGCACGCCGTGCACAGAAAATTTTAGAAAAGAAACAATTTTTATTTTTGTAACTTTTTTTTAGAGTACCAAAAATTTAAAAATATTCCTCCAATTTTATCTACGAGTTATTTACTGACAGCACACAACTACAAACAAGGCTGATTTTTTTTTCTTTGCAAACGATTGACAAACATTTATTTTTTATGATAACTGTGCAGGGCTGTAACTACCACCGGGGCCTGCACGCCTGAGGGTCCCCAAACTGATAGTTAAAAAAACTATTGATTTTAGTTTCTAGTCTAACTTCCTATAAAAAGCCTAGCATCTAGCTAAAAGTTAGTTAAAAGAAAATCAAAGTGCTATAGTAAATGTTTTTGCTTGTCCATCGATATATTCCATACGCTTCGCATGCAAAAGGAGTTCTAAAGCAGAATGTCGCGCAAGCATGTTTGCTGATCCCAGAGAAGCTAGTATAAGGAAGAAAACAAGGGCTTCTGATCCGTTGGATAATATAATAAAAAGCATCTAGAAAATCTTATTTCTTATCTATTAATAAATACATAAAATTGAAAAAAAAAATTCAAAATCCATCTTTTAAAAGGTTTTTAAACAGAAATGTATGATTAAGTTACATAAACTCAAAAATTAACCTAACCAAAACACTCTTATAAAGTATTCGACAAATCAGAAGTCCGTATTTTCTCCCTTATGCTAGCTTCAGTGGAATCGGCAAAAATTGCGTTGCAAAAAAACATAGAATTGAATACCCAATTCTATGTTTTCTAGTCATTTTTGGTCTTATAATAGGGTCATTCCACGTCAAATGAGCAAAAATGGAAAAAAAGCCGTGGCTGCAGAGAATCCGATTTTAATAAAATTTGAGATACGTGTTCATTTCATATTCAAATGTATGTGTGCACAATATTTTCAGAAAAAAATAATTATTTTATCAATTTTGGACATTTAAAAAACTTGTGATATAGAATGGCTTGCGGATAATCGTCGAAAGTTGCAAGTTTCAAGTTCTATATTTTGAAAACTATTTAACAAAAATGAAGTTTTTTTTTATGATATTGAAATCTCTGGATATCAATCTTTATATTTATCAAGTAACCATAATTTGGTAATATCATAATTAATCAAAAATTGGTTGTAAATATTGAAATTTTGTAATTTTTTAAAAATTTTGAAATGTTATAAAAATTAAAGGATTTAAAAAACATATCTGAAATTGATGCAAGATGTAGTACTATGTATGAAGATCGAATTCTCAAAGTTTCAAAGTTGTTATTTATTTCCCTCATCTTCAAAAAAACTTAGAAACTTTTAAAAAAATGACAAAATCATAATTATTCCTCTTATGTTACCTCAAAAAACAATTAAAGGACAACTTCTACATCAACAATATTACACGTACATAAGAAATAATAAGTCCATGACACAATAAAAAAGTTTCAATAATACCTTTTTAATTTCTAACATAACAAAAATGGGTTCAAAAAACTAATATTTGAGACATTCTAAAGACATTTTCTTTGAAAACACGCGCTTTTTTGGAAATTTCTGGCTAAAAAAAGACGTGTGCTGCCATCTATTTTGTTAATTGACTTTAAGATTAAAATACAGTTATTTTAAGAAAAAAATATTTTTTCTTCTACACAAATTTAAAATATTCTTGAGGCAAAAATAAACTGAAAGCAAGGATAAAACTACGTATACTTAAAATATACACTTTTATCTGTAATATCAAAGAGTTCAAAACTTTTAAAAGCTTTTATTCGTCTCCAAAAAAATGAAAAAAAAAGTTGACTTTTTAATCAGCAGTTTTCACTATTTATTTTTTTTCTCATAAAGGAATGAAAAAGGCATGAATTAAATTATAGATGTATTAAATATATTCAATTAGCTATAATGGCAAAAAAATTGAATTTGGAATAAGTGTCCTTCATTTTAAAACATATAACTGAAATATTTAATTTTTTCCACGATTTTTTTATTATTTATTTATTTTTAAATTATAAAATAAAAATGCAATTACTAAATTATGCTAATCTGTTACTTATAGTTCATTCTTAAGTGTAAATAATTTTTATTACAATCTTTCCATTCCTACGGCAAATAATCAAACTTGAAATTTCAAACATGTACACAAGCCCTCGATTTCGGCTCAACTTTAATGTAATTTTTTATACTGAAATATAGTCTGAACTCTACTACTTTGCGTTTCCCCGTAAATGATTGTGATCTAATTATATGATGATTTTCAATAAAATCTGTGACATGTCAGCCACACCTGATTTGCTCATTTGGTGTGGAATGACCCAATACTGTGTACAATTAAACAGCGGCGTGCGGGGAAAAAAAACTGCGCCCGGGGCAAGGTTTCAATTTGTCCCGGGTGCGCGGGGCCTCACTAGTTTGCTCCAAGGTCCCTACGTTTATAGTTACGGCCCTGACTGTCTGTCAAAATTTGTGATTTTTGGTGTCCGGAATTTCGGACTGATGCATTTTTTAAGTTTTCTGCAGCAAATGCCTTTAATTTTCAGAAAATTTGAAAGTCTGCTTTGCTTTTAATTGTACGCTAACAGTAAATTTGTCCATAAAATTAGGGGGATATTTTTAATTTTTTAATACTAAAAAAGAAAAATTACAAAAATAAAATTGTTTTTTCCTAAAATTTTCTGCACACACTGTGTGTGCGTGCGTCTATATATAACTGTCTAAATCCCCAGTATGGAGGGAATAAGGGGGGAGATTAAAGGTGTTGTAATCGATGCTTGTTTGTTACTTACCCTGATTTTAATGGGAAGAAATTCAATTGAAATATAAAATGTGTGATTGAAATTAACTTTTCTCTATTCCATCCATTCAATATATTACACAATTTCTTTTTAATGACTCCTTTTCCCAAATAGTTGAGTATTATATCTATACCCCTTCCTCCTGCTTGTCTAAACAGTATATTTACTAATTTCATAACCTGTAAATTTTCTGCAGATTCAGGGTCATGGTCAGGCTAAACTTTTTGTTCCAAGTTGAGCCTGGTCTAGACTTCCTGGTTTCCTTTCCTGGAGGTCTGCACTGGTCAAAATTTCCAAGGTTGGACTCAGTGTGGAATAAAATCTGATATTAAGATTTGTATCAACTTGTATAAGCATTATTTTTCGACTGTGACCCATGTACTCTTCTGTATCTTCTCTTGCCTCAGAGCTCAAGTTAAACTGTCGTCTTGCTTATTTGTTTTTTGCAAAAGTTATATTTGTATTGTAAGTTTGCACAATACAAAAATCGCACATTTCATTGATGATTCATATCATTTTTGTACCAAATTGTTAGTTCTGTGTTTGCTGGGTTATTTATTTATTTATTTTATACAAATCTCTATTTGTATGTAAAGGTTTCATTAATCATAAATAATACTAGTCTATATTCCAAATACTGGAGATTTTAAATACTGTACAGTAATATCTACTATGACAGAATCATATGAAAAAGAAACAAGAAAGAAAAATGATGCGTTAAGCATAGATTATCAAACACTTTCCAACACTTCCTGTAATCTTTGAGAAAACTTCCTTGTCCAGGGAAATGTGGTGTTACTGTCCATAACCAAATACGTATTCCAATACTTTTGAACAGCCCTGTATTAGGTTTGTCGGTTGGTATATATTCTATATAATGGAGAAATTTGGTTTAGCAAAAAACGCCTAGCTGGTTGAAATTTTTCTTTTAGCAATTCATGCTAATAGATGGAAACTTATTTCAATACTTTTGTTCAGCTCTGTAGCTTACCTAGTACGTTTATTACATGAAAGTAGTTTGCTAAAATTTAATTCAAACAAAAATACTCTTTAAACTACTTATGGAACGTAGTGAAACGTCTGGAAATCTATTATCCTATAAAAATATATCTTTTAAAGTTCAATTCTAAAATAACAATGATTTATGCAAATATTTTCGACAAAACCAAATTTTACTGATTTTTCCATGGGTCGCGTCATTGATGTACAATGTTTTTAATAAGGAATGGGTCCAGATCGATACTCAAATTTTTTCCATAGCAGTTCTAGGAAAGACAAGCTCAGTTCCGGCTGCATATTTCAGATGTGTATATTGCTGGGACGATTACTGTTTCAAAACCAATAGGAGACCGTCATTATCATGGTCAAGTACACGCCCACACAGTTTGATTGACAGGAACTCGTGGACAGTTGATCGTGTGTGTTTATTATGTATTTGTACTCGGATTGTTTGAATTTGTACTCGGTAATTAAAAATTAAAGGTACGAAAGAATTTTTTTTTTTTCAAAATGACTGAATTTTATTTACTTCAATTAGAAATTATACTTCCTTTGATCCTGAAATAAATAAATAAATAAATAAATAAAAATTAAAGTAAGAATTTTCCTTATACGGATATTTTCGCAGAATACTTTTTTTCCCATTTGTTTAATATATATATAAATCATTTTGGAACGATATTTAGAATATTAAAAGGGTTTGAAATATATTTTTTTAAATGTCTTATTTATTAATAAAAGACAGCCTCCAATAATTTAAAAAAAAATCACCAACGGACTCTCGGCCCGCGATGGACTCGAACCCATATCTTCCGGTTTCAAGCTCGACGCTCTAACCATTCAGCCAGTCAGCTCACTTTCATCCGCAACAGATTATCGTTATAATTAGCACCGTCAATTGTCCACGAGTTCCTGTCAATCAAACTGTGTGGGCGTGTACTTGACCGTGATAATGACGCTCTCCTATTGGTTTAGAAACAGTAATCGTCCCAGCAATATACACATCTGAAATATGCGTTCCGGCTTGGTATGGAAAAAATACATTAGACCAGCATTGACCGCCCGACAGGAAAAAGTTGGTCCGCGTCTGGTTCTAAAAGAGTGAAAACCAAATTCGGACAAACCCTGCCCGAGTGTTTTGATAGAAAATAAACCCGAGCCCAGGACGTGGGCTGGGACAGCGAAAAGAAGACAATCTTTTAAATGAGCCGAGCCAGGAAAATACAAAAATTTTTAATGGCCGCTTCAGGAAAATATAAAATATGAACTTCTTGGGGTTAAATCAATCAAGTAATGGATATTTAAATAGATGGTGAAAAGGGTGAAAGCCCTTAAGCAACTGAATATTGATTTCATAATCGTTTAATTTTTAAAGCAATTTTTGTGAAATTTACATATTTCAGATTAGATTTTATTTTAGATTTAAGATTTACATAATCATTTAATAAATTTTAGAAGGACATTAGAAGTATTGAAGGAATTGAAAGGAATTTGAGTTTATAGCGATATTGTGCAATATTTAAAGTCCCACTCAAATCTTTTATTCAATTTTTTTTCATAGTATTTTGTAGAATTAGGAAATGTACAAACATCAATGTAGAAATATTTCTGAAATGAATGTTATTAGAATATAAATATAGAAATATTTCTGAATTGACCCTCCCCCAACGGCAAGAAAGTTTTAAAAAATGAAAAAGCAAAAGAAATCGTCCTGTTAAAAATAATATTTTCAGTGTCTCTGCGAGAACCAGTAGGTGCTACTTACAGGATTCTTTCGTAATTACGCTAATATTAGCAGTTGGTGTTATTATCCAACCTGGCGTTATTACTCCAGAACGCATTACATATCATTTTCTACACTGTAAATAAATATCCGTTAATATACACAAACTTTTCCGTAAAACTTTACGGAAAAGTTTCATTTTTCCGAGAAAACAGTAGCATTTACGTATTTCTCATTTTGCGGTTACAAATCCGGAGCTGTCTCGTTAATTTTTCCGAAACAGTAAAACTTCCGTTTTAAACAGCACATGTTATTGGTATTTTTAACCGGTAAGTGTCGTGGTGCCATCTGTATGAGAAAAATAGAGAAAAACGTTATAGCAACATTTCTCTATTTTTTTCTGTTTTAATAATAAAAAAGATAGCATATTTTTAAAATATTAAATTAATAATAGTAATAATAAGATTTATTAATTCTTTTTAAGTTTGATACAGTTAAGGAAAATTATTTTTTTTTCAGTATCATTTTAAAATAATGTTTATTTATATCACAGTATAAAAAGTGTGTAGGATATTTTAGTGGGAAAAAAATTTATATTTAATTTTAATATATATATTTTTTAATCTATTCAAATTAAGAAGTTCGAACATAAAACTTAAAATATATCGAAATATACTACCGAAATTATTATTATTTCGGCGATTACCTAAGTCATCATTGACATTGGCGATATATCGCCAAATTTGGCGACCAAAATTAGTCGCCAAAAGTGACGCCAACTTGGCGATATCTCTAATATTTCGCAAAGCTGCCATAGACATTCTCTGAAAATAATAGACAAGTTTGCTTGATAACAGAGACAATGTAACAAAAACTAATATTAGAAAAGGAATGGAGCTTAATAAGATTATTTACATTATTTTACAGTACAAACACGAACTATTTACAAAAATCGCCACACGCCAAACCCAAGGTCGTACACTATAACCGGCTAGCCCCTTATTTTGGCCAAAGTGATTAGAAATTCAAAATTGGAATTTCAGACCATGGTCATGAAAGTCACTTTTTGTAAATATGTAAATAGTAATTAGTTCTTATTTATGTAAATTTTATTATTATTGTTATTATTTATTTATTTATTTGTTTATTTATTTTAAGTGTTTTCCTCTAACTCAGGGATTGCACTGCCCGGGACGTGCAGTCTTTGAGGAGGGGGTAGTGTTACGAATTTTGTAAATAGTTAGTGTTTGTACTGTAAAATAATGTAAATAATCTTATTAAGCTCCATTCCTTTTCTAATATTAGTTTTTGTTACATTGTCTCTGTTATCAAGCAAACTTGTCTATTATTTTCATTTTTTCCGCCAACTCTTCTTGGCCTTTATTCATTTTATCCGCCAACTCTTCTTGGCCTTTATTCATTTTATCCGCCAACTCTTTTTGGCCTTTATCAATTTTATCGATTTTATTCGTCAATTCTGTCTTTATACCATTAATAGCATCTAATAGTTCTTTCAATTGCCCGTCCATGCCTCTTGTTTTCACCATAAGATCCCACTTCTGACACCAAATGTTGCGTATATAGGGTTCTTTTATCTTATGGTTAGAGAACTTCAAAACTCTTGTCTCTTAGAAAAGTAGAAAATAATTTATTTACAGATCTTCAGAACAACAGAGTCTTCGAAATTCACAAATATTACTAGATAATCAAAAATAACTGCTCAAATCTATCGTACAAGTATAGCTTTAGATCCCAGAGACTCTTTATACAACGTCTCAACACTTAATAACATTCAAAACAACATAAATGAAACTCAAGCAAACTTACTAACAAACGCCTTGTTCACTCAATGACTGACTGGTAAATAATAACCACAACAGCTCGTATCGCTCTCCTTATATAGGCTCGCAGCAGGTGCTGGAAATTTCTAGAACCATCTTGAAAAAAACTGGAAAACCACGGAACAACATTCAATGTATCAGCATATCTAAAGGGGGGGATTACCATAAATAGGGAAGGGTTGCCATCGCCAACAATCGCCAAGTTTGTCGCCAACTTGGCGATATATCGTCAAATTTGGTGACCAAAATTAGTCGCCAAAAGTGACGCCAACTTGGCGATATCTCTAATATTTCGCAAAGCTGCCATAGACATTCTCTGAAAATAATAGACAAGTTTGCTTGATAACAGAGACAATGTAACAAAAACTAATATTAGAAAAGGAATGGAGCTTAATAAGATTATTTACATTATTTTACAGTACAAACACTAACTATTTACAAAATTCGTAACAATATATATATATATATATACCAGGTGTCCCAAAAATGACTGATGGATTTTAAAATTCAATAACTTGCAAACGGTGACAGCTATTTAAAAAAATTTTGCAAGAGAGTTATGTATAATGTCAGGAGTTCTTTTACAGTAAAGTTTTATTTTAGTTCGCATCTCAAACAATAGTTGGCGCTGACGGTGGTTAAAGGCCAGGTCGACGCTTCACTTAGCACTGATCACCTGGCCTTCAATCGCCGTCAGCGCCACTTATTGTTTGAGATACGAACTAAAATAAAAAAATTACGGTAAAAAATCTCCTTACGTTATACATAACCCTCCTGCAAAAATTTTTTGAATAGCTGTCACCGTTTGCAATTTATTGAATTTTAAAATCCATCAGTCATTTTTCGGACACCCGGTATATATATATATATATATATATATATATATATATATATACGCATAAACTTTTTTACTTATGGTAGTTTTGGAATCTAGACAATACTATACAATAGTGGAGATGGCTGTGTTTTTTAACTTTTGATATTTGATTTTCGTGTAGTTTTTAGCACTGAATTTGAAAATGACATTCATTTTTCACTATCAAGTTAGAATTTTTTTGCAAATCGTAAATCTCAAAGTTCATTGCAGAAATTTAATGCTACAAAAATATGTAAATATTTTAATTTTATTTAATTGAATAATTGTTTCAATTTTTTGGTTTATACCGGGATTTTACAGCAAAACAGCTGAGGGATTTCATAAATGTGGGTGGGGGTGGAGGTTTAATTATTAACAATTTGTGAAAAATTCTGAATCGATGGTAAAAAAAAAAATGAAGGTCATTTTAGATTTCACCAAATACATAAAAAATAATTATCGAAAATTAAAAACGTATCTATTTTATAATATAAAATTTTCGCTATACATATATGTGTGTATTTTTTTTTTTACTTTAAAATTTATTATTAGCAAAAAATCTTTGCGCGATAGTGAAAAATTGAGGCCAATTTCAGTTTCAGCATTACAGATACGTAAGTTTCAATTACTGAAAACTAAAAAACATGATGACAACTTTTGCAGACTAGTGTTATCTAATACCATTTTAAAATATGCATAACTTTGTAGGCAGTTATATTTCATCATTTTATTTAACAAAAAATTTGGTTTTTTTTCTTATATGTTTATTACAAATTCTATATTTTACATTTATATATCAGAATGGTTAAATATTTCAAATTTGCATTGCAATGTTAATTTTACTCTCAACGATTTTTTAAATATATCTGACGAAATTATATTTCTACTAAATTTGTGAATGACTCCTAGTTAGGAGCAAAAAATGTGCTCCAACTTTAAACAGCTATTACTCGGTCAATTTTAATCGCAGAACATTTTTTGTCTTACTTGTCAGTGTAAGAGGAAAAGGGGGTAGCGGGTTAAGGGGGGTCTGGCGGCCCCCACCGAATCTGGTAAAATCGTTCCAAAAATCTTGAAGAGGGTCGAAAAACAAGCAGTATAAGCTTTTTACCGACATAACAACCCCAAACGAAAACACAGTAATGGCGAAAAATATGATTTTTTGTGATTTTTATTTTTTTCAACCAGTTTATTTTTAAATGGTTTAAACGCAATTAAAAAATTTTTTTGGATGTGTGGAAGTCCCCTGAATTTTTTCAGATTTTTTGGTCAAGTAAAAACATGTGAATTTTAGGTTTAAATGCGAAAAAATCGTGAAAAACGCGTCATTTTCAAGATTCAACCCACTAATTTTTAGGGTTGTTTTCATTTTCCCGAAGGGTGCTGTATAGTATAGATAGCGGCAATCGCCCTCTTTCAAATGCAGGCAACTTGACTCAATTTGGTCAATTTTGGTGAGCGGGGCGATTTTTTGAAATAAACTCGAATTTTCAACTTTCGGTAAATTACGGCGCGTACTTGGTATAATGCGTTCAATGCGCAATTCCGGTAATCGCAGCGTGAATCAAGCTCTTTTTTTATATTTCTTTTTATACTCAGAACTGGCAATTCCAACAGCATAGCAGCGTCAATATTTGATATTAAATACGATCAACAAGTATCTGATTATTGCGATTCGGTCTTGAAATCCTTCAATAAACACGTTTTGCCATATCATTTTGGGGTGCAAGCTTGTTCACGAGAAGACTTGATAGCTAATCACACTTCTCCGTACGTGAAAAAATTACACGGTTTTGAGAATCGACTAGTTTTGATAGCTGATGGATCGTATGTTCAACATAAAAAAAGTAGCAACAATTGTTATCAACGAAAATCTTATTCAGGGCAAAAAAAACGTTCCACTTTTTAAACCCTTCACGGTTTGTACCACGGATGGGTTTGTGGTTGATGTTTTCGGGCCTTACGAAGCAACGGTTAATGATGCTACAATCATGATGGAGATTTTTAAAGATCCAAGCGGTTTAAGATCACTTCTTCAAAAAGGCGACGTCTTTATACTTGATAGAGGATTTCGAGATGTAAAAAATTTCTTACAGCCTGTAGAATTTGTTGTTTTGATGCCTGCGTTAAAAGGAAAAAGGAAACAACTAACGACTCAAGAGGCGAATGACAGTCGATTTGTAACTAAACTAAGATGGGTAGTAGAGGCTGTTCATGGTATCATTGGCAGCAAATTCCAACTCTTGCATCATGAGTTTGACAATAAACGTTTGCTATCAGCTAAAACTTACTGCAAAATAGCGAATTTTCTGGTTAACGCGTTCGGAAAACGACTCAATTGTGATAGCGAATTACAAGAGGAGATCACTAAAAAAATGTTGCTCAGAAAAAACATTAATAATGATTTAGCGAAAGTGGTAGAAGAGAAAAACTGGAACAGAAAAAAAAGGATCTTCAGACCTCTGACGTCAAATGATGTTGTAGACTTTCCGGAGTTGACAGAAAGAGATCTGATGATACTTTTTACAGGGTCTTACCAGTTATCACAGACCGTTTCTTATTTAGCAGAATTATGAACTGAAGATGGAGTTCTTAATATGCATTACTTGTTGGAAGATAAATCAATTTTGAAATGCGAAGTTCAATCGAGGCACAAAAGTCGGGAAAAGTACAGGTGTTACGTAAAATACGTTCCTAACGCTATTGGAAGAAGTGGTATAGAAGAATACGTATGCGATTGTGCGAATGGCCTCAGAACCATGGGCGTAGGAACTGGGGGAGCTGGGGGAGCTCTGGCTCCCCCTGGGATTTTTCAGACGGGCTCAGCTCCCTCGAGAGAAATTGAAAAATAAAGTTTACTTTTTCTAGAAAATTCACGGGGAAAGGACGAGTGTCTCCAAACAAAAGATAGTTCTAATAAGATAAGAACGGACAAGCTATCCTTCCGCCCCAGCACAATAAGAAAAAGTCCTTCCGGCAGTACCGGGAGGAAGAGGTAGCTTTCATTATACCTATTTATTTATTTATTTATTTTAAATTAAGTTATATCATTCGAAAATACGAAGCTCAAATTAGTGGAACCCGATTATATAAGATTGAATACTGGTTTTTGTCAATACTGAATATTAAGAGGAATTTTTAGAAATTAGTCATCTTTTATTCAACTTGGTTTTATTTTAAGTGATTTATAGAGTCACCAAGTTCTACAATATCATGAAGTGTATGCCATTTTAAAGCAACACGATGGATAAAACAAACCAATGTACTAGGTCGAAATTTTAATCCATGTGCACATTCACACTCACATTGAAATCGATTAATATATACGAGTGCTGTCTCGGGCAAATTGTTTTTTTTTAATATCACCCACATTAGAAATTCAAACTGCTATATCTCAAGCGTTTTTTAAGTTAAAGACAAAGCAAGAAATACTCCGGAATTCATTATTAAGATAAATATTTTAGAAAGAATCTTTTTTCAATTTCTAATTTTTTGTTTGTACATTATTTTACATTTAAAAGATTTTTGACAAACTTAAATGGCCGCTATTTTGAAACAAGAGGGCGGATGAAGTTGGCAGGTGAACTCGATAAAGACATTGTTATGTACTATGTACACACGGAATTATATCCAAATCAGTTTATAAATATGCGTATTATCGCGTGACAAATTTCAAACCGTTTCAAAATGTCAACCACACTGGAAATTGAAAGTGCTATAACTCAGCCATTTTTCAAGATATAGATGAAACTAAAAATGCTCTCAAATCTTTGTATCAAGGTCAAACATACACACACAAAAATCTTTTTCAATTTCGTATTTTTGCACCTAATTTTAAAATTTAAATTAAAAAAAAATTAATATTCCGCCATTTTGAAACAAGATGGCGGATGGAACTGGACAACGAATTCGGTCCAGACATTGGTATGTACTATGTACGAACCAAGTTTCAACCAAATTGGTTTATAAATACACGTGTTATCACGTGACGAAAATCAGATCATTTCAAAATGTGAGCAACACTAGAAATTAAAAGTGCTATAACTCAGCCATTTTTTAAGATACAAACGAAACAAAAAATACTCTGAAATCTTTGTATGGAGGTCAAGTGCATAAAGGAGTAATATTTTTCAATTTCTCACTTTTTTGTACCTAATTTTAAATTTAAAATTTTATTAAAAATTTAAATGTCTGTCATTTTGAAACAAGATGGCAGATGGAATTGGCTAACGAACTCAGTCCAGACCTTATTATGTACATACCAAGTTACATCCAAATCGATTCATACATACACGTTTTATTACGTGAGAAAAATCAGATCGTTTCAAAATGTTCGAAATAAGAGAAATTCAAAGTGCTATAACACAATCATTTTTTAAGGTACAGACAAAATAAAAAGTGTTCTGGGATTGTTGTTTTAAATTTTGACACATAAAAGAAAAATATTTTTCAACTTTTAGTTTTTTTGCATTTAATTTTAATTTTAAATTAAAAAAATATTAAATGGCCCCTTTTTGACACAAGTTGTGCATACCAAGTTTCATTCAAATCGGTTTATAAATACGATAATCACAGCATGACAAAAATCATATATATATATATATATATGTGTGTGTGTGTGTCAACATTTGAACGGAGGGTGGTTTAGAGGTCTGGGGGCCATGATCGGTGAAAATGTACGAAAATTTTCTGGAAGTGCTTTCCTCCGGACGGCTGCAATAGGTAGCTTTTTACTTTTTGTAATGAAAGCTACCTAAAATTGAGTTATTAGCGAAGCACTTGATCTTACTATTCTCGTTACTAATGCATAAAAAATCGATTTAATCAAAAGACTTTTGATTCTCACATACAGATCGAATCCATATTCACGAATACAGCTTCAACCACGCCAGAAGATCTCAAACAAAAGCTTAGAATATATGCTGATGATTTTGATTTGACAAATTTTTCTGCAAAGTTGACACTTCTACGAGCACTAGTCCCGAACGAAACAGACATAAATACGTTGTCGATCACAATTAAAATGATGTCATCACAGGAATTGATAAACAAATTATTTTCTAAAGTTTACCTTTTGGCAGAATTTATTTTGTTATTCCGATATCATTAATGACAGCTGACAGCTTTCAATGCTCTTCTTCAAACAGACACACCGCCGAACAATAATGTATCAATATAGATTCAATCACTTGCATTCATTCAATATGCTATTGCATATTTATATAGAAGAAGCCTTTAAAATTGATTTGGAAAAGATTATAAAGAATTTGTAAGCCAAACAACAGAAATAAAACTTTAACTTTTGGTAAATGGGAGTGGGAGAAGCCTGAAATTTGAATATTTTATTCGGTATCGTCCATAAATTGAGTGTCATCAAGTAAATCGGATATAAATTATTTAAACTGGATTAAAAAGTCGGTGATTTTTTGATATGCTTCTATTTTATATTCTTGTTTGTGAAAAGTGCAACACAAGAAACCCTCCGAAACTAATGAAATGATCCTCGCCACTTGCTTTTAACAATATGCTCCGCACGGGCGTGCGAAGAGAAAACTGTGCTTAAGGTCCCTGTCCTCGCTCGAAGAAACGCTCGCAAGCTAATGCTATTCCTATGGGGAAGCATTTTTCTAATAACTTTCGCATTTTGACATTTTTGAATAATTTTTTTTGCATTGGATAGCTGAGGTGCATACCAATTGCGCACCTTTTTTACTTTTTCGATTTTGGTTGCAGATATTTTTTACAAAGTTAGTTTCACTTTTAAAACCGGTTTCGAAACTGAAAGTGCTTTTAAAAAAGTATATCTGCAACCAAAATCGAAAAAGCAAAAAAGGTGCGCAATCGGCATGCACCTCAGCTATCCAATGCAAAAAAAATTATTCAAAAATGTCAAAATGCGAAAGAGTTATTAGAAAAATGCTTCCCCATAGGAATAGCATTAGCTCGCGAGAGTTTCTTCGAGCGAGGACAGGGGCCTTAAGGCAAAGTTTCAATTTGGAGCTGCTTTCCCCCAACTTTTTCTTCTGACAGGCCAAAAAATTGCTTTGGTAGTATTAATTTGGGACCTTTTAAAATTCTACGCCCTGGGCGACAGCCCCATTCGCACACTACTTTCGCACGGCGCTTTTGCTCCAGCTCCCCCTGTTTTTTCAAAGTTCCTACGCCACTGCTCAGAACTGTCGGTTGTTGTGCACATGTGGCCACTATCATTTACTTCTTAGGGCATGCAAGATATTTGTCGCGAATTATTCATCCAGAAAGATTCTCACAAATCTTTTCTCTGTTCAAAGCACTGAACCTGTTATTGAAGAAGATAGTGACGAGGATTAAAACTGTAAAATTGTTAACTTAGCTCTGTAAAAAAGTATTATGCTATTTTATATTACTGTGTGACTATTACTTAAGCTTGAATAAAATATGATTTATGCCAGAAAATTTAGTTTCATTAATTATATTAGTTGAACACGATATTAAAATTGTTTAAATGCTGTGATTCAATGACATTTTTTACATTATCAAACCTGTGTTAATAAATACTTATGGGTGAATTTGTTGTCAAAAAAAAAAAAAAAAAAAAAAAAAAAAAAAAAAAAAAAAAATTGACATCAAATTCGTGATCAGCGACCTCAAAAACCCCTATAGAGAAGAATTTTTTATAGCAAAGACGCATTATACCAAGTACGCGCCGTAATTTACCGAAATTTGAAAATTCGAGTTTTTTCAAAAAATCGCCCCGCTCACCAAAATTGACCAAATTAAATCCAGTTGCCTGCATTCTAAAGAAGACGATTGCCGTTATCTATACTATACAGCACCCCTCGGGAAAATGAAAACAACCCTAAAAATTAGAGGGTTGAATCTTGAAAATGACGCGTTTTTCACGATTTTTTCGCATTTAAACCTAAAATTCACATGTTTTTACTTGACCAAAAAATCTGAAAAAATTCAGGGGACTTCCACACATCCAAAACAAATTTTTAATTGCGTTAAAACCATTTAAAAATAAATTAAACTGGTTGAAAAAATAAAAATCACAAAAATCATATTTTTCGCTATTACTGTGTTTTCGGTTGGGGTTGTAATGTCGGTAAAAAGCTTATACTGCTTTTTTTTCGACCCTCTTCAAGATTTTTGGAACGATTTTACCAGATTCGGTGGGGGCCGACAGACCCCCCTTAACCCGCTACCCCCTTTTTACTCAATATAATACACTATATTGCCATTGTTTATGGGACACTTGCGATTTTAGACATTTTACTAAATATCTAGAAAAATACATGAGGAATCATCTCGAAACTCTTAGTGTATAAATATAATAGTATACGTCATATATCTCCGTGAAGATTTTTTACCGAAACTCCATAGGGGACCGTCAACAAATTAAAAAAGAATGAATATCTTTTGGATTACCCTGTCAAAACTAATGTAGCAAAAGCGCTCAAACTCTAGATTATGATTGAATGCCTTATTGTAATACACTGTGTTCATTTTTATGCAAATAGCATGCATACTCGCAGAGTAATTAAGGTTTTTATAAAAATGGCCCCAAATTTTTCTAAGTTTTTCCCTTATAATTTTCAGAGTTCTCAATATAAAATAATATTTTTTTCAAAAAATATGACAAACAAAATTGCACACAGTACCCTGTAATCAGAATTAAAAAATAATAAAAATTGTATGAAAAATGAGTAGGTTTACTAAATAATTTTTTACTGCGCATGCGTCAAAGATATCAAAATTTCATTTGCATATTATGTTAGCTAAATGTATAGAGCAACTTTTGTAAAAGTCTCAAAAGTAGAGCTTGAAAATTCTGAAAGTAATCATCTATAGAAAAAGGACAAAATCCGTTGTTTCCAAAATGAAGCAAAAAAATTAGGGATTTTATCCAAAAGTAGTCGTAACATCCTGTATTTTGTATTCTATATTGACACTAATCAATGAATATATGGATACAACCCCTCTTGTTTTTTCTTCATTTTGAGAATAACGGATTTTCAACTTATTCAATTGACGATTATTTTCAGAATTTTCAAGTTATGATTTTGTGACTTTCACAAAAGTTGCTCTATACATTTAGCTAACATAATATGCAAATGAAATTTTGATATCGTTGACGCATGCGCAGTAAAAAATTATTTAGTAAACCAACTCATTTTGTATACAATTTTCATTATTTTTTAATTCTGATTACAGGGTACTGTGTACAATGTTGTTTGTCATATTTTCTGAAAAAAATGTTATTTTATATTAAGAACTCTGAAAATTATAAGGAAAAAACTTGGAAAAATTTGGGACCATTTTTATAAAAACATTAATCACTCTGCGAGTATGCATGCTATTTGCATAAAAATAAACACAGTGTATTACAATAAGGCATTCAATCATAATCTAGAGTTTGAGCGCTTTTGCTACATTAGTTTTTACAGGGATATTCAAAAGATATTCATTCTTTTTTAATTTGTTGACGGTCCCCTATGGCGTTTCGGTAAAAAATCTCCACGGAGATGTATGACTTATACTATTATATTTATACACTAAGAGTTTCGAGATGATTCCTCATGTATTTTTCTAGATATTTAGTAAAATGTCTAAAATCGCAAGTGTCCCATAATCAATGGCAATATAGTGTATATAAGACAGAAGGACTGTATAAAAATTTAATTTTTTTAAATTTTTTAAGAAATGTTTTTATTGACAATTTTTTTAAATAAATATCTACCGCATTTAAAACATTTTTGTTAGTGGAACTATATGCACATGACTAACAGTTTATGAATTAGCCATTGACCACAGTTTAGAGTGGACATTCTTTATATTATATTAGTATATTATCCATATATATAGTTATAAGGAATAACTACAATTTTCCATTGTTCACATTTAAAAATTTCTTATTTTGTTAGTTGAAACTTTTTTTATATTTTAACTAATTTCAAAAACGAGGAGGTTATGAATTCGACCTGTATGTATTTTTTGTTCACGCATAACTTTCGTAAATATGTACCGATTTTGACAATTGTTTTTTCGTTTAAAGCGTAAGACACCCGTGTGGTCAGTCCCATTCTAATTTCATCAAAATCTGCTGAATAGAACTATTTTTAGACTTTAAAGATCAAATTCCTTTTGAAGCAATCGACTAACTACAAGTTTTAATTTTCCATGCTTTTATTTTACTCGCACACAGATACATGATCATTTCAGATTGTGAAATCCTGATAGGGCAAGGCCTGGGATTCACATAAATTTTACGCCGTGAGCGAAACGAGATTGAGTATTATGAAAATTTACTTAGAGCAGTTAAAATTTCACACAAATGAAGGCTTCAGATTCACTATAAAAAATTGACTTTTTTGCTGCATCGTCACTCCCCCACTTTTATAGAATGTCTTTCTTTTGACCAATGAGAATACTTCATGATAGGCTGAAGTAAAAGCGGTGGAGTGACGATGCAGCAAAAGGGTAAAATTGTTTACAGTGTTGGTCACTATAGTTTCGCTAACAGCACAAATTCCACCTGGATCCTTGCCAAGTTCTCTTATTCCTCAAACCGGAAGTTCCACATCGATACCAACCGAACTGGAAGTAGGTATCGAAAAGGCGAAAATCCACCGTTAAAGTTTCTCGTGTTCTATATCCCTGTTCAAGACGATACCTGTTGCACTGTTAAAAATATCTTAAAAAATTATCTGATTTTATAAAGGCTATCTGTTTCCTGAATAACGAGAATGCTTCAGAAGCGCCTACGGAATGTTCTCATTGTTTTGAAAACAAATAGCCTTTAAAAACAGAAGTGATTTTTCACGATATTTTTAAAAGTGTGTGCTGAAGGCATAAATTGCGTTCCTATGTCAGTTCATAGTACGCGAAGTTTTAAAATGGAGGGCCAAAATCACAGTCAGGTGTGATCCAGCGACCTTATTGGACGTGTGGTATAGGTGAAAGTCACGAACGTGTTTCTCCATTTGAAAAAGAGTGAGGGGTAAAGTAATTTTGAAGTAATTGTTACCGTCTGTTCTTATTTACGATAAACCATCGAAATTAACTCAATTAAAGTATTTTGGTGACAGTATATAAAATAAGAGTTAAAAATAGACTATAAATAATAAACAGATAAGATATACATCAAAATTGCCGCTACGAATTTTTATTCGAAAAAAGGAGTAAGGCGACATTTCCCCTACCGCTAAGAGATTGTTCTCTGAAAAGGACGCGACTCAATGACCAATGAGGTGTTTGGATTTCACCGGACTGTGATTTTGGCCTTCCATTTTAAAATTTCGCTCATAGTACGGTACATTGCTATATGTAGACATACTGTCTTTAGATTCAGGTTCGGTTATCGGGTTGCATATTAGAATGATTTCAAATTTTCTTTAGATTGCTTTCCCCTATAGAAATGTGGCGTCATAGGGAAATACTTACTTGACGAATCTAGACAAAGCGATTATGCTTTTTTATTTTTTACCACGAAACATTTTTCGTTTCGTTTTTAACTGACTTAAAAAAAGAAGAATGTTATCAATCGGACTCGTATGTATTTTTTGGTCACGATCACGCATAATAACTTTCGTAAATATGCACCGATTTTGATAATTTAATTTTGGTTTGAAAAGGTAAAACTGCTGTTATACGAGAGGTCAAAAACGCTTCAAATTGACTATCCCCTGCCTTTGACGCCTGAGCCGGATCGAGGAAACGAAAGCCAACCAAATACTTAGAAATCTGATAATGTAAAAGCTTTTTCTCGAACAGCCAGTGAAATGCTTAGAAAACGAAAGAGTGGCAGAGAAACTAACGAGTCGCGAGCAGTTTTTGTTGCTTGAAATTTTTATGTGAAATAGCACTTTAAGACACACGTGTGGTCCCAATGCGGTTACTTTTCGAATTATCAGATCTTGTATGAACAAATTACCACGTCCAGAAAATTTAAAGATTCACAACAATACTAACCGGCCTTGTAAGATACTTTCGAAAAGCTGAGAAAAAAACCGTGACCAGCAAATTGAATACTTCAAATCCTGGCAATATGCCTCCATTAATAAATGTGCTGCAAAGAGCTATCATATGTCAATATATATAATAATGTAATTATGGTACGAATGGTACTAATATGGTATGAATTATGGTACGAATAACTAAAAAGTAGGAAATAAAATAAACTTTTTGGAAAAAAAGGCTTTAAAAAATGCGCTAAAATGAATTAAATAATTCTTTAAAATTCCCTAATGACGAATCGTTATCTAATAACCACACATCGGATATCATGTACCGCCATAAAAACAGTTAAAATTAATATATAGAATTTAGTATCAATCAAACAAAGGTTTTCGAGAAAGTATTTTTTACTAGAGATTTATTTACATGTTTTTGTCGTAATTTTTGAATATTAACATATAAAAAGTAACGAATTACTTTTTGCGGTTGGTGCCAAACTATCTCAAGTATAGAAAAAATGTTGATATATTATGCCTAGTACAATAAATAAAATTGTGATAATCATTATCAATTGTGATTATTTGCACCTACTTCAAAAGGTAATTCATTACTTTTTATAATGTATATATTCATAAATTTAATCAAAATATTTAAATTAATGTCTTGTAAAAGATATTCCCTCGAAAACTCATGTTTGATGACTATGATATCTGATGTGAGGTTATTGGATAACTAATTCGTCATTAGGAAATTTTGTAAGAATTATTTAATTCTTTTTAGTGCGTTTTAAAAAAATTGGTTACATATACATGTATCTATCTATCTATACATACATATGTATATGGGTGATTCTCAAAATAAGGGACAATTTATGTCTTTCGGCATACAAAAAAAAATTGAGATGTTTTATGTCATGTTTTTATATTTAGATATGTTTGTCTTAATATCATTCATTATTTGCACTCAAGAATTACTCATTTTTTAGTTAAAAACACCTTAAAATAACAGAATAAATGTTGAAAATGTCATTAGGATGGATGTCCACAGCAGCTGTGCCTTGTATATACTAACTAGCTTTTTCAAGAGTTAATTTCATGTTTATAAAATAAAACAAATATTATTCTTTTTTTAAATTAATCAAGGAGAGGATTTATCCAATTAATTTCTTTTTAAAAATAAAATTATAGTACATAAAAAAAGAATTAAAGTTTGTCCTCCATATTCTATTTTAAAAACAAGGTCATACTATAACAGCTGGTTATTAATCAAAATTTCATTTTCACTTATGACAATAGTTTGAAAATATAAAGTTTCTCCATGGCAACAAGTAGCCATTTTACCCCAGCCTGAAAATAGAAGCATGTATTGTATTTTAAGAATATAAGTTGAATATTAGGGGCGTACATCAATTGTATGTCATTAGAATGGATAATAATTTTCATGTTTATTTTATAATTAAAATTTTTATTTTACTTATTTGCATAGGACTTTTGTGTTTTAAAAAGCCGCAGAAAGGACTATTGCATTGTGATTATATTATGGCTCATAATCTTATTTAAATTTAAATTTGTCATTAGCATGGACAAATATCAGTGTCATTAGCATGGTTTTTCTGTCCATGCTAAAGGCTCCTATGTGCATAAATGTTTATATTGCTTATATTGCATTATTAATGCATATTGCATTATTAATGCAATTTATATGTAAAATTAACTTTATAAAAAGTTAATTTTACATATAAATTTAGGTATTACATTTACTATCCCTAAAATATGCATTAAATCTGTCAAAAAATCACTAAGACCACTTCTTACATTGTTAGTGTCAGAATGTTGCTCATGTAAACAAAGTTTGCTCTTTGGTAATATTTTTATTCTCCTTATATGTATATATGTAAAAATGGAAACTATTTGATGAAAAGGAAGGCTAATAAATATAGAAAAAAATATTTAAACAGGAAGAAAATAAAAATTTCTTAATTCCATGCAATTTGTTTTGTCATTAGCATGGCTCAAAAAATACTAATTATTTTTTTTTTTAAGTTAATTTTTAGATATTTAGCTCTGCTGACTACATGTAAAGTATACCTAATACTATATTAACAACACCTATTATTTTCAGAAATTTTGCTAACAGTAATTTTTTTAAGATTTCACTTTTGAAATTGTCCCCTATTTTGAGAATCACCCATATATATATATATATATATATATTGAAAAAGTTAATTTTTTTCTAAATAGGGTATTTTGAATTTTCAAAATAAGACAAACATTATAAACCAAAATGCGTGGAAATGTATAATATTATTATATCCAAATTTAAATTATATGAAATTTTTATGCGTTTCTATTATTTTCTAGTCCATTTTATAATAACAAATTTCCGGCTTTGTAAAAAATATTTTTAGCTAGCAAATTTCTAAAAAGGTAAATGTACTTTGTAATCAACCCCAAATTTTAATATAAATAATTCTAGCACACCAGGCAATTTATCACTTTGTGATGTTTAGGTCTTGAAAGTAAGAAAGTATATATTTTGGAAACACTGCTATCTCGTTACAGATATCTGATAAAATACTTTTAAGAATGTTGAAAAGAATTAAAAAATAAGAAATCAGTTTGCATCGTTCAAATAATTATCAATGTGCTCTAGGTTATTACTAAATATTAATTATGCTAAGTGCCCATAAAATTCGATAAGATGTTACTTGAATTTAAAATATTATCAGTTAATTCCTGAATGTTGTAAACTACAATAATTAAAATTATAAAAAAATATTTATATCATCATAAGAACGCATATGATTAATATGATTTTTGCTACCAATTTTATTATAACAGATAATAAATGTAAGCATTTTACTATACTTAATTGTGGACAATGTCATAAAAATAAACACTCGTAAATTAAGAAGTTTAAGCTTATCCTTACAGTGTTATTCGAAGATATTTATCGATTAAATTGCAGTAGACAATTATAAGAAGATATTGAAAATTATAAAATTATGAGTATTATATATATAAAACCCCTCCGTGTATAACAATTCCGGAGTCAACCTATCCACAAGAAAAAGAAACTCATTCACCAATGAAAACGTTTCATAGTCGTAATGGAGCGTTATCATTGGTCAGATTTACAGCGGGAGCTGTAAATGACGTCACTACATTTTACTTCGCTTTGAAATCTTTCCACGATTTCACAAAGTACACTGTTAAAAATTTGACTCATTTGCTGCAGCGGCACTCCACAGCTTTTATAGAATATCTCTTTTATGACCAATTAGAATGCTCCATGACACAGTAAAGTAACCGTTTTCTATAAAAGCGGTGGAGTGACGCTGTAGCAAATGGATCAAATTTTTTACAGTGTATATTTAATTAAAACTTTTTATTAAAGGGAAGCGAAGGTCCGTTTTAAATGCAATATTGTTAACATTTTTATATTCGGGTTGCTTTAATTTTCTTTTCTTTACAGCCGTGAATGACTCTTGAGAATTTCAAATCTATAAAAAACATTGTGAAAAGTTACCTCTGATTTTAAAGGCAATCTATTTTCTGACCAATGAAACCGTTCCATAGTCGTAATGGAGCGTTCTCAATGGTCAGATTTACAGTGGGGGCTGTAAATGACATCACTACATTTTACTTCGCTTTGAAATCTTTTCACGATTTCAAAAACACTGTTTAATTAAAACTTTTTATTTAAGCAAACCGCGGGTGCGTTTTAAATTTCATTATAATCCCCACCCCTATCAACCAGATAGTTTTGCTATAGTTTTAAATGCAGATTTCTGTTGAAATTTTCTTTCTTTCTCTTTTTTTTTTTCTTTTTCTTTTTCTTTTTTTTTTTTTTTTGTTAGATTTTTCCTTTTCCAAGTTTAATCGCTGTATTTATCAAAATTGTTTCAGCCTAAAGTGGCTATGATTGACCACAGTTGTTGTAATTTTTTATCATCCTTTAAAAATGCAAACACGTCATTTTAACGGGCTACCTTCTAGTTTTAAAATAAAATATTACGATGAATATCAATTAGATTAAAAAAATATTAATTTATAAAACAATTTTTTGGTTTTTATATAGTTATAAAAAGTACTCACACTAATTTTAAATTTTCTTGAATGAAGAAAACTTTTATCATGATAGTAGCATCCTTTATGCTAAAACTGTACATTTATAATATAGTGACGATAAATGTCGATGACAATCTATTCAGCGAATTTCATCAGTCTATTTGAGAATGCCATCATGTTTATGGTTGTAAGGAAAGTTATATCGCCATAACAATGCAACCGTTTACATATACACAAGCAAAAAATGATATAGGTTACTATTATCTTATTACGATTGGATTAAATATTTCATGTAACTGTATTTTTACTACTATCGCGTGTTACTAATATCTATGTGTTATTACTATTGTCTATGTGTTACTATTATCTTGTTATATTAACATAGTTGTGACAGAGAATATATTACTACAAAAATTGTTCTATTTCAATTCAATTAGCAGCGCTTACATGAAAATAAACTATGTGGATTTCAGGGTTTAACCTTACAGAAATATCCGTAATCACTTTTTGTATGTGAACAGATTAATAAAGTAAAGTGTGTTTCGAATTTTTAAGTACTATATTTAATAATTAATGTATAAAATGTATATTTTATAAAATAGATAAAAAGATAAATACATATTTGTGTTTAAAAAATATTTATTGTTTCTTTATTTATTGAACAACTTACATCTGACTTGTGTGCTCGACATGAAGACTGCTTGTAAGCCATCGTCAATATACAGGGACGAGATAGTACAAGGAAAGTTTACAACTCAAGAGATATACAATCAGGAGCTCCACACAAAGAGTGCGTGCAATGGAGCCAGTGGAATTCGAACCCACGGAAACCCTAAAAAAGGAAAAGTTATTTATTAGAGATTGACAGAAAATTAGATTTCTGTTTCGTTTTCGGGCCAAAATCAGTTTCGTCAAAAATGCTGCTGAGCGATCGGCCGAACCGAAAGTTAACCGAAACTCTCTGTATTTCAGAAATCTCGTTTCTTTCAATTATTTCGGAAATTTTCAAAATTCCTCTTTGATTTGAGCTGTATCGGCTCAAAAATGACACTCTTTATTTATTGCTATGTACATCACAATTTTAATTTAGAAGTCATGACTCACTCGAGACGTGCAGATTATAAATCAAATAATACATATAGATCTAAACTTTAAAGACGCTTTTCACGAACTTATTAAAAAATGCTGACTTAATAGTAATAGAAAAGTTTTAGTTTGAAACCGCTGTAGTGCTTCAAATATCCTTTAAGAAAATTCTAATGTAACAGATCATCATTTACAAAAATAATTTAAAAAATCCCTGTCAGAGTGGGCTATAGGCGGAGGTAGATTTCTAACAGTGCTCATTTCCTCAACAAAAAAGAAAATATGATTAGAGATTAATCCAGTTTAACAACTTTATTTAACCGCTTTTGAAAAAAAAATTCATTTTTTTTATAAGAATTGGTGTCACCTTAAGCGATTTTCGGCACAAATGCCCACTTTGACAGCATTTTTTGAAATATATTCTGATTTTATGGAAAATTTTAACAATAAGGCACATTATACAGTTCCTAAATAAGAGAAACTGTCAGTTGAATGCATTTGAGATTAAAATTGAATTTAAAAATCAGTCATAAAAAAGCAATTTTATTTGAATACTTCCTCAATTCTTCAATCTCGATCGAATCGGAGTATTTGGATCGAATTGCTCACTTTCACAGCTTTTTTAAAATACATTCTTCCTTTATCAAAAACTCGACCAATATGTATATTATATAGTTCCTAAATAACAAAAAACTGTCAATTCAATGCGTTTCAGAGCAAAATTAAATTTAAAAATGAGTCATAAAATAATCCATTTGTTATTTGAATACATTATCAATTCTTTAATCATGATCGCTTAGGGAAATTTTGTGCTAAGTGCCCAATGTGACAGCTTTTTAATTTTAGCCTTTATCCAAAAAACTGACCAATACGACACATTATACAGTTCCAAAATAACAGAACCTGTCAATTGGATGCGTTTGAGAGCAAAACTGAATTTAAAAATGAGTCAGAAAAACGCAATCACTATCGCTTCGGGAAATTTTTTTCAAAGTACCCATTTTGGCAACCTTTTTTGAAATATATTCTGCTTCTATCAAATAACTGGCCAATCCGTCACATTATACTGTTCCTAAATAAGAGGACCTGTTAATTGGATGCGTTTGAGGACAAAAATGGATTTAAAAATGAGTCGGAAAAAGCAATTTGTTATTTGAATGCTTCCTCAATTTTTCAATCACAATCACTTCGGAAAATTCTGTTCAAAATACCATTTGGCAGCCTTTTGTGAAATATATTCTGCCTTTATCAAAACATTGGCAATACGTCACATTATATAGTTTCTAAATAAGAGAATCTGTCATTTGGTTGCGTTTAAAATCAAAAATGAATTTAAAAATGAGTCAGAGTATAAGCACTTTGGATTTGAGTTTTTCTCTCTAACTCCTATTTTTATTTAATTTATTTCTGCTATAAGAATTGGTCCTATGAAAAACTTGTTAATGTAAAATTTTTAGATATTATTTAGAAGATGTAAAATAAATTTAATTAGATTTGTTAGCTTAAGAATTGACGAAGTTATGGATTTTTTTCTTTTTCCATCTCTCTTTTTCTTTCAATTTTAATTTTTTTTATCGGTAAAATCTGGTCCTATCAAAAAATTGCAAATACAACAGTTTTGGATAATTTTGAGAGCATTTATAAAAAATTTAGTTGGATTTGATACATTGAGAATTGACAGAGTTATTATTTTTTTCGGAAAAAGTATTTCATAATTTATCCGGTCTTTTTCGCCCCTTGAGCCCATTTTTAATTTTATCAAAAATCTGTCATGCATAATTTTTTGGCTCATTTTTTAGAAGTAACATAAACTTTAAACTGTATCGATATCTGTTTTAATCAAGAAGTTATGGAGTTTTCTCGGTTTTCACAAAAACCCTCCCTATATCCACCCCCTTGGGCCGATTTTGGCAGTTGCTCTGCGTGATTACTCTCAAAGGGGGTCTCAACCCCTTTTCAGGTAATTTCTCATGAGAGTAATCAGAATTTTCATTAAAAAGTACAAAATGATTAAGATTAGTCAAACGGACCAAAATTCGTATATCTTCAAACATTTAGGGAGTGCGGTCGTCGTTCTCCTCTCTTCTTTCAGTACCCCTTCTACCCATGCTAAAAACAAACTATATCATTAAAAATAATGATTAAAATTTCTTTATAACAGTTTTTTATTAACCCCTTTGCGACGGGAGCCTTTTACGAAATTTTTAATGCTCTGTCACCAGTTTTTAAAAACAGAAATTTGTGACTTATTAAATCGAGAAAATGCTCCGATTAAATAAGGCAAAATTTACAGTATAATTTTACTGGTGGCGATAAACACGGATCCTTAAGCCTATATGCGGCACGTATACGTGTCGCTCGTCCCCAAGGGGTTAACGTTTTCATGGTAATGTGGAGGATTAAAAACATTAATTATGACCAATTTCTGGCATTTCCTTTGGATATCTTATGAGGTACGAATAAAAGCAAAGTAAAATTTTGCACAGAAATACTCATGTCAACTAAACTTTCATTTTTTTCTATTGATATCCTGCTACTTTTTTTAGTTGCAACCATATTTTTGTTATATCTTGTATACAGAAGTGGGTAGGAAATTTATGCCTAATTACAGTATGTATAAAGTTTAATGCTCCCCACTGCCTCATTATTCATTGTTCACACAAAAAATTCGACAAATAGACATTTTTTTCTTTTTTTTTTGGGGGGGGGGGGGGGCTCCACAAATTATGCTTACCCTGGGTTCCGCCACAGCCAAAAACGGGACTTGAAGATACACCATTATTTTCTTATCTTCTTCAAAAATACGTTAACTAAAAATTACAAAATATTGTAAGTGCATTTTATACCTTTCTACAAAATTGTAGTCTGATAAATATATCTAAATCGTACGCAGAAGTAATTTTCTATATATAGGAAAATATTTCAGTTATTTTGACAAATAAAATTCCCGATTACTTAAGCCCTTTATGTCGTTTTCTGCTTAGTGTTATACAAAACACAATTTTCTCGTAAGCATCATTCTCATGTCTAATAATCTACAAAAACTGTCTGTTTTTCTTATTTGCCTATACGTTTTAGGGTGAAAATAATCCGCTCAAGGTATCATAAAGATATAACGTATACAATAAATATATTCCTTTTGCACATTAAGCGAGAAAAGATTAAGTAGGATTAGTATGTTATTTATTCTGAACTTCTTGGGAAATTTTTTTATGAAAAATCACTGACACTGATAAGTTTAGATTGTTTTTTTTTATACATTTCTATTAATAATTAATTACTTTTGATTTCACTAATTTTATTTTATAAATAAAAATAAATTCGTAAAATAAAACTGAACTGTCTGGATGTTGTGTATATATATTTTGGTGAATCCAATTATATTTATACAACCTATATATACACGAATGTCCATGTAAATAAACGGTCAAGTGTGAGTATTATTCGCACGAAAGGATTCCGAACAATAAATATATGAATTAATAATGTATAGAGTTTTATATTATTAAAAAAATATTTTCTAAAAAAATAATCAGACTTTTAAAAAAAGTATAAAATCTAGGGTTGGGTATGTCTGTATATGCAAGAAAAGAACGAATGTTTTATAGCGAGATTTCAAAGAGATATAAACTAAATAATACCAGATATTGCTATTCTGTATAACGCTATTTTAATCTTATTTTAATCCAGTTTTTGTTTTTTTATGGATTTAATCCGGTACTGACATTAAAAGTAATGATTTTTTAAACTTCATTTAGTATTTCATAAAACTAATTCCAACCTAATAATAAACTTTTGTTTTTGCAATTTAGTTAAAATAAAATCTTTGTTTCAAGTTTAACCTCTTCAGACCTGACACATTTTAAGCCATCGCAAAAATTATTTAACACTTTGTTCCATCTATTTATACGTATAGAAACATATTTTGTAATAAAAAGTAAAATAATTATCATTAGTTTATATTTACTAGCAGGTACACATATGCGCACCTCGGGTTCGTACTGCAAAAAAACACTTCATTTTTCAAAAATTTATTTAAACGAGAAATTTGGTGGACAACTGATACATATAAGCTTATTTTACGTGCTATTTTGAAAAAAAAAATATTTTTTAATATAGAGAGATATATATTGCATTTTGTATAAATAACCCTTATTCTTGAATTGCAGCCTTCATACTTACTTTTGAAGCAAAAGTATTATTTGTTGAACGAGGAAACTGTACAATTTTATCATATCTAATATAGTAAATTGGCTTATAAATACCCTTACGCTGTTTTGCTGTGGTTTATTTGCGGAATCGTCTTCAAAATCGTTTTCAGATGAATAAATTTTGCGTGGTCTCTATTGTCGTCGTTCTTCACTTACTTTGCTCTTATATTTCACCAATACTTATGCAATCTTTAAAAATACCGCAGGAGAGACAATCTGTCTTTTCGAGGAACTTCACCTGTTTTGCAATTTTTGATATACATTATCCAACAATTGGAAATAACCAAATCTATAAAATGTATAAAAACTCATGTTGACTACTTTTTTTGTGTGAATAGAACAACGGTAGTAAGCTAAACACTTATCTTTTAAATCTGCACCACCCACACACGTTTTGTATTCACAATTGCAGGTTGTGTTACATTAATTTTACAATTTTGATCTTTAGACCACCTAACACAACTCCTCTCGGGATTGATATCGATGCCAGTCGAAAGCAAAGTTACATATTTGCTATCTTTCAGTATCTTTTAGTATACACATATCCTTTCCTTCCCTTAGTCTCTCATCCCATTCTCCGCGTTACAAATCTCGATCATTGATTTTTTTTATCTGCTCCTCCAAGTCTTTTGTTCATGATCATTCCAGTTTGGTAGATATTGTTCCTCAATAAAAAGTCGACACATTTTACACTAGTAAAAAAAAAACCTGTCCCAGTAAATCACCCGTGTGTTGTCTTTTGGTATAAATTTAAAAAACAATTTCACAATGCCTCCACCTAGACCTAATCATAATTATTTTGAATCATCAGCTAGTACAAATACTTTACCATGATATATTTGGCAGTTAAGGGCATAGTCATCCCTGGCGGATAAAATAAAGTTTTTTAATCTCAACGGATTAGGTTTTAACGGCACATAATGTCTAGATCCACAACGTCCAGAAAAATGGGATCTAGTGATCTCTGTTCATCTAGTGATAAAGGTTTTGGCTTGGGCAGGGACAAACATTTAATTCTTACTGCATTCAAGATTAGATTTATTTTCCATAATTTGTCTGTGCTTAAAGATCATTTGATTTATCTGCAAAATGAAGAAATTTTCTAATCTCAAAAAATCGATCACGTGACATAGTAGCTGCAATTCTAAGTACTGATAAGTCTTTTTGCCAGTAGAAGCTTGCTTGGAGGTATTTTAAAGTTCTCATATGTATTTGTACGCTTGCAACTTTTATAATTTCATATTCAGATGCATTTATTGAGCGACGGTTTCGTGTTTGAACGGAATATAACGGAAATGGAGTTATTTGAACGGAAATGATTTCCTATGAAACTTTTTCCCAAAAATCTTCATTTAACTAATCTAGAAATGATTCAAAAGGATTTACGATGCTGGAAAATCTGCTTTTAGATAATCCTCATCAATCAATGATCCTCAGAATACTATTAGAAGAAAAAAAAAGATTAAATAAATGTTTGCGAAAAGATAAAGCTTTATTCTCAGCATTATTATTCTACTGTGCTGTAACACAAGTTTTAAAAACTTACTTATTTTCAGCTTTCCATAACAAAGACCTTTTAGGTTAAACTTTATTGTTACATGGATTTGGGATACATACTGAAGTAATATCCTCAATGGTTAGATCTGTGTCACCTAAATTTTCATTGCCAGAAGACTCACCATCACCATTGTCCTCATCAGTTTATTTACTCTTATAAAGATACAATAATTACGATTTTTAAAAAATAATATTTAATTTAAAACATCAACAAAATGAATTCTTATTTATAATTAAGTATAATATTTTAATAATTCCACAACTTTAGCACAGCACTAATTAGATATCATTCAGTACAATTTTTTTGTGTGAGATGACTTCTTTCCAAAAACACAGAATTGAAACCGGAGGTGCACATATGTGTACCTTACAAATTACATCTAATTTAAGTAGGTATTATTATCCAGCTAAAAAATTTAAATGATTTATGCAATACTGAAGAGTTTATAAGCATTCTTAAAATTTATTATGAATAAATATTAATTTTCTAATTATAAAAATGTGCTTACATTTTCGAAATTTTACATTTTTCACTATTGCTCGTTTTTTTCCTCCAAAATCATATGAATTAAGACTGCTAGCGCCATTTCTTGCTGAAACTAGAAAAGACTAACGTACACAAATAACATCCTCTCGTCTCAATAAAAAAATTTCAAATATTAAGTGAGATACGCATTTGAAATCAGAGGTACACAAATGTGCACCTCGGGTCTGAAGAGGTTAAGCTTGGCATCGTGCTAAGCGTGAATAAAGAGTTTGTAGCAAACTTGCAATGCCACCATGGCCCGTGCCACATTTTTTCTGATAGGTTTTAACCAAGACAGGCCAGAATTTTAGTAAGATTTATAAAAATATTTTACGCCAGAATTTTGATTTAAAATAGTTTAATTATTTTACTTAACGTTTTTCTTCTTTGTATCGTTTAAACTTTTTATAATAAAATTTCTGGTTTGAACCGAAATATATTCATATGAAATCAATAAAAATGTCTGTTCACGCCCATTCTAGTATTAACCTCTTCGCTACTGGCGATTATTACAGTATTTTTAATTATTACTGAATTATTTCTTCTCTCGTTTGACTTCTGAGCGAGATTTTTATTTTATTTTCATTAGCTCGAATCTTAGAATTCGAAACATATTATTCTTATATCGAAATTTCATTTATATTTGAGTATCATTAATAAAATGGGACAAAACTGATGTACCCATTTGGGTACTCAGGGACTGAAGAGGTTAAATAACTTTAGAAACACGAGATATGCATTGGGATATTCACTCAATAGAAACTAGTCGTGAATGCCGTAGTATTTATCTTGTTAACTCATTAACGTCCAGTGACATATTTTCAGATCACAAGACTTGGTAGCACGAAAGCGTCTTTCACACCAGTAAATATGAACGTAAATATATACTGTTTTTAACAACACAAATTTTTTGGTAAAATAACATAAAACATACACTTATTTTATAAGTGTTGGTAAATCTAAAATTTAAATTTTAACGAAGAAAATACATTGCTCAAAACAATTAAAGGATATTGCAGTTTTAGGTGGATTTTGTATCTGGGAAACTTTTTAGCTGATTAATACATGGTTGACAGACATATTAGGTTATACGAGAATAAATTACACATGTTTGGCAGAAAAAAATGCATTTTATTGCGCATCTGTGTACAAAAGGAAAAACACAATTTGTGCATATGAGAAAAAAAGAATAAGAAAAGGTGTTTTCTTCAAAGAAAATCATTTTCAGTAGGGGGTACGGTTTCCACGGGCGACCAGCAACGTTGAACACATTTGAGGCATGGACTCAATGAGGCTATTAATGACGAGTTGGGGTATTCTGCCTCACTCTTCCAGAAGAACTTTTTTCAGTTCTTGGAGAGTTTGTGGGGGTTGTTGGCGGCCAGAAACTCATCTTCCTAGAGCGTCCCAAACGTGCTCGATTGGATTCATGTTTGGAGAACACGCTGGCCATTCCATTCCATCGATTTCTTCCTCGAAAAGGAAATCCTCCACCAGATTTGCACGATGTGGCCTGCAGTTATCGTCCATTAAAATGAAGTTATCTCCGATTGCTGCAGCGTAAGGGACTACAATAGGTCTGAGGATCTCATCCCGATATCGGCGACCAGTCAGAGCTCCATCTCGAATGATATAGAGGTCATTGCGCCCGTCAATGGAGATGCCACCATACACCAACACTCCTCCACCGCCAAATCTGAACTTTCGTGCACGAACGCAGGATTATTCCTACTGCCGCGGTCCCTCCAGATGAAAATACGCCTATTATCCGGATGCACAGAAAAACGGGACTCGTCAGAAAACAGAGTATTACTCCATTCATTTCTCCTCCAGTTGACATGCTCGGTTGCCCACTCCCTGCGGTCGCGACGATTCCTTGATGTTAATCTAACTCATACCATCGGTCGGCGAGCATACAGACCTACAGCATGGAGCCGGTTTCGGACAGTCTGAGTTGAAATCGTGGTGCCTGTAGCCGAGTGAAGGTGTTGTTGGAGAAGTATAGCGTTCATGTTTCGGTGTCTCCGAGCTGTTAACGCTAAATACCGATCTTCATTGGGCGTTGTTGCCCGTCTACGACCTTGCCCTGGTCTTCGGCCTGCACATCCACTCTCCAAAAAACGGTTCCAGATCCCGGAAATGACACTTTGTGACACTCCAATGGCTTGCGCTACTTCGGCTTGAGTTTGGCCCCCTTCTAACCTACCAACTATTCTCCAAGATTCTGAATCTGTCAAATGACTTCGCTGAGACATCGTACTCATCGAAACAAAGCAATCACTGAATGCCGATCATCATTGTCTTCATTCTCTTTTATCCTGTTGAAAGTCAAATTTCATTCGCTGCCGCTGAAGCGACGTTTTTGACGTCGAACTCAAAATTTGCATACTCCACAGTTTGAAAGCCAGAAAAATTTGCATTTGTGATTCTCTTCTTCTATTTTCGGCAAAAAAAAATTCGTTTATATCTTTATTTTATATAAAACTTCAAATATCCTTTAATTGTTTTGAGCAGTGTAGTTTAGACATTAATGAATTAATTCTTAGTTTGTTTTTAAATATTCGCGTTTTTTGCTTTTGTACAGCTATTTGGCATTAAATTACAAAAGTGTATGTTTAAACGTTTTTATCTATTTGTTAAAAAAAACCTATGTATATACAGGGTGTCCCAAAAGGTCGTTTACAAATTTAACATGCTGGTCTGTCATATCATGATGAAAAATATTAAATGGGAAACTAAGGGCCCCAAACGTCTTCCAAAGGAGATATGCGCCATTAAAGTTTAGGGTCCAAAAATTCAAATGATTATAAAAAACAGAAAAATTAGTCGATTCGTTTGCGGTTTTCACTAAAACTATCCTTTATGTCAGTATTTTCTTGAAAATAAATTATAAAGATAAATTTCAAGAAATGTCGATAGAGGGCGCTTTAGACTTTGGAGTAACGATAAACTGTTTTTACCATTATTTTTTGCATCTCATTAAATTTTTTTGGAAGCTTAGACATAAACTTAAATTTTGAGCTCAAAATCTAAATCGTTGGAAGTGGTTAAGTAGCTCAAACTGAATTGCGGGGGGATGTTCAAATTTCAAATGATTATAAAAAATTGAAAAATTGGTCAATTGATTTGCGATTTTCACTAAAATTATTCTTTATGTCAGTATTACCTTGAAAATAATTTATAAAGATAGAATTCAAAAAATGCCGATAGAGGGCTCTTTAGATTTTGGAGTAACGTACAACTATTTTTCTCCGTTATTTCTTGCATCTCATAAAATTTTTTTGGAAGCTTAGACATAAACTTAAATTTTGAGATAAAAATCTGAATCGTCGAGAGTGGTTAAGTAGCGCAAACTGAGCTGTGTTCAATGGGGTTGGGGAGGTTCAAATTTCAAATGTTTATAAAAAACGGAAAAATTGGTCGGTCTTCGCTAAAACTACTCTTTATATCAACATTTTCTTGAAAATAAATTTTACAGATATCTTTCAAAAAATTCCGTCAGAGGGCGTCTTAAACTTTATAGTAACCAACAACTATTTTTAACCGTTATTTTTTGTATCTAATAAAATGCTTGTAAAAGTTCAAACTTAAATTTTGTGCTCAAAATCTGCATCGTTGTCAGTAATTAAGCGGCCAAAATTGAACTGCGTTCGAGGGGTGGGGAAGGTAACAATTCAACTCCTGAACACAGTTCAGTTTGCGCTTCTTAATCCCACCTATCGATTTAGATTTTGAACACAAAATTTAAGTCTAAACATTTGAAAGCATTTAATTAGATTAAAAAAAGGGTTAAAAATAATTGTTGGTTATTCTAAAGTTTAAGGCGCCCTCTAACGGTTTTTTTTTAAATTTATCTTTAAAATTTATTTTCAAGGAAATATTGACATAAAGAATAATTTTAGCGACAAAAGGACCAATTTTTCCGTTTTTTATAATCATTTGAAATTTGAACCTCCCCACCCCCATTGAACACAGTTCAGTTTGCGCTACTTTACCAGTCCCAACGATTCAGATTTTCATCTCAAAATTTAAGTTTATGTCTAAGCTTCTAAAAAAAATTCATGACATGCAAAAAAAAGGAAAAAAATAGTTGTACGTTACTCCAAGATCTAAAGCGCCCTCTATCGGCATTTTTTAAATTTTATCTTTATAAATTATTTTTGAGATAATACTGACATAAAGAATAATTTTAGTGAAAATCGCAAATCAATTGACCAATTTTTCCGTTTTTTATAATCATTTGAAATTTGAACCTCCCCCCCGCAATTCAGTTTGCGCTACTTAACCACTTCCAATCATTTAGATTTTGAGCTCAAAATTTAAGTTTATGTCTAAGCTTCTAAAAAAGTTTAATGAGATGCAAAAAATAATGGTAAAAACTAGTTTATCGTTACTCCAAAGTCTAAAGCGCCCTCTATCGACATTTTTTGAAATTTATCTTTATAATTTATTTTCAAGAAAATACTGGCATAAAGAATAATTTTAGTGAAAACCGCAAACGAATCGACCAATTTTTCTGTTTTTGATAATCATTTGATTTGGACCCTAAACTTTAATGGCGCATATCTCCTTTGAAAGACGTTTGGGACCCTTAGTTTCCTGTTTAATATTGTTCATCATGATATGACAGACCAGCATATTAAGTTTGTAAACGACCTTTTGGGACACCCTGTAGAGTACGCTGCCCCTGTCATTATGTAATGTTGAAACCGTCCATATCTTTAACGATTATCTCGCCTAATTTCCAACGATTTTTTTCAAAAATCATTATCAACAATGATTTTAAAATTCTGTTACAATAGATACCTCTAGCACTCCTCAACAGCTTTGCTTAATGCCAGTATATCAAAATTTGTGTGTAACGGGAAAATGCTCTTTTCTTAAAAACTATGCTCCACTGAATAATCGCTGTAAATTTCCTGCAAAGTTTAAATAATGTCTACTACCTCTATTTTTTTCATAATTTTAATTTCAGTAGATTGAGAAATAGATAAGGGAGATTATACTTCTGCTCTACATTTCCGATGGTATTTCTTAAAATAGAAAGCCTAAAATTAAAAGACTTGTGTTTTTGAGCTAAGCATTAGAAAGGCTTTACCAGATACCCCACACGAAAAACAAAGAATTTTTTTTCAAGTAATTTAATTAGCATATATACATATATGTATTATCTTTATATATATATATGTTTGTGAATGTTAAAAAATCTGTAAATTTGTGGGTCATTAGACTTTATTACTTCCCCCAATTTGAACTTTCCATGTTCTATAGTAAAATAAACGTATGTTCGAGTAAAATAGCTGTGACAGACAGACACAGAATGGTTCCGTTTTCACTTTTTAAGTACGAAACCCCAAAATTGTGGTAGATTATGCGAGTGTTTAATAAAATCTGCAAAATTCTATGTCCAATTATGTATATTACTACACTGTAAAAAATTTTGGTCTCGAATCACGGTGTTTATACCGTCAACTTTGTGACACTTCCTTTTACCGTAATTTTACTGGACGGTATATATACCGTAAAATATTTAAAGTACATGTACCGTAATTTAACTGAACATAAATTTAAATATTTTTTAGTATATGTACCGTAAAATGTTTAAAGTATATGTACCGTAATTTAACTGGACGGTATATGCACCGTAAAATATTTAATGTATATGTACCGTAAAAAATATTCTTACAGCATATATACCGTACATTAAATTTACAGCATAAATACCGTAAATTAAATGTACGGTATATATACCGTAAAAATATTTATACACCATATATACCGTATTTTAAATATACAGTATATATACCGTAAATTAGATAAATGGTATATATACCGTAAATTAAACATACGGTATATGTACCGTTAATTAAGTATATGGTATATATACCGCAAAAATTATTTATGCTGCATATATACCGTAAATTAAATGTATGTTATATGTACCGTAAAGGCATTTGTAATTGGTATATATGCCGTAAATTAAATATACAGGGTGGTCATAAAAAAACTTTACCGATATATGGAGATCTAGCGGCCAGTCCGCTCAACCGATCGAGGTGAAATTTCAGATATAGCTATTCAGAGGTATGAGCTCGAGATTCTGTGAAAGGCAACAAAATGGCGCTCACGGTTACGGTTATAGTTACAGAAACTAGAAAATTTCCAATGGCAACACCCATTTTTTCATCCTTAAATGCTCAGCGCATGCGAAAACCCTAAAGAGCGTTGGAAGCGTACGTGTATCGCAAGAAACGGACACGTTATGCACGCACAAAAAACTGTTCTGCGAATCCTCCCCCCCATAGAAAAAACTCGATTGAGGCGCAAGGAGGAAATTTGCATATGACACAGAGTCAGTACACTAATCTATGATTACAATACAGATCCTAGAAATTAAAACTTTTATTTTGATTACACATTTTCCACATGGGTGCCATCTCCATTAATTGCCTGTGATGACACCCATACGTGGAAAATGTGTAATCAAAATAAAAGTTTTAGTTTCTCCGATCTGTATTGTAGTCAGAAATTAGTTTACTGACTCTGTGTCATATGCAAATTTCCTCCTTGCACCCCAATCGAGTTTTTTTATGGGGAGGGGGGGGGAGGATTCGCAGAATGGTTTTTTGTGCGTGCATAACATGTCCGTTTCTTGCGATACACGTACGGTTCCAAAGCTCTTTAGGATTTTCGCATGCGCTGAGCATTTTGCGATGAAAAAAATGGGTGTTGCCATTGGAAATTTTCGAGTTTCTGTAACTATAACCGTAACCGTGAGCGCCATTTTGTTGTCGTTCACAGAATCTCGAGCTCATACCTCTGAATAGCTATATGTGAAATTTCATTTCGATCGGTTGAGCGGACTGGCCGCTAGAGCTCCGTATATCGGCAAAGTTTTTTTATGACCACCGTGTATGTTATGTATAACGTAAAAATACAGGATGTCCCAAAAAACCTCCCACATTTGACAGGATAAAAACCAAAAAGGATTGCAGAGAGAAACTTGTTTGTTCAAAAATATGCAATAAGCATGACAAAAGTTTAAAAAGGCTATCTCTTTCAAATTATATCTGGTAAGTATTCTCCATTGGGAATAATACACAATTCAACAAGATGTATGAAATCTACCCCCAATGATGTAACTCTTGTGGAATAGCTGCTACTTTCACACGAATTACTTACACACTTGCGGTTAGAAAGAGTGTAGATCTTATGTCTGAAGAGCAATTCAAGCACACTGTTAAAACTAATGGTGACACATTGCACCTTTTAGGGGTGAAAAGCTTGTCTCACTGGTGACACCCCTAGAGGAGCTAAAATGGCACCCTTAACTAGGGTGAAAGGATGGCACCCCTAAACCAGGGTGTTTCAGGGGGTGAAAGGACGGCACCTCAGGGAAGAATAATGGCACCCCTTATCCACAGTGTTCAATAGGGTGAAAAGATGGCACCACATGGGAGAATAATGGCACCCCTTATCCAGGGTGCCCCAGGAGGTGAAAGGATGGCATCTCAGGGGAGAGTAATGGCACCCCTAAACCAGGGTGTCCCAGGGGGTGAAAGGATGGCGCCTCAGGGAAGAGTAATGACACCCCTTATCCAGGGTGTCCCAGAGGGTGAAAGGATGTCATCTGAGGGGAGAGTAATGGTATCCCTCATCCAGGTTACCTTAAGGGGTGCAAGAATGGCATCTCAGGGGAGAATAATGATACCACTTATCCAGCGTGCCCCAGAGGGTGAACGGATGACACACATAATCCAGTGTGCCCTGTGGCATCCTACAAGAAATATCACTCACAATCTATGGCCCACAGTTGCAATCCCCCTCCCCCACCCCCCTTGTCAAGAAATTGTATTGGTTTGAATCATGAAATACAAAGTGTTTACCCATTTTTAAATTGAAGTCTGCAGAGAAAATTATCATGATCAGTCAATATTTTGAGTCTTTTTTTTTTTCTTTTAGATTGATGGGATATTATATTTTTAAACTCATTATCAGGTGTCCAAAGAAAAATTGTAGCATGTTTTTGTAACTCAGAGAGGGATAATATGAACTACAAAAATAATCATAGAAAGGCAGAGAATTCAAATTGTACTTTCATTTACATGGAGATTATTTTAAGAAAAATTCAAAATTTTAACTTTTATACAGTCTTTGCATTTCAAAATCACCAATCATAAGTCATCACTATTGCATTGTTAGTCATACCCAAAAGGTTTTGTTAGCATAAATCGCAAAATTTACACAACCCCTACACTTATTTTCTGCCTCTAAAATCACTGAGTTAGAGTCAAATATTGTGACTTTGTCATGCAATTTCAAGTCCGATTTTCAATTTTATGTTTTGAATTTCTTGTAAAGTGAAATAAATCATGATTTTTGACTGACTCTAACTCAGATGTTTGGATCAAACTTTTTGGGTATGTTTAAGAAAAGGCCAGTAACAATTTTTGTGATTGGGGATTTTTAGATGCAGGAACATTATAAAAATTTTATGTTTTTTGACTCCAAAATAAGAGAAAGTACAAGTTATATCAGTTCGTTCAATATCTATCTTCATATGAATATCTTTATAATTTTCTTATAGTTTCAGAAGTAATCCGTAACCATCTTTTTTGACGCATAGTATATTGCTGGACATGTATTTTCATTATTTTATATACAGGGCAACTGAAAATTATGGGGACACAGAAAAATGCTATATCCTGTAAAATATATGCCATATTTTAATAAAAAAAAAATAAAAGAAATAACAATATTTCAACAAATTGTTCACTGGCTTGATATTTGTTTTTTACACAAGTTTGAAAACGAAAGATCACAGAATTGACAGTCCGCTGCAGATAATTCTGATTTAAATCATTCTATGCCTTGATAATTTCGCATCACATACAATGCAAACTGGGGATTTTCTATTTCTAACTTTTCTACAGAAGTCAAGTGAGTTAAGATCTGATTGTTCGAAGGCAATACACCTGTTATTAAATATCCACACAGATGGGTGTTGAAGTTCAATGTTGTTTTTGCTCCATGTGAAGGCCCCAATACTGCTGGAAGTTCCATTAAAATTATTTTGCTTCCATGAGGCCAACACTTCGTTGAACATATTAGTTGCTGATCATTTTGACGGTTGTGAACTTTTCGGAGGATTAAGATTTTCATATAATAGAAGAAATGCTACAAATTTTAAAATAAGCATTTTTCAGATTTTAGTTGTGAAATATCAATGTCAAACAACGCACCAATATTTTTTCAGCTATCCTGCTGTATCTAATTAAAAAAATGTAAAACACAAATTAGAAAAGAATATGTAATAAATGCTGTGTAACTCTTAAATTAGTAAGAATATTTCATATTCTTTAAAATTCTTACAGAAAGTTAGCCATCAAGCTATGAAATGAATTATAGAAAATAAGTTCATTTTATAGTTGTGGTAAAATAATAGATGAAATTGAGTAAAAAAAAAAATCATTTTTACATTATATGTATACTTACCTTTATAGTGAACTTATGCAAATCCATATTTTATAGCATATATCCATACAGGATTGGAAATTAAGAACTGTAGGTAAGGTGTCAAAATAATGCCTACAAATTTTTTTCGATGTGCCAACTGCATTTCATATTTTCTTATTTCTTTTCACAACCATGTTAATAGTAATAATATTGCATTGCATATTTAATTTTAATGTATTGAAGGGAAGTGGAGAGGAAACTTTATATATTAAACACTTTTTCTTACTAAACAAAATAAAAACTGACTTTGCATAAGTATGAAACCTGATTAAACTACAATATTTGGATTCTGGAAAAACTTATTATTTTTATAAAGCTAATATGCATACAAAACAGATAATCAAGTAAATATGTCCACAGAAAGAAAATATGAGCTTTAGATATAACTAGGGATAAGCTAATTTTTAAAAAATCTGAGACTAACAGTACATCAGAAAATAAAAAGTTAGCAAATAAATGAATCTTTGATTGTCAATTATGGTGTGGCATTTAAAACATTTCCAAATCACACATATTTTTTTTGTTTGTTTGAGGAAAGGAGTACAAAAATTTTAAAACAATTTTAATACAGTTTCTTATTTTAGGAACATATAAGGATGCAGAAATATCTCATAATAAAAGAAAATCTTGTTTACAGGGGTGTAATATCCAAGGACCAGTTTTATCAGTCATTGGTTAAAGTGAAGTTAACTTAGAGGTTATTGACAGGTTCAAAATTCTTAAGACACGTGCTGATGTCATGGTTCAGAGGGGGGGGGGGTGTATGCTAAAATACAAATGAAAGCATTTGCTAAACAAAAATTAAAGAAAGCTAGCTATCAAGATTTGACGACTAGGAATAATTTTTCTATAATTTAGTTTCATTTGACGACTAACGACTGCTGATTTCTAGTCCTGTATCCACATCAAAACACTTTCTGCGAAATTGTTTTATGTTTTGACTTATTGCATCTGAAATTTTAATCCAAAGAGTATTTATAATGAAAGGAATAAAACACTGAATTAAAAAAACAACCTTTTAGTTCAAATAATCTTTTTATTGTAAACACCAAGAATGTATTAATTATTATTAAACAAAGATGTGACACTATGTGGAACTGATGCCACTAAGAAAGTTTTGAAGACATAAGTATCTAATAAAAATTATAAAAATTCAAATTGGCTTTTGCTATATTTAACGTTAAACAACCAAAATAATGCATGCCACAAAGTAACTAAGCTTATAAAATTATCAGTTTTTGTAATTAACTGTTTATATAAAATTAATACATAGCATGAGTAATTTAACAAGTTGCTTGAGTTGTGGAGCACAATAAAAGGTTAAAACACAGAAATTTCTGCATCTTCTTCATGATAAAGAGTCGGAAACTTTTCTTGTATCAAACATGGTGATGTAAGTACTGTAAATGTAAGTTCACTATCTGTAATAATAATAATAACACATTAAGGAAAACACATAACAAGACAGTCTAATTAAAATGTATCATCAAAGTACAGCAAAAATGGTAGATGAATAAAAAAAGAATAAATACAATTTAAATAAAATTTAAATTATAGCTCACAAGGCTATCAAAGCCTGGCAGCTAATGTGCCCGCAGGTTCTGTATGTAACGTGATAACTCTTTATATAAATATCAGATTTGGTTCAAATTTTATATGTAGGTTCACTTTGATAAGGTTCTTCACTGATTAGCATTGGAGGTTCATTGGTTAAATATGAAGGGGGGAGAAGAGAGTGCTACCCCCCTTAATTTATATAAATATGCAGAAATCATGCAGAATTATCAAATTTATTTCAAATTTTGTTAATAGGTTCACTCTGATAAGGCACTTCCCTGATTAGTTTTAGGGGCTCATTCGTTAAGTATAAAGAGGGTTGGTAGTTAATCCACTGTCCAATAACTTACAGTTGATTTCTTTTATTTTTGGAAGGGTATTATTCTGTGAAATAAGAGTATAATATACAGTTGTATGTATAGCCTGCGAGCTCAATGCCACCAGTTTAACTGGGCACTTTCCTCTTTATTGCCTATTTTCGGACAGCACGGGAAAATTACTTGAGTAACTCATACTTGTCATTCAGTTATTCTTTTCCTGTGTAATCATTAAGAGTTACAAACTATTTACATTATTAACCATATTTACAAAACATACTTTGCAACAAAGTGTCTATTCCAGATTAGCAACAAATTTCCCTAACATGTCCAGGTATCCCATAGCAGTAATAATAATAAAAAAATAAGGAATTTTATTCAAATTTATTAGTACGCCCCTATTATGTATCCTATATTGGCACTAATCAATGAATATATGGGCACAACCCCTCGTGTTTTCCCTTCATTTTGGGAATAACGAATTTTCAACGTATTCTATTGACAATTATTTTCAAAATTTTCAAGATGTGATTTTGCGACTTTCACAAAAATTGCTCTATGCATTTGGCTAACATAATATGCAAATGAAATTTTGATATCTTTGACGCATGCGCAGTGAAAAATTATTTAGTAAACCTACGCAATATTCGAACAATCTTTATTATTTTTTAAATCTGATTACAGGGTATTATGTGCAATGTTGTTTGTCGCATTTTCTGAAAAGAATGTTACTTTATATTAAGAACTCTTCAAATTATAAACAAAGATCTTGGGTAAATTTGAGACTGTTTTTCGGATTAGTAGAAAACCTTAATTTTTCTACGACTATACATGCTATCGACATAAAAATGAACACAGTTTATTACAATAAACCACTTAATCATAATCTACAGTTTGAGCGCTTTTGCTACATTAGTTTTGACAGGGTTATCCAAAAGATATTCAAAATGCATTCATTCTTTTTTAATTTGTTGACGGTCCCCTATTAGAGTTTCGGAATAAAACCTTCAGGGAAATATATGACTTGTACTACAGTACCTGACCATTGATTATCGCCCACTTGCGATTTTAGACATTTTGTTAAATATCTAGAAAAATACATGAGGAATTATCCTGAAACTCACAGTGTATAAACATAATAGGACAGGTCATATATATCCGTGAAGATTTTTCCCAGAAACCTTACAGGAGACCGTCAACAAATTAAAAAAAATGAATATCTTTCGGATAACCCTGTCAAAACAAATGCAGCAGAAACGCTCAAACTGTAGATTGTGATTAAGTGGCTTATTGTTATAAACTGTGTTCATTTTTATGTCGATAGCATGTATACTCGTAGAGAAATTAAGGTTTTTATATAAATAGTCCCAAATTTTTCCAAGATTTTTGCTTATAATTTGCAGAGTTCTTAATATAAAATAATAATATTTTCTGAACATCTGACAAACAACATTGCACATAATACCCTGTAATCAGAATTAAAAAATAATATAAATTGTATGAAAGATGAGTAGGTTTACAAAATAATTTTTCACTACGCATGTGTCAACGATATCAAAATTTCATTTGCATGTTATGTTGGCTAAATGTATAGAGCAACTTTTGTGAAAGTCGCAAAATCATAGCTTGAAAATTCTAAAAATAATGGTCAATATAAAAAGTTGAAAATCCGTTGTTCCCCCCCCCCCCCAAAAAAAAAAAAAAAAAAAAAAAAAAAAAAAAAAAAAAAAAAAAGATGGATTTTTTCTAAATGTAGTAGTAAGTTCCATATTGTGTATTCTATATTGATACTAATCAATGAATATATGGATACAACCGCTCTTTTTTTGTTTCATTTTGGAAATAACGGATTTTTAAATGATTCTATTGACGATTATTTTCAGAATTTTCAAGCTATGATTTTGCAACTTTCACAAAAGTTGCTCTATATATTTGGCCAACATAATATGCAAATGAAATTTTGATATCGTTGACGCATGCGCAGTGAAAAATTATTTAGTACACCTACTCATTTTTCATACAATTTTTATTATTTTTTAATTCTAATTACAGGGTTTTATGTGCAATGCTGTTCGTCACATTTTCAGAAAATATTATTATTTTATATTAAGAACTCTGCAAATTATAAGCAAAAATCTTGGAAAAATTGGGGAGAATTTTTATAAAAACCTTAATTTCTCTACGAGTATACATGCCATCGACATAAAAATGGACACAGTATATAACAATAAGCCACTTAATTACAATCTACTGTTTGAGCGCTTTTGATGCATTGGTTTTGACAGAGTTACTTTGACAGAGTTGCATTCATACTTTGTTTAATTTGTTGGCGGTCCCCTATAAAGTTTCTGGAAAAAATCTTCACGGAAATATATGACCTGTAGTATATTGTTTATACACTGATAGTTTCAGGATAATTCCTCATGTATTTTTCTAGATATTTTGCAAAATGTCTAAAATCGCAAGTGGACGATAATCAATGGCCAGGTAGTGTATTATATTTATACACTAAGATTTTCAGGATAATTCCTCATACATTTTTCTAGATATTTAACAAAATGTCTAAAATCGCAAGTGGACGGTCATCTCTGGTCATATAGTGTATATCAGGAGCTTAAGGGAACTGGCTAATTCTTTATTTCCCCTTTTGCTATATGGGGGAAAGTCGGGTGGAATGGGACAGTAGGTTTTTCTTTTTGTGCATTATTCTAAACACTTCATCAATCGCACACAAGATGAAGCAATGGTAATCCATTCTTCAGTTTACAAAAAATATTGTTATGCATAGATTTGCAAATGTATGAAAGAAAAAATTATTTCAAAAATCCAATTTAAATTTGATTTATTTGCTTTCAATATGTTAAAGACTTGTTTATGTATAAATGTAATATTTTTCCTATTTATGGAACATTATACTGTATATTATCCATAATTTAAACTAAGCCTAAAGCAGCATTTTTGTTTGAACAAGAAGTTTAACACAAATAAGGAAGTGGCGAGGAATGGGACGCGCCCAGTTCCTTTTTCAAATTAATAATAATGCGAATTGCTAACATGCAAATATTTTTAGAGGATAATATATTAATTATAACATTGATAATATATATATTCATACTTCAAAATGTAAATTGGTGATTATTTAAGGCGCAACGCTAGGCACAGAAAAAGAGCCGGATGATAATGCAAAGTCTATGGGGGCGTTTTTTTCAAATATTTCGCCCAAATTTTAATATTTTTACGTGGTTGTTTTGCACAAGATTGCTGAGGGCGATCCGCAACCGGCGTAGTTTTTACTTTTTCAGTTTTGGTTTCAGATTTTTTTAAAAAATTACTTTAACCGCGTAGTCGCGACTTTTTTCACAACGTCATTAGTCGCGCTCGGTCTTTTCGCCGCTGGCCCCCCCCCCCCCCCCGTATACCAAATATGTAAAATAAAAATATTTTTCCCCTAATATACGAAAATAACATTACAACGAAGATATAAATTTGCAGTTTTCTTAAATTATGCATTTTATCCATGAGATCTGGAGTAATTGGAAATGATGAATGAATGAGAAAAATGAGCTCACATTAGTAATTTTTACGTAGACTTTTTCGCCGATTTCAAATTTGTCTCTAAAAATGTACCTGAAAAAAAAACAGAGGTGTCCTGTTACTTCGCTAAGGTGGTCGAGAAAGCTTCAAAGTCAGCTACATGGTAGATCTTCGTTGTATTTGTAATGTGATATAAGTTAAGAGAAAATAAGTTATACGGGCGGCGAAAAGACCGACACGCGACTACTGACGGGTTAACTTACGAAATCGGTTTAAACTGATTCTGAAATTGAAACTACCGTTATACAAAAAATATAAAAGCAAAATCGAAAAAATAATAAAAACTAGGCCGGTTATGGATCATCCTCAGCTGTCTTGTTAAAAAAAACTATGTAAAAATATAAAATTTTAGTTAGCTATTTGAAAACAACGCTCCTATAGACTTTTACATTATCATCCGGGTCTCTTTCTGTGCCTAGTGTGGGGCCTTAATGACACCTATGACAGAGAATCCTGAATTTTCATTCTAGTCATGAAGATACTGGTATTTTATATTGTGGCACATACATTATCAACTTACAACCTTTGGTTGATTGTTTATCTTACCGACACTATAGGTTATTTTGTGCCTTATAGCTTTTTTTTATTATTGCTGTCCCATAACTCTTGATGAGGAGGTATGAGACACATTTTGAAACTTACGTTCTCTTTAAAATAAAATAGTATTTGCACGTTATGTTTCTATATTGTTCAGGGGGATTAAAAAGTGTTTTACCTTGCATCCTATAAATTGAAATTTTTCTTTTTGTATATAAAAAAAAACTTACTTTTGTAAAAAAAAGTCCCACACCACCCCACTCTCCCCTATATAGTTATTATATATTAATACACCATTTACATGAAAATAGAATTTTTATCAATAGTATTAAAATACAGTTTAAGGGCTAACAGTTTATTGTATATCCTTAGGTTTTTACCACCTTCTCCCCAGGTTTTTACCGGTAAAAAGCCAACCCTGTTTATTGGTCTTGTTTCAGAACGGGTGGAATAAAAGATTGTTAAAAATTATATCATTAGAAAAACGTTTAAGATTTATAAATGACAATGCAAAAATCACCTTCAAAACACGAGATCTTCATCACCAGCGGGAAAATTTCACATTTGTGTAAAATTACGATATAAGTTTTTATTCATTGTTATATTTTTTGAACACACACTATTTCTGTAAACTATTCTGAAAGTTCAGTGGAGTAAATACAGATTGTTTTCCTTTTATAATTTGAATGTTCATGACTAAAAATTTGTCATATCGGATGATGTTGATGATTGAGAAAGGGGGGGGACTGATTACGGTCTAATCAAACTTAAATTACTATTATTGAAAAAAAAATATTTTATTTTATTTAACCATAAAATTCTGCTACTAAATAAGGTTTAATGCGAAAGAATACTTTCGAAAAAAAATGGGTGTAAATCTGCATAGCCGATAATCAGATCATAAGGTATATTCATTTCAATTCCCTAACATTTTCTCACCTTTTTGAAAGAAAATGAAACCAAAAGTATGAAAATATGAAGAATTGGGAGTAAGAAAACATAATGGTAAACCGAAGATACCGCTAAATTCGGGTTTTTAGGCATTTCCCACCAAGGTATGACTTGGCTGACTAATAACGCTTTAATATGCAAATCGAGGTTTTATCCGTGATTTTTATCCTTAAATGAGACTAAATGATTGTCCGTGCTACCGCCCCCCCCCCCCCGATCTAATCTTATTATGAAGATTATTTTGGAAATAATGGTGGTTAATAAGGAAAATATTAATAATGAAAACCCTGTAAATAAGTTTTGATTACTTTAAGATTTGCAAGTATTCAATTGTCTTAAATGAAAAAGTTACCCCCCCCCTCTCAAATAAAGACAAATCAGGTATACTGAAACAATATTAGAGAAGTTACGCGAGGCTGCAATATGGTGTGAATTAGCCTTTACAGGAGGGGTTCGGATAGCATCTATCCGACAATATATACAAAGCCGGCCAGATGCTGTCCGAGATCCCGTGTAAAGGTTAAAATTAAAACTTCGCGAATAAAATTAATTGCTTTTAACTGTATATAGACGCAAAAACATATTTTAACCTTAACTGCTCTGACAAAAATTGTTATATAACTACTGTAACCTGTCTGTCAGACCATTTAATCTGAAGATGAATAAAATGTTTCATTAATTCTCAGAATACTATTTATGCATTAAACTTTATGTACAAGAATATTATAAATCAGATTCAGCTATTCAAAAGTATTTAGAGGTAGTAATAAGACTCCAAACTAAAAACAGTTGACCAGTATCTATATTTAAACTAAAAATTACAAGTTAAACTGTTAAACATGAAAAACTCACGGTGTCTGAGACCACTAACAGCAGTTAAGGGTTAAATCTAAACAGGTGAGTTTAAACACAAGGTAAAATGGTCATAGAATGTTCCGATTGCAACAAGATTCGTCTAAAATAACTGATTTGTAATGAAAAAATATGTAAATATTTTTACAATCTTTCATTTCCCTCTTTCTAATTGTGCGTCCTTAGGATTCCCGTGCCTAGAGCAGTTTGCTCCAATTGCTCTTCGATAGCTAAGGACTCGATAAATCATTTAAAAATATTGACATGTAAACGAGAAATTGTAAAATAACTGCCTCATACGTTTAACATTAGCAAGCGGGTATTTTGGTGAGAGTGTAGCTTGTAGCTTCACATAATAAACTTACCAATCAATCACACTAACAAAAAAATATGATTTACTGTTTTCATATGACATTACATATAGGGATGTACGATAAATTAACGTAACAATAAAATAAAATAAAATAAAGTTAAATCTTACCTTTAATCAGACTGCCCGGGGTCACTGGTCGCGCAAATCGGATCATTAAGTCATCATTGTTGTTTTATTGTAGCTCAGTGGTTAGTCCTCAATTAATATAGCCAATTTACACACCGCCATGTTTTACTTTGCTCACACACATAAACTTTACTTGCCGACACCGAAAGCAGAAAGACACACGTCATAGCGCATGCGCAAGTTGCCAGTCACCCGATGAGGTGGTAAATTGCTACCAATACGAAGTGCATGGCACCTTTTTTAGCTCCCATCATCCAGGAACAGATCTGTCGTCACCCCAACCACATATTCAAGCTCCTATGACACCCTAGGGTTCCAAATGGCACCGCCTTTTCACCTCCGGGTCCCAAATGGCACCGGTTTGTCACCTTTATTTTTAACAGTGCAGAGGGTGTACTTTTGACATCATATATGTCAGGTGATAAGAGATTTCATCTGTTGTCTTGAAATGTATATTGCTTACAATGACCAACACTTACCAAATACCATATCTAAAACATAATCATTTTTAGATTCTTGTCATACCTATTGTATATTTGAAAACAAACAAGTTTCTATCCCTAATCTTTTTTGTTTTATATTTTCCTGTCAAATGTGGGAAATTCTTATGGATAATTCTGTAATCAGAATCAGTGAATATACAGGAAGAGCTCAAAGTCTTACCTTTATAAAACTTACTATGTGGAAAAATATTATTCGATATATGTGTAGATACATTTAAATATTTTTACAAAATTTTAAAAATCCACTTGGAGGTTATCAATTTGCATAAAGATACGTCTACTCATAATGGAAAATATCTTGTAATAAAATTCAATTACACTCTAACATCTGTAAAGTGTATACTAAAATCCTTTTTTTTCATAAATTTTCTGTATTTGTCTCGATAGATGTTTATTTGTTATAATGTGCAGTTGTCGAAGTAAAAAAAATAGATTAAAAAATGTTTTGTGATCTAAAATGCAATTAAAAACAATGAAGAGCACATTTATTTATCAGCCAACTTCTACAATTATTTATACTTATCTTATATCGCTATTTTAAAACTGTTATTTTTGTCATATTCTATGTTTGAAAGTACAGCGAAAATTGTTATTTTAAAGTAGCAGTATAAAAAGGATATAAAAGTTAAGGATATAAAGTATGTCGCAGCTATGCAATTAGAGGATTAAAATTAATAAACAAACATATGTTATAACAAAAAATCTTATATTAGTATCTGACAGTAAGAAAAAAAAAATGCTAAAAACGATATTACTCCGCTGTGATCAATAATTTCGCAACTAACAGTAACACATTTATGTGTTTGTCTATTTATGAAAGGATACCTAAAGTAAATTTCTTTGCACTGGAAATTCAGATTAAAATTTTATCAAAAATCTCCCAAATGAATTTATCGAATCCATCTATATGTTTTGATATAAATATGATTTCATACTGCTGGAAACATAAGCATCCAGCAATCTTCCGTGATTTATAGATACATATATATAAATGGTATATTATACATATTGTATCCTTTGATGTTTTTGTATAGTGGTTGTAAATACTAGTGTATGTTTAACGCTATTCATGTCAGGAGCAAGGCAGACCCCTATCTCAGATGGTATCTAGAAGGCACCAGTTGGGCTCTCGCGTAACAATCGCTTGACATTTACGTCAAGAATGGTTTATTGGTAGATTTACAAGCCAATTAAGCGAGACCCCACACGTTTCTCTAGTTGAGGCTACCGGTCATTTTTCCGGCTGGGAGTGCGTTGCAGACAAGAGGGGCCAGCCCCCCACGCTCGAAGAAGGAGCCAACGAATCTTTTTTCAGGAACAGGCCGGGCGAGAGACTGAATGGTCATTTTTTTCGGGCAGATTGATTAGCCACGCCCGCCATAAAAAAAAAAGAAAAAAAGAATATAGACTTTTTTTTTTTCCTCAAAAAAGTTGAGATGAAAAGTTCGCTCCGAGAGGCGAAGATGTGTTAGAAGAAAAACGTGATTAATTCCAAGGAAGACCTGCCAACATCGCCGATGATCCGTATGGGAAGTCCGCCACTGATGATGTGTGATAGCCTGTGATCCGAAAATGATGTCCGCCAATAATGATGTGTGATAGCCTGTGATCCGAAAATGATGTCCGCCAGTAATGATATGTGATAGCCTGTGATCCGAAAATGATGTCCGCCAGTAATGATGTGTGATAGCCTGTGATCCGAAAATGATGTCCGCCAGTAATGATGTGTGATAGCCTGTGATCCGAAAATGATGTCCGCCAGTAATGATGTGTGATAGCCGAGGATCCGAATGTGATGTCCGCCAGTATTGATGTGTGACCGCCTGTGATGTTTTCGAATGCGAGCCTTAACTGAGTGCGGGGCACAAAGAATATGAAGGTACGGTTTTCTTATAATTTATATTGTTTCCCAAAATGTGTAGGGCAAAATGCCAAGTAGGGGGTTCTGCACGCTCCAATTGGTATTCAATCATAGTATTAAAAACAATAATTCACAAGTAGAATTAATAGTGTTTTATTTTGTTTTTTTTGTGTTATCTATATTGAAAATAATGTGTCTTATGACGCACTAACAATTTGTAAGATAATTGTAAATAAATTTATATGTTAGTTGTTAAAGAATTGTTAGTATCTTTTCGAACATGAGTCTTACTTTATTTAATTCTATTATGATCTAATTTAGAGTTATGTTTTATTTACGATCCATAAGTTAATTCCGTCTTCAAAAATATTCACAACGCAATTTGGTAATGAAGGCAGTTGCCTCACTCATATCGAAGGGATTAACCAGGATTGAAACGAACGATCACTGTTATTTTTGTATTAGATGTAAAAAAAATGCATGAGTTTACATTATGAATACTCTGAATTAAAGTGATTAGGAGTGACTAACATAATTCATTCTAGGATTTGGGTTATGCTAACATGTCGAAATAAAGATTTCCGTTACAGGAGCTCAGTTCTGTCCAGCATAGGCCCCTAGAATCCTATCTGGTACCGTGACCTTTTCGGATCAGTTCCGGAGGTTAATAATATTGTTTTTGGTATAAAAAGTTAATAGTAATTCATAGAGTTAGTTTTACTCAACATTCTACGCGCTATTCATGGTTTTTAATGTTAAATTAAATTTTAAAAGTAAAACTTGGTGCCAATGGAGTGTGCTACAACGTTTCTGACTCATTCGTCCAAAATGGCTATTTTTTGATGTGTTATATTAAAAATAAATATATGTTTAAGTATGATTATACTGATGATATTGTGTTTTAAATTGGAAACAATCAATCTTATAATTGTGTGTGGAAAGGTTTTAAGAGTAATATTATGAAATAAGATTTCAAATTATATGACATATTTGAAAAATTTGAAAGAATTTTAAAATAGATTTTGCATCTCATTGAATTTATGTGTGGTATTTTATTGCAAGGATTATATTTTGGGGGTACATGGCATTTCTATGTTATTGAACAAAAAAAGAAGTATTTTATGTGAATTTATAAGACCAATTTTATGCCGCAAAAGAAAACAGCGGGAGTAGTATTACAAATGAAATAAAATAATAATAATAAGACGAAGAAAGGGCAGTTTAGAAAATTAATAATTTGGTACTGATTTTCTATGTGTACTTTATACATTTATTTTGAATTTGATTGTATTTTGGTATTGAGGGACAGTGTATATATATATATTTATATTTTCTTGTGTGTGTGATAGTAAATTTTATTCAGGAGTTAAGTATTGCAAAGTTATTTGTGTAAAAATATATATATAAGGGTAATGAATGTCAATTAGGACAATATATGCCGAGGAGAAGAGGAAGGAAAAGTTTACAAAATCAATCTAAGCCAGGGGTAGTAACAAGAAATAAATCAAAATTGAAATCTAAAACGTTAGAGATTAAAATGGACGACCCGTTAAAACCGAATTTGTCGCAAATGTTATCATTGATTGTTCCCTTTGACGTAAAAAAAGATTAGCAATGTGTTATTTTATTTGAAAGAATTCGATGAATTATTGGATCGGGTCCACGTAGAAGAGGATTTTAAATTACAGATATTAAAAGCTAAATTTGTGGGTACGGCCCGTGAGAAATTAGTATCTGAACAGACGCTAAATGAGGAAAAGAATTATACAGAGTTTAAAAGAAAAATCGTGGAATTGTTTCAGAAAAAAGATTCTTTTATCGAAGCACAGATAAATTTTAACTCAATTAAGCAACTCCCAAATCAAAACATGAAAGATTTTATAGAAATTTTTAACAAGGCCGCATCAATGTATTTAGGTGCTTCTGGCCAGGCAACGGAGGTGGGAGCTAATAAACTATTCGATTTAATAAAAGCCAATAAATTTTTGGAGGCAATATCGCCAAATATTGCGTTGGAATTGCGAAAATTAGACATTAAAGATTTTGGGAAATTGTGCGAAAAAGCTCAGACGATCGAAGCCGCGTATAAATCGACAGTTTTAGATAAGATTAATACGGTAACAGCCAATACAAGCAAAGAAAATGAGGATTTTTGTACGAATTTATTACAATTAAATAAAGAGCAGGCTACGGCCATAGCAGAATTAACTGCTCAGGTCAACGAGTTGAAATTAAAAACGAAAACCCAAGTTAGGGAAGATAATTTGAAAGAAAAACGATGTGAAATCTTTAATACGAATCGGCATGACATTTCCGAATGTTGGTACAATTTGAAAAATTCAAATACTAAATTTCGGAACCAGGGACAGAGAAATTTTGCAAATAAGAGTTTTGGTGCGAATAATTACAGGGCGATGGAAGGCTATGGATTTGCAGCGCCAGTATCACAAAATTGTTTTCCCAGTGCACAAATGTATAGTGATTTTAATTATGACAGATTTCACAGGGATAGAAATTATCAGGATTGTAATAGATTTGAAAATTTTTATGAAAATTTCAATCATAGTTCTCCATGGAATAGGGATTTTTCGGATAGAAGCTATAATAACAGAGAGGACAGATCAGGGGTTGCACGCTACGATGCATATTATGGAAATCGTAAACAATCGGATGAACATAGGAGAGGGCGAAATGACTATTCCAGGGATGAACCGCAGCAGGACAGAAATAGAAATTCAATTCAGGAAAAAGAAAATAAGAGAGATGTTTCGGACAGACACAAAGGGAAAAGAAAGTCGAATTCGGGAAACTTTTAAGGGAATCTGCAGTTGTAAATAATAGTCATAAGAAAGACCCCGGTAGATTCCCGATAAGGGGGAATAAGTTCGTGATTGCTAGTGTGAATTCAGCGGAAAAAGATAAACTTCCCATCATTGCATTACAGATTTTTGGGTTAAAAGTTGACACGTTGCTGGATAGCGGGGCCGCAGTTTCGCTTTTATCACCGGAGGTTTTAGAGGCGCTCAAACAAACGGATGCAAAAATTAAATACTTGGCGAATAGGGTAACAATCCACACATTCGATAACTCAGTCATACCTTTTCGGCAATGTATAAAAATTACATTTAAAATTAACAATGAGTTTGTGACAGGAACATTTTATGTTACATCTCATAATTTTCAAGGGGACTATAAAATGTTGCTAGGTTTTGATTTCTTGAAAAAAAATAGAATGATTTTAAATTTTGATAAGAAAACACTAAAATTAAAAAATACGGAAATTGCCCTGGAACCGCAGGTTATGAATAAGGAAATAGTTAGTGTAAATAGTGTAAATAAAAGGGGGTCGGAAATGAAAAATATCACCAAGGCAGTGCGCACAAATAAAATTAAATGTCATTTTAAAGGAAATGAAATATTTGCGTGTATAGAGAAAGAAACACATTTACACCCAGGACAAACGAAAATAATATCGTTGAGATGTCCTGAGGCAGTCCAGCCTAATCAGCTGATTTTAATTGAACCAACAGAGGAATTTAAAAATTTAATTACGGAATGTTCAATTCATGAGGTACCAGTCACTAATAAAATTAATTTAATTGTAACAAACAATACAGAAGATAAGATAATAATTAGAACGGATACTAGGATCGCACTTATCAGTTCGGATTTTGTTAGTAAGAATAATTTAAAGCCTAATGAGATTGAAGATGGAGAAATCTATCAAATTAATAACCTGGATGTGCAAGAAGTTAGGGCTTTGAGAGAAGCGGAGCTTGATAGATCGGATTTTAATTTAGATCATTTAACAGGGGATTTTAAGCAAATGATAGAAGACTTATTGATGAGTCATGCACATGCTTTTTCGAAGTCTTACAAATCTTTGGGACAATCTTCATTGGTAGTGCCCAAAATACAATTAAACCACAATTTTCCCATTCAGCATAAACCATATAAGACGCCCCAGGCAGTTAAGCAGTATGCGCAGGAGGAACTACGAAAACTGTTAGAAGCGAAAATAATCGAAAAATCAGATTCAGATTATGCATTTCCGGTATTATTTGTAAAAAAAAAAGGTACGGAAAAAAACTTGGTTCGCTATAGAATGGCGGTGGATTACAGGACGTTAAACGAGATTTTAGAGGGGTTTCCATATCCGGTACCGGACGTAAAAGATGTTTTACAGGCAATTAGTGGAAAAAATTTTTATACAACATTAGATTTGCATTCGGCTTTTTTCCAAATTATGTTACGCCCGGAGGATCGTCACAAATTAGCATTTGTGACGGAGTGTGGGAAGTACGCCCCGTGCCGCCTAAATTTTGGGCTTAAATTAAGTAGTACAAAATTCGCTGAACTTATGGATAGGGTCCTGGGACACTTTCCTAAGGACAAAGTAGGATATTTTATAGATGATGTGGTTTTGGCCGAAGACAGCCCGGAGGGAATGGCACAGTTGTTAAAGGAAGTTTTGGAAACTCTAATTGATCACAATTTAACAGTTGAACCCTCTAAGGTGCAAATATGTAAACCGGAAATTGAATTTTTGGGTTTCAAAGTTAATAAAAACGGATATGCCCCATCAGAAAAAAACGTGGGGAAGGTACAACGATTAACTAGACCTAAAAATAAAAAGGGGGTCAAGTCACTTTTAGGTTTGGCAAATTATTTCAGAACTCTTATTCAAAATTATGCCGATATTGTCAATCCTCTAGTCGAATTGACTAAACAAAATGTAAAATTTAAATGGACTGAGGAGACGGAACAAGCATTTTTAAATATACAAGAGGCAATCGTGAGCAACCCTACCCTTAAACCGCCAAAATTTGATAGGGAGTTCTTTTTAATAACTGATGGTTCAAAGAAAGCAATATCAGGTGTCCTTGCGCAGGAAGATAATGGATACTTAGTCCCTATTGAATTTTACGGTAGAAAACTTAAGCAGTCAGAAACGGCTTACCCAAGCATGAAGTTCGAATTATTGGCTATTCATGACGCAGTTATGCATTTTAAACACATGCTGTTAGGGCGGAAATTTACTATTTTAACGGATAACAAAGCTCTCACATATCCGCTGAAAATTGAAATGCAGTCGGATATAGTGGCTAGATGGATTTTAAATCTCAGCGACTATGACTACAATATTGAGTACATCGAAGGGAAAATTAATCCTTCGGATTTTTTGTCTAGAAACTTAGTAAATAATATTACTAGTAGCAACGAGTTACAGAATAACTTATTCAAAGTAAATCTTAACTTGAGTGAAGAGAACATTAGAGCCAAGCAATATGAGGATGAAAAATTAATCACAATTATAAAAAAGGTTGAGTCAAAGAAAAACAACAGAATAACAAAAAAGTATATTTTAAACGAGAATAAAACGCTGGTATTAAAACAAAACGGGAAATATCCAGAATTAATAATCGTACCGGACGAGCTTAAGTTTACGGTTATGGCGGAGGCACATGGACCCCATTTTGGTTTTAAAAAAAACATACGAAACTGTCAAAACTCGTTTATTCTGGTACGGAATGTACCAAGATATAAAAAATTATTGCACGAATTGCGTAAGATGTAATTGCAGTAAGCAGCACCAGACGATTAAAGTACCACTTGAAAAAATGGAAAGAAATTTACAAATCGGAGCAAGTCTACAAATGGATATAATAGGTAAATTACCCATGACCCTCAGGAAAAATTGCTTCATTCTGACTATCATAGACGCAGGTTCTAGATTTTTAGAAGCAGTCCCTTTACGAAATGTGGAGTCCCAAACTATCTTGAACGTTTTAAATAGGTACTTCGGAGCCTACGGCTTGTGTTCCGAAATAGTTACAGACAACGCACAATATTTTCGCAGTGCGCTTTTTAAAGAATATTTGAAGACACTAAATATAGATCTACACCCGACAAGCGTCTACAAACCTTGTGGGAATGGTCTGGCTGAAATCATTAATAAATCGATTAAGGCATCATTGGTGGCAATGTCCAATTCCACTCTTGAGTGGGACACCAGACTCGAATATTTTAAACTTAATTATAATACCACGATCCATCGAGCACTAGGTTATTCTCCTTCAAAATTATTCTTTGGTAGAGAAATTAAAAATCAATTTACGGTATTAAGTGCTCCGGATTTAACGTGCACTCAAGCGTTCGTTAAAAATAGGATAGAACATATGAGGGCAGTTCACCGGCAAGCCATAGCTAACCAACAAAAAATTATGGCGGAATATATCAAAGAAAATGATCTTCAGGAAGTTAAAAAGTTAGACGTGGGTCAAGAAGTGTACGCAAAAGTAATTGGCAAGCCTAGGGCTTTACACCCTCGTTTTGAAGGGCCTTTTGTGGTAGTAAAAGTTGTTCGACACAATAATTATGTGCTCCGTCTGAAAGACAAAATAAATGGGCCAACAATACGTCGACACATACAATTTCTTTTTGCACCCAAGGCTACGACGAGGAATGCCAGAAAAACTAAGGGCGAGTTAAAATGAATCAGACTCGGAACAGAATATTGAGGATTAGGTAAGGGCACTCTTATTTAGATATATAGGTTACGGAGGATTGGCTTGTACAAGACTATCACAGAGACTTAATTAAAAAAAAAAAAAAAAAAAAAAAAAAAGGCTCCTTTCAGAGCCATACATGGAAAAAAAATAAAATAAAAGAAAATAAAATAAATAAGTATTACGGTGGATAGGCAAATTTATATAAGATAAGGTGGATGAACGCATTTCCTCTTAAGATTAATTATTGAGTGAATGTATAGATAGCTTAGATAGTCAGATTCATTGAACATTTTGAAATAAAATTATAACAATAATATTAATAATTACTTCTTTCAAAAGTAGTTTTGTTTGGGCGACACAGGGAGATAATACCTCTTTATATTTAAAGACGAAAAGGGAACTTAGTTTAAAAAAAAAAAAAAAGGCCCTTTTCAGAGCCATACAAAAAAAAAAAAAAAAAAAAAAAAAAAAAAAAAAAAAAAAAAAAACTTTTGCATAACTTTATCTTTGGCGGGGCAACCAACATTGGGGGTTTTGGGACTTTGCATGTAATAAATTCTTTTGCGGGCAGAAGATTTTTATTTACTTGGCCAAGGCATGCAGGGTCGTGAACTATCATTGTTTTTATTTGCTCCGAGAAGGATAGATTTCGAAATTGGGTAAAAGGGTTTGGAAGTAAATACATTAATAATAGCGATAAAAAAAAAGGATATATAATAAAAGGGGTATAATAATAAGGATTATATAAGTAATAAGGAGACATAAGGTAGCATTGGTAGGATAAAATAAATAAATAAATCAATAAATGTGGTAGCTTTTTGTTTTTCCCTCCCTGTTTCAGTTTCAAATTAGTTAAAAAAAAAAATAATAATAATAAAAAATAAATAAAAAATAAAATAAAATAAAATAAAATAAAATAAAATAAAATAAAATAAAATAAAATAAAATAAAATAAATAAAAAATTTCTTTATATCAGCACATAACAAAATGCTTATAAGGCTTACACAATGGATTACTTGGAGAGTTTGACTACTAACAAAATTTTATTGAAGTATATGGTTTCCGCGGTCATCAGAATGACATAAAATTTTAGAAATTGGGACCTTTTTTTGAGTGGACAGGTTATATTATATGTAAAAATGTTATATAAAGAAAAAGGGTAAAATTGGTCTTGTAAGATTAATTTTTCAATATGTATAAGGAATGAAACAGAAACAACAGCACTTACTATAAGTTTTGGAATAGTGCTAAGGGTGAAAATCAGCCTGCACAACAAAATTGTAAATATAAATAATTGTGTGTATTGATTTTATATTGAGATAATGTGAATGGTATAAAATGTGTATCATATATAAAAAAAGATTATAGTGTAGCATATAAATATGGTGATGCATTGGTTTGTACGTTATGATAACAGCCATACTTGTAAATGGAAAAATGAGTCAGAAATGTGTTCTTAAACTATTTCAGTAACTAGTTTTGGACATAATAACAGCTTTTAAATAAATAAATAAATAAAATACATATATATATATATATGTATATATATTCTCATTGCTTTATTATTTCGGAAACTCGCGATTTTAGGCAAAATTATGGGAACAATATAAGTATGGATGCATAACGCAGAAGAAGAATCCTCACACTTCAACAACCTCCCAGCAGGGGAGATAAACCAGGAGCGATACAATCAGAGACTGCGAATCATTGTGTACGTAACCTGAACTTTCTTTACAGACATGGACAAAAAAAAAAAAAAAAAAAAAATCTAGGCATTCTACGATGATCATTTTAGATTGTGATGTACAGAAGTAGACAACTGATGGCGTTGCAAGTGTTCAATCACAAACAGACTTTGAAACAGTGATTGATCTTTCAGGATCGCCGAACACTTATTAAAAAAAAAAGAAAAAAAGAAAAGAAAAAGTACTCTTTTGTCTGTTTATTTCTTTTTTTTTCATTTAGTTGGGGGGGGGGGAGATGCTGGAAACATAAGCATCCAGCAATCTTCCGTGATTTATAGATACATATATATAAATGGTATATTATACATATTGTATCCTTTGATGTTTTTGTATAGTGGTTGTAAATACTAGTGTATGTTTAACGCTATTCATGTCAGGAGCAAGGCAGACCCCTATCTCAGATGGTATCTAGAAGGCACCAGTTGGGCTCTCGCGTAACAATCGCTTGACATTTACGTCAAGAATGGTTTATTGGTAGATTTACAAGCCAATTAAGCGAGACCCCACACGTTTCTCTAGTTGAGGCTACCGGTCATTTTTCCGGCTGGGAGTGCGTTGCAGACAAGAGGGGCCAGCCCCCCACGCTCGAAGAAGGAGCCAACGAATCTTTTTTCAGGAACAGGCCAGGCGAGAGACTGAATGGTCATTTTTTTCGGGCAGATTGATTAGCCACGCCCGCCATAAAAAAAAAGAAAAAAAGAATATAGACTTTTTTTTTTCCTCAAAAAAGTTGAGATGAAAAGTTCGCTCCGAGAGGCGAAGATGTGTTAGAAGAAAAACGTGATTAATTCCAAGGAAGACCTACCAACATCGCCGATGATCCGTATGGGAAGTCCGCCACAGATGATGTGTGATAGCCTGTGATCCGAAAATGATGTCCGCCAATAATGATGTGTGATAGCCTGTGATCCGAAAATGATGTCCGCCAGTAATGATATGTGATAGCCTGTGATCCGAAAATGATGTCCGCCAGTAATGATGTGTGATAGCCTGTGATCCGAAAATGATGTCCGCCAGTAATGATGTGTGATAGCCTGTGATCCGAAAATGATGTCCGCCAGTAATGATGTGTGATAGCCGAGGATCCGAATGTGATGTCCGCCAGTATTGATGTGTGACCGCCTGTGATGTTTTCGAATGCGAGCCTTAACTGAGTGCGGGGCACAAAGAATGTGAAGGTACGGTTTTCTTATAATTTATATTGTTTCCCAAAATGTGTAGGGCAAAATGCCAAGTAGAGGGTTCTGCACGCTCCAATTGGTATTCAATCATAGTATTAAAAACAATAATTCACAAGTAGAATTAATAGTGTTTTATTTTGTTTTTTTTGTGTTATCTATATTGAAAATAATGTGTCTTATGACGCACTAACAATTTGTAAGATAATTGTAAATAAATTTATATGTTAGTTGTTAAAGAATTGTTAGTATCTTTTCGAACATGAGTCTTACTTTATTTAATTCTATTATGATCTAATTTAGAGTTATGTTTTATTTACGATCCATAAGTTAATTCCGTCTTCAAAAATATTCACAACGCAATTTGGTAATGAAGTCAGTTGCCTCACTCATATCGAAGGGATTAACCAGGATTGAAACGAACGATCACTGTTATTTTTGTATTAGATGTAAAAAAAATGCATGAGTTTACATTATGAATACTCTGAATTAAAGTGATTAGGAGTGACTAACATAATTCATTCTAGGATTTGGGTTATGCTAACATGTCGAAATAAAGCTTTCCGTTACAGGAGCTCAGTTCTGTCCAGCACATACGTTTAAAGGGATTTATGTTGTAAAAATATTACATAATTATTTTCCAAATAAGATTGACATTGAATTCAATTTGTAGCAATTTTTATAAAGGAAACTTACAGCATAAGAACAAATTTTGTTTTTGTATGCAGTGAAATTTTAATTTGCTTCAAAATTATTATTATTCAAAAAAATAATGTTGTTTTCATAATAGAAGCAGATTTAATAATCAAGGAATGGCAGTATAATATGCAATAATTTTAATTACTCAATGATAAAATAACATTCACATATGTGCATTAAATCATAAACTGATTTTCTTAAAATTACACTGCAAAAAATCTATCTTCAGTCTTACATAATCCATTAGCAATTACATCGTACAAAGTTACATGATTAAATTAAAGAAATAAATATTAAAGCATTCTTATGTTTAACTTAATATTTCAATGCCTGCATATTATATGAATTTAATACTAAAACAGCAATAAAAAATTTATGAAACATGCATAAAGATTTCAAATAGTAAGTACTTTTACATAAGACAGAAAATGCCTCGTTAAATTAAAAAAAGCAAAAACTAATGCAAACAGTATGTATGCTGAAAATAGTGTTCATAATATTTATCGAATAAATAAATACAACTTTTTAAAAGCAACGATTTCCAAATGGTATTTTCTATTGTCTATAATATTTTTTGAATTTCTGTTGCTTACTTCTTACTTAGGCATGAGAATTTTCCGCGTTTTTCCCCACCAGTATAATCTTAGAGAAAATGTTATTTTACTCAATCGAAAAATGCTGCGATTTAACAGAACAATATTTTCTCTAATATTATACTGGTATGAAAAAACTCGGAACACTCTCATCCCTATTACTTCATCTTATTTCTTCTTTTTATTTCTTTTTATTTCAAGAATGTATTAAAAAGTTGATTTTGAGAATAGTGTTAAAATTCATCAATGCACACTAGTAAAATTAAATTTTTTATTACACCAATAAAAATCGTAAACAAATAAAAGACGCAAATTTAATCTATGTGTATACATATTTTACAATGGTTTTGTATTATATAAAATTATTTTATAATCAAAAACAAAAGATAAAGAACTTTTAAAGTGGAAAAAATTCATAACATGAGGATACAAAAACAAACTAATGCAATTAGAAACTATAATTCTAACTATGTTGTTACAATCTATGTAACAATAAAATAAAACAACAAAATGCACAATTGGAAATATTAATTTTACATCACGTGATACAAGTTTTCAACTGAATACACACACTGTATCAATGTCATAAAAAATCAAAGCAAAAATAGCATAGCGGAGCATCTATGGAAAAAAACTAATCAAATTTAAATTATCTCTAGTTTTATTTTATAATAGATGTATGTCACATGAAGTTTTTTCATATTCAAAATAAAAAAGTGAAACAAATTTGAAGAAAATAGAACTTATAATACAGTTATTGAATTCAAACTAACTGAAATAGAATTAATTCAACCTTATTTAATATCCATGCATATTATATATATATATATTTTTTTTTTTAATTTAAGACTAATACACAAAAAAAACTTTTGCAGTACACAGTTACTGACTATAAAGTATTCTATATCAGATTCATCAGTATCAGATTCAAACTCTATTTTTAGCTTATTACCTTCAACAAATAAAAACATATTCAACCTTGTTTGACATTCATGCATATCGCATGTAATTTCAGAATAAGAGCAAAGATATAAAATATTTGTGATTAATTCTACACAAAATACATACAAAAAGTACATCAAAAACGATAAGTGCTGCAGTTTTAAAGTTAGATTCCGTATAATATATGTGTGATTGTTTGGAAATTAGCGAACATGAACTGTTAGATATTTTAATATTTTTGACAAAAAAGTTTACAAATTATTTGTTTAATAGATACATTGTTTATTCAAATTAGCCCATTATTTTGAAAAATTAATTAAAAAAGACATTTATTTTAAAATTTTATATCTCTGAGTATCACTGCCTGACATGTAACTATTACACTTTTAAATACAAAAATTATTTTTTCTTGCTAATATACTTTTACATTCATTGTCTCTAACTTCTGTCTTTTAAAATGAAAACATGAAGTACTATTTATATGTTTCAATCAACTTTTTTTCAGTCCCATTCCATTCTTTTTTTCAAAAAAGTTTGTCATTCAATTCAAAAATATTTCAAAGCATTCCCTCACTCATTATTAATTCAGGATGTTTTAGCTAGATGTAAATAATTAACAAGTAGAAATACTACATATGTATTCAGTACTTGTTTTAACCTAATTGTAAAATATTTCTAAGCTATATTGAAGATATTCTGCAGTATATAATGAAGAATTTAATAAGCATAAGTGTTTAATAAATGAAAATATTCAGATATCCCCATTCTCTCATTCAAATTTGTAAAGTTAATTTACACATTAATAATATATCAATATGCAATTAGTTTTTCCTAAAGAGATAACTTAAAAGTATATACTGTCTTAAACATCTTCTCTATGATTAAAAGTGTTTTGAACTAATAATGTTAAATTTATCATTCTCCCATTTTATCACTCATTTCTCCAATACAAAATCTATAGAATACACATATATTTTTTGGTATTAGGTGTGACGTCTATTTTTTTCTCTATTAAGCAGCTACTTAACATATTGCTGGAAAAAATCAGAAATTTCTGACATGATTATTTATTTCTTATGTCACTAATTTAAAAATCGCTAATTTTTGTATAAACCTCCATGTACAGTAATATAAGTTTAAAAAAGGCACCAAATTGAATGTTAATATACAAATACAAATCACAAACCAAACACAACCTGCAAATTGTTACAATCCATATTATCATATTCAAATATTCAAAATGAAATTGTATGGAATGCAGTTTTAAAAATATGGTAAAAACAATAATGCTGTTATATAAAATAAACACATAATTATATATATAAATTTATTAAAATGAAAATTAATGTAAATGTAGTGGTACAGAACGGGTTAATTTTAATGTTACATTTAAAGACATTGCATACAATTTTAGTTGTGAAAAGAATCTTTGAGGAAAAAAAGCAAATTAGCAAGAGTTTTGTTTTTAACAGTAACATACTACGGTATAATCTCAAAAATCCGGAATTCCTAAACCCAGCGTCAAAAGTGTAATTTCTCTCTTTTAATAATGCCAGCGATTTAGAAACAAATACGTTTTACTGAAACATATATTCATAATCTGTATTTAATATAAGGAACTCTAGTTTAAAAGTAAAAAGAACCCACTATGATTTTTCAGAAATTAAAGGAGAAATGACTGCACTATTTTTCAAATTTTTTTTGCATAAACTTCAAATAAAGTAAATTATTTTTTCCCTTTCTCTCCCTTAATTATTCCTTCATTATAAATTAAATTGTGACTAAAAGTGCCATTAAAAATTTCGCAAGCAGTTGTAATCATTCTTCATAAATTTGGCTTTATATTGGTCCTAATGAAACTGGATTTTCGAAATTAAATTGCAAAAAATTTTCACGGTAGAAAACACAGTATTGTACAAATACAAGATTAAAACAGAGAATACTGAGATTTTTAATTAAAAAGTAAACGTCTGATAAGGACTTTATAATCATGTAAAACAAAAAATAAATTAATAAACGCTATGAACCAAACTCATATCGGAAATAACAATATTATAAATTTACCAATGACTTTTTTTTTTGCTCGAATTCTTATTAGAAATTAAACTGAAAATAGCACATTGATTATATAAAGCAGCTGATATTAAGTAAAATCTATGGTTACAAATATATTAACTTAAAAAAAAAATCTAAAAAATTTAAAAAATGAAGGACAACAGAATTTAATCAACCACTCTCTCTACCACCTCTCCAACAATTTACTTCTATAAACATTATCTTGCAGATGTGCTACATAAGATTACTCATAAAGGAAATATAATTTGTTCTCATAATTCTCAGTAGCATGACTATAAGAGATTAATTTGAAATACTCAGAAAAAATGCATTAGAACAAAAAATATTTTATATCACGGCTAGATAAATCTGATAATTTCTACATGTTCTTTCAGCATGTGCTATGAAAATAATTAGATGATCAAACTGAAAAGGCACATACATAAAAGCTTGCTTCTTAAATTTATGTTGCTGCTTACTCTTTAAAGCTCAGAAAATTAAAATGTCTTTATATAGATTGTCCTAACCTATAAATGTTATACAGAAAACAGTTATGAGTCACGATCATCAGTGAAGAATAATATTTCTTGAAATCTTTGAGCGAACACCACAAGTTTAGGATGGGTAGACATATATTTTCCACCTTTCTTTCTCTGTACTTTTGATCCACTATGAGGATTTATTCCAAATACACATCTAAAAATTGAATGTAAAAAAATACTCAATAAAGTGTACAAAAAATACTCAATAAAAAAATATTATCAGAGAGAATCCTTAAAAAAAATCTATTTGTCATCAGGAAAAATGAAATTATACATTTTTTTTAAAAAACTGTATTTAAGAAACCTGAACTCAAAAAACACATTTACACTTTAAAATTAAGAACTTGGTAAAAAAAATACGACAATATTTCTAAAACTTTTTCGAAAAAATTTCTGCATGCTTCGAAAAAATCTATTAAATTTACTTAGTATAAATGAGTTTATAAAGGTCTCTTCATATTAGCAAATATATATATATATATATAACTTACAAAGCAATGTTTCTTTCTAATTAGTAAATTATTTTGTGTCATTTTATAAGGTTGCCGGTTTTTAAACATAAAAAAATACCTTTTTTTGTTTGCCTGTTTTAACTACTTACAAAAAGCCGGATTTTTTTTTAAGTTGGCTTACTAATTAATGCGGCTAAATCAAACTAAATCTAAATCAATTAACTTTAAATACACTCACAAATATTTTCTAATAAAAATTTTTTTAATTTCTATTAAATTTTGTCAAATAAATAAGTCTTTATAACTGACAGAAGGCAACTCTGTAGGCATTATGACTAGCAAAAAATAATATTGAAAAGAATATACAGTCGGCTCTCGTTAATTCGAAATCGGATAATTTGAATCTTCACTTAATTTGAACTAAACAAGAAGTCCCAAAGTTTTCAGTGGCAGAATAACGTTAAAAACTTACATTAATTCGAATTCATTTTTTCTTGACTTCGTTTAATTCGAACTAGCGATAATTCCGATTTTTTATTTTACTTTTCTCTCACAAGGATTTCTGATCATTTGAATAAATTTCTTTCTTTGATTTTTGTGAAAATCGTTCCGAACGAGTATACATATTATCCAATGCATTTGATATCCACTTTCTTAGTGCCCCGTCTGTCCATCAATTACACCTCAAAATTTTCTTCCATTGTGCTTGTTTCAAATCATTTAATTAGTTTATGTATTTATACATTCTAATTTATTATTAAGTCATATTCTAATGATAAGAGACGAAATATATTTTAAAAACACTATAACATTAATTTCTTGTAACAGTACCATATTAAGCATGTTTTTATTTCATATTTTCCATAATTCGAACTTCGGATAATTCAAACATTTCTTGTGGTCCCGACGAGTTCCAATTCACGAGAGTCGACTTAATTTATATTCCAAACTACGGTGTTTTAAAATTCTGTAACACATAACTTTACACATCCTACACATTTTATAGATTATATTTAATTAAACAATGCAAAGTGTAGCACATCAAAATACAAATTTAAAAAGCTTGTTGCTATGCATATCCATGCATATTCTATTCATAATTACGGTGTTCTTACGGGTCAAGAAAAACCTGGAAAAAAAGGAAAAGTTAAGAAACTCAAAATTTAAGCAAAAAAGCCTAAGAAATGTTTAAATATTTGAAGTGGTCATAGAAATTTTTAAGTACGAATATCCATCAAATTCCTGAGTATCACTGTAAGTGAAGAAATTTTGAACTGATTATTCATCCAATCTAAAACTTTTATATAAAATTTATCTAAACTATACAACATTAGCATACAATGTAAAATAATAATCTGGAATTAATGCAGGTTTGTACATTTTTAGTGTTCATTTAGATTAAAAATGTCCTTACGACGTGTTTTGCAACAATATAGAAGGGTCATTCCACACGAATTCAACCAATGGGTGTTGCATCATAGTCACAGATTTTTTTAAAATTTTTATCATAGACAGACATAGCAGTGAAACCCTCAAATCTGAAATTTAAAAGTAATTTTCGCAACATTGGCTGAGATATAGCCATTTGAAAACTGACCATTTTTGTTAAATGGCGGCCATCTTGGAATCTTATCATTATCTGAAAGAGACCATAACTTGACAACTAAGGGCTCAATTTTTATATATCTGGTACCAATTTGAAGCTATTTGTACAAGGAATGTAAATTTCACATCAAAACAATAACAAATTTTCATTTATTTACTTTTTATTATGGTCAAACTGAAAATATCACCCAAAAAAAAGGCTCACTGTAAGGGCCCATAAAAGAAATGAATCCTCATGAATTTTTCTGAAACTTGGTAAAATCATTGCTCTATCTGTGGGCTTTAAATAATAAAAAAATTGGAGAGGTAAAATCTTCTGTTTAAAAATAAATGATTTTTTACACATAAGGTGAATCTAACTAAATAATGATCATTTTAGAATCTGTAACTATTGCCAGTTTAAGAAATAATGGTTAAAATATTTTTTTAACATTCAAATTAATATATTGTGTGCTTATTATATAATTCAATGAAGAAATATCAATTTGCAGCTATTTATACTAAATATTCATGTATTAAAATACAAGTAAATTTTAATTTCTACAATACCTTTTATTTCATTTGAAATATGAGAATATAATTCTCAAAACATATTTACATAAATATTAAATACCTTACTATAATAAACTACATTAAAAAAAAACACTTAATATGTTTCTCTAAAATATTGGAGAAATACTAGCTGTAAATCACAGTTGAATTCATTCAGTTGTATGATTTAAATAAAATAAAAAATATATAAATTTGACCACATAAATATCATTTTTTTAAATGGAAAAAATGTCTTAAATAGGTTCTATGTATAGGGGAGAGTGGGGAGGAATAGGACACATTTTACAAAAATTAATTTTTTTTTTTTTTTTTTAAACAGGAAAAAAAAATTTTTTTGAATACAAAATAAAATATTTTCTAATATTCTTGAACAATACAGCTAAACAATTTTATAATTAAAGAAATTCTAAATTTCGTGTCCCATACCTCTGCACTAACAAGCAGGAATGATACAACTATAAAACAATGTATTAAAGAAAACAAATTATTCTAGTGTTGGCTATATTTACTATTTAACAAAGATTATAGGTTGATAATGTTTGTGTTACAACATCAAATTCTAGTATCTTCATCACTGGAAGGATGATTCAGAATTGTTAGAGATATTGTTCAAGAACATTAGAAAGTATTTTATTTTGTATTCAAAAGATCAAAATTTTTGTTTTTGTGGAAAAAAGATTTTCTAATTTTTGTAAAAAGTGTCCTATTTCTTTCCACTCTCCCCTATACATAGAACCTATTTAAGACATTTTGTGGCCAGATTTATATGTACATAATTTATATAATTTTTTATTTTATTTAAATCACACAATTGAATGAATTTAACTGAGATTCACAGCTAGTATTTCTCCAATATTTCAGGGGGAAATATTATGTGGCTTCTTTTTATGTAGTCCATTATAGTAAGGTATTTAATATTTTTGTAAATATGTTTAGAGAATCATTCTCATATTTTAAATGAAATAAAAAGCATTGTAGCAATGAAAATTTACTTGTATTTTAATATATGAATATTTAGTATAAATAGCTGCAAACTGATACTTATTTATTGAATTATATAATAAGCACACAATATGTTAATTTAAATGTTAAAAAAATTTATTAGCAATAGTTACAGATTCTAAAAGGATCATTATTTAGTTAATGACACCTTATGTGTAAAAAATCATTTATTTTTAAACAAAAGATTTTACCTCTCCAATTTTTTTATTATTTAAAGCCCACAGATGGAGCAATGTGTTTACCAAGTTTCAGAAAAATTCATGATGATTCATTTTTTTTATGGGCCATTACAGTCAGCCCTTTTTTTGGGTGATATTTTCAGTTTGACCATAATAAAAAGTAAATAAATGAAAATTTATTATTGTTTTGATGTGAAATTTGCATTCATTGTACAAATAGCTTCAAATAGATACCAGATATATAAAAATTGAGCCCTTAGTTGTCAAGTTATGGTCTCTTTCAGATAATGATAAGATTCCAAGATGGCCGCCATTTAGCAAAAATGGTCAGTTTTCAAATGGCTATATCTCAGCCAATATTGCGAAAATTACTTTTAAATTTCAGATTTGAGGGTTTCACTACTATGTCTGTCTATGATAAAAATGTAAAAAAAATCTGTGACTATGATGCAACACGTTTTCTTTAAATTGGTTGATTTCACGTGGAATGACCCAGAAGCCACATTTTTATTTTCAAAAGTTAGGCATATTTTTGGGAAAAGGTCATGATAAACCTGGAAATTCCAGGGACGTTTTTCACCAAAATTGTGTAGGAACCCGGATAATATTGCTTTTAATAGTAAGAAATGATGTTTTTACTATATGACTACGTATGATTTTAAATGTTTATAAGAAATAAAATAAAACTTTTGTATATTAATAGCTGTTAAAATTAGTTAAATAATAAAACTTGCAACTAAGTAATCATTGTCTTTCTTACTTTTATAAAGCACTACAATTGCTTTAAACAATTGGGGAAGGGAGAAGGTCAGTGTAAACCGAATAAAGCAATTGTAATGACCCTTATGAAATTCAGCTGATATGTTTGCAATTCTTACCTCAAATCACTAAAAACTCAATTTAGTTTTATTCTAGCATTAATGTCTTGATTTTTGAGAAATTGGCTGTTATTAAATTCAATCAATTAAACATGAAGATAAACTAAGAAAAAACACTTTAAAATACTTAGTTTATAATTACAATACTGCATTTCATAAAAGCTATTTATGACCAAAAATGGTCAATTTTGTCCATAAAAATCGGTAAAAAATAATAAAACCCGCTAGAACTGCTTTTTTATTGCTAGTGGCAACTCTGTTTCTACTAGTGTTTTTTCACGATTAATGCAGAAATATTCTAGTATGTAATATATATGGGTGATTCTATAAATAGGGGACAATTTATGTCTTTCGGCATACAAAAAAAAAATTGAGAGGTTTTCTGTCATGTTTTTATATTGAGATATGTTTGTCTTAATATTATTCATTATTTGCACTCAAGAATTACTCACTTTTTAGTTAAAAACACCTTAAAATAACAGAATAAATATTCAAAATGTCATTAGCATGGATGTCCACAGCAACTGTGCCTTGTATATACTAGCTTTTTCAAGAGTTAATATCATGTTTATAAAATAAAACAAATGTTATTCTTTCTTTAAATTAAGCAAGGAGAGGATTTATCCAATAAATTTCTTTTTAAAAATAAAATTATAGTATATAAAAAAAAGAATTAAAGTTTGTCCTCCATATTCTATTTTCAAAACAAGGTCATACATAACAGCATTTATTAATCAAAATTTCATTTTCACATATGACAATAGTTTGAAAATATAAAGTTTCTCCATGGCAACAAGTAACCATTTTATCCCAGCCTGAAAATAGAAGCATGTATTGTATTTTAAGAATAGAAGTTGAATATTAGGGGCGTACATCAATTGTATGTCATTAGAATGGATAATAATTTTCATGTTTATTTTATAATTAAAATTTTTATTTTACTTATTTGCATAGGACTTTTGTGTTTTAAAAAGCCCCAGAAAGGACTATTGCAATGTGATTATATTATGGCTCATAATCTTATTTAAATTAAAATTTGTCATTAGCATGGACAAATATCAGTGTCATTAGCATGGTTTTTCTGTCCATGCTAAAGATTCCTATGTGCATAAATGTAACCATTGTTTATATTGTATCTTTTATAAAGTTTAATTTTACAAATAAATTTAGGTATTACATTTATTATCCCTAAAATATGCATTAAATCTATCAGAAAATCACTAAGACAGCTTCTTACATTGTTAGTGTCAGAATGTTGCTCATGTAAACAAAGTTTGCTCTTTGGTAATGTTTATATTCTCCTTATATGTATATATGTAAAAATGGAAACCATTTGCTGAAAAGGAAGGCTAATAAATATAGAAAAAAAATATTTAAACAGGAAGAAAGTAAAAATTTCTTAATATATTTATTCCATGCAATTTGTTTTGTCATTAGCATGGCTTAAAAAATACTAATTATTTTTTAAAGTTAATTTTTAAATATTTAGCTCTGCTGACTACATGTAAAGTATACCTAATACTATATTAACAACACCTATTTTTTTTTCAAAAATTTTGCTAACAGTAATTTTTTTTAAATTTTACTTTTGAAATTGTCCCCTATTTTGAGAATCACCCATATATATATATATATATATATATATATATACAGGGTGATTCATAAAAGATGGGCAGAACTTTAAGGGGTTATAGTACACTTAAAGACAAATAATATTAAATAGGAGACTAAGGGTCCCAGACGTATTCCCAAGGAGATAGGGGGCATTAAAGTTTAGGGTCCGAAATTTCAGATGATTATAAAAAATTGGAAAATTGGTCGATTCGTTCGCGGTTTTTGCAAAAAATTTTCTTTATGCCAGTATTTTCTTGAAATAAAATTTTAAAGTTCAATTTCAAAAAATGCCGATAGGGGGCGCTTTAGACTCTGGAGTAACAAACAACTATTTTTTAACGTTATTTTTTGTATTTCTTTAAATGATTTCGAAAGCTTAGACTTAAACTTAAATTTTGATCTAAAAATCTAAGTCCTAACGAGTAGTTAAGAAGCGTAAACTGAAATTTGAAATTTGAAACCCTTCTCCCCCCAGAACAAAAATCAGTTATTCCCGATCTTTGTGTCGTAGATTAAGCTCTAACTACTGCCGCGTTTTGCTAAAATTATTCTTTATGTCAGTATTTTCTTGAAAATAAATTGTAAAGAAAATTTTCAAAAGATTCCGATAGAGGGCGCTTTAGACTTTGGAGTAACGAACAACTATTTTATACCGTTATTTTTTGTGTCTCATTAAATGCTTTCTAAAGCTTAGACTTAAACTTAAATTTTCAGCTCAAAATCTGAATCGCTGAGCGTGGTTCAGTAGCGAGGGGAGGGGGTTCAAATTTCAACTTCTGAACATAGTTCAGTTTGCACTACTTAACCATGCCCAACGATTCTGTGCTGTGATACGAGGCAAAAATACAACTTTCGTCAAGGACTGCATAGTCGGAATTCACTCATAAAGGCACTGGCACAGTTGGAAACGTCGCTCATGCAAACGTTAAAGCTCCATTCCTGACGCTAGTCACCGGGTGAAGAAGGAGACACAAAGTATGCAAATGTCAAATGGGGAAGAAAAAGAACACGTATGCAAAATTTCGACACGATTCAGGCATAAAAACCACTGAAAGGTGAGTCAAGTGTAAGTCGCTGTAGTAATGAATCGGAAGATGGTGCCCTTCACGAATAAGGAAAAAGCTGAGATGCATTTAATTTACGGAGCGGCAGATGGAAATGGTGCAGAGGCACAACGAATGTACGGAGAGCGATTTCCCAACAGGCGGTTGCCTAACCGCAAAATTTTCGAGCGCTTGCACAGACAGTTGTGTGAGACGGGATCATTTCTCGCTTCCCGGTCGAATGCAGGTCGTGCAAAAAAGGACGAATCAGTAGTTGTTGCGGAAGCCATTCTGGATGTAGTAGCGGCGCAGCCAAGTACAAGTACACGAACAGTGGCTAGGCAGGTGGATACCTCACAGTCCATGACTTGGAGGGTACTGAAGGATGAACATTTGCTCTCGTTTCATGTGCAACGAGTCCAGAAACTGTCTCCAGGGGATTATCCAAATCGTATTGAATTCGCCCGCTGGTTTCTGCAGCAGAACGGGCTAAATCCACATTTTGGACGAACTGTGCTTTTCACCGATGAATGTACCTTCACACGTGAAGGTACATTTAACACACACAATGCACATGTATGGGCGGATGTCAATCCACATGCTACGTATCCACATGCTCATCAGAGACGCTTTTCCATCAATGTTTGGGCAGGAATCCTCGGAGACCACCTAATCGGACCGTACCTTCTTCCTGAACGCCTCAACGGTAAAACATACCTCACATTTCTGCAACATGTGCTGCCAGACCTGTTAAACGTTGTTCCTCCACGCATCCGGCGGGTCATGTGGTTCCAGCACGATGGAGCGCCAGCCCATTACGTACGAGACGTCCGCAACTATCTGGACATCACATTTCCGAACAGATGGATTGGTCGAGGTGGTCCTGTTGCTTGGCCTGCTCGCTCGCCAGATCTTTCACCCCTCGATTTCTTTTTTTGGGGACAATTGAAGGCTCTTATGTATGAGACATCCACTGAATCCCCACAGGAACTGGTCGCCAGACTTTCCGCCGCTGTAGGGGAAGTGCTCGAAAAGCCTGATGTTTTCGCGAATGTTCGCCGTTCCATTCTTCGCCGTTGTTCTGCGTGCATAACCTCTGGTGGTCACAATTTTGAACATTTATTGTAATTACATGTTAATAAATATACTTTGGTAACATAATCCTAATTTGTGTCTTTTTACCTCGTATCACAGCACACAATGTGTGGACATGGTAAACTGAACTGTGCTTAGGAGTAGAAATTTCAAACCCTTCTCCCCAGAAACTTAACCACGTCTAACGATTCAGATTTTGGGCTGAAAATTTAAGTCTAAGCTTTAGAAAGCATTTAATTAGACACAAAAAATAACGGTATAAAATAGTTGTTCGTTACTCCAAAGTCGAAAGCGCCCTCTATCGGAATTTTTTGAAAATTTTCTTTAAAATTTATTTTCAAGAAAATACTGACATAAAGAATAATTTTAGCAAAACGCGGCAGTAGTTAGAGCTTAATCTACGACACAAAGATCGGGAATAACTGACTTTTGTTCTGGGGGGAGAAGGGTTTCAAATTTCAAATTTCAGTTTACGCTACTTAACTACTCGTTAGGACTCAGATTTTTAGATCAAAATTTAAGTTTTAGTCTAAGCTTTCGAAATCATTTAAAGAAATACAAAAAATAACGTTAAAAAATAGTTGTTTGTTACTCCAAAGTCTAAAGCGCCCCCTATCGGCATTTTTTGAAATTGAAGTTTAAAATTTTATTTCAAGAAAATACTGGCATAAAGAAAATTTTTTGCAAAAACCGCGAACGAATCGACCAATTTTCCCATTTTTTATAATCATTTGAAATTTCGGACCCTAAACTTTAATGCCCCCTATCTCCTTGGGAATACGTCTGGGACCCTTAGTCTCCTATTTAATATTATTTGTCTTTAAATGTACTATAACCCCTTAAAGTTCTGCCCATCTTTTATGAATCACCCTGTATATATATATATATACATATATACATATATACATATACAGGGTGTTTCTAAATTCATGGTACAAACTTTAAGGGGTGATAGTACACATCAAGACAAACAGTATTAAATAGGAAACTAAGGGTGCCAAACGTCTTCCGAAGGAGATAGGCGCCAATAAAGTTTAGGGTCCAAAAATTCAAATGATTATAAAAAACAGAAAAATTGGTCGATTCGTTTGCGGTTTTCACTAAAACTATTCTTTATGTCAGTATTGTCTCGAAAATAAACTATAAAGATAATTTTCAAAAAATTCTGATAGAGGGCGCTTTAGACTTTGGAGTAACGAACAACTATTTTTTACCATTCTTTTTTGCATCTCATAAATTTTTTTAGAAGCTTAGACATAAACTTAAATTTTGCGACGAAAATCTGAATTGTTAGGAGTGGTTGAGTAGCGCAAAGTGAACTATGTTCAGTGGGGGTGGGGAGGTTCGAATTTCGAACGATTATAAAAAACGAAAAAATTAGTGGGTTTTGGCTATAATGATTCTTTATGTCAATATTTCCTTGAAAATAAATTTTAAATATGCTTTTCAAAAAATTCCGTCAGAGGGCGCCTTGAACTTTAGAGAAACCAACAACTATTTTTAACCGTCATTTTTTGTATCTAATTGAATTCTTGTAAAAGTTCAAACTTTAATTTTGAGCTCAAAAACTGCATCGTTGTGAGTAATTAAGTAGCGGAAAAATGAATTGTGTTCGAGAGGTGGGGAGGGTAACTTTTCAACTCCTGAACACAATTCAGTTTGCGCTTCTTAACCCCTCCCATCGATTTAGAATTTGAGCTCAAAATTTAAGTCCAAGCATTTACAAGCATTTAATTAGATACAAAAAAATAACGGTTAAAAATAATTGTTGGGTACTCTCAAGTTTAAGGCGCCCTCTAACGGATTTTTTTGAAGTTTATCTTTAAAATTTATTTTCAAGGAAATATTGACATTTTATAAAGATTCGAAACAAGATTTAAAGCAACATCTAACAGTGTGATTGTTTCTTATATGTTCTTTTAAATGAGATATTAAGAGGCGCGCAGATTTAAATGTTTTCTTACACAATGGTTTATTGCATTTCAAATTTAATAGGTCTTTATCTCTAATTACCTGATGCCTCAAATATGAGTGGTATCGTGACATATGCTGCCGAAATGCATAGTATGATCTGAAATTTGCTTGACATTTGCGTACACCACATGGAAATTTTAAATTATGTATATTCCGATGAATACTCATATGCATCACATATTTATTTTGAAAATGTGTTCGAAATTTGCAATTCGTACAATAAAACATTTTTAAATTAAAGGTATGCAAAAAATTTAAACAATTATATTCTTGATTATTCTAAAGTGCTGCGCATGCAAAATGAAATTATGTTAAGTGACTTTTCTCAAAATGTGTAAATGATTGAAGAAATTCCTGAGAGATACTTATTCAATTTTACATTATTTTCTTTCTTCATGCACTAGCTGTTTTATATATGAATCACCTACAAAAATATTTTCAAAAATTAGAAAATTACAAATTTTTATTCTTTCTACGCTTGAAAAAGTTCAGAATATAAACTCTGTTTTCACTTCTCTCCCAAATATTAAGTTTCCGTTTTTCCTATTTTGCGCTTTGTACCTAAACTAAATTTTAATAAGCTATATAGAATATTTGTGAATTTACATATGAAATACAGCGCTGCACAAAATAATTGAAGTACTTTTCCGGCTATCGACGGCATTTACTAAATCTGGTTTTTCAAATACGCTTTACGCTTTCTAAAATGATTACTTGGGTATCTTATTTACCTTATTAAACTGTAAAGCATTTTGAAAGTATTGCATAATCTATACTCGATGCGTGATGTTTCTTTTTTCTCTACCATCTTGATTTTTTTTCAGACGCATTGTAATGAACCTCTGCAGTTTCAGGCTAATTAGAAAATGATAGCTTGTTTGTCAGAACAGCCTTATTTCACCCAGTTTATTCAAATACAGTCGAACCTCTATATAACGAAACTCCATACATCGAATTTCTCCATATAACGAATTTTTAGTAAGAACGGTCCCCTTTTCGCATGATTACATTAAAAACAGACTCTATATAGCGAAATATCTATCTCCATATAACGAATTTTTTCATAAATTGATCTTAATTTATTCAGTTTTAAAAAAGCTTCGAAATCATATGGAATCAATTTTCCATCACTTATTTTTGATTTATCGTTCAGTGGAGAGGTTTTTTTTTTTTAAATATTACTTCTCTCCTTATTCTTTAAATCTAACAAGTTCATCCCACCTCCCACACACCTTTCAACATCCTTCTCAAAACACAGTCAATTGAATTGTTACACATATAAGAGAGGAATCAATGAGAGCACATAAGAGAGACCTTCAAATGGAGGAAAATATCAACTACAATTTTTCATTCCTTGCTAAAATTTGAGAATTTTTTTTTTTGAGAGCGTAACAATTGTGATTTTAAAATCAAAACAACAAAAAATTACAGATTTCTTCCTCTGAAATTTATGTAAGTCTTCCTTATTTGATTTTCATTAAGTTTTCAAATAAATGTCTTTTCTCTTTTTTGAAACTGCTTAAATAAGTAAGAAATAAAATGTTAGGTTAATATATACTTTTAAACATTTCAAATTCTTAATTAAAAAGATCAAAAATAATATTTGTTCAAAATTTAGACATTAAATACTATTTTTAACATCATACTCTATACATCGAATTTCTCTATATAACGAATTTTTTACTGGAACGATGGATTTCGTTATATAGAGGCTCGACTGTATGTCCAAGATAGTGAATATTTACGCATACTTATAGGTTAAAAATATTAGCAAGAATTTAAAATCTTTGTAAATGTTTATAAGATAACTGTGTTTGATAGGTATCATTAGCGCGAATGAGTGTCCAAGGTTAGTGAGAATGGTAAGTTCCGATGTATTTACTGCTGATCAAATAATTTTGTTTCCTACAAAAAAATTTATTTAATAAAAAGTATCTCGTTTCTAATCAGTACATATTTGACTTAATTTATTAAGTAAAGTTTATGTTTTGTAAAAGTACTTATAAATTCTTAAAGTCGGTACTTCATTTCATCTGCAGATGAGGCAGATTCTTAATGTTTCCCCAACAATACACAGAGGAGGTAGGATGCAGAATGATTGTAATTCACTTTAGAAACAAAACACATAATATGGTGAAAACCACTGTCATCAGTTTTCATCAATAGGTTTATTTATTTATTATTTTAGAGAGTCTAGTTTTTACCTACAGATTTCTATACATGTCACGTATAAAATTTGATTGAGGCGAAAAAAACCTTTATAGCTATTGAAATAGCACTTTTAGAAATATCACGCATAAACGATAATTTATCCAGTTTTTTCTGCGGCCATGTATACGATTTTATTTATATTCTAGTAATAGCTTTTACTGTATTAAGTAAAATTCAACTTAAAATTTCCAAATTTACTTAAAAATCATATTTAAGTAAGTCATGCTCATATTTATAAATGCTTAAAAAATCTTTTATCTAGCCTTGTATATGTTAGTTAGCATTTGTAAATGCTCATAATATATTTAAAAAAAATTGTTAAACTTAAAATTATCATAGCAGAAAGAACGTTTCTAACAATTAGGATTAATATTAACATATTAAAATTACAGAATAATCCAAATATATCTACGATAATTAAGGCATAGACGGACAGACAAACGAAATCAAAAAACAATTCCTTTAATATTGAAAAAAATGTTAAACAGATAATTTTCAAATAGCTTAATTCTTTATAGGTTCATATGCAATAAGCCTAAAAATTTCAGGCTGATTGAGAAAGAAATTATTATTTTCCAAATAGCCTAAAATCTAGTTAATCTTTTTACAATAAACCTGAAAAATAACCAGCTGAGTGGAAAAGTGAAAAAACTTCTCTAATTAGTCGGGCTCTTTCCAAGGAACCGGATTTCTCAATTCTCCTACGACATAAATATATACACATCTTTATATATAAAAATCTTCTGTGCGTGTGTATGTAACTGAACTCCTCCTAAACGACTGGACCGATTTCAATGAAATTTTGTGTGTGCGTTCCAGTGGATTCGAGAATGGTTTAGATTCACATTTCATCGAAATTGATTCAGTACTTTTTTAGTAATTAGGCAAAAACTAATATTTAGTGATTTTTCGCTGATTAAAAGTGCTATAAATATAAAAGAAAGTCTGGATTTCGTATTAATCACAGCACAAAAAAATCTACCGAACCAAAAATCTTGAAAATTGGGGTAAAAATACTTCTTATAACATCGAGTGTCACTAAAAAGGGATTTTCGAAAATTCCACCCCTAAGGAGGGTAAAAAAAAAAAAAAAAAAAAAAAAAAAAAAAAAAAAAAAAATTCTTTAAAATCGGCTTTTGTAGATATTTTTCAACTGATAACATATTTTAGTGCATTTTTTCATTCTGAATTGAATGGTACTAAGCAAATTCGTTCAAATCCAGTAGTTCGTGAGATAATTCATATTTTCCAAATTTGGCGATGTCTTCGGCGCAAAAACCTGAAATTTTCAATCCTTATCTATATATATAAAAGAAAGTCAGGATTTCTTATTAATAACAGCACAAAAAAATCTACCGAACTAAAAATCTTGAAAATTTTGATATAAATACTTCTTATAACATCGAGTGCCGCTAAAAAGGGATTTTCGAAAATTCCACCCCTAAGAGGAGTAGAAAAAAGATCGAACTTTTAAAAAATTCCTTAAAAATTGGCTTTCGTATTTATTTTTCAACTGATAACATATTTTAGTGCATTTTTTCATTCTGAATCGAATGCTACTAAGCAAATTCGTTTAAATCCGGTAGTTCGTGAGATAATTCACATTTTCCTAATTTGGCGATGTCTTTGGTGTAAAAACCTGAAATTTTGAATCCTTATCTATATATACATAAATCTTCTGTGCGTGTGTATGTCACCTAACTCCTCCTAAACGACTGGACCAATTTTAATGGAATTTTGCGTGTGTGTTCCAGTGGATTCGAGAATGGTTTAGATTCACATTTCATCGAAATTGATTCAGTACTTTTTTAGTAACTAGGCAAAAACTAATAGTTAGTGATTTTTTGCTAATTAAAAGTGTTGAATAAGTTCGATGAATAGAGTGCGGACGGAATGCCCGAGCGGTCTAAGGCACCAGATATAAGCTCTGCTTCTCGAAGAAAGAGATCGCGTGTTCGAATCCCGCTCCTGTCAAACGTGAATTCTTTACAGTAATATAGCCTGTATTATAATTTTGATTAACTGACTTCAGAAAATCGTTAACTTTTAACAAAAAAGAGAAAAATAAACTTTTCTATCAAAAATTGAACAGACTTCAAAAAATACTGAAGAGTGAAAAATAATTTCCTTACATAATTGTAATAATAAATTAAATTAAGGGCGTAGTGTTTACCGTGCGTATTACTATATTTAAGTACATTTACTTGATTTTCTGGTGTCGGTGCCGGGAAGGACAACGTCTGTCGGGTCCGCTAGTACATGCAGAAAAATACTAGCGATAGTGTCTGCATCTTCTTTATCTTTTGAAATTTAAACAGGTCAAATAATTATGTTGTAAAGATGCCCCCTCTTTTTTTTATTGTAAATGTTTATATGCTACCACTTTTTCAAGCATAGCTGAAATGCTTTATATGCATGAATATACAGTAGCTTCCCTCATAACCAGATTCCGTTTAACCAGTTGTCAACAGCTGGGAAAAAAATGTATTTCAGAAGTCTGGTGTCACAAAACGGAGAAAGAGATGATCAGTGTAAATAAGAAACTATTTAGATGTAAAAAAAAAAATTACCAAAAATGCAAATTTTGAGTGCACTAAAAATGATAACGATATAAAAAATACCCCCCCCCCCCTCCCTCTAGAGATATCAAACGATGTCAAATACTAGATCCTCCCCCCCTCCCAAACTGATAACATTATACATGTACAGCCCCTATTTTTGAAGGAACCGTGTAAATTGTTTTAAACTTGTTAAATTGGATATTGGTTATTTCAATATTATTCCTTTTTTTTTCGGGGGGGGGGGTGAGTTATCAGGTTTTTTGCTCAATCAGCTAAATCTCAGTCTCACTTAGGCCGGTTAGGTGGAAGGCTACTGTACATATAATAATAATAATAAATAAAAAAAGCGTTAATATGCTACTGTATTTCATAACAAAGTCATGCTTAAGCCAATATCTTTATTTGTAGGTAATATTTTTGTTTACTAAATATCCATTACAGTCATTATTGTTAGGAATTTCAAATTCCAATATTATAACTAATGAAATTTTGTAAATGACCTTTAGTGTATAAATTGAAATATTTCTATTGATATTAAAAGAGAAAACTGCAATTTATTAATTTTTGCAAGAAAACAAAAAAATATAAATAAGTTTTATAAAACCAGATTAAGCTTGCTTAGAAAAATTTTAATACAAAATAGTGGAACTGATAAATGTTATTTTCTGTTTTTGAGTAGATTTGATTAAGATTCTTAATAATAACCTAAATTATAAAAAATCAAGGAAAAAAATATAGAAAAGAAATAAAAGCTTTCAGTTGGTTATTATTTACGGAACCAAAAACTAAGAAGCGGATCACCAGCATATTTATCCTAGTTTTAAAATAACATATCGATACAAAAACTGATACTTTTAATTAAATGTATAATTTCTCTAGTTGCAGCCTAAAATAATAGGAGAGAGTGTGGTGGTGTGGGACACTTTCTACAAAAGTAAGAAAATCCACTTTGTTTGACACAAAACAAAAAATTCAATTTATAGAGTGCTAGGTGAAACGCTTTTTAATTTCCTTAAACAATTCATAAACATACATATGTAAAAGCTATTTTAAAATTAAAGAAATTGTAAGTTTTAAAATGTGTTCCATACCTTCCCCCCCCCCCCACTACCAAGGAGGTATTGGGACAGCAATAAAATGAAGTTATAAAGACACAAATTGTCCAGTGTCGGTTAAATATGCTATCAAACAAAGACTAACCACTCATTTCCCAGTCACGATTAGCTTCATGACCGGAATGAAAATTAAGGATTGTCAATCATAGACGACATTGAAAATTCATAAATTCAATTCATTTACATTTTGAAAGTTAATAAATATATTATTAATGTTCTAAGTAATGTATTATCCCCTAACATACTTGCATGTTAGCAATTTAATTCATCTTATTTAAAAAAATTAATTGAACATGTTCCATTCTTCCCTTTATTCTCATGTCCCATTTCTCCGCCCTTATTTGTTTTGTGTTAAATTATTTTTAAAAACAACGAGTTGGAAATTGCACATGAAGCGCAGCAAATGAGGTACATTCGTACTGCAAGTAAATTTAAATATATTCAGATCTTGCTGTTATAGGTTACAGGACTTCGGATGTAGTATAATAGTCGAAATCTTTTGTGTGTTCCTGTATATACTATCTGGTTTCTATTATATAGGAAGTAGCTTGTATTAAACCGCAACAAGGCATATTAACTTGATAAAATATGAAATAATTTAATGTAATTAAAACACGCCCCAAACAATATTTCCCCGTAAACCACAAAGCAGTGGAATACTTTTGAGTAGCCCTGTAAATTAATAATAAACAACCTTTGTATCATAGATTATATAGAATGCTTTTTTTAGTATCTACTTCATACATTCATGTCAATTCTGTTATATTCGAAAGAGTGTGACATCATTAAAATGTACTTGAAACTATTGTTTAACATTGATCATAATGTAATGGAATACTTTTGACTGTCCCTGTAATTAAATTATGCATCCGATTTTCATAAAATTTGAAATGAATCGAAGAAATTATGCAAAAATTATATATTTTAATTTTCAAACGATTTTGTTGGATAGTTTTTGCTCTGTTATATGCGGACAAACAGACAGACAAACAAACTGAACGACAACTATAAGTGCTATGCATTTACATAATTAGGGACGCACCTAAAAATGCTGCTTTTACGTTTAGTTTAAACTATGTTTAATATCCAGTATAACATTCCATTAACAGGGAAATAATTGAATTTATGCATAAACAAACAATTAATATATTGCTAGCATAATAAGTATGAGAAGCAAATTTACTTTAAATCCTCGAAATAATTTTTTTTCTTCTTACAATTGTAAACTAACACGGATCAAATATTTTTTTGAACTGAAGATTAGGCTACCATTGCTTCATCTTGTGAGTGATTGATGAAATGTTCAGACTGATACATGAAGGGAAGAAAAACCAACCGTCCCATTCCTTCCACTCTTCGACTAAACGAAAAACTTAAACAAAAATCAAATAAATGTATTGTGATTACGATCAACGTCAATTAATGGAGATAAATATAAATAATTTTACATTCTGTTATTCATAAGATTTTTTAAAGTGTTATTAACATTCTAAGCAAGGTATACACAGAAGTATTTTTTAAATGAATAATTCACACCAATTCTTTTAAAATCGAATTGAACTATTCAAAATATAAAAACAATTGATTTTTAATTTTACCAGAAAAGAAAAATTGCAAATATTTCTTGCCTTTCTATAATGCTAATAAATTTTTTGAAGGGCATTTACGATAGTATTCAATGTAATCTTATTAATATTTACTTTCGAATTATATATATATATATATATATATATATATATATTAATCGAAATTTGGAAAATGTCTGAATAGATTACAATAACTTTGATTTTAAAATTGTCTTTAAAATCTCTTAATTTTTGTTAGTATGGCGCATATCTTTGATACAGAAACAAAAGAAACTTTAAATATTTATTAGCTTAACTTAAGAATACGACATAAACAATACATCTACTGAAATTCTACAGAAAACAACAAAAAGAGACCTTTGTTGTAAGATTTTCCCAATCTATAAAAAACTAAAACAGCGAATAAAAAAGAAATCGTTAACATACTTTGAATTTGGTACAACATTCATTTACAGGCAGGCTTCCATTACTATCGTTGAAAATGTAGATTCTGAAGCACCTACTTGCCACATTCAATTAAATGTAGAGGCTGGTTGGTTGATTGACTTCTGCTATTTATGCTACAAATCGGGTTAACCGATTGCTTTAGTTTTAGATTGCGTTTAGATTCCTGCAGATTAGCTTCGGGTTGAACTGATTTTTCAAATGTTACTTCTGTGTATATGCTTTGAGATTAAACTGTATACAGTTGGCAAAAAAAGTATTTGTACACTCTAAAATTTTTAATTTTTTACTAAATAAAAACAGATATTTTGTCAAAAATAGTTTTAATACAGTCTGTTTACCGTGCGTTTTAAATTACACAACAGAAAATTTCGATAAAGATGTAAAATAATTTTCTAATGGGAAAAGTTTAAAAATTTCTTGCAAAAAAAGTATTTGTACATTTCTCCATCCTGATATGTACTGTGTTTTATAGTGTTTATGGTTCAAAGGACTACTTTTACAGAAGCTGTTAATAATTTTTAAGTTCATATTATATTTGTCTGACATTTAATTTAATTTTCTCTTGAAGTAATTGAATATAGAACCTAATACTAGAGAGGCACCTCTAGATATATGAAATCCTATGATTGAGCATAATAAAAATTTAAATACGCAACAAGAATTTGTAAAAGCTATTAAATTACCATTTACAACTATTGGATGTATAGTGAGAAACTATGAATAAATTAAAAGAATCGAAATTCAATGAAAACCAGGACTTCTTAGCAAACTAACAATGAGGGAAAAAGAGAGTGTTGTTAAAAAAGCTTTAAAAATTCCTGTGCGTTCGGTTCAAAAATTTGCTGGAGACCTTGCGACATCTTCTCGCATCAGAGTAATACCTCAAACAATAAAAAATATTCTTCTCAATGCAGATTTAAAAGGAAGAACCTCAAGGGAAAATCCATTCATCAACGAAACAAATAGGCGAAAACGCATAGTATTCGCTTTCGCATACAGAAGTAAATCATTGGATTTTTGGAAAACAGTAATTTTTTCTGATGAGGAAAAATTCGGAATTTTCTTACCATCAAGCATTCGAAAAAATTGGCGTAAAAATAAAACTGTTCTAGATCTAAAACGTATACCTCAAACTATCAAGCATGTTGGGGGGAATATTATACTTTTGGGGTGTATAGCTTCTAATGGAACAGGACATTTAAAATTTTTTGACAATGGAAGGACAGGTTTAACATACAGTGATGTGTCGCGCCATAATTTATTAAACTGTGCCAAGAAATTATGCATAGAGGAAGCTTTTCACTTTGTGCAGGATAATGACCAAAGCATACTGCTGTGATCACCAGCACATGCTTACGACAATACTCGAAGACGACTGGTAATTCCTCTAAAATCTCTAGACTTGAATCCAGTAGAAAATTTGCAGATGCTATTGGATGCAAAAATCCGAAAAAAAAATATGTATTAGTAAAAAACAGTTTTAAAGAAGCTCTTATTGTGTCATGGAATAACATTAACCAGACCACTACAAAAAAGTTGGTGGAATCTATGTCATACCATCTAGAAGTAGTCATAAACGCTAAATGAATTCGCACAAAATATTAATTTGTATCATTTTACTAAATTTTCCTTAATTATATTACATTAAGATAGTGTACAAATACTTTTTTTGCATTATAATTTTGTATATTTGTTTATTATAATGTAAAAAATCGATTCGTTTAATTTTGTTTCTGCTTCTGTAATATTATAGTGCATTAAATTAATGTATTACAGTATTTTTTGCTTAAATCTTTTGTTTAATTTCATTATAATTTAAAAAAATGAAGTGTACAAATACTTTTTTTGCCAACTGTATGTGTTATAAAAGTAAAATAAAATATGAATATTTGTGTGTGTGTAGCGAAGAGAACAGCACAAAGCAGGGGTCATTCTGAGGACGATTTTTGTTTTAAATTTACAGAAAAATTTCTAAAACGTTCATTAAAAGTAAAGGTTTTTTTTTTCATGGTGCTAATTAGAGTAGATGGGGTTAAAAGTACGCATTTTAAATAAATTTTGATTTTTAACGAATACATTGGGTTAAACTTTGTGCAACAAGTGAATACAAGAAATATTAAGATAAAATATTATAAATATTAGATTAGAGCCGTTAGATTACTACCGGCTTAGATCTTGAACCGGAAATCTGTCAATTTCGTGAGAAATTGCAATTTTTACAAAACATTGCTCAGCCTTTTTTTATCCCATTATTTGGGGTAAAAGTACACAACATTTTTGCCTCATTATAACGGGCTTTTGTTGTATTTCAAATAAAACAAATGAGTTATGTAGAAACATTAGTAATTTTCCCTAATATTAATACTTTTACTGAAAATTACAAATTAAACAGTAAAAAAATTCAAAAATAAATAAAAAAAATTAAAAAAGACCTGCGGCGTATGAGATCGCAAATAGGAGTTAATTTCTGTGACGAAAATTGTTACATAAATACTGTGAGCGGTGTCAGAGACCCCTTGATGGTAGAATGAATAAAAGAATCAGTTGTCTTAAAAGATAGTGTTTCTGTATTAAACTTTACGTAAAAACTTGTTAAAATATCTCGATTCAGAAATCTCTAGTTATACTGCTAAGTTTCCAAACTAATAAAAAATTTCCCTAATATGAATATTTTAACAGAAAATTACAAGCTGTGAAAACGGAATATAGCCGAGCGGTTTACCAGATCTATAACAGAAGTTGAGGGTTTTAATACTTAAAAAGAGGTTTTAATACTTCAAATAGCGTATTATGAAACAAAAAAAAAATTGTTTTTAAATGCAGGTAGGCAAATTCATAACTTTTATGTTTGAGAAAAAAAAAATAGAAAAAGTAAAAGGTAATTAACTAGCTTTTAATAGTTAAACAGCTATTACATTTTACATAATAATAATTTATTTAAAAAAAAAGCTTCCCACAACGTAATTGTGGAAAGATTTGCATCTTGCTAAAAGAATAGGGCAAAGCACCGTTTCTTAAGCTTGTTCCGAAACAGAATGCGTAGCTTTCTCTTATTCTGCAGCATTTTGCCACGCACAAATTTAAACAAATGAGATCAAAGTAAACTAGGGGTATTTAGAAACTAAAGAACATTCGTTCCCGATTAAATTTTTTAATTTGAGGTATTGGCAGCTAATCAAACACGTGAAAGTTTATTGATATTAGGTAAAAATTTAAATATTTAAACTTACATCTTTTTTTTTTTCAATTGAGTGCTTATTTTTTTACAAGGTTTGAATACACTACACTTGAGACTGAATTCCCACATAGCAGTCATGATTGAAGAAATATTTCTTCACATTGAATCAGCCAGTATGTATCCCCCCCCACTCACACACACACGCATATGAACATCTGCTCTGTGTTTTGTTTTTTCTTTCGCGGTACTTTTGAAATTGACGTTTTTAGGTGTGTTCGTAATTACGTAAATATGAAGCACCTATAGTTGTCCTTCTGTCCGTCCGTCTTTCCGTCCATCCGCATATAACAACACAAAAATTACCCAACCGAATTGTTTAAAATTTAAAATATATAATTATTACATAATTTTGTCAAATCATTTCAAATTTTATGAAATCAGATGGATAGATTAATTACAGGGACCATAAAAAAAAAAGTATTCCGCTACATTATGGTCAATGAGAAAAAAAAGTTTCAAATGTATTTTAATCGTTTGAAATTTAAAATATATAATTATTACATAATTTTGTCGAGTCATTTCAAATTTTATGAAAATCGGATGCATAGATCAATTACAGTGACAATAAAAATTATTCCGTTACATTACGGTCAAAGGGGGAAAAGTTTCAAATGCATTTTAATGGTGTTACACTCATTCGAATATAATAAAATTGATATACGTTTATAAAATACATATTAAAATATACATTTCGTACAATATGGGATAGCAAAGAACTTTTGTTATTGATTTACAAGGTCACACAAAAGTATTCCATTACATAATGGTATAGGGAGGAAAACATTGTTTGGTGCGCGTTTTAATTGTAGTTAACTACTTAATATTTTATGAGATTGATATACGTTGCTGAGGAATATAACAAGTTATTTCCAAGTTATAAAAGAAAGCAGATAGTATTTACAGGGTCACACAAAATATTTTGGTTAATATACTGTATCCGAAGGACTGTGTATTATTACATCAAGATCTGAATAATTTTAGGTGCGTCCGTAATTATGTAAATAGTTAGCACCTATATTCGTCGTTCAGTCTGTCAGCCCGTCTGTCCGACCGTCCGTCTGTCTGTCCGCATTTAACAAACCAAAAACTGACCAACCAAATCGCACGATATTTGAATTATATCGTGAAATATATAATTGAAATATATAATTTTAGCGTAATTTTGTCGAGTCATTATAAAGTTTATGAAAATCGGATGTACAGTTTTATTAGAGGAACAGTCTAAAGTAATCCATTACATTACGATCAACAGGAAATATAGTTTTAAGTACATTTTAATGATGTTAAATCCTTACGAATATAATAGAATTGACATGAACCTATGACGTATATATGTATTAAAATATACGTTCTGTACAATCTCTGATTCAAAGAATATTTATTATTAAAATACAGTGCCACAGAAAAGTATTCCACTATATTATGCTATACGGGGAAACATTATTTGGGGCGTGTTTTAATTATATTAAGCTATTTCACATTTTATGAATATGATATACGTTGCTGAGGTTTAATAAAAGTTACTTCCTTGCTTATTTACCGGAACACAGAAAATATTTGGAGCACTTTACTGGATGCGAAGTTCTTTCTACTATAAGAGCAAGATCTCAATATTTTTAGAACTTCGTTATCGTACGAACGGACCTCATTTACTACGTTTTACGTACAATTTCCAAATTGCTTTTATAAGCAATGCCAAGGTTTTTTTTTGGGGGGGGGGGCGAAAATCGCGTTTTTTTTTTAGATATTTTTATCGAATTTGCCTTTTTTTTACTATTTTTTAACAAAGTTTGGTGTTATTGTCGTGATCCTATAGAGAAAGTTGTTTTTTTTTTTTTTTTAATTTGCGTTGTTCGCAATCCTTTCACGAAATTTATCTTTATCAAAAATCCTTTAATGAATTGCGTGTTTTTGTATGATACCTTGATGAAACTCGCGATTTTTGATGATTTTTTGATGAAATTTGAATTTATTTGTAATTCTTCAAACATTGTTATTTATTTATTTATTTATTTTTTATCTCTTGACCAATTTTGCGTAATTTTCGCTATTATTTTCATTTATAGAAATCTGATTTATTTACAGATAATAGCTACAATGCAGAACAATATTAAAATTATTTTGTTATGGGTTGTTACTTATCACAAAAAATGACTTTTTTTGACTAATGAAAATTTATGAAAAATAATTTATGCATAAGAGTGTTAATCTGATAAAGTAAAAAGAAAATTTCTTTGAACATAACTCAGTTTAATAATGAAATTTTTATTAATTTTTAATTTATTAAATTTTTTGAATAGTTTGTTATTTTTTACGATATTTTCATCTAAATTTTGATTTTTAGATTTTACATTTGTAAGAGGGGGCGGTCTTTCAAATCTCGAAGATTTCAATATCTGGGAATATCTGGGGATCATACTTCTTTGTCCCGCATGTCCGGTATGAGGATCCAACTGAATGAAACACAGAGCATACACAAAGATGAACAAACCCTTTTAACATATAAGAACATCGCTGGTATATCTATTCAATGATACATAATATTACAATTACAATTACAAGACTTTCAATAAGTGATTAATTAAATTAGTTTAAAATCTTAGAGTTTCACTTCTATGAATGGTATAATTCTCCAATAAAAATTAAGGGTGGATTTGACATCATTCAGTATGATAGATTAAAAGTTCCCACTAGAAAGACAACATCTATTCAGGCCGTCGAGAACCGTGACGGGCCCAGGATCAGTCACCCCCCCCCCCTTACAAAGACACTCAAGACACATGAAAGGCTTGTGAATCTTTAATAAAGCCTCATCTACTTTGTAGACTACTTGAGTCGTCTTTCATAAATTACATTATTTATTTTCCTGCAGTTAAAGATAATAATTATATATTAATACTATTTAACAAAAGTAAATACAGTCCTTTCTTTTTATTATTGTTACATTATGGCATACATAAAAATTATAATATACAGTGTGTATTGCAGGAGTTGTGACCCTTTGAGATTTTTAGACCCCAAAACAAGTTAACGGATGCACCCCCCCCCCTCTTCTCAGACATGTGCGCATTTAGACAGCAACAGCAAGAGCATCACTTGAGAGAATGCCGTACACCGAGGCGAGGATACCATATTTTCCCTTACTGAAACATAATTATTTTCAGTATAAATACCGCCTTTTTACTGAAAAACAATCTTTTTATGGTATAAATACCGTTTATAATTGAAATAGCACAGAAAGGGGTCATTTTATGGTATAAATACTGTTTATAATCGAAATAGCACAGAAACTGGTTTTTTTTAATGCCTAATATACCTTAGAAATACGGTACTCATACAGTAAAGAATGATAACAGTAGACGTACCGTAAAAATTAGGTACGTCTATTGAAATGCTACGTAAAGTTTTAAAATGTCGTTTTTCTTACTGAAAAATAATTATTTTACGGTATAAATACCGAGTTTTTACTGAAAAATAAAAATTTTACTGTGTAGAAAAGACTGAAAATGGTAGAAGTACCATGAAATTTACGGTACATCTAATGGAATTTTACAAAAATTTTTTACAGTGTATATATTATCATTCTCAGAGATAAATAGTAATCATAATGTTGTCATTAAATGATGATAACGTGTCATATCATAACGCAATCATATTATATTATATTATATTATTTATTTGATATATTATTATTACTATTATTAATTTCTATATAAAAATTTAAATAAATTTTTTCTGAATTTCTTACATTTTCGATAAATTCATATACTTTATTGAATTTTTTCACCGTTTCTATCTCGAAAACTATCTAAGGTATGAAAAAAGTAAATTACAAAGTTGCTCAACAATATCCATTTACTTGAAAAGGAAACCCTGTGAGCATGAATAATAACTATAGTACGCGAAAAAATCTTTTTTTTTTCATTTCCAATATTATTTACATGAAATGTGTTAGAAAGGAGATAACATATTTTTCACTAAACAAAATCGTTAAAAACTTCAGATTGTGAAATGTTTTTAATTGCACACAGTCATAACTAGATCACAGTTATAACTTGTGTATGAATTATTGTAAAGTACCATTGCATTTAATGAAGTGATGCATTTATAATAAACTGAAACGCTATTCGATACCTTGCAGAGAAGGGAGATGGAACAGATGTACAAATCTATGAAATATAAGTATCATTTCTGCAGTTTGAATTGTTTACAGCATAATTTTAAAAGTTGAAATCTTTCACGAATTCATTTTCTTGTATTTTAAGCAGAAACAGACTTGTCGGAAAATAACCCCACTAGATAAGGTAACTTTGTAACATCTTTAAACTTAAATTTCTCAATATATATTAAATATTAAAATTAAGCCAATACATGGTTATATACCAAAAGGATATATCAATATTAATCAATAGTCAGTTTTGGGCTTTTTATACGCTATATGGTGAGAGGTGTCTGGTCACTTGCGATTTTAGACCTTTTGTTAAATATCTAGAAATATACATGAGAAACTAAACTGAAATTCCATGTGTGTAAACTGAATTGTACCGGTCATATATATTTGCAAAGATTTTTTAACATTACCCAATATGGAACCAACAACAAATTGAAAAGAATAAATATCGTTTGGATAACCGTGTCAAAAGTAAAGTAGCAACATCGTTAAAACTGAAAATTATACATAATTGGCTTATTAAAAATGTTCCATGTAGGCAGACATGCCGCACTCCCTATAGTTAAAAATCTCATATTTTCAGATAAACTTCTAATAGAGCAGAAAACTTGCCTTTTGAAATTAGAATAACGCATTTTTTTTTCTTTAAATCGTATAAAATCTTTAAGACGTACATCGCACTTGAACTTTGTAAAATATGGTCAAAATACACAGTTTTTGGAATTAAAGAAGAAAATTTTATAAAGTTCATACCTTCTTCTAACAGTGCGTTATATTTTCCTTTCAAAAATTGAAGAATAGCTTAAAAAGAAAAAAATAAATTCGTTTAAATCTTCAGGTCGCGCATCGTCATTGAATTTAGGAAAATATTATTGAAATTGACGAAATTTCATATATATAATTATTTTTTTTAGATTAACGTCTATTAATGTAAAAATATTACTGTATTTACAGAAAAAAATATAGTGTAAGATTAATAGTAAGTTAGGTTAATGTCTTTTGGTTGTACATTGCTTTTAAATTACAAAAAAAGGGGGATATTTTTAAAATATTTAAATTAATTTTTTTAAAAATAATTGTCATAGTTCTCTCCTAATTACATCTGTTGTATATATGTAAGAACTTGCAGTGATTTTTTTTTAATTAAACTTTCGCGTTAGTTATTCCGAAAGGAAATCTAATCTAAACTAGCCGTACCTGTTATTTCGACCACATAGATTTTTAGAAGCTTTAGTTGTAAATTTTATTCATTGTTCCACAGCTTATGTAGTTACGGAAACGATTTGATGATTTTCAGTCTCGATACTAATAGAGTAATGAATAAGAGACAAAATACTCTCTGAATTGATTCTATTCAATATAAGAGTTAAAATAACCTTGTAATACGTCAAAAATTAATTTCTGAGTACTAGTGAGAACTAAAATTGAAATTTTTCTTATAATATTTCGCGTAGTTCTGTCTCTGTTGGTCACAGATTACGCTGCTTTCGAAATCCGTCTCAATTTCCATTCCCTGATATGCTCTCTTTCATCTGATTTCATTGACAATAACAGGTTTGGGACACGAACAAAGAAGGTGTTAAGCCATGTAATAGTGTCAACCACTTTCTGTAATTACTCGATTAAATGGCGCAATTATGTTATTGTCTTGAGCACAAGCACTAATCGTACAAACAAAAACGTATTCTTCTTTACCACAAAACATGCAAACGCATCTATCTTCATGGTAAAAGAAACAGTTTCAATTCACAGATATTTTGAATGCATATATACAATCTGCACGTGCTGTTTCCAGTCATTTGTGAAAAATCATCCTCAACTACTGGCAATAACATCCCGGAGACCGGCTTAGTGCGCCGATGCCGTCCCTTCTTTTCTTTCCCCTATATGAAGTGCGCTCGGCGTCACAGGGACCGTATATCGTTGTCACCCCTATCTCATGTACTTATGGGCACGAAGTGACAGCTTCTTTTGCTGGAAAGACTCTTTTCTGTTGGCATTAATTCGCTAAATTAGGCGCTTTAACGATAATTTCGTCTATCAATAATGTTTTTTCTTCAAATCACAAAAAATTTATACACGTATATTGTATATATATATACAATATATGTACAGGGTGTTTCGCTACCAGACCGACAAACTTTGATTGATGATAGTAGACAGACAAACATTATTAAATCGGAAACCATGGGGCACAAACGTCTTCTATAGGAGCTAGAGGCCATTAAAATTTAAGGTCCAAAAATTCGAACGATGATAAAAACGGAAAAAAGGGTCTATTCGTTTGCAGTTTTCACCAAAATCATTCTTTATATCACGATTTTTTTAGAGATTTTTTTTAAAGATTACGTTCAAAAATCGTCGATAGAGGGAGCTTTAGAATTTAGAGTAACGAACAACTACTTTTTACCGTTATTTTGTGCATGCGGTTGAAATTATTTTAAAGTTTAGACTTTAACTTAAATTTTAAGCCCGAAATCGGAAACGTTGGGATCGGGTAACTAGCGAAAATTGAACTGTGAACTGAGGTGGAGATTTTAAACGCTCATAAATATTGGACAAAAAAATCGATTTTGTTGCGGTTTGTATGTAAGTCATTCCCTTCGTAATTATTTTATTCAAAATGACGTACAACTTTGGTGTCCTCATTTTTTGATAGAGGGCGCTTCCGACACATCTCTGACATTTCAATGGCATTACTCCTGGGTATTTTACTACTAGACCATTATACTTCCAGGAAGTGTTAGGGATATAAAGACGACTCGGAATCGCATAGGAATGTAACGTTGGAAATGACTTTTTTGCAAGTTACGGTTAAAGGAAGCAGAGAAAAAAGTAACAGAAACAGCAGAGAAAAAGCGACACGTTAATGTAACAGAAAACAGTTTATTTAAGGGTTTTACTAGAAAAGGTGTTCGAAATTACGACCAGAAGTAGTTAGGCAAGTTTGGCAGCGCCGATAGATGGCGCTGCGGTTTCCTTGCGGTAGATGGTGCTAAACGGTAATGCACCTGAGCAGCGATCACTTTGAAGTGATCATTCGCGAACCGGTTCCAAAGGTAGTAGAATGAAGCATCTGAACGATGAACAGGTCGATAGTGCTCCTCCATATTTTACCAATGACGTTTGCCGACACATAAAGTAACATATGGACTGTGGTGGATAGCTCGTGGTGGCCCGGTTCATTGGGTGCCAGATTGCCGGACCTACCATGTATGGACTTCTTCTGCTTGGGTCAAATGAAAAATTCGGTGTATAAGACTCCCGTACCATCAGTTGAAGACCTTGCAGCTGGTATTTCTGTAGCAGCCAGAAAACTATCAGAGATGCCAGGAATCTTTCAAAGTGTGAGGAATTCCGCGCGATGCCGCGGTCGAGCATGCTGGACTGCTTCGGGTCTTAATTTCGAACACATTTTATAGTAAAACATTTAAATAAGCTGTTTTCTGTCACATTAACGTGTTGCTCTTTCTCAGCTGTTTCTCTTTTCTTTTCTCTGCTTCCTTTAACCGGAACTCGCAAAAAAGGCATTTCCAACGTTACATTCCTATGCGATTCCGAGTCGTCTTTGCATCCCTAACACTTCCTGGAAGTATGTTGGTCTGGTAGTAAAACAGTAATGCCATTGAAATGTCAGAGATGTGTCGGAAGCGCCATCTATCAAAAAATGAGGACACCAAAGTTGTACGTCATTTTGAATAAAATTATTACCAAGGGAATGACTTACACGCAAACCGCAATAAAATCGATTTGTTTGTCCAATATTTATGAGCGTTTAAAATCTCCCCATCTGTTCACAGTTCAATTTTTGCTAGTTACCCGATCCCAATGTTTCCGATTTTGGGCTTAAAATTTAAGTTAAAGTCTAAACTTTAAAATAATTTCAAGCGCATGCACAAAATAACGGTAAAAAGTAGTTGTTAGTTACTCTAAAGTCTAAAGCGCCCTCTATCGACAATTTTTGAAAGTAACCTCTAAAATTTTTTTCGAAAAAATCGTGATATAAAGAATGATTTTAGTGAAAACCGCAAACGAAACGACCCTTTTCTCCGTTTTTTATCATCGTTTGAAATTTTGTACCTTAAACTTTAATGGCCCCTAGCTCCTATAGAAGACGTTTGCGCCCCATGGTTTCCCATTTAAAAAAGTTTGTTTTCATGTCTACTATCATCTCTCAACGTTTGTCGGTCTGGTAGCGAAACACCCTGTATATATATATATGTATATATATATATATATATATATATATATATATATATATATATATATATATATATATATACAGGGTGTCCCTAAACTCATGGTATATACGCTAGGGGGTGATAGAACACATCAAGACGAGTAATAGTAAATTGGAAACCAAGGGTCCCAAACGTTTTCCAAAGGAGATAGCCGATATTAAAGTTTGGGGTCCAAAATTTCAAATACACATATAAAGCGGAAAAATTGGTCGATTGATTTGCGGTTTTCGCTAAAACTATTCTTTATGTTGGTATTTTCTTGAAAATAAATTATAAACATAAAATTCGAAAAATGCTGATAGAGGGCGCTTTAGATTTTGAAGTAACGAACAACTATTTTTTACATTATTTTTTGCATCTGATTAAATGTTTTCTTAAACTTAGACTTAAACTTAAATTTTGAGCTCAAAATCTCAATAGATGGGAGTCGTTAAGTAGCATAAACTGAACTGTGTTCAGATGGTTCAAATTTCAAATTATTATAAAAAATGGAAAAACAGGTCGATTCGTTTGCGGTATAAAATAAAACTATTGTTTAAGTCAGTATCTTCTTGAAAATAAATTTTAAAGATAAATTTCAAAAATTTCCGTTAGAGGGCGCCTTAAACTTCAGAGTAACCAACAACTAATTTTAACCGTTATTTTTTGTATCTAATTAAATGCTTTCCAAAACTTATTAAATGTTTTCGAAATCTTAGATTTAAACTTAAATTTTGAACTCAAATACTGAATCGTTGGGAGGGGTTAAAAGCGCAAATTGAAGTGTGTTCGGCAGTTGAAATTTAACCCCCCCCCCCCCTCGAACACAGTTTACTTTTGCGCTACTTAAACACTCGCAACGATTCAGAATTTGATCTCAAAATTTATATCTAAGCATTTGAAAGCATTTAATGAAATTAAAAAAAAGGTTAAAAATAGTTGTACGCTACTCCAATGTCTAAGGTGCCCTCTATCTGCATTTTCTGAAATTTATCTTTAAAATTTATTTTCAAGAAAACATTGATTTAAAGAGTAGTTTTAGCAAAATCCGCAAACGAATCGACTAATTTTTCTGTTTTTTATAATCGTTTGAAATTTAAACCCTCTGAACACAGTTCAGTTTTTGCTACTTAACTACTCCCAACTATTCAGGTTTTGAACTCAAAATTTAAGTTTAAATCTAAGCCTACGAAACTATTTAATGAGATGCAAAACATAATGGCAAAAAATAGTTTATCGTTACTCCAAAGTCTAAGGGGCCCTTTATCGGCATTTTTCGAAATTTATCTTTATAATTTATTTTCAAGAAAATATCGTCATAAAGAAAAGTTTTAGTGAAAACCGCAAATCAATCGATAAATTTTCCCGTTTTTTATATTTCTTTGAAATTTTGGACCCCAAACTTTAAAGGCGGATATCTCCTTTGGGAAAACGTTTAGGACCCTTGGTTTCCTATTTACTATTACTCGTCTTTATGTGTTCTATCGCCCCCTAGCGTATGTACCATGAGTTTAGGGACACCCTGTATATATTGAAGCAGTTCACGCAGTTCTTTCAAATAATGACGTGAAATCAGAAAAATCCTTCGTTTTGCTTATTACTGACAAAAAGTTGTATAAGTTTAATACAAAATATTTGAACATAACAAAAATGATCATGTTTCAATTTAATTTTAAAAGTATTTTATATCTTTTTATCATGATATTTTTATGTTGATTAGTATGTACAAATACACTTGGTAAAAGAGAATTTATGCGATTTATATTTGCTTTAAACTACACACTCAAAGTAGTAGCTTTTTTTCATACCTTTTGATAATATAAACGAGTTCTCAAAAATTCAAAAGAAAGTAAATAACGTTTTGAAGATTATGTCAAGAATTAATATCATGCCGTATTATTGATTTCCACTTTTTATTTCTTACTTACATAATGATTATTTCTTACAACCGTTCCTTTCAGAGGTATAAAATGTCTCCAGATTTCTATGAAAGAAGCAGAGAGACTTTCGTCTTTTGAATATTTTTTTATTTCTTTTAACTTAAGTGTTCCCACTGGTCTCTTTCTAAAAGTTTTCATTGATTTTGCTAGCGGCTATTTTGGATTTTAAGAAATGAATTGATTTTCAATTCATTCGAGTAGTATATTTCCCTTCGATTCAAAGAAAATGCCCTTTCTCAAAACGCAATTGAAACTTTCTCAAATGGAAGAATTTGACAATATAAAAACATTTATTTGTGCGAGATATTTTTCAAAAGCTACTTTACATATACTAAACTCGTACTTCAGTTGAATGACTGTATCAAAGATTATTCGAAAGATATTGGCATTATATACATATTCTTATATTTAATATATTTTTAATTGTTTGAATTTTATATAATATTTTAATTATGAGTCAGATATATAATTTTTCCAGAATTTAATTTATTTGCATTAATATCTGGAATTCTTGTTTTTCTTTGGAATTGTATCTACTTTTATTCTTTATTATTATTTCGTCATTCTGCTTAAATATTCAATTTATTTCAATATATATTTATGTCAATAATTACTAAATCGACGGATATTTTGAAATTAAAATTGCATCAGCACCAGAAAAGTTTTAAGTTGCAGTTGTAGTTAGAAGTTAGATAAAATAGCATATCTTGTTATTAGTTACTTTTCAAACACAAAATTCAATAAAGAATTTAATGTAACATAGCAGACACAGTCAGTACTTATCTTCCTACAATAATATAATTTTAAATATATAATAGGTACATCACATTTTTATAAATAATCAGGGCTCCCAAATGGTCCGACAACTGAACATCAATGTTTTTTTAGAAGAATTTTCTTTTTAGATTTTTCTTGCGGATTGCACTGAACATACCTTCGAAGGTTAAACCTAGCACAAATACTGCAGAAACTTACCATAAAATTTTCTGCTAAAAAATAGTTATGTTCAGTTCGCGGACCATTTGGGAGTCCTGATAATATATGTATATATATTTAAAAGTTTTTGCTTACTGACTGATTATCAAAGCAGAGATCAAACTACTGAACCTAGAAGCATGAAAATTGGGCAGAAAGAACGTCTTTTGACATAAGCGTGTGTTAAGACAGGAAATTTTGAAAATCGCCCGTTCATTTAACAAGGTTAATGGAAGGGTTGAAAATTATAGAACACCTTGCTATATCCCAGCAGCTGTTTTAGTTATTATCGTGAAATTCCAGAAAATAAATCTACTATAAAATAATTAATAACATGCTTCAGGGATTTTAAAATTTCCACCCCTAAGGGGGTCAAAGTGGGGGTCGAAAATTTCCAAACATTTTTTGGATCATTCATGTAACATATTCTCAGAAAGCTCTTCGACCACTGTTTCAAGTTATTGAAACTTTCTTCTCTCCTCCTCAATTTATAATCCCGGAGGCACATTTCAAACATTTTTGAAATTATAGCTTTTTTATCATTTTAGATCGGATTTTTTTATGTATCCCTCCGATAAATGATATTTATAATAAATGAAAATTTCAGAGAGGGGGATGGGAATGTACTCCGTGGGGAGGGGGGAGCGATTGTTGGAATTTTTGAGAATATTTTTTTAACTTTTACTGACACACGTCATACGATATATCAATAGAAAGCCCTATGATCGCTATTTCATGTTAGATAAACTCTCAATCTCCTCCCCCAACTTTGCCTTCGTGGGAGACACTTTTAAAAATTTAATTGACACCTGTCATGTGATTTATAATTGGAAAGCCATGTGTGCAATTCTTCATATTATCCACTTCTCTTTCCCCTCCCCTACTCTAAGTTTCCAGGGAGAGTACGTCTAACGTATTCCATTTGGAGGTCTTGTGGGAAAGTTGTAGAACTGATCCCAAATTACGTAGAAGAATTAATATATATTTTTTTTTCGATCCCATTTACCATCATTTTAGTTCCTGTTTTTCCATTTGGGTGCTTTTAATTCTTATTTCTTTGACCGTTTTGTTGCTAACTGCCGATAAATTCTAAGATTTGATACTTAAACCCTCTTACCTTTTTATACTTAATCGCGCCTTTTTCAACTTTTTGCAACCAGGAGGCGGTGTCGCATAATTTTTCCACAACTGTGGTTTCTTTGCAGTCTTTTTTAAATTCTTTTTTTTTTTTTTTTTTTTTTTTGCCATGTATTTACTAAACTCTACTTTATCTAAAACAATGATTTTAATAATCGATTTTATAACATCGCGATTCTAGATTCTCGGAATTAATCTATTACTGGTATCATTTGTGTTTTTACGATGATTTTTTTCGTTTGGTAAATTTTCGAGAATCGCCGACCACTAACCATATCCCAGTAGCAATTATATGTATAAGCTTGATATTCACGATAAGAAACCTTTTAAAATAAAATTATTAAATGATTATTTTAGTGAATTTAGAAATTCACCATCTCCCTCCAAAATTATTTATGTTACTTACGAAACGTTTAGATAATTCCACTATACATCAGCAATAGTTTTATATAGAGGCATGAATTTGAGGATAACTGAAACATGCTTAAACATGTAGTTTATCTATTTTAGAAATCCCCACGTAAGAAAATGTAATACTGCAGTCGCACTTTTCGTGTATTTCGCTATGTATCTCAGCAACTTAAAGTCAAAGCAGAAAATGCAAGATAACAAACCTACTAAAACAATAGTTAAATGTATGTACTTTTAGAAATATTTATTGTTTTAGAAATATTGTGTTTATTATGTCACCAACATCGAATTTTAACCGGATAATGAATCATACTAATAAGACAACAATTATGGATATGTGATTAGATATTAATTCCTTTTTTTAATCTTTACTATTTTGTTTGTTTCAAGATTCTTTTTGAGAAACCGACCAGCGTAACGGGCGAAGACTGCTAGTAAATTATGAAATGTCATAATATCTTGTTTTACGCCAGCTGGGGAATCAAATCACATAGATATGTTACACTAAAGAAAGGAAAACAATAGACTTTCTTATTAATAAAATACAATACAGTTAAGGGGGCTCAGGGCATGAAAACTTTTCAAAAAATCGTTTTTTATGATCTATTTTGATTATTCAATTAATTCTGAACTCAGTGCAAAAAACCGCATAAAACTATTTGCATTTTTCAAGGAGTTATAAGCATTTATGTATCAACACTTTCAAAGCCGCACCCATATAATTTCAACTTTAAGTCGCGTTTTCTCAAAACTTGATTTTTGACGACTAACACCAAGATTTAAAAAAAAACTATTTGATGGAATGGCTTAATTTTTTTTTTTTTTTTTTTTTTTTTGCATGCGTATAACATCATTATCTATAGAATGAATTAATATAGTTTAGATATTTTAACATTTTGAGTATTTTTAATGAAAAAAAATTGTAATTTTTAGTGTTTTTAAAATTTTTAAGTTTGAGAGTTTTTTTTAATAATTTTTTCGAGTGATTTTTATATCTTTAATTCATTCTATAGAGTAAAGTTTCGTGATCATTTTAAAGCAAAAATTAGATTCTTAAGTCAATTCAACGTTAAGATATCTTGGTGTTGGTGATATAACATATAATTTTTTTCGAAAATTGTGTTATATAAATTTTGCTATATTTTTTATTATATTAAATTGGTGTACTTCATTTTGTAATTTTATAAGACTACAAACATACATTTAAAATATCAGAAAGTTTAAATTAATTACATTGAATACTTCTGTATTTATATGGACTCGAAGCGAGAGCTCTGTTTACATGTTTTTTCGTATCGATCAAGCCCTGATCCCCCTTAGTTTTGCCAGTTAACATTAAAGAATTATGTTAATATTAACTCAAATACGTCTTTAATATAGTGAGCGATTTCATTTTGAGCAGTAATTGCCTCGTTTTCATATAATCCAATGAAATTCCCGTAAGCAATTTCTTAAAAGATTCTTCCTCACTCTCTTTAAATGTATTTTTAAAAATTTCTTTAGCAGCGATATATTTAACATCCCGATTACTTTGAATAATATCTCATACATTTTCAATGTAGTTAGGGTCTAACCGAGCCACTAGAGGGTTAAATTTAGTTTCTTCATTTATAATATTTACAAGTGAAAGCTGTGGATCTATTTGGAAAAACATATTTCAAAATTTTCTTCCCAGAATGGAGGAAATTTTACGCTTACCTTGTTTGCTTCTGAAATCGAACTTGTGGAAGATTTCGTCGTTTCTTCAGTCATTTTAAATATGTTTAAGTCTAAATACGGATCACCAAAATTGTGATATGCCGGTATTACGACATTCCTATTTACAGTAAATCAAATATTAATTAAATTCATTTCGCTGCATTAAGTAAAATGTAAAATGAAAATAAATAGACCGCTTTCTGCATATCAACAACAAACACAAATTTTTATTCTTTTTAATAACAAAGATATTATTTTTTTCGTTTCCAAAACAATAAAATTAATATTGACAAGTTCATGGAGGCTACAAGCATAATACGAACTTCAGTAAAATCTAAAAAAAGACATGGCAATTTTTTTAATGGCAAACATTTTATTACTAGATTTATTATATTTTCTACAATGTTCTGCAGTGAAACAGCGCAGTCCATCACATACATATTATTCACACATAACTTTCAGTTTCACAGATGCCATTTGTGAAAATAGCTGTCAAAGAGTGCAAGGTGCTCAGCAGAAAATAGGAAAGGATAATTTTCAAAAATAGCGAAAAGTAAAGCCATGGGTCTTGTACAGTTCGCTACATTTTCCTACGACAGTAGTTATTTTGGCTCTATTTGCTTTCGTCGATAAACGCTCATTATTAAAACGTATCTTTACTTCTGAAATTTTTGAATCTTTCTTTTCATGCTGTTGAATCCATCTTTATTTAGGTAGAATAAAAATTATATTGATAGTGAAATATTATCGGAAGTGTTCTTTAAGGAGAGTTATTGGGATGTAATTATGGGTAAAATAAAACCAGCTTAATAGTTACACTTACATATAACTTTGATTACAGCATTTACTTCGTCCTTTGCAAGTAACTTTTACTCATAAGTAAAGACATCGCATGATTCGAAGCACGATGAACACACATGTTTGTTAAATATTTATGCCCCCACTATAATCTTATTACGAGATGTACAACTAGAAGCCAGTGTACATGTTATGATTGTTGTTTTGCACAATTTTAAATAAAGAGCTGTTATGATTAAAGTCACTATGGTGACAAAAATATTCATAATCGTCATCGGGAGTTAACAGGAAACTCCGAGCATACATACATGATTTGTAATAAATATTACTGAGAACAAAGATTTGTTTTATTTAACCTTCCTACCCTGAATGGGTCTAATCGACCCATGACTATAAATTTTTTTTTTTATACAATTCGAACTAGAATTTTTTTTATAAGGAAAGTTAAATAACAGATTCAGAGAAATAAGTCAATTAAATATATTAAAATGTTTTAAATAATAATTCTGGTGTGAAATCATGAATCTGGTGTCAAATCTGTGTGTTTTTATCAAGATTGAGTAAAATTTGAACAGGGTAGGAAGGTTAAAACAGTTCTGGTTGAAATTGTCATCTGATATGGAAGACTTCAGAATTGTCATGGCCTTTTGTACGGATCTCGAATCACACTTTAAAAAAATACAAAGGTCAATGTAATAAATTATAAAGCACACCCAATCCAATTGTAACAAGATGTTCTTCTGTATTATATAAGTTAAACTAAAAATTCTTTCACAAGAAACACATACTCAGCACTGACTAGCAGCTTGTTAAAACAGCAGAAAAGCAACTTGCCTACACACATAGAGCAACTATACTGAAACACTGAAAAAAAAATAACTTGGCTAAAACATTGGCAAAACAACTTAGCTATATTTGTGTTTCTGCCTTCATTACGTACGATTTTGCTCAAAAACTATCTTAACTTTATGAGTTGGCCTAGCACTTTGAATTCATATTAACCGTTTAATATAGGTTTGAAGCGTAACTTTAAGAATAATTTTTTTCATCTATCCAAACACATAAAAATCAGAGCTACACGGTGATAATTTTGGAAATTCGAAAATGAGAAAAAAGCTAGTCTCTAGACGCATATTTCTTGTTTCTATGGTGATATGACGGCAGAGATTTTTTGAAGCTTTACTTAAAAATATATATTATTAAAATTATGTAACTAATTTAAATCTTTTTCTTAAAAGTGGGATTAACTTTCCATGAAATGTAATATGCGTAAAATAAAAATAAAAAATATATCTAATAATGACATGATGTCTGTTCACAAATTCTTATTATAATAGTCGGATCTGTAAAAATGTTACGCACTTGTGTTAAAAGTATCATAATTATCATATGAATTCCATTTACGAAATTTAATTTTAAGTTGAAAGATAAAGGATTTTAATTTATTTTTATCGTTAAAAAAATCATGAGTTTTTAAAAGAATAACATTGAACTTTAATACCGCTCTTAATTTCCACTCAAAGAATGCAATGGCTAAAAGTAAGAATATAAAAGGGAATATACAAAGGGTGTAAAACATATGGTATCCGGATTTAGAAGATTATTTAATTTATTTTTCATTTAAAAATGTACTTTATGCGAAAAATGTTGGGAAGTCGGAAAAAAGTAAATTAATTTAGCTGCATAATTGGCTTTCATTTTCATAGTTAAGTTTTCTCTTTCAAAATTCTTTTCAGGATTTATTTCTTGTATTAGATTCGATAAACTTAATTAATAGCAGCGACAATGGTGTCTAGTTTCGACCGTTATATTTAATTACACTAATCTTAATACTTTAAACTGGAAATATTCAAGTGATTTCAGATTATATATTTTTTATTTAAAAAAGGAGACGCGAATTAATAAAAAAAAGAAATTCAATGAATCATTTTATAAAGAGATTTATTACAGCCACGAAAATGAATGGTTTTTCTGCGAAAGATAACGATCTTTAAAAAGAAAATTATTTGCTTCACACTTTATAAAATATTTTTTTTCTGTGGAATTTTTTTAAATGAGAGAGAACATTATTTTTCAATAGAAATTGAATCATTTCTTTAAAAATGCTCATTTAAGCACGAACAAAAATTATTTCTAGCATGCTTATTTAATCTATTATATTTTTAAAAATACAATGGTACACTGTTAAAATTTTTCAGCATTTTGTCCACTTTTTTTACTTTTTATCGAAAACTGTTACATAACCGTAATTTAACTATATTCTGACCATATTTTTGCTCATTTTACGGTCAGAATAGAGTTAAATTATCTTTATGTACCCCTGTGATGTAGAATCACATATAGTATTCTTAAATTTTACATTTTTCTAAATTACAGTTAAAACTAATCTTTAATTAAATAGCTATTTTATCTTAACGTTTTATTTCGATTCCACAATAACTTTCCGTTCAAAAGAAAAGAAAGAAAAACATCTAGCATTTGCCTTATTACTGAAAAACGGCTGTCAGATAAAGAGAATTCATTAAGATGAGTATTTCACCCTTGCTGGAAACAAATAAAAAAAGAATAAATATCGACTGTGTTTGAGGTTAGTGAAATTTCATTTTCCTCTCTGCGTAATTTTAAGCCTAACTTATTCGTTTCATAATAGTCTTTGAATGTACATGCTATTTGTTATGTCTTTTGAGAACATTTTCCCAAAATATGCTCCTAACGTACGAATTGGCAGTCGGATTCCTTTTTGGCGTATTTTTTAGGACTGCTGTTTTCTGGTTGCCCTGCTACTAAATTCAAAATCCTTTTATTGTTTAAGCGTAACAGACAATTTTGCGTAGATGATATCAGTCATTTTTCATATGCTTATTGTCGCCAATTGTGTGATGCCAATGTGTGAATTTTTCAGTGAGGAATGAATTGCCTCCCTCTGGCTTGACGAGGCAGTCATGTGAAGACTGTTTTCTTGATAATGCGTTCAGGCACCATCCCTAGCTTTTCTGTATGAAACCTTTAAAATTTATAAGTTTACTGCAAATAAATAATTTTCTTAAAGAGCATTTATTTTCTTAAGCGATCATAGCCTATAACTAGCGAATGCATTTTAAAAAGAACCTAGTCAACATACTTAAAAATACAGATCTATAGTATATAAATTATGGTGCCTAACACCAGGCATTCGCAATTTTTTTAACGTCAAGGGATGGTGCCTGCTTTTAGTTGCCTGCTTCATATTTGCTTGAAAGTTTAGCTTCTGGACTATTTATTAGCAGTTATCTGGAATATATCTGGACTATTATCTGGACTATTTATCTGCCTGAGTAGTATGACATTATCTTATTCATTGGCTGTTTACATGATTTTTGAAAGCCTATTTCCCCGACAGATGACTATCTATTAAGTTTGCGGAATATAGACTATTAGATACGAGTATTCTCAGTTCATAGACTATCGTTTGGAGTACCTATAGAATGCGGACTGTCGCTGCCGGATTTTTCCCTGATGGATCGCATTGGAGTTATATCCCGGCGCCGACCCATTATTTATGTTGGATGCGGCTGATTTTTCTGATCGAAAAAATTCACAAGGCTCAGCGTAAAGAACTCCTGCTCGTTAACGCCTGGTCCTGCAGATGTAGGCCTAAGAATCTGCGGTAGACTGTAGTGACTCCTACTTCGCTTCCGTTAAACTCGCAGTCTTGCTTTCGGCAATATAATGCATTTTATTTCTACTTTGTATACTTCAGAATTATTTGTTTGCTTCAGAAATGGATCGTGCGCAGTGTGTTCAATGCTACAGATTTTCGTGTTTGATCTCCAATTTAACCGACATACACAGTGCTTTTCGCGCTGGATTTTATGTGTCTGTGATTGTCAACGTCCAAATATTGCATTTCTTCAAAGTTAAAAAAAAGAAAGAAAGTAAAGAAAATAAATAACCACCTGCGGCTTTAAATGTGAGTACGAGAAAATATTTTTTTTATAATTTTAATACTCAATCCCTATTTTAATTACATGACTTCTTTTAATTTTAAAATAATATGTTGAGTTATTTTTTTAGAATTATTGTTTATTATGCATTATTTTCTCGTGCTCATATTTATTTTTGTGAATAATATTAGTTAGAAGTTTTCTTAGATTACGTCGAAATATTTCATAGTTTTACAAATGCTATTTAAGAAATAAGACGCCAAATATGAGAACATGATAAAAGGATATTTTTCATATAATTAAGTAGTTACCTACTGTGCACTCTTACTGAAATTTGATTCAAAGTATCAAGACAATCTTTAAAAAAAAGAATTCAGAATATCGACTTTATGAATCGGATTTTTTTTTTTTTTTTTTTTTTTTTTTTTTGGATGATTGTGCTAAAAAAATTTTATTTTACTTATTTTCTATAAAGATTACATTTTTATTTACTGTGCAATGCGAGTCCTTTTGAACTATTACAATCTGACGTTCATATGTATAAATTTACAGTTATATATATCTTGTTACCTGATTTTATAATATGATTAAAAAAAAAGAAGTTAAAGGTAAGTTAATGGTGCATCTAAAATATTCATGTTTCCAGGTAAATAAGACAGGATGTTTTTGTGTCAGACTATTATTTTTTGCATGTTTGGAAGTTAAAAAAAAGTATAAAGAAAGATAAATATGAATACTAGTAATAAATAAAGATGTATGCACCTCTCTAGATATTTCACACTGCCTTCATCTTGAGATAAAGGAATCTTGTTTCTTTATTCTGAGTATATAAAGAAGACAACTGTTTTATAACATATAATATTTAAACGTACTACACGCATGATTATTCTTCATCAGTAATTATAACATTATAAGAACTTTCATTTTAAAGGTTATTTCATAAAAATATATCTAGGTAATTTTTTTTGAAATATCATAGTATTTCTCAGACATTTATTTGATACATAAACTTTTCTACCAAAAATTGAACCGACTTCAAAAACTACTGCAAAGTGAAAAATAATTTTTTTACATAATAGTAATAAGAAATTAAATTAAGAGCATAGTATTTACCATGCGTATTATTATATTTATGTACATTAATTTGATTTTTTGGAGTCGGTGCCAGCCAAGCCAATTTCAAAATTAAAATTAAATGTCCAATTCAATTCCTAAAAGAATAAAGGCTTGGCTGGCACCGACTCCAAAAAATCAAATTAATGTACATAAATATAATAATACGCATGGTAAATACTATGCTCTTAATTTAATTTCTTATTACTATTATGTAAAAAAAAATATTTTTCACTTTGCAGTAGTTTTTGAAGTCGGTTCAATTTTTTGTAGAAAAGTTTATTTTTCTCTTTTTAGTTAAAAGTTAACGATTTTTGAAGTCCGTTAATAAAAATTATAATACATAAAAAATACTGTAAATTATACATGGATGTTAATTTTGTCAGATGTAGGGTTCGAACGCACGCCCTCTTTCCAGCATCAGAGCTTAAATCTGGCTCCTTAAACCGCTGGGCCATCCTGACTGCGCTCCAATTGGCGAGTTTATTCAAAGTCCATGTTATTTTTAATTTGCGAAAAATCACCAATTTTATTAAATTTTGCCTAATTACTAAAAAAGTACTGAACCAATTTCCATGAAATGGAAGTGGTGCCAATTCGAGAGTAGCCTCTTTTATTTAACACAAAACAAAATTAATCGGTTGGATAGTTTCGGAGTAATCGGTGAACATACATAGAAAAAAATACATACGCTTCGAATTTTTAACTTCCTCTTCCTTTTCTGAAGTCAGTTAATAATAAATATTATAATACGGAAAAATTATTATAAATTATACATGGATGTAAGTTATGTCAGGAATGGGGTTTGAACCCACGCTCTCTTTCGAAAAACAGAGCTTCAATCTGGCGTCTTAGACCGCTTGGCCATCCTGATAACGCTACAGCCGGCGAGCTTATTCAAAGTCCATGTTACTTTTAATTTGCGAGAAATCAGAAATTTCATTAAATTTTGCCTAATTATTAAAAAAGTACTGAACTAATTTTAATGAAATGGAAGTGGTACCAATTGAAGAGTAGCCTCTTTTATTTAATACAAAAACCAAATTAATCGGTTGGATAGTTTCAGAGTAATTGGTGAACATACATAGGAAAAAAATACATACCTGTCGAATTGATAACTTCCTTTTCTGAAGCCGATTAAAAATAAAAATTGTAATACGGAAAAAAAACTGTAAATTTTACATAGATGTAAATAATGTCAGAAGTGGGGATCGAACCCACGCTCTCTTTCGAAAAACAGAGCTTCAATCTGGCGCCTTAGACCGCTCGGCCATGCTCTCTACAACTCATTCTCAACACTTTTAATTAGCGAAAAATCACTAATTTTATTAGTTTTTGCCTAATTACTAAAAAAGTACTGAACCAATTTCGATGAAACTGAAGTGGTACCAATCCGAGAGCATCTTCTTTCATTTAACACCAAAACCAAGTTAATCGGTTGCATGGTTTCCGAGTAATCGGTGAACATACATAAAAAAATACATACGCGTCGAATTGATAACCTCCTCTCCTTTTTGGAAGTCGGTTAAAAATGGTACAAATGGTACTAACAACTTTATTTTTTATTAATGAATATGTGTATTTGTTTTATTACATAGGTGTAGATAATTAATTTTATATGCTTTTTACATATTTGTGTATAGATATCTTATTTTTAATGTTCATAAAATATAAAGTTCATTAAGTGGTATATCACGACATACCATTATAAAAATATTTTATGTGTTGTCATGTTGACAAATTTAGAAATATAATGAATGAGGCGAGAAGCTTAAATTTGTTTTCGCTTGTGGTAAGCTTTTCACTTGTGTTTTTATTAAACTTTAAATAATTGACAGCAATTAGACATTGCATAATTTATATTTTAAAATATTTTCGCAAATATAATATGCTTTTATATTTGGAGATCTCATGTGTAAAATATCATATTTTCTTTAGTTTTATTATCTCATCCTGTCACAAGCTTTCCTCTTAATTTTTTAATGCCTGCTCGAGTCATCAATATTATTATTAATAATAACAGAAAGAGAGATTTTATTTATTTCATTAATGCAATTTAAAACATATAACGTACCAGTAATTATTTTAAATCAATTGTATGCCGTGTTGTTGCATACCAGCACACATTATTACATGTGAAATTTCAGTATTTTTAAAATTCAGTTATTTTTTTATTTTTGTTTCTAATATTTAGTGACGGTTTTCGATAGTTTCTTCTTGCATTGTGTTATTTTCTAGAGGTAGCACAATGTCAAGGATGTTATATTTTTTTTTCTGAAGGGTTTCTTTTCCTTTTGTGGGGTAAGATGGCCACTTACCTACGAAAAGGGGGAGAATGTTTGTCTTCATTTACAAAATTCATTAATTCATTTTTTAAAATTTACTATTATTAGACACTTTGCTAAATTCTCACCGTTTTTTTCATGTGCAGAACATTTTTAATTTTTTATTTACTTACAAGGAAGGTCTCCATACGGGCATACTCAGAAAAATCTGAAAAAATTACAGAATGTTCTTCTCATACAGTTATATATGTTTATAAAAAAAATTTCGGCGGAATTTCCTTATTACGTCCGTAAAAAAATAATAAAAATTTCGTTTATTTGGCGATTTATCTCCGGTTGGCGAAAAAACGAAATTTTGAAAAATACGCTTTTACGCTTCGAATACTTTTTAAAGAAAAAACTTTCTATGTTCAATTTATTTAAATAAGTTTAGTTTAAGTAATTTTAGTTTTGCATTTTTACTTTGCTTTAAGTGTAATTTTGTCATATTCGTTTATATGTACTTTTAACAAAATGAATTTAATATATTTTATCATTTAAAACACAATTTAAATTGATTAAAATTGTTCCAAATTGAAAAATACACTGTTTAAAATCTGCTGCATTTTGTTGCAGCACGGTTACTTGGCCGTGAAATGGAGCTTTCTCATTGGTTGGAATAGAGATATTATATACAAGCGGTGGAGTGCGTTGCAACAAAATGCAGCAGATTTTTAGCAGTGTATGACGCGGTCAATTGACCGTGCTATGGAGCATTCTCATTGGTCAGAAGAGAGATATTCTATAAAAGTAGTGGAGTGACGTTGCAGTAAATGCTGCAGATTTTAAAAAGTGAAGTCAATTAAAATCAATTTTCAGATTCGTTAAAATCGTCTGCTTTTGGCGAGGAAATGCATTGCTCGCCAAATCCCGCGTCGCTTTCAGCTTTTCACGCCAATTATTCCAAACTATTTTATTTTTTTATATATTTAATAATGTAATTCCGCCGCTAATTTTCACTGATCTTTTATTACCTACATGAGTAGTTTAATTCGTATTTTTTTCAAAAGATTCTGAGCATGCCCCCAATGGAGACCTTCCTTGTTAGACATGACATTACTGAAGAGTGCTCTCGCGCGACCTCGCAGTTTTCAAATTAATTCGTTAGAATATGTTTCACAGTAGATTTCCTTTTTCTTGTAACTCTTGTACATATTTGTTGTGGTTTCATATTCAACCTGGCTTTACATGCATACACATGCTTACACTTCATTCACACAAGATTATTTTTGGTTATGGTTCAAAGATAACACTCGCCTTGGTTGAATTTAGTCATAATTTTTATGTACTTCTGTAATAATTTTTTTTTCTACATACTGTGTCATGATCACATTCCTTTTATTTTACTTTGCAGACAAAAACTATTTTGTTTTACATAATTTTACACTCATTCATGCTGGTTGGTTTAAGGTTAGGAACAGGCATTTTTCCTCTTTTGAAGTTTAAATTGTTATAAATACACATTATTTACATCTTCAATTATTTTAAACACGTCATATAATGTATTAGTTCCTGGTACACATGAGAATTTTGTTCAAAGAAAAAACACAGGAGTTCATCGCACATTCTTTGTTCATTGATGTTACACTAGTTCATCGCTTTACTTTCCATTCTTGTTGTACATGGGGAACTAGTTACATTCATTTTTGTAAAAACAAAAAAAATCGCTTTCTTCCCGGTCATTTTAGTTCACAGAATAAACAACTTGGTTCATAGCATATTTACAAGTTTAGTTATAGAAATTTTACACATTAGTTCATCGATTTTTTTCACATTAGCTCATAGAATATTTACATGTTTGTTTATAGAATTTTACACGTTAGTTCATCGATGTTTTTCACATTAGTTCATAGAGATTTTATACATGTGTTCAGTCATGTCGTACGTTGTAGTTCATAGAGATGTACACTTTAGTTCGTTGAAGTTTTATATTATTGTTCATAAATTGTTTACACATTAGTTCATTGAAAATATACATCTTTGTTCATAGAATATGTAACACATTAGTTCTTAGAAAGTAAACCACATTTTAATGTACATTATCTTTAAGATATAATTTGGAACCTCTTTTTAATGTATTTTTTTCTAAGAATCCATACAACACTGAGGAAACTGCCAGCACATACTTTAAGGATTTTAATATATGAAATAAATTATAATATGTACATGCCTTTCCATATACATTTTTCTTTACTGATAAAATTTGACTGATTGGACGCGGATGGTGACTTGATGCTAATTAAATCATTTCACAAAATGATTTTTCTCAGAATATTATAGTACATCTTTAAAATTGGACATGTTTCTGATACAATATTATTTTGGTTGTTGTCACTAGTTAGATATACTTTTATCTTTAAAAGTATATATGCTAGAATAGGTATGACCATTACATCATTTGTACTTTCCTCTATTTTAGATGACACTTTAAATTTTCACACATTTAAGCTTCTAGAAATACATGCACTTACTGCAGTTTTTTTAGATCACTATGTACACACAAAAATATTGTAAGCATTTTTTGTTATTTTACAATAATCACAATTGTTTTGGCATGACTCTTAGCTATACCTTAAACATCAAGAGTATTTAAATCGATTGAAGTTAAATACTTTTACAGTTTTTAATAGTACATATTTGTCACATTTGATATTCCGGTAATATTTTATGCCTATACACTTAAATTTTTTAACCTTTTGCTAACCATAGTATTGGACAGTTTCTTTTCCCTTCTCACAAAGTTCATTGTTATAACACGTAGTTCACTGTAGCTGGTTTAGAGTTTAACCAGAGTTTCTTTTTCACATTATACATGTAGTTCATTGAGACAAGTTAACCCTTATTCATCGCGTTGTTTAATGATTGTTAATTCATTAATTACGTAATTGAATGTCACTCATAGGTAAGTGTTTTGGGGTTCTTGCACACAGACTGTCCGTTTATTATATTAGCAATAAATAAATAAATAAATAAATAAAATAAAAATCCTAATTTGTTTTTCTAAAACTATCGCGTTGCTTAGCATGCGGCAATGGTATTTACAATGGTATTTTATTTTACAAAGGTTTTACAATGTTACATTTGCGGCATGCTACGCGGATGAGCTTGTGGTCTGTGGATAACAATTTTGTGGGATTTAACCTTTCTTATTTTTCTCTAATCAATCGCATTCCTTGTGGTCCAAGACATTTCACGTGAATATATACACTGCTGGCCATCGTAAATGCAACACCCTGAAGGAAGCATGCAAATAATATGAATTTTACAACATGCATTAGCTGAGGTGAGATATGCAAATGATTAGAATTTCAGCGCAGACGCATATCAAGCGCGCCTGTGGCGCCACCTCAAAACGCTATTTAAGGCTTGGAGATTTCGACGGTTTAGAGTACAGCAATTGCGTTTTTCTTGCTTTTTTAAAAAAAAACGATAAATTATGCCTCGTAGGAAACAACGATCATCTTTTGATCAAGTATCCGAGTTTGACAGAGGAAGGATAGTGGCATACCGAGGTTGTGGGTTATCTTTCAGGGAAATCGGTCGTCGTGTTGGACGAAACCAAACAACTGTGATGCGGATATGTGATCGTTGGGTGCAACAGGGTACGACGGACAGACGTGATGGACCGCATCGACCTCAGTGCACCACGTCACGTGATGACAGGCAGATTGTACGCATGGCAGTGACGAACCGCTCAGTCACATCACGAACCATATCACAGCAGATTCAGTCTGTAACGCATCATCCAGTGTCTGCGCGTACCATTCGACGTCGTTTACAGCAGAATGGTCTGTCCGCAAGACGTCCGTTGCTTTGTCTACCTCTGACGCGGAACCACAGACGTCTCCGCCGCCAATGGTGCGATGAAAGAAGGATGTGGACGACAGAATGGAATGAAATTCTCTTTACTGACGAGTCACGCTTCTGTATGCAACACCACGACGGTCGGATTCGAGTCTGGAGACACCGTGGAGAGAGGATGCTGAACAGCTGCATTATGCACCGTCACACTGGTCCTGCACCGGGTATTATGGTATGGGGCGGTATCGGATATCTCTTTCGCACACCTCTAGTACGCATTGCCGGTACTTTAACCATCCAGCGCTACATCTCCGAGGTGTTGGAGCCAGTTGTCCTTCCTTACCTTCAGGGCTTGCCAACAGCCATATTTCAGCAGGATAATGCACGGCCACACGTGGCACGCATTGTCCAAGGGTTCTTCGTCAATCACCAGATTGAATTGCTTCCCTGGCCGGCGCGCTCTCCGGATCTTTCGCCGATAGAAAACATGTGGTCCATGGTTGCTCAACGACTGACCCAGAGTTCATCCCCAGCTGTCACACCAGATCAACTTTGGCAACGTGTGGAAGCTGCTTGGTCTGCTGTACCCCAAGAACACATTCAAAATCTCTTTGAATCAATGCCGAGGCGTGTGGCAGCTGTGATCTCCAACAACGGCGGCTACTCTGGGTACTGATTTTGGCAGGAACCACGCTTCATAGAATGCTGTAAATTTAATCATTTGTTAATTGGTCAACATATTATTTACACAATAAATTTTGTTGTGATATCTCTTGTTTTTCTTGGTGTTGCAATTTGGGTGGCCAGCAGTGTATATTTATTGTTCACGAATTCTCTTATAGGTAATGCACAAGTTTTCATTTTTCTTATTACAGACATGCAGCCTTCTCCTGGTTTATACCAGTTAATTCTTTAGCAGATATTAATTGAGGCTGAGTTCTCACACACTCAATTGTTCTCTTCAGTATTACCTGTTGTACAATTCACTTAAAATTTATTTTTTCTCATACATTTTTACACTTAAAAGATTACATGATGGATTAACTCATTTTTTTTACACTAGTAAATGCTTATTAAATCACAGTTTTGTTTAAACTATAGTTATATTAAGACAGGGGAATAGAGTTGTCACATGGAATTAAATGGCTTATGACAGTGTTTGAGGTATTTTTTTTATATCCTGATTTTCTACAATTTTTATTACTGTCTTCATTACCTTATACACTATATTGCCATTGATTATGGGACACTTGCGATTTTAGACATTTTACTAAATATCTAGAAAAATACATGAGGAATCATCTCGAAACTCTTAGTGTATAAATATAATAGTATACGTCATACATCTCCGCGAAGATTTTTTACCGAAACTCCATAGGAGACCGTCAACAAATTAAAAAAGAATGAATATCTTTTGAATAACATTGTCAAAACTATTGTAGCAAAGGCGCTCAAACTCTAGATTATGATTGAATGCCTTATTGTAATACACTGTGTTCATTTTTATGCAAATAGCATGCATACTCGCAGAGTAATTAAGGTTTTTATAAAAATGGCCCCAATTTGTTTCCAAAATGAAGCAAAAAAATGAGGGATTTTGTCCAAAAGTAGTCGTAACATACCGTATTGTGTATTTTATATTGACACTAATCAATGAATATATGGATACAACCCCTCTTGTTTTTGCTCCATTTTGAGAATAACGGATTTTGTCCTTTTTCTATAGACGATTACTTTCAGAATTTTCAAGCTATAATTTTGAGACTTTTAAAAAAGTTGCTCTATACATTTAGCTAACATAATATGCAAATGAAATTTCGATATCTTTGACGCATGCGCAGTAAAAAATTATTTAGTAAACCTACTCATTTTTCATATAATTTTTATTATTTTTTAATTCTGATTACAGGGTACTGTGTGTAATGTTGTTTGTCATATTTTCTGAAAAAAATATTATTTTATATTAAGAACTCTGAAAATTATAAGGAAAAAACTTGGAAAAATTTGGGACCATTTTTATAAAATCTTAATTACTCTGCGAGTATGTATGCTATTTGCATAAAAATGAACACAGTGTATTACAATAAGGCATTCAATCATAATCTAGAGTTTGAGCGCTTTTGCTACATTAGTTTTGACAGGGTTATTCAAAAGATATTCATTCTTTTTTAATTTGTTGACGGTCCCCTATGGAGTTTTGGTAAACAATCTTCACGGAGATGTATGACGTATACTATTATATTTATACACTAAGTGTTTCGAGATGATTCCTCATGTATTTTTCTAGATATTTAGTAAAATGGCTAAAATCGCAAGTGTCCAATAATCAATGGCAATATAGTGTATCTATCTCATGAATATACATTTGTTTAATATTCATGTTGAGAGGTAAAAAAAATCTTTAAAAAAAAGAAAGAAACTTAAAACCCATACTTTCGGTCATTATTATGGGCATTATTTCTGGATTCTTAATTATTTAAATTATTTTTGTTTATCTGTGTGTTATATTATGTCTTTTGTTGCATTATATTACTCGAGTATCTTATTTTATTTTATTATAATATTGATCAATAAATATGTGGTGGTTTCTCGAAAACCCCTGCCATATTTTATTTTATTTTATTTGTATTAACTATTTTATTTCCTATCATCTCCTTTTTATTAATGTTCTTATTTTAAATATTATTTCGATTTCGTCTTTTTGTTGCCTTTCTCCTGTAAATATTTCTTCCTTACGTAGCTTATCGAATGTTCTAAAACGGTAAAATCTTGTTTGATTTCATTCCTTCCGGTTTAGAAGGCTTCTAGAAGCTTCTCAAACGTACTATGGGTGGTTACTTCCGTTTAATCAGGCCCTCCCCTTGGCCTATCAAATTAAATTTTACAGATGACGTGATTTAAGCAGTTATGTGCCTGGCCACCTTTTTGGCTTTCCTTCTTTAAGAGTATTATCATTTTTTTCCTATTAAATTCATATTTCCCTATACATTTGCACGTAACTTGGCTTTTTTTCTCTCGCTTTCCCTATTCTAACTTTGCCAACTTGGCATGTTCCGATTCTACAGTAACCCTTTCTCTTTCCTCTCCCCTCGCTCAGTGCCGCTAGTGCAGTTGAGTGGAAGTTAAGCTGTTGAGTGGTTGTTTTGGAATGTGTAAGGCACATTTACCGCCCCGACCTTATTCTTCTGGTCGTTTTACCGACCGCTTAAAATTCAAATAACCTGTCGTGAATGTGTTAGTATCATTTATGCTTTTTCACAATATTGATGGCACTCTTCGGTGTTGTATTGGCTATGACTGTTCGAATTCTTCTGTTTCATCTCATATTGTTCTAAAAAAAATCATTTTTCTTGAAAAGTGATGATGAAATAATTGTTCTTCTTGCATAAAATATTATGAAGTTTTTGATTTATGGAAGATGGCTTCTAAAAAAAGTATAATTATGTTCGCAAATGGGATCCCCAGGAGAAAAGGAGAGAAAGCTCATCACGATTCAATTTCTTCCTTTTATTGATTTGATGATGTTATAAGTTTATGTTCCAATCTTTACTAAAATGATAGATCGAATGTGTCAAGTGAATATATAAAGAAAAATTATTGTGAAAATGAATATCTATATCTATTATCATTCATGAAAAGATTATTATATATTAAATAATGATATATATATATATATATATATATATATATTATGCTTCATGAGAAAATATTGTAAGAATATGACATCATTACTTTGCTTCATAAGAAAATATAAATAAAGTTTTTGTTCTTCAATTTTTCAACAATTTGTATCAAGGTAATTCTTTTTCGTCATATGTTTTTTTAGTCATCAGTCGTCAAGATTCAGGTAATGTTTTTTTTTCTTATTTACTTTATTTTTCTCACAAGTGACTTTTAATTTAATATTATCATAAGAAATCTCTATGAAGAACTATAAAGGTATATTTTGTCATGTCCTTTTATTTTGGGTATTTTTGCTGGCCCTCATTCAATGCAATGTGCTTCTAACCATTACTATGATCATTTGGCCTATTTTATGGAATGAAAAATAAAAAGCCTTTTTTCCATCCAACTCCTTTTCCAAACACAACAATATAAATCTTCTTTGGTGCCGTGACCAGGATGAACCAATATTCTTCTTTTGGCACCATGTACCTCTTTGAATCAATTAATATTCTTCAAGACATGACGATTATTAAATGATATTGTGTTTTCTTTTATCTAGATATGTTTAAAAAAATAAATTATCTCTTCATTATCTGTTCTTCATACAGTGATCAATATTTTATAATTATTCTTTATTGAACGAGGTGTAATAAATGAATATATAATATATTTTGATTTTATGCTAAAATAATTTTTGAGAGCAGAAGATTCTATATATTATTTAATAAAGAAGGTGTGTCACAGTACATGAATAATATAATTTGATGATATATTTTTCTTGTCTTGATATATTTTATAATTGATATCATATAATATTTAACGAAAGTGCTGGTCAAAATAACTGATTATTTTAATATAAGTTATTCTCTTCTTTTCATAAACATATGAACATATGTATTGCAAGTATGATAAAAAATTTTTTGGGTCTTATATTCTTGATTTCATGCTAGGAGAGATATGTTCCCATTTTTTCTTCTTTTCGTCATACATTTTTTTTAACATATAAAAATGGTGCATAACGTAAATGAAATTCGTCATTATGTTAGATAATGTGTCAATTTATATGTTGTTTATTATATGACCAGTCTATAACCAAATTTAACCTGTCATTTATTGAGCATTTACTTAAAATATCTCATTATGCCTCCTAAACCAAAGTTAAGCATTGCAATACAACCGTTTGATGGCAACCCACAGACTGTAGAATTCTTCTTTGATCAATTATCTGATCTACAAGAGTTAAATAATTTTTCTGACAAAGAACTCTTTGTTCTTTTCAAATCAAAACTTGAAGGTACTGCTTTACTCTTCTTCCTTGAAACACAGTCTTAATTCAAGAACACTAATTTCCAGGCCATTCGTAAAGCTTTTATACACTATTTCTTACCCTCAAAAAAGGCTGTTTCTCTCAAATCCTTGCAAAAATTTAAGTTAGATTCAAATGAATCAGTCAAAAATTTTGCATTTCGTCTTGATAAACAACTTCGCCTTGCATATCCTAAATCGGATCCTCCTGCTCTCAATTCACTAAAATTCACTCATTTTCTTGAGGCTTTGCCTAAACAAATTAAGAGAAAGATTTTAGAAGAAAACATTTCCTCATTTGATTTAGCTCTTGAACGAGCAAATTTTCTTCAAGATATATATGATTCTCCTCCTAAAAAATCTTATGAGAATTATGATCAACTTTATTGTTTGGATAGTGAAAAAGGTCATGATAATTCTATGGCTTCTAGTAGTGTGCTTCATAAGACTCCTATAAAACATACGAAGAATAAAATTTATGTCAATTCTCAAACTAGTTTCTCACCATCTCAAACTCAAAAAGAAAATTCTCATACTTATCGTAATTTTAAAACAAAAGCTAGAACATATTCACCTTCTCCAAATAGACAAGATGTTACAGATAAACATAAAAATAATTTTCGTCAACAAAGGTCATATCGGAAACGTCCTTTTTATCAACCCACCTTCGACAAATTTTCTCACAAAAAAAACTCTGCATCCTTTTATCACAAACAAAACGTTTTCCAATGTGCGTTTTGCGGAAAATTCAATCATCGTATGGACACATGCTACAAATTTAAAAATCTTATCAATTCTTCTAACCAAAATTCTTCATCTCGATTTTCGTCTAATTCTCACAGAAGGAAAAACTACATTTCTTCTTCTGAAAATAAAAATAGTAACTATCATTTAAACAAATAGGGGAGACTGGTTCTACTGACCGCCTTCTCTCCCATAAGTTTCATTCAGGGTCAGTACACTTTAGTGACAAAAACAAACGTTACTTTGACAAGGACTCGTCAGTCACCTTAGTATCATCTACTGCTGTACAGACATCCCCTGTAACACCTAAACTTAATAAATCTTCATGTTCTCATAATTCTACGACATCCAAACAAACTTTTGAAATTGATGATGATGTACAAGAAAGACACGTCATCTGCAGTTCCTTTGATCATTCTTATGCTCTACCATGCATCTCGATAAATATACAACATAATGAAATCTCAACTTTAATTTATACTGGATCAAGTTTGTCCCTTTTGGATCAAGAATGCTTTAATAGCATTAAATCCAGAATTCACTACAAATTCTTATCCAGAAATGTGTCAGTGTCAACTATAAATTCTAAAGTTTTTTTCAAAGGATGCATCGAAATAGCATTTAAAATCGACAAATTCTTTTTCCATCATGTCTTTTACCTTACAAAGATACAAAATGTCAACTTTCAAGCCATTCTTGGGTTTGAGTTCATCAATAAACATTCTGTAACCATTTCTCCAACTTTTAAATCTATATTAATTAAAGATAAACATATCCCTTTTCACAGTCATAATGAATCTCCTACTTGCTATTTCATGAATTCTGAATGTGCTTATGACAATTTAAATGTACCATATTCTTTAGATGCACACAAAATGCCTTGTTATGAAAATTCTATACCAAATAATCTAAGTAATGGTACTTATATTGATGATGTATATGGAAATTATGGTGACACCAATTTACAATTAGTCAATAATTATGCAACTTATCCCTACAATTATAATTTTCAAAATAGTGATTTATTTACAAATAATGTTGCTAATACTTCTATGAATTTTCATAATCCCTATATGGATGGTAATTTTAATTATTTTCCTAACTATTTTCCAACTGATTATGGTAATGTTGTGAACTATTTATCTACTAATAATAATATGCCTCACAAAAATTTTACATCTGAAAGTACTAATGATGTTAGTTATGTTGGTGAAAAGCAAACTCATTTAAATATTGGTAATAAAATTTTGGTGAATTCCAACATGGTACAAACACTCAATAGAGAATTAATCCCTCCTAATTCCTTTGTTTATTTACATGTCAAGTACTTGAATCCTCCATCTGAATATTTTATTTTTAAACCAGCTTTAAAAAATAAAGGTCTTGTTTTACATGAGTCACTGCATTCTAACTCTTCAATTCAAAATAATTTATTTTTGGTTGTATGTCAGAATATATCAAAGCTGGACATTCATTTAAATAAAAATTCAATTATTGGCGAATGCATTAATGTAGATGAGAAGGATATTGAGGAATACTCTTTTGATTTAGATTTTGAAAATGAATATTGCAATTTAATTTTACCATCTGAAGAAGTTAAGAGAAAACGTGTTCAAGAACTGTCTCCAAATGATTTTGACCTAAAACACTTACCTCCTTATGAAAAAGACTCTTTAACAAAATTGTTGTGTAGTAAAGCTCTAGCTTTTTCCAAATCTCTGGACACTTTAGGTTATACCGACCTGGTTAATCCTCAATTTTCAATGTTAAATTCTCATCCAGTGAAAACCCTACCTTTTCCTGTGCCACAGGCACTCGAGCAAGAAGCTCTTGACCAAATTAATCAAATGCTAAATGCTGGTATTATTGAACGATCAAATTCATCTTGGGCGTGTCCCATGCTTCTTGTTAAAAAAAAGAGAACTGATATGTCGAAGCCTCAAAAATATCGTTTGGCTCTAGATTTAAGATTGCTAAATTCTATTATTATCCCATCTTCATATCCTATTCCAAGAATTCAGAATCTATTGGTGCAATTATCAAAATTTAAGTATTATACTACTCTTCACTTGCCCTCTGCATACTGGCAGATAGTTGTGCCCAAAGAAATGCAAGATAAGCTCAGTTTTACTACTCCATGGGGAATTTTTACCTACCTTCGTCTCGTTTTTGGCTTGAAGACAGCTGCGAGCACTTTTCAACAATTAATTGATTCAGTTATTCAATTATCTGAAATTGATTCGTGTTATGCATACCAAGACGATATTGTGGTTGGCGCTAATTCATTTGAAGAGATGACCATGAAACTCACAAAGCTCTTAGACACTCTTATTGCTAACAACATTACTCTTTCTCCTGAAAAATGCTCATTTATGAAAACTAGTATTAACTTTTTAGGCTTCCAACTCACAGATCATAAAATTCTTCCTATTACAAGCAACATTTTAAAAATTACTTCCTTTCCAAAGCCTAAAACCAAAAGGCAAACCAAAAGCTTTATAGGATTATGTTCATTTTATAGGTCAATTATACCTAATTTTGCTAAATTGATTACTCCTCTCATCGAAGTCACCAAACCTAAAAATAAATTTTCTTGGAAATCTGAACAAGAAAATGCATTTAAAAAATTACAAGACATATTCTTTCAGAAACCTATGCTCAGTCTTCAAAGGTGGGATGAGACCTTTTATGTTAATACAGATGCATCAAAGACAGCAATATCAGCTGTTCTTATGCAGAAATTTGATGGTGAACTTAGACCCATCTCCTATTATTCCAAAACTTTATCTCAGTCTGAAAGACAGCACCCTGCCATCAAATTGGAACTTTATGCCATTTACAAAGGCATAATGGCTTTTAAATATTATATTTTTGGTCGACCCTTTATTCTGTTATCCGACGCCAAACCTCTTAATAATTATAAAAAAGCTACATCACCAGCCGATATTACTACTCGGTGGATGTTAGAACTGTCAGAATACTCGTACACTTTCCAACATGTACCAGGCAAAGAAAATGTGTTAGCAGATTTTCTGAGTAGAACACCTCACATTCCTACTGAAGATCTCCATAATAATCCAGATCTTATTTCTACACAAGAACCCCTACCAATTGTTGACAATCAGAAAGATTTACATAATGAAATTCCTCACTTTCCATGTGGTTTAGTTGACAAAATGCACCACACATGTCATCTTCAAAGTGACTCTTCACCTCCAAATAATGACATTAATGAAGATCCATTATTAGAAATTTTTTATCACACCATCTTCTCTGAACAACAAAATGATCCAAAAATTAAGAAAATTTATGAAGATCTTAAAGATAACAAAAAATCTAAAAGTTTAAATGGCTATTATATTAATCCAAATAATGATTTACTCTGCTACAATGGACATTTTTCTTCAGAAGATATTGAGCTACATAAAGCTGTTTTACCTTCGTCACTTAGAGCAAAAGCTTTAAGAATTGCTCATATTACTCATACTGGAATTCATAAAACTATTGTTAATTTAAAGAAAAGATTCACCTGGAAAACCCTTGTTTCTGATGCCATTAATTATGTCAACTCTTGTGAAATTTGTTTAGTAAACAAAAATCATAAAAAAAATATTGCTCCATATTTACCTGCACCACTACCTACAGCTCCCAATCAAAAAGTTTCCATGGATTTACTTGGCCCATTGAGAAATCGCCAATATGTCATGACCGTTATTGATCATTTTTCTCGTCATTTAGAATTATATGCCTTGAATAACATCAGCGCTGAATCTGTTACCAAAGCTCTATTACATTACATTTCTACTCATGGAAAGCCCGAATTAACTCTTACTGATCATGGCTCTCAGTTCACTAGTGATATGTTTTCTTATTTTAATAAAAAGCTTGGCATTAAGTTGGAACACAGTTCTGTAGCCCATCCCCAGGCTAACGGATTAAGTGAACGATGTAATTCTCAAATAAAATCGTCTGTGAATACAATGGCTTCCCAAGGATTTGATGTACCAACTGCTCTAAAAATTCACCAATCCATATACAACGCTACGCCTCATCCAGCCACAAAATTCACTCCAAATCTTCTTCATTTTGGAAGAGAGGTAAATGACATTTATGCTAATTACAAAACTCAAGCTTCCTGGAAAATTCTCAACACTGCCTATGAAATCCATAAATTAATGGATGTTATTGAGAAAATATACTATCAAGCTTACAAGAATAACGAATCTTCTAGACAAAAAGGGTACCAGAAATCGAGAGAAAAATTAAAATTTGCCAACATCAATGTTAATGATATTGTTTACGTAAAATTTCCCACTGTGTTTAACAAAAAAGTACAAGGCCCATACATGGTGAAGAAAATAATTTCTCCTGTACTTATTCAAATTCAAGATCACAATAATAGTCAAGCATCACCAATGTTGATTCACACTAATCGAATCTTGAAACTTCAAAAAAGAAATGATGCATTGCAATATCCTTCTGTTTCTTCTAAAGATGCATCACATGATCAAACAGCTGTTGATAATCCATCTTCTGCTCCTGTGAGACAACATTTTCCTACTCAAGTTTCTAATCATGATGCTTTTTGTAACACATCTCCTCAAATTCTTTCTTTTTCTAAGTGCCAACAAACATCTTCATATCGTGTAAATCAGTACATTCACAGGCTCCTCCTGATAGCATTCACACTGCTGTTAGAAACAGGTCTGCTCAATACAAAAATTATGATCTTCGCCCTCGCACTCCTAAAATGTATAAAAAATGAACTAACTTCTTTTCTTTTTTCAGGATGACTCTTGACTTGTCACATGTTCAGTCAATACTAGTTCGACTGAATAATCGAGTATGAAGAGTGACTGTATAAATTTTTTTTGTTTTCTTCTCCAAGCTGCAGGCAGCTGTTATATTTTTTTTCTCTTCTTTATTTAAGTCATCTTCTCCTTGATGCAATGCAATTGTCATCCTCCAAAAATATGTAATGTATTAATATTTTTCACTATTCACTGTATTCTCTTATAAACCATAATTAGTGTAATATGTATATTCTCTCAAATATGCCATATACTGGTACTTATAAAACCTTTAATTTCCATAGTTGGAGCTAAATTGAGAAAGAATTTGTCTTTTATATACTTGTTGAAATATTGTGTCATTATTTAAATTAGTTTTGACAAATGTTTATTCTACAAAGAAAAGTGAATTGTAATTGATGTAAGGTAAACATGAGTACTCATGAAATCAATTTCCCTATTGTGACTCTTATAGTAATTTTTACAATGCATGCATGCTCTAACATTTAACCTCTTTTAACATTAAAAAAAAATGATGAAAATGAATGATAAACTTATGCATACTAATATTTCTACTTTTATTGTTGACCTATAGAAAAATGAATGACTCAGAATAAGTATTTTTTGTATGTTTCTAAGTATTTGAAAGTTCATAAAGATGTAAACAAAAAAAAAGGATTTTTGTTATACTATAATCATACTTTGGATCCAAAGATATTGGTTGAGTCATTATATATTTATATAAAACAAATACTTGATATATGACAAATAAAAATGATCACTTGTTATTTAAAAATGTTTGAATACTACAATTAAACATATTCAAAATATTTTTATATAAATTATTGACATAATAGATTTTTGTTTGTATGTTGACATTATCAAAGTCATATGCTAGATTGATATATTCATATAAGTTCCTTTTATCAGAGTATAAATATCCTCTGTTTAATTTTTTACTTTGAATATAGTATTAAAAGTATTTATGAAATTATTTTGAATTTATGTTGAAATTGTTCAAGAATATCCTTTTATGAGAGTATAAACATTCTCTCTGTGAAACTTGTTATATTCTCATTGGAGAATAACATTGTCCTTTTTCTAAAAGTTTACATATGCTCTTTTTGCAGTTGTTATATTTACATTGAAAATGTTGTTGTTGGATGAAACTAAAATTATTCAGTTAAGATTAGTTAAAATCTTAAAAAGGGTACTATATGTTGATAGATATATATATATTTATGAGAGCCTAAATACTCTCTCTTGACCATTTGTATGTATTTTTCTTTTTCAAATTTCCAACTTAGAAATTCATTAAATTTAACATGTGTCATTTGAAACCATCTACTTGTGTATACAGTTATAGTATGGTTCATTTTGATGTCAACTGAAATATATATATACATGTTGTTGTTTTATACTCAAATATTTTTACATATGCTAAAGTATTTTATTATCATATTGCATTTGCACAGGTTAACAAGAGACAAGCTGTGCAAACAAGAGTTATTTTTGCAAATATATATATAGACTTTAACAATTTTTGATACATGATAGCTACCTCTGGAAGAAACTTACCTTTTGTATACCTTCTCTTTTAATATTTGCTATCTTTTGTGTATCAGCATAAGGACTACTACTATGATAGTAATTATTATTATTATTTAATATCATGTAAAGCATCATACAATTATTTCTAGTTCATTTATTTTGTATGATTATTTTATATTATTGTAAAAACTTTAGAAAATATTGTCTCGATGAAAAAATTATTGAATTTTTGTCATCTCTCCAATATTTTCTTTTGGGGAGGCCCGGGTAAATATGTGGTGGTTTCTCAAAAACCCCTGCCATATTTTATTTTATTTTATTTGTATTAACTATTTTATTTCCTATCATCTCCTTTTTAGTAATGTTCTTATTTTAAATATTATTTCGATTTCGTCTTTTTGTTGCCTTTCTCCTGTAAATATTTCTTCCTTACGTAGCTTATCGAATGTTCTAAAACGGTAAAATCTTGTTTGATTTCATTCCTTCCGGTTTAGAAGGCTTCTAGAAGCTTCTCCAACGTACTATGGGTGGTTACTTCCGTTTAATCAGGCCCTCCCCTTGGCCTATCAAATTAAATTCTACAGATGACGTGATTTAAGCAGTTATGTGCCTGGCCACCTTTTTGGCTTTCCTTCTTTAAGAGTATTATCATTTTTTTCCTATTAAATTCATATTTCCCTATACATTTGCACGTAACTTGGCTTTTTTTCTCTCGCTTTCCCTATTCTAACTTTGCCAACTTGGCATGTTCCGATTCTACGGTAACCCTTTCTCTTTCCTCTCCCCTCGCTCAGTGCCGCTAGTGCAGTTGAGTGGAAGTTAAGCTGTTGAGTGGTTGTTTTGGAATGTGTAAGGCACATTTACCGCCCCGACCTAATTCTTCTGGTCGTTTTACCGACCGCTTAAAATTCAAATAACCTGTCGTGAATATGTTAGTATCATTTATGCTTTTTCACAATATTGATGGCACTCTTCGGTGTTGTATTGGCTATGACTGTTCGAATTCTTCTGTTTCATCTCATATTGTTCTAAAAAAATCATTTTTCTTGAAAAGTGATGATGAAATAATTGTTCTTCTTGCATAAAATATTATGAAGTTTTTGATTTATGGAAGATGGCTTCTAAAAAAAGTATAATTATGTTCGCAAATGGGATCCCCAGGAGAAAAGGAGAGAAAGCTCATCACGATTCAATTTCTTCCTTTTATTGATTTGATGATGTTATAAGTTTATGTTCCGATCTTTATTAAAATGATAGATCGAATGTGTCAAGTGAATATATAAAGAAAAATTATTGTGAAAATGAATATCTATATCTATTATCATTCATGAAAAGATTATTATATATTAAATAATGATATATATATATATATATATTATGCTTCATGAGAAAATATTGTAAGAATATGACATCATTACTTTGCTTCATAAGAAAATATAAATAAAGTTTTTGTTCTTCAATTTTTCAACAATTTGTATCAAGGTAATTCTTTTTCGTCATATGTTTTTTATTCATCAGTCGTCAAGATTCAGGTAATGTTTTTTTTTCTTATTTACTTTATTTTTCTCACAAGTGACTTTTAATTTAATATTATCATAAGAAATCTCTATGAAGAACTATAAAGGTATATTTTGTCATGTCCTTTTATTTTGGGTATTTTTGCTGGCCCTCATTCAATGCAATGTGCTTCTAACCATTACTATGATCATTTGGCCTATTTTATGGAATGAAAAATAAAAAGCCTTTTTTCCATCCAACTCCTTTTCCAAACACAACAATATATATTTAATGTTTATTATTGAAAACATTTTGAAACTTATAGCCAGCTGGTAAGTGACCAGTTTACTTAGGCCTAATGTATTTTTATTTTGTATGTGCACATTTCTGATACAGGTCATCTTCTAAATAAGACGAATTGAAGAGTGATCACACATTTTATTATTGAAGCTGCAGCTGTTTCTAAATAGAAACAATATATGATGTCATCTGTATGACAAAATTTATAGCACCAATATATTATATCATGATATATATACTTTTGTTTGGGATGGTTGCCTACTTAAAGAGAAGTTCAAATGCTGTTTGCTTTATTTAGTAAAGGTTTGGTTTGTTTTCATGAGCATTTTACACATGATTACTTGCAAGAGCATATGAAAATTGATTTCTCTCCCTCCATGTACATTTATAAAAAAAAAAAAATTCGCCTGTGAAAGGGGTGATATATGTAATGTAGAATCACATATAGTATTCTTAAATTTTACATTCTTCTAAATTACAGTTAAAACTAATCTTTAATTAAATAGCTATTTTATCTTAACGTTTTATTTCGATTCCACAATAACTTTCCGTTTAAAAGAAAAGAAAGAAAAACATCTAGCATTTGCCTTATTACTGAAAAACGGCTGTCAGATAAAGAGAATTCATTAAGATGAGTATTTCACCCTTGCTGGAAACAAATAAAAAAAGAATAAATATCGACTGTGTTTGCGGTTAGTGAAATTTCATTTTCCTCTCTGCGTAATTTTAAGTCTAACTTATTCGTTTCATAATAGTCTTTGAATGTGCATGCTATTTGTTATGTCTTTTGAGAACATTTTCCCAAAATATGCTCCTAACGTACGAATTGTCAGTCGGATTCCTTTTTGGCGTATTTTTTAGGACTGCTGTTTTCTGGTTGCCCTGCTACTAAATTCAAAATCCTTTTATTGTTTAAGCGTAACAGACAAATTTGCGTAGATGATATCAGTCATTTTTCATATGCTTATTGTCGCCAATTGTGTGATGCCAATGTGTGAATTTTTCAGTGAGGAATGAATTGCCTCCCTCTGGCTTCACGAGGCAGTCATGTGAAGACTGTTTTCTTGATAATGCGTTCAGGCACCATCCCTAGCTTTTCTGTATGAAACCTTTAAAATTTATAAGTTTACTGCAAATAAATAATTTTCTTAAAGAGCATTTATTTTCTTAAGCGATCATAGCCTATAACTAGCGAATGCATTTTAAAAAGAACCTAGTCAACATACTTAAAAATACAGATCGTATAACCCCTTTTTTCAAGAAAAAAAAAAAAAAGGTCGAATAACTGGGCAGAATGCTGCAAAATTTTAACAGTGCAGTTCGAATTAATTTTATATTTTTTATCAAAACGAATTCAAATTAAAATTTTCTAATTAAATATATCCTTTAACATTACACGTATTTTGAAACATATTTAAAAATTATTTTTCACTTATGATAATTAATTTTCGGTTTTCTAATAAGTTTCTCATTCTGATTATTAAACAATATTCTAATATACGTAAAAACGTTAAGTTAGCGATTAAAGGCTCTGATTGGATAAGCATAGCAAAACTGCTTCCCCTCCCCACAGCTGATGTTTCAAAGTAACGTGTGTGGTAATAAAGCTTAAATTGAGAACACAATAAAGTGTGATTTCAGCCTCTGACCTTGAAATGGCTTTGAGATAATCGGGGAAGTTTGCGACCGTTATCACTATTTTTCAAATGCGTTTTTATCACGAAAGATAAAAGTTTATAAAAACGAAAACTGTGCCAGTTATTGCATGATATATTAGTTCACAATATATATATGTATACAGTTGGGGCCACTTTCCAACGATAGTTGTCAGTAAATGCAGCAGAAATTCTCTTTATGAACTTTGTCATACTATATATCACAGTTATGTACCAAAGTAAAAATTTATAAAAATAGCTACATTAAAGAATATGTTGTGATGTTACACAAACTACTGATACAAAACAAGTGCCATATTATGTGTAAAATTTAATTATTCTCTTAAGTTATAAACTTAACCGTTTAAACGCCAAAATTCCCAAATGGGAACATTTCATTATTTGTAATACAAAACCTATATTTTCAAAAATAATAACGATGTCCTTATTTTTCCTATAAAATATAAGGTTGATTTGGACTTTTGAAATGAAAATATCTATGTTTAAGGATTTACCACAGGTATTAAGGAATATGTAAATTCATTAATTTGCATAAAAAGTATATTATTTGCTTTTATCGTTTCCTCTATATTATTCATATTTTACCGCTAGTCCAAAATGTGAACACTGAAATTTAAACAGCCAAAAAAAATTGCAGAAATAAGGTGGTCTGGTGTAATAACGCCAAGTGCTAATATTTTGCATAATTATGAAATAATCTGGTAAATGACACCCATGTGCTCTGCGCAGAAGGGTTTTGAGTCATAAAAATCGCAAAAAACAGCTTCAAGTTAATTTGTTTTATTTTTAGGTCTTATTGTTTTTTCAAGCAACTAAAATTAACGCTTGATCTAAAATTTGCGAGATAAATTTTGTGATGTGAAGACTATTTTTTTTATCCGGAAATACTTTGTTAATTACATAAATTTGTAGTACATTTCATGGACTTTCAAAATGTTGTTGAAGATTTTAGATATCTTCTCGAGATAATTTGTAATTTAAAATGTTCAGCGCAATAACTATAATGGGGTAATAACGCCAGTCCTTGGCATTAATCCCGGGTTGATTCCCTACAGTGGCCGAGCTACATCCTAAATACTGATTCAAATAAATACAGTTAAAACTGTGCAATGTTTCTAATAATTCTATTTAAGTGGTCCTTTTTAAGCAAAAAAGAGCTCACGTTCTGATATTCTTTTGCCTCATCCTCCCCCCCCCCCCACACCACACCTTTATTTTTCTTACACTTTCACAAAAAATTGAACATTTTCAATAGCTTAGAATGCAATTTGTTAATTTCTAAGTTTGTAGAGTTTGTATTTTTAGAATTGGGCAGTCTACATGCAATTATTCCAACTTATTTCATAGTTTTGTTTGCATGGCGTTATTATCCATATAGGTGGGTAATAACGCCAAATAGCATTGGTCAAAAAATCACGCCATTACATTTTATGAATACAAATCTGTTAAATAATTTTTTTATATAGATAGTCAATGAGTTTTTGTATCAAATTACATATTTGTTTGAAAAATACAAACTAAAACTGAGCCGTGAAAATTGGTAGAACCTTAACGTGGCGTTATTACCCCCGGGTACCTTATATTTTTTTGGTATTTTCTAAATTTGTATGCATAAATTAAAACATTTGAAGCTGTAATATAGGAAAACAAAATTATAATTACATTGCGATATTAATTCGGCGTCTAAACGGTTAACCCATTTTTGGTGCCTTTCTGTAAAATTCTAATTTTTATTTTTCCTCTTACTTTTGCATTTTTTGGTATTTAAATTTGCACGTTTTTGCACATAAAAACAGGCTAGACAAGTCAAAATGCTCTTTTAACAATTACATTTCAATATTCTAAAACAATTTTTAACTACTGAAAAGTAACTTGTTATTACAAAAAAAATTTTTCAATAAAGTGGCGCAAGCTGTTCTGTCCGAAATTTCTTCACAACACATTATTTTTACACCTTGTTAAGTTGCTCCGTAATGTTATAACTCTGTTTTTATTCAAGTAATATGTCTTTTGCATCTGTTCTTCTTGTAGGATAATGTCATGCAACAGTTTAGCAATGTTTCTTCAAAGTAATTACTTCCTTTTGAAATATCTTTTTTTTATTTTAGTCATTGTTTTTACCTAAGCATTGCGTTTCTTCTTTTTTATACTTTGACATTTATATTTAAATGAAGAAGCTCAACTTTTTTAAAAAATGACATGAAAACGATTTATATTGAGGAATCTCATGTTTGGGAATAAAAAAACATAGTTGTTTATCTTTGTTTTTTATGATTTTTTTTAATAAATCAACAGGATTTTTTTTTTTTTGGAAAGTCTCAAAAGACAGACATTTTTTATATGTATTTGAAGCATTGTAAATCGAAAAATAACATGTCTGTTTTTTTTTTTATTCTATAAAACTCAGATAAGTGCTATGGTATATTTAACAATATATTCTAGGTTTATTATGAAATTTCTGATCATTGTGTTTCAGACATGTTTTTTCGATCTTTCAAAGATTTACAACTTTACATTTGCGTACTAGAAATTAATAGTTGAAACTGTCACATACATGTCTATTTCTTTTTTAAATGAGAGCTTCAAACATATTTTGAATACAATGTATATCTTAAATCTAAAATTTGACTGAAAAACCAGTTCACGTGTTTACCGAAGGAATTTAGAGTGCATTGATCATCTAAAGTATATTCAACAACGTCTTAAAAAAATGCTAAAATTTCTAAACGTGAAGAACATTTTGAAAGACAGAAATGTTTTTTGTTTGGTTCTAGAATATTGATTCAGCGTACTCAATAAACATTATTATGCAAAACATCCTTGTACAAAATCTCGTCATTGACAATAGATCAAATTAAATACACTGATTTTAATAAGCTAAGCCTTATTTTATTTTTCATTTCTCCATTGTAATTTGCAGTAGAATCTGGGCGATTTCTCAATTATTTAAAAAAATGAAATATATGTCTCAACAACAAATACGTTTACATAATCCTTTAAAAGTTTAATTTTTTTCACATGATGAATAAAAATAGGTACGGAACATCACTTTTTTTCATTCCAAAATATTTTCCTTGTGTAATAGAAAAATACCTGATTATTAATAAAAAGCAGAATTGCAGTTACAAATTTGCGGTACTCAAAATCCTTCGCAAAGAAACAAATCTCTTTGGTCGAATTGTGTTCGGCTCGGGCGTTAAGGGATTAAGTGATTTAGAATATAACTGACTTGTTGAATGAATTTTTATAACTTAAACCATATATCTGATAACTGCTATGCTGCTTAGGCATCGGTTTTTTTCAAACATTCAATCGATGAGGTATTGGCAATAAAGCTAGTCACGTTTACCGTTCTAAAATAGTGATAGTCAGAAATCGTAGCAATTTGCAACGATGTGAGTTGTATTGCAAATAAGCATGGAACTATCAACTAGGGGTTTTAATTTGTTTAACAGTCTGCCAGAGTAAATCAGATTAATCCATCAAAAGCAACACTGAACAGTTTTCATGAAAGCAAAAGAAAATATTTCGATCAACATTTTTCGATAAACAGTCGAAAATACATCGCTTTTTGTTTGTTTATGGGTGCTCCTATAGTATAAACTATTGGATGAAAATATAAATAAAAATAGGATAGACTGGGACACGTTTGAACTAAGGGCACCTTTGAACACTCTAAACGTTTTCCTTATATATTTTTTAATGTATATGGCAGTACATTACTACTGCTTCAATGCAATAAGTGTACAAAATTACACCATTTTGTATCAACAATACTGTCAAAGGAAGGTATGTATTTTTCTCCCTCTTGAATTTAAATTTAAGAAAAAAAATTGTAAGACTGCTGATAAAAATTTTGTATTCCTAAAATTTTAGTTTATTGTTCAATACTTAAATAAATATGCTAGTTTTAGTTTATAAGCTTTGTTTTATTCAAATTCTGCAGCCGAATTGAGTAAGTAGCTGTAATGTTTAACTCCATGTGATGAGGCACCATTGAACAGAAAAGTAAGGGCACCATTGAACATTTAAAGAAATGAAGTAAAGTGTTATGGATGTATCTAAATATAATTATTTTTGGAATTTTTTATGTGAAAAAAAGTTAATTAAGTGTGGCAAAGAACATGGAATTATACTGTTAACTAAGCCTCTTTACTCCACACCTACACCTTTACTGCACACCCATCTCTGGATGTATCAGTGATGGAAAGTTACAAATCTAAATTGATAATGGCATTCATTTATTGGATAATTGCAAATGCCATGCAATAATGTTTCATGATTAGCAAATTTGTCCAACAAAGCCTATACTTTATCTCTTACTCTTTCTCAAACATTTTTTCTGATTTTCGTAACCTTTAAAGTGGAATTTTGTTTCAGGTTTCTTCATAAAAATAGGGAATAAAAAATTTTAATTTTACAGAAGCATCCGATATCACGTTGGTGTATTTCAAGAATATTGTATAAAATTTTTCACAACGAAACAAAACTGGAGGCACGCAATGTGGTATTTTGAAAATGATTTTTGACATCAAATTTGATGTACTTAAGCTAGGTTAAATAATTAAAAAATTAGTAATTTAAAGAAAAAGTAGTTATTTATTTATTTTATTTATTATTCATTTTATTCATATTATTTTATATTTCTGAAACATATTCAGCTTTTTATAAAAACTCTCAATATTTTCATATTTGGTTCATTTGTTCAAAGGTATCCCTAAATGAAGAAATTCTGAAAAGAAATCGTTCAGCTTTTTAAATTCTCGTGATTTATTTAATTTACTTGAGAAACTTTTAATTTCAAGTTCATATGATGAAAAAATAGATTGTTTTTATTATGTAATATTTAAAACGCAATAAATATAATTCAAGTAAGAAATATATTGATTTTCTAAAAAATTGTTCAAAAGTGCCCCCCTCTCCCTTAAGTATAAATTTTATCTTTTTTAAAAAAAGAACTATATTTATGTGCGTTGTTAGTTAGAGCAATAAAAAGACAAAGATAAGTCAGATTTGAATTTAAAATATTTCATTATATTAGTGTTTTTGAAAAAAAAAGTATTTATTTACGCAAAATATTATATGTTGCATGAAAATATCCATTTAATATTAAATAAAAATCTTTTTCCTTTTTGATATATGAAAATATTTTGTATAATTAATTTTATAGAAAGATAAAACTAAAGCTAAACCAGATTTCAACTTTTCAAACGATAAAAATGTTTTTAAATTTTTCTTTCTAAGTTTATTTCTTCTTATTTAATTAAATTTAACATAATTGAAACATTTCCTGCGGATTTATTTTTTAGATTTTTTATTAAAAGATAAGTGAAGTAACAATAAAGCATAATTTTTAAATTGTTTGGATTTGGAAAAATGTACTTAATTAAGTAAAAAAAATTTGAGCAAAATTACTCACTTGCAATACATAAAATTTTATTGATAAATTTGCCATATAGTTCGATTAAAGTATCTCCTTTGTCACAAAAAGTAAAAGCTTTTTTAAACAAGCGTTAATTTTAGATATTAAATAAAAAATTTAATCAGCTGAGGAAAAAAAGTAGTAAAAGGAAAAGAAATCAAATAAAGAACTTATAGAGACTAAATTGTCGAAATTTCTTGGCATAAAATTATTTTTATGTTAGCTCCTTTGCAGCAAAAAGGTTGACTATCGAAAATTTTATTAAATTTTTATAATAGAATTTTTTATTGTAATACAAATTTAGAAAACGTTTAATAAGAAAAACTAAGCTTTCTCGCATTAATAAAATTTATGAACTTTTTTTTTGCCCTTTTGTAATACCTCTTTTTTCTGTATTACTGTGACTCATTGATATAAAAGATTGAAAGATGATTCCAAATAGTTTCTATATTAACGAAAATGTTTCCAAAATATTGAATAACTACGAGCTTTGAGTCGTTCTTAAGAAATATTTCGCTAAATTATAGCAGTTTCTGGAAGGCAGCTACGGCAGTGAAATTGTTGTGTATGCTATAGAAGCATAATTCGTTCCCAGAAGCAATATACAAGGTGCCGAAAAATTCCCCGACACAATTTAAAATTCAATAAAAAAAAGAAGTAATTTTTGTACAGGAGTGTGGTTTGGACTAAAATGCTATTCACGATAAACATTCTCTTCAAATGAATAAAAAACTAGTTCCGAATTTTGATCTTAGATGGTGCCACTTATCCCTGTTTTAGCTTTCAAACATGCGTTTTTTTTCTGATTTTCAGATTAAATTCGAAATAGAAACTTACGCAACTAGCTTTTTATCTGGGATTCGTCATTTCTTTGTCACAGCATCAAAACTAATCTGCAAATCGACAAAAAAACATGTTTAAAAACGCAGCAACATACAGACAGGACATCTATAATCGAAGCTATGAACAAATTATTCCTTCACTTAATTAAAACACAAACATAACTTTACATCTTGATAAGCATTTTAGTTTAACCCGCACTTCTGTATGAAAATTACATAACATTCTATTGAATTTTAAAATGTGCCGCAAACTTTTGGACTCCCTGTACAGTAAGTGGGTTGAAAAAAATTCAATATTTGATGATGGGTAGTGTTGAAAAGTTGCCATTGCTGGCACTGAATTCACACAAAAAAAATTAAATCTTTTTGACAATTCCTTCATTTAGCGCAAATGGCTTAAATTTTTACTAAAAATTCTCATTTTTTAACATTTTTTGCCATTTAATTTTTTAAATGTTAAATTTAGTTTATTTTTTCTAAATTTACTTGAAATGTCATGTTTAGTATGCGAAATGTTTAAATAAGTTCTGATTATGTACTATTTAATAGTTATATGTATTTTGAATTAGGTGATTTTTAAAGCCTTTTCGCGTATAAGAGAGGAAAAATTGTAAGAATTATTTGGTTCGTTCGTTGGTTCCTCTATTTTGTCTTTAATATGTGCTCCTTCTTCCTTCTAATTTTCGATGCGTTAAGTCACGTATTTGGATGACAGACCACAGCATGTCTTAACAGCAATTCATGAAAGAGAGGAGAAGGAAGGGCAGAAACCACTCAAAATTCATTCAGTCATCATCAGGGTGAGATAGAAAATAGAAGATAGGAGTAACTACGAGATTGTATGTTGATTATGTTTTGGATTATATTTTCTAATTATATATATAATGATTATGTATATTTTTTGATTATATATATTATTTTCTGATTATATTTTTTTCATATATTGTTCGAAGATTCAGAACTCTGAAGCAGGCAGTTCGTCTGAATTAGAATTTGAGCCAGCTCCTTCAAAAGCAGACATTTCAAATGTATAACCCTTTCGAACACAGCTTTCGCCGAATTTCGAACTGGTATATCGTATAAGTAAATTGCGTTAAGAGCTTCATCTTTGCTTCAAGATACAGGAATTGTGAAAACAGAGAAGGATCTCTCATTGATACAGACACGGTTAGGTGACACAAAAAGAAACTTTGCAAGAATTGTAACAGGAGGAGAAATATCTTGGAGAATGAAAAATTACAACCTTATTCTTTGATGGTGGAAAAGAAAAAATTATCTTCATAGAAAAAAAACTACAAGCAGTATCGTCGAGAGAAAGACGTATCGCATATCACTCGTAATGTGCCAAAATGTATATGCTATCTTCTACAAGCCTATTCCTGTTTCATGGAAATCAAAAATGCAAATGGCTAAAGATTTGAGTACTCTATTAATCTAGGATGATCTTAAATAGGAAAAAAATCTTGGAAAAAACATACAGGAGGTCGCTTCTGTATCTTCTTTCCAAGATTATTCCTTTTAAAGACAAAACAGAGAAATCAACGATCGAACCAAACGATATTACAATTTTTTTCTCACTTATAAAGGCGACAAGTTTATAAAATTCGCCTAATTCGAAATACACATAACTATTAAATAATTCATAATCAAAGATTATTTAAACATTTCGTTTCCTGAATAAGACACTTTAAGTAAATTGAGTAAAAATAAATTGAATCTAATATTTAAAAAATATTTGCTAAGAAATTCTAAAATCAACATTTGAGCAAAACTTTAAGCCATTTGCAGCAATTGAAGGAATTGTCCTAAAAACTCAATTTGTTTGTATGAACTTATTTCCACCAGTGGCCACGTTTCCTCACTACCAACCAAATCATCCATTATCGAAATTCGAAAAAAAATTTCGACCCACCTTATTGTACATTCCTGTCTTTTATTCGTTATCATTGGGATTTATAAATGGGACAGTTGTATCATAAGTTATACTTAAAAATATGTATTCAAATTGAATACAAAGTGCTGAATGGTACGCACACTACAAAACAATATATCCACATGCTGAGTATTAAATTATCAAATTGATCTTTGGGAAGATTACTCCACTCAGCAAGCAATGCTCTCCGAAGTTCAGGCACACATGTACGAGGTGGTTGACGGGCTGCAACCCATCGGCTAAGTATATCCCATACATGCCCTATTGGATTCAAGTCAAGCAAAAATGCTGGCCAATCCATACGGGTGATATCCTCAGCTTGAAGGCATTCATTTACAATATTTTCTCGGTAAGGACTGGCGTTATCATCCATAAACTCAAATTCTGAGCCCTTGGCACCCCGAAACAAACATACATGTTGTTCCAGAATGATGTCCCGATAAATCTGGCCTGTCATGGTTCCGGTTTGAACATGCAGATCGGTTTTGGAGCCCATTATAATTCCATCTCAAACGAGCAATTTTGCACCACCGTTACGATGTCGTTCAATGATGTTGTCTTGGTGGTAACGTATGCCTGGCGTTCTCCATATGACAATCCGACGTGAATCAGCTGCAAGCTAAACCTGAACTCGTCTTAAAACATTGCACAAGCCCGCTGTGACGAGTCCACATTGCATGTTCTTTACTCCAGGCTAACCATAGGCGATAGTGAGTTGCCGTGAGCGGAACACAGGTTTGCGAACATATAGAGCAATATTTTACAAACGTCTGTACACGGTTTGCCTTGAAACAGTCGTACCCATGGCTGAAGATAGCTGACGATACAGATCTGCTGCTGTGTTCCCTCCGTTGCTTTTGGCAGTTACTGCCAAATAACGGTCTTCATTCGTGTTTTAACTCGAGGACGACCTGTACTGTAACGTCTACTGATATTTCCATCATCTTGGAATCGTTGACAAAGTCTAGAGATTACAATTAGGGCAATTCCAAGTTCCTCGGATGCTTCCATCTAAGTATGCCCACATTCCAGACTGTCGATAATTCTACCACGTAAAATATCATCCACATGTGTCTTCTGTGTCATAACTGTTCGGTTTTGGCTTTCAGAGGCTTCGAAAATGCTTGTTAACAGTTTTACTTCTTTCCCACCATTCCTTATATATATCTCTTTTACACTTTCGTCACTGTGACGTACTATCGGCGCCATTTGGTGGCTTTCTGAAATTTGCATATTAGTCTTGAAGATGTGTGTGATAATTCTGTAAGTGAAATTTTTACCTTAGAGTTTGGTTTCCATGTGATTCTGAATTATCCTTAATTTATGGACATGAGTGTATGAATATAACAAAAGTGTCAAAAACATCTATTACAATATTATAGGACCACCTGTGGGAAAGACAGTTTTCTCAAATTTAGTAAGATGTTGTTCTCACCCTTTTCTCTAAAGAACATCAAACATACGATTTGGCATTGAGTTAATTATTTTTTTAATGAACGATTTGGGCATATTTTTTCCATTTTTCCATAGAGGCCATTTCTAATTCATATGTTGAATGATAATATTAGTTATTTTCATACACTTTGCACAGCAAATAACCCCACAAATTTTCTATAGGATTTAGGTCAGGACTTAGACTTGGTCAAGGTCTTTTCATCAACCTTTTCTCTTTTAAACCACATTTTTGTTGACTTCGATGAATGAATGGGAGTATTATCTTGTTGAAACTTCCATTTTGCACCTCCTAGAAGTTGTCGAAACGTTGTCAAACATTAAAATAGCATCTGTTGACAAGTGTCCAAGTTCAGAAAATGCGATCTCCAAAGAGTAATAGGGAACTATTACTCTTTGGAGATCGCATTTTCTTGCATATGAAAATGAGCCCACACTATAACGGAACCGTCTCCCATTTGCCTGATGAAGATCTTGCGAGATCTTTCCCATAAATCATACCAGTAATAATTATTGCCCTCTGTACCGTCAATACTGAATTTTTTTCTCCTTTGAAAACAGCATATTACGCCATGCAAAGTTCGTAGAAAAGTCATAATTTGTGCATTTAAGTTGAAATTCTTTGTTACATTTCAGTAGTAGTGGTTTACTTTTAATTTGCAACGAACAACACCAGCATTAAATTCCAAACTTCACCACACGGTTGAATATGATATCTGTTTAGTTATATGTTGTGTTATTTTACGAATCGACTGGTATTCTTTCGCTGTCTGTTTGACAATTCGCCTATTATCACGATCTGATAATTTATTTTAACGGCCAGATCATTTGAGCGTTCCAAACAATTCTTTTTTACTTAAAACGTCACAGTTTTAGAATGATTAATACTCGTACTTATTTCAAGTTCAGACTTTTCTTTTCCTTTGTAGAACCACACGCTTCTCACTTCTATTTCAGACTGCTCACTCCGATGAGACAATTTACTAATTAATTCAAAAAATCATGTTCTGAAAATCCAAAAATTCTGAATATTATATTATACATTTCAGAATTTTTTGATTTTCAGAAATGAACAGAAATGTGGGATGTTGAGTTATATTTTCAAGCTCGAAAGGTGTCCTGTGAATTTCTTTGAATTTATAGTGATTTATATAAAGCTTTATTTTAATTGTAATATATCGCCGGTTTTTTTTTTGCTGTTTCAGTTATAGTAACTCTGTCAAATAATTTAGTAATTTTGCAGATTCAAACTTTAGAATATCTATACTTTAAAGAAAGAGACACGTTTCTTGATCTACAAAGAAGGTTTATTTTAAATTTGTATATCTTCTATATGCCATAGAATGTGAAGTATCTTACCTAAATTATTTCACCAGAAGGCAGGCAGTAAGATTGAAATTTCTACGACTCTTTTTGGGAATTTCTTTTTAATTTATAGATAGTTTATAGGTTACTTTGCTCAATATTATTCGTACTTTATTCATTTTAACTGGTGCTGATTTCCTTTTAAAATGCAGGTGTGATCGGAAATAACGTAAGGGTATAATTTGACACGGTTTTAGAACACGCATGGAATTTTGCAAAAACAAATGCTTTCTTTATTAACATTAATACATTAGAAAAAAAATAGTGGTACTCTGGGAGTGCCGACAGAAGTAAAAACTTTAACAATTACGTGTGTATTTTTTCATTCGCCAGGACATAATTTTTTAAACATCCGGAAATATTTTAAAATGCATGAAATACTATGATAAAAAGTTAATTAAATCCAATTGATTTTTTAAATCATCAGATTTTAAAATATTCACCTTTTATATAAACATTTTAATAACAATTTTAATTTTTCTTAAGAAAGGTGTTATAGTAAAAATAAAATACATTGACATGTTTCGGAACCGTCAAATAAGTTCCGTAGTCATAATATAAATAAAACATAATTTCAAAATATTTCTCGGACAATACAAATGACACGTGACAATGAGATATAAATAACAAAAAAACACGCGCTCTATTGCAAAAAATTAAATTAAAATACAGACCATGATCTAAAACTTAACTAGAAATAAAAATTTCAATGGGGGGTAGATTATTTCCTTAATTTTGTTGATAAAGTTAATAAATTAGATAAAAATATTCAATTTACCTATGAATTGGAAGCGAATTGTAGTTTACCGTTTTTAGACACTTTTTTAATTAGGGAGAATGATTCTTTGAAAAGATCAATTTATAGAAAGAAAATTAATAGCCAACACATTATTCCAAATTCCGCTTGTTCACCTTTTTGTTATTAATTTTCTACTTTCCGTTTCATGGTTGATAGAGCGTTTAAAGTCTGTTCTGATGAATTTTTAAACGAAGAGTTGCGTAAAATCCGTGAGATTGCAGGTTCTAATGGGTGTAAAATAAGTAGCATCAATAAATTAATTAATTATTATAGAAAAGGGAAGCCTAAACTACAATATCCAGAGTTAACTGAAAGATTCAATAAAAGGGGTGATTCTAAAAATTTTAAAAGAGTTTCTTTTCCATATCTGAAAGGCAGTTTTGAGAAATTAAAATTTAAATTAAAAAAGTTTAATATTGATTTGATTTCAACTCCTACACCAAAATTAAGATGTTTACTTAATAAGCAAGTGGATCCTATTGGACACGATGATCTTGCTGGAGTTTATGAAATACCTTATATTACTGAAAATGGTGACTTAAATTATTACATAGGCATGACTGGGAGAAAGTTTGGAATTAGAAAAGGGGAGCACGAATCTGATATTAAATTTGGACGTACTAACACTGCCTTATCAAGAACATATATAAATGAGGAGATAAAAATATTGTTTAATCAAAGTAAATTATGTTTCATATCTAATTGTAATCGTAAATCTATTATAAGAGAGTCCATTGAAATTTACCTATATATATGTAATAATCTGGTTTGCAATGATACCGTTTCTTTTATTATTCCTAAGTCATGATTAGAATTAATGGATAAATTCCTCGTGAGGGCTTGAATGGGATGAACCAAGTTGGAATTTCTTTTGATCATGGTCTATTTTTATTTTAATTTAATTTTTTACAATAGCGCGCGTGTTTTTTGGTGTTTTTATATCTCTTTGTCGCGTGTCATTTCTATTGACCGTGAAATAGTTTGAAGTTTTTATTTTTAGTAAAGTTTTAGATCATGGTCTATATTTTAATTTAATTTTTTGCAATAGAGCGCGTGTTTTTTTGTTATTTATATCTCATTGTCGCGTGTCATTTGTATTGACCGAGAAATATTTTGAAATTTTGTTTTATTTATATTATGACTATGGAACTTATTTGACGGTTCCGAAACATGTCAATGTATTTTATTTTTACTATAACACCTTTCTTAAGAAAAATTAAAATTGTTATTAAAATGTTTATATAAAAGGTGAATATTTTAAAATCTGATGATTTAAAAAATCAATTGGATTTAATTAACTTTTTATCATAGTTTTTTGTCGATTCTGGACGAAGATGACATTTTATACAGTATTTAATCGGTACAAGAATTTACGAATGGCCCTTGACGGTGAGATTTTGAATTTAAGATTTCTGAAAATTTCTAAACTTAATATTGTTCCGAAGTTTTTGTCTATAAAAAATAAAACAATTAAACAGTTATTTGGAAATTTATCATATGAGTTTGAATTGAAATGTTTGACTTTATGTGTCAGAAAAAAGTATATCGATTATTAATGAATTTAATTTAAAAACCTATAACGCGTATATGGAAGCAGTTAAAAATTATGAACTTAAGTGTTTTGATGTATTGAATTATGGTTGACAAGAAAATTTGATGTGCTGAATAGAAGGTTAGAAAGATGGAGAGAATCACAAAATCAAATCAAGGTTAAAAATCTTAAGAAGAAAATTAATACTTTATTAATGTATCAAGTGCCTGTGATATCGAAGCCTTCTGTAGTAAAAGAAGTACAAAAGGTTAATATTATTAACTTGTCAAGCAGACAGTTTAGTGAAAAAGAATTGGAAGTTTTACATAAAGGTCCGAAATTTATGTTTGAACAGAGACATGATGTGAAAAACTTAGTGATGGAAGCGGAATATTTAACAGAAAAAGTTAATAGTTAAAATAGAGAAGAAACTAGAAATGTTATTTTTACAGAAGTTGATAAGTACCTAAAAAGACCTTCAAAGCTTATCAATAATGATTTAAAAATAGTTAAAAAGCTGAAAAATGAAAATGATATTCTGTTCGTACAGACGGATAAATCTAACAGGATTGCAGTAATGGATCGTAAGAATTATTGTGGTAAAATGCTTAAAGCTATTGGTGAGATGAAATGTACTTTAATCATGAAATGCCCATTGAATAAAATTAACAGTAAGTTAAAAGATATTATAGAGAAAGGCTACTGGCCAGATAATATGAAAGTAAAATTAAGAATTAATAAGAAAGGTGTCATTCCACGTCTTGTTGGTAGAGTAAAAGATCATAAAGAAGGATATCCATTGCGCCCCATAGTAATGAGATGTCAAGCGCCAACATATTTTTTGGAAAAAGCATTTGTCTTATTGTTGAAAGACTTATTACCTCCTTCGGACTTGGTTGTTAATTCCACAGCAGAATTTGTAGAGCATATCAAAATACTTAAGATTCCTCAGGATTGTATTTTGGCAAGTACGAATGTCAAGCCGTTGTTTCCATCAATAGACATTAGTGAAGTTAATTCTTATATTAGTGATTTGATAGATAGTTCAGAAAAGTATAGTGATAACATAAAAAAGACACTGAAAATTGGCTTACAGTTAATCACAAATAATAATTTCTTTATGTTTGATGGAAAAATTTATGAGCAAAAGTTGGGGGCTCCAATTGGTTCTCCCATTTCGGGTTTCCTCGCGGAATTCAAAATTAGACCTTATGGAAAAAGAATTTTTGAAAATTTTGACACAGTTCCATGTTTTGGAAAACGTATGTTGATGATGTTTTTTTGGTTTGGGAATGGGGGGTAGATTCTTTCTTTAATTTTGTTGATAAAGTTAATAAATTAGATAAAAATATTCAATTTACCTATGAATTAGAAGCGAATAGTAGTTTACCGTTTTTAGACACTTTTTTAATTAGGGAGAATGATTCTTTGAAAAGATCAATTTATAGAAAGAAAATTAATAGCCAACACATTATTCCAAATTCCGCTTGTTCACCTTTTTGTTATAAATTCTCTACTTTCTGTTTCATGGTTGATAGAGCGTTTAAAGTCTGTCCTGATGAATTTTTAAACGAAGAGTTGCGTAAGATCCGTGAGATTGCAGGTTCTAATGGGTATAAAATAAGTATCATCAATAAATTAATTAATTATTATAGGAAAGGGAAGCCTAAACAAAGATATCCAGAGATAACTGAAAGATTCAATAAATGGGGTGATTCTAAAAAGTTTAAAAGAGTTTCTTTTCCTTATCTGAAAGGCAGTTTTGAGAAATTAAAATTTAAATTAAAAAAGTTTAATATTGATTTGATTGCAACTCCTCCACCAAAATTAAGATGTTTACTTAATAAGCAAGTGGATCCTATTGGACATGATGATCTTGCTGGAGTTTATGAAATACCTTATATTACTGAAAATGGTGACTTAAATTATTACATAGGCATGACTGGGAGAAAGTTTGGAATTAGAAAAGGGGAGCACGAATCTGATATTAAATTTGGACGTACTAACATTGCCTTATCAAGAACATATTTAAATGAGGAGATAAAAATATTGTTTAATCAAAGTAAATTATGTTTCATATCTAATTGTAATCGTAAATCTATTATAAGAGAGTCCATTGAAATTTATACGCGTAATAATCTGGTTTGCAATGATACCGTTTCTTTTATTATTCCTAAGTTATGGTTAGAATTAATGAATAAATTTCTCCTGAGGGCTTGAATGGGATGAACCAATTTGGAATTTCTTTTGATCATGGTCTATTTTTATTTTAATTTAATTTTTTACAATAGCGCGCGTGTTTTTTGGTGTTTTTATATCTCTTTGTCGCGTGTCATTTCTATTGACCGTGAAATAGTTTGAAATTTTTATTTTTAGTTAAGTTTTAGATCATGGTCTATATTTTAATTTAATTTTTTGCAATAGAGCGCGTGTTTTTTTTTTGTTATTTATATCTCATTGTCGCGTGTCATTTGTATTGTCCGAGAAATATTTTGAAATTTTGTTTTATTTATATTATGACTATGGAACTTATTTGACGGTTCCGAAACATGTCAATGTTTTTTACTATAACACCTTTCTTAAGAAAAATTAAAATTGTTATTAAAATGTGCATGAAATACTCTTAAATTATAAATATAATAATAAAACGAATAAAACAAAGTGTTTTTTTATTCATTATTTTAAACTACTACTACAAAAATTACATTTCATTTTTCATTTAATGCGCTATTGTGAATAAAAAATAATGCATATTATATTACTTAAAATATTGCAATCTATTGCTTAAAACGTAAATTTACAAATACATGAAATATGAAATTTAATTCATTGGTATTCATTGAAATGAATCAATCATCAGCATTATGATCATCATTATTGTCATTATATTCCAGAACTGATGCTATAGGTATATGGTAACTAAAATAGGAAACAAACAATTTTGATTCGAATCTATTTAGGTGTCTTCTAAAGACTGCATCAATTGTATTTTTATATCTCGTTGTGCTAAGATTGCGATCATTGGTCATTGTTAAATCAAATTCTCTATTTAAAAATTCAATTAATTGTTGATTTTTATCATCCATAAAGCGGATGTCGAAATCCCCACTCATAATCATTAGCAAATCATCAAATCTCTTTCCAATTTTATCTTGAAGTAATATACAAACGTCTTTAGCATAAAAAAATAAATTTTCATACAAAAATTCTCGTATTGCACTTAAAGACTTGTCCGGGGAAATATAACAGCAACCATTAAAATTAGCTGACCATTTTCAGAGTGGCAACGACAAACACATATATCACCAATATGGGTCATTCCACGTGAAATCAACCAATTTAAGGAAAACTTGTTGCATCATAGTCACAGATTTTTTTTTAATTTTTATGATAGACAGACATAGTACTGAAACCCTCAAATCTGAAATTTAAAAGTAATTTTCACAATATTGGCCGAGATATGGCCATTTGAAAACTGGCCATTTTTACAAAATGGCGGCCATCTTGGAATTGTATCACTGTCTAAATATGGCCATAACTTGACAACTAATGGCTCAAAGTTTATATATCTGGTACCAATTTGAAGCTATTTGTACAAAGAATGAATATTTCACATCAAAACAATAATAAATTTTCATTTTTTTACTTTTTATTATGTGCAAAGTGAAAATTTCACCCCAAAAAAGGGCAGATTGTAATGGCTCATAAAAAAAATGAATCATCATGAATTTTTCTCAAACTTGGTAAAAACGTTGCTCCATCTGTGTGCTTTAAATAAAAAAAATTGGAAAGGTAAAATTTGTTGTTTTAAAATAAATGGTTTTTTACAGATAAGGTGTCCTTAACCAAATAATGATATTTTTAGAATTTGTGAGCATTCCTGATTCAAAAAAATAATGGTTAAAATAAAATTTTCTAACATCTAAATTAATGTAAAAGTATAATCAAAACCTCATTTGTACTAATTTTGTAGAAATCTGCCTCCAGCCCCCCTCCCCCCCCCACCCCAAAAAAAAAAATTAGACAATTCAAAAAATTTTACACTGAAAAAGATAAGATAATAATTAAGGAATATAATGTATAATTATAAAATACCTATAAATGCAATGAATACATATGGTGATTTACTTCACATATAGGGGCAAGTGGGGTAGAATGGGACAGTAGGTTTTTCTCTTTATGTATCATTCTAAATATTTCATCAATCACATATTAGATGAAGTAATGGTACCCCAATCTTCAGTTGAAAAAAGTAGCTAATTTACACAAGCTTGCAATTATATAAAGAAAAAGATTATTTCAAGAATCAAAACATGAATTCAAAATTTTAAATTTTGAATTCAAAACATGATGTAAAAATTTCATTATGTTTCTATAAGCTGATGTAATATTGCATCATGTTCTATATAAGCTGATGCAATTTAAAGAAAAGATTGCTACTGTACCTTCATCTGCTTCTTAATTGGCTATAATCAAAGTAGGATGCTATCTTGCATCATGTTCTATATGAGCTGATGCAATTTAAAGAAAAGATTGCTGTTTTACTTCATCTGCTTCTTAATTGGCTATAATTAAAGTATGATGTAATCTTGCATCATAATGTCCAAGAAACTTGAGTAATTCCTTTGGGAATCAGTGAAATTGTCAGACCATTGACATTTAAAAGTGAACAATATGTTGCATGTGTATATGGGATAAATTGGTGGTTTGGGAAAATTTTAGATTACTGTGAAGAACTGAACGACTATAAAATTGTGTTCATGCATCCTAATGGCCCCAATTCTTCATATTCATGGCCAAATTCCTCAGTTGTTTGTCGGATTCCGTATGAACAAATAATAAAAGAAGTGTCTATTCCTTTAACTGCTACAGGAAGAACATATACTGTTCCACCAGAGGAAACTCGAACAATTCAAGCATTATTTTTAAACTTTAAAACTAATTAAATATATTTTAGCTTAAATCTGAAGAAAAAACTGCTATATTATAAAGTTATATGCATGTAAGTAAATATTTTCTTCTTATTTTGTCTAGATTTGTTCCATGTGTAATTTTAAACTTTGGCTTATTTCTCATCATATTCAATGTTTTGCCCTGGATTTGTATTACATTATTGTTATTTATTTTTTTGTCTCATCATATCTAGATTTTTGTTCATATAAATTTTAATTCAGTGTGAACAAAAAATAACAAATGTCAACTCAATTAACTCATTTATATATATTTATTGTATTTAAATTACACAATTGAATAATTTAACTCTGTAATTTACAGCTAGTATTTCTCCAACATTTCTGGAGAAAATATTATGTGCCTTTTTTTTTCATGCATTCCATAGTAAGGTATTTAAAATATTTATGTAAATATGTTTTGAGAATTATATTATCATATTTTGAATGAAATGAAATAAAAAGTACTGTAAAAATAAATATTTAGTGTAAATAACTGAAAATTGATATTTCTTTATTGAATTATATAATATAAACACAATACTTTAATTTAGATGCTAGAAAATTTCATTTTAACCAATATTTCTTAAATTAAGAATACTTACAGATTTTAAAATAATCATTATTTGGGTCAATGACATCTTATATGTAGAAAACCATTTTTAAAACAACAAATTTTACCTCTCTAATTTTACAGTATAATGTTCCATATATAGAGAAACTGTTACATCTATGCATAATCAAATCATTATACAGAAAGCGTAAAAAGTATATGAACTAAATTTACTTTTCATTTTTGAAATAATCTTTTTCTTTATATAATTGCAAGCTTATGTAAATCAGCTACTTTTTTCAACTGAAGATTGGGGTACCATTACTTCACCTAATGTGTGATTGATGAAATATTTAGAATGATACTTAAAGAGAAAAACCTACTGTCCCATTCCACCCCACTCGCCCCTATATGTGAAGTAAATTATCATATATATATGCACTGCATTTATAGGTATTTTATAATTATACATTATATTCCTTAATTATTATCTTATCTTTTTTCAGTGTAAAATTTTTTGAATTGTCTAATTTTTTTTGGGGGGGGGGTGGGGGGGAGGGGGGCTGGGGGCAGATTTCTACAAAATTAGTACAAATGAGGTTTTGATTATACTTTTACATTAATTTAGATGTTAGAAAATTTTATTTTAACCATTATTTTTTGAATCAGGAATGCTTACAGATTCTAAAAATATCATTATTTGGTTAATGACACCTTATGTGTAAAAAACCATTTATTTTAAAACAACAAATTTTACCTTTCCAATTTTTTTTTATTTAAAGCACACAGATGGAGCAACGTTTTTACCAAGTTTCAGAAAAATTCATGATGATTCATTTTTTTTATGAGCCATTACAATCTGCCCTTTTTTGCGGTGAAATTTTCCCTTTGCACATAATAAAAAGTAAAAAAATGAAAATTTATTATTGTTTTGATGTGAAATATTCATTCTTTGTACAAATAGCTTCAAATTGGTACCAGATATATAAACTTTGAGCCATTAGTTGTCAAGTTATGGCCATATTTAGACAGTGATACAATTCCAAGATGGCCGCCATTTCGTAAAAATGGCCAGTTTTCAAATGGCCATATCTCGGCCAATATTGTGAAAATTACTTTTAAATTTCGATTTGAGGGTTTCACTACTATGTCTATCTATGATAAAATTTAAAAAAAAATCTGTGACTATGATGCAACACCCATTGGTTGAATTCATGTGGAATGACCCATATCAGAAACATTAGTACTAACTATACTGATATTTCTCACATGCAGATTCATATGATTTGTGCAAAATATGACCGTTACATGAGACAACCTTCTATAAATATCTACGACTGCTGCTGGACGATCGTGATTTCTTCTGCAACTTGCATTAAAGTTGAATAGTAATGGAACAATAAAGTTGTTAAACTTTAAATACAATTCAATATTAAAAAAAATAAAAAAAAAGGTTTGGAAGAGCAACACAATCGATGTGCAATTTCATGTTTTTTTTCTTTTTTAACTTTTTATTCCATTTTGTATCAATTTATATTATTACTACTTAAATAGAAACAAAAATTTTAAAAAATGGTAGAAAAAAAAGTCTAGCGTAATTGATGTGAAATGTCATGTTTTTATTTCTTAATTTTTTATTCCATTTCGTATCAATTTATATTGTTACTATTTAAATACAATCAAAAATTCAAAAAATGGCAGGAAAGTCCAGCGTAATCGATGTGAAATGTCATGTTTTTTCTTTCTTAACTGTTTATTCCATTTGGTATCAATTTACGTTGTTACTATTTAAATACAATAAAAAATTAAAAAAAATGAAAACAGTGGTTGTATAGTGCAGCATAATCGATGCACAACATAATTTTTTTTTCTTTCTTAACGTTTTATTTCGTCTGTTAACAGTATAAGTTGTTAATTTTAAATACAATTAAAATTTAAAAATTGTTTGGAAAGTGCAGCATAATCGATGTGCAATGCAATATTTCTTCTTTCTTAACGCTTTTTTTATTTGGTACCATACAAGTTGTTAAACTTTAAATGCAATCGAAAATTGAAACAGTTGGTTGGAATGTACAGCATAATCCATGCGCAATGTCATGTATTTTTCTTTCTTAACGTTCTATTATTAATCATATTCATATAAATTGTTACTATTTCAATTTCACCAAGAATTAAAAAAATTGGTTGAAAAGTGCAACATAACTGATGCACATCAATGGTTAAAATTTAAAAAAGAGTTCAGTATCACCTAACAACATAGCATAATAGCATTTCCATGGTTCGCCTGGCCCATCCTACCTCATACCGCCCTTTGCACAATACATGTACATACTTATATACAGAGTTGTCGGTTACGGTAACAGTGTCGCGAGTTCAATGTTTTTTTCCCCGTCTCAAAGAAAAAAAATGCCCAACGCGCCTTAAGATGTTTTCACTTCTATAATGTATCTGTGTTTTTCTAACTCCACAAAATTAGCGAAAAGTACGGTAAAAAAGTGCCATTAGGCGCAAAAGTAATACGAAACAAAGTGCTAGCTAGTGCCGGAAGAAAAAAAAATGAGCTTCCGAACGGTTCTTCATTCCCCGCTTAAATAGGGGAAAAAAGAACCAATTTCAGAAGTGTAGGTTACCCGAAGTAGGTAAAGCGAATTAAGGTGTCACGAATACAATGTTTTCTCCCGTCTCAAAAAATGCTCAACGCGCCTAAAGAAGTTTTCACTTCAAATATCTCTTTTTCTCAAAGTGTGTTCTTGTTGCTATATGATGCAGGGCCGCAAACGTTTGGTGAAATTTTAAGTAAATGACCGCAGCTGTACCGGATTGATTAGGTTCCATTCCCGAGACAACGAATGCTTTGGGGATTCCAAACTGTTGGGAGGTTTTTAACAATATCTTGATTCTAAAATAGGCCACAAAGTATACTTCAAAGAACTGAGGTCACAGGAGAATAGAGACCATTCTTGAGCCGAGTTTAAATCTGGGAAATCGCACAACACTTGTCCTGTGTATATATTGCTGAATGAGAAGGCGCGGAATCTATTAAAAAGTCCAAACCCCACTTCCGATTTTTTTGAGTTCAGGGAAGTACCACATTTTCAAGAATCTCTCTTTGGTAAATATCTTTATTAAGTTTGACATAATAATGGATGAAAATCAGAGGTATTTTTTGCCTGGTGCGCAATTTCCTGCCCACACAATGACAGATTTAGGATTTTGACGATTTTGAACCATAGAATATTTCCCTCGGGAAGATGTTGACCAAATGCGATCATTTTGATGATTGTACGATTGTTCTACCAAAAAGAGCTTTTCGTCAGAAAACAAGATTCCTCCCCGGCGTGGAACTCCAGAGCGCTTCTACAATTTCTTCTATCTTTCAAGACGAACTCGCTAGTTTTCTTCGGTAAGAAATTGCACTTGTTTTAGCTTATAAAAATGAAGCTCTGTTTCACTTTGGACATAAATCAAACTGATTCCCGGTCAACCCCAGTCTGCCTCACTATTTTTCTTATCGACACCCGACGATTTCGGAATAGTCGATTATTTATCAATTGTCAGTTTCTGGAAGGGTTCCCAGTTTATTTTCCTGTTTCTTCCTGGTTGGTCTCCTTCACGGCCAAGATCCTTGAATCTTTTGATTGCTTTGGAAACCGATGGATGAGGCATATGAAGCAATCGTGTAATCTCACATACACGTAGGTGACTACGAGGTGATGAAGTTCCAAAATCAAGTTCCGTTTGTTTGCCATTTTATTAAAAAATGTATAGTTAGATAAAGTTCAATAAGTGAAAAAAAACTCTGAGAATTGAATAAATGTCGAATAAATCATCAACCGTAACTTTAATTCTAGTCTTTGTTACGTTTTCTCTGGTCTCCCTGTACTTTATAAAATAACTAAGTAAATTGAAAATAAAAAAAATCTTAACATATCAGATTAAATTTCATTTTCTTAAAACAATTTTTTTTCAATGCAGACAATACTTCATATAATAATTTTGGAAACCTTAATTAAATTTTTGTGCAAGCGACAGTGATATATACATTTGATAAAAACTAGAAATAACGACAACTATATGCTGCAACAATTTTATATTCTGAATTAATCTAAAAAAATCTTTTTTTTCTTCAGAAACAACAGGTTCAGTTGTACAGGATACCATGGATACAACAGTTACCTTATATCACTGAAAAGAGAAAACAGGAATTTTTGTCTATTTGTAATTTTAATTTCAAGCATTTAATCTTTTTACCTTATTTTTGTAAGACATAAAAAACTACAAATTGTATCATTTAGAATACAGTATGAAAATAAGGAGATTAACGTTTCTTATTTTTATATTAAACTAGTTATAAAAATGTTCTTTTGTTATTTCCTCTGCTAATAAAATTCTTAGATTAGAATGTTCGTACCAGAAATAAAATTCTACTTTGTCTTGAACATTCCGCAAATATAATACTTTTTACCATGCGTCGAAAGCTTTAAAATGCGAAGCAACAAAATAATTAATAAGGATTTCTCTTTTTAAAAATATAGAACTTTTTTGTTATTTCAGCGTAAATGTATATAAAAAGAAGTAACTTTTATCATTTTTTTTTTAATTTTTAAACCTTAATTTTATAAACTTCTTGTCATATTTTTATATCCTAAGGTAAAAAAAAAAGAAAAAATCGAATAGATTTTTTATACAAAGTTTGTAATAAAATTAGAGGAAAAATTATCATACTTTTTTACTCAATGTTTTATTGAGCGAAATAATCATTATAGTGTGCAGAAAAACTATTGAATTTTTAAAAGAACTTTATATATTTTTTGCTTTATAAATTTCAATTTTAAAAAATAGCTTTATGCTGAATTTTATATATTTCCCAAATAATCGCTCAATTTAAATAAACTTATGATCATTAATGACACTTTTTAATTATTTATTTCATATGATAATTTAGTATGAAAAATCTGCAGTGCTTGGGAAAGAGCTAAAAATCCAACCTACAGGGTAAAAAAAGGAAAATGATGTCTTAATGTAGAAAATATAATATAACCACGAACTGCAAATAATTGTTCAAAATTACCCTAATTTTAAAAAGCGTTCTTTATCATTAGGAACCACAGAAATAATGGTATATATATTGTATCTTTAAAGAAGAATTTTTTAAAAAAAAATTCTTTTGATGCCAGAAATATTCGGAAAAGTTGACGAATAATTGTATAGCTTTTCAGTTAGTTTTCTCAGCACAGATTATAATTTTTTTGCATGCTTTCAATATCAAGATTCAATCTTTTCATCTTCTACAAACGTGTTTCACAGACAAACACGATGATATAACATCATTAACATTAACAATAAATTAATGCTGTTTTGTTAATCTTGCATGCATAAAATCAATTATGAAGCTTTTTAATTGATGGGTTCGATAAAATGGAAAAAGGTATAGTATGTTTTTCCAAAACTGTTTATCTATCATAGAAAAAATCCTTCCGGTAGTAGCGGGAGGAAGAGGTAGCTTTCATATAGCTTATTTATTTATTTATTCATTCTAAATTAAGTTACATTGTTCAAACATACGAAGCTAAAATTAGTGGAACCCGATTATATAAGATTGAATACTAGTTTTTGTCAATACTCAATATTAATGGGAATTTTTAGAAATTAGCCATCTTTTATTCAAGCTGGTTTTATTTTAGAAGATTCATAGGATTCCCAAATCCCACGATATCATGAAGTGTACGCCATTTTAAAACAACATGATGGTTAAAACAAATCAACGAGCTTGGTCGAAATCTTCATTAATGTGCACATGCCCACTCACATCTAAATCGATTAATATATACGAGTGCTGTCGCGGGCAAATTGATTTTTTTTTATGTCATTCAGATTAGAAATTCTAACTGCTATATCTCAGACATTTTTTTTAAGATAAAGACAGAGCAAAAAAATATATTTCAAAATTTATTATTAATATCAAACACTTTAGAAAGAACCTTTTTTCAATTTCTAATTTTTCGTTTGTACATCATTATACATTTAAAAGATTTTTGACAAAGTTCAATGGCCGCTATTTTGAAACAAGATAGCGGATGAAGTTGGCTAGTGAACACGGTCAAGACACTAGTATGTACTATGTACACTAGGGCGGAGCGTAAAAAAGTTTTTTTCGAAATTCTTTTCTCCCTAGTGCGGATAAGTTGTGCAGTGGTATCAGTAATGTACTAAAAAAATTTCAAAACAATCAATAAATGGCTTCCGGTTCCACTTTTTGGTCGAAATATGCAATTTTAGTGAAAAATCTTGTAATTTTTCACATTTCAGTAATATTTTTATTTTTCAATTTTTTCTTCGTCCTTGTGCGGAAAAAATGAAAGAGTATATAAGGAACATAAGTCCAAAATATTAGCGTAATTAAAAAATATCTTACAGTTTCACTTTGGGTTCTAAATATGGGAAATTTGTCGAAAATGATACAAAATTTCACATTTTAATCATTTTTTTATTTTTCGATTTTTTTTTATTCCAGCTGACATGGAAATTTTCGAAGAATATGCAAGAAACTTAGAATAATAAATAAATATCTTTCGGCTTCGCTTTCGGGGTCTAAAAATGTCAAAGTAGCCAAAAAGTATGTAAACTTTCACATCTCCGGGATTTTTTTTCTTATAAATTTTCTCTTCTCGCTGGAGCGGAAAGAATGGAAAATCATATGAGAAATATAGCAGAAAAGGTTATTGGTGACACTTGCGCTAAGTAATCACAGCCAGGTTCTTCTATAAGTGTCAAGTATTCTTCAAGCACTCTTTGTTGATAGAACGTTCCCTCAATATTCCTCTGAATTAAAGTTTGATTTTTTCAACGGTCAAAATAAAATCTTTTCAAGGCATTGATGGATATGAAACTCTCTTGGACTTGACATTTCATGCGATATTCTTTCTTTCTCTTCTTGTGTTATGCTTGTCTATAACATTGGACATGTCGCCATGTGTCATAACTCCTAAGTTTTCATGAAGTGTTACTGATACTGCAACTCGGTCGACACTACCATTGTGTCTCAAGTTTTGACTAGGGCAAGACGACGGGTTGTTCGTGATATACTTCTAGTATTTGTGTTCGATTACGATGACACTAAAGCTTTATCACTAAGTTTGTGACACATTTGTTCATCAACAAGACTAAAAGATTTAAATAACTTTAGGTCTTCGATGAAGCAGTAGTGATTGTTTTTTCCGTTTTATAATATTTTCTGAAACTTTCTTATTCTTTTTCGAGACTGCTCGTTCATTTACTAAGTTCCCGTGTTATGGGCCATGTTCCTGAGTGTATCAATCGGGTCTATCGACAATTTCCTTGACGTTCTTTGATCTTCAAGAAACTGTCTTCCAATTCTGGAATTTTTATCACGTGGGCATTTAAATCCTTCTAGAGATGTACACTTGTAAGAAAAATTTTCAAACAGATATTTTTTTCCCTTCCAATAGGAAAATTTTCAATTTTGACTTCGTCTGTTCTTTAGCGTCAAACTTCTTTATACTCTTGTATTTATCATTATATGAACCAATCTTTTGGACTATTCTTTTCCAAGAAATCGTTGGAACTGAGGCAGCCTGCCGAATTGCTTCAACCATTTCAGCCCATAATCCGCTATCACCCCAAAGGCGAGTTCGATTTTTAATTATATTTCGATTCATTTCTCACCAACAAAAAAGTACATTATATCATCATAAGTTGGTAGAACGCCAGTTCTTAATTCTGTAGGATCCCAAAAAATGGAATCAGAACAATCCAGTGTAATGCGCCTTAATTGTAATATTTCTGTGTAATATTTTCCATGTACATTATTCGTTGAACACAATATTAAAAATTAAAATTTTGTAAACACTTTCAGATGTATTTTTTAAAATAAAATATAGAAGCTAAAATTGAATATCCTCATTACGAACCTATCACGAACAGAGTATTAAAGCAACGGTAACACTACAGTAAACGAACAGAAAGCTGAACTTATTAAAGAACTTTCCCATAGATCGCTTTTAATCCGATTGTTCTATGATTTTTTTGTACATTAATGCCACGTATTTTCCAGTTTAATAAAAGTCAAACCGGAACATATTTATTAATTACTTTAAATTTTTACACTTATGTTTGTCAAATGGTTTTCCGAATTTTCCGCTCCAGCTAGAAGAGAAAATTGATCAGACAAAAGTCTCGGAGAAGAGAAATTTTACATAATTTTTGGCGAGTTTGACATTTTTAGATGCCGAAAGGGAAACCGGGAGATATTTATTTATTATTCTAAAGTTTTTCCCCTATGTTTGTATTATATTTTTCCAAATTTTCCATGCCTGCAGGAATAGAAAATCTAAAATAAAAAAAATCACTAAAATGTGAAAAATTGCATAATTTTTTATACATTTCCCATATTTAAACGCCAATGTGGAATCGGAAGATATTTTTTATTTACTTTAATATTTTGGACTTATGTTCCTTATGTACTCTATTAACTTTTCCGCTCTAGGGTGAAGAAAAATTCGGAAATTAAAAATATTGCTGAAATGTGAAAATTTACATTTTCGGCTAAAATTGCATATTTCAACCCAAAAGTGGAACCGGAAGATATTTATTGATTGTTGTGAAATTTTGTGAGTATGTTAGTGATACCACTAGACAACTTTTCCATGCTAGGGAGAAAAGAATTTCGAAAAAAAGTTTTTTACGCACCGCCCTAATGTACACACGGAGTTATATCCAAACCAGTTTATAAATATGCGTATTATCTCGTGACAATTTCAGACAGTTTCAAAATGTCAACCACACTGGAAATTGAAAGTGCTATAACTCAGCCATTTTTCAAGATATAGATGAAACAAAAAATGCTCTGGAATCTTTGTATCAAGGTCAAACACACAAAAGAAAAATATTTTATCATTTTCATACTTTTTTGCACCTAATTTTAAAATTTAAATTAAAAAAAATAATTTTCTGCCATTTTGAAACAAGACGGCGGATGAAACTGGCCAACGAACTCGGTCTAGACATCGGTGTGTACTAAGTACGAATTAAGTTAAATCCAAATCGGTTTATAAATACGCGTGTTATCACGTGATGAAAATCAAATAACTTCAAAATGTGTTCAACACTAAAAATTAAAAGTGCTATAACTCAGCCATTTTTTAAGATACAGACGAAACAAAAAATGTTCTGGAATCTTTGTATCAATATCAAATGCAGAAAAGAAAACTCCTTTTCAATTTCTCACTTTTTTGTACCTAATTTTAAATTTTAAATAAAAAAAATTAAATGGCCACCATTTTCAAACAAAATGGCGGATGGAACTGGCTAACGAACCTGGTCTAGGCCTTATTATGTATTATGTACACACCAAGCTACATCCGAATCGATTCATAAATACGCGTGTTATCACGTGACAAAATCAGATCGTTTCAAAATGTCAGCCACATTAGAAATTCAAAGTTCTATAACTAAGTACTTTTTTTAGATATACACGTAATAAAAAGTGTTCTGGAATCATTGTTTTAAGTTCTAACACATAAAATAAAAAAAATTGCGTCATTTTGCTCTCTCTGAGTTTTTAATTCTGAAACGGTGGATATATTTTTAGTCTTAGTTTCGCAATATATTAATCTTTTAACAGCTAAAGTCCTTTTTCTTTTTTTATTTAACTTATTAATAATCTATTGCTTGTTTCTCAAAAAGGCGGGAAATTATTTCGTAATCTCTCCTTTTTAGAATATTCTCGAGATTTTTAATTTTAATTTTTGTTGATCACGTGATCTGTGTTGATGTGCGAAGATGTTAAAAGGCTTGTCTCTTTGCGAGACGTGAAGTAATTCCTACCCGAGTTTCGCGCCTCCTAGACCAATCATAAGTGATCATTTTTATTTTCCTTTTCCTTTTTCTTTTTTTTTTTTATTTAACTTATTAATAATCTATTGCTTGTTTCTCAAAAAGGCGGGAAATTATTTAGTAATCTTTCCTTTTTAGAATATTCTCGAGATTTTTAATTTAATTTTTTGTTGATCACGTGAGTTCCCAATTTCTTATAATTCTAGAATTCAGTAAGAAAAATGGAATTATGCTAATCTTTACTGGGATTTAACAGATGAAATATAGTTTTGAAATAAATTTGGCAATAGAATTTAATTATTAGAGTAATGATTTTTGAGATAAGCATTTTAATTAAATATAGTAAAGTTTAAAGATATTACTTTCAATATTTAAGCCCTTAACCCATTCGTGCCCAGCATCTTTTGCGTAAATTTTATTTGGTTGGCACCACTATTTTTAGAAGATTTAAATTTAGTTCATTAATCACAAAAATGCATCATTTAAATAAAATAATTATTGCTTTTCTTTTTTACCGGTATCAAAAACAGTGCTGAATGCACCTTTTGAGGCGTCCCTAAAAAGGGACGCTAGGCACTAATGGGTTAAGATTGCTAAAGCAAGAACTGATGAATTTCTTTTAAAAAATAAAAGATATTATGATAAAGATTATATCGAACCAAAATTTAAAATTGGGGATCTAGTTATCTATGAAGAATTTCAGTACCCTAATACTAGAAAGTTATCACAAGTATTTATTGGCCCTTATAAAATTCTTAACAAATTATCCGTAGTAAATTTTGAAATTGATAGGCAAAACCAGTTCAAAAGTTCAGAAATAGTACACGTGTCTAAATTAAGGCCTTATTACTCCCCTGATAAATTTAAATTAAGTGATGAGCAACAACCCCCTAAACAACAACAAACTCAAGTAAAAACTGTAGCTTAGACTTAATCCCTAGTTTATTATCATTTTATATTTTTTTTCTCTTAAACAGTAAATTTCTTTCCATATAATAATTCAGATAATATCCTGTAATTCTTTAGAATGGCAATGATATCTCTTGACTACAGCGAGAGTATCATTTGTCTGGAAATTTTATATTTGTTTGTTTATGCCGGCGTAGACGGGCAAAGTGAAAATTTCTTATTCTGTATTGAATTACTCTAGTTATAACTTAGAATAATATAATAACAAGTAAATTTTAAGTCAATTTTTTTTAAATTTTCAACTTAACCTATTTGTAATATTAAATTTAATCTATCAATTATTAAATTAATTATTTGCCAAGTAACAAAATTTGTATCACTTTATTTTAATTTTTTCTCTCTCTCTCTTTGTTTCTGCATTCCAATCCAAGTACATGTCAATTAGAATTTAATTTTGTTTCTTTTTCTCTTTCCTTCTTGCATCTTGCAATGTTTTATCACACCGAGAGAATATTTATTGCTTAATTATTTGACATGAATAGATCTTGTCTTTTATTTTATTATTAATTAATATTTCTTTTTAAGAATCTTACTAGTTTAAAGGTCACGTGCATTCTCAAACATGAACAGTTTATTTTATTTTATCATATTATATATATATATATATTTTTTGTACATATTCCTACTTAATCCTGTACTCAAATTACAAGATTAAGTAAATGATTATATAATTAATTATGTTCTTTATTCTATTTCACTTCTCTCTGTCTTTCATCCCAAAAATACCGGAGATGAGATAAACAAGATTAAGTATATAATTTAGAATTTAAAGAATGTCTTTTGAAATATTTACTATTACTTATTGAAAGATTTATTTATACCCATTATGAGAGTAACTTATACTTACTATGATACTTATTATTAGCGATATTTTTTTCCCTTATTATGTTTCTTAATTATATTGTTTATTATTTACATTGTTAAAATTTATTATTACTATATTATAAAATGTGTTATTATCTAAAAATATGATTATAAAAAATATTTTCACAAAAGTTCCAAAAATGGAACTATTATAAGTGTTCTAGGACTTGCTTACAAAAACAAACTGAATTAATATCCTGATGTTAGATGATAAAAGTTGGATGGTCTATAATGATATAATTAGACCTCCTTGAAAGGAGGTAGTGAACTATTCAATTCCAAATGTGACTTGTTGGACGAACATTGTGGGCCAAACTTTTGGATTTGATTTCCTAAAATATCTACTAAATCTTTCCATCCTGTCTGGATATATTTTTGTCAAGGAGGATTCGGCGTTATTGTTTTTCATTTTTATGTTAAAAATATACCATGAGTAATTGCTTATATTTTCAAATTACTTTATGATGTGTACTTTAAACAAGATTATATCTTGTATTTGTATTGACGCCTATTTTATTGTATTTAAAGTTATTCCACGCATTACCTTAATGTTCCTAAATTTGAATTCTATATTTATAAAAAAAAATAATTTAAATTTTCTTTTATTTAGTATCTAATTATTATTACTTATATCAAGAACTTCGTGATCTAAGTCTGCATCATCTCCCTTTCTTTGAACTTGTAGGTCTCAGAACTACATTTTCACCCTTCTTTCTGGGAGGAGGGGGGGGGGGAGATTTGTAATAAAATAAAATAAATTTTGCGCCATTTTGCTCTCTCTGAGTTTGTAATTCTAAAATTGTGGAACATATTTTTAGTCTTAGTTTCGCAATATATTAATCTTTTAACAGCTAAAATCCTTTTTCTTTTTTTTATTTAACTTATTAATAATCTATTGCTTGTTTCACAAAAAGGCGGGAAATTATTTCGTAATCTTTCCTTTTTAGAATATTCTCGAGATTTTTAATTTAATTTTTTGTTAATCACGTGATCTGTGTTAATGCGCGAAGATTTTGAGGGGCTTGTCTCTTTGCGAGACGTGAAGTAATTCCTACCCGAAGTTCGCGCCTCCTAGGCCAATCATAGGTGATCATTTTTATTACATAGATTCAGATTAATCCTGGTTGGATTTTTAAAATGACTGACGCGGAGTAGGAGAGGCTAGTTTGTCGTGAAAATGTGGATTTCTCATTTGGGTTTTTAGGGGCGCAGAATGCGATTGACTTTTAAAATATTAGATGTTGTTTCTTTTTCCCCGAAAAATTCTAATATCTTGGAATGCAGCTTAATCACGAAGTTTTGGAATATTTGATGACCAGGCCAAGGTGAATGTGGGGAAGAACTTACTTTTTTATGAGTTCTAATAAAATTAATTTAAAGACTGCTTGATTGAACTTTCTTACGGGGAAATACCCCAATAAAGTCATCCACTGCTGGACAAACTGCCGGAGCGACTACTCTGCTCGTGCTGCTACTGATTCTTAGAAGTAACATTCTTAGGAGTTTACGGAACATAGCCTTCGTCGAATTATTATTACATATATATATATATATATATATATATATATATATATATATATATATATATATAATATCATAAATGAGCCTTTTTAAAAAATATCAACACGAGTTGGACATATCACATATCATCGATTCTGATTATTTTCATACCTTAACTAATTTCATATCTATAATAATTTTATCATGCAAGATAACAATATACACTGCTCAAAACAATTAAAGGGTGTTGCAGTTTCAGGTGGATTTTGTATCTGGGAAACTTTTTAGCTGATTGATACATGGTCGACAGACATAGTAGGTTATATGAGAAAAAATTACACATGTTTGGCAGAAAAAATGCATTTTATTGCGCATTTGTGTACAAAGGGAAAAAAACACAATTTGTGCATATGAGAAAAAAGAATAAGAAAAGGTGTTTTCTTCAAAGAAAATCATTTTCAGTAGGGGGTATGGTTTTCACAGGCAGCCAGCAACGTTGAACACCTTTGAGGTATGGACTCAATGAGGCTATTAATGACGAGTTGGAGTATTCTGCCCCACTCTTTCAGAAGAGCTCTTTCCAGTTCTTGGAGAGTTTGTGGGGGTTGTTCGCGGCCAGAAACTCGTCTTCCTAGAGCGTCCCAAACGTGCTCGATTGGATTCATGTCTGGAGAACACGCTGGCCATTCCATTCGAACGATTCCTTCCTTGAAAAGGAAATCCTCCACCAGGTTTGCACGATATGGCCTGCAGTTATCGTCCATTAAAATGAAGTTATCTCCGATTGCTGCAGCGTAAGGGACTACAATAGGTCTGAGGATCTCATCCCTATATCGGCGACCAGTCAGAGCTCCATCTCGAATGATGTAGTGGTCAGTGCGCCCGTCAATGGAGATGCCACCATACACCAACACTCCTCCACCGCCAAATCTGACACTTTCGTGCACGAACGCAGGATTATTCCTACTGCCACGGTCCCTCCAGATGAAAATACGCCTATTATTCGGATGCACAGAAAAACGGGACTCGTCAGAAAACATAATATTGCTCCATTCATTTCTCCTCCAGTTGACATGCTCGGTTGCCCACTCCCTGCGGTCGCGACGATGCCTTGATGTTAATCTAACACATACCATCGGTCGGCGAGCATACAGACCTACAGCATGGAGCCGGTTTCGGACAATCTGAGTTGAAATCGTGGTGCCTGTAGCCGAGCGAATGTGTTGTTGGAGAAGAGTAGCGTTCATGTTTCGGTGTCTCCGAGCTGTTAACGCTAAATACCGATCTTCATTGGGCGTTGTTGCCCGTCTACGACCTTGCCCTGGTCTTCGGCCTGCACATCCACTCTCCAAAAAACGGTTCCATATCCTGGAAATGACACTTTGTGACACTCCAATGGCTTGCGCTACTTCAGCTTGAGTTTGGCCTCCTTCTAACCCACCAACAATTCTCCAAGCTTCTGAATCTGTCAAATGACTTCGCTGAGACATCGTACTCATCGAAACAAAGCAATCACTGAATGCCGATCATACTTGTCTTCATTCTCTTTTATCCAGTTGAAAGTCAAATTTCATTCGCTGCCGCTGAAGCGACGTTTTTGACGTCGAACTCAAAATTTGCATACTCCACAGTTTGAAAACCAGAAAAATTTGCATTTGTGATTCTCTTCTTCTATTTTCGGCAAAAAAAATTTCATTTATATCTTTATTTTATATAAAACTTCAAATATCCTTTAATTGTTTTGAGCAGTGTATATATTCAAAATGTTGGTACACCACAAGGTGGTAGTACATCTAGTGTATTATCAGACTTATATTACTATGAACGTCATTATTTAAAAACTAAAATACATTTGTATCGATATATAGATAATGTAATTTTAATTGATACTGATTATATCAGTATATCTCGTTTCCCTGTTGATTATCCTTCCAATCTAGAAATTTCAAAAAACCTGCTTTCTAATAATACAAATAACTTCTTAGATATTAAAATTATATTAAAAGAGAACAAATTTATATCTGATATTTATGACAAAAGGAAAGAATTTAATTTTAAAGTTAATACCTTTACTAATTTTAAATCCTGTCTTCATAATTCTGTATATCGTAATATAATACTTAACCATTTATATAGAATAAATCGTCTATGTACTTCTCATTTAATTAATACTAAAATTAAAAAGCTTGTATATGATGCTATAAATAATGGTTATCCTAAAAAATTCATATATTCTTTAATTTATAATTAGATATCACATGATCTCATTATTAATTAACTCCTTGCGTAAAAATCTACATAAAAAATTTTAAAACATACAAATAATATTAAAAAATTAAAAATGTTAAAAAAAGTAATACAAAAATATATATATAGGTTGGTTGGGATGGTAGATGTTAGAGTATGGGGGAGGGTGGTGTTGTCTGGATAAAAACGCAAAGGTTAATATATATATATATATATATATAAAGAGAGTGGGTTATTCAATTTAACATAATTTTTATACTGTTTAATTGACACCAATATATGGATATTTGTCTAGTTATATCTATAGTTAAATAGCTATATTATATTTATCGAATTAATTTAAATGATATTAATATAATTGTTATTATTATTAATATCATTAATATTATTATATTTTTATTTTTTTTTTAATTTTTTAGCATCCTATATTAAGATAATGAGTTTTTAACCAAGAAAAGTCAAAATAAATGTTACTGATTAAAGTAATAAAATTGTATTTTAAGTTATATGTTAATATGAATGTTATTACTTAATTCTACTTTTAATTATTTTATTAATTTAATTTTATGTTATGATCGATTATTAATTATTTTCTCCGGTTCAATTATATTTCCATTCAGCTTTTTCTTGTTATGGTTACCTTTTAGTCTACATGTGGATTTAACTATTGTTTTTACTTACTTTCAACTCCTTTTTGTAATAACAATATATTTACTGCTACTATTATTAAGTTTCTTTATTGTCTTCAATATTTTGAATCACTTTAAATCATAGCATGTTTTTTTCAACTTATTTATCTAGCTACTTGGCGCGCTTGGCATTCACAATTTAAATAGAGCAACCCTACTGATTTGGCGAAGTTCCAATGCGTGCATTGCGAGCGAACTGATTTTTCCCGTGTCTTAGTATGTTAGGTTGTATAATTAACTATTGTTTCACGCATCAATTATTTATTAATAATTTTATTGCGAAGTCCTCTTCATGACTCGTGATCAACAGATAAGTGGTTTTTGTTCTCAATATTTTGTTATCTTAATTTTTATCCAATTTATATATGAATATAAAGTTTATCCTTGCCACGTGCAAAAATAGGGTTAGTTTGTGCTTTTGTCACTGATACTATTTGCTGCTCGTTACTGTTTTAATATATATATATATATATTTAATTTTTTCCACCGTTTATTACTTTGTTCTTTGTTTAATAATTTAATTTTTGTGTGCTGGTAGCCCCAAATACGTATTATTTTGCTATTCATGGCTAATACGTGGATGAAACCGCACACTTCATTTGTAGTTCCAGAGCATTTGGGGCCTGACGATTCTTTTTTGGTAATACAAATTTCATTTGTATTCATTTTATTTATTTATTTATTCAGATTTCTTCGTTTCACTGTTTTTATTTATTTATTTATTTATTTATTATTTTTTTTATTCAATTCAATTCTAATTCTTCGTTTTGGTTTATTGTTTTATTGATAAAATCCGTTGGTGAACCTTGTCTACTTTAAATGGTATTATATATATATATATATATATGATGCTGTTCTGAAAGATCATATATTGTTTCTTCACGCTTTTTCAGGTTGTGACTCGACATCAGCAATGTTTGGGAAAGGTAAAATGTCGTTAGCAATATTTTTGAAAAAGGAAAAAGACAAGAATTATACAAGCTGCCAGCATTTTCAAAAAGTGACCAAGTATCTTAATTTGAAGTTTCCGAGGCAGGAAAAACTATTTTTCTTGCTTTATACGGTGGTAAAGCAGAAATTTCTTTGAACAAGCACCGTTATGTATGTTTCAAGAAAGAAGTTGCTGTTGATAAAAAAAGAGCCTTTTATCGGTGCCGCCTGTCGAAGATGCAGCTAGATTGCACAGTTTGTGTATTTATCATCAAATACAATACTGATTGAGTAATAAACTACTTCCTGAGAACTGGGGCTGGCAAAATGCACTTAATTTGTCTCCAATTCCATCTACCTTACTGCCCGCACTAAAAAATATTATTGAATCTATTTTTTTGTACTTGCTCCAAAGGATGTGGAAAAGCATGTGGATACAGAAAAATTGGATTGAAATGTTCTGATAGTTGCATAAATTGCTGCGGATTTTCATTTCATACTGCAAGTAAAATTGAATTTGAAGACGAGGAAGATATTGACAGTATCCTGCCCACTGCAAGGGAGGAGGGAAGTGCTATTTCTGAATTCAGAGATGATATCGAAAGGCAAACAAAAAATACTGAAAGCAGCACAACAACGAACAAAATAAATAGAGATAATGACGAATCTGAATCGAGTGTAGAAATTGAAGCTGTGCAAAGAACTTACTAAAGCAGTCAAACGACTGAAATTGGATTAAGCCAGTCACTATAAGTGGAATATGCCTGGGGACGGGGGAAACCATTATAAAGAAAAACACACTAAGTGCTTTACCTCAAGGGTAGTGTGGAAATAAGCATAAATGTATATTATATATTCACTTTCCCCATTCAAAGGTGATAATAAGAGATCTGTTTATATATATTTTTTTAAATAGCAACAGATTTTTTCTATTTTTATAATTTTACTTTCAAATATGTTCACTTTTTTATATTTTTGACAGGGAAGGATTGGTATGACAAACAAGGGCTATAAGGGGTCATACAATTAATTATTCTGATGAAAGTTTTTCATAAAATGTGCATTAGTTTTTGAGAAATTGGTATCAAAATTCAGCGTACATTTGAAATACAAATATTCTCTGCAAGAGCTTGCAGGCTAGGAGTTTGTGGGTTCGATTCCACGTTGGACGTATATATATATATTACACGTTACTCATTTAAGCAGAATTCGGAACTCTTCGGTGTTGAAGTTTTTGATACTTTCGTAATAAATTACAATTACATTTTCGAATTTTTTCATGAAATTTTTATTTTTCTGCAAGTCTTTCTCTCTATTGACATAACTGCAAAGTTAATTTATGCCCAAAACCTTTTTTTACAAACTATTATTTACATTTATTAAGAAAATTGCGAAATGAGAATTTTTCTTTTTTCTATCTGACTTTTAATAGAATTTTAAAAGAAAATTTATCTTTTTTTGTATAAATTATACAAAAAAAATTTTAGGCGCAATTTCCCAAGCGTATTTAGGATTAGATACTACAAATAATATATATCTTCAAAAAATGAATAAAATACTAATGCCGTTATGCCAAAATGTGAGATTTTATCAGTAATTTAAGTTTTTAATAATGTAAATACATTTATCTTTAAAGTTCAATCTCAATATCATTTATCGTTTACACAAAAAAGAGGTGAAGGATTACGTTTTAGATTTTTACTTTCATCTATATTCACAAAAGAAAGTATTGGATTCGTGAAAATTTTCAAATTCAGGTTTTTGACGGATTTAAACGTTTTAAGGGTCAAAGAACCCGAAAAAAATGTTATTATAAAATCCCTGTAAATCTGTGACTCTGTTCGTCTGCCTGTATGTGACATAAATTGTGTGGGCGGTCTATCTCGAGAACTAATAATACACAAAATTTAATAAAAATTTATATTCAGGTAGTCCCCGAAATAAATTGGCGCTGATTAGTTTTTTGTGTAAATCGTTAAACAGGTGGAACTGCTAGGCTGCCTTTTGTTCGCTTTCGCAATAGCTCTATCTCCACAATTAATGCACGGAATTTCATCAAACTTCAGATTGAATTATTCCTTGACATGGATTGATGTTTGTTTACGTATTAGTGAAAATTGCTCGATAGGTGACTCTGCTATGGAGCTTTTAAGATTTATTTAAGATTAATTTAAGATTTCCGCAATAGCTCAGTGTTCAGAAGTAGTACACGAACTGTCATGAAACTTCAGATTCGGATACTCCTTGACATAAAATGAAGTTTTTCATATTTTGATGTAAATAGCACAAAAGGTGGCACGGCTATGCTGCATTTTATGCGATTTTCGCAATAGCTCAGAACTAATCTTTAGATTATGGCAACTAATCTCCAGAATTAATTCACGAAATTTTCGCAAACTTCATATTAAGTTTTAGTCCTTGACATAAATTTACTTTTTTACGTTTTGTTGTAAATTTCTCAATATGTGGAGCTTCTATGCTGCATTTTTAAAGATTTACGCAACAGCTCTATCTCTAGAACGAATGCACGGATTTCCACTAAACTTCAGATTCGATTAGGAATTGACATGAATCGATGCTATTTATATTTTGTTGCAAATAGCTTCACAAATGTCTTTGTTATAGTGTATTTGTTACGATTTCTGTAACAGCTCTATCTCGACAGATACGCAGATTTCCATCAAACTTCAGAATCAGTTAATCCTCGACATGAATTGGTTTTGTTTATACTTTTGTGTTAATCGCCCGACAGGTGGCGCTACTATGCTGAGTTTTGCATTATTAACACGATTTTAGTAATAGTCACATCTCAAGAAACATTGCACAGAATTTCATATGTTTAGAATCCATATAATGGGCATAGATTACTATTTAAATTTGACAATGTGATAGCAAATTTCGAAATATTAACATGTATGAGATAAAAGAAAATTTTGGGATTACTTCATCCGACTAGTTTTTTTATTTTGATATCAAATGAGAACACTCTTTACGCAATTCATAAAAATTCATCTAAATTGCAAAAATCGCCTGTTAATGAGATAAAATTTAGAATACATATAATATATATGTATATAGTATATACAATGTGTATCAATTGTCTGCTTTCCTTTTTTCGGTAATATTAGAATAAATTAAAACTTGTTTTTATTCTCCCCTCGTTTAACTTCTTTTGCAGATAAATAGAATATTCAAGGTGATGGTACACATAGGAAAAATCTCGATATGAAAATTGAAAGAAGGCCGCAGATTGTGTTAAATTGAATACTAAAGATTGTGTTATGGAAAGGACTAGGACCAAAATATGGAATTTACCTCAGAATTGATCAAAAATATAGATTTTTGTCATTAAATATTAAATGAAAACCTGTTTAATTGTGAATATTTTAATAGCTCATTTTTACCCATACGATACTTACAATATAAGTGCAAGGGTGACTGGCCACTTGCGATTTTAGACATTTTCTTGAATATCTAAAAAATACATAAGGAAATTATCGGTGTATAAATATAATAGTACAGGTCATACATTTCCGTGAAGATTTTTCCCGAAACTCCAGAAGGGACCTTGCAAACTTAAAAAGAACGAATATCTTTTAGATAACCCTGTTAAAACTAATGTACCTATATCGCTTTAACTGTAGATTGTGATTAAGTGTGCTATTGTAAAAAACTGTGATCATTTTTATGCGGCTAACATGCATATTCGTAGAGAAATTTAGGTTTCTATAAAAATAGTCCCAAGTTTTTCCAAGTTTTTTTGCTTATAATTTGCAGAGTTCCTAATATAAAATAATGTTACTTTCTGAAAATATGGCAAACAACGTTGCACATAATACCTTTTAATCAGAATTAAAAAAAAGAAAAATTTTATAAAAAATGAGCAAGTTTTCTCAATAATTTTTAACTGCGTATGCGTCAACGATATCAAAATTTCATTTGAATATTTTGTTAGCTCAATGTATAAAGCAACTTTTGTAAAAGTATAAAAAACATGACTTGAAAATTCTCAAAGTGATCGTTTATAGAATAAGTATAAAATCCGTTGTTCCCAAAAGGAGGCAAAACAAGTGGGTAAGTGTGATCGCATATAGCATAGAGGCTTTCGTTTAATATCTCCTTCAAAATACTTTATAAATAAATTAAAAAACGAAAAGAGCTTTTTCGGCGTTATTTTGCGATTTCTTTGACAATCATACCAATCAGAACAGAATATTGCATTATTCTCCAAAATGCTGCCTTGATTGCATAGATTTGTTGATTTCTCTATCAGAATCTGCAGATTTAGTAAAGGTACACAAGTAAATAAAATTATGAATGAAAATAAAATATTTCAAAATTTAGCATAAATTTAAGGGCGACCAAACAGAGGTAACTAGTAATTTAAATGAATAATAATTTAATAAAAAAAATATTTCATTTTGCGTGTCAAAAGAGATGATAAATATGACATAATATGATGAAATAAAAACAAAAAAGCACGATTTTTACGTGATCAATTTAATCCATTAATTTATGTTACATACGTAATTTTTTTATTTAAACTTGCGTGTAACAACTAGAAGAAGTGAAATTTCAATTCTTAAATTTACACTACTGCAAATTTTTAAGCTTCTAAATATTGCACATTTTCATTTTTACATTATTGTATAGAGAAAAAAAAATTACTTTTAAATGCTATTTGTTTAAAAGCTGCATCAAAGTTTATTTTTGAGACATTAATTTTTTTTTACAGCTTTTAATACCAATTTTCTAATTGTGGCAACAAAAGTATACTCCATTTCTTTTAAAAGTAAAAGGTAAAAAAAAGAAATAATTGTTATATCTATTTAAACTTGCATGGCAACAATTAAAAGAGAAAAAGCAACGAAAAATGAACTGATGATATGAAAAATAATGTATAAATTAAAATAATAATGTTTTTCAAGATTTTATGATTTGTTGTGTGACAAAAGGTATTCAGCTGTAAGTACAAAAAATTTGAACTCTCTGACTTATATAGTTTTTGTGTTCGGACTCTGTGCCCGACAGACAGACAGAGGACAGAAACGAATAGGGTTTCGTCAGATGAACGAAACGCTAAAAATGAGGGGTTGTATCCAAATATAGTAGTCCGTGCCATACTGTGCATTCTATATTAACACTAATCAATGGATATCTAGATACAACCCCTCATGTTTTTGCTTCATTTTGGGAATAACGGATTTTGGCCTTACTCGATAGACGATCGCTTTTATAATTTTTAAGCTTTATTTTTGAGACTTGACTTTTGAAAATTGCTTTATACATTTAACTAACACAATATGCAAATGAAATTTTGATATCTTTGACGCATGCGCAGTGATAAATTATTTAGTAAACCTGCTCATTTTTAATGCAATTTTTATTATTTTTTGATTCTGATAACAAGGTATTGTGTGCAATGTTGTTTGTCATATTTTCAGTAAATAACATTATTTTATATTGATAACTTTTCAAATTATAATATATCTTAGCAAATATCTTAGGAAATATTGGACTATTTTTATAAAAACCTTAATTTCTCTACGAGTGTACATGCTATCCACATAAAAATGAACACAGTTTATTACAATAAACCACTTAATCATAATGTACTGTTTGAACGCTTTCGCTACATCACTTTTGACAGAGATTATTCAAAAGATATTCGTTCTTTTTAATTTTTTTTCTAACGTCCGCTATGTAGTTTTGGAAAAAAATCTTCACGAAAATGTATGACCTGTACTATTATATTTACACACTTAGTGTTTCAGGATATTTCCTTATATTTTTTCTAGATATTTAACAAAATGTCTAAAATTGCAAGTGGCCGATCACCCTTGGCCATATAGTGTATACTGCGAAATATTGTAAATTTTGTTAATACACCAAGCGCAATTCGCGACACGAACTTGTTTATTTTACTTTCTTCAATCTTTACAAGAAAAAAGTATTGGATTCATGAAAACTTTCGAAATCTATTTTTAGACGGATTTGCATGTTTTAGAGATCAGAACACAAGAAAAACGTGTTTTTACAAAATGTCTGTCTGTGAGTCTGTTTGTCTGTATGTGGGGACAAAAGTTTTGTGGACGCTCTATCTCAAGAACTATTGCACAGAATTTCAAAAAACTTTAGATTCTGTTAGATCTTGATAACCTAGGTCTGAGTGGTTTTTCGCTGAATAAGTTGCGTTGCTATGCTGCATTATTTATAATTTCTACAATAGCCATATCTCAAGAACTAATGCATGGAGTTTCATAAAACTTTAAATTTAGCTATTCTTGTCATAACATGGTGCAGATTGCGTTTTGGTGCAAATTGCTAACATGTGGCGTGCTATGATGCATTATTCGTGATTATCGCAATACCTGTATCTTAAGAACTAATGCAAGGAATTTCTCAAAACTTTAGATTTTGTTAAATTTTCATATAAACTAGAGCTGATTAGTTTTTGGTGTATATCGCTCAGCAGATGGCGCTACTATGCTGCATGGCTTACAAGATCAACAATAGCCATATCTTTAGAACTAATGGATCACTGTACAAAAACGGACAATTTTAAAGAAAATGTAAATGTAATCGGTTCGTAAATTCAAGATATTTTTTCTTTTTTGTGGAAAATTTTCTAGAATTAACGGAAATTTTTCCATTAAAAAACAGTAAATTGTACTGGCGTCCTGATTACCAGTACATTTTCCGTAAAATCTTTTTTTTTCTTACAGTGATGGATTTTTATAAAATTTTATATTTAGCTAGTACTCGATATTACATTATGCGGATTACGTTTTGGAGCTAATCGCTCAACAGGTAGTGCTTTAATGGTGCATTATTTGTGATTATCGCAATAGCTTTATCTCAAGAACTAATGCACGAATTTTTATTAAACTTCGGATTCAATTAGTCCTTGGTATAGATTAATGTTTTTCGGTTTTTGGCGCAAATCGCCCAAGAGATGGCGCTGTAATGCTGCATTTTTCACGGTATACCAATAGCTGAATCTCAAGAACTAGTGCATGGATTTTAATAAAACATCAGATTTATTTAGCACATGATAAAGAAAAATGATCGTGATTAGTTTTAGGTGTACATCATCCAACTTGTGGTGCTGTTATGAGATTTTTTTTAAAGATTTCGAAATAGCTCTAACTTGAAAACACTAATGTACGGATTTCATCAAATTTCAGATTAAATTATAAGTTGACATAAGTTGTTGCTAAATAGATTTTGGCGTAAATTACCTAACCGGTGGAGCTGTTCTGTTGAATTTTTAACATGTTTAATATAGAAGAACTTTTCGGAATTGCTACATCTGACTAGTTTGTGATTGATATAGAGTTTTAAATTACTTGTATACATTTTTTATTATGCATGTGATAAAAGTGTGCAAGGAATCAGCTATCATGTTATTATTATCTCTTTTTTTTTTTTTCAAAAATAAAAGTATATATGAAGATGTCTTAGATTTTATCGCTTTACACTAGATATATTAGTAAAAAACTTGTTTTAAATATAGTATTTGATTATCTAAATATCCATGCACAGTCTTGTGTATTACACATTTGAAAATCAAAAAATAGTAATTGCGCAAAAATATTAATATTTAAGTTAGTAGGGATTTTAAAATACTCAAATTTCTTTATAATTAAAAAAATATAAATATTAAATGTGTATTTTTTAATTTTTTTTAATTTTTATTTTTTGAGAAAAAGTAATGGATTCGTAAAAATTTTCCCAATTCTGGTATTCGACGTATTTGCGCATTTTAGTGGTCAGAGATTTCAAAAAACGTATTTTTGCAAAATGTCTGTCAATGAGTTTCTGACTCTGTCTGTATGAGACATAAGTTTTGGTGGGCGCTTTATCTGAAAAAAGAATACACCAAATTTCACAAAATTTCACAATCAGTTAAACTTTAATAAAAACTCATTTTGATTAGTTGCTATGCTGCTTTTTTCGCGATTTACATAACAGCTATTTCTCAAGAATTAATGGACGGATTTTCATAAAATTTCAGATTCCGTTAGTCCTTATGTTTATATAATATGTTTTTGATTACGTTTTGTTGTAAAACTCCCTCAGGTGGCGCCCCAACAAACACACAACTCGCGGGCCATTAATGGGTTCGTTAGCTCTGTCCGGAAGTAGTTGATGGGGGGCAGTTATCTTTGGCCATAACGGCTCCGTCGAAAAACTGTCACGCTGGCCGCATTGCGGACACAAGTGAATAGGCCAGAAGTGCAAGAAGTTGCCCAGAAATGTGCCATTAACTCTTTTCTAAAAGTGTTATACAGCCTCAAATTGGCCAGAATTATTCTATTTAAGGCCATTAAGTATAAAAGATAGCTAAAAGTTTGCCCTAGACCAGCCATTTGCGTTTGCAAGGATTAAATTTGGCCCAAAGCTGCCCACAAAAGAGCCTTTTATGTTTTTTATTATGTATCAGCTTGCCAAAAGCCTGCCCCTTCTATGCCATAAAGATTATTTAAGCATAGATTCAAAATTGTTGCATAAAAAGTATTTTCTGGAAGATTATCTAAATGATAAATTGCTTTTGCAAATATATTAATAATAATTTAGGCACACTTTTCAAAAAAAGTTATAAATTTACTTATTTTGAACTTTTTGAAAAATTTCCGAAACACAATACTTTATAGTGAATTTATTTAATTATATACTTTAAAAGTTTATATGTAATGCAATTTTTAAACAGTTATATTCATATAAATTTTTAAATTATTAGTTTAAAAAAAACTAATTCATTAATTCACTATACCAAGTATTGCATTTGGAAAATTTTCACAAATATTCAAGCTAAGAAAATTTATAATATTTTTAAGTGTACCTAATGATTAAAAATATTTTTTTATGCAAAAGCACATTACCACTTAAATAATTTTCTAAAAAACATTTTTTATAGAAAAAATTTTGAATTTATGCTAATAATGTAGTAATATGCGAGAGTATTTTTTTTTCCATTTTTTTAGACTTAAAAGGCTACTTCAGTCAAGGAAAAAAACCCGTTCACTAATTCTAATCCTATTGAAGAAATTTATAGAAATATCTCAATTGTATTCTAATATTTTCCAATGTTTTTTTTTTTTTTTTTTCATTGGATAGCTGAAATCCATCCGCTTTCTGGCCGTCCTTTATTTTTTAGTAATTTTTTTAACCCTTTATTTTTTCTATTTTGATTGCGGATTGTTTTTATGGGAGTGCTTTCCCTTTCGAACCCGGTTCCGAAATTGAAAATGCCCGCATTAAAAATATCTGCAAGGAAAATCTAAACACTATTGTGGCCGTTATACTGATTGATTTCAGCTATCTAATGCAAAATAAATAAATAAAATCGTTTAAAAATATTAAAACACAACTAAGATATCTTTATAAATTTCTTCCATAGGATTGGTATTACAGAACGAGTCTTTTCACTTGGCTGAAGTAGCATCTTAATGATAATACTGTTGCAAAAGCCTGTATGTTCATTCATTAAAGAATTATTAAGAAACCTCTTAAATAAGTTTTGCATCATTTTAATATATTGACATTTTCCATTTAGATTTTATTGTAATAGTTTAATAATCAAACATTATAAAAATATCTTGTTGTTATTTATTTAAATTAACTAGGTATTATTTACAGTATTCAAAAATGAATCAAAATTTTGAATGATCTCTAAATTTTATTCCAAGTTTTTAAAATTTTATTTAATTGTTTATTAAATGAAATATTTTTGATGGAAAACTTAATTTTATTCGATCAAAATGAGAAACGAAAAAATTGTCTTTCACAGTCACGTTATTTATAATAACGTTAAAAGAAACCATTTTATGGGTCTAATATAAAACCGATAACTATTATAAGGTACCCTGGGGTAATAACGCCAGGCGGGGTAATAACGCCAAGTGCTTATATTTTGCATAATTATGAAATAATCAGGTAAATGACACCCCTGTGCTCTGCGCAGAAGGGTTTTGAGTCATATAAATCGCAAAAAACAGCTTCAAGTTAATTTGTTTCATTTTTAGGTCTTATTGTTTTTACTAGCAACTAAAATTAACGCTTGATCTAAAATTTGCGAGATAAGGTTTTTGATCTGAAGACTATATTTTTTATCCAGAAATACTTCGTTTATTACATAAATTTGTAGTGTATTTCATGTACTTTCAAATTGTTGTAGAAGATTTTGGATATCTTCACGAGATAATTTGTAGTCTAGGATTTACTGCGCAATAAGTATCCCGGGGTAATAACGCCGCGGATTGGCGTTATTACCCCGGTTGATTCCCAACAGTGGCCGAACTAAATCCGAAGGGGGTTTATATATTAATATGGGACAGCATTTTGAAATGGTAAGATTAAGGGGGGGGGGTGCCCAATACTTAAAAATAATCTCTCTATTTTATTTTTTATTATATTTTTTTTTTTTTTTTTTTTTTTTTTTTTTACTAATGTAAAAAATAATTTTTAACTCTTGTAAATAAAACTATATCAAAATGTTTTCGAGATTCAAATTCGAACATCTTCAAAATCAGGTTTCTATTAAATTTCTACTGGATTGTTTAATTGAGTTCGAAATTTTAACTGTCCGCTTTCTCAGCGTTCGGTTTTTCAAAACTTTATAAATTTAACCTTTAACTGATGTGACAGAAATTGTAACGTATGAATGTGATGCGGTTTGTGAGACCACAAAATTGAAAGATGAATAAAAGGCGGGAATAACTCATAGGATTGTGTTTTTGTACTAAACTTTTTATACAAGAGTATTATACTTAATATTCACCTATTTAGTCTGTGGTGATAGTACTAAAATTCCAAATGAAACAAAATTTCGGTAGCGTTTGCAGTTAAACTGAAAATTACAAGTTAAACTAAAAAATTAAAAGAAAAATAGTGGTCTACGAGACCGGTAACTTTAGTTAAAGGTTAAAATGCGATCCATGATAAAAAATCTTAGAATACTGTTCCTGCGCTAAACTTTTTGTACAAAATTAATTCTAATTAAATTTAATCTATTCAAATATTTCTAACAATATTACGAGAACTCCAAACGAAAGAGAATTTCAGTTGTCACTATAGTTAAACTGGGAAATACAAGTTAAACGCTTTTTTTTTGGGGGGGGGGGGAAGGGGTACTGTGTTCAGTCAGATTGCTAACAGCAGTTAAAGGTTAATTTTGTTGCTAATATAGAGATAATGATGTATAACCATATGAATTATGTATAAAATTGAATAAGAGATCTCTTTGGGATAATATTTTTTAATCAAAAATTTTATTCAATTTATTAAAAAATTATTAAAGAATGCTCTTTAAAACGTCGACAATTTAACTGTAGGTTTGGAGAATCCGCATTAGTGTGGAGTTATGGGTTAAAAACTATTTACTAGATTACTGTAATAGTATTAACCCTTAACTGCTGTGACAAAAATTGTCGCATAACTTACTGTGAGCGGTCTGTCAGACCACTTAATCTAACGATGAATAAAATGTTAAATTAACTTTTAGAATATTATTTTTGTATTGAACCTTATATACAGGACTATTATAAATGAAATTCAGCTATTCAAAAGTTTCTAGAGATAGTAATAGGACTCAAAATGAAACAAAATTTTCCCGGTATCTATAGTTAAACTAAAAATTGCAAGTTAAACTCTGAAACTTGGAAAAACTCAGCGGTATGTGAGACGCTAACAGCAGTTAAGGTTTAACAAAAATATTTATTACATATAACTCTAGGTATTATAAAACTTCACATGATTAAAATATTACATTATGAATGGTTAAAACCATGCAATGTTTCTTATAATCATATTTAAGTGGGACTTTTTAAGCAAAGAGAGACACAGGGTGTTATATTCTGTTGAAGCTCCCCCTCATTCCTTTTTCTTTCACTTTCACAAAACAATCAATATTTTCTATCGCATAGAATGCATACATGGGAATATAAATACTGATTCAAATAATCCGTGCAATGTTTCTAATAATTCTATTTAAATGGTCATTTTTAAGCAAATCGTAGCTTAGAATCTGATATTCTTTTGCCTCCTCCCCCCGCCACCACTACAGCTTTCTTTTTCTTTCAGAGTCACAAAAAAATTGTACATTTTCAATAGCTTAGATTGCAATTTGCCAATTTCTAGAGCTGTAGAGTTTGTATTTTTAGAATTGGGCAATCTACATGTCATTATTCCATCTTATTTTGTAGTTTTGTTTGCATGGCGTTATTACCCATATAGGTGGGTATTAACGCCAAATAGCATTGGTCAAGAAAAAACGCCATTACATTTTATGAATACATATCTGTTAAATTATTTTTTTTATATAGATAGTCAATGAGTTGCTGTATCAGATCCTATATTTGTTTGAAACATACAATCTAAAACTAAGCCGTGAACATTGGTAGAACCTTAACGTGGCGTTATTACCCCAGGGTACCTTACTTAAAATAATTTAGCCAACCTTGTTAAAGAAGCATTTATTAAATGATATTTTGCAAAATTTTATACAATAATCACACACGAAAACACTTTTTTCACTTTTAATATGTGAAAAGAAAAATACATTTTATCTTAAGAATAAAAGTAAACTTAAAATAAATCAAACTATTTAATTTTTTGAAAATTTTTTAAATGACATGCACCGTTGAAAGAAAAATTTTTATTTGAAAATATGATAAACTGTTAAGCTTTTAAAATTTCCTAAAGTGTATATAATTTCAAATTAAGTACTTTTCCTAACTTACACAAAATTTTAATATAATCAATAATCGGTAGATTGCACAGTATATAAAATGTTAGGTTTGATAAAAAAAAAAATCTATCATTTTTTTTTAATCTGATTTCATAAAAATTAATACATTTCCCAATCAGCCTATTATATTTTCTGAATCAAGCAAGCCTATTGTTGATGAAAAAAAAAAAAAAAAACTCAACAGATTACAATGAATTTTGAATTAATAATTCTTTAATGGAATAACATAACAAAACATACCGATATTTTGTAATCCAAACGGTTGTTAAAAGAACACGCTCTTTCTCTCACTGAACTCGAAATGAAACTAATTTTCTTATCAGCACGTTTGGCCTGGCCACCGAAAACCAGTGAAAGGGAAAGGACAAAGGGAACACAGTTCTTGGAAAACACCCCCCCATCTTTTAAAGGTCATTCATGACCTTGAAGAAGCATTTTCTGTACTTATTTATCAAAGGGGAACTCGAAACGATTTTTTCTGAGGGAAAGAAAAAAGTTTTCTGTTTTTAATTGTGAACGAAGAGATTGCTTTATTTTACAGCTAAAGAGATGTACTTCATATGCATATTTTGAACAAATCACAATTTCTGGAATCACCATATGTTCATATTATCGAATACATCTTCTTTTCTTTTCAGATGTTTTTTGTAAAATTTTAGAACATGTTACAAGACAGAATTCTATTTAACATAAGAAAATTATTTTTTTCCTTAAAATAAATGACAAAATATATGAATCTAGGAAAAAAAGTGACCGGAAAAAAGTTATCGGAAAAAAGTGACAAAGAATTGATTTTGGGGATTTATTATTGATTTTGGGGATTCATTGCTTAAGTATGAAAGGGGGATCGGGGAGGGGGGCTCATAGTTTAGGTAAAAGGGTTTTTCATGCTGAATTAACTGTTTTGGTTCAATTTTTGGATATACGTTCATCCTGAAAAGACGCTTGCCTGATTAGTTTTGGGAAGGGACGATTATTCCCCCCCCCCATCCGTCCTCAATTAGATGAATGGGTTTTTATGCAGAATTGTCCAACGTGTGTCAAATTTGCATATAGGTTCTTTTCGATAAGGCTTATATATAGTATATAATGCCTGAAGAGATTTAGGAGTTCTAATGGTTAAGTATAGAGAGGGAACGGGGAACAACCTTTCTAAAATTAAATTAATAACTTTTTACGCATAATTATCCGATTTGCTTAGAATTTTGGACATAGGTTCATTATGATAAGATGTATCTCTGATTAGTTATGGGGTTCTTCTGCTTATTATAAATATTTTTATCCCCCTTAAACTAGAAAAATAGGTTTTTATGCAGAATTATCCCATGTATTTCAAAATTTAAATATAGGTTCTTTCTGATAAGGTGGATCTCTCAATAGTTTTAAGGATTTAATATTTAGGTATAGAAGGGGAATATAATATAACCCACCTTAAATTAAATTACTTTTTACGCAGATTTACCAGATTTGCTTCAAATTTTGAATTATACAACCATTATGATAAGGCGTATCCCTGATTACATATGGGGTTATTTTGCCAATTAAAAATTGGGGCGGGTGATTATTTCCCCTCCAATTAAATTAGATAAATTGTTTTTTATGCTCACTTATCCGATATATTTCATATTTTGGATATATGTTCTTTCTCATAAAGTGAATCCCGGAATAATTTTAAACGTTTAATGGCTAAGTAAACACTGGAGGAACGGATGACACCCCCCCCCCTTAAATTAATAAATGGCTTTTTACGCAGAATTTTCTGATTTGATTCAAATTTTGATTGGGCGTTCATTATTATAAGGCGAAGTTCTGATTAATTGTGGGTTATCCCCCGTTCATCGCTCTATTCTTAGCCATTAAACCCTTAAAACTATTCAGGGATTCACTTTATCAGGAAGAACCTATATCCAAAATTTGAAATACGTTGAATAGTTGCGAAAGGAAAAAAAAACAATTTATTTTATTTAAAGAGTGGAGGATTAATCGCCCTCTTCCCCTATTTAATTATCAAAAGAACCCCATAATTAATCAGAGATTCGCCTTCTTATAATGAATATACATCCAAAATTTGAAGCAAATCGGATGATTCTGCGTAAAAAGCCATTTATTTAATTTAAGGGGGTTTATCCCACATTCCCCCTCTATACATAGCCATTAAACTCATAAAATTATTCAGGAATTCACTTTATGAGAAAGATCCTGTATCCAAAATTTGAAATACATCGGATAAGTGTGCATAATTTTTTTAAATCTAATTTAAGGTGGGTATAGTAATCACCCGCCCTCCTTTTTAGTTACCAATAGAACCCCATAACTAATCAGAAATACGTCTTATCATAATGAACCCATGCCCAAAATTCGAAGCAAATCGGATGATTCTGCATAAAAAGCCATTTATTTAATTTAAGAGGGGGTTTCCTCCATCTCCCCTTTATACTTAGCCATTAAATCCTTAAAACTATTCCGGAATTAACTTTACCAGAAAGAACCTATATTTAAAATTGAAATACATGGGATAATTCTGCATAAAAACATATTTATCTAGCTTGAGGGGGAGAATTGCTCGTTCCCCCCCTTTATAATAAGCAGAAGAACCCATAACTAATCTAAGATACGTCTTATCATAATGAACTTATGTCCAAAATTTTAAGCAAATCGGATAATTATGCGTAAAAAGCCATTAATTTAATTTAAGAAAGGTTATCCCCCGTTCCCCCTCTATACTTAACCCTTAAACTCCTAGAATCTCTTCAGGCATTTTATACTATACATAAGCCTTATCGAAAAGATCCTATATGCAAATTTGACACACGTTGGATAATTCTGCGTAAAAACCCATTCATCTAATTGAGGACGGATGGGGGGGGGGGTAATCGTCCCTTCCCAAAACTAATCAGGCAAGCGTCTTTTCAGGATGAACGTATATCCAAAAATTGAACCAAAACAGTTAATTCAGCATGAAAAACCCATTTACCTAAACTATGAGCCCCCCCGATCCCTCTTTCATACTTAACCAATGAATCTCCAAAATCAATTCCTTGTCACTTTTTTTCCCGGTAACTTTTTTCCTTGTCACTTTTTTACCCCTTCACTTTTTTTTCGTGTCACTTTTTTCCGCTTTTGTAGTTTATGTCACTTTTTTTCGATAACTTTTTTTCCGGTCACTTTTTTCCCGTTTACCAAAATATATACATACGCATTTCATGTTTCTCTAATCTAGCTTAAGAAGTTATTTTCATTTTTAAACAGATAAATTTTATTACATTTTTATTAAAATGCAAAAACACAGGTTAAAAGAAAAATCTTTTATAATTCTTCAACTTTACTTAACACTGAGTGACATGTATTTGACATTTGTGTATTCGCATTTACTTATATGCATGCGAAAAACAATATATGACTTTATCTGTATTATTATTAGTAAAATAATGGCAATAAAACAATAAATATCCGTAAATTGTTAGAAATTTAATATATGTAAGGAATTTTATTTCTTTTTTTCGTTTACACTAAATTCAGAAATTCAAATTTCTTTCCCAGAATTTTCTTTTGCATGAAAATATAATTTAAACGATATTAAAAATTTATGTTTAAGAAACAGCTTATATTTTTTTCTTTTTTTTTTTCTTTCTTTTTTTTCTTTTTTTTTTCCCTCTCGTGTTTAACAGACTGCTTGTTAAAACCAATTAAAACCATCTAAGTAACATTTCCCTCACTTTGTTTGCAAAAAATATCCCTTTTCATAAAATTTTAATATACATATATAAATTAAATCACATCTGTAAATTTCTTGTCGATGTTTTTTTATTCCTAATGAATGCATCTTATTGTAATTAAATATATTGTTCCGATTTCTTATCATTATTCCGATCTATTATCCGATTATCTTATTTGTAGTCTGTTTATTTTGGCCGTTGAAATTAATAAAATTTCAAAAATACATTATTTCCAGCATGACTATTAAAATATACCCATATAAAGATATCGAATTATATTTTTAAGATTTTTTTACATATTTTTTTTATATAAAAATATTTCTAAACTGAGTAAAAAGAAATAATCTATTTTACTATTTCAAGTATAAATCTCATAGCATATTCATTTAATTTATTTTAAATATTTATTCATTTTCTTTCAGTTATTCTTTATGAATAATGAATGTAATAAAGCGCCAGTGAAAAAAAAATACTTGGAATATTCTATACATTTTTGAGACAATTTCTATTTTGTATAAAATACTTTCAAACTAAATTAAAATATGTTATCCTGCTTAGTGTTTTAAATATTTATCTCGCATCATATTTATATGCTTATTAAAATCCGGATTTAAAATAAATTTACGTTAAAAGAAATCGAGACCAAAAAAAAAAATTTAATAAAAATGCAAGTTAAACGACATTAGCCCTTAGCTTTCTTTAAGATTGGGAGCCATTACATGCTTACCAGAAATCGACCTTTAAGAGTTAGCCGGAAAAATAAACGCAACAGTTCTTCATCGCCGATCCGTTATCGGCTTGACGGTAGCTGCCGCAAATAGCGGCGAGTCATTTATGGCACATTACTGTTTAGTCACAAATGGCCTTAACTCCTACTGGCCGCGACGAAACCAGCTTACGGCCACAAGTCGAGTGTTTGTGGGGGCTGCTATGTGCATAATTCATGATTATCGCAATAACTCTATCTCGGGAACTAATGCACAAATTTTCACCAAACTTTAGATTCAGTTACTCCCTGATATAAATTAGTATTCTTTAGTTTTTTGGAGTAAATCACTCAACAGGTGGCGCTTCTCACAAGTTATTTACGATTTTTGCGATGATTCTATCTCAAATATTATTACACGTATTTTCATAAAACTTCAGATTCAGTTAAAACTTGAAATAAGTTGTTGCAGATTAGATTTTGGTGTATATTACCTAACCGATGACGCTGCCGTGTTTAATTTTTCTGGGAGTTTTAATGTATTAACACGTAAGAGATAGCAGAAAGTTTTGGGATTGCCACATCCAACTAGTTATTTATTTTTATTTTATTTATTTAGTTAGTTAATTTTCTTTGTCACAATGTGCATTTACTTAAACCCTGAAACGCATTCCGTTCACCATTCGAATCATATTTTTTAAAATAAGTTTTTTTTTTAAAGTAAACTGCCCTTTTACGAAAATATCAAAAACCTCAAAGTTGTAGCATTCACATTTCTGCTTAAAATGTGTAACAAGTAAAAAAGAGAATGATAAAATAAAAATCTCAAAAAAAAAAAAAAAATCGAACCAATAACCTCCTATTCCGTAAGCTCACATGCTATCAAGGATTTACACGCAAACGTTATACTAATAAGTAAGAAATGTACACTGAACTTTAACCTCCCCCCTTTCCAACAATGTCTCAAATATTAAGGTACGTTTAAAAATCCCTTTTATCAGAATAATTAGTGGTATGGCTCCTACAATATACTTTGAAATCATCAAAATCTGTGGGCACTATGTTTATTGATCCCTTTATAAGTAGACACCTAAACTCATAATTTGGTATCTTAATAAGTATTATTTTACAGCTCAAGCAAATAAATTTGCAATTTATCCAAAATGTACTTTGATTTTAACCGATATATTTCTTCCTGCATTAGATTCATATATGATTTTTACGTATTATATATAGACATTTGGAACATATTCCTGCAAGCAGTTATTTGGTTCTCCTTAAAATGCATAACACCAACTTAGTAGAGGTCGTAGAAGAATCTAAAAAATTAGTTGAGATGTATTTAGCGAAAATCTATAATATTATTCCTTTCGGATCTAATATTTTATTAAAAGTACATGTCTTTTAATTCAGTGTTATTTTTTAAATAAATTTTTTGTTACTATATACATATAGTAATGTTAGTACATGGCTATGCATTTACTATAGGACATCATTAAAGATTAGGCTTTAGTAATAACAATAATAACAGTAATAAATATTTGATTAATTCTCTTTACACCTTTTTTAATTCTTTATAATATTACATAAATTTCACTCTTTAAATTTCAAATTAAGTTTACTTTCCTGAAAGAATCATGTGTAATAAATCGTAAAAAGTATTTCAGAGTTGTAATATAAGTTAAAACTTGTTGTAATAAAATATTTTTTAAACATCTTCAAAAACTCTTCCTTAGCCTTTTTTTCATATGAATACGAATTAAATAGTACCCAAAACAGCAACATTCGTTATGTTTCAGACAATGAAATATTTATTGAAATGTAATTAATGTATTTGGATAGTAAGCCTAATGTTATTAAAGCAAAAGTAAATTTTTCAAAAAAAAAAAAAAAGCGCCCTAGAGGATTAAGTTTTTGAAATTGAAATATACATTTAAATCGGAAAATGCATTCATGTTAAAATTTTACAAAGATAATTTAATAACTTTATTAATATGATATTTTCTATAAAATTATTTAAAATTTTATCTTGAAAAATGATTATGTAACTTCGAACAATGTTGACAATTATATTTATTACGTAAGAAGTAAATTTGTTTGTCTTAGTAAACATCAATCTTATTCGTTCTGGTATAAAATGCTAAAAGTTTTTCTTTTGAATATATTTTTGCGGAATTTCATCCATTTAAATGATTAAACTACGATTAACTTCTTCCGTTATGCACTAAACTTGAGTAACGAAGTTGATAGTGTTGAGATTTTAATCCAGGTACGTGACTCAGTAAGGAAGAACTAATTTATTTACAAGAAAAAAACATTTAAATAAAGTTTCCAAACTAATATATTCTCAGAATATCTCAAATCAAATCAGATCACCGGTACGGTGAATTTTACAGTACGTATATGTAATAAATATTCTTAGAGTATAAATGACAACCGAAATGTACTGCTGCTATATCAGCTAGAAAAACTTCGTGTGGCCACAGTCATATGAATAATAAATATTTTCTAACACATTCACTTAATAATTCAGTTAGAAGTATTACTTTAAAGTTAATCTTATTTTACAATATATATTTACACATGTAAAGCGTTTCATTCAAGTAAAAAAAATATTTTTTACACATACAAAATGACAAAATAAAGTTAAATGAAGTTCAATAATAAATGTAAACCTACTAAAATTTAAATTCAAACAAAGATTATATACATTACTAGTTTAGCTTTAAATTTTTCGAATTTGTTTGACTCAGTAGCTTTGTAATACATCAGCAATTTGAATGTCAGTTAGACAATATTTTATATTAATCGGACTCCCAATCCTCTTTCTTGTTTATAAATTAAAATCGTACATTTATATATTTACTATTTTTACTTACAACCCTATATTTTGTAATAATTATAGCACTCCAGTTATATATATGTAAAGTTAAAGAAATTTTATCACTAGTAACACTCTCAATTAAAGTTTAAAATAAGTTATTTATCTTAGAAAAATACAGAAGTTACCTTTTGCCTTTGCATCTAATATTCAAAATCTTTCTAACACTTGTTTTGAATACGGTTCTTGATATATATGTAGTTTTGGTTGTTTAGTTGTAAATTAACACACATAAATGAATGTTGTTCTCTCTTTATAAGTTACATAAAAATCATTTTTTAATATCTGAAGAAAATCCCTTAACTTTGCATGATTACAAACAATTGGAATTCCGTCATCTACATAAATAAATAATATTATGCCTTTGTCTTCAGTTATAAAAATGCACATTTCAGATTTCATTTGAGCAAAACCATTACCCATTAAAAATCCGTTAATCTTTTGCTCCATTTTACAGGTGCTAGTTTAAGACAATATAACTATTTTTTGAAATTTACATATCTTAGACTTATTATCATATTCTTCTAGCATATTCATGTAAATTCCTTCGTCCAATTTCCCATACAAAAATTCAGGGTTTTTTTGTCGAATTTCACCATTTTATATTGTTTCTTCAAAGTCGAAAAATAGTTCTAAAAGGAAGTAATGCTCCCAACTGTACTACACTTTTCTTAAGAATCAAGGCAATATTTTTGTTTAGAATCTGTCACAACCGAAAGTGCACTCTTTATTTTTAAAAATCCATTTATTAATTAATATATTCTTATTACCTTCCACATATCTGTCAACCACTTGCCAACCTTCTTTTTTTTCAATGATTTCTTTTAATCTTCTAGTCTTTTTTCCAATACTTTGTTATCACCACTAATGGCCTCTTTATACACTCTAAAAAATAAAAGTGTAAATTAGACAAATTTACATATATATGTGTGTAAATTCCTAAAATTACACACCTAACATGAAAATTAGCCAATTTTTGCAAAGTTTTACCTGTTGTTATGTGTATTTTAGCTTATCGCACTAAGTATGTATTTTGTTATCACTTGAAAGACACAAACAAATGTGTAAATGCTGAAAAATGCCTGAATTTACTCAAATTGGTATGTTATTATAATTTACGCATAATGCTACATACATAGGTAAGTGTGTAAATTTCTAAAAACACCCACTTGGCAAAAAAATACACTTTTCCTATGAAAAAAATAGTACTTATTTTAATGTGTGTTTAGTTTATGGCATTAAGTTTGTAAGTTGTTATCAGTTCATAAAATCAGAAAAGTGTGTAAATGTAGATAACACCTGAAATTACACTAATTAATGTGTTACAAAAATTATAAATGCGTGAATTTTAAAGTAGACGTTACGAAATGGATGGGGGGGGGGTTGAATATTATTCAGAGCTACACTTTTTATTTCATTAACCCCATTCCATAAATAACATGATTTCATTGCATTGCTGTAACAGCATTTTTAAATAATAGACCAATATATTTATTTATTTTTATAAGATACTCTGACCATCTCTCTCACTTTCCCCGTTTCAACAGCATATGAACATTTAAAAGAAGCTAAAAAAATTAATCTCGACAAATGTAACAATATTTCGTTACATGTAACGTAAAATTTTATTTATTTAATTAGTTAATTTCGTTTTCCGAATTACCTTTTGAAATTTGTACATCAAGTATAAGAATGTTTGATTTTATAATTCTAGAATTTTGTTAAATCGTAATTTCTTTCATCCGTCTCGCTGAACGCTGTTTTTTCACAATTTTACTTGTAAATTTCAGTAATAGTGTTAGATTTCATTCTTAAAGCGAAATTAGGAAGACTTTTTAAAGAGGCATTATATTAGGGATATAACCCCACTTTATGCTTATTCATAAATTTAAATCATATTTTTTTGTACTGTTGGTAATTTTTCTGTTGCTCTCCCCCCCCCACTTAATTTAAAGGACAGTAGTTTATCCTTCATTAGAATCTAAAAACTATTTTGAATTCATTTAATATGTAACATAAAATATAATTCATGTAATTAAGATAATTCTAAATTCGTATCCTGAGTTATTTATATATTTAGCATATCGAATATAAGTATGCTTGATTTTACCCTAAATTATTAAATCCAAATTATAAAGTCTCATAGCTTGTAACCATTTACCCATTTCAAAGTTTAACTTGTAATTTTAGTTTAACTTCAGTTCGCAGTGCAATTTATGGTCCTATTCATGAACTACGCGAATCTAGCATCAAAAACTAAAATCATAATCATCGCCGACTTGGCTACATCAGGTTTAAGTTGAAAACTAATGGTGTGTCCAGTAACTTAACCTTGATCACGCCGGGATCGAAAATGAAACTTCTCAACCAAGCACGCATTGAAAGCAAATCACGTACAATGTAGTAGCCAAAGAGGCAAACTAAATGCAAGCACTAGCGTTGAGAAAAATATAGAAGTTTTTCTCCTATAAAATATAAGGTACGTAATCTCATACGTTCGTATTACCTCCAATTCTTTTTATCTGATTTGTTTATATTTACGTATAAATGTATATTCTATATGTTGCATTGTTTTTTTACATATAAAATTTTTTTCACTTTTGAGTGAGTTACTTGCCTTAAAAAATGTCAACATTGCCTAACTCCTGAAACTTACTCCTTAAAATAACAACTGTTGTATCTAAAGTTATTTATTTCTTGAAAAAGTTTTATCTTAAAAAGAATTTATGAATGTATTTTAACAGTAGCAAAATAAACGTTAACACCATTTTTTTGTGGAAGGAGTGGGGGGTGTTAAATTTCGGGTCACTTGTGTGAAAAATATTATAGTTTATTTATAAACTATTATACAAATGTATATTATATCTATAAATTATATATTCGATTTATAAACTAAGCAGTTCATCTGAGTTTTATTTTTTTATTGAAATTTCTTTGTAAGTTTTTTATTATGAAACATATAATGTTAACTAAGTTTATCATCGATTAAAACTATAGCGTTGTTTTTAAATTTCTACGTTAAATTTTCCAATTTTCAGAAATTTTAAATATTTATTTATCTTAATTACATTTAATTTTCAGCTGTGTTTTAATTTGAAAATATTACATCAGAAGAACTATGTTCCACTAAAATAATCATAGTAAAAACACATAATTTTTGCTTGTTAATTATAGATTTAATAAAAATACACAGAAGTAAATTGCAAAAGGGCACAAATACGTTGATTTAAAATAACCTTAGATCAAAAATTCTGAAGAAAATTTTTATTAAAGTAACGGCTCTTTCTTCAAATAAACGTTTTCCCATTGCAATTTTGCCTATTATTATAGAATTAATATGACCTAAAACGTATAAATGTACGTATATCAAAATTATAACACTTGTGTCATAATGAATATTCAAAATTGAACTTATTATTCCCCCACCCCCCCACTACATAAATATTCCCCGACGGATGAATTTTATACAGTTAAGACACAAATAAAATTGTCAAATAAATTCTACGAGCATTAATTTCGAAAATTTATAAGCGTCAATTGATATTTGGATATAATCACAGTATTTCTTATTTTTTACTATAGTTGATAAATAAAAATGCTAATTAGTTTGATATCTAAAATTTTAATTAGAATATCTGAAATTTTCATTTATGAAAATACGAGTAATTTCATTAATGTTAAAATATATTTGTATTTTTTTAAAGACACTAATTTCTAAATATAATCTTAAATGCAAAAGATGTTATTTTAATGATTTAACAGCCTTTTTGATAATCTTGATAATTTTTTAAGGTAAATTCTTTGTAATGATGAATATTTATAAAAAGAAAACAATTCAACATATAATATAGGTGATTCATGTATATATAAACAAATCAGCAGGTAATATATGTGTGTGTGTGAAATGAAGATTACATACCTTTTTCTATTTTTTATAGTATTTTAAATTTTACTTTTATAACTGTACATAACACAATATCTTGAGTATAATTGACTTTTTATTTTGAGTCTGAAAAACAAAAAATGAAAAATTTAGTCTGAACTCTGAAAATAAAAACTCCGAAGATTGCAAGTTTACCAACTATTCCATCTGACTAGTCTAAAATCTATTATTAATTATTTTTTTTCTTTATCTTAATTTTTAATTGCATGTACTAAATAATATCTAACTAAAGGGAAAATAAAATTAAGAAGCAAGGAAGAATATAGAAAATAAAACACCAGTTTTATGTGTATATTTATAGGAGAAGGGGGAGGAATGGGACACTTTTTACAAAAATAATAAAATCAGCTTTATTTGACACAAATACAAAAATTTTGATTTATAGAATAAAAAATAAAACACTTTCTAATGTCCTTGAACAATATAGAAACATAATTTGAAGAATAAATTTTATAATTAAAGAAATTGTAAATTTCTAAATGTGTCCCATACTTTCCCATTAACAGAGAAGTAATATTTGTACTACGATGGTTGATGAGGAACATCGAAAACTAATGTCTTAAATGGCAGTATGCTGAATTTTAGAACCGCAGCTGCTGTAATAACATGGTTTTAGAGGGAGGGGTGAAGTTCTAAAAACCTATCTGGAGGAAGTTTTCAAGAAGGGGGGGGGGAGTGTGATAGGCTGATTTGGAGCTTATGAGGCTACATTTGTGACAGTGGATGAGAATTGGGTACATCACTTTGATCCCGAGTCCAAACAACAGTAATTTTATCTCATCCACTGTCACAAATCTAGCACTATAAGCTAAAAATCAGGCTTTCAACTACCCCCCCCCCATTTCATTCCTCCATCCAAAACTATATAAATAATGCAGCTACGGTTCTGAAACTAAGCATAAAATCAACTAAGACATTAGACTTCGGCATTATGCATCACCCATTGCAGTACAGATATTCTATATACACTAGACACAATAGTTATTGAACCCCCATTGAATATGCGTATTTTACATATTACGCAAAGAACTGTGTAAATCACAATAACACAATAATGCGTGCTTTTGCATAATACGCATTTATCTGTGTGATCACTGAAGATTACACAGATAAATGAGTAAGAATATTACGCACATATATGTGTATTCTTGCGCAATTTACACATTAATGTGGGTATTTCATGAATGATCACTATAACTTTTACACACTTAGTGTTATCATCAAATTACACACTGAAATGTGTATTTTGAAATTTACACATTAGGCGTGTATTTTGGCAATTTACACACAAATTTACACATATAAACAAATCGTTTTTGTATCATCAATTTACACATTTTTGTGTGTAAATTTACACTTTTATTTTTTAGAGTGTATGTCAGCAAATCATATTCAAATTGGTGAGCAGGAATTTCCATTATTCTTTTTGCCCGCCCAATTTGTTCAACATTTTTCTCTTCTGATGCAGTTTGTTTTATGTTTTCCCTCATGTTTACTTCAGCCATCTTAAAAATTAAGGCAGCTGAATGGTGATAGCAAATCATTTTGTTTATAAAATTTGGAAACAATAAACATTACATCGCTAGAAATTTGTATTTTCTTAGTTTTCGGATCCTATACTATTTAATCATTCTTAGCACATGCAAAAAACATGCGCCAGTTGCTTCGACTATCCAAATTTTTTAGCTGATCAAGTATTTTATCAAAAGCTATACCAAATATTTGTAATCTCTATAAATAAAAGGAATTCTGAGGATAATTAATTAATTAATTGAGGCACAGGGGAAAGCAAATCTTGGCAATGCGCCAACTCGGTCCAGAGGAAGCAAATCTTGGCAATGCGCCAACTCGGTCCAGAGGAAGCAAATCTTGGCAATGCGCCAACTCGGTCCAGAGGTATAAAAGCAAGATAGAAAAAAACGCGCAGGTCTGTGCATTCAAGTACAACCACCCATATGTATATGCTGAAAGTTTGTTCTGACGCTCACCCGACGCACGTGGAGTGCCGATGGTCCGGGGAGAGTCACCGGGGGATCCGTCGCCAGCTGAGAGAGAAGCGTAGAGTCACCGGGGGATCCGTCGCCAGCTGAGAGAGAAGCGTACCATACACATAAATTATTAAATAAACTTTCAAATTAAGCCCGGCGAAGCGGGCTGCGTATGCTAGTATTGATAAATTTGTTTTTTTCTGGAACCACATTTAAGCAGGCGTGACATTTACAGACTCATTTGGGCTTCGGTTAAAAAATTATGATGAAATTGGCAATGCTTCAATCACATTTCTTTCTAAACTCCTGAATCAAGCATGATTGTTGAAAATTTGTTTCACTCATTCGTTCTGCTTTTCCATTAAACTTCGATGTATGTGGAATGCTATAATCTAAAACAATCCTTCTATATTTGTACCACTTCACTAACTTATGGGAAACATATCATCCTCCATTATCGAAGCTTAAGAGCCCACAATAGTCACAGAAAAAGTACACAAAAAGACCCGGATGACCATGTAAAGTCTATGGGAGCGTTCTTTTCTAATATCTCGCTCAAATTTTAATATTTTTGCATGATTTTTTTTGCACAAGATAGCTGAGGGCAATCCACAACCGGGCTAGTTTTTACTTTTTGAATTTTTGTTTCAGATTTTCTTTAAAAAATTACTTTAACTTTCGAAACCGGTTTAAACCGGTTCTGAAACTGAAACTATCGTAATATAAAAAATATATAACCAAAATCGAAAAAGTAAAAACTATCCCGGGTGTGGATTGCCCTCAGCTATCTTGTGCAAAAAAATCATGCAAAAATATTAAAATTTGAGCGAGATATTAGAAAAGAACGCTCCCATAGACTTTACATGGTCATCCGGGTCTTTTTGTGTACTTTTTCTGTGACTATTGTGGGCTCTTAACGTAAAGCGACAGAGTGACCATGTAGCTTCAACTTCTTTGATTTAATGTTTAATAACATCTGCAATTACAAAGTTGTTCTTTAATAGAAAAACCAAGGCAAAATTAGTATAAAGAAAGAAACATGTTAAGAAAAGCCTTTCTCTTGTCTAATTACTCATTATTGGGCTATAAACATCAGTATGGATCAGCACCGATGGTATAGTTTATACTGTTCTTTGGGAATGAAAAGGAAATGTACCTATAAGGATAGAAAACCAACGAATAGAAATGCACAAATAGGCATGAAAAGGTAGAAAAAAGCCGTTTCGAATCTACAATTCTTCATCAGTGCAAGACTCAGCGTGCTGGAAAAACCAAAGATGAGCAAAGAGACAGAGAAACGCAGGCTTATATACCCATTGCGGGAGCGATCCCGTCAAAAGCAAAGCAGCCAATGAAAAGAAAGAAGTATGAACGTAGGCAAGTAGAGCCATCTGCCGGAGAACGAACAAAACTGAGCCCATATAGCACACTTGCCTCCCCAGGATGTCCTGGGGAGGATTCACATCCCAGAACCGTCATCCCCCAGGCATCCCTGAGGATGCAGGAAATTGTCACCAGGAGATCCTCAGGAACCGAAAATGTCCGCTTTACAGCATTCTGGCGCGCTCCCCAGGCCCTCTTTCAGGGTCTTCCCCGGGAGGTCAAAAATACAACCAATCAACAAACCCGTTTTAAAGTGATTAGATATATTTTGGCGAGTACTTATTAACGAATAATTAAATCCGTTACTTATGAAATTCTTATACGACGGTACGAGATACAGATGTTTGGAGATTTGGCGCTTGTTGCGGGATTAAAAAATATTGTAAAACCACTGTATTATTTTATAACATTGTAAAAATATTAAAATTCTGTTTTTTTCATTAATAACACACCATTGTACAAATTTGTATAATTTTGTTATATCAGAATTTGGTGTGAAAATCATTTGTAAAATTCTATCATTACATTGAAACACTGCTTGAGTTACATAAAATAGAAACTATTAATAAAATTTGAATCTGTTAACAAAATCATTTTATTTTCTTATTGTAATTAAAAAAATATAGAGAACAAAAGATCGTGTTGGTATATTCCGATAAAGGTGCCATGTTGTTGTTCTAAATTAAGAGTCTTGAAGTCTTTCTTGTTTTTATTCAACAAAACACAAACACTAACACAATAACAATTACACATAACATTTAAAAAAACTATTAAAAAAATATCATCAATATTATAAGAAATTCCAGGAGAGCATGCCAAGAATTGCTCTTTATTCAAGTAGAAAAATTATTCCATACTGAAGTAAAAACAATAGCTTTCTGCCAGGTTTGGAAACATTACGTAACGGCGTGAGAGACAGTTAACTCCGCCCACAGACACGTGATACAATAAATTCGTAACATACTGCCCCGCCATGAACAAGGGGTTCATCAAAAATTTAAGAAAATAATGTTGAGAAATTCAGTTCTATATTTAGTATAATATTACTTAAATCAATATATATTTCAGGTATAGATTTAAATTCAGATATAAAATTTTATAAGAAACAATAATATCTAAGATAATAAAGATTCAAGAGTGAAACCAAGAAAGTAAAGCAAAACATTTCAAAAAAATAATCAAATATTAAAGTAAATTGCTTAAATTTAAATTCAATTCCAGATCAAGCTAATATATATAGATATATATAGTCCTGGAAAGTGACATCAAATTTCCATACTCTATCTAGGGTAAATCATGCTATACTTTTTTAAAAAGACATTCTATACACTAATAGTCTGAGAATGAATAATATAATTCTAATATAATATTTAACTATCATATTTAAAATCAAGATCACAATAAAATTGCAACTATGAAATTCAAGAAATAATGCAAATATTTATACATTTCAATACTTAAGACATGTTTCAGTAAATAAAATTATATCATAAGGCTTTAAAATAAACAGGTAAATATATACAGTATAATAATGTTCTAAAATGTTCTGTTACTTGAAAGAAAAAGAAAGAAAAAGTTTTACTTTCAGTTCTGAAGCTCCAAATTGTATAGCAATTGTACAGGTCGTTTTATAATTGATGATTCAGTTTTTATCTTGCAAGCCCTCACCTTGCCATCTCTTCCAGGAAATAACTCAAGAATTCTACCTAATTTCCAAAAATTTCTAGGTAAATGATCATCTTTGATCAAAACTACATCGTTAACTTCAAATTGAGGAATATTGGTTTTAACCGAACTAGAATGAGCAGATCTCAAATTTAGCATATACTCATTTTTCCATCTTGACCAAAAAGATCTCATTAACTTTTCTCGATAGTTAAAAACTTTTACAAAAATTTTCCTGGAAGAGAAATTTGAATCAAGGTGAAGTCTTACTGAAGGTAGTGAAGTTATCCTTTTTCCTAAAATAAAGTGCGTTGGAGTTAAAGCAGTTGGCTCTTCGGCATCACTCCCAATGTAAGTAATTGGGCGGGAACTGATCATTCCCTCATTTTCAAGAAGAATAGTGTGTAACTCATCAACAGTCAGAGAAGATTTTCCAAGAGTTTTCCGCAGGGCAACTTTTACAGTGCGAACCATACGTTCGTAGAATCCGCCCCACCAGGCTTCTCGTTCAACAATGTACTTCCATTTGATGGAATTTGAAGCACAGTAATTTTTCACATCTTCATGATTTATTATTGTCCACAGATGTTTCGATTCTTGATCGACACGCTTAAAAGTACGTGCATTATCTGAAAATACTAACGATGGTAATCCACGTCGAGCAATAAACCGTCGAAAAGCAAGAAGAAATGTCTCAGTTGACAAACTGCTGACAAGTTCAAGATGAATACCTCTTGTCACTGCACACGTTATTAGAAAAATATAATGTTTAGTATTGTCATATTTCACAAACAATGGACCCGCAAAATCAACACCAATAACCGAAAATGGAGCTGTTTGATCAACTCGATCAGCTGGTAGTGGAGCCACTGTTTGGTTTACTGGCGAAGAATTGAATTTTTTGCAAATACAGTTTTTAAGAAGAGATTTTATCGTTTGTCTGGCTCTAGTTATCCAGTATCTTCCCCTTAACTGAACTAATGTGTGGGCTACACTAGAATGAAAAACTTTTTCGTGGGAATTCCATATTAATAATTTTGTGAACTTCGATTTAGGTGGGAGAATAATAGGATGCTTTTCATCCGTTGACAAATGAGATTTCTGTAATCTTCCTGAAACACGTAATATATTTTCGTTATCCAAGAAAGGGTTTAAACACAATAAATTAGAATCTTTAGGGATAGGTTTTCCATTTTTAAGCAACTAATTTCATCAAAATAAAATGCATTTTGCTCAATTTTTATCCAAAACTGTTCTGCATTATACATATCATCTGACGTAAGAGCCCCTTCGTTATCACAATTTCTTTTAAGTTTCTCTACAAAGCGTAATACCCAAGCAGTCACCCTTAATAATTTTCTCAAGTTATTAAATCTATCAGGATCAATAATTTTTTCATAAGTTATTGCTGAGCTAACTATAACTTTGGATTTATACTCGGATTCAAGCTGGGTTATGTTTTCCTATACAATGTTTCCAACAATTGGGATCTGTGATTTCCTGAATCTCGATATCTCTATTTGAAACTAACTGTTTCCATTTAGACGGGGAACCTCTGATCCAGTGTAATACTATGGTAGAATCACACCATAAATATATCTTCTCAATCCACTTAAAAATATCCTTCAAGTGCTTAACTAATCTTGCTGCTATTACAGCGCCCATTAGTTCTAAGCGAGGTGACGTTATTTTTTTAATCGGGGCTACCCTTGCCGTAGAAATTACCAAATTAGAGTTAAAAGTGTCATGTGACGTTTTATATCTAAAATACGCCACTGCTCTAAAAGCTTTCAATGAAGCATCAGAAAATATATGTAACTGTATATTTGCTCCATCTACAAAATCGGGAAAATAATACCTAGGAATTTTCATTTTTTGTAAATCCTTAATTTCAGTACAACATAATAACCACTTATCTTTAATTTCGCCTGAAAATTCTTCATCCCAATCCAAACCAAGTTGCCAAAATTCTTGCAAGAGACACTTTAATCGTATCAAATAAGGAAAAATAAATCCAGAAGGGATTTTTGGATTGGAATTTTTCCACAAATTTTTTAACTCCTCAGAGTTGATGTTAAACTTTCTCATAGTCACGTTTGCGTCTTTCAAAATAGAAACAGCGTCAGAAGATAACTGAAATGCTTCTTGAACAGTGGAACTTCCATAAAAAAGGTCGTCCACATACAGCGAATTATTTAACATTTCGTAAGCGAGAGGATGCGAAATTTTATATCTCATAAGATGGATTTTAATAGTCGTTGCTAAAACATACGGTGAACTGGTCACGCCGAAACAATGTCTATTAAAATGATACAGTACTACTGGTTGAGATTTGTCACAATTTTTATAATACAAAAAACATAAGAAATTTCTGTCGCATTCTGAAACCTGTATTTGTAAGAAAGCTCTAGCTATATCTCCACAAAACCCTACATCGTACTCACGAAATTTCAAGTTAACATCTACTAAATCAGCATTTAAATTTTCCCCCGAAAGAAGACATTCATTTAAACTGTAATTAGATGTTTGTTTACTGCTAGCGTCAAATACGACGCGTGTTTTAGAGCTATGTGAAGATTCCTTAATTACTTCCCTGTGCGGCATTGTATACCTATTAGAGCAGTTATCATCACACATTTGTATTATTTTCTCTTGAAATTGTTCTTTCATGACTGCATTATATCTTTTAAATAATGTTTCATCCTTATCAAAACGCTTTTCTAGATACATAAATCTTGTCTTTGCAACATAAAAATTATCGCTTAAATTATTTCGCAAATCTGTTGATTTCCAAAGCAAAGGAGCCTCATATCTACCATTTATAAATTTTAAATTGTTTTGAAAAACATCTAAATTATCCGAAGCTAATTTTGTTTCGTTATTTGACAGGAATGACTCAATGTTCCATAAACATGTCAGATCTTTCTCTTTAGATGAACAAAATACATTTAAACAATGATCAGAATTGATTAACTGATTATCTGGCAGCTGTCCAACAACCGTTTCGCCAAAAATAGAACCTTGAAAATATAATTTATTGTTTATTTTTGCAAACGATCCTGTCAAAGTTTGATAAATTTAATTGGCACCAAGAAGAATTTGAATGGGATAATCTATTTTGAAAGTGTCAGCAAATTTGATTTCTTTAGAAATGACATTTATTAACTGAGGATTTACATTTTCAAATAAATGAGTGCCACAAATTTCATCAGTAATTAAAGCTTCAACATCAATAGATTTATAAGGAAAAAATCTACTTTATAAAGTTATTTTTTACACATTCAAATTCAGATTCAGTAGGTGTTGAATTAGAAAATGTGTAAATGAAAAGTTTTTCTTTTTTTAAGACTTGCATTTAAAGCTTTCGCTAAATCGCTTCGAATAAATGTTTTAGTAGAAGCTGAATCATACAATATTCTAGCAATTATTTTTTTACTTTTACTTTCGACTTGTACGAGGGCTGTCTGAAGTAACGTCGTATATCTTTTCTTCAAATTCTCTGATTCATGGACCGATGACATAACGGTATCATTTTCGGGAATTTGTTTATCTTCCTTTATTTCAGAATTAGCATTTTGAACTAAATTTTTGGATTTTGTTTGGAGGCAAAACAGGTGGTTATGTTGATAACTCTCACATGTATTACATGGTTTAATTTTCACTTTACAATCTGATTGTCAATGTTTATAAAAACAGCGATAACACCTGCCTTCTTTTTTCAGTTTATATCTTTTTTGTTCATTTGTTAAGATTTTACATTCTAATCCAGTATGGGAATTGGAATTGCAAAAAACACAAGCATTCTTAACAATTGTATTCAATGCAGCCGCTGACGGGAAATTACTTTTTGTTTTAAATTTTTACTTATATTGTTCAGTTTTCGAACGAAATGTGTCCTGATTTTTAAGGAAAGTCCTGAAATTAAATTTGCAGCTTCCAAAGATTCAATTTCAAATTTTATAAACTGCATCAATTCATTAATATCACCCGCTTTATTAGGATCTTTTTTCCTATGGAATTCCACCACTAAATTATGTGGTAATTGTTTTAATAATATAGGGATTAAAAAATATCCTAATTTATCCAAATCAATACCCATAGATTGTAAATTTCGGATACTAACTTCACTTTCATCATAAAGATTCCTAAGCGCTCTAATATTTGAAGAAAACTTAACGGGTTCCAATTCCAGTAATTTGTTAACAAAACAACTTATCAATTGTTTTTATTTTCCATATCTTTCTCTTAATAAAGATAAACAAGACTTGTAGTTTTCTTCTTTTAAGGTAAATCCTGCTATTGTTTTATAAGCTTCACCAGTTAGGAAAGATTTCAAATATAAAAATTTATCAATAATGCTTAAAGATTTATTTGAATCAATGGCGCTTTCAAAACTATTAAAAAATTCCAAAATTTTTTTCGGATCGCTATTGAACGTGCTAATGTTGAGTTTGGGTAAATTTACCGAAATTTGTGATTGCGAAGCTGTATTAATATGAGAAATATTTTTATTTTGAACAGATTCAGCTTGTTCGATTGAAATTCGTGTAATTTTAATCTAACACTAGATTTAGATTCCATAATTGATTCATCATATTCAAGGGACTTTTGAATTTCGGTTTCGAATTGTGTTTCATCTGTAATTATTTCTTCAATTTTTTCATTTAGTGTTTTAAGTTCATTTTGTTTTTCTTCTAAATTTAACAGATATTCCGACAACTTAAATTTATCACTAGTACTTTGAGTATTAGCACTCGAAATGAAAGTTTCAATAGTACTAATTAACTTAGTACATGATGTTCTTAAAATTTTTCTTTTTGCTTTTAATTTCTCAAGCGATTCCATTTTCAATTAGTAACAGAATTAATAATAATAAATAAAAAAGTACGATACCTTTGCTTTGAACTTACTGTTCGAATTTATCCTACAGGATGAGCTCGTTCATGACTATATTCCAATAATGCAAGGAACTATAATTTCTTTAGTTCACGCGGTTTCGGCACCATAAAAAATATAGAGAACAAAAGATCGTGTTGGTATATTCCGATAAAGGTGTCATGTTGTTCTAAATTAAAAGTCTTGAAGTCTTTCTTGTTTTTTATTCCACAAAACACAAACACTAACACAATAACAATTACACATAACATTTAAAAAAACTATTAAAAAATTATCATCAATATTATAAGAAATTCCAGGAGAGCATGCCAAGAATTGCTTTATATTCAAGTAGAAAAATTATTCCATACTGAAGTAAAAACAATAGCTTTCTTCCAGGTTCGGGAACATTACGTAACGGCGTGAGAGACAGTTAACTCCGCCCACAGACACGTGATACAATAAATTCGTAACAGTAATAAATAAAATTACTTTTCAGTTAAATCTCCATTTAATAGTCTTTAAAAATTATATGAAATCTTTATGTGCATAAAAAATACAATATGCACCTTTTTTCATTTAATCAACAACAGGAAATATATTTGTTGATTTCTTGAAATGTATTTTTAGTAAATAAGATTTTGGGCAATTTTAAAAGCCTAAAATAACTGATATTTCTTTTTAAAATTTAAGATGTTTTTATCACCGAATTATTACTTAAAAATCCCAAACTAATATATATATACATATATATTTTCTTTTACATTTACTAACAAATTTATTTGTAAAGCTTTTTCTTACAAATTCACAAATAGTTTAATTCTTGGAATAACGCGCTTTTTTTCTCTCTCTCAGTGAGTGACCGGCAAAAATTGCAAACGCATTCTCAGCTGACAACTGACTGGGGGGCGGGATAATCTTGTTGAGAGTCCCTTTGTTGGAAGGGTGGGAAGGTGACTTCCTGCTATTGGGGTATTGTATGCAACTGCTTACATTATAATATTCTCATTGTCACCGAACTAAAAATACAGGGTGATTCAGCTCGTCGGTGACAAACTTTAAGGATCGATAGAGCACACCTAGACGAACATTTTTGAATAGGGAATGTAGGGTCCCTGACGCGATGGTAAGGCGCTAGGCGCTTTCGAAAATTTGGGTGCCGAAATTCGAAACGTCATAAAAACTAGGGAAATGGTTAGATTTTCTTGCTTGTTGCGTCGAAATGATTCTGTTTGTTTAGACTTTCTTCAGTACCAATTTGATAAGCGTATCTCTTAAAACATGGATAGGGGGCGCTGCAGACTTTGGAGAGCTAGACAACAACTTTAAGCCCGTTATTTTGATAATTTAACACATGCTCGCCAAAGTTTATACTCTAACATAAAGTTTGAACCCAAAAGTAGAGCCCTGCAAAAAGCGTAAGAGCCGGAATAAAATGTCAAAGTACAGGGTGGTCGAAACTCGAAGGCTCCTAAGAGATAAACAAACAGATTTCTTGACTTATGGCATGCATTTTCATGATTCTGTTTGCTGGGGCTCTCTGAAACTCAGTTGAACGGTACAAAAAGAAACATCGATAGGGGGCGCTTTGGGCAAAAAACATAATTCGTTGACATTTCGGACGCTAACTGGAAACGGGACGCTACGATCAGTTAGTAATAATGAAAACACATTTTCTACCTCTGCTCAACACTTCTGAATAAATTTAGACCAAAAACATCAATGATACTGGAAATTTATTTACAAAAAATAACACTACAGAAGATGCTCGAAATTTCGACCTTGGGCCATGATGCAGGCTTCGCACCTCCGTCGCATTGAGGAGTGTGTGTTTCCAACAATGCCAGGAGTATCTCTGATCTGCCCTGCAGCTGCCACAATGCGCGCCACAAGTTCTTCAGCACTGCTGACAGGTGTATGGTATACCTCGGCCTTCAGGTAACCCCAAAGGAAGAAATCCAAGCAGGTGAGGTCTGGTGATCGGGCAGGCCAGTGAACTGGACCCCCACGCCCGATCCACCGCTGGCCATACCTTGCGTTTAGATGGAGACGCACGTCGTTCGTGTAATGGGCCGGAGCTCCATCGTGCTGGAACCACATCTGGCGACGCGAACCTTCGGGTTCGTGCGCATCCTCCAGAAGCTGCGGCAGCACTTGATCCAGGAAAATCAGGTAATTTCCACCTGTCAGCCGTTCAGGTAACAAATAAGGGCCAATGAGGCAATCCCCCAGAATGCCGGCCCACACATTTACTGAGAAACGCTCCTGGGCTGCTCGGCTTCTGGTTTCATGTGGATTTTCATCACACCACACATGACTGTTGTGGGCGTTCCACATTCCCTCCCGGCTGAAGGTGGACTCGTCCGTAAACAAAATGCTGTTTACAAAACGGGGATCCCTGGATCTCATCGCCAAGTACCATCTTGAGAATTCCACTCGAGGGCCAAAATCCTGCTCTCTGAGCAACTGCACCCGCTGGATGTGGTAGGGGTGCAGATTCCGGGAACGTAAGATGCGCCACGCAGTTGCTTGCGAAATGCCAACATGTCTGGCGATATCTCTCGTGCTAAGACCTGGATTGTCCTCAACCAGGTTAAGCACAGCCTCTTCGTTGTCGGGGGTGCTCACTGATCGCTCCCGTTCAGGCCTGCCTCCGTCGAAAGATCCCGTTGTGGACAACCTCTGGTGTACTCGAGCGAAGAAGGCATGGCAGGGGATTTGCCTGTTGGGGTAACGCTCGGCGTACAACCGCTGAGCGGCTCGTCCATTACAACCAGCAGCGCCATACGCCAAATGCATGTCAGCCAATTCAGAGTTTGTGTACCGTTCCATCCTACTACCGATCTGCAGACAAGTAACACGAAGCTTAAGTAGGTACCGCACGTTCAAAAGACGTGTCTGCGCATACAACTACGTCATCTCGCGTTGTCGTCTACGCATTACGTATCTTTTGCATATCGATATGGTACGATATCTTTTGCATAAATCAGCAAAAAGCACCTTATGTAAATTTTATTGCGCGCATTGTGCATGATTGAAACCAGCTATGTTTGTTAAAAAAAAAAAAACTGCAGTTTTAATAGCTTCTTATGATAAGTAAATTACTCTCTTGTTTTGTTTCTAACTGATCGTAGCGCCCCGTTTCCAGTTAGCGTCCGAAATGTCAACGAATTATGTTTTTTGCCCAAAACGCCCCCTATCGATGTTTCTTTTTGTATTGTTCAACTGAGTTTCAGAGAGCCCCAGCAAACAGAATCATGAAAATGCATGCCATAAGTCAAGAAATCTGTTTGTTTATCTCTTAGGAGCCTTCGAGTTTCGACCACCCTGTACTTTGACATTTTATTCCGGCTCTTACGCTTTTTGCAGGGCTCTACTTTTGGGTTCAAACTTTAAGTTAGAGTATAAACTTTGGCGAGCATGTGTTAAATTATCAAAATAACGGGCTTAAAGTTGTTGTCTAGCTCTCCAAAGTCTGCAGCGCCCCCTATCCATGTTTTAAGAGATACGCTTATCAAATTGGTACTGAAGAAAGTCTAAACAAACAGAATCATTTCGACGCAACAAGCAAGAAAATCTAAAAATTTCCCTAGTTTTTATGACGTTTCGAATTTCGGCACCCAAATTTTCGAAAGCGCCTAGCGCCTTACCATCGCGTCAGGGACCCTACATTCCCTATTCAAAAATGTTCGTCTAGGTGTGCTCTATCGATCCTTAAAGTTTGTCACCGACGAGCTGAATCACCCTGTATATACTTGGTCAAACAGGTATGAAGAAATTCCATTCAATTTAGTTGAAAATTGTGACAAAAAATATTTGTTACTTAGGAAATACAGATAAATATTTAGCTGTAATTTCAGAACCAAAAAATTATTCATATTTCTGAAGTTTTCAAAATAAAGACTTCATTTTATCTTTCAGAATATGAATAATAATAAGAATAATAATATGTTTGATAATCTATAAAAGATATTAGAAAAATAATTTGTTATCAAGTAGAACTTACAGTAAAAAAAATAATGATAAATAATACAAAATAGGTTAAAACCTTCAAAAATGACATTTAAATTGATGCTTCTATTTAGAAAACAATTTCTTATCGTCAATACATATATAAATTACACTGAGTAAATAATTCATAATAACCTAAATTAAACTTTAAATTTGCGTGAATTTATATTTTTTAACTGATTTTATAAGAACGTATATTTTTTAAACAGAAAATCTTTTCAAATAAATCATTTATTGGTATGTGTTTGGGGAGGGGGGGTGCGGCTCAATATTTATGTATTTTATATCGAAATATACCATTTTAAATGAATTATCTTTGATTTTGTGTTATGTGCTGTGATAAATATGTCTAGTTTCGTCGGGACACTTTTGTTTATTTTATTTATATCTATATATATATACAAAAACATTTAACATTTTATATTAAGATGCATCAGGACTCGATCTAGATAATTTTCATCACAAAGTTTTAAACGGTACTAATGAGCAAACTTACATTAAGAATCTCTTTTTTTTTCTTTGCATAAATACATTTACCTCTAAGTATCAGAAAAAATATATGATCTACAAATGTCTTCTATTTAGATATTTTAGTGCATTAATTTAGAAACTTACTATTAAGTAAATATAAACAAGTTAAATTAATTTCTTAATTAAAAAATAATAATAAAGCAAAACGCAATAGGTTATTTATTAATAATTAATAAAATATTGATAAATGAAGAAATTGATTTAAAAGATACATAATAGTAATTAGTATATAAAAATAATAATTAACTGAAATAATAAATTAAAATTTTTAATTTAACTAAAAAGATTAAAAGTTACAGCAATTATTAAAAATAATTACAATTTAATATCAATTATCTAATTTGCTAATAAATAAGAAATCGAATAATTAATAAAATAAAATAAACTCATTAAAATCGATACTGATTAAATTGCATTCGATATTTTATTAAAAAAGAATTGAGTATTGTACTTCAGAATCATTCATAAGATGGCGCCAGCACTGTGACTTCCTGGGCAATTCCCCAGGAATGATTAACAGGGTACTTCCCCAGGAGTGATTTCCCAGGTACTTCCTCAGGAGTAGCTTCTCTGGGAAGTTCCTCCGTGGGACGTTACTGGGAGCTCATTCCTGAAGACATCGTTAAAGACTCTTCCCCAGGACGTCCTGATCTTGTCATTTTAGTTTTAGGAGGAATATGGGATAACTTGGAGCTCCTGGGGAGGTACTAAGGAGCTTTTGTGCTATATGGGAGGTTAAAAAAAGCATTAAATTAGAGACTTCCAAATGATTAGAAATAATGGTATACTTGATAAGTCATTGACTAAGGAGGGAGAATTTTTAATGATGTGATAAGCTTCCCCAAAAATTAAGATCAAGAATAGAATGACACTTATGGATAAAGGCGACTTGATTCTTATCATGCCTTTTATGTTCCTTTAAACAAAATCTAAGCGCATGTTTAGTCTGACCAATATAAGAAAGCTACGTTATTTGTTATTTTAATGGAAATATAGTCTTATTGGCTTTAATACAAATACCACACGGATCTTCTATCTTTTTAATGTCGTCGTAATTTAACCTATGTCTTTTTTATAATATCTTTATATCTTGCTTAATTATCCAAGTGTTTTCGGTGCCACAGAATTAGAACTGCTTGCAAATGAAAGCTTCGTTTTGTTGATTTAAATCTATTTCGTACAATTCTTTATTTTTTATGTACTGAAAAAATTTTCAATCTTTCTAAATTTCTACTTTATCTTAAATACATTTTACTTCTCTTTTATCTTCTGCAATTGCATTAGCAGATAATAAGTTTTTACTTGGCTCTAAAACATTGACTATATTTTGTAATGTGCAACTATCAGCTTTTATCCATGCAAAACAACCAGCTTTCATTACGTGAGATTTCTTTACTTGTCCAATTTCAGTAGAAATCATCTTAGCGTTTTTCAGCAATGTTTCATTATTCACCATAGGGGAAGATGATCCTAAATGTAACACCCATGTATTAACCAAACTGCTAGATTCTTGAGCAAGAAAAGAAAAAGCTGTTTTTCTATTTTTACGATAATAAAAGTCACTTTTGGAATAATTATCTTTCTTACAAATGCTGCACCGAGGATGATTATTTAAAGTAAATCTTGTAATAAGTTACTCATTTCTGTTCTATTTCTCTCTCAAAAATAGCACACAGTTGGTTTTATAAGTCATGCGAATTTTTGTAATTTAAAATATACATCATCGCTTTTCTATCAATAGGTGTTACAAATACTTATTGAAGCCTTAACGTTTTATTTTTCCCACAACAACTTAGCATTTGGCTCTAGGCCTTCATTTTTTCATTTCCATTTATAACGTCACATACAGAGTTAGACTTTAAAATTTTATTTACACGAATTTTCCACAAAGCGTATGTACTTGATTCACGAAGCTTTTTAACATGAGAAACTTCCTCAGACATATTCGTAATTTTGTTTTTTTAACGTCTCGAATTATATTTAGTTTTCGTATTTTCGTTATTTCTATTACTCGTAGTCCCTGTCTGGTTTTGAAACCGAGGACTGCTACTTTGTTGAATTTTTAAACTAGTTACGGGACGAAGTAAGAATAGACTAATTTATTAAAGAGAAAACATTTAAAAGTTTTTATATTAAAATACTTTCAAAGTATCTCAAATTAAGTCACTGGCACGGCATCTACATATTCGTACCTTACATGTGATAACTGAAACGTACTGTAGCCAATTTGGTAAGACAAACTTGGTGTTGCCACAGACATATGAATAATAATTATTTCCCAAGAGTGAATTATTTTTTTATTATTTCATTACAGGACCATTTCTATATCTCTAAATGTTTTATTAAGTTTTTTAGTGGCAGTGCAAATTTAATGCGTCAAAACTTCAAAAAAGTTTCGGGTTGAATTAAATACATTTTAGTTCGGAACATTTTCTATTAAAATCATTTTTTACCGATGATGTGTTTCGAACTAATCAGTATACTAATGAACATTTCCTATATGCTTTTGTTTAACCCTTTCATGGTCAAAGTACTTCTGCTGCTAAAATATTGAAATGGTTGACTGGCACCATGATTTACGAGCAAGTGTATCTTAAATAAATAAAAGTTCTTAAAAACATTATAATTACAAAATAAAATTCAAATTTTTTTATATCAATGTAGAATTTTGGAATCAAGAATAAGCGATACATACAAAATACTGCTGCCCTTCAAGAGGTTCATTCACACATATTAATTACTTTGATAAAAAAAATAATAATAATAACGGTGTTCAGTATAATCCTGAGCACCAAAATTTAACTTGGGTATTACAAAATCTCTCATCGTCGTCACTTGTTCTGTCACAAGTTTCATTGCTTTCAAAACTCGTCGTAATCCTAACTTTCGCACATGCTCCCTCTCATTTGTGATCTTTGCCAATAGCAGGTTTTCTGGATGAGCGAAGTATGTGTTCGGCTCAATAATAGGGTCTATAATTTCCTGCTGACTTTTCGGTAGGTAGCGCGATGTTGTTATCGTTTTGTGTATATGTTTTGGTCCATATATAATGGAATTATTCTTCTGAATTTTAAACCATACAGACACATATGTTTTCATAATGAATAAACCTTCTGCTTCATTTTAGTCCTATGCTTTTCTGTGGATATGTACATATTGAGAAATCTATTGGTGGTCGTTAGCCATCTTGAATGAGAAATGGGACCAGGATCTCGGACAGAAAGATCCTGAATGCAAAAACTCGATCTCACAGCATTTGATTTTTCAAAAAGATACTTTTGACCTTTACTAAGGTCATTTCGGTTTTCAACAGTCACTATTGGGCGATCGCAATTGATTGATTCAAATTTAATGACAGGTAGTCTTTCGCAAGCAGGTAGGTGCTTGCCTATAGGGACAGAAAAGAATGCTGTACTTTTGCTTTTACCATCAATATACTTAAACAATTGCTTAAAAGGCAATTCGATGAACTGCAAAAGACAAATTCACCACTTCAAGGGCCTGCCTATCTTCATTTTCAAGTTTCAAATAACCCCGTTAGTATGACATCAGAAAAACAAACTGACATTTCGATTGTGAAGCAACTTGCAAATTATATCTAACTTCAAAACAGTAGCGCAAAACAGCTTCGTGTGAAGGCAGTTGATTCATATTAAAGTCTTTTTTTTTGGGGGGGGGGGGGCAAATGATGGGAAATCCAAATCTTGCCTTGTAATTAACTTAGATTTATTATTATACATACTAAATTTGAACGAAGAGTAAAAAACTAACGTATATCAAAATCGCTAAATAATTTCGATAAATTCAAAGAAAATAAACAAGAAAAAAAATCGAAATGCTTTATTTTTCAATGGAAACATACCTACAAATGAAACATTACGGTTTGTGGTAATCACATGACAAGCCTGAAAACTAATTGCGTTCACAGCCCATCTCCGCACTTAGCAAGTGGAATTGGAAAAGATCGGTTTATTAGTTATTTTTGTAACAGCCTATGTCAATTTTGATCATATATTCTAAATTTCAGGTACGATGGGCGACTTAAACGTGTTAACAGATTTAAAAAAGAAAAAAAAGTTATTTTTTAATAGCAAAAGGTGACTTTAGCGTACTTTTACAAGCAAGTTCGAAATTTCTTTAATTTTCATCATTAATTCCAGAAAATGTCACTTTTAATCATATTTTTCGAACTTCAAGTGCGATGGGCGACCTAAAGATATTAACCAATTTAAAAAAAAAATCCCTGTCGGCTTGGTCTATAGGCTGAGGTACATTTCGAAGAGTGCTCATTTCCACAACAAAAAATAAAGTATGATTAGAAATATATCCAGTTTTAATAACTTCATTTGGCCGCTTATGAAAAATTCTTTTTTTCATTTTTCTGCAAGAAATGATTTTATCAGAATCATCTTCAGCGAAATTCAGCTCACATGCTCATTTCGACAACATATTTTGAAATATATTCTGAATTTATGAAAAAAACAACTAAAACAGTACATTATATAGTTCCTAAATAACAAAAAATCGGCCAATTGAATGCGTTTGAGAGCAAAATTGAATTTAAAAATAAGTCATAAAATAACCGCTTTGTTATTTGAATACATACTTAATTCTTTAATCATGATAGTTTCGGAAAATTTTGTGCGAAATACCCACTTTGACAGCAATTTAAAAATATATTCTATCATTATCAAAAAACTGGCCAATGCGTCACATTATGTAGTTCCTAAATAAGAGGATCTGTAAATTGAATGCGTTTGAGAGCGAAAACGGATTCAAAAACGAATCAGAAAAAAAGCAATTTGTTATTTGAATATTTCCTCAAATTCTCAATCATGATCGCTTCGGAAAATTCTGTTCAAAATACCCTTTTTGGCAACCTTTTTTGAAATATATTGTGTCTTTATCAAAAAACTGACCAATGCATCACATTATAGTTCCTAAATAAGAGAATCTATAAATTGGATGCATTTAAGAGTAAAAATGGATTTAAAAACGAGACAGAAAAAACGCAATTTCTTATTTGAATACTTCCTTAAATTTTCAGCCACGATGACTTCGGTAAATTCTGTTCAAAATACCCTATTTGGCAACCTTTTTTGAAATATTTTCTGTCTTTATCAAAAAACTGACCGATAATTCACATTACATAGTTCTTAAATAAGAGAATCTATAAATTGGATTCATTTGAGAGCAACAATAGATTTAAAAACGAGTCAGAAAAAACACAATTTCTTATTTGAATACTTTCTTAAATTTTCAGTCACGATGACTGCGGGAAATTCTGTTCAAAATATCCTTTTCGGCAACCTTTTTTGAAATATATTCTGTCTTTATCAAAAAACTGACCAATGCGTCACTTTATACAGTTTCTAAATAAGAGGATATGATATTTAGATACGTTTAAAATCAAAAATGAATTTAAAAATGAGTCAGAATATAAGCAGTTTGGATTTGAAGTTTTCCCTCCAACTGCTATTTTTGTTTAATTTATTTTTACTATACGAAATGGTCCTATGAAAAACTTATCAATGTAAAAGTTGTAGATATTATTAAGAAGATGTAAAATAAATTTAATTAGATTTTATAGCTTAAAAATTGACGGAATTATGGATTTTTTTCTTTTTCCACTCCACTTTTCCTTTTTGTTTTTAATTTTTTTCATTGGTAAAAGTTGGTCCTATCAAAAACTTGTAAATTCAAAAGTATTACATAATTTTGAGAACATTTATAAAAAATTTAGTTGGACTTAATATCTTGAGAATTGACGAAGTTATAAATTTTTTTCTCCCAAAAAACCCTGTTTTTTTTGCCTCTTGAGCGCATTTCTAAATTTATCAAAAATCTGTCATGCATAAACTTTTGGCCCATTTTAAAGAAGTAATATAAACTTTAAACCGATTCGATAACTATTTTAATTAAGACGTTATGGCTTTTTTTCGATTTTCACAAATACCCTCCCTATTTCTAGCCTCTTGGACGGATTTTGCACATTAGCGAACTTAGCCGAGATTTTATACCCCTTGATTTTATGTATCAGTTTGGAAGAGATTGGAGTAAAAATATAGAACTTATCGTGTCCATAAGAAAGTGAGATATATATATACAGGGCGCGTCATAAATATCGAAACAATAGGCTATCTCCTTAAATATTGCCTCTGGACCCATACTTACAATTGCAAAAATTCATAAAAAAAAGGTGTAATTTCTGATAAGATAAGTTGCAACTCCATGGGGGGGTACATTTGAAAAAATACGAAAATTAAATTTTTATACGACCTTCGTAGAGCAAAATTCCCAATTAGAAAATTATTCCTTATTCATTCCTAAATTGAACAAAAAAAATTTCATCTCCGTATCTGAAAATCTGACAGAGATATTAAAATCCAAAATTCTCCGAAATTCGTGAATTACACCACTTTGCCATGCCTGTAAACGATGAATTTTCGACTTGTTTTCAAAGCAAATAAAGGATCGTTCACAAATTACCCGTATTAAATGTCGATTCAAGACCGTGCCTCTTATTTGGACATAATAAAGCAGGGTATTGATTTAAATCAAAATTTGTTTTCGAAATATGTTGATCGTTAGCTCTGGAAGTCTGCATGGATCGCTGCCCGGCATGGAAAAATGTTAAAATCATAATTCGGACAAGCCTGGAAAAAATTTTAAATCATAGCTTGGCTCAGCCTTGAATTTCTACTCAGTTTTTTACTTCAGTGTAGTTAAAAATTGTTTCGCGGGGAAGAGTTCTGACTAAAAATACTTAGTATAGCTTTTCGCTTTTTATATTTATACTTTTATTATTAAAGATGCACCAAAGGCTGTGATATATTTATTTTATCAATGAATCTCTGTTTATATCTAAATGTTTCACATATATTTCAATATCGCTAATCCATATCTCGTGCATTGGTGACTGAAAAATATTATACAGTAAAACCTTTTAAGGCTGAATCACATACGAAAGAAAAAATACGTAATAGACAAATGCCCTTCCTAAGAGTGTTAAAATGGAGTTTATTTGTTTCTCAGGTATTATTGCATTTATTTTGCATGGATCAACACATTTTCCGTTTAAGACAGAATTCCGTCATAGACAGATTTTTTTCTCTGGGCTTAATGTTTTTATTTTTTTACGATTTAAATATATTGTTCTTAAAAAATAAATAGATAAATAAAGTTTTTTTTGTGAAATAAAAGCGATTTTAAAATCTATGCGGTTTTTGTAAATATTATGATTGATCCAAATTTTACTTATTTCATGCACGTATTAGGTCAGTCAGAGACAGTGGTTTTAATACGGATCGTTCGAGACCGGGATCGAAAATTTCGTCCAGTGCGGAACTTATTAAAAGTTAAGAATTGTTAAAGGAAAAAAGTACAAACTTAAAACATGTCATTTTAAATTATTTTACATTAGTTTTGTTTCAGGAAAAATTATTTACTTTTGAAAATAAGAATTTTTTTTTAAAGTTATATAATTTTTTCAATAAATATTTTTAATAGATCTAAAATTAGCATTGAAAAACAAAAACCCCGAAAAAAACTAAAATCAGATTTTCATCTTTAATTAAATGGAAAGAAATAGAAATCTGATAAATAATGTTTTGAGTTATAACGATTTTTAACTATCCCATTTAAACCAGTACTAATCATACGAAATTTTTAGAAATTTTATGAAAAATTTTAAGATGTGATTTTCTTAGCAAATTATATGGCTAACCATCACAAAAAAAGAAAAAAAAATCAAAATTCAACAGAAAAGAAACTTTTTTACACGTTTCCCAGAACTGTTAAAGTAACATTCTCTTTTGAATTGCGCACATTTCAATTTGTGTCTAATCCCTTAAAACCTGATGAATTATTGAAACGGCTACAACTCTTCGAGTTTTGAAGATATAAAGATGAAACTTTTTTGTCTATTATTCAGGACTGGATAAGGAAAGTTTTCCTAATTGGAATTTTTGTCCTACGGGGGCCGTATAAAAAGTTAATTTTCGTACTTTTTCAAATAGACTCCCTATGGAGTTACAACTTATCTTATCAAAAAGTTTACCTTTTTTAATGAATTTTTGCAATTGGAAGTATGAGTCTAAGGGCAATATTTAAGGAGATAGCCTATTGTTTCGACCTTTATGACTCACCCTATATATATATATATAGATATCGATATAGATATATATATAGTGGTAGTTTTGGGGTCTAGGGGCGTAGATCTGCAAAAAATTTTAGAAATTCCAACATTGGTGCGATTGCAATAGGTAGTATTTCATACAAAATATACTTAAAATAAGTCATAAAATAACCGATTTTGTGCGAAATGCCCACTTTGACAGTATTTAAAAAAATATATTCTATCTTTATCAAAACACTGGCCAATGCGTCACATCATTTAGTTCCTAAATAAGAGGGTCTGTAAATTGGATGCGTTTGAGAGCGAAAATGGATTTAAAAACGAGTCAGAAAAAAGCAATTTGTTATTTGAATACTTCCTTAAATTTTCAGTCACGATGACCTCGGGTTATTCTGTTCAAAATACCCTTTTTGGTAGCCTATTTTGGAATATATTCTATCTTCATCAAAAACTGACCAATGCGTCATATTATATAGCTCCTAAATAAGAGGATCTATAAATTGGATGCATTTGAGAGCAAAAATGGATTTAAAAACGAGTCAGAAAAAATTGCAATTTCTTATTTGAATACTTCCTTAAATTTTCAGTCTCGATGACTTCGGGAAATTCCGTTCAAAATACCCTTTTTGATAGTCTTTTTTGAAATATATTCTGTCATTATCAAAAAACTGACCAATGCGTCACTTTATACGGTTTCTGAATAAGATGATCTGGTATTTGGATGCGTTTAACATCAAAAATGAATTTAAAAATGAGTCAGAATATAAGCAGGATTTGAGGTTTTTTTCTCTAACTCCTATTTGTATTTAATTTATTTTTGCTATACAAATTGGTCCTTTTAAAAAACTTATCAATATAAAAGTTGTAGATATTATTGAGAAGATGTAAAATAAATTTAATTAGATTTGATAGCTTAAAAATTGACGGAGTTGTGGATTTTTTTCTTTTTTCACCCCAGTTTTTCTTTTCGTTTTTAATTTTTTTCATCAGTAAAAAATGGTCCTATCAAAAACTTATAAATACAAAAGTTTTAGATAATTTTGAGAACATTTATATAAAAATTAGATGGACTTAATATCTTGAGAATTGACGAAGTTATGAATTTTTTTCTCCCAAAAACCCTGTTTTTTTTCTCCCCTTGAAACCATTTCTAAATTTATCAGAAATCTGTCACGCATAAACTTTTTGCCTATTTTTAAGAAGTAATATAAACTTTAAACCGATTCAATGTCTATTTTATTAAAGAAGTTATGGCGTTTTTTCGATTTTCACAAATACCCTCCCTATTTCCACCCCCTTGGACCGATTTTGCCCGTTAACGAACTTAGCCGAGATTTTATTCCCCTTGATTTTACGTATCAGTTTGCAAGAGATTGGAGGAAAACTATAGAAGTTATCGTGTCCATAAGAAAGTGATATAAATATATATATATATATATATATATATATATATATATATATATACGGTGGTCTGGTGTAATAACGCCAGGCGGGTTAATAACGCCAAGTGCTAATATTATGCATAGTTATGAAATAATCTGGTAAATGACACCCATGTGCTCTGCGCAGAAGGGTGTTGAGTCATATAAATCGCAAAAAACAGCCTCAAATTAATTTGTTTCATTTTTAAATCTTATTGTTTTTACAAGCAACTAAAATTAACGCTTAATCTAAAATTTGCGAGATACGTTTTGTGATGTGAAGACTATTTTTTTTATCCGGAAATATTTTGTTAATTACATAAATTTGTAGTACATTTCATGGACTTTCAAAATGTTGTTGAAGATTTTAGATATCTTCTCGAGATAATTTGTAATTTAAAATGTACAGCGCAATAACTATAACGGGGTAATAACGCCAATCTTTGGTATTAATATCCCGGTTGATTCCCTACAGTGGCCGAGCTACATCCTAAATACTGATTCAAATAAACACAGTTAAAATTGTGCAATGTTTCTAAAAATTCTATTTAGGCGGTCCTTTTTAAGCAAAAAGAAGCTCACGGTCTGATATTCTTTTGCCTCATCCTCCCCCCACACCACACCTTTATTTTTCTTACACTTTCAAAAAAAATTGAACATTTTCAATAGCTTAGAATGCAATTTGTCAATTTCTAACTTTGTAGAGTTTGTATTTTTAGAATTGGGCAATCTACATGCAATTATTCCATCTTATTTCATAGTTTTGTTTGCATGGCGTTATTACCCATGTAGGTGGGTAAAAACGCCAAATAGCATTGGTCAAGAAATCACGCCATTACATTTTATGAATACATATCTGTTAAATTATTTTTTTTATATAGATAGTCAATGAGTTGCTGTATCAAATCATATATTTGTTTGAGAAATTCAATCTAAAACTGAGCCGTGAAAATTGGTAGAACCTTAACGTGGCGTTATTACCCCAGGGTACCTTATATAAACTTTTACTGATGATAGTTTTGGGGTCTAGGGGTTTTGATCGGCGTAGATCTGCAAAAATTTTTCAGAAATTCCAACATTGGTGCGATCGCAATAGGTAGAATTTCATACGAAATCTACCCAAAAGTTTTTGCGTTATCTTTTAAATTTAAAAGGAAACTTTTCCGCACTATTAGAAGTAAATATGAAATTTCTTTAATTATCATTATTAATTTAAAAAAATGTAATTATACTTTTTCAATATTAACAGTTAATAATTCAAACATTTATTGTACGGAACCCTCTGAGCGTGGGTAATACTCGCACTTGATTGCTTTTTTAAAAGAGATAATCTCAAGATTAAGAACAAAAACAAACGCAAACAAATCCTCGTGAAAAAAAAATGCACATTTATTTAGATATGAATATGAAAACATAACAACTGAGTTTTAATGTTTTCTATTACGTTTAGAAGGAAAAAATAATATTAAAAAAATCTAATTTTAGTTTTTTTTTTTATTGTTTGTAAACAATACGTGGAATATGGGTGATTCTTCTAATCATAATTGGCGTAATTCTGACGAGTAGGATTTCAGCGATAGATGGCGTGCCTTACTGTAATTTAAGACAGAATGGCAACGCTATATTTAAAGCGGTGGTCCAAATATGGCTACTCTCCCCTATTACTCCGTTTTCAACATGAAAGAGCTTACGCCAAATTTCGTCAGTAGAGAACGCTGTAATGAGTCTCATGCCGTTGTTCTTAATCATTTTGCTCTACCTGCTTATTACGTTCAGGACAATAGATTTCGTACTTCTGAAGTCATGAGAGCTTTGGTGGGTATAGCAAACCAATTTAAGAAAATTAACATAAAAAACGAAAATTAGCATTATTTATTTTGGTCGATTAGTCTATTTTCTATCTGTTTTGAAGAATGTTTTGTATCCTATGTCAAAATTCAAATAGCTTTTTAAGACGTTGCAGAATGTCATTAAAGATATTAATAGTTGCTACATTTCATATTTTATTTTGATTTTATAAAAATTATTTTACCCATAAAAAGAAAGAAAAAACAATGTAATTTGTTCTAGAATAAAAGAAATATTCTATCCAATGTTCTATAGAAATAAAAAACAAACAAACAACTAAACAAAAACATTTTTTTTCTTTTTGACATGAAAAACTCAAAATACTGAAGTGATTTAATGATTCACTTATTTTTTGTACAATAATTTCAGAATTGCTGGCATGGATTTACTTATAAGTACCATTGTTTATGGTTTTCTTTTTTTCTAGATATCAAATTATTTTACTTCGCTTACATTCTTTTAATTAATTTTTCATTCGAAATGCTTTAAAAATCTTTGAAATAGAAAAATTTAAAAAAGAAATGGCAATAAATAATATTTTTCATTGTTGTAGAAAAGGAGCAGTTTGGATTTTTAAAAGAAAAACAATTGAGTAAGTGGGATTGCAGATCACACAGAGGGTTTCGTTATGTATTACTTTCAAAACAACTCATCCTTTAATTAATAAATTCAAACTTTTAATTTATAACCATTAACCCTCTAAGCGTTTGACCCGTAATATTCCGTACACTAAGCTCCAGGTTTCACTGCAATATAAGCAATGTTTAAAATATTATAATTCTATAAATTTAATGAATTTTCAAAGGATTGAAGAATGATTAATACTCCCAAGGATTACATTTATATTCCTAAATAAGATTTTTTATGTAATATTGAAAGAATCATATGTTATTAGCAATTAAGGCAAAATGCAGAGAAAACAACATTACAAATTTACCCATTTGCAAAACGCTTGGAGGGTTAAATTCTTACATAGATGGTAGCACTAATAAATTAAATTGTAAGTTAATTATAAAAAGAAATTATTTTAATCAAATCATAAATACTTAAATCAAACAATTTAAATAAAATTAAAATTGTAATTTTTTTGAAAATCCGAGAATTAAAAAAATAATAATATGCGAGATATAAATAAAATTTTAAATATATAAAAAAAGTTTTAAGCGAAGTTTAAAATGCTGAATCATTAATAAATCAAATGTTTTTTTTTTTTTTTTTTTTTTTTTAATGGAACGAAAAGTATATTCTAAAAATATTACGAATATCTGTTGAACGAAATCCTAATAGTATAAACCCTTAAATGGTGAAAAATACGAAAATTTCTGTTAATTAAACCTATCTTAATATGAAATTTTTACTTTCCAGCACCTTTGATTGAACAAAGAACCTTCAGTTAACTAGTCGGATTCTTTACCTCTAAGGTACGATGCCTAGGCGCAAAAATTTTAAATGAAGGTTCTCTTTTAATATTTAAATGAACATACAAAAAAGAACGGATGACGTTGAAAAAAATAGACTTTTTCAAAATTTTGTGATTCGTTGTGTTACATGAGATATTCAGCTGTAAGTCCACAAAATTTGAAGTATCTGACAGTTTTATTTATTATTATTTTTTTTTTTTGCATAGATTCTGACTATATATGGACTACTCTTGTGTACGGACAGACAGACGAAAGATACGAACAGTGTTTCGTCAGATGAACGAAACGATAAAAAAGAAAAAGAATTTCGGACGAAAACAAAAATAATTTCAGCTAAACATGGAAACTTATAGGTAGCGAAACATTTAAATAAAATAGTAAAGGGTAATTCCATGAGCACATGTCGTGTAAATCACATACTGCTATTTTAGATACCAATATTTTAGAAAGAAAAAATGTGACTTATTTTATCAGAGATATTTCATTAATTGACTAAAGCCATAGAAATTTTTCGATAATAACGGTGGCCAACAATTTAGCAATTACTAGAAATGTGACTTACACTACAAGTGCTAATGTAAATACCCTAAAGCCTTAATTCTTGATATTTTCTGTAAAATAAAACTTAAAACATGAAGAAAAAACACTCTTATTTTTTTAAATAAAATGCTATGTAAAACTAGTTTGAAAGGTATTTTTTAAAAATATAAAAAACGATGAGGATCATTATATTGATTCTAAAAACTTACAAAAAACAAATATTTAGTTATTACGATTTTACTTCATGTTTCAAAAGAGTACTTGTTATATAGTATTTTGTTATGGTTTTAGAAATATTCTAAACGGTCATGCAGTCGATGTAACATCACTGTGACTTACCACTACCCCAGTGTTGAGAAAGTTCGTAATCGGATTAATCTATGATAAGATTACAGTTTAATGGTATGTGGTGGATTACAGATCTAATTACATGCCATGACAATGATAAATTCCTAAGCATATTTAAATTACAATAGCAGTCATAAACATTAAAATTATCATTACATTGGTGTTAGAGTAATAAGAAGTTATGATTACGTGCAACGAAAAGAGTATAATTTGCTTTATTTCGATTGGATTACAATTGCAATTAAGAAGGTTATGATTACCATTTCATTACTGTAATGGTAATTTAGAAATTTTGTTCTAATTAGATTTTAATTATGATAATATATCTTCAGACCAATTATGATTGTAATTGCAGTAATAAACTGAGCAGATACTATACCATAACGATTTTTATAATCTAAACAATTCAGTTTACATTAATGCAATGATGTTTATTTTTACGTTTCCACAATATCCAGTCTTACATAGTCGTGTTAATTCATCATCGATTTACTTTTGTTCAGTTTTATAAATCACTTTGTGAAAGTTGTAAAAGTGGAGAGTTTTAATGAAAAATGGGCTCTAGTGTTATATTATATAATAGATATGTGGGTAATAGATATGTAATTAACTAGATCTATAATAAATGGGTCAGCAATTTTCAATGAATTTGTGAATTTCACTTGAAAAAAACATTAAAAACAGAATTGGTTTCATTCTACTCAAGTTCTACAAAGAAATTTATATTGATACCAGGCTGATTAAATTGGTCTAAAAAAAGAAAATTTTTCAACGTGAAATTCCCAATTCAATGCATGTAACTGGCATGACACTGTGTCTAAATGAAGCCATGTTTTGAAATTTATCAAATAAATGTACTAGTCAGATGTGCCAATCAGAAAACGTTCTTCTATCTCATGTGTACATCTTAATATTTCAACATACGGGAAGTACGAATATTACTAGCGCTCAGAAGTGTTCGTACATCAGATACATGAATTATCAAATGTATTATAAATAAACTAGTTTTTTAAAAAATATTAAGATTCGTGTATATATATATATATATATATATATATATATATATATACACAATTTTTGATGGGGTGTAGCTGAGTTTAAGGAGATAGATGAAGCCTAAATAATATCAAATATGGCTATTCTGTATAGCTCTTTTTTCAATCTTACCCTAATCTTTTTTTAATTTACTTGATGAATTTAATTTCGTATTAACAATAAAAGTTATCCGCATCCAAACGTCATTTGGCATTTCATGACAATAAATTTCGAGAGGTAATCTTTCTTTTCACTTTAGAGATAAAATAACGCTCTTGTTTAAAATTTAAACTTGGCATTGTGCTTAACACGCATCAAAAAGAGGTCGCAAAATTTCAACACCGCTTTGGTCCAATTTTCTACATATGTTTTAAATTAACTTTTATTGACACAGGAGACGTACTGAGAAATGTACAAAATGGAAAGTATTCGCGAAACCAATATATTTATCTGAATAATTCTAATTATTAAATTAGTCTGTTTTTAACAATTCGGCGTTTATTGTTTTTATAATGCTATTGAGCATTTCGTTACACAAATATGTTACTAAAAGTTTTTTTCTAGACTTAAAAAGTCGATGGTACATAGAGTACGCCGCCCCTGTCAATACCTATGTCCAAACCACCCGCAACTTGAAGGTTAATATCACGGCTAATTACCAACAATTTTTTACAAACAATACAATTACAATTTGTTACACAATCAGCATCAGCAATGCTGCTCTACATCCAAAGCAATAGATACCTCCAGCACTCCACAATGTGTTTGATGAAAGCCCTCAAAACCCCACACGATGCAAAAAGAAAATATTTTTTTTTCAAGTAACGTAATTTACCCTTAAATATTTCCCTAAATATTTTTGTGAAGTTTAAGAATCTGCAAATATGTGGGTCAATAATCTTTATTACTTCCCCAACTTGAAGTTTCCATGTTCCATAGTTAACGAGAAATGGCTGTGACAGACAGACACAGGAGGGATCCTATAATGGTTTCGTTTTCACTTTTTAAGTACGGAAACCTAAAAAGTAGTTACACATATTTATAGTTCAATATTTTTTTATTCAATACTATGCCAAGTTTGATTTTCATTTTAAATTTCTGCTACAGTTAATCAGTGTAAAAAAAGTTAATTTAGATCATGATATTTATTAAAATCAGCAGTTTATCCCTTTTTCTGTTGTCATCAGCTTTTTGCAAATAGCCGGCTTAGCAGGACGCGAGTTCCTGTCTCTGTACGAGTTGATGGACAATAAAACAGCGAAGAATCGAGAAAAATATTACAAAAATTGGCATCACAACATTGTTTTTCAACGGAATATTTTCAAATTTTATAAAGATCTGCTGAGCATAGACAAAAACATGCAAAAGAAATTGGTTCAATTCTATGCATAACTTCATACATTTGTCGATTATTAAATAATGAAAATGGAATAGACGATGCTGTTACAGAACCACCTCCCGTCGGATTTTTTTTTTCAAATTCAGGGAACAACTTACTAGCCATAATCTAACACATACACAAATAATTCAGTTTAATTCTATGTATAACTTCACACACTTTTCGATGGTACGATATTGAAAATGGCACAAAAAATCGCTATTATAGTGTCTTCTTTCGGCGAAATATTAAAAAATTGAAGGGTAACTGCTTGCCAAAGACAAATATATACCCAAAAATTTTGATACAGTAATATGCATATCGTCATACACTTTTCGATAGTACGACGGTGAAACACGGACTGTCAAACACACATTTTGTATAACCATGTTTTTTGAAATAACTCACTCCTAAAAGTGGAAATCCGTCGAAAACCCGAACTCGACAAAAATTTGGATTACAATACTTTCTTCTATTGAAGATAGAAGAAATTAAAAATGGAGGTTTACAGAAAATATTTAAAAACTGCGGCGAGTTTTCTCAATCGTCCATTTGCAAATTTTATGTGGGGAATTACACTGATTTTTTGAAAATGGCATTTTTTTAACTAAAAAAAAATAAATAAAAATAAACTTTTTTTTTTGTTATTGAGTTTAGCTACTTGTTTTACTTTATAAAGAAACAAATTCAAAAGCAAAAGGACTACTTAAAGATTTTCAATTGTAAAAGAACAAAATAAAAAAACAGTCATTTAAATCTTACAACTTGCAAGAGTCTTTAACTTTTAACTATGGGAAAACAAAGTGTAAATGCAATCAATATTTTATCTAATTCTCATTGACTTAGCTTCAGAATGCACAAATTGCCTATTTTCTAAACAAATAAATCAAAAGTTTAATTATAAACTCACTAGTTCTTATAAACCTATTGTACTTATGTGTGCCAGCATGGACATTGCTCTTAAATTTCGCTGTGTTACATTGTTTTTCGCGAATGAAATTTCTAGCTTTCATTCTTTAAATTCTTATTTTATCTTTCACCAAAAAATACAAAAAGAAATTTTTTTATAACACTTCTTCCACTACAGCAATATTTTTGTGAAATTCGATTACAGTAAAAGAAATAAATACAAATCATCCAAACGTTTATTTTATATATGTCAAAAAATTAGCTAAGTACAAATTAATTGCTTCTTTCCTTTCAGAATTATAAAAGTGTAAAGACATTTTAAAAACAATGCCGAAGCAATTAACAACTGTCAGTGAAATAACATTTGCAGTTTGGAATTTAATTGGGAAAAAATTAAGATTAATATACTAAATAAAAGGGAATTAATGGCCAAACGTTCACCCCTAATTTGCCAGCATTAGTAGAAATTAACAAGTGTTATTGTTGTATAAGTATTTAAAATAGAAATTTATTTGTAAAATCATACATTTTTTTCACTTTTTAAATAATAGCCTAAGAAATAAATGTGTAAATTTACACATAAAATCAGGTATATCCATGATACAAAACCGATTTATCAATATGTGTAAAATGGTGTGTAAATTGACAAAATACACATGTTATATGTAAATTCCAAAATACACATTTAAATGTGTAATATAATAGACAGAATATTTTCGTACATAGCCATCTTTCATAACCATATACTTTAGAATGTTTAAATTGTAAATTATATGTTTTTCATTTACTGATGCTGGATATGTTTGTTCTTTTTTTACGACCACAGAAGAGTATACACACAATGTATTTCGACAATTTGCTTTAACTATAAAGACAAATCATTTTCTTATCATCGATATACCCATTTTTTACATGAAACAGGATGAACTGAAATTATATCCAACAAACACAGAACTTGTGGGCCGCTCACAGCTACGTTAACCGTGACCTTAAGTGTTTGATTGCGGCCAACTATCACTGGCCGTAACGGCTTTGTAAAAATTGATTCACACCCGCCACAATGAAACCGCATTGCAATTGGAAGTAAATACATGAAACTGTCCGCAAACATGCCACTAACTTCTTATTAAAAATGCTAGATACCCTCAATCATGCCATATTTATTCTTCTTTTGGCCACTAAAAATATTACATTTAGATTAAAAATTTAGACCAAAGATGGTCACAAAATTGCCTTTCAAGTGGCCAAAAGCTTGCCACTCTCACACCATAAAGATTATTTAAGCATAAATTCATAATCTGTTGCATAAAAAATACGTGTTTAAATGATAAATGATATATATGAAATATGTGATATATATATGACTGCTTAGAATGAAAAAGTAATATAATAATAAATGTTTTTAAAAAAATAATAAAAATTTACATATCTTGATTTTTTTCCCAAATTTCCAAAATACGATATTTGACATAGTGAATTTATTAATTTGTTTATTTATTCAACTATGCATTTAAGAATTTAGCAGCTATGCAGCTATTTTTAAATAGTTTCATTTCATATATATATTTTTTAAATATTAATTAAAAAAATAATTAATTCGCTATGTGAAGTATTTTATTTTGGATATTTCTGAAAAAAAAAATTCAAGATAATTAAATTTTCATTTATTTTTTAAGTGTATATATTAATTATTATTGCATGAGTTTTCCATGTGAAAACAGTTTATGATTTAAACTATTTTTCAGCAAGCATTTTTTTTATACAAGAAAATTTGAATTTATGCTTAAATAAATTGAAGATCTTCGAAAAAGATCAAGATGAGTAAATATATATATATTTTGAAAAATATACCTAAATGATTAGTAATATATTTTTTTCATGCAAAAATACCTAATCATTTAAATAAACTTCCAACAAATGATTTTTATAGTTTACATTTTGAATTTCTGCTTAAATAATTTATATACTTTTAATATTAAAATGTATTTTTGTTTCATTTTAGCTAATGTATACAGTTTCTGGTAAGCCTGCTTCGCATATTATATTTATTTAAAGTAAATCAGAATCTGAAACACAATGAATATTTTGCATTACTTAAATATTTAAAAATTTTACATTTAGATTTTTCTCTCACAACTTAAAAGACTACGTCATTCACGCGAAAACACCCGCTAGATAATATTAATCCGAAATAGGATAATTTTTAAAATATCTCGTTTGAGTTTCAATATTATGTAATACTTTTTAGGTAGATTTTGTATGAAACACTCCTATTCCGATGGCTCACATGTTGGAATTTCTGAAAAAAATTTGCAGAGTCTACACCGATCACGATTCCCAGACACCAAACTATCATTAGTAAAGAAGTTTATATATATGTATATATACCGGGTGTCCCAAAAATGACTGATGGATTTTAAAATTCAATAACTTGCAAACGGTGACAGCTATTTAAAAAAATTTTGCAGGAGGGTTATGTATAATGTCAGGCGTTTTTTTTTATCGCAATTTTTTATTTTAGTTCGCATCTTAAACAATAGGTGGGTCTGACGGCGATTGAAAGCTAGGTGATCAGTGCTGAGTGAAGCGTCGACCTATTCAAATAATAAATTGCTTATTTTCTGACTCAATTTTAAATCCATTTTTGCTCTCAAACGCTATCAATTCACAGGTTCCCTTATTTAGGAACTGTACATTATGCGTTATTAGCCAGGTTTTTGATAAAGGCGAAATATATTTTTAAAAATGCTGTGAAAGTGAGCAATATTTGAATAAAATTTCCCGATTCGATCAAGATTGAAGAATTTAGGATGCATTCAAATAAAAAATTGCTTTTTTATGACACATTTATAAATTCAGTTTTAATCTCAAATGCATTCAACTGACAGTTTATCTTATTTAGGAACTATATAATGTGCCTTATTGATCAATTTTTTCATAAAGTCAGAGTATATTTCAAAAAATGCTGTCAAATTGGCCATTTGTGACGGAAACCGCTTAAGATAAATCGGATAAAAACAGCCCTAACAGAAAAAGGAAATTAAATTTTCTTCAAAAGCGGCCAACTAAAGTTGTTTAACAGAGTTTATCTCTAATCATATTTTATTTTTTGTTGTCAAAATGAGTACGTAACTTCGAAATCTACTTCTGCTTGTATGCCAAACCGGTAGGGTTTTTTTTTTTTTTTTTTTTTTTTTTTTTTCATTGATTAGCTAAGACCTACATCTACAAACACAAGTTTTTTAGCCAAAAAAAAAATAATAACAAAAAAGATCTTTGCAGCGATTCCATTTCAGCTATCAGATGCAACAAAAGATATTTTAAAATATTGAAATGCGAACAAAATATTTAAATTGATTTCCCAGATAGGATTATGCATTAGCAATGCATGCAATATGTATGCATGCATTAGCAAGCAGATGTTTCAAGTGACTCATGTAACACCAAAAGTTAAACATTACACAACACTATGTTACTTTAATATTTTAAAATCTCTAAAAATTATTTGCAATGATTTGAAATTTAATCTCTATTTTAATAATATCTTTTAGGTATGGTTGTCTTTAACATTAAAAATAAACTTTACTTAAACTACTCAAGCTTTCGCAATATTTATTATTACATGCGTGCAATGGCAATGATTACTTCAAGAAGATGATAAAATTCTAAATCTCGAGAGGAAAATTATTGAAGTATCTCCATTATTTCATAATTTACCTAAAATTGTAATAATGAAAAATCGGTGGAATAAGCAATACATATTAAATAATATACTACTATTGCTAAAATTAAATACATAAATATTTTACACATTACAACACTTTAATATGAAATGATGTAAAAGAAATATCGGATTATAATCGCTTTAATATATCAACATTAGGTTGATCACAATATATATGGGAAAATTTAATTTAACCTCATTTTCTTGGAACCCCCTCCCCCCTAAAAGTTGCACAATAGTTAAAAACTGAGATGGCAAAGTTTTAGCTCAACTGATTAATATTAACCCGTGCCTCATCCAGGTTGAATTCTCGAAAATGCGATTTTTCGCAAAAAATTGTGGTTTTTCATTCATTAAGTGAAAAATACTCAATTGCTTGATCGCCACTACGAGTCACTAAAGTCCCCCAAAGGAAATTGTATAATTTATTTATGTAACGTTTTTATATTATATACAGGATGCCCACTCTCAACGGTGGCCAATGTTTAATTCCTGAACTCTTTATCATAGATATATAGTTCCAGTTACAAAAATGTTTTAAATGAGGTAAATAAGTATTTTTAATGCAATTTGGGTCAATAAAACTATTTATTAAAAAACTGAAAATTTTAAATATTTATAATGTTCCTCGTTCCGTTAAGTTATATTTGCAATTTTTTTTCTACATTGACAAGTAAGATAAAAATAGTCTCGTTATTCTACGATTAAATTTAACGGAGTTATGGCTGTTAGAAGTTCCAAATTTAATAGAAATATAATACCGTCAGGTATATATTTAAAAAAAAATGGTTGGGAGCAACATTAACATTTCAATAAAACTTAAAACAAATTCAATCATTCTGAAATATCAGTTTAAACTATACAGATTGTATTAAACATATCAGAAGAAAGAAAAATACAGAATTTTTGTCAATTAAAATGATGAAAACCAACAGCCTCAATTTTTTACAAAGTGGTATAAATTTTTAAATGCTGTTAGATTACACTAGTCAACAAAAGTCGGGGTGTGTCTTGTCTTTTAACATTTACTTACGTACTTTGTACCACTGAATCTGAAATTGACATTTATTTTTTTACCATCACGTAAAGATTTTTTGTAAATCGTAAATTTTTTAAAATTTAAAAATAGCAAAAAATTGATAATACAAAATACATGTGATTAGTGTGTTTTTTACATTTGATAACTGATTTTTATGTATTTTTTTACGCCGAATCCGAAAATGACCTTCATTTTCAACCATCTCGTCAAGGGTTTCGCAAATTGTAAATTTCAAACTTAAAAAGTTTAAATTTAAAATTGAACCTTCTCTCACACCTCATCGAAACCATCAAATGTTTAGCTGTAAAAATCCTACTATAAGGCAAAATACTGAATAAATTGTGGAATTAAATAAAATAAACTTTAAAAGGTGTTAACTGTTTTATAGTATCGCACTTTTGCTGTATTTTAACTTTGACATTTTTTATTTGAAAAAAAAATATTCTAATATAATGTTTAGAAATAAAGGTCATTTTCAGATTCAGTACTAAAAAGTACAGAAAAATCAATTATCAAATGTTAAAAAACCGAACCATCTCTTCTATTTTATAGTATCCGATTTTTATTATTTTTTGCCTTTGAAAATTTTCTATGATTCTGACATGATGGTTAAATATTAAGGTAATTTTCGGATTAAGTGCTAAAAAATATATAAAAATAAAAATAAACAACCACCGAAGTCTTGTGTTATCTAACTTAAAGCTTCTTAAATTTCTTGGAGGTAATATATCCGAAATACTTTTGTGTTATCGTGTAAAATAAGTATAAACGATAACCACTGAGAATCAAAATAATATTAGATTGTCATCGGATTTACAACTGTTTATAAAATTTCATCCCGATTTGATATTTTAAAGTGGTCTAAAATTCGAGTACAATTTTTAACTAGAAAAACACACATTTACATACATACGATCTTTGAAGTTAACTAAAAACGTATAAAATGATATAGTCTTTGTTTAGTGAAATCATACAAAAAAACAGTCTCAAAACCTAACAAAATAAAGCATGTATTAAAATGCAAATATTTTAGTCAATCTGAAGCTTAATAAAAGTTAACTCAATCGTAATCATTTTACGATTTTTTTTTCAAAGTGTAGATATATAAGAAATAAGTTCTTTGATTTTTTTAAGAACTTGGTATAAGACCCCTCAAACTATGGCCGAACTCATTTGTATTCATTGTAGAAAAGTGGAGTAAGTCGAGCAGTTTTAAATTTTCTTAACTCGGTCAATTTTAATGTTATATTAACGATGTCCTTTTTTTGGGGGGGGGGGGCTTATTTGTCATAGCAATAGGAAAGTTCTACTAAATATGATTTATGGACTTGGAAAGCCGCATAAAAATAAAAATTTGTAATTTTTAAGAATTTATTTTTACCAAAATTGCTTTAAAATATTTCCTTTCCTCATTTATAACTTTTTTCTAATAGTAACTATAAGTCTATGACTAACAGTTTAGCAATTAGCCGTTGGATAGCGTTGAGAGTGGACACCCTTTATAATATTTTTACATGTTATAATTTTTTTATTACGCTTATTGGAAATAGTACATTAAATTTCAAAAAACAAAATACTTTGCTTAAAATACTTTGACAAAATACTTTGCTTAACTTTGATAAGAAATCGAATGTTTAACGGCGTAAAATGTGTTTAAAAATTGATGTGTTTGAGCATTTATGATGGATAATAGCTCACATGTTGTTAAAATACGTGCAGTGGTAAATTGTGCCCTATAGATTGTTATTTTACACATGAAATGAAAAGTATTTACTTTTATTATTTATAAAAAGTTACAATACTTTTGTTAAAAATGATATAGTTAAAAATTAATATTAGTAGTATTATAAATACTATCAAAAGTCTTATAAGGACGGATTTATAAGTTAGTTTTAATAAACAACCCTTTCAAAATGGCATATGATTATTGTATAATTAGGATGAGCGAAGTGAATCCTCTACTAGGCCACTCAAATTACATTTTGTCATACACTTTACAAATAAACTATTCAATATCTTGACTTCAAATTAAACACTAAAAAAAATTATGATCTGTAAATTTGCAGAATATAATTTTTTTTACAGTAAAACGTTAAAAAAATATTATTTTAATTGATTCATTTTACATGCACGTCCAATACGGACTCATTTTAGCAAATAAATAAAAAATGAAACGCGTATATTTTCAGAAAAAAATATATAAATCATGGAGTAAGTAGTTATAGGTAGAATCATGATTAATTTAATAAATAAAACATGTTTTCATTATTCCGCAAAATCGTTTGCACAGATGACACTTAAACATTTTAAAAGAATTGTATTATGGATTTTTTTTTTTTGTAAAGTGACAACAAAAGAATTGTAAACAAATAAAATTAGTTGTTAAATTTGTTATATAAATGAAATATTAAAAGAACTGCGTGAAGTTGTTGTCCCGATTCAAACTCTTTATAAATGTACTAAAGCAAAGTTGGCCGATTCAGTAACGACAAATGGACTTTAACAGTTTCTTACTTTACCATTTGGATCTAAAATAATGTTACGTTTTTATTTGTGGACCGAAAAAGATTCAGTAAACGGGACTTTAGACTTTGTTGCACATATTAAAGAAAATCACAAGCCACCAAACCAGATATCGCGACTAATCATGGATAAATTTGAATACTACAGTAATTTAACTTATAAGAATTGGTGCGTACCAATTCCCCGAATAATTAAATTCTGGAAAATTGGAAGCATAAATTGCTCAAGGAAAGAATTTCTTCTACAGTCTGCTTTTGCTGTTACAATTCATAAATCCCATGGTTTAACATTAGATGAAGCAGTTGTAGATATTGAGGCTTATATAGACACCAGTTGGCTTAAAAACGTACGTAACGTTGTCGAGAGTGAAAATACTTCAAAATTAAGCATTCAATAGAAATTTTCCTTACGAAAAATTCTACAATATCAAAAATTCTCGTATGCTAACAAATATAAAGACGAAGAAATTAGAATAAAACGTTTTATAGTTAAATATTCATAGTATCAACGAGAAGAGATTTCAAATGTTTTTCCAGAAAATAGGATTTTGAAGAAGTAACTTTCTTCAAGCTCCCCTCAAATATATTATTCTAAAATAGCTATCAAGGATTATTTGATGTTAATTACAAACATTGGAAACATGCATATTTCAAACAACTTAAAAAAACACCAGTGGCTACTGGCAATAGTAAAAACATATTTAAAAGAGCTTTTAGTTGAAAATTTAAAAATATTTTGTAAAAGTTTTCTTCGAAAATATTTTATTATGCCAGTCTTACATCATAAATAAAAAATTAAAATGCACCAAAACATAAAATAACGTTTTTGTTTAATAAAGGTGCAAAAATTATATTAAAAAATGTTGTTATTTTCAAATATCTGTTTTGTAAAATAATGCTTCGCGAATCCAAACAAAGCATGGCTTTTGCTAGTATTTTTAAATTTATTTTCGGATTGTAAGGGACGAATTATTAAGATTCATATTTTCTTAATCTATAATTTCTGACATTATAGGTTTAAAGAAATTTCCATAAACCAAAAGAGTTGGTTTAAATTTTATATTAAACTTCAAGAATGTAGCTTTAAATTTAAACAACATTATTGTGCACATTATAATTTAAGATAGCATTACACAGATACTTAATCTTTTAAATAAGTAAAGGTGAACAATTACATGTATCTTAGATATACGACCAAATGGGATATTAAAGGAATGCTTTTATTCAATTATTTTAAATCAATGAAGAATGGAAATAAATCTGGTTAACATTCCGCCTAATCAGACATCAAAAGATTAATACCCTGAATACTAATCATTCAAATACCTGAAATTCTCTGTTGTTCCATGTAAAGGATTTTAATCATTTAGCCATTATTTGTGTAGTTATATAAATGCTAAAGTTTCACGTGTTGTTTCAAATAAAATTTTGATAAGGTCTGTTATGCACGTTTGTATCTTAATGATAATAATGTATAAAATTGCATAGTTTCCAAATGAAAATTGTGAGTAATATCTGAAATTCCCAACACATAAAAAGCAAAACATCCATGGAACTTATACTTAAAAAAAATGTTAGTTTGGTAATCTCGAATACTAGCTAAAGTGCCTCAATATGAAAATGATTACATAAGGGTGGGAAATTTAACAGTTTGAGACAGCTTTAAAAAAAATCGAAGCACTAAGATGTCTTGCGAGTCTATTATTATTGTCATTAAAATTTTTCTAACTTGTTTTAACCATTCAATCGAACTCGACGCAGAAATTCGCTCATCGCGAATTTCTAGAATGTATAGATAATGTATTTAAGTCTAACTATGGTAACATACCTTGAATTACACATTTATGTCTAAGAAAAGTCTAAGCATGCGCTCTGTGCATATGTCGCCAATTTCTCAAGAGGCACTCTAATACCAGCAATTTCATTTAAACAAAAATAGTGGCAAATTGATTGCGGTTTCTTAGATCAAACATATTATATATCATAAAATTTGTGTACTTTGTGTACTTTTTGAAGTTTTCTTACACCAACTAGTCTTTTTTACACTATATGGCCAAAAGTGACTGGCCATTTACGATGTTAGATGTTTTATCAAATATTTAGTAAAGTACATGAAGAATTATCCTGAAATCCCAGGTGCAAAAACAGCTACATGTCACATATATTTCTGTGAAGATTTTTCCTCGAAACCCCTTAGGAGACTTTCAACAAATTGAAAAATAACGAATATCTTTTGGATAACTCTGTCAAAACTAATGTAGCAAAAGCGTTCAAACTGTAGATTATGATTAAGTGGCTTATTGTAATAAACTGTGTTCATTTTTATGAGAATAGCAAGCATACTCATAGATAAATTAAGATTTATTTAAAAACAGTCCAATTTTTTGCAAGCTTTTTGCTCATAATTTACAGAGCACTTAATATTAAAAAAAAACTGTTCTTTTTAGAAAATAAAAGAAACAACAATGTAGACAGTATCTGTTGTCAGAATTAAAATATAAAAAAATATATAAAAATGAGCAGGTTTAATGGTTATCGTGTCACTGCACATGCGCGAATGCAATCAAAATATAATTTACCTAATATTTTAGCTAAATGTATAGAGCAACTTTTGTCAAAGTCTCAAAAACATTATTTAAAAGTTCTTAAAATTATCGTCGATAGAATAAGCTACAAATCCGTTATTTCCAAAATGAAGCAAAAAGCTTGTAACGGTCGGGTGCTCGTGCTGGGAGTTAAATGCAGACATACTCAGGAATTAAAATAAAAACTCAGTTTATTAAAAACGATAAGGGCTCAAGGGGAGTGGAGCAAGTCTGTACTTTTAACAACTAAGAACACTACTAAAAGATTAAACTCATACTCACAGCTCCGGAACTAGCTCAATCGGGGCACCTCTGGTTACTTCTCAACTATCTCCCAGCTAAGCTGCTAGATAAAATCTAATTAGACAGCCCGTGGCTGTAGATATCCTTTATTAACGTCGAGATAACACAATTACTATTAAATTTCTTACCACCGGCCAACTTCTCTAGTCGATTTCTCAAACTCCTTATCAATTCACTGGAGACTCGATACTACTTGATACTACTCTCTCTGGATCAACCAACGCCACTACACTGCAAATTCCCAGCACACATTGAGAACACATGTGGAGCACTTTGATTGAAAAAAAGTGTTCCAGTCACCTTAATGTGTACTGAAATGTGTTCCGGATGTGTTCCACTATAAAGAAAGTGTGCCGACAGTGTCCTGAAAGTGTTCCGAAAGTGATCTGCTTAGAATATTTGTTAAATCTAAACTTGGGAACACATTTAAGAGCAGATTGGGAACACATATGGGCACACTTGTGAAATCATGGCTTTCTGTGTTACAATGATGACGACCATAAGGAGTGTTGATCGCAATCAATGTGGATCTCAAGATCAATTTGGTAAGTTAATTTTTTTTTTTAATTTACTTATTTTTTGCATGCATGCATATAGTGATTATTACTTTTGAGGCTTTCATAAATTCATAAAAACCTCGAGAACAAGAATAATAGGTGCACTGTGTGTGCGTGGGGGGGGGGGGGTGTAACATTAACATGGAAAGGAATTTTGTGGTTAATTAATTCAATTTCATATTCAATTCCACTTTCAAATACTGATCGTAATGACGTACAGTGGTGTCAGGAATTGGGGAACTTAGGAGGAAAGAGTTGTCATGTAATTCCCCCTCCCCCTTTCACAGGGCCGTACAGAGAGACCACGTGTCCTGGTAGCAATCCAAATGCAAGCCCTCTTTCCTCTCACATCATAAATATAAATTTGCTAAGTCGAAATTTAATAAGTAAAATTACCGTCTTAGACAGGTTGTTTCCGTCTTAGGAGGTATAAATGCATAATATCCTTTTTGGTTTTCCGTATGAATAAGAATTCTGTTTTAGACAGGTAAATTTAAAAAACAGTAACTTCTGACTTTTTAATTTTATTATTTGTTAGATATTTAAACTAAAAAATAATTAACTTAAAAAAGTACGATTACACTGTTTTGCTACTTTATTTTTAAACAAGGACCGAAGCCAGGTGCTCTAGTAGAGATGGTAACAGGTGATCAGGGGCGTGCGAAGAGGAAAATACGCCCAGGGAAAAGGCTGAATTTGACGCCCCCCCCTCCGGAACTTTTTCTTGTAACAGGCAAAAAATAACGTTGTGAGCATAAATTTTTGCGCCCCGTATATTTCCGCGCCCGGGGCAACGGCCCCTTCTCCCCCCCCTTTCGCACGGCGCTGCAGGTAATTTGTACCATCTGTCAGAGTTGATTTCAGGAAAACTTCCGAGGGGGGGGGGGCGATCCTCCCCCCCAGAACAATGAGATGTCTCCCCGGAAGATTTGTGATTTTGTGTTTTCAAAGGCAAAAAATGCACGCCCACCCCCGTAACTCTACAATGTCCCCCTCCTCCCGAGCAACAGAAATCCTTCTTGGTAAAAGTGTCTAAATTTAACATTGTCGTCTACCCCCCCCCCCCCCCATTTTCTACGGACTGCTCCCCAACTCCTTCAGGTTTGGATTTTTTAGTGAATAATTGAAAAATGAATATAAGTGAGATGAAAAGATAAGTGTTATATATTTTGAGCTTCTCCCCCCTCTAGACTACATGTCCAACTTGCTAAAGTTCTTGGCACAGAGCATATAACTGTGTGGCTCTTGACATCAGGAGATTTTTCAAGTTAGTTGGAACATTTTATTACAATGAAACGTGTCTTTCCCTCAAATGCAAATGTTCCCTTAACTTAAGAGCCCATGTATACTTATAATTGGAATAAATATTGATAGCCCTTTGCTGTTTTTTCATTACATATTTTGCAATTAAAAAAATCCTTAAAGTTTTTTTTGTGTGTGTGTGAGTGGGGGGGGGAGATGGGAGGGGGATGCGGAATTTTCTTTTTCATTTTGTTTCAAATGACAGCAGAAGCATAGCCTCACCCCTTGAGCAGATGATGGATGCAACCGTCCTTCTCCTCTCCTTAGTTACTAATGATAAACTCAGTACTTACATTATTATTAATATTATTATTATTTTAAAATATTGAATCTAAATTGTATTACTGTATTGTCCTAATTCTTATTTGGCCTAAAATGCGGTCGGTATCTTGACACAGTACATTCTAAATTAAATAATTAAGAAATATGAATAATAATAAATTATAAAACTTCTAACTTGCAAAGAATGATAATTTTTTCCGAAGTACTGTAGTGGAAAGTTTTTATCAAGTTGGTGTGGCAACATCGACGCGACGCGCGGGAAATGGAAGCTGAGCTGTTTGTTTATGTTTACATTCCGACTCGGCGTCTCTGTGCAATTCGCAATTTTTATATATTTATATTAATATAAAGGTTACTCGACTTGTTTCTTTGAAAACAAGATTTTCTGTGGTACGTATTCTATTGCATCTATTGCATTTTGTTTGTCGAATTAATCAATATTCAGCCTAATTTATTTTACATAGGCACGTGATCTACATTTTATTGTGACATCTGAGTTTTGACAATAAAGGCAGGTATTCAGATATCCCATAAGGAACACACTGTTTTAAGATTCTTTAAATCCGAGTGAAATCTAAAATTCGATATTCAGATGGCATCCATATTGCTTAAAAAAAAAAAAAAAAAAAAAACGTTCGGTGTAAAAAACGTTATGTTTGCATATCTATATCTGTATTGTATGTTAATCTGTAATCTTCCGTTTTTATATTAATCAAAATGATTTTAGTAACAGTATTACAGTAAACTCTCTCAAATATATAGGTACATCTTCAAACCAGCAGTTATGTATAGTGTAAATGTTTTGTTTGCATTTTTTTTAAGAGTAGGGTCACCCGGGGTAAAATGGATATAAAAATCAGCTTTTTTATTTTTAATGTTTCATTGTAGAAATGTTGTGAAATAAATTCATGTTTTTGTTCAATATTTTTGACATTGTGTATCTTAGGTCTAAATTAAACATAATTTGTGGTTCCCTTTTTTTTAAATTTTTGTGTAAAACACTATACCTATTTTACCCCGGTGTATACTCATTTTACCCCATGGTTCGGGGTAAAATGGGTATATGCTGGTTAAATTTGAATAATAAATTAAATATACTTAAATACACAATAATTAATGTGTAAACCATTTAAGAGTTTTGTACTTTCATCTTCTGAATCATGTGTAAACTTGGAAGGTGAAGGGAAGGGGCTTCAAAAACTCCCCACTTCAATTTGCTTATATTTTTTTCTTGATGTATAAAAACACTGTTATGAAACTAATGTAAATAAGATGAGAGTACTGACAAATCCTATCCTCCACCACATCAGTTTACACACATGCTGTGAATCGTGTTTCTCTTTAAAGGTATTTTTTTTTATTATTATTTAATGCAATTCAAAAGCAGATAGATATCAGTATGAATATCTGTAGGGAAAAATGAGAAATTAAATTACACTGGAAAATCAATGTTTAATCAAAAGCAATTCATGCAGATAGGTATAACATAATAAAAATTTACATGCAAAGTGTATACTGGCAAGGACTATTGCAGCTTGGTTGAGATAGCTTTCTGACAATTTGGATGCGTTCACATCAGCAACATCGTCTTTCTCTGGAAAGAAATAAAATAATCCAGCAGATGACTTTGTTGCAAACTTCACAGTATTTTCACCTTCATCAGGGATATCAATAATGAGACCTGTGAATTCTTGAACAGACTTCTTTACATTAAATTTTACAGGGACTCAATCGCCAATCATTGGATTCATTGCAGTGAAAACCTTTGGCTTAACTTCTATTTTATGGGTTGCTTCGATTCTTTTAACTGTTTGTACTTTTTTTTTGTGTGTGTTCCTAGTGCAAAGACTTGTAGCCACCTGCTCTGTAGTTAAAACTTCTCCTATCTTTGCTTGTACTCTCTTGCGTTTTTCTCTGAGTTTTTTTATAGCCTCGCCAGTACTAGAAAATGTGTTTTAATTTAATTTCACGATATTTTTCTTACCTTGTGTTCCTGTACATTTAATCAATTTGCATGTATTTTAATGTCACCCGAAATAGCCTAATTTATAATATAAATGATAAATTAATGATATAAGTAATAGCCTAATTTCATATAACAAAGCATAATATCAATTTAAAACATAGGATCAATAACAATTTGCCTTCAAAGGTCTTTCAACTTTGATCAATCTTCATACATTCATATCTTGACCTATACCCATTTTACCCCATATGACAAAAAACGCTATAAAATTTTTGTGAGTAAATAAATTTACTTAATTTTACAGTTTTCAGTTAGAAGAATCCTTCTTCTGTAAATATCAAACAGTTTATTCCTAAAATTCTTCCAGTATATTTTTCTGGAAAGAAGTTTTTCAACCACTAAAAACACTTTGTTCTATCTTCTGTAAAACAAAATGGTTGCCAAGCCTATTATATGTGTCGCCAGTTTGTTTTTATAAGGTTTAAGTATTGCCAGATATGTAAGCACTTTGTTCATAATTTAAATTTTTTTTACAAATTTGTCTGGTAAAATAATAAAATAAATAAAATATACCCATTTTACCCTGGGTGACCCTATAATTTGAATGTAATTAAATATTAAAAAATATAATGATTGCTTAAAATGAGTAAAATACTAATTTAAGACCTAATTGATAATTAAATTAAATAATAAAAAATTAGCTCTAAAATGAAGCCCTATCAAGCTGTTTCATACTTTGAAATTTTTGGGTTATTGTCAACTAGTGTGTTTTCTTTTCCTGTCATTTTTTTATTTGAAATATTTGGAATTATCCATATTAGGGGGGTGTGCATATATAACTATTATCATTTTAGGGGGAAGGGGGGGGGTCTGGCACTGGCAGACGATATCTCTAGGGGGAGACAGAGTTTGTTTATTGTTATCAATATCATTTTTGATCCAACCAAAATTTTCTCTTTTTTATTTGTAACATACATGGTCTTTGGTTCAAAATAGTATGTTTTTTTTGCCTATTTTTATGAAAAAGCAAAACCGTTATTGAAATTACGAAATTATTATAAAGTTGAATAATTCTAAACATGGAATTCCCCAATGTTTTACATTCCTATTCTTTGTATGTGTATGCATTCATAATTGCTTTCGACAATGCAAAATTAGTATATTTGAGATGAAACTTATGTTTACTAATAGGTAAAAGAGAAAGAATGTTGTTCGCTTGTTTTGTTGATAAAAATTTCTATCTACACCCCCTCCTGTCCCTCCCCATTCATGAGCGGTAAGTGAAAGAAGACACTATTACTGTTAAATAGATTATGTTACAAAAAGCTATTATAAAATTCCTTTAAAAAGTAACTATTTATTTTAAGTGTTATTTCATACATAAACTGATTTATATCTTATATATAAAGTTGTATTTTATTAACTTCCCTTCTTTTGAATCAATAAAACATTAAAAGAAAATATTTTATATGTCACTCTAAACAAATTTAGTAAATTTTAAAAGTGAAAAAAGAAAATTTAGACATTGATAACGATATTACTATGGGGAGTGGGGTCGAAAGATGATAACATTTGATATCGGAAGGGTGGAGGGAGTCCAGATTTTCCAAAAAGTTGATAATATGTATGAACAAACCCTAAGAAGAATTATGAAATCAGAAAAAAAAATTAAATTATTACATATCAAAACTGAAACTAATACAAACAAATAAGAAAAAGCATGCGTCAAGCATATATTATGAAACACTTCCTGAAATGTTGAACAAAGCATCGTTTTTTAGATAAATAAGGTGTTAATGTCCATAGCCAAATATGGGTTTTGATACTTTTGAACAGACCTGTATTTGATCTGCCGGTTGATATATATATATATATATATATATATACTGTATACTGCGGAAGTTTAGTTTAGCAAGAAAACGCCTAACAAGTTGAAATTTCTCGGTATTTATGTATTAACGCCACCACAGTTACAGGTTTGGCGATTTTTAATCTACACTTAAATTTTTTTGACAAATCATAAAATAAAACACTTTATATAAAATTAAAGCACTTTCAAAATTCAAAACACTATATTTAAAAACAAAGTAACATATCAGATTTCGGTGGAAAATGGGCCGATATAGAGTCACTCCTGCTGCGGTAGCGTTAATAAGTAAGTACCAATTTCTCTACTACCAGCTCTAGTACCAGCTATTTATACTAATGTATGGAAAAATATTTCAATACTTTTGTTAAGCCATGTAATAGTGTTCATTCTAGGCTATTTTTGAAAGGGTGCAACACCCTGCCCTTTTTCAAATTTGCAAAATGCACCGCTGGTTTTACCCAGAGATTTTTAATAAATATTTTATTCTGTATTATTTTTAAATTTGTGTGCCCAAAAATGTTACAATTTTTTTCATTTCTTTAGGAAAAAGAACATCAAACTATTCAATAATGGTTTAATTTAATTGTATTTTTAATTTTTATGTCATAAAATCAATCAAAATTAATATTACTTGACTTATCTTCAGTGTTCTCACTGTCGCTCGCCATTGTGCCAAATTGCTACTAAATTCTTCATTTGGCAAGCAAACAAGCGATTTGATTCGTCAAATTGCAAGTGCTCAACTTTTGCCTTTTCTTTTCTTTTTTTTTTTTTCTTTGTGTGTGTGTTTTTGCCTTGTGTTTTGAAGAGTATAATTTTGAAACTGCATTTGAAGTATGGACTTCTTAGAAAAGCCGAATTCTAGAAAAATAAAAGTTCATTTGAATATGACATTTTGATTTTTCAGATTCATTGTGTATGATATCATAAAATTCTGAATTAACTTAGGAATTTTTATTTCATAACATTTTAATGAGTTAAATCAGTTTTAGATTTTATTTTTCTTGATTACGCAAGATATTTAGAACAGAAATGTATAATATAGACGCACGCGGTGCGCAGAAAACTTTATGAAGTTTGCAGAAAATTTTAAGAAAGAAACAATTTTTATTTATTTACTTACTTATTTTTTTTAGTACCAAAAAATAAAATTATTCCCTCAATTTTATCAACAAATTATTTACTGTTAACGCGAATGTCTTCAAAAAAAGCATGAAATTTAATAAAGAATCGCGTAAAAACATGCATTTCACCAAAGAATTGCGTAAAAAAAACCTCCATTTCAACAAAGAATCGTGTAAAAAAAATCCAACATTTTGACAAAATACCGCATGAAAAACGTGAATTTTGTCCAAAGGCTGAGTAAAAAATGTGAATTTTGTCCAATGACCGCGTTAAAAACATAAATTCCATGCATGAATCGCATAAAAAAATACAAATTTTGTGCATGAATCGCATTAAAAAATACAAATTTTGTGCATGAATCGCTTAAATGATCGCATGAATCGTGTTAAAAAGGCAATAATTACGTTCAGAAATTGTATGAAAAGTGCAAATTACATCTATGAATCATGTAGTAAAACGCGAATTATTTTCAGAAATCATTCAAAAAACGCGAATTTTGTTGGCAGAAAGCTGAAATGCAAATTACGTCTATAAATCGCATAAAAATAGCAAATTGTGTTCATAAATCGCATAATAAATGTGAATTGCATTCATGAATCGCATAAAAAACACGAATTACGTTCATGAATTGCTCAAAAAACGCAAATTACGTCCATGAATCGCGTAAAAACATGAATTATGTCCATGAATCATCATTTCATCAAAAAATCAAGAAAAAATCCAAAAATTTCATCAAAAAATTGAAAAAAAGCAAAAAAAAGTAAATTTTGTTAAAAGATCGTGAAAAAAAAGGCAAATATTGTTGAAAGATTGCAAAAAAGCAGACAATTTTAGAAAATCACAAAAAACAGCTGATTTTGTTAAAAAGTCACAAAAACCAGATTTTGCCAAAAAAAAAATCTGAAAAAAACGTTAAATTTCATGAAAAGATCACAAAAAATGGGAAATTTCGTTAAAATATCACAAAAAAGGCAAATTTCGCCAATTTTGTTGCGTTTAAACACAAAAAAAACGCAAATTTTGAAAAAAAAAAAAAGAGCACATAGTTTGTAACTGGTTTGGGGGCCCCAAAGCACTGAAACTTAAGGGGCGTCAAATTTATACTACAAACATCATTTTTAGGCTGTCGCAAGAAAAAGTTACGAGAGGGGAAGGGGCCTCAAATTCTAATTATTCCCCAAGTGCAATTTTCTTTTCGCACGCCCCTGATTGTGAAGCAAGAAAATCCGCTTTAAGAGCAATAAAGGCACAATTTTGAAGCAGGAAAATCAGCTTTTATAACAGAAAAATTCCCTTCTCACATAAATTTTTTTTTGTGCCCCTTTGACGAAATTTACATTTCTTTCCGGTCTTTTGCGAAATCTGTCTTTTTTTTGAGGGGGGGGGGGATATTTTGATAAATTTTGCATTTTTTCGTGAATGTTTGGCAAAAGTTGTCGTTTTTTGCAAATCTTTTGACAATTTTCCATTTTATTGCGATTTTTGGACGAAATTTACCGGTTTTTTGCAAATCTTCAGATGAAATCTGTCATTTTTATCATGATGTCTGATGAGAGTTGCCATTTTTCATGATTTTTGGCAAAATTTGCCGTTTTTTGCAAATTGTTTGACAAATTTTCATTTTATTGCGATTTTTGGACGAAATTTATCGTTTATTCACTATTTTTTGAGGAAATCTGCCTTTTTTTGGAGATTTTGTGATGAAATTAAGCATTTTTTCGCGAATCTTGTTGGAAATTAGATATTATTTTGATTTTTTTAATGAAATTTGTCGGTTTTTCACGATTTTTTTACGAAATTACTCGTTTTGTAGGACACTTAAGAGCTGTTTTTTTGCCTAATTTATGCACAATACTGCATATTTTGTCAAAAGATCAGGAGAAATATGCCAATTTTGTTAAAAGATCTGGAAAATATGCAAATTTTGTCAAAAGATTGCAAAAGAAAAAATAGAATTTTGCCAAAAAGCGAGCAAAGAAGACATATTTTGTAAACAGATTGCAGAAAATATGCAGATTTTGTCGAATGATTGGAGAAAAGTCACAATTTTGCTTAAATACTGGGAAAAAATATGGGAATTTTGTTGAAACATCATGAACAAAATGCGAATTTTGTCCAAAGATTACGAATATTGTGCAAATTTTGTCCAAAGATTACAAATATTGTGCAAATTTTGTCCAAAGATCACGGATAGTAAGCGAATTTTGTCAAAAAATCACGGAAAGTATGTGAATTTTGTTGAAAGATCGCAGAAAAATGCAGATTTTCTCAAAAAGGGATGTGAAAAAAACACGAATTTTGTGAAAGGATCATGGATAAATGCAAATTTCATTGAAAAGATTGTCGAAAAAAGTGCAATTATCGCCAGATGGTCACAAAAAATGCAAATTTTGTTAAAACGCTGCAAAAAAAAATGCAAATTTTGTTAGTGGTCCATGAGGCCATGAAAGTTCAACTTTTTCTTTGCTGAGCCTGTAGCATGTCTGCAGCAAAGAAAAAAAAGGTGAATTTCACCAAAAGATCTCAGAAAAATGCAAATTTTATGAAAGAATTGCAGGAAAATGCAATTTTCATCAAAGAAATGCTAATAAAATGCAAATTTTATCACAGAGTTGTGAAAAGACGCAAATTTTATCAAAGGATCATGAAAAATTGTGAATTTCATCAATGGATTTTGAATTAAAAAAAATGCATATTTTTTCAAATAATTATGGAAAAAATGTCAATTTTTGACTAAAGATTGAGGAAATGCTAATTTCGTCAAATATTTGTGAAAAGCAAGAATTTTTGCCTTTGCAGAAAACATGCAAAATCAAAGACGATTGCAAAAATTCATGATCTTTTGGCGCCTGATCAGCAAATTTCATGATTTTTACACACTTAAGGACAAAATTTGCGATTTTTTTTCCGTGCTCAATCAACACAATTCACTTTTTTTTTTCCCCGGGCAATAAGTCAAGAAAACATTTGATTTTTCTGCAGCTGGTGAATTTGAAATTTTTTTCATGCATCATCAACAAAACTGACAATTTTTTCTTGCCCAGTCAATGAAATGTGTAGCTTTTCTCGCTTCAACAAAATTTGCAACTTTTTAGAAGTCGATCAGTAAAAATTCATGATTTTACAGTGGCCAATCGACAAAATTTGCCCTCTTTCTGTTTTTAATTGACGAAATACATGTTTTTCTGTGCCCAATCAACAAAATTTGTGATTTTTAACGAACTCTGACAAAATATATATTTTTTTACACAACAAAATGAAATTTGTGACTTTTTTTCCTTGATAAACTGACAGAACTCATGATTGTTTTGTTGCCGATCAATGATATTTTAAAATTTTTTCGAGCATTATGAATAAATTTGCAATTTTTCCATGTGTTATCAACAAAATTTGAGATTTTTTTTTTTTTTTTTTTTTTTTTGTTCTTGATTACAAAATTTGTTATTTTTTTCATGTAAGATCAATGAAATTTGCTTTTTTTTTTTTGTGATAAACCAAGAAAACATGTGATTCCACAAGCAATAAATTTTATTTGCATTTTTTTCATTTATCATCAACAAAACTGATGATTTTTTCTTGCCCGATCAGTAGAATATGCAATTTTTTGCGTATAACCGACAAATTCATGTCTAATCGACAAATGAACTATTTTCCACACTTAATCAATGAAGTTCACAATTTTTCTGTGCTCAATCAGTGACATTTGCAATTCTTAAGTGATTGACAAAATTTCATATTTCCCCACGATACATTGACAAAATTTATGATTTTTTTCTACAATCTATGCATAAAAATTGCAATTTTTTCCAATTGTAAATTGACGAAATTCACAGGCCGCAGGTTTTGGTTTTGCATCCCTAATATTAGATATATTTTACGTCTAATGTGGTGCAATAATGAAGTTTAGTTAAATTGTGGCTTAATTATTGACTTTTGAATTTTTAGTACCATATATTTTTCACTGAGTAAATGTTTTTCAACCTATTTTCCTACTCAAATTTGCTAATTTCTGTCACTCTTAAGCCTTGTCATACCTTTTTTTTAAACTCTCTGTATCTGTCAGATTTTTGTAAAAGAAAAATTGTATGTATCCTTTCTGATTTTTTTTTAATGATTTTAGGATTTTCTCTTACCTATGGTAGATATATGTGGTGCCTACCCCAGACCGAAGAAAAACTGGTGAAAAAACACAGCATCATTTACGATTAAGGTATAGCTAATTTATTGTTTATTAATTTAAGTTTATGCATACATAAACTTGTGCTTAAATGTATTTTAAGAAAATGCTGCACATTTACTGTCTCTGTTATGAAAATCCTGCTCATAGGCATGTATTTAAAAGTGTATGTGGCTCCAATTACTTTTTTTTTTACGGGGAACAAATGGCAGCAATTCCCCGATGGTAAAATTTCCTGCGGAAAATTTCAAGCTATGTTACCAACTAATAAATTGCAATACAGTCAAGTCTCTCTATATCAAAACTCCATACATCGAATTTCTCTATATAATGAATTTTTAGTAGGAACAGTCCCCTTTTTGCATGATTACATTAAAAACAGTCTCTATATAGCGAAATATCTATTTCCATATAACAATTTTTTTTATAAATTGGTCTTAATTTATTCAGTTTTAAAAAAGCTTCAAAATTATATGGAATCCATTTTCCATCACTTATTTTTGATTTATCATTCAGTGCTGTTTTTTTTTTTTTTTTAAATATTACTTCTCTCCTTGTTCTTTAAATCCAACGAGTTAATCCCACCTCCCACACACCTTTCAACATCCTTCTCAAAACAGAATCAATTGGATTGTTACACACAGGGTTCTCGCTGTCGCTCGCCATTGCGCCAAATTGCGACTAAATTCTTCATTTGGCGAGTAAACAAGCGATTAGATTCGCCAAATTGCTAGTGTTCAATTTTTGCTTTTTCTTACTTTTCTTTTTTGTTTTCATACATATGCATATATACATATTTTTAATAGATTTGTAGCAGATAGTTGAAACTAGATTAATAACAGTCGGTGTCGCAGTTATAAAAATTTAGGTTATTTTAGAACATACGGACATAAGGGGGGGGGGTGTTCATTAAAAGGTTAAAGATAATTTTTTAGTGCTACACAGCGAATCTATTTTGCTAATACTTTTTTCATTTGGCGAATGTTTTTTATTTTTAATTAGCCAAATTACTAACGTCGGTCAAATGTCAGCGAGAACACTGGTTACACATATAAAAGAGGAATCAATGAGAGGCCTTCAAATGGAGGAAAATGTGAACTACAATTTTTCATTCCTTGCTAAAATTTGAGCATTTTTTTTAAAGAGTGTTACAATTTTAAAATCAAAACAACAAAAAATTACAGATTTCTTCCTCTGAAATTAATGTAAGTCTTTCTCATTTGATTTTCATTAAGCTTTCAAATAAATGTCTATTCTTTTTTTTCTTTCTTTCTTTTTTTTTTTTTTTTTTTTTTTTTTTTTGAAACTGCTTAAATAATTAAGAAATGTTAGATTTACTTTTAAACATTTCAAATTCTTAATTAAATAGATCAAAAATAATTTTTGTTCAAAATTTACACATTAAATATGATTTTTAACATCATTCTCTATACTAGGGATGCACCAAATATTCGGTATCTATTCGGTATTCGGCCATGTTACCGAATATTCGGTTAGGCCGAATATCAAACTATTCGGTTAAGCCAAATATGAAACTATTCAGCCTGCCGAATATTCGGTTTGGCCGAATATCAAACTATTCGGCCAAATCCAATACTTAATAAAGCCTTTTAAAGAACATTTTTTAAAACTTTTCACAATTTCTACTTTTAACTGTCAATTTATAAATATATTTGAAATAATATGAAAGAAAATTATATTTAAATAAAATAGAATGTTTTTACATTATTTATTTGCTGTTTGTAAAATGTAACTTAAGAAAATTAATTATGAGAAGGATTAAAATGGTGATTTATTAGGATTCTCCTTAAGAATAAATGATGCAAGTGCAGATGCAAGTTCCTAGATTTTATTTAGTAAAAAGTCTGTTTCTTGCTTTTCCCAAATAAAAGTCTTTAAACAAGAAAGAAAAACTTTTGAGATTAGTAATAGCTATCAAGGCAGACAATTTGTGTTCATGAAACCATAATCATAATCAACTTATTGAGTCATAAGTACATTGTATTTCATCTCACTCTAGGTCAAACTTGTGTTTTCGTTTGTTGCATTAACAATAAATAAGATACCAAAACTGTATTTTCAACTCGCATGCTTTGATTTCTGTAAAATATGATATGATATGTTAAGAAGGATGGAAAATGCCGCCATTTATAAGATAAGAACTATGATCTAGACATTCCTTTTTTCAGAATTAAATTGAAAGTACTTATACTTTATACTGAAAAAAATCTGTCTAGAGTTATTTAAAAAGAACAATTATGAGACGCTACAGTTTTTCTTCAACCATTTTTTGATTATTTCTCTTTGATTTTAAAATGTTTGTTTCAATTTGTTGAAGAAATCATGAAATTTAAAATTTTATTAATTAAAAAAGTCTCATAATTGTGCTTCTTAAATAAATAAAGGCAGAATTTTTTCAATACTAAATGCTCTTATAAAAAGCTCTTGTTTATCAAAATATAAGTTTCTCTTATTAAATATTATGTAAAATTGTTTTAAAAAGTAACATTTTAATACCTTTAAACTTTGAAATATAAAAAGTATTTGGAAAGCCGAATATTCGGTATTCGGCTGAATAGTTACTATTCGGATGGCCGAATATTCGGTATTCAGCTTAACAATTACTATTCGCCTTGCCGAATATTCGGTATTTGGTTCAGCTGTCGGCCGAATATTCGGCATTCGGCCAAAATCACTATTCGGTGCATCCTTACTCTATACATCAAATTTCTCTATATGACCAATTTTTTACAGGAACGATGGTTTTCATTATATAGAGACTCGACTGTTATTATATTTATGTATATCTCCACTCTGAAAAAACAGTTCAAAATAAACATTTATTGCAATAATCTGTTCAATCACAATCAAAAAAGGCTTTTTATATGTTAGTATCTTTATAGTACCTTTTATTATTATTATGTTTTCAAAGATTTTTACACATATAACTTGGTCTTAGATTGATTTATGCTCTTAAATTGAGAGCAAGAATACAAAACAGAGAGTTTGAGATTAAAAAATCTAGAAAGTGTGAATTTTACATTTTTCTGTTGAATTTAATGGCCCATAATTGTTTTGAACTTGGAACAAAAGCAAAAATGCAATTAAAAAAGGAAAAACTTAAACCATCTGTGCTGCATGAAATGACCACTCTTTTAGCCTAAGATGTCTCAAAATGTAATTGCTGCTCTTTTTCAAAACAAATGACCAGTTTTCATTTAACTAATGCATACAAAAGGTGTCTCACAATTTTAAATGCAATATTCACCCTTTAACTGAATCACTTTCTAGAGCAGAATTTTATTCAACAAAATTATGGATTCTAAGTAAGCCAAAAATTTTTTATATTAACTTTGATTTTGATTTATAAAAATGGCTAATTGGCTTAACCAGTGATTCATATAAGAGTCAATATTATATTAATGAATGTTGCATTATAATATATACTACCAGAGTGAGTCATAATTATCGAAACAATATGCTATCTTGTTAAATATTGTCCCTTTGTACAATGCTTCCAATTGCAAAGTTTCATTTAAAAAAATGTGAAAATTTTCATAAGATAAGTTGCATTACCATGGAGGGTCTTTTTAACAAAATACAAAGATTAAATTTTTATATGCACCCCCCCCCCTCCCCCAGGATAAAAATTCCAATTAGGAAAACTTCCCTTATTCAGGCCCGAATTATATACAAAAAATTGCATCTGCATATCTGCAAAACTCATAAGTGTTATACCCATTTAAATAATTCATCAGGTTTTAAGGGACACAAATTGAAATAGTACTCACAATTCAAGAAACAATGTTACTTTAACAGTTCTAGGAATTTTTCAAAGGCAACACTATTCCATATGAAGGGTACATTTATTTTCAAACATGGAACACACTTCTAAAAAAAGGGCACACTTGTACCTTGTTCCACCAAAATATTTTGAACTGCTTTGTTTAGAATCCCCTAAAATTTGTGATATTTTCCCAGAATCAATTAAATTGCCACAAAGTACATGGGAAAAGTTAAAAAGGGTCATTGGACGCACCGGAAATGTTTAAAAGAACCATCAGACCCATAAAAGAAATTAAAAGGGCCACCAGGTGTTGCGCCTTGATAAAACTACTTCAAATAATAATGTGATCTGCTGTGAGATTATCAGAGCTCAATACTGTTGGACACAGGATGTTGTTAGACATGGTTAAGTTTTGGAATAATATTACAGTTTATATTTTTCAAACACTTACATTTTTTAGCGATCCACATTAAATATTGTATTTGGACTTATCTTTTTTTGGTTATATCACTGCAGATGATGATTAATATATCTTACACCTCTTTCTAAAATGCTTTAGTGTTGACTCTATGAAAAAAGGGCTGCCGGGCAGGAATTTTACAAAAAGGGGACATTATTCTGTAAAAAGGATACACTTGTACCTTACCCAAAATATTTTGAACTGGTTTGTTTAGAATACTCTAGAATTTGCAATATTTCCCCATGATCAATTCAATTGCCACAGAGCATATTGGAAGTTTTAAAAAAGACCACCAGGTGCATCAAAAGGATTTAAAAGAGCCACTAGGCACATAAAAGAAATACAAAAGTCTGTCAGGTGTTACACCCTGCTAAAGTAGTTTAAAGTCGACACTATGCTTATTATATTTAAATAAAATTCAAAATTGTCATTAGCTAATTTTTTTTTTTTTTCAATATACATTATGTATCTGATTTTTTTTTTTTTTCTTTAGAAGGATGACAAATTTCAGACAAAAACTGAAGGATGTGCCAGCCTCTCGATCGCCAAGTGCAATAGTATGCATTAAAGACATGCTAATCTTCTATGCCACTGTCCTGTATTTGTTAGCAATTGTTAAGTGAAACTTCAGCAAGTGTAATGGAGTTATGAATTGTACTGTTATAGATGAATTACAATTTGAAACTAAATTATCCTGTGCAATATATGTGCAAGCAATTGGAGCATTAGGAGTCTTTGTATTGGACCAGCACAGTTATAAACTTTGAAAAAAGTCATAATTGTTTAAGCCCTTTTAAAATGTAATTGAGAGATTTTAAAGATAATAAAAGTTTTGAACAAATTTGAATAATGGGCTAAAGTTTAAATTTCCATTGTTGTTATTTTTATACATAAGTAATAATCATGTGTGCAAGATCTTCGGTCTCAGCTGACTGATTTCAGTCTTGAAGAGATTTTTGACTAATAGTAAATTTTGCTTTATCTGCAAAAATAACAATAATTTTACTCTAAATACCTTTTAACCTGTTTCTTTTATTATAAGAAATAATTTTAAACCTAGAAATCATCTTGGCCATTTACATCAAGCGATTTCTAATACTCAGAAAGGTTTTTACTCTTGGCTTGGATGGGCTTTTTGCATCCATGGTAATAAAAAAAATATTCAATATTTTTATTAAATTTCTGTGAAAACTTTTTTCTGTGATGTTATTTTATTTTTTATGCTACATATCTTTATTTTTTTACTTAATTTTTTACATTTTAATCATGAAGTATGATCACTAGGGAGATTTATGATTCCATCTGGGGTTTTGGAAAATCATAGTTAAAAAAAAAATATAATGGATCTAACAAAAAGATTTGTATAACTGTAACATAAATGAATTCCTTCAGATTTCAATTGTGGTGCTTGTTGGTAAATAGCAGATCTTGTATGATTAAGTAAATGCTTATAATTCGACTTATGAATGAATATTCATATGTATTAGGCAAAAAAAAAAAAAAAAAAAAAAAAATCTAATGGACCAAAAATTAAACAAAGCATCATGGTGAATTAAATGAAAGCATATCAGAAGAATAAGAATAATTTTTGTTGCTTGTTACTATCAGCATTAAGAATAAATTTATTTTGTTTTGATTTTGGGTTTACATTTGTTTACCACAAATTAAACAGCTATTCAAATTTTACAATTTTTTAAATACAGTAAACTCAAAGGCAACTTGAATTCAGTTAACTAAATGATCTGCTTATATTCAATTCTCCAAGTCCTGAAGCTTTTTTAAGCTAATGACTGTGAACATTTTTACTGTTTTTGTGGGGGGGGAGGGGGGCATAATTTTTTCCCTCTTTGATCTATGAGTTTACTGTGTATCATGCATTTTTCAATAATTTTTTTATTATTCTAATATTTGTAATCTAAGTTTTCTCTTTTAAAAGAATAAATCTTGATCTTGATATACAAGCTTGCATTATTCAGCTATGTGTTAGCGACATATATCCACCATGTTTTAAAGTTGTCACCAGCTAAGCTAGAAGTAGCAACAAGATATGCAAATCTTTTGGGTGTACATTTGTTCCTTAAAAAATATGTTATATAGTTGGCCTTGTTAAATCCGCATTATTTGCAATTATCTATCATCTGCACTTTATTTTCAGATTTAAACAAATGAAAATTGCTCTATGAAGTTTGTAAGAAAAAAATAACAAATTATCGAATCCATATTTAGTAAATTTTCAAAGAAATGTTTAGTTATTTAAGAATTCTAATGCAGTTCATCTATTTAAAAGAACAGATTTTATATTGAAGCTCATGATCGCAAACCAATAAATAGATTGTACTAAATGGCATAGCAGATTAAACAATCAATAAAAACATTTTTTTACTATATTTTTTACATTATTAATTTTCTATAAATTATTAATTTCGACAATATTGTTAATTTTAATGTTTCATTTGTATGCTATATTTTCCTGCGGTATTTTTAACTTATATTAATTATTATATTGTGTATAAATTTGCTGTAAATTGTTAAATTGTTTTCACATTGCAGTTTAAATTTTTATAATAATAATCAGATTCAAACAAAAAAATTGTAAACAAAACTATGATCTAAAATCCACCAATTTTTCAGCCTCAATGTTGGCCGATTTGACAGAGACAATACAATATATACTTATACTTTTTAACTGCATACTGACATCAGGCTTTTCCTGTTTAATCTCAAATTAGTTGTCTGAGCATTTAAAATATTTTATTATATTGGAGAATAACAGGAATGCATACAACATTTTGTCCTTTTAAAAGAGGTGCCCACATCAATAAACAAATTGTCTGAAATGGTTAATGTGTAAATATTTTTGGTCATAAAAAAACTTCATTGAAAATATATGTGCACCTGCAGACAGTGGCGTAGCTAAGGGGGGGCAAGGGGGGCGTCTGCCCCGGGCGCCGAGGCCTAGGGGCGCCAAATTGAGACAAATTGTTATATATCTATATTGGGGTGGGGGCGCAAAATTTCTTGCTGGCCCCGGGCGCCATAGGATAGGCCAAAATATAGCTACGCCACTGCCTGCAGAAACTATGTGTAAAAGAAAATTTTTTTAAATATATTCTGAGAAATGTGCTTGAATGTGTACTAGAAAAAGATCAGTTTTCCACAAGCATTCTAAAAAGTGTTCCATAAGCATTATAAAAACTGTTCCATATGTGTTCTAAAAAGTGTTCCAGAAAATGCGCTGAAAAGTGTTCCAAAAAAGGTGACAAAACGTATTCCAAAAAGTGTTCTCAAATGTGTTCTAGAAAGTGCGCTGGAAAGAAATAAGCGTTCCATATGTGTTCTAAAAATGTGTTCCAAAAAGTGCGCTGAAAAGTGTTCTAAAAAAGGAGACAAATACGTGTTCCGAAAAGCATTCTCAAATGTGTTCCTTAAGTGTTCTGAGAAGTATTCTAAAAACTGTTCCAAAAAGTGCGCTAAAAAGTGTTCCAAAAAAGGAGACAAAATAAGTGTTCTAAAAAGTGTTCTGAAAAGTGTTTTAAGATTTGCAGTGTAGACACAATCTGCTAGGCACCAGCGGGCAATCGCCGCTAGAGAGACACTTCGCTAGGTAATATCACTAGACACACTCTCTGCTGGCTGTCGCCAGAGACACACTACACACACTCAAACTCCAAGCTTTTATATGCTGCAAACTGAGATACTTCAAATTTACATATTACTACTAACCGCGAGCCTAACTGTAGAATCCGAAAGAGACACACATGCTCTAGAAAGTTAAAGTAAAAGAGAGGATAGACGTCGCTTTCACGCTTACACATGTTAAATTATTGACGTCACGGTCTCAGAAATACTAGAGTGCCTTTATGCAAAGGTCACTCCCTCACAAGCTGAGGGACTGTATCCATATATTAATTGAGGGATATAGGCCCAGGGGGGTGTGCCCTCCGTGGGGGTCTTTCTAAGGGAACCTAACCCGTATTTAAGCAAGTTTCGAAGAAAATCACGAAAACTCCGAACGGTTAGGCCGACTGCTGCGATTGGGTACGAACCCAGCACCTGCCGTCTACCAGTTGAGAGGTCAGAAACTCTCGGCCACTGGTGGGATGGAAATACATAGTTGCCAACTTTCAACTAATCTTCCGTAATACCTGAATTATCCAGGTTAACGTCATTTCAAACCAGAAAATATATTTCATGAGTCTTTATTTATTTAATTTCAAGATTGTTAGTGGAACATACTTAATTTCATTTCTTTGAAAATTTTTTGGTTCGAAACTCATTAAACTAGGGTCAAATTAACGTACGTATTACGGATAATCTATGTCAGGTTGGCACCTATGGAAATACCGCTCGATCTCATACTTTCTAAATAACAGTATCTGTCACTGTCATGCAAATATAAACAAATATCAATTCTTGGATGCAACCAGTTTGAGTTTGAACACAATCTTAAGGTTGCTCTAAAATTAAAAGAAATTATTTTCTGACATATTTCTCAATTCATTTTTGCTCGTAAACACATTAAATTAGAAAGTGTTCTAATTCAGAACTTAATCGAATGACTCTTTCATTTCATGGTAAACGCATATGATTTTACAGAACATACAGTAAAAGCTGGAGTTTTGAACCAAATTCTCGATATAGCCGTGTGAGAAAGAAGAAAAAATTGTTGTCACGTAACAAGAATGACTTATAATTCTAAGTAATTTATTTATCTGAAAATGGAAAACGCTATTTAATTAAATATCTTTTCAATATGCCTGTTAATTTCATTCCCTTAAGCATAAAAATGAATCAGACAATGAGTCATAACATTTTGTGTTATCAGCAGGGAATTTGTGAAGTATCTTAAGTGCAACTTAAGATAATAAGTTTCTTTACACCCCCTCCCCCCTCCTTTTTAAGATGCATGTTTTTCCAATTAGAATTAGAATTCTCAGTTTTGAATCCATGAGGAAATTAAATGTTCTTCATATTCTTACAATTAATTTTTGTAAGCATGTGCATACGAAAAACACTGTTTAAAGAAGAGTTAAAAGAAAACACTGGTAAAAGAAAAACATTTTTAACTGTTGATGGAAGCTATAGTCTTATTTACTGCTATTAATTTTTAAAAGTTCCCTTTTTTCTGCTAGAATTGAAATATGAAAAACTGTGGCAGACTTGCGTATTATGAAATATGGCAGAATGTAGAGTAAATTGGCGTTTAAACTACCACAATCACCTATGGTGCAAAGCTGAGAAACCTGGAATTGAAAAATTAACAAATGAGAATGAATCTATAGAATATTATTTCGATACCATTTACAATCTCTGCAATCATTGTAATTCACTAAATTACAGTACTGTAGAGACAAAAGAACCTTTGGATTCCTGTTGTCATATCGGTTTCGTTTTTCTACTACTGCAGTGAATTAACTAAAATAGTTGGTGCATAATAATACAAAGTTTACATTCGATGAATTTTAGCACAATTATTCAATCGGGCGAATAATTTATAGAAGTTGTACTTTTCCAACTGCGAGCAATGTCCGGGCCAAAAATCGAACTTAGTACCTCTTGGCTGAAGCTGCCGGTGTTCCACCAACTGAGCTATGCCGGGCGAATCTGGAAGATTAACTCATATAACTCAAATTTTGTCCAATACATTAGAAAATACAATACCGTAACAGCATTTATATCGGTTCCTGAAATCGAGAAATACATTACGGATAGGAATCCATACTTCCTTAAAGTACGTTATATTCACCGATTTCATCTGATTCAAGGTTCGTTTTGAAAAATAGGACCAGCGTAGCGGTAGTTATATATACATGATTAAAATATATAAGTTTATAAGATACTTGTAATTTAAACTATTCTGCAAATTAAAATGTCGACAAAATACATTTTAAATTAATAAACTATTTTAACATGTCTTTCAAGATTAACTCTGAATAAAAAATTTTACATCTTAGCTTTAAATATTTTTAGCATTAGAATTCTTTGAAATAAAAATCTCAGAACGAAAATATATATAGTGATTAAAAATACTTTATAAAATATTTAACATTACACTGATAAGAATTTTGTTACTAGAAAATTATTTTACTTTCCAAATTAAATATTTCTGAATCTTTAAACATCGAAATTAATTTTGACTTAATTTATCAATTTATGTCTTGTAGGATAAAATTTCTTATTTGTTCTGATTTTAATTTAGCCCAATAAAATCCTGCATGTATTCTAACTGAAAATGTTTAAAGAAAAATGAATTTTACGTCATGAAAATTAGTGTGGCGTGACAAAATTAAATTAAAGATTTCTCGTAATAGTATTAATTAATTCACAAAGAATGAAATTTTATGAGGAAATTAATTCCTTTTGCTTTCATACTAATTTAGAAAAATCCACATCGATTACTTTTTTAAAATCTTCTTTAATTTGTTATTCTTCGAAACAAAATATGTTCCATTTTCTAGTAAATTTACTTTAATAAAAGAGAGACTTGCACCAATTAGTAATAAACTTAAAAACAGAGATTGTAAATTGAATAAATAATTTTTGAACTTCTTTTCTTCTAAATTATCATAAAGCTACAGCATAACAATCTGCATTTTTCTAATTTAAAAATTAATTATTATAAAATTTCAAAAATAATCGTAATTATACGTTTTAGTCTTGATTGGGCATTTTAATTAGGTGTACATAATCTAATTTTACTTTTACTTAAAGGCTTAGAAAAGTAACTTTTTCGTGTTCCTAAAAGTTGTAGGGAGTTATAATAGATGTTTCTCAATATAAAAGGAAAATTTGTTGCTGTGTTTTACATTTTATAAAGAATTAAAATTTCATAAACTCTATTATGAGGTTCTTCACTTTAAATATTTTTAATTACAAAACTTAAATACTGAAAAGAAAATTTAACATAGATTAATAGTTAATTTTTCGAATAATTAAAATTAAACATAGGAAATTAAATTTATCATATCTGTATCTTGATTAAAAAGTTTTCAGTTTGAAAAATAAACTATTACATGAAAAAAATGGAATAATTTTAACCATCAAACTAACCAGGGTCGTACTGGCCCACCGGGCAACGAGGCAAATGCCCGGTGCGCCCCCTCGTCACTTTTTTTTTTTTTTTTTTTTTTAATGGGAGTATTTTAAGTTATGCATTCTGAAAGGCATAAAATTTTTCAAATATTTTCATTTGGCAAGTTAAAGGTAATGATGACATATTTAACATATTCTATCAAACATTTATTGCCATAGGTGGCTGCGCTGTAGTTTTATATTTATTCTGCTTTTTTGTAGAAATACAAAGGATGGGAAAAAGAGGTGTAATGCCAATTCAAGCGAAAAGATTTTCATTTTAATTGGTCACATTGTCAGAGGCGCTCTTGTTCAGATTTTTCAGCGCCTTTTTAAAAATAACTAATATTGTGTTTTTGTAATCATGCTTTTTTCAGCACCTTTTAAAAAATAATATCGTGTTTTTGGAAGTGTGGCGCCCTTGGTCAGATTTTTTTTTTCAGCGCCTCTACAAAAATAATTTTTAAAAAACTAATATCGGTTTTTGTAATCATGGCGCCCATGATCAGGTTTTTTCCAGTGTTTCTGTAAAAATAGCTTTGAAAAAACTAATATCGAGTTTTTATAATCATAGCGCTCTTGGTCAATTTTCTTTCAGTCTCTACGTCAAAGAAGCAACTTTAAAAAAACTAATATCGTCTTTTTGCAATCATGAGCTCCTTATCAGATTTTTTTTTCAGCGCCTTTGTAAGAATAAATTTAAAAATAATATTGTGTTTTTGTAATCATGGTGCCTTTCTTCAGTTTTTTTTCAGCACTTCTTGTAAGAATAACTTTTAAAAAACTAATATCGTGTTTTGGGAAACATGGCACCCTTAGTCAGATTTTTTTTCAACACCTGTATAAAAAATTCTAAATAAAACTATTATCATGTTTTGTAATCATGGCGCCCTTGTTTAGATCTTTTCCAGCGCTCTTTAAAACTAACTTTCAAAAAACTAATATCATGTTCTTGGAATCGTTACGCCCCAGGTCAGACTTTTTTCGGCGCTTCTACAAAAATAACTTTTAAAAAACTAATATCGGTTTTTATAATTATGACGCCCTTGGTCAGCTTTCTTCAGCGCCTCTTGTAGAAATAACTTTTAAAAACTAATATCGTATTTTGGGAAATATGGCGCCCTTAGTCAGATTTTTTTTTCAACACCTCTGTAAAAAACCCTGAAAATAACTAATATCATTTTAATGTAGTCATGGCGCCTTTTTTAGATCTTTTTCGGCGCCTCTTTAAATATAACGTTCAAAAAACTAATACCGTGTTTTTGGAATCGTGGCGCCAAATAAGTTTTACAAAATACACAAAAATAAGTTTTAAAAAACTAATATCGGATTTTGTAATTATGGGCCCTTGGTCAGTTTTTTTCAGCGCCTCTTGTAACAACATCTTTCAAAAAACTAATATCGTGTTTTGGGAAACACGGCGCCCTTGGTCTGACTTTATCAACACCTCTGTAAAAAAAAAAAAAAAAAAAAAAAAAAAAAAAGATATGTTTTTGTAATCTTGGCGCCCTTGGTTAGATCTTTTTCGGGCCTTTTTAAATATAACTTTCAAAAAAATAATAATAATAATAATAATAATACGTTTTTTGGAATCGTGGCGCACTTGGACAGATTTTTTTCGGCGCCTCTACAAAAATAACTTTTAAAAAACTAATTTCGGTTTTTGTAATTACTGCGCCCTTGTTAGATTTTTTTCAGCGCCTCTTGTAAAGATAACTTTCAAAAAATTAATATCGTGTTTTTGGAAACATGGTGCCCTTGGTTTGATTTTATCAACACCGCTGTAAAATAATAATAATAATAATAATAACTTATGTTTTTGTAATCATGGCGCCCTTGTTTAGATCTTTTTCGGCGCCTCTTTAAATATAACTTTCAAAAAACTAATATCGTGTTTTTGGTATCGTGGCGCCCTTGAACAGATTTTTTTCGGCGCTACTTTTAAAAAACTAATATCGGTTTTTATAATTATCTTGGCCCTTGGTCAACTTTTTTCTGCACCAGTTGTAAAAATAACTTTTAAAAACTAATATCGTATTTTGGGAAACATGGCGCCCTTAGTCAGATTTTTTTCTCTGTAAAAAAACCTGTTTACACCTCTGTAAAGAAAACCTAAAAAAAAACTAATATCATTTTAATGTAATCAGGGCGCCCTTGTTTAGATCTTTTTGGCGCCTCTTTAATTATAACTTTAAAAAAACTAATACCGTGTTTTTGGAATCGTGGCGCCCCAGGACAGATATTTTCGGCGCCTGTACAAAAATAACTTTTAAAAAACTAATATCAATTTTTGTAATTATGGCGCCCTTCATCAGCTTTTTTCAGCACCTCTTGTAAAAATAACTTTCAAAATATTAATACCGTGTGTTTGTTATCATGGCGCCCATGGTCAGATTTTTTTTCAGTGTTTCTTTAAAAATAACTTTCAAGAAACAAATATCATGTTTTTATAATCACAACGCCCTTGGTCGGATTTTTTTTCCGTGTAATTCAATAATTTTTAGCATAAAAAAATGCCAATATCTAATAAGTTTTTTTTATATTGGACCTGATCTGCTTAACCTCTTTAAACTTCAAACACCACCGCAAGTTACAAAATGAAAAATACACATGTAATTAATATAAATATATAAACTCCTGAAAATCAACGTCGTTAAGAAAAGCGCAGATGTGTTTGTATTCAGTTTTCAAAGCTGTTAGTCAATAACGTGGGAGTTCCCAAGAAGACAAATTGTCATTTCAGGGGAGTTTCAAGTTAACTAGATACGAGCTTTGCAGGTACCCAGTGTGACTGTAATAATTAATACCGGGTGTGATATTTTTTATTGATTATACCGTATTCTGAGATTTCTGGATCTCTATATCTTTCTGGAGAAAATAGAAGCAAATCTATTGCTTGGCACAGCCTTTGTAAATATAATTTTGCTCATTTGAAATACTATCAAAACACATTATGTCCGAGGGAAAAAAGTAGCGAAATCAGTCATCTATTATCCACTCCACAGAAACTAGAAATATATGTGTTTCTAATTTTCAACCGATCCAGTTACAAAGAACAATTCCGCCTTTACATTATTTGCCTGTGTCCTGAGTTATTTAGATATTTAGTTGTAATCTTAAATATTTTTCTTTTAATAAGCTCGTCCTTCGTACTTTTTTGAAATAGTGTACAGTACTCTAAAAATTTCATCACCAATGATGTTGCATGCACTTTGAATAGCAAGAGCTATGATTTGCCCATGGAAAAACAATATACGTAAGATTACTTATTATTACTTTTTTATTATTAATAATTGTACCACTTTCACAAGAGTATTAATATATATATATGTATATATAAACTATTTAAAAAGCAGGATTTAAATCAAGACTTCTATATGATATCATTTTATTGTTAAAAAAAATCTTTTTTCTTTTTAATAATTTAGATAAATCGACATTATTCTTGCCCCGAACAAAAATAACTTTTCTCAAATTTTTACACCATACTTAGTATTTGTATTTTTGAGAATGCATTATATGAAATATTATTGAGTTGAATTAAATGATATTTTGCACTTTTGAGTTTGATACAAATAATTTTTTTATTGTTTTATTTTAATATTTATTTTAATCTTATTTTAATATTTATTTGGAAACAATTGTATGGTGATTGTTATTCAGATATTCGGGATATTGTTTGAATTTCCTAAGTAACACACAATTAAAATCAAATTTTACTTCTTATTAGTTAAATAATTTTTAATAAATATTAATCCATTAATATTCATAATATTTTAAAGTCAGCTGTAGGAGATGAGTGCAAGAGGATATTATTGACCAGAAAATTTTCAACGAAAGATTTTATTTCTTGAGATTTGTACTGCGAAAAAAAAAAATCTATTCAGAGCACTTCTAAAACAAAGTAATTTTCCTTTTTAAAAATTTAATTGTTTAACAAAAAAAAAAAAAAAACTTTTTAAGTCCCATTATTATTTTGTCAATTTTTTGTAAGATAAAGAAATTTTTTTTTCTAATTTGAAATTAATTTATATGTTATATGTTAAAAAAACTTTTTAAAAATAATTCTTGTAAAATAGATGCCATTCTTGCCATGATTTGGAATATTTTTATACCAAAATTAGTATTTGTATCCTAGAGATTGTATTATATAAAATATTATTGAATTGTAAAAAATAATGTTTTGAACTTTGAGTTTTGAGTCAATGAAATTATTTTAATTCGTTTTATTTTATTTTATTTATTATTATTATTTTTTTTTACTTGGAAATATTTGTGTAGAGACTGAATTTAGATATTCGGGATTAAGGTTGAATTAAATAAGTAAATGTAACATATATAGTCATATATAATCAAATTTTAATTCTTATGAATTAAAAAAATTTCAGTAAATATTAATCCATTTCATATTCATAATATTCCATATTTCTTGTGATTTTCACTGTGAAAAAATTTCTATAAGACGCTTTTAATACACAATATTTTCTTTTTTTAAATTTTAATTTTTTACAAAAAAAGAAAAAAAAATTGTTATTTTATTAATCAATTTCATAATAGGGAAAAATGTTTTTATATGTATATATATATAGTCTAAATTTAATTTGAAACTAATTTACGTATTATTGAAGAAAAGAAGAAAAAACAAAGACCCCTCTTAAAAAAATAAATAAGTCACGTAAAAAAACTTAATTCCTATTACAGTTTGCAAATTTTTTACATCATAATTAGTACTTGTATACTAGAGATTGTATTATATAAAATATTATTGAATTGTATAAAAATTTTTGACTTTTGTGTTTTGAGCCAATGAAATTGTTTTAATTATTTTTATTTTTATTTTTTATTTCGAAATAATTTTATGGATGCTTTTATTCAGATATTCGAGATAAAGTTTGAATTATATAAGTAAATGTAATATATAGTTAAAAGCAAATTTTACTTCTTATTAGTTAAATAATGTTCAATAAATATTAATCCATTCCATATTAATAGTATTTCATATTTCTTGAGATTCGTACTGTACTTTTTAGGGCATCACAGATACATTTATTTAATATGAAATTCTTCTTCACATATACTAACTGATGTAATACGGTTGAAGGGAATTAACACGGTGCTTAAATTTTGCAAATGTTTTTACAGTGATGCCGCTTGACTTGAAAAATCCTGGGTCCCTGGGACTCAGAACTTCTAAAATTTTGGATTCCTTTTTTTTCCCTTTTTTACAAAAGCGGGTCCCCACTACTAATAAGTCATGTTTTTCGATGCAAAACTTGTTCACTTGCAAAAGAAAAATGAAATGTAATAATTATTTTAATAATAATAAATAATTAATTAAAACCAATATTAAGTTTTTAAAATTATTAAGAGAAATTTTCTTTATTTTTTAAAAAATAAATGTGCAAAATGTATATTTAATTATAAAATAATGCTTATTTGTGTGTAGACGATAACAAGAGTCACTATTGTTAGCATTTCTTTTGAAAAGGGGCAAGACAAATTTATTGAAGAAAACATTTTTTCTATTAATGGAAAAAAAAAAAAAAACTTGAGTAAAGAAGGGGTATTTTTCATTTAATGAATGGGTGCTTTCAGGAGTTAAATTTGCTCAGAAACACTTGGAGCAGTGAAAAACGGATTATGAACCAGGAAAATCCGTTTTTGAAGCAGCAAAAAAAAAAAAAACAATTTTGAAGCAAGAAAATTAGTTTTTGGAACACGAAAATTCACTCCCGGCATTAACTTCCTTTTTTTCCATGCTCTTATGACGAAATTTGTGTTTTTTCACGATCTTTTGACGAAAGTTACTGTTTTTTCGAGATTTTTTGACGAAATTTGCATTTTTTCGTGAATTTTTTGACAAAATTTCCGTTTTATCGCGATTTTTAGACGAAATTTGTCATTTCTTCGGATTCTTTAGAGGAAATCTGCCAGTTTTTCGAGATTTTGTGACCAAATTTTCGTCTTTCTCTAATTTTTTGACAAAATCTGCGGTCTTTTCGCTAATTATTTGACAATTTGCCGTTTTTTCGCGTATTTTTGACAAAATTTGACGTTTTTCGCGATTTTTTTTTTAAAATGAAATTTGACGTTTAATCATGATTTTTTGCCAAAAATTGGCGCTTTACGTGAATTCTTTGACAAAATTTGCCTTTTTTCGCGATTTTAGATAAAATTTGTCGTTTTTTTCACGATCTTTTGAGGAAATCTGCCGTTTTTTCGAGATTTTTTGACGAAATTAGAGATTTTTTCGCGAATCTTTTGACGAAATTTGCCAGAAAATAATCGTTATTTCGCGATTTTTTTAACGAAAGTCGCCTTTTTTGCGACCTTTTGACAAAATTAGGACGTGTAAGAGTTATTTTTCTGCGTCCCGTCGCCGATTTTTTGCGTATTTTATGCGCTATAGCGCGTCCGCGGCATCCCTGTCGAAAATAGAGGTATATATTTTTTAAAAAGTGCAGTGGAAACAAACCCTCTAAATTTGCTTGTCTTATATAAAGTTTATTTTTTAAAGTGCAATGTTTTGCGGAGAACTATTTTCGTGTATATTACATTTCTATAATTATATAATATTCTTTTGGCTGACATATATACTTAAGGTATAAAGTTTTTACAACAATGTACTCGAATATTTTGTAATGTAGCATGTGTGAGTATGCATATATATACAGTCGAGTCTCTCCATACATCGAATTTCTCTATATAACGAATTTTTAGTAGGAACGGTCCCCTTTTCGCAATATTACATTAAAAACAGTCTCTATATAACGAAATATCTATCTCCATATAACGAATTTTTTTCATAAATTGGTCTTAATTTATTCAGTTTTAAAAAACTTCGAAATCATATGGAATCAATTTTCCATCACTTATTTTTGATTTATCGTTCAATGCTGAGTTTTTTTTTTTAATATAAATATTACTTCTCTCCTTGTTCTTTAAATCCAACGAGTTCATCCCACCTCCCACACACCTTTCAACATCCTTCTCAAAACAGAGTCAATAGGATTGTTACACATATAAGAGAGGGATCAGTGAGAGGCACATAAGAGAGGCCTTCAAATGGAGGAAAATGTTAACTATAATTTTTCATTCCTTGCTAAAATTTGAGAATTTTTTAAGAGCGTAACATTTTTAAAATCAAAACAACAAAAGATTACATATTTCTTCCTCTGAAATTAATGCAAGTCTTCCTTATTTGATTTTCATTAAGCTTTCAAATAAATGTCTATTCTCTTTTTTGAAACTGCTTAAATAATTAACAAATAAAATGTTAGGTTAATATATACTTTTAAACATTTCAAATTCTTAATTAAAAAGATGAAAAATAGTATTTGTTCAAAATTTACACATTAAATACGATTTTTAACATCATTCTCTATACATCGAATTTCTCTATATAACGAATTTTTTATTGGAACGATGGATTTCGTTACATAGAGACTCGACTGTATATATATATATATATATATAAGGATTTACGCCCTTTTGCAAATCGGCGCCCTTGTTACCCATTTTCCCACCGCCCTCTCTGTTATGCCAGTACGACCCTGAAACTAACTAAAGCGGATACTCTAACGAAAAAGGGAAACTTCTTTAAACTTTCGGAAACAATCTGGCGTACTAAGGATTTTTAATTTAATTAAACAGGAATCCTTCTAAAACCAATTAAGGCAGAAATTTTCTCGGGAAAAAGTGAAGGAAAACATTTACGTTTATGTTCCTCACTGTCCATTATTTTGGAAGCAATTAATCCTAGTCAGTACAAGGAGTTGGCATGTCGTTTTGAACATAAGCATCAGAACAAAAGAAAATGAGTAAAAAAGAAGTTTAACTGAATATCAATTTTCTTTGTATCAGGACGCTAGATAAAATAGCTATAATATGGTTAGAAAAATGGGTCAATTCCAAGAAGCTTTGTTTATACACCCAGTGAATGAATGATGTCATTAATCTATGCTCTTCGCGCTATGGCATATTCACTCTTAAAATAAGATAATAGAAAACACATTAATATTCACCAGTGGGTGATAAGCACAAATTGTATTTATAAAAACTCACATTTTAAGGAATTTTGCTGGAAAATTTTCAAAGTTGTTTTAAAGAACTCCTTAAGATTCCTTATGTGAAATGTATCACTCGTTTCTGAAATAATCTGACTTTTAAATAGATAGTTGCAAGACAGTAAGTATCATTTATTAAGATTATAAATGGGTTATAATTTTAAGAAAGATTTTTAAAAATGCAACAAAAATCTGGACGATGTAAAATCATCAGTAAAATTTACGAAGAAAATATTTTAAATGTCATTTTAATAAATAAAAACGATCTACATATAAAAACTTAACTTAAATCCTAATATTTCACTGATCACGACATAATTTTTTATGCATTTCAAAGTTCATCATGCCTACAAGTGTAATATCAAAATTACTATTAGCTTTGTCTGAAGTGTAAGTAGTATATAAGTTATGGATGAATTAACGAAATGATCTTTATGATAGACATAACTTGAACAATAATTGATATATTGGCAAAAATGTCTAAACATTTTGTTTTGCGTGGTACATTGTAAAATCCCAGACATAACTTACTTATATTGCGTATCAAGAAGTACTCAAAAATATTAACTTATAACTAATACTACGCTTTAAGTGATCCATAAAAAAGCATTTTACCCTTTTCATTAGCGTTGGAAACCACAGAGTTCAAAACATTTCCTTCATTTCTTATTATTAGTTCTGTGCATGTTTCCCAAACAAAACTAAAATGATTGATTTTTGTTTCACACTTTGACTTTATTTATATATAGATGAAAGGCATTCTTTAAAACGAAATTATATAATATAGCATAAATGATCTTTTCCTCATAAAAGAATTTTTGTTAACATTTGAATTTTCAAAGTTCCTCAAAAAAGTGTGGGCAAGAAAGGTTATTTTTATTAGTCCGAAATTTAAACAGGGTTCTTACAGATACCGTCATTTTCCAGGTCAAATATCAGTATTTTTTACAAAAAAGTAAATCTAGTTTAAACGTGGAGAATTGCACTTTATTTAAGGATAGATTTATTTTGAAAAAAATACGAGTACTGGAGAATTTCTACGTCTAGAAATTCGAGAACCCGTACGAACCCTCTTAAATACTACAGATTAAATATTTTGAGGATTTGTAAATTATATACTTATTAAAAGGCCATTTTTTACGAGTGCTTATATTAATTTAATAATTAGATAATAAAGTAGATTTAATAATAAGATAGTCTAATAAAAAGATAGATAATTTAAGTGGTTTAAAAGTTTTGGATCCATATTTGTGAATATAAATTAAGAGCCTATTGAAGTATTCATTTGTAGAAAAGTGCTTTTTCCTGTCATCTATGGTGTTATTTTGTCTTTGCAAAAATTATGAATGTGTATTTGTATTCTTACTTTAACTTTTTATCTGAATATGATACAATAAAAAGTTTTAAGAACCATGCTGCGAAGGTGGTGACATTCACATACTCATTTTTAAGGATTTTTCCACATCCTCCCTTCTTTAAAATTATGTCTTTTTATAAATTCTAAATTTTAATTATCAATCTGTATTTGGAGTCCATTTATTTTACAACGGTCTTTTCCTTTCATAAAATTATATTTGTTTCCTTTTAATTCCCTGACAGCAGCTCAATGCGTTAAAATAACTATAAGATATCTTTTCCTGCCTTGCAACTTTTTTCATTTTCATTCACATACTTATTTTTTTTACTATGCATGTTATCCAGACATCGTACGTATATCTTTCTTTTCTGTAATGTAAGGTAAGTTGAGGTAACTGGATATACGAGATAACTGGGAACTAGACTATTTTATAATTTAAAAAAAAATCTGATAACTTTTAAGTTTTAGTTTTTTTTCAACATTGCACCCTGTCTCTACTTCTTAACCCATTAAGAACGAGCCTCTTTTACAGTTTTTTCCACAATGTAATTTTGTATTATTTAGTCGTTCAAAATTTGAAATTAGATAATGTGAAAAAATCGAAACTATAATACCGGTATTGAGATTAAAAAGTTTTGTTGGCTTTACATGACACGTTTTCTTGCCAACCGGCATTAACAAGTTAAAACAATCCATGTCAACACAGTCATACCTCTGTCATTACTGTCATAAGCTACTGAAAATTCAGGCTTCCTTTTTGACAAACAATCTGAATGTCATAGAATTTCTTCGATTTTTTATTAAAATACGGTAATTATTTTTATTAAGCAATCACTTTTTCTAAATATTAGGTATATTAGTACATTAATATTACTAGGTATCTATATATATTTACTTCATGTTTCTAATTTAATTCTTGCGTTACTGTTTCCCCCTACATTGTTCAATAATGGGGTAATTGAGACATGTATCAGGAGCAACACACAGTAAAAAAAGGGTCGATCTACTAAAAAAACTTTAGTGATCCTTGTAATTACTAAAAAATTTTTAGTAATCTTAGTCGGTTACAAGAAAATCTGTAAGAATTACTAGAAAAAAGTTAGCAACGAAGAGAGTTAACCCTCTCATGCATACTGGCCTCATTTGAGGATGGATAAATATTACCCTATAAAATATTAGAGTTACGAATTTTTTTCAGCATTCATTCATGGGGACCTTATTTATGGACAGATATTACCTTGCATGCAGCACAATAGATAGCAACAAAATACCGATGGTTGTAATTCACACGAATGTCGCAATAAAATCAAAGTATTGAAGTATAGTGATATTGCACAGAATTTGCTACAAATAGACTAAGAAATATTTACAATATAGTCAAGGTAAGTTTTTTTATATACAATTTATCATCATATAACATGTAATGATAGAAATTTTTTACAATATTTCAATTAGGGTTTTATTTAAAGTATAAAACATATCTGTCCTCATATGAGGACAGTTTGCACTAAAGTAAACAAAACACATTTTTGTTTACTACCTTTATTTGTTTTTAAAATACATTTTATAAATAATACAATGATTACTGATGACAATACAGATAAATATATAAAAATTCGACTGATTTTGACAAAATTGCATGAGGCATTTCACAAAGCTGCCTATAATGAGGAATATCAAAGTGTGGATGAGATGATGATTCCATTCAAAAGGAAAATCATCTATAAAACAATACTTACCTAAGAAACCGCACAAAATTGGGATACAAAATGTGATGTAGTGCTGGTGTATCTGATTCCATTTATTCTTTTGAATTGTTTCAAGATATAACTGGTAACATCTTATTGTGGTGCATCTGTTGATGTCATACTTCGTTTGACTCATCGTTTGCATCAGACAAATTGCAAAGTATATGCAGATAATTGCTTTTCCAGATTAGCATTGATTTTAAAGCTAAAACCCCTGGGAATTTGTTATGCTGGGGCTATAAGAATTAACAGGCTGATAGGTGCAGAAAAGCAGCTAAAATCAATAAAACAACTGAAGAATGAAGGAAGGGGTAATAGTTCGATTGTTTTATCTTCGGATAATATAAGTATCACCCAATGGATCGATAATACATCGGTTTATATAATCTCTTCTTACTATGGAAAGGTACCTGAAGGCCAAGTAACACATTTCACTACAATGGAAAAGAAAAGGTATTTCTATCAAGTTTCCACATTGTATCTCTAAGTAATAATAATGATACACACTGTAAAAAAAATCTGTAACCTTAGTAATCTAAATTAACCGAAATCTCTTATGCTTACTAAAATTTTATGTGTACACTGTACAGGAAAATGATGTCAATCTACAAAACTTGTAAGCAAAACTAAAACCATCTGTAACTTTACAAAAGAATTTACTAAAATTTTGGTAACTTTACTAAAATTTTATCTATAATGCTCGTTATCGTCACTTAAAAAGTTCTTGGAATACGATTTCCCCAAAAAATTCTTAGTAACCTTAAAATTTGTTTGATTCAAAGTGCAAATCTGTATCTGTTACATGAATTTTTATTGTTGCCGTTACATAAAAAGTTCTTGGAATACAATTCTACTAGAAAAATTTTTGTAATTATCCAAATTTTTTTTTTACAGTGCAGGTGGGATTGACCTTATGGACTCTCTCATAGCCCTCTATCGTAATGATTTCAGAAATAAGAGGTGGTACATGTTTATTTTTTATCACCTTATAAAATGTCACCATTGTTAACGCTGGGATTATATGGAAATCAGAAAACTCCAAAAGCATAGACCTGCCGGAATTCAAAAGTTCATTTGAAATGAGTTTGATATATAAGGGTACAGCTACGATAAATAAAAATAAAAGAGCCCTCTGAAAGATAATCAGCAATAAAACATAGGAATACACACGATGTACCCCAAACTATGCGTTTAGATGGAGGAAAGCATTATCCGAAGAAAACGGAAGCAAAGTTTGCCATCTACTGTAGAGATAAAAATTGCAAAAGTAAAACACGATACATTTGTGGAACATGCGCTGTACCTGTATGTCCAGATTGTATAGGATCATTTTATACTGAATAAATCATATGAAACGTATGCAGATATGTGAACATTGAATCATATTGTCCCCATATTTGAGGACAGTACGAATGTATCCCTTTACGCACAATGTCCTCAAATGAGGACGTATGAATATATTAATAAATAATGTATAAAAATTTCCAATAAAATTATTTTCATGATAAACTGCTCTCATTTATCACAAAAAATTATTGTTTGATTTTTTTTACTGTGTAGAAAATAATTCATGCATGAGAGGGTTAATAGTTTTATATTTTTAATAACTATTACTAAAACTCACTTGGTGTGGCCTTGATAGCATAGTGGTTATAGTAACGGACTCCAGACTAAAAGGTCCCGGGTTCGATACTGGCCTACGCCCCGAATGCATGTAGTGTAAGTGCTCGTTAGTAAACGGATTATGAAAATCCTATCGGAGCAGTTAGCAATGTTTGGTGATGCCTTCTCGTGCAGTTTTGCTGAAAATCTTCCACTTTAGAAGTCTGGATGCAGCTCGAAGGAACCTCCTACCTTACGGGCGCACGTAAAGGTTATTAAAAATAATTTTGGAGCTATTACTAAAATTTGCTTGGTGGCTCATACTAAAAATTTTTAAGTGAGTTATACAAAAAATTCTTTTGTTCAGTTTACAAAAGAAATGCTTGTTTCACTTGCAAAAAAAAATTGTAATGGTTACTAAAAAATTCTGTGGAATACAAATTTACTAAAAATTTTTTAGTAACCTCTTGAATTTTTTTTTACAGTGCAGGACCATGTGGGATCCAGTTACCCCAACAGCTATAAATATATTTTTTTTACTACAGGAAATTAATTTCAACGTTTTCTTTTTCTTTATTTCTTTTGGTTTGCATTAAAGGAAAGTATATAATATATTGTTAAAAGTACATATTAAAATTTTTTAAAAGCTTATCGACGTGTATCGAACCAAATGTTTTACCTGAGATAGTTTAAAGCTCGACATTTTACGATAGAGGTGATGAAGAGGTGCATAAGACAAAGTGACACTATTAAAAAAATATCTATAACAATAAAAAATCATTCTGTTCGATATAAAAACATGGTTACATTCGCTACAAATTTTTTGGATTTATCGGACTTTTATTGACTTAAATCAAAAAAAAAAAAAAAAAAAAAAAAGAAAGAAAAAGATTGTAAAGTACTTACATACCATACTCACATTCATATATTTATCTTGTTTTTCTCCCTAAAATACCCATGTAACTTTTATACTTATTATTTTCTATATATATTACATATTTACTTTCTTAATTCTTATGTCTTTGTATAAATAAATGTCAGAATTTCAAAGTAGTGCATTTTTAGAAACTTTGACAGCAATTTTTTTCTTTACAAAACTTTAAGATAATGAATAATTTACATCATCTGCCTGATTAAAATTTTTTAAAGTTATTTACGCTTTTTCAAAGAGGACCTGATATACAATATTAAAAAGAAGACAAAGGCGTGTGAAACATAGAACTGTTTGGTCCAGTTGCATTTATCTATTTGATGCCGGACAGTAAATAACATTCATTTTAAATGTTTTCTTCCTAATATTGCTAACTTTTACGGATAGTAGAAAGAGATTTATAAAAATTTCCCCGCTTCCCCGCAAGAAACTATGAAAAAGTCAACTATGTTAAAAAGTCAAGTAATTTTGTCTACTTTAACAGCACATTAAAATTTCGGAATGATTGATCCATTTTTACAAAAGTTGAAGGCCATAAAAAAAGAAAGCTGCAAGACATCCATATTCTTATTTTACGTTAAATACATTAAAACCATCTGCAGACTGAGACATTAATTGCAAAAATAAATATGAAATTCAGACGATCCATTGAACAAGTATGCTGGGATAAACATTAACGAAAAAAAGAAATTGTTATTTCTAAAAACATATTTCTATCTCTAAAAACACGGTAATTGTCTCTGTTTATGAAAAGAAATAAATACTGTAAATGTAGAAAGTCACAATCATATAAATAACATTTCAAGAAATAAGTTCAGAGAGGGAAATGAGTATCAACTGCACTTTTAAATTAATAAAATATTAATGCCCGCTCCTTAAATTAGCCCATACATTATTCCCAACTACACTGTAAAAAAAAATCTGGAAACCTACGAAACTAGTTTTTGTAAAGCTACAGAAATCTGCAAGCTTACTAAAATTTTATATGTAGCCTGGTATTATTTTTACCACTCGCATTGTACAAATACATGAAATATCTTAGCTTCACCTGTCAGCCAATCAGAAAGGTCTTCAGTGGTGACGTAAGGACTATTCAATCGATAAAAATATTTCTAGTTAGTAAGTAAATTTTTAGTCTATATGATTTAAATTTTATTATATAGTGTTTGATTTTTAGTTATTAGCAAGCTAATCTTCCTAATTATTCGTTAAATCTGTGTTTATTACAAGTAAAAAGTTTCTAATGTTTTATACAATAAATGAAATTTATCTGCTCTTTTTCTGAATTTCATTTCTCTTTTTTGCCCCCTTTTCCTCAGTACCAAAATTTAAAGTGTTTAAAACTTACTTTTTTAAAAAAAATTATTATTTATTTGTATTTTAGCGAATAAATTCCATTAAACATTCGTTAAATCGCATTCATTTCATTAAAACTTCATATGAATTTCACCCTTAAAATTTTGTTCCCGAACTTTCTTCACACAGTAACAGCACTCAATATTTAAAACTCTTTAAAACAGCTTAAATTAAAATAACGTAAAATACAATATGTGTTCTATGCGTTATTTTATTGTCATAATAAATTATCAATTAAGGCATTTCTTCCCCCCCAAAAATATCATTTCCCCGTTCATCCACACTCCTTTCGAAACTTTAAGAACACAGAGAAAGTCTTTAAAATTCTTTATAGCCCAGTGGTGGAGGAGGGAAAAAAGCCGAAATCGGAATTAGTTAATGGAAAGCCGGAAATTATTTAAATTCATTTAGTTTAGGTCTAGAATGAATGTATTAAGTGTTCCCCTCTTACTATGTGCGCGTTAAAAAATGGGTACAAATTTTATAATTGAAAAACACGATTTTATTGATTACCATAAAATATCTAACGAAAAATAAACTTATCAAAAACATTGTTAATGCAAATGTTTTAGAATTTAAAATTCTGAATAAAATGACAACCGATATTTAACATTTTTGTTGAATTTTCACAATTCAACAATTTGATTCAACTATTAGATTCAAGTATTGCCTAAATCACTAAACAAAAACTTTCAGCGCGAACAAACGAGGTTATCAGTTTATACGTGATTGTTATTATGTAAATGTAATTTTTAGTTATTGATGCATTATTTAGGATGGATATATTGAGAATTGTGGCTTAACCTCTTGATTGCGGGTTAAAGACCAGAAATTGTATATGAAAGAATGGACGAAGTCTGATTTAATTACGAGAAATCCAGAAATTGTTTTAATTTCCATCGACATAGAATAGAAATGAATCTACTATGTTTCTTTCTTTTGCTAGATGAGCTACAAACAAATTAACTTAAAAAGTACATCCTTTTATAATTTTTAGAATATTTCAAAAATGACTCGTAAATGATCTCAAATATTGTTTATTATTTCCAATATGAAATGGGTGTAGCTCTTAATATAATGTATATAGAGTGAACAACAGTACGTGTCTATTAGAATTAAGGAAATTGAAATTAAAGTGCAAGGATGGGAGAGGGGGGGGGGTAGAGTGACAAATGAGTGTGCATAAGACTTCTCCCTAGAGAAGTTCAAAGTCAACGAATACGCGATTTTAAACTTTATGTTTTGTGTTAAGGACAAAGATCGCTCTAATTAAATGATTTTCGACTAGTATACAAGAATCTTCATTTAAATTCATAAAAGTTTAAAACCTTAGGAATATTGAAAAAAAATTAGTCTTTAAGTAAAAAATCTTTCATTTAAACCAATGATTTAAGTCTGGGGGTGTGAGTTGAGAAATGAAATGTAAAACATCTATCATTCATGCACAATTTTCTCAATAACTATTATATAATTCTCAAAATGTGCAAAATAAAATCCTTGCATAGTTACAAAAACATCGTGAAGGCCTCAACAATTTAAAAAATGTACACGTATGTAACAAATGGAGACATAGCGGATGGATAACTTGATGTCTCATAGCGTTTGGCGATTAAGATAAAATTTTGAAATACAATTGAGACAAAAATATGTTTTTTATTGCGAACTTCAAACTCTAAGAAATTTGTATTCACAATGGTTTCTATAGACTTTGTTGTTTTGGAATATTGTTAAAATAATTTTTAATAAAGTATATTTTCACTATATGTACATATTTTCTAACGTTCATCTAGTACGTGGGTAAAAAGTCAGCACATTAATTCTAGACCTAAACTGAAGGGATCAAAATAATTTCAAGTTTTTCCCTAATTATTTTAAGATAAACCTCATGACCACTGCGGTTAAACTTTGAAATAGAATTATGCCATTAATGTTCAGCAAAAATATTAAATGTAAGTGTTCCTTTTACTCAGAATTTTAAGCTTTACAACACTTATATTAACAGTGTTTTTTGTAGTTAGTTCTTTTGAGATATTATTGTGGTATTAAACTGTAAATCTAATATATTTCTAACCCTCCGCTAGTATGAGAATAAAACTTACTATATTCATTGTAGATCTAAACTGAAGAGATTAAACCTATTTCCTACCTTCCCTTAATATAAAATTCTACCATATAATCACTGGGCTATTAGTACTTTGTAAATTTCCATTAATGTAAATAAGTCATCTAATACTCCCCCTTTTTAAAAAGAGAAATAAATCGCTAATTTTTTTGCCCCCTCAACATATAAAATTTAAAACCTTAAGTCATTCTTTAAAAAATATATCTGATAAATTATTTTATTATAAGAATAAATAATAGGTCATATTCATAAAATCCAAATAAAAATCCCCCCCCTCCTCTCGCCTTACAAGCATACAAAATTTAGTCTTTTACCCTAATTAATTTTCATTTTTTTAGCTAATTGTAAGTCTTCAATAAGTTATAATATCAATCGTTTGAAATATCCCCTTCCCTTCCTTCAATAATAAAAGAAAATATGGTTATCTTTGTCTCCATTCTTACTCGTTGAATTAAAAATCTTTAAAACTCTATTTTTCTTCCTGCTGATTTGTCACTTTATTATGATAGCAGTTAAACACCTGAAATCTTCCCTAAATCCCTTAACCCAAGATTTTGTTATTTAATAAGGGAGAGTGGGGTAGAATGGGACAGTACATTTTTCTTTTTATATTCCATTAATAAACATTTCATCAGTCACGTATTCCATTAAGCAAAAGCATCCCCAATCTTCAGTTGAATAAAATAGCTGATTTTACATTCTTGCAATTGTAAAAAGGAAAAGAATATTTTAAGAATCAAAAGTAAATATACTATATATTTTTATGCTTTCTGCTATTAATGACTTGTTTATGTAAAAATGCAATTGTTTCTCTATTTATAGAACATTATACTGCTAATCATCCATAATTTAAACTATGTCCAAAAGCAGCATTTATGTCTATACAAGAAGTTTAACATAAAGTACAGGGAGGAATGGGACATACCAGCAAAGGAAGGAATGGGACAATTCCAATTTTTTTCACTCTTTTTTTTTCTCTTAGTTACAGTTTCGTTAATTATAAAATCGTTTCTGAAAATTATGTTTCTTCCATAATTTCTTTTATATTCCGATAATTTCAGAGCTTTAAGTGAGTAGTTCAATTGCATGTCTGTTAAATTTATTTTATTTGTATTATTTTAATTACTCATAGAGGAAGTTTTTATTTTTATGTAAAATTAGCCGTAAAAAAGGATAAAATCTTTATGTTGTTTTAAGAACAAATTAATCTTTGGGGTTGTGCAAATATAATGTTATCATTTCAGGAGGGAACGGGTTTGTCTTTTGATATAAATATCATTTCTGATCATCTATTGTTTCTCTTTTTATTTGTAACATGGTCTTTAGTTCAAAGTAGTACGTTATTTTTATAGCCTGCTACATATTTTTTTAATACAAAGTTATTAGAATCGCTAAATTATTATAAAATTATTTAACTCTAAAATATAGTATACTCTAACGTTTAAAATTCTTATTTTTCTTCATATGTGTATGCATATATAATCACAGTCCGAGAAACAGTATAAAGTGTATTTGAAATTAAGCTTGTGCTTACTAATAAATAAAGAGAAAGAATGTTGTCTTCGTCTTGTTGATAGGAATTTCTATGTGCTCCCCACCCCTCTTCGTTCGGTGAAAGTACAATAAATCTTTATTACTGTTGAATGCATTATGTAACAAAAAGGTATCATAAGATTCATTTAAATAGTATTGCTTTTAATTGTTATGCGATATAAAGTTTTTTCATATGAAAAATGATATTTTATCAACTTCTCACTATTCGATCATAAAAGTGTGCGGAAAATAAATTAAACAAGTTTTGTATGTCTTTTCGAGCAAAATAAGTTATAAGAATCAAATTTTTCTACACTTTGATACCGATATCATTAATGGGGGGGGGGGAGAGTTGAAGGATGATAACGTATGAATCGGAAGGAGGGAGGGGATCCAAAGTTAACAAAAAGTTGATAAAATTATATTTGCACAGCCCTTTTCGTAAGCGAGCTCTACGCGATACTGAATAATTAAAAAATATTTCATGCTTCAAAATTGTTTTTAAAACCATAGATAATCGGTAAGGGGCTATGCAACTATAATTATAGTTATATTGCATAAAATCAAGTGTACGAATTTATTCAAAACGTACGTAATATGAATTGTACAGTAAAATACACAGAAAAAGAGAGACCTTTAACAATTAATTTTTTCAAAGATAATTTTTGAATATTTTATTTCTTCTGTTATTGCGAAAAAAAAAGTATAGGATTCGTAAAAAGTTTCGTCACATTTAGATGTTTTAGGGGCCAGATTTCCCGTTTTTACGAACTGTGAGCCTGTGACTCCATTTGCATGTGACACACATTTTGGGGATACTCTGTCACAAGAACTAATGCACACAATTTTATATCTAAAATATATATGTTTAATATAGAAATTATGCCTAGTCTGTCTCTGATATAAATTGTTGATGATTAGTTTTTAATGTAAATTCTAGTTTTCAACGGATTTACACGTTTTAGGGGTCAGATATACCAAAAAACTTGTTTTTACTAAATGGCTGTATGTATGCGACCTAAATTTCGTGGGTGCTCTGTCTCAAGAACTAATGTACAGCTTTCAATAAAAAAATATATTCAGACTAGCGGACCCGACAGACGTTGTCCTGTCACCGACAGACGTTGTCCTCCTGGCACCGACTCCTGAAAATCAAATAAATGTACGTAAATATTAAAAATATATTAAAAATATATTAATATAGTAATACGCGCGATAAACACTACACTCTTGATTTAATTTCTTATCACATTTATGTAAGGAAATTATTTTTCACTCTTCAGTATTTTTTGAATTCGGTTCAATTTTTGGCAGAAAAGTTTATTTTTCTCATTTTAGTTAAAAGTTAGCGATTTTCTGAAGTCGGTTAAGAAAAATCATAATACAGGAAATATTATTGTAAAGCACACACGTTTGTCAGAAGCGGGATTCGAACACGCCACTTCTTTCTTCAAGAAGCATAGCTTAAATCTGCCGCCTTAGACCGCTCGGACATTCCGTCCACACTCTATTCGTCGAACTTATTCAACACTTTTAATTAGTGAAAAATCACAAACTATTAGTTTTTGCCTAATTACTAAAAAAGTGCTGAATCAATTTCGATGAAATGTGAATCTAAACCATTCTCGAATCCACTGGAACACACACACGAAATTTCATTAAAATCGGTCCATTCGTTTAGGAGGAGTTCAGTTACATACACACGCACAGAAGATTTTTATATATAAAGATAATACTTGTTCTAAATTTTTTTTTTTTTTTTTTTTGGCATAAATTGTTTAATAGTTTTTGTTGTTGTTCTACTTTTTTTGAGATTTCTGCAACAACTCTACCTGAATGCATAATGGATGGATTTTCATCAAACTTCGGATTTAGTTTGTCTTTAATATGGTTTAGTGTTTTTTTTATATTTTGGCGTAAATCGCTCAATATATGGCGCTGATGTGCTGAATTTTTCATAATTTGCACAATAGAGGGGGGGGGGATCTACAAAATTTCCGCAAATTCTAATCTTAAGAACTAACGCACGTATTTTCATCGAACTTCAGATTCAGTTATATGTTGACACCAGATATTGCAGTGTCACTGTTGCAGGTTTTGGTGTAGATCATTAAACAAGTAGCGCTTTTATGGTGCATTTCTTACGTGATTTTACCGATATGAATATCTTAAGAACTAATGCACAGAATTTCATATCATTAGAATCCCCATGATGGGCTAAGACTGCCTTTTATTTTTGGTACTTCGACGAATTTTGAAATAGTATTATGTATGAGATAGAAGAAAGTTGTGGACAAGGTACTTCCGGTATTTCACATTCTTAAAAAACTTGACATTATCAACCAAACTCTTTGAATTATTTTGGTTTTAAAAAACATAAGATATACGTAGCTTGGGTGAAAAAAATATTGATATTTAGTGGAAAAGGGCTGGTAAGATTTTTACCGCGATAAAACTCTCAGATTTTAACAAATTTTTGTCAAAATTTTCACACATTTTATTTTGTAAAAAAATATTTCTAATTGTCGGAATGTTTCGAAATTTTTGTAGGTAATGCAAGTATGGTCTATTGAAGTGCTCTAAAAAGATGTTTAAATACAGAAGTTTAGTTACATTTATATGAAGAAAAGTACATATATTTAATAAACATATGCTTTCCTTGTGGTGTGAAGTGATCTGCCTTCGCCAGTGTATTTGAAAGAGTTAAAATTCCATTAATTTTGTTAAAATTCAATTAATGTTTATACATGTAAGCATAAGAGGTATTTAATATGGTTTTACGTATTTTTTATAAAATTTTAATATATAGGGGATAGTAGTGTGAGATAGTGGGATGAATGGGACAGTAGGTTTTTCTCTTTATGTAACATTCTAAACATTTCATCAATCGCACGTTAGATGAAGCATTGGTAGCCAAACTTTAGTTGAAAAAAAATGTTGGTCTGTATAAGCTTACAATTGTATAAAAGATCATTTCATGAATCGAAAGTAAATTTACTTTTTATGCTTTCTGTATATTAATGATTTGTTATTCATGGGTGTAATAGTTTCATTATTTATGGAACATTATACTGTATATTATTAGTTATTTAAAACAAGTCTAAAAGCAGCACTTTTGTTTATACAAGAAGTTTAACAGAAAAAAAGAAAGTGGGGAGGAATGGGACATGCCAGTAAAGGGAGGAATGGTATATGCCTTTCTTTTTTTATGAGATGCATGTAAATTGGTAACATGCAAATATATTTAGAGGGTAATATATTAATTATAACATTGATAGTATATTAATTTACTTCAAAATGTAAATAATTTGAATTGACGATTTTTTAATGTTATCTATGACTAACAATACCGAATTTCCATTTACGTTATGAAAATCTTGGAATTTTATATTGTGCCACATACATTATATCAATCTACAATCTTTATTAGATTATATATCTAGCCGACACTTGATTATTTGTGCCTTATAGCTTTATTTTACTGCAATTCGATATATCTCTATAAGTGGTGAGTTATGGGGCACATTTTAAAACTTACAATTTCTTTAATTATAAAATACCTTTTGAATGTTTTGTTTCTATATTGTTCAAGCACATTAAAAGGTGTTTCACCTTGCACTCTATAAATTGAAATTTTTGTTTTAAAGTTAAACAAAGTTAATTTTCTAAGTTTTGTAAAAAGTGTCGCACCCCACCGCAATTTTCTCTATAATAACAAAAATTATTAATAAAGTACCCAGATTCCTTAATAAATGGCCCTGTCAAATGATGGCTGTTTGCATATATTCGAAGATTAAGTTTTTATATTACAATGCATGCCTATTGGCATTATTTATTGGGTAAGAAGGCGTATTGTATTTCAGCATTATTTATTTATATAGACTTGCCGTCAAAGAACAATGACAACATACAATGCTGATGATTATTTTAAATCCACATCTTCAACATTATGGATGCCTTCAGGAAATCATTTTAAAAACAGTTGAGAAGTTTTATTGATACATATTTAGCATTTATAAAGCATATTCGATATTTTTTATGTGTTACAATTCCACCTATCAATGGATTTTTGTATTTTTATTTCATAAGTTAGAAGAATGTCAAGCCTTTTTAAAACGACATTTTCAATATGGTTTTGCGAGTTAATTTTAGATGAAATTAGTAATTAATAATGGGAACAATTTACGATTTATTGATGTTATGTCAGTAAATGGAAACACCTCAGATGAGAAAATCCTATGACTGTATATGTGACTTTAACTTTGCCAAAATGCCGATCATCAGCTTGAATTTAAAATGCGTGTTTTTTCTTCATCTAGTTAATTTTTTAAATACGTGTAACATTCAATATGAAGATGAAAATTGACTTTTCTATAATATTATATTCATTATAAATTTTACTAAATTTTTCTTTCTTTTGTTTGTTAACATCTTACTTATTATTTTAGATGCATGATGAAACGGAAGTTCAATTTAAAAACAACGCGAGCTCCTTGATGACGGAAGTAGTGGAAAAAGAAGCACTATCTTTCAATGAGAAAAATCTTGCGAACCTCATTCTGCAGCACTGAAATTTTCCAATTATTTTATTGCAATATATCTTTAACATTTATTTTATGATACCTCCAAAAATAATTTTTAAAAAGTATGCAATTTTTAGGCATTTGTATAAATACTAATTATGTAGTATTTGCAAAATTTGAGTCATATTAAAAAGTTAAAAATGTTTTTTATTGTAATGAATTAAATAAATAGTTATTTAATAAAATTTATTCATATTTTATTGTATTTTGTTATTTAATCATATTGCATTTATTGGTAGTATAGATATGCATATTACATTTATATCAAAAATGACAGCTCCATAATATTTTCCAAATCAATATGTATTTCTTTTTGTTTCCATTCTAGTTTTTTACTTTCAGAAAGATTGCTTAGTAAACTCTGATTATAATATAGTAATAAACATAAAAAGTGTGAGACCTGCCCACAATTACAGTTGATAAGTCAAAGATGCATTTTTGTGTACATATGTTAAGGTGTGTATATTATCTCTCCCATATGTAACTATTTTAGTTAAAGATTCTAATTCCAGAGCAATATTAACCACAGAAGAATTCTACTAAATTCATATATATTCGACTCATTCCTTCGGATCTTTAAGCCAGTTTAGAGTTTAAAATTTTTGATCTATCAATAATTAAATTTTTCCTCTTTAATATTTTAATTTGAAACAAAACTCTCAAGCAAATAAAGTATTAAAAAATGTATAATGTATTAAACGTAGATGGTTAAAGAAATTTGTTAGGAATAAGTCGAGGTAAAAGACAATAAAAAATTAAAGGGAAAAAGATTCTAGTAATTAGTAAGAATTGTACGACATATCCACCTGAAATAAGAATAAGGTTTAAAAAAATATATGATATTCAGATAAAGACATTAATTTTTTGCCGAACTCTTATCTGTTTTGAACCATTGAATTAGTTATCATATAGTGTTTCAAATATATGTAACAGAAGACACTTGCTAATGAAATTCATATGACCATAGAACTGAACAAAACATCTTAAATACAAGACTACTATATTTTCATTTCTAGCATTCTAGTTTAAAAGCATATTCGCATAGAATAAACGGACAATGTTTTTTAATAATATACAGGTTTTCTAATCATGTATTGGATTAGGTGAAGCTCAGTGCTTTATATGTATAAATTAAACACTGTGCTTCATCTAAAATCATATTTCTTTTAGGCATATTTTAAAACTCAGTTATGGTAATTTATTTACATTACTCTATCTATTTGCTTTTTTTGGTTTAACTAAAGACCGTAAGATCGGCTTCAGCTTATCTGCTCATTCAGTGATATTGTTATAATGCTCATATAATATAAAAATGATTTTGCACCTATTTAAATATCTACATTGAACATTCAGTGAGTTTTCTCATGCGTAACATTTATGTCAATTGCTGTGGTGATATTGAAACACATGTTAGACCATATTGCTTATTTTACATCGAAATATTTTGATACATGAGAAAAATTCCACTCTGGATATTTAAAACTGTAAAAATTCAACTTCATATTGAAAGAATACTATAATAACTCCGATTAATTTAAGTATTAAAAAAAAACAATTACGTAAAATATTTTTGGAATACTGCTGTAAAAAATATAGTAATAACATTGCGAACAATGTGTGCAGTTACAAATACATGTTGATATGTGCAGATAAAATATTTTAAATACAAAAAAAATCATTAACAAATTTGCTGTATTAACACTTGTACTGTTGCAAAGAACTTTCTGGCGAGAATACAAAATGTGCCTTAAATACAATACTAAAAAAAATTGGTAATTTTTCTAACGATATCTCATTAAAGTTACTTTTTTTATAAAGTACATAAAAGGTTTAAGGTGCAAGCATAAAAAACCCATAGTAAATATGCCATAAAGTCCCTTGCAAATGTACAACAAATTCTCAATAAATATACTATAAAAATGTTTTGTAAGAATACTAAAAATCATTAGAATACTCACAAAATAATGCATAGAAAACACACTAAAAATTCATAAATACGTTTATTAAATAATTCTCAGTAAATTTACCAATATATATATAGTGATCATTCTAAAATATCGCTAGTAAGCTTACTAAATAATGTTTAGTACATTTATATAAAATGATATGAGAACCTCCTTTACAAATCATTAGTAAATTTACTAAATAATGAGTAGTAAGTTTACAAAACATTCTTTAGAAAACTCCCTAACAAATCGTTACTGCATATACAACATAATCATTGGTAAATTTACGAAGCATTCCTTACTAAACTCCCTGAATAATTTATAGTAAGTTTACTAAATAATATTTAGAAAATTTACAGACTATTCTTTAGGAAACTCACTAAAAATCGTTGGTATGTTTCCTAAACAATATTTAGTAACATTAACTAAAACAACTTTTGTAATTGTACATGATTTTCTTCTGTTGCGGTTACATGAAAAGTCCTAGGCATCCCAGTTTCCTAGAAAATTCTTAGTAACCTTACAGAATTTTTTTTACAGTGTAGCATCAAATGCACAGCTATCTCAGTTTTCGTAAAGGTATCTATTAAATAAGAAAGTAATAAACTTTTCACGCAGTCTGTTTATAGAAGCTCCATCTTAATATCCAAGATAAATGGCAAACATATTATCTTACATATATATTTGAATAATTCGAAATACTACCTTAAAAGTATAAGAGAAAATTAATTTTGCTCTAAGAATCAATTTATTCTGTATGTAAATGAACGGCATTATGAAGCTAGGCGAATAGCTTAAAGCCTACATTATGCGAAGGAATAGAATGTCCAAGAAGCTTTTAATCACTTATTGGAAAGCCACGATATTTGAATGGTAACGCAGTTGTCTCTCGATAGGTCGCATATCTATTCTTTAACATTATAAAGAGTCTTCAGAGATTACAGAACTGCATGCGCGGCACATTATTATACCACATTCGTCAGATAAAGTGACTAAAGAGAATGCATTATATTTAAACAGTTTTATGAAAAGCTATAAGTTGAATATTATCATTACTATTCCAAATTTAATATATGTAGATGCTTTTTGTCCTTAGGGGAAAATGTCCATGAGTATGAAAAAAGTTTCATCCATTTTTTAAACATTTAGTTATATGAATAATTAAACTTAGGCTTCAATAAGAAGTTTTTAAGTCATGCATTTTTCTTAATGAATTTCAGTGTATTAATTTTATTCTAACTCAGACGGCTAGTTTTGTATCAAAATTACAATGCAAGAATATTTTTTCTTAATGCAGAATACTGTCATTAATTACAATTATCAAACGCATTTCATAAGAACTTTTCGAGATAAAAAATGCTGTATTACCATCCGATATTATAAGAAAATTAATGAAAACTAATTTTAGAGATTGTCAAAAACTTTTTATTTTCACTAACTTTTATAGAATAAATTAAATCATTCAAATGAATCCTTTCATTATCGTTGTCCATTTGATTAAATGTATTTCTTTTCAGCATTCAACAGCATTTTATATAAACCTTTACGTAACGCAGGCACACAAATAAAACTAAGCCATTAGATAAGGTTTCACGACATTATTATTAATGAAGGGAAACAGTTCTGTTTCCTTATAAACATAAATCTACATTTAATTTTCCAATATATCTAATTTTTTCTCTAATTTTTCATGTGCACATGTACGCTTAATTTACTTTTTGTATTATCTTTAACTAAGGAAATGGTTGATTAAGAAAAATATCATCATTTTGAAAATCAGTCTGATGCTCTTTCCATCGCACCCTAAATAACAGTCTTAGGTAGATTTCTTACAGTCACAAAACTGCGGCTGATAAAAGCGGGTTTATTTTATTTTTCTTTTATTTATTTTTGTTTGTTTGTTTGTTTATTTTTTGTATTTGCATGATTCATTTAAGAACAGCATTTTACTAGCATCAAAATTCAAGAGATCGTATAAACGCTGTGAAAAAATATCCATCTAAGGGGGACCCCTAGTTTTGCCCAGTATTCTGGGGGCGCTTTTTTTTTTTAACTCTTTCCCATAATTATAAACATCATGTACGCTGTTACAATACTTAAGAGGTTGTCAGTCACAAGCAAAAACATGCTCGCTAATATCAATCCTTTAAGAAACATTTGTTAAAAGATATCGTTTATTATTTAGTATTTAATAAAAGTTTTTTTTTTTTTTTTTTTTTTTTTTTTTTGTGTGTGTGTGTGTGTGTGTGTGTGTGCATAGTATAATACAAGAGAAACCCAAAAAGTATTTTTTTCTACTTTTTCGGTTTTACAGTGAAAATTATTTAGAATATTTTGACTTTTAAAATGGTTTCGAAAAAAATTATTCTCATACACCACATTACAAGCAAAATAAAATAACAAAAAATGAAACATGACTTTTTTTCTCTGATTCTTCTATGATTCTTCTATGATTCTTCTACTCTCATGATTCTTCTATTGCTCAACATTGTTGGTCTTCACAACATAGGTTCAACTTTTCCTCAGCCACCATTATCCATAAGTGTATTTCTAATCTTGATCTTATTTTTTGGATAGTTTATCACATCATTAAAAATTCTCACTCGTTAGTCAATGACTTATCGAGTACACTTATTTTCCAAGCATTTGAAAGTCTTTAATTTAATTCTATTATTTATTTAGTTTCTTCGTTCTCCAGTAGATGTTTCTACTTATCCCCCCAGTTGTTCATGCTTCTTTCTTCTCATTTGTTGCTTTTTGGTGCATTCGCTCCCTTAACGGGTAAATAAATCCACGCTTCTCTGCCGCTTTGGTCAGCTTTGCTTTTTCTAGCACACTGAGTCTTGCTCAGATGAAAAATCTCGAAAGTAGATTCAAAACGGCTGTTTGCTAACTTTTTACGCTTTATTTGTACATTTTTAAATGTTGATTTTACTTTTTTATACATTTTAGCACAAAGGTTTTATTTGCTATTTTAAAAGTCTAATGCACTTACAGAATCTTGTATCAAACTTTATCTAACATATTAGAACTTTATTCTAAGGTAATCTGTGTCCCTCCTAAATTAACCCTTTCGATTATGGTGTATTATTGATAGTATGTGTAGTAATGATATGTTAAATCATCATGTTATTAGTGTTAAATGAGTATTTTTTCATTTTAAGAAATATTTTTGCTACTATTTACATGTAGTATATGTCTATGAATTTACTTCCTTATTTTTAGGCATTTAGTAACAATAATTATTAACTCTCTTGCACCGTTCATTTTAAACATATATTGCACTGTTCAAATTTCAAATGTGTTTCAAAGTGATTTTCTTGAAATAATCATATGCAATAAAGCGCAAATGTATTAGAAAGTTATAATATAAGTTAAATCTTATTGTAGAACAATATTTTCTAAACAACTCCAAAAATTCTTCCTTAAACTATTGTCATATGAATATGAATTGAATAGTACGCAAAACGACAACATTCTTTATCTTTCAGACAGTGAAATATTCGTTAAAATCTAATGAATATATCTCTATAGCTATTGTTAATGTTATTAACATAAAAGTATTTTTTTTAATTGAAAAAAATTCGGACCCGAAAGGCTTAATGTATCAATATTTATATACTATTAACAACATCTTAGAGCCTCTAAATACACATATTCTATTACTACTTAACGAGGTGTAACCCGTCGAAATTCGACGATAGAAAATCTTTAAGAAAGAACTGTTTCATTGATTTATAACAAATCTACAAAATTAGTTACAGTAAAAAATACATCTTATATTGGTCAGTCTAACTCTCAAACAAATATTATTTTAAGCTAAAATTAGCAAAAAACTATAAAACTCAATTATCAAAATATTAAGCGAAATAAAACGGAAATTCATCGGATTTTATAACAGACGATATTTTTGAAATGATATACGCATTTTAATTTCAATTTTTTTTTTAATTTAAGAGAAAATGGAGTGATTCTTTTGCCACAATTACAAAATTGGTACTAAAAATTATTAAAAAAATATCTCAAAAGTAAATTGAGCTACAGCTTTGAAACAAATTGCATTTAAAAGTACATTTTTCTTTCTCTATACGGCGGTGTATAAAAATTTAAAATCTAAGATGTTTAGAAGTGTAAAATTTGCAGTACCGAAAATTACAAAACTGAAATTGTATGGAAAAGTGTCGCGCATTTTAATTTCTATTTTTATTTTCAATTATAAGAGAAAATGGAGTGATTCTGTTGCCACAATTACAAAATTGGTTCTAAAAACAATAAAAAAAATATTTCAAAAATAAATTGAAATACAGCTTTGAAACAAATTGCATTTAAAAGTACATTTTCTTTATCTATACGACGATGTAAAAATTTAAAACGCACAGATACGTTTGCCTTATAATATAGATATTACCAAGCCCGTTCCACAAGCTCATCAAAAGATCACACCAAACGTAAAATAACTCTAAAAATGCTCTAAAAGACCTCGGGAATTATAAAAAAAATGCAAAAAACTGTACTCAAAATCCGCGGAGTGCAACATTTACTATATTAGCAAAACATAATAAAACAAATTCATTTTTAGGATGTCGAAAAAATTGCTGATAAACGCTAAAAATACTAAATGTCATTAAAAGAAAAATATCTGCAAAAGTTGTACGAATTCCGAATTAATTTTATAGAAAAGAGCACAACACTAAATGCATTGAACAAAAGATTCAAATCTGGTTTCTTTTATTAATATGAAAAATAGCTACAAAACAGAAATATGTGCAAAAAATCTGTTTAAAGGAGTAAAAAACTTGAAAATCACATAAAATTGTGATAAATTCATAAACCCTATGGATGTAAAATTGTATAATGACCTAATACACTGTGAAAAAAAGTAGTTCATGAATGGTAAAAATATATCGCAGAAGGCGATTTTTTAAACTGTATTGAAAATTGCTTAAATATTCAAAAATTGCGGATGACAAAATTTAGTATTTTAGGCTTCTTAATTCTTTTATTGTTATTATTATTATTTTTAATACAGCAGGCGATATAGACATTATCCTTACGCCGAATAGAGATAATGAAAAAATAAATATATATTTAAAAGATAGCATCAAACATAGGAACAAAGTAAAGGATAATTAACATGAGAAACACTTCGCACATAATTAGAGGAAGTTAAGACTCAGTCACCGAGCCCCCTCTATCCTCACAACCAATAACTTTCATGTTTAGTTTATACAAAAATGTCTCACGTTCATTGTGTATGCACATATGCATTTTATTCATTAAACTATTAAAACTATTAATTAAATGTCATTTTTAGTACATAAACTATTAATTAAATCTAATTTTTAGTGTATAAACTATTATTTAAATGTAATTTTTACTGTATAAAAAATTCTAACGACTGATTTAAATAATACCTTTATTTACCGTTACAAAATTCTAAAGCGCAAATGATGTCTTCAGACTTCGAATAAGATATTTCTGTTAGAAACATCTCCCACTAACATATTCAAATATTACGCCAGACTGCCATTCGCGTTGAAAATATTATTTTCGAAATAACGGTAAAACAATGCAAAAATTTTATATTCTGACATAAATTTTAAAACAGATTATATTTTCATTTCGTGTACTTAAGAATTTGAATGACAGAATGTTATTTTCGGAATTTACGTTTTATCTTTATAAACATAAATTCATATGTAAGTTTGAATGTAGGAAAAGTTTTCATATCGAACTTTTGTATTCTTTAAGAAAGAACACATTTGATAATGGAATGGGAATTATTTATTTTAAAATAATAAATCTCCAAACAAATAAATTTAAATCAAAATCTCGGTAGTAATGCTGTTATATCATATTTTAGAATATATATTTTACATTTAGCTTTTCAACAAGCATTTTATTCATGAAAATATGGAAATATTTGAAAGGAAATGTGGATTTTTTAATAATATCCTTTTAAAGATTAAGCCAAAATATTACGCAAGACGATTTCGGTTACATGTTATATGCTGCTCCGTATAATGCGATCTTAATTGTTTTTTATACCAGGCATGTATACATAAATGTATTTTATTCTTTTGAAAAAGTGAGTTCAAACATGTTTTCTAAATGAGATAACTGAAAAAAATTACTTTTGTAATATTGTATAGAAAATGTAAACTGTTTATATAAGTAGAAAACCATCTATAGCGCAATTCAAATATCTTTTGTATGCGAAAATTATATGCCTAAGTTTTAAACGTTTATGTATGAGTTTTTTTTATTAAAATGTTCATATTTCAATTCACAAACATGTTTATTCATGTAAATTTTCTGATTAAAATATTTTTTTTTTATTCTTCTACAATTTAAAAACGTCAAATTCATTAGCAAACAAGTAAAAAATTTCATGAAATATAATTTTGAAGAACCTAACACATTTTTTATATTATAAATTTTACAATTATAAATTAAATGCGTTATAAATTTTACTTTCAGAATATGCAAAATTATTTTTTTTCTTTGGATAATTACGATATGCAGATGATAACCGATATAATTTACGTCAAATACTATACTATATAAACCGAAATCTTAAAGCAGTTTCCTTTGAGAAATATATACATATAAGTAAATTTTATTTTCTCACAAAAAATTAAAGAATTTACTACATTAAGAATTTTACTGATATCTTGAAGAAAAAATAAAAAATTACTTATACTATGATACTAAAAAAAACTTGCGTAACTAAAAAAATAAATATATAGATATTAGATAACAGATATAGTAGATATTAAAAACATTTGGATATTTTTCAAACAAACAAAAAATCGAAATAAAAAAATCAAAACGAATCACAATTAGAAATGGAATACTTTATTAATTCGAAAATATATTTATTCGATCTAACTGTAGAGCAGGGACATTAACTACTTAACCGCGAACCTCATAGCAATCAATAATTTTGTAAAGTAATCATCGCCTTAATTTACCTCATTATTTTTTATAAAATTTCTGCGATTAAAAAAGGCTACTATTGCTCTATTATAGGTTTCACTCCTGGTCCGCATTTGAGATTGAATCTCTGGTGTAAAGTTAAAAAATATATTTATTTTCCCTAGTTTTATGACCAAGTTGCGCTCGTATCGATAGTTTATAAAGTATAAAAATTTACATTAAGCAAAATTTCATTCAAAAGAATTTACAATAAATAATCTGAGCCCTAAATTTAAAAAACACTTCGAAATGCTTTGCTCACATTGCACACGATTTAAAAGTCAGCAATATATTTTTATGTTCTGTTTACTGCTTATTCAAAGCATTTTACACCACAACATAGTATAAAATATCCAAGACAGTACATTTCAATTACATATGAAACTTTGTTTCATAAAAAGCAATCAAAAAATATGTTTATTATATAGTGTATATTCTTCAGAATATACACTATATTTCCTTTAATGACCAGACACTTTTAATTTTAGCCATTATGTCGAATATTTAAAAGTATACCTGTCGGACTCTTTTGGAACTTCAGAATTATAAAGATTATGTTTGACTTCTTAAGAATTTGTCAACGTTCATTTCATGAAAAGAACAATTAGGGGACCTACAAAAAATCAAACAAAAATAATAATATTTGCGTCATTCTGTACATGTAAGAAATGATCTATAGCTCCAGAATACAAATATGTGGATACTATACAACATTTCCACTGATTTTTGTAAGAATAACGCGTATTTCCATCGACAACAATTTTTTTGAAAAGTTAAAAAAAAAATTCTTGCATATTTGTAGATTCTTGCATATTTTCATGCACGGTTTTTAACCAAATTGCCAGTTTCACTAAAATTGGCAAAATGTAATAGAAAAAATTAGTGTAAATGGAATACAAATATATTAAATATTTAATAAAATGTGAGTAGTTGTATGAAATAATTTTTGTCTGCGCATCGCTAAAGACAGCAGCAATCTTTTTATGTAACTTAATAGTCAACTCTATGGAGCAACACATAAAATAAATGCAATCAAATATCGTAAAAATTCAACAAGCTATCAAAGACAGAAAAAACCCATTTTTAGTTTTCTCCAAAAGCAGCTGAATGATAAAGTATTTTCCACTAATGCTCCTTTTGTATTAACATAGTTTAAGGAAAAAATCAGGATTTAACGAATATCAATGAAAAGACTCTGAAAAAATGCTTCGATTTTGATACTTCTTTTTATCATTGAATTGGTTTATTCCGGTCGTTATCCAAGACGAACTAAAGCATCAAACAAAAATGAGGAAAATAATAAAAGTAAAAATAAAATCGACAATTTGCTGAAAATTCCTTATTATCAGGATGAAGTTCTTATTCATCTGCTTTTGGAGAGACGTCTAAATGAGCTCTCTTCTATTGTCGATACCTTTCTTAATTTTTACGAAGTTTGCCTGGATTTTAGGTTGATTTCGTAAGAAATACTACCCATTCATGTAGTTACCAATTACGATAAAAATTGCAATAATGCACAGATCGTCTTCAAATTCACCAAAAACACTAAAACGGTTAATATCTGGGCGGGAATTGCAGACGGATAAAAACGGCCCATCGGGGTAAAAATGGGTAGAGTTGAAAATTTTGAATACCATCTTAACATGGCTCTAATAAAAGCAGCTCTTAAAAGAAAATGACAGGAAAAAATAAACATTTTTCCATATAGCATTTGCGAACAGCTAAAAATAAAAATGCAATAAAATTTTTACCACAACATTTACTTTTCTGTTACAAGATTTCTGCGTAAAAAATGAAAATAAAATATAGTTTGATGAATTAAAAAAAGCATCATAACTATTTTAAAAATGTAAATATTACGCTTTATTGAAAATATTATAGATGTCACCCGGTGAATATATAACATCATGTGAGTTTGAATAAATGTAATGAAAATGATATAAGTCAGACTATGGAAATGTTGGAATAGTTAAACGTTTAGAGTTTCTATGAATTTGTTTTCACTATTTTTAAATACTATATTCCACATACATGCGGGCGTGTATACGTGTATATAATAATTTTCATAAAACGGTTTTGATTCTAGTGCTCAAGAAACTGCGTATATCTTTAATCTTGATTTAGTTTTTACTGATAAAATTAGTACTTTACTTCGAAATCTACCTTCACCTGTGGACCGAGGCAGAAAGGATTTTTTATGTGTTTATACATAGAAACTATGACATTATGTAAAAGAGATGGTTGTTATCGTTCGCGTATGCACAGATAAAATTTATTTCATACAACTAATTATATTTCATTAAATATTTCATTTATTTGTATGCCACGCTCACTTTTTTTATTATTTTTGCAAAATTTTCAGAAGCTGGCGTACATTTTGGTTAAAAACACTGCATGATATAAGCTAAAAACATGCAAGAATATTTTTAACTTTTCAAAAAATCGCTAACGAATATGTGTGCTATTCTTGTAATAATCAGTGGACATGTTGTACAGTAGGGTGGAGCGAAATTTTTTTTTTTTTTTGAAAATTAAAAACGGGTAGGTGCCAAAAGTTGCCTTTATACTAGTACATCAACTGCGTGAAATTTTACCGCTGAAAAAAAATGGCTTGAGTCTGCGCTTTTGCTCCAAAAATCGAAATTTTGGGTAAAATTTGTCATTTTTCGACATTTTTTCAAAAAAATTAAAAAATTCCTAAAGAGCTGGTTAGTATTTAAAAGTGTTGCTTAGACCTTTATATTTATCTGCTTTACATATTTAAACTATAAAACAATATCTGTAGCCTGTATAATTGGAGCAAATCTGACAACTTTTTGTGAAAAATCTGCGTTAACCTCTCTATTGGAGCATACAACGAAATGTTGTTTTGAATGCATTTCTTACCTAGCTGCTTTCAAAACTACTGTGTATATAACTCATAGAGATGGTTGCATTATACCACCCGTCTCAACCACCCAATCATCTAGGCCCAGTGTTTTATTTATGTATTGAATTGTTATTTTTTTTCCTGAAGACGAGTATAAGTTTTCTATATATCAAAGTAATTTATCTCTTCTTTGTATTCACTGACTTTGGATGATTTGGATCATGCTGGTGTGACCTGCTGCACGTATACCATGTATAACAGAAGAGAAGCTGAGTAATGTATTGGGTATGTTCATAATTGAACCTATTTAGCAGTCTATTATCTTCATTAAAATTTCATGCAATTAGTACATTATGATTGGAAGTTCTGTTATGACAGCATTCTTTCAATCAATTACATTTTATATGCAATGATTTGCCTAAACATTGATTGTATGAATTCAATTTCTAGTATGTCATCATTTATTGAACCTATTACATAGAATATATGCTGAGAAGCTAGCTGTTTAATATTATGACGATCGTCACAGAGGATTGCAAACAAAATTTGCGTGTAAAACAACAATATTTCTAAAGAAGTTTTAGTATGCTTTATGTCGTTTCCTGTATTGTTCCGTAGTCTAGTGATTTCTAATAAGATTTTAGATCTATTATTTAGGTGTGTAGTACATTTGGTATAAAACATCCCGCGGCATAAACTTGGATTATACATTTTGTGAGTAAACATATAGACGCTGATTGCCAATCTGTGCTTATATAAAGCGGAAAATTTTATTAACTTTATGAGCTGTCTTTTGTGTGAGATGTTTTCTAAATTCTTATTCCCCATTCTTTCTGAGAAATAGCTTTCCTTATGAATTAGCTTTCCTTATGAATTAGCTTTGCAATCTCCGACAGAAATTTCTAGTGTGTTCTGAGTATCTTTTTCTCAATTTGAGAAAATAATTTTTCAAAATTATTCTCTATTTTATATAAAAAAAAAAATTGCAATAGGAAGTGAATAGTACGTAGACAAAAATTTTCCTTATTGATCCAGTGAATCCATGTAGCTTAGAACGTTTTATATCGACTTCTCTAATAATTGACGCAGAGGAAATTCACTGGAGTTGAAGTAGCGAATGATTCAATATTATACACCATTCTAAGCTTACCCCATGCAAAATGGTTCACAGTGACAAATAAAATTCTCCTAATTTTAAATGAGCACTTATAGTCGACTAGAATCCGTACATTCCCTCATAAAGTACTATGCATTATAAGTTTATGCCCAGGACATTTCAAATGTTGTCCACTCATAAAAAGGGGATCTAAAAGGTAATAGGAAATTACCTGGATACGAAAACACTTAGAAAACGGCATAAAAATAATGCAAAAAAAAGTTATTTACAAGAAGTTATTTACAAAGCGTTTGCTTTACACATGGAGAACAAATTTTCATTGCAATTCTCTCTGACGATCACCATCACATTAAACAGCTCGCTTCTCAACATATAAAAAATGCAAAAGTAGAATAAATGATGGCATACTTATAGTTGAAATATCTGAAATCATCTTTGAAGCAAATCATTACGTAAAAAAAATACAATTGACTGAAAAAATGTTGTGGTAACAGAACTTCCCATCACTATTCATCAACTGAATGTAAGTTTGATAAATATAATAGATGGCCGAATATTAATCCCTTTAATATTCCCGTGCATTACTCTGCTTGTCATTTTTTTTTGTATAAACTGTAAAAATATACATGAAGATAGTTACAGCAGCATGTGGATGCAAAGAACAGATGAACAAGGTGGAAGCATCGAAAACATGCCAAATTTTTATAAAGAAAATCACAAATCAATGTATAAATAAAACACTGTACTATAAGATGATCGAATAGTTGGGCCGGGTGGTATAGGAAATATAGCCACCTCCACGATGCATGTCCAAGGTAGTTTTGAAAACAAGAGCTGTATTAAAAACAACAATTCGTTGTATGACCCAATAGAGTGTTAATGCTGTTTTCTTACTAAAAGTTGTCTGTTTTGCTCCAGCTATAGGGAATAAACATATTGTTTTATAGTTTAAATATGTTAAGCAGATAAATATAAAGGTCTAAGCAACACTTTTAAATACTAACCAACACTGTAGGAATTTTTAAATTTTTTTGAAAAAATGTCAAAAAATGACAAATTTTACCCAAAATTTCGATTTTTGGAGCAAAAGCGCAGACTCAAGCCATTTTTTTTCAGTGGTAAAATTTCACACAGTTGATGTACTGGTAAAAAGGCAACTTTTGGCACCTACCCGTTTTTGATTTTCAAAAAAAAATTTTTTTCGCTCCACCCTATTGTACAGTATCCACATATTTGTATTCTACAACTGTAGATTATTCCGCGCATTTTAACGTACAGGGTAATCCCAAATATTAATATTTTTCTTTGATTTTTTGTCCGTCCCCTAATTGTCCTCCTTATAAAATGGACGTTGATAAGTATGATATCAAATATAATGTTTATAATCCTGAAGTTCTAGAAGAACCCGACGAGTTTATTTTTAAATATTCAACAAAATGTCTAAAATTAAAAGTGTTCGGTCATTAGTAGCATATAGTTTATACATAGTAAATACATTTATTTTCTTGTAAAACATTAGCATTATATTGCAATTTTATTTTTAAGAATCACATCGAAACCTTACTTTTCTATATCCATATTGGAATTTAAAAAACTTTTTAATTAAAAAACAATCTATTAAAGCATTTTAATACTTATAATAGATTTGCCTGCACAATGATACACCTAAGGTCGCTAAATGTAAAATGTCTCTTAATTGACAACACTGTTTATTCTCTTTAAATATAAAGCTTAAAATCATTTTACATTTTACTTAGACTGTTGATGATGTTTGAAAATATGTTTCGGCAAAAAAGTAAAATTTTTGTAAAATATAAATTTTTAATTAAAGTATGGTTTTACATAAGTGAAAAAGAGTACGTTTTTCTTTTCATAATAACATAACTGTTCCTTAACAATTCAAAATATTGCGCAGCCCTTTCCATATCCGCCTAAGGATTTATTTTCTTCCATTACTGCATTATCAGAAATATTCTAAAAAATAAGAAAATTAAGAAACGTACTAACGTTTAATATTCCTCGTCACCTTTTTTCCCCTATCCTGCCTCAATCTTACTGACATCTTACAAAAATCAAATGAAGATAAATAACTATTTATGAATAGAGTTAAACTTTTTAAAAATGTTTCTATTCATTTTACAACTCTGAAATGGTCGTATAAAGAAAGATATTTTATTGAGAAAATCATACTAAATTAGACATAAATTCTGTCTTCGCATCAAAGATGAAACAAAATGTTCGAAATAGCTTTACTATATGAGGTATTAGTTAGGTATTGTTTATTAAATGTTTACTATAATAATTTGGTAATAAATTTCATTTTTTTTCAATGAAATGGCTATTGTCAGTTTATCAACTAAGTTTGTACGAAATCAATAAATTATCATAATTTAATTTTATAAGATTCTGTTTCGTCATGCATATGGTATTTTTGGTTCTTTTTAATTTAAACACATGTTTTTATTTTATTTATTTATTTATTTAACATAGAGCTGAAAATGTTTCACCAGATTTTTCTCACCGAGCACACACTATAAGGAAAAAAATTAATTATGGTGGATATTAGGATGAAAGTGAACACAATAGCATTACACACCACAGAGCTCCCACAGAAGCCCCGTTTCCAATGCAGTTTTTCAAGACACCTCAGAACGGTTATTTTACCCCCTAATCCATTTCCAGTGCACAAACCGGTTTGAAGGAGAATCGAGCCTAGGTCATTTTCTCCCCAAAGTCAGACCTGCAATCGACTAGGTCAGTAATCCGCCTTTTACTACCCATGATTCAGTTCGGGTAAACAATTTACCGTGATTTCTGCTTATCGTCAGCATGTTTTTCGTTAGCGCTATTGATATTTCTCGCGTTGTTGACATTGTTTCATTGTTTGATTGGTCGGTCATTGCCGCAACAGAATTACAAGCTTAATGCACGCGCATGTGTAATAATTTAACTTTAGGTTTTCATCGGCTTGAAGTTCGAGATTTAATTTAAACAACGCTAAGGAAATGTTGAATTTTTATTTTTTATGTGTTATTTATTACAATGTAATTAATGTAAATAATACACGGAAATTTTCATTTATATTTATAATATAAAATTAATTTGGTTATAAAAAAAGATAATTTTAATATTTTTTTTAAGCAAAATTTATACATATTTAAAACTAAATATTGCTATATAGGGTAGATGTGCAAATAATAGATATCTTTAATGAGTTTAATTAAAAACTATTTTCTAATAATTAGATTATTATTATATTCAGATTTTTTTTTATATTTTATTTGTTTACCAACAATATTTAACCATTTTTATACCTTATTTTCTAATATTAGTCAACATTTTATTGTAAGCAACAGTAATATATCAAAGCAATTAAAATTCCAGAAACGGACACATCTCCTCTCCTCCGAAAAAAAGGAAAGAAATGTTAATATAAATGTTTTTATGATTGCATTTAGATCCAGATTTTAATGAAGGAATACTAATGAAACAAAATACTTATTTCCAAATAAATTTAACAATTAGGATATCAATAGTTAATAAAATGTTTGTGAGAATTATTTATTTAAATTAATTATTGTGATTTCCGCAAGATCCACATTTTAACAATTTCAGATACAAATTTTTAAAAACAAAATGTCAGGAAATTATAGTTTAGAAAATTATTGAGACCGTGAGAAATTTAGAGAACAATACAAAAAAAGAAAAAAAAAATTCTGAAACATTCTTTTTTTATTTTAAATATTAATGCATAAATTCGTGTATTTCATGCTCTTTTTTAACAGTTAAACTCCTCGAAACTACTTGATATACTGCTTGTACTAACTAGTATTACAAATATCAAATAAACAATACTGCAGGCTGAATGTTTTTAGTACTAAATAAAATAATTTCAAAACAGACCTGCAGAACTAATATTTCAGACAATCGATCAGCAAATTTATTAGTTTCATTTCATTACTACTATAAATTTAATTAATATTACAATTCTTTTATTTTCAGATATGAATAAGCTAACATTTTAAACTGAAAATGATAAACCTTTAACAACTTCTATAACTTAATTGTTTTTATTTAAATGGGGAGGAATTCAACCTTTCTTTCCCCTATTCCCCTAATCAATATTCTGTTTCCTGATTTGTTTTAAAGATAACTAGATTATAAAATATGCAAAACAAAGTTTAAAAAAATAAATAAATAAAAATAATTAAAAAAAACACTGGAAATTTTATTAACCATACGAAACAAATTAAAGCAGCTGTTTGTAAAAATTTTAGTGTTATTACATTATGTAAGTGCAATTTTCCTGCTCTTTTTCCGAAATTTTGCTTTATCACCTGATCCCCCCCCCCCCCAATACACATTCAACAAAGTAATAAAATTAAATATTTTTAAAATACTTTATTATTATTATTATTTAATTTTCTGTTTTATTTTTTTCTTTATAACAAAAATAAACAATTAATCATAAATTTCATTAAGGATTCACATTCATTTCATTAAAATTTCATCTAAAGTCTCCTCTTCCGAAACTCCACATTCTCTTTTCCCATAAAATTCAGTCTTTAAAACAACTTATTTTATTATTTTGTTTTACCCATTTCGCATTACAATGTTAAATTAGCATTTGTTTCCAGGTCGATAAAGTGTGCAATAACAAGAACAAGGTGAAAACGGAAGCAAAAAAGAAAAAATAATAAGTTTTAAACACGCCAAACGTAACAAAACCCTTCTGTTTGTGTTTACACAGGAAGTTCATGCTCAATTTCACCAATTAGCCAATCAAAGGTCAGAACGAAAAGTTGCGCAGTTTCCGTTTTCTTTGGGGGGGATTGATTTTAAGCTTGCGTATAGAAATGGGTGCAAAATGAAAGCAGGTACGGCACCCGCATATCACCCCTTCGTTAAAAGCCGGTTTGATTAAAGAAAGCATTGGAAACGCGGCTAGAGTTTCCATTTTCCGAATTTGTCATAAAAATGTGGAAGAGGAATTGGATAGATTTTCGTACAAATAGGCAAGATCAGTTTTTGAACTATTTTGAGTAGCATTCTTACGGGAAAATATCCAAGGAAATTTTACCGAACATAAGTGAGAAATATTGAAAGTGATAAAAGGTTATTTAGAAATAAAAATATTTTATGGGAGAAGGGGGGGGGCTAGAAAATATTCTTTAAATTCACAGTGCTTTTAACTAATTAAACCCATAAAATTTATTTAAAAATAAAGTTATTTTATAATGTAACATATAAATCCGTAATAAAATGTCCTTTTTATTAGTGGCTGGCTGAAATTTGTCCAAATTTCAACACTCCATATCTAAAGGAGCAGTTGAAAAAATTGCTTGTAAATTATAGACAGTTCCTTAACCCGGGAGAACGCGCACTTATCCAGGGTATAAATGGTTTAAACTTTGTCACCAATAAAGTCAAATTATAACCATCATTTTATTCAGACGGAGACAAAATAAAATTCTGCGATAAAAAAAGTTGCAGATTATTTTTAAAAAATTAGTGATTACAATTGCAAAACCCACACGTACTCCGGGTCTAAAAGGCCCGGTGCGCGTCCGCCCGGGTTAATAGGGACTTTCTTGCAAAAACGCATACAGTAGGCCTGCCTTAGGTGACTATTTTTATATTCTATGTTCACCAGTATTATTCTAATATAAATTTTGAAATAGGTTTCTCTTGCAAATGTTGGCAACGCATATGTTAAGTATTTCGGTTTTTAAAAAGTGGTGCCGGTTATAAATAAAATATACTCCCCTGTGGCACATCTGTTACAAATACAGCTTACCTCTTTTGAGTTACTAAGCTGTTGAAATTTTTCAGCACACAAATTTTTATAATTCAGCATGAAAAAAAGAAAAAATAACCTGCTTCGTTTCTGGGAGTATTCAGAGGCATATAATAATGCAGGTAAAAATATATGCTTTATGTCTTTTCCTTTCTGAGACTTAAGTTTAAAAGCTAGAATTTCAATATACTTTATCTTACTCAATGAAAAACACTGATAAATTCACAGTTTTTTGATCAAATCAAAAATTTTGTGAAATTTCAGATAATTTTGAATTTTAGGTAACTTTCATTACAAAAAGTAAAAAGCTACCTATTGCAGCCGTCCGGAGGAATGTACTTCCAAAAAATTTTGGTACATTTTATAGGATTGTGACCCCAAAACCACCCTCCATTCAAATGTTGATGTATATATATATATATATACATATATAGATCCATATTTATCTGATCTTTGTCATGCTGCAACTATCATATTTATGAACTGATTTGAATTAAACTTGGTGTGTACAAAGTAAGTACTAATGTCCGCCCGTGTTCATTGAGCAGCTTCATCCGACATATTGTTTTAAAATGGCAGCCAATTAAATTTTTTAGAAAAAATTTAAATTTAAAATTAAATACAAAAAAATTAGGAAAGAAAAAATGTCTTTCTTCATTGTATTTGACCTTGATACAAAGATTTCAGAGCATTTTTTGTTTCGTTTATATCTTAAAAAATGACTGAGCTATAGCACTTTGTATTTCTAGTTTGACTGACATTTTGAAATCATCTGATTTTTGTCACGGAATAACATGCGTATTAATGAACCGATTTAATGTAACTTGGTGTATACAGCTCATATTCAAAATATTAGAATAATTGAGAAAAAGTAATAAGAAAAAATTATTTGTCATTTATTTATTTTTTATACTAAGTAAATGCAATTAAATTTCTTATAAATTAAATCTGGAATGTTTAGATAAGATTTTAACATTTATAAAATATAAAATACAGCACAATAAATTAGGTATACAGCTTCCTTAAACACACCAGAATATTAGAATAAAATTTAGATTGGTTCAAAATATTAGAATATTTTATTTTACGCAACAATATTACCTTATGAATATGAAGTAAATGGTAGTTAATATTTTGTAGCATCCCCTTTAGCTTTCATAACAGCGTACAATCGATCTTGCATACTATATACAATGTGTTTACAAACATTTCTATCAATATTAGCCCAAATAGACTTTATACGTGCCACTAACTCAGTTTTACTTGAAGGAGGATTTTCTTGAAGTTTTTTCTTCATTATACACCATAAGTTTTCGATGGGATTAAGATCTGGTGAATTTGGTGTCCAAGGAAGTACCTTAATGTTGCGTTGGCGGAACCAATTCTTAGTTGACACCGAGGTATGTGGGGACGCTAAATCTTGTTGAAAGATGAAATCATCTTCAAATAAATCTTCTGATGATGGAATCATGTAATATTCTAAAATTTCCTGATATATCAGAGAGTTAACCTTTTCGTAGACGATGCATAACTTTCCAGGCCCTTCTGCACTCATACAACCCCAAACCATGACACTAGCAGCAAATTTTACGGAACGTTTAAGGCATTCTTTATAAAATGCTTCTTGCTTCATTCTCCAAACTCGAATACCTTGATTACCATATGAAACACAAAACATACTTTCATCACTAAATAATATATTTTTCCAATCTTCATTGCTCCATAAACGTCTTGATTTACACCAATTCAATCTTATACGCTTTTGTCTTGCAGTCATGAGATGTTTTGTTTTCGGTATACGAGATTCAAATTTAAATTTATGGAGACGTCTTAATGTTGTCGATGTAGAAACTTCAACTCCTTCTTCTTTCCATTTTCGGTGCAAGAATCGCACACTTTTAAAACGGTTTTTCTTAACTATACGCTTCAGTTTCCTGTCATCTCTAGCAGATGTTTTTGGTTTTCGGCCACCATTTCGGCGATTATTTTGAAATTTTCCAATTTTTGAATATTGTGTTAGTATTTTACTAACGCTCGTTTGCGAACAATGTAAATAATTCGCTATAAAACATTGATTTTTACCGTGCCGATACAAATCAATCATACGAAGTTTAGTAGATTCAGGAATATCACTCACACAGCCCATTTTAAGACGAAAAAGAAACAAACTGCAAAAAAGAATACTGATTTTAAATAAAATAGTCTGAATTTAATCAATGATGCCACCAGTTAAGAATTGGTAATAATTAAAGGAGAATTAATGTGAAGTATTCTAATATTTTGAACCACTTGAATAAATATTCTAATATTTTGACTTTTCAAAATAATTTTTTTTGCAATTAATCTTTTCAAAAATGATATTAAATTTAAGATAACAAGTAAGTTTAATCAACAATAAGTTCTTAATAAAAATATCGTTTGCATATTTTCATTAAAAGACATTAAATTACCAAACGATATTTTCAATTTCTAAAAAAAAAGGTAATTATTCTAATATTTTGAATATGAGCTGTACATAGTAAATACAGATGTTGTTGGTCAAATATGTTGGGTTTGTTGGTCAATTTCCTTCGCCATCTTGTTCTAAAATGGGGGTCATTTGATTTCTTAATTAAATTTAAAATGGGGTACAAAAGAAGAAAAAAATTAAAAAGAACTTAAAAGAAAAATATTTTTCTTCTGTGTGTTTAATGCAAATAATTCGCAGACTTTTTTTGTCTATATATTAAACATTGGCTGAATTAAACTTTGTTACACTTAATTATACTTTGAATTTCTAGTGTGGCTCAGATTTTGAAATGATCTGATTTTTGTCACGGGATAATATGCACCTTAATAGCCAATTTGAATATAACTTAGTGTGCACATAATACAAATCATCGTCCTGATCGAGTTTCGTTCGTCAGTTTCATCCGACATCTTGTTTCAAAATGGCTGCGATTTAAAATTGTCAAAAAATAATAATTTATAATAATGTAGAAAAAAGAAAAAGAAAGAAAGAAAAAAATAGAAAAATTGTTCTTTCTGAAGTGCTTGATCTTGATGCAAGGATTACGGAGCAATTTTGCTTTTATCTTTAAGAAATGGCTTATATGTAACAGTTTGAATTACTAAAGTGGGTGAAATTTTGAAAAATATGCTTGCCTGCGACAGAACTTGCATTCACCGAGTTCAATGTGAGTGAGCATGTGCACAAGATACCTTGTAATTAGAATTACAAGATAATAAAAATTGTATGAAAAATGAGTAGGTTTACTAAATAATTTTTCACTGCGCATGCGACAACGATATCAAAATTGCATTCGCATGTTATGTTAGCTAAATGTACAGAACAACTTTTGTGAAAGTCGCAAAATCATGACTTGAAAATTCTGAAAATAATCGTCTATAGAATAAATATAAAATTAATTGTTCCCAAACTGAAGCAAAAGTATGAGGGATTTTATCCAAATGTAGTAGTACGTCCCATATTGTGTATTCTATCTTGACACTAATCAATGAATATATGGATACAACCCCTCTTGTTTTTGCTTCATTTTGGGAGTAACGGATTTTCATCTTATTCAACAGACGATTATTTTCAGAATTTTCAAGCTATGATTTTGCGGCTTTCACAAAAGTTGCTCGATACATTTAGCTAACATAATATGCAAATTAAATTTTTATATCGTTGACGCATATGCAGTGAAAAAATATTTAGTAAACCTACTCATTTTTCATACAATTTTTATTATTTTTTAATTCTGATTACAGCGTATTGTGTGCAATATTGTTTGTCATTTTTTTTCAGAAAAGAATGTTACTTTATATTAAAAACTCTGAAAATTATAAGCAAAAACCTTGGTAAAATTTGGGACCATTTTTATAAAAACTATAATTTTTCTGCGAGCATGCATGTTATTTACATAAAAATGAACACAGTTTATAACAATAAGGCACTTAATCATAATCTAGAGTTTGAGCGATTTTGCTACATTAGTTTTGACAGGGTTTTCCGAAAGATGTTCATTCTTTTTTAATTTCTTGACGGTCCCCTATGGATTTTCGGGAAAAAATCTTCACGGTACTTCACGGTATGACTTGTACTATTATATTTATACACTAAGAGTTTCGGGATAATTCCTCATGTGTTTTTCTAGATATTTAACAAAATGGTTAAAATTGCAAGTGGACGTTCATCAATGGCCAGATAGTGTATTCAAAATCATCATATGATTGGGTAATTATCATTTTTGAGTAAATGCAAAATGATAGATTTCAGGATTGTGTATTTAAGTATAAAACTGACGTTAAAAGTTGAAACAAAAACGTGGTTTAGTGTATATGCTTGAAATTTCTGTTTTCATTGTTAGCCTTAAGAACGGAAAGACGTATTAAAAAATATTTACTATTAAAAATGAACAATAAGTAACAGATTAGAGTAATTTAGAAATTGTGTTATTATTCTGTAATCTAAAAAAAATTATAATAATAAAATTGGAGGTAAAAATGAAATATTTCTATTAGTTGTTTGAACATGAAGGAAACCTCTTACAGTGTTAAAATTATTTGACGTAATAGTTAAAGGTATGTATTTTAAATATCGTAACTTTCATTCTTGGCTTTTTATTTTTAATGAGAAAAATATAAACGGTAAAAACTGTTGAAGGAAAAAATTCAATATTTCTGATACTTGTTAGAAAATGAAGAAAAAATTTTAAAATTTTTATATTGTTTGATATTATATATAAAAATGTGTAGTAAAAGTATAGAAATTTTCATTCTTGTTTTAAGTTTACTTTTGCCTCAAAAAAATTTTAGATCTGAGTAAAAAAAAAAAAATCAGTTAAAAAAATAATCATATTTTAATCGTAATTCCAGATAAAAAAAAACCAGATAATTGCACTCAATTTTTTCCTTAAAATCCTGCAATATATTAAAAAACGTGCGCAAATTCAAAGAGAAATAGAGCGTGGAATGTAACAAATACACCTTTTGAATCCATTTTTCTTATCTTAGAAAACAAAAAGCAATCTATCTTTTTTTAGCATATCATGGACTTATTATAATCCTTATGACTGCGCAATATTATTAACGTGGAACCTTTTATCTACCAATAATAAAATGCGTCAGGAGAAATGTGTAGAACGATTCCAGGTTGAGCCACTCCTGTCTGGAATTCAACTGTTGCGAGACGCCACGTTAGGCTTAGTTGAAAACAGATATTAAAAGATTCTTTTAAAATTTCTTCCACTTGAAATAATGTTTGTTCAGCATATTTTCATATAAAACATGCATATCATACCCAATTATAATACATAAAGATAACACTGGAAGTGTAAACTGATAAGCTTTTTATCATCTAAGTACGATAGTATTTTATTTATCTACTCAAGCCGAGACTCAAGCACTGTCTCTCACAACTTTAGTGCTGCCATCTATGAACTATTTTAGAAACCTTTTTGGGCTTTTTTTCTTTATAAAAGATAAAAATGAATTTAAATTTAGTTTAATTTTTTTTATGATAGCATTTATCTGGTTATTTTTTTTAAATTTTGTTTTCCATTTAAATAAAATAAGCTATTTTTTTCTTGTTATTTTGTTATTATGGATATATAAGATATCATCATGACTGCATTAGTATAACTGAAAATTGTTTTTTCCCGTGCTCTTAAATTAAAATTTTATCTGCTTTAATGCATGCAAATAAATCAAACTTGCTCTTAAATCAAAATTTGATGATTTTTATTTAATTTACCATACTATATATTTCTTGCATTTAAATGACATTTGATAAAAAATATAAATTTCGTTTACAATGCACGCAAATTTCGAATGGATATAATTAAAGCTTTTAAAAACTGGTACATTTTAATTTAAAATTTTACAAAAGAAACAATAATAATAATTTTGGTTTTCATTATTTACAGATTGAATTTTTAAAGTTGCACAGCTGAAGTTTTTAAAAATTGATTTTGAAGACAAAAAAAACTTCTTCAAACAACATAAAATAAATAATATTTATATTATAATATTATAAATATATATAATGTAATGAATAATATTAATAATATTATTTATTTTACGGTGTTTCAAGAAGTTTTTTTGTCTTCAATTGTTTAACACCAGTTTCCAACTTTTTCCTGGAAATTGATTTTGATTTAAATCAATACCTCCTTCTATAGAAAATAGCAGTATTTTCTATAAGAAACTACGATTTAAAAAGAAAAAAAAAAAAAAAAAAAAAAAAAAAACGAGTTGTTTTGTTTATATTAACTGCGTATAGATGGCATATAATCCAAATTAAAAAATAAATCACAATGCTTCATAATCGATTTCTAAAAGCACCGAACTAAGAATCAATCATATACCCACGACTAAAACCGCTGCCAAATCATACTTTTAATAAAGATAATGTATTTTAAAATTTAAAAAACTTCAATATTTAAATTAAATGTTTTGTGAAATCCTTAGAAATTGAGTTTTATTTTGCTAATTATTATTATTGTTGTAAGGAATACTGCTCTTTGTTTTGAAGCTAAAATTTGTTCAAAAAATAAATATAAAGTAAAAAAAAAAATCATTTGTATTTGTAGAAATTTATTGCTATTTTTAAAATGTGCTTTTCTATAATACAAACTCTTCAAGAACAAAATCTGCATTCTGTTTGTTTGTATGAAGTATTAAAAAGATAAAATGCAAGTGAAAATTCCGTCATTTTTGACGGGGTTATATACTAGTTTATTTATATTTTGCGAAACATAAGAGGAAAAATTATGATTTTACATATATATCTTTTTAAGTTTCTACGTTATTTTTGAACATGAAGGTAATAAATGACAATTTTCAAACTTGATAAATTCGATCTTCATATGTTATAATAAATCGGGCATTAATTTCATAAATTTCTTTTAATTCCTTTGATTTTTATAACATTTCCAGTTTTCTCAAAATTCACAAATTTTTAATATTTTTAACCAATTTAAGATTAATTATGGTATTATCAGATTTTTATTACACTGTGGAACCTCGAGCATGAAGATTAGGGTACCGAGACGAATATCTTCGAATGCGGTCACACAGATTTTAACTAAGAATATTTATTTATTGAATTATAATAAACAATATTTATCTTGATTAAGATGATCATCGCAATTCACAACAAAAATAGATAATTTGAACAGGTTAGTCATGAAGATCATCCTATTTGGTACAAATGGAAGATATTTAGATAGATTTTATAGTCCAATGATTTACTGCAGAGTCATTTCTTACTCCCAAGTTAGGAATAAGCTATCGTTAACATCGAATTAGTTCCCGAGCCATGATACAACTCGGTCTATCAGAGAGAGCTAGACCACTCTCCAGGCGAGTTGAGAACTCAATAATCCTCTTCTCTCGTTCTATTTATCTGTCCCTTTTCCAAAAATAATAGATTTTCATCTAGCCAGTTATTGCTTTTTTCTGATAAGCCATTTTAAAACTCTTGTTTGATAGGTTATCTAAAATGACTGCCTCCTAAAAGGTTCACACCTTCTAGTTTCCTTTTTACTTCTAATTCTCACGAAACGGCATTATGAAAGAAATACTTTTCTGGCTAACTTATCCAGCTGCCGTCAGAATAGTGTGAAATTCAATGATGGATTGTAATGTGTTTTTTTCTTTTTATCTTTCCGGCAAAAAGTTGGACAGAGTTAAAATTTCGGCTGCTTTTTCGAATACATAGAATTTTCGATCTCGCCACATTCCTTAAATTATATCAGTTCGATTTCTTTTACAAAACAATAAACATAAAACAGTTTTCAAAGGGGCAATATAAAACAATCACTTCTGTTAAATAATTTTGAAGATACAGACCTTCAAGTGCACGCATGAAGCATATAACATTTTTTTAAACTTCCAAAATTGCTATAATAATTTATTTTTCGTCAAGATATTTTGCAAGCTCTATTCTCTATTTACAAGCTCTCTCTCCAGAAAACAAACCTATATTACATAAACATGTGTATAGAATTTCTTTAAAATCGTCTCCTTTTGTAGACTCGATTTTTTAAAAATTATTGTTAACTTTATGTTTATTGACCTAATAATGCTTCAGGTCCAGTTGTATACATATGCTTAACAAGTGCAAATATCAAGACCGCAATACTGGCCAATATTTAATACTTTAATACTTTATCCATTTAATCACAATTCGAAAGATATACTGAAATATTAATGTTACTTATACAGTGAAATTTAGCCCCTAAGGGACGAGCGACACGTATACATTCCGCAGAAAAAAGTTAAGAATCCCTGTTTATCCCCATCAGTAAAATTTTGCTGTAAAATTTGCCTTATTTATTCGCAGAATTTAATCGATTTAATAAGACAAAAATTTCTGTTTTTAAAAGCCGGTGACAAAACATTAAAATTTCATAAAAGGCTCCCGTCACGAAGGGGGGTTAAAAATGATTTTTTTTATTACAACTCTCTTCTCACTCAGCAATTAATATTAATAACTCATTGATATTGCCACAGACGATGGTACTGAGTTAATTTATATACCAAAGTTTTATTTATCAGTCGTTTCACATCTTTATCACTAAAATAAACCATGTAAATTTTGTAAAATTCAAGAGCTAGAGGTGTCAAAATATAGAATTTAAAAAAATTTAGATCTTATACGTTAATATTTTTTATTAGAAAATTAACGTTATTTCTGAGAAATATCAAATTTTCTGTTTTTTACGGATATGAGAAAGCATATTTTAATCTTTTAATCAATATATATATATATATATATATATATATATATATATTAAACTTTTATAAATTTTACACTCTTAAAAGGGTGTTTTCTAACATCTGATTATTTAACAATTAAATCGGATTAGTTGCATTTCAAAGTATTAACTTAACTACTTGTCGAATTTTCGGAACAAAAATATAGATTTATCCAATTTACAAATAAAACCTAAGAAAATAAATATATAACTGAAAAATTATCTAAAGCTAATTAAAGATATATTTGTAAATGTTAAAATTTAATGACTTGAAATATTTTTACATTCATGCTGTCAAAATTTGTAACTTTATTTCACTAAAATTATTTTTGTTTTAAGGAAAACTTCACGTGAAATGTTTGAAATGAAAAATGTTATATTAATCTGTTTCAATGAAGAGAATTCAAAATAAGGTTGGAATATTTCAGCAGAAACATGCTATTTAAATAAATTACGTATTTGATTCCGAAGTTACTAAAGTTTTAAAATATCACTCTTTGCTAGAAGTAATTTAGGTTAAAACACTACGCGAAACTAACTGTTTTCGAGACTTGCTCACTCAGTTGAATTTTTTCATAAGTCGAAAACTTTATAAACATGCATTTATTTTTCAGTAAAATGATGCTGTTTTACAGTAAAAGTTTGTAGATCAATATAGATATTTGAAATGGTTGCATTCATAGTTAAAGAAATTAATTTTTTTTTAAATACAATTGAATGATCATGATATAAACGAAGATATTGAATTTTTATTAAATTTACGATGTCAGTGCCATCTGTTAACTTAAAAGAAATGTTATCTTTTGTATAACATAGATTGAGAAAAAAATAAAGGTGGGTACAAGAAGAGGAAACGATGTAATTCCGTTTAAAAAACAGATTATTAAGAGCAACAAGTTGCAGTATTAAGTTACAGATTATTAAGAGGAAAACTATAAATACCGACGCTCGTAAAAAAGGGCAAATAACTACTATTTAACGAACTATGATTACCATCGACCTTTGACCTTTAATTTAAAAGACTTATTTAACATAAAAACATAATTATGTAATAAATCATGAATAATAACATTATTTATTCTATTGACACTTTCCAACAATGTTGAAAAGTGTTTATGAAACCGGTTTGTCTGGCTGTATCATTGTCTCCCTGTCCATCCTCTAAGATTCCAGGCGCATGCTAATTTTGGTTCAGTCACATGAATTTGACGAATTTTTTTTATTTCTCCCTTCTGCGGTTTGGCGGTGTTGGCTGTGTTAAAAGGCTTATTTAACATAAAAACATAATTATGTAATAAATCATGAATAATAACATTATTTATTCTATTAACACTTTCCAACAATGTTGAAAAGTGTTTATGAAACCGGTATGTCTGACTGTATCATTGTCTCCCTGTCCATCCTCTAAGATTCCAGGCGCATGCTAATTTTGGTTCAGTCACATGAATTTGACGATTTTTTGTTATTTCTCCCTTCTGCGGTTTGGCGGTGTTGGCTGTGTTAAAAGGCTTATTTAACATAAAAACATAATTATGTAATAAATCATGAATAATAACATTATTTATTCTATTAACACTTTCCAACAATGTTGAAAAGTGTTTATGAAATCGGTTTGTCTGGCTTTTCATTGTCTCCCTTTCCATCCTCTAAGATTCCAGGCGCATGCTAATTTTGGTTCAGTCACATGAATTTGACGAATTTTTTGTATTTCTCCCTTCTGCCGTTTGGTTACAATAGAAAACGGGGAGTTGAACAGTGGGTCAGCAGATAAAGACTCAACCCTACTTGGAGGAAAGATTCCTGTTTTGCAGGACACAAGCCCCCTTATTGAAAGTGTCATTAAAGATCAAAAACACCTTATCACCACAATAAATGAGTCGACGGTTGCCGACAGTTTGTATGTGAGCGTGCTTGCACCTTAACTCCCATAAATATACTAGAATTACCATGTAATATATATATAACTATGCTATTGAAGTTTATCGTGGAATATTTTGTGTTTAAAATGAAGAGTTTAGTATTTATAGTTAGTTTACTTATACTATTTATTAGGATGAGCGAAGCGAATCCTCTACTAGGCCATTCAAATTACATTTTGTCGTACGCTTTACAAAAAAAAAAAAAAAAAAAAAAAAAAAAAAACTATTCAATATTTTGACTTGAAATTAAACACAAAAATAAATTATGATCTGTAGATTTGCACAATATAATTTTTTTACAGAATAACCTATAAAAAAATTATTATTTTAATTAATTTATTTAACATGTTTTTCTATTACAGACGCATTTTTAGAAATAAGAAATGAAACATGTATACTTTCAGAAGAATATATAAATCATGGAGTCAACAATTATAGATAGAATCATGATTAATTAAATAAATAAAATATATTTTCTTTATTCAGACAAAACCATTTACGCTGTTCAAACTTAAGCATATTAAAAGAATTGTGTGTTTTTTTTTTCGTAAAGTGGCAACAAAAAAATGTAAACAAATAAAATTGATTGTTAAATTTATTATATAAAAAGCAATTTAAATTCGAAGGTTGAAAATTAAACCAGATGAAACATTTATATTATTATTTTGGAATATGTAGTATTATTTTTTAATAGTTTGCCGTTTAAAAACAATTTATAGAATGTATTAGTTCTGTTATAAAAAATGCGAAGAAAACATGTACTTACTGGTTGAAAAGAACGCGAATGTGATATCGCTTTAAGGCAAGAAGCTAGATTTCAGCATAAAAAACGATGGCACAGATGTCATATACACACCACATTGGCGCGATTTTTTCGGACGTCTATTTGGCAAAAATCTTCTTTTCGAATACCAGTCACCATATATATGTTTTTTTAATGAATAACAATAAATTAAAAAATGTTTGACACAGATGTCATATATGCACCATATTGGCCGGATTGCAAAAAAAAGGGAGGATCAATTTATGCCTCACATGATAACCCGGCTATTAACCCGGTTATAAAAATAAACTGTCTTTTTAGTTTTAATACCTTTTTTTAAAATGATATAAATTGTTTTGCTCTATAATTACTAGGTAAACTTTTTTATATTATTATTTCTTTATATAATATTATTACATAAATATATAATATTTATTATCTTTATCTTTATATATTATATAATATTCTTTATACAATATTCTTTATCTTTATATATCTTTATATTTTATATAATATTCTTTATCTTTACATAATATAAAAAATTATTATTTTTTAAATAATTGAACATAATTAAAAAATAAATATGTAACTGGTATTTGAAAACGAAGTTTTCGCCAAAATATCGTTAGAAAAAAATCTCAATAATGTGGTGCAGACTGCCATCTGTGCCAAAAGTTTAATTAATATCTATAGAACAAAACAGTTTATATAATTTTAGAAAAGAAAATAAAAATAAATAAATAACATCAGGAGTTACCATGTCAAACAAAATATAACGACATTTTGTTGCCAGTTAAGTACCTCGGTGCGAATTACATTGGCTTCTGAAAGAAAATAGCGCCAACGTGGTGCGTATATGACATCTGTGCCAAAACGACGACATGGCGAATCTCTTCTGACAGAAAATGCATGTGCTCGAAAAATTGCTTTAAATTTCGAAGATACACCAAAAAATTATAATTATATGTTTGTAAAATTTGTCATCGTCGTTGATTTGGCATGCATATTCAATCTGACAGATCTTGTAAGACTTACCATAAATGCATAGTAAATAATGAACTTAATATTTTTTCTGTAGCTAATAATATGGATCATGGTTCACATCCCTAAATATTGAATAGCTTAACTTGAGAAATTAACTTTCCAAGTTCATCCAGTAATTACTGTTTATCGCAATAAAGGGGGTCAACTTGAATACAGTGGGGAAATTATTAATTTTCATCAATATATTACAAAATTTTGTACTTCATTACCTCATTCCATAGATACTATATAAAAGTACATTTTTGGGTACTACTTAGTTATCCAGTCGACCAAAAATCTAACGCCGAATTTCAGGATTAAATGCCAATAATGGATTATTGTAAATGTCATATTACTTGACATTAAATACAAAACACGTATTTGTTATGTCATCAAGTGATTTTTAATTCGAATTTTTATTTTTATTTTTATTAATGTTTCACTAATTTATTTGTTTTTTCGTTATTTAAAAAAAAAAAAGAACTTGCTTCAATTTGTACAATTTGGCTAATAGTTTGGCGATTTGTATTATCTGACGAAATCGGTCGACCGGATAAACAAGTAGTACCCATTTTTGTTAGAAAATAAGATGAAAAATGTAAAAAATCTTTAAAAAAGAGCTTTTAGTTGAAAAATTAAAAAAAAAATGTCAAATTTTGCTTTGAAAATATTTTTACTTTGTATTTAGTTGTATAATGTTACTTTGTATTTTACTTTGTATTTTTGCTTTGTGTTTATACCAGTTTAATGTCTGTAAAAATATTCCAAGAAAATTTTTAGTTATTTGGCTAAATTTACATTTCTAAAATTAAAATGCGCCAAAAAATAAAATAGCATTTTCACTTAAATAAGATGCAAAATAATAGGTACTACTAGGTTATCTCGTCAACCAATTTCGCCAAATTATACAAATCGTCAAACTATTGGCCTAATTAAACAAATTGACGTAATTTTTTTAATAACGAAAGAAAAAATAAATTCGTAAAACATTAATAAGAATACAAATAAAACTTCATATTGAAAACTAATTGATGGCGTAACGAGTTTAATGTTACATGAATGTGACATTTTTTATCATCATCATTGACACTTAATCTTTTAGTTTGTCAATCCTTTTTAATCGACGGGATAATCAAGTAGTATCAAATAATATAAGAAAAATATTGTTACTTTCAAATAATTATCTAATGAAATAATGCTTCGCGAATCCAAACAAAGCGTGGCTTTTGCTAGTAGTATTTAATATTTATAGCTAGTAGGCGCTCAAGAAAATTCCCTTACAATATTATCTATGCGTAAAATAGTTTGTAATACAGTTTAATGTTGTTATATTATTTGAAAAATTATGAAATTGATACACATTACTAAGGTACCCTACAAGTTGCTTAATACAGAATATCTTGAACATAACATGCATAGATCTGTTACAGCTTCATACAAATTTATTCGGTTACAATACTGTATATAAATTTCCTGCCGTTAAATTACCTATAAATTTACCGTAACTTCTTGCATATAATCCGCGGATCAAACAATTCTTTTTCGACCCAGAAATTTTATTTTGTAATTGAAGGCAAATATTTACGGCGATCTGAAAAGTAATATTTTATTTAATAAAATTTCTGTGTCGAAAAATGATTGTTTGATCCGCGGATTATACGCAGGAAATTACGGTATAGGGTCATTCCACGTAAAAAGAGCAAAAATTTAAAAAAAGTCGTGGACCCATGGTAACCGATTTTAATAAAATTTGATACACAGGTTCCATTCATATTTAAATAGAGCTCTGCAAAATATTTTGATAAAAAATAAATTATTTTACCAGTTTTAGACATTTAAAAAACTTGTGATATAGAATGGCATGTGTGCAATCATCGAAAGTTCAAGTTGGAAGTTTCATATCTTGAAAATTATTTAGCAGATATAAATTTTGCTTCTAATATTATAAACGCTGAAAAATAATTTTATGATTTATTTAATAATAATAATCTAATAACTTCACAATTAATTTTAAATTAGTCGTAAAAATTGAAAATGTGCGAATTTTGGGGAAAATAGAAACGTTATAAAAATCAAAGGAATTAAAAAACATGTGTGAAATTTATGCCTGAGATAATATTACATATAAAGGTCGATTTCCCCAAGTTTGAAAGTTACCATTTATTTCCTTCAACGTCAATAAAACTTAGAAACTTTTAAAAAAGTTGCAAAATCATAATTTTCCCCTCTTGTTTATGCACAAAAAATAAACAAAGGAACTATCCGACAAGTAAAATATTCCACAGACATAAAGCTTAATAAGTCCATAATATGCTAGAAAAATTTCAATACTGCCTTTTTATTTCTAACAATTAAAAAAAAATGTGTTAAAAAAGGTAATTTTGTTACATTCTACGCAAAACTTCTCTTTAAATTTGCGCGCTTTTCTAAAATATTGCATGATTTAAAGGAGAAAATAGTGCTACCATCTACTTGATTTTGTTATTACTATATAATTAATTCTTCAAGTCTCACCACTTTTAATATCAGCCTGAAGCAAAAAAGAAAAGAAAGGCAAGAAGTAACGTTTGAATTTGAATATTTAAAATAGACATCTATAATATCAAATAATTTGAAAAGATATAAACGTTTTTCTTCTTGTGTAAAAATGCAAAAGAAATATTGCCTTTTCCTGTCAAGTTTTTCCTTATTTTTTCTAGCATTAAGGATTCAAAAAGGCATACATGAAATTTTTTGCATTTAAAATACGTTCTTTTATCTACAACGTCAAAAAATTTGACACTTATAACAGAAATATTGAATTCTATCCTTGATTTTTCCCCTTATTTATTTATTTATTTTATTAAAGAATGAAAAATCGAATTCTAAATTATGCCAATCTCTTACTTATTATCCATTTTTACCTAAAAATAATTTATGATTTAGTTTTTTCATTCCTAAGGCTAATAATCAAGATTGAAGTTTCAAGCATGTAGACAAAATTCGATTTTGTATCAATTTTTAACGTGAGTATACATAGTGAAATAAACTGTCCTGAAATCTATTATTTTGCATTTACTCACAAATAAACATAATGTATTTATATGCCAATTTTCATTCAAATCTGTGACATGGCAGCCACAGCAATTTTCCTCATTTTGTACGGAATGACCCTATATAGAAGTGCGTTTTAAATTAGTTACGTGTTTTTGCATTTAATTAATTTTTTTAGATAATATTTGCTGTATAAAAAATTTATAGACCATGTAATGGGTTGCATATCCGTACTGGAGTGCAATTCTACTTGCTCAGTTCAACTATGTCATGCATTGCTTAAAAGTGCCCCACCAGTGGTCGAGAGGTTCTGTCCTCTCAACTGGTAGACGGCAGGTGCTGGGTTCGAACCCAATCGCAGCTGTCGGTCTAACCGTTCGGAGTTTTCGTGCTTTTCTTCGAACCTTGCGTAAATACGGGTTAGGTTCCCTTAGAAAGACCCCCACGAAGGGCACTCCCCCCTGGTACTATATCCCTAGTGTAGATAATCGGGCGACAAAAATAAACCAAAACAAACCATTGCTTAAAAGGACTAAATTTTTTCATAGTATGTAATAGGTATATAAATCTATGAATAATATAGGGTAGTAAGAAGGATTTCGGATTTTTTTTTCAAATATTGATAGTTATTGTTAAAATTGGGTTTTCAAATTGTTCTGTGTTTTACAAAAAGTTTATTTTTACATCATTTTTTCACCATATTAAAAGTTGAAGGTCTACTATAAAATCAGAATTTATAATCCTTGCTCGAAACACAATTAGTATTATCGAAGTCATTTTAATATGTTTTGGAAGTCACTTGTAAAATTATTTTTTAACATATGTTTTGCTTAAAATTTTTTTTAAGTTTAACATTAAGTTATTTTGTGTTCTACTTTATGTTAAAATAGTTGCGTTATTTGCATTCAGTCTAGCAGAAAAATAAACTTAATAAGATATTAAAATTTTCCCGGTATTATTACGTCAAAAATTTCAATAAATCTCTTAAAGATATGTATTTTACTATTTTTATTTTTTGAAACTTACAAGTACTCCAAAAAAATAAAACACTAATGCAATATCATGAAAAAATACCGAATTTATTAAATTAAAAAGCCTCATTTTTTCTTTAAATATTACTTTAAAAATTATTACAAAAATTACATTAAAAACCTATCTTAGTAAATGTCCTAAAAGCCTCTGCGCATTTGTCGGACCTTATTTGTCAGCAATATACAGAGAGTCATAAATACCGAAACAATAGCCTATCTCCTTAAATATTGCCTCTAGGCCCATACTTTCAATTGCAAAAAATCATAAAAAAAGGTGAAATTTCTGATAAGATAAGTTACAACTCCATGAGGGGTCGATTTGAAAAAATACGAAAATTAAATTTTTATACGGCCCCCGTAGAGCAAAATTCCCAATTAGGAAATTATTCCTTATCCATTCCTAAATTGAACAAAAAAATTCTCCGTATCTGAAAATCTGACAGATATATTAAAATCCAAAATTCTCCAAAATTCGTGACTTACGCCACTTTATCATGCCTGTAAAAGATGAATTTTCGACTTGTTTTCAAAGTAAATAAGGGATCGTTCACAAATTATCTGTATTAAATGTCGATTCAAGACCGTGCCTCTTGTTTGAACATAATAAAGCAGCGTATTGATTTAAATCAAAACTTGTTTTCAAAATATGTTCATAGTTAGCAGTGGAAGTCTGCATGATCGAAATATCTAGGTCCGGTCCCAAACCGACCCATACGGAAAAAATTTCTGCCCGGCAGGGAAAAATGTTAAAATCATAATCCGGATCAGCTTGGAAAAAAGTTTAAATCATAGCCCGGCTCAGCCGTGAATTTATACATAGTTTTTTACTTCAGTGTAGTTAAAAATTGTTTCGCGGGGAGGAGTTGTAATCAAAAATACTTATTATAGCTTTTCGTTTTTTATATTAATACTTTTTATTATTAAAGAAGCTTGATATATTTATTTTATCAACGAATCTCTGTTTATATCTAAAGGTTTCACTTATATTTTAATATCGCTAATCCCTATCCCGTGCGTTGGAGACTTTGAAAAATTTTATACAGTAAAATCTTTTAAGACGGAATCACATAGAAAAAATACTTAATAGACAAATGCCCTTCCTTGGAGGGTTAAATGGAGTTTATTTTTTCTCAGGTATTATTGTATTCATTTTGCATGGATCATTACATTTTTTGTTTAAAACAGAATTCCGTCACAGGCAGATTTTTTTTTTCTGGTATTATTGTGTTTATTTTTTAGCATTTAAATATACTATTCTTTAAAAAAAAAAATTAAAGTTTTTTTTTTCTTGTAAAATAAAAGCGATATTAAAATCTATGTGGTTTTCGTAAAAATTTTGATTGAATCACATTTTACATTTCATGCACGTATTAGGTCAGTCAGAGACAGTAATTTTAATACGGATTGTTCGAGACCCGGATTGAAATTTTCGTCCAGTGCAGACCATATTAAAAGTTAAGAATTGTTAATGAAAAAAGTACAAACTTGAAACATGTCATTTTTAATTATTTTACATTAGGTTTGTTTCGGAAAAATTGAAAAATTATTTACTTTTGAAAATAAGATTTTTTTTAAAGTTATATTAATTTTTCAATAAATATTTTTAATAGTTCTAAAATTAATATTGAAAATCAAAAACCCCGAAAAAAACTAAAATCAGATTTTCATCTTTAATTAAATGGAAAGAAATTGAAATCCGTGGATAATGTTGGAGTTATAACGATTTTTAACTATCCCATTTCAACCAGTACTAATCGTATAAGATTTTTATAAATTTTATGATAAATTTTAGGGTGTGATTTTCTTAGCAAATTACATGGATAACCATCACAAAAACAGAAAAAAAATCAAAATTCTATCTCAAAAGAAGATTTTTTACACGTTTCCTAGAACTGTTAAGGTAACATTGTCTTTTGAATTGCGCGCATTTCAGTTTGTGTCTAATCCCTTAAAACCTGATGAATTCTTTCAAACGGCTATAACTCTGCGAGTTTGAAGATATGAAGATGCAACTTTTTGTGTATTATTCAGGACTGGATAAGGAAAGTTTTCCTAATTGGAATTTTTATCCTACGGGGGCCGTATAAAAAGTTAATTTTCGTACTTTTTCAAATAGACCCCTCATGGAGTTTCAACTTATTTTATCAAAAAGTTTACATTTTTTAAGGAATTTTTGCAACTGGAAGTATGGATCTAGGGGCAATATTTAAGGAGATAGCCTATTGTTTCGATATTTATGACTCATCCTGTATATTTTTTAGAAAATTAGTCACTAAATAGCGTAGAATATCTCTCATGCGTAAGATTTCTAATTTGAAAACGTATATCAATTTCAACATTTTAATTCAGATAGATGAACCAGACTATGAAAGCATCAATAAGATTTTTTAACCTTTAAATTTAAGAAAGAACCTCTATAGCTTTTTTGTGATTATTATCTGCTTATGGATTTAGACTGTATGGAGTCACTTGATTATGAACAATATGTATTGTAATGGGGAATTATTTTTAAAAGTGCATTAAACGCAGTCAATTGATTTACCTTTTTTTCTTCGCAGATACTTCTTTGTATAGCATTTATGTAGATTTTTTCGTTAATATATTAGGAACAAGAATTTTCTCCAATCTATAAGTATTCACATTTAAGCACAATGTCATGGTACTTTAAAATGTACCCATAAGAAGATTTTTGAAAAATTATAATCGCAAGAATTTTACTTTAAATATCATCGCCATAATATTTAAATATTGTGTCGGGCTGAATCTGATATTCTTGATTTTTGCACATGTCGAGAAGAGTCATAAATTGGAAAAACATAAACAAGAGAGCACTTGGTCAAATCTTCTTGTTTCATAATAGCCGGGCGCTGTCTAAGCGTTTATCATTTATATCGTACCTGGCGGTCCAATAATGTTACAAATTTGTACAGCCAGGACCGCTCATGGAAATTTCCGCTTGTTCAAATATTTATATCAATAATCACAAGCTGGTAAAGTATACTTACTTTTTAGGCACATTCGTAATTATGTAAATACGTAGCACCTATAGTTGTCATTAAGTCCGTCCGTCTGTCTGTCTGTCCGCATATAGCAATGCAAAAACTACCCAACCAAAATCTTTTGAAATTTAAAATATATAATTATTACATAATTTTGTCGAGTCATTTCAAATTTTATGAGAATCGGATGGATAGATCAATTACAGGGACGATCAAAAGTATTTGGTTACTTTACGGTCAATGGGGGAAAAATGTTGCAAATGCATTTTAATCGTTTGAAATTTAAATAACATAATTATTACATAATTTTGTCAAGTCATCTCAATTTTTTAAAAAATATGATGCATATATCAAATACAGGGACAATCAAAAGTACTCCGTTACATTACAATCAATGGGAAAAAAAAGTTTCAAATGCATTTTAATAATATTACACTAATTCGAACATAATAATATTGATATGCATCACAAAGTATATATTTCTCGTGCAATTTCCAACTTTTTCCTTGTAAGTTTTATTCATGAATTTACTTATGCAGATGATAATTAAATCAGTGAAGTTAATGAAATTTATCTTTTGAAATATTTTAATTAATTTCATTTAATTCGTTTTTAGCTGTGCACGCAGGTAAGACTGTAAAAAATGGATACAAATGAATGTTTTTCTCAAACTTCTATCAGCCAATGACTTTTCAAAATGTAAACATTAGTATGATATAAAATTATTGTACTGATTGTAAAAATATATAGATATTTTATAGGAAATTTCATTATCTGCACTAATGTACACAGAATCTTTGCGATTAATGTTCATTAAATAAAACATGCTTCAACTTTATGAGTAAGAGAGGTCATGTTTCAAAATATTTATAGCTGTTTTTTTCTGACTTTCTGTTTTTCTATACTTTAATTATGATTTTTTTTTTCATGCTTACACATTGAAACTTATAAATATAATGTTTTAGAGTTATTATATAAATGTATTATCTAAAATAAAAAATAAATGATATAAAATTAAAATGATGAAGATATGGAATAAATGATATAAAAAACAATGATATAAAATTATTGTACTGATTGTAAAAATATATAGATATTTTATAGGAAATTTCATTATCTGCACTAATGTACACAGAATCTTTGCGATTAATGTTCATTAAGTAAAACATGCTTCAACTTTATGACTAAGAGAGGTCTTGCTTCAAAATATTTATAGCTGTTTTTTTCTGACTTTCTGTTTTTCTATACTTTAATTATGATTTTTTTTTCATGCTTACACATTGAAACTTATAAATATAATGTTTTAGAGTTATTATATAAATATATTATCTAAAATAAAAAATAATTAAAAATACAATAAAGTTTGCATTATTTTTAACTTTTTCGGAAGTTTTATATTATATTGTTATTTTTATTTATATATTTGTGCCCTTTACATTTTCTTTTTTTGTAATCTAGAAATTAATTTTACAAGAAAATCTTGTATTTTTAAAAAATAAATGAATAACATGTAAAGATAAAATTTCAATAAGTAACAATTTTAATCACTAGGATGTGCATTTAATTTTTAATATTAAAAAATGTTTCAAATGGGAAAAAATACAGCTCAATTACTTTAAAAATTAAACGACTATCCAAGCATTCTCATTACCTCACATTAAAAATTTTCCAATTCTAAATCTTTTTTTGTAAATCAATAATAATTTTTGCTTGAAGTGTAAAAAAGACTTACTGTAAAAGAATAAAATAAACTGGAATTGTATTTGCTTTAAAATTTCAAGTCATTAGGATAAAAAATAAATATTTTACTTTAATCAAATTTTTAGCAAAAGAAAGAAATGTTTAATTGCTTTCACCATCCTTTTAAATTAGCTAGAAGGTAATTAGAATTTTTTCATTTTACTTAATCAACTTTGAATGAACTAAAAATGAATTGTATAAATAAATGTGGGGCGTTTTACTTCCAGACTCAATTCCATTTCCGCACCCCAGTTTTATCATCAGGCTTTGGTGACATTTTTCTTCATCTTAGTTTCTTTTGCTACTTCTTAAATCGTCTCTTCAGGAAGTATTCAAACGGATAGAAACACATAAGTAAAGCTTTGTTAAAATAAGACAATACTGCCTTTTTTTACTTCAATTAATTATAGTAAATTTCATTTTATGTGTTATAGTATTATTATTTTTTTATTTATTTATAAGAAATAAGAAGCGGATTTGTTAAACTTTTCTGTACGACTTTTTGATAGATTAAAACGTTTCGAAAGTTATTGATTACTGCTTGACAAACTCTCGACAATATGTTTCTGTATGTGTGTTACATTTATAAATTAGAGTGTAGTTATTTATTTATTATTTCATATTACAGTGTAATTTAAAAACTTATTCTCAAAATTTCATGAGACTTCATATTTTGTTGAGCTTTGGCATAAATGTTGATTAGATTTAATTGTAGATAGCTCGTCATGTGGCACCACTGTGTTGTGCTTTTCACAAAAATAATAGCAATATATTTCTGCATCTAAGGTACCCTGGGGTAATAACGCCAGGCGGGGTAATAACGCCAAGTGCTTATATTTTGCATAATTATGAAATAATCAGGTAAATGACACCCCTGTGCCCTGCGCAGAAGGGTTTTGAGTCATATAAATCGCAAAAAACAGCTTCAAGTTAATTTGTTTCATTTTTAGGTCTTATTGTTTTTACAAGCAACTAAAATTAACACTTGATCTAAAATTTGTGAGATAAGGTTTTTGATCTGAAGACTATATTTTTTATCCATAAATACTTTGTTTATTACATAAATTTGTAGTGTATTTCATGTACTTTCAAATTGTTGTAGAAGATTTTGGATATCTTCTCGAGATAATTTGTAGTTTTGGATTTACTGCGCAACAAGTATCCCGGGATAATAACGCCAGGGATTGGCGTTATTACCCCGGTTGATTCCCAACAGTGACCGAACTACACTGGTGTCCAAAAGTTAAGCATAATTGGTAATTAAGTAATTATTTTTAAGTAATGAAAGAAATATGAATCGGAATGTGCTGAAACGCCAGGTGTGTAAACAAAATAGTACGCGTCACATATTTTCGCGAAGAGTTTTCCCCGAAATCGAACAGGGGACCGTCAACAAATTGAAAAAGAACGAAGATCTTTTGGATAACCCTGTCAAAACTAATGTAGCAAAAGCGTTCAAACTGCATATTATGATTAATTGGCTTATTGTAATGTACTGTGTTAATTTTTACAAGGATAGCATGTATACTCGTAGAGAAATTAAGGTTTTTATAAAAACAGTCCTAAATTTTTCCAAGTTTTTTGCTTATAATTTGCAGAGTTCTTATTATAAAATAATGTTCTTTTCTGAAAATATGACAAACATCATTGTACACAATACCCTGTCATCAGAATTTAAAAATAATAAAAATTGTATGAAAAATGAGTATGTTTAGTAAATAATTTTTTATTGCGCATGCGTCAACGATATCAAAATGTCATTTGCATATTGTGTTAGCTAAATGTATAGAGCAACTTCTGTAAAAGTTTCAAAAACATAGCTTGAAAATTCTGAAAATGGGAGCCTATAGAAACAACTCAAAATCCGTTATTCCTAAAGGAAGCAAAAAAATCAGGGGTTTTACCTAAATATAGTTGTACGTGCAATATTGTGTAGGCACTAAACAATGGAATATGGATACAGCCCCTCATCTTTTTGCTTCATTTAGGGAATAAAGGATTTTGAGTTGATTCTATAGGCTCCCATTTTCAGAATTTTCAAGCTATGTTTTTGAAACTTTTACAGAAGTTGCTCTATACATTTAGCTAACACAATATGTAAATGACATTTTAATATTGTTGACGCATGAGCAATGAAAAATTATTTACTAAACATACTCATTTTTCATACAATTTTTATTATTTTTAAATTCTGATGACAGGGTATTGTGTACAATGATGTTTGTCATATTTTCAGAAAAGAACATTATTTTATAATAAGAACTCTGCAAATTATAAGCAAAAAACTTGGAAAAATTTAGGACTGTTTTTATAAAAACCTTAATTTCTCTACGAGTATTCATGCTATCCTTTTAAAAATTAACACAGTTCATTACAATAAGCCAATTAATCATAATGTGCAGTTTGAACGCTTTTGCTACATTAGTTTTTACAGGGTTATCCAAAATATCTTCGTTCTATTTCAATTTGTTGATGGTCCCCTGTTCGATTTCGGGGAAAACTCTTCGCGAAAATATGTGACGCGTACTATTTTGTTTACACACCTGGAGTTTCAGCACATTCCGATTCATATTTCTTTCATTACTTAAAAATAATTACTTAATTACCAATTATGCTTAACTTTTGGACACCAGTGTATATACAAAGGGGTTTATACAGGGTGATTCAGCTCGTCGGTGACAAACTTTAAGGATCGATAGAGCACACCTAGACGAACATTTTTAAATAGGGAATGTAGGGTCCCTAACGTGATGGTAAGGCGCTAGGCGCTTTCGAAAACTTGGGTGCCGAAATTCGAAACGTCATAAAAACTAGGGAAATGGTTAGATTTTCTTGCTTGTTGCGTCGAAATGATTCTGTTTGTTTAGACTTTCTTCAGTACCAATTTGATAAGCGTATCTCTTAAAACATGGATAGGGGGCGCTGCAGACTTTGGAGAGCTAGACAACAACTTTAAGCCCGTTATTTTGATAATTTAACACATGTTCGCCAAAGTTTATACTCTAACTTAAAGTTTGAACCCAAAAGTAGAGCCCTGCAAAAAGCGTAAGAGCCGGAATAAAATGTCAAAGTACAGGGTGGTCGAAACTCGAAGGCTCCTAAGAGATAAACAAACAGATTTCTTGACTTATGGCATGCATTTTCATGATTCTGTTTGCTGGGGCTCTCTGAAACTCAGTTGAACGGTACAAAAAGAAACATCGATAGGGGGCGCTTTGGGCAAAAAACATAATTCGTTGACATTTCGGACGCTAACTGGAAACGGGGCGCTACGATCAGTTAGTAATAATGAAAACACATTTTCTACCTCTGCTCAACACTTCTGAATAAATTTAGACCAAAAACATCAATGATACTGGAAATTTATTTACAAAAAATAACACTACAGAAGATGCTCGAAATTTCGACCTTGGGCCATGATGCAGGCTTCGCACCTCCGTCGCATTGAGGAGTGTGTGTTTCCAACAATGCCAGGAGTATCTCTGATCTGCCCTGCAGCTGCCACAATGCGCGCCACAAGTTCTTCAGCACTGCTGACAGGTGTATGGTATACCTCGGCCTTCAGGTAACCCCAAAGGAAGAAATCCAAGCAGGTGAGGTCTGGTGATCGGGCAGGCCAGTCAACTGGACCCCCACGCCCGATCCACCGCTGGCCATACCTTGCGTTTAGATGGAGACGCACGTCGTTCGTGTAATGGGCCGGAGCTCTTTCGTGCTGGAACCACATCTGGCGACGCGAACCTTCGGGTACGTGCGCCTCCTCCAGAAGCTGCGGCAGCACTTGATCCAGGAAAATCAGGTAATTTCCACCTGTCAGCCGTTCAGGTAACAAATAAGGGCCAATGAGGCAATCCCCCAGAATGCCGGCCCACACATTTACTGAGAAACGCTCCTGGGCTGCTCGGCTTCTGGTTTCATGTGGATTTTCATCACACCACACATGACTGTTGTGGGCGTTCCACATTCCCTCCCGGCTGAAGGTGGACTCGTCCGTAAACAAAATGCTGTTTACAAAACGGGGATCCCTGGATCTCATCGCCAAGTACCATCTTGAGAATTCCACTCGAGGGCCAAAATCCTGCTCTCTGAGCAACTGCACCCGCTGGATGTGGTAGGGGTGCAGATTCCGGGAACGTAAGATGCGCCACGCAGTTGCTTGCGAAATGCCAACATGTCTGGCGATATCTCTCGTGCTAAGACCTGGGTTGTCCTCAACCAGGTTAAGCACAGCCTCTTCGTTGTCGGGGGTGCTCACTGATCGCTCCCGTTCAGGCCTGCCAGAGGTTGTGCCAGAGGTTGTGGACAACCTCTGGTGTACTCGAGCGAAGAAGGCATGGCAGGGGATTTGCCTGTTGCGGTAACGCTCGGCGTACAACCGCTGAGCGGCTCGTCCATTACAACCAGCAGCGCCATACGCCAAATGCATGTCAGCCAATTCAGAGTTTGTGTACCGTTCCATCCTACTACCGATCTGCAGACAAGTAACCCGAAGCTTAAGTAGGTACCGCACGTTCAAAAGACGTGTCTGCGCATACAACTACGTCATCTCGCGTTGTCGTCTACGCATTACGTATCTTTTGCATATCGATATGGTACGATAACTTTTGCATAAATCAGCAAAAAGCACCTTATGTAAATTTTATTGCGCGCATTGTGCATGATTGAAACCAGCTATGTTTGTTAAAAAAACAAACAAACTGCAGTTTTAATAGCTTCTTATGATAAGTAAATTACTCTCTTGTTTTGTTTCTAACTGATCGTAGCGCCCCGTTTCCAGTTAGCGTCCGAAATGTCAACGAATTATGTTTTTTGCCCAAAGCGCCCCCTATCGATGTTTCTTTTTGTACCGTTCAACTGAGTTTCAGAGAGCCCCAGCAAACAGAATCATGAAAATGCATGCCATAAGTCAAGAAATCTGTTTTTTATCTCTTAGGAGCCTTCGAGTTTCGACCACCCTGTACTTTGACATTTTATTCCGGCTCTTACGCTTTTTGCAGGGCTCTACTTTTGGGTTCAAACTTTAAGTTAGAGTATAAACTTTGGCGAGCATGTGTTAAATTATCAAAATAACGGGCTTAAAGTTGTTGTCTAGCTCTCCAAAGTCTGCAGCGCCCCCTATCCATGTTTTAAGAGATACGCTTATCAAATTGGTACTGAAGAAAGTCTAAACAAACAGAATCATTTCGACGCAACAAGCAAGAAAATCTAACCATTTCCCTAGTTTTTATGACGTTTCGAATTTCGGCACCCAAATTTTCGAAAGCGCCTAGCGCCTTACCATCGCGTCAGGGACCCTACATTCCCTATTCAAAAATGTTCGTCTAGGTGTGCTCTATCGATCCTTAAAGTTTGTCACCGACGAGCTGAATCACCCTGTATATTAATATGTAACAGCATTATCATCATTGTTGAAATGGTAAGATTAAGGGGGGGGATGCCCAATACTTAAAAATAATCTTTCTATTATATTTTTTATTATATTATTATTATTATTATTTTACTAATGTAAAAAGTAATTTTTAACTCTTGTAAATAAAACTATATGAAAATGTTTTCGAGATTCAAATTCTAACATCTTCAAAATCAGGTTTCTATTAAATTTCCACTGGATTGTTCAATTGAGTTCAACATTGTAACTATCCGCTTTCGCAGCGTTCGGTTTTTCAAAACTTTATAAATTTAACCTTTAACTGATGTGACAGAAATGTGACCGAACTATATCCAAAGGGGGTTTATATATTAATATGTAACAGCATTATCATCATTCTTGAAATGGTAAGATTAAGGGGGGGTGCCCAATACTTAAAAATAATCTTTCTATTCTATTTTTTATTATATTATTATTATTATTTCTTTACTAATGTAAAAAATAATTTTTAACTCTTGTAAATAAAACTATATGAAAATGTTTTCGAGATTCAAATTCGAACATCTTCAAAATCAGGTTTCTATTAAATTTCCACTGGATTGTTCAATTGAGTTCGAAATTGTAATTATCCGCTTTCGCAGCGTTCGGTTTTTCCAAACTTTACAAATTTAACCTTTAACTGATGTGACAGAAATTGTAACGTATGAATGTGATGCGGTTTGTGAGACCACAAATTTAAAAGATGAATAAAAGGCGGGTATAACTCATAGGATTGTGTTTTTGGGGTACACGACATTTCGGTCCCGCCATTTCGGTCCCGCCGTTTCGGTCCCGCCGTTTCGGTCCCGAGACATTTCGGTCCCTGGACATTTCGGTCCCGAGACATTTCGGTCCCTGGACATTTCGGTCCCGAGACATTTCGGTCCCGAGACATTTCGGTCCCTGGACATTTCGGTCCCGACACATTTCGGTCCCTGGACATTTCGGTCCCTTGCCATTTCGGTCCTTAATCATTTTGGTCTCTTGCTATTTCGGTCCATTGCTATTTCTTTACCGGCCACTTTATAAATTGGTTTCTGATTGATGAAGGCCCACCAAACGCTGTAAGCTCAACATTGTTCGGGCCTTTTTTAATATTTTTATTCTCCTGCCCCCCTTCCCTCAAATTTTATACAAAGCTGAATATAATAGTCCAATAAGTTTAATCTATTGTAACTCGTGATAATAAAATCACAGCGAGTTGTAAATTTGATTAAACAATGTTATTATTATTATTTAACAGAATAAATATTTTAAGTTTTATCATATATTTTTTGTATTAGGTATTTTATCTATACTATAAACTATAATTTTTATTGATTAACTTTTATTTTTATTGATCGTTTTCGCACACTTTCTTAGACTCTTTAAATTAGTGATTTCGTAACTAGGCGTGCTATAAAAATTTTTTGTTAAAAAAAATAAAAATGCTCCAACGACCTTTTTTATGTAATAATTATTGGTTGCATTTTTTTTTTTTTTTTTTTTTTTTTTTTTTTTTTTTTTTTTTAACAGTTTTCTTACCTTATGAAGACAATTTTTGTGAGTTAATTTTATTGAAAGTAGGCCCATTTCTTTGTAATAAAATGATTATTTTTTAATTTTATATAATAATGTAACTATTATTTTAAATAATTTTATTTTCGATTTTTAACTGACAAAACTAAGCTTTTTTAATTTATCGTTTATTTATTTATTTCCATTACCTTTTCGCTCCCACTTTCACAGAAAAAAAATTGACAATTTTTATTTTAATTTTATTATTAATTGAATAAACAGTTTTAAATTTCAGTAACTTTAAATATAAAATAAACAGGCAAACGATAAGCTTCAGTTTATAACTACTACAAAACATAATGATAAATTGAATATAAAACAGATTATTTATTGAGTTTATGTAAAGTAAAATTCGAAATGCATATTAATAATTTTATCAATTTAATTATATAAAGATTCATTAAATTAAAAATACATAAATTTAATAAAATATTAATTTTATTTTCATTTTAAAATCACTAACTGTTTTGAGATTTAATTTATAGCAATTATTCATGACCATAAGTTATTATTCAAAAATTGTTATTTATTTCAAAAAAGGAAATTATTATTATTATTATTATTATTTTGAAAAATCGATTAGTAACGTAACGTAATAATTAATTAAACATAATAATGCAACACTGTAACAATGCGTAAAAATATTTCTTAACAGGTTTAGGTAACATTATTATCCAGATGCAGATTTAAATTTTTTGAAACAAGGTTATAGTTTACAGTTCGCAAAAATCAATCATATATTAATTATTATATTTAAAGAGTAAGAAAAATATGATAAACTAACCAATAAATGAATAAATAACATATTTATTTTGAGAATCCTTATCATTTTCATACATCCTAATGAAGTTATTAACATTATAATAGCTGAAATTTAAAAAATATGTTTTTTTCATTTTTGCTATAACTTCTATATAGTTCTTGTACTAGATTTTAAACAAGTAACTGATAAATAAGTCACTTAAGCAATTAATAGTTAAAATAATTTTGAATCCTTATTAATAAATATGTTTGATAAAAATAATTTAATTTTTGAGAATTTTTTTAATTTAACAACATAATTATTAATGCTTTCAAATTTTCTAAGATGATGTTAATCATTTAATAAAATAATGTATAACATTAAGTAAATAACAAATCAAAACCGTGTGCCGAGAATTTTTAAACACTTTTTTTCTATGTTGGTGTTCCTATTAAATTGGAAATGTATGCATATAAGTATCAGCTAAGTACTACGATTAACCACTTTTATGCAAAAATTCTGCATGTCAATCAATTGTCAATGCCCATCTGAACAAATAGTCATCTTTATACAAGATAGCTAGAAGAGCTAGTTAGTTAGCTTTATTCTACGTATCTTGATCTTTATACACTTGTCAGATGAAACCCTTATTCTTTACAATGCCCTTTATACTCTGGAGTTCAAATGCGGACGGACCTCCCACATAATCGCTGGCATTTTTTAGAAGAAATATGAATGTTTTGAAAAGAACAGCATTTCTCGGTGTTTTTTATTCCTCTTGCTGTTATCTTCATTTCAAACGCTTTTAGTATCAATTAAACCAGTATAAAAAGTAGAATGGAATATTTTTTATCCTTATTATTACAGCTTATGAATGACATTGAAATATTCAAAACTTATAACATAACTAAATAAGATTGTTAGATAAGATATTTACCACGTAGACATAATATTTTAAGTTACCTTTTTTAATTTAACTTACTTTGACAGAAGGCTTTTTTTTTCATATTTTTTATGAGGGTTTTTATATTTTAATGTTAAAAATAATTATTTTATATAATGATATCAGCTTTAAATGAAATGACAAATTTCAATACGCACTACATTAATAATTTTGTAATTAGTTTCCTTAAGCTGGTTTTAGAAAATTAAACAGATGTGTTGTATAAATGTGATATATGCATAAAAGTATGGCAATATAATTTTTTTGCTGTTGCCGTTGTTTTGGAAAACATTAATAAAAACAGTGAAGCGTCAATATAATAAACATTTTAGATTGTAATAATAACAATAAAAAAAGAACTGTTGTCATGAAAAAATAATTGCTAATAATTCAAAATGTAATTCATTTTTCTAAAATGTAAAAAAAAAAAAAATCTTTAGGTTTCAAATCATTTTAATTATTATTTCTGCTCGTGTCATATATTTATGTAATAAAATAATTGCAATGCTAACTACCTCCACGTGTTGCAATCTGGAAACTCTTTTCTTAATTTAAAAACGGAAAAGTTTAAAAGGAAAATAAATGCTAGTAACCAAAAACAATGTATAAAAAATGCCATAAACAAAAAGAGGATTCAATGATACTTTTGGCACAGGGGGTAAAATACCACCAGATGCAGATGTTTTTTATTTATTTCAACATTTTTGCTCTTATGCGGGAAGTGGCGGTGGTGCAAAATAATGAAACACTTATAATTCTGAAAATTGGCTTCAGCGATGAAATCCAATAATATGCTAAGTGTCAGAATATAAATTCCATATAACAATAACTCTTTCTTTTCTCCTGGCAATTTAAAAGCCTTTGTCTCCCTGGAGAGGAAACATGCATTTCAGAAGTTAAAATTTTATAACTATTATGGGGTGTGTTAATATCATAAGTTAATTGGGTTATTTTATAAATTTAGTTATCAGTTTCCAAGTTAACTTCCCCGTTTCCTCGTTCAAGAATTCAAAACATTCTGGCAATTTTAAAAAATGCCATTCATCTGTGAATTTTTTTTCAGAAATCTCCATCGATTTCTAAATAATTGATCAAGTTTTGGGCTACTTGTTACTTCTAATTAATCGCATTACACTAAAATTTTATGCGACTTTCAGTTAAAAAACCAGTGTTGAATTCAACTTTTCTCCGGGAGGGACTTCTGTGGCTCCGGGGGGGGGGGATTACACTTTTTTACCACTGAAAACACAAAATTTCAAATTTTCCGGGGGGGGTAATTGATAGCTCCGGGGGGGAATGACCTGCCCCTGAATTCAACACTCTAAAATGTTCCTTATAAAATTATGTCAGATATTTCCCGTGCACAAAATTTCAGCTTGCTGGAGAAGGGACCGAAAAATCCAGGGACCGAAATGTCTCGGGACCGAAATGACCATGGACCGAAATGTCTCGGGACCGAAATGGCCAGGGACCGAAATGTCTTGGGACCGAAACGTCTCGGGACCGAAATGTCTCGGGACCGAAACGGCGGGACCGAAACGGCGGGACCGAAATGGCGGGACCGAAACGTCCTGCTTCCGTGTTTTTGTACTAAACTTTTTATACAAGAGCATTATACTTAATATTCACCTATTTAGTCTCCGCTGATAGTACTAAAATTCCAAATGAAACAAAATTTCGGTAGTGTTTGCAGTTAAACTGAAAATTACAAGTTAAACTAAAAAATTAAAAGAAAAATAGTGGTCTACGAGACCGGTAACATTAGTTAAAGGTTAAAATGAGATCCATGATTAAATATCATAGAATACTGTTCCTGCGCTAAACTTTTTGTACAGAATTAATTCTAATTATATTTAATCTATTCAAATATTTCTAACAATATTACGAGAACTCCAAACGAAAGAGAATTTCAGTTGTAACTATAGTTAAACTGGAAAATATAAATTAAACGCTTTTTTTTTTTTTTTTTGGTGAGGGAGGGGGTATAGTGTTCAGTCAGATTGCTAACAGCAGTTAAAGGTTGATTTTGTTGCTAATATAGAGATAATGATATATAACCATATGAATTATGTATAAAATTGAATAAGAGATCTCTTTGGGATAATATTTTTTATTCAAAAATTTTATTCAATTTATTAAAAATTTATTAAGGCATGCTCTTTAAAACGTCGACAATTTAACGGTAGATTTGGATAATCCGAATTAGTGTGGAGTTATGGGTTAAAAACTATTTACTAGATTACTATAATAGTATTAACTCTTAACTGCTGTGACAAAAATTGTCGCATAACTTACCGTGAGCGGCCTGTCAGACCGCTTAATCTAACGATGAATAAATTAACTTTTAGAATATTATTTTTGTATTGAACCTTATATACAGGACTATTAGAAATAAAATTCAGCTATTCAAAAGTTTCTAGAGATAGTAATAGGACTCCAAATGAAACAAAATTTTCCCGGTATCTATAGTTAAACTAAAAATTGCAAGTTAAACTCTGAAACTTGAAAAACTCAGCGGTATGTGAGACGCTAACAGCAGTTAAGGTTTAACAAAAATATTTGTTACATATAACTCTAGTTAATATAAAACTTCACATGATTAAAATGTTAGATTATGACTGGTTAAAACCATGCAATGTTTCTTATAATCATATTTAAGCGGGACTTTTTAAGCAAAGAGAGACACAGGGTGTTATATTCTGTTGAAGCTCCCTTTCACGCCTTTTTTTTCACTTTCACAAAAAAATCAATATTCTCTATCACATAGAATGTATACATGGGAATATAAATACTGATTCAAATAATCCGTGCAATGTTTCTAATAATTCTACTTAAATGGTCATTTTTAAGCAAAACGTAGCTTAAAATCTGATATTCTTTTGCCTCCTCCCTCCGCCACCACCACAGCTTACTTTTTCTTTCAGAGTCACAAAAAAATTGTACATTTTCAATAGCATAGATTGCAATTTGTCAATTTCTAGAGCTGTAGAGTTTGTATTTTTAGAATTGGGCAATCTACATGCAATTATTCCATCTTATTTTATAGTTTTGTTTGCATGGCGTTATTACCCATATAGGTGGGTATTAACGCCAAATAGCATTGGTCAAGAAAAAACGCCATTACATTTTATGAATACGTATCTGTTAAATTATTTTATTTTATATAGATAGTCAATGAGTTGCTGTATCAAATCCTATATTTGTTTGAAAAATACAATCTAAAACTAAGCCGTGAAAAATGGTAGAACCTTAACGTGGCGTTATTACCCCAGGGTACCTTATATGTGAATTTAGCAGGCACTAAGCAACAGGCTTCACAGCCTGTTCATAATTACAGACTAGATCAACACTTCCCTCGAACTTATCCTGTGACCTGTGTTTAGACTCAGCATAAAGAAATAAACACCTAAGCATATTTAACGCTGAAAAAATTAATATGTAAGTGTAGACGCCAGTTGTTGATCGATTTTCGAAGGATGCAGATTTTTCTTGCCTAAAAATGTGATTTGATAATTTGACTGAAAAGCCGTGATGTTTAATATTTTAATGTACATAAGTTTATTTAATCGATATATAACCCAGAACATTATTAAAAGTTATTATAAGAATATATATATTTCATTATAATTTAAATATTTATAAATATTTATATTTAATGAGAATTTTCCTCTCTCATTTATGATTTTTATGCATTAAAAACTCATCTATTCGACGTAAAAAACAAGCAAAACCAATTAATAAACAAAACAATTTATGTTTAAGTAGTATTAAAAGTTAAGTACTATGAAATAAACAGATTGTAAGAGATAAACAGGCTTGTTTATCAGAAAACTTTAATACTCTTAAATTAATTAAAAAAATAAGTTTAGTTCCAATTAAAAATCAATAATACACTTCATCGCCTTCAATTTAATCGAAAGTGTACTTTAATGATCTCCTTGATTAAAATAAAGTAACATTGTAGAAGTGCTATTCACTTAGCAGAAGAATTCATAAAGTACATTTTAACAAAATTTGATTAAAAAATATTGAAAGTGATAACGCTTCAAAGTTTATTCTAATCATTAATGTTTTAGGATAATACCGCCCATTTAAATATTTAAAAGTATCTTTTTTGTTATTATTTAATTAAAAATCAACTTCATGTCAAAGGAAACGACAATATTTTACTTTCTTCTATATTTACAAGAGAAAAGTATTGGATTTGCAAAAAGTTTGAACTTCCGGCTTTCGATGAATTAGAAAGTCCTGAAAATGATTTGATGTTTTTAGAAATTGTTATTCGGTCTGTATGTGACAAAAATTTTTATAAGCGATTTATCTAAAGACCTAATGCGTGGATTTTTAAAAAACTTTAAATACAATTGCACTTTGATATAAATTGGTACTGCTAGTCTTTTTTTTTTCGCCCAACAGGTGGTGATATTATGCTGTCTTTTTCACGATTTCCTTAGCTCTATTTCAAATACGGATTTCCATCTAACTTCAGATTCTGTTACAAGTTGACATAAGATTTTACGTATTAGGTTTTGGTGTTAATAATACAACATGCGATATTGCTATTCTAAATTTTCATCCCCCCAGGGGGATACCTTCTTTAGGTATTCACGGGCTTCACAACCCCGGGGCACCCGAGTGATCTTTCTCCTTTCTATTTCCTCTTACTCCTCTTGTCTTCCCTTTATCTTTGTTTCACTCTCGTTGTGGTTCCCTTTTCGGAGGTGAGGGCAATACTGTATGAGCCGATATCATCCTGTATATCGACTCATGGAGAATTGTAAACCACCCACGTGTTGGCCGTGCGTGGCGACCCGTGTCCCTGGAAAAGGGGATCCTGGCAGTTGAGGGAAACCAACACACTGCTTTGGCCTCTGCTTCAGGTAGACGGGAGGTGCATATTGGTCCCGTATGTATCAATCGGCTGGTCAGCTGACTTTTCTCACTGGCTTTAGGGATCAAGCGAGCGAACAATTACTAGTCATCTCGTTAACGGTGGAGACTGACATAGGATTGTCTTGTGACCGTATAGACCCTGGTTAGCACTGGTGCACGAATGTGCATCCCCTTGTTGGGCTCGGGAGTGGGTGGTGCGGCCGGAGTCCGAATTTTATTATTTTTAACATGGATGGGAAAACTTCATTTCCTTCTATGTCTCTCCCCAGTGGAGAGCAACAAACTGTACAGAAAAGTTTTACTTGTTTCTTTCTGGTTAAACTAACTGATAGTCATTCTAATTGTTCCTTTAAGAATACTTCACCTTTTCTAATCGCAAAAACATTTCAGTTTGTCTTCGGTGCTGGTCATTCACTTAAAAAACTGCAGTCTGGGGATCTGTTGGTGGAGGTGAGCTCTCCCAAACAATCTCAATTTATCTCCAATTGCACCACAATAGGACCCTTTTCAGTTTCCGTTCAAGTACACAAAACCTTAAATACTAGCCGTGGTATAATATCTGAACCAGAACTTCTATTTTCTACAAAAGAAGAACTTTTGGAAAATTTGAAAGATCAAAATGTCATAGATGTAAGGCGTATAACAATTCGTCGGAATGAAAAAGTGCTTCCCACAAAGCACATCATTCTGACATTCAATAGTCCCAATCTACCTACAAGAATAAAAGCTGCCTATCTAAGCTGTCCTGTCCGACCTTATATACCTAACCCTCTCCGTTGCTTTAAATGCCAGCGTTATGGCCATAATAATATCAACTGTCGTGGCAATGTTACCTGTGCTCGCTGTGCAGAAGTCGGCCACGATGATAAATCTTGTGAAAAATCCGAACACTGTGCAAATTGTAAGGGTGACCATACTGCTTACTCTCGCTCATGTCCTAGTTGGAAACGTGAAAAGGAAATTCTCACAGTCAAATTACACAAAATCTTTCATATCCTGATGCCCGGAAAGTTGTTGAATCCAGAACCCCATCAGTTGGCATCTCTTATTCTAGCCTACTCAAACATCAAACAAAATCTGTGAGGCACATAAGCACTCAGACTGATTCTGCCACTCCATTTGACTCACCCTCATCTAGCAATTTAAAGAAAAAAACCCGTAATGTATACTGTTCCGTTAGTACAAGACTTATGCCAAAATTAGAGCTCTGGCCACCATCATCAGAACCTGTCGAAATAGAATATCTTTATAAACGAACACAAAACTCATCAATCAAAGCTGTAAAATCTACCGACCATGAGACACATAATACGCCAGTATTGAATAAAAACAATTCGTTGAACTCTAGCCTATGTCCAAGTGAAAAACAAAATAGAAAATCTAGCACACAGAAAGATTGGAATAAACCCTCAACACAAGTCTCTTCACAGTGGAAAACTGTGAAGAAAAAGGGCAAAAAATCTTGTCTTAGCTCAGCCATAAAAAATATAAAGGACCCTAAACAGTTGCTCAGTTATGCTGAAGAGGCTATGGACTCCTCTAGTTATGAGTCTGATGATGATGAAAGAAACACTGTTTTTGAGGAATATGTGCCGTCATCATAGTACTTTAGTATCTGTTCTAACATTTTAACATTTTATGCTCTGTTTTTTTTATGACAGCCATAGTCTAAGAACTTTTACTATTTTTTATTTAAAGTATTTATTCTTTTAAATTATATTTTGGTTTTATTATACATTCAAGAGACCTGGCTACTCTTTTGCATTGTTTTTACACCTATGTCACTGGTTTTTCAGTCATTTTTTGATTTGCACAGTTTTCATGGTTTTTTCAAAGATATTATAAACTATTATTGCTGCTATTTTATCATTTTGACTGATTTTCTGTATTTAAATATATTTTTATTTTTATTTACACTTTTATGTTATTTTTCTTTTATTGTTTGTTCCAATTTTAACCAATTATATTTTATTTACATGTATCGATGCATTACATCTCTGATTTTTAACTCCGTTTTTATGTAGTATTATATGTCAATTTTTACACTGTTTGTATTTTAACTTTTATTCTCAACTTTTACAGTTTTAATTGACACTGAGTGTCTTTTAGCTATGTCTTTGTTTTATAATTACTGTTTTTACTTGGGTTTTTTTAGTACCGACAACTAATTTATCTCTCTTGGTTTTCTCTCTTCGACTTTGTCTTGGCGCAGCATGTCCTAATGAGGACCTTGCGCCATAAAACCCAAATCAACCAACCAACCAACCAACCATCTAAATTTTCATAATTTTCTTAAAAAGCAATATCTCAAAAACTAGTGCATGCACTTCAATTAAACTTAATTTTCTGTTATATTTTTACGTAAAAAAATTATATAAGAGTTTAATGTATGTTCAACAACGGATGTTAATTTTATACAATGTAATATATATATATATATATATATATATATATACATACTTTTTTTCTGCAAATATCCAAAAGAGTGGATTTCGATATTCAGTGATTAGTATGAAACAATGCATTTCTATATTTCGTTGTTAAATGCATTGTTATATAATTTAGGCAGTATGATAGCAAATTTCGAATTATTAAAATGCATAAGACAGAAGGAAGGTTTGGCATTTGCACATGCCATTTGTTTTAATTGCTTTTCAATAATCAGTTATTTTCCGCCATATTTTCTAAAGATTTCGATTGCTATAAGAAAACTACTGTCCATTTATTTACCTAAAAAATATCCTATAAGAAAAAATTCACTACTGGTGGATAAATGGGTGAAAAAATAATAGATAATAGGTAAATAAATGGATGAATGTTGATGAATAACTGGTGAATACTACAGAATAAACTGGTACCTTTTGAGATTGAAATGTTGCGATAAAAAACTGTTTATATTGAGGTACAGAAAACTGAAAATTTTTCACGAAATAGGGTAAATATGTGTACAAGATAAGATTTTATAGTCAAAATTAGTGTTCAAATAACCGAAAGATAAACCATGGAACAATATGCAAAGTTATTCATAAATATCAAAACAACAGGCTATTTCCTTAAATAATTGCATCTAGCACATACTTCCAATCTCAAAGTTTCATAAAAAAGGTGCAAAATTTCATGAGATACATTGCAACTCCATGGGGGGGGGGGAAGGCTCTATTTGAGAAAATACAAAAATTAAAATTTTTAATGGCCCCCATGGGAAAGAATTTCCAATTAAGAAATTTTTCCTTATCCATTCCTGAATTAAACAAACAAACAAACAAAAAAAAACATTTCAATATCTAAAAATTTCACAGAGATATTAAAATTCAAGTTCTTGACACAGTTTCAATGCAAGATAGGGATCGGTCACAAACTGCATTCTTATAAAAATCGATTTAAGATAGTGCTTCTCCTTTGAACATAAAATAGCAGCGTATAGAATTTACGTTAAAGCTGTTTTAAAATATTCTGGTGGTCTGCACGGGTCGAAATATATCGGTCATGTCTCGAACCAGGAGCACCAAAGGCTGTGATATACATATTTTATTAATGAATCTCTATTATTCGGTTAATATTTCACTTATCCTTTAATATCGTTAATCCATATTCCATGTATCAGAGAATTTCAAAAATGTTATATAGTAAAACCGTATAAGACGGAATCCCATAGGAAAAGAAATGCGTTATAGTAACTTCACTTCTTCGGAGGAGTAAATGTTGTCTACTTTTCTCTCCGGTATTATCATATTCATTTTGAATGGATCAACATATATTTTCGTGGAGATTCCGTCATATGCAGTTTTTTCTCTGTTTTTATTGTATTTTATTTATTTATTTTTATTTATTTTATTTTATTTTATTTTTGCCTTTAAATCTACTAATTTTTTAAGGAATTTTAAACTTTTTTGTAAAATAAAGGTAATTTAGAAATATATGCGTTCTTCTAAAAAATTTTTGGCCTGAGCTAAATTTTATTTATTTTATGCATGGATTAGGTCAGTCAGAGACATTGATTTTACTTCGGGTTTTGTCGAGATCGGGACGCCAGTGCAAGAACGGAGCTAATGCTGGTAACATATGAAAAACTACGTTAGGCCCGGCCTGGTCTCAGAATACAGACATTTTTAACCTGGGAGTACACGCACCGGATTTTTTTGACCGGGAGTGCGTATGATTTTTGCAATTGTAACCACTTATCTTTTAAAAGTAATCTTCAACTTATTTTATCGCAAAATTTGTAAGGTTTGTCTCCGCCTAAATAAAATGACGGTTATAATTTGATTTTATTGGTAACAAAATTAAAACTTCCATATCTACTCTGGATAAGCGCGTGTTCTCGCAAGTTAACATCCTCTTTGGGACGATAAAAACCCTGAAGTTGTGAGAGCTACAATTAAGAAAAATCTCTTAATATGCATTTTAGAGAAAAACATTGTTTAAAATAATTGACGGACATTCAAATAGTGCAGAAAGGAGGTGGAAACAGCAAAATTTATACTGAATCGGATGTTTAAGCTACAGGAGAGAGTTACTTTTCACTTTAAATTATTTATTCACTTGCATTAAAACTTTTTATTAGGAGCCAGTCTTTGTTTAAAGCTTTAAATGCGTTTTTCTGAATGATGAGGTTTTTCTTCCCCTTAAAATTTTTCATTTTTAAATTATTAAAAGTAACGAATCATTAAAGAAAATTGATGCAAAATCCAAACATATTTTTTGATAATTTTACACTAATTTTATTTCGTCAAATTAAAAAAAAATATTTACTTTTGAAACTATCATTTTTTAAAAGATAAATTACATCATTTTTTAAGTAAATATTCTTAATATTTTTAAATTGACATTGAAAAAGAAACATGAAACAAAACCAATGTTATATTTTCCTCTTTAATTAAAAAAAAAAAAAAAAAAAAAAAAAAAATTGAAATCCGATGAATGATGTTTCGAGTTACAACGATTTTAAACCATCCCACTTAAAACAACTAATTGTTTGATATTTTTATAAACTTTAAGAGAAATATTTAAAAGAAGAGAGAAACTTTATGAGAATGTGATTATGTTTGCAAATTATATGATTAACCATTACAAAAAACGAAATAAAATCAGATTTTTAACCTAATAAACATATTTTTTGCAAGTTTCCTAGAACAATTAAAGTAACATCGTTTTTTGAAAATCACGCATTGTAATTTATGTCTAATCTTTTTAAACCTAATGCATTATTTAAACATCCAGAACTCGATATGAGCATGCTATTTTTTGTGTTTAATTCAGAAATGGATAAGGAAAGGTTTCCTAATTGGAATTTTTTTTCTTAATTATATGCAAAATGCATTGGACGAATGATTGCAATATCAAAAATGCCGAATTCGACAGTATTTTTTTATATTTATTCTTAGTTTATGAAAAGAATGACCTATACGGCACATTACATAGTTCCTAAATGAGAGAAACTGCCAATTGAAAGCATTTGAGAGCAAAATTCAATTTAAAAATGAATCAGAAAATAAGCAATTTGTTATTTGAATAATATAAGCAGTATGGATTTGAGTGAAACTTTCATAAAATTTTTCCTTCACTCCTATTTTTTTTAACTTGTTTTTGCTGTAAGTAAGTTGTGTCCCATCAAAAACTTGTCAATATAAAAGTTGTAGATATTATTGAGAAGATATATAGTAAATTTAATCAGATTTGATATCTTAAGAACTGACGAAGTTACGGATTTTTTTCTTCCACGCCCCTTTTTCTTTTCGTTTTTAATTTATTTTTATTTTTTAGTTAATTAATTTAATTATTTATATTATGCTATATCCAAACAGGCTCCTATCCAAACCTGGTAAATAAAAACGTTTTAGATAATATTAAGAACATTTAAAAAAACATCTTAGGAATTGGCGAAGTTATGAATTTTTTTTCTCTCAAAACCCAATTTTTTTCGCCCCTTGAGCTCATTTTTAACTTATCAAAAATCTGTCATGCATAAACTTTTGGGCTATTTTTTAGAAACAATATAAACTTTAAACTGATTCGATATATATTTTAACAAAGAAGCTACGTTGTTTTTTCTGGTTTCACAAAAACCCTGCCTATTTCCTACTTCTTTATCCGATATTGCCCATTAATGAATTTGACCGAGATTTTATGTATCAGTTAGGAAGAGGTTTGACCAGAATTATAGAAGTTTTTGTGTCCATAAAAATCCATTTATATATATATATATATATATATATATATATATATATATATATATTGAGAGAGAGAGAGAGAGATTAATAAAGTTCTTTACTGATATTAGTTTTGGGACCTAGGGGTCATGATCGGTGTAGATCTGCAACATTTTTTAGAAGTTCCCACATAGGAGAGACCGCAATAGGTAGTACTTCATATGAAATCTACCTAATATGAAGAAAAAAGTTTTGAGATAACATGTTAAAACAAATGGAAGTACTGAAAGTACATATATGTAAAATTTAGCCATTTAAACAACAAAATGTATCCTCAATTTACAGTTATGTATATGAAATTTCAGTCTATTGATCAATTGAGTCAGACATGCCAATAGTCTAATATATACGCATAACAGTAATTATAAAGATCTTATGTATTCTTTATGTCTTTTTGCATGTAAAATAAGAAATTTTTTTCAGTGTATTGTTAAGCTAATTTTATCTTCTAAAGCAAGCTAATTATTATTTATTTATTTATTTATTTTATATAATTTTTAATTTTATTTATTTTTTTTTTTCTATTATTTATATATATTTTTTATTTTGTTTATATATATATATATATGTATATATTTTATTTTTTTTACTGCTCGCCTTTTTATTAGGTGCAGTATGACTGTCCGCACGAACTACCGGACCCGCTCTAATGGGACAGCCGACAGAGCCAGTTTTTTTTTTGGTGGGGTAAGGTAGAAAGGCGTGATCGTGTCTCCCTCTGCAACGTTCTTATTTGCCTCCCTTTTAGGCGCAAAATTTTCCCTTTTGTGGTATGACATAGCTTTTAGGCCATTCTCTGCTCTGATTAATTCCCTAAAAATTGCCCTCACTCTCAGCTAAGATTAGTACCACCGTTTAGTCTCAAAATCATCCAGCCCCACTTCGTCTGGTAAAATGAGTACTAGTTCACAACATATCACACAGTTAAATCATTGTGCAATAAAACCACAAAGATTACCAACAAAGCACTTAATCTAAATAGCCAACTCGGGTGCTCTTCTTAGAGGATCGTAAATATAATTCCCGACGTACGCTAATGGCGCGTGGTGCTTGTAAAATCCGTCGTGAGTGCAATATCCTCCATGTTACCCGTGAATTATACTTCCGGAGGTACCTTGCCAGGTGAAGGTCTCGTCATCTGATCAAGGTTCAAAATTACGAGACCAATTTGAGTAGCCATTTGCAGTACAAACAACAGGATGTAACGTTAAACAACCGGCAAAACAAAATATGCTCAAACGAGAAGCAAATACTGCAGATATGATGACGTGCGAAGTGAAGATGTCAGATTCACAGGGCTCCCAAATAGTCCGCGAACTGAACATCAATACTTTCTTATAAAAATTTCTTTTTTGGATTTTTCTTGCAAATTGCGCAGAAACCCACGTCGAGAGTACTTTTTAGCGCAAATTCTGTAGAAACTTACCATGAAATTTTCTATTAAATAATATTGGTGTTCAGTTCGCGGATCATTTGGGAGCCCTGGATTTATTGCGGCTACATGGCGATTAGGTGGTCACCCGGCCCAACACCAGGTGTCTAACCCGTTAAGCTGAGGTAACTTTGCAGGTAGGAGCTTGGTCATCGGTTAAAAAGAAAGCTAATTTCATCTCTATTTCTTGTAAATCTGAACTAATATTTATAACCCTATGTGGTAGATATTAGATAGCCCTTCAATTAAAAATTCCATTTTACTTTCAAATTCAAAAGAATTTTAAAATTTCTTTTAAACCGTATTCTAAAACACCGATAAAATTCCTGTTATAAAATAGTTGTTACTTATTCATTTAATTTTTCCCGAATGCTGTTAAAAGTGAAAAATGTTTAAATTATTCGAATATCCAATAAGATTTTGTAACAATTGTATTTAGTGACAAATTTTTACACTAAAATTAGTGCTGTTTATATGCTATTTCCATGATATATATCTGTTGCATCTAATGTTTATAAACTGTTAGACTATTATTATTGCAACAAAAGTTTACACATTATTTAACTCTAAGCGAATTCCATTAAGTTCTTGTAATTCATTTTGAAAAATGTATCCGTAAATTCAATTTTCTCTGTCATTTATAGAAAAGTAATTAACTAAAGTAAAGGTTTTGGGATTTGTTAATGGAAATTTATGAAAATGACGTTTAACGACATTATGAATAACAGCACACATTCTAAATGAATTCTTTAAACTATTATATTAAAATATGATTTAGCCATCTAATGAACTTCTGAAATTATGATTAATTAAAATTTTAGAAACATTAAGAGATAACACAGAGTGACTACAAATACTTTTCATCGTATTTAATGAATATCCTCTAACAGAACCTAATAACTGGATTATATATCATAATTCAAAAAATGCCTGTCGGCTTGGCCTAGAGGCGCAGGTAGATTTCGAAGTTAAGTGTTCATTTCAACAACAAAATATGAAATATGATTAGAGAAAAACCCAGTTTAACAACTTTATGTGGCCGCTTTTTAATTTCATTTTTCTGTAAGAGCTGGTTTTATCAGAATCATCTTAAGCGAAATTCGGCTCAAAATGCTCAGTTTGACAGAATTTTTTACTATAATAGTTTTACTTTGTGAAACAATCGACCAATACGACACATTATATAGTTCCAACTGAATACGTTTAAGAGCCAAATTCAATTTAAGTGAGTCAGAGAAAAAGCAATTTATTATTTGAATGCATCCTCAATTCTTCAATCACGGTCAATTCGGAAAATTCTGTTCAAAATACCACTTAGACAGCATTTTTTGAAATATATTCTGAAAACTGACCGGTGCGGCACATTATACAGTTTCTAAATAAGAGAACCTGTCAGTTGGATGCGTTTAAAAGCAAAAATGAATTTAAAACTGAGTCAGAATATAAACAATTTCATTTCGAGTGCACTCTTAATACGATTTTCCCTTCAACTCCTATTTTTGTTTAATATGTTTTTGCTATAAGTATTGGTCCTATCAAAAATTTGTCTTTATAAAAGTTGTAGATATTTTTGAAAAGATGTATAGTATATTTAACCGGATTTGATATCTTAAGAACATACGAAGTTATAGATTTTTCTCTTCCTCTATCCCTTTCACCCTTTTTTCTCCAATAAGAGATCCTCCTATCAAAACTTATAAATACAAAACTTTTACATAAAACTAAGACATTTTATAATAAATTTTATTAGATTTGATAGCCTAAGAATTGACGAAGTTATGATTCTTTTTTCCCAAAAATCCAATTTTTTTTCATCCTTGAGCCAATTTTTAACTTTATCTAAATTCTGTCATGCATAACTTTTGACCCTTTTCTTAGCCAGAGCTTTTTTTTTTTTTTTTTTTTTTTTTTTTTTTTTTTTTGTAATATAAACTTTAAACTGATCCGATATCTATTTTAATTAGTACGTTAAGGGGTTTTCTGGTTTTTACAAAAACCCTCTCTTTTTCTACCCGATTGGTCCGATTTTGGTCATTAATGAACTTGACCAAGATTTTATGGTCCTTGATTTTATGTATCAGTTTGGAATAAAAAAGTGTTATATATATATATGTATATATATTATATATATATATACATATATATATATATATATAGATAGATAGATAGATAGATATAGATAGATATAGATAGATAGATAGATTGATAAAGTTTTTCACTGATGGTAGTTTTGGGGTCTCTGGGTCATGATCGATGAAGATCTACAAAAAAATTTCAGAAATTTTAACACAGAAGAGACTTCAAAAGGTAATATTTCATGAGAAATCTACCTAAAAGAATTATTTGTCTCAAACTATGCATATGTTTTTAGAATTGAAATAATTATTTACTCATTGTAATGACATTTACTGCATTATTTCGGGTATTTATATACATAAATGTATGTTAAATGAATTTCTCTTTTACGAGTCATCATTTTTGTAGTCGATGTGTTTTGGTCTGAAAACTTTTCAACATACAAAGCTCTTAATTTTTTTAAAAATAAGTTATATTTTAAATATATTTCTTTCACTCATAGCTATGAAAGTGTCTGATGTGTTTAGTTGTAGAGAAATCAATTATTATTCCATTATAAAAAATTTGTGATAAAGAATGTAGATATTATTAAAGCCATGCAATGACTACACTACTTTTCAGCTCCATAGTATAATCTTAAACGAGAACTGATTTAGCTAAGATTTTCAAAACTCAGATTTTAACCAAAAAAAATTCTGTCGGCTCGGCCAATAAACGCAAGTAGATTTCGAAATTTAGTTCTAATTTCTCCAACAAAAAGCAAAATACGATTAGAAATAAAAACCACGTTAACAGGTACAGAATTTGTACTTAAAAAGTGAAAACGTAACCATTATAATAACAATCCTGTATCTGTCTGCGTGTCACAACCATTTTAATCTTAAACTATGGAATGTAGAAAGTTCAATTTTGGGGGAAGAAATAAAGACTAATTAAGTTACTTGAAAAAAATTCTATTTTCGAATCTAATGCAATTAAAGTTATGAAGAAATTAGAGGTAGTAGACAATAATTATAAACTTCCAGGAAATATACAGCGATTACTGTAGGTTACATATAGTGAGAAAGCCGTATTTTCCCATTACACACAAATTTGGATTTTTAGGCTTTCAGCAAAGGTATTTACGAATGCTGGAGGTACCAATCGCAGCAGAAGGATAAAAGCATTGGTGATACAGCTTTTTCGAAAATAATCGTCGGTAATTAGCCGAGTAAAAACACTTATAAACACAGACGATTTGGAAGTACATAGTGGTAGGGGAGGCGCGCTCAATATATCATCCGTTTTTAAAGCCTAGATAACAATTTTTAATGACATATTAGTGTAAGGCAATATCCAATTGCAATAAAACCAAAAAACATCAATTTTTTTTTAATTTGGTAGTTTAATTAGAAATAATTACATAAATACTTTGGGATTCGTGACTTGTTTGCATTCAGTAGACTTCTGAATACGTCCTCCACGTGTTTAAATTTTAATTAAAAGCTATTTGAGAAAACGTGATGCTGACCAACGCGGAGTTGCACCTTTGCGACCTCCTTTTGAAGCATGCTTAGCACAATCTGAAACTTAAAATTTTAATTTTAATTTGAAGTTTAAATATGAATTTCAAATATGAACAACTTTAGTTGTCAGTTTTGAATTAAGTTCATAAAAAAGATTAGGATAAGAATGAAAAAAGTTATACGGAATGCAACATTTGATATTATTTCATCTTCATATCTCTTTGAACTTTTATAGTATACCCATTTATATTTTTTAAGTATAAACACAAAGTAAAATAATTTAATTTGTTTTTAAACACAGCACTATGCTGTTTAGTTTTTTTTTTTTTTTTTTTTTTTTTTTTTTTTTTTTTTTAAAGCCTTATTATTCTTTCAGCAATGATTTTATTATAACACAGTTAATTATTCATGTCCATTATACGGAACCCTCTGAGCGCGTACTACTTGAACTTGGCAGTTTATTTTACTTAAGAAGCCTTTACTAAAAATTATTCCATACATTGTATTTCATCTGAAAGATTTTTATTTTAAAAAAATAAAAACCTACAGGATACTAAATTTTCATTAAAAACACACTTTTTAAAGTACTTCATTAGTAATTTGATTGCATTAATAAACTAAAATTTGCTCAGTATAATCTATACTAATAAAAGAACAAAACGCTCTGTCTGTCTGTGTGTGTGTCTGTGTGTCTGCGATGGCTAGCAAAATCTACAGCACGTACGAAGCTCAGAATTTTTTTGAGAGAAGCCCAATGTCTCTCCTGATGCACCTGAAGCTCAGAATTTCAAAATTCTATTTATTAACTGAGTAATTAATTAAATTCCAAAGCTCACTCTCATAAAAAATCGCCTTTTTTCGCTTTTTTTTCCCTTTCATTTTCTTATGGTTGATTGGTTGCATAAAATTTTCGCAGAAATAATTAAAAAAGCTGGGACAGACCTTTAAAATTCATAGACTTGCAAAATGTCAGTTTAAATGATTTTTTTTTTTTTTTTTTTTTTTTTTTTTGAAATCACAGCTGCTGTTAACCATGGAGAAAAAGATAGGTGGAGAAGAAGTAAATCGAAAAACAGGTTTGCAATATTGAACTATTTATCGCTGAAATTTTAATGTCTCAAACAAAAGCACGAGGAAAGAATTTTGTATTAATAAAACGAATTGAAAGAAACGAATTACAGCTGAATCATATTTTACGAAGAAATAGTAATTTTTTAAAATGTTTTTTTTCTATTATATTATTTAGGTTAAAGTTAGGTTAAAGTTAAATTGCATTTATGTTATGGTTAGAATAAGGATATGTTACAATAAAGTGAAGGCTAGGTTACATTTCTGTTATATTTAATTTACGGTAGGGTACTGCTAAGTCGCTGTTAGGTTACAGACAGGTTCTGGTTACGGTACAAAAGTTTAAGGTTAGGAATTTGTCCACAGAGTGAACATTACGCAAGATTTGATTAAAAATAACACTTACTTTTGTTAAATAGCTCTGAAATTATAATACTATATACCAATCTTTTAGCAAACATCGTGTATCGATTTCATTCATGGTATAGTCGGATTTAAGAGTCATATAATTAGTTTGAAATTCAAAATATTTCACTTGGGATTTGTATGTGAAAATAATAATTAGTTACGTGACATAACAGTGATTTTTACGGGTAAATATCAACTTTTTAACACGAAAATCATGCAATCGTTGGATACATATTCCCTCCCGCGTTTTTCATTGCTCATTTTGAATATTTTTAGAGCTTAATATTAGTTGTTGTTTTTAAAACCGATTTTTCACACAGTCAGTGGCTACGTATTTCAGACAATGCATTTCTGCATGTAACGAGTTAATGATAAAATCATACAAATTTCAAGTTTGTTTAATATTGTTAATACGGACCCGAGCAACGCCGGACGGGTCAGCTAGTTTATTAGTAATTAGTAATAACATAATTTTTGTTAATTCTAGCGTGTATCATGATTGTCCTTTAGTCCTATAATGTATTTTGAACAAAATTATGAAGAATTTTAATAATGTATAGATGCAAAATCTTCATTTTGAAAAAAAAAAAATTGAAAATATGTTTTTTTCATATCACATACCCTGAATGTGTGCGAAAACACTTTTTGTCTTGTGCATGACTCTTCTCTTTTATTTTTTTTTAAGTTTCACTCATAAACAATAAACAAAAAACAAAAATTCATTTTTCTCCCTTTGTCGATTTACCATACTTCTTCATTAAAGAAGACAGATTTTTAACCCTTTGAGCTCTGATGGTAAAATTTTCTACAACATAATTTTAATTCCGAAATGTCAAAACAATACCAGAAAATTAGGAGAAATTTATTTGAAAAAGGTTTAATGCATTTTTTCGTGTATATCGTTAGTCTGTTTTTTTTTTCTTTGCAAAATACTAGTACCAATGTGACATTTGGAATTTTTGAGAAATTCACCCACCAGAGCTCAAAGGGTTAAGCAATAAATCTGAATCAATTCATTTTCATTTCCAGCATTAAGATTAGAATTACACAACAAACTTTTCATTACAAAAACTATTTTATTTTCAGACATTAAAATATCCCAACGTGTGATTAAAATTATTTTGAAAGAAAAAATAAATTAAGTAAAATAATTTATGCCTTAATACTACTATGGCTTATTATTATTACTATTGTTTCGACAACTACTTTATTAGCAACAGTTATGTTCCAAAAGCAAAATTTACTTAATTTCTTAACTAATCTCTTAAATCCACTCTGTAAAAAAAAATCGTTAAATTTACGGCAATAACTGCTGACAGCAATGGTGCCAGCAGTCTTTGCTTTAAAAAGTGCAGTGTAAGATGTAAATTTTTATTACATCTAATTTTACTTCAATTTTTGCAGCAAAAACTGTTGGCAACATTGCTGCTAGCAGTTTTTGTCGTAAATTTAACGGATTTTGTTTACAATGCAGATGCAGACATCACGCGTTTCAGCCAAATAATGTTATTTCCATTTAATTTTAATGCTTTGAATACTTTCGTATTTCTTTATAAATATCAGAAATAATTTAAAGTCAACATTGTTATTGTTGGAAATCATTAATGTTTTTTAAGTATAAAAATAAATCAGTTTTCATTCAAAAGGAGGTTTAATTTATTTAGATTGACTTAATGGGGTATTTATGGTAATAAAATAAGTGTTTAAAATAAATAATTAAAATGCAAAGGATTTTCATAAACATTAAATAAGGATAGTCAAATATTACTTTTTTATTTACTAACACCACACTATGTGTAATTGTATTGTTGTACACTTTCATTGCACGGTCATAATATTTGATGCCACTGCGAAGTCATAATAGACACAAATGCGAACAACCTCTTAATTCCACTTTTTGATAACATAAATTTTAAGTGTCAATCGCTTTATATAACCATAACTTTTTATACAGGGAGTCACAGAAATATTGGGACAAATTTTAAGGGGGGGATAGGGGACATCACAAAGTTTCAGTTTTTCAGAGCAACCCATAGTCGGAAACGTTTTCCTGCCACGGAAAGTTTTCCGACCCATGGTCGGAAACGTTTTCCTGCAAAAAACCAAGAAAAAAGAACATTAAAGAGACAACGATCGTCATTAAAACAGGTATTCAAAATTACGATCCCGGGCCATGATGCATGGAGCGCATCTCCAGCGCATAAATGATCTAATGATCTCGAAAACACCAAGAATGTCCCGAACTTTCCCAACAGCTGCCACGATGCGTGTAACAAGCTCCACAGCACTTCCCAGCATTGCCTCAGTATTTTTGCAGCACTAAGAATAATAAACATGTTTTCTTTCCCTGTTCGTGTCCTTTCTTTCTTGTATTTTGTGTCGCAACTACCGCGTCAGGAAAACGTTTCCAACCATGGATTGTTATGCAAAACTGAATCCTTGTGATGTACCCTACCTCCCCTTAAAGTTTGTCCCAATATTTCTGGGACACCTTGTATTTATGATAACTTTCCTCAATAATAAAGACACCATTAAATGAGAAACTTTTTTTGGCTATTGAATAATAAATTGTGGCAATTACCTTACAGGTGGCGCTGTTATGCAGCATTTTGCTTAATTTAAGTTATTTCAGTGATAATCATATCTCAAGAACTAATGCACGGAATTTCATATATTTAGAGACGTCATGATGGGCACAGATTGCCATTTAATTTTGGCACATTTAAAGCAAATTTCGAAATGTTAACAAGTATGCTTTTAAGTTTCAAAAAATTTATGCATATTATATTGTGTATATAAATGCTATAGTTGATGTAAATGTTATTAAATATGAGCGTAAGTTACTTAAAAGTTGTTGAAAGATAAGTTAGGAGTTTTTAAACTTAACTGCATTGAGTCTACTAAGAAATGTTTGTAGGGTAGACCGGGGCACATTTACGCAGTGTAATTTTTCCGAAAAAAGTTATAACTAGCGAGCCACGAGTCATGATAGATTGATGCTGCTTTCCAGATACTTAATTATGGATTAACAAATATAAGAAAATTAACAGAATTTTATCCTTTTTTGAGAACTGCATTTGTATGAACAGAAATATTATTAATTTTCGTTGCACGTTAAAAATAAATCCAAACATGGCATTGGGGGAAGTTTATGCATTGACATCGTCGCCCTTTTACGCACGTTCTTACTGCATAAACGTGTCGCTGGAGTTTTTTTGCTCCGTACTCTCTCAAATCTTTTTAGTATTTTCAGGTTATTTAGTTTTGAAAATCATCATTTAATGTTTAATTGAATAACAGATTCGTCTCTTATAGCTTACGGTCATGTAATTCTGGGTTCAAGTACGCAATTCTAACTAGGACTCTGGTTAATAAAGCCCTCATATAACAGCAGTTTTAAGCGGACAAAAAAAAAAAAAAAAAAAAAAAAAAAAAAAAAAAAAAAAATACGTAAAGATTTACTAGTTTCTATGGTATCAGATCAAGAAGGCAGTAAATGAAAAAGCATTAAACCAAAAAACTGTAAAAGGGAGAAAATTGGGAAAAAAGAACTCTGGAAAAAAGAAAACAATGAATAAATCTGTTGAAGATGAAAACTATCTGTGTATTTAATGTTTGAAATCATACAACCAATACAAAAAAGATGGAAATTGCACGTGAAGCGTAGCAAATGAGGGGCGTTCGTACGATAACGAAGTTTTAAAAATATCACTCTCATACATCAATCTCATAAAATTGTAAATAGTTAATTACAATTAAAGTGCGTTCTAAACAATGTTCTCCTTATACCATTATGGCCCCACCAGTGGCCGAGAGGTTCGGACCTCTCAACTGGTAGACGGCAGGTGCTGGGTTCGAACCCAATCGCGGCTTTCGGCCTAACCGTTCGGAGTTTTCCGTGGTTTTCTTCGAACCTTGCGTAAATACCGGTTAGGTTCCTTTAGAAAGACCCCCACGGAGGGCACTCTCCCTGGTCTTATATCCCTAGTGTAGATAATCGGATGAAAAAAAACAACCAACCAACCAACCAACCCTATGCCATTATGTAATGGAATACTTTTGTGTGGCATTGTAAATCAATAAAAAATGTTCTTTGCACCACAAATTACGTAAAATACCTATTATAATATGTACTTGATAGAGGCATATCAATTTTATTATGTTCGAATAAGTGTAACACTATTAAAATGCTTTTGAAGCATTTCCCCCCATCGACCGTAATGTAAAGGAATAATTTTGATTGTCCCTGTATTTGATCAATGCATCCAATTCTCATAAAAATTGAAATGACTCGACAAATTATGTAATGATTGTGCATTTTAAATTTCAAACGATTAAAATGCATTTGAAACTTTTTCCCCTTTGACCGTAATCTAACGGAATACTTTTGATTGTCCCTATAATTAATCCATGCATCCGATTTTCATAAAATTTGAAATGCCTCGAAAAAATTATGTAATCATTATATATTTTAATTTTCAAACGATTCGGTTGGGTAGTTTTTCCGTTATTATATGAGGACGGACGGACTGAACGACAAACGGTATAGGTGCTATGTATTTACATAATTACGAAAACACGTAAAAAGGAGAAGACTGGGTTCAATGTCTTATTAGATGCAAAAGGTGGTCCCATGACATGCGTGCTAAAGGAAATACTTTTTTTTTTGTTTCTTAAAACTGTAACAGTGATGATGAAGATGACTGAATGGTTTATGTTTTTAATTAGCATTAAGCCTTATTTTTTCAGATTAACCTATAAAATGTTCTTTGCTTATTTCACTTTATTATTATTTTTTTTTAAACAGTGTTTTAAGTTATAAATAAAACAATTAAGTTTTATTAAATATTTATTCACTTAGTCCTTAGTATCACTTATAAAATGCATAAACGTGTCTTTCTTGGTTTACGCCAGAGACTTGGACCTAAATTTTTTTTTTACGGTTAAAAACACAAACAGGGCAACGACTGGGTACATAAATTTGGAGTTTATTAACTGCTAAATATAACCACAATTTTTCAAAAATTTATAAGTTAAAACATAGAAATTAGGAAATTCATCGAAAAAACTCGCGTAAACGTGCTCCTGCTTACCGTTGAATATAAATAAAATGATATACAGGCCCATGCAAATAATTGGATGCATGGTCACTTGTGGATGATAATTTCTAGAAATATGATTTCAGTAGTTTTAAGAGTGTTTTAGTTTGAATAAAATTTTAACAAAATACTGGTGCGTAATAAAGTTATTAGGAAGAAAAAAAATTCAAGTATGTTTACATGAATGTTACAACGTTTTCTTGCTAAACTAAGTCTCCCCATTATATGATATATATATACATATCGACCGATGGATAAAATATAGGGCTGTCCAAAATTGATATGGAATATATATCTGGCTATGGACTGACACATTATTTCCCTAAATAACGAAGCATTGTTAAAGATTTGAGGAAGCATTTGAATGTGTTTCATAATCTATTCTTAACGCATTATTATTTTTTTTTATTGTTATGCGATATTTTCAGACATCAAAATGAGAGTGACGGGCCTATCTATTTGTAGTATACCTTATGAATTATAAATTCTTATATTGTTTTTTCGAATATTAAATTATATAATATTATTCTTGTAGTAATGTTCCACATTGTATTAAACACATAAAAATGCATCTACTATTTATTACACGCATTGAAAAGCACTAAAAAATGTTCAAAAATATTGTTTTAAATTTAAATTTTCTTACTTCATTGTAACTGCTGAAACAAAAGAATTTACTACATAGAGCCCAATATCAAGTTTTTCCAGTAAGTTACTCTAAGTGAATTAAAAATCAATATCAATATGAAGAATTCTATAATTAAAGAGTCTGCAAAGGATTATAATGCGATTACATATATGTTCTTTTTTGTACCCTTTTTAGATTTAGCTCTTTTAAAATCTATTTTTTATCATTTATTTTTCATTTATTTTCTAGTTCCTTACACTTCTTAATTATTAAATCTCTTATTAATTAAAAATTAACAGTCAAATAGTTTATCTAAAAAACTTTGTTAATGATATTGTCAGCAATATACGCTTCAATTAAAATTACATTTTCAATTAAAGCACAAAAAAGATTTGGTTTTTAATGAAGAAACTCCTTTTTAATGATTTATAGCAATTATTACAATATTGTTCTCTTTGTTTTCAAATGAATACACTTAATGAATAAAATTCTATAATTTACACGGTAGAAATCATTGATAAAAATTTGCGGTTGAATAATGAACTGTGGATAAAAATAGAATACGAATAAAAGTAAACAGATATACACTTAGACTTAAACATGTTTTTAAATTAAGCATATTTTGAAAAATAAGTTAAAAATTCGGTGCAACATAAATATATATATTTTTTTAATGAAGTTCATTATTTTCTCTACTAAACAAAAAAATCTAAATATTTATTAATTAAATTATTAAGAAAATAACTTTTAATGAATTTCTTTAATTATACAACAAATATCTACGAGGTGTTTTATAGGATTAACTTTAAAACTTAATTAATCATTGACTTTAAGAGTTACAAATCGTAAATAAATCACATGATTAACAGGTGTTTAGAAAAAATATTTTATACAATATATTGTATCTAAATTTTCGTCAATGAATGTGCCACTCTATCTTAAAAAATCCTTCCGGCAATGCCGGGAGGAAGAGGTAGCTTTCATATACTTATTTATTTATTTTAAATTCAGTTATATAAATCAAATATACGAAGCTCAAAAAAGTGGAACACGATTATGTAAGATTGAATACTAGTTTTTGTCAGAACTGAATAATAATAGGAATTTTTAGAAATTAGTCATCTTTTATTCAATCTGGTTTTATTTTAAGCGATTCATAGGGTCGCCAAATTCCACGATATCCATTTTAAAGCAGCGTGACGGATAAAAAAAAGTCCAATGAGCTTCATTGAATTCTTAATTCATCTGCACATGTACACTCACATCGATATCGATTAATATATACGAGTGCTGTCGCGGGCAAATTGACTTTAAAAAAAATGTCACCCACATTAGAAATTCAAACTGCTATATTCCAAGCGTTTTTTAAGGTAAAGACAAAGCAAAAAATACTCCGGAATTCATTATTAAGATAAATAGTTTAGAAAGAACCTGTTTTCAATTTCTAATTTTTTGTTTATACATCATTATACATTTAAAAGATTTTTGATAAATTTAAATGGCCGCCATTTTGAAACAAGATGGTGGATAAAGTTGGCCCGTGAACTCGGACAAGACATTGGTATGTACCATGAACACACAGAGTTATATTGAAATCAGTCTATAAATATGCGTATTAACGCGTGACAAATTTCAGACCGTTTCAAAATGTCAATCTCACTGGAAATTGAAAGTGCTAACTCAGCCATTTTTTAAGATATAGATGAAACAAAATATGCTCTGGAATCTTTGTATCAAGGTCAAAACACAAAAGAAAAATCTTTTTCCATTTCTTACTGTTTTGCACCTAATTTTAAAATTTAAATTTAAAAAATAATAATATTCCTCCATTTTGAAAAAAAGACGGCGGTTAGAACTGGCCAACAAATTCGGTCCAGGCATCAGTATGTCCTATCTACGCACCAAGTTTCATCCAAATCAGTGTATAAATACGCGTGTTATCATGTGACGAAAACCAGATCATTTCAAAATGTGAGCAACACTAGAAATTAAAAGTACTATAACTCAGACATTTTTTGAGATTCAGAGAAACAAAAAGTGCTTTGGAATCTTTGTATCAAGGTCAAATGCATAAAAGAAAAATCTTTTTCAATGTCTCACTTTTTTGTACTTAATTTCAAATTTTAATTTTTTTAAATTTAAATGGCCGCAATTTTTAAAGAAGATGGCGGATGGAACTGGTTAACGAATTCGGTCCATGCTTTATTAAGTACTATGTACACACCAAATTACATCCAAATCGATTTATAAATACGAATGTTATCACGTGACAAAATCAGACCGTTTCAAAATGTCAGCCATAAGAAAAATTCAAAGTGCTATAACTCAGTCATTTTTTAAGATATAGACAAAATAAAAAGTGTTCTGGAATCGGTGTTTTAAGACCTAACACATAAAATAAAAATATTTTTCGACTTTTAAATTTTTTGTATTTAATTCAAATTTTTAATTTTTAAATTTTTTTTTAAATGGCCACCATTTTGAAACAAGTTGGCGGATGATGCTGGCCAATGAACTAGGTCAAGATATTTGTATGCACTATCTACATACCAAGTTTTATTCAAATCGGTTCATAAATACGTTAGTTATCGCATGACAACAATCAGATATATATATATATATATATATATATATACATATATATATGTCAACATTTGAACGGAGGGTGGTTTTGGGGTCTGGGGGTCATGATCGGTGACAATATACCAAAATGTTTTAAAAGTGCTTTCCTCCGGATGGCTGCAATAGGTAGCTTTTTACTTTTTGTAATGAAAGCTACCTAACAGTGAGTATACTTACGCTAACACTTTAACTACATCAACGATCTCTCATTTGTTAATTTTAATGCTATTTAGCTGTTAAACAAATAAAATACTTAAATCCTGAAAAAAACAGGTTACTTTTAGCTTTCTTTTACTTTGAGATAGTGCAGTGCGATCTTTTGAAGAAAAAAAATGCGAACTTTTAAAAATTAATTTTAATAAAAATGTGAAAATTCTATTAAAGTCAAAATAAATAAACTAACTGTTTGAGGACTTATTTACATATTAAGTTAAAAATACTTTAAAAAACAAACAAAAAAGATCCTTCATAGGGGTTGTTCTGAATTTCAAGATCAATAGTTTTAAACATACAGGCCATATTTTTTTATGTATTAATTCTCAGATTTTAATTTAAAAAAAAAGACATATTTATTGTAAATATCATTGCTATTATTTCCGTGATAAAATGACACCTTTTAAAGTTTTGATTTATATTTACTTCAATTGTAACTTTTAAAGTTAATGTATATTAAAAAAATATCTTCAATGTATTAAAGATTTAAGATTGTCTTAATTTTAAAATTACAAATATTAACAATCGTAAATATCACATATTTTGGGAAATATCAAAACTATCTAATTTTTTCAAAATAGTCAACTTACTTCTGATGATAAATTAGTACTCTTTGTAGAAAGAAAAATGGCAAGGTGCTATTCACTAAAAAAAGCACTATCGCAAGAGAAAATATATTGTTGTCTTTAGTTAAGAAAAAAAAGAACTGGGGATATATGTAATTTTCTAGTTTGATAAATAACGAAGCTTTAATTTTGAATGGTTTTAAGATATAAAAATAAAAATTAAATTTAAATTACAAAATGATTGTAATCATTTCCATTTTTTTTCTTTTTTCTCTAAAGAAATGGCAATGAGAAAATTTCGTCATTTTTGCAAGATCTTGGGCACACGGGTTAAGAAATACAATGGAATGGAGAAAATGTTTATTAAAAATATCTCGATACACCTAGTAAGGCATTTTACTACTTCTAAAAAGAGCAGGGTCCAATTTCTAAATTTGAAAAAAGAGAATTTAATATCTTTCAAAAATGGCCTCGAATGAAAACTAAATAAATATTTTCAAGCAGAAATTCATTTATAAATTTAAACATATTGTACCTAACACGCAAACTTGAACAATATTCCATAAATGTATATATCTTTTCTTTATAATTCACTTAGAAAAAAAATTAAAATCAATTAATTATAAATAGAAACAATTTGCTTTATACATTTAAAAACAAATATAGCATTCAATATCAAAAATTTAAAAAAAAATCAGAAATTCGTAAAAAAATTTTAAATGTAACATAGGTTTTTTTTTTTTTTTTTTTTTTTTTTTTTTTTTTAACTGAAATGTATAACATAAATGTAGTCTTACTATATTTTATTTCCTACCATGGTGTACAGTTTAAACTGTACTAAACAAAAGCCATAAAAGATTCTTTCTAATGAAGCTATGTAATTGACTATCAAATTAGACAGTAAAAAAGTCGCTGTCAAAGACAAATTCCCTTATCTACAGTATGACACAGTGAATAAGTGAAAAATTCATTTACACTGTTTTTACTGAATGTATCAAAAATATCCTTGTATAGAGATTATTTTGAAAATAAATATCAAATATAGAAAATATTAAACATCTTTATTTTTCGAAAGTAAATTTTAAATACATGAAAACATCAAAAATCCTGACATTTTAAAAACAAATGTATATCATGATAAGTATTTTATCCATCAGACTGTCTTTGCAGAAATGCTATATCAAAACTTTTTTTTTTTGGGGGGGGGAGGATTTATTTATATCTTTTGCACGTATGAGAAATATTTCATACAATTTTATCCTCCTGTTATATACTTTTAACTGATAAGTTCATCTCATTTTCAGAATGTTGCAATACCAAGGATTCATTCAAATATATTATCGGTATAATTTTTAATTCCTGTGATTAAAGTGTTTAATTAATGATAATGTTTCTATTTTACAAATACAGGTTATATTGGCTTTTGTACAATTTTGGATTTTTTTCTTTGGATCAGATATGTGATGATTAATGCCTCTGAAATATCAAATTCTGGGGGAGAGAAATTGGACGGGGACAAAACCTCTTTCTGCTCTTCAAAAATGGTACCCTTGCATTAAACCCTTGGTACCCTTGCAAAAATGGTACCCATGTATTTAATATTTCCACCTCCAAGCATTATGAATGGTTCCATAGAAATATCCAGGAAGAGAGGGGGGGGGATAAACCTTTTTTCAAAATGGGATAACGCCATTGAAGCTTTTTAGAATATATATACTTATATACATATATATATGTAAATAAAAAAATTTCACCATTTTCCCGTTTCAATTTTGTTCTAAATTCTTATAAAAATCTACTTTTACTTATACTTCAGTAATACTAAATTTTAATTACCTTCTAAATTCTTCTGTTCCATAATTCGGCGTAATCTGCTATTTATTTTCTAAAAATAACTTAATTGTAGTATTAAAATGTCAATCTTTTATTTAGAACTATTAATCTATTTTATTATTTCATTTCTCTTTTTTGGAATAAAAAATATTCTTTCGGAAGTTTTATTTTTAATATTTTATTAAATATCGTCTTCAATACTATAATCCTTTTTGATCTGTCGGTCCGTGTACTTCTTTTCCATTTGGCAAGTTTTCGCGACATTAAAATAGCTCTGACGTGAGACCCTACATTCTAGCCAATAACGCAATTGGTTCCACCCTTTTCTCCACCCTCTGACGCCGTTCATTGGCGTTTGGCGTTAAGGATGTAATATTCCACGTATTTTTCCTGCTTAAAACGAATTGACGTGGGCTTAGAATCCAGAATTCGTCTGATTTTTAAAATGCTAAAATGAACGTGCCACCGGAAGTCTTAAATTAGAATGTTTTTATTATTTTGTTTTTCAAGATGCGAACTTTGATCATCCCATTGTTCTTGAGTAGTGGATTTTATTGAGTTTCAATTGCGATGAGGCGTAGCTTACTGAAATTATGCAACAATAAAGTATTGATGACATTATCTCTTGATTTATTGGGAGAAACCATCTTTCATTTCGCATAAAGTAGTTTCGACATAAATCGAGAATATGTTTGTGATTTGTAAAACATCAATTTAGCATGACTCGCAGCATTCTCGAACTTTTCTATATTTCCTACCACTATTTCAAATAAAGAATCTTCGTGACAGATTGCATTAACATCAGCAATAGCAGTTTAAAATAAACAAACTCAGTTTTAAATAGTGATAGCAAAATATTAATATTTTAGGAATGCTACGATCAATGATTTAGACATAAATACAACAAATAGTAGCACAATTGGTAAATCAGAAATACAGTCATAAAACGCCAGTAAGCTTAGTAATGCTTGATTGCATGTTACTACACATAAATCGGTCGAAAGCAGTGCAAACGATCCATGTATTGACCCCATGCCCTGGCTCATGAAATTATCAGTAAAAATAATTGACTTATCTTCAAAATGACAAAACTTCAATTGTAACCGGTTTCACCATGTTTCCTTATCGTTGGATCAAACTTCCAGCAATAAATTTCAATAGAAATTTTCTTCTTATTAAAACTATTTACTAATGCAGAATTTCAGTCCTAATTATGGGCAAAAGCAGATATTTATTTTTAGTGGTGGATGTTTACATCTGCGGTTTTCAGGCACAGCATTCGCGCTATATTGTAAAAACCTAATCAAGCTACTCTCTGTGTCAGTGAAAAATATTCAATGTGATGCATAAGAGATTCATGCCGGAGCCATCTTTAATCAGTAAGAACGAATAGAAATGTATACCATATTTTGGGGAAAAATTACTAAAATAAGTCAAAATTTTCTATTTAAAATTTATTGATGGCAGTTTCTTTTGGCGGTAATCAGAAACTGTTAATCCGATATGAAAAATCAACCTCCGTCTGGTGACATCATATTTAATTACCTCACTGGCAACTATATTTTTTACTATAAATTTTTTACTATATGTGTTCTCCTCTTTATTCGTAGTTTCATATTTAGTCTCAGTAAAATTCAGGAAGAGTAGGTTTATTTATTTATTTATTTTATTTTAAAACATTTACATCAGATTTGCTCTTACGTCTTCTACCTTCTTTATTTTGATAGGAAGAGTAACTTTTAAATTTAGAGTACAGTCCGAACCATACAATCACTGTGAGCGAAAATTTTTAATATCTTTTGTCTAACAAAATAAAAAAAAAATATTAAAATCGGAGATAGTTAACATGTATTATTTATAAATTTGAAATCTACTTCGAGTAGCCATAATAACATTCAATATTTTAAAAAAGCCGTTATTAAAAAAAATCCAATCTTTCTGATTAACAAACTAACCAAGATATTTTACCATAAAAAAGGTTAAAGCAAGATACTAAGTAGATCTAAAACTGAACAGAAATAAACTGAGTTAAAAAAATCCACTGCGTCTTTTTAAATCAAAATATTTTCACATATTACACAGGTATTTCACGAAATAAATACGATACGTAAGAATTAATGATGTAATGAAATGAAGATAAATGTTTTTTTATTAGTGATATCTACTTAAATATTTACTTAATTAAGATTTCCTTAGTAACTTAAAGATACTTTATTGATACATATTGGTTTTAAGTAATATGTATATTTATTTTCAAACTAACTGATTTTTATTTTAAAACTTTTTTAAATCATTCCATTTTTCATTTTCAACATCAACTGAATATCTGTTTCCAGAGAAAGTATCTATTGAAGAAAAAAGATTGTTCTCAATTGGAGATTCCGTTAGTCTAAAAATTGGATAAAATAACTTATAAAAATATGAGACACAAATAAACAGTTTGAAAAAAAAATACATCATACATTTGATAATTTGAGATGTATTTTCACGGAAGATATTTTTCTACAAAATGAAAAGAAACATAAAGTATGAAATGGATTGAAAATCAATTTATTTCTTCAAATCCGAAATAGCCTTCGGTAAAATCAATAAAAACCCTCAGAGTAAGACCACTGGGATCACTTAAGTAAAAATGAAATGCGAAAAAGCTAAAAGAAACAGACCACTCTGCTTTTTAAAGTGAAAATATTTTGACATAATACACAGCCATTTCAGAAAATAATTACGATCCGTAAGAATTAATTGAGTAATAAAGTGAATATATATATATATATATATATATATATATATATATATATATACCGGGTGATCCAAAAGTCAGGACGAACTTTAAAATGGAATAATTCGAAAACGAATCAAGATACAAAGATACGGTTGGCTCCAAACAGATGGAAAAGAAACCGGGTTTTGTGTAACAATGAAAAAAAAAATAGTTTTGTTGGCGACCAACAAATGTCGCTATAGTGTTTTATTGCACCAAATGATGATTTACAAATGAAAAAATGCTGACAACTTACAAGTCAGCTTAATTACAGTTAATTAGTACTACAATAAATGTTCAGTGTGCTGTCCCTCATTCATAAGTGCAGCTGAGAGACTAAGCACCAAACCATTCACAGCATTTAGTAGCATTTCTTGCGTTATGGTAGACACGTTTTGGCGGATGACATCTTTCAGTGCTGCTAGTGATGCCATTGGTCGCCAATAGAGCTATATTATTTTCGTTGACACACAAAACCCGGTTGATTTTCCATCCGTTTGGTGCAATTCTTATCTTTGTATCTTGATTCGTTTTCGAATTATTCATTTTTAAAGTTCGTCCTGATTTTTGGATCACCCGGTATATATATATATATATATATATATATTACAAATTTTAAAGATATTAGCTTAATCGCATTTGAATGTTATACAAGTTTACAAGACATATTTTTTACTTCTGATGTTAAAAAAGTATTCGGTTTTCTAAACCACAAAGCATTTACAAGCAATTTTAACAGAAAGTTAATGTATCAGATTTCAGTATATGACAACTTTAAAAGATTTGGATTATTTTCTCGTGTAAGGAAAATAATTAATTATTAAAAATGATTCTGCAAGATGGCACTCTTGAGATACCAACTCTTCAAGACCAACAATGTTGGCCTTCACAACATCAGTTCAACTTTTTTTCAGCCACCATTATCCATAAGTGTCCATCTATTCTTGATCTTAAGTTTTGGGAAGCTTACCACATCATTAAAAATTCTCACTCCTTAGTCAATGACTTATCAAGTACTCCTTATTTTCCAAGCATTTGGAAATCTTTAATTTAAATCTTATTTTTTTCCTCGCTTTTTAGTTTTTGTTTTGTTTGTTCTCCGGTAGATGTCTCTACTTGTCCACCCAGTCTTTCAGGCTGTTTTCTTCTCATTGGTTGCTTTTCTTTTAGCGGGTATATAAGCCTGCGTTGCACTGTTTCGTTGCTCAGTTTTGCTTTTTTTAGCTGGCTGATGAAGAATCCCTATACTAGATTCGAAACAGATGTTTGCTACTGTTTCATACATTATTTGTGCATTTATAATCGTTGGTTTTCTATCTTTAAACATTTTTGCACAAATAAATTATTTGCTATTTTAATGTTATCTGGTATTTTGTATGTGCTATAAAATACTTTAAATAGGTAATTTTTTCTGGTAGATTTCATGCCTTTCGTTAGAACTTCTAAATTATCAGCAAATGAAATATAAATAAAAATAGTGCTTATTTTGCATTTCTACCAAATACACTAATAATCTGTGTTTTAATTTTTTTTTTTTTTTTTTTCCTGACGAAACTAAGATTTCTTTTTCCTTGGCTTTTGACGTTTTTCATTTTTTTAATTACTTTTTCTCTCCTTCTTTCCGAGGAAACAACTTTAGTATGTTTTCTCTTAGTTTTAATATTAATTCCTAGTACATCTAAAACGTGCTTCCAGGGTCACACAGTAAAGGTGGAAACTTTTTTTTAAATGAAAATTCGAATAAAGTTTTCATATGTAATATGCTTTTAAAACTGCCAACTAACTCCAAAAAAATATGTGAAACATATTAATTATGTAAATCATATAAAGCTTCGAAAATTATTAAGTGTGCTATTTTTGTATTAGACTCAAGCCAGAAGTTATTAGTCAATGATTTGCAACATACTGCAGTATTCTTGTTTCTTATCATTTTAGTACATTGAACACGTATTCAAGTACATGTCTGTACATTTCGTGTCTTACATTTTGTATTACTTTATATTATAGTTATTTATAACAGAAGTTTTAATTTCCCTACGGTACAATATTTATTGGTGTGACTATGTGGAATAACATGCAAAATTGTGTGTCCATGTGGAAACTAGTGGGAGGAGCCCTTGTCTATGGCCCGAAAGCCTTAGGTTGTACTTTATTTTAGTACACCTGGTCAATATAAAACTTTATTTAAAAAACTTTATTAAAAACACATATAACAACAGTTACAATGAATAAATGAACATACAAAAATTGGGTGAATGGGCATTTAATTAGACCTGGCGTCCGTTGTAGTTTTGGGGAACCCGGCGGATATACTCATCAAATATATCACGTGAGAAAGAAATAGTCTCACTTACAACAATCCTTTTGAACATATTCAGGTATTTTTTAGAGCATATTCTTCTCATAATTCTGTCATTTGCCGGGTCCCAACTTCCTAAGGCCCCCACAGCAATGGCATCCAGAGCAACTTTTTACCCTCTAGGGAGATCTCCTGAGCGAGATTGCTATACTTCTCTATCTTCTGCTTCCTTGCACTATCAAATGCTTCTAAGCCATTGTCAAAGGGGACCGTCACATCAATAATTATAATATCATTATTTTTTTGGATTCTTTTTCACCAGGTCCGGTCTGCAGTTTTCTGTCCCAACCACACGATCTTCGCTGACAATTCTCCACCTATCTCCACAAGCTTTCTTGACACGATCGACGATAGCATTATGTCTCCTCTTCATTAGCGTCGAGTGGCACATACAGCAATTTAAAACGTGCGGAAGGGTTTCTAGCAGACCGCACCGCCGGCACCTCTTATCCGCTGGGCCAGGATTATTGCGAGAAGGCTGCGTGTAGGCGTTAAGTTTCCCTAATCCCAATCTTGCTCTATGGATAAAACGCCAATCTTTAAATTGAGTATAGCAGCCTTCATTTAGAAAATGACTGCTTTCCTTGGCCGCAGCATAACATATATTTGTCTTACCCTAGTGTTTGTGCTCCCGCTGTGACGTGGTGCGCTTTTTTCGAAAATATTCCCTTAAAGTACGAAAAATGGCGCGCCTGTCTGTCACTACAGATTCACCACACACCAGCTCAACATTTCTCTCATCCTCATATAATCTCCAAGACAGCCCAAGTCGTGCAGTTGCCTGCTTGGCACGGGTCCAAACTGAAGCATATTTATTCGAATTCCTATCATTAATGGAATGAGTAACAGAATTTAAGTAATCGCACCTACCATTATTTAGATGGGAGCGATATCTATGAACAGCTTCCTCAACCACTTCATCCCATGCCAGACCACGTATGATAGGGTCCTTTGAAGTCAACAATTTAACTCTCCCATCGATGTGAGCGATATCGGAGTCCTCCGCAGCCAATGGTATTGCTAGCAGACCATCTGACCGAGCCCCATATAAATACTCATTGGCTGCGTTGGGGGGGGGGAGACCCAGGGTTCGCTTGATCGTCGGCTTAACCCATTAACGCCCAGCGTCCTTTTTTAAGGGCGGTTACAAAAAAAGCAAGAAAGAGGTTTTCCCACCAGTAAAGAGGAAGATAAATATATACCTTATTTCATGAGACATAATCCTCGATAAATTTAGATAAAAGTGAATTTGCTTTTTAAAGTGGTGGGAAATATAAAATTTAAATTTTAGCGAAGAAAATAATTCGGGCGTTAATGGGTTAATGCAGTCATCTATTTCCTTCCACTGCTTTTTCTCTAGTTGACTAGTGCGCATTAAGAAAAGCAGGGAAGTGTAGAAGAAGGTCTTCAAACAATCCAATCTCTGCCAGGGCGCGAGCTTGGAAGACATTATTCTCAAGGCCCTCTGCTTTAACAGTCCCACCGTGACATTGTCCCGAGGGACAAATGCCCCGATGGGTTTCCCAAGAAATATGGCAGGTGACCCATCAGAGACATGGGGGATCTCTTGGCCATTGATGTTAAATATTGTTGGGCGACAACCAGCAGGGGGCCTCGAAGAATAATGCATAGATACACATTTATTCGGGTTGAAATTAAAACCAATTTTTTTCGCTAGTAAATTAAGTATGTTAAGATGGGCCTGTAGGGTCGCAGCGTCCTTAGCCATAAGGATCATGTCGTCACCATATGCCATAATATAATGGAAAAGATTACGACTACTGGGATCCCTACAGGACCCTTCTTTCTGAATCTTTTTAAGCAGGAAATCTATAGCAATTATGAATAATATCCAACTGAGAGGGTCGCCCTGCTTAACCCCAGTGTATGCCACACGAGGAGTCGATGATCCAACAGACGTCTTATACTCAGTAATAGCATTCTTGTATAAATCCTTGACAATATTAATGAAATCCACTCCCGCACCAGCAATCTCAAGGGCCCCAAAAATGACCCAGTGCGGGAGGGATTTAAAGGCGTTCGACAAGTCAAGGCTAGCAATAAATAAATCTTTCTTTTTGGTTTTAAATTTTTTAAGAACTTGCTCAAAGACGTAGTTGTTTTCAAAGACTCCGTCGTGTGGAAGGAATCCCTTTTGATTAAATGACAATATGCCATTATCTGAGATCCACTTATATAACCTAATGGACAGGCAACTGACGTAAAGCTTGTAAATAATATTCCTGAGGGCTATAGGACGCCAGCTGCCAGGATTCGGTCTTGTCCCCCTTTTTATAAATAGCTATTGTCGTCGTCCTCTACCAGGCTTCGGGAACAGCTTGGAACTTAATGCATAAATTATGTAACGGAGTAAGACATACAGCTTTGGGGTCAATTTTTTTCAAATGATTATAAGTAATGCCATCTGGGCCCGGTGCCGTATTATCGCACCTTCGTAGCCTCGCCGCGACCTCCTTCTGGGACAGGTAATTAATTTTCAGGGGGGCTATTCGTCGCACTCGTTTCTTTCATGAAACTTCTGTCCTCAGGTGGGTCGCAGGCTTGCGTTGCGTAATGATCCGCCACGGCCTCCGGGTTCAGATCGCAAAAGTCCGATTGATCATCATATATTAGGCGTAAGGCTTTCTTTCTATTTTTTCTATACAGCTTCTGGATAGATTTAGGATCATCCACAGAAATAACTTTAGGGGGAGGACGGGCTATCCCGTCACCCGGAGAGGACTTAAAATGAAGCTCCTTTTTTAAGCTAAGGGCGAAGTCCTCAGCAATAGCTTCGAATTCCTTAAATTTAGACCGATCCTGGTCAAGAAGGTTTTTAAACCTGGTAGAAAACCTATTTAGAAAGTCAGGCTCAGCCGGAAGCCCCTCGGGAATCGGTACGCCAGCGCCCATCCCACCGGGGTCATGGTCATCACCGTCAATCTCAACCAGGTCGTCATTCTCCAAATCAACACCTCCCATCTCATCCTCGATAACCTCATCAAGATTAGGATTATCCATTCTCTCACTCACATTCACTCCATCACTCACACTTTGAGCCATTCCTTCATTCGTACAAACACTCTCACTCTCATTATTTAAAATTTGATCTTCTAACACTTCACTCTCCATAATCTCATCAACAATACCCAAATTTTCCTCCAACATGGCACTAAGATCATTAATAATGTCGACCTCATTCTGATGACCAGCAGGACGACTTAAACTCTCAGGGGGGGGGGGGGTAGCTTGATGATCGCCATCCCCGACCCCTCTATCATTAACATTATTTATGTTAACATCATTAAAATTCACAGGACTAGATAAAATAGAATTCTCATTAAAATCGTTAAAATCATTAGATTGTTCACTATTAAAAGTATCCCGCCCCCCCCCCCCCCATTAAAATCGACATCGGCACGCCGAGAGCCTGAAGAAAATGTATCTTCCCTTTATCAGAAATTATTTGAATATCATGTTCGCTCTCAGAGTCCGAAGAATTATCATTAAAAATAACAGGACTATTGAAATTAGTGGAAAGGGCAGGGACGACGATCTCTATATGAGTAATATTGGACGGACCCGGCCTGACATCGATTGTAGCAGAGCCCTGGGGGAACACCTCAATATCACTGGCATGAGACGAACTACTATCCTCATCACCTACCCTACCAGAATCATTAGAAGCCAGTACATTATCATTAAAACCAGGATGATTACGATTAAAATCAATAGATGAATTATGAATATTTACAAATGATTTATGATTATTTACAGATGATAAGACATTAAAAGGCCCCCCAGTAAAATCATTAAAACTCCCATCTTCACTAGAAACAATATTAACAAATCTATCCACATCTTCGTCAGTTATACTAACCCCGAGAGCAGCCAGGGCTGCATCGACCCGGACTTCTTCACTATCCTCACTTTGCTGAATAGCATTCCTATCATAAGGTAAATTGTTGCGACGGTTGTACTCCTTCTGGATCCTTTTTTTCTTATGTTGTTGTTTGTGGCTACTAAGGCCACGCCAGGTAGGGTACGACTCGCCACAAACATCACATTTAAAAGGAAGCTGAGCAGTAGAATTAATAAGTAACGGGATGTCTTTAAAACAGTGGTGTGTGACGACCTGTCTACCAAGTTCAACGTCACAACAGGCGCACCAGTAAACTTTCCTAGCAGGGACAATCTTATGGATATCCTTTAAATGCCGTACAAAGCTATTAACAATCATGGTCCATGTCGATCCCTTAAAACCTCTTTTACAATTTCCTGCAAAACATAATGCAGGCAACAATAGAGGGAATGATATTCGTAGAGTCCCATCATCATATAACTTCGGAGGTACATATCGGCTATCTTCATCATTATTTGCGTCACCGCTGCCACTGGGGACACCAGGAGAGGCACCGGAAGAACATTACTATGGTATTATGTATTACTATGGTATATTAGCCAGAAACAAATTCTGAACTCTTTTCATTGTTTTAAGGCAAGGTATTAATCTTTCGTAATCGAGGTTTACGCGATAGAGATAAATTTAAAAATAATTCACACACGATTTTCTTAATCACTCAGTGAGTAAACTGAGATACAGTTTTCAAAAAATTATATTTTAAAGTCTATTTTTTATTATTACTAGCATACCCAGCCCGCTTCGCCGGGCTTAATTTGAAGGTTTATTTAATAATTTATGTGTATGGTACGCTTCTCTCTCAGCTCGCGACGGATCCCCCGGTGACTCTCCCCGGACCATCGGCACTCCACGTGCGTCGGGTGAGCGTCAGAACAAACTTTCAGCATATACATATGGGTGGTTGTACTTGAATGCACAGACCTGCGCGTTTTTTTCTATCTTGCTTTTATACCTCTGGACCGAGTTGGCGCATTGCCAAGATTTGCTTCCTCTGGACCGAGTTGGCGCATTGCCAAGATTTGCTTTCGCCTGTGCCTCAATTATCCTCAGAATTCCTTTTATATATATAGATTTGACAATATAAAATTTAAAATTTTTGATTACACGTTAAATTTATGTTTTTTAAGAATCATTCTTTAATTTACATAAAAATGCAGCTTTAATTTCGTTATGAAAAATCATACGTATAATTGCCGAAAGTTCAGTGAAGGCTTGCTTTGGAGACACGAAATTTTTTGGCTTCCGTGTATCTGTATGTGTGTCCGTGTGTCTGTCTGTTCCGCGATAGCTGCCGTAAAAAGCATCCGATCTCCTTGAAATTAGGTAAGCACGTTCATGAGGTATCTGGATTTAGCTGTATAGTTTTTTATTATGTTTGGATCATTCGTTCGGAAAATACAGAACATTTTATTTTGCATCACAATGCTTTCCTATGGCATTTCAAACGATTTAAATTTGTCATTTCTTGAAAGAAAATGGCTGTTTTGTGATTAATGGATTTAAATTATAAGTTATGATATTGAAATCTCCAAATACAGGTCTTAAATTGTCCTTCTTATTTTGAAATTTTGTCTAAGCTTTTGTCAGATTTTTTAAAATTATTTCTGTTAATTTCGATGATTTTTTATACATGCGTTCCAAAAATATAAAATATTTTGTTTTAGAATGTTTTATTTAAAATGTACATGTTTCATTATTTCTATTTCTTTTATTTATTGCCTAGAAACAAAATTGATGCTCTTTTTCGGTAATTTAGATGATTTTCAAATTTCCATGCATTGAATGAAAATGGCGAATTTGATTTAAAAGGTTTGATTTAAAAGGTGTGATTTGAATGTATTTAAACGTCAGATTATGGATGGTAAAAGTACCAACTAATATTTTAAATTATTTCTATGTCGCACAATGTGAGCATAATATATATTTTTTGAAGTGCAATGGCGAGCTTTAAAATATAAAGTTTAAACTATAATCATGCAATACAATCCTTTAGGGAGCTATTTGTAATTCCTGGACAGCTATATTCACATTATAATTATCAATACTTATAACAAGCATGTTGCATTGTATGTAAGATTTACTCGAGAACATAATTTGGTCTGTCTGATAACTATCCGACGTTTATTCTTTTTTCGTGCAGTAGTGACATTAATCCCTTCTCGACAGGGGCCTTTTACAAAATTTTTAATGTTTTGTCACCGGTTTTTAAAAAGCAGAAATTTGTGCCTTTTTAAATCGAGAAAATGCTTGAATTAAATAAGGCAAATTTTTCAGTAAAATTTTACTGGTGGGGATAAACACGGATTCTTAAGCCTTTTTTGCTACACGTACCGTGCATAATGAAAGAAGATTCTTGATTTTTCCCCCCTGCTTTCATGTGAGCCAGTCGTTGCCTGTAGATCTCCGAGTGAGGTAAATAGAGGTCTGCAAGGACCGAAATTTCCGGGCCAGAGACCGGTCCGATCCAGAGGAAAGAAAATTGGTAGTTTCTATTTGGTATCTCCTGGAACCAGAAAACTGGCGCATGCGCATCTACCATTCTCTCGCCCGCCAGCTTTGTGATTCCAGGGGATAACATGTAGACACTACCTACATGTTATCCCCTAGAATCACAAAACTGGCACATGCGCATCAGCTGCTGAGACACAAAATTGGCGCACGTGTTTGTATAGTAAATGAGTTCGTACTTTTCAACCGAGCATAAACGGCGCTTTTATTAAAAGTTACAAAATGAGTATTTCTTTATTTGATTCGATTGAAGAAGCATATAAGAAAATAAAAAAATATGAAGAAACATTTTCTAAATTTTTCGCGCGGAAACGTTATAAGAATTTTGGCGATTCAGAATTATATTCAAAAAAGAGAAATAGTTTCATTCTGTGGTTTGATACCTTACCTTATATTTACTAGTTTTATTACAAATGCCAAATTTTTAAAAAATATAAATAACATAATTATTATATAAATATATTATATTATACAAATATATTATATAATAATTATGTAATATATTTATATAATTATTAATTAATACTATATAAAGAATACAAATATTAATTAATAAGTATTTATTTACAGAAAGGCTATAATTGATTTTTTACATAATTATATTGATATTATTATATAATAATTAATTTTTTGTAAATATAATCAATACAAAAAACCCTGAACGGGTTAAAAGCTTGTGACGCAGCACTTTATCTTACATCTCTAAGAATTTTAAATTTGGGACTTAAAACTAATGATATCAAAATTTATGTGACGCTATGCTATTAATATATATATATATATGTTGCGGCCAATACCCGGAGCCTGGCCAATTCTAGAACTGGCCGGCCAATACCCGAACTGGCCAGGCTTCCTGGCCAAAACCCGAATTACATGAAATGAATAGCGTATTTCAGATTTTGGCCGGCCAATTCGAGAACTGGCCGGGAAGCCTTGGCCAACATCCGAACTATGATGCATACGTACCAATTTTTTTGTACTTAAGATAATGTAACATTAAAATGTACAGTAAAAAAGATTCCCATTGATTATATTGAAACGAAATATTTTTGTGTACCCACTTAAATTAACCAAAAATAGTACACAATTCCCTTTCAATATCGAAATTAATTGATAAACCAAATACGATGACAATTACATGTTAACCGGAAACTTTACTCGAGTTAGAGCACGGACAGGCTGACATCTAGACTATTTGAATTCATAGACACTTTCAACTATGTTAGAAAGGATTAAGCCGAGTGCTTATATCTATTTCGCGAATTGGCCAATCGCATCTGGCCAGTTTCCGAATTGGCCAATTGCATTTGGCCAGTTCGCGAATTGGCTGGCTAATTCTAGAATTGGCCAGTCATTTTTTAACGTTGCTGGCCGATTCGGGAATTGGCCGGCCAGTTCTAGAATTGGCCAATTTCGGATATTGGCTGCAACATATATATATATTAAAATTTATTCATTAATGCTTTATCATTTACATCTTTCATAATTTCGAAATATGAATCTTCAAAGTTATGATATCAAAAGTAATATAAATATATTAAGTGACGCCTTGATGAGACTTTAAACGATGTTTTAAAATTCCATTTATTTATTTATTTATTATCTAAATACATTTACATATCTAAACAATACTTTTCATTTTCCAATACACTGTTAAATACATCACTTTCACTGAATATATATAATGCACTGAAATGTTTTATTTGAATAAATTGGCTTATCTTTTATGCTACGCTATCCAAAATCAAAAATAACATTTGAATAAATATTTTTTGCGTGATTGTATCCAAACTAAGTTAAATATATGCAAATAGATACAATGACGCAAAAATATTTATTTAAATGTTACTTTTGATTTTGGGTAGCGTAGCACAAAAGATAAGCCAATTTATTCAAATAAAACATTTCAGTGCATTATATACCGGGTGTCCAGTAAATAACTGACCCATTTTGAACTTAAATAACAAATAAACGGTTTGAGATAATAATGCGCGGTTTGCGGTATTGTTATTAGAAAATCAATAAATTTTTAAACATGTATTTTGTTAATATAGTTCAAATTTCCGAAAAAAATATTGCGCTTGCGGTAACAGGCTGTGTGAATAGAGACATGACTCTAATTTTCATAAATATGAGATTTTCGGCTTTATCTGAATCTATATGTTGTCGAATCTGAATCTATATGTTGAATCGACTCTCGAATCAGCTTCAGAAATAGGGTACGTTGGTTGGAAAGTGATTTAAAATAATATTTATGATTGAACCATCTGTATTATATTTCCCCTCCTCAGTCTTGAGACTGAGATATTATTTTAAATATTATTATATTACATTAACAGAGTGCATAATTTAAAATTTATTGATATTCTAATAACAATACAGCAAGCCGCGCGTTTTTATCTCAAACAGTTTTTTGTTATTTACATTCAAAATGGGTCAGTCATTTACTGGACACCCGGTATATTCAGTGAAAGTGATGTATTTAACAGTGTATTGGAAAATGAAAAGTATTGTTTAGATATGTAAATGTATTTAGATAATAAATAAATAAATTAATGGAATTTTAAAACATCGTTTAAAGTCTCATCAAGGCGTCACTTAAATTTTGATATCATAACTTTTAAGATTCATATTTCGAAATTATGAAAGATGTAAATGATAAAGCATTAATGAATAAATTTTAATATATATATACAGGGTGTCCGAAAAGTCTGGAAACGGCCGAATAACTCGAGAAATACATATGAGATTGAAAAACGTAAATATACGTGTTAAATATTTTTAAATAAGCTACTCTGTGATTCCAAATTTGACCTTCGGAACCGACCCCCTAGGGGTCAGAGGGGGTCCAACTTTGAAATCTTAAATTATAACCCCCATTTTTTATTGCAGATTCGGGTTCTACGGACAAAAATACGTAACTTTTGTATTTGATGTTTATTTCAAATCTTCGTTTATCACAGTGTAATCGAGCATATTAAATCGATACATATTCCCGCTTTTCCAACGGGATTTTCCCTAATCGAAACTGATTGGGCAGAATTTTTGACGTCAAATTCCTCGTCTTTTGTAGGAATAGCGTTTCCTGAAAATCACCCGTGGCGATTATTTCAATAGTGCTACACTGTTAAAAATTTGACCCATTTGCTGCAGCGTCACTCCACAGCTATTATAGAATATCTCTTTTGTGACCAATGAGAATGCCCCATAACACAGTAAAGTAATCGTTTTCTATAAAAGCGGTGGAGTGACGATGCAGCAAAAGGGTAAATTTTTTTACAGTGTACTTTACTGTGTTATGGAACATTCTCATTGGTCATGAAAGAGACATTCTATAAAAGCTGTGGGGTGACGCTACAACAAATGGACCAAATTTTTAACTGTGTAGCACTACCGAAATAATCGGAACGGGGGATTTTCAGGAAACGCTATTATTGCAAAAAACGAGGAATTTGATGTCATAAATTCTCCCCAATTAGTTTCGATTAGGGAAAATCCCGTTGGAAAAGCCGAAATATGTATCGATTTAATATGCTCAATTACACCGTGATAAACGAAGATTCGAAATAAACATCAAATACAAAAGTTACGTATTTTTGTCCGTAGAATCCGAATCTGCAATAAAAAATGGGGGTTATAATTTAAGATTTCATAGTTGGACCCCCTCTGACCCCCAGGGGGTCGGTTACGAAGGTCAAATTTTGTATCACTGAATAGCTTATTTAAAAATATTTAACACGTATATTTACGTTTTTCAATCATATATGTATTTCTCGAGTTATTCGACCGTTTCCAGACTTTTCGGACACCCTGTATATATATATATATATATATATATATATTAATAGCATAGCGTCACATAAATTTTGATATCATTAGTTTTAAGTCCCAAATTTAAAATTCTTAGAGATGTAAGATAAAGTGCTGCGTCACAAGCTTTTAACCCGTTCAGGGATTTTTGTATTGATATCATTGCTTTTTTTAGGTTAATGATAAAAACAAAAAATTAAAGACTAATGCAAAAAATTCATATTCATGATTCATTCACCTTTAATTACCCCTCCCCCATCCACTTAAAAAAAGATATTTCATATTTTATTAATGTGTGCTGTACTACTTGATTTTGTTAAAAACAACTCTGTAGTAAAATACGTTAGTAAAAGATAAGAAGGTAATGTACATTCAGCACCATACATCTCAGAAAGGGTTTTATAATTTATGCTGTATGTATCATTTCTCATTCTTGTTAACTATGTTTATTCTTTACACATGTTGATACATATACTGCAGATGGATTAAAATGATTAGGGATACAATATTCAGAATGTGCTGGAAAGTATTTCATAATCTATGCTGCATTCATGATTCTTGTTAATTATGTTTCAACCTATGTATAGGTTGGTAATATTGCAGATTGATTAAGACTATATGCGTTACAATATTCAGAATATGCTGGAAATGTTTCATAATCTATGTTGCACACAAGTTTTTCTTTCTTGTTAGTTATGATTTGTTCTTTATATAGACTGGTAAAATTACTGCAAATAGATTAAAATGATAGGTTTACAATATTGAACATGTATTGTAAAGTTTTTCATAATCTATACTTATGTGTAATTTTTAATTCTTGTTAGTTTATTTATGTTTTGCTGTTTGCATAGGGTGGGAAGATTACTGTACAAAGATGAAAATTATAGGTTTAAAGTATTCAGAATGAATTGGAAAGTATCTAAACATGCTGTATGCAAAAATTTTTATTGTCGTTAATTATGCTTTGTTTTTTGCACAGAATGGTAAAATTCTTGTACATGAATGACAATAAGTTTACAGTATTCAGAATGTGTAGGAAAATGCATCATAATCGATGCAGTATGCATGATTCTTTGTTCTTGTTAGTTATGTTTTGTTCTTTGCACTGGGTGGAAAAATTACTGTATATGGATGAAAATAGTAGGTTAATAGTATTCAGAATATGTTGGAAGTTGCATCATATTCTATGTTGCACACATAACTTTTCGTTCCTGTTTTTTCTTTCTTTTTTTTTCTTTACACATTGATAAAATTATTGCAGATGGATGAAGGCATTTAATTAAATCAGGCTTATATTAAAATTGACAATATATATTCTAAATTAATCAATGTACCTGTCATTTGTACAAAAGAATGTCCTGATTGGTAACTGCCCCGGTGTAATTGATAATTACAGTGTTCCCAGGGTAGTTACCGAGGATCAAAAATTTTTAATTAAGCAAACTTTAAATAATATTTTAATCAAAGCCTATATTTTATTGAATAGAAACATGGTTAATCATTAACCACGCTAAATTTGGTCACATCTATTGTAAACATTAAAAAGATATTTAGATGTTAGTGTTTTTCGATCAGGAATTATACCGGTCCACCCTATAAGTTTCATACTTCAATTAGGAAAATGTTTAACTGACAAAGAAAGAAAATCAGGACTCTGTTATTTATTAAATATTTTCATTTCATATGAAACTTTCCATTCTTGGGCGACTTAACTTACAAAATAAAACTAATATATTTTTATTGAACATTTCAGTCACTAAGCATAAAACATGCAAAATACATAAATTTAAACATTTCATGTTTTTTAGATTTTAATTTTTTTAACATAATTTTGTGAAAAAAGCAGACAGCTATTAAAAATATTCCGTATTTGCTTAGGGTTTCTTGCAGTGCAATACCTCAAAAGTCTTTTCTAGATTTTCAACATTGTATGGAATATTTTGACGACTTGAAAATTTTTTATTTTTTTTCTCATAAATCATGTAAAAGAACATTTATCCATTAAGAACCACATTTGATTTACTAAACAGCTATAAATACAAATTCCAATTGAAATCTACAGTAAACCCAAAAAATTTAAATCAGATTCAAATGGAATTTTCAGGTGGCATTTCAAAATATATTATTTTGTCACAGGTAAAAGGGTTCTAATTAGAAGGGTTTTTTTTCTTGTGGTTTTTTCAATTGGGTTAAGGATAGATTTCAATAGGAATTTTCAGGTTCTGGGTAGTGCATGTTGACAGAAATTAATTCGTCTTTCTTAAACAGATTAATGTTTACACTGATTTTTATTTCAGTTCAAATTGGGTTCTTGTCAATGTGTATCAGCAGAAATTATTTTTCCTTTTTCGGATCAAATTAAGATTCCATAGATTTTTTTTTTTTTTTTTTGGGGGGGGGTGTTGGAGTGAGTCCAATTCAAATGTAATTTTCAAGTTCTGGTCAGATTGCATTTCCACAGAAAATATTTTGTTCTGTGCAGGGATTGGATTTAAAATAGACTTCAATTGAAATTTACAGCTTCTAGTCTGTCCGTATCAATGGAAATTACATTTTCTTTCTCGTTTCAGGATATGGTTGGATAGATTTTTTAAGGTTCAAATCTGGTTATGGGTCGACTTGAAATGAAATTTTTAAGTTCTTGTTGAGTTACATTTCAATCTATAATATTTTGTCGCAAATATATTGACTACTGGAGGGATTTTTTTTTTTTTTTTTTTTTTTTTTTAGTGTTTGGATTGTGTTTAGGATAGACTTCAATTGGAAATTTCCGGTTCTGGTCAATGTATGTCAAAGGAAATTTTTTTGTCTTTCTTGGACAAATTTATGTTTCCATTAAATTTTTTTTTGGTTTAGATTGAGTTTCAGGTAAACTTATAGGTTTTTGTAGGTGCTTATTGGCAGAAATTATTTTTTCAATTTTGGATCAGGTTACAGTGTGATGGGATTTTTTTTTTCGATTTCGGTTCAATTCAAATAGAATTTTTAGGTTCTGGCCAGGTTGCGTTTCCATGAACAAAATATTCTGTCCTGTACAGATACTGGATTACAATTCCTATGGGTTTTTTTGGTGGGAGGGGGGGGGTTGTATCGGGTTTAAGATTTTATTAAAATTTCCATGCTCTAGTCTGTACGTATTTACATAATTTTTTTTCTAAAAATCTTGATTTGGTTAGATTTTTTTTTCGGGTTTGAATCTCGATTCAGTTTGACTTGAATTGGAATTATCAGGTTCTTGCCGAGTTGCATTTCAAGTACTAGTTTTCAATTCTGGTCAGTGGATGGGGACGGAAATTATTTTGTCTTTCTTGAACAGATTTATATTTCCTAATTTTTTTATTGTCCTTTTTTTTTGGGGGGGGGGGGGGTTGGATTGGGTTTCAGGTTAAGAGTTCGGATCGGGTTTGAGATAGACTTCTATTGGAATTTCCATGATCTGGTCAGTACATATCGACATAAATTGTTCTTTTTTTTTCTAAAATCTTGATTTGATTGGATATTTTTTTTGGGGGGGGGATTGAATCTGGTTTCGGATTGACTTCAAATGGAATTTTCAGGTTCTTGTTGAGTTGCATTTCAAGTATATTATTTTGTCGCAGATAGATTGGGTTACAATTGGATTTTTTTTTTTTTTTTTGGGGGGGGGGGTAGTGTTTGAACTGAATTTAGGATAGATTTCAATTGAAATTATTGTCAGTGTATGTGGACAGAAATTATTTGGTCTTTCTTGGACAGACTTGTGTTTCCATTGTTTTTTCCTTTTCGGGTTTGGATTGGTTTCATGTTAACTTTCAGACTCTTGTCAGTGTGTATCGGCAGAAATAATTTTCTCTTTTTCGGATTAGGTTAAAGTTCGATGGAAATTTTTTTCAGGTTTCAATCAGGTTCAATTCAAATGGAATTTTCAAGTTCTCGTCAGGTTGCGCTTTAATGGAAATTATTTTGTAATGTATAGATACTGGGTTCCGGTTATATGGAATTTCCTTTTTCAGGTTCAGATTAGGTTTAAGATAGACTAATTGGAATTTACAGATTTCTGATCACGCGTATCTATGGAAATTAAGTTTTCTTTCCCGAATCGAGATATGGTTGGATAATTTTTTTTTTGGGGGGGGGGGGGAGGGGTGAATCTGATTTCGGTTTGACTTCAAATGTAATTTTCAGGTTCTTGTTCAGTTGCATTTCAATGTATTTTATTTTGCAGCAGATAGATTGAGTTACTCTTGGCGGGATTTTTTTCTTTCTCGTTTTGGATTGTATAGGATAGATTTCAATAGGAATTTTTCGATTCTGGTCAATGTATGTCAATGGGAATTAATTTGTCTTTCTTGGACAAATTTATCTTTCCATTAATTTTTTTTTTGTTTAGAATGGGTTTCAGGATAACTTGTAGGTTCTTGTCGGAAGACTTGTATAAAACCAATAACTTTCTGCAAATTAATTTAATGTTGGGAGTAATTCGCATTTTTTGCGCAATTCATGGTCATCATTCGTGTTTTTTATGCGATTTATGAATGTAATTTGCATTTTTGAGCAATTTATGGACATAATTCGCAATTTTTATGCGATTAATGAATGTAATTTACATTTTACATAATTTATGGACATAATTTTGTGGACATAATTTTTCAGCTTTCTGTCGACGAAATTTGTGTTTTTTGATCGATTTATTGACATTATTTGTGTTTTTATAGGATTTATGAATGTAATTCGCTTTTTTTACACAACTCTTGGACATAATTCGCATTTTTTGCAATTTATGAATGTTATTCGTGTTTTTTTGCACGATTCATGGAAGTGATTCTCATTTTTTGAGTGATTTATGAACATAATTCACATTTTTATGCAATTCATAGACGTAATTTGCATTTTTTGAGCGATTCATGAATGTAATCCGCGTTTTTTATGCAAATCATGAATGCAAAACGCTATGCCCTATTTTTATGCGATTTATAGACGTAATTTGCATTTTAGCTTTCTGCTGCCAAAATTCGTAATTTTTGAGCGATTTATGAACATAATTCCCGTTTTACTGCACAATTCATAGATGTAATTTGCATTTTTCATACAATTTATGAACGTAATTCTCACTTTTTTACACAATTCTTGGACGTAATTTACGTTTTGAGCCATTTGTGAACGTAATTCGCATTTTTTATGCAATTTGTTTTTTGAGCGATTCATGGACATAATTCGCGATTTTTATGCAATTAATGAATGTAATTTACATTTTACATGATTTATGGACGTAATTTGCTATATTTATGCGATTCGTAGACATAATTTGCATTTTTTGAGCTTTTTGTCGACGAAATTAGCGTTTTTTGATCGATTTATTGACGTTATTTGTGTTTTTATAGGATTTAAGAATGTAATTTGCTTTTTTTTACCAATTCTTGGACGTAATTCGCATTTTTTGTAATTTATGAACGTTATTAGTGTTTTTTTGCACGATTCATGGAAGTGATTCGCATTTTTTGAGTGATTTATGAATGTAATTCACGTTTTTATGCGTTTCATGGACGTAATTTGTGTTTTTTGAGCGATTCATGAATGTAATTCGTGTTTTTTATGCAATTTATGAATGCAAAACACTATTCGCTATTTTTATGCGATTTATAGACGTAATTTGCGTTTCAGATTTCTGCTGCCAAAATTCGTGTTTTTTGAGCGATTTATGAACATAATTCCCGTTTTACTACACGATTCATAGACATAATTTATGTTTTTCATACAATTTCTGAACATAATTCTCACTTTTTTAAACAATTCATGGACGTAATTCACGTTTTGAGCGATTTGTGGACGTAATTCGCATTTTTTATGCAATTTGATTTTTTTGAGCGATTCATGGACATAATTCGCGATTTTTATGCAATTAATGAATGTAATTTACATTTTACATGATTTATGGATGTAATTTGCTATATTTATGCGATTCGTAGACATAATTTGCATTTTTTGAGCTTTCTGTCGACGAAATTTGTGTTTTTTGATCGATTTATTGACGTTATTTGTGTTTTTATAGGATTTATGAATGTAATTCGCTTTTTTTTACCAATTGTTGGACGTAATTCGAATTTTTTGTAATTTATGAATGTTATTAGTATTTTTTTGCAAGATTCATGGAAGTGATTTGCATTTTTTGAGTGATTTATGAACGTAATTTGCGTTTCAGCTTTCTGCTGCCAAAATTCGTGTTTTTTGAGCGATTTATGAACATAATTCCCGTTTTACTACACGATTCATAGACATAATTTGTGTTTTTCATACAATTTCTGAACGTAATTCTCACTTTTTTAAACAATTCATGGACGTAATTCACGTTTTGAGCGATTTGTGGACCCAATTCACGTTTTTTATGCAATTCGCTTTTTTTGAGCGATTCATGGACATAATTCACGATTTTTATGCGATTAATGAATGTAATTTACATTTTACATGATTTATGGACGTAATTTGATATACTTATGCGATTCATAGACATAATTTGCATGTCTTGGACGTAATTCGCATTTTTTGCAATTTATGAACGTTATTCGTGTTTTTTTGCACAATTCATGGAAGTGATTCGCATTTTTTGAGTGATTTATGAACGTAATTCACGTTTTTATGCAATTCATGGATGTAATTTGCGTTTTTTTGAGCGATTCATGAACGTAATTCACATTTTTTATGCAATTCGGTATTTTTATGCGTTTTATAAAGGTAATTTCCGTTTCAGGTTTCTGCCGCCAAAATTCGTGTTTTTTGAGCGATTTATGAACATAATTCATGTTTTACTACAAGATTCATAGACGTAATTTGCGTTTTTCATACAATTTATGAATATAATTCTCTCTTTTTTACATGATTCATGGACGTAATTCACATTTTAAGCAATTTGTGGACGTAATTCCCATTTTTTATGCAATTTGCTTTTATTTTTTAGCGATTCATGGATGTAGTTCACATTTTTTATGCGATTCATGCACGTAATTCACATTTTTTATGCGATTTATGCATCGAATTAATGTTTTTATTGCGGTCTTTGGACGAAATTCACGTTTTTCGCATGGTATTTTGTCGAAATGTTGGGTTTTTTTACATGATTCTTTGTTGAGATACACATTTTTTTTACGCAATTTTTTGTCGAAATAAATAAATAAAAATTGTTTCTTCATAAAATTTTCTGCACATGGCGTGCATCTATATGATACAACTCTGCTTGTCAGTGTGTATTGTCAGAATTTTTTTTTTTTTCTTTTCAGATCGAATTAAGGTTTGCTAACCCATAGACTAATTGGAATATCCAGATTTCTGATCACGCGTATCTATGGAAATTAAGTTTTCTTTCCCGAATCGAGATATGGTAGGATAATTTTTTTACTTACCCATCATACGTAGTATAGTGTAAGTCTTGCAATCGTTTTGAAAATCGAAAAAAAATTTTGACGGATTTACACGTTTTAGATAGTGGAGATTCTGAAAAACTTATTTTTAGAAAAAAAAAATTGCCGTCCGTCTGTCTGTCTGTCAGGCTGTCTGTCTGTAAACGGTCTATCTCCTGAAAAAATTGAGATAGAGAATTGAAATTTTGTATGTAGTTAGTATGTAAGAATGGGACAAACCCTATTTAATATCAGCAACCTCGAGTATCCGGAACTATTTTTTTTTGGACTCTCGAAACATTCGTTCTGATGAAAGGTATATAAAAATTTTCTAATTTTTTTGTTCTAAGGAATGGACGTAAAAGGCAATAAAATAACACGCATTTTGCATATAGAACGAAGTCGATCGGATTATTAGTTGCCGAGATACTTGTAATCTTGTTTTCCACATTCTTCGATTTTTCATGACCCTGTATTTCATTCAAATTTCAATTCAGAAGTATATTTTAATTGAAAATGAGATGCTTAATCCGACGCAGTTAATTGTTAGTTAATAGAATTATTATTTTTGGAGTTATAAGGATGTTTCTTTTACGCAGTTCGGTACTACTTGAGTAGTTTGGCGTTTTATGTAATTTATCGAAATTGGTACATCAGCAGTTTTTTAATATAGCATTACTATGTATATTAACAATATTTAACTTTTGTTTATGAATTGCAAGGCATTGTATAAATAGTTTCACATGTTTTATTTTCATATACATATTCATGATGGGTAAGTATTTCGGTGGCCCCCAACGACTAGTTTTTTTTTTTTTTTTTTTTTTTTTTTGGGGGGGGGGGGGGTTGAATCTGGTTTCGGTTTGACTTCAAATGTAATTTTCAGGTTCTTGTTCAGTTGCATTTCAATGTATTTTATTTTGCACAGATAGATTGAGTTACTCTTGAAGGGATTTTTTTCTTTCTGGTTTTGGATTGTATAGGATAGATTTCAATTGGAATTTTTCGATTCTGGTCAATGTATGTCAATGGAAATTATTTTGTCTTTCTTGGACAAATTTATCTTTCTATTAAATTTTTGTTGGTTTAGAATGGGTTTCACGATAACTTGTAGGTTCTTGTTGGCAGACTTGTATAAAACCAGAAACTTTCTGCAAATTAATTTAATGTTGGGGTAATTCGCATTTTTTGCTCAATTCATGGTTATCATTCGTGTTTTTTATGCGATTTATGAATGTAATTTGCATTTTTGAGCAATTTATGGACATAATTCGCGATTTTTATGCGATTAATGAATGTAATTTACATTTTACATGATTTATGGTCGTAATTTGCTATACTTATGCGATTCATAGACATAATTTGCATGTTTTGAGTTTTCTATCGACGAAATTTGCTTTTTTTGATCGATTTATTGACGTTATTTGTGTTTTTATAGGATTTATGAATGTAATTCGCTTTTTTTACCAATTCTTGGACGTAATTCACATTTTTTGCAATTTCTGAACGTTATTCGTGTTTTTTTGCACAATTCATGTAAGTGATTCGCATTTATTGAGTGATTTATGAATGTAATTCACGTTTTTATGCAATTCATGGATGTAATTTGCGTTTTTTGAGCGATTCATGAACGTAATTCACATTTTTTATGCAATTCATGAATGCAAGTCGCTATTTTTATGCGTATTATAGAGGTAATTTCCGTTTCAGCTTTCTGCCACCAAAATTCGTGTTTTTTGAGCGATTTATGAACATAATTCACGTTTTACTACACGATTCATAGACGTAATTTGAATTTTTCATACAATTTATGAATAAAGTTCACGCTTTTTTACATGATTCATGGACGTAATTCACATTTTAAGCAATTTGTGGACGTAATTCCCATTTTTTATGCAATTTGCTTTTTTTTAGCGATTCATGGATGTAGTTCACATTTTTATGCGATTCATGCATGTAATTCACATTTTTTATGCGATTCATGCATGGAATTCATTTTTTTATGCGATTCATGGATTGAACTAACGTTTTTATTGCTCTCTTTGGACGAAATTCACGTTTTTCGCATGGTATTTTCTCGAAATGTTGGTTTTTTTTACATGATTCTTTGTTGAGATACACTTTTTTTTTTACGCAATTCTTTGTCGAAATAAATAAATAAAAATTGTTTCTTCATAAAATTTTCTGCACATGGCGTGCGTCTATATTATACAACTCTGCTTGTCAGTGTGTATTGTCAGATTTTTTTTTTTTTTCAGATCGAATTAAGGTTTGATAGAATATTTCTTAGGGTTTGGATGAGGTTCAACTCAAATAGAATTTAAACAATTATATTTTAGAGATGACAAAACTAAAAAATATAATTATTTATGGCCCATTATTAGCTGTTAGTATTTTAAAATATTTATTTGTTAGTGTGTTAGTAACTTTACATTATTTGAATTAAAAATTTTTAATTTCTTGTATTAAATTGAATCCTAAACATGTTTTCTTCTTAGGTATGTTATGCAATTTATTTAAATAATGGATTCAAAGTTATTTGAGGATTTTGTGTTCATCAGTAGAAACAAGGCCTTTTTTTTTTTTTTTTTTTTTTTTAAGATAAAAAAAGCCTTAATTATCAAACATTTTTGTAAAAGAATGTTAGAAAGAAATACTTCAATTTCGAGACAATGAATATGAAATTAAAACATCTATAGAAAAAAAAGGGGGTAAATTTATATTTTATGAAACTCATTATTAAAGCATAGAAGTATAAGTTATTTCTTTTTAAACCAATGTTATCGTTAATATTTGGTTAAGAATTACTTGCTTAACCAAGTTTAAGTGCTTGTAAATTCTAACATTATAAAAATATATTAAGATTTTCCATTTTAGATGTCCAATTTATAAATGCAGTTTATTAATAATGCTATGTTCTAAGCTGTAAAGCTAGTGGTTTTATATTTTGATTATTGATTTCTATAACGTATTATTAACTATTACAATACTTTTGTATTCGGTTTGTGATCTGAGACAAAATTTTTCACGCTTTGATTTAAATCATCAGACTCTTAGGAAGAAAAAAAAATCTATTTTCAACAGCATCTAATGCAGACTACAATGATGCGCTGTAGTACCTCCGTGGCAACTGCTAAATAACATTTTAAAATATAAACATGAAATTTCGAAATTATTAATGAAATAATAGGATGCATGAAACATGTTAAAGCTACAGTCACTAATGGATAATGAGAGCTGGGTGCATGTCAAATTACTGGATGCAGCAAACTTATGCAATGGTCTCTAAAACACATGAAATTTCTCAAAGCCGCAGTCAATAACAAATGTATGAGCACTATGCCCATATGAAAACAAACAACAAAAATTAATAGATGCAACAAAATATGCGGTAACATGCAGATTCCCAATATCTGGAAGAAATGAGCGACACCTGACTAAAAAAATCCAGTGACAATATTGCGAAACAAATACATTAAAACAATAACGTTTATATTAGAAAAAAAGGGCCTAAAACTCTCACTCGCTAAAATAAAACTCGTTAAAGCAGTCCAACTACTGCATGTATAGCACATGAAAACAAAACAAAAACAAAACACTCTGGCTGCAGCAAAATTGCTGTGCAACAATCCGTAAAATACACAAAATTAATTAAAAATGCAATCACTAATGCATGTTGTACAAGCACTGTGTGTACATGAAGAAAAAAACTGTGAGTGCAACTAATTTGTTTTTAAATCTCTGAAATCTTTATAGCCACAGTCACTAATGCATGTAAGAACAAATTAACTTCATTACTTTCTTTTGAATTATCAAATTACTGCTGTAATTTGTTGATAAATACTATTTTGGTCACGATTTCCAATAATAAGTGCACTTACTTATTTTAAAGATTGTTTAAAACCTGGAGAAAATTAATAGTGACAAAAATGCATAAGAAAAAGTAATAAATGCATTTTGAATAACATATTCAAGCAATTTTAACCTAAAAATTAACATCCTGGGTTATTAATCACAGAAATTAATAAATGAAATAAAAAAGCACAATTTTTACAACACTTAAAACTTAGTATTGTTAATTAATTCATATAATTATTGTTAATTATATCATATAATAAGGACATCTATAAACTTAAAAACAATCTATTTTGAGAATTTTATAATTCACAAGCACTTGGTTAAACTGTTGGTCAATTATAAATATAATTATAAATATAGTTTGTTTACCAAAATTTAGCAATAGTTTATGTTGGTTTGAAATCAAATCAACATGCTAACTAATGTATACATCACTTATACTTTTTAAATAATACTTTAATAATGAGTGTCAAAAAATATTTATTTACCTTTTTTTTATTACAGATGGTTTAGCTTCACGTTCGTCTCCTGGAATTGAATATTTCATGCAAACATACAGCACGAATCAATTTGTTTTGATTCGTGTACTTTGATTCACCATATTATTTTATCCAAAAAAGGGGGCCTTGTTTCTCCAAATAACACAATACCTATATTCACAGTAAACTTTAAAGCCATTATTTAAAGCCCAAATTACACAACATACATGCTAAAAACAACAAGTGCCAAGTACAAAGCTTACCGCCAGCGAATTCGATTAAGATTCAAAACAAAACTATCTAAACGCGTATGAATACATAAAATCTAAAGCAAATTATTAAAAATAATTTTTGGTTGTAAACTTTAAAAAAAAAAAATCATAAGTCGAAAGTATATTGAATATGTATAATTAAAAAATATTTTTCTATTTTAAAAAAGGATTCAAAATATTTTTTCCACAAAATGCAAAAATATCCAATGTAAGAAACGTAATATTTTCTACTTTACGAAAAATAAAGGCAATATAAATAGAAATTTGATTTAGTATATATTTATTGAATGTTTTAAAACACATCATAAGATGTTTTTGTAGTTTAAAAAACATTTATTGCTTCGATGCGGGAGTTTTAACTGTGACCATAACTACATAAGCCTTGTCGCACCGTCTTTGTCTGCTAACCCATAGAATAACATGTAATCCGCCAGCTAATATAGTCCAATTTTCTAAGACCAATATATAACAAACAAGAGTTTTCCTAGAAACTAGGTAAGTCTTATTCACTCTATCTTAAAGAGATTCATATTATAGATAAGTTTTAATAAAATCTCCCAGCCCGTTTTCTAGATCTCATTATCAGGAACAAACACCATCGATTTCGGTTTAAAAATGGTTATCGAAATCTAAAAATATACGGCACGTAGAAATGTAAAAATTATAGGATAGGATTAGACTGGGAATATAAGACTATATTAAAAAATTGGACCATTCTGACCATTATTTGCTGAGTTATTAGAAGGCGGCTTTTCCGATTTCCTTTGATGTTGAGTTAGCTGTATATATGAAGTTCCGCATCTACCTTACGTGGATACCTTATGACGATGGTAGGTTTAAAGCTGCGTCACTTGAAGGCTGCCGTCTTCTATGATTATGTAATATATTTATATAATTAATTGATAATTAATTATTAAAATTTATGCAATAATTAATTATTAATAATTAAATTTTGAAAAATATTTTCATAACTTTAACATTATAAATAATAATATAATTATTATTATTTTTGTAAATATATTATATAATAAATTAATTGATAATTAATTATTAATAATTATACGATAATTAATTATATAAAAAATAATTGATAGTTAAGTATAAATAATTAAACTTTGAAAAATATTTATACAACTTTTATTATATTAATATCACAATATAATAATCAATTAATAAGTAATATTAATATTTACATGTTGCATAATAATTTATTAATAATAATTACAATATATAATAATTAATTGCAGCTAAAAACAAAATGTATGTAGTTCTAATTACAAATGCCAATATTTAAAAATATAAATAATATAATATTAATAATTATTATAATATAATTATTATTATTATATATACATTACATAATTACTATATAAAAATATTATATGATAATTATGTAATATAATCATATAATTATTAATTAATAACTCTATAATAATCACATAATTATTAATTAATAAGTGTATAATAATTATGTAATTACTAACTGCATAACTAATACTATATAAATAATATAATTCATAATTAATAAGTATTTATTTACAGGAAACTATAATTGATTTTTCAACATAAATTATACATAATTATATTAATATTATTATGCAATAATTAATTAATTAATAATAAGATTAATAATATTATATAATAATTAATTGCAGCTTGAAAAACAAATGTATGTAGTTTTAATTACAAAATGACAATTTAAAAAAAATAATATAATTAGTATTATTTTTATAAATATATCATATAATAAATTAATTGATAATTAATTATTAATAATTATACGATATTTAATTATATAAAAAATAATTGATAATTAATTATAAATAATTAAACATTGAAAATTATTTATATAACTTTAACAAAAATCTAAATTTTCAAAAAATTAATTTATTCTGTTTTCAAACTTTACAGAGATCCCCGCTTACCGTGGTTCGAACCCACTATCCGAGACAGACACCATACGAATCACGCCATCGCGCTTACCGAAAGATTGACGCTTAAAATAAAATGCATACAAAAACAGCAGAAGTAGCGTTCTCCAAGTACAAGAGCACGGTAGATGCGCATGCGCCTGTTTTGTGATTCTAGGGGATAACATGTAGGTAGTGTCTACATGTTATCCCCTGGAATCACAAAGCTGGCGAGCGAGAGAACGGTAGATGCGCATGCGCCAGTTTTCTGGTTCCAGGAGATACCAAATAGAAACTACCAAGAAAATTCGGCCCGTTAAAAAAGTTAAAATTTCGGCCCGAGCCCGTCGCGTAGAGAAAAATTAAGTGGCCCGAATCCGCCCCGGCCCGACTGAATTTGTACAGAAGTTTCATTTTTAATCTTACGGATGAGTTCTGAACAAAAAAAAAAAAATCTTAGTATTTTTTGTTCATGCTTATAATTTTTATTATGCTGAAGTGCCGTAGGGTGCGATATTTATGTTTTAATGAACTTCTGATTGTTGTATGGAAATGTTTCAGTTATCATTAATATTATTAATCCGTATTCCAAGTAATGGAGATACAAAAATCTAAAAAATTTTATATGGTAAAAGTAAATATTTCTAAGACGGAAAAAATACGTTACATACAATTTCTTCTTCTTAGCAGGTGTAAGCATATAATATGTTTTTTATCGTTGTATAATATGTTGTATGTTGTTTTATTATTGTATTCATTTTGCATGGATGAACAGTTTAAAAGAAATTTCCAATTTTCAGTTTAAAAGAAGAATTCGTCATAGGCAGATTCTTTTTTCATGTGTTTAACTCTATTTAAAAAAGCCTACAAATCTACGGTTCTTTAAAAAGTATAAATTTTAATGTTTAATTGTAGAATAATTACGAATTAAAAGTAAATGTCTTTTTTAAAAAAAAAAACTTGGACCAAGCAAATTTTTACTGATATTTGAACGGACTTGGCCACGTCAAGAAAATGATTTTCATACGGGATTATTAGAAAGGGACTGAATATTTTGGTTTAAAAATATTCAAAATGTAAAATATTTAAGATGGTCTTCTATGGTCAAACATGAAGTTTTGGATGTAATTATTTAATAAGTACAATTAATTTATTAGGCAGTAATAAAAATCAGTCTTCTTTTTATTGATAATAAATGTTAATAAAACATTAAGTACTTAATAGCATATTTTTATACTTTTTAGCATCTACTTAACTTAAGTTCGCTAATTGTTTGCAATTACTTGTTTCCCATAAATGTATTATCCATATACCACCTTTGGCAATAAAGTTCGGTGAATGAATTCAGAACGAGCGATCTGGCAACACTGGGAAAACAAAACGCTGCACCTGCATAGAGGCAAGTTTTGGCCATCTTCCCCCACCATTGTTCAGTTTAGCGTCGTTTATGTTCTGTGTAAGACGTGCTTTACTAAGTGCTTCTTCAGTGTGTTGGTTCTTAACTGAGAACAGGAAAATGAACGAACAAAAGAGCAGTTTAAAGTTTGGTTTTAAGTTTTGCAAGACACCGAAAGAAATTCATGAGGGGTTGTGCAAATTGAACATCCACCATACTCGCCAGATCTCAATCCTCCAAACTTATTCCTATTTTCACGACTCAAACTCTCTTTGAAAGAGATTTGACCATATTGCTGACATCCAACGAAATGAGACGAAGCTTTTGAACTCCATCCCGAAAGAAGACTTCTTGCGAATTTCCCAGGACATGTATAGCAGATGTCAGTGGTGCAAATTTATGGGCGATGACTATTTCGAAGGATGGTACGGTAACTTTCATTAGTGTTTTATCTACATTAATGTTACAGGACTATTCACCGAACTTTATTGTCAGAGGTAGTACTTTAAAACAATAAACATATCCTTATATTTTTCTTTCTCTAACCGAGATAAATAGATTACATATTTATTAAATATATTTAATGATATTATAAGCCAGAGTTCTGTAAATAAATATATAAAATATTTCAAACAAAACCTTTGATTTTAATAAAAAGTATGAAAAATTTAATTTCAAATTTTTTATTACAACTAAATAAATAGTAGGATGTACTTTTTACCTATTTTATTTGCCATAAAAAAAAATTATTTTTCAAAACTTAAACATAAGCATTATAACATACACCTTCTAGAATGTTATTTCTTGCTCCTTTTAAAAGACTTATGTATTTTCTTAGAATATAACTTCATATGTTGACTTTTCATGTAAATGGCACAAAACAAGTATAAAAGAAGCTATTTTGTTAAAGAAAAAACCATATGTACTGGAATATTTCTACTTTTCTCGTTTAAAATAAAACATAAATCTCAAAATACATTATAGTGCAGTAATGTTCAACAAAAAGCAGAATTTAAGAACGTTTGAAAATTTATTAAATGTATATTGTAAAATAAATAAGCTTTTTAAAAAAAAAATATCAACCGACTTCAAAAAAGCGCTAAAAATAATTAAATAATTCTTTAAAATTCTCTAATGACAAAACGTTATTGAAAAATCAGACATCGAATATCAGGTACCGGCATAAAAATGGTTAAATTTAATTTATATAATTTAATATCCACTGTCAGGTTCCTAGAAGACATCTGCCCTGAATTAGAAAGGAATAACATTTCCTTATCTGAATATTTTATGTATTGTGGGTTGTGTATCCGTGAAGCTTTCGAAATACCTTTCTTTCTTTTCTATAATAACGAATGACAGATGTTGACACAGGTGTGCAGATGACGCACTCGTTTATGAATGAAAGTGATGGCCGCGGGGCGTGCCTCAGCTGTCATCTAGCTATTGGAGTGATGTGTAAACAGTAGATGTCATGACTCAAGGTCGGTATGCGGAATTGAACCAATGGAGGAACTCTAAGAGGCCCTGCTGGGGGAAGGAAGATCTCTGACAAGGTCAACTCTGGACTGAGAGGTTGGAGACAGTTCTCGCTTGGCGTGGAGACCGATAGGTCGCTCAGGATTTGTGGTCCTGTTGGATAGTGTATATTTTGAGCGTGGGACAAGGCGTCCCGGTGGATAGTGTTATAGGCCGAGAAGTGAGGCCTAGTACCCTTGTGTATTGAGATTCTGCAGTAATCTCTGATAAAGCGTATCGAACGTGCGTTGAGTGTGAGGAAGAAAGTGTAAGCTGAACGGTACACAACCAACGTTTAGTGTAGTTAATTTAATGTTGAACCGGATCATCTATATCCGAGTTGTAATTGTAGATAGTTGTAAATATTGTTTCTTGTGTACATATCTATATCTTAAATAAACTGTTAGTTCAGTTCATTAACAGCGTCAGTGTTATTTTACCCAATCCTCACAGCAGGTGACCGATATCACCCATTAATATCGGTGGTGGCAGCTTAAACTACCTAGGACATTCTTCTAAGTTTGGTGGACTGAGAGGAGCGTCCGACATCCACCAAACATGGATTTTAGAGAGAACATTTTTTACAAGAGATGAATTTGCATATTTATGATTTAATTTATGAATATATACATATAAAGTAAAGAATTACTTTTTGAAGTTGGTGCCAAACTATCTTAAATATAATAAGAATTCTGAATATTTTGCCTCTAGTACCATAATTAAAATGGTGATAATCATTGTCGATTGTGATAGTTTGGCACCAACTTCAAAAAGTAATTCTTTACTTTATATGTATATATTCATAAATTAAATCATAAATATGCAAATTCATCTCTTCTAAAAAATATTCTCTCTAAAATCCATGTTTGGTGGATATTAAATTATATAAATTAAATTTAACCATTTTTATGCCGGTACCTGATATTCGATGTCTGATTTTTCAATAACGTTTTGTCATTAGAGAATTTTAAAGGATTATTTAATTCTTTTTAGCGCGTTTTTGAAGTCGGTTGATATATTTTTTAAAAGCTTATTTATTTCCTACTTTTTAGTTATTCATACAGTAATACTCAATTATGTGTACTGATACGTGATGTGTCTTTGCAATGCATTGTCTAAATGATGTACTTTGCTGGATTTGAAATATTAGATTTGCTGATCAATTTGCTATTTCATTTTCAACTATTCGAAGGCAACGTACAATGTCGGTTAGTATCGTTGTGGATCTTTAGGTTTTTCGGATGTGGTATTTTGTTTAGATAAGATCTCACTCTTCGAAAAGTTGTCGCATTCATCAAACTTTAAGGTCCACATCGATTCTTTAGGACCTCAGAAATGGGTATCGACAGACACGGTTTTCCAAACTACACAAAAAGTAGGAATTCCAAACTTCCAAAACTTGACGATTCACTGTAAAAAATATGACTATGTTGCTGCATCGTCACTCCACCGCTTTTATAGAAAACGACTACTTCATGCTATCATGGAGCATTCTCACTGGCCAAAAGAGTAATAGTCTATAACAGCGGGGGAGTCACGATGCAGCAAAATAGTCATATTTTTTACAGTGTACACTGTAAAAAAATGACTATTTTGCTGCATCGTCACTCCACCAGTTTTATAGAAAACGACTACTTCAGGCTATCATAGAGCATTCTTATTGGCCAAAAGAGTGAATTTTTTACAGTGTAGTCGCCTAACGAGTACGATTATACGAGTGCAAGGACAACTTACATACATCTGACTTGTGAGCTCGACATGAAAGCCTGCTTATAAGTCATCGTCACTATACGCTGAAAAAATACAACTATTTTGCTGCATCGTCACTCCTCCGCTTATAATATCACTCTTTTGGCCAATGAGAATGCTCCATGATAGTCTGAAGTAGTCGTTTTCTGTAAAAGCATTGGAGTGACGATGCAGCAAAATAGACATATTTTTTACAGGGTACTCTGCTAAAATTTGGAAACATTTGCTATATCGTCATTCCACTGCCTTTACAGAAAACGATTACTTCACTCTTTTATGGAGCATTATCATTGGTCAAAATAGAGATTGCATAAATCTCATACGTGTGCTCGACATGAAAGCCTGTGAATACATAAAAAAGGAACGCTTATAATTGGATGACTGCATCAAAAAATATTGCAATTTTAATGTTTTTTATTTTTAAAAAGTTTTAATCACCAGAATTTGATGAAATTGAAATGGGACCACACGGGCATCTTGCCCTTTCAAACAAAAAAAGAATTATCAAAATCGGTTCATATTTAAAGAAGTTATGAGTGAACAACAAATACATACAGGCCGAAATCATAACCTCCTCTTTGAAGTCGGTTAATAAATACCATTCATTTAAATTATAATTTAGTATATTAAATGTAAAAGAAGTTATACGACGCAAATAAGCCGATTAATAGATATGTAGATAGATAGATTTACGTGTGTTTGTGTATTGTCAAAGCTTGTGAAAAAACTTAAGTTAATGTTAACATGATTTGCTTTGGCAGTCGCTCATAAAATAAATTCAAGGATTTAGTAATTAGATGCATGAACTATAGGTAACAGGTATAAATCAAATCTTTAATTTTCTTTGAGTTTTATGTTAAAAAGGTTCTGACTCACTAACTTTCAAATATGCAAATTCTTTTTTAAGAATTAAACTGAATTTTTTAAAATAAAAAAAAATTAACTTCCATGTATAAATTTTATGTTTTTTAACTTAAAAATTTTATATATTGTTAAAAAATTATCATTTTAAACTATTGTTTTTCATTTTTGAAAGCATATGTCAAATATTTTCTGTATGTACATAATCTACAATACAAAACAAAAAACATGAGCGTGAGTAAAGCTGACGTCATATCGATAATTGCAACAACCACACAAATCTATTTCATTTTATTGCAGCTTATGTAACTTCTAAACGTAGCGTTATTTTAATTTTTTCACCTTTAAATAGAAAAAAAAACACACTTTTAACTGAAATGTCTTTGAAATCATGAATTTGTAGATTTACCTTTTTTTAAATATATTACAAACATGAATGATTTTAAATCAATCTGAAGAATTAATCTTCAGCCAGATTACGAAAGATTAACCTGTTTGTAGTTATAAGACTATAAATAATTCAGAATTCGTTTGTTCCAATGAAATATTCAGTGATTAGTAAAGGAAATTAAAAATTCACAAATAAATGAAAAATACATAATACACAAACTTATAAAACATTTAACCGAATTATGCACTTAAACATTGAAATAATCAAAATCAACTGGAACTCTGTACGTACAAAATCTTTTGAATTTAATCACAGTCATGCAACTAGTACGAAAGTAGATTTTTGGTATAGTAGTAGGTATTCCGAGAAAATATTATAAATGTAAAAAATCTGATAAAGTTTTCAATTTAATTTTTTAAACAATATTCTGTACATTGGGTATTGTATTCAGTACAAAACAATTGAAAAAAAAAACTTCAGTATAATGTATCTGACATTCAATATAAATAAAGGGACAAATTCAGTTTTCAAACGAAAAAACACAAACGTTAATTGCGATTGGTCAAGAAAAATTTATATAAGCCGTAGATAATAAATATACAGGGTGATTCCGAATTTTTTTTACAATAAAAGAGGGGTGATAGTACACATCAAGACAAACAATATTAAATAGGAGACCAAGGGTCCAAAACGTTTTCGTAAGGAAATAGCCGCCATTAAAGTTTAGGGACCAAAATTTCAAATAAACATAAAAAACGGAAAAATCGGTCGATTGATTTGCGGTTTTCACTAAAATTATTCTTTATGTCGGCATTTTCTTGAAATTAAATTATAAAGATAAATTTCAAAAAATGCCGATAGAGGGCGCTTTAGACTTTGGAGTAACGAACAACTATTTTTTGCCGGTATTTTTTGCATCTCATTAAATGTTTTCGTAAGCTTAGACTCAAACTTAAATTTTGAGCTCAAAATCTGTAGTTGGGAGTGGTTAAGTAACACAAACTGAGCTGTGTTCAAAGGGTTCAAATTTCAATTGATTATAAAAAACGGAAAAATTGGTCGATTGATTTGCGGTTTTCACTAAAACTATTCTTTATTTAGGTATTTTCGTGAAAATAAATTATAAAGATAAATTTCAAAAAATGCCGATAGAGGGCGCTTTAGACTTTGGAGTAACGAAACTCTCTTTTTTGGCGTTATTTTTTGCATCTTACTAAATGCTTTCGTAAGCTTAGACTTGAACTTAAATTTTGAGCTCAAAATCTGAATAGCTGGGATTCGTTAAGTAGACAAACTTAGCTGTGTTCAGAGGGTTCAAATTTCAAATAATTGTAAAAAACGGAAAAATTGGTCGATTCGTTTGCGGTTTTTGCTAAAACTAATTTTTAAATCAGCAGTTTTCTTGATCAATCAGTACTTTCTTGAAAATAATTTTTAAAGATAAATTTCCAAAAATGCCGATAGAGGGCGCCTTAGACTTTGGAGTAGCGTACAACTATTTTTAACTGTTATTTTTTTAATCTCATTAAATGCTTTCAAATGCATAGACTTAAATTTTGGGCTGAAATTCTGAATCGTTGGGATTGTTTAAGTCGCGAAAAATTGAATTGTGTTCGAGGAGGAAAGAGGGTTAAATTTCAACGCCTGAACACACTTCTGTTTGCGCTTCTTAACTCCTCATAACGATTCAGGATTTGAGCTCAAAATTTAAGTTTAAATCTAAGCTTCCGAGAACATTTAAAATGCTTTTGCAAGCATTTAATTAGAACCAAAAAATAATGGTTAAAATGAATTGTTGGTTACTCTGAAGTTTAAGGCGCCCTCTGACGGAATTTTTTGAGATTTTTCTTTAAAAATTTTTTCAAGAAGATACTGATATAAAGAATAGTTTTATTTTAAACCGCAAACGAATCGACCAATTTTTCCATTTTCTATAATTACTTTAAATTTGAACCTCCCCCACAGTTCAGTTTATGCTACTTAACCACTCCCTACTATTCAGATTTTGAGCTCAAAATTCAAGTTTAAGTCTAAGCTTCCGAAATCATTTAAAGAGATGCAAACAATTCGGCAAAAAATAGTTGTTCGTTACTCCAAAGTCTAAAGCGCCCTCTATCGGCATTTTTTGAAATTTATCTTTATAATTTATTTTCACGAAAATACCTAAATAAAGAATAGTTTTAGTGAAAACCGCAAATCAATCGACCAATTTTTCCGTTTTTTTTAATCATTTGAAATTTGAACCCTCTGAACACAGCTCAGTTTGTGTTACTTAACAACTCCCAACTACAGATTTTGAGCTCAAAATTTAAGTTTGAGTGTAAACTTACGAAAACATTTAATGAGATGCAAAACATACCGGCAAAAAATAGTTGTTCGTTACTCCAAAGTCTAAAGCGCCCTCTATCGGCATTTTTTGAAATTTATCTTTATAATTTAATTTCAAGAAAATGCCGACATAAAGAATAATTTTAGTGAAAACCGCAAATCAATCGACCAATTTTTCCGTTTTTTATGTTTATTTGAAATTTTGGTCCCTAAATTTTAATGGCGGCTATCTCCTTAAGAAAACGTTTTGGACCCTTGGTCTCCTATTTAATATTGTTTGTCTTGATGTGTATTATCACCCCTCTTTTATTGTAAAAAAAATTTGGAATCACCCTGTATGTGACATTTAATGTTTATAGAAGTTGGTAGGATACAATAAGATGAAAAGAACTAGTTAAAAACATAAAAAAAAAAAAAAGAAAGAATCAGTCTTTTAGAAAAGAACTTAGTCTTTTTGTAAAAGGCGTAAGGAACATGTGTTTCTACATTGAAAACCGGAGCAAGAGTGAAAGGAAAGGAAGGGAAAAGGGTCAATTGAAGATACATCCAATAGCAAAATAGAAGACAAATGAATCACTGCTGATCATTCCACTGCCCATTCAGAAAAACACATGATAGAAGGAGGATTATGAAGCGATTTGAATAAAAAGAGAATCAAACATTAAAGGAAAATACACGAAGATAATATACATAATAATAAAGATATTATAATATAATAATAAAATATGTATAATAATAAAGATATTAATGAACTTCAAAACAAAAGCAGTTACCACAGTAATTAAAAAATAAACAAATTTTAATAATACCTACAAATATAGAACAATATACATAAGAAATTATAAGTATTATATATAAATACCAAAACTAATATAAATTAATTTTTATTATATATATATCATCTGGAACAACTGAACAAGTTTCTGCAAGCTACTGAGATTTTGGGAGGATCGTATATTTAAATAACAATAACATTACGATTTACCCTCATAAGATGTTCATTTCTAATGAATATTATTTCATATATGCAGAGCTACCAAGTTTTTTATCAATATTTTAATTCAAAAAATATTGATAAGTTTATTTAATTGGGACATTGGAGTGATTTAAGAGAACAACGCATAATAGAAGGAAAGGAGGTTTCTCCCTTACTTTGAAAGATTCAGGTGATGTGCGTTGCGAAAGACGAAAGGGGAGAAAAGCCTCTCTCGCACTTTCAGATCTTCTCTGTTTTTGCCCTTATTTTTGTTTTTCACATTCACCGGTGCTATGCCCTTCCAGCGTACTTTTTTAACTGTGAAACTTAATTCATACTGAAAACTAATTATCAAAAACTGGAAAATCCCAGTTTCAGGTGCATTATTACCTGCCTTAGGTAACCTTAATCCAATTTTTCATAAATGTATGTGTAATAGATTTTCCAACCATCAGAATCAGACACTAACAAAAATTCTTTTTGCTACTTCTCCATTATCCCGTCAACCACTTTTCATGAAGAACTATCGCTAAACTCTAATGCACACTAAAGAAATGGTAGAATGTTGCCTTTGAAAACTAAAACTACTACTACTAATAATAATACAATAAATTAAGGGAAATCCTAATCGTTAAATTACCGACTATTTATAATTTGAAAACATGCAATATATAAGATAGTAATGAAAAAAGAAAAGAAATGATCATGAATATGTATTTACATCATTTTTTTAATTATCCCTTTAGGCTGGTGCGTAAATATTTGTGAAGTTAATTAAAAAAGATCTGTTGCACATAGCATTGAAAAATTTTTTAATGCTTTTTCTCTTTTAATATGATGAATTAGCTGTTTGAAGAAGTAATTAACATTTTCATTAATGAAATAACTAATAAATTACTATGATATCACTGAAATACAGATAATCCTCCATTTAAAAATTACCTGATGATTTAACATGCATGTCTACATCTGACGTGAAGCTAACTTTATTTACATGAACGTGAATACATTTTTGTCATTAAATACGAGATATTAGCGATAGTTTATTATTTTTCAGGAGTGTGGATAACGAGACGATGGAAAAGTACCCTCTTTTCTACCATTAGCATAAATAATTTAAGTTTCCAGAAATCAATTTCATGCTTTAAAAATCCATAGGTTATATTTTTAAAATTATTTAAAAATACATGATACTCGAAAATTAAAGAATTGTAATTTATGAATTGTTTGAACAAAAAGTGGTTTCTAAAAATGGTAGGGATTTTTTATGTATAGTTCATTCAACAAAAATTTTCCGAAATATTGCTTAAAAGGCTATTCGCATTACAATCTAGCTGTTTTGTAACAAATGAACCATTTTTCTTATTAGGTGTTCCAAATTTTAAACCTTCACAATTCGTAAACGACTTGATTAAATGGCTTACCGTTTGATATCTTAAAGTAAAATTCTGTCGCAAATTTATTTACAATGGTGTAAAAAATCAGGCGTTTGTTTTCAGAGTTCAACATACAATTTCTGTATGTAGACGACCCCTAAGATTTTTTATGTAAACTGACAGAATGAACAATTTCCAGTCAGATGGCGATGGTTGCTTTGATGGGTGATTTGAAGATTTAAATGTTCTCGCTTTCTTTTGACCAACTAAACATTAAAAACACACGTGGCAGTGTAACCTTTATTTATGAAATTGTTTGAGATGACATTGTGCATATTAAGTACATATCTTACATAAATATAATTAAAATTTTCTTTAAAAAATCTCTCGAATTACAATAGCTTTAATTAACAAATACATTAGTTTCTTTTTTTGTTGTTTTCTTCAGTCTTTATTGTAACTTAAAAATACCATTTAAATTCAATATTTAAAATGGTAAACTTCTTTAAAATCTAAGAGTTGTAAAAATTGTGATGTAATATTTCGTCAATTTTCTTTTACAGTAATCCATTATAACTAAAAGCAACCTAAGATCTTATCACAGTTGTATTTAATTCAAGAATAAATACTCATGTAAATACCCAAAATGAGCATTTATCCTGGCATATAGCCTTAAAAATAAATATTTTATATTTTACACCACTGTATGTGTCATCAAAATGAGATTTACATTAATTGGATGTAATATTAAATATACTTTCTTGAGCTGCCGTTTATATCAGTTTAATCCGGCTGGTGAAAAATTATTTTGTAACCTATAATTACCATTTTTCATTTCCCCTTAGCTTACAGATACCAGTACATTTCTTTAAGCACTCAAATGCCAGAAAAGAAATTTTAGCAAAAATTCACCCTTTCAAAGTTATACAATGCAATGTCATATATTCTCGAGCGCATGATACATAAAAATGTCATACTTTTATGATTAGGAAGAAACAATTTCTTGTTTTTCATCTATTATTCTTAAAAAGTAGACGTTTCAATTCTGAGGAATCTTTAAAAAAAAAAAATCTCACACTTGCAAAAGAAAAATTCAAAAGCAATTTTTATTTCGATGTGTGCTTTTCTTTTTTTTCCCCATACTTTCATTCGTCACTGGGGTGAATACTTAGAAGGGAAAAGTTCACTTTCATATTCGATTGATGTGTTTGCGATGCATTTATTTTATCTTTTCTTCACATTCATGTAGACTGCACCATGGAATTCAATTGCTATCGAAATTTTATCAGATCTTCAAGATTTTTATTACTTAAAAGTATTATTATATCATTTTCTTACTGCCAAAATTTATTTTAACACTATATGTCATCAAGAGAAAAGTAAAATGCTTACCTTCACATCTTCTTGATGTTTTACTGCTGTATTTTTACTTAAAGAAAATAATTAATTCATTCTCTTCTGTGTTGCCTATATGTCTCAAGACGGAAATTAATCTTCAAACTTGCATCACACTTTTTCTGAAAGGCGTTTTATGTTCATAGATATAGTAATAAAGTAATAAATTAATTTTTCAACGCCGAATTCTTTTGTTAGCAATAGTATAAATTTAATAAGAATACTAAGCATGTCGAATCTAATTTTGACACACTTGAGTATCATATTATTTTTCAAGCAAATGTCAGAGCACTTTAAAATAAGAGTAGGGAATAAGTAAGTACTAGAATTTTAAAATGCAATTCGGAAGTATAAAACTAAAATCTAAATTATCATTTTTAGAAACTGCAAGTAAAAAAGGACCTTTTTTTTCTTTGCGTAAGGGGGGAGGATGAATATAACATTATCAGATAATTTTACAGCATTTGATGAAATAAAAAATCGAGTGATCAAAATGAATTTTTAAAGTACACTTATCCTAATTAAAACCTGTTTTCAGACAATCACATTAATTCTAATCCTCTCTGGCGCAGAAAAATTTTGTTCATAAGGTGATGAAATGGTTGAATGACAACAGAATTTGCTAACAAATTTATTACAAATTAAAAATCTGTTGTTCTAAACTTTTTCACAAAAGTAAAATTTTATTAAAATAGTCTTAAGGGAGACCCGTAAGAAAAAACCCAAAATTTTTATTATTGATTTTTAAGTAATGAATTTTGGTGTACTATTTAAGAATCTTCTTGTAAGGAATAATTAGCAAAAAAATAACTTTTTATTAAAAAGTATATTTTTTATGGGGATTTTTATGATTTTTTTTTGGTCGAAAAATACACTTTTTAAAATTACTACTCCTCATTCAATTTTCAATATTTTGATATTACTAAAATTTCTTAAATAGTGTTATAGTATATAGAAAAGAACTAAGGAGAGATATTTTTAATTTTCTATTTTAATCGGCTAAAAAAAAAAAAAAATAAAAAAATAAATAAAAAAAATACTCTGCAAATTATAGAAGAAAGTTGCTGATACCATACGATTAAAAATAAAATCTACTTTTTAAATGATGTAAATAAAATTTGATTAAAGGACCGTCTACATATTAAAACGAACCCTAATTTTGTAATCTGAAGGCTTTTTGCTTTTTTCTAATTTTGTTCTTTTCAATAGCAGTACCCAATTCTGACAGCATAAAATACACCCTTCAATTAGCCGAAAAACAAATTTTCATGCAATTCGTACGATAAGTTTCCGAGAAATTAATTATTTTAAAACGAAGATACTTTAGGAGCTGTATCCAAATTGCATTTCGGTATACGATTGCTGACCTAGATAGTTACCTTCTTGATCAAGACATCTTAGGCGCCACTAAAGCAATCATGGACTACTTACTGCTAGATTACAGGATAGTATAAGAAGTTTCAAAATGTCTAGTCAATTGTATCGTAGACAGCCCCTTAAACCATCATTTTACAAGTACAATTTAAAAACTATTTTTAAAGTACAATTTAAAAACTACTCGGGAAAAAAAATTGATATTTTGGATTTTCATAAAGCAGAACTTAATAAAACTAAATAAAAAAAAGTTGTCGATTGAAATTCATTGTTAATGTTCGAATGTTAATTTAATAATTAATAATAGGATTATAAAAATTGCAAATTTAGCATATTTGTTTGGGCACTTTAATATTATAGCTAGATAAAAAATTAGTACGTTAGGGATAATTTCAGGAAATATTAATAAAAGTATGATAATGCAATTTAACATTAGAAACACTAAATTTTGAATGATTATAATTCAAAAACATATTCAAATGTCTTGAAATTTAATACCTAGGCATAGTTTGAACGGCAGATTTGAAGTATCTTGTTAAAATTGGGCATTGTCATTGAAGAAATGAAGTTTGGTTTCGTTTTAATATCTAGATGCCCTCCTAAGCTAATTTTATATACATCATTTTAAAGTAGACTTTATTTTCAATTGTTCGGTACCAGTAGCTTTCTTCTACAGTAATTTGTTGATGAGTTAGTAGGAGGTGTTTCCTTTCTTTTTCCTTGAGCGTACCATACATTTACTCCCGGGATAGAAAATTTTAAGTGCCATACTTAACGACTTAACTCACTTTTGGCATGAAATAAACAAACAAAAAGTCAATAAAAAAATAAACGCATTAAAAATCTATAAAATATGCTTTTAATAGAGAAAAATTATTGGTTATCTAACTTACATTTATAGGATTACAAAATACACCATGTCTCGATGCTAAGTGCGATCAAACATGGTTCCCTTGTAAGTTTTAATCCTACAAATATTGCATATTTTCTTAACAATATTTAAAATTCTGATAAAAACTCATATATACAATATTGAATGCAGAAGTAACTGCACTTATACAAGTTAAACTTTTATAGAAAATCATCATTTTGTGCAATGCGCCCAGGACATATAAATGTATAGCTTTACAATGCGTTATTTTCTACAGAATTTCTATATTGCAAGTTACAAAATATGCTATTTCTCAATTAACAAATTTTTTACCTTTTCCAGTTTACAAATCTCTATTTTATTTATTATCTTTTTTCTTTTTTTCTTTCTTTTTCAACAAGGCGTAAAAATCAGCCTGTTTATTAGGATGGAGTGAAAAAAACTAAAATTGGAAAATCAAAATGTAAATCCGCGAAAAGTTGGATATTATCCTCAATAATAAAACTGCGCAGTGTTTTTCAAAATCAGTTTTATCATCCGGTGCCCCTAGCCCACATCGCCAATTTTTGTTGAAAATATATTAAAAAACGTGCCTAATAGCGCTTGCGCAGCACAAGGATTTTATTTAATATCGTTTTATCAAATTAATTCATCATATTATAAATCTATCAATAATAATAAGAAGGCAAGATAATCTTACCTTTCATTCTTCTGGTTCTTCAGAATATTCCATTCTTCATGGCCGTCATGTTTACGAATCTTCTATTTGGACTTGAGCCTTTTTATAGCTTATTAATTACTTTAACCATTGCTGAAATTGTAAATAGTTAATTAATACTTATTCTTAATGAACAATGGGGTCGACGCAAGTTTTGAATTGAATAATAATATTATATTCACATAAATTACATAGCTGCTTTTAGCAGCGAAAAAATAGACGTTTACATGACTTACATCCACAGAGAACTAAACAAACACTGAAAAATTAAAATGTCAAAAAAAAAAAGAGTTCGAAATGTTCTTTTTCAATTATTTTGTTTTTGGTCGTTGTCACGTGACTTCACTGCAGTAGAAAAGGAATAAGCGTCCTTGAATGAAACAGTTTATTTCGTTGTTGAATTGTTCCGAAATAGGGAAAAAATAATTTCTTTTGCTTTTTTTTATGACAAAAAATGAAATCTTTTTATTGTAAATAGATCTAACTTGATTTTATTCAGCTGAAAAAGTGATTAGTTCATTTCAACACCCTTCCTTAATCACTTCAGATGAATAACACTGTAGGTTCATAGATTCTCTATGTTTCACCAGTTGAGGTTTTGGCAGGGGTTTTGTAAGCGCATCGGCTATCATATCCTCAGATGGGCAATATTCTAAATTTATTATTTTGTCTTCTTTGAGTTGTTTAATGGCGTGGAATTTTATATCACTATGCTTCGTATATTTCGAAAACTTTGCATTCTCTACCATTTTTATCGCACTCTGATTGTCTTCGAAAATCGTTATAGGTTCGTCTTGTTTCAAGTCTAAGTCGTTCAATAACTTCTCCAGCCAAATAATTTCTTGGGCTGCTGCGACTACTGAGATAAATTCAGCTTCTGCCGAAGAATACGCTATACAGTTCTGTTTCTTCGTGTACCAATTAATAGGTGTTTTTCCTAGAAAGAAAATATTTCCTGTTGTTGACTTCCTTGTTCTGGTGTCGCCTCCCCAATCGGAGTCTGCATAAGCTACCAATACTGGTTGGTCGTCTGTGCTGATTGTTAGTTTTAATTCTTTTGTACAGTTTAGATAGTTGACCACTCGTTTTGCTGCTTTCCAGTCCATCTCACGGGGCGTTTCGCATCTTCTGCTGAGGATATTAACTGCAGCTGATATATCTGGACGTGTGTTAGTGGCTATGTATAACAAAGATTTAAACAATAATTTTTCTAAAATTTGTATTATTAGGCAGCAAATTTTGTTCGTCTTCTATTTTATAAAAGCCGGGGTCCATCAGAGTTCCTACGGGTTTAGCTTCTTCTAATCCTAATTTATTTGCCAATTCTTCGATTTTTGATTTTTGGCTTAGTGTATATCCGTTTTCTGTTTTCTTTATTTCAGTACCGAGGAAATACGCTATATGACCGAGATCTTTAAGCTCGTATTCTTCTTTAAGTAGTTTTACTATAATGTCAACAGTTTTTTCGTTACCGGATAGTAATATGTCGTCAACATATATAATTATGTAAGTGTAATTTTCATTTTCTTTTCTGGTGAACAAGCAGGGATCAGCTATACTTTGATTAAAATTCAGTTTTTTTAAGGACTGTTCGATTCTTTTGTGCCAAGTTCTGGCTGCCTGTTTTAGGCCGTATATTGATTTTTTCAGTCTGCAGACTTTGTTTTCAGAATTCTTTTCTATGTAGCCTTCCGGCTGTTTCATATACACTTCTTCCTCGAGCTCACCATACAGAAAGGCGGTGTCAATATCTATGTGTCTAACATTTTGTTTGTGGTATGCGGCTGCTGCTAAAAATGCGCGAATTGTTGTTTGTGAGACGACAGGGGCAAATGTCTCATCATAATTTTTACCGTATTTTTGACTATAGCCCTTCGCTACTAGGCGTGCTTTATATTTTTGAACATTTCCGTAACTATCTAGTTTCTTTTTAAATGTCCATTTTGATCCTATAATTTTTTTGTTTGGTGGAGGATCCACTAATTCCCATGTGTTATGTTTTTTTAGCGAATTGATTTCCGCTTGTGTGGCTTTGAGCCAATTTTCTTTTTCACAGGGATTATCAATTTCCTGTATGTCATTCCAACTAGTGGGTTCATTCATTTGGTTATTGTTTACATAACAGACGTATCTGTCTGGTGGTACCCCCCTGTTTGATCTTTGCGATCTTCTAAGTTCAGTGGTGGGTTGTTTGGACGAGGTTGGTTCCTCGATTGTGTTGTTTATTTCTGCTTCGATGTAATTTTTATCATCATATGAATTTTCTGCATCTTTACTTTCTTTTAAGTTAATTTTGCTATTCTCTAGGAATTTTACGGTTCTTGCTATTACTATTTTGTTATCTTTAGTGTATACGCGGTATCCCTTTGAATTGTTATCATACCCTACGAATGTCCCTTCCTGAGCTCTATCGTCTAATTTTCCTCGATGTTGTTTGTTTACATATACGTATGCTTTGCAGCTGAATGTACGTAAATAGTGCAAATTTGGTTTGCGTTTAAACCAAAGCTGGTATGGGGTTTTATTCGTTGATCTTGTTGGTAAGCGATTTTGTAAATGATTTGCGGTATTAACTGCTTCTCCCAAAAATTTTTGCGGTAAATTGGCTTCGCGTAATAGACTTCTAGTCATGTCTAATAGTGATCTATTTTTTCTCTCAGCCACGCCGTTCTGGCTCGGACAATATGGCACAGATAGTTGGTGTTTTATACCTCTTTTTCTTAGGTAGTCATTTGTTTCTCTACTCATGTATTCTCCGCCATTATCGGATCTTATTGCTTTCGGATATGAACCGAATTGGTTTCGTACCATAGCTATATAATCGATTAATTTATCATGCACTTCGTCTTTATGGCTTAATAAGTATATTACTGTAAACCTAGAGTACTCGTCTATGAAAGTTACAAACATTGTTTTTCCGCCAATTGTGGGGGATCCTATGGATGTGCATACGTCTGTGTGCACTAGATCGAGTACTCAGCCTGTTTTGTTTTTATATGTTGTTTTTGGATAAGGTGCATCGCTTATTTTTGTTTGTATGCATGTTTCGCATATTGTTTCATGACTACAATTATTTAGTTCTATTCCATAGGTTAAATTTTCTTTAATCATTTCCTTTATTAAATTGTAGTTTCTGTGACCTAGACGTTTGTGCCACAATTCTATGCAATTTTTATTTTTGCATTCATGCGCAATGTTTACTGTGTTAGATTCTATATTCTCTAACAATTCAACCTCATATAGATTGTTTTTCATTTTTGCTTCCAAGTATATTTTCCCACTTCGGGATAGCGTGCATTTATCTTTATCAAAAACTAGTTTATAACCGTTCTTTGTTGCCTTACTTACTGAAATTAAATTAGATTCTAAATCAGGTACGTATAATACTTCCTTTAATGTAATTTTGTTTACACCTCCATCGGATGTTTTCGTCATAAATGTGGTTTCTCCCACACCATGCAAATTTAACGATTTTCCGTTTGCAATAATAACGGTAGTTTTTTCGGTGTCGTTTAATTTAGTAAACAAGTCTTTATCGTTTAAAATATGCGTGGAAGAACCAGAATCAATAATCTACGTTTGTTTTCCAGTTTTCTCAATTAGAAAGGCTGCGTCGCTGCTTCGATCTGTTTTTAGTTGTGTTTTATAATTTGGCTTATATTCTTGTTTACGATCATTAAATTCATTTTGGTTGAACTATTGTTGATAACAGAGAGACGTTGTATTGTTTTTGTTTTTGTATGTTTGTTGTTTTTGTGTATTTGGGTGAGTTTGTCTATTTTTCAGATGCCAACATTCCCTGTAAGTATGACTTTTCAATTTACAGTACGTACAATGTTTTTTCCTTTTGCTATTATCATTTGGGAACCTTTTTTGTGTTTTAAACGCTTTGGTAGAATTGTCGCCCTGATCCGCGTTTTCAACCCTTCTGTTATATTCATCAGTTAGTTTATTTATAATAAATTCTGGTGTTAAATCAATTTCATCGCGAGCGTCAAGTGCTACAATCAGTGTATTATAGCTTGGGGGTAATGAGCACAACAATAATGCTGAAAGGTGCGAATCGTTAATAGTTTCTCCAATCGCTAATAGTGTGACGGTATATTCATGCTGGGTGTCATTTGTCATATCATATGCAGACATACTCATTAATTTAGATTAAAACAACACAGTTTATTAAAATGATAAGGGCTAAAGGAAAGTGGAGCAAGTCTATAATTTCACTCACTGAGAACACTATGAAAAGCTAAATCATACTCACAAGCTTCTGTCTAGCTCAGTCGGGGCACCGTCTAACACTTGACACTATTTCCTGGCTGATCTACTAAACAAATCTTAATTTCACAGCCCGTGGCTGTGGATATTTCTTTATTTGCTCAAATAATCAAAACGGAACGATTCTAAACTTTCTTACCAAGGCCGAGTCTTTAATCCACTATCTGAACTCCTTTCCGTTTTACTGGAGGCCGTAGCTATTCTCTAATCGTCAGCACCTTAATAAACAATCATCAACTTCGTTGTCCAATGACGCTGGCTGCTGGCTAAGGCCAGAACCACACACACCACAAACTCACACCCAAGCTTTTATACGCGACAAACTGAGATACTTCTCATTAACATAATACTAATAACCGCGAGCTAACTGCGGAATTCGAAAGAGCACACACACTCTAGAAAGTTAAAGTAAAAGAGAGGATAGATGTCACTTTTACGCCTACAAAATGTTAAATTATTGACGTCACGATCTCAGAAACACTAGAGTGCCTTTATGACTAAAGGTCACTCCCTCACAACCCCCCCTCGAACTCCGCAGAGAAAAAGGGCTGGGCTAAATGCATGCCCAGAACTTTTTCTTGTTATAAATTTAGAGCCGTAATAAAACACAGTGATGGGTGAAATTTAACGCCGAAACATAACTTTTAAAATATTAACTTTAACCCATCACAACCAAAAAAAACTCAGTTTGCCTCAAATAATCACATATCTAATCCAACCATTCTTCTATCTTACAAATAGCCTCCGTAAAACTTCCAAAAACTCGTAAAACTTTCAAAACTAATTACTTCTTCTCTCAAAACAACCCACTCCACTGGGAGTGCTAAAATTTCTCAAAACACTAAACTTCCGAAATTTTCCTCAACATTGCAATGCAACTATAACTTTACCCAAAAATTTCTCCATAACTTTTAATATACTAGAATTCGCACCAAGTCCAAAAAACCCAATGCGCAAAAACTTTCCTCATCCAAATTCCGACTTCATCTAAAATTACATTTACTTCATACTGAACTAACTCTGCTACTACGTAATACCTACATCCCCATTAGCCAATGAACTAACTCCCAAACTTCTTCAGACTTAACTCCACTTGAACAATAATTGGGGCACATACGTACAGCGGCATATCGCTGTGCTTATGCAACAATCAAAAAATATCAAAAATTTACAAAATGACGTCATCAATCTCTTCATCTGTATTAACTAAAAGAAAAATAGCAGAATCAATACATAACAAAAAGTATACTTCCCTGCAAGAAAATCACATTAACATTCAATTTTAATACAATACAATTTCAAATTCAAATGCAGCTTAAAACTTCGCAACTTGCGGAAACCATTCCCAACTAAAGTACAAAACGCAACTCATAAAACACGAACGATAAGAAGAAAGTTAATTCATTAAATGTTAGTATAAGAGATAGAAACGCGTGTCAAGGACTTCTTGACCGCAAAACACGTGCGCGCCTGAACCGCGGCGCGTGTACAAAATAACCCAAATTACTATCTGGAAATCGCTGTCCCCCTCTCACAAAATTACGTTCCCCCTCATTTCTCAAATTACCATCCGTGACAGGTCTCTGCCGAGGGTTACGCAAATCCCGTTGATCCGAGCTATGCCGAGACTCATACTTCGATAATATCTGGTGCATTTCTGCAAAATTCTTCGGTGCTCTAACTTCAATAAAGTCCTGTATATTTGGATTAAAAAGAGGAAAAACAATGTCCAACAACTCCTCAAATGTAATATCTAAATCTAATTTATTTTTTAGTTCCAGCTTACGAAGATAAAATTTTGACGCCGACTCATAAATATTCTGCTTATTACAATAGAACTCTTTTCTCAAAATACTTTTACCTTTAACGGGAGGAAATGCCTTCTTTAACTCAATCACAGTTTGTTCAAATCTTTTCGCTTCCTCAGTAATCAAAAACTTTCCTATATTTTCTAACCACAAAAGTGCTTCGCCCTTTAACGAGCATTTAGGCACTACGTACCTGTTTTTCTCAGGTATATTATTGAACAAAATATAATCATCTAATTTCACTAAAAATTCACTAATATCACCCTCACCGGTGAAATACACACGTGGCACAATCTCAAAATGTCCGATGTTTCGTTGGGCGCCATTTGTGACGGTATATTCATGCTGGGTGTCATTTGTCACATCATATGCAGACATACTCATTAATTTAGATTAAAACAACACAGTTTATTAAAATGATAAGGGCTAAAGGAAAGTGGAGCAAGTCTATAATTTCACTCACTGAGAACACTATGAAAAGCTAAATCATACTCACAAGCTTCTGTCTAGCTCAGTCGGGGCACCGTCTAACACTTGACACTATTTCCTGGCTGATCTACTAAACAAATCTTAATTTCACAGCCCGTGGCTGTGGATATTTCTTTATTTGCTCAAATAATCAAAACGGAACAATTCTAAACTTTCTTACCAAGGCCGAGTCTTTAATCCACTATCTGAACTCCTTTCCGTTTTACTGGAGGCCGTAGCTATTCTCTAATCGTCAGCACCTTAATAAACAATCATCAACTTCGTTGTCCAATGACGCTGGCTGCTGGCTAAGGCCAGAACCACACACACCACAAACTCACACCCAAGCTTTTATACGCGACAAACTGAGATACTTCTCATTAACATAATACTAATAACCGCGAGCTAACTGCGGAATTCGAAAGAGCACACACACTCTAGAAAGTTAAAGTAAAAGAGAGGATAGATGTCACTTTTACGCCTACAAAATGTTAAATTATTGACGTCACGATCTCAGAAACACTAGAGTGCCTTTATGACTAAAGGTCACTCCCTCACAATAGTTTATCTTTTAATTCTAAAATGTACGCTATGTGTTTAATTAAGTTACCATTTTCTGGCAGCCTTGCCCCATATAATTTTCTTAATAAATGCAATTTACTAGACAATTTCCCCCTTTCATGTATGGCTTTGAGCGCGTCCCAGGTCTGTCGGGCAGTATTTAGCCCTTTTACATGCACTATCTGGGAGTCTTCAATTGCCAGGTTTATAATTGCTCTTGCTTTATTATCCTTCTTTTGCCAATCTGTGGTAATCGGATTTCGTGTTGTATCTGTTATTACCTCGAAAATTTCTTCTCTTATTATTAACATTTCTATCTTAAATTTCCATGTTGAGTAATTGTTTTGATTTAATTTTTCTATTAACTGAAATTCTTTCGATGCGGCCATAACGGATCTTACTTATCAACTTATAAATATTTAATATCGTAATTCGATGAGAAATTGTTTTTATTTTTCTTTATATTATATAAGAGATTTTCTCTGTTTATTTTTATTCATTCAAATATAACGAACATATCACTTGTTATGTTTACTCATTCAATTTCAACTCATATATATCATATATTTTCTATAACGTTGAGAAACGGAAGAACAAATATATTTTTTCACAATAATTATTATACCATACAATTTATTTTATAAGGCCATTTTTATTTGTCTATATCATATTATTGCTACCTTGTGCTTTAAGTTCAGTCTCGTGATCGATTTGTTGAAAATATATTAAAAAACGTGCCTAATAGCGCTTGCGCAGCACAAGGATTTTATTTAATATCGTTTTATCAAATTAGTTCATCATATTATAAATCTATCAATAATAATAAGAAGGCAAGATAATCTTACCTTTCATTCTTCTGGTTCTTCAGAATATTCCATTCTTCATGGCCGTCATGTTTACGAATCTTCTATTTGGACTTGAGCCTTTTTATAACTTATTAATTACTTTAACCATTGCTGAAATTGTAAATAGTTAATTAATACTTATTCTTAATGAACAAGGCCCCACCAGTGGCCGAGAGGGTCTGACCTCTCAACTGGTAGACGGCAGGTGCTGGGTTCGAACCCAATCGCGGCCGTCGGCCTAACCGTTCGGAGTTTTCGTGGTTTTCTTCGAACCTTGCGTAAATACGGGTTAGGTTCCCTTAGAAAGACCACCACGAAGGGCATCCCTCCCCTTGGGCCTATATCCCTAGCGTAGATAATCGGCCGACACAAAATACAACTACAACAACAACTTAATGAACAATGGGGTCGACGCAAGTTTTGAATTGAATAATAATAATATATTCACATAAATTACATAGCTGCTTTTAGCAGCGAAAAATAGACGTTTATATGACTTACATCCACAGAGAACTAAACAAACGCTGAAAAATTAAAATGTCAAAAAAAGAGTTCGAAATGTTCTTTCTCATTTATTTTGTTTTTGGTCGTTGTCACGTGACTTCACTGCAGTAGAAAAGGAATAAGCGTCCTTGAATGAAACAGTTTATTTCGTTGTTGAATTGTTCCGAAATAGGGAAAAAATAATTTCTTTTGCTTTTTTTTTATGACAAAAAATGAAATCTTTTTATTGTAAATAGATCTAACTTGATTTTATTCAGCTGAAATAGGGATTAGTTTATTTCAACAATTTTTGCAAAATTTCTCAAATGTCATATGACGGAAAAGTTGCGTATTGTACACAGTAATATGCCTTTAGAGTTTTTTCGAAGTAAATTAAAAACTGCCGAATCCCGATCATTCAAAATTTTAAAAAAAATGCCGTAAATTCCCTTTTATCTGTTGTGCATGTGCAATAGGACGCATCACACAATTAACAAGTGCAATTCAAACATTTTATCCGTGGAAAGTACAACAAAAATTAAAGTTTGAGAATAAAAAATAAATCTTTATATTTGTTAAAAGTAAGGGACCATACAGTCATGGTGGGCCGATTGGAAAAATGTTGGACAAGTATGAATCCCTTCCCATCGTTTCTTCCCAGACTATCGACATTAATTATAACCTAGAAACAGTTATTCACAATCTCAGAACTGATCTAAAATGTCTGAGGGAAATTATCCTACCTATTATGAAATGAAATTGTTCGGAAGACCTTGCAAGATGATTTTCCCGTAGATTTTTACACAACAGATGGGTTACCAGCGCCAACAGTATTTTAAGAATCTATTTGGTAAAGACACTCTAATGTTTATACTTATGCAAAATCTTATAATTTCCATAAGAAGGACAAGATATATTAATCACAAAAATCTGCGATTTAATCAAACTAAGATTCTTAATAAATACTTGTGATAAATTATATCTGTAAATGCTTAAACCTGTGATTCAGTAAACACAGAATTATATGTAATAAATCAAGAAAGCGAAGCATATATACATTTTTAAAAGTTTCAATTAAATCCAAATCGTATGTAATATTTCTACATAAATGGGTTATTTCGTAGTACCGCATTTAGGACAGATGGTGAAAACTTGCAACTTTAAATTTTGTTAACTAGACTCACATTTGCATTTTACATGTTACATTATTTCTCAAAAGCATGCTTGAAATTCTTATGTGTACAATCTGGTGTATTATGCATATTACTACTTCGATTATAAACAGTATCATAAATATATGCATTTATTTGTAATACACTCTAAAACTGTGGAAAATTTCGTGTAACCCTTCGCTTCTTAGCTAGACGCTTGGCGCCAGGGTCACGTGATCCACTAGAGAACTGATATTAAAAACATTTTTTTTCTTGCTTTAGTTAGTTGGTTTTATGTATTGTGCTTGTAATGAAGCAGTAGAAAACTATGTTTTTTCGTGGCCTTCCTAAAGTGGAAAATATTGATTCGTTATTAGCATGAAAAGGTTGCTAGAATATTCATTTGTAATTTAGAATCCTGATTTCTAATCAAGCAACTATACCACTGTTTATCACCTATAATATAACTATGTAAATATGTACATATTGTATATTTCGATTTAATAATAATCTACGAAAGTTCGCATGAATAATATTATTTACAAATGGAACACACTAAACATCATATAATACGTGAAATTAAATACTGAATAGTAAACTAAGAACTTGTTTCATCTATGCTCTCCCACCTCTTGTTTTCAATCGACATTTCGTGGAATTCTTGAAGTTCTTCATTATTTTTTGGTGCCTCCAGAACCCAGAAAAAGGGTAAGAAATACCTTTATTATTCTGCGTGACTTTTGACCATGATTTAGGGAAAATAACTTTTTGTCATGATAATATTTTTTGAATATTGAATTAAAATATAAACATGGACAAGCCAGAAAAGATTAAAAGTAAAAGAGCGGCTGTTCGCGCAGCAATTACAAAGTTAATCACAAAATGTGATACACTGCTGTTAGCAGATATAGATAAAACTGATTTCGATTCTTTAATGGAATCATTAGAGCTTATAAATGAAAAGGAAGCTCAACACAAGGAATTAGATAAGGAAATTGATGATTTAATTCAGGAAAAAATTGAATATGAAAAGGAATTAAAATCAGTAAATGAATACGCCGAAAAAAATACCAAGTTTGAAATTTAAAATTAAGATAAGACTTAAAAAATGTAAAATCGAAACTGAACCAAAAGTTTTACTCGAAACAAGTAACGGTTCAAAAATCGGTAGTAAACCAGTTTCGGCAGTGAAGCTGCTTAAGTTGAACATAGAAAAATTTTCTGGTGATGCAAGCCAGTTCTTAGAATTTTTCAATTTATTTACTAGTGCTATAGATTCAAATGAATCGTTATCAAAAGTTGAAAAATTCCAATATCTTACATCTTTGTTGTCTGGACCTGCATATAATATTGTAGCTGGTTACGAATTGAATGATCAAAATTATTCTACATGTTTAAAGTTGTTAGAAGAAAGGTATGGGAAACGGGAAAATATAATAAATTGTTATATGAATAAAATTTTAAATCTTGAACCAGTGAAATCTAGTAATAATGTCACTTCGCTGGGAAACTTATATGATAATATTGAAACTTCTATGAGAAATCTGGATGCTTTAGGAGTAACATCAGGCTCCTACGGTCATTTATTACTACCCATATTATTAAGGTTATTGCCTGAAAATTTGATACTAGAGTTCCATCGAAAATGTGACCCCGATAAGGACTGCGACGTGATTGATTTAATAATTTTTTTTAAAACGGGATTAAGATGCCGTGAAGCTACTAATTTAGTAAATAATTCCCAGTGCAAGATTTTTGAAAATTCTAAAACCAAATATGAAAATTCTTCAAGTAAATATCAAAATTATCCTCAAAAGAAAAATATACCTTCAGCTGCTGCTTTAAATGCATCTACAAAACAGTTTTGCATATTTTGCAAGTCTTCTGATCACGTAGGACTAAACTGTTCAAAATTCACGGATGAGCAAAAACGATTAAAACTAGTCGTTGGGGGCCACCGTAATAATTACCCATCATGGATATGTATATGAAAATAAAACATGTGAAAACTATTTATACAATGCATTGCAATTCATAAACAAAATTTAAATACTGTTAATATACATAGTAATGCTATATTAAAGAACTGCTGATTACCAATTTCGACAAATTATATAAAACGCCAAACTAACTCAAGTAGTACCGAACTGCGTAAAAGAAACATCCTTATAACTCCAAAAATAATAATTCTATTAACTAACAATTAACTACGTCAAATTAAGCGTCTCATTTCCAATTAAAATATACCTCTGAATTGAAATTTGAATGAAATACAGGGTCATGAAAAATCGAAGAATGTGGAAAACAGGATTACAAATATCTCAGCAACTAATAATCCGATCGACTTTGTTCTATATGCAAAATGTGTGTTATTTTATTGCCTTTTACGTCCATGCCATAGAACAAAAAAATTCGAAATTTTTATATACCTTTCATCAGAAAGAAGTTTTTGAGAGTCCGAAAAAAATAGTTCCGGATAATCGAGGTTACTGATATTAAATAGGGTTCGTTACATTCTTACATACTAACTACATACAAAATTTCAAGTCTCTATCTCAATTTTTTCGGGAGATAGAGCGTTTACAGACAGACAGACAGACAGACAGACGGACGGCAAAATTTTTTTTCTAAAAGTATGTTTTTCGGAATCTACACTATCTAAAACGTCTAAATCCGTCAAAAATTTTTTTTCGATTTTCAAAACGATTGCAAGACTTACCCTATACTACGTATGATGGGTAAGTAAAAGGAAGGTCGTTGTTACAAATGTTTTTATAAATACCCTTTTTACTTAAAATTGTAGAACAAAAATTAGCCCTTGCTCCAAATGTGGTAGCAACTCCCATAGTTATTTATTTTGCTTTAAAGGAACAACAAAAGAAAATCCTGAAAAAGAAACGAAAGGTGCAATCTTATCTATGATGTCAGAACAAAAAAAATGAGCAAAATAAATCTACATTATTGCAGACTTGTACAGTTTCTGTGTCTGCTGGTAAACAATGTCTGTCGGCTCGTGTTTTGCGTGGTAGCGGTTCTGAAAAATGTTTCGTGAAGAGATCTTTAATTCAAAAATTAAAATTGAAGCCATTGCGAAAAGAAAATTCATTAATTTATCCATTTGGGCGAAGAAGCCCTTATGAATCATGTTGCGAAGTTGTTGCTCTTGAATTATCCAGTGTTGTGCTACCTATCAACTCGATAACGATCGAAGCTCTTGTAGTTGACAGTATAACTGGAGCTTCTGTAAAAACCTTAGAGCCGGAACTTCTAGACATAATGAGAACAAGAGGCTATAAGCCTGCTGATACAGGTCTTCAAAAAGAAATAAATATTTTATTAGGGTCTGACTTTTTGTGAAAAATATTAAAGGAAATCGAGGGAAAACTGACAAAAGAGTTATATGTTGCAGAAACTATTTTCGGTCATACAGTGCAAGGGCAGATAGAGACGAATAAAAAAGAAATAGCTTGTTTGCGTGTTTCGGTTGAAAATATAGACACTCAGCTGAAAGCATTTTGGGATCTCGAAGCAATTGGCATTGCTGAAAGCAAAGAAAAGAACATTACCGATCTTGAGGTAATAAAAGAATTTAAAGAAAATCTAAAATTCGTTAATGGGCGTTATGAACAAAATTATTGTGGAAAAATTCTCCTGAATTGCTTAGAAATAATCTTGAAGTAGCAAAGAAGCGGTTTTCCTGTTTAGAAAATAAATTTCTGAAAAATGACTCTTTACTTAAGGAATATAACTTCATTTTGCTAGAACAATTTAATGAGGGTGTAATAGAATTGTGCACCGATAAAGATTCCAATAATTCCTATTATATGCCACACAGGCCTGTTATCCGTGACGACAAAACTACAACAAAAATGCGCATAGTTTATGATGCCTCTTCTAATTATGGTAATTCTCTATCATTAAACGAATGCTTGAATCATGGCCCTAACTTGAATCCTAATGTTTTAGATATAATTTTGAAATTCCGTTTAGACCAAATAGATTTTTCAGCTGATATTGAAAAGGACTTTTTACAAATATCGATTGCCGAAGAAGATCGCAATTATCTTAGATTTTTAAGTTATGAAGATTTTGATAAGAATAAAAACGCAGTACCCTATAAAATGACCAGGGCTATTTTTAGTATCACCTGCAATCCTGAATTTCTTCCCTTCCCGAAAATCAGTTGCCTAGGGTTAAAATTGCTGCATCACGATTACTCAATGTTTCTAAAGAGAAGTATCGAAAAGCAGCAACTATTTCTTGCGTTGTTCCAATAAATAAAGCTGATGAAATTCCCATTTTCAATCTAGAAAAATATAGCTCACTAAAGAAATTATATCGAGTAACTGCATGGGTATTTAGATTTATTTCTAATCTGAAATCAAAGCTAGAAAAGAGAGATTTTTCAGAATTATCAGCTGAGGAAATGTTACATGCTGAAAATTTTTGGTTAAAATTAGTGCAGGAAGAAAGTTTTCCGGAGGTTTTAAAATGCTTGAAAAATAAGAAGAGTATTCCCAAAGAGTCAAATCTTCTTCCTATTCTGTCAAATGAAGGGTTGCTGTTGGTACGAGGACGATTACAAAAGTATGATTCCTCTTTTTATCAAAAACATCCTGTTGTGATCCCGGCGAAACACAAATTTACAGAATTAATCGTGAAAGATACACATGAAAAAGTTTTTCATGCAGGGGTGTCCAGTACATTAGTACAAATTCGTGAAAAGTTTTGTATTTTAAGATCCAAACAATGCATAAAATCAGTCCTGAACAAATGTACAATATGTAAAAAATTTAATGTACGCCCTGGTCAACAAGCTATAGCCCCTCTTCCAGGTGACCGTATTAACGAAGCTCCGCCGTTTTCAGTATCAGGTCTTGATTATGCGGAGCTCTATATGTGAAAGGGAATGAAAATAAATTTTATATTTTATTATTTACATGTGCTATCACAAGAGCACTTCATTTATAATTAGTAAAAGACATGTCAACAACAGAATTCCTGTTAGAATTTAGTAGGTTCATCTCACGAAGAGGACTGTGTGTTGTAATTTATTCAAACAATGCCAAATTGTTCAAAAGAGCTGATCTTGAATTAACCATCCTGATGTTAAAAAATGTTACTCTAATCACGGAATTTCTTGGAAGTATATTGTAGAGCGTGCTGCCTGGTAGAGTGGCTTCTACGAGCGAATGGTTCGTTCAGTGAAAACTTGCTTACGTAAAATTATAGGAAAATCTTCTTTAACATTAAGTGAATTAGAAACGCTTCTAATTGAATTAGAAGCTATAATAAACTCTCGCCCTTTGACTTATATGTATTCAGAGTTAGAAGAACCATCTCCGCTTACACCTGCACATTTTTTAATCGGAAAATGTATCATGAGTTTACCTATCATAAAAGTAAATGATTTGGTTTTACCATCAACCAAAGAATCGCTAGTGAAACGCTTTCGTTTACGTGAGACTCTTCTCAACCATTTTTGGAAACGATGGAAAAATGAGTATCTTCTCAACTTGAACTCTGCTCACTACACGGACCGGAATAAATTTTCCGACTTTAAAGTGGATGATGTGGTTCTTGTACATGATGAACACTTACCCAGAAGTTTGTGGAAATTAGGCAAAGTCACTAAAATATTTGTGGGCTGAGACGGCAATATAAGGTCTTGTGAAATTAAAACAAATAATTCATTTATTAAAAGACTTATAAATGTATTGTACAATTTAGAACTGACGAATTAAAAACTATGAACTCTTATTTGCTATTGACTTTTAAAGACCTTTTTATGCTTTTACTTAAAAAAAAAAAAAAAAAAAAAAACTTTTGTTTGCTAATATTAATTATTAGTTTGATTTTGTCTTGAGTGTTATAATAATTTGTGTAGATTTAAATTGTTTCTTGTTTTTCTTCTATTTTTAGTAGCAGACCTCTGTCTAAATAAAATTAATAATTTAACTTTATTATTTTGTTTGAAAGCCTGTATGTAAGTATATATTTGATTTGTATTGCATTTATGTATAATGTAATTGTTTATTCTAGAATAATTTTCAACTTTAATTATTTTGAATACCCTTTTTGATGAAACCTTGTTCATCAGGGGGGAGTTTGTGGAAAATTTCGTGTAACCCTTCGCTTCTTAGCTAGACGCTTGGAGCCACGATCACGTGATCCATTAGAGAACTGATATTAAAAACATTTTTTTCTTGCTTTAGTTAGTTAGCTTTATGTATTGTGCTTGAAGCAGTAGAAAACTGCGTTTTTTCGTGGCCTTTGAAAAGTAGAAGGAAATAAAATATTGTTTCGTTATTAATATGAAAGCGTTGCTAGAATATTCATTTGTAGTTTAGAATCCTGATTTCTAATCAAGCAACTATACCACTGTATTCACCTATAATATAACTATGTAAATATGTACATATTGTATATTTCGGCTTAATAATAATCTACCAAAGTTTGCATGAAGAATATTATTTACAAATGGAACACACTAAACATCATATAATACGTGAAATTAAATACTGAATAGTAAACTAAGAACTTGTTTCATCTATGCTCTCCCACCTCTTGTTTTCAATTGATATTTCGTGGAATTCTTGAAGATCTTCGTTAAAAACACAGGAAATATAATACAGCACTCAATATTAACGCCCATATCTGGAGATTTTTTTTGACAAATGAAAATTAGTTGTCACATATGTGCTTCTATATTAAACGAATAATCAGATATTTATCCTCATGTTACTTTTTATAAAGATATTGTTTAAGTAATTTATTGTGTCCATAATTGGACGATCATTACTTTTAAATATTGTAAGATATTTTGTAGATTAAACGCAAGACAGTAATATTATTTCATTTTTACATAAAAATAAGACTATTTCATTTTCGTTCTTATTTTCATGAAAGAAAGCAACATTTTTTCGTCAATTTTCGAATTGTCTATTCTTTTATTCGATATGAAGCTCAAAAAGTTACTTACTGTCATATTTTTCATCATTTATAGGTTAAGTCATATAAAACAAAGAAAATTAAAAATAAAAGCATTTTTCATACATATAATTATAAAAGCTGATTTCATTTTCTTGAAAAATGGAAAAAAAAATATTTTTTCTTTCTTTCTCTAAAACTTATTGTCTCACAAATGTATTTTTGTACGGTAAATCATGCCATTTAAGATTCGAAAACAAGATGATTCGTTTTCCGCCTTTGTTCCAAAAGTTGAATGTGTCATGCGGTTATGAAAGCTGACTTCATGTTCTTTAAATATAAAAGGAAAAATATTTTCTTTTCTATAACACTTATCTTCTAAGTGCATTTTTTGCAATGCAAAAACAAATTTACAACATTAAGAACTGTTTACACAAGATTTCTCACACATTTAAACAAGTGTTTCTTCTTTTATTTTTACTGAATAAACAAGATATGCTAAAGATATTTCTGACAGCTAGTTGTGTATAGCATCTTCTTTAACATTTTATGAATTAAAATATTTTTATTCTCAAAGCTTCTTTTCTATTACGTTAGAAAAGAAGTGTTGTACAACAATATTAGAAAGTTTAAAAACTATTCGTTGACATAGAATAATAAGCTATTCGTTCATAAATTGTTCTATACATTAAGTACATTCGTATCAATATAATTGAATTTATTTCATAACCTTGAAGATAAAAAAAATCATTTCGACATTTCACCCTTTTACTACACGATTTTCTCTACTTTTATGAAAAAAAAAAATATTTGAAATCTTTACACTAGTTTAATAATAAAAAAATCATTTCAACATTTCACTACACGATTTTCTCTACTTTTATGAAAAAAAAATATTTGAAATCTTTACACTGGTGTTTAATAATGGGAAAAATTGTCCAAAAAATAACTTTAAACCCTCCCCCAAAATATGGCGCCATATCGCCATGTCTGGCGACTACAATTAGTCACCATATATTATGCCAATTTAGTGATATCTCTAATATTTCACCAAATTCCCACAGATACCCATTGTAATCCAATAGGTTTTACTTGCTTGGAGAAAATCAACAAATCGAGGTATTTTAATGTAATGAAAACTAATTTCAACCTATGAATCGACCTTATTTGAACTATTTACATTATTTTGAGCACAAAGTATCAACGAAATTCGCAACAATATGTAAATATAAAGTAAATAGGTATTACACGAAAAAAAGGTCCAAATATGGCACTATACCCATATTTGGGAATAATTGGTAGTACCATATTAGGAATGCCACATTACTAATACTAGTTACTGTCAAAAAGAAAATGATTTTAAACCCACACCAATAATTAGCAAACATTAATATAGGTAAACTGAAAATAAAAATCTATTCAAACATTTGACAATCACTTGCCTTCTTCGAAAAAGTTACTCTTGAAAATGTAATCTTAAAAATATTCAACACTTGGAAACACAACTGGTGGAGTATCAACACTAAAATCGATAGAATGAATGCGAACGCACTATACCCTATCGAGTAAACTTGAAACACTGTTGATTGAGAACTTTTTCACTAGAGTTCGACTTATACTTTACAAGATATAAGATAGTACCATATTAGGAGACTGTGCCATATTTGGGCACTTTATCCTAAACATTTTCAATCGCCATTCTTGGAGTCCTTTGAATTTAACTAGATCTCCCGTAAGTTACGGGGTGCAAAGAACAAAACGAAAGACGAAAATCAACAAATTAGCAATTCTGAAAATTTTTAATGTTTTAGAAAAGTTTTGGCATAGATGAACTAACAATATTAAAAAAACACCATGATAGATCTTCAAAGCAAAGGAAATCGATACAAACAAAACATTGTCTCAAACCAATGTTAAATATGTAGAAGGTTTTTAATTTCAAAATTAAAATTCGGGTAGTTTATTCTTGATTCTATTTTTCTATTTTTTTAATGAAGTACTTGTTACCATCCCTTAATCTTAAAATTGAAGAATTCTCGATTATCCTAAAATATCTATATTCTGAAACGCGTCCTGTCCTTGTTACTTCAGATAATCAAGTTTCTACTGTATTATTATAAACTAAATTACACTGTTAAAAATAAATCTGTGAATTCACGGTGAAACTACTGGCAGCAAAGTAGCCGAATTTTTACCGTTCCGTTATAGTCCAGTCATTTTAGCACCTTTTTTTGCAAATAGCGGTAAAAATTAGAACAAAGCTGGATTTTTGCATAGGTGCTAGTTAGGGTATGCAGTTTAACATATTAAAAGTCCCCATCGATCCGATGTGAGCTTTCGCCTCCAGGGGGCGCTAAAGAGCTTGAAAATCGGTTTTCTGTGAATATCTCACGAACAATGGCGTCTAGACAAAAAAGTTCAATTACAAAGATGTAGATAATTTAATTTCCTACAAAAAGTGTTATTAACATTTTTTTGTCACACCAACCTTTCCCTGCCAAAAATTAAGATAAAGTAAACATTATTGAAAAAAAAAACGCCAAACACAATCATAACGCGGCGAAGAGGCAAAACAAATACTAAACAACTTCCGATTTCCTTCCCCATTGTCTGTGTTGTTTTCGCGCGCTTGTGTAATACGTCATCTGAGAATAATAAGGTTCTATCTGTGTTTTCTTGAAAGTATTGAACTATCGATATAGAAATGTTCAATTTGTATCTAGGAAGGCATTTCTGGATTAAAATAATGTCGTAATATAATTGTAAGGTTATATGTAAATTAAATATAACATCATTTTGATGCAAAAATGCCTTCATAGATACAAATAGAACCTTTCTATATAGATAAGTCAATATTTTCAAAAACACAGATAGAACTTTATTATTCTCAGGTTACGAATAGTCATTGCCCTATACGCTATCTCTCTTTGCATTTGTCGAAATGTATCACGGTGCAAGTACTTTCCAATATTTTATTTTCATTTGGTGCTCATTTCGCTTGTATGAAATCACCCTAATTTATTTAACGAAGTATTTATTCTTTGTGAGATTTTAGGAAGGGAATAATTTTATTTTCAACGCATGCTCTAGAATGTTTTAAATTAGTTATGCCAGTTTAAAATGACTTTTTCTTAATTGCTGATTCTGAGCGAAAAATGGAGATTGACAAAATAGCTCATCTTGCATGAGAGGACTGCGTTTCGAAATATTATGTACAAATAGAAAAAAAAGCGACTGAAGTCCCTTGTGACAGCAAGTTCGGAAAGAATTGACCATAAGTGAAAAATATTTGAAGAAATGGTTAAAACAATAATGAATTTACAGTTCATTCAAAGAGTAAGAAAAATTATTCACGAAAGAATTCTATTAAACCATAGAATAAATCTATTGCAGAAAAACGACCAACGCCCACACAAATTAATTATCCATTGAAGGAAAAATTGAGAAGTAACAGTCCGTTGTTTGAATTTAAGGGAAAATGTTTGCTATGTTCTGATACATTAGACGAAGATTTTTTACAGAAGGGAAAAAAAGAAAGCTCTAAAGCATCGCGAAAAAGATTTTTTTTTAATCTAATCATTAAAATAAGACACGTCTCATATCTATGCTTATGGAGAAATTTATGGAGAATGGTTTCGAAGCGAAACAAACAGAAGATGATGCACACACACTAATTGTTAATACAGCTATTGAAGTAGCAAAGTCTGGTGAGCTTACTGGTGTTGTTGGCGATGATGTTGACTTGCTCGTATTGTTGACTGCTTTAGCACTTCCAGAGATGGAGATATTTTTTATTAAGCCTGGAAGAGGACGAATTGTAATCACCCTGTATTCATCGCACAGTTTTAACAATGATGCTGTTTTGAAAGATCATATATTGTTTCTTCACGCTTTTTCAGGTTGTGACTCGACATCAGCAATGTTTAGGAAAGGAAAAATATCGTTAGCAATTTTTTTGAAAAAGGAAGAAGATCATAACATACAAGCTGCCAGCATTTTTAAAGGTGATCAAGTATCTTAATTTGAAGGCAGGAAAAACTATTTTTCTTGCTTTATGCGGTAGTAAAGCAGAAATTTCTCTGAACAAGTCCCGTTATGTATGTTTCAAGAAAAGAGTTGCTGGTAGTAAAAAAAGCCTTTTATTGTTGCCGCCTACCAAAGATGCAACTAAATTGTACAGTTTACGTATTTATCATCGAGTACAATACTGCTTGAGCAATAAACTACTTCCTGAGAACTGGGTCTGGCAAAATCCACCTAATTTGTTCCCAATTCCTGCTACCTTACCGCCCGCACCAAAAAATATTATTGAATCTATTTTTTGTACTTGCTCCAAAGGATGTGGAAAAACATGTGGAAGCTGAAAAATTGGATTGAAATGTTCTGATATTTGCATAAATTGCTACGGAGTTTCATTTCATTATGCAAGTAAAATTGAATTTGAAGACAAGGAAAATATTGACAGTATCCTGTCTACTGCAAGGGAGGACGACAGCGCTACTTCTGAAATCAGTCATGATATCGAAAGGCAAGCAAAAAATACTGAAAGCAACACAACAACGAAAGAAATAAATATAGATAATGACGAATGTGAATCGAGTGTAGAAATTGAAGCTGTGCAAAGAACTACTAAAGCAGTTAAATGACTGAAATTGGATTAAACCAGTCACTATAAGTGGAATATGCCTACGGGGGAACCCACAATAATAATAATAAAAAAACGCACTAAGTGCTTTACCTCAAGGATAGAGTGGAAATAAGCACAAATGTATATTATATATTCACTTTCCCCATTCAGAAATGAGAATTATAGATCAGTTTACATATTTTTTTTTAAAGTAGCAGCAGATTTTTTGTATTTTTATAATTTTACATTCAAATATGTTCACATTTTTGCATTTTTGACAGGGAAGGGTTAATGTGTCAAACAAATGTTAATGACACTTTTTATAGGAAATTAAATTATCTACAACTTTGTAATTCAACTTTTTTCTCTAAATGCCATTGTTTGTGAGATATTCACAAAAAACTTATTTTCAAGCTCTTCAGCGCCCCCTAGTGGCGAAAGCTCACATCGGATCGATAGGGACTTTTAGCATGTTTAACTACATAACCTAACTAGCACCTATGCAAAAATCCAGCTTTGTTCTAATTTTTTCCCCTATTTTTGCTAAAATGACTGGGCTATTAGTAGATTTTCCCTTTTGGGAAATAAAAGAAAGAAAAACTCCGTTTGAAGAAGCAGCAACTTTCTATTACAAGGTTTGTTTTTAATGATAATAATTTAATATAACTTTTTAAATTAAAGAATTGATTAATCGTCAAAGAATTCCAAATGTTTTTAAGCTGCTATATTATTTTACTTTATTTATTTATCTTGCAAAATTTACTTAAAGCCGTCCTGAGGATCGAACCCGAGACCTTTTTGATAGCGGAACAAATCCTTACTGACTGAGCCAAAGCTGCCGACGCCGGCTCGTAAAAAGTATGTCTTTTATGAGTTAGTGGTAAAATCTGTTGTGCTTTTTAAAGATTTCCTTTCAGATATATTCGTTAGAATGTTTGTAAACGATTTGCTTTATTTTATTTTAGACAGATGCATAATATTTATTATTTTTTAAAAATCAATTTTTATTTTTTAACTAGTTTAAATTTTAAAAAATCACTATTTAAAATCACTGTTTTTTCTTTTTTACTTGAATGAATGGAGAAAAATATTTCAATTTTTACTTGAAAAAAAATTTCTTTTTTAGAAAAATAATGTTATAGACATTTTTTTAATTGTCGTACACTATTTATTTATATTTTTTGGCTAATTAGTATGAGTAAGATATGTTAATAAGAAATAAGAAAAAAATAAATAGAAAAAAAATGTAATTTAAACGGGTTTTTTTTTATTTCATGGTGACAGTGGAATTGGAGCCCACAATCTTCGGTCGCCCCCGATTGGCGGCGTGGTGCTTTGACCACTCGGCCATGGAGCCCCCAACATAACCGAGTGTCTCCGTTTTTTATTTCTATTTCCATCCGTTTCGTTATTTTCAGAAAATATGGTGGAAATGTCTGATTTTTAGCGTAAAATGCCCTTTTGTAGTAAAAAGGGACTTTTTCTGTGAAATTCAGGAAAAAAAAATATCCGTGAAATTCAGAATTTTTTTACAGTGCACTAGCTTTACAATTTACAAATGTAAATACTATTTACAGTATAATAGATTTGAGTAACTATTACGCGAGTTATAAGCATTTTAACTTTTTCGACCTTCACCGTGGGGGGGGGGGGTAGCGGAGATTATCGCTACATATCTTTTCCCCTTCATAAATGCAATAATTATTTCCCTTTAATAAGTTCTTTGTTTTATTTTAGTTTCCCTTTTCACTAATAAACCCATTAGTTAAATTAATTTTACTTTTAATAGTTATGTTCTAGCTTTCATCCTCCCACTATTAGAAGTTTCAACTTTTCATCTTTTGGAGCTCTCTGTAGAAAATAATAATAGAACTTTCTTTCTCACAAATTTCTGTTGTGTCTTTAAAAAAAATCTGCCCATAGATACCGCACTTATTAACAAAATAAAGAAAGCTCTGGGCTTTGTTCATCATAATCTTTTATCCGTTACATTTTTATTAACATCTGCCTTCCACACCCTGTTTTCATTCTCACAATTAATGCTTAAAGCTAGAAATACCTTTGTCTCAGTTTATCCTGATTGTGCTGTCTTATCTGTTAATTGCGCATCTGGATAACATAAGGTTTTGTCTGCAAAAGGCAAATGTATGTAACGGTTTGCTTATCTCATATACTTCCCAAGCTTAAAATATTTCTATAACCCTATAAAATATTCGCAGATCTGAAAATAATCCTTGGGTTCCCAGACCGCAAAAGTTAGCTGATACTGAAGGTGTGGTCTATCAAATATCGCCAAAATTCTTTGTATGAAAAACTTCTTATGCCTTTTGGCGATAAGGGCTATGACAATGTGTCGTCACTTCGCCGATTGCCATCATACCGTTAACATGTAGCTCTCTAGCTCTCTGAGATTTACCTTCCCCTTAGGGGGACCTGCAGTCTGTTATCTCTGGCTAAATAAATGTATCGTCGTAAAATGTAACTCTCGCTTTTTCGGAGTTTTTTTGTGTGTGCTTCTTTTTGGTAAATCACCTGGGCCTTTGAACTAACACCATCACATGAATATCTGGTGCATCAGGCCTTTGTTTTTTCTCCGTACATAAAAAAACGCACACAGAGAGAGTTTAAAAAAAATAATTAAAATCTTCGACAGAAAATCGAATATCAACCACCCACGGACATCAATTAGTCAGGACTGCTCAAGAAAAAAAAAACATTTTTTCCGAAATGCCAAGGCCGCCAGTGTTGAATTGTGCGACGTATTCCCCTTCCCGAAACCCGCACTCAGAAGAAATGTGTCTTCCTTTTTCTCCCTGTCGTTCTGCAATATCTATGACGGGCACCAATTATCAGCTCTCGTCCGGTTCAAGGTCGGAATTTTTGTTTCAGTTCACGTTTTACCGGAAATCGAAAATCTTCGTGCTCTCTGCCGATGAGAAGTTGTATTCTGATTTCATCTAGTGTGTTTTTGGTGGATGCAACAAAGGCAACAAGCATACTCATCGGGTCTGTTGTGATACCGAAAATTATCGGTGAGGCATGCAAAATAAATCAATATGGACCCAGTGGTGTTGCTAGTAAAAAAAATCGTGTTATGTGAAAGTCATTAGTTATGTCAGCTCTCTGTGATAAAACATTGTGTCAAAAAAAAAATATGTGTCTAATATCTTCTAGATATCTTATTATAAAAGAAGTCAAACAAAATTTATGCGTTGCAGGTCGTCGAACCTACACGCATCTCATTCCATTTCAATGATAATATCACTTCAATATTTCAATCTTACAGAAATGCAAAAAAGTGTTGTGAAAGTGCTCGTCGATGTGCAAGCCTGTGTTGTTATTTACATATTGAATCTACTTGTGAGTGACGTGTGCTACAGATTATTCTGAGCCCCATTTCATTTGTTTTCATCATTAACTAAAGCAGTGTGAAATTTGTGCTTTAAAAAAAAAAAAAAAAAAAAAAAAAACGGGTCGTCGTACCCATACATAATTAGTGAAAAGTGAATAAAATAGTGTGTAAGTTTATGTAGGTCAACAATAAATCACACAAAAGCTGTGAAGTTACGATCTTAATGCAATTAAGGGTCGTCGCACCCAGTTTTGCATATTTTATTTAATTCATATCAATACTAGCACAGGTGACTTGGGACCTGAACAAAGAAAGTAAAAAAAGGTGATAGAAACATGTTTGAGTACTAGAAGTTTTTATGTAAAAAAATAATAATAATAATTACTCATCATTTTGACAAAACTGAAATATAGAAACAAATTTTCTTATTAGTTACAATTACGTCATAATGAAAATAGTTTGTGTTCTTTTATCAGCTTGAACAGAGAAGATTCTTTTTAATTTAAATGTTGTACATTTTTGAAATTTTAGTAGTTATTAACTTAAATAATATACATTTTAAATTTTAGTATTTAATTTGCACTTTTGAAAGCATTCTTCTCTTTTCATGCTCACTTTTCAAAAGTATTATTATTTTCAATGCATGTTGTTTTAGTATTTATGTGTTGTATACTTAAATATCACAGTTTTTTTTGTATTTTATGTGTCCGCGCTTTAAGGGTTACTGACTTTACTTGTTCTTAAGTAATTGCAATTTGAGATTCCTTTTCTCGTTTTTACTAAAATTTTTGCCATTAACTATGCCAGTACCTTCTTAAACAAGCTTTTTTAATTTTTTTTAGTTTCGGTTTGTCAGAAAAAAAGGCATTTTGGCATTGGTATTTTTGAAGGGTTAGTCAGTTTATTTTGGAGGCGGTACATGTTTTTTTTTGAAAAAAAAAAGAAATGTTGTGTTTGCTTTTTTTTTTTTAAAAAAGAGTATTATTTAGTGTCTGCATTTTGGTTGTTTTGTTGTCTATGCTCACATTTTGTTTACCCCCCCCCCTCATTAAATGTGTCTAGATTCACTTGTAACTTACCAGGGTTTACTCTCTGACTAATGCAAAATTTAATTTTTGGTTTGGACTTGCAATTTTTTTTTGTTATTTCCCGCAAATTATTAATTTTAATACTTTGGTTAACAGTCAAATTTGTTTTTGGTACACCTAGTTTATTTATAAATCTTTTTTTTGATTTATATTAGTGCGTTTTCTTTTGGTAAACATCTATAGCTAATATTGAGCTAAAACAAGCTTCAGCTACTTCCCAAACAATGTCAGAGAGAGATAATAAATTTGGGTCTGCTCTTGGGCAATCACAAGTTTCAATATCCCCTTTACTTGAATTTTATGAGGAAAATTTAACAAAGTTTTCAGACACAATTGTCGCTGAAGCCACAGCATTACAAACTCAAATAAAAAATCAAAACAACACTGATACACTTGTCTCTAATTTTGCAGAACTCAAATTCACAATCGAATGGGATCTCAATATTTTGAAAGAGACCTTTCAGGGACTCAAAGATGAATACACTAAAGTAAAACATGAAAAAGAAAATTTATTTTTAGTAAATAACAAACTGTTGGAACGAGTACGGGACTTGTCGCAGGAACTAAAAAGTAAAACTAAACCTCACATACCAAATACTCAAAAAGATAGCACTACTTCGGTTAATACCGCTTGTCTAAAATCCGTTCAGAATATGTCCACACAGACAGACAACAACCTCATTCACAAATCTTCCCACACTACAGTACATGAAAGTTGTAATACAAATCCTTCTTTTTCTTGTGATCAACAAGTTAATGATTTAAATGAAAGTAACAATTCTTCTCAGTCCAGTATTTTCAGTACCCCTAAGAAACATAGTAGTAGTTTTATCCCTGTTGTAATCATGCGGTTGCCTGAAAATTTTGGCATACCTGACATTATGTTGACTATTTCAAATCTAACTGCTACTTCTTCGCCTCCCATTCAATTTCAAAACAAAATAAAAATAAAGCATTGTAATTTATTTAACTGGATTTTTCTAATGCCATCTCACTTAGCTGAAATTTTACTTCTGCATAAACATATCATTATTCAGTCCTCAAAGTTTACTCTTAAAAGGTACATAGATATAAAAAGATGTTTTAAATGTCAAAGTCTATTTCATTTAAGTAAATTCTGCCCTAATGACATAATATGCCCTGTCTGTGCTATGTCGCATAAAGATCCTAAGTGTGTAAACACATCAAAATGCATTAATTGCATGAGGTGCAATGAATCAAGTAATACCCATTTTGACATTCAACATACAGCTTTTTCTCATAACTGCCCAGCTGTCAAGAGATATATAAACATACAAAGACAATTGCTTCATACAACTAAGTCTATTTCAAATGAGAAATGATGTTTTTTTCTTTAATTTAATTTTCCTGGTCACACACTACATACTAAAGGATTAATTCACTATGCTTTCTAAACATGCTTTTATACATTTTGACAGATTGGTTTTTCATTTTTATAAATCATTTAGTAATTGCTTCCCTCACATTTCCTGTTACACTTTAAATTTTAACAAATTGTCTTCACATTAACCTTGTGTACAAAAGCATTGTATTTTTTCTTTATTCGGCTATCAAGCGCGCAGATGGTTGAGTAATAGAAAGAAGGCATGTAAGAGTGAAAATTTTGATGCGGGTCGTCGATTTTGTTTTCACTTGGTTTTGGATTTTTTTCGCGTTGGTATACACAATCATTGTAAACATATTTACACAATCAAGCACACCTTTTTTCCCCCTTTAATGTTTTGTTTTGCAGTAACAGGAATGCAGTTAACAGTAGCATTATTTCAACTCTATTGTTATAGAGGCTACATTTTCCACATTTAATACATTTTTCATGGTGTAAATTTTTTGGGTTCTCAATTATATTTTAACTTTAAAAGGATTGTTGATAGTATAATTACATTTGTTACTTTCCTCAACTCTGAGTTATATTTTTTTCTTTCAACACATGGTCATGTGTTTTTCTCTAGATCATGGTATATCAGGTACCAGGTCATATGATTTCTTTTACACACATTTTTTTCTTTCATGTGTTTTTACACAAAGTCATGTGCTTTTCTCTAAGTCAAGGTACATTAAATACCAGGTCATGTGATTTCTTTTACACATTTTTTTTACATTCATGTGTTTTTACACAAGGTCATGTGTTTTTTCTCTAGGTCAAGGTATATTAGATACCAGGTCATGTGATTTCTTTTAGACACATTTTTCTTTCATGTGTTTTTACACAAGGTCATGTGCTTTTCTCTAGGTCAAGGTATATTAGATACCAGGTCATGTGATTTCTTTTACATACTTTTTTTTACATTCATGTGTTTTTACACAAGGTCATGTGCATTTCTCTAGGTCAAGGTATATTAGATACCCGGTCATGTGATTTCTTTTACACACTTTTTTTTTCATGTGTCTTTTAGGCACAAGGTCATGCGATTTCTTACACTATCACATCGTTTTTGTTTTTTTTTCTATATACACTCAGTCATGTGCAATACACTAGGTCATGTGGTACACACTAGGTCATACGAAGATACTTTAGGTCATGTGCAACATATCAGGTCCTGTGGATCTTACATTTTTTTTTCTCTTATTTCTCGGGTTGAGGATTGTACACCAATTTCACTTGTTTTCTCAAAACTGGTTCATGAACACACACACTAACACACAACAATGTCATGTCATGTGTTTACATTTTTTACACTTTTATCATGTGATATGAATCCTTTCTTCTGTAAATATAACAATTACTTTGTAATTATGTAGTTGAAAACCTCATTCACACAAATATCTTGGATATTTTTTTTTCTTTTAACATACTTATCGTTAAATTCTCTTCGGGTTATTTTTGTTTTGTTTTTGTTAAATGGCTCATTCTAACACAAAAAACAGTTGACTTTTTTTTACAGTTTGTCATGCTCACACTTAATCATTTCATCTTAATTGTTTAATGTTTATATTTATTCCCTTTACATATTACAGTTCTTTAAAATACACTTAGTCCATTTTTTTGTTTGTCAAATTTACATTGCATATTTATTTGGTTTTTTTTTATTATTTCTCACACTACATGTAAATTCCCTTCTTACACTTACCTCTTTTTATGTAGTGGCAGTACATGAAAAGAAGGTCACTTAGTTCACTAACAATTAATTTTCATTACATGCATTTTATCACAACGTTGTAGTTCAACATTAATTACAAATTTTTTTGGACAGTGGAATAGTACCATGCAAAAAAAACACAAAAAAAACCTTGTATCATTCTTATTTTTGAAATATTCCAGTTGTAGTAGCACCTGAACCTGACTATTTTGTTTTGCTTTTACCCGGACAGACTGTTTCAATTTATGAGATGGATTACATTTCATCTTATACTTTTATTTTATTTTTCTAATTTATCCCCCATAAGTCATGAACCGTTCAAAATTTTGCCCTAAGGTTTCACGCCACTCCTGTCTTGCGAGACATTTCATTTTCACCTTGAATTGGCCTACCAATTCTTTTAGGTTAAACTTTTTTATGTGACTTCCAAGTGCGCTCCTTTCGTAGATCAGTGCGATTTTACTGAGGAGCGGGGCGGACTTATATTGTACGCAATAAGGGTTCGTCCACTACTCCCTCTCCCCCTAGGGCCGACGTCTTAAACCGAAGCCATAATACTTGTACTTTTTATACAAGATTAAGGGCTACAACCTTTTTATAGACATGCCAGTGGCATCTTTTTTTAGTAGTCCTGTTCCTTATGCACAAATTTTCATTTTCAATTTTTAACAGCATACATCATTTTTTAGAACATATTATCTTAGTTAGTTTTCTTTTATTTTTGTTTTAAATATATACTATTTGTGTTTTGTGTTTTATAAATATATTTTTGCTTGCAATTATGCCAGTTTGATCTCAAAAAGGATCAATTTAAAGAGAAGTTATCAAATACTAAGCTAACAGGTGATCACAAATAAATAAATAAATAAATAAATAAAATACTTCTCTCAATTTTTGCTCATGACAAAAAAAATAAACAGCTGGTACCAGCGCCACATAAAAAGAATTTGAATAAAGGATCCGATATTAATTAAATATTTTGTGGCAATTTTGAACTATTAATGAGCTCCCTGTCATGATGATTATAAAGATGGATATGGTCAATGTTTTTATTTATCTACTTTGCAAGCAAATAGTATAACTAATCATTTTTGTAGTACTTATATATATATATACTTGTAGGTCTTTTGATATGTGTTTTTGTATATATTTTGGTAGACGGCACATTCAGTATCCTCAAATAATGACAATAATAGCAAAAAAAAACTTTAAAACAAGTATTAAGTTTTTTGTGGTGGCCGGGGTGAGTTATGTAGCGGAGATTATCGCTACATATCTTTTCCCCTTCATAAATGCAATAATAATTTCCCTTTAATAAATTCTTTGTTTTATTTTAGTTTCCCTTTTCACTAATAAACCCATTAGTTAAATTAATTCTACTTTTAATAGTTATGTTCTAGCTTTCATCCTCCCACTATTAGAAGTTTCAACTTTTCATCTTTTGGAGCTCTCTGTAGAAAATAATAATAGAACTTTCTTTCTCACAAATTTCTGTTGTGTCTTTAAAAAAACATCTGCCCATAGATACCGCACTTATTAACAAAATAAAGAAAGCTCTGGGCTTTGTTCATCATAATCTTTTATCCGTTACATTTTTATTAACATCTGCCTTCCACACCCTGTTTTCATTCTCTCAATTAATGCTTAAAGCTAGAAATACTTTTGTCTCTGTTTATCCTGATTGTGGTGTCTTATCTGTTAATTGCGCATCTGGATAACATAAGGTTTTGTCTGCAAAAGGCAAATGTATGTAACGGTTTGCTTATCTCATATACTTCCCAAGCTTAAAATATTTCTATAACCCTATAAAATATTCGCAGATGTGAAAATAATCCTTGGGTTCCCAGACCGCAAAAGTTAGCTGATACTGAAGGTGTGGTCTATCAAATATCGCCAAAATTCTTTGTATGAAAAACTTCTTATGCCTTTTGGCGATAAGGGCTATGACGCTGTGTCGTCACTTCGCCGATTGCCATCATACCGTTAACATGTAGCTCTCTAGCTCTCTGAGATTTACCTTCCAGTTAGGGGGACCTACAGTCTGTTATCTCTGGCTAAATAAATGTATCGTCGTAAAATGTAACTCTCGCTTTTTCGGAGTTTTTTTGTGTGTGCTTCTTTTTGGTAAATCACCTGGGCCTTTGAACTAACACCGTCACAGGGGGGGGGTCTCCTGTAACCAAAAATTAACACTGTTTCATAATAAATTACCAAACAAAATTTAACCGCACTACGAAAATTAGATCGCGAGTTATAAGCATTTTAAATTTTTCGATCCTCACCATGGGGATCTCCTGTCACCAAAAATTAAAACTGTCTCATAATAAATTACCAAACAAAATTTGGCCGCGCTGTGAAAATTGATCGCGAGTTGTAAGCTTTTTAAATTTTTCTACCCTCACCATGGGGGGGAGTCTCCTGTAACCAAAAATTGACTGTTTCATAATAAATCAACAAACAAAATTTGGCCGCGCTACGAAAATTAGATCGCGAGTTATAAGCATATTAAATTTTTCGACCTGCATCATGGGGGGGGGTGTCTCCTGTCACCAAATATTAATACTGTCTCATAATAAATTACCAAACAAAATTTGGCCGCTCTACGAAAATTAGATCGCGAGTTATAAGCATTTTAAATTTTTCGACCCTCCCCATGGGGGATCTCCTGTCACCAAAGATTAACACTGTCTCATAATAAATTACCAAACCAAACAAAATTTGGCCGAGCTACGAAAATTAGATCGCGAGTTATAAGCATTTTAAATTTTTCGACCCTCACCGTGGTGGGTCTCCTGTCACCGAAAATTAACACTCTCTCATAATAAATTACCAAACAAAATTTGGCCGCGCTACGAATGTTAGATCGCGAGTTATAAGCATTTTAAATTTTTCGATCCTCACCATGGGGGGGGGTCTACTGTCTCCAAAAATTAACACTGTCTCATAATAAATTACCAAACAATATTTGGCCGCGCTTCGAAAATTAGACCGCGAGTTATAAACATTTTTACTTTTTCGACCCTCACCATGTGGGATCTCCTGTCACCAAAATTAACACTGTCTCATAATAAATTACGAAACAAAATTTGGCCGCACTACGAAAATTAGATCGCGAGTTATAAGCATTTTAAATTTTTCGACCCTCACCGTGAGGATCTCCTGTCATCAAAAATTAACACTGTCTCATAATAAATCACCAAACAAAATTTGGCCGTGCTACGAAAATTAGATCGCAAGTTATAAACATTTTAACTTTTTCGACCCTCACCGTGGGGGGGGGGGTCTCCTGTCACCATAAATTAACACTGTTTCATAATAAATCACCAAACAAAATTTGGCCGCGTTACGAAAATTAAATCGTTAGTTATAAGCACTTTAAATTTTTGGACCATCACCATGGGGGATCTCCTGTCACCAAAAATTAACACTGTCTCATAATAAATTACCAAACAAAATTTGGCCGCGCTACGAAAATTAAATCGCGAGTTATATGCATATTAAATTTTTCGACCCTCACCATGGGGGGGGGGTCTCCTGTCACCAAAAATTAAAACTGACTCATAGTAAATTACCAAACAAAATTTGGCCGCGCTACGAAAATTAGGCCGCGAGTTATAAACATTTTAACTTTTTCGACCCTCACCATTGGGTGGGTCTCCAATCACCAAAAGATACATTATCCTACCTTGTTTTATCTTAAGACGATTCTCTTCTATACACATTCTATCAGGAGTTTTTATTATTGAAACTATAGATTTATAGTAACTGAAATAAGAAGTATAAGTTTGAGACTTGATATCCTCTAAATATCTGAAAAATACCTGCCGTCAATGTCTGCCGAAGTCTACCGAAGGATACCATGCCGAAGTCTGCCGAACTGAAACGTTGGTTAGCCGAGTGTTAGGTTTCTTTCGTTACGGAATTGTTGTTTTGCGTTACGCTCAATTTTTCTCGTTACGGAATTTCTACATTTGGTCGCCGCGCTCAAAGCCCGCGATAAAAGTTATGCAATAGCTTAAAAAAGAAAAAAGAAAGAAAAAAAAGCAGCAATAATTGCGCCGAACCATATCATCTCCTGTTATGAATGCTGGAAAAAGTCACAGTAATTAAACGTAATAGCACGTACCAAGTACGAAATAGATGAGATTGTCGTTTACCTTTGGTTACTATTCTACACTTATTCCCAATTAGGCTCCATTAATTTCTTTGGATGTTAGGTAGATAGTAAACGAAGTGCTTGGCCTTTCGATTGACCTAACATGTGGGTAAGTATGATCACTGATCGCACAGATAATTTCGATTAATATTTCTTTCAAACTAACTTATCCTTTAATTAATAAATCAATTTATTCCAATATGTTAATTTAGAATTATTAAATTCTTATATAGATGGTAGAACCAATAAATTTAATTTTAAAATAATTATAAAAGAAAGTTTTTTAATCAAACTTAAAATGTTCAAATCAAATTTTAGGGTAACATCCCAAGTAATTGGCACATTAAGAATTTGTCTTTAAACATACTTCAATTTTCATTACAAAGAAATAAGATATTTACTTGGAAATATTTTTAAATCAAAGAATGCATATCTCTGCAGCTATTTTGACCACTAAAAGCAAAAAATTTTGAAAAAGTATTTTTATAAAAACATATTTATAAAAAGTTGTTGAAATCACCAGTAATTGGCACCTAGAGCACCAATGTATGACACCTTGTGATCCAGTAATTGGCACATGTTTATATTAAAAAAAACTTTAAATTTTGCATTGGGTTTAATCGCTTTAAATGAATTTACTGTTGATGAAGATGCCGTATTTCAGTTTTTTGAGAGTAAGAAATCACCATATTAATCTGAAATGTGAACACTTTAAAACAATAAAATATACTTATAGTATTAATACCCAGTAATTGGCATGGTGTCCCCAGTAATTGTCACATAAAGCTTTAATGGATTCCAATTACTGATAATATTTCATATTTTCAAATAAAAACAAATGATAAACAAAATCAGTCTGTAACTTTAAAAGTACTTCCAAAATAAGTGGTTTAATCTCAAATTCCTTGCAAATTCCTTGTAATTAGAATAGGTACCAATTACTTGGAACTAGCAAAATTGAAGCACCATTAATTGGCATCTATCATTAATTCAGAAATCCAAATATTTGTGTCGAAAATACTTTTTCACAATTAAAGTAACCCTTTTTAACTAAACAAAATTGTTGTCAATTAAAATTTAAAATCTATTATAAATCAGATAATAATGAATTGAAAAGCATGCCTTCCTTAAGCCAAATAATAAGCATTTGCAACAAAAATGGCTAATTTGATACACGCCATAATTGTTTCTCTTTCCTAGGCACTATTGTCATCTAGTAGCATAAATCAAAGTTATAATATTTAACGTAAATGAGCATATAACTGGTATATGGTCTTTCATTTTTAAAAGATTGGATATAAATCTTATTTTGGGACATGTTTGTAGGATGTGCCAATCACTGGTGCATGCCAATTACTGGAGATGCTACCCTATTACTATAATCGAAAATTCCAAATTTTTGAAAATCCGAAATTTAGAAAAGATAAATAAAATTCTAAATTTCTAAAAACGAAAAAAATGTTTGAACGAAATTTAAAAGACTGAATCTTTAATAAATCACAATAGTTTTTAAAATTAAAAGAATACTGAATTAAAAAAAATATTATGAATGAGAGATAAATAAAACCCTAATAATATAAACCCTTAAATTGGCAAAAATGTAAAATCTTTTAATTAAATCCGATTTATTATGAAAATTTTAACTTGCAGCACCGATTATCAAACTGGCAATCTCCTGTTTACAAACGAAATGCTTTACTTCCAAGTTATGTTGTCTACACGTCAAAACTTAAAATCACAATCGCAAAAATGAACGGATGATATTAGAAAAATTAATTTAATTAAAATAATAGTTTTTTTAACTTCATTATTTGTCGTGTGACACGAGGTATTTAACTGTAAGTACACAAAATTTGAAGCATTTGACTTGTTCGTTTCTTGTGTACGAACTTTGTGACGGGCAGATAGACAGAGGACAGAGGCGAATAGAGTTTCGTCAGAAAAATGAAATCCTATCAAAGGTTAGTCAGAAAAATCAATCTGCTGTGTCAAACGACTCTCAGTAAACCCATACACTATCTCGCATGCAATAAGTAAATAAAAATATAAGTAATGTTAATTACATGAATGCTTTCTCAGAACTTTTAAACAAGCTCTAGATTATGAAACAATTAAATAAAGTTGATTTTATTATTATTTAATTAATTACTTGTTGTAAGAGATTTTGCAGACTGAACGAAATTATGAGATTTTCGCTGAATAAACATCGTATGCGTTATTTTAAAAAATATGTGAAATTTCGTTTTCAATTTTTTAAGGTAATTCTCCTGGTATTTCCATATTTTAACTTTAAAAAAAAAACTTATATTTTCATTTTATATCTTCAAATATACGGTTAGTAGTTCAATATTTGTAGAGTAGCAATACTTTTTTATGAGGTTACACAGACCATTTATATAACACTCTTTTTAAAAAAAGATAGCTACTTTGATTAAGACATGAAAAACAGATAAAAACGCTGAGGAACAGAAAGATTGTAAATAAAATGAGAAAAAACCCATGCATATACTTAAATTAAACATGCAAATTTCCGTTCAGTCAATTCGGATACAATTTGCATTTCGTGCTCCGTGTCTAGAATTTCTATTATCTGAAATGTTTTACGTGATGAACTACATAAAGATTCTAAAGAAGTTTGGTATCTTTTTCAAAGCGAAAAAATGATTTGTTTATTCCTCTAACATGTATATTCACCACCTTTTTCATGTAATCGTTTCCCTTATCTCTGCGCACGTAATCAAAACACGAAATTCAAGTGAAATTCAAGTCTGCCTAAAATGCAAGAAGTTTTCTTTTTAAGTTACAATTTGTATTATTATATACAAGTAAAGATATTCGTTTTTGTTTAGTCTTTTTGTAAAGTTGTTTTTATTGAACGAAATTTAGATGTTGAAGAAGCTTTTTTATTATTCTATTTCAGTATCGTTCATCAGTCAGATAACATATAATAAATGCTGCATATCGATTATTTTAAGAAAACCGAGAAACGCAAAAAATAAAATAATCAACGTTCATTAAATTATTCGTGCAAAGAAGTTTTTATACTGCTAATTTAAAAACCAGAAAAGCAGGTCCTTTTTTACGTTCTAACGGAATTACACTTACTTAAAATTGCATGTACGGTTTTGGATTTTGCAGCAATAAGAACACAAAAACATTGATAATAAGGCGAAAACAGAAGCATTTTACCATCGGCTCTAAAATAACTATCAGTTCCAAAATATAATTACTTTTTAAAATAGAATATAATGTAAAATTATCAAAATATTAATTAAAAACTATTTTAACGGTCTCGATCCTTATGTCATGAAGGAAGACTTTTAGCATAAATGAGAATTGTAAACAGCTAAACTTCTGAAAACGGAATAGCTAATTAGCGAAAAGAAATTCAGTAGAATTCATTATGTGTTCGCAAATTTTACCGTATTTATACATGCTAGGGGATGGGGGATATACCCGTGCATAAAGAGATACCGAATAAAGATTAAAGCCATTCATTTAATTGATATTTATATTTTTTGCATTTTTTATAATAAGCACTAACAATACAGATAAAAATTTTTAATAAATTTGAAATTTTTTAAAAGAGAGTTTTAAATTGGCCTTACGAGAGGAATTACAGCAGCAGAAACCGCCAATGATCACTACTTAAAATTTAAGCCTTTTTTCAAATCTGATGCTTCTAGAATTTAGGTGCATTCTTTGATTCATATATCTTAAATTTGTAATTTATTTGTATTTTATTGTTTTATTTATTAACTAATGAATGTTTTGCTTTCGTTATATCAAATAAGCATTAAACAAACGATGAGCCATTTATGTTAAATTAAGTATAAAGTAATTTGACTTCTGAATTGTTTGCACGCGATAGAAATTTAAAAAAAAATCATGCATATAAATTATTTTGAAAACATTCAAAAATTTAATAAAGTGTGTTACATATCCCAAACAAATTGGGATACAGTTTGTCTTCAAACAAATTTCATTTAAAAATGCATTTTTCCCTTATTTGACGGTGTAAAAAATTGCGATCGTTAGATCTCACTGACAAAATGACGTCAGTTTTTGCCTTTTATAGTACATATTGTTGCAGCGTATATAGGGTTCTTTTGATCTTATGGTTAGACAACTTCAAACTCTTGCTTATAGAAAAGTAGAAAATAATTTATTTACAGAACTTCAGAACAACAGAGTCTTCGAAACTCACAAATATTCCTAGATATTCAAAAATAATTGTTCAAATCTATCGTATAAGTGCAGATATAGGTTCCAGAGACTCTTTATACAACGTCTCAACACTAAATCACATTCAAAATAACGTAAATAAGACTCAAGCAAACTTGCTTAACAAACGCGTTGTTCACTCAATGACTGACTGGTAAATAATAATCACAGCTCGCATCGCTTCTCTTCTTATATAGGTTCGCAGCATGTGCGGGAAATTTCTAGAACCATCTCGAAAAATCCACGGAACAACAAACAATGTATCAGTATACCTAAGGGGGGGGGTTACCATTGAGAGGGAAGGGTTACCATCGCCAACAACCGCCAAGTTTGTCGCCAACTTGGCAATATATCGCCAAATTTGGCGACCAAAATTAGTCGCCAAAAGTGATGCCAACTTGGCGATATCTTTATTATTTCGCCAATCTGCCGTAGACATACACTGAAAATAATGGACAAGTTTGCTTGATAACAGAGACAATGTAACAAAAACTAATATTAGTAAAGAAATGGAGCTTAATAAGATTATTTACATTATTTCACAGTACAAACAGTAACTATTTACAAAATTCGTAACACTACCCCCTCCTCAAAGACTGCACGTCCCGGGCAGTGCAATCCTTGAGTTAGAGGAAAACACTTAAAATAAATAAATAATAATAAGATTTACATAAATAAGAACTAATTACTATTTACATATTTACAAAAAGCGACTTTCATGACCATGGTCTGAAATTCCAGTTTTGAATTTTTAATCACTTTGGCCAAAATAAGGGGCTAGCCGGTTATAATGTACGACCTTGGGTTTGGTGTGTGGCGATTTTCGTATGCGTACGACGACGTCATTCAGCCTGTTGACGACTGTGTAAGGACCGTCCCAGTTTCTTTGTAGTTTTGGCGACAGTCCCTTACGACGTATCGGATTCCACAACCAAACTCTTGATTAGGAATGGCATATGCTTCAGGCCACTTAGTGAAGTAGTCCATGACAACGAGGATGTACTTATTGCCATCAGATGTTCTAGGAAGTGGACCCAGGATGTCTAGTGCAATTCGTTCGAAAGGAGTTCCTACATTATAACGTTACAATCGTCCACGGGTGCGCCTCTTTGGACCTTTACGTGCTATACAGGTGTCACAAGTTCGACACCACTTCTCCACGTCACTGCGAACATTATTCCAGTAGAAACGCTCTCGAACCTTTTGCAGGGTCTTCATTACACCAAAATGACCTCCTGTGGGACTACCATGCAGTTCTTGAAGGACCATAGAAATTCTCGACTTAGGGAGTAGTAGTTGCCATCTACATGTCTTTCCATCGTCAGACTCCCATTTTCGGTACAAGATACCGTTCTTCAAATGTAGGGAATCCCAGACAGCCCAATAACGTTTAGTCGTAGGATGGTAATGGGCCATGTTTTGCCAGCTGGGCTTCCTGTTGGACTCCTCTTTCAGCTCTAGAATTAGCTTAATTTCAGGATCAGCAAGTTGATCTTTACGCAGGCTCTCGTCACTCCACGGATCTTGCGATGATGTAGAGCCAGTTGTAACTTGTCTTACTATAGGACCTTTGACATTAAATTTCTTCTCAACCCGGTCGCAGTATCTACAATTCTCTGAGCAGGGTCTTCTTGAGAGAGCATCTGCATTTCCATGTGAGGAGCCTTTTCGATGTCGTATCTCCATATCGTACTCTTGAAGTTTTTGTATCCTCCTGGCTATCTGGCCTTCAGGGTTCTTAAAATTCAATAGCCAAGTTAGAGAAGCATGATCAGTTCGGATCAGGAACTTTCGACCGTAAAGATAGTGGTGAAAATGGTCTATGGCTTTCACTACAGCAAGAAGCTCTTTCTTGTTACGCAGTAGTTTCGCTCGGCCTTTGACAAGCACTTGCTGAAATAGGCGATAACACGCTCCTGGCCGTCGATTTCCTGGGACAGTACAGCGCCAATGCTTTCGTTGCTTGCATCCGTATCAAGTATAAACTGTTTATCGATTTGAGGATACGACAGAATTGGAGTGGATGTCAAGGCCTCCTTAAGCTTTTCGAAAGCAGCGTCACATTCCTGTGTCCACATGAATTTTTGATTGGCTTCTGTTAATTTATGAAGTGGTCTTGCAATCATGGAGAAGCCTTTGTCAAATTTTCTGTAATAGGTGCATAATCCTAGAAAGCTCCGAAGCTGGTGAACATCTGCTGGACAACTCCAATTTTTCACGGCCGATATCTTCTCCGGATCAGTCCTAACTCCTTCCGCCGAAATGATGTGTCCAAGGTAGGCGACTTCATTGCGAAACAAACTGCACTTCGAAGGGCTTAACTTCAAATTAGCTTCCTTTAACTTTTGTAGCACCCGCCTGAGGTTGTTCAGATGTTCACCAAAAGATTTTCCTATGATTATGATATCGTCTAAATAAACAAGACATGCCTCATATGACAGTCCCCGAAGAACCGTTTCCATAAGGCGTTCAAAAGTTGCAGGTGCGTTACATAGACCAAAAGGCATTACCTTGAACTGCCATAATCCTTGTCCCGTTGTAAAGGCAGTCTGCTCGCGGTCGTCGGGATGGATCTCTACCTGCCAGTAACCACTCTTCAGGTCTAAAGTCGAGAACCAAGTGTTGCCCGCAAGTGTGTCAAGAGTGTCGTCAATCCTTGGCAGAGGGTAACTATCCTTTTTGGTGACGTCATTCAGTCGGCGGTAGTCTACACAAAATCTTGTAGAACCATCCTTCTTTCTTACTAATACAATGGGAGACGCCCATGGACTTGTTGATGGTTCGATGACATCATTTTCTTCCATATCTTTAATTAAATTCTGCACCTCTTCTTGCTTGGCAAAAGGTAATCGTCTAGGGTGCTGTTTAATAAGAGAGTGATCTCCCGTGTCAATTCGGTGTTGTGCCATTTTAGTTCGTCCAAAGTCTTCAGATGTTTGGGAAAATAAACTTTGGAATTCTCTAATTAAATTTTCCGCAGCTTCCATCTGTTTTGGATTTAAGTCTGTAATTTGTAACAAATCCTTGACTAAATTATCTGAAGATTTCTCAGAGTGACTGGAATTTTGACTTATGCACGTCACAGGAGCACATGACGCTATCACCTCTCCCTTCTTGATAGTCCTCGTCTTATCACTGATGTTAGCAATTCTGACTGGAATGGTCTTCTTCGAGAGGTCCACCACAGATGAAGCCACCAATACTCCTGCTTGTTTACTATTGTCCTCGGGATAATCTATATGGCCAAATCGATAATTAGTTTCATTTTTAATTTCAGCTGGAACTAAAAATTCTGTTCTTGGATCTAGATTGATGTCTTCTTTGGCTATTACTGTTTGTTTACATTCAATTTCGTTATTCAATCCAAAAAGACTTATTTCTTCAAATTTTGAGAGCATTTTGTTATTTTTGAAATCAAGCTTGAAGTCAAACTTCTTCAGAAAATCTAGCCCGATTAAGCAAGGATATGTTATGTCAGCCACATATGCCGTATGGTAATATTTCGTTCCTCCAAAGTTGATAGTTAAATTTGCCTTTCCATATATGCCTATCTTGTCGCCCGTCACAGTTTGCAGGGTAACGCATGGTGGAGTCCAGATGAGTTTACATTTCAATTTTCGAGCCAAATCTTCTCTTATTATTGTCACATTGGCTCCTGCATCGACAATCATACGGCACTGAATTCCGTTAATAAAGCCTATCACATATAATTCGTTATCACCGCCGCTCATTTTTGATATCTGGAGGATCTTCAGGTGGGGCTTTTCATTCTCTGGCAACCTCCTCCCCGCGAGATTGCCAAAATTTAGTTTCCCTGCTGACTGTTTGAATTTATCTCACGTTCGTGGATTTTGGGGCAATTTCTTCGGAGATGTCCTGTATCACCACATCCCCAGCACGTGAGATTCTGTCTTATTGAGCTTGTTTTTCCATATTTTAAAGATTCAAGCTCTTGATTTATTTTCCTAATTTCTTTCAAGACGTCGATCTCAGTGTCTGAGCTTTTGTTCACCATTGCCCCTCGGACTGAATGACGATCTTTTCGGCTGGCTTGTGTAGCTGCTTCCAACTTTAAGGCATATAGTAATGCAGCCTTCAAATCTTGCACATCTGCCATTCGTACCGCTCTCTGCACTTCTGGATCTTTTATTCCGTCCACAAAGTACTGCAGTGAGAGCATTTCCCGTACATTTTTTGGGCAGTCGTTGAAAGCTAAATTTGCCAGACGTTCTATTTCAGAGGCAAACTCTTGAAGGGTTTCACTCGATTTTTGATAGCGGCTCTTCATTTGTATTCTCGTATAATCCTTGAAGAATTTTTCGCCGAATCTCATTTCAAGTGCGCAACTTAGAGTCTCAAAATTGAGTTGCGTCATATCGGGCAATGTTTGCAGCACGTCGGCGGCTTCTCCTCTTAAAGATGCTGCCAGTTGAAAAGCTTTCACCTCGTCACTCCATTTGTTCGCTTCGGCTACAATAGTGAATTGGGTCTTGTAGACTTGCCAGGAACTCTTTCCGTCGTATGTCGACAGCTTGATGTGCACGGGAGAAGCAGACAGATTCCTAAATTCTTCATAATTACCACTGGACGCTGAAAGCTTCTTCTCAAGATCTTGTACTTTTTTATTTAGCTTTTCATCTACTTCAACTATTTTCTCTTCAATATTACTAACTTCATTCTGAATTTTCTCTTCTACTTTACTAATTTCATTCTCTATTTTCTCTTCTACCGTATCTATTCTTCTATCTACCGACGAGAACTTTTCTTCTAAAGTTTTCTTCATTTCTTCTTGACTTTTATTAACTTCTTTCTTCAATTCTTCAGTCAACTCTTTTATTCTTTCTTCGTTTTTATTCATTTTTTCCGCCAACTCTTCTTGGCCTTTATTAATCTTTTCAGTCACATCTTCTTGGCATTTGTCAATTTTATTTGTCAACTGTTCCATTCTTTCTTCGTTTTTATTCATTTTTTCCGCCAACTCTTCTTGGCCTTTATTCATCTTTTCCGCCAACTCCTCTTGGCCTTTATTCATCTTTTCCGCCAACTCCTCTTGGCCTTTATTCATCTTTTCCGCCAACTCCTCTTGGCCTTTATCCATTTTATTTGATAATCCATTAATAGCTTTCAACAACTCATTCAGTTGCTTTTCCAGTGCTCTCGTTTGCGCCATAAGATCACAAATTCTGACACCAAATTTTGCAGCGTATATAGGGTTCTTTTGATCTTATGGTTAGACAACTTCAAACTCTTGCTTATAGAAAAGTAGAAAATAATTTATTTACAGAATTTCAGAACAACAGAGTCTTCGAAACTCACAAATATTCCTAGATATTCAAAAATAATTGTTCAAATCTACCGTATAAGTGCAGATATAGGTTCCAGAGACTCTTTATACAACGTCTCAACACTAAATCACATTCAAAATAACGGTAAATAAGACTCAAGCAAACTTGCTTAACAAACGCGTTGTTCACTCAATGACTGACTGGTAAATAATAATCACAGCTCGCATCGCTTCTCTTCTTATATAGGTTCGCAGCATATGCGGGAAATTTCTAGAACCATCTCGAAAAATCCACGGAACAACAAACAATGTATCAGTATACCTAAGGGGGGGTTACCATTGAGAGGGAAGGGTTACCATCGCCAACAATCGCCAAGTTTGTCGCGAACTTGGCGATATATCGCCAAATTTGGCGACCAAAATTAGTCGCCAAAAGTGACGCCAACTTGGCGATATCTTTATTATTTCGCCAATCTGCCGTAGACATACACTGAAAATAATGGACAAGTTTGCTTGATAACAGAGACAATGTAACAAAAACTAATATTAGTAAAGAAATGGAGCTTAATAAGATTATTTACATTATTTCACAGTACAAACACTAACTATTTACAAAATTCGTAACAATATTAATAAAACAGGTTAGCGTTCTGTTCTGTGCTAATAGCTCGTGATTTCAAAATTAAAAACACTATATGGGTTTCACCAATTTTAAAAAGCAACATAATACATCCTTCAATATTTTATAAATAAGTTATTTGTTTGAAAAGCTGAAAATAACTATTTCCGCAACATATTTTCTATTAAAATCAATTATTTAGGGAGAAGATCTACAAAGGTGATGCAGTGTGAGAAAAAAAGAACAGAAAAAATATAATAATTAATCTACTCATGTATGTAATACAGAATTTGTTAAATTTAGCGGCGAAATTACAGTAAAAAGTCTGTAATAAAATAAAATACTTTCGAATATTTGGCGTGAAACGACGAAAACGTTACGCAGTTTGACGAGCAGTACTTTTCTTCGCCAAAAGCAAACTATTTTAATGCAACTGAAACTTGTTTGTTAAATAATCATTTGAATGCGTGTTAATGGTACTTAAAAAATTTAAACTTAAAATGAGAGAGTTTAATAATGTAATACATAAATATATAGCTTGTTTTTGCGGTCATTTAATTTATCACTGAAATATATTTTCATACATAAAATAAATTTCACACTGGATTTTTTAAATACATTTAAGCATGTTCATAATTAAAACCCAAAATGGTTTCCATAGCAACAAAATTGAATCAATAATGCTCAAATTTACTTAATTTTGAGCTTGAAACACTTTTTGGTGAATTGCGTTTTAAATTGTAATTTTTGAGAGTTTAATTTCAATATAAATACATTTAAATATCGATATAACAAAACGCTAGTTAAAAAAATTAAAACTGACAGACTAAAGTTATTTCAATTAAATTTATTTAAACAATTTCAACAGAAAACATTTTTCCCCCTTAAAGTGTATTTGACATAAAAAAGTATTTTTTGAAATTGCATTCCATCGCAAACCTATGAAAAATCGCCAAATTACGAAACTTTCATTATTGTTTTTTTACGGACACTCTATAGAGGTACCGCCGAATTTTTTAAAATAAATTTATACATGCTCATGAGATGAACATTGTGTAATTTTTCCAGATTTTTTGGAATGTGCCCGCATGAAGACCTTCCTTCTAAGGTAGAAGTTACAAGGGAACTTCCTTTGGTGCTGCTCGTACCTAGCATATAGACTTATCTCAATCTTTATACGTAGGATATTGAGAAACACCGAAAATACTGGCGATAAATATATATCAATAAATATAAAAACTTTGTTAAATCACCATAAAAAGAAAAATTAAACAGGACGCGTTTCTTGCTGCAAAATTACCGCGGATCAGATGATGACGAGCGGTAATTTTGCAGCTCGAAACGCGTCCTGTTTAATTTTTCTTTTTATGGTGATTTAACAAAGTTTTTATATTTATTTATACGTAGAAGTTTGTTAGCAGATAAAAATACAAATTGGTCAATTATGTAATATTGAAGAAAGTAGAAAAATTCCTTCAACAACCTACAAATTTCATTTTTAAAAATTACAATATTATATTTACAGATTTGGCGGAGAAAAGGTTGGAGTGTTTTTCATCATGTAGATATTTCCGGTAACCCTCCTTATACGACTGTCATATTACTTGTCTTGTATATTACCTGTCATATTACTTGTCATATTACTTGATTTGGACTTCACTAGATTAGAAATATCCGACAGAATTCCTCATAGTGATTTTTCTTAACTGTGTAAAAATATTAATTTTTTTTTATGATTACGTCTGCCAAAAGACACAACAATTAATACAATATTTCATTTTGAATATTCGAAACTTTATTTCACTCGACTTCAAAGGAAAATCGTTTGTTTACATTGTATTTCTCTTAAAAGGAAATAGTTTTTAATAATTATGAAAGTTAACAGAAATATATTTACGATTTACACACTTATAGTCTGCATAAAATAATCTTATATCTTGTTTTTAGCACTTTCCAACAAAGTTGAAAAGTGCTTATGCATTCGGTTTGTCTGTCCGTCAATCGCGCTCTAACTCCCGTAAATATGCTCAGATTTTCATGCAATTGATAATCTTCTTTAAAATCACAAAGCATGTTTGGTATTGCATGTGAAGTATGTACGACTAAAGGTTCATTTACAGGAACACTCAAAAGAATTCAATTACATTACGGTGTGTGAGGAAAAATCGTTTGCAGAGTATTTTAATGACATTATGCTATTTCAGACGAAACAGACACAAATCATTCCGATAATTTCACTACGATCAAGTTAAAACACATCATTCATAGCATTTTTATTAATTAACAGAAACATACAATATAAATCGGTTACAATACTGTGTTCGCGTAATAATTGCTGGCTAGTCCGTTTTAAAGTTTATGATATTCGCTTTTAAATTTAATTAGATTTTTATATATTACTCTTTATATATAAATTCTATACCTCATATACAGGGCTGCACAAAAGTATTTTCATACCATTCACTTTATCAGCGGAAATTTCGGAAGGGGAATTTTTGACTGAAAAAAATTTTGGAATGCATGTTTTTAATAGATACAAATATCTGTATAATACACTATATTGCCATTGATTATTGGACACTTGCGACTTTAGACATTTTACTAAATATCTAGAAAAATACATGAGGAATCATCTCGAAACTCTTAGAGTATAAATATAATAGTATACGTCATACATCTCCGTGAAGATTTTTTACCGAAACTCCATAGGGGACCGTCAACAAATTAAAAAAGAATGAATATCTTTTGAATAACCCTGTCAAAACTAACGTAGCAAAAGCGCTCAAACTCTAGATTATGATTTAATGCCTTATTGTAATACACTGTGTTCATTTTTATGCAAATAGCATGCATACTCGCAGAGTAATTAAGGTTTTTATAAAAATGGTCCCAAATTTTTCCAAGTTTTTTCCTTATAATTTTTAGAGTTCTTAATATAAAATAATATTTTTTTCAGAAAATATGACAAACAACATTGCACACAGTACCCTGTAGTCAGAATTAAAAAATAATGAAAATTGTATACAAAATGAGTTGGTTTACTAAATAATTTTTTACTGCGCATGCGTCAACGATATCAAAATTTCATTTGCATATTATGTTAGCTGAATGTATAGAGCAACTTTTGTGAAAGTCACAAAATCATAACTTGAAAATTCTGAAAATAATCGTCAATTGAATAAGTTGAAAATCCGTTATTCTCAAAATGAAGCAAAAACAAGAGGGGTTCTATCCATATATTCACTGATTAGTGTCAATATAGAATACACAATACGGGATGTTACGACTACTTTTGGATAAAATCCCTCATTTTTTTTGCTTCATTTTGGAAACAACGGATTTTGTCCTTTTTCTATAGACGATTACTTTCAGAATTTTCAAGCCATAATTTTGAAACTTTTACAAAAGTTGCTCTATACATTTAGCTAACATAATATGCAAATGAAATTTTGATATCTTTGACGCATGCGCAGTAAAAAATTATTTAGTAAACCTACTCATTTTTCATACAATTTTTATTATCTTTTAATTCTGTTTACAGGGTACTGTCTGCAATGTTGTTTGTCATATTTTCTGAAAACAATATTATTTTATATTAAGAACTCTGAAAATTATAAGGGAAAAACTTAGAAAAATTTGGGGCCATTTTTATAAAAACCTTAATTACTCTGCGAGTATGCATTCTATTTGCATAAAAATGAACACAGTGTATTACAATAAGGCATTCAATCATAATCTAGAGTTTGAGCGCTTTTGCTACATTAGTTTTGACAGGGTTATTCAAAAGATATTCATTCTTTTTTAATTTGTTGACGGTCCCCTATGGAGTTTCGGTAAAAAAATCTTCACGGAGATATATGACGTATTCTATTATATTTATACACTATGAGTTTCGAGATGATTCCTCATGTATTTTTCTAGATATTTAGTAAAATGTCTGAAATCGCAAGTGTCCCATAATCAATGGCAATATAGTGTATGCAGGACATCTAAAAAGTTTGGATAATTTTCCGATTATAGACGTGAACATCCAAAATTTGGCTTGGAAATGCGTTATAGATTTTTATATGGTGAAATGAGACGTAATATTTAAATTTTTTAAACGGTGCAGTTTCCTCGTATGATTCTGAATGCGCTGGAAAGTGCTTCATAATCTATACTTGGCGAATGATTTTTTCTTTCTTGTTTTGTTATCAATTGTATTAAACAATTCGCCATCTGATTTAATATACGTACATCTGCTCCAAGTATAAACCAATCAAATAATTTGTAGCGCCATATCTAGCGCCATAACTATCTTTTGCGTAAAATTAACAAGTAAAAGTCCAATATATAACATATATATACATATATATATATATATATATATATATATATATATATATATAATATGATTCTAACAAAAATGAGCCTCAGGTAGTATTTTTCACTCAATTGAAACAGTTCAACGGAATCATGTAATGCAACAACGGAAATCATAACGGAATTATGTAAATAAATCACATAAGGTATTAAAAAAATTATTGTATTTAGTTCAGTAGATCACAAAATTATATAAACATTTTTAACACTTTCCAACATAGTTGAAATGAAGTGGATTTGTGCATCCATCTGTCTGCTTGTCCGAGATCTAACTCCCGTAAACACAATCCGAATTCTATGAAAGTGATAGATGTTACTGGGTACCAATATGGCATGTTTATTTACATTGCCACTCTAAAGAACTCCGTTAAACTACGGTGTATGGGAAAAAATTGTTTTCTGTGTATTTTAATGATATTGCAGTACTTTAAACATATTGAACCTTATATAAATTATTGCAGTGTTGTATAAAAGTATTATTAGTAAGTATTATTAGTAAAGTTCTTATTACAGAATATGGTGTGCATAGAATTTATCGTTCATTCACAGAGAGACAAAAATAAATTGGCTGAAAATGAAAATTAGCAATAGTTGGAATATTAAAGAGTATGAACAGTAATTGCTGGAAGCGCGTTTTCAGTTGTGGTACGGGGTTTCAAATGTAATTATTTTTTAAATATTACTTGGTGTATGTACATTGTGTAACTCATATACTGAATCGAACAAAAGTTCGATTGGCGAAAATTTCCGAGTGGAAATTTTCAACTATAATATGCGTTTAACTGAACTAAATTTTTTCATACGATGTTGTATGCATACATATCTACAAATATATGATCTGTAGATCATATACAAGTCTGCAAAGAAATTGCATGCTTTCCGGTTATTCATGGTTGATGTTTTTTTTTTTTTTTTTTTTTTAAGATTGAATGCTCAATTAATGAATGTTCAAAAAATATTTATGACATTTTTGCTTTGTTGTAATCCAACACTTAATATTTTGTACCAAATTCTATTTTTGAACAGATAAAATTCAACTGTAGTTACAAAAACAACGTTCGAATAAATACATTCAAAAGGCAATTATAGTTCACAAAAATTATAGATAAAATAATCTCTTTCCTTAAAAAAAAAAAGACTGAAAATCAAAATAATTTATTCTTCTGGTTCAATTTACTTTATTCTAAATGAACATGGTGACTTAGAATAAGATACAGGGTGTTTCGCTACCAGACCGACAAACTTTGAGGGGTGAAGTAGACATAAAGACAATCATTATTAAATAGGAAACCCTGGGGCACAAACGTCTTCTGTAGGAGCTAGGGTCCATTAAAGTTTAAAGTCCCAAAATTCAAACGCTGATAAAAATTAGAAAAAAGGGTCGATTTGTTTGCGGTTTTCTCTAAAATCATTCTTCATATCACGATTTTTTATTTCTTTTATTTTAAAGGTTAAGTTTGAAAATTGTCGATAGAGGGCGCTTTAGACTTTAGAGTAACGAACAAATACTTTTTGCCGTTCTTTTGTGCATGGGGTTGAAATTATTCTAAAGTTTAGACTTTAACTTAAATTTTAAGCCCAAATTTGGAAACATGGGGATCGGTTAACTAGCGAAAATTTAACTGTAAATCGAGGGGGAGATTTTAAACGCTCATAAACATTAGACAAACTAGTCGATTTTGTTGCGGTTTGCGTGTAGCTCATTCTTTTGGTAATTATTTTATTAAAAATGACGTACAGCTGTTGTGTCCTCATTTTTTCATAGAGGGCGCTTCCGACAGATCTCCGACATTTCAATGTCATTACTCCTGGGTGTTTTACTACCAGACTACCATACTCCCAAGAAGTATTAGGGATGCAAAAGCGACTCGGAAACATATAGGAATGTAACGTTGAAAATGTCTTTTTTGCGAGTTATGGTTAAAGGAAGCAGAGGAAAAAACAACAGAAACAAGCAGAGAAACAGCAACACGTTAATATGACATAAAACAGTTTATTTAAAGCTTTTACTAGAAAAGATGTTCGAAATTACGACCAGAAGTAATTCGACATGCTTGACAGCGGCGTCGCATGTAATTTCTCACGCTTTGAAAGATTCCTGGAATCTTTGATAGATTTCCGGAAGCTACAGAAATACAAGCTGCTAAGTCTTTAATTGATGGTACGGGATTCTCATACACCTAAACTTTTCATGTGAACCGAATAGAAGAAGCTCATACTTAATAGGTCCGGTGATCTGGTAGGCCAATAAACCGGGCCACCACGACCTATCCACCGCTGTCCATATGTTACGTTGAGGTATCGGTGAACATCATTGGTAAAATGTAGAAGAGCCCGATCGTGCTGGAACAACATAGAGCTGCGCAACAATAGAGAATATTTCACGCGCATTACCGTTCAGCGCCATCTACTGTTGCTGTCAATTTTGCCGGACTTTTTCTGGTCGTAATTTCGAACACTTTTTGCAGTAAAACCTTTAAATAAACTTTGTTCCGTCACTTTAACATGTTGCTGTTTCTCTGCTTGTTTCTGTTGTTTTTTCTCTGCTTTTTTTTAAAATGTAATATGCAAAAAAGCAATTTTCAACGTTACATTCTTGTGTGATTCCGAGTCGTCTTTGCATCCCTTACACTTCTTGGAAGTATGGTGGTCTGGTAGTAAAACACCCAGGAGTAATACCATTGAAATGTCGGACATGTGTCGGAAGCGCCCTCTATCAAAAAATGAGGACATGAAAGCTGTACGTCATTTTTAATAAAATAATTACCAAGGGAATGACCTACATGCAAACCGCAACAAAATCGATTAGTTTGTGCAATTTTTATGAGCGTTTAAAATCTCCCCCTCGGTTCACAGTTAAATTTTCGCTAGTTAATAGATCTCCATGTTTCCGATTTTGGGCTTAAAATGTAAGTTAAAGTCTAAACTTTAGAATAATTTCTAACCCATGCACAAAAGAACGGCAAAAAGTATTTGTTCGTTACTCTAACGTCTAAAGGGCCCTCTATCGACAATTTTTGTACTTAACCTTTAAAATTAAAAAAATAAAAAATCGTGATATAAAGAGTGATTTTAGAGAAAACCGCAAACAAATCGACCCTTTTTTTAAATTTTTATCAGTGTTTGAATTTTTGGACCTTAAACTTTAATGGCCCCTAGCTCCTATAGAAGACGTTTGCGTCCCATGGTTTCCTATTTAATAATGTTTGTCTTTATGTCTACTATCACTCCTCAAAGTTTGTCGGTATGGTAGCGAAACACCCTGTATATTTTTTGTAATTATGTTTCCTCATAGGAATATGATGAGATGTTTTACTGAAACAAATACTATTAATGTACTTGAAAAGAAATAAGACGAAAAGAAAAGAAAAGAATTACCTGAGTAATCTGCTATATGAAGAAATCACTTTTAGATGTGGAACACAAAAATATTGAAAAAGTGAATTCTCTTGAAAACACAATTATTTTTATTTAAACAAATACTTCTTGAAGATATTTCCTCACTTGTAATATAGACATATCATATTTATTAAATATCATTGTGACGAGCCCGGAGCAACTTTAATTCGTGAATGAAAACACTTTGTTACATCCACCCTTTCCATCTGGGCAACGAGAAGGCATTCTTTTAGGAATATGATTAACACTTCAAACACTTTAACGCTTCAAAAAAGAAGTATAGCGTTTTACCTATTGACTTGCTCTTTTTTCATTTGGGTAATAAGAAGAGATATTCTTAGTAATAAATACTTCAAACATGATGAATATCCTTTCATCAAGCAATCATAACAGAGAATATACTGAAGGACTCTCCCAGAAAATATGCCGCCCCTCATTGCTTAAAGAAGAATAGCAGTCGATTTTCAACAACTGAACCACACAGCAAAACAAAACAGAACCTCTACTGCCGTACCAATCTCATTTGCAAGAAGTGAAAAAGAGGTTGCCGTAAAAATAAAATCGCCAACTAGCACGGACAATAGAAGGAAATATAATATTAAAATTAAACTTTTATAGGTATTTTAATATACAATGCCAAAAATTAAGGTAAATAACTAACATATTTTGAATTACGTTTAAAACTGATTTAAATCTCATTGGAGGGGGTGTGCCCTGAAAAAGGAAATGGCATGAGAAATATAATGTTGTAGAATATCCCAGAAGATTATTACCCGGAAATCCAGATAGTGAAACTAACTTCTGTTAATTTAAAATAAACAAAATGTTCGGTAAGAAAGTAAAGCTTACAGAGGAAGTTTTAAAAAGGAGAAGTAATGAAATAATTTAAGAATGAGAATAATAATATTAAATGAATACAGACTAACAAAATACTTTCTTAAAGTAAATTAAATAAAAATATGTCAGTGGCTATATGAAACCGCATCAATGGTAATAATAGAAATTGTTTTATTTATTTCTCAAATTTTTCATTTAGACACCATCTTTCACCTTAGTAAACTGTAATTTTTTTTAATAGTATTCTGAATGTATTGCAAAGTATTTCATAATCTATATCATGCGCATGTTTTTCGTTATTGTTTTATATCAAATCAGCTTTAAATTAATAGTTTTACAGACGTAAAGTCACCACAGGAGAGAGCAAATATCATTCTAGTGTCACCTGTAACATAAAAGAATTGACGGGAAAAAAATGCTTGGCTTAATTAATGGTTGCCGCTTTACATTCGTAAGGAAAGAAAAGAGACAAAAAATGTTTAAAAGATAAAACACCACGTATGTACTTAAATTAAACATGTAAATTTCCATTCACTAGATTCAGGTACAATTTGCATTTCGTGCTGCATGACTGGAATTTTCATTATCTGAAATGTTTTACGTGATGAACTACAGAAGGACTTTAATGAAGTTAGGTATCGTATTGAAGAAAAAACCGATTTGTTTATTCCTCTAACATATATATTCACCACCTTTTTATGTAATTGCTTTCTTTATCAGTGCACGAAATTAAAGTGGAATTGAAATCTCTGCATAATGAGAGGAAGGGATTTTTTTACATGTTCCATTTGTAGCTTTATTTAATTTTAAAAATAATTTATCTTGCTTATTCTTCTAAAAAAATTTATAGTGCAGAATTTGCATGTTGAGGACAGGGCATCCTTTTTCGATATTATTTTTCATTCAGATAACTGAACATTTAAACGACATATTGTGTACTTTAAGAACATTTAAAAATGAAAAGAAGATAATGGTTTCCATATTGTAATATAGGCAAATCAGCTTTAAAGTTTTCCAAGTAACATAAAAAGTTTCCACTGTGTAAAGTTAACAATGCGATTTGAGATTTGCATTATCAATTTGACAATGAATGTGAAAATGTATCCATTTCCAATATATACGATTGTCATATTTTAATCTCTTTGGTCCCTGGGTACCTAATTCGGGACCTCTGTTCTTTTTCTTATGAAATCAAAAAGATCTGATTTTTTTTTACATTTTTACATCACTTCTTAAGATCTGAATGTTTCTTGCATTGGAAGCAAACTTAAAAATGCATGCATCTAAGCTAAATCCTTCATAAAATAAAGGTTTTATTCACCTAAATTTCCAAAATGCATAAAACTGCCTAAAAGACAGTGTGACCAAGACAGTGATAAATTTTTAAGTATTTAAAGAATTTAACTTTTTTTTAAGGATTTGAAGATTATTTACTTGTTTAAAGCTCTTAAATCTGTGATTAAGTTAATATAGATTGGTGATTATTATTTTAAGAGGGATTGTAGTTTTAGATCCATATTTTAACTTAAATTATTGAGAGCCTAAAGGATCAATTTCAAAAAACATATTTTTTCTCTCATTTACTATGTCATTTTGTTCGTAAAGAACCACGGAATATGCATTTTTACTATTATTTTAGCTTCGGAACTGAAAAGGCAAGAAGATTATTCTTTGTGACCCAAAGAATTTTTTAACAAAAAATGGATTTCTGGAAGCTTCAAAGAAACGAATTCAAAATTAAAGGGAATTCTTCTTAGCAGCTTGTAGTTATGAGTAAAATACTATACGCGTTACAATATGTTTTGCAGAAAACAAGTTTTTAAACATTAATTTAACATTAGAGTTTCCGAGTGTTAAATTGCCCCCACCAGTGGCCGAGAGGTTCTGACCTCTCAACTGGATGACGGCAGGTGCTAGATTCGAACCCAATCGCGTCCGTCGGCATAACTGTTCGAAGTTTTCGTGGTTTTCTTCGAACTTTGCGTAAATACGGTTAGGTTCTTTTAGAAAGACTCCCACGAAGAGCACTCCCCCTGGGCCTATATCCCTCGAGTAGATAATCGGCAGACATAAAATAAACTAAACCGATTATTAAATCTGTGTAATTGCTATATCATAATATCAGCTTAAAAGCATCCGTGCTTTTTGGATTTTAGATATTTTGTGAAACATCTATAGAAATACATTTTGAATTTTTTCGTAACTTTCAGAACGTAAAAAACATGTTTGACCGCATACATTTCAGCTAAGGTCTATTGAAAGGCACTAGTTTGGTTAAAAAAATATCTGAAAGGACCCTGGTAAATGAAAGTTATTTCTTCACAGTTATTTTAATTAATTATCGGTTTTCGACTTTGATGTGAACGTTTTCTGTAAATGTGAATATTTAAAAAAAGTAAAGATGTATGTTTGTCCTTGAAAACTGCTCTTTTGCCTTTTAAACGGAAATTTTTAAACATAGAAATATGAAAATAAAGGAATTTTGTCTGGAATTTACGGAAAAAATGTTCCGTTACAAGACGGAAATGGTAATGACGTCTTCATTGCCAGTATAATGACCGTATTTTAACGGAAAGTATTTTTATAGTGCACGTGCACATGCTCAAATTTAACATTTTGAAACAGTCACTTAATGTTTTTACATTTTGCTAAATTATGAAATTTTATAAATATAGTTTATGTCCTTAATACTTTATTCGGATATGTGTGAATTATTTAATTATAATAAAAACAATGGTACTTTGTTTTAGCTATAATTATTCGCCCGAAAACTTTCCATATTTAGAAATTTTCTTAGACGGGTCTAAATAGAATATAACATTGCTTGATCAAAATGATCAAAATTTGTGACAAAGGAAATAAATAAAAAATACAACGCACTACGGGATTTTTAGGTTCGGTATATAAAAAGTGAAAATGGAGCCATTATAAGATCACTCCTATGGTTGTCTGGCTGTCTGTCACAGTAACTTTCTCGTAAACTATAGAACGTGGGTAGTGCAAATTGGGGGAAGTGATAAATACTTTTGACTCCTATATTTACAGATTATTAAACATTCACAAACATATATAGGTAAAATATAGGTGGTGACGTTACTTGAAAAAAAATCTTTTTTTGTATATTCTGTCGAGTATTGTGTGAAAGCTCTAATAACACTGAAAGCAAAAGTATATATTTTTTAATTTTAGGTCTTATATTTTCAGAGATATAGTCGAAAATGTAATGCAAAAATATGTCCACCTCATCTCTTTCCTACTCTACGGAAACTAAAATTAGTAAAATGTTAGACACAGTAGACGTTATTTTAAATCTTGCTGGAAAAGTATACCGATTACCCTAGGTAACACAGTTTTTGAGAAAAGCGTATTTTTCCGTTACACACCAATATCAAGTTTGGTCATTCAGCAAAAGTGTTCAAGAGCGTTGGAGATACCTATCGTAACAGAAGGATAAAACCAAAATTTAAAATGATTTTCGGAAATTATCGTTGGTAATTATCCAAGTTCTTAATCTTTAAAAACACGGACAGTTTGCGCATAAATAATAGAAGCGGCGTACTCTGTGTATCATAATCTTTTAAAGCCTAGAAAATTCAGATTGCGATATCTTTTACTTGTATATTTATGTAATACAATGCCCAGTAGCAGTATAAAAGTGAAAATATGTTCCAGATAAGCCTACAGGCCGAGGTAGATTTCTAAATTAAAAATTCTCCTCCCTCCTCCTAAATAAATAGATTGAAAATATTCATCTTGACAGTATTTTTTTAAATATATTCGCTATTTATCGAAAAATCAACTTATACGGCGCATTATATACTTTCTGAATAAGAGAATCTGCCAATTGACAGCGTTTGAAATCAAAAATAAATTTAAATATGAGTTGAAAAATAAGCAGTTTAGAATAATTATTTTCTCACTACGATCCTATTTTTCGTTTCCAGCATTAGCACTTCGGGAAATCAGTTATAAAGGCCCACTTTCACAGCATTTTAAAAAATATACTCTGTCTTTAACAAAAAGTGAACGATACGGCATATTATATAGTTTCTAAATGAGAGAGCCTGCTGGTCGGATGCGTTTGAGATATAAAATTTATTTAAAAAGGAATCGGAAAATAAGCAGATTGGAACAATTATTTTCTCAGTTATTTTATCTTTCCAGCACTATCATTTCAAGAAATTTGGTTCAGAAAGCCCACTTTAACAGTATTTTTGGAAATATATTTTGTCTTTATTGAAAAATAGACATATACCGCACATTATATACTTTCTAAATAAGAGAACCTGTCAATTGGATGCGTTTGAGATCAAAAATGAATTTTGTCAGAAATTAAGCAATTTTTGATTTCAGAACATGTTTAATATGATAATTTTTCCTTCAATAGCTATGTATTTTTAAATTGTTTTTACTGTAAGAATTAGTCTCATTAAAAACCTGTTAATATAAAAGGTGTATCTAATATTAAGAAGATTTATGATAAATTCATGCGGATTTGATATTTTGTGAATTGACGACCTTCTGGAATTTTTATTTCTTCACCCCCCCCCCCCTTTTGTTTTGTTTTTAATTTTGATTTATTTATTTTTCATTGTAAAAGTTGATCCTGCGAAAAACATGTTGGTATAAAAATGCTAGATAATATTAATAAAATTTATAATGAATTTATTTGGATTTCAAGTTATGAAATTTTTCATCTTTAAATCCCTATTCTTTTCACCCGTGAGCCTATTTTTAATTTTATCAAAAATCTGTCAAGCATAAATTTTCGGTGTTTTTTTTATTTTTATAAAAGTACTAATTATTTTAAACTGGTTCGATATGTATTATAATTGAGAAGTTGTGGCTTTCTTTCCGTTTTCACAAACCTCCTCTTTTTTCATATTTTGCCCATTGACGAACTTGAGTGAGATTTTCTGCCCTTGATTTTATGTATCGGTTTGGAAGAGATTTCAGCAGAACTATAGAAGTTATCATGATCTTAAAAAAGTGAGATAGATAGATAGATAGATAAATAACGTTTTTGACTAGGGGATGTTTTGTTTTTAGTGGTTATGATCGGCATGGATCTGCAAAAGTTTCAGAAAATCCAACATAGGAGAAAATGCAGTAGGTATTATTTCTTACGAAATGTACTAATAAACGTCAAATGGTTAGAAAAAGACTAATTTAATTAGAATTAATCGCATAAATATTAAAGGATTCACGACTAGTTTTTATTGGGATCTCTCAGCGTGCCTTCGTGTCTTTAAAAGTTAATAAAATAACCTATCTGGAAAAATGCGTCACGAATCAAACTGACGAAAACCTAAAACTACAACAACACACAGTTTTCAAAAAAGAAAGGGCCAAACTCAAAAAACTGATAAATAAAACCAAATCAAAAACATGGAAAGGATTATTGCAGTAAAACAACGGACACCTACGGAACGCACTACAAACACGCGAGCAACAAAACCACGAGACCAATGAAACTCGTTGACTTACTAAAACAAGATGGCACGACAACCATAAAACAAACATTAACACATTTCCTAGACAAGGCAGACAAAAATCCATTGGAATACGCAAAAGCACCAGTAATAACTAGAGCGGAACTCAATAGAATAATAAGAAACATCAAACAAAACAAGGCGCCAGGGTACGACTACATAGACTATAACCTAATTAAAAGAATACACACTGCAGCTCCACAACTTCTACTAACTCTGTTTAACACGTGTTAAAAACTAGAATACTTTCCCAAATCATTTAAGTTTGGCATAGTCGTACTCTTCGAGAAACCAGGCAAAGACTCAACAAACCCAAAAAATTATCGATCAATCTGCCTACTACCAGCGTTAGGGAAAATTCTAGAGCGAATAATCCATGGGAAAATTAACTACCACCTATACAAAGAAAAATATTGGAGTAACAAACAATACGGGTTCAAACAGGCGACCTCAACAGAACATGCACTAGAAAACCTATTAAAAACAGTTAAAGAAGACGGCAATAACAATTATCAAACACTCCTAATAGCCATGGACATCAAAGGGGCCTTTGACAACATAAGATGGCCAATTCTAATAAATAATTTAAAACAGTCTCCCTGCCCGGATTACTTAGTGAACTGGGTAGTGAGTTTCCTCCAACAAAGATTTGCTTCATTAGAAGAAAACCGTATCAATGTAACAAGACAAACTTATGGCGGTTGCCCCCAAGGCAGTTGTCTTGGCCCGCTTCTGTGGCTACTAATCGCGGAAACAGCTCTCAAAAAACGCTGGGGGAAAAATGTAAGAATACAAGCTTTTGCAGAGGATTTCATAATAATTCTCAGGGGTAGGTCAAAAGACAAACTAAAAAGACTAGCAAACAGAATATTAAGGGGACAGTGGACCTCCATTTGGGCAAAATCATCTATAGCAAAATCGTCAGAAAAAAGGTCTATTTCTGGGGTATAATAGTACCTAAACAGTTTTTTCTAATTAAAATATCATTTATGAAGGTTTTAAGAAGTAAATAAAAAAAGATAAATGTATTTATATACTTTAAATCTGTTTTTCTCAAAACTAATTTTTCAGCGTTTTTAGATTTTTGAATTGCTCCTTGCGTCTTAATTTTTGATCAATATTTATAAAATTGATAAGGAAGTATCCTGATATTATTTAAAAAGAAATTGTGTAAGCTTTTTAAAATTCGTCTTCATTAAGATAATCAAATTTTATCTTTTACTTATTAAAAGGCAAAATTCGGATGAAAATCGATAAGGAATTTAAAAAAAAAAATCTGTAAAATATTAAATTTTCAACAGATTTAAAAAATCTTACACAAATTTGTTTATAATATAGTTTTAAGTGAAAAAAATGCAAAAGCAAGAAAATATTTCAAAAATTAAGACACGAGGAGCACTTTAAAATTTCGTTTAACAATTTAAATTTTGGAAAAAAATTACAAATTTTAATAAGGTTGGAAATTTTTTGAAGGTATTCTATATGCTGTTGGTGAAATGTATATATGCACAAAATTTCACATTGCTATGATAAAAATGAATAAAATAAATTTTTAACGTCCACCGTCCCCTTAAAAGAATTCAACGACCGGATAGAGGAAAACAACCTAATACTAAACAAAGAAAAAACTGAATTACTATACCTAAACAGGGGCCATTCTTGGAACCTTCCAACAGCAGACCCAAACATCATAGAGGGAATAGAGTTAAATGGTCAGGAACTACATGTCAAAGGACAAATTAAATACCTAGGGGTCATATTCCATAAAAACCTAAACTGGGAACCACACTGTCAAACACAAGCTGAGAAGGTTAGAAACAACTTCAAAAACCTAGCATACATGACAGCTAAAGGATGGGGTCTTACACCTAACATAATGAAAATTTGGTACAACACAGTAGTTGAGAAGTCGCTAACCTACGCGGCCCCGATTTGGGGGCACAGCCTTACGGAAAGATGTAAAGAAATCCTCTCGAGCTGCCAAAGAAACTTCGCACTGGCCATAGTCAGGACCTATAGAACGGCTCCAACCTCGGCCCTATTGGTACTTGCTGGCCTGATTCCAATTCACCTTAAAGTAAACTATGAAGCGGCAGACGGCACAGTCTCAAGATTAAGGAAGAATGCAACAATACACAACAAAATCATCTTTCACAGAGAATACACTCAGAAAGTAAACATATGGCAAAACCACCAGGCAGAAACAATTGAACCACGTATAGGCCACAACCCAAAAGATACATGCATTTATACAGACGGCTCAAAATTGGAATCAGGTGCTACAGGTTCGGCTTTTGTAGCTTTCAAAAATAATAAAAAAATAAAGACTTGGTCAGTGCCTCTAAGAAGTTGTAACAGCGTCTTCCAAGCCAAACTACTGGCTATACATAAAGCAGCGGAATGGGGCAATTCATTGTGTGAGCCATACAGCATTAGGTCGGACTGCCAATCAGCAATATATTCATTATGCAAACCATTCAACACCAGTGACACAGTCAACAAAATACACAACCTAATCAAAGATTCAAGAAACAATTTTAAAATCAGCTGGGTCAAGGCGCATGTCGGCATCCAAGGAAACGAAGAGGCCTATGTGTTAGCCAAACACGCAGCACTAAACCAGAACAATGAACGTGCATACTACCTGGAAAAACCTAATTCAAAACTAAAAAGAACACTAAAAGACTTAACAACTGAACAGTGGCAGTTCGAATGGGACTATGGGGACACAGGCAGGGAAACTAACCAGTACTTTCCAAAAATAGACGAAAATATATTAGTTAGCGACTACCTACTCTCACAACTTTACACAGCTCATGGAGCATTCCCAGAATACCTCCACAGATTCAAGAAGGCGCACACACCGGACTGTGATTGCGGTTCAGAGGGTGGCCTGCTACACTGCCCACTCACACAAGCAGATTACGTAGCAAACATAACAACAGAAAACGAAAAATTATGGCATAAACAATTAGCAAAAAACAAACACGTAAAGAGAAAGGCAAAAATCATAATCAGGTGGCTCCAAGACAACTGAGACAACATCACGTCACTCATACATCAGAACAAATGACCACACATACAAAAAAAATCCTCGCAATCCTTTACTACAGCCACTAATCCTTCATGTACCCGCGCGCATTTTTGTGTTATATGTTATTATATGTAAAAAAAAATTTTTTTAATTAAAAAACTTATAAAACAGCCTAGGATTCCTATCGCCACATAAAAAATTATAAAATAGTGCATTTTGTCTTATGTCCCAGCAGTGTGCGGTAGTCGTGCGATATCAGCAGTATCCAAGGCCCGAAACAGGTGCCCCGCAGGAACTTCCTGCATGCACGTCGCAAGACATCACGGATCTGCAAGTCGCACACCATGACATAGTAAAAAGCTTCACCCGCCTCCGGCACTGCTTCTCCGTCCTATATGTTAATAAAGGAAAAATGGCCTAGGTCTAAAACCCTACGGTCAACAATAAAAAATCATAAAATGTTAAAATAATGATTCTTATGATCACAGCAGTAAGCGGTAGTCGTGCAGTAACAGCAGTATCCACGGCCCGAAACACGTGCCCCGCAATAATACTATTGCAAGCACGTCGAAAGACATCTCGGATCTGCAAGCTGCACATTGCGACAAATCAAAAAGCTTCATCCGCCCCCGCCTAACTGCTTGTCCGTCCAGATCTAAAAAACATAAGATATACAGGATGTTTCTAAATTCATGGTACAAACTTTAATGGGTGATAGTATACATCAAGACAAAAAATATTAAATGGGAAACTAAGGGTCCCAAACGTCTTCCGAAGACGATAGGCGCCATTAAAATTTAGGGCTCAAAAATTCAAATGATTATAAAAAACAGAAAAATTGGTCGATTCGTTTACGGTTTTCACTAAAACTATTCTTTATGTCAGTATTGCCTTGAAAATAAATTATAAAGATAAATTTCAAAAAATGCTGATAGAGGGCGCTTCAGACTTTGGAGTAACGAACAACTATTTTTTACCGTTATTTTTTGCATTTCATTAATTTTTTTAGAAGCTTAGACATAAACGTAAATTTTGAGCTCAAAATCTAAATCGTTCGGAGTGGTTAAACAGCGCAAACTGAACTGTGGGGGGAGGTTGAAATTCCAAATGGTTATTAAAAACGAAAAAATTGATCAATTGATTTGCGATTTTCACTAAAATTATTCTTTATGTCAGTATTATCTTGAAAATAAATTATAAAGATAAAATTCAAAAACTGCCGATAGAGGGCGCTTTAGACTTTGGAGTAACGTACAACTATTTTTTACCGTTATTTTTTGCATCTCATGCATTTTTTTAGAAGCATAGACATAAACTTAAATTTTGAGATTAAAATCTGAATCGTTGGGAGTGGTTAAGTAGCGCAAACTGAACTGTGTTCAATGGGGGTGGGGAGGTTCAAATTTCAAATGATTATAAAAAACGGAAAAATTGGTCGATTCGTTTGCCGTTTTCGCTAAAACTATTCTTTATGTCAATATTTCCTTCAAAATAAATTTTAAAGATTAATTTCAAAAAATACCGTTAGAGGGCGCCTTAAACTTTAGAGTAACCAACAACTATTTTTAACCGTTATTTTTTTTATCTAATTAAATGCTTGTAAATGTTCAAAGTTAAATTTTGAGCTCAAAATCTGCATCGTTGTGAGTAATTAAGTAGCGGAAAATTGAAATGTGTTCGAGGGGTAGGGAGGGTAACATTTCAACTCCTGAACACATTTCAGTTTGCGCTTCTTAACCTCTCCCATCGATTTAGAATTTGAGCTCAAAATTTAAATCTAAGCATTTGCAAGCATTTAATTAGATACAAAAAATAACGGTTAAAAGTAGCTGTTGGTTACTCTAAATTTTAAGGCGCACTCTAACGGTATTTTTTTAAATTAATCTTTAAAATTTATTTTCAAGGAAATATTGACATAAAGAATAGTTTTAGCGAAAACGGCAAACGAATCGACCAATTTTTCTGTTTTTTAAAATCATTTGAAATTTGAACCTTCCCACCCCCATTGAACACAGTTCAGTTTGCGCTACTTAACCACTCCCAACGATTCAGATTTTCATCTCAAAATTTAAGCTTATGTCTAAGCTTCTAAAAAAAATTATGAGATGCAAAAAATAACAGTAAAAAAATAGTTGTACGTTACTCCAAAGTCTAAAGCGCCCTCTATCGGCATTTTTTGAATTTTATCTTTATAATTTATTTTCACAATAATACTGACATAAAGAATACTTTTGGTGAAAATTACAAATCAATTGACCAGTTTTTCCGTTTTTTATAATCATTTGAAATTTGAACCTCTCCCTACAGTTCAGTTTGCGCTACTTAACCACTCCCAGAGATTTAGATTTTGAGCTCAAAATTCAAGTTTATGTCTAAGCTTCTAAAAAAATTAATGAGATGCAAAAAATAACGGTAAAAAATAGTTGTTCGTTACTCCAAAGTCTAAAGCACCCTCTATCGACAATTTTTGAAATTTATCTTTATGATTTATTTTCAAGACAATACTGACATAAAGAATAATTTTAGTGAAAACCGCAAACGAATCGACCAATTTTTCTGTTTTTTATAATCATTTGAATTTTTTGAACCTAAACTTTAATGGCGCCTATCTCCTTCGGAAGACGTTTGGGACCTTTAGTTTCCTATTTAATATTGTTTGTCTTGATGTGTACTATCACCCCTTAAAGTTTGTACCATGAATTTAGAAACACCCTGTATATTTAAAAAAATCAAAAGGGAATTCACGGGGAGTGCTTGGGTTAAGTGAACTATCTGATTAATTTTAAACAATAGCAATGTTACTAACCCATTTACCTTGCAGGATTACCTCCCCTAGGACTTGGCTCCCGAAAATTTCAAATCGACCTAATCGACGCAGGGACTCAAGGGACCCTGTGCGGTCCGAAGAGATTCGGGAGCACTAAACAAGTCCACTGCACCAGAACCGTACAGGTTGACCTCATAGACGCAGAGACTCAAGAGACTCTGACCAGTCCGACGCCGTTCTGGAACCCCCCTAGTGGGCTAATGCCTCTCAGGCTTTCAAGTTGACCTCATTGACATAGGGACCCACGGGACCCTGTGCGGTCCGAAGAGCAATGGGAAGCAACGTAGTAGGCCACTTACCCCGAACCTCACACGTTGACCTCATCGACGCAGAGACTCAAGGAACTCTGTGCGGTCCGAAATGTGTTCGGTTTTTTTCCTTGTTTTTTTCTAGTGACAGTACGCCTCTTTATTAGGTGCATTTGGACTCTGTCCGCACGAGCTGCCGGACCCGCTCAAAGGGGACAGCCCATGGAGCACCTTTTTTTGGGGGGGGGGGGTACGGTAGAAAGGAGGGATCTCGTCACCTCCAGCAGCGATTCGACTACCTTGCATTTCGGCCCAAAAATTCTCCCTTTTCTGGCACTACTTAGCATTTCGGCCTTTTTAGTTTTGGTTATTTATTTTTCTAAATCTCCCTCAAAATTGTCCCCCCTGTTGTCTGCTAAGGACATGCCACCATTTCGGCTCAAAAAAATTAGCTCCAGGCCCATTTTACATGGCACGGCGAGTGGGAGTGATGTGCGGCGCCAAACTCGGTACATTCACAAAGGCAATAAACTACTCAGTCCAGCAACCGTTAGCCACAATCAGCCGACCTCGGCATTTGTCTGAGTAGATCGTCCCCACTTTGCCGGCTAAAATTCCATCATGTACGCTAATGGCGCCTGGTGCATGTAAAATCCGTCGTGGGTGCAAAATATTCCAAGTTACCTGTGAATTATACCTCTGGAGGTGCCTTGCCAGGTGAAGGTCTCGTCATCTGATCAAGGCTCTAAATTACGAGACCATCTTGCGAAGCCATTTGCAGTTCAAACAACAGGATGTACCATTGATTAACAAGCGAAACAAAGTATGCTCAACGACAAGCAAATACTGCAGAAATGATGGCATGCGAAGCAAAGTTTATTGCCACTACGTGGCAATTAGGCGGTCTTCCGCCCCTATACCAGGTATCTAACCCGTTAAGCTGAGAAAACTCGGCAGGTAGGGGCCTGGTCATCGGTTAGAAAGGAAGAAAGTTTAAACTTTGAACAAGGAATTTATTTTTGCTACTTTGCAGAAAAAAAGATTATTATTATACTTAATTTAGTTTTATGAAATGTCAATTGAAGTTTAAATAGGTAATACTTTTATTGTCAGGACCGCTTTTAATTCATCTTAAACAAATTATGGTAATATTAAAAAAATAGTTACACAGAATAGCAATATTTGATATTATTTAAGCTTCTACAAGTATACCCAGATTACGTTGTATAGTTTTATGCGAATTCGTATTATTTTTTAGCAACTGTTTCCTTTATTAATTCAGTTAATAATTCATCTATATTTTGTGCAGAACCGAGTGAGTGAGAGTAATATTCACACTGAATCGTTTATTTTATTATTCATATGAACTTTGTGTGTTTAAATGACAACTAAGGAAAAAATGCAATTATTTTTTTTTAAATAATGTTTTCGGTATTAGAAAAAAAGTTAGAAAACAATTTTGTATTTAGAACCATATACTTTTGTAAAATATAGCATTAATATTTATCTATCATTTAAGGAAGTAAAAAAAAAAAATCAGTTAAATAATAACCCCCTCTAAAATTATATAAGGTGTTCTGGTGTAATAACGCCAGGTTGGGTAATAACGCTAAGTGCTTATATTACGCATAATTATGAAATAATTCGGTAAATGGCACCTGTGGGCTCTGCTCAGAAGGGCTCTGAGTTACATAAAACACAAACAACAGCATAAAGTTAATTTGTTCCATTTGTAGGCCTTATCGCTTTTAGAAGCAACTAAAATTAACTCGATCTAAAACTTGTGAGGAAAGTTCTGTGATGTGAAGACGATGTATTTGTAAGGAAATACTTTGTTTACTGCATAAAATTTTAGTGCATTTATTGTACTTTCAAAATGTTGTAGAAGATTTTGAATATGTTCGCGAGATAGTTTGTAGTTTAAAATGTACTGTGCGACACGTACACCGGGGTAATAACGCCATTCCTTGGCGTTCCATGTATGCACTCTATTACAGAGACTGAATACATGGAAACATAAATACTGATTTAGCTAAACGCAAATAAAAGCATGCAATGTTTCTAGTAATTCTATATAAGCGGTCCTTTTTAAGCAAAAATATGCTTAGAGTCTGATATTCCTCTGCCTCCCTCCCCCCCCCCTCCTTCTTTTTCTTACACTTTCACAAAAAACAATTAACATTTTCTATCGTTTAGAGTGCAATTTGCCAATTTCTAGGGCGGGCGTTAGATTTTGTATTTTCAAAATTGGGCAATCTACATAGGATTATTCCATCTTATTTTATATTATTATTTGCATGACGTTATTACCTACATAGGTGGGTAATAACGCCAAATAGCATTGGTCAAGAAATCATGCCAATACATTTTATGATTACATATCTGTAAAATTATTTTTTATACATAGATAGTCAATGAGTTGCTGTATCAAATCCCACATTTGTTTGAAAAATACAATCTAAAACTAAGCCGTGAAAATTGGTAGAACCTTAACGTGGCGTTATTACCCCAGAATACCTTATATATATATATATATATCAAAGGGCAGTATAATTGACGATATTTATAGTTGCTACATTTTAACACATTAAATATATTTATTTTTTATTCTTAAACTGTTAACATGCTTTTAAAATACCGTTAAATTTTACCTTAAATTTTATATTAATAAGTTATACTGAAAATGTATGTATGTTTCGTAAATAAAAGTTATCCATTGTTCAGCGCATCTAGAATTTCTACAACTTTCAATTCTTTAATGCAACAACATACGTTTAACGCCGTTTATAATACCAGCATAAAATGTAGTTTGAATATGATGCTAATTAAAAACAGTTTATCAAAATTGCATTAAATGACCCATCATTATGCTTTGAAAGTTAAATCATGCAAAGTCGCATAATTAATGAATGTATCTTCTAAGTAATTATCCGTAAAATGGTGTGATAGAAGTATGTCCTCTTCATTTAACGATTTCTTTTACTTGCGTTTTCTTACATATACACATACATACATATATGTATAACATATAATACATAATATGTTTATATGTATATATACAGATTTTCCTATATCATTTTTGTCCAAAAACTAATTTTAAAACCGTTATCTTTAGAGATAAACTTATATTTTGAGATTAAAATGTTACTTTTCTAAAATTATCTAAAGTTACAAAATTTAATATTTTATACACTCAGGGTGTCATATATTTTATAAATGGAAAGATGTTCCCCATACTTAAACTAGTGAAACATTTTCGGATTTTAAATTTAAGGGGAAAGATTAGATGATTCCAGCTATCATTTTATTATGAAATATTTAAAATAGTTATTATATAAATTTTACATACATTATTTAAAAGTTTCAAACCATATCCCTCACCAGGCGGATTCACGTAATTACTAAAATTTCATTCTTAAACATTAAGCCATTTTGAATCATCACTTAATTTCAATTTTATTATTATATTTATTATTATTATTTATTTATTTAAGTATATATTTATTCATTTATTAAACATTTACAATTTAATCGAACTTATGAATCCAAAAAAAATATTGATGTTCTGGCTGGTCTCTGTCCGATAGTTGGCTGTGGTCACTTTGTTATATCTGGCACCTCAACCCCAGCATTCTTTTCTTTCTTAGGAAAGATGAAAAAATTACCAGGTTTTTTGCTTATAAATGGTTTATAAACAGAAAATAAAGGATAATTATATTAAAAATTCTGTTTATAATATAATTATGATTTGCAGTTCTGCAGCTTGTTTCTCATACTTGACATTTCTCATGCCGAAAACACTTTTTTCTCAGGAGAATCGATATAAATTCGAGGTTTTCAATGCTGCCGTTCTTTTCTTTTAGTTAGTTCTACTAGCACTAGATATTGGGTAAATTCAAACGTTTACTGTATGCAAAAATACTATAAAATGTTCTAATATAAAAAATTAGAGCTATTACACGAAAAAAACTAATGTTAGAAATTTTTGGCGAAAAATGGTTGACTTAAGGAGTGCATGGTAAAAAAAAAATAATAATAATAAAATTAATGAAAAAATGAACTACAAAAGGATTTAGGTTTTCTGTAGCTAACATGGTCCATTTTGATACATATCAATGTGCCCCAACACAGACTGTATCAATGTGCCCCGTGCAGCCATTTTGAATAAAATGAGTCTCAAATCCAACACTTCATAATTTATCTGACAATAAAAAAAGGAACTGATAAAGAGTAGCTTTACTTGCTAGGGAGAGTATTCTTTTCGGTTGAAAATACTGAAACTGTTGTATAATACCATTTTAATTGTACAACTCAAATTTACATTTGACATACCAAAAAAAAAAAAATCACCCGTTCCATTTCATTAAACTACTGAATCATGCCAAGACATTCTGTATGTAGTTGTGTACACTAGCATCACCTTTTGGAGCTGTTGTGAAACTAACTGTAATGATTCTGTGAGCAGTAGGGGGGGGGTATCAATGTGCCCCAGTTCCACCTATTTATTCTATTTCATTTTTTTAAATAAGTTGAAAAGATATTATATTAATATATGCATTGCTCTACCCACAGGGTTCTCGCTGTCGCTCGCCATTGCGCCAAATTACGACTAAATTCTTCATTTGGCGAGTAAACAAGCGATTAGATTCGCAAATTGCTAGTGCTAAATTTTTGCTCTTTCTTTCTTTTCTTTTTCGTTCTTCATAAAAATGAATAGATACATATTTTTCATAAATACACATTTTTAATATATTTGTAACAGGCAGTTGAAATTAGATTAATAACAATCGTTGTTACAGCTATAAAAACTTGGATTATTTTAGAACATATTGAAAAAAAGGGGTACATTAAAAAGTTAAAGATTTTTTTTTTTTGGGGGGGGGGGGAAGCTACACGGTGAATCTATTTTGCGAATACTTTTTTCATTTGGCGAATGTTTTTTATTTTTAATTAGTCAAATTACTAACATTGGTCAAATGCCAGCGAGAACACTGTCTACCCAACATTATAAATTCCCGATTTTTGAAGAACAGGAATAGCAGATTTAGTATAGTTTCAGTGGAAACTTTTATGCTCTTTTATGTTTCAAATTAGCTAAAATTTTAATACATTTCAATTTTAACGTTATTTTTAAATCTGTTAATCATTAAATTCTCATTCTCTACAGCTTTTTTAAATCTTAAAACATAGCTTGCCAAGCTAAATAGTCCTCAAATTCAATCTTCTGGCCTGTTTGAAAGTAACCTATATGTTTTAAAATGATAAAGTGCAGTTTTCAAAATAATCAGAATGCAGAATAATAGTGCCTGGGAGGAATTTTCTTCGAACCTTGAATATCCTTGCGTAAAAACGTTCTTTTAGAAAGATCCCGTCGGAGGACAAATCGCCCCCCCCCCCATTAGGGCTTATATCCCTCGTGTATATAATCAGTCAAATAAAAATGCAAGGTTCGCATACTCCTTATATTTTTTAAGGGCTCTGGCACCAATATTAAAAATAAGAAAAATTACATTTAATATTTAAAACCACAGTTTTTGCAATCTAAAACTTCATTCATAGATTTTACACTATTTTCCTGATGCGAAATAATTTGAAAATATTCTTAAAATTTAGTGGTAGATCTATGCGAACCCTGAAATGACAAACAATTTAAAGCAAGATTTAAATAAAATTTTCGAATTGTTGAATATTTTTTTATTCAGCTTTCAGGAAAATGTGGAAAGCTAAAATGGAATACTGTTGGCGAACTAATGTTCACGAAAAATACGCTTGTAATATGAATCTGACATTCTATTTCATACTAAATGAATTCAGATAAATATATTGTTAATTTTATAGATAACGTGAATATATATATATATATATATATATATATATATATATATATATATATATTACAAATTTAAAATTTTTTCACCAAAACTAACTTTTATACTATCTTAATTTTCCGTACTTACTTCAAATTATTAAATTAAAATCTTGTTTCTAGATCTAATCTGTTAATCTGTATGCAGACGATATAAATTCTTAATTTGCCATAAAAAACATTATTCCAGTATGCGTAAATTTAAAAAAAGATGGCTCTAAATTAAAAATATTCTTAATTAAAACTTTATTTCTTAATATTCCAAATAAAACTGATTTCTTCTATGTTTCTATCAACCCTTCTTGAGAAAGTCTTATTAAATTTATTCCAAAACCATACCTTTCAAAAAATAGCATTATTTTATTTTATTTATTATTTATTTTTCCTCCGTCAACCTTCGATAGTGTGCATATTAATAAATTCATTTCTTTTCTTTTTCTCTTAAAATTAATCATTTATAAAAGTTGTCTGCCTAAAAAATCCCGATTCAATTATAAATTGGTTAAATAATATTTTTTTTAAATAAATTTATCGTTTGTGGAAAATAATCTCGTAGCTGGACAAGAATTCTGTTTACATAAAAGAATGATGGTTTGAGGTTACGGAATGTTCCAGAACTTTCTTTTTAGTTTAAAAAGGTGGAAGTCTCGAGATGAAAAAGAATATTCTTGGGTTGCTTCTTGGATGAGGACGGCTCGCTGAAATAATGATGGAATTTTTGCAAAAGGCGCTTTTCCCTTCCTCATTATTACGAATTTAATAAATGAATTTACAGCAGCCCATGACTAATTATTGGATCTTCTACATTTATTTATTTATTTTGTTTTTTCCCTCGCTTGCCATGACTGTGTGTGTGTGTGTTTTTTTTTTAACCAATGGAAATAATTCGAGTTCTCCTTAAATCGTCACAACTAATCGAAAAGTCCGACAGGATAATTTATCTGTGCTGCCTTTTTCGAATATTTAAAGAAAATTTTCGGCTTGCTAATGAAATCGGCTGTGGAACGAAATGATGATAGCTTTGTGAATCGCCGAAAATCGACTTCTCGTGAATTCCTGAAGCTTGATATTTTGGTCATAATGATAAATTTTTGAGACCTGGTGATTTCGAATTGGATTTAATAAGGAATAGAAGCTCCACGATGACTGACATTCATCTTGTTGCGCCCAAATATGCGATCATTGACTTTAAGTATTACTGGTGGTAATGACAAGAAAAAAAAAAGTTTAGAGACAACTGAACGCCGATTGCTACTTACTTTCATAATTTTCGTTATTATTGTCTCCCCTAGGATCATCTTGAGAAATTCTTCTTAAGAGGGAGTTATTTCAAATTAATTGAATATTATTTGTATCCTTTTTAAGCATTTGTGTAGATTGTTTATTCTCTATTTGTGAGGTTTATTTATTTATTGTTTTGTTTTTCTTTGAGTCTTATTTAAATTAATTATTCTCTGTTTGTCAGGTTTATTTATTTGATTATTTATCTGTGAATCTTACTTACTTACCTATTTATGAGTATTTTTATTATCATTATTATGTGTTGAAGATTGAAATATTTTTATTCTTAAGGATTTAATTGAGGAGTATGATGTTCTTAAGATATTTACTGTTACTTATTAAGACTATTATGATATTTTTATGCATGATTAAAGGCAAGTTTGTAATAATAAGGAATTATATAGAAAACCAAGAAGCTCAAGTTATTTTTTAAAAAGTACATTTTCTAATTTATTGATATTTGTTTGTTATCAAGAACTATTCTCAGAATGCAGTATTTTTATGATGATGTTCCTATTACTAGACATTTGAGATAGAAAACTAAGTTAACATTTATGTTTTTCCTTTTATTTGTTAGAATTTCTGGTTACAGTGAGCTTTGGTTCCCGGATTCTTATAATTTATTTAAATTCAGTAAGAAAGATGGAACTGTGCAAGGCTGTTGCTAGAATTTTGACTGATAAATATGATTAATTTTTTTAGTAAATTTTGTGATTTTCAGTAAGGAATTACCTATAATTAAAATTTTTGAATCTGTTTATGATATATAAAATAATCTCTATAAATAAAAGGAATTCCGAGGATAATTAATTGAGGCACAGGGGAAAGCAAATCTTGGCAATGCGCCAACTCGGTCCAGAGGAAGCAAATCTTGGCAATGCGCCAACTCGGTCCAGAGGAATATCATTAAGAAATATAAAACAGATAATGTATTTATCACAAAAAATCGTCTGCTAAGAAAATATCAACACTTTAACACGAAACTAACGCAATCGTTGGATACATGTTCCCTCCCGTGTTTCTCATTGCTCATTTTAAGTATTTTTAGAGTTTAATATTAGTTGTTGTTTTTAAAACTGATTTTTCACAAAGTCAGCTGCGACGTATTTCAGACAATGCATTTCTGCATGCTTCCAGTTATTGATAAAATCATACAAATTTCAAGTTCGTTTAATATTGCTAATACGGACCCGGGCAACGCCGGGCGGGTCAGCTAGTAGAATTAAAAAGTTTATCACAATTTAAGGTATAACTATGATATTTACAATTTCTATTTTTATTAGATAAAATTTCTGGTTAAAGTTAGCAGCTAAATATAGTTATAATTTTCACGATAATTTTGATTCAGATTTTTAAAATGGAGAGTAATGGTTTTCTGTGAGGCAGTTAAAATGTATACAACTCCAGTAGACAAAGCCCTCAAAATTGCGAAAGCGCGAACTCAGGAATTTCACCTTAAAAGTAAAAGACTCTATGATCGAAATTTTGTCGAATGCCCATTAAAAATACAAGACTCAGTAATTTATGAAGAATTTAAATACCCTAACACTCGAAAATTAGAACCTACTTTCTCTGGACCATATAAAATTATAAATAAACTTTCCGATGTAACTTATGAAATAGATAAATTTAATTATGAGACAGGACAGAATTCCGTTATTGTGCATGTTTCTAAATTAAGACCCTATTTTTAAACTGTTTCATGAGCAACCCAAAAAACAAACAAATCATCAGATACAATCACAATCACTAGATCAAACTGAAGTCAAGACAGTAGATTAAATTTTAATTCTTATTCTTTAAATATTTTATCACCATAATTTTCAACACTAGCAGGTATGTTCTTGGTGACCAACAAGAATATTACTTGTTTTTGGGAGTTTTGGGGATTAAATTGGGCTCCTTATGCAGGCATAAGGTGTACACTTTGATTGTAAAAGCTTTCAAATTGATGTTGATAAATTAATTTTAAGTGGATATAAGTCTAACTATATTTACTCATGTATTTGATATTAGTATTATTCTATTTATTCAGCAGATATTTATGTGATAACAGTTATAAAATTTGATGACTCTACTCAAACCTATAACATAATATGTGATTTTCAGTGATTGTGAAAACTACAGACATTAAGAGTCTTTCAAAAAAGCACAATATTTTTATTTCCATTTCTCAATTAAGAATGACACCTTTTATTCCTATTTGTATTTTATTATTAAAGTTTATAAACCATGTGTAGATAAAACATTATTCTACATTTGGCATTTGAAAACTTATAACCAAATTTGACAATTTTGTAAAAGAGTATCAGAGAGGAATTATTGTAAGGAAATACTGGTTGAGAGTCCATTTTCTAAATAGTTAGATTTAATTTTATTTGGATTTTGGAATTATTATGATTTTTTTATTTATACTTTCGGCTAGCAAAAAATACTTTCTTATGCTATTAGAAGATAAGAAAATTATTTAGTTGCTATGTAATTATTTTTATCCTCAACCAATATTTTCCCTATCAATAATAAACAAACTGTGATATTTTCTTTTGATTATACTCTTGTTTTATTATTATTATCATTATGATTTCTATAATGAAGTTTAGCATTAATTATACTTTTATTGAGAAATATTAGGATATGGAGAATTATTGTTATCATTGCTATCAATTCTGAGTCTTATTATACTATTATTTATTATTGTTGTTATTGTTATTATTTAAATTTTTCTATATTATTTATTATAAATGTTTTGAAGTGATACTAGTTATTATTAGAAATTTGACATATTATTAAGAGATGTTGGATCCAACAAAGATTAAAACATAACATTAAACCAAAATGGAAAAATTATGTAGTTCACTAGTAAACTGGATTGAAGATGTTTTATGTGAAGGACAGTATTTAGTAAACTTTCCGGAAATTCTTATTTAAATTAACTATTGATAATGAACTACATTGAAGAATTGCATTTTTAAAACTATTAGAGACTTTTGATTTGAATGACTATGTAGTCAACTAAGTTTGAGAAGAACGTTTATTGTAGCCTTTAAAGACTATGTTTACTACAAGGACTATACAAACAAATTTAATTTCTGAACTGAAATTACTACTAATTAAGTCACGGAAATTCTATAAACTCCCATGAAAGAGATATCTTATTGTTTTTATTATATCTTTAATGTCTTTTGCTTATTAATATTCATAACTTATTTACTGTTATTGTATGTATTATCTCCTATGCACTTACAAATGGTAAGTGATATTGTAACATTATTGTATTTCTTTCAGGGAAATGCTCCTACCTAAATTTAATTCAGATTAATTTTCTCTTAAATATATTATTTTAATCGCTAATATTTTTATATTGCGTTAATTTTCTTTTCTTCCATCTCTTGGCTTCCGGAGTTTGACAGTTTTATTCCAAAATTTAACTTTTCTAAATTATTATATTTCTGTTGTCTGAACTTGTAGTTTTATTTAACTATCAATTTCATACAAATTTTCGGGGAGGGGGGATAATAATATTACAAATTAAAAAAAATTTCGCCGAAACTAACCTTTATACTATCTTAATTTTCCGTACTTACTTCAAATTATTAAATTAAAATCTTGTTTCTAGATCTAATCTGTTAATCTGTATGCAGACGATATAAATTCTTAATTTGCCTTAAAAAACATTATCCCAGTATGCGTAAATTTAAAAAAAGATGGCTCTAAATTAAAAATATTCTTAATTAAAACTTTATTTCTTAATATTCCAAATAAAAATGATTTCTTCTATGTTTTTATCAACCCTTTTTAAGAAAGTCTTATTAAATTTATTCCAAAACCATACCTTTCAAAAAATAGCATTATTTTATTTTGTCTATTTATTTATTTTTCCGCCGTCAACCTTCGATAGTGTGCATATTAATAAATTCATTTCTTTTCTTTTTCTCTTAAAATTAATCATTTATAAAAGTCGTCTGCCTAAAAAATCCCGATTCAATTATAAATTGGTTAAATAATATTTTTTTTTAAATAAATTTATCGTTTGTCGAAAATAATCTCGTAGCTGGACAAGAATTCTGTTTACATAAAAGAATGATGGTTTGAGGTTACGGAATGTTCCAGAACTTTCTTTTTAGTTTAAAAAGGTGGAAGTCTCGAGATGAAAAAGAATATTCTTGGGTTGCTTCTTGGATGAGGACGGCTCGCTGAAATAATGATGGAATTTTTGCAAAAGGCGCTTTTCCCTTCCTCATTATTACGAATTTAACCCTCCAAGCGTCTTGCAAATGGGTAAAATTGTAATGTTGTTTTCTCTGCATTTTATTTTAAATGCTAATAAAATATGATTCTTTCAATATTACATAAAAAATCTTATTTAGGAATATAAATGTAAATCTTGAGAGTCCTAATCATTCTTCAATGCTTTGAAAATTCATTAAATTTATAGAATTATAATATCTTAAACATTGCTTATATTGCAGTGAAACCTGGAGCTTAGTGTACGGAATTTTACGGGCCAAACGCTTAGAGGGTTAATAAATGAATTTACAGCAGCCCATGACTAATTATTGGATCTTCTACATTTATTTATTTATTTTGTTTTTTCCCTCGCTTGCCATGACTGTGTGTGTGTGTGTGTTTTTTTTTTTAACCAATGGAAATAATTCGAGTTCTCCTTAAATCGTCACAACTAATCGAAAAGTCCGACAGGATAATTTATCTGTGCTGCCTTTTTCGAATATTTAAAGAAAATTTTCGGCTTGCTAATGAAATCGGCTGTGGAACGAAATGATGATAGCTTTGTGAATCGCCGAAAATCGACTTCTCGTGAATTCCTGAAGCTTGATATTTTGGTCATAATGATAAATTTTTGAGACCTGGTGATTTCGAATTGGATTTAATAAGGAATAGAAGCTCCACGATGACTGACATTCATCTTGTTGCGCCCAAATATGCGATCATTGACTTTAAGTATTACTGGTGGTAATGACAAGAAAAAAAAAAGTTTAGAGACAACTGAACGCCGATTGCTACTTACTTTCATAATTTTCGTTATTATTGTCTCCCCTAGGATCATCTTGAGAAATTCTTCTTAAGAGGGAGTTAGTTCAAATTAATTGAATATTATTTGTATCCTTTTTAAGCATTTGTGTAGATTGTTTATTCTCTATTTGTGAGGTTTATTTATTTATTGTTTTGTTTTTCTTTGAGTCTTATTTAAATTAATTATTCTCTGTTTGTCAGGTTTATTTATTTGATTATTTATCTGTGAATCTTACTTACTTACCTATTTATGAGTATTTTTATTATCATTATTATGTGTTGAAGATTGAAATATTTTTATTCTTAAGGATTTAATTGAGGAGTATGATGTTCTTAAGATATTTACTGTTACTTATTAAGACTATTATGATATTTTTATGCATGATTAAAGGCAAGTTTGTAATAATAAGGAATTATATAGAAAACCAAGAAGCTCAAGTTATTTTTTAAAAAGTACATTTTCTAATTTATTGATATTTGTTTGTTATCAAGAACTATTCTCAGAATGCAGTATTTTTATGATGATGTTCCTATTACTAGACATTTGAGATAGAAAACTAAGTTAACATTTATGTTTTTCCTTTTATTTGTTAGAATTTCTGGTTACAGTGAGCTTTGGTTCCCGGATTCTTATAATTTATTTAAATTCAGTAAGAAAGATGGAACTGTGCAAGGCTGTTGCTAGAATTTTGACTGATAAATATGATTAATTTTTTTAGTAAATTTTGTGATTTTCAGTAAGGAATTACCTATAATTAAAATTTTTGAATCTGTTTATGATATATAAAATAATAGAATTAAAAAGTTTATCACAATTTAAGGTATAACTATGATATTTACAATTTCTATTTTTATTAGATAAAATTTCTGGTTAAAGTTAGCAGCTAAATATAGTTATAATTTTCACGATAATTTTGATTCAGATTTTTAAAATGGAGAGTAATGGTTTTCTGTGAGGCAGTTAAAATGTATACAACTCCAGTAGACAAAGCCCTCAAAATTGCGAAAGCGCGAACTCAGGAATTTCACCTTAAAAGTAAAAGACTCTATGATCGAAATTTTGTCGAATGCCCATTAAAAATACAAGACTCAGTAATTTATGAAGAATTTAAATACCCTAACACTCGAAAATTAGAACCTACTTTCTCTGGACCATATAAAATTATAAATAAACTTTCCGATGTAACTTATGAAATAGATAAATTTAATTATGAGACAGGACAGAATTCCGTTATTGTGCATGTTTCTAAATTAAGACCCTATTTTTAAACTGTTTCATGAGCAACCCAAAAAACAAACAAATCATCAGATACAATCACAATCACTAGATCAAACTGAAGTCAAGACAGTAGATTAAATTTTAATTCTTATTCTTTAAATATTTTATCACCATAATTTTCAACACTAGCAGGTATGTTCTTGGTGACCAACAAGAATATTACTTGTTTTTGGGAGTTTTGGGGATTAAATTGGGCTCCTTATGCAGGCATAAGGTGTACACTTTGATTGTAAAAGCTTTCAAATTGATGTTGATAAATTAATTTTAAGTGGATATAAGTCTAACTATATTTACTCATGTATTTGATATTAGTATTATTCTATTTATTCAGCAGATATTTATGTGATAACAGTTATAAAATTTGATGACTCTACTCAAACCTATAACATAATATGTGATTTTCAGTGATTGTGAAAACTACAGACATTAAGAGTCTTTCAAAAAAGCACAATATTTTTATTTCCATTTCTCAATTAAGAATGACACCTTTTATTCCTATTTGTATTTTATTATTAAAGTTTATAAACCATGTGTAGATAAAACATTATTCTACATTTGGCATTTGAAAACTTATAACCAAATTTGACAATTTTGTAAAAGAGTATCAGAGAGGAATTATTGTAAGGAAATACTGGTTGAGAGTCCATTTTCTAAATAGTTAGATTTAATTTTATTTGGATTTTGGAATTATTATGATTTTTTTATTTATACTTTCGGCTAGCAAAAAATACTTTCTTATGCTATTAGAAGATAAGAAAATTATTTAGTTGCTATGTAATTATTTTTATCCTCAACCAATATTTTCCCTATCAATAATAAACAAACTGTGATATTTTCTTTTGATTATACTCTTGTTTTATTATTATTATCATTATGATTTCTATAATGAAGTTTAGCATTAATTATACTTTTATTGAGAAATATTAGGATATGGAGAATTATTGTTATCATTGCTATCAATTCTGAGTCTTATTATACTATTATTTATTATTGTTGTTATTGTTATTATTTAAATTTTTCTATATTATTTATTATAAATGTTTTGAAGTGATACTAGTTATTATTAGAAATTTGACATATTATTAAGAGATGTTGGATCCAACAAAGATTAAAACATAACATTAAACCAAAATGGAAAAATTATGTAGTTCACTAGTAAACTGGATTGAAGATGTTTTATGTGAAGGACAGTATTTAGTAAACTTTCCGGAAATTCTTATTTAAATTAACTATTGATAATGAACTACATTGAAGAATTGCATTTTTAAAACTATTAGAGACTTTTGATTTGAATGACTATGTAGTCAACTAAGTTTGAGAAGAACGTTTATTGTAGCCTTTAAAGACTATGTTTACTACAAGGACTATACAAACAAATTTAATTTCTGAACTGAAATTACTACTAATTAAGTCACGGAAATTCTATAAACTCCCATGAAAGAGATATCTTATTGTTTTTATTATATCTTTAATGTCTTTTGCTTATTAATATTCATAACTTATTTACTGTTATTGTATGTATTATCTCCTATGCATTTACAAATGGTAAGTGATATTGTAACATTATTGTATTTCTTTCAGGGAAATGCTCCTACCTAAATTTAATTCAGATTAATTTTCTCTTAAATATATTATTTTAATCGCTAATATTTTTATATTGCGTTAATTTTCTTTTCTTCCATCTCTTGGCTTCCGGAGTTTGACAGTTTTATTCCAAAATTTAACTTTTCTAAATTATTATATTTCTGTTGTCTGAACTTGTAGTTTTATTTAACTATCAATTTCATACAAATTTTCGGGGAAGGGGGATAATAATATTACAAATTAAAAAAAAATTCGCCGAAACTAACCTTTATACTATCTTAATTTTCCGTACTTACTTCAAATTATTAAATTAAAATCTTGTTTCTAGATCTAATCTGTTAATCTGTATGCAGACGATATAAATTCTTAATTTGCCTTAAAAAACATTATCCCAGTATGCGTAAATTTAAAAAAAGATGGCTCTAAATTAAAAATATTCTTAATTAAAACTTTATTTCTTAATATTCCAAATAAAAATGATTTCTTCTATGTTTTTATCAACCCTTTTTAAGAAAATCTTATTAAATTTATTCCAAAACCATACCTTTCAAAAAATAGCATTATTTTATTTTGTCTATTTATTTATTTTTCCGCCGTCAACCTTCGATAGTGTGCATATTAATAAATTCATTTCTTTTCTTTTCCTCTTAAAATTAATCATTTATAAAAGTCGTCTGCCTAAAAAATCCCGATTCAATTATAAATTGGTTAAATAATATTTTTTTTTAAATAAATTTATCGTTTGTCGAAAATAATCTCGTAGCTGGACAAGAATTCTGTTTACATAAAAGAATGATGGTTTGAGGTTACGGAATGTTCCAGAACTTTCTTTTTAGTTTAAAAAGGTGGAAGTCTCGAGTTGAAAAAGAAGATTCTTGGGTTGCTTCTTGGATGAGGACGGCTCGCTGAAATAATGATGGAATTTTTGCAAAAGGAGCTTTTCCCTTCCTCATTATTACGAATTTAATAAATGAATTTACAGCAGCCCATGACTAATTATTGGATCTTCTACATTTATTTATTTATTTTGTTTTTGCCCTCGCTTGCCATGACTGTGTTTTTTTTTTTTTTTTTTTTTTTTTTTTTTTTTAACCAATGGAAATAATTCGAGTTCTCCCTAAATCGTCACATATATATACCGCGTGTCCCAAAAATGACTGATGGATTTTAAAATTCAATAACTTGCAAACGGTGACAGCTATTTAAAAAAATTTTGCAGGAGGGTTATGTTTAATCTCAGAAGTTTTTTACCGTAATTTTTTATTTTAGTTTGCATCTCAAACAATAGGTGGCGCTGACGGCGATTGAAGGCCAGGTGATCAGTGCTGAGTAAAGCGTCGACCTGGCCTTCAATCGCCGTCAGCGCCACCTATTGTTTGAGATGCGAACTAAAATAAAAAAAATTACGATTAAAAAACTCCTGACATTATACATAACCCTCCTGCAAAAATTTTTTAAATAACTGTCACCGTTTGCAAGTTACTGAATTTTAAAATCCATGTCATTTTTGGACACCCGGTATATATATATGTGTGTGTGTATATATATGTGTATATATTTTGTATCATATAAAAATAATTTCGCATACAAGATTTCACTAATTAGAATTTAAATAGAAATAACGGATGTTTCTTTACTGACCGATAAATAATATATTGAGTAAAATTCCAATCGCACTTGTCGGACTAATCGTTCTGAGTTTTCTTCGAACCTTGAATAGCCTTGCGTAAAAACGTTCTTTTAGAAAGATCCCGTCGGAGGACAAATGGCAAACAAAATAACAAACAATTTAAAGCAAGATTTAAATAAAATTTTTGAATTTATGTTTTAGAATTTTTTGTTTTCGTATTTTCGATTCATTTTCAGATGTTGTATACATTACTTCTTAAGAAAATATAAGCGTATTTTTAGACTCACTGTATGTTATTTATTTAAAGAATTTCTAAACTACCTATATTATTTATATATTTGTCAGCCATTTTAGTAAAAGACCTATTTGACCTATTATTTTTTGAGAAAATGTATGTATGTATGCATATTTTATTACAGGATAATGCCTTTAGTACTAGTTTTAACACAAACTATTGATTATTAATTATATATTGGCTAATTATAGAAGCTAATTTTATTTTTTATGATTTTTTTTTCATGTTATGAGTTTCATTAATATTTATTTTCATTCAACTGCTGCATTTTTAAGATTTCATCTTAATTTAAAAAGTTTTAAACAATATAAGTAAATGATAGTTTTAGGTCAATTGTAAGATTAATGCTTTAATCACAGATTTTTGAATTCGAAATTTTTTAATAAATTATTATTATTATTATTATTTTTTGAGTTTGAAAAGAAATTTAGAAATATCCTTTACCGTACTGTACAAATATAATTCGTAACACTTGATTCATTTTACCCGTGAAATATGGGAGATTTTTTGTCGCAAAAATTAATAAATAATACTTTCTAATACTATGTTGGAAACTAAATAATCAGAATTGGAATAACATGCTCTCAGTTAACTATACATTTTGAAGATTATATAACTATTCCATAACACAATTTAAAACTGAACTAAAAAATGATATACAGTCGAGTCTCTCTATAATGAAACTCCATCCAGCGAATTTCTCTTTTTAACGATTTTTTGTAGGAATGATCAATTTTTTCATGATTACATTAAAAATAATCTCCATATAGCGAAATATATACCTCCGTTAAACGAATTTTTTAAAAAAAATTCTTCCGTATGTTCAGAAAAACGCTCCAAATTATTTGTGGAATATTTTTTTCGTTGATTTCTGGTTTATATTTCATAGCTGCATTTATCTAGTTTATTCTTTATGTCCAAAAAAAGGCATTCACCCCCCCCCCCCAAGAAAAAACATCCTTTTTGCATGGTTACACTTAACTTTGTTTAACCAAGATGAGCATGTGTTCATGGAAAAGATTAAAACATTTGCTTGCTATTGCAGCGAATTGCATTTTTCATAAAACATCCTAAACTAACCAAAAAGAAAAAAATGGTAAGTTTATGGTAAAATTAGATTTTATAAAAAAAAATTTATATCTAATTTTACTAAACTATTTACGGGAAAAACTGCTAGCAACATTCTTGCCAGCAGTATTTACCGTAAATTTAACGAATTTTTTTTTTTTTTTTTTTTTTTTTTTTTTTTTTTTTTTTTTTTTAACAGTGTAAAAGGTTAAACTATTCCATCGTCTTGAAAATGTTCATTGCTTCTTGGTTTGGATAGTAAGGCAGGGATAAGGTAATAGTTGCAGAAAAAGTCATCTTTTTCAGCAGATTTTCATCATCTAACATATTACTTTTAGAGTTTAGAGTGGATGTTTATTGTTTCTGGTGGCTCAGAGCTTTTTTTGGTGTTAGAGATAATTTAAATGAGGAATTGTTGCTAAATGTCATTTATGCTGGTGTCATCCCCTACTGCATCTGCATAAAATCGTTCCTAGAATAAGTATAACTCTCTCTGATAAGGTAATAATTTTGAAAATGATCTATAAGACTTTGAAAAAAAAGAAAGAAAGAAAGTGACGAAAATGGTTGAGATTCTGGCAAAATTCTGTTAAATATTTCAAAAACTTAATTAAACAGCTAAAAAAACAATTCTGTTTCAAAATTTAAACATTAAATGAAAAATTTTTTACCGTTCTCTATCCAACGAATTTTTTGACTGAACAGTAGATTTCGTTATATAGACACTCTACTGTATTTGAAATACAAATTTAACGGAAAAGAACACATACATCTTTTATTTTAGTATGCATTTTTAATATTGAATCGAAAAGGGAACCAGCTAATACCTGCTTACAGTACCTGCTAATAATCCATGACTATTTTCGTTCACCTCGCATCTTAGAAAACATACTGCCAATTGGTTTGCTTATCGCTCACATGCATAAGGAATGTTATCTAAAGAACCGATTTCAATAAAGCGGTAAGATCAAAAGCCTAGTGGTCAGTTTCAGTAGATAAGAAAATATAACCAGATATTTTTAAAATAGCAATTCTTCGGAGTCTGTCTTAATTACAATATACTGGGTGTCCCAAAAATGACTGATGGTATTTGAAATTCAATAACTTAAAACGCTGACAGCTATTTTTTTTTCAGCAGTGTTATGTATGATGTCAGGAGTTTTTTTACCGTGATTCTTGATTTTAGTTCGAATTTCAAACAATAGATGGCGCTGACGGCAATTGGTACTGAATCAACGTCGAACTCAGCATTGATGCAAAGGAAGGAGATTAAGGATATGGAGTGGGTCTCATTCGCCAGTACCAACTTGCTCTCAGACCCCGATTCTGAACTCATTCGATATGATTTCAATGGAATGCATTGTTTCCATGGAAATATCATATTCTTCGATAGTGAAATACAGCGTTCAGAAGTGGGCATAAATTTCGCAATCGGTATTCGAGTTTTCAAGAGATTTTACTTTTATGAAGTTTTATTTCCCCGGAGTAAATTATTTTTTATGGCATGATTTAAAGAATGTTTTATGCATCGTATTTAAAACTACACTATTATATTTCTGAAATCTTTGCTGCATTGTCACCCCTCCGCTTTTATACACTGTGAAAATTTTTACTTTTGCTGCATCGTCACTCCACCGCTTTTATAGAAAACGATTACTTCACTGTATTATAGAGTATTATCATTGGTCAAAATAGAGGTATTCTATAAAAGAGCTGGAGTGACAATGCAACAAAAGTTTTAAATTTTTAACAGTGTACACTGTAAAAAATTTGACCCTTTTGCTTCATCGTCACTCCCTCACTTTCATGGAATATCTATGTTTTGACCCATGAGAATGCTGCATAATAGGGTGAAGTAATTGTTTCCTATAAAAAGGGTGGAGTGACGATGCAACAAAAGGGTCAAAATTTTTACAGTGTAGAAAACGATTACACTGTTAAAAATTTAAAACTTTTGTTGCATTGTCACTCCAGCTCTTTTATAGAATACCTCTATTTTGGCCAATGATAATACTCTATAATACAGTGAAGTATTCGTTTTCTATAAAAGTGGTGGAGTGATGATGCGGCAAAAGTTTCAAATTTTTTACAGTGTACTTCACTGTACACTGTAAAAAATTTAACTCATTTGCTACAGCGACACTCCACCGCTTTTATAGAAAACGGTTATTTTACTGTTTTATGGAGCATTCTCATTGGTCATAAAAGAGATATTCTGTAAAAGCTGTGGAGTGACGCTACAGTAAAAGGGTCAAATTTTTAACCGCGTATTATGGAGCATTCTCATTGTTCAAAACAGAGATAGTCTATAATAGCAGTAGAGTGACGATGAACAAAAGTTTCGGATTTTTAACAGCGTAGGTGAAAATACCTTGCTACAATCTAGCTCTTACACTGTAAACAATTTGACCCTTTTGCTGCACCGTCACTCCCTCGCTTTTATAGAATATCTCTCTTTTAACCTATGAGAATGCTCCATGATAGGCTGAAGTAATCGTTTTCTATAAAAGCGGTGGAGTGACGATGCAGCAAAAGGGTAAAATTTGTTACAGTGTAAGGCCCGATTCTGAACTCATTCCTATCATTCCACACTGTTAAAATTTTAAAACTTTTGCTGCATCGTCACTCCACTGCTTTTAAAGAATATTTCTATTTTAACCAATGAGAATGCACCATAATACAGTGAAACAATTGTTTTCTATAAAAGCGGTGGAGTGACGATGCAGCAAAAGTTTAAAATTTTTAACAGTACAATGGAATGTGTTTTTGCCATGGAAATAACAAATTCTTCCATAGAAAAATACCGTGTTTCGAATTGGACATGAATATAACAAGCTAAATTCGAATTTGAAGGCTATTTTACATTTATGACTATTTATGGGAATTTTATCGAACCATTTTAGATATTTAGTTAAAATTATCAAAATTTTAGTTTGGAATAAAATTCCAAACTAAGTTATAAAATTCCAATCTTTCCTATTGGAATATTCAAAAATTTAGTTAAAAGATCTAAAATTTCTTAGAATATAAAAAAAAATTATAAAATTTTTAACAAAAAAAATCTTCACCTAGTTTTAACCTCTTCAGTCCCTGAGTACCCAAATGGGTACATCAGTTTTGTCCCATTTTATTAATGATACTCAAATAGAAATAAAATTTCGATGTAAGAATAATATGTTTCGAATTCTAAGATTCGAGCTAATGAAAATAAAACAAAAATCTCGCTCTGAAGTCAAACGAGAGAAGAAATAATTCAGTAATAATTAAAACTACTGTAATAATCGCCAGTAGCGAAGAGGTTAAAATACGATAAATAAAGTATTCTTTAAATCATGCCATTTATGACTATTTATGGGAATTTTTATCGAACCAATTTAACCAATTTTTGATAATATTTAGTTAAAATTATCAAAATTTTAGTTTGGAATAAAATTCCAAACTAAGTTATAAAATTCCTATCTTTCCTATTGGAATATTCAAAAATTTAGTTAAAAGATCTAAAATTTCTTAGAATATAAGAAAAAATATAAAATTTTTAACAAAAAAAATCTTCACCTAGTTTCTACCTCTTCAGTCCCTGAGTACCCAAATGGGTACATCAGTTTTGTCCCATTTTATTAATGATACTCAAATATAAATGAAATTTCGATTTAAGAATAATATGTTTCGAATTCTAAGATTCGAGCTAATGAAAATAAAACAAAAATCTCGCTCTGAAGTCAAACGAGAGAAGAAATAATTCAGTAATAATTAAAAATACTGTAATAATCGCCAGTAGCGAAAAGGTTAAAATACGATAAATAAAGTATTCTTTATATCATGCCATAAAAAATAATTTAATCCGGGAAAATAAAACTTCATAAATGCAAAATCTCCTGCAAACTCGAATACTGCTTGCGAAATTTATGCCCACTTCCGAACGCTGTATTCTACTATCGAAGAATCTGTTATTTCCATGGCAACAACGCCTTCCATTGAAATTATATCGAATGAGTTAAGAATCAGGACCTGAGAGCAAGATTGTACTCGCATATGAGACGCACTCCATAGCCTTAATCTCTTTCCTTTGCATCAATGTTGAGTGACGTCAGTTTCGGTGTCCACTGAGCGCCATCTATTGTTTCAAATCCGAGCTAAAATCAAAAATAACGGTTAAAAAAAACTCCTGACATTATACATAACAATCCTGCAAAAATATTTTAATAGCCTATCACTGTTTGCAAGGTATTGAATTCTAAAATCCATCAGTCATTTTTGGGACACCCAGTATATATGAATACAATACTTTTACATTTATTTTAAATTTATGCAAGATTGGAATTTTATTATCTTAATTATAGTAAAAGTACTTTAATCATGTCTATCTAAACTTTATACTGAGTTTACGCGGCTATTATTTTATGCGTTGGGAGTACCTCTATAAATTTTAATATATGGGCATGCTTTAATATAGCTGCACTGGTCGAAATTCACAAATGAACAACAAAATCTCCATTTTATCATAAGTATTTTTAATAGTATTTTCGTTTAGACTGATAATATTTAACATACCTGAATCGTAATTCCAATATGTACTGTTAAAAAATAAGCTTTTGTCGTGAACGATGTATAATACTTTTAACATTACATGCACAACATAAACTTCAATAAGTTATTATTTTCACTTTGTTAGTAAATACAATTAAAATTGTTAAAGCTTAGTTCTTTAAATATGCTCGGTATTAATATAAAATCTATAGTTTTATTCATATTTCTCAATCAAAAGTACTTTAAAAATGGTAGGTCAAATTTATTTTTAATAACAAATAGGGAAATATCTTCATATGATTCAGGATTTTTATTTAAGATGTTGATAATAGAAACAGAGACGAATTCACCATTTTGAATGAATTTGTGAGATAATAAGTAGGATTCCTTGCAGTCTATATTACCTGAAGAAAATTCCAATTTGAGTAAATGCAGGGATGGTGAAAACACCTATTGTGTATTTTATTATCAATTTTGTTTAACCAATGAACCGCAAAAGAAAATTTTGTTATTTGTAATTTATTATTATTACAATGGACTAAGCAGACCCTGTAAATTAGTAACACGTGCATGATTTGTTACATTTATTTTCTCACATAGATTATAATAATTTCAGGAAACTACTGCTATTTTTCTACTTTTTATAATTATCGTAAATGCAATTTTTTTAGTTTGTGGATTTAAACATTCATTTTAACTAAAATAGCTTAGTTCCACTGTTCATATTTTATAATAATAACTAAACAACCAACCAACTCCTTACCTTAGTAACCGATCGTGTGCCCTGACATCTAAAAATTTATATCTGCACATGCGCAAAAGATGATTTGAAGATATAATCGAAAAATCAGACTTTGTCTAAATTTGAAGTAGACCATTACTAAGAATTTGATAAATTAAGACTTAGAATTTGGATGAAAATAGGCTTTACATTCTCCATGATCGTTCACTGGCATGCAATCGATAAGCACAGGTAAATTTAAAATTAACTAAAATCTCACATTAGTTTGTAATTTAAGTAACTTGTAATATTTTTATGCAACTAGTGTTAGCATATTCGCACAAATTTTTTGATTTATTAAGGTGCATAGCTTGCCTGACTAATCTTTTACTCTTATCAAATCATGAAAAATGGCAGCATAGTTTAAAATTTTTCATTTCTTTTCATTTCAAATTCTTTAAAGTTATCAGTATTTGAAAAATAATTATATAGCCTCGCATAATAATTTTAAAGCATTCAAGTTTTAACAAATTTACAATCACTTATACTTACCTAATATACTTATTTGTTCAAACACGTTCTTCTAACGGGATGATTTGCAGTGAAATGTCAAATTCTTATCGCGAAATCGGATGTCACATGGGCGGTGTTCAAAAGACACTTTTTTAGTGCGCGCACGCTCAGAAGATTCTGCTTGGAGTAGGTGCTATCGAAGAAGAGAATTTTAAAGTTATTCAATTATTGCATTATTTTTATGGTTCAGAATTGGTAAATACAAATACTATATCCATTTATCGTTTCAAAACATGATTCTCGTAACGGAAATACATACCTATGACCTCTCAAATAAAATTTAAAATATTCCAGAAAGTATCACATGACCTATTTCATGTAATTAAGCCCGATCAGCATTTAAAATATGACAACCAACCATGCTCAAAGCTGACGCGCGCGACGCAAATAAAACTGATGGGCGATTTGATCACGTGATTGTGCGTTTTGTGCTTATCTGTTATTGGTTGCACTTTGTTTGGTAGTCAAAGTTGGTAGGTTGACTGATACAATTTAACAATGGGTGATTTAAAATTTTTAATAATTTTATTTTTATTTATTTAAAAATCATTTATCAGTTGCTTTATACTTTTCGTATTAAATTGAATGCTGTTGATAAACCAAGGTTGAGATATCCACACGGGGGACTAGCTAAGGGGGGGACAGGGGGGAGCCTCCCCTCCCAAAACATTCACAAATTTTGTTACACTTTGCAAATTTAAAACTTTTATGTCAAATTTAATTAAAGTATACTAAAAACTGCAATACATTTTCTATTTTTGATAGAATTTGCAAAAGTTACAAATCTAATTGGGAATATTATTAATTTTTTTATAAATAAGAACTGTATTACATTTTTAAAGTGCGTTAACTTGGCAAAATTATAAAACGAGTTGGCGAATATAAAAATTTGACTTGACAATTTAAGGTTTTCTCCCCCACCAATAAAAAGTCTTAGCGATGGATTACAAGATTGATTTGTAATCTACAATGCTGGATTGATTTCAATGGAATTTGCATTGTTAGCTAGATAATTTTTCAGAAGAAGTTTTAGTATGTGTATATTTCTTATTTAATGATTGTATATTTTAATACCGTGTGGATAACAGGCCAAAATATGTCATAAAATATGAGAAACAAACGACATCCGAAATTATGTTAGTATAAGCAAAACACTTATTTATACTTTCAATAGAAAAATTATAAACATTCTAATCATACTTTATTCATTACAAAACTAGAAGGCAAACTCCAAATATTTCACCTTTTTAAAAGCAGATATGCAGATATTCTTAATTTAAAAAAATATATATCTTTTACATTTTGCTTTTATAATATTTTCCATTTTGATTTTACCACCGTAAAATATCCACGCATGCATTATATTTGCATCCTAATCTCAATAAAAACTTACTTCTAAAATTTTCAAAAAAAAAAAAAAAAAAAAAAAAGAAGAAGAAGAAGAAGAAGAACATTAATAATTATTTTATGCGTATACGGATATTTTCGCAGAAAACTTTTTTTTTTCATTTGCTTAATATATATATATAAATCACTTTGGAACGATATTTAGAATATTAAAAGTATAATTAGAATATTAAAACTTTCTCCGCAAAAATCTCATTTTCTCGTATTTAAATAAGTATTTTATTATTATAATAGAAATAGATGTGCTTCTGTATTATTAATATAAAATTTACCTTTAATAAAAATGTCTTATTTATTAATAAAAAGCAACTAAAAAAAACACAGAAACCAACTTTTGGCCCGCGCAGGTCTCGAACCCGTATCGTCTGGGTACAAGCTCAGCACTCTGACCATTCGGCCAGCGAGCTCACATTCATTTGTAACAGATTATCTTTATAATTGGCACCACAAGTAATTACATCCGTGATCTGTTCTTTATCTGTTATTGAGCGCACAGTTACAGTACCGGTGGCACAGCAGGGAGTACTGAACGCACATCCCGTCCACTATAGGTACCCACTCCATGTCCGTGGCTCCTGAGCGCGCGCGTAACAGTTGACCTGGTCTATACTTAATCACGTAACTACTTCCCGACATCGGATTGGATGATAGAGATTCCTTCTAAATGACATCACTGGACGATAAGCCCACCTAGATAAAGAGCTTTCAAGCTATTTCCATCACTGTCTTCGAATGAATGGTCTTGCTTGCTGTTACATCCTCGATGGACTGCAACGCCTAAACAACTAGTTTGAACTTGTTTAAACTTGTCTACAGTTCCTTTGTTACATAGTCTGAAATGCGAGTTTATTCATAAGAACTGTTGTGTATATTTTAATTTCTGAAGCTGATTAGATAATTAAAATGACCAGCTGTCTATTGCAATCAGATAATTTTCATTAGTTGATTTTTGTAAGAATTAAAATAAGAATTGATTTATCTGTCTATTATTCCAAGTAACGATTTTAAAAATATCTTAAAAGTCTTATGAATGCGAAAAAGAAAATTTCGTCAAATGCTTAGTAGAATATATAGAGGAGAGGGGGGCACCTTTGAACACTCTGAATATTTTCCTTCAAATAAATTATTCTTGAAAAATGTATATGGCAATACATTACTGCTGCTTCAAGGGAATAATTATGCAAATCTGTACCATTTTGTATGAACAGTACTGTCTAAACAAGATATGTGTTTTTCTCCCTCTTGAATCTAAACTTAAGGAAATAAAGTTGTAAGATTTTTGTTTACAAACTTCTATCCCTAAAATTTTAATTTATTGCGCAATGCTTAAACAGAGGTGTTAGCTTTAGTTTATTATCTTTGTTTTATTCAAATTCTTCAGCCGAATTGAGTAAACCGTTGTAATGTTGAACTCCATGTGATGGGGCACCATTGAACAGCAAAAAAGCACCAAGTAAACTGGTAATAAATAATAATTGAAATAATTTAAAGAGAACAATGAAAATTATGAAGTAAAGAGTTGTCAATGTATATAAATATTATTATTTCTATTTTATTATTTCTAAATTTCCAATATTTGTTCAACTCCTAAGTTACTCAGTGATGAATTTAATTATCTAAAAGCCATTGATGATGATCGTGGTTATTCCCCTAATATTATAGATTCAATTCATAGAACATTGACAAAATCCACCCAATCTGAAAGAAAAAACTTTAATTCGAACTCCAATACTTTGGTTGTTTTGCCCTTTTCCCCCAAAATCAGTCAGTAAGTTGCTAAAATTTTAAAAAGGTTCGATTTCAATATCATGTTTTTCTCCTGTTAATAAAATTGCTTTTTCAAATTTTAAGCGCCCCATTGATCGCTTAGATAACCCAATTTACCGAATTTCTTGCCAATGTGGTCTTTCTTATATCGGCCAGACTAGACGTGCTCAAAGATTTCGTTTAACTGAACATAAAAGATATGTCAAAAATCAAGAGCTTAAATCTCTTCTATTGCTCAATATTGTTAGTCTTCACAATATAAATTTAACTTTTCTTCAGCCACCATCATCCATAAGTGTCCTTCCATTCTTGATCTTGATTTTTAGGAAGCTTACCACATCATTAAAAATTCTCACTTCTTAGTTAATGACTTATCAAGTAATCCTTATTTTCCTAGCATTTGGAAATCTTTAATTTAATTCTTCTTTTTCCCTCGCTTTTTAGTTTTTGTTTTGTTTGTTCTCTGGTAGATGTCACTACTTGTCCATTCAGTTGTTCCGGCTGCTTTCTTCTCATTGGTTGCTTTCCTTTAGGCGGGATCGTACCCGTAGCGGGTATATAAGCCTGTGTCTCTCTGTCTCTTTGCTCAGTTTTGCTTCGCCTAGCTCGCTGAGTTTTTGCACTGAGGAACAATCTCGTTAGTAGATTCGAAACAGCTGTTTGCTCCCCTTTTCTTACTTTATTTGTGCATTTATAATCGTTGGTTTTCTATCCTTAAACATTTTTGCACAAATGCTTTATTTGCTATTTTAATGTATTTGGCGTCAACGGGCCTTGATTCCTTTATTGTTGTTTTCATTTTTCTTCTCTTTGCTGTGTCACAAATCAATAGATTTTGTAATTTACGACTGAAAAAGTATAGGTTTTTGGAGCCCTTACATTTTCTACGTGACTGTAGACGCAAAATGTTATTCCTAGGTTAATTTCAATACGTTGTAATTTATTAAGCTATTGCATAGCTTTTATCGCGGGCTTTAAGCGCAGTGACCTAATCTAGAAATTCCGTAAAGAGTAAACCTATCACATCCGTAACGAAAAAAAACCTAACACTTCGGTTAACGTCGTTTCAAATCGGCAAACTTCGGCACGGAATTCGGTAGACTTCGGCAGACATTGATGCGGTATTTTTCCGATATTAGGATATCAAGTCTAAAACTTATGTTTCTTATGATCTAATTTTCATAGCGCGGCCAAATTTTGTTTGGTAATTTATAATGAGACAGTGTTAATTTTTAGTGACAGGAGACCTCCCACCGCGAGGGTTGAAAAATTTAAAATGCTTATAACTAGAGATTTAATTTTTGTAGCGCGGCCAAAGTTTGTTTGGCAATTTATTATGAGACAGTATAAATTTTTGGTGACAAGAGACCCCCCCCCCTACGGTGAGGGTCGAAAAATTTAAAATGCTTATAACTCGCGATCTAATTTTCGTAGCGCGGTCAAATTTTGTTTGGTAATTTGTTATGAGACAGTGTTAATTTTTGGTGACAGGAGACCCCCCCCCCACGGTGAGGGTCGAAAATTTTAAAATGCTTATAACTCGCGATCTAATTTTCGTAGCGCGGCCAAATTTTGTTTGGTAATTTAGTATGAGACAGTGTTAATTTTTGGTAACAAGAGACCCCCAACGGTGAGGATTGAAAAATTTAAAATGCTCATAACTCGCGATCTAATTTTCGTAGCGCGGCCAAATTTTGTTTGGTAATTTATTATGAGACATTGTTAATTTTTGGTGACAGGAGACACCCACGGTGAGGGTCGAAAAATTTAAAATGCTTATAACTCGCGATCTAATTTTCGTAACGCGGCCAAATTTTGTTTGGTAATTTATTATGAGGCATTGTTAATTTTTGATGACAGGACACCCCCCACGGTGAGGGTCGAAAATTAAAAATGCTTATAACTCGCGATCTACTTTTCGTAGAGCGGCCAAATTATATTTGTTAATTTATTAAGAGACAGTCTTAATTTTTGGTGACAGGACACCCTCCACGGTGAGGGTCGAAAAATTTAAAATGCTTATAACTCGCGATCTAATTTTTGTAGCGCGGCCAAATTTTGTTTGGTAATTTATTATGAGGCAGTATTAATTTTTGGAGACAGGAGACCCCCCACGGTGAGGATCGAAAAATTTAAAGTGCTTATAACTTACGATCTAATTTTCGTAGCGCGGCCAAATTTTGTTTGGTAATTTATTATGAGACATTGTTAATTTTTGGTGACAGGAGACCTCCCACGGTGAGGGTCGAAAAATTTAAAATGCTTATAACTCGTGATCTAATTTTCGTAGCGCGGCCAAATTTTGTTTGGTAATTTATTATGAGACATTGTTAATTTTTGGTGACCGGAGACCTTCACGGTGAGGGTCAAAAAATTTAAAATGTTTATAACTCGCGATCTAATTTTCGTAGCGTGGCCAAATTTTGTTTGGTAATTTATTATGAGACAGTGTTAATTTTTGTTGACAGGAGACCCCCCCTCCCACCGTGAGGGTCGAAAAATTTAAAATGCTTATATCTCGCGATCTAATTTTCGTAGCGCGATCAAATTTTGTTTTATAATTTATTAAGCTATTGCATAGCTTTTATCGCGGGCTTTGAGCGCGGCAACCGAATCTAGAAATTCCTTAACGAGAAAAATCCCAACACTCCGGCTAACGACGTTTCATTTCGGCAGACTTCGGCACGGTATCCTTCGGTAGACTTCGGCAGACATTGACGCGGTATTTTTGCATTAGTTGATAAAAAATGCAATGCAATAGCTTTACCGCGGCAGTCCCCGAGTGCCACACACATTTTTTTAAATTCAAATAGGATAGATAAGGTTTTATTTCGCTCTAAATTAGCTCTTTTAAGAGCTTTGATTCAAGCGACTCGTCAGAAAATTGCTCATATAGAGCGCGAGTTATATTACCTACTTATCTCTCTGGCTAATTCTTCTCCTGATTTTGATTCAATAGACAAAATTTAATGGAACAGAATCCTCAAAGCTTCTTCGATTCATTGTTCAGTTCTTAAAAAGAAATTTAGTCCGCTTTGTAATAATTCTTTCATTATCAACTCCAGCAATTTACCTACTGTTAATCAAAATGCTGTTGTCAATCTTTCTAGTGTCGCTTTCAGTAATAATCAGCTTAATGCTCTCAAATTAAATAACAATTTCTCTGTTTCTGCCACTCTTTCGTTACCCAGTTTGATTGCCCCTATTGAAAGAGCCTTTAAGCATAGCGCTATTTCTCCTTCTCAAAAAGAGTCTATTAGGCATCTCATTGCCAATGCTGTTGATTTCAACTCTAATGTTTATAAGACAAATCTTAATAGTTAATGTAAAAATTGTCTAAAAAGTTTGTGTTCTGAACCAAATTTGATCATAACTAAGGCTGACAACGGTGGTCAGATTGTTGTTCTTGATAAGTCTACATAGTTGGAAAAATCCCATAAATTAATTAATGATGGTCCCTATGTGGATATCCACAAAGACCCTTCCTCTAGTGAAATTAAAACTATCAAATCTGCCATTAAGTCTTCTCACATTATTCCTGCTAAATTAAAGAGGTCTCTAATTCCTTCAGTTGCTCATTGTGCCAGGTTTTATGCTTTACCTAAGGTCCATAAACCTGACATTCCTTTTAGACCCATTGTATCCAGTATCGGTACGGCTTCTTATAAACTTGCAAAATATCGTGTTTCTATATTTTCTATATATATTTTTTAATTTGTTGACGGTCACCTATGATGTTTCGAGAAAAAATCTTCACGGAAATGTATGACTTGTACTATTATATTTATACACTAAAAGTTTCGCGATAATTTCTAGATATTTAACAAAATGTTTAAAATCGCAAGTGGACGCTCATCAATGGCAATAAAGTGTATAAATCAACTTTTTTTCCAAGTTTTTTTTTTATTATTTAATAAAAGAGAGAATTTAAAAAACATATCTTGTAAACTCTCTCCCTTTTTCATGATTAAAATATAAGCAAGACACAGCATGAAACAGACAAAACAAAATGTATTTAAAAAATTATAAATGTAATTATCAAATATTATTACATTGCGAAACAGAATTTATTCCTAGTCGATATACATTCTTTTCAATGTCTTTGAACACAGAGGAGATGTCTAGAGTAGAAAAAAATTGTCTATAGGTACTATTGAAAAGTCATAAGCATTTTGATGATAAAACTCTTTGGCTAATCGACGAAAGTCCAGCTTATAAAGAGCCAATCCGAAAGTTTCTTCAAATTTTTTAGTCGGAGACTGAGTTTCACAAGCATGAATATCTGACTTTGGATATTTTTCTTTGCATGCAGAATAATAAAAGTTCAGAAAATTTAGCACTCACTGATTTTGTCAGGCACCTTGTTAACGAATAAGTCAAATTGGCGTAGTCGTGAAAATCGCAAAATATATCAGCACTGCTGCTATCAATAACTGTTTCAGAATGGCTATGCTCGAAAGATACATAGTACGCTAAAGTCTGTTATATTAAGCTTTCTTTAACTTTCAAATTTAGGGCAGAAAAAATACCCTGCATGTTTGTCATCTGCGATCCTGTAAAAAGGACATTTTCAGGCAAAATTTAAAAACTCAGATTTTTTTCGCTGAAACATTCGTTGAAATGTATAAAGTTTTCCTTCTTCCTTAATTTCACGTGTAACACACAAGTCCTTCTCTATAATTAGAAATTGTTCAGCAAATTTATATGATTTTCGTTGAAACGAATGCCACACTGATGGAGAAAGCGAAACACCCTTTTTAGTTGGATGAAGATATCCTTCTTCATCGGTTACGAATCTTCTAATATGTACACGTGTAACACAATAAACACATATATACACAATAGACACATAATTATCGCCACCAAGATGAAACATGTTATATGGTAAGGACTCCCTTGTATAAAATGTTTCTCCAGACTCATCAACTTTGATTCTTTTTGCAGATCTGTTTTTCATTTCACGTTGAATACGAAGGTTTTCGTGGATGTCATCTGCAACTTCTTTTCGCATTCTGGATTCTAAATTACAGATATCAGATCTAAACCTTTTCACTTTAAAAATCTGCAAAAACACATAAATAAAATCTTCAGTTTACCAAACGATACTACCCTCATCAGAATAATTTCAGCAACTGATGAATGCAACTGTTGCCATTTGTTGCTTAACAATTTTTTTTCATTATCGGTTACAGTTAATGGTCATTTAAAAAACTCAGTTACATTTCGTTACTGTAAAACGAGTTTTTGATAGAAGAAAACAACTCAACTTTACAAAACATAGATATTTATGGTATTCTGATATGCGTGCATGACGTCATTGACACTTGAACAGAATACAACTCGTTCATGTTAATGCTTTAACGCTGAACCATGAGTCTATGACGTCAAGCTCACTTGTAAGAACACAATTCGTTCATGCTAGAACTCGAATGTTGACCCACGTGTCAACAATTTTAAAATACAAACTACAAAATGTACATTTAATTATTTATTCTTGATTATTAATGTATTATTATTAATAATAATATTAATAATATTAATAAAATAATATTAATAATATTAATAAAATAATATTAATAATATTAATAAAATAATATTAATAATATTAATACATTAACTATTAATGTATTATTTCGTAAATTTCAATTGTTATACACATTTTTCCCACTGCGCTGCGAAAATAATTGATGAAAGTTTTCATTCCATCAAAATATGGCCGAGCGAGATTCAAACTGACAAAGAAAAATCCCAAATCCCCCATCTTGAAGATCCTCCTACTTAGTCGCTTTCCAAAAGAGGAAATTTATCGGATTATAAACTGTAGCGTAAACTTTACGACTTATTTTATCAAGACCCCTATATGCTGCGCCAAATGGCTGTCATATATTTATGTACTAACTATACATTATCAATACACTAAAGCTCATCGAATTTGGTGACTAAAACCTTGGGCCCTCTCCTTATTAGAAGGCAATATTTCTTGTTACATACGTTAGTATTTGACGAAACATTGAAGTTTTTTTAACGCAAACAGAAGTTATTAAAAAACAGACAGTATTAAGATTTTTGTGTCAATATAAAGTTTTTTTCTGTAATATTTTTAATTTAAAAAAGTTTTCTTCTTTTTTTTTTAAATTGTTCTTGATTGATTATCCAATATTGTAATCAGAACCCTAAAATTGAAATATTTACCCAGCAAGCACATAACTTTCGGCATACGATCGGACCGGAGCCGGCAATGTCGGTTAAGTGTCGGTAGCAGATTGGCAGCTACAACTTAAGAAACTGGTATTTTGACAGCCGGTTACGGTAATCGGTCCACACTTGGTTATATATCGGCAAGCGACTTCTGATATCTGAGTTCTGATAGTGGACCGATCAGATTTGCCAGCATCGGTCCGAATTCAGAATATTTAGTCTTAATCGATTTTTTTTTTCTTTTTCTCAATTTTATTCGAGTTTGAATTTTCCATAAGAAATGTATATTTCATGTATTTCATTAAAAATTCTGTCAGTGAGAAACAGAAAATATGTCAGAAATAACCTATATTTATTTATTTAAAAATATTGTTTTTGAATTAATTTTTAAAATGACTTACAATTATTTTAATCACAAAATAATTTTTAAATTCTCTCCTTTAAATGGTTAATCACTATTAGGAACTTAATCATAGAAAAACAGGAAAATACTTTGTAAGGTAATTGAATTTATTTTCTATTTATGTATTCATTTTAAAAGCAATAACTCAGTTTCTTATTTTATTTAAAAAATTAATTACTAAAAAGTGCTTAACAATATTTTTCAATGTAAAACATATAAAAGAAATCTACCCATTTTTTTTACAGAAAAAATTAGATTTTTTTCTCCAAAATATTATCTCACAAACGAAAAAAAAATAGTATTTCTATTTTATTTTAAGATTTAAAAATTATTATTGCAACAATTATTCGGAATTAATGTTGCTAAAATATATATATCTATATTAATAAAATAACAAATCGCTTTGTGTGTGTGTGTGTGTGTGTGTCTGCGATAGTTAGCGAAAACTACGGTACGTACGAAGCTCAAAATTTTTCTGAGAGTAGCCCAATATCTCTCCTGATGCACCTGACTCTCAGAATTTCAAAATTCTATTTATTAACTGAGTAATTAATTAAATTCCAAACCTCACTCTCATAAAAAATCGCTTTTTTTAAAGCTTTTTCACCTTTTATTCTCTTATGGTTGGTTGGTTGCATAAAATTTTCGCAGAAATAATTTTAAAAACTGGGACTGACCTTTAAAATTCATAGACTGGCAAACTGTCAGTTTAAATGAGAATTTTTTTTTTTTTTTTTTTTTTTTTATCACAGCTGCTGTACACCATGAAGGAAAAAGATAGGTGGTGGCGAAGTAAACCAAAAAAAAAAGTTTGCAATATGAAACCATTTATCGCTGAAATTTTAATGTCTCAAAATAAAGCACGAGGAAGGAATTTTGTATTAATAAGACTGATTGGAAGAAATGAATTACAGCTGAAGCATATTTTACGAAGAAATAGTAATTTTTTTAAATGGTTTTTTCTGTTATATTATTTATTAAAATAAATGTTTGCTTTTAAAATAATTGAAATTGAAAAATTAAAAATAATTAAATGTCAAAACAAAATTAAGTAAAATATTGAAAACATATTATTTGAAGTAAAAAGTTATATTTCTAAAAGTTTTCTCTTTTTTTTCAGAAAAGTTTAAAAGGTAAAAACAAAAACAAAGAAATACTGGTTTAAAACAGTTTGAATTGATCGGAGTTTCAAAGCACATGGTTTTGTTGGTGCTTCTTTGGACTTAATGTAGCGGATTTTAGAGTTACATTTTTTGCGTCACCCCAAGACATTAAACTGCCACTCTATTAATTTCTTTTTACTATATGGTTGTACGCATATTTTTGGCATTTCGAACATTAGAATATATGAGTTATTAGCTGTGTTGCAGCAAAAAAAAATTACACAACACTTTTCTAAGAGTTTATTTTTTTAATCATTGATTAAATTTAAATGTGTTCTATTCAATTTAAAATTGTAATATGGCTTTAATTTGTTTTTAAACCAAAAATAAAATAGCTGTTTGGCGTACAATTGTTTGTATCCGCAAACGATTCATTCACCCTAATAAATTATCAAATAGCAAAGTAAATTATCTATCAGAAATAGCTATAAAAAGAATAGTAGAAAAACTGATTATAACCTTAATGTTTAGACTAATTTAAACATAACACGATCCCAATCAGAAAAAAAACAGACAACACTCCGATCCGTGATACACAAAATTTCAGTGAGTATAAACCCGACCCTGACCTAAAAATTCTGTTTGGAAAAAACTATGGATTTGATAACTGACCCGAACCAAATCTGAATCCCGCAAAAATGTTCAAGTGAAGCATAACCCGATTCAAACAAGGAAAAATAATTTTCGTGGGCATCAAACCTGACCCGAACCTAAATATTTTCTTTAAAAAAACCCGAAATATGACTCGAACGAAATCTGAAACCGATAAAAATATTCCAGAGAACTATAACCCGATCCCAGCAAGACAAAATACTTTCCATGGTCATAAACCCGACTCAAACCTAAAAAACTCCGTTTGAAAAATCCTGAACTTTGACCCAAACCACATCTAAATCTGACCAAAGTATTCGAAAGAACCATAACCGGATTCGAGTAAGACAAAATAATTTCCGTGGACATGAACTCGATACGAACCTAAAACTCCCATTCAAAAAATACCTGAAATTTGAATCGAACCAAATCTGAATCTGACAAAACTATTTCAAAGAAACGCAACCGGATCCAAACAAGAAAAAATATTTCCATGGACATGAATACAATCCGAACCCCAAAAATTTCTTTGAAAAAATCGCGAACTGAACGAAATCTGAACTTGGCAAAAATATTCCAATGAAGCCTGTCCTTATTCGAACAAGACAGAATTATTTCCGTGAACATGCAAGAAGACCCGAACTCAACAGTTATATTTCAAGAAAAAACCCGAAATCTGAATTGAACCAAATCTGGACCTGACAAAAATATTCCAAAGAACTATAACCCAATCCAAGCAAGACAAAATAATTTCTATGGACATAAACCCAACTCGAACCTAAAAAATTCGATTTGAAAAAAACTGAAATTTGACCCAAACCACATCTAAATTTGACCAAAATATTCGAAAGAATCATAACTGGATTCGAGTATGACAAAATAATTCCCGTGGGCATGAACGAGATCCGAACCTGAAAATTCTATTTGAAAAAATACCTGAAATTTGAATCGAACCAAATCGGAACCTGATAAAAAATATTCCAAAGAATCGTAACCGGATATGAATAAGACAAAAAATTTCCATTCACATGAACCGAATCTGAACCTAAAAAATTTCTTTGAAAAAATCACGAAATCTGAACTGAGCCAAATCTGAACTTGAAAAAAAATATTCCAGTGAAGCATGTTCTTATTCGAACAAGGCAGCATAATTTCCGTGAACACGCAAGAAAACCCAAACCCAAAAATTCCATTTGAAGAAAAAGCCGAAAATTGAATTGAAACAAATCTGTTCCCGACAAAAATATTCCAAAGAACCATAAGTGTATCCGAGCAAGGCAAAATAATTTCCATGGACATGAATACGACCCGAACATTAAAACTCAATATCAAAAAATACCTAAAATCTGAACCGAACGAAATCTGAACCCGACAAAAATGTTCTAATGAATCATAACCAGATTCGAACAAGACAAAATAATTTCCATGGACATGAAACCAATATATGGTTTGGTAACATTTAGGTTGCAATTACATTACGGTAAGTCTTTGATTATATTTAATTTCCCATTAGGTTACAGTTAGGTCTCGGTTAAGTAAAAGTTAGCTTAAAGTTAAATTGCATTTATGTTATGGTTAGAATAAGGATATGTTACAATAAAGTGAAGGCTAGGTTAGATTTATGTTATATTTAATTTACGGTAAGGTACTGTTAAGTCAAAGTTAGGTTACAGGCAGGTTATGGTTACGGTACAAAAGTTTACAGTTAGGAATTTATCCATAGAGTGAACATTACGCATGATTTGATTAAAAATAACACTTACTTTTGTTAAATGGCTCTGAAATTATAAATACTACTTATTAACATTTTAGCTACCAGTGAGTATTGATTTCATTCATGGTATAGTCGGATTTAAGAGTGATATAATTAGTTTGAAATTCAAAATATTTCACTTGGGATTTCTATATGAAAAAAAAATAATTACTTACGGGACTTAACAGTGATTTTTGATAAATATCACACACGAAAATCACGCAGTCGTTGGATACATATTCCTTCCCACGTTTCTCATCGCTCATTTTGAGTATTTTTAGAGCTTAACATTAGCTGTTTTTTAAACCGATTTTTCACACAATCAGTGGCCACGTATTTCAGACAATGCATTTCTGCATGTTTCGAGTTAAGTATAAAATCATACAGACTTGAAGTTCATTTAATATTGTTAATACGGACCCGGGCAACGCCGGGCGGGTCAGCTAGTATATATATATATTCTGCATTAAATTATGAAATCACTTAACGTGAATTCTCATTCTAATTAAAAGTGATTAATTACCAACTTATTTTTTATTAAATTAGTTATTTTATGTTACAAATATATATTTCCTAATTTTTTTTTACTTTATTATTTACTTTATTATTACATTTAATTACTTTATAATTCCCAAAAAGAAAATTGCATCAGAAAAACCTCTAAAATTCATTTATTATATCCAGTACTTAAGCATTTTTAAATTTATAAAAAGGAATATGAAATATCTCCTATTTAAAAAAAAATGTGTATAAAAAGATAATATATATATATAATATATATGTTACTTTTATTTTATTTTTTACTTAATAAATATTCATTATCAACTAAATAACATTGGAACATAGGTTTAAAACATAAATACTACTTTGAATCATGAAATGGCATAACACAATTTTTTATTCTATTTAAAAGTTAATTATTACCAATTTATTATTATTTAAAATGAGATTTTTCTAAGTTAAAAATATACACTTTAGAAATTAACGCAAAGCATGTAATTATGTTATAGTTTCTAATAAAAAATTTTATTTATTTAACAATACTTCTGAACAAAAAATATTATTTTTAATTTTTTAAATGTACTATTTAATGATTCTAAAATCTATAAGAAAAACAATTCGTTTGCTTTAATTATTTGCTAATTCCTTAATTTAAATACTAAATTGATTTTTAAAATCAGGCGCATAAGACAATTACAAGTAAATGATTACAAAAAATAAAATAAAAACACTTTAATATTACAATTTTCCAATCTGTCATTTACGTCAACAACACTTGCCATTCACGTAGCACTTACTGAAAAACCACACCCTTATTACCACACATAATCCTCCCCTAACCAACTCTGACTTGTCTAGTGGTTAAAGCGTTCACCTTCTGAGCGAGGGGTTGCGCGATCAAATCCCTCCTGTTCCCGCTGAAGTATGTCCATTGGCTCTCAAAATACTTGCTAGTGTGTTTAACAGATGGCGCTACCAGAGTTTTTTATTTTTGCTTGTGCCGGGCTTCAGCCGGTATTCGTGTGGTTAGCTATCGGCATAGTTTTTTGCCGATACAGGACCGGCTGCGTGCCTCATGGATCGGGCGGCATTCGCGCGGCGTATCATAAAAGATACGGAACCGGTAGCGGCAACTGGCATCGGTCCAATACCGATGGCAGTGGCAAGCGGCTATCGTCCGATTGCTTACCGATAGCTATGTGTTTGCTGGGTAGTAGCGAATAGTTTTAACTGATTATAATAAAATTATTCACAATATTTAAACAGATGCATGCTAAAAACTATTAGTTATAACCATAATCTATTGCAAACTTAACGCGAGCAATTTTCAAAAAGAAAAAAGTATCTTGTCGAAATTAATTTAATGACTCACGATTAAAAATATCACAAATTATTTTAACTATTTTTAGTAACATAGTTTCGAAACATAATGTCCTTAATTAAAAAAGAATCAAAACAAAATATTTTATCCGTTCCGATAACATTGACATTATTTTTATCTGAAATCGTTTAACTTCTCACAATTAAAATTTTGAACCGTTCACCTTTAAATATCAAAATTAATTTTTAATATCAACTGTCATTTCATTTATTTTTGGACGAATTTCTTATTTATGTTAAGGATTTAATTCAATAAAACTCTACGTTTACCACAAAATAAACGTTAAAACAAATAATAATTTATCATCGTATTACGATCATTATTGCGAAAAGAATTAAATTAAACATCATTTCTCGTAATGCAGTTTATAATTTAGAAATAAATAAAAGTTTATATTAAAATAAATCCATTTTAATAATCTCAGTTTAATTTTAAAAATCTTTATTACTTGTTTTAATGAAAACGATATTCTTTTTTTAAGAAATACAGTGAGTGCTCCCGCAGTTTTGTAGAGAATTTGGAAAAAGAAATATGTAAACAAATATATGAATTTTGTTTTTTAATGTGTTCAGTATGATAGCCCTTTTATTAAATCATCATTACATCTTCATTTCAAAGATTAAAAAAAACTTTTCTTAAGACTTCAACGTTGATTGTTTTTCATTTTTATATGCATTTTTTACTCTTTTCACTGTCAAATACAAATTTTGATGTGTTTTTTTTTTCTTCACTTTTCGGGTGCATTAGTAATTATGCAAAAAACATAGCACCTATAGTCATCATCTGGTCCGTTCGTCTGTCAGCATATAACAGCGATAAAAATACCCAACGGACTGGTTTGAAATTTAATATATATAATCGTTACAGAGTATTGTCGAATCATTTTACATTTTCAGAAAATCGAATAAAAACTTAATTATATATTAATAAAATTTGACTTCATTACATTAAATTTTATCATACGTAATTAAATCGATGATATCCTGATATGTAAATATTCTAGATTCCCATGGAGATTATGTCACACTTAAGATGGAGTCATATTTTTTCAGTATTATTGAATTTAATATATACAATCGTTAAAAAAAAGTGTTTATGCATTTTTTCATAAGGGTGCAACAACAATTGCACCAAGGATCTGAATATTAACCTAACTAGTTCTACTACGATCGTATCTCATTTTCCACATTCGATGTATATTTTCGACTTGCTTATTAATTATGTTACTGATTTTAAGTAAAAACATATTAGCATGATTTTCACACCTTATTTTAATATTCAAATAAGAGAATTTCTCTTAGAAAAATGCAAGTACATATTCAAAATAGATAAGAAAAAAAATAAAGTTTTTATCTTTAAATTTTTAATACCTGTATTTACAATTATACATCTGTACATTTACCAATTATATCAGGTATTATAGTGGATTTAAAATAAGGTAGTTTTATATGTTCATTTACTTAAAAAATTAAAAAAAAATACTTTTTAAAATAGTCTATAAATATATAGAACTTTCTGTATATTTCAACAAATTTATTTATTAACTGAACTATATTAATAACTGAAGAAGTATAAATAAATTTTTTAAAATATATTGAAAGTTCTATATATTTATAGACTATTTTAAAAAGTATTCTTAAATTTTTTTTAAGCAAATGAACATAGAAAACTACCCCATTTTAAATCCACTATAATACCTGATATACAGTCGAGTCTCTCTACAACGAAACTCCATACATCGAATTTCTCTATATAACGAATTTTTAGTAGAATTTGTCCCCTTTTCGCATGATTACATTAAAAACAGTCTCTATATAGCGAAATATTTATCTCCATATAACGAATTTTTTTCATAAATTGGTCATAAAAAACAGTTTTAAAAAGATTCGAAATCATATGGAATCAATTTTCTATCACTTATTTTTGATTTATCGTCAATGCTGAGTTTTTTTTATATTACTTCTCCCCTTGTTATTTAAATCCAACGAATTCATCCCACCTCCCACATACCTTTATCAAAACAGTGTCAATTGGATTGATACACATGTAAGAGAGTAATTAATGAGAGGCACATAAGAGAGGCCTTCAAATGGAGGAAAATGTTAACTACAATTTTTCATTCCTTGGTAAAATTTGAACATTTTTTGAGAGCGTAACAATTAAAAAAAATTTCTTCATCTGAAATTAATGCAAGTCTTCTTTATTTGATTTTCACCAAGCTTTCAAATAAATGTCTGTTCTCTTTTTTTAAACAACTTAAATAATTAAGAAATAAAATGTTAGGTAAATATTTACTTTTAAACGCTTCAAATTCTTAATTCAAAAGATAAAAAATAATATCTGTTCAAATTTCACACATTAAATACTATTTTTAACATCATTCTCTAAACATCGAATTTCTCTATATAACGAATTTTTTACTGGAACGGTGGATTTCGTTATATAGAGACTCGACTGTAATTGGTAAATGTACAGGTGTATAATTGCAAATACATAGTCTTGAATCCATCGATTACTTTCCAACAAGATTTTAACCCTTTCCGGCGCAAGGAAATTCTATTAGTAAAATGAGAAATTGTCGATTGACATCGGAATTTATAAAGGACTTGTTTAGATATTACGAATTCCTTAATTTAAGCTTTCATTGTAAAAGCAAAATTATATTAAAATATTACTGGTGCCGTTTGCAAGTTTGGAATTAAAATTTGTGTTGCCGGCCCGGCAACACTGTTCAAGAAAGGGTTAAAGAAAGAAATATTTCTAATGGTACTACCAATATCTAAACCCTATTAAAAATTGATGGTATAGATTTTATTTTTTTTCCATTAAAATTTAATTTATAGAAAAAGTTAAAATCGTTGCAAAAATCTGTAAATATCTCTCTATAAATCTGTAAAATAAACTCTGTACAGTACCTGCTTTAAATTTCAGTATATTTATTTTCGTAACAGAAAGACCTGTGCTAATTAATAAATTCAGAAACGGTTTACAATTTATAAAAAAAAAATGTTTTCTAATTTATTATGCTAATTAATCCTATTAGTATTGCTGGAATCAAATTATAGAGTGTTTTAAGATTGCATGTTTCAAACCAACAACAACAAAAAAAAATTAATTTAATAAAGAAAAACTGACACCTATTTAACCCTTTGCGGCGCGGTGGTTTCATAGGTATACCACTTAATTTTAATTCCCAAACGCTACATTGGCACCGGAATTTTTTTTAAAAAATTGCGGTTTATTGGATTCGTGAAATGTAGCGTTTTTTACTTACCCATCATACGTAGTATAGGGTAAGTCTTGCAATCGTTTTGAAAATCGAAAAAAATATTTTGACGGATTTACACGTTTTCGACACTGGAGATTTCGAAAACCATATTTTTAGAAAAAAAAAATTTGCCGTCCGTCTGTCTGTCTGTCTGTGTCAGTCTGTCTGTCAGTAAACGCTCTAGCTCCCGAACGAATTGAGATAGAGACTTGAAATTTTGTATGTACTTAGTATGTAAGAATGGGACAAAGCCTATTTAATATCAGTAACCTCGATTATACGGAACTATTTTTTTCGGACTCTCGAAAAATTCGTTCTAATGAAAGGTATATAAAAATTTTCGAAATTTTTTATTTTAAGGAATGATTGTAAAAGGCAATAAAATAACACAAATTTTGCATAAAGAACGAATTTGATCGAATTATTAGTTGCCGAGATAACTGTAATCCTGTTTTCCACATTCTTCGATTTTTCATGACCCTGTATTTCATTCAAATTTCAATTCAAAGATATCTTTTAATCGGGAATGAGACGCTTAATCCGACGCAATAAACTGTTAATTAATAAGATTATTATTTTTGGAGTTATAAGGATGCTTCTTTTTCGCAATTCAGTACTACTTGAGTAGTTAGGCGTGTTGTATAATTTATCGAAAGAGATTCATCAGCAACTCATTAATACAGCATTACAATGCACAATAAAAATATAAATACACGTTTAAATTTTGTTTTGGAACTGCAATCCATTTTATAAATCGTTTTCACATGTAATATTTTCATATATTATACATGCATATATATGATGGGTAAGTATTACGGTGGCCCTCAACGACTAGTTTTATTTACAAATAAAGTTGTTTTCAAATTCCGGTGTCAGTCATTAATTTCAAAACTTGAGCAATGAATTTGCCCTGCGCCCCAAAGGGTTAAGGGATTCTACGTTTTATAGATTTAAATTTCTTGTTCAAATTATGGAAAACTGGAAACTTCCAACAAAAATGTGAGAACTGATGCTACAAGGATTTACAAAATTTATAACTTGTATTTATTTTAATTATCCACGTTCAACTGTAAAACGAATTTTGCGGATGTCACAGTATATTTCACATTTGGATTATAAATAACTCAATTTAACGGTGGCCCCACCAGTGGCTGAGAGGTTCTGCTCTCAAAGCTGGTAGACGAGAGGTGCTAAGTTCAAACCCAATTACGATTGGTTTCTATAGGAGCTGACGGTGTACACCTTCGGAGTTTTCATGGTATTCTTCAAACATTGCGTAAATATGGGTTAGGTTCCCTTATAAAGATTCCCACGAACGGCACTTCCCCTACGGTCTATATCTCTCGTGCAGATAATCGGCCGTCATAATACCAACACACTATTTAAGTATGTTACTGTTATACAATGAATGAATGAATGTTGTGTTATTTTTTTTAATATACATGCTGTGTGTATTTTTCTAATTCGTATACTGCGCTTATAAACATATTGATAAGAATAATTACCGGCATTAAAAATATTTCTTTATAATAAGCTTGAATAATGAAAACCATTTTAGGGAATATACTACAATATACTTGAAAAGTACTTATGGGCAAACAAGCACATCTATAACTAAAAGACTAAAGTGTTATAGAAGATCTATTACAATATTTTACGTCTTGTCTAAGATTTACAAACCTGATTTTCCTCTGAGGCGTATTATTGCCTTTCCAGTTCTACAATTTATAAATTTTCTAAATATTTGGCAGCGCTCTGAAAACCTCTAATCTCTGCTTCTTCTAACAATTTAAACTAATCATGCATTTAGATTTTTATATGATTTTCATTCTTTCACATTCCCATCCGATCATATTACGATCGTCATATAAATGTCATTTTTCTGTTTATCTCGATACCTTTTGACTTCACTTGTATCGTTATTGGTCAAATCCGGTCGATTATTGAGTCTATTGTCTATTACATCTGTATCTATCTATTACACTATATCTACAATTGAGTAAATATCACCGAGCTGATTCGTTACTGAATGTCTTTTAATTGCTTAATTTTGAAGGATGTCTTTTCAGGTGCGTTCGTAATTAAATAAATATGTAGCATAGATATAGTTTTCGCCTGGTCTATCAGTCCATCCGACAGTCTGTACGTTTGTCCGTCCACTTAAAACAGAGCAAAAACTACCCAACCTAACACTTAAAAACTTTACATGTATAACTTTAGCAGAATTTTGTTGAGCCATTTCATTTTTTTTTTATTATCGAATGTATAGTATACTTACAGGGATAGGCAAAATTTTTCCGTTATATTACGGCCAATGGGAAAAAATTATTTTAAGTGTCTTTTATGCTGTTTCAGCCTTTCAAATAGAATGAAATTCATATGCATTTATAAGGGCACTAAAATATACATTGTGTTCAATATACGGTGCAAAAAATATTTATTATTCATTTACAGGATATCTCTGCGAAGTTTTCTTTTTAAACTTAAGAATAAATATAGCAATCAGCATTGAAAGGACTTCGTTAACGGAATCCGTTGTAAAAATTGTGATTCTGTGTGTATCGGTGAATCAAGTCGTACCCTGAAAATCAGATCGAATGTTTCTTGAACCATGGTAATCGAATTTATCCAATAATCCAATTAATTCAGCAGGCTAAATCGCATCTGCATGTTTTGTTTTGTTCTTATTTTAACTTTAGAATTAACTTTTCTGATGCATGATTTCAGTTTGTAAGCTTTTTTATGCCATCTTTGTTATTTAACGTAGGATAAGGTATAAATTTTAGTCTGAAACGTCTACTTTATTATTTTTAATACCTATTATAAGTACTTTTCATTTTAAAATGTATGAAATTTAAAATAGTTAACATTTATCTAAAATAGTCTAGAGTTTATTTACTAGACGACATTTACACACATGTAAATTATTAACTATAAAATTTTATGTAAATCAAAGTGACTACGACTAAAACTCTAATGAAAAACTGAATTATTTCGAGATTTCAGAAAAGCAAACTGATATACTAGGAGATTTTAATTTAATTAAATAAGAATTTATCCAACAGAAAAATAAGGCAGATATTTCCTTCCGAAGAAGCAGAGAAAAATATTTACGCTCATGTCTTTCCCTGTTAATTATTCTGGAAGAAATTCCTTTTTAGAGTCAGGAGATAACTACCGGAACAATATAGAAAATAAATAAAAAAGTTAGAATGAATATAAATTTTCTTCGTATCAGAGACTCGGATAACAATACTTAAAATAACATTTAAAAAAAAGATTATTTAACAAGAATTTTGAACGTAACATTTATTGAATGAACGAAGCCATTAATCTGCATTCTTCGTGTACTAGAAAATTTACTGCAAGAATAAATTGAATATATTAGGAAACTAATTATAATTTTTAACTTCCAATTTTAATTTTTTTTTAGTGGAGTCATCCATCAAAATAACTTAGTTTGCAGCTGAAACAAAAATATGATTTATTTAAAAAAATTAAACACTTCGTTGTATTAAAAAATTTCTAATATAAATAAATAAGAATTCGTCTGAAAGAAAGATAACGTAGAAAATTCATTGCAAAAAAGTGAGGAAAAACTTATATTATATTAATTTTGGAAGCGAATAATGCTTGATTTAAGATTTAAGGCTACAGGTCACTAATTTTTCGAATACCCCTCCGTAATGCTCAGTTTATAATCGTTTGATGCATTTTTATATTCAAAATATCTCCTCAGGAAGCTAATATTTTCAACACGTTTTTACTGTGTACTCATTTTTAAGTATGTCTATTTTTTTCTTAGTTTTCAAAATATCTCTAAAAACTACGCTTAATTTTATATGAAGTGTTAAAATTTTCCTCCCATTTTGTCAGTTTTTAAAACATAAAATATTAAATTAAGCAAAGACTTTAGAAATATTTTGAGAAATAAGAAAAAAAAGGAAATCCTTTAAAGAAGGGAACATTGAAAAAAGGAGTAAAAAATATTAATTTCCTGAAGAGCCATTCTGAATATAAAAATGCATGAGACGAACATAGACCTAACGTTACGGAAAGGAATTAGGAAAATGAGTGACGACACTCTAAAAAATAAATGTGTACATTTACACATAAAAATGTATAAATCGATGATACAAAAACGACATGTCTATGTGTGTAAATTGCCAAAATACACGCCTAATGTGTAAATTTCAAAGTACACAATTTAATGTATAATTTGATGATAAGTCCAAATGTGTAAAAGTTATCTGATAACTCTTGAAATACACACTTTAATGTGTAAGTTGCACTGAAATACACATATTTCTGTGCAATATTTTTACACATATATATGTGTAAAATTCTGTTTTTACATATGTTTTTGTGTAATAGGAAAATACCCACAATATTGCGTAATATGCAAAATACACATGTTTTTGTGTTATATACGGAATGCACAGATTTGTGTGTAATTTTCTGTTTTTACACAGATGTCTACGTAACATGGAAAATACACATTTTTGTGTAATATTTAAAATACACAGGTTTTGTGTACATAGATATTTACCTTATTCTTTGATGTGTAAACTGCAAAAAAAAAAGGTTTTCAAAATCACAAAATAAAATTACATGAAGAACAAATTCGTATTTGCTTCAAGTGTTTCTAAGTACGCGTTCGTAATTATGTACATTGGCAGCACCTACAGTTGTTTTTCAATCCGTTCCGTCTGTTTACATGTCCGTTCACATATAAGAACGCAAAAACTACACAACCGAATGGTTTCAAATTTAAAATACATAACTGTTGCGTAATTTTATCTAGTCATTTAAATTTTTATGAAAATGAGATGCATAATTCAATTATAGAGACAGTCAAAAGTGTTCCCTTCCATTAAGACCAATGGGAAAAAATAGTTTCAAGTGCATCTTAATAATGTTACACACTTTTAAACATAATAAAATTGATATGCATCTAGGAAGTACATATTACAATATAAATTCTGTATAATCTGTAGTGCAAAGAATAGTTTTTATTAATTTACAGGGCCATTACTAAAAATCCCATTACATTATGGTAAAGAAGGAAACATTGTTTGGGTCGCGTTTTAATTATATTAAAATATTTCACATTTTATGAAATTGATGCTTATGCTGCTGAGATTCGTTAAAGATTACTTATTTTATAATAGAAAGCAGATATATAGTGTTTACAAAGACAAAGAAAAAATTTCGGATACTTAAACAGTATCCGAAGTACTGTCTACTATTACACCAAGATCTGAATATTTTTTTTAACTTCTTTATAGTGCGAAATGCACCTGATTTGCTTTGTTTAACGTGCATTTTCCAACTTGTTTCTTTCTAACAGGTTTGTAATCTTAAAACAAGAATTATTTACGCTCAATCAAGAAACTGGGTCGTGTCAAATTGTAATCTATCATCTTTCTGTTATTATAATCTATTTTCTTTAATTATTTTTCTTAATCTATTTTCTTTCTGAAATTATAATATATTATCTCCTTCTGTTTGCATATATACAACGTGATGACAGAAAGGATTAATTCATTTTACATAAAGGTTTGCAAGCAGTAAAAGAAAACTTAAAAACAATTTTTTTGATTATTAAAAAAATAACTTTAATAATAGATTGTAGATATTACATTCTTATTTATGAAATTATACATTTAAATCAATAATAACTCTTGATACATGATTTTAAAAAACGGTCGTTAATTGTTTATATCTTACAGCAATTGAATGCTGTACTCTATTTTGCCTATAATGTGAATTTTTTATGTTCGTTTTTTTCAAAAATGTAATTTCTGGCTGGATTCTGTTGCCAAGGCTACTATAACACTGATACTATCATAAATAGTAAAAGGGATTAGAATTATTACTATGCAATTGTGGTGAAAAATTTATTTTAATCATTGTATTAAAAATACAGGTTATTTTTTATAAGACACAATAAAAAAAGAATAAGGAATGTGAATCCAATAATGAAACCTCAAAAAAGTAATAGATTTTATAACAATAATTAGAGCCAGAATTTAATGAAGGCATACTAATAAAACAAAATATTTACTTCAAATAAATTTAACAAATTAGCATAGCAATAATTAATGAAATATTTTGAGAATTGTTCACTGTTTAATTAAATCATTGTAACTATCACAATATCAAAATTTTAATTATTTTAGATACATTGTTTAAAATTCTAAATCTCAGGGAATTACAGTTATCAAATTATTTATACATTGGAAGGTTTAGATGGGTAAAAGAAAATATGAAAAAAAAAGTTATTTTAGCACAAATTCGTTTATTTCCCTCTATTTTTAACAATTAACACATTGAGCGCCACTCAGTCTCCGGCGACAGATGTGGCACAATAGATGCAGTTAATTTTTCAGAATACAATTGATTTTTAACAATTTCTGTAATTTAATTGTTTTTATTTAAATGGGAATTATTAGATTTAATTGAGCGCCCCCCGCCATCAATAACACACGTTTCTTAAATTCTTAAAAATAAATGAAAATTTGCAAATAGTCATAAGTACATAAAATTCAAAATTTTCTTTCTAACGAAACATAAACACATGCAAATTTTGCAAGGAAAGAAAAATGACAGTATTACTTTTTTAAATGAAGACAACTCTTAGCAAATTCATTCAAATTTTCCTGAAAATCGATGGAACTTTGAAATATTATTTTCTGTGTCTTGATTAGGAGCATAAAAAATAATTTAGATTTTAAATCATGTAGAGAGGAATGAATGAAATATACATATATAAATTAAATTGTTAATAAGTATTTTTTATTAACCAAAAATATTGAAGCTTATCTATTACCTTCCCAGCTAGCCTATATATACCTCATATGCATGTTGTACATATCAAATATGCCACATTCATACATTTTATAATGTGATATGATTCATATATGACTTAAATCTCTGTTTAAAGTAGAAACTGTTGGGATGTGATAATACATGTTTAGTAATTATGTCAACTATTGGTTAAATTACTTTTAAAACCCAAAACTTTTAAAATTTAAAGAAACGTAATTTTAACCGCATAATTTTAAAAAGGAAAAAAAAATCTGATTTAAATGCCATTTAAATGAATAATTCGTTGGCATGCAGCCTTTTATTTCAACAAAATAAAAATTAAATTTACTAAAGTTTATTGAATTGATAAAAGTTAAATTAATGTTAGTCATTGCTTTTATAAAATGTTTATGTGAAATTAACTAAAACTAAAACTATTAACTAAAAGAGAAAGCTGTGAAAATATTTTTTTCTTAACTATTTCTTATCAATGACTTTTCTCTGTGTTAAATTGGGATAATCCAAATAGAAATACGTAGGTTCTTTCTTAGAATTATGTCCGAATCCAGTACAATGACATTAATGAGCTCTTTTTAACTACATTACTGACACTGTAACTTTTTTCGGACTGTTATGTAAAATATCCTTTGGCCGCATTCTTGTAACATTTTCGTAAAAGTTTTAAAATTCATGCGAACTATATACGTTTATAAAAGAACAATATATCCGAGCACGGTGAACGTTCTTTATTCCAAAGACCAACTCTTGTGATCGTCTGCAGGTGAATTTTTTGCACGCAAATGTTGCTTTCCAATTTTTAGGTAGCTTTCATTACAAAAAGTAAAAAGCTACCTATTGCAGCCGTCCGGAGGAAAGCACTTCCAGAAAATTTTGGTATATTTTCACCGATCATGACCCCCAGACCCCAAAACCACCCTCCGTCCAAATGTTGACATATATATATATATATTTATTTATATATAACCATATATATATATATATATATATATCTGATTTTTGTCATGCGATAACTATCGTATTTATGAATCGATTTGAATGAAACTTGGTATGTATATAGTACATACAAATGTCTCGACCGAGTTCGTTAGACAGCATCATCCGCCATCTTGTTTCAAAATGGCGGCCATTTAAAATTTTTTAAAAATTTTAAAATTTAAAATTAAATGTGAAGAAATTAAAAGTTGAAAAATACTTGTCTTTTATGTGTTATAACTTAAAACAATGATTTCAGAACACTTTTTATTTTGTTTATATCTTAAGAAATGATTGAGTTATAGCACTTTGAATTTTTCTTATGGCTGACATTTTGAAACAATCTGATTTTTGTCATGCTGTAACTAACGTATTTATGAACCGATTTGAATGAAATTTGGTATGTACATAGTACACACAAATGTCTCGACCGAGTTCGTTAGACAGCATCATCCACCATCTTGTTTCAAAATGGCGGCCATTTAAAAATTTTTAAAAATTTAAAATTTAAAATTAAATGCGAAGAAATTAAAAGTTGAAAAATATTTTTCATTTATGTGTTAGAACTTAAAACAATGATTGCAGAACACTTTTTATTTTGTCTTTATCTTAAAAAATGATTGTTATAGCACTTTGAATTTTTCTTATGGTGGACATTTTGAAACGATCTGATTTTTTTCATGCTGTAACTAACGTATTTATAAACCGATTGGAATTAAACTTGGTATGTACATAGTACATACAAATGTCTCGACCGTGTTCGTTGGCCAGCATCATCCTCCATTTAGTTTCACTATGGCGGCCATTTAAATTTTTTTTTAATTTAAAATTTAAAATTAGGTACAAAAAGGTGAGAAATTGAAAAAGATTTTTCTTTTGTGTATTTTACCTTGATACAAAGATTCCAGGGCATTTTTTGTTTCATCTATATCTTGAAAAATGACTGAGTTATAGTACTTTCAATTTCAAGTGTGGTTGACATTTTGAAACGATCTGAAATTTTTCACGCGATAATACACATATTTATAAACTGATTTGTATATAACACCGCGTGTACATATTACATATCAATGTCTTGACCGAGTTCACTAGTCAACGTCATCCGCCATCTTGTTTCAAATGGCGGTTATTTAAGTTTTTCAAAAATCTTTTAAATGTATAATGATGTACAAATAAAAAAATAGATATTGAAAAAAAAAGATTCTTCCGAATGTATTTATCTTAATATTGAATGCCGGAGTATTTTTTGCTTTGTCTTTATTTTAAAAAACTCCTGAGATATAGCAGTTTGAATTTCTAATGTGGGTGACATTTTAAAAAAAATCAATTTGCCCGCCACAGCACTCGTATATATTAATCGATTTCGATATGAGAGTGCATGTCCGCATGAATTAAGATTTCGACCAAGCTCATTGGTTTGTTTTATCCATCATTTTGTTTTAAAATGGCATACACTTCATGATATCGCGGAATTTGGCGACTTTCTAAATCGCTGAAAATAATACCAGGTTGAATAAAATATGACTAATTTCTAAAAATTCCTATTAATAATCAGTATTGACAAAAACTAGTATTCAATCTTATAAAATCGGGTTTCACTAATTTGGGCTTCGTATGTTTGAATAATATAACTTAATTTAAAATAAATAATATATAAATAAATATATGAAAGCTACCTCTTCCTCCCGGCATTGCCGGAAGGACTTTTATTTATACAATACTAGATTTGGAAGTTAAATGCACGTTATTTTCATAAAAGTGGCTCTAATTAAAATTTTCTGTTTAAAATTTTTTTATGCATATCACTTTTGTTTTTATTCAATTTCAAAAAGTTTCCTGTTAAAGTGAATTGATAATTTTCTTTTTTATAAATTATTATATTGTATTAGTCATAATTTGGGTTATAAATTAAAATATTGCTTTAATACATGTATCAATTACAGAGTAATCCAACTATTAACGCAAGTTAGAATACGGACAAACAAACCGTATTCTTAAGCATTTTCAACCATGTTGTAAAGTATTAAAACGACTAATAGGTTGAAATTTGACTTTTAGAATTTTATACCCAAAAGACGATAGCAAATTTTAATTCTTTTGTACAGCCCTGTATTTTGTCTACTATTTTTGCATAAGGTTATGCCACTATTTAGCTATGATTTAATTAAAACAAAAACACGTTTAAATCTAGTGAACTTACATTTCCAGAGGTTATCTTACATAGGCAGCCATGTATCAAATTCTTTCGGTGGTCCTGTATATCATTTTTCTCCATATATATCTTAGTTTATAAATGTAATTCTGTGTAAAAATGTAGAATTTTTTTAAAACCACCTTTAAGCTACTTCCGTTCATGTACTGTAATCTGTGCACTTTCTGCTGTGTTACCCTGTACATGATCAACAGCGTTTGTACACAGAACGCAATATGCAAAATCAATTTAAAAACTCATATCTCAATTAACAAGAAAGAAAAATTATGAGTTAAGGATAGATTACGAAACACTTTCCAACACTTCCTGAAATCTTTAACAAAACTTCATTATTTAGGAAAGTAAGGTGTTAATGTCCATAGCCAAATATGTATTTCAATACTTTTGAAGAGCCCTGTATTTAATCTGTCTGTTGATACATATACTGTATAATAAGAAAATTTAGTTAAGCAAGAAAATGCTAAACTTTCGTTAAATTTATTTTTTAGCAATTCATACTAATGGATGAAAACGTACTTGAATACTTTTGTTCAGCCCTGTAGTTTACCTAGTACCTGTATTACAGTCCAATATTTACCTAAAATTTATTTTAAACTAAAACACTCTTAAAACTTCTTAAATAACATTTCCAGAAGTTATCATCGAATTGTGACCATGTATCCAGTACTTTACATAACCCTGTATATCATTTTATCTGTATTCTACAAACATTTCTGAGTAAGCGGTTCAACGTAAAAATGTATAGCTTATTTAAAAACCACCTTTTAGTAAATTACGCTCGTATTCAGTAACCTTTACGAGTTCTTTTGTGTAACCTTGTATATAAACTATAGAATTTATACACACCATGTTATATGCATATATTTAGCGAAACTTAAAAACGCATATCATAATTAAAAATGCATTTCATCCATACATCAACCATAATCGATAATACACAGTACTTCAAATAGAATATACTATTTGAAATCTTTTGTGTCTCTCTGTAAATGCTATGTACTTCATATTATGACTCAGCGTATCAGCATATCAATTTTATTGTACACGAAGTCGTTTAACACTATTAAAATATCTCGCAAATAATCCCCCGCCCCTTTGTTCTTGCATAATGGAATTCTTTCGTGTGGCCCTGTAAATGAATAATAACTATTGATAAAATTCATAAATAAACATAATATATATTTTTTATTACTTGATTTGTGATAAATAAAATAAAAATATCCCCAATATGTTGAATAACAAAAATGCTCATTATCATCTGCATAAGTGCAAGTAAGTATTGAATCGAGGATATTTATTGTCAATTCCCATATTGAATAAACAAAATGGCATTGAAAACATCATAATTGATAAAACATCATGAATATTTTTAACAGTGTTGGAGGAAAGCTAAATGAACATACTACATATCTTTTTAATGTGTGATTTCTTTTAAATACGATAAAATTTAAGTTAACAAAGAAAAAGAAAAATACTACATCATCATGATTAGTCCCGTTAAGTAAAAAATTAGTAGGGTGATACTTGTGGTAAAAGCATTCAAATCGAAAAACTGAGTCAGATATAGCACAGTTTATAAAAGCAACATTTATACACGAGCATAATTTCTTTAACAGTGCTGTTGGATACCATAAATAATTTAGATGTGAAATTTTTTCTACTACTTATTAATTTTGATGCATATATTATCATAGGAGAAAAGTAAAAGGATCTAAACTGTCGTAATTTAATATAATGTATTTTTATTATATCTGCTCTTGATGCTATTTCCTTTTAGAATTTCAACGTAACTAAGTTGCAATTTACAGCTTTTTATGAATTTTTTCAACTGACGAAATAAAGCAGAAATCACACGACTGGAAATTTGAAATACGCCTGAATACATTTTCGAGGAAATATTTTTCTATGTGCTATACATCGCCATTTCAATTTTTAAAAATCTAATCGTAAATTGTAGAAACTCTCTAGCCTTCCATCTAAACAATAATCAACAAAAAATCATGCATTTCAACATAAGGGATGACATCTTTTTACAGTCTATTTAAATTTGTTTTGTTAATTTGTCTGATTTTTACATTATTTACTGCATAAAATACTGAATTGTTACATTTACTGCAGCAATTAAGTGTTACTTAATTCATCCACCCCTTTTTTAACAAATGGACCTGATGTGCTAGATTTTTCGCGAAAACATATGAATGTAAATGGTAAAATTTTTCCAGATTATATTATTTCATGCAAGGGTGTATGAGAAAGAGTTACTGAATTATTTTTCTTTCATCAAAATTTACTAAAACCCAACCTCTCCAACTGACCTATTATAGGTTGTTCGGTACTGACAACAAATTTGATCTGTACTAATTACATAATTCAGGTAAGATTTGCTTATTAAAAATTCTGTTTGACATTTTTTTATTTATTTTCTTGGAGTCTTGTTTTTTTTTTTTTTTTTTTTTTTTTTTTTTTTTTTTTTTGCACAATCAAAGCGAACTCTTGTGAGTAACAAATTTAGTCAATTTACTCAGTCATGTTCATTTTTAAACTTTCTACCCAGATCGACCTGCTACAAAATGAAGTTAATCTGATTAGAAACAAGCAATCCTAACCATTGCCAGCTTTTTACAATTAAACGCTATTTCTTAGCTAATTTATTAAAATCTTGTTTTTGTTAGCTAAAATTATATTTATAACAACTAATGGGATAAAGACGTAAATTGAAACTGTTTCCTTTCTTTAAAAATAAAATGCGGATATTTTGGTAGCCAAGCAACGGTTAATATATTAAAGACTAGCGAGCTACGCCCGCTAGCTGGGCCACTTTTTCCAAACGAACCTCGGTATTAACCAGTATATAATAAGCAAAAAATTCATTTAATAAGCAAGTCTTGGTGTTCGAATCCTCAAGCACAAAAAAAGGTAAATTAAAGAGCCATGGTCCCATTAAAAATATGTGATTTCGCACGGTGGGCCACGTGCACTTGAAAAAAAAAAGACTGTGGATCGGAGCTATGGTCGCTTCGCGCCCATAGTCCCGTTAAAAATATTTGGTTTTGCACGGTGGGCACTAAGCGCCCATAAGACATTTTTTCGTATTTTTTAGTTGATCAGAAGCAGATTTTTACGCAGATTCTGAATATGTAATCAGTTTTTTTCTACTTTAAAAACTGTCTGCATGATGGTTTAAGAAAAGACGCGCAAAAAAAAAGTTTCGATAGTCCTGTTTTATTTCTAAGTTCAATATTTTAGCGAAAACTACGGTAAATATTCTACGGCAAGTCAAAAAAATTGATGCTGAAAAAACGCAATTAGCGCCGGTAGAAAAAGAGGTTTTCGGCTGTTTCTTCTTTTAGCCAAAGGGGAAAAATTCATGTCCTTCACCGCAAGGTGGCGCAGTGTTCTGCTTCGGAGCTCCGTTTGGGAATTGACACATTTTTCGTCCCGATTCCCAAGGGGTTTTTAATTCATAACTTTTTTAATTTTGGTCCCACGGTCTCGAAAATGCCCGAAATGACTTCCCCGGAATTTTTCCAATCGAAAGACACCTCTCGCGACTTCCAACTCGCCCGCGTTGCGAACTGTAATCGGCTTCAAGCAGACAGACAGACAGAGACGCACGGATTTTATAAGTATAGACTAGCGAGCTACGCCCGCTAGCTGGGCCACTTTTTCCAAACAAACCTCGGTATTAAGCAGTATATAATAAGCAAAAAAATTCATTTAATAAGCAAGTCTTGGTGTTCGAATCCTCAAGCACAAAAAAAAGTAAATTAAAGAGCCATGGTCCCGTTAAAAATATGTGATTTCGCACTGTGGGCCACGTGCACTTGAAAAAAAAAAGATTGTGGATCGGAACTATGGTCGCTTCGCGCCCATAGTCCCGTTAAAAATATTTGGTTTTGCACGGTGGGCACTACGCGCCCTTAAGACATTTTTCCGTATTTTTTAGTTCATCAGAAGCAGATTTTTACGCAGATTCTGAATATGTAATCAGTTTTTTTCTCCTTTAAAAACTGTCTGCATGATGGTTTAAGAAAAAACGCGCAAAAAAAACCGCAATTAGCGCCGGTAGAAAAAGCGATTTTCGGCTGTTTCTTCTTTTAGCCAAAGGGAAAAGTTCAGGTTCTTCACCGCAAGGTAGCGCAGTGTTCTGCCTCGGAGCTCCGTTTGAGCGCCGTTTGGTATTTGGGACATTTTTCGTTCCGATTCCCAAGGGGTTTTTAATTCATAACTTTTTTAATTTTGGTCCCACGGTCTCGAAAATGCCCGAAATCACTTCCCCGGAATATTTCCAATCGAAAGACACCTCTCGCGACTTCCAACTCGCCCGCGTTGCGAACTGTAATCGGCTTCAAGCAGACAGACAGAGGCGCACGGATTTTATTAGTATAGACTAGCGAGCTACGCCCGCTAGCTGGGCAACTTTTTCAAAACGAACCTCGATATTAAGCAGTATATAATAAGCAAAAAAATTCATTTAATAAGCAAGTCTTGGTGTTCGAATCCTCAAGCACAAAAAATAAGAAAATTAAAGAGCTATGGTTGTTATGCGCTCATTATCCCGTTAAAAATATGTGATTTCGCTCAGTGGGCGCTACGCGCCATAGTCGCCATCGTCCCGTTAAAAATATTTGGTTTTGCACGGTTGGCGCTGCGCGCCCATAATACATTTTCTCGTATTTTTTGGTTCATCAGAAGCAGACATTTACGCAGATTCTGAATATGTAATCAGTTTTTTTCTACTTTAAAAACTGTCTGCATGATGGTTTAAGAAAAAACGCGCAAAAAAAAGTTTGGGTATTAAAAACTGCAAAAGACTGCGATAAAAAGAAAATAAGTAATTTCATTAATATCACAAACAACATAACTAATAAATAATTTTGGCAGCTCGTTTTCCGTTTGTACTAACAGAAATTAGTATTAATCGCGCAAATCTTAAGTTACACAATATTCGTGTATGCTACCAAAAAGAAAAAGTATGAAAATGAGCTACAACGATTAATACTCACATACAGAATAAATATATGAATAGCCAGTTACATCTGAGATCCTCAAAATATTAATTAGCAACACTATCACCTCTTAGTGAACATATCTTTCTGTGCTTAAATAGTCGTACTTATTATATTAATTAAACCGTTTTTAACATTTTTTACCAATCAGTTATTTTTCTCTTATACGTTCTTTGACAAAATGACACGGGAGAAAAAGGGGTTTTCGGCTGCTTCTTCTTTTAGCCAAAGGGGAAAAGTTCTGGTCGATCACCGCAAGGTGGCGCAGTGTTCTGCCTGAGAGGTCCGTTTGAGAGCCCCGTTTGGGAAATGTGACGTTTTCCGTTCCGATTCCCGACCGGTTTTTAATTCATAACTTTTTTAATTTTGGTCCCACGGTCTCGAAAATGCCCGAAATGACTTTCCCGAAATTTTTCGAATCGAAAGACACCTCTCGCGACTTCCAACTCGCCCGCGTTACGAACTGTAATCGGCTTCAAGCAGACAGACAGACAGAGGCGCACGGATTTTATTAGTATAGACTAGCGAGCTACGCCCGCTAGCTGGGCCACTTTTTCCGAACGAACCTCGAAATTAAGCAGTATATAATAAGCAAAAAAATTCATTTAATAAGCAAGTCTTGGTGTTCGAATCTTCAAGCGCAAAAAAAGTAAATTAAAGAGCTATGGTTGTTATGCACCCATTATCCCGTTAAAAATATGTGATTTCGCACAGTGGGCACTATGCGCCCACCGGCCTACCACCCACCGGCGCTACGCGCCATGGTCGCCATCGTCGCGTTAAAAATATTTGGTTTTGCACGGTTGGCGCTGCGCACCCATAAGACATTTTCTCGTATTTTTTGGTTCATCAGAAGCAGACTTTTACGCAGATTCTGAATATGTAATCAGTTTTTTTCTGCTTTAAAAACTGTCTGCATGATGGTTTAAGAAAAAACGCGCAAAAAAAAGTTTCGATAGTCCTGTTTTATTTATAAGTTCAATATTCTAGCAAAAACTACGGTAAATATTCTACGGCAAGTCAAAAAATTGATGCGGAAAAAAACGCAATTAGCGCCGGTAGAAAAAGAGGTTTTCGGCTGTTTCTTCTTTTAGCCAAAGGGGAAAAATTCATGTCCTTCACCGCAAGGTGATCTGCTTCGGAGCTCCGTTTGGGAATTTAGACATTTTTCGTTCCGATTCCCAAGGGGTTTTTTATTCATAACTTTTTTAATTTTGGTCCCACGGTCTCGAAAATGCCCGAAATGACTTCCCCGGAATTTTTCCAATCGAAAGACACCTTTCGCGATTTCCAACTCGCCCGCGTTGCGAACTGTAATCGGCTTCAAGCAGACAGACAGACAGACAGAGGCGCACGGGTTTTATTAGTATAGACAATAATCAACATTCAACACTTAGAAGATTGTTATCTAACAAAATTATTGAACATATAAGATTTCAGTTAAGCATAAGTTATGTTTTCTTATGGTCTAGCAGTTTTCAAGTTTCATATTTAATAAATGCGTTTATTAGTTAGTTTATTGTGATTATATTTATCTTAAAGTTGCTACGCAAGCAAAACTTATTTGAAAATGAAAATGTCAATATTCCCCCCCCCCCTTAAACTCAACTTTTAGATAATTTCATATTCAAACAACAGCTAATAAAATAAGAAAAGTAAAGAATAGTTAACTTTCAAAAATGTGCTCGAGAAGAATCGGAAGGAATTATTTACGCTCATGGTATTTCCCTGCCCATGTTCATTATTTTCAAAATGATTAATACGTTTCCAAAATAATTGGCAGGGAAAGAGTGACTATTCCGTAAGTGTATTAATGTATTTAGTGTAAATATTTTTCTCCACTTAAGTAAAGATGTTTTTGTTTTATTTTTCTTTTGGACGAATTCTTATTTTATTAAATTACTAAACTCTTAGTAAGTTTAAAGATAACTTTGTTTTTATTAGATGTTTTAGTCATAGACGAGGACCGCCATACGTGGTTCACAGCGATTTTTGATGATTTTATAATATGTTATATAGTTTATGCTCCTAACTAAGATGGGGGAATTGCTTTATTGAGAAAAGCTTTAGCTATTGAGAATTTTGCGGTTAAAGTTCACATACGTTTAAAATACGTGCGTTTTTAACTAGTTCTTCGTGACGTGATCAGGCTGCCAGTGGTACGACCTATTTAAAAAACAAATGATTCTACTTTTTAAGTGATTTGTTGCAGGTTTTAAGCATCCTTAAAAATTATTGACTATCTGAATTTTTTAATAATTTTTATAAAGAAATACTTTTGGAATTTTTCATAAAAAATTATATTTTTCTCTAAGTTATAAATTAAAACCTCTGCTGCGTAAATCCATACAAATTTATGCCTGGAAAACTCTTCTTTTTTTAAATTATTTTTTTTAAAATTGTTAGATTTTTCAAGCACAGTTCTGAATTAACACAACATATTTTGTTTACTTTCTTCTATTTTTATAAGAAAGTACTGGATACATGAAAATTTTCGAAATCCGGTATTCGACGAATTTGTATGTTTTAGGGATCAGAGAACCCGAAAAATATGCTTTTACAAAATGACTGTCTGTGTGTCAAACTCTGTCAGTCTGTAGGTCTGTCAGTAAGAGGCAAAAATTTCATGGGTGCTCTATCTCAAGTATTAATGCACATAACTTCACAAAACTTTAGATTCAGGTAGACCTTGATATAAACTAAATCTGAGTAGTTTTTGGTATATAGTGCTGAAAAGATGGCGCTGTTATGATGCATTATTCACCTTACAATTTAGGCATCAACATATCTCAAGTACTAATGCATGGATTTTCATAAGATTTTAGATTTAGTTAGTACTTAATATAACACGGTGTTCATTACGTTTTGGTGCAAATCGCTCAAAAGATGGCCCTTCCTTGGTGCGTTATTTTTGAGTATCGGAATAGCTCTATCTTAAGGACTGAAGCGCGAAATTTCAAAAAACTTTCGATTCTATTAGACCTTACTATAAACTAGATCTGATTAGCTTTTGGTGTATATCTCTCAACAGGTAGCGCTGCTATGATGCATTACATACAAGTTCCAAAATAGTCATATCTCAAGAACTAGCGCATGGATTTTAATAAAACTTTAGATTTAATTAGTACTTGATATAAAATGGGGTTGATTACTTTTTGGTGCAAATCGCTAAACAGGTGGAGCTGTTAGGCAGATTTTTTTAAACACTTTTTGATTGCACTGTCTCAAAAACAATTGTACGGTCTTTCATCAAATTTCAGATTCAGTTAGTCCCTGATATAGGTTAGTGTTGTTTAGTTTTTGGTGTCAATCGTCTTACAGATGGTGCTGCTAAGCTACATTTTTTACGATTTTGCAATAGCTGAATCTAAAGAACTAATGCATGGATTTCCCTCAAATTTCAAATTCAGTTAGTACCTGATAAAAATCTGATCCTGATTAGTTTTTGGTGTACATCACCAAACATGTGGCGCTGTTATGCAGATTTTTTTAAAGATTATGTTATAACTCTATCTCAAAAACTAATGCACGGATTTTCATCAAATTTCAGATTGAGTTATAAGTTGACATAAGTTGTTGCTGACTAGATTTTGGTGTAAAATAGCTAACCGGTGACGCTTCTATGCTTCACTTTTTAGGAAGTCTTAACATGCATAAGATAGAAGAAAGTTTTGGGATTGCCACGTGTGACTAGTTTTATTTTACTTTATTGAATTTTAAATAAAATGTATTATTATGCACAGTTTTATGTAATATATTTTATAATGAATGTGGAAAGAAAATGGAAGCAAGAATATTCATATTTATAAAATAAGTAGAAATTTTTTAAAAGTAAATAATCCCAGAAAAATTTTTTTTTTAGGTAAAATAGGCTGTTTTAAGAGATTTGTTATTAATTTTACCTAATTTTAAGTATTAAGTATTGTGCCACTACATATATTACAGTGTTATTCGAAATTGAAGTGATGGTTTCAAAGGTACTGTGTTCCCTTAAGAATTAGAAAAATTCCCTTGTATATAAGATTATTCTTTTTAATTAAATAAGAATTCCTCTTTCAAAATTAAGGAAGGCGTTTTTTTAAAAACCGGCAAGAAAAAATAAATATATGTCATTCACTGGGCATGAGTTTCGAAGTATTTAATCAATTTAAGTGTTAAGTTATGAGCGTGCTTTGAAAAAAGGAGTAAAGAGGATGTTTAGATTAATATCAGTTGTCGTTATAACAAAAATTTCTATAGCATGTATAAAACTGCGGCAGAAAAATGTACAGTCGGAGGAAAAAAGCTGATTATCCCTTCTAACTCATCAACTAATTACTGTAAACGGTTTCTTAAAAAAAATACGAAATTACAGGGAATCTACGGGTAATATATTATCTTAATCGTTGTGTAATATTACAGAAATTAGAAATACCGACATTCTGCTAAACAGAAAAGTTATTCGGTAAATTTACAATAGACTCTGTAAATGAACATACAATACTTAAGAATACACAAGATTCTGTAAATTAATTTTGAATGTAACTAATTTAATTTATGTATAAAATTAGTGACATTGTCAGAATTTTTCGAATAATTTTGAATTGCTGTATCATTTAATTTTTTGCAATTTATTCCTAACCGCCCAAGGGTTTATGTATAATATAAGAAAATTTTAAAGAGCGAGGATGTTTTCCGGGAGGGGGTGGCACAAACATAATAGTTGGAACCTTGGGGTGTATCTTTCAACTTTTACCGACGACACTAATCATGTGACATATCATTGTAAAGCTATGTGACTAATATTTTATGTTATATACTTCCCAAGTCCCTCCCTCTGCTTTGTCCCCAAGGGGAGAATTTTTCAAGATTTAGCCGACATCCTTCATGTGATATATTGTTGTTAAGCCCTGTGATCACTTATTCATATTATGCACTTCCCTTTCCCCTTCTGCAAATTGTTTTCTAGTAATAGTAAAGCTATGGAAGTAAACTTAAATAATGTTGAAAAAATCAATAAAAACTATTTATCCCATTCATATCCTTTTAGATATTTTCTCGCCACAAGGGGAGCTTTCAAATCTTATTTCATTGGCTATTTTCGTACTAAATGTCAAAGAATTCTAATTTTTGATACTTAAACTCCTTTATCTTTTTACACTTACTCGCGCCTTTTCAACTTTTTGCAACCAGTGAACACCATCATATGTTTTTTCCTGTAATATGGCTTCCTTATAACCTCCCTTGTGTTTGTTGTTGTAAAATTCACTCTGTTTTTAGTTTCTATGTATTTACTAAAATCAACATGTATTTTATCTTTTTTAGAAATTTTCACCTAAGAGAGTTAGTGGAGTTTTCATACTTTTAGGACATTTTGATATATCTCTGTAGCATTTATAGGTAGAAGCACGAAATTCAAGATAGCAAAATCAACTAAAAATAACTAAACATAGTGATTTTAGAGCTAATTTGTCTATTATGTCGTCAATAGGTATTTTGAACCGGATAATGAAATATTATACGATTAACAAAATGATTATGGTTATTCGATTAGATATTTAGTTTTTAACCGTTACTATTTGCAATTTGTTTGATAAAAGATTCTTTTAAAGACACTGACCAGCGTAGCGAGCGAAGGCTGCTAGTGTAATATATGTATTTCTTTTTATTTTTGACATAGTTATCCATTAAATTAACTAAATCAATGACTGTAAAAAAGAAAAAAAATTAAAAGAAAAACAGTTGTGTATATTAAGATGTAGATTAGTCACGCGGATATACTCGAATGCTAACGTAAAATGTATGGGGGCGTTATTTTCAAATGTCTCGTTTTGATTTTAATATTTTAGGTATCTTTCATCACAAAAGTAAAACGCTCCCTATAGCAGTCGTCCGGAGGAAAGCACTTCCGGAAAATTTTGGTATATTTTCACCGATCATGAACCCCAGACCCCAAAACCACCCTCCGTTTTAATGTTGATATATAAATATATATTTATATCCGATATTTGACATGCGGAAACTTCAGTATTTATGAACCGATTTGAATGAAATTTGGTGTGCGTATAGTACATATTAATGTCTTGACCAAGTTTGTTGGCCAGCTTCATCCGCAATTTAGTTTCAAAATGGCGGCCGTTTAATTTTTTTTGAAAAAAAAATTAAATTTAAAATTTAGTACAAAAAATTAGAAATTGAAAAATATTTTTCGTCTATATGACCTTGATACAAAGATTCCAAAGCATTTTTTTTTTTTTTTTTTTGTAGTCTTAAAAAAATCCCTGTCGGCTTGGCCTATAGGCGGAGGTAGATTTCGAAGAGTGCTCATTTCAACAACAAAAAATAAAATATGATTAGAGATAAACCCAGTTTAACAAACTTATTTGGCCTCTTTTGAGAAATTGCCCAGTTTAACAACATATTTTGAAATATATTCTGACTTTATTTTAAAAAATCGACCAATACCCACATTATATAATTCCTAAATAACAAAAAACTGTCCATTGAATGTGTTTGAGAGCAAAATTGAATTTAAAAATGAGTTATTAAAATAACCAATTTGTTATTTGAATACATCCTCATTTCTTTAATATTGATCGTTTAGGGAAATTTTGTGTGAAGTGCCCCACTTTGACAGATTTAAAAAATATATATTTAGCCATTATCAAAATGATGACCAATTTGGCACATTAAACAGTTCCTTAATAACAGAACCTATCAATTGGATGCGTTTGAGAGCAAATTTGAATTTAAAAATGAGTTAGAAAAACGTAATTTTGTTATTTGAATACCTCAATTTTTCAATCACAATAACTTCGGGATATTTTTTTCAAAGTACCCATTTTGGCAGCCATTTTTGAAATATATTCTGTCTTTATACAAAAGCTGGACAATCAGTCACATTATATAGTTCCTAAATAAGAGGACCTATAAATTGGATGCGTTTGAGAGCAAAAATGGATTTAAAAAAAAGTCAGAAAGAACGAAATTTGTTATACTTCCTCAATTTTTCAATCACAATCACTTCGGGAAAGTACCCTTTTTTGGAAACTTTTTTTTAAAAAAATATTCTGCCTTTATCAAAAAAAAAAAAAAAAAAAAAAAAAAAAAAAAAAAAAAAAAAACTGGCCAATATGCCATATTATATAATTCCTAAATAGGAGGATCTGATATTCGGATGTGTTTAAAATCAAAAATGAATTTAAAAATGAGTCAGAATATAAGCACTTTGTAATTGGGTTTTTTTCTCTAACTCCTATTTTTGTTTAATTTATTTTTGCTACAAGAATTGGTCCTGTGAAAAGCTTGTTGCTATAAAAGTTGTAGATATTATTGAGAAGAAGTAAAATAAATTTAATTAGATTTGATAGCTTAAGAATTGACGAAGTTATGGATTTTTTTTTCTTTTTCCACCCCCCCCCCTTTTTTTTACTTTTCGTTTTTAAATTTTTGCATGGGTACAAATTCGTCCTACCAAAACTTGTCAATACAAAAGTTTTAGATAATTTTAAGAACTTTTAAAAAAATTTAGTTGGATTTGATATCTTGAGAATTGACGAAGTTATGGATTTTTTTTCTCACAAAAATCCTGTTTTTTTTCGCTCTTTAAGCCCATTTTTAACTTCATCAGAAATCTGTCATGCATACACTTTTGGCCCATTTTTTAGAAGTAATATAAACTTTAAACTGATTCGATATCTATATTAATTAAGAAGTTATCGAGTTTTTTCGGTTTTCACAAAAACCCTCCCTATTTCTAATTCCTTGGTCCGATTTTGCCCATTAACAAACTTGACCGAGATTTTATGTAAAAGTTTGAAGAAGATCTGAGCATAATTATGGAAGTTATCGTGTCTAGAAGAAATTGGTATATATATATATATATACTTTTTTACTGATGATAGTTTTGGGGTCTAGAGGTCATGATCGGTGTAGATCTGAAAACATTTCAATATTCTGAGCATCCATCATCTGCAAACATTCAGAAATTCCAACATAGGAGTGACCGCAATAGGTAGTATTTCATACGAAATCTACCTAAAAATGGCTCAGTTATAGCACTTTGTATTTCTAGTGCGGCTGCCATTTTCAAACGGTCTTATTTTTGTCACGTGATAACACGCGTATTTATGAACCGATTTTGATATAACTTGTATGCACATAGTATGTAGCGATATGTCGACCAAATTCGTTGTCCAGCTTCACCCGCCGCATTGTTTCATAATGGCGGCCATTTAATGTATTTGAAAAAATTTTTAATTTAAAAATGCATACAAAAAATTAGAATCTGAAAATTATTTTTCTTTTATCGGTTGACTTTAATACAAAGATTCCAGAGAATTTTTTGTTTGGTTTATATCTATAAAAATGGCTGAGTTATACAGTGGTGGTCAAAATTTTAAGGACAACGTAAAAATCACCAGATCTTGGCTACATTTGGCAGGACACTTATGCAAATTTAATGGCTGGAAACCAAGAAAAATGAAGAATATTTTAATAATTTTTATGGAAATAGGTGAAAAATCCATATTCATAAAATTTACTATGAATTTATACAGCCATATGATATGGACAAAATTATAAGAACAACTGTATTTTTGTGATCTAAAAAGTAAAATTTGCATGTTTATACTTTGCATATTGAACTTCCTGACGGTATAAATGCCTAGTAAGCGTTTGAGATCATCATATTCTGTTTTTCAGTCATGCCGTTAGATACAAAACTTTCGGAGATTGAGAAAGGGAAAGTGGATGCATTTAAAAGTTCGAGATTTTCTGTACGCCAAATCTCGACAAAGCTTCATAGACCAAGAACGGTTATTTACAATCATCTTAAAAATCTCCGTAAATATGGACGGCAAAGACATATAAGTAGGCTATCTTCTGTTTTTGTACTGGAGAAAAGGATAATAATAAGGCGAGTTTGCTCCAAAAAAAAAAAAAAAAAAAAACATCAACACAAATAAAATGTGAATTGTAGTTAGAATGCAGTTCTCGAACTATTCAACGTGTTTTACTAAAAGATTAAAAAGTTTCGCTGTGGGAAACATATGTGACGACCGCCTCTTACAAAAATTCATAAGAGACTGAGGATGGAGTTTGCCAAAAAATGCATTAGTATGGGGAAAAGTGGGATGATGTTGTCTTTTCCGATAAGAAAAAAACTTAATTTGCATGGATGATACGGTTTTCTCTACTTATCGTATGATCTGCGTAGAGAGGAAGAAATTTTCTCAAAGCACATGCATTTGGAGATGGTTCAGTAATGCTCTGGAGAGGTTTCGCAACTGGTGGAACTACTCCAATAGTTTTTGCGCATGATAGAATGAATTGTAAAAGTAATGTTGAAGTATTGGACGATATTTGTTTACCGGAAGCACTGTTAATAACGAGTGGAGACTATTTTTTCCAGCAGAACAATGCCTCTTCAAAATCATGGTTTGATGCTATTTTCGTGAGCCTACTTGATTGGCCGGCCAGAAGACCTGATCTGAATCCAGTGGAAAATCTGTGGGGCAGTATTGCATACGAAATATACAATAATATTATACAATATGAAAACACGCAAGAGTTCATGTCCTCCATTAAAAAAAGCCCAGTAAAAAAATATCAAAAACGTTCTAAGAACTCCATGACGTCATGACTGATAAAAGTGCTTAAAAAGAATAGGGAGATCATTAATTATTTGTGTGTTTCTGGCAAAAACATTCATTGTCCTTATAATTTTGCTCAATTTTTACAATGATATATTTTTTTAATTATGACAAAACATTCATATTTTGTATTTTCCAATGTATTGCATTCTACAATGATTTTAAGCATAAAAAAGCATTTTATGTATAAATTTCACTTTATTTAGTTGAGGAATAAATTTTTTTAGTGCAATTTTCAATCGCTTTTATAATTCTGACCACCATTTGATTTTTGCCATGTGATAACATGCGAATTTATGAACCGATTTGGGTATAACTTTGTGTGTACATAGTATGTATCGATGTTTTAACCGTGTTCTTTGGCCAGTTTCATTCGCGATATTGTTTCAAATTGGCTGCCATTTAACTTTTTTTAAATTTTAAACTTAAAATTAGATTTACAAAAATTTGATATCAAAAAATTTATCTTTCATGTATTTTACATTGATACAAAGCTTCCAGAGCATTTTTTGTTTCGTTTGTAACTTAAAAATTGGCTGAGTTATAGCACTTTGAATTTCTAGCGTGACTGACATTTTGAGATGATCTGTTTTGTTGAATATCGGATATAAATTTTATCAATATCGGAAGCATAGTTTAATTACAGGGACGATCAAAAGTATTTCGTTATATTACAGCCAATGGGAAAAATAGATTCAAGCTTATTTGAATAATGTTACATTCTTTCGAACAGAATAAAGTTGATAGGCAGCTATCAAGTATATACTTAAAATATAAATATTGTACAATCTATGGTGCAAAGAATATTAGTTAATTTACAGGGCGACACAAGAATTTTCAATTACATAATGGTATAGGAGAAAAAATCGCTTGGGGCGCATTTTAATTATATTAAACTATTTCACATTTTATGAAGTTGACATATGTTGCTAAGGTTTAATACAAGTTACTTCCTGTATAATAGAAAGCAAATATTATTTACAGGGAAAAATAAAATGTTTCGGTTACTACACTGTATCTGAAGTATTCCATACTTTTGTACGAAGATTCGAATAGTTTTAAAACTTTGCTATAATATGAGCGCGCCACATTTGCTCAGTTTACGGGCAATTTCCAGTTTGATATTTCTTATTCCCCAAATCGTAATTATTCATCAAAAGCCAAGGAGAACTCTGCATTAATGTATTAATTGTTGCATGACTTTTAAAACATCTAAAAAAAAGTTTAAGGACACAATAATTTCAAATTACATTTTAATAAATAAACTACGAAATAACATTTATTTCTAGGCTGAAATATCTTAAAATCTCATTTTCCATCAACTAAGTGCAACTGAAGCTCTAATCAGAAAATGAATTACTTTCTATTTTGGAAAGACAATTTAGTATACTAAGAGTCTTTAATTTAATTAAATAAGAAATTCACTGATAAAAACATTAAGGTTGAAATTCTCTTTCAATGGGAAGAAGTCAGGGAAAACACTTACGCTCAAGTATTTCCCTGTCTACTATTTTCGAAGCAATTAATTCTTTTGAGTGCTAGGAGATCACACGTACTTTGAACCTAAATAGTAGAATAAAAGAAAATGAATAAAAAGATAAATTTAGGGGAACATCAATATTCTTTATATCACGAAATCATATAAAGGAAGTTAAAATATCGTTACAAAAATTTATCTTTTAACAAGAAGCTTTGTTTATTCATTCAGAAATTGAAATATCCCATTAATCTACCTTCTCCGAGGTCTGGAATTTTCAGCGCAAAGATCCTACATAACAAGTTATAACTTCTAACTTCTTTCTCTCTTTTAATTACTTTAACCTTTTAGTTGCTAATTAAGTAGCTAAATATAAACTTGTAAAGGAAAAGGGCATATTTTAAAACTTCCGAAATGCAGTGTGATATCCAAACAGTTTTAATTTAATTTAATATGAAATTATTAAAAAGAAAATTTTTTAAAATGTACTTCCGAAGAAGCGAGGGAATATATATGTAACTACACAGGGGTTCAAATTAAAGTAACCTTGTTTGGGATGCTCTAGCGAAAGAAGCAATGATGTAACGTTTTCATATTTGGTGGATATACATATCAGATCATGAAAAACTGATTTGTGCGAAAAAATTAGTTCAAACAAAGGCCGCTAGAGTAAAATAAGGCGCTTCAAACGATTTAAGGAAAGGAAAATGTAACATGATCAAGGGTCAACATCTAGGGGCCAATGGACCCATTCTCCCCCCCCCCAAAAATATTAGTATTATTCGTTTAAATTTTGTTAGTATATGAACCGATTAATTGCATTAGTATTCTTATTAGGCGAAGAATATAAAACATTTAGTGGTAGGAATTGGATCATTTTCGCCTAGACATTAACACCCTTCAAAATAATGCAACCAATAAAGAACAAAATACTATGTGTTGGTTATTAACTTTATTAAAACTTTTTTCTATTGACGATCCTAGGAAACTTTTAGTGACAGCACAAACGGAAAAGAAGCGCATGATAACGTAAAGTTTTCGCAGGTCGGATTCCATATGCCCACCTTGCTTCTGCTCCAAATCTTGAAACCATGTCACCGCATGATCTACAGAGACGTGTGACTGATCACGACCGGTGTTGCGTACTTTTAAGAGGACATGGTTCTTCTGCCTTCTGTTCTAAATCCGCCAGATATCCTATGTTTCTTCGATAAACATAATCTTTGAGGTAACCCTAAAACCGTAAATCACACGGGGTCAAGTCTGATGAACGTAGAGACCATCTTGAAGGAAATACGGCTGATAATGCGATCTACCGTAAGATGGCATCGCATAAATTTTAAATTTCACGTCCAATACTGTCACCAATATTTTGCCAACATTAAGATTGAAATCGATATGATATTTCCTAATATTCCATAGAATTGTAAAGTATAAAGTTTTTAAAGGCGTTTTAGAACGTTTTTGCGAAAGCATGATGGTAATGTTACCGGCATAAAATATATCATGTGTAGATTCAGTCACAATGATTCAGACCATTGATTTGCACATTACTTTTATAATAGGTTTATTAGTTCCTCAGATTGCACAGAAATCTTTATTTAAAAAAAATTTTAGAAAGCCTTTCGCTCTTTCCCTTCATTTCGCTCATTTTAAATTCTTTCTTTTTTTAATTGTTCTTGGGCATTTATATTTTATAAGTAACTAACATATCATATTCAAAGCTTCTATCATCCTAAGTACCACAGAAATCGCAATTTAGAATGTATTTTGCACATTCAACCCTCTGGTGGTAGTGGCACTAACATAAAATATAATTGTGTGATGAGGTTCTATCACCACCAATTTACAACCATTTTTTTAAAAAATCGGATTGGTATTTCATAAGGGTGCATGCAAATCATAATTGAGAATGTTTTTAGAACGATTTCCGCTCACTTCATCTTTTAAAATTTGGATTTTTTTTTTTTTTTTTTTTTTTTTTTTTTTTACGGTTTTTAGAAAGCATTTGCATTATTTAAAATAACTGATACACCAAATTTCAAAATGTTAGACTCCGCTCTGTTGTACGAAAAACGGAATTTGGAACATTCTTTTACTCTTTTAAATCCCAGGTGGTAGTGACTATAACAAAATATAGCCTAATGTAATTTTTGCATTATTTAATGGAACAAAATCTGTCTTCAATTATAGCGATCAGTAAATCATAAAATTTCTGGTAATAAATAATAATAAATTTCATGGGTCCTTTAATTTGTACGAACTCTAAAGTAGTGTGGCTCAAAATAAATTAAGTGCGAAACTTAAGTATGTGCTATATGAGTGGAAAAGTCATATTACTAATATTACAAATGCCACCCCTAAAAATATTCGCTTATGTGATCGTACCGGCACAAGAATCAAAACATTTTCCACAAAATATTCATCGATACAACTCTTGCTTTCAAATGACGTTATTCAGTGCAACATCAATATGCAATGTAGAAAATTTCAGCCCAATTTTTAAAGTCCAGAGTCAAATTTATCACCGAGTATGCTCGCTATGTCCCTATCGAATAAAAACCGAAATTTCTATAAATATATTCACTTGATGATTAAAAAAAAAACCCTCGAAATCGATCAGCAATCGCTCACATTTAAGTGCTACATCGAGAAACTGTGCAGGAGCTACAACGTCTAATCCATAACCTTAACCAACTGATCAATGTGTTCAAGATTTCTCCAGAACGAATAGTCGGAGACCACTATGACATGAAAGTTTGATACACATCAAGCCAATAAAGTTACAGTAGTATTTATCGATAACAAATATAGCTATCATGTCATCATCATTCAACGCCGAAGCAATGAATTACAATAAACTGCTGAAACGCATCGAATTGAGAGACTGGTTCTGACCCAGTTTATCTAAACGTTTATTTCACTTTTACAGGCAGTCAGATGAAAGTTGCTGATCAAAGTTACAAAAACTAATTGTTTTATTCATTCGATAAAGTGCTGTTTATTCACCCATTGAATGAACGGTCCCATAACTACACTATATTGCCATTAATTATTGGACACTTGCGATTTTAGACATTTTACTAAATATCTAGAAAAATACATGAGGAATCATCTCGAAACTCTTAGTGTATAAATATAATAGTATACGCCATACATCGCCGTGAAGATTTTTTACCGAAACTCCATAGGGGACCGTCAACAAATTAAAAAAGAATGAATATCTTTTGAATAACCCTGTCAAAATTAATGTAGCAAAAGTGCTCAAACTCTAGATTATGATTGAATGCCTTATTGTAATACACTGTGTTCATTTTTATGCAAGTAGCATGCATACTCGCAGAGTAATTAAGGTTTTTATTAAAATGGTCTCAAATTTTTCCAAGTTTTTCCCTTATAATTTTCAGAATTCTTAATATAAATAATATAAATATAAATAATATAAATATTTAAACACTTAATATAAATATTTTTTTCAGAAAATAGGACAAACAACATTGCACACAGTACCCTGTAATCAGAATTAAAAAATAATAAAAATTATATGAAAAATGAGTAGGTTTACTAAATATTTTTTTACTGCGCATGCGTCAAAGATATCAAAATTTCATTTGCATATTATGTTAGCTAAATGTATAGAGCAACTTTTGTAAAAGTCTCAAAATCATAGCTTGAAAATTCTGAAAGTAATCGTCTATAGAAAAAGGACAAAATCCGTTGTTTCCAAAATGAAGCAAAAAAATGAGGGGTTTTATCCAAATGTGGTAGTACATCCCGTATTGTGTATTCTATATTGACGCTAATCAATGAATATATGGATACAACCCCTCTTGTTTTTGCTTCATTTTGAGAATAACGGATTTTCAACTAATTCAATTGACGATTATTTTCAGAATTTTCAAGTTATGATTTTGTGACTTTCACAAAAGCTGCTCTATACATTTAACTAACATAATATGCAAATGAAATTTTGATATCGTTGACGCATGCGCAGTAAAAAATTATTTAGTAAACCCACTCATTTTTCATACAATTTTCATTATTTTTTAATTCTGATTAAAAGGTACTGTGTGCAATGTTGTTTGTCATATTTTCTGAAAAAAATATTATTTTATATTAAGAACTCTGAAAATTATAAGGAAAAAACTTGGAAAAATTTGGGACCATTTTTATAAAAACCTTAATTACTCTGCGAGTATGCATGCTATTTGCATAAAAATGAACAAGGCATATTACAATAAGGCATTCAATCATAATCTAGAGTTTGAGCGCTTTTGCCACATTAGTTTTGACAAGGTTATTCAAAAGATATTCATTCTTTTTTAATTTGTTGACGGTCCCCTATGGAGTTTCGGTAAAAAATCTTCACGGCGATGTATGGCGTATACTATTATATTTATACACTAAGAGTTTCGAGATGATTCCTCATGTATTTTTCTAGATATTTAGTAAAATGTCTAAAATCGCAAGTTTCCAATAATCAATGGCAATATAGTGTATAAGTTCGCTGTATTTTAATCACTGTGAACATAAACGTGAAGTAATAGAAAACTGCTCCTAATTTTTTAATGCAAATTAATTTAAATTAATAATATAATTAAACAATTAAATATAATTGCTAATGAAAATGATAATTTGTTTGAAATTTCTGAATAAAAATTGTATATACTAAGAGTAAGAATTATAAACTAAATAAGAATTAATTCAAACGTAAGTGAAGTCGGAAATTCCCTTGTGGGGAATCAAAGAAAAATATATACAATGCTGTGTTTCTCAGTTCATTATTGTAGAAGCAATTAATACTTTTGACTCTTAAGAGATAGTGCGCAAATTGGAACACAAACACTTTGTTAAGAGAACTTAAGAAAAAAAGATTAAAAGAATATGAATATTTTTCATATAAATAAGTCGAATATAAGGAAGAAGAAAATGGGTCATTTGACAGAAGCATTGTTTCTTCATTTGGTAAATGAATATGTCACTACTCTACGTTTTCCGCATTGCGATATATTCACTGTTAAATAAACTAAAGATAACAGAAAATGCGCTCATCAATGGGTGATAAGTGAAAAATAAAAAAATAGTCTAATAAATGTAATGTAACTTTGCAGAAAAAATTTCGAAGATTTTATAAAGAACTCTTTCAATTAGAACTTGAAATATTTATTTATTTTCTTTAATAATCTAATTATTTCATTGAGTGGATAAATTTTTTGTAAATCATATAACGCCACTATTTTGAGATAAATTTTCAGTTATTTCAATAAAACACATTTAAATGTAGCACATTTACATTATTTATACTTTTGTTTTATAATTTTAAGCAATATACCCACAAAGTAGAATAAATTTTAAAAAATCATTTGTAGTAAGCTGTGTTCATGCTGAGTTATTTTTTATATCACCAATATATTAATTAGTAATATTTTAATAATCTAAATAAAAATTATTTTAAGTTTGTTAATGTTTTACTAAACAAAAGTTTTTCAAAAATTTATTTTGTTTTTATTGTGATTCTTGTATCATTTAATTTAAATAAAACATAATTATATCTTAAATTACTGCCCTCCAAATACTAGGACTTCTTGCTGATAGAAAATGGCGGACGTCAGAGGTATACTTTTTGTGCAATTGTATGAGTTTTTCATTTGAATATAATTATTTTAGTAAAATATTTTTCGCTTTACTTAAGCGAATAAAAATAAGGCAATGATTGGTGAACGAAAATACTGGTATTCAATTTCAGAAGACCTTATAACTCTTAAAAATATTAATACCAAAAATTATTTAAATAATATGGGTGTTTACAGTTGCAGAGATATATGTAGCATTATAACTTATTTAGAAACATTAGAGTCTTTGCTAAGTATTTTCAAATTATGGAAAAGATTATTTTGGTATGATGAACAACAAAATAACTATCAGAAAACACTTGCTGTGAATATTATGAATGTATGTGCTTCTTATATGACCTTCTTGTATAACCTTCTATGAGAACCGCACTACAAAAATATTAAAAAAAGCTGCGATATCAAACTTTATTGTTATCTCTATTCAAAGAAGTAGGAAATACTGCGTTGTTTCTGACTATTAAAGAGGCCCTTTTGAAGATAACAATGGCAACAGTGACATATGAATAGCATTTGACAGATGGAACAGGATAGAGGTAGGAACACTCCTCTTTAAATTGTGTGTTACTTGACACATCTTCTCTAAAGGCAAAGTGGACAATTTTGGGTTTCTTAAAAATTTTCTGAATCTCTCAAAAACAAAGAATGAAGTCATATTTGCATAAAATATTTTGAGAGTTATAGTGGGTGAAGTGTTGAAAGTGTTTGAAAAAACTTTCTACGCTCTGAAACGTCGTGGGGAAGTACGTAAAATATTTAAGAGATGGTGATTTAAGAAGATATAACAAAATTTAAGAAAAAAATTTACTCTACGAAAAAAAGTTATAAATATTGTAATACACTGCTCGTGTACAATTTACAGGAGGATCAAGAGTGAAATAATGTGTGAAGGAGGGATATACAAAAGTGTATAACATTTGATTGAAAAAAATTCAGGGTGTTTTTTCACAGATTATTTGCAGATGATGAAATTCCGAAACATTATTAGTTTTCTACGTGTTTCTTCGAATTTGAATTTTTTTGTGTGAAAACTGACTCTATTTGGCACATCCCACATTGAGACTACAGGGGAAACGCGAAGCGCGATATAGAAGAAAAATCCGGCCGAACCAAAGTAGGAAGTTGTTAAACCTGTTTTAAACCAGTTTTTTCCCCGAAATCAAGTCACATGTCGCATTTTTTCGCTTAAAGCTGCTATTAGATTCACGGACTTTAGACACGACAAACTTTTTAGCCGATTCTAACATCAACATTTTCCCGTTCAAAGAAAGAAAAAGGTTACAATTGTATTGGAAATTTTTGGAGGAAAAGCCGAAAAACCAGTCCTACTAGTGCCAGCCGTTAATATTTATCGCCAATTCGTATCAATCGCTTATCTCTGATTCGTTGACATGTTCGATGTTGGATGAAAAATCTGGGCTAGACCAGACTTTTTTGCAACTGCTGAAAAAAGTTGGGGAGACATTGCTGTTTGCTATTGGGAGGACATTTCGCGAAATGTTGGAGAAAATCAAGTGTTGGCTCAAAAGTCTTATGGAATGTTGGTGAATCTGATAGCGACTTTAGTGATTAACTTGCCTTAGAAAGACCCCAACGGAGCCCCGCCTTTTGGGCCTATATCCTTCGTATAGATAATATGCCGTCATAAATAACATATACACCCGAAACCTGATATTTGTCTTATGGATTCTGATCTTAGTGCTTGCTCTAAAGATTTCTGCAAAGAGGCGAAATATATGCTTATAAAATTTACTTGCATGATTCAGCACTCAAGAAAAATATGTTTCAAGCTTTACTGGTTTTGAAGCTACTCTCGAAGTACATAGAAATCTAATGAAAGTTTACATCATTTGGTAACGTGTCCTAAAACTGTTTGTGTAAGCCTAAAACATTACACTTTGCTATTCCTGATTTACTGATGTGCTTCAATGATGGTTAACATAGCCCCGCGGAAAACAGTGGAAGCTCTAGGTGTAAAAGCAGAATGCTATATGGATAGTAGTTAGAAATATATTTCATAATGACTAGGTATGAAATGCAACATTACATCACCCAAAACTGTAGAATAGTACAGAAGTAAAACAAAATAGAGGAAGCAAACTCAAAATGATGCTTAAATGTCGGAACAAGATTATTATGGATCCGAAAATATTAAAATGGTATATTTTGCAAATTATTTTTGTTTAGATGCTTTTCTTTTAATTTTTTTTTAAGTTTAGGTACCGTTAAAAAATTCATTTTTACTAGCAGCTTAAACTTTTTAACATTCGTTAACTAAGTTATTTCTTTAAAAATAGGAAAATAATGTGTGTCAGTAAATTAATATTTAAATTATGAAAAAATATATTATGTAATTTTTATGTAAACTGTTAAAAATAATTCTGTGAATTCAACTTGAAACTACTGGCAGCAAAGTAGCCGAACTTTTACCGCTCCGTTAGTAGATTTTCCGTTTTGGGAAATACAAGAAAGGAAAACTCCGTTTGAAGAAGCAGTAACTTTCTATTACAAGGTTTGTTTTTTAATGATAATAATTTAAAATAACTTTTTAAATTAAATAATTGATTAATCGTCAAAGAATTCCAAATGTTTTTAAGCTGCTATATTATTTTATTTTATTTATTTATCTTGCATAATTTACTTAAAGCCGTCCTGAGGATCGAACCCGAGACCTTTTGATAGCGGAACAAATCCTTACTGACTGAGCCAAAGCTGCCGACGCCGGCTCGTAAAAAGTATGTCAAGGTTACAAGGTTTGTTTTTTTTAAGATTATAATTTAATATAATTTTTAAAATTAATGAATCGATTAATCGTGAAGGAATTCATTTCCGATTGTTTTTAAACTGCTATATTATTTTACATAACCTCTTCAGACCTGACACATTTTAAGCCACCGTAAAAATTATTTAACAGTTTGTTCCATCTATTTATACGTATAGAAACATAATTTTGTAATAAAAAGTAAAATAATTATTATTAGTTTATATTTACTAGCAGGTACACATATGTGCACCTCGGGTTCATACTACAAAAAAACACTCCATTTCTCAAAAAATTATTTAAACGAGAAATTTGGTGGACAATTGATACATATAAGCTTATTTTACGTGCTATTTTCGAAAAAAAAAATATTTTTTTTATATATAGAGATATATATTGCATTTTGTACAAATAACCCTTGTTCTTGATTTGCAGCCTTCATACTTACGTTTTGAAGCAAAATTATAATTTTTGAACGAGGAAACTGTTCAATTTTGTCATATCTAATGTAGTAAATTGGCTTTTAAATACCATTACGTTGTTTTCACTGTGGTTTATTTGCGGAATCGTCTTCAAAATCGTTTTCAGATGAATAAATTTTGCATGGTCTCCATGGTTGTCGTTCTTCACTTACTTTGCTCTTATATTTCACCAATACGTATGCAATCTCTAAAAATACCGCAGGAGAGACAATCTGTCTTTTCGAGGAACTTCACCTGTTTTGCAATTTCTTATATATATTATCCAACAAATGGAATTAACCAAATCTATAAAATGTATAAAAACTCTTGTTGACTACTTTTTTGTGTGAATAGAACAACGGTAGTATGCTAAATACTTATCCTTTAAACCTGCACCACCCATACACGTTTTGTATTCTCAATTGCAGGTTGTGTTACATTAAATTTACATTTTTGATCTTTAGACCACCTAACACAACTCCTCTCGGGATTGCTATAGATGCAAGTCGAAAGCAAAGTTACTCATTTGCTATCTTTCCAGTTTAGTATGCACATATCTTTCTCTTCCCTTTCTCTCTCATCTCACTCTCCGCGTTACAAATCTCGATATTGATTTTTTATCTGTTCCTCCAAGTCTTTTGTTCATAATCATTCCAGTTTGGTAGATATTGTTCCTCAATAAAAAGTTGACACATTTTACACTAGTAAAAAAACTGTCCTAGTAAATCACCCGTGTGTTGTCTTTTGGTATAAATTTAAAAAACAATTTGACAAAACTTCCACCTATACCTAATCATAATTATTTTGAATCATCAGCTGGTACAATTCCTTTTCCATGATATATTTGGCAGTTAAGGTCATGATCATCCCTGGAGGATAAAATAAAGTTTTTTAATCTCAACGGATTAGGTTTTAACGGCACAAAATGTCTAGATCCACAACGTCCAGCAAATAGGTTCTAGTGATCTCTGTTCATCTAGTGATAAAGGTTTTGGCTTGGGCAGGGACAAACATTTAATTCTTACTGCATACAAGATTAGATTTATTTTCCATAATTTGTCATCTGCTTGAAAATCATTTGATTTATCTGCAAAATGAAGAAATTTTCTAATCTCAAAAATTCGAACAAGTGACATAGTAGCTGCAATACTAAGTACTGACAAGTATTTTTGCCAATAGAAGCTTGCTTGAAGATGTATTAAAGTTCCCATGTGTATGTGTACGCCTACAACTTTTATAATTTCATATTTAGATGCATTTATTGAGCGACGGTTTCGTGTTTGAATAGAATATAACGGAATTGGAATTGTTTGAACGGAATTGGTTTCATATGAAACTTTTTCCCCCAAAATCTTCATTTAACTAATCTAGAAATGATTCAAAAGGATTTAAGATGCTGGAAAATCTGCTTTTAGATAATCCTCATCAATCAATGATCCTCGAAACACTATTAGAAGAAAAAAAGATTAAATAAATGTTTGCGAAAAGATAAAGCTTTATTCTCAGCATTATTATTCTACTGTGCTTTAACACAAGTTTTAAAAATTTACTTATTTTCAGCTTTCCATAACACAGGCTTTTTAGGTTAAACTTTATTGTTACATAATTCGGGATAGATACTGGAGCAATATCATAGTTACATCTGTGTCATCTAAATTTTTATTACCAGAAGACTCACCATCACCATTGACCTCATCAGTTTATTTACTCTTACAAAGATATAATAATTATGATATTAAAAAATTAATGTTTAATGTAAAACATCAACAAAATGAATTCTTATTTATATTTAAGTATATTTTTTTAATAATTCCATAACTTTAGCACTGCACCAATTAGATATCTTTCAGTACAATTTTTTTTGTCTGAGATGACTTCTTTCCAAAAACACAGAATTGAAACCGGAGGTGCACATATGTGTACCTTACAAATTACAACTAATTTAAACAGATATTATGATCTAACTAAAAAATTTAAATGATTCATGCAATACTAAAGAGTTTATAAGCATTCTTAAAAATTATTATGAATAAATATTAATTTTCTAATTATAAAAATGTACTTAATTTTTCAACATTTTATATTTTTCGCCATTGCTTGTTTTTTATCCTCCAAAATCATATGAATTAAACTTGCTAGCGCCATTTCTTGCTGAAACTAGAAAAAACTAACGTACACAATTAACATCCACTCGTCTCAATAAAAAAATTTCAAATATTAAGTGAGATACGCAGTTGAAATCAGAGGTACACAAATGTGCACCTCAGGTCTGAAGAGGTTAATTAATTTTACTATTATAATTTTTTTGTAAAATTTACTTCAAGCCGTCCTGAGGATTGTACTCGAGACCTTTTCATAACGGAACAAATCCTTACTTACTGAGTCAAAGCTGCTGATGCCCGCTTGTAAAAAGTATGTCTTTTATGATTTAGTGGGGAAATCTGTTGTGCTTTTTAAAGATTTCCTTTCAAATATATTCGTTAGAATATTTGTAAACGGTTTATTTTATTTTATTTTATTTTATTTTAGACTGGTGCATAATACTTATTATTTTTAAAATCAAGTTTAATTTTTTACTAGTTTAAATTTTAAAAAAATCACTGTTTATAATCGCTGTTTTTTTTTTTTTTTCAATGAAAGAAGGAATGAAAAAAATTATTCATTTTTTACAAAAAAAAAAATGTTAGAGACATTTTTTGAAAATGTCGTACACTATTTATTTATTTATTTATTTGGCAAATTAGTTAAAAGATTTTTTTAATAAGAAATAAGAAAAAATAAAAAGAAAAAACGCAATTTAATTGGGTTTTTTTATGTTTCATTATTTTATGACGCCAGTGTGATTGGAACACACAAGGTGCACTCGTAAACGACTAGCGGCGTGGTGCTTTGACCACTCAGCCACAGAGCCTCCTACATGGGTCTCCGTTTTTTGTTCCTATTTCCATCCGTTTCGTTATTTTCAGGAAATATGGTACAGTTTTCTGATTTTCAACTGAAAATGCCCTTTTGTTGTGAAAAGGGATTTTTCCTGTGAAATTCAGGAAAAAAGTATTCGTAAATTTCAATTTTTTTTTTTTTTTTTTTTTTTTTTTTTTTTTTTTTTTTTTTTTTTTTTGTGTGTGTGTGTGTGTGTGTGTGTGTGTGTGTTTTAAAATACTTTGGTAAAAATTTGTAATTTTACCTCTTTTTAAGAAAACATAAATATTTTCATAATATTATTATATGGAATATATCTCCTGATAATAAATTTTTTTAAAGTAATGATTTTTCTAGTTTCTAAATAAAGTGTACCAAACAGATATTTTATGAAACAAAATAAGATAAGTAGAAGGTAAGAACTGAGTGTAATTAATGGGTACATATTGTAATAATGTTTAATAATAATAATATTAAATAATAATAATATTATGCAGTAATAACTCATATTATAAAATTCTTAAAAATATAAATTGAATCTATTTATATTTGGATTTTTTTTATTATAACCAAACGTAAAAATTATTACATTAGGATTACAATTTCAAAAGATATTACTAAAACTATGAAAATGTTATTTAATCAGATGAAAACCTACTCGTTTCTACCCTCTGTCTGTTCATCCGTCACAGAATCCATACACAAAAACTGTGTAAGTCAGAGCTTTCAAATTTTATGTACTTACAACAGAAGCTCTAAATTTTGAGTGTTCATAATTCAACAACGTAACATACAACTATTTTGTTTCTAGGTATAGTTTAAGCCAATAATTTAAAAGATATTGTTAAAATTAGTTGTTGCTAATGCAAAAAGCAAAGTTTTGGCCTGATTTCTATTCGTAGATTGCTCCCTAAGCACATTTTATATATGTCATTTAAAAGCAAACTGTATTTACAATTATTTGGTGCCAGTTACTTTTTTTCTAATATAATTTGTTACAGAGTTAGTAGGGGGGGGGGTGTTATTTTTTTTCCACGACTGTACATGTATTTTTTAATGGTGCAGTTCAATTGGGAAAACATCAGTATTAACCATTTTCGGAAAAAAACCTTTTCGAAGAGCTATTTTATTATATATATACATGTATTTTTAATTTTGCATACGCTTTAATGAATAAATATATATATATATCCACATATTGATGTTGATTTGTAGTATTATCTAATGGTTCTATATATATATATATATAGATATATATATATATATTACTTAGTGCTATTTTACTTGTAACGATTTTGTACGTTGAAAAAAATAATATTATTTACTATTTGAAATAATTCATTTCTGCAAATGAACTTGAAGAAAAAGTAATCTAAATTTTCATTTTCGTACGAAGAAAACTTCCATAATCGAGAAAATCTTCCATATGATGTTGTAAATCCGATAATAGATCCTAGAACTAAACTAGAAAAGTCAACCTTATAATAAAATATTTTAAAACACATTATCGTAAAAAATTTCTTTTTTGAAAACTAGTTAATTCTAAATGAAACATTGCTGATCATAAAAAAAACTACTAGAATTTTTTTTCTATGCATTTTGTTTTTGTAATGTTCTCTAAGCTATCAACTAATTTGCTAAACAGTTGAGACGTACAACCAACGAAAGAGACATTCCGCGAAACTTCCACTCTGTCTGTCCTTCATGTGATCAATACGGGCTGTTTTACATCAACTGTTGAACTACCGTATAATAAAGTTATGCTGAAAAGCAGACAAAATCGGGGAATTCCGCGGTCTGTCTCTTTGACTGACTACTTTCAGAAGTAAGCATCTGATGAAATGTTTTTGCAAAAAATAAAAATCCGTATTTAATAATTTATCAAATACCGAAGATTTATCTATAGGGTCTTTAAACAGTAGCATTATGTGTCTTGAATATTTTTTTAATTCAAGCGTAATATAATTATAAAAGGGAGAGGGTTGATGTCAGATGCTAGTTTTATTGCTTTATGACATACGCTGATTTTAAGGCGTTACCATAGTACAGGGTGTCCCAAAAGTCCATGACACATTTTAAAATTCAATATAAAATCAAGTCAATGCTTTTTGGACTGAATTGCTTTCCATGAGGAAAAGTTGCTTTAAGTGACTGAAAATAATTAGTTCCAATCTTCGATCATGTATGACAACACTTGTCCGTATGTTTCGCTTCAAACATGGAATTTATCAGATTTTCAAATTTAGTTTTGATGCTATAACACAGTAAAGACGATTCAGAAATGAAATATGAATGGAAGCCGTCATTTCTGTGTCACTGCGTCAAAATTATTCGGAAAATGAAGAGAAACATGTGTTTGAAACCAAACATACGGACAAGTGGCACCGTCTGTGATCAAACTTAGAACTAATTATTTTCATTCGCTTAAAAAAAAAAAAAAAAAAAAAAAAAAAAAAAAAAAAAAACTTTTTATCCTGAGAAGAATTTTAGTCTAATTCGCAATGCTATACGACAATTAATTGATTTTACTTTGAATTTTAAAGTGTCAGGAATTTTTGGTTCACCCTGTATATTAGTGAATACATTAACAATACAGACATAAAAATTAATAAGTCCGAGATATTGTAAAAAAAATTCAAGATTGCCTTTTGATTCCTAACATGAAAAATGGGTTCAAAAAAGGCAATTTTGTTGCATCCCATGGGCAATCTCTTTGACTTTGCGCACTTTTCTTAAAATAATGCACGATTTTAAGGAGGAAATAGTGCTGTCATCTACAAGAATGTAAAATTACTAGATAATTATTTCTTCAATTCTAATCAATTTTAGTATAATCTTGAAACAAAAAATAAATAAATAAATAAATAAATAAAGGAAGAACAAGGCGAGAAATAGCGTTTCGTTTTTAAAATAGACACTTTTATAAATAATATCACATAATTTGAAAAGCAATAGAAATGTTGTCTTTTTTTTAAGCTATTGCATAGCTTTTATCGCGAGCTTTGAGCGAAGCGATCGAAACTACAAATTCCGTAACGAGAAAACCTAACACTTCCGTAACGAGAAAACCTAACACTTCCGTAACGAAAAAAAACCTAACACTTCGGCTAACGTCGTTTCAGTTCGGCAAACTTCGGCACGGTATCCTTCGGTAGACTTCGGCAGACACTGACGCGATATTTTTCAGATATTAGGCTCGCCACACACTAGGGAGACATGCGTCAAAAATCCTGAAACATGACGCAGCATACCGGTTTTTCTTTGTTATCAGGGTGAAATTGTCGCATGTCTCATGTTTTTTCGCTCAATGTCTCACAGGTGTGTCGTGGCCCTTAGGATATAAAGTCTCAAACTTATGTTTCTTATGATCTAATTTTCGTAGTGCGGCCAAATTTTGTTTGGTAATTTATTGTGAGACAGTGTTAATTTTTGGTGACAGGAGACCCCACACGGTGAAGATCGAAAAATATAAAATGCTCATAAATCGCGAACTAATTTTCGTAGCGCGGCCAAATTTTGTTTGGTAATTTATTATGAGACATTGTTAATTTTTGGTGACAGGAGACACCCTACGATGAGGGTCGAAAAATTAAAAATGCTTATAACTCGCGATCTAATTTTGGTAGCTTGGCAAAATATTGTTTGGTAATTTATTATGAGAATGTTAATTTTTGGTGACAGGAGACTCCCCACGGTGAGGGTCGAAAAATTTAAAATGCTTATAACTCGCCATCTAATTTTCGTAGCGCGGCCAGATTTTGTTTGGTAATTTATTATGAGACAGTGTTAATTTTTGGTGACAGGAGACCCCCCCACGGTGAGGGTCGAAAATTTTAAAATGCTTATAACTCAAGATCTAATTTTCGTAGCGCGGCCAAATTTTGTTTGGTAATTTATTATGAGACAGTGTTAATTTTTGGTGACAGGAGACCCCCCCAAGGTGAGGGTCGAAAAATTTAAAATGCTTATAACTCGCGATCTAATTTTCGTAGCGCGGCCAGATTTTGTTTGATAATTTATTATGAGACAGTGTTAATTTTTGGTGACAGGAGATCCTCACGGTGAGGCTCGAAAAATTTAAAATGCTTATAACTCGCGATCTAACTTTCGTAGCGCGGCGAAATTTTGTTTGGTAATTTATTATGAGACAGTGTTAATTTTTTGTGACAGGGGACCCCCCCCCCACCGTGAGGGTCGAAAAATTTAAAATGCTCATAACTCGCGATCTAATTTTCGTAGCGCGACCAAATTTTGTTTGATAATTTATTAAGCTATTGCATAGCTTTTATCGCGGGCTTTGAGCGCGGCGACCGAATCTAGGTATTCCGTAACGAGAAAAATCCTAACACTCCGGCTAACGACGTTCCAGTTCGGCAGACTTCGGCACGGTATTCTTCGATAGACTTCGGCAGACATTGACGCGGTATTTTTGCATAAGTTGCTATACAATAGCTTTACCGCGGCAGTCCCCGAGTGCCACACACATTTTTTTTTGTCATTTTTTCCTTTTTTTTTTGCATTAAGGATTAAAAAGGCAAACATGAAAATTCAGGTATTTAAAATACGTACTTTTATCTACAACATCAAATAATTATAAAATTATAACAGCTGTCCTTCTTGTTTAGATAATTAATAGAAATATTGAATTTTTCCTTTTCCAAGTTTTTTTGTCATTGAGGAATAAAAACTCAAATCCTGAATTATACCAGTCTCTTACTTATTATCCATGCTTACTTAAAATAATTTATGATATACTTTATTCATTCCTAAGGCTAATAATTAAGATTAAAATTTCAAGCAAGTCGACAAAAACTCTATTTTGTATCAACTTTTAACGTGAATGTACAAGTACATACTTAAATAAACTGTCTTGAAATCTATTACTTCATATTTTCTTATAAATAAACATGCTGTACTTATATGGCTGTACTTATATGCCAATTTTCATTCAAATCTGTGACATGTCAGCCACAGCTAATTTGCTCATTTTTATGGAATGACCCGATGATTACTTTGGAAAACAGAGCGGTCCAAAAGCTCTTTTTGGGGTTAATTTTGAGTTTAAAATTTTCTTGCTACATGCACATGAGGTTGAGCATTAAATTTCCTTTCAAATGATTAATACTTATATAAAATAAAACTCTTATAAATAATTTATAGTTATAAGCACATAAAATTACAAAAGATGAAAATTGTGTAAAGTGTCTGCAATTTAGAACCAAAGCTAAAAAATTATTCATAAGTCAAGGTATATATAAAATATTTTAATATTTTTAACAATATATCTGTCATAAATAACTTGACGACTTTGATTAAAACATTTGTCGAAAATGATTTCCAGCTATCCTGTATCACTTGTTAACATTTCAAAATATTCTTAATTATATTTAATTTCCACAACTCATTAGTTGACTTATTTCCTATTACAGTACCGTAATTTGAAGAATTAATTTACGATGTGTGCTGTTATCTGTTATGTCGTTAAGAACCAATATTTCCTAAATCTTCATTAACAAATTCTATAACATTTACTTTAGTTAATTACTTTTCTATAAATCACAGACAAGAATATATTTATCAATTCCTTTTTAGTAATGAATTAAGACAACTTAATAGAATTCCCGCATAGTTAATAACTGTGTGAATATTTGTAATAATAGAGATAATCTGATAAATACTCTGCAGTCAATGTATATTCAAACAAGAACGAAAAATCATGCATAGATCATGAAACACTTTCAAACATATTTCAGAATACTATAACAAAACTTATAGTGCAAGCAAATAGTGGCGAAAGATGATTTTTAAATGAACAATGTGGAAAACGATTTGCAAACACGGTTTCTACTATTATCATGATTAGTCTTTAAAATATGAATTTTTTTGTTCATACGTTCCGTTAATACGATCTAGAAATATGTATGCTTCCTACACAGTATGCTGAAAGTTAATTCAGTTAGTAAATGCATTACAAAACAGAAAATTTCTATTCAACGATTCCCACCAATAAGCAAATACCTTTAAGAACTTTTGTGCGTCACTGCATATGATCTATAAAATTTATATACACAAAGTAATATTTAAAAAATAGTTAAATTCAAAGACGTCTTAACAGATCAAGTGACCCACAATATATAGTAGTCAATGTCTCACATTTTCAGCCAATAGAATATGATTTGAATCACCACGTCGCACAAAAATCATCATTTTAAAAATTAAAGATTTCAGGAGCTGGACCAGGGCAACAGTAAGCTTGTAAAAAAAATAATAATAAATTCTACAGCGTATCAAAACATTTTTAAAGATAACTTTGATATATTTATTAAATTAAGCGAATAAATTTTTTATAAGATAATGATCCAACCCACGCATTATCAAAATCATGGTATAAAATAAACGGGGCCACATTGCTGGAATTGCTTCCACAGAGATCTGACATTTATCCAGTAGAAACTTTGTATGGATTATTAGCAATAAACACACAAAACATAATCACCCAAGGAGTGTGCCAATAAAGGCGAACTGAAACCAACAATAATAATATCCTTGACCTCCCCACTTCCGCAATCTCCAAAGTTACTCTTAAATGGCTGTCTGAAATTCAGAATTTTAAAATTGACTACAAATATTAGCCAAATATTTGCAATTATTAGATTTATTTTAACAGAAATCAATTCTGTCCTTATCTTTTTCCTAGCTTTCGTCCTGCAGAAATGTAATTAAAAAAAATATATATAAATAAAACTAGAAAATATTTTGCGGTACGTTTGACACAACAAACATTTTTAAAAGCATTTCCTTTTATAGAGTTAGAGTAATTTACATGGAATTTTTTGTTACTTTAAATATAACAATTTAAAGTTTGTCACTATCTATTATTCCATCACAGTATCTAATCAACATTTTAAATATTTGAAAATGAAGTTTTACAATGAATAAAGCAAAACATTTTGAATACACAGTTCTGTAACTGGACTTGGTAATTTAAAACTGTCAAAATGTAACGACTTTTAAGGTAAAAAGTTTATTTTCATTTCATTTTAAAAATTATTTTTTCATAAAACTTAACGTACTGTAGTAAAAAATGGCAATTTAGCCAAATAAATTATTTCTAAACTTTGGTAGGGTTTTTTTGTGATATAAATGTTTTTTATTTTTTATTTTTGAAGCACTCCAGAAACTCTTTCATCAAATAAATGCAGACTTTGCGTTTTTGATACATGAGAATTCATTAAGAAATGATTAAAAGTATATTTTCCATAAAATTGAAGCGAGTGAAGTATTCTGTTTATTTTCTCTTGAAATTAACTTTCATTTTAATATGACGTTCTATGGTTTTAATGATAAATATGTTATTTATTTCGCATAACTTAATATTAAAGTTAAAAATAAATATTTTTATTTCATGTTTGATTTTGTTTGTTTATTTATAAATAATATGAGCGTTTTCTTTTTTTTGCTGCATAAAAAAAGTGAGTTTCATGTCCATAATAATATCATGTAGCAACGTGTACATGATAATATGATAATACTGCTACCACTAAACCGGAAACGTTCATAACGTTATTTTGTGCCCCTGTTAATTCGGAAAAAAAGTTTTTCTTATAAGAGAACCTGCTGCACATCATCTTCTCAACGCTGCCTGTCGCGAAGGAGCTTTGTTCTCCTGTGGCTTGTTATTATATGCTTTATATGCTAAAGATTTTTTTTTTTTATCTGCCTCCTTTGTCTATGAACTGGAAGTTTTTATAATGAATCCCTGCATGCCGGGGACGTTACTGGATGGAGCAAATAGGGTCTACACCGGATAACAACGATCTGGTGATCTTGCTCCAGGGCGTAATAATAAAATCGTTAATGTATTGATCTTTGTAACTATGCACTGCCTGTTTCCTGCTTTATAAATTGTTAAAACGACTTTTACTACAGTGGTGTTCCTCACTACAAAAGGATTCCATGAGCTTTTCTCTTTAAAGTCTTAATACGCTAATTAATGTAAACATATCCTTTCTGTTACGTGCCTTCTGCATTTCTCACAATAAAAATCGTTAAAATTACTATTACTATAATGGATTCTTAGTTGTTTAGAACGCATAAACTATCAAATTGCCAATTGTTAAAATAAAACCTTCATTATTATGGATTCCTGTAATAAGTAATATATATATATATTTATATAAAAAATAGAAATAAATAAAAACCGAAATTAAAAATTAACATAAACTTCAAAATGCCATTTTTAAAAAAGTGTAACATTTTTAAATTTCTTAATTTAATTTTTTAAATAAAATTTTAATTTACTTACTCAAATCAATCTTACTTCAAGGAATTTAAAATATATATGAATTCAGATACACACTGTTAAAAAAAATCTGAAATTCACGGATATACTTTTGCTGAATTTCACAGAAAAAGTTCTTTTTCACAACAAAAGGGCATTTCCGTTAAAAATCGAAAATTCCATCATATTTCCTGAAAATAACAAAATAGATTGAGATAGGAGAAAAGAACGGAGATACCCCGTTATCTGGGACAAATTTATTTTGAATGTTTACAAAACTGACAAGTTGATTCACAGAAATGAAAAAACTTAGCGAAAGAACCTTAACTCTTTCGCGAGACTTGTATTGTTCAGCTAAATTGCAACTGTTTTTTTTTTGGGGGGGGGGGCATCGAGATTAAAAATTATTATATTTTACACCAACTTTATACAGTGATAAAAATTTCTGTCAAAACATAGGGAAAAAATGTGAAACTCTGTATAAATTTACATTGGTTCTTGGTTAAATGCATTTGATTACATTTTTCGGTCACCATTTTGCACATATTTCTCTTATCTTATATCAAATTCGCTGTATTGATTCCCAAGTCTTTATTTAAAGATATTTTATCATTGTTAAGACTTGCAATTCAAAATACACACTTTTTTTTCAATTTTATTAGAAATAATAAAGAAGAAAATTTATTTTAATTTATTTTCCTATTTTAAACTTAGAATAGTTAGAAAGGGAAGAAATCATCTTCTCAGAGTTAGTGGGGATTTTCATCGACAATTATTTTGCAATTGTTTCCTGCACCAGAATACAGAAGCTTGGTAATATTAAAAATAAATTCCGTAGTGTTACTTCATAGGAGTTATAACTACTATAATGCTATTGTTATTATTATTATTATTTCATTGGTAAATGGATAATAAAAAATATATTAATTTTATAAAAGCATGTTACACAAAATGAATAAATTAATGAAAACTTAAAAAATCACTTTTAAGTTACTTTTTTTCTGCTTATTTTTCTCTTACTTCTTATTTTAAAAAAATCTTTTAATTAATTAGCCCATTAAAAAATAAATAATGCGCGACTATTTCGAAAAACTGCCTTTAACGTTATTTTTGTAAAAAATGAAGTATTTTTTTTTCGGCCATTCAGTCAAAATATGTATGCGTATATGTATATATTTTTTACTTAAACTAGTTTAAAAATTAAAATTGATTTTTTAAAATATTAAATTATGTGCATCAATCTAAAATAAAATAAAATAAACCGTTTACGGATATTCTAATGAATACATTTGAAAGAAAATCTTTGAAAAGCACAACAGATTTTTCCCCCACTGACTCATAAAAGACATACTTTGCGCAAAACAGCATCAGCTGCAATGGCTTAGACAGGCACTAATCTGCTGTCAAAAATTCTCGAGTTCGATCCTCGGACCGGCTTGAAGTATATTGTGCAAAAATTGTACAATGTAGCATTTCAAAATCGCTCGGAAAGTTCTAATTCTTTGACTGCTTCATTAATTTTAAAAATTAAATTATTATCATTAAAAATCAAATTTTATAAAGGAAAGTTACCTCTTCTTCATATTGAGTTTTCCCATCTTTTATTTCCCAAAACGAAAATTATACTAACGGAACGGTAAATGTCTGCTAACTTTGCTGCCAGTAGTTTTACCGTGAATTCACATATTTATTTTTAACAGTGCAGAAACAAAAACAACGAAACTAAATACATAAAAAATTTAAATGGAAAATACACTCAGAAACATTTGTGGAAACGTTACTCCGTAAAATTGGTGGCAGCATTGCTGCCTCCAATTTTATGGAGTATTTTAACCGTTAAAACCGGTGTAACATTGTCATGTTACACCAGTAATATATGTTTAAATTACACCATTGCATATGTGAAAACAATTACTCCATGAAACTGGAGGCAGCATTTGCCACCATTTTTACACCAATTGTATGGAGTAACGTTTCCACAAATGTTTTACAGTGTAAGTATTTTTTATTACAAAAAATCGTATTAATCATAAATATCGGAGGATTTCTGACATTTTAAACGGAAATAAATATCATAATTTAAAGCTTTCGCGGTATTTGTTGTCCTAACTATCATACAAATAGGCTTTTGACACCTATTTAATTCATTCCTGTTTTCTTTTTGAAGAGTGAAATTCGATAATGGGTTATCCCACGAGTTTTGCGTAAAGCTTACTCTACAGTGATCAATTATTAACATTCGTTGTTGTAATTAATTAAGATAACGCTGATGAAAGGGTTAAAAAATCCGGGTCAAAATTTTTTACTTCCAATGACAGGTACTATTACAATTCTGGGTAAATCCCGTATCTTTCTGTGCAGTTGATTCTCCTACGAACCACATATACAAATAAAAGCTCTATATTTCTCTTTATTGATACAGATTGATAAACAGCCCGATTGAATTATTCTTAGCATTTTGTCACGTGTCAGTTCTCAAGGTTTTTGAATTTGTTGTCAAAAAGCTGATGCTCTATTAATAATTAATAATTAATAAAATTTGCATTGCTGATAAAAAAAAGTATGGTGCATTTCTACTCAAATAAAAATTGAGATTCAGATATAATTGTCAGATATAATAACAAAGGCATAGCATATTAGTACCCCCATACTGAATGAACAAAATAAAAATTGAATCAGCATAGCTATCAGCATTTTTACATATATATTTACATTCATACATTTTTTTTTCATTAATTTTAGTAACTGCTTCAACAAGTTTTTAATATATATAAATACACTATTTGGCCATTAATGACCGCACACTTTTAATGTTAAATATTTTGTTGAATATTTAAAAATATATTTATCGGATTGTTCTGGAATTTTAGGATTATGTCAAATTTTCTGAAAAGAACATTGCTTTTTATTAAGAGCTTCGCAAATTATAAGCAAAAAAACTTGGAAAAATTTGGGACCGTTTTTTTTAACCTTAATTTTTCTTCGAATATACATGCGATATTTATAAAAATGAACACAGTTCATTACAATAAGCCATTTAATCATAATCTGAAGTTTGAACGCTTTTATTACATTAGTTTTGACAGAGTTATCCAAAAGACCTTCGTTATTTTTCAATTTGTTGTCGGTCCCCTATGGGATTTCGAGGGAAAATCTTAGCGGAAATATGTGAACTGTACTATTTTGTTTACACACCTGGAGTTTCAAAACAATTTCCTTGTGTATATTTCTAGATATTTAACAAAACGCCTAAAATAGCAGGTGTCTTTTTTTTTCTGGCACTGTTGGTATTGCTTGTTATTGGGAAGAAAAGCATTCTGCTCTTTTGCGCATGCATCATGTCTGCTTTGATTTTATCAAGACAAGTTAGAACTTATCGAATTTTGACGAAAGAAAATGTAACTGTTTCATTGGTTTATAATAAATTTGCGAAATGAGTTACAATAAAAATACCTTATATTGGTATGGTAAGTCTAACTCTTAAACAAATGATATTTAACCTAAAGTTAACAAAATGCTATTTCTATAAAACTCAGTTGTATAAATTATTAAAATGAAACTTTAATTGTATATGTAAGCAGTAAAATGTTATAAAGATCAGTTATTAATTAAGACTTGTATGCGTGGTATCCCAAAAGGAAAAACAGCAAAATCTATTCCATTATTCAATTACAGATTTTTCCCCCGTAATTGGGAAATTGAAAGTGAATAGTTTTATAGAGCTTTTAAAATTGGACCTAAGATATATTCCAAATGTCTATAAAAATAAAGTAATTTTTTAGTCTTATGGATAAGGAATAAAAATAAAGCTATATATCAGAACTACAACAAAAAGCATACGTACATTAAATTTTATTTTCATTTACAAGGCGGAATAAGCGTCTGCAGTCTGCAGTAAATATATTGGCATCGTAATGCATTAAATGCAATTTAATATTTATACGGCAATGCATTTGAGAACGAAAGGAAAAACTTTTCGCAATGCTATTTTTAAAAATAAATAACTATTGTCTTCATGCTCAATTTATTATTATTATATTTTGGGGAAAACGAATTATAGCAAAATGCATTTAAAAGAAGGATTTTCAAAAAGTTTAATTTAAAATTTTTAGAAATATAATTTAAATTAATTCTAGCATTCATGGGGTTAAAAACTTCAAATAATTCACTTGTACTGAAATATCTTTGGAAAATTTTCGAAAAGAATTTTTCGAAAGGAAATTTTTCATTTATTTTTACCGAGTTTATATGAAAAAAATGTTTTATCATTGTGTATGTAGGATTTAGAAATAATTTGCTGTGCTTAAATCAAATCAAGCAATAATATTATTTTTAACTTTATTTATATTATAAAGCGAAAACATGTCTATGAGTAACGCTGACATTAAATTGTCCTGAATAATGAATTGCGTTTTTGTAAAAAATTTTTAACTGATAAATATCTGATTATTTCTGTTTTTTTTTTTTTTTTTTTTTTTTTTTTTTTTTTTTTTTTTCTTTTACTATAAAATTAGAAAACCAAATTTTCTTTGAAATGCAATTTGTTTGAAAATTGTATCTCACTTTACAGATTTTTTATGTGTTTTTAAATAATTTTCAAGCTTTTAATTTTTTATTTTCTTCTTTATAAAGAATTTATTGTAATCGATGTTTTTTCGACTTCCGGTTATTGACAGATTTATACATTTTAGAGATCTCAAATCTAAAAAAATGTGTTTATACAAAATGTCTGTCAGTCTGCCCGGAAATCCACGCGTGACCTCTTTGTATCACCGCAAGGAGTATGAAGTTATGCATAGAATTGAACTAATTTCTTGTATATCTTTTCGGCCGTGGCTAGCAGATTCTCCTTGAATTTGAAACTTTACTATTAGAAGGGGGACAAAAAATAGCGATATTTGTGCCGTTTCCGTTATCGTACTTTCGAAAAATGTATGAACTTATATATAGAACTAAACCAAATTTCATGTGTATGATTTTAAATATTGTCAGCAGGTTGCACATGAATTTAATAGCAATTTGACTGAAAACGGTGTTTCGATTTTTCACAGTTCCACTATGCTCCGGAATTTTATGCAGTGACAGGCAATTTGCATGACCTAAACTTGGCTCTACACATGATCTTAGACATTTTTACGGACAAAGAGTCAGGAGACTTCTTTTTTTTGTATGAAATGTTTTAGATGGCATTTCATCTCTTTTTGTCAGGAGAAAGCCAGGGAAATCTTTTCCAGTAGCATCGATTTAAACTGCCCTATCTTTAGCTTCAGATACTTTTCAAACTTCAAGTGCATAAAATGTTTCTTGATTGTTTCAACGTTCTGCTTTAAATATTAATGTTTCGAATTTGTCATGTTTGATAGTGTTTCAAATGCACATTCTTTCAATTTTTTCAGTAACTATATCAGTTATTGTTTCAATTTATGGGTTGTTCTATCAAAGTTCTCTTAAGTTAATTTCTATTGTGCTGAGTCCATTTTATAACTTTGTCTTCATCCAGTCTATCTCTCATTTTTTTAGTTACAGCGTTCGTAATATTATTTAACGTGTTTATTTTAACCTTTGAGGGACGCAGCACTTCTGTTATTAAAATGCTATAATAATTAGTCGACCCCAGAATTTTAAAACAAATTTATTTCGAAGTAGATAAAAGCTTTTCTTCCCTTACTTGATAAAATAAAAATTTTCATTTCGAAATTTTGGTGCCAATGTAGCATTTCGCAATTAAAATTAAGTCTGATACATTTTATTTCACCGTCTTTCAACGGGTTAAACTGCACCTTATCTGTACACTTTTTTTGTCGGTGAGCTCCGAAATTCATCCCAGACTGTGAAGCAGTTCAGCGCGCGAGTGTTTCCCGATGGGCTTCACGTTGCAGAGAAATGTAGCGACTTATGGCTTAACATTTTAGGATGTGCATCGTTGTAACGTTTTAATGTGGGCTTTTGTTTTAGAAGATGGCTTTGACTATAGATAGCTACATCTTCTTAGAGCCCTTGGGAATGTGATTTCGCGGAATTTTAGGCCTTCTCTTTTTGACCTCAATAGGTCTTCCAACTTTTTTTTCTACAGCTAATTTCTCGCTGTGACAGGTATTCATTTGGATAAATAACAGATTTTTGCAAAGCGTTAAGAAGAAAAAATATAACATTATAGTGACTTTCTGAAAAACTGCCAGAAAAAGTAAACGTTTCACTAGACTTTGAGAATCATTACCAAATCCTCCCCTGAAGGCCATTTTCATACACCTTGAACATATATGGATACAGCTTGGCGGTTACTATAAGCTCCGAGATCGACCCATAAATAATAGTATTCAGCGTGAGCTTCAATTATATTTCACTGTTAGAGAAAAAAATTCCATGCTCATCATAAGTGTATGCTTGCAGCTAGCTAATCCCAGTAGACTACAGGACATCTGATGTCACAAGACGAGGCTTTGTTACCTAGCACAGAAAAGAAGATATATACTGAAACAGAAAGGAACCAACTCTAGATGTGGGAACTACTCGATGAAGATTTTCTTCACTGTGCCCAAAATATAAAATTTCATTTCTTTCCTTTCAAACATTCTTCGATCAACAATTTCTTTCGATGGAATGTCATACAATTTTGCGTTTGCCTCCGTCTCGTAGTGAATTATTGAATTATTATTTTTGTGACTTTTGTTCTTGCAGGTATAACTTTTAGCAAAATTTAGTTCATGCATAAAATAAAAAAAATAATAAATCTATTTAAAGCTCTTTTATTTTCATGTCGTCAAAATTTTTTCAGATTTTTTTTTAATATTCTAGCATTTTAAATCAAATCAAATCTAATATCAGATGATTTTCCAGCAAAATAAAATATTCAATCATCCTGATGCATTTAAAGAAAATTGACTACTTTTTATTATCCAAAAATGTATGCATTCCACCGAATTAGCATCAATGTTCATCTAAATTTCCGCAACAACAAAGTGTATGTTTAGGTTGACGATAATCTTTGGATGATTTGCTAATTGCAAATTTTCTGATTTAAAAGGCGAATATTAATTCTGAAATACTGATAACATAGCTCATATGTTACTACGCGTTCTTAACATGGTACTGAGTACATGTTTCGTTACCTGCATTGTGTTCTTTTTTATAATATTTTACATAATATTTCACATTATACATTGCCCTAAATAATTCTTCTCCATAGACTTCAAAATGAATCAACGGTTTTAATAAACTTATAACAGTTCATGAAAGAATGAATAATTCGGCATAACTTGGTATGAAGCGAAGAAAAACGGGTTTCGAATTCCCAATTTTGAGTGTATTATAAAGTCATAGAGCTACGACTTGAAATTATTTTAAATTAAATATACCGATAAGTACACTAGGAATATTTCTGTCTGTCTCGTCTTATCTTGGTAAAATATGAACATAGCATGTCGCTTATTATTGATTTTGTCAGTAGGATCACATTATCAAGTTACAGTCTAAAACATTATCACATTAAAGATACAGACTAGTACAATAAGGTTATTTCATTATGCCTCGTCAAATCTTGGTACGAAATGAGCAGAGCGGGGTGCCAATTCCTTATTTTGCGGGTATTATCAAGTCATCATGTTGCGGCCAGAAATTTTAACACATTAAAGTTACAGATTAGTACAATAAGACTATTTCTCTCTGCCTTGTCATATCTTGGTACGAAACGAGAAAAGTGGGGCGCCAATTCCCCATTTTGGCGGAACTATCACGTCATCAATATCACGTTATCACTATCATGTTGAGTGACAGCTTAAAATTTTGATACATTAAACGTAGATATGAGTATATTAAGATTATTTCCATTTGCGTTTTATTATCTTGGTTTTAAACGAGTAAAAGGTGGGGCCAATTCTTAATTATGGAGGAATTTAAACACATTCTACTAGTCTCCCAAATTTATGAATTGGCGCACCTCTTTGCTCATCTCATTCCAAAATACCCGAAGAAGACTGAAATATTTTATTGTACTAATCTGTATCGTTAACCTCTTATTCACCAAGTACTTCAGCCCCGAGTTATACCGAAAACCTCGGTCGAACGATAAAACGGCATTCATCTTTATTCCAGATTGGACGTCTCCTTTATAATGTCCAATCAAATGTTATCATGAATTTCTTTTGAGCGTTCGACCTAGGTTTTCTAGGTTGAGGTAGATGGTGAATACGAGCATAAATGTGTCAAAATTTCAGGCCTTAAGTCGATTACGCTATGATACCGCCTAAATGAATATCTGGTGAGACTATGCTCATATTGCACAGATATTCCGAGACATTGAAATATTCTCAATGTACTGATATGTACCTTTAATGCGCCAAAATTTCGAGCTGTAGCTCGATGACATAATAGTACTATCAAAATGGGCAATTGGAGTCCCGCCAAAAACAGAAGATAATCCTTAATAATAGAATAAAAATTAATGAATTTTCTCTTTATTTCGCAACTTTCAACATGATACGAAATATATTTTTACATTTAATGTATTAATTTAATAATATTTTTACGCGCATACATATTTAATTATTTATTTACATGCGAAAGTTTAAATTTTCCATTTGAATCAACTTAATTTAGCTCTAAAGCAGCAGGAACCGTACGTTATTTCTTGAAACATAAACATAACTTCAGAAATTATTCTGCATACGAAAAAATTTAACTAAGCGAATAAGTTTTATCAGTTATGAAGACTTAATTTTAAATAGTATTTTAACCTAAATTACTTCTCTAACAAAGGTTGATTTTTCAAAACAGTTACAACTTTGGAATCAGGTTACGTAAGTTAGTTAAATACATTGTTTTCGCTGAAACATTCGAATTCCATTTCATTTTTTTTTCAATAAAATAGAATAATATAAGTATTTTTCAGAATTATTCCTTCGAAAGGCATTAACGAGATTTCTTTGAAAAATTAAATTACTTTTACTGAACTAATAAAGTTTGAAACGTACAAACTTAAAAATATTTAATGACTTTAAGGAAATTTTATCAGTTTATATAACATCAATTAAGATCTAGAAAAATTTTCTCTTTTATTTTATGTTATAGTATTATCATTAATTTCGTATTTAATATTCTGTATTTAGTTAAAATATTTCGTTCTGCATTTCATTTTTTAAATAATAAGATATAATATTTTAGTGAATCTGTTAAATTTGATGTTTATTTATTTAACATGATGAATATATTAATCAAAATACGTTATAAATGAAAAGGATTTGGATGATACTTGTAATAAATGTATATTTACCAAACATATTTTTATATCTCTATTGCAAAACATATTTTGAAATTAAAGCGTGTTTCACTATGCCAACGAACCCTAATATATATATATATATATATATATATATATATATATATATATATATATATATATATATGCAGGGTATCCAGTAAATAACTGACCCATTTTGAAATTAAATAACTAAAGAACGGTTTGAGATAAAAATGCGCGGTTTGCTGCATTGTTATTAGAAAATCAATAAATTTTTAGACATACACTTTCTTAAAATAGTTCGAAATTCAACCAACAGATGGCGCTGACGGCGGCAACAGGCTGTCGAAATTCAGACTTTACTCTGGGTTTCACACGCATTAGCTTTTCGGCTGATTTCGCAAAGTCGAATCTCAGTCGACATGTTCAATCGATGCTCCACTCACCTGAAGAAATAGAGTTTGTTGGATGGAAAGAGATTTAACATAATATTCATGCTTGAATAATGTCTATTTACTTAGTAAAAAATAAAAAAATAATCATCGACTTTTCACCCATTTACCATAAGCAAATTGTGTTCAAAAAATGTTTTTGTAACCGGTTAACTGATTCTATTTTTACGTACATAAAAATTGTAAATATGGGATAAACACAGCTTTTTTAAATTAAAAAAATCTTAATATTTAATTTAAACATTTCTTCCATTAAATAGTATGAAATTGTATTTAAAAAAATTTGAGATGTCAAAAAGCTTTAAGAGATGGATCAAGCAAACTCTTATGCCTATACGACATGTAGTGAAATCAGAAGTTAAAACAGTAGTACGCAAATAGTAGAGGCAAGTTCCCTGTCTAAAATAAAAGCAGGGCAGTGACTTATTACAAATCGGCACATAAAAATATATTAAACCTTAAAATAAAGGTTCGTCTATATTTCGTCTATAACAAATCCTGTCTTAAACACAAAAAATTATTAATCAAGACGGAGAAAGTAACATACAAAACTACCTGTTCAGACGAAAACCTGTCTAAAACGAAATATTTTTCATTTTACCGCAAACCGAATTCATCCCTACGTTATATTGATATTTTGACATTTGACGTATCTGAAAATTTTATTACGAAAGCCACGAGAAAATTTAAGATGCTTTTTACACACAATCCATCACTCTTCTTCCCCTGATTGCAAATGCATCTACTCTGAAATGGAAGGATGTTTAAAAAGAAAAAAGATGCTTAAAGAGAGATTTTAAGATGACTTTTAGACACATATCTCCCCCCCCCCCTCCCAAACTGAAAACATAATCTACGCTGAAATGGAAGGATGTTTAAAAGGGAAAAAAATCATTGTACCTGTTTTTATATCCTGCGAGTTATCATAGGCGTAGCAACCAGGGGAGCTCTCCCAGCTCCCCCGGTTGCTACGGGAGAAATCCCCTGGGAGAAATTCTCGCCCTGGGAGAAATTCTCGCACCATATCTATTCACTATATAATGTTGAATTAAAACATGTCCACTTTTTCTAACCTAATCCCGGGCGGAACTAACAGAAATGCATTGTGATCGGAATTTAAATTATGTCATCGGAGGAATCAGTGAAGAAATTATTTTCTGAAGTTTATCTTTTGGCGATTCCAATATCAGTAGCAGCAGCTGAGAGATCTTTCAGCACTCATCACCGGCTTCAAAAACACCCCTGAACAACAATGGGTCAACAGAGATTCCATTTGATGATAGTGCATATTTATAAAGAGGAGGTTTTTACAAATTATTCAAAAGATAATTGTAAAGAATTTGTAAGCAAAACAACCGAAAGAACTTTTACCTTTTGGTAAATGGGAGTGGGTGAAGCCTTACATTTGAATCTTTTATTCGGGATCGTCCATAAATTAAGTTTTTATGTATCAAGTATATCTAATAAAAAATATCTTAATTGGATTAAAGAGTTGCCGATCTTTTGATATGCTTTTACTTTATACTGCTATTTGTGAAAAGTGCAGCAGCATGAAATAATCTTCCGAAATGAATGAAATTATGAACGAAATGCCACCAGTTTCCACAATGGACTGTATTCCTGTGATGTCACAATTGGTAAAATGGTGATTTTTTTAGACTCGAAGCGAAAGGGACTATAGATCCTATTTGTTTATGGATTATTAACTGGAAGCAAATGCTAAACTATTTATGTACTTTTATGTGTAAACGAAATTTTCTGTAATTGTTTGCATGCTGTAATTGCAATAAACAGTATTCCTGTGACATCCCAATTGTTAAAATAAGTGGGTTTTTCAGAAGGTGGTCTGATGGGGCTACACCCCCCCACACACACACTTCCAAAAATTACTGAAATTTTAAAATTATAATCACGAATCTTTAACGAAACGCAACAATTGGATAGAATTTAAAAGAAACCAAAAAAGCATTCCGTTTTATACCAGTTTTTATTAGAAAGTGTATTATTTTGCAGACATCAGGAAATATGAATTCCAACCAAATATCCGTTATACAGAGGCTCGCTTTACACGCCTTTTACTGTGTAAAAAGTGATATATGCTGATTATAAGTGCATTATTAATTTTTATTCGTTTTAAAACTGTTAAAAGCTCACACTTGCTATTTATAAGTTGAAAATCTGTGATTTTAGGGTGGTATCCTTCGAACCCTGGATTCTGATTTCCTTCTGTTGATACGGTTTAGGATCCCTTAGAAATATTACCACGGAGGGTTTCCCCCCCCCCCAGACCTATATCCGTAGTGTAGATAATCGGCTGTAATAAACAACACCAACAATCTGATTTTAAGTATTGCATAAATTGAGACATCTTCTCAATATAAAATAGGCAACCTTGAACTTTTATTTTTTAATTTATTTAAATCTTAGTGCGTTATAAACTTGTTATTTAGCTTGTTGTAGCACCGTGATGGTTATATTATTTCCATATTAATACAAAATATAGACAAAAAAGGTGCTGCTATGACTATATAACGCTTTGATTAGAAATAAGCTTCATTTACATTAAAAAATGATTCATGAATCTAATTGAGTGATTCTGAATCTCGAATGTACAAAAAGCTTTCAGTCAGCCACAATTTATCATAAAAAAGAATTCAGGAAATACTATTAAATTTGTCAGTTAGTTGATTGGTATGCCTCGGAAAAGTCATTATAGGGGATTCCAAATGTATCCCATTTATGAGAAAGTAAAAAACGCAATTCAATATTTAAGTATTACAAAATGTCATGTATGTATGCTCCAAAATGAGTCCTGAAATGTGCTGAAGAAGGTGTGTGTGTGTGTGGGAGAGAAGGGGGGTAGAGCGAGAACGTTCTTAAATAATTTTAAATTTGCTGTTTACTTTGGTTGTATTTACTATTTATTGAAATAACTTTTAGTAATTTTCAGTATTCCACTTTAAAAAATGTGGTATAACCATGGAATTATACTTGTTAAGACGTAAATTTTCTAAACTGAAAATTTTCACAGTCACATTCTATTCCATCTTAGCAGGTTTGATTGTATATTGCATGCTTTGCTTTGATAAAAACTCATTTAAAGCGGAATTTTTACCGTTTTTTTGTGATTCTCTCTTAGAAACTTTTATTAAATCTCAGTCCCCTCCGAAAGGATAAGTCTAGATATGCTACTGGCTAAAATGGAGGTTTTATAGCATCGAACCAAAAGCGAGAATAGCGTCCATATGCTCCGGCTCCCCCTATCTGTACAAAGTTCCTACGCCACTGCGAGTTATCAAAATTTTATCACAGAAGGCACAATAGATCCTGAATCATTATAGAAGCATCATAGGTCTACTTATTTTAGTTCAATTTTATAAGTATAAATATTAAAAAATTATTGGAACATTAGTGTTTTTCATATATAATTTTTAAAAAGTTGTTAGAATCATTTAAAAGAAATAATGTTCTTTATTTCAAATCAAATGCAAGAGGAATTTTTAGAATTATTCTTTCCTTTCTTTTGCTCATGAAGAATAATTAAGGAAAGGGGAGGGGACAAAAAATATATTTCAGGATCTATGATGCACTTTGTAATGAAAACTTCAAAAGTGGTAACTCGCAGGACATAAAACAGGTACAATGCTTTTTTTTCTTTTTAAATATCCTTCCATTTCAGCGTAGATTATGTTTTTGGTTGGGGAGAGGGAGACGTGTGTGTAAAAGTCATCTTAAAATCTCTCGTGGCTTTCGTAATAAAATTTTCATACGTGTTAAATGTCAAAATATGAATAAAATGTAGGGATGAATTCGGTTTTCGGAAAAATGAACAATATTTCGTTTTAGGCAGGTTTACGTCCTAGCATCTGGTTTTGTATATACTTTCTCCGTCGAAATCAATATTTTTTTTACGTTTAAAACAGGATTTGGTATAAACGGATTCCTTCATTCTAAGGTTTATTATATTTTTATTTGCCAATTTATAAGTCACTGTCCGCTGACAGGGAACTTGCCAACACTATTTCCGCACCACTGTTTTAACCACTTCTTGCCACTCCACGACGTAGGCAAGAAGAGTTTGCTTGATCAACAAATTAAAGCTATTTAACAACTTCTAATTTTTAAAATACAATACTATTTAAGGAAAGAAATGTTTAGATTAAATATTAAGATTTTTTAACTAAAAAAAGCGGTGTTTATCCCATATTTTCAATTTATTGTACGTAAAAAGAGAATCAGTTAACCGGTTACAAAAACATTTTTTAAATACAATTTACTTACGGCAAATGTGTGAAAAGTCAATGAATACTTTGTTGGTTTTTATTAAGTATAATAGACATTATTCAATCAAAAAATTTGTTTTAATCTCTTTCCATCCAATAAACTCTATTTCTGCAGCTGAGTGGAGTGTCAATCTAACATGTCGACTGAAATTTGAGTATGCGAAAGGGACCGAGAAACTCATGTGTATGAAAACTAGAGTAAGGTATGAATTTCAACAGCCTGTTGTCGCCGTCAGCGTCATCTGTTGGTCGAATTTCGAACTATTTTAAGAAAGTGTATATCTAAAAAATTATTGATATTCTAATGACAATGCAGCAAACTGCTCATTTTAATCTCAAACCGTTCTTTAGTTATTTAATTTCAAAATGGGTCAGTTATTTACTGGACACCCTGTATATACATATACTTATATATATATAAGACAATTAGATATTTAACAATAAAAGTTGTAGTATGTAGCAGCTGTAAGCTAATACTGGTAATATTATCAATGGGTTTAAACAATATATTAAATAATATGAATAATAAATATTAATGATAACATAATAAGTGTGGATTAGTGTATTATTTATTAAAAATATGTTCTTAGAAAACTTTAAAACGAACTCGAAGCGGGAAAATGGCGAATTTTTTTTTTATTTTTACACACACACACACACACACACACACACACATATATATATATATACAGGGTGATTCAAAAAAGATGGGAATAATTTTAAGAGGTGATAGTACACATCAAGACAAATAATATTAAATGGGAAACTAAGGGTCCCAAACGTCTTCCGAAGGAGATAGGCGCCATCAAAGTTTAGGGTCCAAAATTTGAAATAATTATAAACAAGTTGGAAATTGCACGTGGACGTAGCAAATGAGGTGCGTTCGTACGATAACGAAGTTTTAAAAATATTCAGATCTTGCTGATATAGTAGAGCGTACTCCGGATAGAGTATAGTAGTCGAAATCTTTACGTTTCTGTAAATATGCAGGAAGTAATTTTTATTACACCTCAGCAACGTATATCTTATTTATAAAATGTGAAATAGTTGAATATAATTAAAACACGTCCCAAACAATGTTTCCCCGTATAGCATTATGTAGTGGAATACTTTTGTGTGACCCTGTAATTTAATAATAAAAATTCTTTGCATCACAGATTGTACAGAATGCATATTTTAGTATATATATCATAGATTCATGCCAATTCTATTATGTTCGAATGAGTGTAACATCATTAAAATGCATTTGAAACTTTTTCCCCATTGACCGTAATGTAATGGAATCTTTTGATTGTCCCTGTAAATGATCTATGCATCCGATTTTCATAACATTTGAAATGACTCGACAAAATGTTTCAATAATTATGTGTTTTAAATTTCAAACGATTAAAATGCATTTGAAACTTTTTTCCCTATTGACCGTAATGTGACGGAATCCTTTTGATTGTCCCTGTAATTGATCTATCCATCCGATTTTCATAAAATTTGAAATGACTCGACAAAATTATATTATAATTATGTATTTTAAATTTCAAACGATTAAAATGCATTTGAAACTTTTTTCCCTATTGACCGTAATGTAATGGAATACTTTTGATTGTCCCTGTAATTGATCTATTCATCCGATTTTCATAAAATTTGAAATGACTCGACAAAATTATGTTATAAATATGTATTTTAAATTTCAAACGATTCGGTTGGATAGTTTTTGCGTTGTTATATGCGGACAGACGGACAGACAGACAGACGGACAGACGGACAGACAGACGGACGGACAGACGGACGGACTGAGCGACAACAATAGGTGCTACGTATTTACATAATTACGAACGCACCTAAAAACGGAAAAATTAGTCGATTCGTTTGCGGTTTTCTCGAAAACTATTCTGTCAGTATTGTCTTGAAAATAAATTATAAAGATAAATTTCGAAAAATGCCGATAGTGAGCGCTTTAGAATTTGGAGCAAAGAACAACTATTTTTTATCGTTATTTTTTGCATCTCATTAAATTTTTTTAGGAGCTTAGACATAAACTTAAATTTTGAGCTCAAAATCTGTGCTTAAGTAGCGCAAACTGAACTGTGTTCAATGGGAGTGGGCACAGGTACAAATTTCAAATGCTAATAAAAAACATAAAAATTGGTCAATTGATTTGCGGTTTTCACTAAAATTATTCTTTATGTCAGTATTGTCTTGAAAATAAATTATACAGATAAATTTCAAAAAGTGCCGATAGAGGGTACTTTAGACTTTGGAGTAACGTACAACTTTTTTTTTACCGTTATTTTTTGCATCCCATTAACTTTTTAGATGCTTTGACATAAACTAAAATTTTAAGCTCAAAATCTGAATTATTGAGAGTGGTTAAGTAGCGCAAACTGAACTGTGTTCAGTGGGGGTGGGGAGGTTCAAATTTCAACTTATAATAAAATACGAAATAATTGGTCGATTCGTTTGCGGTTTTCTCTAAAACCATTCTTTATGTCACTATGTCCTTGAAAATAAAATTTAAAAATAAATTTTTAAAAATTCCGTTAGAGGGCGCCTTAAACTTTAGAGTAACGAACAGCCATTTTTAACCGTTATTTTTTTTATCTAAATAAATGTTTTAAAAGCTTAGACTTAAATTTTGAGCTCAAAATCTGAATCGTTGTGAGTAATTAAATAGCGAAAAATAGAACCGTGTTCGTAGGATGGGCAGGTTAACATTTTAACTCCTGAACACAGTTCAGTTTGCGCTTCTTAACCCCTTCCAACGATTCAGAATTTGAGCTCAAAATTTAATCTAAGCTTTTGTGAGCATTTAATTAGATAGAAAAAAGTAATGGTTAAAACAGTTGTTGGTTACTCTAAAGTTTAAGGCGCCCTTTAACGGAATTTTTCGAAATTTATTTTTAAAATTTATTCTCAAGGAAATAGTGACATAAAGAATGATTTTAGAGAAAACCGCAAACGAATCGACTAATTTTTCCGTTTTTTATAATAATTTGAAATTTCTACCTCCCCACCCCCATTGAACACAGTTCAGTTTGCGCTACTTAAGCACTCTCAACGATTCAGATTTTGAGCTCAAAATTTAAGTTTATGTCAAAGCTTCTAAAAAAACTTAATGAGATGTAAAAAATAACAGTAAAAAATAGTTGTTCGTTGCTCCAAAGTCTAAAGCGCCCTCTATCGGCATTTTTAAAAATTTATCTTTATAATTTATTTTAAAGACAATATGGACATAAAAAATAGTTTTAGTGAAAACTGCAAACGAATCGACCAATTTTTCGTTTTTTATAATCATTTCAAATTTTGGACCCTAAACTTTGATGGCTCCTATCTCCTTCGAAAGACGTTTGGGACCCTTAGTTTCCCATTTAATATTATTTGTCTTGATGTGTACTATCACCTCTTAAAATTTTCCCCATCTTTTTGGAATCACCCTGTATATATTCATATTTATATATATATAGTTTTTTTTCATATTAGAAATAGTTAAACAAACGGCTAAAATGCAAATGGGATGGATACATTATAATAAGGCAATTCATTAGATGGTGTGCAAGTACCCTACAGTGGTGTTTCAGAGATGTAATACAATGAAAAGATAATCTTTGGTAAGGAGTGAGGAAATCAGAACAGCCACCAAAGCACTAAGTAAAAAATCTATGGATTTGGGGTTACTTCAAGCAGTGGATTGAAACGGTTGATGATGGTGATTATAATATATATATGGGTGATTCTCAAAATAGGGGACAATTTATGTCTTTCGGCATACAAAAAAAATTGAGAGGTTTTCTGTCATGTTTTTATATTTAGATATGTTTTTCTTAATATTATTCATTATTTGCACTCAAGAATTACTCACATTTTAGTTAAAAACACTTTAAAATAACAGAATAAAGATTCAAAATGTCATTAGCATGGATGTCCACAGCAGCTGTGCCTTGTGCATACTAGCATTTTTCAAGAGTTAATATCATGTTTATAAAAAAAAACAAATGTTATTCTTTCTTTATATTAATCAAGGAGAGGATTTATCCAATGAATTTCTTTTTAAAAATAAAATTATAGTACATAAAAAAAGAATTAAAGTTTGTCCTCCATATTCGATTTTCAAAACAAGGTCATACTAAAACAGCTGGTTATTAATCAAAATTTCATTTTCACATATGACAATAGTTTGAAAATATAAAGTTTCTCCATGGCAACAAGTAGCCATTTTATCCCAGCCAGAAAATAGAAGCATGTATTGTATTTTAAGAATAGAAGTTGAATATTAAGGGAGTACATCAATTGTATGTCATTAGAATGGATAATAATTTTCATGTTTATTTTATAGTTAAAATTTTTATTTTATTTATTTGCATAGAACTTTAGTGTTTTAAAAAGCTCCAGAAAGGACTATTGCATTGTGATTATATTATGGCTCATAATCTTATTTAAATGAAAATTTGTCATTAGCATAAACAGATATCAGTGTCATTAGCATGGTTTTTCTATCCATGCTAAAGACTCCTATGTACATAAATATAACCAGTGCTTATATTGTATCCTTTATAAAGTTTAATTTTACGTATAAATTTAGGTATGACATTAATTATCCCTAAAATATGCATTAAATCTGTAGGAAAATCACTAAGACAGCTTCTTACATTGTTAGTGTCAGAATGTTGCTCATGTAACAAAGTTTGCTCTTTGGTAATGTTCTTATTCTCGTTATATGTATATATGTAAAAATGGAAACCATTTGCTGAAAAGGAAGCTAATAAATATCGAAAAAAAATGTTTAAACAGGAAGAAAGTAAAAGTTTCATAATATATTTATTCCATGCAATTTGTTTTGTCATTAGCATGGCTCAAAAAATACTAATTATTTTTTTTAAGTTAATTTTTAAATATTTAGCTCTGCTGACTACATGTAAAGTATACCAAATACTATATTAACAACACCTATTTTTTTCAGAAATTTTGCTAACAGTAATTTTTTTAAGATTTCATTTTTGAAATCTTCCCCTATTTTGAGAATCACCCATATATATATATATGTATTTGTGTGTGTGTATTATAAATGTATACATATATATATGAAAAATGACATTTTCAAATCTGTGCAAATTGACATTTTCACAGTATCACTTTTTGTTTCAAATATGATGACCCAATGCTTCCAATTCTAAAATACCGGAAATACTCAGTTTAAAAAAATACATTTTTATTTCTTAAATGTAGTAAATTTCAACAGTGTATTCAAATTATTCATATTATTTCATTGGTCGAATAAAACTCTCCTTTCAATAACATTTTATTATATGAAATATTCCGAACTACAATGTTATGGTAAGCGCGGAAGAACCATTTGTAATGGGATCGAAGAAGCGGACACAAGCAGCAAATAATCCTTGCCGAACATCCTTCAAAAGTCCAATGTCGACTATTTTTCATCCTGACAATCTCATTCTACGTGATCTACAAGTAAGGCTCATTGTCTGTCCGGCGGATACTATTCGAGCATCACATTCCGATTTAATCGAATCAATTTTGAAGACTGATTATTAGTTTTCGATAATTTGGACACTTTTGCCATGTACGTTGCAATATCACATGTTCTTTTGCCGATTAGATAATAACATTGAATATAAGAATTTGAATGAAGAAAAATAGTTTCTAAAATATAAAACAAGTTTGTTTTATTTCAAAAAATAAATATACGTAACTGGAATATTTTCCAATATAAGACGCATACAAATTTCTATATTGAGGATGTAACAAAATCAAATCCAAGATATTTTCTTTTGTTTCAAGTCAAAATATTTCTATTAAATAATATTATAATGAAAGTTGCAATTTAAATTACAGTTAATTTTCTATTATAATATGCAAATAAAATTACATTTAATTTAAAAATTACATTTTTTGCTTATAAGTATCACATACTGTTGATATACAAATATTACTGCAACTTACAACGAATAATTAATTGCAGTTTTCATTTTCAGAAAATATTTTTGTATTAAAATAGCAAAATCAAAACGAACGTTCATACGTTTTGATTAGATAGTTTTTGAATTTTAAAATGTAAAGTATTCACATTTATTATTGCGTCCTAGCTGCGAAAATTTTATCATTTAAAAGTCTCTTTATATTTTGGTTATATATAAAAAATCTCATTTTTTTCTTTTCTCCAATATCTAAATAATTATTTTAATTTAAATAAATGTTCTGTATTTTTTTTTTACTTTTAAAAATGTATAAAAATAAATTTATCACTATCTGGGAACAAAAAGATGATCAATTTATTTATAATTTATACAAAAACATTATCTGAATAATTTCCAAACAAATTAATTCTTAAGTTAGAAATTTCTATTCTAATCTAAGAAAATACATTTAGGGCAAATAGTTTTGCTGTATTAGCTTAAATTTAATTGATAATCTTGATGTAATCTAAAATTTTCAGACCTTACAATTTTTAATTTATTTATCTAAATCTACGAAACAGCAAATATCTCTAACTATTTATAGAACCATAAAATAATTTTAAGTATGAATGTCTATACGTAATCATTAAAACAAAACGCTTTTAAATTGTTAATTTACTTTCATATTAATTGTAAGTTTTTAACAGTTTTATTCTGTTAGTCTACTGATATTCCAGAAGTCTAGTGATTTGCGAATAATAATGTATTCTCACTAAAGAACATCTCTTGCAAAGTATTTTTCCCCTTTTCCTTCAAATGTTTGTTTACAAACAATGTCCTTGAAACACGAAAAGCATTTTGAATATTATATATTGCCAAAATATAAGATATTGCAGGTCATTGAGCAGTTTTACTCATGTGACACTCACCCTCTCTCATGACTACACGTGGTACCTATACTGCGGAAATAAACAATAATACCTTAGTAAAAGGATTTAATTTTCATTACTTTCCGATCGGCCGATTGCATGCATATGAATATTTTTGCCCATTAACTGATTTGTAATAACTAGCAAAAGCCGTGCTTTGTTTGGATTCGCGAAGCATTATTTTATAAAGCATATATTTGAAAGTAACAATATTTTTTAATATTATTTTTGCATCTTTATTAAACAAAAACGTTATTTTACGTTTTGGCGCATTTTAATTCTACAAATGTAAGTTCAGCCAAATAACTATCAATTTCCTAGAATTTTTTATATTTATGATGTAAGACTGGCATTAAAAAATATTTTCGAAGCAAACTTTTACAAAATATTTTTTAAATTTTCAACTAAAAATTCTTTTAAAGATTTTTTTACAATTTCTAGTAGCCACTGGTGTTTTTTAAACTTGTTTGAAATATGCATGTTTACAATCTTTGTAATTAACATCAAATAATCTTTGATAGCTATTTTAGAATAATATATTTGAAGAGAGCTTGAAGAAAGTTACTTCTTCAAAATCCTATTTTCTGGAAAAACATTTGAAATCTGCTCTCGTCGATACTATGAATTTTTAACTGTAAAACTTTTTATTCTAATTTCTTCGTTTTTATACATGTTAGTGCATGAGAATTTTTGATATTGTAGAATTTTTCGTAAGGAAAATTTCTATTGAATGCTTAATTTTGAAGGATTTTCACTCTTGACAACGTTACTTACGTTTTTAAGCCAACTGGTGCCTATATATCCTCAATATCTACAACTGCTTCATCTAATGTTAAACCTTGGGATTTACGAATTGTAACAGCAAAAGCTAACTGCAGAAGAAACTCTTTCCTTAAGCAATTTATGCTTCCATTTTTCCAGAATTCAATTATTGGGGGAATTGGTACACACCAATTCTTATAAGTTAAATTACTGTAGTATTCAAATTTATCCATGATTATTCGCGATATCTGGTCTGGTGGCTTGTGATTTTCTTTAATACGTGCAACAAAGTCAAAAGTCCTGTTCATTAAATCCTTTTCGGTCCACAAATAAGAACAAAACATTACTTTCGATAAAAATGATAAAGTAAGAAATAGTTGAAGTCCATTTGTCATTTCGGAATCGGCCAACTTTTCTTTTAGTACATTTATAAAGAGCTTGAATCGAGGTAACAAGTTCACGCAATTCTTTTAATTTTTCATTTATATAACAAATTTAACAATTAATTTTATTTGTTTACAATTCTTTTGTTGCCACTTTACAAAAAAAAAAAACAAAAAAAAAAAAAGAAAAAAAAAAGATCTATAATACAATTCTTTTAAAATGTTTAAGTGTCATCTGTGCAAACGATTTTTCTAAATAATGAAAACATATTTTACTTATTAAATTAATCATGATTCTATCTATAATTACTTACTCAATGATTTATATATATTTTTTTCTGAAAATATACGCTTTTCATTTTTTATTTATTTGCTGAAATGCGTCCGTATTGGAAATGCATGTAAAATAAATTAATTAAAATAATATTTTTTTAACGTTTTACTGTAAAAAAATTATATTCTGCAAATCTACAGATCATATTTTATTTTTGTGTTTAATTTGAAGTCAAAATACTCAACAGTTTTTTCATAATGTGTACGACAAATTGTAATTTGAGTGGCATAGTAGAGGATTCGCTTCGCTCATCCTAATAATACAATTTATTACCGAAGTTTCCTCTCAACATTATCTAAGTAAATCGCTATATTTTGTTCAGATGATATTGTATGAAGCTCATCATTCGACTACTCATCATTTACCGACAATTCTGGTAACTGGCTGAAATTTAGCCGATATTTCGTGATATTGGGAAGAGTTGGATCTTCAGCAATTGAAACCGAAAAGTGGATTAATTCGTGAAAAAAAGTCTTCGCAGGTGGAATTTGCAAATTTTCATTGAAAACTTTGAAGGTAATTTCATTAATTTTGTTCAGAAATATTTATCTTATTTTTTATTGTATGCTCATTTAATTTCTATAAGTTATCTTAATTCAGATTTAATTTTTTTTAAATAAGCGTCTAATTTATCCTAGATAATTTACACAGTAAGATGCTTTAATAACGTGAAGTACTTTTGATTAAAAATTCGTTCTAAATCCTCTCATGACAGTATGCCAAAATGATTATTAAAACTACTAATGCATCCAGCATGAATTCGAAACTAAAATTTTATGGCTGTTTATTTTTTAAAAATTAATAATTAATTTGACCTGACAATTTCCATATTCATTGCCATATTTTAAGATGTTAGTTTAAATACAAATGTTCTTTATTCTGTATAATTATATTGATAACAATATGAAATAAAATAAAACTTTTCATAAAGATTAGAAAAATGTTATTATACTTCTCTTTAGAAAAATTCTCTTTTAAAATAATTTATGAGTTAAAGTTTCTTTATAAAGGATTATTATGTATTTTATAAACACATTTTGTTGATTATAATGTATAAAGATTTTAATCGTTAAAAAATATCATTGCAATTATTCCATTATGAATTTTATTTCAAATAAATTTGAAATTACGTGTAAATCAAGTGTTTAGTAATCATATATTCATTATATGATAAATACCTATTCATATATTAGCGAATTCATCTATCTATCATATGGTATATATAAGATACTAAGAATCCTATTATTCATGTGAGCATGCCCGTATTTAGAAAGCATGGTGCCTCTGTGCAGTCACGCTTCTCAAATAAACTTTATTATTACATTTCATTGATATTCATTAAAAGTAAGCTGTGGAATTAATTACTTTAGTTTTGAAATATGTTGAAGTGCCTAAACTCAACGCACAGATGCACGTAGAAATCTCTGTGGCTTTAATATCCATGAAGTGTCTATATTTAGAGTGTTGATGCCAGTTTTTGCGATCCTAGGCCCCGAGGTGCTATAGCGCATACGTCCCGCCAGGTGGTAAGCCAAACAACGGGGTCCAAACACGGTGTTCACTTCCCAAGCAAGCTTGTTATTCATTTTATAGACTCCAAAAGGATGAAAAGCTGAGTGAACTTTACCCAGTCGGGAGTCGAATTGTTTGACCAGCAGCACAGCAGTCAGATGCTTGGACCCTATTCCACTGGACTTATCAACATCTATCATACAAAGTCTATCTATCATACATCTAAAATACAAAGATTCATATTATTCATATGAGCACGGCCGCCTTTAGGATGCATGGTGCTCTCCGTTTCCCAAATAAACTTCTTTATTACAATTCATTTATATTCTTTAAGAGTAAGTTGCGAAAGTAGATACTTCAGTTTTAAAATGTATTGAAATGTTTAAACTTAATACTTACATGCACATGGTAAATTGGAAGTGAAAAAATGGTTAAAAAGAAACGCCTGCCCGAATAACTAACTAGTATGTTACTCCATAATATAGATATAATGTTGTAATCATTTTGAGAAATTAATAGAACTCAAACAAATTAAACTGTTACTATTTTTACTTTTGAGTAAGCATTTATTTATATTTTTTACGGTTCGGTATTTTAACCCTTTCGGGTGTGGTGTACTACTAATAGTACATCATCTTTTAACCAACATATTTTTCAAGCATTTAGTAATAGTTTTCAAAGAGCCTTATATTCTATTTTAAAGACTTCTGATGAAAGTGTGAATTTAAATTTTTCGCTAAAACATAGACCTATAAGTCCCGAAACACTCATTCAAGTTGGATGAAACTTCGTACGCACGTCGAAAAGGTAGTCAACGTTGCCAGTAGGCTACTTTTTTTTTTAATTCAAATTTCTTGACTGGCACCACTTTTTTGAAACGGTAAAATTCGCTTTGTTTTCACCTTAAATAATAGAGCATGAAGTAAGTCGCATATTACTATTTCAAAAAATTGGTGCCAGACAAGAATCATAATTTAATTTAAGAATCATTTTTTCATTTGTAGCCCATCTGGCAACCCTGATGGTAGTTCTTTTGAATTCGATCTCATTATTGATATCATAAATAATTGGAATTATTATTTGAAATTATTTTCGTAAAATAAGTTATTGAAGCTAATGTTTGATGTAATTTTTGTAATCAAAACCATTCAAAAGTTGTGATTTATCAATCTTTGAATATGTGTACTATTAGAAGTACAGTGGTCTTTAAAGGACTATATCACTACAAGGCACATTGTATGCATTAATTTTTAGAAATGAAATTTGTAGTAACTTTGGTTGAATATTTTTATAGCAATATTTCTCATTCTTTTTGTCATATATTATTGTTACGTAATATTATAAGCCTATAATTTGTGAAAAAAAAGAAATCTAGATTTATTAGACTTTATCAGTTGCTGAAGCGCTGGCTTTCAGAAACCGAGCTACAAACTCCCTGAAACGTGACCGTTCAGTAATTGACCAACCATTTACCATTCCACCTAAAAAATGCTGAAAATATCACTTCGCCTAATTGAAGATGTAAGATATGATATTATTGGTCATTTGACGGAGAGAAGCAAGGTGCAACGAAGGTGAAATTAGGAGGATGTAACTTTAGAACAACATCTTTTTGTGAAAAATGCAACGTCTACTTATACTTCCATGGTGACAGGAATTGCTTTAAAACTTTTCATACCAAATAAGAGACTATACCTACAAATAAAAATTTTATTTATTTATTTATTTGTTTATTTGCAATTTTTACACTGTTTTTCCTGTTTAGAAGTGTAAATTGAGTGTCAACTATTGCGAATTATATAATGCTAATTGCATATTTTTAAACATACATTTTACATTTTTTATATACCTTTCAAAATTTCGATTTGAAATTGCACTACATTTATCTTTTTTGAGCATATTGTACTAATAGTAGAATACCCGTAAATGACAATTTGTTCCTCGAAAGAACGCTGTACTATTATTAGTACATAATGTAATTTCTTAAATATTTATAATATTTTAATAAAACTTAATTTTCCCTTTGAGAGCAATACTTTTTCTTGTTTAAATCCCCAAAAAAAATTTTTGGAACGTAAAAAAATTTTCAGACCCGAAAGAGTTAAAAGTGAAAACGGAAGCATTTTAAAATTATTCTTGTATCTGTCTGACTTTCATAACCATTTTACTGGTAAACTATGGACATAGAAAGTTGAAATTGGAGGAAATAACAAAGACTAACCCACATATTTGCTGATATTTAAACATTCATAAATACATTTGGGGAAAACGGTAGAAGGGCTAATGAAATTACTTTGAAAAATAAAATATGTTCTTTGCATATCGTGTGGGGTATCGTATTAAATCTTTTAGAATACTAAACTCAAAAATACATCTCTTTTAATTTTAGGTATGATATTGTCGCAAATGTAGTGCAAAAGTATGTTCCTCCCTATCAATTCCCAAATGTACTGAAACTAAAATTATGAAAATATTAGTGGTGGTAGACGTTAATTTAAACCTTGGAGGAAATTTATAGCGATTACCCTTGGCCACTCAGTTTTTGAGAAAAGTGCATTTTTTCTTTGCACACAAATTTCGATTTACGAGTATTCAGCAAAGATATTGAGGAACGCTGGATGTATATCAGCAAAAGCATAAAAGCACAGTTGATAATGATTTTCGAAAAAATTCTTTGGTAGTTCGACAAAATATTAACCCTTTGCGATACGGACGGTTTGGGAGTTCATAATGACGGAGGTGGCGTACTCTATATACCATCAGCTTTGTAAGCCTAGATAACAACTTTTGCTGAAATATTTGTGAGGACTATATTGTGAGGACTATATTTGTGAGGATATAGGAGTGACTATTCACTCCGGAGGAGTGAATAGTCCTTTTTATTTGTGAACTCCTTTTTATTTAGAGTGCAACCCTGCGTTGTATAGTTTTTTTTACAAAGTCGTATTAGTCTTTTAGCAACATTTTTAAAATAATATAATGCAGTTAATAATTCATCTATTTATTGTAAGGAAAAGACCATAAGCTCAGTTAAACGTTAAATACAAAAACAAAATCGTTTTACATTCATACATTAAAACTATACTGAAAGACAACACATTTTTAGCTTGAGTATTGCAGTTACTTTGACTAACTCTTGCAGAATAAAACTCCACACAAGTATCACGACTGCTAGTTAATTACTAAAACTTTCTAAGAAAGCCTAGATCTTCACATTTAAGGTATGTGCCTAAATTTAGGACCCTTAAAAAATAGGAAATTTTTATCAAACACTTGTGTTTTTATTAAAACAGGGAATAAAACTGTAAATTCGTGTTTTTTTTTAATGGAATTTTAATTAACTTTCTTAAATTTAGGCAACCTTTAGTCAAACTTTAATAAAATATCTCGTTTAAGCCAAACCTTCTATATTGAAATCTATTCAATATATTTCGGGTTTTCTTTCGACAGTATATTAGGAAATAACTTACCTGTGTTATGAAGCAAAATATTTGCAATATATCTTTAATTTACATACATATAGGGGGAACTGGGGTACATTGATACAGTTTTTTTCTAAGATTTTTTTTGGTGTCAAGAAAGTAGAAAATTCAAGTTTTTTTTCCATGAGGTGAAAGCAAAACTTGTGTAGTATGTTATAAAAATGTACAATCATTGTTTTATGTAGTATTTTTGCATGTAATTTTAAAAAAATCAAAAAAAGTCATTTGTATCAATGTGCCCCATCCCCGGGGCAGATTGATACGTTTGAGAAAAATGACGACAAAATAATACCAATGCATATTTTTCATAGAAAATGAATTAGAAAACCATTTTATATTTATTTATAAAAATTCAAACCAACCACAATTTATTTTTAAGCAATATTAAAGCAAACAAAATTAAATATATTATGACTTGATGTTCTCGCTGTTTCTTGTCTGATTGCTGGCTGTGGTAACTTTGTCATATCTAGCCCTTCAACCCCAGAATTATCTTCTTTCTTATGAAAGATGAACAGATTACCAGTTTTTCTGTTTATAAATAGGTTCATAAACAGAAAATAAAGGATAATTATATTAAAAATTCTGTTTATAATATAAGTATCATTTTCTGTTCTGCAGTTTGTTTCTCTTACTTAACAATTCGCATGTCGAAAATACTTTTTTCTCTGGAGAATCGATATAAATTCGAGATTTGCCAGAATGCCGTCCTTTTGTTTTATTAGTTCTACTAGCACTAGATGCTGGGTAAGTTCCTACGTCTTCTGTTTTCAAAAATACTATAAAATGTTCTAATATAAAGAAATTAGAGCTATTTCACTTCAATAAAAACTAATATTAGAAATTTTTCGTGGAAAAAAAGGTTGGATTAAGGAGTGTATGGTAAAAAAAATAATGAAAGATAATGAAAATATGAACTATTAAAGGATTTAGGCTGTATCAATGTGCCCCGTCATAGACTGTATCAATGTGCCCCATACAGCGATTTTCAATAAAATGAGTCTCAAATCCAACACTTCACAATATATCTAACAATAAATAATGAGGAACTGATAAAGAGTAGCTGTACTTACCAGGGAGAGTATTCATTTTGGTTGAAAATACTGGAACAGTTGTATAATAGCATTTCAATTGTACAACTCAAATTTACTTTTGAGCAACAAAAACAATAAATCACCCGTCCCATTTCATCAAACTACTGAATCATTCCAAGATTTTCTGTATGTAGTTGAATACACTAGCATCACCTTTTGGAGCTGTTGTGAAACTTCCTGTAATGACCCTGTGAGCGGTAGAGGGGGTGTATCAATGTGCCCCATGTATCAATGTACCCCAGTTCCCCCTACCGAATTTAGTAATTTTTAAAAAAATTTCGTTTAAGCCAAACCTTCTATATTGAATTCTATTCAATATATTTCGGGTTTTCTTTCGACAGTATATTAGGAAATAACTTACCTGTGTTATGAAGCAAAATATTTGCAATATATCTTTAATTTACATACATATACCGAATTTAGACATGTTTCTTTCCCCAAAAAATGTGTATTTTTTAACAAAAATGGCTTTTAAATAAATATACATACTTACAGGCTATGTTTTATTTCATAACATACCTATAGATGAGTAGAACATTATCACAAAATTTTATTTCAATATCTGCATCAAAATATATTCTTTACCTTTCTGTGTCTCTTTAAACGATCATTTCCTCTTTCAGAAAGTTCATTTCCGGTAACTTTGCTTCTTATTATCGCTGAACCAAAAGTAAAACATTTTTGGAATCCTAAATGTTTGATTGAAAATTTCGAAAAAACAGCGATTTGAATGTAGGTCCCATATTTTTAAGTTTACTCTTTTTGTTTTCTATTAACACACATACTGAATAAATTCCATGTAAAATTTTCTTTGGAGACTTAAATTTTTGTCAGGACAAAAAGGTTAAAAATATATGCAAGAATTGATATAATAAAAAGTTTACTAAAACCTCTGGGTAGGCGCTACCTCGAAACCGCGGAATACCTCTGCTATTCATAGGTAAAAATGTACGAATATGTAGACGTTGGGGATTTTAAAATGTGTTCGGAAAGTGTTGGGGAAAAGTACCTTATAAATAGCTGTTTCTAGTGTATGGGAATGACAGTCATATAAATTTTACTGTATTACGTTTAGATATAATATTTTTTTGTTTAAAATAGGTATTAAAGAATATATCACATATGAAAAAAAATTTAGGGAATATAAAACAGTAAAAACATACATAATGAAAATTATCTAGTATTCCAAAATACGCCAAGAAAAAAAATCGTCATTTGTATGCAACAAAAGTATAACAAATTCAATAAATATTTAGAAACATCGTTTTACATTAAATTAACCTTACTTTTGTTTTAAAATTCATAGTTTATTTGAACTCTTAAGCTTTCACAGTTAATGGAGCAGAAAAAAGCCATTAACGCATTTTTAAGGCAAGGAAACGATTCTAATTTAATTTAAGTCTTTTTTCAACTCCATTAAATTAATTGTTTCTCAACGAGAAAAAGAACAGCAGCTATCCGATGAAACTTTTGATATTCGAAAACTTCTTAAAAGAGTTTAATTACATCCGGTGATAAAACAGTCTTCTGAATTCATAATGTATCACATTCAGGTACGTACGAACTCACACGTTTATATACTAACCTCATTTTTATGTGAAAAAATAGAAATAATTAAGTTAAAGAAAGGATTTTATCATCCGTATATGTGTTTCGATAATTCGTATATGTATTTTAAATGACAGAATATCTGATGTAAATTAGGTTGAATAAATCTACTAATAACGATTTTTTAAATCATAAGATTCATGTGTTCTATTATTTTATTAGCGACATTATATAGAGTTAAAGTATACTAAGATACAGTAATTTAAAACTTCTCAAAAATAACGTAGGTATCAAAAAGTTTAAAAATGCACATCTTTAGAACAAAAAAAAAAAAAAAAAAAAAAAAAAAAATCCGTACAAATGTGAAATAATTTAGAAATATTTTCACCTCTATTACTGAGTCATCTCTAGTTAATACTGTTTTTCGTCTAATTGCCTTAACACGTTCACTGCACGTGAAGATATGATGATAGTTAATGCCGCACTGTAGAAGTGGGTTTTCCCCAGAAGCCGATTTACTTTTTATAACAAAGAATCAGTGAAAGATTTTCCCGCGTCAGCGCGTGACTGGCTATTGAAACATCACCCCACATTACGCGCTGGCGCGTTATCGGCAGCGAATGTGTTAAAAAAATTTTCAGATACCTTTTCCCTATTTTTAACATGTGTCGTCAATTGTTTCCTGAACCACATGTTTCATTACATACTTCAAATTTTGATGTGATTATTTTAATGGCTTCTCTTATTAATGCGTAATTTAAACTATTGTAGTATGATTATTTTTCGATATTTTGAAAATCTACTGTGATGGATGATTTATTATTTAGTCGAGCCTTTGCAGTAGAAGATTTATTCAGTTGTAAATCAGGTTGATGTTCTTTTATTCTGGTTTCATTTTTTCATTTTGTCGTACATATGAGATATAATTTCTTCACTTACTTTGAAAACTGATTTTGTATCTAATGTATGAATGATCATGCGTATACCTGTAAAAATCAGTTATAAAAACAACGAAGGTTTCATAGTTGAAAAACTGATCAATTTCACAGTTGTTCAGATACAGAACAGTTACGATATTTTCCATTTTTACTCTGTTAAAAATTTGATACTTCTGCTGTATCGCCACTCCACCGTTTTTAGATGCGTTCGTAATTACGTAAATACGTAACACCTATAGTTGTCGTTCAGTCCGTCCGTCTGTCGGTCCGCATATAACAACGCAAAGACTACCCAACCGAATCGTTTGAAATTAAAAAATACAATTATCACATAATTTTGTCGAGTTATTTCAAAATTTATGAAAATAGGATGCATAGATTAATTACAGGGACAATCAAAATTTTTCCGTTACATTATGGTCAATGGGGAAAAAAGTTTCAAATGCATTTTAATCGTTTGAAATTTAAAATATGTAATTATTGCATAATTTTGTCGAGTCATTTCAAATTTTATGAAAATCGGATACATAGACCAATTATAGGGACAATCAAAATTATTTCATTACATTACGTTCAATGGGGGAAGAAAATTTCAAATGCATTTTAATGGTGTTACACTCATTCGAACATAATAAAATTGATAAGAATCTATGAAGTACATATTATAATATACATTTTGCGGAAAGTATGATGCAAAGAACATTTGTTATTTATTTACAAGGCCACACAAAAAGATTCCATTGCATAATGGTATAAGGAGAACATTGTTTGGTGCGCGTTTTAATTATATTAAACTGTTTCGCTTTCTATGAATATGATATACGTTGCTGAGGTGTAATTAGAGTTAATATTCCTGTATATTTACAGGAAAATAAAAAAGATTTCGATCACTACACTGTATCCAAAGTACTGCCTACAGCAAGATATGAGTATTTTTAAAACTTCGTTATCGTACCAACGCATCTCATTTGCTACGCTTTACGTGCAATTTCCGACTTGTTATAAAATATCTCTATTTTGACCAATGAGACATGATACAGTGAAGTAATAGCTTTCTGGTGGAATGACGGAGCAGCAAAAGTTTCGAATTTTTAACAGTATAACTGTGTAACGGTTGGCTGCTCATGCTGGGAGTTAAATGCAGACATACTCATGAATTAAGATAAAAAAACACAGTTTATTAAAAACTATACGGGCTCAAGGGAAGTGGAGCAAGTCTAATTTTCACAACTAGAATACTACGAAAAGACTAAACGCATATTCACAGGCTCCGGAAACTAGCTCAATCGGGGCAACTCTGATTACTTCTCACTATCTCTCGGCTAAGCTGCTAGATAAAAGATAATTAGACAACCCGTGGCTGTAGATATCCTTTATTTACCTTGAGATAATCAAATGCAACTACTATTAAAATTCTTACCACAGCCAACTTCTCTATTTGAATACCGAAACTCCTTCACAACTCACTGGAGGCTCGATGCTACTCTCAATCTGCTAGATACCAGCGGGAAACACACTTCGATGACTAATATCTCCAGAACACTCGGCTGGCTATCGCAAGTGATTCGCTTCGCTATCTAATGTCGCTAGTCACACTCATTCTTGGCTGGCTAATGCCAGAGACCCTCACACACACTCAAACTCCACGCTTTTATATGCTGCAAACTGAGATACTTCAAATTAACATATTACTACTAACTGCGAGCCTAACTGCAGAATCCGAAAGAGACACACACACTCTAGAAAGTTAAAGTAAAAGAGATTATAGATGTCGCTTTTACGCTTACACATGCTAAATTATTGACATCACGATCTCAGAAATACTAAAGTGCCTATATGACAAAGGTCACTCCCTCACAACCCCCCCTCGGATTCCACAGAGAAAAAAGACTGGGCCAAATGCATGCCCAGGACTTTTTCTTGTTATAAATTTCAAAAAGTAAAAAAAACAAAGTGATGGGCGAAATTTAGCGCCGAAACATAACTTTTAAAATATTACACTTTAACCCATCACAACAAAAACCTCAGTTTGCCTCAAATATTCACATATTCAATCCACTCATCCTTCTATCTTAAAAATAGCCTTCGTAAAACTTTCAAAACTCTTAAAACTTTTAAAACTAATTATTTCTTCTTTCAAAACAACCCACTCCACTAGGAGTGCTAAAATTCATCAAAACACTAAATTTTCGAAATTTTCCTCAATATTGAAATACAACTGTAACTTTTCCAAAAATTTCTCCAAAAAACTTTCCTAACACTAGAATTTGCACCAAGTCCAAAAAACCCAATGCGCAAAAAATTTTCCTCAACAACATTCCGAACTCATCTAAAATTAAATTACTACAATAACTCTGCTACTACGTAATACCTACATACCCATTAGCCAATGAAATAACCCCCAAAGCTTTTTCAGAACTAGCTCCACTTTCACAATATTTAGGGGCACATACGTACAGCTTCACATAGCTGTGCTTATGCAACAATCAAAAATATCAAATTTGCAAAATGACGTCATCATACTCTTCATCTGTATAAACTAAAAGAAAAATAGCAATATCAATATTTAACACAGGTATACTTCCCTGCAAGAAAATCACATTAACATTCACTTTTAATACAATACAATTTCATATTCAAATGCAACATAAAACTTCGCAACTTGCGGAAACTATTCCAAACTAAAGTACAAACGTAACGCATGAACCACGAACGATAAGAAGAAAGTTAATTCATTAAATGTTAGTATAAGAGATAGAAATGCGTGTCAAGGACTTCTTGACCGCAAAACACGTGCACGCCTGACTCGCGGCGCGTGTACAAAATAACCCAAATTACTATCTATACTTTCTGAAAATCATACATACATTAACATACATTTTATAACACATGAACAGTATAACAATATAATAACATTTTAACAACTAACATAACAACTTAACAATAGATCCAGAATTGTTAAAAGCAGTTAAGACCAAAATTTCAAACATACATAAAACTAACAATTTTGCAAACAAATTTTGAACACAATTAAGCACTAATCGTGAGTCCGTCAAAAAATTCCAAAAATGGCCAAAAATACAAAACAGTCTCTCTGCTTTTTATTCCTTCACATTGCTACCACATATATGGACTCTAATAGAAATTTAATAAAGAACATGATCACCCAATCATAGAGATGATTCGCTGGTAGCCGGCTTCATACTACAGAATGGCTTTCTCCTCTTGTCCCAAAAACCTTGCACGAAGGATCTTTCGTCACCAGAACTGTACGGTGACGCCACAGTTGACTGTCGTGCCTGCAGCAGCCTGGTCCTGAATGGATGCCGTGGGATACTTGTAGGTTCCACTCGACGACTCTGCTCTGGCCGGTTAGCTGGGGTCACTCCATGGCGAGATTCACACTGCTGATGCCAGTAATCCGAATGTTGTATCCTCTTTCTAGACGCACCCGAAGTTACTGAAGATCCGAGGCCACGTTTCTTTCCGGATCTATGCTGTCTCTTATTGGGCAAAAATTCCGATTTTAAAGTTCTTTTAACAGTTTGACGAGTGTCCATATGAAATCTTTTTCGAGGATTAATTACTGAAGACGTTGAACTATTGGATAATTTGTGTTTCTGAGGTTGCTGTCTAATAAGTGGAGGAACGGGATAGTTTATAATCTTTTCCCTTTTATGGTACACAGAGTCTGATGTATTTGAGACTGGTCTTTTATTTTTATTATCATACATTGCTCTCGGTTTGATAGACTTTCTACTTTCAATAACAGTTTTTGGAGCTGTTTCACTAGATTTTCTATTTGAATATTGATGAAAAGAATTAGATGAAGAAGTGCTGGACTCGGGGCACTCATTGGATCGGGAATATTGCGAAACACCACTCGACACATGAGAACCTTCACTACCATTTTCTCTAAACTTATAAACTCTAACCTGATCCAGATTAACAGTCATTCTTTCACCATTGACATTAACAATCAAATTATTATTCCGAACTTCCAAAACCTCAAACGGACCTACAAACTTCGGACCAAACTTAGCTACTCTCTTTTGACGACTTGAACTTAACCAATGCTTTTCTACTAACACAAAATCTCCAACTTTCCCCTCTAACTCCCTTCTACGCATAATATAATACTGAGCCTGCTTTTCTTGCGCTTTTCCCATCTGAACTTGAGCCTCCTTAACCAACCTCTCAATATCCTGGCACATAAACTGACTTTCCGCATCCGACACCATAACTAGCCTTTGGAATGGAGTAATGACTTTTCTACCCAAAAACAATTCAGCCGGCGGCGTTTTCCCCGTCGACTCGTGAACTGCCGTACGAAGTGCGTAAGCAAAATGCTGAAGAAACTGGTCCCAATTAGCATGATTAGAACCAACATAAGAAGAAATCATTTGAATTAACGTACGATTTACACGTTCAGCCATATTAGACTGAGGACGATACGGAACAGTAAAAGAATGATCGATCTCCAGCTTTTCCCACAAAGACTTAAAAATATTAGATATAAAATCATAACGAAATGGTTTACTAGCAACTAGTGCGTCAAAACCAATATGAATTTCATTCGTTAAACTCGGTTTAGCTGTAAAAACCTCTCCAAACTCATTCAAAAACTTATTAAATTCCACCTTCTCGATTTCACTTAAACCCGACTTTCCCAAATCAACTGACACTGAAACAGGCTCTTTCTTACTCACAATCTCATCATTATTCACGATCAACGACTTTTTAAAGAAATCCAGACTAATTCCTCTATCCTTCATATAATCCACACCAACTATACAATGCACTGTTAATCCATCTAACACACAAAACTCACCAACGCGTCTTAACCGAACGAATTTCAACTTCCAACTCTACTGAAACTTTATTATCACAAGCTACTCCCTGTGCCGACTGAACTACCAGACTTGACCTTTTCAACTTCTTATACGAAAAATATTTCCGATAACAATCAAAAGAAATGAACGACTTATCTGCCCCTGTATCGAAGACACTCTTAACGACAATACCATCTAATACAATTAACACTTCGGGTAACTCAACCGGATTAATAGTAACTTTATTTAAACTCACAGAAGACTTTTCCAACCTCTGAACACATCTCTTTTTCATTAATCTACCTTCAAAATTCTCATCCGAAGTTCCTTACTTGCGAAGAAACATTCTTGTCCCGTACTCCCCCTCTCCGATCATAACCACTATTTTGTCTATTTCCATACATATATCTATCACCACTTCTAAAATTATTAGTATCACCAATATTCCTATTACCATTACCCGTATTCGACATATTACGACCAAATCCATCATTTCTATTACGCAAATCATTATCCGGAAATCGCTGTCCCCCTCTCAAAAAATTACTATCCGTGACAGGTCTCTGACGAGGGCTACGCGAATCCCGTTGATCCGAACTATGCCGAGTCTCATAGTTCGATAATATCTGGTGCATTTCTGAAAAATTCTTAGGTGCTCTAACTTCAATATAGTCCTGTATATTCGGATTAAAAAGAGGAAGAACAATGTCCAACAATTCCTCAAATGTGATATCTAAATCCAATTTATTTTTTAGTTCAAGCTTACGTAGGTAAAACTTTGATGCTGACTCATAAATATTCTGCTTATTGCAATAGAATTATTTTCTTAAAATACTTTTATCTTTAAGGGGAGGAAATGCCTTCTTTAACTCAATCACAGTCTGTTCAAATCTTTTACCTGCATCATTGATCAGAAATTTTCCTATATTCTCTAACCACAAAAGTGCTTCGCCCTTCAATAAGCATTTAAGCACTACGTATCTATTTTTCTCAGGTATATTATTAAACAGGATATAATCATCTAAGTTGATTAAAAATTCACTAATGTCACCTTCACCGGTAAAATAAACACGTGGCACAATCTCACAATGTCCGACATTTCGTTGGGCGCCATTTGTAACGGTTGGCTGCTCGTGCTGGGAGTTAAATGCAGAAAAATTGTCGATAGAAGGCGATTTTGACTTTAGAGTAACAAGCAACTACTTTTATCCTTTTTTTGTGGACGGGGTTGAAATTATTCTAAAGTTTAGATTTTAACTTAAATTTTAAGCCCAAAATCGGAAACATTGTTATCGGGTAACTAGCGAAAATTGAACTGTGAACAGAGGAGGGGATTTTGAACGCTCATAAACATTTGACAAACTAATCAATTTTGTTGCGGTTTGCAAGTATATCATTCCCTTGTTAATAAATTTTATTCAAATTAAAGTACAGCATTGGTGTCCTTATTTTTTCATAGAGGGCGCTTCCGACACATCTCCGAAATTTCAATGTCATTACTCCTTGGTGTTTTACTACCAGACCAACATACTTCCAGGAAGTGTTAGGGATGCAAAGATGACTCGGAATCATATTATAATGTAATGCTGAAAATGCCTTTTTTACGAGTTAGGTTTAAAAGAAGCAGAGAAAAAAGTACCTTGATATTTCTACAACACGTTCTGTCGAACTTCTGGTAAAAGCACATGTTTCTCTTTCGTTGCGTCACTCTATAGCACGATGGGGCTCTTCCGCAGTTTACCAATGATGTTCGCAGACACCTCAACGTAACATATGGACAGCAGTGGAAAGGTAATGGGGGCCTGGTTCGTTGGCCTGCCAGATAGTCGCACCTACTTCATTATATCAATTACTTTTTGTAACCTACTTTTATTTTATTACTGTATAATTGTTCTGTATTTTTTAAATAAACATTGCTGGGTGGGGCTAGTTGAACTCAAACCAATTAGTAGCCCCCCCACACACACACCTGGCTCAATCTGAATCTGAATCTGTATGGACTTCTACTGGGGTCAAATCAAAAGTTGAATGTATGAGACTCCCGAATCGTCAGTAGAAGACCCCTCAGCTCGAATTTCTGTAGCTGCCGGAAAGCTATCCGAGATGCCAGGAATCTTTCTAAGCGTGAGGAATTGCATGCGACGCTGCTGTCAAGCATGCCCGACTACTTCTGATCATAATTTTGGACACCTTTTGTAGTAAAACCTTTAACTAAATTGTTTTCTACCACATTAACGTGTTGCTGTTTCACCACCTGTTTCTGTTGCTTTTTTACCTGCTTCTTTTAACCACAGCTCACTAAAAAGGCATTTTCAACGTTACATTCCTATGTGATTCCGAGTCGCTTTGCATCCCTAACACTTCCTGGAAGTATGTTGATCTTGTAGTAAAACACCCATGAGTAATGCCATTGAAATTTTGGAGATGTGTCGGAAGCGCTCTGTATGAAAAAATGGGGACACCAATGCTGTACGTCATTTTGAATAAAATTATTGCCAAGGGAATGCCCTACTCGCAAACCGCAACAAAATCGATTAGTTTGTCAAATGTTTATGAGCGTTCAAAATCCCCTCCTCTGTTCACAGTTCAATTTTCGCTAGTTAGCCGATAACAATGTTTCCGATTTTGCGCTTAAAATTTAAGTTAAAGTCTAAACTTTAGAGTAATTTCAACCTCGTGCACAAAATAAGGGTAAAAAGTAGTTGTTTGTTACTCTAAAGTCTAAAGCGCCCTCTATCGACAATTTTTGAACGTAACCGTTAAAAATTTTTTACAAACAAATCGTGATATAAAGAATGATTTTAGCGAAAACCGCAAACGAACCCACCCTTTTGTCCGTTTTTTATAATCGTTTGAAGTTTTGGACCTTTAACTTAAATGGCCCCTAGCTCCCACGGAAGACGTTTGCGCCTCATGATTTCCCATTTAATAATGATTGTCTTCATGTCTGCTATCACCCTCCAGTGTTTGTCGGTCTGCTAGCGAAACACCCTGTATATGAATGGAAATAAGCTGATTAAATAAAAATTAAAAATGCAGGTTTTGTAATCAGTAGCTATAGACATTGTCCTACTAAATTCCATATTTAATACGAGGGATCCATTTTTCTTCATGTCTGTCAATTGAGTAAAGTTAGTTACAGAAAGGGTAGTCACAATTATTTTCGTTGTATTTGTCGCCAGCAGACATTGTCAACGATTGATCAGTATCTTCTTGTGATTCTGGAAATGTCTCCAATAATGGCTAAAGATTAATAACGTTTTCCTTTCTTTTTAATAGTTTCTTTCTTGGGTATGACTTTTGCCATTGTAATTATTTTTTGCAATCTTAGTCTTTCTTTTTTGCGAGATCTTCACCACGTTTTATTGTATGTAGAGTAATTGTCAGAATCGTTACTCAGGAAATCAACGTTCTCTTTTGTTTACATGAACGTTTTTCTCTCTCAGGTATGGAAAATTTAACCGAAAATCTTATCGACCGGAAAAATTTTGTTACCATTTTGAGATGACAAGGAGATACACAGCTGGATTGTTTTCAATTAAACTTGTCACTCTTGTTTATAGGTTGTTAGAAAACATTGGATTCATGTTGAAGCTCAGGTTGCTCCTATCACTTCAGTTGGAGAACTTGCCAGTGATGGACAGACAGAGTCTACTGGATGTTCATCTTGATAAAAAGTCTCAGATCTTGGAACATGTTTCTATTTTTAAAAAAATACAATCATAAAAAAGTCTTAGAAATTCCTTCATAAATTAAAACAAATAATATTTAGACCCTTGAACCAAAAAATTTGCGTAATACCGCATAGTGTGATATTGAGATTATTGTTGGGATGCGATATTAGGCAGAACAAAAATTGCAAAAAGGCCGACTCTACTTGTTAAACTATGAGTATAAACAGACTTAAAGCTATATCTAGTGAAACCACATGAATATGTTTTTGTATTTATGTTACAAAAATTAAGATCAGCAATTACTTTAAAATTATTTTTCACTGTATGATGCAGTTGACAAAAACTTTTGGTTTGCTCAAAACTTAAAAAAGAGAGAGAGAGAGAGAGTAAACGCAACGCAACAACGTTTTTAATTAAGGTACTCATACCATTGTCGTCTTGCTATTATCTGTCTCAAAAGTTTAAGCACAAGCATAAAATGTCGATTTTCAAATAATTATAAAATGTTACAATGAATAACATTTTTTTTATTTGCAGATTTCGCAACATTATTTAAATAAATGATATCAAAAGTACAAAAAATATAAATTACATAATTGTAAAAAATATAATACAAAAAATGTTGAAAAAACTGTAGTTTATGCACAATGTCAAAAACGACCAGATTTATAATTTTTACAGAACTTTAATTACAAATTATTTTTCCGTGATTTCGGATTAATTCCCATAAACCATCAAAATTATTACACTCTAAAAAAAAAGTGTAAATTTACACATAAAAACAGGTATATCGATGATACAAAAACGACATGTCTGTGTGTGTAAATTGGTGTGTAAATTGCCAAAATACACGCCTAATGTGTAAATTTGAAAATACACATTTTAAAGTGTAATTTGATGATAAGTCCAAATGTGTAAATGTTATCTGATAAGTCTTGAAATACACACTTTAATGTGTAAATTGCAGAAGAATACACAGATTTATGTGTAATATTCTCACACACTCATATGTGTAATGTTCTGTGATTAAATGTATTTTTGTGTATAATACAAGAAACACATACTTTTGTGTTTTATGTGAAATACTCAATTTTTTGTGTAGTATGTAAATTACACAGGTTTTTGTATAATATTCAAAATACACAGATTTTTGTGTAGCATTCTCTTCATGTAAATATTTCTGCTAAACATACAAAACACAGATTTGTGTGTAATAATCAAAATACTTAGATATTTGTGTAATATTCCAACAGACATATTTTTATGTATTTAGCGTTAACATTATATGTTTTAGTATGTTTAAATTGGGAATTAATTCCCAATGATTAATAATGATAATTTTAATGATTAAAAAAATTGTACAAAGAAAAATATCATTTACTGATTGAGATTATATTTTCTGGTAGCTCTGTTTGATGCTCAGAAAATAGTGTACCAGCAATGTATTTTGGCAATTTTCACACCACACTAAATAAAAGACAAATCATTTTCATATCACCGATATACCCGTTTTTATATAAAGCATGATAAACTGAAATTTTAATTACCAGTTTGTAATTTCTTTTAGAGTTGGTTTATAGTTATACAATCGTGAGATCACAATTTATGCGCAGACTGTGCATAATTTCAATTCCTTACAATTTCTGTCTTTTAAATTAAAGTTAAAAAGAAATTTTTTCGCTCATATTTACTGCTATAACAACTCATATTGTTTTTAATATTTTAAAGAGCAATTTTTTCAGAAATATTTATTATTAATAATATTAATAATACATTTTAATATTAGTAACATTAATAGTATTAATAATACATACTTATACATTAATAATATTAATACCAGCTATCCAAGTACATTAATTAGTGTTTCACCAATATTTCATAATCTGAAAGATAACGAATGTTGTTATTTTGCGTATTATTCAATATACATATGGCCATAGGCTAAAAAAGAATTTTGGGAAATGTTTAGAAAATATTGCATTGCAATAAGATTTAATTGATATTAGAACTTTCTCCTACTTTCTGCGCATTATTAGACATGATTCTTTCAAGAAAGTAACTTTTATTTTAAATTTAAAGAGTGGAATATGATGTTTGAAATAAAAGAATCGCAAACAGCGCAGAGAGAATTAACCAAATAATAATAATAATAATAATAATTATTATTATTATTATTATTAAATGCTTAAGCATAAAATGAAGTCATATAGTAAATGCATAGATATATACTAACATTAATGCATGTAAATATCACAAAAATATTTCTTAAAACAAAATAATACCCCATTAAAAGACGCGTACTATGAGTAGTATATCATACCTGAAAGAACTGAATCAGATTATTTTGATATAAATTGGAATTTTATGATTTTTGTCCCCAATTTTCAAAAACTGAATGACTACCAAGGATTTTAGTCTACCAAGATAAAAAAAAACTCAAATTGCTAACATAATCTGTGTCTTTATCCTTTAACTAACATAACTAATAGTTCATAGTTACAGACATTATAAAAACTACAAAGTAGTTTTATAATGTCTGTAACTATGAACTATTTTTAGTAGTAGTTTCCTTTGTACCATATAATAACATTATATACATTAATATTTTGCGATAATATTATGCAATATTATGCAAAACTATATTAAATACTAGTGATATTTACATTTATTCCAATTATTAATAGCTGCATTTAACATAAACTATTAACACTATTTAAAATTAATAATTATTAAACAGCAATCTCTGTATTTAGGAACATAATATGCATTTTTAATTAGCATAAAATTAGTAATAATATAATTTTTAATTAGTATATAACATATTTTAATTACTAAAATGATTATTAACAATTTAGTGCTCATTCTAGAAAGAAAAAAAGGGAAGATGCTAGTTCCAAAAAATACATTATTTCATGGGGAAATATACTGAGCAATGTGTTTAGTAATTATAAAAAGCATTCAGTTTCTCATTATGATAAACAAAGTGCCAATAATTTTAATAATTTTATGAATTACAAATTGAAACATACAATTAAATAATAACATGTTTTAATTTTTTTCTAAAGAAATAATTCTCTATCACTTTTATAAGATCTTGGGAACTTGGATTAAGAAATAATGTGTAATTTGGAAGTTGTATTACAAGAAAGTTGTGTTTACTGTAAGTGAATTTAAATATATTTTAATAAGGTAGCATTTTGCCAATTTCATAAGAAGAAAGTTTTCCCACCCTAAAAAAAGTGCTTAGAGGAAACAGCAAATAGTTACAGAATTAATAACAATTGCAAACAAGTAATTTCATCAATTAGTAACACAAATAACAAAATTAACAAATTTATTTGCATCTCATTTTGCAATCTGTCAAGCCTGAATCTAAATTTACATCCACGTTTGCATGTATTAATCCCCCAAAATATATCAGCACATTCATACACACATACAAAGTAAATATAAGGAATAGCCAATTATATATGAAATCCTCAAAACATTAAACAGCGCCATTATTAGCACTTAGTGGAAGTTCTCAGCACTTAGTGTTTCAGACAGTTTTGCTTCCTTAATTAATCATGAAAATTTTTATTTGGATGTATATGACTTGTAAAAGTAAACACATTCAACTTTTACTGAATAAGCTCTTGCTATGCTTAATATTTTATAATTTTTTTTTCTCATGCCTTCTTTTGCAATAGCGATTCAGCGGATATCATTATTTCATTCTATTTTTAGTTCCAATATCTGCTAGAAATTTATTATTGCAGAAGCAGAATGAGAAAATAAGATTTGGCTACTTTATTCGTTTATTTGGAGAAAATTATTATACTTGCTAGCCTATATTATATAAAAAAATCAATAATTTGATTATTAATAGGAATATATAGGGATCAATAAGGAAATTATGACTTTTATACCAGATTTATACCAGATTTGAATAGCATTTTTAAATTAAATGATTTTTATACTTAAAAGATAAAAACTATGCTTTTTACAAAATTATCATGCTTAAGTCTTTGACAATACTCAGAAATTAAGCTTAGAAATAATTATTTAAAGCTTTTTTGTGTATATTCAAAAGTCAGTACCTGTAGAAACTTGCCAAATTATGGTAACCTTAGATTTTAATACTTTTTTCTGTCATATTAAATCTTTATAAAATTTATGATTTTAGTCAATGATTAAAAAAAAGTTGATTTAAATCACGATTTAATTACTGGTTTAAGTCAGCTTATTAAAATCGTTCGCTCCCTAAGAAAAAATAATAAAAGCTTAGTTTGCATTTATTCATTTATTTATTGTGATTACATTATTGTGATTTATTGTTGATACATTACTAGAAGGGTGTCCATTACTGACACATCTACTTATACTGAAGTATAATATACGTAATACTTTAAAATAGCTTGCTTCAAAAAACGTCCCCCCCCAAAAAAAAAAAAAAAAAAATGCGCGCATGACTTTTTTTTTAAATTTACTTATTTACATTCCTATATATATATTTATTTATTACAGGTTTACATAATACATCTGAAGAAGTATCAAAATTTGTTTATAAATACAGAAACATAGAAAAAAGCATAAATGAACTAAAAAAATGCAATCTATTTAATTTTATTATTATTATATTGATGTACACAAATTTATTACCTTTTTATGATAATAAATTCACAAATACTGAAATTAAAAACACTAACTAATTTAATAAAAATATTGGGCTCAGTTTTAAGAAAGTTCATTTATACGGTTAATTCAATTTCTAACCAAAAATAATCTTATTCTTGCAAAAATGTATCATTTTACAAATAATCTCATTTTGTCAAAAATGAGACATTTTACAAATGCATATATATATACATATACATATCATGTATATAATTCTTTTTAGAATAAGTGTTCAAAGTATTTCACTAAATGTGTTAAATTAGTGTTTAAATTCAAATGTCAATTCAATAACTAATACATATATGTATACTTCTCTTTATTCATAATTATAGCTTTCATAGAATAGTTCATAAGTATGCTTAATATGAAGGAACGCAGTCACCTTTGCGACACCTTTGCAACTCGGACAACGATTAAGATTTTCTAATGTAAATTTTACTAATTCAATAAAATAATCATAATTTAGTTGAAATATGATAGAATTTTTTATGATAAAACTTTCATAATACACAGAAATCATAAACATTATTTTACATTTTTACATAATAAAAGGAATCTAAGCTAGAAAAAGATTAGATATATTCAAATAGAAAAGAAGCGAACAATATTAGAAAATAAAGCACCGAAATTTTATCATTTTCTTAAATATTATAATGCTGCTAATACTTTTAATGACATTTAAATTCCTTAATTTTTGGTTGTATGTCAAAAAACTTACAATTTAAATATGAAAAACTGAACCATGAAAATCTGTTAAATTAGTTGTCATTTGAAAAGCTTTATTTTCATTAGAACAAAACATTTACATACCTTTGTTATAGAATATCCCACTTTTTCATGCCTGTAAAATCACAATAGAAAAGAAAACACAGTTAAATTTTTTCTAAATATGAAGACAAACATTCTATGATAATTAACATTCCTCGATTATTTGTAATTGTATTATGATTTAATCTTATTTTTTGAGTTAACAGAGGAGAACAAACTTTCCTCTTTTGACATGTTCCATTCAATCCAAAAATGGCGAAACTACGATACAGCAGATGTTTTCAATTTTAATTTTTCACCTGCGTACTTGCTATTATACAAAATGCAGACGAACATTTACAATAACACACCAGTGCATGTAAATCCAATTTTACACATTTGTCTGGGTAACCAACCGACAACAACTTGCAGTCTTAATATCACAAAATAAATGCACATAGAAACAAGTAATTCTTTTTACAAAATGTGTAATTTTCATGACAAGTGTGTGATTTTAGAAATTTACACACTTATCAGTGTATATAAGAACTATGCGTAAATTACAATAACACACCAATCTGTGTCAATTTAGGTATTTTTCTACTTTTACACACTTATTTATGTTTTTCAAGTGATAACAAATTACACACTTAGTTTCAAAAGCTAAATACACATAAAAACAGGTAAAATTCTGCAAAAAAATGTGTAAAGTACATGGCAAGTGTGTAAATTTACAAATTTACACATAAATGTGTGTAAATTTGACTAATTTACACATTTATTTTTTAGAGTGTAGATTTGTAGGGTTTCTGGTGACAAAGAAGACCACGCTTTCTCAATGGCCCCTTGAAGTTTTTCAGTGGAGTCATACTGCTTTCCATAACCTGCTTTCTATTACAGTCATACTTCTTTCCATTACCCTGCTGGTTAAAGTACCCCAGGCATTCTCAATCGAGTTTAAGTCTGGACTTAAAGCTGGCCAGTCAAGAACCTTTCAGAGAAAGACACAGTTTTGTAGAATGTGATATGTGAATTGAGGCATTGTCTTGTTGAAAAGTCCATTCAACACCCCAACCCACCCCAAAAAATGTCGCCGAAGAGAAGCAAATGTTGCTTTAGTGTTTCTTGATACATTTTTTAACATTGTCTTCCTTTTACAAAAACCAAATTAACTTTCTTTTAGAAAAGCCAGAGAGGTCTGGTCATTTAATACAAATGGCTCTCAAACCGTAACAGATTTACCGCCTTGCTACCTGTTGAAAAATGCCCTTAGTTCCTTTAGCAATACGCGTTCCAACCATCAGGGCCATCAAGTTCCACTTTTTTCATCGCTGAATAAAACAGTAATTCATTTGTCCCCTTTGGACAAATGGATCCCAGTTCTTTCTTGCCTGTTTGTGATGTAATTTGAGAGACGGTGTGCAATCTATTTTCTTTAGTATGATGTAATCATACTCTTTAATACGTCTATGTACAGTGTCTTTGGACACCTGAGATTATTTTCATTTGCCATATGGACATATTTTGTCTAGATACCAATCTCCGTAGTTTCCGATCTGTCTAAATAGTCGTCTACATCTACATTTTATTTTATTTTTATTTTTTTGGGGGGGGGGAGCTGGGTTGAGGAAACTTTTTATTAGGTTTCGGGTCGGGTAGTGATTGATTTCAAATTTAAGTTCGAGGTCAAGGTATCCGAACAGCGCAACTCTAGTTTGTCTCCCCCTATCGGGGATATCATGCCTCCCTGTCGCGCAAGTTTTGGCGCCGCCCCTGATGTGAACGCTACACGTTGGTGAACTCAGTACGCTGCCCTCCAAGAATGTCAAGAAAAATTTCTTGGGCTTCTGAAGATTATTTTCGTAATTTACTAGAATATTTAAATTAAAAGTACTTTAGCAATGCATCTTGTATCTATGAATCTGGGTTTATTGAACTTTCCGATCATGAAACGGAATCATAAATTGATGGAGACGTTCTGAAATGTCCACAAGCTTCCTAAATATTTATTTTTGTTTCTGTTCCTTATATATCTATATAATTTCTTTCCTTAATTTATTTTTAATATATTTCCTGATTAGATAAATAATATTAACTAGGAATTATATCTAAAAGTTTGAAGCAAAAGATGGAAAACTGACCTAGCATACTCTATACTCTACTCCTCCAAAACTGCTTTGTACCAAAACCCCTCCAACTAAGGGTTTAAAGAGGGAATGTTGGTGTAAAAGAAGCAAACAAAAAATCATATTTCCATGTTATTGCCCAAAAATCTATGTTTATTTTCTATTTTCAGTGTTTTCTTGCCTAGCGCTAAGTTAAAAATATATAAACTAGCAAAAGCCATGCTTTGTTTGGATTCGCGAAGCATTATTTTATAAAACAGATATTTGAAAGTAAAAATATTTTTTAATATTATTTTTGCACCTTTATTAAACAAAAACGTTATTTTATGTTTTGGCGCATTTTAATTTTTTATTTATGATGTAAGACTGGCATAATAAAAATTTTTCGAAGCAAACTTTTCTAAATATTTTTAAATTTTCAACTAAAAGCTCTTTTAAAGATGTTTTTACAATTTTCAGTAACCACTGGTGTTTTTTAAAATTGTTTGAAATATGCATGTTTCCAATCTTTGTAATTAACATCAAATAATCTTTGATAGCTATTTCAGAATAATATATTTGAAGTGAGCTTGAAGAAAGTTACTTCGTCACAATCCTATTTTCTGGATAAACATTTGAAATCTGCTCTCGTTGATACTATGAATTTTTAACTGTAAAACTTTTTTTTCTAATTTCTTCGTTTTTATACATGTTAGCGTATCAGAATTTTTGATATTGTAGAATTTTTCGTAAGGAAAATTTCTATTGAATGCTTAATTTTGAAGGATTTTCACTCTCGACAACGTTACGTATGTTTTTAAGACAACTGGTGTCTATATATACTCAAATCTACAACTGCTTCATCTAATGTTAAACCTTGGGATTTATGAATTGTAACAGCAAAATATAACTGCAGAAAAAATTCTTTCCTTGATCAATTTATGTTTCCATTTTTCCAGAATTTAATTATTGGGGGAATTGGTACGCACCAATTCTTATAAGTTAAATTATTGTAGTATTCAAATTTATCCATGATTATTCGCGATATCTGGTCTGGTGGCTTGTGATTTTCTTTATTTCGTGCAACAGTCTAAAGTCCCATTCACTGAACCTTTTTCGGTCCACAAATAAGAACGTAACATTACTTTAAATCCAAATGATAAAGTAAGAAATGGTTAACGTCAATTTGTCGTTTCTGAATTGGCCAACTTTGCTTTAGTACATTTATAAAGAGCTTTTATGAACAACTTCACGCTTCAATTCTTTTAATTTTTCATTTATATAACAAATTTAACAATTAATTTTATGTGTTTACAATTCTTTTGTTGCCACTTTACAAAAAAAAAAAAAAAAAAAAAAATCCTTTAAATGTTTAAGTGTTATCTGTGCAGACGATTTTGCTGAATAATGAAAACATATTTTATTTATTAAATTAATCATGATTCTATCTATAATTACTTACTCGATGATTTATATTTTTTTTCTGAAAATATACGCGTTTCATTTTTTATTTATTTGCTAAAATGCGTCCGTATTGGAAATGCATGTAAAATAAATTAATTAAAATAATAAATTTTTTAACGTTTTACTGTAAAAAAATATATTGTGCAAATCTACGGATCATAATTTATTTTTGTGTTTAATTTGAAGTTAAAATACTGAATAGTTTTTTTGTAAAGTGTACGACAAAATGTAATTTGAGTGGCCTAGTAGAGGATTCGCTTCGCTCATCCTAATAAATAAAATAGTAATAATAATAATAAACGCGCTACTACATATTTTTGTTTGTATCATTAGCCAAAGCATCAGGACATCTAAAAATTTTAAATGATTTTAGCTCAAAACAATCTTTTTTAAACTGATTGGTATTGACTGAATGTTAATAATAAAGCTAGCGATTCCGTATATAGAATTATTCTTCATGAGACGTACGTATTACGTGAAATACTACATTTGTATTTTAATCAAATTAATTGGCAAAGATATCATATACGAATTCACATTTTCCCATCTCAGTTAGAAGTTACTAGAGCGAAGGCGAAGCCAAGGCTTTTGGCTAAATATGTCACTGACAATTTAAACCAAAGATAGGAATTTAATGTAACTGGGTTCAACTTTAAGCCTAAATAATTTTTGACTTAGTTGGAAAAATGACAATTTGCATAATATCTTTACCCACTTTTATTAACGATATAAAAGGATAAAATTTATTTGCTTCAGTGAAGGTCTATTACTTGCGGTACCTTCCTTTGAGCTGTCTACATATGACAGACTAGAGACGAATTCCATGCCAACTGAAACCAGTAGTGAATTTTTCAACTTCATGTTATCTTCAAGTATTTGGTGTCATTTTAAAGGCAATTTATTGCAATTAATGGATTTAATATTTATTTTCGAAAATTATGCATGGTTTATTTAAACTTTATGATAAATAATGGATGTTTAACCCATTCGTGCCCACCACCTTTTGCTCAAATTTTATTCGGCTTGCACCACTATTTTTAAAAGAATTAAGTTTAGTTCATTAATTACGAAAATTTTTCAATTAAATAAAATAAAGATTGCTGTTCTTTTTTACCGGTGTCAAAAACAGTGCTACATGCACCTTTTGAAGCGTCCCTAAAAAGGGACGCTAGACACTAATGGGTTAATGATTTTGATTTATAATGTTAAAAATGTGACTTTTTAAAAGATCAATTATTTATTTAAAATATGGTGATTTTATGTATTTTTTCATTTATATAGTAAGTTAAATGGTTCCTAATCATAATTTTACAGTAATAATCTTCATATACAACTTTCTTCTTATTCCTTTAAAGTAAAGTTAGTTACAATTTTTATTTGTCCCCTCTGTTACAATTTAAAAAAAAGTTTATTTTATTCAATATATAAAACAGATTTAAATTTAATAAAAAATGTTTACAATAAATATCATTTGTGTAATCCCGTTATGTAATAATTTTGAAAATATATTCAAAATTTTTTAAATACATGCGTAACAGAGAGGATGTAACAGAGAAGACATAGCTAAATGTTCCCTCTGTTACACATGGTTGTGAACGAATCTAATTATTTTAACACAATCTAATTATTTTAAGCAGCTTAGATAAAATCCAACCAAGTGTGTGTTACAAGTAGATTTTAGCGAAAACTTTACTTTTGTTACACAAAATGAGATACAATCAGCACATTGGATTCACAAGCGGTGTTCTTTGTTTTACTGCTGTTGCTTGGCTCCCAAAAGATGATCTCTTGGAAAAAAATAAATTAGGAGTTATGTCATAGCCAGTGACTATATGCAGCGCGATAAATACGCAATCCACACTTTCAATGAAATCATATTTGATTAATTATAAAAGGAATTGCCTGTGTTAAAAGAAATTGACACTTTTAGTGATAGGCCATCATCCCAGTTCAAACAGAAATGCACACTTTGCAATGTTACTTTCTCACCGTTTAAGGTCAATTGGCATTATTTTGCTACAAGTCATGTAAAGAGTGCAGTTGATGGAGTGGTAGGTACTGTAAAGAGGGCTGTGTACCGAGGAATTATGTCTGGGAAAAAGGGCTCCTCCACCATCTGATGCTAAATCATTTGCTGATACCATTTGCAATGGAGCAGAAATTATTTATTGTGCAAAAGAAGATGTAGAAAGGGGCATTGCTGCCTTTAATGAAAGAGTTTCAAATATAAAAGCTATATCAAATTTGAGGAGAATTCATTGCGTTAGAGTGCTACAAAAATATTGTATTTCTTATTCATCTGTGTCTCTTGAAGAAGGTGTGCAGTTTTGCTTCAATGATGGTATGGATAAATCTGTAGAAAATAACTATTTGTTAACTCCTGATATTAAAGTTGGCAATTTTGCAATTGTTAGATTTCAAAGAAAGAATAGGATGGTGGAATTTTTTGCCCATATAACTGAAATTGACGAGGAAACTGACAATGCCCATGTTGTATTTTTATGTGGACTGAAAACATTTAAATATAATCATAAAGATATAGCATGGGTTCATATGTTTGAAATAAAACAAGTACTACCAACTCCAACATTAAATAATCAAAACATCACCTTTGATAATGATATTGCATTGGAAATATGATCACTGAATTTGTAAGATGTCCCCTCTGTTACTTTCCATGTCCCCTCTGTTACGTTCGATTAATTTCATTTAAATAAAATGTGTTTTCAATTTAAACAATCTGATAGGTAATTATTTTACCTTGATATGCCTTTACTTAAAAAAATACATTTAATTTCTTTTCTGTAATTTCCAAATCAGAGAGTTTTATATAAATTGTAATGCATGTCAAAAAAATGTGTGTTTTTTCCTCTGTTACATACCATTTTAATTAATTTATAATTAATTAATGAAGCTTTTTCATCGTTTCTAATTAATTAATTTAGAACTGTTCCGTAAATTAACATAGTATTGTAAAATTTTTGTCTTTGGAAAATTTAGTAAGTATTTAAATGGTAAAATTCTTGTGTAATGTCCCCTCTGTTACGCTTGGAATTCATCTAGATGCTTCTGCCAAAATAGATTATCTCAGAGAAATATATCGGTGGATTGTTGATTCAGAATCTCAATAGACAAACCGATGGAAATTTAGGCCGAAGATCCTGGTTTCGACTCCAGGGCTGGACACTTTTTCTGTCTGTTGGGAAAATGTCAATTCAGATTAAATTTATCTTTTTAATTTACATATTTTGAGAAACGTGGCATCTAAGAAATTATTTTCAAAAATTTTACTTACATCATGGATATATTTTTGTGAAAATGAATGGTTTTCCAGACAATCATTTCATCAACACTCATTAAATAAAATTAAACCCACGTCTGCTTGTTCAGAACCAACCACCAGTGTCCACCATGAAGAAGAATATTGAAGTGAATACTACAAAATATTTCCTAAACATTTTTTATGATCAGATTACTTATATTTTTATGGAATATGTTGTTTAACGTTTGTCGAAACCAATGGCAATTTCCAGTTTAAATAAATAGCCTTGTTTTTTTTTTTTTTTTTTTTTTTTTTTCGACAAATCTACAAAAATGATTTTAATTTAACGAGCGTTACACCGGCATTCATCATTAATCTTCATTTATTCTTCAATAAATATATTTTAAGTAGTAATGTATAATTTCAAAAGAAAATAATTATGAAACCTATAGGTTTTTGAGAACAACATTGTGAAATGATCAAAATGAATTAAATCAAAAGTATTTTGTGGCTGCTATTTGTAAATGATTTTACAGTTTTTAGCCATGTAATTATATGCTTTCGTATTGTCTGGTTGAGAGAAGACTTTTTAGCTCACAGGCTATCAGAGCCTGAGAGCTTATTTGCCGGCCCGTTCTGTAAGTACATGCGTATGTGCATAACGCAATAACTCATGATAAACATATCCGATTCGCTTGAAATTTTGGATATAGGTATATTCTGATAAGGAAATCGCTTCCCTGATTAGCTTTGGTCGTTCATTCAATAACTATAAGAGGGGGAACGGGGGCTAACGCCCCTCCCCTTAATTTACATAAATGTTTTTTTTTTTTTTTGAGTAGAATTATCAGTTTTCGTACAAAATTTAGATATAGGATTATTCTGATGATGCACCTCCGTGATTACTATTAGGGGTTGTTTAAATAAGTATAAAGAGGGGGAACGGGGGGCTAATACCCCTCCTCTTAATTTATATAAATGCAGAATTTATCAGATTTCCTTCAAATTTTAGACATAGGATCATTCTGATTGGGCATCTCCGTGATGAGTATTAAGTATTGATTGGATAAGTATAAACAGGGAGAACGAGGGGCTAATAACCCTCCCCTTAATTTATATAAATGGGTTTTTCGTGTAGAATTATTAGTTTTCGTACGAAATTTAGTTATAGGATCATTCTGATGAGGCACCTCCGTGATTAGTATTAGGTGTTCATTGGATAATCATAATGATGGGGAACGGGGAGGCTGAAGCCCCTCCCCATAATTTATATAAATGGGTTTTTCATGCAGGATTTATCAGATTTCATTCAAATTTTAGACATAGGATCATTCTGATGACGTGCCTCCGTGATTAGTTTTGGAGGTTCATTGGATAAGTCTAAGAAGGGGGAAATAGGGGTAACCCCCGCCGCTTAATTTGGGTTAATGGGTTTTCACAAAGAATTTACCGATTTGCTACAAATTTTGGATATAGGTTCATTCTCAGAAGGCGCTTTCCTCATTTGTTTTAGAAATTCATTGGATAAGTATAAATGGGGGATCGGTGGGACTACCCCTCTTAATTTAGGTGAATGCTTTTTTGTTTTCATTCATTGTTGGATACAGGTTCATAGTAATAAGATGCTTCCCCAATTAACTGTGGGGTTCGTTTGTTAAGTATAAAGGGGATGTGAGCGACTACTCCTCCTTAAATTTGATAAATGGGTTTTTATGCAGAATTATCCAATTTTCTTTAAATTTTGGATGTAGATTCTTTCTGATAACGCGAATCTCTGAATAGTTTTGGAAGTTTAATGGTTAAGTTTAAAGAAGGGAGGTAACTCCTCATAAATTATGCAAAAGCGTTTTTATTATCCGATTTACTTCGAATTTTGGATATAGGTTTTTTTTATATGATAAGCATATCCCTGATTTATTTAGGGGTTCAAGTATTAAGTATAAAAATTGGAAATGGGGGGAGCTATTTCCCCCGTTAATTTGTTTTTCTAATGCCATTAACCCTTGAAAATATAAGTTTGTAATATACAATTAGTATGCGTAGCCTGTGAACTCAATACCATCAGTTTAACTGGGCAATATTCTTTTTATTTAAGACGTACTATATTCTTCATACGAATAAAAAGGATTTCTATTTAAAATAGTTTTTATATTTTGAAACCTTTCGCGTACTAAACAGTCTCATATATTTGAATTTTTTGAATAAATTTTTTGCTCAAATAAGTAAAATTTTAGCGTTTACAAGAAAAAATTTCACCCCATATCTTTAAAAAACATTCAAAATTAATTATTTTTTAGAAGAAAATATTATTTTGCATGTATTCCTGACAGCAAATAATTTTACAAATGTATTTCACAAAGCATCCTATTAAACGTAATTCAAATTCTCTATCTTATGTATAGGGGAGTTATTCGCAATGGGAACTGTTCAATTTAATATGCAAATGACGTTTTTTTAAAAAAAAAATGGAGGCTTTTAAATCTACATTTCCTCTACAATATTTGCAAATATGCCGGGAACACAAGTAATCTTTCTAAACTTAAACATAAAATATTTGCAAAGATTTCTCTTTTAAAATATGACTTACCAGACTATTGAGATTTAGACTAAAGTTTATTTGTGTTGAATTCGTTCTTGTAAATAAATAATTCTCATTCCATTAACAAATTCGTTTTCGCTTATAAAATAATTTCAAAACAATATCCTTCCCCGTATCCAAGCTGACAAATGCATTTTTGCTTAAAAATATAAAACTTTGAAAATAACATATGACTATTCAAATAACAGAAAAAAATATTTAAGTTTATTTTAAGCATACAAAATGGAAATTTAATCTGTTTCTTGAATTTATTTCAGCGTCGTTTTTTAAGAAATTATTTGCAGATATCTGAAATATAATTTAGAAGTGAATTTGAGACTGCTTATTATTCTACTGAGAAACATTTTGCGAAGCAAGAATTTTTCATTCAAAACAATTTCACATTACGCTTCATTTTTTAAAACAGGTAAATACTTTTAAATGATTACTGCAATACAGGGTAAAACCGTGGAGTCTTAAGAAAACAGAAATGCCTGTTTAGACGGAATTCGAGCCGTTGAAATACTTAGTTTTAGCTATATAAGGAGAACAGTACCATATTTCCATGCTGCTATTTGTATTGCTTCTCTGCTTAAAATCTCATTTTATCATTTTTTTTTGCTTTATTAGGACTTTCTGACACAGCGCTCTTTGTCCGAAACTATTTAAGTTACGAACGTTAACTTTTTATTTTTTGCATAAAATGAATACCCCCTGTCCTATCCCAAATCATAAAATTCTTAGATAGATTTGTTATTTTTTATTAAATAAATTAATGTAAGTACATCCCGCCATTTTTGTGATTGCAAAACACAATCTTAATTTTAACTAGCTTTTTCGTAAACTCAATAGTAGGGTGGAGCGAAAAAAATTATTTTTTAAAAATCAAAAACGGGTAGGTGCCAAAAGTTACCTTTATACTAATACTTCAACGGTGTGAAATTTTACCGCTGAAATAAAATGGCTTGAGTCTGCGCTTTTGCTCCAAAAATCGAAATTTTCGGTAAAATTTGTCATTTTTTGACATTTTTTCAAAAAAATTACAAATTTCCTACAGAGCTGGTTATTATTTAAAAGTGTTACTGAAACCTTTATATTTATCTGCTTAACATATTTAAACTATAAAACAATACCTTTATTCCGTATAGCTGGAGCAAAACAGACAACTTTTGGTAAGAAAACGCCATTACCACTCTATTGGGACATACAATGAATTGTTGTTTTTAATACAGATCTTCTTTTCAAAATTACCTTGGACATACATTGTGGAGGTGGCTATATTTCATAACCCACCCGTCCCAAATACTCAATCATCTTAGTACAGTGTTTTATTTGTATACTGATTTGTGATTTTCTTTATCAAAATTTGGCATGTTTTCGATGCATCCACCTAGTTTATCTGTTCTTTGTATCCACATGCCGCTGTGACTATCTTAATGTATATTTTTACAGCTTATACAAAAAATGACAAGCAGAGTAATGTACGGAAAGATTATTAAAGAGATCTATTCGGCCATCTATTATCTTTATCAAACTTACATCCAGTTGATGAAAGTGATTGGAAGTTCTGATACCACAACATTTTTTCAGTCAATTATATTTTTTTACGTAATGACCTGCTTGAAAGATGATTTCAGGTATTTCAACTATAAGTATGCCATCATTTATTCTGCTTTTGCATTTTTATATGTTGAGAAGCGAGCTGTTTAATGTGATTTCTGGTGATCGTCAATAAGAATTGCAATGGGAATTCGTCCTGCACGTGCAGAGCAACTGCTGTTGTAAATAACCTTTTTTTGCATTAGTTTTATGTCGTTTTCTAAGTGTTTTCGTAAGCAGGTAATTTCTCATTAACTTATTAGATCCCCATTTTATAAGTGAACAATATTTGATGGTGAACTGTACTGGGCATAAATTTATAATGCATTGTACTTTTTGAGAGAATGTACAGACTCTAATCGAGGGTACACGACATTTCGGTCCCGCCACTTCGGTCCCGCCATTTCGGTCCCGAGATATTTCGGTCCCTGGCCATTTCGGTCCCGAGACATTTCGGTCCCGAGACAGTTCGGTCCCAAGACAATTCGGTCCCAAGACATTTCGGTCCCTTGCCATTTCGGTCCCTTGCCATTTCGGTCCTTAGTCATATCGGTCCCTTGTTATTTCTCTGCTCTCTACCGTATAAGTCGGATTCTAATTGTTGTGGGCCTGCCAAATGGTACAAGTTCGACATTATTCGGGCCTTTTTTTTTAATTCTCCCCCTCCCTTCTCCCAAGTTTTATAAAAAGTTGAATATAAGAGTCTGATAAATTTAAACTTTTATAACTCGTATCAGTGAAATCACAGCGAGATGAAAATCTTGTTTGATTAAACAATGTGATATAAGTATAGGGGATATTGTCTTTTGCTTTTAGTATTATTATTATTAATCAGAATAAATATTTTAAATTTTATTATTAATTATTAGTATCAGTATAATATATAAACTTCTATAAACTACTATAAATTAAAAAGTATTTTATATAAACAGCCATAAATATTCTTTGGCTGTATACGTACATTTTTTAGAATTTTATATTAGCCTTGATTAAATAATAAAAAACAATGCTTAAATTTTTTTCATCAAATTAGTTTAATAATAAATGTTTTTAATAATTCAATTAGACTGTTATAAGTTATATACATATCTCCTCAAATCACCATTCTACATCCTCTCCTTTGATAAATCAGAAATGAGATATATTTATTTTTTAAAAAATATTTTTCTTATTATTTTTATATACAAATATGCTTCTTATAAATTTGTTTTTATAAGTTACTTTCCATTATTAACATTACAAAAGCAATAGTGATTTCTTAATTAGGCATGCTATATAAAAAAAAAAAGAAAAAAAAGAAAAGAAAAGAAAAAAAATTAAATTTTCCTTCGCCACTTTTTAAAATATATTAAAATGTAACATAATAATATTTTAAATAATTTTATTTTCGATTTTTAAGTGACAAAGCTAAGTTTTTATTTATTTATTTAATTGCATTACCTTTTCGCTCCTACTTTCCCAGAAAAAAACAATTCTTATTTTAGTTTTATTTTTAACTATACTAATTTTTATTTCTGTAATTTTAAATATAAAATAAATAAAGAAGTAAAAGATAAATTTCAGTTTAGAACTGCTAGGAAATATAATGATGTATCGAATATAAAATGGATTATGTATTGAGTTTATTTTAAAATAAAATTCATTATATAAATTAATAATGTTATTAATTAACAAATATATTTAATAAAATATTAATTTGATTTTTACATTAAAATTACTAACTGTTTTGAGAATTAGGATTACCAATTATCATTAGGATTATCAATTATGATTAGGATTACCATACAAAATTTGTGTGAATTATAATATTTTGGATAAGAGTTTTCGGGCACTTATAATTGCATTATACTAAAATTTTATGGCCTTCAGTTTAAAAACTCTGCAATGTTCGTTATAAAATTATGTCTCAGTCTACAAAATTTCAGTTTGTAAGAGAAGGGACCGAAATGTCTTGGGACCGAAATGGCTAGGGACCGAAATGTCCTGGGACCGAAATGTCTTGGGACCGAAACGGCTAGGGACCAAAATGTCTTGGGACCGAAGTGTCTCGGGACCGAAATGTCTCGGGACCGAAACGGCGGGACCGAAACGTCCTGCTTCCCTAATCGACTCTAAGTACTCATTTAAATTTAGGAGAATTCTATTTGTCGCTATGAACCATTTTGAATTGGGTAAGCTTAGAATTGTGTATAATAATGGATTATATTGCTGCTTCAACTCCAGTGAATTTCCTCTGCGTCAATTATTAGAGAAGTCGATGTAAAACGTTATAATCTACATGGATTCACTGGATCAATAAGAAAATCTTTGTCTGCGTACTATTCAATTCCTATTGCAATTTTTTATAAAATAGATAATAATTTTGAAAAATTATTTTCTCAAATTAAGTAAAGATACTCAGAGCAGACTAGAAATTTCTGTCGGAGATTGCAAAGCTAATTCATAAGGAAAGCTATTTCTCAGAAGAAATGGGGAATAGAAATTTAGAAAACATCTTGCACAAAAAAACAGCTGATAAAGCGAATAAAATTTTCCGCTTTATATAAGCACAGATTGGCAATCAGAGTCTATAGATTCACTCACAAAATATATAATCAAAGTTTATACCGCGGGATATTTTATACCAAATGGGATACACACCTAAAGAATAGGTCTAAAAACTTATTAGGAATTACGCGAATACGAAACAACACAGAAACAACAAACAAATACTAAAACTTCTTTCGAAATATTGTTGCTTTACACGCAAATTTTGTTTGCAATCCTCTGCGACGATCGTCATAATATTAAACTGCTAGCTTCTCAAAATATATTCAATGTAATAGGTACAGTAAATGATGACATACTAGAAATTGAATTCATACAATCAATTTTTAGGCATATCATTATATATATGTAGGTTCCCTACAGCCAACTAGCAGTGTTTGTAGATTCTCCATGGCACTACTCTGCAATGGAGGCTCTCAGTAAGGCAGACGATTCAGGAAGCAGATATTAATTCCTATGCAGCCAGACGAAATGCCGCAGAAAAGAACTGAACTGAAGATAGCGTTTTGATGGAATGTTTTTAGTTTTAGCTGTAAGAAGAATGTAAGATAGAGACGACGAATCAACTAGAGTTTATGAATGTTGGAACTGTAAATAACTTTATGTAAATAATCTTCTTTTGTAAATAGTTAATGTTTTAATATAAGTTTTAAAAGTTTTAAACGATGTCAGATCTGAATTTATCTCTGAGTTAATTATAATTCCGAAAGAACTTTTAGAAGGAAGAATTCCACAAAAAATGGTATTCAGAAGTGGAATAGACGAACGCCCACAGAGATGGAAATATTTTTTAAACATCTTGGAAGCCGATATTTTTTAGAACTGTGATGAAACGATGTCAAGCCTACAAAGCTAATTCAGAAGAGGTAAAATTTTGCGATGAAACTACTGTCGCACTGTATACAGCTGAATATCTGATTATGAAGTGAGTTTATTATTTTATTTTTCTTTTCAACAATGTCTAAATTAGTAGATTTAAAGGAATTAGAAATTTCATTGAAAACAGAAAAATCATCTAGTATTAAGACATTGCATAAATTAATTTTTGGAGAAATCGGTGACAGAAATAATAGACGTAGAATTCGGAATTTTACTGGGTTTGCGATAGAAGTAGATTCCGATGAATATCAAACAAAATTGAAAGAAATAAAAGATAATTTTTCTGTCAACGACTTGATAACTTTTTGCAATGTTTTGTGTATAAATAATTCGGGAACTTTTGATGAAATTGCTGCCAGAATAATTTCTAGTTTATGTGATTTTAGTATTTTGAAAAATAATATAATGCCAGATGAAGGTACTCTTAGTGATGACGAGAGTGCCGATGAGTTTAATGATGACTTTAGTAAAACTAGAAATATTTCAACTGTTTTTGAGAATAATGTGAGAAATGATTCTGGTAGTTCTAGTTGTGAAAGTAATGAAAATCAGAAAATTCTAATTCCTGATTATGTTCTTAAACCTTCAATTTCAATTAATGATATTGAAAGTATGCTTACAATGTTTGAATGTACTGAATTACAAAATATTAATAAGTGGCTTGCCGATTTTGAAGATATTGTTTCATTATTTAATGCTAGTGATTTGCAAAAATTGATTTTGGCTAAACGCCGTATGACAAACAATGCTAAATTATTTATTGAAAGTGAAACAAAAATTAATTCGTGGTCTAAATTGAAAGCTTTACTCATTTCTGAATTTGGTCAAACGTGCAATTTAGCTGAATTACATGAATTGCTATCCAAAAGAAAAATTAGACTACATGAATCGTTAGATGATTATTTTTAAAATATCAAACAATTATGCTCAAAAGGCAATATTGAAGATTCTGCACTTATTCAATATGTAATAAATGGAATTAATGATCCTATTTTTCAAAAATCTTTTTTGTACGGTTGCCCCAATATTGCTGAATTTAAACAAAAATTAAAAGTTTACAAAAAAATAAGGTCGGAGTATGAAAATGCAAAATCTCATAAATATGAAGGAGCTAAGCCTAAAATTAAATCCGAAGTTGAAGTTAAGGACAAATTTAAGCCTGTAAAACCAAATATGCGTTGTTTTAAATGTGGCGGGAATAATCATAAGAGCATTAGCTGTGTAAATAAAGATAAAGGGCCGCTTTGTTTTGCTTGTAACGCTTATGGTCATAAATCATTTCAGTGTGATAAATCTAAAGATACAAATGTTAAAAATGCTCAGTCTCAAGTAAACACTATTACATCCCAAGGTTTAATTCTGAAAGAGATAAAGCTTTATTATTTGCGTTTAATCTCTTTAATAGATACTGGTAGCCAAAAGACTTTGTTAAAGAAAAGTATTTATGATAATTTGAAGAACTTTGTAGAATTAAAACCTACGAGTGTCACTTTGACCGGTCTACACTGTTAAAAATCTTGTTCTAGTTTGAACCAAAAAAGTTTGTTTTTTGGTGCTCAATAGCTGCCACCATAAGATGGTGAAATCTTGTACCAACATTTGGAGCTTCCTAGTTCAACCTCGTTCCAAGTATTGGAACTATGCTTCAATGGGAGCTCCAAATTTTGGTTCAAGATTTCACCATCTTACGGTTGCAGATATCGAGCACCAAAAAACAAACTTTTTTCGTTCAAACTAGAACAAGATTTTTAACAGTGTAGGAAAAGCGTTAATTAAATCAGAAGGTTATTTCAATTCAAAAATCGAAGTAGATGGTTCAAAATTTAAAGTTATAATTTTTGTCGTTAATGACAATTGCATTAATTTTGATTTAATTATTGGCACTGATGTTATTCATCAAGGTACATTAACTATTTCTGAGAATGAAGTGAAACTGTTTAAAGCTGAAGTTCAGTCTAATGACTTTTTAGTTAATATTGTAAATGTTTTGGATGAGCCTAAAATTGATTTAAGTCACATTGCTGACAAAAATTTACGTTCAGAGTTATCCTCTTTAATTGAAAATTATGTATAATTAAAACTAAAACAGTAGATGTTATTAATTTGACTAACGAAATCCCAGTTTGTTCTTCCCCTCGAAAATTACCGCCATGCGAGAAAAAAATAGTCGAAGACCGAATTGAGGAGTGGCTAGCTCAGGGAATCATTCGAAAAAGTTCTAATTTTTCTTCCCCGGTTGTGTTAGTCAAGAAAAAAGATAACACAATGAGACTTTGTGTTGATTACAGACGTCTTAACAAAAAGACAGTGCGTGAGCATTTCCCCTTGCCAGTTATCGATGATGTAATAAACCAATTACATTCTGCCGAAGTATTTACCACCATAGATTTGAAAAACGGTTTCTTTTATGTAGATGTTGAAATAGACTCGCGGAAGTACACCTCTTTTGTCACTCATGAAGGACAATATGAATTTTTAAAATGTCTATTCGGGTGGACCAATAGCCCTAGTGTTTTTCAAAAGTCTATTTATAATGTATTTCGAAACCTATTAAAATATCACATTGTAGTCATCTATATGGATGACCTAATAATACCTGCTAAAAACTAAGCTGAAGGTCTAGAAAAGTTAAAACTTGTTCTCGAAACTGCATCGGAATGTGGGTTAGAATTAAATCTTAAAAAATGCAATTTTTTGAAGCGTGAAATTGATTTCTTAGGGTATACAATCATAAATGATAAATTGTATCCCTCTCCACTGAAGGCTAAAGCAGTAATAAATTTTCCCGAACCAAAGTGTACCAAAGATGTTCAAAGTTATTTAGGATTGACAGGATACTTTCGAAAATTTATAAGAAATTATTCGGTTATAGCTAAACCGTTAAGTGACCTTTTAAGAAAAGATTCAAAATTTAAATTCGATATAGAAGAACAAAAAACTTTTAATGAACTCAAACGTAGCTTGTCGTCAGAACCAGTTTACAATCCCAAAAGTGCTACCGAAATCCATTGTGATGCCAGTATTGATGGCTATGGAGCTGTTTTAATGCAACAATCTCCAGTAGATAATCAATTTCATCCAGTTTATTTCGCCAGTAAAAAAACCACCGAAGCTGAACGAAAGTACACTAGCTACGAATTAGAAGTTTTGGCTGTAATTGAAGCCCTGAAAAAGTTTAGAGTATATGTTCTAGGTATTCCATTTAAAATTGTAACCGATTGTAATGCATTTAAAATGACTATGGATAAAAAAGAAATGAGTACAAAAATAGCTAGATGGGCAATAATGTTATCCGATTTTGATTATGTTATTGAACATAGACACGGTAACATGCCTCATACTACTAAGCATGTTGATACATTTAGCAGATATCCTATTTCTATGGTGATCCAAGATAGCTTAGCTTTAAAAATTATTCAAGCTCAAGAAACCGATGAGCATATTAAAACCATAAAAGGAATCCTAAAAGTGAAATCTTTTGATGATTATTTAGTTAAAAATAATGTTCTTTATAAATGTGTTAATGGTAACGATTTATTAGTTGTACCGGAAGACATGCAAATGAATATAATCAAGGCCGCTCACGAAAAAGGTCATTACGCAGTTGCAAGAACAGAGAAAAATTTGGAAAATGATTTTTACATCCCCAAAGTTAAACAGAAAATTGGGAAATGCATAGCAAATTGTGTTCCCTGTATTTTAATTAATAGAAAATGTGGTAAGCAAGAAGGTTTACTTCACCCGATAGAAAAAGAAGAAACTCCATTACATACGTATCATGTTGATCACTTAGGTCCATTGGAAAGCACTAATAAAAATTAAAAACATATCCTTTCAGTCATTGACGCATTCACAAAAGTTGTTTGGTTGTATCCCACAAGATCTACCAATGCTGCCGAAGTAATTTCTAAATTAGAAAACCAAAAAGCTGTCTTTGGGAATCCAATTCGCATAATATCAGATAAAGATCCTGCATTTACATCGAAACATTTTGAAGATTATTGCATCGAAAAAAATATTAAACATATCCCAATTACCACTGGAATACCCAGATCCAACGGCCAAGTTGAGCGTCTAAATGCTGTCATAATATCTGTTCTGTCTAAATTACCTGTCGATAATCCTAAAAAATGGTATACACATGTAAGCGACGTCGAACAGGTGATAAATTCGACTTTTCAGAGAAGTATAAGCACAACCCCTTTTGAATTGATGTTTGGTACTAAAATGAAACTAAAAAACAACATTGAGATTACTAGTCTTCTGAATGCTGAAATTCTGATTTTACTAATAATCGCGAAGATATGAGAAAAAATGCTAAAAAACAAATTTTAAAAGTCCAAGAAGAAAACCGTAAAACTTGCAACCTCAGACGAAAGAAATCTAACAAATTTAAGCTTAATGATGTGATTGTTATAAAACGCACTCAACAAGGTCCAGGTTTGAAGTTAAAACCAAAATACTTAGGTCCATACAAAGTCATAAAAGTAAAAAATAATGACACCTACGATGTAAAGAAATTTGGATTTAATGAAGGTCCCATGGTCACCAGCACTTGCGCAGAGTACATGAAGCCGTGGGGAGACAAAGCTTGACCAAAAAAAAAAAGAATTTCACCGATTGTGACACAATACCGACTATGACACACTACTGGACTGACAACTAAAAGAATTTTAACTTTAATATTCTCGAAAAGACGTAAGAAAGAAAAAGACGAAGAGACGTAAGGTAAAAGAAGATGAAAAGACGTAAGAAAGAAGACGAAAAGACGTAAGATAAAAGAAGACGAAAAGACGTAAGAAAAAGAAGACGAAAAGATGTAAGGTAAAAGAAGACGAAAGGACGTAAGAAAAAAGAAGACGAAAAGACGTGAAGAGAAAAAAAAAGAATACGGATTTATTTTGAAAGAAATTATTTAAATTTTCATCATGATGACTTCTTTTTTCAATTAAGACTTTGGATACTGCTGTGATTTTTTTTATCTTTCCAGATGATCCAACTGCTGCTACCTCCAAACGGACGAGCATTCGAGGACGAAGGCCTAGTCAGGAAGGCCGTTGTAGGATCGATCTTTTTCCTACAGCCAACTAGCAGTGTTTGTAGATTCTCCATGGCACTACTCTGAAACGGAGGCTCTCAGTAAGGCAGACGATTCAGGAAGCAGCTAATTATTCCTACGCAGCCAGAAGAAATGCCGCAGAAAAGAACTGAACTGAAGACAACGTTTTGATGGAACGTTTTTAGTTTTAGTTGTTGTAAGAAGAATGTAAGATAGAGACAACGAATTAACTAGAGTTTATTAATGTTCGAATTGTAAATAGCTTTATGTAAGTAATCTTCTTTTTGTAAATAGTTAATCTTTTAATATAAGTTTTAAAAGTTTTAAACGGTGTCAGATCTGAATTTATCTCTGAGTTAATTGTAATTCCGAAAGAACTTTTAGAAGGAAGAATTCCACATACATAATGTAATTGATTGAAAAAATGTTATGGTAACAGAACTCCCAATCATAATGTATTAATTGTATGATATTTAATGAAGATAATAGACTGATGAATAGGTTCAATAAACAACATACCTAATACATTACTCAACTTCCTCTTCTTTTATACAAGGTATAAAATTTTATACGTGCAGCAGGTCACACCAGTAGCATTCAAAGTAAGTGAAAACAAAAAAGAGGTAAACTACTTTGATACATAGAAAACTTATGCCCCTCTTCGGAAAAAAATAACAATTCAATACATAAATAAAACACTGGGCCTAGATTGTTGGGTGGCTGAGACGGGTGGTATATTAAATGCAGCAACATCTACGAGTTATATACAGAATAGTTTAGAAAGCAGATAGGTAAGAAATGCATTCAAAACAACATTTCGTTGTATGCTCCAATAGAGAGGTAACGCTGGTTTTTACAAAAAGTTGTCAGATTTGCTCCAGCTATACGGAATAAAGATATTGTTTTATAGTTTAAATATGTTAAGCAGATAAATATTAAGGTTTAAGTAACACTTTTAAATAATAACCAGCTCTGTAGCAAATTTTAATTTTTTTTTGAAAAAATGTCAAATAATGACAAATTTTACCGAAAATTTCGATTTTTGGAGCAAAAGCGCAGACCCAAGCCATTTTTTTTTTCAGCGGTAAAATTTCACGTAGTTTATGTACTAGTATAAAGGCAACTTTTGGCACCTACCTGTTTTTGATTTTTAAAAAATAATTTTTTTCGCTCCACCCCACTCAGTAGTCCTGTGGGAGTTTCTGTTACATCTAATTGAAAATTCTTGTATTTGTAGAATGTAGGCAGAAATTGAATTTTTTTACATTTAACCGTTCCGATCGATTTAATTAAAAGAAATTTCGTATTTCTAAAAGACTTAGAAGAGCTTATCAAATCGATAAATGTATTTTATGTTCACGCATAACTTTCGTAAATATAAATCGATTTTAACATTTTTTTGAAAGTGTAAGACATTCTTGTGATCTCATTCCAATTTCATCAAAATCTAGTGATTAGACTTTTTTTTAAATAAAAACTATACAATTGAAATTATTTTTTAAACAATAGCCCAGTTAGATTCGTTCATTTTTTATGCTATTACTCTTATCAAAATTACTTTTTTCATTCATCCTTCTTGAAAATTTCGTACACAGCACGAATCCCAATTTTGCTCACTAAACGTCTTGTTTGTAAAACGACAGCTGAAACAGAAAATAAAGATGCTTCAGTAGGAGCAGGTGCAGTTCACGTGACGTGTGTGGATTTATCAAAACAAAGGCATAATATAATAGCTCGGAGACCGTTTTATTCGATCTCATTAACGCTAAATTCAAATGTTGGCATTTTCACGTTTGGCGTCGTAAATATTAATGGGCCATTACTCGTGTATAGGAGATTTTACTATAACTCGAATACTTTTTATGCATTATTGAACGAATTATTGAACAGAAATATGCTAAAGCCAATATAAATGTTTCCCAATAGCGACAGAATTTTACTTCAAAATTATTGAATGAATACGCGATACAGCCCATGCAAAAAATATTGACACAGTAAAAAGCAAATTCGTCTAGAGTAAATGCATTTTGTACTGAAAAAGTCCTTCCAGCCAGTGCAGGGGGAAAGAGGTAGCTTTTATATTCCTTACTTAAAAAAAAATAAAGTTATATTATTCAAACATATAAATCTCAAATTAGTGGAACATGGTTATAGAAGGTTCAATACTTGTTTTTGTCGATACTAAATATGAATGGGAATTTCGAGAAATTAATCAACTTTATACAGACTGGTTTTATTTAAAGCGAGTTATATTTGATCGACAAGTTCGGCGATAGAATGAAGTGCATGTCATTTTAAAACAACATGATGGGTGAAACTAATCAATGAGCTTAATCGAAATCTTAGTATGTCCTGTGCACATGCTCATTCACATTGAAATCGGTTGATATATACGAGTGCTGTCGCAGTCAAATAGATTTTTCAAAATGTCACCCACTTTGGAAATTCAAATTGTTATATATATGATATTTTTTAGAGATAAAGATAAAACAAAAATTTTTCCGGAATCCTTGTATCAAGATCAAATAGTTCAGAAAGGAAAAACCTTTTTTCTATTTCTGTTGAGTTTTTTTTTTTTTTTTTTTTTTTTTTTTTTTTTTTTTTTTTTGGGGGTGGGGGGGGGGGTAAATACATAATGCATTATAAATTTAAAAGTTTTTGACGATTTTAAAGGACCGCTATTTTGAAAAATGATGACTGATGAAATTGACCTACGAACTCGGTCAAGTCAATGGTTTGTACTGCGTACACACCAAGTTATATCTAAATCGGTTCATAAATGTGCATATTATCGCATGACAAAAATCCGATCATTTGAAAGCATCAGCCACACTAGAAAGGGCTAATTCAGCCATTGTAAAAGATATAGACAAAACAAAAAATGATACAAATTCTTTGTTTCAAGGTCAAATACATAAGAAAAAGTCTTTTACAATTTCTAATTTTTTGTACCTCATTTTAAATTTCGAAATTAAAAAAATTTTCAAATGGCCTTCATTTTTAAATAAGATGGCGAATGAAGTTAGCAAACGAACTCGGTTGAGGCTTGGTACGTATACACCAAGTTTTTAGCCAAATCGGTTCATTGATACACGTGTTATCATGTGACAAAAATCATATCTTTTCAAATTGTCAGCCACAGTAGAAATTCAAAGTACTATAACTGAGACATTTTTTAAGATATAGACGAAATAGAAACTTCTCTAGAATTTTTTTATCACGGTAAAACACATAAAAGAAAAATCTTTTTTTACTCCAAAGTTTGTGTACATAATTTTAAATTTTAAATTTTTAAAATAAATTTAAAATTTAAAATTAGGTACACAAACTTTGCTGTAAAAAAAGATTTTTCTTGAAATAGGATGGCGAATGAAACTGGTCAACAAACTCGGTTCAGACATCTGTATATACTATCTACATACCAAGTTACATCCAAATCAGTTCATAAATACAGAAGAATTTTTTTTTCAATTTCTAAATTTTTTGTACTTAATTTTAAATTTTTAATCAAAAAAATTAAAGTGACACCATTTTGAAACTATACGTTGGATGAAGTGGCCAACGCACTCGGTTGAGACATTAGTATGTACTATGTAAGCACCAAGTTTCATTCAAATCGGTTTATAAATATGTTAGTTACAGCATCTCAAATATCATATATATATATATATATATATATATATATATATATATATATATCTGTGTATGTGTAAAATTCTGTTTTAAACTAATTAATTACCAGGAACATATGATCTCGTGCAGTCGTAGCTTACAATGTTAAGGCACAGAAGGGAAATCTTTAAGTATTTCCCACTTAAATACAAAACAGATGGAGCCATTAGACATCAGACAAAGTCCTTTTTTGAAGAAAAAAAATCTTTATTTCTGTTTCAAAGCATCGTAACAATTCTACTAATTACTCCAGTTTAAACTTGGTACCCCTATGAGATACCTATATAATACAGAATGATGTTATCGCAGAAGAGATTCACCCATTAAGCGCTATATTTCACTAACAAGGAGAGGGCCCGAGGCTTGTGTCACAGAATTCAGCGAAACTTTCTGCTTTGGTAGATATAGTCAATAGATAAACATATCACAAGGATAAAATTCAATATTCAGGGGGGCTGTAAAAAATGGGCCCCAAACTTACCCATGATTACTAATGATTAGTAACGATTATTATTTTGGAACCACTAATCAAAAATATATATCCAATTGTTTAAATGTAAGACAAATATAATTAAAAACACGCCTCTGCACCCACACACTTATATATATATATATGTGTGTGTGTGTATGTATTTATATTAGAGAGAAATCGCAGTTTTATGGATCTAATGAAAAAAAAGTAAAAAAAAAAAAAAAAACTGAATCATGTCGAAGAAAATTTAATTTTATTCACATTTATTTATATAGTTTTCGATAAATAGATCTCTATTCTTCTCAGCAAAGTAAATTAAAATACGCTACATAAATTAAAAATGTTATTTTTTTTTTCTTATCTAACACTTATCATTTTTTTTTTCTTTTTTCCATTTTGAAAATTTAATTATTTTTTTGTTATAGGATCTCACGTAGATTTGCAAGTAGTCTTTAAACAATACAAGTACTCTATAGAAAATAAACTGGTTCAGTATTTTTTTTTTTTTAATCTTTAGCGGCCATCTGCTGCAGAGCGAATGAGTATGGCATTTTGTTTTTAAAGTTTTGCGGTGATTAGACACTGTTCTTTATAGTAGTGTTATAATTAAAATGAAAAAAAATTGCAAAAAAATGTCTAGTGACATATATGACGAAGCCGTCCAGGATAAAGATAAACAAACTACGTGTACAATTAAAGTCATTCCTCCAAAATGCACAACTTTGGTTCAAACGTGTGACGATTATTTTTATAGGCAGGTGAAAAATATGATTAAGGTATTACCAAATTGTAATTATTTAATTGAATAGATAAGAGAAATTAATTCTCGTGAGGATTGTATAAAAATACATTCAATTCTGTACCATCCACTCTCTTCAGCTATATTTTGTAACATGATAAAGTACGCTTGGCATGCATCAAAACTTTCAAATGAAAGAACAATATTTATGAATGTGAATGAAGTGTGTTTTCCAAATCATCGTCTTAAAATGCCTTGTTCCTGTAAAAACAGTCCTTTTTATTATTTGTGCACGTTGTCACAAAAAATTTTGTTTCATATGGTTTATGATAAGTATCACCCCGGTTCTTGTCCGTAATTAAAATCTCAATTTTAATAAAACACACTTATTTTTTAAATACATAATATAGAAAATAAAATAAATGTAAATAATTGTAACATAAATGTAAATAAGTTTATGTAAGCAGCTGTAAAATAAATATAAATGATTGTAAATGAAATTAAATATAAAATTTACAAAATACAAAAATATTGAATGCAAAAGAAATACGTATATATAGCATAAGATTTTTTTTTCATTTTTTACTTTTCATTGTATCAATAACTTTGTAATAATGTTCTCTCTTTCTGTAAATAAATAAGTATGTTTCAATTAAAAGCATATTCTTATTTATATTTATTGGATTTTATTTATTGGATCTTAATTGGATATATATTTTTGAATAGTGGTTCCAAAATAATAATCATTATTTTGTTGGGGAAAAAATACCCAGTCTTAGAATCGAACTCACGGATATCCGGAGAGAAAAAATTAAAAGGCCTCACTCGCTGCCAACTGGGCCATCAGGACACTCACAACCTCGCGTAATTTATCCAATTATAAACTAAAGAGTAAATAATGGGTGACTTTGGGACCCATTTTTTACGGCCCCCCTGAATATAGCACTTTATCCTTGTGATATGTTTATATATTGACTATACTCTATCGAAGCACAAAGTTTCTCTGAATTCTGTGACACAAGCCTCGGGCCCTCTCCTTGTAAGTGACAATTTAAAAATTAAAACACACACAAAACTAACTAAACTAAACTCACTCCGAAGCCAACATATAATCCTTTATATAAATTTTCAGTGCGGGAAAAAATGGATTTCACAGCAAACTCCTAATTTACCAATTAAATTTTAATCAATGAGATTTAACCCACTGAAACAAACAGAAATAGTTCTTTTCCACGGCAGCAAACAAGTTAAATAAGAACTGCACTTAAATCTAACTACTGAATGGGAATACTGAGAAATCGATCAATCTGAGAGAAGAAATAAACAAATATAACGCAACAGGTACAGAATGCATCTAAGTAATGGAATTTTTTAAGAAAATAATTGTTTTGAATGATTAATGTTTTTTAGAATAAAATGCAATAAGAAAGGGTCAATTAAAGGTATGGAATTAAAAATATGTTAAGATATTATAAAAAGAAAGGAAAAGTTCAATATTAAAAGAAATTGGAAGTGATTAACTTAGGATTAAGGCGAATTTTTTTTATTATTGCACACACATGTATATATAAATCAACATTTGAACGGAGCGTGGTTTTGGGGTTTGGGAGTCATGATCGGTGAAAATATACTAAATTTTCCGGAAGCGCTTTCCTGCGAACGGCCGAAATTTTTTGTAATGAAAGCTGCCTAAAAGTACAGATACTTTCCAAATGACTAATGTAGTTCTAATAATATTGTCCTAATAATGAGAGATTTCAGCTACAACAAATTATTGAAAGAATACAAGATATATCTACTATAGATAACATTGTCCAAATAATGAAAACACAATAAATTACAACAAAAATTTAAAAAAAAAATATATGGAGGAAACAATCACTAAAAATACAATATTGTCCCTATAACATGAGATCTGAAATACCTCAAAGTACAGAATATAAAGAAGATATACTCAATAAAAATAATAATGAGAGATTTCAACTACAACATAAGTTTAACCACTTCCCTGGTGTGCTAGTATATCATACGGGCAACGTGTTTTTGACAATCATGATTTATTATTATTAGTAGTAATTTTTTTCTTTTTTGTAAATTTTGCATTATTTAATCCAAGCACTTTTCTGATTCAATTAGGAAAAAAATTCTGTTTTAAAAAACAAGTGATAAAAGATTAAAAATTCTGTAAAAGAAATGAAAAAATAGGCATTATTTGAATGTTTATTTATTTATTTATTTATTTATTTATTCAAAAACTTTGATCAGTTAAAGTGGTTAAAAAAGACTAGCATATTGTATTGATGTAGTCAATTCAAATAAAATTTTTTCAATTATAAGAAATTTCAGGTACAAAGAATGAAAGAAAGAGTGCAGGATACAGACAAGATATAGCCATACAAACGATATTTTTGCTACTAGGCATATGTAAAGTGTATGCCACATTGGATGTCACTATCATGTTGAAATATAAGGCTTTAAAAGCGAAATGAAACAAAAATCTCAAAATAAAAATATAAAGTATCTGAAATTTAATCTGTCAGATAAAAAGTCTTTGTTCCATGATGACAAATATTGATTTATAAAATTGAACAAACTGTTAACTTTCATTTCTTAAATTTATAGATGATATAAAGAAAATCAAGCAATTACTATAAAACAAGTGGTTGCTTTTATTTAAGTTAGTTATATTCAAATTATTTAACAAAATTCATTCTTTAGGGATTGATAATATGAATAAGAAATAATGGACTGTTTCAAAATCATCTCGAGCCAAGTTATTAGGTAAGGTTTCATAATACTATTATTTTCTCCGGAAGTGGATCAGAATTTTAAAAATGATCTTTCAGAAAATTACATAATGCATTACTGAAATTTATTGTGTTGCTTTAGGGTGATTTATAATCCATTAAGTAAAATGATGTGATATAGCGAACTCTTTCATAAACGTCGTTGTATAAATATGATAGAAGAAATTGCATTTATGAAAATTTGTGAAAGAATTATGAAAATAAAGACATCATTCTCTTGCGCAAAAGACTATTAATTTTGAAAATAAATTTGTGGCGTCAGAAAATAAAAAAATTATAATAGCAGCTAATTTCTTTCTAATGGCGTTATTTAAATATTGGTTTTGAAAGAGTTATATTAACATTTTGTATTTATTCTTAATGATTCAGGAATTACATTTAAAATATTTTTGAAATTCTTAATCACCTTTTGACCTAAAGATATATTTAACGTAACCAGCAAAATAAATCCATCCTTTGGCTTTCTCAATTTTTTTTCTTCAAAATAAAAGGAAAAATGATCTACTAAAACTTTCTTTAAAAAAGCAAATTGTTAAAAGTTATTTTTTAAATGTATTAGTATAAATATTGAGGTAAGATAAGCCCTCGTTTGAGTGGTAGTATTTAATGATACAAATTTTACACAATCATATATTGCAGTTTTTACGAAAAGATACTTTTTGAGATTTAAAATGTACGTCTAAGTAAACGAACTAAAGAATGAGTGACTTCCAAGCTGCTTCGATTGTCGAAGTATTAAATGCATCAAACATCTTAAACCCACAGCCTGATGCCTTTTACTCATTAATTTTTATTTTAAAATTTTCAAGTAGGTTCTAGAGACTCTAAAAGGAATAGTCAAGCACCGACCACGAGTGAAAATTACCAAAAATACACAAATTATAAATAATTAATGCCCACAATTTTGTTTCATGAAAAGTATATTTATTATGCATATCTTTCTGAATTTTTCATGGTATTTGACTCTCTTTTCATGAGTTGTTCTACAGAGTTAACTATCAAATCATGAAAAAATTACTTTATTGTGCGCACATACGGAAATACAAAATATTTCATCCAATTGATCAATCTTCATCAAATATTTAATAAATTTACATTTCAATTGTACTATATCTTTTCTACAAAATTTTGCCGAGTTTCCTGAAATTGGCCTTAAATTTGGTAAGAAGCCCTACATGATATAAACAAAAAACATGCAATAATTTTTTGAACTTTTCAAAAAATCGATATCTTTTAATGAATATGCGTTTTATTCTTCCAAATGAATACGTATATTGTACAATATCCATATACTCGTAATCTATAGGCATAGATCTTTTTCGGTATTTTATTTTACAGGGGGATACCTAACAATATTATTTTCCCTTGATTTCTTGTTGGCCACCTAAATATCATTCTGATCAAATTGCCGTGAATAAATATGATGAAAAACATACTCTTCATATTTCTGAAGTTCCAGGTTTAAATATTTGACAAAATGTCTAAAATTGAATATCTCTGGTGATTCATGGCCATATAATGTATATATTAACAACATAGCGTCAGTTTAAATTTGATATCATTTTTAAGACCCCTATTTAAAATTCTTAGAGTTATCAGGTTAAGCGCTGTGCCACAATTTTTAACTGGTTAAGGGATTTTGTACTGGTACATATTTTTGTTAGAAATTACTTTTTAAAAAATGTAATACTGAATTTGTGAAAGATCCCTTATCATCAAAGTATTTTTGAAAACAAAACTGAAATTTAGCTGACTATATCGCCGATATATATATTTTTTAAGTTTGACGATACTCGTCTGGCTGTTTTACACTGGTGTACAAAATTAATAATAGTTTGAGATTTGGTCTATTATCTCCAGAATTACTGTACACATTTTGAGGAAATTTGGTGTGTACATAAGTTGATATAATGTAGCAGTAAAAATGGTTACTCATTTTTTAATGCTTTTACTTGACTGAATGTTGCAAAAATATCTCTAAGATATCCGACGAGGTGCGTGAACGAAAAAAACTTGAAAATTCCCATATTCGCTTATAAAGCTTGTTCTTTTACCCATTCTGCCCATACACACGAGTACGCTTTGGTACTGAACATTATTTACTTACATTTTTGTTTCTCAGTATTAGTTTTGCATTTTCTTTACTACTTTTCATGAAATTTTACAAAATATGCAAAAATCTTTTAATTTTGTACACTAGTGTATATGGGGCTGCACTATATTTGATTCTGAAATTATGTAACAGAAGAATCTTTCGCGCGTGCGCAGTTGAAAATTATTTCATACGAAGGCTCAGATTTTGTCAAATGATCAATATATTTATATTTAAATTACAGTATATTACAGGGTTATTCTAGATTATGAACCCGTTTTCAAAAAATTATATTTATTAAAGTACAAATCCAAAATGAACTATCTTTATACCAATGAAAAGAGGAAGTTTCAAAGTTTTTTAAGACATTATAAATGTTCAATGTGTCCACTGTTTGCTGCACTTCAAACTCATTTCTTTTGGACTCAAAAATGCAGAAAACCTTGTGCTCCATAGTAACCATCTCACTCCAAACTGACAGTGAAACGAAATCGCAGCTTATTGCCGCGCGACCTCTACCGGCCTCTTCTGGAACCATCACCGCTTTGAAAACCGTGCACTCAGTAATAGCAGATACGCTTTTTCTTGCGTGAGACGAGTTTGACTATCGCGTAGATGTTTGCCGTGCAGCAAACGGTGGACACATTGAAAATTTATAATGTCTTAAAAAAAAAAAACTTTGAAACTCGCTCTTTTCATTGGTACAGATTCTTCATTTTTGATTTGTACTTTAATAAACCCAACTTTTAAAAATGGGTCAATCATTTAGAATAATTCTGTATTTCTGTTGGATTTTCTCAAGTTTCTTTAAAGGGGTGTTTAATTTGGTTTCCATGATGTAAAAAAAAATCCTGCTTAAATTTCTTTAAATTTTTAATTAAACCTTTATATATTTATGAATGTATGATTTCAAATATTATCTTTTTAACTTAATTTGTTGTTTGTCCCCTCATTGTCCTTAAATCAATCCTTTCACTGAAAAATATGAGGTCAAACTTTCTCCATGCATTTATGAACTTCCAGAAGATTTTGATCCGGTAATGTACTTCACTGAATATCTCCTTGTTTGCTTAGAATATTACAAAATATAATTTCTTTCATTCCTCTTTTTAGATCATTCTTGTTTTAAAAGATGGGAAAATACTTCGTATTAAATTTCTGCTAACAATGCAACAATTATTTTTTGAAAATGATAATTCATAATGTTGACTATATTCTGTTTTCATTCAGATCCACTTAAAAAAAATTGCAGTTTAAGGTGACAGTGGGTATTCAAAATCACGAAATTTTACAAAGAAATAAATAAAATTATTTTCGAGGATTCTAAAACTAGATGTTCAAATCTTTCAGAACCAAAAAGGTTGATCCAATACTGAAGCTTCTTTGTATAGGTATAACCTTTTATATTTGTAAAAACTATATATATTTATGCAGTTTGTTTTACTTAAAATGTTGTTTCCTCAAAATTAAAAATTCTGCACATTTCTAACCTTTGAAATGTTCCATGCGCATTCCTAATTATCAGATTCTTTTAAAATTTATACTTTATAGTCTCTGTATAAAAATAAATGTATTTTCGCATAAAAAGATGCTTTTCAGGAATATTTTAAGGTTGAAATTTATGTGAATATGAAAATATACAGCTACATTATCGGGAAAATGAAGCATAATTATGAAATATTTTTTCTACTTATATATTCAGTAAAATTTTACAATTCATGCCAATTTTCATATTATATTGTACAAAAATATTATGTCATAAATAAATATTGTCGTATTTTGTGCAAAAAAATGCGCATGGGACATTTTAAAATATGACAATTTTTCGTTGCTTTTTTAATTTAATAATTTAAAAACATTTTATTATTTTAAAACAGATTTTGAAAATAACTGTTTGAGCTTGACATTAACACGGCTGCCAATTTTCAAATGAATCCATTGAAAACAGAGGAATTTGGTTTTTAATGTTCATTGTCCTCTTAATAAGTTCTAAAATGTATTCCTAGTGTTTATTTTAGTGTTTAATGGTATTTTTTAACGAATATTTTTTTTTACTTTATTATGCCAAATTCTAAGAATTTTTTATCAATTGTTACAGACTCTCATTTTACTTAAGCGAAATAGCACCAAACAAAGTAATACAATATCTCGGAGAAAATTTTTGAGAAAAATATTAATGAAATAAAAACTACCAATTGTTTTTAAATTAAATCAGGTTTAATCAGTGAAAATATATCTTGATGCATTCTATAAAAAATAGAAACTTTATATGTTTATATACTGTAAAGTATCAAAAAGTAAGCCCCATCAAAATATAACCCCCCTCCCCTCATATATCTTCCAAGATGTATAAATCTGGAACAAACATGCAAACTATACTTTTTCCTTTAGATACAAATTTTCATAAAACACAAAAAAATTATAAAAAAGACAATAACTTGTATTTAATTAACTTGTATTTTTATTTGTGTATTTTTATTACAGTTATTCGAGAGAATTCCAAGCATATGTAAGATATTAAACCTAAAGCTAATTAATAAAATGTATTTAAAAATTGGAGAAATCACCTTTTGACCAAATTCAGGGGAGGAAACATGTTTTGATTTCTTGACAATAGGATAAAATGCTTTCTGAATGAAATTAGTCCTAACTAACAAATAATACAAAAGCATTTTTTATTTGAGGAAATACTGAGCGTCAGTTGATTACTGATAAAATTATATAACAGATAAGGGTACCTAGTAATATTTATTAAATATTTACTAAATAAATATTTGTTTGCCAAAAGGCGACTCCAAATTTTAAAATCAGTATCTTCATCTAGATAGTCACACACTTTCCCCTCTTCTTCATTACAGGCTAGTAAATCATGGATAATATAGCATAATAATTATAATTTGTAATATTCTAAGCAAACAAGGAGACATTCAGTGAAGTACAATACCGGATCAAAATCTTCTGGGAGTTCAGAAATGTATGGAGAAAGTTTGACCTCATATTTTTCAGTGAAAGGTTTGCTTCAAGGGCAATAAGGGGACAAACAACAAATTGAGTTAAAAAGTTAATATTTGAAATCATACATTCATAGATATATAAAGGTTTAGTTAAAAATTTAAAGAAATTTAAGCAGGATTTTTTTTTTTTTTTTTTTTTTTTTTTTTTTTGCATCATGGAAACCAAATTAAACACCCCTTTAAAGAAACTTGAGAAAATCCAACAGAAATACAGGATTATTCTAAATGATTGACCCATTTTTAAAAGTTGGATTTATTAAAGTCAACATTTTTTTCTGCTTCTTGACAACATATACTTTGTCAATATTTTTTTCCTTTTCAACTGATATGCCGTGGCTAAGAAGATATTTTAAAATTTTAAAACAACCCTTTGAACACGGGCAACAATAACTCCCTTTTTCAAAAGATTCACACCAGATTTTTCACTTAGATCTTAAAATATATAATACTAGAACCTTTCACCTTAACGCTTCCCTTATTTTTCTCTAAAATAATCCGTTTCAATTGTGAAATGTTTGGCAGGTTTCGAAAGTACACATTTAATGATTTAATATTCAAAATTTCCTAATCAGTCTCTAAACAAAACGATGACAAGGATCCCGTGACCATCCAGGACAACTGTGATTGGCAGACTGGAGAAATCACTGTTTGAATGAATGCAAGCTTTGGAGGAAACACTCCTTGATTAAAACGTCAAATTTTAAAATTGGTTTACATTAGAAAAAAAACATTTTGTTAAAAACTACCGTTTATTTCTATGCAATTTAATACAGAGATCAAAAAACTAACAATAACTCATTTTTTTCATTTTTTGTGAGAAAATATGGTTTAAATCTTTGCTACACAAATCCTGGGAAAGGGTATAGCCGGGTTACTTACTGATTATTTTAGAGAAAAATAAGGGAAGCGTTAAGGTGAAAGGTTTCTAGTATTATATATTTTAAGATCTAAGTGAAAAATCTGGTGTGAATCTTTTGAAAAAGGGAGTTATTGTTGCCCGTGTTCAAAGGGTTGTTTTATATATGTGTGTTATTGTTTTATATATATGCCCTTGCGTCAACCACATCGTGTCCTACATGAACCAATAGCACTTAAAAATAAATGCATTTCTCCCCACTTTCAAGCTTATATCTCATATCCATGGGAGCATTGGAACCCTTAATGCCCGTTTTGAAAAAGGGCACATTGTGCCACAACTACTTGTCGGATTTCAACGAAAAAAAATGGTGTTTAATATTATTATACAAATACTGGATGATATTTTCCGGATTTTTCCATCAAAAGTACGAATCCTATAAAATTTTTCTTCTTTTTAATTGAATATTTTAATTAAGAATCGATTAAAATATTTGAGTGACCACCTTAATTTTTATGAATAAAATACTACGAGATATAATCCATATTTATATGAGTTTCAACTTCCTACGTGTAGTGCAACATATAATAAAAAATAAAAACTTATTCCGGGGGGGGGGAGTTTCTCGCACCAATATGACATTTATTTATAAATCAAGAGCATTTGATATTAGGTTCAAATCATCGCGGGGCACATAGAATATTGCAGAATATATTAATCATTCACTTCATAGTTAATTGTTATCGTTAACTGCAACAAAAATATTTTTTATGTAAAAAAAGCAATTATATTGATTGTTTTCACTGTTTTTAGAAAACAATTAGCAATCTATATTCCTTGCTGTCAAAGAATATGTATGTTTAATGATAATTTCAATTTTCTAGACTGGATACACCATACAAAAAAAGTTTAAAACTTATTCCAAGGAGGAGAGGGGGGGTGTTAGAAGCTGTGTGTACTACTGCATGTGAATGTTCTATATTATGTACAATTTACAAATGAAGCTATGCTGGTGTCACTAATCATATGAAGAATGGAAATTACCAAAATTAACTGTAAAAGAAAATCATTACACACTATCAGCCAGCCTTTATTTGGCTAACAGATTAAAATTTTCTTTCTTAAATCATAATTCTAATTTCTTCAGAAGACAGTTGTTTTTTTATGTTCAGTTTTTGAATCTAAATTAATGATATGCGTTCTAAAAAAGGATTTCGTAATAAATGAAAAAAATACTTCAATTTAATCCAAAGCACTAAAACACATAGAATTAAAAATTTTACGAATTTTCAATTTAATTTCTAACATCCGATCTAAATGCTGTTATGTAATAAGCAAAACTTAACTAGTTGTAAATAATCTAATATCAGAGTGAAACTCTCCATTTTGTTAAATATGTTTCTGTTCTCTCTATTCTGCGCAACAACTTACGCAACCAATCAATCTAAGTATATATACATCAGATTCTGATGGGACAAAAAAACCTATGCAACCAAACAACCGTTCTAATCATATCTACATAGAAAGAGTTTCAGTCAGTTTGAAAGTTGCATTCTGGGTTACGATACAAAATAAGTATCGTGTTCCATTAGTTGACGATTGATTTTTTTTACTGTAGTTTTCGGCACAGTTTTCGATAATACGTTTTTGATTATCTTTTAAAAAGTTAATAAGTGACATAATTTAATTCCTGAGTAATATTTAATTAATATAACTCTAAATTATTCAGTTTACAGATATCCTGTGTACATGTGGCATACGATATATTTGAGTTTTCCCGCTTGCAGAAATGCCTAGTAGTCGCTGCGTTGGATGTTCGCAGTTTCTTGGAGAAAATGGGAAACGTAGAAAAATTATTTCATCAGAATGTGAAGAAAAAACATGGACTACCGAGCTTGAAAAACTCGTCGCCATTGATAATGTGTTATGTTTCAAATGCCGTTTGCTGGTTTATCATCCCAAAATTGAGGAAACAGACGATTAATCCAAACCAGATTCGTCTTCCACGAATACAGAAAGATTGTCCCATTCAGTGGTAGACAAAAACCAAACAAACCAATTGTTCTATTTTGTCATCATCTGACGAGTCTATAGAGCCTAATTATTCTTCCTTAAATGATAGTTCATATACACCACAGATGTTTAAACCTTCCGAGCAGCCTAAACGTAATAAATTGCCTTTGAAACGAGTGATTTCAACACATGGATACTGTTTCATTTGTGGATCGAGACAAAATCTTATAAAAGCTTCACCCCAGCTTCGAAAACAAGTGTTTATTAAAAGAAGATTGTTTGTACTAGATAGCAACAGATGTTGTAAAACGCATGTTATTAAAATATTTTGTACGAAGACGATTTGATAGGATTATGTGCACATTCTAACACCAGTAATATTGAACCTTCGGAAGTAAAGCAGTATCTAGATTGCATGACCGGCATCCCTCAATCATCACTACGTGTATGTGATTTCACTCTTTCATCAGAAAGTCTTAAGGGGTCAGGTACCTTTCGAACTAACAAAATACGTGAAAAAGTGACCTCTGTAAGAATTGCAGTCACTCTTTATCTAATTAACTTTTGACTATAAAATTGAGAACATATATTAGGAAGGTTTTATTTTATTAGTTAAAGTTGTTAAAAAAAGTATACACGAATGCAATGATTTTTTAATTATTTTTAAAGATAATACAATTTTTACGAAAGAATAAATCTTGCATGCCTTGCGCGCACGATTTTTCAAATTTGAATAGCTAAAACAAACCAATATTTTTTTTCTGAGTAGAGATATAATGTGTTTTCAAAATGACCTACGATAAAAGAAATAAAACTGATAGATCCAGAGAAAAAAAAAATTTTGAAGAAATTCGAAATATTGATATTTTTTTTACACAAAAGTAGTCGTGAATTCTAAACTTTTAATTTGAGGAACATAATAGTAGGTCATTTTGTGCTTATATATGTTTAATACATTCAGCGAAAATTGTGTGAAATTCTACGCAACCATTTTTCAGAAATCGTGCGCGCAATGATCAAAATCACTGTTTCGAGAAAATTGACGTTAAAGTTTAAATTAACCATTGGCTGTATAGGAAAAGAGCAAAGTGTTTTAAACATAACTCTTCTTCTAATGCGAATTTTTTGATGCGGTTTGTTTTTAAATGTCCCTAAAGAAACATATTTAATTATAAGCTACTTTCTAAAAAATCGATTTTTGGATTCTTCAAAGGGTACCTGACCCCTTAAAGCAATAACTGGGTTAACTTGGGAAAATATTGAGGTACTGAAGAAACTTATGGTGTCAATGAAGAACTCAATTTCAAGAAATGTCGTCATAGCTATTGTAGTCTTTTTGTTTAAATTACTCCCTGAAAATTCGAATGCTGTTATTGCTTCAGTTTTTTTATTTGAACGATAACAGTTATTTTTCAAAACATGTAATTCGGAGAAATATTCCTTTGAGAAAGATATCTTGCCTTCTCACTTCGGATTTTTTGCTCATATAGAGAACACCTTATTAAAAATGAAACATCAATAATAGCTAAAAAACTTCACAGTACTGAAAATAATCTTGCATTAATATTCGATAGAACCTATATTCGCCATGCGAAGAGTTCTTATAAAAATACCAAAGAAAATCGTATTCTGGGCAGAAGAAGTTACCTCTATGTAAGCCTTTCACTATTTGTACTACTACTGGGTACATTATAGAAATGTTAAGTCCATACAATCACAAATCTCAATGATGCACCAGATACTAAAATTCTTGTTGCAAGACAATAATGGGCTAACAAAGCTAAAGAAAAAAGGCAATTTTTGTTTCGTGTATCATGGATTCAGGGACTCGAAACAAGATTTAGCAGATAAAGGTTTCACTGTTTTAATGCCTGCGTTTAAAGATAATCGTAAACAGCTTACTAGAAATGAAGCGAACGACTCGCGTCAGATAACCAAAATTAGTTGGGTTATAGAGGCAATCCATGGCATAATAGGTCAAAAATTCCGATGGCTACATGACAGAAGGATAATAAACTACTTCCAAAAGTTCGTTTATTATTCCAAATAACCTGCGTTTTAGTCAACAGTTTTGAAAACGTCTGAATTCAGATGATAGCTTGATTACAGGAATTAATGTGCAAATGGAACGATAGCAAAGTGAAATAAATATACTAGCATCTAAAGTCACTGAATCAGGTTTTAATAGGCGTAAAAGGCCATTTGCAAATTTTAAATTGACGGATGTTCTTGATTTTCCGGAAATGACATAAAATGATTTAAAATTTCTTTTTACCAGCTCTTATCAGCTGTCTCAAGCTGCCTCTTGCTTAGCCGAAATGACGTATGAAGACAACACAATTCATCTGCAGTACCTAAAAGAAAACAATACTACTATAAAGCTCGAATTAAGATCAAAACACATGCGAAGCAAATCGTACCGATGTTACATTGACTACATACCAAACTTGATTGGATTTCTTTGGTATTAAACGCCATTACTGCGAATGTGCAAACGGCAATAGAACGATCGCCTGTTTTTCTCATGTTGCTGCTATACTGTATTATCTTTCGCATGCGCAGTATCTGTCAAAAATTGTCCGTCCTGCACAGATTTTAAACAAGCTTTTCGATGTTGAAAGCATAAATCCTGTTACTAATGAAGATTGATCGTTAAGTATTTTCAAAAACCAGTCCAAACAATCAATGATATTGCTTATATATATATATATATATATATATATATATATATATATATATATATATATATATATGCTGTTAACGATAATAATTATTTGTAACTTCTATGATTAAAATATTCTGTGCTCTCTTTGTTGATTTAAAACTAATAACAAATGCACTTGATTTTGTGTTTTCGTTTAAATTAAAGTATTTTTTCTATTTATTAAGAAATCTTTATTTCGAACCAATATCATTAATTTAGATTTAAAAATATAATTTTCAAATCAGCAGACTTCTCGAGAAATTAGAATCATGATCTATAAAAGAATTTTTAGATATTAACCAAATAAAGAGTGTGGTGGTTTCGTATTACAGTTTATTTTCAAGGTTTCTATACCTTCAAACGATTACGGCCAACAGTATAGCTTTATGCGTAAATTGTACATAATATTGCGCATTCACATGCAATAACACACGCAACTCGCAATATCCCCTCCTCTCCTTAGAATAAGTTTATAACTTTTTCTGTATGGTGTATCTAGTGTGGAAAATTGAAAATTTCATTAAACATACATCTTCCTTTATAGCGAGGAATATTAGATTGCTAATTGTTTTCTAAAAACAGTGAAAACAATCGATATTATTCCTTTTTTACATAATAAAATTTATGTTGCTAACGATACAATCAGCTATGAATTCAATGATTACTACATTCTGCAATACTTTATGCACCCTGCAAAAGCTTGAAACTAGTATCAAATGCACTTGATTTATAAAAGAATTTGAGACTAGTGCGAAACATTCTTCCACCCCGGAATATATTTAATTTTTTTTTATATGTGCACCTCGCGTAAGAATTTGAAACTGATACAAAATATGTGGATCATATGTCGTAGTATTTTAGGCAAAAAATTAAGGGGTCACTCAAATAGTTTAATCGATTCTTTATTAAAATGTTCAATTAAAAAGAAGAAAAAATTTATATAACTCGTACTTTTGTTGAAAAAAATATCCAGTATTCGTATAATATTATTATACATCCCTTTTTTTTCGTTGAAATCGGACTAGTAGTTTCGGCACAATGCGCCCTTTTTCAAAATGGGTATTGGGTCATAACCCCTCATGGACTTGAGGTATAAGCTTGAAACTGGGGAAAAATGCATTTCTTTTTAAGGGCTATCGATTCATGTAGGACTCGAAGTCGTTGATTCAAGGGTATATTCTACTAAGAAACCCGACTATACCTTTTCTAAGTTCCAAATATAGCCCCTCATCCTCCTGATTTTACTCATCCATTTCACAAAAGCTCCAACTCTAAACTTCCCTTAAAATTATTAGAATTTCCTGTCTGCTATTTTTGGTACTTAACGGTAATGTACTTTCAATAGTTTAGTATAAATTACATATCTTGAAAAAAACATTTATTCGTTATCAGATGTTTAATAGCATTTTGGCCCTTTATAGATACAAATATGAGGTCGCAGGAAATACAAGTAAAGTTTAATAGCCATATTTAAAAAAATAAAATTCATCTTTAATAATTGTAGAAAAAAAAGAAAAGACTTTTTGCAGACACATTATCCTTTATTTCTTCAAAGATAACAATGCTAAAATATTTCCTTTTTGTTGTTCACAGTTGAGTTACAACAGAATAATTTTTGACACACTGAAAAGTAAATGTGCTTTCGTTTGTAAGGTAAAAGAAAAAAGAAATATTAATTCTTCTTTGTAAAAATGAATTTTTTTTTTTTTTTTTTTTTTTTGCATTTTGTTGCCAAAGGCCGTTAAACTATATGAACACTTTTAAATTTTCTGTCAACTATAAATTCAGGGGATGAAGTGTGACTAAAACTGTTAAGGTTTTTTCTAACATAATTTTTCTCCACGCACGTCAGGATGTTATTTTTTGCGCTGAAAAAAATGTCACATTTTTATTTTGTAACATACTGAGGGAAAAAAAGTTAAATCTTATTTCGCACTGTAAAAAATATTTTATTAATTAGAAAAGAAATAGGCAGGAGGATCAAGTTTTAAAATTTGTTAAACTTTTTTTTTTTTTTTTCATGTAAACAGCGATTAGAGCAATATCTTAACCATTAGTTGGAGAAGCTTACATACACTGAAATTTTGGAAAGGCGGCGTTTGGAGTACGCAAATTTATTTTTCTACCATTTGGTTCAAGTTTTTAGATACATTTCCTAATTTATATTATAAGTCTGATCAGGAATCATAATTTTTTTATGCAATGGTATTGAATAATTGTGTCAATACGTGATTTAAAGAAGTAGTATTGCCTTAGTGAGGGAGATCAATAGAATGATACTACTACTCTGTTTTTAAAGTAAGAAGCATAATTGTATTAAAAATTAGCATAAGAATTAAATAACAACGAATATTTTGCATATTCAGGATCTTAAACTTTTGTAATATTAAGCTCTTTGAATAATTTTACTTTCACATTTATCTTCTTTATGTATTTATTTTTATTTTATTTGAAAGTATATTTATTTATAATAACTAGAGAGAGACACAACAGATTTCGAAATTTTTATTAGCTAATAATAGATCGAATTTTTATATTCTTAAAACGATGAGAAATGTTTATTTCTTGTTTTAAAATCAAAAATGCTAAATTAATATTTAAATATGTTAACATTACAATTAATGAACGATAGGAAAATTTTAAACTAAAAATATATTTTAATTATGAATATATTTATAAAGCAAAAGAGAATAAAAACAAAAGTAGCGCATTCCGGTTTTGAGCCCGAGACCTGAGCAAATATCGTAACAACTGAGGTACGAACAACGTAGTAATCGTGTTACAAAGTGGTAATTTATGTTGAATTATAAAATTAGACGCCCCCCCCCCTGTTTCTAAAGAACGAAGGAGCATTATATAAAAGCCGCTGAACCTGAGACTAAAAAGTGTTTACCCTACAACTGTTAAGAGGTGTGTAACTAAAACGCGATAATCCCCTTCGTAAAAAGGACTTTTAATCAAGAAAACTTTTAGACTTTTATTCCTCATGTATTCAAGATTGAACCTTTATACAAAAGACAGTTACATCTACGCTGCAGCATCTGTTTGTGGTTACAAAACTATTTTCTCCTGCATATGGAATTGCCGCGCCCAGCAACTGAACTTTAGTCCTTATTCACTGACTCTATTCATTGTTTCTTTTATTTTATTCTTTTAAGTTTCAATTCTCTGTTTTGCTTTTGACGGTAGAGAAGACTAATCTGATCTCTCTCCGTTTTAATATTTAATCCAGAATTACGAATTAAATATTTCATTTTAACCTTTAATGGAAGCAATTTATTAAGACTGTGTTTTACGATTTATACTAACCATACTCTATATTTCAGTAGAAACAAGAGAAATAACAAAAGGGAATTTATTTCCAAATGTAAGACGTAACAAAATTTTAGCAATCGGATCATTACGGTGGATACTGTCATGCATCTGATGTTACCCGGATTTATGCGCTGCCGAGCAAGGTAAGAAATCAATTTATTATTCTTACCGAGCAGTTATTTATGAAGAATCAATTTATATATAGACATATTCTCATATTATTTATAAAAGATCATGAGTCTGAGTTGGTCGCTAATGCTTTCATTGTTTCTAGAAAGTAAAAGTATAAAACAAATGCGTAAGATAGAAAAGAACAATTATTAAGACTTATATATTTTTCATATTATTATAATTATTATATTAACTATTAACTGTTTATTATATCCGTTTTGATTCAATTATATTTACATAAACAAAATGAGCCTTTTAAAGGAGGCAATAGTCGAAAAATTGAACAATAATAACTACTCTACGTGGAAATTCCGTGTAGAGAATTATCTTCAAAAAGAAGATTTGTTTGATGTAATAATAAATGAGCCTCCCAATCCAAGAGATGATGTATTTATAAATAAAAATCGAAAAGCCAAGGCAATAATCAATCTTCTAATAGACGACGACCAGATAGTCCACACGAAAAATTTGGACACTGCCAGAGAGATTTGGCTAGCGCATGAAAGAACTAATCTGTGTAGTAAATTATATCTTCTGCGTAAGTTATATTCAACTAGACTTGCAGAAACGGGCAGCATGACTGAACATTTAAATAAAATTTATCAGTTGCGTGACAAGCTCTTAGCTATCGGGGAGGCGATCGATGACCAACATCTCGCCGCCCTGCTACTCTGCTCTCTCCCTCCTAGCTATGATACCTTAATCTGTGCTATGGAGGTGAGAAATGACGATTCATTTAACACCGAATTTCATGAGAGGAAAACTTATAGACGAATTTAATAAGCGCCAATATAACAGTGAAAACTCAACTCAACACTCCGCGTTTAAAATACAGAAAAACAATCAACCAAAACAGAATAAATTCTGCAAATATTGCAAGAAAAATTCGCATGAAATCGATCGGTGTTAGAAATTAAAGAATAAAAACAATTATCCCAGGCAAAATAACTTTGTAAACAAAAATTTTAGTTCACCTAATAGGTCGGCTGTATGCTCCCAAGACAACGTAAGCGCGAATACTTCTAAAACTAAAAATTTCAATAAGGATAGACACGCGGATAAAAACTTAACCTTTTTTGTTGGTACTAGCTCCAAAGATTTATGGGTTGCCGATTCAGGGTCATCAACACACATTTGTAATGATAAAAGTAAATTTCATGATTTTAATTATGCTACCTCAAATGTCACTGTTGCGAACGGTCAAGAATTACATTCTGACGGTTATGGTTGGTTGGTTGGTTGTATAGGGTTTAATGGCGCAAAATCCCTTCAGGGACATGCTGCGCCAAACAAAGACAAAGTATATAAAAAACATGGAATTAAACGAATATTTAAAAACAAAAAGCTATCTGGATGAGGTAAATATAGTCATAAAAGTGTGATAAAATAAGAATAAAATTAAAGATAGTGAAATGCAAAATTGTTAATTTCAAGAAGGCATTTGGATGGGGTTTCCATCCAGAATGCCAAAAAAGAATGTCAAAGATAAAAAAATAGTGAAATCCTAAATCATAAAATAAAAGCCCGCATGTTTTAAAAAAGCAAAGAGTGCCCCATGAGGTGTTTCCCCAATGAGGTTCGTCAAGACTGGTGATAATGAATTAAAATAGAAACGATACAAGTGTCGGAGGCCCGGACAGTCCATCAGAATATGACGAATGGTTAGATAATCAAAATGGCAGTGTGGACACATGGGTGCATCCTCCCGTAGTAAAAGATGTTTATGAGTCATTCTAGAGTGTCCAATTCTCAGACGAGTCAGAAGAACGTCAGTTTTTCTTGGATAGTTCGGAGGCCAGGTCATGATAGTTGGTTTGATACAATGCAACTTATTATTGTTCTCGAAATTCCAGCTCTCTTGCCATTTATTATGAATAAAATGTTTTATAATTAGTTTAACGTCTGAGAATGGGATTTTATGATGCAATGGATTACAAGCAAGTTTTGCCGCTTGATCAGCTTTTTCATTACCAGGAATGCCCATATGTCCATGAACCCAGCAAAATAAAATTTTGTAGCCACATCTAGTCAATTTAGTATAAAGGTCCAGGATGTCTGAGACATAAGAATGCTTTTTAAAAGATTTTAATGCGTCAATAGAGCTATTTGAGTCAGTATAAATTATGAAGGAGGTATTTTGATGATTAGAAATGTGCACCATGGCTCTCTCAATTGCAATCAATTCGGCTGTAAATATAGATGTAGAAGGGTGAAGTCGATAACTAAGGGTCATACTATCACAGTATATACCACAACCTACAATATTACGATTTTTTGATCCATCCGTATAAATGTCCAAGTGATCGCTAAAAATTGCACGATGTGCAGCAAATAATTGTTTAAAGGCTGTAGGGGCTAAGTTCTTTCTGTCATAACCTTTGAAAGGATGGAGGGTTGTGATAACAGGTGGATTCCAGGGAGGATACATATGCAATGGATATGTGCTCACCCCAATATTATTCAAAGGGCTATTGCTGATTATGGTTCTCATTCTGACTCCAAAAGAAGGGACGCAAGATGGACGATTTTGATAAAGAATATCATTGTCAGAGTTTAAAATGTATGTATGAAGTGGATGACTAGGATGTGAAAGGAGACGGTAAAACAACCCCAAAGAAAGTTTTTCACGGGTATAATGTAATGAAGGTTCATTACAGTCAACCTATAAGCTTAAAACAGGTGATGTACGAAATGCACCAGAGCAAACACGAAGTGCGCTATGGTGTACTGTGTCAAGTTTTTCAAGAACAGATTTTCTAGCTGAGCCATAGACCTGGCAGGCATAGTCGATCTTTGACCGGATCACAGACCTGTATATTTTAATAAGAGAAGTACGGTCTGCTCCCCAAGAAGTGTTAGAAAGTACTTTAAGTATATTCAGTGATTTTTCACATTTCGTCCGTAAGTTTAAAATATGAGGTAAAAAAGTAAGTTTCTTGTCAAAAATTAAACCCAAATAGCGAACACTGTCCGCAACAGGTATTTGGGTTGAACCAATAAAAATTTCAGGATCTGGATGTAGATCCCTACGTCTACAAAAATGCACACAAGAAGTTTTGTCATGAGATATAATAAAACCATTTTTATTAGTCCAATTAATAATATGAGTGATTGCAATTTGCAACTGTCTTTCAATAAAACGGATATCCTGTCCCATACACATGATACGGAAGTCATCTACATATAAATCTCCTTTCACTGAGGGAGGAAGCTGCTTAAGGATGTCATTTATTTTAATAGCAAAGAGGGTGACACTCAGGACACTTCCCTGGGGTACACCCTCCTCTTGTTCATAAAAGCTAGACAAAGTGCCCCCAATTCGGACTTGAAAAAGTCGAATGGCAAGAAAATTTTTGATAAAAATTGGCAGGTTCCCGCGGAAGTGCATGTTAAAAAGATCTCTGAGAATTCCGTATCGCCATGTTCTGTCATAGGCTTTCGCCATGTCAAAGAAAACTGACACCAAATGTTTGCGTTTGAGAAAGGCTGTTCGAATATAATGTTCAAGATGGAGTAAGTTATCGATAGTTGACCTACCACGTCGGAAACCACTTTGAAAAGCAGTTAGCATATAGTTAGTCTCTAAAACATACACGAGGCGGCAATTGACCATTTTTTCAAGTAATTTACAAAGGTTGCTAGAGAGTGCGATAGGCCTATAATTACTTGGATTGGAAGCATCTTTTCCAGGTTTAGGAAAAGGAATCACAATAGCTCTACACCACGCTCGAGGAAAAATCTGTTCCATCCAAATTCTATTATAAAAGGAAAGCAGAGCGTCAAGAGAGGGTGCAGACAAATGCTTGATCATGATATAGGTGATGCCATCGTGACCTGGGGCAGATAAGCGACTATCTTGCAAACATTTTAAAAGTTCTGACATAGTAAATGGTACATTATATGAAAAAGAGTTATGAGAATTAAAATCAATCCTGGTCTTTTCAGTTCGTCTTTTGTATGATAAAAAAGGTTCTGGATATGCGTCTGATTTTGAAATAGAAGCTAGGGTAGACCCTATAGTCTCGGCTATGTTCTTAGGAGAGGTGATAGTTTGACCGTTATGTTTTAAAATAGAAATGTGATTTTCAGAGTAAATGCCCATACATTTTTTCACTTTAGCCCACAGTTCTTTACTGGAGGTATTTGAGTTTATGCTTGATACATAGTTAACCCAGGATTCACGTTGGCTTTTACGTCGCACTCTTCTAGCTTCAGCTTTTGCTTTTTATATAATATGTAGTTATTGTTATTTGGGTACCTCCGAAAAAGACCCCAAGCTTTTTGTTGTTTCTTTTTTGCCGCCTGGCAGTCACTATTCCACCATGATTTTCTGTGTTTATGAAAGGAAGAAGTTTTTGGAATGCTAGCATCAGCAGCACTGATAATACATTGAGTTATATTATCAAGAGCTTTGTCAATATCATCAGCTATCATGTTATCAGTAATATTTGCAAGAGCAGTAAAAGTTTGCCAATTAGCTCTGTCATATACATACCTTTTTGGAGAGTTATTAGAACCACCATCAGGACCAGTCAATGCAGTAAAAATAGGAAAGTGGTCACTGCCATGCAAGTCGTCTGAAACCCAGAAGTTCCATAACGGATAAAGTGATGGGGAGCAAATGGAAAGGTCTATGGCATGGAAAGTACGGCTCGGTTCATGAAAATAAGTATAATCACCATTATTAAGTAGGCATAAGCCATTGTCAGAAATTAATTTCTCTATTATATCTCCACGTCGGTTATTATCAGAGTTACCCCACAGTTGGCTATGGGCATTAAAATCTCCTACCATAATTAAAGGCATGGGGAGTTGGAGAAGAAGAGAATCCAGATCTGCTGGTTGAATATTTTGATTTGGAGGTAAATAAATGGTGCATATTGTTATGAGTTGTTTAATATGTACACGGACTGCGACAGTTTGAAGGTTAGTATTTAAAGAAATAGGAGAATGGGGTAAATTATTGGAAATAAAAAGAGCCACACCACCAATGGCCTTTCCATTAGCTGTCATATCTTTCCGGTAGGTTGTATAGCTGCGTAATTTTGCTTTGTCAGTGGGCTTTAGATGAGTTTCCTGTAGGGCTAAGATTAATGGTTGATGGTCCGAGAGAATATAACGGATTTCGTCGTGCTTATTGTGATATCCACGGCAGTTCCACGATATAATATTAGTCATAAAAAGGAAAGTTAGATAAATGTATCTATGTCATTTTGTTTGGAGGTAGTAGACATACTATCTCCATCGTCCAATTCAGCATCCGGTTCAGGATGAATTTCCATAGTGTATTCATCCTCCACAATTATTTGATTTATTTTATTATCTTTGCCTAGATTTGTTTCATTTTTTTGTATTTTATTCCTTTTTGAAGGAGTTTCAGATACTGTAGTGGATTTAATAGTTTGAAGATTATGTTTTGCAGAATCTGATCTATGACTTTGTTTTAAAGATGAATTTTTGATAGCAATTTTTGTGTTCTTTTTATCTAGTGGAATTTGGGGAAGTTTAGAGTGTACTGATTTTGGAGAGACAGTTTGGTCAGGCACATATTCTTCGAATATAATATTTTCATCAGCATCCAAGTCACTGCAGTATAACTCGGCATCCATAACCTCATCCGCGTAACGCTTCAGTTGTTTTGGATCTTTAATGTTTTTGATTACTGAACTGATACCAGATTTTTGATTCCCCTTCCCCACAGTCTTCCACTGTAGAGAAACTGGAGTTGAGGTTTTCTGTTTAGTCGTTTGTAGAGCGGGTTTTTTTGGTTCTGTTTTCTGGGGATATCAGGTTTCTGTGGTATTATGGTATTCGTGGCAGCTTTTGTTTTATTTTGGGGTTGAGTAGACTTATTGGATAGAGCTGTAATTTTCTGTTGTTTATTCTCCAAGTCAGTTATTTTTACTGGTTCAAAGGATGTGGTGTTAGTAGATTGCGTTACGGTTGATTCATCTTGCGGATATGTTACATCAGTTTGTGTAGCCGTGTGTCTTACGGCTGTTGATTGTTTCTTGAGTAAGCTGGAGTAGGTAATTCCAACAGATGGGATTCTATTTTCAACAAGTTTGCGGGCTTCTGGATAAGATAAATTTTGAGTAATTTTTATGGTAACTATTTCTTTTTCACGGTTCCAGTTAGGGCACTTGCGGGAATATGCTGTATGATTTCCTTTGCAGTTAGCGCAGCGTTCGGATTATTCACATAAATTATTGTCATGGCCCACTTCTGCACAACGTGCACAGGTAAGGGATCCACGACAATTTGTTTTAGTATGACCAAAACGCTGGCATTTAAAACAGCGGGTAGAGTTTGGTATATAGGGTCTGACTTTACAGTTTAGATATCCTGCTTTAATTCTAGGTGGTAAAGTAGTGCTATTGAAGGTCAGAATAATATGTTTAGTGGGAATTACCTGCTCATTTTTACGGATAGTGATACGGCGTACATCTATGATATTTTGGTCTTTTAAATTTTCTAAAATTTCATCTAAGGTGGAGTATAAAAGATCTGGTTCAGATATTACTCCGCGGCTTGTATTTAAGGTTTTATGTGCTTGTACAGAAACAGAAAATGTGCCTATTGTAATGCAGTTTGAGAGAAATTGTGATTGTTTGGTTGTAGAAACCTCAACCAGCAAATCACCAGATTGTAGTTTTTTGAAAGTGTGACCATCTCCTAAAACAGACTGAAAAGTTTTTGCTATGAGAAATGGTGAACTTTTTTTAAACGAGCAATCAGAGTGGCTATCAGTACGTTTCACAATGAAAAAGCGAGTATTCTTCGAAGACAGTACAGTTTGTTGCTCTCCGCTAGGGAGAGAAGTAGAAGGAAAAGAAGTGTTTCCATCCATATTTAAAAGAATAAAATTCAGACCCCGGCCGCACCACCCTCTCCCGAGCCCTACAAGGGGATGCACATTCGTGCACCAGTGCTAACCAGGGCCCATACGGTCACAAGACAAACCTATGTCAGTCTCCACCCTTAACGAGATGACTAGTAGTTGCTCGATCACTTGATCCCTAAAGCCAGTGACAAAAGTCAGCTGACCAGCCGATTGATGCATACGGGACCAAATGCACCTCCCGTCTACCTGAAGCAGAGGCCAAAGCAGTGTGTTGGTTTCCCTCAACTGCCAGGATCCCCCTTTCCAGGGACACGGGTCGCCACGCACGGCCAACACGTGGGTGGTTTACAATTCCCCATGAGTCGATATACAGGATGTATCGGCTCATGCAGAATTGCCCTCACCTCCGAAAAGGAAACCACAATGAGAGTGAAACAAAGAGGAAAGGAAGACCAGAGGAGTAAGGGGAAAAGGAAAGGAGAAAGATCACTCCGGTGCCCCGGGGTTGTGAAGCCCTTGAATACCTAAAGAAGGTATCCCCGTGGGGGATCTGACGGTTATGGATCTGTAAAATTAAATACTGTAATGTCAGACAATACGAGTAAAACCATCACATTAAAAAATGTCTTGTACGTGCCAGAAATAGAGACCAATTTAATTTCCATAAAACAAGCAACTGAGAATGGTTGCGTAGCTACATTTAAAAGTAAATCGTGCAAAATTACTTATGATGGTGTAACATATCTTGAGGGTTATGTAAATAACAACTTATATGAAAGTAAGGTAAAACCTGATCCGATACAAAATGTAAATATGACACATCACTGTGAAAAGAAAAACTGTCTGCATAAATGGCATGTAAGATTAGGTCATAGAAATGTTAATCACATAAAAGAATTAGTTGACAAAGATATGGCATCAGGGATTCAAATTGATGATTGTAAACATAGTAATGATTATGAAGTTTGCATAGCATCAAAACTCACAAATAGCCCTTATCCCAAAACCGCTAGTTTTAGAGCTACGAAAACAATCGAGCTGATCCATAGTGATCTTTGCGGCCCAATGCAAACAGCTACAGTCGGGGGAAAACATTACTTTCTAACTTTTATTGATGATTTTAGTCGCTTTACTGTGGTATATCTATTAAGTTGTAAAGATGAGGTATTTTCAAAATTTAAAGAATATATAGCAATGACTGCCAACAAATTTGGCAGAAAGGTGCAGGCAATACGCTCTGATAACGGAGGAGAGTACTCGGGGAAAGAGTTTGAAAACTATCTAAAAAATGAGGAAATTGATCATCAATTCACCGTGCCGTACTTCTCACCTCAAAATGGAGTGGCGGAACGGAAAAACCGCACTTTAGTGGAGATGGGACGCTGTCTTCTTAAGGAAAGCGGTTTGCCTAATTCGTTTTGGGGGGACGCCATCTGTACTGCGACGTACATTCAAAAGAGGCTCCCAACTTCGTCTTGCGATCGAACTCCATATGAAATGTGGACTGGCCGTAAGCCAGATTTGTCTAACATTAAAACTTTTGGTTGCCGTGCATATGCATATATTCATAAATCTCACAGGGGAAAGTTAGATGATACCGCACAAGAGGGCATATTCGTCGGATATGACAATAGAAGTAAGGAATATAGGATTTGCACGGACGGAAAGAAAATTTTTATAAGTCGTGCAGTAAAATTTTTAGAAGATGAAAATAATGATGTAATTAAAGATAACACGTCAAATGAAAACAATGACACACTAATTGATAAAACCTTGGAACCGACAATGCAATTAATTGAAAATGAAAGGGGTTGTACCGAAAATGATATTCATGATCAGGATGCGAATCCCAATGCACCAGATTCCCCACAAAACCTACCACGTAGGTCCAACAGATCAAACAGGGGGGTTCCCCCTGACAGATTTGCATTTTTAACATATGATATTCAAAATAAAGATCCACAGTGCTGGGATGACATAATGAAAATACAAAATCCAGCAGAAAGGCAAAAATGGATAAATGCTACATTAGATGAGATAAATTCACTCAAAGAAAACTGTACGTGGGAATTAGTAGAAGTTCCACCTGGGACAAAAGTCATTGGTAGCAAATGGGCTTTTAAGTCAAAATATAACAGTCAGGGTCAAATAGAGAAATACAAGGCGAGGTTAGTGGCTAAGGGATTCTCACAGAAGTTTGGGGTTGATTATGATGAGACTTTCGCTCCCGTTGCGTCTCATTCAACCATAAGAAGCTTCTTAGCAATGGCCTTATACAAAAATTTAAAACTTAGACACCTCGATATAAAAACTGCCTTCTTACATGGGGAATTAAAGGAGGAAGTTTACATGCGTCAGCCTGAAGGGTATGAAGTCCCCGGGTCCGAACACAAAGTTTGCAAACTCAAAAAAGCAATTTATGGGTTAAAGCAGGCAGCGAGAGCTTGGAACATAAAGATACATGACTCGCTATTAAAATTAGGGTTCAACCAAAGCTCAATTGACAAATGCCTGTATAAGAGAACCATAGATAACGAAACAATTTATTTAATTGTCTATGTTGATGATCTCCTCATTGCCGGGGAAGATCAAAACATTTGTAAACTAATATCGCAATTGAGAAAAGAATAACCCTGTCACAGACTTAGGCGATGCTAAGTATTATTTAGGCATAAACATTAATCGTCCTGACCAAAACACAATGACCTTAGATCAGATAAACAAAATTCATGAGTTAATAATTAAATTTGGTTTGGAAAATTCTAAACCAACCGATACACCTATGGAACCGGGTTATGTTAAATTAAACGATGATGAAAATCTCCTACCGGATAATATTAACTATAGACAGGCGGTTGGCGCACTACTTTAGATATCGACCGTTTCAAGGCCTGATATTTGCGCGGCCGTAAATATTCTATGTCGTAGAAACGAAAATCCCAGAGTAAAGGACTGGGAAGCAGTAAAGAGAACAATCAGATATTTAAAAAACTACTATCGATCTAAAGTTAATATATACAAATTTCGAAGAACCTGTCTTGAGAGCATATGCCGATTCAGATTGGGCCAACGATCCGTATGATCGTAAGTCCGTGTCTGGGAATTTATTTACATTGGGAACTAACCCAATCCTTTGGCAATCTAATAGGCAGACGTGCCTGGCAATGTCCTCTGCAGAGGCAGAGTATATTTCTGCTGCCAGTGCAGCACAGGAGATTAGATGGTTAATAAGATTATTGGAAGAATTAGACCTTCAGCAAAAGTTGCGGATCACATTATTCGACGACAATCAGTCGGCCATCAAGCTTGCTTCCTCGGATAGATTCCATGGCAAAAGCAAACACATAGCTTTGCGATGGCACTTGTTACGACACCTGGTCGAGGAGAAAACGATAGACTGCAATACATCCAATCTGAAGTGATGACCGCCGATCTTCTTACGAAACCACTCCCCAAGCCCAAATTTGTAATTCATCGAAAAACCATTTTAAACGCAAATGAACACTTCGGGGCTTAAGGGGGGTGTTAAGAGGTGTGTAACTAAAACGCGATAATCCCCTTCGTAAAAAGAACTTTTAATCAAGAAAACTTTTAGATTTTTATTCCTCATGTATTCAAGATCGAACCTTTATACAAAAGACAGTTACATCAACGCTGCAGCATCTGTTTGTGGTTACAAAACTATTTTCTCCTGCATATGGAATTGCCGCGCCCAGCAACTGAACTTTAGTCCTTATTCACTGACTCTATTCATTGTTTCTTTTATTTTATTCTTTTAAGTTTCAATTCTCTGTTTTGCTTTTGACGGTAGAGAAGACTAATCTGATCTCTCTCCGTTTTAATATTTAATCCAGAATTAAGAATTAAATATTTCATTTTAACCTTTAACGGAAGCAATTTATTAAGACTGTGTTTTACGACTTATACAACCACACTCTATATTTCAGTAGAAACAAGAGAAATAACAAAAGGGAATTTATTTCCAAATGTGCGACGTAACAAAATTTTAGCAATCGGATCATTACGGTGGATACTGTCATGCAACTGATGTTACCCAGATTTATGCGCTGCCGAGCAAGGTAAGAAATCAATTTATTATTCTTACCGAGCAGTTATTTATGAAGAATCAATTTATATATAGACATATTCTCATATTATTTATAAAAACAACATACATAAAAATAATAAAAATCTGTGATTACTATGATTGATCCTCTCCTTGTGTGTTAAAAATTTTCGATTGTACAACAGTATGCATGTCCGCGTATTCAAGCATTGCACTTACAGCTCAATGAGCCTTCTTACAACGTTTAGTCTCTGAGCAAAATTTTAGCTACCATAATTTTCATTTCTTCTATCTTTACAAAAAGAAAGAGCTGAATTCGGAATATTTTTCGGCTACCAGTTTCTTCTATGGAATTATACGCTTTAAAAGTCCTCAAAATGATTTATTTATATTTTTAGATAATGTTGTCTGCGAGTGAGTTTTATTTTGAAGGCGCTCTATTTGAAGAGCTAATTCACGAGGGTTAATAATTTTATATTGAGCTATACAAAGTACTATTAAATACTTTATATTAAGTTATACCTTTGATATAACTTTGTATTGATTACTTTTTCATGTAAATTGCTCAACAAGTTATGCTTTCATACTGTTAATACTGCATTTTTCACGATTTCTTCAATAGCTCAATGTAAAAAAACAATGCGCTGATTGTCATCTAACTTCTGATTCATTTGGACATTGATTAAATTGTTGCTTATTAGGTTTTGATGTAAATTGCCAAGAGCTGGCGCTTCTGTACTGTATTTTTCTTGATATACATGATTTTTGTCATAGCCATGCGTCAAAAACTAATGTACGGAAATTCATCAAACTTCATCTATACTAATAAAATCCGTGCACCTCTGTCTGCTTGAAGCCGATTACAGTTCGAAACGCGGGCGAGTTGGAAGTCGCGAGAGGTGTCTATCGATTGGAAAAATTCCGGGGAAGTCATTTCGGGCATTTTCGAGACCGTGGGACCAAAATTAAAAAAGTTATGAATTAAAAACCCCTTGGGAATCGGACCGGAAAATATCTCAATTCACAAACGGCGCTCCAAAAAAGAACACTGCGCCACCTTGCGGTGAAGAACCTGAACTTTTCCCCTTTGGCTAAAAGAAGAAACAGCCGAAAACCGCTTTTTCTACCGGCGCTAATTGCGGGTTTTTTTTTTGCGCGTTTTTTCTTAAACCATCATGCAGACAGTTTTTAAAGTAGAAAAAAACTGATTACATATTCAGAATTTGCGTAAAAATCTGCTTCTGATGAACTAAAAAATACGAAAAAATGTCTTATGAACGCGTAGTGCCCACCGTGCAAAACCAAATATTTTTAACGGGACTATGGGCGCGAAGCGACCATAGCTCCGACCCACAAACTTTTTTTTCAAGTGCACGTGGCCCACAGTGCGAAATCCCATATTTTTAACAGGACCATGGCTCTTTAATTTACTTTTTTTTGTGCTTGAGAATTCTAACACCAAGACTTGCTTATTTAATGAATTTTTTTGCTTATTATAAACTGCTTAATACCGTGGTTCGTTTGGAAAAAGTGGCCCAGCTAGCGGGCGTAGCTCTCTAGTCTATACTAATAAAATCCGTGCGCCTCTGTCTGTCTGTCTGCTTGAAGCCGATTACAGTTCGCAACGCGGGCGAGTTGGAAGTTGCGAGAGGTGTCTTTCGATTGGAAAAATTCCGGGGAAGTCATTTCGGGCATTTTCGAGACCGTGGGACCAAAATTAAAAAAGTTATGAATTAAAAACCCCTTGGGAATCGGAACGAAAAATATCTCAATTCCCAAACGGATCTCCGAAGCAGAACACTGCGCCACCTTGCGGTGAAGGACATGAATTTTTCCCCTTTGGCTAAAAGAAGAAACAGCCGAAAACCGCTTTTTCTACCGGCGCTAATTGCGTTTTTTTCCGCATCAATTTCTTTGACTTGGCGTAGAATATTTACCGTAGTTTTCGCTAAAATATTGAACTTAGAAATAAAACAGGAATATCGAAACTTTTTTTTTGCGCGTTTTTTCTTAAACCATCATGCAGACAGTTTTTAAAGTAGAAAAAAACTGATTACATATTCAGAATCTGCGTAAACATCTGCTTCTGATGAACTAAAAAATACGAAAAAATGTTTTATGGGCGCGTAGTGCCCACCGTGCAAAACCAAATATTTTTAACGGGAATATGGGCGCAAACCGACCATAGCTCTGATCCACAATCTTTTTTTTTTTCCAGTGCACGTGGCCCACAGTGAGAAATCACATATTTTTAACGGGACCATGGCTCTTTAATTTACTTTTTTTGTGCTTGAGGATTCGAGCACCAAGACTTGCTTATTAAATGAATTTTTTTGCTTATTATATACTGCTTAATAACGAGTTTCGTTTGGAAAAAGTGGCCCAGCTAGCGGGCGCAGCTCGCTAGTTTAAATTTTTAATGTTTGAATGTAAGTTATTGAAATATTATTACAAAAATATACATAGATATATGTAGACAATTTTAATGGGCGCATAACAACCATAGCTCTTTAATTTACTTTTTTGTGCTTGAGGATTCGAACTCCAAGACTTGCTTATTAAATGAATTTTTTTTGCTTATTATATACTGCTTAATATCGAGGTTCGTTTGGAAAAAGTGGCCCAGCTAGCGGGCGTAGCTCGCTAGCTGGGCCACTAAAATCCGTGGGCCACTAAAATCCGTGCGCCTCTGTCTGTCTGTCTGCTTGAAGCCGATTACAGTTCGCAACGCGGGCGAGTTGGAAGTCGCGAAAGGTGTCTTTCGATTGGAAAAATTCCGGGGAAGTTATTTCGGGCATTTTCGAGACCGTGGGACCAAAATTAAAAAAGTTATGAATTAAAAACCCTTTGGGAATCGGAACGAAAAATATCTCAATTCCCAAACGGAACTCCGAAGCAGAACACTGCGCCACCTTGCGGTGAAGGACATGAATTTTTCCCCTTTGGCTAAAAGAAGAAACAGCCGAAAACCTCTTTTTCTACCGGCGCTAATTGCGTTTTTTTCCGCATCAATTTCTTTGACTTGGTGTAGAATATTTACCGTAGTTTTCGCTAAAATATTGAACTTAGAAATAAAACACGACTATCGAAACTTTTTTTTTTGCGCGTTTATTCTTAAACCATGATGCAGACAGTTTTTAAAGTAGAAAAAACTGATTACATATTCAGAATCTGCGTAAAAGTCTGCTCCTGATGAACCAAAAAATACGAGAAAATGTCTTATGTGCAAGCAGCGCCAACCGATCAAGACCAAGTATTTTTAACGGGATGATGGCGACCATGGCGCGTAGCGCCGGTGGGCGGTAGGCCGGTAGGCGCATAGCGCCCACTGTGCGAAATCACATATTTTTTACGGGATAATGGGCGCATAACAACCATATCTCTTTAATTTACTTTTTTTGTGCTTGAGGATTCGAACACCAATACTTGCTTGTTAAATGAATTTTTTTGCTTATTATATACTGCTTAATATCGAGGTTCGTTCGGAAAAAGTGGCCCAAGTAGCGGGCGTAGCTCGCTAGTCTATACTAATAAAATCCGTGCACCTCTGTCTGTCTAGAACTTTTCCCCTTTGGCTAAAAGAAGAAGCAGACGAAAACCTCTTTTTCTGCCGTCATTTTGTCAAAGAATGTATAAGAGAAAAAGAACTAATTGGTAAAAAATGTTAAACACGGTTTATTTTCATACTTTTTCTTTTTGGTAGCATACACGAATATTGTGTAACCTAAGATTTACGCGATTAATACTAATTTCTGTTAATACAAACGGAAAACGAGCTGCCAAAATTATTTTTTAGTTATGTTGTTTGTGATATAAATGAAATTAGTTATTTTTTTTAATAGCAGTCTTTTGCAGTTTTTAATACCGAAACTTTTTTTGCGCGTTTTTTCTTAAACTATCATGCAGACAGTTTTTAAAGTAGAAAAAAACCGATTACATATTCAGAATCTGCTTAAAAGTCTGCTTCTGATGAACCAAAAAATACGAAAAAATGTCTTATGGGCACGCAGCGCCAACCGTGCAAAACCAAATATTTTTAACTGGACGATGGCGACCATGCCGCGTAGCGCCGTGGGCGGTAGGCCGTTGGGCCGGCTTCGCACGGTGGGCGCTTAGCTCCCACTGTGCGAAATCACATATTTTTAACGGGATAATGGGCGCATAACAACCATAGCTCTTTAATTTAATTTTTTTTGTGCTTGAGGATTCGAACTCCAAGACTTGCTTATTAAATGAATTTTTTTTTGCTTATTATATGCTGCTTAATATCGAGGTTCGTTTGGAAAAAGTTGCCCAGCTAGCGGGCGTAGCTCACTAGTCTATACTAATAAAATCCGTGCGCCTCTGCCTGTCTGTCTGCTTGAAGCCGATTACAGTTCGCAACGCGGGCGAGTTGGAAGTCGCGAGAGGTGTCTTTCGGTTCGAAAAATTCCGGGAAAGTCATTTTGGGCATTTTCGAGACCGTGGGACCAAAATTTAAAAATTTATGAATTAAAAACCGGTCAGGAATCGGAACGGAAAACGTCACATTTCCCAAACGGGGCTCAAACGGACTTCTCAGGCAGAACACTGCGCCACCTTGCGGTGATCGACCGGAAATTTTCCCCTTTGGCTAAAAGAAGAAGCAGCAGAAAACCCCTTTTTCTCCCGTGTCATTTCATCAAAGAATGTATAAGAGAAAAATAACTGATTGGTAAAAAATGTTAAAAACGGTTTAATTAATACACTATATTGCCATTGATTACTGGACACTTGCGATTTTAGACATTTTACTAAATATCTAGAAAAATGCATGAGGAATCATCTCGAAACTCTTAGTGTATAAATATAATTGTATACGCCATACAACGCCGTGAAGATTTTTTACCGAAACTCCATAGGGGACCGTCAACAAATTAAAAAAGAATGAATATCTTTTGAATAAACCTGTCAAAACTAATGTAGCAAAAGTTCTCAAACTCTAGATTATGATTGAATGCCTTATTATAATACACTGTGTTCATTTTTATGCAAATAGCATGCATACTCGCAGAGTAATTAAGGTTTTTATAAAAATGGTCCCAAATTTTTCCAAGTTTTTTCCTTATAATTTTCAGAGTTCTTAATATAAAATAATATTTTTTTCAGAAAATAGGACAAACAACATTGCAGACAGTACCCTGTAATCAGAATTAAAAAATAATAAAAATTGTATGAAAAATGAGTAGGTTTACTAAATAAGTTTTTACTGCGCATGCGTCAAAGATATCAAAATTTCATTTGCATATTATGTTAGCTAAATGTATAGAGCAACTTTTGTGAAAGTCTCAAAATCATAGCTTGATAATTCTGAAAGTAATCGTCTATAGAAAAAGAACAAAATCCGTTGTTTCCAAAATGAAGCAAAAAAAATGAGGGATTTTATCCAAATGCAGTAGTACATCCCGTATTGTGTATTCTATATTGACACTAATCAATGAATATATGGATACAACCCCTCTTGTTTTTGCTTCATTTTGAGAATAACGGATTTTCAACTAATTCAATTGACGGTTATTCTCAGAATTTTCAAGTTATGATTTTGTGACTTTCACAAAAGTTGCTCTATACATATAACTAACATAATATGCAAATGAAATTTTGATATCGTTGACGCATGCACAGTAAAAAATTATTTAGTAAACCTACTCATTTTGTACAAAATTTTCATTATTTTTTAATTCTGATTACAAGGTACTGTGTGCAGTGTTGTTTGTCATATTTTCTAAAAAAAATATTATTTTATATTAAGAACTCTGAAAATTATAAGGAAAAAACTTGGAAAAATTTGGGACCATTTTTATAAAAACCTTAATTACTCTGCGAGTATGCATGCTATTTGCATAAAAATGAACACAGTGTATTACAATAATGCATTCAATCATAATCCAGAGTTTGAGCACTTTTGCTACATTAGTTTTGACAGGGTTATTCAAAAGATATTCATTTTTTTTAATTTGTTGACGGTCCCCTATGAAGTTTCGGTAAAAAATATTCAAGGCGATGTATGGCGTATACTATTATATTTATGCACTAAGAGTTTCGAGATGATTCCTCATGTATTTTTCTAGATATTTAGTAACATGTCTAAAATCACAAGTGTCCAATAATCAATGGCAATATACTGTATAATAAGTACAACTATTTAAGCACAGCAAGAAATCTTCACTAAGAGGTAATAGTGTTGCTAATTAATATTTTGAGGATCTCAGATGTAACTGGCTATTCATATATTTATTCTGTATGTGAGTATTAATCGTTGTAGCTCATTTTCATGCTTTTTCTTTTTGGTAGCATACACGAATATTGTGTAACCTCAGATTTACGCGATTAATACTAATTTCTGTTAAAACAAACGGGAAACGAGCTGCCAAAATTATTTATTAGTTATGTTGTTTGTGATATTAATGAAATTGCTTATTTTCTTTTTATAGCAGTCTTTTGCAGTTTTTAATACCCAAACTTTTTTTTGCGCCTTTTTTCTTAAATAATAATGCAGACAGTTTTTAAAGTAGAAAAAAACTGATTACATATTCAGAATCTGCGTAAAAGTCTGCTTCTGATGAACCAAAAAATACGAGAAAATGTGTTATCGGCGTGCAGCGCCAACCGTGCAAAACCAAATATTTTTAACGGGACGATGGCGACCATGGCGCGTAGCGCCGGTGGGCCGGCTTCGCACGATGGGCCCGTACCGCCCACTGTGCGAAATCACTCATTTTAACGGGATAATGGGCGCATAACAACCATAGCTCTTTTATTTACTTTTTTGTGCTGAGGATTCGAACACCAAGACTTGCTTATTAAATGAATTTTTTTGTTTATTATATATTGCTTAATATCGAGGTTCGTTTGGAAAAAGTGGCCCAGCTAGCGGGCGTAGCTCGCTAGTCTATACTAATAAAATCCGTGCGCCTCTGTCTGTCTGCTTGAAGCCGATTACAGTTCGCAACGCGGGCGAGTTGGAAGTCGCGAGAGGTGTCTTTCGATTGGAAAAATTCCGGGGTAGTCATTTCGGGCATTTTCGAGACCGTAGGACCAAAATTAAAAAAGTTATGAATTAAAAACCGGTCGGGAATCGGAACGGAAAACGTCTAATTTCCCAAACGGAGCTCTGAAGCAGAACACTGCGCTACCTTGCGGTGAACGACCTGAACTTTTCCCCTTTGGCTAAAAGAAGAAGCAGCCGAAAACCTCTTTTTTCTCCCGGGAACACGACTTTTTCTTTCGTTTCGGTTCTTTGAAAATGAACTAATTGGTAAAAAATGTTAAACAAGGTATATTTTCATACTTTTTATTTGATAGCATAAACGAATATTGTGTAACCTAAGATTTACGCGATTAATACTAATTTTTGTTAGTACAAACGGAAAACGAGCTGCCAAAATTATTTGTTAGTTAAGTTGTTTGTGATATTAATGAAATTACTTATGTTTTTTAATAGCAGTCTTTCGCAGTTTTTAATACCGAAACTTTTTTTGCGCGTTTTTTCTTAAACCATCATACAGACAGTTTTTAAAGTAGATAAAACTGATTACATATTCAGAATCTGCGTAAAAGTGTGCTTCTGATGAACCAAAAAATACGAGAAAATGTCTTATGGGCGCGCAGCGCCAACAGTGCAAAACCAAATATTTTTAACGGGACCATGGCGACGATGGCGCGTAGCGCCGGTGGGTGGTAGGTCGGTGGGCCGCCTTTGCACGGTGGGCACGTAGCACCCACTGTGCGAACTCACATATTTTTAACGGGATAATGGGCGCATAACAACCATAGCTCTTTAATTTACTTTTTTGTGCTTGAGGATTCGAACTCCAAGACTGAATTTTTTTGCTTATTATATACTGCTTAATATCGAGGTTCGTTTGGAAAAAGTGGCCCAGCTAGCGGGCGTAGCTCGCTAGTCTATACTAATAAAATCCGTGCGTCTCTGTCTGTCTGTCTGTCTGCTTGAAGCCGATTACAGTTCGCAACGCGGGCGAGTTGGAAGTCGCGAGAGGTGTCTTTCGGTTCGAAAAATTCCGTGAAAGTCATTTCGGGCATTTTCGAGACCGTGGGACCAAAATTAAAAAAGTTATGAATTAAAAACCGGTCGGGAATCGGAATGGAAAACGTCACATTTCCCAAACGGGGCTCAAACGGACCTCTCAGGCAGAACACTGCGCCACCTTGCGGTGATCGACCAGAACTTTTCCCCTTTGGCTAAAAGAAGAAGCAGCCGAAAACCCCTTTTTCTCCCGTGTCATTTTGTCAAAGAATGTATAAGAGAAAAATAACTGATTGTTAAAAAATATTAAAAACGGTTTAATTAATATAATAAGTACAACTATTTAAGCACAGCAAGATATGTTCACTAAGAGGTAATAGTGTTGCTAATTAATATTTTGAGGATCTTAGATGTAACTGGCTATTCATATATTTATTCTGTACTAGCTGACCCGCCCGGCGTTGCCCGAGTCCATTTTAACAATATTAAACGAACTGGAAATTTGTATGATTTTATCATTAACCCATTAATGCCCAAAATATTTTCTTCATTAAAAAGGAAATTTTGGTTTTCCCACCACTTTTAAAAGACGAATAACTTTTATCATAATTTATTGAGGAATTTGTCTCATGAAAAATATTGCTTATTTATTTTTCTATTTACTGGTGTGAAACGTGTTTTATTGCCTTTTTATAATTGACCCTAAAAAGGGTCGCTAGGCACTAATGGGTTAACTCGAAGTATGCAGAAATGCATTGTCTGAAATACGTGGCAGCTGACTGTGTGAAAAATTGGTTTAAAAAACAACAACTAATATTAAGCTCTAAAAATATTTAAAATGAACAATGCGAAACAGGGGAGGGAACATGTATCCAACGATTGCTTTATTTTTCTGTTAAAGTGTTGATATTTACCCGTAAAAATCACTGTTAAGTCACGTAACTAATTTTTTTTTCACATAAAAATCCCAAGTGAAATATTTTGAATTTCAAACTAATTATATCACTCTTAAATCCGACTATACCGTGAATGAAATCGATACTCGATGACAAAAGGTTGGTACATAGTATTATAATTTCAGAGCTATTTAACAAAAGTAAGTGTATATTTTTAATTAAAGCATGCGTAATGTTCACTCTGTGGATAAATTCCTAACCGTAAACTTTTGTACCGTAACCATAACCTGTCTGTAACCTAACTGCGACTTAGCAGTACCCTACCGTAACTTAAATATAACATAAATGTAACCTAGCCGTCACTTTATTGTAACCTATACTTATTCTAACTATAACATAAATGCAATTTAACTTTAACCTAACTTTAAAATAACCGTGATCTAACTGTAACCTAACGTGAAATTAAATAAAATCAAATACTTACGGTAATGTAATTGCAACCTAATCGCAACCCAAATGATACCTAACCATATATTGGGTTCATGTCCATGGAAATTATTTTGTCTGGTTCGGACAACTGGTTATGATTCATTAGAATATTTTCGTAGGGTTCAGATTTGGTTCAATTCAGATTTCAGGTATTTTTTAAAATTCGATTTAAATGTTCGAGTCGGGTTTATGTCCATGGAAATTATTTCGTCTTGTTTGGATCGGGTTATAGTTGTTTGGAATATTTTTATCGGGTTCAATTTAGATTTCGGGTTTTTCTTCAAATAGAACTTTTGAGTTCGGGTTTTCTTGCGTGTTCACGAAAATTATTCTGTCTTGTTCGAAAAAGAACATGCTTCACTGAAATATTTTTGTCAAGTTCAGACTTGGCTTAATTCAGATTTCGGCTTTTTCTTCAAATATAATTTTTGGGTTCGGGTTTTCTTGCGTGTTCACGGAAATTAGTCTGCCTTGTTCGAATAAGAACATGCTTCACTGGAATATTTTCGTCAAGATCAGATTTGGTTCATTTCAGATTTCTTGATTTTTTCAAAGAAATTTTTTAGGTTCATATTCGGTTCATGTGCATGGAAATTTTTTGTCTTATTAGGAACCGGTTACGGTTCTTTGGAATATTTTTGTCTGGTTCAGATTTGGCTCGATTCAAATTTCAGGTATTTTTTCAAATAGAATTTTAAGGTTCGGATCACGTTCATGTCCACGGAAATGATTTTATCATACTCGAGTCAGGTTATGATACTTTCGAATATTTTGGTCGGATTCAGATGTGGTTCGGTCAAATTTCAGGTTTTTTCAAATCGGATTTTTTAGGTTCGAGTCTGGTTTATGTCCATGGAAATTAATTCGTCTTGCTCGGATCGGGTTATAGTTGTTTGGAATATTTTTATCGGGTTCAGATTTGGTTGAATTTAGATTTCGGGTTTTTCTTCAAATAGAACTTTTGGGTTCGGGTCTTCTTGCGTGTTCACGAAAATTATTCTGTTTTATTCGAATAAGGACATGCTTCACTGGAATATTTTTGCCAAGTTCAGATTTGGTTCAGTTCAGATTCCGCGATTTTTTCAAAGAATTTTTTTGGGTTCCGACTGGGTTCATCTACATGGAAGTATTTTGTCTTGTTCGGATCCGGTTGCGGTTCTTTGAAATACTTTTGTCAGATTCAGATTTGGTTCGATTAAAATTTTAGGTATATTTTCGAATGGAAGTTTTAGGTTCGTATCGAGTTCCACGAAAATTATTTTGTCTTACTCGAATACGGTTATGGTTCTTTCGAATATTTTAGTCGGATTTAGATGTGGTTTGGGTCAAATTTCAGGATTTTTCAAATGGAATTTTTTAATTTTGAGTCGGGTCTATGACCACGAAAAGTATTTTGTCTTGCTGGGATGGGGTTATAGTTCTCTGGAATATTTTTATCGGTTTCAGATTTTGTTCGGGTGATATTTCGAGTTTTTTTTTTAAAGAAAATATTTAGGTTCGGGTCAATTTCATGCCCACTAAAATTATTTTTCCTTGTTTGGATCGGGTTATGTTTCATTTGAACATTTCTACGGGATTGAGATTTGGTTCGGGCCAGTTATCAAATCCATAGGGTTTTTTTTTTTTTTTTTTTTTTTTTTTTTTTCAAACAGAATTTTTTGGTTCGGATCAGGTTTAGACTCACGGAAATTTTCTCTATCAGGGATCGGAGTGTGGTCTGTTTTTTTCTGGTTGGGATTGGGTTATTTGTTAATTAGTCTAAACATTAAGGTTATAATCAGTTTTACTACTATTTTCTTTTTATGGCTATTTGTGATAAATAACTTATTTTGCTTTTTGATAATTTATTATGGTATATGAATCGTTTGCGGATTCGAACAATTGTACGCAAAACAGCTATTTTATTTTTGTTTTAAAAAGAAATTAAAGCCATAATACAATTTTTAATCCAATAGAATGCGTTTAAATTTTATCAATGATAAAAAAAAAAAAAAAAAAAAAAAAAAAAAAAAAAAAAACTCATAGAAAACTGTACATTAAGTCCAAATAAGCACCAATAAAACCATTGACATGCCGATCAATTCAAACTGGTTTAAACCCGTATTTCTTTGTTTTTATTTTTTACCTTTTAAACTTTGAATAGATGACTAAAATTTCGTTTAAAAAATAACGTTTTGTGCCATTATCGGCTGTAATACACAATCGGAATGCATAAAAGATACAAATATATCAATCATAGGCAAGAATTATTTGATTATTTTTATCATATGACTTTGATATATCAATATAGAAGCATCATTTAAGATTTTGCTTGAAAAGTTAACATTCTTTCGTTAATGTCCTAAAATCGTCTGCACTCTGAAATCTAGATTTTAGATTAATATTTGTTACTTAAGTTTTCATGCATGATTTTAAAAGAATGTTTTCATCAAAATATTTTATATATTAACATAGAATTATTAATATGTTGTTCAATCATAAACATTTTTCATCTACGTTATAAAGTATTAAAAAGTTCAAAAAAAAAAAAGAAAACTTTTAGCAATACAATTTTTAGTTCAAATCAAATGTTTTCAATATTTTATTTAATTTCATTTTAACATTTAATTATTTCGAATTTATCAATTTCAATTATTTTAAAAGCAAACATTTTTTTTAAATAAATAATATAATAAAAAAGAGACCATTTTAAAAAATTACTATTTCTTTGTAAAATACGCTTCATCTGTAATTCATTTCTTTCAATTCGTCTTATTAATACAAAATCCCTTCCACATGCTTTTGTTTGGGACATTAAAATTTGAGCGATAAATGGTTTAATATTGCAACACTTTTTTCGGTTTACTTCACCACCACCTATCTTTTTCCTCCATGGTTTACAACCGCTGTGATAAAAAATCACCATTTAAATTGACAGTTTGCCTGTCTATGAATTTTAAAGGTCTCTCCAAACTTTTTAAATTATTTGTGCGAAAATTTTATGCAACCAACCAACCATAAATAAATGAAGGGAAATAAAGAAGAAAAAAGGCGATTTTTTTATGAGAGTGAGCTTTGGAATTTAATTAATTACTCAGTTAATAAATAGAATTTTGAAATTCTGAGCATCAGGTGCATCAGGAGAGATATTGGGCTACTCTCAGAAAAATTTTGAGTTTCGTACGTACCGTAATTTTCGCTAACTATCGCAGACACACACACACAGAGCGATTTGTTATTTTATTAATATAGATGTGAATATTAATCGTTGTAGCTCATTTTCATACTTTTTCTTTTTGGTAGCATACACGAATATTGTGTAACCTAAGATTTACGCGATTAATATTAATTTCTGTTAGTACAAACGGAAAACGAGCTGCCAAAATTATTTATTAGTTATGTTGTTTGTGATATTAATGAAATTAATTATTTTCTTTTTATAGCAGTCTTTTGCAGTTTTTAATACCCAAACTTTTTTTACGCGTTTTTTCTTAAACCATCATGCAGACAGTTTTTAAAGTAGAAAAAAAATGATTACATATTCAGAATCTGCTGAAAAGTCTGCTTCTGATGAACCAAAAAATACGAGAAAATGTATTATGGGCGCGCAGCGCCAACCGTGCAAAAGCAAATATTTTTAACGGGACGATGGCGACCATGGCGCGTAGCGCCGGTGGGCCGGCTTCGCACGATGGGCCCGTACCGCCCACTGTGCGAAATCACATATTTTAACGGGATAATGGGCGCATAACAACCATAGCTCTCTAATTTACTTTTTTTGTGCTGAGGATTCGAACACCAAGACTTGCTTATTAAATGAATTTTTTTGTTTATTATATATTGCTTAATATCGAGGTTCGTTTGGAAAAAGTGGCCCAGCTAGCGGGCGTAGCTCGCTAGTCTATACTAATAAAATCCGTGCGCCTCTGTCTGTCTGTCTGCTTGAAGCCGATTACAATTCGCAACGCGGGCGAGTTGGAAGTCGCGAGAGGTGTCTTTCGATTCGAAAAATTCCGGGAAAGTTTTTTCGGGCATTTTCGAGACCGTAGGACCAAAATTAAAAAAGTTATGAATTAAAAACCGGTCGAGAATCGGAACGGAAAACGTCTAATTTCCCAAACGGAGCTCTGAAGCAGAACACTGCGCTACCTTGTGGTGAACGACCTGAACTTTTCCCCTTTGGCTAAAAGAAGAAGCAGCCGAAAATCTCTTTTTTCTCCCGGGAACACGACTTTTTCTTTCGTTTTGGTTCTTTGAAAATGAACTAATTGGTAAAAAATGTTAAACACGGTTTATTTTCATACTTTTTTTTTGATAGCATACACGAATATTGTGTAACCTAAGATTTACGCGATTAATACTAATTTTTGTTAATACAAACGGAAAACGAGCTGCTAAAATTATTTGTTAGTTAAGTTGTTTGTGATATTAATGAAATTACTTTTTTTTTTTAATAGCAGTCTTTTGCAGTTTTTAATACCGAAACTTTTTTTACGCGTTTTTTCTTAAACCATCATGCAGACAGTTTTTAAAGAAGATAAAACTGATTACATATTCGGAATCTGCGTAAAAGTGTGCTTCTGATGAACCAAAAAATACGAGAAAATGTCTTATGGGCGCGCAGCGCCAACAGTGCAAATCCAAATATTTTTAACGGGACGATGGCGACGATGGCGCGTAGCGCCGGTGGGTGGTAGGCCGGTGGGCCACCTTTGCACGGTGGGCACGTAGCGCCCACTGTGCGAAATCACATATTTTTAACGGGATAATGGGCGCATAACAACCATAGCTCTTTAATTTACTTTTTTGTGCTTGAGGATTCGAACTCCAAGAGTTGCTTATAAATTAATTTTTTTGCTTATTATATACTGCTTAATATCGAGGTTCGTTTGGAAAATGTGGCCCAGCTAGCGGGCGTAGCTCGCTAGTTTAAATTTTTAATGTTTGAGTGTAAGTTATTGAAATATTATTACAAAAATATACATAGATATATGTAGACAATTTTAATTACATTAATGCTTAAAAAAGAAAGTTAGCTATGCACTGTAAATAAAAAAGTATAAAATTTTCTAGAAAATTTTCTAGAAAATTGAAATTCCAAGACTATTTACGTAACGGTAACAGCAGAAATTCTTGTAACTAAATCGGTTTCATCATTTTTTTCAGTTGCCGTTACATAAAAAGTGGTAAAAATCGAAGTTTCCTAGAAAAAGTTTTAAAAAGTGTAAAAGAGATTGAATATAAATTAGAAAAATGTTTTAAATAATTTTGCACAACTTCTAAAAATTCTAATCAGAGTTTTTAAGAAATCTATACTAATAAAATCCGTGCGCCTCTGTCTGTCTGTCTGCTTGAAGCCGATTACAGTTCACAACGCGGGCGAGTTGGATGTCGCGAGAGGTGTCTTTCGATTCGAAAAATTCCGGGAAAGTAATTTCAGGCATTTTCGAGACCGTGGGACCAAAATTAAAAAAGTTATGGATTAAAAACCAGTCGGGAATCGGAACGGAAAACGTCTAATTTCCCAAACAGAGCTCAAACGTAGCTCTGAGGCAGAACACTGCGCTACCTTGCGGTGAAGAACCTGAACTTTTCCCCTTTGGCTAAAAGAAGAAGCAGCCGAAAACCTCTTTTTTCTCCCGGGAAAACGACTTTTTTGGTTTCGGTTCTTTGAAAAAGAACTAATTAATTGGTAAAAAATGTTAAACACGGAATATTTTCATACTTTTTCTTTTTGGTAGCATACACGAATATTGTGTAACCTAAGATTTACGCGATTAATACTAATTTCTGTTAGTACAAACGGAAAATGAGCTGCCAAAATTATTTGTTAGTTATGTTGTTTGTGATATTAATGAAATTACTTATTTCTTTTTAATAGTAGTCTTTTGCAGTTTTTAATACTGAAAACTTTTTTTTGCGCGTTTTTTCTTAAACCATCATGCAGACAGTTTTTAAAGTAGAAAAAAACTGATTACATATTCAAAATCTCCGTAAAAGTCTGCTTCTGATGAACCAAAAAACACGAGAAAATGTCTTATGGGCGTGCAGTGCCAACCGTGCAAAACCAAATATTTTTAACGGGACGATGGCGACCATGGCGCGTAGCGCCCTTGGGTAGTAGGCCGGTGGGCCGGCTTCGCACGGTGGGCGCGTAGCGCCCACTGTGCGAAATCACATATTTTTAACGGGATAATGGGCGCATAACAACCATAGCTCTTTAATTTACTTTTTTGTGTTTGAGGATTCGAACACCAAGACTTGCTTATTAAATGAATTTTTTGCTTATTATATACTGCTTAATATCGAGGTTCGTTTGGAAAAAGTGGCCCAGCTAGAGGGCGTAGCTCGCTAGTCTATACTAATAAAATCCGTGCGCCTCTGTCTGTCTGTCTGTCTGCTTGAAGCCGATTACAGTTCGCAACGCGGGCGAGTTAAAAGTCGCGAAAAATGTCTTTCGATTGAAAAAATTCCGGGGAAGTCATTTCGGGCATTTTCGAGACCGTGGGACCAAAATTAAAAAAGTTATGAATTAAAAACCCCTTGGGAATCGGAACGAAAACTGTCTCAATTCCCAAACGGAGCTCCGAAGCAGAACACTGCGCCACCTTGCGGTGAAGGACATGAATTTTTCCCCTTTGGCTAAAAGAAGAAACAGCCGAAAACCTCTTTTTCTACCGGCGCTAACTACGTTTTTTTCCGCATCAATTTTTTTGACTTGCCGTAGAATATTTACCGTAGTTTTCGCTAAAATATTGAACTTAGAAATAAAACAGGACTATCGAAACTTTTTTTTGCGCGTGTTTTCTTAAACCATCATGCAGACAGTTTTTAAAGTAGAAAAAACTGATTACATATTCAAAATCTCCGTAAATGTCTACTTCTGATGAACCAAAAAATACGATAAAATGTCTTATGGGCGCGCAGCGCCAACCGTGCAAAACCAAATATTTTTAACGGGACGATGGCGACCATGGCGCGTAGCGCCCAAAGTGCGAAATCACATATTTTTAACGGGATAATGGGCGCATAACAGCCATAGCTCTTTAATTTACTTTTTTTTGTGCTTGAGGATTCGAACACCAAGGCTTGCTTATTAAATGAATTTTTTTGCTTATTATATACTGCTTTTTAGAATATTCATGGTGGGCATAGATTGTTACTTTCTTCTGCTTTTACAAAAAGAAAATATTGGACTCGGGAAATTGTTTGAAATCTGGTATTCGACGGATTTACATATTTTAAGGGTCAGAGATTCCAAAAAAATGTTTTTACAAAATGTTTGTGTGTGAATGTGTGACGTTGACTATCTGTATGTATGTGACACAAATATTTTGAGAGCTCTAACTGAAGAACTGATGCACGGAATTTAATGAAAATTTATATTAAATTTGTCCCTAATATGAATTGATCCTTATTTGTTTTAGTGCAAAGCTCTCAACAGGTGGTGCTGCTATGCAGTATTTTTACGATTACCGAAATAGTTACGATTACCGAATCCTAAGAACTGTTACATGGATATTCATCAAACTTCAGATTCGGTTTGTCTTTAATGTTGTTTAAATTTTCGTGTAAATCGCCCAACAAGTGGCGCTACTATGTTGCATTTTTCCTGATTTTCTCAATAGCACTAACACAATATTTAATGCATGGTTTATTATTAAACTTCATATTCAGTTCATCCTTTTGATGAATAGGTTCTGTCTACGGTTTGGTGGCAATCGCCCAGCAAATGCGTCTATGTTGAATTATTTCCGATTTTTCCAATAGCTCTTTTTCAAAAATTATTGCAGGAATCTTCTTCGAATTTTAAATTCAAATACACTTTGATAATTTGATTGCTTATTATTTTTTGAAGTAAAACACCCAAAAGGTGGTGCTGTTATGCTAAATTTTACATGAAATCCGCAATAATACTATTTGAAGAACTAATACATGAAATTTCATAGCTTTAAAATCCTAATGATGGGCATTGTATTCTTATTGCTGAGAATATATTTCTGTTTCTGTAGTGTGGTGTCAAAGGTATAATATGATGCTTTAAAAACTTCTTTTTTCAGATGAAAGTTATCTTGTCAAAAGTCATTTTTTTCGTACTAAAGGTATTATTTTTTTTTTAATCAAGCAATAAATTTTAAGTCGTTTAAAATAATAATTATTTGCTTTACACTAAGTATCTCGTTTCTTGTAAGCATGAAAATTATAAATATCGATTGTCTGTTAATTTTAGCACTGTGATAGCTAATTTTGAAGTATTAACATGTGTGAGAAAGAAGTAGGTTTGGGATTACTACATCCGACTAGTCTTTTAATTTTGGCATCGTGATAACGATTTTTGTAATATTGACAAGTATGAGTAGAAGAAAGTTTCCGGATTGGCACATCGAACGCGTTTCTTGATGAATCGAAAATTTCTATTACCGATTCAAAATTTTAACAAATTTGAATTTTAAAACAATAGCTAGATAACTGAAAATACGTAAAATTTTGAAACAGTAGCAAGTTCGAATTTAAGAATACAAAGATTAAAAGTGATTCGAAATTTCGCCTGTTGTAATAAAATCAATTGTAATAACATAACTGTAATAAAATCACAATTATTTTTCTAAAGTACAAACTTGTATTATAAGTGCTCGAAATATAATAACGTTTAGACACATGCTTCACAACAGCATTTTGTTTCGACGAATTTACACTTTCACACCAGCCTAGCCTTCCATATATCCATTGATTAATGTCAATATAGAATATTTTAATACAGCCCCTCATTATTTTTGCTTCATTTTGGGAACAACGGATTTTGAGCCTATTCTATCGAGGATAATTTTAAGACTTTTCAGGCTATGCTTTTGAGACTTTCACAAAAGTTGCTCTATACATTTAACTAACACAATATGCAAATAAAATTTTGATTGCATTCATTCATACGCAAAGAAAAATTATTTAGTAAACTTGTTCATTTTTATACAAATTTTACTATTTTTAAATTCTGATTACACGATCTTGTGTACAATATTGTTTGTCATATTTTCTAGAAAGAAACAAATTTCATATGGAGAACTCGGCAAATTATAAGCAAAAAACTTGCAAAATTTGGGATTGTTTTTATAAAAACTTTAATTTTTCTACGAGTATGCATGCTATCTACATAAAGATGAAAACAGTTTAGTAAAATAAGCCACTTAATCATAATCTACAGTTTGAAAGCTTTTGCTACATTAGTTTTGATAGAATTATCCAAAAAATATTAGTTCTGTTTCAATTTGTTAATGGCCCCCTATAGAGTTTCAGGAAACATCTTCGCTGTATATATGACCTATACTATTATGTTTACACACCCTCAGTTTCAGGATAATACCTCATGTATTTTTCTAGATATTTAACAAAATTTCTAGAATCGGAAGTGGCCGGTCACATTTAGCCGTATAGTTTATAGCCGATATGTTACACCCTGAAATAAAATGGTAAGTCGTTTCTTTTTATATTTACATAAAATTTCAATACTTGGAAAAGAATTTCCAAAAACACGCACAATCATTGAATTCTTATTGCTGAGAATATATTTCTGTTTCTGTAGTGTGGTGTCAAAGGTATACTATGATGCTTTATAAAACTTTCTTCAGATGAAAGTTATCTTGTCAAAAGTCATTTTTTCGCACTAAAGGTATTATTTTTTTTTAAATCTAGCAATAAATTTTAAGTCGTTTAAAATAAGAAATATTTGCTTTACACTAAGTATCTCGTTTCTTGTAAGCATGAAAATTATAAATAAACATGAATGTTTCAAGAATCGTGTCTAGATTTTTGACCCCAACAATGTGCAAAACATTTCAGAAATCCTTATGTTAACTTATATTAGTCATTATAACATAACGTATGGTTAAATATTTTTAAAGGTTTAATCGCACTTGATAAAATACAATTTCTTTTAACTATTTACACCTGTATCTAAAAATGCTCTAACCGATGAAGTATGTCCTCAACTATTTTTTCAAAAAAATATAGCCGAGTATCTTAAAACTTTAATTAATGATGTAATGACTTGGAAAAGGTAGTATGTCAAGAAAAATCGTTTTGGAGAATTAATATAAAATAATTTAAATAACACTTCAAAATTAGGGTGTTCAATTTTTAAAAATTTGTAAAGCTGAGATATCCATATATGGTTCTCATATGCTTATTTTTGTGAATAAAACTTTGTAATTTAGCAGTGTAAAACCGTTTTTTGCTTCCCCTGTAAAATTAGGTTTTCTTGATTTACTACTTCTTCCATGTCAATGCACAAATTGGCTATGCTATTTATATTATGATGGACGAACGTGTCTCTGTGTAATGTTGACGACATTTTGCTAATAGCAAACAATCAAATTTCGATTTAATTTTTTTTTTTTTTTTTTTTTTTTTACTTCCAAACATTGCATATTTCCAATTTTTACGCGGTCGAATAGGTAAAAAAAAGTAGTTTCAGATAAAATGTCTTTGAAAACTATATCGCAATTTACTTAAAAACTGCATCGGCATTTACTCAGTTTTTATTGCTGTAAAAATAATTTTCAAGCATGATTTTTTGTAATTTACCTGTATTGTCTAAAGATGATTGTGATATTTAAGTCCATTTGCACTTACGTTAGTATAAATAAATGTAGTTTATAATTTCTCTCCACCTTCTATTATAACTATTCTTCTATTTATAACTTAATTAAAACTTCCATTGATCAATAAGTAAAACAATAATCTATAAATAAAATACTAATTTAAGTCATGTAATTGAATTTCCCGCTTAAACCACTGACACATGGAGCTATGAACAGAGTTATGAATGGATGAATATTCTTTTTACTGGCTTGAGCCGAATAAAAACGGCTAATTTAAGCCAGCGATATTTGAAGATTTTTTACGGTTGTTAAATTATGACGTAAGACCAATAAGAAAATATTGCTTTTAATATATTTCAAAACTTTATTTGAGCACATTATTCCTGTATTTTATACAGGGTGTCCCCAAATGTCGTGTACAAACTCAAAGGGGAGGTAGAGAACATTGTAATATAATGTGTGATAAATACTATGCTCTTAATTTAATTTCTTATTACTATTATGTAAAAAAAATTTTTTTTCACTTTGCAGTAGTTTTTAAAATCGGTTTCAGTTTTGGTAGAAATGTTTTTTGGATCACTAGACTTAGTGGCAAGAAAGTGTCTTTCACACTAGTAAATACGAAGATAAATATATACTCTCTTTCGTAAGACAAAAAAACACTTGATAAAATAATATAAAAATGCACTTCTTTTAAAAGTAATGGGAAATATAAAATTGAAAATTTAGCGAAGAAAATAATTTTGACACTAATTGGTGAATTCTAATTAAAATATATGTTTTTACCAATTTGACGTTTTTGCTTTTGTAGTGCTACAGGGCATTGCATTACAGAAATATATTATTAAAAGTTCTTATCGAGGATTTAAAAGTGGATGGTACATAGAGTACTTCGCCCTTGTCAATATTTATGTCCAAATCATGAAACCGAACGTATCTTTAAGTGTTAATTTCTCGCCTTATTTCTGACGATATTTTTAGAAAATCATTATAACAATGCTGTTATATTTCTGCTTCGATAGGTACTTCCAGCTCTCCTTAGTTCTTAATTTAATTTCTTATTACTATTATGTAAAAAAATTATTTTTCACTTTGCAGTATTTTTTGAAGTCGGTTTAATTTTGGGTAGAATTTTTTTTTTTTTTTTTTTTTTTTTTGTCTTTTTAGTTAAAAGTTAACAATTTTTACATTATTCTGTTGATAAATATTGATGACTTTCTTGCATGAAAAAGTATAAGTCTTTGGAAAATGACAATAGAAAGAAATTGGTTTTAAGAAATAGAGAAAGAAGGTCCAATAACGTATCAAAAGTTGGCCGGGAAAAGAATAAAGTGTAAAAGACGCGAAAAGCGTTTCACAAAATATCTTGTCATTAATAAAATTTCTATAGTACCAAAATATAGGTTTCAGTACATTTGCATTTGTGGCTTCAATAATTTAGAAACAGCATTTTATTTCTTGGTGGCATTAATGTACTATCATATGCAGATATTATGTTTCTTATTGCACTATTATTTTCAATATGTTAGGTAATATGGAGGTTTGAAAACTGTGAAGTATTCTTCCGTTTCTGGTTCCGCTGCCAATTAGCACATCATAGTTAATTCGAATTTGTGTATAGAAGTGTTTTTATGAAATAAGCCTTTAATGACATCCACATTTTATGTCATAATATGTTATTGCTGATACCTTTTTATTTCACACTAAAATTTTCCGTGGACTCGATTACGGAAGATTAGAAAATCCATTTTCATTCATATCTAATAGTCTTGATTAATGCGTCATAATCGAGTTACATGTTACTAACTGACGTATTTTAGTAAGTATAGTACACCAAAACATAGAAGTTTTGGAAGCAAATCATGATATTCTCTTTTCCTTTAAACCATATTAGCCTTAAAACGTTTTCCTTAAAACGTTAGTATCGCCCACTTTTCATTTTTGTCGGGTAATCTGATTAAAATTCAAGATTTCCGTCTAAGTACTGATCTTTCTTCTCTTTGCTCCTATTTCTGGATACAATGCAGAAGGCTTTATAATTGCGATATCACGAGATTGACAGTTATGCTTAATGTCTATTGCCATTTAATATCCTTGACAAGTAAATACACTGCTCGACATTGAAAATGCAACGCCAAGAAGGAGTGGTCAGAAATTTATGCAAATTTCAGAGTAGGCGCATGTCATTGAGTTATGCAGATGATGTGAAATGCGTAGGTCTCCGACGCACGTGATGTAAGATATAAGGGAAGGAACTTGTAGAATGGGCAATATTCGTGTCGCTATTTCTGCCAGACGAATTATCGAAGAAATTTTGTTTTTGTCTCAAAATGGAAAAATATTGAAATTTTGGTTTGTTGGTGTATAGAAGAGAATGCCAGGCCACGGTCAACGAAGGCACTTCCAGCAGATAGATGATTTTACGAGAGGTATGGTGATGGGACTGAGAAGGGGGGGGTGGTCTTTACGTCAAATCGCAGCTGATACCCACATGGATGCGAGAACGGCGCATCGGCTATGGCGAACATGGTTGGAACAAGGAAATATGGCAAGATTGAGGGGTGCAGGTGCAGCCAGAGTGACGTCAGCACGCATGGATCGACGCATCCACCGACAAGCTGTGGCGGGCCCGCAAGTCACTTATACCTCGATTCTGCAGCATGTACAAGATACCCTGGATGTTACCGTGTTGACCAGAACCATTTCCCGCCAATTGGTTGAACATGGCCTGCACTTACGGCGTCCGTTAAGAAGACTGCCATTAACTCGACAGCATAGACGCCAACGTTTGGAATGGTGCCGGACTAGAGCGACTTGGATGACAGAATTTCGAAACGTTGCGTTCTCAAATGAGTCACGCTTCTGTTTATCCAGTGACAGTCGCCGCATACGTGTGTGGCATCTACGTGGAGACAGATCAAATCCGGCAATAACTGTGGAACGCCCCACCGCGCGACAACGTGGCATAATGGTTCGGGGCGCTATTGCGTATAATTGCATGTCACTTCTAGTTCGTATTTAGGGCACTATGACGGCCCAACGATTCTTGGATAATGTACTGCGGCCAGTGGCAATCCCCTACCTTCAGGGGCAGCCTAATGCACTTTTTCAGCAGGATAACGCCCGACCACACAGTGCTCGCGTGTGCCAACATGTTCTGCAAGGTATACAGATGCTTCCCTGCTACCGTACTCTCCTTATCTGTTCACTAATCGAACATGTGTGGGATGTGATTGGACGCCGTTTTGCGGAAACTGCCCCTGCCTCGTTCAGAAGATGAACTGTGGCAAATGGTTGAAAGGGAATGGAAAGCGATCCCTCAGGACACCATCCACGCTCTTATTGCCTCGATGCCTAGACGTGTTTCTTCGTTCATCGCAGTTCGCGGTGGTCCTACATCCTACTGAGCCGACTCCGTTCTCGTTCTGTATTCTGACTATCATTTTGAAATTAAGATCACTTAATGCTCCTTGCTGTCTTTGTCTTTTCCCCAAATTTCATCACTTTCTGACCACTCCTTCTTGGTGTTGCATTTTCAATGTCGAGCAGTGTACATAGCAACGACAATGTCGGCAATACTGATTGCAATAACACTTTTTTTTCTATGTTCAAAATCTAAAATAGCAAATATATTATTACTTTAACACAATCAAACTAATTAATAAATTTATCATACGAATTGAATATTTCCAACTGAGCGAAAAATTGCCCATACCGGACCTTTGCCGGGAACCAAACCCAAATCCATGGCTTACATCTCCAATGCTTTACCGTTTAAGCTAACTGGGCGAAACCGGCGGGCATTTTTCGCTCATCCGGCTACATATTTCGGCCATTTTGACTGCACTCCCTTCTGTGAACTTATTCATCGTCCATGTTACTTTAATTTGCAAGAAATAACTAATTTTATTAGTTTTTGCCTAACAGCTAAAAAAGTACTGAACCAATTTCGATGAAACGGAAGTGGTACCAAATCGACAGTAACCTATTCCATTTAACACAAAAACTAAATTAATCTGTTGGATAGTTTCGGAGTAATCGGAGAACATACATAAAAAAATACATGCCCATCAAATTGATAACCTCCATCACCTTTTTTGAAGTCAATTAAAAATCATAATACAAATATGTATAAATATATATTGTAAATTATACACGCGTGTCAGGCGTGGGGGTCGAACCCATGCTCTTTTTAGAGAACAGGAGCTTAAACCTGGCGCCTTAGACCGCTCAGCCATCCTGACTGCATTTCTTTCAGCGAACTTATTCAACGTCCATGTTACTTTTTCGCAAGTCTATTCTATTAGTACTCTTTCACTGATTAATTATTGATTGATAAAAGATCTCTCATACTATGCTAACGGTTAAACACAAAATATTCCTAATAGCATAATTATTAGTATTTAATTTGTAAAATATATATGTAAAAATTACAGCACGGAAAAGATTATCGTACACGTATGTCAGGGGTGGTGTTCGAATTCACGCTCTCTTTCGAGGACCAGAGCTTATATCTTAGCGCCTTTGACCGCTCTGCCACCCTGCTTGCACCCCATTTGGCGAACTTATTCGACGTCCATGTTACTTTTAATTAGCGAGGAATCACTAATTTTATTAGTTTTTGCCTAATTACTAAAAAAGTAGTGAGCCAATTTCGATGAAACGGAAGTGGTACCAATTCGAAAGCACCCTCTTTCATTTAAAACAAAAATTACAGAAATCGGTCGCATAATTTTGTAATAATCGGTGTACATACATAAAAAAAAAACATACGCGTCGAATTGATAACCTCCTCTCCTTTTTTGAAGTCGGTTAAAAATATGCCTCTGGATGTCAATGGGTTAATCAGATAATCGCAATGGGATTTACGATTAGTTTGCATTAAATGAGTCTCAGATCACACTTGTCGTGTTTTTAAGCGTTAATTAACAGTCTAATGACCATGGGCTTGTCTTTGGACTACTTTTGATCGCTTTTGACTGCTATCATGCGAATATATTTCGTATCAAAGCAGAAAAATTATTATAAGAAATTTAAATGATACAAAGAAGACAAACTTGAAATGAAAGATTTAAACTAATTTAAGTCAAAATTCTCGTTTAAAATATTTTTTTAAAAACTTTTAAAAAATTTTCCGGCTTTTTTAGTTTTAAAACCTATTTAGAAAAACGTGGCACTGACTATGATGGTTTTTCAATTTTGCGACATGTCTTCGAAGCGCTCTTAGCACAATGCCAATTTAAAACATTAATAAAGGGTTTTATTTTAGCTGCATTGTAAAAACAGAAGATCATTAAGTTGAATTTAGTTTTATGAAATGCTAAATGAAGTATAAGTATCCACTATTTTATTGTTAGTGCCGAATTAAATTCATAAAAAATTTTAAAAAACAATAGAAAACAGATTCAAATAATATTCAAAAAAGAGCTATACAGAATAGCAATATCTGATATTATTTAGCCTTCACATCTCTTTGAAATTTTATTTTAATCGATGATGTTTTAACAGACCTTTAACAATGTCCTCACGATGTTCGCTACCTCCACTCCAAGTTTGTACACGTCATTTGTGAACATCCTGCATAAATATGATTATTAGCATTGCTAATTAGCATTTTAAAAATATATATTAAATGTAAAAAAATCTAGAATTACCAGCTTAAAAAAATATGAGATCCGTGCGAGGTGTCTCGCCGCAATCATTGACATTATAAATTATAGAGATTATTTGTTCATATTTTTTCCATGAAATGCAATTTTTTTTAATTTAAACAACGCGTTTTAATAATAATTATACTACGTCTAAAACCTCTTGCAGAACCTTTCGAAAAATGCCTGTGTTTTCAGTATGTGCAGAGAAAAAGGGATATTGGTATCAGAAAAAATATGTATGTTGATTTTGACCTACATTATCTTACCCTGAAATCCTGCGTTTATCCTCTAATTTACATTAAGACTATTGTTCCGGTTACTGCCCCAGTGATGTTTTTTAATATTTTGCAAAATTTTTTAAATACATAAACAGTTAACACTCTTTCTTTATACCAATCTATTTTTTAATTTTGTGCTAATTTTAGAAAAAGTCAGTATTTTAAAATGTGGACTTAAAAATGAATAAAGAAAATCAATAATAATAATATATAAGGTGGTCTGGTGTAATAACGCCAGGCGGGGTAATAACGCCAAGTGCTAATATTTTGCATAATTATGAAATAATCTGGTAAATGACACCCATGTGCTCTGCGCAGAAGGGTTTTGAGTCATATAAATCGCAAAAAACCGCTTCAAGTTAAATTGTTTCATTTTTAGGTCTTATCGTTTTTACAAGCAACTAAAATTAACGCTTGATCTAAAATTTGCGAGATACGTTTTTTGATGTGAAGACTTTTTTTTATCCGGAAATACTTTGTTAATTACATCAATTTGTAGTACATTTCATGGACTTTCAAAATGTTGTTGAAGATTTTGGATATCTTCTCGAGATAATTTGTAATTTAATATATACAGCGCAATAACTATAACGGGGTAATAACGCAAATCCTTGGCATTAATACCCCGGTTGATTCCCTACAGTGGCCGAGCTACATCCTAAATACTGATTCAAAAAAACACAGTTAAAACTGTGCAATGTTTCTAATAATTCTATTTAAGCGGTCTTTTTAAGCAAAAAGAAGCTCACGGTCTCATATTCTTTTGCCTCATCCTACCCTCCTCCCCCACACCACACCTTTATTTTTCTTACACTTTCACAAAAAATTGAACATTTTCAATAGCTTAGAATGCAATTTGTCAATTTCTAAGTTTGTAGAGTTTGTATTTTTAGAATTGGGCAATCTACATGCAATTATTCCATCTTATTTCATAATTTTGTTTGCGCATGGCGTTATTACCCATATAGGTGGGTAATAACGCCAAATAGCATTGGTCAAGAAATCACGCCATTACATTTTATGAATACATATCTATTAAATTATTTTTTTTATATAGATAGTCAATGAGTTGCTGTATCAAATCATATATTTATTTGAAAAATACAAACTAAAACTGAGCCGTGAAAATTGGTAGAACCTTAACGTGGCGTTATTACCCCAGGGTACCTTATTCAGTCAAATAAAATGATACTTACTTAGACTTTTCGCTTGACATTTGATTCGAAAAGTGATAACTTTAGAACATACTTTCGTCTACTGAATAATTTAGAGAATAAAAGGCGCACGAATTTTCAAACTGTAAAAGTCCACATTCCCTAACGAAATAAACAACTTTAGTTCAAACAAACATAAATGCTCTATCGGTTAGTTTAAAGTACATTTTCAAGATTTTGAAATAAGATTCCAAAGAACTTCTCTCTAAGAATATATTTCGTAGCTGCAGCTCTTAAAGTTCGATAATTTTAAAATGAATAAAAGAAATAAGAGTTCAAACAAAGTTTTCTTGTTTTAACAAGTTTAAAATATCATTTTTTTACATTCTTTTATTTTTATCTCATTATAAACTTTTATTTTACCAATATTAATTATATGAGTTTTATTTCTTTATTCTGATCAAAAAACATTTTCTGTAAAACTATTTTAGAAAAACTAACGTAATATATTTGTTTATTAGTTTCATAATTTTTCTGTTTTTTATAAATTTCATGATAAGTTATAACAAAATAAAAAATTATTTTAATCCTTAAAAGTACCAAACGTTACTTGAAATACCCAGAATGTATCAGTTAATTTTACACTAATATGACTTAATTTAATTTCAAAGATTCATACTTGGTTTTGTTCATTTTGGAATAAAGCATTTCTAGTTACTTTGTGCTCCAATTAAAATTTAGTTAATCTAAATATAGAGCTTTATGTAGTACTAACATTAATGAATGACATTTGGCAAGAAACCGATTGATATGCTAAACAATTTTATATGAGCTGTTCAATTTTTATACTAACTTGTATCTGTGACTTCGTCCTGTGATAATTAAAGAAAGAAGTATCCTTGCGTTAATTAATGCAAGAAAATTTCACTAACTTCATTTTTTATTCCTTTTTTACATGCATTTATTAATTTCACACCCGATAATAAAAACTCCAGCTATAAACCAACTCTTTATGGCATATTATAGCAAAATATACTTCCTCAAGATTCAATGATTGATTGATTGATTTTTGACGTCCGATTATCTGCGCTAGGGATATAGGACCAGGGGGTAATGCCCTTCGTGGGGGTCTTTCTAAGGGAACCTAACCCGTATTTACGCAAGGTTAGAAGAAAACCACGAAAACTCCGAACGGTTAGGCCGACAGCCGCGATTGGGTTCGAACCCAGCACCTGCCGTCTACCAGTTGAGAGGTCCGAACCTCTCGGCCACTGGTGGGGCCTCCTCAAGATTCAAATTTGCATATGTATGTATATAGATAGGATAATACATTTTTTTTTTCATGTACTTGAAACTTCAAAAACTTTCTCAAAGATTAATATTTAATTTATAAATTCTTCATGCACGGATGCCATATTTTGAGTCACTTTTGCATTTGCCATAACAAATTCCTTTAAAAAAGAGGCACGCGAGAACCAATGAATGTTGTGTCAGAAAAAAAAAGAATTCAAAATAGTTTTAAAGAAGAATGGGTATTCTAGTAGATATTCTCTAGGAAAGTTTTGACAAGAAGAATGATGAAAATACATACAGATTTTTGTGGACCCAAATTACTGGAATAAATATAGACTTTTTTTAAAGGTTCAAATAATTTTAGAGGCACTGTCTAGTGGACATTGAATTTATGTTAAAAAAAATTTTTAATTACACCTAGGAAATTGCAAAGCTTTATGTCGAATCACATCGGTAGAACCTGAAGTCACCAACAGTACATAAAATTTTAGTGTTACCACAGTAATTAAACATGTAATATTGCCTATCGGTCAACTTTCGAAGGAGGCTGCTGAAGCCAGAAAAAAATATTTCCACCAATATAGGCTGCACCAATGTTCTCGAAAGCAATATAATAAATTTGTTTTGAACAGACTTTTACTAAATTCTGATCCTTTTGTATGTAGTTTATGACCAAAACCTAATAAAAAGAGCAAGCCTTTTTTTAGCGAAACCATAGAGCTATTACTCCCAGAAACATACAAACAACATCCAAAAGAAGAGAGAAATGAGGGTGAAGACGAATCATGTGAAGATAAAACTGATTACAATACTAAGTTAAAGAAAGAACTTTTATAAATGTGTAAAATAAACAAAAACTGGATATTTCACTAAATGTCGTAACTGTTTATTCTAATTTTTTTTTTTTTAAATAGATAGTTTACTTCTAAAAAGCAGAGATTTTTTATAAATTCGTAAAAAAGTATGTTTTGTTAAAAAATTACATATAATGACTCTAAATAGCTTTTTACAAAATTTCAACATGATATAATCCACAAAATACTCCTCTGTGAAACGTAGGGTTGGTTGTAGCTGTATATTGGGAGACCGGGGCTAGTAGTGACATTTTCGACATTTTTTTATATTAGCCGTAAGATTTGAACTGAAACGAAGCATTTAGTGTATCATATCGTTAAAGTAAGTCTAGCGTAACATATTTATAAAACAACTATTAGCGTTTTTCATAACACAAAATGAATTCTGCGTAACTTCGAAATTTGTCACTATTAACCTTCGGAACGGGGCAAATTGTGACATGCTTGGGGCACATTGTGACACATAAATGACACATACAAATACATTATAACATATACAAATTATGTAAGAAAGGCGATTAAATGGAACATGTTAAATCAAGAAAGAGAAATTTATTCGTTTATAACGTTCTTAACAGAATAAAACCCTTTCATGTTTTAATAATATTGTAAATCAAGTGAAAAGAAAATAGTTAAATTGTTAATACTTGTAATCTCTTAATCCTGTATAAAGATACTTTTAGAGACACTTAGTAATAAAAAAACTGTCTTAATCAGGAGAGAAATACCGTAATTTCCGGCGTATAATCCGCGGATCAAACAATTCTTTTTCGACCCAGAAATTTTATTTAATATTTGAAGCCAAATATTTATCGCGATTCAAAATGTTACATTTGTGTTTAAAAATTTTCTGGGTCGAAAAAGAATTGTTTGATCCGCGGATTATACGCCGGAAATTACAGTAAAAAGTAAGCCAACACTAATCTTTGGCCATGTAGATCTTTTGACTCGGAAGTCTACTACAACGTGTACTATACCTATATTTTTAATCACTCATTGTCATCGCTTGTTTCAGCGTCTGATTTTCAATTAATACAAATATGATAAGGTTCATTTTTGGTACATTTGACATGCGCCCATCTTTTACATGTCATGGATTGCATCCAGTCTTCTCCGTGTCTAAAAAGTTTATATTGCTCCAAGCAAGCGAGACATAAGATATTTTCGTCATCTTCAGAGCTATCCAATACTTGCTTCTACCTTTTTTTCAATAACCCTGGTGTAATTCTTTTTTATGCACTGCTTGGGCTTTCCATAGGGTTTCTGTTTTTTGCTTTTCTTCTTCAATTTATTTTCTGCGTTCTTTTGCTTTTTGTTCTGCTTGAATTTTCTCTTTTTTTTCTGTGTGCTTGTTAGAATGGCAGATTTTAAACTTTTACGAATAGATCGTTTGCCTTTTTGAGGTCCTGCTTTAGGGAGTGGTCTTCTGTAAGACTTACCACTGACACATTGATATTATCAGTTGTCATAGAATCATGTAATTTAATGAGATTTCTTACTTCTGATGACGGTTATGCAATCTCACTTTCATTGATTAAAGTTATTCCTGAAGCACTTGGTTTATTAACAGTTACATATTTACTAATTTTTTTCATTGTCATTCTGATCTTTAAACGCTCTTATCTCTGACAGATAGCTCTTTCAGTACGCCTCTTGTAATTTCACACCATTTTTCCTGAACCTCCATTAAAAATTATGTTGGGATATTTAGTGACACTGTCACAACGTGCCCCTTAGACTTCGTCACAACTAGCCCCGTGTTACGCCATTTTGAACTTTATTCATTAGTTTCTGAAATGTTGGCATGATTAACAAATGAAATGCATAGAATAATAGCTCAAAATATAAGCATTTAAATAATGTTACGGAAGTTTACATACCTCAGTATCTTTAGTGGCAATGACGATTCAGATGTAGGACGCAAAATTTACTTTTACGAAAGAAAACAAAATAAATATTTTTTATCTCGAAAACAACACGAAGCTATACTTCAAAAAATACGCAGCACATTGAGACAATCAACCTCTTCACTCACATGACGCGACAGATGCAGAAACCTACTGGCACAGTCAGGAAGCTCGATGGCACAACTTGCCTCTGGCACAACTAGCCCGGTCTCCCCTACTAGAAAAGTATGAATGGTTGCATCATAAAAGTTCAGAGAGATATGAAGCTTAAATAACATAAAATATTTCTGTTCTATAAACTTTTTTTTAATCTTATCTTTATCTACTTATAATGAACTTAATTCGGTTCTGAGAATAGAAGTAGTGCATATTTAAACTTCATTTGGCATTTCATAAAATTTAATTGAGCGTTGTAATAATCTTTTCTTGACACAAAACCTTGTACAAAATTTAAACTTGGTATTATACTAACTTGGGGATCACCACAGATTTATCACCAGAGTCATCACGAGGTTCACCACCTATCATGTTTTTGATAGATTTATCTTTATTAAATTCTGCTTTATTCAAATCCTCAATTTCAGGCTTTTCTTCCAACTAATTTTTGAATTATGTTTAAAAAATGTACAAAATGATAGTTTAACAACTTAAATGATTTACCCGTATGACGTACGGATAAGAACAGTTTGCTTAATCCATCATTTAAAGCTTTTTGATATCATTTTTTTTTTTTACTTACAATTTCACACAATTTAATGACAGAAATTAAACTAATAGACTAAATATTACGAATGATAGACTTAATATTACGAATACTTCAGTTTAAAAAAAGTGGTGTTTATCCCATATTTGCAATTTATTTTATAAAAAATTAAAAAGAATCACTTAAGTAGTTAAGGGCCGTCTATGATGTACAGTAAAGCCAATGTTACCGTATCTAGAGAATTTTTTTATTTATAATTCCTACCAGAAAATTTTAAATAGAAATAAATAAATTAATATTTCCTTCTTTTAATTATTGATAGGGGAGAGTGTGGATGCTTGATCATAGGGGATACTTTAGCCACCCCTATTATCTCTACAGTTGGTTATTTTTTCTTTCTAAAACAGGCAACATGATAACATATTTATAGTTCTGAAGATGTAAAAAAGAAATCACGTACCTTGGTACAATTTTAAATGTATGATGATTAATAGTTGTTTTTCCCTATCTGAAGTAAATGTTTAGGTGCATGTTTTTTATATTTTTGTGTAATCAAAGTTTTGTATAAAGCTGCAACAATATAGATAGATTTAATAAATATAATTTCACTTGTATTTTGAGTCTAAAATAATTCAAATAGTTGCCTGCTTTACTTAGTAAAACTCTGATAAACAAAAATGGTAGTAATGGGGATACTTGAGCCACTGAGATTGGGGATACGTAAGCCATGACTGAGCCATCCCCACCTGGAAAATAGACACATGGGTGAAACAAATAAGAAAAAAAAATTACGTCCTTATCATATTCAGATTTTTTTCTGGATAAAAGGGAGAATTTTTTTCTTACAAAAATAATGACTTAGAAAAAAAAATGTAAATATATATTTTTTAATTAAAATATCGATTTTATTTTTCATTTTGACTATCAAAATAGCCTGTTTAGATAAATGTAGGCATAGTTTTCAATTTAACTTTTAACTTATTACATTAAAATAACTTTTTAAACTGTTTTGCAGGTCATAATCTCTAATATTTTAATTAGTTAGGTCCAACATATTAAAATATTTATTTTTTAATATATTATATTAAGATTAAATATTATATATTCAAATTGTAACCTCTGATACTGACTGAACATGAAATTTGCCCGAAGAATTGCAGATTCCAAATTTAAATGGCCTCCAACTGAGGATGTTGCTACCATCAATGAAACCCAAGTTAAAATGATCCTTCGAGCACCAATTATCACTACAAAAAATGATCGTGTTACGAGTTTTGTTTTCACAATTACTTTTGAAGGACTTTATGTAGCTTAATTTATCATCATGTAAAATGTTTGTGCAAAAATAAATCAAAAATCTTTACTTTTGTAGGTATTTTTACGTATTGGCTCAAGTATCCCTCTCATGGCGATACTTGAGCCACGATGTAAAACAAAAAGTAAAAATGTATTAAACATAGAAAAATAGTTAATTGAAAGTGGCTTTTAGTTGAAAAAAAATATCAAATTTTCATTTTCAATATTTTATCTTCCTCTAAGAAATTATAAAATTTTTTTTAAAAAATTTAAAAAGTGGCTCAAGTATCCCAATCTTCCCCTGTATGAATCATCTTATAAAGTAAATATAATTATTAAAACTGCTGGTGAGAATTCGGAAAGCCTAAATAAATAATCAGCCAGATGCGGTAACTCTGAGTAAAGCATACTTTTAAAAATAAATATTTTAATCATTCTAACACTTGGGATGACAATAGTCAAAACATGATAACCGAGTGAAATGGTAAGAAATAGTCGTATTGGCAAGAAATAATAGATTAATAGTAGTGACATAGTCATTCTGTGACATTTAAACAATCTTTATTTTGGCTACAACCCCTAAAATATTACTCATTTTAAAATAATTAATATAGCTGAAACTAATCGTACTGTCAAAATGTATTGTCATTGAAGGAAAAAAGTTTGGGTTTGTTTTGATATGTACATGACTTTCTAAACTACTTTAATATACATCATTTAAAAGTAGTCTTTATTTTAAATCGTTTGGTACCAGTAATTTTCTTCTACAATAATTTGTTTCAAAGTGAGTAGGGGAATGTTTACTTTTCTCGTTCTACTGCTGTACTGTGAATATCATTAAATACACAATGAATGAAATGCATTTTATTTTAAAAGAAATGCTAAAAGGAAACAGCAACATTTTACCATATAATCTGTTGTACATTTAAATAATGAAAAATCATCTTATTTAGTTATTTTACTGATCATAAATGTTCTTTTGAAGATGATAATTTTAAATAATGAGTTTTAAAACTGAAAAAAATATGTTATTTGATAAATATCAAATTAAATAATACTAACACGATGTATCAGCGAGGTTAATAAACTGTTATTATTAAAGCGGCGAAATTTCTGGTTACGAACACTCCAGAAATATTAATTAATTTTTCCCTAAGAGAAAGTAAATTTATATTTTGGTTGTTACAAAGATAAGACGCATGACGAGAAGTTTATTTAGTTAGAAGAATCTTTAGTTGAACGATTTTGCTGTGCTTGTTAGGCTCGTTTTCAAAACAACATTAGGAGGATATTTCCCAAAGGAATGTCAAGTAATCATAAAATAAATATTTATATAAAAACGAGTGATGCATATTTAAGTAAACTTATTGCATTATTTTTTAAAGAATGAAATCGAACACAAACTATTTTTTTTTCTTTTACTTTCGTTAATAATTTATCAAATGTTTTTTATAGATACTATTTCGTGCATATAATTTTTAATACATATTACCTTTTTAGACTGCTTTAAAAAAATACATTATACTATCAAAATGAAAATGAACAAATAATAAAGGAAAACGTTCAATTATTATTTATGGGAAAATACATTTCACTTTTGGGTTTACTTTTGGATTGCAAAAGGATATAATGTAGTGGATAAAGTAAATACATTTTTTTAAATATTTATTTGTTGATTTAAAAATTAAGTAAAATAAAATATCTCAAAGTGCTTTGAAGTGTAAAAATGTTTCTAAAGTCATCTTGACCGTATATTTCTTTTCCTTCTATTGAAAAATACTATTCAATAAAAAATTTCTGTAAAAAATAAATAAATAAATAAATAAAGGTGCGTCTGTGAGTTAAATAATGCAACAAAGCTGTTAATTATGTAGCGTACTAATTTTCAAGTAAACCACATTGGGAATATGTTTATCTAAAAAAGTACTAAATCTAAAAAAGTAAATTTTTTCGTATTTCGTAGAAATTTTTCTCAATACTTTCTCATTTTATAGTTAAAAGTTATCGTAGATAATAGTTCTGAAAATGGAAGGAATATATGAAATATTTCTTTAAAACCGCACTCAGAATAGTTTAGAAAAAATCATTTCAGCAATGCATCCCTCTCCCACTCGCAAGGCATCTTCAGATAAGAGCTGAGATCTTTGAAATTTGTCAAAAAATTAATTACCTGTCATTTGTTCATTTCATATAATTTTATCGTCTATGCACAACGTAATTATCTTTTAAAATCAGAATATAATATGTCAAAAGAATTTCGTTGAAAAAGGAATTGTCTATTTCTTTTAGCTTGTTTTTATATATTTTTTACGTAAGTGCACCCAGTGGTCTGTGAATTGAAGAAATAAATATTTGCAATCCATTTTGCCTTTTTTTTAATTTTGGGCAAAATGCGCTTCCGTGTAAATATGATTAAAATTTATATGTTACTTTGTTTTCTATTTTAAAAGCAATTTTTTCATATGATTTTTCTAAGGAATTTCTAACATAATTTATCGATAATTTATGCGCATCCAATTACATATTGATAATTTTATTAGAAATATTTCGTTAATTTTTATAGCGAAATTTAAAATAATATTAATTCAGTCAGTAAAACAATAAAGTCTAAACTAATCATATGTCTCTACTGACAATTTAAAGGCGAAACTAATAAAAATGATAAGGGTCGATCACTGAAGGTTTTAAATATGTGCTTAAAAGAAACTATCGATATATACAGCAGATTGTAAAAATTTCGAGGCGACACGTTTTTCTGTCCTAACCACAACTAAATGGGAAACAACACGGTGTTGATGTGAGTAAACATACATCACTAAGATGTTTCCGTAAACTTGGATTTCAATCTCTATACCAAAAATAAAGCCCTTCATAACTATTAAACAGAAAATATAGTGTGAAGTAGTACAAAAACGGCTTTGTCTGGATGATTAGAAAAATATACTACTTAGTTATGAGAGTGTGTTTTACGTTACATATTGTGATCAAGGTGTTCCTGTATGGCGACTGAAGCAAGAAGCAGATGACAAGGGATGCATGAAGCAATCAGTGAAATTTGCATTCAGTGTAATAATATGATCTACATGATACGATAAAAAGATGATCTTACAAGGCTATAGATCATTAGTGAAAGGATTGATTCAGAGATATATCAAAAAATCCTTCAGCATTTTATAATACTATCGTCGGAAGATCCGTGTTGGTGACGATTTTATTTTTCAACATTATTTAGCATCTTCACACAGTTCAGACTCCACCAAGAACTGGCTCAGCCAACATCAAATTAACGTATTTTCCTCCCTGAGTAATTTGACGGATTTAAATCCAATAGAAATATGTGGGAGATAATGAAGAAAATACTGTAAAATATTCCGCTAAAAATCACAGTTGTACGTCTTTCCAGCAAAAAGTCGACATAGTAATGTCTGGATAGAAAACATTGAGAATCACTTGCACAAGCTAGCTTGCCAAAGCGAGTTTGTGCTGTTATAAAATGTAAAAGTAATGTTACAAAATATTTAAGAATAACTATTTTTTCCTTTTTTAATAAAATACGTATTATTTACAGTACATTATTCTAATATTTCGAACCTTTAGATGGTTATTCTAATATTTTGAATTTTTTCCAAGTGTGAATGGTTATTTTAATTTTTGCATTATTTCCTTTATTTTTATGCAAAAAATTCTACATACTATATATATTCTTACAGTATTAAGTTATAACCTATATATTTTTTGTATAATCGATAGGGGAGAAGTGGATACATTGGGAATTATTTCTTTCATATATTTAAGTTCTTATGACTTAATTAAAATAACTAATATCACTATTTTGTAGTCTACAGTCTTGGTAATCCTTAAAGCCTCCAACCAAATTAATAAATGACATATTTAATTTATATTTATTTAAAGAGTATAATAATAAATATTGTCTCAATGTGCCCCGACACGGGGCGCGTTCATTCATTGCTAAATTGATATGAGGGCAGATTAGGAAACTACATTGTTTTGAACACTCACAAAGACATTAATGCCTGTTAATATCCTTGATGGTGTTCCAAATATTGTTCATAGAATTCGTATGTTCAAGAAGTTTTGAAACATTTTCTTTATAGCCAGCAGCTATATCTTCATTATTTTGATAGCGAAAGTTCCAGAAATTCTTGTTTTCTTTTTTTAAATATTTCTTTACTGACTTCTCATAACTCACATAATACAGAGATTTCGAACAAGCAGTGTCTTTTCCCACAAACTTTACAAGAAAAAAAAATAATTTTTCTCTTATTCATCAGTTTCAGATTCAGACAATTTTAACTTCTTATCAAAATTTAATTTACTGGCAAGTTCACGATCAGAAAATCTGTCTTTAAAATATTAGAATCGAATCATCGAGAAGGGGATTTTTATTTTAGATATTTTAATTCTTTTAGCTGATTATTTACTTTTAGTTAATTTTATTTTCTTCTATTGCTTTTCAATAATTTTTTCCTTCTTTTCTGTTTTTCACGGTGGCAGAAATCAAAATACGAGATTTTCCAGAATTTTATATCCAAAATATCCCATTTTTATATCCAGATTTTTATTTTTCTACGGAAGCCCTTTGGAATGACTCGAAAATAAATATTTCTTCCATGTTTTTTATGCAGTAACAAAACTAATGCTAATGTTGGGAGTAGAATTAGATTATTTGGAGAGGGACAAAATATCATTAGTTTTCCGATAGTTTTCAAATCCTGAATTTTGAATGAAATTATTTCGTACACTATCAAGATTGTCCTTCTTGTTTCTGTAATGTAACTAACTACTAAATCATCTGACTGAAAACGCTTTGATTGAATGATGAAATTTCTGTGTATTGTTGTATACTTGTAATGTTGCTAATATTAAATGATACATTATGTGAAATGTTACAAGGCCTGAAAAAACATTTTCCCAGAATTTGAAACCATTCAACGATTGAAAGCACTTTTGGTATGTGATTTGAATGGGCAAAAGACACATTGGGACTGCCCCAATGTTTTCCACTTACTTTTGCCCCTATGGGCGATTTTTTTTAATATGTTATACCTAATTATTGAAACTTGGTAAGGATATGTTTTGAAATTGTAAAAACAGTTATATTATGTGATTACTCATATTCTTAAAAAGTTTCTTACAATAAGTTTCATTAATTTTTAAATAATGTCATCATAAAATGACTTTTAAATGTTACTTTTGAGCATCAAAAATAGACTTATTCACCTGGAATGCTACCAGTGTTTCTGTGAAACTTGCAAACACATGTGCTAATGGGCAATACTGGTGCCATCTTCTAACACTTAGAGTTTTTCCCCATGGATATTGTGAGATAAGGACTTTATCCCAATGTGTCTCCCGTATATAAAGAAACCTTTTTTCACAAATCCTTTTTTTCTATTAGTCTAATTTTTTAACTTGGAGCTGTATGTATATACACCAAGAGACCATCGTTAGAGTAAAACATAGATATTATACATAATCTTCATGGAAAAATTACAAAATTTACGAAATTCGGTGCTTAAAAGTTCTTTAAACACTTAATGTATTCTTCGACTGGTAATTTTATCCCATTTACAGATAAATAATTAGTTTATTGCAAAGATAACCTGCAATTGAAATAACATTTATTTATTTGTTTTCTCAAACATAAAGTAAAATATGACCAAAACCGCTTCATAAAAAAAAGAAAAAACCCTCAGTCATTTTTTTTCTTTTAGAAAACTAACGCTGAATACGGAATTTCAGAGAAAAAAATGTTTGGTTGAGGGATAAATAATTTAACAAAGCTTATTAGGGTGAAACCAAAAATGCAAGTGCTTTTCATGTCCAAAATTTTAATTTTTTTTTTCAATAAATATACAAAGACATTCCAAATTTTTTTATGCCATCTTTCAGAAAAAAACTATTTTTATTAGTCTAAAATTTTATCTAGCCAATTTTAATGTAATTAATGCATTATTTATGCGATTTATCCATTCTTATCTATGAAATTTAGCTGTCCAAATGACTGGAGAAACAGCTTCAAACAGACTACAATTCTAAATATTATGAACAAAACAATATTTATCTATTTTTATTTAATTAACATATATAGTAGTTTTATAAATTTGTAATAATGAATTAAGATATGTATTTTTTAACCGTATAAGTTAAATTTAATATTTGTGCATGAAAATGTAACCTCTGTTACATTATTTACATTTAGCAGAATAAATAATAAAAATTTTGTCTATCAGAGACCGCTACTAATCTATATTGCTCAAAGTATTTTCTAGAAGAGAATACAAGTGCCATTTTCACTTTGTCTGCCACATGTTTAGAGTGTAGAGCAGTATTATCAAGTTCTAAGGTGAGTGTGTTTTCTTTTTGTAACTTCTGTTACTCCAATTTTAGATTTAAATAATGTTTTAAAAATAAAATTTATCTTTAAATCACAAAACTCTAAGTAAAATAAGTTTATTTAAGCAATATAACTATTTTTTAGAATATAATTATTTAAGAAAGAAAATTGTTTTTCCTTAAATATAACCTCTGTTACCATATTTTGATAACAGATATTAAATAAATATAGGTTACATTTTATAACTGAATATAGATTTTTTATGGTAATAATACATATATATATATTTATTCATAGTACCAAATTTACCTATCATTTTTATCATTTGTTTATATTTATTTTTGCATTAGTAAGTATTACTTTGCTTACATATTTAAAGTTTGTTTACATCTTATAAATTTTTGTAACCTCTGTTACATGAATTTTTCTATTTTATTTTAATAATTGTAAACCAATAATAAACCAAATGTACTTAAAACAAAGAATATTTTATGTACTTTAAATTCAATTAAAAAAATCTTCTCTTTGAAATTAAAAAAGTGATAAATATAAACTTTAACTTAGTTTTTTTTTCTGAACGCGATAAAATTACGCATGTAATGATGATTAAATTTTATTATTTATTATTCATCTGTCTATTAGTATTGTTTTTAACTAAAGGACATTTTTGCTAAAGTAAAATATAAAATTTATAGCTTTTGTTAAAGTATTTCTATCATAAATTAATCCAAAATTGTCTGGTAACAGAGGTTACATTTTTTTGTGCTAGATATGAATTTAAAAAGTTATATTTTAAGTGTAAAATTGTTTTTTTTTTCTGTGTGGATGCTAATTTTGTACAGCTTAAACACATATTTAAACAACATTATTGTTATTTAGTAAAATCTAGATCTTAAAAAAAGACAATTTTTTTTTTTTTTTTTTTTTTTTTGAAAAGCACAAAGAAAATTGGTTTCACCCATTAGTGTATCACATAATACGCTATGTGAATTCGTTCATTACAAACATAACTTTTAACTAATAAGATGTGGCAATCCCAAAACTTTCTTTTAACTCAAGCATGTTAACATTTTAAATTTCGCTACAACAGTGCCAAAATTAAAATATTATCTATGCTCATCGTGAGGATTCTAAAGACATGAAATTCCATGTATTTATTCGTGAAATAGGACTAGTGTAGATATCGTGAAAATTGCAACGTGAAAACGCTGCCTGTTGAGCAATTTGTATCAAAATATAAACTGCAATAATATTTATCAAGTTGCACCTAAATCTGAAGTTTGGTGAAAATTAGTGAATTAGTTCTTGAGATAGAGCTATTGCAGGAATCGAGAAAAATGCATCATAGCAGAACCACCTGTTGGGCGATTTTCACCAAAATGTAAACAACATTAATTCGTGTCAAAGACTAATTGAATCAGAAGTTTGATGTAAATCCGTGTATTAGTTATTGAGATAGAGCTGTTGCGTCGATCGTAAAAAGTGTAGCACAGCAGCGCTACCTGTTGAGCGATTTACACCAAAAACTAATCAGCATCAGTCTATATCAAAGACTACCGGAATATATTTTTTTAATAAATTCCGAGCATTAGTTCCTTAGATAGAGCTATTGCATAAATTGTAAAAAATACAGTATAGCAGTGCCACTTGTTCAGCAATTTATATCAAGGACTACTTGAATATAAATTTTTACCAAATTCCGTACATTAATTCTTGAGATAGAGCGCCCACAAAATTTATGTCACGTACAGAAGGACAGACAGAATCACAAAACCACAGACAGACATTTTGTAAGAACATGTTGTTTTTTTTTTAACTCTGACCCCCTACAAAGTGTAAATACGGCAAAAACCGGAATTCAAAAATTTTCAATAATCCAATATTTTCTTCATGTATCAATAGAAGAAAGTAAAAATCTATCAGTTTTATTATTTCTTATTTCCGATTTTTTCATCTATATATTTTCAAATTTTATTTTTAAAAATTTATCTGAAATGGCCTATTGCCAAAAATTATTTAAATATTTATTTCATCACCATGCATTTTTTTATACGTTTTTCCTCCACCGCATTTCGCCAAAAGATATCTTAAAGTAAAAAATAACATCTTCTAAATTTGTCAAATATTGATTTCGTGTCATTTTATTGATTTCTTAAATTTTTATCTTCTACACACATTGCAATTATCTCTTGAAGGCTCAGTATAATATGTCAAAAGAATTTCATTGAAAAAAATAGTATATTTCTTTTAGCTTGTTTTCATATCTTTTCTACCTTAAGTGGTCCCAGTGGTTTGAATGGTGTTACTCTGATGCTTTTCATTGATTTTACAGAAGGCTATTCCGATTTGAAGAAATAAATTGATTTTCAATCCATTTCAAACTCTACGTTACTTTTTACTTTGTAGAAAATATTTTCCATGAAAATACAACTCAAAAATTTTTGACATATTAGATTGCTTTGTATCAAGCAGTTATTTGTACGTGGTTTTTTTAAAGAACTGTTTATATATAATATTGATAAAGCTTTTGAAGGAAAATTCGGCAATTGATTATGAATTTGACTAGAAATATTATTTTATTTTTACAGAAGCTTTTAAAATAACATTTATTTAATTTGAGAAATAATAAAATTTCAATATATTTATCTATCTTTTATAGATTATATGAGAAAACTTAACAATGTTATGTGTCAATCACGGAATTTTTAAACGTGTGTTAAAAAAGTAATGAAATAAAATAAAATAAAGAATTATGTAGAGAGTTTTAGATTGGCTAAAATAATTGTATTTTAACATATGTTTTATTTTGTAAAGCTGTGGGACTATTTCTTTTCATGATTTCTTTTAGCAAAAAATCTGTTTTTTATAAGTTTTTATTGAACTTCAACGTTCATATGTATATTTTTGCAGTTTAAAATTTGTACTCGAACTGTAACTCACTTTCAAATATCTTATTGAGATTAAATTTTACATACTGACGTAAATCCGATGGCAATCTAACATTGTTATGATTTTTGGCGGTTACCATGCATTTATACTTATTTTACATTAAACTTTTTGGCAGAAATTTAAGAAAAATATTTATATTGGATAACACAAGACTGGGGTGGTTGTGTTTTTTAACTATCATGTATTATTTATCACTTAAACCGAAAATTATCTTTTTTTTAACTATCATGTCAGGATATTTAGTAAATGATAAATTGTCAAAATGAAAAAATAACAACATTCGGATGTCATAAATAAAGAAGATGGCTGTGTTTTTCAATTTTTGATAATTGATTTTGATGTACTTTTTAGCACTAAATCGGAAAATGGCCTTTATTTTTAACCACCACGTTAGAAAATTTTCTCAAATCGTAAATTAAAATGCAGCGAAAATATGATACTATAAAACAGCTGTAATTTTTTTAATTTAATTATATTTAATTCAATAATTTGTTACATTTATTGGCTTATAAGGAAAAAACAGAATTTTTGTTGAATAAAATCTTGATAAAATTAACAGCCTCAATTCTTTACAAAATGATACATATCTTAAAATGTTATTAGATTACACTAGCCTGCAAAGATGTGGATTAGTCATCTGTTGCTAGTTGATTCTTATGTATTCTATACCACTGAATACGTAAAAAAATTTGCAAATATTTAAGTTAAAAAAATAGAAAAAAAATTATACTATAAAATAGATGTGATTTTTGTTTTTTAAACTTTTGATAACTGATTTTCCTGTATTATATATATATATATTGGTATTTTTACAACTAAACAACTAAGGGGTCTTATGAAGTGAGTGAAGAACTTCGATTTTAACTTTGAGCTTTTTAACTTTGAAATTTACAATTTGCTGAAAATCTCAACGCGTTGTTAAAAATGAAGGTCATTTTCGGATTCAGCAGTTAACAATACAGGAAAATCACTTATCCAAAATTAAAAAAGCGACAACACATCTATTTTATATTATGGAATATTTGCTTTTTTGCTTTAAAATTTATCATTTGCATAGAAATTTATGTGATAATAAAAAATGAATGTCAATTTTGGATTCAGTAGTGCAGAACACATAAGAATCACAATTAACAAAAGCTAAAAAACATGACCTAACCTACATCTTTTGCAGGCAAGTGCAATCTAATAACATTTTAAAATGTGTATCATTTTGTAAAGAATTGAGGCTGTTAATTTTCATCATTTTATTTAACAAAAATTCTGGTTTTTCCTTATATGTTTATTACAGATTGTATATTTTGCATTAATATTTTAGAATAATTAAACATTTCAAATTTATATTGCAATTTTAATTCAATTTTGATCCCTTTTTCTAATATTTCTGACGATTCTATATGTCGACTTAATTTGCGAATGACCACTAATTTGAAGCAAAATATTGTCCTCCTACTTTAAATAGCTATTATTCGGTTAATTTTATTTGAAAAATAATGTTTTTGTTTTCTTTTCTTGCTTGTCAGTGTGGCAGGAAAATTTTACTAAATATAACTTATAGGATTGTGAGGATCGTATAAAAATTTAAATTTCGTATTTTACTAAGAAATTTTTTTATTGATCCATGTCGCTTTTAAAATATTTCTTTATCTCATTTAAAACATTTTTGTAATCGAATTTGTATGCCTATGACTAACAGTTAAGGAATTGGCTATTGGGTCATTCCATGTCAATTCAACCAATTTTTCCCCCATTTGTAACCCAACCCCCAGGGATTTGGATGAAACTTTGTGTGCACATTAATTCTATCATGAAATGATTCCATCAGAAATTTTTCCTTCCCAGACCTCATAGTTTGAGAGATATGGGGGGTCCAATTCTTAGGTTTTTCTCAAATCGCACATTTCTGAGTGTGTATTCTGAGATTGCAGTTCCATCTTAAAAAAATTGTTTCTCTGGATCTAAAACATGAAACCTCCTAAAAATATCACTATAAAAAGGTAAAAAAATGCAGATTTTAATAAAAAATATTTAAAAAATTTACTTTTAATATTTAGGATAAAAAAAGTCAGCCAAAGTTGAGAATTATGGTTATTTTTCCAAATTTTTGTGACTTCACGAAAAAGGCTGTACACAAAAAGGCAAATTAAATTTCCAATTTCTTTTTGTTTTAAATAAAAGTTTACACTTTGGGCTTTCTATCTATGAAATAAAAATGATGTGTTTCGCATGGCTTATGCAAAAATTTTGGGTACTTTCCAATTACCCGGATGAGTGCTTTATTTTTATATATTACATATGCACACAAAAAAGCAAATGAAATTTCCCATTTCTTTTTGTTTTAAATAAAAGTTTACACTTTGGGCTTTCTATCTATCAAATAAAAATGATGTCTTTCGCATGGCTTATGCAAAAATTTTGGGTACTTTCCAATTAGCCGGATAAGTGCTTTATTTTTACATATTACATATGCACACAAAAAGCAAATGAAATTTCCAATTTCTTTTTGTTTAAAATAAAAGTTTACACTTTCGGCTTTCTATCTGTGAAATAAAAATTATGTCTTTCACATGGCTTATACAAAAATTTTGGGTACTTTCCAATTAGCCGGATGCGTGTTTATTTTTACATATGCACATATGTATACATCTATATAAATACAGATGTATTATACATGTACATATGTATGTATATAGACAGTATATTGATATATATAACACTGGTGCCCGTCTAACCGAAAAGTACCAAATTTTGTCTCGTTTTGAAAATCTGCACCAATTAAGGGGGAAAAAAATCTGACTAAGTTTAGCTGTGGTACTTAAATAATTACTGGAGTTTCTATGAGTTATTGAATTTAATGTTATTTGATGCAAAAACAAATTGGAAATTTCATTTTCCTTTTCATGTAGAGACTTTTTCATAAAGTCACAAAATTTCGGAAAAATAATCATGACTTTCAACTTTGGTTTACTTTTTCGTCCGTATATAAATCTCTATTAATTGCCCTAATTGCTTTTTTCACTTGCTTTTTATGCCGATTAAATGGATCTCCACATTTATATAATTCATATTTCATTAAGAGCGAAATTCTGTGGTGTTCACATATATTAATCAAACGGTTTTCACTTAATTTTTGTTTTATAAATGCAATAGTCCTAACTAATAAAAATTCTGGTTCTGAATCACAGAGATTATCAATGTAGTCTATTTCTCTGTTATTTGTATAGCTAGTTTTGTGACATTCTAAACCAGTTAATATTACAATACTGCAAGCCTGAAGACTAGTAGAAGGTTTAATATCAGGCTCCATATTAAAACAATAAAGCAAAAAAAATATTTATACATATCATAAACTATAAAATATGGAGCAATCAGAATGTATTTTTTGTAGCACAGTAAAAGTTAAATCATTCTTCTATGATAAGAAACAACAGAATGACAATAATTTGATTAACTTGATTTCAAAACATCTGCTTTCATACTAACGAGCATTACCCTGCCTTTATCAGAAGGTGTTTATACAAGGCAGGTGCAATTAAATCTTTCAGACTATAGAAACAAATTCAAGTTCTGTTAAACATTTGTGTATTTAAACTTGCCAATATAAATATTTAATCTGATTAAAATTAACGAAGGAAAGGAAATACAAGGTTATGAACATTTTTTAAACACAAATAATTAATATATAAGCATTCGAAAGAAAGAATGGAAATGTGAGAAGAAAAAATTTCTATTTTATACTGTACAAAAAAAATCTGTTTTGAGTTTAATTATTGAAAATAAAAGTAAGAGATTCTTTAGATTGTCAAAAAATGCCCATTATTAAATAACTAAATGAAATATATGGACCATTCACTAAATTTAATGGGGAAACATATTACAGTCAGATTTTTTTTAATCAGAAAAAACAAAGCCTAACCTTTACTTTGAGAATTAAAAAAAAAAACATGCATCAAATAACATTAAATTCAATAACTCATAGAAATTCCAGTAATTATTTAAGTACCACAGCTAAACTTAGTCAGATTTTTTTTTCTCTTAATTGGTGCAGATTCTCAAAACAAGGCAAAATTTGGTACTTTTCGGTTAGACGGGCACCAGTTTTATACATATATATATCAATATACTGTATATATACATATATATGTACATGTATAATACATCTGCATTTATATAGATCTATACATGTGTACATATGTAAAAATAAAAGACGCATCCGGCTAATTGGAAAGTACCCAAAATTTTTGTATAAGCCATGCGAAAGACATCATTTTTATTTCATAGATAGAAAGCCCAAAGTGTAAACTTTTATTTAAAATAAAAAGAAATGTGAAATTTCATTTGCTTTTTTGTGTGCATATGTAATATATAAAAATAAAGCACTCATCTGGCTAATTGGAAAGTACCCAAATTTTTTGCATAAGCCATGCGAAACACATAATTTTTATTTCATAGATAGAAAGCCCAAAGTATAAACTTTTATTTAAAACAAAAAGAAATGGGAAATTTCACTTGCTTTTTTGTGTGCATATGTAATATATAAAAATAAAGCACTCATCCGGCTAATTGGAAAGTACCCAAAATTTTTGCATAAGCCATGCGAAACACATCATTTTTATTTCATAGATAGAAAGCCCAAAGTGTAAACTTTTATTTAAAACAAAAAGAAATTGTAAATTTAATTTGCCTTTTTGTGTACAACCTTTTTTGTCAAGTCACAAAAATTTGGAAAAATAACCATAACTCTCAACTTTGGCTAATTTTTTTTATCCTAAATATTACAAGTAAATTTTTTAAATATTTTTTATTAAAATATGCATCTATTTATATTTTTACAGTGAAATTTTTAAGATGATTCATATTTTAGATCCAGATAAACAATTTTTTGAAGATGGAACTGCAATCTCAAAATACAGACTCAGAAATGTGCGATTTGAGAAAACCCCAAGAATTGGACCCCCCATATCTCACAAAGTATGAGGTCTAGGAAGGAGAAATTTCTGATGGAATCATTTCATGATAAAATTAGTGTGTACACAAAGTTTCATCAAAATCCCTGGGGGTCGGGTTACAAGGTCTGGTTGAATTGACATGGAATGACCCTATTGCCACCATTCAGACTGGACATCCTGCATAAATAGAACTCCTCAAGTACTAGCTTTATTTTTACTTGTTCCATAAACTTTTAAACTATATAGTTTCCCATTTTATATGTATTCTATTTCACACTACTGAAATAGAAAGAATAAGTTTAAAAAAAAGTGAGTGCACAGAATATTTCTCGAAATATTGTTTCAGTATCACATTCACATTCCTCAAAAGATATTTTAAAAGGATTAGACCTAACATCCTACAAATTTGTCAAAAAATTATTTCATGTCGTTTTATTGATTTTCTAAATTCGTATCTTCTACAGATATCGTAATTATCTCGTGAAATTGCTATACAATATGTCAAAAGAATTTCAGCGAAAAAAAGAAATAGTGTGTTTCTTTTAGCTTGTTTACCAATCTTTCTTTACTTAAGTGGTTTAAGTGGTCTCAGTGGTGTTACTCTGATGGTTTTCAGTTATTTTGCCGAAGGCTATCTTGTATTTGAAGAAATAAATTGGTTTTCAATCCTTTTCAAACTGTAAGTTTCGTTTCGTTTTCTGAAAAAATGTCTTCCGTGAAACTACGACAGAAATGTTCTTATCTATTTAAGATTATTTTGTATAAGGCAATGTGTCGTTTTTCTAAGGTTGGTTGGTTGGTTGATTGAGGTTTACTGGCGCAAAGTCACACTGGGGACATGCTGCGCCAAGAACAGGATGAAGTAAAAACTGAAAAGTTTTTTAAAATTGTTAAAAATATGTAAAAATATAAGTGGATAAAAGGCAAGGTTAAAAGATGAAAGCGTTAAGTGATGAATGTAAATAAAATAAGTACAAAAGATGAAAACACAATTCAGGATAAAATAAGAGTTAAATCAGTCAAATCAATAAGATAATAAGTCAACAATATAATAATGGTATACGATAAAAGTTAATATCTTTTAAAGAATTATGAAACTTGTGCAAAACAAACAAACAGTGACATAAATGCAAAAACGGTGCAATATTTAAAGAATAGCAACACTGTCAGAAAAATTCGTCAATATACACTAAGTTATCGTTATTTTTTCACAAATAACTTCTGTTTTCCCAAAAGACGTATTTGTTCTGTGAGTTCATTCCGAAAGTCGAAAAATGAGGAAACGTTTCCGTTTATATCTAGCACGCATGCGCATTGGGTCTGTTAGTAATAAATTCGAATTTATTTTTAAAATGAAAAACAAAAATATTCTATCGATTAAAATGTCTAATTTAGTTTTAAAAGACAAAAATGTTTTCGAATTTAAAAATAAATAACAATTACTTTCTTTATTCGCTCAAAAATTCTCACAATCTGTTATTCAAAGTTGGATAAGTTGAATAAAGTTCAATATACTAAGTTATTTCTATGATAAATATTCGCATATAAAATATACTTTAAGTGAACACATTTAAAAAATATTTTAATTAAAAAATAAAATGCAAAAAAAATTGATATTATTAAAAAAAATCTTATCGAATAAAAATAAAACATCCATGTTTTTTCTCTAACAATCTACGTAATATATTTAAAATTTACATTTTTATACTATATTAATATTAAAGTAAAAAAAACCCAGCCACAGTTTCATTAAAGATGAAGTCTTTCCGAGATTAACTGCAAAATTAAAAGCTTTTTAACGAAATACACCAAACCACACCCATATGAAATGAACACTTCTATTTAAAGCAAAATCTTCACAAGCATTCCTGGCGCCGTGGATGCGCGTTGGTCTTGTAATCCTGGGGTCCTTGGTTCGATCCCCACCTCTTCCGCATTGATTTTTCCAAACTTTTTTCAAGTGACGGATATTTTTCCTCTTTTGACGGAGAAAAAAATAAACGGAAAGTCGTCAATATACAGACAATTTCTGGCAGCAGTGCTGCCAGTACATTTTCTGTAAAAAGACGGAAATTTTTTTGAGAGTGAAGGTTTTGTTAATGAGTTATACAACCAAAATATAGTTCAAAAGAATAAATATTTAAATTAAAAATAGTAAAATTTCTTAAAAAATGTCTGTATTAAATTGAAACATAAAATGTTAAAATACAGTTTAAAACAGATTAATCAATCTTTTTTTTTTTTTTTTTTTTTTTTTTTTTGCAATTTAAGAAGAAGGCACATATTCTTCATAAACCGTATTTGTTTCATCATCATCAGATTCATAACTCGATGAGGCCATAGCCTCTTCAGCATAGTTAAGCAACTGTTTTGGATCTTTTATGTTTTTAATTGCAGAGCTGAGGCAAGATTTTTTGCCCTTTCTCTTCACAGTTTTCCACTGTGAAGAGACTTGGGTTGAAGGTTTATTCCTATTCTTGTGTGTGCAAGATTTTATGTTTGTTTTTTTAATTGGACATACATTAGGGTTCAACGATTTGTTTTTATCTGATTCTGAGGTAGCCTGTGTCTCATGTTTGGTAGGTTTTGAAGTTTCAGCTAATGAATTTTGTGTTCGTTTATAAAGGTATTCTATTTCGACAGGTTCTGATGATGGTGGCCAGAGCTCTAATTTTGGTATCAGTCTTGTAGTAACGTTACAGTATACATTACGGGTTTTTTTCTTTAAATTGCTAGATGAGGGTGAGTCAAACGGAATGGCAGAATCAGTTTGAGTGCTTATGTGCCTCACAGAGTTTGCTTGACGTTTGAGTAGGCTAGAATAAGAGACGCCAACTGATGGTTTTCGGGACTCAGCAATTTTGCAGGCTTCTGGATAAGAAAGTTTTTGGGTGATTTTAATTGCCATGATTTCTTTTTCGAGAATCCAGTTTGGACAAGAGCGGGAGTAAGCTGGATGGTCACCTTTGCAGTTGACGCAACGTTCAGCGTTTTCACATGTTTTATCGTCATGGTCAACTTTTGCACAACGTGCACATGTTTTAGTGCCACGACAGTTAGTATTTGTATGTCCATAGCGCTGGCATTTAAAACATCGAAGGGGGTTGGGAATATATGGTCGGACGGGACAGCTTAGATAAGCAGCTTTAATTCTAGTAGGTAGATTCGGGCTATTGAAAGTCAGAATGATGTGCTTTGTGGGAAGCACTTTTTCATTCCGACGAATTGTTATACGTCTTACATCTATGACATCTTGATGTTTTAAGTTTTCCATAAGTTCTTCTTTAGTAGAAAATAAAAGCTCTGGCTCAGATATTACGCCACGACTTGTATTTAGAGTCTTATGTTCTTGAACAGAAACAGAAAAAGGACCAATTTTAGAGCTATTTGAAAGAAGTTCTGACTGTTTATATGATAAGATCTCAACAAGTAAATCCCCGGATTGTAATTTCTTGAGCGAATGACCATCCCCCAAAACAGACTGAAATGTTTTAGCAATAACAAATGATGAAGTTTTTTTGAAAGAACGATCAGATTGGCTATCAAGGCGCTTAATGACAAAAAAACGCGAAAATACAGGTTTCTGTCCTGTTTGTTGCTCTCCACTTGGGAGAGAGTTAGAAGGAAATAGAGATTTTCCATCCATAATTGAAAAAAAGTAATTCAGACCCCGGCCGCACCACCCACTACCGAGCCCAACAAGGGGATGCACATTCGTGCACCAGTGCTAACCAGGGCCCATACGGTCACAAGACAAACCTATGTCAGTCTCCACCCTTAACGAGATGACTAGTATTTGCTCGCTCACTTGATCCCTAAAGCCAGTGACAAAAGCCAGCTGACCAGCCGATTGATGCATACGGGACCAATATGCACCTCCCGTCTACCTGAAGCAGAGGCCAAAGCAGTGTGTTGGTCTCCCTCAACTGCCAGGATCCCCCTTTCCAGGGACACTGGTCGCCACGCACGGCCAACACGTGGGTGATTTTCAATTCTTCATGAGTCGATATACAGGATGACATCGGCCCATACAGAATTGCCCTCACCTCCGGAGAGGAAACCACAATGAGAGTGAAACAAAGATGAAAGGAAGACAAGAGGAGTAAGAGGAAAAGGAAAGGAGAAAGATCACTCAGGTGCCCCGGGATTGTGAAGCCCGTGAATACCTAAAGAAGGTATCCCCCTGGGGGGGCGTTTTTCTAAGGAAACTTTTACGTAGTTTACAGATAAATAAAGTCTCTAAAGAAGCGGGAACTTCAGAAATATTCAGCTTATTTAAAAAGAAATGTTGAGTTCCCAAATAATGTCGTTCGTTTCCATCGACCAATCGTTATCTATGATCGAAAAAACCGCGCAGATAAATTTAATCCAAGCAACTACTTAAGGGGTTATACTTGCTTGTAAGCTCGAAAAAGAATTGTAATTTTAAGAATTATTTCGGAATTGAGTGTTAAGAATCAGAAATTAGGTATATTTTATTTTTTAAGAAAATTGAAATAAGATGGTTGAAAAACTCTTTTTGAATTTTGTTTATTTCACTTTAAAGAAAATAAATTGATTCTTGTAATGGTAAAATAAAGTTGCGCGTGCCCAGCAGACCCGCTCACAGGAGAGAGAATTTGCGGTTGCCGCTCACAGTGACCATTGTAACTCTATCATGTTACCTGAAACTATAAAAAGCATAATATATTTATTCCGAACACTTAAAAATATGTAATATCGTTTGCTTTTTGGAAAAAATTGTTTTAAAGAAAATGGTGGTCGTTCAAAGTTAAGATAGCATTTTTTTATTGAATTTTGATCGTTTATCCAAAACGAAAAAGATCATCAGGTGGCCACTAAGAACAATCCCTCTCTGTTGCTAAAAATTTGTCAAAATTGGTAAAAGAGTGGTTATGCTTTTTTCTTGTTATTCTAGATTACCAAGTTTAAGAAGACAGTTTTGAGATAATCACGTTTAAAGGTTCAAGTTATAATTTATGTATGATAGAAGAAAGAAAATTAAAACGGTGTTGTTTAAATGTTTAAAATACAATAAAGTTAAATTTTTTTAACTAAATATTAATCGTAAAAAAAGCACTAGTAGATACTTGGATGTATGGCTTGACTGGCACCTACTCTAATAAAAATCAAATTAATGTACATAAATATAATAATACGCGTGGTAAATACTATGCTCTTAATTCAATTTCTAATTATTATTGTGAAAAAAAATAATATTTTTCACTTTAAAATAAATTTTGAAATCTTTTTTTTTTTTTTTTTTTGGTAGAAAAGTTTATTTACATTTCTTTTCATGCTCTAAATAAAATATAATTCTATTTTTATCAATTAAAAACTAAAATGAAAGATTAAAAAATAATAATTCTAAAAATTCAGCCCCACATTTATCATTATCCATCATATTCGCTCCAAATCATTGACAGAAAATGAAGACGAAAAGAAAATCAAATTATTTTTATAATAATTTTCTACGACATTCTTCATTCTTAGATATATATTTTATATTTCAATATACTTTGAGAAAGTTCTGAAGCATAAAAAATAACTTTTGAAAAATAAAATAGTTACTATTTTCCAAAAAATCATTTTCAGTAGATGAATGTTTTTGAAAGTTAAACAAATAATGAAACTGGTAAATCTGTAGATGAGGAACCTCAGCTTCAGGTATTCAAACTGAATTTTTATTTTAACTATTTATTACACAGTATCTAAAATCCATGAAAAGTTTATTTTACTTATTATTACATTCAGTTATTATTATTACATTTATTTGTTTGCTTGTTTTTGTAGATTCATAAGAACAGAAATTCCTCGGATAACCAGGAAATGCAAATATTGATGCCAGTAACGTTAAACACTGTCTTAATCGATTTTGTTCTTTTCTTTTTTTAAATATATGTAAAAATACTTGTTTAGAATGGTGTTATCTAAATTATAGGTTGAATTGTGCTCAGCATTAAGTTTACAAAGCATAAGAAGTGCTACACTACGCTACAAAAAATAATTTTTATATAAGAAATCAAAGTTGCAATGAATTTGTTCAGTTAAAAAGACAACGTCTCACTGTTAATTTGAACAATAATTTATAAAAAATAACTCTTAAAAAATAAAGTTAGATGTTATTTTCCAAAAAAATCATTTTCAGTAGACGAATGTTTTATGAAGAATTTTTGTTTTGAAAAAGTGGTGTGCGATAGAATTAAAAAAAATGGTCGCCTATGGCAGCCCTTGATACAGTGCCGTATGTGGGATCATGATGCGTACACAGAGATAGATGGAAAATGATGATTATGTGTATGTATGCGATATGGATTAAATTTTTTCAAGTTTCAGATGGGACATAAATCAGCATTATTTAACTTATTTCTCTGTTTATTATAGACTATTATTTTTGGATATTAATTTTCAAATATTCCATTTTATTGTTTTCTCAAAATTATTTGTGACACTTTGAAAAAAGATTACATAAACTAAATTATGTTGATTTTTGTATGTATTTAGATTGTAAAACTTACTTTATTTCCTTACGTATTGTCAAAATTACTTTTATGACCTTTATTTCGATAATCCTTACTTTCGAAACCCGTTCCTAAAGTGAAAATAGTCGCATGAAAAGAAAACTTTAAATCGAAAACGTACAAGTCTACAAGATTTAATATCAAATTTAGTTATCATAAAAAAAATAATTATTAATATGCAAGCGAGAATTTTGAAACGAAATTTGACATAGATTTAGTAGTAAGGGGATTCTGTGCACTTTGAACTTTTGTTTTTGTTTAACAATTTTAAGGTACACTTTTAGCACAATAATAAAGGACACAATGAAGAAAAATCATTCAATTAAAAAATTGTTTGAATTCCCGAGCTAAATTCGAAAATATTATTATTATTATTATTATTATTTTGAAAATTTTAAGTAAAGTTTAAAATGTATCTTTTCGTGCAATTTTGAGCATTTTGAGCTAATATATTTTTTAATCTTTCGTAGAAGAGTGTTGTATAATTTTAAGTACCGGATTTATCTTAAATTAATTAGTTTGAGAGCAAAAAAAAAAAAAAAAAAAAAAAAAAGAAATGTGCAAGTACATGTAAAATTAAAGCAAAAAATTTTATATTTATTTTACTTTCTTATATTTAAAATAATTATTATATTGTAAATCCGATATTTAGTTTTATCAAATAGAAGACAACCCCAAAAAAAATCTAATCAATTGAATAATATACATTAACGTTTTATACAAACTGGAATAATTAAACTTTCAAATTAAGTGGATTGGGGGATTTAAAGGAACAGTGGTGTAATAAAATCGCTTTAAACTGTATTTATAACATTTGGATCTTAACAAAATTTCATGAGAATGTACCAGGGATAATAAATCATAATTTAAGCTAAAAATTAGAAAATAGATATTGTCATCACTTTTCGCCAAATCGAGATCCCAGATCGATACCGAGATCCCAGTTTCTTCGCGGGACAAGTATAAGTTCTTAAGAATTCAAATGCCAATCTTCATTTGATGCCCCATTAGTTTTGACCCCTCCATTCTGGTGACCAGAATACATGCCCCCTATCCCCCCGTTTAATTTTGGCCCTGTGAATCCCTGCTTAAGAATCATGTAGCAGATATTGAAACCTTTAAATCTTGATTGCGAGTGAGTTTTAAAAAAAGAGTAAGGGAAAAAAAGAACTGTCGTAAGTTGTAGAAAGATGATTGGACAGTCACGAAAAGGGGGGATAGCACTAACAACGAATGGGATTCATTTATTGAACCCAAAAACAAAACAACAATTTTTACGGAATATTGCAAGATAGACTAAACGAAAAAGACGTTCTGTACTTCAAACGAAATAAAGTAGAATATGTAAAGAATAAAATAAAGAAATTTAGGATTCAAAACAGGAATATAGAATATGTGTTAAGCAACAGCTCTAATTAATTGACTGAGTGGTTATAAAATATTCAAGGAAATAATAACAAAGAATATTAAACGAATTATTAAAACTATTAAAATTAAGAATATCAGCTATTACATGTATATATGTGTTTGTATATAAGTATATATTATATACCTTAAATATTCTTTCTGTTATTAAGATTATATAGATATTTTTATCAGCGCACTATCAAATGTCATTAAAGAAAATCGGTGAAACATACCTAATCATATTTCAGTATTACGTAATCATTTATTCTCAAAAGTATGGCACATAAAAATGTCATAAATTTATGATTAGGATAAAAGTTTCTTCGTTTTCCATGTTTTACTATTTAATCGATATTTCAATTCTTTGGATTTCTTTAAAAGAAAGACAGAAATCTTACATTCACAAAGGAGAAGTTCAAAAGCAACATTTTTCTGATATACGTTTCCTTTCCTTCACACTTTTTCAAAACCATGTAAATGCATTTATCTTTATTGGGATGAATATTTGGAAGAGAAAAAGTTCAAGTTTTTATTTGTTCGATATTTTTTCTATGCACTTATCATTTCTTGACAGTCCATTGAAGTGATCCTTAAAATTTAATTTTTGCAAAAAATTTACTCAGTTTGAAAGCTTATAGTAATCTAAAACAATAGTTATGGTATTAATTTATTTATTATTATCTTTCAGTTATTCTAAAATAAATGATAATAATAAATCAATAAATGTATTTATTACCATCCCATTTTTATACAAATGATAATAATAATGTTACATTTTAACCCTTTACATCCTTAAGGTTTTTTTAGTACCATTAAAGAAAATTCAATGTAAAATTTATTTAATCCGTTTAGTAATAAATGCAGATTGCACTTTTCACCCAAAATAATTTGCTCAAGCATATTTAAAAAGCACAATAAAGCAGTGGAAGCTAATTATTTTTAATGTGGTTTTTTCTTAATCATTTAACTAAATGAAGGTTAGCAAACCTGTTTACGAGGGCTGTTTTCAAAGTAAGAGCCGTTTGTGAATTTAAAAGAAACATTTTTATTACTTAAATTTCATAGGCACATTATGCAGCTACCTCTCAACATAATCGCGGTATAAATTAAAACATTTATTTTAAGACACAGCAGCTTGTTAATTCCATCTGCATAAAATTCTGTCGACGCCCTATTCAACGTTATAATTTTTTAATTGTATCTCGCACCACTCTCTCAAAACAGAATTTTTTTATACTCATTATGATACCATGTCCAAGAGAAATGTACTACAACCTTTTTTTAAAAAAATAATTACCGTAATTTCGGGTGTATAAGCCGCGGATCAAACAATTCTTTTTAACCCAGAAATCTTATTTAGTGATTGAAGGTAAATATTTACGGCGATCTAAGTAGTCATATTTGTTTCCTAAAAATTTCTGGGTCGAAAAAGAATTGTTTGATCTGAGGCTTATACACCCGAAATTACGGTATGTCAGTAGAATATAAAAATCGTTGCCAATGGCTGCCACTAATGAATATTTTATGTTATTTTCGCACCATTATTTTTAAAATATAAGTTTGTAGTATATTTCTTCTTTTGAACATATTATCAAAATGAGTGATTAAAAAAAATCTATTTTGAGAGAGTGGTGTGAGATCACCCCTGATCAGACCCTGCTTCTGTTTGCTTAAAAAGGACAGCTTAAATAGAATTATTATAAACATTTCACGGGTTTAACTTTGTTTATCTAAATCAGTATTTATGTTTCCATTTATGTATTTTATGCGATAGAAAATATTCAATTTTTTGTGAAAGTGACAGAAAAAGGAGAGAGGGGGTGCTGCAACAGAATGTAGCACCCTAAGCTTCAATTTGCTCAAAAATTCCTGCTTAAATATAATTATAAGAAACATTGCACGGTTTTAATCATTTTTAATGTAATATTTTTATCGTGTGAAATTTTATAATAACTGGAGTAATGTGTTATAAATATTTTTGTTAACACTGTTATAGAAGTCTTGTAAATACTGTTTAACTCGTACACTCCACACTTATGCGGATTCGCACAAACCTAAAGCTAAAATGTCGGCGTTGTATAAAAATGCTTTAATAAATTTGTATTTTTAATTAATTAAATAAGATTTTTGTTAAAAATCAATATCCCTGTGCGAGATCGCTTTTTAATTTTATACATAATTTATGGGGTTATATTTCATTATGTCTATATTAGCATCAAAATTAATCTTTAACTGCTGATGGCAATCTCACTAAACTTTTTTTTTATTTTAATTTCAGAGTTTAAATTGTAATTTCTCGTTTTACTATAGCTACAATTGAAATTCTCCTTGGTTCGGGGTCCTCGTACTATTGTTTGAAGTATTTGAATAGATTAAATTTAAAAAGAATTAATCCTTAAGCTAAAATTAAAAGTTTAGTGCAGAAACAGTACTCTATGATTTTTAATCTTTGATCACCTTTTAACCTTTAACTAATGTTACCGGTCTACCGCAGTATTTTTTTTCAATTTTGATAGTTTAACTTGTAATTTTCAATTTAACTACAAACACTACCGAAATTTTGTTTCATTTGGAATTTTAGTACTATCACCAGACTTTTAAGTAGATGAATGTTAATTATAAAAGTCTTGTACAAAAAGTTTACTACAAAAACAATATAGAAACTACAGAAACCTACTATAGAAAAAATCAAAATCAAATTAAAAATCTGGAACTATAGAAACCTGATTTTGAAAATATTGGAATCAGAGTATCGAAAACATTTTGCTATTGTATTTTATTTGTAAAAGTTTAAAACTGTTTTTACATTAGTATTTAAAGAAATGAAAGAACAAATCAGTTTGGGTATCGCCCTCCCCTTAATCTAAACATTTCAACACTGATAATAATGTTATTTCATAAGTAAAGTAAAAAATAAACCCCCTTCGGTTGTAGTTCCACAAATGCAAGGAATCAACCGCGGTAATAAGGCCAAGGTGGCGTTATTAACTAGGTATACTTATTGCGCAGTATATTTTTAACTACAATCTATCTCGCGAATATATTCAAAATCTTCTACAACATTTTGAAAGTACATCAAATTCACAACAAATTTATGTAAAATACAAAGTATTTCCTGATAAATATATAGTCTTCGCATCACATATCTTACCTCGCAAATTTTAGATCAAGCGTTAATTTTGATTGCTTCTAAAAGCGATAAAGCCTACAAATAGAACAAATAAACTTTAAGCTGTTGTTAGTGTTTTAAAAGATTTAGAGCCCTTCTACACAGAGCCTATAGGTGTCATTTACTGGATTATTTCATAATTATGTGTAATATTAGCATTTGGCGTTATTACCCAATCTGGCGTTATTAGACCAGAATACCTCATATAGAACCTAATAAAATTAATGCAGCTTTATTTCTAAAATTTGAAAAAAAAATTATTGCTTAAAAAAGTACTTACAGTATTTTAATAAAAAGCCGATGAAGTTCAACAAAACTGATGTTTAAAAAAACTTAAAATGTTTAATAAACTAAAGTTTTCGACAACCTATCACGGCAAAGACAGATTTATGATTGATTTGACACATAGTTTTAAGAAGTAGAAATTAGAGGGCATTGTTCACAAAAGCTAAAACTTAAAAGCCACCAACGGTTTTTATAACCTCTTCAGACCTGAGCATAAAATAATTCTACAAATATATATTTATTGCTTTTGCATAATCGAAATGACACCATAGATGCCAGAAAGAGTCATTTTGTGAAATCAGTACTTTAGGCGACTAGTAATTTAGATTTACAAATATGGATATAAAAGTACTAATCCCCTTAAAACATCAGTTTAACTATCAGCAACATAAATTTACGCAATAACAAAATTAAGGTCTTTAAACAAGTAAATATTCAGCAAATCCTAAATTTTTTTTTTATTGTAAAGCATTTAAGTTAAATAATCCTGAATATTTTTTACTTTCTTGGCCACAATGTCTTGAAGGTATTTTCGAAACTCGGATGAAAACAATATTTATTTTATGAAGTAATATTCATCAGTACTGACATTTATTGGTTTTGTTTTAATGCAAAAAATATTCAGCTGTGTAGATGTAAGGTAAAAATGCAAAAAATTCGAACAGTTTGGTTTTTATGATGAAAAAAATGGAGGTACACATTTGTGTACCTCAGGTTTGAAGAGGATAAAAGAGCCCATGGCCCAGTTATCTCGTGGGTCCAGTTGCCCAGCTAACCTTATTGCTTTTAATACATAATAATACTAAAAACATTTTAAGAAAAAGCCAATGAAATTTAACGAAACTGATTAACTAACGTTGTTTTAAAAAAAAATAAACGTTGTTTTTTAAAAAAAGAATTCGACAACCTATCGCACCAAAAACAGAATTATGATTGATTTAACACACGTTGTTTTAAGAAAGAGAAATTAGAGGGCATTGTTCACAAAAGTAAGCCATCAACGGTTTTTTATGTAAGAGCCTATGTCCCAGTTATCTCCTGGGTCCAGTTGCCCGAGCTAACCTTATTGCTTTTAATACATAAAAATAATAAAAATATTTTAATAATAAATTCCTTTATTTTTGTCACATTTTCATAGAAAGTTCAAGTCTTTTTCCGTTCGATAATTTTTCTATACACTTATTTTCTCTTGCCAGTCAGTGAAATCAGCCATAAAATTTAATTGTTAAGACCTTACTCAATTAGAAAGTCTTTTGTTTTCTAAAAGCTTATTACCTAATTTATTTGTAATTATCACTTACTTATTTTGATTTATGTAACCACTTAAGGAAAATGAAATACTGGCATTATAATATTACGTGTTATGCCCTACAATTTTTTTTCATCAGATAAGAATTAATATTAAGTATACTCAAGATATTATTGATTCTATCACATGCTAAATATATATTTACTTTGTTCTGTACTCATAAAAAGACAGTATTAAATTTATGAAAATTTTTGTATTCTTCTTTTTTATGGATGTATACCTTTTGTGATAGACTGAATATTATTAGACTATTTTTAAACGGATGTCTTTGCGTCAATCAACATATGTGTTACACTAATTTAATGGATGTTGTAACTCAAAACCTAATGCACAAACTTTTCATGAAATTCGATAATGAGTTGCACCTTAACGTACATTGCTGCTGATTATATTCTCGTGCATATCGTCAAAAGATAGATGTGCCATGTTTTTAGAAGTTGCGTGAAGCTATATCTAGCCGTATCTGAAATTAACTTCACCAAATGTAATATGTAACGTTTATTTGACAATTTGTGTTGATTTAGATTTGATTTTGATCATTTATTAAGGGGCGATGCTGTGCTATTCTTTCTGCGTTGACAAATGCAGTAATATTTATATCTGGTGTTATCAATACGTCAAAATGTGTAAAGGTCTAATTTTAACCTTGAATACCTGTAGAAAGCACTACTACTTTACTTCTTTTTGTTTCTATTGCTTTGTGTTTTGTTTTGTTTTTCAAGTGGATATTATACCTTTTAGTGCAAAGGAGCGTGGTCGCACTGCTCTCGCTAGCTGTGAAAAATGCAAGCGTCGCGATAGTGCTTCTTTTGACAGTTCACTTTTGGCGCGCGCAGTGTTTGATAAAGTGCTATTTAAATTTATTTAATTTATTGTCGTCTAGCAACAGAAATACCAAAATGTAAGAAATTTTCTAATTGCAAACGATAAACTGTGTATGAAAGTCATTATCATTTTATTTCTGGAGTTTTTTCTAAGCTGTGAAAAAATATCTTTGTTTTTCTTGTTGTGATATAATTTTGAACATTGGATAAACATAGTGACAACCGTGTTACCGTGATCGTATTATCATTATATTGCATTCGTCAATATATTGCAATGATATTGATCGTCATTATATTGCATTCTAACTATCTTCAATCGCATATTTTTGTATAAACATCGTGATTATTTTTTTTTTAATATTTCTAATTTTGGTTTCAAAATGTCGGATACAAGTAAATTTTCAGATACAGCACGACGACAGATCAAAGCAACGGCGCTACCTGGCACTTTTCAGAGCAGCGCGACGGTGCTCCTTGGCACTAAAAGGGCCGGAAACGTAAACAAGTTGGTGCAGCCTTCGAGCCATTACACTACTTGTGCAATGCGTTCATCGAGCGTGATCTGATCATACTACTACGGGCTATGCCCGTAATATTTACGTTCAGCCCGATCATCATACACGGGCTATGCCCGTAATATCTACGTTCGGCCCGATCATCGTACACGGGCTATGCCTGTAGTTGTAGATTAAGGGGTTAAGTTATTGTATTTGAACGATAAAAAGAAAATCTTTGTGATGAACACGTCATATTCATTTATTGTTATTAATATTCATAGCTGCCAATTTTTACGTATTTTTCCTACAACAAAAATTTTATAGAAAATATTGTCTTATTTAATCGTCAAAATCTTACGATTAAACAAATGGAAAATCTCGGTACAATTTTAGTGGTAGCAAAAATGGGTAAAAGTTGGAAGCTATGAATATTAATCAGCAGTAGGCGTCCGTTGCATTCACTTTTAGTTAGTCAATTCCACTTATCAAGAAAAAAGAAGCATAACTATTTTAAATTCTTTTTAAAAGTTCTGTAAACCTTTGTAAATATGCTTGGTATTCATCAGCGTAATAATCAATTCGATTAAAACAATGACTTCTGCTTTAAAAATAATTTTAACAATAATTTCTGACACAATATTTTACTCAAAATAAAAAAAACTTTAACAAACTTACAATCACACTAATGTTATATTTTGATTGAAAAGTTCACATATGAAATTTTATTTAAAATTTTTAAGTGCGAAAAATAAAAGGATTTTTATAGTTTGACTCTGCAATGAAATTTTATAATTTATTGCTAATGGGATTTTTGTTAATGAACGAATAGCTTGTGAATACCAATCGTTCCAATTATTCTTCAATAAGAAAAAAATTCCTTGATAGTATATCTAGTAGTTTAATAACAGTTGTAGAAACTACGATATCCGATAACATAAAAAACCATTTTGAATGTAAAAAAGAGAGTATTTTAACATTTTTCGATTCATACAAGGATCTCTAACTCTAGTCTATACTACCCTAATTTCCTCCGTATAATCCGCGGATCAAACAATCATTTTTCGACCCAGAAATTTTATTAAATAAAATATAACTTTTCAGATCGCCGTAAATATTTGCCTTAAATTACAAAATAAAATTTCTGGGTCGAAAAAGAATTGTTTGATCCGCGGATTATAGGCAGGAAATTAGGGTAATAAAATCCGTCAGCCTCTGTCTGTCTGTGTGTCTGCTTGAAGCCGATTACAGTTCGTAACGCGGGCGAGTTGGAAGTCGTGAGAGGTGTCTTTCGATTCGAAAAATTCCGGGAAAGTCATTTCGGGCATTTTCGAGACCGTGGGACCAAAATTAAAAAAGTTATGAATTAAAAACCGGTCGGGAATCGGAACGGAAAACGTCACATTTCCCAAACGGGGCTCAAACGGACCTCTCAGGCAGAACACTGCGCCACCTTGCGGTGATCGACCAGAACTTTTCCCCTTTGGCTAAAAGAAGAAGCAGCCGAAAACCCCTTTTTCTCCCGTGTCATTTTGTCAAAGAATGTACAAGAGAAAAATAAGTGATTGGTAAAAAATGTTAAAAACGGTTTAATTAATATAATAAGTACAACTATTTAAGCACAGCAAGATATGTTCACTAAGAGGTAATAGTGTTGCTAATTAATATTTTGAGGATCTCAGATGTAACTGGCTATTCATATATTTATTCTGTATGTGAGTATTAATCGTTGTAGCTCATTTTCATACTTTTTCTTTTTGGTAGCATACACGAATATTGTGTAACCTAAGATTTACGCGATTAATACTAATTTCTGTTAGTACAAAAAGAAAACGAGCTGCCAAAATTATTTATTAGTTATGTTGTTTGTGATATTAATGAAATTACTTATATTCTTTTTATAGCAGTCTTTTGCAGTTTTTAATACCCAAACTTTTTTTTGCGCGTTTTTTCTTAAACCATCATGCAGACAGTTTTTAAAGTAGAAAAAACTGATTACATATTCAGAATCTGCGTAAAAGTCTGCTTCTGATGAACCAAAAAATACGAGAAAATGTATTATGGGCGCTCAGCGGTAACCGTGCAAAACCAAATATTTTTAACGGGACGATGGCGACTATGGCACGTAGCGCCCACTGTGCGAAATCACATATTTTTAACGGGATAATGAGCGCATAACAACCATAGCTCTTTAATTTACTTTTTTTTGTGCTTGAGGATTCGAACACCAAGACTTGTTTATTAAATGAATTTTTTTGCTTATTATATGCTGATTAATATCGAGGTTCGTTTTGAAAAAGTGGCCCAGCTAGCGGGCGTAGCTCGCTAGTCTATACTAATAAAATCCGTGCGCCTCTGTCTGTCTGTCTGCTTGAAGCCGATTACAGTTCGCAACGCGGGCGAGTTGGAAGTCGCGAGAGGTGTCTTTCGATTGGAAAAATTCCGGGGTAGTCATTTCGGGCATTTTCGAGACCGTGGGACCAAAATTAAAAAAGTTATGAATTAAAAACCCCTTGGGAATGGGAACGAAAAATGTCTCAAATCCCAAACGGTGCTCAAACGGAGCTCAGAGGCAGAACACTGCGCCACCTTGCGGTAAAGAACCTGAACTTTTCCCCTTTGGCTAAAAGAAGAAGCAACCGAAAACCTCTTTTTTCTCCCGAGAAAACGACTTTTTCTTTCGTTTCGGTTCTTTGAAAAAGAACTAATTAATTGGTAAAAAATGTTAAACACGGTTTATTTTCATGCTTTTTCTTTTTGGTAGCATACACGAATATTGTGTAACCTAAGATTTACGCGATTAATACTAATTTCTGTTAGTACAAACGGAAAACGAGCTGCCAAAATTATTTGTTAGTTATGTTGTTTGTGATATTAATGAAATTACTTATTTCTTTTGAATAGTAGTCTTTTGCAGTTTTTAATACCGAAAACTTTTTTTGCGCGTTTTTTCTTAAACCATCATGCAGACAGTTTTTAAAGTAGAAAAAAACTGATTACATATTCAAAATCTGCGTAAAAGTCTGCTTCTGATGAACAAAAAAACACGACAAAATGTCTTATGGGCGTGCAGCGCCAACCTTGCAAAACCAAATATTTTTAACGGGACGATGGCGACCATGGCGGGTAGCGCCGGTGGGTGGTAGGCCGACGGGCCGGCTTCGCACGGTGAAATCACATATTTTTAACGGGATAATGGGCGCATAACAACCATAGCTCTTTAATTTACTTTTTTTGTGCTTGAGGATTCGAACACCAAGACTTGCTTATTAAATGAATTTTTTTGCTTATTATATACTGCTTAATATCGAGGTTAGTTTCGAAAAAGTGGCCCAGCTAGCGGGCGTAGCTCGCTAGTCTATTCTAATAAAATCCGTGCGCCTCTGTCTGTCTGTCTGTTTGAAGCCGATTACAGTTCGCAACGCGGGCGAGTTGGAAGTCGCGAGAGGTGTCTTTCGATTGGAAAAATTCCGAGGAAGTCATTTCGGGCATTTTCGAGACCGTGGGACCAAAATTAAAAAAGTTATGAATTAAAAACCCCTTGGGAATCGGAACGAAAAATGTGTCAATTTCCAAACGGAGCTCCGAAGCAGAACACTGTGCCACCTTGCGGTGAAGGACATGAATTTTTCCCCTTTGGCTGAAAGAAGAAACAGCCGAAAACCTCTTTTTCGACCGGCGCTGATTGCGTTTTTTTCTGCATCAATTTTTTTTACTTGCCGTAGAATATTTACCGTAGTTTTCGCTAAAATATTGAACTTAGAAATAAAACAGGACTATCGAAACTTTTTTTTGCGCGTTTTTTCTTAAACCATCATGCAGACAGTTTTTAAAGTAGAAAAAACTGATTACATATTCAGAATCTGCTTAAAATTCTGCTTCTGATGAACTAAAAAATACGAAAAAATGTCTTATGGGCGCTTAGCGCCCAATATTTTTAACGGGACTATGGGCGCGAAGCGACCATAGCTCCGATCCACAATCTTTTTTTTTTAAGTGCACGTGGCCCACCGTGCGTAATCACATATTTTTAACGGGACCATGGCTCTTTAATTTACTTTTTTATGTGCTTGAGGATTCGAACACCAAGACTTGCTTATTAAATGAATTTTTTTGCTTATTATATACTGCTTAATACCGAGATTCGTTTGGAAAAAGTGGCCCAGCTAGCGGGCGTAGCTCGCTAGTCTATACTAATAAAATCCGTGCGCCTCTGTCTGTCTGTCTGCTTGAAGCCGATTACAGTTCGCAACGCGGACGAGTTGGAAGTCGCGAGAGGTGTCATTCGATTCGAAAAATTCCGGGAAAGTCATTTCGGGCATTTTCGAGACCGTGGGACCAAAATTAAAAAAGTTATGAATTAAAAACCGGTCGGGAATCAGAAAGGAAAACGTCTAATTTCCCAAACGGAGCTCAAACGGAGCTCTGAGGCAGAACACTGTGCCACCTTGCGGTGAACGACCTGAACTTTTCTCCTTTGGCTAAAAGAAAAAGCAGCCGAAGAAAACCCCTTTTTTTCTCCCGAAAAAACGACTTTTTCTTTCGTTTCGGTTCTTTGAAAAAGAACTAATTAGTAAAAAATGTTAAACACGGTTTATATCCATACTTTTTCTTTTTGGTAGCATACACGAATATTGTGTAACCTAAGATTTACGCGATTAATACTAAATTTTGTTAGTACAAACGGAAAACGGGCTGCCAAAATTATTTGTTAGTTATGTTGTTTGTGATATTAATTAAATTACTTGTTTTTTTTTAATAGCAGTCTTTTGCAGTTTTTAATACCGAAACTTTTTTGCGCGTTTTTTCTTAAACCATCATACAGACAATTTTTAAAGTAGATAAAAATTATTAGATATTAAGAATCTGCGTAAAAGTCTGCTTCTGATGAACCAAAAAATACGAGAAAATGTCTTATGGGCGCGCAGCGCAAACCGTGCAAAACCAAATATTTTTAACGGGACGATGGCGACCATGGCGCGTAGCGCCGGTGGGTGGTAGGCCGTTGGGCCGCCTTTGCACGGTGGGCACGTAGCGCCCACTGTGCGAAATCACATATTTTTAACGGGATAATGGGCGCATAACAACCATAGCTCTTTAATTTACTTTTTTTGTGCTTGAGGATTCGACCTCCAAGACTTGCTTATTAAATGAATTTTTTGCTTATTATATACTGCTTAATATCGAGATTCGTTTGGAAAAAGTGGCCCAGCTAGCGGGCGTAGCTCGCTAGTAGTTTAATAACAGTTGTAGAAACTACGATATCCGATAACATAAAAAACTATTTTGTATGTAAAAAAGAGAGTATTTTAACATTTTTCGATTCATACAAGGATCTCTAACTAGCTCTTTATGTTATTTTTGTTAAAATATTGATTGGTTTATTTGAGATATTCATTTGTAATAGTCTTTTATAGATAAAAGTGCAGTTAAAATTATTTTATGTATTTTAATATCACATGTTAAAGCTATGATATTATATGACACAAAAAAGCTATTTATTTATTTTTTATTGTTATTTATGGTTTATGAAATCGCTTATTTTAATTTTGATACTATGTTAATCCTTTGCATCTGATGATTTTTTTTCCATTTTATTGCCAGTAACTCCAGAAAACTTTAGGTCTCTATTTTCAATATTACTTCAAAGAACATTTCCTTCACTAATGCTGAATTTAAGCTTTTTTTTTTTTTTTTTTTTTTTTTTTTGAGTGAATTATATTAAATATGTATCTGAAACTTTTTTGTACATGCGTAGATTGGAAGGTTAATTAAAAACAAGGAATTTATAAGTGACAAGTGTGACTCGATATAGAAGTTTCTACAAAGACAATAGCTATAGGGCCGTATTATAAGGAAGACTGTAACGTAAAATGTTACCCGTTTTTATAAAAACAGCCATTTGCAGGGCTCCGAAATATCCACATTTTGAATATTTGCATTCTCATAGAAGAAAAAATAGATTATTCTTGCAAATTATGCAGAAATCACCTTTGGAAGTTAATTGTAGAACAAATGCTATATAAACCTACTATGAAAATGTCTGTTAAAAATATTGGATTCAGCTGGGGGACCATTTCGGATCTCTGCATCTGCACTGTTAAAATAAATTTGTGAATTCACGATGAACTGGCAGAAAAGTTGCCAGACATTAGTAGATTTTCCGTTTTGGGAAATAAAAGAAGAGAAAACTCAGTTTGAAGGAGCGGTAATTGTTAATTGGTCAAAATATCAATTTTCTTTTTTTAATATAAAGCGGAGGCTTCTTTAATTGTAAATACTTTGTCACATCATTTTTACCTATACCACTATTATATCACGAGATATTAAAAATTTTGTTAATAGATCTAGCGCAATTATCCATGCAAATAAAAATTTCAGACTGATCTTTTTCCCTGATTATATTTTTATAACTTGCTTGTTCAAAGAATACTAAGGCTTTTTCGCTTATTTAGACAGAGTTTTTATTTTTTTTTCTTGTTCTCCATTGTGTATTTAATATTTTTGTGCATGGATTTAACATTCAAGTTTATAGTTATTTTAAAAGATTATCTTAATTGAAGAGTTTTTTTTATTATTTTCTTCCTTTTTTACTGCACACAAGAGAAAAAAAAATCATATTAAATGAAAAATCCAATGCTTCTAAAAATCCATGCACAGTTTTATGTAGCATATTCTAATAAATGTGTAAAAAAATCGAAGCAAAAACATTAATATTTAAAAGAATAGTAGGGATTTTTTAAAAGTTAATTTTGTAATTAAATTTTGGTAAAATAAGCTGTTTTAGCAGGTTTTTAAAATTTTTATTTAATTTTTAGTGCTAAGTATTATTCCACCACATACATTACAATATTTTCAAAGGTGCTGTGGCCACTTCAAGAGCATTAAAAACATTTCTATTTGTAAAAAAAACATTTTTTTAAAATATTTATCATAAACATTTTACGCGCATATTCATTATACTCAATTTAAAAACAATTAAATCCATGAGTGCTTCAAGTAAAGGAAAAAACAAATCACATAAATGTATTATTAAATAAAAAAGAAAAAAGCGTATTCCTATTTATTCTCATATTGCTTCTAATGTTTCGAACTGTGAGATTTTGAATCTAAAATATTTATTCATAACAATATAAATCCTATAGTTTGTAAAAAATAATAAACAAAGTTTTTGTTTAATAATCTAGAATTCATATATGATAGGAAAATTGAAAAGTATTCTAGCATCTTTCTGCGATAAGACGGAATATTTATTCATTTTATTATTTAGTATATTCAATTTTTTTTTTATTGAGATTGAACTTATTGCATTAATACAAAAATGCGTAAATATTGTTTTCTTCAGCCTGTCATTTGATAGAAAGAAGACACTTTTCAACAGCATAAAAATATCCTCGCTTGTTTTGTTTTGTAAGACGGAAATTTTTTTGCTGCTGTGTTATACATTGTCACAGCCAGGGGCGTGCCGACCCAGTGTGCAAAGTGTGCGGCGCACACAGGCGCCGAAGTAGTAAAGGCGCCAAAGATTTCAATTGAAAAAAGCAAATACTTAAAAAAAATTCCTTAATTTAATTATACAGTCAGTATCGTTTATATGGTCACCTCAGCGGTCCAGAAAAATTAGACCATATAAGCGGGGTGACCATATAATTATTTTTTAATATTAACCTTATGATGCAAAATAATTTGCAGCAATAATTTTATTCAGAGTAAATTTAAAATTGGATTTTCAGCGAGGTAATCTATGTTTAAAAGTTTTGCAGCTGAAGAAGCTAGAAACCTTAATCACGGAATAACAAATTAATAGTGTTAAATAAATAATTAAAACTAAATAAAGGTGATCGATAATTATTAAGCCTATTCAAATATTTTTATTTTAAAAATGTATCCTTTAAAATCGATTTTTAATTAAGATGAAACATTCGAATGCCAGAAAACCTTCTAAGTGCGCAATTATGGCGTCAGTGGAGGGGGGGGGGGGGGGCACGTTGGAGAATCTTGAATGGAGAAACGGTGTAAAATCAGAACTTGGGGGCTATACATATAGTATGTGGAGGAATACATTTCTTTTGTTTTGGGATAACGAATCTCACGAATAACTCTTTGGGATAACGAATTGGCAAAATGGTGTCTAGGAGTCTTCATACGGTTTAACTACGAAACTTTAATCTTTCTTGGTTGTAATACATGGATGAAACTATGTACAAATGAATATTTTATACATGAGTAAAAGAAGAACATTTTAACATAAGCCATCTGCCTATTACATTAGCTGGGTACGTCCTGTCAGGCTGTTTAGTTCGTCTGACGACAGTTAACTCTGGATTGCAACTGCACTTATTATTACAGGAAACTACATAGTTCATCAAAATTATATTGTTTGGTTGCTGAGGTCTAGTTTCAGAAGCCTCATTGAAAAATGTGCATACTTTGCGGTACAGAGTTTAATCTTTGTTACTAGGCAAGGCACCACCATCGAGATGTCGATGGGCGCCACATATATAACGTTATCCCTTTAGAGAGGAAAGGGGCGTTTGGCATATCATATCGAAAGATATTTCTAGGGGGTGGGATGGGGGTTGTATTTTGATATCTTTATCATTTTTTAATGATCCAACCTAAATTTTCTCTTTCTATTTGTAATTTGTTTTTTGCATAATAATTTTTTTCTATCTAATTAAAACTTGTCCTTTACATCAAAATAGTGTGCAATCTTTTTTATTTTATTATGTTATCTATTTTTATGAAAATACAAAGTTATTTTTAAAATTACAAAATTATTTAATTTCGAAATATGAAATACCTGAACATTTGGTACTATTCTTCTGTATTATGAGTATGCATATATAATCTGCGTTCAAGGAAAGAGGTCCAAAGTACATTTGAAAAAATATTTGTGTTTACCAGTAAAGAAAAGAGAATTTCGTCTAACTGTTTTGTTGATAGAAAGTTCAAACTGCACCTCTTCTTCTATCTTCTTTGTGTGGAGGCAAGTGCAAGAAGGCATTGTTACTATTGAATGCATTGTGTAACCAAAATTTTGCATTTAATATCTTAAACTAGTAACTTTTTTTTTTCAAGTTCCCTTTGATATAAAATTATTCCATATGTAATAGTGATATTTTAATGACTTCTCTTCATTTGAATCAATGAAGCATGCAAATAATAAATGTATAACCATATTATAACTGTATATCTCTGCAAAGCAAAAATTAAAAAATCTAAAGAATTTATAGACATTGAAAACGGTATCATTAGGCTGGAGGTTGAGGAATGATAACATATGATAGCGTAAGAAGGGGATGTTCAAAATTGCAATACAGTTGATAACGTTCATTATATTTGTATAGCCCCTTGTATAATAGTATTCTGTACAATGTACAGATTTTAGACTAGATATACTGACGTCAGCTACGGAACAAATTTTAACTGGTAAAAATGAAGCATCAGCTTTTTGTGAAGCTGTTCGCATTCGTACCGTAGGTTTAACTCAGTGATTTTCGTTTTGAAAGAGTAAAATTTATTTTAGGTGGCCGAAGCAATATTTGTGTTCAGCACTTCTACAAATGATAATTTCTGTCGAAACTATTATGTATTGGACAAAAATTGTAGCTTTATTTTTCTTAGCATAGATCTCTGAGAAAGCAAATATTTTTTATCTATATCTGGTACTCTGGACGACTTACCATGATGGTGAAAAAGGGAGAGGGGTAATGAAGACAGGCTAAATTAGGCCATGAATATAAAAACATTCTTACATTTTTGAAACTTGAGGGGGCAGCCTTTCCATGCACCCCGAAAAAAATCGAACTATATAACTTTTTGGTTAGTGGAAAGGACTACTTAGTTTGGGGGAAAGCACACAAGCATGAACTCTTTCAAAAATAAAAGCTCGCCATTTTGTGATGATCATTAAGGGCTTTTAATTACTATTTCGGCTAATTAACAAAAAATGAAAAATCTCATGTGCACCTGTCTATCATCTATCCTTATCCAAATTTTCAGATCTCTGAATGCGGTAGATCTTCTTTTTTTAGCCACCGCGAATACGTGCAAAGTAAAAACAAGCTTCTTTCCTTTTTTTTAATTTCTTCTTTCTTTTAGATGCGATCTATTATTATCGTAATTATTCGTTATCGTAATCGTATATTTGAATTATTTTTTCAGGGATAATGAAATTTTACTGTTATTCAGGATTCTGATACAGAGAACTGTGCCATTTTCACAGGTTTTACGGTGTCACGAGATTTATTTACGTAGCTGCATTCTTCTTTATTTTTCAAGCAATTTAAGCATGTTTGTAAGCAAAAATTTTATTTAATGAATGAAATTAAACACGAACTGCATAGAAACAATACATCTATATATTAAAAGGAAAGCCAGAAAAAGTCAGCATAGTTTTAAATTCGTCTCTACGCATCGACATTTGCGCCGATATCTGAGAACGTGAACCAATCAGAGAAGAGTACTTACTCTCTGAAAACACATACTTCCAGCTTCCAGCAAGCGGTAAATATGGGATTGCAATATCACTGTTGAATGAAAATGAATGCGAAAAGAAGGATTTCTTTTTCTTTTCATAATTTTATTGTTCTTGGTTAATATAATGATCTTCATTTTTTGGAAAAACATTTTTTTCCGTTTCTCACTTTATGTAAGTTATTTTATTTCCATTTCTATTCCATTTTTTAGCCAGCAAACATAGTTTAGGCTTAATGTAGCTTAAACGATTTTTTTTCGACAGTTTCCGATGAAATTGAAACATTCAATAGTTAATAATTACAGTTTTTATTTATTTTCTTGCCGATTAAGCATTTTCCGAATTGTAATTTTCAAATTTGTATTAAGTATGTGTAAAAAAACCAGGTTAGATATCACGGTTTTTTTTTGTTTTTTTTTTTTGTTTGTTTGTTTTGTTTTTTGAAGGGAGAAAAAAGCAGGGATTTTTGACCGATGTTATTGACTTTATGGATATAAACATATTCGCAAATCATTATTTATTTTGTTCTTCATTTTCTTATAATACTCATGTCAAGAAAACTGTGATTTTATATATATATATATATATATCTGCGATATCTGTATAACATCTGTGATTTTTTCCCCCTTAAAATTTCATTTTTGAGCTAACTCATAATGTTTAGGAAGTATTTACATGACATTATTTTCGCCGAAGAATGGTGAATTGCATATGAAATGAAAAAAATCCCAGTTTTAAACAGCATTTGTAAATCATTAATATTTATTTAATGTTTAACTTTTTTTGTCTTGGGTTGACTCGAAGTTCCCTTTAAAAAAAAAATTTATCCTTTTTTTAATAGTGTTCCTGTGACGAAATTTGCTGAGTTTTTTTTTTTTTTTTTTTGGGGGGGGGGGGGACAGAGAGGAGAATATTTTGATGAAATTTGCTATGTATATATATTTTTTTTTCAGTCTCTTGATCTCTCAACAATGTTTTTCCAAAAATATGAAGATCATTATAATAAACGAAGAAAAATAAAATTATCACAAGAGATCCCTCTTTTTGCATAGCATTCATTCGTGATAATGCAGACCTTATGTACCATATTTACTGCTAGCTCTTTTTTTTATTATTATTATTTGGCAAAATTTGCATTTTTTGTAGTACCTAGACAAATTTTATGTATTTTCATGATCTTTTGACAAAATTCATGTCTTTTATGATACTAGGACAAAATGTTTTGTTTTCTCAGGGATTTTCGGTAAAATTTGTCGTTTTTTCTCGCTGTCTTTCAATGTAATTTGCTGTTTTATCGAATTCATCTTTTTTTCATGATTTTTTGTGAAATTTGTTGGGGTTTTTTTCGTTATTTTTAGAAATTTGTCATATATTCGCTTTTTTTCTGCAAAATTTACCTTTTTGTGATCTTTTGATGAAATGTGCCTCTTTTTTCATCTTTTGACAAAATGTGTTTTTTTCTCACAATCTGTTTACCAGTATTTGCGTTTTTTGAAGTATCTAGACAAATTTTATGTATTTTCACGATCTTTTGATGAAATTCATGTCTTTTATGATACCAGGAAAAAAATATTTGTTTTCTCGGGGATTTTCTGTGAAATTTGGCATTTTTTCTCGCTGTCTTTCGATGTAATTTGCCCTTTTTATTGAATTTATCCTTTTTCGTGACTTTTTTTGTGAAATTTTTCGTTTTTTTTTTTTTTTTTTTGTTATTTTCAGAAATTTGTCTTTTTTTTTTCACTTCTCTTTTGCAAAATTTACCTTTTTTGTGATCTTTTGATGAAATGTGCCTCTTTTTTTCATCTTTTGACAAAATGTGTTGTTTTCTCACAATCTGTTTACCAATATTTGCGTTTTTTGAAGTACCTAGAGAAATTTTATGTATTTTCGTGATCTTTTGACAAAATTCATGTCTTTTTTGATACTAGGACAAAATTATTTGTTTTCTCAGGGATTTTCGGTAAAATTTGTCGTTTTTTCTCGCTGTCTTTCAATGTATTTTGCCGTTTTATCGAATTTATCCTTTTTTCGTGATTTTTTTGTGAAATTTGTTGGGGTTTTTTTTTTTTCGTTATTTTTAGAAATTTGTCATATATTCGCTTTTTTTCTGCAAAATTTACCTTTTTTGTGATCTTTTGATGAAATGTGCCTCTTTTTTTCATCTTTTGACAAAATGTGTGTTTTTCTCACAATCTGTTTACCAGTATTTGCGTTTTTTGAAGTACCTCGACAAATTTTATGTATTTTCACGATCTTTTGATGAAATTCATGTCTTTTATGATACCAGGAAAAAATTTTTTGTTTTCTCAGGGATTTTCTGTGAAATTTGTCGTTTTTTCTCGCTGTCTTTTGATGTAATTTGCCGTTTTATTGAATTTATTCTTTTTTGTGAAATTTTTCGTTTTTTTTTTTTTTTGTTATTTTCAGAAATTTGTCATTTTTTTCAGTTTTTTTTTTTTTTTTTTTTTTTTTTTTTTTTTTTTTGCAAAATTTACTTTTTTGTGATATTTTGATGAAATGTGCCTCTTTTTTTCATCTTTTGACAAAATGTGTTGTTTTATCACAATCTGTTTACCAATATTTACGTTTTTTAAGTAACTAGAGAAATTTTATGTATTTTCGTGATCTTTTGACAAAATTCATGTCTTTTATGATACTAGGACAAAATTATTTGTTTTCTCAGGGATTTTCGGTAAAATTTGTCGTTTTTTCTCGCTGTCTTTCAATGTAATTTGACGTTTTATCGAATTTATCCTTTTTTCATGATTTTTTTATGAAATTTGTTGGGTTTTTTTTCGTTATTTTTAGAAATTTGTCATATATTCGCTTTTTTTTTTGCAAAATTTACCTTTTTTGTGATCTTTTGATGAAATGTCTTTTTTTTTCATCTTTTGACAAAATGTGTTTTTTTCTCACAATCTGTTTACCAGTATTTGCGTTTTTTGAAGTACCTAGACAAATTTTATGTATTTTCACGATCTTTTGATGAAATTCATGTCTTTTATGATACCAGGAAAAAAATATTTGTTTTCTCAGGGATTTTCTGTGAAATTTGTCGTTTTTTTCGCTGTCTTTCGATGTAATTTGCCGTTTTATTGAATTTGTCCTTTTTCGTGACTTTTTTTGTGAAATTTTTCGTTTTTTTTTTTTTTTGTTTTGTTTTTTTTTTGTTTTTTTTGTTATTTTCATAAATTTGTCACTTTTTTTTCACTTTTTTTTTTTTGCAAAATTTACCTTTTTTGTGATCTTTTGATGAAATGTGCCTCTTTTTTTCATCTTTTGACAAAATATGTTTTTTTCTCACAATCTGTTTACCAATATCTGCGTTTTTTGAAGTACCTAGACAAATTTTATGTATTTTCGCGATCTGTTGATGAAATTCATGTCTTTTATGATACCAGGAAAAATTATTTGCTTTGTAGGGGATTTTCGGTAAAATTTGTCATTTCTTCTCGCAATTTTTCGATGTAATTTGCTGTTTTATCGAATTTTTCCTTTTTTCGTGATTTTTTTGTGAAACTGTCGTGTTTTGTTATTTTTTGAGAAATTTGTCGTTTTTTCACTATTTTTAGCTAAATTTACCTTTTTTTGAGATAACCTAGACATGTGCTTTTTGAGATCTCTGGACGAAACTTGCTTCTTTTATGATACCTGGACAAAATTCTTCATCAAAATTCTTCATTTTGAGGTCTTTCGGTAAAGTTTATCGTTTTTCTCGATTTCTTTCGATGTAATTTGAAGTTTTGTTTAAGACCTTTTTGCAAAATTTATTGATTTTTGCGAAATTTATCTTTTTGTGATTATTTGATGAAATTTGCTTTTTTTCAATCCTTTGACGAAATTTGTTGCTTACTCACAATCATTTGTTAAAATTTGTTGTTTTCTCACAATATTTTGAATTTTTTTTTCACAATATGTTTACAAATTTGCCACTTTTTAGGAATTTTTTTGTCAAAATTTGCCTTTTTTTCGAAATTTTTTCATAAAAATTGCCATTATTTTAGACATTTTGGCAGATTTTGATTTTTCGCAATACTTTCGCGAAATTTGTTTTATTTGGGATACCTAGACAATTTTTTTTTGCAGTTTTTTGACAATTTTTTTAGAGATCTTTTGATGAAATTTGTTGTTTTGGGCAATCTCTTGACGAAATTTGCTTTTTTTTCCCACATCTATTTACAAAATTTTCGGGTGATGTTTTTTTTGGGGGGGGGGGGATTTAGACGAAATTTGCTATTTTTTGTAATTATTTGCCAAAATTTGTGTTTTTTATGGTACCTATACAAATTTTTGTACATAGCAAATGATTTCTAGCATTTTTAAAAAAAAACTTTAACAGTTGAAAAATTATCTTCAAACATTTTCAAGAGTCTGCGACGTGTGTCGCAGAGTTGCACCGATTCTTCGCCGAGGATCATGTCATGTTGGGTTTACGTTGGTAAATGGAAAAGCATATTGAAATTTTTAATAAATATTATATTAATCTTTAAAAAAAAAATTTATAGTGGCAAAATACTTTTTTTCTTTGGTTCTTTCTTATTGTTGCCGTCAAGTTTTGACGGGTTTCACCTAGCCAGAATAAATATCATTAATTTTTTTAATATGTGAAATTTACATGTATTTTTGATTTATGAAAAGGTAATAGAAAAGTTAGTTGAAAATGCAAATGTTTATTTGTTGAATAGGGTGGTTAATGTAACAACAAATTAACCACTGAGGGGATCATTGTTATAGTTGTTACTAAATGGCAAACTATAAATTCAGTCTTGTTTTGCTCGCAGTAAGTGAAGTATGTATATTTTGTATGAAATGAGTAATGACAGTAATTTATGATTTATTCATGTTATGTACAATTTATTGGTGTTGTATTTGTAAATGGAAAATTATCAAATGAGAGAGATTCTAATTCTATGACAGCATGTTTGAACTCTGCCAGTTGCGGGTCATTTGCCTGGATGTAAAATGCAGGTTTTTCTTTTATTTATTAAAATTTTTGCTGAAGATAAGTCGTAAAAAAATCCTTTAATAGCTGGAAAATACCTTTTTCTTTCTTTGGTACCGTCAAGTTTTGACGGGTTCCATCTAGTATTCTATTAAATAAATTTTCTGGTTTAAAAAACCTTATATGTCTGGATGAAAAACTCCAGAAGAATGACAACTATGCATTTGCAAATATTCACAGATTTTTTTTAATAAAGTTTTTTTTTTGAAGGGTGGGGGGTGGGGGGGTGGGGGTATAGGGCGCCAAATGACGCTTTGCACACAGGCGCCGGATATTGCTGGCACGCTCCTGGTCACAGCAAGATAAAATAATAAACAATTAAACTTAAAACTGCTCTTCTTACATGTCGTTACGAAAGTTAACTCACTCTTCTACAAAAAAAAAAAAAAAAAAAAAAAAAAGACAATGTCATATTTTCTTTACTCTAACTCTTATCATATATATTATAAAGCGGAAGTTTTGAAACTTCCAAACGAGTGTTTTCAAAAACTACCCGATGGATTTTTTTGCCGATTGTATCATTCGATAGGAAATATTTTTCCGAAGGTTTATGATTCAAATTTACAGGGATAACTCTGATTTTTCGTAGTAAATTTCGTATTTTTCGGTTATTTTTGACAAAAGGGTTGCCAGTAGCTATTTTTGGCGAAAATTATAATTGCTAAAAGAATTACAATGGCTATATCTATTAGAAATATTACAAATATCTTGCAAATAATAGCCGAAAATAACTACTGATACTATTAATAATAATAAAGAAAGACCGCTTAAATGAGGTGTAATATTATAAAAATATATTTATCTTGAAAATGAAAAAAATATTTGTAATGCTTAAAAAATAAATTAACGCGAAATATAACAATTGGTTCAACTTTTGGCGACTTATCCCTGGCGTTAGAATAAAAACATGGATTTCAGAAATTGATTAAATGAATTTTGAATGATAGTTATTTCCCTTTTTATTATTTTCTTTCTCTTTTTTATCGAATTTCCGTATAATATAACTTACAGCAGAAAAAAGCAGATCTGATTGTAAAAGACACTGTAAGTTGTGAGTTACTATTCGTTTCTATACCATTTTCATCTTGCTTTTGTCGCCAAAGAATGTGTTTTTAAGCCGAAAATGCACTACTGACTTAATGCCTGACTTAGGTTCTTAATGGTCGCAATAATGTTTTTTTTTTCAAGTGAAGATAATTTTTAGAGTATATATTAATATTCAATCGTAAATTATATAGATATGAGTATAACTCTTCTATTTCTTTTTGCAAATGTTTTCATTGTTAATTTAATTTTTCTTGTGCCATTTCGTCAATTTCACTTACAGGAAAAATTTCAGTTTTAAAATTTAAAAACTGAAGAAGGAAAGATTACCCCATCGATTAAAAATCTACCCCCAAATTCCAAGATTAAATGTCAATAATGGATGATCGTAAATATCACATTCACTTGACATTAAGCCTAATATAAATACTAATTATGTCATCAAGTGATTTTTAATTCGACATTTTATTTGTACTTTTGTATATGTTCTGCTAATTTGTTTTTCGTTATTTAAATGAAAATTTATGCTAATCTATATAATCTGGCTAATAGTTTGGCGATTTGTATAATTTGGCGAAATTATTCGACGGTATAACCAAGTAGTACTGAAGGAAAAATTTTGCAATTTAAAGTAAATTTATGCAATTATGCGTTATTACTATAGATAAATTCAGCATTTTGAAATGAAAAATTCCTGCTGAATAAAATTTACAAGTCTTTTTTAATTGACCATTTCCTCTTCAATATTTCTTCAATCAAACTTTTGCTATTCTCTTCCGCGCAGGCTAACAAAAATGTATTTTAAATATTTTATTAGATAAAACGTAAATAACATTTTTCTATTTTTTTTTTTAATTATTTTTAAAATCTAATTCTACCATTATGTGTCTTACACGACAAAATAGCAGAATTACTTTTAAAAATGGTTTTATCTGTTAATTGTATGTTATTTGTTTATTTGGGTGTTTGAATTTACTTTTGTCATCAAACAATGCGATTTTATACCAAGAAGGCATAAGCCGGAGCGATGTTCACAATTACTAAATTCTCTCACTCTCTTTTAAATGTGTGAGAGCATTTTTAGGATATTTTTTTTATGTTTAATTGTAAATACATAAATAGCAGTTATAGCAAAAAAAAAAAAAAAATGCGTATAATGTTTAAATTTTAGTATAAATGTCTTCCTTATCCAAACTGTAAAGTAATTTAATTGCAACTTTTTAAAGTTTTGGCGCAGATGTCATATACGCACCACATTCGCACGATTGCAACAAAATGGCGATTTTATGCCACACATGGTAAACCGACTATGGTTGTTTATTTATTAATAAACTATTTATTAACTTTCATTTTTTTTTAATAATATAAATCATTTTGTTCTATAGCTATTAATTAAACTTATTTATTTATTATTTTTTTTTCAAATAATACAAAATAATTAAAAAATATTTATGAAATTGGTAATTAAAAGCCAAGTTCTCCAAATTGGCGCCAGAAAAAAATTGCGCCAATGTGGTGCATACATGACATGTGTGTCAAAGTTTTTTCTTATACATAAGTAGGGAAAATGTAGTATAAATACCGATTAAAGTTTTTTACAAATGGAAGATTTGTCACGGATTTGGTCATATACTCATCGAGGTATCTCACTGGCGCCAAAATGGCATTATTTGCCCCATATGGTAACCCAGCTATAGTTGTTTATCTGATAATAAGTTGCTTATTTACTTTCATTTTTTTCTTTTTTGAAATGATATTTGTTGTTTTGTTCTAGAGTTACTTTTTATTTATTGTTAATTGCTGTTTAGAATGATGGAAAATAATAAAATATACATAAATTTCTTTGGTATTCTAAAAGGACGATTTTGCCACATTGTAGTTGCAAGATAATCGTGCTAAACCTATTGCGTATATGATGTCTGTGTAGGAATCATTTGTGAAATATGAAAAGTGTAAATTGGCTACTACTTGATTATCACGTCAACGAATTTCGCCAAATTGTTCGCCAAATTATACAAATTTACATAATTTTATCTTAAATAACTAAAGTTGGTTGGTTGGTTGGTTGGCAAGTACTGAGACGTGTGCTACTACCCGTAAGGGAGGCTTTGTCTCGAAACTCCAGGTAAACAACTAAAGAGAAAATGCTTAAATACGAAAGAGCAAATAATTTTGTTTTCATTTTTCAGGAGGAAATTTTGCAATAATAAAGTAATTGTTGTAATGATAATTTTAATGTTTTTTTTTTTTTTTTTTTTTTTTTTTTTTTTTTTTTTTTTATCGTTGGCAACTTGCTGTAACGAAAAATGTTTATTTTTTTCCCTGCTATTGTTTGTAAGAGCTGGTTTTGTGAAAGCCATGTTAAGATGGTATTCAAATTTTTGAACCCTTCACAATTACCACCCCCTTGGGCCGATTTTGCTCATTTGCAATTCCCACTGAGATATTAACCATCTCAATATACTTGACGAGTTTGAAGATGATTCTTGCATAATTGTGCCTTTTATCGCGCGGACAAAATTTAATATATATATATAAACTTTTTAGGTGGGAGTAGCTTTGGGTTCCTGGCTTCACATAATGAAAAGTTGTGCAGAAATTTTTCAGAAGTTGTACCACGGTAACGACTGTAATAATTAATATTTCTTCAAATAAGTTAAAATTTTAAATCCTGTTGCCATAATGGTCTCATTTCGCTTCCAAATGTGCACTGTTAGTAATAAACTAATATAGTTACTTCTAAATAGCTGGTTTTTGCGCAACGTTTAAGATAATTTAATATCACAATGATGTCGAAATCGTTTTCAGCAATGAGCAAGGTGCTGCTGGAGGTCCAAATTATTTAAAATACAAATTTAAATTCACCAGTTCGTTTCATCCACGGTTGATTTTGAAATATTGACCAGCGCAGCGGGCATAGCCTGCTAGTAGTCTCATAAACCCATTTCGGTGACAAAAACATGCTATTTAAGATTTGAAAACAAGGTAACGCGTTTCCCGATTTTCTTTGGAACTTAAATACGTTTATCCCATTAAAATGTTTGCTTGTAATTTGTCATATATTTACACAAGCGTTTCTTTTATTTTTAACAGATTAGCAAAATATTTGTGAGCTGTCCTTAGCACCAAAGTCAGTGAAATTTTTTTATTGATGTTAATTTCATATTTTGATGAAATAACGTTGCTGTCATTGCATGAAAAAAAAAAAAACCTAGCGCGTTATATTGAGTGCGTAAGAGTTTAAATAGTTAAAGTTTTATGATACAGAAAATAGTTTTTTTTAATGTTAGTCCGTTTTATAAATTAATGTTTTAGTCTATGATTAAAAAGTATTAATGTTCCATATTAAATTTGAAATCCATAGTTTCTACTTATACACATGATTGAAAAATGCCCTCAATAAAAATTACCTACACTGTAAAAAAAAATATATGTACAGTTACTAAGATTTTTCTAGTACATTTCGTCACCTGAGAATAATAAGGTTCTAACTGACATTTTGAAAAAAATAGACTTTTTGGTATAGGAATGTTCTATTTGTATCAATGAATGCATTTCTGCATTAAAATTTCAATATATATAATTTACATCCGCTTGCGAAAGAGAATAATATAGTTCCATCAGAAATTGTTGAAAGCAGTCAGAATAACAAAGTTCTATGTGCAAAGTAATCGCAGACAGCATATAAGACAATATATTATTATTTTATATTACAATATATAATATAACCTGCAATCTTTTATTTCTTGTCTGAAAGAATATATTTTTTCGATAATTAAATCGTTTTTTGTTAAAATATAAAGGAAATTTTTATCAGTAAAAATCATTTCAAATATGTTTTTTAGTACGTCGATATGCAAAACGAATTGTGTTTAATTTTATTAATGGACCTGATCCAAGCGGGGTTGATAGACTAATCCTAATTTATTTAGATTTACAAAATCCTGTGGGAAGAATGGATCACAGTTTAGATGAAGCACCAACACTAGGTATTCTTGGTGCTAAAACAATTTTAAAAAATCAGTAAAAGTAATTCCTATAACTCCAGTTTATAGCAGGACGCCCCACCAATAACCGAGAGGTTCTGACTTCTCAACTGGTAGACGGCAGGTGCTGAATTCAAACCCAATCGCGGCCGACGGCCTAACCGTTCGGAGTTTTCCGTGGTTTTCTTCGAATCTTGGATTTCCTTGCGTAAATATGGGTTAGGTTCCCTTAGAAAAACGGAGGGCATCCCACCCCTTTCGGGTCTATATCACACGTGTAGATAATCGGCCGTCTTAAAATAAAACCCAAGCCAAACCATAGCAGTACTATGGGTTTTTCGTAAGTTAAAAGTGCCTTTATGTCGCTATGTACATACTACTGGCCATAAATTGGCTCAAGTTGCGAATAAAATATCCGAGGTAAATTTTCAAGCAGAATAATCTCAAATAATATCAGAATAATAAATATAATCAGAATAATAAATATAATCAGAATAATAAATATAAATTAACATATCGTACTTCATTATAGACGGATGTCGCCTGTAGGAGACACTAATTTTCTAATTTAAAAAAAAATAAAAAAAAATTAAGCATTTTCCATTGTTTTTTAGAGTATTTAAAACTCATTTAACAAGAAATTTTTAAAATTTAAGACTCAAAGTTGGTCTCAGGACTGAGGAGGTTAAAATGAAATGGCAAAGATGATTCGAACTTGCAAATACATAGATAAGAAACTATGAATAGCTTATGGATTCTTGATAGCAACAGAAGAAATATAATTCATAACAAAGACATGTTATTTCGTCCAATATTGTCGGTATTAGCATAAAAATGAATATATTTTAATAAATCAATTTTCAATTCCGATATTAAATTTGGATATTTCAATAAAGCCAAAGAAAAGCGAAATTAATAAGAGATCCAAAAACAGTTACAGTGTTCGTAATTAACCGAAAAGTTTTTCAAATATTGGAACATGTTTGCGATAAAATGCAAGAGAAAGAACTTAGTCTAACATTAAAGAAAAGCATGAATATTTATTTCGCCTCTATTTCATTTATACCGTCATGAGTCAGATAGAGACGGAGATTCAAATATAGGCTAGGACATAATTCTTAGAATAGATGTGTTCTACCTATCGTGGGCTAGCGTCTAAAAACAGTTTAGCTGTTAAATAAGATAACAGGATGGTCAGACCACTGGCGAAAAGTAATGAACTATCATTATAGAATTTTGGTAAAGAAGAGGAAACTGGTGGTTCATCACTGCGATTCTCATTCGTCATTTTGATTTTGATAATCACATTTTTTTTAAACCTCGAAACTTTATTACATATGTGAATTTAATTCGAATATCTGTAATTTTAGTTATCAAACAAATTTATGTTACTTTATATGTGTAAAATTTTCTTTTTTTCTTTTTCTAAGGTGATCTTGTAAAAATATCTGTAATTCTACATATGTAAAATTACTTTGTAACGGTTGGGTGTTCGTGCTGGGAGTTAAATGCAGACATACTCAGGAATTAAGATAAAAACACAGTTTATTAAAAACTATAAGGGCTCAAGGGATGTGGAGCAAGTCTTACTTTTCACAACTGAGAATACTACTAAAAGATTAACTCATACTCACAGCTCCGGAAACTAGCTAAATTGGGGCAACTCTGATTGCTTCTCACTATCTTTCAGCTAAACTGCTAAATAAAACTTAATTAGACAGCCCGTGGCTGTAGATATCCTTTATTCACTTGAGATAATCAAATGCAATTACTATTAAACTTCTTACCACCGGCCCACTTCTCTATTCGAGTTCTCAAACTCCTTCACAACTCACTGGAGGCTCGATGCTACTTTCAATCTGCTAGATACCAGCGGGCAATCGCCGCTAGAGAGACACTTCGCTGGGTAATATCACTAGACACACGCTCTGCTGGCTATCGCCAGAGACACCACTGCTAGCTGGCTAATACTGTGCTGTCTATCGCCAGAGACACACTTCACACACTCAAACTCCAAGCTTTTATACGCTGCAAACTGAGATACTTCCAATTTACATATTACTACTACTAACCGCGAGCCCTAACTGCAGAATCCGAAAGAGACACACACCCTCTAGAAAGTTAAAGTGAAAGAGAGGCTAGATGTCGCTTTTACGCTTACACATGTTAAATTATTGACGTCACGATCTCAGAAATACTAAAGTGCCTTTATGACAAAGGTCATTCCCTCACAACTTAAAGTTATGCTTACTAAAAATTTATTTAAACACTGTACAAAAAAATGTAAATCTACAAAACTAGCTTTCGTAAAGCTACAGAAATTTGTAGCTTTACACAAGAATCTGTTTGAACTCACAGTAATCTTGCTAAAATTTTATCTGTAACCCAGTTTGCAATAACATAACAATTATCCTTACAGATTTTTTGATTTAGAGTTCAAACGGATATCTGTTACATGAATGTTTGTTGTTGCCGTTTCACAAAAAGTTGTAGAAACCCCAGTTTCTTAGACAAATATTAGCATGTTTACAGATGTTTTTTCTGTAGAGTCCTTTTTACCTGTAATTTTCTATTTTAAAAAGTACCTGAACCCTTTAGAATTAAAAGACTTTTTCATCAACCTTTAAATTGTTTGTTCTTTTGTTTTGATATAAGTGCAAAAAGCAACTTCTTGCTGAATTTTTTATTTTTGAAACAAGTTAAAATATTAAAATTTTAAAAAATAAAATATCTCTTCTTAGACGTTGTTATGAAAGCTTACTTCTTAATTTTTAGAAAATTATAAGTCATATTTTCTTCTTCTAACACTTACAATCACACTTTATAACTCGCTTTGTCAGCTTTTTATAAAAAATTAAACATGTTTGTTACATTAAAAGCTACTTGCTTAAATTGTCTCATATATTTTAAAAAGACTCTCATTTCTTTCTCAGGATATTAATTAGAAGATAAACAAGAAAGTTGCAAATAATTTTTAGCAGCTAATTCTATGGGATTTTTTATTGTTCTTTTTAAATCCGTATCACACAATAAATTTATCATTTCATAAAATAATAAACAGAGAGACAGACAATTATCTTAGATACTTCAAAGCTTAAATTGTAAAAGTTTCATCATAAATAAAAATAGTTAACTTAAAATTTTAGGTTAGTTCTTATAAATAAATTAAATATATTTGTATACGATTTAAAAATATTCATTCCTTCATATAAGGTACCCTGGGGTAATAACGCCACGTTAAGGTTCTTCCAATTTTCACGGCTCAGTTTTAGATTGTATTTCTCACACAAATATATGATTTGATGCAGCAACTCATTGACTATCTATATAAAAAAAAATTAACAGATATGTATTCATAAAATGTAATGGCGTGATTTCTTGATCAATGCTATTTGGCGTTATTACCCACCTATATGGGTAATAACGCCATGCAAACAAAACTATGAAATAAGATGGAATAATTGCATGTAGATTGCCCAATTCGAAAACTACAAACTCTACAAACTCAGAGATTGACAAATTGCATTCTAAGCTATTGAAAATGTTAATTTTTTTGTGAAAGTGTAAGAAAAATAAAGGTGTGGGGGGGGGGGGGAGGATGAGGCAAAAGAATATCAGACCGTGAGCTTATTTTTTTTAAAAAAAAAGGACCGCTTAAATAGAATTATTAGAAACATTGCACAGTTTTAACTGTGTTTATTTGAATCACTATATAGGATGTAGCTCGGCCACTGTAGGGAATCAACCGGGGTATTAATGCCAAGGATTGGCGTTATTACCCCGTTATAGTTATTGCGCTGTACATTGTAAATTACAAATTATCTCGAGAAGATATCCAAAATCTTCAACAACATTTTGAAAGCCCATGAAATGTACTACAAATATATGTAATTAACGAAGTATTTGCGGATAAAAAAAAAAAAATAGTCTTCACATCACAAAACGTGTCTCGCAAATTTTAGATCAAGCGTTAATTTTAGTTGCTTGTAAAAACAATAAGACCTAAAAATGAAACAAATTAGCTTGAAGCAGTTTTTGCGATTTATATGACTCAAAACCCTTCTGCGCAGAGCACATGAGTGTCATTTACCAGATTATTTGATAATTATGCATAATATTAGCACTTGGCGTTATTACACTAGACCACCTTATTAATTATAAATCAATAGTATTTATTTGAGCAGCAATAAAATATCTCGAAAATTCCTCGTTAATATTCCTTTACTCTTAATTCCGGCATATGCTTGGAATCAAAATTTCTTGAATTAAATACGAGTTTATTAATTTTAAATCTATTCTTTTTATCTTCGTGCTTCAATTCTCTTCGAAATTTTGAATAAACCTTTATTATCATATTCTTATTAGACTTAAAGATTAATAATAATAAAATTTAAATATTTATTCATAACAACATGAAAAGAATAGTTTACAAAAAAATGCATGAACTATTTGCTCTATTAATCTACAGTGTTTGTAACTGACAGAAAAGTTTTTCAAGTATTGTAATATTTTTGGTTGTGAAACGCAAGAGAAGGAACATAATTTATTATTACATAAAATCTTGAATATTTCTTGCTACTCCCTTTCGCTTATAAAAGAAAACCCTCTTTCATCAGCTATCAAATTGTTCACTCTTTTGTTTTGCTGTGAATTACAAAAAGTTACTGTTCGATGTGTTCGTCATTGTTGAAACACGATAAATTACAGAAAAAAAATTGGTTTCCTTTCTTTTGATTATGAAAACTTACTTCTTGTATTTTAAACATAAAAATGGCATGTTTTCCAATTTCTAACACTAATTATTTCCTAAAAAGATTTTTGGAGGATGAAAACAGACTATTTAAGATTTGAAAACAAGATAACTTTTCTTCGATTTTGTTTATAAATGTTAAACACGTATGCCGTAATAAAAACTGTTTGCTTAATATTTCTCGTATATTTAATCAAGTGTTTCTTTTTTTCTTATAACATAAACAAGATATTTGTAAAATACAATTAATAGCTACTTCTGTGGGCTTTTTTTCTATTGTTTGATTTCAGAAAAATGAAAAAAATTGACTAACCTTGGAAGCGCCAAATATTTAATGGTAAATTCGTTTACATTTAAATTCAAAATCAATACTTTGCACTTAATCATTAATTAAATATTTGGGAAATTCTCCAGTTAATAAAACTCTCCTCTTCATTTAAACAGACACACACATATATATAGATATATCTGAACTACTTTGGTTATATTTATAAAAGTATATATATATATAGGATTGAAAATCTGAGAAATTAAATAGGGTTTCTTATTTTTAAACTACAGGGGTACAATCCCGACATTTGGGTTCCTAACTATCATACCATTCACGGAAACTGAATGAAATTTTAGGAAACGATATTTTGAGGTATGCGCTCAAGAATGATATGGAAAACAACAGTGTCACTCAAACAGTTACGGTTACAGTGAGAAAATTTCGAAAAAATCAAATGGCAACACCCAGTTTTTTGTATTGGAATGCGATCTCTATTGTGAAAAACCCCATATAGCGTTGGAACGGCAACTGCAGCATGAAAATCAGCGGCGGTAGATAGGCTAAAAGAGGACAAACGATAAGGACAGAGAAGCAACATAAAATAAAGCATTTTATTGTGTTTCACAAATTTTCCACATGACCTCCTTCACACACGATGAGACTTTGCATGGGGCAGATGGGGGATAGTACTATAATACGTACCATGGCAATAGGAATCTCTTGAATCGCAGTTCTGGCGGCATCTTTCAAATCAGATGCAGTTTGAGAACGAAACTGATACACTTTGGATTTCAGATATCCCCACAGCCAGAAATCCATTGGTGTTAGATCAGGAGAGCTTGGTGGCCACAGAAACGGGAAATAACAGGAGATGAATCTGTCACCAAACTGTTGACTTAAGACACGTTTGACAGAAGACTCGGCATGTGAAATTGCACCATCTTGCATCCACACAACTTCAGATATAGCATTTCGCCGTTTGAATGTGGGAATCACGTAACGAGCTAGCATATGAAGATAGCAATCACTCGTTACTGTACACGTTTGCAGATTACCGGCAATAACCTCTTCAAAAAAGTAAGGGCCGAGGATGAACGTACTCTTTATACCACACCACACGGTCACTTTTTCCTCGTGTAATGGACGGGCAAGCACATCATGTGAATTATTCTCTGCCCAGTTCAAGCAATTTTGTGAATTCACGTTACCAGTTAACAAAAAATGCGCCTCATCTGCCCAAAAATCCGTAAAGGCCAGCTGCTACCTTCATCTTACCTCATAAGAAATTGATTTGAAAAATCCAGGCGTAATTGATAGTCTCCAGCTTCCAACATCTGGACATGCTGGAATCGATACGAAAACATGTTTAGAACAGATCGCAGAATCTTACGTACAGTTGAATTCGGCATATTCAGAACACGGGAAACACCGCGTGCAGTTGAGGGACAAACTGTGCTTATCATTTGATGAGCTTCTGCAACAGCTTCCACAGGAACGGATGAAAGTCGTGCAGACCGAGGTCGATCGCATGTGCAACCAGTTTCTTCAAATTTATGAATCAAGTCCCGTACAGCTTTGACAGTGCACGGGTCTCGCCATTTTCCATGGTTGCGGCGGTAAACACGCAATGTCTCTGCGACATTTTGTCCCTTCGGGTAATAAATCTTTTGATTTCCCCACGTTCTTTCCCTGAAAGCGGCATCTTGTTTGGAATGGCAGAAGGCAACATACGCGGCTCGCATTTCGCATTGCCTTTTCTTTCACCTAGTGTAATGACGTCAATCATGACTGTGTTTTACGTAAACTCGAAATTTGCGTTTCTTGGTTTCTTCTTCTTGTTTTGTGGAAAACAAATCATGCTGGGATATCAGCCAAAGACACGGTGTGACGCGTGACGTAAATGAAACGAACATTAATTTTCTGGTGCACGGCGAAGTCTTTTTTACTTTTCTCTTGCCTAGTTCCGGTGATTTTCCTGCTACAGTTGCCATTCTAACGCAATTTAGGGTTTTTCACAATGGAGATCACATTCCAATTCAAAAAAACTGGATGTTGCCATTTGATTTTTTTGAAGTTTGCTCACTGTAACCTTAACTATTTGAGTGACACTGATGTTTTCCATATCATTCTTGAGCGCATACCTAAAAATACATTTTGCCAAAATTTCAGTCAGTTTCTGTGAATGGTATAATAGTTAGGAGCCCAAATGGCGGGATAGTTTTTTTATAATCGCCCTGTATTTTCAAGTATGATTATGAAAGTAATCACACTTGAAAATAGTTTAAGTTATTATGAGCTACTTTTTTTCAGTTATTATGAGCTCATACTGATATTACTATTAACGTTCCGAATGATAACTAACGTGAACGAATTGGCCACAATTATAACTAACTCATTGTTAACAAAATATGTGTAAAGTTCATTTTCAACTAATCCTTATCGTTCCTAAGTAGAAGATTTTTTTTTTTTGGGGGGGGGGGGTAATGTGCCATGTTTCGGGGATAAAACGAGAGAGACAGATCTTAATCTTTTATTTAAAAAAGCCGCGTTTTTTTTTAATCTTCCCTTTCGTTATGCAAGAAAATACTTTTTTCAACAACCATCAAATTGAATTCCTTTCATTTTCTTAAAATTTCTAAATTATATTCTTTTCTTTGGCTGTAATGGACAATAAAGTAAGTCCCACTGTGTTTATTGTTAAAACTAGGTAAAATATATAAAATGAATGAATTAGTAATTTGCTACTTAAAAGTAGTTATGAAAGCTCACTTCTAAATTTTTTAGAAATAATAAGTACCATATTTCTCTAATATTTACAGCCTCGTAAAACGTCTTTAAGGGGGAAAACTGATTTGTTGTTATTGTTGTTGTTGTTGTTCCGCATTTAAAAAGTGAAAACGGAACCATTATAAGATTTGTCCTGGTTTTCTCTGTCATAGCAATTTTTCTCGTAAACTATGGAACGTGGAAAGTTAAAATTGGGGGGGGGGAAGGAAATAATGAAGACATTGATGCACATATTTACAGATTATTAACCATTCACAAATACATTTAAGAAAAATGTAGGGGGCTAATTAATTTATTTGAGTATATATATATATACATACATATATATATATTGTATATCGCCTGAGGTCTCGTGTAAAATCTTTCGTAACACTGAACACAAAAATATATTTATTTTAGTTTTACGTATTATATTTTCAAAGATATCGTCTAAAATGTAGTGAAAAAATATTTAACCCCCCCCCCTCTCCATCTATTTCCGAATCTTCTGAAAGTAAAATTATAAACACGCTAATTTAAACACACTTAGACACTAATTTAAACCTTGCAAGAAAACTATAACGATTACCCAAGGTCACCTAGTTTTCGAGAAAAGCGTATTTTTCCGTTGCACACAACTTACAATTTGCGGGCATTCAGCAAAAGTTTCAAGAAAACGTTTTAGCAAAAGGAGTGGTATTGTAGAAGAGGTATAAAAACATTCTTGATAATGATTTTCAAAAAAGAAAAAAAAATCGTGAGAAATAAGCCGAGATATTAACCCTTAAAGTTGTGGTTCCCAAAATTTGGCCCTCACCGGGGGGGCCTTTTGCCTTTTTTGGGACAATTCCAAATTGGTACTTAAACGTTTGCTATGTATTTTTCAAAATGAATGAGTATTGTTGCAGACTAACAATAAATGCATAAAAAATAAAATAAATGAAAACAGTTTTCTTAATTATAAAAATGTTTCCTATCAAAAGTTCAAAGATTATTCTTATAATTATTCGGGTGTGGGTTATCAAAATAATTATAAAAATAATCTATTGAAACAATTTGAAAATTTTTAGTAGTACCGAAAATCTCTGTCATTTTTCTGGGTGACATTGTATTTTTCAATTTTTTGCCTCATTTATAAATGTTTATTCAATAAACTTTCTTACTTCTCTTCGATCTGCTATATGTGCATACGAAGAAACTTTTACATGTGAAATTATGTATAAGTCTTGATTTTTTTGGACATATTCAACCTAAAAAATGCATCAAAAGAGGTATTACCAACTTTTTAAAGTTCATAAATCTTAAATAGCATTAGAAAAGGCAATAGGTAAGACAGTACATATCTATGGCTCTATTACAGGTATCCTACACAGTAAATAAATGCCATGATGGCATATATATTTTACATTTTAAAATCAGATAACTTGTGTAAAAATATTAAAAGGGAAAACAGAGAAATTGTGTTGTGGTGGGAATAATGGCAACGGCTTTCCTTTCTCAAAAAGAGCCTCAAAAATTGAATTTTGATTTCAATGGGAAAAAACAGAACCTGCTCAACACAGCAGTTTTAATTGTACTTTCTGCTAACAATGTAGTTATGGAGACTATGCTAGTGATCGTACAAACAAACCCAGGGAGAGAGATCGAGAGCGCAGAGAAGAAAACTCCAACATAATTGTAGACAGAATAAGGTGTTTATATAGATGAACGATGGAAGGTTTACAATACTAAGACGCTAGCAATACGGGAAATCACATCATTTTCCCGAAGGCACGGCATTAGCCGGAGAGGGGCACAGCGCCCCTTTTTGCGTGATGTTACATGGCCAATGGTCTGAGTAGAAGTGAGTGACTGAGGCAGGGAAGATGTACAGCGCTATACTTTTTGCAGCGTCAAGGTTATGAGAATCCGTTAATGCTTAGTAACAGAAAGAACTATCGTTGGTGTAATACTGAAGTCCTGTGGTTTTTAAGGAGTGTCGATTGCATACGCACGTGTGCTTCCAGATACTGAAAGAATTACATGCCGAATGATTCATGACATCTGGGAGATTTTAAAGATTAGCTGAGTGCATGAGAATGTTAACGGATAAACGTATTATAAACCACAGTTGCTTCTATTTAACATGGGAAAGAATGCAGAAATGTGCAGATCTAAGGAAGACTGACGTTCGGTTAACTTTTATTGTGACGAGAAAAGAATTAACAGATCTTTCTCAAAGTGATAAAAATCCAAAACAAAGAGTGGGAATGAAATGGTGTTTTTTTTATTATATGAAAGAGGGTTTGTAAAAGAATTAATTTCACATACAAAGTTATAAAAGGGAAAATAACAATGTACTGCATTATAACCTTAAATGCAAGAATATTAACTTTAAGTATTTATCTAAGGGGGGGGGGGGGTAATTTCCAGTTAAAATTTTGAAGTTTCGATTTTAATTGTTCAGTTTCTAAAAGGGGAGAATACAAGATAATATGTGACAGAAACGCCGTCACATATCTCACTCCCAGCATCGGGGGAAAAAACTGCAATGTTTCCAATAAAGTTCTCTTTTTTTTTTTTTTTTTTTTTTTTTTTTTAGCAACAAGCGCCGCACATCTTCTCTACTCCAAATACACAATCATAACACTAAGTACATAAAATTGAAAGTAAAAAAAAATACATTTAAACATAAAACTGTATATATATAGTATATTGCTTGCTTTTTGAAAAATTGTTTGGATTATGCAAACCTCTTTTTTTTTTTTTTTTTTTACTCACTTTATAAACGTCATGACTTTAAGCTCTTAAGCTCTTTTCAAAATGAATATGTCTTGGTGATCATTAGTCCTGTCAGTCCCAAGACAAATAATTAAAATAATTTTTTTATATGTGCATCCGGATGACTTTAAAAATATTTCAGTTTGAAAGTGCTGGTACCAGCTTTTGTCATGACTAAAAATGTGAAGTTTAAATATAATAATGGCTTTTCAATAATTCACAGTGAATGCAAGCAAAAATTGAATTATATTTAGTATACAAATAAAAGGTACAGTGAACTATATATAATATAATGGGTACTGGATATATAATGTACATTGAAAAACAAAAAGAAAAAGATTTGTGCACACAGCACAGGACCTCAAAAAAAAAGCGATGCAAAGCACGCCCATAGACAGGTGGGGCCCTAAATCTTGTTTTTATTTTATTAATTTGATAAAACAAGTATTATGGCGTCAGTTTATGACTTCAGCCCTAGAGGAGGAGGGAATTGTGAGACTCACATAGCACGAAGGTATATAAGTCCCTGCTCCCCCAAGATCATAGTGATCTTCCAAGAAGCACACGTCAAGTAATCGAAAAAAACATTTTTTTGTGAATTGAATTGAAAAGCAATTCAAGAGTATTCGATAACATAATGAAGTTGGAGACCTAAGGGTACTAATTTTGAACGGAAACCAACTTCAGGAAAGGGGATAATAGAAAAAAAAACAACAACAAAAAGCAATTCAGAGTGACACAGGAAAACTTCTCATTATTTCTAAACTACAACTGCAGCTAAATCAGAAGGTAAAAGTAATTTATGTTGTCACTAAATATACCTGTCAGCATTATACTAACCAGTTTGAAGTAAAAATGTAACTCATTATATATTCAAAGGAAATGACTAATCTTTTATATGTGTAACTGGGGTGTGTTTACTTTTATTACAAACAAAACTGCCTCTGACAAGATGCTTTCAGTTTTAATTCAGGAAAAGACCTGTGAAGTAAATGAGTTGAGAAAAACAACTTACTCAACAACAAACAGAAGTGTAAAATGTAACTGAAGAAAGTGAAATAATTTTGAAAAAATACAACCTTAATGTGAAACGAAAAGAAGTTATGTGAAGAAGTTGTTACTTAAATTAATTATCTCTGTTTTTTTTAATAAAGTGAAAATGACATGAAGAATCATGCCATTACCAACAATGAGATGTAGAATTTAAATTAGATGAACAAACTACGTATAAAAATCTTCATGCTGAGAACTTATGTGTATGAAAAGAATATTACTGGAATGAAATCACAACAGAAATTGATTTTATCTGCCTGTTTCGAAGAAAAGAATGCAAATCAAAGATTCGATGCATAAGTTTGATAGGAATAAATGGCTCTAGCTTTGTAAGGATAACAATGCGTATGAATGTATAACTCGATGAGCAAAGACAAAAACGCAGCTGCCAAAGCCCCAGAATGTGTGAATTAAATTCAATGACAAGTGTTTAACAAAAAAAAAGTGTGATGATTTTTTTTAACTATGCTATAAGAAACGTAAAATGTGGTTTACTTTCTATGAACTAATGTGTTACATATTCTGTGAACAAAGATGTGTATTTTCAATGAACTAATGTGTAAACAATCTATGAACAATAATTAAAACTTCAACGAACTAAAGTGTACATCTCTATGAACTACAATGTAAAACCATGACTGAAAACATGTATAACATCACTATGAACTAATGTGTAAAAACATCGATGAACTAACGTGTAAAATTCTGTAAGCAAACATGTAAATATTCTATGAACAAATGTGAAAAATCGATGAACTAATGTGTAAAATTTCTATAAGTAAACGTGTAAATATGCTATGAACTAAGTTGTTTATTCGGTGAACTAAAATGACCAGGAAGAAAGTGGATTTTTTTTGTTGTTTTAACAACAATGAATGTAACTAGTTCCCCATGTACAACACGAATGGAAAGTAAAGCGATGAACTAGTGTAACATCAATGAACTAAGAATGTACGATGAACTCCTGTGTTTTTTTTTTCTATGAACAAAATTCTCATGTGTACCAGGAACTAATACATTATATGCCATAACAAAAAAACAGGTCTTTAAAATAATTGTTGTAAATAATGTGTATTTATAACTATTTAAACTTCAAAAGAGAAAAAAAATGCATGTTCCTAAGAGCAAACAAACCAGCATGAATGAGTGTAAAATTATGTAAAACAGAAACAGGTTTTGTTCGCAGAGTAAAAAAAGGAATGTGATGTTAACGTGTACACCTTCAACAAGAATACCAACCGTGTGAACACAATCTAATGACCCGCATCAGAAAGTTTCAACCATACATCCAAACCTTACTCAGGTAACTGCTTGCCGGCTAAACAGTCAAATGAAAAAGGAATCCTCACCAACCGTACACTCATGTGTCGAGCAATTTTTAATTTTTTTTTAAACATGAAATGAATGGTGTAACAAAAATGTAAATTGACTCGTATATAAAAAACTAATAATGTACAACTACAAAAATAACAAATAGACTGTTGAGGTAAAAGTAAACTTCTTCACACTAATGTGACTTATTGGAAAAATAACTAAAGGCTGTAAATTATGTAAGCCATTTTTTTTGAGCAAACATAATTATTAAAATAGATGCAGTTGTATATTTCTTCTTTCCTGTTTAATAAATCTTTTAAGAGAGGGGCAAGATTGTGCAAATGCTGGATGAAAAATATTAAAATTGGTATTGTTATCTTGATTATTTCTGATACAATTTATGCATTTTGGTGAATTTGTACATTGAGTGTCACAATGTGGGAGAGCACATACTGGACAAAAGATATTATTAGGACATAACCTAGCAACATGTTTGTACATTTGGCACGAAAAGCATCGCTTGACATTAATGTATACATCTACAGAGTATTCATTACCTTTAATGTTTATTTTGTGTTGCATTATTAATGTTTTAGCTATCTGTGAAGATGTCTCAAAAACCCAATTGTATGAATCAACATGTTGTAATTTATATTTCTTAGAAAATTGAATATCAGGTTCATTATTATGCAAAAGCTCACCCACTCCCAATAAAATATCTGGTATACCACATTCTTCTGGCAAATTGAAAATAATAATTCGAACAGGTTTTATTTTTTTACATTCAGACGCCGAAAAAGAATTTTGATTAGAATCGCTGAATTTTGTAAGTGTCTCTAGATTATCGTTTCTGTCATTTTGGAAATTATCTTTGTAGCTATTATGATTACCTGTTTGGATCGCTTTATCTCTTGTTATTGAGGACAGACTACCACTACTGCTATTTAATTTCTCATCCTGCTTAGTCTCGATTGAAATTGTAGAAGTTTGTTTACTAATTAACTTATGTAACCTTTCAATAAGTTTTTTATTAACAATTTGTAAGTTATCATTGTCACGTTTTAAGTTAGAGAATTCCACTTTCAGGATATTGAACGATTCATTAAGCGTGTTAAGATTCCACTTCATTTGCATAGGGATATCTGCAAAATCTTCTAAGAAAGGGGAGTTGTTAGCTAAAATTTTATTTTGAAATGCAGTTGCCTCTTTACACATACTTTCTGTGTATTTATTTAGGGTGTCTTGAAAGAAATCTAGCCAAGGAGAAGTATAGCTAGGTTCATTTAGTTCAAGTGGGGGGTTGTTATCTTTAGTTGCCATATTACACAGCTGCTAGAATTTTTTTTAAACAAAAACTAGTATAACAGGATAAAGACTTTGAAAAGAAAAAAAAACTTTAAGTTCGAAAAACAAAACAAAAATCAAAAATTTAAGGGTTAATTAGAAAAAGGGAAGAATGAATTTGCCCAGACAAGTCCAGTTAGAAATGATTGTTTCAAAATAATAGCACATGAGAAACCTATAATTTTACTTTATGTAACATCTACAGCTATGTGCATAACTAGTTTAAGAAAAACAATATGGGCTTTCACTTGCGAAGGGGGGGGGGGTGGCAAGCTTTTATTATCAAAGATATGTAAAATGTGAAAGCGAGAAGCTCCCCCTTTTTTTTCTAACGAGTAAAACTCCAGTGAAAGCAAATTAATTTTTTTGTCATATATCCACACATTTGTCTGCTAATCAGGTGGATCAAGTAAACAAAATCTCAAAAATTTAAAGTATGCAGAACTATAAAAGGATAGGGGATGATGGAAAGAGGCAAAAACTCCATACATATTAAAAGTACCCCAAAACTCAGAACGATTTCAACATGGACATCAAGTTTATAATTCTGACCCATTTAAATTAACACCAGCTTTAACCCAGAAAATAAATGTATTACAATTGCATTTTATCTTATTTATTTATTTTTTGAAATCCCCCATTTTGTTATTTCAAGCAAAATTTAAGTAATTGTGCAAAAGCAAAAAAAATGTTAGCAGAAGGGTTGTCCCTTTAAAAAAAAAAAAAAAAAAAAAAAAAAAAAAAAAAACCTATCAGTACATAAAATAAAAGGTAACGTGCAAAGTCGACCGACTAGCTCAGAATATATGCACCAAGAGTAGAATAGGAATATTACCTAAAAACACAAAAAAACCCAAAAAAGTAACTAACTTCAGAATCATAATTGTGAAAATCTACATGCACATCACTAACACAAAAAATACCAAATAAAGCGTGAAAAGAGAAGGTTGCAAAATTTATGCAATGTTAACTAAAATTAACCTTTAATTATTTTAAATTTATAAAAACGAATCTCCTCTGTTCATGCTGACACAAAAAAATATTTAAAGTAAACTTTGCAATGTTAATACTTTTAGATTGGATCACGAATAATAACTATAAAGTAAATTTATAGATACTATAATATGAAACTGAAACAAAAAATAATGTGCAACCTTAAAATATTTAAAACTGTAAAGGGTTCACTTCATAAAATATGCGTTAGCATTTTTTTAAATGCCGAACATTGTAACTATTATTATTTTTATTATATGCACAGGATGTTGACCTGTAACAATTTATTTTTTTATCATCTTTTTTTTATGAGAAAAGTTGCAGCTCATCTTCTTTCAGCCAAAACTAATATGTTGAAGCACAAAATAACTTTTTAAGAGATGAACTGATAGTACAAAAAAAAATTGACACACACATGAAGAATTTAGAAGCAAACGGCAACACCAAAGGCTAAAATCTTTTGCAATCTAATTTGACATGATGAAACTTCGAACTTCTTTGCATTTTAAAAATTACATTCACTTTTGCCACAAATTTTTTACAAATCTGACGATAATTAGCACCACAATACATTTAGATGAATTTCACAAACACTGATCACAAACGATTTTTTTAAAGCATATTTCACAATCGGCGTTGACTACTCCTTTCTTCGAAGCATAAACATATGAAACCAAAAGTGCACTATGTGGAAAACAAATGAAGCGAGCAGGGACGAACGGCACAGTTTTTACCCGTCACGAAACACACACACGATGGCACACAAAAATACTTTAAGTGACACAGAGAGGTCTTGAATTTTTTTCTGTCAATTCGCACTGGACTAAGGCATAAGATAACTTGTAGTTACGGGGGGAAGCCGACGATTTTCTGGAACACAAATTTACTGATAGGCAGTTGGAACCGGTAACAGGAGGGTTGAATGACCGAGGTGAGATAACTCCGCGCTGAACACTCCGGAGAAATGGAGAGGTTTCTCGTTTCCGTATGCAGCGGCGAGTCAATGCGGAACAAAACAGGCGATTTAAGTCTTCCGAACGACACAAAGGGATCGCGGATGACACTGTAGAATCATTTGCAGTTTGTTTAACGATATAATTTAGGAGGGGGTAGTCCAATAAAGTTATGCACTCCATTGTGCGCTCTCTTTTTTATTTATGTTGGAGCAATGGGCACTGCATCAGTATTTCATATGCTAGTGATCGTACAAACAAACACAGGGAGAGAGATCGAGAGCGCAGAGAAGTAAACTCCAACATAATTGTAGACAAAATAAGGTGTTTATTTAGATGAACGATGGAAGGTTTACAATAATAAGACGCTAGTTATACGGGAAATCACATCATTTTCCCGAAGGCACGGCATTAGCCGGAGAGGGGCACAGCGCCCCTTTTTGCGTGATGTTACATGGCCAATGGTCTGAGTAGAAGTGAGTGACTGAGGCAGGGAAGATGTACAGCGCTATACTTTTTGCAGCGTCAAGGTTATGAGAATCCGTTAATGCTTAGTAACAGAAAGAACTATCGTTGGCGTAATACTGAAGTCCTGTGGTTTTTAAGGAGTGTCGATTGCATACGCACGTGTGCTTCCAGATACTGAAAGAATTACATGCCGAATGATTCATGACATCTGGGAGATTTTAAAGATTAGCTGAGTGCATGAGAATGTTAACGGATAAACGTATTATAAACCACAGTTGCTTCTATTTAACATGAGAAAGAATGCAGAAATGTGCAGATCTAAGGAAGACTGACATTCGGTTAACTTTTATTGTGGCGAGAAAAGAATTAACAGATCTTTCTCAAAGTGATAAAAATCTAAAACAAAGAGTGGGAATGAAATGGTGTTTTTCTTATCATATGAAAGAGGGTTTGTAAAGGAATTAATTTCACATACAAAGTTATAAAAGGGAAAATAACAAAGTACTGCATTATAACCTTAAATGCAAGAATATTAACTTTAAGTATTTATTTAAGGGGGGGGGTAATTTCCAGTTAAAATTTTGAAGTTTCGATTTTAATTGTTCAGTTTCTAAAAGGGGAGAATACAAGATAATATGTGACAGAAACGCCGTCACAGAGGCAGTAAAAAATAGATGCAAATCGTTTCGACACTCTCTCTCCCCACATTAATTTAAACTGTTAATGAAGTGTAATACTAATTTAATTACATTCTTTAATGATTTTAGTATAGTATGTATTAATGTTCAAGATTTTTTGTGGTATTTAAAGGAGATTCATCGTTCAAGATTAGTTACTTACTGGATTATTGCCAACGTAAAATCTACTACACACACAATTTTACCAAATACAGTTATACATAATTTTCAGCTCAACGTCAGAAATTGAAATTGTGCTCAGAGATAGTGTCCCCATGAATAATTTCACAAGTATGAGAATTTTTACTAACTGACAATTTTTTTAAATTATATTTATAAATTTAATTTGAATTCCGTTGGCCAAAACCAATTCCTAAATTACTAAACTTGTCTTAAACTTAGAAAGGAAATGAAGTGAACAAGACTTTTTCCATCAACATTTGAAAACGTATAAAAATGAAATGCTATTTGTAAAATGTTAAATGTAAGTCACTCTTCCCAAGATTGTATGAAGATAAAAATGCAGATTCTATAACACTTTACTTTAACAATGAGATAAGCTGAAAACAACGACAAAACTCCTTATGGCACACACCAAGATGTATAGCCTCTGTGCATTTATAGAATTATGTTAAATGCACATTTCTGACAGAATATTCACCTTTCTAATAAGTTAAAATATGTTAAATCAACAATTATTGTTAAGACTCTATTTCGTTTCCACCGTGTCAATAGAATCTTTTTAATAATAAGCGATATCATTTTCAGAATGACTATAGGCGGGTGGGGTGGGGGGGGGGGGGGTCAAAGTGATTTTACAGATGCTTCGCTAGAGCGTGGTCAATACAAAATTGGGAACCACTTCATTAAAGACAAGGACGGTTTGAATATACATAATGACATGGGCGGCGTGCTCTATGTATCATCGAGTTTTAAAGTCTAGATAACAAATTTAAATCATATATTTGTGTAATGCAATGTCTAGTAGCAGAATAAACGTCAAATTATTAGAAACAGACTAATTTAATGATATTAATCACGTGAAAACTATGCGATTTGCGGATAGTTTAAATGAAGTGTATCACTCATTACGCATTCCGTGTCTTTGAAAGTTAATTAAAAAGCTATTTCAAAAGCGCGACACGAACCAAGGTGGCGTTGAAACTTTTTCGCCTTTTTTCCAAAGGCGCAACACAATGGCAAGTTTAAACTTTGAACAAGGTTTTTTTTAGCTACAATGCATAAAAAAAGATTATTTCTACGCTGAATTTAGTTTTATGAAAAGCCAAATGAAGTTTAAATATGCACTACTTTTCTGTTCCGAATCAAGTTCATCATAAACAAATTAGGGTAAGATTAAAAAATATTTATACACAATAGCAGTATTTGATATTAGTTAAGCTTTACACCTCTTTGAATTTTTATGGTACACGGACGATTTTCTAGAAAAACAGCAAATTAGCTGGAGCTGACACTACGCGGATTTTAATGAAATTCAGCATATAAGCAGATTATGTTTATTTATGAGCAAATGCAAAACAATAGATTTCAAGAATGCTTATTTAAGCATGGAAACATACATTAAACGTTAACATAAAATCGAGGTTTTATCCTCATGTTTGAAATTTTAATTTTGATTATTAGTTTAAAGATTATTGACTATTACCTTAAATTAATTTTTGTCAAGGTATTTAACATAGCTGTTTAAATGTGAACTGAATCTGTGTATCGAATTTTACCAAACTCGGTTACCATAAGTCTGAGACTTTTTTTATGCTCATTTTGTATAAAATGACACATATCCATTCATACTTCTCTAGTATAAACAGATATACCCAACCCTACGCTATATAGTTTTTTACAAAGTCTTATTATTCATTGTCCTCCTCAGTCCTGAGGCAAATATTAAATTGAATTACAAAAACCAGTTTAAAATAATTATAAAACATGTCCAAAGATGCATCAGTCTATATATTGGTGCTTCTAATATGCACACATTTATTAAAAAGGTCTAGTGTGATTTTAAAAATTCTAAAAACATTTAAATTAATTTAAAGTGTGTTTTTTAGTGTCGCCTCCAGCCGACATCAGAACTGAAGGGGTTATCAGTCATATTATCTATACTATTAACCGCAGTAAACGTCTGTCTGTCTGTCTGTACCGCTAAAAACTTTTCTCAACGGCCGAGTGGAGTGGCGCTCTGGGTGTCTGTCGACTCGGGACGATTCGGCCTTTTGTGATAATGAATTTTGAGAAAATCGCCCGGTAATTACCCGAGATATTAACTAAAAACTACCCGGGAAACGTGACAAAAAATCCAAGTTCCGAGACGGTTCTCTGACGGAGCTCTCCGGTCGAAACTAGCTTTCCGCGGATGAATAATCACGAAGGTGTCGAAAATACGAAAATTAAGGAGTTTTATATAACGTCGCATCCGCGCTGCAGATTCACGGATTTTAAAACAAATTACATATTCTTGAAGGAAATTTAAGGACCTTTCTGGCGGTCTATTCGGTTTCAAGAAATACGAACATTAACCTTTTGAAAACAACGTTTTCTCGAAAGCTTTCATTTCCCATTTTTCTCCGCAGAATTTTCGACCGAAAACTATCGAATTTTAAAACGATTCCATCCTTTTTAATTTTGGAGGCACGACAAAGAAAAAAAAATACCCCCTCAAAGACGCTTCTGTCTAATTTCCAACGGTGTGTTTATTTTTGAAATATTCTAATATTATCTCTTTGAAAAAAAATCGAGAAAAAGAGTCTCCGATCGTACGATTTTGTTTGCTTTTTCGACACTTTTTCCGCTCATATTTATATGAATAAAATCCCTAATTTTCAATATTTCTTTTTCATCTTTATACACCTCTTAGTGAATGCATCGTTTTGAGTTGTGTCAAAATTTCAAAAAGATACAACGGTTAGAAGTATTTTTAAATCTGTAAAAACCGTGAAATTACGGCGTAAAACGGGCGATTTTTTTTCTGCCATATTTTTAGGTAAAAGTAGCCCTTAAATCCTGTATTCTTCAATGATCTTTATATGTGTGTTTGGGGTACTGGTTTTTGCACTTTGCATAAAATTTTTGAAAAAATCGGGAGGCCGTAACTGGTTTTTAAATAATATAATAGGCGAATTTTTTTAATTTAAATTATTAAATATGAAAAAGGAAAAAACTAAAAATTAAAAATTTTGAACAAAATATGCATATTTTTACACGAAAATTATACTCGGGGTTTTTTTCAAAGTGTGTAATAGTAATACATTGCGACCTCACTAATCCGACACTCGGTAATCCGTATATTTTTAAAATATCGTTAGAGAACATTATTGCAAATAAATACATTTTAAAATTTGACATTTCTTTAAAATCTTCATAAAAGCAGTTAGAGAATACCGTGGTACAAGTTGCATCACTATTTTGAAACGATACAACAGTTAGAAGTATTTTTAAATAAATAAAAACCGCGAAATTACGGGGAAAGAACGAACTTCTTTTTTTTTGTTTCATATTTTTAGGAACAACTTTTACTTAATTTCAATATTTCCTTAAAATCGGCTAATACCATTCTTGGTAATCCACTTTTAATGAGGTATGAAATTTTTGGAAAAATATGGCTATCAGAACTATCTTTTAAATAAAATAATAGGTGTAACCATTTGCAGAACTCGGCCGCTAGCGGGCGAAGCTCGCTAGTTTAGTTATTATTAGTCTCATCATCAACTGAGAAGAAAATCTGACACTCAAGTAGACATTGAGCATCGGGTGTTCTTCGCAATTGTTTTTTTCCTCTCCTTGAAAACGGCTTGTGTAAAGCCGACAGCGCTTGGGCCGTTTTATTATTTTAACATCTGATGTTAACCATTTGTATTTTTTATCCTATATAGTAAAGTATTTTGTATGGGGAAACATTTTAATAGTGTATCTTCCATGTATTTATGCTGAAAATAAGGTTAATCTAGTGTTCTAAACATAGACTTTTCTTAAAGTCAATTTATTAATTTTCCTTCTTTATTTTTAAAATGAATCAGATTTGTTGCGTTAAAAACTTCTTGTCGAAATTTTTCCGTGTATTTAAGCAAAAGTTTCTTCTATAATTTTCAGATGATTAACAAAATAATTGTAAAACAGTTTTATCAGCTGCTATGTGTATTTTGTTTGTTTGTTTGTTTGTGCCCTGTTCTACATTTAATAAAATAATAATAATAAGAGGGATAGAATTATCTTGGGAGCTTCAAAATTTAAGGGGTGTCAGGAGTTTTAAAATGGTCAAAAAATCGATTTTTTTTATTAACTATTTCAAAAGTTTGAACAATCCTTAACAAAATACAAAAAATTGCTTTTCAATATTCGCATTACTTTTTGAGTTATATGTGTTTAAACATGACCTACTCTCAAAATCTGCTTCCGCTTCATCCATTTAAAGGGACCTTGGCATTTGTTTACATTTTCGCCTGAAGCTTGAAACTGTGTTTCTGTCTCACAAGCGAATCTAGTCATTCGCATTTTTCGTTTTTCTTTACCCCATGATTTACTGAAAACATTTTTGAACAGAAGACGGATGTGCACAACTAAACTTTCGCTGATTTTCAAGCTCATGTTATGATCAAAAAAAGCAAACGTGAGTTCGCTGCTTTCGATTTTGATGATTATATTTTGCATTATTTTGCAAGTTATCTTTATTTTTTCGAGTTTATTAGAATAATTTCTAACTGAGTATTTATTACACTTTGAAAATGAGTGAAGCTTACAACACTGTGGGATATAGAAGTAAGAAACGTCGTTTTCATGGAAGGAAATCTGAGAACAGCTCTGATATTTTTACTGGAAAATCGGCTTCCTCTAAGAAACTGAAGCTTGACATTTCAAGTGCACCTGAAAATTCTAATAGTTGTGAATTGACAGACTATCGTCCAATAGATATAGCTGTTTTTTTCAAAGAAATTTCTAAGTATGTTTCCTGCAATATTTGTCATACTAGTGTAAATTTTACAGAGGAATCAATTCGTGGCAATGCATCAGTTTTCAGTGTGAACTGTGAAAACTGTAATCTGAATAATAAAATAAATAGTTACCCCATGATTGAACCCAAACATAATGTTCCAGAGGTAAATATTAGGCTAGTTTATAGCTTACGTTCAATAGGTCAGGGCTTAGCTGGCCTCAGAACACTGTGTTCTCTTATAAATATGCCACCACCTATCTCCCAGAAAAGTTATGATACCATAACCAACAAACTGAAGGTCGCCTCAAAAAAAGCTGCAGTGAAATCAATGAAAGAAGCTGCTGAAGAAGAAATTACACTGAGTGGAGATTCCAACATTTGCATCAGTGGAGATGGCACGTGGAAAATACGAGGGCACACATCAAAAATTGGTGTGTGCAGTGTTATTGGCATTGAAAGTGGAAAAGTAATTGATGTAGAAGTACTTTCCTCATATTGCAAAGCCTGCAAGACATCATCATCTTCAAGCCATGATTGTAAAACCAATCATTCGGGAAGTTCCGGCAGTATGGAGGTGATAGGTATGAAGAGAATTTTTCTACGTTCCGAAGTTACTCGAAGTGTGAAATATCAGAAGTACCTAGGAGATGGAGACACAAAAACATTCCTCGAACTAACCAAAGCTGAACCATATAAGGAACTCAAAATAGAAAATTTCGAGTGCATAGGGCACGTGCAGAAGAGAATGGACTCTCGTTTACGTAAACTGAAACAGACGCTGCGCGGTGTGAAACTTTCCGATGGCAAAGCTCTAGGAGGAAAAGGCCGTCTAACTGATGGTTTGATCAATAAATTGACAGTGTACTATGGCAATGCAATAAGGTCAAACACGCATTGTTTAGAAAGTATGAGAGCAGTGGTTTGGGCAACGTACTGCCATATGTGTTCCACGGACGAAGAACCAATGCATATGTTTTGCCCAAAGGGTATCGATTCTTGGTGCAAGTACCAAAGACATGTCTCTTCACCTAATACTACAGCACCTTTTCGCCATAAACCTTCAGTGCCTTTAGAGGTGATGAAGAAGATAAAATGTATATATGCGGACCTAGCTCCACCTAATTTATTAAAACGCTGCCTTAGTGGTAAAACACAGAATCAAAACGAAAGTTTTAATTCAGTCATTTGGAACTTTTGTCCAAAGGTATCTGGTGCTGGTTTCATAGTTGCAGAACTTGCCACTTATGAAGCAGTAATTGCTTTTAATGATGGCAGTAGTGGTCGTCTAACTACTCTAGAAGAATTGGGTATTAATCCAGGTACCTACACAGTCGAAGCTGTTAGGTTGTCTGATCTGAAACGAGTGCGCGTTGCTGAAAAGCGAGCCGATTTCAGTAGTTTAGAAGCTAGAAGAGCTAGAAGCTTAAAAGAAAATATAAAATTTGATAAACTAGAGCTAAAGGAAGGAACAACATATGACCCAGGAGCATTTTAAATAGTCCAGGTTAGTTTTTTTCAACTTTTTTTTCATAATTTTAAGTGCCGTTTTCTCAGAACTGTATTTTTCAAAACAATCCGTAAGATTAAAAAAAATCTATTTGAAGTATCATCTGGAAATTTCTCACATATGTTTATATTAACATTCCCTATAAAATGAATTAATTTTGTAAAGATAATTTAAAATTTAATTAATTTTTTAATGATTAATTAATTGTAATTTTAACGATTTTTCAAATTTTCAAATTCAAATTCCATTTTAAAGTAGTTAATTTCAAGCAATGTCTATATCCTTAATTCATTCTATAAAATAGAGTTTAGAGATCATTTTAGTCTATGAATGAAGTTTATAGGTCTACTCAAAGTTTAGTTATCTTACGGATAGTGATAGCCTTTTTGAAAAAATACATGAAAATTTCATTACTTAAATGTTCTTGCTATATTTTTTTTAGTCTGTTGTGAGTCTTTATTTTATGAAATTATTAGACCTAAACCCTATCCCAAATATACCACAAAAAATTAAGTAAACACTTTGAATATTTATGAAGTTATGCGAACTCGAAGCGGAAGCACATTTTCATGAAGTGCGTTAAATTTAAAACTCCTGACCCCCCTTAAACTGCGAATGGTTTGCCATAATTCAAAACAGTTTAATTACAATTTTAGGCCAGATTTTAAAAATGAATTAGATGCTTTAGTCTATGATTAAAAATTATCCAATCTATCATATTTTTATTTGAATTCGATAATTTTTACTAGTAATTAAGTGCCTTGAAAATTTCCACGTAAATAATTTTTTACTCTTAATTGTAACATACTTGTAATCAAAATCTGTAGAATTAAAGACAATTTTGTTACTATGAAATTTATTTCCAATATGATAAGGGGTATATAATTTTCTAAATTATTATAAACCGAAGCTTGCTCTTACTACTTTTATGTATCAAACTTAACAAGCACCAATTTAAAATACCTATTCATAAACTCATAAAAGCTTAGTTTACAAAAGCTATAAATAAAGATTTTTTTAAAATAATCTACAGTTTCGTAAATGACTGGTAAGTTTTCAAGTAATGCGCTACCTTTTTTATATATAAAATGAAAGTGACAGAACTTAATTCATTATTATATAAAAGTTGAATATTTCTTTCTTCTGCCTTTCGTTTATGATAGGAAACATTTGTTTGGCATCCTTCAAATTGTTCACTTTTTATTTTCATATGAGTTATAAAAACTTAATTCTTATTGTCTTATTTGTTGCTAAAACAAGATAAAATACAAAATAAAATAAAATCGCTTTCTTTACATAAAGTTATGAAAGCTGATTTCTTGTTCTTCAAAACAAAAAAAAGTGATAGTTTCTTTCTCTTCACACTTTTATTCTCATGAATAAAGCATCTTTGAAGGATAAAAACATGCACTATAAGATTTCAAAACAAGATAACTCGTTTTCCTCTTTTGTTTTTAAAAATTAAACACGTTTATCACATTAAAAACTGTTTGCTTAACATTTCTCATATATTCCAACAAGTGTTTTCACTTTTGTTTCCAAAGGATAAGCAAGATAATAGTAAGTAAGATATTTTTAAAAGCTTACTTCTGTCGTTTTTTGGCATTATTTTAAACCCTTATTGTCATACAAATTGAATTGTTGTTTTTATAAACAGAGATAATTATCTTGTTTTCGTCAGAATTTAAATCATTTGTTTGTTACAATAAATAAAAACATTTAAAATAAAATTGCAGGCTTATTTTCAATAAATTAAATTTTTAGTCTAAACTTAAGAGGAGACAATACTAGGTGCAATCCTATGCGAGATTTAAGACCCGAATTCTCGGGAACTATCCGACCAATTTTGATTAAATTTGGAATCAATATTAGCTGGAATATGCTCAATATTTATGGCAGACAGTTTTTTTCTAAGACTAAAGCCTTTTATTTTAAAGCAATAAAAATTTTTCAGAAATTTTCTACTTTTCAGAAAACATTTTCTGAAACTAATTATTTTTTTTATGTGTCTGCCATCCTATACTTATACTCTATTAAGCTGCTGTCAGATTCACCAACATTTCGAGAGACTTTTGAGCCAACACTTGATTTTCTCTAACTTTTTGCGAAATATCCTTCAAACACTCAGTGTAATAATAAACAGCAATGTCCCCCGCTTTTTCCTACAGTTCCAAAAAGTCTAGGCTAGCCAAGATTTTTCATCCAACATCATCGAACATTTCAACGAATCAGAGATAAGCAATTGATACGAATAGGCAATAAATATTAACGACTAGTGCTAGTAAGACTGGTTTTCCTGCTTTTCCTCCAACTTTCTCAAAAACAATTGTAACCTTTTTCTCTCTTTGAATGGGAAAAAGTTAGGGTTAAAATCGGCTGAAAAGTTTGTCACGCGTAATGTTCGTGAATGTGGTAACAGCTTTACAAAACATTTTTATCGAAATCACTTTAGTATTTTAGGAGTTAATGAGGATTTTAGCCGATAAGAACAGTTTTTCGGAGACCTGAAAGACTTAAACATTTCTAACCTATTTAAAATTCTTGCACAAGTTTATCAAACATGTAAGTTAAAGTCCATATAAAGAACTGAATAAAATTTAGTCACTTAAAAAAATGAGTATAAAATGTTAGAGTAACATTAATGTGAGTGGGCGTGGGGCCCCTGTCGTGTCTGCCCTTAAAATGTATCAGTTCTTTGATATTTAAATTTGAAATCAATAATTTGCATTAGCGCATTAATCCTTTCCGGTACGGGAAAAATCTATTTATAAAATGAGAAATTATCGACTGACACCGGAATTCACAAACGAATTTTTTAGATATTTCGAAACCCCTAATTTAAGCTCTTATTCTAAAAGTAAAATTTTACTAAAATATTATTGGTGCCGTTTGCAAGTTTGGAATTAAAATTAGGTATCCCAGACCGGGCACATTGTGTCGGAAAGAGTTAGTTAAATTCTTGAAAAATGCCTCATTAATGCTCTTTTGAATTTTATGACACTTCTTAAATTAACAAATTATTATAGTTTACTGTTTCAACGTTATTTAAAGCATAATGGTGCTTCATTTTTAGGTGCGTTCGTAATTATGTAAATACGTAGCACCTACACTTGTCGTTCAGTCCTTCCGTTTGTCCGTCCGTCTGTCTGTCCGTCCGCATATAACAACGCAAAAACTACCCAAACGAATCGTTTGAAATTTAAAAAATGTAATTAATACAAAGTTCTGTCGAGTCATTTAAAACTTTATGAAAATGGAATGCATAGATCAATTACATGGACAATCAAAATTATTCCGTTACATTACGGTCAATTCGGAAAAAATTTCGAATGCATTTTAATGGTGTTACTCATTCGAACACAATAAAATTTATATGAACATATGAAGTACATATAATATAAATTTTGCACAAAGTGTAGTGCAAACAACATTTGTTATTGATTTACAAGGCCACACAAAAGTATTCCATTAGATAATGGTATAGGGAGAACATTGTTTGGTGCGCGTTTTAATTATATTAAACTATTTCACATCTTATGAATATGATATACGTTGCTGTGGTGTAGTAAGAGTTTCTATTCCTGTGTATTTACAGGAACACAAAAAATATTTCAACCATTACAGTTAACTGTATCCGAAGTACTGTATATTATAACAGCAAGATCTAAATACTTTTAACCTCATTTGCTACGCTTTACGTGCAATTTCCAACTTGTTTTTATTATTATAAGTAAAATCTTATACTCATATTGTTTGCTATGTTTCATATTTTAAATGTTTATAGATAAAAACGTAAAATACATATTGTTCAAAAAAGGTGATAATAATAATAATAATAATAATAATAATAATAATAATAATAATAATAATAATAATAATAATACATAAAGCTTTAGTCAAATTAATCTACAGTGTTAATAATTAACAATTATTTTTTTATATAGTAAAATCATTTTGTCAAAAAACACAAGAGCATAATTCCTTGTATATAAAATTAACTTTTTCAAAAAAAAATGTATATATATATATATATATATATATATATATATAAAACCGACTTTAAATTTAATATATAGAATTTAATATCCACCAAACATAGATTTTCCAGAGAATATTTTTTACAAGAGATTATTTTACATATTTTTGATTTATTTTTTGAATATATACATATAAAAAGTAATGAATTACTTTTTGAAGTCCAAACAATCACAATAGATAATGTTTATCCTCATTTTATTTATGGTACTAGGCATAATATAGCCACAATTATTACTATACTTAAGATAGTTTACAATACAAAATAAAGTACTTTTTTCGATAATTTTCAAATTTATCGCTCATTTGCTTTTGAACTGAGTGACAAAAAGTTAATTTTCGCTGCGCTTTTTGTTTTCGAAGAAGGATAAAATGTGGAGCAAATTAAAAAATAAAATTTCTCATGCACGCGGTTATGAAAGTTTCCTTCTTAATTTTTAGAAAATTAAAAGTCATATTTTTCTTCTTCTAATGCTTAAAATCTCTTAAATCGGTTTTTGGTGGATAAAAACATTTAGCAAAAGCTCGTTTTCCTCTTTTGTTTTAAATTTAAACACGTCTATCGCGCTCAAAACTGATTACTTAACATTTCTTATACGTTTAAAATATTGTTTCTTCTTTTGTTTTCAGAAGATAAGCAAGATAATTTTAAAATATTTTTACCAGCTATTTCTGTGGATTTGCTTTCGTTTTTACAAAAAGAAATAAAAAATGTATCTTGGATTGTTAGAATTCAGGTCATGAACGTTTTATCATAAATTGAAATTTTCAAAGTGGTCTATTCTCATGTTTAACTTTGAAAGTTACACTTTGTACATATGGATTAATTAAATGATTTAGATGGCAGTTTTTATCTTTTCATTTTCTTTCTCATCCGAAATATTAATCAAAATTCACAGATTCTTTTGCCCTTACCGAAAATTGAAAATACTGTTCGATGACATGACTTTTGAAAAAGAGTAACACAAAATTCTCTTTCCCACCCAAAAGGAATTCAGAATTATATCAGAAAATATCAATTTTTGATTTCACAAAAGCCTTAAGAATTATGAACGAGATAATGAATTTTCCGATTTTGCTTTAAAGATTGTTTTCACAGCAAAAAAAAACATAAGTTATTTTGGATGTTATGCTCTATGATAAATATAAACAGTTAAAATATAACCCTGGATCTATTTTTTAATAAATTAAATGCTTTTGTCGACATTTAAAAATTATAAATTTTCCTTTTTTGAATTTGAAATCAATAATTTGTATTTAAAAATTAATTAATAGTTAGAAAATCCCTTAGTTAGAAGTTTTTTCTTATTAATTCCAACATAAGTAATTAAAGCAATTTCAGTATATTTGAATTCGAAATATAAAAAATTAAAAATAAGTTTAATATTTTAAAATTTATTTTTAAAATTATGATTGTGACACAGTTTTTTGGTTCTCATGAGCATATGCCTGTAATCATATTCCTTTTTATTTTGCAAATTTACTGATAACTACTTAGAAATATTTCTTAATAGCGACATAAAATTGATGATTTACCAAACCATATAATAAGCTTTTGCTCAATCAACCTATAGTGTTGTAATTTATTCAAATAAGTGTGTTAAATACCCCACACTTATTTATTCAAACAAATGTGTAACTTTATTCAAATAAGTATGTTAAAGTTGGAAGTGTAAGTTAATCAAATGCTTAATTATGTCTTTTTTTTAAGAATGAAAACATATTATTTATGATTTAAATAGAAGATAATTCGTTTTCCTGTTTTGTGTTGTAAGTTAAACATGCTTATCACATTAAAAAGTGTTTGCTTAATATTTCTCATAACAAGTGTTTCTTCTTTTGTTTTAAAGGATAAACAAAAGATTTGTAATAGATTTTTAGCAGCTACTGCAATGGAGCTTATTTATTATTATTATTTTTTTTTTGTTATCTTTCCTGCTGCTAAACCCCCTTTTGAGACAAAAAAAAATAAAAAATAAAAACTTATCTTGGATGTTTTGAAATTTAAATCGAGAACTTTTTACCATAAATAGATATTGTCAAAGTAAAACATTTTAATTTAATTAACTTTTTAATTTAAATAACGTTTGATTTAAATAACTTCTTTTTAAATATTTAAACATTAAATTTATTCTATTAATAAAAATATTTGCACCATGGTATTTAACTTTGAAATCCAATAATTTGCACTAATGCATCAAGTGAATGCTTAGTATTATTTTTTTTAATATTTACATTTTGCTTTTGATTTACGGATATTTAAATTCCAAATCTCTGAAATTAATGTGAATTTTATTAATTCTGAATTTATTTCCATCAGGATGATGGTGTTTAATTTTCTTGTTTATTATGATCAAAAGCTGGTAGTTTTATAAAAAATCTAATGTAAAAATTTGTTTACAAGTGTTGTAAGCTGTATATTTCATATAAATGTATTATTCCATTATAAATAAAGAAATATTAGTCTTTAGTTATTAATCTTTATATTTTCAAGAAATATACAAAAAGCTTTTGTTCAATTACTGACAGAAAAGTTTTTCAACTATTGTAATATCTTTTGGCGTTAAACGCAGCTTAATTTATTACAATGCTGCAAAAAATTATAAATTCGATAGAAAATTTTTCAAAAAGTCAAAAAGTAATCGAATTGTTGAAAACGATAATTCTATTTTCATCTGCACAATTAACATCGCAATATTACGCATAAACTTTGTTTAGAAAAACGGAAGGGGAGACATGCAAATTTTTTACAATAAATGAAAAATAACTTGGAAAAAATTATAAAGCTGTTGGTTCAAGCTTCATTTGGCATAATGCCAGACTTGATCGTCAGGAATATTTAAGTAAATGTAAAGTGTTAGGTGCATTCATTTTGTATTTGGTGTGTCTAATACAATACCAAGAGGGAAAAAGCTATCCGATGGTGAACAAATTAAAATATTAACTTTAAATGGGAAGCTGGAATGTCTGGTTCTAAAATTTCAAGAAAAATAGAAAGGTTGAAGGCTGAAGTAAAAACTTCTCTCAAAAATCCCGAAGATTACAGCAGTAAGAAGCATACAGGAAGACCGAAATCCTTAACTGTAACCATTCTTTCAGCTCTTGTTTTTGTTACAATGGGTGCTTTTAATTCTTATTTCTCTGGTTATTTTGCTATAAATAGCCAAACAATTCTAATATTTGATACTTAAAATCCCTTATCTGTTTATATTTACTCCCGCCTTTTCTACTTTTTGCAACTAGGGGATGCTGTCACATGACTTTTAAACTATTGAGGATCCCTTATAGCTTCCTTTTAATTCCTTCTGTTTCTAATTTCCATGCATTTACCAAAATCTACTTTATAGCATATAAAAATAATGATTTTTATAAATGATTGTAGATTCCTGGAAGTAATCGCTGACTGAATCGATTTTGTTTCGTACGATGACGATTTTTTTCGATAGGTAAATTTTCAAGAATCGTCCATCATTAGACATATCCTAGCAGCAACATTAGGTAGAATCGTGAAATTTACGATAACAAACCTTTAAAAAATATATTAAACATTTATTTCATAGCTTTTAGAAATTCCCTTCTCCCCTCCAAAAGGATTAATGGGCGAGCGAAATTTTTGGTCATTCCATCATACTTGAGCATCATTTTTAGATTGATTCATGAGTTTGAGGATAATTAATCTACTAAAACAATCTTAAGCATGCATTTTATCTATTTTAGAAATTATCACCTAAAAGGGTTTAATGAGGTGGTCGTACACTGTTAAAACTAATGGTGACACATTGCACCTTTTAGGGGTGAAAAGCTTGTCTCAGTGGTGACACCCCTAAAGTAACCAGAATGACACCTTTAATTAGGGTTAAAAGATGGCACCCTTAATCCAGAGTGCCCAATAATAAAAAAATATAAAACCGACTACTGGCCCTCGACGGATTCGAACTCAGAACGTCTGATTACAAGCTCAGCGCTCTAAACACTCGGCCATCAAGCTCACCTTCAAAGTTACCCTGAAATCTTCAAATGTCCTGAAATTCAAAGGTTGCTTTATATAAAAAAGCTCGCCAAAAGTTAGCCATCCGAAGTTCTAAACAAAATTGGCATAGCGTATAGCGGTGATAGTCAACGTAGAGAGAAATTGCTGTTTTGATTCACCAGTAACAGCGAGTTGAACTGCAAGGATACAGGTCACAGAGCATGCGCAAATGACTAAGGGGTGAAAATCTTCCAACGGTATTCATTGCGCGGCACCCTAATTAGAGTGAATCACCCAGTCAGAGATCAAACGGCACTCCAAACACATTTTCAAGCCCGCGGGTATCAAATGGTAACACCTTTTCACCCCTGGGCGCCAAATGCAACTGGATTGTCACCATTAGTTTTAACAGTGCACTTTTAGGGAATTTTGCCATGTCTCTGCAGCAGTTTTATGCGGAAGAGCAAAAGTGAAGCTAGCAAATCTACTTAGAAATAGTTAAACATAGTGATTTTAGAGCTATTATGTCAAGTATGTCGTACACTCAGATTTTGAATTGGATAAAGTGAGATTATACGAATAAGACAACAATTATGGCTGTTTGGTTAGGTATTAAGATTTTTATAATTTTTACTAGATATATTTTGTTTGTTCAAGATTCTTTTAAAGAAACCGACCATCATAGCGGGTGAAGGCTGTTAGTATACATATATATAGTGCAAATACTGTCGTCACGATAACATCCGAAATGCAGAACCTATTCGAACCTACACTGGGACAGTAAATTGATATTACAACATCTTTGATTTTTTTTTTTTTTTTGTTATGTTGCTGGTATATTTTATTAACAAAGACACACAAAACACAGAAAACAAGCGAAATTTGTCACTACCCGATAACATCCGAAATACTGAATCAATTCAAGGTTAATTTACACAGTGCTTCGAAATATCTTAGATGAATTCTGTAATCAAGTGTTGTTTTGGCACCCATACGTGGTCTTGAAAAAAAAACAGTCCAGAGTATAAAATGAACAAATATATAATTTTTTTTTTTTGAGTTATTTTATTGCATGTTCTTTATTTCCCTTTTTTTTCTTTCACAGAAAGTTGAATAAAGTCTTCTTTTTTTCTGTAAGTGTCTCTTGGCAGGAACCATATATCTTCCGCTTGTTCTTTTCCCCGCTCTACTTTTTGGCCCTGCAACTTTGTAATTATTTTCATGAAATATTGCTATAGTAGAGAGAGGTTGAACATTTTTCAATTATATCATTAAAGTTTTTAAAAAGTGTATACTAAATCTGGGGATAAAGTCCCCATTCAAAGAAGGTGTTTTAATCAGGCACCAAATAACATCATTTTAGAAGTTTCTCTTTTCTACAGATTAATTTGAAAACTATAACATGAAATTTAAAACATAAAAAAACTTAAAAAAGAGCCAATTATTGTTATTGTTCGGACGAGATAAAAAACAATGTTGTAGCAAAAAGTATAACTAGTAAATTCAGATTTTCATCGTAGTTGTATACATAAATACATTTTTTAAGTCATTCTACAATTTAACTTACAATCCTTTTCATCAAATCTGGAACTTTCTTTTTAAAAGCATTTAAAGAATATCAAACAGAACTGCTCTTTATCTGTCTTTAAATAAATATATTTATTTAAAAAGAAGTATTCTGTTAAAAAAAGAATATTAAAGAATTAATTCATTTTAAAAACCCTAGGATAAATTGCACTTGTGCTTTCATTAACTAACAATTACATCGATTGTTTCATTGATAAAAAGAAAAGCCAGAGAAAAATCAATAACATTTCCGAAAATTGTTCTCTAATATTTCTAAAATGTTACAGGCTGTGTGCTGCCATCTAGTTTAAAAAGAGTATACTAATTAAATCATTGGATAAATTACGAGATTACAGGGCTGCCTTTCTTGAACTATTGTTCGAATTGAGCGTTATTTCAAAAGACGATTTTTCTCATTATGCATAAAAGCAAGCTTAAACTTAAATACTTTAATTTTTTAAAAAAGGGAAATTGAATAGATTATCCATTCAATTAATAAAATTATAAAATGAACGTACAAATATGACTAAGCATAGATGAGATTATGAGAATCATATTTCTAAAAAACAACGATAAGCACTATTGTTTCAGAAATAATGAATTATTAGTTAGTGGGGAAGTTAAAACAATTTTTTGAACACGAAGACTAAACAGAATGGGACCGACGACCGATCTCCGTTTAAATTAGAATCCAACCCACTATACTTGCGTAAATACGGGTAAGAACATTCCCCCATGAGCCTATATGCCTAATATAGGTATCATAAACAATACCAACACCTCCAACCCACTATAAACATCCATGTCCAAATCACTACTTTATTTTTCAATATTCATACACACACCTGCGTGCGAAGAGAAAACTGCGCCCGGGCAAAGTTTCAATTTGGTGCCTCCTCCCCAACTTTTTATTATGACAGGTTAAAAATGACGTTGGTAGTATAAATTTGGCGCCCCCTAAATTTCCGTGCGAGAGTCGGCCGCCCCCTTCCTCCCCCCCTTTCGCACGACACTGTATACACATTTTTGTGATTTGTAAATAAAAGGTATATTGATAAAAATCACAGAAATGTATCAAGTAAAATATCTATAACTGACTTTTTAAAAGTGCAAAACTATAATATGCATTTTGCGCACAAATTAAAGAAAGAAATCTCTTTCAGATACAAATTCAGTATTTTATGTCTATCCATCTATATATGGCTGCCACTGAAAGCATTTTTTTTTTTTAAATATTATTTTTACTTTCTTCGATCTTTACAAGAAGAAAGTATTGGATTTATGAACATTTATTGAAATCCAGTTTTCTTCGGATTTACACATTTTAGGGGTCAGAGAACCCAAAAAACATGTTTTTACAAAATTTCTCTCTGTGAGTATGTCATTCTGTCAGTTTGTCTGTCTGTCAGTATGTCTGTCATTTTGTCTGCCTGTCAGTCTGTCTGTCAGTATGTATGTGACAAAAACATTGTGGGCGCTCTATCTGAAGAACTAATGCACGGAATTTCACAAAACTTTACATTCTGTTAAATCTTGATATAAACTAGATCTGATTAGTTTTTGGTGTATATCGCTCAACAGGTGTCCCTGCTATGCTGCATTAGTCACAATTTCCCCAAGAGCCATATCTCAAGAACTAGAGCATGGATTTTCATGAAACTTTGGATTCAGTTAGTACTTAATAAAATAATGGTGCTGATTACCTTTTGTTGCAAATCGCGAAAAAGTGGCTCTTCCATGGTGCATTATTCGTGATTATCGCAATAGCTTAATCTCAAGAAGTAATTTACGTAATTTCATAAAATTTTAGATTCTGTGAGAGCTTGATATAAACTAGATTTTATTAGATTATTATTTTATTAGTTTTTGGTGTACATCGCTCAACAGGTGGTGCTGCTATGCTGCATTATTTACAATTTCCACAATAGCCATAGCTCAAGAGCTAGCGCATGAATTTTCATAAAACTTTATATTTAGATACAGCACTTGATACGACGTGGCACTGATTATGTTTTGGTGCAAATTGCTCAACAGGCGGCGGTTCCATGGTGCATTATTTGGGATTATCGCAATAGCTCTATCTCAAAAACTAATGCGCGAAATTTTCTAAAACTTCAGATTCAATTAGTCTCTGATATAGATTAGGGTTGTTTAGTTTTTAGTGTAAATTGCACTAGAGATTGTGCTACAATGCTGCATTTTTCATGATTTCGCAATAAATGTATATCCCGAACTAATGCATGGATTTTCATCAAACTTCAGATTCAGTAAGTACCTGATAAAAAAATTGAACCTGATTAGTTTTTGATGTACATCAACCAACATATGGCACTGTTATGCAGATTTTTTTAAGATTTTGCAATAACTCTATCTCAAAAACTTACATACGAATTTTAATCAAACTTCAGATTCAGTTATAAGTTGACATAAGTTGTCGCCAACTAGATTTTGGTTTAAACCACCTAATCGATAGTACTGCTATGCTGTATTTTTTAGGAAGTATTAACATTCCTAAGATAGAAGAAAGTTTTGGGACTGTCACATCTGACTAGTTTAAAAAGTGTGGTCATTCCGGCATGTTTCTTTGAGTTAGATTATTTAAAAAAAAATAGTTATGAAAAATAATACAGGAAAATTATCAGCAGTTGTATCTATGCTTCTACTGCAATATTTTAATCTGCATCTAAAATATGATCTAGCTGCTCAAATCTGTTCTAAATGCTCACATTATTTTAACCTGGTATATTTCAGTGAAGTTGTTTTCACAAAATACTTTGTCACATTTTTGAAAAGTAGACGACGTAGTGGGATAAATTCATATCCTCGGAGAAAATATATTTTGTGCAAAACAAATTTTGGAGGGTAGAGTTGGAATGTTTTCCTTTTTATTTTATTTAAAATGCTCCTAATGTGTAACAGCATCTTATTTTTTCTCAGAGTAGATGTATAATTTTATATATTTTTAAGTATAAATTTTATTTACTTTATTAGAAAATTTAGCTGTATACATTTTCATCTTATTTATTTATTGGAAATTGATTTTAACTACATACATTTGCGTTTTTGTTAAATTGAAAATAGGTGATTTGCTTTTTTATACTAAAAATATAGTCGTATGTAACTATTAGTATAAGTGTGAATATCACAAAATATCGGATTTTGATCATCTGAGATAATGAAAGTATCCATTGAAAGCAATTCAAAATTTCAAGAGGTACATTCATTTTGTGTTAGAGAATAAAGGATTGTCCATGTAAAATTGCTAAATTTTGAAAAACTTAAAAAATTGGTTAATTTTTGGGTAATTATATGTCATTACTTGGCATATGTATGCCAGGATAATGAAAATTTCATTCAAAAATAGTTTTGCATTCTCGGTTTTTTTTTTTTTTTTTTTTTTTTTTTTTTTTTTTTTTGTAAGGTCTAACATTTTAATTTTTTTTAAAGAACATGTTTTCAGTATGATAGTCAGTATATATGTTCTGTTTTATTTTTTTAATTTATGGAAGCCAAGAAAATGACATGATAAACGTCTACTCAATTTTTATAAAGACTTTAATCACATTATTTTCAAAGAAATATTGAAAAGATCTTGCTGGTAGCTATGATTTTACTACTTCTGCCTTGAACTACGTCAAAAATAAGAAAAATTATTCTGCAACGCCATATTTATACATGATAAAAAACTAAAATGCAAGCCAGGAAAATGACATTCATTTTATTTATATTTTTATTTATTTATCATATTTTATTTTATTACTTTTTTACAATTTTTGCGGGTTTTTACAGTTTATTTTTTTCGGTTTCAAAGAAAAGAAGAATCTACTTTGGACTTTTAAAATTCAATATAGTGACATTTTATTTGTATATTTAAATTCCTGTGAGATGTACTGGAAATAAATTGTGTGATAAATATATTGTCATGCACATCACTGCTAAGTACAGCGATTCTAATAATAGAACAAGACTGAATAATTATTTTAAAAAATAAACTAAAAGAGTTTTCAATGACCAGAAATTCATTTTAACTACCCACTAATATTTTCCAGGATTTTTTAAAGGTTAAAACAGGCAACTCTGTTTAAGACCTGTTTTATTGGCCCCCCTCCTCCCACACACACACACATAAAAAAGTATATAAATAAATAAAAGGTGTAAATATTTTACGACAAACTATATTTAAAAGCTATTATTTGTAAGAAAGTCCATTCATTTAAATTCGACCAACTTTTTGTGTTTATCAATACCCTCCAATAGAATTTATCAAAATCTGATTACTAAGTAAGGAAATTACTGACTACTATCAAATTATGTTTATTTAGCAAACAATTAATATGAATTACATTTAATTTCTATTAAGCTTTAAAAACGCATACTTCAATTAATGAGAAATGGATTTTAAGTCTATTCTAATTTATTTTTTTAATATATTTCGATTTATTTGTAATACAGTATAAGTTAATATCAATCAGATTGACTCAGAATGTAATTTAGTTAATGTATAATGTACATTGTAAAAAAATCTGTAAAGTTACTAAACTTTTTCTAGGAAACTGGATTTCTAGAACTGTTCATTATAACGGTAACAGCAAAAATTCATGTAACGGAATGGGTTACATAAAATTTTGCTCTTACCACTACATATTTGGTTTGGTTTGGTTTATTTTTTGTCGGCCGATTATCTACTCTAGCGATATAGGCCCTGGGAGGAGTGTCCTTCGTGGGGGTCTTTCTAAATGAACCTAACCCGTATTTACGCAAGGTTCGAAGAAAACCACGAAAACTCCGAATGGTTAGGCCGACGGCCGCGATTGGGTTCGAACCCAGCACCTGCCGTATACCAGTTGAGAGGTCAGAACTTCTCGGCCATTGGTGGGGCGTTACCACTACATAAAAAGTTCTTGGTTGATTGGTTGTATTTGTGATGGTCAATTATCAACACAAAGGATATAAACCTAAGCGGGGGTGCCTTTGCTGGGAGTCTTTTCAGGAGAACCTAATCCGTATTTACGCAAGGAAATCGAAGGTTGGAAGAAAACTGCGGAAAACTCCGAACGATTAGGCCGAAGGCCGCAATTGGGTTGCCGTCTACCAGTTTCATAGCAGAACCTCTCAGCCACTGTTGGGGTTAAAAAGTTCTAGGAACCCCAGTTTCCTAAAAAAAGTTTTGTAACATTAAAGATTTTTTTTGCAGTGTAATATATGTTAATCAAAATGAAATTATAAATTAATGTGTAATGTAAATAATCTGTAATCCACTTCAGCATAATTGAACTATATTTTAAAACATGTAATTAGGATTGACATGAAATCCATTTCATTTTAGTTGGATTATATGTTTAAAAGCCGTAATTGAAACTACCCTGTAATGCATGTCATGTTAGTGATTTGCTTGTGAGGCCATTATAATTTAATAGAAATCCGTAATTTCATTGCTTTGTAATCAGATGCTGCCCAGCTCTGGCCTAAACGTATGTATATGTACAATCAAACAAATAAAACGGGTAACATCTATGGATCTAAAAATTCACAAAATAAAGTTGATTTCACGAACGTTACTTGTTTACTAGATACTTTTTTAATGAGATACATTTTTTATCCTGAAAAACTATCATTATCTCAAATTTTGTTCAAATTTGCCAATATTACATTCAAGCACCGCAGTTTCCATCTTTTATTCAAATTTTTTATCGAAATTATTTTAAAGCACCAAAGGTGGTAAAATTCTTCGCATGTAAGGGGATCATTTGCTTTTTTATACATATATGATCTATCAAAATTTAATATTTAATAGAAAATCTCGATATTTTAATCCCTTTTTTTAACCATAAATGCATGAAATTTAGAAATGTCTTATTTTAAAATGTTTCGTATGGAACATCCTGGCTTATATAAAACATAAGAAAATTATAATGTAAGCTTAAGTAAAAAATATCAAAGAAAAAGAGTTACAGTAGGTTATTTTGAAAAATGCGGAATACACGAAATCTTACGATAAAACGAATAGAAATATATATCTTTCAAGGATTACAAAATATGGATTTCGTATCTCCAAAAGGAAAACTTGCACATACGTTTTTCAATAACATAAGCAATAAATGTAAGACATACGTTCCAATGTATATGTAATATTTAGAAGGAACATTTTCGCAGTCAAATAGGTTTTTGTTTAATTCATACATCTTACTTGTAAAAAATAAGATCGAGAATATATGTCATGAAGTCGGAAAGGAAACGTATAAATAATATTAACCTACACTAAATTGAAAGAGAAAATAATTATATAATTTTAAAAATTTATAAGTATTTTCAAAAATGATTTAGGATATTAGTAGTAGATACAGAAAATATCCTTTTTTGGACGAATGGCATATTTTAGAAAAAAATAGATACTAAACTAGATGATAAGCTATTCAGTTTAAACAAATTTTCTCTTCATGTACTTTTTACCAATTAGATTGAGCTCTTTTTTTAGCTATGGAATTTAAATTTTCAAAATGGCTGTAAACCTACCGATTAGCTTTCACTAAAACATTAGTAGACTTTTCTGATAAAAGTAAGAAGAAATAATTTCTGCAGGAAACATAATTTTGAAGAGACTAAAGTTCCAAGCAGTCTGACTATTTGGAATTTCTTCCTTTGAAATTTAGAAGATTTTATAAAAATCTTCTAAATTTTTAAAAACGTAAATAAGGGGACTGTTAAAAAATTATAAGACTGTATGAGAAAATTAACACATTATATGTCACATCAGAATCATCATAAAACGTAAGCGTATGTATATCGTGAAAGTATTTCCGAGAAACAAAGGTGCACGTTTTAGATTTTATATAGTCAAATATTTCAAGATGCCTCGGGGTAAAGAGTTTTCTGTGACCAAAGTAAGAAAAATTCGGTTTTATAAGGATACTGGTAAATCTGAACGAAAAATAGCTCGGTTAATGAAGCATTTTAAAACTGCCATTAACAATAATATAATTTTTTAAAAAAAGATTCAAATAAAATTAAATTAAGCCATCCGAAAGATAAAGGATTTTGACAAAACGGGATGGTCGACAAAGATTTCAATTATCAACTCAAAAAGGTCTTTCAACCGGAGAAATTTGAAACATTTCTGAAGAAGAATTTCATACGTTACAGTATGGAAAAGTTTGAAAACAAATAGTAATGCAACATGTATGGAACTGATGGAAAAACCAATGTTCATGAAACATCATAAAATGAACGTCTGAGATGGTCTAAAAATGTCATGTTATGGGACATAAAATGGAAACAAGTGATATTTTCAGAAGAAAAAAAAATAATCTTGACGGCTCGGATGGATATAAATTTTATTATTAAATCATTTGAAGAAAGAACTGAAACAATGTTTCAGTCAACTAATGTAAAGGAGAGCCAGAAATCGTTTGGGGAGCTTTTAGTCAAGATAGATTATGCGATTTATTTCGAATTTCAAGACGTATGAGCTCTGCGAAATATCAGGCTATGTTATATGATCATTTTATACCATTTGGATCTTATTTAGGTAGTGCTAACTGGATGTTTCAATAGGACATTGCTCCTTGCATGTGTATGAATCCACCAAAAAATGGTTAAAAAAATTATATTGTCTTATGACCAAGTCGGCGTCCAGATTATCAGGTCCCTATGGCAAATCTTTGGGGCGCATATTATGTCGCAAAGTTTATGCTAATAATAAACAGTTTCCATCTGCCATTGAAGTAGAAGTAGACAATTTAACAGAAAGGCACAAAATTTCTTATTCAATATTGAATCTGTATTTAATCACTTGCCCACATTTCGAAAAAATGGCGTATTTGAGATTATAAGGAAAAATTAAGAATCAATATTGCATTAATTTACATACTGTTTTTCTTTTTAAACAAGTAGTCTTATAATTAGTTGACAGTGCATTTTTCAATCATTGCTTCTATTTTTGTTAACATTTTTATTTATTGCATCATTCAAAATTATTGCAAACTAATTTTAATAAATATGTTGTATTTTGATATATCATGTGTTTAAAATACAAATAGAATCTTTATTTACTTTATAACTTTCAACATCTAAATGGTCATATAATTTGATAATGCACTTTGTATGAGGTTTTATGAAGAATCATATAGAATAAAAATTTAATATTTAAAATTTAATAAACCGATAGCATTGAGCTCACAGTACGCATACTAATTGTGCATTACAGCCTTATATTTTCAAGGGTCAAAGCAGTTCGGAAAACAAATTAAGGAGGAAATACCCCCCCCATTTCCCCTTTTATACTTAATCATTGAATCCCTAATTTAATCAGGGATATGCTTTATCATATAAAATACCTATATCCAAAATTCAGAACAAATATGATAATTCTTTATAAAAACCCGTTCATATAATTTAAGAAAATTTAACCCCCTCCTTTATACTTAATCATTAAACTTTTAAAACCATTCAGAGATTCACCTTATTAGAAAGAAACTACATCCAAACTTTAAAGCAAATCCGATAATTCTGCATAAAAACCCATTTATCAAATTTAAGGGGAAGAGTAATAGCCCGTACCCCCTTTATACTTAACAAAAGAACACCCCAGCTAATTAAACACGCATCTTATCACTATGAACTTGTATGCAAAAATTGCCACAAATCGGTTAATTCTGCAAGAAAAACAATGTACCCAAATTAAGAGGGGTAGCCTCACCGATACCGCATTTATATTTATCCAGTGAATTCCCAAAATAATCAGGGAAGCGCCTTATCTGAATGAACGAATATTCAAAATTTGAAGCAAATCGTTAAATTCTGCGTGAAAAACCCATTAACCTAAATTAAGCCTAAGGTGGTATCTCCCATTTCTCCCCTCATAGACTAATCCAATTAACTCGCAAAACTAATCATGGAGGTGCCCTCATCAGAATGACCCTATGACTAACATTTGAATGAAATCCGATAATTTTGCATGAAAAACCCATTTATTGAAATTAAGAATGGGGGATTTCCCCCGTCCCCCTCTTTATACTTATCAAATGAACTCCCAAAACTAATCATGGCGGTGTCCGCATCAGAATGATCCTATGTCTAAAATTTGAATGAAATCTGATAAATCTGCATAAAAAACCCATTTATCTAATTAAGGGCGGTGGCCCCTCGTTCTCCCTCTTTATACTTAACCAATGAACTCCCAAAACTATCATGGAGGTGCCTTTATCAAAATAATCCTATGTATAAAATTTGAATGAAATCTGACAAATCTGCATGAAAAACCAATTTATCGAAATTAAGAGTGGGGAATTAGCCCCCGTCCCCCTCTTTATACTTATACAACGAATTCCCAAAACTAATCATGGCGGTGCCCGCATCAGAATGATCCTATGTCTGAAATTTGAATGAAATCTGACAAATCTGTATGAAAAACCCATTTGTGGAAATTAAGGGTGGGAAATTAGCCCCTCTTTCATCCTCTTTGTACTTATCCAATGAATACCTAATACTAATCACGGAGCCCCCTCATCAGAATGATCTTTTATCGAAATTTTGAACGAAAATTGATAATTCTGCATGAAAAACCCATTTATATAAATTAAAGGGAGGGGCATTAGCCCCCGTTTCCCTGTTACATTTATTGAATGAGCTCCCAAAATTAATCAGAGAAGCGCGTTATCAGAATATATCTATATCCAAAATTCGAAGTGAATCGGATATTTTTATCATGAGTTATCGCGTTACGCACGCACGTACGTACATACACACAGAACGGGCATGCACATAAGCTCTCAGGCTTTGATAGACTGTGAGCTAAAAAAAAGTAATGCAAACACCTCTATTGTTCTAGCATATATGCTTAAAGCCGATGTTTCTCTTCCGTATTATATGTTTAAATATATCTGTTAGGGAATTTATTTCAGAAGATATTAAAACAAAATCTGCTGATTTCAGCAGATATTAAAACATAAGAATGCTTTATCAACAACGAATGGATAAAGAGTTGGGTAAGGATTTTGGTCAAACCACATAAGATATATGTATATTTATATAAAAGCTAAAATAAGAAAGATCGCAAATGATGATATAAGACCCTCTTGATATAGGAATAACAAGAAAGAAAAAAAAAATCATGCGTCAAGCATAGATTGTGAAACACTTTCCAACACATTCAGAATAATGTAACAAATCTGCACCGTTCAATAAGTTAAAATATATCTAATTCAGCAATATGGAAGCGCATTTTCTATTACACAAAAAGAACTTGTAGTAAACTTAAACAACGTATACCAGTTTTATTATATGTGAAATAGTTTAATATAATTAAAATATGCCTCAAATAATGTATCTCCCTCCACCTATACTATTAAGGAATTTTTTTTGCAGTGACCACTAAATAAATAATAAATATCCTTTTTGTGGCAAATTCCACAAAATGAATATTTTAATGCACTTCATAAATGCACATCAATTTCATTATATTTCGACAGGTGTAACATCATTAAAAAGCACATGAAACTATTTTATCCCATCGACCGTAATATAATGCAATACTTTTGACTGTCTCTGTATTTGAACTATAGATTCAATTTTACTAAAATTTGAAATCACTCAACAAACTTCTGCAACAAATATATAATTAAAATTTCAAACGATTCGGTTGGCTAGTTTTGTGCTGTTGTATGCGAACAGACAGACGGACGAATCAGACGACGACTATAGGTGCTATGTATATTTATATAAATACGGACGCGCCGAAAAAGCAGTTAAAATTAAAAGCGCATGCCGAAATTGAAAACGCATTTCTAGCAATTATTACTCAAAGACAGTATTGTAACCGATTTCTTTTGTGTGTCCCTGTAAATGGAGTAAAATTGTTATGAATGTCCTGTTCTAACGTAATCGTAATGAAACTGATTGATTTATATTAATATATTTGCAGTATAGTAGTGTCATTAAAATACTCTCTGCAGACGATTTTTCCCCATAGACCATAACGTAATGGAACCTTTTGAGTGCCCCTGTAAATGCGCTACTTATCCAACAAATTTCATATATAATATCAAAAATTCCTAGGGAACCCATGTTATGGTTTAAACCATGACCATGGTTTACCAATTGCAATGAAATTCGAGTATATTTACGGTAGTTAGAGTGTGGGCAAACTTAGTGACAAACCGAATACATAAGGGTCATTCCATGTCAATTCAACCAATTTTTCCCCCATTTGTAACCCGACCCCCAGGGATTTGGATGAAACTTTGTGTGCACATTAATTCTATCATGAAATGATTCCATCAGAAATTTTTCCTTCCCAGACCTCATAGTTTGAGAGATATGGGGGGTCCAATTCTTAGGTTTTTCTCAAATCGCACATTTCTGAGTGTGTATTCTGAGATTGCAGTTCCATCTTCAAAAAATTGTTTCTCTGGATCTAAAACATGAATCCTCCTAAAAATATCACTATAAAAAGGTAAAAAAATGCAGATTTTAATAAAAAATATTTAAAAAATTTACTTTTAATATTTAGGATAAAAAAAGTCAGCCAAAGTTGAGAATTATGGTTATTTTTCCAAATTTTTGTGACTTCACGAAAAAGGCTGTACACAAAAAGGCAAATTAAATTTCCAATTTCTTTTTGTTTTAAATAAAAGTTTACACTTTGAGCTTTCTATCTATGAAATAAAAATGATGTGTTTCGCATGGCTTATGCAAAAATTTTGGGTACTTTCCAATTAGCCGGATAAGTGCTTTATTTTTACATATTACATATGCACACAAAAAAGCAAATGAAATTTCCAATTTCTTTTTGTTTAAAATAAAAGTTTACACTTTGGGCTTTCTATCTATGAAATAAAAATGATGTGTTTCGCATGGCTTATGCAAAATTTTTGGGTACTTTTCAATTACCCGGATGAGTGCTTTATTTTTATATATTACATATGCACACAAAAAAGCAAATGAAATTTCCCATTTCTTTTTGTTTTAAATAAAAGTTTACACTTTGGGCTTTCTATCTATGAAATAAAAATGATGTCTTTCGCATGGCTTATGCAAAAATTTTGGGTACTTTCCAATTAGCCGGATAAGTGCTTTATTTTTACATATGCACATATGTATACATCTATATAAATACAGATGTATTATACATGTGCATATGTATGTATATAGACAGTATATTGATACATATAACACTGGTGCCCGTCTAACCGAAAAGTACCAAATTTTGCCTCGTTTTGAAAATCTGCACCAATTAAGGGGGAAAAAAATCTGACTAAGTTTAGCTGTGGTACTTAATTAATTACTGGAGTTTCTATGAGTTATTGAATTTAATGTCATTTGATGCAAAAACAAATTGGAAATTTCATTTTCCTTTTCATGTAGAGACTTTTTCATAAAGTCACAAAATTTCGGAAAAATAATCATGATTTTCAACTTTGGTTTACTTTTTCGTCCGTATATAAATCTCTATTAATTGCCCTAATTGCTTTTTTCACTTGCTTTTTATGCCGCTTAAATGGATCTCCACATTTATATAATTCATATTTCATTAAGAGCGAAATTCTGTGATGCTCACATATATTAATCAAACGGTTTTCACTTAATTTTTGTTTTATAAATGCAATAGTCCTAACTAATAAAAATTCTTTTTCTGAATCACAGAGATTATCAATGTAGTCTATTTCTCTGTTATTTGTATAGCTAGTTTTGTGACATTCTAAACCAGTTAATATTACAATACTGCAAGCCTGGAGACTAGTAGAAGGTTTAATATCAGGCTCCATATTAAAACAATAAAGCAAAAAAAAAATATTTATACATATCATAAACTATAAAATATGTAGCAATCAGAATGTATTTTTTGTAGCACAGTAAAAGTTAAATCATTCTTCTATAATAAGAAACAACAGAATGACAATAATTTGATTAACTTGATTTCAAAACATCTGCTTTCATACTAACGAGCATTACCCTGCCTTTATCAGAAGGTGTTTATACAAGGCAGGTGCAATTAAATCTTTCAGACTATAGAAACAAATTCAAGTTCTGTTAAACATTTGTGTATTTAAACTTGCCAATATAAATATTTAATCTGATTAAAATTAACGAAGGAAAGGAAATACAAGGTTATGAACATTTTTTAAAAACAAATAATTAATATATAAGCATTCGAAAGAAATAATGGAAATGTGAGAAGAAAAAAATTTCTATTTTATACTGTACAAAAAAAAATCTGTTTTGAGTTTAATTATTGAAAATAAAAGTAAGAGATTCTTTAGATTGTCAAAAAATGCCCATTATTAAATAACTAAATGAAATATATGGACCATTCACTAAATTTAATGGGGAAACATATTACAGTCAGATTTTTTTTAATCAGAAAAAACAAAACCTAAACTTTACTTTGAGAATTAAAAAAAAAAAAAAAAAACATGCATCAAATAACATTAAATTCAATAACTCATAGAAATTCCAGTAATTATTTAAGTACCACAGCTAAACTTAGTCAGATTTTTTTCCTCTTAATTGGTGCAGATTCTCAAAACAAGGCAAAATTTGGTACTTTTCGGTTAGACGGGCACCAGTTTTATACATATATATATCAATATACTGTATATATACATATATATGTACATGTATAATACATCTGCATTTATATAGCTCTATACATGTGTACATATGTAAAAATAAAACACGCATCCGGCTAATTGGAAAGTACCCAAAATTTTTGTATAAGCCATGCGAAAGACATCATTTTTATTTCATAGATAGAAAGCCCAAAGTGTAAACTTTTATTTAAAACAAAAAGAAATGGGAAATTTCATTTGATTTTTTGTGTGCATACGTAATATGTAAAAATAAAGCACTCATCTGGCTAATTGGAAAGTACCCAAATTTTTTGCATAAGCCATGCGAAACACATAATTTTTATTTCATAGATAGAAAGCCCAAAGTATAAACTTTTATTTAAAACAGAAAGAAATGGGAAATTTCACTTGCTTTTTTGTGTGCATATGTAATATATAAAAATAAAGCACTCATCCGGCTAATTGGAAAGTACCCAAAATTTTTGCATAAGCCATGCGAAACACATCATTTTTATTTCATAGATAGAAAGCCCAAAGTGTAAACTTTTATTTAAAACAAAAAGAAATTGCAAATTTAATTTGCCTTTTTGTGTACAACCTTTTTTGTCAAGTCACAAAAATTTGGAAAAATAACCATAACTCTCAACTTTGGCTAATTTTTTTTATCCTAAATATTACAAGTAAATTTTTTAAATATTTTTTTTTTAAATCTGCATTTATTTATATTTTTACAGTGAAATTTTTAAGATGATTCATATTTTAGATCCAGAGAAACAATTTTTTGAAGATGGAACTGTAATCTCAAAATACAGACTCAGAAATGTGCGATTTGAGAAAACCCCAAGAATTGGACCCCCCATATCTCACAAAGTATGAGGTCTAGGAAGGAAAAATTTCTGATGGAATCATTTCATGATAGAATTAGTGTGTACACAAAGTTTCATCAAAATCCCTGGGGGTCGGGTTACAAGGTCTGGTTGAATTGACATGGAATGACCCATAAACATTTTTCAACTTTGTTGGAAAATGTTAGAGGATAGAGAGGAAAAAAGAGACATACCTCCAATGGTTACAGTCACATAGACAATAAAAAAGAATAATGCCCAGTTAAACTGATGGCATAGAGCTCACAGGCTATGCACACTAATTGTATATTACAACCTTATATAATAATACCCTTCTAAAAAAATAAGGAAGGAAGTACCCCCCCCAATTTCCTTTCTTTATACTTATCATTGAAGCCCAAAAACTAATCAGGGATACGCCTTATCATATAATAAACCTGTATCCAAAATTCGAAGCAAGTCAAATAATTCTGCATAAAAACCCATTCATGTAATTTAAGAAACGTTTTCCCCCTTTCCCTCCTTTATAATTAATCATTAAACCTCCAAAACTGTACAGAAATTCAACTTATCAGAAAAAAACCTACATCCAAAATTTAAAGCAAATCGGATAACTCTGCATAAAACTCTATTTAGCTAACGTAAGGGGGAGGTAATCGCCCGTACCCTCCTTTATAATTAACAAAAGAAATACCACAACAAATGAGCGAAGCTTCTTATTACTATGAACCTGTATACAAAAATTGAAAGAAATTTGTTAATTCTGCATCAAAAACCATTTACATGAATTATGAGGGGTAGTTTCCCCTATCCTCCCTTTATACATATCCAGTGAATTCCAAAAACAAATCAGGTACTCGTACGAACGGCCATTTCAGAATAAACTTTTATACAAAATTTGAAGCAAATAGATAAATTTTGCGTGAGAAACAAAAAATTAAGACGGGGGGAAACCCCCCCATTCCCCCTCTTTAAACATATCAAATGAACACCCAATACTAATCACGGAGGCACCTCACTAGAGTGATCCCACATCTAAGATTTCAACGAAATCTACTAATTCTGCATGAAATACCCATTTATATAAATTAAGGGGAGGGTCAATAGCCCCCGTTCCCCTTCTTATACTTATAGAATGAACTCTCAAAAATAATCAGGGAAGAGTCTTACTATAATAAGCCTATGTCCAAAATTTCATGTAAATCGGATATTTTTATCATGAGTTATCACGTTACGTACGTACGAACGTACGCACGTACATGCATATATATACAGAACGGGCGGACACATAAGCTTTCAGGTTTTGATAGCCTGTGAGCTAAAAACATCAAAAAGAGTAAACAGAGATTTAAAAAAAATGTAAAATACGAAGTAAGAAATTTGAAAAATGAAAAATGAAAGATGGGAGAGAAAATGTGCAAAAATAAATGCACAAATTGGATTTAATAGATCAAAACAAGTGTGAAACGTTATTAAAGAAATGCATAAAGAGAAGAATCATAGAACAAAACTGGATTTGATTAGAATGGAAGAATGGACCCAACATTTCACCAATTTATCACAAGAACACAGACCACGCGTTAAAGCGGAAGAGTATCAATATGAAGATGCAGAAATTATGATATCAGAAGACGAAATAGGAAAAGAACTGATGAATGGTAAAAATGGAAAAGTGTCAGGACCTGATGCTATTAATTTGGAACTAATCAAATATCAGGAAGAAAGGTTAAAAATACAAATAACAAGATTGATTAATGCTATAATACAAGAAGTATATGTACCACGAAAAATGTGCAGAAGGTATATATCCTCGATTCATAAAAAGCAGATAGAAAACTGTAAGAAATTCCTAATTATATATATATATCGTTTTGAAACTTCAATCTGAAAAATATCGCTATTTCACAATATAATTGGATTATAAAAAACCCTGAAGCGTGGTTCAACCTTTTACCAGATAATTGGAATAGAGAAAACCTTCAAATACGATTTAATCTTTCACCAGAAAATCTAAATGGAAAAAATCCTGAATCATGGTCTGAATCCACCTATCCATCCTGATCACCTAATCCATCCTGAATCAACATATCAACAAAAAGTTTGATTAAAAAACACTGAATCATGGTTCAACTTTTAACTAGATAAGTAGATTTTTAAAATCCCGATTCATAGTTCAACCTTTCACTAGAAAAATAGATTTAAAAAACACCTGAATCTTGGTTCAATCTTTTACCAGAAAATTGGATACATAAAAATCCTGAATCATGGTTCATCATTTCACTAACATAATCGTATTTTTGAAAGCACCAATAAACTGTATATCACCACCATCTTGGTTGCAGATAAATTTTAGCTACTTTTCACCATTTTCTTGGTGAAACCTCGAACTTCATTTTTAACAGTGTTCGTGTTACGCTTTGAAATACAGGGTGATTCTAAATTGTTTTTACAAAAAAATAGGGGTGATAGTACACATCAAGACAAACAATATTAAATAGGAAACCAAGAGTCCCAAACGTTTTCTGAAGGAGACAGCCACCATTAAAGTTTAGGGTCCAAAATTTCAAATAATCATAAAAAACAAAAAAATTGGTCGATTGATTTGCGGTTTTCACTAAAATTATTCTTTATGTCAGTATTGTCTTGAAAATAAAGAATAAAGATAAATTTCAAAAAATGCCGATAGAGAGGGCTTTAGACATTGGAGTACCGTACAACTACTTTTTTGCCGTTATTTTTTGCATCTCATTAAATTTTTTTAGAAGCTTAGACATAAACTTAGACATAAATCGTTGGGAGTGGTTAAGTACCGCAAACTGAACTGCTTTCAAAGAGGGGGGGGAGGTTAAATTTCAAATAATTATAATAAAAGTAAAATTGGTCGATTCGTTTGCTGTTTTCGCTAAAACTATTCTTTATGTCAATAGTTTCTTAAAAATAAGTTTTAAAGATAAATTTCAAAAATGCCGATAGAGGGCGCTTTAGACTTTGGAGTAACGAACAACTATTTTTTACCGTTATTTTTTTCATCTCATTAAATGCTTTCAAAAACTTAGATTTAAACTTATATTTTGAGCTCAAAATCTGAATCATTGGGAATGATTAAGTAGCACAAACTCAACTGTCTTCAAGGAGGGGAAGAGAAGGGAAGGTTCAAATTTCAAATGATTAGACAAAACAGAAAAACTGACCGACTCATTTGCGGTTTTCGCTAAAATTATTCTTCATGTCAGTATTTCCTTGAAAATAAATTTTAAAGATAAATTTCAAAAAATTCCGTGAGAGGGAGCCTTAAACGTTAGAATATACAACTATTTTTAACCGTTATTTTTTGTAATTAAAAGCTTAGACTTCAATTTTGGGCTCAAATTCTAAATCGTTGGGAGGGGTTAGGAAGAGAAAACTGAACTGTGTTCACGAGTTGAAATTTAACCCTCTCTCCCCTCGAACACAGTTCAATTTTGAGCTACTTAACCACTCCCAACGATTCAGATTTTGAGCTCAAAATATAAGTTAAAGTCGAAGTATTTGAAAGCATTTAATGAGATTAAAAAAATAACGGTTAAATATATTTTTACTTTACTCCAATGTCTAAGGCGCCCACCTTCGGCATTTTTTTAGATGCATCTTTAAAATTTATTTTCAAGAAAATACTGATTTAAAGAGTAGTTTTAGCGAAAACAGCAAACGAATTGACCAATTTTTTCATTTTTTATAACCATTTGAGTTTGAACCTCCTCCCTCCCCCTCTGAGCACAGTACAATTTGCGCTACTTAACCACTCCCAACTATTCAGATTTTGAGCTCAAAATTTAAGTTAAGTCTAAGCTTTCGAAAACATTTAATGAGATGCAAAAAAGTAACGGCAAAAAACAGTTGTTCGTTACTCCAAAGTCTAAAGCGCCCTCTGTCGGCATTTTTTGAAATTTATAATTTATTTTCAAGAAAAAAGTGACATAAAGAATAGTTTTAGTGAAAACTGCAAATTGCAAATCAATCGACCATTTTTTACATTTTTTTACATTTATTTGAAATTTTGAACCCTAAAGATTAATGGCGGCAATCTTAATCGTAAAACGTTTTGGACCCTTGGTTTCCTATTTAGGATTGTTTATCTTGATGTGCACTATCACCTCTTAAAATTATTCCCATCTTTTTTGAATCACCCTGTATAAGTGTTTAAACAATTAAATAACATACAATGCTTAGCAAAAAAATCAGAAATTTATTCATTCGGCCAATGTGAATAAAAAAAGAGAGTGTAAAGATTTTATTCATTTACGATCTTATTACGATTTAATTTGCAAACGATCGAAATAAAAAATTTTATCTCTTTCATTTGAAATTCTGATTCATATCTTGATTTTTTAGATAAACATTAATTTACCGTGATATAAGATTTTGCTTTTTTACTGATTTCTGATTATAAACATTTAGAGAATTTATCGTTATTGTTATTTTGGAATAAAATATGGTATTTGATGATTAATATCTTTTCGCAATATCGTGATTGTAAAAAGACTACTATTGTAAACGCATTTCCTAAGTTTATGAAACACGTAATTATTGACAATGAAAAATAAAACATGATACTTAAATACTGAAATAAAATTATGCCTCTTTTGAAATTTATGAATAAAACTGCTTCAGTATATTTCTTTAAAAGTTCATATTTACGTGTATAATATAGGACTGAATATTTTTTTAAGAGATTAATAATTACTTTTACATTAAATTGTTTTTCAAACAGTAAAAATAGTTCACACGCAGTCATTTATTTTATTTTTGTATTTCCTTCTTTTTTTCTGTTTGCAATCTTTATCTATAAAACATATAAAATATTTTTAACATATATTTACAAAATACGATAACTACGTGAATAAAAAAATTAAATTAAATATGGCTTATTGTGTCGTTTCATAAAATAAATATTGTATTAATTCTATTTTTCAGCAATAGCGGCCTAAAATTAGAAATAATGATTAAATTAAGGATGATGTTTAAAAGAAAAATATATACATATTCCAGAGTACATAAAAATTTATGCTCCATGGTCATATGTTATAAAACAAAATCAAGTGACAACGAACAAAAAATAAAATTACGCATTCTTAATATTTAAATCATATTTAGAACTTTTTTTTAATGTGCGTTTATAAGCATTGCTTTTTAAGTTGGAAAATTAAAAAAAATTTAGAGAAATAGAACTTTCCAAAAATGGCAATAATTTACTGAAAAGTACAGTAAAAACATAGAAATTTATATTTAAAACAAAGTTAAAATTAAATCAAGCATATAACATCCACCTATTAAAATATTATTAATAAAATTTTAAAAGTAGCTAAATTACAGTAAAGAATAACGTTTAATTAGTTTCAAATTATTAACAATAAAATGTGGGATCTAAAGATCTAAAATTTGAGTTATGCATGAAAAAATAACGTAATTAACGTACATCACGGGAATTATTAAAACATTTAAATCAATTTTATGGATACCTAAAATTAAAGGAATAATATTCAGTGATTAAGGTTTTCGTTAATTACTTGCCCTTATCGAAATTTTAAGACTATCATATCTATATTATAAAGGCCAAACGTATCTGTGCGTAACGCATACGTCATTTTGCGCATGGCAACACTTTCAAATTTTAAATGAATTTCGGTATTGCAACTTTTGCTACTAAAAATTTTTAAACTTCTGAATGTTGCACATTTTATATTTTTACACCATCGTGTAGGGGAAAAAATGTACTTTTAAATGAAATTTGTTTGAAAGCTGTATCTTAATTTGTTTTTGAAATATTAATTTTTTTGTAACTTTTAATACCTCTTTTCTAATCGTGGCAACAGGAGTACTCTTTTAAAAGCAAAGGAAAAAAGGGAAAGCATTGAATGCTGTATCTTTATGTTGCCATTTTCTCATTAAAAGAGAAAAAATTGAAATTTAAATATCTTCTGTTATAAAACCCGGCGAATTTTTATTTCGTTTACAAAATTTGATTTACACGTAAAAGAATAGCAACAGTTTAATATCTGTTTTAGCTAATAGCATTGAGACTTCAAGTTTTCAATCAAAATGATCAAATTAAAATGCCATTTTTTTATAAAGGTGATTGCAGATGTGAAATGTGCATTTGTAAATTTTGATATGGCGAAAATGATGCGGTTTTAGATTTCACGGGAAAAAAGTTCTATGATTGAGTCAAAGTTGAATATTTTTTTTTTTTTTTCATTTTGGAATACTAGCATAAAAACCTTAATTGATAACTTTATTACAATAACATATATTTATTATTTTTTACTGCTTACATATACGATTAAAGTTTAATTTTAACAATTTCTACAACTGCATTTTATAGAAATAGCATTTTGTTAATTTGATGATAAATATCGTTTGTATAAGAGTTAGACGTACCAATATAAAATGCATTTTTTAGTATTATTAATTTTGTAGGTTTATTATAAGTCAATGAAACAGTTCTTTGTTAAACATTTTCTTTCGTCAAAATTTGACGGGTTCTACCTAGTATTTATAAGGCATACAATAAAAGCAAACACAAAAGATAAGTTTGAATAAAGTATTTTAGTTTATTTTTGCTAGTAAACTAATTTAAAACATATGTAACTTTAACTTAATTTTTCCGTAAAAATTCAATCAGTATTACAAACTATGAATTAAATAAATATTATCAGTAACGTATTTTACCAGGGTTACATCTATTTTCATTGCAAGCTTTAAAAAATGTGATTCTTTAAAAACGTCCACGAAAGCAACATAGAAAAGAATTCCGCCATAAAATATGAGCATGCACTCTATGAAAGAGTGAGTATTTACTCCCACCAAGGGTAAAAATACGCACTCTTTTAGTAAGAGTCACTCCTCCTAAAGAGTGATTATCCACCCTTTTTAGAGTAAGTATTCATTTCCCAGGAGTGAATATTCTTTCTTTCAGAGAGTCAATAATTCTACTTTTGCTCAGAGTGAATAGTTTCTCTAAAGAGGTTAGCCATATTTTGAGGCTGCGATATAGTTACTAGTCACTCCTTTTTATTTAGAGTGTATTTAAATTATAAATAGAAGTAGCGTTGAAGGATTAGGCAAAAAAGTGTGAAAAAAATGGTTGTTAAAAAAACGAATGATAAATAATTACTCCACCTACTTTTTGCTGACGATGAAGTGATAATTGCACAAGATGAATACAATATTGCCTATATCATAAGGAAACTCTTGTACACATATACAGAATGGGAACATCAATTTCGGGAAAACATAGTACTTAACATCAGGTTTCAAGAAAGATATCAATAATAGAAGGCAAAGTGATAGAAAATGTATCTCATTTTAAATAATTGGTGTCAGAATTAGAAGAGCAGGGTGAAACAGAAATGAAAATAAATAGAAGGGTGGCAAAAACAAAGAAAGCAATATCACATTTAAACTCTGTGTTATGTAGCTGTAATATAATAAATAAAACGAAAAAAATGTTTTATAATATAATCATTAAAAGTATTTTACTATATGGTGCAGAAACTCGGACAATCAATAATTGTCAACGAAAATAAATGAAAAGAAATTATTGGCAATGGAAACGGATCATTGTAGGGAACCGACAATGACATGAAGATTTGAAAAAAAAGACCAAAATTGAAAAAATAAATCAATTAAATGTGTGGACAAATATTGTGAAGAAGATAGATTAGAAAATGTTGCGATGATTTTTACACTTGAACAGGGTGTAAAGCAGCAAATTGCCAAGGTCACTAATGAATTGTCAACTGGAAAAAATGAACAGAAGGGGAAGACTGAAAAAACGGTGGAATGATAACTTGAGACAGAATATGGAATACTATGCACTGAGTGAAGCAGAGGCGGATGACAGAATTGAATTGCGAACAAAATTACATATGGCTTTTGGTTGAGGTAACCCTCATTTGTGGGGAAAATCCTGAAGAAGAAGATATTTAAACAAAATTAAGAGAAAAACAACAGCAAGTTTTTTGTGATCGTTTCCTAACTTATTTAACTCCAGTTGGCGTATTTTAGCGACTGAAGTTTCGATTTGGCGCAACAAACGGTTTTATTAGAATATCCGTTAATGTTATCTCACTCACTTTAAATTTCACTGTTGCCATTATCACTCATGTTCACCTGCAGTAGACAATTATATATCAAACTTTTGACATGTGCATCACATCATATTCAGATATTTTGAAACGATATGATGACTGATTTTGTGAGATAAGTATTACTATTTACTTTAACAATATATTCCAATTTTGCTATAATTGATCATTTTTTACAAAAAATAAGATAAACGGAAAGCAGAATGAAACACTAAAATGCGATTTTAGCTCCTAATTAAATGTTTATAGAATCATCACCAGAACTATCCATTTCCAAGAAAAATAAATATAGGATGGTATAACTTCCTGTTCTGAAAACAGGTTAAAAAAAATAACATTCATTATTATCCAATAACATTTGAAATTTTTTTTCAAATAATTCCTAAGGCCTTCAAAGTTTCTTTTATATCCCTTAGATCTGTGAACATTATGAAAGACCTGTAATGAGAACAGAGTTTTCTCCTGTGATGTCTTATCTTATTATTAGCTGAAAAAATTGGAATATATTTCATTCACTTCTTTCGTTCCAAAGAGGAATCATATATTATAGATAATGGTTACATATGCCTTTCGTTCTTTAAATGACTTATAATGTTAATTTGGTTTTCTACTCGTAAAACATCGTATCTTGTAAATATCAATCTATTTGCATTGACTACATACTTTTGCTTCATTACGTTGTCTATGAACATTCATTATGTGAACTTTTATTAATGTAGTAACCTTTCTGAAATAAAGAAAGATTTATTCATATATTTTTTGAGAAATTGCGATTGAATAAGTTTTCCTTATGTATGTCATTTGTCTTAATACTTTCTTATTAGTGAATGTGAACCATAGAAAGCAGAAACTAGATTCTATGATACATTTTCAATTATATTATCTTCAATGATTACACTCGTATATGGATGCAACATGAATATATATTGATTGTATATTAATTAAATAATTAATTGGATTAAATTTTTATATATGCGTGAATGTGTGAGTATGTGAATCACTTTAAATAACCAGAATGTTTTCCCTTTTTCAGTGTGAGGTGAACGTTTTTAAGGCATTTTTCTAAGTTAAAAAACTAAAATTAGAATAAATTGATCAACATTCTAAATTGGCTCTACTTTTATTAAAGTATCTTAATTTTAATTTTTAAGAATAAATTATTAATAAAGAAATGAAAGCTACTTTAAGTGATGGAAGTTCGACTTCTTATTTACAAAGGCACTTTAGTGGCTAGAATAACTCATGTTTGACATGCAGTATACAATTGAAAGTTAAAAGTTTTTGTGTGTGCCTCTAAAAATTTATACATGATAGCATGTTTATTTATGTAGATTAAAACCATTCCTGATGAACAGAAATTTTAGTGCAAAAAGTTTCGTTTAAATCTGTTCAGTAGTTGTTGAAGAAATTGTGCACATACAAATATATACACACATACATATACACCCATACATATACACACAAGCATGACGGCTAATATTAAATACATTTTTTCTGAAGTCACTAAAATCTGAAAAACTGAGAAAAATGCTTTAAATGTGTGTACCTTCCTCTAAAGGAGAGGAGATCTGAACACCATACGCCCGGGCCTATTTTCAAATTTACTCACATTTCCGATGAAAAACTTGACTAATCTTGTGAGGTAATGTTTCTCAATATACAGAATGCAGGGGTCGCATTCTATAGGAAACTTTTTATTTTATCTACACTGTAAAAAAAATCTGTAAAGGTACTAAACATTTTCTAGGAAACTGGGATTCCAAGAACTTTTCATGTAACGATAACAGGAAAAATCCATGTAACCGATTCTAAAACTTGAGTTTTTGTTGTTACCGTTACAGGAAAAGTTCTTGGAATTCCAGTTTCCTAGATAAAGTATAGTACCTTTACAGATTTTTTTTACAGTGTACTAGAATCCTTAATCGTTAGTGTTCACTATCATTGAACTTAAAATATGCCATAGAGAGGTACGATAAAGGAATTACACTCGAGATAATGGTAGGAACAATAAAATTTTCCTTATAGAATGCGACTCCTGTGAATGCTTTCTGTTACACAATAAAATGAGAGATACATAGAGTAAATACCAAAAGCAGCATTGAATATTTCAGTGAAAAGTTCATATTGTATCTCCAAAATTTGCAAATTTATTTTACAGTCTTTTTGACACCATTTGCAAAAACATTTATTTAATTAAAATCGTAAAAATATAAACAACATTCTTCCTGTAAAAACTTATAAGCAGTTCAGACTATCAAACCTGTCAAAGATTTGATTTTGAAATTTATTTTATTTTATTTTAATTTTTTTCTAAGGCTCTATTTAGTACAAATACTGAGTAAAGCATTTAAGTAACAAATTTGAGGTTTTCAATAAAATTCTCAATAAGAGAAACAATATTTTTCCTTTTTGAAAACAAACCAGAGCATTCTAATTAAAAAAATAAACAATATTTTGTTGCGCATAAACATACACGCCAACTTTTACACTTTTTTACTACCACTAATATATAACTTTTAAAACTGCTTATTTTAATCTCATATATCAACGTATAAAAAAGCAATTTTTTTCATAAATTTTAGTAGTAAGAAAAAACGTAAAGTTTGCAAAATGTGCAGAATAGGGTAAAAGGTATATGTTAAAATATTTAATTTCTAAACTCTCAACAACTGGAACTTAAAAGCAATCTTAGGATTTTACACACACTTATACACACCATTTTGCTTTCCCAGCTTTTTTCTTCCTTTGAAAAACGATTTTTCTGTCACTAAAATAGAATCTTCTTCTGTTTTTTTTTAAATTTATGTTGTTTTTCTTTTTCAAATTTCATTTTCTTAGCAATTATATATATATTATCCATATATATAGGGTAATTCTAGAACAGATGGCCAGTCTAAATATTTCAAAATCTAAGTCATAGATTGCAATATAAACTTTGTTCGAAATAAATAGTTCAACGTGTTCATTCGTAGTGACTGGTAGCTGTGTTTTTAAATTATAAAAAGGATACGTAATTTCAATTTTTATTTAAATTAAGGGTTGGATATTTTGTTGAGTTACGTGTCTGAATGTTTTGCAATATGTATGTTAATTTTTTTTAACTATAAGAACTTTTAAGGCACGTATTCAACCAAATCTTTGCTTATAAGTCTAAAACAAACATGTAAGAATAGCGGAATACAGCTTAAAATTAGGTGGCAATCTGTCCTTCCCTTTTAGGAGAGAAGGCCACATCAAATCGATCAGAAATGTCCACCTATAATCAATATTTTAAAGTAATAATGAGTGATGATTTTAACAATATGTAACTAAATTTTAAAAATAATGTGGTCTGGTGTAATAACGCCAAGCGGGGTAATAACGCCAAGTGCTAATATTATGCATAATTATGAAATAATCTGGCAAATGACACCTATGTGCTCTGCGCAGAAGAGTTTTGAGTCATATAAATCGCAAAAAAACAGTTTCAAGTTAATTTGTTTCATTCTTAGGTCTTATTGTTTTTACAAGCAACTAAAATTAACGCTTGATCTAAAATTTGCAAGATACGTTTTGTGATGGGAAGACTATTTTTTTTATTCGGAAATACTTTGTTAATTGCATAAATTTGTAGTACATTTCATGGACTTTCAAAATGTTGTTGAAGATTTTGGATGTCTTCTCGAGATAATTTGTAATTTTAAATGTACAGCGCAATAATTATAACGGGGTAATAACGCCAATCCTTGGCATTAATACCCCAGTTGATTCCCTACAGTGGCCGAGCTACATCCTAAATACTGATTCAAATAAACACAGTTAAAACTGTGCAATGTTTCTAATAATTCTATTTAAGCGGTCCTTTTTAAGCAAAAAGAAGCTCACGGTCTGATATTCTTTTGCCTCATCCTCCCCCCCACACCACACCTTTATTTTTCTTACACTTTCACAAAAAATTGAACATTTTCAATAGCTTAGAATGCAATTTGTCAATTTCTAAATTTGTAGAGTTTGTATTTTTAGAATTGGGCAATCTACATGCAATTATTCCATCTTATTTCATAGTTTTGTTTGCATGGCGTTATTACCCATCAATATGGGTAATTGGTCAAGAAATCACGCCATTACATTTTATGAATACATATTTGTTAAATTATTTTTTTATATAGATAGTTAATGAGTTGCTGTATAAAATCCCATATTTGTTTGAAAAATACAATCTAAAACTGAGCTGTGAAAATTGGTAGAACCTTAACGTGGCGTTATTACCCCGGGTACCTTATGTATAATTTTTATGTTTATAATTATATTAATTGATTTAATTATTTAAATTTTAACTAACATAAAAAATTCAATAACAGTAATATAACAAGACCTAACGATGCACTTTTCCTTCAGAAAATATTGAAAAACTTCGGAAACTTTCATCCCAAAAACAGATAAAGTTGATAAATAAAATTAAAATTTTCTAAAATAAACAAAAGAAAAAAAAGAAAAAAACATGACATTTGCGACAGTGAAGAAGATGAAAAACATTTGAAGTTATCAGATTCTATGCAGATCTCAAGGGAATAGAATTGGATGAGGATCCTTGTGTTAGTTGTCGAGAAGAATATAGTACCACAACAAAAAAGGATTGCTGGATACAATGTATAAAGTGCCAGAAGTGGTTTCATAATATGTGTATAATCTATCAACATTTTCGCCAAAAATGTGGTAACATTTTATGAAAAGTGAAGGGTTGAAATTTTACTTCAAATTTTGTTTATAGGAATTTAATTCACTGATTTTACGTGGTATAATTCCATGTTGGCAAATTTGTGTGTGTATTTTAATAATTAACCATATGAAATATGTTATTTTTTGCTATTAACTTCATTTTTTCTTTTTTGTACTGGATGGCCATCTCTCCTCGACTTGCAGGAGAGATGGCCATCTGTCATTTTAATTTCAAGTTTGGTTTCCACTTTTTTGTCTCAATATTTAACTATTTGTTGTCCAAAATATCATGAGCATCATATGTTTAACAACTTTACTGATACATAAATATTTCTTGCATTTGCATTCTCAGACTTTTTATGTAAATTTTTCAAAACTACGGTTATCTCTCCTAGAGCTGTCCTATATTCATTTTATCGAATAATTTCTGAAAAAAAATTATCACATCACAAATATTGTCCCATTTCTTAAATATTATCTTTATCAGAAATATTTTTTTAATATTTCTTTAATATTTATCATTATTTTATCAACTTATAAAATATCTTTCACGCGTGAATAAGAAAATTGTTTCCCTTCTTTTTGTCTTTCTTCACTTTAATGATGAAGGAATTTCACGAAAACTATTTTATTGCAAAAATTTCTTTTTAAACTAAAATTATTCTTTTATGCTTAGGTTTTGTATAAGAATGTAATTCTCTAGATAAAATTAACTGATAAAAATTTTAAAATATAATTTTCACGATGAATAAGTAAGAATTTTTTTAATAAAATCCAAAATTCCAAATTTTCTGAAAATACATAATTAAAATATTTAGCAGAGATATAAATAAAATTTTAATGTTCTAACAAAGAAAAAAATGCTAAATCATTAATAAATCGCAATAGTTTTTAAAATAGAAATAAAATTGAATTCCAAAAAATATTATGAATGTCACTGATAAAAAAAAGGAAATAAACCTTTAAATTGGTGAAAGATACACATTTGTTTTAATTAATTGATCCTAGCATGAAAATTTCAACTTCAAGCACCGGGGTTCGAATAATTTCTGGAAAAATTATCATCTCACAAAAATTGTAGCATTTTTTAAATAATACCTTTATCAGAAATATTTCTTTTATATTTAGAAAATATTTATCATTATTTTATCAACTTATAAAAAATTATTCAAGCGGGAATAATAAAATTGTTTCGCTTCTTCTTGTCTCCCTTCACTTTAATGATTAAGGAATTTCACGAAAACTTTTTTCATAGGAAAAGTTTCTTTTTTAACTAAAATTATAATTATAGTTATAACTAAAGTTTAACTAAAGGAACCTTCCTGTTTAATAGCGAGGTGCTTAACTTCCAAGCTAAAATGTCTACACGAAAAACATTGAAATCAAGGTTCTCTTTTAAAATTTAAATCGCAAAAATGAACATATGACATTAATAAAATTTATTTCATTAAAATAATATACTTTTTCAAAATTTTATGATTTGTCGTATGACACGATGTAATCAGCTGTAAGTACACAAACTTTAAAGTCACTGACTTATATATATTTATTTATTTATTTTGTATGGACTCTGTGACGGACAGACAGGCAGAGAACCGAGACGAATGGGGGTTCCTCGGATGAACGAAATCCTAAAAACCACATGCAATGACGATCTATTATTAAAACATGTATGTATCAATGCTTGTCAGAAACATTCAAAGTTGTTATTTTTTTTAGCTTTAATTGACGAATAATGACGTTAGACATAAAATTTGCAATTTATAACAGCTATATTTTTGCAATTATTTTTAAATATCCCTTTATTGACACCCAATTTTTTTCCTTAAAACAGACATGTTGTGTTGCCTAAAAATAATTACAATATGAAAAAGATGATTTGTTTAAAAAATATATATATATTCTTACTTTTTTTTAATTTTTCAAATTTTTAAGATGCTAATACAATATTTGATGCTTACCAGATATGTCCTCGCTACTAAATAATGACGGTTTATTAATTTTTATATTAATAAAGAGACAATTTACATTATTAGAACGGACCGCAGCGTCTCTAAAATTCTCACACTTTCCTACCGCAATTTTAAAATGATAATATTTATTGCAGAATTTCATTGTAGATGTTAAAGGAATCTGACACGAAGATTTTCAATTAAAAATACTGGTAGGAAAGTGCGAAAATTTTAGGGATACTGCGACCCCTGTATTAAGAATGCAATGAACTATAATCTTAGCGGTAAAATAAATTTCTATAATTATAGACAGCCAAAGTATCTGATGATTTTCATATATTTTCTCTACATTAATTTATGTAATGTATGTAAAAATTTCAGGAATTTATCACATATTTAAACCGATTGCTCATTACACTCACAAAATTGCTTAAATTATGGATGTTCAGAGTTATACTTGAAAAATATTTTAAAAACAATAAAAATTGAAAATATTGCGATATAATTTTGAAACAAATTGGGTATAGTTTTCAAATAAATTGCATTTGAAACTATGTTTTTTTTTTTTTTTTTTTTTTTTTTTTTTTTTTTTCCGCATTCGTAAAAATAAAAAATATGGTATATTTAGAAATGAAAAACATTGCAGAAAAATTTAAATTTAATAATCTGCTTTTGCCAACATTATAATAACGTCAGCGTTATGGATGAATGCGTTTGTTCTTTCTAACATAGACACAAAATGTGCAGCTCCCCCGTTATAGTGCATTTGCATTTTATAATATCTTTCGAGTTTTGGGAAAAAATATTTACCATTCTAGTTTTAAAATTAAAACGTGTAAGACATCAACTAACAATATAATTCTAATAATTTATAAATATTAATTAGATATTTAAATCGCCGAGCGATTCCTTAAAGTTGATGGAATAATTCTCGAGATTTTGGGTGATTTATTGATTTTCCCGGTTTTCTCAAAAATTATTTTAGATATCGGAAGGCTAGAAACTACAGATTGTATCTGGAATTATAATCTATAAATATTGATAAAATCTTTCAATTTTCATAAGATTCTTTAAAATTTATCAACCAGCTCCTGAGATTTTTGAGTCATGGAAAACCGATCTATTGATTGATTGATTCTCCAGATTTTTTCACGTTTTCGAAATACTAATTATAACCAGAAACATTCTCTGCCTGCTTCAGATAGGTTTTAAGTTTGTAATGCAACTGTTTCTAAGTCTATTCTAGACAGACAGAAAATAAATATTATGTTTTTGACTGTCCACCAAAATGGTCGCAAAACGTTGGTTGGCTGGTTGTATAGGGTTTAATGGCACAAAATCCCTATAGGAACATGCTGCACCAAACAATACGAACTATACAAAACGTAGGTCGCAAAACGTAGAATTAGGTATTCTTCTGAAAATCACAGCTAGACACTCTGATTTTATATCTTAGTATGGATATAAGAACAAAAAGTTATAAACTAAAAAGAAAAGTACCTAGTTAATTAAGTGCTTCTCTATGAGTAAACCTCGTACAATATCTGTTCAACTTTTTTGAAACTGAATATTATGTCACTGGTGAATCGAAGGATTAAATTGAATATTCCGATCTCGAAATAGATATTAAACTTTTAAAAACAGTTTTTCTTTTATCGCCACTACTTGAAAAAGGCGAAATATGTTTTTCACAACAATAAGAAATAAAAAACGCAGTAAAGGATAAAATTTTGTTTATTAAAAAGAAATAAAAAGTATCGTGGACACATTAAGCTTTTTCGTGGTAGTATTCTTTTTCGTATAAAAAGTATCGTGGACACATTAAGGTTATCGAACACATTAAGCTTTTGTTTAGTATTTAGGCATTTTGTAGCAAAACAAAATGCGATGGTATTGATATTTCATCATTTTTGTTTAAAAGATTGAATTCAATACTTTTATTATTAAAATTTGTATCGTTTACGAATGCATATTTGTTAAGAGGTGTATCTTTACAATAAATAACAAGGTTAACTGCTTTTTTATTAATTTAGGTAAAAAATATTTAGAAAAAGCTGGAAAGCAAAGACTTTATATCAAAGCCTGAAAAGCATGCAATTTTTTATTGCAATGATTTAAGTTTAAGATACTATTAGGTTAAAAACTGTTTCAAGTAACAAAATTTTGAGCCAGTTTGAGTACCGATAATTACTCTTAGAAAGCGAAAGAAAGGTAATTGATGTTGCAAAAGTTGAATGAATACCCATATTTATCGATCTACCTTTGAAGTTCAATATCTCTGTTCCACAGGTTATTACTATTCACGGTTGTTAATATTTATCGATCTTTCGTTGACGTCTGACTATCACTGATAGCATTATCGAGGAAGAAATTACTGATAGCACGATTTCTTATAAAATATGATAAAAAAATCAAAAATTAAACTGATTAAAATTTGAGAATATTCTTGATAGATATCACACAGAGAGTTGGGATAAATTTCTCCCGGAAAATCGGATGTACAATCAAATGTTGGCTTAAAAAAATGCCGAAAAGTTCTTGAATGCGATAATAACTTTAGGAATATCTTAAGAAATTTATATAAATAATAATCAATGATGCCTGACATATTCATTAAATATGACATATTCATATTAATAAATTTATTATAGAGAGAGATAAGATGAGATACATTTTCCTTTAATTCTCAAATAAAAGTTTTCTCATAACAGTACCCTATTAACTGACATAAAAATCACAAATTAAGGAAGTTTTATTTAACTTAGGCCAATCTTGATAACTAAAAAAACGATTGATTAATACACAAATATATTTTGTAATAAGATTGTGATCACCAGTGATACCAGCAATATCTCGATTTTTTCAGAAATAAATTTATACTTCCTTCAGGAAAAGCCACAAGTTCAGTAATATTATCGAGTATTACATAGTAAATTATACACGAAAAGATATAAAACTAAAAAATTCTGTAATTTTGCCTCTAAATCTGATAATACTTATGCAACATTCATTTTGATAGGCATAACAAATCAATGAAAACTTAAAATACCAGACTTAATATCATTTTAATGCTAGCATGTATTAGATCAGGGCTTGAAATTCAATTTTTCCTTGGGTAGTTTCTATACCAACATTTATAAATGAGGTGAGAGTTGTTTATTTTTATTATATAAAGGAAGAAAGTTAAACTTTGCATATGAAGTAGAGTACATCAAATTTGTATAGCGAGAGAAAAAGGACTGTACAGATTTTGAATGCTGCAGATTTCTGGTCACTGTTTTGTTTGCATATTTAAAAAATAATTTGAATGAAATAATTGACTAGAAATCATAATGACAGTTTATAATAAAGTTAAATCAGTCAACACTGTGAAATCTGCAGAATGTTTAATCTGCAAACATCTATTACATGCACTATATTTTAGAATGTAAACAATGAATATCATTTTAACATTTAAGCTCATAGATGAAATTAAATGATGTGTTTTTTTCATCAAAGAACAATTTTTCTATGAATTAAACTATGATTTAAGAAAATTAACATATTTTGTACACTTGAAAATGATAATTTGAGCTAAGAACTCATGTTGTTTGGTTGGTTTCTTAATGCACGCTTATGCTTTTGCTAAAGCACTGATGAAAATCTAAAAGTAACTGATATTATCTCAACAAAGTTTTTGTTTATTTTACAATACACATGAATATTTTCTTCAGAAAAATTTCTGCCAATGTATTTACACCTACTTAGATTATTCTAAAAAATTATGCCTGGAATAACCAGAATCACAATTCATGTAGCGCTTTCAATTGTTGAAAACAAAAATGATAAAATAATTGAATGCTAGATCTTAAGTAAATTTCCTTGTGAAATAATTTGCTGTAAGCCTGAGAAGTGTGTTTAGGACATGAACATAAAATAAACACAAAATCATGATGAAGTTGATTTAAATTATGTAATAAATATATATAAGGTATAAATATTTAGATTTCCTTGAGCAACAAAATTTTACCTTTGAGCGAGAAGTAATTGGTGTTCGTAGACAAGAGAAAAAAAATTATGGGCAACTAACCAAATTAAACTACAGTACAGGAACTTTATCTAGAATCCTCGGGACAGAAGATATTTTAGATTTTGAAATTTTCTGGATTTTGGATCCTCTTGAAATATGGAATTTTACCTCCCCCCAATTTATAAGCTTATATAAATGCATCCATATGGATGCTTATAAATAAAGTGAAATCCAGTCAATTCCGTGAAATCCACAAAATGTATAATCTGCAAGCATCTATAACTGCACTATATGTTAGAATATAAATAATGAATGTCGTTTTAACATTCAAGTTCATAGATGAACTTAAATAATGTGTTTTTCTCATGAAATAATAGCTTATCAATGCAATAAACTGTGATTTAAGAAAATTCACATATTTTGTACCCTGCATTTTAAAATGATAATTTATCATTGATGCTTTTTGATTGATTGTGCTTAATACAAGCTCATGCTTTTAGTCAATCACGGATGAAAGTCAAACAGTAACGGATATTATCTCAGCAAAGTTTTTGTTTATTTTACGATACACATGAATATTTCCTTCAGTAAAATTTCTGCCAATGTATTTATGCATACTTTCGCATGCCATATGAGATATGTCTAAGAAATTATGTATGGAATAGCAAGAAACATGATTAATGTAGCACTTTCTATTGTTCAAAAGATAAGAATTATCAAAAAATTGAAAGCTAGTGAATTTTCTTGTGAAATAATTTGCTGTAAGTCTGAAAAGTGTGCTTATGACATGAAAATAAAATAGCACAATATCATGCTGAAAGTAATTCAAATTTAATTTTTCATAATAAATCCTAATCATTAATTAAAAATCCTGCCAAAAACTCATCTTTTTTATTTTTAACCAGAAAAAGCTCTCGCGCATGACCAAAATTTAATTTGAGTAATGCAACGAAAATAAAGATTCGAAAGCAGGGATTTTAGGTGTTTTTATGTAACCTCGATCAACAAACTGCTTGTAGTAATTAAAAACAAAATACACACTTTAAAATAACTTGCGTCTTAACTCTGTAATCTGTTTGAAAAAATATTGTTGTTCACACTAGGGGAAACAAATTTCAAAAAGGGTCGTTTTCGCAGTCCTATTTTTCTCTGATACGGCAAATTCTTCCCCTGAACACAATTTCGAAGGTGTCGTTTAACAAATATACATAAATATGTTGAGCTTTTTCTACTATCGAAGGTGCAATTTTCAAAAATATAAATTTTAACCTTTAAAAAATCGCAATTGCAGATCACTTGACGCTTACAAAGATGATCTTTTTATAGGCAAAAGTGCCTAGATATTAGTATTTCGACATCTTTATAGAATATATCTACAGTCTGGATATACATCAGCTATAAAAATTTCGAAACGGATGAGTAGAAGTATTTTTTATACAACAAAATATGTGAAAATTTCGACGAAAACATTAAAAACTGAGATTTTTAGAAGCCATTTTCCACCACTTCGGCTCAAGTTTTCGCTCTTAAATGCGCATATTCTTAACAAAATTCTAAGGAATACTCAGATACAGAAAGGTCTATAAGCTATTAAAATTTTAGATTAACCGGAAAATAAGAACTTTTCTATTTGTTATGTTAACATATCCAAGCATAAAACACGAAAAAAGGCAAAAAATAAATGCATTTCTTTTTCAAAGAGATATCAATTTTTTTTTCACGATGTTTATCACGAGGTGAAAAACCATCATATTTTCTGCGGGAAATCACAAAGAGTTAGAACAACAAAGGCTACTGAAATAAACAAAAGGAAAAAAAATCTTAAGAGCCATTTTAACACTAAATGTCGATATTTTTCGATTATTTTACACAGACTACGAAAAAATTACAATTTTAGCTCATAAAAATGTCAAAGAGCTAGGACGATAACGACTTTTTTCTTTAAACATTTATATCTAGAAGATAGCCCGTCAGAATGACGTGCTTGCATTTTTAAAAGGCCCAGAAATATATTTTTTTTCTTTAATCTGCAATGCAAGCAGAAACTTTAAAAACAGTCTGCAGAACTTAAGGACAAATGTCCTCTCTCTCAATGTAGGGATGACCGGATCGAATATGCCCCCCCCCCCCCCGCCCCAGGAAATCTTAAGATTGTGTTTTCAATGGTCAAAAAGTGCAATCTCTCCCTCCCGGAACTCTATAATGTACCTCCAGAACCACGAATGTCCCTCCCAGAGAAATGTGTCTGAATTCAACACTGCTCTTGCCAGTCTCTCGCATTGCATTACATGCAATCAAAGATCCCAAGTATTTGTGCACTTGAATGGCAAAATTAGTGTTTTTTCACAATCTTTTGCAAAAATTTGCAGATTTTTTGCGATGTTTTGGAGAAATGTTTTGGAATTCTGCCTCTCTTTCGCGCCGAACTTGTTGGGATGAGGCATTTGCAGCCCAAATTCTATCACGCGACTCCTGGCATTGCCACGCTAACCACCTTGCTTGCCATGCATTATTCAAGCGTCGTCTACTTGCAATAGGACTTTCGTCTACGTTCATTGTATTAAAAAATAACATAACGATATAAAATTTATATTTTATAACCAATACTTAATAGAAAACACCTTACACTATCGAAAACAAATGTCAACACACTGAAGAGTAAATATCCACGCGTGAAACGTGATGTGACAAAGGATTCATTCTCAAGAATCATTCACGGCAGAAAAAAAATTAAAGCAACCCGAATATAAAAAATTTAACAATATTGTATTAAAACGCACCTTCGCTTTCCTTAAATAAACAGTTTTAATTAAATATTGTTTTTAAATACCTGAAAAGATTTCAAAGTGCATTAAAATGTAATGACGTCATTTACAGCTCCTACTGTAAATCTGACCAATGAGAACGCTCCATTACGACTGTGGAACATTTTCATTGGTCAGGAAATAGATAGCCTTTAAAATTGGAGGTAACTTTTTACAATATTTTTCATACGTTTGGAATTTGTCCTTTTTGAATGGCAACAGCATTAACTTGCTGAAATCGTTTATTTATCTCGTAATTGCTGATTGTTTTATTTAGAACTTTAACATTATAATTAGATAGTTTTTGTAGGTATAATTAGATAGTTTTTGTAGGTTTTAAAGAAAATGATTGATGAATAAATCTTTTACATGTATATTTCCAGAAGTTGAACGATTAAAATATGTGTAAACGGCTCGGTATACCCAAGCCTAACGTGGACGCCGAATCGCAATAAGTTTCTTTTTCTCATGGATCGGTGAATCCCGGAAACGTTATACACGGAGGGGTTTTATATATATAATACCAGAAGTCCTCGCTCCGCCCCCTTCCTTTTTTAACCGACTTCAAAGAGGAGGTTATGATTTCGACCTGTATGTATTTGTTGTTCACTCATAACTTCTTTAAATATGAACCGATTTTGATAATTCTTTTTTTGTTAGAAAGCATAAGATACCCACGTGGTCCCATTTTAATTTCATGAAATTCTGATGATTAGAACTTTTTTAAAAATAAAAAAAATAAAAATTCAAATTCTTTTTGAAGCAATCATCCAATTAAAAGCGTTCATTTTTCAGGCAAATTTTAAATAGAGTACCTACTTAAAATAGCAAATATTTAGCAAAAATGCAGGTTTTAGATTGGGCGATAACAGAAATTATGAGCAGTTTCTGATAACAGCGCGAAATCTACACTGTAAAAAAAATTACCCTTTTGCTGCATCGTCACTCCATCGCTTTTAAAGAAACGATAACTTCGCTGTATTATGGAGCATTCTCTTTTGTCAAAACAGAGATATTCTATAAAAGCGATGCAGCAAAAGGGTCAAATTCTTTACAGTGTATTTCGATCCCGGTCAAATTCTGTTATCCACCAAATCGGAAGGCTCATACCGATACCAAAAGAAGTAGGCGTCGAAAAGCTCAAAATTAACCTTTAAAGTTTTTTCATGTATCAGAGAACAAGCACCTGCACTGCTCAAAATTTGAAACTTTTGCTGCATCGTCACTCCACTGCTTTTATAGACCATCTCTATTTTGACCAATGAGAATACTGCATAATACAGTTAAGTAATCGTTTTATATATAAGCGGTGGAGTAACGATGCTGCAAAAGTTTGAAATTTTTAACAGTGCACTGTAAAAAAATTGACCCTTTTGCTGCATCGTCACTCCTCCGCTTTTATAGGATATATTTCTTTTGACCCATGAGAATGTTCCATAATAGGGTGAAGTAATCGTTTTCTATAAAAGCGGTAGTGTGACGATACAGCAAAACGGTCAAGCACAAAACTTTCCTAAATATGAACCGATTTCAATATATTTTTGTATTTGAAAGTGTAAGACACTCGTGTGGTCTATTCTAATTTCATTAAAATGTGATGCTTAGAAATAAAGAAGTTTTGATGAGAACTTTAAAATTCATATCTTATTTGAAACAGTCACTCATTTAGAAGCGTTCTTTTATCTTGATGTTACTACAGTGTCTAGAATATACAGTGTGGAAATTGGCTACCTCAATACTACTTAAAAAGGCACTAAAATATTGCAGTCCTTAAATGTGTAACAATTTTGATGAAACCTAAAGATGGCAGTGACATCTGCAGGATATTTTCTAAAACTGCAAAACAATTAATAGTCCAGACAATGTAATACGAAAATACTGTAGATGTCGCTGCGATCGACATTTTAGATTTCAATAGCATCGTTGCATGTTTAAACGATACACCTTTTAGCACTATTTGGATGCGAAATTTTTTTTCCAAGTACCTTCGTCGTTCCAAGCCCAAGCTCGCACTCTGATTGGTTGTTGCTCTCGGCACTGTTTTCACGTAACTTGGCGATAACCATACTTGGCGAAAAATACTTCGCTCGTAAGTGAACGAGTAAACCTGAAACCTAACCTACTCATTCTTATTCTTCCTTCATTCTTTTCCTCGTGGTCTTGTGCTCTTGTGTGTAAAAACTTTTAAAGAGTACAGCTTTCAGTAAGACACGTTCCATCCAATCCAATGCTGCAAGAGAAAAGTTACTTTGTACTTGGTTCGGAAGGAAATCAAACTCGACGGAAGCATCTATCGCTACGCCAAGTATGATTATCGCCAAGTTACGTGAAAACAGTGCCGAGAGCAACACCAATCAGAGTACGAGCTTGGGCTTGGAACGACGAAGGTGCTTGGAAAAAAAATTATGCTATTTGGATAGCAGAATTTCACACTATATATTCTAGACGCAGCAATGTTACTCTTACAGAAGTACGACATCTTTACAAAGTGCAAAATCTTGACTGGACAAATTCTGTCATCAAATTCTTCCATCAAAGAGGAAGATCCACATGAATATTAAACAATATTGAAAGTAGAAGTCGAAAAGCTGAAAATAAACATTTAAAGTTCCCTTGTGTATCAGAACACAAGTGGCTGGAGGGTGCCGGTTGAACTGAAGTCACAAACCACCTCATATGCCTATACACAGTAGAGTGCATTGCTATGCTTAGAGATACAGTCTTGATATTCAAATTTGATTCAAATGAATTTAAATTTCAGATTCAGAATGATTTTAAATTTCTTTAACCGACTTAAGAGATTATGATTTTGACCTGTATGTATTTGTTGTTCACTCATATTTTCCATAAATATGAACTGATTTTGATAATTCTTTTTTTGTTTGTTTGTTTGAAAGTGTAAGATGCCATTGTGATCCCATTTCAATTTTATCAAATTCTGGAAGTTAGAGCTTTTTAAAAATAAAAACTTTAAAACTTAAAAAAATTTTTGAAGCAGTCGTCCAATTAAAAGCGCTCATTTTTCACGTTATTACTCTTACAATGAAGTGGGATCTTTTTTCACAAAGTGCGAAATTTTGACTGGACAACTACCGGGATTTAGATAGATTTTACGCTATTAGTGAAAGAATATTCTTCAATGTGAAAACTTGCACAGTTAGAAATCTGCAATTGTACACTGTTAAAAATTTGACCCTTTTGCTGCATCGTCACTCCATCGCTTTTATAGAAAACGATTACTTCATCATCCCATTATGGACCCCATTCCCATTCTCATGGGTCAAATGAAAGATATTCTATAAAAGCCGTGGCGTGACGATGCATCAAAAGGGTCAATTTTTTTACAGTGTAGTTGCATAAGCACTCCACCTGTTGTATTGATCTCTATTTTGACCAAAGAAAAGGATTTATCCATCTGTTGATTAGAACTTTTTAAAAATAAAAACTTTAAAATTCACATTCTTTTCCAAGAAGTTGTTTAACTAGAAGCGCTCATTTTTCATGCTGTTTCTCTTACGCAGATACATGATCTTGCGAAATTTTGACTGGACTGGATTCACATAGATTTTGTGCTATAGGGCACTTGCAATCAGCTGATTTACTTTTAATCCGCCTACCAAATGCTGCCGATTCACCTCCAGTCGCACCCATATAATCCTTTCAGCCATTAATCACAACTGCCGTTCAACGGTTGTTTGAATCTAATGGTCGATTTGTGACATCATATGAAACTGTCATATTGCGAAATAAGATTGACCAATAAGAAAATTTACTTACTTTAAAACGCGACAATTTCGCAAAAATGCAGGCTTCTAATTGGTCTCGTGTAGTTGATTTTGTTAATATCGCAAAATCTACCGGTTCCCGGCCAAGTCTTCTTCCGCTGTTAGAGAAATAAGACAGGCCAATTACAAGCCTGCATTTTTGCAAACTTTTGGCTGTTTACTTCAAACAGTGAATAGATTGCAATAATGCTGGTTTCTGATTAGTCAATCTCATTTCGCAAAACACAGAAAAAAATATGGATAGTAGCCACTTCTGCTGGGAAGCGAGTTCTTTCCAAAGTGCGAAACTTATTTGGATCAAATCTCAAATACACTAAAATGGGTGATCTGCATCGGTGCTTAACGACATTGAAAATGGGTGTCAAAAACTGAAAATCCACCTTCAAAATACCCTTGTATATCAGAGCACAAGTGTTTGTGTATCAGAGCTCTTTTTATTCTGGATGCACAAAGAAATGAATGTGAATTGCTATGTGTATCGACACTGTTTTGAGATTCAAAATTATCAAATTAAATACTGGAATTCATTCAGATTTTCTTCTAACAGAATTCCTCGGTATCAAAGTTGGGAAAATACGGGGATATTTGATAAGTTAAGACGAGCCTAGACAAAAGAAAATGGCGAAAAAAATTGGTGAGCTTACCATTAAAGTGAATCTAGTTAACTTTTTTCACTCGTAAAATCGTACTAGTGCAGACGACTATCTCCAAGTTTTGGAATAGAAAATTCTAACATTGTCTGTAGTTTGAAAAACAATGTATGTCAAAGCACTGTCTAAACGTAGAATTGTTCCATTCTGTTATAGAGGCAGCCAAGTTCCGTTTATCAGATTCAAACTCAACATACAAGCACCATTGCTCATTTCGATGCGTTATTAATGAATTAGAAGACTCCAGATTAATTATTAAATCATGGTGCATTTTTGATAACGACTTCATTTTTAGTTTTTATAACTGAAAGGAGAGTGTTTTAATATGTACCGACATATGGAAATACTTTAGTCTGCATTATCTCATGGTAGCACTTCGACGCGCTCTGATTCTGATCTTCAAATTGCTTAATCTTAACTAGACAAGTTCTCACATCCACTAAACTGGAAATCCACATCCATACAAACTGACATCTGAAGTAGGTGCCGAAAAGATACAAGTCCAGTACACTGTAAAAAATTTGACTCTTTTGCTACATCATCACTCTACTGCTTTTATAGAAAACGATTACTGCAGCCAATTATGGAGCATTCTCATGGGTCAAAAGAGAGATATTCTATAAAAGCGGGGGTGTGACGATACAGCAAAAGGGTAAAATTTTTTACATTGTACTATACACACTGTTAAAAACTTGAAACTTTTGCTGCATCGTCAATCCAACGCTTTTATAGAAAATAATTGCTTTACTGTATTATGGAGCATTCTCATTGGTCAAAATAGAGATATTCTATGAAAGCGGTGGTGTGATGATGCAGCAAAAGTTTCAACAACAACAACAAAACATACATCTGACTTGTGTGCTCGACATGAAAGTTTGCTTATAAGTCATCGTCAAGATACAGGGACGAGATAGCACAAGGAAATGTACATCACAAGAAGAATACAACCAGGAGCTCTACACAAAGTGTATGTGCAATGGAGCCAGCGGAAATCGAACCCATAATCTCCGGATTAGCAGAGCGGCGTCTTAATCACTCAGCTACAGAGGCCCACAAAAGTTTAAATTTTTTAACAGTGCATGTTGTTCTGGAGAAAACAACTATCTCCTTAAGTCAACGTACAAAAATATGCATTGCTATGACTAGCAACATTGTCTTTGATTCAGATTTTGTTACCGGATTAGATATCAGAATAATCTTTGATTTTGTTACGATAGGATTCCTCGATATTCAAATGACGACACACGGGGTATATTGTTTGATTATAAATATTCTGGACAAAAGCGAGTTACCAAGCATCTTGTTGAGCCGGCTATTATCGTCAATCTTGATAACTTCTGGCAAACATACAATCGAATTCTTTCAGGCGATTATCATCAAGATCTGTATGCTATAGTTTGAAAAAAAACGTATGTCAAAGAACTGTCTGGATTTCGAATATTTTCACTCTCACATAGAGGCAGGTAAGTTTAGGCTATCAGTTTTGGATTCCTCATCCAATCATCACTGATCCTTTCCGATGCCATTACTGCCTTTATGGGAATTAGATTAAATTCTTTGTCTGCTGAAGAATGGTGCGATATTTCATAAAATTATTCTTTTTGCTTTTTCTAACCGAAGGGGATGTTTTTTTATTATACTTGAAAAGCATTTTACAATGCATTGATAAATGGAGTCATTTTACTGTGCATATATGTAAGTAAGCACTTTGTCGCTCTCTGATGCGTAATTAACTTTACTTGATGGATTGTCAATTTTTCAGAACTCATTTCCGAGGTCCGTAAGAATCGATGAGGACCTTAATGTTTAATAAATGCGGTAACTTTTCGACGAGCAAGATCTTATCTAAACAAGGTACCACATTTAAAACACCTATAGATCCACAACGACACTAACTGACATTGTAAGTTGCTTTCGAATAGCTGAAAACGAAATAGGAAATTGACCAGCAAATTGAATACATTGAATCCCAACAAAATACATCAATTAGTCAACGCATTGCAAAGAGACATCATATGTCAGTACTCATAATTAAGTATTACAGTATCCGTAACTAAAAAGGATGAAATAAAATAAGCTTTTAAAAAAAATATTAACCGACTAAAAAGAATTAAATAACTTTTTTAAATTTTTCGAATGACAAAAGGTTATCCAATAAACACACATCGGATGTAAGGTACTGGCATAAAAACGGTTAAATTTAATATACATAATTTAATATCCACCAAACATGCATTTTAGAGAAAATATTTTTTACAAGAGATGCATTTACATATTTATGATTTAATTTATGAATATATACATATAAAAAGTAATGAATTACCTTTTTGAAGTTGGTGCCAAAAAATCACAACCCATAATGATCATTACCATTTTAGTTATGGTATTAGACGCAATATATTCACAATTCTTATTATATTTAAGATAGTTTGGCACCAACTTCAAAAAAGTAATTCATTACTTTTTATATGTATATATTCATAAATTAAATCATAAATATGTAAATGGATCTCTTGTAAAAAATATTTTCTCTAAAATGCATGTTTGGTGGATATTAAATTATGTATATTAAATTTAAACGTTTTTATGCCAGTACTTTACATCCGATGTGTGTTTATTGGATAACCTTTTGTCATTCGAAAATTTTAAAAAAAGTTATTTAATTCTTTTTAGCGCTTTTTTGAAGTCGGTTAATATATTTTTTTTAAATCCTTTTTTATTATTAACCGACTTCAAAGAGGAGGTTATGATTTCGACCTGTATGTATTTGTTGTTCACGCATAACTTTTGCAAATACGAACCGATTTTGATAATTCTTTTTTTGTTTGAAAACGTATGAGGCCCATGTGGTCCCACTCGAATTTCATAAAAATCTGATAATTAGAACTTTTTTAAAAATAAAAACTTTAAATTTCAAATTCATTTTGAAGCAATCGACCAATTAGAAGTGTTCCTTTTGCATGCTTTTATGTTACACTTACATAGAGACACGATTTTTTCACTGTTAAAAGTTTGAAATTTTTGCTGCGTCGTCACTCCACCGCTTTATGGGATATCTCTATTTTGACCAATGAGAATTCACCATAGTACAATGAAGTAATCATTTTCTATAAAAGCGATGGATAGACGATAAAGTAAAAGTTTCAAATTTTTAAAAGTGTTCAAAGTGCAAAATCCTAACTGGACGAGGGCCAGGATTCACATAAATTTTGCGCTGTTTGCGAAACAAGATTTACTAACAAGAAAATTTTAAAACATTGAAAAATTTGCTAAAATTCAAGCTTCTGATTCGTTAATCTGGTTTCGTTAACAGCGCAAATTCAACCTGGATTCCGGAGAAGTTCTCTGATGCAAGAAACCGGAAATATAGCATCTAGGGAATATAGTGTGGAAATCGGCTATCTCAGGGCGTGTTCAGAGCAATTTACAAAAGTAACCAATGTTACCGACCGATTGAAGGGAGTACGAAAGCAAATTGTGGCATCAATGAAAACAATTCTGTTGAATTGTAGATGACGTCACACTTCGCTTTGATTTTCATTTCGAACCTGTCTGCAATCGGTAAGTGGTCGGTAAGTAACCGGTAAGTTGTGCTGAACACGCCCTCTGTAACATTTAAAAAAAGCGCTAAAATGTTCTATTCTTTAAATGTGCAACAATGCTAATGAAATTTAAAGATAGAAGCGACATCTGCAGGACATTTTCTAAAAATGCAAGAATTATTGCTAGTCTAGATAATGTATCACGAAAATGCCGTAGATGTCTCTGTGATCGACACTTTGGAATTCAGTAGCATCGTTGCACATTTAAAGGATACAAATTTTTAGCACTGCTTGCATTGTAAAAAATTGAACCCTTTTGCTGCATCGTCACTCCATCGCTTTTATAGGAAACGATTACTTCACTCTATTATGGAGCATTCTCATTGGTCAAAACAAAGAAATACTATAAAAGCGATTGAGTAACGATGCAGCAAAAGGGTCAAATTTTTTGCAGTGTCGACAGCAGATTTTCACTCCATGTATTCCAGACTCTCTCCTTCGAACAATGAAAAGTTCTCAAAAATGAAGGCTTATGATTGGTCAATCTTGTTTTGCTTAACAGCGAATAATCCTTCTGGATCCTAACCACTGTTGCAGAGGTGCTAGTTTTTTTCTAAGTACGAAATCTTAGCTGGAACAATTCTCGTATCCACCGAAGTGAAAGATCCACATCGATCCAGACATGAGGATTCGATATCGAAAAGCTGAAAATTCATCTCTAAAGAGCCTTACACGTTAAAGCAACTGTGTCTGTGTATCAGGGTGCTTGTTATGCCGGATTCACAAAGCGATTAAAGTACATTGCTATGTGCTAGATTTACATTTGGACAAATATAAATGGCGAAAAATTTTGATAAGCTTACCATTAAAGTTAAGCTAGTTAACTTCTTACCCCCATAAAACAAACTCGTTCAGGCGACTACCGCCAAGTTCTGGAATAAAAATTCTTAAATTTTCTGTACTTTGGAAAACCGCGTTTATCAAAGAACATTCTTAACTTCAAATATTACTACTTTCATATAGACGCATGTTGAATCATGGTGTGTTTTTAATAATATCTTCCTTTTTAGTTTTTATGACTGAAACGGGTATTTTAATACATACGAACATTTAGAATTACTTTGCTATGCATTGAATCATAGAAGCAACTTGACGCGCTCTGATTATGTACGCGTACTTTAAACTGTAAAAAAAAAAAAATACGTGTGGCACTCGGGGACTGCCGCGGTAAAACTATTGCATAGCATTTTTTATCAACTTATGCAATTATAATTATTTATTTTTTTTTTATTTATGCAGATTTTTTGTCTTTGATATTAATTCAAGTTAAACATTTTGAGCGTGATGACCGATAACAATTTTTTTTCTTGTATTGAACAAATGAGAAGTTAATATCGTTTAAAATATTTTTATTATCTTACAATACATGTAGGTTAATCAGGAATTTTTTATCATTGAAACTATACGTTTATGGTAGCTGAAATAAAAAACATAAGTTTAAGACTTGATATTCCCAAAATATCTGAAAAATACCGCGTCAATGTCTGCCCAAGTCTATGGAAGGATACCGTGCCGAAGTCTGCCAAACTGAAGCGACGTTAGCCGGAGTGTTAGGTTTTTTTCTCGTTACAGAATTTCTAGATTCTTTCGTCGCGCTCAAACCCCGCGATAAAACCTATGCAATACCTTAATAAATTACAAACAAAATTTGGCCGCGCTACGAAAATTAGATCGCGAGTTATAAGCATTTTAAATTTTCCGAACCTCACCGTGGGGGGTCTCCTGTCACCAAAAGTTAACACTGTCTCATAATAAAATACCAAACAAAATTTGGCCGCACTACGAAGATTAGATCGCGAGTTACAGGCATTTTAAATTTTTCGACCCTCACCATGGGGAATCTCCTGTCACCAAAAATTAACACTGTTTCATAATAAATTACCAAACAAAATTTGGCCGCGCTACGAAAATTAGATCGCGAGTTACAGGCATTTTAAATTTTTCGACCCTCACCATGGGGAATCTCCTGTCACCAAAAATTAACACTGTTTCATAATAAATTACCAAACAAAATTTGGCCGCGCTACGAAAATTGATCGCGAGTTATTAACATTTTAAACTTTTCGACCCTCACCGTGGCGGGGGGGGGGGTCTTCTGTCACCAAAAGTAACACTGTCTCATAATAAATTACCAAACAAAATTTGGCCGTACTACGAAAATTATATCGCGAGTTATAAGTATTTTAAATTTTTCGACCCTCACCATGGGGGATCTCCTGTTACCAAAAGTAACACTGTCTCATAATAAATTACCAAACAAAATTTGGCCGTACTACGAAAATTAGATCGCGAGTTATAAGTATTTTAAATTTTTCGACCCTCATCATGGGGGATCTCCTGTTACCAAAAGTAACACTGTCTCATAATAAATTACCAAACAAAATTTGGCCGTACTACGAAAATTAGATCGCGAGTTATAAGTATTTTAAATTTTTCGACCCTCATCATGGGGGATCTCTTGTTACCAAAAGTAACACTGTCTCATAATAAATTACCAAACAAAATTTGGCCGCGCTACGAAAATTAGATCGCGAGTTATAAGCATTTTAAATTTTTGACCCTCACCGTGGGGGGGTCTGCTGTCACAAAAAGTAACACTGTCTCATAGTAAAATACCAAACAAAATTTGGCCGCGCTACGAGAATTAGATCGCGATTTATAAGCATTTTAAAATTTTCGACCCTCACCATGGGGGGGGGGTCTCCTTTCACCAAAAATTAACACTGTCTCATAATAAATTACCAAACAAATTTTGGCCGCGATACGAAAATTAGACCGCGAGTTATAAGCATTTTAACTTTTTCGACCCTCACCGTGGGGTCTCCTGTCACCAAAAGTAACACTGTCTCATAATAAACTACCAAACAAAATTTGGCCGCGCTACGAAAATTAGATCGCGAGTTATAAGCATTTTAAAATTTTCGACCCTCACCATGGGGGTCTCCTGTCACCAAAAAATAACACTGTCTCATAATAAATTACCAAAAAAAAATTTGGCCACGCTACAAAGGTTAGATCGCGAATTATAAGCATTTAAATTTTTCGATCTTCATCATTGGGCGGGTCTCCACTCACCAAAAGCTACATTATTCTACCTTGTTTTATCTTAAGACGATTCTTTTCTATACACATTCTATCAGGAATTTTTATTATTGAAACTATAGATTTATAGTAACTGAAATAAGATATATAAGTTTGAGACTTGATATCCTCTAAATATCTAAAAAATACCGCGTCAATGTCTGCCGAAGTCTACCGAAGGATACCATGCCGAAGTCTATCGAAAGATACCATGCCGAAGTCTGCCGAAGTAATACGACGGTAGCCGAGTGTTAGGTTTTTTCGTTACGGATATGTTAGGATATTTCTCGTTACGGAATTTTTGGATTCCGTCGCCGCGCTCAAAGCCCGCGATAAAAGCTATGCAATAGCTTAAAAATCTGACCCTTTTGCTGCATCGTCACCATCCCGCTTTTATAGAATATCTCACTTTTGATCCATGAGAATGCTCCATAATAGGCTGAAGTAATCGTTTTCTATATTAGCGGTGGAGGGACGATGCAGCAAAAGGGTCAAATTTTTAACACTGTACCCTGTTTAAAATATCTTGAAAAATCACCTCTGTTTTTAAAGACTATTTATTTTCTGACCAATCAAAACGCTCCGTAGACGTTTTCAGATCGCTCTCATTAGTCAGAAAATAGATAGTCTTTAAAAACAAAGGTAATTTTTCACAATAATTTTAACGAATACTAATGGTTTGTCAGCTTTTCAATGCCCATTTATGAAGTCTGTAGATTTCAATGTGGACCTTAAGGCACTTCACTAGTCTCAGAGAAAGTCCCGGATGCAAGTGTAAAGACTATGGGTGTGTTCTTTTCAAATATCTCGCTCAAATTTTAATATATTTACATGATTTTTTTTGCATAGGATAGCCGAGGATATTCTACAACCGGCCTAGTTTTTACTTTTTCGATTTTGCTTATGTATGTTTTATATAATGATAGTTTCAATTACAGAACCGTTTAAACCGGTTTTGAAATTTAAAATAATTTTTTTAAAAAAAATCTGAAACCAAAATTGAAAAAGTAAAAACCAGGCTGGTTGCGGAATATCCTCAGCTATAATATGCAAAAAAAAATCACATAAAAATTTTAAAATTTGAGCGAGATATTTGAAAAGAACGCCCCCTTAGACTTCACATTATCATCCGGGTCTTTTTCTGTGCCTAGTGTGGGGCCTTAAAGTTTGCTGAATGCGATAAATTCCCGAAACGTTAAAGCTTAAATGGACAAGTTCTCGCATCCACTAAAGCGGAAATAGACATCGATACCAATTGACATCCTTAAGTTGTTGAAAAGATGAAAATCCTTTCGTATATATTTTGCTCCGGAGGAAAAAATTATCTCTACATATCAATGCAAAATAAAGTGCATAGATATGTGTAGCAAAATTATCTTTACATTCAGATTTGGCTACCGGATTAGACACCAGAATGATTTCAGATTTTGTTCAAGTAGGATTCCTCGATGTGAATATGACGACACATGGAGCACAGTATACGATTGATTGAAAAGATTCTGGACAAAAATGAGTCATCAAGGGGATCCTTGTGGCCGAGTGGTTAAGACACCACGCTGCTAATCTCTTGAGAGCGTAGGAGATTGTGGGTTCGAATCCCACTGGCTCCGTTGCGCACACTCTTTATGTGTAGCTCCCGGTTGTAATTTTCTTGTGTCGTAATATTTCCTTGTGCTATCTTGTCCTTGTATGTCCACGAATTTGTAAAATAATATGGATTATGTATTTATGTCTGTGTAGAGATAAAGGATCATTCGGCGTACAATTGAATTCTACCAGGAAATCATCATCAAATTTTATAATAGAAAATGCCTAGCATTGCGATACATTGTTAAAAATTTAACTTTTGCTGCATCGTCCCTCCATCTCTTTTATGGAATATCTCATACATACACTGTAAAAAATTGTACCCTTTTGCTGCATCGTCACTCCCCCGCTTTTATAAAATATTTGTCTTTTGACCCATGAGAATGCTCCATGATAGGCTGAAATAATCGTTTTCCATAAAAGCTGTGGATTGACTTTCAAATTTTTTACTGTTTAGTTGGGACAAAAACGTCCGTGAAAAAAGTATTTGGGCATCGAATGCTGTCACTCTCTTATCGATGCAGCCAAGTACAGGTTATGATTTTCGGATTCCTCGTCGAATCATCACCGCTCATTTCCGATGCCTTTACTGCATTTATAGGAATTAGATTGTTGTTGTTTATCTATTGAATCATAGAGCGATTTTTGTTAAAATCTTTCTTTTTGCTTTTTCTGACTGAAAGGGGAGTACTTTTGACTACACTAGAAAAGCATTTTACTATTCATAGGTACATGGAGTCATTTTGCTGTTTACTCATATATGGAAGCGATTTGCCGCGCGCTTATGTGTAAGGACACTTTACTTGAGGCATTGTCACCTTTCGATAACCACTTTCGATGTCCGCACGATTAGATGTTGACTTTAAGATTTCATGAATGCGGTAGCTTTTCGTCGTGCCAGATCTTAAGAAGTTACCACATCCAGAAAATCTAAAGATTCACAACGATACTAACCGATAGTGTAAGTGTCTTTTGAAAAGTTGACAATCAAACAGTGACAAGTAAAGCGAATACATCAGAACTCAGCAAAGTGCGTTCATTAGTAATGCGTTGCAAAGAGCTATCATATGTCAGTACACATAATTATGTATTACGGTATAAATAATTAAAAAGTAGGAAATAAATTTAACTTTTTCAAAAAAATGTATAACCGACTCCAAAAAAAGCGCTAAAAAGAATTAAATAATTCTATAAAATTCTCTAATGACAAATCGTTATCCAATAACCACACATTGACTATCATGTACCGGTATAAAACGGTTAAATTTAATATATAGAATTTAATATCCACCAAACATAGGTTTTCCAGAGAATATTTTTTACAAGAGATTAATTTACATATTTTTGATTTAATTTTTGAATATATACATATAAAAAGTAAGGAATTACTTTTTGAAGTTGGTGCCAAACTATCTTAAGTATAGTAAGAATTGTGGATATATTATATCTAGTACCATAAATAAAATGGGGAAATCATTATCGATTATGATTGTTTGGCACCAACTTCAAAAATTAATTCCTTACTTTTTGTATTTATATATTCAAAAATTAAATCAAAAATATATAAATTAATCTCTTGTAAAAAATATTCTTTGGAAAACCTATGTTTGGTGGATATTAAATTCTATATATTAAATTTAACCGTTTTATACCGGTACATGATAGTCAATGTGTGGTTATTGGATAATGATTTGTCATTAGAGATTTTTATAGAATTATTTAATTCTTTTTAGCGCTTTTGGAGTCGGTTATACATTTTTTTGAAAAAGTTAAATTTATTCAGCATATTTCAAAAGTACGCATCGAATATCAAAATCAAAATTTGAAATAAAGAAAACATCAAAAATAGCATTATACTTTCAATTCTCTTTGAAACACAGCAAGCCATTTCAAATAATACGAAAATTAACTCTTTAAGAAAAATTCAATCCCTGAAATCACTTTTCGGTTTTTTCCGTGTATTTTCCCCTAAGATTAACATTACACAAATTTTGATTAAATATTACTCTTGATTTTATAGAATAGCTCTGAAATTTGATAATTATAAACTAAGCTTTTAGTTAAAAATCAAACATCGATTAATTTCATGTGTCATCGGATTTAAGGGTGAAAAAGATATTTTGAAAAAAAATACACAGCATTTTAATGTGTAAAAATAAACAAAATAGATGCATAAATATTTATGCGTAAAACAGTAGTTTTAACAACTAAATATAAATATTTTAGCACCAAAACTACACCACAATCGTCGTAAGCACACTTATCACTCAGAAATTGGGTTAAGAAATTATAACATTAGTGGGAAATAATGAATTCAAATTTTAGAATGGTATTTGTATATATTCCATCCATCAGGGGGGGGGGGGGGAGAGTTTCTCAAGCGCGAATATTTCTCGCTCACAGAGCGTTCAATACAATAAATATATTAATTAATTTACAATAAATATATTTACATTACGCTTAATAAAATAGTAATGTTGGTAATATTACAAACAAACGTTGCTAAAATAATAGTAAGTGGTAATCTAGACTTTAAAAGCAGATGGCTTATAGAGTATGCCGCTTGTGTCTTGTATGTTAAAATCGTCCGTGACTTTAAAAACTAATATATTATATAATTAAGATAAGATTAATAAGATTAATATATATATAAATCATTACGACAATTGTTTTCGAAAATCATTATCAGCAATTATTTTATACTTCCGCGATTATAAATATCTGCAGCGCCTCTCAATTTCATTGTAGAGCGCCAGCAAAGTGAAATTTGTGCGTAACTGGAAAATACTATTATCCTAAGGGGGCTCAGGGGTTGAAAACTTTTCAAAAAATCGATTTTTTTATGATCTAGTTGGATTATTTAATTTATTCTTAACTCAATGCAAAAAACCGCATAAAAATATTTGCATTTTTAACGGAGTTATAAGCATTTATGTATCAATACTTTCATAGCCGCATCCATATAATTTCAACTTGAAGTCGCGTTTTCTCAAAACTTGATTTTTGACGACTAACACCAAGATTTAAAAAAAAAACTATTTGATGGAATGGCTTAATATTGTTTTTGCATGCATATAACATCATTGTCTAGAGAATGAATTAAGGATATAACTATCACTTAAACAAAATGTTATTAAAAAATCTCTCAAAGTTAAAAATTTTTAAAAACCCCTAAAAAATACAACTTTTTTTTCATTAAAAATACTCAAAATATTAAACTATCTAAAATATATTAATTCATTCTCTAGATAATCATGTTATATGCATGCAAAAAAATTTAAGGCATTCCATCAAATAGTTTTTTTTATCTTGGTGTTAGTCATCAAAAATCAAGTTTTGAGAAAACCTGACTTAAAGTTGAAATTATATGGATGCGGCTATGAAAGTGTTGATACATAAATGCTTATAACTCCGTTGAAAATGCAAATATTTTTATGCGGTTTTTTGCATTGAGTTAAGAATTGAATAATCAAGTTAGATCATAAAAAATCGATTTTTTGAAAAGTTTTCAACTCTTGAGCCCCCTTAAAATCTATTTGACGTAAGTAGTATAGGCGTCTCTTTAGCGAGGAGAGCCTATACTACTGACGTAAGGCAATCACTATAGTTTCTTTACATGGTTTAAATAAACTTCCACTGTGTTTTATTTTTTCATAAATTTAGTTTTAGTAGATGTGGAAATAGAGAGGGGATATTTTTGCATTGCATTTTCGACAATATCTCTAAACATATTAAAATTAAAACAAATGTACTTTTGAATTCGGCGTTGCAATCGCTTTCATGCGATATCCTACGTTCTATATAGAAAAAATATTTTTATTTTCGTGTAATTTAATTAGCCCCTTACATTTTCTCCAATTATATTTGTATAGAATTAATAGGAAAGAAATATGTGGGTTAATAGCATTTATTACTTCTGCTAAATTTGAATTTTCCACGTTCCACAGTTTACAAGAAAATGGCTGTGACAGACGAACAGGTTGACAGACACACGAGTGATCTTATAAAAGTGCCATTTTTACTTTTTAAGTATGGAACCTTATAAAGAATAAAAAAGAAACGTAATGGTAGAAAACACTTCTAATTATCATTCGGTATCACTATCTTAGCATGAAAATTATACACATGCTTTGCACGACAAGAAATGTACTTTTTAAGCGTGTCTATTCGCTCCATCCCCTTTTCCTTTACTGTGATTTTGAGCCTTTCTGTCACTAAATATCAGGCTTTTTTTACCTGACTTTCCCACAGTCAGCGGGCAAACATTTTACATAACATATATAAATTTCGAAGCATGTGGAAATTATGAATTGTGGAGTTTCTAATATTTTTAGGAAAAATAACATTCTGTAACGAAGGGTGAAATCCTGTTACTCAAATCAAAAGGCTCTTTTTACGAGCACTTTCCCCCCTAAAAATAAAACTTTTTCACGATTTTTTCATTTAGAAATATAATTTAACACAAAATCGAGATAAAGACATAAAAGCATACAAACGTAAAGTTCATTTAAGTTTATGATTCCTGGCATAGGCAAGCCCGCTATGTCAGCTAGTTTAGTAATAAAAATATAAAAATGTTCACAGTGGTATAATTTTAATTAGGAAAATATTGCGATATATTTAATACTAATGTTACTACAAATTCAAATATCTTGAATACTGTTAGACCTCTGATTAAAAAAATATATAAAAATTGAAAATACTCCAAAAAACTTTAACGATAAATATATACGTCTAAGTATTTTCATCACTCGCTGTTTTTTAAAAATATATATTTGAATATTTTTCCTTAAATTTTAAAGTGTTTTAGTATAAGCTAAAACGTTATATGTTATATATGATATTATTTCAAAATGTCTTTTAATGTAAAAGGAATTTTCAATTTAAAGCGATAAAAAATATGTTTCCTTTGAGGATTACAAATGTAGCAGACTATAACAGTTTTTACGATATTTGCATGTTAAATGCACTTAAATTATTTTGAACATTTTTCGAAAAGGTATTCCCTTTTTGACACTTGATAATTACTTTTCATACATCAATACTGTACATAAATATATGTACTGTATATAAATATATACAGGGTGTCCAGCAAATAACACCCTGATTTCAAAATTAAATTTCTCAAAAACAAAGATCGATAGAATTATGCGGTAAACTGTTTGTTAATTAGGTGAGCTGTAAAAATCTTACACAGAAGTTTCGAATGGTGAATATTTTGAGAAGATAGTGTTCTGATTGCAAAGACTACTTGGCTTGACATTTTTCTTGCTTTAGATTGCTTGCAGAAAACGAGTTTTTCAGTGTACAGTGCCATATTTTAACGATAGTTCCAACTAAATTTCTTGAAATTTTGAAATTTCAAAAATTTAATCCAAAAAATCATTAAAATATGGCACTGTAAGGCAAAAACCTCGTTCACTACAAGCAATCTAAAACAAGAAAAATGTCAAGTCAAGTATTTTTTGCAATCAGAACACTATCTTCTCAAAATATTCATCGTTCGAAACTTCTGTGTAAGATTTTTACAGCTCACCTAATAAACAAACCGTTTACCGCATAATTTTATCGATCTTTGTTTTGGGGAAATTTAATTTTAAAATCAGGGTGTTATTTGTTGGACACACTGTACATATTGTATATAAATTTAATACTAAATAACTTTTCTCATTTGATAACACTATATCTTAATTTTGTTTCTGAGATAAAATTTAAATTTCTTTTTAAATGTACTTTTCTAAATGTAAAGAAATGTGTTATCCGTTTTCTGTTCTCTACAGTTAATTCTATATCGTGGTTTAAAAAATAGCAGACATCATTTGGAAATAAATAACATGCAGTTATTTACAGTAAATCCAAGTAAGTTATGCAAATTTATCAAATAATGGATTATTTAATAATGGCATATTTTTTACATTTATCCAGGACATTTTTAGCAAAAGATTCGTATGTATTACAAAAAATAAGAACATTATTATTATTAGCTAAATTACATATTAAAAAGTTAATATCATGAAAAATTACCTCTACATTCACTTTGAATGTAGTTGATCATCACTCATTCATTACATTCACATGAATTTTTCTCTTCATTTATTTAATACACTGTAAAATAATAGACATGTTTTATTCATTTAACAAATTTTAATATAATCATATACAGTAATCTCTTTCATGTCACCTATGATTCCGAAAAGCGTTCTTTATCTGTAGAAATCCCAGAAACCAATATATTTTCGCGATTTAAATGTTTTATAAACTCAAAGTTTTTCTGTGACATTGATTTTCGGAAGAATTTCCCAGTAGATAAATCAGTCAGTTTTCTCAAACCGATATATCGGTTTTTAGATTGTTATCAACTCTGAATTAAACATTTTCAGCTGTGTAGCTGAAATCATACCTATAAGAGTAATATCGAAATATTAATTTGAATATTAACGTTACTACTTTTAATTTATGATATTTATTAAACATAAAAATGTTTATTTAAGAATCATTCAATAAACGTATGTCTTGGGTTGAGAAATCTGAATAATACACTGTAAAACTAATCAGAAACGATTCCAAAAATTAGTGACAGCAAGGGGCTTTTTTTCTATAAAAGGTTCTGTAAATCTTGAAAATATATTTTTTGCCCGTCATTCTAAAGATAATGCTTTTCCGAATCACGGGCAAGAGAAGAAGTTATTGTATCGTCCATGGTTATACTATATTTTCCTATATTCTAAAACATTTGTTTGTTTGTTTTTACTGTGTAGGTAAAACTTTATAGCCTCACGTGCATATTTCTAGAAAATAGATGTAAAAAGATTTAATTTTAAATTTATTAATTAATTTAAAACTGTCTAAGATAAATATGAATCCTGATTTATTATTGATATATATATTTAATTTTCTGTAAAAATGTTTACTCGGTGCACAAAACAGTTCTAACTGTTTTTAGCAATTTATTTTCATTATTAAAAATCAAATCAAATATAAACATATTCAATATATGCTACATTATCTTCTACAGACTTTTGCTAACGCTCTGGAAGCTAATAAATCTGATGTGTTAAAAAATTGATCTTCGAATCTATGAATTTATCGTTTGTTTATTCCGCGTTATCCTCAGTCTGAAATTAAAGCTTTCATAAACTGTTTTGTGACGTACAAAAGTACTGATAATCCTATGGTGGAAGTCTGGCGTGTAAGCCGGGTAAATTTCCCATTACAGATTTTTTATGGTTTGGTATACAATGGAACTTCCATTTGTCCTATACTGTAAAAAAAGTGATCATTATTACACTTAATTTAGATTTGTGAGATACCTAGAAAAGTTTAAATATGCATAAAATCTGGTCCATCGGTACATTTTGCTATATTTTCGTACATCATGACCCCTAGATCCCCAAACCCCTCTCCGTTGAAATGTTGACTTACATATATACACTATATTGCCATTGATTATGGGACACTTGCGATTTTAGACATTTTACTAAATATCTAGAAAAATACATGAGGAATCATCTCGAAACTCTTAGTGTATAAATATAATAGTATACGTCATACATCTCCGTGAAGATTTTTTACCGAAACTCCATAGGGGACCGTCAACAAATTAAAAAAAATGAATATCTTTTGAATAACCCTGTCAAAACTAACGTAGCAAAAGCGCTCAAACTCTAGATTATGATTGAATGCCTTATTGTAATACACTGTGTTCATTTTTATGCAAATAGCATGCATACTCGCAGAGTAATTAAGGTTTTTATAAAAATGGCCCTAAATTTTTCTAAGTTTTTCCCTTATAATTTTCAGAGTTCTTAATATAAAATAATATTTTTTTCAGAAAATATGACAAACAACATTGCACACAGTACCCTGTAACCAGAATTAAAAAATAGTAAAAATTGTATGAAAAATGAGTAGGTTTACTAAATAATTTTTTACTGCGCATGCGTCAAAGATATCAAAATTTCATTTGCATATTATGTTAGCTAGATGTATAGAGCAACTTTTGTAAAAGTCTCAAAATTATAGCTTGAAAATTCTGAAAGTAATCGTCTATAGAAAAAGGACAATATCCGTTGTTTCCAAAATGAAGCAAAAAAATGAGGGATTTTATCCAGAAGTAGTCGTAACATCCCGTATTGTGTATTCTACATTGACACTAATCAATGAATATATGGATACAACCCCTCTTGTTTTTGCTTCATTTTGAGAATAACGGATTTTCAACTTATTCAATTGACGATTATTTTCAGAATTTTCAAGTTATGATTTTGTGACTTTCACAAAAGTTGCTCTATGCATTTAGCTAACATAATATGCAAATGAAATTTTGATATCGTTAACGCATGCGCAGTAAAAAATTATTTAGTAAACCAACTCATTTTGTATACAATTTTCATTATTTTTTAATTCTGATTACAGGGTACTGTGTGCAATGTTGTTTGTCATATTTTCTGAAAAAAATATTATTTTATATTAAGAACTCTGAAAATTATAAGGAAAAAACTTGGAAAAATTTGGGACCATTTTTATAAAAGCCTTAATTACTCTGAGAGTATGCATGCTATTTGCATAAAAATGAACACAGTGTATTACAATAAGGCATTCAATCATAATCAAGAGTTTGAGCGCTTTTGCTACATTAGTTTTGACAGGGTTATTCAAAAGATATTCATTCTTTTTTAATTTGCTGACGGTCCCCTATGGAGTTTCGGTAAAAAATCTTCACGGAGATGTATGACGTATACTATTATATTTATACACTAAGAGTTTCGAGATGATTCCTCATGTATTTTTCTAGATATTTAGTAAAATGTCTAAAATCGCAAGTGTCCCATAATCAATGGCAATATAGTGTATATACTATATATATAGATACTAGCAGGCTATGCCCGCTGCGCTGGTCCATTTTTCCAGACGAACCTTGACTCAAACAAAATGGTGGTTTTAAAATTTTATTTTAAAGCAGTATAGACCATCACCTGGAATGTCCTCCCGCATTGCTGAAAACTTATCCAACGGTTCTGCGATACTGTACTATTGCATGCCTTGGACAAAATTTTGGCAATTAAGAACCATCTCTTTTATTTGATCATTTATAGTTGAGTTTCGTGTGAAAATGAGACCATCATGACAACAGGAATCAAAATGTTCTCCAGTCATCACATTAATATATTAGAGAGCATTACTATTTAAATTGATAATCAAACTCTGTTAACTTTCGGACCTTTCTATATTATCATTTGTTAGTTCTTACACTCCCGACATCTGAACTTGCGCTATGTGTAGTTCTGGTAACCTTTAATGCAATCTCATTAAATTTTACATTACATTTTTCAATAACCGTCCTTTTCTGATAGGTCTACTACAGTTTCCTATCTACCTTGGTCTGTTGCAACAGGCTACATAAAGTAAAAAAATAAAAGAATTATTTACATATAAAGAAAAGTGTTTAACTTCAATATATTTAATAGAACAATGAAGCATAAAAAGTGTATTTTAAATTTCAATTACTTCAATGAAATGAAAATTATATCAGTTTTACTGCCTCTTCAGTTTATAAACCAGTTGCAAACATATAGTCGTTAAATCGGAAATAAGCTTGATGATTAATTTTTTTCGAAAAATAAAGCTTGCATCAAATAAAATCCTTCTACCTTCTGTAATCGATTTCATTATTATTTTTGGCGTCAAACATTAGTAGTGTTTGTAATGATTTCGTTATGGCGGCCAATTGATTCTTTTGAAATTTATATGTTTTATAACTTTGTATACTTATAGAAAAAGTTCCGTTTCACAAAATGCAAACTCTTATATATCATTTTAAACAAAATGTTAGCAACATCAAAAGCTACTTTAAACAGTCACACAATGTAAGGTAACAACATAGGTCATTTTAAAGAAAAAGTTAGAAAACATAAAAATTTCTATGTGTCCACAAATTCAAATGGACTCCATTTTGAAACAAGATAGCAGTTGAAGCTGGCCAACGAACTCGGTCGAGACATTAGTACTTCAACTATGCACATAAAGAATTTCATCCAAATCGGTTCATAAATTCGAGAGTTACATCACGAAAAAATTCAGATATCTATATCTATATATGTATGGACACCAGTATATATATATATATATATATATATATATATATATATACTGGTGTCCAAAAGTTAAGCATAATTGGTAATTAAGTAATTAATTTTAAGTAATGAAAGAAATATAAATCGAAATGTGGTGAAACTCCAAAACAAAATAGTGTAAACAAAATAGTACGCGTCATATATTTTCACGAAGAGTTTTCCCCGAAATCAAACAGGGGACCGTCAACAAATTGAAAAAGAACGAAGATCTTTTGGATAACCCTGTCAAAACTAATATAGCAAAAGTGTTCAAACTGCACATTATGATTAATTGGCTTATTGTAATGTACTGTGTTTATTTTTATAAGGATAGCATGTACACTCGTAGAGAAATTAAGGTTTTTATAAAAACAGTCCTAAATTTTTCCAAGTTTTTTGCTTACAATTTGCAGAGTTCTTATTATAAAATAATGTTCTTTTCTGAAAATATGACAAACATCATTGTACACAATACCCTGCCATCAGAATTTAAAAAAAATAAAAATGTATGAAAAATGAGTATGTTTAGTAAATAATTTTTCATAGCGCATGCGTCAACGATATCAAAATGTCATTTGCATATTGTGTTAGCTAAATGTATAGAGCAACTTCTGTAAAAGTTTCAAAAACATAGCTTGAAAATTCTGAAAATGGTCGCCTATAGAATCAATTCAAAATCCGTTATTCCTAAAGGAAGCAAAAAAATCAGGGGTTTTACCTAAATATAGTTGTACGTGCAATATTGTGTAGGCACTAAACAATGGAATATGGATATAGCCCCTCATCTTTTTGCTTCATTTAGGGAATAAAGGATTTTGATCTCATTCTATCAACGATAATTTTCAGAATTTTTAAGCTATGTTTTTGAGACTTTCACAAAAGTTGCTCTATACATTTAACTAACATAATATGCAAATGAAATTTTAATAGCGTTCACACATGCGCAGTAAAAAATTATTTAGTAAACCTGCTCATTTGTCATACAATTTTTATTATTTTTTAATTCTGATGACAGGGTATTCTGTACAATGATGTTTGTCATTTTTTCAAAAAAGAACATTATTTTATATTGAGAACTCTGCAAATTATAAGCAAAAAACTTAGGACTGTTTTTATAAAAACCTTAATTTCTCTACAAGTATACATGCTATCCTTGTAATAATTAACACAGTACGTTACAATAAGCCAATTAATCATAATGTGCAATTTGAACGCTTTTGCTACATTAGTTTTGACAGGGTTATCCAAAAGATCTTCGTTCTTTTTCAATTTGTTGACGGTCTCCTGTTCGATTTCGGGGAAAACTCTTCGCGAAAATATGTGTCGCGTACTATTTTGTTTACACACCTGGAGTTTCATCCCATTCCGATTCATATTTCTTTCATTACTTAAAAATAATTACTTAATTACCAATTATGCTTAACTTTTGGACACCAGTGTATATATGTATATACAAGATGAGGGGCTGTATCCATATTCCATTGTTTAGTGCCTACACAATATTGCACGTACAACTATATTTAGGTAAAACACCTGATTTTTTTGCTTCCTTTAGGAATAACGGATTTTGAGTTGATTCTATAGGCTCCCATTTTCAGAATTTTCAAGCTATGTTTTTGAAACTTTTACAGAAGTTGCTCTATACATTTAGCTAACACAATATGCAAATGACATTTTGCTATCGTTGACGCATGCGCAATGAAAAATTATTTACTAAACATACTCATTTTTCATACAATTTTTATTATTTTTAAATTCTGATGACAAGGTATTGTATACAATGATGTTTGTCATATTTTCAGAAAAGAACATTATTTTATAATAAGAACTCTGCAAATTATAAGCAAAAAACTTGGAAAAATTTAGGACTGTTTTTATAAAAACCTTACTTTCTCTACGAGTATACATGCTATCCTTGTAAAAATTAACACAGTACATTACAATAAGCCAATTAATCATAATGTACAGTTTGAACGCTTTTGCTACATTAGTTTTGACAGGGTTATCCAAAAGATCTTCGTTCTTTTTCAATTTGTTGACGGTCCCCTGTTCGATTTCGGGGAAAACTCTTCGCGAAAATATGTGACGCGTACTATTTTGTTTACACACCTGGAGTTTCAGCACATTCCGATTCATATTTCTTTCATTACTTAAAAATAATTACTTAATTACCAATTATGCTTAAATTTTGGACACCAGTGTGTGTATATATATATATATATATATATACATATATATATATATATACATACACATATATATATATATATATATATATATATATATATATATATATATATATATACTCTTTTATGAGAAAAGTATGAAAATGATTAAAAGATGAAAAAAATGTAAAAATGGGTGAAACAACAATGAACCACAAAAGAGCAACACCAAAAAAACAGAACAAAATAAACTCCCTGCTCTTCAGAAGGTGGGGGGAGCAACAGGTATCAAAAAATTGTAGAAAAGTGTATCCTCACAGGTTTCGCAAGGCATCACAAAACTGCATACTCCAATTATATAAAAAATAACTGAGAATAATTTAAAAAAATTTTTAATAAACCAAAACTATAAAATGAATTAACATTAAAAACTGAATTTACTAAATAACCAACAACAAAATCATAAAGTAAATCAACTCGTAACATAACATAAAATATTTAGAAATTTCCAAAATAACATGAAGAATCTCAAAAACTAAGCAATAAACTAAATTAAATAGACATGCAGCAATGCGATGCCCCCACCTTTACCTATGAAGAAAACAGAAAAAAAACAGAAAAAAAGATACCTGTTAGAAAATTTTTTACATTGTACCTCCATACTTGAATGAGCGGGTAAAACTGTTAGGCCTAAGATGATAGCAGGCCAGCTTGAAAGTTTAAAATCCTTGAATTGTCGTTCCGTTGTTCACTACTCTCCATTTTCAAACCTGGTCTGTCACTTTCGAAATGTTGACAATCATCGTCCTGTGAACTTTCCTTGTCGGACTTTCATTCACAGATCCTCATATATTCAACACCCAAGAAGCAACCTCCATTGTGGCGTTAAGCCCTACTGTTGCCACTTCAAAAAAACACTGGTTGCATAAAGATAGTAATAATTGTTTCACTTAGTCAAGGTATATATATATATATATATATATATATATATATATATATATAGTATACATATGTAAGTCAAAATTTCAACGGAGGGCGGTTTGGGGATCTAGTGATCTCGATCAACGAAAATATAGCAAAATTTCCCGAAGTTCTTTCCTCCGGATGGCTGCAAAAGGTAGTTTTTTACTTTTTAGAATGAAAGCTACCTAAAAGTGTTCACAATTTTGGCCACCACTGTACATATATATATATATATATATATATATATATATAATATTTTAAGTTAATACATAATACCTGTAAAATATTATTTAGTAAACTAGTTATTTCTATATTTAAAAAATCAAATTTATGTAAACATGTAAGATGTCACTTGCGTTACCAAGTTTTTACACTGCTTTTATTTGTTGTTTTGTTAAGAAAACTACATAAACTCCGAATTAAACTTATAATGATAGTTACATATAATTATAATCTTTGTTACAAAATTATATTAAAACATGTGACCATGACATTTGCTTGTTCTCTAACAAAAAATATTTGCAACAAAAATTCATTATTAGATGCTTTCTAGATTATTAGGAGCATTATTAATTACGTGTAAAATTTTTATTTTTTATTTTGTTGTTGTTTCTTTAGATGTTGATGCTGAAAGAGTTCAAGAGACTGATATACTCTTATTTTTGTGTTTATTAAATTGGTAAAACAGTTTTTAAATGATCATGGACACCAATTTGATTACATTTAATGGAAAAAATCAATACTTCCATGGGATACGGGTATGTTCAATAAATAATTATCTGTCAGATGCATCAGAACAAAGGCTTAATTCTAATGCTAAACATTTATAATAAATGATATTTTAAAGGTGCTCGAGCTCCATTCTGCCCCCCCTCCCAATACACACAATATAAAAATCTATTTTTAAGCATGTAATTATAGGAAATATTACAAACTTAGTAATATGTTTAAAATTTACGTTATAGTAAATTGTCTCTATTAAAAAAGAAGTTTAGAAGCCTGTTTGCTTGAAACCATTTATTTTAAATTATGACTGCATTAAATTTAAAATGTAATCTTTAAATTATATTTTATTTTGCCGTAAAAATCATATAACTATTTCGTTGTTTACCAACTCACACTATCATTTATTTAGTGTACTTTAACAGCAAAATTTTAAAAAATAATGAAAAAATATAATTAAAAAATAATTATATTGAAAATTTTATGCAGCCATAATTTAAAAGAAATAATTTCACACAAAGAGGTTGCTAAACTTCGTTTAATTGAGACAATTTACTATAACATACATTTTAAACATATTACTTATTTTACACCAAACCTGGTGGTAACTTAGTTGCCACCAAAAGTGGTGTCTGTTTACATCAGTCGATTGTTGGTGGTTTATTTCTAATGCACCACACCAGTTTATTGTAACACCAGTTTATTGGGGAACTGTAATTGTGTATGTGAATTGTGTGAAATGTGAATTGTGTAACACCAGTTTATTGGGGCGTTTCATTACACTACTTTTGGTGGCAACTTAGTTACCACTGAGGACCCTCTTTTTTTTTCTTTTTTATGTTTTTGTACACATATTCACCTACTGCGTGACATATTTTGTTTTATTTAACTGTGGCGCTTATTTAAAATATTACTTTAAATTTTGCAGATTTTGAAAATTTTGAGTATTAAACAGGTTATATCTGCTAACAGAAACAATATCTCGGTAAATTACTATATTAATTTGCTTGTCCCAGTAGTACACTTTCATATTCTATAAAAAAAAGTTTGGGGTACTATTGCTTAAATAAAATATTAAGTGTGGAAAATGGACAAAAACGTCATTTTGACTGTATTTGTGGCAACATAACAATGTAGAGTAACAATGCCCCATGGAAACAAATAAATTTTAATAGGTAGGTATGGTTATACTAACAGTTTAGGCCGAACGAATTTTGAGATGCTGTTACTTGCGAGAGATATAGTGCTCTAAATATACCAGCATTTCACTTTTCACGAAAAATGACATTCACAACCTTGACATTTTCTATAGAAAAGAGGAAATTTTTCTAGGGCTTCGAAATTGCAGATTATTCATTAAATCTGATCTACTTCAACATATAAAAAAACCCAAGCAAATCAAAATAATACAAAATCCCTTTCGGCCTGGCCTATAGGCGGAGGTAGATTTCGAAGAGTGCTCATTTCAATAACAAAAAGTAAAATATGATTAGAGATAAACCCAGTTTAAAAACTTTATTTGGCCGCTGTCGAAAATTTTTTATTTTCAATTTTCTTCAAGAACTCGTTTTATCAGAATCATCTTAAGCGACATTCGGCTCAAATGCCCATTTTTACAACATATATTGAAATATGTTCTGACTTTATTAAAAAATTGACCAATATATCACATTATAATTCCTAAATAACAAAAAACTGTCAACAGAATGCGTTTCAGAGCAAAATTGAATTTAAAAATGAGTCATAAACTAACCGATTTGTTGTTTGAATACAATTCTTTCACCGCGATCGCTTCGGTCAATTTTGTGCGAAGTGCCCACTTTCACAGCATTTTAAAAAATATATTCAGCCTTGGATGCGTTTGAGAGCAAAACTGAATTTAAAAATGAGTCAGAAAAAATGCAGTTTGTTATTTGAATACTTCCTCAAATATTCAGTCATAATCACTCCGGGAAATTCTGTTCAAAATACCCTTTTTGGCAGCCTTTTTTGAAATATATTTTGTTTTTATCAAAAAAACTGGCCAATGCGTCACATTATATAGTTCCTAAATAAGAGGATCTGTAAACTGTATGCGTTTGAGAGCAAAAGTTGATTTAAAAACGAGTCAGAAAAAACGCAATTTGCTATTTGAACAATTCCTCAAACTTTCATTCACGTTCACTTCCGGAAATTCTGTTCAAAATACCCCTTTTGGCAGCCTTTTTTTGAAATATATTTTGTCTTTATCAAAAAACTGGCCAATGCATCGCATTATGTAGTTCCTAAATAAGAGGATCTACCATTTGGATGCGTTTAAAATCAAAAAATAATTAAAAAATAAGTCAGAATATAAGCAGTTTGGATTTGGGTTTTTTTTCTCTCCAACTCCTATTTTTGTTTAATTTATCTTTGCTATAAGAATTGGTCCTATGAAAAACTTGTCAATATTAAAGTTGTAGATAGTATTAAGAAGATGTAAAATAAATTTAATTAGATTTGTTTGTTTAAAAATTGACGAAGTTATGGATTTTTGTCTTTTTTCACCCCCCTTTTTGTTTTCGTTTTTAATTTTTTTCATCGGTAAGAAATAGTCCTATCAAAAACTTGTAAATACAAAACTTTTAGATAATTTTAAGAACATTTATAAAAAAATTACTTGGATTTGATATCATAAGAATTGACGAAGTTATGAATTTTTTTCTCCCAAAAACCGTATTTTTTTCGTCCCTTGAGCCCATTTTTAAATTTATCAAAAATCTGTCATGCATAAATATTTAGCCCATTTTTTAGAAGTAATATAAACTTTAAACCGATTCTATATCTATTTTAGTTTTAAAGTTATGGCGTTTTTTCTGTTTGCACAAAACCCCTCCCTATTTCCATTCCGTTGGTCCGATTTTGCCCATTAAGAAACTTGACCGAGATTTTATGCTCCTTGATTTTATGTAAAAGTTTGAAGAAGATCTGAGTAGAATTATAAAAGTTATCGTGTCTATAAAAAAGTTATATAGATAGATAGATAGATAAACTTTTTTACTGATGGTAGTTTTGGGGTCTAGAGGTCACGATCGGCGTAGATTTGGAAAAAAATTTCAGAAATTCCAACATGGGAGCGACCGCAATAGGTAGTATTTCGTACGAAATCTACCTAAAATACAACTACCACACTTTGTCTGATTTTCAAAATAAGGGCTCTTAAAGTCACACGAACGTTTTTTACAGTGTACCGTTGACGTGTTGTTTCATAAAGACTTGATTTTTTCACTCCATGAATTTATGAATTGTTTATCGCAATTTTGTCTACATAACTAATCGACGTCCATGTCTGCTATAAGGTATTTTGCAGACATGCCAACCTCCGGCTTTTTAAAAATCAAACAACTATATTTCTAACGAGAAATTTATTGAGTCAACTAAATGAAGTAAATTTCAAATGATCCTCTGAGTTAATACTAGACACTTCTAATTAAATACATTTTCTGGTTCAAAGCACGTTTTCATGAATTAACAAAAGCTGGAGGTTGGCAACTCTGATTTTGTATGTTAAATGGAGAGGCCCAATTAATTAACAAGGAGAGGCCCAATCTTCGTAATCACAGATTTTGATTATAACTCTCCTTCAGATAACTCCATCTACACTCTCAAAAAAACTTCCGTCAATTCACAGAAAAAGTACTGGCAGCAGTGCTGCCAGCAAATTTCTATGAAAAGACGGATATCCGTCTTTTTTTCCGTCACTGGAAGAAAATTTTCTGTTTTTTGAAGGAGCATCCGTCATGTTTTTCTTCGTTAAAAGAGAGAACGTTTTCGTCTTTTGAAGGAAGTCTCCATCTACACTCTCAAAAAAACTTCCGTCAATTCACAGAAAAAGTACTGGCAGCAGTGCTGCCAGCAAATTTCGGTGAAAAGACGGATATCCGTCTTTTTTTCCGTCACTGGAAGAAAATTTTCTGTTTTTTGAAGGAGCATCCGTCATGTTTTTCTTCGTTAAAAGAGAGAACGTTTTCGTCTTTTGAAGGAAGTCCGTTATTTTTTTCTCCGTTTTAGGGAAGAAAATTTTCTGTTTTTTGAAGAAACGTCCGTCATGTTTTTCTCCATTTTAGAGAAAAAAAATTTCTGTTTTTTGAAGGAACATCCGTCATGTTTTTCTTCGTTTTAGGGAAGAAAATTTTCTGTTTTTTGAAGGAACGTCCGTCATGTTTTTCTTCGTTATAAGAGAGAAAATTTCTGTCTTTTGAAGGAATGTCCGTTATGTTTTTCTCTGTTTAGGGGGGAAATTTTCTGTCTTTTGAAGGAATGTCCTTCATGTTTTTCTTCGTTACAAGAGAAAATTTATGTTTCTTGAAGGAAGTCCGTTATGTTTTTCTCCGTTTTAGGGGGGGGATCTTCTGTTTTTTGTACAATGCCAGCTATGTTTTCCTCTGTTTTAGGTGAAAAAGTTGTTTCTTTTTATTTCATTAAAGATGTTCTTTATAGCCTAAAGGAGCTACACTTTAACACATGAAATTGGCAGGTATCATTCAAAAAATGTGTAAAGTTTTGATAAAATTCAGATCATTCATAAAATGCCGTCATCTTTGGTGTTTCAAATTTAATACCAAATGAAGTCGAAATGGAAGACCTGCTTTATCTCAGTTTTCCATTTTATTGCAATTTAATTACCTATCGAATTATTAAATATTTAGATAATTTGATCATGCTTCCCCCCCCCCCCTTTTTTCGACTGGTTTTGCTTTTGTCGGGAAAAGCGGTTCAAAATGCCAATTTTGATGGCTTGTCCCGAAAGATCTATTTTATTTACAAAAAACAGAAAACTGAGTGAGTTTTGGTTGTTTCTGAATAACATTTGTTTTCATGCATTTCTGAACAAACAAAAAAAAATAATAATTAATGTATGTCACAAAGTTGCCCTTCTTGATGTGTCATTAAAGTATCGTCAAAAAAGCATTACTGTATTTTCTATTGCAAATATCGTAAATATATTTCATAGATGAGTAGATATGGAGCAAAATATTGAATATAATTAATAATTTATTCCAAGTAAGGAATGGGAATGATTTGTTCATTTCGAATCTGTTCACTTATACTAATATTCATTCACGAAATTGCCAATCATTGAATAAAAATTCACTTACCTTTCAATGCCATAAATTCTATTAATGAAAATTGAAAAACAAATTTCTCCTGAGAAGTTATTCTATTTTAAAGCATATGAAAGTTTAAGAAATTTTATTCGAAATCAAAAAACATCCATAAACCTTTTATTTATTTTTTCTTTTTTTTGGGGGGGGGGAGGGGGGGGGAGATATATTACAAGAAGCTCATTTCCTAGAAAATAAAAAAGGATTTTTTTTCAGAAATTTCCTTTTCGCCGTGTCTAAACAATAACAAAAAGATTGAAATATAAAGAAACTACATGCAGATTTGCTTATTACATTACGATCACTTATTTAAGAAATATTAGAAAGTCTCGATCTGCTACTCATTTCCAAGTCCACCCGAGACGGAGCCCTTTCCCGATTGGTCTATTCGACTCATGGAAGGTGTGGTCCACCCGAACGCGTTATTTCCGGAAACCTTACATATCAGCATCATTCCAGGAGTAATTTCTAGAGATTTGTTTAAGGCTAGTTTTTTTTTTTTTTTTTTTTTTTTTTTTTTTTTTTTACTATAGAAGGATTTTTGTGTAATTTATTTGCAGTATGATTATTACATTTGTTGATAAATTCCTAATATTAAGATGTAAACAAAGAAATGACCTATAATCTGTACAATTCTATAATTCACAAAATCCTTGATCCCAACATGTGATTAGAGGAGTGTACTGTAACTATTATAAATTACAGTAAATTACCTGCCACAGAATAAATAATGAAAACATTTTTGTATGTATGTTTTTTTTTTTTTTTTTTTTTTTTTTTTTTTTTTTTTTTTTTTACTAAAAACACACATTTAAACTATATGCAGATCTGCCAACTGCTATGAAAATAATCCTTAATTCTTACAATTTTGAGTTATTATAAACTGCAATGCTATGATGAATGTCTTGAACTATGATTTTTTTTTTTGCAAAAATCACAAACACATTTTTTACATTTGCAATTTTTGGTCTATGAAAAATTTTTCAGGAGTGATTTTCATGTGAAATTTCCAAAATTTTAAAGCATTTTGTTCCGGAAATTTTAAAATAACAACAGTTATTTTAAAAATTTGGACATAAAACAGGATTGTACAGTAAAGTTCTTAACATAAAATCCTCAATGTTTCTTAACCGCCAATAAATATGTTTTTTCGTATGTATTTATAACAAGAATTTTCTTCTTTAAAAATTTTGTTGCCATCTTGTCAAAAATCTCAGAAAACACACAAATCTTCCTTAATGAAACTTACATTACAACTTTCTCGTACTTTTTCCGATTTACTACAAATGATTGGTTTAAGAAAGTAACATTTATTTTAAATTTAAATTGTTGTGAAATAATTGCAAAAAGAAAATAAATGTTTAAAAATTTACTGCACTTGATAAAAAGTTTGAACCTGGCCTACTTTTACAAATATTAAAAAAAACTGAAACAAGAATAAATTCTAAAAATCTTTTAAAATTTTTCACAATTTTGAAAAAAATTAATGTAGTGAGTTAAAAAAACTGGTACTTCTAGGTTATCCTGTCGACCAAAAAATTATGGCCAAACTATAAGATTAAATGTCAAATAATGGATGATCGTGGAATGTCACATTCAATGACATTAAATGCGATTCACGTGTTTAAAATAAAGTTATTTTTATTTCGACTTTTTATTAATATTTTTATTAATATTCTACTAATTATTTGTTTTTTTTTTCGTTATTTAAAATAAAAATTATGTCAACATGTATAATTTGGCTATTAGTTTGGTGTTTTGTATAATTTGGCGAAATTGGACGACGGGATAATCTAGAAGTACCAAAAAACTTCATTCTTTTAACGAATTTCAAAAAATGGTCATAATAAACCAACCAACCAAACTCCAGATTAATTTCAATTTTATGCTTTATGGTTTTTTATTTTTAAAGATTGGCAGTTCTGCTTATATGCTGATTACTTAAAATTTGATATTTTAACATTCAGGTAAGCTGCAAACATTTTGAAAGGACATGAGCTCATTGCTCAAACTCAACTTTTCTATTCGCAGGATTTTTATTTTCCGGATATTTGGATCCTCTCTCGGGATTTATTTCTGCAAAGAGACTGAAAAAAAATTATCACAATGTAATAAAGAGAAAGCAGTAAAAATATGGAAAATATTTAAGAATATGCAATTTATATGAACAATTTTTACACATAGATATTGTTGGATAAGATCTTTTCATTATTTTCCTATCATATGTACATTGATTTGAGCCAACAGATTTCTATTCTTTCCTTATGAGATCTAATCAAGAATTGCATGCAGGTGAAATGAGGAGTGTCAGCATTAATAAAAGTTTTATCAATGAGTTATTGTACTTTAACATAATATAATTAAATCGCCCTCCCCCCTCATATCATAAATTAAGGGTGACTACAGGAATTGAGAAACAAAATTACCTGATTACACTTGAATCGATTTTTTTTCGCATTAAATGAAAGGATGAGGTTGCCTTTGAGGTTGGTTTTTTAGGTGCGTTCGTAATTATGTAAATACGTTGCACCTATTGTTGTCGTTCAGTCCGTCCGTCTGTTTGTCTGTCTGTCTGTCCGTCCACCCGCATATAACAACGCAAAAACTACCCAACTAAATCGTATGAAATTTAAAATACATAATTATTACATAATTTTGTCGAGTCATTTCAAATTTTATGAAAATCGGATGCATAGATCAATTACAGGGACAATCAAAAGGATTCCGTTACATTACGGTCAATGGGAAAAAAGTTTCAAATGTATTTTAATCGTTTGAAATTTTAAATACCTAATTATTACATAATTTTGCCGAGTTATTTCAAATTTTATCAAAATCGGATGCATAGTTCAATTACAGGGACAATCAAAAATATTCCGTTACATTACGGTTAATGGGGAAAAATGTTTCAAATGCATTTTAATAGTGTTACACACATTCGAGCGTAATAAAATTGATATGCATCTATAAAGTATACATTATAATATACATTTTGCATAATCAGTGATGCAAAGAATATTTTTTATTGATTTACAAGGCCACACAAAAGCATTCCATTGCATAATGGTATAGAGAGGACATTGTTTGGTGCGCATTTTAATTGTAATTATTTACAGTTTTATGAGGTTGATATATGTGAGTGATATTTTTAGAACTTCGTTATCGTGCGAACGCACCTCATTTGCTACGCTTCACGTGCTATTTCCAACTTGTTAATACTGGAATGGACTTTAGTCGTTTGTTTGTTTTTTATTATTTTGCATTTATCATATTTTTTTTTCGGAAAAAAATAAACTTTTCTACCAAAAATTGAACCGACTTTAAAAGCTACTGCAAAGTGAAAAATAATTTTTTTACAGAATAGTATTAAGAAATTAAATTAAGAGCGTAGTATTTATCATGCGTATTATTATATTTATGTAGATTAATTTGATTTTTTGAAGTCGGTGCCAGCCAAGCCAAGTTACATGTAATTTTCCAATAGACATGCATCCAAGTATCTACGAGTTTTTTTACGATTTAATATTTAGTTAAAAATTTACTCTCTTAAAACGAAAGAGTGGATTTGGCTGCTCAAGAAAGAGTTCTAATTTATTGGATCGTGAATGAGTTGATTTTGAACCGATTCAGTCATCTTGGTTTGATTTTTTCTCTTTCTAATCCACTCATACAGCTTTAAAACTAAACAACTCAACTCAATAATGAAACAGCTCTTTTTCCGCGCTGATTTTCGCCGCTGACTCGTCACGTGACCTTGCAAGATAAGATGGAGACTTCCGGCGTTCGCTAAACAATTTGCTGAAAATGCCTTTTTTACGAAGTAAGTAAGTTTTATATAAGTATTTTATTTTAATTATGCTTTCTTTTAATAACTTTCCCTTCTCTTTTTAACAGACTAAAATTCATAACAGTATCATACCTTGAAATTAAAATGTCGTGTCACACGGTAATATTGAGGATGTGTTTAATGCATTTCTATATTAATAATTGGTGTTACAGTGCTGCTACAAAACTTTCGTGCTTTAATAAAATAAATTAGTATATTTAATCAGAGTAAAAATTGTTAATGCAATGTAAATATCTCGTTATTTAATTGCCTTGTATTAAAGTTTTGTAATTATTATATCTTTATTCATAGAAATTTATCAAAACATTGTATTTACGTCTTGTTTGCAGTGTCTTAGTAAAAACGTGCTCCGGATTACATTATACACATTTCTGAGATTTTTTTTTTCATTCTTAATGTTGAACTTGTGTTACTGTTTTGTTTGGCAATGTTTCATACTGTTATTGGGCAAAATTATTGCATGCATGGTCTGTATTATAATAATCTGCTTAATATTTATAAGTTGTTACATAATGCATGCAGAAATAATAGTTTTCTTGTGCCTGCTTCCCAGGTAGCTTTAAATCTAAATGAGAATTTATAAATAAAACGAAAACAGTGGACAAAAGTTTGTCTTTCTATACTGGTAAATGCAAGTATTATTTCCTAAATATTATGCAACGATACCAAAAAGCAAATCCTCTTTCTCTTTAGAAAATACCTTGTAATATCATCTCTTTCCCTTAACATTTTTTATGCATAGCCCAGTGGTAGAATTGATTTAAAAAAAAAGTTACTGGTCCCAGAGACCAGTACGCATGAGAGTTTACTGGTCAGAAATAGTCATCAGTAACCCGCTACATAAAATTCTATAAAATACTTTTAACCGTCCCCCCCCCTCTTCACACACACACACTCCTACTAGAATGTAAAATAAACCAAACTTCCTTTGCAGTTATACAAAATTTTTGGCATAATAAAATGGAAAATTACTATTTTATAAAAAAGTATGTAGTATGTAAACTAAAACTATAAAATTGTGTATTTTATTTCCGATCATTTATTTAACAGATAGTAAGGATTAATGCAATATTTTCTTATAATTATTTTTTCAAGTATTATTTTATGGTTTGTGTTTGGTACGGTTTTCTTAGGCAGGAAAATTTATTTACTTGTCAGAGATGAAGTGGGTGTGCAGTGGTGTAGCTAGGATGGGTGACATCCCGGGACAGATGTAAAAGGTGTCAAGCCCCCCCCCCTCCTCCTCCTCCTCCTTTCCAATCTGTCATATTTTTTCAATCTCAATTCTACATTCTTATAAAAAATAACCTTACCATTCCTTATTTACCTTTTGTCCTTCTGCATAAAAAAAACCGCAGAAGTGAATCATCACTCGACCCATAGTCTGCACAAGTCAATGCCGTGCCTATACGTAGAAGAAAATTCTTTCTTTTAAAGTTTGCTTTTGTTACCCACTCGTTGAATAGGTTGGTTTTTGTTCCCTGGTGCATATCTTATTTAGACACACCGTTCTGTATAAAACTTCACTTTAGCAAAGAAAAGAAAACTAGCTGTATTGCATCATGAGCTAAAAATCTCATTTTATTTCCTAATTAGTCTCCAAAATTTCATAAAATTGTATTTTTTATTTGCAAATAAAGATTTGGTGTCACCCTTTAGAGGATGACACCCGGGTAATTTCCCTAATCAAGAAGAATTTCTTTTACAGCTTGACTAAAATCGTAAAGATCAAGTTGTATGCAGTTCTGTGGCTCCATATTCGAAATCATCATGTATGTTATGACAGATTGTTTTAAAAAATAGGCATTTTTCTAAAATTAAAATATTTTATACTAAATAATTGATTATTAAAAACCTATTTTATCTTTGAAAAATTCCCAAGTTTTAAAAATTTTCTTTAAAGCATTAGATATGTTCACCAACACTACTAATTTCCATCCTATGAATATAAGCATGACCTGGACCCACTATATTTAATGCTTATTACTGAAATAAAGTGTTAAAAGTAGAAAACATTCATATCCAATAATTTCAAACTCTTAAATTATGTAGAAAAAAGAAAAAATGTCATTAGATTTCTTTAAAAAAACCAGTTGGTTTTTTTGAGAAAAAAACCATTTGGTTTAAGCCATGGTTTAAACCATGGTTAAAACCAATTGGTTTAAACCGTGCCAACCCTGCGTACCAATCAAAGAAATTTGCGATTCTTATGTGATGAAATTTTACATTTTCCCGCAGTAAATTGACGATTTTTTCCTACGACATAAGCACAAAAATTTCAATTTTTTTCCAGTTGTAAATTGATGAAACTCGCGGGCCACAGGTTGTGCATCCTTATTTTAGTTTATTACTTATTTTAATATTTTATTATACTGTAAGCCTTTACAATAGTTTAGACTTCCTTGTTAGTTACATTCAAATTACTGTTTAAAAAATGTAAAGAAAATAATGACCAGAAATCCGCAAAATTCTAAAATCTGCAAAACCTCTGGTCCCAAGCTGTGCGGATTTGAGGAAGTCTACTGTAACAGCAGTATTACTAGCAAAGTGCCAAATTTTGACCTACTTGTGATATCCTTAAATTTGGCAGCAAAAATAATTTGCCATATATAAAAACAATTTAGTGAAATTTTCTATCTTTTAATGCATTTTTTAAAAATGTACAGTATTGTGCATGTTATATTAATAAAACATGCCTTATTTTTTTTTCATTTATATTTAATAATAATAATCTGGTTTATGTAAGTCTGTAATGTTTCAAACGATTTTTAACCGGCTTCCTGGTATGTTAGAATCATAAAAGTTGTACATAATGTTTTTAATGACAATATAGCATTAATACAGTTGCAATTATTAAATTTAATTCATTTTCATTCAGTTAACTCAATATTAGGTGTCACCCCCACAATTCATTGTGGTGTGTCATCGCTTTATTCTTGTGGCCTATAATCTGATAAAATATATGATTTAGAGGACCCTTGGGGGGAGGAGATTAATCCTTTAAATTTACTTACCCAGTCAAAATATCAAATTCAGTTGGTAAAGATATATCAGCAATTTTTACATTTGTATATATAACATATAAAGCTAGGATTATTTTCAAGATGTAATAATATGCCTTGATTTTATTCACGAGAATAAATTTTGTTTTATTAGCAATGCCAAAAACAAGCTTCTTTGAAGGTTTAAAGGGGGGGGGGGGTGAGATCTTCTAGCAACCAGGCTGTAGTTTCAATTTATCCACAAAAGATCGCCATGACTAGAACTGACAACCAACTACATCCTGTCGATACTCTACTGAAAGCAAATAGTAGCTGAACAAAATCCATCAGATGTACAGAACTTACGACTAAAATGAACAAAGGAACGAAAATCTGACCAACTGAAAAATTAACAAACCATCAATTTGATCTTCTGCTTATAGGCTGGATCAAGTCTTCCGGAGAGGTCTAATCAGTCAGGATGTCGGACTCAGTCAGGGGTGCCCAGAGAGGGGTTTGATGACGCAAGATGCGTCCTATAACTTAGTTTGGGGGGGGGGGGGTAATTTCAGAAAAAGTACATTTTTGGGGGGGAGGGGATTTTAAATTCTTAATATTTCTTGTTTTTACTGTTAAAAAAATATCTTTATTTTTAATATCATTTTTAATTTTTTTCAACATTTAATTTCCAGAAAAGTCCCTGTATTTTCTTTCTTTAAATTCTAGATAAGGGCAATAAGAACTCATTCTGCTATACTCAACTCGCTATCTTTGTAAATCTTGATTCTTAAATTTCACTTTTAAATTTTTTCAACATTGAATTTCCAGAAATGTTTCTGTATTTTTTTTCTTTAAATTCTAGATAAGGGCAATAAGAACTCATTTCATTATGCTTAACTCACTATCTTTTGATGGTGCAGTAGGTTATAAGTAAAATATATTTTACAATTGATATTCTGTTTAGGGGGGGGGGGGTGGTCAATGTTAAAGTATGAAGATTTTTTTTTTGGGGGGGGGGGGTCACCACTGGAGTCAGTAAACCTCTTAGTGAGATCATCAGCTTGTTCATTTAAGGGGATCCCCCGGTGTCCCAGAACACAGCACAAATGAATTTTAGGGGAGAGACCCGCAATGCCCCGATCTTATGCAACCAAATTTAAAAAAAATTCTTCCGATTGTGGAGATTAATGCACCTTTTAGTTCACTAAACTGGAAGGTTCATTGTGGGGTTAGATCTAGCTGTGCTGAACTTAGCCTTCGAGTTTTGGACCAGAGTGAGGAAAGAATTAAAGTTTATCTCCATCAATGAGTGCAGCTTGTTGTTATATCATGGCAGATCAACGGCCAATTATAAAGGGGACGACAAGGAGGAGAGGGGTGGGATTAATAGTGACAGAAATGTCAGTCGGGAAGTGACCGTTGTCAAATAAATCTTCATCCACACGCAGCGTGGATCTTTATAACTAATCTTTTAATTACTAATAATAAACATTTGAAAGTAGTCTGATAAATAAAATATTCTCCATAAGCTATCCAAAAAATAAATTTCAAATACTTCTTGAGATTTTGTTTCTTGAATGACAATTTGAAGTCAACATTTTTGGTCATAGATTCAGCAGATAACTAACAGGGAGGGGGGGGGGGGGGAATCACTTATTAAAATGCTCTAAGTAGCATCCAATCTTTGAAAACTCTCTTATTCGACTTCATATTTTGATTTTAATGCTTAAGATAACCTCCCCAATTAAGATTGGGGATTTCTTTTACAGCTTGAAATCTTATGGACTGTGTTATGTTATTGCGTTAAATAATCTGCAGTTTTCAAAAAATTAAGATATTTTCTATTAAATATTGAATTTTTTTAATCTATTTTATATTAGATCAATTCACATGTTTGAAGCTTTTTCTAAAGAGAAATAAATATATTCACCAATGCAGACTGATTTTAATCCTATACCCAAAAAGTGATCTAAACCTGCTACATCCAATGCTTATTGCTGATATAAAGTGTTAAAATAGAAGTTATTTATATTCAATAATCTGACATACATAAATTATTAAGAAAAAGAGAAAATGTCATTAGATTTCTTCTGAAATTTTTTTTTCTTTTTTTTTTTTTTTTTTTAGAAAAATACCAGTTGGTTTAAAACTAAACCGTTGCTTAAACCAAAAGGAGTAAACAGTTGTTTAAACCATAGTTAAAACCAATTGGTATAAACCGTGCCAACTCTGGTCTAATTGTTGTAGGTTCTATCTTGTATTATACAAATATGCAAATATATAGAAAAACAACTAAAAATCCACAAAAACCTGTATTGGTTGGGTATTTGCCAGCGCTGATACATTTTGAAAGTAGCAACAAAGGTGAATTTTCAACAATATTTTATAATGTTGCTTTAAGAACTTTCATTTTAAATTTGTTTTTAAAATGGTGATTTATTGTATCAGATTTAACACCATGATTTAAACAAGCAGATAAGTGTAATCGCACAGGATTTATTTATTCTATTTCCATTTTATTCATGATTGGCTGAATTTTCAGTAGTGTAATATTTATAAAGCTAAAATTTTTAGTATATGGTTCATTTTATGTTTAGACTATGGATGGGAAATTTTATAAAACATTTAATCTGAAAGCTGCAAAATATTTTAATATGTTCATAATCATTCCTTAACATTATATTTATTGCTATTTAACTTAATTTCAATATTTTCTTTTAACACAGGAAGATGGTGATTTCATGGAGGAGTAAAATTCTACTGTGAGTGAGGAGTCAAATTCAACAACCTTATTTAATCTCAAGGATTTTCAAGAAAGTGTCTATTTTGCCTAAGATTTTAAAAGTTGGACAAACCTGTGGACAGATTACAATATGCTCTTTATGTATTTAATGTTTAATGCAAATGGACTGTTATATTTATAAAGGTCCTGTTAAAGATGTTATTGAAACTTGTTTATCTGATGTTGGAAAGAATTGTTATCAATTAATGTTAGGTTTATTTTGTCCTTGCTAAATAAAATGTTTTTGTTGTTAAATAAAATTAGTTTTTTTTCTTTCTTGCAACATTCTAAATTGCACATTTGGCTCTACTTTTGACATAAACTGCTGCAGTCTTATACTTTTATATTTATTTAAAAGTTAGTTGATTTAAGAAACATTGAATAAAATCAAAAATTAAATCAAAAATTCTTTATGAAGAAGTAAGTTATTCTTGAATATAAATTCAAGTTTTAACAAATGTTTTAAATGATATAAAGAATAATTGCACATGGTCAATAAATCCATTTCTTAGTTATTTCTGCATTTAACTTCATACAATAAAATAATTGTCCATAATCAAAATTTTAGCTATACAAGTTTTTTAATGACATTCCTCCACATTTCCCAATTGCAATGTGCTTATATAAATGCTATGGGTAACAATTATTTTATCTAAGATTTCAAAGCCATTTCAGATTTCAAACTAAACAATTAAAATATTTTTTTTTTAATTTAGTCAGTTTAAGAAATATGATTTTGATTGAGATTTAAATCGAGGAATAATTACAACAAGGTATCATGGGTTGATGTTTATCCATTTAAAATATTTTCAATTTCAATTATTTAAACACTGCACTGCCCATGTGTGGGGGGGAATACTTTTTTAAATTTAGGTTTTATGTTTTTTAATACTTTCCTTTTCAAAACTGGGTCTGAAACTCCTATTAATATTTAAAAAAAAATAATTAACCAAAATTGCAAAAGTAAAAACTAACCCACTTACAGATCATCCTCAAATATTCTATGCCCCCCTCCCCAAAAAAAAGGTAAACATTTTAAAATCCAAACAAGATATTTGAAAATAACTTCTGCATAGGATTATCTAAACTCTTAAGGGGAACGATCAGCTTCTGACATTGTGGTGCTGAAGTTGAGTCGTTGGGCTGATATCAAGTTTATTTTTCCAATATTTTTTTAGTAAGATGCCTAAGATTGGTTTATTTGATTGAAATCGTAAATTTTTAATAAAAAAATAATTGTTATTTACAATTAAATCAGAAGCTAATGAAAAAATTAAAATTGTATATAAGCATATCTGAAGCTATAAGTATCATTGGAAAATATGTAAACTTGAAATTGCCCAAGAAAAGAAAGGAAAAATCCCATAAGCACCACAGCATCATAAGCTGATATTCTGTTTAATGTTGTTCGGGTGCTGTTGTACAGTTATGCAAATTTAGGCAGTTTGCATGAATAAGTGTTTTCAAATTTGCAATTTTCAGATCACCAGTATTTTTAATTTAATGAATATATGTACTTTTAAATTTAACAAAAGAAAATTCTGATGTTAAAAATTTCTGATTTGACAGAATAATAAAAAATTCATGTAAGCTCTATTTAATTTTGTATAACGATTCAATTGCCTTTTCCCCTAAATTGACATAGGAAACAGTTTCATTGAATTAGAAAGAAAAAAAATGTTTTTATGATTCATTAGAGAACTTTCAGTCATGTAAATTAGAATGTTTTAAGTCTTGTTAATTAAAGACTTGGAAGAAATATTGGAGAATACATGTTACAGTTTTCCAATCTCTCTCTCTCTCTCTCTCTCTCTCTCTATATATATATATATATATATATATATACCCTTGTAATGTCAATAAACAGAAATTTAAATCCGAAATGAGAATTTAAATGCAACACTTGAAAATGTGGCAATAATTCCATGTTATATTGAATTTCATTGATAAAAATTAATCGAGGATTACTGAATTTAGTTTTAAATGATGTGATTTTATTTAGACGATTTAGAAATCGCTTGAAGATTTTTGTAATTTTAAGCAATTTTGCTTTTCTTAAGAGTGAATTTATTCAATTCTACAAATTGAAGGAGTTTTGGATTAACTCTTAAATGAGTTGATTTTATTCATGTATGAATTGGTTACAAATCGCCTAAGTGCTACTGGATTAAATCAAAAATGACAACATTTCACTCCAACTTGAATTGATAACAAATCGCTCAAGTGCTACTGGATTTGCCTTAAATTATTTCACTTCACTCAAATACGAGTTGGCTGCAGCTAACTCAAGTGCTACTCGATTTAATCCTAAAGACTTCATTTCACTCAAGTATGATTTGGTTACAAATCGCTCAAGTGCTACGAGATTCAGTCTTAAATGACTTCATTTCACTCAAGTTTGACTTTATTACAAATCACTCAAGTACTACTGGATTTAACCTTTATTGATTTGATTTCACTCAAGTATGAGTAAAAGACAGATCACTCAATCATGATTTGATTAAAAACAACTCATTCACTTGAGTTGTTTCAGCTCTTCTTGAGAAGGTTCCTTTCAACATGGGAAAAGAGTGGATTTCAGCTCAACTTGAGTTATTTCAGCTTTTTCGTTTTAAGAGAGTAACTTTATTCTTTTACGATTTGCATTGGATAATTAATTTTAATTTTGAGCTTGGCTTGGCTGGCACCGACTTCAAAAAATAAAATTAATCTACATAAATATAATAATACGCATGATAAATACTACGCTCTTAATTTAATTTCTTAATACTATTCTGTAAAAAAATTATTTTTCACTTTGCAGAAGCTTTTAAAGTCGGTTCAATTTTTGGTAGAAAAGTTTATTTTTCTCTTTTAAGTTAAAAGTTAACGATTTTTTGAAGTCAGTTAATAAAAATTATAATATGGGAAAAATTACTGTAAACCATTTACGTATGTCAGGAGTGGGGTTCGAACCCACGATCTCTTTCAAGAACCAGAAATCAAATCTGCTGTCTTACACCGCTTAGCCATCTGACTGCACACCATTCGGCGAGCTTAGTCATTGTCCATGTTACTTTTAGTTTGCAAGAAATCACTAATTTTATTAGTTTTTAATTAATTTCTAAAAAAGTACTGAACCAATTTCAATGAAATGAAAGAAGTACCAATGGAAGAGTAGCCTCTTTCATTTAACACAAAAAACAAATTAATCGGTTGGATAGTTTCGGAGTAATCGGTGAACGTACATAAAAAAAAAATACATTCGCGCCGAATTGATAACATCCTCTCCTTTTTTGAAGTCACTTAAAAAAATGTAACACGGAAATTTTTTTTTTTGTATACTATACACATATGTCAGGAGTGAGGTTCGAACCGACACTCTCTTTCAAAACCAGAGATTAAATCTAGTGCCTTAGACCGCTCGGCTGTCCGGACTTCATTCTCTTCAGAGAACTTATTCAATATCATGTTACGTTTTCGCAAGTCTATTCTCTTTTTGAGTACTCTTTCACTGATAAAGTATTGAGTTAATAAAAAAATCTCTGATACTCTGTGGTAACGGTTAAATACAAAATATTCCTAATAGCATAATTAGTATTTAACTTGTTAAATATATATTTAAAAATTATAATACGGAAAAGATTATTGTATACACGTACGGTAGGAGTGGGGTTCGAACCCACACTGCCTTTCGAAAACCAGATCTTAAATCAAGCGCCTTAGACCGCTCGGCCATCCTGGCATTGATAATTTATTCGACATCCATATTACTACTGATTTGCGAGAAATCACTAATCTTATTAGTTTTTGCCTAATTACTAAAAAAGTACTGAATATATTTCTATGAAACGGAAGTGGTACCAATTCGAGAGCAAGCTCTCCCATTTAACACCAAAATCAAGTTAATTGGTTGGATAGTTTCGGAGTAATCGGTGAACATACATAAAAAAAAATACATACGCGTTGAATTGATAACCTCCTCTCCTTTTTGGAAGTCGGTTAAAAATGTATAGCTTTCGTTTAAAAAAATATATTAAATACATAAAATTATAAAAATATATATGTGTATATAATACATGTATAGGTTTATTTATTTACAGGTATATATATTATGTATTTATATATGTATACTGCTATATATAATTACATATACATTGAAATATATCTAAAATGTATATAAATGCAAATATTTATATAAACATCGTGAATATTTTAACATGTGGCATATGTAACGTTTATTAAATAAATATATCTTTATAAACCATCCAAAAATCGTGTTTTTCAACCTTCTTGAGAAACCTGGTAAATTGCTAAAATGGCTTTTAGTTGCCAATTTCGATTTTTTCGCCAGTCGTAACAACAGAGCATGATAAGAAACTTTTCCCCAAATATAATATAGGCACCGAGATACCTAATTGCCATTATTTTGCCTGACATGGTGACCTGGCTATTGTTGTTTATTTATTGAAAAATTTTCTTTTTTCTTTTTTAAAATGAAATAAATAGTTTTGTTCTATATAGTTATTAAATAATATATTGTTTATTTATCCTCTTTCAAATAATAAAAAATAATTTAAAATTGTATATGTGTAACTGATATTCAAAAATTAAGTTATCTCCAAATTGTTACAAAAAAACATCGCACCAAAACCGATATGACATTAGTAGTAGGAAAATAAGAATTTAAGGACAGCCGCAGGAACAAGGAACCGTGCCGCCTGCGGTGCCTCCGGCTGTCCCTGCGGCTGTCCCTCCTGCGCCCACCGTGCCACCACCTCACCCAGTGCCACCGCCACTCTCCTGCCCCCACCATGCATCCCCCTCCACGAACGCCCCCTAGTGGAAAAAAGGAACATTCTATTATAACAGAGAGGTGATCAACCCCATCTCCACTGAATAAGAACAATACAGTCAATATAATTTTTAAAATTATATACTCAAATGATTATTTCAATAATTATATTTAAATACTTTTTATCATAATTTCTATGTATACATTTTTATTTCAATTAAATTTAAATACTTTTTATTATAATTTTTAAGTATACATTCCAATTCAATATCATATAAATGAAAATATTTATTCAAACACAATTCCTCTATTCTTTCATTAAAAAGTATAGTAAATTTGTTAATATTATTTAATTTTGTTTTAAAATTCTTATAGTAGAAAATTAAATATTTTTGTAAATATGAAAGCTCTGAATTATGCTAACGAAATAAGTAATATATTTTCACAATTAAATTCAAAGTTTCATAAATGCAATACCTATTTCAATATTCTCTTCCCTCTCATTAAAATATTTTTTTCTTTCATTAAATTATTATTAAATAGCTAATATCATTTCTAAAATTGATTTTAGAAATTAAAAATAGAATTGTTTAAATTTTACACATGAAAAGTAAATATTTTTTCTTTCTTTCATTAAAAATATTATTAATTAGCTAACATCATTTCTAAAACTGATTTTAGATATTAAAAATAGAATTGTTTAAATTTTACACATGAAAAGTAAATATTTTTTCCTTTCATTAAAAATATTATTAATTAGCTAACATCATTTCTAAAGTTTATTTTAGAAATTAAAAAATAGAATTTTTTTAATTTTACACATGAAAAGTTCATCTCATAAATAAAAATATTATATATTTAATCTGTGTATTTTTTTCCAAAACGAATGTTGGCTCTCTCACATCTTCACAAAAAGAAAATAAAATCTCCCCCACTGGCTTAAAAAGAAGTCATGGATGCTCTTTTCCCCCTGCAAACATCTGCTTCAAAATCAGCTGTTCTCTGTGAGGTAGGGTGAAAAGGAGGTTATTCAACTTGGTTAGGGAAAGTTCCGTTTTGGTTAGGGAAAGAAATCTAAAATCAAGACATATCTAGAGTTTATTCCTTCTCAGAGCGTTGCCGTAGACAGACCTTAGAAGATTAACTTTTTTAACCGCTTTTTTACAACAAGAAAATGACTTCTCAGTTAATCTCTCAAACCGAGGTAATTATAATTTTTTTCTTTTTACAAACAATACCTTTAAAAAGTTATGCAACCATTTTTACAGCAATTTAAATAATAATCATGTGTATTTTTTAATTTTTTTTTAGGATGGTATTTTCCTGGATTTTGGCATTTCTTCTGAGGAATTAAAAGAAATTTGTAATAAAATGGAACAAGAGGTTTGCTCAAAATCTATCCCATCTAAAAGAGTGAATGTTCAGGATCCTACAGTAAGATTTTTTCTTGAATATCTATGTATAAAACTAATTTGAAATTTTATTTTAGTTACAATTTGTTGAAATAATGTTTTTTGTTCTTTTTAATGTTTTTTGAGGATTCTACCACCCCACTTTCTAAGAAGAGGAAATTAGGAGATTCGGAAGGCGTTGCAGGACCCAGTGGATTAAATCTCATCAAAAATGACAATAAACATTTAGTAAGTTTTTTTTTAATAGAAAAAGTAGTTTGAAAAAAATTTATTTTTAATTTGTAAAAATAGTGTTTTTATGTGTTTTTTTTCTTTTATTTATTTTTAGAGCTGCCCACTCTGTGAGTGCCGATTTGTACACAAACGTCATCTTTTAAGACACATCAGGTGGCATGACAACGAGGCATCTGATGAGGATATGCCTCAACACCCTGAAGGTAGCAAAGAAGATAGAACTATCCAAAGTCATAGTGAAGTGATGCAAGCTTCATCTCATGTAAGTATTTTTTCAAAACCTGTCTCTCTGTTAAATAGGAAAATTTTAGAGCTTCTCAAATTAGATTTTAAGTATTAGGAACAAGTACAAAAATTCTAAATTGTTAGTTAAAAAAAATCAATACTCAAAAACACTTTTATTTCTAAATTAAAGAACAAAAAAAAAATCTAAAAATCAATTTAAAAATATATTAACTATTTAAATATTCAAAAACACTTTTATTCCTTCCAGAAATGTTTGAATGAATCACCCGATGAGGAACATCATGATGAACAACGAAGTAGTGGAGAATATGGAAATATCCAAAGTCGTAGTGAAATGGTGCAAGCTTCATCTCATGTAAGTATTTTTTTCAAAACCTATCTCTCTGTTAAGTAGGAAATTTTTAGGGACACTCAAATTAGATTTTAAGTATTAGGAACAAGTACAAGAATTCTAAATTGTTAGTTAAAAATTACACTAAAATGAATTTAAAAAATAATCACATTAAAAAATCAATACTCAAAAACACTTTTATTTCTAAATTAAAGAAAAAAATCTAAAAATCAATTTAAAAAATACATTAACTATTTAATTATTCAGAAACACTTTTATTCCTTCCAGGAATGTTCCATATGCAATCAATTTAAAAAATAATCATGTTAAAAATACTCAATACTCAAAAACACTTTTATTCTTTCCAGGAATGTCCCATCTGCAAAAAAACCTTTAACCATCGAGGTAATTTAAACCGCCACATGAAGACTCACAACAGTAAAAAAAATTTTAAATGCGAACAATGCGAAAAATCGTTCACTAGAAAAGATAATTTAAATCAGCACCAGAAGATTCACAGCAATGAAAAATCTTTTTCTTGCGAAGACTGCCAGATATCTTTTACGCGTAAATCTGATCTTAGAAGACATCAAGAACAACACACTAATTCACCTGCTTCTCATCAATGTGAAACATGTTCTAAATCTTTTTGGAAGAAAAGTAACCTTCTTCAACATAAACGTACACACCACACAACGAAAAAAACAGTCCCCCCACAGAAAGCGAAATCTGTTAAAACAAAAAAAAGATCCACTGAAAAAGCGTTAAATACATTTGAGAAAATTACGATTCCAGCTACAGAAGAAAACGCTTATGATATAGACATTTTTAATAGTCAAATTATAGAAGAAATCCAAAATCATGTATTGAATTCTCTAAATAATTTGAAATACCTTAAATGGCATCTTATACATACAATCAAGTTTACTCGATTTAATGAAGATGACGAAGTTGAATCAATGTTAGGTTATTTTAGGTCTGATCCCTGTCCAGAACATATTGAAGAAACAGTCAGAAACCACATCATCGAAAATTTACAAAAAATTAAGACTCATTTTGAAGAATTTGTTCAACTCGGGTCGGGCTGGGTGCTAGAAAAAAATAATGCATACAGACCTATACATAGCTCATTATAATCCACTAACTGGAAGCAGTTATATTGAAACCCCTAAAAAACTTGTTCCAAAACATGCTCTTATTAATATTCAAAATTTTAGCGATAATAAATGTCTTATTTGGTGCCTACTAGCTCATAAAAAGAAAATAGAAATTCACCCTGAACGTGTTTCCAAATACACACCTTTCGAACATGAAATAATCATTGATGATATTCCTTGTCCTGTCCCTTACCATAAAATTAAAGATATTGAAGAAAAAAACAATATAAGAATCAATGTATATTCATATGATGAGGAAGAAGATGAATTCGGAATGCTTCACATCTCAAATCGAACCCATCAAGAAGCGATTAATTTATTATTAATTGGGGATGAAGACAAGAACACCCACTATATATACATAAAAAATATGTCAAGACTCTTTTCCCATCTCACTAAATATAACGGAGAAGTCTATTTTTGTTATCGATGTCTTCATCGCTTTAAGACCCAGACACTTCTAGACAATCACCTTCCATATTGCTCAGAACACGCTCCTCAACACATCAAGATGCCTGATCCAGAGAAAAATATTTTAAAATTTAACGGATATCATTTCCAACACTTAACACCTTACATCATCATAGCCGATTTTGAAAGTCTTGTCGTCCCAATTCACACTACAGAGCCTAATCCTAGCACTTCTTACACTATCCTCACACAAAAACATATCCCTTGCGGCTATGCCTACATAATAATTGATCAAGATGGGAAAACACATAAGAAGATGAAAACATATCGAGGAGAACATGCCGTATCAGATTTTTTGAAGAATATTTTTCAAGAAAGAGATGAATTAGCCGAAACATTAATCACCATCAAACCTCTGAAAACATCCAAAGAACAAGAAAAAGCCTTTAGAGAAGCTACTGTGTGTTGCATCTGCGATCAACCCTTAGACAACAAGCGATGCCGAGAACATGATCATATAACAGGTGCATACCGTGGTGCTGCCCGTATGAACTGTAATCTGCAATATAAACAACCTAAAGTCATCCCAGTTATTTTTCACAACCTAAAACATTACGACGGTCACCATCTGATGACGGAATTAGGAAAATTTAAAAGTTACAATATAGATGTCATCGCAAATACAATGGAAAAATACATATCATTTACTATCAAAAAACAAGACTGTCCCATAAAACTTAGATTTCTCGACTCATTCCAGTTTTTACCTACATCTCTTGAAAAATTAACAGCTAATCTGCAACCAACAGACTTTCACCTCCATAAAGCTAATTTCCCTAAAGATACAGACCTCTCACTCCTCACTCGAAAAGGGACATACCCATATAGCTATTTTACAGACTTCCAAAAATTTGATGAAACACAACTCCCTCCACCTTCATCATTCCATAACGATTTAACAGATGAACCCATTTCCATAGAAGATTATGAACATGCTCAAAATGTTTGGGAAACTTTTAATATTCAAAATCTCGGTGACTATCACGATTTATATGTTAAATGTGACGTCCTTCTTCTAACCGACATCTTCCAAAACTTCAGAAAACTTTGCTTACAATATTACAAAATTGATCCTACACACATGTTCACATCTCCAGGACTCGCATGGCAAGCTTGTCTTAAAATGACTCAGGTACAATTGGAACTTCTCACAGACATTGACATGCTCTTGTTTTTTGAGAAGGGTGTAAGAGGTGGTGTGAGTGCTATCACTAAACGATATGCAAAAGCGAACAATCCCAAAGTCCCTAATTACAACAAAAATAATAAAACAAGTCATATCATGTACTGGGACGCTAATAACTTATATGGCTGGGCTATGTCCGAATACTTACCTGTTGGTGAGTTTCAATGGATTCAACCATCTGAAACAGATATAAACAGCATCCTTTCCCATCCAGATAATGCAGATTACGGCTATGTCCTGGAGGTGGACTTGCGTTATCCCCCTGAACTTCATCTACTCCACAACGAATACCCACTTGCTCCGGAAAACATTCACATCACTGAAGACATGTTATCTCCTTACACAAAATCTTTATTAAACAACAGACCCTACAAAGGAACTTCGAAGCTCTCACCGAATTTAAAAGACAAAGAACACTACATCGTCCACTACAGAAACTTGAAACTCTATCTCCAACTTGGTCTCGAACTCATTAACATTCACAGAATAATTAAATTTAGGCAAGCACCTTGGCTAAAGCCCTACATAGAATTCAACACTGATAAGAGGAAACAAGCTACCAGTTCTTTCGAGAAAGACTTCTTCAAATTGTTGAACAATTCAGTTTTCGGTAAAACATTGGAGAATCTCCGCTTGAGACGGAATATTGAGTTGTGTAACAGCGAGAAGAGGTCAAAAAAACTTGTCGCATCTCCAGCATTTAACAACTTCAAGATTTTCAATGAGGGACTGGTAGCCGTGGAACGAGTCAAAACCACTCTGACTATGAATCGTCCAATCTATGTAGGGTTCGCTATTCTAGATCTCGCAAAATTACATATGTACAAATTCCATTACAACATAATTAAGAAGCACTATCAAGATCGTGCTCAACTGCTTTTCACCGACACCGACTCACTCACCTACCACATCCAAACATATAATATACTACAAGATATGCAAGAACATCAAGACGAATTCGATTTCTCCGATTATCCTAAGAACCACCCCCTCTACTCTGAAAAAAATAAGAAAACAATAGGTAAATTTAAGGATGAGATGAATGGAAAAACTATTTTTGAATTTGCCGGTCTTAAAGCGAAAATGTACAGCATCCTATCAGAAGATGGAGAGAAAAAAAGAGCCAAAGGAGTACCTACATCTATCGTTCGAAAGAAAATAAAACACTCACAATATTCCGAATGCATACATCATCTGAAAACACTCTGTACAATAAACAAAAGAATCCAGCAAGATCACCATCAATTGTACACTATACAGCAACAGAAGCTAGCACTCAGCCCGTTTGACGACAAACGATTTATTCTAGATGATGGTATAACAAGTCTTGCTTATGGTCATCATCAAATTTAAAATAGGAAAATTAAATTAAAAAACAGAAAAAGAAAAAAAATGAAGAAAAGAAAATTAAGATCTGGATAAAAAAAAGTGGGGCGCCACATAAGGAGATGTGGCGGGAGGCGGAGGGACCCCATAAAAAAATATTTTCTTTTTAAACATACATTTCATTTTTAAATTCAGGGTTGAAAAGAAGACTATTTCTAAATAAAAATCTAGTTTTATTAATTTAATTAAATTTTTTGTATTCGCATTCAGAAAATTAATTTTTCTGTCATGAAATTTTCTAGTTTGTTTACAGTTTTAAAGATTAATATTTCGGTTACAGAACATGTTTTCAAGGTTGGATCATAAAACTGCAAGAAGCAAATGTTGTTTTTAAATAGAAAGTATTTTACGATTCATGTCAACACCAGGTGTAGAAAACTTAAAGTAAAAAAAATAGTTCGAATATGACGTCACAAGAAGCAGGTGTTGTTTTCAAAACCGTGAGAAAGAATTTTTCGGTTTGTGTCAACACCAGGTGCACAAAATGTGAACTAAAATATTGGTTTGAATATGACGTCACAGAAGTTATGCGTGAGTTCGAATTTGTGCGTGGCAACATAACTCTGTTATATTTTGTTGTGGAAAGTCGCATCAATTTTTCTCTTGGAAAAAATGAAACGATCTAATAATTCTTCTCAGAATGGTTGCGAGAAAAAATCGAAAAATGAATGTGAATTAGAAGATGTTTTTGATAATTTGGATGATGTGTTTCAAAGCATCGATTTTTATAAACTAATTATGAATTTATCTGATGAACCCCCCTCTCCGGCTGTAGCTGAGTCTTCATCTGATAAACCCACTTCTTCAACTGCATTCCAGACTTCATCTGCGCCAAACGCTGATGCAATTCCTACATTATCTAGCGGAAATGAGAAAAGCTCTCAATCTATGGATATGAACGATGGCTATTCAAATCAACGAATCTGTTTAAAAGAACTTGGAAATAGTATCTATTTAACCTGTGAACTGTTCAAAGGTTCTGTCATTATCCACATTCGAAAATTTCTTCGATCTTCTGAAACTCAACCACTAACTCCTACAAAAAATGGTGTTTTCATGAATTTAAAATCATGGTATCGTTTCGTTCAGAAAATATTTGACTTTAATTTAATTTATACAACATCATCTTTCATTGCAAACAACTCCATCCTCATATTATCTAAAGATGGTATCGCTGAAATCAGCAGCATTCAGAAAGGTTGTTGCATTCGGTTAGATGAATATCAACTTGAGAACTTAAAACACCATCTAAGCTCCTTCAATGAAACAGTGCTCACATATCTGTATGAAAATCACTTACCAACTCTAATTGCTCATAAACTCTTACCTTCGGAAACATGCGCTGTAGAATTTACAACATTAGAACTACGCTTAGTAGCATTGATAGAAGTAGAACTGCAAAAAGTTTTTAAATCAGAGTATGAATGTCTTGGATGTGTCTACAATTCATCCGCACAACTTCGCCATGCTTGTATGACTTCCAGTGACTTAGAAAATTTTTTAAGTTTAGGTGAATTATCTCTCTGTACTATAGATTTTAAAGCTTTATCAGAACTTTTTGTCAAGGAAACACAGATTGTTTCACATTATTTCCTTCAAAATGTAAATTACAAAGTGTTAGCTGGTGTTCTGTTTAAAACACTTGATGATTTGTAAATTTTAGAAAAAATAAAGTGGTGTGTCTCAAAATGGTGTAATTAATGTGTTAAAATAATTTATACTTTTTCTTTCAGAAAAAAAGAAGTTTCTTTTTCAGAAAAATCAACTCAATCAAAAAAATTCAAAATGAAAAAAAAAATTCGAAATGAAAAAAAAATTTCAAAGTGAAAAAAAAATTCGAAATGAAAAAAAATTCAAAATGAAAAAAAAATTCGAAATGAAAAAAAATTTCAAAGTGAAAAAAAAAATTCAAAGTGAAAAAAAAAATTTCGAAATGAAAAAAAAAATTTCAAAGTGAAAAAAAAAATTTTCAAAGTAAAAAAAAAAATTCGAAATGAAAAAAAATTTCAAAGTGAAAAAAATATTTCAAATGAAAAAAAAAAAAGTTTTGTTTAAAAATATTAGATGAGGAAAAAATGTTTGTTTACGTTTAAGAAAGTGGGTGTTTAAGAAAGAAAGATGACACATGATAAATTTAGTGAAAAAATATATTTATTTATATAATTTCTGCCATCGTATTACAGGGGACTTAAGAGTCTTTTTAGCTTTAACAATCGATTTAACATTTTTTATAGGTGAATACACATTATCATCTATAGTTAAATATTTGTTCTTGAAGAAAAGCTTGGGAGTATTCATAGAACTCAACGCTTTTAAAAATTCTTCTCTCCCAGATAAATGTTTATAAGATTTTCTCTGAGTGAGTATTAAACTAATCAAATCAGTTAGATTAGACTTAGGGATTAATTGGTTTTTATAAATAATCTCTCCTCATTCATTCCAACGTAAAATATTAGGATACGTTTTCAAATATTGCAAGAGTTGTTCACCTTGTTTTTGAACACCTGTTGGAATCATTTTTAAAATGTTGTCTTCGGAATTTGCAGGATTTTGCATAGTTTCATCTTCAGCCGGTTTTGGAGGTTCATCCTTTTCTGTAACATCCATTTTGAATGGTGGGTTAAAATCTTCTAAATTCATTTTTCTTTTTAACAAGTTGTAGTATAATTGCAGTTTTTCAAAATCTTGTAATTTACTATTCAAAATTTTCTGCATTTCTTTATCAAACTCACTTAGTTGCTTTTGAGAAGGTGTATGTTTAGAAAAATCACTCTCAGGGACTAAAACAAACTTTTTGCTAAACTCCATTTATAAGCGCTGACAAAGCTGTAACAGCAGCTGGTATCAAAATATTTAAAAAACCTCCTTTTTGAATAATTAAACGTTTTTTCTGGTAAAGACTACCTTTTTTAGAGGCTAATTTTCTTAGAAGATATTTGTGTTTTCCAAGTTGCTTCTTCTGATAATGTGAAATTGGTATATTTCCTTTTAACACGTTTAAAGAACATTCACAGATGGTTTTAACCACTTTTGAAGGTAGCTTTTTCAGTAACTGCTTGCGCAATGCTTTTGGACATGAGTGAATTAGCTGTAAATCCTTGACCTGTTTACGGGTTGGTGACATTTTATGGAATGATGAGTCTGTCGTTTTTCGCAATTATTTATATTTCAGAGTGTAATAATACTGATTTTGATTCGGTAAGATTTGTGTTCTTAACCGATGTTCTTCATCTGTTTCATTTTTCAAATCAATTAATAAGTAGGTAAAAGGTTTTCGGGTAGCATCTGCGTAAACTTCTTAGAAAAATTTATGATTTCGTGGGTATAATTGTCTTCCTAAACATGTGATTTGATTTAAATCACGTCGGTTTTTAAATAGGAAAAGATAGTCAGCATTCAATCGAAGATCTTTCGTTCCTTTATGAAAAAAATTTTGTGTGATAAAAAAAATACTTAAATTGTGGTGATGACTCCCCTTGGTAAATAAATTTGTAAGTCGACGATCACCGCCAACTTCACACATAAGATCATCTATAATAAACAGTGTATTGGTTCCTAAATATTCTTCATAATTAGTTGGGAAACCTTCAATGAACGTAACGTCAGATATTTCATCATATAAATTTTGGTAGATGCCGTAAAACCAAACAATTTTATCGGGTGTAGGTTTTATCATATATGTTTTAAAGTAGATGAAATCTTTTATAAAAAAAGATTTCCCACTTTTCGAAGGTCCTGCTAAAACAGCTGTGAAGGGGTGTTGAAGGCTTGGGAAATCCATAACAAATAAAAACAGACACAAAAGATATGGTATTTTATAAGACATTTTATTGATAAAAATTCACATACACATGAAATCGTTTGGCAACAAAATTATACACTCTTTGGTCATTACATAAATTTTCAGATACAAACTGCGACAAAAACTTTTTCAGAGATTCACCTCTACATCTACAGAAGAGGAAAAAAAATGTATATTGACCACAAACAGCTGTAACATTTGTTTGTAATGTTAAAGGGTTAAAAATCACTTGAGAGAATTTTAAAGTAAAGTCTAAAATAGGTCCTTGATAAAAGTCTGGAGTATTTCCGTAAAAATCAAAGAATTCTACTCTTCTAGGTGAAGTTATGTAGAAAGCAAGCCAATGACTACCGGGTTGATCAGAAGAATCGACGTTGCATACGAAACAGCAGGGGTATTGCTTAATTGTGTTAGGGAGTTATTGCTGGGAAACACATCTAAAAAATATTTCTTAGTGTATTTGTTATGAGATAAAATGTCTTTAATCTGTTGAGAGTTCATCTTTGTCTAGTTTGGAAAGTCACACAACACATGCCTTGATTTAGAAATTTCAATAATGTTTTCAAATTCTGCATAGATCAGAATGGAAATAGTTGATGAAAGTGCTGAAGAAAACTTAATTTCAACTCTTAAATTTCCTTGATGTTGTAAATTCAAGTGTGGACCATCACATAAATCCGGACTTAAATCGAATGCATATAGAGTGTGTCCTTTAGCATAATCTTCTCGAGATAGATAATTTCCATTATCTCGGTTAAAGCCGGGAAACAATCGATGGTAGGCTGCAATATAATTTCCTTCATTAAAATTTAATTCTAATGGTTTAGATGGTATTGGTTGTCCATCAATGTAAATACTTAAAAAGTTGACGTTGTAGTGGTTAAAGAAAAACGGATTAAGGTCATACTGTCCGTTAATGGCTGAATTTTCTAATAATCCTATAATTACACGTTTAGGCATAGATCCTAAGAATACGTTATCTTGCATAAAAGACCAGCTTCCACTCGATATTGAGTATGTTTTACACAAAACTCTATCGATAGGATATTTAGCATTACTTTTCTCTAACGCTTTAGCATGTCCGATAGAAACACCTGGACTAACTTTCACCTTTCGAATAAACAAAGTGGCGTGTTGTAACACCACTTTATAATCAGGTGTTTTATCTCCGACTTTATCAGCCATCAAACAAAAATTGGGTTTGCTACGTGTCATTTTAATTTTCAAATCTACCATATTCAATAAAAGTCTATTTTGTTGAAAAATATCACAATGTAGTGGGCCTATCATATCCAAAACTTTACTTTTTGAAGTTAATTCATATCTTTTATGAAGTCCTGGGTTATCGGTAAGTGTAGGATTGACTGTATCCAAACATTCATCTTTGAAAAAACATTCGCAAGAAAGTAAACTTTTCTTAGCATCTTCTCCATAATTCAGTAAAGTCTCGATGTAAGTACGATAGGGGTAAGTATTACTAGAAGAGGAAATCACTCTTTCGTTCAAACTCACATCTACTTGAGAAAACAATGCTTGTAAAAATAAATTAACAGGTGCTACAGGTGTCTTGTCGGGTAAGGGGGTTCCGTCAGCGTTAGTTAGTTTTACTTTCACGTAAAGGTAAGATGCTGATAAATCAATATAATCTTCACTATTGCCAGTAATGTTAAACTCAACTGGTCCACTCTCAGATATAGTAGCCAGTGGATGATATTCTACAAAGTGACCTTTTTCTATAGCTGTTTGCGTAGGTGGAATCATAAACAAGTCTAGTTCAGATTTGACGCAAACGGGAGAATCTTTATGAATAAGACCAGACATCTTTAAGCAAAAATATCGTGTGCTTTCACTTTCTTGGCTTTAGGACGACTGAGAGAATTTTGAGGTCTCTTTCGTTTTTTATTCCTTTGACCTGATCCAATCATAGATTTCACTTTAACTGCTGCTTTGTCTGTTAGATTTTTCCCGGCTTCCTTAAATCGCCGTTTAGCCGCTGTTTTAATATTATCACCTTGAGAAATATCATTTAGCACATCTACACCGGTATGAAATAACTACTTTCCAACTGCTTTAGCACCCGATTTAAATAAAGGTACAGCTGCACGGAAAAGGGAACGAAAAAGTCCTCCGAAACCATAACCTTTCTGAAAAGTATTTCCCTGATAATAGTTCAATCCGCTACCTGTTTGATGTGTATAATAATCTTCAAAAGATTGATTACAGCATTGGTAAGGAACAAGCATTATGAAAGATATTTCTGACGAAAATGTAGTTTCACAATCAACTTCCCGCGATCAAATGACACTAAACGTCCTGTGTGTGTTCTTATAACAGTTTCAATCGTTTGAAAATTTTTCCGAGTCACTGGTATGTAATGAGGTCTGTCAAACACTTCATGAATCATATCTCCGTCCTCCCCTTTAACAGGAATCACTCGCAATAAGGGTGCGACTGTATCTCCAACAATCTGAGGTTCTACAATATCACTATACAAGTAGAGCAATTTAAAATCTGCGTGTGGGTCAGCTATAAAGGGACTTTCAAAAGATAATGAGGGAGTCGAAACATTTGAGATTACTTCACCTGGTAAGAATCCTAAACATTCGACTAAACCGGATAAAAATTTCAATTGTGCATATTTCTTCAAAGAAACTTTCACTTTTTTAGTGTGTTTGTTGTAGCTAACTGAAATTCTATCACCAAATTTTTGATAAATTATAACTTTAATGATATCGTTGGGAGATTCATAATATCCTGATGGGATTCGAATTTTTTTCGTGTCACTGTCATCTTGTTCATATTCATTACCGTTTCTAGGTCTTCCGTCTGCTAATTCTAAACTGTTACCTAACACATATTCATACTCATTACCATATTCAGTAATATTACGCCATGTATGAGGATAAATCAATTCAGTTAAACCGACTTCCCATTCACCTTTTAAATCTAAAGGCATAGGTAATCTTGTAAAATAATGTGAAATTTTGTTTTCGTCACGTAGAATGACATTATTGTGAATGATCATTCGTTGTAAAAAAATGGGTGTTTTATAGAGAAAATAAATCTGAAGAAGGTATCCACTGATTAAATTTAGAAGGGTAACCGTTAAACTTAACTTGATATTCAAGTTTCCCTTTTCTTTTACGTTTTTTCAGAATCTTTTCAACGTCAAAGTGGTTTTTTGGTTGTACTTTTTGTAATTCTTCTGCATAAAAAGTTCCTTCAATAGGTTCGTCTGATAAATCTTTGATTTTGTAAACTGGGGGAATTCTCGTGACACATTCTGTTACTAAAAATAGTTCTTCCGTCCAATTTGTTTCATATCCTTTTTCGAAAGTCATTTTATGTTTAGAAACACGTACTAAGTCCCCTGAATTAAAAACACAAGGTTTCCTTTTCAGTTTTGACATATTACCGTAAATAGAAAACCACACTTCACTTTCATTATCCTCATTCACTTCACTTGGAGGTCTCTTAATGGTGGTATGGTAGGTGTGATTATAACTATCTAAAAATTGATCCAATACATCAATATATCGATAAGTGTGATGCGTTGTAAAATATTTCCACATTTTAGTTTTCAGAGTGCGGTTAAATCTTTCCACTACACAAGCTTTCGTATTGTTAAAAGTCCTAAAAAATCGAACACCTTGTTGCTTCAGAAACTTCTGTAAACGAGAATTTAAAAATTCTTTACCGGCGTCATTATTCAAGTACTTTGGTTTCCTTGTTCGAAAAATGGATTCAAACACCGCTACTATATCTTCAGCACGTTTCGATTTCAAAGGGTCGGCCCATGCATACTTAGATAAAATATCAATGCATGTTAAAATGTAACGAAATCCGTCATTAAATTTCTGTAAAGAAGTTAAATCTACCAAATCCGCTTGCCCCTGCTGATCTATAGAATACACAATCACTCGATTTGTTTGAAATTTTCTGCGTACAGGTTTATGAAGAGTGTAAGCATCAACCCCTTCTAACCAAGATTTAATTTTTTTCTTAGATACCTTACCGTGAACTGCTCGATGAAGAGCGTCCACTCCTCCAAAACTAGCAATTTGACTTGGATCCTGATAACTTTTCTCCATAATATGATATTAATGGGGAAAATTCTCTGTATTGTTAAAATTCAATATAAAATCTACTGCTAGTCTATCAACTTTAGTAAAAATATAAACAAGTGAAAAAACGGCACACATCAATATGTAAACACATAAAGCACTAATCACTTCAATGTTTAACATCCTTTTAAAAATAATATCGAAAAACATAGATTTATATAGCTTTAGAAATGATTGTTTACAAGGTAATGACCGTTTCAGGGAGGGAATGGTCGTTTAGGAGAGGAAATGCCAGTTAAAGAGAGGTATTGACCGAGTTGAGATGTGATTGATAATATTTTTAATTAGGGAAGGTTGATCACCTCTCATGTTATAAAAGAATGTTCCTTTTTTCCACTAGGGGGCGTTCGTGGAGGGGGATGCATAGTGGGGGCAGGAGGGTGGCGGTGGCACGGTGGGCGCAGGAGGGACAGCCGCAGGGACAGCCTGAGGCACCGCAGGAGGCACCGCAGGCGGCACGGTTCCTTGTTCCTGCGGCTGTCCTTAAACTCTTATTTTTCTACTACTGACATTTGTGCCACATATTTTATTTAAACATCAAACGTTGTTGTTTCTAATTTACATTCTAATAAACATATATTCTACGATAACTTCAAGTGAAATTAAGTTGACAACTAACTACCAGACTTCATAAAGAAAACAAATGCAGAAGATTCATTCGCATGAACGGTAAAAAAATATTAAACCACAAAAATAATAATTCGCAAAGCATTCCAACAATGAATGGACATGGACACTAATTCCTATGACGTCATAGCATGAAAATTTCATCAAAATCAGTTAAGCCGTTTCGGAGAAATTTTTATGGCGTGGGCCACCCTTATCATTTAGGGGTATTAAAAATAGATAACAACCTATTCTCAGACCTACTGAGTACATATAAAATTTGATTAAAATAAGTTAAGTCGTTAATTTAAAATAAATAGTTTCACGCAAAAAGGCTGCTAAACTTTTTTTTTTATTTAAAACAATTTTTTATAACGTACATTTTAAACATATTACTAGTTGGTAAATAACGAAATTTCCTGTATATTAATACTTTCACAGCAAAATAAAAAATAATTTAGAGATTACATGTTAAATTTAATACAGACATAACTTAAATAAATAGTTTGGCTCAAAGAGACTGAAAAACTTCCTTTTAATTGAGACAATTTAATATAACATACATTTTAAACAACGAAATTTCTTATATTTGCATGATTAAAAATATCTTTTTCATAGTTAATAATGCGTCTAAGCTAACAAACATATAATAACTAATTTTTTCTGAAAATATTTTTTGTTTGAGTTCGGGCAAACACCGTGGTCACACGTTATAAAATATTTTTGTAACAAAAATTATAATTACTCGTAATTATCATTATAAGTTTAATTCGGAATTTCTAGTTTTCTTAAGAAAATAACAAGCATAAGCTACATTTGATATTAAATTACATCGCAGTTATACAATTTAATGCATAGCATAAAAAATGCTTAACTATGCCAGCTAAAAAGTAAACAAAGCTGTATAAAAAAATGAAGTAGATTATAACTGTTATACTAAAGGCATACCTTTCATTAAATTCGATCATGTCGCCATTGTTCTTAAAATGACATTGCACTAGTGCACTATTAAAAACATGATCTAATTAAAAAAAAAACACGCATGCAAACTTGATTTAGTTTTCCATACCATTCCATTCCATTGATTTAGTTTTCCATGTTCTACAAAGAATAATAATAATATTGCTCACCTTATGTTTGCTGCTTTTTCACCTGCTGTTCGAAAGTTTGGAACGCGCTTGTCATCTGCAAACTTACGATTCGTAATCAAAACAGAAAATTAATTTGAAAAAGACAAATGCGCATGCGTGCGGGGAATAAACGAAATTTATTCGTCTTCTACAGACTTGCTGGAACGATTCACAGAAAAATAACGTCTCCAAGGAGTACAGAAATTATTTGTTCGAGAATGAAGCAAAATGTAGTATATAAAAACGAATATTTCTGACAGTGTACTAAAAACAGAATTTTTTATACACCTATTATAAATTATTATAACCTATTATACATATATTACCTATTATAAAATTAAAGCATTTACTTCTCATTATTTTCTCTGATATCAAAAACCTACGCTTACTATCCATTTTTATTTTTTATCTTACATGAGTATGAAATCTGTCTATTTAAAAACTAAAAATCAATAAATTAATTCCTATAAAATTAATCCCAAGCGTTGCTTAAATTGTCAAGAAAATGCAAAGAATTTTTTTTCGCCACTTCTTCATGGCATGTAATATTTACGTCCATTCAATAGCTCTGTTACAGAAATTTTTAAAATATTCTTACATTTACAAAGTTAAAAAAAAAACTGAAAAAAGGGATAAATTACATGAAATGAACTGATAAACAGCTGTGGATGATCAATATTTTCTCTCATGAATATTAACAACATTTGTTAGCCTTTCATGGCATGGTTATTAAGTTTGCTACATCCTTCTACACACTTTTACACTGGTGTGATTAAAAATGGTGTTCTAATTCTTAAAAATAGATTTTCTTTTCAGTTTAAACATCATTTTAATATTACCATTTGATCGTAACATACGTGTATAAAATATTTTTATTATTCTATTAATTTATTTTACAATTAGTTAAAAATTGGCTGTTGTCTCATAATATGAAGCTTTTACTTAATTTAATAGAAATAACATAAAAAATAAAATTAGATTCATTAATTTAATGACTTATTTCAAAGGAGTTCTTAAAAAATATAAATTAAATAAATTAATTGTTTGGAGAGCTGTGAATCTAGAAATTTTTTTCTAGGTGTTTTTTAGGAGATGAGCTATTAGAACTATAAAAACATGAAGTTTTTTGCAAATAAAACAAACGAAATAAAATTGCTACAACATTTTATAGTATGTCTTATCTTATAAAAAATGCATTGAAGACTGAGTATATTTACGAAAGTTAAAGCACAGACAGACAGAGAAAATGAATTCATAATCAATTTTAAACTACGATAAAAAATGCTTACATTGTAGATATCTAGTGGCTAAATATCTAAGAACAATTGAAAAAAAGGAAATCGCTAGGATAAATCCGACGTCGGAACTGCACGAAAACAGGCATAGAAAAGGAAGAATCTAAATAAACTGGAAGAAAAGTTTTTGCAGTTCAAGGCTCTGGCTTCTATCTCATGTTTGACCTTCCATACCAAATGTATTTAAATTACATATATGTTAATATTAAAATAGCTATAAATGCAGATGCTAAGAGCATGAAATATTATAGACAAGTACATATAGTTACCTTGGAATATTTTATTCGACATGCACAGTGTTTTGAAGAGTACTTTTGAGATAAGTATGTTACTTTATTCGAAATTATATTTATAGATAAAATTCCATTTCGCTTCAAATAATTTATCTGTAATATACATGTAGAAAACTGAAATAATTCCTAACATCTCAGTGTGAATCATTTTAAGTACATCTTCCAAAATAGGATAAAAACTTTTCTTTTGTACATTTTACATTTCAATTCAGAATTATTTTGAAACATTTTTGAAAAGTAAGAGGATTCGAAAAACTTAAAATAGATTTTATGTTTAAATTTTATAAAAATATGCAGCGAACCGATTATTTTTAAAGTTGGATAATTTCATCTCTAAGGAAAGAATTAAAACAAAGAGAATAATGCATTGTACATTTTCATATCTTTTCGAATCATTTGCGATTTACATTTTGAGATATTCACTAACATTAATCTATTAAAATTTTGTCAGGCAATTTAAGCACATAAAACTGATTATGCAGATATTTAGTATCTTGAAACAAATAGGAAAAAATATACTTACACTGCTTTTAAGATAAACGATCCATATAATACTTCAATCTTCAATGGAGGAATTGGTTTTAATCTTGAACAAATGAGTTGATATATTTCCATATCTAGTTTTTATAGCTCAACGTTGATCTATGTATACATAGGGTGGTTATAAGAAATATCTAATCTATATATCAGGCTCTAAAGACCAATGGACAAGGAATCAAAAAAAAGTTTTAGATGAAGGCATTCTAATGTATGCGCTCGAGAATGAAATTAAGAGCAATAATTCTGCTCTAAGGAGTTTCGATCACAGTGACAAAACTATAGAAATTTCAAATAGCAATATCCATTTTTTTTCTTCGCAAAATTATCTACATTGTGGAAATAAAAAGGTTGTGTTCACAAAAACTGGTTTCAGAAGAAAAAATTTATAAAAAAATTTTGTACAGCGAACTAAAATTCCTCAAAATAGGACCCTTGAGCATAAACACAGCGCTTCCAGCATTTTTTCCATTGTTTATAGCCTCCCTCGAAGTCTTCGCCCGCAATCTAGTTAAGAAACCTCGACGAAGCCGTCTGGATCACTGGAATTGTGTCGAATAGCTTCCCTTTCAGATCTATCTTGACCTGGGTAAACAAAAATATCTCTGGGAGCGAGCTTGGGCTGTAGGGCTGTAGGCTTGGGACAGTATTGTCACGTTTAATTTAGCCAAAACTTCGGTGGCTATGAGCAGCGTGTAAAAGGGTGCATTTTCGTGATGAAAATTTCAAATGGGGTTCTACTCCGCATATTGATATTTCGTCTCAGGATCGTACGGACAGACCGATGTTTCATCAACAGTAACAAATTTATCCAAAAAATTGGAATCATTTTGCAAGTGATTCAACTAGTTTTCGACGGATGTCAATGATACGCCCTCACTCCACTGGCAATATACTGAGAGCAATCTCTCTGAAGCAACTGACAGGCATGTGCTCTGTTACCTCACCCTGTTGCTAGAACGAGTATGCGCGCGCATCCCAAGAAGAAATCAATCAGTCTTGAAACTTTGTGAACACACCCTGTATAAATGGCGCTGATGTGGCATCGTGTAGTAATGAAAAAAAAGACAAAGATAAAAGAAAACGATGTATATCGAAAGACCTCGCGTACAAGAGACATTGTTTTATCCCTTCGGTTTCGAAGCTAAAATAATAATACAAATACTTATTCATTGTTGAAAAAACCGTAATCACTGGCGATAAATTGATAAATAAGCTAAAAACTTTGTAAAATCACCATAAAAAGAAAATTAAACAGGACGCTTTTCGAGCTACAACAATAACAGCTCGTCATCAGCTAATCACAACACGTGTCACAAGGGAAAGAGTCGAAGTCACGACTTCGACTCTGTCCTTTGTGACACGTGTTGGCACACTGATGACGAGCTGTTATTGTTGTAGCTTGAAACGCGTCCTGTTTAATTTTCTTTTTATGGTGATTTTACAAAGTTTTTTAGCTTATTTACTTATTAATTGGTTCTTTCCAAACAAAATGGCATTGTAAATTTTAAAAAAAATCTGAAATTGATTCTTTAGGTGCTTAGTAATTTAGGTTCAAAAATAAGAATTTAAAACTACAAACCCCCTAAAAACATCAATTTAATAACCATTTACCTAAATTAACGCAATCACAAAATTTAAAAGCTTTAAACAAATAAATAATCTAGAAATCCTCAAAAAAAATGAAAGTGTTTTAAGTTAAATACATATGAAATTTTATCAGTTTCTTGCTCATACTTTCTTTTGGACATTTTTAGGCATTTTGCAAACTCAGACGAAAATATCATTTATTTTATGGAGGATTAAGCTTAGATGCAGGCATTTATTCGTTTACTTTCAACGCAAAAAATATTCACCTATTAAGAATTGATATAAAAATGTAATAAAAATCAGCCATTTTAGTTTTTATAAGTAAAAGAACAAAGGTCCCCGAACGGGGACCGAGGGACCGAAGAGGTTAAACTGGACTCCCGTATTGACTTTACCTCCAAATGGCAACAACCACGTCGCTGCCGATCTATATTCGAACTAAGACAGATTATTGGACGAAGAAGAAGTAATGTTAAAACATTTTTTTACGTCTATGGATATTTTTTCTGAATACCTGCATTGTAAAAAAAAACATCATCAAATTTACGGCAAAATTTACGGCAATATTGCTGCCAGCAGTTTTTGCCGTAAATTTAACGGAATTTTTTTTTCTTTTACAGTGTGAAGGTGATATGACATGGTCCACTGGTTTCCATTTCCACATAAATGCTTTCTACTGAATTTCAGATTTTTTAGATTATCCAAATATAAGATAATAAGACAAACAAACACCAACAATATTTAAAAATCCGTTGCGGTGTGTCTAGCATGAAAAACCCTCATTAAACGTGAGGAGCTGCTTATTCTTCATGCCATAATATAATTTTGTACATAACCTTCCGCATGGAATTTGCAATCATCTGTGAAGGTGAAAATTCGATTTTTTTAATCTTAATTTTTAGAAATGCCATTTGTTTTATCCCATCTCATTACGCTTATTTTCGTTTGTTTTCTGTCATTATTCTTAGTGCTACAAGTACTGTTTTAATCCCAATTATAATTTTTCACTGTTTAGATCATTTTGGAAGGCAAAACTTTAGGTATTGCATTTTGCAAACTTCAAAAGTTTGGTACTATATCAGTAATCATGAGACTTTGACTATTGTCTTTCATCTTATTTCAAGCGCATGCTTTGCAATACTTCTCAATCAATCCAATTCTTTGAACTCCCTGATTTCTACAACTTCATGCATCGGTTACAACGGAAACGAGCTTTTTAGCGTTCTAAACTTAAAAAAAAAAAAAAAAAAAAAAAAAAAAAAAAAAAAAAAAACATTGTAAGATCATTCTTGTTTCTGTCTGCCTGCCACAGCCATTTTACTCAAAAACTACACCGTAAAAAAATCCATTAAATTTCCGGTAAAAACTGCTGGCAGCAATGTTGCCAGCAGTTTTTACCGTAAAAATTGCAGTAAAATTAGATGTACACATTCCCTTTTATGCTAAAAAGAGTTTTGTTGTGTCTTGCCAACTTACCTGAATATTTAACAAATATGTTATACAGTCCGCATTTTTATCTTCGCAAGACTCTTACATTTAGCATTAAAATTGACACCATTCGCACGTTTTATAATTCTTAGTAATTTATTAAAAGTTAATGATTTTTTTTCTTTCAATTGATAACATAAAACGCAAGAAAAGCATTCCAAGATTCGGACGTTTACCAATTTTTTTTCCATTATTCTATAACATCATTTTTACCTTCTCGATTATCATTGACTACCATATATTATCAGAATTTATATTTTGATTTGCAAATGATTTATATTTATTTATTGTCTAGGAAGGGAAGTAATAAATTGTTATACATTTTATAATGATTTTAAGATTTGTAATTTTTTTAAGTTGTTACTAACAGATTTAGATATTCTCAATATTTTGTAGGTTAAACATGTTCAAGACAGTAAAATTTAGATAGTCTGTAAGTATAGTTTCACGTACGAAAATTTCTTTACGTTGCATACAACAGAGAAAAAAGAAATGCAAAACTCATTTAATTCCTTAATGTCTGGCGCCCTTGACTTTCACTGCAGGATTGGCAGTTTGCCTTTTGTTTAAATTTAAAAATTTGCAATTCATACCAGAAGTTCTGAAAGAAGAAATTATACTTTAGGTAATCACAAAAGGTCTGTTATTAAATAAAGAAAATAATATTATATGGAATTTCTGGTGTGAATTCAAAATATCGGAGTTAAACAAACTGGCAAATCCCTGCACGGACAGTGTAAACTGCTTTTTTTTTGTTCAGATTGTTTGACTCCACCAGTCGTATTTATAATATTGCAATTGACTTTATTCCAATTATATAAATAAGATGAAAATTTCTACTTCAAAAAAGTGGTGGCAAACAAAATGTGATTTTTTAAAAAAAGTAGCCTACACTTATCGGGAGCAAAGCTTAAGAGGTTAGTAAATAATCGAGAAAAACGGTACGTTAAACTATCTTTAAATGTAGCTCATATATTTTTTGTATTGAATTTACTTTAAGCTTTTGATTAGGATTTTTTATATTAAAAAACAATTAAATATTATTATTCTTATTATGCATGTATTTCTTTTATTTTTAGCCTAAAAGATTCTTTTTTCCTGAAATCCTGACATCGAGTCTGTGAGTTACAGATTTAAAATCGTCCCTCGTTGACACGTACGCCCCACGTTGGTTATCACTGGCGTAATTCAATATCCAGTTGCAGTATAAAAGCCATAAACGTCAAATTTAAAAACAGACTTATTTAATTAGAATTAATCACATAAATTCTATGGGATTTGCAACTAGTTTAAATTGAGTAGGTCTCTGAATACGCCTTCCATATTTTTAAATGTTAACTAAAAACCTATCTGTAAAAACGCAGCACATAACATGATGGCGTTACAACTTTGCGACTTCTTTTCGAAGAGTGCTAAGCACAATTCTAAATTTAAATTTTTAATAAGAGTTTTTTTTCTTTCTACGTTGTAAAATAAAGTTTATAACTACGCTAAATTTAGCTTTATGAAAAGCCAAATGAAGTTTAAAATATACACTACTTTTATTGACAGTACCGAATTAAGTTCATCATAAAAAAAAATTACGGTAAGGTAAAAAAAAAGTTATACAGAATGGCAATATTTGAAATTATTTAAGCTTCATATCTCTTTCCATATTTAAGGTATACCCATTCTCACTTTTCTAGTATATGTAGTCAGCTATACCCAATCGTACGTTGTATAGTGTTTTACGATGTCTTCCTATTCTTTTCGAACAATATTATTTTAATAACACAGTACACTTGTATATAAATGTGAGTGTGGATGGATATTTTCATAGTACAAATTTCAAGTAAAAGCGATTCCAAGTAATAACAAATTCTTCACTTACAGTGCCAGAATTTATTTATTGCTTCCATGATCATATTTTTATTTTCAAAATCTGATATGCTTCATAAAACTGATTCTTCTTTTATATTTGAGCTGCTATCTCTGTGGAAATAATGCTATTGCCGAGATTATACTAAACACAGATTATTTTTTCGAAAAGCATTGTCTGGTTTCAAAAATAATAAACCCTTTTTTTTTTTTGTATATTCTGCTCAAGGGTGCAGTTACTTCATTGGAAAAAATATTATATTGCTGATAGGGGAAGGCAAAAACTGGCGATAAATTAAATATTTTCCGAAAAAGATTTATAGGTTTAATCAAATTTTATTTTCAAAACATACATATTTCACTTTTGAAAAATGCGCATATTTAGACATTTGAAAGAATTAAAAACTTCATTATTTGTGAATTAATTTTAAAAATATTATTCAGTAAATGTATTAAATACACTATATGGCCAAAAGTGACTGCACTGTAAAAAAAAAGGGGTCGATCTACTAAAAAAGTTTAGTGATCCTTGTAATTACTAAAAAATTTTTAGTAATCTTAGTCGGTTACAAGAAAATCTGTAAGAATTACTAGAAAAAAGTTAGCAACGAAGAGAGTTAATAGTTTTATATTTTTAATAACTATTACTAAAACTCACTTGGTGTGGCCTTGATAGCATAGTGGTTATAGTAACAGACTCCAGACTGAAAGGTCCCGGGTTCGATACTGGCCAGAGCCATATACGCCACGAATGTATGTAGTGTAAGTACTCGTTAGTAAAGGGATTATGAAAATCCTGTCGGAGCAGATAGCAATGTTTGGTGCTGCCATCTATTGCAGTTTTGCCGAAAATCTTCCGCTTCAGAAGTCTGGATGCAGCTCGAAGGAAACTCCTGCCCTTCGGGCGCACGTAATGGTTATTAAAAAATTTTTTGGAGCTATTACTAAAATTTGCTTGGTGGCTCATACTAAAAATTTTTAAGTTAGTTATACAAAAAATTCTTTTGTTCAGTTTACAAAAGAAATGCTTGTTTCACTTGCAAAAAAAAGTTTGTAATGGTTACTAAAAAATTCTGTGGAATACAAATTTACTAAAACATTTTTAGTAACCTCTTGAATTTTTTTTACGGTGTGGTTACTTGCGATTTTAGACGTTTTGTTAAACATCTAGATAAATACATGGGGAGTTATTCTGAAACTCCAGATGTCTAAACAGAATAGTTTTGATCATATTTTTTCGCTTAGAATTTTTTCTCGAAATTCCATAACGGACCGTAAACAAATTGAAAAGTAACGAAGATCTTTTGTATAAACCTATCAAAACCAATTCTGCAAAAGCGTTCAGATTGCAAATTAAGTGGCATATTGTAATAAACTCTAGTCATTTTCATGAGGGTAGCATGTATAATAATAGAGAAATTAAGGTTTTTATAAAAACCGTGCCAAATTTTGCCAAGTTTTTTACTTATAATTTGCAGTGTTCTTAATATAAAGATAATGTTCTTTTCAGAAAATATGACAAACATTCCACATAATACCCTGTAATCATAATTAAAAAATAATAAAAATTATATGAAATATACGCAGGTTTACTACACAATGTTTTACTGCGCATGCGTAAACCCAATCAAAATATAATTTACTTTATGTGTTAGCTAAATGTATGGAGCAACTTTTATGAAAGTGTCAATAACATAGCTTGAAAATTGTGAAAATATCATCCATAGAGTAGGTTTAAAATATGTTATTCCCAAAATGAAGCAAAAAAGTGAAGGACTGTATCCGTATATGCATTGATTTGAGTCAATATAGCATACACAATATTGCACGTACTACTATATTTGGATACCGTAAAATGGGGTGAATCGGAACACTTTTCTACTTCACATTAAAAAAAAGCAACAACTGATTTTTTAATTTTTTTATTTTTCTACTAGAAACTTCGGTCTTGTTTTGTTCTTTACTTTTTAAGCAAAAACGAAACATATTTGCTGTTTATATATGTATTATTTACTTTTTTAATGGTGTTCCGATTCACCCCGCAGATAGGGGTGAATCGGAACAAATGTTATAATCTTTATTTATTCCAATTCAAATTTTAATAGGGTTAATAAAAACAGGTAATAATGATAAGGGAGGAATAGGAACACGTAGTTACTGTGAAACCAAACCTTTATTTTACATACAAGTAAAGATATGCCTTTTTAAAAATTAGAAAACAACTTTGAAATGAAGAAAAAATTAAAATTTATTTTAAGAAATTATATTCAAATTGCAGAAGCAGAATTTAATACAAATTCAGTCCTGTTCTGTGTTATCCTTTACTAGAAGTCATTGGGTAAGTGAATCTATTGAGTAGCCCCAATCGCTGCATATATTAATACGATGTTCTAATACGCCCTCATCCCCAGCCCTTAGTACTGTTTTGAATCCCTCTCTTTTTTAATTGGTTTTTCATTTTGAGATGTTTGTGTAATGTTGTGGGTGTCAGAGAATAATTCTGTGCAGTTTTTCTAACTAATTTGCTATTCTTAAATTCTTTTATTGTGTGTTCCATGTCTGTTGGATTAAGCGTTGACTTTTTTGTTTAACCCAGTATTTTCTTGGCACCTTTAATCTCTTCAACTTATTAGAACAAACAAAATATTGTTACAATACATATTCATACATATGTTTTCATATATTACATGAAACTATTGCTGCATAGAAAAATAAACCATGAAAGAAAACGTGTTCCGATTCACCCCGTAAATCTTAAACCTCTGATGTTACAAACCAATTTTTATTTTTTCATTATGTAGTTAAGAAATAAGTCGAATTTAATACAGCATATCGTTTACAGGTCTATCATTAATTTAAAAAACCATCTCTTAGGTTTAGAATACGAAAAATATTGTAGCTACAGACAAAGTTTTGAAGGCATTGAAAAAAATGAGGTTTTTGAGGATCCTCTTGAAGATTTTTATATACCCCAGTAGTGGTGCAAACGTGTCAAAACTGAATTTTCCAACTCTTAAAGTTTTTACCTTCTTATAAAAAATTGGCAACTAAAAATATAAACACATATATTTATAATGAACTTATATGTATGGCAGGGAAGTTTCGTTCCTATTCACCCCACTGTTCCTATTCACCCCATTTTACGGTACAGTCCCTCATCTTTTTGCTTCCTTTTAGGAACAACGGATTTTGAGCTTGTTCTATCCATGACAATTTTCAGAATTTTCAAGCTATGTATTTCAGACCTTTACAAAAGTTGCTCTATATATTTAGTTAACGCTTTAAGCAAATCATATTTTGATTGCATTCACGCATGCACATTGAAAAATTATTTAATAAAATTGCTCAATATTAATACATTTCTTTAATATTTTTAATATCTCATTACAGAGTATTATGTACAATGTTATTTGTCAAATTTTCTGTAAAGAAAATTTTTCTATATTAAAAACTCTGCAATTTATAAGCAAAAAACTTGGCAAATTTTGAGATTCTTTCTATAAGTACCTTGGCTTCTCTATGAGTATACATGCTACTCTTAGAAAAATTAATACAGTTTATTACAATAAGCCTCTTAATCATAATCTGCAGTTAGAACGCTTTTACTACATTAGTTTTGACAGAGTTATCCTAAAGATCTTCGTTCTTTTTCAATTTGTTGGCGATCCCGTGTGGGATTTCGGGAAAAAATCTAAGCGGAAAAGTAAGATCAGTACTATTCCGTTTATACATCTGGAATTTGAAAATAACTCCTCTTGTATTTTTCTAGATATTTAACAAAACGTCTAAAATTGCAAGTGACCGATCACCTTTGGCCATAAAGTGCAATCCGTGGCTTCACACTTTTATTAATGGAGTTTCTATTCAGATAAATTATATGAGGGTAAAATTTCAATGAATTAAACAAGGTTATGTTGCATAAAATGTAGAATGATGACATGTAAATCCTGCTTACATTAGACATGTTTTTAATACAAGGGACAATATGACATTTACATTCATATACTTGCGAATAAAAAAGTTGTCCATAGGTAAAATGTAGTTTAAACTTTTTTTCTTGCTTGGAAAATGTTCCTATGTACCGTATCTTTAGGTTACTTGAACCGAGTAGAAAGCTGCTTCGATAAAAATGAAAATAATATATCAGTCCTGAGTATACTGTGCTATTAATAAGTACTGTAACCTGTAGAATCCCGAGTAAACACAGTAATACTCTTAAAAAATAAGTACAGGTCTGATTTAAAACATTTTTCTGTTTTCGGTCCAAATAATCCCAATGCCCAGTATATTTTTAACGTGCCAAAAAGTTGAATGTTTAATTTTTAAATTAAATAAAAGAAAGCAATTTTAGTTCTGACCATTTTGATACAAACTTTAAATTTTAGTAATTTTGTTTTTCAAAGTTATCATAGCGTTAATTAACACACTTTTCTCTGTTTGCCTTTAATTCAAATATTTTAAATGCTTTTATCGCTAAATATTAATTTTGATGTTGCGTTCAGGACTCTTTTACAGCAATTTTATAAAGTAGTGAAAATTTTAACAATAACAAATATTGCCATTTCCTACAGAGAGAGCTAATATCTGTCGCATAAGTAAATATTTAATAATCAAATTTCAAAGTTAATTTGAAAACGTATAATGTAACTAGAAAGTTTCAGGCACTTTCGGGGATAACGTTTTATTTTCTGAAATATATGTAGTATTTTAATTCGTTTTGCAGGCTATTATTACATTTATAAGTAAAAAAAAAGTCAGATCCTTTCATTCAGTGACTGTGGAGTTATCCACCGGGCAGTACTCTATTTTATACTCAGAGATAAAAGTACTTAATACTTTTATATTAAATAGTGACGCTGCGTTAACGCTTTGAAATATAAGGCTTTTTTAGGAATTATTTTTTAAGAAATGTAATATAGCTATAAAAACGTCATTTATATTAGAAAAGAAAACTGGATGTCATTTGAAAAAGGGGTATGTTATTGCATATGCTTGAAAATGGGAAAAGAAACAACAGCGGAGCTCTCATTTTACGATTATGGTGAGTAAGCTGTGAAAATTTCAATAAAAAACATCCTATTTGTTTCATGGCAAAATCACCTTGACCATAATAAAGCATAAGTGGTCTTAAAAAATTATTTTTAGGAGTAGAAATGGCTACATAGATCAACTTCCAAAAAGACTATTTTTTGCTCCACATGTGTTGTAAGAACACGTTGATGACTTTGGCATAAATCGCCATTTTGTGCTTTTGTGGATTACGGAGTCATGCAAATAAACTCAATTTGTTTTAGTTTCTTGGAACATTTGAACTTCTAGGTATACATCTCAAAATCGCAAGTGGGTTTGCATGTAAGATATATACCATTGTATGTCTTATAGTGAACCCGTTCTCTCCTCCACTCACGGGCTCAAATTGGGCGTCCCTCATCACTGTGAGTTTTCCAGTTCGCACTCCCTTCTCCCTAGATTTCTTCTGGGTATTCGGTCATACTCCCTTCTGTTACTCAATATTCTTTCACTCAATTCCTTACGCATATTTTATAACTAAAATAAAGTTTCAATGTACCCCACTTGTAGATTGCATTAATATAAGACCATCACGTCGTCATCTTTAAATCTGCCTTTAGTCTTTGGCAAGGGGGCTATAGCTCCCAAGATTTAGGCGGATTTCACCTCAAATTTTCCATTTTCACTGATAATTTTTATCTTATATTAATAATTAGTCCTTTACACAATCCTTTAGCACATTAGGTTTAAGATTACTTAAGACCAACTAAATGTGTTAGAAGCGCCTTGCTCTCTCTAAATTGTTTAATTCGAAGAGTAAATGCTGGTAAAAATGAGTTTGGTCCTCTGTTTTATTGACAACGTCATTTCACTGTATCTTACTACTCTAGGTGGATTGTTCTTGTTTTGAATATTATTATATTCTTCTCGTTATTTATTCCTGCCTCAGTCAGAAGCAAATCATTCGATGCAACGCAGACTTAGTGAGTGATAGTAGAATCAATTGCAGTCGCAACGATCAAATATCCTGCAAGAAAATCTCAAAGTTTTGCAATTGTAATTTTTAGACTCTCAGTTAGATAATCGATTCTAAAAATCTGAAATTGAAAAAATCTGATGAATCTGAAAAACAATTGATAACTTGTCGATATTTTTTCTATGAGGATATTTTTTCTTGATTATTCATAAATCGAAAATCACTCGTCACTAACTTAAACAGCTTCAATTTAATTTAAAAATTAAAAATGCAATTATTTTTACATGCTAAATGTGTATTATTAAAATTTTGTAACATACTACATAATGCTAAGTGCACGCAGTAAATTTCTGGGTAATGAAAGGAAGTCTAAAGCACTTTTCAGAAGCACCTAGTCTTCAAGCCAATTATACCAGTTTGAATTATCATCAATATCATTATTAAGTTTTGAAACTGGTTAGAATTACACATATCTGGAGTTTGAAATTTTATACTTTCCAATATTCTTTGCGTTGTTGAAGATTTAGTTTCGAAATCAAACTAAAAATTTCATAGGGCTAAATAAATATGAAAATTGGTACAAAGAAAGATAAAAATAAAGCTTTTTTAATAAAAATTTGAAAAATTGCAGATAGTTTTTAAACAAGTATATAGAAAACAATTTCACATAACAAAATAAAAATAGTCTACAATATTATTTAAGACTAGAATGATTAGCTAATTAGGAATATTAGTAGAAAAGGAAAACTGTAAACTATGTAAATGTAAATACTCTTTTACATTCTTTGTAAGGCACAAGACCCAAATCGAAAAATTTTTGAAAGTAAATGCATGTGTGTATACATCTACATTATTATTGATTAATTATATTTGTTAAATAATCATTATAACTGTTTTATTATTTTTGCTAAGAATTTAAGATAACATAAGACTGTATTTCATTTAAAGCAGCTCGTCTTATACTTTATGTATGGTGACAGACATTATGGTGTAACGACTCCCAGTCGCTTCCTTGACTGTGGCGCGAAGCTTTCGCCTGTAATCTCGCAAGAAGCGAGGTTGATTGTGTGCTCCTGAATTTGAACTGTTTCTACTCTTGTGTTGGCCGGACAGAGGAGATGATAATTTAAAGTCTATGGGAGAATTCTTTTCAAATATCTCACTCAAATTTTAATATTTTTACATGACTTTTTTGCATAGGGCTGAGGACGATCTGCAACCGGCCTAGTTTTTCTTTTTTCAATTTTGCTTATATATTTTTATGTTATTGTAGTTTCAATTTCAGAACCGGTTTAAACCGGTTTTAAAAATTAAAGTAATTCTTTAAAAAAAATCTGAAACCAAAACTGAAAAAGGTAAAAATTAGGCCGATTGTGGATCGTCCTCAGCTATCCTGTGCAAGAAAAAATCATGTAAAAATATTAGAATTTGAGCGAGATATTTGAAAAGAACTCTCCCATAGACCTTATATTATCATCCAGGTCTTTTTCTGTGACTACATTTTGATTCAGCATAGTGGTTATAAACTTTTAGGAGAGATAAAGTATACCTAGACGATGGCAAATCACATAGCAGTGCATGATCGGAAATGCTTTTTTGACGAAGTAGTGATGACACAAACACAAGAAAGGGTTGGCACCAATTAAGTGAGAAAACATGTTTATGTACAGCATTCTTTGTACAGCAAAAATACTGTTATGTCTTTGGCTTCAGGCATGGAGCTAAGAACATATATCGAGACGACATATATGACGTCACTTGTAACCGATTCTACCCCCCCCCTCCTGCTTCCGCGATATTTGACCTGGGCAGAGCTTTCTTGATATATCAAGAAAGCTCTATATTATTAGCTTATTATCAAGATGGCCTTGACCTGTTTCAGCTGCTTTGCGCCGTTTGCTACTTGCCCAATTTCTTCTCGCGATGCAAGTCAACTATGGTAAAAGTCAAACATGGCGGACGCGAGAGGGGGGGGGGGGGAAGAACTCGTCTTTCGGCTTCTACTCTCACCATGATTCTAGATTGATATGTCGTCTCCCCTTAAATTCGCTCCATGGCTTCAGGATACTGGTAAACAAAACCCCTGTTAATAGTGCTGAAAAACTTGTCGCATGCTTCAGGATAGCTCGAGGGATAGCTTCTGGTGAAGTTCAATACACGCACCGTATTTTGAAGAGCATTAGATATTTCATGCGCTAGAAATGTGAGACCTGCATTTAAGGACTGGAGTCGTAAGTTCGAACACTTTCTTTGATGACGATCGTTGTCTTTTTTTCTTCGTATTTCTTTGTCTTTTACTATACTAGGAATTAAAAATAATAAACATATTTTCTCACCCTATTTGAGTCTTTCTTTTCTTCTCTTTTGTGTCATCACCATTTTGCCAAAGAAGCGTTTCCGAATAGGCATTGCTATGAGATTTCCCATGGTCACAGTGTACTTTATCGCTTCTAAATATTTGTAACCACTGTGCTGAAACATACTGAATAAAAGGGTACTCTAGTACTATACGTTATAATCATGGGGACGAATATGAATAAAATTTATATTTTTCTCAATCGTGATCATGACAGGCGCTTAAGGAGTAACACGATTTCGCTCTCAAAGCTCAGTTCGTGGAAAAACTTGTTATAGTTCTTAATATATTTCATGTTACTTGTAAACACGAGCATTCAGCACACGTACACACACATCGTCAATGCACAAAATTATTTTGAAACGGCTACGCTGCAAAACTGGACAAAACAACAAAGCATTTAAACAGGGACTTCTAATGTGTAACTTTTTTTTTCTATCTCAACAAGTGTCTATTATTATTATTATTATTATTATTATTATTATTATTATTATTATTATTATTATTATTGCAAATAGAGAAGTAAACGACTATTTGTAACTGCTAAATAATTATTTAAATTTTACAAATGAAAAACCTTTAATTTATTATTTTTGTTATAGAGAAAATATAATTATTTTATCCAAAGAAGGAACATACTTGGTTGTCTATTTTTACTCTGAGAACAGATAAAATACAAAACTAATTGATAACAAAACTAGACACTTTCAACAAGTGTTTATTATTATTATTATTATTATTATTACAAATAGAGAAGTAAACGACTATTTGTAACTGCTAAATAATTATTTAAATTTTACAAATGAAAAACCCTTTAATTTATTATTTTTGTTATAGAGAAAATATAATTATTTTATCCAAAGAAGGAACATACTTGGTTGTCTATTTTTACTCTGAGAACAGATAAAATACAAAACTAATTGATAACGAAACAAAGTAATGACTTAGAAAATTACATTTATCAATTAAACTTTATTTTCATCTAGTGCCTTAGTAAGATCATAAACTGAAGAGAACTTTGGGATAATGTCTGATCTAATGATAGAAGAAAGCTATGTCAGAACCTTACTAAAAGCTTTCTTGCGTTGTTTTACTAAGCGAAATAAGTTTTGACAGAAATATGGGAAGTAAATTAAGCTGTACGAAGTGCACAAGCTACTTAATTTTAATGTATGCTAGAAATCATAAAATAAGTAAAAAAACTACTTTTTTCGCGTAAAAAAGTTATTTTTTAATATTAACACGTTATATCGTTACTTTAAATAAATGATGAATCATTTTCAAAAATATTTAATGCTATATGACAGCATAAATAATAATATTTAAACGGATAATTTTCGTTTAAGACATTCATCCACGTATCTCAGAAAATTATTACATTTATTCAAGAGTTAATATTATTTAAAATTTTCAATCAAGGTTTTACTTCTAACGATAACTGCATTAAACAACTTTTATATAAATCCGTCATTTTATAATCATTACTTGAGTAGTTCATTATATTTATAAATAGCAAAACAAGCAGGATTTGAAATGTTTAAAAAATTTCATGTGATTGTACTTTAATAATACTTAAAATTTAGTACCAATGGCTTGCGATAGCTACAGAACTTGTAAAGATTAATTTTTATTTTTATTCTGAGCTTAAAGTATGGAAATTATAATATATCTTGTTACTTTTTTAAAAACTCGGGACTGTTTGTGAAAAAGTTTATAGCTACAAAAACATTGTCACAGCAAGAGGAAATTGTGAATGCAGCGACCAAAAATGCATCCGGAGTTGACAATTTGTCTCATATACTTGGAGGAAATTTCTACGTTAGGGATACAGTGAATGCAAACGAATTATTTTTCAATGGGAAATGGTTCTACCTGAATATGCTTAAAGTGAACGACGTTTCCTGAACGACCTTTATATTAATCTCCTTCTCTTTTTGCTATAACGGATGCAGAATGCGCCATCGAACTACTTCAAATGATTTCGTAAAATGTATATATCGAACCGGGTGAATTAAAATGAATGATCTTCTTTTATGTCCATGCTTATATATGCTTTCTTATAGGGGTGCAGCGTGTGCAATTAAACTCTGCAAAAGATGTAATCAGAAACGGGTACATTTAAAATAAACGGTCTTCTTCCGCACTTGAAATGCTGCGCACATGTAACTATTTTTCTTCTAGAAATGCTGAACACATGTTCGGACTAGTTTAATTGATATGGTACCGAAAAAGATGTGGTTTGAGCCAGACACATTTTTTACGTATCTGTCTTTCTACCACTGATATGTGATGTAACTTGCATGACATTACTTCAAATTGAACTGCAGACTTGGGATATTGTACGTGATTATAGGAATTATATTTAGGACAGCGACACTCAAAATATAAGCATGGGACAAGAAGTTTATTAATTTTGTTTAGCGGACTGGGAAAAGCTACAGCTCATGATCTATTATGAGTGTTACACATAAAGTTTTGCAAGATGGCGACTTTTATAACATACAGACGTGGAGATCGCAGTTTTTTTCTTAATTCGGCCTTTTCCCCTAAGGGGTAAATTTATACCTCATGATTTATGAAATTTTCTGACTGGCAACTTTCTAAACATAGGAATGGAATACAAAATATTACTTTTAAATCATCCACTTGAATTCATCTCAGAGAGAAGTCGTGTCTCAGAATCTATCAAAACCTTGAAGAGGGATATTTCAATAATGATTATTAACAAATTGGCATTTGAGTACACATATTTCTCATTACGATCCCCTGCCCTACTTCCTTTCAATTTCGAAGGAATTTTTTTATATTATTATCTATCAGAGTCTCATAGATGATATTTCGCTGAATTTCGTGTGTAAACTACGAAGAATGTTTTGAAAATCCGCCATTTTTATCCCTCCGGGAGAGCAAAATAGATGAGATTATCCAGGATATCGAGTTTTTAAATGTAACCGTGCGTAGATTCCGTCTGTGAGCAATCCTTTGTACCCCAGTAGCAAATACTTCTCTTTAATATATCTGTAATATATTCAGGAGTTTCACAGATAAAGGTTTACTGAATATTAAATTCCAAAACATAGTAATGTAATATGAGGATTCTTTTTTAAATCTACCACTTAATTCACCAAGTAGAGCTCCAGCTTTTTAGAAACCAGTATTTTAATACCGAAAATGTTTTACTATTTAATTTAAACATTTGGGCGATTTAAGAGAAGAATATTTTCTGTAAAATAATAGTAGTGTGTAAAAAGCTGGAGACTTGGCAAGTCTGTCCGGGTAAGAGGTACAGTTCTATTTCTGGGCTGTTTGGGTTTTTCTTTAAGGTCTGCGAAATCTCAAATTCTCCTCTATATTGTAAAATCGATGGGTATATAATGCATTCGTATAATTAAAAAATCTTCTTAAAAAATTAATATATTTAAATTATTTTTTCTGCCTACACTTTCTAAAGTGTGTCTCTTTATTTTTAATAGGCAAACTATTTCTAACATATATATTCATTTTTTTAACTTTATGTGTTAAAAGCTTTGCGAAAGTTTCAAGAACACAGTATGATTTTAACACTTCAAATAAATTTAAGTATAAATTTAAGTATTTTTTAAGTAATTTGACAACTAAAAAAAGAACACATCCTTTAGAAAGAATAGACAAAAAATAAGTTTAAAAAATACCTTCCTGCGAAGATGGTTTTAACAAGTTGGAAATTACACGTGAAGCGTAGCAAATGAGGTGCGTTCGTATGATAACGATGTTTTAAAATATTCAGATCTTGCTGATATAGTAGAATGTACTTTGGATACAGTATAATGGTCGAAATCTTTGTATTCCTGTAATTATGCAGAGAGTAATTTTTATTATACTTCATTAACGTATATCTTATTCATAAAATGTGAAGTAGTTTAATATAATTAAAACACGCCCCAAACAATATTTCTCCGTATAACATTATTAAGTGGAATACATTTGTGTGGCCCTGTAATTTAATAATAAATATTCTTTGCAACACAGATTGTACAGAATGTATATTTTAGTACATACTTCATAGACTCATGCCAATTCTGTTATGTTCAAATGAGTGTAACACCTTTTAAATGCATTTGAAACTTTTTTCCCATTGATCGTAATGTAACGGAATACTTTTGATTGTCCCTGTAATTGATCTATGCATCCGATTTCCATAACATTTGAAATGACTCGACAAAACTATGTAATAATTATACATTTTAAATTTCAAACGATTAAAATGCATTAGAAACTTTTTTCCCCATTGACCGTAATGTAACGGAAGCCTTTTGATTGTCCCTGTAATTGACCTATCCATCCGATTTTCATAAAATTTGAAACGACGCGACAAAATTATGTAATAATTATACGTTTTAGGTATATTTCGTATGAAATACTACCTATTGCAATCGCACCAGTTTATATCTATCTATCTATTTATCTATCTATCTATCTATCTATATATATATATATATATATATATATATATATATATATATATATATATATATATCACTTTTTTATGGACACGATAACTTCCATAATTCTTCACCAATCTCCACCAAACTGGTACATAAAATCAAAGGAGTTAAAATCTCGGCTAAGTTCGTTAATGGGCAAAATCGGACCAAGGGGGTCGGAATAGGGGGCGTTTTTGTGAAAACCGAAAAAACGCCATAACTTCTTTATTAAAGTAGATATCGAATCGGTTTAAAGTTTATATTACTTCTTAAAAATGGGCCAAAAGTTTATGCATGACAGATTTTTGATAAATTTAGAAGTGGGCTCAAGGGGCGAAAAAAACATAGGTTTTGAGAGAAAAAAATTCATAACTTCGTCAATTTTCAAAATATCAAGTCCAACTAAATTTTTTGTAAATGTTCTTAAAATTATCTAAAACTTTTGTACTTACAAGTTTTTGATAGGATCAACTTTTGCCCATGAAAAAAATTAAAAACTAAAAGAAAAAGGGCGGTAAAAAAAGAGAAAAATCCATAACTCCGTCAATTTTTACGATATCAAATCTGATTAAATTTATTTTTCATCTTCTCAAAAATATCTACAACTTTTATATTGACAAGTTTTTCATAGGACCAATTCTTATAGGAAAAAGAAATTAAATAAAAATAGGAGTTGGAGAAAAAACCTCAAATCCAAACTGCTTATATTCTGACTCATTTTTAAATTCATTTTTGATTTTAAACGCATCCAAATGGTAGATCCTCTTTTTTAGAAACTGCATAAAGTGACGCACTGGTCAATTTTCTGATAAATACAGAATATATTTCGAAAAAGGCTACCAATAAGGGTATTTTGAACAGAATTTCCCGAAGTCTTCGTGATTTGAAATTTTAAGGAAGTTTTCACATAGCAAATTGCGTTTTTAGGACTCGTTTTAAAATCCATTTTCGCTCTCAAACGCATCCAATTTACAGATCCTCTTATTTAGGAGCTATATACTGTGACGCATTGACCAGTTTTTTGATAAAGATAGTATATATTTTTAAAAATGCTGTCAAAGTGAGTATTTCGCACAAAATTTTCCGAAGATGATTCATGATTAAAGAATTAAGGATGTATTCAAACAACAAATCGGTTATTTTATGACTGATTTTTAAATTAAATTTTTTTCTCAAATGCATTCAACTGACAGTTTCTTGTTATTTAGGAACTGTATAATATACTGTTTTGTTCGATTTTTTTAAATAAATTCAGAAATTATTTCAAAATATGTTGTCAAAATAGGCATTTGAGCTGAATTTTTTTAAGATGATTCTGATAAAACCAGTTTTTGCAGAAAAATGAAATTAAAAATTTTTCATAAACGACCAAATGAAGTTATTAACCCTTACCTGCTGTGACAAAAATTGTCGCATAACTACTGTGAGCGGTCTGTCAGACCGCTTAATCTAAAGATGAATAAAATGTTAAATTAGCTCCCATAATACTATTTTTGTATTAAACTTTATATACAGGACTATTATAAATAAAATTCAGCTATTCAAAAGTCTCTAGCAATAGCAATAGGACTCCGAAGAAACAAATTTTGACCTGTATCTATAGTTAAACTAAAAATTGCGAGTTAAACACTGAAACTTGAAAAACTCGGCGGTCTGTGAGACCGCTAACAGCAGTTAAGGGTTAAACTGGGTTTATCTCTCATCATATATTTTTTTTGTTGAAATGAGCACTCTTCGAAATCTACCTCCGCCTATAGGCCCAGCAGACAGGGATTTTTAAATTTCAAACGATTAAAATGCATTTGAAACTTTTTTCCCCATTGACCGTAATGTAACGGAATAATTTTGATTCTCCCTTATTTGATCTATGTATCCGATTTTCATAACATTTGGAATGACTCGACAAAATTTTGTAATAAATATACATTTTAAATTTTAAACGATTAAAATGCATTTGAATTTTTTTCCCCATTGACCGTAATGTAACGGAATCCCTTTGATTGTCCCTGTAGTTGATCTATCCATCCGATTTTCATAAAATTTGAAATGACTCGACAAAATTATGCAATAATTATGTATTTTAAATTTCAAACGATTTGGTTGGGTACTTTTTGCGTTGTTATATGTGGACAGACGGACAGACGGACGGACTGAGCGACAACAATATGTGCTACGTATTTACATAATTACGAACGCACCTAAGAACGAGTGCATTATACGTCTATGGGTATAGCAAGAGGAATGAGATTGTTCGCAGATGAATACGTCTTTTTTTATAGGTGAATGGCTGGCTATGGATGGCTGAAGAAATATTACTTGGCAGCCGTTTATCGCAAGTATCATGCTGCCCGCATATCGGGCATAATGGTTTGGAGAGCTATCACGTTCGGATAGCGAAGAGCTCTTGGGCACATTGTTCATTGTTAGATAGCGAAGTGGCTGGTACGTCAACAATTTTGTTTTGACTGACGTTCTGCCACTAATATGAGGAAAAACTGTCTGTCCAAAAGTCTCACGGCGACTTATCAATAGTGTGGATGGAATCGAAATGCTTTACTTGCCGGTAGCTTCCCGGTAGGGCCGGTAGCCGTCCGATCCCTCTCCCATGTAACATGTATCTCGTGTGGGACCTCGTTCAACGCCTCCTATATTCATATATTCCCCTACATTCATCATGACTATAGGGGTGTTGCCTAGTCGAACGTGAGACCGCCGTAGCACTACCGACACATATAGTAAATAAACTATGTGCTGCAGTGGACACGATAAATCAAGACAAAGCTCAGATGACCCTTAATAGCCTTATCGATTGCATTCTTTGCCATTTAGCGTCTTGCTGCCATGGAACCACACTAATTAGTGAATAAACAATTTTCTTGCATATTTTTCTTGTTGTTTCTTTAATAAATCGTATATGTCTTCTTCTCTATCGGTCCAATAAATTATCGTGTGGTTATGTGCATACACTGTAAAAAAAAATCTGTAAAGGTACTATACTTTATCTAGGAAACTGGGATTCCAAGAACTTTTCCTGTAACGGTAACAACAAAAACTCAAGTTTTAGAATCGGTTACATGGATTTTTCCTGATGTCGTTACATGAAAAGTTCTTGGAATCCCAGTTTCCTAGAAAATGTTTAGTACCTTTACAGAATTTTTTTTACAGTTTACCTTTACGCTATTGCAATTTCACCTTTAATTTGTATATATTTACTTGTTTAAAGATATTTTTTTTCTATTTATTGTAGGCAGTCATAATTTTATTCAGTAAATGAAAATTATTAGGGTTATTAAGTGGGTAAATATTAAGTAAATATTAAGTGGCAATAGTTTTCTCTCGAGTTGTATGAATTTATTCTAACATTGAATGAATAATATTAAATTAGTAGAAGTACAAGTATCCAGAGGAACTATTAATAAAAATGTCTAAAAAAACTGTGGTAATTAAGAATATTAGGAAACAGAAAAATACGTGAACAGTGTTATATAAACTGCAACAGGCATAAAACTTTTTAAAATAGGTTCTTTTCTATCATAAATTGAAATATTTTACTTAAAAATATCAAATAAAATTCACCAGGGATATAAAAAGAATGAATATATCTTTTAATGCTGTAAAATGGGAAAAGATTTCAAAAGATAACCAATCTTATGAATAAATTTTCAGCAAGGGCATTCTCTTTTTAAATTTGCCTTATTTAAAATAAAGCAAGCTTTGAGTTATTTCAGAGGATCTAAACTTATATAAATTTTCTTTCTGAAGAAATTTCCATTAGATTCCCTTTTTTGTGCAAATGACGTCTGCAATTCCGATAAGGTGAGAAAAATAAAGATAGGGTAATTTTTTTCCTTGCTATCTTAAATTATTCGACTTTTTCTTACAAATTCTGTGGAATTCAGACTATTGGTGTTCAGATTGGTAGTCTAAGATAAAACCGTTTTTTAAGGGATATTTTAAATTTAAAAACTTAAACTTAAAATTTAGTATTCTGTATAGATTTGGAAGTGTAAAGCTTTTTTTTAAAGTAAAAATAACATAAAATACAAACTTCTTAAATGTTTTAAATCAACTTCTCTAGCACGAAAGTTTTATTAAGTTTGTGGCTGATTACAACTATCAAAATATTAATTTCATAACATACACTGTTATACACAAATAATACATTTAATATAATAATGCAATGCATTCCTCATATTCAAAATAACATTAAGAAATTAATGAAATATGGAATTCAATGTATTTAATGTTTTATATACGTTTTTTATTGTTTTATAAAGTTAATTGATCTCAAATTGTTTCAGAATTCATTCTTTTTTTATTTATTTTTCCTGTTATAATTGAGACTTAGATTTACATTAAAAATAAAGTGCAAGAAAACTAATGCAAGTTAAAATGTATATCATTTTTTTTTTCGAAGGTTACAGTAGCATGTATAAAAGTATTGTGCGCGAAATAATCTCCTCATTAAATCATAAAATTTTGAGATTAAATAAATTAAATAAGGCGAACATTTTTATTCGAAAATAAAGATAGCTTGAACACAGCCTCTCCCTTCTGTGCGCTAATTAAATGTGATAATAAATATTACAAAGAGAACCCCCCCCCCCCATTGCTATCACCTGAATCATACAGAAATATGAAAACTCTCATGATAGGGCCATGAAAAAAATTTCTTCCATATCAGTCTAACATATTAATTTTTATATGAATTTAATTAGCACAAATAAAAGTCAACAATAATGAATAATATGTTTCTTTTAATTTATCATGCAATTTCAACATCAATGAATTAAAAAAGTGATAGCACAACAGAGCCCCCAGTAGAAAATAAAATTTAAGTAATTTATGCATACATTTTCAATTATCAACATTAAATTAAAAATTTTTTAATAGAATTTGAGATACAGCAGTCACAGTTCATCGCTAAAAAAGCATAGCAAAGCAACAAATTGACTAATAGAAATAAAAAAAGCAATTGATTTTATTAAAAGTATCGTATATGTTAAGTTTGTGCAATTCCATTCTATACATTCCGTATTAACCTCCTGAAACCCGGATAAAATAAAATACATATATTTTTTCTAATATTAGTATTTTCAGCATACAGTCTTCAAAAATGAGGTTTTTAAAGAAATTAATAAAATTCATTTTTTTTTTTTTTTTTTTTTTTTTTTTGTTTGTGTGTGTGCGAAGCACGTCTATTTATATGGATGTTTAGGTCTCAGTCGCTTTAAAATAATCAAAGACTTACATAAAGTGTGAGAAAGAATAGAAATAAAGATTAATAAAATTATTATAAAGGACATAAGCAAATATTAACATCTGCTATTAAAATCGCAAAAAAATGGTTGAAACAAATTAAAATAATCTAAAAATGAAACTTATCAACAGAGCGTCATATTCCAACTCAAATCACTCATTACGCCATTTTGTAATCAAAATAGTTACCGTTGCCAAAATTCAAAAGCTGAATGTTGATTTTGATTCACACATTATAATGTAAAATAAACATGAAGGAAATTAAATTAATATGAAATTTAACGCAACAGAAAGAGAAAGCAAAACATCTATTTTAATGAATGCCGGGTCTCTAAAGGATATAGATACATCACACTTCAGAAAACCACTGCGTATCAGTGATGCTTCCTAAACGACATATGCTAAGATCTAATCAGAACCATTTTACATCAAGGTCTAACTAAAGTATGAAATTTCCATGGAATTCCTTAAAATAATAAAAATATATTTCTTGAATTAATTAATCTAAAGAATCAGTTCTTGGATTAAAGCATTCATAAAATTCGTATAGTACGGACAGGCATCAGTAACCAGACATACATACATCCAAAAATACGAAAACCCTTTTCAGAAAAAAAGGCTAGCTAAAAAGTGTAAATTCATCATAAATCTGTAATCCAAAATTTTCACGTATCGAATAGGGGGAACTGGGGTACATTGATACATGGGGCACATTGATACACCCCCTCCACCGGTCACAGGGTCATTACAGGAAGTTTCACAACAGCTCCAAAAGATGATGCTAGTGTATTCAACTACATACAGAAAATCTTGGAATGATTCAGTAGTTTGATGAAATGGGACGGGTGATTTATTGTTTTTGTTGTTCAAAAGTAAATATGAGTTGTACAATTGAAATGCTATTATACAACTGTTCCAGTATTTTCAACCAAAATGAATACTCTCCCTGGTAAGTACAGCTACTCTTTATCAGTTCTTCATTATTTATTGTTAGATATATTGTGAAGTGTTGGATTTGAGACTCATTTTATTCAAAATCGCTGTATGGGGCACATTGATACAGTCTATGACGGGGCACATTGATACAGCCTAAATCCTTTAATAGTTCATATTTTCATTATCTTTTATTATTTTTTTTTAACATACACTCCTTAATCCAACCTTTTTTTTCACGAAAAATTTCTAATATTAGTTTTTATTGAAGTGAAATAGCTCTAATTTCTTTATATTAGAACATTTTATAGAATTTTTGAAAACAGAAGATGTAGGAACTTACCCAGCATCTAGTGCTAGTAGAACTAATAAAAGAAAAGGACGCCATTCTGGCAAATCTCGAATTTATATCGATTCTCCAGAAAAAAAAGTATTTTCGACATGCGAAATGTTAAGTAAGAGAAACAAACTGCAGAACAGAAAATGATACTTATATTATAAACAGAATTTTTAATATAATTATCCTTATTTTTCTGTTTATGAACCTATTTATAAACAGAAAAACTGGTAATTTTTTCATCTTTCATAAGAAAGAAGATAATGCTGGGGTTGAAGTGCTAGATATGACAAAGTTACCACAGCCATAACAATCAGACAAGAAACAGCCAGAACATCAGGTCATAATATATTTAATTTTGATTGCTTTAATATTGTTTAAAAATAAATTGTGGGTGATTTGAATTTTTATAAATAAATATAAAATGGTTTTCTAATTCATTTTCTATGAAAAATATGCATTGGTATTATTTTGTCGTCATTTTTCTCAAACGTATCAATCTGCCCCGGGGATGGGGCACATTGATACAAATGACTTTTTTTGATTTTTTTAAAATTACATGCAAAAATACTATATAAAACAATGATTGAACATTTTTATAACATACTACACAAGTTTTGCTGTCACCTCATGGAAAAAAAACTTGAATTTTCTACTTTCTTGACACCAAAAAAAATCTTAGAAAAAAACTGTATCAATGTACCCCAGTTCCCCCTATAGGAAAATTTTAATTACGATTTCACTTTAAAACTTCTATGAAATGTAAACAATTGGATTAAAAGTTCCCGAAATTGGAAATATTGTACAAGAAGTCGTGAGATTTTGTATCCTGCAAAACAGAAAAAGTTAAAAGCTCAAAAGTCTCCACCAGGGCAAAAATTGCACGGTGTGCTGTATTTATAACAAAGGATTTTATATTTATAAATTCCCCAGTTTTATGTCGATTCAGAAAGATTCGGCCTTGTCTATGTTTATTACAATCAAAGAACAAATTTGGTGTATGTATATGTACAGGAGAATAAATGTAATAATATGCACTGTACAAAGGAAAACAAGAGAAATTTCCTCTTAATCAAATATTTTAAGTTATTAAAATACCTTAAAGTACCGAAAATAAGTCGCCTTTTCGCAGACAGAAAATTCAAATAATTTTAAGGGAGGCTTTTAATTGTAATTTTTATGAAATAGGGAGAAAAATTGAAGGGTGGGAGAATATATTTGGAATTTACAAATTTCCTAGGATTTACATAATCTGAGAAATATATGATGGGAACTTATATTCCGATGAAGCTTACTTGTACTTTATGGTAAGTAATACTTTATTTATTTATTTAGGAAGGAGGGGAGTAAATTCTTAGAAAATTATAAACGATGTCGTAATAATGAATTTCTTTAAAAGAAAAAGTGAATTAATATATTTGTAAGTTTAATTACAGTCGATAACTACTATTTCATGCTTTGTTAGTTAATTATTTGTACTAGAAAATTTTATTTATACATACCGGGTGTTTTTAAAGTCGTGAAAGTAAAACACTATAACAAAACAGGGTGGCGAGTGGTCAGAGAAGAAAAAAGTCAGAAAGGTGTTAAATAGCAGGTTTTGTTAAACAGAAATTTTACTTCATTAATATCTTTTTTTATTATCAGAAGTCTTTTTATAAGAAAATACTGGTTGTTTCGTCTTTTTCTGTCTGTTTTTTCCTGACCACACAGCATCCTGCAAAAGAACCACTGATCCAAATGACCTGAAACAATGCCGCCAAAACAATGAGAATTTCTTAGGCATGGTTAAAAAAAAACTTGAAATGAAATCGACAGATAGCACTGTATGTGCAGTAAAGTCAAAAGATAACCTTGCGCACGACACAAGCACATTGGCGATAAAAATGTGAAGCACGCATACCTCATGTTCATTATTCTACAGATATCCTCGCAATGACTGTGCCATTGACGTTGAAAACGGTGGACAGCACATTGAAAAGCCCTTGCGTTAGTTCCGTAGTTCCTTACTAATGCGAAGGTGTTCGAAGTCCCTTTTCCCAACAACTGTATTCTGGAAAACAATGGACGGAACTTGGGAAAAAGAAAACCTTATTACGTATATCAAAGACATCTGAATGCAGTAAATCGGAAAAGAACTGCGAACGTATTCGCCGAAAAAGAACAAAATAAAAATATGAAGTAAAGAAATCACATGGAGCTGCACAACTAACGCAAGAGATTTCGAATGCGCTGTCCACCGTTTTTAGTGTTAATGGCACAGTCATTGCGAGGATAGGCAAGCTTCACATTTTTATCGCCAATGTACGTGTGTCGTGCTCAAGCTGATCTCTTCACTGCATATACAGCGCTGTCTGTTTTTTTTTTTTTTTTTTTTTTTTTTTTGTTATAGAGTTTTACTTTTACGACCTAAAAATACCCTGAATAAGTATGTCATCATAAGTAAAGTTACAATTTGAAAACTCTGTGAGCATCATTGGGCTAAAAATAATCTTGGAAATGTCATGAAAGAAGTCAGGATTTTATATCTTGAAAAAGAAAATTCAAAAATGTATCACCACGGGAAAAATGGCACCGTATGATGTATTCGGGACAAAAGATTATTGATTTTATAAATACCCTAGTATTCATGTCGATTCTCAATGGCATACTACATCAAAATATCAACTTTGCAAATTTGTGGATATAGCTAACGAAAGACACGAAAAACTATGCAAATTCACATTACACGTCATGTTAACTTGTTCATACGTCTTAGGTTTTCAGCTATAAGCCCATTTTCTACAGAATCTTCAGTTATTGCAAGATTATGTTTTTGAAAGATTGACCTTTATTGGTAAAATGCTATTTTCAATACTGCAAGCTTCTCTGCAGAGCGAGGTATTTCACTTTAACATAGTTACAGGAAATGATTGGTGACACATTGAACACGTACATATATGACTGTTATTTGCAAAATCACTCTTAGAATATCATTACCGGAATAAACTTTGTTTATTTTCCTGGTGATGATTTTTAAACATTTTCTATGTATAATTCGTAAGAAATACTAACATCTACGTCAATCATAACTTCCAGAACCTAATACAAACCCCCGTACAACAATTTATCTCTCTCTCTCTCTCTCTCTCTCTCTATATATATATATATATATATATATATATATATATATATATATGTAATAAAAAAAAATTAGCGCCATTTTTTTGTTCTCTCTTAGCTTCAATTCTAAATTTGTGGAACATATTTCAATCTTAGTTTCGTAACTTGTAACAGCTAAAATTCTTTTTCTTACTTTAGTTATTAATAAATCATTGCTTGCTTCTCAAAAAGGCGGGAAGTATTTCGTAAGCTTTTTACTTTCTGGCATATTCCTGCCATTTTATTTTTTATTTTAACATCGCGTGACAGGTGTTACTACGCGTTGCTAAAGGGCTTTGTCTTCCGAGGAAAAAATATAGTTCTTGCCAAGGACCGCCTATTACGAGCAATTAGAATTGATCATTTTGTCCGTTTGAGGCTCGAGTCCATCCTGATTGGATTTTTAAAATGATTGACGCGGAGTAGGAGGGCGCTAGTTTTGTCGTGAAAATGATTTTTTCATTTGGCTTTTCAGGAGAACAGAATGCATCTTTTCTTTAAACTACCAAGCCGCGTTTTTCATTGCTCCGCTGAATTAGAATATTTGATGATGTGGACGAGATATTGAAATTTGTAGTGTCGATGTGGACTAAGGTGATTGCGGGGAAGAGTTTATCTATTTTTAAGCTCATCAATAAAGAACTTGAAGACTGATGTTGTCTGTTTTTATAATGGGGAAATACCCCAATGAAAGTCTTCTATTGCTTGCCAACTGTCGGAGCGACTACTCTGCCCGTGCTGCTAAGAATACGTAGAATTTATGCAACATAGTTATTTTAGTCGAGTTCAGCTTATATTTATTACATTTTTAGCCGGTAGGATTTATGAGCCGGCGTGCATCTCTGGGAAAATATTAAACTAGTATGGTTTGCCAACTACAGACTGTTCCTGTCAGAGAAACCTACAGCGATGAGTGTGTGCTCGCCATGTTCTAGGAAGAAATGTGTTTGTCTTACACTTCCCGTTCCAACTACATCAAGAGAACTGCACGCGCCATTTTCGCCGAATACGCCGATTCTTCATGTGCATAAATGATAAACCCTTCAGCTGGGAAACGGATCGTCTTATGAAGTTTTGTGTGACTATGTCTAGCATCTGCAAATTTTTAAGTGTGAGATATGCCTGCAGTATTTTTTTTTTCTGGACAGCGACGAAAAACGTGTGCTGATGATTATCAAGATAAAGAACAACTGCACGACAAAATTCAACATCATTTTCTTTTGTTTATTTATTTATGTATTTTCTAGATAACAGTACTGAAATATTTTGATAAACTTTTATTTCATAATAAATGAACACCTGCAGCATGATTGCAAAACTACGATTGATTCCATCGGTAATATAGACTAATTGAAATTTGCACCTGTGAGTCGTATCTACGAAGTGCTTTATTTTTGTTTATTTTAATAAAAATTAGGTATTTGAACAAGGCCATATCGAGCATGTCTGTAAGTTATTATTTATTATTTTATTTGTTTATTGATTAAGAAATTTTAATAATAATTTCTTTGTTTAAATTCTTGATTTTTTTCCTCTTTTATTACAGATATTAAAAAATAAATTTGTTCTTAATTTATAATTAATTAAAATTTTCTGCTCATAGAAATTTTATTTAGTTTTAAAGGTTTTTTTTTTTTTTTTTTTTTTTTTTTTTTTCAATCGAAAGATGGATTAATTTGTTGTTAAAAAATACTCTGTTGCTAATTTTATTTTCCATACGTAAAGAAAAGTATTTTTGTTCTTAAAATTATTTGTTATTTCCCACGTATGGAAAACCGATATTTATTATTTTATTACTTATTTATTTATTATTTATTTATTTCACATGAATTCAAACAGAATTGATTTATTTATTATTTATTATTTTTATTGTTATTTATTGAAGTATTTGAAGTATAGTAATTGAATTTTAATAATTGAAGTATAGCATTTAAATATTTTCCATATGAATTATCCTTCTTTCATGTTATTAAGGTCAGGATTAGTAAAAGAAGAAAAAATGTCAGAAAATAAACTTGATATTGTCCCTTTTGAATTTGGGTCGGGCATGGATATTTTTAAATGGTTTAAACATTTTGATCGAGAATGTTCTGTAGAAAAAAAAGATAATGAGTGGAAACACCAAAATATTTCAAAATATTTAAAGGGGGGAGCGCTAAAAACTTATATAAATGATTGTTTGGATTGTGCTACTTATGAGGAAATTGTCAAGATTTTAACTGAAAAATACATTCAGGTTAGAGTTCCAAAATTTTCTGAGTTTACTTCCTTAAAGTTAAATGATCTAAGTGATTTGGATTCTTATTTTAGAAAGAAAGTTGAGATTGGAAGGCAACTTCAGCTTGAGGAAAATTTAATTATACAGGGATTAACAGATGGACTTCAGCCGGAGTATCAAAATTGTTTGATGGTTAACCCTCCTTCCAATACTCGTGAATGGTTTCGCATTGCTAAACAATTAGCAGCGATTCCAAATCATACCTCTAATAACAGCAATAGAAATTTTTAACAAACTAGACCTATGCACAATCCCAATCCTCAGCCCAGACATTGGACTCGACCTACTCCAAACAATCCATCCCAAAATTTTAATCCTGGGTTTTTCACTCCTAGAATGCCTGCAACTCATTATCAAAACAACTACCCTAGTCGTCCGTGCAGAATATGTTTAAAGAGAGGCATAGAAAATGCATATCATTGGGAGAGGAGTTGTATATTTAACACAAATTCCTTTCAATCTCAAACTCCTGCTCATATTCAACCACCCCCTACTAATAATGTCTGACAATTATTTATCCCTGGATATGTGGACAATAACAAAGTGTATTGTGTGGTTGACAGTGGATCAACTGTCTCAATTTTACCCCTCAAATTTGTTCGATATTTAAATGGTAATTTACATAATGTTACCCCTATTACTATTAGACAGGCACAAGGAACTCTTACAATTAATAAATCTTGTCGATTATGTATTAAATTTGGTAATATAAAGAGATATGTTAATTTTTTAGTAAGTAAGCTTGATTTGGACTATGCTATTTTAAGTTTACCTAATTGTGCCAAATTTAAATTGAAAATTGATTGTGCAAAAAGCCAGGTGTTACAAGACAATATTTCGTTAAATCCATATGTCAACATATCCAGTGATAACTTAGAATTGCTTCATTTTGATATTATAAAAAATGATAGTACTGTGCAACCCGATTATGGAAATACCATAACTCCTCAATCCTTGCCGCGAACTAATAATGATGATTATAATCTATTGGGGAATCTGCTCTCTTAAAGCGAAAGAGTGGATTTGGCTGCTCAAGAAAGAGTTCTAATTTACTGGATCATGAATGAGCTGATTTTTAAGTGGTCCACTCTTCTTGACTTGCTTTCTTCTATTTCTAATGCACTCATTGAGATCGGAAACTAAGCAAGTCAACTGGAGAAGAAAACAGATCATTCCCGCGCTATTTTCATCCACCGTTGGCGCTGCTGTCTACCTGACCTTGCAAATACAAGATGGAGGATTTCCGAATGCACTGCACGCTGATTTTCGATGCATCTTAAAAGTTCGTGGTTTCCTCAAGATTATTTTCTAAAGAAGCCGATATTTTACGAAGTAAGTACTATGAAAGTATTTTATTTACATTATGCTATCCTTTTAATATATTTCTCTCCTCTTTTTTTAATAAACAATTAATGTTAATACTCATACGTACCCAGTAGCGTAGCTAAGTTTTTTGGCGCCCGGGGCCAGCAATAAATTTTGCGCCCCCACCCCAATATAGATGTATAACAATCTCTCTCAATTTGGCGCCCCTAGGCCTCGGCGCCTGGGGAGGACGCCCCCCTTGCCCCCCCCTTAGCTACGCCACTGTACGTACCGTACATAACAACCTTGAAATAAAATGGTGTATCAAGCGAAGTAAAAATTGTCTTATAATGTAAATACTTAGTTCATTTAACAGTCTTGTAGTATAAAAGTTTTGAAGAATTAAGTTATGCAATTATTACATCTGTCTTTATAGAAATTTATCAAAATACTGAATTTACATTATTCAGTGTCTTAGTGAAAACACACTGGTTTATAGATGTTCAGGCTGGTTAGAAGTGCTTATTTTTTAGTGTACTCCTATTTCTCAATTTCGCTAATATTGTTAAGGGATGGAAAACCCTATATAAACACGAAAAGCAAAGTCCTCTTGTATTTTGATCTACATGTTGTTGCATATAAGGAAAAAAAATATAGTGTGTATATAAACACATTTCTAAGACTTGCATTCTTAACGTTTGAACATGTGTGTACTTTGTTACTGTTTTGTTTGGCAATGCTTTACATTGCTATTGAGCAAAATTATTGCATGCATGGTCTGTATTATTATAATTTGTTTAATATTTAAAAGTATTTAGCTACATTGTTACATAAAAATTGCTTTAAAAGTAATATTGTTTTCTTGCACTTGCTTTCAGGTAGGTTTAAATGAGGATTTATTAACAAAACGTAGACAAATATATTTTTTTTTCTTTCTATACTGGTAAATACAAGTATCATTTCCCAACTATTATGTTCCTGATTTCTTTAACAATGAATTATATGGCAGGTGAATGTGAAACGGTGGGAGAATTTCAAATTTTGGAATGAAATGATTTTATAAACTTTTAATGACTTCAATAATAGTATTTTCACAAAAAATATAATCGTAATAAATGTAAGACTATTTAGATATTATAAAATGCTACTGAAAAAAAGAAAAGTTTGGTAATCTAAAATAACTATCGAAGCAAATCCCTTTCCTTTCAGAAATGTCTTCTGATACCATTGTCTTCCCCTAAATTGGTAATGTTAAGATGCACTGCCCCTTAGCAATATCATGATCTCTTTTGATAATTTGCACAGCATATAAATATAGGAAGTATTTAAGTTGATGTGTGATCACGAGGCACTGAATTTAGTTTTAAGCTTTCTTTACGTTTACATTCTAAATTTATCTTAAGTGAGGCACTGTAATCCCAGCCCAAATGCTTTAATAACATGAGTAAAAAAAAAAAAAATCAAATTGCGCTTTTTAGCTTCTCATAGGTGGACCTTTAAACCAGCATTTTGTACTTTTTAAGAGTAACTTTAAAAACTATTTGAAAGAAAAAATTGAAGTTTTGGATTTACATAAGGCAGGACATAATAAATAAAAATTAATCAATAAAATTGTAGGTTGTGCAATTCATATCATATTTTTTTTCAATAATACATTTATGTTTTGATATTAGTATTAGTACTATAACCACACAAAAAATATTCACAATTATAACTTCAGTAGATAATTATAGCAATATGAAAATATAAATTAACATCAGAAGCTCAAAGTTTTAAGTGTTTGATTCAAAAACTTATTATCCAAATGACATTTCCTTTTTAGGCATAGTTTGAACCAAGATTATATCTTGTGAAAATTGGGTGTTGCCATTAAAAGACAAATTTTGGACTGGTTTTGATTTGCAGGTTGGCCTACTAAAAAATTTATGTACATTATTTAAAAATAGTAAATTTCCTATTGTTTAGTACTAGTAACTTTCTTTTACGATTCTTACTGTAGAGTTAGGAGTGTTTACTTTTTTTCCCCTGCAACTGTATAGAGCGCTCAAAATTCTTAGTGGACTGCTGGTATAAGACCACCAAAAACTCAATCGAACCACCAACATTGTTGTTTTGCAAGACTGGTAACTTTTTTTCCCTCTGTCTGTTATGTAAATTTTCCTGTTTCTGAGAAAAAAAAGAATTATTTGAAAAAATATGTATAAAAAAGAAAAGGAAAAGTATATACCGATTATTAGTAAATAGTATATATATTTTTTGAAACACCCTGTATGTATAATACTGCAATTTTTACAGAATAATCAAGTAAGCCTGGCTGATAACAAGTTCTACTGATTACTTATTGTGTAGATTTGAAAAAAAAAGTGTTCCAGAATCTGACTGAGGTGCTCCTATAAGTGATACTTTGCCGTCAACAAGGTCGGTTTAAAAATACAAGAGTGAAAACCTAAGAAATGTAAGTGGTTTTACTTTTATTTATTTAATTAATAATTATGTTTGTATGTGGCAGTCATCTTATTTTTTCATTCACTTCCTGTTCACGTATATTTAAAACCACCCTCTTTAAAGAAATCCACTTTACTCAATTTTTATCTTGTGTATCATTAAGAACTTTTTGGGTTTTTTTTTTTTTTTTTTTTTTTTTTTTTTTGCATTATTTAATTTTTTTTTTGTTTTGTTTTTTTTTGTTCATATGTTATTTCCTCTTTTTTGCATTTTCCTTACTCTGATCCTTGAATGTTGCAAAAAATTTTAATTTTAAATTTGAAGGTTTAACTAATATCTATAAGATTTTTAAAAAGTCCTTCCGGCAATGCCGGGAGGAAGAGGTAGCTTTCATATACTTATATATTTATTTATTTATTTTAAAGTAAGTTACATTGTTCAAAAATACTAAGCTCAAATTAGTGGAAATAATCTTATAAAATTAGTGATTTTATAAGATTGAATACTAGTTTTTGTCAAGACTGAATATTAATAGGAATTTTTAGAAATTAGTCATCTTTTATTCATCCTGGTTTTATTTTAAGCGATTTAGAGAGTCACCAAATTCCACGATATCATAAAGTGTATGCCATTTTAAAGCAACATTGTGGATCGTTCAGATCAGACCGTTTTAAAATGTCAGCCATAAGCAAAATTCAAAGTGCTATAACTCAATCATTTTTTAAGATATAGACAAAATAAAAAGTGTTCTGGAATCGTTGTTTTAAGTTCTAACACGTAAAAAAAATATTTTTCAACTTTTAATTTTTCGCATTTAATTTTAAATTTTAAATTTTTTAAATTTTTTAAAATGGCCACCATTTTGAAACAAAATGGTTAATGATGCTGGCCAACGAACTCGATCGAGACATTTGTATGTACTATGTACATACCAAGTTTCATTGAAATCGGTTGATAAATACGCGTGTTATCACGTGACAAAAATCAGATTGTTTCAAAATGTCAGCCATAAGAAAAATTCAAAGTGCTATAAGTCAGACATTTTGTAAGATATAGACAAAATAAAAAGTGTTCTGGAATCGTTGTTTTAATTTCTAACACGTAAAAGAAAAATATTTTTCAAATTTTGATTTTTTCACATTTAATTTTAAATTTTAAATTTTTTAAAAATTTTTAAATGGTTACCATTTTGAAATGAAATGGCGGATGATGCTGGCCAACGAACTCGGTCGAGACATTTGTATGCACTATGTACATACCAAGTTTCATTGAAATCGGTTCATAAATACGCGTGTTATCACGTGACAAAAATCAGATCGTTTCAAAATGTCAGCCATAAGAAAAATTCAAAGTGCTATAACTCAATCATTTTTTAAGATATAGACAAAATAAAAAGTGTTCTGGAATCTTTGTTTTAAGTTCTAACACGTAAAAGAAAAATATTTTTCAACTTTTAATTTTTTTCGCATTTAATTTTAAATTTTTTAAAAAAATTAAAATGGCCCCCATTTTGAAACAAAATGGCGGATGATGCTGACCAACGAACTCGGTCGAGACATTTGTATGTACTATGTGTATTCCAAGTTTCATTTAAATCGGTTCATAAATACGTTAGTTATCGTATGACAAAAATCAGATATATATATATATGGTTATATATATATATATATATATATATATATATATGTCAACATTTGAACGGAGGGTGATTTTGGGTTCTGGGGGTCATGATCGGTGAAAATATACCAAAATTTTCCGGAAGTGCTTTCCTCCGGACGGCTGCACTAGGTAGCTTTTTACTTTTTGTAATGAAACCTACCTAAAAATCTATGGTGCAACACGCTTTGTTATATTCATGTAAAGTGATCTTTGTATTGAATTTATTTGAAAATTAAGTTGCAATTTAGTGACATTCAATTTATAGAACATTAATTTAATATCGTATTAAATTGATTGAAATATATTTTGATTTAGATTATGATAGGAATATTGCATTATGAATCTATTGAGTAGTATGTATTTTATAACAAGAATAATATCCCCTTTTATGGAAATAGGGTAGCTATCAAATTATAGAAAGGGAGTGGGGAACTCATGCAAATAAATTAAGTTGAAAGTATTAAAATCTGGTTTCATCTGCAAACTGCCATAATACTGAAAACCATTTTCCCCATTTTACATAAAAATTAGCTTAACAATAGATGTGTTTCAGAAAAAAGGAATTTGAAAGAAAGAATATTAATTCAGGATTGGATTGGACAGATTACAATATTCTCTTTATGTATTTAATGTTTAATGCAAATGGACTGTTATATTTATAAAGGTCCTGTTAAAGATGTTATTGAAACTTGTTTATCTGATGTTGGAAAGAATTGTTATCAATTAATGTTAGGTTTATTTTGTTCTTGCTAAATAAAATGTTTTTGTTGTTAAATAAAATTAGTTTTTTTCCTTTCTTGCAACATTCTAAATTGCACATTTAGATCTAACTTTTGACATAAAATGCTGCAGTCTTATGCTTTTATATTTATTTAAAATTTAGTTGATTTAAGAAACATTGAATAAAATCAAAAATTAAAACATTAATTAAGAAAAAATAAGTTATTCTTTAATATAAATTCAAGTTTTAACAAATGTTTTAAATGATAGAGAATAATTGCACATGGTCAATAAATCCAGCAATAAATTCTCAATTATTTCTGCATTTAACTTTTGTACTACAATATTTAGTGGAAGGTTCTTCATACTATAAAATAATTGTCCATAATCAAAATTTTAGCTATACAAGTTTTTTAATGGCATTCCTCCACATTTCCCAATTGCAATTTGCTTATATAAATGCTATGGGTAACAATTATTTTATCTAAGATTTCAAAGCCATTTCAGATTTCAAACTAAACAATTAAAATATTTTTTTTAAATTTAGTCAGTTTAAGAAATATAAGATTTTGATTGAGATTTAAATCTAGGAATAATTACAACAAGGTATCATGGGTTGATGTTTATTCATTTAAAATATTTTCAATTTCATTTATTTAAACCCTGCGCTGGCCATGTGTGTGGGGGGGGGAATACTTTTTTAAACAAAGGTTTTATGTTTTTTAATACTTTCTTTTTCAAAACTGGTTCTGAAACTCGTATTAATATTAAAAAAAAAAACTAACCAAAATTGCAAAAGTAAAAACTAACCCACTTACAGATCATCCTCAAATATTCTATACCCCCCCCCCCAAAAAAAAAAAGTAAACATTTTAAAATCCAAACTAGGTATTTGAAAATAACTTCTCTGAACTCTTAAGGGGAACAATCAGCTTCTGACATTGTGGTGCTGAAGTTGAGTCGTTGGGCTGATAACAAGTTTATTTTTTCAATATTTTTTTTAGTAAGATGCCTAATATTGGTTTATTTGATTGAAATCATAATTTTTTAATAAAAAAATAATTGTTATTTACAATTAAATCAGAAGCTAATGAAAAAATTAAAATTGTATATAAGCATATCTGAAGCTATAAGTATCATTGGAAAATATGTAAACTTGAAATTGCCCAAGAAAAGAAAGGAAAAATCCCATTAGCACTACAGCATCAGAAGCTGATATTCTGTTTAATGTTGTTCGGGTGTTGTTGTATAGTTATGCAAATTTAGGCAGTTTGCATGAATAAGTGTTTTCAAATTTACAATTTTGAGATCACTTGTATTTTTAATTTAATGAATATATGTACTTTTAAATTTAACAAAAGAAAATACTGATGTTAAAAATTTCTGATTTGACAGAATAATAAAAAATTCATATAAGCTCTATTTAATTTTGTATAACGATTCAATTGCCTTTTCCCGTAAATTGACATAGGAAACAGTTTCATTGAATTAGAAAGAAAAAAAATGTTTTTATGATTCATTAGAGAACTTTCACTCATGTAAATTAGAATGTTTTAAATCTTGTTAATTAAAGACTTGGAAGAAATATTGGAAAATCCATGTTACAGTTTTCCAATATATCTCTCTCTGTATATATATATATATGTGTAGCTAAACCCTTGTAATTTCAATAAACACAAATTTAAATCCGAAATGAGAATTTAATTGCAACACTTGAAAATGTGGCAATAATTCAATGTTATATTGAATTTCATTATAAAAATTAATCGAGGATTACTGAATTTAGTTTTAAATGATGTGATTTTATTTAAACGATTTAGAAATAACTTGAAGATTTTTGTAATTTTAAGCAATTTTGCTTTTCTTAAGAGTGAATTTATTCAATTCTACAAATTCAAGGAGTTTTGGATTAACTCTTAAATGAGTTGATTTCATTCATGTAAGAATTGGTTACAAATCGCCTAAGTGCTACTGGATTAAATCAAAAATGACAACATTTCACTCCAACTTGAATTGATAACAAATCGCTCAAGTGCTACTGGATTTGCCTTAAATTATTTCACTTCACTCAAATACGAGTTGGCTGCAGCTAACTCAAGTGCTACTCGATTTAATCCTAAAGACTTCATTTCACTCAAGTATGATTTGGTTACAAATCGCTCAAGTGCTACAAGATTCAGTCTTAAATGCCTTCATTTCACTCAAGTATGGCTTGATTACAAATCATTCAAGTACTACTGGATTTGACCTTTATTGATTTGATTTCACTCAAGTATGAGTAAAATAGAGATCATTCAATCATGAGTTGATTAAAAACAACTCATTCACTTGAGTTGTTTCAGCTCTTCTTGAGAAGGTTCCTTTCAACATGGGAAAAGAGTGGATTTCAGCTCAACTTGAGTTATTTCAGCTTTTTCGTTTTAAGAGAGTGAATGATATTCAAAATAAAAATGTAAGGGAACTTTTAAGGGATTATTTAGATATTTTTGCAAAAAATAAGTATGATGTAGGGAGAATTAATATTGAACCTCAGCGTATTTATCTTAAATCTGACCTACCAATATCTTTGAGGCCTTATCGTACATCCAATGCTGATGAAAAAGAAATATTTCAGCAAATCCAATCCTTATTAGCTGCTGGGTTAATTAAAGAAAGTTATAGCCCATATTCTTCTCCAGTTACGTTAGTAAATAAACGAGATGAAGGCAAAAAAACCCGAATATGTGTTGATTACCGAAAATTAAATTCTATTATGAAAAATGACGCTGAACCTTTGCCCCGAATAGATGAAATTTTAGACAAATTAAGTGGTGCCCAATATTTCTCTACACTAGATTTAGCCTCAGGCTATTGGCACATACCTATTCACCCAGCCGATTCCGAAAAGTTAGCCTTTACTACTAATTGTGGGCTCTGGGAATGGAATGTTCTCCCCTTTGGTGTAAAGGTAGGCCCCCCAATTTTCAACAGGACAATTAGAAGAATTCTTACAAAATATAAAATAGACTTTGCTTGTTATTATTTTGATGATATAATTATTTTTTCTAAATCAATAGATGAACATATACAGCATCTCATCCAAATTTTTGATTTATGCCGAATAGAAAATATTAAATTAAAATTATCTAAATGTACTTTTGCTCAAAAACAAATCAATTTTCTAGGGTATGAAATCCAAAATGGAACTTTAACTCCAGCTAATACTAATATAGAAACAATTAAAAAATTAAAACCTCCTACTAACACTAAAGAATTACAAAGATTTCTTGGTTCTATAAATGTGTATCATAAATTTATTGACAAATATCCTGAAATTAGACACCCCCTAAATAAATTACTTAAGAAAGATACTATTTGGGAATGGAATACTGAATGTCAAAACTCTTTTCAAAAATTAAAAGATGCCCTCATTGCTAAACCAATTTTAAAGATTTATGACCCAAAATTACCCCTACACATGTTTGTTGACGCTTCTCAGGTAGCGGTAGGTGCAGTTCTTAAACAACCCGACCATAATAACTTTTTACATCCAATTGCTTATTTTTCTAGAGGATTGAGAAGTTATGAGAAAAATTATTTCATTACCGAACTAGAGTGTCTTGCTATCATTGATACTTTAGATAAATTTTATCATTACTTTCACGGTGTACAATTTACCATCCATACGGATCATGCATCTCTTGTTTGGTTAAAAAATGTCAAACATTTAAGAGGTCGATTATTTAGGTGGTCATTGAAGTTAAGTATGTTCGATTACAAAATAGAGTACTTAAAGGGATCTACAAATGTCGAAGCCGACATGTTGTCCCGAAACCCTATTTCTCATTTTTGTAAACCCCTTACTTTTCTTCTTGACGTTAAAGAGATTATTGAGATGCAAGAAAAAGAAAATGTGTGTGGATCAAATTATATTAATGACAATGGACTGATTATAGTTTAAAAAAAAGGTTTTCGTAAAGTGGTAGTTCCCATGTCCCTAAGAAAAAAATTGCTTAATGTTGCTCATGAACAGTTTGGTCACCCTGGTGTTCAAAAAATGCAAAATTTAATTTCTCCTAACTATTATTGGCCAGATATGACCCAAGACATTACTAACTTTGTTAAATACTGTGATATTTGCCAGAAAAATAAAAAACCTAGACTGAAAAAATTTGGCTTATTACAAGCTATGCCCACTACAGATCAACCTTTTGACTGTCTGTCTGTTGATACTGTAGGAGGGTTCAATTATTATAATTCTACAAAAAAATATCTCCATATTATAATAGACCATGCCACAAGATATGTTTGGGAATTTCCTTCCAAAAGTGTCACTACAGAAACTTATACAAATTGTCTGAAACAAATCTTCAATATCAAAATCCCTCAACAATTATTCTGTTTTAGTAAGATTTCAAGTGTACAGTCCCTTCAAAAAATACTTAGTGACAGGAATGCTGCTTTTACTTCTTCAAGATTCAAAAAATTCCTGCGAAATCATAATATTAAACAACGTTTGACCACTGCCCATCATCCACAAACGAATGGGAAATGTGAAAGAGTAAATCAGACAATAGTAAGTAGATTAAAATGTAAAGTAAATTCCACTACCTCTAAAATTCCCTGGACTAAGCTTTTAATTGAGGTAATTAATGAATATAATAATACACCCCATTCTATTACTAAATTTCCACCTGCTTACTTGCTTTTTGGCCAATTACCCTATGACCCCCCCTTACAACAAAATTATTATCCCCTGTTCATGAAGTACTTAAAATTGCTAAAGCAAGAACTGATGAATTTCATTTAAAAAATAAAAGATATTATGATAAAGATTATATCGAACCAAAATTTAAAATAGGAGATCTAGTTATCTATGAAGAATTTCAGTACCCTAATACTAGAAAGTTATCACAAGTATTTAGTGGCCCTTATAAAATTCTTAACAAATTATCCGAAGTAAATTTTGAAATTGATAGGCAAAATCAGTTCAAAAATTCAGCGATAGTACATGTATCTAAATTAAGGCCTTATTATTCCCCTGATAAATTTAAATTAAGTCATGAGCAACAACCCCCTAATCAACAACAACAAACTCAAGTAAAAACTGTAGCTTAGACTATATCTCTAGTTTATCATTTTATAATTTTTTTTCTCTTAAACAGTAAATTACTTTCCATATTTTAATTCAGATAATATCTTGTAATTCTTACAGAATGGCAATGATATCTCTTGACTGCAGCGAGAGTGTCACTTGTCTGGAAATTTTTATATTTGTTTGTTTATGCCGGCGTAGACGAACAAAGTGGAAATTTCTTATTCTGTACTGAATTACCCTACTTAGAATAGTTTAATAACAGATAAATATTTAAAAATATACAAAAAAAATTTTTTCAACTGAACCTATTTGTAATATTAAATTTAAGCTATCAATTAATAAATTAATTATTTGCCAAGTAACAAAATTTTTATCACTTTATTTTAATTTTTTTTTCTTTCTCTCTTTCTTTGCTTCTGCATTCCAGTCCAAGTACATGTCAATTATAATATAATTTTGTTTCTTTTTCTCTTTCCTACTTGCATCTTGCAATGTTTTATCACGCCGAGAGAATATTTATTGCGTAATTATTTGACATGAATAGATCTTGTTTTTTATTTTTATCATTTATTAATATTTCTTTTTAAGAATCTTAGTAGTTTAAAAGTCACGTGCATTCTCAAACATGAATAAAATTTTTATTTATCTTTATTTTATTTTAATTTATCATATTATATTTTTTTTTTTTTTGTACATACTCCTACTTAATCCTGTACTCGAATTACCAGATTAAGTAAATGATTTCATAATTGATTGTATTTTTTATTTTATTTCACTTCTCTCTATATTTCATCCCAAAAATATGAGATGAGATAAACGAGATTAAGTATTTAAAGAATGTCTTTTGTGATATTTATTATTACTTATTAAGAGATTTACTTATACCCATTATGAGATTTACTTATACTTATGATATTTATTATTATTGATATTTTTCCTTATTATGTTTCTTACATATTGTTTATTATTTACATTGTTAAAGTTTATTATTACTATATTATAAAATGTCTTACTATATTGACTGTGGACAATTAATAATGATATAATTAGACCTCCTTGAAAAGAGGCAATGGACTATACCACTCCAAATATTACTCTTGGACAATTAATAAGATATAATTAGACTTCCTTGAAAAGAGATCATGAATACTCCAAATATGACTCTTAAATGGATTTTTGAAACAAACTTTCAACATTGATTTCAAGAAAGTTCTATTAAATTCCTTCATTTCTAGATTTGACATTGTTAAAAAAGAATTCAACGTTATTGTTTTTCATTTTTATGTTTCATTTTTATGTTATTACTATGGGTAATTGCTTATATTTTCAAATTACTTTATAATGTGTACTTTAAACAAGATTATATCTTGTATTTGTATTGATGCCTATTTTATTGTATTTAAATTTGAAGTTATTCCCCGCATCACCTTAGTGTTCTTAAATTTGAATTCTATATTTATATAAAAAAGAGAAATTAATTTAAATTTTTTTTATTTAGTATCTAATTATTATTACTTATATCAACAACTTCGTGAGCTAAGTCTGCATCATCTCCCTTTCTGTGAAATTGCAGGTCTCAGACCTACTTTTTCACCCGTCTTTCTGGGAGGGGGGATTTGTAATAAAATAAAAAAAAAATTTGCGCCATTTTTTTGTTCTCTCTTAGCTTCAATTCTAAATTTGTGGAACATATTTCAATCTTAGTTTCGTAACTTGTAACAGCTAAAATTCTTTTTCTTACTTTAGTTATTAATAAATTATTGCTTGCTTCTCAAAAAGGCGGGAAGTATTTCGTAAGCTTTTTACTTTCTGGCATATTCCTGCTATTTTAATTTTATTTTTTATTTTAACATCGCGTGACAGGTGTTACTACGTGTTGCTAAAGGGCTTTGTCTTCCGAGGAAAAAATATAGTTCTTGCCAAGGACCGGCTATTACGACCAATTAGAATTGATCATTTTGTCCGTTTGAGGCTCGAGTCCATCCTGATTGGATTTTTAAAATGATTGACGCGGAGTAGGAGGGCGCTAGTTTTGTCGTGAAAATGATTTTTTCATTTGGCTTTTCAGGAGAACAGAATGCATCTTTTCTTTAAACTACCAAGCCGCGTTTTTCATTGCTCCGCTGAATTAGAATATTTGATGATGTGGACGAGATAATGAAATTTGTAGTGTCGATGTGGACTAAGGTGATTGCGGGGAAGAGTTTATCTATTTTTAAGCTCATCAATAAAGAACTTGAAGACTGATGTTGTCTGTTTTTATAATGGGGAAATACCCCAATGAAAGTCTTCTATTGCTTGCCAACTGTCGGAGCGACTACTCTGCCCGTGCTGCTAAGAATACATAGAATTTATGCAACATAGTTATTTTAGTCGAGTTCAGCTTATATTTATTACATATATATATGGGTGATTCTCAAAATAGGGGACAATTTCAAAAATGAAATCTTAAAAAAATTACTGTTAGCAAAATTTCTGAAAAAAATATGTGTTGTTAATATAGTATTAGGTATACTTTACATGTAGTCAGCAGAGCTAAATATTTAAAAATGAACTTAAAAAAAAATAATTAGTATTTTTTGAGCCATGCTAATGACAAAACAAATTGCATGGAATAAATATATTAAGAAATTTTTATTTTCTTCCTGTTTAAATATTTTTTTCTACGTTTATTGGCCTTCTTTTCCAACAAATAGTTTCCATTTTTACATATATACATATAAGGAGAATAAAAACATTACCAAAGAGCAAACTTTGTTTACATGAACAACATCCTGACACTAACAGTGTAAGAAGCTGTCTTAGTGATTTTCTGACATATTTAATGCATATTATAGGGATAATAAATGTAATACCTAAATTTATATGTAAAATTAAACTTTAAAAAGGATACAATATAAGTACTGGTTACATTTATGCACGTAGGAGTCTTTAGCATGGACAGAAAAACCATGCTAATGACACTGATATTTGTCCATGCTAATGACAAATTTTAATTTAAATAAGATTATGAGCCATAATAAAATCACAATGCAATAGTCCTTTCTGGAGCTTTTTAAAACACAAAAGTTCTATGCAAATAAGTAAAATAAAAATTTTAACTATAAAATAAACATGAAAATTATTATCCATTCTAATGACATACAATTGATGTACGCCCCTAATATTCAACTTCTATTCTTAAAATACAATACATGCTTCTATTTTCAGGCTGGAATAAAATGGCTACTTGTTGCCATGGAGAAACTTTATATTTTCAAAGTATTGTCATATGTGAAAATGAAATTTTGATTAATAAACAGCTGTTATAGTATGACCTTGTTTTGAAAACAGAATATGGAGGACAAACTTTAATTCTGTTTTTATATACTATAATTTTATTTTTTAAAAGAAATTTATTGGATAAATCCTCTCCTTGATTAATTTAAAGAAAGAATAACATCTGTTTTATTTTATAAACATGATATTAACTCTTGAAAAAGCTAGTATATACAAGGCACAGTGCTGTGGACATCCATGCTAATGACATTTTGAACATTTATTCTGTTATTTTAAGGTGTTTTTAACTAAAAAGTGAGTAATTCTTGAGTGCAAATAATGAATAATATTAAGACAAACATATCTAAGTATAAAAACATGACAGAAAACCTCTCAATTTTTTTTGTATGCTGAAAGACATAAATTGTCCCCTATTTTGAGAATCACCCATATATATATACATATACTAGCTTTCCGCCCACGGCTTCGTCCGCGTGGAATTCGGTTTTATTGCGGTATAAAGCACAACTATAAGAAAACTTCTCATTTCAACGGAAAAATGTAAGAAGCGCGATGTAACGCTGGATACGATTGTTGTTAAACCAAAACTGAATGATACACTATATTATATGTTTTCCCTTGTGGAGCAAAAACATGCAGATTTTGGGCACTGGAAACCCGGGAACACGCTACATAGAGATGACCATGCTGATGTTGTGCCTGTTGCGATGAACGGACTTGAGTACGAATATCATTCTCAGAAGCCCTCAAAGAAGCTTGGCGAGCGGCTTGCTCCTCAAGTCTTTGCTGGCGCTGAGATGATAGCTCAGCAGCTCTCGAAGCAGCCTGACGCTCTGCTTGTTCGCGCCTTCTTAATTCAGCATGGAGAGACGATTCTTGAGATCGGGCAATTTTCATTGCCTGAGCTTTAGATGAGGTGCTCGACAAATTAGATTTACGTTTGCGAAAATATGAGTAAACTATAAACCTAAACTAAACTAAAATCCCAAACTAAACTATAAAAATCTAAACGACGAACAAAGCGACGTAATTACCTATCGAAAAAACAATAACTACTTTAGATATCTACCTAGAAAAAAAGCACTAAACTAACCTAACCTAACTATTATACAGCTACTGCACATCGTTACCACGTTTTAAAAACACCCAGCGCCATCTATCGCATACCTCAAGAACTAAATAACGTAACTAATACTTATACCAATTAGTAATTCGTTGACTTATAGTTATTTCAGGATAAGTAGATGAAAAAAAACATTTTAGACGATAAAACAAATAGTACGTCATCCCTCGAGAATTCCTCATTTTCGAGGATTCATTATCGTATCATTTAGCTTCTAAATTTACATGTTCATATTCTTTTGCAATATATAAGTAGATGTAAAAAAACAGTTTAGACGATAAAACAAATTGTACGTCATTCCTCGGGAATTCCTCATTTTCGGGGATTCATTATCGTATCATTTAGCTTCTAAATTTACATGTTTATATTCGTTTGCAATATTTTATCTTGTCTTAAACGACACACAGTGCCATCTCCAATCCATCCATCAAGCAAACTATATTTTTGTTTTCCCTCGGGAATATCAGTTTTTTCCGGGATAAAAAGTACCCTATTATTTAATCCGGACTTATAACTTTACGCCTGCAAAATTTCAAAGCAATCGGTTCAGTAGTTACGGCGTGAAAGCGGAACAAACAAACAAACAAACAAACTCACTTTCCGATTTATAATATTAGTAAGGATATATATATATATATATATATATATTTATATATATATATGGAGCATAGCAAAAATATATGGACAGGCGAATTTTTAAAATGACAGTTCTAAAACTGAAGCAATAATCACGAAAAAAAATAAGCATCTAATTTCATAACATGAGTTTATTACAGCGAAGAAATATAAGTTTTACAGAGTTTTTGTAAAAAAATAAATAAAAATAAAAATAGGATTTCCTAAAAATACATGGACTTTTCGAGTATTTTGCATTTAAATTCAAATTTTGGATTCATTCCTTTTAATTATATAGAAAACCCTATCAGGCATGCTTCGAACTTGTGTTTGGAGAATGTGAGGCTATCAAGAAAACCGACTCTATTCTACATGTGTATTTAACCTGAAAAGCATAAAATAGACGATCATAAATATACACATCTCGTGCAAGTACTCCATAAAAGTTTTCAATTGGATTGAAGTCTAAGTTGATGGCTGGCCCAGTCTATAACAATCACTTGATCCTAACAATCACTTGATGTAAATCAAGCTGTTGTTGAGTGGGAGGAGAATCAACGACATTTTCCTGCTGAAAATTTCCAGTTTTCCCCCTCTTAAGATGGCTGCCATAGGAAGTAGATTGCTTTTGAGGACATTTTGATAATCTTCAAAGTATTTTCAACCTTTATAAAAAGCAGTATCCGTTGTACCGTAGAAACAGAGAGCACCCCACATCATGAGAGGAACCGCCTCTTTTCCATTAAAGAATTCGCGAGATTCTCGTTGCAGAACGTATTGTAGATACATATATATATATATATATATATTATATATAGACAGACAGATAGATATATAGATAGACAGATAGATTACATTTTTATGAACTTCCACAATTCTGCGCAAATCTCTTCCAAAATTAATACATAAAATCCGGCGCAGAAAATCTCGGTAAAATTCATTGAGGGACAAATTCGGACAAAAGGGATGGTAATTGGAAGGGTTCTTGTGAGAACAGGAAAAAAACATAACTTCTTAATTACATATTGAATCAGTTTAAAGTTATTATTACTTCCAGGAAAACGGCCAAAAATTTATGCATGGCAGATTTTTGACATCATTAAATATGGCCTCAAGTTTTAGGTAGAATTTCTTAAAGATAAAAAGAAACTATGGAAGAAAAATTCATATATCCGTTAATCCACTACTAAGGCGATTAAAAAGTATTATTGGCGTGATGAAAATTTTTGACAATCCTCAGAGATTTTATGTGTAGTATTTGATTATTTAATGCGCGATTTTCAATAAAAAAGAACGTCAGAATTTAAAATAAAGTGTGTGATTCATTTAATTAAATAATCACCACAACCGTTGAAATTTATTATACGTGGTGTTTCCGCACAGTGGTTACAAAGTTTCAGATGAGATAGGGTACACCTGGATGACGGAAAATCACATAACAATACATGATCGGAAACGGTTTTATATCAGATAGTAACGGCACAAAACACAAAAGAAGGGGACACACAGGGCAAAAAAACTTGCTTATTATTCTTAATTCTTAGTACAGCTGAAAACTAAGTAGTAAGAACGAAAAAAAATCAATGATCTTTATCAAAGAAAGTGTCCGAAAATACGATCTCGGGCTGTGATGCAAGTTTCACATCTCCTGCTCATAGAAGATCTAATGGTCCAGAAAATATCGGGGTGTCACGGACTTCTGCAGCAGTTGTCACGAGGCGTGCAACGATTTCCTCAAGACTATTAAGAGGGGTTTCGCACACCAGTATCATGACAACCGATTCGTCCTAGTATTTTTGCGGCAATAATAATAATAATATTTTCTCATCTTTTTTGTGTTATTCGTTTCTTGTGTTTTGTGTCGCTACTACTTCGCCAGGATTCCGACCGTGCATTACTGTGCGGTTTCTCATCGCTTCGATGTACTCTCCCGTAAGGCATGGTGACTTACTGCGACGTTGTTGTTAAGTCACATTGTGACTTTGAGTCACACAGTGACGTCACTGTGACCATGCATTCTATGAGGGCTATCTTTCCTGAAAGTTTGAAACAACGGTACTGAAACACCATGCATAAATCTTTTTAACATTATCTTTAACTTTTGTAGTAAAAAATTTTTGATATGATGAATTCTAAAAACAAAATATTAGGGATTTATAAAAACATTAAAATTACCGTAAAGTCTTATTTATGAAACATGTCGAATCCGTTTCAAAATGTTATTAGTTATCAAATAAACAGTCAAGTACGAGTATTACTTGCGCTCAGAGGGTTCCGCACAATAAACATATCTATTATTAACTACTTGGGAACCAGCTGATGGCATACACGCCACTTAAAATTCTCAGAATTTTTCATTAATCCTACGAGCTATATTTTATTTTAAAGTTTATCTTATTTAACAGGAGCTTTTTCGCGATTCAAGTACAAAAAATTTTCTGTTTGAAAAAAAACCGTGTTTAAAAATTAAAAATTAGGCAAAGTGCTCTCATCGAGAAGGAGTTGACTGTATTTTTAAAAAAAATCGTCGCTGAAAGAATAAAGATTTTGTAAAAAAAAAACTATACACAAAATAGGGTTGGTTATAGCTAAATATACTAGAAAAGTATGAAAGAGTGTACTATAAAAGTTCAAAGAGATATGAAGCCTTAATAAAGCCAAATATTGCTATTCTAAGTAACTCTTTTTTTTATCTTATCTTTATATATTTATACGGAACTTAACTTAGTATTGACCAGGAAACTATCCGAATGGTGTAATAACAGAAAAAAAATAAGTAGCAATCGAAAGGGCATATGGAAACGTGTTTTTAGATGCATAAATTATTTGCCCTTGTCTCATCGTTATCGAGATATAAGGTTTTAAAATTTATAAAATAAAACATCTAGCTTTCAAAGGGGTGGGGCTTCCTGCAAGTCAGTGAGTGCAACAGTTTGTGGTGCAAAACAGTTATATTTCCCTTTTAATCAATTGGAAGTGTTTTGGGTAAATTATTGGCGACACGTGACTTCATTCAACTTCGAATCTAGATTTTGAACTCAGTAAAACATCTCATTCTCATTTTAATTTCTGTATGAAGCGTGTATTATATTTATTGTAAAGATGTGTAACATTAATTCTTTAATTGTGTGTTCTAAAGTAATGGGCAATAATCTAGCTTATAAAAATTGATTTTGATATTACATTGTCTAGACTAGCAATAGTCAAGAATCTTTAGAAAATATCCTGCACTACTCGCTGCTATCTTTAGATTTTATCAGCATCGTTGCACATTTAAAGGATACAATATTCTAGCGCTTTTTATGTATTACGGACTGAAATAGCCGATTTTCACAGTATATATTCTAGACGGTATAGTGACGTGTCACCGATAATTTATTCAAAGAACTTCTAATTGACCAGAAAGAAAGGCACTACTGGGGCTTTACAACATTAACTGTTTCGCTTGCTGACTTGCAGAAAGCCCCTGCCCTTTTGCCCCTGCTAGATGTTTTATTTTGCAAATTTAAAAACTTTATACCTCGATAACGATGAGACGACGGCAAATAAGTTATGCATTTAATTTCATGTTTCAATATCCCTTTTTGATTGCTACTTATTTAATTTTTTTCTATTATTACACCATCGGGCGGTTTTCTGGTGAGAATAATAGGTAGTACATATTTAAACTTATATTGCATTAAATAAGGCAAATAATACTTTTAAAAAATCTGGTACTAAAATGAATAGTTACAAAAAATTCTTATGTGTACAACCTTGATTTATGTGATTAATTCTAATTAAATTAGTCTGTTTGCAACAATATAAAGTTTGTTGCTTTTATAATGCTACTAGGTATTGCATTACACAAATATATTATTAAAAGTTGTTATCTAGGCTTTAAAAGCAGGTGGTATACATAGTACGGGACCCCCGTCATTATTTATGTCCAAACCGTCCCTCTCTTTAAAGGTTAATACCTCATCTAATTACCGATGAATTTTTTCAAAAATCTTTATCAACAATGTTTTTATACTTATGCTAAGAATTCTACCTCCAATGCTCTTCAACACCTTTCTTCAATGCCCACAAATTGAAATTTGTGTGTAACAGAAAAATGCGCTTCTCTGAAAAAGTATGTGATCTAGAGTAGTAGTTACCCACATAGCATGCATGTTCACAGTGACGTCACAGTGACGTCACTGTGAGTCACTGTGGTCACGTCACATCTGTGACCAAAATGCCACCCCTCAGTGACGTCACATTGCGACTGAAATATGACGTCACTTCTGTGACCGAAATGCCACCCCTCAGTGACGTCACATTGTGACTGAAATGTGACCTTCTAAGAAAATTAAAAAATATATACAAAAATTCTTCAAAAGATGTTATTTAATAGAAAAAATATTTTTCTGTCAATTGAAAAAGTTTTTGTGACGTCACTGTACCAAAAGGCCACCACTCAGTGAAGTCACATTGTGACTTAAATGTGACCTTCTTAGATAATTAAAAAAAAATACAAAAATTCTTCAAAAGATGTTATTTAATGGAAAAAATATTTTTCTGTCAATTGAAAAAGTTTTTGTGACGTCACTGTAATGCCACTGCAAATAACGTACGTCACGTCACATCTGTGACCAAATGGCCACCATTAAGTGAAGTCACATTGTGACTAAAATGCGACCTTCTTAGAAAATTAAAAAAAAATACAAAAATTCTTCAAAAGATGTTATTTAATGGAAAACGTTCTTTTCTGTCAATTGGAAAAGTTTTTGTGACGTCACTGTAATGTTACTGCAAATAACGTCCCTAATAGCATGAACTCTAATGAATTCTAGTCCCTAATGAATTCTAATTACCTATGAATATTATTATTTACAAAAAACGGTTTTACAATTTATTTTAACTTGAATTGTTTTGAAACTAATAAAAATAAAAGGTAAAAATACATTAAAAAATTCTTTAAATAAAAAAATTTAATCAAAGACACACTCATAAAATTATTGCATATTTAAGTTCCTAAAATACTGTATAGAAAAAGAAAAAACAAAACGGCCATGCGCGTGGAAATTTAAAATCGTCTGCAAACGAAAGGATCACGGAGTATGAAAATTACTCCGTGGTTTCTTACTCCGTGGAAAGAATAAATAAACGTAAACAGAAATATTTTAAATTGATGATAGACGCAAGAAGTTAGTTGGCGGGAATTTATGGCAGTTGTGGATTGTTTCGTATTGATACGGATTTAACAATTTAAACAAAAAGGTCTACTACAGCTCTTCGAAGTGCAAAATATAAGTCCGAGAAAATTAATGGGGCTTTGACTGTGAAAATGATTTGGTCTTTGCCACTTTAATTATTATCGGATTTAGTTTTTGCGACAAAAAGAACGAATGACTTCGATGGTAAAAAAGGTATGGAAATTTTTTTTTCATGGTTGCTTTTTAATTATTATTGTTCTTAGAACGATTTTAATTAGCTACTCAAAAACATGCTATAAAACATCAATTCTCCATTAACTTTATAAAGTTTAATACATTAATTATTTATTTTGTTGACATAGAACACTTGATTATTAATAATTTGGATTAGGTTGTTAAAGGTAGTGATTTTAATTGCACTTTAATCTGCGTTGTTTCCTTATTTAAAATATCTGGTTAAAATAATATGTTTCCATAAACATAAAATCTTATATTTTTTAATAAAGAAGCTTTAAATAGAATAAAATTATTTGCAAACATCTTTTTTTAATTTTTGTATTAAGTAATCTTCTGAAACATTACATAAATTTATTTAAAAAATTACATGTTCAGAAGGGGAATTTATAAGAGAAGGAGAAGAACAATTAAAAAAAATCGTAGATGTTTCATATTAAAAAAATAATGATTGTTTAATGTATTTTTCAAACTGTGAAATGTTATAAAATTTCTAAATGGATAGTGGGTGAAAACGTTTCAGTTGTAAATAATCTTATTGGAATGTTTTCAGAAAGAACTAGAAGTCTGAATGAAAATTTGGAAGCTACGCAATCAATAAGAATTTAAACATGATTGTATTTAAAACAAATAGCGCAAATACTTAAACGGTATGAAGCTAGAAATTAATAACTGTATTTTATTATTTATTTTTCATTCTAGACACTTTTATTATTTCCTTTCCTGAATGATTTTACAGAGGTAAATTTCACAATATCCATTATATGTAGTATTACTATACATCGTGATTAACACTAGAACACCCGGAAATTTTACTCAAGTTTGATAATAATATTTCTCACCAGAATTTTTATTTTATTTAATTGATTTATTTAAAGTTATTGGTTTAAATTTAACTTATTTCTGGAAAAAAATTTCTGGCTCGAATTGAAATTTAAACGCATGGTCAGAGTCGAATCGACTCCTTCCGGGCGTTCTAGTGTTACAGTGGGTCTCTTATTTATAATTACTCTCTAATATTATAAATAAAGTATTAATAATTACAATTAACGTATTTGTTGTTCAATTTTATCGTTGGAATTTTTATTAGGTAGATGTGTTTGTGATGGACAGCCTTCCAGTAATGGATAGCCCCTTAATGTTTTTTGTTCATTAATATACTAATAAATATATAGCTTTAATTTTTTTCATAATTCCTCTTTGCATGTTTTAATAGTATTTTAGTATTTATAGAAGATAGTATTTAAAGACAGTTTGCGATTATTTTTTGATTTGTGACAAATTTGTCACTAACTTTGTGACGGTGGCAGCGTTGTCAATGTTGTTAAGTCACACTGGGACACAATTATACAGTTATGAACATTATTATGTCGTGTAAGATCACTTACATTTATAATTTTATTATACTTTGGCGATACATCTCAATTAAATCTTGGGAGCAGCTATAAAAAGAATGTACCAAAAGAAAGTTACTGAATCAAAATTTAATGCCATGCAGACTTTAATCTTTGTTACATATATATATATATATACAGGGGTGCAAAAATCTAGGCGCCAGTGGCTAATCTCACACCACAAAAATTTCAAAGTCTTCTTCGCTCAAAATTTAACAGCAATCTTACTAGAATTTAACACGAAATATTAGATAAAAGAAATGAAATAATTTTAGTGGTGAGAGACTGCCTGCTGGCGCCCAGATTTTTGCACCCCTGTATATATATATATATATATATATATGTATTGCAATAAATGAGAATATTTAAGACAACTGAATATTCGATCTATAACAATTATTTCAAACTTAGCAATTTGCTTTTCTAATAAGCATTAAAATTATCTAAGAAACACTTCCTTTAAGGTGCAGACCTAGTCACAGAAAAAGACCCGGATGTTTATGTAAAGTCTGTAGGAGCGTTCTTTTCAAATATCTCGCTCAAATTTTAATATTTTTACATGGTTTTTTATATAGGATAGCTGAAAACGATCCACAACCGGCCTAGTTTTTACTTTTTAAATTTAGGTTTCAGATTAATATATATATATATATATATTTAAATTTCAAAACCGGTTTATACCGGTTCTGATATTGAAACTATCAAAATATAAAAAATATATAAGCAAAATTGAAAAGGTAAAAACGAGGCCGTTTGTAGATAGTCCTCAGCTATCCTATACAAAAAAAAAACATGCAAAAATATTCAAATTTGAAAAGAACGCTCCCATAGACTTTTTATTATCATCCGGGTCTTTTTCTGTGACTAGTTTTGCACCTTAAAAGAAGTGTCTATTTGATAATTTTAATGCTTATTAGAAAAACAAATTGTTAAATTTGAAATAATTGTGATAGATCGAATATTAAATTGTCTTAAATATTCTCATTTATTGCAACAGAAAAAAAAGTATCAAAGATTAAAGTCTGCATGGCATTACATTTTGATTCAGCAACTTTATTTTGGTACATTCTTTTTATCGCAGCTCCCAAGTTTTAATTGAGATGTATCGCCAAAGTATAATAAAATTATATATGTAAGTGATTTTACACTACATAACAATGTTCATAACTGTATAATTGTGTCCCAGTGTGACTTCACAACATTGACAATGCTGCCACCGTCATAAAGTTAGTGACAGATTTGTCACAAATCAAAAAATAATCGTAAACTGTCTTCACAACCTTGTCACTATCGTCACAAAATAGTCACAGTTTTAATAACAATTTTGTCACAAATGACACATTTTTCACATTTTGGTCACACCGTGACTTCACAAAATGGTCACAATGTGACGTCACAAACGAGCTCTAAAACGGCCATAACGACTTCACATTTTAGTCACTGTGACTTCACATCGACGTCACGTGACGTCACATCGACGGTCACAAAGTCACAATGTGACTTCACAACGACGTCACTGTGACGTCACCATGTCTTACGGGTATAGTTTTCCTGGAAGGTTTAAAGTAACATCAATAACCTCTAATTTTTTCATAATTTGAGTTTCTATAGATTCGGAATTAGATGGTGAGGGATATATTTTTGCACTATATTTTCGACGATATCTCTCAAAATATAATACCTAAAATTTAAATAAATATATTTTTGAACTCAGCGTAACTAAAGCTTTTATAAGATACCCCTCATTATATACAAAAAAAATTTACAGTAACGTAATTTGCCCCCCCCCTCTACATTTTCTCTAAATATGTATATGAATGTTTAATAATCTGTGGATGTGTGGGTCAAAAGTATTTATCACTTCCCCCAATTTGAATTACAAACTTTCTGTAGTTTACGAGTAAAGTTGCTGTGACAGACAGACATGCCCTACATTTTCAATTATATCTCTGAAAATATAATACCTAAAATTAAAAGAAACATCTTTTTGAGTTCAGCTTAACGAAAGCTTTCATAAGATACCATACACGAAATACAAAAAAAAGATTTTTTCTCCAAGTACCTTCATTAGCTCCCTATACCCATTTAAAATATATTTCCAAATGTTTAATAATCTGTAAACATGTGGGTTAGCAGTTTTTATTATTTCCCCCTTTTTGAGCTTTCTACGTTTCATAGTTTATGAGTAAAATGGTTGTGACAGACGAACACGTAGACACCGAAGTGATCTTATAATGGTTTCGTTTTCATTTTACAAGCATGGAACCCTAAAAACAGAGATATTTTTAATGAAATAAAAGTTTTTTTAGAAAATCTTTTAAAAACTTTTCTGTCCCGAACCCCTTTAAGTGAAGGAATGATTTTCAAATATCAAACACTGAATGTCATCGTGTATGTTAACTTACTTTACGTAATTCTTTTTTACTTTTAAATAATCCACTTTTCCTCCTTTAACGCATATAATCTGAGATTAAAAAATCTATATTTAATTTATTTAGCTACTTTTTTAAGCAGCAAAATGAAATAACGAAGCTAAATGAATAAAGATGCTTCATACTATATGAGCATTCTTGAGTCAATTGAAGTAGATATAAAATAGAGATTGAAACGAATAAATATCACTGCGTAAACAACTTAAACATACAAAAGTTCCAAGATTTTCTGGTATTGTTTAACTGATAGAACTGAATTTCAAATATCAAATGTTAAGTATCATCATGTATGTTAACTTACCTTAAAAAAATCATTTTTGTCCATCTGACGAAATCCTATTCATCTCACTATCCATACACGAAAACTGTATAGGTCAGCGACTTCTGATTTTGTATTAGAGGTCTGCACGGGCCGGAATTTTCAGGCCCGGGCCCGGCCTGGCCCGTTGTAAAACTCAAAAGTTAGGCCCGGGCCCAGCCCGGCCCGTTTAATTTTTTATATTTTAGGCCCGGCCCGTACAGAAATCAGTGAAAACAGGCCCGGCCCGTTTTCGTCCGTTACAATTTCTACGATTTCTAAAAAATTCAGATTTTTTTTCATATCATTAAAATTTTTTTTAAGGAATACTGCATACATATCTATGGAATGATTTTACAGTATATTTTACAGGAAATACACATTAGCAACATTAGTGATTACTAAGATTCTTAGGCTTTCAACAAACAATTAAAGATTCATCAAAAAATTAATATGGCTTAGAATAAAAGAAAAAAGAAAGAAAGTTAAAACATCGTAACTTTTAAGGTGTTTAATAAAAGAAAATTTATAAAAATATTTCTATATCATTTTATTAAAGATTTTAAATCCAAATTCATTCGTTAACTCAAAATGTGCCTTTCTGATACATTTCTAAATTTATTTTTTTCTCAGAAACGCACAGCAGGTATCTTTATTCAGAAACTGTATAATCAAGTGGCATTATCCGTTTTTTGATACAAGCAATTTAAGAATACTGAAAGGAAATAAATTATTGTTATAGTTAGCATTGTCAATTGAATTTCCGGAAGCGATAGCATGAGAAGGGAGAAAAACCTGCAACCATTTGAGAAACTATTATATCTGAACCAATTTATGCAAGTATTTTATTCATCAAAAATGAAAAATACTATTCGATTCCAAATGCCTTCAATAGTCAGGCTTATCACTTTTATATTTTTACAATTAAAAATTAATCTGAAAATGTGTCAACTTTCGCGTTATTGAGAAATTAATTTAAAAACCATCAAACTTTCGCGTTATTGAGAAATTAATTTAAAAACCAGCAAGAAGTATATATCCAAAGATTAATCTAACATAAGTTCTTTATCGCTGTTAATAATTTTACAAATCATGTTGTCTGCCCTACAGATCTTGAGAACAATTAAGTCTTGTTCCGGTCCGGCAAGTTTATATGTAGAAAAATAATGCAAACTTGATCTCGACCCGGTATGAGTTAGCTAAAAATATATTAAAACGGGTTACACACAATTTAACTGTCCGATGCCGATCTCACACTGTACAAGTTACATTTTTATATTGATGCTGTCAAACTAGTATGGCTCGTGACGCACATTTATATTTATTCTCGTTAAAACCATTTGCGTTGAAAATAGATCATATTTTATCGTTTCTTCTTAAATCTTCAGAAATTTTTTTTTGTCGGCCCGGCCCGTTGAGAAAACTATTCTGATTATGCCGGCCCGGCCCGTTAGAAAATTTGAAACGATTCCGCGGGCCGGGCCAGGTACGTGCCCGTGCAGACCTCTATTTTGTATAGGGGAGAGGGGAGCACGTTTGAACTGGGGGCACCTCTGAACACTCTAAATATTTTCCTTCAAATAAATTACTTAAAAAAATGTATATGGCAATACATTACTGCTGCTTCAAGGGAATAATTATACAAAGCTGTACCATTTTGTATGATCAGTACTGTCTAAACAAGATATGTATTTTTCTCTCTCTTGAATCTAAACTTAAGAAAATAAAGTTGTATCTTTTTTTTTTTTTTGTTTACAAACTTCTATCGCTAAAATTTTAATTTATTGTTCAGTTCTTAAGCAAAGATGCTAGCTTTAGTTTATAATCTTTGTTTTATTCAAATTCTTCAGCGAATTAAGTAAACTGTTGCATGGCTGCCAACTTCTACGCCTATTTAAAATCAAATAAATATATTAAAAACAGAAATTTTTATTACTAATTGAAATTATGGATTACCATGCATAACATTTTATACATTTGGCATGCATTTTACTAAAAATATTTTCTGGTTCCAAGCAAGTTTATATGATTTAAAAAGGCGTAGAAGTTGGCAGCTCTGCTGTTGTAATGTTGAACTCCATGTGATGGGGCACCATTGAACAAAAAAGTTGGGGCACCATTGAATAGCGAAAAAACACCGAATAAACTGGTGATAAATAATAATTGAAATAATTTAAAGAGAGCGCTTAAAACTATGAAGTAAAAAGTTGTTAATGTATCTAAATATTATCATCTCTGATTTTTTTTAAATGTGAAAAGAGGTTAATTAAGGCTACAGTGGACTCTCAAAACTAATTTTTTTAATTTTCATTGAATTTTTTTTTAATTTCTGGAAATAATCATAATAAATATATATCTCTTATTTCACAATATTTTTAAATATATTCAATAGTTTTTGAGATACAGATTTTTTTTAAATTAACAAAAAATGGCAATATTTCAAAATGCTCCATGCGAAATTTTTTGTATCCAATTTTTCTGATTTTTTGTTTAAAATGCTCTCTATGTGTGTGTTAATAAATATTACTAAACATTTTTAGCATATTACTTGTAAAACATTTTAAAAAAGGATTTTAACTTAATTCTTTTGTATTTTCCGTTAAAAAATCATTAAAAATTTCATGTAACTGAAATTAAAAAAATTTACATGCGTCTAAAAAAATTTATTTCTAGTAACATTTGTTAACACATACATAAAGAGCATTTTAAACAAAAAATCAGAAAAATTGGGAATAAAGAATTTCGCATGGAACATTTTGAAATCATGAAAACGACGAAAATATTCATTCTGAGAAAAACAGGTTTTAGTAACTACAGTGGTTATAATTGCTTAATATTTTCCTACTGACAGTTTCAGCTATTAATATCATTTCTAGCTTATATGTAAGTGTTTTATGATTTAATGGAAATTCACATAAAATATGTGGCTTCGACAGTAATTCATGCAAAGAACGTGAAGTATCTGAATTTTAAAAAATCATCTCAAAAGTAACAATTTGTATTTTCTAATGAATTTTTTTCAAATTTTATTAGAAATATTCATGGTATAAATACCTCTTATTGTACAAATTTTTGATAAATATATTAAATAATTTTAATATTTTAAATAGATTAATATTTTTTAATTTACGGTAAAAAGATTGGGGACAAAGAGCAATTCCTCTAAATACATTATAAGCAAACGCTTAAAGAAACAGTTAAGCGAAAGTTACAGTTAAAGTATTGTTTTGCGAAATCACAAAATTAATAATTTCAGTGCAAAATAATAACATTTTGTATTGCAAAACTAAAAACTAGGCTAAAATTTACGAATGTGAATCGGCAAAAATGTAAACAAATGGGCGTGTCACAATCAGCTGATTGGATAAAAATGCTTCTAACTCCAGTAAAAATAGTCGAAATTGAAAAATTCTTTTTGTGTTCAATAGCAGGGAGTTCATATAATGTTATTATGCAAAAAATGAAAATTCGACAATTTGATGATTTTTTGCGATTTTGAAAGTCCACTGTAGCCTTTAGAATGTCAAAGAACATGGACTTATACTGCTAACAATTCCCCTTACTGCACACATAGGTTCCAACCTCTGTATGTATCAGTGATGGAAAGTTTAAAATCTAAATTGAATCGAATATAAATTCATTTATTGGATAATTGCAAATCCTGGATACAAAATAATGATTCATGATTTGACAGGTTTGCAAATATTATTTCTGGTTTCCGTAAAGGATAAAACGGAATTGTATAATGTGTCTTAAAAAAATAATAGCGAATGAAAAATTTTATTTTTTCAAAAGCATAAGCTATCACATTGGTGTATTTCAAGGTTATTGTAAAAAAAAGTTTTCACAACCAAAAACAACTATAGGGACATTTTGTGTTTTATCAACAATGAGTTTTGACATCAACTATGATGGATTTAATTTTGGTTAAATAACAAAAAAATTAGTAATTTCAACAAAATGTAGTTATTAAATTTTATTCATATTACTTTATATTTCTGTAACATATGCAACTTTTTATAAAAACACTCAATATTTTCATATTTTATTCATTTGTTCAAAGATGCCCCTTGCTTGTTCAAAGGTACCCCTACATGGGGCAGGTGTGAACAAAAATCTTTCAACTTTTTAAATCCTCACAGCTTATTTAATTTATTTCGAAAATGTTTAATTTATGGTTCGTTTCATGAAGAAATGCGTTGTTTTTGTTATGTAATATTTAAAACTTAATAAATATAATTCAAGTAAGAAATTTATCGATAATTTCTGAAAAAATGTTCAAAGGTGCCCCCCTCTCCCCTACTTACAGCCGAACCCTTCGTGTCACACAACAAAATCATAAAATTTTGAAACAATCTATTATTTTAAATTTAATTAATTTTTACAATGTCATCCTTTCATGCATGCGATTTAAATTTATAAAACAACAAACTTAATTTCAACGTTTTTCGTGTTGGAATCATAGCTGGTAGGTAAAGCATCTCATTTGTAAACAGAAGGTTCAAACAACCATGCTGGAAATTGAAATTTTTATATTAAAATGGATTTAATTAAAATAATTTTCATATTTTTTGCCAGTTTAAGTGTTTATATATTATTATTATGCTGTGATAAATAATCACTGACATAATCACTGCATAGTCACTCCGCCTCTTTTATACAAAACGATTACTTGGCGATATTATAGAGCAGTCTTATTGGTCAGAATAGAGATATTCTATAAAAGCGATGGAGTGGGTATGCAACAAAAGTTGCAGATTTTTAACAGTACATCTTCCCTAATTATTTTCGGATTTTTAAAAAATTTTGAATTTTGGATTTTATTTAAATAATTTGACTTGAACATTTTTAATTTGATTAAAATAAATAACTTCCTTTTATAATTATTTTAAAATTAAATTTATTGGTGCTACCATCTATGTAAGAAATTAATAATTATAAATTAACAATTTGGATTTATTAATTAAAAGATGAGTTGATTTGAAATAAATATTAAACCAAACTGTCTCTGCGATCTGCTATCACACTTACCCACTTGTTTATGTTTAACACATATAATCCTAAATTTAAAAACGTATATAACAGTATTAATTTATTTAGCTACACTGTAAAATCGTGTGACTTTACACAAAAAATGGTGGCAACCAAATTGCCACCAAAAGTAAAATAAAACACACCACCAATAACTTGGTGTAATAAACCACCAACAATCGACTGATGTAAACATACACCAATTTTAGTGGCAACTTAGTTGCCACCGCTTTTGGTGTACAGTAAGTAATATGTTTAAAATGCACGTTATAATAAATTGTCTCAATTAAAAGGAAGTGTCGCAGGCTCTTTGCGGTGAAGCTATTTATTTTAAATTATGGTTGTATTAAATTTAAAAAGTAACCTGTAAATTATTTTTTAATTTTGCTACCACTTATTAAATACACTAAATAAGTGGTAGTGTGAAGTAGCAAAAAACAAAATTTCCTAATATTTACATGACTTTAACAGCAAAATATAGAATAACTTAAAGATTACATTTTTAAATTAACACAGCCATAATTTAAAATAAATAATTTCATGCAAAGAGGCTGCAAAACTTCGTTTTAATTGAGACAATTTATAATAACGTACATTTCGAACATAGTACTTAGTTAGTAAACAATGAAATTTCCTATATTTACATGCTTAAAAATATCTTTATCATATCTCCCATAGTGTGTATGTGGGATTTGTGGGGAGGGGAGCAGAATGGAGCTGCAGCACCTCTAAATTTTAGTATAGTCTTATTTATTATGCGTGTTTAGCATTGAAGCTTGTTTTAATGGATCTCACAGAAAATTACTTACTGAACATATCCGCCCCACATGGAAGTACTGAGATTGATCATTAAAGATAACCAAATGGGTGGCCATGATCATTTTAATTATGTTTTACAAATTTAATTAACAGAAAATAAGAGTATGACAATCTCTTTAACTCTTTCAGCAGCAACATCTCAAAAAACGAATTAAAAATTATGAATATTTTAGACGTTGTTAATATTGCTCCCAATAATCTAAAAAATAAACGGTCAAGTGCGAGTATTACTCGCTCTCAGAGGATTCCATACAATAAATATATGTATTATCAACCCCTTGGGAACGAGCGTATGGCATACATGCCACTTAAAATTTTCAGAGTTTTTCATTATTCCCACCAGTTATGTTTTATTGTAAAGTTTACCTTATTTAATTGGCGAATTTTAGCGATTCACGCACAAAAACATTTCTATTTTGAAAAACACTTTTGTGGTTAAAGATTAAAAATTGAGCAAAATGCTCTCATCGCGAAGGAGTTGACTGTATTATTATAAAAAAAATCGTCGCTGAAAGAATAATAAGACTTCGTAAAAAAAAAAAAAAAAAAACTATAGAAAGTAGGATTGGTTATAGCTGAATATACTAGAAAAGTATGAATGGGTATACCATAAAAGTTCAATGAGATATGAAACCTAAATAATATCAAATATTGCTATTCTATATAACTCTTTTTGCTATCTTATCCTTATCTATTTATACTGAACTTAACTCGGTACTGACCAGGAAACTTCCCGAATGGTGTAATAATAGAAAAAAAAATAGCAATCGAAAGGGTTAAGCAGCAATAGCAAGCAAAAGAAAAGTGTTTTTAGATGCATAAATTATTTGTCCTCGTCTCATCGTTATCGAGATATAAGGTTTTAAAATTTGTGAAAGAAAAAGAATGTCAAAAGAGGAGAGGCTTCCTGCAAGTCAGTGAGTGAAATAGTTCATGGTGTAAAGCAGTTGTAGCTTCCCTTCTTATCAATAGGAAATTCCTTGAGTAAATTATCGGTGCCACGTGACATAGATCAGCTTCGAATCCAGATTTTGAATACTGAACTCAGTAAAACATCTCATTTTCATTTTAATTTCTGTATGAAGCTTGTGTTTATTGAAAAGATGTGTCTTATTAATCCTTTAATTGCGTGTTCGAAAGTAATGGGCAATAATCTAGCTTATGAAATTTGATTTTGATGATTTTCGTATTATATTGTCTAGTTTAGCAGTTTTGGAAAATATCCTGCAAGTCTCGCTGCTATCTTTAGATTTTCAGCATCGTTACACATTTAAGGTATGCAATATTTAGCACTTTTTAAGTATTAATGACTGAGCAAGCCGATTTCCACACAATCTATTCTAGATACTACAGTGACGTGGCTCCGATAACTTACCCAAAGAACTTCTAATTGACCAGAAAAGAAGCTACTACTGCTTTACAACATGAACTGTTTCGCTCGCCGACTTGCAGGAAGCCCTTTCCCTTTTTAATGCTAGATGTTTTATTTTGCAAATTTAAAAACTTTATATCTCGATAACGATGAGACGACGGCAAATAATTTATGCATCTTAAGACATGTTTCAATGTGTCCTTTTCGTTGTTACTTATTTTTTTTTCTATTATTACACCATCGGATGGTTTTTTGGTGAGAATAGAAGATATTGCATATTTAAACTTGTATTGCATTAAATAAGGTAAATAATCCTTTAAATAAACCTGGTATTTAAATGGATATTTAAAAAAAAACTTATACGTACGAACCTTGATTTATGTGATTAATTCTAATTAAATTAGTCTATTTGCAACAATATAAATTTTATTGCTTTTACAAAGTTATTAAGCATTGCATTACACAAATATATTATTAAAAGTTGCTATATAGGCTTCAATAAGCTTATGATATACAGAATACGCCGCCCCCGTCATCATTTATGTCTAAACCGTCCCTGTCTTTAAAGGTAAACATCTCGGCTAATTACCATGAATTTTTTCAAAAATCTTCATCAACAATGTTTTTATACTTCTTCCACGATTGGTACCTACAACGCTCCTCAACATCTTTGTCCAATGCTCACAAATCGAAATTTATGTGAGACACAAAAATGTGCTTTTACGAAAAACTTTGCAACCTAGAGTAATCGCTATCTTTTTCTTGCAAGATTTAAAGTAAAATCTATAACCTCTAATTTTTTCATGATTTTAGTTACAATATATGCGGAATTAAAGGGGGGGGGCGACATATTTTTACTCTATATTTTCGACGATATCTCTGAAAATATAATACCTAAAATTAAAACAAATATATTTTTGAGTTCAGCATAACGGAAGCTTTCATAAAACACTTCACACGATATGCAAAAAGATTTTCTTTTTTTTAAGTAACTTAATTAGCCCCCTACTCCCCCTGATAAATATATTCATAAATGTATAATAATCTGTAAATATGTGGGTCAACAGTCTTTATTACTTCCCCCAATTTGACCTTTCCACATTTCATAGTTTATGAGTAAAATGGCTGTGACAGACGGACAGACAAGACACCAAAGTTTGCACTATATTTTCAACGATATCTCTAATAATGTAATACCTAAAATTAAAAGAAATGTATTTTTGAATTCAGCATAACGAAAACTTTCATAAGCTATCCCACACGATATACAAAGAAAATAATTTTTTCAAGCAACTTAATTAGCCCTTTACTTTACCTTAAATTTCTTCAAATTCAAAATGTCACATTGGCACCAGTATTTTGAAAAGAAAAAAACTGGTTAACGATAAACATGAAAAAATGCATTAAACATTTTTCAAATAAATTTGGTCGAATTTTCTGGTGACATTGTGACATTTCGGAATTAAAATTGCTGTGACAGACGGAAAAAAAGACATCGGAGTGATGTTATGATGGTTCCGTGTCCACTTTATAAGTATGGAACACTATAAAGGACGAAAAATTATCCAAATTTATATCTAATCTTGATTTAATTTTTTGTTATTGAAATTAATACTTAACTTCGAAATCTACCTGCGCCGTGGAATTTTTTTTTTTCAGAAAATAAAATCCTATGACCACTTTCATAATATTTACAAGTTTGGTAACTTTTGGTCCATTTTTTTTTTTTTTTTTTTTTTTTTTTTTATAAAAGATTGAAGATGAAACAATAGTTATGATTACCTTGTAATTTCATCTTATGAATACACAAGAAAGTAAAAAATAAATAAAATAAGTATTAAAATACAATTTTATATTTTAATTATTAATCTAAATTCAGATTTTTCGTATAGTATTTCACAAACTGATGGTTTACGCATATTCCAAATACTCTTATGCAAGTATTTGGTGCAGGTGTTTCATTACTTTATAACCGTCAGGTTTTGCATACCTCGTGTCAATAAAATTAACGGGATGTATCAAATTGAGCTGACAATTTTGTCAAGATTGCCTGTTACAAAACATTCTGATTAAAATTTTACCAGGCTAACACTTTCCTAAAACATAGACACTGTTTTCAAATTAAAACTTGTGAGATACGCTTTTCTCTAATTTTCTCTGAAAAGATCGATTAATTGAGATTATACACAGTGGCTTACAAAAGAAATAGGAGACATAAAATATTTGATATAATCCTATAACTAAAACATACTTAGGAAATTGAGAATGATAACAGTTGTTTTAATAAATTATTCATAATAATACAACGTAATAATTGTCCATATAAAAATGTATCCAATACAAACAATAATGACCGAAAATTCTTGTCCTAGCACTTTAGAAATTTCACATATCAAACTGTATTTTTATTTCTTTAAACAAAAATAATTACTTAATTTATAAAGAGTTTTAAGTAATTTTTGTATAAGAATATTTAGTAATTTTATCTTTATTTGCAATTTTTAGAAGAATTGTGATTTAATACTAAGAATTTCTAATTTTTTAGAAAATATTTTCGACTAATATTGTTTGTATTGATTATATTTTGGATATTTTGACCAATTTTTGCAATATTACCATGAAATTTTGGCCAAGAATTGAAATTTTTACACTTTGAAAGACTGCCAATATTGGCAAAAGATATTCAGCCATTTGATTGGAAAGACATCCAATGAAATATTAATATTTACAAGACATTGATATTTCATTGAAAATATTACCTAGGATAAAACAGTGCACAATACTGGTCCCCAGTATAGCTAAAATCTCTAATGCTGCTTTGCTTTGAACATAACAAACCTTTAAACAAAGCAATCTTTTATAAGTGCGGAATGAATTTTCTTAGATTAAAATCAAATGGTGAAATATTTGACAATCCTACGCTTATTTTATTGAATTAATTTTTGTTAGATTTTGGTATATTTCATATTTTATTATTGCAGATAAACTTGGGGAAAATACTTCATTAAATTTTGAAAAGCGGTACTAAATTTGCATCTCAATAGACGGAAATATCGCCTTCATCAAAAAACTGACCAATACGTCACATTACACAGTTCCTAAATAAAGGAACCTGTCAGTTGTATGCGTTTGAGGGTAAAGATGGATTTAGAAACGAGTTTTAAACTAAGCAGTTTGTTACTTGAATACTTCCTCAATTTTTCAATCACGATTGCTTCAGGAAATTCTGCTCAAAAAGGCTATTTACAAAGCATTTTTTGAAATATATTAAATTTTTATCGAAAACTGCCAAATACGTCATATTATATAGTTCCCAAATAAGAGTATCTGCCATTTTTATGCGTTTAAAATCAAAAGTGAATTTTAAAAGGAGTCAATGTATAAGCAGTTTTGATCTGAGATATTTTTCTTCAACTCCTATTCTTTTATTTTAGCTTTATTTTATTTTAGCTTTAGTTCTATTTATTTTAGCTATAAAGATTGGTCCTATAAAAAATTGCCAATGTAAAAGTTACAGATATTATCGAGAAAATGTAAATAAATTTAATCGGATTTGATAGCTTAAGAATTAACGAAGTTATAAATCTTATTCTTTTTCCACCCATCTTTTTGTTTTCGTTTTTAATATTTTTTGCAGTAAGAATTGGTCCTATCAAAAACTTGTCAATACAAAAGCTTTAGATAATATTAAGTACATTTATAAGAAAAATATTTCGATTTGATATTTTGAGAATTTACAAAGTTATGAATTTTTTTTCTCTCAAAACCCCCATTTTTTTTCCTTGAGCCCATTTTAAATTTTATCAAATATCTGTCATGCATAAATGTTTTGCCCATTTCTTAGATGTAATATAAACTTTAAACTGATTCAATATCTATTTTCGTTAAGAAGCTGTGTTTTTTTTCTATTTTCACAAAAACCCTCCCTATCTTCCCCCTTCCCCCTCGTTCCGATTTTGCGCATTAACAAACTCGACCGAGATTTTATGCCTCTTGATTTTAGGTAAAAGTTTGAAGGAGATCTGAGCAGAATTATAGACATTATCATGTCCATAAAAAAGTGATATAGACCGATAGATAGATAAATTTTTTACTGGTGGTAATTTTGGGGTCTAGGAGGTCATAATCGATCTAGATCTGCAAAAGATTTTCAGAAATTCCAACATGGGAGCGAACGCAATAGGTAGTATTTCATACGAAATCTACCTAAAATCTAGGAAGATGAAGATCATTAAAATTGACCATTTGACCTGAAATACAATATTATCTTGTTTATTATATAGGGTTAGCACAAAGGAATGACCGGACTTTAAAAATTTATTTTTTCAAAACCATTATATAATATAATAAGCAATATATGGAAATAAAGAAGAACATTTCACGTTTATGTATTTTTCAGTTAACGATGCATTAGTTCTGCACTATTTAGTGTTGGAATGCATCGATGCTACTTTAAGAATCGTAGGCTGTGCAAAACGGTTTTATATGTGGAACGATTTTGATTACATATTAGTATTTATAGTATTAGGATATTTTGGCACATCAAACAGTTGTAACTGAAAAAAATCTTGGAATGTTCTTCTTTATTTTCATGTATCACTTATAATATGCATAATAGTTTTGAAAATATGAATTTTTGAAATCCTGTCTTTCATTTGGACAAAACCTCTATAGTAATTGAGATAGAATTATATGTGCATGTGCATGTTGTACTTTGAAGAAAGCGCTGATAAAGATTTGGCCAGATGATACCAATATGTCTGATGTTATACACCTTAAAACCAATTTTTTTATTTTTGTTATCCGATTTTTTAAATTTAAATTTTGTATGCGAATATTGCGGCAATTTTTCATATTGTAAAAAGAATTAGGTTTCAATCTTTCAGCCTAATGTAGTAACTTTTGCTTTCGTTTCAATAAAATTTATTCGGACTCCATAAAGCAATTTTTTAATTTTTCGCGGTTTTTTAATACATTTTTCAGAGTTTTGGAGCGTTCCGAGGCAATTTCTAGATGTTTTTAAAATTAATCCGATTTTAATCGTTTAGCCTAATTAGTAAATTTTATTTTCTGCGATTTTTTATTTTTTTTACAAAACTTTATACTTAACATTTATTGATTTTTCACCGAAAAGGAAAAATCGATCCGGTAAATTTTACTACTGTCATAATTAAGACTTTCTAGTAGTTTTAAATATTTTTAGTAGTTTCTAATAGTACTTTTTAAGACATTCATTTTTGTGTTTTTTCATTTGTAATTTTTAAATTGAAACAATTACAAATCTTTTTAATGCACTGAAGACTTTTATTTTTGCTTCTTACATTCATAAGCTACGAACAAAACAAACTTAACTTAAACTTTAAATAGGTGTCATTTGACATCGATAGAAATAGTGATAAATTCAAATTGGAAAATGTGAAATCGGTTCCTATAGCAAAATGAGTGACGATGGCGAAAATTTTATTTTAATCTTGATTGGAATTTTTTTTAAATCCTGTAATTTAAAGTTTACTTGATCCCAGATCCTAGCGCGCGTAGCTCGCATAGATATACGCTGCAGAAGGCAGCGGGGCCACCAATCCTAAGTTCATTTAATTCGAAGTTTGTTTGGGATAAACCAACCAGCGAAGCTCTGCTAGTTAAAAATATTTTTGAAATCGAAAATTTGAATCTTTTTTAACGGATGTTTGTAATCGGTATTGATTAAAAGTCAGTCAAGAATGTGAAATAAAATTGATATACCTATAGTTTCAATGTTGTAAAGTGTACGTTTTAGAAAATTTGTGATTTTTAAAATCATCGCAAAACTTACACATCTTACAACTTTCAAGCTATTACTACTAAACCGAAAAACGTCAAAATGAAGATGTTTCCATTTGGGTTTAGATACCCAATATGAATTTAATCATGTTTTAAAACATCAGGGAACTTAACCCTTAAACGGTAACGTGTTTTTCGGCACCTTTAAACGGTAAACATGGGTCACTCGTGCTTAGCGCTGTAAAAAGTGGTTTAAAGTGCTTTAAAAATTCTAAAAAAATTCATGATATTACATCAACTACCCCTGAACAAGAATCAGTCACAATATTGCTGATTTATTAATTTGTTTAAACAATATGTTTAAATAAACAAATAAAAATGTGAAAAATGCACATTTTCTTTAAAAAATCATAACTTTGGATATAATTGACATTTTTTGCTGTTTCAAACGGTAAATTGAAGATCCAGAATGGTACTTTCACAAAAAAAAATAAAAATAGCCGGTATAAATTAAACAAATGCTTAAGTTTTGAGCATAAAAATGACGTTTTTTTAACTTATAAATAGGTACAATTTACAATGAAATAGAAATTTTATTAGTTTTTAATCAATTTTATTTATGAAAATGATGTTAATTATCAAACTTTATTTAATTAAACAAAAAATATAATAATGAAAAATTACAGCAACACTGATATCATCATTTATAAACAATCGAAGGAAGACAAGAAGGAGAGCAAACTGCAATCACACCAAACAGTTTCATAAACACGTGTTTGCATAAAAAGTAAGGTTCGGAAATCCAAGTGAGTGTAATGTATCGATTTTTTATGAAAAAAAAAGCATCAATTCCTAACCAAACAAATTTTTTCTTACCTTACACATTTCGTCAACGTAAATGGTAACCCTGGGTCACTCGTGCCTTTTCGAAATTTTGACTGGCTCTTACGTCGGCTGTGAACGCACTAAAACATCGTCGTTTCGGGAGCTGATAGCCTACTAGTGTACTATTTTTTTCAGGGTAGTTTAGTCCCGCTCCCCACTCTCTCCTCTAAGCTAGCAAGAAAAGAAAATTTGACCGAGGCACTAGTGACCCATGGTTACCGCTTAAGGGTTAATTTTTTTACTTTTAATAAATATTTCTTTTATTAAAGAACTTTAATCCAGCTTTCAATTTTAATGGTGACAAGTCTGGATACAGTCTGTTAATAAAATAATGGCTCTGTCTTAAAAAATATATAAAAAATAGTGTGATTTGCTTCATTCAAAAGAAAATTCGAATGTAGCTTTATTCATATAGTGTGTGCATTGCAACATTAATAATTTATTACACTTATTGAAATAAATGGATGGAACTTTGTGCCAATATATTAAAATATAAATAGCCAACATGATAGGAAGAACACATTAATTTTACATGAAGACAGCTGTTTCGTAGTTTTCAAAATTTCAACTTCAGTAGCAAGGTTAAAAAATATTAAAAACAAAAACATGAGAATGTAAAGATGGAAGCAAGTAATTTAACTTTCAGCCAAAGACGGAATGGCGAATAGTGGAGAAATGCAAGCAAACTTGTGAGAATGTGGGAGTACTAAATATAATTGACTTACCAGGTACTTCCGGATTCTTGCAAGTTTGGTTGCCATTTCTTTAATTTCTTTTCCACCCCCTCCGAACTCTTTTTTGGCTTCATACGTTTTCTCTGTTATTTCAATACCCCATTCTGAATTAGATACGCAGTTCCATCTCATTGCTCTACTAGAGCTATATCATACATATCGAAGTTACTTAACTTCATCGCTGTCATTATAAGGTGGTGAAACCTCGTACCAACATTAGGAGCTTCTTATTTCAACCTCATCCCAACTATTGGAACTATATTTCAATAGGAGCTCCAAATATTGGTTCAAGATTTCATCATCTTGCAGTGGCACCTATTGAGCACCAAAATTTGGTTTAAACTAGGACAAAATTTTTAACAGTGTACTTACATTTAAAATTAATTAGTGCTTATTTATCACTTGTTTATTTGTATCTTAATAACATATTTATTTCTTTTAAAAAAAATTATGTACCCGCCAATATTTCTCAAAAATAACTGTAGGATGAATTTTAATATATTATTTGAAAGCAAATACGCATATTTTAAAATCGTCAATCAAAATTACAAATTTTCTTCGATTAAAACACTTTATTCTAAAAACATTCAGATTTATTAAACTTGTTATTTTCAGCTTCTCCGTTTTTAAGAGCATATAAAAATTTAATAATGCAGAAGCAGAATTTAGACGTTTAACAAATTTAAATCTTTTAAAATAAAATAATCAGAAAAAGAAAGTAATTTAAACGAACACGCCTTGCGTGGACTTTGATGAATATGTTGACAAACAAGTTATTTTCCTTAAAAATAATGAGGATTTCAACGAATTAAATGTAGAAAATATAAATATTTCATTCTTAATAGCTTTTCTGTAATTGCATTCAATCAAATATGTAGATTTTACATTTGAACTGACATGTAAATTTGCATTATAATTGCCTAAGAAAATATCTAATTTAAAAATAAAATAAATGAAATTTCAGTTTCAAATTTGATAATGCAATTACTTTGAATATTTTATGAGACTTTTTTAAAAAATACGATAAAAATGAATCTGTCTTGCTTTCTAGCTGATTAAAAATGAAAAACGATTTCTTAATATTTTAAAATAAGAATTTATTGCACGCTTATTTACAATGTTAAATTTCTTGCTTCTAAAAAAAGATTTAAAACCATGTCAAAAGCTGAATTATACTTTAAAATGTTATATTCAACGTGATGAAATGAAAAAGCTAATAAAAATATGCCATTGATCTGAAAATGAAAGAAGGCTGCAGTTAAGATTTCACTTTAGCAATCATTATTTTTGTGACAAGTGAGTGAAATATAAGACTGATGAAAAAGATAATATGAATATACTTGATCATTAGTTTTACAGCATCCGATTATTCTTTCTTGTCCTCTGATTTTTAACCAAGAATAAATTAGTTTAGGGCAATTGAAAACTGCATTTTGTGATTACTTGCATTGTAAGTTTAAAAAAAATTCTTTTCTAATTTAATAGGGTTTAGATTTTTCATTAAAACTGGTTAATAATTTTCAGTACTTTATTTTGTTGATGTTGTTGTTGCTATTGTTTTGTGATTTGCTTACTTACGAAAAATATTTCTCTTTCTCTCTTCTCTTCTCTTTTTATATACTCATATTTGTGATAATTGCAACACTATAGAAGCATCAGAATTAAATTAAATTCAATACATAAGCGGCGGATATTGGTACAAACAAATGATTAAATTTCAAAGAAAATAAAAATAATAAGTATCAGAAATCGGAATTTGGCGTATCGACAAGGCACTGCAATATGTGCTGCTATACGACGTGACATGGAGTCACACAGATTTTGAATTATTGCCTGGGGGAAAGCATTCCATATTCTTTGTATGCGTACTCAGAGTTCATATGTATAAGTTGTAGAAGGAGGATAATTAGTGAAACCCCGATTAACGATATCTCTCACTTGTTTAATGGGCGACATATCCGGTGAATATACAGACCACAGAAGAAGCTGTATTTATTCTGCTGACAAAAGCCCTTAAACATTCCTTGCAACATATGGGCGGGCAATACCCTGTTGAAACACAGCTCCAGTAATACGTTGAATATATGGAAAGACTTTGAGTTCCAGCATTGCACTGATGTACCTGTTTGTGTTCAAATTATCTACAATCGTAGCAACTGCGATTGTCTTTGATGCGCAATCACTTCCCAGACCAGAACTGGCGTTGTTCGTCCACTATGATGTTCCATAATGCATCCAGAAGATAGTACTTACCAGTATAGCAATTAACACGATTGAGAGGCCATGATGGTAATAAAATTAAAGCGGAATTCGTCGGATAAAGCATGTTGCCAATTTGTATGACAGCCTCTATGTCCATGAGCACATTGCAGTTGCAAGCGTAGATGATTTTGCGCGAGGGCATCTTGTATAAATTAGTTCTTGCATGAAGTCCACGTTTCAGGATACGTTGACGATTTCACGATGCAGACAGTAATACACTTACTAACTGTAATACACTACTATACATTCAACTAATGTGCTGCCAACTGTCTAGATGAAGCTGTATGATCCGTCAACGCCATGTGAACCTTGCGTCGCCTTTTGGGGTCCATTCTCAGGTTTCCAGGTTCTCAAATCCTCGTCGGTGTCACTACTTCCGAACTCGCATCGCTCTACTGTTGTTACACTGCACATGATGTTTCTGATGTGAGCTACTAATTCATGATAGGAAAAGTTTTTTTCACGAAGGCTGGTGATTTTAACCCATTTAAACTCCGTCAATTGTTGAAATGCAGCCCTCTTTCATCGAAGAGGTATACTTATGTGTCATATAATTTTTACTATTGGAAAATAACCGTAGACAATTCTCGACGTCTCGCTACAGTCCTCTATTTATACGGATTTAGCAGTTATCCAGAAGGCGCTGTTCAGTGCACGCATGGGTGGTGTTTTTGAAATTGGAATTTCAGGCATAACACACTATACTGTGCATTCTCTGAAATTTTTAGCTCAATCGCATCATTCCATTCACAGTGTTGCAATTTTTACAAACATGTTTGTATCAATCTATCTATATCGCTTTCTTTATCTATCTATATCTATATCTACCTGTCTATCCATCTATCTATCCATCTACTTATAAATCTGCCGATCTATTTATTTATTGCTATCTATCTATTTACAATAGTGGTCAATATTGTGGAAACCTTTTTGAAAATGTGTATTTTTGAAGTTTCATGGTTCATAAAATCAGCTTCTCATTAAGTAATATTATAAAATTACATAACAGTAGAGAAATAATTTAATCAAAGATATAATGCAATTAATTTTGTGAATGACGATTACTAGAAAATAATTATAAAGAAGAAAATGTAAACATACGAAAAAAATGACTATACAAAACCCATCATAATGTCAATTACTACTTAATCGAATAACCTTTATTTTTAATTATGACCTAACATCGCCTTCCCATATGGGTGATTCTCCATAAACAGGGTAATTTGGAAGTTGCAAAATACAAATTTATAAACTATGAAATAAATAACTTTTTTCTTCATATATAGCTTTAAAAAGTGATTTTGTATTAGAATTATTACCCATCGTTCATAAATCCTAAAATTTAATATTTTATTTATAATTTAAAAAAAAACTTCCAGGGGAATGATGGTAGTGAGCAGGAGAATGATTCAATAATCTATAAAGCACTGCAATCAACTATTAATGATAGAAAAATTCATATCACTGAAAATTTTTAACCAAATAAAGTAATATACATAATTATTTAAATTACTGTACATAGTTTTCACAATAATGAATATATATATATAAGTCTCTTTCTAACAACTGAAGAAAACTTTTCTTTTCGCTTCAGAAAATAATCTGCTTTTGACCTGGGACTCATATCTTCTGGTTTGCTGTTAATTTTAAATTTCAATCTTTGGTTACGTTTTTTATATTTTTCTAATTTTCTACTTAGACATTTTATTTGATTTTCCATTTTTACACATTTTCTATGAAGTGCACTCCTGTTGCGCATTACGCGTTTTCTTCCAGATAATTTTCGTTTCTAGATTAAAGGATTACTTGATTTTGAATTAGATAAAGGAGCATTGAGTAAATTTGACATTGAGCTTGTGTTTAACTCTTCATAATTATCATTTGTTGACGCTTCTTCAACAGTCAAAGCTTGATGTTTAGTGAGACTTGATCGTTTTCGGTAATTTCTGGAATTATTTTTCCATTGTTTCCACTTGCTTCTTTTCTCGCGGGCAGTCATCTCTGTAGTAGGCTTTATTGCACCCTTCATCTTTTTTTTGGTATTTCTGTCGCTTCTTTTCTTTTTGTATTTTATATGCAGCTGGGTCATTTTTTTTAATCTTTTGATAGCTTTTGCACTGTGGTTCTATTTTATTTTTTTTTTTCTCCTCTCTAGTCAGTTTTTCTTTTACATATGGCATCTTCCTGAAAACAAAGAGAATTTTTATAAAAAAAATCATTTTGTTATCAGTGTAATTTTGTTTATTTGTATTAAATTTTAGCATTAATCTTAATGAAAAGAATTATTTTTTTCCATATTAACCATTTATATAAAACAGGATGCTGGTAAAGTAAAAGCTAATCTTTTTTTATTTTGTAGGTATAGACATGCTTTAATTTAAAGTGGTACTTAGAAATATTTAAATTAAAAATAAAAATGAGATACATTCAAATTTAATGAAGTGTCTAAATTTAATCATACATTTAAAATAAAAATCTAAAACACACATTAATTTCTTTTTTAATTATGAAAATCAGTGTTGAATTCAGACTTTTTTCTCCGGGGGGGGGGGGGATATTATAGATTTCCTGGGGAGGAATGCACATTTTGACCATTGAAAACCCAAGATCTTTAATTTTCCCCGGGCCATCCCCTGTATTCAATATTGATGAAAATTGAAAAATACAGATTTCAGATAAGTTACATTGAATTCTCCTTGAAAAACAACTAATAAAAAAGTTTCCGATTGAAATTAAGTAACAATAGAAATAAATGATTACATAATGTTTCAAATTAATGCAAAATATTGTCAAATTTTATGAAAATAATTGAGTAGTAATATTAACTAAATGAAACATTTTTCGTTTTTTTTTTTTTTTTTTTTTTTTTTTTCCCCTAAATTGTAACAAACTAATATGTAAAAAATGTAGCGTCTATATTTAAAGATTACCTAAAACTAAAATATTTCAATTTTCATATAAAAAATCATTTATAGTTATCAATATTAAGAATTTTTGAATATTTTTTAATTTAACAACATTTAGTTTCTTTATTAATGTATTAATAGGGTTTTTAGCCAATATCTTAATAACATTTGTAAGATTTCATCATTCCCCTAACTAGAATCATACCCCTGCTTTAAGAACAGGCAGGTGAATGATGCTAGGGGAATGATGATTTGTTAGTAATATCTACCTTAGAACTACATGAGTGAACTAAAAAAAATGCAATCTATTTAATTTTATTATTATTATATTGATGTACACAAATTAATTACCTTTTTATGATAATAAATTCACAAATACTGAAATTAAAAACACTAACTACTTTAATAAAAATATTGGGCTCAGTTTTAAGAAAGTTCATTTATACGGTTAATTCAATTTCTAACCAAAAATAATCTCATTCTTGCAAAAATGTATCATTTTACAAATAATCTCGATTTGTCAAAAATTAGACATTTTACAAATACATATATATATACATATACATATCATGTATATAATTCTTTTTAGAATAAGTGCACAAAGTATTTCACTAAATGTGTTAAATTAGTGTTTAAATTCAAAAGTCAATTCAATAACTAATACATACATGTATACTTCTCTTTCTTCATAATTATAGCTTTCATAGAATAGTCATAAGTATGCTTAATATGAAGGAACGCAGTCACCTTTGCGACACCTTTGGAACTCGGACAACGATTAAGATTTTCTAATGTAAATTTTACTATTTCAATAAAACAATCATAATTTAGTTGAAATATGATAGCATTTTTTATGATAAAACTTTCATAACACACAGAAATCATAAACATTATTTTACATTTTTACATAATAAAAGGAATTTAAGCTAGAAAAAGATTAGATATATCCAAATAGAAAAGAAGCGAACAATATTAGAAAATAAAGCACCGAAATTTTATCATTTTCTTATATATAATAATGCTACTAATACTTTTAATGACATTTAAATTCCTTAATTTTTGGCTGTATGTCAAAAAACTTACAGTTTAAATATGAAAAACTGAACCATGAAAATCTATTAAATTAGTTGTCAATTGAAAAGCTTTATTTTCATTAGAACAAACCATTTACATACCTTTGTAATAGAATACCCACTTTTTCATGCCGGTAAAATCACAATAGAAAAGAAAACATAGTTCAATTTTTTCTAAATATGAAGACAAACATTCTATGATAATTAACATTCCTCGATTATTTGTAATTGTATTATGATTTATTCGTATTTTTTTAGTTAACAGAGAACAAACTTTCCTCTTTTGACATGTTCCATTCTAAAAATGGCGAAACTACGATACAGCAGATATTTTCAATTTTCATTTTTCACCTGCGTACTTGCTATTATACAAAATGCAGACGAACATTTAAAATAACACACCAGTACATGTAAATCCAATTTTACACATTTGTCTGGGTAACCAACCGACAACAACTTGCAATCTTAATATCACAAAATAAATGCACATAAAAACAAGTAATTCTTTTTACAAAATGTGTAATTTTCATGACAAGTGTGTGATTTTAGAAATTTACACACTTATCAGTGTATATAAGAACTATGCGTAAATTACAATAACACACCAATCGGTGTCAATTTAGGTATTTTTCTACTTTTACACACTTAGTTATGTTTTTCAAGTGATAACAAATTGCACACTTAGTTTCAAAAGCTAAATACACATAAAAACAGGTAAAATTCTGCAAAAAAATGTGTAAAGTACATGGCAAGTGTGTAAATTTACAAATTTACACATAGATGTGTGTAAATTTGACTAATTTACTCATTTATTTTTTAGAGTGTAAAAATGGGGCCATTAGACCAGGTAGTTCCACACGCGTTTGCATTTTTTAATATTGGGTATCAGATCCAATTTGAAAACGTGTAAATTACACTAGCCTCCAAAAGTTAACGTGCAACCAGTTTTTTGCGTCTAATTTGCAAATGAATAAACATAGAAACAAAACATTTGGAGTAAATGTGCGCTAAACTATTATTTATTAAATGCGACATAGAAATTTATTTAAGTTAAACGTATAAATAAAATTAGAACAAAAAAAGCACTCATGGTGGAAAATTCCATTCTTGGAGAAATCAGTATATTATGCAGTAAAATGTGACAGAAACATTAAAAATTGGTTCTAATACGGTTTATGTCAACCCTAGACTTGAACGCATTGACAGCATCGACTTTTCATGCTCTCAATTAAATTGCACTCCTTTAATAAAAGTGAATAGTTACTCCTCCGAAAGAGTGATTATTCACCCCTGTTTAGAATGAATATTCACTTCGCAGGAAAGAGTATTTACTCCTTCAAAGAGTCAACAATTCCACTTTTGCTCAAAGTGAATTCTCACTCTAAAGAGTTTGGGCATATTTTGAGTCTGCGATAGAGTGACTATTCACTCCTACGGAGTGAATAGCAAATTAAAAATTAATTAAAAATTATTTAATATTTAATACCGCGATTTTTGTAATTTCTCCCGTTCAAAAGAATTAACAAGAGGTACGAAAATTCAGGCCATTCCGTCTTACCTCAGCAGCAGTTTTAAATAAAGACATGAATTTGATGTTACTTAAGCTAGTAGAAAAAACTTTCATGTATTTTTTTCTATTTTAGGAATTCCCAATTAAGTGGGTTTAATGGAATGGTCGCACGTTTAGGGTATTTCGCCATATCTGAGTAGCAGGTTTAGGTAGAAGCGGGAAATTCAAGATAACACGCTTACTAAAAAATTGTTAATATAGGTACTTCAGTCATTGTAGGGATATTTAGTCTATTATGCCATCAACATCGACTTTAAACAGTATAATGTAAGATTATACGAATAAAACAACAATTATGGATGTTTAAGTAAATATTGAGATTTTTTTTAATTCTTTACTATATGCATTTTGTTTGATTCCAGATTTCTTTAGAGAAATCAGCCGGACGTAGCGATTGAAGACTGCTAGTGTGGGATAAAATAGTTATCGTTATCAGGGAAAATAAAAATAGTTGTCAACAAATATTGGCATTTTTCGATTCAAGATACATTTTTTTAAATGTTTCAGACTCTAAAAAATATAAAATAGTGTTTCGAAGATTAATATTTGATATAAAGAATCATTTAGAACATAGTCCCTTTTAACAAGATCGCTCTCCGAATTCTTCGCTAACTAACCGTCTATTCACTTCAGATTTTTAGAGCAATTTTATGTATTCGCCTAAGTGAAACAAAAACTCTGAAAGTGGTATTATGAACTATCAAACCTCAAAAATACACATTTTCTAAAAGTTTTCCATAATTTTGACCACTAACCTAATCTTTTATAAATTTAACGCTCCAAAATGCTCCCTGTGTGCATGTTGACAAATAAAACTTTTTTTTACATGGCATTCTTTTATATTATTTTCTCATACATATTTTAATTGTTAACTTGGAGAAAAAAAATATATTTTAATGTTTGACATCTAGTTTAAAATAATTTTTGTCATATAATCTGTCATATTGAATTTTTCCAGTGAACAGTTTTCGTCTATCATATCCACATATTTCGATCATTTTTTAGCTCACAGGCTATCATAGCCTGAGAGCTTATGTGCCCGTCCGTTCTGTATGTATGTTCGTATGTACGTAACGCGATAACTCATGATAAAAATATCCGATCCACTTGAAATTTTGTATGTAGGTATATCCTGACAAGGCGCTTCCCTGATTAGTTTTTGGAGTTCATTCGATATGTATAAGAGGGGGAACGGGGGGCTCATGCCCCCCGTTAGTTGATATAGATGGGATTTTCATGCAGAATTAAGTTTTCAAAATTTAGATTAGGATCATTCTGATGAGGCGATTCCGTGACTGTTATTAGGTGTTCATTGATTAAGTATAAATAGGGGGAACAGGGGTTCTAATGCCCCCCCCCGTTAGTTGATATAAATGGGATTTTAATGCAGAATTAAGTTTTCGTTCAAAATTTAGATTAGGATCATTCTGATGAGGCGATTCCGTGACTGTTATTAGGTGTTCATTGAATAAGTATAAATAGGGGGAACAGGGGTTCTAATGCCCCCCCCCCCCGTTAGTTGATATAAATGGGATTTTCATGCAGAATTAAGTTTTCGTTCAAAATTTAGATTAGGATCATTCTGATGAGGCGATTCCGTGACTGTTATTAGGTGTTCATTGAATAAGTATAAATAGGGAGAACAGGGGCTCTAATGCCCCCCCCCCCCGTTAGTTGATATAAATGGGATTTTCATGCAGAATTAATTTTCGTTCAAAATTTAGATTAGGATCATTCTGATGAGGCGATTCCGTGACTGTTATTAGGTGTTCATTGAATAAGTATAAATAAAGGGAACAGGGGTTCTAATGCCCCCCCCCTTAATTTATACAAATGGGTTTTTCAAGCAGAATTTTCAGATTTCGTTCAAATCTCTGAATAGTTTTGGAAGTTTAATGGTTAAGTATAAAAGAGGGGGATAACTCTTTTTAAATTATATAAATGCTAAATGGGTTTTTATTAAGAATTATCTAATTTGCTCTGAATTTTGGATATAGATTTTTTATATGATAAAGCATGTCTTTGATAGTATAGGAGGTTCAATGATTAAGTATAAAAAAAGAGAAAAGGGGAGAGCTGTTTCCCCTTCTTAATTTTTTTTTTTCGAACGGAATTAACCCTTGAAAATATAAAGCTTTAATGTGCAATTAGTATTTGTAGCCTGTGAGCTCAATGCCTTCAGTTTAACTGGGCAGTATTCTTTTTTAGCTCACAGGCTATCATAGCCTGAGAGCTTATGTGCCCGTCCGTTCTGTATGTATGTTCGTATGTACGTAACGCGATAACTCATGATAAAAATATCCGATCCACTTGAAATTTTTTATGTAGGTATATCCTGACAAGGCGCTTCCCTGATTAGTTTTTGGAGTTCATTCGATATGTATAAGAGGGGGAACGGGGGGCTCATGCCCCCCGTTAGTTGATATAGATGGGATTTTCATGCAGAATTAAGTTTTCAAAATTTAGATTAGGATCATTCTGATGAGGCGATTCCGTGACTGTTATTAGGTGTTCATTGATTAAGTATAAATAGGGGGAACAGGGGTTCTAATGCTCCCCCCCGTTAGTTGATATAAATGGGATTTTAATGCAGAATTAAGTTTTCGTTCAAAATTTAGATTAGGATCATTCTGATGAGGCGATTCCGTGACTGTTATTAGGTGTTCATTGAATAAGTATAAATAGGGGGAACAGGGGTTCTAATGCCCACCCACCCCCCCGTTAGTTGATATAAATGGGATTTTCATGCAGAATTAAGTTTTCGTTCAAAATTTAGATTAGGATCATTCTGATGAGGCGATTCCGTGACTGTTATTAGGTGTTCATTGAATAAGTATAAATAAGGGGAACAGGGGTTCTAATGTCCCCCCCCCTTAATTTATACAAATGGGTTTTTCAAGCAGAATTTTCAGATTTCGTTCAAATCTCTGAATAGTTTTGGAAATTTAATGGTTAAGTATAAAAGAGGGGGATAACTCTTTTTAAATTATATAAATGCTAAATGGGTTTTTATTAAGAATTATCTAATTTGCTCTGAATTTTGGATATAGATTTTTTATATGATAAAGCATGTCTTTGATAGTATAGGAGGTTCAATGATTAAGTATAAAAAAAGAGAAAAGGGGAGAGCTGTTTCCCCTTCTTAATTTTTTTTTCGAACGGAATTAACCCTTGAAAATATAAAGCTTTAATGTGCAATTAGTATTTGTAGCCTGTGAGCTCAATGCCTTCAGTTTAACTGGGCAGTATTCTTTTTTATTCTTTTAATCACCTTAAAAAAGGAATGATAATAGTAATACTCTACTAAGAAAATAATGAAATAATGATTATTTTCGGTTCCCACATGCGAAAACCATGCATTCAGATAAACTATATACACCTCTTTATTTTAATTTTGTTTCCTAATAGAACGATCCCACTAAATCAAATGGGTAATGTGGTATTCTCTTTCTTTTCTTAATAGAAATTTCAAAAATCCATTATTTATCAACAAAAATTCGTAGGTTTTTTCTTCAACTGAAAAAGTAACATTCTTTAATTTTTTTTTATTCTTTTCTTGCAATTTTTAAAATAGTAAAGATTTATCCTTATTGCAATAATTATTTTTATATTGTAGAAATTCTAAAACACATCAAAAGCATTCTTAGAAAACGAAACGACTATTTCAGAAGAAAAAATAATATATAGATTAATAGAAATTCTTGGTAAATAAATAATTTATGTACTAAATTTTGGATTTATTTTGCTAATGTGGGATAATGTGTGTTATCGTTAGCAGGGAACATAAAAATAGTTATTAACAAATATTGGCATTTTTCGCATTCAAGCTACATTTTTTAAATGTATCCGACTCTAGAATATATAAAGTACCGTTTCGAAGATAAATATTTGATATAAAGAATCAACTCTAGGACCGTGGATTACGTCTATGTTATTGAGTGGGTGATCAGTTAACGAACATAATCCCTTCAAACAAGATCGTCTATTCACCTCAAATTTTTATTGGAATTTTATGTATTCGTCCAAGTGAAACAAAAAATCTGCCGTTCTTATGGCATACTGTTTCTTCTTTCAAATGTCCCTCTTTCATAACTGTCAAAGGTATTTTTTTTTACTTTATTCTATCTTTACAAGAAGAAAGTGAAGTTCATAGAAATTTTCGAATTGTGATTATCCACAGATTTACACGTTTTAATTTATAAAAATATGTTTTTACAAAATGTCTGTTTGTGCATGTCTGTCAGTCTGCCTGTCAGTCTGTCTGCAAATGTCTGTGTTTCTCATGCAAAAATTTTCATCCAACTTTAGATTCAAATAATTCTCTATATTAACTGGTTGTATTTGCATTTTGGTGTCAATCGCCAATAGGGGGCACTGCTATGCTGATTTTTTCCAAAAACCAGCAATAACTTTATGTCTAAAACTAATGCACGAATTTTCACCAAACTTTACATTCAGGTACACCTTGATAAATATTATTGCTGATTATGTTTTGATATAAATGACATAACAGGTGGTGCTTTTATGTTGTAATTTTCCTGATATCTTCAATAGTCTTACTTTAAGAACTGATGCACGGAATTTCATCCTTTAGAATCCTCACGATATTCATAGATTGTCAGTGAATTTTGAAGTATTTACATGTAGTATGAGAGAGAAGAAAGTTTTAGGATTGCCACATCCGACTAGTTTTTTCTTTTGGTAATCGGTAACAGGAGATGATCACTTTACACCGTTGAAAAGTTAAACACGTCTGTATTTAGAAAAATTCACTGAAATGATCTGTAAACTAATAAACCCATTTTTAGCTACGTTCGTAATTATATGAATACGTAACAGCTATAGTCGTCTACTGGTCAATCTGTTTGTCTATCCGTTCGCATATAAAAGAGCAAAAAGTACCCAACTGAACGGTTTGAAATTTGAAATCCATTAATGTTGCAGATTTTGTCATTTCAAATTTTATGAAAATCGGATGTATAGTTCAAATACACGGAAGGTCAAAAGTTTCCACTACATTAAGACCGAGGGGAAAAATTGTTTCAAATGCATTTTAATAGTGTTACATACTTTTGAACAAAACGAAATTTATATGTATTTATGGGGCACACTAAAATATAAATCTTTTAGAGTAAGCGATGCAAAGACCATTTATTAGTCATTTGCAGGACCACACAAACGAATTCGGTTGGATAATGATATACGGAAAAACATTGCTTGCGGCGTATTTTAATTATTTTCAACTATTTGACATATAATAAAACTAATATATGTTGCTGAGGTTCGTTACAAGTTACTTCCAGTATAATTGAAAGTGCATAATACAGGAGCATACAAAAGATTTCGGATGCTATACTGTACCCGAAATACTGTATATTAAAATGGATAGCTGAAAGTACATTTTTAGTTGTGATATGAGTTTTCAAGTCAATGTTTGCATATTACGTTGTGTGCATAAATGTAGATCATATACAGGGCTACACAAAATATTTTGTAAGGATTAATGAGTATGAACGAGAATAACTTAAAGGTGGTTTATAAATGAATTATGCATTTTTACGCTCGACTTCATTTAGTGAACTAATCTATGAAAAATTACACTGCTGGCCACACAAAATGCAACACCAAGAAGGACCAGAGATATCACAGCGAAATTTATTTGGCAGATAACATGTTGCACAAAGATCAAACGATTAAAATTACAGCCTCTTGAGATGTATGGATAATGACATAATATTAATGAGGTTAGTGTAGCCATCATTGTTGGTTATAACCGCTGCCACACTCCTTGGCATAGAATCAAAGAGGCTGTGGATGTCTCTTTGGAGTACAGCAGTCCATGCGGCTTCCCCATATTTCCAAAGTTGATCTGCTGTAACAGCAGTCTTTGTGCAAGCATGGATAACACATTTTCGATTGGAGATAGATTGGGAGATCAAGCAAACCAAGGAAGAAATTCAATCTGATTGGCAAAAAAAGATTGGTGAACATTGCGTGCCACGTGTGGTCGCGCATTATCTTGTTGGAATATGGCTGATGGCAAGCGCTGAACGTATGAAAAGTCCACGGGCTCCAACACTTCAGAGATGTAGCGCTAATTGTTCAGTGACCGGCAATGCGTACTAGAGAGGTTTGGCAGTGCAATCCATACCACCCCAAACTATGATACCGGATGCCTTTCCAGTGTGACGATGCATAACGCAACAAGTTAGTAGCCTCTCACCACGGGGTCGCTAAACTCGAATCCGACCATCGCATCGTGATGTTGCTGGCAGAAGCAGGATTAGTCAGTAAACAGAATATCGTTCCATTTCGCTGTCCATATCTGCAGTTTCTCGCACCTATTGGAGACGCAAACGTCTGTAGTTTCCAGTCAAGGGTAAATAAAGCAATGGACGCCTTACGGACATTCCACTCTGCTGCAAACGGTGTCGAATGGTACGAGCGATGTGGCTGCGCTATTCATCGCTGGCATGCGTACAATCTGCCTGTTATCACACTGAGAAAAAAAATATGCCGCCTTCAACTAGAATGAATAGTTAGTCACTTTCTGAATCTCTAAACTAGAAATATAGATGTCCAAACTATGCGAGTGGGGTAAAGAACTAAGCTGCATAGGCTAAACGACTTGACATTTCTAGTCTCGTGTTTTCTAGGAGACGAAACGACATTGAACCGTTTCAGTAGCGAGAAATTATCGCTTAATTTTAGGAATGGTTTCTTAAGCAATATTTCTAGCTACTAAATCAAATCTATTGTGTTCGCATCTATTTGAAGAGATTTTTAGATAAATTTGACAACAAAAATATAGGAAAACGCGCTTGAATTCTAGTAAGAGACTCTGGAACTCTCTAAGAAATGGAACTAAAATTTATAGGGATGACATGGAACTATTTTTTCTAGAGCCATTACTTAGATTCCATATGCCAGAACCATATTTTTTTCTCAGTGCACGGGCACTGGTCAACGAGGTGGGTGGATCGGACCCGTCGGTCCGTCGGTCCGTCGTTCCCTCCTGCATCCAGCAATTACAGATCCGCGTCACTGTTGCTTGGTTTCGTCCAACACGTTCAACGATTTCTCTGAAGGATAATCCGCAATCCCTATAGGCTACTATTCTTCCTCGGTAGAATTCAGAAAACTGGTCGAAAGACGCTAGATGTCTTCCACGAAAACAGCTTACGCAAAAAAAACGCTCGAAAACACAATTGACGTACTTCAAATCGTCAATCGATTCTCCTCTTATATAGCGCTTGCGGGTGGTGCTACAGTCGCCCGTGATGTGCGTCTGCGTTGGAATGCCAATGATTTGCATATTTCATTGCCGCAAACGCATGATGTAAATTTCACATGATCTGCATGCTTCCTTCAGGATGTTGCATTTTGTGTGGCCAGCAGTGTATATAAAGGCCACGCAAAAAAATAGGTACATGACCGTCTATGGTAGATAATCTCTAGAAGGGTGATTTAATTAGTTTGAGACTAAACTTCTTTTAGTCTTAATTACATTTTAGCTAATTACATAAGCACATCTAAATAGTGGCATGTATATAAAGATAGTAGGTAAAATGCAAGGCTGTACAAAAGTATTCAAGTATGCTTCCATGTATTGATATACATTTTTGAAAATCAAATTTCAACTTATTATGCGTCACTTTCCAACATTGTTGAAAGTGCCTATGAATTCCGTTTGCTTGTCCGAACTGTAACTTGCATTAGTATAGTCGAATGTAATTGATATATGTTATTGGTATTTACTTTGCTGTGTTCGAAATTAAAAATAAGGTATCTGACGTTCATAGTTTATTTACAGAGACACTCAAAAGTATCCCGCTACATTATGGTGCCGTATTCCCCCGCATTACTTGTCATGCCGGAAAAAATCGAGGTACACCAGCCGGAAAATATGAGGTTTGGTTATTAAAGGATGGGCGGCTGATTTATTGTGGTTTTTCTAACGACATATTTCAGTTTAAAGAAAAACATCAATACTTATTTTTTTCTTTTTGTCTCTCTCCTTCTCTTTATATATTAATTAAAATTTAAGTGATTATTTGGTTTTATTTACTTATTATTATCTAACATTTACATGTATAACGTTTCTACTCCAGTATGACGACAATAAGTTAATTAAATTATCACATAAAATTACTTTTTTGCTATAAGATAAGCACATATTTCTTTCTTTATATATTTAAATAATTATTATATTTTTCTTATTTTATGTATAATAAAAATATTTCTTTTCATGTAATAATTTATGATATAATCTATTTTTATGTTATAAATATTGGATGGGTGCCGTGAAAGAGTATTTTGTCAAATGGTATGTGACATATGAAATACGCTTTTATTATCTTTATGTAAAAAAGGTAACTAAATAATTAGAAAAGAGGGGGGAAATCTCTATATCGCACTCTTACTTCCCAACAGTATAGTCACTGCTTCTGAATGCAGCTAATGAACCACATCCCTTTTCGTTTTCGAAGTTCCTCGCTTTTTCCTGCATGCCGGAAAATACCAGCGACCCATATTTAATAATCTGGCCTCTCTCGAATTTTTCGGCATGCCGGGTAATGTGGGGGAATACGGTGTATGGGGTACTGTCGAATTTATATAAATATTTAGCAGTTATATTCGGCATCTTGTCTGTCCGTTTGTCAGCATTTAGCATCGCAAAACTGCTCAACCGAATGGTTTGAAATTTAATATAAATAATTGTTGCAGAATTTTGTCGAATCATCCAAGTTTTATGAAGATCGAATCAGAACTTAAAAAGATATTAATAAAAGTTTCCTTCATTTAATGAAAGTCTGTCATGCGTAACTAATTCAATGATATTCTATGGCAGATAGTAATTCTAAATTTACTATGGTGATTACATCCGATTTAAGATGGCATGTATATTCATATTATTTCAGTATTACTGAATTTAATATGTATAATCGAATTGAAGGATGTAGGATGATAAGAGCCATTTTTCGCCCATCAGCACTTAGATGTGACATGCATTTTTTTCATTATAAATAAGAATAAATAAGAAAACAATAATATAAAACAATAATATTTTGAATGAAAGTTCAATAATTGACGGGAAAATAAAATATATATTTAAGTAAATACCATGTATATTAATAAACATAAACACTATTGTCATTATGTTTAATCCAAATAATCAATAGCAAACATAACACTAAATGCAAAATTAAGATGAATGGAGCTAATTAAGACTATTATTTCAATACATGAAAGATCGGAATAGCAAAATAGAATCAATAACAGAAAGAATAATCATACATTTTCAGTCACTTTTGGCAATATGTTTTAGATTATTTTCTTTTTTGGTTACTTGGCCAGAATCACTACTGGACCATCCAGCGGCCTTTTTTTGTAGTATATGAGCATATTCAATCATATATGAGCATTTTTTTTGGTTGCGTTATGTCACAAGTAAGCCAGAAACCATAATACAGTTGCAACATGCACCCAGTACTCAACGATACTTGCGCGTACTTTACACTGACAATACCATTGTGTGATGATGTTCCGCTGTGTTTTTATTCAAATATTATAGTTTTTAAAACTTGTGTGTCGAATCTGCTTATTTAGGAATCTTGGCATTTCATGTTCGATATCGATATCCATATCCATTTCTTGCCGAGGTTCCAAAAAATCCCGGAAAAATCTATCAATAATACCAACATCATTTAACTCTAGCTACTCTCTGATATTATGTGAATATTTTTTTAATATATGTGTAAGTATATTAGTGTAGTTATTCACTGAATCCGTGAAGAAAGGGCCGAACACATCCAAAATGTAATTTGAAGTAATGAAGAACACCATACGCTTAACAGAAGGTCTTCCTTTGTAGAACCAGAAAGAATGTCTCTGAAAGGAATAGTTTGCACTCTTCTGTATATAAATGTACGTTACTATTGAAAACAATCATCACAGTATCATCGTCGTCATCCGGAATAAATAATCTTCCTGTTTAAGGCCTCGTATATTTTTCAATAATCTGTATTCTGGCGATGTATTCCATTCCAAGATGTTATGGAACAAGGTTCTGAATCAATGCCTGGTTTGCATATTTTACAGAATATATTATTATTTTTCTTATATTGAAAAATATGGACAGAAAAGCATAAAGACCAGTTCTAAGTTTTACAAGTAACACTGCAAAGCAAGTACGAGATGACTTCTTTTTGAGGAACATATTTTGAACTTTACTAGTTACTTACCCATCATACGTAGTATAGGGTAAGTCTTGCAATCGTTTTGGAAATCGAAAAATTTTTTTTGACGGATTTACATGTTTCGGACACTGGAGATTCTGAAAAACATATTTTTAGAAAAAAAAAATTGCCGTCCGTCCGTCTGTGTGTCTGTGTGTCTGTCTGTCTGTCTGTAACCGCTCTATCTCCCGAACAAATTGAGATAGAGATTTGAAATTTTGTATGTGCTTAGTAAGTAAGAATGGGACGAAGCCTATTTAATATCAGTAACCTCGATTACCCGGAACTATTTTTTTCGGACTCTCGAAAAATTCGTCCTGATTAAAGGTATATAAAAATTTTCGAATTCTTTTATTTTAAAACGTGGACGTAAAAGACAATAAAATAACACAAATTTTGCATAAAAAACGAAGTCAATCGGATAATTAGTTGTTGAGATATTTCTAATCCTATTTTCCAAATTCTTTGATTTTTCATGACCCTGTATTTCATTCAAATTTCAATTCAAAGATATCTTTTAATTGGAAATGAGATACTTAATTTGATGCAAGAAACCGTCAGTGAATATGATTATTATTTTTGGATTTATAAGGATGTTTCTATTACGCAATTCAGTGCTACTTGAATAGTTTGGCGTTTCATACAATTTATCGAAATTGGATCATCAGAAATTCATTACTAGAGCATGATTATGTGTTAAAAATACTTAAATATACGTTTATATTTTGTTTTGGGATTGTAATGCATTTTATAAATTGTTTACATGTGTTATGTTTTCATATATTGTGCTATACATATCCATGATGGGTAAGTATTACGGTGGCCTCCAACGACTAGTTTAAAGATATAGTTAAAATGAGACATAGATATACCCCTGAGAGTATAGTAATCGATTTTAGAGAAGTGTCACGGTATATGAAAATCGAGGCCTTCTTCTTTGCTACATTTCTAATATTGTTTTAAATACTTTCAATATATACTTCACGCATCGAATTCATACACCTCACTTACAGGACTTAAATCATGCAAAACCAATTTACTGAATACCGATTAAGTAATATGAGTTTTACAGCATATATTTTCCGACGAAATATAGATTCTAGTTTCTAAAAAGGTTTGAGTTTCAGTTGCTTTTGGTACAATAACGAGGCAGCTCTTATCTTTACAATTATACAACAAGTGTTAGAATTCTGACAATGAGGTATTGATAAATGTATTTTAGGTTCCTTATTAGTAGTTTCATCAGCAATAATTGTTGACGCATAACCTCTTATTGTTACATCAGAAGAAGAAATTGAAATATTTCGAGACTGAAGAGCGCAAAATACACATAATCTGCATTTGCCGTACAACTTACAACCACTCTGTAGATCTCAGTTTTTGGAACATATAAGTATTCATATAACATTTCGGTTAAAATAGATATGAAAAGATTTCTGCCATGCTTTACAACAACAGCACTGACATCCAAGCATTATTTATTTGTAATTACTTTAATAAATATTTAGAAAAACAGTTTTAGAAAACAACATTGACCTCTGAACAGCGTAAATACTTTTTGAGTACGGCAAAACAAATCTCAACGCGCCCCGACAACAGTGCATTACATTCTCCTGCATGATACATTTCTTTCTTTAATAGGTAGAAGCGCACACTGAACCAAAATAAAATAATGCTCATATAAAAGCGTATAATGAGTAGTATCATTGCATTTCGAAATTAATTTGATTCATCGAGCGTTTCTTAAAGAAAAATTAACTCAAAAGACGACAAAGATGTTGAAAAAAGCTAAAACATTCCATTTTCGGGCTATAATTTCTATGACTTACTACTTTATTTATCACATAAAGCTTATATTAAACAAAAATACATATCTTTAACTATACAAAGCAACTGAACAGTTATCGGAATACGAAACTTTTTTCTCGGGTATATGATGGGCGAAAAATAGCCCTTATCAGCCCACCACCTTTTGTATTCATGCATTTTTTCATAAGAGTTTAAAAGCTATTTCTTAAAGATCTGAATATTTACAGTGCTCAGAAAAAGTTTAAACAATGATCGATTACGCTTCTGTACTCAGAAGTATGTAATGAATTTTTGTAACTCATTTGTCATATATTACTACTGGCTTATCCTTTATTCCCAAAAATTAAAATTATACACGTCACATAATGTATAATAACCAAAAAACAAAATTAACATTGAAGCAAAAGTATAGACAATCTGTATATTTACAGAAAAATAACCATAAATGAAAATTGAATTGCACCCAGATTGTTTGCAATTAGTGAACAAATGTGACTTTTCATCGAAAAAACTAAATCATGCATCACTTGGGGGTCTATTTCATACCAAACAAGTTCAACAGCAGTTCAAATCTCATTAACAGAAGAATATTGCAAAAAATTGTACTTTACGGGATATGATGTCACAAAGTTTTTCGATTGGATTCAGATCAGGGCTACACGCCGGCCAGTCGAGATCACTGATATCTTGAAAGTTAAGCAAAGTTTTTGTTTTGTATGCAACAGGGTATGATGCATTATCTTGCTAAAATACAAACTGTTGACCGCTTCAAAAAATATATATTAAAATATTTAATTGCTAAAAAGGACGTCAAATACTAATAAAATACATTAAAAGATCTTAATAATTTGACATGTTTCGATTGAATTTACTCAATCATCATCAGAAAAAAACAAAATATACAAATAAACACAAAGATGGAAAATGACAATAAACTGTTACAAATGAAATTTTAAAATAGATAAAAATCACGCGCGTTTTATTTTAATTATGTTTCACGTTGCTTAATTTTAATTTTCAAATTATCTAACAATTCAACCCAAAGATTTGGTATTTGAAATGACAAGGAGTCATTGCAGATCATTGAGCTTCTGACGTAAATTTCAATAGACTCTCTAATAAAAAGTTGCAAATAAATATCTGACCTATAAATTAATCTACTTTCATTAAACAAAATATCATATCTATGATTTCTCTGTTTTTTTTTTATTATTTAGCCTTGATAATGCGGTTTTACCTCTATTAAATTTTATGTCTGCAGTGTGTTCTTTACATCTCACTTTGAATTTTCTCTGAGTCATGCCAATATAATAATTCCTATATCCACCTTCTTTGAGAAATGGAATAATATAAACACCTGATAAGTCAAATTTATCAATTGAGTCAATTCTAGTGGTTAAAAGTGGTTTTAATTTTGGAGGGGGGTCTAGCAATTAAATTTAAATCAAACTTTTTTAATTGTGTTTTAGCGGATTCGAAGAAATTTGGATAATAATTTATAACAACCCTTTTCATGTTATTCTCACTGCTGGTTTTATTTTCAAAAATTGCACTGTTTATTTTGTTAATAAACTTTTTAATTAATTCATTAATTATTTTAACTTGATATCCGTTATTAATAGCTATTGTTTTAATTTTATCTAATTCATCATTTAAATTTTCAGAGGAACAAATTCGAAAAGCTCTATTAATTAGGAATTTAAAGTTAGATAATTTATAAGAATATGGAGTGCAAGCATCAAAAGGTATAACATTTAAGTTTGTTATTGGTTTCCGATATATTGAACGAATTAGTTTATTATTTTCTCTTTTTAATTCAACATCTAAAAATGGTCTTTTCTTATCAGTTTCAAGTTCGAAAGTAAATTTAATCTTATTATCTAGATCATTTAACTGCTGAATAAAAATTAGCAATTTATAAACTCCGCACTGCCAAACAATAAAAATATCATCAGCATAACGTAGCCATACTAAAGGTAATAATTTAAAAGTACTGAAAATTTTTGATTCAAGGGGGCGTAATTTGAATTCTGCGAGGAGGCCTGAAATTGGAGATCCCATTGGGGCACCGTCTGATTGCTGATAAATTATATTGTTAAAAATAAAATAATTACTATTAATTATTAGGTTTAGGCCACTTTTTAAAGTGTTTTTTATTGGTACGTCAAAATCTACTCTATTGTCAATGAACAGTTGGATGGTTTGAGCTACTACTGAAGTATCTATGGAGGGATATAATGACTCAATGTCTAATCTTGCTAAAATGCAATCATCTGTAATGTCTATTTTCTTTAATCTTTCAATGAAGTCAATACTGGAATCAACTGTGAAAGTGGAGGGAGGCAATAACTGTTTCAGTAATGGAACGAATGCACGCTCTAAGTAATCTGTAGGACTTTGACATTTAGTGACAATCGGGCGAAGAGGATAATCTTGTTTATGGTCCTTCAATCTGCCAACTAATCTTGGAATAACTGCTACTTTATTTAACTTGAGATTAACTTTCATAAAATCTGGCCATTTACCTTTCTCTATTATTTCCTTCGTGTTCGCACATATTTTATTTAGTGGATTATGTTTTAATGCTTTACATTTCATCTTATCAATACAATCATGCATTTTACAAATATAGTCTTCTCTATTAAGATTTGGATTTATTCTATTTCTCTATAAGATTCTCTATAAAGATTATTTATTATTTCTCTCACAAAGTTTGTAATTGTTAATATTATTTTTGTATAGTGTTATTGTCTTGATATTATTTATAGATATAAATTGGTTTTGAAATTGTTACTCACCTTTTTCAATTGTAAAATAGAAAAATTTGTCTATAAATTTTTTGGACCCACTGTGCTTTGGTTAAATAGACATTTTCCAAGGGACAGAAGGTAATTAGTATCTTAAATGAAATATCTTAAATAAGTTTCACTGTACAACTTATAGGATCCAAGAGCCATATAAAAATATCAAAAAGTGTAACTTTCTGAAAATTATAAAGTATTATTTCATGAACATATTCTTAATTTTGTTCTTATTTTGAATTCTTTTGCAATTTACATTATCTATATATCTCTAAAAGATTTTTAAAAATTATATCTTGTGTTTGTCTTTTTGGAACTCATATAATTTATAAATATATATATTTTTTTTCTTTTTACTCTAATGCAAGAGGATTTTTTTTTTCCAATGAGCACATAAGAGGGTTCTTAAATCAAAAAGGCCAACTTTGTGACACATGCTTTAATTTATTTCTGTTCAGAAATGCATGAAAATAGCAGGTGTTGTTATTCAAAAACTGTCTAATTGCACTCAATTTTTTTTTTTTTTTAAACACAATAGATCTTTCATAACAGGCCTTCAAAGATGACGTTTTTGAGCACATTTCCCGACGAAAGCATAAAAACCGGTCGAAAAGCAGGAGCAAAACGGGTGATCGCGTCGTCGAAATAGCTTAGAACTGGATAGAAAATTTAATTATCATAAAATGGAAAATTCAGTTCGATTCGAAATCACTTCCATAGTCAGGTACTCCAATTTTATAACTTTTTGTTAAAAAATGACTTTGTAAATATGTCAAAACGCTTTGCGCTTGTTGAGCGAAGCAGTTGAGAACACCCTTAAAATTAAGTATAGCTATTCGTATACTCAAGAGTTTCTATGTTTATTTAAAGGTTAAATATCATCAATGTCTAAACTTTTGCTGAGGACTGTACAAAACAAGTTAGAGACGAACGCACTACATTTGCTACGTTTGATGTGCAATTTTCAACTTGGTATGATTGTGGTTAGTTTTATGCAAAAATTAATGAAAGTCATAAATTTGAAATTCATATCACTCATCATTTTTAATGTAAATTTATTAATAATTTTCATAATTAAAAATATATTTTTGTATAAAAAATGTCTGGATTATATTTGGTCTATTCATTGTATGGTATTTAACCCTTGATAAACGATAAAATAGGAGCTATTTTCAATGAATATGCCTTTAACGAGAATAAGTAGAAATGTCCGTCACGATCCGATGGTAGTTTGATATCTTAAATACGGAAATGTAACTTGCCCAGAGTAGAGATCATCATGGGACAGCTACATTGTGTCTAACCCGGACATAACATGTTTTAGCAGACTCGTGCCAGCCGAGATTACGCTTGCATTGTTTTTCTAGGCAGTCGAGCCGGGCCGGAACTGGACTTAATTGTTTTTAAGATGTGTAGGGCAGACAGTATTGTAAAAGTATTACTAGCGATAATGTACTTCTGTTAACGTAATTTTTCGAAATCTGCGTCTTGGTGGTTCTTAAATTTACTACTCAACAACGCGAAACTTTGACCCATTTTTTAACTAATTTTTAATTGCAAAGGTATAAAATTAACAAGTCTGACTATTTAAATGATTTGGAATCGAATAACATTTTCCGTGTTTCATAAATATATTACTTGTTGAAACATAAGAGATTCTTATCACGTAACTGTAGAAATCTACAGTTACGTAATAAGAATCTCCTCTCCCTTCCCATGCTGTCGCTTCCGGAAATTCTATTCAAAATTCTAACTTTGACAGTATTTTCTCAAAGATATATTATTTGCATCAAAATAGGGATAACGATAAATAAATGATAAATAACGATAATAAATGATAAAAAATAAATTCATAAATCTACTTTTTTTTTATACAGCTTCAAAAGTTATGACGCTTTTAACTTTCTTTTTTCTCTTATCCTAAAACATATTATTTTTTAATGAATCCTCATTTGAATGTTGGAATTCTAAGAGTCTAAGTAATCATTAATGTTGCTATTGTGTATTTTCTGCAAAATATACAGTAAAATCAATCTATAAAAATAGTTTAAAGTAGCCGAATTTGGAACATTTCACGTGTTTTCTGGTGTAACTTACTTAATTTTTAGAATATCTGCAAAATATCTTTACACATGGTCAATCTATTCATCTATTAACTAAATAAAATTTTAAAACAAATTTAATTTTTTAAATCTTAAGTTTTATTTTAATTTGAAAAATTTGCAAAAAGTGTCCAAATTCAGCAATTAGATGCCTAAGTTGGACCCCCAGTTTTAAAATTCGACCAAACATTATTAGACTGCTTCAATGAGTAGGGGATATAAGTAATTTTATAAAAATATCAAAGATTGTTATGTATGAAATAATAAATCAATTTAACAGCAATGAAATATAATTAAATCAAATGTCTGAAAGTAAGAGTAATTTTTTAATGTATTCAAAATATAAATCAAAGTTAATACGTAATTAAATATTAAAGTTATGGAACTAAATAACAGTTATTTAAATATAATGTAAAAAGTGATGTAAAGATTACACGCGAATTGTTTTTTTTTTCTTTTTTACTCCAGTGCACACAACATGGTACCATATATTTCAATATGAACACTAAATCCTTTCTTCTATTTTTCGTACAAATTTGGCAAAATCATTACTATCTTGATTTTTCTTTTTAGATTCTGAATCTTAAGATACATTATTTTAAACAGAAGTTTTCTTTAACATATCTCTGTAGTGAACCCCGTCAATTATTTTCTTTCCAATTGAATTATGCCTATTTTTTAAAAATTGATATTCTAATTGGTTCTGTGCTTTGAGAGCTCTTTTCTTTCTCATTTGAAGTTTTCTTTTATACGGTGAAGATGTTAACACAGCTGATTTCTGTTGGCTCTATCTGTATTATGACTTAACTAATTTTGGCAAGGGAGATAACATTTTCAACGATTCTTTGGATATTTGGGGGGGGGGGGGTGTAGCTGCAGCCATCGTGTGGGTATCTTCACAACTTACTCATGCCTTTCCAATTTCAATGTACTTGACATTGGTAAAAGTGAAATTCTCCCCCTCCGCTGAAACCGCAAAAATCCTCCCGGAGGAAAATGTTTTAATTCAACACTGCGAATCATATACTCAATAGGAATAAAGAATTTAAAAAAACAATACAAATACATACAAAATAAAAGGAATTGCAAACAAATTTGTTGTATTAATATGTAAAATATATTTTTAATATTTATATACATTATATATTATATTATGTAATATGTAATATGTTATATATTATGTAAAGTTTTTAATGTGAATGTATATGTCGCTCTAATTTTGGCTTTGAATATCCAACAGAGGCTCTTTTGCGCTGTTTATTATTATTATTATTATGAAAGGGATCATTATAATCTCATACATGTGACATACAGAGAATTAGGCTATACTTCATATTCATGAATGATAATGTGTATCTAGACTATTTGAACTAATATAGCAGAATGACATGCAGAAACATTTTTGATAGATACAGCTCACTAGCATTTACTCGAATTAATGAAAATATTGGAACAAAGTGGGAACTTAGCATTTTATTATACTAATTACTATGTTGTCAAGATTAAATTATTTTTTAATATTACTTACTGAATTATACTGCATTGCGAAATTTTTTTGAAAGGAACGCAAAGAACACAATGAAGGATGCAAATGAGTTGAATGAAAATGATTCTAATTAATCATCTTGGCATTTCATATTCAGTAAAAATACTGCAGCTTTTTTCAGACACCGATATTTCCTGAAGAAAGATTTCGCTTTTCGGTTAAAAAAAAAAGAATCTAGTACCATAATCATCATTTTTAAATGTCAATGAAATCTTAAATATTCAATAGAAATAAATTAGCACTCTTATCCCCAGGCTATTCATTTTTAAAGAAAACACTGGGATTTTTATCAGCGGATATAAAAATAAATGTTGTTTCAAATTATTTAAATGGAGATTATTTGCTATATAAAGTCTAAAATATTTTTCAGAACCAATTTAAATTACACTTTTATATTACAAGCTTTAAATAAATATTGAAATTTATCAGATAATTCGAACAGAATTTCTGTGTTATTGGCTATTCTAGTTCCAAGTGATACATTCTAAAAAATAAACGTGTAAATTAGTCAAATTTACACACATTTATGTGTAAATTTGTAAATTTACACACTTGCCATGTACTTTACACATTTTTTTGCAGAATTTTACCTGTTTTTATGTGTATTTAGCTTTTGAAACTAAGTGTGTAATTTGTTATCACTTGAAAAACATAAATAAGTGTGTAAAAGTAGAAAAATACCTAAATTGACACCGATAGGTGTGTTATTGTAATTTACGCATAGTTCTTATATACACTGATAAGTGTGTAAATTTCTAAAATCACCCACTTGTCATGAAAATTACACATTTGTAAAAAGAATTACTTGTTTTTATGTGCATTTATTTTGTGATATTAAGACTGCAAGTTGTTGTCGGTTGGTTACCCAGACAAATGTGTAAAATTAGAAAAATACCTGGATTTACATGAACTGGTGTGTTATTTTAAATGTTCGTCTGCATTTTGTATAATAGCAAGTACGCAGGTGAAAAATGAAAATTGAAAACATCTGCCGTATCGTAGTTTCGCCATTTTTAGAATGGAACATGTCAAAAGAGGAAAGTTTGTTCGCCTCTGTTAACTCAAAAAATAAGAATAAATCATAATGCAATTACAAATAATCAAGTAATGTTAATTATCACAGAATGTTTGTCTTCATATTCAGAAAAAATTGAACTATCTTTTCTTTTCTATTGTGATTTTACCGGCATGAAAAAGTTGGATATTCTATAACAAAGGTATGTAAATGTTTTGTTCTAATGAAAATAAAGCTTTTCAATTGACAACTAATTTAATAGATTTTCATGGTTCTGTTTTTAATATTTAAACTGTAAGTTTTTTGACATACAACCAAAAATTAAGGAATTTAAATGTCATTATAAAGTATTAGCAGCATTATTATATTTAAGAAAATTATAAAATTTCGGTGCTTTATTTTCTAATATTGTTCGCTTCTTTTCTATTTGAATATATCTAATCTTTCTCTAGCTCAGATTCCTTTTATTATGTAAAAATGTAAAATAATGTTTATGGTTTCTGTGTGTTATGAAAGTTTTATCATAAAAAGTGCTATCATATTTCAACTAAATTATGATTATTTTATTGAATTAGTAAAATTTAGATTAGAAAATCTTAATCGTTGTCCGAGTTCCAAAGGTGTCGCAAAAGTGACTGCGTTCCTTCATATTAAGCTTACTTATGACCATTCTATGAAAGCTATAATTATGAAGAAAGAGAAGTATACATATATGTATTAGTTATTGAATTGACTTTTAAATTTAAACACTAATTTAACACATTTAGTGAAATACTTTGTGCACTTATTCTAAAAAGAATTATATAAATGATATGTATATGTATATATATATATGTATTTGTAAAATGTCTCATTTTTGAAAAAATGAGATTATTTGTAAAATGATACATTTTTGCAAGAATGAGATTAGTTTTGGTTAGAAATTGAATTAACTGTATAAATGAACTTTCTTAAAACTGAGCCCAATATTTTTATTAAATTAGTTAGTGTTTTTAATTTTATTATTTGTGAATTTATTATCTTAAAAATGTAATTAATTTGTGTACATCAATATAATAATAATAAAATTAAATAGACTGCAATTTTTAGTTAATGTGTTTAGTTTTTGTGTGTTTCTGTATTTATAAAAAAAATTTGATACTTCTTAAGATGTATTTTATAAACCTGTAATAAAGTTATGTGCGCATTTATTTTTGGGGGGGGGAGGGACTTTTTTTGAAGCAAGCTATTTTAAAGTATTACATATTACACTTCAGTATAGGTAGATGTGCCAGTAATGGACACCCTTCTAGTAATGTATCAACAATAAATCACAATAATTTAATCACAATAAATAAATAAATAAATGCAAACTAAGCTTTTATTATATTTTCATAGGGAGCGAACGATTTTAATCAGCTGACTTAATCCGGTAATTAAATCGTAATTTAAATCAACTTTTTTTTAATCATTGACTAAAATCATAAATTTTATAAAGATTTAAAATGACAGAAAAAAAGTATTAAAATCTAAGGTTACCATAATTTGACAAGTTTCTACAGGTATTGACTTTCGAATACACAAAAAAGCTTTAAATAATTATTTCTAAGCTTAATTTCTGAGTATTGTCAAAGACTTAAGCATGATAATTTTGTAAAAAGCATAGTTTTTATCTTATAAGTATAAAAATCATTTAATTTAAAAAATGATATTCAAATCTGGTATAAATTACAATGTCATAATTTCCTTTTAATAATCAAATTATTGATTCTTTTATATAATCTAGACATAGCAAGTATAATAATTTTCTGCAAATAAACGAATAAAGCAGCCAAATCTTATTTTCTCATTCTTCTTTTGCAATAATAAATTTATAGCAAATATTGGAACTAAAAATAGAATGAAATAATGACATCGGCTAAATCGCTATTGTAAAAGAAGGCATGAGAAAAAAAAATTTATAAAATATTAAGCATAGCAAGAGTTTATTCAATAAAAGTTGAATGTTTTTACTTTTTCAACTCATATACACCAAATAAAAATTTTCATGATTAATTAAGGCAGCAAAACTGTCTGAAACACTAAATGCTGAGAACTTCCACTAAGTGGTGCTGTTTAATGCTTTGAGGATTTCATATATAATTGGCTATTCCTTATATTTACTTTGTATGTGTGTATGAATGTGCTGACATATTTTAGGGGGTTAATATATGCAAACGTGGATGTAAATTTAGATTCAGGCTATTGACAGATTGCAAAATGAGATGCAAATAAATTTGTTAATTTTGTTAATTGTGTTACTAATTAATGAAATTACTTATTTGCAGTTGTTATTAATTATGTAGCTATGTGCTGTTTTCTCTAAGCACTTTTTTAGGGTGGAAAAACTTTCTTCTTATGAAATTGGCAAAATGCACCCTACCTTATTGAAATATAATTCAATTCACTTACAGTAAACACAGATTTCTTGTAATACAACTTCCAAATTACGCATTATTTTTTAATCTATGTTCCCAAGATCTTATGAAAGTGATAGAGAATTATCTCTTTAGAAAAAAATTAAAACATGTTATTATTTAATTGTATTTTTCAATTTGTAATTCATAAATGTATTAAAATTAATGGCACTTTGTTTATCATAATGAGAAACTGAATGCTTTTTATAATTACTAAACAAATTACTAAGTATATTTCCCCATAAAATAGTGTATTTTTTGGAACTAGCATCTTCCCTTTTTTTCCTTCTAGAATGAGCACTAAATTGTTAATAATCATTTTAGTAATTAAAATATGTTATATACTAATTAAAAATTATATTATTACTAATTTTATGCTAATTAAAAATGTGTATTATGTTCCTAAATACAGAGATTGTTGTTTCATAATTATTATTTTTAAATAGTGTTAATAGTTTAAGTTAAATGCAGTTATTAATAATTGGATATCACTAGTATTTAATATAGTTTTTCATAATACTGCATAATATTATTGCAAAATATTGATGTATATAATGTTATTATTGTAGTATGTATGCTTTGTAGCATACAAAGGAAACTACTACTAAAAATAGCTCATAGTTACAGACATTATAAAACTACTTTGTAGTTTTTATAATGTCTGTAACTATGAACTATTAGTTATGTTAGTTAAAGCATAAAGACACAGATTATGTTAGCAATTAGAGGGTTTTTTTGTTTTTTGTTTTGGTAGACTAAAATCCTTGGTAGTCATTCAGTATTTGAACATTGGGGACATAAATCATAAAATTCCAATTTACATCAAAACTAGCGCACCCGACAGACGTTGTCCTTCTTGACACCGACTCCAGAAAATCAAATAAATGTACGTAAATATGGTAATACGCAGAATAAACACTACGCTCTCAATTTAATTTCTTATTACAATTATGTAAGGAAATTATTTTTTACTCTTCATTAGTTTTTGAAGTCTGTTCAATTTTTGATAAAAAAGTTTATTTTTCTCTTTTTAGTTAAAAGTTAACGATTGTCCGAAGTCGGTTAATCAAAATTATAATACAGGAAATATTATTGTAAAGCATACACGTTTGTCAGCAGTGGGATTTGAACACGCGATCTCTTTCTTCAAGAAGCTGAGCTTAAATCTGGCGCCTTAGACCGCCCCGACATTCCGTCCGCACTCCATTCATCTAACTTATTCAACAATTTTAATTAGCGAAAAATCACTTATTAGTTTTTGCCTAGTTACAAAAAAAGTACTGAATCAAATTCAATGAAATGTGAAACTGAACCATTCTCAAATCCACTGGAACACACGCACAAAATTTCATTAAAATTGGTCCAGTCATTTAGGAGGAGTTCAGTGACATACACACGCACAGAAGATTTTTATATATAAAGATAAGCATTGAAAATTTGAGGTTTTTGCGCCGAAGACATCGCCAAATTAGGAAAATGTGAATTATCTCAGGAACTACTGGATTTAAACGAATTTGCTTAGTACCATTCGATTCAGAATGAGAGAATGCACTAAAATATGCTATCAGTTCACTCTAAAAAAAAATGTGTAAATTTACACATAAAAACAGGTATATCGATGATACAAAAACGACATATGTGTGTGTGTAAATTGGTGTGTAAATTGCCAAAATACACGCCTAATGTGTAAATTTGAAAATACACATTTTAAAGTGTAATTTGATGATAAGTCCAAATGTGTAAATGTTATCTGATAAGTCTTGAAATACACACTTTAATGTGTAAATTGCAGAAGAATACACAGATTTATGTGTAATACTCTCACACACTCATATGTGTAATGTTCTGTGATTAAATGTATTTTTGTGTATAATACAAGAAACACATACTTTTGTGTTTTATGTGAAATACTCAATTTTTTGTGTAGTATGTAAATTACACAGGTTTTTGTATAATATTCAAAATACACAGATTTTTGTGTAGCATTCTCTTCATATAAATATTTCTGCTGAACATACAAAACACAGATTTGTGTGTAATAATCAAAATACTTAGATATTTGTGTAATATTCCAACAGACATATTTTTATGTATTTAGCGTTAACATTATATGTTTTAGTATGTTTAAATTGGGAATTAATTCCCAATGATTAATAATGATAATTTTAATGATTAAAAAAATTGTACAAAGAAAAATATCATTTACTGATTGAGATTATATTTTCTGGTAGCTCTGTTTGATGCTCAGAAAATAGTGTACCAGCAATGTATTTTGGCAATTTTCACACCACACTAAATAAAAGACAAATCATTTTCGTATCACCGATATACCCGTTTTTATATAAAGCATGATAAACTGAAATTTTAATTACCAGTTTGTAATTTCTTTTAGAGTTGGTTTATAGTTATACAATCGTGAGATCACAATTTATGCGCAGACTGTGCATAATTTCAATTCCTTACAATTTCTGTCTTTTAAATTAAAGTTAAAAAGAAATTTTTTCGCTCATATTTACTGCTATAACAACTCATATTGTTTTTAATATTTTAAAGAGCAATTTTTTCAGAAATATTTATTATTAATAATATTAATAATACATTTTAATATTAGTAACATTAATAGTATTAATAATACATACTTATACATTAATAATATTAATACTAGCTATCCAAGTACATTAATTAGTGTTTCACCAATATTTCATAATCTGAAAGATAACGAATGTTGTTATTTTGCGTATTATTCAATATACATATGGCCATAGGCTAAAAAAGAATTTTGGGAAATGTTTAGAAAATATTGCATTGCAATAAGATTTAATTGATATTAGAACTTTCTCCTACTTTCTGCGCATTATTAGACATGATTCTTTCAAGAAAGTAACTTTTATTTTAAATTTAAAGAGTGAAATATGATGTTTGAAATAAAAGAATCGCAAACAGCGCAGAGAGAATTAACCAAATAATAATAATAATAATAATAATAATAATTATTATTATTATTATTAAATGCTTAAGCATAAAATGAAGTCATATAGTAAATGCATAGATATATACTAACATTAATGCATGTAAATATCACCAAAAATATTTCTTAAAACAAAATAATACCCCATTAAAAGACGCGTACTATGAGTAGTACATCATACCTGAAAGAACTGAATCAGATTATTTTGATATAAATTGGAATTTTATGATTTTTGTCCCCAATTTTCAAAAACTGAATGACAATGACTACCAAGGATTTTAGTCTACCAAGAGAAAAAAAAAACTCTAATTGCTAACATAATCTGTGTCTTTATCCTTTAACTAACATAACTAATAGTTCATAGTTACAGACATTATAAAAACTACAAAGTAGTTTTATAATGTCTGTAACTATGAACTATTTTTAGTAGTAGTTTCCTTTGTACCATATAATAACATTATATACATTAATATTTTGCGATAATATTATGCAATATTATGCAAAACTATATTAAATACTAGTGATATTTACATTTATTCCAATTATTAATAGCTGCATTTAACATAAACTATTAACACTATTTAAAATTAATAATTATTAAACAGCAATCTCTGTATTTAGGAACATAATATACATTTTTAATTAGCATAAAATTAGTAATAATATAATTTTTAATTAGTATATAACATATTTTAATTACTAAAATGATTATTAACAATTTAGTGCACATTCTAGAAAGAAAAAAAGGGAAGATGCTAGTTCCAAAAAATACATTATTTCATGGGGAAATATACTGAGCAATGTGTTTAGTAATTATAAAAAGCATTCAGTTTCTCATTATGATAAACAAAGTGCCATTAATTTTAATAATTTTATGAATTACAAATTGAAAAATACAATTAAATAATAACATGTTTTAATTTTTTTCTAAAGAAATAATTCTCTATCACTTTTATAAGATCTTGGGAACTTGGATTAAGAAATAATGTGTAATTTGGAAGTTGTATTACAAGAAAGCTGTGTTTACTGTAAGTGAATTTAAATTTTTTTTAATAAGGTAGCATTTTGCCAATTTCATAAGAAGAAAGTTTTTCCACCCTAAAAAAAGTGCTTAGAGGAAACAGCAAATAGTTACAGAATTAATAACAATTGCAAACAAGTAATTTCATCAATTAGTAACACAAATAACAAAATTAACAAATTTATTTGCATCTCATTTTGTAATCTGTCAAGCCTGAATCTAAATTTACATCCACGTTTGCATGTATTAATCCCCCAAAATATATCAGCACATTCATACACACATACAAAGTAAATATAAGGAATAGCCAATTATATATGAAATCCTCAAAACATTAAACAGCGCCATTATTAGCACTTAGTGGAAGTTCTCAGCACTTAGTGTTTCAGACAGTTTTGCTTCCTTAATTAATCATGAAAATTTTTATTTGGATGTATATGACTTGTAAAAGTAAACACATTCAACTTTTACTGAATAAGCTCTTGCTATGCTTAATATTTTATAATTTTTTTTTCTCATGCCTTCTTTTGCAATAGCGATTCAGCGGATGTCATTATTTCATTCTATTTTTAGTTCCAATATCTGCTAGAAATTTATTATTGCAGAAGCAGAATGAGAAAATAAGATTTGGCTACTCTATTCGTTTATTTGGAGAAAATTATTATACTTGCTAGCCTATATTATATAAAAAAATCAATAATTTGATTATTAATAGGAATATATAGGGATCAATAAGGAAATTATGACTTTTATACCAGATTTATACCAGATTTGAATAGCATTTTTAAATTAAATGATTTTTATACTTAAAAGATAAAAACTATGCTTTTTACAAAATTATCATGCTTAAGTCTTTGACAATACTCAGAAATTAAGCTTAGAAATAATTATTTAAAGCTTTTTTGTGTATATTCAAAAGTCAGTACCTGTAGAAACTTGCCAAATTATGGTAACCTTAGATTTTAATACTTTTTTCTGTCATATTAAATCTTTATAAAATTTATGATTTTAGTCAATGATTAAAAAAAAGTTGATTTAAATCACGATTTAATTACTGGTTTAAGTCAGCTTATTAAAATCGTTCGCTCCCTAAGAAAAAATAATAAAAGCTTAGTTTGCATTTATTCATTTATTTATTGTGATTACATTATTGTGATTTATTGTTGATACATTACTAGAAGGGTGTCCATTACTGGCACATCTACTTATACTGAAGTATAATATGTAATACTTTAAAATAGCTTGCTTCAAAAAACGTCCCCCCCCCCCCAAAAAAAAAAAAAAAAAAAATGCGCGCATGACTTTTTTTTTAAATTTACTTATTTACATTCCTATATATATATTTATTTATTACAGGTTTACATAATACATCTGAAGAAGTATCAAAATTTGTTTATAAATACAGAAACATACAAAAAAGCATAAATGAACTAAAAAAATGCAATCTATTTAATTTTATTATTATTATATTGATGTACACAAATTTATTACCTTTTTATGATAATAAATTCACAAATACTGAAATTAAAAACACTAACTAATTTAATAAAACTATTGGGCTCAGTTTTAAGAAAGTTCATTTATACGGTTAATTCAATTTCTAACCAAAAATAATCTTATTCTTGCAAAAATGTATCATTTTACAAATAATCTCATTTTGTCAAAAATGAGACATTTTACAAATGCATATATATATACATATACATATCATGTATATAATTCTTTTTAGAATAAGTGTTCAAAGTATTTCACTAAATGTGTTAAATTAGTGTTTAAATTCAAATGTCAATTCAATAACTAATACATATATGTATACTTCTCTTTATTCATAATTATAGCTTTCATAGAATAGTTCATAAGTATGCTTAATATGAAGGAATGCAGTCACCTTTGCGACACCTTTGCAACTCGGACAACGATTAAGATTTTCTAATGTAAATTTTACTAATTCAATAAAATAATCATAATTTAGTTGAAATATGATAGAATTTTTTATGATAAAACTTTCATAATACACAGAAATCATAAACATTATTTTACATTTTTACATAATAAAAGGAATCTAAGCTAGAAAAAGATTAGATATATTCAAATAGAAAAGAAGCGAACAATATTAGAAAATAAAGCACCGAAATTTTATCATTTTCTTAAATATAATAATGCTGCTAATACTTTTAATGACATTTAAATTCCTTAATTTTTGGTTGTATGTCAAAAAACTTACAATTTAAATATGAAAAACTGAACCATGAAAATCTGTTAAATTAGTTGTCAATTGAAAAGCTTTATTTTCATTAGAACAAAACATTTACATACCTTTGTTATAGAATATCCCACTTTTTCATGCCTGTAAAATCACAATAGAAAAGAAAACACAGTTCAATTTTTTCTAAATATGAAGACAAACATTCTATGATAATTAACATTCCTCGATTATTTGTAATTGTATTATGATTTATTCTTATTTTTTGAGTTAACAGAGGAGAACAAACTTTCCTCTTTTGACATGTTCCATTCAATCCAAAAATGGCGAAACTACGATACAGCAGATGTTTTCAATTTTAATTTTTCACCTGCGTACTTGCTATTATACAAAATGCAGACGAACATTTACAATAACACACCAGTGCATGTAAATCCAATTTTACACATTTGTCTGGGTAACCAACCGACAACAACTTGCAGTCTTAATATCACAAAATAAATGCACATAAAAACAAGTAATTCTTTTTACAAAATGTGTAATTTTCATGACAAGTGTGTGATTTTAGAAATTTACACACTTATCAGTGTATATAAGAACTATGCGTAAATTACAATAACACACCAATCTGTGTCAATTTAGGTATTTTTCTACTTTTACACACTTATTTATGTTTTTCAAGTGATAACAAATTACACACTTAGTTTCAAAAGCTAAATACACATAAAAGCAGGTAAAATTCTGCAAAAAAATGTGTAAAGTACATGGCAAGTGTGTAAATTTACAAATTTACACATAAATGTGTGTAAATTTGACTAATTTACACATTTATTTTTTAGAGTGTTGAAAATAACTATAAAAGCCGATTTTTAAGGAAATTTTTAAAAGTTCGTTCTTTTTCCTACTCATCTTAGGGGTGGAATTTTCGAAAATCATTTCTTAGCGGCACTCGATGTTATAACAAGTATTTTTACCTAAATTTTCAAGATTTTTGGTTCGGTAGATTTTTTTGTGCTGTGATTAATACGAAATCCTGACTTTCTTTTATATATATGGCACTTTTAATTAGCGAAAAATCACTTATTACTTTTTGCCTAATTAGTAAAAAAATTGAACTAATTTCGATGAAATGTGAATCTAAACGATTCTCGAATCCACTGAAACACACACACAAAATTTCATTAAAATCGTTCCAGTCGTTTAGCAGGAGTTCAGTTACATACACACGCACAGATTTTTAAAAATAAAGATAAGCATTGAAAATTTGAGGTTTTTGCGCCGAAGAAATCGCCAAATTAGGAAAATGTGAATTATCTCACGAACTACTAAATTTAAACGAATTTGCTTAGTACCATTCGATTCAGAATGAAACAATGCACTAAAATATGTTATCAGTTGAAAAATAACTACAAAAGCCGATTTTTATGGAATTTTTTAAAAGTTCGTTCTTTTTTCTATTCATCTTTGGGGTGGAATTTTCGAAAATCCTTTCTTAGCGACAATCGATGTTATAAGAAGTATTTTTGCCGAAATTTTCAAGATTTTTGGTTCGGTAGATTTTTTTGTGCTGTGATTAATACGAAATCCTGACTTTCTTTTATATATATAGCACTTTTAATTAGCGAAAAATCACTTATTAGTTTTTCCCTAATTACTGAAAAAGTACTGAACCAATTTCGATGAAATGGGAATCTAAACCATTCTCGAATCCACTGGAACACACACACAAAATTTCATTAAAATCGGTCCAATCGTTTAGGAGGAGTTCAGTTACACACACACGCACAGATTTTTATATATAAAGATAAGCATTGAAAATTTCAGGTTTTTGTGCCGAAGACATCGCCAAATTAGGAAAATGTGAATTATCTCACGAACTACTGGACTCAAACAAATTTGCTTAGTACCGTTCGATTCAGCATGAAAAAACACACTAAAATATGTTATCAGATGAAAAATAACTACAAAAGCCGATTTTTATGGAATTTTTTAAAAGTTCCTTCTTTTTTCTACTCATCGTAGGGGTGGAATTTTCGAAAATCCATTTTTAGAGGCACTCGATGTTATAAGAAGTATTTTTACCCCAATTTAGAAGATTTTTGGTATGGTAGATTTTTTTGTGCTATGATTATTACGAAATCCTGACTTTCTTTAATATATATAGCACTTTTAATTAATGAAAAATCACTAATTATTAGTTTTTGCCTAATTACTAAAAAAGTACTGAATCAATTTCGACGAAATGTGGTTCTAAACCATTCTCGAATCTACTGGAACGCACACACAAAATTTCATCAAAATCGGTCCAGTCGTTTAGGAGGAGTTCAATTACATACACACGCACAGAAAATTTTTATATATAAAGATAATCTGATTTAGTCCTTTCAGGTATGATGTATTACTCATAGTACGCATCTTTTAAAGGGGTATTATTTTGTTTTAAGAAATATTTTTGCTGATATTTAGATTCAGTAATGTTATTATATGTCTATGCATTTACTATATGACTTCATTTTATGCTTAAGCATTTAATAATAATAATTATTATTATTATTATTTGGTTAATTTTCTCTGCGCTCTTTGCGATTCTTTTATTTCAAACATATTTCACTCTTTAAATTTAAAATAAAAGTTACTTTCTTGAAAGAATCATGTTTAATAATACGCAGAAAGTAGGAGAAAGTTCTAATATCAGTTAAATCTTATTGCAATGCGATATTTTCTAAACATCTCCCAAAATTCTTTTTTAGCCTATGGCCATATTAATATTGAATAATACACAAAATAACAACATTCATTATCTTTCAGATTATGAAATATTGGTGAAACACTAATTAATGTACTTGGATAGCTAGTATTAAAATTATTAATGTAAAAGTATGTATTATTAATAATATTAATATTAATATTACTAATATTAAAATGTATTATTAATATTATTAATAATAAATATTTCTGAAAAAATTGCTCTTTAAAATATAAAAACAATATGAGTTGTTATAGCTGTAAATATGAGCGAGAGAATTTCTTTTTAATTTTAATTTAAAAGACAGAAATTGTAAGGAATAGAAATTATGCGCAGTCTGCGCATAAACTGTGATCTCACGATTATAGAACTATAAACCAACTCTAAAAGAAATTACAAATTGGTAATTAAAATTTCAGCTCATCATGCTTTATATAAAAACGGGTATATTGGTGATAAGAAAATGATTTGTCTTTCATTTAGTGTGGTGTGAAAATTGCCAAAATACATTGCCGGTACACTATTTTATGGGCATCAAACAGAGCTACCAGAAAATATAATCTCAATCAGTAAATGATATAGTTCTTTGTACAATTTTTTAATCATTAAAATTATCATTATTAATCATTGGGAATTAATTCTCAATTTAATCATACTAAAACATATAATATTAACGCTAAATACACAAAAATATGTCTGCTTGGAATATTACACAAATATCTAAGTATTTTGATTATTACACACAAATCTGTTCAGCAGAAATAATTATATGAAGAGAATGCTACACAAAAATCTGTGTATTTTGCATATTATACAAAAACCTGTGTAATTTACATACTGCACAAAAAACTGAGTATTTTACATAAAACACAAAAGTATGTGTTTTTTGCATTATACACAAAAATACGTTTAAACACAGAAAATTACACATATGTATGTGTGAGAATATTACACATAAATCTGTGTGTTCTGCAATTTACACATTAAAGTGTGTATTTCAAGACTTATCAGATAACATTTACACATTTGGACTTATCATCAAATTACACTTTAAAATGTGTATTTTCAAATTTACACATTAGGCGTGTATTTAGGCAATTTACACACCAATTTACACATATAGACAAATCGTTTTTGTATCATCGATATACCTGTTTTTATGTGTAAATTTACACTTTTTTTTAGAGTGTATCGGCTTAATATTACACCACTATAGCGCATATTGTAAATAATTTGAATTTATATCAATATTGATTAAATATTGATTTTACTTTGCATATACTTATGATAAAATGCCAAATTTGAAGAAATATTGAATTTGCATTTTAAGGAGATGCAACTGCCAAAATTGCAAAAATATGTGCTTTATATTAGAAATATTGACAAAAAAGGCACAAAAAAACCACGCATTATTGTAAAAATATAAACACGCAAAATATTGAGAAAATACTTCATATCACTATTTAGCTAGTCTTATATTTAGGCAATATTTTTCCAATATTGTTTTGCAGTTAGGATAATTATAAACAATCATAAATTATTCAAGTGCAACATTAAAAATGCAATTCATCAATGTACTAAATAAAAAAAATAAAATTTTCTTTATTTTGAAACAACAATTATTCTCTTGTATACTTAGTTACACTGTAAGTTTCCTCATTCAATGAGTATTTTATTATGAACGAGTGGAATGTGGCAATCCCAAAACTTTCTTCTATCTCACACACATTAATACTTCCAGAAAAACAAAGCATATCCGCGTCACCGCTTAGGTTATTTACACCAAAATCTAATCAGCAACAATTTATGTCAAGTTCTAACTGATTCTGAAGTTTGATGAAAATTCGTGCGTTAATTTGTGAGATAGAATCATTGTAGAAATCGAAAAAAAATCTGGATAAAAGTGACATCTGTTGATCGATTTACTTCAAAAATCAAAGAATACTAATTTATATAAGGGACTAACTGAATCTGAAGTTTGATGAAAAATCGTGCATCGGTTCCTGAGATAGCGATGGTGCAATAATCATGAATAATGCCGCGTAGCAGTATCACCTGTGGAGTAATTTACACCGAAAAGTAAGCAGCACCATATTCAGGAGTCGCAGCGTCCCTAAAATTTTCGCTCTTTTCTACCAACATTTTAAATCAAAAGTCTCCAAGTCAGATTCTCTTAACATCTACAATGAAATTCTACATTAAAAATATCGTTTTAAAGTTGTGGTAGGAAAGTGTGAAAGTTAGAGTTTTTTCCAAAACTGCATATATTTCAAGCGCTCCAAGACCTATGAAAGGGGTATTTTCAGTTGACTAGTTATCTTTTGTTTTCTGAATGAATGTAATCAGTTTAAAATCACGTTTCTAAAATCTAAAATAAAACGGCAGGGGTGAACAACAAGAGGATTATTAAATAGACTGCAGTTTCTTTAGTGTGAATGGCAACGGAACTTTTTGTTTCTATAAAATGTTACTTTAAAATATTGCGTAGAATAAATTTTAGGTTTAAAATACTATAAATAAATATAGAACAAATAAGTGTAGTACGATTAAATAGTAACATAAAATATACTAAGATGAAATACCATTTAAGTATGCGTTACAAATATCGCTGATTTAAATATGTTCGATTTTAATTATGTTTTTGATGTAATGAAAGAGATGACTCTTTAAATTTAGTAAGTAGTTAATACCTAAAGGCAGAATTTTGTAGTAAAACATATATTTCACTAAATTCTTGATGAGCTAAGTTATACAAAATGATATACACTGTTGTATTTCCTATGAGAATATAATGTTTATCAATGCTTAGAATATGTATAGAATTTAATACTAAATAAAATATTCAACTTCAGCTCCTTTTTTTTCATTTACAGATTGCAGACGAAAAAAATACGATGTTTTTTTGTTCGTATCTACTTTTATTATTTAACTTGCAAACATTTCATTCTCTTAATTAAAAACCAATTTCATTATACGTATACTCGGAATAACTTTAATTTTAAATGCATGTATAAAATGTTGTTTTGTTAAACATAGAAATATTGTTCATTTATTTGTTTAATTTTTTTGCGATTCTAGACAATAATTTTTCTAAAACCTTAGATTGGAACCCCTTTAGGAACCTTTGGAAAACTTAGATTTGGACCCCTCTCTCTCTTTTTTTTAAACAGACAAAGCTATTTCGAGAATTCATATTAAAAACTTAATCATAAATTTCAAGCTATTATCTCAATCATGACAGATTAATCACGTCTACCATATTTATTGCAAAATATTTGTTACAGATTTTTTTATTAAAAATATGTGTATTTAAAAAAAAGTCGCATTGTCATTTTAATTTTAGGGTAAAAGTCGATATTTTTCGTAGCATTAATACTTTTTCTCCCGAAATTAAAATGATATTGTGACTATTTTTTTTTATGTACATGATTTTATCAAGACAAACTGTAACAAAAATATTTTTCAATAAATCTGGTAGACTTGATTAATCTGTCTTGATTGAGTAAAAATTCAGAAAATATGCGCAAGAGTTGCGGAGATAATAGACATCCACGCATATATGACGTCATACTAAACACCCACGCATTCATTATCACCCCTGCCACCAGCTGGCGCAGCTATGTTAATTTACGACAAAGTCCAGCATTGTCTTGGAACGCTTGATATGTATGCAGTTTTGCATGATATCTGGCCTATTTTGAAAGCGTTATTTCATCATCATTTGCATTTTTTAAAAATAAGTTCATTAATATTTTTTACTAGCCTACGTATACTATAAATGACTCTTAAATAACTTACATAAATCTAACATTATACTTTATACTACACTACAAATTCGAGAAACACTTTTGCAACACTAAATAAACGTATTAATTAATACTTCTAACTAAACTCGTTCTCGATTGAGTTGTGAATGTTTTGCGAATGTGTAATGCCAAATAAAAAGATTGTGCGAAAAATGTTGTTAAAAATTACAAAGGGAGAAAATGTGTTTTTTAAACATTCATTTTTAAAATTGTGTAATTTTAAAGGCACATGTAAAAACTGTTTTATATGTGTTGTTTTATAGCGTTCTAAATTGTTTGGTGTTTCCAGTGTGTTGTTAATTTCGTGACAAAGTGTTTAGTTAATTACAACACATTAACAACACATTATTACAAATTAACAACTCATTAATGTGTTGTTAATTTGGTGACAAAGTGTTTAGTTAATTACAACACATTAACAACACATTATTACAAATTAACAACACATTAATGTGTTGTTAATTTGGTGGCAAAAACTGCTCTAATATGTGTTTATTTTTTGTTTAAGAATTTGCAGTGTAGTTGTTGAAATACTAGAAGAATAGAGAGTCTGTATAAACTTTAAAATTCATTTTTCAAAAAAAAATTCAAATCATACAGAAGTGTGGTTTACAATAAAAGCATTCTAAACATAAGAGATTTTTTTAAAAAAAAATTGATAGTATCTTTTGGAATCATGAAAATGTAGATAGTTATAAAAGAACTGGCTAGTCTACAGATCCTTTATTCCACTAAAGCATCATTTTGAAGTTTAATTAAGGTAATGCGTAATGGCGTTGCCATCTAAATGCTCAAGGTCAGAACACAACGAGTGTGACTTCATCACCAATCGACCGACTTCTCACTAGTGTTGAAATTCACACTAGAAAATTTTGAATAGCAATTTTCTTTTATTTTATTTGAGCAGTATCTATAATCTTGTAAAACAATAATAACTATTTTAACTTACTGGTAAGAATTTTAAATCCCTAAATAAAAATTCAGCTAGATGAGAAATACCACAATGTAGCCGTATCTGACTGATTTTTAATGGGGTATTCCAAACAATCTCACCAGTAAATTTAAATATTATTATTTTACAAAATTATAGATATTCCACAAATAAAATAAAAGGAAATTGCTATTCAAAATTTTCCAGTATGAATACGAACATTACTGAGAAGTCGGTGTATTAGTGATGACGTCACACTCGTGTCCTCTGGTCTTGAGTATTTAGATGATTGCGGTTAAGGTTCCGGTAATACGGGCTGACTTACTCCTTCATTTAATTTCCAAAACATTTTTTTGAACATTTATTCAATAAATTATTCTAAGATACAAACTGACCATTCCGTGGAATAAAGAATCCAGCGAATATTCAGTTTGTTTATAGTAATCTATTACAATCGCGCACTTCCAGGAAATTCAATCCTATCAGTGACTTTTTGAACTATAATATTTTTTGCCGTTGAGAAAAATACCATATCCGGATAATGTTTTTAGTGTTATATACATACATATAAAATTAAATAAATTAAATATATATAAATTTATATGGGACTTGCCTATCCTATATTTACTTTTTATTTAAAGATAAACATATATGTTTAACCACTTGCAGTTCTTATCAGTATTCTCTGATTTTATTAAGTAAGATTATTAAATTAATTTCCTATTTTTTAACATGTCATAATCATAGCTTTTTTTAAACTATAAAACTTATAAGAGTTGTTTATTCCATTTTTTTAAATATTTCTTCTTAATTATCTAAATTGCCAGTGTCTAAAGCAGGTTTAAATACTGACACATAATTTGCAAAACTTGGCACATGAAAAAAGATTAATTTTGAGCGATTTCCTTTTCTTTAAAAATGTTTGTTCTACACTCTTTTCTGAAGGCGTTGCCTTCTATGTCAATATGACTTTATACTTTCGTATGTTCATAAAAAAAAATTTCGTAAAATTTTATTTTCCGTGGCAGCTTCTTTGTTGTGTTCTCAAAATTTTAAAGTGTTTTCATGTATCAAACGTGACACATGCCGATACTTCTCCAAATTAATTCTGCTGCATAAAAGCACAATACTGTTCACAAAGACTTTCCGTATACTTATGAACTGACAAGTAGAAACATGTTTGAGAAAATTTAATGCGACATAATTTACCTTAAAAGCTTTTTTTGAAAATAAAAATAGTATTTTTTATATTCGCTTTGCATTTTTCATAATAGCAAAACCTTAAATTTTATTTGGAGTATTTTATGATATTTCTGTCCCTTTTTTCCTTATTGGAGAAAAATTTCTCTAAAAATGTGGATATAAGTATCATAGTCAAAGTCACGGTTCAAGAGTTTTCTGTTAAAATTTATAAATATAATGGTGAATGTATGAGATATTATATTAACTAAAACACGATAGTAAAATAGTTTAACGTAACGATCTTTTGAATTTGCACTTGCTGTTACTTATTTTATTCACAGAGCTTGAAAAAAAACTCTGAGATATAACTTTTCAAAAGCTAAAATGAATTAACTCGATAAAAATTTAAAATTACTTTTAAGAAAGAATGCGCACATTTAAGCTGAAAACTTTAGAAGATTATATAACATTATAAGAAAATGAAAAAAATGGTATATTATATTTTGAGTAATTAAAAAATAGAATTAAGAAATTTAGGCATATTTAATATAAAAAATTAGAAAAAATATATAATATCTGATTTCTTTTATCAGTTTTACGTAATAGCTGGTTTTCAATCATTTAGAAAGAGTATTTTTAAATAAAAATTTCTTATGTATCATTTTATTTTAAAAAGTATTTTTTGGCCCTCATAATTTTTATACTTCATTTAGAAGTAAGCTATTTGTGTACAGAAAATGCTTGTTTCGTGCCAGTCATAGTTTATAAAGCTTATAATGTGAAAAGAAACTATTATGAGCCTTAATCTGCAACATCCTCTTAAAAAAACTCACAAACATTCAAAATATAACTTAAATACCAGTACAAGAACTTAAGTTATGGGATCCAAATAACAGAATGGCCAATTTACCCCTTATTTGAAATATTTCATGTTTTTCATGAACGTGTATCAGTATATTTTTCTCTTTTTATGCGCCATATTATATTAACTTATGTCCTTGCTTAATTCTACATAAAATGCCTCAAAGATAGCAGGCTTTTTTTAAGAAAATTAAATCACTCTTGCTAAGTAAAAAATTAATGTGCTGCCTTTTTGTTCTCCATTTTTATAGGCTTAATTCTAAATGTGATGAAAAATAAAATTGTAGCTTTTTGTTTTTTACCCTAATTCCTTTTTTCTTGCTTAGCATATTGACAACGCTTAAATAGATGCACCTGAAAAGAAATTTAGCAAACAACAAAAAATAGAAAAAGACATAATTCCATTACAACGGAATAATGGATTTTACACCGGGCTAATTAATTAAATCCGCAAGCGTGAAATAATAAAAAATAATAATAAAATGTTTTTAAAACGTTAATACATAATGAAAACGTAAGTTTAATGTAACATCTGTGAAAGACAAATTATGTATATCTTTCACATCTTTCATAGATGTTATTATTAAATTAATCAATGTAAAGGTTAAACTTGTCAATGTTATATTAAAGTAATAAATGAAAAAAGTTAAAATAAAAATAACACTAAAATGATTTTTCAAAGTGTTATTATATGTATTTAATTATGTAATCTAAATCAGAAGTAATTTTGAAAATATAGAATGAAATTATAAATGGGACAATTAAGCTTTGACCGATATTGGCAAGTTCGGCTTTGGCCGATGTTTCTGTTGCCAAATATTGACCAATGCAGATAACAAATAGCACCCAATATTGGTAAAATGTTAGCCGTTCAATATTTGTTTCTCTAGCTTTGCCCGACATTGACTGGTATATCAAAACCTCTGTATACGGTACTAACCAGCATTGCTGTGTTACTGGAAATGCAATAAAGATAATACAATAAAATAATAGATAATGTTCAATAACTATTTACATTTTCTGAATACTATTACATATTACATGCTTTTTCCTATATTCATAAAAGTTTAACATATACGATTGGTGAAAATTTCATGAAGAGGCTTTTAATGGATTTAAATGTTTCATGTTCTGAATGTGACTTAATCATTTTTGGATCAACATTTCTCTGTTCGTGTATTTATTAATTTGGTGAATACTCTAAATCAAAAGCTAACACACGGAATTCCATGAAACTTCATATTTTATTGAAATTTAACATAACTTTGTGTTTATCAGATTTTAGCGTAAATCACCCAAAGATAACACTTCTATTATCTTCTTTTCACGACATGCATAACTCGGCTTCTATCTTATGCAGTTGCACTATATGTAATATGTAAGATGCTTATTATAAAAACTTTCGATTTTGGTTTTGATGTCTCAATGGTAAACACTGATAAAGAAGAAAGATTTCTGATGGCCATAGCAAACAGTTTTATATTGTTAAATTTATAACTTTTAATACAAGACCTTTTTAATGGAACTAATCAAGACAACGCTGTGATAAAATTGAAATTTTTAATAAGCTAAATACACTAGCCACCAAAATTCAAAGGACACTCACCGTACGCTTTCGATTGTAAATGTTTTGTCGAACATCTACTGAAATTCTTGACGACTTATATTTCAGCTTGGAGAATGTGAAGAACATGTTTGACTTCATACTTTTCACTGGAGATTTATTCGCAGGATAATTAGAGGGCAAACAATAAACTTAACAATAAAATAATGTTTGCGATCGTCCATGTAACATTAAATGCTTGAAATTATCTATCCCTGTTTCAAATGACTATGTGGGCCATGTTTCACGTTTGTGTGCATTTGTATAAGCACAGCACACAAATTCCTGGAGGTATTAAAATTCTGAAAAAAATCAAACGTGTTTTGTTTATAGCATACAGAGTTTTTAAACAAATTTAACACCACTTTCTGAAAATAAAGAAAAGAATAGTGGAAATAGTATGCTGTTAATGAAATATAAAGATATAGTATATTTGGTGAGATATGAACATTAGTATTAAATAATATTTAACATCGCATACGTGAAAGTTTCCAAAATTTTGATTTCATAGTATAGTAGTCAGCTATTTAAGGTAACTTATATAAACATCCAGTCAAATATTGAAGAAATTCAGAAAGATGGGACAATATAGTTAATTGCTTTTAAAAAGTAGCTTTATTATAAGGAATTTTCCACAATTTGTCAATCAACTTACTAAATCTTTCTGAGTTTGCCAATTTGACTGGACTTTTTATATAAGTTACCCAAAATTGCTGAATACAAAATTATAAAATAAAATTTTAGAATCTTTCACACAGGCGCGATTAAAAATTGTTTCACACAAATATTTATGTCTCATCAAATATTCAGTATATTAATATTTTAACTGTAGTATACTATTTCTACTCTTCTTTTTCATATTGTCTAAAAGTGCTGTTAAATTTGCTTGGAAACTCTATATGCTATAAAGAAAAAAACATTTGAATTTTTCTCAGAAACGTAGGTACCTTCACGAATATGCTTGCTTTGCTTATACAAATGCACGCAAAGGTTAAATAGCGACCACATAGTCGTTTGCTATAGTAACAGATCATTTTGAACATTTTCTTTTACATAGTGATCACAAATATTATTTAATTATTAAATTTGTTGTTGACCCCATAATTGTTTCCTTGACTAAATGTTCGCTGAAAAATATGAAGTCAAACAAATTCTTCATATCTTCAAAGTTCAAGGATAATTCGTCAAGAATTTCAGTAGCTATTTGACAAACCGTTTATAATCGAAAGCATCTGGTCACTGTTCCTTAACTTTTGGAGGCCAGTGTATATGAATTCAACGAAGTATGTACATAAGGAAACTATTTCAGAATATTATGAATGATGATATGAAATGATTCAGCTTTTTACATTTTATTATGAAATTTCCATTATTTCCATTTTCCATCTTATTTTGTCCATAGGATAGGATATTTGTTCTGATTTTAAAAGATACAAATACATAAAACTGCGACGCTGTATTTGAAAAAAAATTGCACTTTCCATTTTTATATAACAATCTTTTCTTTTTTTTTTCTTTACTTTTTCTTTTTCTTTCTTTTACAGAAATTTACTCAAATTTATTTCTAAAAAATGCTTGTATTAAAACTTTCGCGGAAAAACTGTACCTCTACTCTTCCAAGTTCATTAAAACTTTGCATTTTTCAAATTTAATTACTTCAACTAATTCCTATTTAATCTCCAAGTTTAGAAGAAACATTAATTCTGAATATAACTTAATGTGTTTTTTTTTTCAATAACTATGCCGGTTTCTTAACCCTTAAATTCTACCGGATCTAACCATTCAAGATCTACAGGAGCAATTTTCAGTTTTTCTATTGTTATAAGTTTTTAGCCTATAAATAAGGAATAGTCGGTTTTTTTTCTTTATTATTTGGCTTTTATAATACCACAGACTACACTGTGCATTGGGCAACGCACTGAAGAAATAATTTCTTGGCAATTTTTATACACAAGTCTCCTAAAATTATTATATCAAGTATAAATCATGGAAAGAAATTTCATAACTCATTTTGTGTTAGTCAGGTTACACGCAAAGCTACGTCAAAGCGTTGTGAGACAAAAAGGCATGGGGGAGTTTGTAAAGTTATAAAAAGTATCTAGTAATAACAACAAGTGTTGATTGTAGTAGATATGTGACCATAGCTGCCAACTTTCAACTAATCTTCCGTAATACCTAGATTACTTTGATCCAGGTGAACGTCATTTCAAACCAGAAAATATATAACATGAATCTTTATTTATTTAATTTCAGGATTGTCAGTGGAACATGCTTAATTTAATTTCTTTGAAAAAATTTTGCTTCGAAACTGATTAAACCAGGGTTAAATTAACGCACGCATTACGGATAATCTATGTCAGGTTGGCACCTATGTGGGACTAGCTAGCTTGTGGGCTTGAATTTGCATGTGGCAATTTTTTCACAAATTATGAAAGAAAGAAAGGGGAGCATTTTGATGGTACATTGGGAACAGGAAGGTTATTTTGCTTTAGTGGCACTTGCTCATTTAATACAAACAAGGCTTAACACACTGTGCGAAGTTTAAAATACAGCTTTCAGTATTCATAAATTTCTTATCCGTTAAGTTATTAAAATACTTAAATACACAGAGAGTTAGTTTTTTTAATGTAGTTCATTTTTTTCCACGAAGAAAGTTTTTCTTAAAATCTGATAAAATTATTTCATTAATGCCTTGTATTCTATAATTTTTAACAATATTTATATCTATATCTAGGTTATATACAGTAAGCATTTTCATATTAACTTCATGAAATCTTCGAGCTTTTATGAAGTAAAAGAATATGATCGAAAGTTTTTAAAAGTGGCCCCTGCGACACTCATGTAAGTGTATCAGTTTAAAATTATTAATTAACAATACTCAACTAATATTATTGAAAAACGTTAGATATATATTAATTAAGAGTTATTTAAAATGTCTCAATATTGACTCAATTAATAATTTAGTATAATTATATATTTATGGACTCTACAGAGATACAATTTATTTATTGGTAGTATAAAAATATAATACAATATAAATGCATGCAAATATACGAAACATATCTAAAAATATAACATAATGAATTTTTTATTGCATGTAAAAAAACAGGTTTTTTTTTTTTTTTTTTTTTTTTTTTTTTCAAAAGCCAATATTTTGAAATTCAGACAAAAAAAGTGATATTTTGATAGCTGTATTTTTTTAATGGCTTCATATTTTTTTATATTGAAGTAAATTATATTTAATTAATAACCTGCCATTTTGAAGCCCTGAAAAAATTTCCTCTTCCCTACAGAAAATGTCAAATTTCAAGGTTCTGAAAGCCATTTTTCATGAAACATGAAATGCTGTTAATGCATATAAATGTTGGAAATTTTTTCAGGGCTTCAAAGTTGCACATTATTCATTAAATATGATCTACTTCAACATTAAAAAAAATCAAGCAAATCAAAAAATACAACAATCGCACTTTGTCTGAATTTCAAAATAATGACTCTCAAGTATGGGTAAACTGACGCTACAGAAATAAAACTCTATGATTCTGCAAAAAATATTATTCTATATAAATGTTTACAAATATAGAAAAATATTCTATTAAGGCGACAGTGGATGTTCAAAATCGCCAAACACGTAAAAAAAAAAAAAAAAAAAAAAAAAAAAAAAAATCAATTTTCTGATTTTTAAAAAAATATATTCTGGCAATCTTCTGTTTTCAAATTTAAAAAAAATATATTTGAATCGGATAATTTTTCGTGGAGATACATCTGTTTTTCTAACGTAAACAATCGCTTTCCGAGTTAAAAGGCACCTGTCAAAATAACACAGTCTAGCTGCAAAGCTATATGAATAGTTTCCTCCGTGCTTTTAATTTCCCGCAACTACTACTGTTACTGTTTTCATTAACCGCAACTGTATAACTGTATTACTCAATGTTTGTTTATATTCGTAGCGTGAGCGTAGTTTATTTTATCTAACATCTTGCATGAAAGAGTTTAAAGTTATGAAGTTTTGAAATTGTTTCTACACTGTGACATCATTTTATAATTTATTTTGCATTTACTATCTCTTTTATGAATGGATCTAATAAGTTTTCGCTATCGTAAACCTAAAGGCAGATGTTCGAAGCGTAAAAGGGCTTCTTTAGCGAATATATTACAAAACGATGGAATAACTCTTCACCTGTTTCATCTGTTGATATAACAGAAAATGAAAAGAGTGTTGATAACATTGCTTCAACTTCTGTTGAATCACAGGTTGATTCAAATTACATAATTATTGATAAAAAATTGTTTTCATCTTTATTAAGTAATGTATGCTGCCCTGAATGCCAAAAACAAAATCTAAATATTTCTACTGGTAATACATTTGGTTACTCAACTAACATTAAACTCCAGTGTAAACATTGTAAATATGTCTCTAATTCTTCTTACAGTAGTTCACGTCAATCTTTCTCCAGAAGATTTGATATAAATAATAAATTTGTTAAAGCATTTCTTTCTTTTGGTAAAGGGCATTCAGCTCTAGAAACATTTTCTATGATACTAGGTATACCTGCAATTGATCGTAGAACATTTTCAAGTTGCTTAGACCATCTTTCTTCAAATAATGCGGAAACAAAATCTAAAATTTTAGAAATATCACATGCTGCAATAAACGAAAAACACCTGGAAGTTTATCCGTCTCTTGCTGAAACAGATATATTAGACATCTGTGTATCATATGATGGTACTTGGCAAAAGCGTGGTCATACGTCTCTTTATGGCATTGGCATCGTTATCGATATCCTGACAGGCTTAGTCGTAGATTTTGAAATCTTGTCTAAGTACTGTCCCGATTGTACAACTGCTATTCGAGATCATGGCAACAATACTGCAAAATATTCTGTATGGAGCAGTTCCCATTCATCCGAGTGCCAAGAAACTTTTTCTGCATCGTCAAACAGCATGGAAATGCATGCTGCTCTGATTCTCTGGAAACGGTCAATTGAAATTGGTAAAATGCGATACACAAAAATGCTGTCAGGTGGAGATTCAAAAACATTTCAATTTTTGAATGAGAAAAAGGTGTATGGAAGAAAAAGTATCGAGAAAGAAGAATGCATAAACCATGTTGCAAAAAGGTTAGGCACTAGTATACGAAATAAAATTAAAAATGCAAAACCAAAGGAATTAATTGCACTTGGTTGCAAGAAGCGAGGCAATTTAACAGAAGCAACAGTTATGAAGTTTCAAAATTACTATAGAAAAGCTATAAAAGACAGTGCTCCAGACGTTGATAAAATGAAAACGGCTATTTTAGCATCTTTATATCATTCCATGTCAACGGACGATAATCCACAGCATTCAAAGTGTCCTGAAGAATCTTCATCATGCTGATTTTACCAGCGAGCATTATATGCAAAGGAAAAACCAAAAAAGCATTCCACTATGAAAACTGTTTTATCGCAGACTGTTTTTTCAAAAATTCTTCCCATTTATCAGAGATTATTGTCAACAGAATTGTTGACACGATGTTCTTCTGCAAAAACTCAAAATGCAAATGAGTCCCTTCACAGCTGCATTTAGAGTAAATGCCCTAAAGAAATTTTTGTGTCGAAAAAACGACTAGAACTGTGTGTCATATCAGCAGTTAGTGAATTTAATTTGGGGTATGCTGCATCTTTGAAAATTAATGACTGTGAGGGAACTGCTTCATGTGAAATCGCAAATAGACGAGATAAACGTAGAAGTGCACAAATAAATATTAGGTCAACTGAATCATATAAATACAAAAGAAATATGAAAAAGTTTAAAAATGTATCTGATAATTCAAAAAAAGCAGAAGGTTTATCTTATGAATCTGGGCAATTTTAGGTAAAATATACATTTGAACTGCAAGTTTTATATTAAATTTCGCACTTTTATTAGATATATTTATAAGCATTTTTATTAGATTTATGTTTAAAAGTTTTACAGCCCTAATTACTTTGTTATTCCTATTTTTTTAACTGCTGGACTAAGCAAATATAATATAATTTATAAAAAACAAGCACATTTTGCTGAATGAGTTTAAAAATATTGATCTAAACTTAAAATAAAACTTTAGCGTTGTGTTTTCAAAATGAGAATTTTCGTCGACCTGAGTAGGTCGTTGATTGATAAAAATATATATATATATATATATATTATTATATAACAATTGCAATATTATTATTTTATATTAACTATAAATGTGTAATTATAATTTATCCATTGTGTAAATTTAAACATGTAGGAATAATTTTTTAGTAATATTTTAAATAAATGAAAATCATATCAATTTTTTTTCAAAATGAGAATTTTTGTCGAACTGAGTAAGTCATCGACTGAGTCTTTTATAGCAATTGCATTATTATTATTATTATTATTATTATTATTATTTTATCTTAACTATAAATGTGTGCTTATAACTGATACATTGTATAAATTTAAACATGTAATAGTAATTTTTCTATTGATACTTCAATAAAAGGAAATTTTATAAGGAAATACGCAGAAAATTGACATTTATGTTTTAAACTTCTATAGCCCTATTTTCTTGGTAATACTTAATTTTTATTGAATTTTAATTGCTAGACTAAGCAATCATGATATAATTTGAAAAGAAAATTGCAAATATCTTGAATATGTTTAAAATTTTAAACCTACACTTAAAATAAAACTTTAAATCCAGTTTTCTCAAAATGAGAATTTTCGTCGACTGAGTTAGTTCAAAATGTTCCACGCGTCTTAATTTTATACCAATTTTAATAATACTTGGTAATACTGTTGCTTATATCCTTTACTACAAAACTTGCTATTAATATACACAAATTATTTAATTTAAAAACAAAAATTGTATTTTATGTAATTTTTTATGGCAGAATTTCATCCGAAATAATCAATATTATTTGTTTATAATTTTTTCTGTCAAGATACTTACAAGGGGACCACCAAACATGGTGACAAAGATTTTGATGATTTCAAAGTATGTTGTAAGGGTCACACCACTAATTATTCAGCTGGAAGGGTTTCTTCAAATGGGCCTTAGGTTTTAAGAAATTGGGGGTCAAAGTTTAGCGCTCATTTCAAATAGCCGTTAGTATTGCAATCAGATTGTGGCTCGGTGGCGCTGCGGTAACGTGGGAAACTCCAGACTCGGACTTGGCGGGTTCAACTCCAAGTTAGAACTTTTTTTCTTTATATCCTTTTTACACGTTGCATATTTTAAGCAGAATTGGGAATTTTACAGCTTTGAACTTATTAATATTTTCTTATGGAGATAGTTTATTTTTTTCAATTTTTACTTTTTCGATTTTTTCGGAATGAATTATAACGTATAAATACATCTCTCTCTCTCTCTCTCTCTCTATATATATATATATATATATATATATATATATTGCTAAATAAAATAATTAATACCTTTGTAAATTCCTTTACTACATATTCTTCATTCCATATCAGTTCATCTGCCTCAATAATTTGTGGATCATCTAATATTTTTAATATTGAATTATGAAATATCATCCGGTGGGGAATTTGTAATCAAATTATTATTTTGTAACAACGTCTCGCAATATTTTAATGCATTCGTAATTTCGCCTTTTTGTTCCTTTTCCAATTTTCTATACTACAGCTGGCGCCTTTCATTGCAGTATTTTAAAATTTAATCCGACATATACTTACCAATATTGCAAATCTTTTATTTGTCTGCAAAAGAAGCTAAATGACATTAGTAAAAAGAATTTCTATTTTTGCGTGATTTTACCGAGAAAATAAAAGCAGACGAATAAAATAAATACATATACTTTTTTTTATGTATCGTAAATTTTATCTTATTGAAATCATTAGCAAACGACTTTTCCGATGTAGTTTATTTTTTTATGAATAGTGTTTTAATTTGTTAAAATAAAAATGTATATATAATTTTTTAATGTAATCTGTCATTTCTTATTTGTGCAAACGATAAATAATGTTTAGGTTGAACTTTAGAGATGAATGTATTTAAAGATCAGTAAAAATTTGGATAATATTTTAGCACTACTGCATTAATATTTTATTACACTTTCAAAGATATGCGTTATTTGAATTAACTAATCCTATAAATGTTTGAGTAATTGCACCTGAAAATTATTTTATATAATTTATACAAAGAAGGATATGTTACGAGGTATTTCAACACAGTGCAACGCGATAATCCCTTTCGTGTAAACATTTATTCAAGAACATTTTTGACTTTTATTCTCCATATATTCCAGACTAAACTCTTGAACAAGAAAGAATTCCATCTACGCAGTAGTTGAACTTGCGGTTACAAACTCTTTCTCCTGCATATGAATCAGCCGCTCCCAGCGTTAAGATCGAACTTTGATTCATATTTTCAGGCTCTAATTTCTTCTTTTTTATTTTTTCATTAGTTTTTAGTTGCTGTATGTCTTTTCATTTGGAAGGGAAGAGCGAAAATGATGCCCTCTCTCTAAGTTATTTTAATCAAGAAAACCACATTAAAATCTTGTTTTTAACACAATAAGAACGGAATTTTCTTTCCAACATTCTGAATTATTTGAACTAGTTAACCATATTTTGTCTATTATAGTGCGACACAGGAGCTATTGTGTGTGTACAATTTTCTATAAAATTTCATATGTCAACATGCTAGCTAGTCGGATTACCCTGGGCGGAAATCGTGTAAACAACTGACGTTCTCGATTATTCTGCGCTACTGAGCAATGTAAGAAATAAATTTATTATTCTTACCTCACTTTTAATAAACAATTACTATGAAGATTCTCATATTTTGTAATAGATTATGCGGCTGAAGTGGTCGCTAATCGCTTGATAAATATTAAGACTCATATCTAAAAAGCATCCAATTTTTCATATTTTTCATATTACTATTATTATATTATTAACTGTTTGTTATATACGATTTTATTATTTACATATATAAAATGAGTCTGCTAAAAGAAGCGATAATTGAAAAATTAAATTCTAGTAATTATGATATATGGAAATTTATGGTAGAAAACTACCTTCAAAAGGAAGATTTGTTTGATATAATAATAAATGAACCGCTCAATCCAAGAACGGACGCTTTTACAAATAAAAACCGTAAAGCTAAGTCAATAATTAATTTACTGATCGACGACGATCAGATTGTTCTAAAAATTTGGAAACAGCCAGAGAAGTTTGGCTTGCTCTAAGAAATGCGCATGAACGCATTAATTTGTGGAGTAAGTTGTACTGGTTGCGGAAACTTTATTCCACGAGACTAGCAGAGACAGGAAGTATGATAGATCACTTAAATAAAATTTACCAGTTGCGCGATAATTTAACGGCTATTGGGGATGTAATCGATGATCAATATCTTGCCGCCCTGCTCCTGTGCTATCTCCCTCCCAGCCATGACACTTTGATTTGCGCAATGGAGGTCAAGAATGATGATGACTTCACAACGAACTTTATTAGAGGAAAATTACTTGATGAGTTTAACAAAAGACAATATAATAATGGAAATTCAAATAATCACTCCGCGTTTAAGATACAGAAAAATCATCAGTCAAAACCGAATAAATTTTGCAAGTACTGTAAGAAAAAGTCGCATGATATCGTTCAGTGCTGGAAGCTACAGAATAAAAATAAATATCCCAGACAAAATAACTTTGTAAACAAAAATTTCAGTTCACCTAATAGGTCGGCTGTATGCTCCCAAGACAACGTAAGCGCGAATACTTCTAAAACTAAAAATTTCAATAAGGAAAAACACGCGGATAAAAACTTAACTTTTTTTGTTGGTACTAGCTCCAAAGATTTATGAGTTGTCGACTCAGGGTCTTCAATGCACATTTGTAACGATAAAAGTAAATTTCATGATTTTAATTATGCTACATCAAATGTCACTATTGCCAACGGTCAAGAATTACATTCTGACAGTTATGGATCTGTAAAATTAAATACTGTAATGTTAGACAATACGAGTAAAACCATTACATTAAAAAATGTTTTGTACGTGCCACAAATAGAGACCAATTTAATTTCCATAAAACAAGCAACTGAGAATGGTTGCGTAACTACATTTGAAAATAAATCGTGTAAAATTACTTATGATGGTATAACATATCTTGAGGGTTATGTAAATAACAACCTGTATGAAAGTAGCGTAAAACCTGATCTGATACAAAATGTTAATATGACACATCACTGTCAAATGAAAAACTGTCTGCATAAATGGCATGTAAGATTAGGTCACAGAAATGTTAATCACATAAAGGAATTAGTTGATAAAGATATGGCATCAGGGATTCAAATTGATGATTGTAAACAGTAATGATTGTGAAGTTTGCATAGCATCAAAACTCACAAATAGCCCTTATCCCAAAACCTCTAGTTTTAGAGCTACGAAAACGATCGAGCTGATCTATAGTGATCTGTGCGGCCCAATGCAAACAGCTACGGTTGGGGGAAAACATTACTTTCTAACTTTTATTGATGATTTCACTCGCTTTACTGTGGTATATCTATTAAGTAGTAAAGATGGGGTATTTTCAAAATTTAAAGAATATATAGCAATGACTGCCAACAAATGTGGCCGAAAGGTGCAGGCAATACGCTCCGATAACGGAGGAGAGTACTCGGGGAAAGAATTTGAAAACTATCTAAAAATGAAGGAATTGATCATCAATTCACCGTACCGTGATCCTCTTCACAAAATGGAGTGGCGGAACGGAAAAACCGCACTTTAGTGGACATGGGACGCTGTCTTCTTAAGGAAAGCGGTTTGCCTAATTCGTTCTGGGGGAAGCCATCTGTACTGCTATGTACATTCAAAACAGGCTACCAACTTCGTCTTGCAATCGGACTCCATATGAAATGTGGACTGGTCGTAAACCAGATTTGTCTAACATGTTGCCGTGCATATGCATATATTCAAAAATCTCATAGGGGAAAGTTAGATGATACCGCACAAGAGGGCATATATGTCGGATACGACAATAGAAGTAAGGGATATAGGATTTGCACGGACGGAAGGAAAATTGTTATAAGCCGTGCAGTAAAATTTTTAGAGGATAAAAATAATGACTTAATTAAAGATAACATGTCAAATGAAAACAATGACACACTAATCGATAAAACCGTGCAACCGACAATGCAATTAATTGAATATGAAAGGGGTTGTACCGATAATGATATTCATAATAGGGATGCTAATACCAATACAACAGATTCTCCACAAAACCTACCGCGTAGGTCCAACAGAACAAACAGGGGGGGGTTCCCCCTGACAGATTTGCATTTTTAACCGACTTCAAAGAGGAGGTTATGATTTCCACCTGTATGCATTTGTTGTTCACGCATAACTTTTGCAAATATGAACCGATTTTGATAATTCTTTTTTTTGTTTGAAAGCGTATGAGGCCCATGTGGTCCCATTCGAATTTCATAAAAATCTGATAATTAGAACTTCTTTAAACATAAAAACTTTAAATTTCAAATTCATTTTGAAGCAATCAACCAATTAGAAGAGTTCCTTTTGCATGCTTTTATGTTACACTTAAATAGACATACGATCTTTTCACTGTTAAAAGTTTGAAGTTTTTGCTGCATCGTCACTCCACCGCTTTTATGGAATACCTCTATTTTGACCAATGAGAATTCACCATAATACAATAAAGTAATCATTTTCTATAAAAGCGATGGATTGACGATAAAGTAAAAGTTTCAAATTTTTAACAGTGTTCAAAGTGCAAAATAGTAACTGGACGAGGGCCAGGATTCACTTAAATTTTGCGCTGTTTGCGAAACGAGATTTATTAACACGAAAATTTATTTAAAACATTGAAAAATTTGCTAAAATTCAGGCTTCTGATTCGTTAATCTGGTTTCGCTAACAGCGCAAATTCTACCTGGATTCCGGACAAGTTCTCTTATGCAAGAAACCGGAAATATAGCTTCTAGGGGATATAGTGTGGAAATCGGCTATCTCAGGGCGTGTTCAGAGCAACTTACAAAAGTAACCAATGTTACCGACCGATTGTAGGGCAGTACGAAAGCAAATTGTGGCATCAATGAAAACTATTCTGTCAAATTGTACCTGACGTCACACTTCGATTTGATTTTCATTCCGTACTTGTCTACAATCGGTAAGTGGTCGGTAAGTAACCGGTAAATTGTGCTGAACACGCCCTTTGTAACACTTAAAAAAGCACTAAAATGTTCTATTCTTTAAATGTACAACAATGCTAATGAAATTTAAAGATAGAAGCGACATCTGCAGGACATTTTCTAAAAATGCAAGAATTATTGCTAGTCTAGATAATGTATCACGAAAATGCCGCAGATGTCGCTGTGATCGACACTTTGGAATTCAGTAGCATCGTTGCACATTTAAAGGATACAAATTTTTAGCACTGCTTGCATTGTAAAAAATTTAACCCTTTTGCTACATCGTCACTCCATCGCTTTTATAGGAAACGTTTACTTCGCTCTATTATGGAGCATTCTCATTGGTCAAAACAAAGAAATTCTATAAAAGCGATGGAGTAACGATGCAGCAAAAGGGTCAAATTTTTTATAGTGTCGATAGCAGACTTTCACTCCATGTATTCCAGACTCTCTCCTTCGAACAATGAAAAGTTCTCAAAAATGAAGGCTTATGATTGGTCAATCTTGTTTTGCTTAACAGCGAATAATCCTTCTGGATCCTAACCACTGTTGCAGAGATGCTAGCTTTTTTTCAAAGTACGAAATCTTAGCTGGAACAATTCTCGTATCCACCAAACTGAAAGATCCACATCGATCCAGACATGAGAATTCGATATCGAAAAGCTGAAAATTCATCTCTAAAGAGCCTTACACGTTAAAGCAAGAGTGTCTGTGTATCAGGGTGCTTGTTATGCCGGATTCACAAAGTGATTAAAGTACATTACTATGTGCTAGATTTACATTTGGACAAATATAAATGACGAAAAATTCAGATAAGCTTACCATTAAAGTTAAGCTAGTTAACTTCTTTCACCCATAAAACAAACTCGTCCAGGCGACTTACCGCCAAGTTCTGGAATAACAATTCTTAAATTTTCTGTACTTTAGAAAACCGCGTTTATCAAAGAGCATTCTTAACTTCAAATATTACTACTTTCATATAAACGCATGTTGAATTATGGTGTGATTTTGATAATGTCTTCCTTTTTAGTTTTTATGACTAAGAAGGGTATTTTAATACACACGAACATTTAGAATTACTTTGCTATGCATTGAATCATAGAAGCAACTTGACGCGCTCTGATTATGTACGCGTACTTTAAACTGTAAAAAATCTGAATCTTTTGCTGCATCGTCACTACCCCGCTTTCATAGAATATCTCACTTCCATAATGCTCCATAATAGGCTGAAGTAATCGTTTTCCATATTAGCGGTGGAGGGACGATGCAGCAAAAGGGTCAAATTTTTAACAGTGTACCCTATTTAAAATATCTTGAAAAATTACCTCTGTTTTTAAAGACTATCTATTTTCTGGCAAATGAAAACGCTCCATAGACGTTTTTTGATCGCTCTCATTAGTCAGAAAATAGATAGTCTTTAAAAACAAAGGTAATTTTTCACAATAATTTTAACGTGTACTGATGGATTGTCAGCTTTTCAATGCCCATTTACGAAGTCTGTAGATTTCAATGTGGACCTTAAGGCACTACATTAGTGTCAGAAAAGGACCCGGATGTTAGTGTAAAGACTATGGGTGTGTTCTTTTCAAATATCTCGCTCAAAAATTAATATATTTACATGATTTTTTTAGCATAGGATAGCCGAGGATGATCTACAACTGGCCTAGTTTTTACTTCTTCGATTTTGCTTATGTATATTTTACATAATAATAGTTTCAATTTCAGAACCGTTTAAACCGGTTTTGAAATATAAAATAATTTTTTTTAAAAAATCTGAAACCAAAATTGAAAAAGTAAAAACTAGGTCGGTTATGGAATATTCTCAGCTATCCTATGCAAAAAAAATCACGTAAAAATTTTAAAATTTGAGCGAGATATTTGAAAAGAACGCCCCCATAGACTTCACATTATCATCCGGGTCTTTTTCTGTGCCTAGTGTGCGGCCTTAAAGTTTGCTGGATGCGATAAAATTCCGAAATTCTAAAGCTTAAATGGACAAATTCTCTCATCCACTAAAGCGGAAACAGACATCGATACCAATCGACATCCTTAAGTTGTTGAAAAGATGAAAATCCTTTAGTATATATTTTGCTCCGAAGGAAAAAATTATCTCTACATATCAATGCAAAATAAAGTGCATATATATGTGTAGCAAAATTATCTTTAGATTCAGATTTGGTTACCGGATTAAACACCATAATGATTTCAGATTTTGTTCATGTAGGATTCCTCGATGTGAATATGACGACACATGGAGCACAGTATACGATTAATTGAAAAGATTCTGGACAAAAATGAGTCATCAAGGGGGTCCTTGTGGCCGAGTGGTTAAGACACCACGCTGCTAATCTCTTGAGAGCGTAGGAGATTGTGGGTTCGAATCCCACTGGCTACGTTGCACACACTCTTTATGTGTAGCTCCCGGTTGTACTTTTCTTGTGCTATCTTGTCTTTGTATGTCCACGAATTTGTAAAATAATATGGATTATGTATTTATGTAAGTGTAGAAATAAAGGATCATTCGGCGTACAATCGAATTCTACCAGGAAATCATCATCAAATTTTATAATAGAAAATGCCTAGCACTGCGGTACATTGTTAAAAAATTAACTTTTGCTGCATCGTCACTCCATCCCTTTTATGGAATATCTCATTCATACACTGTACAAAAATGTGACCCTTTTGCTGCATCATCACTCCCCCGCTTTTATAAAATATTTGTCTTTTGACCCATGAGAATGAACCATGATAGGCTGAAATAATCGTTTTCTATAAAAGCGGTGGAGTGAGTTTCAAATTTTTAGTTTGGACAAAAGCGTCCGTGAAAAAAGTATTTGGGCTTCGAATGCTGTCACTCTCTTATAAATGCAGCCAAGTACAGGTTATGAATTTCGGATTCCTCGTCGAATCATTTTCGATGCCTTTACTGCATTTATAGGAATTAGATTGTTGTTGTTTATCTATTGAATCATAGAGCGATTTTTGTGAAAATCTTTCTTTTTGCTTTTTCTGACTGAAGGTGAAGTACTTTTGGCTACACTAGAAAAGCATTTTACTATTCATTGATACATGGAGTCATTTTGCTGTTTACTCATATATATAAGCGCTTTGCCGCGCGCTTATGTGTAAGGACACTTTACTTGAGACATTGTCACCTTTCGATAACCACTTCCGATGTCCGTACGATTAGATGTTGACTTTAAGATTTAATGAATGCGGTAGCTTTTCGTCGTGCCAGATCTGAATTAGTTACCACATCCAGAAAACCTAAAGATTCACAACCGATATCGTAAGTGTCTTTTGAAAAGTTGACAATCAAACAGTGAGAAGTAAAGCGAATACATCAGAACTCAGCAAAGTGCGTTCATTAGTAATGCGTTGCAAAGAGTCATCATATGTCAGTACACATAATTATGTATTACGGTATAAATAACTAAAAAGTAGGAAATAAATTTAACTTTTTTAAAAAAATGTATAACCGACTCCAAAAAAAGCGCTAAAAAGAATTAAATAATTCTATAAAATTCTCTAATGACAAATCGTTATCCAATAACCACACATTGACTATCATATATTCAAAAATTAAATCAAAAATATGTAAATTAATTTCTTGTAAAAAATATTCTCTGGAAAACCTATGTTTGGTGGATATTAAATTCTATATATTAAATTTAACCGTTTTATACCGGTACATGATAGTCAATGTGTGGTTATTGGATAACGATTTGTCATTAGAGAATTTTATAGAATTATTTATTTCTTTTTAGCGCTTTTTTTGGAGTCGGTTATACATTTTTTTTTTGAAAAAGTTAAATTTATTAACAAATGATATTCAAAATAAAGATCCAAACTGCTAGGATGATGTAATGAAAATAGGGAATCCTGTAGAAAGGCAAAAATGGATAAATGCTACATTAGACGAGATAAATTCACTCAAAGAAAACTGTACTTTGAAATTAGTAGAAGTTCCACCAGGGACAAAAGTCATTGGTAGCAAATGGGCTTTTAAGTCAAAATATAACAGTCAGGGTCAAATAGAAAAATACAAGGCGAGGTTAGTAGCTAAGGGTTTCTCACAGAAGTTTGGGATTGATTATGATGAGACTTTCGCTCCCGTTGCGTCTCATTCAACCATAAGAAGCTTCTTAACAATGGCCTTATACAAAATTTTAAATCTTAGACACCTCGATATAAAAACTGCTTTCTTACATGGGGAATTAAAGGAAGAAGTTTACATGCGTCAGCCTGAAGGGTATGAAGTCCCTGAATCCGAACACAAGGTTTGCAAACTTAAAAAGGCAATTTATGGGTTAAATCAGGCAGCGAGAGCTTGGAACATAAAAATACATGACTCGCTATTAAAGTTAGGGTTCAACCAAAGCTTAATTGTGAAATGCCTGTACAAGAGAACCATAGATAACGAAACAATTTATTTAATTGTCTATGTCGATGATCTCCTCATTGCAGTGAAAGATCAAAACATTTGTAAACTAATATCACAATTGAAAAAAGAATACCCTGTCACGGACTTAGGCGATGCTAAGTAATATTTAGGTATAAACATTAATCGTCCAGACCAAAACACAATGACCCTAGATCAGACAAACAAAATTCATGAATTAATAATTAAATTTGGTTTGGAAAATTCTAAACCAACCGATACGCCTATGGAACCGGGTTATGTTAAATTGAAAGATGATGAAAATCTCTTACCGGATAATATAAACTATAGACAGGCGGTTGTTGCACTACTTTACATATCGACCGTTTTAAGGCCTGATATTTGCGCAGCCGTGAATATTCTATGTCGTAGAAATGAAAACCCCAGAGTAAAGGACTGGGAAGCGGTAAAGAAAACAATCAGATATTTAAAGACTACTATCGATCTAAAGTTAACATATACAAATTTTGAAGAACCTGTCTTGAGAGCATATGCCGACTCAGATTGGGCAAACAATCCGTACGATCCAAAATCCGTGTCTGGTAATTTGTATACATTGGGAACTAACCCAATCCTCTGGCAATCTAAAAGGCAGTCGTGCCTGGCAATGTCCTCTGCAGAGGCAGAATATGTATCTGCCACCAGTGCAGCACAAGAAATCAAGTGGTTAATCAACCTATTAAAGGAGCTTGATCTTCAACAACAATGTCCAATTACATTATTCGTCGACAATCAGTCGGCCATTAAGCTTGCTTCTACGGACCGATTCCATAACAAAAGCAAGCATATTGACTTGCGGTGCCATCTATTACGACACCTGGTCGAGAAGAAACTAATATGACTGCAATATATCCAATCCGAGATGATGACAGCTGATCTTCTAACCAAACCACTCCCCAAGCCCAAATTTGTCATTCATCGGAAAACCATACTGAATACATACACTGGTGGACAAAATTAAGAGATGGAAGGAATTTTTCCATATATCTCGAGAAATAGTGGATAAAAATAAATGAAAATTGCTATGGATATAACTTATAGTATAACAATAATTTATGCAAAGCAAAAATTAAAGTGCCATTCATTGACAAAAGTTATTGGCAACAGTCCAATGTGGACTGAAATTCATGATGAAATATGGAAATGAAAGTGAGGCTTGTATGGTGTGTGGTCGCCTCTAGTATGGTGTGTGGTCAACTCTGACAGATAGACAGCATGCACAACGAGTATGCATGTTGTTAATGAGAGAGTTAAGGATTGCTTGTGGAAGACTCGCCCACTCTTCCACCAGTGCAGTTTTTAAATCCGGAATAGCTCTGGGTGCGGGTTGGCGTCTCGCAATAGCCCTTCTAAGAGCATCCCAAGCATGTTCAATGGGGTTGAGGTCAGGAGATTTGGCTGGCCAATCCATTCGATAAATATCCTCGCTTTCCAGATACTCCTCAACCAGGCGAGCCCTATGTGGTCGGGCATTGTCGTCCATAAAAACGAATTCAGGGCCAACAGAACCCCTGAAAGACGCACGTAGGATTGTACGATCTCCTGCCTGTATCTCTGGGCATTCACGGAACCAGTGTCAAACACATGGAGCGGTGTGCGGGTATCTTGCATGATCCCTGCCCAAACCATCAGTCCTCCACCAGCATAATGTCCCTTTCCATGATGTTACTGGGATGGTATCGGGTCCCAGATTCCCTCCATATGAATATTCACCAAGAATCAGGTTGAAGACTGAATCTGGACTCATCTGTGAACAGAACATTAGCCCATTGAAGCTGTGTCCAGTGTTGGTGCTGTCCGCACTATTGTGCACGCTCTCTTTTGTGGAAGGGAGTGAGTGGGATGCAAATGGTGGGCTTGCTGTCATACAGCCCTCTTTCACCAAGCCTCCTGGCAACAGTCTTCCTTGAAACTAAAGTTCCTGTGGCAGCAGCAAGGTCCCTAGACAGTTGTGTCGCTGTACATGTCCGTTGAGGAGTATCTGGAAAGCGAGAATATACACCGAATGGATTGCCCAACCAAATCTCTTGACCTCAACCCCATTGAACATGCTTGAGGTGCTCTTGGAAGGGCTATTGCGAGACGCCAACCCCCGCCCAGAATCATTCCGGAGTTAAAAACTGCTCTGGTGGAAGAGTGGGAGAGTCTTCCACAAGCAATCCTTAACTCTCTTATTAACAGCATGCATACTCGTTATGCATGCTGTCTGTCTGTCAGAGGTGACCACACACCATACTAGAAGCAACCACACACCATACAACCCTCAGTCCACATTGGACAGTTGCAATAACTCTTGTCAGTGAATGGCACTGTAATTTTTGCTTTGCATATATCATTGTCATACTATAACTTATGTCCATACCAATTTTCATTTATTTTTATCCACTATTTCTCGAGATATTTGGGAAAATGCCTTCCATCTCTTAATTTTGTCCACCAGTGTAGATAAACACTTCAGGGCTTAAGGGGGGGGGGGGTGTTACGAGGTATTGCAACACAGTGCAACGCGATAATCCCTTTCGTGTAAACATTTATTCAAGAACATTTTTGACTTTTATTCTCCATATATTCCAGACTAAACTCTTGAACAAGAAAGAATTCCATCTACGCAGTAGTTGAACTTGCGGTTACAAACTCTTTCTCCTGCATATGAATCAGCCGCTCCCAGCGTTAAGATCGAACTTTAATTCATATTTTCAGACTCTAATTTCTTCTTTTTTATTTTTTCATTAGTTTTTAGTTGCTGTATGTCTTTTCACTTGAAAGGGACGAGCGAAAATGATGCTCTCTCTCTAAGTTATTTTAATTAAGAAAACCACATTAAAATCTTGTTTTTAACACAATAAGAACGGAATTTTCTTTCCATCATTCTGAATTATTTGAACTAGTTAACCATATTTTGTCTATTATAGTGCAACACAGGAGCTATTGTGTATGTACAATTTTCTATAAAATTTCATATATCAACATGCTAGCTAGTCGGATTACCCTGGGCGGAGATCGTATAAACAACTGACGTTCTCGATTATTCTGCGCTACTGAGCAAGGTAAGAAATAAATTTATTATTCTTACCTCACTTTTAATAAATAATTACTATGAAGATTCTCATATTTTGTAATAGGATAAATTTTCATTTAAAAAATTCCACAAAAAAAGGCGATAGAAAAAATAAAAATTATTATTTTAGAATTGTGATTAATAAAAAAAGAAATTATATAATAATTAATAAAAAAAGAGTTCTAGGCATAAATTATTTTTGCAATTTTGTCAATAAAAATATTATTTAAAAAATTGCACAAAAAATAAATTTTCATGAAATAAATTCGAAAATATAAATTTAATTTATTAAGAAAATATCAAAAAGTTCAAAGCTTGTAGAATTCCCAATTATGCTTAATATATGCAACGTGTAAAAAGTATATAAAGGAAGGGGGAAAAAAGCTCTAACTTGGAGTTGAACCCGCCAAGTCCGAGTCTGGGGTCTCGCACGTCACCGCAGCGCCACTGAGCCACAACCTGATTGCAATACTAACGACTATTTGAAATAAGCGCTAAATTTTGACCCCCAATTTCTCAAAAACTAAGGCCCATTTGAAGAAGCCCTTCCAGCTGAATAATTAGTGATGTGACCCCTACAACATACTTTGAAATCATCAAAATCTGTGAGCACCATGTTTGGTGGTCCCCTTGTTAGTATAATTTTCAAATGTATAGCAATTTCTCTTAATATATTATAAAGCTATTCTAAAAAAAAAAGTTTCTGAAGCAAAATTTGATGCGCATGGAACATTTTTAAATTATATCATTAATTAACACATATTAATTAATAAATCATTTGCATAATAATATTTTTTTAATGAAATTAAGTAATTTTCTTAATTAATGCACAAGTTATATGTGTATTAAATTTCAAAACAATTGAGTAAAACCTTTAGAAAATGATTTTGAACGTCCACTGTCGCCTTAAACATTATATATTTTGTAAACAGAAAAGTTTTTTTTTTCCGTTATGGGCAAATTGAGGCATCAAAAATTTTTAATGTTTTGAAAATCCTTATATCTCTAATATTAACATACATGTCAATTAAATGACAACAATAAAATTGGTACCTTCTTTCACCTCAAATATAATAAACAGATAAAATATTTAAAATACAGTAAAATTTAAAAAAAAAATAGCGAAATTCCAACACCAGAAAAAAAAATATTTGACAATTGCAGTGAACTTAAAAATGATATAATATTAAACAGATATAATAAACAATAAATATTAGAATAAAATTTTAAAAAAACTCTTCAATGTTCACTATTTATAGTATCAATTTTATATTCTTATAAACTCTAGTCCTTTTTTAACCTTTGGTGGTAGATATATTTTCATTGTTTTATAAATTATTTTCATTTAGTTTGACGTGTAGTGTATACTAACATATATAATGATACTTTAAAATGGTTCAACTCGCAGCTTCCAAAGTCAATAAATAAATTGATAATTTTTATTTCTTTTTACTTTAGATTTTATAAAGAACTACAAAACTGGCAAGACATTATCTAAAATAAAAATTGAACTTTAATTTTCTCTTTAAAGATGTAATTCTTCTTTATGCTTATCTTATCTAGCAGCTGTCGATAATGAAAAGCCTAAAATCTTTTCATGGAAGTTTTTAATAAATGCACATTTTAAAAATCGAACTGAAGAAAACCTTAATGTATCAAAATCATTGAAAAATAGGAAGTAAAAGCATACTAAAGCTGTGAAGTTATTCTAAAGACTCTACATAAAATTTTGTAATTTTCTGTTGACAGTAACATCAATCATTTCAGACATATACTTTTTAACCTCTAAGATGCTACTTTTTGAGTGTACTTTCCCATTAAGACTCAATCGATAAAACTTTTCTCATTCTGAACCTATTTTTGGATAGATGTTGGACAAGTTGGTTTTTAGATATTTTAGAGCTAGTTATATATTTTCAATAAGACTTCTCTTTTTGGAATAACTGGGTGCACCATAATTAACTCAACAAGGGTTTTTTTCTCAATAACTTTTGAGCCAATGCTTTTATATTTAAAAATTTAACAGCAAAATAAAATTCAAAATTTGTGTATTATTTGCAAATGAAAAATACTAATAGCATAATAAAAGCTTTTGCTTTTGTTACTGAATGCATGAAATTTCTGTATAGTTCTTTAAAGAAAACATGACGCCATCATTATTTTAACAATTACGATAAAAATGTTGTTGTATAGTATTTTACTATAAAACTAAAAGCTCATTTTAAAGAATAAAGTATTTTTTTAAACTGCACATCTAAGTAAAAGGCTTTCAAAATATAAAATAATATATTTTTCAAAATTTTTACTAGTTTTCAAAACATTAGCATATTTTATCGACTTTTATTTTAATTTTGTGTGTGTGTGTGTGAGTGTTTTTACTAAAATATATTACACAAGCCTGGGCATGGATTTTTAGCTACCATCTAATGCAAAATTTAATATAATTCTTTTACTATCATATGAAATAAAAAATAATTTAACCAAATACATCTCTCTTGTAATTTTAATTATTTAAAAGAAACTAAAAATCATAATTCTATCACATAAATATTTCGAAAATAGCCTTAGAATTTTTAAATCATGAAAACGAAGGAAAAGCATATGCATATTTTTATAATTTGCAAAAACATGCATATTTTTATAATTTGTCGCTCATTGAAAGTGATTTGATGTTTTTTGTGCAGTCATGTATACAAATTTTTAGACACACCACATATTAAGCTGAAATTTAGTTCAGTTGGGAAATACATAACACAATTAAAATAATGTGTTTTTAAATTAACGGTCGTAGACGAAAATATATGCAGCGTTAACGTAGTCTTGCATTATTGCGTCATAGATAGTATTGTAAACGAATTCTCTTTGTGTCGCTGTAAAAGAAGAAATTAATACTCGGTACTCCATATACTACAGTAAACATATCTCAGTGCGCTGGAGAAATAGACATCAATTTCTTTATCTTTGAAAAAATTTAACATCTTTAAAATTAGTGCTAATGGCTGCTCCCTATAGACTATAATATAACGGAATACTTTTGTGAATCCCAGCAAAATGAATTATAAATGATATGAACTCCATATTTTGCAGATCGAATGTTGCATTGTATCTCTAAAACACATATCAATTTCAGTATGTTTGAAATATTATTTCTTTATTAAAGTACTTCTAAAACTGTTTTTCTCCACAGACCACAATGTAAAGGAATTCTTTTGTGTAGCCTATAAGTAAACTATAAATGCTCTACATTTCATTTTTTATAGGGAATGTTCTAAGGTGAACCTCATTTACATATACCAAGTATATTTAAGCGAGTTAAAGAAGAGACAGAGTGTCATACAGAACAAAGCTATAGGGAAAATGTTTTGTACACCCAAATAATATATAAATTTCATTATGTTTAAAATTAACTTATCAAAATGCACTGTAAACGATTTTCCCCATAGACTATTTTATAATGAAAATTTTTCGTGTGTTCCTGTAAACGAATTATAAATGCTACACACTGCATTTTCAATAGAAAATGTCCTGTCGTAAACCTCAGTAATGCATATCAAACTCATAATAATCCAAGAATATTTATGTTAGTTAGAGTACAAACGAACAGGGGAACAGAAAAACCAAAATAATAAACACTTTTCTACTTTTCTATCTATACTGGAAAATGTTTATAAAATCAATTCAGAATGTGAATATTTCCATTGCTCGGGACCTTTTCATTTAATGGCTATATCAATGCAAAATAATTTTTTTCTTCATTTTCTGAAATTTAATCGAAATTAGTGTAAATAACTTGTAAATGTTAATCATAAAACAACGACTCTTTATTTTAGTGAATTATAATTTATCCGATTAATCACTATCTAAATTCTGTAAAATTATTATTTAGAAAATATACAGTACTAGACAGGAATGTAATAAAAAAATCCGATAGCCGATTTCAAGTAGTTGGTTCAATAACTGAAATGTCAAATAAAGAATGGTTTAAGATTACCAATGATCTGTTAGATGATTGCATTGAAATTAAGGAAAGACTAAGAAATATGAGTGTTCAAGTTAACATTTAAAAAAAAGCAAGATAACCATCATTCTTTGGAAGACACCTGTTTTAATAATTTCAAATTTCCGAAACAAGTATTTAAAAAAAATCATTTTTGAAATTTCCTTTAAGTCAATGTTTCAATCGGTCCTATATACGGATGGTAATCATATTGAAGACTATTTGAAAATATTTTTAATATTTTAAGTTTTATGTTATTCTACCTTTTGTAAACATGATTTCCTTATTGTCTTCCCCTGTTATTTCCTGTAAATTTATTAGTCAATAAACTTATTCCTCGAATCCGCTTCTCCTCCATATACTGGTAAGTGTTTCAGTAAACTGTCTAGTCAGTCGTTTATATAGAAGACTGCTAGAAAACCATAATTTAACTGTATTCTACCCAGAATATGGAAAGGATAATAGTAGTCAGAGTATAGTTAAATTACTTTTATAAAACTATTTTTCACAAAAACGGTCAAATGACTGAAAAGTTTGCCGCAAATTTTTAACAATCTATATATGAGCAAAAACTCCATTATTCCTCACACTCAAGACGGTATGCTATATGCTACGTTATAAAAATTGACAGCTTTAACTACATAGTCACTCAACCGCTTTTACAGAACATATCTATTTTCAAAAAAGAGAACGCTCCATAAAATAATCAAGTAACCGTTTTCAATAAAAGCTATAGAGTGACTATGCACCAAAAGCTACAGATTTTTAACAGTGTACCGAAACTAATCTGCAATAAGTTAAAAAAATGCCTGTCGGCTGGGCCTATAGGCGGAGGTAGATTTCAAAGAATGCTTATTTCAAAAAAAAAAAAAAAATGTGATTAGAGATAAACCCAGTTTAATAATTTCATTTGGCCGTTTATGAAAAATTTTTAATTTCATTTTTCTGCAAAAACTGGTTTTATCAGAATCATCTTAAGAAAAATTCAGCTCAAATGCCCATTTTGACAACATATTTTGAAATAAATTGTGAATTTATTAAAAAATCGACCAAAACCGTACATTATACAGTTCCAAAATAACAAAAAACTGTCAGTTGAATGCATTTGAGAAAAAAATTGAATTTAAAAATGAGTCATAAAATAACCGATTTGTTGTTTGAATACATCCTTAATTCTTTAATCATGATTGCTTCGGAAAATTTTGTGCGAAATACTCACTTTGACAGCATTTTTAAAAATATATTCTATCTTTATCAAAAAACTGGCCAATGCGTCACAATATATAGTTCCTAAATAAGAGGATCTGTAAATTGGATGCGTTTGAGAGCGAAAATGGATTTTAAAACGAGTCATAAAAAACGCAATTTGCTATGTGAAAACTTCCTTAAATTTTCAAATCACGAAGACTTCGGGAAATTCTGTTCAAAATACCCTTTTTGGCAGCCTTTTTCGAAATATATTCTGTCTTTATCAAAAAACCGATCAATGCATCACATTATATAGTTCCTCAATAAGAGGATGTGTAAATTGGATGCGTTTGAGAGCAAAAATGGTTTTAAAAACGAGTCAGAAAAAAACGCAATTTCTTATTTGAACACTTCCTTAAATTTTCAGTTACGATGATTTCGGAAAATTCTGTTCAAAATACCCGTTTTGGTAGCCTTTTTTTAAATATATTCCGTCTTTATCAAAAACCTGACCAATGCATCACATTACATAGTTCCTAAATAAGAGGATCTGTGAATTGTATGCGTTTGAGAACAAAAATGGATTTAAAAACGAGTCAGAAAATAAATTTAACTTTTTCAAAAAAATGTATAACCGACTCAAAAAAAAAGCGCTAAAAAGAATTAAATAATTCTATAAAATTCTCTAATGACAAAACGTTATCCAATAATCAGACATTGACTATCATGTACCGGTATAAAACGGTTAAATTTAATATATAGAATTTAATATCCACCAAACATAGATTTTTCCAGAGAATATTTTTTACAAGAGATTAATTTACATATTTTTGATTAAATTTTTGAATATATACATATAAAAAGTAAGGAATTACTTTTTGAAGTTGGTGCCAAACAATCATAATCGATAATGATTTCCCCATTTTATTTATGGTACTAGACATAATATATCCACAATTCTTACTATACATAAGATAGTTTGGCACCAACTTCAAAAAGCAATTCCTTACTTTTTATATGTATATATTCAAAAATTAAATCAAAAATATGTAAATTAATCTCTTGTAAAAAATATTCCCTGGAAAATCTATGTTTGGTGGATATTAAATTCTATATATTAAATTTAACCGTTTTATACCGGTACATGATAGTCAATGTGTGATTATTGGATAACGTTTTGTCATTAGAGAATTTTATAGAATTATTTAATTCTTTTTAACGCTTTTTTTTTGGAGTCGGTTATACATTTTTTTGAAAAAGTTAAAGTTATTTCCTACGTTTTAGTTATTTATACCGTAATATATAATTCTGTGTACTGACATATGATGGCTCTTTGCAATGAATTACTAATGGTCGCACTTTGCTGAGTTCTGATGTATTCGCTTTACTAATCACTGTTTGGTTGTCAACTTTTCAAATGACACTTACAATAGCGGTTAGTATCGTTGTGAATTTTTAGGTTTTCTGAATGCGTAACGTATTTGGCACGACGAAAAGCTACCGCATTCATGAAATCTTAAAGTCAACATCGAATCGTACGGACATCGGAAGTGGTTATCGAAAGGTGACAATGCCTCAAGTAAAGTGTCCTTACACATAAGCGCGAGGTAAAGCGCTTCCATATATGAGCAAACAGCAAAATGACTCCATGTATCAATGCATAGTAAAATGCTTTTCTAGTGTAATCAAAAATACTCCCTCCTTCAGTAAGGAAAAGCAAACAGAAAGATTTTAACAAAAATCGCTCTATGATTCAATAGATAAACAACAACAATCTAATTCCTATAAATGCACTAAATACATCGGAAATGAGCGGTGATGATTCGACGAGGAATCCGAAATTCATAACCTGTACTTGGCTGCATCTATAAGAGAATGACAGCATTCGATGCCCAAATGTTTTCTTCACGGACGCTTTTTTCCACACTAAACTGTTAAAAATTTTAAACTCACTCCACAGCTTTTATGGAAAACGATTATTTCAGCCTATCATGGAGCATTCTCATGGGTCAAATGACAAATATTTTGTAAAAGCGGGGGAGTGACGATGCAGCAAAATGTAAAATTTTTTTATAGTGTATGTATGAGATATTCCATAAAAGGGATGGAGTGACGATGCAGCAAAAGTTAAATTTTTAACAATGTATCGCAATGCTAGGCATTTTCTATCATAAAATTTGATGATGATTTCCCGGTAGAATTCGATTGTACGCCGAATGATCCTTTATTTCTACACAGACATAAATACATAATCCATGTTATTTTACAAATTCGTGGACATACAAAGACAAGATATCACCAGGAAATATTACGACACAAGAAAAGTACAATCGGGAGCTACATATAAAGAGTGTGTGCAACGGAGCCAGTGGGATTCGAACCCACAATCTCCTACGCTCTCAAGAGATTAGCAGCGTGGTGTCTTAACCACTCGGCCACAAGGACCCCCTTGATGACTCATTTTTGTCCAGAATCTTTTCAATCAATCGTATACTGTGCTCCATGTGACGTCATATTCACATCGAGGAATTCTACATGAACAAAATCTGAAATCATTCTGGGGTCTAATCCGGTAATCAAATCTGAATCTAAAGATAATTTTGCTACAAATATCTATGCACTTTATTTTGCATTGATATGTAGAGATATTTTTTTCCTCCAGAGCAAAATATATACTAAAGGATTTTCATCTTTTCAACAACTTAAGGATGTCGATTGGTATCAATGTCTATTTCCGCTTTAGTGGATGCGAAAACTTGTCCATTTAAGCTTTAATATTTCGGAAATTTATCGCATCCAGCAAACTTTAAGGCCGCACACGAGGCACAGAAAAAGACCCGGATGATAATGTGAAGTCTATGAGGGTGTTCTTTTCAAATATCTCGCTCAATTTTTAAAATTTTTACATGATTTTTTTTTTTGCATAGCTTAGCTGAGGATATTCCACAACCAGCCTAGTTTTTACTTTTTCAATTTTGGTTTCAGATTTTTTAAAAAAAATTATTTTAAATTTCAAAACCGGTTTAGGATAGCTGAGGATATTCCACAACCAGTTTAGTTTTTACTTTTTCAATTTTGGTTTCAGATTTTTAAAAAATATATATTTTAAATTTCAAAACCGGTTTAAACGGTTCTGAAATTGAAACTATCATTATATAAAACATACATAAGCAAAATCGAAGAAGTAAAAACTAGGCCGGTTGTAGATCCTCCTCGGCTATCCTATGCAAAAAAAAATCATGTAAATATATTAAAATTTGAGCGAGATATTTGAAAAAAACAACTTTACACTAACATCCGGGTCTTTTTCTGAGACTAGTGTAGTGCCTTAAGGTCCACATTGAAATCTACAGACTTCGTAAATGGGCATTGAAAAGCTGACAATCCATCAGTACACGTTAAAATTATTGTGAAAAATTACCTTTGTTTTTAAAGCTATCTCTTTTCTGACTAATGAGAGCGATCTAAAAACGTCTATGGAGCGTTTTCATTGGTCAGAAAATAGATAGTCTTTCAAAACAGAAGTAATTTTTCAAGATATTTTAAACAGGGTACACTGTTAAAAATTTGACCCTTTTGCTGCATCGTCCCTCTACCACTAATATAGAAAACGATTACTTTAGCCTATTATGGAGCATTCTCGTGGATCAAAAGTTAGATATTCTATAAAAGCGGAGTAGTGACGATGCAGCAAAAGGGTCAGATTTTTTAAGGTTTAAAGTACGCGTACACAATCAGAGCGCGTCAAGTTGCTTCTATGATTCAATGCATAGCAAAGTAATTCTAAATGTTCGTGTGTATTAAAATACCCTTCTTAGTCATAAAAACTAAAAAGGAAGACATTATCAAAATCACACCATAATTCAACATGCGTTTATATGAAAGTAGTAATATTTGAAGTTAAGAATGTTCTTTGATAAACGCGGTTTTCCAAAGTACAGAAAATTTAAGAATTTTTATTCCAGAACTTGGCGGTAGTCGCCTGAACGAGTTTGCTTTATGGGTGAAAGAAGTTAACTAGCTTAACTTTAAAGGTAAGCTTATCAAAGTTTTTCGTCATTTATATTTGTCCAAATGTAAATCTAGCACATAGCAATGTACTTTAATCACTTCGTGAATCCGGCATAACAAGCACCCTGATACACAGACACTCTTGCTTTAACGTGTAAGGCTCTTTAGAGATGAATTTTCAGCTTTTCGGTATCGAATTCTCATGTCTGGATTGATGTGGATCTTTCACTTTGGTGGATACGAGAATTGTTCCAGCTAAGATTTCGTACTTTGGAAAAAAACTAGCATCTTTGCAACAGTGGTTAGGATTCAGAAGGATTATTCGCTGTTAAGCTAAACAAGATTGACCAATCATAAGCCTTCATTTTTGAGAACTTTTCATTGTTCGAAGGAGAGAGTCTGGAATACAAGGAGTGAAAATCTGCTATCGACACTGTAAAAAAATTGACCCTTTTGCTGCATCGTTACTCTATCGCTTTTATAGAATTTCTTTGTTTTGACCAATGAGAATGCTCCATAATAGAGCGAAGTAATCGTTTCCTATAAAAGCGATGGAGTGACGATGCAGCAAAAGGATTCAATTTTTTACAATGCAAGCAGTGCTAAAAATTTGTATCCTTTAATAGTGCAACGATACTACTGAATTCCAAAGTATCGATCACAGCGACGTCTGCGGCATTTTTGTGATACATTATCTAGACTAGCAAGAATTCTTGCATTTTTAGAAAATGTCCTGCAGATGTTGCTTTTATCTTTAAATTTCATTAGCATTGTTGCACATTTAAAGAATAGAACATTTTAGCGCTTTTTTTAAGTGTTACAGAGGGCGTGTTAAGCACACCTTACCGGTTACTTACCGACCACTTACCGATTGTAGACAAGTACGAAATGAAAATTAAAGCGAAATGTAACGTCAGCTACAATTCAACAGTATAGTTTTCATTGATGCCACAATTTGTTTTCGTACTGCCCTACAGTCGGTCGGTAACATTGGTTACTTTTGTAAGTTGCTCTGAACACGCCCTGAGATAGCCGAATTCCACACTATATCCCCTAGATGCTATATTTCCGGTTTCTTGCATAAGAGAACTTGTCCGGAATCCAGGTAGAATTTGCGCTGTTAGCGAAACCGGATTAACGAATCAGAAGCCTGAATTTTAGCAAATTTTTCAATGTTTTAAATAAATTTTCGTGTTAATAAATCTCGTTTCGCAAACAGCGCAAAATTTAAGTGAATCCTGGCCCTCGTCCAGTTACTATTTTGCACTTTGAACACTGTTAAAAATTTGAAACTTTTACTTTATCGTCAATCCATCGCTTTTATAGAAAATGATTACTTCATTGTATTATGGTGAATTCTCATTGGTCAAAATAGAGATATTACATAAAAGCGGTGGAGTGACGATGCAGCAAAAACTTTAAACTTTTAACAGTGAAAAGATCGTGTGTCTATGTAAGTGTAACATAAAAGCATGCAAAAGGAACTCTTCTAATTGGTCGATTGCTTCAAAATGAATTTGAAATTTAAAGTTTTTATTTTTAAAAAAGTTCTAATTATCAGATTTTTATGAAATTCGAATGGGACCACATAAGCCTCATACGCTTTCAAACAAAAAAAGAATTATCAAAATCGGTTCAGATTTTCAAAAGTTATGCGTGAACAACAAATACATGCAGGTCGAAATCATAACCTCGTCTTTGAAGTCGGTTAAAAACGCAATTTCTTATTTGAATACTTCCTTAAGTTTTCAGAGTCGATGACTTTGGGAAATTCTGTTCAAAATACCCTTTTTGGTAGCCTTTTTTGAAATATATTCTGTCTTTATCAGAAAATTGACCAATGTGTCACTTTATACAGTTTCTAAATAAGAGAATCTACCATTTGGATGCGTTTAAAATCAAAAGTGAATTTAAAAATGAGTCAGAATATAAGCAGTTTGGATTTGAGGTTTTTTCACCAACTCCTATTATTGTTTAATTTCTTTTTGCTATACAAATTGGTCCTATGAAAAACTTGTCAATATAAAAGTTGTAGATATTTTTGAGAAGATGTAAAATAAATTTAATCAGATTTGATATCTTAAAAATTGACGGAGTTATGGATTTTTCTCTTTTTTCACCGCCCTTTTTCTTTTCGTTTTTAATTTTTTTCATCGGTAAAAGTTGGTCCTATCAAAAACTTGTAAGTACAAAAGTTTTAGATAATTTTAAGAACATTTACAAAAACTTTATTTGGACTTGATATCTTGAAAATTTACGAAGTTATGAATTTTTTTTCTCTCAAAACCCCTGTTTTTTTCGCCCCTTGAGCCCACTTCTAAATTTATCAAAAATCTGTCATGCATAAACTTTTGGCCCATTTTTAAGAAGTAATATAAACTTTAAACCGATTCGATATCTACTTTAATTAAGAAGTTATGGCGTTTTTTCGGTTTTCACAAAAACGCGCCCTATTCCGACCCCCTTGGTCCGATTTTGCCCATTAACGAACTTAGCCGAGATTTTATCCCCTTTGATTTTATGTACCAGTTTGGTGGAGATTGAAGAAGAATTATAGAAGTTATCGTGTCCTTAAAAAAGTGATATATATATATATATAGATAGATAGATAGAAATCTACCTAAAAGTTCTGGTACTAATAACTTTGTTTTATCTTAATATAGATTTTGAATTATTTTTTAAATAAAAAGAGCAATAACATCACGGTTATATGTTCTGAACACTAACGATCAAGGTCAATTTGCAAAATTTATTTGACTGGTATTAAGCTTCTACCAAGAATAAGTAAAAAAGAAAAAACGATTAAAGTATCATCTGTTATCATTTTTCTACTATTAACCTGTTGATAAATCGAGTTCCACACCCAATTTAATACATTAGAAGACATCGGGGAACATGAAATGTCCTATCAATGAAATACTGTCAAGTTAACCAAATGAGTCAGTATAACTAATAAGAACCGAACTCTTTTTTAAAACATATCTAAACATTCATCTTATACAAATGATTTATTTTCTTCACTCATTCCCTAACGTAAAGAGGAAAAAAATATAAGAAATTTCATCGAATATTAAGGCTCTGTAAAAAATACAACGTTACGTGTTATAAATGAAAATATATTGGTTATCTCTATTTTCCATTTTTCGAAGTGTCGGGAATTTTTTAATAAATGATTTTAAGTTCACATGTATTATTATTTCTTATAATCCATTAAAGGATAAAATTTGTCAAACCTGACAAAGTGTCCGGGAATCTAGTTTAATAAATATTCTTTGACTTTGTGTTACGCAAGGAAACTAAGCAATTCTGTAGACGAAACGAATGACCCGGCTTAGATATTTGTGATCTGGCCCTTAATATTTTCTTCAAACTTATAAGTTTTTTCAAGTTATTTGACGTTATAAATAGGTTTTGAATGTAAGACACGAAATTTCACTTTTATTTTCCATTTTAACTTGTGATTGATAAACGAAATCTAACCTTTCAAAACTAATTAAACACAGCTAATTGCAATTGCAACATATTTTATAAATCCAACGAAAGATTTTTTATATCTCGTTTGAATTTCCATATTTTTAAATTATTATTCATTTGTATTTATTTATTTTTTGCATTGGATAGCTGAGATCTCTCTATACAAAAGTCGTCTTTTACTTTTTTTTATTTTGTTTACGTGATTTTTTGTATATACTTTCACTGTTGGAACCAGTTTCAAATATTAAAAAATCCTTATTTAAAAATAAATGGTCAAGTGCGAGTATTACTTGCACTCAGAGGATTGCCTACAATAAACATGTGTATTATTAACCCCTTGAAGACGAGCGACTGTTATACATGCCACTTAAAATTTTCAGAGTCCTTCATTATTCCCACCAGTTATTTTTTATTGTAAAGTTTATTTTATTTAATCGGAGCATTATTGCGATTGAAATACAGAAAATTTTCTGTTTTGGAAGACCAATTAATAAATTAATTATTAAGAATATTATTAATTAATTATTAAGACATTGGTTGAAGATTAAAAATTAAGCAAAGTGCTCTCATAGCGAAGAAGTTAATTGCATTATTAAAATTAAATCGCTGCTGAATGAATAGTAACACTTTGTAAAAAACTTTTCGAAGTAGGATTGGTTATAGCTGTATATACTCGGAAAATATGAATGGGTATGCCATAAAAGTTCAAAGAGATATGAAGCCTAAATAATATCAAATATTGCTATTCTGTATAACTCTCTTTTTTTAGGTGCGTTTGTAATTATATAAATACGTAGCACATACAATTGTCGTTCAGTCCGCCCGTCTGTCTGCATATAACAGAACAAAAACTACCCAACCGAATCGTTTGAAATTTAAAATATATAATTATTGTACAATTTTGTCGAGTCATTTCAAATTTTATGAAAATCGGATACAGTGTTTAGTTACAGGGACAATCAAAACAATCCCTTTACATTATTGTCAATGGGAAAAAGTAATTTCAATTGTATTTTAATGAAGTTATACCCCTTCGAGTATAGTAAAATTTATATGCATCTATGAAGTATACACTGTAAAAAAAAATTCAAGAGGTTACTAAAAATTTTTTAGTAAATTTGTATTCCACAGAATTTTTTAGTAACCATTACAAACTTTTTTTTGCAAGTGAAACAAACATTTCTTTTGTAAACTGAACAAAAGAATATTTTGTATAACTAACTTAAAATCTTTTAGTATGAGCCACCAAGCAAATTTTAGTAATAGCTCCAAAATTATTTTTAATAACAATTACGTGCGTCCGAAGGGCAGGAGCTTCCTTCGAGCTGCATCCAGACTTCTGAAGCGATAGATTTTCGGCAAAAACGCAATAGATGGTAGCACCAAACACTGCTACCAGCTCCAACGGGAGATTCATAACCCCTTTATTATAGAGTACTTACACTACATACATTCGGGGCGTATTTGGCGCTGTCCACTATTGAACCCGGGACCTTTTAGCCTGGAGTCCGTTACTATAACCACTATGCTATCGAAGCCACGCCAAGTGAGCTTTAGTAATAGCTATTAAAAATATAAAACTATTAACTCTATTCGTTGTTAACTTTTTTCTAGTAATTCTTACAGATTTTCTAGTAACCGACTAAGATTACTAAACATTTTTTAGTAATTACAAGGATTACTAAAGTTTTTTTAGTAGATCGACCCTTTTTTTTTTACAGTGTATAATAAAAAATACATTCTGCACAATCTGTGGTGCAAAGAATGTATGTTATAAATTTACAGGGCCACACAAAATTATTCCATTACATAATTGTGTAGCATGAAAATTGTTTGAAGCGCGTTTTATTACTACTAAAATATTTAACTTTTTCTGAAATTAACATATGTTGCTGAGGTTTACTACAAATTACTTCCTTTATAATATAAAGCAGATAGAATTTACAGGGACACACAAAAGATTCGGCCACTATACTATATGTGAAGTTCTGTTTACCATTACACCAAGATCTGAATATTTTTAAATCTTTGTTGGAATACGAATGCACCTCACTTGCTACACCTGGCGTGCAATTTCCAACTTTTTTATTATATCCTTATTGTAGTGGATAGGAACTTCATTCAGTACTGAGAATAAAAGTAGTGCATATTTAAACTTCAATTCGCATTTCATAAACTAAATTCAGCGTAGTAATAATGTTTTCTTTTTACAGTGTAGGGCTAACACAAAACCATTGTTTAATATTTAAACTTAGCATTGTGCTAAAGAAGCTTCTACAGAAAAGAGCTCGCAAATTTGCAAAGCTGCTTTAGTCCGTGACGCATTTTTCTAGACATGTGTGCAAACTAATTGACAATTCCGTAGTATTTATGAAGAGTTCGCATGCATATGGAATTTCTAAAAAATTAGACATTTTAATACCAAAATTTCCTAACGTAATAGTTGCTATATCCGAAGTAAAGAACGTTTTGCATTAAATAAAGTAAATAATACTTTTTAAAAAATTCTGATACTAAAATGGATAATTATTATTTTTAATTTCTTATGCGCACGAACCCTGATTTATGTGATTAATTTTAACTAAATTAGTATATTTGCAACAGTATGAAGTTTGTTGCTTTGATATTGCTACTAGAAATTATATTGCACAAATATATTATAAAAAGTTGTTATCTAGGCTTTAAAAACCGATTGTACGCAGAGTACACCGTCCATCATTATTTATGTCCAAACCGTCCCTGTCTTTAAGTGTTAATATCTCGGATAATCACAGACGAATTTTTTCAAAAATCATTATCAACAATGCTTTTATATTTCTGCCACGATAGGTACCTCCAACGCTCCTCAACACCTTTGCTCTATGCCCCCAAATCGAAAATTGTGTACAACAGAAAAAAAGTGCTTTTCTGAAAAACTATGCGATCTAGAGTAATCGCCATAATTTTCATGTAAGGTTTAAAGTAACATCTATCACCTCTAATTTTTTTCATAATTTTAGTTTCAGTAGATTCGGAATTAGATGGGGGGGGGGGGGCATAATTTAGCACTATATTTTCTTCGATATCTCTGAAAATATAATACTTAAAATTAAAAAAATATTTTTTTTTTGCGTTCAGCGTAACGAAAGCTTTAACAAGATAACACACACGAAATACAAAAGAAAGTTTTTTTTTTCTTGGAGTAACTTAATTAGCCCCATACCCCCTCCGAAATATATTTGTAGATGTTTAATAATCTGTAAATATATGGGTCAGTAGTCTTTGTTACTTCCTACAAATTTGAGCCTTCCACGTTTCATAATTTATGATTAAAACGGCTGTGACAGACAGACCGACACGTGAGTGATCTTATAATGGTTCCGTTTTCATTTTACAAATACGGAGCCCTAAAAAAAATCTGCAAACAAAATCAAAAAAGCATACAAACCGACCTTTCATCTGTCGACTTGAAATATCCAACACAAAACACAACATTTAACCCTTGGCATTCCGCTCTCTCCGGTGCGGAGAAATCATCTTTCCTTCCAAAATTTATTTTTTGGCACAAGTAATAAAGGAAAATAAAGTTTTCCTTATTTAATCAGAGAATTTTTGAAATCGTCTACTTCAAGGAAAGTTCTTTTAAAAAAGTGGTGCTAATCGAATAAAATTTGTGTAAGAGGCACCGGAGTCCGAAGGGTTAACATTATGGAAATGCAAAGGAGATATTTTTTAAAAGCAATCTCGCATAGGATTAAAAATTAGGGAGCAGGTGCTTTCGAGTAAGATAAATATCCCGTTATTTCTCTAATTCAATTTTTTAATTTTTCCCCATACGTCTAAATATTTTGCATGGTGTTATATTTAAAATATATATTAGAGATCATACCTTATATGATAAAAATTATATACTATAAAAATATTGCAGAAACGCGTCGTGATATGGATGAAGCGTTTTCAAAAATTCGGTTTAATTTCGTATTTAAAAAAATGTTCAGGATTTTTTTTTTTATTATTATCCTTATCTTCTGAAGCAATTTGGTGGAAAACCAATCACAAAATCTGAAAAAATAATCATTTTCAAATGAAACGTCTTTTCCAAAATTTTCGAGCAGCAAAGAGGGTTTTTTTATTTCAGATGTAAACTGATGGAACTTATTGTTTTCTGGAGTTTATTATTTTTTACTTCAGCAAATGGTTTCCGAAGATAGCAAATGTCTTGTCTTGACGAGGTTACGTTTACCTAATTTTTTTTAAGGTTTCTCCTATAACCCGTTTTCTACATTTACACTGGTGTCCAAAAGTTAAGCATAATTGGTAATTAAGTAATTATTTTTAAGTAATGAAAGAAATATGAATCGGAATGTGCTGAAACTCCAGGTGTGTAAACAAAATAGTACGCGTCACATATTTTCGCGAAGAGTTTTCCCCGAAATCGAACAGGGGACCGTCAACAAATTGAAAAAATCCCTGTCGGCTGGGCCTATAGGCGGAGGTAGATTTCGAAGAGTGATCATTTCAACAATATATATATATATATATATATATGTGTGTGTGTGATTAGAGATAAACCCAGTTTAATAACTTTATTTGGCCGTTTATGAAAAATTTTTAATTTCATTTTTCTCCAAAAACTGGTTTTATCAGAATCATCTTAAGAAAAATTCAGCTCAAATGCCCATTTTGACAACATATTTTGAAATAAATTCTGAATTTATTAAAAAATCGACCAAAACAGTACATTATACAGTTCCTAAATAACAAAAAACTGTCAGCTGAATGCATTTGAGAAAAAATTGAATTTAAAAATGAGTCATAAAATAACCGATTTCTTGTTTGAATACATCCTTAATTCTTTAATCATGATTGCTTCGGAAAATTTGTGCGAAATACTCACTTTGACAGCATTTTTAAAAATATATTCTATCTTTATCAAAAAACTGGCCAATGCGTTACAGTATATAGTTCCTAAATAAGAGGATCTGTAAACTGGATGCGTTTGAGAGCGAAAATGGATTTTAAAACGAGTCATAAAAAAAGCAATTTGCTATGTGAAAACTTCCTTAAATTTTCAAATCGCGAAGACTTCGGGAAATTCTGTTCAAAATACCCTTTTTGGTATCCTTTTTCAAAATATATTCTGTTTTATCAAAAAATCGATCAATGCATCATATTATATAGTTCCTAAATAAGAGGATCTGTAAATTGGATGCGTTTGAGAGCAAAAATGGATTTAAAAAAGGGTCAGAAAAAAACGCAATTTCTTATTTGAATACTTCCTTAAACTTTCAGTCACGATGATTTCGGAAAATTCTGTTCAAAATACCCTTTTTGGTAGCCTTTTTTGAAATATATTCCGTCTTTATCAAAAAATTGACCAATGCATCACATTATATAGTTCCTAAATAAGAGGATCTGTAAATTGGATTCGTTTTGAGAACAAAAATGGATTTAAAAACGAGTCAGAAAAAAACGCAATTTCTTATTTGAATACTTCCCCGAAATCGAACAGGGGACCGTCAACAAATTGAAAAAGAACGAAGATCTTTTGGATAACCCTGTCAAAACTAATGTAGCAAAAGCGTTCAAATTGCACATTATGATTAATTGGCTTATTGTAATGTACTGTGTTAATTTTTACAAGGATAGCATGTATACTCGTAGAGAAATTAAGGTTTTTATAAAAACAGTCCTAAATTTTTCCAAGTTTTTTGCTTATAATTTGCAGAGTTCTTATTGTAAAATAATGTTCTTTTCTGAAAATATGACAAACATCATTGTACACAATACCCTGCCATCAGAATTTAAAAATAATAAAAATTGTATGAAAAATGAGTATGTTTAGTAAATAATTTTTCATTGCGCATGCGTCAACGATAACAAAATGTCATTTGCATATTGTGTTAGCTAAATGTACAGAGCAACTTCTGTAAAAGTTTCAAAAACATAGCTTGAAAATTCTGAAAATGGGAGCCTATAGAATCAACTCAAAATCCGTTCTTCCTAAAGGAAGCAAAAAAATCAGGAGTTTTACCTAAATATAGTTGTACGTGCAATATTGTGTAGGCACTAAACAATGGAATATGGATACAGCCCCTCATCTTTTTGCTTAATTTAGGGAATAAAGGATTTTGAGTTGATTCTATAGGCTCCCATTTTCAGAATTTTCAAGCTATGTTTTTGAAACTTTTACAGAAGTTGCTCTATACATTTAGCTAACACAATATGCAAATGACATTTTGATATCGTTGACGCATGCGCAATGAAACATTATTTACTAAACATACTCATTTTTCATACAATTTTTATTATTTTTAAATTCTGATGGCAGGGTATTGTGTACAATGATGTTTGTCATATTTTCAGAAAAGAACATTATTTTATAATAAGAACTCTGCAAATTATAAGCAAAAAACTTGGAAAAATTTAGGACTGTTTTTATAAAAAACTTAATTTCTCTACGAGTATACATGCTATCCTTGTAAAAATTAACACAGTACATTACAATAAGCCAAATAATCATAATGTGCAGTTTGAACGCTTTTGCTAAATTAGTTTTGACAGGGTTATCCAAATGATCTTCGTTATTTTTCAATTTGTTGACGGTCCCCTGTTCGATTTCGGGGAAAGCTCTTCGCAAAAATATGTGACGCGTACTATTTTGTTTACACACCTGGAGTTTCAGCACATTCCGATTCATATTTCTTTCATTACTTAAAAATAATTACTTAATTACCAATTATGCTTAACTTTTGGACACCAGTGTATACAAAGCGCAGTTGTGAAGAATTTACATACGATTTTTTTACCTTTTCATTTTATTTTTTTGTTTGTTTGTCTTGTTTTGTTTTGTTTTATTAAATTTTATTCTATTTTACATAAATATGGAATAAAATATTTAAAAATTATGCGCTACATTATATGCTAATAGAGTGAAAAAAATTTAATCGAATCATTTTTTTAGATTTTACACCGTAAAAAATACAGAAAAGTTTCCTAATATAGAAGAAACGTTTATCTAATTTCAGTTCTAACATCATAGACACCCACTATTCTGGAAACATTCTTTTTTTCTTTAGGAACCTTTGTAAGAAAACTCATTTAAGCTAACTCTAAAACAGTAGTTCTCCAAAATCACCAGAAACGTCTTTTCCGAAATTTGAGGGCAAAAATGAATCCCTTTTAATTTAGAAATGTATCCATAAACTTCGAAAATCTAATCTTTTTCAGAGTTTCTAATTAATATTTCTCCAAAAATTTTTGTGTCTAAGAAAAAAAATTACCAATTGGTATATAATTACATAGTTAAATTGAATTTTTGTGCATCTTTCTAGTCTAGTCTATCAGAAAAAGAAGAAAATATATATATATTTTTTTTTTAACTATGACGACGTTTAACTCGAGTTAATACAATTATTATATATACATTATACAATTATTACGAGTTAATACAATACAATTATTACAAATATAATTGAATGTTTACACCCTATATAAAATATCCTGTATAGACAATAATTTGATTCTTTCACATTTTGCAGCTTTAATATCTCATGCTGAAACTATTCCAAGTTTTTATAGTTCTGCGAAACACCCAGTGTCTAAATGATTTTTCTGCTTTATGAATCGCTATCATGAAGATAGAGTATCTAATATATCTATATTCTATCTTCATTATCCCTATGCATCCATATCCAGTTTTGGCAATTTTATGCTCTCCTACTGCCATCTGTTGAGCTGTTTAACAGATATTAATTTTCTATCTGACAGGAGTCAATTTATTGTGACAATAGTTACTAAAATTACACGATAAATTCCCAATATCATCCTTTGAAATTTAAATTGTGATTAGTTTTAAAAGCTCAAAATTAAAAATAAATAATTAATCAAGAAAAAAAACTATAGCCGCAATAAATTGCGACCTTTTTTGGCAGGAAAATAAATTTCCAAAAGTAATCAAGGATATTTATAATTTGATTTGATAAATAACTAATGCCATGCTACAATACTTTAATTCATGTCTACAGACAGACAATTGATTTCTTGTTAGTTTGATATACTCTATAGACTCGTTACTTTTATAAAAAAAAATTACTATCTAGTGTTATTTAATTAATTACGGATATTTGATAATTATACTACACATCGTTTTAACCGTTAAATATTTTATTTATAATTACAGACTCCCACAAATCCGCACAGTTTGGGACCACAGGTTGTGCGGACTTTAGAATTTTGCAGATTTCTGGTCATTGCTTTGTGTACATTTTTTAAAGAGTAATTTGAATGCAATTAATAATGCAATTGAAACTATTTTGAATGCTTACAATATAATAAAATATTAAAATAACTAAGTAAAGTAATAAACTAAAATAATAAAAATTTAGGTAATTTTTAAAATAATTAAAATATTAAAAGCAAAGATCAAGTTAATAATCAGTAGTATACAATTTAAATATTCATTATAAAGATTAAATGCATTTTTCCTAAATTATTCAATGAAACTTGCCTCATACAGAAAGCTACATTGCTAATTCATATCAAAATCATTAAATAAGAAAGTTTTATTTCAGGTTTAGTTCGATTTAATAACCAAAAATGCTTTATTAATAAATAAATATATTTGGTAAAAAGATTGTTATTACCAGTGATATCAGTAATATCTTAATTTTTTTTAGAAAGAAACTTATTCTTTCTTCATGAAAAAACATGAATTGAGTAAGATTAACGAAAATTGCAAATTAAAATATACATGGAATTGGTATAAAAATAAAAAAGTCAAATTCTGTCCTTACATCTGAAATGAATGTTTCGCTGTTTACATCTGTATGTGCAGATTTTAGAGAGTTGCGGATTTGAGGGAGTCTGCTGTATTACTTTTATAAATATTTACAGGCGTATAATGGAGGATATACGGTGGTGTACATCATACATAATCTTGTTTAATTAATTAGTTCTTTATGCATTGAACAAAAAAGTCGCAATAACATAGTCATACAACAGTTAGTTTCAAAAGAATTCTTATTGAGTTTTGCAGCATTCACTTAGGCTTGTATGATTTCAGAATTCGGAAACGCAAAGTATATTTATAAATATGTTTCTCATTTTAACTTAAATACAGTTGAAGGATATGGTAAAAAAGAAAGTATGTTGTATAGAAATTGAATCAGAAACTTGACATTTTTTTCTTCATTCTTTCATCGAAATACAATAAATTATATAAAATTTTGTGTTTAATATTTTAAAAATAAAAGCATTACAAAAATGAATGATTTTATAATGAAGCTATTTGTTTTCCACAGCACTTGAGATTAGAACAAAGTTTTGTCCTTTTTTCCATTACAGCAGTGGGAAAAATGGATCTAAGAACGCGCATTTTCTAGTGTCATGGCAACGAAGGAATGAGGTAGAGAGATTGGATATCATTGAGAAGCCAATTTAAATTACCTTGAGTATAAATAAAAATGAAGTTTAAATTCGATCAAATTATCTAGTAAATATTACAGTTTTACACTGTTATAAAATGTCACCTATAGTATCCCATAAGAAATTATTTTTCCCTCAACCTCATTCACATTTCTGAAATATTTTACAATTTTTTTCCCTAATAAATGGGTATCATTAGTAAAAAAAAATAATAATAAGTATCAAATACATTATTAAAAGAAATATCAAGAGAGCTCTTCCAATTTGTGGAAGATATAATTTTAAGTACTCATTCATACAAGTTATAACAAATATATGTACTTTAGGGGGGAAAAAATTCTTGAGCTTGTTTTCAAATCCAAATTCACTTATTTCACACGCATTTAATATATTTTTGTTCGCATGATTATACATTTGAGAAGTGTTTTTATTAAGAAATTATGTAGTAATCGAACTGTTGTTACCACTTTTTTATAAAAGCAGAAGATGTTTCAAAAACATTCTGTCAAACTGGGCGTTATGAAAGGAATTTCGGAAGGCGACAATGCAGGAAAGAAAAAACACTGCCGTCTTGAAACAAAAATCACTTATTACCCAAATTAAAATTCATTTATCAGAAAAAAATTCTTATTACAAACTACTTTTATTAGTGGCAATTGTTCATAAATTTTTATGTTAAAAAATCAGTATGAAAATTTCGGACTGTTGAGCAGTGAATACATTTTTTTAGAACATATTTAAACGATCGTTGATGCTTAATCTCTCAGACATTGCATGGTACAAATAGCTATCTGTGAGCCAATTGTAATTTTTGTTTTACCACAGTACACTCAGATAAAGAAGAAGAAACTGACCTTGTAAAGTAAATTGAAGCTACATAGAGTGTAGTTTAAGATGCACCCAGATAATTAATCAAACAAAATTAAGTTGCATCAGTAAAAATTAACTTATTATGCTTATGAAATAAACTTTTTTTGTCCAGAGTTTTTTATACTTCATTTCAAAAAACTATATCACGCGGAAGTGTTTCATGTCAGCCGAATTTATAGAGCTTTTAAATAATAATAACAGAATAATAAATTCAAATTATCCTTAAAATAATTTATTGAAATGCAATTTTCGTTTTTCAAAGCAAGTAAATCTTCGGTGTACTATATATTCTTTATGTTGCTTACTTAAGAAAATAAGATTTGATTCTGCTTAAAGTTAAGGCTTTATGACGTAACTTTTTTGCGCAATTTTAATTCTTTAATAAATAATTAATTAATTTTGTTGATAAAATATATAATGTTTATCATGAATCATTAGGTTATGTTTAACAAAAAAAATCCTTTTCAATATAATTACAAATTATTTATTTCCCTTTTTTCAATTGTCGCGTTTGTCTGCATTCTAGCTCTCATAAGTATCGTGACACCTTGTTCTAAACATGAAGCGGGTATAGCCTGGAGTATCTTCAGAGGAGAACTCAATCTTTATCAGAAATATGATTTATTAAACAAATAATAAAATAAACATAAGATTCTTGATTGATAATTCAGAATTCACAACGTAAATAAGTAATTGAGTTGTGATCGTTTTACACTTTTTTGAGAATGAGGAGGGTGACATTTTGAAAAATCTATTGCTTGCAATAGCACTCGTATATATCAACCAATTTCGATGTGAGTAAACATGTGCGCGGGAATTACAAAGATCCCGACCAAGTTCGTTGGTTAGTATCATCAATCAGTTTTAAAATGGCAGGCACTTCAAGATATTACCGAATTCGGCGACGAACTATAAATCTTTTTATAAATAAAACCGGCTTTGATAAAGCTGACTAATTTCGCAAAAATCCCATACATATTCAGTATTGACAAAAATTTATATTGAATCTTCTATAATCGAGTTCCACTAAGTGTAATATAACCTTTCTTTTTTAGTAATGAATATGAAAGCTACCTCTTCCTCCCGGCACTGGCCGGAAGGACTTTTTCCAAATATGCTTGTTCTTTTCTATAAAATAAAAGTGCATTAATAATTAATACATTTGCTTTTAACTCTAATAGCTATCGTTTTTGCATACTTTTTTTAATTCATTATTATCATTCATATAAACTATGACGTTTATTGTTCCTGCCATTTTTTTAAGGTGAGCTTCGAAACACGTGTTGTGTCTTAAAATTTGGAGGCCGGTGAAAACAGCTAATTTAGAAAATATAATTGTTTCTGATTTTAAATTTTCTTTTCAAATAGTTTTTCATTGATAAAGATATTTATAAATATAGTTATATAAACGAAGATTTTTTTTTATCAAAGCCCCATGAAAAAACTGAACAAGAAAAAAAAATCTAACAAAAGATCTAAAAATCTAAGATTTTTTTTTTTTCACCTTAAAGATTATCGCAAAATAATATACATTTGCGTTTAATTCTTTCAAAAGATTTGATAAAAAAAAACTTAAAAATTCAAGATGTTTTTGTTCTTTGTAAGTGTAATTGGATGTTGACTTCTCTTCAATTAAAGAGGATTTTTTTTTTCTTATTTCGCTTGATAAAAAAGAACAAAAAAGTTCTTCCTTGATAAAAAGAGATAAAAGATATAAAAAGTTTCCAGAAGATTTTTTGCTACCATATTTTGATTAGATCATTTTTCATAACTTTATACATTTATTAAATTAAAATTGAATTAAATTTATTTATTTTATCATATAGAAGAAGCTTAGGACGCTATAATTACAGTGTATGCAGATTTTTAAAAATCTAAATATATCTTCTACAAAAAGTTCATTTATTCAAAATAAAAAAAAAATGTTTTACAAACTATATAAAAGGAATTACATCCCCTTAAAAGGCAATTAATTTTTAAGATATCCTCCTAGATATCTTCATCACATACAGGTAACGACAGAGGTTAAATTTAGCTGAAAATATTTCTTTTGCCTCACATTTAACCCCTTGTGCTTCAAAGCTGATAGTGGATGTATATAACTAGCCAGAAATATTACCATGTCTGGCAGGTTTTTTTTTTTTTTTTTTTTTTTTTTTTCAGAAATTTTGAATTATGCCATAAAAATGTAGTTGGTAATTGTCTGTTGCTTTATTTATAAAAAGGCAATCATCTTGTAAAGTAAAATTAAGAATTAAAAGTTTCTCGTGAAAATTCGGAATGTCTAAATAAAACAATCTACCATATATGAAGACTTAAACTGCGGACTACGGACGTCATAGTCGGAAATGACCCAAATACCATGACGTACGCTACGTACATCATAGAGCTCAAAATGTTAATTTACTTCTAGATATTTCTTTCTTAATAGAATAATGTGGCCCAATCACGGCCCGCGTCATATCGCTATTTCTTTGCAGAAAATTTTCTCTCATCTAAACTTTAACTGATGTTAACGGCCTAACAGACCACTGTTTTTTTTTGTTTTTTTAGTTTAACTTCTAATTATATCACTTTAACTACAAACACTACCAAAATTTTGTTTCGTTTGGACTTAGTACTATCACCAGAGACTTTTAAATAGGTGAATGTTAATTTAAAACAGTTCTGTTCAAAAAGTTTAACACAAAAACACCATCCTATGAGTTAATCATTCCTTTTATTCATCTTCAGATCTTGCAGTCTCACAGACCACTTCACACTAGTTAAGTTAAAATTTCTGTCAGATCAGTTAAAGGTTAACCCCACATTCTGCAAGAAACGGTGGTTCCCCGTTACATCACACTCTCATAGGCTATCCTATCTGTCCAAATTCGTAGTTAATGAACAGTATGCTATGTATTTGAGACAGATGACAAATAAATCATTTCTTCATCCTAAATTAAAAAATCTTAGGTCCAGTGATACCAATATTAAATTAATTGGTTTTGCATTGCAAATAAAGTATAAGCGCATTAAGTAATAATGTATTATATGCAAAATTTGTTAAGCATCATATGATTAAAAAAATTTCTTCAATTTATAAAACTAAAAAAAAATGATAAAACATTGAAATCAGCTACAGAATAAAGTATATGTCACCCTTTGGCGCGTAAAAGAGCCTTGATACAGCAAGACATGCCTACACCTTTATATTAATAGAATTAATTCTGGATATATCATAAAATGACTGCAATAGGATTCAACCTGATTCTTGTGAATTTTGCATTCATGTTTGTGTTATTAATTGTTTCAAGTGAACAAACTTATGAAGATAATAAGTTGAAACTGGTGTTAATCAATTGACGTGAAAAAAAACTTCCTTAAAACACCAAAAAATAAATTAAATTGAGCTAGGCCTTTCAAAAGAACTGAGTCTTTCTTCGTCAGGCGCAAAGAAGACGTGAGTCTACTATAAATGTAGCGGCACGACAGTCGTGCCGAAATCAAATAATTCCTTCCTTTTATTCATGTTTTTGTGATACTACTGCTTAGAAAAATGCCACAAGCATTTATAATAGAGCCTCAATATCCAGTTTTTCTATTTGTTTGTTCTGCATACAACTTTATCTACATAAGGTACTAGGTTGTTTCAATTTTTCTGGCTGATAACTATAGATTCTTTTAACCGTTTAAACGCCAATGCTCTCAAATGGGAATATTGCATTATTTGTAATACAAAACATATATTTTCCAATATAATAACGATGTCCTTATTTTTCCTATAAAATATAACGATGATTTCAACTTTTGATTTCAACTTTTGAAAAAAAATATATTTCTGTTTAAGCATTTATCATGGGTATAAGGAATATGTAAATTCATTAATTCGCATAAAAAAATATATTATTTGCTTTTATCGTTTTCTCTATATTACTTACATTTGACCGCTAGGAAACTGAATGTCTTTGGAATTCGAGAAAATACTCAAGAACAATATACAATAGCATATAGCGAAAAATAATTTGTCTTATTTGCATAAGTTGTCAATGAATAATAATGTTCCAAAATGCGAGCACTGAAAAGAAAACACCCAAAAAACTGCAGAAACATTTCTTTTGTTATTTTCTGAATAAATTAAAAAATTTGAAGCTGTAATATAGGAAAAACAAAATTATTATTATGGAGATTCTTCTTTAAAAAGTTCTTTTGAACACATAAGTAAATAAACTCGGAGGTAAATTAAATTCTGACACCGTTTTTAAACTTTTAAATGACTTATATTAAACGTTAATATTTACAAAAAAGATATTTACATAAGACTATTTACAAAGCAAACAATCATAACTCTAATTAATCAATTACATCTTATACGGGAACTCGTCTTCATCTTACGTTCTTTTTACACCAACTTAAAACTAAAAACATTCCATTCTCCTTTCTTCCGTTCAGTTCTTTTTTCTACCGCTTAAATCGTCTGGCTTCTTAGGAATTAATAGTTTCTTCAAAATCGTCTGCCTCACTGAGAGCCTGTTCATCAGAGTTGCGATGCGTAGAAAATAATATGCAGATCTAATAGTGGAGGAGATTTCCCATATTTCGGCCATACTGATGAGACATTCGTCCTCGAATGTATTCTTGTTGGCTGGAAGCAGCAGCTGGATCATCTGAAAAGATAAAGAAAAAAAAACACAGCAGCATCCAAAGTCTAAATTGAAAAAAAGAAGTCATCATTCAAATTGTTTATCAAAGCTTAGATTATTTCTTGAAAAAAATTCATATATTTTTTTTTCGCGTCTTTTCGTCTTCTCTTTCTTACGTCCTTTCATCTTCTTTTATCTTACGTCTTTTCGTCTTCTTCTTTCATACGTCTTTTCATCTTCTATTACCTTACGTCTTTTCGTCTTTTCTTTCTTACGTCTTCCGTCTTCTTTTATCTTACGTCTTTTCGTCTTCTTTCATACGTCTTTTCATCTTCTTTTACCTTACGTCTTTTCGTCTTTTCGAGAATAAAGTTAAAATTCTATTAGCTGTCAGTCCAGAGGTTTGTCATAGTTGGTATAGTGTCACAATCGGTGAAATTCTTTTTTTTTTAAGCTTCGTCCGTCCACGGCTTCATGTACTCTGCACATGTACTGGTGACCATGGGTCCTTCGTTGAATCCAAGTTTCTTTACATCGTAGGTGTCATTATTTTTTACTTTTATGACTTTGTACGGACCTAAATATTTTGGTTTTAACTTCAAACCTGGACCTTGTTGTGTGCGTTTTATAGCAACCACATCATTAATCTTAAATTTGTTAGCTTTCTTTCGTCTGAGGTTGTAAGTTTTACGGTTCTCTTCTTGGACTTTTAAAATCTGTTTTTTAGCATTTTTTCTCATATCTTCGCGATTATTTGTAAAATCAGATTGTATTTCAGCATTCAGAAGACTAGTAATTTCAATGTTATTTTTTAGTTTCATTTTAGTACCAAACATCAATTCAAAAGGAGTTGTGCTTATACGTCTCTGAAAAGTCGAATTTATCACCTGTTGGACGTTGCTTACATGTGTATACCATTTTTTAGGATTATCGACAGACAATTTAGACAGAACAGATATTATGACAGAATTTAGACGCTCAACTTGGCCGTTAGACCTGGGTAATCCAGTGGTAATCGGGATATGTTTAATATTTTCATTGATGCAATAATCTTCAAAAGTTTTAGAGGTAAATGCAGGACCTTTATCTGATATAATTCGAACTGGATTTCCAAAGATAGATTTTTGGATTTCTAATTTAGAAATTACTTCGGCAGCATCGGTAGATTTTGTGGGATACAACCAAACAAATTTTGTGAATGCGTCAATGACCGAAAGGATATGTTTGTAATTTTTATTAGTGCTTTCTAATGGACCTAAGTGATCAACATGGTACGTATGTAATGGAGTTTCTTCTTTTTCTATTGGGTGAAGTAAGCCTTCTTGTTTACCACATTTTCTATTAACTAAAATACAGGGAACACAATTTGCTATACATTTCTCAATTTTTTGTTTAACTTTAGGGATGTAAAAATCATTTTCTAAACTTTTCTCTGTTCTTGCAACTGCGTAATGACCTTTTTCGTGAGCGGCCTTGATTATATTCATTTGCATGTCTTCCGGTACAACTAATAAATCATTACCATTAACACATTTATAAAGAACATCATTTTTAACTAGATAATCATCATAAGATTTCACCTTTAGGATTTCTTTTATTGTTTTAATATGGTCATCGGTTTCTTGAGCTTGGATAATTTTTAAAGTTAAGCTATCTTGGATTACCATGCAAATAGGATACCTACTTAATGCATCGACATGTCTCATACTGCTACCCTGTATATGTTCAATAACATAATCAAAATCGGATAACATTATTGCCCATCTAGCTATTTTTGTACTCATTTCTTTTTTATCCATAGTCATTTTAAATGCATTACAATCGGTTACAATTTTAAATGGGATACCTAGCACATATACTCTAAAATTTTTCAGGGCTTCAATTACAGCTAAAACTTCTAATTCGTAACTAGTGTACTTCCGTTCAGCTTCGGTGGTTTTTTTACTTGCGAAATAAACTGGATGAAATTGATTATCTACTGGAGATTGTTGCATTAAAACAGCTCCATAGCCATCAATACTGGCATCACAATGGATTTCGGTCGCACTTTTGGGATTGTAAATTAAAAGTACTGGTTCTGACGACAAAATACGTTTGAGTTCATTAAAAGCTCTTTGTTCTTCTATATCGAATTTAAATTTTGAATCTTTTCTTAGCAGGTCACTTAACGGTTTAGCTATAACCGAATAATTTCTTATAAATTTTCGAAAGTATCCTGTCAATCCTAAATAACTTTGAACATCTTTGGTACACTTTGGTTCGGGAAAATTTATTACTGCTTTAGTCTTCAGTGGAGAGGGATACAATTTACCATTTATGATTCTATACCCCAAGAAATCAATTTCACGCTTCAAAAAATTGCATTTTTTAAGATTTAATTCTAATCCATATTCCGATGCAGTTTCGAGTACAAGTTTTAATTTTTCTAGACCTTCAGCTTCGTTTTTAGCAGGTATTATTAAATCATCCATATAAATGACAACAATGTGATCTTTTAATAGGTTTCGAAATACATTATAAATATACTTTTGAAAAACACTAGGGCTATTGGTCAACCCGAATGGACATTTCAAAAATTTGTATTGTCCTTCATGAGTAACAAACGAGGTGTATTTCCGCGAGTCTTCTTCAACATCTACATGAAAGAAACCGTTTTTCAAATCTATGGTGGTAAATACTTCGGCAGAATGTAATTGGTCTATTACATCATCAATAACTGGCAAGGGGAAATGCTCGCGTACTGTCTTTTTGTTAAGACATCTGTAATCAACACAAAGTCTCATTGTGTTATTTTTTTTCTTGACTAAAACAACCGGCGAAGAAAAATTAGAAGAACTTTCTCGTATTATTCCCTGAGCTAGCCACTCCTCAATTTGGTTTTCGACTATTTTTTTCTCGCATGGCGGTAATCTTCGAGGAGAAGAACAAACTGGGATTTCGTCAGTTAAATTAATTTTCATTTTAACATCTACTGTTTTAGTTTTAATTGGTACATAATTTTCAATTAAAGAGTATAACTCTGAACGTAATTTTTTGTCAGCAATGTGAGTTAAATCAATTTTAGGCTCATCCAAAACATTTACAATATTAACTAAAAAGTCATTAGACTGAACTTCAGCTTTAAACAGTTTCACTTTATTCTCAGAAATAGTTAATGTACCTTGATGAATAACATCAGTGCCAATAATTAAATCGAAATTAATGCAACTGTCCTTAACGACAAAAATAGTAACTTTAAATTTTGAACCATCTACTTCGATTTCTGAATTGAAACAACCTTCTGGTTTAATTGAGGCTTTTCCTAGACCGGTCAAAGAGATACTCGTAGGTTTTAATTCTACAAAGTTCTTCAAATTATCATAAATACTTTTCTTTAACAAAGTCTTTTGGCTACCAGTATCTATTAAAGAGATTAAACGCAAAGAATAAAGCTTTATCTCTTTCAGAATTAAATCTTGGGATGTAATAATGTTTACTTGTGACTGAGCATTTTTAACACTTGTATCTTTAGATTTATTACATTGAAATGATTTATGACCATAAGCGTTACAAGCAAAACAAAGCGGCCCTTTATCTTTATTTACACAGTTAATACTCTTATGATTATTCCCGCCACAATTAAAACAACGCATATTTGGCTTTACAGGCTTAAATTTGTTCTTAACTTCAACTTCGGATTTAATTTTAGGCTTAGCTCCTTCATATTTATGAAATTTTGCATTTTCATACTCCGATCTTATTTTTTCATAAATCTTTAATTTTTGTTTAAATTCAGCAATATTAGGACAACCATACAAAAAAGATTTTTTAGAAATGGGGTCATTAATTCCATTTATTACATACTGAATAAGGGCAGAATCTTCAATATTGCCTTTTGAGCATAATTGTTTCATATTTAAAAAATATTCATCTAACGATTCATGTGGTCTAATTTTTCTTTTGGACAGCAATTCGTGTAATTCAGCTGAATTGCACGTTTGACTAAATTCAGATATGAGTAGGGCTTTTAATTTAGACCACGAATTAATATTTGTTTCACTTTCAAGAAATAATTTTGCTTTGCCTGTCATACGGCGTTTAGCCAAAATCAATTTGTGCAAATCACTAACGTTAAATAATAAAACAATATCTTCAAAATCGGCAATCCATTTATTAATATTTTGTACTTGAGTACCTTCAAACATTGTAATCATACTTTCAATATCATTAATAGAAATGCTTGGTTTAATAACATAATCAGGAATCAGAATTTTCTGATTTTCATTACTTTCACAATTAGAACTACCAGAATCATTTCTCATATTATTCTCAAAAACAGTTGAAATATTTTTAGTTTTATCTTGTAAATCATCATTAAATTCATCGACACTTTCGTCATCACTAAGAGTACCTACATCGGCTATCATATTAATTTTTAAAATATTAAAATCACATAAACTAGAAATTATTCTGGCAGCAATTTCATCAAAAGTTCCCGAATTATTTATACACAAAACATTGCAAATGGTAATTAAGTCGTTAACAGAAAAATTATCTTTAATTTCTTTGAATTTAGTTTGATATTCATCGGAATCTACTTCAAACGTAAACCCAGTAAAATTCCGAATTCTACGTCGATTATTTCTGTCACCGATTTCTCCAAAAATTAATTTGTGCAATGTCTTAATACTAGCTGATTTTTCAGTTTTCAAAGAAAACTCTAATTCCTTTAAATTTACTAATTTTGCCATTGTTGAAAAGAAAAAGAAAATAATAAACTCACTTTAGAATCAGATGTTCAGCTTCACACTGTGTCAACACTTTCATCGCAAAATTTTACCTCTTCTGAATTAGCTTTGTGGGCTTTACATCATTTCATCACAGTTCTAAAAAATAATGGCTTTCAGGATGTTTAAAAAAATATTTCCATCTCTGTGGGCGTTCGTATATCCCAGTTCTGAATACCAAAATTTATGGAGATTCTTCTTTAAAAAGTTCTTTTGAACACATAAGTAAATAAACTCGGAGGTAAATTAAATTCTGACACCGTTTTTAAACTTTTAAATGACTTATATTAAACGTTAATATTTACAAAAAAGATATTTACATAAGACTATTTACAAAACAAACAATCATAAATCTAATTAATCAATTACATCTTATACGGGAACTCGTCTTCATCTTACGTTCTTTTTACACCAACTTAAAACTAAAAAACATTCCATTCTCCTTTCTTCCGTTCAGTTCTTTTTTCTACCGCTTAAATCGTCTGGCTTCTTAGGAATTAATAGTTTCTTCAAAATCGTCTGCCTCACTGAGAGCCTGTTCATCAGAGTTGCGATGCGTAGAAAATAATATGCAGATCTAATAGTGGAGGAGATTTCCCATATTATTACATTGTGATATTAATTCAGCATATAAACGGTTAATATCTTTTTAATATTTACAAAGCGAAAGTATTGGATTCGTGATAAAGTTTTTGACTTTCAAGTTTAGCCGGAATTACGTGTTTTAGGGAGACAGAAATCCGGAAAAACACGTTTTTACAGGCATGTTACTACGGAACAATTTGAAAACCTGATAAGAGTAGCACTCTCAAAACACATTTACCCAGTTGTTAGGCTCTCGCTATTTGCCCTTTGCCGAAGTCAAATAATTAATTTCTCTTTTTCATGTTTCTGTGATACCTTTGCTTAAGGCAGTATTATAAGTGCTAATATCACTTATAATACTGCCTCAAAATCCAATTTTCTATTTAATTGGTTCTGCATACAACTTTATCTAAATAACGTACTAAATTGGTTTTTTTCTGATAACTATATGTTCTTTTAATATTTTTTTCAATATTTACAAGAAGAAAGTATTTGATTATTGACTTCCAGTTTTAGACGGAATTACATGTTTTAGCGGGTCAGAGATCCGGAAAAATATGTTTTTACAAAATGTCTGTCTGCAAGTCTGTGACCATGATTCTTTCTGCCAGCATGTGACACAAATTTTGCGAGAGTTCTATGTCAGGAACTAATGCACAAATTTTCAGCAAATTTCAGATTCTGTTATTTCTTAATATGAGTTGTTGCTGATTACGTTTTGGTGTAAATCTCCCCATAGGGGGCGTTGCTATGTTGCTTTTTTATGATTTCCGCAACAGTTCTATCTCAGTAATTAATGCAAGAATTTTCTGAAAACTTCAGATTCAGATATACCTTAATAAATATTGGTGCTAATTATATTTTGGTGTGAATTGGCAAACAGATAGCGTTGCTATTCTGCATTTTTCACGACTTGTGCAAAAGCTCTATCTCAGGAACTAACGCACGAATTTTCATCAAGTTTTAGAATCAAGTATATCTTGATAAATATTGGAACTATCATACTTTGGTGTAAATCGCCCATTAGCTAGCGCTTCTATGCCCTATTTTTTCACAATTCTTGCAATAGTTCTATCTTAAAAAGTCCTTCCGGCCAGTGCAGGGAGGAAGAGGTATCTTTCATATTCCTTAGTTTAAAAAAAATCAAGTTATATTATTCAAACATACGGAGCACAAATTAGTGGAACACAATTATAGAAGATTCGATACTTGTTTTTGTCAATATTGAATATGAATGTGAATTTCAACAAATTAATCAACTTTATGCAAGCTGGTTTTATTTAAAGAGTTTTTTTTATCGCCAAATTTGGCGATATAATGAAGTGCCTGCCGTTTTAAAACAACGTGATGGGTGAAATTAACCAATGAGATTGATCGAGAGCTTAGTAAGTCCTGTGCACATGCTCAATCATATAGAAATCGGTTTATATATGCGAGTACGGACGCAGGTAAGTAGATTTTTTTTAAATGTCACCCACTTAAAATGTTCAAACTGTAATATAAAAGCCATTTTTTAAGATAATGACAAAAGATTCTCCGTAATCTATGTATCACGATCAAACACTTCACAAAAAGCATTTTTTCTATACCTTTATTATTTTTATTATTGTTATTTTGTACATTATTATAAATTTAAAAGTTCTTTGACGATTTTAAATAGCCACAATATTGAAACAAGATGGCGGATGAAGTTGACCAACGAATTAGGTCAAGACATTGGTTTGTGCTATGTACACATCAAGTTATATATCTAAATCGGTTCATAAATGTGCATATGATTGCGTGACAAAAATTAGATCATTTCAAAATAACAGCCACAATAGAAATTCAAAATGCTACAGTTCAACTATTTTTTAAGACATAGACAAAACAAAAATGGTGAGAATTCTTTGTATCAAGGTCAAACACATATGAAGAAAATGTTTTTCTATTTCTAATTATTTTGTACCTCATTTTAAATTTTAAATTAAAAAAAATTCCAAAGACCTCCATTTTGAAACAAGATGGCGGATGAAGTTGACCAAGGAACTCGGTTGAGACATCTGTATTTACTATGTACACACCAAGTTATATCTAAATCTGTTCGTAAATGCGCGTGTTATCACGTGACAAATATCAGCCCTTTTCAAAATATCAGTCACACTAGAAATTCAAAGTACTGTAACTCAACGAATTTTTATGATATAGACAAAAAATGCTCTAGAATCTTTGTGTCAAGGTCAAACATATAGAAGAAATAAATTTTTCAATTTCTAATGTTTTTGTACTTAATTTAGAATTTTAATTTTTTTTTAATTTAAATGGCCGCCATTGTGAAACAGCATGGTGGTTGAAGGTGACCAACGAACTGGGTTCAGACTTCGGTGTATACTATGTACACACCAAATTACATCCAAATCCGTTCATAAATACGCTTGTTATCACGTGACAAAAATCGGAACGTTTCAAACTGTCAGCCAGACAAGAAATTCAAAGTTCTGTAGCTCAGCCATTTTTTAAGATGTAAGAAAAACAAAAAATGCTCCAGAATCTTTGTATCAAGGTCAAACACATACAAGAAAAATATGTTTCAATTTCTAAAATTTTTATATTTAAATTTTTTAAACTTAAATGGCTGCCATTTTGAAATAATATGGCGGTTGAATGCTGTACAGTGAACTCGGTTCAGGCAGTGGTATATACTATGTACATCAAGTTACATCCAAATCCGTTCATAAATGCTGTAACTCAGCCAATTTTAAAGATATAAACAAAACAAAAAATGCTCCAGAATCTTTGTATCAAGGTCAAACACATTCAAGAAAAATATTTTTTTATTTCTAATATTTTTATACTTAATTTTAAATTTTAAATTTAAAAAAATTAAATGGCCACCATTTTGAAATAATATGGTAGATGAAGCTGGCCAACGAACTCGGTCGAGACATTCGTATGTACCATGTATACACCAAGTTTTATTCAAATCGTTTCATATTTACGATATTTACAGAATGACAAAGATCATATATATATATATACACTATATGGCCATGGGTGACCGTCCATTTGCGATTTTAGACACTTTCTTAAATAGCTAGAAAAACACACGAGGAATTATCCTGAAACCCTCAGTGTATAAATATAACAAAACAGATCATACATTTCCGTGAAGATTTTTTCCGGATACTTCATAGAGGACCGTCAACAAACTGAATAAAAGCGAATATCTTTTGGATCACACTGTCAAAACTAATGTAGCTAAAGCGCTGAACTGTAGATTGTGATTAAGTGGCCTATTGTAATAAGCTGTGTTCATTTTTATGTGAATAACATACATACTCGTAGAGAAATTAAGATTTTTATAAAAACAATCCTTAAGTTTTTTGCTTTTTATTTGCAGAGTTCTTAATATAAAATGATGTTATTTTCTGAAAATATGACAAACAACGTTGTACATACTACCCTGTAATCAAAATTAAAAGGTAATAAAAATTTTATAAAAAAATAAGCAGGTTTACTAAATAATTTTTCACTGCGCATGTGTCAACGATATCAAAATTTCATTTGCATATTGGGTTAGCTAAATTTTAAACCAACTTTTGTAAAAGTCTCAAAAACATAGCTTGAAAATTCTGAAAGTAAACGTTCATAGAATAAGCTCAAAATTTTTTGTTCCCAAAATGAAGCAAAAAAATGAGGGATTTTCTCCAGATATGCAATGTTGTATTTTCTATGTTGACACTAATCAATAAATATACAGATACAACCCCTCATTTTTTTGCTTCATTTTGGAAATAACGGATTTTGGCCGAATTCTATCGACGATCACTTTTATAATTTTCAAGCTATGTTTTTGAGACTTTTACAAAAGTTGCTCTATACATTTAGCTAAAACAATATGCAAATGAAATTTTGACATCTTTGATGCATGCGCAACGAAAAAATATTTAGTAAACCTGCTCATTTTAATACAATTTTTATTATTCTTTTTTTTATATTTTGTTTACAGGGTATTGTGTACAATGTTGTTTGACATATTTTCAGAAAAGCGCATTATTTTATATTAAGACCTTTGTAAATTATAAGCAAAAATTTCAAAAATTTGGGACTGTTTTTATAAAATCCGTAATTTCTTTACGAGTATACATGCTATCCACATAAAAATGAACACAGTTTATTACATTATGCCACTTAATCATAATGTACAGTTTGAGCGCTTTTGCTACTTTAATTTTGACAGGATTATCCAAAAGGTATTCGTCCATTTTTAATTTGTTGACAGTCCTTTATGGAGTTTTGGAAAAAAATCTTCACGGAAATGTATGACCTGTATTTTTATATATACACACTTAGAGTTTCAGAATATTTCGTCGTGTATTTTTCTAAATATTTAACAAAATGTCTAAAATTACAAATGGCCGGTCACCCTTGGCCATATAGTGTATCGTTAATCGAAAAATCGTTAAAATATGGCACTATAAGCCGGAAAACTCGTTCTCTGCAAGCAATCTAAAACAATAAAAATTGACAATTAAATTCAAGAAAAATTGTCTTTGCAAGTAGAATTAGAACACAATTTTTTCAAAATATTCCCCGACCAAAACTTCTATATAAGATTTTTACAGTTTACCTAATAAACAAATTGTTTACCGCATAATTCTATCGATCTTTGTTTTTAAGAAATTTAATTTTGAAAACAGGGTCTTATTTGCTGGAAACCCTGTAAGTTGTTGCTCATTTGATTTTGATTTAAATTCCCCAACAAGTGGGACTGCTACACTGCATTTTGCAGGATTTAGATGATTTTAACGATAGCCATTGTTTAAGAACTAATACACAGAATTTCATATCTTTAGAATCCTCACGATGGGCATAGATTGCCATTAAATTTTGGCACTGACATAGCGACTTTTGAAGTATTAACATGTATGACATAGAAGAAAGTTTTGGGGCTGGCACATCCCGCTAGTTTATTTTATCGCATTATTTAATCTTATTATATGTATTACATTCAATATTTTTTTCTCCTTTATGATATTAAATTATAAATATGTTTTTCGTTTCGATTATTGCAATTTTTCATGTTTGGAAACTTAGTTTACATGATTTTATTTCCTTAATATGAAATGAATCGGCAAAAAAATAAAGACTAACATAAATCCTTTAACATTCGATAAATTATCCAAAAGTATTACACAACTGCGTTGAACGTAAAAGATAATATCACAGCAGATCTATTTCAGCAGTATTATTTTGGGAATTCAAATTATGATAACGAAAATGAGAATTTAAAGAGATTTTTTTCTGTATTTGCATTAATACTTCATTCATTACAATTATGTATAAAAAAGAACATGAATACTGAACAAATTCAGGCGACCTGAAAGATTGAATTTATTCATCTTTTTCTTATTCATGTATCGTATTTATTGCTAGAAAATTTTAGATACCGGAAGAGTAATTTTCCAAATTATGATATTGTTTAACAGAATGTTACAAATAATAATAATAATAATAAAATACAAATACGTAAAATTAATGAACAATCGAAGTGTCTTATAATATTTTTTATTCCTTAAGAACTATTAATTAAAATAAGCGCGCATGCTTGTTATATCAGCTGACTTATAATAATGAAATATATATAGGTTAAGTATGCGAGAGATGGACCACAGGGTGAGTTGGACTGGTCAAATATTTCGTTAATGCGAAGTTCCTCAGATGGTGCAACTATCTTAACCAGTCGCTTAAAGATATTTTGTATGATATGCAACTTTTTGCTTCTCAAAAAATATAATATTTTTTCAGCTAAAACCCATTATTTGTATTTGGTAAGTCAAATATTTTTTTCTTGTCGTTATAGTTTATTCATTTAAAAGTTTTGTTTATATGTGATCTATCTAGTTTCAATGTGTAATCTCGGAGGACATTTAAGCTTTCAAATAGCCTAAGTGGCAACGTAATATATACAGTGTAGAGTCGGGATGGGTTATACTTCTCACCCAAGTGATCGGGAGAGCTGCACCACATAGTAAATACTAAAAAAATATATATAAAAGAAATTCCTTTAAAGATACGAACTTCTGCTTTAAGACTTTTTAAGAAACATAATACAATATACAGTACAATGGGGCGACAAACAAAAAGTTTGCGAATCGAGTCGTAATAGTGCAGAAAAGTTGCTACTTATCAATATAAGCACAGAAACGTTTTGAAGTCGGCATGGGTGTAACTAGATAATTTTTCTAGGGGGGCCGCGGTGCCATTTGATAATTTCGAAACAATAACATTTCAATTCTGTACAGTTCAGTTGGGGACACGTATAGATGCCACAAAAAGGCTTAAAATTTCTCGTGTATCCCCACCAGTAAAAATGTATTGTAAAATTTTCCGTATTTAATCGGAGCATTTTCTCGATTCAATAAAGCACAAATTTTTGTTTTTTTTAAAACATTGACCAAACATTTAAAATTTCGTAAAAGGCTCCCACCGCGAAGGGATTAAGAGCGTAGTTCAATTACATGTTTGTTAAATTTATGTTTATATAATTTTATGATGAAGATCCATTTTGGCGTATAAGCAGGAAATGAAATGATGAACTGTTTTTATTAAACCTTTCAGGGGCATGTAATTGTATTTCTATAATGTTCAATTCCCATCGATATATTCATAAAAGTTTGCTTCAAAATAAGGAAAAACAATTTTTAAACTTTTTCCCACCAAAGCTATAGAGGTATGAAAGTGGGAAATGAGAAAAAAGGTGGAAATTCTTTCCATCTATACAGTGGCACCAAAGTCTTAAAAAAAACTTTGGATACATTAACAATGTATTTCCAAATGTAACTGATAAACTTATGTTAAGTACAGTCATTGATTTTCTAAAACAAATATTATCTTGAATGGTTTAGCTGTTAAATTCCACAACTCTTTACTTTTTCAATAGAAGCAATTCCCCCCACCTTTTATTTTTCAATAAAAACAATCTCCCTGCTAAATGTATCTTTGCTTCGGAAATGCATCTTAAAAAGGTATCACAGAAATTATCCAAAAGTGTAGTATAAATGGCACAAAATATTCTATTCCAAAAAGAAACTTCCTATTTTTAATGTCTAAAAAAAAATTCATTCTTGAAAGACACTTTGAATAACCTCATTTATACAACTTTCAAATGCTTATAATATTATATGAGCTCACATTTCATTTTATATCTATTTTGCACAATAATTCAAGTTAATATATCCCACCAGGGGGCAAGGGGTTCTGCCTCCAAAACTGATAGACGGCAGATGCTGGACTCGAACCCAATCGCGGCCGTCAGCCTAACCGTTCGAAGTTTTCCTAGGTTTTCTTAGAACCTTGGATTTCCTTGCGTAAATACGGGTTAGGTTTCCTTAGAAAGACCTCTACGGGGGGCATTACCCACTTTAGAACCTATATCCGAAGTGTAGATAATTGACCGTCATAAACACAAACAAACCAACAATAAAAATAATATTGCCCAGTTAAACTGATGGCATTGAGCTGACAGGCTACGCATACTAATTGTCCATTACAGCCTTATATTTTCAAGGGTTAATTCCGTTCGAAAAACAAATTAAGGAGGTGAAACAACTCCTCCCTTTCCCCTTTTTATACTTAATCATTGAACTCCTAAACTGATCAGGGGAATGCTTTATCATATAAAAAATCTATATCCAAAATTCACAGTAAATCGGAAAATTTTTAGTAAAAATCCATTTATGTAATTTAAGAGTAGTTATTCCCCCTTTTTTATAATTAACTATTAAACGTCCAAAACCATTCAGAGATTCACCTTATCAGAAAGAACCTACATCCAAACTTAAAAGCAAATTGGACAATTCTGCATAAAAACCCATTTATAAAATTTAAGAGGGGTGGGGGGGGTAATTGCAAGTACCCCTTAAACAAGAACTTCACGAAAGAACTTAACGAAAGAACCCCACAGCTAATTAGTGAAGCATCTTATCACTGTTAATCTGTATCCAAAAATTGAAGCAAATCGGTTAATTCTGCAAGAAAAAACATTTAAATAAATTAAGAGAGTAATCCCACCAATCCCCATTTGTACTTATTCAATGAATTCCGAAAACCAATCAAGGAAGCGCCTTATCAGAATGAACCTATATCACAAATTTGAAGCAAATCGGTAAATTCTGCGGGAAAACCTCATTAGCCTTAATTAAGGGGGGCGGGTACTTCCCATTTCGCCCCTTTTAGACTTATCCAATGAACTCGCAAAACAAATCATGGCGGTGCCCTCATCAGAATGATCCTATGCTAAAATTTGAATGAAATCTGATAAATTCTGCATGAAAAACTCATTCATATCGATTAAGGGGAGGGGCATGATCCCCTCGTTCCCCCTATTATACATATCGAATGAACACTCCAAAAACTAATCAGTGAAGCGTCTTATCAGAATATACCTATATACAAAATTTCAAGTGGATTGGATGTTTTTATCAAGAGTTTTCGTGTTACGCACGTACGCACACACGAACGTACGTACATACATACAGAACGGGAGGGCGCATAAGCTCTCAGGCTTTGATAGCCTGTGAATAAAAAAGGGGTTAATTTAAAAGTAAATGGTATTTATTATTCCTAATTATCTGCAGACGATAGATTTAAAAATAAAAATCATGTTTGAAAATTATTGTTAAAACCATAAAAAAAGAATAGTCAATTGCAATGAAGTTTTTGAATAAATTACAATTATTTTACCTTTAGTAGATGTAACTAAATTCTACATTAATTTAAAGTTGCTGTAAAATTTATATGAATTAGTTTATTTAAGCGTTTGAAAGACATTCATTACTTCTATATAGAATGCATATACTTTTATACACATACATTTATTTGATGCACATACTTGTATATAGACACACTAGTGTGACAAAGAGTGGGATTTCGTGTTTACTCCCCTACCCTTCCACAGACACACAAACACATCAATAGCATTTAAAAGCTGAGAATATGCATAAAAATATCATGTAAAATATTAATGCATGTATAAAAGCAGGGTAAAGTAAAATATAAACAACATAAGATGTTTCCCATTTAACTGTTTAAAGGCTACACACAAGGAGTCTATTTGATAATCCAAGGAGGGAAGGAGTAGAGTCACGAAGATCACGTACCCCCAGTCCTCTCTTCCCCTCCAGAACGAAGAAAATTTTTAAAGGATAGTTTAAAAATTAAATATATATTAAATTTTTTCGAAGTTTCTTCTTTCTCAACAACGAGATATTTTCCGATTCTCTAAATATTTACTTAAATCTAAAGTACTTAATTTCTGACATATCCATAAAATCATTTTTTTCCGAGTTGTAAAAGAAAATTTTCAAGTGCAATTAGTCAAAATAAATGTGATAGATTAGCGTTTTCCATTTTTCGATAAAGACAATGTGTTTTTCAGGAAATCTCATTAAAATGTGGAATTTAAAGGAGCTCCCTTATGACGACATTTTTCTAACTGTAAAGTCCTAAAAACTGGTTTAAAATGCTCATTTTTTTTAATAATTTTATGTCTTTATAAGAAAATGAAATTATTAAATTTCTTCGTAATGCCATCGTTTTGTATTTATGAATGAAAATAATTTTTCAAAAATATCAGAAAATTAATTGTTTTGGATATGGAAGCTGCCTTTAATGTGAGCTTAAGGGTGTTCTCAACTGCTCCGCTCAACAAGCGCAAAATGTTTTGACACATTTACAAATTCATTTTTTAACGGAAAGATATAAAATTTGAATGCCTGACTATGGAAGCTATTTCAAATCGAACTTATTTTTCCATTTTATGATAGCTAAATTACCTATTTAGTTCTAAGCTATTTCGATCACATGATCATCCGTTTTTCTCCTGCTTTTCGACCGATTTTTCTGCTTTCGTCGGGAAATGTGCGCAAAAGTGTCAAGTTTGAAGGCTTGTTATGAAAAATCTATTTTTTTTTTTTAAACAGAAACTTGAGTGCAATTAGACAGTTTCTGAATAATAACGCCTGCTATTTTTATCCATTTCCGAACAAAAATAAATTAAAGCATGTGTCACAAAGTTGCCCTTTTTGATTTAAGAACACACTGAAGAGATATGAGCTTTTCCTCTCAAAAAGGATCTATGAACCCCACACTCCTTCTATGAATAAAATACTAAATCCGCCAGCACTGTAAAACATTTGTGTAACTTTACTCCATAAAACTGGTGGCAGCCTTGCTGCCTCCGATTTTGTGGGGTACTTTAACCGATATAACCGGTGTAACATTGCAAAGTTTCACCAGTAATATATGTTTAAATTACACCATTATATAAGTAAAAAATTACTCCTTAAAATGGAAGTCGTAGCTGCCACCAATTTTATGGAGTAACGTTACACAAATGTTTTACAGTGCGTATTTGAATGCAAAATTAACAAAAGAAAAAGTTAGGAATAATAGTAGATAAAACAATACATCTGTCATTTCTACTGTTCCTTCTGTTTTTTCCCCCTTGAATATTATCTGTTCTTTCATAGATTATATGGGATGGATGATAATAGTTCCCAGTTCTATCTACAAGCAATTTACAGAGAAAGCGCAAAACCAATGCAAAATAGTGTAGTTAAATGTTAGATTAATATCTTTGAGAGAAGAGGGGACCCGATCGATTTCTATACGTAACTTCCCAGAATTTAAGTGGACGGGGTTCAGAGTTCTACAGATCGTACAGTGAGACTTCTTTTCTTTCCTGAGTTCCAAGGACAACTCATACAAAAGAAAAACAGTTGCCTTATCGTAGGACGAACAATAAAATGTCCTTTTTCTCGCTTTAGGCATGTAAATATCAAGACCTCCCAAGTTCCAGACCAGAATCAATCTCATGTCTGACATGTTTGTCGATATTTATCGCTTAGTGGTATAGAGAATTTGCAAACAAGCTGCGTTTTGATCGGTTTTGTTAATATTGTTTATCATCTAAAGAATTACTGCTTTTGAAATCTTTTAAATAATCTTTCAAAAAAATAGTCTTCGTTTCACTGTAAAATTTTAATAAGGGGTCCAGTCAGAATTCTAGGAGGGTCCAGGACCCCCCTGGACCCCCCCCCCTTTTTACGCCCATGGAAGTCGGACAAAATCTTCTGTTCGCGCATCACGCTCAATATTTTTTAATGTAAACAAAGTTGAACAAATGTACGAGAAATCGTAAAAGGTGCAAATTTTGTCTTATCTAACTAATTAAATGTACATAGCATGGCCTTGAGGTGTAGAATAGAAGAAAAAACCACACACCTCTCCTTTCTCTCCTTCCAACGCGCACAAGGATGTGAAAATGGTCACCTTTCGTAGAATTAACCCAAATTTAATGACCTGTAAATATTGATCAATCGATCGAATTTTTTTGTATATATGACAGTCTTGAGGCAAAAAGTCGAAACCTCCGCTCCGTTCTTATCCTAAAAGGGATAGAAAAGGACGAAATAGTGCTGCTCTTATTCCATCCTTCTATGGAGGACTCGCGATTCACTACAGGAAGGTGGCTGCACTGTAAGTCCCACTCACACGCTACCCAACCAACCAACCAAAACTGGGGCATGAAGAATTATCCAGATCCACGAGCAGATTCAGGTACTGCGAATTCTTATTTAATGTTAAATTGTAGCACGACAGCACTAGAAACGAGGGTGGCTGCTATGAAATCACCACGTCGCTCATGCCCAATAAACTTTTGAGGAAGCCTATGTTGCCAGTTTGACACTGCGTTCTAAGGTTTTCATATAGCATTGAACTTCTTCTAGAGTCAAAGGAAGAGTTGGCTTTTCCTTCTTTGAAAACAAATCTGCAGTGTAAGCTGAAGAAATTTTTACTAAACGACGTGAACAAAGACAAATTATTAATATCGTAATAATCACTGGCTAGAAATTTTCTGGCGGATTTGCTCTTTTATGTGGGAATATTTTTGGATTTCAGTACCCACCGAAGTACTAGTTCACGAACGTGATGCATATCATCTGTTACCATTGAAAGGAGAATTATTTCTGTATGGGCAAAAAAAGCATTTGTTTGAATGACCTTTTAGACTTTTAAAGACAACCGGATGATTGCAAGTCTTTACCTATAGTTGCTTTTAAGAGAATTGAGTGCGACATTTCACATATTGATCCAGAAATCCTGAGTGAAAATCAGAGATACCTGCAGAATATTGTCAATCCCATCGCTACTGGTTCTTATTCCTCAGACCTATCAAATTAGGATCCAGGACCAGTACCCCATTTTTGTTAGTTAACGATAGCAAACATGTTCCTAAGACTGAATTGTATATTTCATTGGAAACATCACCGAAAATCTCATCGTCACTTACATTATGACAGTATACGTACCTCTGTAGTTCGAAATTAAGACAAGAGCTTCATTACTTAAGGACCTAAACATATTTTTGAATGCATCAAGAAATCCAGAAGTAAGTGAACACTCCAAGAAGTGGTGTAGAAAGTCATTCAAATAAATGCTATATTTGCCCATTTAGAAAACTTTTTCCTTTCAGTACTAGCGAATGATAGCAACACGTTTGAAAATTGGAATTTTAGCAGGTATTGAAATCAAAGACACTCCCACAAAGGGCATATCGGAGAAGCATTTCCTAGTTCTGGCCTTAAATTTTGGCACTAATGATATTACTATGACATTAGAAATTGATCTGAACCCAAGATTAAATGTCCACCACATTTGGTAAAAATTTCTTCAAATGATATTGAAGACTTGATTTCCAAGAAGAAAGAGCCAACTCTTCTTTTGAATATGGCAGACGTACCACGTCATACACAAGCCGTAGAAAACAGAGTCAACCTGGTAACATAGGCTTCCTCAAATGTTTATGGGCATGAGCAACGTAATTATTTCATAAGTGCAACCTTCACTTCTCATGCTACATTGCTACAATTTGATGCTTAATAAGAATTCGCAGATATTCGCAGATATTCGCAGTACCGGAATCTGCAGGTGGATCTGGATAATTCTCCATACCCACATTTTTGTTGGTTGTTTGGGTAGGATGTGGGTGAGACTCGCGGTGCAGCCATATTCCCGTAGTGAGTCGTTTTTCGTTCATAAATGAACAGGCAAAGTGTTGCACAATTTTTACTTCTACCCCACCAGGAAGAAGCACATATTTTTTTTATTATTATACTCTTAGCCTCAAAGTTGCCTTATGTAAAAAAATCAGGTCGACTGGTCAATATTTAGAGCTCTAGTACTTTTAATTCTTCGAAAATTGACGGTTTTCGAATTTTGAGAGTATTGGCAGGAAGATAGAGGAAGAGTGTGCGGCATTTTTTCTTCCCATTCTACACTTCAAGACCATGCTATGTACATTAAGTGAATTCGATCGGACAAAATTTACACCTTTTACAATTTTTCGCATATCTGTTCAGTTTTGTTCAAATTTGAATTGAGCATGACATGCGAATGTAAGACATTTTCCGATTTCAAAAGATGTTTTGCCCCTGTGCTTGCAGATGACGAGTAACAACTTTTCCGCATTACTAACACTTGATTTGCTAACTTTTTTTTCACTTCGGTCTAGTATACGGTATGCATATAGGAAAGACTAGGAAGGGTTGACCCACTTTTTACAAAATGATTATTTTTTTTTTTAAATATTGAACTTTGACTGAAGTTTAATGTATCATTTTATTCGTTATACAACCAGTTATCAAAACAAACTTACCAGATAAGTGTAATATGTAAGAATCTTGAAAAATGAGTGATTTTAATCATGAGAAAGTAATTAGTCAATGCTCTCCACGTATGGGAAGCTTGGCACATTTTCTTTTATATTGAAATGTTTGTTAAGGGAAATAAAATCAGTTTGAAGAAATGTAGAATACCTTATGAAACAGGGTTTCATTATTTAAAAATATTTGGGGAAATGTGAAGTATAAACAAACCTGCTTAGACGGAATGGAAGACACAGGAGAAAATTCCATTTTAAACACTCACTTTTTGCGACATTAGACCTAAAACCATTCAAATTAATTTAAGTAATATTAATTGTTGCACAGTCTGGTTTCGTCCCACTGTTTTCATCATAGTGAAATTTGTTTACGTATTTTCCTAAAGTGTTTTGATCAATGTTACGATCTTTTACAGAGGCATGAACATTTATCATTTCTTAAGGCTACTGATTCCATACTTTCTAATCTTTTCCGTTCTTTTTATTTTCCTACTATGGGCACTATTTAAAAAAAAGTTTTTTTCAATGTTCCAATTTATACTTCTTTAAACTTTATCTTGCTTCTATAGAAATTTTTTACATCTTCGTTGAATAAATTTTAATCTTTTTCCTTTCTATCACGCATTTTACTATAAATTTACAGAATAAATGCATATTATTTTAGTAATATTACCATTAATCCTTTATTATGTACCCAACAAACACACAATTAATGGACCGCTTACGGTTGCTAGCCTTGGCACCAAGTGTCTGATTGGGGCCCACTATCATTGGACGTAACGGCTTCGTAAAAAATGTGTCACGCCGGCCGCAATAAGACCACTTACTAATTGTCCAGAAGTAAATGAAGATGCCAACAATCACGCAACAAACTTTTTATCAGAAATGTTGTATAGCCTCAAACTGGCCATATTCACTCTTTTAGAGGCCATTAAAAACTAGAAGCCAGACGGAAGCTCGCCGTCTCCCTGCCATTCATGTTTGCAAAACATTAAATTTAGCCCAAAGCTGGCCATAAAAATGCATTTTAAGGTTATTTAATGATGTAAACCAGCCTAAAGCTAGCCACTGGAATGCCCTAAAGATTATTTAGGCTTAAATCGAACTTTATTCTATAAAAGAAAATAACTTTTAGAAAGTTAATCAAATGATAAAATGTTTTTGCATGGAAAAAAACTAATGTTCACTCAGGTACACTTAAAAAATAATAAAATAAAACATATAAATCAGCTCATTATGAACTTTATAAAAAACGTCCAAAACATAATATCTGACATAATGAATTAATTATTTTTTAATTATATATTTTTTAAATTCATATGCAATGCCCTTTTAAATATTTGCTTATCATGCAATTAAAAGTATATTATTGGAAAAATAAACTAATTTATTAATTCACAATATCAAGCATTGTGTTTTTGAAAAATTCTATAAAGTTTGAGCTAAATGAAGTTATATTTTTCCTGAAAATTGTATGTAAATGCGCATGAATGCTTTTTTTTTCAAGCAAAAACATTTTGTCTTTTTGATAAGCTTTTGACAAGTCTTTTTGACAAGTACTTTTTTATAGAATGAATTTTGAATTTTTGTTCAAATAATGCATATAATCTTAATATGATCTAATTACATAAAATGTATGCTATAATTTAAAATGTGTTTACTTTATTCGTGATATACTTATTTTATTCGTGATATATTTTTGTTTATTGTTTTTAGTACATTTATTTGCAAGTCTTTTACCAGTATTTTATGCTTATTCATTAAAGAATTATTTAGTCATTTTAATATAATTCCTTTTCTATCTATATTGATTTTATCTTGTAAGAAATTTTTAAAAATCCAAAAATCAGGACTCAAATGTTCGGCACTTTGCAAAAATTGTAATAGAGCCAATTACGAAAATGTTGACGACTTTATTTATCCAGGAAGGAGATGATTAAGCTGATGCTTGGGAAACCATCTATCAAAATAGCAACGACGATGACTTTGACGACCAGGTTGATAATGTAGCAACAATACTCAAAGATCAAAGCTGTTGAAAAACAACCACACTGCTTGTTTGCCCCCCCCCAAGCAGAGGTTCATGAATCAAACCCATCAACCCGCAAGCACTACAGACGTTACTAAATAATATTAAAAGTATTAGCGGTAGTCTTTTTTAAGGCGTTAATGTAAATGCCGACTATTAATGTCCTCCACTTATGTTCTAAATTTAAAATAAATTAAAATGTTGTTAATATTTTTACAATATTACCGTTGTAATTAATCAATATTGCTATCATGCAAATGTTTGTTACATAAACTAGTTACATTAAAAAGGTAAAATGAATAAAAAATGGTGTCAACTGTTGGTTTTTACCGATTTTCCAAGTTTCATTTTCAGAAAGCTGTAGCGCGTTTCGTTGCGGATTTAGAAAAATATTTCTATTGTAAAATTCCTAAAAAAATTAAGTGTTTTTTTTTTTTTTTTTTTTTTTTTTTTTTTTTTTTTTTTTGCTTTTTTTAATTAAGTATGGTATACAAAAATTTTATAAATAGGCAAAAAACTGAAAAAAGTCAGAAAATTTTGCGTTTTTTCGGCTCTACAAAGTTTAGCAGCGAGATATTTTGTTGGGAAACAATTAATTCCCGGAATTAGCATTCCCATACACACTTTAAAAACATGAAATCTTCAAGCAGAATTTTTGCATCTATTTTCGACATTTCGATTGGATTAGCATGTTAAAATAGCGATTAAAGATCAATACAGACAAACCACATAAATAATAATCTATCACATGAATCCTAATCAGATAAATGGGAGTAGAAATGTAAAAGTTATTTTAATACTTAAAATATTAGCGATACACTCTTAGTTCCAAACCTTTTTAGATTATATAAATACCCAATATCACATTCATTGAAAACATTTTCAGTAAAATACTAATATTAAGAAAATATTAGCTTTAAACTGGAAACATTTGAAAAGAAATGTCACTGTTGCAAAAAATTGTGGCAGCACATTGGAAAAATTTGTAATGGAACACTAACTTTACATTGAAACTTTTAGCAATACAATTGTTAATAAGTTTTCTTGTCAATACTGCAAAAACGTAAACACCTCAATGTTAAGACAATGTCTTATATCAATACGGACAAAGGTATGGAGAAAATGTAGACAGTTTTGGCGATCAATAACAATAAATTTGTTTATTAGCATTTTACTACTAGGCAGGCTGTCAATGTAAATAAAAATGCCCGATATGTTACTATCTTAGGTAAGAAAAAATTTTTACAAATTACATTTAATACAATAAATGTAGCTAACATGATTTTATCTTTTATCTATGTGATCATGAATCATTATGAGTCTTTCTTTTCTTATTTCGGTAAACCTGATAATCTATTTCATGAACAAATGACCTGACATTCTTATATAGTTCTGAAAACAGGAAAGTTGATAACTCAAGACGCTGTTTTACATACTCTCTTTCATTAATCACTGCATATGTTGACAGAGAAATAAATAACTTCAATTTTCGTAATGAGATAGGATCTCAATGCAACCATTGAATATCCTGGTATTCATTTTCGAGTGTATGAGAAAATGTATTTATCAAGCATATTTTACATCTCGCTCATACTTTACTTCAATATCGGAAAGGTAAATGATATTTTAAGGAAATATTGAAAAAATACAGCAATAAATCAACCTCAGAATAGTTTAACAAATAGACTTGACTTCCTAGAATAACTATAGATTGTATAAAATATGCTAATTTATGTACGCATTTTTCATGGAACATTTTCATATTGAAATACGTTCTAACTAAATTAAATATTATATAAATATATCTTTATGCTTCCCTAGTATTAAAAAATATCAGTTTATGTTAGCTTCATTGACGGTAACTTGTCTATATCTTGCCAATATTGACATGAAATATCCGCTCTATATTGGACTTTTAACATAATCGATCAGCTAAATATAAATTACCGCTATATTTTGGCCATTATTAGTAATACAGGCATTAAATATTAACAATATCTGAACATTTGACAATATTGAAACAATATAGTAAACATTTTTTTGCGTCTTATTGCCAATATTTTGAATGCAAAGCTCATGTTTAAAAGAACCGGTTAATGGTTCATCTTGTTTCAGATTGGTTTTTTTACAAGATTTTGCAGTACGTGCTCAGCACACCTGGTATACGATATCATAGGAGGCGGGCACCTGATTCGAAGTTTGTTTTGTTCCATATTGCTTTTTTTTTACAAGATCTTGCAGTTTGTGAGCAACACGCCTGCTATACGGTGCCTTGGCAGCGAGGCCCCGGGTCAAGATTTTTGGATTTCTTATTAAAAGATATTAGAGTTTTGGATTTCATATTAGAAGATTCCATATAAATTAGAGACTTAACAGAGAAAGTGAAATTCTCTACGGGGTTCAGATTAGTGGAGTTTATTTTGGCGCCATACAATTAGGGGGATCCCCCAATGAAGTGGGACGGAAATGAGTTTTTCATGTGACATATTGTTTCAAAGTTTTTGGCCTGTACATTACTAAGCATCTTCTCCCCCCCCCCTCTTAACTCATTTTATATCGCTAGAAGGCGTTTTAAAGTTTTGATTTGTCCATTACTATCACATAAAACTTTACAAAATTTATGAAAAATTTATGTAACAAATCTCAACCCGGAAATCCCTGTTACCTTCCCGGCGTTAGAGACACTTTTCTAAATTTTGCCGATACTCCTCATGTGATATACTGTTGAATAGGCCTGTGAGAACTTATTCATGTTATGCATCTCAGGTGTCCCTTTCCCCACTTTGCCGCCTCAAGGGGGCACTTTTTTAAATTTTTCTGGCACTTTTTATGAGGATATATCATAGGAAGACCATTTTCGACGGAATCGAAGGTTTTTGCGGTCCGTGCGCAGCACACCTGCTATATAATGTCGTAAACAGCGGGGAGCTGATTCGAGGTTCGATCGATTCGAAATTTATGCATAAATTAGAGATTCGTTTGGAACAAGGAATCCCTAGCGGACCAAACCACTTTTAATCTGTTTCAATTTTAGAGACTTTAGTTGGAAAAGATTTGCGATGATTTGCACTTAGATCCTAAAGTAGAGAGATAATATTTTAGTGCATGATCAACTATAACTTACTGAGTGTATATTTTTGTCTGGTTCAGCTTAAAATTACATGCCTATCTATGAATCTAGTTTTCCAGGCGATAACTCATATTTACATAACTTAATATTTTTATGAAATGTAATTTGATTAACAAAAGATTAAAGGGTTCTTGCTGTCGCTCGCCATTGCACCAAATTATGATTAAATTCTTCATTTGACGAGTAAACAAGCGATTAGATTCGCCAAATTGCTAGTGCTCAGTTTTTGTTTTTTCTTTCTTTTCTTTTTCGTTCTACATACGCATGCATATATACATATTTTTAATACATTTGTAGCGGATAGTTGAAATTAGATTAATAACAATCGTTGCAACAGTTATAAAACTTAGGTTATTTTAGATCATATTGAAGAAAAGGAGGTATATTAAAGGATTAAAGATAATCTTTTTAGTGCTACACGGCGAATCTATTTTGCTAATACTTTTTTCATTTGACGAATGTCTTTTAATCTTAATCAGCCAAATTACTATCGTTGGTCAAATGTCAGTGGGAACACTGGTGAGGACTATAAATAATTTCAAAATATCAAGATAGATTTGGGGTGAAACTCCCAATTATTGACTCCTTAAAGATTCTTTCTTATTCAAATCACTATTAAAAAAAATTTAATTCATTTTAGACTGATTTTTTTTCTTTTTGAAATGACAGTACAGATTTATTTAAAAGGTACTGTTCACAAAATTCTCAAAAAGTATGAATTGTATTATTAAAAATTGATTTTTATCATAAATAAGGTCAATAGTTCCAGTAAATGACATTAAATACATTTTGAGATATTATTAGCTGACACAAAGCATCTGGCACGAAGATTTTTGTTTAAGTTATTTCATATTTCAAGGCATTTTTGTTTTAAAAATACTTTAATTTTTATTATAAAAACAAAGTAATTAAACTTTTTTTATTGTATATTACACTACAGTGCATGTGTTTCATTTTTCATGTTTTAAATTGTTAGTAATGCAGATATTCAATAACTGACATTTAAGAGCCCATTATTGACAATGGTGTCAGGTCCTGGTAGAACACCTTATTTTAATGATGTTTCCTACAAAATAAATTTAATTTATTATTTTTTAAAGCTATTCAAATAATAGATTTCAAATTTCTCTAACCCATTCGTGCCCAGCATCTTTTGCGTAAATTTTATTTGGTTGGCACCACTATTTTTAGAAGATTTAAGTTTAGTTCATTAATCACAAAAATGCATCATTTAAATAAAATAATTATTGCTTTTCTTTTTTACCGGTGTCAAAAACAGTGCTGAATGCACCTTTTGAAGCGTCCCTAAAAAGGGACGCTAGGCACTAATGGGTTAATATTACTAATATTTAACAACTCTGTCGAAGACTGGTGAAATGAAATTACTGGAATCAATAACTGGCATCACCCATAAATATAAGTTAACTTGAAATCATGGTCTTTATGTATCATAGGTATTTTTGAACTAATTTCTACAAGTAAGAGTTTTAAAAGGGTTTAGGAAGATCTTATATTAATGAAAAAACAATATCATTGCAAAATTATACACATTAAAACTATACAAGTTTTGACACTTGTTTTAAATTAAAATATTAAACAAATGAAAATAAAATAAAAGCAAAAATTTATTCCCAGATGACACAATTCGGTTGGAAAAAAAAATTAGGATCGGAATATTTAATATCTAAATTACGCATGTAAGTGATTTGTACATTAATTTATGGTACTTTGTTTCCCCTTAACTCTGAAAACTTACAAAAGAGACTTTGAGAAAGATTTGGCCATGTTTTTACATGTGGAAATGGGTATTTGTTTTCATATTTCCAAAATGGCTGCTTTCAGTACAAGAATCGAATCAAACTGCATTCTGTTGCCATAAACTTGACAAACCATGATTCCCCACATGTTTCTATGTGATTAATGTCGGGGCTTTTGTACGGAATGGCTAAACTTTTGATGTTGTTTGCAGATAACCAATCTGAAATTGGCATAGTCTTGCGAATAGAAGCATTATCTTGAAGCAATAACAAATTATAATCCATTAGTTCATCTTTAACTGGCACTAAGTTATTACCATGAATACCGTGATAGTCAAAGGAGTTCCTCTTCGTCTTGATGAAAAGCAAGCATGTTTCTTTCTTTTGCATTAAAGCCTACCCAAATCACGAATGAGTCATCACCTTATACATATTTTGAATGAAGAACTGTCTCACTTTGTTAATCATACCCGTAATGTCTTAAATCTCTGCGCAATTTAAAGTGAATATTTATTTTATTATTAAAAACAAATTTGTACTATAGGTTGAATTTTAAGACATTTAAACACGCTGATTTTAGTCTCGCATTTTAGCAGTTTTGGCTTGGCTTTTAATTTAGCAGAATTCAAGCACTCGGCACTTTTTAACTCATTTCTAACTGTTTTGTACGTTGCTGAGAAATGTCGAAGAATAAGGAAAATCTTGAATCACAATTTTAATAACGTTCCGTTTACATCGTACTAAAAGTTTTGATAGCCACCTACCAGAGGCGTAGCTAGCGGGGGGCGGAGGGGGCGGTCACCCTCTAAGGGGCAACATCCAATATTTATTTACAAATATATACATATAATCTTATAAAATTTTGGAAAAGAACTTTGAAATAAAATAAAATTTCTAGCGCATCACGCAACAGAGTTAATTTTGTTTTATTGGAGAATCTGAAATTTTGCACAGAATGGGGAATGTCTAAATAAGATATGCACCAGGAATAGAAACCTACTTTTCCAACGAGTGGGTAGCAAAAGTAAACTTTAAAAAAAAAAGATTTTTTCTTCTACATATAGGCACCGCATTGGCTTATGCGAACTATGGGATGAGTGATGAGTCGCCCCTGTGCTTGCTCATATGGGAGGTCTGAAGATAAATAAGGAAAGATTTGGTCATTTCCTGCGATATAAATGCGATGTGTTCCTTTGCCTTTTTTGATTGCGCCCACATACAATATAATCTATATTAAAAGATAATATAATATATACTTTAGTATGTATCTGCACCCTGGGACTCCAAGAAAGCATAAACTTTAGGTTGTAAACTATACTGCATCTCGCAAGTATATGGACAGTAGGTGTTTTGAAATAACAGTTTAAAAATGAAGCAAAAATCACGGGAAAAAGTAATAAGCAAATAGAATCATAACATAAGTTTATTACGATAAAGAAATACTGTATAAATTTACAGAAGTTTTGTTATAAAATCAAAATCAAAATAGACTTTCCCATAAATGTATGGACTTTTTTAGTATTTTCTATTTAAGTTACAATTCTGTATCCATTTCTTCGAATTATCTATAAAATCACATCAGGCAAGCAAAAAATGCTGAAATTTTATTTTAATAAATTGAATTAATTTATTTTAATGAATTGCGATTAAAAAAATATGGCGGATTTTGGAGGGACGACACCATTGTGGGAGGGGATGACACCATTTATATCCACCCCGGGTGTCACCCATCCTAACTACGCCACTACCACCTACTTCTATTTTTAATATAATTCATTGAATCATAAAGAAATTTCTTCACAACAGTTTTAAAATTATTTAATTTTAGGGCAAATTGCCTTTCAGTCAGCCCGCAATCCGAAAAAGCACTTATTTTATCCTTTTTTTTCAGTCAATGATTTTCTGTAAATTACGTTAAAAGCAGCAGTTACATATTCCAAAACTTCAAATCTAGCGACTGTTAACCTATAAACATCATCACACATCAATCCCGCATAAAATACTATAGTCATGGCATCTCGTTATGCTAGATTTAAAAGAAGATACTGGTCTTAAACTTACTTCCATTTCTTAATATTACAATATTTTAACACTTGTCGAAAAAAATACTTTTTAACTTTTACAATTGAATGAAATTTACCTAATACATCATATATTTGTGTCCAAATTCAAGGTATGAAACTCTTTCCGGAATTTTACTCTAAACAACAAAATTTGCATGTGGTCTTAAGGCTAAATATCATATAAACGTGCATTTTGGAAAGAATTTTTTTTTCCATTTTCTATGTATGAGTTTCAGTTTTTTAAAATAAGTCCGAATAAGTCTATCTTAGACATTCTGAGTTTGGCAGAGATCAATCATAAATTTTTAAAAAATATATAAAAAAAATTCCATAAAAGTAATTTTAAAATTTTATTAAAAATTTTTATTAAAACGTCACGAAAATGACCGTCGCGAAAATGACGGATCGCCAATAATTCGTTCTGTTATTAAAAGCATGCTTTCGTTAAGCCTACATCGGCATGTTTCTTTCTTCTGGTTCACATTCTATATTAAAATAAAACTTTATTTTGAATTTTAAAATAATATATTTTTTATTTTTTAAGCATCTTGAAAATGACAAGCAATAAACGTACGCATAGCATATAAACAATAAAATAATGTTATCACTGACATATTTTTTATTTTCTTCAAACTTTGTCTGCCACAAGTGCTTAATGTAGGTTTCCAATCACCAAAATGCTGTTAAAATCAATAGTAGTACCATCATTTGACCGTTTATGAAGTTATTTTCGCATGTCACGAAAATGATGGCTAGGCTTGGATACATACAATTTAATTACTCATGCATGATAATTAACTTAAAATTAATAAAAAAAATATTTTCCTTTGAAAACAAAATGTTCTTTTACAATAATTAGCAATTTTATTTTTGTTAGAAAAATTTTTAAGGCTTAAAATTTTCTAAAAAATAATGAAATTGCAATAAAATCATATTTTTTGATTTATTGAATTTAAAACAATATTTCTAAAGAATAATAATAAAATTTTACATTTTATTTGCTTAAAATCAATAATAAAGGTCTGAGACACTAAAATGCACGTTTATGCGATATTCAGCCTTAAACTCTTTTTCCAACGATGTATATTCTTGGACTACTAGTGATGAATAAATTGACTCCAAAATAAAAACTAGTCGTTGGAGGCCAGCGTAATACTTAACCGTTATGGATATGCATAATATAAAATATGAAAATAAAACATGTGTAAACTATTTATAAAATATATCGCAATTCCAAAATAAAATTTAAAAGTATATTTAAATATTTGTAATACGTAGTAATGCTTTATTACTGAATTGCGAGTACTACTCTGTCATCTCGTCTACCCATTTTGACAAATTATATAAATCGCCAAAGTACTCATAAACTATGCAAATTGGTATAATTTTTATTTTAAATAACGAATAAATAAATAAATTATTAAAAAATTATTAATAATAAAAATTAGTAATAAAATACAAGTAAAAGATCGAATTAAACATCACGTGATGACATAACAAACACATGCAATATGTTTAATGACAAGTAAATGTGACATTTACGATAAGCCATTATTGGCATTTAATCTTATAGTTTAGCAACAGTTTTTAAGTCAACGGAAATTAAATAATACCGAATTACGTAAAAGAAACATCCTTATAACTCCAAAAAAAATAATCATATTAACTAAAAGTTTACTGCATCGGATTAAGCGTCTTATTTTCAATTAAAATATATATTTGAATTGTAATTCGAATGAAATACAGGATCATAAAAAATCGAAGAGTGTGCAAAATAGGATTACAAATATCTCGGCAACTAATTATCCTATCAACTTCATTCTTTATGCAAAATTTATGTTTTTTATTGTCTTTTACATTCACTCCTTAAAATAAAATAAAAATGAAAATTTTTATATACCTTTCATCAGAACGAATATTTCGAGATCCGGAAAATCAAGGTTAATGATATTCAAGAGGCTTCTTACCATTATTATATACTAAGTACACACAAAATTTCAAGTCTCTATTTCAATTTGTTCGGGAGATAAAGCGTTTACAGACACATACACAAACAGACGAACGTCTTTTTTTCTTAAAATATGTTTTTTGGAATTTCTAATGTCTGAAACGTGTAAATCCGTCAAAAAAATCCTATTTTCAAAACGATTGCAAGACTTATACCCTATATTTCGTATGATGGGTAAGTAAAAATTGTCTAAGTTACAACTATATGACATTACTTAGGGCAATTTTACAAGAAAATACTTATTTGAGATAGATTTTTGCTGAAGTGTCAGTTTCTGATTAAGAATCAATAACTGGGGTTTCGCCTTTATTAGAAATGAATTTTTTAGCAGACTCATTTAATAGGTTTGAGATACTTAGTGAGAAGTATAGTTTATTTTTTATATCACCTAGCTAAGTCATATAAATTTTATATTACATAAATTCAGATGCGTATAAATTCTATTTTTTCCCTTTATTTTAAGTTGACTAGTTATCTTTTGTTTTCTCAATGAATATAATCAGTTTAAAATCACGTTTCTAAAATCTAAAATAAGTATTTTATTCTATACAATCATTGACTTAGCCTCTATGAGATTCTGATTTTCATCCTTGTATCATATTTTACGACTCCTCTCCTTTTTCAACTCTTTCCACATGGTCAAAAAGCGTTTATGAATTCGGTTTCTCTTCCCATCCTCTAATTCACGTGCATATATTCCGATTGCTATGAAATCGATTCATGTTATTAGGGTCACTATGACATGCTTAATATTGAAGAGGAGGTGTATAGCATTATCGGTTCATTTACAGGACCACTCACTAGAATTCCGTTACATTATGGTCTATGGAGTACATCGTTTGAAGTATATTTTTATGATATTGCAGTATTTTAAATATATTGAAATTGATATACATCACTGAAGTATACTACAAGGTTCTTAAGACAGAATATGGTGTGCATAGAACGATAAAACTTACCATTTATTTACAGGAACACACAAAAGAATTTGGCTGTAAAAGAAAATGCGCAATAATTGAACTATTGAAGAATACTATCAATAATTGCTGGAAGGGCGTTTTCAGATATGATACGCGTTTATAAATTTATTTTTAAATAAAACTTAGCGTGCGAAAAATAAATAGATCACATACAGAGTCGTACAAAAGTCGCAACAACTTCCTTTTATTAGCGGAAATCGCTGAGTGGAAATTTTCATCTGTGCTATGCGTTTAATTGAACTAACTTTTAGCATACTATGTAGTATGCATACATATATGTAAATCATATGTAGTACTGAAACAAAAATATCCTATATTTTAAAGATTATTCATAGTAGGGAAGACCAGAGCATGTTTTGCAACATTTTACAACTTTATTTTTTATATATTTTTAATTTTATTTATTTTGAAATCTACAGGATATAATTATATTCCCTAGACCTTTCTCTATATACTGCCACAATTATTTTTCCAAAAAACTAACTATAGTTTTTAATACAAAATAGTTATGTCTAACCATGTCACGTTGAGAAATGTGCCCCGTATACAGGACAAGTTTTCTAGCATACTAGAAATGGGCAAAGGCAAATTTATTAACTATAATACCAATGGTAAAACACAGGTAACGAATCTTGCTTGCTAATTAAAAATTACTTTTTATTGTAAACTAAATGCACAGTAACATAAGAAACAGTTTTAATGCATTTTACATTTCAAGACTAAGGTCCAAAAACCTTCCTGGCTGGGATTTGATTACATTTTTTAACGTCTCTTTTATCTGATTCTTTTGAAGTTTACCCTTTTTTTAGATGAATAGTAGTAGGAAAAGGACAGTACGGGGACAGCAAGGAGGGACCAGGAGGAACGGAGGGACCGTCCCCCCTGCGGCGGTCCCCCCTGCTCATCCAGTGCATCTCCCTCCACGAACGCCCCCTAGTGGAAAAAAAGAACATTCTATTGTAACATGAGAGGTGAACGACCTTCCCTATTCAAAAATATTATCAATCACACCTCAACACGGAATCATACTATAAGATAAAAATTAAATTTATATTTGAATTTTTAAAAACCATAATTTTAGTTATCATTAATTAAGCGAAACAATGGAAAATCTCAGTTTTTAACCATTTTATTTAGATTTCTTCAACTACAAGATGAGATTATCATTTTAACAGAAGAAAGTTAAACATATATTTGAATTTTGATTGATAGACATTTTAATGAGTATTATTAATTAAGTAAAAACAATAAAAAACATCAAGTTTTATAGAAAAAGACTGATTTCTTACGATTTTTATAAACTTAAAGAGAGAAAACTTAAACGTACATTTCAGTTTTTAAGTGGTTATCACCTTAACGAGTATTTTTAATTAAGCAAAACAGTGAAAAATAAAACATTTTATTTGATTTCTTAAGATTTTTAACAACTACAAGATCAGTGTATCGACTTAAAAGTTGAAAGTTAAACATACATCCTAGTTTTTCAACAGCTATAACCTAAATGAGTATTGTTAATTAAGTAAAAAACAATGGAAAATATCAAGTTTTATAGAAAAGAATGATTTCTTACAGTTTTTCAACTCAAACTTCAGAATATCAATTTGAGATAAAGAAATTTAAACGTACATTTCGGTTTTAAGTGGTTATCACTTTAATGTCGCCTTAATGAGTTTTGTTAATTAAGCAACACAAAGGAAAATACCGATTTTTAAAGAAAGAAAACCAATTGCATTAACTTTTTTTACATCAAGGTAATGATTTTACAATTTTTTACTGAATTTTATATGTTTAAGTAATTTACACTACATTACAAACATTATAATTGAAAATCAAGTTCATATAAGGGTCAATCCATTTCAAGTGGTCCAGAAAATATTTTTTTGGTCGCTCGACCATTTTTAAAAAATCCGAAATTTTTTGTATAACAACCCTAACATGACGGAAGTTCAAAATGACCGTTCTTTTAATTTTACTATCTTTTGTTTCTGCATGGCGGCTATCTTTGTTTCATCGTGTGCAGCGATTTTCTCAGATACTAGGATACACAAAATTGTAAATATCTCGTCTTCTATTTTCCCAATTGAAATGGGGTTTGCAACATTTTGTTCAAAATAAAATAGGCTAAATATACAGTGATAGAAAAATTTTGAAAAATAAATTTTTACAGGTGAAATTTTAGCACAAAATGTACGATTTTTTCCAAAATCTATTCGTTTGCAAGAGGAAAATTTTCATGCAAGAGCAACTGTCAACCTTACACAATTTTTTCTATAAATAGGTCAAAAGTACGTGCACTCATACACTAAGTCCCAGATCTGGGAGTTAATTTCTCTTTGCGAAAAAAATTCCGAAATTCGTCAAAAATTTCAAAAATCGCACTTTTTAGGCTTTGATATCTCTGGTAGGGCACGAGATAAAAATCTGAAATTTTGGCCTGTGATATTATTGTGTAGTAGCGTTATGTACAAAAAATTTCAAGAAGGAGATTTGACTACAAGCTGAGATATGACATGGAAAATATGTGAAAACAATACTGTCAAACTATTGTAAACCTAGTATGTAATTGTTCAACAAGACTGTCAACCTTGCACAATTTTTTCTACAAATAGGTCAGAAGTGTGTGTACTCATAAACCAAGTCCCATATCTGGGAAATGATTTCTCTTTCCGAAAAAAATTCCGAAATTCGTCGAAAATTTCAAAAATCGCACTTTTTAGGCTTTGATATCTCTGGTGGAGCACGAGATAAAAATCTGAAATTCTGGCCTTTGATAGTATTATGTAGTAGTGTTATGTACAAAAAATTTCAAGAAGGAGATTTGACTACAAGCTGAGATACGGTGATTAAAGAAATGTTAAGAAATGCTATTACGAGTACATTAGGAGAAATGAGATTAGTCTCTTTTATTACAATATTTACCCAGAAAATATCGTTTGTTGAAAACAGTTAAATAATAAGCATTTAATTTGCAAAATACTATATATGCTCAACAAAGAGCTTAACAATATTTACGAGAGATGTTATGAGTTCGACCAGTTACTGTTGTCAGTCCATCAGGCTGTTCTTTCTAAAAATTTTATTTGAAGCCTCCTAAGTCTTGTCATCTCTTGTTAACTTGAATGAAATTCTCTTGGTTTAATAATTGAAGCCATGTCAACTCGATCAGTTGCAACTCATTGTCTGTAATTTACTTTTCCTGAAATGTGTTCCGAGTAAAATTGTTGCAATAGCATTTCTAGTAGATTTGTTCATCTGGACAAATAGTGTATTGGCTTAGCATACATTCTGAATTGTTTAAATCACACAGAAACATTTGAAAAAGATATTTGTAACTAACATTTAACTTTGTACCATAAATAATTAATTTAAAATTTTGGAGGTATGAACAATTACATAGTATGTTACAATAGTTTGGCAGTATTGTTTTCACGTATTGTCCGTGTCATATCTCAGCTTGTAGTCAAATCTCCTTCTTGAAATTTTTTGTACATAACACTACTACACAATACTATCAAAGGCCAGAATTTAAGATTTTTATCTCGTGCTCCACCAGAGATATCAAAGCCTAAAAAGTGCGATTTTTGAAATTTTCGACGAATTTTGGAATTTTTTTTTTTTTTTGCAAAGAGAAATCATTTTCCAGATCTGGGACTTGGTGTATGAATACACGCACTTTTGACCTATTTGTAGAAAAGATTGTGCAAGGTTGACAGTCTTGTTGAACAATTACATAGTAGGTTTACAATAGTTTGGTAGTATTGTTTTCACATATTTTCCATGTCATATCTCAGCTTGTAGTCAAATCTCCTTCTTGAAATTTTTTGTACATAACGCTACTACACGATACTATCATAGACCAAAATTTCAGATTTTTATCTCGTGCCCCACCAGAGATATCAAAGCCTAAAAAGTGCGATTTTTGAAATTTTTGACGAATTTCGGAATTTTTTTCGCAAAGAGAAATTGACTCCCAGAACTGGGACTTGGTGTATGAGTACACGCACTTTTGCCTTATTTGTAGAAAAAATTGTGTAAGGTTGACAATTTCCCTTGCTTAAAAATTTTTCTCTTGCAAACGGATAGATTTTGGAAAAAATCGCACATTTTGTGCTAAAATGTCACCTGTAAAAATTTATTTTTCAAAATTTTTCTTACACTGCATATTTAGCCTATTTTATCCTGAACAAAATGCTGCAAACCCCATTTCAATTGGGAAAATAGAATACGAGATATTTACAATTTTGTGTATCCTAGTATCTGAGAAAATCGCTGCACACGATGAAACAAAGATGGCCGCCTTGCACAAACAAAAAATAGTAGAATTAAAACAGCGGTCATTTTGAACTTCCATCATGTTAGGGTTGTTGTACAAAAAATTTCAGATTTTTTAAAAATAGTCGAGCGACCAGTGCTGGACCATTTGAAATGGATTGACCCATAATGATATGACATGGCCAGGTTTTTTTTTCCTTTTCTATTTACACCCTAAGTAAATATCTCCAACTTCCCCTCTTTGGAGGGTTGAATACAACAGCCTGACGTCACCTGTTTACTTACAAGAATGCGTTGCTTCTTTAGAAAACGGTGTCTCTCAGCTGAAAAATCATCTTAAAAAAAATATTTTAACATTATTACAAGGATAATTTTTAAACTTTAGGTAATTAATAATAAATAAATTAATATTTTACTAATCTGTTATATTATATACTATATTTATTATACTATATTTCATATATTTAGACAGATTTTAAGAATTTTCTGTTCAATAAATAAATATTATCTACATTTTTAACAGAAACCATGTTTTCCAACGTTAGATCATAAATACGAATTTAAATATTAAATAGCATGTATTCGCTTAAAATCATGTGAACCTTTACTAAACTATTTGAAAATTTCAACTCATAAGAGCATATATTATGTATATTTTAGTTTTAATAGCAAAAACGGTACTCCTAGGTTATCCCGTCGACCAATTTCGCCAAATTATACATATCGACGAATTTTTTCTTTTAAATAATAAAAAACAAACAAATAATTAGTAGAATATTGATAAAAATACGAATAAAAAGTCGAAATAAAAATCACTTAATGATGCTTTAAATACGTGTGTCGTATTTAATATCATTGAATGTTACATTCACGATCCTCCATTATTGACAAATAATCTTATATTTTGGCGATCGTTTTTTGGTCGACGGGATAACCTAGAAGTACCGCAAAAACATAAATTTTCAACTTTGAAATACATTCGTTTATATATTGTTACAAGATACAAATTATACTTCTAAACTATTTTTAAAAGCTTGAATGTCTTTATAAAATGTTCATATTTATATTTTACACGTCCTGACTACATTCGACATCTTACAACCAATAGTATACATTTCTTTTTTATTCTAGAAACTGAAAAAGTCACTTCTTACTGCTGCAGACACTTGACATGTGAAAATTTCTCTGAATTATTCGATTCACATTTTTCATCAAATTGACGTGTTTCACCTCACCTTTTTGAAATTTTCATATTATCAAACATCAAGTTATTTAAAACATAAATACTGTGCTTAGTGTTTAGATAGTATACATGACTAATTCTCCTTATTCTATTCGTATTATTAATCAAATTAGCAATTTATTATAAAACTTATTTGTAAGCATGCGCGAGTTGTCACGTGACACAAACGATTAACAGTAATATGAATTTTCGAATAGCAATGCAACATTCCTCATTTCTGCATGTTAGACTTGTGTGGGAAGGTAATTCGAAAAGAAGCGCAGCATTTTGCATTCCTACTGTTAGACTTGAGAGGGAAGGTGACTGGTGCACAACTCTGATTAATTTCCAGATTTTAATACAAGTGAAAACCGTTTTCTTCGTTAACGGATAAAGTAAGTTTTATTATATCATTGCAATATATATGTATCAATAAAAATAAATTATATGAAATTTAAAAAAAAGATTTTTTATATATTAAGCATTTATTAAGTATATAAATATACTTCTTTTATTACACAGATGTTTCAGCAAGAGGAATCAAAACAGCAGCAAATTTCCGAAATGTATGATCCGACTGATTCGTCCTTAGCACATACAAAGTTAAAGAATAATACATATGTGAGTTACTTATATGTTAAATACTAGAATTCGTGCACTATATATAATTAGGTTAAACTTACATTAAAATATTTTGTCCTATATTCAGTAAGAAGTATTTTTATTTGTAATATTAAAGTGATATTTAACTGTTTACATTAATTTCCCTTACAGAATTGCTCTTATTGTGATAAAAACTTTTCATCCAAATGGAATTTAAAAGAACGTATACAGATCCATACCATTGAAAAGCCATTTTTTTGTGAGGACTGCAAAAAACTGTTTTTAAGAAAGTGCGAATTAAAAAAGCATATGATGATGTATTATGTATGATAGAGTATGATCTCATCATACTCTATCACCTGTTGTATGTGAAATTTGCAAATTATCTTTTACTAGGAAATGTGCTCTAATAACTCATATGAAAACACATCCAAACAGAAAATTGTTTAAGCGTGAAAAATGTGAGAAATCCTTCAACAATCGTTATAAATTAAATAAACACAAGATTATTCGCAATACACCACAATTAAATTGTTATGAATGTGGGAAATCGTTTTCAAGTGACAATAAGCTTAATCACCATTTAAAAATTCATCAAATCTAACATCGTCCACTATTTAAGTGTGAAACGTGTGAGAAGATCTTCAGCTATCGTTATAGATTAAATCAGCATATGCATATTCACAATCGACCTCAATTCAATTGTAATGAAAGCAAGGTAACATTTTCAAATGAAATAAGGCTAAACAGTCGTTTGAAAGTGCACCAAAACCTACAGTATACATGTGATAAGTGTAAACATAAATTTAGTAATAAATTAAATTTAAATCAACATTTACATACACACCATACTAAAAAACGTCTTGTTCCTGCTAACTGTGAAATGCCTTTACCCATTGTAGAGTTTAAAAGAATAAAACATGAAATACCAGCTTTCGGAGTGTTTAAAACTCTAACTTTTCATCCTGAGAAAAATGAAGAAGGTTGCTTAGTTACAATGAGGGATATTCAAAAATTAACCAAACATTTGAAGAATTTAACAGTCAAGGATAGGATTGGAGACTTCGAAAAATTGAATGTTTAGAACCGATTATTTCAAAGTATAGCCCCTTATCTAGAAATTGATTTTACATCATGTAAATATGTATTCTTTTTAACCGACTTCAAAGAGGAGGTTATGATTTCGATCTGTATGTATTTGTTGTTCACGCATAACTTTTGAAAATCTGAACCGATTTGAGTTTGAGTTTGAGTGAACAATGCTTTGAGGTCTATAGCTACAAATGGCTGTTACCTCGAATGATCCATAAACCACAGAAACAAATACAGAACACTTCTCTCTCTCTCTCTCATCTCATGTCTTCTCATGAGATAGTGTTGTGGTGTATATGGCGCGTAGCCACAGAACACTTTATTATTACAAGAAATCCAGTACATACATTTTAATACACATCACAGGGACAACACCCGCACACCCATGCCGCTAGCTGGACTCGAACCAGGGTCAAGCGGTGTAGGAGGAGCTCACGCTACCGACCACGCCACTGGATCGGCTGAACCGATTTTGATAATTCTTTTTTTGTTTGAAAGCGTATGAGGCTTATGTGGTCCCATTCGAATTTCATAAAAATCTGATAATTAGAACATTTTTAAAAATAAAAACTTTAAATTTCAAATTCATTTTGAAGCAATCGACCAACTTTTGCATGCTTTTATGTTACACTTACATAGACACACGATCTTTTCACTGTTAAAAGTTTAAAGTTTTTGCTGCATCGTCACTCCACCGCTTTTATGTAATATCTCTATTTTGACCAATGAGAATTCACCATAATACAATGAAGTAATCATTTTCTATAAAAGCGATGGATTGACGATAAAGTAAAAGTTTCAAATTTTTAACAGTGTTCAAAGTGCAAAATAGTAACTGGACGAGGGCCAGGATTCACTTAAATTTTGCGCTGTTTGCGAAACGAGATTTATTAACACGAAAATTTATTTAAAACATTGAAAAATTTGCTAAAATTCAGGCTTCTGATTCGTTAATCTGGTTTCGCTAACAGCGCAAATTCTACCTGGATTCCGGACAAGTTCTCTTATGCAAGAAACCGGAAACATAGCATCTAGGGGATATAGTGTGGAATTCGGCTATCTCATGGCGTGTTCAGAGCAACTTACAAAAGTAACCAATGTTTCCGACCGATTGTAGGGCAGTACGAAAGCAAATTGTGGCATCAATGAAAACTATACTGTTGAATTGTAGCTGACGTTACACTTCGCTTTAATTTTCATTTCGTACTTGTCTACAATCGGTAAGTGGTCGGTAAGTAACCGGTAAGGTGTGCTTAACACGCCCTCTGTAACACTTAAAAAAAGCGCTAAAATGTTCTATTCTTTAAATGTGCAACAATGCTAATGAAATTTAAAGATAGAAGCAACATCTGCAGGACATTTTCTAAAACTGCAAGAATTATTGCTGGTCTAGATAATGTATCACAAAAATGCCGCAGACGTCGCTGTGATCGACACTTTGGAATTCAGTAGTATCGTTGCACATTTAAAGGATACAAATTTTTAGCACTGCTTGCATTGTAAAAAATTGAATCCTTTTGCTGCATCGTCACTCCATCGCTTTTATAGGAAACGATTACTTCGCTCTATTATGGAGCATTCTCATTGGTCAAAACAAAGAAATTCTATAAAAGCGATAGAGTAAAGATGCAGCAAAAGGGTCAATTTTTTACAGTGTCGATAGCAGACTTTCACTCCTTGTATTCCAGACTCTCTCCTTCGAACAATGAAAAGTTCTCAAAAATGAAGGCTTATGATTGGTCAATCTTGTTTTGCTTAACAGCGAATAATCCTTCTGAATCCTAATCACTGTTGCAGAGATGCTAGTTTTTTTTCCAAAGTACGAAATCTTAGCTGGAACAATTCTCGTATCCACCAAAGTGAAAGATCCACATCAATCCAGACATGAGAATTCGATATCGAAAAGCTGAAAATTCATCTCTAAAGAGCCTTACACGTTAAAGCAAGAGTGTCTGTGTATCAGGGTGCTTGTTATGCCGGATTCACAAAGTGATTAAAGTACATTGCTATGTGCTAGATTTACATTTGGACAAATATAAATGACGAAAAACTTTGATAAGCTTACCATTAAAGTTAAGCTAGTTAACTTCTTTCACCCATAAAACAAACTCGTTCAGGCGACTACCGCCAAGTTCTGGAATAAAAATTCTTAAATTTTCTGTACTTTGGAAAACCGCGTTTATCAAAGAACATTCTTAACTTCAAATATTACTACTTTCATATAAACGCATGTTGAATTATGGTGTGATTTTGATAATATCTTCCTTTTTAGTTTTTATGACTAAGAAGGGTATTTTAATACACACGAACATTTAGAATTACTTTGCTATGCATTGAATCATAGAAGCAACTTGACGCGCTCTGATTGTGTACGCGTACTTTAAACTGTAAAAAATCTGACCCTTTTGCTGCATCGTCACTACTCCGCTTTTATAAAATATCTCACTTTTGATCCACGAGAATGCTCCATAGTAGGCTAAAGTAATCGTTTTCTATATTAGCGGTGGAGGGACGATGCAGCAAAAGGGTCAAATTTGTAACAGTGTACCCTGTTTAAAATATCTTGAAAAATTACCTCTGTTTTGAAAGACTATCTATTTTCTGACCAATGAAAACGCTCCATAGACGTTTTTAGATCGCTCTCATTAGTCAGAAAAGCGATAGCTTTAAAAACAAAGGTAATTTTTCACAATAATTTTAACGTGTACTGATGGATTGTCAGCTTTTCAATGCCCATTTACGAAGTCTGTAGATTTCAATGTGGACCTTAAGGCACTACACTAGTCTCAGAAAAAGACCCGGATGTTAGTGTAAAGTTGTTTTTTTCAAATATCTCGCTCAAATTTTAATATATTTACATGATTTTTTTTTGCATAGGATAGCCGAGGAGGATCTACAACCGGCCTAGTTTTTACTTCTTCGATTTTGCTTAGGTATGTTTTATATAATGATAGTTTCAATTTCAGAACCGTTTAAACCGGTTTTGAAATTTAAAATATTTTTTTTTTAAAAATCTGAAACCAAAATTGAAAAAGTAAAAACTAGGCTGGTTGTGGAATATCCTCAGCTATCCTAAACCGGTTTTGAAATTTAAAATATTTTTTTTTTTAAATCTGAAAACAAAATTGAAAAAGTAAAAACTAGGCTGGATGTGGAATATCCTCAGCTATCCTATGCAAAAAAAATCACGTAAAAATTTTAAAAATTGAGCGAGATATTTGAAAAGAACACCCTCATAGACTTCACATTATCATCCGGGTCTTTTTCTGTGCCTCGTGTGCGGCCTTAAAGTTTGCTGGATGCGATAAATTTCCGAAATATTAAAGCTTAAATGGACAAGTTTTCGCATCCACTAAAGCGGAAATAGACATTGATACAAATCGACATCCTTAAGTTGTTGAAAAGATGAAAATCCTTTAGTATATATTTTCCTCTGGAGGAAAAAAATACCTCTACATATCAATGCAAAATAAAGTGCATAGATATTTGTAGCAAATTTATCTTTAGATTCAGATTTGATTACCGGATTAGACCCCAGAATGATTTCAGATTTTGTTCATGTAGAATTCCTCGATGTGAATATGACGACACATGGAGCACAGTATACGATTGATTGAAAAGATTCTGGACAAAAATGAGTCATCAAGGGGGTCCTTGTGGCCGAGTGGTTAAGACACCACGCTGCTAATCTCTTGAGAGCGTAGGAGATTGTGGGTTCGAATCCCACTGGCTCCGTTGCACACACTCTTTATGTGTAGCTCCCGATTGTACTTTTCTTGTGTCGTAATATTTCCTGGTGATATCTTGTCTTTGTATGTCCACGAATTTGTAAAATAACATGGATTATGTATTTATGTCTGTGTAGAAATAAAGGATCATTCGGCGTACAATCGAATTCTACCGGGAAATCATCATCAAATTTTATAATAGAAAATGCCTAGCATTGCGATACATTGTTAAAAATTTAACTTTTGCTGCATCGTCACTCCATCCCTTTTATGGAATATCTCATACATACACTATAAAAAAATTTTACATTTTGCTGCATCGTCACTCCCCCGCTTTTACAAAATATTTGTCATTTGACCCATGAGAATGCTCCATGATAGGCTGAAATAATCGTTTTCCATAAAAGCTGTGGAGTGAGTTTCAAATTTTTAACAGTTTAGTATGGAAAAAAGCGTCCGTGAAGAAAACATTTGGGCATCGAATGCTGTCACTCTCTTATAGATGCAGCCAAGTACAGGTTATGAATTTCGGATTCCTCGTCGAATCATCACCGCTCATTTCCGATGTATTTACTGCATTTATAGGAATTAGATTGTTGTTGTTTATCTATTGAATCATAGAGCGATTTTTGTTAAAATCTTTCTGTTTGCTTTTCCTTACTGAAGGAGGGAGTATTTTTGATTACACTAGAAAAGCATTTTACTATGCATTGATACATGGAGTCATTTTGCTGTTTGCTCATATATGGAAGCGCTTTACCTCGCGCTTATGTGTAAGGACACTTTACTTGAGGCATTGTCACCTTTCGATAACCACTTCCGATGTCCGTACGATTCGATGTTGACTTTAAGATTTCATGAATGCGGTAGCTTTTCGTCGTGCCAAATACGTTACGCATTCAGAAAACCTAAAGATTCACAACGATACTAACCGCTATTGTAAGTGCCATTTGAAAAGTTGACAACCAAACAGTGATTAGTAAAGCGAATACATCAGAACTCAGCAAAGTGCGACCATTAGTAATGCATTGCAAAGAGCCATCATATGTCAGTACACATAATTATATATTACGGTATAAATAACTAAAAGGTAGGAAATAAATTTAACTTTTTCAAAAAAATGTATAACCGACTCCAAAAAAAGCGCTAAAAAGAATTAAATAATTCTATAAAATTCTCTAATGACAAAACGTTATCCAATAATCACACATTGACTATCATGTACCGGTATAAAACGGTTAAATTTAATATATAGAATTTAATATCCACCAAACATAGATTTTCCAGATAATATTTTTTACAAGAGATTAATTTACATATTTTTGATTTAATTTTTGAATATATACATATAAAAAGTAAGGAATTACTTTTTGAAGTTGGTGCCAAACAATCATAATCGATAATGATTTCCCCATTTTATTTATGGTACTAGACATAATATATAAACAATTCTTACTATACTTAAGATAGTTTGGCACCAACTTCAAAAAGTAATTCCTTACTTTTTATATGTATATATTGAAAAATTAAATCAAAAATATGTAAATTAATCTCTTGTAAAAAATATTCTCTGGAAAATCTATGTTTGGTGGATATTAAATTCTATATATTAAATTTAACCGTTTTATACCGGTACATGATAGTCAATGTGTGATTATTGGATAACGTTTTGTCATTAGAGAATTTTATAGAATTTTTTAATTCTTTTTAGCGCTTTTTTTTGGAGTCGGTTATACATTTTTTTGAAAAAGTTAAATTTTTATGTACCGAATTAAATTATGTAATTATGAAATTTATGTATTTAGGATAGTTACTTAATCTAATTGCGCAAGAGTTCAATTTATCACAAGATAATCAAAAAAGGAAATTTGGGAAACATGCATATTGTTGGAAGAATTTTTTTTAGATTAAGTAACTATCCTAAATACATAAATTTCATAATTACAGAATTTAATTCGGTACTTAAAAAGAATACATATTTACATGATGTAAAATCAATTTCTAGATAAGGGTCTATACTTTGAAATAATCGGTTCTAAACATTCATTTTTTCGAAGTCTCCAATCTGATACTTGACTGTTAAGTGTTAAGTTCTTCAAATGGTTGGTTAATTTTTGAATATCCCTCATTGTAACTAAGCAACCTTCTTCATTTTTCTCAGGATGAAAAGTTAGAGTTTTAAACACTCCGAAAGCTGGTATTTCATGTTTTATTCTCTTAAACTCTACAATGGGTAAAGGCTTTTCACAGTTAACAGGAACAAGACGTTTTTAGTATGGTGTGTACGTAAATGTTGATTTAAATTTAATTTTTTACTAAATTTAGGTTTACACTGATCACATGTATACTGTAGGTTTTGGTGCACTTTCAAATGGCGGTTTAGCCTATTTTCATTTGAAAATGTTTCCTTGCATTCATTACAATTGAACTGAGGTCAATTGTGAATATGCATATGCTTATTTAATCTATAACGATAGATGAAGATCTTCTCACACTTTTCACACTTAAACGGTGGACGATGTTAGATTTGATGAATTTTTAAATGGTGATTCAGCTTATTTTCACTTGAAAGCGATTCCCCACATTCATAACAATTTAATTGTGGTCTATTGTGAATAATCTTGTGTTTATTCAATATATAACGGTAGTTGAAGGATTTCTCACACGTTTCACGCTCAAACAATTTTCTGTTTGGATGTGTTTTCATATGAGTTATTAGAGCACATTTCCTAGTAAAGGATGATTTGCAAATTTCACATACAACAGGTGATAGAGTATCATACATCATCATATGCTTTTTTAATTCGCACTTTCTTGAAAACAGTTTTTTGCAGTCCTCACAAAAAAATGGCTTTTCATTGGTATGGATCTGTATATGTTCTTTTAAATTCCATTTAGATGAAAGGTTTTTATCACAAAAAGAGCAATTCTGTAAGGGAAATTAATGTAAACAGTTAAATATCACTTTAATATTACAAATAAAAATACTTCTTATTATATATAGGACAAAATATTTTAATGTAAATTTAACCTCATTATATATAGTGCACGAATTCTAGTATTTAACATATAAGTAACTCACATATGTATTATTCTTTAACTTTGTATGTGCTAAGGACGAATCAGTCGGATCATACATTTCGGAAATTTGCTGCTGTTTTGATTCCTCTTGCTGAAACATCTGTGTAATAAAAGAAGTATATTTATATACTTAATAAATGCTTAATGTATAAAAAATCTTTTTTTTAAATTTCATTTAATTTATTTTTATTGATACATATATATTGCAATGATATAATAAAACTTACTTTATCCGTTAACGAAGAAAACGGTTTTCACTTGTATTAAAATCTGGAAATTAATCAGAGTTGTGCACCAGTCACCTTCCCTCTCAAGTCTAACAGTAGGAATGCAAAATGCTCCGCTTCTTTTCGAATTACCTTCCCACACAAGTCTAACATGCAGAAATGAGGAATGTTGCATTGCTATTCGAAAATTCATATTACTGTTAATCGTTTGTGTCACGTGACAACTCGCGCATGCGTACAAATAAGTTTTATATTAAATTGCTAATTTGATTAATAATACGAATAGAATATGTAGAATTAGCCATGTATACTATCTAAACACTAAGCACAGTATTTAAATTTTAAATAACTTGGTGTTTTATAATATGGAAATTTCGAAAAGGTGAGGTGAAACACGCCAATTTGATTAAAAATGTGAATCGAATAACTCAGAGAAATTTTCACATGTCTGGTGTCTGCAGCAGTAAGAAGTGACTTTTTCAGTTTCTAGAATAAAAAAGAAATGTATACTATTGGTTGTAAGATGTCGAATGTAGTCAGGACGTGAAAAATATAAATATGAACATTTTATAAAGACATTCAAACTTTTAAAAATAGTTTAGAAATATAATTAGTATCTTGTAACAATATAAAAACGAATGTATTTCAAAGTTGAAAATTTAAGTTTTTGCTATTGAAACAAAAATGTACATAATATATGCTCTTATGAGGTGAAATTTTCAAATAGTTTAGTAAAGGTTCACATGATTTTAAGCAAATACACGCTATTTAATATGCAAATTCGTCTTTATGAGCTAACGTTGGAAAACATGGTTTCTGTTAAAAATGTAGATAATATTTACTTATTGAACAGGAAATTCTTAAAATCTCTCTAAATATATGAAAAATAGTATAATAAATATAGTATATAATATAATAAATTAGTAAAATATTTATTTATTTATTATTAATTACCTAAAGGTTAAAAATTATCCTAGTAATAATGTTAAAATATTATTTTTAAGATGATTTTTCAGCTGAGAGACACCCTTTTCTAAAGACGCAACGCATTCTTGTAAGTAAACAGGTGACGTCAGGCTATTGTATTCAACCCTCCAAAAAGGGGAAGTTGGAAATATTTACTAGGGTGTAAATAGAAAAGGAAAAAAAACAAACCTGGTCATGTCATACTTTTATAAGAACTTGATTTTCAATTATAATGTTTGTAATGTAGTGTAAATTGCTTCAACATATAAAATTCAGTAATAATTGTAAAATCATTAGTTTGATGTAAAAAAAGTTAGTGGAATTGGTTTTCTTTCTTTAAAAATCGGTATTTTCCTTTGTGTTGCTTAATTAACAAAACTCATTAAGGCGACATTAAAGTGATAACCACTTAAAAACCGAAATGTACGTTTAAAATTATTTATCTCAAATTGATATTCTGAAGTTTGATTTGAAAAACTGTAAGAAATCATTCTTTTCTATAAAACTTGATATTTTCCATTGTTTTTTACTTAATTAACAATACTCATTTAGGTTATAGCTGTTGAAAAACTAGGATGTATGTTTAACTTTCAACTTTTAAGTCGATACACTGATCTTGTAGTTGTTAAAAGTCTTAAGAAATCAAATAAAAGTTTATATTTTTTACTGTTTTGCTTAATTAAAAATACTCGTTAAGGTGATAACCACTTACAAATTTAAATGTATGTTTAAGTTTTCTCTCTTTAAGTTGATAAAAATCGTAAGAAATCAGTCTTTTTCTATAAAACTTGATGTTTTCTATTGTTTTTACTTAATTAATAATACTCATTAAAATGTCTATCAATCAAAATTCAAATATATGTTTAACTTTCTTCTGTTAAATTGATAATCTCATCTTGTAGTAGAAGAAATCTAAATAAAATGGTTAAAAATTAAAATTTTCAATTGTTTCGCTTAATTAATAACACTCATTAAAATTATGGTTGTTCAAAATTCAAATATGAATTTAATCTTCATCTTATAGTGTGATTCCGTGCTGAGGTGTGATTGATAATATTTTTGAATAGGGAAGGTCGTTCACCTCTCCTGTTACAATAGAATGTTCCTTTTTTCCACTAGGGGGCGTTCGTGGAGGGGGATGCACTGGGTGAGCAGGGAGGACCGCCGCAAGGACAGCCACAGGGGGGACGGTCTCCCCTTGCTGTTCCCGTACTGTCCTTTTCCTACTACTATGAATCTTTCTTCCAATTTCAGAAATGTTCAAAAACTGCCTTAATATTGGCTGCTGTTAAAGTAAGTGGAGCAGCTCTAAGCACTATTAATTTGCTTTCTGAAGGCATTCTGAAGAACATTGCGATCTCAGCTTATGACTACAAAGGCATAATTAAAATAAAATTGATTAATCAAATGAACCATTTTTTTAATCACATTTTATTGTATTTTTGAATTTACCTTGTTTTTTATATTCATAGTTTTAGTGAAATGACTAAATGATCGAACGGGTTCGTAGTATATATGTTATTTGGACAATTCTACTACACAATAAATTCATTTTTTATACAGGGATAACCACCTGGGGAACTCAGCTTACGCTATTTATACATTTTATATTTTATATACAACAAGGCAAGCTGATTTAGGAGGGGGACACGTTTTCCAACGTGAAACATGTTGTAAAACTTGCTCCGTCATTATATTTTAATTTTTACTATGCCTGGACGAATAGTGATACAAGTTATTTGCAAAACAAACGCATAGTTAAATGACGATAGAAATCCTTTTTTAGAGCAATGCCTAGGGCCGGCTCAATGGGTGTGCGAAGTATGCCACCTCACAGGGCGCCGAATCAGAGGGGCGCCATCCAGATGAAATGGCGCTCATAAAAATCACTATTTTGTGTTTTTTTTCTTTTACATTTTCTATACATATGTTGAGACCAGCTCGAGAAAGGATTCTTCGCGGTGTTTAAAAAGAATTGGAGGGTGCTGAATTTTCGCATGTAGACAGCAGCTTCTTTTCTTTATCTGAATGGAATTGCTTTTAAGCTATTAAGGCTCAAACTGCTTCTTCATATTGAGTAAAGGAACAAAATCACGAACCCCAAGACCATTCGATAAAAATCTGCTTTTCTTGCTATGGATGGTAATTATGTTAGACTCTTTGGTGAACTATCCCCTTCCGGCCATTTAAGCGCATTCTTCAAGAGTCTTCCGATTCCATGGAGAGTCTGAGACTGGACCCCAAATGACCGGAAATAAGTAACCATTAGGAACTTACAGGAGCAAAATTTTAAACAAAAACCTGTTAAAGAAGTTTTCATAAGCTCACACTGTAAAAAATTGTGGTCTCAAATCACGGTGGTTATACCGTCAACTTTGTGACACTTCCTTTTACTGTAATTTAACTGGACGGTATATATACCGTAAAATACTTAAAGTACATGTACCGTAATTTAACTGAACATAAATTTAAATATTTTGTGGTATATGTACCGTAAAATATTTAAAGTATATGTACCGTAATTTAACTGGACGGTACATGTACCGTAAAACATTTAAAGTACATGTACCTTTAAAAAATATTCTTACAGCATATATACCGTAAATTAAATATGTGGTATATGTACCGTAAAAAATATTTATACAGCACTTATACCGTAAATTAAATATATGACATATGTACCGTAAAAAATATTTATACAACATATATACCGTAAATTAAATGTGCGGTATATGTACCGTAAAAGCATTTGTAATCAGTATGTGTACCGTAAATGAAACATACGGTATATATACCATAAAAATACAGGATAAACCACAAAAAACCTCCCACATTTGACAGGTTAAAAAAACAAAAACGACTCTAATGAGAAACTTATTTGTTAAAAATATAGAATAGGTATGACGAGAGTTTAAAATGACTATTTTCAGAAATGACGTCTGGAAAGTGTCTTCCATTGCGAGCAATATACAGGGTGATTCAGCTCGTCGGTGACAAACTTTAAGGATCGATAGAGCACACCTAGACGAACATTTTTGAATAGGGAATGTAGGGTCCCTGACGCGATGGTAAGGCGCTAGGCGCTTTCGAAAATTTGGGTGCCGAAATTCGAAACGTCATAAAAACTAGGGAAATGGTTAGATTTTCTTGCTTGTTGCGTCGAAATGATTCTGTTTGTTTAGACTTTCTTCAGTACCAATTTGATAAGCGTATCTCTTAAAACATGGATAGGGGGCGCTGCAGACTTTGGAGAGCTAGACAACAACTTTAAGCCCGTTATTTTGATAATTTAACACATGCTCGCCAAAGTTTATACTCTAACTTAAAGTTTGAACCCAAAAGTAGAGCCCTGCAAAAAGCGTAAGAGCCGGAATAAAATTTCAAAGTACAGGGTGGTCGAAACTCGAAGGCTCCTAAGAGATAAACAAACAGATTTCTTGACTTATGGCATGCATTTTCATGATTCTGTTTGCTGGGGCTCTCTGAAACTCAGTTGAACGGTACAAAAAGAAACATCGATAGGGGGCGCTTTGGGCAAAAAACATAATTCGTTGACATTTCGGACGCTAACTGGAAACGGGGCGCTACGATCAGTTAGAAACAAAACAAGAGAGTAATTTACTTATCATAAGAAGCTATTAAAACTGCAGTTTGTTTTTTTTTTTTTTAACAAACATAGCTGGTTTCAATCATGCACAATGCGCGCAATAAAATTTACATAAGGTGCTTTTTGCTGATTTATGCAAAAGATATCGTACCATATCGATATGCAAAAGATACGTAATGCGTAGACGACAACGCGAGATGACGTAGTTGTATGCGCAGACACGTCTTTTGAACGTGCGGTACCTACTTAAGCTTCGGGTTACTTGTCTGCAGATCGGTAGTAGGATGGAACGGTACACAAACTCTGAATTGGCTGACATGCATTTGGCGTATGGCGCTGCTGGTTGTAATGGACGAGCCGCTCAGCGGTTGTACGCCGAGCGTTACCCCAACAGGCAAATCCCCTGCCATGCCTTCTTCGCTCGAGTACACCAGAGGTTGTCCACAACGGGATCTTTCGACGGAGGCAGGCCTGAACGGGAGCGATCAGTGAGCACCCCCGACAACGAAGAGGCTGTGCTTAAACTGGTTGAGGACAACCCAGGTCTTAGCACGAGAGATATCGCCAGACATGTTGGCATTTCGCAAGCAACTGCGTGGCGCATCTTACGTTCCCGGAATCTGCACCCCTACCACATACAGCGGGTGCAGTTGCTCAGAGAGCAGGATTTTGGCCCTCGAGTGGAATTCTCAAGATGGTACTTGGCGATGAGATCCAGGGATCCCCGTTTTGTAAACAGCATTTTGTTTACGGACGAGTCCACCTTCAGCCGGGAGGGAATGTGGAACGCCCACAACAGTCATGTGTGGTGTGATGAAAATCCACATGAAACCAGAAGCCGAGCAGCCCAGGAGCGTTTCTCAGTAAATGTGTGGGCCGGCATTCTGGGGGATTGCCTCATTGGCCTTTATTTGTTACCTGAACGGCTGACAGGTGGAAATTACCTGATTTTCCTGGATCAAGTGCTGCCGCAGCTTCTGGAGGAGGCGCACGTACCCGAAGGTTCGCGTCGCCAGATGTGGTTCCAGCACGATGGAGCTCCGGCCCATTACACGAACGACGTGCGTCTCCATCTAAACGCAAGGTATTGCCAGCGGTGGATCGGGCGTGGGGGTCCAGTTCACTGGCCTGCCCGATCACCAGACCTCACCTGCTTGGATTTCTTCCTTTGGGGTTACCTGAAGGCCGAGGTATACCATACACCTGTCAGCAGTGCTGAAGAACTTGTGGCGCGCATTGTGGCAGCTGCAGGGCAGATCAGAGATACTCCTGGCATTGTTGGAAACACACACTCCTCAATGCGACGGAGGTACGAAGCCTGCATCATGGCCCAAGGTCGAAATTTCGAGCATCTTCTGTAGTGTTATTTTTTGTAAATAAATTTCCAGTATCATTGATGTTTTTGGTCTAAATTTATTCAGAAGTGTTGAGCAGAGGTAGAAAATGAGTTTTCATTATTACTAACTGATCGTAGCGCCCCGTTTCCAGTTAGCGTCCGAAATGTCAACGAATTATGTTTTTTGCCCAAAGCGCCCCCTATCGATGTTTCTTTTTGTACCGTTCAACTGAGTTTCAGAGAGCCCCAGCAAACAGAATCATGAAAATGCATGCCATAAGTCAAGAAATCTGTTTGTTTATCTCTTAGGAGCCTTCGAGTTTCGACCACCCTGTACTTTGACATTTTATTCCGGCTCTTACGCTTTTTGCAGGGCTCTACTTTTGGGTTCAAACTTTAAGTTAGAGTATAAACTTTGGCGAGCATGTGTTAAATTATCAAAATAACGGGCTTAAAGTTGTTGTCTAGCTCTCCAAAGTCTGCAGCGCCCCCTATCCATGTTTTAAGAGATACACTTATCAAATTGGTACTGAAGAAAGTCTAAACAAACAGAATCATTTCGACGCAACAAGCAAGAAAATCTAACCATTTCCCTAGTTTTTATGACGTTTCGAATTTCGGCACCCAAATTTTCGAAAGTGCCTAGCGCCTTACCATCGCGTCAGGGACCCTACATTCCCTATTCAAAAATGTTCGTCTAGGTGTGCTCTATCGATCCTTAAAGTTTGTCACCGACGAGCTGAATCACCCTGTACATCTCAAGACGATATCTGGAATCTAACATCACGAACGCATAGTCTTGTAGGAGAATTGCTACTCAACTTGAATTACTCTCTTGAGGTCAGAATGAGTGTAGGTCTTGTCTCAAGATTGTCTCAAGCAGAGGTAGGAGCTTCCACAAAGTATAATATGTTAGGTGATGATACATTTCAGATATTGTCTAGAAATTTAAATTGCTTATAATGGACAACATTTAGCAAGCATCAATTCTAAAACATAGTCATTTTAAACTCTTGTCATACCCATTGTATATTTTAAAACAAACAAGTTTCTCTTTACAGTCTTTTTTGTTTTATATTATCCTTTCAAACATGGGATATTCTTATGTGTTATTCTGTAATCAGAATCGACGATAATACATGGTAAGCACAAAGTCTTACTCTTATTATAAAAAATTATTTTGGCGGAAAATATTAGTAATGTGAGGATACATTTAAATATTTTGATAAAACGTTTAATAAGACCATTTGTAGGACATCAAGTTGTGCAAAGATATGTATACTGGTAATATATATATATATATATATATATATATATATAGTTAAAAAAATATTATATAAATATTAAATATTCTGTATTTTTTTTTTTTTGTTTTTTTGTTTTTTTGTTTTTTTGTCATTATGTACAATTGTTGAAAAAAAAATATTGTAAAATGTAACAAAGAAACAATGAATTGCGCAATTACACTTACATAGCTGCCAATTATTATACCTTTTTCACATTTATTTTTTATACCACTATTTTAAAACAGTTACTGCTGTCACATTTCAGGTTTAAATATATAGTGAAATTATTATTTTAAAATAGAGGTATAAAGATGTTATAAAAGAAGTATGAACTTACATAATTTAAAAAAATTTTTTTTTTTTTAAGTGTTTACATTTGTGAGCGCTATGATAATGCGAGATGATCTCTGATAAAATAAAATGCTAATATTGAATTTCTTTCTTATATTTCTATAAATTATTAAAACTTAAAATAATTAATAGATCTTGTATTTTTTTTTAGTAAATAGTAACAGTTTTAATATTCTTGTTACTCACTTGGCAATTAGGACTTTTATTTTATTTTTTTTCTCAACATACAAATATAAATGTTCTTACATTCATTTAAATGTTTAAGAATGTCACTATCTAGCAAATCATCACTTTTGTATTTTTTTTTTTTTATGGAAATGTGGTATTATATTATTCTTACAAGAATTGATATGTAGTTTATAGCTTACAATCATAATAACAAACTGTAATTCTTCCTACAGATCAAGAAAAGTAAAAAACTAGCTGTCGTGGGCAAACTTGCTTATAACGCAAAAAACAATCAATAAAATTGAAAAATGTATTTTCATTCCAAATTTCTAAATAGTCAAGACTAAATTTATACATTCATGCTTAAAAATAAGTTTAAAATTGTATCAAAGCTTTGCATTGTTAAGGAGAGGGTTTGAGAATCATTAAAATTCAATATATAAGTGTTTTAGAACATTTACAAAATAAATTAATATCATTATGATTCAGACATATTTAAAACAAGCAATTAAAATATAAAAAAGATATTTATTACAACGATTAAATTACATTAATACACCATGTCATAATACATAGTTATAATATTTATGTACACCTTCTACACAGTGTGTCATTTACATTTTTATACAAATTCCAATAGTTTTGCCCACTTTGCAGCGTTATTATTATTCGCCAATTGATTTGTTGTAGTTTGTACCACACAGGGTTGATCAACATCAAGTACCTTAAAGAAAAAGATTCATTCAACATGGGTATAAGCATTAAAATAAATTATCGAAGAAACTACAAAAGTAATTTGTAGAAATGGTTTCACAAAATCATCTTAAGAGATTATTACAATATTCACATGAAGGAACAAGAATGCTAATATTAATCATATGGGAGCGTTATTTTCAATTTTCTCGCTTTGATTTATATATATATATTACAAATTTAAAAATTTTCGCCAAAACTAACCTTTATACTATCTTAATTTTTCTTATAATAATGTCCCGTACTTACTTCAAATTATTAAATTAAAATCTTGTTTCTAAATCTAATCAGTTAATATTTATGCAGACGATATAAATTCTTAATTTGCCTTAAAAAATATTATTCCAGTATGCGTAAATTTAAAAAGATGGCTCTAAATTAAAAATATTCTTAATTAAAACTTTATTTCTTAATATTCCAAATAAAACTGATTTCTTCTACACTGTTAAAAATTTCTGTAAAATAATGATGCGTTGAATGTATATTTGACATTCACTTTACCATTTCTCTAGAAAATTGAAGAAGCACCATTAATCTACAAAGATATCAAACGACCAGCAGTAAAAAAATCCTCTTTTAGCAGTTGCACTTGAATACGGTGAATGAAGCATAAAATAACATCCCATGCAGCCTTGTGATTGGTCAATCTCGCCTCGGGAACAGCGCTAAAACCAACGAGATGGATTTATACCTTGTTCGCTAAACTATCCGTTTCTCTTAATCTAGATTCACGAATGGCAACATATCAGTGTTTGTTTGGCTTTGGCGGGCAAGGATGAATTACATTCTCGTCTCCCGGTCCCGGCATGTGCGTGAAAAAAATAAGTTCATTTATGCTTTTATATGTATTTTACACGATTTATTTTTATATTATTAAATGTTTAAAAATCTAATTTAGATTGCCTCGTATATTGTTCTATATATCGTCAGGGTTCATACTCATCAGGGGAATATGGGAAACCTGGGAAAATCAGGGGATGAATTTTAGGTTGTAAAAATCAGGGAAATCTCAGGGGATAATACAAAAAATTTCCCAAACCTGGGAAAACCTGCCAAAATGAGTCTATTCTGGGAAATTGGGGGCAATTGTTACTGTTCTCGTGCTTTATTATCATATGTAATATCAAAATGTCGTTAATTGTTGATATGGAAAAATTGTATATCCCAGAAAATACATCAGGGGATTCTCAGGGGATTTTTTCTTGGAAAATGAGTATGAAGCCTGATCGTTTAAAATTCTGTGAAAATTTCTTGAATGTCATCCTTATAGCTTAAGAATCTGCGATGTGTTTTGCCATACTCAGGGATGGGGAAATTCATTATTTTACTCTCTACAAGCGAGAATTTCTGATAATAAATTTTTATAGAATTTGTTTTTCTATAACTGCAGGCTATAAACTATGCCATATTGGGAAATGTAACTATGGAATTTGTTAAATATTGTTGAATAATTAATATAATGTAAAAACTAGAATAAAATAATAAGAATTAATATTAAAAAAAAATATTTTTAATGAAATTTCTTAAAGGGGTCCACAACTGGCACATTTACTCTATCTGTTATTTAAAATTAAAATTTGATTCATATATTGGGAAATGAAACTATAGGAGTTGTTAAATATTGTGGATTGATTAATTTAATATCGGGAAAAAGAAATATGTATAGCTGTTTGAAAATAAATTCCTTAAGTGTCTCCATTACTGGTACATCTACTCTTTATAAATATATATATATATAATCTGATTTTTTAAAATTGTTAACTTAGGATTATTATAAATGTTTTCACACTTAATTTAAATTAGAAACTAAAACACATGCTTAGTATAAGAGCATAATAAAAAATTATACGTGGTCGATGTGCCAGCTGCCAGTGTAATGGGCAGTTCTTGATGCTTTTGGAACATAAAAAAATAACTATTAAATATTTAGCTTTAAATATGTTTTTATAACTCTCTCTTGCACGTTTTATATATTTGGGTTATTGTTGAAACTTTTAGTCAAACCAGTCAGAAAGCAGAAAATAATGTTTCAAAACTCCACTGTTTGTTAGTGAAAATCTTAAAGAAAATTCTAAGGGCTGACTTTAGTAAATTTGTATATTTATTTTCTTGCAAAATTTGAACATGTTTTTGCTTGAGTAACAATGGAAATGTTTCAATTTTATTTACCAATAGCAATTTACAAATTTTCATTTATTTTTAAGGTGTTAAGAGGAGGGGGGGGGAGGATGTCCATTATTGGGATTCTTAATAAGTTATTTTCCAGTTATGGACATTTCATGTAGACATTGCTAAAAAAGTTATGAAGTAACCATAAAGCAACTAAATCTGCAGATTTAGTGGTCTCAAACATCAGTTCTGTGTTTTATTTTGAAATTATTGTATTTGGTATTTAAAATATTCAACTTGCAGTATAATTTATTTTACATATGTAATATTAACTATAAATGGTGTATAAAATTTTCTATGAAAGGTTAATTGATAAAAAAAAGTGAGACGATAATATTCCAAAAAGTATTAATATTATTACCCTTTAGGTACCCCATTGTCTCAATAATTTGATAGTGAAATTGCCTTACATTTTGTAAAACTATCCATCTAAAATTATTAAAATGTTTATCTTCTGATAATTATAATAATTGTTGCAAATGCGAATGATTATTAAATCTGCAGATTTGTGGCCTCAGACATCATTCCTACATTTCTTTTTTAAATTATTTTGTTAAGTGCTGAAAATATTCCTTTCACAGTACATTTCTTTAAGATTTGTAATATTTATTATTATAAATTATCAAGTAGTCTGTGGAAGTTTAATTCTTAAAAATAGTGAGATGAAACTATTACACTAATATTCCATAATTTATTATTATTTACTTTTTTTTACCTTTTACTGTTTCAATAATTTGATAGCAGTTATCGCCTGATATTGCCCTAGTATTTTAAACTATTTATCTACAGCAGGGTTGGCAAGAAACTAATTTTTTTTTTTTTTTTGTTTAAACCAGGTTCCCCCCCCCCCTCGCTGTTTTGTTAACTAATTACAAGTGCAATCATATTTATTGATAAAAATGTACACTATTGGATTATAAGTTGTGTAACTTCATTTAAAACTAATTTAGATTAAATAATTACAGTGAATTAATATAGAAAATTGAAAAAAAAAATCGAATTTTAATTTAAACACTCTTATGCTCGAAGAATAATATGTTCTACACAGTGAAACATTGACACTATGAAAGTCTTTTTAAACAATCTTTTGATCTACATCTACCCTGTACTGTTTATTAAACAAGCAGAAAATATCAAGTTTGTTTTTATTCAAAGTTGGCAAAAAACCTGTTTTTTTTTTTTTTTTTTTTTTTAACCAGATTTTTTTAAAAATATCCTTTCTTATTACATATACATGCATATTTATTGATAAAATTAGACAATGTTGGATTTAATTAGTGTAACTTCATTTAAAATAATTTAAATTAAATAATTTTAGTGAATTTACGTAGAAAATTGAAAAAAAAAAATCATTTTTAATTTAAACTGTATAAGCAAGCAGTTTTATGTCCAAAAAATAAACTACTCTACACAGAGAAACATTGACACTCTGAAAATATTTTTAAACAATCTTTTGATAACTAATAATGAACATTTGGATGCAGTTTGATAAATATAATATTCTTTTCCATGGTTATTCCAATAATAACTTTAAAAATTCTTCTTGGGTTTGTTTTTTGAATGACAATTTGAAGTCAACCTTTTTGGTCATTAGATTCATCAGATAATGCAAAGAAAAAAATTTTGTTATTAAAATGCTATAACTAGCACCCAATCTTTGAATACTCTTATTCAACTTCACATTTTGATTTTAAACCAGGGTTGCAAAAAAGCTGGCTAAAATTAAAAAGCCAGTATGGTGGCTTTCATTAGTTTTAACCAGCTTTTTTTTTTTTTTTTTTTTTTTTTTTTTTTTTTTTTTTTAACATTATTGGCTTTTATACCATGAAACATTTTAATTGTAAGCTACACATTATTAAGTATTTTCTAAGTAGTTTTAATAATGTTTAACTGAATTTAAGTTTAATAAATCTATATATTAAAATGGAAAATTGAAATTTTAATTATGATTCATTATGAAAAATTGGGTTAACCCAATTTCTCAATAATGAAGACATTAATACTAGAATAACACATTGGTGGAGTTGCTAGTAGTTTATAGTCAGAATTGCAAGTATGTCAGTATGTGCTAATTTATAAAATGGCCATACCAAGTCCTTTTTTCTGATTTACATTGATCAAAATATTTTAGGGGGGGGGGGGGTTGAGCCGCCCATAGCGCCCCCTTAGCTACAGGCCTGGGAGGGGTAGTAGGCAGGATTTTTTTTTTTTAAACATTTCCCAACATTGTTTTCTATTTTCAAGTTACAATAAACAACTTTCGCAAGACTGCATCTCATCACTGAAGTATCTGCTTCTTTTCTTGTTTTGCCTCCTATTGAAAATACAGTTTATCTGGGCATTAGTGATTTTCTGATACAGAGAAGTAAATGGTAGCTCAGTATTGTATAGCAAGTTTTTTATAATTTGTTGGAAGCTTATAATGATTATAAATTATTAAAGTAATTCCATTTATAGTTTTCAGAGCATTTTTTGAATTTTAGTGTGCCTGTGTAGGGTTAGGGGAGGAGAATATAAGAAAATTTTTTACTTGTCATCAGTATTTAGGAAATTTGAGTGTAGAGTGATGCAATATTTGTTTAACTCACAGCATCTCCACTAAGCACTACACTGTTAGATTAGTATTTTTGTGAAATGTACATAGAAAAATCAGGGAATTTCATCGCTGTATGATTAGCAACCCTGATGCATAACCATATGACATAAAAATAGGAATGCCAAATGTTGGAAGAATTCCACCACATTTCTGATTTAGATAAGATAATTTTATAGTCATTTAAAAGTTTTAATTACTTTGTATTTTGATAAGAACAGATTACAAACTATGTTGAAATTTTGAAGCAAATAACTAGTCACAAATAAAAAGAGAGATTTTTGGTTTGGATCAAGCATGATAATGATATGAAAAGACAAATTACCATTCTCTCTAGAGATACTTTAAGACATCTCGTGCCAGGTTACCCCCCCCCCCCTCTTCCCTAAAGTGATAACATATATTATATATACCAGCCCCTTATCAGTCTGTTCATGTACTTGCTTTTAATTGTTCATCTTTCTTTTCAGGGTTTAATTGAAGTTTTTTGATGTCCTGCTTTTTGATATTTCTGATGCCTGCCATTCTGATGTTTTCATAACAAGAAATCTGGTATAATACTTTCAATTCTCATAGTTTCATATTTGAAATTTTGCCAAAGATACATTGTATTTCTATTTAATTACATGATTTGCTAGTTTAAATAATTATTAGCTTGATTTTAATGAATTAATTTTTTTTCATTTGATTTAAATCTATAGTTTGAATAAGTTGTTTTATATAGAATTTAGATCAAGATTTGTTAAGAAAATTGTGTTTGACTATAAATATCTTGCACATTTTAGGAATAGAGGACATAAGAAAGCAGACATAAGTCCATCCTTTTAAAGCTTTTTTTTTTTTTTTTTTTTTTTTTTTTTTTTTATTATCAAGTATTGAATTTTAAAATTAAAGTGCTAATAGAGAACTTAAGCTAAAATATGTTAAATGGTTAATGCTATTTATGCTTATCTATTTGACTATTAATTAATATCTAAAAATTTATTAAGAAATATTTAGATGTGTAATTTTTAAGTTATTACTAGAACAGTTTACTTTCTACTAGGATAAGAAAATTTGTTGGGTAAGGTCTTTTGTAATGTATTTTTTAATAATTTAAAATTTGACTTTTTGTTAACATGCTAAGGTATGATTTCTTTCTATTGATTGTTATAAATAAACCATTTAAATTTATAAATTAAATTTATACATAATTTTTTGTGTATGATTCAAAAAAGCAGATGTCTTTTATTGACAATTAAAAATGTTTTCTGGCTATCTATGCATACAAATGTATATGCATGAATGAAAGTGGAAAAGATCTAGATTTTTTTGTTTTATTTTTAAAAATTAATAATATAAATGTGGTGGATCGAAATTAAAATGGAGTTCTACTGGTGTATCTTCCAAAAGTTTATTAACTTTTTGAGATCTAGAAAATTGTGCTTTGTAATGTTAAATTCACACCAGAATTTTTTAATAATATTTTTCAATAATAAAAAAAAAGCAATTTTACAGCTTTGTTCACTGATGTTATAAAAGTATAATTTGTTCAAAAATTCTGTACAAATTTTGATTAAATTTAAATGGAATAAAAACTATCTCAAATTATAAAAGGTTAAAATAAAAATCCCTATATGATTAATAAAATACTCTTGATTAAATTAAAAATAATGATTGATAATTTCTCAACATTAATGCATGGAAATTTTTTCAGAGAAAATTCGCCTTAAATATAACATTTCAAATGAAAATCAAATTTTGAATTGCTTAAAAGGCGCAAATGCCAATTTAGTGAAAAAGGTTCCATGTCGGGAATCGAACCCGGGCCATCAGTATAGTGCACTGATGTTCTACCGACTAAACCACATGGAATGACACCCAGCAAGGAACTCATTGCTATTACATGTTGGCAAGGCTACAAACGCAGCACAAGATGGAATACAATCTGCGAGCCACCGATCTGGGGCTATCACGAAACTCAAATTAATCCAGCATCGAATGAATATCGATGATTCAACGATCAAACATCGATTGATTCAATCGATGCTGGATTAATGTGAGTTTCGTGACTACCTCAGATAAGTCGCTCGTGGATTGTATTCCATCTTGAGCTGTGTGTCTTGAGCCTTGCTAATATGTAATAGCAAAAAGTTCCTTGTTGGGTGTCGTTCCATGTGATTTATAGTTGGTAGAACGTCAGTGCGCTATACTGATGTCCCGGGTTCGATTCCCGGCATGGAAACTTTTCCACTAAGTTGGCATTTGTGCCTTTTAAGCAATTCAAAAATTTATTTAATTGCTGTTTTTATTCCCAAGTATTTGGATTTTGAAACCAGTTATGTTGAAAACAAGCACACATTGACATCTATTTGCAACAAAATGTGGACCAGTAACTATCCCTAAACAGATTTATACATGATTGGAATGCCTTCAACTTTGAAGGTCTGACAAAACTCAATAGAACATGGTGATCACATACATACAACTTACAGACCTTTTAAAAGAGCCGTCAGGGGCATAAAAGAAAAAAAAAAGGAATGTCGGTTTTGTAGCCTGTTAAAACAACTTAGAGTTAACACTAACATAATAATATGCAACAATTATTTTCAGGGTTGGGAAAAAAACAGGTTTTTTCAAAAAGAAACCAAAAAAAAAACCAGTTTCTTTGGTTTAAACCAAGTTTTTTTTGTTTAAACCAGGTTTTAAAAAAAAAAAATCTTATTACATATACATGCATATTTACTGATAAAAACAGACATTATTGGTTTATAAGCAGTGTAACTTCATTTAAAATAATTTAAATTTAATAATTATAGTGAATTTATGCTGAAAATTGAAAAAAATCATTTTTCAATTTAAACAGTTTTAGCAAACAGTCTTATGTTGAAAGTTTTAACTGTTCTACACAGTCAACCATTGAAGCCCTGTAAATCTTTATAAACAATCTTTTGATTACTAATAATAAGCTTTTGGATATAATTTGATAAATATTCTTTTCCAAAATTATTCAAATAATAAATTACAAATACTTCTTATGATTTTTTCTTTCTGAGTGACAATTTGAAGTTAACATTTTTAGTTGTTAGATTCAGCAGATAGCAGAGGGGAAAAAATTATTATAAAAGTGCTATAACTAGCGACCAGTCTTTCTTTTAATTCATCAAGATAATCTCCCAAAAGAACAATTTCTTTTACAGCTTGTACAAAATCTTAAAAGATCATTGTGTTACATTATTAATTGCATTAAATAATCTGCATTATTAAAAAAATTAAAATATTTTATACTAAATATTGAATTTATTTTATCTTTGATCAATTCACATGTTTGAAGTTTTTCTTTAGAGCAATAGATATCACCAATGTGTACTGATTTTAATCCTATGCATAAAAAATGACATAAACTCAATACATCTAATGCTTATTGCTGAAATAAAGTGTTAAAAGTAGAAATTATTTATATCCAATAATCTGAAACTCGTAAATTAAAAAGAAAGAAAATGTCATTAGATTTCTCCTAAAAAACAATTGAAATTATTTATATCTAATAATCTGAAACTCATAAATTATAAAGAAACAGGAAAATGTCATTAGATTTCTTCTAAAAAAGAATTGCTCTTTTTATAGAAAAAAACCAATTGGTTTAATCTTATGCATAAAAAAAAAAAAAAAAAAAAAAAAAAAAAAAAAAAACTAAACCCACAACATATAATACTTATTACTGAAATAAAGTGTTAAAAGTAGAAATTATTTATGTCTGATAATTTGAAACACATAAATTATAAAGAAAAAAAAAGAAAATGTCATTAGATTTCTTCTAAAAAAACTATTTCGTTTAAACCATGGTTAAAACCAATTGGTTTAAACCGTGCCAACCCTGATTATTTTATTATTCATTGTAAAATTTCTAAAACATACTAATTAGGTGAAACAATTGTCAAAAAAGTATGTATTTTTCATAAATTTAATTTAAAAATTTACATATTTTCTCCAATTTGATTCTATGCAGTTCTTTTTCGCAAGAATGTACTATCCAATGGAATGCAATGAGCTAAGGGTTTTGGCTTAAATAAGCCAGGGTGAGGTTTTGATATGATAAGCATGAAAAACTAACACACTAAACAAATTTTAATAACAATATGTAAACATTAAGCAAGCCAATGATTTTATGTAATATTTTATTTAAAATTATAAAATTTTAATAATTAAAAAATATATTAATTGAAATAAAATATTTTCGAATTTTCAATCAGATGAAAATCATTTTGTGCAATTAAATAGTTCGGATCAATTTTACCCCTCAACATGCTGTGGCACATACCTGTTCAGCCATTTATTTATAGCCAAATGATTTATGAGTCTGAGTGTATGAAGCATTAGAAAATGGTCCATTTTCTAAATCTTTCATGGGTTCTGTTTGCAGTCTGCAAACAATCAATTTTGCTGCCCAAAATGCTAAGTAGCACTAGTAAATTTTTAGTACAATTTTGATCTCATAACAAACGTGATAAGGAGTCTTTTATTATTATCAGATAAATTTTTTGTGATTTGTGTGAATTGGTTGTGTAAGCAATTTTGGAGCAAAAATATCTTGTCCCTGAAAGGGTTAATTGATAGTCAGCTAGATGGACTTGATAGCAAAATCATTACTAGATGAGAAAGTTTTAAAGGAGGCTCGGACAAAAAGCTATTGCATCTAATGATACCATTTCACCATTTGGGTTCCTTCCTATGACACTAAAGTTAGGGGATTCTTTACTTTCATAAAATATATCAGAATAATCAGCACTGGCAAGTAACCACAAATTCTCTTTGAAGCTAAATGTGAGCTAAATCAAATGTTCAAACAAAGCATATTTTATGAAGATTTCACTTATTTTTTTTTTTTAAACTACTTCTTGTTTTAAAAAAAATGTTTAGCATTACAAAACACAACATTAATAACCTGGTTTCAATGTTAATAGAATGGCTATCGTCTAGATTACAGTAAAATTGATGCATATTATCTTGTTTTATATTAATCGCAATTAATGTGACTATTTAGTATTGCCCTTGATAACGAGCTAAATACCACATTTTCAATTTTATTTCTAATTCTGACAGCTCCTCTGTGTGATATGGTTTGGCATTAAAAAAATTTTTTTACAGTAATTGATGTTGATTTGTAGTATTATCTGATGGTTCTATATATATATATATATATATATATATATATATACTTTTCTATTGAAAATTTATCTGAATGTATTTTATCAAAGTATTGTTATATTATAGCTAAGTTTAATGCATTTAATATTTTCTTTAAGGTACACAATGTTGATATTTATATACACCTACATTAAAATATCTGCACTTTTCTAAATTTATTTTCTTACCCCCCCTCCCCCCAAAAAAAGAGCTTTAAGCTTTTAAAAGTAATAGTGAAATTAAAAATATTTTAAATAAGAGAAAAAAAAAGTTCTGTTCATGTGAGCTTAGTGTGTATTTTTTAGAAAAGCATAGTTCTATCCCTCCCCCCCCCCCCCTCAAAAAAGTAAAAGTTTTACTCTTTTAAAAAGTTGCACTTAAAAATAATATACTATGTATATATATGTATAAAATGTATTTCAATTATGTATATATACTAATTATTGATGTACATTAAATAGTGAATTTTAAAAATTATGTGTAATATTGTTATGTGTGACATTTAATGTGAACAGAAAAATATAAACTTTAAAAAACTTAGTCTTTCTTAAAAAAGTGACTAAAATAATAAGAAATATGTTACTATAGTTAAAAATATACGTTTTATTTAAAACTTCTTAGTATTTCGGGTTGTATTTTCGACTTGTAACTTCTCTTCTATTATTTTAGTTGCCTTTTAAGTAAAACAGGGAGCTTTTAAAGCTCATATTTTAAATCTTTTGTTTGGATCAAGGTGAAATTTTTCAAATCGGTGAGGTATTTTGGGTTTTTGATGGGGTTTTTCACAAGAGCGTTTTGACATCATAATTGAAACGTCAAAAATCACCAACCCTGTAGTCAGTTTTTTTTAAATCTTAGCCTTAAGAGGATTTTATAAAACTTTTAATAAATTACTTTTGTATTGAAAATGCATTTGATTTTTTTTTAAATCAAAATATCGTTATATTATATCTAAGTTTAATGCGTTTAACTTTTTTTTTAAGGTGCTCAATCTTGATGAATCCTGTGTGTGGAACAAACTACAGCAAATCAATTGGCATACTTAATTATATTATTGTATAGTATGGCCAACCAATGAATATTTCTACAAAAAAAAAAATATTTATTAATATAATCATGTATATTAATTTAGTGTAATTTATTAATTATAATAAATGTATTTCTGTATTTTTATTGTTTGTTTTGTGATTATTTCTGATTCATAATTATCTTTATTTTTTTAATGTACTAAAACAAACAAGTTTGACTTTTAAGTATTTTTTCTAAATACACATGCATAATTTTTTTTATTATTTTCTCTGCCAGTGATTAATATGTAGAAGTTTTGTTAAATAGTGTTTGTTCACAATTATAAAAATTATAAATTTATTGGATTCATTTTTATTAATCAATCAATCTTTTTTTCATTTTCATGTTGAAAATGATACTTAATGATTTGCAATTTATACATGTTTTTAATAGTCAATTAAACTTCTACGTATTTGTTTGTGAAGGCCCATTAAGTTAACTTGTATTCCACTTTAATACTAAATTCATACATTTCAGATAATCAATGACTGTGCTGGAACTGTATAAGTCATTTAGAGAATAAGTTGTTAATATTTTGATATTGTTTTCAGTTTTTTGCAGTTGTATTAAATTTATTACAAAATATTTATATATATATATAGGAAATATGTTTAAAAAACACAAGTATAGTAATATGTATATTCTTGCTATATCAACTCAAAATCTAAATATTCAAAACTTATTCTGCAAGTAAATTAGTCATAATTTCATTAATTCTTTAGTCCCCAATGGCATTTTAAATCACCATTAAAATAACTTGTTCCAAGATTCATCTGGTGCATTGACTGTAGTAATACAATTTAGAATGAACTATACTTATTTTATATTATTTTGTTCTAAAAACATTATTGGTTGCAAAAAATATTTCTAAAAGGATGATTTATTTTCCATTTTCATCTTTTTAACTTTCTTGGCATTGAAAGAATAGAGGGGGGGGGGGTAATTTAAAGTTTGGAAATATTTCTATATTTCAGTTGTAAGAGCATTATATTTGTACATTTGTTGATTCTATAAATTACAAAATTGGAATTAAAAATATTGCACAGAATCTCTATACATTCAAATTTAATTAATTTTATTTAGCAAAATTCTTCTAAAATTTATTAAATTATTGTGTAAATCTTCTAATGTAGCTTCAAATATTCACGAAAAGTGCTTTGGAAAACAGAAGTTTCACAAATTCATAATTATGAACATAAAGGATTAAAATCCCAACATACTGTAGTAAACTTCTCAGTAAATAATTGATTTATGTTATGATATTGTAAAAAATCTATTAAGTTAACTACATACACAATTTCTGAAAGTCTCTTTCATTAGTGTTCTACATTTTAAACTATATACCAAGTTTTGCAAGAATAACAAAACACTATTTTTTCATTTTTAAAAAATCACAAAAGTTTGATTTGCTAGGCAGTGGCAGTTTCAAGCATTTAACTGAAAATAAGAAAATTTAGATAAATTTGTATGTTGAGAGAAAATAAATTCTAATTTAAAAATGACAAGAATCTTGGAAGTAAATGTAAAGTTTTGGTCAATTTTATTCTTTGAAAATATGTGATTTTTTTAAATACATTGATGTTCTTGTTCAATAAATATCGATATTCTAATAGGAAAAAGAAACCCATGGATAATAATCTACATTGCATGATTAAGAAATTTTAATCTAGGGCAGTAATGAATTATTTGTTATATGGCTAAAAGAAAAGTAGGTTCCTGGTTGGGCATAATCAGTATTACATACATCAGTATTACATGAGCATAATCAGTATAGTCTGTTTATATTTTTTAATTTATTATTTATTGTACAAAAACAGCTAATTATTTATTTTATTTTTTTTAAGACTGAAATCAATTTGATACAATTTGACATGTACTTCTGATACTCTTGTTACATAAAATAAGAATTTTTATTTCTAATTTATTACATACATTTTTAATTTATAGTTTTACAACTGTGAAAAATATATATGAGCATTTGATTGTTTGTTTTTAATAAGGTCAAATAATCATATATATATATATATTTGTTATATAAACTTTATATACAGTGGCGCCATCTTGTATAGGCGCCTACCCAATAATTTGATATCTCTATCCACCCATTAATAATCGAACCCACCCAATAAGTTTGTATTTGTTCAAAAAATTTTGAGCCCACCCAATATTTTTCAAAAATTGGCACCAATGTGTATATATATATATAACTTATATAACAAACTGAAAATATGGTTAAATAACTTATCTAAAATTTATAGTCAAAAGACCGAACATGTCCAGGGTGTTTTTAAATTTGACTGACAAATTCTGAGGAGTTATTGTGGTTATATAACTGTATTATGATTTTATTAACATATGGCTGTAAAATATCTATGTACTATCATTTGATTTTATTGTGGATTTATTAGTATATGCTTATAAAATATACAAGGTGTTACTGAATTTGGACGACAAAATCAGAGGGTTTCTAGTAAGCATCAAGAGAATGAAAATTTTTCATGGAACATGGGGTGGTTTCAAACCACGTTGAGTGAGAGAAAATCACAAAAATAGTTAAATGTGTGTGTTGAGTAGATCAAATAAATAGGAAAACATTTATTTGATCTAAGCAGGAATACAATGCATTACAATTTGACATCAGAAAAGACATGACAAGGCATTTTTACAGGTATTGTTCAAAATTACATATGCGAATGTCATTGCACAGCAATCTTGTAGATGTCTGCTGTGCAATTACCTTTGTGGCCTCAATTTCAAATAATTCCTATGAAAATTCCTCGTTATGTCCTTCTGATGTCAAACTGCAATGCATTGTATTCCTGCTTAGGTCAAATAAATGTTTGTCTGCTTATTATTTGTTCCACTGAATGTAACACCCTTCAAAACTACTTTTGTGAATTTCTCCTCTCAATGTGGCTTGCAACCATCAGATGTTCTATGACAATTTTTCATCCTCTTGATGCCTACTATCACCTCTCTGAATTCGTCGATCAAATTCAAAAACACCCTATATATTTTATTGTCATATATTAATAAAACTATAATGCAATCAAATGACCATACATACATATTTTACAGTCATATGTTAATAAAATCATAATACGGTCAAAAAACCATACCATGTACATTTCACGGTCAAATGATCATCTTATAATATTACGGTCTAATGACCATTTCATACAATTACAGTCAAATGACCATTTCATATAATTACGGTCAAATGACCATTTCATACAAATACGGTCAAATGACCATTTCATACAAATACAGCCAAATGACCATTTCATACAAATACGGTCAAATGACCATTTCATACAATTACGGTCAAATGACCATTTCATACAATTACGGTCAAATGACCATTTCATACAATTACGGTCAAATGATAATTTTATACAATTACGGTCAAATGACCATTTTATACAACTACGGTCAAATGACCATATATATATTTTTTTACGGTCATATGACAATATATGTATAATACGGTTAAGTAACTGTTATCTTGAATTACGGTCAAAATGCCGGACAGAATGCTGCCGTTCAAATGACCGTTTTCTGACGAAGAAATTTTTAACAGTGTATGTTTTTATCAACCCTTTTTAAGAAAGTCTTATTAAATTTATTCCAAAACCATACCTTTCAAAAAATATCATTATTTTATTTTATCTATTTATTTATTTTTCCTCAGTCAACCTTTGATGTGTGCATATTAATAAATTCATTTCTTTTCTTTTTCTCTTAAAATTAATCATTTATAAAAATCGTCTGCCTAAGATATTTAAAATTCTGAGTCAATTATAAATTGGTTAAATAATATTTTTTAAAAATAAATTTATCGTCTGTGGAAAATAGCCTCGTAGCTGGACAAGAATTCTGTTTACATAAAAGAATGATGGTTTGAGGTTACAGAATGTTCCAGAACTTTCTTTTTAGTTTAAAAGGTGAAAGTCTCGAGATGAGAAAAGAAGATTCTTGGGTTGCTTCTTCGATGAGTACGGCTCGCTGAAATAATGATGGAATTTTTGCAAAAGGAGCTTTTCCCTTCCTCATTATTACGAATAAAATAAATGAACTTACAGCAGCCAATGACTAATTATTGGATCTTCTATATTTATTTATTTTGTTTTGTTTTTTTTCCTCGCTTGCCATGACTGTGTGTTTTGTTTAACCAGTGAAAATAATTCGAGTTTCTCCTTAAATCGTCACATATATATAGTATTATTTTGCTATTTCATGGCTAATACGTGGATGAAACCGCACACTTCATTTGTAGTTCCAGAGCATTTGGGGCCTGACGATTCTGTTCTGTGGACTACAAATTTCCTTTGCATTCATTTTATTTTATTTATTTATTTATTCAGATATACTCGTTTCACTATTTTTTTTTTTTAATTCAATTCTATTCAAATCCTTTGTTTTGGTTTTATTGTTTTATTGATAAAATTTATTGGTGAATTTTGTCTACTTTTAATGGTATTATATATATAATATTACATAGAATAGATGAAGATGATCTACAACTGGGCTAGTTTTCTTTTTTATTTTAGTTATAGATTATTTATATATATTTGGGTAGTTTCAATTTCAGAACCAGTTTTGTAAGTGAAGGAAAACTTAAAAAATGCAAAACTAAAATCTAAAAAGTAAAAACTACCCCGGGTAGATTGTCCTCAATTATCCTACACAAAAATTATTTAAAAATATTTATATCCAAGTTAAGTATTATAAAATAACGCTCCCATAGAATTTACATTAGTGTTTTCGTTTCTTCACATGACTCTTAAGAACCTACACCAGTCCCGTGGAAACTTGCAAATATTAATGTTAAAATTACGGGAAAATTTCTTACAAATTTCTCACTTGTATTTTAATATTTTTACATTTTTTTTATGTGATACTTTAAATTGATATCTATTGTTGTGTGTATGTACTTTTTCAACTTTTGTAACAATTTCTTTATGAAAGAATAGTTTTACTTTCAGAACTGCTTTCAAAGTAGAAGCATCTGCATATCAAAAAACTGTAACAATCAATTGAAAAAGTAGAAATGCACAATAAAAAATAGATACTGCACCCTATGTGAAAAAAATTCATTTAAAAATATTAAAAGGGAGGGGGGTGCAAAAGGTCTGTAAATAACACTACCATAGGAATTATATTTAGATTGAACATTTCTTACCGAGCCGAATGTAGGCTATGTGCTTAAACAAAAATAGAAATGTCGGAGCTGAAATCCTTAATTTAATACATTCGCTAAACAACGCACACATTTTCAAGTAATTGTTATTTATAGAGTTAAAATTTTGAAATTTTTTTCTGATTGTTCACCATATAATTAGAAAACAAAAGCACATGACATAATTTCTCATATGACTTTTTAATTTTTAAATTTAAAAGTTATTAAAAAGTGGGGTAATTTAAAATCATTATAGCTCGAAATATTATTTGCAGAATTTCTTTTAATTTATATAAAAAGAAATACATAAGTTTTAATTCTGATTTAGGAATTTTAAAAACATTAATCTGAATAAAATTAAAAAAATATTTAAAGTAAAAAATTGAAAAAAATGTAGTTTTTTTTAAATCCTATTTTCAAAATTAAATATTTTTTTGAAATTTGCTGAATCAGAATCAAAATAAAACAATTGAAAAAGACTTGTTCCAAATTTAAATAAGTGTTGTTTAACAGTTTATGAGTTGTAGCAATTTAAGTACAAGAAATAGTGAAAAAACTCATGAATAAAAAAAGCATTTTCACAGAAAGTCATTTCTATCAGAACGATTGCTTTGAAAGCTAGATTTTAAAAAGAAACCAAAACGAAAATAATACTTCTTGTTCCAGTTAAAATAGAAACAAGGTTTTAAACATCATTTTAAGCAGAATTTTTAATGCAATTAAACTGTTTAATAAAATTTAAATATTTTTGTGTCCCGCACCCCCTTAAACACCGAAAGTTACAGATCGCAGCAAAAAATTAGCCGTGTGTGGCATCTGGCGACAGTGAATCTGTAAATATAAGGAAGAGCAGGGTATGAAAAAGAAATCAATTAAAAAACTCAGTTTATTTGGAGAAGGGAGGATGGATTAAAAGGTTTTAAAAAATGTTTAACTAAAAATAAATGAAAAGTATGCGTTTAATAATGATAATACTAAGACACTAAATTATGTGTGAATTAAATGTACCTACAAATAAAATTATGCTATTAGTAATAACTAAAATTTATTATTATACTACTAGCATTATGGATTTGAAATATTACAAACTGTTGTGTTTAAAATGAAATGTATCAAGCCGTTAATTAAAGAAAATCAAACATCGACTTTAGTTTGTGTTTGATTTTATTTCTTTTTGAAAAATTTAAAAAAAAAAAAAAGAAAGTATGATCAGTATTAGTGCAATAAAAAAATGTTGATACTCAGTCATATCCACTATTTGTTGCAATCACTATTCATATAGCAAGCCCTTTAGCACAAAGAATGGAGACGGGTGTTACATATTTAAGTTTCTTCTTTGCAGATTATTTTTTCACCAAACATTTATTTTGCTTTGTAATATATTTAATACTTTATTACTGAATGCAAAAACTTGAGTTAGTTATTAATAGAAATGAATAAAACACATAAAATCGTTACAAGTAAGTGTTTAATTAACGCTGCAATTGCAAAACATTTTACCTATGGATTATTTTCTGCCTCTGTAGTATCTGCGGCAGACCATCAAGAATTTTTTTTTTTTTTTTTTTTTTTTGTTATTGGTTATTAGATAATTCCAAGTCTACTCCTCCACCATACTTCGAAAATGAAATTGGGTAGCCATATTCCTTCTCCATTCCAAATTTTCTGTTTTTGAAAATAAACATATATTATTCCTTAAGGATTTAAATATACCAAATGAAAAAAAGTCCAGCCATTATATTAGTAGCCGTTATACCAGCCATTTTATTAGTAAATATTAATATTTCCTCTGAATTGCTTGCCAAAAACTGTGAAAACATGTTTTAATTACAAAAAATTTTGAAGAGTTTTGACGATAATGACTATGAAAATAAATAAATAAATAAATAAAATACCAGATGAAGACCCTTCAGTTTTCCGTCATATTATAATTACTCATTAAAAAAGCAAATATATTAAAAAAAGAAAGAAAAAAGAAAAAAAAGAAAATATAAAAACCATATTCTTTCAATTCTCTAAATAATCAATTTGAAAATATATATATATACAGGGTGTTTCGCTACCAGACTGACAAACTTTGAGGGATGATAGTAGACATGAAAACAAACATTATTAAATAGGAAACCATGGGGCGCAAACGTCTTCTGTCGGAGCTAGGGGCCATTAAAGTTTAAGGTCAAAAATTTCAAACGTTGATAAAAAGCGGAAAAAAGGGTAGATTCGTTTGCGGTTTTCACTAAAATAATTCTTTATATCACGATTTTTGTAGAAAAAAATTTTAAAGGTTACGTTTAAAAAATTGTCGATGGAGGGTGCTTTAGACTTTAGAGTAACAAACAACTACTTTTTACCCTTATTTTGTGCACGGGGCTGAAATTATTCTAAAGTTTAGACTTTAAATTAAGTTTTAATCACAAAATCGGAAACATTAGGATCGGGTAACTAGTGAAAATTCAACTGTGAACAGATGGGGAACTTTAAACATCCATAAACATTATACAAACTGATCGATTTTGCTGCGGTTTGCGTGTAGGTCATTCCCTTGGTAATTATTTTATTCAAAATGACTTACAGCTCTTGTGTCTCCATTTTTATATAGAGGGCGCTTCTGACACATCTCCGACACTTCAATGGCATTACTCCGGGGTTTTTTACTACCAAACCAACATACTTCCAGGAAGTGTTAGGGATGCAAAGCGACTCGGAATCACATAGGAATGTAACGTTGAAAATGCCTTTTTAGCGAGTTGTGGTTAAAATAGGCACGAGAAAAGAAACAGAAACAGTTAGCGAAACAGCTACACGTTAATGTGACAGAAAACAATTTAGTTAAGGGTTTTACTAAAAAAGATGTCCGAAATTACGACCAGAAGTAATCGGGCATACTTGACAGCAGCGTCGCATGCAATTCCTCACGCTTTCAAAGATTCCTGGCATCTCGGATAGCTTTCTAGCAGCTACAGAAATTCGAGCTGAGAGGTCTTCCACTGACGGTACGGGAGTCTCATACATTCAACTTTTCCTTTGACCCCAGTAGAAGAAGTCCATACAGATTCAGATTCAGATTGAGCCAGGTGGGGGGGGAGGAGTCGCCCAATTGGTTTGAGCAAACTAGCCCTACCCAGCATGGTTATTTAAAAAAAAAAATACAGAACTAATTATACAGTAATAAAATAAAGGTAGGTAACAAAAAGTAATTGATATAATGAAGTAGTGCGACGATCTGGCAGGCCACCATTACCTATCCGCCGCTGTCCATATGTTGCGTTGAGGTGTCTGCGAACATCGTTGGTAAAATGTGGAGGAACCCCATCGTGCTATAGAGTGGCGCAACGAAAGAGGAATATGCGCTTTTACCAGAAGTTCCGACAGAACGTGTTGTAGGAATATCAAGTTGCTTTTTTCACTGTTTCTTTTAACCCTAACTCGTAAAAAAGGCATTTTCGACGTTACATTGTAATATGATTCCGAGTCGTCTTTGCATCCCTAACACTTCCTGGAAGTATGTCGGTCTGGTAGTAAAACATACAGGAGTAATGACATTGAAATTTCATAGATGTGTCGGCAGCGTCCTCTATCAAAAATGAGGACACCAATACTGTATGTCATTTTGAGTAAAGTAATTACCAAGGGAATGACCTACACGCAAACTGCAACAAAATCGATTAGTTTGTCAAAAGTTTATGAGCGTTCAAAATCTCCTCCTATATTCACAGTTAAATTTTCTCTAGTTACCTGATTACAATGTTTCCGATTTTGGGCTTAAAATTTAAGTTAAATTCTAAACTTTAGAATAATTTCAACCCCGAGCAGAAAAAAAGGGTAAAAAGTAATTGTTTGTTACTCTAAAGTCTAAAGCGCCCTCTATCGACAATTTTTGAACGTAATCTTTAAAATTCTTTTACAAGCAAATCGTGATGTAGAGAATGATTTTAGTGAAAACTGCAAACGAATTCACCCTTTTTTCCGTTTTATATAATCGTTTGAGGTTTTGGACTTTAAACTTTAATGGCCCCTAGCTCCTACGGAAGACGTTTGCACCCCATGGTTTCCCATTTAATAATGTTTGTCTTCATGTCTACTATCACCCCTCAAAGTTTGTCGGTCTGGTAGCGAAACACCCTGTATATATATACACTATATTTCCATTGATTATTGGACACTTGCGATTTTAGACATTTTACTAAATGTCTAGAAAAATACATGAGGAATCATCTCGAAACTCTTACTGTATAAATATAATTGTATACGCCATACATCACCGTGAAGATTTTTTACCGAAACTCTATAGGGGACCGTCAACAAATTAAAAAAGAATGAATATCTTTTGAATAATCCTGTCAAAACTAATGTAGAAAAAGTGCTCAAACTGTAGATTATGATTGAATGCCTTATTATAATACACTGTGTTCATTTTTATGCAAATAGCATGCATACTCGCAGAGTAATTAAGGTTTTTATAAAAATGGTCCCAAATTTTTCCAAGTTTTTTCCTTATAATTTTCAGAGTTCTTAATATAAAATAATATTTTTTTCAGAAAATAAGACAAACAACATTGCACACAGTACCCTGTAATCAGAATTAAAAAATAATAAAAATTGTATGAAAAACGAGTAGGTTTACTAAATAATTTTTTACTGCGCATGCGTCAAAGATATCAAAATTTCATTTGCATATTATGTTAGCTAAATGTGTAGAGCAACTTTTGTAAAAGTCTCAAAATCATAGCTTGAAAATTCTGAAAGTAATCGCCTATAGAAAAAGGACAAAATCCGTTGTTTCCAAAATGAAGCAAAAAAATGAGGGATTTTATCCAAATGTAGTAGTACATCCCGTATTGTGTATTCTATATTGACACTAATCAATAAATATATGGATACAACCCCTCTTGTTTTTGCTTCATTTTGAGAATAACGGATTTTCAACTAATTCAATTGACGATTATTTTCAGAATTTTCAAGTTATGATTTTGTGACTTTCACAAAAGTTGCTCTATACATTTAACTAACATAATATGCAAATGAAATTTTGATATCGTTGACGCATGCGCAGTAAAAAATTATTTAGTAAACCTACTCATTTTGTACAAAATTTTCATTATTTTTTAATTCTGATTACAAGGTACTGTGTGCAATGTTGTTTGTCATATTTTCTGAAAAAAATATTTTATAGTAAGAACTCTGAAAATTATAAGGGAATAAAAATTATAATAAAAACTTGAAAAAATTTGGGACCATTTTTATAAAAACCTTGATTACTCTGCGAGTATGCATGCTATTTGTATAAAAATGAACAAGGTGTATTAAAATAAGGCATTCAATCATAATCTAGAGTTTGAGCGCTTTTGCTACATTAGTTTTGACAGGGTTATTCAAAAGATATTCATTCTTTTTTAATTTGTTCACGGTCCCCTATGGAGTTTCGGTAAGAAATCTTTACGGCGATGTATGGCATATGCAATTATATTTATACACTAAGAGTTTTGAGATGATTCCTCATGTATTTTTCTAGGTATTTAGTAAAATGTCTAAAATCGCAAGTGTCCAATAATCAATGGCAATATAGTGTATATATACATGGTGGTCATAAAAAAACTTTGCCGATATACGGAGCTCTAGCGGCCAGTCCGCTCAACCGATCGAAATGAAATTTCAGATATAGCTATTCAGAGGTATGAGCTCAAAATTCTGTGATAGACAACAAAATGGCGCTCACGGTTACGGTTATAGTTACAGAAACTCGAAAATTTCCAATAGCAACACCCATTTTTTTTCATCGCAAAATGCTCAGCGCATGCGAAAACTCTAAACAGCGTTGGAACCGTACGTGTATCGCAAGAAACGGACATGTTATGCACGCACAAAAAACCATTCTGGGAATCCTTCCCCCCATAGAAAAAACTTGATTGGGGCGCAAGGAGGAAATTTGCATATGACACAGACTCGGTACACTAATCTCTGATTACAATACAATGATCATGTTTTTGAATGATATCATGAGTTCATAATATGTAGAAAATGCAAACTTTTAAATTTTTAGTTAGGTTAAAGAATGCAAGTGTCAAATACTTTGGAGTTTTTTAAATATTTTTGACTATAGAAAATATTACACCTTAAAAATATATTCTTGAGAAAACATAACAAATACATGCTTAAAGTAAAACTCACTTATCCAAAAAAGTAGACTATCTTTTATTCTATTTCATATGAAATTCTGGACCCCTGGACAGGTAAGGGGGAAAGACATACTTGCAGATTAGACATGAAATATTTTCTTTTAATCTTTCTTGTTCAAAGAAAAACTGATAAAATAGCCCCTTTTTTTATTGGTTGAGTAATCCTTCAACCAATTAGTTAATATTTTTATTTTAAATAGGCAAATTATAAATGTGGATTACTTAAAAACCACCTGTAGGCAATGATTGTACTTGGAGTTTTCATGTGAAATTACAAAAGATCTTAGTAAACTTCAACCACAATACAAATTTCATGTTAAGTTATGGAAGAAAAAATTGGTAGAAAAATCTGATAGCATTGTTTTTTGTTTTAATTACAATTTATTGCTTTGACAAAACAATTTTTAAAAATGTAATTTACATGATGTCAAGCATTATTGCAAAAATTATTGAACTGGAAGTTTTTAGAATATACTAAAAAGAAATATAAAAGAAAATTTTCAAATTTCAAGCAATATGAAAATTAATTTTACCTGTTTACCTTAATGATTAACAATAAAATTGTTGCTTTGCATTTATTACTGTGATTAATCAAATTCACTTTGATTCCATATTAGATCAAAAATATATGTACATGGAGCTTTCAAAATGCTACATTTATAAAGCTACTGGCAGATTCAACAATTTTCTCAAGTAAGTAATTTTTTAGTCAACTCCAACTTTTCCATGTACATAAGAGAAAAAAGGTTTTAATTACCATTGCTAAAGTTGGAAGAAAAACGGTATTGCTGTTACCAGTTGTTACTATTTATCACTCTTTCACTGGGGCAAACAAACTTCCTAGAAACTTTGCAATCGATGTTTCGGCTATCTCTAGATATCAGCACCCATCCAAAGTTTTTATTTATATACAACATGATGCCCCATATATGAGATTTTTCTTTTACAGATAATACCAAAACTATTCTTGATGATCATTCCATTTTAGCTTATTCACAGCATCTTGGTAACTGGGGCTTGAGAAATGACATTGAAAACTGACATCTCTGATTGGCTGAAAGGTTCTAGTTGGATAAGCATAGTGAAATGGTCCCCACAGCTGATGTTTGAAATAATGTGTCAGATAATATGTCTCACCATGAGAATACAAAAATCAATGTTTTAGCTTCTGATCTTGAACCGTCTTTGAGACAATCTTGGAAGTATGTGCCGAAGCTACTATTTTTCAAATAAGTTTTACTCAAAAAGTACAAAAGTTAAAAAAATGAAACCAGCAGCAATTATTGAAGAATATATTAGTTCACATTATATGTTTTTTACACATTTTGACACAAATGTTAACATACAAACTTAAACAAAAATATATTTTTAAAATTATTAATGAAGAAATTTTATAATTGCACCAACCAAAAATTTACACAATAATGCTCAAAGTATGTACTTTTAACAAAACAAATTTTGTTAAAACTGAAGTTACGCTTTTTGAGTTATGATAAAAATAATGCTGGCATTTTGCTAAATTATTCATAATTTTCCCTATTTGTATTTTCTGAAATACAGTGCTATGAATGCAGTGGTCAATTCCTGACATTTCCATTCTGGCAGGATGCCAAATTAGGAAAATGGTTCCATATATATCACTTCCGTATAGGTTTGTTTTGTGTTTATAAATATTCTGTTATTTTTGCATACTGCACATCCTTTGCACGTAATAATATCAAACTGATGGTTTAGTCGATTGTACAGATAACACAACATAGGAGATCTGTAAGTATGTAAATTTATCAATTTCTTGGTAATTTCAGATCCCTATTCAGATTTCTGATTTCATACATTAATACTCCGACTCTCCATCCCTCAACAATTCATAATATTGCTATCAGTGCCTATTTCTTTTCTTTTTTTAATTATTATTTTTTTTTTGTGTTCTTTTTACACTCTTGCAATGATATACAGATATCATTGTGCATTTTTTATTTGCATACTTAACTAATTTAAATGAAAAATAAAAATTCAGAAAATATCACTGTTATACAAGAAATAATTTTATATCAAATAACATTTTAAAGAAATATTTATTATTTAAAAATAATTGAATAATAGCACTTTGTTACATAATTAATAGAACAGTAATATTTTATTCTTGCACTTTTCCCTTACACAGTGCTAAACAGAACTTTCTGCTTACAAAACAAATGGACAATCTATTTTTTACTAGTAAAAATAACCAATATTACTATAGCTAAAGGTTGCATCATTTCTCCCCATAGGCAATAGGGAGCGACTTGCTGCTTGATGTCATTGTGTGTGCATGGATAAGTTTCCCAATTGACTTTCTATTAGAAACAGGCTATTTTTAATTGAAAAATACCTGTAGAATTTTTTGTGTGAAAAGAAGTTTAATGATTAAAAAATATTCCTAATACATATGAGAAACATCACATCTAAAATTTAAACTATTATCTCTTTTTAACTCTTTGAAATTTAATTGTTAAATTTGATATATTTTGCACTAAGCTTCGTTACAACTCAATGAAAAAGTTAATTTACATTAAAAGAATGTAAAATACTACTTTTCTAAGTAAAAAGACCTACAAAACAGCAAATTTGTTCTTTGCAAGACTGCAGTTAATGTTTTATTAATAATTTTAATACAGTGTATTTATATTTCATCTGTAATTTATTTGAAATCTGAGATAATTCTGATATTATTTCAGTGTGATTTTCATATAGAGCTATTTCATAAAAAATATTAAAATAATAATAATTTAACTTTCACCCTCCCTCACACTCTAATTTGACTTTTGCTTAATTAAGTTGCAGAAGCAAATTAAGTAGAAAATCTCATAAGTAAATAGCTGAATTTTTAATATTATTAAACTAAAATATGTATACAATATAATTATATCATTTGTTAAAAATAAAATTTGAAATTCAGAGTAATACATTTTGTAAACACTTTACAAAAAGTTATTTAAAATAGTACTTTAATATTGCATAATAATAATTAATGTAAATGTTCATATATGTGAGAGAAAGTAAATTTTTGTGTGAGAGTTTAACATTTAAGTAATATTTTTCACACCCAGATAAAATACCACACTTAAATTTTAAAATTACATGTCTTTTTAGTTTTTTAAAAATTATTGTTGTTTTCCTTCAGGTTATATTTAGGCATTTCATGCGACTGAATATCACAGTGAAACTCAATTTCTGATAAACATATTTCGTTTAAAAGTTACTTCACTCACAAGAAAACACCCACTAATCCTGTAGGAAAAATTTCTTTTTTAATATATCATTTGCATTACAATGCTTTTATATACACTATATGGCCATTAATGACCATGCTTTCAATTTTAGACATTTTGTCGAGCATTTAAAAATATATTGGTCAAATTTTTCAGGAACTTCAGGATTATAAAGATTATGTTTGACTTCATATTTACCAATGTCCATTTAAAAAGGAGGACAAATAGGTGGCTGACGAAAAATCAAAGAAAAATAATATTTGAAATCACCTTGTACATTAAAATGCAAAAAATGATCTATTGCTACAGAATACAAAGATGTGTATGCTGTACAATATGTCCATTGATTTTTACAAGAATAGCAAGTATATTCATGGAGATATAGCATTTTTTTTTTTTTTTAAGTTCAAAAAATTCTGGCATGTTTTTAGCTTATATCATGCAGGATTTTCAACCAAATTTAAAGCCAGTTTCAGAAAAATGAGCAAAATGTTGTAAAAATAATATAGTGCAATTGGAATATAAATATATAAAGAGGAAGAATCTGAGAAAATGACACACCCAGCATTATGATTCATGCCATCTCAGATTTTCGCCAAAAAATTAACAGTTGTTACTTATCTTGTTAAAAAAAAACAAATCCAGAATTTTTTGTTCTAAAGTTGAGTTGTTGATTTTTTATGGACCCCCAGAAGTCGTTATATTAAGCAAAAAAAAAATTGAGTGTTTTTTTTTTTTTTTTTAAACAATGAATTTTCTTCTGATCTATGCATTCTCAATCAGCAATTGGTGAAAATTGACTTTTATTAAGTTATGCATATTTTAGATTTTGTTTATGTAGATATATGTATGTATATTTTGTTTATGTTATGTATATTTTGTTTATGTAGATATTTTATTTCAATATGTGGAAAAAAATTTAATAATCTGCTTTTACGAATGGAAAGTTTCATAATCTATGCTTGAAGCAGGATTTTTTTTTTTTTTTTTTTTTTTTTTTTTTTTTTTTTTGTTCTTGTTTCAATCTTACATGAAATGTTCAAAATCTAAAAGAAAAATATAGCAAATATGGAGATTACACTTTAATAATAAAAAATGTCAGTAAAAGTTACCAAATGATAGTTTTCATGGTAAGCTTTTCTGGAAGTGTGGTTGGTAGTTTGAGATACCAGTCATGCTAATGACCTAGATGAGCCAAGGAGTCACTTATCTGTCCCTTCATATGGAATAAAGATAATCACTCATGTGATGACTCCATAATTGAATGTTCAACAAAAATCTGCCAAAAAATTATAGTAGCCAATTTCGAAACACAAGTGGTTGCCATAGGGAAAAGAATTTTCATAACATTAGCTCAATCAATCACAATACAATGGTATGTCATTTAAAATCTTAAATATAAATACCTTAATTTTGAGAAAACTTCATTTATATCGCTAGTGCCTTGCAGAACGCAGCAGATAAGATTTTTTTTTTAATGGCAATCTTATGATCTTAGTATATAATGTATCATAATAACTCCGAAGTTACATTTCAGATAAAATAATAAAAAGTGCATATTGAAGACTTATTTGTGCACTTATCAATCTTGATATACTAAAGAACATGTGTAGGAAAATTTGCATGTCAGTGAATTAGCTAAAAAGGCACATGTGGTATGTAATCGTCTGCTACTTAAAAAAAAAATTTAAAAATCAATTTAAGAATGAAGCAGCTATAATGCATGAATAAATGTTTTTATTTTATATCAAGCATCTTACATAACACAAGATTTGAAAAAACTAGTTCTCAGTCAAAAGCAAATATATGCAATTACAGGAGAAAATAAATCACATGCTTATCAAACAATGTAAATTCAATTTTAAACATTAAATACAAGAAATTTTGAACATTAAAAATCTAGCAATATGAAAAGAAAACTGAAAATTGTGTAAAGAGGGGGGGGGGGGAGGGGATAACATTTAAAATATTGCATGTACTGTTTAAAATATTAAGTATAAACCACAATACAACTGATTTATTAAAAAGATAATTTCCAGGATGCTGGGATCATTTCCATATACTGTATTCTATCCTTACATATTCAAATCTCTCTTTTTGTGATAGGAAGATCCACTACACATGGCCTTTACAGCAATATTTCCGACTCTTTTGAATAAGTAAAAATAGAGTTACAGCCAATGAGATGAATAAATTCCAAGAAATCTGATCTCTTATGCAAAAAATACTTTTTCAACTTGCATCAAAAATCTTTTTAATGAAGGATTTTTTTTTTTTTTTTTTTTTTTTTTTTTTTTTTTTTTTTTTTCCCATGAGGGTCTAAGACAATTTCAAAGATAAATTGCGTTTGTGAATATCATTTTAGATATGTTTTTCTACTATAGGTCAGTGGAAGATGGAAAGCAGAGAAATTAACTGAAACATTGAACATAAATTTATTAACATTTTATAATTTATATAAGCATAATTGCAATGGATCTCTTCATTCTAGAATCAATTCTGAAAAGTCCAAGTAAAATAAAAAAATAAACATAATTATTTGAAAGCTCTTTAGAACAAAAATAAAAGAAGCAATAAAAGCAAAAATTCTCCATATAATTTATGTGTTTCTTAAAGCAAATTATTTAAGCCTCTGCAGCAGCTAAAAAGTAAGTCATAACCATAATTTTAATATATCAGGAGCATTTGAAAATCAAAAGTAACCTTCTATAAACAACTTTTTATTTTTAAGTATTTTATAAATACAAAACAGCTCAGCTTTTAATAAATAATAAAACAAATAGACATCTTTCAAATTTGGAAACCTACCATTTATTCTGTAATGTTTCCTTTCCCTTTACATCTCACTTATATTCCTATATCTTGTTTAACTCTACTATTCTCTTATGAGGCTCTTTAATATATATATATTTAATCATCATTTTTTGAAACCTATATTTCTCTTTAAAATACAACAGTTGTAGATATCTACAAAATTACTATTGAGTGGTTGACAAATCCAATCATGTTCATAAAGATCTGCCACGACAACTAATCAAGAGTAACAGAAAGATGAATGTCCCAGTAATATGAAAAAAATGAGGTTCTCTTGAATTTTGATTGCTACAAGTTCGAAACATAAGCATAACTTGAATTTATTTGTTTATGAGGTATGTATTAATCTTGTGTAATTATCCATATGTCTTTCCTTAAAAAGTTTTTTTATCAGTTTTCAATTAATTTTCAATTGTTTTCGATTTATAAGGTATATTTTTATGTTTACTACAGCAAAAATATGATACAATTAAGAAATGAGATAATGAATCAACTCCAGACTTAGTTTCATTTTCTACAAACTGAAATCATTTCAGCTATTTTGGGCAAATCTACAAAATGAGGTATATATATTCAATGGACGGAAATAAAAAATTTTAGGCACTACTCGACTTACACAATATACAAAGAACTCTTATTAGTGGTATTATCTATAATACTTACTATATTCAATAATATTAAATATAAGAAAATTTTTGAGAAACATGAAATACTAATGCCTTTGTAAAATAATTAAAAAATCCATTACTGACATATGACAAAAAATAAGATTATAAATTTTCAGTGACAAAGATTTGGTTTAGGGAGAAAATTAAAGCTACATTATATAGCTCAAAATAATTTTTTTATTTAAATGAGTAAAAATGTAACCTTGTTTTAATTAAATCAAACACATTTTAATGATGAGAACTTAAAATAATTTTTAAATTATTAATAGAAAAAGCTATTTATATAAGAATTTAGATGTTTGCTCTGAAAAATTACAAATTAAAATAAAAAATACTCATAAAAGAGATTTAATTTTTTTGTAGAATATTACTAGTGATAATTTCTGTTTCATGACCTATAATTCTATAAAATGTTCAAAATATTGTTGTACAAAATTGAAAATAAATATTTGTACTTTCTTGCAAACTAATAGTATTATATATTGTCAAGCGCATCAATATGCATTTCTGTTAATCTGATTAAAAGGCCAACTTGTAAGTCCTCCAATAAGGCACACAACATGGGGATTTAAACCAGAGGTGTATGAATTTCATCAATCAATGTATACCCTGTAAAATGTTACTAATATTAAATTCTTGCACTAGTTACATGTTGTATGGAAATGAACTTCAAATGATTGTTCCACCATCTTACTTTTGTAAGATATGAGTACTGAAATATTACCCTCTTTTGGAATCTGAAATTTCTATATTTACAACTTAGAGATCATTTTTATGATAAAGTTCAATTTTAAACACTTTTTTTTTGATAAAAATTGTATTCATAAAAGTCATTTAATAAATCTGAATAAATGGGGATATGAATTGTATACTTTTAATTTTACTACAATAAACAGGAAAATTCAAATTCATTATATAACTTTCAATTTATCATAGGCAAAGATATGATATTGCCAAATTAAAGAATAAAGATCATTGCATAAAAAGGGAGGAGGGATACAATATAAGAATAGTCTTTAAAACATAGAAAATATGACAGAAAAGAGATACGAAAGAAAATTGAATAATATGTAAAGAAGAATTTAATTTATAGTAATTGCTTTGAATCATTTCTACCATTGTAATTCATTAGCAAAATCATATTGGAAATGTTTTCTCTCTAGTACACTATTTCATATAGTTTTGAAAACCATTATTTCAATAATTTATTGATAAAAGTTAATTTGTTTATACTTTGTTTAATTCTTTAAAAAGGTTAAATATTTTTAAGGAAATTACAGACTGTTTAGAAAGCACTACATAAAGAGAATTTTCAATAGATCAAATAATCGATGTAAAATTGGTGGCACTGTTTATTTTTCTGTTAATCACTTAATATAAAAAATATCCCAAAAAATGGGAATTATGCCCGAAATTCATAAACATGTCACACTTGTTACACATTAATGATTTTTGGTTAATAACCATGGTGAAATGTTTCAGTCATTTATTCTAACTGTGGAAATTTATTAGGAAGGTATGCAAAAAAATTAAAAATTACTTGACATCCTGATACCAAATAACCATCACTTTCTCTACATATTCAGCAAACAACATTGTCAAGGAAAAATTAGATTCACATAAAATATTTACTTGTCTACAATCTGTTTTAGGATACCTCATTTTTCCAGATACCTTTCTAGAAGATTAGACACAAAAGCTTCTCATCAATAACAATTTCAATCAATTCTTAGATATTTGCTTAATACTATATTAATTGATAAAATACTCATTTGTTTTAATGTTATTTTATTATTCATACACATAAAAGCCCGAATTTTGCATTATTTGAGGCTTTTGCTCTTAACCAGGGGTCGATTTAGAAAAAGAAAGTTGCATAGCAGTAACTGCTATACAAGGTGAGTTTTGAATAGCAGTTAGACACTTTTGTATAGCAAGTAAAAAATAGCTAGCGTAACTTTTAAATCTTGAAAATTTACAAATTTTTTTTTTAAAAAAAGCAATATTTAACCAAAAGCATAAATGAAAGTAAATAAAATTATACAAAGAATAAAAATTAAGTGATAATTCACCTACCCAATATAAATTACTTAGGAAATCAGAAGCTGGCTCTAGCGAGTAACAGTGATTCAGTAGTCAATCACAGTATCAGGACGGGAATAAATCACGTGTTTACTGGGAAAACTGCACCCAGCAATGGTGTCTCGCTGTCATGGAGATAGAACTTCATGCTCGCTGAACTTTCATTGTAAATAAACACTTGGAAAGAGTGAAAACACAACATATGTCGTGTAAAAACATCTTAAATTTTAACTAAGTGTACATGACATAACAAAGGGTGTGGGAAATATGCATCACAACGATTGCGATTTAATGCATTTCTTGGATCGCATTTTAATTAAATTTGAATCGCAAATTGCGATGTGATACCGCTTAAATCGAACCCTGCTCTTAACTGATTAGCATATAAGTCAACCCACCCAAATTGCTTGCCGAAAATTGTCAGAAATTCCTCAACTTATATGCGAGTATATATGGTAATTATTTTTCATTTTTTTATTTTACTTACAATAACATTGAATGGACATTAAATATAGAATAACTAAACTTGTTATTTGAACTGTAGAACTGATACAGGAATTCATATTTATGAAGGAACTAAAACCCATAAACCAATTACCAAATTCAAACTGAAAATTTTTATTTGCCAGTGTATGAACAATTAATGAAAAGAATACAAAAAAATTTTTACCATATGAGAGGAAATGACTTGTAAGGGGATTGTCAAACATATTAATATATTTTGATGAAATTTAAACATATGATAGAGTTCCTATCCCTAATTAGTCCAGTCAAAGTAACTTTCCTGGTCAAGGCATTTTTTTAAATGACTTTTAATTTGTCGAATATTGAAGATCAAATTTCTGTAAAGGCAACATTGTGCTTTAGGAGTGTGAAAGTAGAATGTAAGCACTCTCAAATAAATTCTTTATTGAAAATTAAATAAAATATAAAAAAATAAATTTAGAAACAAATAAATCATCAAGTAATATAATCTTGAACTCAAAGTTCAGCTTACAGTTTCAGTACTTAATGGATGACAGTATATCTGAGAATGTGATGGTGTTGTGTTAGATGCTTCAACTCATGGATTGAGTGATTCCAGATTACTCAATTATAGCAATTTTTTTTTAAATATTTTAAATATTTAAAATGCAACAGGTTTGATTTTTATCTTATTTTTCTCACACAAATTTTAAAATTTGGAATCTTTTATTAAAAGAAAGATAGTAAACTACCATATAACTACCATATACTATCAATAACAAATGCATAGATTAATATATATAGTTTGTAAAAATAAAATCAGGTTTAAAATTTTAAAAAACATATATTTTAAAGGCATTTATATATTATACTTAAATGAATCATTAATGAGAAAACTATAAAAAAATTATTAAAATTCTCTCAATGCATGTTAAAACATCACGAAAACAAGAAAAATCAAGAAAATTAATTTAAGAAATATATTATCCAAGTATCATAAATTTCTGGTTGTCTGTTGATTGCACTATTATACGATCAAACCAATCTTGAATGCACCTATTTTGTTGAAATTTAAGGAAAATTTGTTTGTTTTTAAATAAGAAATATGAGTTTGGTTATATTTAGTTATACTGGTATTTAAAAACCCTATCAATGGCTAACATTAATTGTAATTTATTCATACTTCAAAAGATTTCAGAATAAACTAGTGAAGTTTCAAGTCCAAAGGTTTGGGTGCAATTTTATATTACACCAAAATTATGACAATTACTTATTTTATATTTCCCATGCAAATTGGTTAAACATTAATATTATCTACAAACTTTTTTGTTATGAAATCTTTTTTCTCTGGCGAAATATTTCTTATGTGCTTAAGCATTTACCAAACATTACTAAGGAATTTTAAACTCATAACTTTTTTAATTTAGTTTAAAATATTCACTTTTTATTACTGCACCTAAAATATAAAAAATGGAAATAATTTAAATGTTATAAGGTGACAATGAATCTTGTACCATCCAATCCATAGATGAAATTTTGATAACAATGAAAGCAAAATGACTTAAATTATCACTTAATAAATAAATAAAACTTCAACTTCCGATAATTCAAAATCTAAAGGCCATTTTAGAGAATGCCCTGCACAAGATAATTAAGGATAGAAACTAACATATTTTGGCTTTACCAAAATCCATGTGGATCATGTTTGGCAATTGCCCTTTTAATGTTTTTTACAACCTCTTACTCTAAAAGTTATATTAAAATACACAATCATTACAAGTAGACCCAGGGGGAAAATTACATCAAAATACAAAGCAAAACAGTTCAAAAAGAAAAGAATTGTGGTCACATTTTTGAGAGTTGACATAAGAAATTATTTTTCTAAAATTTAAAAGAAATTGAGTTTCAATTAGTATGCATCTTATGTCTCAACAATAATTTATAGTTATATATCTTTGATTGTTACGCAAGCTGATCTATCTACATCACATCAATATAAAATCAATTATCTTGGTAATCTGGCAAACAATTTTAATGAAGTGACATTTAAAAAGACCAATTTATATTAATATTCTAAAAGCTTCATAAAAATATTTTACTGCTGATAAGTTCTCTAATTTTTTTGAAACTGTAATAACAAAATTGAAAGCAAGCTATAAAAATTAAAAACTTGAAAATATATTGCATTTGAGTAAACCCTATAAAATAGGAATAAGATTGTATTGAGTAAAAATTTTATCAGAAATAGATCATAACTTTTATGGAAAACTTCAATGGAAATTGCAGATTGTGTCACCAAACAGAAGCAGGGCTCGAAAAATAGCGTTCCCAGGATCCCGGGAACCCAGAAATCATTTCTGGGAACGTATATTTTTTCACTTAGGTTCCCAAAAGCTGGGAACCTAAAAAATCGTCATGATCGCTACCAATCCGCGCACGCATTATATCGCGTAAATTACGCAAAAATATAACTCTTGAGCGGTCCGTGGGATGCATAATTTCGTCAAAATATTACGGAAAAAGTCCGAACATCGTTAAAAAATCGCGAAAAAATGGCAAAATATGTTTAAAAAATCACAAAAAACTTAAAATTTCGTCAAAAAATATCGAGAAAACAACAGCTTTCGGCAAAAGATCGTAAAAATTCGGGAAGCAACGCAAATTTCATTAAAAGATCGCGAAAGAAAAACGGCAGATTTCGTAAAAAAATCGCAAATGTCTTTTAAAAAAATATTGAAAAACGACAGGTTTTGTTAAAATATTGCGATAAATCGGCAGGTTTCATTAAAACATCGCAATAAAACGGCAGATTTTGTCAAAAAATCGTGAAAAAACGGCAGATTTTGTCAAAAGATCGCGAAAAAAACGGCAAATTTCGTCAAAATACTCGCACATAAATTTTATTGGGAACTTACATTTTTCATCTGTGAACCTATACTTTTCATGTAGGTTCCCAGTTGGGAACCTCAAAATTATTTGAATTTTCTAGCCCTGAACAGAAGGTAGTTTGTACTAAAAATGTGAGCAGAATCAAGTTGCAAGAGGAAAATAAATGAAATATTCAATCAACTTTCAATATTATAAGAAAAAAAGAATGTACTTTCACAAATACACATTTCTATAAAATTGAAAGAAACACATATACAGAAAAAAAAATGATTCAATTTAAGAAATTATCTTCAACAGAAATGTAAGTTTAAAACAGTCAGCTAATGATAAAACTTTCAAAGTGATTTTTGTACATAATATATAAAAAATTTACAAATTTCATTAAAAGTTTCAAAAGAAGAAGCAACACAAACTATATTCAATTTTACATTATAAAAGATTTATTCTCAAATTAACAGACTCAAAAGTCTGGTGCAGCTGAAAAATACATCATACCACACTTAAGTGCAATAAGAAAAACGAGTGGCTGACCATGTAAATGCATATATACATAATTCATATCATACAACTTAGATAATCATTAAGTTATTCACAAACATTTTTTTTTTTTAAAGTAAAAATAATATAGTTGCAGCTACAGAAATAATTTTGTAACTGTTATAAAAACAATTATACATTAATTATTATAGTTTTTCTATACATAAAAGCATTTAAATATGAAACAAAATAAATATAAAAGTGGCAGTTTTCCCAAAGAAACAAATATATTGTGCTGAAGCACCAGTGTAATAATACACTATAATCTTGCAACAGAACAATGCATATGGTATTATTAAATACTTACACTGTTTTAATTATTTAGACTTATCACAACAACAAAAATAAAAATACTTATATTTTTCATTCACCATGTGTATAAAAACTTAATATATAAATTTGTACAGTAAAATTTAAGTAAAAAAAATAACAGATAAATTATTTCAAACAGAAGCAGGATATTCATATAAAGAAATGTTATATGAATAATTAAGAGATTTTAACATGCAGATACAGCTTCATCACAAACTACAATTCTAATTTAGAAATTATATGTACCGCATTACATAACATAGTCATCTAACACAAGTAATATTTCTCTAGATAGGAGAGTTCAGCTATATCTGTTTCATATTTAAGATTTAAATTATTAATATTTTCAAACATCAAATCATTCAGGAAAAAGTTTCATAAGCAGGATAGCTACAACACCATACATAACCATAATCACCAACAGTGACCAAACAATAATATCTTTTATTTTCACAATTTGAGACACTTGTAGCTTATCATAAAATGGAACATACCAAATTTACAGTGACATGCTATCATTCATCTTCTATATCACATGATAACAATGTACGTAGTAAAAATGGCATTTGGGTCACAGAATTTTGCAGTTTGGTCACATTCAAGTTATGGTGCTATTATGATTTTTAAACTGGGTAAATAGAAAAAAAAACTTTAAAGGCTTTCACACAATAAAGTTTGTTTTCAATACCAAATAACCTTTCTAAACTTCAAAATTATGAATTTTTTAATTAAGAAAAAATATCAGAATTAAAATATAATTGAGCTTTAAATGAATATAGGCATTAAAATTTGTGCTGATATTACATTATGATTTCTAAGTATTTTTTACATAATTAAGATACTTTAACTCTTTCTTTCAGAAAGAAAAATACAAATATAACAGCAGATACTATTACAAACAAAAATAAGCTCAAATGAACAGAAAATAGCATATCACCCAGATGTTTATACCAAAAATATAAAATACTTTGTAAGCACAATTAATGTAAATATTAAATATAATCCAAATATTAAAAAGATCAAATTTGAACACAGTAATGAAAAAAGCAAGTAAGAATAATGAAAAATACATTAAGATTAAAATATTTTATAAAAATATGATTGGTATATAGCTGCATGAGTTGAAGTGTATAAAAATCAATCTAAAGAAAACAAAATATTCATTAAGAAATTGAATATATACTTAATAAAATAAATCTGATGGGACAGTGATGAACAAACCTAAGTAAAAAATATTATAACCCATATTTTCCAATGTTGAGACCAAAACAAAATATCACATTGTAGAATTTCAAAACCTTCTCAAAGTGTATTAGAATATTTTTTATCTTATATAAAACAGGGAAAGAAAGAAAACAGGGAAGAACATTGCATCAAATTTTAAAAAGGTACAATAAAAAAATAATTTTCCTCTGCCTTAAATTTTTCAGATATTTATATATTTAAATCTTTAAATGTTTAATCTCACATTTAAAAAATAAAAATCAGACTGTAATATATATCTAAAAGTAGCAAGTATTTTCCCAAAAATTGTAATTCAGATTGTCATGCATTATTAATGTTTACTTTATTAATCAGATTCATGATAGCAAACATATAAATCAAATTTAATTTCAAGATAAATAGGAAAAAATAATACAATCTTTTATGTTTGTTTTCAAAACTTAATTCAAATACTCTCCCTTAAAAATATGAAATGTGTATTTTATTTTGCTGAAAAATAAGGTGAAATATATACAGACAGATTCAAACTCTAAACATTCAGTATTAAAAAATTACCATTGTCTGGACAAATCATTCATTGAGATTGTTTTAAAATGTAATATTTTCTATTGTGCAATGTTTGCTCATCCCATGCTTATAACTACTATAATCAAATACATGCAAAGACAAAATCAACTGATAAAAACACAGTAATATTATTCATAAATATAGTGAAACATTTTATAAGAAAAAAAAACATACATTAGCACCAATTTTAAAGTACAACAATAACTGTAAAAACATTTGTGTGTCAAAAGCAAAACCACAGCCACATGTTTATAAAATTTCTTAAAACTATAGTTAAAATATACTAAAACATTGTATAACAAATTATACACTGTTATATATTCCAAATTTGAAGACTAGGAATTTCAACATAATCACATAAAAAATTTAAAAAGGCAATTTAAAAATAATTTCAAAAGATTAATGCACAGTAACTTTGATAATTTTTACAACATATGTAAACTGTGCACGTACAAGCAAATTGTATTTAGTGATAACTCAAGATGTGTGTAAAAGAGCAAGTGTCTTAGTAGAATATAAAATTTTAAACTCACTATCTAAAAGTAACTGGATTAAAAGTTTTAAAAAAACTGTACTTTGAAACTTGAAGCAACAGTATAAAAGCTCGCAGCAAGATGCCAAAAATACGACTTACTTCAAATAAAATAAATGATATTTTTACATGATGATAAAGGCCAAAATGTATGAATGTGCTGGAATATTTTCTTGAAGTTCTGAACACTTTTGTCAACTATACATTTTTTTTCTTTTACAAGATTAGGTAGTAAAGCTCGAGCAATAGCAAACCCAAGGATAAAATTAAAATTTCATAAGATCATCAGATGTGGTTATCTCCACAGTAATAATACCAGGCTTTCGGTCAGTTTTCTGTTCTCCTTCTGGAGCACTTTTAGTTGTAGCATAAAGCTCTAATTCTTTTGTAACTGTGTCTGGGTTTAAAGGAGCTTCCACAGAAGCTTTGCCTAAGCAAGTATCCATAACAACATTACTATTCCAAACCTAAGAATAAAATAACATTTATAAAAATAGCAAGAGAAATAAATATTTTTAAATTGAAGCAATTAAGCATTACTATTATAAAAAAAAGGGAATCACCAGATGAAAATAATAATTGTATACTTGGCTAAATTTTAACTATAAAATTTTATTATTCATAGACATTTTTAAAATATAGTTTAATACATAAATTCTATTCACTTTGTAATCTATAAAAAAAAAAAAAATAAATAAATAAATAAATAAAATCTGAACATAAACAATGTACAAATAATGTATTTCAAATTTTTAAGACAATTCTCTACTAAATTTTATAAGCATTTTGGTTAACTTTTTCTTTTTAAGATACTCTTAATGAAATTTAAAAAAAAAAACAAAAAAGCGGTCAAGATTATTGAAGTTTTCAAATGTGTCATATACATATATATTAGAGATGAGAAAAACAGTTATTTTTTGTTAACAGGTTCCATCATTATACCATTAGCTTGGTAACATGTTACAGTAACCTAATAAATTTTTAACGTTTTACCAAAGGCTAAAAATTTGTTAAATTTCACACTTTTAGGAGACCTTTTTTTAATTTAAGTCATTTTCATAGATTTTTGATAAATATTTGCAGGTAAAGAACAGAGAAAGTTATTTTAAAGTTTTTTAAAATAAAGACAAAACAAAAAATACTTAATAATTCATTATTAAAATCAAACACTTTAGAAAGTTTTTTTTTTTTTTTTTTTTTTTTTTTTGTACATCATTAAACATTTAAAAGATTATTGACAAGGCAGCTATTTTGAAACAAGATGACGGATGAAGCTGGCCAATGAACTCGGCCAAGACATTAGTATATACTATGCACACAGGGAATTACATCCAAATCAGTTTATAAATATGTATATTATCGCATGACAAATTTCAGACCGTCTCAGAATGTCTAAAAACAGTCACATACTGGAAATTGAAAGTGCTATAACTCAGCCACTTTTCAAGATATAGATGAAACAAAAAATGCTCTGGAATCTTTGTATCAAGGTCAAACACACAAAAGAAAAAAAGACTTTAACACACAAAAGACTTTATCAATTTCTTACTTTTTTACGCCTAATTTTGAAATTAAAAATTTAAAAAAAAATTAATATTCCGCCATTTTGTAACAAGATAGCAGATGGAACTGGCTAATGAACTCGGTCCAGACATCGGTATGTACTATGTACGTGCCAAGTTACATCCAGATCGGTTTAAAAATACGCGTGTTATGTGAAAAAAATCAGATCATTTCACAATGTGAGAAACACTAGAAATTAAAAGTGTTATAACTCAGCCATTTTTTAAGAAAAAGACGAAACAAAAAATGTTCTGGAATCTTTGTGTCAGGATCAAACGCATAAAAGAAAAATCTTTTTCAATTTATTACTTTTTTGTACCTAATTTTAAATTTTAAATAAAAAATTCATATGGCCGCTATTTTGAAACAAGATAGCGTAGGGAACTAGCTAACAAACTCGGCCGAGGCCTCAGTACGTACTATATACACACCATGTTACATGAAAATCAATTCATAAATACGCGTGTTATCACGTGACAAAAATCAGATCATTTCAAAATGCCAGCCATACTAGAAATTCAAAGTGCTATAACTCAGTCCTTTTTTAAGATATAGACAAAATAAAAAGTTTTCTGAAATCGTTGTTTTAAGTTCTAACACATAAAAGAAAGATATTTCCCAACTCTTATCTTTTTGCATTTAATTTTACTTTTTAAATTTAAAAAAAATTAAATAGCCGCCATTTTGAAACAAAATGGCAGATGATGCTGGCCATAAATACGATTGTTACAGCATGACAAAAATCATATATATATATATATATATATATTGTGTGTGTGTGTGTGTGTGTGTGTGTGTGTGTGTGTGTGTGTATACATGTCAACATTTAAAAGGAGGGTGGTTTTGGAGTGTGGGGGTCATAATCGGTGAAAATATACCAAAATTTTCCGGAAGTGCTTTCCTCCGGACGGCTGCAATAGGTAGCTTTTTACTTTTTGTAATGAAAGCTATCTAAAAATTTCACTCTTCAAACAGGACCCTTCTCAAAATTCTTTGTATTAAAAATTGATCTTACACGAATCATTTCCATCTTCAAATTGAATTTTTTATAAATTTAAACATTTAAAAGTAAAATCTGAAGTATCACTTTTACATATACAATGAAAATATGCTTTTTAAATGCATAGATCATCTAACAAAACCCCAAATATAAAGATTATTTAAAATTACCAAAATTATGATTGATACTTATATAAAATAATGTATAAAAAATTTTCTGAAATTTCACAGAAACAGGACGTTGTGTGGAAAGTATGATCAGACCCCTTGTATTGTACATTTTTTAAACATTAGCGTCTATTTTCAACATGATTCATCGGTTACAAACATATCCCCATTTGACATTAAAAGAAGATGTTTCAATATCTATAAATGAGACCATAATAGAGTAATTACATATTATAATCCCATTGTTTACATATATTCAATAAATAAGACTGATCATACTTAAATAAATGGTTTACTCTGTGTATTTTAAAAACATTGTTCTTTTTTTTTGTTTAAAAGTGTTGTTTGTTTTTTCTAAAGCTCTTCACTTTTTCATTTATGCCATTTATCGAATAATGATAATACGATCAACTGTGTATTTTAACTTATCCATTTACAGCATCCAATAACATTATAGGATATAAATTACATTATTTAAAATAATTTAATAAAATCTTTGAGACCTAATTAGGTTAAAGGCAAATTTTTTAATTAAAATATTTTATTATGAAAATTATGTGAACAAGTAGTTTTTAAAACGTCGTCTTTGCATTCGTATTGACAACAGTCATATTATTTTTTGCAAATTGATTAAAATATTTTTTAATCATAATAAATCGCTCTATAAAATAGAAATTTCACTGTTTTAGTAAAATTAATTCCAAGAAAAAAGTTTTTTAGCAATCATAGTTATGACAAAATATACAACAAATAAATAAATAAACAGCTTTACCGCATGCGTATGTAATATTAACTTACAGACATATCCTTCAACACGCAATCAAAAACATACTACACCTCACATTAAAACATCCTCAAGACCACGAAATCAAACGCGAAACTAACATCTCATCAAAATATCATCCGTCACAAAACTATGCCCGATTCCAATTTGCAAATTTGGAAAAACCTTTTTTCCCCCCCTCTCGATAATTCTCAGATTCTAATGCTACCAGTCTAGATAAACAGATTCGTATTTAAAGCAACAATATATTTTTAGAATAATATAATTGCTTCGTAGTTATATATTACAAGTAACTTTAATCTCTTAAAGAAGTGGTTAAATTTTTTTACACATTGGAATTGAAACAAATATGATCTCATGTTGAAAGGGAACATAACATTTGAACATTTAACAGTTGGTATAGAATATCTGATACAAACAGATAATCAAAATTATTAGATAAATTTTATTCCCAATAACAGAAGAAGGAGAAAGTTTGCCGTAAGTTTCCCAGACGTACAGACGAGGCAGTTGAGTTTTGCTAGGACGCGTGTGTTATTGTTAGTGGGAGGGATGACTAATGAATGAAATAAAAGTGATTTTGAGTGTAGGATTTTTTTTTTCAGTGATAGGACGGTTTATTGTTTTGGGGTTTTGTTTTTCTCGCTGAAATTTGTTTTTATTTGATTAGTGTGCAAATCTAGAATTACTTGACTCATTTTAATAATGGATATTTTTTTTTTGTTTTCTCTCAGACGATAATTAAAAGTTTGAAAAAAGATTCTGTAACTTTATTTTCATTAAAATAAAAAATTAAAATAAAACTTTTTTGTTTTGTTTTGTTTTAAGATTTCTTTTCAAGGTAAATGTAAATTCAAGGTATCGTTATAAAATTAATAGGGAGTTTTTAATATTCTGTTACCAAAAAACAAATTTCATAGTAGTAACAGTGTTTTTTTACTGTTATGTTAAATAACGCCCACCTCTAATATATATACAGTCTGTCCACTTTCAACGGTGGCCAACGGCTAATTTTTAAACCGTTAGCCATAGACATATAGTTCCAGTTGCAAAAATGTTTTAAAAAAGGTAAGGAAGCATTTTTTAAGTGATTTAGGAAAAAAAATTTATTAAAAAATTCCAAAATTTACATTTTTATAGGTAGTCTGGTTATATATGTGATATTTAGTAAATGTTTACCACTATTCTAACAAGTAAGACAGAAAAAGTCCCATTCCTCTGCAATTAAAACTGACCAAGTAATAGCAGTTTAAAGTTGAAGCATCTTTTTTGCTGCAAAATAGAGGTCAGTCACAAATTTACTGGAAATAAAAATAAACGTCAGATATAAAATTTAACATTAAACATTGAGAGTAAAATAATTTTTAAAATATTTTTAAAACTATGTTGATGTTTATACATTAAAGAAAAATATACAATTTCTAAAAATATAAATGAAAAAATAACAGAAATTTTGTTAAATTATGAAGAGCAAGTCACAATTTGTTACAAAATAATACATATGTAAAATTCTATTAGATTACTTGACCTAATAGAATTTGGTGTAGCCCTATAAAATAAATAAATGGTAAGCACCTAAAATCATATTAATATCACATTGTAATTGGATATAAATAAGAATGTGAATTGAACCTTGATCATATATTTGGATGTGATTTAAAATTTCAATACGAATTTTGAACTAAGAAAATATACATATGAACGTTATAAGTAAAAAATAAAAACTTATCAAAATAACACACCTTTTTTAAAATGAAATCATGAGAAAAACAGCATCATTTCCCAACAAAATAAAATATATGTTAGCAGTTATACAATTGAGGATTTGAATTTTAAAACTCACCTTATTGCCCTTTGTTTTCTCTATCTATCTATACCAATCTGCAGTAATACAACACTACAATCTCCAAATTTATAATGAAAACCACTGGACGCATTTAAAGGTTTTTCACAATTTCCCAAAATTTGATTTTCTCAATAAAAAAATTTTGAAACTGACGTCTTCAGTTATTTTAACCAATCTAGATGTTACATAATTAATAAAAATTACAATTACCAAAACACTTATACAGTGGCAGCACCTGCAGTTAAATCACTTTAAAATATTTCTTTACCTCATTCAAAACATTTCGGAAAGTGGAACTACACATCTGTGTCAAATGGTTTGGAAATAGACAATTAGACAGCCTTAGAAATAGATGCCCTTCATAATACTTTAAGTACTTAGTATATGTTCCCTTAAAGCTTAGTCCAACTCAACCGTTTTCAGTTACAGAAAAATGGTTTGTCATGAAATTTAAAGTTTCATAACTCGGTCAATTTTAACATTAGAACAATGGTACCTTTTTTGTATTGCTTGTTAGAGTGCTGGAAAACTTTCACTAAATATCACTTATGGGACCGGAGGACCGTATAAAAATTTAATATTCGTAATTTTGTAATAAAAATTTTTTTTGACCTAAATCGCTTGAAAAAAATTTCTTAACTTTTTAAAGCATTTTTGCAATTGGAATGATATGTCTATGACTAACTGTTTAGAAATTAGACACTGGCCATTGTTGAGAGTGGATACACTGTGTGTATATATGTGTGCGTGTGTGCATTAGTTTACTTACAATAACTATTTAGTCCACAAAAAAAATGTTAAATAGTTTTTAAAAGACCAAGTCAGATGCATTAGTTGAAACATGTTTGTATGAATAAGATATTTAAAAAACTACTGTCAAATGTCTGCATAAAAATCTTTCATAAATTACAAAACCTATAACCAGTCAACATGCTTAAGCATATATAGCAATAAAGGCTTAAAAAATAAGCATGGGAATTTAATAAAAAAATTTTTAATGGAAGAATCTACCTGAATCTTTATTAAGGAGTCCGATTTCTTGCGATAAAATAAAACAGTTATGTTCCATTCAGGATTCAAAGTTTCACGACATACTGGACTTCTCACTCTTTCACCTTCACATTTAATAATGCAATAAGGATCTGCACCTAGAGCAGGAAAATATATCAATGTATATTTTAAATGTTTTCAATTCAGAATGAAAAAAAAAAATCAACACAGTTTAGAAAAAAAAGGAAAAGCAATAGAATTTCTTACATCTTCTTTTATTTTTAAATTTTAAGATTAGAAAATAAAAAACAATGAAAACAATAAATTTTTACATAAGGAATAAGTGGGATATAATTTATGCATAATTGAATTTTGGAATCTCTTTGTGAATAAATCTCATTTCTTACACTGCTATGGCTTATAGTCATTTTTGCAAAGATACGACAACTTTATTTGTCAATATAAGTACCAGATACATTGAGGTAGTTGTTATAGTACTTAATAAGCTGCAAAAATCCCTCCAGGAACACATCAAGCTTTGCATACAGACAAGCTCTTAAACACTTCTTCCATATACAAAGCCCTTAGTTTTTCTTGGAGGACTTTTCAAAGCTTATCAAGTGGTATGACAAATGGCTCGATGTATTTGGCAATAATGTGGAAAAATAAAGATGTGTCTTATCTTTAACTTCACATTCTATTTTCGACTTTTGTACACAACTAACTCTAACCACAGTCACCAGTGGAAACTTATTTTCAGACTCATCCTCATATTTATATTAATAAAGATTTAGAGTTTGTGCTCTACAATCATTTTTGTGATTGTTTTATTTTTCAAAAAGTTTTAAAATTATTTCTTCCATTCAAAATTTATGGGTGATTCTAACTTAAAGGTTAAATTATTACAGCTAATTTGAAACAAAAAGTTTAAATCTCTAAAAATTGTTCTAGTTGCTGTTGCAAAACATATGTGCTTTATAGTTTTAACAAAAAACAAACAAAATTCACATATCAGTTTAAAATCATTTTTAAAACTTTTAAAATAAAATAGTTAAACTTTGCCTTTAAAAAAAACTAACATTGCAATATGATAAAATGATTGTATTACTTCCAAAGCGGTCTTGCTTTTCTAGATCCTTAGCACCTTTGACAAAAACTTTAGTAACTAGACAAGGATATGAAATACAGGGCCACATGCTCTGTTGTGGTACACTGTGCACCAACTCTCTGAAAAAGAAAAAAAACTTAAAACATTTCACATCACAATAAATGATAAACCAAATAACTGTAAAAGATATAAAGGTAGATTTTGTATTGTACTATAATGTGCACATTAAATTAAATTTTTAATTTTGATATACGAATAATAAAGATTAGCTTACTTTCCATTGCAAGATTTACTGGTAAATATCCTCAATAAAAATTCCCCTTCCTCTCCTGGTTCAAAAGTAGTAGGCACCACTACATATCGACCAGCTTTCAAAGTGCATCTCTTGAAAACATTTCTAGACATAGCATAATCAGATCCAGCAGCTTTCTCTTTAATTACATGCAAGCGATATTTACGATTTGATTCAACCTATAATAATTTAGTATATTACTTTAAACATAGAAATACAATTACACAAAAATATAACAGTCAACAATATAACATAATAAAAAATTAAGAAATCAAGATTCTTTGTTACATGAGTGAATGAAAAATAAAATGCTGTGTTCAATAGGAAAAAATCTGTTAATGTTTATATAAGAGTAAATACAAAAAGTAATATGTAAAATGCAAATGATAGTGGGATATAGAAAGGGGAGGTGGGGCACACTAGAACATGGGCATGTTGAAGCATTTAAATTGGCAATCAGTTTGAAAAAGGCAGATGTTTCTAGAAATTTTAACTTGTATCTCATAAGTATATCTAGAATCCATGTTGTTTTCAAGATCCTAGGTCTTCAAGTTTTCTTAACAGGTGGATTTTTTAAATTTGATACAAGACAAGTAAATTTTCTGTATTTTTTAAAATCCTTATTATATTTTTTAATTATTATATTAAACTAACCTCAAATTGTGTAGTCAAACTGTTTGAAAATCAGGCTTTCATTTAATAACAGCTACTAACAAATAGCTATTGCTAATTTAAACTTAATAGATAAGCAAAAGTGCAGTATGGAGCATGCTGCCAAATGTCCCTTATCTTTTCTTAATTAGACCATTATATAAATATTAATTTTTCAATCTCTTTATTTAAAAGCAGTATCATTTATTGAAAAATGATAATTTTTAACCTTTTTATTGAATTCAGATAGAGAAAAGCAAATTATATTTTATCAGATATAGTTTTTATGTTGCTTTAAACATCAAAATGCATCAATCTTTTAATTAAAAAAAGATACAAAAAAAGTAGACAACATTATATTAATAAACATTTAAGAGAGAATTCATTGGTAATTATTCACAAACTAAATTGCTTTATCTTCAACAAGACAGTTAAAATTATTATAATGGATGCTAAAATAAACTAATATGTGGTTATATTTTTAGATGGTTTGAAACAGTTTGCAAAACCACAACGGCTAGTACTACTGTTGATGTTAAGAGCAGCAAATGAAGAAATGGAAGATAAACAAGCATGTTATGTAACTATTAAGAAATATGGAATATTCATGCCACCTTGTCCAGATATGTAAAAAATTTAAAAAAGACAACAGGAATTAGGCAAAGTTAATATAAACTTTGTGACTCCAATTTCTGGATTTGTAAATATCTTATTCACTTATAATGTCTTTGATCATTCCTAAAACTGCTAGCACCAGCCCTTCTACTTCAACTGCCACTTCAGCTATAGCTAATTCAATGGTAATAAATACCATTGATCCTGCTACTGTAATTTCCATAAATTTTGAGGTAGGATACACCAAACCTCAACAGATGTTAAATTCTAAAAAAGAGGGACAACTTATTGAATATATTAAACATGCTTCTCATATATATTATGGTTTAAGTCCACAAAGAAGTAAAGAAACTGGCATACAACTATGCAGTTGATAATATCAAAGTCATTCGTGAATCATGGGTTACTAAAATGTAAGCTAGCAAGGTCTGGTTCAATGGTTTCAGGAAACAACATTCTAATACAAGTATTTGAATACCAGAAAGTACTTTTCTAGCTTGTACAATAAGTTTCAATGAAAAAAAAATTTTTAATAATTTTTTAATAATATTCAAACTTTTATAGTCAGATATAGCTACAGGTGCATAAAGTACATGTTATGTGGATAAAACAGGAGTTAACTACGGTCCATAAATCAGCAAAAATAGTTGCTCTGAAAGGAATTAATTAGTAAGTACAATTAGTAAGCATAGTTATACCATTGAATATTTAATTTAACCCTTTTGGGTCTGAATTTTTCATCAATTTTTAGAAAAAAATGCTTTTACGTTAATAATATTAACACTAGCTATTCAAAATGATTAATTAGTATTTAACAAATATTTCATTGTCTGAAAGAGAACAAATGTTGTTGTTTTACGTACTATTCAACTGATATTTATAGGACAATAGGCTAAGGAAGATTTTTTGGAGATGTTTAGAAAATATTGTATTACAATGATATTTAACTTGTACTTGAAATTTATAATACTTTTTGCAGTTTATGATACATGATTCTTTCAAGAGAGTAACTTTTATTTTAAATTTACAGACTGAAATATAGGTTTAAAATAAAAGAAACGCAAATGCCACAGACAGAATGAAGCAAATAATAATAATTATTATTATTATTACTGAATGCCTAAATGTAAATGATGTCACATAGTAAATGTGCAAACATATACTAATATTAGTACATGCAAATTGTAACAAAAGTATTTCTTATAATAAAGTAATGCTCTATTAAAATACATGTACTATTAATAGTACACCAGACCCGAAAGGGTTAAAAATATATGAGTTTAGAGTAAATAAGTAATTTATATACTAAATAAAAATATTTTAATTCATATTGTTTTGAATAAACTTGAGATACTAATTTCCAATTTATTTTAAATTTTAAAATAAGTTAACAGCAAAGTTGTATGCAACATGCTTATTTATCTAGCTCATAAGACCCTCTATATCTAGATATTTGTAAGCAAAGACAAAAGTATGGCTACCACCTTTTTTCTTCTTATTATTATTTATCAAGAATGAAGATCTGACAAAAAAATAGATATATGTTTATATAATTATTTTTTTCAACTAATTGTTGGTTTTATGCTTAGTTAGTATTGTGATTATTAACTTATTAAAAAGGTTTATTCACTGGCTAGCAGGTATGATTCAAAATTATTTTTAAAAAAAATCTGAAATTCACAACAAGTTTTCTGCGAGGGTCCACCTTATACTATTTATGCAGGGTTTTTTCTTATTTTGTAACTGTTTGACAAAATTCACATTTTTTTCCCATGATCTTTCGGCTATATTTCCATTCCTTTTATGATCCTTTTCAAAATGTACAATTTTTTTCATGATATTTTGATAAAATTTGCCTTCATGTGATTTTTTGGCAAAATTTGCATTTTTTTTCACTATTTTTAATCAAAATTTGCATTTTTTTCACGATTATTTGACAAAATTCACATTTTTTGTGATTGTTTGATAAAATTAGTGATTTATTTTTCATGATCTTTTGACAAAATTAGCAGGAGAGGAGAGGTTGCAATGTTTTGACAAAATTTGTGTTAATACTCGCACAACACATCTTAAGAAAGGGGGAGATAATTAAATTAATTCCACACATTAACCATAATGACCACAAACTCTAATCATTTCGCTAGCGCAATTTATTTACATGTCTTTCATCATCGCTGTCCAGAGCGCATATGTACAGGTACATACAGAATTAAAACAGATTCACTACAGGCGCCATCTACAGGCTCTTTCCACATAACACTCAAGATATAACATATTATGATGTAACATACTGGGCGTAACATACTGGGGCCCCATGACCACGTCATCATCATAAATAAAATAAATATATAACAAATTGACACATTAATACAATACACAATGTAAACATAAAAATATATAACAATAATATTACACAATAAATTCACATTTATATCTAGAAATTTAAATAATTTCACAAAGAAAAGTTAATTTTCATTTATTGGCAGTTTGACTAATTTGTGGATTGGTCTTTTAAGTTCACCTATGGCAGTTTTTAAATTCACTGATCTTACTCTGCTGTCAGAACTTTTGAAAATGTCAATTATTCTTGCCATTTTCCATTTCAACGGTGGCAAATTATCATCTTTGATGAGCACTAAATCGTTTACACATAAATCTTCTGTCGGAAATTTCCACTTGTTGCGCACTTGCAACTGTGTAAGATAGTCCTCAGACCATGCTTTCCAGAATGACTGGGAAATATTCGTAATCAATTTCCATCGATCTCGAATTGAAATTTTCATATTTGTAATGTCTGGTTAGGGAACACTCTTTAAATCTGACCCAATGAGAAAGTGACCTGGAGTGAGGACTGAAAGATCATTTGGGTCCTCCGAAATAGCGACTAATGGGCGAGAATTCAGAACTGCTTCAATTTCCGCCAAAACTGTTGCAAATTCCTCTTGAGACAAGATCTGCGACCCAATAATTCGTCTCATATGGTACTTCATTGATTTAACCGCTGCCTCCCAAAGACCTCCAAAATGGGGAGCAGATGGAACATTCGTAGTCCATTTTATACTCTCATTGTGCAAGTAGTTGCCGATTGCTTCTGATGCAGCGACTTTCAAATAATTCTTTGCTCCTATATAATTAGCACCACAGTCACTGAAGATCTCTATTGGCTTACCTCGACGTGCAATGAATCTTTTCAATGCAGCTATACAGGCGCTGGCACTCAGATCACTAACAAGTTCCAAATGAACTGCTTTGGTAGAGAAACATACGAAGATACAGACGTACATTTTGACTGGCTTTACTCCCCTACCACGTCGAAGACTTATTAGAAAAGGTCCACAAAAGTCGGTGCCACAACAAATGAACGCTCTTCCTTGGCTCACTCTTGATGTTGGTAAATCAGCCATGATTTGTTTCGAGAATTCGCTGCGAAATCGTGCACAGATAACACAATTTTTTATTGCTTTACGGATAAGAGACTTCGCACCCACAATCCAATAGGTTTGCTTCACGGCAGAATTTATTAGCTGTACTCCTCCATGTAAGTATTTTAAATGATAAAATTTAATTAACAAGGTCGTAACTGGGTGATTTTTAGGCAAAACTAAAGGATATTATGCAGTCTCTGGTATGTTGGCCTTTCTTAGCCGTCCACCAACTCTTAAAAACCCACGATTGTCCAAAAAAGGATTTAAGGAATTTAAATTGCTGGTTTTTAGAATTTTTCCCTTCTCCAAGTTGGCTATTTCGTTTGCAAAATTCGCTCTCTGGACTAACTTAATTATAATATCATGCGACCTTTTCAATTCCTCTGTTTGCAAAAACGGAGCTGCAATTTTATTTCTCTTTGCATTATCGATGAATCGCAAGCACCACGCAAGCACTCTTTGCAATTTAGTCCACGATGAAAATTTACTCCACAATTGTTCAACTAACTCTAATTTACCGACCAAATTTTCAGCAAGCTTGACCTTCTGTTCTTTCAATACATCTACACTATTGATTTCTGCAGACGTACTCAATATCTGTTCGGGCCAGCTCTCATTATTACTTCGAAGCCAAGCTGGACCTTGCCACCATTTCTCGTTGTTAACTAAACTTTCAGCAGCAATTCCTCTTGTTAGTATATCGGCCGGGTTGTCTTCTGTAGGACAGTAGTACCAATCACTAGGGTTGGTTTTCTCTTGGATTTCTAGAACCCTATTACCTACAAACTGTTTCCACCTTTTCGCACATCCTTTAACCCAATATAATGCAATGGTGGAGTCACTCCAATATACTACTCTTTGAATTCTATCCTTAAAAATATTCTTCACATAATTTCCAACTCTAGCACCTATTACAAGACCCATCAACTCTAAACGCGGCAAAGTTAATTTCTTTAACGGTGCTACTCTATTTTTTGACAAAATAAATGACACTTTATAATTTCCACTATTATCACAATATCTAAAATAAAGAACTGCTCCATACGCACTTAATGAAGCATCACAAAAAACATGTGCCTCCACTTGTTCATCTTTACAATCAACTAAACAAAATCTGGGAATAGTTATATAATATATTTTCTCAATTTCGTTGCACCACTTAAACCATTTTTCCCGCAAATCATCGGGCAACTCTTCATCCCAATCACAACCTGTTTTCCAAATTTCCTGTAACAATAATTTAATACGAACAACAAATGGCGAAATCAGGCCTAGGGGATCAAAAATACGAGCTGCTGTTTTCAAAACACACCTTTTAAGGTTTTGCAACGTTTCCCTAGATTCTATTAAACCCTTAACTTCCAATGATAATTCATCTTTCTCTGGACACCAATTTAAACCTAAAATCTTCAACTGCTGAACACTTTCTTTCTCTATATCCTTAAAGCCATTTTCTATCCAGAGTTTTTCCAACTCTCTACTATTAGACCTCAGTTTTCTCAAATTAAATCCTCCACTCTTTAAAATATTTACAGCGTCCGAAGATAATTCGAACGACTCACTCACAGTACTTCCTCCAAAAAATAAATCATCTACATATAGAGCTGAATTTAACATTTCAAATGACTTAGGATTGCTATTTTCAAAATTTTTAATGTGATGTTTTATAGTAGCACTCAAAATAAAAGGAGACACTTTACAGCCAAATGGTAATCTTTTCATTCTCATGAATTCGTAATCTTTATTAGGATCATCTGAATACCAAAGAAATTTTAAAAATTTCCTATCTCTCTCTGAAATTCCTATCATTAAAAAAGCTTTCTCTATGTCAGCATTAAACGCTATTTTATGTTTCCGAAAATTTAGAATAACATCAAGAATATTAGGATTTAAATTAGGACCAGTTTCTAGACAATCATTCAAAGACAAATTATTTTTAGATTTTGAACTACAGTTAAATACTATCCGAACCTTAGTTGTTTCTTTATCTTCTCTAACAACTGCTCTATGAGGCATAAAATATTCTAGCTGATCTCTCTGACATTTCTCAATAATCCCGTTTTTCAATTGATCGTTTATTATTTCTCGATATTCATTAACAATCCAATTGTTTTTAGAAAAACCCCTATTTAACTCATCAAATCTTTTTTTTGCCAAAAAATAATTACTTTCTAATTCATCACAACTAATTTTCCATAATAAATCAGTTTCGTACCTCCCATTCACAAATTTTAGATTTCTTTCAAATTGATCTATCAATTCTTTATCCGCTGAATTTAATTCTTCATTTTCTTTAATACCTAAAGTCTCGAGTTCCCATAAATTTTTCATTGTTTCATTTAAATCTGAATCCCGTATTAACCCACAATGTATATTACCATCATTTATCTGTTCGATACTTCCACTAGCCACGTAGCCAAAACAAGTATTCTGTAATAGAAGTCGCGGATTTTTTAAATATATTTGCCCTGGTCTCAACAACTCATAAAATATTTCGGCCCCTAATAATACGTCCACTTTTCCAGGGATATTAAATGTATGATCAGCTAAAGCGACTGACTCAGAAACATCCACCTGTATTTGAAATACTTTATGTGGAATAAGATCTGTTATTTTGTTCACTACCAGCATATTTATATCTCTTTGAAAACTCTTATCTCGGTTAGAAATCGTAGTATTTACACACCCATTCACACTTAAAGATGAATCATTTAAACACGATATTACCGTACTCGTTTTATCTGGTTTCAATTGCAAACGATTCACACAGTCTCTGCTTATTAAGCAAGTTTGACTCCCGACATCTAACAGGCATCTCACTTCATACCACTGAGAATTTTTATCTTTAATCAAAATCAAAGCTGTACTCAATAAAACATTTTTTGTTTTATTTTTTGCCAAACTACTAGCGACCACAGACCTATCTGACTGACTAGGAGGGATGGAAGGAGAAAGCGCATCGTTACTTTCCCCTCTCTGATCTACATTATTGGAAACAGATGTGAAGCTGGGCGATTTTTCTTTACTCGACTGAATATTTATATTTTCTTTTGGATAGTGGATTAACTTATTATGCGGTTTTTTACAAAAACAATTTTTGCTCTTACAAACTTTTACACTACAATTGGGATGCAAACATTTAAAGCATAGTCTATTTATTTTAACAACATCTACTCTTTCCGGAATTGTAAGACTTTTAAATTTCGGACAAAAATACAGTTCATGATTTTCATTTTTGCATAAAACGCAAGTTTTTATTTCAGAAAAGAACACATTCGAAACTTTCTTTTGAAACGTTGGATTTGGCGATTTATTTCCAAAAAATCTTTTATTTTCATTTCCGTTTTGTTTCTTAAACACATTATTGTCAGTTTTTATTTTATTTTTCGTAGAAAGAAAAATATCACATTCACGACCTAATTGTTGCGGTTTAAAATATGATTCTCCCTGTTTTGCTCCAATGTGAGACATTAAATCACTATCTAATGAACCAAAAATCTTATCCGAAACAATTAGCTCACACAAAGATTTAAAATCATTCACTTCACGTAACTGACAGTAATATTCGAATGCTGCACTTAATCTTGACGCATATTGGACATAACTTTCTGAAGGTAATTTTTGCGCCTTACGGAAATTATTCAAACACTCCTGTGGAGTTGGTTAAAACTCCTTTAACACTACATTTTTTAATTTATCATAATTACACAAATCTTCCTCTGATAAATAAATCATTATATTATTTGCTTTTTCACCTAACATATTCAAAAGTATTTCAGCTTTAAATTCCTCAGGTACATTTTTTGTTCTGAATGCTTTTTCTAAGGACTGAAAGAAAAGGCTAAATGACTCTACCCTAGATGGCACAGGTATCGTTAAAGTTTTAATGCTCTTAATAAAACTTTCTACATTATTTATTGACTCCATTTCACTTTTTACCGATGAAAATGAATTATTTTGAAGCGATTCCTTCCGAATATTAGCGATTTCTAACTCCTTTTCTAGCTGTGCTAATTTTATTTTTTCAAACTCAGAGTATTGTGAAGATTCTTTACGAACATTAGCTAGCTCTATTTCTTTTTCTAACTGAGCAAGCTTTATTTTTTCTAATTCTAATTTTGATTTTTCCGATTCTTTTTTAATTTTAATTTCTTCAACCACATATTCAACAACACTTTTAACTAAATCCAAGTTATTTAAAAAAGAGTCACTTTTTTCAATTAACTCTTTTAATTCAATAACTTTAGCTCCTTCACGAATTATTAACCCTAACTCTTCAGCGACGAGTTTTAACTCGTCTTTTTTCAACTTATCTATCACTGACATGATTAAATATATGAATATATTTACACTAATAACACAAGAAATCACAAAATTGTTGAAACAACACTGCAAATCTACCAGAAATAACTGAAATAATTTTCTTAAAATAGTTCCTACAACTGACACAAAATCAATAGTTACGAATAAAATACAAAATCACTAGCTACGAATAAAATATACAACTCAATACACAACACTAATTAATTAACATAAGAAAACCACAAAACCACAATTTTATACAACTAAACTAAATCTCCGAAAAACCAAACTACATATTACTCACCCCTTTTCTTCGCAACAAAGAAAGCGCGCAAATATTCTGCGCCGTTCTATAGACAAACAAATCAAAACGTGTGGCTCTTACCAGCACTCATGACACCATGTTAATACTCGCACAACACATCTTAAGAAAGGGGGAGATAATTAAATTAATTCCACACATTAACCATAATGACCACAAACTCTAATCATTTCGCTAGCGCAATTTATTTACATGTCTTTCATCATCGCTGTCCAGAGCGCATATGTACAGGTACATACAGAATTAAAACAGATTCACTACAGGCGCCATCTACAGGCTCTTTCCACATAACACTCAAGATATAACATATTATGATGTAACATACTGGGCGTAACAATTTGTATTTTTTTTTCTTTTTTTTTTAAATTTTTTTTTTACTTTTGTTTTTTAATTTTTTGATGAAAGCTCTTTTGAAAAATCTTACATTTGGTAGGTTCTTTCTATACTTTTAATCATCAGTTGTTCACATTTAATCGATGAGTGGCAACTGACTAGTGCTTATTATCATCTTAAGATATTAAGGCCTCTCTCTCTCTATTGCTGCAGCCCTCAAAAAGTTTAGCATTCTAAATCCAGTTCAATTAAATAAAAGTAAAAAACTGAAGATCAAGGAGATGTCCTTCAAAAGTGACACTGATGTTGGTATAGTATAAGGAATTAAAGGGAATGAAGAAAAAAATAATTTTCTGAAAATGTGTAATAGTGAAAAAGGTTTTCTTTTCTGTGATAAGGAAGACTGTGTATGATATTCCTATGAAAAAATGTGCCTCATTTTACTACTAAATAACAGAGTTGGTAGTACTTACTAGTGTACCAGAAAACCTGGATGAACCTGGTACTTCCATATGATTTATCAATGACCAAGCTACAATATTTTGAACTATCTGTAACTTCATATTATTAAGTATTTTATAACTAATTTCATAACTTGTTTAACTGTGTTCCCCTTAAATGTCCCTCTATGGGACAAATTCAAACAGTTTGCCAACATACTACTATTTTAACACAATCAAACTGATTGGTAAATTTATCATACAAATTGAATATTTCCAACTGAGTGAAAAATTGCCCAGACCTGGAATCGAACCCAGATCCTTGGCTTACAGGACCAATGCTTTACCGTTTAAGATAACTGAGCGGTAGCTCGCAGGCATTTCTCGCTCAGATAACCTTATTGATCATAACATCTGGTCTGTGATTTAGACCAGATGTTATGACAGTCATTTAGACTAAATGACAGACTAGATGTTATGACCATTAAAGTTATCTGAGCGAGAAATGCCCACCGGCTATTGTCCAGTTAGCTTAAACAGTAAAGCATTGGCCCTATAAGCCAAGGATCAGGGTTTGATTCCCGGCCTGGGCAATTTTTCACTCAATTGGAAATATTCAATTCGTATGTTTAGTTTGCCAATAGATATATTGTGATGCATTACTTTGCTTCAGTATGAAATTTATTTATATGGTAAAACCTTTTTAAAGGTCACCCCTATTCAAGGGCAGCTCTATTAAAAGCCAATATTTTTAGGAATGAAAATTTTCCCCATAGACATAAATATAATGTTGATTTTACCCCATTAGGATCCACACCTCCACTTCATAAAGGCCATTCTTTTTCACAAGTGCCTTAAATCCTAAACAGGTGTATTGAATTCCTCAACCAAAAGAGTTCCGCAAACAACTGTACTTTCAGGAAAGAATAGAAGGGGGAGATGAAAAGAATTTAGTAACACAATGAAAGACCACAAACTTTTTCCACAAGTAAACAAACAGGTCTTCCTCATGCTTTTTTTTACCTTTCCACTTGTAAGAATTGGGTTGGAGGGGAAACTTGACCCTTTGTTGTGGAAACACAAATAATGAATTTAAATCTGTGTTATCTTTTTGTGTAAGAAAACTGATTCCACATTTACTAAAACTGTGAATGTATATTGAAGCACAGTTTTAAACTAGAAATTTTATGCCCAGGCTTATGTAAAATTTAAAATTATGGCATCTAAACCAAGCCAAAGAGGATTGGATTTGAATGACAAAATTAAAGTTCTTAATTGCCATGAACAAGGAACATCTGCAAGAAAACTCATTTTGCAGTTTAATTGCAACAAGAATCAAATAAATAATTTTGTTAAAAACAAAAAGAGCTTACTGAAAGAATATGATTTTAAAAATTGCAGGATACAAAGATTTTTATTAATTTTTTTTTAAATTTTTATTTCAGGAGTTTGATCTGATTCAGATATTGATAATGAGTCTGCAGCTTTGAATACATCCTATCAGGAAATGCTAATAAAAAATAAACTATTATCTCATTCTAAGACATTTATAAAAAATACAAATTTATGTAATTTGTTTCAGAAAGTAAAAGAATCACAAGAAACCAAAATTGTCTGAGAAAAAAGTTATGTAAACACACTTCAATAGAAATTTATTAGGATGAGCGAAGCGAATCTTCTACTAGGCCACTCAAATTACATTTTGTCGTACACTTTACAAAAAAACTATTCAATATTTTAACAATATATATTTTTTTTTTCAGTAAAACGTTAAAAAATTTATTATTTTAATTAATTTATTTTACATGCATTTCCAATATGGATGCATTTTAGCAAATAAATAAAAAATGAAAAGTGTATATTTTCAGAAAAAAATATAAATCATGGAGTAAGTAATTATAGATAGAATCATGATTAATTTAATAAATAAAATATATTTTCATTATTCAGCAATATTGTTTGCACAGATGACACTTAAACATTTAAAAAAAAAATTATACTTTTTTTTTTTTTTGTAAAGTGGCAACAAAAGAATTGTAAACAAATAAAATTAATTGTTAAATTTGTTATATAAATGAAAAATTAAAAGAAATGAAGCATGAAGTTGTTGCCTCGATTCAAGCTCTTTATAAATGTACTAAAGCAAAGTTGGCCGATTCAGAAATGACAAATTGACTTTAACCATTTCTTACTTTAACATTTGGATCTAAAGTAATGTTACGTTTTTATTTGTGGACCGAAAAAGTTTAGTGAATGGGACTTTAGACTTTGTTGCAAATAATAAAGAAAATCACAAGCCACCAGACCAGATATCGCAAATAATCATAGATAAATTTGAATACTACAATAATTTAACTTATAAGAATTGGTGAGCACCAATTCCCCCAATAATTAAATTCTGGTAAAATGGAAGCATAAATTGCTCAAGGAAAGAATTTCTTCTGCATTTAGCTTTTGCTGTTACAATTCATAAATCCCAAGGTTTAACATTAGGTGAAGCAGTTGTAGATATTGAGGATATATAGACACCAGTTGGCTTAAAAACATACGTAACGTTGTAGAGAGTGAAAATCCTTCAAAATTAAACATTCAATAGAAATTTTCCTTACGAAAAATTCTACAATATCAAAAATTCTGATACGCTAACATGTATAAAAATGAAGAAATTAGAAAAAAAAGTTTTACAGTTAAAAATTCATAGTATCAATGAGAGCAGATTTCAAATGTGTTTCCATATAATAGGATTTTGATGAAGTAACTTTCTTCAAGCTCTCTTCAAATATATTATTCTAAAATAGCTATCAAAGATTATTTGATGTTAATTATAAAGATTGGAAACATGCATATTTCAAACAACTTTAAAAAATCCCTGTCGGCTTGGCCTATAGCAGAGGTAGATTTTGAAGAGTGCTCATTTCAACAACAAAAAATAAATTTGATTACAGATAACCCTAATTTAACAACTTTATTTGTCCTCTTTTGAAAAATTTTTAATTTCATTTTTCTGTGAGAACTGGTTTTATCAGAATCATCTTAAGCTAAATTCGGATCAAATGCCCATGTTGACAACATATTTTGAATTAATTCTGACTTTATTAAAAAATCGACTAATACAGAACATTATGTCGTTCCTAAATAACAATAGACTGTCAATTGAATGTGTTTGAGAGCAAAATGGAATTAAAAAATGAGTTATAAAATAACCAATTTTGAATACAACCTCAATTCCTAATCATGATGGCTTCGGGAAATTTTGCGCAAAGTGCTCACTTTGACAGCATTTTAAAAAATATATTCAGCCTTTATCAAAAAACTGACCAATATGGGACATTATACAGCTCCTATATAAGAGAACCTGTTAATTGGATGTGTTTGAAAGCAAAACTAAATTTAAAAATGAGTCAGAAAAAACGCAATTTGTTATTTCAATGCTTCCTCAAATTTTCAATCACGATAACTTCTCGAAATTCTGTTCAAAATACCTTTTTTCGCAGCCTTTTTTGAAATATATTCTGTTTTTATCAAAAAATTTACCAATGCATCACATTATACAGTTCCTAAATAAGAGGACTTCTAAATTGGATGTGTTTGAGAGTAAAAATGGATTTAAAAATGAGCCAGAAAAAACGCAATTTGTTATTTGAATACTTCCTCAAATTTCCTATCACGGTCACTTTGGGAAATTCTGTTCAAATACCCTTTTTGGCAGCGTTTTTTTAAATATATTCTGCCATTTGGAAGCGTTTAAAATAAAAAATGAATTAAAAAAACGATTCAGAAAGTAAGCAGTTTGGATTAGAGGTTTTTTCTCCAATTTTTGTTTAATTTATTTTTGCTATACAAATTGGTCCTATGAAAACTTGTCAATATAAAAGTTTTAGGTATTATTGAGAAGATGTAGAATAAATTTAATCAGATTTGATAGTTTAAGAATTGACAAAGTTATGGATTTTCTTCTTTTTCCAAACCCCTTTTTATTTTCGTTTTTAATTTTTTTTTTACCGGTAAGAGTTAGTCCTATCAAAAACTTGCAAATACAAATGTTTTAGATAATTTTGAGAATATTTATAAAAAATTTAGATGGATTTTATATCTGGAAAATTGACAAAGATTAGATGATTTTTTTTCTCTCAAAAACCCTATTTTTTTCGCCCTTTGAGCCCATTTTTAACTTTATCAAAAATCTGTCATGCATAAACTTTTGGCCAGTTATTAAGAAGTAATACAAACTTTAAACTGATTCGATATCTATTTTCATTAAGAAGTTGTGGGGTTTTTTTTGTTTTCACAAAAGCGCCCCCTATTTCGACCCCCTTGGTCCAATTTTTTCCATTAACGAACTTAGCCGAGATTTTATCCCTTTTGATTTTATGTACCAGTTTCGTGGAAATTGGTGAAGAATTATAGAAGTTATCGTGTCCATAACAAAGTGAGAGATATATATAGATATATATTTATATAAACTGGTGCGAATGCAATAGGTAGTATTTCATACGAAATCTATCTAAAAACACCAGTGGTTACTGGAAATTGTAAAAACATCTTTAAAAGACCTTTTAGTTGAAAATTTAAAAATATTTTGTAAAAGTTTGCTTCAAAAATATTTTATTATGCCAGTCTTACATCATAAATAAAAAATTAAAATGCGCCTTCACATAAAATAACGTTTTTGTTTAATAAAGATGCAAAAATAATATTAAAATATATTTTTACTTTCAAATATCTGTTTTATAAAATAATGCTTTGCGAAACCAAACAAAGCATGGCTTTTGCTAGTTTTAATTGTATATAGAGTTTGAAAATGTTAATAAACAGCTTTATCCCTATATAGGTTTTGATTTTCTTCCTTTCATTCTTTAGCACACCTTAAAGAGCTTACCCATAAGTCAACATGGCCATAAAACAGCCTTTTTATTTGTAAGAATATATTTCAATAGTTTTGAAGGCTAAGAATTAGTATGCTAGTAATGTGAAAATGCTTACAAGTTAATGTTAAACCAAATCAGTGCTCTTTTCAAATTTTTTGTTTGCATTTTGATATTTTTTTCCTACATAAGATATCTAAGATTTATCAATTACCTTCCTCTTATTTTGATTTTGGTTGTAGTTTATTTTTGTAACGGTACTCAATTTCAGAATCAGATCTAAAGATGAATGTAACCTAATAAAAAAAATGCAAGCAAAATTAAAAAGTTCCTGGCTAGACAGTAGATGCTAAGTTTATATGTTATGAAAAAATCATTTAAAAATATTTGAATGCAAACAAACTTGTAAAGAATGCTGCAATTGGTTCAATATTAGTCTGTAATTGTGTTGTGTAACTAGCATAAGTTCTTACAGGTGCTGTTATCCAATATTAATATTTTCCATGATATTAAATTTTGAAAACATTAGGTTACAGACATTAGATATATTATAAACTATACATTTAAAACTACAAAAAAGAAAAAAATATACATATACAGCTAGCTAATAATAGACAAGTATGTTAAAAAATTACTTTCATGACATGAAATCCTATAACAAGATGATTTATTCCTTTGCATCGAAGAGATCTGCGATCCTTTTGCATTAAAAATATCATTACAGTATCATCATCAGTGTCTACGTCAAAACGGTACTAAAGAGAAGAAACAAATTAAAATTTTATCAGGCACACATCAAAAAATAGAAATTACATTTATGAATTAGAGATACTAATTGTTTAAATATTTATACATAATAGACAGTGTAATGAGATATATTTTATTTACCTGAGGATTTTTCAAAAACGTATCTCTGTTATTGTAGCAACCACCGGCTCTATCAATTTCCGAATTTTTAATCCATTTTCCTGCAAAGAATGCTTCACTCCATGTTTTATTGAAACTGAACCAACTAGTATTAACTAAACGACATACTGACAAATCTGTGAAATACTTGCAGAAATCATCAAACAAGATCCTAAAATGTATTTTAACTGTCAATTAAAAAAGAGATACTGGTTGATAATTGGAAATATCTATGCATATAACAAATTGTAACATTAAAACTCAATGTATCACACTTTACGTATTTATAATATAAAAAGAAATTTCATAAAATATATTCAGATAATCTTATGTATTTTAGTAATATGGCAGTACATGTTAACTAACACAGAAAAATGTTTAATACCTACAGCTATATTTCATTAGCTTACTTTTGACTATACATAGGTTTGGTAAAGATTCTTTTATTGTGTTTTTCAATTAACAACAAAATTATGATTTGTGAAAACAGTAACATTGTTATTAAAAGGTTCATGGTCGTATAATTAAAAAAAGAAAAAAAATCACTTATAATTTACCAGTTTTGTTTAAACCCTAGCAAATTATAAGTGTTTAAACCATGCTGGTTCAAACAGTGTTTCTTTTTTCTTTTTCTAATATTTTCCTTCATGTTATACATTTTTTAAACATGTGAAATCAAAGTTATACAAGAGCTTCAACCAAAGCTTTAGACTAATGATGAATTAATAAATTTATAAAGAGACATTTTTATAAGCTATTAATCTACATGGCAGAGTAACTAATTTTTCAAAAATTGGCTGGGGAAAAAAACAAGAAGTTAGTTTTCTCTTATTCTTCTTAAGGGATTGGAGTTTTCACATTATGATTTATTCTGTTGCTAACAGGGTTGGCACAGTTTAAACCAATTGGTTAACCAACTGTTTTTTTCCCTCAAAATACAATTGTTTTTCATAGAAATAGCTAATATAATATTTTGTCATTTTTATAATTCAAGTCTTTCTAATTATGGGATATAAATAATTCCTACATTTAATAGTCTTATCTCAGCAGTCACCATTAGACATAGAAAGTCTAGGTCATGTTTCATGTATGTAGAATGCAAATTGCATGCGATGAACATATCTGAAGCTCTAAAGAGAAACTTAAAACATGTAAATTTAGCAAAGATAAAATAGATTATAAATATTCAATATTTAGAATAAAATATTTTCATTGGAGAAAATGCAGATTTACAATTAATAAAATAAAATTACCTTTAATATTTCAGTCAAGTAATAAAAAAAATTCTTGATTGGGGAGATTATCTTTTAAGGAAAAAAAAAAAAGAAACTCAAGATAAGAAGTCCAATAAGACATTAAAAAATTGGGTGCTAATGAACCACCTGTTTACTTTTAATTAAATATTATAATAAGCTATATTTAAATCCTTTATTGCAAGTGTTTCCCAACCTTCTTTTATGTACCTGTTTCTTAGGCATTTCATTTTGGAGTATCCCTATTGCTCGTAAACATACCCTCTTCTCTACCCTCTCCACTCAACTAAATAATGCAAGCATTTTTTTATCATTAGTTATTTATCTTTTATTACAACAATATAATAATTTGATATAAATCAAATTGTGATTTCTAACATTTTTGTGACTTTATTAACCATTTTTTGAAATTTTTGCAATTACTGATATTATTTTCACATACCCTCACAGCAGTCTTCCTACATACCTCAGATTGGGAATTGTTGCGCTATTACATAACCGAGCCCACTATTTAAATCGGACAAGAAAAAAGGAGGGGATGTGATCAAGATAAGGTTCACTTAAAACATAACAGAAAAAAAATCTCATGAAAATGCCTAAGTATACATTATTAATTTTTAGTTTAGACATTTAAAAGTAGTAATACATATTATAACACAGCTTAGAAAAAAAAAGCCTGAGGAGCCTTTAAATGACAACTTTTATAACACTTCTTTCCATCTTAAGATTAATTTATTAATCTTAAGATGTCTAAGAAGCTTTTTAGACAGCTTTCAGTAGTCTAAAAAGCTGGTAAATAGCAATTACTGCTTATTTTACTGTTACCTTTTTTAATTTTTAACCAGACAATTGCACAGGAGGAATGTCAAATGACAATACACAATACTTCTTGAAATCTGTCTACTCTACTGCAAATTCAAAATATTGCAAAAATTCTCTATAAAAAGCTTTATTTTCAATTAAAGATAATTGTTCATGTAGTGTTCTAACAGAAAATTGAGGGATGTCAGATAACAAGCATTTCAAAAAAATTATTATCAATAGCCAGTGAAAATATACTTATGAAACTACATCATATATTTATTTATAGTACCTACTAGTAATCAAAGAATTGTTTATTAAGATTTTCAAGGTACAGTAGACTCCGTCAAATTCGCATAGCTTGGGAACAGAGGTTTGAGGATTTTAGAATTTTGCAGATTTCTGGTCATTACTTTGTTTATATATTTAAAAAATAATTTGAATGTAATTAATAATGAAATCCAAACTATAATGAATGCTTACAATATACTAAAATATTAAAATAAATAATTAACTAAAATAATAAAAAATTAGATAATTTTTAAAATGATTAAAATTCTAAAAACAAAAATCAAGTTAATTATCAATAATGTACAATAAAATATTCATAATAAAGATGAAATATGATTTTCTTAAATTACTCAATGAGACTTGCCTCATAAAGGTACATTTCTAATTCACACAAGGATCATAAAATAACAAAGCTTTATTTCAGATTCAGCCAGACTTAATAACTAAAAAAGTTTGATTAACACATAAATATATTTGGTAAGATTGTGATTACCAATGATATCAGCAATACCTTGATTTTTTCCGAAATAAATTATTCTTCCTCCATGAAAAGCATGAATTCAATAACCTTAACAAAAATTACAAATTAAAAAATATATGGAATTGATATAAAACTAAAAAAGTCAAATTTTGCAGCTACATCTGAACTGAATGTTTCATTGTTTACATCCGTAAATTATGTGCAGATTTTAGAGAGTTGCGGATTTTAGGAGTGCAGATTTAAGGGAGTCTACTGTATTAATGTTTCACTACTATGTAGAGCATTTTATTCATAAAACATAAGATACAGTTTTTATTAAAATCGTTTAAAATTTAAATGATTTAAATTTCCGACAGAACTGACTGTAATTATTTAATTGAAATTGATTTTAAATGAAGTTACATCACTTATATATCTAACAATATTTTTTTAAGGATAAAATGAATGTAATTTTAATAGGAAAATATACTTTTAAAAAATCTGGTTTAAACCAAATAAACAGGGAGTTTTTATTGGCAAAGGGGGGGGGGAGGTGTTCATAAAAACCAGTTTTTTTTTCAACCCTGTAATTTACAACAGATGACACAACCATTTGTGCATTTAAGTTTACTTTCACAAAATTTTGTTAATTTTCAATAGATTCCTTTTTCAAAAACTACCATAATGTTTACTATAACTTAAATAACAATTATGCAGAGCTTTCAACAGTATAAAGATTAGAAAAAAATAAAGAAATTTCACAAACTTCTTTATACATATGTAAAATGTGTGTTAATGCACAGGGTTACATCCTATCACAAATTATGGTGTTGTATCATAAGTACATACACATATAAGAAAACTTGACTCAGGACCTCACTGCTTGAAACTAAAACTTCATTTGTTTTTCATTGTTCGGAAACAAAGTAGCTGTGAATCTGCCAAAGGCCCTGATAAATATATTTTTTTTTGCTCATTTGAGTTTATTCAAGTCATCTCAAATGTCTTTTAAAAAAGCAAATGAGTTTTGCAAAAAATTTAGAATATTTTCTGACAAAGAGTAAACTAGTCAAATATAGGTATAAAGTTGCTTTCAATTGGGTAAGAAATTTACTGTTGTGATCATGACTGCAACACCGATAGTCATTTTAAAATTCAATGCTTTTGTTATTTATGATCTACATATCATACAATAATTGTTAGACAGAGAAAAACTTAAATGTAATCATCAAATACTTATTTTCACAATTATAATTTATTTAAAATTATCAAATATTTATTTTGACATCAATTATATTTTATAACAAATAAAATCCTGAGTCTAATAGCTGTCAATTTTGAAGAACGTTGATTAGAAATTTCAGCTTAAATACATTAGCTAAATAAAATAGCTTAACCTAAATTTATTACCTGAATCTAATAATTGTCATAAATGAAAAAATTATTTGGTCTAGGATTCGTGTGGTTTTTAATAAAAACTGAAGCTTTATTTCAAAAGCAAAATACATAAATATGTTAACAAAAAAAATTATCCATCCCTACCTACAACTTTTTCCCATCTTTTAGGCAATTTACGAATTCTGTGTTGAAAGAAGTCCTCACTTTTTGAAGTGATCCATATCAAAGATCCATTTTTCTACATTTGCATAACAAGTGAACCACTGTCCAATTAAATCATTATTCATGCAATCAAACAAGTAGAAGTCTGAAGGAGCAATGTCTGGTGAATATGACGGGTGGTGTAACACTTCCCATTTGACATTCTCCAAATGTGTTTTGACCAGTTTTGCGACATGTGGTTGGGCATTATGTTGAAAAATATGTTTATTATGTCTGTTATCCCATTCTGGTCATTTTCTGGCCAGAGCTTGTTTCAAATAGAGCAGCTTATAAGAATCTGTGGGAATGTTGAGTTCTACAAACCTCATCAGTTGGCACAAATTATTTTATTACAATTTATAGCCTTAAACAGTTTTATATTAGATGCTCATAACTAATCTTGGATGATTGGCTCTCACTTTAGTATAAATTACATGTTCATGCTTTTCCTAGATTTAAAAATTATAAATACTTGATAATTGAGCCATGTGTCGAGAGTTATTTCTGAATTTAATTAAGAATTGAAGTATTAAGGAAATTATGATGTTTGAGAAGTATTCAGACATAGAACATATGTCTGCACTGATGATTATCAAAAATAGATGAAACTTGATAACTTCTTTTATGGCGTTCTACTGATTTGAAGTATTATTTGGGGCCAGTTTAGAAATTGGGTTAGTAATTAAGTAGAGAGTTTTTTAAATAAAAAAAGGCTATAGAGCATCTTATCAATTTTATAAGATATATTTATAGCAGTGCTGTAATACAGCTGGATTTATTAGTTTTTTTAAACTTCATATCTTATCCAGCGTCCAACTTTAATGTTTTTTTAAAAAATAGTCTAATAAAATATATTAAAAATAATGTTCAGATTTGCTTTTTTAAATTCAAGTAATACATGTGAAAATATTCATGATGTGATAATCCATGATGGAGATTTAATGGCATTCCTTAGACTTATTAAAGAAACATTAGTACTCGTTTTAAGAATTAAAATATTTTACAAATTGAATTTGCTATAAATAATTCTATTTCAACACGTGAACATAAATAAGACATTTCTACACATTTAAAAAAATCTCTTTTAGAAAGCAACATTACACTTAAAAAAAAAAGATATAAAATGAACTGCCACTTTCATATTATTTATAGTTCTAAATACAACTTCCCCACCCATCTGCCTTCCTTTTCTTAATACAGTACACTGCCACTAATCAGAACAAATGAGGACCAAAGGTTTTACAAATTACAAAATTTTGCAGATTATAGAGTATTTCTTTTTTTACATTCTAATACTTGGAATTTATGTACAAATATTGTAATTGCACTGTAAATAAATAATGCATAAATAGATGGTTTTATTTATTTATTTTTACATTAAAAAATATTCAGTAATAGAAAGACATTTAAATAATATAATAATACAAAATTAATGGAATACATTTCCACTAAAGTTATATTTATTTTTAAATCATCAAATATTGCAATAATAGCAGCTTGACTTAAAGCTTTTAATTTTATACTTTACAATTTATTTTGATGTCTTTTAATGCTTAAAATTCCTTTGTCAGTAACAAAAATTTTTCTAAAAGACTTGATATACTTATCTCTTCAAAAGCAACTTTATATTCTTCAACATCCAATTCTGTTTCTCTTGAATTCAATATAGATATTTTTCCATCTCACAATTTAATACTTCAATAAGTACATTGAGTATGTTCCCACATCTGCATGTTTTAACTCAATTAGTTTCAGCATGAAAAGGAACAAATTTTATTGGATGGCACTGCTCTGGAGTTATAATTTATCACCATGGAAGTCAATGAATATGTTCAGAATATAGCAATCTAATAGTTATTTACAAGGTACATAATACATTTCCTTTTAATACATTCAGAAATGCCTTAAAAATTCTTAGTAAATTCGTCTAATCGGACCACTTTTGTTACAGAGACAATGTCTATATTGTCTTGCTTAAAAAAAAAGACTTGTTTGTTTACATATGAATTATACTGTGAATTATACAACTGCAGATTTGAGGAGGTGGACTGTATATATCAAATGGCTTCTTGTTTCTACATTTCATTATTACAGTAGACTCCCTCAAATCCGCAAACCAAAAATCTGCAACTCTCTAAAATCCGCACGTTTTATGGATGTAAACAATGAAACTTCCAATTTGGATATTGGGACAAAATTTGATTTTTTTAATTTTTTATCAATTCCATATATTTTTTAATTTGTAATTTTCTTAATAATACTCTATTCATGTCATTTTCATGAAGGAAGAATAAATTTTTTGGGGAAAAATTCAAGATATTGGTAATCACAATCTTCTTACCAAATATATTTATGCATTAAACAAGATTTTTTGGCTATTCAGCCTGGTTAAACTTAAAAAAATAATCTTTATTTTATGATTTTGATGTGAATTAGTAATGTACTTTTATGAGGCAAGTTTTGTAGAATAATTTTGGAAAAATACATTTAATCTTTATAATGAATATTTAATCATACACTATTGATCATTAACTTGACCTTTGCTATTAGTACTTTAATCATTTTAAAAATTATCTAAATTTTTATTATTTTAGTTCATTACTTATTTTAATATTTTATTATATTATAAGCATTCATTATATTTCCGATTGCATTATTAATTGCTTTCAAACTATTGGTTAAAAAATGTAAACAAAGCAGTAACCAGAAATCCGCAAAATTCTAAAATCTGCACAACCTGTGGTCCCAAGTTTTGCGGATTTGAGGGAGTCTACTGCAAATACATTCAGCTTTGAAATGCGATAGTTGATTTAGGCTAATTAGCACACAAAGGAAAAGGAGCAAAAAACTGGAGTCTGCTAATTAAAGGAACTTTGTTGAAAACACCAATCATAAAACTATAATTGAACATAGTAAATTAATTTAAGAACAAAATATCTTTGTTAGATGCCAATATTGAGTGTGTTTTATTTATGAAAAAAAAATTAAGATTTATTAACTAATGATTTTTTTTAATTTACTTTTTAATAAGACTTGTGCTTGAACTTCTGAATATGATCAAAAGATTTTTCAGCATGCAGTTTTGCTTGGAGTAAGATTTGAAATACCTTGGATGCTTAAAGCAGAAAAATCCAAAAAGTAGCTTAATGCAAAAGTTAACCAAATAACTAGAATGGCAACATTTATATCATGCAGCAATAGTTCCATGGATCTTTTGAAGAATTATCTCAAGTAAATTTTTTTATTACTAATTTAAAATTGCACTAAAAAGAAAAAAAATTATTAATCACTTCACCGGCAACAGATATAAGGAAACAGCACTTTTATCCCCAACTTATGGGAAATGTTGAAGTGGTTAAGAATGTTCTTACAGTTGTTTTTGTTGCAGTAATTGGAATGTGTGGATTTAAATTGAATATCATAGTTAAAAGACTACTGATAAACTAATCGTATTATAAGAGTTTTATTTGAAAAGTTTAAAAAATTTCTTTTTTTTAAGAACTTTTTTAAAAAATGGTTTAAACCAGAAAGAACTAGCTGACTTTTTAACCCTTTGGGGACGAGGGACACATATACATGTCACAAATGTGTGAATTCAAATTGAATATCATAGTTAAAAGACTACTAATAAACTAATAGTATTATAAGAGTTTTAAATGGTTTAAATCAGAAAGAACTAGCTGACTTTTTAACTCCTTGGGGACGAGCGACACATATACGTGTCACAAAAAGGCTTAAGAATCCTTGTTTATCCCACCAGTAAAATCTTACTGTAAAATTTGCCTTATATATTCGGAGCATTTTCCCGATTTAATAAGCCACAAATTTCTATTTTTAAAAACTGATGACTACACATTAAAAATTTCGTAAAATGCTCCCGTCACGAAGGGGTTAAAGCCTAGCTAAAAGTTGACATCCCTGTTTTTACAAAAATAGCTAATAAAAAATTGGGACAATTTTGCATATAACTGCATGCATTTACAGTATTATGAACCTCTGTTTTTCAAAACATTAATAGCATCTGCATATTATATTAATATAAGTGTGAATTTAAAAAGAGCATTACCAAAATTCACCATCTTCATCAAATGTTAAACCAATTCTTTCTCTCTCACTGGCAGAAATTTGTTCCCATTCTGGAGATCTATAACAAAAATATTTCGGTTTCAGAACTACAGTAATTCAAGATAAACATCACTCAAAAAAAAAAAAAAAATAAATAAATAAATAAAAATAAATAAAAAATTTCACAAAATCAAATTTAATATTTTATTTTCTCTCACTCTTTTTCATTCTAAAGCACAATTTTTTCAATTATCAGAAAGTTTTGTACCAAATCATTTTACATAATTATTTTACGTTTCGCTTGAAAGTAAATCGTGATCAGAAAATAAGTTCTGATTTCCTATAATGCTTGAAATATAAATATTAGCTATAATTCATTATAAAATTTATCCTAAAATTTAGCTTGCTTAGAAAAAAAATGCAGTTTCTAAGACATTCGACCTAATTATGTGTACCTAACACAATAAGGATTTTCAGAATATGTATTTGATATTTAATTTTTAGTTACATCACATTTCAAAAGAAGAGGAAGGTGTCCACAAAGTCTGACTAAAAGAAGGGATAGATTAGCATGTTGTGACATCATATTTAAAATATGAAGACAGTTATATGAAAAATGCTTGCAAGCAGCATACATAAAGATCATAACAAATGTTGGGTCAGAAACAATTTGATGATCTGTCTAGTGCCATAGCTAGGATAGGTGACACCCAGGGCAGATGTAAATCGTGTCACCCAATCTTATGTTCATTCCTCCCACCCAAACTCCATCATGTTTTTTCAATAAGAATTTTACATTATTACAAATAAAATTTTAACATTTTTTTGGAGGATTTTTAAGAACTTTACATTAACAAAATAACAATGATAATAACAATAGTAATCTATACTAATAAAATCCGTGCGCCTCTGTCTGTCTGCTTGAAGCCGATTACAGTTCGCAACGTGGGCGAGTTGGAAGTCGCGAGAGGTGTCTTTCGATTGGAAATATTCCGGGGAAGTCATTTCAGGCATTTTCGAGACCGTGGGACCAAAATTAAAAAAGTTATGAATTAAAAACCCCTTGGGAATCGGAACGAAAAATGTCTCAAATCCGAAACGGTGCTCCAACAGAGCTCCGAGGCAGAACACTGCGCTACCTTGCGGTGAAGAACCTGAACTTTTCCCCTTTGGCTAAAAGAAGAAACAACCAAAAACCACTTTTTCTACCGGCGCTAATTGCATTTTCTTTTGCGCGTTTTTTCTTAAACCATCTTGCAGACAGTTTTTAAAGTAGAAAAAAACTGATTACATATTCAGAATCTGCGTAAAAATCTGCTTCTGATGAACTAAAAAATGTGGAAAAATGTTTTAAGGGCGTGTAGTGCCCACCGTGCAAAACCAAATATTTTTAACGGGACTATGGGCGTGAAGCGACCATAGTTCCGATCCACAATCTTTTTTTTTTCAAGTGCACGTGGCCCACAGTGCGAAATCACATATTTTTAACGGGACCATGGCTCTTTAATTTACTTTTTTTGTGCCTGAGGATTCGAACACCAAGACTTGCTTATTTAATGAATTTTTTTGCTTATTATATACTGCTTAATACCGAGGTTCGTTTGGAAAAAGTGGCCCAGCTAGCGGGCGTAGCTCGCTAGTCTATACTAATAAAATCCGTGTGCCTCTGTCTGTCTGTCTGTCTGTCTGCTTGAAGCCGATTACAGTTCATAACGCGGGCGAGTTGGAAGTCGCGAGAGGTGTCTTTCGATTCGAAAAATTCCAGGAAAGTCATTTCGTGCATTTTCGAGACCGTGGGACCAAAATTAAAAAAGTTATGAATTAAAAACCGGTCGGGAATCAGAAAGGAAAACGTCACATTTCCCAAACGGGGTTCAAACGGACCTCTCAGGCAGAACACTGCGCCACCTTGCGGTGATCGACCAGAACTTTTCCCCTTTGGCTAAAAGAAGAAGCAGCCGAAAACCCCTTTTTCTCCCGTGTCATTTTGTCAAAGAATTTATAGGAGAAAAATAACTGATTTGTAAAAAATGTTAAAAACGGTTTAATTAATATAATAAGTACAACTATTTAAGCACAGCAAGATATGTTCACTAAGAGGTAATAGTGTTGCTAATTAATATTTTGAGGATCTCAGATGTAACTGGCTATTCATATATTTATTCTGTATGTGAGTATTAATCGTTGTAGCTCATTTTCATACTTTTTCTTTTTGGTAGCATACACGAATATTGTGTAACCTAAGATTTACGTGATTAATACTAATTTCTGTTAGTACAAATGGAAAACGAGCTGCCAAAATTATTTGTTAGTTATGTTCTTTGTGATATTAATGAAATTACTTATATTTTTTAATAGCAGTCTTTTGCAGTTTTTAATAAACTTTTTTTGTGCGTTTTTTCTTAAACCATCATGCAAACAGTTTTTAAAATAGAAAAAAACTGATTACATATTCAGAATCTGCGTAAAAGTCTGCTTCTGATGATCCAAAAAATACGAGAAAATGTATTATGGACGCGCAGCGCCTACTGTGCAAAACCAAATATTTTTAACGGGACAATGGTGACCATGGCACGTAGCACTGGTGGGCCGGCTTCGCACGATGGGCCCGTACCGCCCACTGTGCGAAATCACATATTTTAACGGGATAATGGGCGCATAACAACCATAGCTCTTTAATTTACTTTTTTTGTGCTGAGGATCCGAACACCAAGACTTGCTTATTAAATGAATTTTTTTGTTTATTATATATTGCTTAATATCGAGGTTCGTTTGGAAAAAGTGGCCCAGCTAGCAGGCATAGCTCGCTAGTATAGATTAACAAATGTTTTATATTCTTTCATGCTTTATCCTTTAGTCAATGTATTCGGAAGTATCATTCGATAAAATGTATATATGAAATTAAGAATTTATTTGTATTGTATAAGTAAATGTCATAACATTAGAATATAATAGAATAAAATGTGATTAAAAATTCAAAATTGTTTAAATAAATAAAATAGGTGCATTTGCCAATTAAAAGCTTTCTTCTGTCTCATATTTGAGAATACTACAGAATTCAGTATCAAACTGCCAAAATTAAATGGCAATCTAATCCCGTCTTGAGGATTCTAAAACTATAGGCTCATTGAATTGTATGCATTTAAAAAGGATATGAATCTTTCAAGCCAATCAGTGAATTTTGGCGCACACCTTTTTAAATGTCTGGTTTGTGCCAGACCATAATTCTCATCCTAAGCAGCATAAAAGCGACACTTGTCGGACAATATGCATCCAAGCCTTATAAGGATCTATATTATGTGAGAGTAACAGAATATGAAGTTTTCATACATTTTTTTTTTTAAATACATTTATCGTGAAAATCATAAAAAATGCAGCATGGCAGCATTGCCTTTTGGACAGTTTACAGCAAAACCTAATCAGCACTAATTTATATCAAGGGATAACTGAAACTGAATATTAATGAAAATCCGTACACTAGGTCTTGAGATTGAGTTATTATGGAAATCGTGAAAACCACAGCATAGCAGAACTACCTATTGGTCTATCTACATCAAAAATCAGTATCAATTAATAATACAGTTACAATTACCAAAATCAGTACCAATTTATATCAAGGTATAACTTACTATAACATTTTATTAAATTTCATGCACTAGTTTTTGCCATACAATACGCACAACATTTATGTCACATACAGACATACATTTTCTAAATACAGTCAAATCATATTATCTAAAATGTATAAATCTGTCGAAAACCAAAAGCTGAATTTATTTCACGAATCAAATACTTTCTTGGAAAGACAGATAAAAGTAATAAAAAATAATATTGCCCAGTTAAACTGATGGCATAGAGCTCACAGGCTATGCATATTAATTGTATTTTACAGCCTACTATTTTCAATGAATAATGGCATTCAAAAAACAAATTGAGGGAGGTAACAGCCCCCATTTCCTCTTGTTATAATTATTATTGAACCCCCAAAGCTAATCAGGGATATGGCTTATAAATAAAAACTTATATCCAAAATTCGAAACAAATCTGATAGTTTAGCATAAAACTCATTTATATAATTTAAGAAGTTATCCCTCTCCTTTATACTTAACCATTAAACTTTCAAAATTATTCAGGGATTTGCATTCTCAGAAAGAACCTACCTCCAAAATTTGAAGCAAATTGCATAATTCAGCACAAAACACATTTATCTAATTTAAAAGAAGAGGGGATTAAATTGCTCGTACTCATCTTTATATTAGTAGTGTGAATTAGTTTTGAGGGATTTACAATAGATGGCGTAACTTGTGCTATATCGCATCAATCTCGTCTGTAACTATATTCTCGTGTAAGCTCTATGAATAGGCTTTACTGTTTAATATGTGACTTAGGGCTGATGTGTAAACAACACACTTGTTTGCAGGTCTGAAAATGTCGAAGTACGAGCCAACAAAACACCATTTGCGGGAAGTGTTATTGTGCCTGTTTAATTCGAAGAAAAGTGCTGCTGAAAGTCATCGAATGCTATTGGAAACTTATGGCGACCATTCTCCGTCGATAAAAACATGTGAGTATTGGTTTCGACGTTTTAAAAGTGGTGTTTTCGATACAGGTGACAGAGAACGCCCAGGTCAACCGAAAAAGTTCGAAGATACGGAATTGGAAGAATTACTCGACCAAGATTCATGTCAAACACAAGATGAACTTGCTGAATCGTTGAATGTTGATCGCACAACAGTTTCTAAACGTTTAAAGGCTCTTGGTATGATTCAAAAGCAAGGAAATTGGGTACCATACGAACTGAAGGCAAGAGACCTTGAACGCCAATTATTCACCTGTGAATTATTGCTTCAGCGCCAAAACAGGAAGGGATTTTTGCATCGGATCATCACTGGCGATGAAAAATGGATTTGGTACGATAATCCTAAGCAGAAAAAATCATGGGGTTTGCCTGGTCATGCATCGACATCGACGGCGAAACCGAATATTCATGGTGCAAAACTGATGCTCTGTATTTGGTGGGACCAGCTCGGTGTTGTGTATTACGAACTGCTTCAGCCGAATGAAACAATAACTGGTGAACGCTACAGAACACAATTGATGCGTTTGAGCCATGCTTTAAAAGTAAAACGTCCGCAATTCGAGCAAAGGCATGATAAAGTTATTCTTCTTCATGACAACGCTCGACCACATGTTGCTTGTGGAGTGAAAAAATATTTGGAAACGTTAAAATGGGATGTTTTACCTCACCCGCCATATTCACCAGATATTGCTCCATTCGATTCCTACCTGTTCAGATCCATGGAACACAGCCTGGATACGCAGCGCTTCCAATCTTACGAAGGTACGAAAGATTGGATTGATTCGTGGATTGCATCATAAGATGAGTAGTTCTTTCGAAGCGGAATCTGTATGCTACCAGAAAGATGGGAGAAAGTAGTGGCTAGCAATGGGCATTACTTTGAAACATAATGATGTATTCAGTTGTTCATAATAAAACCTTTAATTTACAGAAAAAACCCTTAAAATTAATTCACACACCCAGTACTTAACAAACAGAACCTCATACCTAATCAGGAAAGCATCTTATCATTATGAGCCTGTATCCAAAAACTGAAGTCTCTGCATGAAAAACCATTTGCCTAAATCAAGAGGATGATCCCCCAATTCTTCACTTTTATACTTATCCAATGAATTCCCAAAACAAAACTCTTAAGTGCCTTATAAAAATGGATCTATATCCAATATTTGAAACAATTTAATAAATTCTGCATGAAAAACCAACTAACCTAAATTAAGGGGGAGGAGGGTATTCTCCATTTCCTCTCTTTATACTTATCCAGTGAACACCCAATACTAATCATGGAAGCGCCTCATCACAATGATCCTATATATAAAATTTGAAAATCTGATAATTCTGCATGAAAAACCCATTTATATAAATTAATAGCGGGAGAGGGGGTTAGTTCCCCCACATTCTAGACTTATCCAATAAATTTCCAAAACTAATCACAGAGGTTTCCACATCAGAATGATTCTATGTCTAGAAATTTAATGAAATCTGATAATTCTGCATGAAAAATCCATTTATCTAAATTAAGAGTGGGGGGGGGGGGGTAGCCGTCCCCATCTTAGACTTACTCAATTAATTCCCAAAACTAATCAAAAAGGTACTTTCATCAGAATGATCCTTTATGTAAAATTTGAATGAAATCTGAATTCTGCATGAATAACCCCAATAATCTAAATTAAGAACAGGGGGAGGGGTTAGCTCCTGCTCCCCTTTTATCCAATAAACTCCCAAAACTAATCATAGAGGTTTCCTCAGCAGAATGATCCTATGTCTAAAATTTGAATGAAATCTGATAAATGTGCATGAAAATCACATTTATTTAAATTAAGGGTAGGGGATTAGCACACCGTTCCCCAAGTTTACACTTATCCAATGAACTCTCAAAACTCTCTATCATGGGAATGCCTCATAAGAATGACCCTATACCCAAAATTTGAATGAAATCTGATAATTCTGCATGTAAAACCCATTTGTATAAATTAAGGGAAGGGGCAGTCCCCGTTCCCCCTCTTTATACTTATCGAATGAACTCTCAAAACTAATCAGGGAAGTGCCTTATCAAAACAAACCTATATCCAAAATTTCAAGTAAATCGGAATTTTTATCACGAGTTATCGCATTATGCATACATGTACATACATACAGAATGGGTGGGCACATAAGTGGCCCCTTAAATTAAAAACTCAAGAAAAGTGTTTTATTTTATATTTTATTTTTAATTAATGTGGCTATAATAAAACCACAAAGCACAGGAGTTTAGTCATAAAAATAACTGAAGATAGAAGCTCAAGGTACAGGGTTATATCCTACAGTGTGTACGATACAAGCTTTCTTGAGAAACAGAGGGTATACAGTGTTCCTTTAAAAAATCCAACTCCACAACATCTCTGACTAGTCGTCCCAGAATATTTAGATGACATTCGTTTATGTTGAGTTTTTTCTTTCTAAAAGCAATTACAATAATTTAACGATAAATGTTATCGCTAACATCGTTTAAAATACATATTTTAATTTTTTCTAAATCAAAATCTTGTAAATATAATGAATAATTTGATTTTCATTTCACATCAAAAGGCAATAACTAGCCAATTAAGAAAGCACTTTGTCGAAAATCAAAGTGCTTTGTCAAAAAGTTCTTTTCCCATTCCTTTGCTCTGTAAATTGTTGAAAAAACTTTTCTGACCACACGTGACTCATGCGCCACAGCCATATTCTCCTGATCCTGATAGTAAAACATTACAATAATTAAGAGTAGGATGTCTGGTCTACTAATTTACAATCTAAAGCATATGCTTTCTTTTAGTTCAAGAGTGCCATTACAGACTAAAGTATAGATTATATTGTCTTTTAATATAGATTATTCTGTCTGTGGGTACAGGCTCTTTCAAAAATAAAAAAGCAAAAGAACCCATGCTAACTATATCACAGGAAATGACCATACCTTTTTTACTATTTATCATTTGTCCTCCCACATAAAAAACCCCAGCGACAACTCATCAGATCAGTCATTCCATAGAAACGCATAAGTCAGTGTGATGCCTATATGCAGAAGAATTTTTTTAAAGCTTTCTTTTGCTATCCACTCATTTAATAGGTAGGTTTTTTTTCCCTGGTGCTTATTCAGACACCCCATTTTGTATAAAATTTCTGATTCTACAAGAAAAGAAAATTATTTTGCTTGCATGGTACGGCTAGAAATTTCATTTTATTTCAGAATTTTTTTTTCAAGATTTTATAAGATTATATATATATTCAAATAAAGATTGGGTGTCACCTCATAGAGGGTGACACCCAGGGCAGACTGTCCCCTCCGCCCCCCGCTAGCTGCACCACTGGATCTATCTCAAGATGTAATAAAGGTGAATTTTTTATTTTACCATATAATAAAAAAAATTGAGTTCATATGGTAATGTCATTTCTTTTAAATAGATAGCATTTATGGTACATGGACTAATTTTTTTTATGCTCATATTTTTCTTATTTTTAAATCTTTATATTCGGCATGTAACGTGCACCCATAAATTTTGATCTTATTTTTAGTATTAAAAGTGTATATTATAACGCCGATTTTATGGTACTCTCACATAGTTGAGGAATACTGGAAAAATAAATTTTGTATACCTACAGCGATACAGCATTTACCTATAACATACCATAAAATTTTGGGGAAATTTTCATGTGGATTGGGGAAAATATAAGGAAAAGAAACAATTTCTGAACCCCTGAATTATATGGACACCAACTGAAACATTTCAATATTGAAGAGGCCATCAATTTATGGTACTGCAATGTAACGCATGATTGAATTAGGAGACCTGATTTTAAAAACTAAATATCATGATTTTAATTTTTCAATTTAATTTTTGTATTCTTTATTGTATTTTTTGTATTTTTAATTTTTGTATTCCTAATAGCTTTATAAAAAGAATTAGTTGAACATTTTTCTAGAATCCATATATAGTAGTTTAATCATTTTTTACAGTTTTATAGAAAGCGAGTTTTTATTTTGTTTTAGTGATTAAGGCAGAGATAAAGTACTTAATTTATACAAACATCTCTGCCTTTGACACATCAAAATAGAAACAATGTTATTGTTAACATGGTTGCAAAAAGAAATGAGAAAATATGATATAACATAAAATTGTAACATGAAAAGCAGTTTGGCACCTGGAAATAAAATTGTAGGCATCATTTGATACCTTAAATAAAATTCTCAATTTTTAATGCCGAGGAGAATAACAATTTTTTCTATCATTTTTCAATTTTTTTTTTAAATATTTTATTCTAAAAAATACATTTTATGTAAATATCACTAGCAAAATTATCAGTTTGATAATAAAATTAATCTTAATACTATTACGTCAGATTAAACTACCACAGAGGTAAGCAGCGATCTTGATTGTTTAATTTTGATTTGCTTTTTTTGGCTAATTCACAGTTGATTATACAAGAAGCACAGTTTTGTTAGCATGTTGCAAATTGCAAAAGTTGTTAAATTTTATGTATTTATGCAAAATAGTTCAACATGTCCTGACTATGTGCTTAGTTGTCAATCATTATAAAATGAGAGTCTCTCTTATATGTCATGTTTCTGTTTGCTGATATATGCTGAGTTTTCCAAATTTTTAAGCAACTACTAAATAAAGTTGCTGGGATTTTAGTTGAAGTAATTTTATTTTTATAACTTACATGCTACATCATCATGCTTTTTTAAAAACATGTCTTTTGGTGTATTTTTATATCTTCATTTTGAAATATGCAAATTATTAAAAATGTTATATTGTGAAATTAGAGAAATTACAACTTTAAGATTATCATCATACTCAGTTGTAACATGAATCATGCCTTTTCAAAATAATCCTGTTACAAAAGGTGGCCATATTATGAAAATCCCCTGAAAAAAATTAAAGCAAATTCAATAAATTTAAAAAAAATTGATCAATGGGTTCTAAAAGACAGGGACATTTAATACATTGGATAACTGTAACAGCTTCAAGCTTATAGAATATTTAATCTTTAACTTTCCAGTCCTCTTTTTACACATTTTTAAGCAATTAAAATGTTCCATGATTCCATGTTTTCAATTTATTCCAAAAATTGAAATCATAAGTTAATGTTTTGAAAATAAAAATAATTTACTTTTAAGTTATCTTCCTTAAAAATCATTAACTTTATGTTTTAATGTCCCTCATTATATTGAGCCTTTGCTTCCCCCCCCCTCCCATGTCTCTCAGACAGTACAATATATCAAGAAAATACTCTATTTGATTTTTACAATATTTTTTTTTTTCTGAGATGTTTTTAATCATGTAAAATAAGAAATTTTCTATTCAAATTTTTATTCACTTTGAAAACAGATAGTTATTTAAATTATTTTGTTGCCAACAGAAAAACTATGGACTAGTTATAATAGTTTTAAAATTCTATCACAGGTATGGAAGAGCATCAATGTTATATTGTTATATAGCCTTTCATGAAGCATTGAAAAATGACATCTTTTCCCATTAAATAAATGTATTTTAAGTTTTATCACTGTGAAATGACTTCTAAACAATTTAATTTCTTGTTGAATAGAATAAATTTAAAATTTTAATGTAAGATATTAACAGTTTTCCAAGAACATAAATAAAGCAACACTTCACACATAGAATCCAGAAAGAAATAAAATAATTGAAATATCAAAAGACTATTACAAATGAGCTACAAAGTACTAAAAATAAACACTACAAAATCATATTTTAATCAATAATAATAACTAAGCATTAACACCACATACTTGAGTACAAGTTTAGTAAAGGAATTGATTTTTTATTAAACAAATATACCCATCACTAAAAGGGCCATTCCATTCTTTTTGACCCCAAGGATTTCTCATTCGAATCATATAGATTTTCTCCTTCTGGGAAAACAAGTTAATAAGAGATGTCTCTCCAATATAAACTTTTTTAACAGAGGTTATTCCATATGCATGGCCTTTAACTAAACCAACTTCAGTCCTTGCTTCCATTTCTTCTTGAGATGCAGCCTATGTAAACAAAAAATAAAACAACAAATATCAAGTACGGCTGAGCCAAGCATTCAAAACCAGTCACATAAGTAATGGGTCTGAGTAGGACAAGTCTATTCTTGATGATAGGACTGAGGGTAATGAAAAGGGTATTCCTCCTAGTATTGCATTTGTGAGGAATAAAAAGGAGAATAAATGTTATTGGTTTTCCTACCTCTGGAAAAGTCTATTATTTTGGTAGTATGCCAAGGCCGGTCTTTTAAAACTGATCAAGCAGTATATTAAGAAGAAAAAAATAGAACAATTTATATAACTGAATCAAAATCTTAATAATATGTTTAAAACTTGGATAACAAAAGTTTATATCTATAGCAAACAAAATTGCAAAATTAACTGAATTCCTGAATCATTGGACTAGACATATTTGCACAAATGGCAATATCAGAAATTTTTGATTCAGCATTAAATTTAGAATTTTATGTACCTATAATCATATCAAATGCAGATTTCCTATTACAGTACAAAGTGTGAAATCTGAACATCCAAAATTTTGAATTTTCCAAAATCCAAGTGTTTTCCTAACTAGTTTTTTTTTTTTTTTTTTTTTTTTTTTTTTTAATATGAAAAATATATAAATTTGGAATTCATAGAATTGGCTTCAAAAACCTCTGCACTCTTCTAACAATTTTTAAAAAACAAAGATATTCTTATTCTTTCCATACCATACATTAAATTTGTTAGGAGATACAAACATATCTCCTACGGGTTAAAAGAAATTAGCAGAGTTGCTTAATGCAGATTAGGAAACGTTATTGCTGGATTTAAACCCCGATAAATTTAAATGACACTTTACTGAAATAAAATTAGATTAAATTAAGAAATAAATTATGGTGGACTAAAAATGATGACGACAATTTAAAACAACCAAATACATTTATTAACAAACATTAAATAAAATAACAATACATAAACTTAAAAATATATTAACCAATACAATAAATTAACTCATCTTATATTTTTAATCCTAATAAATCTCATGACATACAAAAGAGGGCATAAAATATCATATGGCTTAAGCTTTCTCATTGAAACAAAAATAATATCAAATACTGGAGCTCACCACCAAGGACCAGGAATAATGAATGTATTGTTTAATGCAAACGGCACTCTACTAGTGATGAAAAAGAATGTCTGCTTCGATAAAACTAAAAGTCCGAAGCACATGTCCACACTATTCCATCATGCCTTTAAACATCCACACTCAGTCCAAGTCAGTTCAGACACCAAAAGAAGCACCAGGAAAATCGTCTTACATAACACATAAAAATGTAGACTTCCACAATATGTCCCATGTCTTACACTTCTTCATTTAAAACTAACCGAACGTGACTTAAAACTGTTGACAAAACTAAAAGCATTTAAAACTAAAGAAGAGCCATTGCAACTTAAAATTTATTGTAAAAATCGGAGACCAGCCGAAAGAATAAAAAAGACAACTGCTACATCACATAAACAAGGAACGATCGATTTGACCATCAAAACTACTGGGTATATGTCTCTCTTGAGCAGATGAAATCTATTCTACTACACATCGCAGAAACTACGCCCTCTATTGGCTCCCGTAACTTTCCTCTGGAAGTTTCTGAGCGACGTCACTGGATTTGCATCATGCTAAATCCCGACAGTGCCAGACCGGTACCGCCATCTATTGGATGCTAAGAAAACTACCTTTTTTTAAAAATATAGGGGGAAATGTGTAGACCCCGAAATGAACGTAAACAGATGTATAACTGACTAGTTGAAATAGTTTAAAAGAATATAATTACATGAAACTTTAATATTGAATTTAAGAGGATGAAGGAACTGCTTTCAAATAAAGGTAAGTGACTTTAACTTTACTAGGAAAGGAATTATTCAAGAAGAATGGTTAAACATGTGTACATTGACAAGAACTAGGGTTGTTAATTCCTAACAAAATTGAGGTAGCAAAATGGTCTTGCATTCTGTTTCTGCCATAATGATTCGGAGCTCCTGTTTTTCCCCTCATTTTTTGCACAAAAAAGTCTTCTTTTAAACATAAGAAGGATTTTGCTAATATGTCAATCAATTTGTGCTGCTTAAGAGCAAAAGAAAAAAAAAAACTAATGAGTTGCAGGCAGACAAAAAAAGAAAACTTTTATTGTCACTGTTAAAATAATAATAATAACAATCCTATGTAAATTGACCAATTTCTTTCAAATTTTCAGCAAGTTGAAACAGAGGTAAATTAGCCTGTGTAACAATTTTAAAATATATATATATAATCAGTTATTAGAAAATTACAACACCTGCCAAAAATGTTCACTATACAGAAACTGGAGAGAAAATGTTTGTTCACTTTGGGCGGTAAAATCAGAAATCTAATGTTTACACAATCAGATCATCAAAACTTTGGATGGATAATATATGGCTGCCAACTTCTATGCCTTTTTTCAGTCAAATAAATACATTCTAATGAAATATTTTAATTAATAAATGATAATATATAATGTATACATAATAATAATATATACATATCACTAAATAAATTCAGCATACATTTTATTAAATAAATTTTGTGGTACAAAGCATGTTTATATGATTTTAAAAGGTGTAGATGTTGGCAGCTATGATAATATATTTTGCTATGTAGACAGAAACTATAGCTAGATTCTTGTTTCTGATTAATTGAAGCAGGGTTGATTCTAAGTAAAAAAATATTTTCAGAAAATCACAGTAAATTTTCTGAAATGTTGGAACAGAGAAGGGGGGGGGGGCTGAAATCTACTTCCGGCATTATGTGTATTTTTTTGCATCTATTTGATGAAATTTGTTACCATTTTTATGCTTTTTGATGAAACTTGTCATATTTTTCACAATCTTTAGACAAAATTTGTGATTTTGTTGCAATTTCTTTTACAAAGTTTGCCTGTTTTTCGGCAATTTTTTAATATAATTTGCATTTTTTTCAGGAATTTTTTGAAAAAATTAGTTTTTTTTTTCATGATTTATGGATGAAATTCATGTTTTTTTTCATGATCCTTTGACAAAATTCACTTTTCTCGCAATCCTTTGACAATATTGGCAAATTTTCTTTGGATGATTGCCAAAATTGATTTTTTTTTCTTTTTTAATTAACAATATATTTCATGTCCATATTTCAGATTTATGGCTGACTTTTTTAATTTTTGGAAAGTATCACTCTAATTTTTCAGAATATACAGAACAGAATCACAATTGAACTAAAGACACTTTTATAAAAACTTATATTTAACTTTTATATTTAAAAAAAAATCATCTCAAATATCTACTTTAGTTTTATTATTTTTAAATATCTTTCTTCAATATTGTAAACATGTTTCTAATGTAAATATTTTGCAAGGAAAGGAGGTATTTAATGTGGATGTTTCTCCTTTTTTTTACCTTAAAAAAATCATTTATTAAAATTTGCTTTAACATTATTGTTTTCTGGTATTAAAATATTTGTGTTACTTACATAAATCACACACTTTTTTGTGAGGGGGGTAGATTAATTCTTTTGACAAGTAAACTGAATATGATCTGAAATTTAGAAAAGTCTGAAATTCAAAATTGCCGAGATCCAGTGGTTTCCAGATTTTGGATTTTGTACTGTACTTGCAGTTCTTAAGAATCAAATGTAACTCTACCACTCCCACAGAAATTTGAAAGTACATTATAAGAAAAATCAAAATCACTGCTAACTCACAAAAATAAACTATATTAAAAAAACTTTTTAAAACCAGCTTCTGAAGCATATACATAAAACATTTTAATGATTCAGCATGAAATAACATTAAATACATACACAAGGCAGAAGAAAATGCAGTTTTTATAGATAATGTGCATGTTTGTAAACAAACAGGCATCACTTTAGACAACTCAACTTGTGGTTGGCAGAAACGAAACAGTGAAATGAAGTTTTCAAATGTGAAACTGCGTTAACATGGATCATACATATCCATCGTATCTTAACTTTTTCAATTAAGTAATAAAGAGCTAAACACAATAAGTAGCAAAATAAAGGTGAAATAATTTTTGTTCCTGCAACCTTTTTACTGTTCTTATGGTCTTTTTACATTTTAAAACTTTCTGAACAAATATTTTTGTTTTAAAAGCTACAGCCATGTGAAATTTCAAGTTTTTAATGCTAACAGTTCCAAATAAATTGCAATTTAGAACTTTTTAAAGTATCACCATTTTAAATTTTGAAAAAAGCATTCTGAATAACAAGTATTTACATTTTAAAAGCAACCACTATACCAAATTTAAAACTCCTTAGGTATATTAAATATCTTTAATAAATATTATGCATAAAAATAGGGCGGAAATATTTGTAGATGTCATGTTCAAAACAAACATCTCACTATGAAAAAATAAGTTAATATTTAAAGAAAGAACAATATATACAAGAATCAAAACAAAGAATTTACACAAGTACAAAGGAAATACCCCGCCCCCTTCCAAATTTTCTTATTTAAAAGTGCAACTAACTGCACAACAGCTGGAAACCATTTTGTACAATAATAGGATAACACAAAAAATTAATACATCAATGATTAATTAAAAAAAAGGCCCAAAGTAAACACAGTATAAGCAGATTTTACATACAATGTAATACTAAAGCACACAATGTTTTGCCAACCACAAGTTGAGTTGTACTTTATGTCATTGTGATGCCACATGCACATTACCTATTCTGAAAATCAAGCTCAGCAAGTAAATATAATTGAAGGAAAATTCTAATTAAATTTTGGATTTTTTTTTAAATTGATCTGATTATAAAAAATGCATAAATACTATATGCTTATTTGTTTTTATTTTCTTTCTTGGTGGTTTTCATTATATAAATCAGGAAAAAAAAACAGTCTTTTTACACAGAAAAAAAATTAAAAACTTTCGTTTTTTATATAAATATTTTTACAATTGCTTCTTCAAAATAACCATTAAAAAACTGCTTGATATACAAGCTAACATACTTCCCTCTCTTAATTATTCTGGAGTCTGATTTAAGACAAATATCTTTTCAACCAGAAATTTTATTTAATTAAAAGATTTAAAGTTAAATTTAATAAGTACCTTATAAACACTTTCTAGTTTTAAACATGTTTGTCTTGTATCAGGTTTGCATGTATGTGCTAATTCCTTCATGATTTTAAAACATCACCTTCCTCAGTAGTTAAAAATATCCCTATTAACATTCATATATTATTATTTTTTTTTCATAAATAAAGAAAAGTCTAGCAGCTCAAATTGAGAGGTGTACATTAACTGTCATTATAAATTAACATTAGTGCATGTAGTACATTATGCATTAACAAAAGGACTCAATTAGAAATAAAGTTTTAATTAACAAACAAAAAATTAAGTATCAAGGAACTTAAATGTTATCAAATACTTATGTGCTTATTTCTTAACTATGCATCTAGTGGTGAATTCAAGATAGTACCAGTCTGGGGTAATGGGGAAGTGGGATATAATCTGTCACAACATTTGAATAACACAACTTCCTTTGCTAAACAATTTCAAATTTTTTGCTTAAATCTAGTCTAGAAGTACAGAAATTCCTCCATCTTTAAAGCTACAGATTCCATTCCTGAGAAAAATTTAGAATTGAGCACTGCTGCAACTAGTAGTCCTCACACCATAATACATACAGACATGCAAACAAATATTCCCTTTTGTTAAATAGACAACACCTATATTCATAAATTATTCAAAAAAGTTTGAGTTTTTATTAAAAACTGCTAAGACCTATAAAAAATTCATTCAAAAATAATTTTCAGTGCCCTTCTCATTAAATGAAAACGTTAAGCTAGGTTTTGCGCAATGCACAGTACATCTACTTAGCATACTAGAAATTACGTTGACTAATTATAAAATCTTAATCAAAAATGAAACTTTATCATTACTTACAGAAATAGCACAACTAAGTAGTGAATGATTTTCGTACTCAGATCTCATCATTTTGAACAGTTGGATTTTTTTTTCTTCATCTTCATAATATTTTTCGGTTTGGAGTTCAAATGTTTCAGCAATACCACCAGTGAAATCAATCAAAGCATCACACAAATTACCTCCATCTAAAGATTCATATGAGCCAGCAACTCTAAATTAAAATTACAATAAAATTAAGCTCAGTATTTTTCTTTAAACAAAACAATTCAGCATATATATACAAATGTGTGTATAATAAAAAAAATGCCATTAAATATTTCCAAATTCTTATCAGATTCCGATACTTGATATTTCAGCTAGAAAGTCAATTTAACATTTATATTTTTCTTTGGTTGAATTTTTGGTTGTAATGATTTTTAGTTCGATCCATAAAAATCACTACTAAGTCATATAACTATTTATTTTTTTCACATTGAAATCATAAGTGAAATATTTTAATTTTCAAAATGATTATATCCCTCTTAAATCCGACTATACCATAAATGAAATTGGTACTCCATGATTAGCTAAAAGGTCAGTGTAAATAGTATTAAAATTTCAGAGCCATTGTACAAAACTAAGTATATATTTTTAATCAAAACATGCATAATGTTAACCCTGCAGATAAAATCCTAACTGTAATCTAATTGTGATGTAACCATAACCTGTCAGTAACTTATCTGCAACTTAACCATAATGTAACCATAACAAAAATGTAACCTAGCCATGAACTTCTTGTAACCTATCCATAATCTAATCATAACCCAACTGCAACTTAACATTAACCTAACTGTAACTAGATCATAACCTAAGTGTAACCAAACCAGAATTTAAATATAACCTAAGACTATCCTAAACGTAATGTAATAGCAACTTAACTGTAACCAAATTCTAACTTAACACTACTAAAAACTAACAATCCCAACCGTGCACATCATACAAAGTAATTTAGTTCCACTTTCTACCACCATGGGATGCAATATATTTTGTACAAGCAATTTAAGAAATTTGCTGAAACTTCTATATGGAAATAATGGTAACCACAATTCAATTAAGAGCCTAATATTGATTTATAAAAACATCCTACATGGCTTGCTGCTTCATATGCTTCACAAAATAGAAGACCGTCTGTGCATGCTCGGTAAAATATGTTAGTTCTTTTCACCTCCAGGAACACACTCATTTCTTAACAAACCTATATCTGAAAGAAACTCTGTTATCAAACCTATTTGTAGGTATATTAGTAGAGAGGGTGGGAAAATAAAATAAGAATTTAAGAAATTTAGTAAAATTACTGTTCAGAAATAACCCCTTATTATAAATTAAGGGAGAAATATGTTCTGTATGAATACTAGACAGATTCCTACTACCTGTGCATTGCATAGCCAGCGGGTATTAAATTCAGAACAATTTCATGTCTTTAAAAAAAAAAAAAAACTTCTGAAAAAAAAAACATTAATAGTATCAAAAATGAAAATTTAAATTCTATTTAAAATGTTGCTCCTCACAACAGAAAGCATACAAATGCAAGAAATTATTTTTGCCAATTTCTAATTTCTAGTGGTAAAAGTGCCAGCAAGAACTGTTCTGATCTTTTACTTAACATTTAAAAACCATATATCTTGCTATTTGAATAGATCAGTTTCAACTATACACTTTCAATTTTCCACAAACCAACCGAAATTGCCAATAATTTAGCAGATATTATCACTCAAAAGATCAAAGTAGACAAATAATTAAAAAAAAACAGAAAGCAGATGGGCAAACATCATGCATTCCAGGTTGTCAAGTTAGTTGTCAAGTTAGTTGCTAAGTTGTGATGTCATTTGAAACTAATCTATTCTCTTAAACATTCATTATTATTAAATACATTTTCAAAGCAAGTGTTTCAACTCCATGCTTGAATTTAATATTTAGTTAAAAAAAAAAACAATCACTTTTGAAATATTAGCACTCAGATTGGTTTATATAATTCTGTTCCAGCTTTTTTAATAATTTCTGTATAAGTATTATACAACTAACCAACTGAAAGCAAACTAACAGAAAAACATTTTTTATAAGCAATGCTATATGAACCAACCAATCAAAAATAAGTGGAAGGAAAACAGCAGAAAAAGGCATATTTTTGATAAGAGTTAGTTCCAAATTTTAATTAATTACTCATATAATAATTAGAATTTTGAAATTCTGAATGTCAGGTACATCAGGAAACAGGGCCGTAGCTAAGGGGGCGCTATGGTCGGTTCAGCCCCTCTAAAATATTTTGAGCCTCCCCACCCCCCCTCCCTGGAAAAGATTCCAAGGTTACTAAATGAACTTCTGTTCCAAAAATCCAAATGAAATTTTGTTCAAAAATCTAATTTAGTTTTGAGACCCTTTCAGAGTTTTGCAAAATTAGTAAATTGTATCCAAAATAAGTGTTTCAACAGTCTCTCATCCTATTTGTAGATATGAATCTAACATGTTTAATTTTGCACTAGTTATATATTCAAAATTTTCATCATAATTTGCTTTTCTTAGCATAAAATGAAGTTATTACAACAGTTTAATAAGAAACATAGTACCTACAATGCGAATATGCACTAATTTATCTTTCTGGGTCAGAGAGAGAGAAAAAAAATTATGAGCCCTCCCTACATTCTCTTGAGCCCTCCTGTTGTTCACTTCTAGCTGCGGCCCTGTCAGGAAAGACTTTGGGATACTCTCAGAAAAAATTTGAGCCTCATACATGCCATAGATTTCACTAGCCATCACGCATGAACACACAGGGCATTTTGTTCTTTTATTAGTATACATATTGTTTTACAATTAATAGTATATACAGGGTGTCCGAAAAGTCTGGAAACGGCCGAATAACTCGAGAAATACATATGAGATTGAAAAACGTAAATATACGTGTTAAATATTTTTAAATAAGCTACTCTGTGATACCAAATTTGACCTTCGAAACATACCCCCTGGGGGTCAGAGGGGGTCCAACTTTGAAATCTTAAATTATAACCCCCATTTTTTATTGCAGATTCGGATTCTACGGACAAAAATACGTAACTTTTGTATTTGATGTTTATTTCAAATCTTCGTTTATCACGGTGTAATCGAGCATATTAAATCGATACATATTCCCGCTTTTCCAACGGGATTTTCCCTAATCAAAACTGATTGGGCAGAATTTTTGACGTCGAATTCCTCGTCTTTTGTAGGAATAGCGTTTCCTGAAAATCACCCGTGGCGATTATTTCAATAGTGCTACACTGTTAAAAATTTGACCCATTTGCTGCAGCGTCACTCCACAGCTATTATAGAATATCTCTTTTGTGACCAATGAGAATGCTCCATAACACAGTAAAGTAATCGTTTTCTATAAAAGCGGTGGAGTGACGATGCAGTAAAAGGGTCAATTTTTTTACAGTGTACTTTACTGTGTTATGGAACATTCTCATTGGTCATGAAAGAGATATTCTATAAAAGCTGTGGAGTGACGCTACAACAAATGGATCAAATTTTTAACTGTGTAGCACTACCGAAATAATCGGCACGGGTGATTTTCAGGAAACGCTATTATTGCAAAAGACGAGGAATTTGATGTCATAAATTCTCCCCAATTAGTTTCGATTAGGGAAAATCCCATTGGAAAAGCCGAAATATGTATCGATTTAATATGCTCAATTACACCGTGATAAACGAGGATTCGAAATAAACATCAAATACAAAAGTTACGTATTTTTGCCCGTAGAATCCGAATATGCAATAAAAAATGGGGGTTATAATTTAAGATTTCAAAGTTGGACCCCCTCTGACCCCCAAGGGACCCCCAATCGGTTACGAAGGTCAAATTTGGTATCACTGAGTAGCTTATTTAAAAATATTTAACACGTATATTTATGTTTTTCAATCTCATATGTATTTTTCGAGTTATTCGACCGTTTCCAGACTTTTCGGACACCCTGTATATATATATATACGGTTTAAATCTTTTAGCATAATATAGCAAATTTCCTGCTAAATAATGATATTTATGCAGTACAACAATTTTATTTATTTATTATTATTTTAAGTCCTTTTTCTCTTGAAAATGAAATATTTTTAAAATGTGAAAGAGTTTTTATATTATTAATTACTTAAGACAGCAATTGGTGGAATTATCTGAAATGAAAAGAACTCTCCTACAAATTTTCCTATATCAACTATTAAATCAAAGTTAGAAAAATTGAAATTCAATTCTAATAGCAATATGAACTGTGATGCTGAACACTATTTCTACCAGTGTCTACTGACACCTTTTTAGATTTTGATTGAAAGTTATATTATTTGTAATTTTTTAAATAAGATAATCCTAGATCATGCATTTTCTGCGCTAAAAGAGATTTGATCATATTTATAAATCAATAACATAAAATAGCCATAAATCAAAATCTTAAAAGTTGCTATTTGACACTGACAAAAACAATAATATTAATCTGTGTTGATTGTCTATGCAATTGAGATAAGACAAGGTACATTTTTTTTAAGATGAGAAAATAATGCTTTGCACATCGAATTGAAGGTAGTGAGGTTTCCAAACCTAGGTTCATTTGGAAAAAAAAATTACAATAATTTAATGTTTGTTTGATTCCAGACCAAGCTGATATATATGCTGCCAAATGCAGTGAGGCCTTAAACCTCAAGTACATTTGGTTCAACACTCATTTACAAAAATCAATCAGTGAAGAGGATGAAGCACAGCTAGACAATAACATAGTTGACAATTTAGAATCCTTCCTTAATATAACTTACTTAGCATAGGCTTTTTCTAACAGAGCACCCCAAAATTCATTTTTATCTCTTGACTTTATGTAGATTAATTGTCCATCAATAGTAGGAAGCCTGTCATCAACAACAACATCATACCATCCATCAAAAAGCCAAAATCTAAAGTGAAATATTCCAGCATACAGTTCAGGTTGCTCATCATTCCATTCCTGTTCTGCTGCATCAGGAATTACCTGAATAAAATGAATTTATAGCAAAAACATTAAAAAAGCAACAATTTAAAAAAGTGTTTGGGTAAGTTTTATTTTCAAATTTCGTAGTTTTATATAATTATTCAGGATTTAATGCAGCTTGAGAATATTTATACCAATCAATTTTATACTCATACATTTTGACCAAAAGAAACATGACTATCAGAATCAATTATGGACTAAATTTATTAGTTAAACACTACTTATACTGCTTTTTAATAATAAATAGCAGTTGCTTACATGAATGACAGATTAACCACATTCCACACATGCTTTTCAAAAATAAACAATTGAGAACAAAATTGATTTTTCTTTTTTTAATTCTCTTTTGAAATTGGTTATTTAATTAAAAAGATCCTCAATTACAAAAAAATTCTTCCATTAACCAGCATTTACTTCAGTTTTATCGATTAAGTGCCTGACTGATTTTGTTTTAATTCTTAAAAATAAACATAATAAATGGTTTGAAATTTTTAAATTCTTTAATGGAGGGAGAAGTTAGAACAATAAACAATTTTAAAAATCAATTTTTTTCATTCTACATGTTTATCCCAAAGAAGAAAATTGTGCAAGTTCTGCAAGGAAAAACAGAAATAACAAAAAGACACTTTTGTTGTATATGTAGGGATGTAATTTCATCTTTTATAGAAAAATGATATTTTGTAAAATGCTGACACACGCACACAAAAAAAAAGCTGGAAAATTTTGTAATTTTTTCTCGTAACTGATCAAAATTCTTAATTTTCTTGCCCACAAATGATTGAACAATTTTATGATATTTTCTGACAATTCACAGAGGAAATTCACTTTTTTTTTTTTTTTTTTTTTTTTTTAACATGACTGGCAAATTTTGTGATATTTTCCTGGGACTGATTGTCAAATTTTAGGACTTTTTTTAAGAACTGAATGGCAATTTTTTTTTTTTTTTTTTTTTTTTGTGCAGCTGTAAATTTTGAGGAGTTTTTTTTTACACAAAATCATTTGGCAAATTTTGTAATACTTTCATTATACCATTTGGCAAATGCTGCGTCTTTTTCTTGTAGGAGATTGGAAAAAATCTTCGGTTTTTTCCACAACTGATTGACAAATTTCATTATTTTTTTACAATGACCCACTGAAAAGTTTTGCATTTTGTCACCTGACAAACTTCACAATATTTTCCTTGCACTGATAGGAAAATTTTGCAGCATTTTCTTGCAACAGATTGGAGAAAATCTTAGGGGTTTTTTTTCTGCTACTGATCATCAAATTTCACAATTTTTCTCTGACGATCAACAGATGAAAATTCCCTGCAGATGATTGACATATTTCTCAATATTTACATCCTATCAATTGGGAAATCTTGTTGCTCTTTAGCAATCTACTCTACTGTTAATAAAGTGGAGGTTCTTCTGTAACTAATGAATAAATTTTCGATTTTTTTCTGAGAAGCCACTGACAAATCTTTTATATTTTTACCCAAGTCCAACTAGCAAATTTTCTGATAATTTTTTCTTGTAGGCTAGACTAGGACAAGTTTTCCAACTTTTTCTAATTTTATTTTTGTAATTTTTGTATGTGAGATCTACAAGATATCATTGTATTCTCTAGACCTTTCTTTACAAACTGGCAAAATTATTTTTCAAAAAACTAAATACAGTTTTTTATAAAGAATTGTTAAGTCTAAATTATGTCATGTTGGAAAAGTGCCCTGTATGCGAGACAAGTTTTCCAGCATACTAGAAATGTGTAGGAGAAAATATTCCAACTATAATTTAAACAGTAAAACACAGGTAAAAAATCTTACTTGTTAATTAAGAAGTATTTTTTACTGTAAACTAAATGCACAGTAACAACAACAACAAAAAGTTTTAATGCATTTTACATTTCAAGACGAAGGTCTGAAAACCTCACTGGCTGAGATTGTATTAAGTTCTTCCTCCCCTCTTTTATCTGGTTCCTTTTGAAGTTTCCCTTTTTTTAAATGAATTTTTCTTCCAATTTCAGTTGATTAACAGGAAAATCAGTCAGTATAGATGACTTCCTATTTTTCTTTCCAAGCTGTGATTGCTTCCTCTATGCTGCCTTTGCAAAAGGCCCAACTTCTTCTAATGTTGGCAAAATTTGTTTGAATGTAGTAAAAGGTCTTCTTTATAAGCAACAGGGAAAGTTTGAATAAAAATTTAGAAACAGCTTCTTTGGAAGTTGATGTAGAAGAATTAGATGCTTTCAGTTATAATTTTTTGGAGAGGGACAGGGAGGCAATCAGTTACTGGGGAAAGTTTAAAATTTTTTCAGGATTGTTGGTACTTTCCAGATTTGGTGTTGCAGGATCTGCATGTCAGAAAAGTAAGATGACATAAAATCAGAGTCTGTAAATATTATTAGATTCAATGGCAAAATTCATGAATGTTCAAAAAATTCCATAATATTGATAGGTATTAACAAAAGTTGAGCAGCTCTAAGCACTGTTAATTTGCTTTTTTGAAGGTTCTACACACGCTACAATTTCCGTGTTGTAGCTTATGACTACAAAGGCATATTTGATATAAAATGGATTAATTTAATGAACCCATTAAAAAAATAATTCACATTCTATTATATTTTTTAATTTACCTTGATTTTTGTACATTGATAGTTTTACTGAAATCACTAAATGATCAAACAGGTTCGTAGCATTTATGGTTATTTGGCTGATTATACTACACCATATATATATTTCTTATACAATAAAACTAGCTTATTTTCTTTCTATTGATTGGCAAAAATCGCATTTTTTCAGCAATTGATTGACGTATTTCACTATTTATTTATTAATTTTTAATACACAACCAATTGGCAAATTCTGCCATATTTTCATTGCATACATAGGAAAACTTTACAGCTTTTTCTTGCAACCTATTGGAGACAATTATAGTTCTTTTCTACTACTAATTGGCAAATTTCATTTTTTCCCCATGATACACAGCAAGTTTCACACACATTACCTGTAACTGATTGGTAAATTTTGCGATATTTTCTTTCCACCAATTAGAAATCTTGCCAATTAGAATGCTTGCAATATAGTAAACTATCAAAATAATTCAATAAAATAATAAACTAAAATGATAAGATAATTATAAAAATAATTAAAAATGAAAATGAAATAAATAATAATGCATTAAATTGTATAATAAAAATGAGACATTTTCCTTAACATATTCAATGAAACTTTCTTCATAAAAGTACCCTGTTAATGAACATAAAAATCATAAAGTAAGGAACTTTTATTTCAGATTTAGTTTGTATTAATTACCAAAAAAGCTTGATTAATACATAAATATATTTGGTAAAAGATTGTGATGACCAGTGGTATCAGCAATATCTAAATAAATTTAGACTTCCTTCATGAAAAATCATAAGTTCAGTCACATTATTAAGAATTACAAATTGAAATATACATGCAATGATTTAAAACTAAAAAATTCTGTAATTTTGCCCCAACATCTAAACTGAAAATTTGTGCGTTTACATCTGACTACAATGATGTGCAGATTTTAGGGAGTCTATTGTATAAAATATCCAGTTCTATTATTAATAAAATATTTTGCAGAATTCTGAAAACAATATTTAGCGACTCATGCAAGAACAAACAAGAACTGTCTCAGAGAATTTCTTAGTTTTTCAAGCTGTAATGAATAAAAGTGTGCAATTCCTTAACATCCTCAGATATAAAAATTCTAAAATCCTTAACATTAGTATTTTTTAAAAAGCTTTATTATTTTAATTTTTACATATCACCAGTTTTTGGTGGTGCATTGCTGTATTTGTGTTGCCTTTTTGGAACATGTATCAAAGAATCATTCATGATAAGGACAACATAGATTTTACAATTAAAAGATTATAAATCTTCATTTTTTATATTACAAATTACATGTATACAACATTTTAAAATTTACCAAAAGTATATTTGGATAGAAAATTTTTTTAAAATAGCTTATACCTTATTCCATAATTCTTTTTCTTGTGCAAGTGAAGAACATGCAGCAACAAACCAACAATTACCTAACATTCCTTGAATTACATCACAGCTGCATGCACCATCAACAAACAGCTTTGGGTTGTCAATAATTTCCTAAAACAAAACAAGATATTAACTTCTTAAAAACCCAGTAACACGTATTTTTAACCCCTTTGCAAAGAGCATCCTCTATATAGTTTTTAATTTTCTAGCACTGCTATTTCCGAAGCAGAGTATGTGTCTACATTAAGGAACCACTTCACTGAAACTCCCTGATTGTGAAATCTCATGTTAATCTATGGGAAAACTTAAACATATGATTACACGTTACCTAATTTAAATGTCAAAATACAATTTTCACCATCCAAAATTAGACATCAGATGTCAATGATTGTGCATCTTAACTATACCTCCTTAATTTTTTAAAGATAATGACAAAATTTTATCAAGGAAAAAATTTCAAAGTTTATTGATTTTTTTTTTTTTTTTTTTTTTTTTAATAATTACAATTTAAGGAGACATTTTTTAAAAACACGCCTCAATGTTGTCTGACATTAACTTTCTGATGGTGAAAAAAAATAAAAAGATTGCTAAAAAAATTTTAAGTAATGAGTAATTACATATTTAAGACTTTCATAAGGTTAACATGGGATATTGCAACTGGAAGGTTTTGGTGAGGGTCAATCTATTTCAAGTGGTCTTGAAAATATTTTTTGTTTGCATGACCATTTTTTAAAAAACTGAATTTTTTTGTACAACAACCCTAACATGATGGAAGTTCAAAATTATTTTAATTTTATTATTTTTTGTTTGTGCATGGTGGCCATCTTTGTTTCATTGTGTGCAGCAACTTTCTCACAGTGGAGGGTTTACAGAATTGTAAATATCTTATCTTTTATTTCTCCAAATGGGGTTTGCAGCAATTTGTTCAGAATAAAATGAGCTAAAAGTTTAGTAATAGATTAATTTATTAAATTAAGTACTTATTGGTAAAATTTCAGCTTAAAGTTTAAGATTTTCCCCCCAAAATCTGTCTGTTTACAAGAGGAAATTTTTTTAGCAAAGAAAACTTGAATTTTTATTTTTTTATTATTATTATTTATAAATAGGGTGAAAGTATTTGTACTTGCATGTCAAGTTCCAGACCTGGCACTTGATTTCTCTTCATTAAAAAAATTCTCAAAACCTTCAAAAATTACACTCTTAAGACATATCTCTGCTGGGGCACAAGATAAAAATCTGAAGTTCTGGTTTCTGATAGTATTTTGTGGTAGTGTTATGTACAAAAAATTTTAAGATTGAGATTTGTCTACAAGCTGCAATAGGTCAAAACTGTTAAATTGTTTTATTGTAGTCGCAGAAAATTATTTATCTCAGAGTGTCATTTAATTTTTATTATTATCTTTAAATAAAATTAATGGAAATTCAACCCTTTACAAAGCAACCAATTATTATCTTTTTTTTTTTTTTAAGTATGCCTAAGTATGGTTTCAGTAAATTTTAAGTAATTTTAGTAACTAAAAGAAACCTCAATAATTTTGTACAAGACATGAGTCAAAAATAGAAAAGAAACAGGAAAAAATGTTAATACTGATCTAGGACTTGCCTTTTCTTCATAAAAAAAAAAAAAAAAAATCTTAAATTTTTCAAAAGTTTCAAAAATTGCGCTTTTGAGGCTTTGACATTTCTGGCTGGGCATGACATAAAAATCTGGAATTATGGCCTCTGATAGCATTTTATGATAGTACTATGCACAAAAAATTTAAAGATGAGACCTGACTGCAAGTTAAAGTATGGTAAGGACAGGATATCAACAAATGCTATTATGAGTACCTTAGTATGAATTAGATTTATCTCTTTTATTACAATATTTACATGCATAATATGTTTTGTGGAAAACAGTGTAATAACAAATATTTAATTAACTAAGAGACTGTTTATGTTAAACAAGGATTTGAGAAATATCTACACACAATTTAGGAGAGATGTTATACGTTCGACCAGTTACTGTTATAAGTTCCATAGGGATGATTTTTCTCACAATTTTATTTGAAGAAACAAACCTTGGCATCTTTTGATAACTTGATGTTTTTGGCCTTACTAGCTCATCGAAATGAACTTTGAAATCAATGTATTCAAAGTTCATTACATTAATAATTCCAAAATACTACTTCTTATTATACACACGTGAAATAGTGTTATTTTCCTGCAAGATAAATTTTGAAAGGGCTTTGGATATGTTTACTTTCTGAAAAGTACTTGAGGCTGATCATGGTAACATCATATAAATACTTCATTTTACAGGAACACACAAGTAGGAATGTGTTTTGACACATTTTGTCATGTCTCAATAAGAATATCAATATTAACAGCTTTTTTCTTTCCTTATTCCTTTTCTTTTCTTTTTTCCAATGTTTTTTATAAAATATTCTTTTTTATGTAAAATTGTTGAGGTTTCTTTTAATTACTAAAACTACTTAAAACAAAAATTACTGAAACCATACAAAATGTAGACCTTAGGCATATGTATTTTATTATTAATTTCTAAGCTTTGGAAAATGTTTTATTTTCTGTTACTATAATTTAAAGATATTAATAAAAAAAATTAAATGACACTCTCAAATAAATACTTGCCTATTACTACAATAAAACAGTAGTTTAGCTGTATTGTTTTGACACATTGCTCTTGCTATATCTCAGCTTGTAGTTAAATCTCCATCTTGAAATTTTTTTTACATAATGCTACCATAAAATACTATCAGAAACCAGAACTTCAGATTTTTATCTTGTGTCCCACAAGAAATATAAAAGCCCTAAAAGTATAATTTTTTTTTAAATTTTTGGAACTTTTTCAATGAAGGGAATGAAGTCCCAGATCTGTAACTTGACGTGTGAGAGTACTAGTACATTCGGTCTAGTTGAAAAAAAAAAAAAAAATCAAACTTTAAGCTGAAATTTTACCAACAAGAATTTAATTTAGGAAACTATTTCCAAAATTTTAGCCCATTTTATTCTGAACAAATTGCTTCAAACTACACTTGAATTGGAGAAATAAAAGATGAGATATTTACAATTTTGTAAGCTCTTCAATCTGAAAATTGCTGTACACAGTGAAACAAAAGTGGCCGCCATGCACAAACAAAAAATAATAAAATTAAAAAAAATAGTAATTTTTAATTTCCATCATGTTAGAGTTGTACAAAAAATTTCAGATTTTTTAAAAATGGTTGATCAACCAATACTGAACCACTTGAAATGGATTAACCCATGAGCATTTCCTACTTACCATGATATGAATTACCATAATATGAATAATCCATAATATTACATATAATGATGTACACTAATAGAATAATTTACACAAGTAAAACAATTATATATATATATATCATCATCATCATCATCAACCGTTTTCGATCCACTGCTGGATGTAGGTCTCCCCCAGATTTTTCCAATGTTTTCTGTCTAATGCTTTCGTCATCCAATTTACACCAGCCACTTTTCTAATTTCGTCACTCCATCTTACTTGTGGTCGTCTTCTTGGTCGTTTTACATCTCTAGGATACCACTGTAGTATATTTGTGCTCCATCTATTGTCTTGTCTTCTTGCAATGTGTCCAGCCCATTTCCATTTTAGCTGCTTGATTCTTTCAAGGATGTCAAAAACTTTTGTTTGATTTCTTATCCAGGTTATATATATATATATATATATGGGCTGTTTAATAGCCTCTGCTTATCAACCAAGAGAAGACCCTTTAATTGCCTTCTAGGAGGACTTAAAGGAATTGACTGGGAGCAGAGACTTAATGTCCAATCCCCACCTTCCATCGGTACAGCCTGTTAGTACTCTTGTCTAGTGCAAGGGGAACGAACACAGATGGGCTTCCTCCAACCCGCTTGGTCAGCGTGGAGGGATTTGGCCACAACCCCCCTTATTTTACCATAAATTAACAAAACAAATCACGGCTCTTAGTTCCCAGTAGTCTGCATGTTTCTTGTTACAACAGTGATCAGACAGACATGAAGACAGAGGGTGCTAAGAATCACCGGGCTTGGTTCGGCTGCCATAAGTTGATGACCTTGGCTATGTACAATGGGCGATCTCTATCTTCTGAAAAACGTTTACAGGAACTTGAAGAAGAGTTAGATAAGATCAACTGGGACATTTTAGGATTATGTGAAATAAAAAGAAAAGGCGAAGAAAAGATTGATCTTGCCAGCGGACATGTTTTATACTACAGAGGTACAGAAGATGGAAGAACAAGTGGTGTAGGATTTCTGATTCATAAAAGGTGGAAGAATCACATTGTAGAATATGATAGTGCATCAGATAGAGTTGCAAGATTAGTAATACAAGTGTCCAAAAGATATAAGCTGCAAATTACCCAAGTTTATGCACCAACAATAAGTTATTCTGATGAAGAAATTGAAGATTTTTATGAAGAAGTAGCTTCAATGCATCAAAAGGGAAATTGCTACATAAAATTAATAATGGGAGACTGAAATGCTAGAATTGGAGAGAAGAAGAAAGGTGAATTATCTGTAGGAAATCATGGATATGGTATGCGAGATGAAAGAGGAAACAGATTGATTGAGTTTGATGTGAACAGATGTATATCATGAATTCATTTTTCAAGAAAAATCCACAAAGAAAATAAGCATGGCATTGTGCAAATGGCTCAACAAGTGAAATCGACTACATCTTGACCAACAAAAAGTATCTTATTTAAGACTGCAGCGTTCTAAATAACTTCAATACAGGAAGCGATCACAGATTAGTTAGATGCAAACTGCTGTTAAACACTAAAGTGGAAAGAATGAAGCTTTTGCTACACTAAAAGAAATCAATCGATATTATAAACCTCCAGAAACAAAGAAGAATTTCATTTGGAACTTCAAAACTGTTTCCAAGTACTTCAATCAACTTTAGAAGAAGAGCAAGATGTTACAATAATGAACAACAAGTAACCAATACTCTACAAGAAATTGCTAAAAGATAGCCGGTGAAGCACAAGTAAAACAAAGAAAATTACAGAAGAAACAAGAAGATTGATGAAAAAATGCAGAGAATTTAAAATCAAGAAAAATGATCCTAAATCAAGAGTTGAATATGCTAAATTATGTAAAACAGTAAGAAAATGTGTTACAGAAGATATCAGAAAATTTAACTGTGATCTTGTTAAAAAAGTTCTGGAAGATAACAAAAGTTTAAAATCAGCTAAGCGCAAGTTATGTGTTGGAAAAAAAAGGATTTTTGCGCTGAAGAGAGCAGATGGAACAATCACCAAAATCAGCAACGAAATAGTACAAATTGTTGAAAAGTTTTATAATGATCTACATAAATGTGAAGAATGATCTACATAAATGTACACGATCAACGAAAAATCTTAACAGAAACTGAAGAGATAATCCCAGTGATGACAGATGAAGTTTTACAAGCTATTAGATTTATGAAAAAAGGTAAATGCCCAGGAGAAGATGGAACTACAATTGACCTTATCAAAGAAGCAGGAGAAGAATTTGCAAAAAGGCTATCCTTACTGTTTTCCAAATGACTCAAAAAGTCAGATGTACCAGAAGATTGGAATAATGCTGTGATGGTACTACTCTACAAGAAAGGAGAGAAGGAAAACATTAAAAATTACCGTCCGATCAGCTTACTGTCAGTGATTTATAAAATTTTCACCAAAGTTTTAACGACAAGACTTAAATCAGTTCTGGACTCAGCTCAACCTAGAGAACAAGCAGGATTCTGAAGTGGATTCAGCACAATGGATCATATCCAAACAGTAAGGGACCTCATAGAAAAGCATAAAGAATATAATTTACCTCTCTGCCTTGCCTTTATTGATTATGAAAAAGCTTTTGATTCTGTCTACACATCAGCAGTAGTAGATTCTCTGGAGGACATTGGTATAGACAAACCTTACATCAATATCATAAAGAAGATTTACAAGAAAGCAACAGCAACCATCCATTTAGATAAAGGAAAAGCAAAGATCAAGCTCGGAAGAAGAGTAAGACAAGGAGACACCATTTCACCCAAGCTTTTTAATACTGTCTTAGAAAATATCTTTGAGAAGCTGGATTCAGAAAACAAAGGAATTAGAATAAATGAAGAATTTTTAAGTCATCTCCGGTTCGCTGATGACATTGTAATTTTCAGTAACAGTCCTGAAGAATTGGAAATTATGCTAAAAGATCTTGCAGAAGCTAGCATCAATGTGGAATTAAAAATAAATTTAGAAAAGACTAAGGTGATGTTTAATTCATTTACATCAAAAAAGAAAATTGTCTACAAGAACACTGAGATTAAAGAAGTGCAAAGTTATGTGTACCTAGGACAGGAAATATCACCGGATAATAGTATCATGAATGAAATCAATAGAAGAATAAGAAATGGGTGGAGTGCTTTCGGGAAGAACAGTATTATTCTGAAGAGTAATATGCCTCTTTGTTTGAAAAGAAAAGTTTTTAATCAATGTATTTTACCTGCATTAACCTACGGAGCAGAAACATGGACACTAACAAAACGGATGATACAAAGATTACAAACAACACAGAGAAGCATGGAAAGATGTATGCTAGGCATAACTAGAAGAGACAGAAAGAGGATAACCTGGATAAGAAATCAAACAAAAGTTTTTGACATCCTTGAAAGAATCAAGCAGCTAAAATGGAAATGGGCTGGGCACATTGCAAGAAGACAAGACAATAGATGGAGCACAAATATACTACAATGGTATCCCAGAGATGTAAAACGACCAAGAAGATGACCACAAGTAAGATAGAGTGACGAAATTAGAAAAGTGGCTGGTGTAAATTGGATGACGAAAGCACTAGACAGAAAACAATGGAAAAATCTGGGGCAGACCTACATCCAGCAGTGGATTGAAAACGGCTGATGATGATGATATATATATGTCAGCTTGTGATCTCTTGTATGTAACCCTTGAGGCCTAGGATGTTTTGCTGCAACTGATGAAATGAACTACTAATTGTTTCTAAAACCATACTTGTTCAGTAATATATTGATGAAGATCAAGATTTTTGCTTCAAAACAATAATATAAAGGGAGGTTTGTGCAAGAAGAGAAGTAATTATGATAAAAAAGTTAGACTAAAGATTGGATTCCTATAATTACATCCATAAATTCTTTGTATATGTGAAAAGGAATAGAAACAAAACAGGCATCTTGTTATCATTACTATCATTTATATTTAAAATAAGAGCTTGTTTTAATAATTTTAACACTAAATAAATGAGATTAGTTGTGATAAAGTTATCATGAACTAAAAAAGTTTATACATTTCAAAACATAAAGGTTAATAATTGGCTTTTGGCTTATGCGTTGCAGACTCAAACCAAGCGTATTTAAACAAAGTATGAGGACTATAAACAGCAAATAAATGTAAAAATGAATGAAATAAAAGATAAGACATAAAATAAAATTTTACATAACTTAGTTTTATTTCTTACATCTGTGTTATAAACATTAAAAACAAGATTGGGAAAGAAACATTTCAAATCATGTATATTCTTAAACAGTACAAACCTTTGGTCTTTTCCAAACAACTTGACCAGGTAGCTGCCCAACATTGCCCTTATAAAACAATGATGAATCATTGGCAGGAAATTCAGGATCTTCAAATAAAATGTGTGAGGCTTGTGCCTGAGATTTCAAATCTTCATAAACTTGATTTTTAAATGGCTTAATAGCTGGACTAAATAATGAAGAACCAATTGACCTATAAATAAAAGATCCATCATTAAACATTCAATAATATCACAAAAGTCATATTGCTATTATTGATTATGAATATGAATGCCATTTCATATTAATCAAATGGCTGGAGTTTATGAAATTCCAGTTATCCTCGCAAATAACGAAAGATTACTATACATTTGTGAAACTAAACAAAAATTTTCAGAGATTTAAAGAGAACAAAAGAGATATTGCACAATCAAAACAGAGTACAGCCCTCGCAAGATTATATTTTTCAAATGAAGGGAGCAAAATTAATTTTGATGAAGCTAAAATTACAATTCCATGCAAAAATCCCTATCTCAATAAAATTTTAGAATCCATTAAAATCATTAAGCTCGGGTCACGAGCTTGTAATGATCATTTATCATACTTCGTTCATAAAATCTAGCATGATATGCTATAATTATTTATGTAGTTTACACACTCTCATCTCAACTCAACTATACCCGTAGACGTATGTGTTTACATTTTGAAACTTTAAATTACATTTAACATCTTTATATAGTATCCTGATGAGGTTCGTAGAAATGAATGAAACATTGATGAATTTATTTTTGTATTTTAAATATATTCTTTTTATAAGTGTACCATTTAGTAATTGTATTTATTTTAGAAAAAATATTTTTAGTTTCTAACTATTTTCGTTATGATTCAATAATCAAAGTGTTTTTCAGTCATCAGCTCAATAATCAAAGATTTAATAAATTTAAAGGAAAATTATGCATAGCTGTTGTATAAATATTTTCTTTACTTTAACTGTTTCAATAAATTTATAAAGCTAATGCAGTACATTACCTCAAATTTGCAACCTAAAATCGGCACATCATCACAGATGTAAACAATGTAGCTTTCAGTTCAGATGTAAGGGCAAAATACCAAATATTTTAGTTTTATATCTTTCTAGAGGCATTTTAATATTTAATTCTCGATAATATAATTAAACTTGTAATTTTTCAGGAAAGAAGTAATAAATTTATTTCTAAAAAATATATAAAGAAATTGCTGATAACACTGATAATCATATATATATATATATATATATATATTAACAAAATATATGTTTATGTATTAACCAAGCTTTTTCGGTTATTAAGACTGGCTAAACCTTATATGAAACTTCCTTACTTTATGATTTTGATGCGAATTAATAGTGTACCTTTATGAGGAAAGTTTAATTGATAATTCAATGATTGTATCTCATCTTTATCATGCATGTTTAATTATGCATTATTAATTATTTACTTGGCCTTTATTTTTCATAATTTACTATAAAATCTCAATTGTAAATCTCCCCTTTAAAAAAAAAAAAAAAACATTACCTTATATAGGGGGAAAAGGCTTATAATAGATTTTTTTTTTTTTTTTTTTTTTTTTCAGGAGAGGAATCCATTCGATTCTGTTTTTATTATTAATTTCGAGTTTTTATGGTAAATAAAATATAAACAATAAAATTATCACTATATATTTATAATAAATATATATATGTTACATATATCATGCAAATTTATTTAATTGCAAAATTTAGATCTTTGAACATTTTCGAAATAAGTACATGTTAAAAAGTAATAGTAATAGATACAAATTCTTTAAATTATTGAATTAATTTTAAAAATTACAGAAATGGAAGTTTAATAAAATTTTTAAAAAACTTGATCAATTTGTGCAAAATTGAAAGGGATAGTAAAAATTTGCATTCTGTTTCAATCTATTGTGAGAAAAAGAAAATAAATAAATTGAATCATGTAAAATCGAAATAAGTAAGTTAAAAAATAATAGTAATGCATACAAAAAATTCTTTTTACTTATTAAATAAATTTTAAATGTTTAATAAATAAATGCAAGTTTAATGAAAAAAAAAAAAAAAAAAAAACAACTTGATCAATCTTCTATAGTTGTGTAAAACTGAAACAAATAATAAAAGTTTGAATTGTGTCACCCTCTATCATGAGATAAAGAAAATAATCATACTTTTCTTTTCTGGTAAGTTAAAAAAAAAAAAAAAAGAATGAAGAATAAGTAAGTTAAAAAATAATAGTAATACATACAAAAAATTCTTTTAAGCTATTAAATTAATTTTAATATTAAATAAGTGAAAGAAAGTCTAATAAAATTTAAAAAAAAAAAATTACTGCATCAATTTTGTAGGATTGTGTAAAATCCAGATTATCAAGCTGCTATTTTTTTTTCAAATGCCAATTGAGTTAAATTTAAAGTTTCATAATTTAAATAAAAAGATAATCTAAAAAGTCATTATTATTCTTAGTAGTACTTTGAAAATAAGGGTTTTTATTATTATTTCTTTTTTTTGGGGGGGGAGGGGGATTATATTTGAGAATAGAAGAAAAATAAAAATGGGGAGGGGTGCTTATTTTCGAGATATTACAGTGATCATTTCTTAAATTATCTTACTGTTTATTATTTTAGTTTATTACTTTATTTAATTATCTTAACATTTTATATATATTTCAGGCACTCATTATACTTCTGATTGTATTAATGCATTAAAATAAAAAAATATGAAAACAATGACCAGAAATCTGCAAAATTCTGAAAGATCAGCACAACCTCTGGTCCCAAGCTGTACGGATTTACAAGAGTCTACTGTTAATATTATAAACGTAAGATCTTACGTCCTATTAGATAAAGTTCTTGTCAGCATCTGCATAAGACCATTTTGTAATGGAGCAACAGCATCACCCATGATTCTGAAATAAAAAATATTTTAACAAATGATATAATAAATGAGAAGTAAATCATAACGCATAAGAAATTCAAGATTACATTAATCCTTAAAATTATCCAACTCTGCAAGCTTAATAAGGGCAAACAAAAGTCGAACAAAATTTTAACCTTCATTTATATCACAAAACTAGTATCCAGGATTTTGTTTCATCAGGAAGGAGTAAGTAGGCTTGTACTTACATGGGGTTGTGGAAGTCATATAAAGTATATGTGCCAGTAATAAACACCTTTAAGGAATTTCTTTTAAAATTATTTCTTTGTTAATAGTTATATTTCCTATATTCTAATTCATTCAATATTACATTAATCAATCAACAATATTTAACCATTCTTATAACTTTATTTTCCAATATGTATACAAATTAAATTTTAAATAACAAATATATCAAAACACCCAAAAGCCCAATAATGGACACCCCATAAAAAATAATTGTTTTATGACTGTATTAAGAAACAAAATTTAGTAAAAGTATACTATTGAAACAAGATAGTTATTTTCAAATAAATTTGACAATTAGGATAATTTTAATTAATAAAATATTTGCGATAATCATTCACTGTTTGCATCAATTATTGTAACTATCAGAAGATTGACATTTTAATTATTTTAGATGGATAGTTTAAAATATTAAATATCAGGCAATTACTACTATTAAATTATTGAGAAAGTGGGGGGGGGCGGATTTCAAAGATAATAATAATAATAATAATAATAAAAAGTTTTGGAGTATTTGGTGTGTAATTTCATCTCATTATTTTTAACAAACTTCCAAAAACTGTTTGATACCTTAATTGTAATAACAAATATTACAAATACAGTAGACTCACTCAAATCTGCACAGCTTGGGACCAGAGGTTGTGCTGATTTTAGAATTTTGCGGATTTCTGGTCATTGCTTTGTTTACATTTTTTAAACAGTAATTTGAGTGCAACTAACAGTGCAATCGGAACTATAATGAATGCTTACAATATAATAAAATATTAAAATAAGTAATAAACTAAATAGAAATTTAGATAATTTTTTAAATGATTAAAGTACTAATAGCAAAGGTCAAGTTAATATTCAATAGTGTATGATTGTATGTATCTTTCCAAAGTGTATGTATCTTTAGTGTATGTATCTTTCCAAAATTATTCAACAAAACGTGCCTCATAAAAGTACATTACTAATTCACATCAATATCATAAAATAAGAATTTTTTTTTTAAGTTTAGCCAGACTTAGTAATAAAAAAATCTTGATTTATGCATAAATATATTTGGTAAGTAGATTGTGATTACCAGTAATATAAGAAATTCTTGAATTTTTTCCAAAAGAAAGTTATTTTTCCTTCATGAAAAATACATGAATAGAATATTATTAAGAAAATTACAAATAAAAAAAATATATGGAATTGATACAAAACTAAAAAAAATGAATTTTTGTCCCAATATCTGAACTGGAAGTTTCATTATTTACATCCATAAAATATGTGCGGATTTTAGAGAGTTGCGGATTTCTGGTTTGCGGATTTGAGGGAGTCTATTTTACAAAACAAATGATTTTTTGAGTTGGATATTTTAAATACTAAATAAAATATTTTCAAAATAAAACTATAGAACTGGCGTTTAAGGTCACTGATCTGCAGATTTACTAGTTTCGTTTCATGATTACTATAAGTTTTATTAATACTATATATATATTTGTGTGTCTGAGAGAGACAGAGAAATAAACAACCATTTAAGACAAAAAATAGATTTTTAACAACTTCTGTAACTGTGTTTTTATTTGAATATTGAGGGATTAACCCCTATGAGCCCTTCTTTGACTGTGCCCTTAAACAATAGTTTCGACTTCCTGGCTGGATTGATTGCCAGATTATAAAATATGCAAGGCAGTTATATTCATTTAAAAAATAATAATAATAATAAATGAATAAAATATTGAAGTTTTATCAACCACATTAAAATAACTTAAAAGCAACTGGGTTACCTCAGAAAAATCAAGAATTTCATTACTGATTTTCTTAACCTACAGTCGGGTGCACCGTTGTAAAGAGTACAACATTCACGTTCTTTTTTCTTTAAAACAAAATTCAAGCAGTAGTGTGTGTTAATAACTGTTTGTATTCGTTTATTGGATCTCGATACCTAGTTCTGGAAAGTTATTTGTGTTTCAGATTGCGCAATTAGCTGCATGTGTCTTTTTTATCTGTTAACAGTGCATGAAATACACAAGGTTTATCTGTAAACAGCCTTCAAAAAAACAAATCTTATGCTTGATATGGGAAGCGACTAATATAGATGAAATATAGGACTAATTCTGTAAATCCAAAATTAATTAATTATTGTTTAGTAATTCACTATTATTTTTTATTCTTTGTGATTGTAATAGCAAGTAGCTTTTTATAAATGTAAACTTCTGATTTAATATGTTATAACAAAATGGGTGTATTATGGAATACTTTCATAAATTGTGATCAGAGATAACTTTTATAATATTTGTAAGTTAAATTATTTGAAAAAAAATTGCACATGCACAGGACGCAAAAACAGCAAATTTTACCAAATGATCATGAAAAACAGCAAATTTCGTCAAATGATCATGAAAAAGTGGCAAGTTTCGTCAAATGATCATGAAAAAACAGCAAATTTTATCAAAAAATCGTCAAAAAGTGATAAATTTCATGAAAAAAAGTAAATTTTGTTTCAAAAATTGCAAAAAAATGAAAAATTTTGTCAAAAACGCAGTGAAAAATTATAAATTTCGTCAAAAGATTGTGAAATAAGGGCAAATTTCATTAAAGGGTCACAAAAAAGGAGATTTTGTCAAAAAATCATGAAAAATTGTAACATATTGTAAAAAAATAGCGAAAAACTACACATTACATCAAAAAACAATAAAAACTACAAATTCTGTCAAAAAAACAATAAAATCTGCAAATTTCGTCCAAAAATTGTGAAAAAGGGAAGTTTTGTCAAAAAGTCGCAAAAAAGGCAAGTTTTGTCAAAGGATCACAAAAAAAACGACATATTGTGTCAAAATCTTGCAAAAGAACAATAAATTTTGTTAAAAAAGCGCAAAAAATCCCAACAAATTTCATCAAAAGATCGCAAAAAATGCTAATTTCGTCTAGAAATCGCAAAAAGACTGCGTATTTTATCATAAAATCACAATAAAATGCAAATTCTGTCAAATGGGCAAAGAAAACAATTATTCTTGAGAGTGAATTTTTCGATTCCAAAACTGATAAATATCTTTTTTTGCTGCTCCAAAAATACATTTTGGTGCTACAATTTTTTTTTGTTAGCTTTCTTCAAAAACTGATTTTCCTACCTCAAAATTGAGTTTTTCTTGTTCCAAAAATTGATTTTGCTGCAGCAAAATCAGTTTTCGACTGCTCAAAATCTTTCTGAATGAATGTGATCTGTGTATACATACTCAGATTAATTTTTATAGTTCATTTTGGCATATTTTATATTGTTTATTCACCAAACACTGCACATTATTTAACATTTTTTTTTTTTTTCATGTAAAGTCATAAATTAGTACTGCAAGTTATAACAAAATTTTAGATACACATCCAATGTATCTAATTATCATCAAGAATTTTCTATTTATTTTTCATAATATTTACTTGTTATTTCCAGGAGCCACTGCTATAAAACTATATCATATGTACTTTATGATAAAGAAATAGTGAATTTAAATTTTCAGTGCAGCCTTTATAAAATACTTTTCAGGATTTTGATAAGCAATTTTTCTCCTCCTTTAAGAAAAAGAAAAAAAAAAAGAAAAGAAAAAAAAGGCATATTTTATTATAGTATTGCTGATTTAACAAGTAAAAAAAAAAAATTTGAGAATTCAAAGAAGCAATCTGATAACATATACTGTTCAATGAATTGGAATTGTTTTCTTCATCGCCATTACATTTGTAACAATATAAATGATTTTCTTTCTTAATATCATTATATTTATTTCTTCTGTAAATTTGAATACTTAGGCAAGGTAAGAAACTATACAATGGTTTCAATAGATATACACTATATTTAAATTCAATTATAAATAGATTTAGCCTTAACTTGAAACTTAAAGAACCACTTTACATATTCATTATTATCTAATTCTTCAAAAAAGATTAATTTTGCTATTCAGTTATTTAGATTATATTATAATTTGAATATACCATATTTTTGGGTGTATAGTCTGCGGCTTATACAAAAAAAACCTACCAAAAAGCCGCTGACGCTTACACATGGTGCGAGTTATAGAAAGAATTTTTTTTAAATTGGAAATCATGATATTTTTTCTACAACTTTTAAACCTCAAAAAATTTGAAAAAAAACATCAAAATTCATAAATATCTTTGCTATGCCGTGAAATTTAGAGAGTTCTCCCATGTTTGTAAAGGCTTTTTTTTTACTGCTTAAATACAGTTATTTCTGGGTTTGGAAGAGCTGTCGTAACTATCGCCAAGTATTGCACTGATAGATCTATAATAGCTACCATATATACTCGCGTATAAGTCGTGAAATTTTAGCCAAAAAAAGAACTTCAAAGTGGGAGGGTCGACTTATATGCAAGACCTAAAAAAAAAATATCTATAAATAAAGTATCAGAAAATAATTTGCTAGCGAATCGGTGCTGCAGCACAGGCGATTCCAAGGAATCATTCCTTTACAGGGTCGTTTAAATTTGGAATGAGTTCAAGGAATTGAACTTTTCCGGAGTTGTTTCATTTCAAATAGAAACCGAGGAATCGTTCCTTTATGGAGTTGGTACCCTACCCTGTTGCAAAGAACAAAAAAAAAAGTGCCTGATTTATGTTACTTCGGAACGATTCAGAGTAGTCGGACTTTTTCGAAGCGATCCGAGGAATCGTTCCATTACAGAGTCGCTTCATTTCGGAACGACTTCAAGGAATCAAACTTTTCCAGAGTCGTTTCATTTCAGGTAGAAACCGAGGAATCGTTCCTTTTCGGAGTTGGTACCCTACCCTGTGGCCAGGGCCGTAGCGACCGCCCCCCATACCCCTATTTGGGGGGTGGCCGACGAAGTTGAGGGGGCCCCCTAATCGATTCTATCAACCTTTTTACCGAAGTTTATTTGTTTTGAAAATGTAAGAAAACACTTCTTTTAATGTTTTTGTTTTTTCAAATTCTCCTTTTCTTATTCAGGGGCCCGCCAGGCAATTTCCCCAGGTGCACCTTTTTAAAGCCCCCCCCCCCCCCCAATAATGAGGATTTTCATTAAAGGGTGCCAAATGCTTAAAATGTGCCGAAATTCACACGTTTTCAAACATTTAGGAAGGGAATGTTGTTCTCCTTTTCCTCCCTGCTTCCAGTGTTCCCTCCACATACGCAGAAAACAAACTATATCATTAGAAAACAAATTATTAAAATTTTATTACAACCAGGGCCCGACTTAGATTGTGGGGGGCCCCTTTCTAACTTTTGGATTTTTTCTTGAATTATGCTAAAGTGTCTAAAACTAACCTTTATACTAGTTGTCTATTCGCATTTGTATGCAGAATAGCACAAAAAAATATAACTTTAAGAAATTATCGAATACATATTTTTCTTCTGTTATAGAAATATAAGACTAAATGTGAGCCATTAAAATGTAAATACAACTGTGATGTAACTGTTAGATCCAGGGGAGGGGGGGGGGAGGGGCATGGGGTTTCAAAACAGAGGAGAGATGAGAAAAGAGCCCCAATAAAGCAAAAAAGAAAGAAAGAAGGAATTTTTGTCATTTTTTATTAGCCTTAACAAAAAAATTATATTTGCCCTTGAGGGCCTTGATTGAGGGGGCCCCGCGTCCGATGCAGTTGTCCTGCATGCCCGTGACTTAGCCAGGCCCTGATTACAACAACGTATAGCTTTTAAAAGAAAATTTTTATTAATGCTTCCTTTTAATAATTGCTTTTTTTAATAATTGCTTTTATTAATGCTTTTTTATTAATGTAACGTGATAAGTTAAAACTGTTATGTCCAATTTTGAGCGTTCTTTTTTAGACATCTTGTAAAGTACGTAGGTAAGCAAAGTAAAAATTTGCAAAAAAATACTTATCTCAATCAATCTATCATTTTTTTCTATAATTATCAAATTAATATTTTTAAATAAAGTTGTGACCAATTTTTTGGGATATCTTGTATATAGATGTGGGTATAAAATTTATGCATGTGTGCAATATGTTTTTTATTTTTAGTGTTTGCCACTTCTACATTATTTAAAAAAAAGAAAAAAAAAATACAGATAGATAGAGGGGGGTGGGTGTCCAGAATGATGTTTGTTCCGGGGCCCCCCGTAGCCTTAACAGGTCCCTGTATTTATCAAAAACCTTGTTTTGATTTCAAAAACGCAGAAACCAAGAAACTGAAAATCCTTATTTTTTTACTCGTTTTCCCCCCTCGCTTTTTGACCATGGGTTTTTGCATGGAACTAAGAAAGATAAGGAAAGAGTACCAGTCATCGGATCGACTCCGAAGAAAGCCGGGTTCTTGTATAAAGCTGCTAGCGACAAAAGAGTGTTTTCTTTTGAAATACCGAATATTATGTTCTTAGAAGATAGGTCATTTTTCACACCGATTTCACGACGTGGGTGACACAAATAACATCTAGAGAATCCCCTTAAAAGTTAACAGCTTAGTTACTTAGTAGTAACCGGATTACTTGACCTTGAAGGGAGTACTGGCCTATTTAAGTACTTTAGCAGCCCGCTAATGCATACAAGTACATGTTTGTAGACAACACAGCACTTCAGATGTGGATTTTCGTATGTTTTTTTCTGATTTATTTTAGTAATACACATAGTATAGTATTTATAAAATTAAGTGTATATCTGGAGGAAAAAAGATCGACTCCTATACTAATCTGGTAAGTCATATTTATTACTTTATGTAATTTATATAGCAGTTATTAAAAGTTTTAAGTATTAGAAAATTTTGCACAGCTTTGAAAAATATATGTATACTAATAGAGCATATTTTAATAACATTTCTCATTTACATGTTTTTCATTTAAGCGTTTTATTAGGGTTCCTTCACAAAATTCTTTTTAATAAATCACACCATTCACAAAATTCTATTCCATAAAAATATACTCTAATTAATTTTATACTGTTAGGTTTTAAAATATGTGTTTTGCAAAGGAAAGAAGTTCACCTGAAATGAGAAATTTAGCATATAGACTTAAATAAGTTATTATTAATAAATGTTTGATGCGAATTTCAATAACTGGAACTCAAATTTCATTACAAAATACAAAAACTTCATAAAAATAACTTTATTTTTCACAAAATGGGATCCAAGAAAAAATCCCTGCGTCAACTTCCTCCCTGCGGAAACTACTATTTCGTTTGTTAACAAGTAATAAGTAAATTCTCATTTAATTTATACTCTTATTTCCTTGAAAATCTAGAGTTCTAAATTCATGTCACAATAAGAAATTGTGCTATTTTAAATTTTTCTATGCTCTTTCGTTCTTTCTTTCTTTTTTTCCGTGATGCTAAATAATCTCACAGGCCCATAAAGCCCATTCTTACCAACTAAAATACAAAGGGCCCCCGCAAATTTACTTTTCAAAGCTAATTTTCAATTCAATAAATTCAATCAGAGTAAAACATATATAGTTTTTTTTATTATGAAACATTTTTTCTTACTATGCTGCAATTTGTAAAACATAAGAAATATTTTGAAGTTCAAATATTCTCAACTGTAATTCCATATATGTCTTTTACAAAATTAATTGGTTACGTATAATTATGTATTTAATAAAATATTTTTTAATGTTTATAATATGTAGATAGTCAGTTTTAATTTAATAGTAAAAACGTTATTTAATCGAAATTTGCATGTTAAAATTTCGAATAATTTAAACATACGAAAAATGGATTTAGTAAATGAAAAAACAACTGATAGGGACCCCCCCCCCCTCTGTGATGTCGGGCTTCCTCTACTTCTAATTCTTAATGGGCTCTGAAACTGACAAGAAATGGCACAGTCCTCGAGCCTGTTAAAGTGTTGCGGGATCTATGTCTTTAAGCACAATTCGAAATCTTTTGCCTCTTTTCAAAATAATAACAATTTTGCTTTCACTTTATCATTTAAGTTCTTATTTTAAAAATATTTTTGTTTATTTATTTTAAGAAAAAGTCAGCATGAACTAGAGTTTATAATTGTCTTGAAACCTGTAGTTACTAGCATTTCCTATTTTAAAAGGGGGGAAAATGTATATAAATTGTTACTTAAAAAAAATTAATATTAAAAAGAAACTTGTAAAAATTTTATAAGTCAGTTTCTGTAACTTCTTTGTCATTCAATACTTGGTTATGCAATGAATTTGGTTAATCGGTGCTCTTTGAGGATAGCTGAGATCGATCTGTATACGGGCTGTTTTTTGCTTTTTCAATTTTGTTTACAGATAATTTTAATGAGGTCACTTTCATTTTTGAAACCGGTTTCGAAAATTAAAGCATCCTCTTAAAAAAAACTTTGCAAACAAAATAAAAAAAAAAGATGAAAAAAAAATCTGCATACAGATTGATCTCAGCTATCCAGTGAAAAAAAATCATTTAAAAATATTGAAATGCAACTGAGATATAAATTTCTTTCATAGTATTCCATTCCATTCTTCCATGCATTAGAGAATGGGTCTTTTCGCGTAACTGGAGTAGCCTCTTAAGTAGCGAACTGTTAAAATTATGTGTTTATATAATTTATTTATTTTCTATACTTTATAATAAAATCTAGCATTATGTGCTTATTTGTAAAATTGTTTTAGACAAATTTTATTTTAACATTGTTAATTTATCTTTAAGCCCGGTGGCAGAACTATCTTCAAATGTCTGCAACGCTAATAATATTTTCAAAAATAGTCTGCAAAATGCAACGTATTACATAAATATATTTTTTCTGCTATTGTAGTGCTAATTAATTATGGTAACATGCATGTGTATGTATAAATTATTTCCATCACTTACAAAATAATAATAAAACAGAAAAATCCACTTCCAGCAATGTCTTTTTTTGACGAAATTTTCGTTTTCTTCGCGATCTTTTGATGAAATCAGTCTTTATTTTCGAGATTTTTTGACAAAATTTGTCGTTTTTTCGCGATTTTTTGACTTTATCTGTCTTTTTTTCAAGATTTTTTGATGAAATTTGCCGTTTTTGGGGTATTTTTTAAACAAAATTTGCCCCTTTTTTCGCAAGTTTTTGATGAAATCTGCTTTTGAAGGATTTTCTGACGAAATTTGCCGTTTTTTCACGATGCTTTGATAATATTTGCGTTTATTCCCGCGATCTTTGGATGAAATCGCTCTTATTTTGCGACGAAATTTTGACGAAATTACGCATCCCACAGGAAAGAGCTATTTTTTGTGCCCCATGACCGATTTTTTGCATAATTTAAGTGCAATAGCGCATCCGTGGCATTGCTGTGGCTGTAGGTGTCCTTAAAAGTCTGCGACGCCTATCACAGTGTCGCGCGCATTTTGCCACGGGTTCTTTAAGCAATGCATATTTATTTCGTATTTGTGCAGAGTTATGAATGTTATAATAATTTTAATAATGTTTTAAAATACTTATGATAATTATTAAATTTGTTTATTACATTAATATAATTTGAAACTCATTGGAAACTTCAATATAAATATTTTTTTAAAAATTCAGTTGAAAGTGGGGGGAGGGGGGGCCCAAAGTTATATTTTTTTTTGGGGGGGGGGGTCTCAAAACACCTTGCTACGGCCCTGCCTGTGGCAAAGAACAAAAAAAAAAAGTGCCTGATTTATGTCATTTTGGATCGATTCAGAGCAGTCGGTCTTTTTCGAAATGATTCCGAGAAATCGTTCCATTACAGAATTGCTTCATTTCGGAACGACTTCAAGGAATCTAACTTTTCTGGAGTCATTTCATTTCAGATAGAAACCGAGGAATCCTTCTGATGCAGATTCAATTAAATTGCACAGTGGAATCTAGATGCATTGGAAATGTAATTGTGAAAGACTTAGTAAAAAGGCATAAATTTCAACAATAACAAACTTTAATGAAGAAACATGATGTACAGCAAAATTTCAGCAAACTATGCCGAAAAACAAAAGGTTAAAAACATAAATAATTTAAGTTTAAAATTTAAGCAGCATCATATTTAACTAATTACATGCCGTCATGACCAGGCATAAACAGACCAGCTGCTCTCAAAAAGAAGAAAGTGCTTCAAACAATCATAACGAAAATCAGGCGAAGAACAAAACTGTACTTCTTCATTATATACACGTCTGCTTAGAATATTTACATATTTTCTGCAATGTCCAAGTTGCCATTATCCAAAGAGAAAAACTTCTGAAAGTACCAAAAGAACTACGTACGCCAAGCGCCATTGGCTCATTAACTATGACGTCAAACATCGACCGCGGCAAGGCCGTGAACGGCGGTTCACAGTGATCCAGAATCACAGTAAAATAGCTTGATAGGATCACTTTATTTACTTCAGAACGACGACTGAAGCAATGCCGCTGTCCGTACTTTACAAAACATTAAGTTTTGACTTGGGGATGATAAAAACACAGGTATGTCATGTTGAATAAATTTAATAAACTTCTAAGTTAAATACAACATGACATAACAAATGTAGTTAGTGCAGAGTTGGTGCATTTTGGACCGATTCTGAGGATTCGCTCCTTTTGGGAACCAATCACCTAAATTACGTATAAATTTTATGTCCGTAATTTTAAATTTACACCGATTTTTTTTTTTTTTTTTTTTTTTTTAATTTTCGAAAAAATTCAGAAAAAATATCATGCTTGTTTGAAAAAAAAAAAATGCGTATAAACGCCGCATCGCTTGAAATTTTATCTTACAACACGAAAAAACGCTGCGTCGTTTCTTCGGAAAATTACGGTACTGATAATCTTAATTTTTCAGCCGAATTTCTGTAGGTATTATGCATCAGAAAAAAATTTGGTAAATGTGTGTTAAAAACTATGGCTAATGGCTTCTAATTTCGAACCGTAATCGAAATATACATTCGTAAATGGTGTATAGCCCGCAGACTATACACCGGTGCATCTCCGCAGGTTATACATGCACTTTTTTTACAGCACTGCTTGATTTAGGGGTGCGGGCTATACACCCGAAAATACGGTAGTTGTATTTTTATAAAATTAAGCAGTAAGAACCATATTTATAATGTACATAATAAAATTGTAACACATTATTCCTGCAGACAATTTTCATCCCTCTACATTGCTGTCACAGACACAACCATAATTTTCTGCTACTACGGTTTTTGGTGTATTCACGATTTCAGCAATAGCTATAGGTGTAAATTAACGGTCGCCACTCGCCACGTGGCGATTAAAGTTGTAAAAGTGGCGATTAAAAATCGGCCATCGATCGCCACCCTAGTCGCCACTCGGCGATTAGAAAATCTTATTAATTCGCTTTGTGAAATACAACTTTTTTCATTGATATATGCATGTCTACTTTGTATGCACCTAATTAGTGAATTTGTTAATTCTTTAAATTCAAAATCGGCATCGATCGCCACCCTAGTCGCCACTCGGCAATTGAAAAATCTTATTAATTTGCTTTGTGAAATACAGATTTTTTCATGGATATATTCATCTCTACTTTGTTTGCACCTAATTAGTGAATTAGTTAATTTTTTTAATTAAAAATCGGCGATCGATCGCCACCTTAGTCGCCACTCGGCGATTAAAAAATCTTATTAATTTGCTTTGAGAAATACAGCTTTTTTCATGAATATATGCATCTCTACTTTGTTTGCATCTAATTAGTGAATTGGTTAATTCTTTCTTTCTATCGAATGCAAGCAGATTTAGCAACTTTGTTGTATTTTCTATATTTTGGCTTTTTACCATGAACTCTTTATTTGGATTAATATGTTTCCAAGGAATAGTTTTTTTCCCTACAAAATATAGTCATCAATTTTAATTCCACATGTATTTCAAATAATGCCATTTTTACCTCTGGATGCAAGGAGATTTTAAGGACATTGCTGTATCTTAAATCTTTCACTTTTGTCATATGCTCACTAAATGTACCAGTAATAGTTGGCTGGTACAATTTTTTTTTAAATTTATGGTTAAAGTTTATGTAGGTGTCAAGAAAGATTGAAACATTATAAACAATTACTTTTAAAATATAGGACAAAATTAGCACTCGCCACTTAGGCGAGTAATACTGCAGATTTAGCATCTGACTTTCCTGCTACCAAGCAGACTTCCCCCACCTCGCCAGCACATTGACACTCTCTGATTTTTCCTTAATAAGACATCCAGAGTTTTGAAATCTCAGCCAAAGTACACTCGCCAAACTTAATAATTACCACCAATTTTAAGTAAGAATAAAATATCCAAGAAATATGTGAAATTATTTTTTAACTTAAAATTTAAAAATACAATTTCCTTGTTTGTTTTATACAATGCATTAATATATATTTAAATATAGTTTATCACTTATAATTTTATCTGCAGTATTAATCACCAATTCATATTTTTCCATTCAGTGGAATAACAGTTTTATTTTTAACCAAATATGGCTAATTCCACACAAAGGTCAACCTGAGAACTGATTTTTAAATTTTAATGGAATTTACTTTTTTTGGTACCAATTGATAGAAAAATATTCAAATCTCATGGAAATATGCCAATTATTATTATTATTTGATATAAATTGTCATTTTACAGTTAATTTTATCAGCTTCACTTACAAATCTAAAAAACATTAATTTTCACTCCAAGTTTGCTGATCCTGTGAGTATTCAAGTTTGAATTTTTTTCTTTCTTTTTTTTTGCACCATATATTAACAACCCTTTTCTTTCATACAGACATAAAAATTATCAGTTTATTTTTAAAAAAAATTCTGTATCCTCATAAATGCAACCTCAGGTATGCTTGTCATGTCTATCACATAAAAACATGAAATTTTTTATTTTGTATAAAATCTACTGGCACAAAAGAAATAAGTGATCATTTTCTCTTTTGTTATACTACAAGTCAATGCTTCATGAAAAATTCGTTTAAAAAAAAATTCCATTTTAGTAATTAAATAAAAGTTAAAAAACTGTCATGTCTGTCATATTTCTCATGTATGTCACAATGAGTAAGGACTGATTCATGCCTGGTCACAATTAACTAATAAGGTTAAATAATATTATTTACAGTGCCAACTCCCTGTAATATTAGTATTAATGCTAACCTCAACCTCACGATAAATATGCTATAATATAAAATATTCAACAATTTAATATTGGAGATTTTTTTGGAAAATCATAAGGTGTTTAAAGTGCAAGGAATATAATTCCAATTTGATGGAACTTCCCAACATTTTAAACAGAAGTACACATTATATTTTATGACATTGAACAAACTTCCAACAGCTTGGCATTTCTCACCAACATCTCATGGGAAAGGCTGTGTTGAGGGTTTAGGTGGCATCATAAAGTGTCGAGTCAGGGAAGCTAGATACCGCCATGCCAGATGTACACATCCAAGAACCTCTGCTGAATTTGCAGAAGCTGCAAAGACCATTAGTTTAAACATCAATATACTTTACACTTCAGAACAGAATATTCAAGCAGTTAAAAGCAAGCTTGACAAAAGCTTGGGTAGGAGGTGAAGAATTAAGATCAATTCCCAGAACACAAAATGCTGATTGTTTTATTTCTTGCTCTCCTGGAATAATTTTCAGCAGTCTAACATTTGTATGTGAAAAAGGTTTGGAATTGAATTTCAAAACTAGGAAATGCATTGAGCAAAAACTTTCACCATCTGCGACTATAAGGCCAATTGTACAATGGAAGTGTGGCCAATTGGTGACAGTAAAACATGACAACCTTCAGTTCCTTGGACTTATGCTTGAAATAGTGAAAGGACAGTTATCACATAAAATGCCTAGAACCCATCACTACTAAATGGCTGTATAAATTTGAATCGGACAATCATGCTGTATGGCACAAAAGTGACATAATATTAGCCCATGCTGAAGTTCCCACATTAGACAAATTCTCATGACTTTTACAGGATTGAGAACTAATAAATTCTGAATAATTACTTTATACTGCATAAAAAGTTGATCACAAACTAGAATTAAGAATAATAGAAATCAAAATTCTATTTATTGAACAATAGAGAAATTTTTTCAGACATGTCATGTCTGTCACAAAACAGTGTCATGTCTGTCACATTATGAAATATTTTATAAATATTAATTATTTTTTAAATTTATATTTTTCTTTTGATTTAATAAAAGCTAATAGTTATTTTTATTATATAAATTTTTTATGTATTTATATTGTGATAAGTTTCAGAGCTTTTGAGAGTTAATCCAAGTTCACTGCAAAATTGTGTCCATTTTATGTCATGTCTGTCACAGTTAGTTTTTGCCCTCAAAATAATAATAAAAAAAAGTATTTAATATTTTTTTGTGTGTATATTTATAGTTTAGGTCCATATGTCATTTCATTAAATTTTGTTCCAATAAAATAAAATTAATATGAATTAATGGTCTGGAAAGCTGTCCAATGTCATGTCTGTCACACATGGAATTAGCCATATGTGTAACTAGCCGCTAAATAAATTAAAAAAAAAGTCATTTTGACCTATTTTTAAAAAGTGGCTACTAACTTTTAAAAAGTGGCCACTAATAAAACTGGGTCTACCGGCCACTGGCTACTAATCAAATTTCCCAGTTTTCACCTATAGCAATAGCTATATTTGAAGAACTAATGGACTGATTTTCATAAAACTTCAGATTCTGTTAGTCCATGATATAATATAGTGCTTATTACCTTTTGGTGTAAATCACTCAATAGATGGCGTTTCTATGTAGCATTATTCATGATTATTGCAATAGCTCTATATCAGAAACTAATGCACAAATTTTCATGAAACTTCAGATTTAATTAATCTTTGATATAAATTAGTATTCTTTAGTTTTTGGAGTAAATTGCTCAATAGGTTGCACTTCTATCCAGATTTGTTTACGATTTCTGCAATGATTCTATCTCAAAAACTAACACTGGGATTTTCCTTACACTTCAGATCAGTTAGTACTTGACATAAACTGTTGCTGATTAAATTTTGGTGTAAATCATCTAACCGGTGATGCTGCTACACTTCATTTTTTTGGAAGTATTAACATGTATGAGACAGAAGAAAGTTTGTGATTGGCACATTGGACTAGTTTGCAATGTTTACATGGGGTTTCCATTACTGGTTAAATTATTATTTAAGCATTCCGGTAATGGACATCACTCTTAAAACCTTAAAAATAAATGAAAATTCATAATTGGCTATTAGCATATAAAATTCAAAATTTTTTATTGCTACTCAAACAAAAACATTTACATTTTGCAAGAAAATAAAGAATATATAAATTTCTTAAATGAAACCTCGCTCTTAGCATCTTCATTAAGATTTTCACTGAAGAACAGACATACTTCAAAACACTATTTTCTGCTCCCTCATTAGTAATAATATTGTTTGAGCATCAATTATAAAGTATGCAAGGGAGCATTATGAAAAAATAATAAAAGCTAAATTTTTATTGGTATTTTTTTATAAACTGAAAACATTAAAGGGTGGCCATTACCGGATGTCTAATCTAATTTGTGTTCAAAATTAGGTTTAAAGAAACATGGTTTCAAGGATCGGGGCTGCAGCTCCCACCCTCCATGCAAGTTTTTTTCTCTAATTGCTATACCTATTAATAACACCAACAATTTTTTTAAACTACCTGCGTTAAAAATTGATATGTACAATGGTTTTAATGAGCTGATTTGATATGGAATGATATGCAGATTATTACATTGAAGATGCTATGAGAAAGGTTTGTAAATTCAAGAAACATTACGAATGCATTAATAACACACATTCAAAATCATAATCTTTTTAGATTCAAGACTTAAATCTCAGAATAACTTACAACTTGATAAACCATATTGTTCGTATAAAAAAGAAAACTATAAAAGTACCAAAGATATTTTGAAAAATCTGGTAAATGAAAAAATTTCTTACTTTTAAATAATGAGAAATTCAAAAATCCTGAATGAAGAAATTTAGGTAACGAACTATAACAGTATGTACTCATAAGTGTATATGCGGTAGGTCAAGATCTTTTAGATTCATATTATGATTTGTTTTAAGATTCAGGTGAGGATTCATGTATAAAATCTTTGATTTCACAAGATAAATAAAATCAAACACTATAAATAAATTCAAAAACTAATGCATATTTAATTTTACAACACGTTTGTCTTTTCAATTGTCAACAATAAATAAGAATCTAATTTACTTCCAATTAAAAATAAATAAATAAAATCGAATTATAACATATAGTAAATTTTGCGCTAAAAACAATAACATTTATGATAAAGGAAACAAATATAAATAATAAAAAAAAAAATAAAGCAGAAGCTCATTTAAAAAACAAAAATCAGTACAGTACACATATTAATTTTAAAAAATGATTTGAAATAACCGCTTAACTACGTTCAAATTTTTGACACAATCGATAATCAATAAAATCCCTTGTTTATTAAATTATTAGTTTAATCAGAAGATTTAAATCATACCTATTCCTACTTTAAAGAAACGTAAATATTAACAAGCCCAACCTAATTTTAGTGCAAACGCACTAGGACCTGTCAATCCGTGACTAATTTTTGCAGCCAAAACATAAGCATACGTCTAAAATCCAAGTTCCATGGAGAGTTTCATTGGTTAATAAACAACTTCATGACTGCCAATCAGAGGAGCAGAAAATTTTATTGGTCGAGTAAATTTTGAACAAAAACTGGTGAACTTTCGTTCAATTTTACAAGCCTGCACAGGGAATGCTTGTTGACTTCTCTCAACCATCGGCATTAGGTCGCACTGTTAAAAATATTGTAAAATTAACTTCTGTTTTTAAAGATTATTTATTTTCTGACCATGAGAACGCTCCATAAACGTTTTTAGATAGGTCTGATTCAGGGGCGTGCCGACCCAGTGCACAAAGTGTGCAGCGCACACAGGCGCTGGAGTAGTTAAAGGCGCCAAAAATTTTAAGTAAAGAACAAATACTTTTTAAAAAATCAATAATTTAATTACATTAGAATGTGTTATATGTTTTTAGCATCTGAATTTTCTTTTCTAGATTTTTTCTAGACAAAAACTGGTGAACTTTCGTTCAATTTTACAAGCCTGCCCAGGGAATGCTTGTTGACTTCTCTCAACCATCGGCATTAGGCCGCACTGTTAAAAATATCGTAAAATTAACTTCTGTTTTTAAAGATTATTTATTTTCTGACCATGAGAACGCTCCATAAACGTTTTTAGATTGGTCTGATTCAGGGGCGTGCCGACCCAGTGCACAAAGTGTGCAGCGCACACAGGCGCTGGAGTAGTTAAAGGCGCCAAAAATTTTAAGTAAAGAACAAATACTTTTTAAAAAATCAATAATTTAATTACATTAAAATGTGTTATATGTTTTTAGCATCTGAATTTTCTTTTCTAGATTTTTTCTAGACAAAAACTGGTGAACTTTCGTTCAATTTTACAAGCCTGCCCAGGGAATGCTTGTTGACTTCTCTCAACCATCGGCATTAGACCGCACTGTTAAAAATATCGTAAAATTAACTTCTGTTTTTAAAGATTATTTATTTTCTGACCATGAGAACGCTCCATAAACGTTTTTAGATTGGTCTGATTCAGGGGCGTGCCGACCCAGTGCACAAAGTGTGCAGCGCACACAGGCGCTGGAGTAGTTAAAGGCGCCAAAAATTTTAAGTAAAGAACAAATACTTTTTAAAAAATCAATAATTTAATTACATTAAAATATGTTATATGTTTTTAGCATCTGACTTTTCTTTTCTAGATTTACCTTACACAAACTTATTTATAAACATTCAATTCTTTGTTTGAAAATTTATTACGTTTTATTCTATATATGCGAGTCCCCAATAAACCATTTAGACGCTCACCTGTCCAACTTTTATAAACAAAGGCACAGCTTTTGTAAATAATAAAGGCGCCCGTAATTCACATGGCTGAAAACATGCAACACTATTTTCTCACTCTCGTGGAAAAGCATAATACACAGTTTTATTTCCATAGAGGTTAAATTCTACCTGTTTCTTATTTTTTAAATAGCAATCATCGCCTTACTACATAATTTGTCATAAATAAGAAGAAAATTACTATTTGGAAATACTGGTAAAAGTTTCTCCTACAGTACTCATGCCATAAATATAGAAGTAATACGGTGATAGATATAAAGTCCCCTATGATTCAGAAAATATTTTAAAATAATTTGCAGCAATAATTTAACTCAAAGTAAATTTAAAATTAGACTTTCAGAGGGGCATTCTATCGTCAAAAGTTTTGCAGATGAAGAAGCCAGAAATCTTAATTACTGAATAACAAATTAATAGCATTAAACATAGCTGTATAATTATAGACGTAAAGGCGCATGCCATGCGCAGCAACTTTTATGAACTTTGCAGAAAATTTTAGAAAATAAGCAATTTTTTGTAACCTTTTTTTTTTTTTTTTTTTTTTTTTTTGTCCCCAAAAATTAAACATATTCACCAAACTTTATGTATTTACTGTCAGCACACAATTAAAAGCAGGACCAATTTTCGAATTTTCTGAAAATTTAAGGAATTTGCTGCCGAAAACTTTAGAAATTAAGCACTCCAAAATTTCAGACACCAAAAATCGCGAATTTTGATAAACGGTGGTCATAAAAAATCAATTTCGTCAATCGTTCGGAGAAAAAAACCCTCCAGTTTCGTGAAAATATCATGGAAAACACACGAATTTAGTCAAAGTTCTGCTTTATCGCAGAACGAAGTACCGTCGAAGAATAACGAAAAAGCGCAAATTTCAATAAAGGATAGCGAAAAAAAACCCACAAATTTCGAAAAGGATCGTGAGAAAAATGCGAATTTCATCAAAAGACCTTGAAAAAAATAGTGTAAAAACGCGCATTTCAACAAAGAACTGCTTAAGAAGCCTTATTTCGTCAAAGGATCGCGCGAAAGGCACGAATTTCGAGTAAATGCCGCGCAAAAAACGTGAATTATGAAAAAAGACCTCGCGGGAGACGCAAATTTCGACAAAAACCGAGCAAAATTCGCAAATTTCGTCTAAAAACAGCGCAGAAAACGTGAATTTCATCCCAAGACTGCGTAACAACGTGAATTTCGTCCAAGAATAGAGTAAAAAACCAAATTTCTTTCATGAATCAAGTAAAAAACGCAAAATTCATCTATGAATTGCGTAAAAAACGCAAATTTCGTCTAAGATTTGTGTAAAAAACGCGAATTTCATCCATGAATTGCGTGAAATGCACATTTAGTCGACAGATCGCTCAATAAACGCGAATTATGTCTGTGAATCGAGTAAAAATGCGAATTCCGTCCATCAATTGTGTAAAAAACGCGAATTTCGTTCATGTCAAAATAATATAACACGTAATTTTATTAAATCTAAGTCTGTCATTACATGGGAGGTACACAAGCATGATCTCTTTAAAGAATGAAAACTCGCCGTTTTGTAATGATCATGGTTTTTAATTAATATTTCGGTTAATTAACAAAAAATTAAAAATTTGACTCTTAGATGCACCTGCCCCTGCCAACATCTATCCTTTTCCAAATTTTTAGATCTCTATGTGGTGATGTCTAGGTAGACTTTTTTAGCCATCACAGATACATGCAAAGTAAAAACAAATTTTTTTCTTTTCTTTTCTTTCTTTTAAATGCAATGTATTATTAATGCATTGAATTATTTTCTCTGGGATTGTGAAATTTAACCGTTACACAGGATTCTGATATATATTGTTTCCATTTTCACAGATTTTAGTGCGTTACGAGTTTTATTTACATGGCTGATCTCTCTCTCTCTCTCTCTCTCTCTTTTTTTTTTTTTTTTTTCAAATAATTTAAGCATGCTTGGAACAGAAATGTTGTTTAATAAATGAAATAACATACGAACTGTATGGAAAGAAGACACATTTTATTAAATAAATTTTCTGGTTCAAAAATCTTTATTTGACTTGGTAAAAGCTCAAGACGGATGGCAACTATGCATTTACAGATACAGATATTCATAATTTTATTTTTTGATAAAATTTTATTTTTGGAGGCGGGAAGGGGGATATAGGGCGCCAACTGAAGTTGTACACACAGGCGCTGGATGCTGCTGGCACGCCCCTGGTCTGATTAGTCAGAAAATAGAACGCTTTTAAAACACAGAAGTAGTAGGAAAACAAGAGTACGGGGACAGGAGGCGGCGGCACTGCGGCACCGTGCCGCCGCCGCACCACGCAGCAACCGTCCCTCCGCATCCCTCCGCGCCCCGCCGCCACCACCGTGCCGCCGCCACCACCGTGCCGCCGCCGCCCTCCTGGTCCCTCCTGCGGTACCTCCTGCCCCCACCATGCATCCCCCTCCACAAACGCCCCCCTAGTGGAAAAAAAGGAACATTCTATTATAACAGGATAGGTGAACAACCTTCCCTAATTAAAAATATTATCAATCACATCTCAACTCGGAATCATACTATAAGATGAAGATTAAATTTATATTTGAATTTTGAACAACCGTAATTTTAATGAGTATTATTAATTAAGCGAAACAATTAAAATTTCAGTTTTTAACCATTTTATTTAGATTTCTTCAACTACAAGATGAGATTATCAATTTAACTCAAGAAAGTTAAACATATATTTGAATTTTGCTTCATAGACATCTTAATGAGTAGTATTAATTAAGTAAAAACAATAGAAAATATCCAGTTTTATAGAAAAAGACTGATTTCTTACGATTTTTATCAACTATATGATCAATGTAACGACTTAAAAGTTGAAAGTTAAACATGTATCCTAGTTTTTCAACAGCTATAGCCTTAATGAGTATCGTTAATTAAGTAAAAAAAAACAATGGAAAATATCAAGTTTTATGGAAAAAGACTGATCTCTTACGATTTTTATCAACTTAAGAGAGAAAACTTAAACATACATTTCAGTTTTTCAACAGCTATAACCTTAATGAGCATTCATAATTAAGTAAAAACAATGGAAAATATCGATTTTTATAGAAAAAGACTGATTTCTTACGATTTTTATCAACTGCAACATCAGTGTATCGACTTACAAGTTGAAAGTTAAACATGCATTCTAGTTTTTCAACAGCTATAATCTTAATGAGTATCGTTAATTAAGTAAAAAACAATGGAAAATATCAAGTTTTATAGAAAAAGACTGATTTCTTACGATTTTTTCAACTCAAACTTCAGAATATCAATTTGATAGAAAGAAATTTAAGCATGCATTCCAGTTTTGGACAACCATTTCCTTCATGAACATTAATAATTAAGCAAAACAACGGAAAATATTAAATTTTTAACTGATTTCTTCATATTTTATATATATATATATATATATATATATATATATATATAAAATCAGAATACACAACTTAAAATAGAAATTTAAACATATTTTTTAGTTTTTGAACACTCGTTACCTCAAAGAATTTCAATAATTGAACAATTAACAAAGGAAACTAATGATTTTTTAACGAAAAAAGACGAATTAAACGAATTTGGTTAACTTTTACTCTAATTGGAAATTTCATCGTACTTTATATATACCAACTAAGTAGAATTTTAATGCATAAACGAATAATTTAAAGAAATCCCCAACACACAAATGTGAACCTGCAGAGCATTTCTTATTACGTCATATCTAAACTAAAACTTTTTTCTGCAACCCCCTCCTTGCATGCATTCCAGGTAGGGGAACATAACAAAGAATTTTGACGTCACAACTTACAAAGGTGTACAACAAAAATGTTTACGTTCAAGAAAAAGTATCACATAGAGAGATAAAAAGAAGAGATTTAAGTTATTTATCCATTCTAGTTTTATAACAGTTACTACAACATCTCCAAACTAAAATTTGGAAGTCATAATGAGTATAATTAATTAAGCAAAATAATAGAAATATTAGTTTTTCAGAGGGGAAAAGACGAATTTAAACAAATTTTATTAGTTTTACACTAGTTTAATAATAATTTTAAGGAGGAAAAAGACGAATTTAAACTTTTTTTTTTTTTTTTTTTTTTTTTTTTTTTTTTTTTTTTTTAGTTTTACACTATTTTTTCTCATCTCCAACATGGATATATCAATTTTAACAGAAGAATTAAACGTATATTATAGTTTTTAACAACAAAATCTTAACAAGTATCATTAATTAAACAAAAATAAATATCAGTTTTAAAGAAAAGACGAATTTGAATAATTTTACACTAGTATTTTCAAAAGCAACATGGAAATATCAATACTTATTCACATATTTCACTTATTCACTGTATTCAATACTATATTTAATAAATTTGGATACACTTTAAGAATTTTCTAATCTATAATTAAATATTAGCTGTATATTTAATGTTACCCATGTTTTCAACATTAGTTCATAATCGTGAATTTTGTATTTTAAATACCATGTATTCAGGTTATTATTTTCACTTGAAATCATACAGAATTTTTTAACAGAGTTTGTTTTTGAAATCATTGAAGCAACTGTATTTAATATTTTTAACACCAATTTTCTAACATTTTCTAACATTTTCCGATTATACATTCTTCAGAAGTACATTTCTAAATGCTACAATCACTTTACACATCGAAAAGATATCATTGAAGCAACTGTATTTAATATTTTTAATACCAATTTTCTAAGATTTTTTAACATTTTCCGGTTATACATTCCTCAAAAGTTATTATTACGTATTTTAAACAATAGCAAATATTAATTTTAAGAATAAAAAGACGAATTTAAACAAATTTTATTAGTTTTACACTATTTTTTCTCACCTCCAACACGGATATATCAATTTTAACAGAAGAATTAAACGTATATTTTAGTTTTTAAGAACAAAAATTTAATAAGTATCATTAATTAAACAAAAAATAAATATCAATTTTCAAGAAAAGACAATTTTTTACACAAATTTTCAACTTTGAAATACATTTGTTTACATATATTGTTACAATATATTACTAAACTTAAACTTTTTAAAAAGTTTGAATGTCTTTACAAAGGGTTCATATTTATATTTTTCACGTCTTGACTGCATTCGAAATCTTACAACAAAAGTATACTTTTATTATTTTTATTATTATTATTATTCTAGAAAACCTAAAAAGTCATTTCTTGCTGCTTTAAACACTCGACATATTAAAACTACTCTGAGATATTCTACCCATATAATTAATCAAATTAGGACATGATTCATCTTACACTTCAAAATTTCTGAATTTTACAATACTTATTTTCATCAAACTTTATTCTTGATCCTATATATTTTAGGAGTACAGAATTTTCACATCTGTTTTTATCTACTTATCAGAAAATTATTAAAACACCCAACAACATTTTCCAAATATGAATATTATCTTTACAGTTTAATAATACAAAACATACACGAATACAAAGTTTAATTTTTACAAACATTTCATATTTCAAACCGAACTTTTCGAAATTTTCACATCATAAGAGCAAACATTAGACGAACTTTTTAACATTAATATTGCTTAGATCTTTTCATCATAACTTTTAACTATGATAATTATCCATTTTTAGGTTGATTGTCGAAAAACTGTAACTGAAATTACATAAACTTAATGTAAAAAACCATGTTCTCACACAATTTCTTGAAATTCAACAAAGAATTGACTATTACTTATCTATTATTATTCTTATTAAATACTTATCTACATCAATCTCGACTCTCGATAGTATATAGATATTGCATCATTACACACTTACAACTCTTTTCAAACGTTTATCAAAAAAATAAGTCAATCAAAGTCTAGTAGTTATCACACCTGTTCCTCAGAAATATTACTATCATATGAAACAGTAAAGAAAATTAATAGATATTTAATATTTAATAACTTCATACGTGAAATTACTGCCGAATGAGAATACTAATAATCAATAAAATCAACTGTTGGACAAAAAAATAGTACAGATTACCGAAAATTCAAATCATTTTTTCTACAAAAATTACAAAAATTAACAAATGAATGACAAGTTAGAGAAATAACTAAAAAAGTTAATGAACATATTTACAAATTTATTAAAATCACACCTTTTTCTGGATTACAAACCGCAATTTCTTGAAAAATTTATCACCGAATTTGTAAGATTTTAGTCCTAGTATTACATACACTCAATAAATATTCAAAATTAACAAAAAATAATTTTTTAGTCTCATCAATAAGCAGAAATTCTATATTAAAAGAATATTTTCATAGTAATACTTATAAAAATGAGAGTTTACAAACTGATTTTCATAATTTTATCACATTTAAACTTAATTTTTATACATAAAACATTATTTAATCAAATTTTATACTTTCTAATTCAGTAAAATTCAATACTTTTTTAGTTTTTAAACCAATACCACAATATTTATTTACATCAAACTTGATTCTTTACCTTTTATATTTCCACATTACACAAGTGAGTTAAATACTAACTTGGATCAGGAGTTGAAGTCAATTGATTCCATTCGATTTTCATCATGTACGCATTGCTCCTACACGAAATTTCTTACTGCTATAATCATCTAATGTATTAAAACTAATCTACTCATATTTTTAATCAATTCACCAGATGTTTCATCTCGCACTTCTGAATTATCGTGCATCAAGTTGTTTAAAATATAAATACTATCTTTATAGTTTTAATGATATATATTATACATGGTTTATCTTGAGTTAGCACTTCCATACTATTAATCAAATTATATGTTTCATCTTGCACTTGATCTTAATGATTTCATCTTGCATCTGAATTATCGTCCATCGAGTTTTTTTTAAATAATAATATATTTATAGTTTTTGATTATACATAGCATGTACAAATACAATCTTTAATTTTAACATTTCATATTTCAAATAACCTATTTCCGAAACCAAGCTATGTGAATTTTACCACAATACTTATTATCATAGAATAATTTGTGTTTCACACTTTTCTAAAAATTATCAGATATGTACCCCTCAGAGAAATTACTATCATATGAATAAATGAAGAAAATTTAATTTATATTAAATGTACACGAAATTGATTGCAATATACATGTATTTAATAAAAATAAATAAATAAACGATTATTTATACATTAAACCTTTACTAAATATATATTTCTTTCATTATACAGATGTTTCAACAAGATGAACCAAAACAGCAGCAAACTTCAGAAATTAATGATCCGAATGATTCATCCCTAGCACATGTAGCGTTAACGAATAACACATATGTGAGTACTTATATGAGAAATACTAGAATTCGTATATGAAACGTAATTAGAGTAAATACAAAATGATTTGTCTTACTACCTACACTTTAACAAGTGCTTTTTACCTATATTATTGAAGAGAATCCTAACTGTGTCCATTTATTTCTACTACAGATGTGCTCTATTTGCTACAAACACTTCTTAAGTAAATGGAATTTAACAGAACATACAAAAATCTATACAGGTGAAAAATCCTACGCTTGGAAAGATTACCATAAATGCTGTTTTCAAGGAGACGTGAATAAAAAATGCACACATCATCATATAAAGCATCGCCAGATATATGTAAACTTAGCGAAGATATTCAAAAATTAGTCAGACTTTTGTAGAATTTAGAAATAAAGGAAGATATTAAGGCTATTTATCCATCATATTTTCACAACACTTACCACAATATCTCAAACTTAAAATTTGGAAGACATACACACTGCTGAAAAGTAATTTTGTGATTCTTCTAACCAGTATGAATGTATAGATATTATTTTGCAGTGTATTCTTTAAATGCTCACATTAAATATTCTTTTATATGCATATATCGTTGTGTTTATTTTTCTAATACCTATTACATTAATGAAATACATAACATTTTAAGTGAAACAACACTCTCACAACTTAAAAAATGCATAAGAACATACAAAAAATAAGCAGATGTATGAAAAAATATGCAAGTTTACAAAATAATTTCATTGTTTTCTAGAAATATTAACAAAAAAATATTTACAATATGAAAAAATTGCAAAAGTGAAAAGAAAAATCACAAATGTAAAATCAAAAACCACAAAGTGAAAAACTCATAACAAAGTTTTTGAAAAAAAATATTTACAACAAATTTTTTTTTTACAAAAACCAAAACTTCCAAAAATATTTTTTTCAAAAAAATTTTTTTTCAAAAATATTTTTTTCAAAAAAATTTTTTTTCAAAAACATTTTTTACAAAAAATTTTTTTTTCAAAATAAGTTTTTACAAAAGTAAAAAAAAAAGAAAATCACAACGTTAAAAAAATGAAAAATTTTTGTTAAAAAAGTGTAAAAAAATTGCAAAAAAATGTTGCAAAAATTTCAAAAAAGTTATGAAAAAAGTCTCAAAAATTTTGTTGTTTTTAATAGCAAATGCAATGGCGAAACCATTGCATTTGCTATTAAAAACAACAAAATTTTTGAGACTTTTTTCATAACTTTTTTGAAATTTTTGCAACATTTTTTTGCAATTTTTTACACTTTTTTAACAAAAATTTTTCATTTTTTTAACGTTGTGATTTTCTTTTTTTTTTACTTTTGTAAAAACTTATTTTGAAAAAAAAATTTTTTGTAAAAAATGTTTTTGAAAAAAAATTTTTTTGAAAAAAATATTTTTGAAAAAAAATTTTTTTGAAAAAAATATTTTTGAAAAAAAATTTTTTTGAAAAAAATATTTTTGGAAGTTTTGGTTTTTGTAAAAAAAAAAATTTGTTGTAAATATTTTTTTTCAAAAACTTTGTTATGAGTTTTTCACTTTGTGGTTTTTGATTTTACATTTGTGATTTTTCTTTTCACTTTTGCAATTTTTTCATATTGTAAATATTTTTTTGTTAATATTTCTAGAAAACAATGAAATTATTTTGTAAACTTGCATATTTTTTCATACATCTGCTTATTTTTTGTATGTTCTTATGCATTTTTTAAGTTGTGAGAGTGTTGTTTCACTTAAAATGTTATGTATTTCATTAATGTAATAGGTATTAGAAAAATAAACACAACGATATATGCATATAAAAGAATATTTAATGTGAGCATTTAAAGAATACACTGCAAAATAATATCTATACATTCATACTGGTTAGAAGAATCACAAAATTACTTTTCAGCAGTGTGTATGTCTTCCAAATTTTAAGTTTGAGATATTGTGGTAAGTGTTGTGAAAATATGATGGATAAATAGCCTAAATATCTTCCTTTATTTCTAAATTCTACAAAAGTCTGACTAATTTTTGAATATCTTCGCTAAGTTTACATATATCTGGCGATGCTTTATATGATGATGTGTGCATTTTTTATTCACGTCTCCTTGAAAACAGCATTTATGGTAATCTTTCCAAGCGTAGGATTTTTCACCTGTATAGATTTTTGTATGTTCTGTTAAATTCCATTTACTTAAGAAGTGTTTGTAGCAAATAGAGCACATCTGTAGTAGAAATAAATGGACACAGTTAGGATTCTCTTCAATAATATAGGTAAAAAGCACTTGTTAAAGTGTAGGTAGTAAGACAAATCATTTTGTATTTACTCTAATTACGTTTCATATACGAATTCTAGTATTTCTCATATAAGTACTCACATATGTGTTATTCGTTAACGCTACATGTGCTAGGGATGAATCATTCGGATCATTAATTTCTGAAGTTTGCTGCTGTTTTGGTTCATCTTGTTGAAACATCTGTATAATGAAAGAAATATATATTTAGTAAAGGTTTAATGTATAAATAATCGTTTATTTATTTATTTTTATTAAATACATGTATATTGCAATCAATTTCGTGTACATTTAATATAAATTAAATTTTCTTCATTTATTCATATGATAGTAATTTCTCTGAGGGGTACATATCTGATAATTTTTAGAAAAGTGTGAAACACAAATTATTCTATGATAATAAGTATTGTGGTAAAATTCACATAGCTTGGTTTCGGAAATAGGTTATTTGAAATATGAAATGTTAAAATTAAAGATTGTATTTGTACATGCTATGTATAATCAAAAACTATAAATATATTATTATTTAAAAAAAACTCGATGGACGATAATTCAGATGCAAGATGAAATCATTAAGATCAAGTGCAAGATGAAACATATAATTTGATTAATAGTATGGAAGTGCTAACTCAAGATAAACCATGTATACTATATATCATTAAAACTATAAAGATAGTATTTATATTTTAAACAACTTGATGCACGATAATTCAGAAGTGCGAGATGAAACATCTGGTGAATTGATTAAAAATATGAGTAGATTAGTTTTAATACATTAGATGATTATAGCAGTAAGAAATTTCGTGTAGGAGCAATGCGTACATGATGAAAATCGAATGGAATCAATTGACTTCAACTCCTGATCCAAGTTAGTATTTAACTCACTTGTGTAATGTGGAAATATAAAAGGTAAAGAATCAAGTTTGATGTAAATAAATATTGTGGTATTGGTTTAAAAACTAAAAAAGTATTGAATTTTACTGAATTAGAAAGTATAAAATTTGATTAAATAATGTTTTATGTATAAAAATTAAGTTTAAATGTGATAAAATTATGAAAATCAGTTTGTAAACTCTCATTTTTATAAGTACTACTATGAAAATATTCTTTTAATATAGAATTTCTGCTTATTGATGAGACTAAAAAATTATTTTTTGTTAATTTTGAATATTTATTGAGTGTATGTAATACTAGGACTAAAATCTTACAAATTCGGTGATAAATTTTTCAAGAAATTGCGGTTTGTAATCCAGAAAAAGGTGTGATTTTAATAAATTTGTAAATATGTTCATTAACTTTTTTAGTTATTTCTCTAACTTGTCATTCATTTGTTAATTTTTGTAATTTTTGTAGAAAAAATTATTTGAATTTTCGGTAATCTGTACTATTTTTTTGTCCAACAGTTGATTTTATTGATTATTAGTATTCTCATTCGGCAGTAATTTCACGTATGAAGTTATTAAATATTAAATATCTATTAATTTTCTTTACTGTTTCATATGATAGTAATATTTCTGAGGAACAGGTGTGATAACTACTAGACTTTGATTGACTTATTTTTTTGATAAACGTTTGAAAAGGGTTGTAAGTGTGTAATGATGCAATATCTATATACTATCGAGAGTCGAGATTGATGTAGATAAGTATTTAATAAAAATAATAATAGATAAGTAATAGTCAATTCTTTGTTGAATTTCAAGAAATTGTGTGAGAACATGGTTTTTTACATTAAGTTTATGTAATTTCAGTTACAGTTTTTCGACAATCAACCTAAAAATGGATAATTATCATAGTTAAAAGTTATGATGAAAAGATCTAAGCAATATTAATGTTAAAAAGTTCGTCTAATGTTTGCTCTTATGATGTGAAAATTTCGAAAAGTTCGGTTTGAAATATGAAATGTTTGTAAAAATTAAACTTTGTATTCGTGTATGTTTTGTATTATTAAACTGTAAAGATAATATTCATATTTGGAAAATGTTGTTGGGTGTTTTAATAATTTTCTGATAAGTAGATAAAAACAGATGTGAAAATTCTGTACTCCTAAAATATATAGGATCAAGAATAAAGTTTGATGAAAATAAGTATTGTAAAATTCAGAAATTTTGAAGTGTAAGATGAATCATGTCCTAATTTGATTAATTATATGGGTAGAATATCTCAGAGTAGTTTTAATATGTCGAGTGTTTAAAGCAGCAAGAAATGACTTTTTAGGTTTTCTAGAATAATAATAATAATAAAAATAATAAAAGTATACTTTTGTTGTAAGATTTCGAATGCAGTCAAGACGTGAAAAATATAAATATGAACCCTTTGTAAAGACATTCAAACTTTTTAAAAAGTTTAAGTTTAGTAATATATTGTAACAATATATGTAAACAAATGTATTTCAAAGTTGAAAATTTGTGTAAAAAATTGTCTTTTCTTGAAAATTGATATTTATTTTTTGTTTAATTAATGATACTTATTACATTTTTGTTCTTAAAAACTAAAATATACGTTTAATTCTTCTGTTAAAATTGATATATCCGTGTTGGAGGTGAGAAAAAATAGTGTAAAACTAATAAAATTTGTTTAAATTCGTCTTTTTATTCTTAAAATTAATATTTGCTATTGTTTAAAATACGTAATAATAACTTTTGAGGAATGTATAACCGGAAAATGTTAAAAAATCTTAGAAAATTGGTATTAAAAATATTAAATACAGTTGCTTCAATGATATCTTTTCGATGTGTAAAGTGATTGTAGCATTTAGAAATGTACTTCTGAAGAATGTATAATCGGAAAATGTTAGAAAATTGGTGTTAAAAATATTAAATACAGTTGCTTCAATGATTTCAAAAACAAACTCTGTTAAAAAATTCTGTATGATTTCAAGTGAAAATAATAACCTGAATACATGGTATTTAAAATACAAAATTCACGATTATGAACTAATGTTGAAAACATGGGTAACATTAAATATACAGCTAATATTTAATTATAGATTAGAAAATTCTTAAAGTGTATCCAAATTTATTAAATATAGTATTGAATACAGTGAATAAGTGAAATATGTGAATAAGTATTGATATTTCCATGTTGCTTTTGAAAATACTAGTGTAAAATTATTCAAATTCGTCTTTTCTTTAAAACTGATATTTATTTTTGTTTAATTAATGATACTTGTTAAGATTTTGTTGTTAAAAACTATAATATACGTTTAATTCTTCTGTTAAAATTGATATATCCATGTTGGAGATGAGAAAAAATAGTGTAAAACTAAAAAAAAAAAAAAAAAAAAAAAAAGTTTAAATTCGTCTTTTTCCTCCTTAAAATTATTATTAAACTAGTGTAAAACTAATAAAATTTGTTTAAATTCGTCTTTTCCCCTCTGAAAAACTAATATTTCTATTATTTTGCTTAATTAATTATACTCATTATGACTTCCAAATTTTAGTTTGGAGATGTTGTAGTAACTGTTATAAAACTAGAATGGATAAATAACTTAAATCTCTTCTTTTTATCTCTCTATGTGATACTTTTTCTTGAACGTAAACATTTTTGTTGTACACCTTTGTAAGTTGTGACGTCAAAATTCTTTGTTATGTTCCCCTACCTGGAATGCATGCAAGGAGGGGGTTGCAGAAAAAAGTTTTAGTTTAGATATGACGTAATAAGAAATGCTCTGCAGGTTCACATTTGTGTGTTGGGGATTTCTTTAAATTATTCGTTTATGCATTAAAATTCTACTTAGTTGGTATATATAACGTACGATGAAATTTCCAATTAGAGTAAAAGTTAACCAAATTCGTTTAATTCGTCTTTTTTCGTTAAAAAATCATTAGTTTCCTTTGTTAATTGTTCAATTATTGAAATTCTTTGAGGTAACGAGTGTTCAAAAACTAAAAAATATGTTTAAATTTCTATTTTAAGTTGTGTATTCTGATTTTATATATATATATATATATATATATAAAAAATATGAAGAAATCAGTTAAAAATTTAATATTTTCCGTTGTTTTGCTTAATTATTAATGTTCATGAAGGAAATGGTTGTCCAAAACTGGAATGCATGCTTAAATTTCTTTCTATCAAATTGATATTCTGAAGTTTGAGTTGAAAAAATCGTAAGAAATCAGTCTTTTTCTATAAAACTTGATATTTTCCATTGTTTTTTACTTAATTAACGATACTCATTAAGATTATAGCTGTTGAAAAACTAGAATGCATGTTTAACTTTCAACTTGTAAGTCGATACACTGATGTTGCAGTTGATAAAAATCGTAAGAAATCAGTCTTTTTCTATAAAAATCGATATTTTCCATTGTTTTTACTTAATTATGAATGCTCATTAAGGTTATAGCTGTTGAAAAACTGAAATGTATGTTTAAGTTTTCTCTCTTAAGTTGATAAAAATCGTAAGAGATCAGTCTTTTTCCATAAAACTTGATATTTTCCATTGTTTTTTTTTTACTTAATTAACGATACTCATTAAGGCTATAGCTGTTGAAAAACTAGGATACATGTTTAACTTTCAACTTTTAAGTCGTTACATTGATCATATAGTTGATAAAAATCGTAAGAAATCAGTCTTTTTCTATAAAACTGGATATTTTCTATTGTTTTTACTTAATTAATACTACTCATTAAGATGTCTATGAAGCAAAATTCAAATATATGTTTAACTTTCTTGAGTTAAATTGATAATCTCATCTTGTAGTTGAAGAAATCTAAATAAAATGGTTAAAAACTGAAATTTTAATTGTTTCGCTTAATTAATAATACTCATTAAAATTACGGTTGTTCAAAATTCAAATATAAATTTAATCTTCATCTTATAGTATGATTCCGAGTTGAGATGTGATTGATAATATTTTTAATTAGGGAAGGTTGTTCACCTATCCTGTTATAATAGAATGTTCCTTTTTTCCACTAGGGGGGCGTTTGTGGAGGGGGATGCATGGTGGGGGCAGGAGGTACCGCAGGAGGGACCAGGAGGGCGGCGGCGGCACGGTGGTGGCGGCGGGGCGCGGAGGGATGCGGAGGGACGGTTGCTGCGTGGTGCGGCGGCGGCACGGTGCCGCAGTGCCGCCGCCTCCTGTCCCCGTACTCTTGTTTTCCTACTACTCACAGATAATTTTTTTGTTGAATAAGCCATCTAGTGGAGAAAAGATGTAACGTCTCACTTCAGGATAATTATATCAGAATGATTATTATTCTGCATAATTTCAGATTTCTTGTGATATTTGTGTTCTGTGATATTCGACAAATTAATATTTATCCTAACTTGAATATAAAATACTTTCAAATGCATTTACAATAAAGAATTATTTCAATGCCATTTTAGCATTAGTTTAAGGGAGATTAAAGGGACAATTTTCCTGTACCACGGTGGATTTCTTCCCCTTCACCTTAAAAGTGGTAATTGTCAGAAGTTTTTTTTTTTTTTTTTTTTTTACAGCTGAGCGTTTTTTTTTTCGCCTGTATTTTTACTTTGTTTTTAATACAAGTTACTTCCTGTATAATAGAAAGCAGATAGTATTTACAGGAACACACAAAATATTTCGACCATTATACTGTATCCGAAGTACTTTTTTACCATAACAGTAAGATCTGAACATTTTAAAATTTCGTTGAAGTACGAACGCACCTCATTTGCTACGCTTCACGTGCTATTTCCAAGTTGTTTACATAACGATAGTTTCACTTTCAAAGCCGATTCAAAAAAAAAAAAAAAAAAAAAAAAAAAAAAAAACCAGCTATCCTTAAATAAAAAACTTTAATTAAAACGAAAAAGTACAAATGCACAACAATATAGATATCGACCTCATTTTACCATAGAAAAAAAGTCATTTAAAATATTAAAAATGGAATTTGGTTCCTTTGATATCGTTTTCAAGATTTTACTGAATCAATGTTTGACAAAGCTAATTACGTAGTTCAGTTTTATATATTTAAAGATTAAATATACGATGTGAATTAGATAGGTAAGTAAAATTCTTTTTGTAAATATATTTTTAAGTATGCGGGTGGGTGGGGACTTCAAAATCCATGTTTACCCCGGGCGCAAAAAAGCTAGTATCGGCGCTGGACTTCACTTTTATAGAAAATATTTAATTCACTGTGTTATCGAGCATTCTCATCGGTCAGAATAGAGATATTCCATAAAAATAATGGAATGATGCTGCAGCAAATGGCACAGATTTTTAACAGTGTATATGCAAATAATAGAGTTTGTCCTGACTGACTCATGATCAACACACAGCCTAAACTACTGATGGATGTATTATTAATAATGCATCCATGATCCATGAAACTACTACAACCTAGAAGCATGAAAATTGAAGAGGGAATACATACTTCTTATATGGCATGATTGTGTACTAAGAAAGGATTCTTGAAAATACCTCTCTAAGGGGATAAGCGAGAGTCGAAAACTACACTTTTAAAAATATGTAGCTTTTTCTGCATAGCCACTCCATTGCTTTTATAAAAAACGCCGTCTTGACTTCATTATGAAGTATTCTCATTGGTCATAATAGAGATATACTTTCAAAGTAGTGGAGTGACTCTGCAATAAAAGTTGCAGATTCTTAACAGTGTACTGAAAATCTGGTCATATCTGTGCAACTTATTTGGGTAGGAGCATGAAATTCCAGATTATAAATTTACTAAAAAACAATTAAACAAGTATTTCAGCGAATTTTGAAATTTCCATCCGAAGAGGATTAAAAGTGGAATCGAGAATTTTACACCATTTAGCATATTTCAGCTGTTTTTAGATAGGCGTGTGAAAGTCCAGAAAATAAATCTACTAAAAAATAATTAAACACTTATTTTAGAAATCCCCCCCCCCCCCCTAAACGGGTAAAGGAAAATGGATTTTTTTTTTTAAACATTTGGCATATCTCAGAAGCCGTTTTATAAGTAAAAGAGAGAAATTCAGGATAACAAACTTTAAAAAATAATAATTAAACACTTATTTCAGCAATTGTAGAACTCCTCTCGCTAAGAAGGCCAAAGGAGAGTATAAAAAATTTTAGAACATTTGGCCATATCCCATTTAGGTAGAAGTGTGAAAGTCGAGAAAATATGTCTACTAAAAGGAAAAATTAAACACGTATTGCAGCGACTTTAAAAATTTCCCACTAAGGAGTTAAAAGAAGGGGGGACGAAAATTTTCGAATATTTGGTCATATTACAGCAGCAGTTTTCGGTAGGAGCAAGAAATTCAAAGAAACAAACCTATTAAAAAATTAAGCATGAATTTCAGCGATTTTAAAAATTCTCCTACGCTTTAAAAAGATTAAAAGGCGGGATTATCGAACTTTCAGGTCATTTCCCCTTATCTCAGCAGCTGTTTTAGATAGAGGCATGGATTTCAAGATAAATGATTTACAAAAACATACTTAAACCTGTATTTTATCGATTTTATAAATTCCCACCTAAGGGGGCTATATGGGGTGGTCGCAAGTTTAAGGTTATTTCGCAACATCTCAGCAGCAGTTTTAGGTAGGAAGGAGCAAGAAACTCATGATAACAATTCTATAAAAAAAAATAATTAAACACATATTTTAGTGATTTTCGAAATCCCTTTCTTTAAGGGGATTAAAAAGTTAATCGAAAATTATAGCACATTTCGATATATATCAGCAGCAGTTTTAGACAGAAATGAAAAATTCAAAGGAAAAAAAAAAAAACAGTTAAATACAGTATTTCAATGATTTCAGAACTAGAGGTTTGTACGGGCCGGAGTTTCCAGGCTCGGGTTGGCCCGGCCCCAATGAAATTTATTTTATATCAAAAGTTCAGCCCCGCCCGACACGCACGGAAATCAGGGAAAATAAAGCCTATCCGATCTGGGCCGGCACATTTTCTATTATTTCGAAAAAATTCAGATTTTTATAACATAATTAATGTTACTTTAAAGACTATGCACACATATACATAGGATGATTTTACAGTATATTTTACAGAAAATACACAACAGCAGCATTAATGATTACTTAAAGTCTTAGACGTTCCAACATTCAAATAAGGATTTATGAAAAAATTAATATGGTTTAGCATAAAAGAAATAAAAAGTTAAAAATATAACTTTTGAAGCTGTATAAGAAAAAATAGATTTATGAAATTATTTGTATACCATTTTAAAGATTTACTTAGATAAAAGTTTTACTAAAGATTATTTACTAGATTAAAGATTTTCTCAAACCCAAAGGAGCTACTTTCTGATACATTTCTGAATTCATTTCTTTTCGGAAACGCATAAGATTAGCAGGTGTTCTTATTCAGAAATCATGAAATCGAATGGCGTTATTCATTTTTTTCATGAAAGCAATATATCTTTGAGAAAATACTGTCAAAGTTAGTGTTTTAAATCCAATTTCCTGAAGCGACAACATCGGAAGGGAGAAAAATCTGCAACCACTTGACAAGAATCTCTTATATCTCGACAAGTAATGTATTTACAAAAATTGGAAAACGTTACTCGATTCCAAATCCCTTCAATAGTCAGGTTTGTAAATTTTATACTTTTACAGATAAAAAATAATCAGAAAATGTGACAAAGTTTCGCATTGTTGAGTAATTAATTTAAGAACCACTTATAAACAAACAAAAACTATATGTCCAAAGATTACGTTAACAGAAGTTCATTATCACTATTAATAACTTTTACAAAGCATGTTGTCTACCCTAAACATCTAAGAATAATTGTACAAGTATCAAAAAATCTGTCTTTTTTTTTTTTTTTTTTTTTTTTTTTTTTTTTTTTTTTTTTTTAAATCTAAAATAACATTCTATGTCTAATGTCTTTTTTCGTTTGGACTTGCACAAAAAGTCCTTGCATCCACTAAGCCGACAAATTTTCAAAGGTAGAAAATACAAGAAATGCTGAACATTTAATATTTGTTTCATTAGCAGCCACCACTTGTATTTAGACACCATGACTACGAAAGTCTTCTCTGCCAATGTGAACATTTAAAATTAAAGTCTGTTTTTACTAAACTGATCTACCATGTTTATTAACAATTTGTATTTGCGCAAAAGGGAGAAATGCCATAATGTAAGGAAATTACACAGATAGAAAAATACGCAAAATGGAGTTAATTCTTAGTATTAGTTTATTCGGAAATCATCATTTGTAGAGGCGCTGACAAAAATATTGGATGAACAAAATGATTTTTAGGGCATTGAATTCTGTTTCATTGCTGGCATTAGCTCATTAGGTAGAAATTTCAAAATACTGGGCAACCATACGAGGCGCTAAATATTTAAAGAAGAAAATACGTTAAATACGTAATTAATTCTTAAAATCAGTTTTTAGTTTAAATGCATCATTCGTAGAAGCACTAAAAAAACTTCTGCAAAAGGCGCCTCTGTCAATAGGTTAAATAAAATGATTTTTAAGACATTCAATCCTGTTTTATGGCTTACATTAGCTCAATAGGTAGAAATTACAAAATACTGAGTAACCATGGCAGACTCTACGAGAATATTTAAAAGAAGAAAATACGCTGAATACGTGATTAATTCTTAACATCAGTTTTTTTAGAGGCATCATTCGTATAAGCGCAAAAGAAAAAAAAAAGTCCCAAGGCGCCATGATCGCCGACGCCGCCTTTGTCAATAGGTCGCATTAGTTCAATAAGTAGACATTTTAAATACCGGACAACCATACAAGGCTCCAGATACTTACAAGAAGAAAATAAGCTAAATATGTGATTAATTCTTAATATTCAGTGGGGAAAAAATCCGCCTCTGTCGATAGGTCGAATAAAAGGACTTTTAAGGTATTCAATCCTGTTTCACTGTTTGCATTAGCTCAATAAGTTAAAATTAAAAAATACCGGGGAACCATGGGAAGTGCCAAATACTTAAAGAAAGAAAATAAGCCAAATACGTGATTAATTCTTAATGTTAGTTTTTTTAGAAGGCATCTTTCGGCCCCACCAGTGACCGTGAGGTTCTGCCTTCAAAGCTGGTAGACGACAGGTGTTGGGTTCGAGCCCAATCGCGGCCGTCGGCCTAACTGTTCGGAGTTTTCCGTGATTTCTTTTAAATTTGGATTTCCTTGCGTAAATAAGGGTTAGGTTCCCTTAGAAAGACTCCCACGGAACGACACCTTAGGGTCCATATCCCACGTGTTGATAATTAGCCATCATAAACATAAACCACAACCAACAGCATCTTTCGCAGAAGCGCTGAAAAAAAAATCTGTCTCTAATCTCCATGATTGCCAAAGACTGTCAAAATGGAGCCAATAAAAATGAAAATTTGTTTTTCTTGAATTCACATTCCAATCTCTTTAGTGGTTCGCTTAAAAAATACTTAGAAATTCCAAATTAGCGGGCAAAGCTCGAGATGCAAATACTGAAAGGCAGAATACATAGTAAATCTAACTATAAATCATGATTAATACATTTTATTAGTTTCCTTAGAAAGTATCATTCACTGAGGCATTTTGTAAATGTGAAAGTTTTTTTCATTTTTTAAAAAAATTTACATTAAAAAAAAAACAAAAAAATCTAGGAGTGCACTGAGCTTTTGCCTGGTCGTCCGTTAGGTCTGAACGATCCTGATTATATACTGTTGTATCCCATATGTAAGGTTGTATCTTATTGTATCACGTATTATTGAATCCTAATCCTCAAATCTTATAAAATGTGTCCTAAAGGTAGAGATTTCTCTTAAAATATTGTGAAATATTCAAGAATTAATCGAAAAATATTCTATCGAAGCACTGGGTATTTTTGACAGCATTTTATCAACTTACAAACGCTTTCAGGAGTTTGCAGGTTAGTAAGATGGGCTGTTCTAGTAATGAAAACCTTTTTAGACTTTGCGTAATGCTTCAAAATATTTGGTGTCGCCATCTCCCTTCAAGTTAACGAACAAATTCTATAAACGCATTTTAATTAGATTTTATGCTTTCTAGCATATATAAATAAACAAGAATGATAGATCAAGCATAAGGCATAGATTATGAAAGAATTTCTAACAGTAATCTAATATTATAAGGAATTTTCATTATTTCCTACAATGAAATGAGGTTTTTAAATAAAACAACAAACTCAATAAAAATCCATTTTCAGTAAATGCTGCCAAATTCGGTAATGTGCATTATATCTGTAGTGCTGTTCAATTTTAGATCGACCGTTTATTGATTTAATATTTGTAAACAAAAATATTTCTAAACGATCCTAATATTTAGGCCCCGCTGTTCTTGGCAGCTTACACTCAGGTCTTTGTATGATTCAAAATTTTAACACCTTTGCGACGAGTGTCTTTTGCACAGTAGCGTAGCTATGTTTTTTGGCGCCCGGGGGCAGCAAGAAATTTTGCGCCCCCACCCCAATATAGATATATAACAATTTCTCTCAATTTGGCGCCTCTAGGCCTCGGCGCCCGGAGCGGACGCCCCCCTTGCCCCCCCTTAGCTACGCCACTGCTTTTGCATGATTTTTAATTTTTTATTACTTTCTTTAAAAATAGAAATTTGCTTTATTTAATCGAGAACATGTTCTACACTGGCCTCCAAAAGTTAAGGTACAGCCGGTTTTTTGCGTCTAATTTGTCAATGAATGAGTAAAGAAACAACAAATTTGGACTACATGTGCGCTAAACTGTTATTTATTAAATGCGACATAGAAAAATATTTAAGTTAAACGTATAAATGAAATTACAACAAAAAAGCACCCATGGTGGAAAATTCCATTCTTGGAGAAATCAGTGCATCGCAGTATTATGCAGTAACATTAGACAGAAACATTAAAAACTGGTTCTGATACGAAATATGTCCACCCCGGACTTGAATGCATGGGCGGCATCGACTTTCCATACTCTCAATTAAATTGTCGGACACCGAAACAGGTAGCGCTAACCAGACATGGAGTAAGCCTTGTTCCAGGTCATTTAATCTGACCTTCGGGGAGGACTTAAAACCGCAACCTGTCTTCCAAGATAGTCCCAAAGATGTTTTATCAGATTTAAGACTAGAGAGTGAGCTGGCCATTCCATTCTCTCCAAATCGTGATACTCAAGATAATTCTCAACAACCACAGCTAGGTGTAGTTTCGCATTATCATCCATTAGAATGAAACCATTGACAATAGCACCGGCTCATGGGCGCACCTATGAATCAAGGATCTCATGACAATATCTCACACCAGTCAGAATTCTTCCATGGGACACATGCAGGTCAGTGTGGTCTCCGAGTGAAATCCCTGCCCAAACCCGTATTCCACCGTTTCTGTACCTGAGTGTTTCGATAGTGTTTGATTTATGGTATCGACTGCATTGTTCTCTCCAGATCAGAAGACGTCCTGAATCGCTCTCCAGTGTGAATCTGGACGTCTGTGAAGAGTACAAAAGCCCACTCTTGTCTGGTCCAGGAAACACGTTCTGTTGCCCAACATAAGCGGGCCTTTCTCTGTCATCTGTTGAGGGGGACACACACAACTAGTCGCCTACGCCTTGCATAGAGACTTGCATTGTGAAAACGTCCTCGCACCGTAGTAGCGGAGATTCTTCTCCCTGATGCTGCAAAGTGGTCTGCAATGAGTTGCGGCACAGTAGTGCGGTTTCTCCTTCGGGCCGAAAGAGGTAGAAACCGGTCTTCTCTGCAGGTGTTGTAACAGTGGGTGGCCTGGAACATTTCTTCTGGACACAGAATCTTCGGGTTCATACTGATCCCAGAGTCGTTGGACTACACTGCAAGACACATTGAGCCGTCTAGTTGTATCGGCCCGTGGCAACCCCATTTCCATCCATTCTACCGTCCACCACCTTAATGAATCGGGCAAGCGACTTCTTTTAGATATTTCTAGACTCTACTGGTTGTTGTGAACAAAACTGACAACAATAGTTCGAATATAACAAAACTTACACGTGAAATTATGAAAGCTTCGTAATTGCATATTTTTCTCTCATTCACAAATACCTATTATTTTCTATAAAATAAAAGTGGTAGCTGTAATTTTTTAAGCTGTAAGCTTTTTTAAAGCTTATTATTGAAATTTATATAAACTATGAAGTTTTATCTGACTGCTATTTTTTTTTTTCTGGTGACCTTCGAAAAACATGTACCTTAACTTTTGGAGGCCAGTGTATTTAAATAAAAAAATTATTACACAAAATAACTGAAGAGAATAACCAAGGATTCTTAAAACCATACGCGGCACGTATACGTTTCGCTCGTCTCCAAAGGTTAAATGAAAATTGATTTAAATGAATTTAGAGTTGAGCCTACAATCCTTCACACAGCCTTTGGCAGCGTACACTGAGCTACTCATCTTCTGGTATGTTTTCATTTTATATTTTTAAATGAAAGACCGGCGTAGCCCAGGGCATGATAGTGATTTTAAACTTACCTAAAATTAATACTGAATTTTTTATATACGTAAATGAAAACCTTTCCAAATGAACAAAGTAAACACGCATTATAGTGACTTTTATTTAATTTCTGCCATGTATATTAAAATTATAATTCTGATCTTAAGTTCCTGAGAAAACATAAGTAATATAAAACGCGCATCAGCCTATCAATATTTTAAAACGGAAAATGGGAAATGATATCACCCTCTGTATTGAACGCATGTTTTTTAAAATTTAGAGGTTTTCCCTGATGTGCGCTGGAACTAAAACCCTTCTGAAAATGTTCGAAAACATAATTCACGCTTTCCATGATTTCAAGAAAGCACTTTGTTTAAAATAGTAAATATTAATATTTTTTTAACCAAAGCTATCTAGAAAAAAAAATAACGTGATTTTTTTTTTTTTTTTTTTGGGTCCACAAAAAGGAAATGGAATTTTAAAACTGTAGAAACACGGGAAGGATGGAAATGAAAGCGAATCGACCTCCAAGAGATAAAATCTTTGAAATGGTAAATATTAATACTTTTCCTAACCGCCAGAACAGGAAAAGTAACGCTGATAAGTGAATATTTTTTGTTTTTAATAATTCCGTTCTGCAAGCGGTTTTGAAGTTTAGAAGAAAAAAAAAAAAAAAAAAAAAAAAAAAAAAAAAAAAAAAAACAGAAAAGCTAAAAAGGAATCGGAAAACATAAAAACCAACATGGAATAGGATTTTGAAAAATGTTTTTTTTAATTTTTAACTTATAAATATTAATACACACACACAAATATACATATTTAAAAGGAGCACTGTTTGAAAGGGAAAAGTACTCCAAATAAGAATGAATAAATAGGAACAAAAAGGAGATGGAATTTTAAAACTGTTGAAAAACGGAAAGGATGGAAATGAAAGCGAATCAATCTCCAAGAAATAATATCAAGGTTCGTGATTTATGTTATTTTTTAAATAAAAATTAAAACAATTGATCTTTTATTATTATTTAAATCGGATTTTTTTTAAAAATTTGAATCAAATTTCCGTTACCTTTAAAAAAAAAAAAAAAAAATCTAACTCAGTATTATTGTTTTAGATGACTTTTAATTTAATTTATAAAATATAAATTATACATACACACGTGCCTATTATAAATATTAATAACATATATAAATAATATTACACAATATACATATGTGATTCAAAGGTAAAATTTTAGGCTATGGAAAAATCTTTATTACACAAAATGCATGGAAAACTACAAATCAGATATCAAAAATTAATTCAACATTTTGGTATTTTAGTTATAAAAATAACTGCAGAACATAAAAATTCTAAAAACAAACTAAGTTATTAACATTTGTTTCGTTAAAAGCTGAAAAATCAGTTTAGCGGCTTTATCGGTCGATTTCTATGGTCGAGTTTGATGTGAAATTTCCGTATTCATACGATAAGAAAAGTTTCTAAAAGCAATTACTTTCTCTTATTTTTAAACATTTATGTCTCAAATTATGAATTTTTTTAAATCTATTCTATCCATTAATTTCTATTTTGATATTTGAAGATAGATTGGAAATTTTACATAACAATAATATGAAATTTAGAAAGAAATTTTCTATTAAAAATGCCTTTTAAATCCGATTCATTTTTGTAAAGGATATATATATATATATATATACATATATACAGCTCATATTCATAATATTAGAATAATTGAGAAAAAGTAATAAGAAAAAATTATTTGTCATTTATTTATTTTTTATACTAAGTAAATGCAATTAAATTTCTTATAAATTAAATCTGGAATGTTTAGATAAGATTTTAACATTTATAAAATATAAAATACAGCACAATAAATTAGGTATACAGCTTCCTTAAACACACCAGAATATTAGAATAAAATTTAGATTGGTTCAAAATATTAGAATATTTTATTTTACGCAACAATATTACCTTATGAATATAAAGTAAATGGTAGTTAATATTTTGTAGCATCCCCTTTAGCTTTCATAACAGCGTACAATCGATCTTGCATACTATATACAAGGTGTTTACAAACATTTCTATCAATATTAGCCCAAATAGACTTTATACGTGCCACTAACTCAGTTTTACTTGAAGGAGGATTTTCTTGAAGTTTTTTCTTCATTATACACCATAAGTTTTCGATGGGATTAAGATCTGGTGAATTTGGTGGCCAAGGAAGTACCTTAATGTTGCGTTGGCGGAACCAATTCTTAGTTGACACCGAGGTATGCGGGGACGCTAAATCTTGTTGAAAGATGAAATCATCTTCAAATAAATCTTCTGATGATGGAATCATGTAATATTCTAAAATTTCTTGATATATCAGAGAGTTAACCTTTTCGTAGACGATGCATAACTTTCCAGGTCCTTCTGCACTCATACAACCCCAAACCATGACACTAGCAGCAAATTTTACGGAACGTTTAAGGCATTCTTTATCAAATGCTTCTTGCTTCATTCTCGAAACTCGAATACCTTGATTACCATATGAAACACAAAACATACTTTCATCACTAAATAATATATTTTTCCAATCTTCATTGCTCCATAAACGTCTTGATTTACACCAATTCAATCTTATACGCTTTTGTCTTGCAGTCATGAGAGGTTTTGTTTTCGGTACACGAGATTCAAATTTAAATTTATGGAGACGTCTTAATGTTGTCGATGTAGAAACTTCAACTCCTTCTTCTTTCCATTTTCGGTGCAAGAATCGCACACTTTTAAAATGGTTTTTCTTAACTATACGCTTCAGTTTCCTGTCATCTCTAGCAGATGTTTTTGGTTTTCGGCCACCATTTCGGCGATTATTTTGAAATTTTCCAATTTTTGAATATTGTGTTAGTACTTTACTAACGCTCGATTGCGAACAATGTAAATAATTCGCTAAAACATTGATTTTTACCGTGCCGATACAAATCAACCATACGAAGTTTAGTAGATTCAGGAATATCACTCACACGGCCCATTTTAAGACGAAAAAGAAACAAACTGCAAAAAAGAATACTGATTTTAAATAAAATAGTCTGAATTTAATCAATAATGCACCAGTTAAGAATTGGTAATAATTAAAGGAGAATTAATGTGAAATATTCTAATATTTTGAACCACTTGAATAAATATTCTAATATTTTGACTTTTCAAAATAATTTTTTTTGCAATTAATCTTTTCAAAAATGATATTAAATTTAAGATATCAAGTAAGTTTAATCAACAATAAGTTCTTAATAAAAATATCGTTTGCATATTTTCATTAAAAGACATTAAATTACCAAACGATATTTTCAATTTCTAAAAAAAAGGTAATTATTCTAATATTTTGAATATGAGCTGTATATCACTTAATGAATAATGTGTATTGGCAGATCCAGAGTCCCGTGCCATAATAAAACTGAAGTCAAACAATTAAGCATTAAAGGAGATAAATTTTTTTATTTTTAAAGGAACTTCATAATTTAAATAATATTTTACACTTTAAAAAGAATTTACCTCTAAAATTAATTAATAAATATACTAGTTTTACAGACAGTCTGAATTTTTAAGTAATTGCTATATGGTTGGCAGTTAATGATTTTGTATAACTTAAAGCCTTTTTCGACGGTTTTACAAGGATGTCTGCAATCGTGTGGCAACGACATGGAATGAACATGGATTGATTTTTGGAATGCTGGATTTCAATTGTTTTGTGTGGCTGTGTCTCTCAAGCTTGGGTAATACAACTTTATTTGCTTTTGTAATATATATTAAACATTAGTTTATTTTGGCTGTATATTTTTGAATGAGTTATAAACTGTTTTTCTGTGATATATATACACTATATTGCCATTGATTACTGGACACTTGCGATTTTAGACATTTTACTAAATATCTAGAAAAATACATGAGGAATCATCTCGAAACTCTTAGTGTGTAAATATAATTGTATACGCCATACATCGTTGTGAAGATTTTTTACCGAAACTCCATAGGGGACCGTCAACAAATTAAAAAGAATGAATATCTTTTGAATAACCCTGTCAAAACTAATGTAGCAAAAGTGCTCAAACTGTAGATTATGATTGAATGCCTTATTGTAATACACTGTGTTCATTTTTATGCAAATAGCATGCATACTCGCAGAGTAATTAAGGTTTTTATAAAAATGGTCCCAAATTTTTCCAAGTTTTTTCCTTATAATTTTCAGAGTTCTTAATATAAAATAATATTTTTTTCAGAAAATAGGATAAACAACATTGCAGACAGTACCCTGTAATCAGAATTAAAAAATAATAAAATTTGTATGAAAAATGAGTAGGTTTACTAAATAATTTTTTACTGCGCATGCGTGAAAGATATCAAAATTTCATTTGCATATTATGTTAGCTAAATGTATAGAGCAACTTTTGTAAAAGTCTCAAAATCATAGCTTGAAAATTCTGAAAGTAATCGTCTATAGAAAAAGGACAAAATCCGTTGTTTCCAAAATGAAGCAAAAAAATGAGGGATTTTACCCAAATGTAGTAGTACATCCCGTATTGTGTATTCTATATTGACACTAATCAATGAATATATGGATACAACCCCTCTTGTTTTTGCTTCATTTTGAGAATAACGGATTTTCAACTAATTCAATTGACGATTATTTTCAGAATTTTCAAGTTATGATTTTGTGACTTTCACAAAAGTTGCTCTATACATTTAACTAACATAATATGCAAATGAAATTTTGATATCGTTGACGCATGCGCAGTAAAAAATTATTTAGTAAACCTACTCATTTTGTACAAAATTTTCATTATTTTTTAATTCTGATTACAAGGTACTGTGTGCAATGTTGTTTGTCATATTTTCTGAAAAAAATATTATTTTATATTAAGAACTCTGAAAATTATAAGGAAAAAACTTGGAAAAATTTGGGACCATTTTTATAAAAACCTTAATTACTCTGCGAGTATGCATGCTATTTGTATAAAAATAAACAAGGCGTATTACAATAAGGCATTCAATCATAATCTAGAGTTTGAGCGCTTTTGCTACATTAGTTTTGACAGGGTTATTCAAAAGATATTCATTCTTTTTTAATTTGTTGACGGTCCCCTATGGAGTTTCGGTAAAAAATAATCACGGCGATGTATGGCGTATACTATTATATTTATGCACTAAGAGTTTCGAGATGATTCCTCATGTATTTTTCTAGATATTTAGTAAAATGCCTAAAATTGCAAGTATCCAATAATCAATGGCAATATAGTGTATATATATATATATATATATATATATATATTACAAATTTAAAATTTTTTCGCCAAAACTAACCTTTATACTATCTTAATTTTCTTATAATAATGTCCCGTACTTACTTCAAATTATTAAATTAAAATCTTGTTTCTAGATCTAATCTGTTAATCTGTATGCAGACGATATAAATTCTTAATTTGCCTTAAAAAACATTATTCCAGTATGCGTAAATTTAAAAAAAGATGGCTCTAAATTAAAAATATTCTTAATTAAAACTTTATTTCTTAATATTCCAAATAAAACTGATTTCTTCTATGTTTTTATCAACCCTTTTTAAGAAAGTCTTATTAAAATTATTCCAAAACCATACCTTTCAAAAAATATCATTATTTTATTTTATCTATTTATTTATTTTTCCGCCGTCAACCTTCGATAGTGTGCATATTAATAAATTCATTTCTTTTCTTTTTCTCTTAAAATTAATCATTTATAAAAGTCGTCTGCCTAAAAAATCCCGATTCAATTATAAATTGGTTAAATAATATTTTTTAAAAATAAATTTATCGTTTGTGGAAAATAATCTCGTAGCTGGACATGAATTCTGTTTACATAAAAGAATGATGGTTTGAGGTTACAGAATGTTCCAGAACTTTCTTTTTAGTTTAAAAAGGTGGAAGTCTCGAGATGAAAAAGAAGATTCTTGGGTTGCTTCTTGGACGAGGACGGCTCGCTGAAATAATGATGGAATTTTTGCAAAAGGAGCTTTTCCCTTCCTCATTATTACGAATTTAATAAATGAATTTACAGCAGCCCATGACTAATTATTGGATCTTCTACATTTATTTATTTATTTTGTTTTTTCCCTCGCTTGCCATGACTATGTGTTTCTTTTTAACCAGTGGAAATAATTCGAGTTCTCCTTAAATCGTCACAACTAATCGAAAAGTCCGACAGGATTAGTTATCTGTGCTGCCTTTTTAATGAATGATATTTAAAGAAAATTGCGATGGAACGAAGAAAAGCATGCTATCGCCGAAGTTCGATTGAAGGACAGCCTATTTTCAGCTTGCCAATGAATAGTACTTGCTTCGAGTCGGATGTGGATTTTCTGACGCTTGATGTTGATCTGTGCGCATAAATTTTGATTCAGTATTCATGGTCATATTGAAAATTTTTGAAAATTAATGACTTCAAAGTGGTGAGTATGCAAGAAGTATTTGATGAGGAATTTAAAGACGATTGAATTTTATTGAAGATTTTTCAAAAAACTGTAAGTTATTTTATTAAATGTTTTGATTATTATTTTTATTCTTTTTATGATAGATGAAATATTTATTATTTATTTATTTATTTATTTATTATTTTATTGATGAGAGTAATTTGAAGTTAATTTATTAATTTACTAATTTATTTATTTATTATTTATTGTATGTTATGGATCTGATATAGTAATTTTGAAAAAATATGTAATTGATAGAAATTATTAACTTTGAAATTTATTGCAAATGATTTTACGATCAGGATTTAATAAAGAAAATAGAAGTGCTTCATTTATTCTAATGAGTAAGAATAAAAAAATTTTGGAAGATCCTAAATTCGTACCGTTTGATCCGAGTTCTGGAATGAACATTTTGTCGTGGTTAACTTATTTTGATACAACATGTGAAAAGGAGAAGAAAAATCTAGAAGGGAAATTTAATTTTATTGCGCAATATTTGAAAGGGGAAGCGCAAAAAATTTATATCAATGACTGCTTAAATTGTACGGATTATGAACAAATTAAGAAAATTTTGATAGAAAGACTCATTGAATTAGACTTCTCGAGTTTTTCTGATTTTTCAAATCTGAAATTAGATAATTTAGACAATTTAGAAACTTATTTTCATAAAAAAGTGGAAATTGGTAGGAAATTACATCTTAGTGAAAATATACTATTACAAGGTTTAACTGATGGTTTAAAACCAGAATTCAAAAACAGTATTATTATAAATCCTCCTAGTTAGTACCAGAGAATGGTACCGGGTTGTCAAACAATTCGTGGAAGTTTCCACCCCACTAGTTTCAAACCAAGTAATAAATCAACCATCAGCTAGACAAAAGTTTCAACCTTTTCAACCAACTAGGCCCTGGATTCAGCCAGTTAGGCCCAATAATACACCTAGGAATTGGATTCCCCAAAGGCAATCTCACTTTCAAAGACCTAGAGTTTGTCAAAATAATTATATTCAAAATTCATACCCTTCAAGACCTTGTAGGATATGCACAAATAGGGGTGTGAGTAATGCTTTTCATTGGGAAAGAGAATGTATTTTTAGGAGTGAGTTGCCATCCTCTGATACTCTTCCAAGTAGCTCACAAAATAATTCTCATAATATTTGACTATTGATTGTGTATGGATGTACAAATAATTATAATTTGCCATGTGTTGTAGATACTGGCTCAACTATTGCCATATTGCCAATTAAATTTGTTAAAAAACTTAATGCTAAAATTGAGACTATACCCTCAGTTACCATTGGTCAGGCAAAAGGATTCTTACATATAAATAAAAAATGTAGTGTTCTTCTAAAAGTGGGTAAAATTAAAAAATATGTTAACTCTTTAGTGTGCAATACAAATTTGGATTATGCTATTTTGGGGTTAAAAGAATGTTCTAATTTTAAATTAACCATAGAATGTAAAAATTGTATTGTAAGGCAGGGAAGGAAAATTATAACTAACAGTATATCCATACATAATGAGAGATCCCTTCATTTCAATACAGTAAATATGGACCAAGTACAACAAAACAGGGATCAAGCTAATGAATTTGTAACCTCAGAATATAAAAAAAATATGAAATTAAATACTGGTAATACTGTAGCAATAGATAATTATGATAATGAAACACTGAATGTAAGTAATCATGATATAGAGTTACAATCTACTTGTGGAAATATTATGAAAAATGAAGACTGTGTTGAATATGATCACGCAATTAATGTGCATCCTGATTATAGAAATTCCATGACTCTTCAAAATTTTCGCGATAATTCGGATTCAGATTTAACTGGGGAAATAAATTTAATTCAAGATGTAAATTTAAGGGAATTAGTTCATATTCATAGTGATATTTTTGCAAAGCATAAATATGATGTGGGTAGGATTAATATTGAACCACAACGCGTTATACTAAACTCAGACCTACCTATATCTTTGAGGCCCTACCGAACATCTCCTCTAGAAGAAATAGAAATAAAAAACCAAATTCAATCATTGTTAGCAGCCGGACTGATATAGGAAAGTAATAGCCCCTATTCTGCCCCTGTTACACTAGTTATGAAAAGAGAGGAAGGTAAAAAAACGCGATTATGTATAGACTATAGAAAATTAAACGCAATAATTAAAAATGATGCAGAACCCTTGCCCCGTATCGATGGAATTTTAGATAAATTGAGTAATGCTCAGTATTTTTCAACTTTGGATTTAGCCTCTGGCTACTGGCACATACGAATACATCCATCCGATACAGAAAAATTAGCATTTGCAACCAATTTTGGACTTTTTGAGTGGCTCGTGCTCCCTTTTGGCATAAAAACGGGCCCTCCCATATTCAATAGAACCATTCGAAGAATCCTTAATAAATATAAAATCGACTTTGCGTGCCACTATTTTGATGATATTATAATTTTCTCTTCCTCTTTAGAAGAACATTTAAACCATTTAGCTCAAATTTTTGACATTTGCAAACAAGAAAACATTAAACTTAAACTTTCTAAATGTAAATTAGGCCAAAATAAAATCAATTTCTTAGGTTATGAAATCACTAATGGAACTATAACACCAGCAAATGCCAATATTGAAACCATCAAAAATTTAAAATCTCCTTCAAATGTGAAAGAGTTACAACGATTTCTAGGTTCCATTAATGTATACCATAAATTCATAAATAAATATGCTGAAATTAGATATCCTCTGAACCGATTACTTAAAAAAGACACAATATGGGAATGGAACTCAGAGTGCCAGGAGTCTTTTGAAAAATTAAAAAATTCTTTAATTGCAAAACCCATCCTCAAAATTTATGATCCTAAATTACCTTTACATATGTTTGTAGATGCCTCTCAGATAGCAGTAGGTGCCGTTCTAAAACAACCTGATAAAGAAAATTTCTTACATCCTATTGCTTATCATTCTAGAATTTTGAAGAGTTATGAGCAAAATTATTTCATAACTCAATTAGAATGTTTAGCTATTATAGATACTCTTGACAAATTCTATCATTACTTTCATGGTGTCAAGTTTACAATTCATACGGACCACGCATCTCTAGTATGGTTAAAGAGTGTTAAAAACTTAAAAGGTAAACTTAAGAGGTAGGCTTTTTAGATGGTCGCTCAAACTTAGTATGTTTGATTATGAGATAAAATATGAAAAGGGTTCAACAAATGTCGAAGCAGACTTCTTGTCACGAAATCCTGTTTGTCATTTTAATCAACATATTAGTTTATTGCTAGATAGGAAAGAAATTATAGAGATGCAAGACAAAATGTTTGTGACAAAAAATATAAAAAAGAGAATGGAATTATTATAGTTCAGAGAAAGGGATTCAAAAAAATTGTTGTACCAATGTCATTAAGAAAAAAATTACTCCATATTGCTCATGATAATTTTGGACATTTAGGGATTCAAAAAATGCTTAATTTAATATCTCCCAACTATTATTGGCCTAATATGACAATAGACATTACAGAATTTGTCAAACATTGCGATACCTGTCAGAAAAATAAAAAACCAAAACAGAAAAGATTCGGCTTATTACAAGCTATGCCAGCGACAGATCAACCTTTTGAATGTCTTTCTATTGATACTGTTGGTGGATTTAACTATTACAACTCAACAAAAAAATTCTTACACATGATAATAGATCATGGAACTAGGTTTGTTTGGGCTTTTCCCTCCAAAAATGTTACCATTGAAACATACACTAACTGTTTAAAACAAATTTTCAATATCAAAGCACCTCAAAAAATACTTAGTGACAGGCATAAATCTTTCAGATCTCCAAGATTTAAGAAATTCCTTAGAAATCATCATGTTAAACAGCGTTTTACATCAGCACATCATCCTCAGACCAATGGAAAAGTAGAGCGCGTTAATCAGACTATAGTTACCAGGCTTAAATGTAAAGTTAATTCCACTTCTTCTAAAATACCTTGGACTAGATTATTAAACCAAGTCATCGAAGAATACAACAATACGCCCCATTCTATCACCAACTTCCCACCTGCCTATTTATTTTATGGTCAATTGCCTTATGAATCTCCTTTAAAACAAAACTATTACCCTCCAGTAGACAAAGCCCTCAAAATTGCGAAAGCGCGCACTCAGGAATTTCACCTTAAAAGTAAAAGACTCTATGATCGAAATTTTGTCGAATGCCCATTAAAAATACAAGACTCTGTAATTTATGAAGAATTTAAATACCCTAACACTCGAAAATTAGAACCTACTTTCTCTGGACCATACAAAATTATAAATAAACTTTCTGATGTAACTTATGAAATAGATAAATTTAATTATGAGACAGGACAGAATTCCGTTATTGTGCATGTTTTTAAATTAAGACCCTATTTTTCACCAGAAGATTTTAAACTGTTTCATGAGCAACCCAAAAAACAAACAAATCCTCAGATACAATCACAATCACTAGATCAAACTGAAGTCAAGACAGTAGATTAAATTTTAATTCTTATTCTTTAAATATTTTATCACCATAATTTTCAACATTAGCAGGTATGTTCTTGGTGGCCAACAAGAATATTACTTGTTTTTGGGAGTTTTTGGGGTTAAATTGGGCTCCTTATGCAGGCATAAGGTGTACACTTTGATTGTAAAAGCTTTCAAATTGATGTTGATAAATTAATTTTAAGTGTATATAAGTCTAACTATATTTACTCATTATTTTGACATTAGTATTACTCTATTTATTCAGCAGATATTATGTGATAACAGTTATAAAATTTGATTACACTACTCAAACCTATAACTTAATATGTGATTTTCAGTGATTGTGAAAACTACAGATATTAAGAGTTTTTCAAAAAAGCACACTATTTTTATTTCCATTTCTCAATTAAGAATGACACCTTTTATTCCTATTTGTATTTTATTATTAAAGTTTATAAACCATGTGTAGATAAAACATTATTCTACATTTGGCATTTGAAAACTTATAACCAAATTTGACAATTTTGTAAAAGAGTATCAGAGAGGAATTATTGTAAGGAAATACTGGTTGAGAGTCCATTTTCTAAATAGTTAGATTTAATTTTATTTGGATTTTGGAATTATTATGATTTTTTTTTTAATTTATACTTTCGGCTAGCAAAAAATACTTTCTTATGCTATTAGAAGATAAGAAAATTATTTAGCTGCTATGTAATTATTTTTATCCTCAACCAATATTTTCCCTATCAATAATAAACAAATAGTGATATTTTCTTTTGATTATACTCTTGTATTACTATTATTATTATTATTATGATTTCTATAATGAAGTTTAGTATTAATTATACTCTTATTGAAAAACATTAGGATATGGAGTCTTATTATACTACTTATTATTGTTGTTGTTATTATTATTTAAATTTTTCTATATTATTTATTATTGATATTGAGAGTGATGCTATTTATTATTAAAAAAATTGATATATTATTGAAAGAAAAATTTGATTGATTGTTAAAAGATGTTGGATCCAACATAACATTAAAACCAAAGATTAAACTAGGTTTGAAGATTTTTAATTAAAGAGACTGTATTCAGTGAACATTGGAAATGACTCTTTTTATACAGGGTGTCCGAAAAGTCTGGAAACGGTCGAATAACTCGAGAAATACATATAAGATTGAAAAACGTAAATATACGTGTTAAATATTTTTAAATAAGCTATTCAGTGATACAAAATTTGACCTTCGTAACCGACCCCCTGGGGGTCAGAGGGGGTTCAACTTTGAAATCTTAAATTATAACCCCCATTTTTTATTGCAGATTCGGATTCTACGGACAAAAATACGTAACTTTTGTATTTGATGTTTATTTCGAATCTTCGTTTATCACGGTGTAATTGAGCATATTAAATCGATACATATTTCGGCTTTTCCAACGGGATTTTCCCTAATCGAAACTAATTGGGGAGAATTTATGACATCAAATTCCTCGTTTTTTGCAGTAATAGCGTTTCCTGAAAATCCCCCGTGCCGATTATTTCGGTAGTGCTACACAGTTAAAAATTTGGTCCATTTGTTGTAGCGTCACTCCACAGCTTTTATAGAATGTCTCTTTCATGACCAATGAGAATGTTCCATAACACAGTAAAGTACACTGTAAAAAAATTTACCCTTTTGCTGCATCGTCACTCCACCGCTTTTATAGAAAACGATTACTTTACTGTGTTATGGGGCATTCTCATTGGTCACAAAAGAGATATTCTATAATAGCTGTGGAGTGACGCTGCAGCAAATGGGTCAAATTTTTAACAGTGTAGCACTATTGAAATAATCGCCACGGGTGATTTTCAGGAAACGCTATTCCTACAAAAGACGAGGAATTTGACGTCAAAAATTCTGCCCAATCAGTTTCGATTAGGGAAAATCCCGTTGGAAAAGCGGGAATATGTATCGATTTAATATGCTCGATTACACCGTGATAAACGAAGATTTGAAATAAACATCAAATACAAAAGTTACGTATTTTTGTCCGTAGAACCCGAATCTGCAATAAAAAATGGGGGTTATAATTTAAGATTTCAAAGTTGGACCCCCTCTGACCCCCAGGGGGTCGGTTCCGAAGGTCAAATTTGGTATCACAGAGTAGCTTATTTAAAAATATTTAACACGTATATTTACGTTTTTCAATCTCATATGTATTTCTCGAGTTATTCGGCCGTTTCCAGACTTTTCGGACACCCTGTATATACAATTGAAAGACTTTTTTCATTTAAAGGACTTATTTAAAATAAACTATGCTTTAAGTCATTGTAATTATTTAAATTTCCATGAGAACGAATTTTTATTGTTTTTATTATATTTTTATCTCTTGCTTATTAATATTCATAACTTATTTACTATTATTGTATGTATTATCTCCAATGCACTTACAAATGGTAAGTGATGTTGTAACATTATTGTATTTCTTTCAGGGAAATGCTCCTACCTAAATTTAATTCAGATTAATTTTCTCTTAACTATTTTATTTTAATCGCTAATATTTTTTATATTGCGTTAATTTTCTTTTCTTCCATCTCTTGGCTTCCTGGGTTTGACAGTTTTATTCCAAAATTTAACTTTTCTAAATTATTATATTTCTGTTGTCTGAACTTGTAGTTTTTTTTTTAACTATCAATTTCATACAAAGTTTTGGGGAGGGGGGATAATATTACAAATTTAAAATTTTTTCGCCAAAACTAACCTTTATACTATCTTAATTTTCTTATAAAAATGTCCCGTACTTACTTCAAATTATTAAATTAAAATCTTGTTTCTAGATCTAATCTGTTAATCTGTATGCAGACGATATAAATTCTTAATTTGCCTTAAAAAACATTATTCCAGTATGTGTAAATTTAAAAAAAGATGGCTCTAAATTAAAAATAATCTTAATTAAAACTTTATTTCATAATATTCCAAATAAAACTGATTTCTTCTATGTTTTTACAACCCTTTTTAAGAAAGTCTTATTAAAATTATTCCAAAACCATACCTTTCAAAAAATATCATTATTTTATTTTATCTATTTATTTATTTTTCCGCCGTCAACGTTCGATAGTGTGCATATTAATAAATTCATTTCTTTTCTTTTTCTCTTAAAATTAATCATTTATAAAAGTCGTCTGCCTAAAAAATCCCGATTCAATTATAAATTGGTCAAATAATATTTTTTTTAAATAAATTTATCGTTTGTGGAAAATAATCTCGTAGCTGGACAAGAATTCTGTTTACATAAAAGAATGATGGTTTGAGGTTACAGAATGTTCCAGAACTTTCTTTTTAGTTTAAAAAGGTGGAAGTCTCGAGATGAAAAAGAAGATTCTTGGGTTGCTTCTTGGACGAGGACGGCTCGCTGAAATAATGATGGAATTTTTGCAAAAGGAGCTTTTCCTTTCCTCATTATTACGAATTTAATAAATGAATTTACAGCAGCCCATGACTAATTATTGGATCTTCTACATTTATTTATTTATTTTGTTTTTTCCCTCGCTTGCCATGACTGTGTGTTTCTTTTTAACCAGTGGAAATAATTCGAGTTCTCCTTAAATCGTCACACACACACACACACACATATATATATATATATATATTTATAATTTATGATTATTGCAGCTATTAGCGCTGGTCATGTGAATTTTTGTGATTTTTAAGTTTGCACTCGAAACTATTTTAAAGACTTTTGGATTATATATATATATATATATATATATATATATATATATATATATATATATATATATATATATATATATATATATATACAGGGTGATTCTAATTTTTTTTACAATAAAAGAGGGGTGATAGTACACATCAAGACAAACAATATTAAATAGGAGACCAAGGGTCCCAAACTTTTTCCAAAGGAGATAGCCGCGATTAAAGTTTAGGGACCAAAATTTCAAATAAACATAAAAAACGGAAAAATCGATCGATTGATTTGTGGTTTTCACTAAAATTATTCTTTATGTCGACATTTTTTTGAAATTAAATTATAAAGATAAATTTCAAAAAATGCCCATAGAGGGCGCTTTAGAGTTTGGAGTTAAGAACAACTATTTTTTGTCGGTATTTTTTGCCTCTCATTAAATGTTTTCGTAAGCCTAGACTCAAAATTTGAGCTCAAAATCTGAATAGTTGGGAGTGGTTAAGTAACACAAACTGAGCTGTGTTCAGAGGTTCAAATTTCAAATGATTATAAAAAACGGAAAAATTGTTCGATTGATTTGCGGTTTTCACTAAAACTTTTTTTTAATTAGGTATTTTCGTGAAAATGAATTATAAACATAAATTTCTAAAAATGCCGATAGAGGGCGCTTTAGACTTTGAAGTAACGAACAACTCTTTTTTGGCGTTATTTTTTGCATCTTATTAAATGCTTTCGTAAGCTTGGACTTGAGCTTAAATTTTGAGCTCAAAATCTGAATAGCTGGGAGTGGTTAAGAAGACAAACTGAACTGTGTTCAGAGGGTTCAAATTTCAAATGATTGTAAAAAACGGAAAAATTGGTCGATTCGTTTGCGGTTTTCGCTAAAAGTAATTTTTAAATCAGCAATTTCTTGAAAATAAATTTTAATGATAATTTCACAAAATGCCGATAGAGGGCGCCTTAGACTTTGGAGTAGCGTACCACTATTTTTAACTGTTATTTTTTTTAAATCTCATTAAATGCTTTCAAATGCATAGACTTAAATTTTGAGCTCAAATTCTAAATCGTTGGGAGTGTTTAAGTAGAGAAAAATTGAATTGTGTTCAAGGAGGAAGGGGGGTTAAATTTCAACTCCTGTACACACTACAGTTTGCGCTTCTTAAACCCTTCGAACGATTCAGAATTTGAGCTGAAAATCTAAGTTTAAATCTAAGCTTCCGAAAACATTTAAAAAGCTTTTGCCAGCATTTAATAAGAACCAAAAAATAATGGTTAAAATGAATTGTTGGTTATTCTGAAGTTTAAGGCGCCCTCTAACGGAAATTTTTGAAATTTATTTTTAAAATTTATTTTCAAGAGGATACTGGCTTAAAGAATAGTTTTATTTTAAACCGCAAACTAATCGACCAATTTTTTTCATTTTCTATAATTATTTTAAATTTGAACCTCCCCGTCCCCCTTAAACACAGTTCAGTTTGTGTTACTTAACCACTCCCTACTATTCAGATTTTGAGCTCAAAATTTAAGTTTATATTTAAGCTTCCGAAAACATTTAATGAGATGCAAAAAATAATGGCAAAAATAGCTGTTCGTTACTCCAAAGTCTAAAGCGCCCTCTATCGACATTTTTTGAAATGTATATAATTTATTTTTAAGAAAATACCAACATAAAGAATAGTTTTAGTGAAAACCGCAAATCAATGAACCAATTTTCCCGTTTTTTAAAATCATTTGAAATTTGAAGCCTCTGAACACAGTTCAATTTGTGCTATTTAACTACTACCAACTTTGAGATTTTGAGCTCAAAATTTAAGTTTGAGTTTATGCTTACGAAAACATTTAATGAGATGCAAAAAATACCGATGAAAAATAGTTGTTCGTTACTCCAAAGTCTAAAGCACCCTCTATCGGCATTAAAAAAACTTATCTTTATAATTTAATTTCAAGAAAATGCCGGCATAAAGAATAATTTTGGTGAAAACCGCAAATCAATCAACCGATTTTTCCGTTTTTTATATTTATTTGAAATTTTGGTCCCTAAACTTTAATGGCGGCTATCTCCTTTGGAAAACATTTGGGACCCTTGGTCTCGTATTTAATATTGTTTGTCTTGATGTGTACTATCACCCCGCTTTTATTCTAAAAAAAAATAGAATCACCCTGTGTATATATATATATTTAAGTTCTCACTTTTTATCAAATAATAACAGGGGATATATTATTTTATCCGTAAAAGAGAAATTTTTTTGGAGTGTAAAATTTCTCCCTATGTGTCTTTCAACAGCAAAAAAAAAAATAAATAAAATAAAAAAAAAATAAAAATAAATGAATAAATAAATAAATAAAAATAAATATATAAATAAATAATAATGCATAATATTGAAAAGATATCCAATTCTGAAATTATTTAACTTTGTAAAGCAATGTATTTTTCTTAAACTCTAACATCTGTTATTAATTGGACACAAGGGGATAAACCAGGGCTTTCCGAGATACAGGATATAAGGGAAAACCATTTTTTTAAATTGCTAACTCTAATATATTTTTTATATTTAATGTAACGTAAAGTACCAAAAATACCAAGACCCTCTTTAGTAGGATATTCTAATAATTTTAAGGGATGCTCAACCCGGCAGGACGGGCATGGAGCGTTTTGACACCGTAAAACCGCACAGTGTATTACTGAATTTTACTTTGTCACCAACAAATATAAATAATAATCGTCACCTTATTTAATCGGAGACAACTGTTACAAATTCTGCGATAAAATGAGTTGAAGATTATTTCTAAAAGTCTAAGTAATAGTAATAACAATAAAAAAAATTAGGAGGGTCTGGAGATATATTGATCAAAAAGTCATATTTACATGAAAAATAGCAATGTTGTAAATAGAGTTTTGTAATTTATAAAAAAAATACCTTCGTATTCGCCTTGGCATCAGAAGTTAACAACAAAAAAAAAACCGCCAAACATCACATTTTACAAATCAGTCTTTCGGATTTTGAGAATTTCAGTGCTTTTCAACGCTTAGTTCTAGTTCAATTACATGTCTTAAATTTGTGTTATATCAGAGTTCGCACAGTTCTACCACTAAATTTTAAGAATATTTTCAAAGTGTTTCACTGCAGAGAAATAGCGTAAAATCTGTGAATGAAGGTCGAGATTACGACTGTTGTGGTTTAAAAAATAAATGTAAATTTTCTTATTTTTTATAGTGGTGCCAGAGTCCTTAGAAATTCCAAGGAGTGTGCGAACCTTGGTTATATATATATAGTATATAGATATATATTTGTTTGTTCATTGATGAATGTTGTAATTTCATTATAGAATATAAGCTGGAAAAAAATGCTGAACTTATTATATTAATTTAACTTCAAACGAATTTTTCTTTTCTAAAAGTCTACATGAAGTAGAAATAGATGTAAAAAAATTCAAGCTTGAAAATTATTTTCAAAACGATAAAAATTATATACAGTTTTCAAAGGAATTGTAATACCGTCTTCAAACACACTGCATTTGAAAGTACATTTCCTTTTTCAAATTCGATGGTGTAAAAATTTGGAAGTGTGCGATGTTTAAAAATTCATTAAAAAAAGTAATAAAAGTAAAATTCAATTATTTGATGTTGCCACCATTAAAATGACGTCAGCGTTACGTATGGACATGTTTGCTCTTTATATTAAATAAACTTTACATTAACTTTTCTTTAATGGGGCTCTAAAATTCTGTTAGCGCATAATGATTTTAAAAAATTGTCCTAAACACCGTAAAGCTGAGAATTTATCATATTCAGGACAATAAATAAATAGGTAAATAAATACAATACACAAATTTAATAAAAATAATTAAAGTTTGTATCTGTTGTTTTACTTTTTTTTTTTTTAGTCTCTGAATTAGGAGTAATATATAATACATCCCCAATTAAGAGTTGAAATTCAACACAAATAACGCATGCACTAAGTATACGGGTATCAGACAAGATGACACGTAAATAATGGGGTCATGCTCATGTAGTTTAAGTCCATTAAAATCTGGGGTTCATATATATCGATCAGAGAATTACAACTACTTCTTTTGTCGGAAAAGAAGACTCAAGGCTAATGCAGACCAGGGGCGACAAGATTCAGAGTAGGGATCATTGACCTTATACCCTTGTGAATCGAGATTCACTTCTAGAGAAAAAACTTTAAAGAATAATATAACAAGTTGTAATTGCTCGTCAAGCGTAGCAAGTGACGTGCGTTCGTACTATACGGAAGTTAAAAGATTCAGATCTTGGTGTAATAGTATACAGTATTTCGGATACAGTAGAGTATCCTAAATCTTTTGTGTATCTCTGTAAATACTATCTGATTTCTATTACATAGGAAGTAACTTATTGTAAACCTAAGCAACATACATCAATTTCATCAAATGTGAAATAGTTTAGTATTATTAATACGCGCCCCAAACAATGTTTCCCTTTATACAATTATGTAATGGAATACTTTTGTGTAGCCCTGTAAATTAATAACAAATATTCTTTGCACCACAGATTGTACAGAATGCATATTTTAGCTTAAACTTCATACATGCATATCAATTTTATTATGTTCGAAAGAGTGTAACACCATTAAAATGCACTTGAAACTGTTTTTTTCCCATCGGCTGTAATGTAACTGAATACTTTTAAATTGTTCCTGTAATTAAACTATGCATCCGATTTTCATTAAATTTGAAATGACTCGACAAAATTATGCAACAATTATATATTTTAAATTTCAAATGATTTGATTGGGTAGTTTTTGCTCTGTTATAAGCGGACAGACGGACGGGCTGAGCGACGACGGTGGGTGCTACGTATTTACTTAGTTACGAACGCACCTAAAAATGAAAAATATTTTTAACCCTTAAACGGTAACGTGTTTTTCGGCACCTTTAAACGGTAATCATGGGTCACTCGTGCTTAGCGCTGTAAAAAGTGGTTTAAAGTGCTTTAAAAATTCTAAAAAAAATTCATGATATTACATCAACTACACTTGACAAGAATCAGTCACAATATTGCTGATTTATTAATTTGTTTAAACAATATGTTTAAATAAACAAATAAAAATGTGAAAAATGCACATTTTCTTTAAAAAATCATAACTTTGGATAGAATTGACATTTTTTGCTGTTTCAAAAGGGAAAATGAAGATCAAGAATGGTACTGTCACAAAAAAATAAAATAAAAATAGCCGGTATAAATTAAAAAAATGCTTAAGTTTTGAGCATAAAAATGACGTTTTTTTAACTTATAAATAGGTACAATTTACAATGAAATAGAAATTTTATTAGTTTTTAATCAATTTTATTTATAAAAGTGATGTTAACTATCAAACTTTATTTAATTAAACAAAAAATATAATAATGAAAAATTACAGCAACACTGATATCATTATTTATAAACAATCGAAACAGATTTGATGTCTGTGTTCCTCGCACACAGGTCTGTGACACTTGCTGCAGCAAATAAAGGTTTTTTTTGTCCTTCGGAAACCCAAGTGAGTGTAATGTATCGATTTTTTATGAAAAAAACATCAATTCCTAACCAAACAAATTTTTTCTTACCTTACACTTTTCGTCAGCGTAAATGGTAACCCTGGGTGACTCGTGCCTTTTCGAAATTTTGACTGGCTCTTACGTCGGCTGTGAACGCACTAAAACATCGGCGTTTCGGGAGCTAATAGCCTACTAGTGTACTATTTTTTCCACGGTAGTTTAGTCCCGCTCCCCACTCTCTCCTCTAAGCTAGCAAGGAAAGAAAATTTGACCGAGGCACTAGTGACCCATGGTTACCGTTTAAGGGTTAATATAACCCTTTTATTTGTATTTTTAAGGTGAAAGTGCATTTTAATGCACCAAAAGTTCGAATTCTAAATTTTTATACGAAGCTGTTTAACTTTGTAAATGATTAACTATTTTTATATTAAACTAAACTGTTCTCAAATTAAAGCTGACTACTTTCTGATATATTTTTAAAACTTTCCAACAAAGTTGAAAAGTGCTTGATTTCGGTTTGCCTGAGCCTGACCGTCTGGCCAACTTCTAGTTCTCGTAAATATACTCGGGTTGCCCTGAAATTTTAGGAAATTATTGATGTCTACTCTAGCACAAACCCTATCTCAAATGAAGTTTCTAGCATGATTAGTTAATTTACAGGGACAGTCAAAAATATTTCATTACATTACGGCCTGTGGGGAAAAATTGATTCAAATGACTTTTAAAGGTGTTACACAGTGTCAAACATAACAAAACTGATATTCATTTAAGAAGTGCACTAAAATATGTGGTGAAAAGAACACTTATTATTATCATTTGCAGGGCTATACAACAGAATTCCTTTACATTATGGTAAAGGAGGGGAAGGTTTGTTTGCAACTGCAACATATTTTAATATATTAAACTATTTGATGCATAATAAAATTGATATATGTCGCTGAGGGTTAATATAAGTTATTTAACGTATAATACGAAGTGTATAGCATTTACATGGACACTCAAAAGATTTCAAATAATACATTCTATCCTATGTGCTGTATATTAGCGATGATGACTGATGGATGGATGGATGAAATGCATTTTTAATCATGATAAGTGCTTTCAAGTTTCACTAAATTTATGCATATTATATGGTGTGTATAAATGCTATAGTTCATATGCAGGGCTACACAAAAGAGTTTGTAAAAGTTACTGAATATGAGTGTAGATTACTTAAAGGTGGTTTTTAAATGAATAATGCATTTTTAAGTCGAATTGCATAAAGTTTACTAAGAATGTTTGAAGAATATAGATAAAACAATACATAAGGCCTCCCAAGGAATTGATTACATGATCGCGTATGGATAATAATTTCTGAAATGTGATTTCAGTATATTTAAGAGTGTTTTAGTTTCAATTAAACTTTAGCTAAATATTGGCGTGTAATAAATTTACCAGGTAAATTACAAGGTTGAGCAAAAGTATTGAAGTATGTTTTAATCTATTAGTACAAATTGCTATAAAAAAAAATTCAACCTGTTAAGCATTTTCCTGTTAAACTAAATTTCCCTATTATATAATCTATACATCAATCGACAGATCAAATACAGGTCTGTTCAAAAGTACTGGAACGCATATTTGGCTATGGATGGTATCGCCTTATTTCCCTAAATAACGAAATTTTGTTAAAAACTTTAGGAGTTTCATAATCTATGCTTAATGCATTACTTTTTCTTACTTGTTTAAAATTCAATTTCGTTCGCAACCGCAATGAAATCGACAAGTGCTCTTATTCAGAATCTATGTAATCGAAAAGTTTTTCTATTTCTAATGTAAAGGTAGAATATTTTCCAGTAAATGCTGTCAAAGTTGTTATTTAAACCGAATTTCCGAAAGCGATAATGCGGTTGAGGCAAGAAGTTTTATCATGACACACTAAACGTTTATAACTCAACTTATATTTCATTTAACGAAAAATGAGAAAAAGTTGGATTCTAAATCACATCAATAATAATGCCCGAAAATTTCATGCTTTTACGTTTAAAAATTTGCTGAAGTAGCCTCTTAACGGTAGCCAAACAATTTAAATTCAAGGGAAAAATTATAACGAAATAAAATCCTATTACTTTATTAGTTTTTAGAGTTGTAAATAATTTGCATATTTTTATTTTGGTGCAAGCTTGATAAATATAGCATAGGTTCAAAAGTTATTACGAAATTACGGTGTACCCTGTATAAGTAAAGATTAAATAAGACTCTGTTAATTAGACGTTTTTAATTAATCTTCTTTAATTAAAAACTCCAAGAGATTACGTACATTTTTCTTTCATTCAAATTGTTGATATTTTTAACGGTAGTCAAATCATAAATTCAAGAAAAAATTCATATAAGAAAATAAAATCTTATTACTCTATATTATAGTTTTCAGTGTTGTAAATAATCCTCATTCTTTTATTTTTATGCAAGTTTGGTAAATATATATAATTGGTATTATGTAAAAGCTATTATTATGTTATGGCATAAAATGTATAAGTAAAGCCTAAAAGACAAACTGTTAACGTTGTGTTTTTAATTAATATTCTTTAATAAAATTCCGAGAAAATGCGGATACATTTTTCTTTCGTTCTGATTATGAACCTTTTCAACGGTAACCAAATCATAAATTAACAAGAAACCCATAACAACAACAACAACAACAAAAAATCTTATTGCTCTATTAGTATTTAGAGTTGTAAATAATTTGTACATTTTTAATTTGATGCAAGTTTGGTAAGAAAAAATACACTGATTCAAATGCTATTACGGAATTATGGTGCAACACTGTATGTATAAAACTAAAAAATAAAAAAAAATCCTGTTAAGAGAACTCTTTAATTAAAAACTTCAAGAAAATGCGTATTTTTTCATAATGATTGTTGATTTTTTTAACGGCATAGCCAAACCATAAATCCAGGGAAAAAATAAAGAAAATAAACAACCGATTAAAGTAATAAAAAATCTTATTACTCTAATAATTTTTAGATTTGTATTTAATTTTCATATTTATTTTATTTAATTTAAATATAAGTTTTGTAAATATAAAAGCACCGATTCAACACGAAAAATCCTTACTGAATTAATTATAGTATTCCCAGTGTGGAGGGTGTAAAGATTACAATCTGTTTTCTCGGACAGTTTATGATGCCATCCAATAGCTAAAGCTGCTGTTCCGTGATACATGATTATTTGATCATCTTTTCACATTTAGAACGTTCTAAGTACTTTTGCAGATTAACTGCAACTATATCGAGTGCAATATTTTGTCTGGAAAATAGAAAAGAGCATGACAAGAATAAAAGATCATGATTCATATGCGTTACAGTTGAAAGAATATCGCAGTCATTCAACTTAAAATATTGCAAATTTTTCCCATTATATCATACACCACTACTAAAAGAAGATTTAGTATCAATAAAAGATTTACTTATCTTATTCTCTGAAGATTAAAAAGAATTATATAGGAAACATCAAGTTGTTCTCTGATTTAATTTTTTCTGTCTGAAAATTCTTCATTTAACCTTTCATTGCACGATTTGTTTTTCTAGAAGTATAGAAAGTAATACTTCATACAATACTTCATACATATTACTTATAATAGAGAACATGAGTTTCAAAACTCACTTTATCGAAAATTTAAAAAAATCAAGTTTTCTTTATATAACTTTATCGTTGGTGAACTTGCATAAAAAAACCACTACAAGATGGGAAAAAATAGTTTTGTCGTGTATTTCTGGCATTGTAAAAACTTGGTTTACAATAAAAGCCAATGGACGCAGTCAGAGGTTATTCGCGATTTCCCAAAATTTGATTTTTAGGTAGATTTCGTATGAAATACTACCTATTGCGATCACTCTCATGTTGGAATTCCTGAAAAATTTTTGCAAATCTACACCGATCACGACCCTTGGAACCCAAAACTACCATTACTAAAAAAGTTTATCTATCGATCTATCTATATATACAGGGTGTCCGAAAAGTCTGGAAACGGTCGAATAACTCGAAAAATACATATGAGATTGAAAAACGTAAATATACGTGTTAAATATTTTTAAATAAGCTACTCAGTGATACCAAATTTGACCTTCGTAACCGACCCCCTGGGGGTCAGAGGGGGTCCAACTTTGAAATCTTAAATTATAACCCCCATTTTTTATTGCTGATGATTCTACGGACAAAAATACGTAACTTTTGTATTTGATGTTTATTTCGAATCCTCGTTTATCACGGTGTAATTGAGCATATTAAATCGATACATATTTCGGCTTTTCCAACGGGATTTTCCCTAATCGAAACTAATTGGGGAGAACTTATGACATCAAATTCCTCGTCTTTTGCAATAATAGCGTTTCCTGAAAATCACCCGTGCCGATTATTTCGGTAGTGCTACACAGTTAAAAATTTGATCCATTTGCTGTAGCGTCACTCCACAGCTTTTATAGAATATCTCTTTCATGACCAATGAGAATGTTCCATAACACAGTAAAATACACTGTAAAAAATTGACCCTTTTGCTGCATCGTCACTCCACCGCTTTTATAGAAAACGATTACTTTACTGTGTTATGGAGCTTTCTCATTGGTCACAAAAGAGAAATTCTATAATAGCTGTGGAGTGACGCTGCAGCAAATGGGTCAAATTTTTAACAGTGTAGCACTATTGAAATAATCGCCACGGGTGATTTTCAGGAAACGCTATTCCTACAAAAGACGAGGAATTCGACGTCAAAAATTCTGCCCAATCAGTTTCGATTAGGGAAAATCCCGTTGGAAAAGCGGGAATATGTATCGATTTAATATGCTCGATTACACCGTGATAAACGAAGATTTGAAATAAACATCAAATACAAAAGTTACGTATTTTTGTCCGTAGAATCCGAATCTGCAATAAAAAATGGGGGGGGTTATAATTTAACATTTCAAAGTTGGAACCCCTCTGACCCCTAGGAGGTCGGTTTCGAAGGTCAAATTTGGTATCACAGAGTAGCTTATTTAAAAATATTTAACACGTATATTTACGTTTTTCAATCTCATATGTATTTCTCGAGTTATTCGGCCGTTTCCAGACTTTTCGGAAACCCTGTATATGTAAAATAAGTAGTTCTAGGGGGTTTTGTTAACACTGTTTATTACATAATCTTGGTTATGTGAAAGCAGGTGAATTATTTACAAATGAAGTGATAAAGGAGGGGTTGGGACGTTTCGTAGACCGGAACATTAGGCGATGCTCCGCAGTCCGCAGCAGTCCAGGAGCACGTCTCCATAGCATCGCTGCGAGATTCAATCTGTTTCCCTTTTTTGCTATCAGGCTAATTGGATAAAACTTGATCGTCAGCAGATAAACAAATGTGAACGAGTCACTTGGTTCTCGTGGGAGAATGCTTAGTACAGCAATAATACTAATTGGATGTTTTGGGAGGCAAACTGCAACGTACACTCGGGCATTCTGACGGTGAACGACCTCGTTCTACACTTGGTCTAGTTTAGCGAATGCCGAGCAAAACAAATCTTTAAAAAAAATTTCCTTAGCTGAGGAGCTATAATTAATTATATCCAGCCTGATGAAACAGAAAAACTGAGTTGAGGAGGGGGGGGGGGAACATAATAATATACATATACATAAAACATTGTAAACCTTGAAAATACGGAAAAACACAATGCCTAAATATGCATACATAATATGAATTAACATACATAATAATCATATAGTAAAATTTGTTATCGTAAAACACTGTTGAAAACAGAAATCATAACAAACAAACAAACAAAAAAAATACTGTTGAAGAAAAAAAAATTTGTTGGCCAACTAAAAAACAAAGACAATAAAAATAATCAAAATAATAAGCAAAATACAGAAAGATGTTGGAGGTTATTGCCGGCAATAATGGGAGTCACGAACTGTTCACCTGCACTAAAAAGTTAATAGTCAGTACAGTTTCTAAATGTCCACGCAACGCAACATAAAAAAGCACCTGTTGCATATGCAAAAGAAGTATAAGTAAAGCAAAAAAAAAAAAAAAAAAAAAAAAACACTGCTTTGTATTGTTAAAATATTATGAACTTTTGTAATTATCCACGTGACACAACATAAAAAAAGCGCCTGTTGCATATGTAAAAAATATAGGCAAAGCACAAAAAATAAAACACTACTTTGCATACCGGAAAATAATAATAATAAAAAATATTTTATGTCAAGCTAAAAAAAAAACAACGCTTGCATTGTTAGAAAAAAGATAAACACACACGTAAACACTTGTAACTCTTTTTCCACAATTTATAAAATCTTGCCACATAAAATACGAAACTGAGAGAAAAAAAAAATAAATCTTCATCACAAAAGTCTTGAACTGTAAGATCACAATAGGAAAAAAAAAACTCGGGAAAAATAAAAAAAATAAAAGCACTGTAATGATGTAACTCTGTATACTTGAAAAAAAACAAAAGGTTTCTTTTTTTTCCTCTTCTTTTCAACATTTCTCGATCAGGCTTTCTTCGAGTATTTCACCCAAACAAACATACAGTGGGCTGTCATAGATAAAAAGAAGAGGGAAAAAAATGTTCTTCGTACTTTCTCTTGGAGGGAAAAAACAAATACTGCAGTTTAAAAGTCAGAAACTGTAGTTAAAAAAAATACAACATACACACGAACTTCTGTAATACGGAATGTTTCTTTCTGGAGAATTTCCGTATCATGTCGTTGTTTGTTTTCACATGACACACGTGTGAATAAGGTGTAGATACGAAGGATCCCTGAGGTAAACAACTCATTATCACGATAGCAAGTGTGTCAAGTTGGCTATACTTTTCAATTTTAATTGGAGGCGGTTTTGCAATTGTATAGTTCTGCTCTTTTCGCGGCGTCACTGGTGCTAAACACATTGCTACCAAAAGATAAACAAGGAGTCGAATTAAGTCGTCGAGTTTGCATCTCAAATCCGGACGGCGCTGTAATTGCGAAAAAGTAGAGATCATTAACAGATGGCCCTTAGTATCTGGAGTCAACTTTTCAACTTTACTCTGCAGCTGTTCTATGGGAGTGATACAATTTTCGAAATTTGACTGTTTCCTGTCTGTCATAATTTCGTTTTCCACAACACAGGCGTTAGGTTCATTTGTCGAAGAAACAGGAGTTGAAGTCATTTCGTTGATAAGGGGAAAGTTAGGATGCACGGAATGAACGTGCGGTGGCGAATTTTTTTCACAAATGTTTGGTAACGAATTTCGTTCGATGAATTTTTTATTTTCCCCGTAAGCGAATATTACGGAATATTGCATAGAGGATAAATTTAAGTAAAATAAATCTTCGAACTTATTACCATTAAACTCAGTCTGTGCAACAAAATATTGAAGTGGCTTTAATTGGGATATTTCGGCATCGAAAATAGTTACAGATGAATCATTTAAGTTATGTACTGGGTTCGCATCCGCTCCAAAAGAAATATTATTGATTTTTACGATCGCAGCCGTACTACACACTGTGGAAGGGATATGTATCGTATTGATGTGTACGACAGTTTCTGAAACAGGGTTAATGTCTTCGTGGGAAGGCATATTTTCGGGATTTCGCCCCGTCGAACGGGACGAATGGTAGTTGGGACGAGAATATTTAGAGCCGTTGGGGCTTCGTTCTGCGCGTTTACACTGAAATTGTTTATGACCTATTTCCGAACATTTATAACAGATAATTTGATTGTATTTTTCACTAGTGTGGGTTTTCCGAGAGTCCCTTTGAACATGTCCTGATGTTGCTTTGAAATTCGGGACCGAATCGCAATTTTCCTCATAGATTAGCAATTTTTTCTTAAACTCCACTAAATCGGAACAGCCATATAAAAGGGATTTATTTTGGGGTGTATCTCTAATACCTTGTATCGTGTAATGAATTAAAGAGATTCATCCACATTCCCTCGCTGCGCGATTTCTTTCATTTTCAAATAATATTCCAATAATTGTTCGTTTGGTTGACATCCGCGGTTTGCTAATATTTGATGTATTTGTGCGGGCGAAGCCGTTTGATGAAATTCGCGGAATAAAGCATGTTTTAGTGCTGAATAGGAATTAATATTAATTTCAGCTCTAATTACTAGTAATGCTAAACCTTTTAAACTCCGTTCTGCGAAAACAAATTTTTGAATATCTGAGAGGTTCAATGATTCCGAAAGTGTTTCAAATCGTGTAAACCATGTTTGGATGTTTTCCGATTTATCCCCGCTAAACGGCGGAATTAATTGTTCGATGTCGGTAAAAGAAATATTTTGTTTACTTGCAGTGTGTTGCGAATGTACCACCATTTGTTGTGGTTGTACTTTTAAGGGGGAAATGAATTGTGTGCTGGCAGTACTGTCGTTCTGATTATGCTCAATGTCTGTTTCCGAAGCCGAAATATTCCCAAATGTTTCCTTAAAAGCAGCAATGTCTGATAATGCGACCAAAATGCGAGTCGCTATCTCATCTTTATTTCCATGTATATCGATTGATAGCAGATTAGCGACTGTTATCAATTGCAAATGATCAACAGTATCAGTAATTTATTTAAATTTGTTGGCGAATTCAGGGCTACCTTCTTTAAACGGTAATCCGGTATATACCCTTAAATTAGAACGATTTTGCCTCGCTTCGTCGATTCCGAAAATAAACAAATGTAGAAGTTTTATTTTATCAGCTTTGGCAGTTTTTAACTGCTGTCTGATCACTGGGATTGCTTGCAGCTCCATTACTCACAGCAAAGAAATCAGGTATAGTAAAAAAAAATATCACTTACTGCTATTTAAGTGTAATCCAATCTGACCTATGCCACTTTTACAATGAGAAAAAAAATCCACAGTATCCACATGAACACCACAAATCACAGACGGCGACCGACACTACCGACATACTTTTTTCATTTTATTTTTCTCCCTCCTTAGTTAGCCTGGAAACCGCGCTGATAAGCCGAAAGTATAAACATCATCTCGCTCTCGGACGGACTAGGGGAAATATAAGCTTTCCTCTTGCACATTAATCCATATGCACAAATAAGAACTTGTAGCTCAGGTTGTAGGCTGTTGCCCCCATATGTAAAATAAGTACACTGTTAAAAATCTGCTGCATTTTGCTGCAACGCCCTCCACCACTTGTATATAATATCTCTATTCCAACCAATGAGAAAGCGCCATTTCACGGCCAAGTAACCGTTTTCTATACAAGCAGGGGAGTGCGTTGCAGCAAAATGCAGCAGATTTTTAACAGTGTAGTTCTAGGGGGTTTTGTTAACACTGTTTATTACATAATCTTGGTTATGTGAAAGCAGGTGAATTATTTACAAATGAAGTGATAAAGGAGGGGTTGGGACGTTTCGTAGACCGGAACATTAGGCGATGCTCCGCAGCAGGTCCAGGAGCACGTCTCCATAGCATCGCTGCGAGATTCAATCTGTTTCCCTTTTTTGCTATCAGGCTAATTGGATAAAACTTGATCGTCAGCAGATAAACAAATGTGAACGAGTCACTTGGTTCTCGTGGGAGAATGCTTAGTACAGCAATAATACTAATTGGATGTTTTGGGAGGCAAACTGCAACGTACATATATATATCACTTTTTTATGGACACGATAACTTTTTAAATTCTGCTCAGATCTCTTCCAAACTGATACACAAAATCAAGGGGCATAAAATCGAGTTCGTTAATGGGCTAAATCGGACCAAGTATGTAGAAATAAGGAGGGTTTTTGTGAAAACTGAAAAAAACCCATAACTTCTTTATTAAAATAGATATCGAATCAGTTTAAAGTTTATATTACTTCTAAAAAATAGGCCAAAAGTTTCTGCATAACAGATTTTTGATAAAATTAAAAATGGGATTAAGGGGCGCAAAAAATAGGGTTTTCGGGAGTTAAAAATTCATAATTTTGTCAATTCTCAAGATGTTAACCTCTTCAGTCCCTGAGTACCCAAATGGGTACATCAGTTTTGTCCCATTTTATTAATGATATTCAAATATAAATGAAATTTCGATGTAAAAATAATGCTTCGAATTCTAAGATTCGAGCTAATGAAAATAAAACAAAAATTTAGTTCTGAAGTCAAACGAGAGAAAAAATAATTCAGTAATAATTAAAAATACTCTAATAATCGCCAGTAGCGAAGAGGTTAAATCCAACTAACCCTTTCATAAATGCTCATAGTATTATCTAAAACTTTTGTATTGACAAGTTTTTGTTAGAAACAACTCTTATTACAAAATAATAATAATAATAATAATAATAATAATAATAATAATAATAATAATAATAATAATAATAATAATAATAAAAACGAAAACAAAAAAGGGGGGGTGGAAGAAGAAAAAAATCCATAACTTCGTCAATTCTTAAGATATCAAATCCGATTAAATTTATCATACATCTTCTCAATAATATCTACAACTTTTATATTGACAAGTTTTTCATAAGATCAATTATTATATAAAAATAAACAATAATAGAAGTTGTAGAAAAAATCTCAATTTCAAACTGCTTATATTCTCACTCATTTTGCTCTCAAACTCATCCAATTGACAGGTTCTCTGATTTAGGAACTATATAATGTGGCACATTGGTCAGTTTTGTGATAAAGACAGAATATATTTCAAAAAATGCCGTCAAAATGGCATTATGAACAAAGTTTCTTGAGGCGGTCGTGATTAAAAAATTGAAAAAGTATTCAAATAACAAATTGCTTATTTTCTGACTCATTTTTAAATACATTTTTGCTCTCAAACGCTTTCAATTCACAGGTTCCCTTATTTAGGAACTGTGTAATGTACCTTATTGTCCAGGTTTTTGATAAAGACAGAATATATTGAATAAAAAGTTGTGAAAGTGGACAATTTGAACAAAATTTGCTTATTCGATCGAGACTGATAAACTTAGGGTGTATTAAAATAAAAAAATTGCTTTTTTTATGACTCATTTATAAATTCAATTTTACTCTCAAATGCATTCAACTGACAGTTTCTCTTATTTAGGAACTATATAATGCGCCTTATTGGTCAATTTTTCCATGAAGTCAGAATATATTTCAAAAAATGCTGTCAAAGTGGACATTTGTGCCGAAAATTACTTAAGATGATTCTGATAAAAACAGCTCTTACAGAAAAATGGAATTAAAAGTTCTTCAAAAGCGGCCAACTAAAGTTATTAAACAGGGTTTATCTCTAATCCTATTTTATTTATTTATTTATTTTGTCGAAATGAGCACGTAAATTCGAAATCTACTTTCGCCTATAGGCCAAGCCGACAGGGATATTTTGGATAAGGCGAGTTTTGAAACTCACGTCCTCATATATATATGTACACTTATGTATACAGGGCGTGTCAAAAGTTTAAGCACAACAGAAAATTTCAAAATAAAATTTTATTAATGAGTGAAAGTTATTTTCCTTTTCACCTAACCTAGAAATTGTACTTTTAAAAAGATCGTTAACAGATTTATCCTATTAAATTTATCTTAAATAATAAAATTTATAAAAACAACAAAAACGAGTGTGCCAAAAGTTTAAGCACATTACTTTTTTATCTTTAGCAGAACAAGAATAAAAAAAAAATTGATGCTTGACTATTGCTCCTTTCTGCTGAATTACTTTAAATATACGGTCTTCCATCGATAAAATGAGGTTCTGTATTGTTTTTGGTTCTATTTTAAACCAAGCGTTCTCATTGACATCTTCCAAATCTCTAATTGAAGAATACTGCTTTCCATTTGGATAAACTGCATGAGAGAGAGTATCCCATATATTTTCTATAGAGTTTAAATCAGGACTAATTGCCGTCCATTTCAAAACAGACACTTTTTTCGACTTAAGCCACGATGAAGTTGAGTTTGAAGCATGGATCGAAGCATTATCATGTTGAAATAACCATTTTTCTCCTCCCAAAACCTCGGCGACAGGAAGCAAATGATTGACAAGTGTCTCTTGGTAGTTTTCAGAGTTTTCACGACCACTGATGAATGCTAGAGATGTCTGACCATTGAAAAAGATAGCCCCCCATAGCATTACAGAACCACCATTATGTTGTCAGCTAAATACACTCCTAAGTTCTTTGCGGAGATCATGCCAATGGTGCTTAAACCCATCAGGGCCATCGAGATTCCATTTTTTTTCCATCACTGGATATGACATTCAGCCACTTTTCACGAAATGAGATAGGGTCTATGGTCCATTGTAATTTACCTTCTTTATGGTGTCGTTTGAGATACGGTAATCGAGCCATTTTACGGTATTTGATATCTTTGAATTCCAATTTCCTTCATTTTTCCTATGAAGAATTTTTTTTATATTTGTCTCCCAACTGCATTTTTTATTTGCGAAAGGGAGTAATTACTAATTGAAGTCAAAATTCTTATGTGGCTATCTTCGCGCAAACTAGTAAACTTCGCTAAACTCGCGGCCTTCCTGAACAAAATTTTCGTTTGAAATCATTACCACGATCCAAAATTTGATAAATAACTCGCTTTGATCTTTTTAATGCACTTGCAATTTCAGAAACATACTTACATTTTGCTCTCATACTCCAGATTTTTTATCACCTCCTCCTATGAAAATTCTTTTCACTTAGGTATTTGGTACTCACTCAAAAACAACAACAGTCTGCTTCTTATACACGCAGAAATTGTTTGCATGCGCAACCGCTTATGTCAGATTGTAAAATTTGCATAAAAACGATTTTGTGCTTAAACTTTTGACACGGTTATTTTTGTTCTACTCTTAAATTCCATGGTTTGAAATAAAATTTAAAAGTTAATTTCAATAAATATGGTGTTAAAATAGATATTATTAACATATACAAGACATATATTGAAATAAAGTGAATATTTAAACTTTTATTTAAAAACTGCTATTGTGCTTAAACTTTTGACACGCACTGTATATATATGTGTGTGTGTGAGAGAGAGTGTTCTACATCTGTTTTCTGTATGTTCATTTGTTAATGGCGTGCTTTTTGTTCAGTTATAGTTATTTGTTTGGTTTAACTTATGGATTTTTGGATAGTCTTGGTTTTTAGCTCACAGGCTATCATAGCCTGAGAGCTTATGTGCCCGCCTGTTCTGTATGTATGTTCGTACGTGCGTAACGCGATAACTCATGATAAAAATATCGGATCCACTTGAAATTTTATATATAGTTATATCCTGATAAGGCGCTTCCCTGATTAGTTTTTGGAGTTCATTCGATATGTATAAGAGGGGGAACGGGGGGCTCATGCCCCTCCCCTTAATTGATATAAACGGGATTTTCATGCAGAATTAACAGTTTTCGTTCAAAATTTAGATATAGGATCATTCTGATGAGGCGATTCCATGACTTATTAGGTGTTCATTGAATAAGTATAAACAGGGGGAACGGGGGGCTCATGTCCTCCCCTTAATTGATATAAATGGGATTTTCATGCGGAATTAACAGTTTTCGTTCAAAATTTAGATATAGGATCATTCTGATGAGGCGATTCTGTGACTGTTATTAGGTGTTTATTGAATAAGTATAAACAGGGGGAACATGGGTTCTAATGCACCTTCCCTTAATTTATATAAATGGGTTTTTCAAGCAGAATTGTCAGATTTCGTTCAAATCTCTGAATAGTTTTGGAAGTTTAATGGTTAAGTACAAAAGAGGGGGATAACTCCTCTAAAATTGTATAAATGCTAAATGGGTTTTTATTAAGAATTATCCGATTTGCTCTGAATTTTGAATATAAATTTTTTATATGATAAAGCATGTCCTTGATAGTTTAGGAGGGTTAATGATTAAGTATAAAAAAGAGGAAAGGGGAGAGCTGTTTCCCCTTCTTAATTTTTTTTCGAACGGAATTAACCCTTGAAAATACAAAGCTGTAATGTACAATTAGTATGCGTAGCCTGTGAGCTCAATGCCATCAGTTTAACTGGGCAATATTCTTTTTATTATAATATATATATATGTGTGTGTGTTTGTTGGTTTAATAATAAATTATATATATGTGTATATATACACTACACATATATAGTCAATATCATCTGTTTAAATCGTTTAATTGTATAGGAAGCTTATTAGGGTTAGACACCTTAATTGTAATAGAATAATGCATAATACAATAATGTATAATAATAATACATTGTTTAAATACAATTCCTGTCAGAATGATACTGGGCATTTTTCACAGTTCTTTTTATCAAAGAATCCTCCATTAAAAAAAACACGGAATTCTTATCTATTCTAAATAAGATTTTTAAAAATTAAACCTCTCTTTCATTCTTCCGTAAAACGTGAGATAACCAGACATCAGGTGACAACATAATTAACGACAACTTATTTTCTATCAATGACTGTTTTAAAAAAATAAGTTTATTCTCTTGATCTATAATATAATCCATTTCATTGACAGTAGCTTCCTTATTTTTGTACACACACAAAAAAAAATGAAAGAAAGAAAAAAAAATAGATGGACTTTAAAAAATCCCTGTCGGCTTGGCCTATAGGCGGAGGTAGATATCGAAGAGTGCTCATTTCAACAACAAAAAATAAATTTGATACATATAAACCCAGTTTAACAACTTTATTTGTCCTCTTTTGAAAAATTTTTAATTTCATTTTTCTGTAAGGACTGGTTTTATCAGAAACATCTTAAGCTAAATTCGGATCAAATGCCCATTTTGACAACATATTTTGAAATAAATATGTTGTCAAAATGGACATTTGGTACGGTACATTATATAGTTCCTAAATAACAAAAGACTGTCAATTGAATGCGTTTGAGAACAAAATTGAATTTAAATATGAGTTATAAAATAACCAATTTTGAATACAACCTCAATTCTTAATCATGATAGTTTCGGGAAATTTTGCGCGAGTGCCCCCTTTGACAGCATTTTTAAAAATATATTCAGCCTTTATCAAGAAACTGAACAATGCGGGACATTACACAGCTCCTATATAAGAGAACCTGTCAATTGGATGCGTTTGAGAGCAAAACTGAATTTAAAAATGAGTCAGAAAAACGCAGTTTGTTATTTCAATGCTTCCTTAAATTTTCAATCAGGATAGCTTATCGAAATTTTGTTCAAAATACCCTTTTTGGCAGCTTTTTTTGAAATATATTCTGTCTTTATCAAAAAATTTACCAATGCGTCATATTATACATTTCCTAAATAAGAGGACTTGTAAACTGGATGCGTTTGAGAGTAAAAATAGATTTAAAAATGAGTCAGAAAAAACCGCAATTTGTTATTTGAATACTTCCTCAAATTTCCTATCACGGTCACTTCGGGAAATTCTGTTCAAAATATCCTTTTTGGCAGCCTTTTTAAAAATATATTCTGTTTTTATCAAAACTCTGGCCAATGTTTCACATTATATAGATCCTAAATAAGAGGATCTGCCATTTGGATGCGTTTAAAATAAAAAATGAATTTAAAAAACGATTCAGAATGTAAGCAGTTTGGATTAGAGGTTTTTTCTCCAACTCCAATTTTTGTTTAATTTATTTTTGCTATACGAATTTATCCTATGAAAAACTTGTCAATACAAAAGTTGTAGATATTATTGAGAAGATGTAAAATAAATTTATTTGGATTTGATAGTTTAAGAATTGACAAAGTTATGGATTTTTTTCTTTTTCCAAACCTCGTTTTATTTTCGTTTTTAATTTTTTTTACCGGTAAGAGTTAGTCCTATCAAAAACTTGCAAATACAAAAGTTTTAGGTAATTTTGAGAATATTTATAAAAAATTTAGATGGATTTGATATCTTGAAAATTGACAAAGTTATGATTTTTTTTCTCCCAAAAACCCTATTTTTTTCGTCTCTTGAGCCCGTTTTTAACTTTATCAAAAATCTGTCATGCATAAAAGTTTGGCCCATTATTCAGAAGAAATATAAACTTTAAACTGATTCAATATCTATTTTCATTAAGAAGTTATGGGTTTTTTTCTGTTTTCACAAAAACGCCCCTTATTTCGACCCCCTTGGTCCGATTTTGCCCATTAACGAACTTAGCCGAGATTTTATCCCCTTTGATTTTATGTACCAGTTTGGTGGAGATTGGTGAAGAATTATAGAAGTTATCGTGACCATAAAAAAAGTGAGATATATAGATAAATAGATAGATATATATAAACTGGTGCGAATGCAATAGGTAGTATTTCATACAAAATCTACCTAAAATCGAGGAGATTCTCGAATTTTTCGTTTTGGTCTTGAATTTTTCCAGATAACGATTTCAGAATTATTCGCAACACTTACGAGTTCTAGTGTCCACACTCTAGATTTCCACAATCATGATCGCTAAATTTTTGTATAAAAGTACCAGATGCGCCATGATATCCCTATTTGCATTTCAAATTCAGATTGCTAATGTTCTAGAAAATTCTTAATACTTTCCTTTTGCATTAATAAAATATGCACAGCAGTATGATCTATTAAAGATTGCACTTGAGAAGAAAATTCTTCTGATTACAATAAAATAAACAAAATTATTACCTATAAATATTAAAGGATGTATTTTCATTGGATCTGAGATAGAGAAATATTTTCATATATGGGTGATTCTCAAAATAGGGGACAATTTATGTCTTTCGGCATGCAAAAAAAATTGAGAGGTTTTCTGTCATGTTTTTATATTTAGATATGTTTGTCTTAATATTATTCATTATTTGCACTCAAGAATTACTCGATTTTTAGTTAAAAACACCTTAAAATAACTGAATAAATGTTCAAAATGTCACTAGCATGGATGTCCACAGAAGCTGTGCCTTGTATATACTAGCTTTTTAAGGAGTTAATATCATGTTTATAAAATAAAACAAATGTTATTCTTTCTTTAAATTAATCAAGGAGAGGATTTATCCAATAAATTTCTTTTTAAAGATAAAATTATAGTATATAAAAAAAGAATTAAATTTTGTCCTCCATATTCTATTTTCAAAACAAGGTCATACTATAACAGCTGGTTAATAATCAAAATTTCATTTTCACATATGACAATAGTTTGAAAATATAAAGTTTCTTCATGGCAACAAGTAGCCATTTTATCCCAGCCTGAAAATAGAAGCATGTATTGTATTTAAGAATAGAAGTTGAATATTAGGCGAGTACATCAATTGTATGTCATTAGAATGGATAATAATTTTCATGTTTATTTTATAATTAAATTTTTTATTTTACTTATTTGCATAGGACTTTTGTGTTTCAAAAAGCCCCAGAAAGGACTATTGCATTGTGATTATATTATGGCTCATAATCTTATTTAAATTAAAATTTGTCATTAGCATGGACAAATATCAGTGTCATTAGCATGGTTTTTCTGTCCATGCTAAAGACTCCTATGTGCATAAATGTAGCCATTGCTTATATTGTATCATTTACAAAGTTTAATTTTACATATAAATTTAGGTATTACATTTATTATCCCTAAAATATGCATTAAATCTGTCAGAAAATCACTAAGACAGCTTCTTACATTGTTAGTGTCAGAATGTTGCTCATGTAACCAAAGTTTGCTCTTTGATAATGTTTTTATTCTCCTTATATGTATATATGTAAAAATGGAAACTATTTGCTGAAAAGGAAGGCTAATAAATATAGAAAAAAATATTTAAACAGGAAGAAAATAAAAATTTCTTAATATATTTATCCCATGCAATTTGTTTTGTCATTAGCATGGCTCAAAAAATACTAATTATTTTTTTTAAGTTAATTTTTAAATATTTAGCTCTGCTGACTACATGTAAAGAATACCTAATACTATATTAACAACACCTATTTTTTCAGAAATTTTGCTAACAGTAATTTTTTTAAGATTTCACTTTTGAAATTGTCCCCTATTTTGAGAATCACCCATATATAAATGTGGGATCTTTCGACAAAGATACTTAGCAACAAAGATTGAATTTTGTACTGCAAAATAAGCACATTCTATAATGAGGCTCTGGAAGATTGGATCAAACCAGTGAACAACGGAAATTTTGATGAACTAAGTGATTTTTTATGAGAATTGAGTCAGATGCAATCTGAAGTCGGCTGCATACAGACGGTCTAATAAAGCCGCCCGAACATCTGGGCGCGAATTATGGCCAGGCGGGCCAGCTAACTTAATAGGCAGACGGCCTGTGTAAAAATGTTCAATTTTTCATATTATTTATGTGTAAATATTCCATTTGTACATATTTTTATACATGTTATAATCTTTAATCAAGATTAAAGTTTTTCGTAATTAATCTGAATGATGACTCCTAGACAATTTTTTTTGTTTAGTCCAGCGGATCCCAAACTTTCTTGGTACGCGACCCACCTTTCAGTGAAAAAAAATCGCGACCCATCTATCAATAAGGAAAAAAATTTCACGACCCACCCAAGATAAAGTTGTGTATCAGTATAGCAACTGTTGTACGATCTCTATACGTTCGGCTGATCCTATCCTACGAAAAACATAACTTTTTGTACGGAATATACAGGGTGTTTCGCTACCAGACCGACAAACTTTGAGGGATGATAGTACACATGAAGACAAACATTATTAAATAGGAAATCATGGGGCGCAAACGTCTTCTGTAGGAGCTAGGGGCCATTAAAGTTTAGGGTCTAAAACTTTAAACGATGATAGAAAACGGAAAAAAGGGTCGATTCGTTTGCGGTTTTCAGTAAAATCATTCTTTATATTACGGTTTCTTTAGAAAAAAATTTTAAAAGTTACTTTAAAAAATTATCGATAGAGGGCGCTTTAGAGTTTAGAGTAATGAACAACTACTTTTTACCGTTATTTTTTGCATGGGGTTGAAATTATTCTAAAGTTTAGACTTTAACTTAAATTTTAAGCCCAAAATCGAAAACATTGGGGTGGGGTAACTTAGGAAAATTGAACTGTGAACAGAGGGGGAGATTTTAAGTGCTCATAAACATTAGACAAATTAATCGATTTTATTGCGGTTTGCGTGAAAATCATTTGCTTGGTAATTATTTTATTCAAAATGACGTACAGCTTTGGTGTCCTCATTTTTTCATAGAGGGCGCTTCCGACACATATCCGACATTTCAATGGCATTATTATTTGGTGTTTTACTACCAGAGCAACTTACTTCCAGGAAGTGTTAGGGACACAAAGATGACTCGGAATAACATATTAATGTAACGTTGGAAATGCCTTTTTTGAGAGTTAAGGTTAAAGGAAGCAGAAAAGATAGCAACAGTAACAGCTGAGAAAGAGCAACACGTTATTGTGACAGAAAACAGTTTATTTAAAGGTTTTACCACAAAAGGTGTTCGAAATTACGACCAGAAGTAGTCCGGCAAGTTTAACAGCGACGGTAGATGGCGCTGCGGTTTCCTTGCGGTAGATGGCTCTAAACGGTAATGCATGTGAACAGCGATCACTTTGAAGTGATCATTCGTAAACCGACTCCAAAGGTAGCAGAATTAAGTACTTGAAAGATGAGCAGCCCGATGGGGCTCCTCCACATTTTACCAATGACGTTTGCCGACACTTTAAAGTAACATCTGGGCAATGGTGTATAGGTCATGGTGGCCTGCCGGATCGCCGGACCTATCATTTATCGACTTCTTCTGCTGGGGTCAAATGAAAAGTTGGGTGTATGAGACTCCCGTACCATGAGTTAAAGACCTCGCATGTGGTATTTCTGTAGCTTGCCAGAAAGCTATCAGAGATGACAGGAATCTTTCAAAGAGTGAGGAATTCCATGCGACGCCGCTGACAAGCATGCCGAACTACTTCTGGTCGTAATTTCGAACACCTAATGTTGTAAAACATTTAAATAAACTGCTTTCTGTCACATTAACGTGTTGCTCTTTCTCTGCTGTTTCTGTTGCCTTTTTTTCTCTGCTTACTTTAACCGTAACTCGCAAAAGAGACATTTTCAACGTTACATTCCTATGTAATTCCGAATCATCTTTGCACCCCTAACACTTCGTGGAAGTATGTTGGTCTGGTAGTAAAACACCCTGGAGTAATGCCATTGAAATGTCGGAGATGTGTCAGAAGTGCCCTGTATCAAAAAATGAGGACACCAAAGCTGTACCTCGTTTTGAATAAAATAGTTACCAAGGGAATGATCGACACGCAAACCGCAATAAAATCGATTTGTTTGTCCAGTGTTTATGAGCGTTTAAAATATACCCCTTTGTTCACAGTTAAATTTTCGCTAGTTACCCGATCCGAATGTTTCCGATTTTGAACTTAAAATTTAAGTTAAATTCTAAACTTTAGAATAATTTCAACCCCATGCAAAAAATAACGGTAAAAAGTAGTCGTTCGTTACTCTAAAGTCTAAAGCGCCCTCTATCGACAATTTTTGAAAGTAATATTTAAAATGTTTTCCTAAAGAAATCTTAATATAAAGAATGATTTTAGTGAAAACCGCAAACGAATCGACCCTTTTTTCCGTTTTCTATCATCGTTTAAAGTTTTGGACCCTGAACTTTAATGGCCCCTAGCTCCTACAGAAGACGTTTCCGGCCCATGGTTTCCTATTTAATAATGTTCGTCTTCATGTGTACTATCATCCCTCAAAGTTTGTCGGTCTGGTAGCGAAACACCCTGTATATTATCAACAAAAACAAGAATCGGTAATCTCAATGCTTGTAAGTGAATGATAATTAAAACAATACACAAACTACAAAGATAGTTGAAAATACATTTAATTATTGTGAAAACATAACTTTATAAGCATTGAGATTTCTGGTACTAGTGTTTACCAATGTAGGAACATGCATTAACACACAGCTTGTCTCAGTAAATGTCTTTTAAAAACAGTAAAGTAGAAAAAGAATTGAATTTCATCAAGGACCTCAAAGCCAAAGCTGATTTAAATGTTTCTGAATATTCTGTTCGTATTTTAATCTTGAAGGAAATTGAGGATTTTCTCTTGAAATATTATTTTCTGTTGAAATTGTCATACTTTTTTAAGCAGATCACATAAAAGAGATATTTTGATGACAAACCTCGATTGTCCTCGAACCAAACAAATCAAACCTCGATGACCCACCAAAACAACTGTCGAGGCCCACCAGTGGGTCGCGACCCATAGATTGGGAACCGCTGGAGTCCATAACTTCATAATCGAAATACACGGTTCACCATATATATATATATATATATATATATATTACAAATTTAAAATTTTTTCGCCAAAACTAACCTTTATACTACCTTAATTTTCTTATATTAATGTTCCGTACTTACTTTAAATTATTAAATTAAAATCTTGTTTCTACACTGTAAGAAAAAACGGAAGAAAAAACAGCAAAAAGGGCTGTTAATAGTTCTTTTTTGTGCGAAAATGGAATTTTACGGTCATGGCGTTTTTTTTCAGTGACGTTTTTGTAGCGCCATCTGCCGTTTCGCAACTCTAATGGCTATGTCTATCCCATAATGCACTCCGGCCCGCCGCCATTTGTTTCCTGTTACAGTGATTGTTTTATTGGATTTTTTCTCGTCATAATCAGGAATGATTTAAATAAATCACAAGCTCATGAATCTGTTGCGGGCTAAAAGTAAGTTTGGTCTTTGTACTTATTTCTTCGCTTTAATGAAATTGCATTTCTCTTTATTGTGTTATAAATAACTAACGCACATATCTCAGTAAAGTGTAATAAGTTAATGCTCATGGAAGATCTTTGATAAATGTTGTTAACTACTTCAACTATGCTATTAAGTTTCACTGTATTATATTTAAAATAAGTATTATTTTAACACAATTATCATTATTTATATTTAATAATTCAATCCGATTAAAAGAAAAAATGGGGGTTTTGTGATTTGCTATTACTTTGATAGGTTACGTTTTTGCTTTATAGGAGGTGTGCAATGTTTTTAATATTTCTATGTATTTCCTTCGTATGTTATTTTATAACAGGACCGGAGCGATAATTTGCCATAAAGAGCGACATTTGCCTGACATATATTGAACATATAATCCATTATTATTTTATTTTTCTAAACTTTTAAAAAGTGTGATAAATTATTATTTTCCCATGTAAAAATATAGACACAGAATGCATTTTATATAATTATAGCCAAGTAATAAACGAAGCGTATATAAAACGTAGATGAAATGAGAATTATACTGAGAAATAACATTATAGCAAATAAAAAAAACCTCATGCTTTTTTCCTTTTTAAAGATAAGACTTGTATTGTACTGAAATCAGCAAATTTCACAAAGGGTAGAACAGGAAATGCCAACGAATCTAAAACAGCTTTTCATGTTTTACTTCGTCATTCGATCGTGTAATTCTTTTCTTTAATTGACTGTTAAAAACCAGATTTCCGATAGCTTGATTAAAAAGCTGTTGTTTTAATTGTATTATCAGAGAAAATATTTCATACTTCAGGTAAATATTATGTGATTTTTTTTTTTTTTTTAATTTGAGATCATGATTGCAGATTATTTTGAAAAAAAGTATTCTTTAAAACTTGTTTTATTAAACTCTTGTCATTTTATGTAACTAACTTTGCCAGATATCTTACGTAAATCAGCCCCTTTTTACGCGGGATACTGGAAACATTTCTTGCTTAAGAAACGTTGCCGTCATGGGGCAACAATCGCTTATAACTGTTATTAATTTATCGGAAAATAAAAAGAAGGTGTTTAATTACTGTACAAATCATTTTACGAAGGGTGCAGTTTTATTACATTATTCTGAATGTGCTTTAAAGTGCTTCATAATCTATGCTTGACGCGTGATTTTTTCTTTCTTGTTTTGATTATTTTTGGATCGAAAACTGGTATTATATTTTAAATGTTTTAGCAGATAAAAATGCAATTATTCTTATTAGAATTAAACTATTTTGATTAAGAGCTTATTATAATATATCGTATTTATTTCATTATTGATAGTTGTGTTCTTTGTAAATATCACTAACATGAAATCAAATTATCATTAATCATATTTCAAATATCTCATCATATCATAATCTCTAAATTTAGCAAGAATTTCATCTGCAGTTTGTTTTTGTGGATTTCTCTTTTTGGCCTAAAAGTGTGTACTTTTATAATATTGATTTCTAAATTATGATAAATAATTTTGCCCCCCCCCCCCCTAAAAAAACTATACAAATTATATTTTGAAATTTTGTCGTATTTTTTATAATTATTTCCTTTTAACCGTTTAAACGCCAATGTTCCCAAATGGGAACATTGCATTATTTGTAATACAGAACATATATTTTCCAACATAATAATGATGTCTTTATTTTTTCCTATAAAATATAAGGTTGATTTCAACTTTTGAAAAAAAAAATATTTATGTTTAAGCATTTATCACAGGTATAAGGAAAATGTAAATTCGATTTTGTTAAAAAAATATATTATTGTTTTTGTCGTTTTTTTTTTAAATTATTATTTACATTTTGCCGTTAGAAATTTAAATGTTTTTGAAATTTGAGAAAATACTCAAGAACAATATACAATAGCATATAGCGGTAAATAATTTGTTATAATTGCATAGGTTGTCAATCAATAATCAAGTTCCAAACTGTGAACAGTGAAACCTTTGTATTTATTATGAATATAATCTAAATTAATTTAAAGTATAATAATAATAATAATAATAATAATAATAATAATAATAATAATATAATAATAATAATAATAATAATAATTAACAGCTGATAATTTTGTGCCTTTCTTTGCAAAATTTGGAAAAATGTAACTTCAATAAACTCTAAATTGCTAATGCTAAATTTCTTTTTTGAAAATTTCATTTTATTAAATATAAGTTTTTCTTAGAGGATTTTAGAAAAATACAAGTATTTTGAAAAATTATATATTTTATGTAGATTTCATTTAATTTTAACTTATCACGTTATATAATTTTTCAAAATACAAGTATTTTGGAAAATTATATATTTTACGTAGATTTCATTTAATTTTAACTTATCACGTTCATTTATTAATATAGATAACTATAATAATACGAAAATCTGTTCTTTTGAAGTTAAAATATTTTTTTCAAAGGAATTTTTAATTCTTACTAAAAATGTTTGAAAAATTAAATAAAGACATTTTTTTTTCATTTCAATATTGCTTTATTTTGATAGCAAATTTCAACTGCATTGCAATTTATCGCATTTAAATCCTTTTGAATTAAATAGAGAATAGTTTGACAAAACAACGTAATGAGCCTTTGTAATTATTATTTACATAATCTGACTTGACTGAAAGTTAAATGCTGATAATGATAATAATAATAATAATAATAATAATAATAATAATAATAATAATAATAATAATAATAATAATAATAATATTTTTTATCTTAGAATTTAGCGACTGCATTTGCAGAATTTGAGAAAATATTTAACATCGTCTTAATGGAAAAATCATAATTCTCATTATTTTAAATATAAGATTCTATTATAATTATAAATTTATAGAAAATAATAAATACATTGGAAGATTGTGCATTTTATACATATTTAATTAATTTTAACTTTTTATCTTCTTTTATTAGTTGAATGCTTCAAGAGTACTTTTTATAAAATTACTTTACTACTAACAAAATTACTTTACTTCTTATACAACTACAACAATTTGTGCTTTTAAAGTTAAAATAATTTTTTCAAATGCATTTTTAATTGTTATTAAAAATATTTTCACAAATTAAGCAGAAGAAATAAAATATTGTGTAATACATTGAAAAATACTGTAAATAATTGTTCAATTTAATTTTATTTTGTTTTGATAGTAAATTTCAATTATGTTGTAACTTATCACATTTATTTCCTTTTACATTTTATGAAGTTAGTTAAATAAAACAATTTAATGAGTCTTAGCCACCTAACTTGATTTAAATAATAATAATAATAATTTTAACTTATAAATTTGAACTTGGATTTCCAAAACTTGTATGCGATTGCGAAAATGTAATTTTATAATATTTCTTTTTTCATTTTCTTGATGGTAAATTTCTTTTTTATAATGTGATTTTTTTATTTCAAGTTTTCCTTATTGTTATAGATTTTTAGAAAATAATAAATATCTTGAAAAATTATGTATTTCATATCTATTTGATTATATTTTAACTTATTGTGTTATTTTAATAGTAAAAATAACTATATCCATGCAATAATATGTGCTTTGAAAGTTAAAATAATTCTTTCGAAATTATTTTCAACTGTCATTAAAAATATTGAGAAATTAAACAAAAGAAATTCTCTTTCACATTTATTCCCTTTTAAGTAAAAAAAAAAAAAAAAAAAAAAAAAAAAAAAAAAAAAAGTAGTTTAATGAAACAATTGAAAGAGAATTTGTAATTATTATAAATATAATCTGAGTTCATTTAAATTAATATATATATATATATATATATATTTACAACATTGTGCTTGGGTTTAGAAAACTTGCGAAAATGTAATTTTAACATTTCTTTTTTAATATTCTTAATAGCGAAGTTTTTTTAAACTTATTTTTTAAAAATTGAGCTTTTCTATTGTTATATATTTTTAGAAAATAAATATCTTGAAAAGTTATGGATTTCATATATATTTTGTTTTATTTTAACTATCATGTACTTTCATTAGTTAATATAATTATATTCATGCAACCATTTGTGTTTTTATAGTTAAAATAATTCTTTTGAACACAATATCAATTTTTATTTTTAAAATATTGAGAAATTAAACGAAAGAAAATTTCGTTCTAATTAATAATGCTTTGGTTTGATAGCAAACGTCAATTGTGTTTTTATTTATCACATTTATCTCCATTTTAAGTTTTTTTTTTAAATTTTTTTTAAAAAGACAGTTTAATGGAACAACTGAAGAAGAATTTGAATTTATTATAAATTTAAACTGAATTGATTTAAAGTTAAATAATATTTTTTATTACAATATTGTGGCTGAGTTTGCAAAAGTTGCGAAAATGTAATTTTAATATATCTTTTTTATTATTTTCATTTAATTTTAACTTATGTTCTTTTATTAATATAGATAATTATAGCAATACAAAAATTTGTGCTATTAAAGTTAAAATAATTCTTTCAAATGCATTTTCAATTAATTTTTAAAATATTGAGAAATTGCACAATTTTTTTCGTTCCATTTAATATTACTCTGTATCAAATAGCAAGTTTCAATTGCGTTGTAATTTATCGTATTTATATCCTTTTGAATTAAATAAATAACTTAATAAGCCATTGTAATTATTATAAATATGATATGATTTAATTTAAAATTAAATGAGAATAATAAAATTTATAATAATAATTTAAGCTTACAATTTTTTGTCTGGGTTTGCAAAACTTGGAAAGGCGAATTTTAATATTTTGTCATTTTCTTAATCGAAAACGTCTTTTAATAAACTTCATTTCTTAAATTTAGGTTTACCTTATAGTTATAGATTTCTTGGAAATGGTAAATATCTTGAAAAATTATATGTTGTATATGCATTTAATTTAATCTTAACTTATCATGCTGTTATAACAACACTACAGTTTGCGTTTACCAAGTAAAAAGAATTCTTTCAAATGCATTTTCAATTGTTAGTAAACATTTTTAGAAATAAAACAAAGAAGTTTTCATCCCGTTTAATATTATTTTGTTTTGATAATAAAATTTCAATTGAGTTGTAATTCATCACATATATATCCATTTAAATTAAATAAATATAATTTAATGAAACAACTTAATGACCCTTTGTAATTATTAATAAATATAATTTGACTTAATCTAAAAATTAATAATAATAATAATTTTAATCTTACAATTTTGTACCTGTGTTTGCAAAACTTAGGAATATATCATTTTAATATGTACTACTTTATTTTTTTAATCTTTTTTTTTTTTTTTTTTTTTTTTTGAAAACTCCTTTTTTTAAATTTAAGGGTTTCTTATAGCTAGAGATTCTTTTGAAAAATATAAATATTTTGCAAACTTATCCATATTATATGTATTTCATTAAATTTTAACATACCACACTCTATTATTAGTAAAAGTAATTACAACAACAAAATAATTTGTGCTTTTTAAGTAAAAAAAAAAAAATTTCCAATGGATTTTCAATTTTTAATAATTATTTTTTTAAATAATAATAGTAATAATAATAATAATAATAATAATAATAATAATAATAATAATAATAATAATAATAATTTCGCTAAATTTAAAGCAAATTTCAACGGGTTTGTAATTTAACAGTTATACTCTTTGATGAAATCATAAATTGCATTTTTGTAATTATTAGTAATATAATAAAACTCAATTTAGAGTTGAAATAATAATAATAATAATAATAATTTTCAGGTTACAATTTTATGCTTGAGATTTTCAAAACATGGCGAAAAGATTAATACATTTTTATATTATTTTATAATGACAAAACTATTAAACTTAAACAAACAAAACATCTTATTGTATTTCAGATATATACTGCAATTGGAATATTTTGCTTTCATGTGAATCTGAAGCCCTGATAATTCTGATAGAACGTTCATAGGTACGTAATTTACAATTTTTAATGTTTAAAGCACTTTTATGTGTGTTCCTTTCAAATATTGAATTTTATAGCTTTATTTTCTTGACAAAATGCTTTATATCATAGAGGATTGCTAGCATTTTAAATGCGTGAACTTTGATTAATCATGTCGAATGTTTTAATGGGGAAGAAAAACTTTAATACAAAACATTCCATTAAACCAATTAAAACTTTTTGGAAGCATTTAATTGCTTCTTTAATGATTTTTTTTTTTCATTTTCATTTAAAAAGTATTTAAAGTATAAATCCTTTTTATTGAATTATGAGAACATTTTTATGAATAGAATTGTGATTTTTTATTATACTGCTGATCATACATTAAAAGAAAATAATATTTTGTTAATATTGATTAATCTTTTTTTCTAATAAAATTATCATGAATAACATAATTTTTATTAGAAAAGGAGGAAATCATGCCTTTTCTCCGTCACACATATTTGAAGTACTTTTAAATAAATTTAAAAAAAAAGTAAAAAAAAAAAAAATGAGCCCCCCCCCCCCCTATTTTTTTTCCTTTCTCCCACTTTTAAAAACTGAAGAATTCGACTTTATCTTGTTAAAAGTGATCTACCAAAGATGTATATATATCCATAGAGAAATGTTTCTAAAAATATTTACAGTATCTTTAGCATAGTTTAAACATCTCAGGAAAACTTTAGGGGAATTGTTTTGGTCTTAAAATCTTAAAAAATAGTCCATAATTTCTTACAAAACCTTTAAAAACTGTTTAATTAGTCTTAGAAAAAACAATCAAAACCAGTCTCTTTTAAAAGTTTATATTAATCAGAAATAACTACTAGTCACAAGTTTTCTTATCCATTGTTGATATAGTTGATATGGGAAAATTAATAATTCTCAAAAATTACTCATGGGAATTTTTTTGTATGTGTGAAAAAAATATCATTTTTGTGAATTGTATTTTGAAGTGCAAGAGATTTACAAGCTAATTTCATAAATTATTAAGGTGTATCAAAAGTACGCATACAGCCATCAATTTGCCATTTAATTATTTATTTTTTAAATGAGAAGTTTAAAATAAATTGAAAATATTTTCGTATATTTGTTTTTGCCATGTGACTAAAATTTACCTTATTTTCTTCATAAAATCTTCATTGATAGTAAGATTATTCACTAAAACTCAAGTTCATGAATGGATAAATTCAGAATTGATAGGTTAAAAAATGTAGACATTTTGATTAAAAAAAATAAAGTAAACCTTTTGTATTGGTCCAATGTCTAGAATAAGATAAAAACAGTGCAGATATTAATAAAAAAAATTTCAAAATTTAAACTTATTCTTGAGGGAAAGGGGGGAGGAGAAAAGAAGAAGCAATTGTGAAAGAAATTTATTATTATTATTATTTATTTTATTGTTCCTGAAAGTAGTATTAGTAAGATATTGTTATTTATTTAATGAGCAAAATTTTTTATTTTTGTATTTCGTTTACTTAGGTGGATAGGAGAATTAAGATTAAATATATTTTTGAAAAAGAAAAGAAAGGAAGTCTTTCTACTAAGATACTAAATATTCTCACTTCTTATCTCCAAAACTAATAAGCAGAATACATAACCTGAATCGTTTTCCCCTTTCTAAAAGAGTAATCCATTTCACAAGTCATTTTACGTCATTTCGCAGCATAGACGTCAAATGGCAACAATTTTGTCACGAAGATTATATGTGAATGCTTTTTCATTTTTCAAAACTCTCATCTGCTCTCAAATATTCAAATTAAATATTATATTTTAACTAAGAAAATGAAATTGGCATTGCTCCTAACAATTTTATGAATTATTAATATCCATTCTAATGATTAATAAACAATAAAAGTGATCTTTACTATTCTTTAAATTAATTTTATGCTGTTTACCCTTTCTTCTGTAACTTTTTTATCTGTTTTTCCAATTTTTTAAATCTGAAATGACGTGCCCCCCCCCCCCCCCTTCCGACTTCTATACACGTAATGCTAGTTGTAAGATTTGCCTACCTTTAATGATAGGGGAGCGGAAATCTTTGTTGATTACATATTTTAAGTATATTTCTAAGGAATTTTCTTGCCATTTTTTAACAAAATCTGTTTAATAACTTCCAAAATCTTCAAAATTTTTTAAACATTGCTTGTTTTGCATGTCTTAAATATGAAATTCTAATAGGCTTTTTAGTCATGATTGGAAAAAATAGTTCATTAACTTTAGCTTTTTTCAGACAATATGTGATCAATAGATTCTCAGATCACGAATTTGATGCTTATTTTGATAGTGTATATTACTTATACATTAATAGCTATATGTGTTAAATAATTTGCGTTTTCTGTCACGTTGATTATTTCTATTTCATTTGGCACTTGATTTATTACATGTTTATTTTCCTTTTTAAAAAATTATTTCTGGAATAATTATTTTAAAGTGTGTCTCTCATTTCGCCCCTCTTTAAAAGGCTCATAATCTATTGATTGTCAAAAGAAGGTAGTTTATTTTATTCTGATGCTACCACCTTTTCTTTTTTTAGATACACGTATATTTTTATCATTTATCTAATGACCTTTTTAAATAACTATCCATCTGATGTCAACAATTGCTTCAAAATATAAAACTACAAGTGAACTACAACGAAGAACTAAATAATGCACCAAATGGATAGATTATCCTAAGCAGAAAAAATATTTTTTTTTTTTATGTATTTTAAATGTTATTTAAGTGTAAATTTCAGAGGCACACAATAAGCTTTTCCAATGCTAAAAACCTAAACTTCTTCATACAGTATCATTTTTTGTAAATTTTGTATGTTTAAATGAAAATTATCAAAATGTATCTTAATTAACATTAATGTGCTTTTAGTTAGCTTTACTATATAGAAATATTTCCCAACACTTTATTTGAAGTATTTTGTTGAATTTTGCGTGTATTTTCAGCTTTGAGAAATAGATTTCAGAAAATAATAGATAAGTTTCCTAGTTATTTTACAGGAGTTTTTTTTTTATGTGTGTATAAAAAAGGGTAGAGTGAGGTAGGTTTGCAGCTATGAAAGATTCATTTTGATATTTTAAATGATTTTGTTAACATAAAATATTAAAAGTGACCTGGTCAGCATTTTTTAGAAACTGAAACCCTTATTTCTTTTCAGATTTAGTCCACCTTCGCTGTTTTTGATTATTCCACCTTCCTTGAAATTGAAGAAACCATCAAATAATGAATTGCATCTAAAAATATCGAAATGATGGACAAGAAAAAGAAGAGAGGTCCAAGAAGAGGAAATGAATGCCTGAATGGCAATGTCTTAATGATTATAAATTAGAATTTTTCTAATATTCACTTATATATATTTCTAATTAATAAATTCTTTTTTTTCATGTATTTGTCATGTCTTTTTCATGTATTTATTATGTCTTTTTCATGTATTTATTATGTCTTTTTCATATATTTGACATGTATTAAATCAAGAGTTTTATAAAAACAAAAGAAGAGTGAAGAAAATTATTTTCAGAATTAAAAAGAGGAAAAAGCATATCACAAAATAATTTTAGTTTTACGCAAACATTTGTAGTATACAAACATTTGAAATAAAATTTACACTTTCTTAGATTTTTTTTAATTGCTGAAAATATCTGCTGCATGCATAAAAATATAGAACTCTACTAACACAATAAGTTTTAAAATGACAGCATTTTTATTTTGCTTTTCTAAATCTGCAATACAGATTTTATAAGAACATAAGAATAAGATAAAAATATGCATTATGAATATCTGGTTTTTTTTTTTTTTTTTTTTTTTTTTTTTTTTTCCTTCATAAGAGATTTTTCATGGTAATACATGTTTAAAACAGATGAAAATCAAAGTTCAACATTGATTTAAAACAACTTTTGTAATATTTTATCATTTATTCTAGCTTTTACATGATAAGTTGATTAAAATTCAGATTCCCCCCCCCCCCCTAATGTAAGTAACATTTTGAATGTAAGTATTAAACCTTAATTCTAAGCATTTGTTGCAATTGAATTAGATATAAGAATTAATAAAATAGTTTTATGTTTAAAATATTCTGCTTTGGAATTGATTAAGTATAAATTGCTGTTTTTTATTATATTACTGAATTAAAGCACTTTGTGTCACTATTTATTTGCTTAGAAAACTAATCAGTTTAATATACTCATATTACTCGTGTCTAAATACTGTTAGTGTGTTTGTATACAAATACATCAAATTCTTTACCGAGAGTGAATACAGCATGGCTTCATTTCACTTACATTTAAACATGATGCGATTATTTATGACAAAATCGATTTAATTATTTTTTTTAGAAAATAAAAATGGCAAAAAAATTAAACAATTAAATCATTATTTTACTTATTTTTATTATTTTTTAATTTATTTTTTAATACTATTATCAGACTACATATTTCAAAATTAATGTTTATATGTCTACATAAGGTAAAAATTAAATATATATATATATATAAAGAAACATGGATTTTACTGCTAAAGAAATTACAATAAAATGTGAATAAATTTCCTCATTATTTTTAGAAAATCAAAAGGGAAAAAAATGTAAATAGTCAAATCATGATTCCAGAGGATTTTTTTTCTTATGTTATTACTGTCGACATTTTCTAATAATTACATAGTAATAATTTTAAAACTAATTAAAATAACTGTATATAAATTAAAACAAAATCATTTATCTACTATTCAGTGCTTGGTGTATAAGTATTAATAAAATAACTGCATATATATGTATATATAAAAATATAATTTTTTTGGTATAACATAGTAATAATTGTGAATAAAATTCCTTATTCGTAATGATGATTGGTTGTGCAAAAATACTCGATACAGTTGCTTAATTCAGAAAAAAAATTGAGAATTGGCATTTTAAAATACTTTTATTGAAATGATTTAGTATTTTTTAGAGAAGAGGGATACATTAACATTTGGAAGTTGAAGTAATAATTCTGCTAACGTCAAGCAATTATTTGTAATAATATATTCAAGACAAAAATACGATTGCCATCGCAATGCCTGCTTTTTTAAAATGGACAAAGTCTTAATACATTTTATTGTTTTTTTTTTTAATTTCTTTTTATATAGGTTCAAAGAGTAAAATTTTATTTTTATTATTTATATTCATGTCAAATTTATATGAGTGAAATAACACAATGGCGGAAAAAAACAATGAAAAAAAAAAGCTTTTATTCACTGTAACATCATATTTATAAACCTTTCTTTTAAATTAAATAGTAAGTAATAATAATAGTTTTTCATTCAGAAAAAATACATAAATAGTTCATTAGTAATATATAACAGTAACTAAAAAAAAAAAAAAAAAAAAAAAAAAAAAAAAAACGTCAATGAAAATTATATTGCATGTTATAATTTTAAATTGTAAAACACAAAATTTTTTTTATATAGCACGCATATTTTGTATATAGCACATAGATTTGTGGTGTAAATTTTTATATATTTATTATTTTTAAATGTGCATTTAACAATTTTATTAAAATTTTAAAACTGCATAATTAATTATGATGTAAAAAATTTTCAACCTGTGAAGAAAAAAATTATTTAAATCATTTTTTTCTTTTTATATTAAAAATGTTTTTGACTGGCAAGCATCAAAGAAATGTATATCATTTTTTAAAACAAAATGTTACTTGTTTGGTAAATTGTCTATAAAGATTTATCTTTCCCCCCTTCTTTTGCTGTAAGACAAATATAAATATTAACGTAGTGAAAAGACAATTGTAAACACAACATTGCTGTAACAGTAGTGAAAAATGCATAAAAATTAAGAATATTAAGAATTAATTTCATTTTTATGGTATTGTTGTAATTTTCATGGCACTTTTAACCATTATTTTTACAGCTATATCATAATTTCATTTTACAGTATTATTGTAATTTTTATTATTTTTTAGCCGTAATTTTTTCAGTTGTGATGCATTTTAATTTTACAGCACAACTATTAATTTAACTGCATTTTTAGCCATTTTTTTACATTTTAATCATATTTTTGTTTTACAGCACAACCGTAATACATGTTAGCCTTTTTTACAACTGAGATGCATATTTGTTTTACAATTAAAATAAAATTTTAAATGTAAATTAAAAATGCATCTCAGTTGTAAAAAAAGGTTAACATTTATTAAATTATACGGTTGTGCTGTAAAACAAAAAATGTTTAAAATATAAAAAAATGGCTAAAAATGCATTTAAATTAATAGTTGTGCTATAAAATTAAAATGCATCACAACTGTAAAAATTACGGCTAAAAAAATAATAAAAATTACAACAATACTGTAAAATGAAATTATGATATAGCTGTAAAAATAATGGTTAAAAGTGCCGTGAAAATTACAACAATACCGTAAAAATGAAATTACGACATTGTTGTAAAAAATATAGTTAAAACTTCAGTAAAATTTACGCCTGCACTGTGAAATTAAAATAACGCCTTTGCTGTAAAAATAACAGCTAAAACTGCAGTAAAATTTACGCCGGCACTGTGAAATTAAAATAACGCCATTGCTGTAAAAAAACAGCTAAAACTGCAGTAAAATTTACGCCTGCACTGTGAAATTAAAATAACGCCATTGCTGTAAAAATAATCGCTAAAACTGCAGTAAAATTTACGCCTGCACTGTGAAATTAAAATAACGCCATTGCTGTAAAAATAATCGCTAAAACTGCAGTGAAATTTACGCCTGCACTGTGAAATTAAAATAACGCCATTGCTGTAAAATAACTGCATAATGTGCTGGCACCCAAATTGCCAGCACTTTTTGCTGTAAAATTACAGTACTTTTTCTTACAGTGTAGATCTATTCTGTTAATCTGTATGCAGACGATATAAATTCTTAATTTGCCTTAAAAAACATTATTCCAGTATGCGTAAATATAAAAAGATGGCTCTAAATTAAAAATATTCTTAATTAAAACTTTATTTCTTAATATTCCAAATAAAACTGATTTCTTCTATGTTTTTATCAACCCTTTTTTAGAAAGTCTTATTAAATTTATTCCAAAACCATACCTTTCAAAAAATATCATTATTTTATTTTATCTATTTATTTATTTTTCCGCCGTCAACCTTTGATGTGTGCATTAATAAATTCATTTCTTTTCTTTTTCTCTTAAAATTAATCATTTATGAAAATCGTCTGCCCAAGAAATTATGAGTCGATTTTAAATTGGTTAAATAATATATTTTTTAAAAAAATAAATTTATCGTCTGTGTAAAATAGTCTCGTATCTGGACAAGAATTCTGTTTACATAAAAGGATGATGGTTTGAGATTACAGAAAGTTCTAGAATTTTCTTTTTAGTTTTAAAAGGTGGAAGTCTCGAGATGAGAAGGGGAGAGATTCTGGAGTTCTTTCGTCGATGAGTACGGCTGATTGAAGTAAATGATGGAATATTTTTTGGACATTTCGGTAAAAGATCGTTTGCAAAAAGGAGTTTTTCCCTCTATAATGACTACAGTTGAATAAATAAACTTACAGCCACCAATGAGTGATTTATTGGATATTCTACATTTATTTATTTTTTTTTTTTTTTTTCCTCGCTGGCCATGACTTCTGTGCAAAGAACGGGGACCCTGGCGATGATGTTTCTGGCTCCTGACTTTAAAATGTCACAGTCTTTTCTAGAGCCGACAGGATCTTTTATGCCTGCGCTGCCATTTTTGGTTTTTAAAGAAACTTGCTATGGAGCGAAGTGATAATAAAAACTGTGGATCGCTGAATAATTTGCCCGTCATTATTGGATGTGTTCTTAAACAAAAACTGCCATAGTCTCATGATTTCTGGAGTGACAAAAACAGAGGAATGGTTCCTGTAAAGTGCTTTGGTCGAGAAAAAGTAGTCCTCTTATGATGAAAAAGAAGAAAAAATAATAATAATAATTACAAGACCATTTCTTGTTAATTGGTGAAAATAAAAATATTTTTTCGAGATAGTTGAGACCCATAGGATTTCGGTGAGATTTTTTTTTCGTAGTGTTTTGAATATTATTATTTGTATACTTTTTATGTATTTATTTAAATTAATTATTCTCTATTTGTCAGGTTTATTTATTTGATTATTTATCTGTGAATCTTACTTATTTACCTATTTATGAGTATTTTTATTATCATTATTATGTGTTGAAGATTGAAATATTTTTGTTCTTAAGGATTAAATTGAAGAGTATGATATTCTTAGACAATTACTGTTGCATATTAAGATTATTATGATATTTTTATGCACGCTTAAAGATAAGTTCGTAATAATAATGAAGTATAAAAGAACTTAGAAGCTCAAGTTATTTTTTTAAAAAAGTACATTTTCTAATTTTTTAATATTTGTTTGTTATCAAGAACTATTCTCTGAATGATGATGTTCCTATTACTAGACATTTGAGATAGAAAACTAAGTTAACATTTATGTTTTTTTTCTTTATTTGTTAGAATTTCTAGTGACAGTGAGCTTTGGTTCCCGGATTCTTATAATTTATTTAAATTCAGTAAGAAATGGAACTGTGCAAGGCTGTTGCTAGAATTTTGACTGATAAATATGATTAATTTTTTCAGTAAATTTTGTGATTTTAAGTAAGAAATTACCTATAATTAAAATTTTTGAATCTATAAAATAATAGAATTAAAAGTTGATCCCATTTTAAGGTATATCTATGATATTTACAATTTTTGTTTTATTAGATAAAATTTCTGGTTAAAGTTAGCAGCTAAATATAGTAATTTTGAAAAAATATGTAATTGATAGAAATCATTAACTTTGAAATTTATTGCGAATGATTTTACGATTAGGATTTAATAAAGAAAATAGAAGTGCTTCATTTATTCTAATGAGTAAGAATAAAAAAAATATGGAAGATCCTAAGTTCGTACCGTTTGACCCGAGTTCTGGAATGAACATTTTGTCTTGGTTAACTTATTTTGATAAAACATGTGATAGGGAACAGAAAAATCTAGAATGGAAATTTAATTCTATTGCGCAATATTTGAAAGGTGAAGCGCAAAAAATTTATATCAATGACTGCTTAAATTGTACGGATTATGAACAAATTAAGAAAATTTTGATAGAAAGACTCATTGAATTGGACTTCCCGAGTTTTTCTGATTTTTCAAATCTGAAATTAGATAATTTAGACAATTTAGAAACTTATTTTCGTAAAAAAGTGGAAATTGGCAGGAAATTACATCTTAGTGAAAATATACTATTACAAGGTTTAACTGATGGTTTAAAACCAGAATTCAAAAACAATATTATTATAAATCCTCCTAGTAGTACCACAGAATGGTACCGGGTTGTCAAACAATTCGTGGAAGTTTCCACCCCACTAGTTTCAAACCAAGTAATAAATCAACCCTCAGCTAGACAAAATTTTCAACCTTTTCAACCAACTAGGCCCTGGATTCAGCCAGTTAGGCCCAATAATACACCTAGGAATTGGATTCCCCAAAGGCAATCTCAGTTTCAAAGACCTAGAGTTTGTCAAAATAATTATATTCAAAATTCATACCCTTCAAGACCTTGTAGGATATGCCAAATAGGGGTGTGAGTAATGCTTTTCATTGGGAAAGAGAATGTATTTTTAGGAATGAGTTGCCATCCTCTGATACTCTTCCAAATATCTCACAAAATAATTCTCATAATGTATGGCAATTAATTGTGTATGGATGTACAAATAATTATAATTTACCATGTGTTGTAGATACTGGCTCAACTATTGCAATATTGCCACTTAAATTTCTTAAAAAACTTAATGCTAAAATTGAGACTATACCCTCAGTTACCATTGGTCAGGCAAAAGGATTTTTACATATAAATAAAAAATGTAGTGTTCTTCTAAAAGTGGGTAAAATTAAAAAATATGTTAATTTTTTAGTATGCAATACAAATTTGGATTATGCTATTTTGGGGTTAAAAGAATGTTCTAAATTTAAATTAACCATAGAATGTAAAAATTGTATTGTAAGGCAGGGAAGGAAAATTATAACTAACAGTATATCCATACATAATGAGAGATCCCTTCATTTCAATACAGTAAATATGGACCAAGTACAACAAAACAGGGATCAATCTAATGAAATTGTAAACTCAGAATATAAAAAAAATATGAAATTAAATACTGGTAATACTGTAGCAATAGATAATTATGATAATGAAACACTGAATGTAAGTAATCATGATATAGAGTTACAATCTACTTGTGGAAATATTATGAAAGATGAAGACTGTGTTGAATATGATCACGAAATTAATGTGCATCCTGATTATAGAGGTTCTATGACTCTTCAAAATTTTCGCGATAATTCGGATTCAGATTTAACTGGGGAAATAAATTTAATTCAAGATGTAAATTTAAGGGAATTAGTTCATATTTATAGTGATATTTTTGCAAAGCATAAATATGATGTGGGTAGGATAAATATTGAACCACAACGCGTTATATTAAAATCTGACCTACCTATATCTTTGAGGCCCTACCGAACATCTCCCCTAGAAGAAATAGAAATAAAAAACCAAGTTCAATCATTGTTAGCAGCCGGACTGATAAAGGAAAGTAATAGCCCCTATTCTGCCCCTGTTACACTAGTTATGAAAAGAGAGGAAGGTAAAAAAACGCGATTATGTATAGACTATAGAAAATTAAACGCAATAATTAAAAACGATGCAGAACCCTTGCCCCGCATCGATGGAATTTTAGATAAATTGAGTAGTGCTCAGTATTTTTCAACTTTGGATTTAGCCTCTGGCTACTGGCACATACCAATACATCCATCCGATACAGAAAAATTAGCATTTACAACCAATTTTGGACTTTTTGAGTGGCTCGTGCTCCCTTTTGGCATAAAAACGGGCCCTCCCATATTCAATAGAACCATTCGAAGGATCCTTAATAAATATAAAATCGACTTTGCGTGCCACTATTTTGATGATATTATAATTTTCTCTTCCTCTTTACAAGAACATTTAAACCATTTAGCTCAAATTTTTGACATTTGCAAACAAGAAAACATTAAACTTAAACTTTCTAAATGTAAATTAGGCCAAAATAAAATCAATTTCTTAGGTTATGAAATCACTAATGGAACTATAACACCAGCAAATGCCAATATTGAAACCATCAAAAATTTAAAACCTCCTTCCAATGTGAAAGAGTTACAACGATTTCTAGGTTCCATTAATGTTTACCATAAATTCATAAATAAATATGCTGAAATTAGATATCCTCTAAATCGATTACTTAAAAAAGACACAATATGGGAATGGAACTCAGAGTGCCAGGAGTCTTTTGAAAAATTAAAAAATTCTTTAATTGCAAAACCCATCCTCAAAATTTATGATCCTAAATTACCTTTACATATGTTTGTAGATGCTTCTCAGATAGCAGTAGGTGCCGTTCTAAAACAACCTGATAAAGATAATTTCTTACATCCTATTGCTTATCATTCTAGAATTTTGAAGAGTTATGAACAAAATTATTTCATAACTGAATTAGAATGTTTAGCTATTATAGATACTCTTGACAAATTCTATCATTACTTTCATGGTGTCAAGTTTACAATTCATACGGACCACGCATCTCTAGTATGGTTAAAGAGTGTTAAAAACTTAAGAGGTAGGCTTTTTAGATGGTCGCTCAAACTTAGTATGTTTGATTATGAGATAAAATATGAAAAGGGTTCAACAAATGTCGAAGCAGACATGTTGTCACGAAATCCTGTTTGTCATTTTAATCAACATATTAGTTTATTGCTAGATAGGAAAGAAATTATAGAGATGCAAGACAAGGACAATGTTTGTGACAAAAAATATAAAAAAGAGAATGGAATTATTATAGTTCAGAAAAAGGGATTCAAAAAAATTGTTGTACCAATGTCATTAAGAAAAAAATTACTCCATATTGCTCATGATAATTTTGGACATTTAGGGATTCAAAAAATGCTTAATTTAATATCTCCATATTGGCCTAATATGACAATAGACATTACAGAATTTGTTAAACATTGCGACACCTGTCAGAAAAATAAAAAACCAAAACAGAAAAGATTCGGCTTATTACAAGCTATGCCAGCAACAGATCAACCTTTTGAATGTCTTTCTATTGATACTGTTGGTGGATTTAACTATTACAACTCAACAAAAAAATTCTTACACATAATAATAGATCATGCAACTAGATTTGTTTGGGCTTTTCCCTCCAAAAATGTTACCACTGAAACATACACTAACTGTTTAAAACAAATTTTCAATATCAAAGCACCTCAAAAAATACTTAGTGACAGGCATAAATCTTTCAGATCTCCAAGATTTAAGAAATTCCTTAGAAATCATCATGTTCAACAGCGTTTTACATCCGCACATCATCCTCAGACCAATGGAAAAGTAGAGCGAGTTAATCAGACTATAGTTACCAGGCTTAAATGTAAAGTTAATTCCACTTCTTCTAAAATACCTTGGACTAGATTATTAAACCAAGTCATCGAAGAATACAACAATACGCCCCATTCTATCACCAAGTTCCCACCTGCATATTTATTTTATGGTCAATTGCCTTATGAATCTCCTTTAAAACAGAACTATTACCCACCAGTAGACAAAGCCCTCAAAATTGCGAAAGCGCGAACTCATGAATTTCACCTTAAAAGTAAAAGACTCTATGATCGAAAGTTTGTCGAATGCCCATTAAAAATACAAGACTCTGTAATTTATGAAGAATTTAAATACCCTAACACTCGAAAATTAGAACCTACTTTCTCTGGACCATATAAAATTATAAATAAACTTTCTGATGTTACTTATGAAATAGATAAATTTAATTATGAGACAGGACAGAATTCCGTTATTGTGCATGTTTCTAAATTAAGACCCTATTTTTCACCAGAAGATTTTAAACTGTTTCATGAGCAACCCAAAAAACAAACAAAACCTCAAATACAATCACAATCACTAGATCAAACTAAAGTCAAGACAGTAGATTAAATTTTAATTCTTATTCTTTAAATATTTTATCACCATCATTTTCAACATTAGCAGGTATGTTCTTGGTGCGCAACAAGAATATTACTTGTTTTTGGGAGTTTTTGGGATTAAATTGGGCTCCTTATGCAGGCATAAGGTGTACACTTTGATTGTAAAAGCTTTCAAATTGATGTTGATAAATTAATTTTAAGTGTGTTTAAGTCTAACTAGATTTACTCATTTATTGACATTAGTATTACTCTATTTATTCAGCAGATATTATGTGATAATAGTTATAAAATCTGATGATTCTCCTCAAACCTATAACATAATAGGTGATTTTCAGTGATTGTGAAAACTACAGACATTAAAAGTTTTTCAAAAAAGCACACTATTTTTAATTCCATTTCTCAATTAAGAATGACACCTTGTATTCCTATTTGTATTTTATTATTAAAGTTTATAAACCATGTGTAGATAAAACATTATTCTACATTTGGCATTGAAAACTTATAACCAAATTTGACAATTTTGTAAAAGAGTATCAGAGAGGAATTATTGTAAGGAAATACTGGTTGAGAGTCCATTTTCTAAATAGTTAGATTTAATTTTATTTGGATTTTGGAATTATTATGATTTTTTTTTTTACTTATACTTTCGGCTAGCAAAAAATACTTTCTTATGCTATTAGAAGATAAGAAAATTATTTAGTTGCTATGTAATTATTTTTATCCTCAACCAATATTTTCCCTATCAATAATAAACAAATAGTGATATTTTCTTTTGATTATACTCTTGTTTTATTATTATTATCATTATGATTTCTATAATGAAGTTTAGTATTAATTATACTCTTATTGAAAAATATTAGGATATGGAGTCTTATTATACTATCACTTATTATTGTTGTTATTGTTATTATTTAAATTTTTCTATATTATTTATTATTGATATTGAGAGTGATGCTATTTATTATTAAAAAAAAATTGATATATTATTGAAAGAAAAATTTGATTGATTGTTAAAAGATGTTGGATCCAACATAACATAAAAAACAAAGATTAAACTAGATTTGGAGATCTTTAATTAAAGAGACTGTATTCAGTGAACATTGGAAAAGACTTTTATACACAATGGAAAGACTTTTTTCATTTGAAGAATTTTATTTAAAATAACCTATGCATTAAGTTATTGCAATTATTTAAACTTCCATGAGAACGAATTGTTATTGTTTTTATTATATTTTTTATCTCTTGCTTATTTATATTTATAACTTCTTTACTGTTATTGTATGTATTATCTTCTATGCACTTACAAATAGTAAGTGATATTGTAACAGTATTGTATCTCTTTCAGGGAAATGCTCCTACCTAAATTTAATTCAGATTAATTTTCTCTTAACTATTTTATTTTAATCGCTAATATTTTTTATATTGCGTTAATTTTCTTTTCTTCCATCTCTTGGCTTCCTGGGTTTGAGAGTTTTATTCCAAAATTTGACTTTTCTAAATTATTATATTTCTGTTGTCTGAACTTGTAGTTTTATTTAACTATCAATTTCATACAAATTTTCGGGGAGGGGGGATAATATTACAAATTTAAAATTTTTTCGCCAAAACTAACCTTTATACTACCTTAATTTTCTTATATTAATGTTCCGTACTTACTTTAAATTATTAAATTAAAATCTTGTTTCTAGATCTAATCTGTTAATCTGTATGCAGACGATATAAATTCTTAATTTGCCTTAAAAAACATTATTCCAGTATGCGTAAATATAAAAAGATGGCTCTAAATTAAAAATATTCTTAATTAAAACTTTATTTCTTAATATTCCAAATAAAACTGATTTCTTCTATGTTTTTATCAACCCTTTTTAAGAAAGTCTTATTAAATTTATTCCAAAACCATACCTTTCAAAAAATATCATTATTTTATTTTATCTATTTATTTATTTTTCCGCCGTCAACCTTTGATGTGTGCATTAATAAATTCATTTCTTTTCTTTTTCTCTTAAAATTAATCATTTATGAAAATCGTCTGCCCAAGAAATTATGAGTCGATTATAAATTGGTTAAATAATATATTTAAAAAAAAAAATAAATTTATCGTCTGTGTAAAATAGTCTCGTATCTGGACAAGAATTCTGTTTACATAAAAAGATGATGGTTTGAGATTACAGAAAGTTCTAGAATTTTCTTTTTAGTTTTAAAAGGTGGAAGTCTCGAGATGAGAAGGGGAGAGATTCTGGAGTTCTTTCGTCGATGAGTACGGCTGATTGAAGTAAATGATGGAATATTTTTTGGACATTTCGGTAAAAGATCGTTTGCAAAAAGGAGTTTTTCCCTCTATAATGACTACAGTTGAATAAATAAACTTACAGCCACCAATGAGTGATTTATTGGATATTCTACATTTATTTATTTTTTATTTTTTTCCTCGCTGGCCATGACTTCTGTGCAAAGAACGGGGACCCTGGCGATGATGTTTCTGGCTCCTGACTTTAAAATGTCACATATATATATATATATATATATATATATATATATATATATATATATATATATATATATGTAAGAAAATACAAAAAATCAGACCTATTTATTACTTTTTTAATAAATCGCCCCTCAATGTGGATACGGGCCCCATGACTAATAATCACGGGTTTTACAGGGCAACAAGAAACCTAAGTTTATCGTATTAATTTAAGTAAAACACATGGCTTTTTTAACTGGCAACCCGCGGGAGATGAGAGATTTCCATTATACATCTACGCACTTGGTCTCCAGAACTCATGATGTAAAGACTTGCGAAAAGATTTTGTTATGTTTTAAATAAATCGTAATTAAAACTCATCCCCTTGAAGTCTGTCGTTTCATGAAAATGCGACATATATATATATATTGTTATTAATTTTGGTTATCAAATTAATTTATGCTTACGACTATAATACTTATTTATAATATAATACACAATAATCTATCACAAACGTGAATAATCTAAAAATTACAAAAATGTTTGCCAGCTAAATTGCTTGGAAAAGTTCACATTTCAGAATCTTTGAAGCGACTAAAAAATGACATTTTTACTTGTGGTTGCAAATATATGCACGAAATGTAGAATGACAGCTTATGGCAGTTGCGGAACACTGTGGAACTTATAAATTTTTGATGCTTGAAAGGAAATAACAATATATATTTAAATTTTTATTAAAAGGTCAGAAAATTATTCAATTATTGAAAATTATTATGCTTAGTATGATTTTTGTAACACGTGCAAATAATTTTTATACTATCATTGTATGAATCCGTTTTAAAACATTAAAATCTGCTGATATGGAAAAATATAGTACATGTTTAGAAGAAAAATTGTTTTGCTCTTTTTGTTTGCCTCAGCTGATAATCCTCCAAGCTTTACTTTTGAAATGATATCGGTTGTTAAGTCAAAACGAAAACCTTTTTATAAATGTAGATTCTGACTCTCGAAGCATTAATCTAGCCATGTGTAAAGTCGAAATTCCCTAAATATTAACTTTATTTTTCGACTTTTGGCAGCTTTTTGGGATTTCGTTTCACTGTGTGGCGCAACGATTACAGGGTTAAATAAAAGTATTTATTTTTGTAGGGCGTCCTTGGCTAAAATATTTATAATCATCATTGAATTGTAGGATGGTCTGATTTAGCTTTTATTTTTTAAATTCAATTAATTTTTCATTCATAATGCGACATGACTTCAAAATTAGTTTTAAAATTTTAACATAATAATACATACAAATACAGTTGGATATAAATGTTTAAATAGATTAATTGATAATAAACCACTTCTTAAACAAATTCGTTAAAGGAAACATTACTGACGCATCCAACATAGTTTAGCATGACACGTAAAAGGAAGATAGCGCGATAAAAAACTAACTAGTGTCAATCAAAATCTTCCGCCACGACAAATTTCTAGCCAATGACAGAAGCAAAGCCTCTTCATTTCACTATTTAAAGTAGAGTTTCAAAATAATATAATTCAAGCGGACCAGTTAGAACAACAGAACTGATGAAATGATTGTTGCCTCAAGATTGTAGATTTCAAGAGCCGAAGCTTTGAAAATGTCATATTGTACACTGGTGTCCAAAAGTTAAGCATAATTGGTAATTAAGTAAGTAATGAAAGAAATATTAATCGGAATGTAGTGAAACGTGATATGCGAGTGTAAAACGGTTATAAAGTAAGGAAACAATTCAAAAGAACAATAATATTTACTTTTATTATCCAAAGTAACAGTTTGAAAGAAAACTGATCATAGTAAGGGTTCACACTTTAAAGGAAAAATTAAAGAAAACATTAAATAAAATAGCGATGCTGCAGTTTAATAAAGCGTGTGGTCACCTCTGACAGCCACACCTCCGACACAGCGATTTACCTGCTACGAGATTATGTATCAGTTATGGGTTCAAACAGTTCCAAGCTTCTTTGAGAGCTCTTTGCAGTACTGGAACGGAGCGTGGTGGGTGAAAAAGGGCTGCAAGCTGTCTCCCGAGCATATCCCATACATGCTCCATGGGATTTAAATCCGGGGAGTTCGCACGCCACGACATGCGGTAGATGTTTTCCGTTTCAAGGAAGTCGTCAACCAGTAACGCACGGTGACAAGGCGCATGAATATGAAGTCAGGACCGACAGCACCTCGAAACAAGCGAACATAAGGTTCAAGAACTTCGTCTCTGTATCTTTTACCAGTCACAGACCCCTTATCAAAGATATGGAGGTCTGTGCGGCCGTCCAACATGATGCCTGTCCCTGTCCATTGCATTACATTACTCCCCCTGATGGAAAAAGATGTCTTTCCATTATGTTTCTCTGTTCAAAAGTGTTCCACGTTCTCTCCATATCGTTACCCGACGAGAATCACTACTTAGACTAAATCGGGACCCGTCACTGAACATAACATTGGCCCACTCTCCCACAGCCACACTCCAATGTTGGTGTTTAAAACTCCTGGTTAAACGAGCGCGTTTGTGCGCAGATGTGAGGGGAATGCAAACTGCTTGTATTCTGGCATACAGGCCAGCATGATTGAGTCTCCTGTAAACAGTTTGTCTCGGAATTTTTGTTCCTGTGACGACTGTGAGCGCCGAATCCAGCTCTCTGGCAGTACTGCCCCTCTGACGTCGCGCATTTATTGCCAGATATCTGTCTTGGCGATAGGTTATAACTCTTGGTCGGCCAGGTACTGGTCGTGGGGTAACATCTCCCCTACTTTGAAAGCTCTGCCAGTCTTGAGATCACAGACTGATCCACCTTCTGTAAATGTTTCACTTATATTTTATTATCGCTAATCCATATCCCGTGCGTTGAAGACTTTGTAAAATGTTATACAGTAAAACCTTTTAAGACGGAATCACATAGGAAAGAAAAAATACGTAAATGAGACAAATAAGACAAATGCCCTTCCTATGAAGGTTAAATGGAGTTGATTTTTTTCTCACGTATTATTGCATTTATTTTGCATGGATCAACACATTTTCTGTTTAAAACAGAAATCCGTCATAAGCAGATTTTTTTCTCTAGTTTTATCTTGTTTAATGTTTTAGCATTTAAATATACTATTCTTAAAAAAAATAAATTTTAAAGTTTTTTTTATTGTTTCGTAAAATAAAAGCGGTTTTAAAATTTATGTGGTTTCCGTAAAAATATTGATTAAACGAAATTTTACTTATATTATGTACGTATTAGGTCTGTGATTTTAATACGGATTGTTCGAGTCCGGGATTAAAAATTTGGTCCAGTGCAAGTCTGGGAAAATGGAAGCAATCCCCTCTGGTATGAAAAATACATTAGACCCGGATAGGCGAGTCTTCAGAAAAAAGTAACGTCTCGGTCCTGATCTGACCTGAGCCCAGAATACAGATTTTTTAACAGCCTCTACAGGATGATAAAAAGCTTGAAGTTGTGAGAGCTAAATTTTTAAAAAGGACTTAATCTGCATCTTAGATAAGCATTCTTTTAAATAACTAATGGGCAGTAAAACAGTACATTTCGTTTTTCTGTATAATGAATTTTTTCCAGATAAGAAATATGTCTTTAAATAATTAAAAGTTAAGAATTGTTAAAGAAAAAAAGTACAAACTTGAAACATGTCATTTTTAATTATTTAACCTTACTTTTGTTTAAAAAAAATGAAAAATTATTTACTTTCGAAAATATGATTTTTTAAAAGTTATAAATTTTAAATTAAATATTTTAATAGTTCTAAAATAAATATTGAAAAACAAAAACCTCGGAACAAAACTAAAATCAAATTTTCCTTTTTAGTTAAATAGAAAGAAATTGAAATCCGATAAATAATGTTTGGAGTTGAAACCAGTGCTAGCATTGAAACCAGTACTAACCATATGAATTTTTTATAAATTTTAGCATGTGATTTTCTTAGCAAATTATATGGCTAACATACACTAAAAAAGAAAAAAAAATCAAAATTCTAACTCAAAAGATAGATTTTTACCCGTTTCCTACAACTGTTAAATTAACATTGTCTTTTGAATTGCGCGCATATCAATTTGTGTCTAATCCCTTAAAACCTGATGAATTATTCAAACGTTTATAACTCCGCGAATTTTTAAGATATGAAGATGCAACTTTTTGTGTATTATTCAGCACTGGATAAGGAAAGTATCCCTAATTGGAATTTTTATCCTACGGGGGCCGTATAAAAAGTTAATTTTCGTAATTTTTCAAATAGATCCCCCCATGGAGTTGCAACTTATCAAAAATTTCACCTTTTTTTTATGAATTTTTGCAATTGGAAGTATGGATCTAGGGGCAATATTTAAGGAGATAGCCCATTGTTTCGATATTTATGACTCACCCTGTATATATTTCGCGTTTTTCTGCGTCAAATAGGAAAAAAGTTTGTTTGGCCTCATGGGCTTTGAGCACAGACAGACGTATACGACTATTAATAGAAGTTAATTTGTTGTTATTTATTCTACGCTTTCTGTTCTCGCGCCCGAGGTGCAGAAGACTGTAAGGATACGTCACCCCCCCCCCCCTTTACGCTACGCTTATGTACAGCGATATACTATTATGGTTATGTATTTTTTAATTGCATACTTTATTGATTCAAATGAAGAGAGGTCATTAAAATATCACTATTATACAAAAAATAATTTTATATATAAAAAACTTGAAAAAGAAATAGATATTAATTAAAAGTATTTAATAATATCTTTTTGTTACATAATGTATTCAACAATAATGCCTTGTTACACTTTCCTCGAACGGGAAAAGATAGAGAGCTCAGAACTTTATCAAAAATCAGGACAATATTTTCTTTTTTTTCACTGATAAACACAAGTATTATTTCAAACATACTTCGCATCTGTTTTCTCGAACAGAATATTACATATGCAAACACATAGCAGAAGAATAGGAATGCCAAGCGCTGAGATATTCCATATTTTGGAATTAGACAATTTTACAATCATTCAATGATTTTAGCCTTGTTTTTTTTATAAAAATAGATAAGACTAAAAAAAAATATTGCATGGCATTTTGATATAAAGAACAACTTATAAAAAAGAATAGATTTTGATGTAAAGAACAAATTATACATAGAAAGAAAATTTTGGTTGGATCAGAAATGATAACGATATCAAAGCACCCTCCCCCCTTTCCCTCCTAAATTGAAAACGTTATGCATGCATAGCCCGTTAATATTTATGTTTTCTGAATAAACAATAATTAATAATTATGTGTATTTTGTATGTATTAATTACTTTAAGCACTTTTTGAACATTTTCATTTTTGCCGAAAATAGGAAAATTACGGAAATTCTTCTTCTGTTGTTCTTTATATTCATTTTACATGGATCAACACATCTTTTTCTTTAAGACAGGATTCCATCATATGTAGGTTCTTTTGTTTTGGTTTTTATGTCTTTAAATCTGCTATCCTTTAAAAAAATGAATTTTTAAGGATAAATAATAAATTATTAATCCTAATGGATTAAAAATAATAGCTAAATTTTGCTGCTTTTTGTACGGGTCAATCCATTTCAAGTGGTCCAGAAAATATTTTTTTGGTCGCTCGACCATTTTTAAAAAATCTGAAATTTTTTGTACAACAACCCTAACATGACGGAAGTTCAAAATGACCGTTCGTTTAATTTTACTATTTTTTGTTTGCGCATGGCGGCCATCTTTGTTTCATCGTGTGCAGCGATTTTCTCAGATACTAGGATACACAAAATTGTAAATATTTCGTCTTCTACTTTCCCAATTGAAATGGGGTTTGCAGCATTTTGTTCAGAATAAAATAGGCTAAATATAGAGTGATAGAAAAAGTTTGAAAAATAAATTTTTACAGGTGAAATTTTAGCACAAAGTTTACGATTTTTTCCAAAATCTATCCGTTTGCAAGAGGAAAATTTTCATGCAAGAGCAACTGTCAACCTTACACAATTTTTTCTACAAATAGGTCAAAAGTACGTGTACTCATACACTAAGTCCCAGATCTGGGAGTTAATTTCTCTTTGCGAAAAAAATTCCGAAATTCGTCAAAAATTTCAAAAATCACACTTTTTAGGCTTTGATAACTCTGGTGGGGCACGAGATAAAAATCTGAAATTTTGGCCTGTGATAGTATTGTGTAGTAGCGTTATGTACAAAAAATTTCAAGAAGGAGATTTGACTACAAGCTGAGATATGGCATGGAAAATATGTGAAAACAATACTGTCAAACTATTTTAAACCTACTATGTAATTGTTCAACAAGACTGTCAACCTTGCACAATTTTTTCTACAAATAGGTCAGAAGTGTGTGTACTCATACACCAAGTCCCATATCTGGGAAATGATTTCTCTTTCCGAAAAAAATTCCGAAATTCGTCGAAAATTTCAAAAATCGCACTTTTTAGGCTTTGATATCTCTGGTGGAGCACGAGATAAAAATCTGAAATTCTGGCCTTTGATAGTATTATGTAGTAGTGTTATGTAGAAAATATTTCAAGAAGGAGATTTGACTACAAGCTGAGATACGGTGATTAAAGAAATGTTAAGAAATGCTATTACGAGTACATTAGGAGAAATGAGATTAGTCTCTTTTATTACAATATTTACCCAGAAAATATCGTTTGTTGAAAACAGATAAATAATAAGCATTTAATTTACAAAATACTATATATGCTCAACAAAGAGCTTAACAATATTTACGAGAGATGTTATGAGTTCGACCAGTTACTGTTGTCAGTCCATCATGCTGTTCTTTCTAAAAATTTTATTTGAAGCCCCCCCAAGTCTTGTCATCCCTTGTTAACTTGAATGAAATTCTCTAGGTTTAATAATTGAAGCCATGTCAACTCGATCAGTTGCAATCCATTGTCTGTAATTTACTTTTCCTGAAATGTGTTCCGAGTAAAATTGTTACAATAGCATTTCTAGTAGATTTGTTCATCTGGACAAATAGTGTATTGGCTTAGCATACATTCTGAATTGTTTAAATCACACAGAAGCATTTGAAAAAGATATTTGTAATTAACATTTAACTTTGTACCATAAATAATTAATTTAAAATTTTGGAGGTATGAACAATTACATAGTAGATTACAATAGTTTGACAGTATTGTTTTCACATATTGTCCATGTCATATCTCAGCTTGTAGTCAAATCTCCTTCTTGAAACTTTTTGTGCATAACACTACTACACAATACTATCAAAGAACAGAATTTCAGATTTTTATCTCGTGCTCCATCAGAGATATCAAAGCCTAAAAAGTGCGATTTTTGAAATTTTCGACGAATTTCGGAATTTTTTTCGCAAAGAGAAATCATTTCCTAGATCTGGGACTTGGTGTATGAGTACACGCACTTTTGAACTATTTGTAGAAAAAATTGTGCAAGGTTGACAGTCTTGTTGAACAATTACATAGTAGGTTTACAATAGTTTGGCAGTATTGTTTTTACATATTTTCCATGTCATATCTCAGCTTGTAGTCAAATCTCCTTCTTGAAATTTTTTGTACATAACGCTACTACACGATACAATCGTAGGCCAAAATTTCAGATTTTTATCTCGTGCCCCACCAGAGATATCAAAACCTCAAAATTGCGATTTTTGAAATTTTTGACGAATTTCGGAATTTTTTTCGCAAAGAGAAATTAACTCCCAGATCTGGGACTTGATGTATGAGTACACGCACTTTTGACTTATTTGTAGAAAAAATTGTGTAAGGTTGACAGTTTCCCTTGCATGAAAATTTTCCTCTTGCAAACGGATAGATTTTGGAAAAAATCGTAAACTTTGTGCTAAAATTTCACCTGTAAAAATTTATTTTTCAAAATTTTTCTTTCATTGTACATTTAGCCTATTTTATTCTGAACAAAATGCTGTAAACCCCATTTCAATTGGGAAAATAGAAGACGAGATATTTACAATTTTGTGTATCCTAGTATCTGAGAAAATCGCTGCACACGATGAAACAAAGATGGCCGCCATGCACAAACAAAAAATAGTAGAATTAAAATAACGGTCATTTTGAACTTCCATCATGTTAGGGTTGTTGTACAAAAAATTTCAGATTTTTTAAAAATAGTCGAGCGACCAGTGCTGGACCACTTGAAATGGATTGACCCGTACCGATCAGATCAGTCAGATACAATGGTTTTAATATGTGTTCGATTGAGACTGGAATTGAAAATTTCGACCCATGTAGATCTAAGAAAGAAACAAGAAAGTCAAAAAATACTTTAGGCCCGCCCCGACCGATCCTTCAGAAAAGAATAAGATTTAGGCCTGTCCTGGCGCCATACATACTTCTTTTAACGGCTTCACTGGTACGATATAAAAACTGAAGTTGTGAGGGTTAAAATTATGAAAAAAAAAAAAATACTTAGTGGGCATGTTAGAAAAAGCTTCATTTAAATCAACTGACGTACATTTATAGCTTACAGAAAGAAGGTGGAAAGGGCTAAAGGTAAACTGAATCGGAAGTTTAAGTTATATGAAGGAATTACTTACTCAGCTGCAATTTTTTTTGAAAGCATTTAAATACTTTATCAGGAGTCAAGCTTCATTTAAAACTTTAAATGCGTTTTTCTACATGATGGTTTATATATGTATAATTTTTTTTGTTTTTAAATTATGAGTCAATAATTATTAAAGAAAAAGTTTTTGAATATATATTTTTATTATTTTTTTTTTCATTTTGTTTCAAAATGGAACTCTTTGTTTTAGAATACAACATGACTTCACAAATCCGGCATCAAAATCATTTTTACTCTCCATTTTCCCCCTCCCACTTTTAACTTATGGAAGAAAGGAAAAATGCTAGTGTGAAAACGTCTGTTTTTTTTCTCTGAAGTTTCGGAAGTTTTTATTTATTTATTTATTAATGCTAGTAAGTCTTTAAAACCAGGGAATTTTGCTTCTAAAACAAAGCATTTAAATTTGTCTATCGCAGAAAAATCGGACTTTGTAAAGTTAGAAAGATTTTGTGAAACGTTGTGTATGGAAATGGATCATCGGCAGTTTATGACATTAAAAACAGTAGGTATAAGTACTGCAATTTTATATAAAAAGTGACAATCGAGGTAGTACTGTTTGTTAACAAATTCATTTTTTCTTAAATGCATTAAATATACAATTAGCCTTATTTGGTAACATAAAATCTTATAACGTTTCTCTTTCTCTCTTGAATGGATCTTTCAGAAAAGAACATTAAAATGGGAGATGATTTCAGAGACAAAATTAAGGTCACCATCAGGAAGCATTCGATTATAAGTGAAGCTATAATACAGTTGTTGGAAAAATACACTGCTGGCCACACAAAATGCAACACCAAGAACGGCCAGAGATATCACAGCGAAATTTACTTGGATGGTAGCATGTTGTACAAAGATCAAACGATCAAAATTACAGCCTCTTGTGACGTATGGTTGATGACAACAGGGCCGGCGCCAGGGGTGAGGCAAATGAGGCGACCGCCTCAGGGCGCACCCCAAAGGGGCGGCATTTGTCTCGCATATTTGTGCAGGTAAAATAGACCAAAATATGAGTAACACCAAATAATGGCCATTCACAAAAAGTTTTGTTTTGACACACACACAAAAAAAAAAAAAAAAAAAAAAAAAAAAAAAAAAAAACCTTGAAGATCCGATGAGCCCCTCCTTGAAAAGAGCTGTTTTAAGGTGTTTTCGGAGGAGGGAGCATTTTTACTCTGGTGGAGAATTCAATTTTTTTCTTTAGCTAAAGCGTACTGTAGAATGTTTGCTATGTATTTTTAGCTCACAGGCTATCATAGCCTGAGAGCTTATGTGCCCGTCCGTTCTGTATGTATGTTCGTATGTACGTAACGCGATAACTCATGATAAAAATATCCGATCCACTTGAAATTTTGTATGTAGGTATATCCTGACAAGGCGCTTCCCTGATTAGTTTTTGGAGTTCATTCGATATGTATAAGAGGGGGAACGGGGGGCTCATGCCCCCCGTTAGTTGATATAGATGGGATTTTCATGCAGAATTAAGTTTTCAAAATTTAGATTAGGATCATTCTGATGAGGCGATTCCGTGACTGTTATTAGGTGTTCATTGATTAAGTATAAATAGGGGGAACAGGGGTTCTAATGCCCCCCCCCTGTTAGTTGATATAAATGGGATTTTCATGCAGAATTAAGTTTTCAAAATTTAGATTAGGATCATTCTGATGAGGCGATTCCGTGACTGTTATTAGGTGTTCATTGAATAAGTATAAGTAGGGGGAACAGGGGTTCTAATGCCCCCCCCCCCCGTTAGTTGATATAAATGGTATTTTCATGCAGAATTAAGTTTTCGTTCAAAATTTAGATTAGGATCATTCTGATGAGGCGATTCAGTGACTGTTATTAGTTGTTCATTGAATAAGTATAAATAGGGGGAACAGGGGTTCTAATGCCCCCCCACCCCCGTTAGTTGATATAAATGGGATTTTAATGCAGAATTAAGTTTTCGTTCAAAATTTAGATTAGGATCATTCTGATGAGGCGATTCCGTGACTGTTATTAGGTGTTCATTGAATGAGTATAAATAGGGGGAACAGGGGTTCTAATGCCCCCCCCCCCCGTTAGTTGATATAAATGGGATTTTCATGCAGAATTAAGTTTTCGTTCAAAATTTAGATTAGGATCATTCTGATGAGGCGATTCCGTGACTGTTATTAGGTGTTCATTGAATAAGTATAAATAAGGGGAACAGGGGCTCTAATGCCCCCCCCCCCCCGTTAGTTGATATAAATGGGATTTTCATGCAGAATTAAGTTTTCGTTCAAAATTTAGATTAGGATCATTCTGATGAGGCGATTCCGTGACTGTTATTAGGTGTTCATTGAATAAGCATAAATAAGGGGAACAGGGGTTCTAATGTCCCCCCCCCCTTAATTTATCTAAATGGGTTTTTCAAGCAGAATTGTCAGATTTCGTTCAAATCTCTGAATAGTTTTGGAAGTTTAATGGTTAAGTATAAAAGAGGGGGATAACTCTTTTTAAATTATATAAATGCTAAATGGGTTTTTATTAAGAATTATCTAATTTGCTCTGAATTTTGGATATAGATTTTTTATATGATAAAGCATGTCTTTGGTAGTATAGGAGGTTCAATGATTAAGTATAAAAAAAGAGAAAAGGGGAGAGCTGTTTCCCCTTCTTAATTTTTTTTTTTTCGAACGGAATTAACCCTTGAAAATATAAAGCTTTAATGTGCAATTAGTATTTGTAGCCTGTGAGCTCAATGCCTTCAGTTTAACTGGGCAGTATTCTTTATTTTAATTCAGAATCGAATGACACTTCCGCAAGTCGATGCAGTTATACATCACAAAGTTCTGGCAGGCAGGTTTTATGAATACAAAGTCATGAATGGTTTTAGCAATAAAAAAATATGAATACATGGGATATTTTGACATATTTACTAACCTTGAAGAAATTTGATGAACTGATTTATTATTATTGCTGTTTTGAGGATGTTTAAAAAGCTTGTTATTTTTTGATATGATATAACAAGTTTTGAACGTGATATAAAAATGACAAAGCTGTGTTCATCAATAAAACATAACTTTCAACATTGTATATTTATAAAACTTACCCTAACTTTTATAAAGAATGATTGTACGAAGGACTTACAAATGATGTTATTTGATCCAGAATTTGAAAATACATAACAAATGATACCCAATTACTCTATTTTATTATCTCTATTTTATCGAATTTTCATGTTTAGTAACAAAACGATGGTTTCTCCCAAATTTTGGTGAAAGGCCACCAGTTGTTACTGTAAAAAACTGTTTTATCTGAATAAAGTATAATTTTTGCCATTTCATTCATGAAACGTGCCGTAACTTTGAAAAAACTGATCGTACCGACTTGCAGATGGTGTCATTCAATTTAGAATTTAAAAAATCCATGCGAAACGATAGCCCATTTGACCGACTTAAAAATGTTGACCACCCCCCTCGAAGGATTAAAAAAAACCCTCCTTTTGCTTCTTAAAACTTATTAAACTTTGTTTTGGGGGATTCCTTATATTTCCATTTAAAATATATATATATATTTTATCTGTAATGTATATTGAACATGTAGTCCATTATATGTAATCTATTAATTAGGTATTAGGTTTTCAAAGGTTATTTAGATGCTTTGGAGCTTTTCTGCGCAAAACCCGTAGGTGCCTTCTCCCAGATTTCTTCATGATTACGCGTAATATTAGAGCTCGACTTTATTACTTCAGGACATCTTACATTTTATCTTCCCCAATTTATATTTCTTTACACTTTTGTGTTTCACCCCAATTTTTTGACTTCAAGAAATAATTCCTGTTAGACTGAACCAAGGCCATCTTTGAGTAAATTTGGCTCCTTGCGATATTTGACGATTTTTGTGTTTCCGGCGATTTTTCCATATATTAATAAAATAAATCAGCTTTTAATATTTTAACCCAATGTAGTAAATTTTGTCCTTTTTTCAATAAAATTTATTTGGAATCCACAAGATAATTTTTAATTCTTCTAGTGATTTTTGGATTTTCTCCTGTTTCGCCGAGATTTTTTTCTTAGATTCGTAAACAATTCCATTTCAAACTTTTTCGCATGATGTAGCAAATTTTTTCTCCTCATTTTTTGAATTTTTGGCAATTCGGATTACAAATGTTTTAGCCCACTAGTGTAAATTTTGCCCTCTGCATTTTTTCTTTCATTTCGACGCGATTTTTTTGACATTCGTATTCGTAAAAGGCATTTGGTTTCAAACTTTTCACTAATGTTGTAAATTTTGTTTAGAAAATTTATTTTTTATTTTATTTTATTTTATTTTTTCATTTTTATGGATTTTTTAAATTATTTTCAACGAGATTGTTAGCATGTTTTTGCGTACTGCCTTTTTTTTTTTTTTTTTTTTTTTTTTTTTTTTTTTTTTTTTTAACAATTGTAAAAAATAATTCAGTTTGGAAATTTTAACCTAATCGAAGTATATTTTATCATATGTGATTTTCAATGTTTTGCGATTTTTAATGCGATTTTCAATGCAATTTTCATCCTTCTTTTGCGTTCCGCGACAATTTTCTGACATTCATAATATGAAATTGCCTCTAAACATTTTTTTTTGCTTTCGCTATATTTTTTATTTATTTATTTGTTTATTTTACATTTAGAAACGAATTTCTGCTATGTACTTTTGTTAGTAAGATTTATCTCACTGTTGTAAATTTTGTCAAACTTTGTTACAATTTTCAGAGTAATACATTAAAATTATCTTTCCGCGATTTTTGAATTTTTCACGAGTTTTAATGCAATTTTCAACATGAGTTTTTGAAGAATCGCAATTTTTTTAATCTACACAATTTTTTTAAATCTTTAGAGACCTTTACTGTTTTTTTTTTTTTTTTTTTTTTTTTTTTTTTAGCTTCGAAGCATTTTTATAACTTTATTAAAAAGGAATACGGTTTTAACTTTTAACCTAATGTACTAAAATGTGCTCTCTTTTCAGTTAAATTTATTCGAAATTCGCTTAGCGATTTTCGAATTTTTCAGATTTTTTTTTTAAATATTATTAATTAATTTGCTCGCTCTGTGATGATTTTTTGACTTTGCAAAAGAAATCCTGTTTTAATCTTAAATAAATTTTACTGTCTGCAATTTTTTATAGAGGCCGGAAACGCCGCGTCTATCAGGTCAGCTGTGCGAGTAAATTAAATTATTTTAGCAGATGAAAATGTAATTGTTTTCTATATTGATTAGAGTGATATAAAAACGATTTTCGCAAAAAAAATTCAAGGTCAATTTATCATTGAATTAAATATTTCATTGTTGATAAGTGTTTTTGAAAACAATATTGTTATTATAATATTAAATCTTGATATTAAATATGTCAAATCAAATTTGAAATGATAATGTAATCTTCTCTGGATGTCATAATTTTCCCATTTAATGTGAATATTATATTGCGATGTTTGCTCTAATATGTTTATTTATTTATTTTTATTTTTTCGCTCTATACTACTACATTTCGACTTTGTAATGTATGATTTCTGCAAAGCTAAATCAAGAAAAATAACTCACTTCTAGAACTTTCATTTTATTACTTTCTTCTATCTTCAACAGAAGAAAGTATTGTAATCGGAATTTTTTCGACTTCCGGTTTTCGACGGATTTACACGTTTTAGGGGTCAGAGATTCCAGAAAACATGTTTTTACAAAATGTCTGTCTGTCCGTGTGTCTGTATGTCGCCATTCTACCATCTAAAAGTGTATGAAGCTATGCATAGAATTGAACCAAATTTTTTGTGAATGTTTTTGGCTTTGGCAAGCAGGTCCTCCTTCAGTTTTGAAATATTCCGCCGGAAGGGGCGCTGCAATCGCGATTTTTGTGCCTTTTTCAATATTGTACCGACCAAAAGTACATGAAATTATGCATCAAATTGAACCGAATTTTTTGTGTAAGTGTATGACTATGGCTAATTGGTCCTCCCTGAATTTGAAAATAATCCGCCGGAAGGGGGCACTGCAATCGCGATTTTTGTGCCATTTTCAATATTGTACCGACTAAAAGTATATGAAGTTATGCATCGAATTGAACCAATTTTTTGGTGTAAGTGTATGATTATGGCTAGTTGGTCCTTCCTGAATTTGAAAATAATTCGCCGGAAGGGAGCGCTATTTTTGTGCCATTTTCAATATTGTATCAACCAAAAGTACATGAAGTTATGCATCGAATTGAACGAAATTTTTTGTGTAAGTGTATGGCTAGTTGGATCGCCCTGAATCTGAAAAAAAATCCGCCGGAAGGGGGCGCTGCAATAGCGAATTTTATGCCATTTTCAATATTGCATCACTTAAAAGTGTATGAAGTTAGTTCTAGAACTGAACTAAAATTTTTGTATATGATTATTTTTTGGTAAGGCAAGTAGGTCCTCCCTGAATTTGAAAAAAAATCTGCTTATCATTTTATTGTCCATCGGCTCGTGCAGAGACGGAAATTCGTTTTTACTCCGATTAATTGATTGAAGCAGAAATTTAAGATGAAAATCAAAGTTGGTAAGGTATTGAATTAAAATTATTAAAGCATTAAAATGAGTAACTATTTTTTTTTTAATATTAAAATGTACCTATGAGATAGAAGAAAGTTTTGGGATTGGCACATCCAACTAGTTTTTAATAGCTGTTTTCTTATTAATATTACCAATATGCGATTTGCTTTGTATATACGATTTTAAAAAGATAAATAGCTTGCTATGCTATATCAGTATTTTTCTGTTTGAAATTCATACACAAATTTTATATGCAATGTGATTGATTTTAAGTGTTTGAGATATTTTGTCTCAGTAATAACCATTTTAAAAGCATCCTTTACCTGTTGTAACATGATTTTTTATTATATATATATATATATATATATATATATATATATATATATATATATATATTCATTCATTCATTCATAACGTGCGTGATTTTTCGAAAGGAAAAACAAAGCAGAAGAAATTTTGTAGTGTTACTGTTATTCTTTGTATGAGACTTTCACTTTCAAGGGTTTTTTTTTTTTTTTTTTTTTTAAATTTATTAGTAGAATATGATTTATTAATTTAATGCCAAGTTAGCTGTTGTTATTACTTACCCATCATACGTAGTATAGGGTAAATCTTGCAATCGTTTTGAAAATCGAAAAAATTTTTTTGACGGATTTACACGTTTTCGATACTGAAGATTCCGAAAAACGTAATTTTAGAAAAAAAAAAAATTGCCGTCTATCTGTCTGTAACCGCTCTATCTCCCGAACAAATCGAGATAGGGACTTGAAAATTTGTATGTACTTAGTATGTAAGAATGGAACGAAGCCTATTTAATATCAGTAACCTCGATTATCCGGAACTATTTTTTTCGGACTCTCGAAAAATTCGATCTGATGAAAGATATATAAAATTTTTCGAAATTTTTTATTTTAAGGAATGGATATAAAAGGCAATAAAATAACACAAATTTTGCATAAAAAACGAAGTCGATCGGATTATTAGTTGCCGAGATATGTGTAATCCTGTTTTCCACATTCTTCGATTTTTCATGACCCTGTATTTCATTCAAATTTCAATTCACAGATATATTTTAATTGGAAATGAGACGCGTAATCCAACGCAGTAAACTGTGAGTTAAGATGATTATTATTTTTTGAGTTATAAGGATGTTTCTTTTACGCAATCCGGTACTACTCGAGTATTTTGGCGTTTTATATAATTTGTCGAAATTGGCTCATCAGCAATTCATAAATGGAGCATTATTATGTATGTTAAAATTATTTATTTATGCGTTTAAATTTCCTTTTGGAATTGCCGTACATAGTTTACACGCGTTTTATTTTCATATTTTATATTATGATGGGGTAAGTATTACGGTGGCCCCCAACGACTAGTTTTTTTAAAAGGATGCAAAAAGTAAAATAAAATAAATAAGTTACGCAATTCTGTTATTTTAAATTCCTTAAATGTAAATGCATTTTATAATACATTTTATATTATATTTATGCAAATAAATTATAGTTACTATATTAATTTACTTATTTTTTAAAAAAAGTTTGAGTAGTAGATATAAAAAATGACATCAAAGGGGCGGCAAAATAAGGCTCGCCTCAGGCGGCGAAATGTCTAGCGCCGGCCCTGGATGACAAAATCAGTAGTTAGTGTAGTCGCCACTGTTGACTATAACCACTGCCACACGCTTCGACATAGAATCAAAGAATCTTCGGACGTCTCCTAGGGCTAGAGCAGTCCATCAACTTCCACATACAGCCAAAGCTGATCTAGTGTAGTAGTGGGTGGTGTATTCCAGGCCAGTCGTTACGTAAACATGGGCCATTCATTTTTGATTGGCGATAGATCAGGAGAAAAAGCAGGCCAAGGAAGCAATTCAATCTGATGTGTATAGAACTCTTGAACATTGCGTGACACGTGTGGCCGCTGGGATATAACTGATGGGAAGCGCTGAATGTATTGGAGGACCACGGGCTCTCACATCTCAGAGATGTAGCGCTGGCTGTTCAGTGTACCGGCAATGCGTACTAGAGAGGTGCAATAGTGAAATCCTATGCCACCCCAAACCATGATACCGGGTGCAGGACCAGTGTGACGATGCATAACGCAACAGTTCAGCAGCCTCTCACCCCAATGTCTCGAAACTCGAATTCAACCATCGCGATGTTACAGACAGAAGCGGAATTCGTCAGTAAATATAATTTCATTCCATTTTGTTGTCCATGTCCGCGTTCCTCGCACCGTTGGGACGCAAATGCCTGTGGTTTGCAGTCAAGGGTAAACGGAGCAATGGACGCCTTGCAGACATTATATTATGTTGCAACCGAACATAATAGAACGTATAGATACGAACATAATAGATTCGTACCGTTCGACGCCATAAAACGGTACGAATGGGCACCGAATGATACTTAGCAGATTGAATCTGTTGTGCTATTGTTCATGATGTGGCTATGCGAACCATTACTACCAATCGCACAAACGCCTGATATCACAGGCAGTGGTGAAACGACGTAAGTGCAATCGGCCCTGTTGGTCCGTCGTTCCCTCCGCCTCCAGCGATTACAGATCCGCATCATAGTCGCTTGGTTTCGTCCAATACGTTGACCGATTTCGCCAAAGGATAATCCGTAATCCCTATAGGCTACTTTTCTTCCTCGGTCGAATTCAGAAACTTAAGGGTAACCGTCAGTATTATCTTCTCATATACTTACTGCTTATGATACATTCTAAAAACCACTATAACGCATTTGCTATTGCATTGATTGATTTAATTTTTTTTTTTGGTGAAAGATAACACTCGTATCTTAAAAGTGGTATAATTTTTTGGATGAAATATATCACCTTTTTTTTTATTTTAATTTAAAATTTCCCCCTTGTTTTCAATAGACACCAACAGGTGGAGATACGGGTTCTACTCGTTGTCCGTATGGATTAACCCATACAGCACACTTGGTTGCAGTAATGTCTCAGAAACATCGCATCGTCTCATTATCATCACATCTCAGAGTGATGTGACCGGAACATCTCTGAGATGATAAGGCAAACTGTCGCTGCGATCTTCTCCTGCGACAAACGGGAGATACCAGCTGCCGCTTTAGCCCATGCGCAAATAGCTCTGAGCTTAATGGCGGCACGCGGGAAAAAGAGTTTGTTGTCGTTGTGAAGTGAAATGTGTATGTATGCTCTGTGCTTTTTCCGTATTTGGATTTAATATAATTTATTTATGGATTTGTGATACTATATTATGTTTGAGTGTAACAAAATATATCGGACACACAGCATCTGTACATTACCTCCCGCCGTTTTAAATTACTATATTATTGTAAACACAGATCTTCATTCCAATTGCTGCAGCACCTACTCCCCAAAGTTCTAATAATAATAATTCATTCCAAAAACTGTTATCCAAAATATAATCACAGCGAAACCCTTGATTACGCCAGTCATTTAATTGGAAGGATATAAAAATGTTATATTTACATGTTATACTATTTGATTATGAGTGATATTTGTAAATAAAGTTTGTTTGATATTTATTTGTGCAATTTATTTAGAATATATTTTAATGGTGTTAAAAATTCATGAAAGGTAAGTGTTATAATTTATTAAACTTTATTACCGTATTGTCATATTTTTGTAGAGGATAAATTTTTCTAAAAATAAATGTTCTTATTTTTTTATATAAAGCTTAATCTGCAATTTTATTTACTGTATATCAAAAGAATTTTTTGCGAGTTATATTTAAAAATCATAAAACTAAATTAAAAAAATCATAATTTTACATTATCCACAATATAGTGCTAAATGATTGTATAAAAAATTGGTTATACATTTGTGTAAACACAGTGCTAAGTTATAGTCTATGTAAACAATTCAATAAGCCAGTGTTCAAGATGCATGCACCTCAGTATTTTTTCGCCCTTTTGAATGTATAAAATAATAGTTTTGTGTATTTTTATATAATGTAAAAATGAGTCATCCATCCAAAAATAATCAGATAAAGTTTATCATTTGTTCCTTTTTAAAAAGCCTATTTAATTTTTCTATGAATCTGATGTTTTAAGTAAAACTGATATTCAAATAATTTAGCACAATTACTATGACCTCGCTAAAAGCTGAGAGTGCACCATAAGAACCTTAAAACTTTATTATTTGTATAATAAGGTTTCTGGTTGTTTATTTATATTTTTATTCATAAGCTTATGTTTAGAAAAATGATCGTTAAAAAGTTTTATTTAAACACTACCTTAGACATCTTAGATTATTTAATAGGAATAATAAATGAATAATTATTTACGAGAAACATTGTTTCATGACCTTGACATTCATAATTTTACAATAAAGTTTATATTTTTATCTTATTAAAAATATTGAAATTTTTTGTTTTGATGAAGGGCAAAATTAACAAATTTGTTATTAAGTGTAGTTAAATATGGGACAGAAGTGTATGACTCTTACAGAACTCTACTTTTTGAATATGTAAATTGCTATATATGTTATTTCAAGATAATAAAAGTGATTAATCATTTTTTTTTTTATTAAGGTCATACATGACCTTCAAGAGAGTGCACCATAAGAGCCTTAAAACCTTATTATCCATATAATAAGGTTTCTGGTCATTTATTTATATTTTTATTCATAAGCTTATATTTCTTTAAGGAAAAATGAGTGTTAAAAAGTTTTATTTAAACACTACTTTAGAAATCTTAAAACTATTAAAAGTTACAAATTATTCAATATCTGCATGAGGAATAATAAATGAATAATTATTTATGAGAAAAATTGTTTTATATGTACATGATAAAATTCTAATAGACCATATTGATTTATAATCATTGAAGATAATTGCTGAACTTTGAAAAAATATATATATATTAAAAAATTTCATAGTAGTTAACACATTTTATTAGTAAATATTTGGAAAAAAATATAGTTATGATAAATAATGAAATAATATTTGTATTAAAGGATGAAAAATTTATATAAATTGACAAAACAGATTTATTAATAATATTACTTTTATAATTCGGGAAAGCAAGTTGAAGTTTATTTAGCAAAAATATTTTAAGCTGTAGAACTGTGAAGGTTTATAATTATTCAAGTACTTTTTGATTTATAACATTGTCATAGTACAATAAACTGCAAAATTTAACACTTTTTGCTCCAAAAACTCAAGTTGTTTTATAATGTCTGTTTTTAAAAGGATGAGAAAAATTGTAAACAAAGATAAACACTTTATAATAGTCTCGCTCATGATAAATTATATACTACATGAATCGTTATTATTTGATTGAATTGATATCATAGAAATATTTATTCAACAATATAGTTATCATTTGCAACTTTAAAAAAGTATGTAGATTTTTTTTTTTTTTTTTTTTTAAGAGCTAAAGGATACAGATTTAAATATAACTCACAAACACTTGTATTTGAAAATAATAAAACTGAGTAAAAGACCAAAATTTTATATTATCCACAGTACTTTGTCTTAACAATTCAGTAACCCAATTTTCAAGTTTTATGCCCCTTTGGGTGTAAAAATTATAAGTTATGTGTTTACGTAATAAAAAAAAGAAAATATAAATAAATGACCCACACAAAACACATACTAAAGAAAACTCAAATTGAAAGTAAGCTTGTTGAAATTGCTACATAATTTGAGAAGACATAATATTGAAACTTATGTAGTTTATTATTGGTGCTTGTGTGTGTATGTGTGTGTGTGGGGGGGGGGGGGGGGTATAGAAATTATAAGTATCTTCAGGTTATAAGTATCTTCATATTTTTATAATAAAGTTTATATTTTTATCTGATAAAAAATATTGAAATTTTTTGTTTTGATGAAGGGCAATTAACAAATTTTTTATTAATTGTAGTTAAAAATGGGATAAGGGGTGTATGATTTTTGTGTTTTTTGAATATGTAAATTGCTGTATCCTATTTCAAGATAAGAGTTTTTTAGTCATTGATATTTTTGCACAATAAGTACACGGGAATATTTTAATTTCAATCTGGTTAATAGAATAAAAGTTTGATTCTCCCCCCCCCTCCCCAAAAAAAGACATGGTAATTAGAATAGATCATTTGTAAATAACTGGAATAAAAATTGTCATTACAAATAATAAAATTATACTTGTGTTAGAGCATGTACAACTTGCGTATATGCAAAGCAATTAATCAATAATATCATTCTTATGATTAAGAAAAGCAGTTTTAACTTATTTTTCTGATTCTTTTTTAATTTCTAGGTTTGTGAAATTTTATGATTAATCAAGTACTTATAGATTTATAATATTATGTGATAGTACAACAGATTGCAAAATTTAATCCTTTTCACTTCGAAGACTACTAGTAAAGAAAAAGGGAATTCAATAGATTGCAAAATTCAATCTTTTGCACTCTGAAAATTAAGGTGGAAGAGAAGGGGTATAATGATACAGTACATCAATACATTGCTTAATAAACTTTTTATTAATACTGAATAAATTAATGTATAAATTTTAATCATACAAATCAACTTCCAAATGTGGGACATACATAAAAATTAAGCATTTTATGGTGATCTACTATTAATCATGATTAACAATTAATCTTCATCAAATATAAAAAGTTTACATTCATAAATGTAAATTTTATAAACAATTAAATTTGAAGTAATACAGTTCATAGATTGAAGTATATATGATTTATAAATAGCAATACAGAAATATTTAATAATAGAATAATAATAAAAAGTTTTATAATGTCTGTTTAAAATGAATGGGAAAATATGTAAACAAACAGAATAAACACTAAAATTTTTCTTCGTATAGTTTTGCTCTTAATGAATCATGTTTTGTGTATGCATATTTTTTTTTATGTTTTTTTATGTATACTTAATTTTATTAGCTGAAGGAATGTTTAAATTTATTTGTTTATTTTTGGTAAATCTGCAAATATACAGGATAAAAGAAAACACATATTGCAAGAAAGCTTGCCGAAATTACAACATAATTTGAGAGTATATCATATTGAAGCTTAGTTAATTTAGTATTGGTGCTTGTACAAGTGTGTGTATGTGTGTGGGGGGGGGGAGGGGTTGTTTTTGTTTATTTATACTCAATAACTTACATTTAATTAATAAAAAAAAAATAATTTAAACAATGTATTTGGCATTTTAAAACTATTAAAAGTTACCAAATATTTAACATCTGCATGAAGATGAGCATGAAAAGAGTAATAGTCTGCGTCATAATAGTAAAGTGTCTGCATGTTAGCTGGCTGATTGTTATCACTATTTCTGTATAATATTTAATCACAGAAATCAGCACAGTACGAAAGGGGGGCGGGCAGTCGCCCCGGGTGCAGACTTTTAGGGGGTGCCAAATTTATACTATCAATGTCATTTTTAGGCCTGTTATAAGAAAAAAGTTGAGTAAGGGGGCACCAAATTGAAACGTTGCCCCGGGCACAGTTTTCTCTTTGCACGCCCCTGACAGAAATTCTGTTATTAAAAATAGATTGTTATTCGGAAGTAGTGGTGACAATTAGTATTTGATTTTGCCAAAATCATACCTCATCCTGTCACAGGAGACCTTTAATTCAGGTGGATAATTATTCTGGACTTTCACATACAGATGATCAGTCTGCATGCCATACCCTGTACTCTTTCTCACATACTGTTATATAATCATATTCCATAAATTTCTTCGTGCATTATTTAGTAATATAATATTTTGCTTAAGTAAAATATTGTATGGTATTTTACAATATTGTATAATTGTTTTTTCTTTTTTTAAGGGGTTATTTAATGCACTTTCTAGTATGCAAACACACTTTCATAACTTAAAAACCAGTATATAAAATTATTAAAGATTAATATAACAGACATAGACATGAAAAATGATTTTTAGATATTTACAGAGGATAAAATTCCTAATAAAGTAGGATAGACTTATGCTCATAGGAAGAATACAGTACTTCAGATTGTTAGTCAAATTCAGAATTCCTCAGGCTAATGTTAAGTCTACGGACGTAGAATGCATTCATATATTTAAATGTCTATTCTGGAAATTAATATTTTTAATTTTTTTCTTTCTGTGTACACCTCTACTCTTTTTATAAAAGATTTTTTTTCTTTTAGCTGTCAAAATATCTATAATATATAATTATGTGAAATATTAAAATTTTATCATAGTTCGTCAACTTTTAATGTGCAAAATATGAAATTATGCTCAGTTTAGAAATATTTTGACAACTGGCAGAAAAAATTTTTTTTTAAGAATATTATGCAGAAAAAAATAGTTAAAAACATTCATTTGCCACACAGGCATTTTAAATGTAAAAATAAATTCAACAGCTATGCATTTAAAATTTGCGAGGGTAATTCGGAAGTTGACTGATTAGCAGCCTTAAGCATTTTTAGAGATCGATCCATGTATATTATGCATGTTGTCTTATTTATAATAAACACTTCTCCAGAAATTTATTTAAAAAAATTTCTGATACATTACTATAGTAATAGTTATAAAAGTAACTTCAAACAAATCTACTTCTGATATAGATCAGAAGTAGGAGAAGGGGGGGGGCTATATATATAGCCCCTCCCCTTCTCCTCTACTCTATTTAAAAGAAAGAAAAAAAACGGTAGAGCTGTGTTAACTTTTTATGAGATACAAAACTTATTTTTATAATGTAGATGTGTCTTAAGATAAAATATTTTATTCCCTATTAGTTATTAATTCAAGAAATGTGTTTAAAAAATTTTAAACACGCTTCTTTGAATTGATGTATTACGAATTTTAAGATCTAATCATAATTCTTCAAAATAGGCAGGCATTGTGTGAATGATTTTTTATGTGTTGTATTTATTTTAAGTGACCAACTTAGCAGCAAAGAAGACTCTCCCAATAATCTATAAGAATAGTAATTTTTACATTTGAATATTAAATAAATCTCATAATTTACATAAATTAATGGACAGGGTGGTAGCATTTTATCGAGTTGCAGAATTAGTTAAAACTTGATTGACATATTAAATTTATTGATCTTCCAAGTCATATCCTGGTTGAAAATACCTGAAAATCAGATTTTAGCGGTTGACTCATAGGTTTACCATTGTTTTCTCTTGCTAATAAAGGTAAAGAAAACATGTAGGAAAACTCAATGGTAAACCTATGAGTCAACCGCTAAAATCTGATTTTCATGTGTTTTTCATCACAATCTGATTTGGAAGACTGATTGCACTTTAATATCCAAATTGAGTTTTAACTAATTCTGGAATTTCAACCATTAAATTTATAAGATGATTGTCTGTGCTGCTGCTTCCTGGTTTATAATTAAAAGATAGTAAAATCTAATTTTATTAGAAGTAATCACTCGAGAAACCATACTATTATACACAAATGAAGTTCATTTGACATTAATTAATGTCTATTAATCTCTTAAGAGGTTAGTATATACATAATGCTGCAAAATGTTAGTAATTTTCCCTTTAAAGTGATTAACAACTGCAAATTATAGTATCAAAACATTTCTAATAGTTTAAGTATCGAAGTTTTTTAGAAATTTAGAGTAAAATAAAATGTTTTATGCAATTATTTATATACTTAGAAAAAATACAGTACTGTGTTACACACTTATACATGTCAGACATTAATAAACGTACAAAAAATTATTATAATTACATTTCTGTTTTATTAGAAGATGAAAGAAAATTCTGGTATTTAGAAAATGACATTTAATAGGATTATCCTGAAATGAATAACAGAAATGTGAAACAGTATCTTGTGGTACCTTTGAAGGGCACTGCGATAGTCACACATTAAGTATCCATATTTGTACATGGGATCCTGAAAGGTAATTTTTAAAAATAAAATACAGCAACAAAAATATCGAAGAATGAACCTGCATGTCAGCACTATTTTCAAATAATCTTTCTCTTATTTAATAGCAGAAATTTGTTAAAATAAGTGACTATTATTATTTGGAAATAGTGGTAACAACTGACCTGGGTTTGCTATATTGTATTCATCACAGTACAGCACCAGCAGAGCTATATCGCATAAGTATCAATGCGATATCTCATAGAAGTTTCATGCGATGCACTGTAGATGTTGCAATGTGACATCTCATACATGTCACCTTGTGATGTCTAACAGATATTACAGTGCAATGTCACATAGATGTTATACTGCGATGTTCTGTAGACGTTACAATGCGACGTCGCCGGTCACGGACATTCAGCAGTTACCAGACTGTCTCTGAGATGATCAATGGAACGTCGCAATGTGACGAACCTGCGACGTTCTCGAGATGAAACTGCTGTATGGGAAAAGAGGATTGTTTTTATCGTTTTTATGTTTCCTTTTTTTATATGTTATCATTACTTTTCTAATAAATTCAATAAGGGATAGATTTTATACCTTATTACATAAAATTTTGTTCAAAAAGTCCTTTTGTTTTTTTTAAAAAAAAAAAAAAAGCTTTATTTGGACAGGCCGTGAAAGAAATTATGGAAAATGTTGCTGATTCCAGCAACCCCATGATTCCACTATTTGCAAGAGAGGAATAGAGATGCCCCCCCTTTATGCTTTCCAATCGAGGGGGAGACTAATTCCTCCCTACTCAGGGAGAGATACATCCCTTTGAAGAGTCCCTCGCCGCTCTGAACCTGAACTCATCCCTTCAAGCTGGATCCCGTTCAAGAGAGATAAGAATGTGCAAAGATCTTAGAGAGGGAAACTTTCTACTTTCTTTGGAATGTGTTAGATGGTCATTTTCTTATGCTATGGCATTGAAAAAGGTTCTAAACAGGGCCGTGCTTAGGGGGGAGGGGGCGAGCCGGACATTTGCCCAGGGCTGCGAAAATCTGGGGCCGCAAAAAAGTTGATGTTGTTTTTACATTTCCCTAGTTATTAAGAAGAGCGCGTTATGAATGACCTTTAAATTGACCTAAAATTTATAGAATTTTATGTCTTAAGTCTCCATTCTATCTAAATTTATATTTTTAAGTGAAAAAGTATTAAATTGAAAGTGTCTGCTATTTTGCATTTTATTTTCTGCTTAATTTGATTGTAAGAGTCCTTGCATACCAAAAATGAATGAAACCGCGAAAAAACACTCAGATTTTTACCGATTTTGTCAAAATATTCCCTATTTCATTTTTGTAAAAAAGACATATCTTAACGTTTTATTTTGTTAGACTGCGGACTTTAGTTACTTTCAACGCAGGATATGTTGTTTCTGTTCGGCGCGAAATGACTTGCATTCGCCAGTGTATTTTAAAAGAATTATCGTAAAATTCATACACTTTACATCTAGATAAGCTATAGATTAGAAGATTCCTCTGTAAGAAGATACTTTTGGTTTCTTGGAAACTTTAAAAGTGCGCTATAGAAGGGCGAAAGCGCGGCGAAACATTCAATCTTTTACAGATTTTGTCGAAATTTTCACTAATTTAATTTTGTAAAAAATATTTCTACTGTCAGAAGTTTTAAAAATTTTTGTAGGTGATTAGATCTGATCTATTGGGATGCTCTAAAAAAATTGTATTAAAACACGGACTTTTTTTTTTTTTTTTTTTTTTTTTTTTTTAGTGGAGAAAATATATCGTCTCTGTGATTACTGGTACATTAGAAAGGTTTAAAATTCTGGCTTTTTAAAACAAATTAGATTATTAATTAGAAGAAGCTTTTAGCTTTTAAGCACATATTTTTGGTTTGTCGATACCTCTAAAAATGCAACCTGTTTTTTTTCTTTCAAGAGTGCTATATAATAAAACATATTGTATGCAGGCATAAATTTTGGCACTTGATATGGCTCACATCTATATATTAGAGATACCAAAAATTTGGTCACAACTTTAATTAAGAATATTAATTTGATAATTATAGAAAAAATTATAAATTGGTTGACATAAATATTTCTTTGCAAATTTTTACTTTGCTTACCTACGTACATTACAAGATGACTAAAAAAGAAGGCTCAAAATTGGTCATAATTGATGATTTTAACTTATCACCTAACTTATCACCTTACATTAATAAAAAATTTCTTTAAAAAGCTATAGGATACTATATTGCTATAATTAGGGCCTGACTAAGTAAGGCCCATGCAGGGCAACTGCATTGGACGTCGGGTCTTCCGATTGAGGCCCCCCCCCCGCCAAGGGCAAATATAATTTTTTTGTTATGCCTAACTAATAAAAAAGGCCAAAAGTCACCAAAATTCTTTATTTATCTGTTTATTTTAAACTTTATGTGGCTGTTTTCTCATATCTCCTCTGCTTTCGAACCTCATGCCCCCCCCCCTATTCCCCTCAATGTAACAGTTACATCACAAATGTATTTACATTTTAATGATTCACATTTATTCTTATATTTCCATAACCGATGGAAAAGAGTATTCAATAGTTTCTTAAAGTTATCTCTTTTGTGCTATTCTGTATAAAAATGCGAATAGTACTTGGTACGAAATTTACATATACAGACAATTAGTATAAAGTTTAGTTTTAGACACTTCTTTTAATTCAAAAAAAAAAAAAAAAAAAAAAAATCCAAAAGATAGAAAGGGGACCTCCCCGAATCACGTTTACCCCAGTTCCCCTCACAATCTAAGTCGGGCCCTCGAGCCCTGGTTGTAATAAAATTTTAATCATTTGTTTTCTAATGATATCGTTTGTTTTCTGCGTATGTGGAGGGAATAAATATAATTTTCCCGTTTACCCCAGTTCCCCTCACAATCTAAGTCGGGCCCTCGAGCCCTGGTTGTAATAAAATTTTAATCATTTGTTTTCTAATGATATCGTTTGTTTTCTGCGTATGTGGAGGGAATAAATATAATTTTTGCCATTTTATTCATCAAACGTCCCGTAACTTTAAAAAAAAAAAAATTGATCGTATCGACTTGAAGATGGTGTTATTCGATTTAGAAGAAAAAAAATCCACATGAAACGATATACCATTTGACAAAATGTTTATTCCCCTCCTCCCAAGGTTAAAAAAATCCTCCTTTTTCTTCTTGAAATATGATAAACTTTATTAGGGGGGATTTCTTGTAATTTCATTTCTAGTTTCCAAATAAAGTTCTTTCCAAATGTTGGTAACTGGCCTGGTCATCAGTTGGTTAACAGAAAAAAAAATTACTTGTAATATATACTAAACATATAATTCCTTCTTCATTCGGTTTTAAACTTTTAAAATGGTGTAGTAAAAAATGTCCTCGACTTTTTAATTTTTAACGATTTTTAGTGAGATTTTTGATACCATTTTTAGTGGATTTTTTCCATTCTGCTGCAGTTTTTAATACTGGAAAGAAACGTTTTAAACTTTTAGTCAATATAGTACATTTTGTACATCACGATTTTAGAAATTTTTGCAGTTTTTTGTACTTTTTTTGTATTTTGTGGTGATATTTGGACATTCACAAAGGGATTCTGTTTCAGACTAACATATTAAGTTTTGTCTCCGCGGTTTTCAAAGCAAAATTTTGCATAATTTCGTTTTTTGTGCCGATTTTACATACATGTATGTATGTATACACATTCGACAGTGAATTTTTGTTAGAATGCTATACTTCTCATTGTAATAAATTTTATCCACTGGGATTTTTGAAAGGTTTTTTTTTTTTTTTTTTCCTTTCTTGATTTTTCGTCATTAGTAAAAGGAAATGTATTCTAACGTTTAAGATTAATAAAAAAAAATAATAATAAAGTTTAATTACATAGATCAATTTTTGGAATTTTTCTGTCATTTCGCCCTTTCTTTTTTTTTTTTTTCGTTTCTAAGATTAGTTCGGTTTCAAACTTTTACCCTAATATAGTGAATTTTATCAGCTTCTATTTAAACAATTTATTATTTTATTTTATTTTATTTTTTTAGCGGTTTTTTTTCCTTACATTTGAGGAAAAAATGCGGTTACTGTCTTCTAGGAAAATATATTCAATCTTGTTCTGTATTTTTTTAAAACTATTTTTAAATGATCTTTATCGTTTTTCCGAGTTTTGCGGCGATTTTTAGGATTTCGTTCATTTGTTTGATGAAACCCTATTCGTCCTTGTCCTCTGTCTGTTTGTCACAGAGTCCGTACACAAATTCTATACAAGTCAGAGCATTCAAATTTTGTGTACTTATCGCTGAATACCTTGTAACACAACAAATCATAAAAGTTTGAAAAAGACTATTATTTTAATTAAAATGTTCATTTTAATATCATCTGTTTTATTTTTATTTATTTATTTTTGTCTTCTAATTGTTGCCAAAGTTTAAATAGATATAAAAATTATTAAGTATCTAGCATAAATTAATGGATTAAATAAATCACGTAATAAACGTGTATTTGTTTTTATTTTGGTAATTAATTCCAGAATATTCTTATCTTCATTCTCAATCATGTTTGTCTTTTCTCAAGTTTTGGATCATTCGAGACAACAGCTCAGCTGCTAGAAGTCTCACAAGAAATCCCTCTCCAAACCAAATCCAGAATTGTATTTTTCGGAACGGCAAACCACTTAAATAAAAAGAGATATATATATATATATTTATTATTGTTATTAGGATTTGATAATCGCAGTACAATTTTTTTAAATTATTGATTTTACAAATACTGTGGTACTTCCGCATGCGGATGTTATTTCATTCGCTGGAAAATTTCAGGGGGAGGAGAGGGGTTATTTTCTATTCCGACAAGGGGTTATTTTCTAAATTTTATTAAGTTTGGGAAACCTAAAGAATCAATCGCTTTAAACTTTATAACATATAGTAAGAATAAGGATAAAGTTTTTTTGAAAAAGGTATTAAACGAAACCCACAGTGCGATCTGTGATCACATTTACCTACTTGTTTGACTTTCTTGAAAGGAATTCTACGTTAAAAAAATTTAGCTAAATATATTAAAATTTATCCTCCGCGATTTTTGAATATTTAGTTATTTTAAATGACATTTTCAATACGATTGTTAGCGATTGTTATTTAGTTTTTTCTTTTGCATTCTGCTGCAAGTTTTTAACATTCGTTTCAAAAGCTTTTTTTTTTTTTTTTTTTTTTTTTTTTTTTTTTTTTTTTTTTAATTTAGCTTAATTATAGAAAATTTTGTTGTAAATTTTATAAAACTTTGTATCGATTTTCAGCGTAAATCATTACATTTATTTATCCGCAATTTTTGATTTTTTTGCGACTTTTAATGCAATTTTCAACATGAGTTTTTGACATTCGTAATAGGAATTTTGTTATTAACTTCAACTGTGAATTTATTTGTGAAAAAAATCCTTTTAGAATAGGTTAAAGCACTGTAATAAATTTTGTCTTTCTACAATTTTTTAATCTTTAGCAACCTTTACTGTTTTTTAGTTTCGAAGCAATTTTTTAACGTTATTAAAAAAGAATCCGGTTATAATCTTTTAATCTAATGTACTAAAATTTGTCCTCGTTTCAGCTAAATTTAATCGAAATTCGCTTAGCAAATTTCGAATTTTTGTAAATTTTTTTTATAATTTTTTGAATGATTTTTTTTTTTTTTTTAGAGGGGGCTCTATGGCGGTTTTTTGACTTTACAAAGGAATTTTTTTTAATCTTAAATAAATTTTACTGTCTGCAATTTTTGAAATTTTAACAGTTTTTTATATACTATTTTTAGTGCCCCCCCCCCCTTTATTTTCTTTCGCGATTCGCTGTGATTTTTTTCGCATTAATAAAAGAAATTCAGTTTCAATCTTCCAATCCAATATAGTACATTTTGTTCTCTTTTCTATAACTTTAATAAAAACTTATGGATCGATTTTTTTTTTTTTAATATTTTGCTATTTTTCTTGGGATTTCGCGTTTTGTGCAATTTTTTAGGTGCTCGGAAACGCAGCACCCATCAGGTTAGCTGTGATTAAATTATTTTAGCAAATGAAAATCTAATTGTTTTCTATATTGATTAGCGTGATATAGCAAACGATTTTCAGAAAAGAAAAAAAAAAGAATCAAGGTGAATTTATTATTGAATTAAATATTGCATTGTTGATAGTTATGTGTTTGAAAAAAATATTTGTATTGTTTTAATTGTTAGTGTTTCATTTGAAATGATTAGGTAATTTTCTCTATCTATCATCATTTTTCTATTTAATATCAATAATATATTGCGAAGTTTGCGCTAAATTTATTTATATTTTTCCATTTTATAATATTGATTTTGACGTGATAATGTTTGATTTCGCCGAAGCTAAATCAAGAGAAATTACTCTCTTCTCTAAACTTTTGTCTTATTTTTAGTAGCTGTTTTCTTATTAATATTATCAATATGCGATTTTGTGTTGTATATGCAATTTTCAAAAGATAAATAACTTGTTATACTAAATCATTATTTTTCTTTTTCTGTTTGAAATTCATACACAAATATTATACGCAATGTGATTTATTTTAAAAGTTTAACATATTTTGTCTCAGTAATATTTATTTTTAAAACACTCTTTACCTATTGTAACAATTTTTTTTTCTAATATCCATAAAGTGCTTGATTTTTCGAAATGAAAAACAAGTTAAAAGAGATTTTGAAGTATTACTGTTATTCTTTATATGAGACTTTCTGGCCTTTTTTATATACTAGTATAATATTATTTATTAATTTAATTTCAAAGTATCTGTTGTTATTTTTAAAAAGAAGCAAAAATAAAATAAAATAAATAAAGCAGTTTAATTATTTTAAATTCGTTAAATATAAATATATTTTATAATGCATTTTATATGTATGTAAATAAATTATAGTTATTATACTATTTTACTTATTTTTTAAAGTTAGAGTAGTGGTAAAAGAAAAAAATAATGTCATAGGGGTGGCAAAATAAAGCTCTCCTCAGCTAGCACCGGCCCTGCTTACAATAACAGAGATTACAATTGAATGGTATATACTATTTTTTTTTCGATTCCTATATCATATACAGTAATTTTACATCATATTTAAACCTATATATCCTCAAGCAATCCAATACATTAAAGAAACTAATATAGTTTAGAAAAAAAAAAATGCAAAGTAAGTATTAAAAATAACATAATTAGGATCTATAACGATTAAATATGTGTTTTAAAATTATATCTTTGTAGCTTACTAAACAAAGGTAAATTTCAAAAGACTGCTTTCAGAACTGTACAATGACAGTATCACTATTCCATTCCAAACAATATTCTAGCCCAGAATCTGCCATGCAGATCCTAAGAAAAAATAAACTGACTATTGTCGGATTGAACATGAAGATTCCTTTCTTCGCATCAGAAAAAGATCAGCCGGGCCCACTCCTTTTCTCCTACACGATAAGGGGTCATATATGAAAAATCTGTAGTTAACAAAAAAGTAGGATTACCAAAAAAAAAATGAAAGTTATCGCCCCACTCCCCCGTCGAGAAGTGTGAAAGTCCGCGCCATCTATTGACAATAAGCGTTTTTTTACTTGACTGAACGATAGCTTTAATCAAAAAACATTCGATATCTTCCACGACGTACAGGTAAACAGTTTATGCCAGCAAAAACGCACGACTTGCAACATATGCTATCTTGCTATACTTCAAATCACCAATTTCTTATCCCCTTATATAGCGCTTGTGGGCAGCGCAACGGTAGTCCGTGATGTGCGCCTGCACTGCAATGCTAATGATTTGCATATTTCATCCCGACAAACACATGCTGTAAATTTCCCATGATTTGCATGATTCCTTCAGGGTGTTGCATTTTGTGAGGCCAGCAGTATAAAAACACTATATTCAATTCGAAAACGTTTTAATATTAGATAGCTTTCATTACAAAAAGTAAAAAGCTGCCTATTGCAGCCGTCCGGAGGAAAGCACTTCCGGAAAACTTTGGTATATTTTCACCGATCATGACCTCCAGACCCCAAAACCACTCTCCGTTCAAATGTTGACACACAAACACACACACACACATATATATATGTGTACACTATATTGCCATTGATTATGGGACACTTGCGATTTTAGACATTTTACTAAATATCTAGAAAAATACATGAGGAATCATCTCGAAACTCTTAGTGTGTAAATATAATAGTATAAGTCATACATCTCCGTGAAGATTTTTTCCCGAAACTCCAAAGGGAACCGTCAACAAATTAAAAAAGAATGAATATCTTTTGAATAACCCTGTCAAAACTAATGTAGCAAAAGCGCTCAAACTCTAGATTGTGATTGAATGCCTTATTGTAATAAGCCTTGTTCATTTTTATGCAAATAGCATGCATACTCGCAGAGTAATTAAGGTTTTTATAAAAATGATCCCAAAATTTTCCAAGTTTTTTCCTTATAATTTTCAGAGTTCTTAATATAAAATATTATTTTTTTCAGAAAATATGACAAACAACATTGCACACAGTACCCTGTAATCAGAATTAAAAAAATAATGAAAATTGTATAAAAAATGAGCTGGTTTACTAAATAATTTTTTACTGCGCATGCGTCAACGATATCAAAATTTCATTTGCATATTATGTTAGCTAAATGTATAGAGCAACTTTTGTGAAAGTCACAAAATCATAACTTGAAAATTCTGACAATAATCGTCAATTGAATAAGTCGAAAATCCGTTATTCTCAAATGAAGCAAAAACAAGAGGGATTGTATCCATATATTCATTGATAAGTGTCAATATAGAATACACAATATGGGATGTACTACTGCATTTGGATAAAATCCCTCATTTTTTTGCTTCATTTTGGAAACAACGGATTTTGTCCTTTTTCTATAGACGATTACTTTCAGAATTTTCAAGCTATGATTTTGAGACTTTTACAAAAGTTGCTCTATACATTTAGCTAACATAATATGCAAATGAAATTTTGATATCTTTGACGCATGCGCAGTAAAAAATTATATAGTAAACCTACCTATTTTTCATACAATTTTTATTATTTTTTAATTCTGATTACAGGGTGCTGTGTGCAATGTTGTTTGTCATATTTTCTGAAAAAAATATTATTTTATATTAAGAACTCTGAAAATTATAATGGAAAAACTTGGAAAAATTTGGGACCATTTTTATAAAAACCTTAATTACTCTGCGAGTGTGCATGCTATTTGCATAAAAATGAACACAGTGTATTACAATAAGGCATTCAATCATAATCTAGAGTTTGAGCGCTTTTGCTACATTAGTTTTGACAGGGTTATTCAAAAGATATTCATTCTTTTTTAATTTGTTGACGGTCCCCTATAGCGTTTCGGTAAAAAAATCTTCACGGAGATGTATGACATATACTATTATATTTATACACTAAGAGTTTCGAGATGATTCCTCATGTATTTTTCTAGATATTTAGTAAAATGTCTAAAATCGCAAGTGTCCCATAATCAATGGCAATATAGTGTATGTATATCCATATACAGGGTGTATCTAAACTACTGGGCAAAACTTTAAGGGGTAATTGTACACATCAAGACAAATAATATTAAATGGGAAACTAAGGGTCCCAAACGTCTTCCGAAGGAGATAGGCGCCATCAAAGTTTAGGGTCCAAAATTTGAAATGATTGTAAAAAACAGGAAAATTGATCGATTCATTTGCGGTTTTCACTAAAACTATTCTTTATGTCAGTATTGTTTTAAAAATAAATTATAAAGATAAATTTCGAAAAATGCCGATAGAGGGCGCTTTAGACTTTGGAATAACGAACAACTATTTTTTACCGTTATTTTTTGCATCTCATTAATTTTTTTTAGAAGTTTAGACATAAACTTAAATTTTGAGCTCAATATCTGTGGTTAAGAAGCGTAAACTGAACTGTGTTCAATGGAAGTGGGTAGGTTCAAATTTCAAATGGTTATAAAAAACAAAAAAATTGGTCAATTGATTTGCTGTTTTCACTAAAATTATTCTTTATGTGAGTATTGTCTTGAAAATAAAGTATACAGATAAATTTCAAAAAATGTCGATAGAGGGCGCTTTAGACTATGGAGTAACGTACAACTATTTTTTACCGTTATTTTTTTGCAACTTATTAAATTTTTTTAGAAGCTCAGACATAAACTTAAATTTTGAGCTGAAAATCTGAATCATTGAGAGTGGTTAAGTAGCGAAAACTGAACTGTGTTCAATGGGGGTGGGGAGGTTCAAATTTCAAATGATTATAAAAAACGGAAAAATTGGTCGATTCGTTTGCGGTTTTCTCTAAGACCATTCTTAAAGTCAGTATTTCCTTGAAAATAAATTTTAAAAACAAATTTCAAAAAATTCCGTTAGAGGGCGCCTTAAACTTTAGAGTAGCCTATAACTATTTTTAAACTTTTTAAAAAAACCTAAATAACTGTTTTAAAAGCTTAGACTTAAATTTTGAGCTCAAAATCTGAATCGTTGTGAGTAGTAGGAAAAGGACAGTACGGGGACAGCCGGCGGCGGGGTCGTCCCGCCGCCCCCGCCGCAGCAAACCGTCCCTCCGCATCCCTCCTGCCCCCACCATGCATCCCCCTCCACGAACGCCCCCTAGCGGAAAAAAGGAACATTCTATTATAACAGAGAGGTGATCAACCTTCCCTAATTAAAAATATTATCAATCACATCTCAACTCGGAATCATACTATAAGATGAAGATTAAATTTATATTTGAATTTTGAACAACCGTAATTTTAATGAGTATTATTAATTAAGCGAAACAATTAAAATCTCAGTTTTTAACCATTTTATTTAGATTTCTTCAACTACAAGATGAGATTATCAATTTAATACAAGAAAGTTAAACATATATTTGAATTTTGCTTGATAGACATCTTAATGCGTATCGTTAATTAAGTAAAAACAATAGAAAATATCCAGTTTTATAGAAAAATACTGATTTCTTACGATTTTTATCAACTACATAATCAATGTAACGACTTAAAAGTTGAAAGTTAAACGTACACATCCTAGTTTTTCAACTGCTATAACCTTAATGAGTATCGTTAATTAAGTAAAAACAATTGAAAATATCAAGTTTTATAGAAAAAGACTGATTTCTTACGATTTTTATCAACTGCATCATCAGTGTATCGACTTTCAAGTTGAAAGTTAAACATGCATTCTAGTTTTTCAACAGCTATAATCTTAATGAGTATCGTTAATTAAGTAAAAAACAATGGAAAATATCAAGTTTTATAGAAAAAGACTGATTTCTTACGATTTTTTCAACTCAAACTTCAGACTATCAATTTGATAGAAAGAAATTTAAGCATGCATTCCAGTTTTGCACAAACATTTCCTTCATGAACATTATTAATTAAGCAAAACAACAGAAAATATTAAATTTTTAACTGATTTCTTCATATTTTTTTTATTTATTTATTTTTTTAATATAAAATCAGAATACACAACTTAAAATAGAAATTTAAACATATTTTTTAGTTTTTGAACAGTCGTTACCTCAAAGAATTTCGATAATTGAACAATTAACAAAGGAAACTAATGATTTTTTAACGAAAAAAGGCGAATTAAACGAATTTGGTTAACTTTTACTCTAATTGGAAATTTCATCGTACTTTATATATACCAACTAAGTAGAATTTTAATACATAAACGAATAATTTAAAGGAATCCTTAACACACAAATGTGAACCTGCAGAGCATTTCTTATTACGTCATATCTAAACTAAAATTTTTTCTGCAACCCCTCCATGCATGCATTCCAGGTAGGGGAACATAACAAAGAATTTTGACGTCACAACTTACAAAGGTATACAACAAAATGTTTACGTTCAAGAAAAAATATCACATAGAGAGAAAAAAAAGGAAGAGATTTAAGCTATTTATCCATTCTAGTTTTATAACAGTTACCACAACATCTCCAAATTAAAATTTGGAAGTCATAATGAGTGTAATTAATTAAGCAAAATAATAGAAATATTAGTTTTTCAGAGGGGGAAAAGACGAATTTAAAAAAATTTTATTAGTTTTACACTAGTTTAATAATAATTTTAAGAGGAAAAAGACGAATTTAAACTTTTTTTTTTTTTAGTTTTACACTATTTTTTCTCATCTCCAACACGGATATATCAATTTTAACAGAAGAATTAAACGTATATTTTAGTTTTTAACAACAAAATCTTAACAAGTATCATTAATTAAACAAAAATAAATATCAGTTTTAAAGAAAAGACGAATTTGAATAATTTTACATTAGTATTTTCAAAAGCAACATGGAAATATCAATACTTATTCACATATTTCACTTATTCACTGTATCCAATACTATATTTAATAAATTTGGATACACTTTAAGAATTTCCTAATCTATAATTATATATTAGTTGTACATTTAATGTTACCCATGTTTTCAACATTAGTTCATAATCGTGAATTTTGTATTTTAAATACCATGTATTCAGGTTCAGATTATTTTCACTTGAAATCATACAGAATTTTTTTAACAGAGTTTGTTTTTGAAATCATTGAAGCAACTGTATTTAATATTTTTAACACCAATTTTCTAAGATTTTCTAACATTTTCCGATTATACATTCCCCATAAGTACATTTCTAAATGCTACAATCACTTTACATATCGAAAAGATATCATTGAAGCAACTGTATTTAATATTTTAAACACCAATTTTCTAAGATTTTTTAACATTTTCCGGTTATACATTCCTCAAAAGTATATATTCTAAACAATAGAAAATATTAATTTTAAGAATAAAAAGAGAATTTAAACAAATTTTATTAGTTTTACAATATTTTTTCTCATCTCCAACACGGATATATCAATTTTAACAGAATTAAACGCATATTTTAGTTTTTAAGAACAAAAATGTAATAAGTATCATTAATTAAACAAAAAATAAATATCAATTTTCAAGAAAAGACAATTTTTTACACAAATTTTCAACTTTGAAATACATTTATTTACATATATTGTTACAATATATTACTAAACTTAAACTTTTTAAAAAGTTTGAATGTCTTTACAAAGGGTTCATATTTATATTTTTCACGTCTTGACTGCATTCGAAATCTTACAACAAAAGTATACTTTTATTATTTTTATTATTATTATTATTCTAGAAAACCTAAAAAGTCATTTCTTGCTGCTTTAAACACTTGACATATTAAAACTACTCTGAGATATTCTACCCATATAATTAATCAAATTAGGACATGATTCATCTTACACTTCAAAATTTCTGAATTTTTACAATACTTATTTTCATCAAACTTTATTTTTGATCCTATATATTTTAGGAGTACAGAATTTTAACATCTGTTTTTATCTACTTATCAGAAAATTATTAAAACACCCAACAACATTTTCCAAATATGAATATTATCTTTACAGTTTAATAATACAAAACATACACGAATACAAAGTTTAATTTTTACAAACATTTCATATTTCAAACCAAACTTTTCGAAATTTTCACATCATAAGAGCAAACATTAGACGAACTTTTTAACTTTTTAACTTTTTTTATTGCTTAGATCTTTTCATCATAACTTTTAATTATGATAATTATCCATTTTTATGTTGATTGTCGAAAAACTGTAACTGAAATTACATAAACTTAATGTAAAAAACCATGTTCTCACACAATTTCTTGAAATTCAACAAAGAATTGACTATTACTTATCTATTATTATTCTTATTAAATACTTATCTACATCAATATCGACTCTCGATAGTATATAGATATTTCATCATTACACACTTACAACTCTTTTCAAACGTTTATCAGAAAAATAAGTCAATCAAAGTCTAGTAGTTATCACACCTGTTCCTCAGAAATATTACTATCATATGAAACAGTAAAGAAAATTAATAGATATTTAATATTTAATAACTTCATACGTGAAATTACTGTCGAATGAGAATACTAATTATCTATAAAATCAACTGTTGAACAAAAAAATAGTACAGATTACCGAAAATTCAAATGTTTTTTCTGCAAAAGTTACAAAAATTAACAAATGAATGACAAGTTAGAGAAATAACTAAAAAAGTTAATGAACATATTTACAAATTTATTAAAATCACACCTTTTTCTGGATTACATACACTCAATAAATATTCAAAATTAACAAAAATATAATTTTTTAGTCTCATCAATAAGCAGAAATTCTATATTAAAAGAATATTTTCATAGTAGTACTTATAAAAATGAGAATTTACAAACTGATTTTCATAATTTTATCACATTTAAACTTAATATTTTACATAAAACATTATTTAATCAAATTTTATGCTTTCTAATTCAGTAAAATTCAATATTTTTTTAGTTTTTAAACCAATACCACAATATTTATTTACATCAAACTTGATTCTTCACCTTTTATATTTCCACATTACACATGTGAGATAAATACTAACTTGGATCAGGAGTTGAAGTCAATTGATTCCATTCGATTTTCATCATGTACGCATTGCTCCTACACGAAATTTCTTACTGCTATAATCATCTAATGTATTAAAACTAATCTCCTCATATTTTTAATCAATTCACCAGATGTTTCATCTCGCACTTCTGAATTATCGTGCATCAAGTTGCTTAAAATATAAATACTATCTTTATAGTTTTAATGATATATAGTATACATGGTTTATCTTGAGTTAGCACTTCCATACTATTAATCAAATTATATGTTTCATCTTGCACTTGATCTTAATGATTTCATCTTGCATCTGAATTATCGTCCATCGAGTTTTTTTTTTAAATAATAATATATTTATAGTTTTTGATTATACATAGCATGTACAAATACAATCTTTAATTTTAACATTTCATATTTCAAATAACCTATTTCCGAAACCAAGCTATGTGAATTTTACCACAATACTTATTATCATAGAATAATTTGTGTTTCACACTTTTCTAAAAATTATCAGATATGTACCCCTCAGAGAAATTACTATCATATGAATAAATGAAGAAAATTTAATTTATATTAAATGTACTCGAAATTGATTGCAATATACACGTATTTAATAAAAATAAATAAATAAGCGATTATTTATACATTAAACCTTTACTAAATATATATTTCTTTCATTATACAGATGTTTGAACAAGATGAACCAAAACAGCAGCAAACTTCAGAAATTAATGATATGAATGATTCATCCCTAGCACATGTAGCGTTAACGAATAACACATATGTGAGTACTTATATGAGAAATACTAGAATTCGTATATGAAACGTAATTAGAGTAAATACAAAATTTCTACTACAGATGTGCTCTATTTGCTACAAACACTTCTTAAGTAAATGGAATTTAACAGAACATACAAAAATCTATACAGATGAAAAACCTTACACTTGGAAAGATTACCATAAATGCTGTTTTCAAGGAGACGTGAATAAAAAAATGCACACATCATCATATAAAGCATCGTCAGATATATGTAAACTTAGCGAAGATATTCAAAAATTAGTCAGACTTTTGTAGAATTTAGAAATAAAGGAAGATATTTAGGCTATTTATCCATCATATTTTCACAACACTAACCACAATATCTCAAACTTAAAATTTGGAAGACATACACACTGCTGAAAAGTAATTTTGTGATTCTTCTAACCAGTATGAATGTATAGATATTATTTTGCAGTGTATTCTTTAAATGCTCACATTAAATAATCAGTATATAATGCAGTATAATAATGCAGTATGCAATGGCGAAACCATTGCATTTGCTATTAAAAACAACGAAATTTTTGAAGCTTTTTTCATAACTTTTTTGAAATTTTTGCAACTTTTTTTACACTTTTTTTAACAAAAATTTTTCATTTTTTTAACGTTGTGATTTTCTTTTTTTTTACTTTTGTAAAAACTTATTTTGAAAAAAATAAATTTTGTAAAAAATGTTTTTGAAAAAAAAATTTTTTGAAAAAAATATTTTTGGAAGTTTTGGTTTTTGTAAAAAAAAATTTTGTTGTAAATATTTTTTTTCAAAAACTTTGTTATGAGTTTTTCACTTTGTGGTTTTTGTTTTTACATTTGTGTTTTTTCTTTTCACTTTTGCAATTTTTTCATACTGTAAATATTTTTTGTTAATATTTCTAGAAAACAATGAAATTATTTTGTAAACTTGCATATTTTTTTCATACATCTGCTTATTTTTTGTATGTTCTTATGCATTTTTTAAGTTGTGAGAGTGTTATTTCACTTAAAATGTTATGTATTTCATTAATGTAATAGGTATTAGAAAAATAAACACAACGATGTATGCATATAAAAGATTATTTAATGTGAGCATTTAAAGAATACACTGCAAAATAATATCTATACATTCATACTGGTTAGAAGAATCACAAAATTACTTTTCAGCAGTGTGTATGTCTTCCAAATTTTAAGTTTGAGATATTGTGGTAAGTGTTGTGAAAATATGATGGATAAATAGCCTAAATATCTTCCTTTATTTCTAAATTCTACAAAAGTCTGACTAATTTTGAATATCTTCGCTAAGTTTACATATATCTGACGATGCTTTATATGATGATGTGTGCATTTTTTTATTCACGTCTCCTTGAAAACAGCATTTATGGTAATCTTTCCAAGTGTAAGGTTTTTCATCTGTATAGATTTTTGTATGTTCTGTTAAATTCCATTTACTTAAGAAGTGTTTGTAGCAAATAGAGCACATCTGTAGTAGAAATAAATGGACACAGTTAGGATTCTCTTCAATAATATAGGTAAAAAGCACTTGTTAAAGTGTAGGTAGTAAGACAAATCATTTTGTATTTACTCTAATTACGTTTCATATACGAATTCTAGTATTTCTCATATAAGTACTCACATATGTGTTATTCGTTAACGCTACATGTGCTAGGGATGAATCATTCATATCATTAATTTCTGAAGTTTGCTGCTGTTTTGGTTCATCTTGTTGAAACATCTGTATAATGAAAGAAATATATATTTAGTAAAGGTTTAATGTATAAATAATCGTTTATTTATTTATTTTTATTAAATACATGTATATTGCAATCAATTTCGTGTACATTTAATATAAATTAAATTTTCTTCATTTATTCATATGATAGTAATTTCTCTGAGGGGTACATATCTGATAATTTTTAGAAAAGTGTGAAACACAAATTATTCTATGATAATAAGTATTGTGGTAAAATTCACATAGCTTGGTTTCGGAAATAGGTTATTTGAAATATGAAATGTTAAAATTAAAGATTGTATTTGTACATGCTATGTATAATCAAAAACTATAAATATATTATTATTTAAAAAAAACTCGATGGACGATAATTCAGATGCAAGATGAAATCATTAAGATCAAGTGCAAGATGAAACATATAATTTGATTAATAGTATGGAAGTGCTAACTCAAGATAAACCATGTATAATATATATCATTAAAACTATAAAGATAGTATTTATATTTTAAACAACTTGATGCACGATAATTCAGAAGTGCGAGATGAAACATCTGGTGAATTGATTAAAAATATGAGTAGATTAGTTTTAATACATTAGATGATTATAGCAGTAAGAAATTTCGTGTAGGAGCAATGCGTACATGATGAAAATCGAATGCAATCAATTGACTTCAACTCCTGATCCAAGTTAGTATTTATCTCACATGTGTAATGTGGAAATATAAAAGGTGAAGAATCAAGTTTGATGTAAATAAATATTGTGGTATTGGTTTAAAAACTAAAAAAATATTGAATTTTACTGAATTAGAAAGCATAAAATTTGATTAAATAATGTTTTATGTAAAATATTAAGTTTAAATGTGATAAAATTATGAAAATCAGTTTGTAAATTCTCATTTTTATAAGTACTACTATGAAAATATTCTTTTAATATAGAATTTCTGCTTATTGATGAGACTAAAAAATTATATTTTTGTTAATTTTGAATATTTATTGAGTGTATGTAATCCAGAAAAAGGTGTGATTTTAATAAATTTGTAAATATGTTCATTAACTTTTTTAGTTATTTCTCTAACTTGTCATTCATTTGTTAATTTTTGTAACTTTTGCAGAAAAAACATTTGAATTTTCGGTAATCTGTACTATTTTTTTGTTCAACAGTTGATTTTATAGATAATTAGTATTCTCATTCGACAGTAATTTCACGTATGAAGTTATTAAATATTAAATATCTATTAATTTTCTTTACTGTTTCATATGATAGTAATATTTCTGAGGAACAGGTGTGATAACTACTAGACTTTGATTGACTTATTTTTCTGATAAACGTTTGAAAAGAGTTGTAAGTGTGTAATGATGAAATATCTATATACTATCGAGAGTCGATATTGATGTAGATAAGTATTTAATAAGAATAATAATAGATAAGTAATAGTCAATTCTTTGTTGAATTTCAAGAAATTGTGTGAGAACATGGTTTTTTACATTAAGTTTATGTAATTTCAGTTACAGTTTTTCGACAATCAACATAAAAATGGATAATTATCATAATTAAAAGTTATGATGAAAAGATCTAAGCAATAAAAAAAGTTAAAAAGTTAAAAAGTTCGTCTAATGTTTGCTCTTATGATGTGAAAATTTCGAAAAGTTTGGTTTGAAATATGAAATGTTTGTAAAAATTAAACTTTGTATTCGTGTATGTTTTGTATTATTAAACTGTAAAGATAATATTCATATTTGGAAAATGTTGTTGGGTGTTTTAATAATTTTCTGATAAGTAGATAAAAACAGATGTTAAAATTCTGTACTCCTAAAATATATAGGATCAAAAATAAAGTTTGATGAAAATAAGTATTGTAAAAATTCAGAAATTTTGAAGTGTAAGATGAATCACGTTCTAATTTGACTAATTATATGGGTAGAATATCTCAGAGTAGTTTTAATATGTCAAGTGTTTAAAGCAGCAAGAAATGACTTTTTAGGTTTTCTAGAATAATAATAATAATAAAAATAATAAAAGTATACTTTTGTTGTAAGATTTCGAATGCAGTCAAGACGTGAAAAATATAAATATGAACCCTTTGTAAAAACATTCAAACTTTTTAAAAAGTTTAAGTTTAGTAATATATTGTAACAATATATGTAAATAAATGTATTTCAAAGTTGAAAATTTGTGTAAAAAATTGTCTTTTCTTGAAAATTGATATTTATTTTTTGTTTAATTAATGATACTTATTACATTTTTGTTCTTAAAAACTAAAATATGCGTTTAATTCTGTTAAAATTGATATATCCGTGTTGGTGATGAGAAAAAATATTGTAAAACTAATAAAATTTGTTTAAATTCTCTTTTTATTCTTAAAATTAATATTTTCTATTGCTTAGAATATATACTTTTGAGGAATGTATAACCGGAAAATGTTAAAAAATCTTAGAAAATTGGTGTTAAAAATATTAAATACAGTTGCTTCAATGATATCTTTTCGATATGTAAAGTGATTGTAGCATTTAGAAATGTACTTATGGGGAATGTATAATCGGAAAATGTTAGAAAATCTTAGAAAATTGGTGTTAAAAATATTAAATACAGTTGCTTCAATGATTTCAAAAACAAACTCTGTTAAAAAATTCTGTATGATTTCAAGTGAAAATAATCTGAACCTGAATACATGGTATTTAAAATACAAAATTCACGATTATGAACTAATGTTGAAAACATGGGTAACATTAAATGTACAACTAATATATAATTATAGATTAGGAAATTCTTAAAGTGTATCCAAATTTATTAAATATAGCATTGGATACAGTGAATAAGTGAAATATGTGAATAAGTATTGATATTTCCATGTTGCTTTTGAAAATACTAATGTAAAATTATTCAAATTCGTCTTTTCTTTAAAACTGATATTTATTTTTGTTTAATTAATGATACTTGTTAAGATTTTGTTGTTAAAAACTAAAATATACGTTTAATTCTTCTGTTAAAATTGATATATCCGTGTTGGAGATGAGAAAAAATAGTGTAAAACTAAAAAAAAAAAAAAGTTTAAATTCGTCTTTTTCCTCTTAAAATTATTATTAAACTAGTGTAAAACTAATAAAATTTGTTTAAATTCGTCTTTTCCCCCTCTGAAAAACTAATATTTCTATTATTTTGCTTAATTAATTACACTCATTATGACTTCCAAATTTTAATTTTGAGATGTTGTGGTAACTATTATAAAACTAGAATGGATAAATAGCTTAAATCTCTTCTTTTTTTTTCTCTCTATGTGATATTTTTTCTTGAACGTAAACATTTTGTTGTATACCTTTGTAAGTTGTGACGTCAAAATTCTTTGTTATGTTCCCCGACCTGGAATGCATGCATGGAGGGGTTGCAGAAAAAAGTTTTAGTTTAGATATGACGTAAAAAGAAATGCTCTGCAGGTTCACATTTGTGTGTTGAGGATTTCTTTAAATTATTCGTTTATGTATTAAAATTCTACTTAGTTGGTATATATAAAGTACGATGAAATTTCCAATTAGAGTAAAAGTTAACCAAATTCGTTTAATTCGTCTTTTTTCGTTAAAAAATCATTAGTTTCCTTTGTTAATTGTTCAATTATCGAAATTCTTTGAGGTAACGACTGTTCAAAAACTAAAAAATATGTTTAAATTTCTATTTTAAGTTGTGTATTCTGATTTTATATTAAAAAAATAAATAAATAAAAAAAAAATATGAAGAAATCAGTTAAAAATTTAATATTTTCTGTTGTTTTGCTTAATTAATAATGTTCATGAAGGAAATGGTTGTCCAAAACTGGAATGCATGCTTAAATTTCTTTCTATCAAATTGATATTCTGAAGTTTGAGTTGAAAAAATCGTAAGAAATCAGTCTTTTTCTATAAAACTTGATATTTTCCATTGTTTTTTACTTAATTAACGATACTCATTAAGATTATAGCTGTTGAAAAACTAGAATGCATGTTTAACTTTTAACTTGTAAGTCGATACACTGATGTTGCAGTTGATAAAAATCGTAAGAAATCAGTCTTTTTCTATAAAACTTGATATTTTCAATTGTTTTTACTTAATTAACGATACTCATTAAGGTTATAGCAGTTGAAAAACTAGGATGCGTACGTTTAACTTTCAACTTTTAAGTCGTTACATTGATCATGTAGTTGATAAAAATCGTAAGAAATCAGTATTTTTCTATAAAACTGGATATTTTCTATTGTTTTTACTTAATTAACGATACGCATTAAGATGTCTATCAAGCAAAATTCAAATATATGTTTAACTTTCTTGTGTTAAATTGATAATCTCATCTTGTAGTTGAAGAAATCTAAATAAAATGGTTAAAAACTGAGATTTTAATTGTTTCGCTTAATTAATAATACTCATTAAAATTACGGTTGTTCAAAATTCAAATATAAATTTAATCTTCATCTTATAGTATGATTCCGAGTTGAGATGTGATTGATAATATTTTTAATTAGGGAAGGTTGATCACCTCTCTGTTATAATAGAATGTTCCCTTTTTCCGCTAGGGGGCGTTCGTGGAGGGGGATGCATGGTGGGGGCAGGAGGGATGCGGAGGGACGGCTTGCTGCGGCGGAGGCGGCGGGACGACCCCGCCGCCCCGCCGCCGGCTGTCCCCGCACTGTCCTTTTCCTACTACTGTTGTGAGTAATTAAGTAGCGAAAAATTGAACTGTGTTCCTAGGGTGGGCAGGGTAATATTTCAACTCCTGAACACTGTTCAGTTCGCGCTTCTTAACCCACGATTCAGAATTTGAGCTCAAGATTTAAGTCTAAGCTTTTGCAAGCATTTAATTATATACAAAAAATAACAGTTAAAAATTGTTGATGGTTACTCTAAAGTTTATGGCGCCCTCTAAAGAAATTTGAAATTTATTTTTAAAAATTATATTCAAGAAAATGCTGACATAAAGAATGGTTTTAGCGAAAACGGCAAACGAATCGATTAATTTTTCCATTTTGTATAATCATTTAAAATTTGAACCTTCCCACCCCCATTGAACACAGTTCAGTTTGCGCTACTTAACCACTCTCAACGATTCAGATTTTCAGCTCAAAATTTAAGTTTATGTATAAGCATCTAAAAAAATTTAATGAGATGCAAAAAATGACGGTAAAAAATAGTTGTACGTTACACCAAAGTCTAAAGCGCCCTCTATCGACATTTTTTGAAATTTATCTGTATACTTTGTTTTTAAGACAATACTGACATAAAGAATAATTTTAGTGAAATCTGCAAATCATTTGACAAATTATTCTGTTTTTTATAATCATTTGAAATTTGAACCTACCCTCTCCCATTGAACACAGTTCAGTTTGCGCTACTTAACCACAGATTTTGAGCTCAAAATTTAAGGTTATGTCTAAACTTCTAAAAAAAATTAATGAGATGCAAAAAATAACGTTAAAAAATAGTTGTTTGTTACTCCAAAGTCTAAAGCGCCCTCTATCGACATTTTTTGAAATTTATCTTTATAATTTATTTTCAAGACAATACTGACATAAAGAATAGTTTTAGTGAAAACCGCAAATGAATCGATCAATTTTCCTGTTTTTTAGAATCATTTCAAATTTTGGACCCTAAACTTTGATGGCGTCTACCTCCTTCGGAAGACGTTTGGGACCCTTAGTTTACAATTAATATTATTTGTCTTGATGTGTACTATCACCCCTTAAAGTTTTGCCCAGTAGTTTAGATACCCCCTGTATATATATACATATATATATATAGAACCATTAGATTATATATACAGTCGAGTCTCTATACAACGAAACTCCATACATCAAATTTCTCTATACAACGAATCTTTAGTCCTTAGAATCCTTTTCCCATGATTACATTAAAATAGTCTCTACATAGCGAAATATCTATCTCCATATAACGAATTTTTTCATAAAATGATCTTTATTTTTTCAGTTTAAAAAAAAGCTTTGAAAACATGTGGAAACAATTTTTTATCACTTATTTTTGATTTATTGTTCGCATCCTTCTCCAAACAGTGTCAGTTGGATTCTTACATATATAAGCGCGGGATCAATGGGGGTAATTGAAGAAAAAACAATTTGCAATTGGTCCGAAAAGGTCAGATTTTCTTGCACTGAGGATTTTCTGGACACTGAGGAAGAAGAAGACGCGACTTGAGCAGACTCAAAAGAGAAATGGAAATTAATTAAGGAACGTGAAATGTCGAAGAAAATGTTGCTCTCTGATTTTTTGGAAGTGGATGACTATCTCACTATTGCACAGCAACATACTGATAGTGGTATTTTAAGCAGAAGTATGGACAATGATGGTAAGATTGATAATGAGCATAAGAACGAAAATCTACAACAAGAGAAAAAACAATCACGCCGTGAAATGATGTGTTCTTTCGATCTTATTAGGAGAGGACTTCAAATAGAGGAAAATGTTCCCTATACAATTTTTTATTCCTCTCTAAAATGTGAACATTTTTACGAAAGTTTAGTAATTTTTAAATCAAAGCAACAAAAAAATTACAGATTTCTAAAATTAATGCAAGCCTTCCTTATTTGATATTCATTAAGCTTTCAAATACATGTCGGTTCTCTCTTTTTATAAACTATTTAAATAAATAAGAAATAGAATATTAGGTTAATATTTAAGAGTTAAACATTTCAAATTCCTAATTAAACACATAAAAAATAATATTTGTTCAAAATTTACGCATTAAATAAGAATTTAAATGTCATTCTCTATACAACGAATTTCTCTATATAAAGAATATTTTACTGGAACAATTGATTTCGTTATATAGAGACTAGACTGTATATACAGGGTGATTCCAAATTTTTTTTACAATAAAAGAGGGGTGATAGTACACATCAAAACAAACAATATTAAATAGGAGACTAAGGGTCCCAAACGTTTACCAAAGGGGATAGCCGCCATTAAAGTTTAGGGTCCAAAATTTCAAATAAACATAAAAAATGGAAAAATCGATCGATTTATTTGCGGTTTTCACTAAAATTTTTCTTTATGTCGGTATATTCTTGAAATGAAATTATAAAGATAAATTTCAAAAAATGCCGATAGAGGACGCTTTAAACTTTGGAGTAACGAAAAACTATTTTTTGGCGGTATTTTTTGCATCACATTAAATGTTTTTGTAAGCTTAGACTCAAACCTAAATTTTGAGCTCAAAATCTGAAAGTTGGAGTGGTTAAGTAGCACAAACTGAACTGTGTCCAGAGGGTTCAAATTTCAAATGATTATAAAAAAACGGAAAAATTAGTTCATTGATTTGCGGTTTTCACTAAAACTATTTTTTATGTCGGTATTTTCTTAAAAAATAATTATAAAGATAAATTTCAAAAAATGCCGATAGAGGGCGCTTTAAACTTCGGTGTAACGAACAGCTAATCTTTGGCGTTATTTTTTGCATCTCATTAGATGCTTTCGTAAGCTTAGACATAAACTTAAATTTGGAGCTCAAAATCTGAATAGTTGGGAGTGGTTAAGTAGACAAACTGAACTGTGTTCAGAGGGTTTAAATTTCAAATGATTATAAGAAACGGAAAAAATGGTCGATTCGTTTGCGGTTTTCGCTAAAAATAATTTTTAAATGAGAATTTTCTTGAAAATAAATTTTAGATAAATTTCGCAAAATGCCGACAGAGGGCGCCTTAGACTTTGGAATAGCGTACGACTGTTTTCAACTGTTATTTTTTTAATCTCATTAAATGGTTTCAAATGCATAAACTTAAATTTTAGGCTCAATTTCTGAATAGTTGGAAGTGTTTAAGTAGCGAAAAATTGAATTGTATTCGAGGAGGGGGGAGGGTTAAATTTCAACTCCTGAAGACACTTCAATTTGCGCTACTTAACTACTCCTAATTACCTAGATTTTGAGCTCAAAATTTAAGTTTAAATCTAAGCTTCCGAAAACACTTAATAAGATTTTGCAAGCATGTAATTAGAAGAAAAAAATAATGGTTAAAATTAATTGTTGGTTACTCTGAAGTTTAAGGCGCCCTCTAATGGAATTTTTTTTTAAAAATTTATTTTCAAGAAGATACTGACTTGAAGAATAGTTTTATTTTAAACCGCAAATGAATCGACAATTTTTTCCATTTTCTATAATTATTTTAAATTTGAACACCCCCCTCCCCCATTTAAACACAGTTAAGTTTGTGCTACTTAACTACTCCCTACTATTCAGATTTTGAGCTCAGAATTTAAGTTTATGTCTAAGCTTACGAAAGCATCTAATGAGATGCAAAAAATAACGGCAAAAATTAGTTGTTCCTTACTTCAATGTCTAAAGCGCCCTCTATCGACATTTTTTTTTATATTTACCTTATAATTTATTTTTAAGAAAATACCGACATAAAGAATAGTTTTAGTGAAAACCGCAAATCAATGACCCAATTTTACCGTTTTTTTATAATCATTTGAAATTTGAACCCTCTGAACACAGTTCAGTTTGTGCTACTTAACTACTCCCACTTTCAGATTTTGAGCTCAAAATTTAAGCTTGAGTCTAAGCTTACGAAAACATTTAATGAGATGCAAAAAATACCGGCAAAAAATAGTTTTTCGTTACTCCAAAGTCTAAAGCGCCCTCTATCGGCATTTTTTGAAATTTATCTTCATAATTTAATTTCAAGAAAATGCCGACATAAAGAATAATTTTAGTGAAAACCGCAACTCAATAGACCGATTTTTCCATTTTTTATGTTTATTTGAAATTTTGGACTCTAAACTTTAAAGGCGGCTATCTCCTTTGGAAAACGTTTGGGACCCTTAGTCTCCTATTTAATATTGTTTGTCTTGATGTGTACTATTACCCCTCTTTTATTGTAAAGAAAATTTGGAATCACCCTGTATATCCATATATACAAGGTGATTCAATACAGATGGGAAAATTTTAAGGGGTAATAGTATACATCAAGACAAACAATATTAAATAGGAAACCAAGGGTCCCAAGTGTTTTCCAAAGGAGATAGCAGCCATTAAAGTTTAGAACCCAAAATTTCAAATAAACATAAAAAACGGAAAAATTGGTCGATTGATTTGCGGTTTTCACTAAAACTATTTTTCATGTTGGTATTTTCTTGAAAATAAATTACAAAGATAAATTCCGAAAACTGTCGATAGAGGGCGCTTTAGACTTTGGAGTTATGAACAACTGTTTTTTGCCGTTATTTTTTGCATCTCATTTAATGGTTTCGCAAGCTTAGACTTAAATTTTGAGCGCAAAATCTGAATAGTTGGGAGTGGTTAAGTAGCTCAAACTGAACTGTGTTCAGAGGGTTCAAATTTCAAATGAGTATAAAAAACGGAAAAATTGGTCGATTGATATGCGGTTTTCACTAAAACTATTCTTTATGTCGATATTTTATTGAAAATAATTTATAAAGCTAAATTTTAAAAAATGGCGAGAGAGAGCGCTTTTGACTTTGGAGTTACGAAAAACTATTTTTTACCGTTATTATTTGCATCCCGTTAATATATATATATATATAACTTTTTTTATTTTTTATTTTTTTTATTATTGAAGCATAGACATAAACTTAAATTTTGCGCAGAAAATATGAATCATTGGGAGTGGTTAAATAACGCAAGCTGAACTGTGTTCAATGGGGGCGGGGAGTTTCAAATTTCAAATGATTATAAAAAAGGGAAAAATTGGTCGATTTGTTTACGGTTTTCGCTAAAACTGTTCTTTATATTGCTATTTCCATGAAAATAACTTTTAAACATAAATTTTCAAAATTTTCGTTTGAGGGTGCTCTTAACTTTAGAGTAACCAACAACTATTTTTAAACGTTATTTTTTCTATCTAATTAAATGCTTGCAAATGCTTAGACTTAAATTTTGAGCTCAAATTCAGAATAGTTGGGAGGGGATAAGAAAGGCAAACTGAATTGTGTTCAAGAGTTGAAATGTTGAAATGTTACTCTCCCCACCCCTGGAACACAGTTCAATTTTGGCTACATTATTTTTCACAACGATTCAGATTTTGAGCTCAAAATTTAACTATAAGCTTTTACAAGCATTTAGTAGATTACAAAAAATACCAGTTAAAAATAATTGTTGGTTACTCTAAAGTTGAAGGCGCCCTCTAACGGAATTTTTTGGTACTTATCTTTAAAATTTATTTTCAAGGAAATACTGGCATAAAGAATAGTTTTGGCGAAAACCGTAAACGAATCTACCATTTTTTCCGTTTTTTATGATAACTTGAAATTTGAACATCCCCATCCCCATTGAACACAGTTCAGTTTGCTCTACTTAACCATTCCCAACGATTCAGTTTTTTTGCACAAAATTTAAGTTTATGTCTAAGCTTCTAAAAAATTTAACGATACAAATAATAACGGTAAAAAATAGTTTTTCCTTACTATAAAGTCTAAAGCGACCTCTATCGTCATTTTTTGAAATTTAGCTTTATAATTCATTTTTAATAAAATAACGACATAAAGAATAGATTTAGTGAAAACCGCAAATCAATCGACCAATTTTTCAGCTTTTTATAATCATTTGAAATTCGAACCTTTGAACACAAATCAGTTTGTGCTACTTAACCACTCCCAACTATTCAGATTCTGAGCTCAAAATTTAAGTTTAAATCTAAGCCTGCGAAACCATTTAATGAGATGCAAAAAATAACGGCAAAAAACAGTTGTTCGTTACTCCAAAGTCTAAAGCGCCCTCTATCGATATTTTTTGGAATTTATCTTTGTAATTTATTTTGAAGAAAATACCAACATAGACTGAATAGTTTTAGTGAAAACCGCAAATCAATCGACCAATTTTTCCGCTTTTTAAGTTTATTTGAAATTTTGGACCCTAAACTTTAATGGCGGCTATTTCCTTTGGAAAATGCTTGGGACCCTTGGTTTCCCATTTAATATTGTTTGTCTTGATGTATACTATTACCCCTTAAAATTTTTCCCATCTTTTTAGGTAGATTTCGTAAAAAATACTACCTATTGCAATCGCACCAGTTTATCTATCTATCTATCTATCTATCTCACTTTTTTATGGACACGATAACTTCTATAATTTTTCACCAATCTCCACCAAACTTGAACATAAAATCAAAGGGGATAAAATCTTGGCTAAGTTCGTTAATGGGCAAAATCGGACCAAGGGGGTCGGAATAGGGGGCGTTTTTGTGAAAACCGAAAAAACACCATAACTTCTTAATTAAAGTAGATATCGAATCGGTTTAAAGTTTATATTACTTCTTAAAAATGGGCCAAAAGTATATGCATGACAGATTTTTGATAAATTTAGAAGTGGGCTCAAGGGGCGAAAAAAACAGGGATTTTGAGAGAAAAAAATTCATAACTTCGTCAATTTTCAAGATATCAAGTCCAACTAAATTTTTTGTAAATGTTCTTAAAATTATCTAAAACGTTTGTATTTACAAGTTTTTGATAGGACCAACTTTTACCGACGAAAAAAATTTAAAACGAAAAGAAAAAGGGCGCTGAAAAAAAGAGAAAAATCCATAACTCCGTCAATTTTTAAGGTATCAAATCTGATTAAATTTATTTTACATCTTCTCAAAAATATCTACAACTTTTACATCGACAAGTTTTTCATAGGATCAATTCGTATAGCAAAAAGAAATTAAACAAAAATAGGAGTTGGAGAAAAAACCTCAAATCCAAACTGCTTTTATTCTGACTCATTTTTAAATTCATTTTTGATTCTAAACGCATCCAAATGGTAGATCTTCTTATTTAGAAACTGTATAAAGTGACGCATTGGTCAATTTTCTGATAAAGACAGAATATATTTCAAAAAAGGCTACCAAAAAGGTATTTTGAACAGAATTTCCGAAAGTCATCGGGACTGAAAATTGAAGGAAGTATTCAAATAAGAAATTGCGTTTTTTCTGACTCGTTTTTAAATCCATTTTTGCTCTCAAATGCATCCAGTTTACAGATCCTCTTATTTAGGAACTATATAATGTGATGCATTGATCGGTTTTTTGATAAAGACAGAATATATTTTGAAAAAGGCTACCAAAAAGGGTATTTTTAACAGAATTTCCCGAAGTCTTTGTGATTTGAAAATTTAAGGAAGTTTTCACATAGCAAATTGCGTTTTTTATGACTCGTTTTAAAATCCATTTTCGCTCTCAAACGCATCCAATTTACAGATCCTCTTATTTAGGAACTATATACTGTGACGCATTGGCCAGTTTTTTGATAAAGATAGAATATATTTTTTAAAATGCTGTCAAAGTGAGTATTTCGCACAAAATTTTCCGAAGCAATCATGATCAAAGAATTAAGGATATATTCAAACAACAAATCGGTTATTTTATGACTCATTTTTAAATTCAATTTTTTTCTCAAATGCATTCACCTGACAGTTTTTTGTTATTTAGGAGCTGTATAATGCACTGTTTTGGTCGATTTTTTTAATAAATTCAGAATCTATTTCAAAATATGTGTTCAAAACGGGCATTTGAGCTGAATTTTTCTTAAGATGATTCTGATAAAACCAGTTTTTGCAGAGAAATGAAATTAAAAATTTTTCATAAACGGCCAAATGAAGTTATTAAACTGGGTTTATCTCTAATCATTTTTTTTTATTTTTTTTTATTTTTTTATTTTTGAAATGAGCACTCTTCGAAATCTACCTCCGCCTATAGGCCCAGCCGACAGGGATTTTTTGAATCACCCTGTATATATCTGATTTTTGTCATGCGATAACTATCGTATTTATGAACCGATTTGAATGAAACTTGGTATGTACATAGTACATACAAATATCTCGACCGAGCTCGTTGGCCAGCATCAAAAGCCTTCTTATTTCAAAATGGCGGCCATTTAATTTTTTTTATTAAATTTAAATGCGAAAAAATTACAAGTCGAAAAATATTTTTCTTTTATGTGTTAGAAAATAAAACGACGATCCCAGAACACTTTTTGTTTTGCATATATCTTAAAAAATGACTAAGTTATAGCACTTTGAATTTCTCTGACTGATTTGAATATGGCTGACATTTTGAAACGATCTGAATTTTGTCATGCGATAACGATCGTATTTGAGAACCGATTTGAATGAAACTTGGTATGTACATAGTACATACAAATGTCTCGATCGAGTTGACTGGCCAGCATCATCTGCCATTTTGTTTCAAAATGGCGGCCATTTAAAGATTTAAAAAAAGTTTAAAATTTAAAATTAAATGCGAAAAAATTAAAAGTTAAAAAATATTTTTGTTTTATGTGTTTGTGGTGAGGAAAATTACACGGCATTACACGGTACGCGAAGGATAGTGGTTAGTACAATTAAATAACATTAAGATAATATCCCAATCCGCGTTGTGAGAGATTGCACTGGATATAACCAAATAAAAAAGTATTTTCTTTTAACTTATCCATCATTTAAATAAAGGAAAATCGCAATAATTCAGACTCAACTTATTTAACGTTTAAATTTGCAAAATAGGAATTTTAAGAGATACGGAGAGTATCAAAATGACTATCATAAAATAAAATTAAATTTAATATTTGAGATTTTGAAACAAGTAATTTACCCAAAAGAATTTAAGAATTTAGGAAGAGAAAACATGAAAGAAAACAAGAATACATATATACATACACAAATATTTATTTTAAACAACAATTATATGTATCATAACACAATAAAAGAATTATTGCTTAAGCATATCATTTTCATAGGGAAACATCTGGACATCGTACCATCCTAAATTATCGGTTTGTAAGTACAAGCACTATAAATAATATTATTCTAATTTATCAATTATTTTGATCATGTTTACTTTCTTTTTTTGTTTTATCATATATTATTATAAACTTATACAAAAACACAAAAGACTCACAGCACAACTAAAGAAAGGCATAGCCTAGGTTCTCCTTATAATTCTCTTTTCTTTTTTTTTTAATTCAAATTTTAAATTAAAAATTTAATTTTAATATTAAAGAAATTTTTCTTTATTTATATATAAAATGAGCTAAAAGATAATTTCGAAATGCGGTAACACCACAGAGTAAGATTAAATTGCTCACCATTTCATATGAAGCCTTGTCATCCATTCGTTGGAGTAATCCATAGCAACTGATCCGTTGGCTTTCATTCGCACCGCATCTTTTTGGAAAATCATGAAGTTCCTCAGGAGGCACACAACTGTTCATATAAAAATATAGTCTGCACTATCGTCTCGCACCTTTGGAGACACGTGAAATTTACTAAGCTGAGCAAATGTTCATATAAAAAATAGTCTATGAGAATAATGCACGTTGTTCACTATGTTGAGCGTAACTGTTCATATAAAAATATAGTCTGCACTATCATCTCGCACCTTTGGAGACACGTGAAATTTACTAAGCTGAGCAAATATTCATATAAAAAAATAGTCTATGAGAATAATGCACGTTGTTCACTATGTTGAGCGTAACTGTTCATAAAAAAATAGTCTGCCATATCGTCACGCACTGCCATCTGGAGTCACCTGAAATTCATTATGTTGATGTCGGACTTTCCAGTAATTTTCAGACATTCATTTCTTCTTTTCACAAATTTGATCATATGTCAAAGAAACTTGGATGCTTGTGAAATCATGGGCTTCCCCATTCCGGAGATGATTTTCGCTTACAAAACTTTTCTATGTACGACCTACATAGCTGGGACCAAAAACCTTATTAATCTTAGATTCTTTTCTCGGAGAAAACTCCATTTCTTTTTTTGTTTCTTTGTTTCCTTCCAAAACCTTTTTTTTTCTTTTCATTGGTCTTCTGCTATCGCTTTGATTGGGGGCCATTGCATCGCACTTCGCATTGGCCGCCTTGACCAGTAGGAGGTTCATCCCTTTCGGCCACTAGAAAAAACCTTTTTTTTTCTTCCCACGGGTTGCAGAAACTCACCAGACCCCTGTCCGATCCTCCCTCCTGTGGGCGTTCTCGGAGGTAAATTCTGTTATTGTTAGCTTCTGCGCGTAATGTCAAAATTGGAGACAGTCTGGTTTTTTTTACAACCTTTGCTATTGTTGTCTGAAGTTTTTATGGTGAGCAATTGAAATCCCACTTGTGTTCCTTGTTAAAACCATTCGTTCTTACCGAACGTTATAAAATCATAAAGTTTATAGCTTTAATTAAAAAAAAGCTTTCATCTTTTCCTGAAACCTAAAGTTATTATTACTACTTGAATGAATGAAACGAACTTAAAATGAATATTAGTGAATAAAATAAATTTTAAAACTTTACTTTAATAATTCTTTTTTTATATATATATATACGAATATTTATATTTTTTCGCTTTAGTTGTGCTAAATAATTCTTTAGATGTACATATTTATTCTAGCGATGTCGTGACAATATCATCACTACAGTGTTATAACTTAAAACGACGATTCAAGAACCGAGTTCGTTATCCAGTTCCATCCGCTATCTTGTTTCAAAATGGCGACCATTTAAAAAAAAATTTAATTTAAAATTAGGCACAAGAAAGTGAAAAATTGAGAAAGATTTTTCTTTTATGCATTTGACCTTGATACAAAGATTCCGGAGCATTTTTGTTTTGTCTGTATCTTAAAAAATGGCTGAGTTATAGTACTTTTAATTTCTATTGTTGCTGACATTTTGAAATGACCTGATTTTCGTCACGTGATAACACGCGTATTTATAAACCGATTTGGATGAAACTTGGTGAGTACATAGTACATACCGATGTCTAGACCGAGTTCGTTGGCCAGTTCCTCCGTCATCTTGTTTCAAAATGGCTGAATATTAAATTTAAAAAAAAATTTGAATTTTAAAATTAGGTGCAAAAAAGTAAGAAATTAAAAAAAGATTCTTCTTTTATATGTTTGACCTTGATAAAAAGATTCCAGAACATTTTTTGTTTCATCTATATCTTGAAAAATGGCTGAGTTATAGCACTTTCAATTTCCAGTGTGGTTGACATTTTGAAACGGCCTGAAATTTGTCACGCGATGATACGCATATTTATACCCTGATTTGGATATAACTCCGTATGTACGTAGTACGTAACAATGTTTTGACAGAATTCACCTGCCAATTTCATCTGGCCTCTTGTTTCAAAATGGCGGCAATTTAAGTTTGTTAAAATGTTTTACATGTATAATGATGTACATACAAAAAATTAGAAATTGAAAAAAGGTTCTTTCTAAAGTATCTTAATAATGAATTCCGGAGTATATTTTACTTTGTATTTACCTTAAAAAAACTCCTGAGATATATAGCAGTTTGAATTTCTAATGGGGGTGACATTTTTTAAAAAATCAATTTGCCCGCGACAGCACTCCTATATATTAATCGATTCCAACATGAGTGTGCATGTGCACATGAATTAAGATTTCGACCAAGCTCATTGGTTTGTTTTATCCATCATGTTGCTTTAAAATAGCATACACTTCATGATATCGTGGAATTTGGCGGCTCTAAATCACTTAAAATAAAACCAGGTTGAATAAAATATGACTAATTTCTAAAAATTCCTATTAATATTCAGTACTGACAAAAACTAGTATTCAATCTTATAAAATCGGGTTCCACTAATTTGAGCTTCGTATGTTTGAATAATGTAACTTAATTTAAAATAAATAAATAAATATATTTGTATATGAAAGCTACCTCTTCCTCCCGGCATTGCCGGAAGGACTTTTAATATTTAAAACATTCTTGCTTTAATGTAAAAAATTCGTGAATGTATCAAAAAGTTTTGCGCTGTTAGAAAAGATTTTTTCTTTTAACCTTTTCTTTTTGAAAATCTTAAGGACCCACACTAGCCACTGAAAAAGATCCGGATGATAGTGTTAAATCTATAAGGGCGTTCTTTTCAAATATCTCGCTGAAATCTTGATATTTTTTTGCATAGGATAGCTGAGGACAATCTACAACCGGGTTAGTTTTAACTTTTTTGATTTTGGTTACATATTTTTTATATTATAATAGTTCCAATTTTAGAACCGGTTCTAACTGGTTTCGAAAATTAAAGTAATTTTTTTTTAAAATCTGAAACCAAAATTGAAAAAATAAAAACTAGCCCGGTTGTAGATCGTCCTCAGCTACCTTTTGCAAAGGAAAAAATGTCATGCAAAAATATTAAAATTTGGGCGAGATATTTGAAAAGAACACCCCCATAGACTTAACATTCTCATCCGGGTCTCTTTCAGTGACTAGTGTGGCGTCTTAACTCGCGTGTGAAAAAGAGCGGTCTCCGAATGAGTGACTGAAGATTTTTTTTTTTTTTAAATAACGGAGAAAACACTATATTTTAGGTATATTGAGAAAGAGTTGATTTCTTTGAAAGCTGCAATTTTCTTGTTGTCTGTAATACTTTAAAAGTTAAAAATGCACATATGTACAATACTATTATTTAAATAAAAAAAACTATACGTAACTGAAGTCTCTGAGATCGTGTGTCCTCTGTTATGATTCACTTTTTCACTTCTCCATTTACGGTTTAAGGCTGTTCTCAAATCCACTGCTCAATAAATGCATTTAAGAGAGTGTTAAAGTTTCAAGAAGTCATAAAATTAGCTGGAATTACTACTAAAGGAATTGGGAATCGAAACACGTTTTCCATTTTTGAAAATAAACACTTTATCGAGTTACAAGCGATTATGCTCACGTAACGAACGGTTTTTCTCTTTTTTTTTTTTGTGCGTTTACAAAAAGGAAAACATTTTTTGATAATATAATCTCTGAATATCATCATCCGCCAATTTCATTAGTTTCCGAAAAATGTGAATTAAAAATTGTATCGAAGTAGCTCCTTTGAATCTGAGAACAGCCATTAGTGTAAGGGAAAAAAAAAAAAAAAAAAAAAAAAAAAAAAAAAAAAAAAACGGTCACAGAAGCTGTGATGGTAAAGTATAGAATAGAAGTCTCCACGGGCCGGAATTTCCAGGCCCTTCCCGGCCCGTTCAGAAATCAGTGTAAACAGAACCTTTTCTGGCCCGTCACAATTTCTACTATTCCTAAAAAATTCGGATTTTTGTCACATAATTCAGATTCCTTAAAAAAGAATGCTGCATACATATCTATGGAATGATTTTACAGTATATTTTACAGGAAATACACATCAGCAACATTAGTGATTATTTAAATCCTTTCAACATTCAAATAAAAATCCATTAAAAAAAAAAAAAAAAAAAGGTTTAGAATAAAAGAAAAAAAAATGTAAAAACATCATAACTTTTGAGGCTGTATAATATATTTATGAAAATATTTCTATGCCATTTTATTAAAGATTCCAAATTGAAATTCATTCTCAAATCCAAAGGAGCTACTTTCTGATACATTTTTTAATTAACTTTTTTTTTTTTTTTTTTTTGGAAACGCATAAGATTAGCAGGTGTTTTTATTCGGAAACTATGTAATCAAATGGCGTTATTTTTTGATGCAAGCAATTTAAGAAAATATTGTCAAAGTTAGCGTTTTGAATAGAATTTCCGGAAGCGACAGCTTGGGAAGGGAGAAAAATCCGCAACCGTTTGACAAGAATCTCTTATATCTCAACTAGGTTATACAAATATCTTATTTACCAGAAATGAAAAACGCTATTCGATTTCAAATTCCTTCAATAGTCAAACTTGTCAATTTCATACTTTTACAGTTAAAATTAGTCAGAAAACGTGTCAAACTTTCGTGTTGTTGAGAAGTGAATTTAAAAACCAAGAACTATGTACCAAGTAGTATATACCAAAAAGTATGTATCCATAGATCCCGTTAACATAAGTTCTTTATTGCTATTGATAATTTTACAAATTATGTTCCTGCCCTACACATTTTGAGAACAATTAACTCTAGTTTCGGTCCGACTCGTCTATATGTAGAAAGAAAATGCAAGCCTGACCTCGGCCGGGAACGAGTATGCTAAAAAATATTAAGCCCGAGTTAGACACAATGTGACTGTCCGATGTCTCTATGCTGTACATTTCTGTACTGATGTTGTCAAACTAGCATTGGCTCGTGACGCACATTTATACTTACTCTCGTTAAAGCCATATTGAGACTGCATTAATGAGCTATTTTCATTAAGCCATATTCATTGAAAATAGCTCATAATTTATCGTTTCAGGGCCGGTAGACTCGCTAATTTTTTTTTATCGGCCCGGCACGGGCCATACGGCCTGTTCAATTTTTTTGCCGGACCGGCCCGTTGAAAAAATTATTCTAATTCCGCCAGCTCGGCCCGGCTCGTTAGAAAATTCGGAACCATTCCCCCGGGCCAGACCCGGGCAGACCTCTAATATAGAGAAGCTTTTTACAGCCCATGTGTGTTGAAGAGACACCCCACCCCCTTCCAGAACTACCTTGCTGTGAATAAAGAATAAAAACTATATTTCTACAACATATTATATAAAAAGAAACTCCAGAAGATTTTGAACAAAGTATATGAAAAAGAGAAACTAAAATCCAAATTTTCACTTTTATTTTGAGCAATATCTAAGTATACAGCATACTGTACTGTACATGGAACTTGTAAAACATAACTAGGAAATTCTCCAAATGACTGCATGTCAAACAGAGTCAAAAATATAAATATATCACAAACACCATAACCTTGAAAACAAATATTTACATCCAAAGATCACATCTGAGTGGTTGAATAACTAAAATGCAGTCAAAAATTTTGATGAAAAAGATACATCAAACACTGTATATAGATACTCCTCATTTAATGAACTTATTAAACAATTTTTCAAACTTTTTGTTTTGAACCATGTTACACATGATGTTTTAATGATTTGATTAATTTAATAAAATATTATTGACTGATTCATATATGTAAAAGACTTGATATCAATAGACTAAAATACAAAGAAGTTGTTTTTTTTAAAAAACTTCTCTGTTTGCAGACATTTACAGGGCTGCCACTGGGGACTATTTTTCTATTCTATTTGCACCGTTATTTTATATTTCTCCTTCAAAAGCTGTCAAACTATGTTAAAGATTTTTGTTTTGAGAAATTGGCCTGAGATAGAATTAAAAAGAGTTACCTGTAGTAGCTCTGAATTCACAGATATAACAGAATGAAATCATATTTCATGTTTTTGCTTTTAAAGATATGGGGAAAAGGATATCGGGGGAAAATGACAGTAAAAGTCAAGTGCCAGCTTTGATGCAAGTCAGTAAAGTTGGTCAATTATGCCTAAATTTCCCTAATGGCAAACTTTATACCAAGTTTTTATATTTTTAAAACATATTTATCCATTCTTTCTAAATCTAAATAAAATATTTAGAACCATTAGTTTTAACCACAGGTCTCCAGACAACGATAGACATTTTATAACAATCGTGCAGGTGCAAAATTACTCATTTATTCAACAAGTGAATGATAAAAATAAATTTTATTGTTAAATGAAGAGTACCTATACAAATAAAGATACACTAATATAAATAACTCAGAAAAAACACACATAAAATAGAATACTTTGAAGATGTATTAATAGCTACTTTGCAAAACATAACACTAACAAGGCACATATAAGCTTAACAATAATAAAGCAATTGCTGCATTAACTGCAATGAGAATATGAACAATGCAACAAATTGAGCTTCTAAAAGCATTCTATAATTAATAAATTATAATGAAAATCGGCAGCTTCATTTCTGTGCTGTTAAGAATAAAATCAATCACTATGTTATGTACTCAACAGCAAATTTTAAATTTCTGCATTTAATATTTTGCATGAAGCAAAATTCCTGCAGGTGAGAGAAACATGCTTTCATTTTAGTTAATGAAGATGTAATAGACCTGAGCTGAAATGCATTTGCACAATGACATGGAAATATTTATCAGGCAAGTAGACTTCTGATACTTTTACTTATATATAAACTATATATCGATAAAATTAACAGGAAAACGATACAAAAGTAACAATAAAAAAGGTATATCATTTTAAAAAAGTTTAAGGTTTTTTTTATGTTAATGAAGGTATCGTGAATCAGAAAATTTTTTGAAATTACGTCAAGTACACAAAACTATTTTATCATAAAAGCAGTATTAACTAACTACTAATACTGATGTTTTTTAATGTTTTGCATGAGCACATTTTATAAACAAAAACAACAAAAATAATACTAAATAAATGTTATGCTAAAATCAACAAATGAAGTCACTCACAAGATCAGATTGAAAAATGAACACAAATTCAAATGCTCTAAGATTCGTTTCTATTATATGCAACTAAGATTGCCTTTATTTAAGTCAAAGATCAACATAGTTTTAATCAAGTACTATTTGTATTAATTGAATTCCAAACAAATATTAAGGAAAACAATAGACGTAAACCGTTATTAATCCAGATTTGGCTTAATTCGGACAGTCCTTTCCATAGTATGCAAAAGGAAACTATAAAGAAATTAAAAATCACTGGAATCTTGATCAAATAAGCGAGTCAATAAAAACGCAAAACATTTTTTGGTATTATAAACTTTCGAGGCACCTGCATGAGTTAAAAATTCAAGAAATTAGCTATATGTAAAAATAGAATATGAATAGTTTCTTGAAATCAGTTAGCCTATTAGGTGATGTGGATCAGTGTGGTGAACCTGCTGTTCTTAATATACTTAAAAGATTAGAACTAAAATATCATGTAAATTGTGTACTAATTTTCCCCCTGAGTATTAATTTACATCCTGCAATATTTCAAATACAAGATAAAACGTTTTCCTTACTATACAGAGTGTCTTAACTATACTTACTTCATTCTATGGGTAATTCTTTTTAATCCAAAATTTCATTAATTCAGGAAGCCAATTAATCAACGTTAATGAGAGTTACACTAATATTTGTTTTAAATTTAATTTTTAAAAACCAACTCAATTTTCCAAATAAGAAATGGTAATGCCAAATCTCCATAAAAATAATGTAAACTGGAGATCTAACACAGCATTCTTAAGCCAGAGTATCAACCAGACAAATTCATATTAACATCCCTATTGTAGAAAAAAGGATAGCATATATTATCACAAAAAGAAAAAAAAAATCACTGAATAACATACATTTAGAAAAGTTCAAAATTTATGAAAACGGGATGTAAACTCTAAACGACTGGAATTGAAGGTTTACTATGCTATCACAGGCATTAAAAACAGGAAAAGATGAATTAAAAACATATCATCTCAGTTAGACAAGAATAGTTCACTTAGTATAAAATGCGCATCTTGATTGAGCTTTTCACCAGGTAAGGAGCTTTTTGGATGCTGAGGCCTCATTTTCTCATAAGTGAGGCAGCAAGGTGATCTTTCTTTCCACCTTGAGCAACACTTCTCCATCATGGCCATCGAACCAAAACAAACTCCTTCTTGATATCGATTTGCTGAAATGAAATAAGAAACTCTTAATAATGTAGGTAAAAAATATTTTTTCAAAACATCGTTTATAAAAATGCAAAAACATATACAAAATGACAATAATATTTAAAACATTTTTTAAGAAGTATTAATAATTAAAATTGTACTCTAATCCTGCTTCCTAATTTCTCACCAACACAGGAACGAAATCGTTTTCATACACTATTTTTTAAAACTTTCAAATATTCTTAACCAAATTACAAAAAATCCATCAGTGCCTCTTTTCTCACATGTGCAAAACAGTTTGCCAAAAGAGTTGTAAAAGAATTTGACATTATAATCCAATTATATGGAACATGGCAGTTGTGGAAAATTTGTCTTCGAATCCAATAAGTTGCAATTCAAGATGAACAACATTGATACAAGATGTAAGCATAAGATAAATGCATGGAAAAAGTAAATTTTATGCACCATAGAAATAAATTTTATATTATTGAAGCAATGTGAAGTACAGTAATCAACACTTAAGATACCTCTTAACCGCTTTCCTTATCAATTTTCTAACACTTTCCAACAAAGTTGAAAAGTGTTTATGAATTCGGTTTATCTGGTTGTCTGTCAGCGCTCTAACTCTCGTAAATATACTTGGATTGACCTGAAATTTTTAGACGTTATTGATGTTTACCCTAGCACGAATCCTATTTCAAATGAAGTATCTAGCGGTATTAGTCATTTACAGGGACTATCAAAACTTTACCGTTACATTACGGCCTATGGGAAAAGGAAATGTTGGAAAGTATTTTATAATCTATGCTTAATGCATGATTTTTTAAACTTGTTTTTGTTTAAATAAATGGTCAAGTCCGAGTATTACTCGCGCTCAGAGGATTCCGTACAGTAAATTTATTATTTATTAACTGTGTTATTAAAAATATTCGTTGCTAAAAGAATAACAAGACTTAAAAAAAAATATGCAACGTAGGGTAGAATATATACTAGAAAAATATGAATGAGTATTTAAAAAATTCAAAAAGATATTAAGCTTAAATAATATCAAATATTGCTATTTTGTATAATTCATTTTTAATCTTATCCTAATTTTAATATAAAAATTACAAATAAAATAACCATAAATTAAAATCTTTTAAAAAGTTATCAATTGACACGGGTAGAAATAGCTTTAAATTTATTCCATGCATGATTTTACATAAGTTTACGTGTCAGGATCTGATAGCACCTGTGCTAAAGAATGTAATGTCTACTCTTTCTCTATTTGAATATCTCATATTGTATGGTTGTGTACAGAATTTCCAAGGTGACATTCCTTCTTCGTGGAAAGGGGAATTGCCAGCTAATCCTTTACAGGTGGGGTGTTAGAGAAAAGAGATAGCTGAGAGGCATGTCCGCCTGTCAGTGAAGTATGCGGATGGTGAGCAGATTAGTAGCATGCCACTAAGCAAGAAAAGAATGGAGTGTCCAATGAGGAGGCTCCAAAGGGGTTTATGTGGGGGAAAGTAGTGATTTGGAGAGGGCAAGTTTGCCTGAGATCATTGATTCGGTACCTAGGTTTCGTACCTAGAGGTTGCTCTGTGTGGAAGAGCGTAAAGTGTGCGTTTTCTGGCGCGCAAAGGACACAGACGTCCTGGTGTTTAGTGCTCTGGGCTAAGAAGTGCAGGCCCAGTATACTTGTGTTGGGAGACTCAAGGTTGAGCTCCAAAAAAGTGAATTTAACGTGTATTGAGTGTGAGGTGGAAAGTGTAATTGGAATAGTACACAACCAGTCTTTACGGTATCTAATTTAATGTTGAACCGGATCACCTATATCCGAGTTGTAGTTGTATATATTTGTAAATAGCGTATTTTGTGTGTACCTATATTCTTAATAAACTGATAATTCGGTTACTAGCGTAAGTCTTCATTTACACCAATCTCACAGTGGGTGACCGATATCACCTAGTAATATCGGTGGTGGCAGCTATATCTACCACGGACATTCTTCAAAGTTGTGTGGACTGAGGGGAACGTCCGACAAATTGTTGGCAGCGTCGGGATAGAATCGCCTGAAACCAGTGACCAGCGAGCCGTGTTGCAGTCTGTTAATGCCGGAGTATCCAGTGGAATTCTTGTGTAGTCGTGCCATATCGTCGAGTATGTGCTAAAGCATCGTGCCGGATCGTCGATTGTATGCTAAAGTGTCGTGCCGTATCGTCGAATGTGTGTAAAATGTCGTGCCATATCGTCGAGTATGTGCTAAAGTATCGTGCCGGATCGTCGAGTGGGTGCTAAAGTGTCGTGCCGTATCGTCGAGTGTGGACTAAAGTGTTGTGCGTATCTTTATTAAAAAGAACTAAACTGAACTGTTGTGCCACATTACCGCTACATCGTGGAACTACCTGTGATTAGAAAAGTACCCCAGCAAAGAAAGTATAAGGTAAGGTGTTTTGATCATATCTTTCTGCTGACATCTCGAACCAAAATTTGTTGTTGTATAATTAATAGTAATTTAAGTAAATTGTCTATATCATTTATGTGTTTTATCAATACTCTCTACCTATAAAGTGTTAATAACCATATTGGCTATTGTTTTAAGGAAAGGTCATAATAACTTGAGCTAGTATTGATTGTCTATAATTTTTTTTTACTAATTGTGGTAATAGTAGTTGGAAGGAATAATTAAATTTACTTAAAGTTAAATTATTGTTAAAGTAATATTTAAATGAAGCAACATTTTTTTAAGTTTGAAGAGTGTATAATAACATTTGCTTAGGATTTTAATTGGCCAATAGAAGTGAAAAAAAAAGGCCCAAAAGAGAGCCATAGTAGAAAAAAAAAGGGCTCAAAAGAGAGCCATAGTGAGGAAAAATAAAAGTAAAGATTTTCAGTATATTTGTTTTAAGTGTAAGAACCAGTATTGAGTTCGGAAATATTTTAGTGAGGATAATTGTAGAAATTTATATATGCATGTTTTATAATTTTTCTTTATGTGGATTTACTTGATTGACACCAATACTTCTATTCTATTTCAACGTATCAGTATTTTTATGTAAATTGTATGTTATTATCTAAGTGTATAAATTGGAATCTATATTGCATAGTGGTCAAATTGAATTACTATTTTACCTTTTGTTTTATTGGAAGTATATTGTGTGATATCAATGGTTGAGAAAAATTAGAGTATTTAGTAGGTTAATTAGAAATTAAATGCATCGATTATCTGAAGGGTATTAATTAGTAAAGTAAGTGGAGATGTAGCTGTACTAAGTTAAAAATTTAGGAAATATTAATTTGGTAGGTTTAACTATTCTTGTGGGGTGGTAATAACAATCGGTGAAGGTATGGCTTTCTTATTGAAACTAAAAAAGGTTGATCTTCAGGGGATAGCCGAAGAGTTAGGTGTTGAATTCGCGGAAGATGATACCAGAATTCAGCTTAAGAAAAAGATAATGGACAGTGATGAGTACGACGAGGGGGTTATTAAGGAATTATCTGACGCTATTGTTGCAGAACGATTAGAACAGGAAAAATTAGAACGCGAAAAGTTAGAAAAACAGGAAAAATTAGAACGCGAAAAGTTAGAAAAACAGGAAAGGTTAGAGCGTGAAGAAAAACAGGAAAAATTAGAGCAGGAAAAATTAGAAAGAGAAGAAAGGGTTGAAAAATTAAGGATGGAACATGAATTAGAAATGGAGAGATTAAGGGTTCAAGGATCGGCAAATAATTCTAATGTCTCTAGGGAATCTAATAATGAAAGTAATATAGAAAAATTGATCAAAAGTGTTAAAACTCTATCTATCAAAGTACCAGAAGGGACTGAGGGATGGAATTTATTTTTCAACAGTTTAGAAAGGGCATTCAAAACTAAAAATGTACCGGAAAACCAGCAGGCCGAAATTCTACTAAATATGTTAGGAGATAAGGCGGATAATTTGTTAATTTATACCACTACGGAACAAATGGAGAATTATGAGGAATTAAAGGAGTTAGTTCTAAGGGAACATGAGCCGACACCGAAGGCATGTTTGGAAAATTTTAAGAAGGCTAGGAGAAACCAGAACGAAACTCATGTATTATTTGTATCGCGTTTAATAGCGACATGGGAAAATTATTGTAAGATTAGAGGTGCTGACTCTTATGAAAAGGTCAACCAGTTAATAGTTACGGATAAGTTAGTGAGTACGTTAGATGAGGATACTGCATCATATATTGGGTTAACTCATCAAGGTAAATGGTTAGAAGCTAGCGTTGCAAAGGTTAGAAAAAACCCGGTTTAAACCCGGGAATAAACCGGGTTTTTAGGAATAAACCTGGAAAAAACCCGGGATTTTTTGGAATAATTCGGTTTCTTGGGAATAAACCTGGGAATAAACCTGGTCTATTGGAAATAAACCCGGGAATAAACCGACTTTTTGCAACTCTATTAGAAGCTTCTAAAGTTGCTAGAGAATGTGACCATTATTTTGACCATAAAAATAAGTCTTATGCCGTTACGTATAAAAGTTTTAAAGGTAAAGATAGGCATGTAAACAATGGAAAAATGAGTCCGAGGGAGGATAGCAAAGTTAGTAATAATTGGTGGCAAAACGGGAGTAATGAGACTAATTCTTTTTCGGATAGGAAAACAGATTTTAAGAAACCTAGTGATGCTTCAGCGCCTAAATGCTTTAAATGTGGTTTGAGAGGGCATTACCAACGTTTTTGTAAAAAATTGGGTAATGAGGGAAATAACGGTAATAAAGGGCGAGATCCGAAAGCGGGTGTGCATAAGATTGTGGTAAAAGAAAACAAAGAGTTACCTAATGGAGCTATTGTGGCGAGAATATCGGCAAAGGCCGAACAGAGAACTAACGTTATTGGTGAGAAATTAAATTAAACTTGAGAAAATTGAAGTTAGTGTGAATGGGCAAAAAGGAAAGGGATTGGTTGATTCTGGATGTGAAATTAGTGTTGTTCATAAAGATTTGGTACCGGAAGAGAAATTAAAAGGAGCGGGGAGTATTTATTTACAAGGGTTATTCGGTGAAGCAGTTAAATCGCCGTTGGTTAAACTACCGTTAGCTATTCCGCAATTCGGACAAACTAATATCAGGAAGTACTTTGCGCAGTGACTGATAATATTAATGAGCAAGTAATTTTACATCAAGAAGTGATTAACGAGTTGTCAGGTGTCAACCGGGAGGAGCCATTGCTAGAGGCCCAAGAATTAGAAAGTTCAGAAATTATTATTGATAATTCGGAAGTTATTGATAACTTGAATGAAAAGGAAGGTATGAATAACGATAGTTGTAATGTTTACGCAATAGAAGCGAGTTCGCAAAATGTACAAAGTCAGAATCCAGAAAAAACGGAAGTGGAGAAAAGTAATAAAGCTATTGTTAGCAATTCAGATATGTTTAAGAAATCCCAATTAGATTGTAAAGAGTTAGAGAAAGCTTGGGAATTAGCTAAAATGGATAAGGGGGATTATTATATTGTAAATGGCTTATTATATCACAAAGAGAAATTGTTAGGCGAGACTATAGCGCAATTAGTAGTACCCAAAGTAAGAAGGGAAGAAATCCTAAAATTAGCGCATAGTTCGGTATTTGGAGGGCATCATGCAGCCAAGAAAACTTTACAGAGAATCAGGTATTCATTTTATTGGAAGGGGATGGCGAAAGAAACTAAACAATTTTGTGAGTCATGTTTAGAGTGCCAATTGACTAGAGGGGTTAAAGTAAATGATAGAGCTCCTATTTCCCCAGTGTTGCGTCCGGAACTTCCATTTCAGGTAGTTAATGTTGATTTAATTGGGCCTATTGATCCTAAAAGTTCCCAAGGGCATCAGTATATACTAACTTTAATTGATCAACATACTAGGTGGGCGGATGCGATCCCTCTAAAAAATTTAACTGCTAAAACCGCGTGTGATGCGTTACTTCAAATATTTATGAGGACAGGAATTCCAAATATAATCGCCTGCGATACTGGAACCAATTTCACTGCCGACTTAACGAAAGAATTTGAGAAAAGGTTAGGTGCTAGTCCAAGATTTTCGACCCCACAGTATCCACAGTCTAACGGGCTTGTGGAACGATTTAATCAGACTCTTAAACGTATGTTACATCATACTATTAGAGAAGAAGGAAAAAAGTGGCATGAACAAATACCATTTGTATTATGGGCGTATAGGGAAGCCCCAAATTCTACGACGGGAATCGCACCTTTCCAGTTATTATATGGTAGAGCGCCGGAGGGTCCTTTATCGATTCTTAAGTCATCCTGGACAGGAGAAAATAAGGGGGCGCAGTTAGATACTACGCCGATTCATGAATATTTGAATAAACTTAGGGGACGATTAGAAAGAGCCGCAAATGAGGCAAAATTATCGTCTGAGGTACAACAAAATAGAATGGCTTACCATTATAATTTAAGGTCTAAGGAAAAAACGTTTGAAGTAGGCGATAAGGTAATATTGTTAATCCCCGATTCGACTAATAAGTTATATTCTAGGTGGCAAGGGCCGGCAACCATAGTCGAAAAACGAAATCAGCATTCATTTATAGTTGAGTTAGCCGACGGGAGTAGGAAGCATGTGCACCAAAACAAAATACGAGAATTTATTGCTAAATGTAATATAGTTAATATTGTTTTTGAGGGTGATGAGGAATTTGGAGAAGTTGGGGAAATTCCTATTTTGAACCGGGATCAGGAAGTAGAACGAGATATAGAGAGGTTCGAAATAAAAGGGTTATCTAACAATCAAGTTAAAGATTTAAAGTCTATTTTGAGGGAGGATTAAGAGGTGTTTATGGGTCCTGTACGACCGGCGGTGTAGGAGAACACCGTATTTATCTTAAACCGGGGGTGGAAAGGAAAAAGCCAAAGTTATATAGTGTACCGGTAGCTTACAAAGAGGAAGTAGATAGGCAGATTCAGGAGTTATTAAAATTAAATCTAATCGAAGTGTCAAATGCTGAAATTAGTCATCCAATTGTTTGTGAGGCGAAAAAAGACGCAACTGTTAGACTTTGTATAGACTATAGAGCTTTAAATTCGGTAACTCAGGTTCCAACCTTTCCGATGAAAGATTCTCAAGAAATCATGTATACCGCAGGGACGGCTAAATATTTATCATCGATTGATTTATTGAGGGGTTATTGGCAGATTAAAATGGCGGAGGAGTGTAAACATTTGACAGCTTTTACAACGCATAATGGAACTTATCAGTGGCGTACAATGCACGTTTCAGAAAGATATGAATGAGGTTCTTCAAGGTCATCGGAGGTATGCGGAAGCATATATTGATGATGTCATCATTTTCTCCGACACCTGGGAAGAACATTGTGAGCATGTTAGGGCTGTCATTGAAGAACTTAAAAGCAGAAATTTTACGATTAGGCTAGATAAATGTAAATTTGGAGAGAAATTAACTAAGTTTTTAGGTCATGTAATTGGGGGTGGAACGCATGCACCTGATGAGGAAAAAATAGGAGCAATAAGGGATCTAAAGAGACCAAAAACTAAAAAGGAAGTTAGATCTGTTTTGGGATTAATGGGATTTTACCGATCTTATATTCCAAATTATGCCGAAATTGCTATACCTTTAACCGAATTGACTAAAGGGAAGGTTAAAAATACTGTACCATGGGATGAAAGGGCAGAAAAAGCATTTAATACTCTTAAAGATGAGTTATGTAAAGTGACGAGTTTGGCTACACTTATCGTAGGCCGGGAATATCAGCTCCACGCAGATGCTTCCGACCTGGCAGTAGGATGTTGTCTTACTCAAAAAGATGAAAAGGGTCAGTTTAAACCGATAGCTTTTGCCAGTCAGAAATTGTCAGGGGCTCAGCGTGCTTGGCCGAGTATAGAGAAAGAGGCTTGGAGTGTTCTCTTTGGGTTGCGAAAGTTTGAAAAATGGACCTATGGATCTCAAATTGAGATCATCACGGATCATAATCCATTAAAATTTCTCACTGAAACAACCCCAAGGTCCCCCAAACTCACTAGATGGGTTCTAGCCTTGCAACGCTGGAACCTGAGTATTTCTCATCGTCCAGGAGCTCAACATTTAAATGCTGATGCAATTTCCAGACTACATAGAAAGAGCTGGGAAGAACAACCAGTTGTTAGCCCATCAACATCAACGACCCAATAGTGGACAACTTTAAAGGGATGTCGTCACACATTTAATTTTTTTTTCTGTGTGTGTGTAAATATTTTTTGATTTTTTTTGTTTATAATATTGTATTAACATGTGTATTGTTTATGTAATAATAATATTAGTAAAGGTTCAGTAGAGATGTCAGTAGATAGTGTTCAGACACCTGGAAATACCTATGTAATAAGCATAATGAAGAAATCTGTAAAGAGACTATTGAACTCTTCTGCGATATTACTATATGTTTGGGGAAAATTAGCCCCTAAAAGGCATATTTTCCGCTAAGGTGGGGGGTGTCAGGATCTGATAGCACCTGTGCTAAAGAATGAAATGTCTACTCTTTCTCTATTTGAATATCTCATATTGTATGGTTGTGTACAGAATTTCCAAGGTGACATTCCTTCTTCGTGGAAAGGGGAATTGCCAGCTAATCCTTTACAGGTGGGGTGTTAGAGAGAAGAGATAGGTGAGAGGCATGTCCGCCTGTCAGTGAAGTATGCGGATGGTGAGCAGATTAGTAGCATGCCACTAAGCAAGAAAAGAATGGAGTGTCCAATGAGGAGGCTCCAAAGGGGTTTATGTGGGGGAAAGTAGTGATTTGGAGAGGGCAAGTTTGCCTGAGATCATTGATTCGGTACCTAGGTTTCGTACCTAGAGGTTGCTCTGTGTGGAAGAGCGTAAAGTGTGCGTTTTCTGGCGCGCAAAGGACACAGACGTCCTGGTGTTTAGTGCTCTGGGCTAAGAAGTGCAGGCCCAGTATACTTGTGTTGGGAGACTCAAGGTTGAGCTCCAAAAAAGTGAATTTAACGTGTATTGAGTGTGAGGTGGAAAGTGTAATTGGAATAGTACACAACCAATCTTTACGGTATCTAATTTAATGTTGAACCGGATCACCTATATCCGAGTTGTAGTTGTATATATTTGTAAATAGCGTATTTTGTGTGTACCTATATTCTTAATAAACTGATAATTCGGTTACTAGCGTAAGTCTTCATTTACACCAATCTCACAGTGGGTGACCGATATCACCTAGTAATATCGGTGGTGGCAGCTATATCTACCACGGACATTCTTCAAAGTTGTGTGGACTGAGGGGAACGTCCGACAATACGTTTCAACAGAAATAAATAAATGAAACTAATTCAAAATATCTCACAAAATTAAAAAATAGAGTTTTGCTCTTCTTCTTTCTTTTAATTTATATTAAAACAAAACTACTTCCACATAATTTTGTAAAACAATCGTTCATTAAAGAGAAATGTCTTACAAAATTAATCATAATTATCTATTTATTTTAAAGTTAGAAAAAATAAACAAATCACCATTAAAATAACACCATTTTCTATCATCGACTTATTTAATTGCTACCTATCAAGATTCGATTTTATTCATAAAAATCGCAGATAGGAAATGATAGGAGTGACAAGAAAAAAAGTCCTTCCGGCAATGCCGGGAGGAAGAGGTAGCTTTCATATACTTATATATTTATTTATTTATTTTAAAGTAAGTTACATTGTTCAAAAATACAAAGCTCAAATTAGTGGAAATAATCTTATAAAATTAGTGATTTTATAAGATTGAATACTAGTTTTTCTCAAGACTGAATATTAATAGGAATTTTTAGAAATTAGTCATCTTTTATTCAACCTGGTTTTATTTTAAGCGATTTAGAGAGTCGCCAAACTCCACGATATCATAAAGTGTATGCCATTTTAAAGCAACATGATATATCGTTCAAATCAGACCATTTCAAAATGTCAGCCTTAAGCAAAATTCAAAGTGCTATAACTCAATCATTTTTCAAGAAATAGACAAAATAAAAAGTGTTCTGGAACCGCTGTTTTAAGTTTTAACACGTAAAAGAAAAATATTTTTCAACTTTTAATTTTTTCGCATTTAATTTTAAATTTTAAATTTTTTTAAAAATTTAAAATGGCCACAATTTTGAAACAAAATGTTGGATGACGCTGGCCAACGAACTCGGTCGAGACATTTGTATGCACTATATACATACCAAGTTTCATTGAAATCGGTTCATAAATACGCGTGTTATCACGTGACAAAAATCAGATCGTTTCAAAATGTCAGCCATAAGAAAAGTTCTAAGTGCTATAACTCAATCATTTTGTAAGATATAGACAAAATAAAAAGTGTTCTGGAATTTTTGTTTTAAGTTCTACCACGTAAAAGAAAAATATTTTTCAAATTTTGATTTTTTCGAATTTAATTTTAAATTTTAAATTTTTTTAAAAATTTAAAATGGCCACCATTTTGAAACAAAATGGCGGATGATGCTGGACAACGAACTCGGTCGAGACATTTGTATGCACTATATACATACCAAGTTTCATTGAAATCGGTTCATAAATACGCGTGTTATCACGTGACAAAAATCAGATCATTTCAAAATGTCAGCCATAAGAAAAATTCAAAGTGCTATAACTCAATCATTTTGTAAGATATAGACAAAATAAAAAGTGTTCTGGAATCGTTGTTTTACGTTTTAACACGTAAAAGAAAAATATTTTTCAAATTTTGATTTTTTCGCATTTAATTTTAAATTTTAAATTTTTTAAAAATTTAAAATGGCCGCCATTTTGAAACAAAAGATTGGATGATGCTGACCAACGAACTCGGTCGAGACATTTATATGTACTATGTACATACTAAGTTTCATTCAAATCGGTTCATAAATACGTTAGTTATCGCATGACAAAAATCAGATATATATATATATATATATATGGTTATATATATATATATATATATATATATATATATATATATATATATATATATATATATATATATATATATATGTCAACATTTGAACGGAGGGTGGTTTTGGGGTCTGGGGGTCATGATCGGTGAAAATATACCAAAATTTTCCGGAAGTGCTTTCCTCCGGACGGCTGCAATAGGTAGCTTTTTACTTTTTGTAATGAAAGCTACCTAAATGAAACCAGCAACAATCAATGAGACGTTCAAAATGCTCTGAAATCAATACTCATGACCTTATAAAAAGGATACAGTTATTGTTACAAAGAATTATTTTATTTCATTTCACGATTATATCTTTTTTATTTTGTGCCTCAAAACACACGAAAACAGTAGATTAAAATACAGAAGAGTTAAAGGAAAAACAAGACAATAAATGTCAGTCAAACATTGCACATTTCAGATGAATGTACTGAATGCCTCTGAAACACTCTTACTATAGACAAGGACATTCATTGCCCATCCAGCCAATGTTCAATGAACTTTGACAATCAACAAACCAAATCACCTTTTGGATTTGTGAGTAAAGTGATATTATTTATTTTCAGTTTTCAAAACATATCCTTGATACAATCAAGCGTATGACATGTCCCGTATGGCGTATGCTTTACTTTAGAGATTGGTGTAATTATAGCTAAAACTCAGTTAGCCATACACTATCGAGAAAAGATAGTTTTCAAAAATGTTTTAGCAAAGAAAATGAGATTTGAAATCATATTACATGGCAAAAAATCTTTAACGTGGCCTCTCCGCTAAGACCACATAGGCTCGGTCCAATAATTTTCGTTTTCGCGATCCTAATATGTTCATGCAACACATGCATGTTCTTTTAGAATAGAGAATAAATAAAATACATTCTAAATATAATACTCGGGACATACAAAACACTGTCAATAAAGATTTTATCTAGCATCGCAAAGTTTCAGTTACATGCGAATATTTATTTGAAATGTTACTTCGCACCACTTTTTTCAAAACAAAAATAGTTTACATTCGCTTTGAGAACATTTTCAATAGAAACATACTACGAAACGTACTTAAAAAAAATAGTGGTGCGAATAGAATGTAAAAATATTCGTCTGTAATTGAAAAATTACGATACTCATCTCCCCACCACCGATATAAGAAAAATGTACTAACATAACTCAAGCTCTACAAAATGAAACTTAAAAAAATTGCAGAAATTTTTCTTTGTGTTAAAATTCATTGTAACACCATATTTACACACGATTCTGAAGACATTTCACTTACTTTAAGAAATCGTTAGAGAAGGACCTATAGAAAAACATCAGAAAATAATATACTTCCGAGGTTTACGGAAACACTTCAGAAATAAAAGAACTCCTTTGGCGCGCGTAAATTTCGGGAACACATTCGTTTTTGATTGATTGTAGATAGGAGATAGGGAATGATTTCAGATATCTAAGCAACAATCAGATTACAATGAATTATTGGTTTGTCTTTTGATTTTGGTTAATAATTTTCGGTTTGTCTTTTGATATCGATATCATTTTCATCCAATCAAAATTTTCTCTTTTTATTTGTAACATGGTCATTGGATCAAAAACGTATGTTATCTTTTTTTTTTATTCATCTATTTTTATGAAATACCAAGTTATTATTCATATAACTAAATTATTATAAAATTACTTAATTTCAAATGTAAAATACATCCAAGTTTGACATTCCTATTCTTTATGTATGCATGGTTTGAGAAATCATAAGTGAAGTATATTGGAAATGAAGCTTGTGTTAGAAAAAGAATGTTATCCACTTATTTTGTTGCTAAAAATTTCCATCTACCCTCCCTCTCTCCTCCTCCGCTCGGAACAAGTGCAACAAGACTTTATTACTGTTGAAAATATTATGCAACAAAAAGTTATTAGAAAATACTCTTAAATAGTAACTATTTCTTTTAACCCTTTCCGGGTTAAATCCGAGACGGGCCAACTTTATTATACAGGGACTGGGTCAGGCCTTCACACTTTCGAAACCGAGGGGGGGGGGGGGGGGGGTCGGGCCTTATTTTTTTCCTGCAAAGCTGAACCAAGCCACACTGTTTTTTTCAGGTATGATCTGGCGTCCTTCTTCCTAGAGGTAAACAGTAAAGATAAGACGAGCTCAACCCGAGCCCAAAATACTGAGCTCCGGCTAATGGTGGATCTAGAGGATGGGGAAGGGGTGAAGGGGCGATCGCCTGCCCCCCCCCCCCGTTGGGGGACGGGCCGCGTCTTTTTAAATTCAAGACGCTCGTACTGGGTAAGGTCTTTTCGTTTTCAGAGCCTGGTCATATTGTGATCATTATTTTTCTGCAGATTTGGGTCGAGCCCAATGGCGGGTCTAAGAGGGGGGGGGGTGAAGGGGAGATTGTCCTCCCTTCTTGAACTAATAAAAGTTTCCCAAAAAGACATGCATTTTCGCAGGAAATGAGTTAAATTTTTCTCGAATGCGGTGCGGCCCGCCTCGGGCCGCGCCCTTTTCGTTTGGCTCGGGCTGTGTTTATTTTTTCCGCTTTCAGAGCTGGAACCGTCATTTATTTGATACTATCATGATCATTATTTTCCTGCAGATTTGGGTTGGGGCTGACGTTGACTTTTTTCTTCCAAATCGAATCTAGACTGGTGTCATTCTTTTTAGATGTCTGCATTGGAGATGAGACAGGTTCAGACTGAGACCGTGTCCGAAACGAGTTCGGGTTCTATTTTTATGTTGGTCTACGGGCTCGGACTCATTTTTTCTGAAACCTAAAAATTTTATTTATCGATGAATAGAAAAAAGTAAAAGAACTTTTTTCTCTTTAAAAATTACTTATTCTTTTCAAATCAATGTCTTGCTATTTTGATTAAAAAAAAAAAAAAAAAAAAAAAAATGAAAGTGAAGCACAATTTTTCTATTTTAGTATTTTAATGCTATTAAAAAAAATACAATTAGTCACATAGATTTATTTATGTTCAAGCATATTTATGTTCAAGCATATTTATGTTCAAGCGATGGTCTGGCGCCTATATGAAAAAAGGCGGGAATAATAAATTTGTCTTTAGTTCGATTTTTTTTTTTTTTTTTTTTTTTTTTTTGTGGCACGGATTATTTTGCAATTTGATCGTTTATTATTATTTAGACATCTAACGCGAAAAGAATATTTCCTTTTGATTTGGTTACCGAATAATTTAAATTTCTAGTGTATACAAACGTATACAAGTCGTAATCGCTCGTCATATGGAAATAACTGTAGTAATTATAATTTTTGGGGGGATCCCTGCTGATGCCGTAGCTGTCAGTAAATGCATTTACCATATTCTTTCCATCGAGCAGTGTTTCCTCTGTTCCTATAAAATTATTAAACTTTAAAATTTTTTATTTAACATCATTTTCTCGGTCATGCCTATAACGAGGGCTTGTTAAGAAGAATGAAATGGTTATAGTTACAATGTGCATTTTTTACAGAAAATTTCAAAATGTTATTTGATTTGACAAATAATAGAGAGTATTTTCTGTAAGTCCCATGCATTTATTCATGAAACACACTTCATTAATATGTCCATAATATTTTTTATCAAAACAGAGACAAAATATGAGAGTCCTTAAGAGTAAAGTACGTTTTTATTTTATACCAAACTGTTCTTTTGATAATATTAAATTTAAATTTTCGTTTAACATCCATTTGTATGTAAAAAAAAAAAAAAAATAGCTTTAAAATGATAATTACTTTTGGAACACTTTTTATAAGTATTATGCAATTTTTTCCGACTGTATAATTTCGTTATCGGGTTTTTGCTCTTGATGCCGCAAAATGTTTCTGGCTCAGGCGGGAACGGGCTGTGGAATAAGAGCCCGAATTTATCTCTAGTCCGCAATGACCAAAATTTCCCTGCTCTTGGTTCGGCTCGGAATAAAAGCTAAATTTCGGTCCGTGTCCGACCCAGCCTAGAAGTATGCATGGGCCCGGGCCTGGCAGAGCTGACGAAATGGTTCCGAATTTTCTAACGGGCATGCAAAATTAGAATAATTTTTCCAACGAGCTGGACCAACAAACAAAATAACCGGACCGAGTCGGCAAAAAAATTTAATGGACCATATGGGCCGGGCCGATGAAAAAATTTAGCGGGCCTACTGGCTTTTTATGAAGATTTAAGCAGTAACGTTAAAATATGAGCTATTTTCAATGATTATGTGTTTAACTAGAATAAGTATAAATGTGCGTCACCAACCGATACTAGTTTGGCAATAACAATACAGAAATGTAAATTTTACAATGTAGAGATCATCATCGGTCAGTTACATTGTGTATAACCCGGGTTTAATATTTTTTTAGCAGACTCGTGCCGGCCCGATATCAGGCTTGCATTTGTACATGCAGACGAGCCGAGTTGGACCTAGACATAATTGTTCTCAAGATGTGTAGGACAGACAATACGATTTAAAAAATTATTGATAGCGATAAATAATTAAAAATATAAAATTGACAAGACTGACTATTAAAGGGATTTGAAATCGAATAGCGATTTTCATTTTTGGCAAATAAGATGCTTGTATAACCTTCTTGAGATATAAGAGATTCTTCTCAAATGGTTGCAGATTTTTCTACCTTCTCATGCTATCGCTTCCAGAAATTCTATTCAAAACGCTAACTTTGACAATAGTAGTAGGAAAAGGAGAGTACGGGCTCAGCCGGAGGGACAGAGGGACCGTCCCTCCGCATCCCTCCGCGTCCCGCCGCCCCCGCCGCAGCAAACCGTCCCGCCGCCGCCACCACCGTCCCTCCTGCGGTACCTCCTGCCCCCACCATGCATCCCCCTCCACGAACGCCCCCTAGTGGAAAAAAGGAACATTCTATTATAGCAGAGAGGTGATCAACCTTCCCTAATTAAAAATATTATCAATCACATCTCAACACAGAATCATACTATATGATGAAGATTAAATTTATATTTGAATTTTGAAGAACCGTAATTTTAATGAGTATTATTAATTAAGCGAAACAATTAAAATTTCAGTTTTCAACCATTTTATTTAGATTTCTTCAACTACAAGATGAGATTATCAATTTAACACAAGAAAGTTAAACATATTTGAATTTTGCTTGATAGACATCTTAATGAGTAGTATTAATTAAGTAAAAACAATACAAAATATCAAGTTTTATAGAAAAAAGACTGATTTCTCACGATTTTTATCAACTATATGATCAATGTAACGACTTAAAAGTTAAAAGTTAAACATGTATCCTAGTTTTTCAACAGCTATAACCTTAATGAGTATCGTTAATTAAGTAAAAAACAATGGAAAATATCAAGTTTTATAGAAAAAGACTGATTTCTTACGATTTTTATCAATTACAATATCAATGTATCGACTTAAAACTAAAAACTTAAACATACATCCTAGTTTTTCAACAACTATAACCATAATGAGTATTGATAATTAAGTAAAAAACAATGGAAAATATCAAATTTTATAGAAAAAGACTGATTTCTTACTATTTTTATCAACTTAAGAGAGAAAACTTAAACGTACATTTCAGTTTTTCAACAGCTATAATCCTTATGAGTATTGATAATTAAGTAAAAAACAATGGAAAATATCAAGTTTTATAGAAAAAGACTGATTTCTTACGATTTTTATCAACTGCATCATCAGTGTATCGACTTACAAGTTGAAAGTTAAACATGCATTCTAGTTTTTCAACAGCTATAATCTTAATGAGTATCGTTAATTAAGTAAAAAACAATGGAAAATATCAAGTTTTATAGAAAAAGACTGATTTCTTACGATTTTTTCAACTCAAACTTCAGACTATCAATTTGATAGAAAGAAATTTAAGCATGCATTCCAGTTTTGGACAACCATTTCCTTCATGAACATTATTTATTAAGCAAAACAACGGAAAATATTAAATTTTTAACTGATTTCTTCATATTTTTTTTAATATAAAATCAGGATACACAACTTAAAATAGAAATTTAAACATATTTTTTAGTTTTTGAACAGTCGTTACCTCAAAGAATTTCGATAATTGAACAATTAACAAAGGAAACTAATGATTTTTTAACGAAAAAAGACGAATTAAACGAATTTGATTAACTTTTACTCTAAATGGAAATTTCATCATACTTTTATATACTAACTAAGTAGAATTTTAATGCATAAACGAACACATTTCAGTAAATATTCAACGCACACACAAATATGAAAAAACACCTGCTTCTTGTGACGTCATATTGAAACCAAAACTTATTCCTTGGAAGTCCCTCACCATGCCTTTTCACCCCCATCTCCCCCAATTTTTTACCACAGGTAGGGAAATGGACAAAGCAATGATCCCCCTATCTTGTATATTTAGAAGTCTGGGAGAAAAAAAAGAGACATTTTATGCACGCCAATTTCATAACAATTACCGCAATATCCCAAAATTTGAATTTTGGAAGATATAATCAGTATAATTAATTAAACAAAATAATAAAAATATTATTTTTTAAGGGAAAAGGTGAATTTAAGCGAATTTGTTTAGTTTTACAATAGTCTTTTGAACTGCAACTTGGAAATATAGATTTCTAACAGAAGAATTAAACGTATATTTTAATTTTAACAACAAAAACTTAACAAGTATCATTAATTTAAGAAAAATAAATATCAATTTTAAAGAAAAGACGAATTTGAATAATTTTACACTAGTATTTTCAAAAGCAACCTAGAAATATCAATACTTATTCACATATTTCACTTATTCACTGTATTCAATACTATATTTAATAAATTTGGATACACTTTAAGAATTTTCTAATGTATAATTAAATATTAGCTGTATATTTAATGTTACCCATGTTTTCAACATTAGTTCATAATCGTGAATTTTGTATTTTAAATACCATGTATTCAGGTTCAGATTATTTTCACTTGAAATCATACAGAATTTTTTAACAGAGTTTGTTTTTGAAATCATTGAAGCAACTGTATTTAATATTTTTAACACCAATTTTCTAAGATTGTCTAACATTTTCCGATTATACATTCCCCATAAGTACATTTCTAAATGCTACAATCACTTTACATATCGAAAAGATATCATTGAAGCAACTGTATTTAATATTTTTAACACCAATTTTCTAAGATTTTTTAACATTTTCCGGTTATACATTCCTCAAAAGTATATATTCTAAACAATAGAAAATATTAATTTTAAGAATAAAAAGACGAATTTAAACAAATTTTATTAGTTTTACAATATTTTTTCTCATCTCCAACACGGATATATCAATTTTAACAGAATTAAACGCATATTTTAGTTTTTAAGAACAAAAATGTAATAAGTATCATTAATTAAACAAAAAATAAATATCAATTTTCAAGAAAAGACAATTTTTTACACAAATTTTCAACTTTGAAATACATTTATTTACATATATTGTTACAATATATTACTAAACTTAAACTTTTTAAAAAGTTTGAATGTTTTTACAAAGGGTTCATATTTATATTTTTCACGTCTTGACTGCATTCGAAATCTTACAACAAAAGTATACTTTTATTATTTTTTTTATTATTATTATTCTAGAAAACTTAAAAAGTCATTTCTTGCTGCTTTAAACACTTGACATATTAAAACTACTCTGAGATATTCTACCCATATAATTAATCAAATTAGGACATGATTCATCTTACACTTTAAAATTTCTGAATTTTTACAATACTTATTTTCATCAAACTTTATTCTTGATCCTATATATTTTAGGAGTACAGAATTTTAACATCTGTTTTTATCTACTTATCAGAAAATTATTAAAACACCCAACAACATTTTCCAAATATGAATATTATCTTTACAGCTTAATAATACAAAACATACACGAATACAAAGTTTAATTTTTACAAACATTTCATATTTCAAACCAAACTTTTCGAAATTTTCACATCATAAGAGCAAACATTAGACGAACTTTTTAACTTTTTTTATTGCTTAGATCTTTTCATCATAACTTTTAATTATGATAATTATCCATTTTTAGGTTGATTGTCGAAAAACTGTAACTGAAATTACATAAACTTAATGTAAAAAACCATGTTCTCACACAATTTCTTGAAATTCAACAAAGAATTGACTATTACTTATCTATTATTATTCTTATTAAATACTTATCTACATCAATATCGACTCTCGATAGTATATAGATATTTCATCATTACACACTTACAACTCTTTTCAAACGTTTATCAGAAAAATAAGTCAATCAAAGTCTAGTAGTTATCACACCTGTTCCTCAGAAATATTACTATCATATGAAACAGTAAAGAAAATTAATAGATATTTAATATTTAATAACCTCATACGTGAAATTACTGTCGAATAAGAATACTAATTATCTATAAAATCAACTGTTGAACAAAAAAATAGTACAGATTACCGAAAATTCAAATGTTTTTTCTGCAAAAGTTACAAAAATTAAGAAATGAATGACAAGTTAGAGAAATAATTAAAAAAAGTTAATGAACATATTTACAAATTTATTAAAATCACACCTTTTTCTGGATTACAAACCGCAATTTCTTGAAAAATTTATCACCGAATTTGTAAGATTTTAGTCCTAGTATTACATACACTCAATAAATATTCAAAATTAACAAGAATATAATTTTTTAGTCTCATCAATAAGCAGAAATTCTATATTAAAAGAATATTTTCATAGTAGTACTTATAAAAATGAGAGCTTACAGACTGATTTTCATAATTTTATCACATTTAAACTTAATATTTTACATAAAACATTATTTAATCAAATTTTATGCTTTCTAATTCAGTAAAATGCAATACTTTTTTAGTTTTTAAACCAATACCACAATATTTATTTACATCAAACTTGATTCTTCACCTTTTATATTTCCACATTACACACGTGAGATAAATACTAACTTGGATCATGAGTTGAAGTCAATTGATTCCATTCGATTTTCATCATGTACGCATTGCTCCTACACGAAATTTCTTACTGCTATAATCATCTAATGTATTAAAACTAATCTCCTCATATTTTTAATCAATTCACCAGATGTTTCATCTCGCACTTTTGAATTATCATGCATCAAGTTGCTTAAAATATAAATACTATCTTTATAGTTTTAATGATATATAGTATACATGGTTTATCTTGAGTTAGCACTTCCATACTATTAATCAAATTATATGTTTCATCTTGCACTTGATCTTAATGATTTCATCTTGCATCTGAATTATCGTCCATCGAATTTTTTTTTTAAATAATAATATATTTATAGTTTTTGATTATACATAGCATGTACAAATACAATCTTTAATTTTAACATTTCATATTTCAAATAACCTATTTCCGAAACCAAGCTATGTGAATTTTACCACAATACTTATTATCATAGAATAATTTGTGTTTCACACTTTTCTAAATATTATCAGATATGTACCCCTCAGAGAAATTACTATCATATGAATAAATGAAGAAAATTTAATTTATATTAAATGTACACGAAATTGATTGCAATATGCATGTATTTAATAAAAATAAATAAATAAGCGATTATTTATACATTAAACCTTTACTAAATATATATTTCTTTCATTATACAGATGTTTCAACAAGATAAACCAAAACAGCAGCAAACTTCAGAAATTAATGATCCGAATGATTCATCCCTAGCACATGTAGCGTTAACGAATAACACATATGTGAGTACTTATATGAGAAATACTAGAATTCGTATATGAAACGTAATTAGAGTAAATACAAAATGATTTGTCTTACTACCTACACTTTAACAAGTGCTTTTTACCTATATTATTGAAGAGAATCCTAACTGTGTCCATTTATTTCTACTACAGATGTGCTCTATTTGCTACAAACACTTCTTAAGTAAATGGAATTTAACAGAACATACAAAAATCTATACAGATGAAAAACCTTACACTTGGAAAGATTACCATAAATGCTGTTTTCAAGGAGACGTGAATAAAAAATGCACACATCATCATATAAAGCATCGTCAGATATGTGTAAACTTAGCGAAGATATTCAAAAATTAGTCAGACTTTTGTAGAATTTAGAAATAAAGGAAGATATTTAGGCTATTTATCCATCATATTTTCACAACACTTACCACAATATCTCAAACTTAAAATTTGGAAGACATACACACTGCTGAAAAGTAATTTTGTGATTCTTCTAACCAGTATGAATGTATAGATATTATTTTGCAGTGTATTCTTTGAATGCTCACATTAAATATTCTTTTATATGCATACATCGTTGTGTTTATTTTTCTAATACCTATTACATTAATGAAATACATAACATTTTAAGTGAAATAACACTCTCACAACTTAAAAAATGCATAAGAACATACAAAAAATAAGCAGATGCATAAAAAAATATGCAAGTTTACAAAATAATTTCATTGTTTTCTAGAAATATTAACAAAAAATATTTACAATATGAAAAAATTGCAAAAGTGAAAAGAAAAAACACAAATGTAAAAACAAAACCCACAAAGTGAAAAACTCATAACAAAGTTTTTGAAAAAAAAATATTTACAACAAATTTTTTTTTTACAAAAACCAAAACTTCCAAAAATTTTTTTTCAAAAAAATTTTTTTTCAAAAACATTTTTTACAAAAAAGTTTTTTTTTTAAATAAGTTTTTACAAAAGTAAAAAAAAAGAAAATCACAACGTTAAAAAAAATGAAAAATTTTTGTTGAAAAAAGTAAAAAAATTGCAAAAAAATGTTGCAAAAATTTCAAAAAAGTTATGAAAAAAGTCTCAAAAATTTTGTTGTTTTTAATAGCAAATGCAATGGTTTCGCCATTGCATACTGCATTAAAACCAACGAAATTTTTGAAGCTTTTTTCATAACTTTTTGAAATTTTTGCAACATTTTTTTGCAATTTTTTTACACTTTTTTCAACAAAAAATTTTCATTTTTTTTAACGTTGTGATTTTCTTTTTTTTACTTTTGTAAAAACTAATTTTGAAAAAAAATTTTTTTGTAAAAAATGTTTTTGAAAAAAAAAATTTTTGAAAAAAATTTTTTGGAAGTTTTGGTTTTTGTAAAAAAAAAATTTGTTGTAAATATTTTTTTTTCAAAAACTTTGTTATGAGTTTTTCACTTTGTGGTTTTTGTTTTTTCAAAAACTTTGTTATGAGTTTTTCACTTTGTGGTTTTTGTTTTTACATTTGTGTTTTTTCTTTTCACTTTTGCAATTTTTTCATATTGTAAATATTTTTTGTTAATATTTCTAGAAAACAATGAAATTATTTTGTAAACTTGCATATTTTTTTATGCATCTGCTTATTTTTTGTATGTTCTTATGCATTTTTTAAGTTGTGAGAGTGTTATTTCACTTAAAATGGTATGTATTTCATTAATGTAATAGGTATTAGAAAAATAAACACAACGATATATGCATATAAAAGAATATTTAATGTGAGCATTCAAAGAATACACTGCAAAATAATATCTATACATTCATACTGGTTAGAAGAATCACAAAATTACTTTTCAGCAGTGTGTATGTCTTCCAAATTTTAAGTTTGAGATATTGTGGTAAGTGTTGTGAAAATATGATGGATAAATAGCCTAAATATCTTCCTTTATTTCTAAATTCTACAAAAGTCTGACTAATTTTTGAATATCTTCGCTAAGTTTACACATATCTCACGATGCTTTATATGATGATGTGTGCATTTTTTATTCACGTCTCCTTGAAAACAGCATTTATGGTAATCTTTCCAAGTGTAAGGTTTTTCATCTGTATAGATTTTTGTATGTTCTGTTAAATTCCATTTACTTAAGAAGTGTTTGTAGCAAATAGAGCACATCTGTAGTAGAAATAAATGGACACAGTTAGGATTCTCTTCAATAATATAGGTAAAAAGCACTTGTTAAAGTGTAGGTAGTAAGACAAATCATTTTGTATTTACTCTAATTACGTTTCATATACGAATTCTAGTATTTCTCATATAAGCACTCACATATGTGTTATTCGTTAACGCTACATGTGCTAGGGATGAATCATTCGGATCATTAATTTCTGAAGTTTGCTGCTGTTTTGGTTCATCTTGTTGAAACATCTGTATAATGAAAGAAATATATATTTAGTAAAGGTTTAATGTATAAATAATCGCTTATTTATTTATTTTTATTAAATACATGCATATTGCAATCAATTTCGTGTACATTTAATATAAATTAAATTTTCTTCATTTATTCATATGATAGTAATTTCTCTGAGGGGTACATATCTGATAATTTTTAGAAAAGTGTGAAACACAAATTATTCTATGATAATAAGTATTGTGGTAAAATTCACATAGCTTGGTTTCGGAAATAGGTTATTTGAAATATGAAATGTTAAAATTAAAGATTGTATTTGTACATGCTATGTATAATCAAAAACTATAAATATATTATTATTTAAAAAAAAAAAAAAACTCGATGGACGATAATTCAGATGCAAGATGAAATCATTAAGATCAAGTGCAAGATGAAACATATAATTTGATTAATAGTATGGAAGTGCTAACTCAAGATAAACCATGTATACTATATATCATTAAAACTATGAAGATAGTATTTATATTTTAAGCAACTTGATGCATGATAATTCAGAAGTGCGAGATGAAACATCTGGTGAATTGATTAAAAATATGAGGAGATTAGTTTTAATACATTAGATGATTATAGCAGTAAGAAATTTCGTGTAGGAGCAATGCGTACATGATGAAAATCGAATGGAATCAATTGACTTCAACTCATGATCCAAGTTAGTATTTATCTCACGTGTGTAATGTGGAAATATAAAAGGTGAAGAATCAAGTTTGATGTAAATAAATATTGTGGTATTGGTTTAAAAACTAAAAAAGTATTGAATTTTACAGAATTAGAAAGCATAAAATTTGATTAAATAATGTTTTATGTAAAATATTAAGTTTAAATGTGATAAAATTATGAAAATCAGTCTGTAAGCTCTCATTTTTATAAGTACTACTATGAAAATATTCTTTTAATATAGAATTTCTGCTTATTGATGAGACTAAAAAATTATATTTTTGTTAATTTTGAATATTTATTGAGTGTATGTAATACTAGGACTAAAATCTTACAAATTCGGTGATAAATTTTTCAAGAAATTGCGGTTTGTAATCCAGAAAAAGGTGTGATTTTAATAAATTTGTAAATATGTTCATTAACTTTTTTTAATTATTTCTCTAACTTGTCATTCATTTGTTAATTTTTGTAACTTTTGCAGAAAAAACATTTGAATTTTCGGTAATCTGTACTATTTTTTTGTTCAACAGTTGATTTTATAGATAATTAGTATTCTCATTCGACAGTAATTTCACGTATGAAGTTATTAAATATTAAATATCTATTAATTTTCTTTACTGTTTCATATGATAGTAATATTTCTGAGGAACAGGTGTGATAACTACTAGACTTTGATTGACTTATTTTTCTGATAAACGTTTGAAAAGAGTTGTAAGTGTGTAATGATGAAATATCTATATACTATCGAGAGTCGATATTGATGTAGATAAGTATTTAATAAGAATAATAATAGATAAGTAATAGTCAATTCTTTGTTGAATTTCAAGAAATTGTGTGAGAACATGGTTTTTTACATTAAGTTTATGTAATTTCAGTTACAGTTTTTCGACAATCAACCTAAAAATGGATAATTATCATAATTAAAAGTTATGATGAAAAGATCTAAGCAATAAAAAAAGTTAAGAAGTTCGTCTAATGTTTGCTCTTATGATGTGAAAATTTCGAAAAGTTTGGTTTAAAATATGAAATGTTTGTAAAAATTAAACTTTGTATTCGTGTATGTTTTGTATTATTAAACTGTAAAGATAATATTCATATTTGGAAAATGTTGTTGGGTGTTTTAATAATTTTCTGATAAGTAGATAAAAACAGATGTTAAAATTCTGTACTTCTAAAATATATAGGATCAAGAATAAAGTTTGATGAAAATAAGTATTGTAAAAATTCAGAAATTTTGAAGTGTAAGATGAATCATGTCCTAATTTGATTAATTATATGGGTAGAATATCTCAGAGTAGTTTTAATATGTCAAGTGTTTAAAGCAGCAAGAAATGACTTTTTAAGTTTTCTAGAATAATAATAATAATAATAATAAAAGTATACTTTTGTTGTAAGATTTCGAATGCAGTCAAGACGTGAAAAATATAAATATGAACCCTTTGTAAAAACATTCAAACTTTTTAAAAAGTTTAAGTTTAGTAATATATTGTAACAATATATGTAAATAAATGTATTTCAAAGTCGAAAATTTGTGTAAAAAATTGTCTTTTCTTGAAAATTGATATTTATTTTTTGTTTAATTAATGATACTTATTACATTTTTGTTCTTAAAAACTAAAATATGCGTTTAATTCTGTTAAAATTGATATATCCGTGTTGGAGATGAGAAAAAATATTGTAAAACTAATAAAATTTGTTTAAATTCGTCTTTTTATTCTTAAAATTAATATTTTCTATTGTTTAGAATACGTAATAATAACTTTTGAGGAACGTATAACCGGAAAATGTTAAAAAATCTTAGAAAATTGGTGTTAAAAATATTAAATACAGTTGCTTCAATGATATCTTTTCGATATGTAAAGTGATTGTAGCATTTAGAAATGTACTTATGGGGAATGTATAATCGGAAAATGTTAGACAATCTTAGAAAATTGGTGTTAAAAATATTAAATACAGTTGCTTCAATGATTTCAAAAACAAACTCTGTTAAAAAATTCTGTATGATTTCAAGTGAAAATAATCTGAACCTGAATACATGGTATTTAAAATACAAAATTCACGATTATGAACTAATGTTGAAAACATGGGTAACATTAAATATACAGCTAATATTTAATTATACATTAGAAAATTCTTAAAGTGTATTCAAATTTATTAAATATAGTATTGAATACAGTGAATAAGTGAAATATGTGAATAAGTATTGATATTTCTAGGTTGCTTTTGAAAATACTAGTGTAAAATTATTCAAATTCGTCTTTTCTTTAAAATTGATATTTATTTTTCTTAAATTAATGATACTTGTTAAGTTTTTGTTGTTAAAATTAAAATATACGTTTAATTCTTCTGTTAGAAATCTATATTTCCAAGTTGCAGTTCAAAAGACTATTGTAAAACTAAACAAATTCGCTTAAATTCACCTTTTCCCTTAAAAAATAATATTTTTATTATTTTGTTTAATTAATTATACTGATTATATCTTCCAAAATTCAAATTTTGGGATATTGCGGTAATTGTTATGTAATTGGAGTGCATAAAATGTCTCTTTTTTTCTCCCAGACTTCTAAATATACAAGATAGGGGGGGGTCATTGCTTTGTCCATTTCCCTACCTGTGGTAAAAAATTGGGGGAGATGGGGGTGAAAAGGCATGGTGAGGGACTTCCAAGGAATAAGTTTTGGTTTCAATATGACGTCACAAGAAGCAGGTGTTGTTTTCATATTTGTGTGTGCGTTGAATATTTACTGAAATGTGTTCGTTTATGCATTAAAATTCTACTTAGTTAGTATATAAAAGTATGATGAAATTTCCATTTAGAGTAAAAGTTAATCAAATTCGTTTAATTCGTCTTTTTTCGTTAAAAAATCATTAGTTTCCTTTGTTAATTGTTCAATTATCGAAATTCTTTGAGGTAACGACTGTTCAAAAACTAAAAAATATGTTTAAATTTCTATTTTAAGTTGTGTATCCTGATTTTATATTAAAAAAAATATGAAGAAATCAGTTAAAAATTTAATATTTTCCGTTGTTTTGCTTAATAAATAATGTTCATGAAGGAAATGGTTGTCCAAAACTGGAATGCATGCTTAAATTTCTTTCTATCAAATTGATATTCTGAAGTTTGAGTTGAAAAAATCGTAAGAAATAAGTCTTTTTCTATAAAACTTGATATTTTCCATTGTTTTTTACTTAATTAACGATACTCATTAAGATTATAGCTGTTGAAAAACTAGAATGCATGTTGAACTTTCAACTTGTAAGTCGATACACTGATGATGCAGTTGATAAAAATCGTAAGAAATCAGTCTTTTTCTATAAAACTTGATATTTTCCATTGTTTTTTACTTAATTATCAATACTCATAAGGATTATAGCTATTGAAAAACTGAAATGTACGTTTAAGTTTTCTCTCTTAAGTTGATAAAAATAGTAAGAAATCAGTCTTTTTCTATAAAATTTGATATTTTCCATTGTTTTTTACTTAATTATCAATACTCATTATGGTTATAGTTGTTGAAAAACTAGGATGTATGTTTAAGTTTTTAGTTTTAAGTCGATACATTGATATTGTAGTTGATAAAAATAGTAAGAAATCAGTCTTTTTCTATAAAACTTGATATTTTCCATTGTTTTTTACTTAATTAACGATACTCATTAAGGTTATAGCTGTTGAAAAACTAGGATACATGTTTAACTTTTAACTTTTAAGTCGTTACATTGATCATATAGTTGATAAAAATCGTGAGAAATCAGTCTTTTTTCTATAAAACTTGATATTTTGTATTGTTTTTACTTAATTAATACTACTCATTAAGATGTCTATCAAGCAAAATTCAAATATGTTTAACTTTCTTGTGTTAAATTGATAATCTCATCTTGTAGTTGAAGAAATCTAAATAAAATGGTTGAAAACTGAAATTTTAATTGTTTCGCTTAATTAATAATACTCATTAAAATTACGGTTCTTCAAAATTCAAATATAAATTTAATCTTCATCATATAGTATGATTCTGTGTTGAGATGTGATTGATAATATTTTTAATTAGGGAAGGTTGATCACCTCTCTGCTATAATAGAATGTTCCTTTTTTCCACTAGGGGGCGTTCGTGGAGGGGGATGCATGGTGGGGGCAGGAGGTACCGCAGGAGGGACGGTGGTGGCGGCGGCGGGACGGTTTGCTGCGGCGGGGGCGGCGGGACGCGGAGGGATGCGGAGGGACGGTCCCTCTGTCCCTCCGGCTGAGCCCGTACTCTCCTTTTCCTACTACTGACAATATATTTTTTAATTGCTTGTATCAAAAAAATGGATAACGCCATAGTTTTTGAATAAAAACACCTGCTAATCCTGCTAATGCGATCCACAGCATAAACATTAGTTAACCCGACCAGCAGCAAAAGAAAGGAAGTCAACCGGACACAAACCCGACCCACAGGAAAAAATAGAAGTCAACCGGACCCAGTATTGAATTCAGACACTTTTCTCCGGGATTGAGTTCTGTGGCACCAAATGGAGACATTATAGAGTTCCGGGGGGGGGGGGGGATTGTACTTTTTGTTCATTGAAAACTCAAAATCTCAGTTTTCCCGGGAGAGATATTTCGTTGTTCCGGGGGGGGGAATGCCAACCGGGTCACCCCCTGGATTCAACACTGACCAGACCCAGACCCGACCCGCAGCAAAAAAATAGAAGCAACATGACCCGCAGTGAAAAAATAGCCCCAACCCACGCATTAAAGTCGAGTCTCCAAATTTCTAAAATCCCCCCCCCCCTTGAGGACTCTCCAGATCCGCCCTTGAAACAGTCTTAAGGTTGCTGTTTCTTCAGTTTCCGGATTCCCCACAGTTATAAAAAGGCTATGGACATTTGATTCATTCTTATATTTAAAATATCTCTTCGGGAAATTAATAGTTTTAACTTCTTTTTTTCTGTTCGCTCTTCTTAAAAGCTTTTTTCCCTTCCCTGATTTTTTTTCTTTTCTTTTTTTCTTTTTTTTTTTTTTTTTTTTAATCAATGCTTAATTTTGCATGAAGTGCAAAAATTTTACTCCAGTTCGTTCGCTAAATACATTGTAACACATAAAATATTAAAGTAAGTGCAGATTTTAGAAATATTTTGACAACTCAGAAGAAAATAGAAATCCTTTAACAACACATACAAAACAGAAATAGAAAATATTATCCTGAGAAGAAATTTCAGATAATATATCAGACGCCCATAGACTTGACATTACTGAGGGTAATTCGGAAAATGAATGATGTGTATCCATAAATTGTTCTAACTTTTCGATTAAAACAAGTTTTTTTACGGGTTTTTTTCAATTCAAACTAACTTATTTGTAACATTTTCATAAAGCGCTTTTCATTCATAAATTCATGAAATTTCCAGGAAATCTTACTTCATAACCAAATCCGCTTTTCGAAAATAAGGAATATAAATATGAAATAAGCAAAACTAATAATTTTTTGACAGAACACTTTATGTAAGACAAGTTTTAAACATATTCGGAAGCAAAACAAAAATTTAAAAATATTAAATATTCAAAATTAGGTTTCTATCAACATTTAACAAAAATTAAAAATAAAAACTTACTTTTTCTTCACTTGTTATTGGGACAACTTTTTTTTTTTAACAAACCTCTGTTTAAGATAATTAGAAAGACGTGCAAAATTCTTTACAACACTAAGGATTTATCTTTCTTTTTTTATCATCGAAAAGTTTTGTTAATTTTCAAATCCAGGGAGAGGCGGTGACTCTTCTCTGCCCTCCTCCCTCCCCCGTCTATGCGAATGTTTTTAATAATTTTATGCTACACGTATTTTGACTGCTTGTCATATTCACTATGCCAGCTATTACGTCCCGTACTTATGAAATACTACTTTAAGAACGTGAAAGAAAGAAAAAAAAAAACTAAATTTTATGAGTAATATTTAATTATATTCTCTCAGTTTTGAAGATTAACTGACCAGCTTGGCGCTGGAGTTGCCCAAGCGCGTTAAAATTCGTACAAAACACGAAAATTTTCAATTTTACACAAATTTCGATTAAATTTCATTGTAAAAGAAACAGAATTTACTACATTCGATTAGAAGATATAAGCAGGATTCATTTTACTAAACATGGAAAAATTACAGTAAGTGAGGATAAAAAGCTAAAAATAGCATTAAAAATGACTAAAATTTAAAAAAATGCAGACTAAAATTTTTTAAATATCAGACTAAAAGATTGAATTAGCATTCTTTTTACGACTGTTATAAAAATCGCCGCGCAAACCCGAAAAAACTATAAAAATCGAAATACTATATGAATTCCGAATAACCTTTATTGAAACAAGGATAAAATTTGTTGGATTGAACTAAATTTAAAACTGGATTTATTTTTGATAATGAAAGAAAATCGGCACAAAACTCCATTAAAACGCATAAAATTTGCTAAAAATTATAAAATCACACATGACAAAATTTAATACTGTGCATTAAAACATTCCAACTAAAATTCTTTTATGAACATTAAAAAAAATCGTCATGGAATCTTAAAAAAAATTAGTAACTTCAAATAGGGAAAATTTATCCTCCCCCTTCCCCTGAACAACGTTAAGCAGCCAATCTAGAGATTCGAAACTGTACTTCAGGAGTTTAAATTAAATTTAAAACGGGATTTTCTGCACGCCAAAATCATCGCTATACCTCCTAGTATGGGAATCCACTAGTGCCAAATTAATAAAAAGGTTCGCGCAATATAATGCCCATTCACAAGATAGCTTTTCCAGGAGATTAAAAATACAGTCAAACATTATAGTGTCGAAAAATAGCTGTATAAATGTGTTGAAGGAAAGGTATGACTACGTGCTCCAGAACTCCTCGGACGTATCGGTTGAAGTAAAGAGTATCTACAATTCTTAGCAGCTGACACACCCGATAACATCCTAAACAATCAAGTTTGACGTTCGTTATGAAAGTGGTTAAAGCACACCGCAATGTGACGCATAAGCGTAGGAACCGGGGGAGCTGGAGGAGCTTTGGCTCCCCCTGGGATATTTCAGACAGGCTGGGGTCTCCCAGAAGAAATTTAAAAAGAAAAACTAAAGATAAAAATCTCCAAACTAAAGATAGTTTGAAAAATGAGCAGACAAGCCATCCCTCCACTCCAACACAATTCGAACAATAAGAAAGTTTGAGAATTTTCAGTGAAGCACTGAATTTTACAACCAATGAATTAATAAAACGGTTTAATCAAAAAACTTTTGACTCTCTCATAAAGATCGAATCCATATTCACGGATACAGCTTTAACCACGTCAGAAGATATGAAACAAAAGCTTAAAATACATGCTGATGATTTTGATTTGACAAATCTTTCTGCAAAGTTGACATTTCTCCAACACTAGTCCTGAACGGAACTGACAGAAATGCGTTGTTGATCATAATTAAAGTGATGTCATTGCAGGAATTAGTAAAAAAATATTTTATGAAGTTTACTTTTTTGGCAGAATTTATGTTGGTTATTCTGGTATCATTAGTGATAGCTCAGAGACTTTCAATGCTCTTCTTCAAACAGACATACCACTATCAAACAATGGATCTACATAGACTCAATCACTTCATTATTTTGCATATCTATAAAGAGGAAGACTTTAAAACTGATTTGGAAGAGATTTGTAAAGAATTTGTAAGCAAAACAACAGACAAAACTTTAATTTTTGGTAAATGGGAGTAGGAGAAGCCTGAAATTTGAATATTGTATACGGAATCGTCCATAAATTAGGTGTCATCAAGTATATCGAATAAAAATTATCTAAACTGGATTAAAAAGTCGGCGATCTTTTTATATGCTTTTATTTTATACTCTTGATGGTGAAAAGGGCAACAACAGAAATCCTCCGAAATGAATTGAATGAAATTATCCTCGCCACTAGCTTTTGACAATATGCTCTGCAGTAGCGTGCGAAGAAAAAACTGCGCCCGTGGCAAAGTATCAATTTGGCGGCTCTTTCCCCATTTTTTTCTTCTGACATGCGAAAAAATGGCGTTGGTAGTATAAATTTGGCGCCCCTTAAAATTACATGCCCAGGGCGACCGACCGCCCCCTTAGCCTCCCCCTTTTGCACAGCGCTGATGCTTCGGCTCCCGCTATTTTTTCAAAGTTCCTACGCCACTGATGTGACGTTTATTGGTATATCACCAAAAAAGGAAGCGTCCATTCGACGAGTAGACATACTTTTGAGTGAGGGAACTAAATAGGGGAGAGGAGATGGGGCACAATTGTGAAAATTTTTACATTGATTGTTTTTACAAAATTGTTGTGAGCTATTGAAAGAAAAATTGATTTATAAGAACTTTGTTATTTTGGTGAAATTTTTGAATGCATTTATCAAGAATTTCTAACTTATATCATTATTCTAAAAATAGTCTAAACTAAATTTGTTTACATGTGCTCTGATGAAGGATAGTTGCGTACATACCATGGGGGCACATGTGAACAGATACATAAATAAGACAAAATAACTTTTTGTGAATAAAAACTGAAGATGACTGATTAGATTCTTTCTTTCTAGTTGTATGAATAAATCAAATGCTTTAACATAGATACAAGAGATTATTCGCAAAATTATGCACTAATATATTTACTCTTTTTAAGTCAAGCACGGCAAAACTGTGTTAATTTTATATAAGTTATTAAATACAGTAAAACCCCGATAATTCGAATTAATTGGGACGAGACCCAGTCCGGATTATTGAAAATCTGGATTGTCCTGAGAAGTAGAAAAAAATGAAATAAAATTAAACATACTTGCAGAAAATCACCTGTGTGTTAAACTTATTGACTATTTACAGACAGTCAAAATGTTCACTTTGTAATAAAAAAGTTTGTAATTTTCTGTTCTGCCACTTTTCTATACCTTTTGCGAGCCTTACGGTCAGGCATCCGCTTGAGCATAAGTAGTTCGTTGGGTGGTAGTATCCAACTGACGTTCAAAACAAACCATTAATTGTTCTAAATGAGATGTTGCTTCATTATGACATAGCTGCCAACTGCCAACTCTTCCGATTTTTTGGCCCGGAAAAATTTAATCGAAATTTTTTTCTTATTAGCATATTACGACGATTTCAAATAGTAAACTTTACTATAAAATTTTTCCGGGTCGGAAAAGCGGAAGATGTTGGCAGCTACGTTATGACTAATAACCTTTGGTTGATCATCATTGATAATGGTGTTTTCGTCTGTATCATCTTCATTTTCTTTGGTTGTGCACAATGCAATTATTTCGTCTTCTGTAAGAGAAGCATGATCTTCATTATTTTTCCTATTCCAACCGATTGTTAATGTCGCTGATATCAACATCTGAGAAACCATCTTTATATATATATATATATATGCTCACAAAATCTTTAGACATATTTTCTCTTTCATTCTCGCTTATTTCTCCTTCTGTTTCAAGCTTATTTTCCGAGCTATCACAATTTCTATGCCATAAATTCTTCCACGACTTTCGGAGAATACTCTCAGCAACCTGATCCTAAGATTCAGCAATCATATACACTGCTCAAAACAATTAAAGGATATTTGAAGTTTTATATAAAATAAATATATAAACGAAATTTTTTTTGCCGAAAATAGAAGAGAATCACAAATGCAAATTTTTCTGGTTTTCAAACTGTGGAGTATGCAAATTTTGAGTTCGACGTCAAAAAGGTCGCTTCAGCGGCAGCGAATGAAATTCGACTTTCAACTGGATAAAAGAGAAGGAAGACAAGGATGATCGGCATTCAGTGATTGCTTTGTTTCGATGAGTACGATGTCTCAGCGAAGTCATTTGACAGATTCAGAAGCTTGGAGAATTGTTGGTAGGTTAGAAGGGGGCCAAACTCAAGCCGAAGTAGCGCAAGCCATTGGAGTGTCACAAAGTGTCATTTCCAGGATCTGGCACCGTTTTTTGGAGAGTGGATGTAAAGGCCGAAGACCAGGGCAAGGTCGTAGACGAGCAACAACGCCCAATGAAGATCGGTATTTAGCGTTAACAGCTCGGAGACACCGAAACATGAACGCTACTCTTCTCCAACAACACCTTCGCTCGGCTACAGGCACCACGATTTCAACTCAGACTGTCCGAGACTGGCTCCATGCTGTAGGTCTGTATGCTCGCCGACCGATGGTATGTGTTAGATTAACATCAAGGCATCGTCGCGACCGCAGGGAGTGGGCAACCGAGCATGTCAACTGGAGGAAAAATGAATGGAGCAATATTCTGTTTTCTGACGAGTCCCGTTTTTCTGTGCATCCGGATAATAGGCGTATTTTCATCTGGAGGGACCGTGGCAGTAGGAATAATCCTGCGTTCGTGCACGAAAGTGTCAGATTTGGCGGTGGAGGAGTGTTGGTGTATGGTGGCATCTCCATTGACGGAGATGCCACCATACACCACACCTTTTGAATCTCCATTGACGGGCGCACTGACCTCTACATCATTCGAGATGGAGCTCTGACTGGTCGCCGATATAGGGATGAGATCCTCAGACCTATTGTAGTCCTTTACGCTGCAGCAATCGGAGATAACTTCATTTTAATGGACGATAACTGCAGGCCACATCGTGCAAACCTGGTGGAGGATTTCCTTTTCGAGGAAGGAATCGTTCAAATGGAATGGCCAGCGTGTTCTCCCAGACATGAATCCAATCGAGCACGTTTGGGACGCTCTAGGAAGACGAGTTTCTGGCCGCCAACAACCCCCACAAACTCTCCAAGAACTGGAAAGAGCTCTTCTCGAAGAGTGGAGCAGAATACCCCAACTCGTCATTAATAGCCTCATTGAGTCCATGTCTCAAAGGTGTTCAACGTTGCTGGCCGCCCGTGGAAACCATACCCCCTACTGAAAAGGATTTTCTTTGAAGAAAACACCTTTTCTTATTCTTTTTTTTCTCATATGCACAAATTGTGTTTTTTTTTCCTTTTGTACACAAATGCGCAATAAAATGCATTTTTTTCTGCCAAACATGTGTAATTTATTCTCATATAACCTACTATGTCTGTCGACCATGTATCAATCAGCTAAAAAGTTTCCCAGAAATTCACCTACAAAATCCACCTAAAACTGCAATATCCTTTAATTGTTTTGAGCAGTGTAGATTACTTTCTTGATATTGATTGATTTAAAAATCTCTACCGCTCCATGTTCTCCAGCATCTTCTAGAAGCTCATTCAGCATTTGTCGTTTGTAAACTTTCTTAATGTTTTGAAGAACTCTTTGGTCCATTGGCTGTAAGATGGGACATAAGGTGAAAATATCTTTGCCGTTAAGTTTCCTTTTCTCAATTCACTTTCTTCGGGATATGTCGGGGCATTATAAATTAGGAAGACAGCTTTGGTTGGTAAGTTGCACGATTTTAAATATTTTGTAACACCAGGAACAAAATAGACAAAGAACCACTTTTTAAAATTTTTGCTCTCCATTCAAGCACTTTTCTGGGAACGGTAAACTACAGGTAAAGTCTCCTGATTTATGTTTTTTAGTGCACGGGGATTTTTGGATTTTCCGATTAAAAGAAGAGGAAATTTGCGCCTACCTGATGCATCGCTAGAAGCCATTATAGTGAGGCTGTCCTTGCTCTTTTTATATATCCTTTGGCTGATTATTTTAATTTTGAGGCTAAAGTTGCATTTGGCAACACGCGGTAGAAGAATCCTGATTCATCGGCATTGTAGATCTGATCTGCCGATAATTCTCCAGTTTTAATAAATTCTTGAAATTCCTTTTGAAACTTTTCAGCTGCATTTTTGTCACTAGACAAGCTCTCACTTGCCACAGTAAGTTGTCGCACACCATGCCGGTTTTTCCATCTATTTAACCATCCTTGACTGGCAGTAAAATCTGGATCACAGTCAGGCAACTTTGGATTTAACTTTAAGGCCCCTGTCCTCACTCGAGGAAACGCTCGCGACCTAATGCTATTCCTATGGGGAAGCATTTTTCTAATAACTCTTTCGCATTTTGATATTTTTGAATAATTTTTTTTTGCATTAGATAGCTGAGGTGCATGCCGACAGCGCACCTTTTTTACTTTTTCGATTTTGGGTGCAGATATTTTTTACAAAGTTAGTTTCACTTTTAAAACAGGTTTCGAAACTGAAAGTGCTTTTAAAAAAATATATCTGCAACCAAAATCGAAAAAGTAAAAAAGGTGCGCTGTCGGCATCCACCTCAGCTATCCAATGCAAAAAAAATTATTCAAAAATGTCAAAGAGAGAGTTATTACAAAAAAGAGTTATTAGAAAAATGCTTCCCCATAGGAATAGCATTAGCTCGCGAGCGTTTCCTCGAGCGAGGACAGGGACTTAAGGCTTTCTGTTGGATTATTGGACCTGATATAGGTAAACCACGATATCTTTCTGACCAACATCAAATGAATAACACTTCATCTAGTATTTCAAGTTTAGCTTTTTGAACGTTCTTTAGATTGTCCAAATCGTCTTTAGACCGCAGCTTTTTTCAGTTTTACGGTTTAACTTGTAATTTTCAGTTTAACTATAGATATTAGTGAAACCGTTTCATTTGGAGTTCTAGGACTCTCTTTAGAAACTTCTGAATAGGAGAATTTTAATTATAAATATCTTGTATATGAAGTGTAATACAACCTTAATTGCTGTTAGTGGTCAATTTTCACAGTTTAACTTGTAATCTTCAGTTTAACTACAAATTCCGGTTAAATTTTGTTTCATTTTTATCTCTATTACTATGACTAGAGACTTTTGAATAGCTGAGTTTTAATTATGATAGTCCTAAACATAAAGTTTAGTACAGAAATGGGGTATTTTGAGAGTTAATGCAGTAGTTTATTCATCCTTAGATTAAATGCTCTGACAGACCGTTCACAGTCATTATAAGCCATTTTGTGTCAGACTAATTAAGGGTTACAAAATGAAACCGCCGTCTTGTTTAGTAAAAAAGCTATCATTTATTGTACTTACAAATGAGTAAATAAAAAGAAGACAAAGAAAAGCGGGTTTAGAAGGTGTCATTCATGAAAATAAAAGAGGTAAATAAACGAAGCCATAAAAGGGAATCGCTCTCATTCAGCAACAACGAAAAAGAAACTTACTTCCAATTTCGTTGAACTACATGTTCTTTGCCTGTAGAGACGACAACATACAGATTTAAAACTTTGATTCCTTCCCTAACATAAAATTTTAAAAAAAAAGAAAAAAAAATCGGGAAAAAAATTACGATGCTATTATCTATGGAGTGCAAAAAAGGAAGAAAATAGTTTAATAAAACTATTATTTCAAATTTACAGCCACAATTTTGAAGTTTATCGTACGCAACGCATATGGCGCACATAGCTTACTCATTTGAAGCAATATAACAAATATAACACGAAATTCAAATTAATGAAAGGCCATATGGCAGGCTTGCAAATATGCCACAAATCAAAAATTGAGTTTTATGCGTTATCGTTACCGCCTAAAAGTTAGCCCCCCCCCCCCCCCTTGACGGAAAATGAAAAAGTGAAATATGCATTTCATTTGATCATCGTTTGATCAGATTTGATCAACAATTTTCATCGTATGATCAACATTATTTTACAAGTTATGATTAAAAATAACCAGGGGGGGGGGGCTAACTTTTAAGATTTTTCAAAATGCTCAAAATTAAAAAAAATTAGAGATTCTTATCAGAAATCGATCATAGAGATTTGATCAACTATTTTTAGCATTTGATCAAACCCGGAAGTGCCCCCAAAATCGATATTTTTAACTCCAGACCCCTAAAAGTTAGCCCCCCATGACGGAATTTCGAGAAAAAAATGGTGTCATCTAACGTAAAATTACCTCTAGAGATTTGATCAACCATTTTTAGCGTTTGATCAAACCCGGAAGTGCCCCCAAAATCGATATTTTTAACTCCAGACCCCTAAAAGTTAGCCCCCCATGACGGAATTTCGAGAAAAAAATGGTGTCATCTAACGTAAAATTACCTCTAGAGATTTGATCAACCATTTTTAGCATTTGATCAAACCCGGAAACGCCCCCAAAATTGATATTTTTAGTAATAGACCCCAAGGGGATTTAGCTCCCCCCCACTCCACGATGGAATTTCGAGACAAAAATCATGCCATGTAACGTGAAATCATCTGTAGAGATTTGATCAACCATTTTTAGCATTTGATCAAACCCGGAAGTGCCCCCAAAATCGATATTTTTTGTAATAATAATTTTAAAATTTAGCCCCCCCCTACCTCCATGATGGAATTTCGAAACAAAAATGGTGTCATCTAACGTACAATTACCTCTAGAGATTTGATCAACCATTTTTAGCGTTTGATCAAACCCGGAAGTGACCCCAAAATCGATATATTTCACACAAGACCCCTAAAAGTTAGCCCTTCCCCATGACGGAATTTCGAGACAAAAACGGTGTCATCTAACGTAAAATTACCTCTAGAGATTTGATCAACCATTTTTAGCATTTGATCAAACCCGGAAATGCCCCCAAAATCGATATTTTTAGTAATAGACCCATAAAGAGTTTAGCTCCCCCACCTCCATGATGGAATTTCGAAACAAAAATGGTGTCATCTAACGTACAATTACCTCTAGAGATTTGATCAACCATTTTTAGCGTTTGATCAAACCCGGAAGTGACCCCAAAATCGATATATTTCACACAAGACCCCTAAAAGTTAGCCCCTCCCCATGACGGAATTTCGAGGCAAAAACGGTGTCATCTAACGTAAAATTACCTCTAGAGATTTGATCAACCATTTTTAGCATTTGATCAAACCCGGAAATGCCCCCAAAATCGATATTTTTAGTAATAGACCCATAAAGAGTTTAGCTCCCCCCCCCCAACTCCATGATGGAATTTCGAAACAAAAATGGTGTCATCTAACGTACAATTACCTCTAGAGATTTGATCAACCATTTTTAGCGTTTGATCAAACCCGGAAGTGACCCCAAAATCGACATTTTTCACACCAGACCCCTAAAAGTTAGCCCCTCCATGACGGAATTTTGAGACCAAAACGGTGTCATCTAACGTAAAATTACCTCTAGAGATATAATCAACCATTTTTAGCATTTGGTCAAACCCGGAAATGCCCCCAAAATCGATATTTTTAGTAGTAGACCCCTAAGGGGGTTTAGTTCCCCTCCCCCACATCCATGACGGAATTTCGAGACAAAAATTGTGCCATCTAATGTGAAATCATCTGTAGAGATTTGATCAACATTTTTAGCATTTGATCAAACCCGGAAGTGCCCCCCAAATCGACATTTTTAGTAATAAACCCTTAAAATTTAGACCCCCTCCAACTCCATAATGGAATTTCGAGACAAAAATGGTGTCATCTAACGTAAAAATACCTCTAGATTTGATCAACCATTTTTAGCGCTTGATCAAACCCGGAAATGCCCCCAAAATCGATATCTTTAGTAATAGACTCCTGAGGGTTTAAGCTTCCCCCCCACCTCCATGACGGAATTTCGCCAAATGGTGCCATCTAACGTGAATTCATCTGTAGAGATTTGATCAACCATTTTTAGCATTTGATCAAACCCGGAAGTGCCCTCAGAATCAATATTTTTATCACTAGACCTATAAATTATCTTCTTCGGGATATACGAGACAAAAAATTAACATGAAACCAGTGTTCTCGCTGTCGCTCGCCAATGCGCCAAATTACGACTAATTTCTTTATTTGGCGAGTAAACAAGCGATTAGATTTGCCAAATTGCTAGTGGTCAATTTTTGCTTTTTCTTTTTTTCGTTTTTCATACATATGCATATAATATATACATATTTTTTATTTTGTAGCGGATAGTTGAAATTAGATTAATAACAATCGCTGTCACAGTTATAAAAACTTGGGTTATTTTAGAACATATTGAAAAAAAAATACATTAAAAGATTAGCTTTTTTTTTCTTTTTCTTTCTTTTTTTTTTCTTTTTCTTTTTTCTTCTTTTTTTTTCGTGCTACACGGCGAATCTATCTTGCTAATACTTTTTTCATTTGGCGAATGTTTTTTATTTTTAATTCGCCAAATTACTAACGTTGGTCAAATGTCAGCGAGAACAAACACTGCATGAAACTAACATGCACTTATCGATATGTATATATAGACTTTATATGTTTAACTCCGCTTTGTCTGAATTTATAGTTTTGAAAGTAAAAATCGCGAAAATGATATTAGGGCGATTCTACGATAAGAGGTTTCAAATACAAGAAAATACGACCAAGGAGAAAAGTTGGACTTTTTTCATGAAACTTCATATTATGATTTTTGTCCCGTTTATATAACTTTTCATGTAAGGGCAAGTCACTTTATACATATTTTATTACTTTTTCGAAGACCAGGGTAAATACATTGGGCAGGGGAGAGACATCAGAACCAGGGTAGATACTTATTTTACCAGGGGAGAGAGTTTGACACAATAATATACTTAATAAAATCAATGAAATGTATAAAATAAACTTTTATTAAAAATTGTTCTTAACATATAATCAGACTACCATATTAATCATTAATGAGACGATCATATTACAGCCTTTTGTTTCTAACAAGAGCGTTTCACTTGCAAAAATACACATATGTAAATTATCTTGTCATTGTACCTTCAACAAATAATAAAATAATCTTTTATTAATACACATTAAGTAGACTAGCTCTTCTTAAGTGTTAATCACACTTGGATAGTCAGGATAATTTTCATATTGCCCATACCTATGCGCTTCGGTCATATTTTGTATGCAGTTCAATAAATGAACATGCGTTAATCATTAGAAAATGAAATATAACAAATAATTAAAGGCACTCTCTTACCTACATAAACAAAAAATTAAATTAAAATTGAAAATTAAAGGCACTTTTTTGCCTACATGAACAAAAATTTAAATTAAATTAAAAATTAAAGGCAATATCTTGCCTACATGAACAAAAATTTAAATTAAAAATGAAAGGCATTTTCTTACCTACATGAACAAAAATTAAAATTAAAATGCTTAAGCTTTCTCAAACACATTCACTGACTTCTCAAAGGAGTAAAACATCTTCTGCTTTTTCAAAATAATATTTGGCCTAGGGAGTGTCTGGACAACCTGATCTTCTGAAATGAATGATATATCTTGTTCATCAACTTTGAATAATTTTCCGGTTTCGTCCCCTATTTTACAGAAAACTACCTGTATCTTGCTATCCTCTTCTAAACCCGTACACATAGCCACGTAACGATATTCTGTTGTTTTTTATGATAGTTTGACAAGAATAAATTCGCCGTTCTTTAGTGTTTTTTTAGATGTCGACGGTTGTTCTTCATCCTCTGTCTGGTGTTTGCCACCTTTTGGTATATTAATTTGTTCGTTATCAGATGAATTTTCGTTATCGGACTCTGAATCCGGTCCGTAAACATCCCCGACCCGAAGACAGGATTTTTTATTAGACGAGTATGCCATGACACCAATTTGGAAATGATCACAATTTATACTTTCATTGCAAAAGCAGATTAAACACTTCATTTTCATTTGTTTTTTATCTCCAGTGTTCCATGACACCTGATGGACACGCAAAGTACCAGAAAAAGTCTATGTATTCTTTAGCACTAGTAAGGAAAGCTTTTTCTATGATATTTTTGTTGTCAATAACGAAAACATTGATGCTGGGACAGTTTTTCTGAATAGCATCTGACAAATCGCTCAGAGATGCTATATCCTTGCCACTAGCCACCAATCGGTCAGCTGTTCTCCTGCAAACAGCAGCGACACCATCAGGAGCCCCCTTACCGTGTCCTGCCTCATGGTAATTCCAAGTAAAGTGCTTAAGGTTTGGGTAGAATTCTGTTAAATGATTGACAATAAAGTAAAACATGTATTTGTTGCGATATTGTGTTACGGGTCCATCGCTCCAAAAATGCAGAATGTCTACTTCGGGTGGTAAGCGGTTTAAAATTGGCTGTAAGTGTGCCCATATAGCTCGCGACGAATGGACAAATTTTCTGACAACGAACAAATAGCATGTAGTCTTTACTTCGCCAGATGCTTCTTCTTTTGTGTAAGTTACAACTGTGTGCAGACTTATCTGTTGACGAGAACCTCCAAAATGAAATGCCTAAATCTCTTCTGCGCATTTAGTTAAGTAATTTTCACTGAAATCCATATGAATAACAGCTTCATTTTCTGTTAAATTTGTCTTCTTAATTTTAAAAGCAGAATGCTGGTGGACTATGTTCAGTTCATGGTGAAGAAAAGTTTCGAAATTAGAATCTAATTACTTAATCAAATCACGGGGATAAATTTGAATCGATTTTTTTAAATATTTAGTCACTTTTCTTGCCTTAACCCCTTGAAGGGCGGTGATGCCGCCACGGCATCACCTAATTTTAATTCCTAAATGTCACATTGGCACCCGAATTTTTTAAAGAGAATTTCACCTTTATTAAATGAGCGAAAATACACCTTTACTAGTTTACAAATAAATTTTGTTGTAAATACTGGTGCCAATGAATTACTTGAACATTTTGTGAAGACATGTACCTTGCCCCTGAAAGGGTTAAACGTTTTTGGATCAGTTATGTTGGTAGAGGCGGATTCCCACTTTCTGTAGACAATTTGAATACTATTATCGAATTCCTTGTATTCGAGTCCTTTATTTTTACAAGTTGCACATTCTCGGGAAAGGCACTGCTCGTTACATCTATAACAACAAATTATATGAAGCAGATCTTGGTGCTTTGATATAGATATAATTTTGGCTTGGAATAGAGCCGTAAGAATCAGATCTATATTAGCATGTGTAACACAAAAACGTTGCCACGTTTCTCACAAAACGATTGTACTATCCAAAATGGCTTTAGGTGACAGAATAGAGAATACGATATCGTGATATTGTACTTCTTCATGAAAGATTTGTAGAGATATCTTAGAGTATCCAAAAGAATTCTTTTTTGTTTCCGTTCTCCTTTCTTTGTCACATAATCCTTTTTGTCGGCACATAACCACGTATTAGAGTCATTTTCAAGAAAATGACAACTTTATTCAACTTTACACGAACTTTATTCTTCATTACAACATAACTTGCTTTGGCTTTCCTTTTATTTTCTGTCAATTGTGCTTTTCCTAATTTTCTTAAAGGTTTCATATTTTTTCTTTCTGTAGTAAACCATATTTTTGCACTAGTTTCCCGCTTATCACTCTTTTGAAAATTCTTTTTTCTTTTTCGTTTGGGAGAGAAGAATAATTTTCTTTTAATTGTTGAGTAAACTTCTGCAAAACCAAATTTTTCTTCACTGTCTTACTGGCATTTGGAGAATTTATCATTTGTTCTACTTTTCTATTAGGTGTAAGTTTTTCAGTTTTTCCTAGTCTTTGTAACCTTTTTTGTAAAGTGCTAATTTAGTTTTTTGTTCGTTTATAGTCTCATCTTTTATTTTATTAATTAAATATCTTTGTCTTCTAGCTCGGTCTGACTTAACTTTAGCTGCAAGTCTTCTACGGAAATTACTTTGCGGCATCTGATGATCATTATCTGAATTTGATGATGTTGACGGAACATTAGTTATAGTTTGAGGAATGAGTCGTTGCCTACGCTCTCTTGCTTTATTTTTCCATATTTTTTTCGCCTTACGATGCTCTCTAGGAGGCTTTTCGAAAAATTCGCCAATTCTAACAATAACAATTTGTTGATAGTAGTTAGCTAAATCTGCGTATAACCCCTTATGATGAATTTTATCTTCCCTGGTCAGTGAGTCTCTCCCCTGGCAGTTATCTTGACAGGGGAAATACGGCAGGGGAGAGACGTTTTCATGACAAATTCAATTGTTTTAACTGACTGAATAATTTTTTGGGTTAATTGTATATCTCACTTTAATTATTACTGTATTGTTTAATTAGGGCAGTAAGTACAAATAAATTAAATGAATATTATAAGTTTTATGACTTACCAGGGGAGATACACGATCACCTTACGAAACCACTATACTGCACAATTGCGTGGGAACAACTAAAAAACAATGGCACTTAAACAGTTGCGCGTTTAGTAATGCTAACTTCACGACTATAGATGTCCTTAATCGTTACTTACAATACAGCCGTCTTTGAATTTATGTTGGTATTTGCGGAACGAAATTTGGCAGGGTAGATACAGAAAAAAAGCGGGACAAAAGTTAATTTTAAAAATTATTTGAAATTAACAAAATTATTTCATTTTTTATTTAATAATACTTAAGTATATTTACTTAAATTCCGATTAAACATACTTTAGTTAAACATCTGATGCAAAAAATATATGTATTGTTTGAAAATTAAATTTAAACCGGCAAGGGGACATGCCAGGGTAGAGACTTTTTTAGACTTTGTAAGAAATTTCAGAATTTTTTTTTTTAATTAGGCATTCAATCGTGATGTTATTTAATAAAGTATATTAAGATGATGTGATTCATTGCAAAAAATTGCAACATATAGAATAAAAAATCTGTTTTAAACGGATTGCCGCACAAGTTACCTCTTATCGTAGAATCACCCATTAAAGTACATGCTATTCTGCGTTTGATTTTTATAGTCCATGTGTACCGAAATAAAGCGAAACAGTGAGAAAACATGTTTTTTCAAATTATTCAATTAGTTAGTTTTACAAATGTTAACAAATTTGCGTTCATTCTTGGTTCAGAAAAGCATTTCATTTTTCTTTTCAAAGGTCGATCATTTTATAAAACAAAGTTCTGAATCTACTTTTTTTCATTTACATATTCTGAATAAATGTCCCAACGTAAATTGAGATGTGTAAATTTAATATCTCAAAACGCTACATTGTTATAAATTTGGTACCTTACAAAAGGATGCTAATCTAATAATTATTTGTCTTTTTTTTATTATAAAATTAAATGACTGTAAATGATTATAAAATTATTTAATTCATAAATATGGAATACTCCAATATGTGGCATTTCTATTTTGTTGTAATGTATATCCATACATTATCCGCTGTTCCAATAGCTTTTTCCGAAGTATGTTTGAAATGATATTTGTGTTTACCGTCAAAGAAAAGTGAAATAACGTTGTCCACCTGTTTTGTTGAGAAGAAATTCTGCCAATACTCTCTCTTCTCCTCCTCCCCCCTCCCCCACCGAGCTCGGCAAGTGCACGATGATACATTATTATTGAATGTATTATGTAACAAGAAGCTAATTATCAATTATTTTTATGTAGCAGTTATTTCTTGTAAGTGTTATTTGATACAAACTTATTTAATTTAAAATAGTAATATTTTATTCACTCCTTTTCATTTGAATAAAATAATCGTGCAAATAATGTATAACCATATCTGTATATCACTGCAAACTAAAGAAACAATTGAAAAAAAATAGACATGGATAACTGTATTATTAAGGAAGTTGTGGTTTTACGGTTTAAAAAATAACGTATGATATCATAATGAAAGGGGGGGGGGGGAGGGAGTCCAAAATTATTTGCCTTTTATTAGCACAACTTCAAATCTATAGTTGCCTTTACGAGATCATCTGAAATTATTTCAAATACAGATATAAAGAACACCGCATCGCATCGTAGGTACTCAATCATTAACATAATATTTTTCTGTTTTTGTGGATATCAGTTGTTTCCAAAATAAATACACTGGTGTCCAAAAGTTAAGCATAATTGGTAATTAAGTAATTATTTTTAAGTAATGAAAGAAATATGAATCGGAATGTGCTGAAACTCCAGGTGTGTAAACAAAATAGTACGCGTCACATATTTTCGCGAAGAGTTTTCCCCGAAATCGAACAGGGGACCGTCAACAAATTGAAAAAGAACGAAGATCTTTTAGATAACCCTGTCAAAACTAATGTAGCAAAAACGTTCAAACTGCACATTATGATTAATTGGCTTATTGTAATGTACTGTGTTAATTTTTACAAGGATAGCATGTATACTCGTAGAGAAATTAAGGTTTTTATAAAAACAGTCCTAAATTTTTCCAAGTTTTTTGCTTATAATTTGCAGAGTTCTTATTATAAAATAATGTTCTTTTCTGAAAATATGACAAACATCATTGTACATAATACCCTGTCATCAGAATTTAAAAAAAATAAAAATGTATGAAAAATGAGTATGTTTAGTAACTAATTTTTCATTGCGCATACGTCAACGATATCAAAATGTCATTTGCATATTGTGTTAGCTAAATGTATAGAGCAACTTCTGTAAAAGTTTCAAAAACATAGCTTGAAAATTCTGGAATTGGGAGCCTATAGAATCAACTCAAAATCCGTTATTCCTAAAGGAAGCAAAAAAATCAGGGGTTTTACCTAAATATAGTTGTACGTGCAATATTGTGTAGGCACTAAACAATGGAATATGGATACAGCCCCTCATCTTTTTGCTTCATTTAGGGAATAAAGGATTTTGAGTTGATTCTATAGGCTCCCATTTTCAGAATTTTCAAGCTATGTTTTTGAAACTTTTACAGAAGTTGCTCTATACATTTAGCTAACACAATATGCAAATGACATTTTGATATCGTTGACGCATGCGCAATGAAAAATTATTTACTAAACATACTCATTTTTCATACAATTTTTATTATTTTTAAATTCTGATGACAGGGTATTGTGTACAATGATGTTTGTCATATTTTCAGAAAAGAACATTATTTTATAATAAGAACTCTGCAAATTATAAGCAAAAAACTTGGAAAAATTTAGGACTGTTTTTATAAAAACCTTAATTTCTCTACGAGTATACATGCTATCCTTGTAAAAATTAACACAGTACATTACAATAAGCCAATTAATCATAATGTGCAGTTTGAACGCTTTTGCTACATTAGTTTTGACAGGGTTATTCAAAAGATCTTCGTTCTTTTTCAATTTGTTGACGGTCCCCTGTTCGATTTCGGGGAAAACTCTTCGCGAAAATATGTGATGCGTACTATTTTGTTTACACACCTGGAGTTTCAGCACATTCCGATTCATATTTCTTTCATTAAAAATAATTACTTAATTACCAATTATGCTTAAATTTTGGACACCAGTGTACATACTATGTACATAGGCTTTTTAGAGGCTGCATTCTGTCGGAAATCGCATCTGCGTGTACTCTTAAATCTTAAATTGCATTTCAGTTTGGAACCCTACACCTGCAATTTGTTTGCAATAATTCGGATATTATTATTTATCTTTCGTCAGACAGACGATTTTTCGATGCTTTGGTTTTCCAATGAAAAAATAAACATCTGCTCTACTATAATATATACATTCAGGGAACTTCACGCTTCCGTCAAAATAAGCAGACTATCTATTGACACTAGCCATATTAGAAAACTTTCAATCTGATGTTTTTCATTTAAACAAGATGAATCTTTTGCGGAAAAATAAAATATTCTGTAATTTTGTATCAGTAATTCAAGAAATTAGAAAAAAATATGTACATACACAAATGGTACTGGGTTCATCCTATGATAAGTATTCGATTATTTACCGGACATTTCTATTTAAAACATCCAAAATTGCATGCATCTGATGTTAATTGAAAAATCAACCACATTTAAAGAAATGCAAATTACTGCACAAATTACTGTCTTGAAATATACTATATGAAATATATAATAATAATTAAACTCAAGCTGCAACCTTTTACTTTTACATAGCAATACACTATTTGTGCTGAAAAATGAAAAAAAAAATCATCTTCGCAAGAAATTGACTATTCCATGATTAATGAACAAAACATTATTGCAAACTGCATTCACCAAAATTAATTGGCAGCACCAGTCGGGCCCAAGAATATTTTTCATTGGATTTCGAATTTCCAAAACTGTTTACTAAAAAATAAACTTTGTGATTTACATTAAACCCTTTTAATGTAAATGTCACAGTATATTTGCCATTATTCACCCATAGTTGTAAGAATTAAATATGAATTGTCATCACATGGGACTCATTAGGGGTGTGAGTTATAGGGAGCTCCCTTCAAGTTAGATGACACCATTTTTGTATCGAAATTCCGTTATGGGGGGGGCAAACATTTAGGAGTTTGGTGTTAAAAATATCGATTTTGAGGGCCCTTCCGTGTTTGATCAAACGCTAAAAATGGTTGATCAAATCTCTACATATGATTTCACGTTAGATGGCACGATTTTTCTCGCGAAATTCCATCATGGAGATGGGGGAGGGAGCTAAACCCCTTAGGTGTCTATTACTAAAAGTATCGATTTTGAGGGCATTTTCGGGTTTGATCAAATGCTGAAAATGGTTGATCAAATCTCTAGAGGTAATTTTACGTTAGACTAGCAAAAGCCATGCTTTGTATGGATTCGGAAGCTTTATTTTATAAAACAGATATTTGATAGTAAAAATATTTTTTAATATTATTTTTGCATTTTTATTAAACAATAACGTTATTTTATGTTTTGGCGCATTTTAATTTTTTATTTATGATGTAAGACTGGCATAATAAAATATTTTCGAAGCAAACTTTTACAAAATATTTTTAAATTTTCAACTAAAAGCTCTTTTAAAGATGTTTTTACAATTTCCAGTAACCACTGGTGTTTTTTAAAGTTGTTTGAAATATGCATGTTTCCAATCTTTGTAATTAACATCAAATAATCTTTGATAGCTATTTTAGAATAATATATTTGAAGAGAGCTTGAAGAAAGTTACTTCGTCAAAATCCTATTTTCTGGAAAAACATTTGAAATCTGTTCTCGTTGATACTATGAATTTTTAACTGTAAAACTTTTTTTTCTAATTTCTTCGTTTTTATACATGTTAGCGTATCAGAATTTTTGATATTGTAGAATTTTTCGTAAAGAAAATTTCTATTGAATGCGTAATTTTGAAGGATTTTCACTCTCGACAACGTTACGTATGTTTTTAAGCCAACTGGTGTTTATATATCCTCAATATCTACAACTGCTTCATCTAATGTTAAACCTTGGGATTTATGAATTATAACAGCAAAAGCTAACTGTAGAAGAAATTCTTTCTTTGAGCAATTTATGCTTCCATTTTTCCAGAATTTAATTATTGGGGGAATCGGTACGCACCAATTCTTATAAGTTAAATTATTGTAATATTCAAATTTATCCATGATTATTTGCGGTATCTGGTCTGGTGGCTTGTGATTTTCTTTATTACGCGCAACAAAGTCTAAAGTACCGTTCACTAAACCTTTTACGGTCCACAAATAAGAACGTAACATTACTTTAGATCCAAATGATAAAGTAAGAAATGGTTAAAGTCAATTTGTCGTTTCTGAATCGGCCAACTTTGCTTTAGTACATTTATAAAGAGCTTGAATCGAGGCAACAACTTCACGCTTCAGTTCTTTTAATTTTTCATTTATATAATAAAATTAACAATTTTATTTGTTTACAGTTCTTTTGTTGCCACTTCACAAAAGAAAAAAAAATCCACAGTAAAATTTTTTAAAAATGTTTAAGTGTCATCTGTGCAAACGATTTTGCTGAATAATGAAAACATATTTTATTTATTAAATTAATCATGATTCTATCTATAATTACTTACTCCATGAATTATATTTTTTTTTCTGAAAATATAAGTGTTTCATTTTTTATTTATTTGCTAAAATGCGTCCGTATTGGAAATTGTAAAAAAATTAATTAAAATAATAAATTTTTTAACGTTTTACTGTAAAAAAAAAATTATATTGTGCAAATCTACAGATCATAATTTATTTTTGTGTTTAATTTGAAGTTAAAATAGTGAATAGTTTTTTTGTAAGGTGTACGACAAAGTGTAATTTGAGTGGACTATAAGAGGATTCGCTTCGCTCATCCTAATGACACCGTTTTTGTCTCGAAATTCCGTCATGGGGGGGGGGGGGCTAACTTTTAGGGGTCTGGTGTGAAAAATATCGATTTTGGGGGCACTTCCGGGTTTGATCAAACGCTAAAAATGGTTGATCAAATCTCTAGAGGTAATTGTACGTTAGATGACACCATTTTTGTTTTGAAATTCCATCATGGAGGTGGGGGGGGGCTAAATTTTTTGGGTTTATTACTAAAAATATGGATTTTGGGGGCACTTCCGAGTTTGATCAAATGCTAAAAATGGTTGATCAAATCTCTACAGATGATTTCACGTTACATGGCAGGATTTTTGTCTCGAAATTCCATCATGGAAGCTGGGGGGGGGGGGGGGGGGAGGGAAAGCTAAACCCTTTAAGGGTCTATTACTAAAAATATCTATTTTGGGGGCATTTCCGGGTTTGATCAAATGCTAAAAATAGTTGATCAAATGCTAAAAATTGTTTATCAAATCTCTAGAGGTAATTTTACGTTAGATGACACCATTTTTGTCTCGAAATTCCGTCATGGGGGGGCTAACTTTTATGGGTCTGGAGTTAAAAATATCGATTTTGGGGGCAACTTTCGGGTTTGATCAAACGCTAAAAATAGCTGATCAAATCTCTACGATCGATTTCTGATAAGAATCGCTAGTTTTTTTTAATTTTGAGCATTTTGAAAAACCCTAAAAGTTCCCCCCCCCCGCCTGGTTATTTTTAATCATAACTCGTAATCATTTTGATCAAACAATGAAAATTATTGATGAAATCTGATCAAACGATGATCAAACGAAATGCATATTTCACTTTTTCATTTTCCGTCAAGTGGGGGGGGGGGCTAACTTTTAGGCGGTGTTATCGTTGCCATTCTACTTTGTTTTTACACCTGTACCCATCACATGAAGTAGCAGAAGAGCTGTTGAATATTTTAGGTTTTGTATTTGAGGCACCATGAAAATTTGTGCAACGCTTCTTTTGTAATGTCTGAATATAACATCGAATGTCTGGCTGAAGGTTGTGGCACTTAGCCCACGCGTTAATTTTTAAATTTCCAAAATTTTCGTAAAAAAAAACCTTGAAACATTTTAAAATTTTAATAGCTTCAAATTTATTGTTTAATGAAATAAAAAATGTAAAAGCTCTTTAGTCGGCTCGAAAACTTTGCCAGACATTTTTGGGAGGGATATTTTTTAACTATCAAAAAAGGGTATTTGAGGTACGCTGAAATTCAGACAGAATAACATTTATGCTTAGAAAATGATATCTTCACACACAGTTTTGGTGGAAATTTCTACTTGCCAGATACACTGAATGTTAAAACGCTAGAGCTAGTAAAGCTGTTCGAAAACTTTTGGAGAGAAAAATTTTGTTGAGAGTATATGACTTAAGTTTTCAGCTTGTTAACCCGGTGGAAGGCGCGCGGGGTACCTGAGTCACCCCAGTCTCATAAAAACTTCTATTCTGGAATTCGTATTAGTCCGTCATTATTCATCCCTTCAGTAGCTAACTTTTAAAATGTTTTCTTTCAATAGCACCTGCCATCAGCAGGTGTTTTTCTTTTGTTAGGGAGAAGCAATCATTTCCTGGAAAGCCACCTGCCACTGGGGTAACCTAGCAACCCCGCGCGACCGCATTTTACAGCAATTCCCTCTCATTAGTTTTCTGCTAGCATAGATAGTGGACGCTTGATTTTTTGTTCTTTTCGAAAATGGCAGCTAAAGGAAAATTGACGGAATATGAGAAAGAAATGGAGAGATTGAGAGGGCTGCTGGATACTGTTGAAACTTCAGATGAAGAAATAGACTCTGCTAGTGAAGATGAAATTGATTATGAAATTTATAGTAGTTACGACAGTGACAGTGAATTTGAAGCTGCCAATATAAGCGGTGAATCCGATCAAGAAAATGACATTTACGTAGGAAAAGATAAAACAGTCTGGAAAAAAGATAAACCGAATGCAAAAGTGAGAACTAGCTCGTGCAACATCATTATTCATCTACCTGGACTAAAATCAGTTGCATCAGGTATTACGGAACCTGTTGAAAGTTGGGAACTCTTTTTTGATTCCAACGTTATAAAAAATATCGTGGATTGCACTAATATTTTTATTGATAAAATATCTGCAAATTTCCAACGAAGTCGTGATGCTAGAAATACGGATGAAGTGGAGATGAGAGCGCTATTTGGTCTCTTATATTTATGCGGGCTACACAAATCATCCCATACTAATGCAAAGGATTTGTGGAGCGCCGATGGAACTGGAATTGAATTGCTTCGAAAAACAATGTCTTACAAGCGGTTCACATTTCTTCTCAGATGCTTGAGATTTGATAATATAAAAGACCGTGAAGATCGACGTCAATTAGATAAACTGGCAGCAGTGAGAGATTTTTTCAGTGCATTCAATAAAAAGTGTCAAGAGATATATTCAGTTAGTGAATATGTCACTATAGACGAGAAGTTAGAAAAGTTTCGAGGTCGTTGTGGATTTCGGCAGTACATGCCGAAAAAACCGGCAAGATATGGAATTAAAATATTCGCCTTAGTCGATGCGAGGACATTTTATACATATAATATGGAAATTTATGCCGGACAACAACCAGAAGGTCCGTTCAAAGTCGACAATTCACCATCTGCAATTGTAAAACGACTCTGCACCCCGTTATTTGGATCCGCAAGGAACGTGACAATGGACAACTGGTACACAAGCTATTCATTAGCAAAAGAGCTTCTATCAAAGAAACTAACTATCGTGGTAACTTTGAAGAAAAATAAAGCTGTGATTCCTGTTGAATTTTTAGAAGCAAAAACAAGGGAAGTTTTTTCATCTATATTTGGATTCCAAAAGGACGTAACATTAGTGTCTTATGTTCCGAAGAAATCGAAATGTGTAGTTTTGTTGTTTACTATGCATCATGATAACACGATAGATGAAAACTCTGAGAAAAAGAAGCCGGAAATAATACAATTTTACAATGAAACAAAGGGAGGAGTGGATACTGTTGATGAAATGTCTACACTTTATTCTACTGCGAGGAAAACAAATAGGTGGCCGATGGTTGTTTTCTATTGTGTGTTGAATGTGGCAGCTATAAATGCGCGAGTTGCACTTATGTCCACCAAAAATGCTCCTCTGCAGTACAAAAGTAGGCGAATGTTCTTGAAAACATTGGCATTGTCTCTAGTTAACCAACAAATTATGAAAAGATCAACTATGTCAATGTTGCCCAAGGAATTACGAGAAAAAATTAAATCTGATTTGCCCTCAACAGAAAGTAATGATGATCCTGATAATAACTTGCCAAAGAGAATAAAGCTTGGTAAAGGACGATGTGCAGTTTGTCCTCGAGCTAAGGACAAAAAAACCACAATTAGTTGTATTAAATGTGAACAATTTACTTGCAAGGATCACTCTAATTACGTCTGTGACAAATGTATGTAAAGTCCAATAAAGGTATGTAATTTTTTTTGCAAATAAGTTTTTTTTTTTTTTTTTTTTTTTTTTTTTTTTTTTTTTTAAGAATTATTAGTGCAGATATTTATTTAAATATATTCTGAAATTGAAACTTATATCTTAAAAATATATTTTATACATTTTTTATATATGTTTGAATAAATTTACATGTGTAAATTGCATTAAACTTAAGTTTTTCGGTGGGGTTATACAGGAACCCCACGCGACCAAATGTGTGCTAATGAGTGCGCGCCTTCCACCGGGTTAATATTTTCTGCGTTAAAATTTCACATGAAAAGAGATTGATTCTATATTTTAGCCATTTTTATTTGAAAAAAAAATAATAACCTGGTTATCTAAGAGCGCCGAATTCCGATGACTGGTACGGGCTCCATGCTTCCCCTTTACGACCCTAGGCATGCATCATGTATGATACCACGTACAGTGAAGGGTGATCTTGTGTGAAAGAAGGGGAAAAAAAACGGCCAAGTGCTAGTATTATTTTCGCTCAGAGGGTTCCCTATAGTAAATTTATGAATTATCAACTGCATTATTTTTTTAAAAAAAATCTTTGCTAAAAGAATAAGACATTGTATAATAATACAACGTAGGGTTGGGTACAGCTGTATATACTAGAAAAGTATGAATGTCTATGTAATTGAATTTCAAAGAGATATGAAACCTAAATAATAACAGATAGTGCTGTTCTGCATAACTCTTTTTTTAAATCTGTTTCCTTTTCTTTTTTACGAACTTAATTCGGTGCTGACAATAAAAATAGTGCATATTTAAACTTCATGTGACATTTCAAAAAACTAAATTCAACGTCGTAATAAGCTTTTGCTTTTACAGTGTTGGTAAAATAAAACCCTTGTTTAATGTCTAAACTTGGCATTGTGCTAAGCGCGCGTCGCAAGTATGTCGCAAATTTGCAACACCACCATGGTCCGTGCCACGTTTTTCCAGATAGGTTTCATCACAGTTTGAGAAACCATATGTGAAGTATACTTGGAATGAAGCTTGCGTTTACTAGTAAATAAAAGAGAAAGAATGTTGTCAATTTGTTTTGTTGATAAGAATTTTTATCTGCCTCTCCCATGCCTCCTTCTTCGAGACATGTGTAACAAGACGTTATTGCTGTTGAATGCATTATGTAACAGAAAGCTATTATAAAATATTTTTAAATAGAAACTACTTCTTTTAAACGTTATTTGGATAAAGCGATATTTTACCGACTTCTCTTCATTTGAATCAATAAAGTATGAAAAAGATAAATTTAACCAATTAATAAAAATAAAAAATTCTTTGATAACGATATTATTAGCGTGTGTGTGTGTGGGGGGGGGGGGGTCCTAGAGATGATAACGTATGATATAGAAAGGGGAGGAGGGGGGTCCAAAATTACCAAAAAGTTGATAACGTTATATTTGCATAGCCCTTAACTGCTTCATCTCTGTTTCGTTCTCTTCATCCGATCCACTACTACTGCTATTAAGAACATCGCTGTAATGTACATTTTTGCATGCAGATAGTTCTGCGTCACGAAATACATATTCTGAAAATTTACAATCAGAAAGAATTTCCAGCCATTCAGTTACTGTGTCATCATTTTGGCTGTTTTCATGTATGTTTTCAGCACATCTTGCGGATGGAAACCTACTTGTGAAAAACTATTACTGATAGTGCGTTTAGAAACGGTGTTCCACGACAGTCGCACAAAAGTCATCGCTTCAAGCAAGTTCAGAAAACCATCTTTTTTTGCGAGCTTTCTCCCATATTACCAAAATTTTCCTGGTAAGCAGGGCCTGCTTAATGCACGGGCCTCTGGCCCTGGGCCCACAAATTAAGTGGCTGATTTTTTTTCCTTAACCCTTTGAGCTCTGGGGTATAAATTTCTTCAAAATTCCAAATGTTACACTGGCACCAGTATTTTGCAAAGAAAGAAAAAACAGTTAACGATAGCACGAAAAAATGCATTAAACCTTTTTGAAGTAAATTTGATCAAATTTTCTGGTGCCATTGTGACATTTTGGAATTAAAATTATGTGGTAGAAAATTCTACCAGCAGAGCTCAAGGGGTTAATCAAACATTTTTAAAACACAATTTTTATGATTTTGAATAAGGCGAGTTCTGAAAAAGACGTCCTCATTTATTCTGCAACATAAACTGAGAATAATAGATGTTTGTGAATTATACAAATGCTTATTTGAGAAAGTGGATGGTAGTTCATTTTCTTGGTTATTCTTGTAAGTTATTTTATTTTTATTATTTATTTTTGTAAACGTGAAACTTTCACTCAAACAACTTTGTCAACTCATGAAATAAACCTACTTTTTTTCTAAAAATGTCGCCGGGAATGAGAAGGTAGGGGGGGGCAATTTTTTAACAGGCCTTGGGCCCAACTTCAGCTTGATCGGGCTCTGCTGATAAGAAGTTTTCGATATTGACCTTTAAACGATGGGATAATTCAAATTTTCATAGGTTGTAGCAGCTCAGCAGTACAATTTGCAGGGGAAAAACACTTTAAGATACGGGAAATCATAATCGGTGGGATAAGCAGAACACTGATAGATGAAAAGAATAATATCCTGTTCGCACTGAGAAAGTTAAGTCACTTAACTTGAAGTTTTCTGAAGCGGTCGTACCCGGAATCAAGATTTTTGCAAATTTCTGAAACTCACTTAAGCCTTTGATGCTCTCCTAACTATGAGTTGAGTGGAAATTTGCCTTCTGAATATTTAATTATTATTTCTGAATTTTAGAATATTTAATTCTGATTAAATTACTGGAGTTGAGTCCTAAAAATAATTATAAATTATTTTAAATTGTTATTTACTTACCCCAATTGCTTAACACGTGTGTTTGTGGTTTTTTTTAAAATTATAATCAAAGGTCAAGAATGGAAAATTTTGAACTTGTTATTTCCTCCTGCAAAATAAATTGGGAAGACGATGAAATTAATTTTTTAATAAGGAAAGGACATGTTTACAAACAAACACTTCTGTCGACCAATCTACCGCTACATTTTTTGTCACAGCGATCATTGGAGGAATCATCTTGACAACGTAGCTCAATCATATCATACTTACTTATGCAATGGCAAACTTAGACCAATCAAATTCCCGGAGCTCATCCGTACAGTGTCAGTCGTTAAGAGCCCACAATAGTCACAGAAAAAGTACACAAAAGACCCGGATGATCATGTAAAGTCTATGGGAGCGTTCTTTTCGAATATCTCGCTGAAATTTTAATATTTTTACATGATTTTTTTGTACAAGATAGCTGAGGACGACCCACAACCGGCCAACCGGATTTTTTTTGCATAGGCTAGCTCAGGATGATCTACAACCGGGCTAGTTTTTACTTTTTCAGTTTTGGTTTCAGATTTTTTTATAAAAAATATTTTAACTTTCAAAACCGGTTTAAACCGGTTCTGAAATTGAATCTATCATAATATAAAAAATATATGAGCAAAATCGAAAAAGTAAAAACTAGCCCGGTTGTAGATCGTCCTAAGCTAGCCTATGCAAAAAAAAAAATCATGTAAAAATATTAAAATTTGAGCGAGATATTAGAAAAGAATGCTCCCATAGACTTTACATAATCATCCGGGTCTTTTTGCGTACTTTTTCTGTGACTATTGTGGGCTCTAATAGTCACAGAAAAATTACTCACAAATAATTATCCTTAAAGTCTAATCCACTCATTACATCTAAGATGCTATTGTGATGAAGTGGGTTTTTGCTGAAGCATTCTGTGAAATTGTTTTCTAATTCATAAATAAGTTTAAATAAAGAACTAGATGGATAAAAATGTCCACCCTTGTCAAATTGTTTTGTGAACTCTGCATCTTCTGGAAGATTTATTTTGTCAGATTTTAGTTTACTGTGACATTCTATACATTTGATTTTATCCCGAAATTTTCTGACTACATATCCTGCTGTGTGATAAATTAATCTGGTATCACTATGTTGTAGATGAATATCATAAAAATCATCTTTTAAATCTTTTACAATATTATCCGCAATAGACAATTTACCACTTTCAATGAGATCATCTATAAGATTAGATAATGAAGGAGCCTTATTTTTATTAGAAACCAATGAAATATTTTCGGGAGACATTAAGCCATTTATAACATTTGCACTTGTATTTCCACCCTTAGGTGGTCTAGCTAAGTTGTAAAATGTTAAGCATTCCACAATGGTTAAGAATTCCGTTGGTGTTGGATGATCATTACAGCCTTTACATTGCCTTATTACGCTAAACAAGTTCTCCAATTTATCTTAACTTTATCTACTTGTTAATAAGTATTTGTAATTAAGAGAGGACAAGTACTTCATTAATGATAAGGTGCTTTTTATTGTAACTTTAAAGCCAATACTTGTTATTTTACTTATATATCCATTCCCATTATTTCTTTCGCAAAAATTTTCCCATTCAGCAAGAAAATCTAAAAATTCCAACAAGAAATTTTCTGATTCTGAATTGGGCTGTAAGGCTTCATTCGGATAATGGGCAGTCATAATTTTTATCAGTTTGTTTATTTTCTGAATAAAATTTACAGTTTCTGTGGAATCACCAAGCTGTTCTACTTTTTCTTTATGAAAAAGTAAACCTTTAATCATTCCTTCACCAAATAACTGAAAGGCCAAATTCACTCGCATTTTTTCAAAGTTATTAGGAAAAAAGTGCACTTTAGAAATTTTTGGCATTACTCTCAATGTCAAAGGATTTTCATCCTCTTTCCAAGCAGCCTTTAATTGTTCAAGAATAACTTTACCATGTGGAGTATGAAACTCACCATACTGTAAAAATGTATTTCGTAAACATTTTATCAAGTGAGGAAAATCTGAGATGAAACGAAGTACTCTCTTTTCATCACATGGATGCACAACCTCGCATATTATTTCACCACCTTTTGTCACACCAATTCCAAACTCTTTCCACATAGATCGATTCCATGATGCTCTATCTCCGGTTATACTATCAACAAATAATCCACTTTTCTCAATAAGGATAACAGCATGAAGAAGGATTTTTGCTAACATGTTGCCATCCATGTTATTTTGTGTTGCAAAAACACCAATAATTTGGATCCAATCGCCAACAAACGGTTGAAAAGACTAACCAATCCATGGTCACATAGTTTGTTTTCTTTTATTCCACATGAAAAAGACCCATAATCTACATATCCTTGTACATAACCATCTGCGTTTACTTTTAAATTTTCAGAAAGTTTTAATTCATCAAATTGAATTGATCCATGTCTGTGAAAAATATCAAGTTCAGAAACTTTTTCTTTCAAAATATTAAAATGTCTTTCTGCAAATCCAAAACCATTACTAGAGAAGGATTTAACTGATTTTTGAATGCACGTCTTGCCAGGAAATGTTAAAATTTTATTGATTCGCATATACTCATATAATCTGGGGCTTGTTGGGGGAGGAGAAGTGAATGTCTCATTTTGCCAGCTGTAGGTAAGCTTAATAAATGTAGATGTTTGGTAGAATTCCAAGAACTACTAGTAAAGTAAACTAAACTTTCATTTATTTAAATTCATAATAAAAACATAATTAAAAACATAACTAAAGAGATATATATGCTTTCATTTTACTCAGCCTTATATGGCTTCCACACTTAAGTACTCCAAAACATAAACAGTGGAGATACTGCTGGCCAGGCAAGTACACATCTACTAAATCTGCTACATCACTATTTATACAGGCAAAAAACATTAAAGTCACAGTTAATACAAAACATTAGCATAGTTTAAGAAAAGGTTATGGTCACAAATAAACAAAACAATAGTTTAATAAATAAGTTTAACAAGAAAACATTAACTCTGGTATTTGGCTACCAACCAACCTACCATAACTGAAAACAGTTGACATGGCATTAAGTTTGCAAGCTAGAAGTGTGAAGTTACTTCATTCACAACTAAACTATCTAGTAAATATTTCTGCATTAATTATATAAGAAAAAAGTCCTTTATATTTAAGAAAGGTAATATATATATATATGAATAATTAACATTTAAACTTTGAAAAATATTGAAAGTAAAAGTTTGTTTACATTTTTTTCAACTACTAACCAGCCATGTCATAACTTTTAAATCTTTTCTTCAAACATTAATAAACTTTAAATATAAACAAATGAACTTTCAAATAACTTGTTAAACATTATGAGGATGAGTGAAAGAGAGGGGGAAAAACTTATTGGGATTTTAAATGAACTTAACTCTAATTGAAAAATGCCAACAGGGCTTTTCATACGCATTAAAATGCACTCTAATAGCCATTCTTTGTTGTAGACCATGCCTTTAACATTTTTTCTTTCTGATGCTTTAAAACATTCACTGACTGCTAGCTGTTGTTTTTTGCTTAATGTTTTTAATTTCATCGCCATTATATTTGCAGCATTCTCTGAGAGCTTTCTATGCATGCCTTTTATATCTGATTTTAATTCAGATACCCTTGCTTTTATACGCTTATACAACCTTTTAGAAAAAACAGTACTTATATTTTTATTTTTCACTACCCCTCTTTTTTTTAATGTCTTTTTGTAAAGCAAGTTTTTTCTCTTGAATTTGCAATGCAAGCATCTGCTTTGCTGCGAAACTGATATGCCAGTGCACTTTTCACTATAAACTGTGAAATTTTCAATTATTAGAGATTTGTGTGCTGAAAGTATGTCACAAAACTCATCTACATGTCCAGCACCATGACACTGAATAATGTTTTCACTCTCTTTTATAATATTTTCTAGCTCTGAGACTGAGTTCACTAATTCCTGTGTTTTAATTATTCTTCTTCCAACACGAACAGTGCATTTAATACTGTCGTCTATTTTTTCAACAATTACCATTTTATCTGGATTGCTCAGCTGTAATGTTGATGCAGTCATACCAGAATCATTCCATGAACCAAATCCAATACAAAATGGGTTATTTCTAAAACATATTTTGGTCCAAAATTCTGGCAAATGAACACTAGTTAGTTCATTAATTGATATATTATGATTATGATCATTATCAGTAGGTAAAATTTCATTGTTTTCCACAACTGGAGATGGTTTGAACTTTTTCTTTGGTGGGGAAATTAGGCGATCTTTAGGAGGTGGTCTCTTGAGAGGATTAAAACTCAGATAATTTGGCAGGTTGGGAAATATTGATGGCACGGCATCAGGATGCAAAACTGGTCTTTTTCTTAGAATTAATATTTCCTTTCCTTTTATCGTATGACGAAAATGACGCTCAATGAATTTGTAACAAAAATGCAATTCACAAACACTGCAATGTTTGCTAAAAGGTTTATCAGCTCTCGGAATGCACTTTTCCCAACGTTTCCTTTTTTCCTCATCGGATGGAGCTTTGAATAATGAATATTTAGGATTATTTTTAATTCCAGAATACCCCATACGACAACCAGGCACAAAGCAATACCTTTGCTGATACTTTTTGTTAGTCTTTCCACTCATTATACTTCTTAAACAGACATAATCAAAACTTTAAAGAAAAAACTCTCGTTTGTTTACAATATACGTCGCTGTCACAACAGTAAAAGCTTTCAAAATTCCCAGTCGGTAATGACATACGTGCCACCTCACGGCATCCTTACTTTCAAGGCCAAAAAAAAAAAGCGTTCTTAACTAACGAACGGCACACTATCTATTCTAGGCACTGTAGCATAAGCTAATGCGGTGTCTATGTGTAGAAGACAAGTCTTTCTTTTAAAGTTTGCTTTCTCTACCTATTTGTTGGATAAGGATGGGCAAAAAGAGACTGGGTGTCACCCCTTAGAGGATGACACCCGGGGCGGACCGCCCCCGCTGGCTACGCCACTGCATAAAAATGAACACAGTTTATTACAATAAGCTACTTAATCATAATCTACAGTTTGAGCGCTTTTGCTACATCAGTTTTGACAGGGTTATCCAAAAGATATTCATTCTTTAATTTGTTGACGGTGCCCTACGGAGTTTCGGGAAAAAATCTTCACGGAAATGCATGACTTGTACTAGTATATTTATACACTTAGAGTTTCAGGATAATTCCTCATGTATTTTTCTAGATATTTAACAAAATGTCTAACATCGCAAGTGGACGGTCATCTTTGGCCATATAGTGTATACTTGCCATAAAATTCAGATTGCAATCCCCCCTTTCATCAAAAGCAAAATAAGTAAATTTTACAATAGATTTTTTCTCAAAAAGTAATTAAAAGCCTTTTTTACCAATAACTTAGAAGTTAATAAAGCGAATAGGAAAGGGAATCTTTTACATTTCAGCAAGTTTCCGATTTATAGGAAAAAAAAACAACTTAATGTCTTCTCTCTCCCACCCGTTAAAATTTATCCCAAGAAAAATCACTAAGCAAAATTATTTTTTTCCCCAAATCAAATTCTTTATTTGTCATTTTATTGCAACACTATTTAATCAGTCATCTAAGTCTCCCTTCTCCTAAAAAGCTGCTTTGCCTTTGCTCCTCCCCCACCTTCTGGTATCAAACATGAATAATTTAAACTATAAAACTAATATAAATTTATTTTCTGAACTATTTAATGCACTATAGTAACAATCGTCATAACATAGGGAAAAGTGAGGGCTAATGGGTCATTTTTTTTAATTTCAGGCTAGTATAAAAACAAAAATGCACATCTTATTATTTTTTTAATTCCAATTTCTTTTACAGTTAAATAAATAAAAACATTCTAAAAAATTAAAAAACTTCACTAATCTTTGTGTTATATCAACTTTTGTACTTTAATACAATCGTCCTGTAAGCCCCCATACTCGGGGTCTATTGGGACACAGTACAGGGCTATTGGGACATGCAGTGTAATTTGAAAAAAAAAAATGATCTTGTAATGAATGCCAAATGCATTTTTTATTAACAAACGCTATGTTGGACATGTGAAAATTGTTGTGCATCGAATTTAAACATAAGACATCCATTAAGTATTTTGACATTTTTAGCTTCAAAAGAATGTCATCTTCAATTACAAAACCTGCCCAATCTAGAAAATCAAAATAATTTTTTTTTTAGTTTTTTATATGTTGTATTAATTTTTCTAACACTCTAATTAAAAGGTACACAAAGTGATGACAAACAAACCATTACAACGTTGATTTACAGAAATATAGAGTCGTTATCATTAAGTTGTCCCGTTAGTCCCCCCACAAGAAATGTCCCACTATACGCAAATTTATAACTTCAGAAATAATTATTTACATTTTTAATTCATTATTTTTTCAGTAATATTTTCTTATCCTCATTCACTAATATTTTTAGTGTCTATAAATGTATTTAAATGAGATATGAGTATTCTGAATTGTTTACAAAATAGAATCAATCGCAAAAAATAAAATTGACTTTGGCTTGTTCAAAATAAAACATGATTTTTTCTAAACAGCAGTCATCTGTCATGGCTGACCTCCCGTGCTGAAAATGTGTGTTTGACCTATTGCCATGCAGTGATATATAAATCTTCACTAAAATATTTGTTCTGTAAAATATTATCCATTTGTCCCATTAGCCCCCACTTTCTCCTAAGTTATCTACCTTTTCCCCCCCTATCCCTTCACTTTCATACCATGAACATCATCTTTCTCCATCTGCATTGCATACGCAGTGATTTTTTTTTATTTACTCAGTTTGTGATTTTGTCGTAAAAACATTTAAATAATCATCTAACAAGGAGAGGACCAACCTTGGTAGTCACAGATTTTTATTATTTTTATATATGTTGTAGGGTAGAGGCCCCTTAATCTCAGGTTCAACAGATTTTATACAATGGTCCTTAGTTCTCGAAAAACAGGAGAGGGGGGGGGGCATGTTCTGTGATCGAACTGAGGCCCTCGGTGTTATAAAGCTATATTCGCCATGGTGAATCTCTCTTTACTGCCAATTCTCCTAAATCAACATTTATCTCTGTTCTGATAAGTACATCTAAATCTAAAAGGTTCGCACTTTGTGAACTCTGTTTAAGTTTGCCTCTGCTACCTCCTTGGTTTTTAATTAAAGGAAAATTAGTTTACAGTTCAGCTGCTGTTTGCTCAACTTGATATATAAGGTCAGCGTCTTGGTAAAATTTATCACTTCATCCAACTAATCTTCAGTGTTTGACTGTCGCCAATGGTAGGGTTGCAAGAAGTCTATTTCATCAGTTGGCGATTGACATAGGTTATTGACTATGCTTTCTCTTTCTCGCCGTGGCGTAAGTTACTGCGCTTGGCGCCCTTGGTTTTTTTCTGGCAACCTTGGGTCTTGTGGCGGGAGTCAGAAAAAGTTTTGGTCAACACACACACGTTTTGTTTGGTACTAGGAAGTGTACCGTTTTCTTTTATTTTTTGGGGCCTCGCCTCACCTCGTGGACGCCAGGAAAGCTTGAGGACAAGCATGGCAGCATCATTGGACAGCTAAGTTGATTTTTTATCAGTTTCTACTTCCATCCTTTTTATTTATTTTCCTTTTTAACTTTTTCCCAATGATGAGAAACCCATTCTTTTGTATTGTAAAATTCAGGATTTGCGTAAAACTTGTATATTAAGATTCAATACATGTTCTTTTTTATACTACAATATCGTTGTCTTCCTTTTTCTTTTCACTACATCAGTATTATGTGATTTTTTAAAGATGTCTTGTTTTTTTTCTTTTAATCCTTTTTCCAGAACACGTGCTTTTGTTGTTGTTTTTTATTTCAGTAACCAGGTGTTTTTGTTATTACTTTGAGTCTAATGTTTGAGTTCTCCACTCACAATTAATTCTTAATTATTTTTGCTTTCATGCAATGCCTTTTCGGTTAGATTTTATAATCATTTAGGTATGCCAAATACTTTATATCATATGGCACCGAAAACCCTTTTTATCCGTTTGTAGTGGATATTAGCATCTTGCTGCACGGATTATGTGTTCTGGAAAATCCATTTCAATCCTATCTAAGTTTATGATTAAATCGTGTTTCATTTGTGTAGCATAATACTTTTATGTATGTTGAATTGTGTTGTTCATGTATTTTGCAGAAAAATATAGTATTATTTGATATTTCTTATTATTTATAGTTCATGTCAAGGGTGTCACATGGTATTTCATTAATTGAATCATAGTTGACTTTATTGTTTATTATTTATAAATTTTTTTCTCCATATTGTTTGATTTGAAATTCAATGTCTTCAAATTAATTACATCAGTGTATTTTATTTTTTCTTACAATGTCAAAAAAGTCATTGTTGAATATTCAGCTGTTTAACGGCGATCCGAAATTTGTTAGATTTTTCTTCCAACAATTGAGATCTGTTAAAGATTTAAATGATCTTGATGATAAACAGATTGTTGCAATATTCACAAATAAATTAGAAGGTTCGGCACTTGATTTTTTTGTTGACACTCCGTCAGTGCAAAATTTGAAAAATTTGGATGAGTTAGAAGCAGCATTTATTGATTTTTTTACCTCTACTGACATTGTTCATTCTCTAAAATGTCTAGATAGTCTGCAAATTAGAGAAGATGAAAAGTTTAAGCAGTTTGCTTCTCGTTTAGATGTGGCTGTTCGTAATGTATACCCAAGGGTTGATGAAAATTCACTTAGTCAGATCAAATTCATGAATTTGCTTCGTATTGCCCCTAAATATATTAAAACTAAGCTTTTGGAAGAGGGTATTTCAGACTTTAAGGCTGCAATTGCATGTGCGGATGTTTTAAAAAATATCCATTTGGCAAATTTGTCACCACCTGCTAAGAAAAGTGATAATGCTATGGTTTTCCATAATCAGGTGTCTAGTCAGCCTAGCTCTTCGTCTAATGACAATTCTGCTGCTAATGATGTCCCTCAGCAATCTTTCCGGCGTCCAACACAAAAATTTCACAAAGATGATGCCCCACATCAGTGGTATAAACAAAATAATAATAAAAAGAGGTGGAACAATAACCAATTTAAACGTAGAAACACACCTAGACATGATAATTGTAGATTTTGTGGGAGAGCAGGCCACTATATGAAAGATTGTTATGAATTTTTAAGACTCATGAATCGCTCTGAATCACATAATACCAGTTTAAATCATAACAGACATACAAAAAAGGTTGACAGGCATAACAATGAGAGAAGAGATTTAAACGATCGTCGGAGGTAGAAGAAGCTGGCACTCTGCCTTCCACAAATTTGACATCGCCAGTATTTGAAAATTGCTCGTCAGGGAATTTAGTTACACTAAATACTTGTCAGAATGATAAAAAAAATTTGTCTCTTAATCACATTACACCAACAACCTCTTGCATTCAGGATAAGGAAAATAAATTAACACCTATATGTAACATTGAGGTAATTTTTACGACTTTTGACAACAATTCCACACTACCATGTGTTCTTGGTCACATAAATGGTATTTCATTTCCCATGCTGATTGATTCAGGAAGCACTATTTGTCTTATTGACACATCATTGGTTGATTTTTTAAAGGGTAAAATACCATACAAATTTTTAGCAAGACAGGTTAACATCACTACCATTAATTCAAATGTTGCCTTTAGAGGATGCATTGAATTTTCTTTCAAGCTGAAAAACAATTTTTTCAAACAAGAGTTCTATATTACAGATATTTCTCATAAAAATTTTTCAGCCATTCTTGGATTTAACTTTATTTCTAAATATGCTATAACCATTGCATCTGCATTTGATGCAATGCTATTTAAAAATGATAAAATCCCTTTCATTAAAGATTCTGATAATGTGCAAGGAACAAATCACCATTTAGACATTTCTCGTAATCAAATCAGTGATGCTTATTTTCAAGGTAATGTAAATTCTGTTGAACAGGAAGGGGATTATGGTAACAACACAGTTTTAGGTCAATCTGTTGAACAATGTAATAGTAATAATGAACTTTTTGAACAACCTATTGACAATAATTTAATTGTAAATTCCTTTGATCCAAATCATGAAAATTTCTCTTCTAATATAAATTCTAATTTTAGTAATAATGAGAGTGTACTTAATGTAAACAACAATCCACCTGTTAATGTGAATATAAATAGTGCTAATAATTCTTCTGATTTTGAAAATTTCTCTGAAAATGTGCATAGTGCATATCGTACGGTGATTCCTGAAAATGGAATTTCGTATGTTAAAGTTAAAATACAAAATAAACCTACCTCATCTGAATTCATATTTAACCCTGTATTAGACAAACCTGGCATTGTTGTAAATACTTCCCTTCATTCTCTTGAACATTTAACAGATAACTCTTTTTTAATTGTAATTGAAAACAAAAACACAGAACAATTTTTTTTAAAGAAAAATGTTAAGGTCGGCACTATTTCAAATGTTTTAAGCCATGACATACAAGAAAATAATTTCCCAGAAGAAATGTGTAATTTAATAACCCCCTCAATTGAAGTTGTACAACAAAGAGCAGCTGAATTTGATATTAAGGACTTTTGTTTAGATCATTTAAATTCGTTACAAAAACAAGAAATGGTTGAAATTTAAAAAAAACATACACAAGCATTTTCTAAGTCTTTAAACACTATTGGTCATACTGACCTAGTTACACCAAAAATTGATATTAGGAACTCTCCTCCTGTCAAGACTTTGCCTTATCCCATCCCACAGGCTTTACAGGATGAAGCAAAAAAGCAGCTAAATGAAATGTTGGCTGCTGGGATAATCAAGCGGGCAAATTCTTCTTAGGCATGTCCTATGTTGTTGGTAAAAAAGAAGATGCTTGATCCTTCTAAACCTCAACAGTATAGACTTGCTCTAGACCTGAGACTCTTAAATGCAGTCATAATGCCATCAACTTATCCGCTGCCTAAAATTCAGACTTTGTTGAATAATTTAGCCACCTTTAAATTTTTTACAACCTTGGATTTACCGTCTGCTTATTGGCAAATTCATATGCCTCAGCACTTACGTGACAAGGTTACTTTCACGACGCCATGGGGTTGTTTTTCGTATAACAGATTAGTGTTTGGGCTTCGTACAGCTGCTTCAACATTTCAGCAACTAATTGACGAAGTAATTCAACAGGCGAATGTTGAAGGAGTATTTTCTTATCAAGATGATGTGGTGATAGGTGCCAATACTTTTGCAGAAATGAAAGCTAAATTAGCAATGTTATTAGAAGTCTTTGAAAAAAATAATATCATCTTAAATTCAGCAAAATGTCAATTTCACAAATCTAAAATAAATTTTCTGGGTTTTGAAATTTTTGATCATAAAGTTATGCCCATGCAATCCAATATAAAAAAAATATTGGCTTTCCCTCCCCCCAAAACAAAGAAGCAAGTTAAATCATTCATAGGACTTTGTTCATTTTACAGGTCTTTGATACCTGCATTTGCTCGTAGAATTGAACCCCTTATTAAATTGACATCCCCTAAAGAAAAATTTAAGTGGTCTCAGCTGCAAGATGAAGCATTTCAAGATTTACAGCAGGTTTTCTTTAAAAAACCCATCCTTCATCTCCCTAATTGGGATGAAACCTTTTATGTAAATACAGATGCTTCTGTCACAGCTATTTCTGCTGTCTTAATGCAAAAGAAAAATGGTATTCTACTCCCTGTGTCATTTTTTTCAAAACTTCTGTCTCCCTCTGAAAAAAAATACCCACCCATAAAATTAGAACTGTATGCTATTTTTAAAGGTATTACAAGTTTTAAATATCAGCTTTTCAACAGACATTTCATAGTTTTATCGGATGCAAAGCCATTAAACCATTATAAAAGTTCTTCGTCTCCAGCTGATATAATAACTCGATAGCTTATGGAGCTATCAGAGTATTCTTTTTCATTTGAACACATTCCTGGTTCTGATAACATCTTAGCTGATTATATCAGCAGAATACCTGTTCCTTCTCCATCTGAGGACATAAGCACAAACCCTAAGCTCCTTAAGACAAATGAAATCATTCCAGTTGAGAATTCTGAGTTAGATTTAAGAAATAACTTACCACATAATTTTCAGGAATGTAATCATTTTGACACCAACCATAATATAAACACTGACAACCATATATCTGATGAACTTTTATATAGTGAACAGCGAAAAGATCATACATTAAAGAAAATCACCAATAAAATCGAAAACAATAGTAACAGCGAACAAAATAGTCCCTACTACTTAAATCCAAAGACAAACATCCTGTGTTATGACAAATTTTTTTCATCTGAACTTAATAACCTACATAGAGCAGTGTTACCACCATCATTACTTTCAAGAGCGCTTGCCCTTGCTCATGTAACACATGCTGGATTCAACAAAACCTTAGAAAATGTTAAGAAAAGATTCACATGGAGAACTATGGCTGCAGATGTTTCGAACTACATTAATTCATGTCAGACCTGTTTGATCCATAAGAATTTACATAAACCGCAAGCTCCTCTTTTGCCAACTCCTTTGCCAACGGCTTGTAATCAAAAGGTCTCTATGGATCTAGTAGGTCCCTTTAAAAATCATTCTTATATTTTAACAATTGTTGACCATTTTTCTAGACATTTAGAATTGTATAATCTTCACAATATTTCTGCCTCTCCTGTCACAAAGGCTCTTTTGCATTACTGTGCTACTCATGGTAAACCTGATATAGTACAAACTGATCAAGGAAGTCAATTTGACTCAAATATTTTTTCTACTTTTAATGACAAATTGCACATAAAATTAACATTTGTTACAGTAGCCCATCCACAGGCAAATGGTTTGTCTGAGTCCTTAAACAGGCAGTTGAAAACAGCCATTAATACCATGCTTTCTGAGGGTTACGATTTTTTTACTACCATGAAAACCCATCAAAATCTGTACAATTCAACAGTTCATCCTGCCACAAAGTTTACACCAAACAAAGTGCACTTTGGCAGAGATATGACAGATTTATATGAAAATTACAAGACACAAGGTAATTGGAATTTGGATCCCAACACAGGAGACATACATAAAATGTTCAAAACATTGGACAAAATATACCATCATACCTATGTCAACAACGAACAATTTAAAAGAAACACTCTTGAAAGATGTAATGTAAAAAGAAAGTTTATGAATTTTGAATGCAATGACAAAGTATTCATTACATTTCCTAATGTTTTCAAAAAAAGAAAACAGGGTCCATACTGGGTAAAAAAAATTATTTCTCCATCAGTTGTACAATTACAAATTTGTAATAATGACAATGCTTTCCCAATATTGGTACACACTGATAGAATTCTTAAGGTCATTCCCAGAAAAACCCATTTGCAAGAACAGAGAATTCAAAATGACATACCTCAGAACTCCTCGACCTCATCACCTACTGCTAATCAATTACAGAATTCACCTGTGTCTGGTCATAAAAGCAATATTTCTTCATTGATGCATAATGGTTCAGACAATTTTCATGTTATTTTCTCACCTAAGAATGCATTATCTAGACATGATAAAAGAATAACTCTGATGGAAGATTGTGACTCAATCAGTTCCTCATCTATGGACAATATTAATTTGTCACCTGTACAGCCGATTGCATCACCTTTATCACACACATCCACCATTGATCAATTGTCACCAGGTAGCCACTTCAATAATAGCAATCTATCAGAAACTAGCACACCCCATTCTTCTCCAGTTAATTTGATTCCTGTTTCTCCAAGTCCTGTGACTGTTTCTCCGAGAAGATTGCGCACCAGAGTCTTTAAGAATAGAAACAGTGACTTTTTTTACTATTAACCATTACTAATTAACTTTTACGATTTTGCAGACATCACTGAAGTAGCGTTGTTTCTATGTACAAGGAACAACATTTTCTGCTGTTAGCCTGATGGATCAGATGTGTTGATCTTGACAGTGTTGTCAACAGGAACTACTGCAGATGTATGCTCTGAAGAAAGTCATCCCTGTCTGGAAGTTACCTATGTGGGAGCCTATCCTAGATGAGTTATTCTGGACATCCAGTTTCTACAATAAAATGATAAGTTCATCTTTGTTTTCTCTTAAATAAATTTATCTTTATTCCTCAATATTATTATAATACTTAAGATCTTACAAATATAATATAAAAAAAATTATAATTTACAATATTGATTTTAAGCTTTGATATGTATTATGTGATAAAATATAAGCTATAGGTGAAAAGTCAATAGTGGTATTCTGTGTGTTGAATAAGTTGATGCAAGTTATATATGCAAGTAAATAATCATTGTTTATGTAGCAATGATGTATTACTTCTGAGTTGTATATGTTAAAAAAAGGTATTTTTGTATATATAAAATTACTCGTTTAAACACCCTTTAATAGTTGGATTACATGAGAATAGTAACCAGCTAGATTCTCAAAAAATATTTTAAGATTTAAATGTTGACATTTTTCCCTTCATGTTTTACTAGGAATAATACTGGACATGTCATTGTAGAGTTATCATTAATGGTAAATGCAGCTCATAAAGAAATTAATGGTTACAATTTAATGAGTGCAGATACTAATTTAAAAGAAAGATGTATTGGGCAAAATGTGTTGTAACAAGTTAATGTAACCTTTTGGTAAATGCTTCACTGATGCATGTAATCATAATATAAAGTTGATAATTTTTATTGACATTTGCAAATAGTTTGTAAATAGGTATTAAATATTTCATTCAATTAATTGGTATTAGACACTTCAAAAAATATAGTTACTCTAAGTTAATTATGCTTCCTTTCATTATGTACTTAGACTCTGGCCAATTCTAAGACATATAACATAATATCTATTTTGAAAGGATTTCAGTAATTTTACATATTTGCAACTATATATATATTTTTTTTCTCAAAAAAAACTATTTGTGATTTTAAGATAAACAATTGATAGATTGTGCTTGGAAGTGCTTTCCTTCCCATGTCCTTAAGGGGTAGTACAATAAATCTGCATTTGTTTGTTTTACATAGTTTAAAGTTGTAGTGTTGCTAGATAGTTCTTCAAATACTTAATATCAACTGAGAATTTTGTTTCATGTTACATTAAAATCTAGACATATTTTAAACTATAGTTAACTAAACTATACTTGTTTTTTTTTGTATCATGTGAGAAAATAATTTTTTTTTTTTTTTTCCTACTTCAACACATGAAGTAATTGATTTTTTGTTTACATAAAAGAAGTAATTGATTTTTTGTTTACATAAAAAGAAGTTTTATGTTAAGGATATACCGACTACTGTATGTCATATGGAAACTTGGTTCTTTTGACACTTTTGGATACAGACATGTTATGGTGCTTAAATATAAGTAAACTGCAATGCATCAACACTTCAAAAGGTTGTTTTGCAAAAGTGCACAAATATTTCTCTCTAGTTTAGTAGAATATGGTGTTCAACGCTGAAAGATTTAATCACTAACAATTTTTTCCTTACAGGTACATTCTCATATTACTGCAAAGTATGTGCCATGTTTACTAATTTTTTTTTTACTTTTATCTCTCTTCTCTTAGATGCCCATTCCTGTAAAGCTCATTCCTAGGGCATGACCTGTCGTTTAATCCTGCTCATTGTTAAGCAGAAGTCTGTTTTTGAGAAGAGCGACAATTTGTTTTGTACATATTTAATTTTTTTTTATATAACATTGTAAATCCTGATTTCGCGTGCATATGTACTTATGGATTTCTCATCATTAGTGTTTGTTTAGGTATAACCCCTCAATTTTTTTGGTTAAAAAAAAAAAAAAAAAAAAAAAAAAAAAGTTTTTCCATTGGATAGAGGTGATTGCACCCTATCCGCTTCAAATCTTTTTTTTAATTGGAGGTATGGGAATATGTTATAAAGCTATATTCGCCATGGCGAATCTCTCTTTACTGCCAATTCTCCTAAATCAACATTTATCTCTGTTCTGATAAGTACATCTAAATCTAAAAGGTTCACACTTTGTGAACTCTGTTTAAGTTTGCCTCTGCTACCTCCTTGGTTTTTAGTTAAAGGAAAATTAGTTTACAGTTCAGCTGCTGTTTGCTCAACTTGATATGTAAGGTCAGCGTCTTGGTAAAATTTATCACTTCATCCAACCAATCTTCAGTGTTTGACTGTCGCCAATGGTAGGGTTGCAAGAAGTCTATTTCATCAGTTGGCGATTGACATAGGTTATTGACTATGCTTTCTCTTTCTCGCCGTGGCGTAAGTTACTGTGCTTGGCGCCCTTGGTTTTTTTCTGGCAACCTTGGGTCTTGTGGCGGGAGTCAGAAAAAGTTTTGGTCAACACACACACATTTTGTTTGGTACTAGGAGGTGTACCGTTTTCTTTTATTTTTTGGGGCCTCGCCTCACCTCGTGGACGCCGGGAAAGCTTGAGGACGAGCATGGCAGCATCATTGGACAGCTAAGTTGATTTTTTATCAGTTTCTACTTCTATCCTTTTTATTTATTTTCCTTTTTAACTTTTTCCCAATGATGAGAAACCCATTCTTTTGTATTGTAAAATTCAGGATTCGCGTAAAACTTGTATATTAAGATTCAATACATGTTCTTTTTTATACTACAATATCGTTGTCTTCCTTTTTCTTTTCACTACATCAGTATTATGTGATTTTTTAAAGATGTCTTGTTTTTTTTCTTTTAATCCTTTTTCCAGAACACGTGCTTTTGTTGTTGTTTTTTATTTCAGTAACCAGGTGTTTTTGTTTTTACTTTCAGTCTAATGTTTGAGTTCTCCACTCACAATTAATTCTTAATTATTTTTGCTTTCATGCAATGCCTTTTCGGTTAGATTTTATAAGCATTTAGGCATGCCAAATACTTTATATCACTCGGATCTATGAGATAATGCTGTATTGAATGAACTGTACCAGTTTAAATTATATGTTACAAAGTAAGTACTTAAGTTACATTATAATATTAGACTCCCCTCTCTCACGATAAGTAATGAGCATTGTATAAAATCCATTGAACCTGAGAAAACTCACCTCCTCATAAAAAGGGGAAAAATGAACTTTATTAATGAATTTTGAAACAAAAATTTCATATTGCATGTTAACTGAAACTTTGTTTTGATACTGCACAGTCATTGTGCTGTTTTAAAAGACTTTAGCATGTTTTTATTGATTAAACTGCTGATTTGAATACATCATTTGTTGAAAGGAGTAAATTTGTTTCAATGTGGATTTCTGCAAGAATGTCAAATTTCCAGTCACTTTAAACACAGAATAATTTTTAGGGCTAAAAAGATATTTAACAAGTGATCATAAATAGTTTTAAAAATATTTGTAAGTGTTAAGAAAAACTTCAATGAAGTTTACTTTGTATTAATCCTTTACTGTAGTATTTAAGTTTATTCTTAGGTGTCATGCTGGTTAGAATTAATTTTTGTTGAACAGTAATCCATAATATGGATTATTATGAAGGAAAAACAAAATTTATTAATTCTTTTTAAATTTCAGATACAGTGACACAATAAAATATTTTAATTTCAAGCAAAAGTTACATTTTATAGCTTTCCATAGTATGGTATATTTCAAAGCAGTCTCTAATAGGTAATCCTCAATTTTCTATTTGAACTGACAGAACAATCTTTACATCTTATCTTTTTCAAACTATTTGCAATTTCACACTACACTTCTTTTGATAGCTTTTAGTAATTTTTTAAGTATTATTTAAAAAATAAATTAAGAAGTGAAAAAATTCCTAGTTACACTAAAACACAATTTATAAAATATTTTGAATTTTATGTATCTTTGAAGCTTGTTCAATTAATATAAGATCTGTATAGTTCTTAGTTAATGTCTGCAGTGGCTGACAGCAGACATATAACTGGAAATGTATAAAAGCTGTGATGACTGAGAGAACACATAATACTGGACCGATAAAAAAGCTTTGGTTACTAAAAGTAAACATAAAATTGCAAAAGCTTAAAGCATAAAAGCGTCTGTTGGATATATTTCTAAAAGCCACTCTTCTGTTTTCTGAAAATGAAGGATTACTCTAGCTGACATCTAGCAATGTATGTACAATATTATACAAAAAAGTGGCATAAAACCCAAAGAAAATGTATTCAGATTCTATATTCAAGTAATATTTTGAATATGTTTCTAATGTTGTGCTTTTGTACGTTTTTCTGATTGACTCTTTTTATTATATCTATATATTCACACACTTTCATTTTTAGAAAACTGTAACAAGTTCAAAATTTAAAGTATCCTCAAATTAAAAATATACAGCCTAAATAAAAAATGAAAAAATAAAATTCACTACATTGAATATCGATCTCTGGCATGTGGCATCACATGAAGGAAAAAAATAAATAAATATTAAAATTCAAGGGAGAGTCCTAAAAGAATGTGTCCAAACATTTAACATTAGAATGCAAGGGATTTCCCATGAGACTACACTAAGACTTAAACTACCCAAGTCATGCAAAGAAATTAGAACAGTAATGTTAAACCTATGTGAGCATTAAAAAAAAAAAAAAAAAAAAAAAAAAACTTCTTACTTGCATTTTAAAAGTGGTAGGGGAACTTAGGGTAAAGTGAAATACTTAAAAATAATTGCAATTTTCAAAATGAATAAACAGAAAATTTGTTTGAAATTTTACACGACATAATTTATAATACCCTTGACTTATAAAATTAATTATTTTCAAATTTGTATTCTTGAATTTCTGTGGTGTATTAAGGATATAACAAAGTAGTAGAAAATTATCACTTTGCCCCAGGTATGGGGCAAAGTGAAATATAGAAAAGATCCCTTCTATACATGATTTTTTGCAGTTGTTTGACAATTATGCTAATCTGCATAAGAAACTAATTTGTCCATGTCTCGGTTCTTTCACTTTACACAACTTTCCCAGTATTTCTGTATAGTAGACAAGACTTGTATCATCAGTTATAGGCCACACAAAAAATCCTTTTTTGTCCGTATGGACGCATGAACTTAACTGTAAGAAAATGTGGTCCATCTTATGAGGGAAACGAAATCACTTTACTAATAAACTGCCTCTTAGTATTCAGACATTTGTTTGAGTTCAACTCAATCAAGAGAAAATTTACATTATTTATTTCACTGAATCCCACTTTTTCTGTGAAAAGCTGAACTTCACCCTTGTCTTCAGTGAAGTCATCTTCCTGAGCCTGAAATTAATCTTCTGTCTCACTGTTATCATCACAAATATCAGATTCTACTGATGATGTGGATGAATCTGAATATTCATATTTTTTACTGTGTCACTTTTTCTTTCTGTTAGAACCTTAAGATGCTGCAAATAAGCTCTTAGCTATCTTTGACTTACAAGATGAAGCAGTCGTCAGTTTCTTTTGCTCTTGTAAATTCTTCAGTACAGGACTTGAGGTTAAAACCATAGTTTTACCATGTTTTTTATTTGAACACTTGACACTATGTTTGGCAACAGGAATAGGCAATATATCTCTCGGAGAAACATGGGTTGTTTTTAAATTTCCATTGTAGGAGATCCATTTATTTTGCTTCATCCAAGCTCATTTATGTCAGATGATTGATCATCTTTTATTGCAAATGGTTCTCCTATATCTTCCGAATCCTTTTTCAGAAGCTTCTGAAACATCTCCATCTTCTGTTACTCTTTTAACAATCCTGTACAGTGCAACCACTGGCATTCCAAATTGTTTAGCTGCTGAATTAAGACTCATCTGGTCAGTGCATGTTACTGCCTTAACAGTAGCACCCATTAATGCTTCAGACTAGGATTGCTGCTCTGTTTTCCTCATGCATGTTCTTACCATTATGCACCTAAATATGTAAACAAAGTTATCTTACATTTTTAAAATTATATTTATGTTTTAGGGGCAAAGTGAAATAAAATATTTCAGTTTGCCCCATCACTAAAATTCTTTTGCACTTTGCCCCGCATGTAGTAAAATTTTTTTATAAAATTTTCAAATCAAAAATAGGCCAAATATTAAATAAACAAATACTTCACTAGACAGCAGAAGAATCTAATTTAAACTTACAATAATGATTATGAGAATTTTATCAGTGTAGAATTCATAAAATGTTATTTTTTTACCTAATAATATTACAATGTGATTATCAAATTTGAAAAATTGTCTCTAACATCATATATACTGATCTCATGAGATCATTGTTGCCTGACAGCAAGCAACTAGATGTGAAATAACATAATGCAAGAATCTACAGATAGGTAGCACTGTATACAGATTAAATATTTAACCATTTCACTTTGCCCCAAGTTCCCCTATATATATATAAATATATATTTAATGTTGAGAATAGTTGAGGTTGAATTTTAACCAGATTAGTACTTTCTTTTTCTATTTTGGTTGGTGCTTTTCCTTTTTATTAACACTTTTCAACAAAGTTGAAAAGTGCTTATGCATTCGGTTTGTCTGGCCATCTGTCCACACTAACTCTCGTAAATATACTCAGATTGTGATAAAATTTTTGGACGTTAATAATGTTTACCCGAGCACAAACCCTATTGATAATGAAGGTTCTGCTATGATCAGTTTATTTACAGGGACAGTCAAAAGTTTTCCATTACATTACGGCCTATAGGAAAAAATCACTTCAAATGAATTTTAAAGATGTTATACCCTGTCAAACATCTTCAAATTTATATGCATCTACAAAGTGCACTAAAATATGCATTTTGTAAAGTATGCAGTGAAGAATAGTTATTATTCATTTACAGGGCCACACAAAAGAATTCCAGTACATAATAATAAAGGGGGGAATTGTTTGCGGCATATTTTAATTATGGTAAATGATATCATGTATAATCAAATTGATGTATGTTATTGAGGATTAATATGAGTTATTTCATGCATAATACTAGTGTATAACATTTACAAGGACACACAAAAGATTTCAAATAGTATAGTCTATCTGAAGACCTGTATATTATGGAAGATGACTGTTAGATGGACAAAATGCATTTTTAATTATGATATATGCTTTTAAAATTCACTAGATGTATGCATATTATATGGTTTATTTAAATGCTAATTGTTACACAATTTAGATATACAGGGTTACACAAAAGATCTTGGAAAGACGGAAAGGTTACTGAATATGAGCATAATTTACTTAAAGGTGTTTTTTAAATGTTATGCCTTTTTACAATGAACTGCATTTAGTTTACAAAGAAATGTTTGTAGAATATAGATAAATGATATACAGGGTCACGCAAAGAACTGGATACATGATCGTCTTTGGATGATAATTTCGAGAAATTTGATTTAAATAGTTGAAAGAGAATTTATTTTTAAACTGTAGCAAAATACTTTCGTGCATTAAAGGTACTATGTATTTTACACGGTTAAACAAAAGTATTCAAGTATGTTTCCGTCTATTAGTATAAATTGCTGAAAGGAAAATTTCAACCAGTTAGGCATTTTTCTTGCAAACTTTTACCATTTATAGTCTATGTATCAACTGACAAATCAAATCCAGGGCTTTTCAAAAGTATTGGAATACTTATTTGGATATGAACAATCATACGTTATTTCCCTTGATAATGAAGTTTTGTTAAAGATTTCAAGAAGAGTTGGAAAGTGCTTCATAATTTATGCTTAATACATGATTTTTCTTACTTGTTAAAGTTACTTTCACTTTCAGTTAGTTTTACCTCTGAATTTTCAGATTATGAATTTATGCTATCCAATTTTATGTATAAATAGCTATAGGTTGTTGCATTAAACAAAATCTTCACTTCGTCAATTCTCCTTCGCATGTCTTTGTGTCACCCTGAGCGCAAGCTCCTTCTGCATTCCCCTAGTTTTAAAATATGCAGTACTTTATTTAAATGGTAATAAAATAGATTTTCTGGAAGCAATGCCATTACAGTTCGTAAATATATACATATTATTACAATATGGTATCCTGATTCACTAGACTATAAAGATGATAAATCAAGAAATACGAGAAACACTGGATTTGTGTGAAAGATGCCACTAACTTTTTTTTTTTAGTTAAATCGATGACTTGAATACTTCTTAAACATGAGCATATTTTTTACCCCATTTAGAACACTTTTGTAAGTTACATTGCATACTTATATATTACTATGGATAAAATATCAAAGTGCATTTTCAATTGTTTCGGAATACCCTGAATAAGCATTTGTTTGTAAATTACTGAAATGAATGAATTTGTTTTCTTTAGTATTTTCATTGTATCGTATCATTTTACAGCTCCTGTTATGTCCATTATATTTTGCAATGCAAAATGTTGTTTTATATATCTTTTTAAATGTGAGAAAAAATCGGAGTAAATACATAGTTATTGAAAAATTTCCACGTTTTTCCTCGTTACATAAAACATTAATATGACAAGAATAAAAAGACAAAATACGCTTCAGTTTACTCAGTTTATTTGGTAATGCACCCTGGATGCAAAGCAAATATAAAAAACATGATACAGTAAAATAGGAGAAGGGTAAATTTTGATCAATAAGCAGTAAATTAATATATTTCACATTTAATCATCTAATGAAGATTGCATCATGTTCCGGCAAAATGATTTAATAAGAGATACAGAAACTTATGCTAAATTTAATAATAAATACCTTTCAAGCACCGTTGCATGTCCACAGCTTTTGAATAACATGGATCTGGAGTCATCAATTCACATAAAACAGAAGCCCAGGGTACTAATCCACAACCCATTTTTCCAATTTAACAGCGTACGTGAGCCAACACACGTAGATGGATAACTTTCGGTTTTCTTTCCTTAGCTGTTTTGTTTACATGGATATTTATATGCTTCCTTCCTACCGCCGTAGTACGCCTATTGCAGTCGCGACTCTTTAATAACAGCAGCAGCCCTTGGAGTCGAGCGGTGGTTTGGCTAGAAATCGCTCTTTTGGCAATGTTTGTGTGAATCAATGTCATTTGTGCACGTGACACAAGTCACGCTTAGCGGAAGGCTGAATACGTGCCGAACTGTCGGTTCATTGCAAGACTCTTGCTGCTAATAAAATATATAATACTTTATATCTCTCCCCCCATGGACTTATAATAAAGAAATAGCTAGTTGTTAGTGCCAATTTGCTTAACATTCCATCCTTCTTTCAACATTCGTTAGATGTTTAATTATTGGCAACCTCCAATATATGTGATCTGAGATTGGCAACAATGTCATTTGTTTACAATTACAATTGTTGTTGTTTTCGTTATTACTATGGAGATAGGGAAATAATCTCAATTTTATTACATTTCGATCAAATCACTCAGGCATTTTTGCTGCTAATTTAGAATATTTTCTTGCTATATCAAAGTTCAGACGAATTAGAAAAGTCAATTCGCTATCAGTTCTATAAAAATTTCATTTTTTTTTTTTAATACAATGAAGGCTACTTTCAGCGAACTTAATAACAGATTTTAAATTTATATTATCCAAGGTATGAAATTTATTAATTATAATACTTTGTGTTTTTAATTATAAACAATTTTTCACTAGATTCATTTAAATAAATATTTTCAGTGTTTAAAATTTATAATACTTATTTCTACTGCTCTCACTATGCTGTAGTATTCTAATTTTCTCTTACAGTGATTATTCTAAATCTGATGCTATACTTCAACACTTAAATGGCTGCAACTGTCTTATTATTAGTGATAAGATTTTTGGCAGATTTGTATCAGAATAAAGCTTCTTTTTAGATAGTATATAATTTAAATGTGGAACAAAATATAAAAAAGCGTTTTTCTTTAATAAAATAATGTGATTTTTAAAAAAAATAATTTATAATATGGAACTAAAAACTTGTTATTTCAAATTTTAATTGCTTAAAAAGCAGGATTGTTTGGTTTAAACCAAGTGGTTTTAAAAAAAAACAAAAAACATGCTGTTTTTTTTTCACCTGGTTTTTTTATTCTTTTACCTAAATGTTTTATTTTACACATTATTGAAAAATGCAAAATCCAAGTTATGAAGAAGTTACAAGAAAAGTTGTAGAAAAATAATGAATTAATAAATTTCTAAAATGACAAACATTTTTAATCAACTCAACTTTTTATGTAAGCTATAAATCTACATGACAGAATAACTAAATTTTCTCAAATTAGCTGGTTTGAAAAATTTAATCAATTTTCTTTCTTTCTTTTTTAAAGGCCTATATATGTACATATAGCCATTAATTGTAAAGGAAGAAAGGCAGAAGGGCAGACGCGAGTTAAAAATGCACTTTTACTATTTAAATTGCTTGATTAGTTAAGATTTACTAAGGATTTCATCATTCCAGAAAGTCTCAAATATGACATTCTTAAGTGATTTTCCCCATTGATTTCTTTTTGCTATGTATGCTATTGAATAATTGGCAATGAGCTTTTTTTTTTTTTTTTTTTTCCCCTGTGTGGTTATTGATTTTAATACGCCTTTGTTTTTCTTGCATTCCTTCATTGGGATTGGGTTTTTTGCATTATGATTTTATTCTGTTACCAGCTAGGTTGGCAGAGTTCAAACCAATTGGTTTTTTAGAACAAATCTAATGTAATATTTTCACATTTTTGAAATTTAAGTGTTTCAAATTATTGGATGAAAGTAATTTCTATTTTAAGTCTTATCTCAGTAGTCACCATAAGACATAATGAGTCTAGTCATGGTCATGTTAGTATGCATGTAGAATGCAAATTTCATGCATTGATGAACATATCTGAAGCTCTAAAGAAAACACTTAAATTAAGTAAATTTAGCAAAGATAAAATAGATGAAAAATATGCAATATTTAGATTTAAAAAATGTTTTCCTTTGAGAAACGCAGATGTACAGATAATGACATAAAATGATCTTTAAAAATTCAGTCAAGCTCTAAAAGAAAATTTTCTTGATTGGGGGGGGGGGGGGGGGGGTATTATCTTTAAAGAATAAAAAAGAAACTCAAGATATGAAGTCAAATAAGAAGACATTGAAAAATTAGGCGCTAATGAAAGCACCTGTTTACATTTAATTAAAATATGCAAAATATAGATTTAAATCTTCTATTGCATAACCAAACCCATTATTTAGATCAGCCAAGAAAATTGGCAGAAAGGGGGGGGGGGGGGGCAAGACAAGGTTTGCTTGAGACATACTAGAAAAAAAGTCTCTTAAAAATGCCTAAAAAGATGTAATTTTTAATTTAGACATTTAAAAATACTAAGTGTTATAATAAAGCATGTAGTCCGATGGCTGTTTAAATGCTTTAGTGGAAGACAGTATTTATAAAACTACTTTATATTTTAAGATCAATGTTTTTCAATTGTCTAAAAAGCTGTTAAATAGGTATTTTTGTTTATTTTACTGTCATCTTTTTTTTTTTTTTTTTCCTTTTAACCAGGTAGTTTCAAAGAAGTGTCAAATAGCAATATACACAATACTTGAAGTGTGTAAAGACTTTACTGCTAAATTCAAATCATTCCAAAAATTCTTTTTAAAAAGCTTTATTTTTCGATAAAAGATAATTCATCTAGTCTTCTAACAAAAAAATCAGACATCACATATAACAGGTATTTCAAAGTAATTATTTTGAATAACCATTTGAAAATAATATATGTGAAGTTTTATATATGAATCTATATCATATATTTATTTATAGTGCTAGTAATCAAAAGATTGTTTATTAAGATTTCCAAGGTATCAATGTTTCATCATGTAGAACATTTTATTTATGAAATATAAGACATGGCTTTTTCTAAAAATGTTTACATTTTAAATGACTTCAATTTTCTACATAATTGATTGTATATTAAATAATTATATTGATTAGAATTACTTTTAAATCAAATTATTACTTATATATTCAAAAATATTTATTTTTGTTGATAAATATGCATGTGTATGTAACAGGAAAACACAAGCGCCTATCGGCAAGGTAGGCTCCCTATCAAAGTTTCGTGCACATGCGTAGAAGGCCATTTACAGTTAATGTATTTGGCAGCTTATTGCTTGTTTGGTGAGAAAATAAATATCAGTCATTTATTTTTTTCAGCATTTGCTATTTCAAAATAATAACAATAACTAACTGTGTTAGACTTGTATCTTAGCTCAACTCCGTTTTATGCAATCAAGATAATTTTTTTATTTTATCTGCGAAATCTAATTTTAATAATTATTTTAGCCAAAAGTGAATGAAAAAGCTTTAGTATAGTGTTTTGAATATAAAATCAAAATGACACAGACAATATTCGTTTGTGTAAAACATCATTAAAGTGAAGGAAAAAGTTTAATCATATTCAGTGTTGAATTCAGGGGGTGGCCTGGGGGGGGGAGGGGGGAGGGCAATCCCTGCCGGAGCGATGAAATGTCCCCCTCTCCTTGAAATTTTGTGTTTTTAATGGTCAAAAAGATAAAAATACAATTCCCACCCTCCCGGAGCCACTGAAGTTCCTCTTGGAAAAAAGTGTCTGAATTCAACACTGATCATATTATTTTGAGTATAAAATAGCAAAGGCAATATTCGTCTGTGTAAAACATCATTGACCATCAAAGGGATGGAAATATTTTTGTCTGTTTACTTACTTTGTAATTTTATATTTTTATTTAAAACGGAACAGCTAATTTTTATGCTTTGTCTTATATAAATTAAATAATAGAATAGGATAGAAATTAAATAAAGATAGTTTGAAATAAATGGTACATTTTATTTTTTGATATGCAAGTAAAAATGTTTATTGGGATAGTATTCTTGTAAATAACAAGACAATAATAATAAATTAAAGGGCTATTATTCCTTGAAATTAGTCACTAATATTAAAAATTGTTTACTGAAAGATGTATTCATATACATAACAATTAAAAGTATTAATTAAATTCACAACCGACAAGTTTCCACCACCCTATGGTCTTCATTAGGATCATATAACAATATGAGAGAGAGACAGATTTTGTGAACGTTTAAAATCTCTCTCTCATATTATTATATGACCCTAATGAAGGAAACAGGGTGGTTGAAACGATTTTAATAAATGTTTTTAAGTGTTTTCAGTTGTTATGTGCATAAATACGGTTTTCAGTAAAGAATTTTGAATATTAATGAAGACAATAATATTTATTGTCTGTAATTTTAGAGATGCAAGTTCTGCACATTAGTATAGTTATATGCCATGAAACTATTGCTTAAGTATAATAACAGTCGTATTATAAAATTGGCATAATACTACTGATGCGAGAACCCTTCATAGCGGGGAGGTGGGGGATTGAGGTCACCTTTTTCATCTCCTCCTCCTCCCCCCCCCCCCATATCATCAAGTCCATACTTTTTTTTTTTTTACATAAATTTATGATTTTTTTTTTCTTCAAAGTATGCAATACAATGTGTGAATGGAGAATCGCCACGAAGAAAAACCCAGTTCCAGATAGATTTTTATTTTAGCTGGTATCATTACACAGCATTACTTTTTTTGTTCCCATGAAAATTTTTCTTCATACGCAGATCCCTTTTTCATAACTTTTACTCTAGTGCATTTTCTGGTTCAATGGACATAGTTGGGAAACACTGATTTAATTAAAAAATTAGTTTTTGAATGTTTAAGTTACAAAAAATATTTTTCAAAGTTTATTGGTTAATATAATTATTAATTAATTATGTAAATATATTACATTTATTATTAAATATGTAAATATATTACATAATTAATTATTATATAATATATTTACATAATAATAAAAATAATTATGTTATATATATATATTTTTTTAACTGTCATTTGTAATTAAAACTACATGCATTTTGTTTTTAAAGCTATAATTAATTATGTAATATAATTAACATTATATTACATAATTAACATTAACATTAATATAATTATGTATAATTTACATTGAAAAATCTATTATAGTTTTCTGTAAATAAATACTTTATACCAGTTTAGTATTAATTAATAATTATAAAGTATAGTGATACAATTAGCATACATATTTTTTAAGAAGCTTTGAACTTTGAATAATCATTGCATTATTGATAAAAAGTGCATAAACAAACAAAAAAATATGTTGGTTATGTGTATATAAATTTTGTAATTAATACTTCAAATTTAAAAATCAATTTAAAGAAAATACCAAATGCTTAAGATTAATTTAGCATTCAGTATAAACAATTATTTTTATTTATTTAAAATAAGCTAATCATATAGTTGTATAGCATGAATATAGTTATAATTAGGATATAATCTAAATATTTATTATTTTTTATTAAAAAAATAAAACTAATTGTATAGTATAAATGAAAAATGTATGAACATTTTATAATTGTCAATATTTAACAATATTTATTATATCAATATAAAAATTTTTTAATTATCAATATAATTAAAATATAATACACTATATTGCCATTGATTATGGGACACTTGCGATTTTAGACATTTTACTAAATATCTAAAAAAATACATGAGGAATCATCTCGAAACTCTTAGTGTATAAATATAATAGTATAAGTCATACATCTCCGTGAAGATTTTTTCCCGAAACTCCAAAGGGGACCGTCAACAAATTAAAAAAGAATGAATATCTTTTGAATAACCCTGTCAATACTAATGTAGCAAAAGTGCTCAAACTCTAGATTGTGATTGAATGCCTTATTGTAATAAGCCTTGTTCATTTTTATGCAAATAGCATGCATACTCGCAGAGTAATTAAGGTTTTTATAAAAATGATCCCAAATTTTTCCAAGTTTTTTTCTTATAATTTTCAGAGTTCTTAATATAAAATATTATTTTTTTCAGAAAATATGACAAACAACATTGCACACAGTACCCTGTAATCAGAATTAAAAAATAATGAAAATTGCATAAAAAATCAGTTGGTTTACTAAATAATTTTTTACTGCGCATGCGTCAACGATATCAAAATTTCATTTGCATATTATGTTAGCTAAATGTATAGAGCAACGTTTTTGAAAGTCACAAAATCATAACTTGAAAATTCTGACAATAATCGTCAACTGAATAAGTCGAAAATCCGTTATTCTCAAAATGAAGCAAAAACAAGAGGGGTTGTATCCATATATTCATTGATTAGTGTCAATATAGAATACACAATATGGAATGTACTACTGCATTTGGATAAAATCCCTCATTTTTTTGCTTCATTTTGGAAACAACGGATTTTGTCCTTTTTCTATAGACGATTACTTTCAGAATTTTCAAGCTATGATTTTGAGACTTTTACAGAAGTTGCTCTATACATTTAGCTAACATAATATGCAAATGAAATTTTGATATCTTTGACGCATGCGCAGTAAAAAATTATATAGTAAACCTACTCATTTTTCATACAATTTGTGTTATTTTTTAATTCTGATTACAGGGTACTGTGTACAATGTTATTTGTCATATTTGCTGAAAAAAATATTACTTTATATTAAGAACTCTGAAAATTATAATGGAAAAACTTGGAAATATTTAGGGCCATTTTTATAAAAACCTTAATTACTCTGCGAGTGTGCATGCTATTTGCATAAAAATGAACACAGTGTATTACAATAAGGCATTCAATCATAATCTAGAGTTAGAGCGCTTTTGTTACATTAGTTTTGACAGGGTTATTCAAAAGATATTCATTCTTTTTTATTTTGTTGACGGTCCCCTATGGCGTTTCGGTAAAAAATCTTCACGGAGATGTATGACGTATACTATTATATTTATACACTAAGAGTTTCGAGATGATTCCTGATTTATTTTTCTAGATATTTAGTAAAATGTCTAAAATCGCAAGTGTCCCATAATCAATGGCAATATAGTGTATATGTAATATTACTAACATGAAACTAGAAACAAATATTTAGTGCGATTAGCTATAAATTGTCTGCATTTAAAATTATAATATCAAATTTCCATAGTATAAATTTATATTAGAAGAAATTATTTAATAATGAAAAACAAAATTTAAGTGAAATGATTCACAAAAACTTATTGTTTAAGAAAATTAATTTTGAAAAATAACTGAAGGCTAATATTGATAAATTTCTATTAATATGTATACAAAATACATTAAATAGCATCCTTCTAGAAGCAAATAAACCCAATATGCCAGCATTTTCCCAATAAATAAAATAATTTTTAATTTTATAATATAGATGGAGGATTCTGCTTTGGTTTTGCAAGTTTCAATTGTATTCAGTTTGATTTATTGTTTTTTTCCATGTTTCAATGTGGTGATTTAATATTAAATGCAAAACTATCAGTACTCATTTAATTGTAAAATTTCAACTAAAATGACATTAAAATAGCGAAGAAAAATATATAAATAAAAAAAGGGGCATAAACAATATTTTTCTTTTTTTCCTCCCATGGAATGTGAATTAAGTTATGTGAAGGTAAATGAACATACAAGTATAATTTTATGGGATTGTTAGTGAGATCCCCCCCCCCACACACACACACACCTTCAGACTTCTGATTTTATTATTTTCTGTTTTATTGTATCAGAAGTGAAAATTCTTCCAGGAACTACAGCTTGAAAAACAAAAAATACATAGTTTTTATCACAGATAGCATTCTAAGAAATATAAATAATATAATTATTAATTAATACTAAACTAATATAAAGTATTTATTTGCAGAAAGTTATAATTGATTTCTCAATATAAATTACACATAATTATATTGTATTATTATTGCTATTTAATAATTAATTAATTAAAAATATTATTAATAATATTTACATGTTATGTAATAATGTTAATAACATTATATAATAATTAATTGCAGCTTGAAAAACAAAATGTATCTAGTTTTAATTACAAATGACAATTTAAAAAATATATATAATTATTATTATCATTGTAAATGTATTATATAATAATTAATTATCTAATATATTTATATAATTAATTTATGATCATATGATAATTAATTACATAATATATTTATATAATCAATATTTATATAATTATTAATAATTATGCAATTAATTGATAATTATTTATATAATTAATTATTATTAATTAAATTTTGAAAAATATTTTTATAACTTTAATATTCAAATATCTAATTGTAATCTGTTTACAAACTTTACAGTTATCCCCATGTATTGGGGTTCGAAATCTGCATCTCCAGTTTCCAGACAGACAACATACTGATCACACCATCACGCTTTTAGAAAAACTGACGCATAAAATAAAATTCATACAAAAACACCAGAAGTAGCCTTTGCCAAGTGCGAGAGCACAGTAGATACGCATGCACGAGTTTTGTGATTCCAGGAGATGCTTTATAGACACTACCAACGGAGAGGGAAAGGCTCCCGACAGGGTTATTAGGCTATTTGAAGAAGTCACAGAATCGCCAAGGATAAAGTAAGCCAAGCATCGAGCATGCGCCGTAAATGCTCAGATTGTGAGCCTACCCTCCTCCCGATAGCTTCTACTCAGGAAAACATATTTAAAAAAACCCGGTTTAAACCAAAAAAAACATGGTTTTTGTTTGTTTGTTTTTTTAAAACCCGGTTTTTTACCAACCCTGTTAAAAAGCGTATAGCCATCAGAGTGAAAAAGTGTCCAAGCCAGGACTCGAACCTGGACATATGGTATATACACACAGAATTTCTACCTGCTGAACCACTTGGAATGATGTCCAGCCTGGTGCTTCTCTCTACATATGTTGGTTGTAGCCTTGCCAACATATGTAGTGAAAAGTACCAGGCTGGTTATTGTTCCAAGTGTTCCTGAGCACTTTTTTCACTCTGTTAGTTATACGCCTAATTCAAATTTGATTAATATTGAATGCAAGGCATGAGAAATTTTCTACAAAATTTTTTCCAATATTCATGTACATTTATAGAAATTTGTTTTATAATGAAAATAATTTAATTTTTAAACTCTTAAAAATCACTTAATATTTGGAAAAACCATAAAGATTTTATTACAGAAATTTAATAATTTTATGGTTTCTAAATAAAATATGCAATTAGTTTTTCTTTCTTTCTTTTTTAAGGCAAAAAAAAAAGTAAAAGAATAAAATTATATTTGCAGAAAAGCCATCATGCTAGATTTCTGTGTCTTAAGGATGCTGGTCACTCAGCTTCGAAATTCTCTTCCATAATGTTAAGTTTATGGACGTTTGATGCATTCATATATTTAAAATATCTCTTGAAGAAATTAATATTTTAAACTTTTTTTTTGTGTACACTTCTTAAAGGATGTTTCTTTTTTTCTTAGTTCTCAAAATATTTCAAAAATCTATTCTTAATTTAATATTTTATGTATTAAAAGCTGACAAACTGTGATTAAAACTTTAACACTTCACATAAAATTAAGTATGTAATTTTAGAAAAAATTTGAAAACTAAGAAAAACAGAGCTTTCTTTTAAGAAGTGTATAAAATAAAATAAAATAAAACAGAAGTTAAAAATATTAATTTCCTGAGGAGATATTTTAAATATATGAATGTGTCAAACATTCATAAACTTTACATTCGTAAAGAGAATTTGGAAGCTGAGTGACCAGCCCCCTTAATGTTTGTTTCACACCCTACAAATGAATGTAAATAAGATCCTTATTTTTAACAACTTTACAAAAGTTTACAAATAATATTTAAAAGAATATATATACATAAATTTTTGATTATCAATTAAAATCAAATTATCATTATGCTTCATTTATCAGAATTCATAATTTACTGAAACAGATTGGACAAAGCAAATTTAAGTGCAAAATTTCAAAAACATGGAAAAGCCAGTTACAGTTTACTGATTTTAAAAGTTTTTCCAACAACTAAATCTACAGCCCTGATATATGACTGCATGAGAAATAATGAACGACACCTCAGCCTGTAATATTGATAGAAGCAGTAATTAAGTCAACGTTGTGAAAGAAAGAAAACTTATGCAGTGTTACATCCCTATCTATTTTTCATACAACAAGAACATAGAGAGATTGTTTAGAAAACAATTAATCTGATAAAGGTATATTAAGTTTCGTATGTTTCTTAAAAGTTATCTTGTTAAAATACTGTGGCTAGCAAAAAAGAATTAAGCTTCGGTAAGATTTAACTGTCAGTTATATAAACATATGGCACATTCTAGCTACTTATTTTTTGGAGAAGTTCACAGACTTTCCCCTACTACCTTGTTAGGCAGGCCACACACCAAGGCAACAAGTGCAACTTAAGAGACAAATTCTGGAATTCAAACCTATTTCTTCTTTGATAAAAAAACAAGTTTGAATTCCAGAATTCTTCTTCCAAATTGAACTTGTCATTTTACATCCTTACCTATCTCTCAATGTTGAATTCAGACACTTTTCTCCAGGAAGAATTTCTGGGAGTAGGGGAGTCTTATTGAGTTCTAGGGGGGGGGGGCATTCAACTTTTTTACCAACAAGGCTGTAACCAATGAAGGGGTCTCCAGGGTTTGATCCCCCTCTGAAATTTTTGTGAGGATGACAATAAAATGTCATTAACTATCGATCAAGATTCAAAAATCAAAATACTACTCTAGAATATCTTTATCCTTTTATTCTGTTAGTATGCTGATAAAATAAATGCATTTTCTAAGAAATCTTTAAAATTTATTCGAATTTTCTTGGAATGAGATTCTGTAAAAGCAAAATGTCACTAAAATGTACAGTAGCTTGATTAGATTCTCAGACATGTTTATCCCAAATTCTTTAAAAATGCAGTGAAAGTCATGTAAAATAGCCACAAACTTAGTTGTTTTGAGACTGAGAAGAGTTATCAAAAATAAAAACTTTGAAAACATATCTACAAAATTTCAAACATTAATTTGTTTGACATTAACATTAATACATTACTGCATAAGCATGTAAATGAGATTATTAGGTATTTACAGTGAAAAGTGCTTATTTTTTCTTACATGTTTATTTTAGTTTAAATCATTTGAATTCACACTAAAATTTAATTAGATTCTTAGCACTTGACAGTTAGTAAAAAATAATTATAAAATAAGGTAACATTTTTGGCCTACAAAATATTTTTCTGACTACAGTCTTGTTTACCAGTGAAAGCACAAAATCTCAAATCTTCCAGGAGGGGATATCACATTTCTGAGGGAGGGGATTCTTTTATCTCTTCAGTTTTCTGTTATAAGTTCAGAGTTCTGGCTATTAATCGCCAAAAAATAATTTAATGATGCATGATTAAAAAAAAAAAAAAAGATGAAACATAAAATGTTGAATTTAAGATATAAATTTGTTATGATTTTTTTCCCCTCTGTAGTCAAACTTTTTGTGAGCAACTGAAGCATTTATAAGTTTTACCAAGAATTGATTTTTACTGACATTAATTTGCTTGGTGTTTGATGAATATGTTGAAGTAATTTAAATCAACACATAATAAATAATTAATTTCATAAAATATGCTTCTAATTAAAATGCATTTTACAGTTGAGCTTTTCTTTTTAAGGTTTGCATTTAATCATGAAATTAAAACTTAAAACATAGCTTATTTTGAACCTCTTAAAATATACTACAAATTATGAATTATTAACAAAATTAATGGATCACAATTTTTGAAACGATATTTTTATTTAAAATTTATAAATGTATTTTATTTTGATAAATGTTTTATGAATGTAATAGTAACATAACAATAATAATATAATATTGAAAACATTTTACTTTGTGTTTGAATGAAAGTTAATGTGTGAATTTTTATTCACTGTGTTTTGTTAATGGTCTTTCATTAATGTAGTTCATAAACTCTAATTAAGAGAACTTATAAAGAGAGCTAATAAATATATCACCATACAATTTAATACTTAAAAATTCTACACCTATTTATCCCATATAGTAGACACTTAAAGTTTTATTATTATTCTCTTCTACATTATACAATTGTAAATACTGTAAGAGTAGTATATTGCAAACTTAGCTAAATGTAAATTATTTCATCCAGACAAAACTATTGATAAATGTATCAGTGCCTCAGTGAAATAATGACTGTAGATGTGAGGATAATAAATAAATGTATGTGATATATTATTATGCATATATTTGTACATTAGTAACCACTCGATGTATCACCTCTTTTTTATGTCTACTAAAAAGGAAAATGTTTTTATATTTTTTTAGTTCCTTCTCTTCTCTCCTTATTTTTTTATTTCGACTAAATTCATTTAAAATAGAATTTTAGGTTAAGAAATTCTATCATAAATTACAGTTGTTTACATTTAACAATTATTTACTTTTTTTGCTTACTACCATTTTGATTCAAGTTGAATGGTTTACCATTTTAACATGGAATGATTGCAATTGCATTTTCAATGTTGAATTTTCAATTTTTTTTTTTTTTTTTTTGGAGGGGGGTTGTTTTTAATGAAAGTTAAATTTCAATTTAATACTTTAAATTTGTGAGTTAAATAGTCTTACTGATTTATGGGAAATCCAGATAATTTATTGAAGAAATAATTAAATTAAAGAGATCTCTAGTGGTCCTTTCACTATTAAACAAAAAATATATATCCATTTCACATGTGTGTGAATAGTATAAATCACTGTAATACATATGATTGTAATGTACTGTAATACATATATTTGAGGCGAACAATTTGTAAATTTCCATAAATCTAAATGGTTGTTTAATCCTTCTTATAAAAGTAATATTTTTTTGCGCTAAATCTCTATCTTAGAGGTGTAAAAATGATTTTCGGAAACCGAATAACATTTGAATAAATAAAAACTAAAAATAGCTGTCAATGGGGTCGATGTCAATAAGCGCTTGCTCGCAAAATTTCTCCTATGCCTCGCTCTTCTCGGTCGGCGCTAAATCGCACAATACTCTGAGATACACAAACTGAAGGCTCCTTCCACACTAAGGCTTCTAAATACAATTATATTAATACTAAATAGAAATACAGGGTGTATCTAAACTCTTGGGCAAAACTTTAAGGGGTGATAGTACACATCAAGACAAACAATATTAAATAGGAAACTAACGGTCCCACACGTCTTTAGAAGGAGATAGGCGCCATTAAAGTTTAGGGTCCAAAATTTCAAATGATTATAAAAAACGGAAAAGTTGTTCGATTCAATTGCGGTTTTCACTAAAACTATTCTTTATGTCAGTATTTTCTTGAAAATAAATTATAAAGATAAATTTAAAAAAATCGATAGAGGGCGCTTTAGACTTTGGAGTAACGAACAGCTATTTTTTACCATTATTTTTTGCATCTCATTATTTTTTTTTAGAAGCTTAGACATAAACTTAAATTTTGAGCTGAAAATCTGAGGAGTTCGTTGGGAGTGGTTAAGTAGCGCAAACAGAACTGTGTTCAAAGGGGGGAGGGGAGGGGAGAGGTTCAAATTTCAGATGATTATAAAAAACGGAAAAATTGGTCAATTCGTTTGCGGTTTTCGCTAGAATTATTCTTTATGTCAGTATTGTCTTGAAAATTTATTATAAAAATAGATTTAAAAAAATACCGATAGAGGGCGATTTAGACTTTGGAGTAACGAACAGCTATTTTTTACCATTATTTTTTGCATCTCATTATTTTTTTTAGAAGCTTAGACATAAACTTAAATTTTGAGCTCAAATTCTGGATCGTTGAGAGTGGTTAAGTAGCGAAAACTGAACTCCGTTCAGGAGTTGAAATTTAACCGTATCTCCCCTCCCTCTCGAATACTGTTCAATTTGGTGCTACTTAATTACTCCCAACGATTCAGCATTTAAGCTCAAAGTTTCGCTAGAACTATTCTTTATGTCAGTATTGTCTTGAAAATTTATTATAAAGATAGATTTAAAAAAAATACCGATAGAGGGCGCTTTAGACTTTGGAGTAACGAACAGCTATTTTTTACCATTATTTTTTGCATCTCATTATTATTATTTTTTTTTTTTAGAAGCTTAGACATAAACTTAAATTTTGAGCTCAAATTCTGGATCGTTGAGAGTGGTTAAGTAGCGAAAACTGAACTTTGTTCAGAAGTTGAAATTTAACCGTATCTCCCCCCCCCCCTATCGAATACTGTTCAATTTGGTGCTACTTAATTACTCCCAACGATTCAGCATTTAAGCTCAAAGTTTAAGTCTAACCTTTTGTAAACATTTAATTAGGTACAAAAAATAACGGTTAAAAATAATTGTTAGTTGTAATCCTGAGAGATATAGATCTCTCAGGATTACGTTGGAGAGAGCTCTGCTCTCTCAGATCACTGCTATACCCGATATCGGGGTTTGAAGTCCGGGTGTCCGGCAAACCAACCGCTCTGAAAAGTCAGAGCACTTGTAACCTTCATTTCTCATTAAATTTTTACAATTGTTGAGTTTTCTAAAATTTAGTCTTGAATATTTAATTCAACTTCTCCAATTTATTGCAAGCCCATCTGCCACTACGCCACAGCTAAATTACATAAATTATATTGGTGGCAGCGCGTTTGGATCTGAGAGTTAAGTTAAAAACTCTGGACCCGTTTCTTCAGTTGATTTTTGGACTTTCATCGCTTGTGGAATTGGACTTTCGCCAGTGTCGTGTGCCTGTTCGACGATTTTTTGGATTTTCATCGCTTGTGGAATTGGACTTTCGCCAGAGTGGTATGCCTGTTCGACGTTTCCTAGTGTGAATTTGTCTGGTGGAGCACCCGTTCCGGAGTTTCGTCTGATTGATTGCTGGATTTGTCTGGTGGAGCACCCGTTCCGGAGTTTCGTCTGATTGATTGCCTGGATTTGTCTGGTGGAGCACCTGTTTGATTGCTGGATTTGTCTGGTGGAGCACCCGTTCCGTCGCCTAAAAGAGGGATGAGTTCCTTTTAAATGCTTTTTGTGTTGCAAGGTACTGGTCAATGAGAAAGTTAGAAAAATTAATTTTTTAAAATTTAATTTGAACTGGGAATGTTCGATTATGTGGGTATGGTAGAGATAGGTTAGTGTATTGTGTGTAGAAATTTGTTTAAGGGTTTCATTTTGTTGTATATGCATTTCTCTAGTGTGTTATTTATATGTGTTATTATATTTATTTTTATCTCATTTGGAAACATTTGATCATTCATATATATAGATATATATATATATATATTTAAAGTTAAGGTAGGGAGTAATGTTATTTGTTTTGTATGTTATGTTGGGGCAAAGTGAAAAGAGTAGCATATGTAAGAGTTATGGAATGTAATAATTTTGAAATTATAATTAATTTTGAAACTATATTTAATTTGAAATCTCATTGAAATTTTGGAAATCTTATTTAATGTTGAAATAACTCAAAGATTAGGTTCTTTGTTTTTGAAAGGTTAAAATTGTGTATAGGAGTGTTAGTTAATTGTTATCACGGCTTTTCTAAATAAGTTAAAAAGGCAGAAGAAACAAACTTTAATTTTGTTAGCCAGAGAATTTGAGGTTGATGTGTCGGATTCAGACCTGATTAAAGATATTATAAAAGGCATAACGGAATCGACGGAATATGATGAGGAAACTGGGGAAGCTTTCTTAGATCGTATTTTAGAGGAATTAAAGGAAGCGGAAAAGGAAAGATTAGCTAGGGAAGCTAAAGAGGAGAGGGAAAAAGAAAGGTTAGAAAATCAAAGGTTAGCTAAAGAAGAGCGCGAATATGAATTGGAAAGGTTAAGGCTTTCTAATGCTGTAGGAACAGCGAGTGTAGGATCGACGGTTTCCATAAATACTGAAGGGACCAGAAAAAATAAGTTAAAGGACTTAGTCCCAAAATTTGATTCGAAAATCTTAGATATTACTTTATTTTTTATGATTTTTGAACGTCAGGCTACAAAAGAGAAAGTTAAGGAGGAAGAATGGGTGTCGCAATTAATTCCGTTGTTACCTGCAGAGATAGCTGAGTTAGTTGTCAAGGAACCTGCAGATAAGGGAGATGATTATTATCACATGAAGAGTATGTTATTGACTAAGTTTAGATTAAGCACGGTTGCTTTAAGCTTAAGATTTGAGGAGCATAAAAAAAAACCGGGAGCGTTTTGGTCTGATCTGGTTTATGAGTTGCGTGGCTATCTAGATAATTGGTTAGAGTCCGCAAAGGTGACTGATTTTCAATCTTTGAAGGAATTAATGCTTACGGAGCAATTGAAAAAACGGGTTCCCCCTGAAATTAAGGAAAGGTATTTAGAGAGTTGGAAGGAATTTCGCGAAGCTTCTGAATTAGCGACCAAACTAGATTATTATGAGAGCGTCAAGAAAACGTTAAAAAAAACGGATAGTAAACCTTGGGAAAGGAGGTCTTTTGGAAAGGGTAAAATAGGGAATAATTTTAAGGAAAGGACGGAAGATCGGAGGAAACCGGAGCCTCAGAATAATAGGGAACTATCTAAGGTAGAAAAAAATAAACGCTTTGAGAAAACTAGGGAAGTCGTTTGCTTCCAATGCAATGTTAAAGGGCATATACGCCCGGACTGCCACAGTTTAAGAAAAAGAGAGGAAAAAATAGTGTGCCGATTAGTTGGAAATGTAGAAGTAAATGAGAGTTTCGATCCATATATCAGTAAAGTGAGAATTAATGGCGTTGAAAGGGATTGTTAAAGAGACAGTGGTAGTGGAATTGATTTGCTAGCAAAAAATTGGGTAAATCCGGAAGATTTATTAGGTGAAGTAACTTGGGTACATCAACCTTTAGATAAAACCTGCTTTTGTTTACCTTTGGCTAAAGTCACAATTCAAGGTGAATTTGGAACTATTGTCACTAAGGCAGCTGTTAAAAGGGATGATTTAGATCAGGGATTCTATTTAATGGGTAATGAAACCGCAGAATTAATTGAGAAGCATAAGGAATCTCCTATACCTGTTTGTGCTGTAATTACGCGTAGTCAAAGTCGAAAGAATAAACAAATGGAAGTCGAAATTCCGGGCGAAACCGAAACTGAACCTTTCACTTTAAATGAAGAGGATGGGGAATTTCTACCGAAGGCTGATGGGGAAAGTGTATTAGCTAAGATTTCGGGGGATGTATTCAAAAGGGAACAGCTGAAATGTCCTTCGTTAATTCCTTTGTGGGAAAGAGCAAAAACTGCCGAGGAAAAAGAATTTAAAATTGTAAAGGACCGTCTTGTGCGCATAGTTGTGAGTAAGTCGGGGGAAGAGAGGATGCAATTGTGCGTTCCGGAGAAGTTTAGGGAGGATTTAAAGGCCCTTTGTCATAATGAAGTGTCAGGACACCTGGGAACCACAAAGACTAAAGACAGAATTTTGAGGCATTATTTTTGGCCGAACTGTTATCAAGAGATTGAACAATATGTTAAAACCTGTCACGAATGTCAGATTGTTGGTCATAATAGGGATAAAGTGAAAGCACCTTTGAAAATTGTGCCTGTAATTTCGGAGGTGTTTTCAAAAATAAATATAGACGCTGTAGGTCCATTACCCAGGAGTCATAAGGACAATAGATATTTACTTACTGCTATTTGTGTAGCGTCGAGGTATCCGGATGCTATACCGTTGGAAGATAGCACGTCGGTCAGTGTGATTGATGCCTTGTTGTTGGTATTTTCTAGGACGGGTTTCTCTAAAGAAATCCAGAGTGATTTGGGAAAATCCTTCACCAGTGAGTTAACTTCTGAGTTTTTTGAACGCTTTGGAATCAAAGTGACTCATAGTTCGGTTTGCCACCCGCAGAGTCATGTGGTGGAGAGATGGCATTCTTCATTAAAAAGAGTCCTTAAAGTGCTTTGTTTAGAATCAGGAGAAGATTGGGAGAAGAATCTATCAGCGGCACTGTTTGCGTTACGCACAGTGACCCACGAAAGTTTAGGGTTTAGCCCTTCTGAATTGGTTTTAGGGAAGAATCTGAGGACCCCTCAGACTATTGTTTTTGAGAATTGGATGGATTCTGGTGATACCGATCCAACGGTTGTTGAATACATCTTGGATTTAGTCAACAGACTTAAAAAATGTCAGGATTTGGCTTCCGAGAAACTGCGCTAATGCCAGGAGAAAAGGAAGGTCTGGTATGACAGAAATGCAGTGTCTAGAAATTTTAATGTGGGAGATAAAAGTGTTGGTTTTAGCTACTTCTAAGCCCAATAGAATGGCTGTAAATTGGCTGGGGCCAAGAACTGTAACAGGAAAAATTTCGGATACAAATTATTTGATTGATTTACCTGAAAAGAGGGACAAAAGTACCATTTATCATGTAAATCTGATGAAACCATATTACCGCAGGCCGGAACGAGTTAATTTGATTATTCCGGAGGAACCGCAGGAGTCTGAAAAGGACGCAGAGATACCTTATCCGGCACCGGATTCGACTCAGTTCGATTTGCGGGAAATTGTGCGGGAAATTGGTTTAGCGGAGCGCGCTACGGAAAGTCAAATTGATAGCTTCTGTAGAATGTTAAGACAGAATGGGAAGGTATTTTCTGCAGATCCGGGTAATACTAAATTAGTGGAGATGGACATAGAGCTCACGAGCGATGCCCAGGTGCGGGCAAGGCCTTACAGGATGTCTCCTAGACAAATTACAATTTTGCAAGATGAAATTCAGAGATTATTAGATTTGGGGGTGATAGAAATCGGTCAGTCAGACTATACAAGTCCGATGATACTAGTTGAGAGTCCTGGCAAGGATCCTAGGCCTTGTGTGGACTACAGAAAATTGAACGCGATTACGCGCCATATGTATTTCCCCTTGCCAAATATCGAGGAAGTTTTACAAAAGGTGAGCGCCGCTCCCTTTATAACTGTTATGGATCTGACGAAGGGGTATTTTCAAATTCCTCTCTCGAAGCAAGCCCAAAGGTATGCGGCATTTGTGACCCCCTTTGGCACGTACTTACCTAAGAAAATGATGTTCGGATTAGCCAATGCGCCGTTCTATTTTTGTAAGTTAATGGCAGAGGTCTTACAGGGGATGGAGATTTTTGCGTCGCCATACATCGACGACATTGCGGTGTATTCTCCTAGTTTTGAAAGTCACGTGAAAGACGTGGAAAGAGTATTAGAGAAATTACGGGAAGAAAACCTTACCATCAAACCTTCTAAGTGTCAATTTGCCCAAGACCACGTTAAATTCTTAGGTCACGAGATTGGGTCGGGTAAAAGATCCCCGGGGGAGGCTAAAATACAAACAATTAAAGATTTTCCTACCCCTTGCACAAAGACTCAAATTAAAGCATTTTTAGGAATTGTGGGGTACTATGGTAGGTACATCCCGAATTATTCTGTTATCGCGGCTCCTCTCACCGACGCGTTAAAGGGGAGGGTTAAAAAAGAGAAAATAGAATGGACGCAAAATTGTCAAACCGCGTTTGAAAATTTAAAGGGAAAGTTAGTAAGTAGACCTGTACTCTATGCTCCAAATTATTCAAAGGAGTTTATTGTCCAATTAGATGCGAGCGAAATTGGGGCAGGTATTGTGTTATCCCAAATGAGTAACGGGAAAGAACATCCCATAGTTTATTTGTCCAAGAAATTTAGTCAGGCTGAGAAAAATTATTGTACGGTAGAGAAAGAGTTAGCGGCTATCATTTTTGGAGTAAAAAAGTTAACTTATTATCTGGATGGCCAGGAATTCCTGATTCAGACAGACCACGATCCTCTCACGTATCTAAAAAAATGATGGGAACTAATGCGAGGCTAATGCGCTGGGCCTTATGCCTACAACAGTTCAAATTTAGAATAGAGCATGAGCCAGGAAAAGAAAATGGGAACGCCGATGGTCTGAGCCGACTCATCCCATAGCCTTTTTAAATAAACTACGAAGTTGTAAATATTAATTATCTAGCATATTTTTAATTCCAGTGTTTAGCATTTGTGTTTATGTATTGTTATTTATTATTGTGTTTCCAAGTGAGACAAGGTGGGTGTTATGTGAAAATTGTTCTCGGAAAAAGGTAGTTAAAACTAAGTGATAGGATATTTAAATGTGCCTTGCCTTGCCTTGCCTTGCCTCACAAAGGGTGTTTGAAGGGAACGAGCTATCCTTGTGGAGCTTTCCTAGTCAAGCCCAGGAAAACTCTTTAGGGGGAAGGAGTTGTCATATCTCCACATTTCCTGCTGCAGGTGTACCCTTTGTCCCCAAAGCTCGGAATGTAGTCGAAATTATTGAACTTTTATGTGGGCCGTGAGAAAATAAGCAAGTTGTCTCCAGCTGAGTAATGTACGGGGATTTAGTGTCATGCCTGAACAATACTGCCTCCCGCGCTTTATGTGGAGGTCACCTTACAGTCCAGGTGTTTTTTGCTTGCATTTCTCTTGCTAAGTACAGATTTCCTTTGGCTGTGAAATCAGTCAAGGGGAGGCACTATTTTATACCGAATGGGAGAAGGACGCCTTGACCCCTGGATCGAGATTGGGAGAAGTCTGAGGAAGGTGTCTCTCCCCCCCCCTTGTGAATGTTGACCAGGGAAGGACGGTTTTTCGCTGCTGGTCGGACAGTTGAGATATAGATCTCTCAGGATTACGTTGGAGAGAGCTCTGCTCTCTCAGATCACTGCTATACCCGATATCGGGGTTTGAAGTCCGGGTGTCCGGCAAACCAACCGCTCTGCAAAGTCAGAGCACTTGTAACCTTCATTTCTCATTAAATTTTTACAATTGTTGAGTTTTCTAAAATTTAGTCTTGAATATTTAATTCAACTTCTCCAATTTATTGCAAGCCCATCTGCCACTACGCCACAATTCATATTTTGAGCTCAAAACTTAAGTTTATATCTAAGCTTTTAAAAAAATTTAATGAAATGCAAAAAATAATGGTAAAAAATAGTTGTTCGTTACACCAAAGTCTAAAGCGCCCTCTATCGGCATTTTTGAAATTTATCTTTATAATTTATTTTCAAGACAATACTGACAAAATAATATTTCAGTGAAAGTCACAAACGAATTGACCGATTTTTCCGTTTTTTATAATCATTTGTAATTTGAGTCTCCCCCCCCCCCCCTGGAACAGAAATCAGTTTGCGCTACTTAACGACTCCCAACGATTCAAATTTTGAGCTCAAAATTTAAGTTTATGTCTGAGCTTCTAAAAAAATTTGATGAGATGCAAAAAATAACGATAAAAAATAGTTGTTCATTACTCCAAAGTCTAAAACGCCCTCTACCGTCATTTTTTGAAATTTATTTTTGTAATTTATTTTTAAGACAAAACTAACGTAAAGAATAGTTTTTGTGAAAATCGCAAATCAATCGACCAATTTTTCCATTTTTTATGATTATTTGAAATTTTGGACCCTAAACTTTAATGGCGGCTATCTCCCTTGGAAAACGTTTGGGACCTTTGGTTTCCCATTTAATATTGTTTGTCTTGATGTGTACTATCCCCCCTTTAAGTTTTGCCCAAGAGTTTAGATACACCTTGTATACTTAAAAGTTCTATCCTTGAATATATATTGCAGTACACGTACACACATCTATACTAATAAAAGAACAATATGCTCTATATGTCTGTGTGTCTGCGATGGCTAGCAAAATCTATGGGACGCGACGTACGAAGCTCAACATTTTTATGAGAGTAGCCCAATATCTCTCCTGGGTCATTCCACATGAATTCAACCTATGGGTGTTGCATGATAGTAACAGATTTTTTTAAATTTTTTATTATAGTCAGACATAGTAATGAAACCTTCAAATCTGAAATTTAAAAGTAATATTCGCAATATTGGCTGAGATATAGACATTTCAAATCTGACCATTTTTACTAAATGGCGGCCATCTTGGAATTTCATCAGTGTCTAAAAGTGCCCATAACTTGACAACTAATGGCTCAAATTTTATATATCTGGTACCAATATGAAGCTATTTGTACAAAAAGTGCATATTTTACATCAAAACAATAGTAAATTTTCATTTATTTACTTTTTATTATGTGCAAACTGAAAATATCACCCAAAAAAGGGCCGATTGTAATTGCCCATAAAAAAAATGAATCATCATGAATTTTTTTTTTTAAAACTTGGTAAAAACATTGCTCTATGTGTGTGCTTTAAATAATAAAAAAATTGGAGAGGTAAAATTTATTGTTTGAAAATAAATGATTTTTTACACTTAAGGTGTCACTAACCAAATAATGATCATTTTATAATCTGCAAGTATTTCTAATTTAAAGAATAATGGTTAAAATAAAATTTTCTAAAATCTAGATTGATGTAAATATACAGGGTGTCCCTAAACAAATGGTATATACGCTAGGGGGTGATAGAACACATCAAGACGAGTAATAGTAAATAGGAAACCAAGGGTCCCAAACGTTTTCCAAAGGAGATAGCCGCCATTAATGTTTGAGGTCCAAAATTTCAAATACACATACAAAACGGAAAAACTGGTCGATTGATTTGCGGTTTTCACTAAAATTATTCTTTATGTTGATATTTTCTTGAAAATAAATTATAAAGATAAATTTCGAAAAATGCCGATAGAGGGCGCTTTAGATTTTGAAGTAATGAAAAGCTATTTTTTGCCGTGATTTTTTGTATCTCATTAAATGGTTTCATAAGCTTAAACTTAAACTTAAATTTTGAGCTCAAAATCTGAATAGTTTGAAGCGGTTAAGTAGCACAAACTTAACTGTGTTCAGAGGGTTTAAATTTCAAATGATTATAAAAAACGGAAAAATTGATCGATTGATTTGCGGTTTTCACTAAAACTTTTCTTTATGTCGGTATTTTATTGAAAATGAATTATAAAGATAAATTTCAAAAAATGCCGATAGAGGGCGCTTTAGACTTTGGATTAACGAAATAATCCATCCTAATAACATTTTTTGCCGTTATTTTTTGCATCTCATTAAATGGTTTCGTAGGCTTAGATTTAAACTTAAATTTTGAGCTCAAAATCTTAATAGTTGGAAGCGGTTAAGTAGCACAAACTTAACTGTGTTCAGAGGGTTCAAATTTCAAATGATAATAAAAAACGAAAAAATTGGTCGATTCGTTTGCAGTTTAAAATACAACTATTCTTTAAGTCAGTATCTTCTTAAAAATGAACTTTAAAGATAAATTTCAAAAAATTCCGTTAGAGGGCGCCTTAAACTTCAGAGTAACCAACAACAAATTTTAACCGTTGTTTTTTGTATCTAATTAAATGCTTTCCAAGACTTGTTAAATGTTTCCGAAATCTTAGATTTAAACTTAAATTTTGAACTCAAATTCTGAATCATTTGGAGGGGTTAAGAAGCGCAAACTGAAGTGTGTTCGGGAGTTGAAATTTAACCCCCCCCCCCCTCCCTCGAACACAGTTCACTTTTGCGCTACTTAAACACTCGCAACGACTCAGAATTTGATCTCAAAATATAAATCTAAGCATTTGAAAGCATTTAATGAGATTTAAAAAAATAACGGTTTAAAATAGTTGTACGCTACTCCAATGTCTAAGGCGCCTCTATCGGCATTTTGCGAAATTTATCTTTAAAATTTATTTTCAAGAAAACACTGATTTAAAGAGTAGTTTTAGCAAAAACCGCAAACGAATCGACTAATTTTTCCGTTTTTTTTTTATAGTTTTTCGTTTCGTTTGAAATTTAATTTAAACCCTCTGAACACAGTTCAGTTTGTGCTACTTAACCACTCCCAACTATTCAGATTTTGAGCTCAAAATTTAAGTTTAAATCTAAGCCTACGAAACCATTTAATGAGATGCAAAAAATAACGGCAAAAAATAGTATTAGGGTGGATTATTTCTTTAATCCACAGACTAAAGCGCCCTCTATCGGCATTTTTGAAAGTTATCTTTATAATTCATTTTCAATAAAATACCGACATAAAGAATAGTTTTAGTGAAAACCGCAAATCAATCGACCAATTTTTCCGTTTTTTATAATCATTTGAAATTTAAACCCTCTGAACACAGTTAAGTTTGTGCTACTTAACCGCTTCCAACTATTCAGATTTTGAGCTCAAAATTTAAGTTTAAGTCTAAGTTTACGAAACCATTTAATGAGATGCAAAAAATCACGGCAAAAAATAGTTTTTCATTACTTTAAAGTCTAAAGCGTCCTCTATCGGCATTTTTCGAAATTTATCTTTATAATTTATTTTCAAGAAAATACCAACATAAAGAATAATTTTAGTGAAAACCGCAAATCAATCGACCAATTTTTCCGTTTTTTATGTGTATTTGAAATTTTGGACCCCAAACTTTAATGGCGGCTATCTCCTTTGGAAAACGTTTGGGACCCTTGGTTTCTCATTTACTATTACTCGTCTTGATGTGTTCTATCACCCCCTAGCGTATATACCATTTGTTTAGGGACATCCTGTATATTCAAAAATTCTTTTGCCCTAATTTTGTAGGAATTCTTCCTCAACCCCACCCTCCTCCCCAAAAAATGTATACTATTGGAAAAACTTTTACACTGAAAAATATAAGGAAATAATTAAGGAATATAATGTATAATTATAAAATACTTGTAAATGCAATACATATAAATGAGGATTATAATTATAAAATACTTGTAAATGCAATACATATAAATGAGGATTTACGTTACATATAGAGGAGAGTGGGGTGGAATCAGGGCCGTAACTACCGCCGGGGCACTGCCCCGGGGCCCCCAAGCCGTAGGGGGCCCAAACTTATGGTTAAAAAAACTATTGGTTTTAGTTCCTAGTCTAAGTTCCTATAAAATGCCCAGCACATACCTAAAAGTTAGTAATAAAAAAAAAATCAAAGTTCTAGAATAGATGTTTTTGCTTGTCTGTCAATACACTCCTTACCCTTCGCATGCAAAAGGAGTTCTACAGCAGACAGCAAAATTTCGAGTCGAATGTGTCATGTCGCGCCAGCATGCTTGCTGATCCCACCGAAGCTAGTATAAGGAAGAAAATATGGACTTCTAATTGACTGAATAATATAAAAAGCATCTAAAAGATTCTAGAAACTCTTTCTTCTTTTCTATACTAATAAGTTAACAAAACGCTCTGTTTGTGTATGTCTGCGTATGTGTGTGTGACTGAGATGGTTAGCAAAATCTACCGCACATAGAAGTCTGAAATTTTAGGTGAAGATAGTCCAAGACAGGTCCTGATGCATCTGTGGCTCAGACTTTTAATATTTTAAGGACCAGGGCCCTGGGCCCCTTACAATTTTTATGCGCCAAATTGTTAATAGCTTGACTCTTTTTTATCTAATCTTTTCCGTTTTGAGGTACCTTTCTCCTTTTAGATATTTTCGCCTTTTTACTTTTCAGTTATGACCTTGGACTCTTGGGACCCGTTTTAGGGGCCCATTTAGTCTTTGATAGTAAATTGTTAATAAATTGCTTCCTTTAATTTCGATCTTCATTTTTAGGATACCTGTTCCATTTAGATGTTTTCAAATTTTTACACTCCATATAAGACACTGGGGCCCCCTAGATAAACATAGGGCCGACCCAAGGCCCCTTAATCTTTTTGTGCGCTAAACATTTTTCGCTCCCTAAATTTCTCACCTTCTTAGTGCAAATTTTTAAAGCTGAATCTTGGACTCTTATGTCAGGACCAACACCCTGATATTGCCCTAGGGCCCTTTTTTTAACGCTTACCCAAACAATTGCATTTTTAAAAAATATTATTCTTGAAAATAATTCATACTCTACGCTTAATTTTGACTAATTAGAGGTCTAAAGCGTTATGTACTAAAACATTTTAACATGTTTTCATGTTAGGGCCCTGATTGTATTTGTCAGTTGGCCCCTTAGGGGCCCTCTATCATAGCTCCCTTAAAAATGGTAGGATTCACTTTTTTAACAACATTTTAGGTCCTCCAACTGCAACATGAATAACAAAAAAATTTTTTTTAGACTTCAGCTACCACTATTTATGAACATTAATCGATTTCTTGGAGCCCTTGGTGCAGCTTCTTTAAAAATGATCCAAACTGCTTTCAATTTTATTAAACATAGTTTTAGCGTCTTCCCATTATTTTAATAACTATACAAATATTTTTATACCCAACTACATGCGAAATAATTTCCTGACCCTTTGGGGCCCGGTACAGGCCTCCCTTGAAGTTTTTGTAATAATAAATTGTCAATAAATTGCTTCCTTTTAATCTGATCTTCATTTTTAGGATTCTTTATTCATTTAGATATTTTAATGTTTTGACATTCTATACAAGACACTGTGCTCCCCTGTGGAATCACAGGGTCCAGCCCAGGGCCCCTCACCATTTTGTGAAATAAACATATTTCACTTCCTATATTTCTGATCTTCTTAGTGCAAAATTTTAAAGTTGCCTGGGACTCTTTTATCAGGCCCAATCCAGAAAACCTGATGTTTTTATTTGGACCCTAGGGGCCCCTTTTTAAACATTTGCCCAATCAATTTGTGCGTTTAAAAAAGTATATCATTCCAAAGAATAGTTTCTACTATATGCTTAATTTTGACTAATTAAAGATCTAAAGCGGGCCCTTGTAAATATTAGGTCCCTTTTTTTAACTGTTAGTTGGTTCCTACAGGGCCCCATATTATAGCTCCCTTAAAAATGGTCCAATTCACTAGCTTTTTTGTCTATCAATTTTTTATGTCCTCTCTCTACCTATTACATGAACGACAAAAGAATTTTTCAGACTTCAGCTACCATTAATTTTTTTTGTCACTTGCTTTCTTGAGGCCCTTGATGCAGCTTCTTTAAACATGAACCAAATTGCTTTCAATTTTATTTAACATAGTTATAGCGTCTTTCCATCATTTTAATAACTACAAAAATATCTTTATACCCAACTACATGCAAAATAAATTCCTGGCCCCTTGGGGCCCGTTGAAGTTTTTTTAATAATAAATTGTTAATAAATTGTTTCCTTTTAATCCGATCTTCATTTTTAAGATTCTTTATTCATTTAGATATTTTAATGTTTTGACATTCCACATAAGACACTTTGGTCTCCTGTGGAATCATAGGGCTCAGTCTAAAGGCCCTGAACATTTTGTGAGGCAAACATAGTTCACTCTTTAAATTTATCCCCTTCTCAGTGCAAAATTTTTTAATTTGAGTCTTGGACTCTTCTTTCAGGGACAAGATTCTCATATTTTCATCCGCGGCTAAGACCCTTTTTTTAAAAAATTTCCGAATCAATTCGTGCATTTTGATAAAATATATTATTAAAATGAATAATTCATACCCTATGATTAATTTTGACTAATTGTAGATCTAAAGAGCTAAGTACTAAGATATTTTAACATGATTTCCTGTTAGGGCCCTCTTTTTAACTGTCTTTGTCCTTTTTGAGCCCTTATTATAAATCCCTTTAAAATGGTTCAATTAACTCCTTTTTTAAACAACTTCTTAAATCCAACAGCTACTAAGAAACCGCCATAGTCTAGCTACCACCAATTTTGAATATTAATCGCGTTCTTGGGGCCGTTGGTGCAATTTCTTTAAAAATGATCCGGATTGCTTGCAATTTTCTTTCACATTGCTTTAGCGTCCTTCCATTACTTTAATAACTACAAAAAATATTTTATACCCAACTACATGCGAAATAAGTTCCTGGCCCCTTGAAGATTTTGTACCATAAATTGCTATTAAACTGCCCTCTCTTAACCCAATCTTCATTTTTGGAACTATTTTTTCACTTAGTTATTCCCATGTTCTTGCATTCCATTTAAAAGCCTGAGACTCCCTATGGTCTCAGCTCAGGCACCTTGAAATTTTTGTTCTCCATGCATATTTCACCCACTTATTATCAAACCTTCTCAATGCTTAAATTTAAAGTTGAATTTTGTACTCTTATTTTAGGACCTACACCCTGATGTTTTTATTGAGATTCAAAGGCCTTTTTTAAAGCATTTACTCATTTTTTATGCATTTCTTTAAAATATTATTTAACGAATAATTCATATCCTATGCTTAATTTTGACTAATTGTAGATCTAAAGTGCTAATTGTTTGCTTAAGGTTATCATAACGTGTCCCGGGCAATGCCGGATGGGTCAACTAGTCTATTAATAAATACATAAAATCGAAAAAAAATATCACAATCCATCTTTCAAAAGGTTTTTAAACAGAAACGCATGATTAAGTTGCATATACTCAAAAATGAACCTAAATAAAATGCTCTTTAAAGTATTCAACCAATCAGAAGTCCGTATTTTCTTCCCTTTGCTAACTTCAGTGGGATCGGCAAAAATAGCGTCGCCGCCAAGTGTCTGCCGAGTAGAGTTGTCCAATTCTGCATTTTTTAGTCATTTTTGGGCTTATCATACTATGTACATTTAAACAATGGTGTGCGAGAAAAGAAACTATACCCAGGGCAAAGTTTCAATTTGCCCTCCTTGGGGGGGGGGGGGGCGGAGGTTTTGCCCCGGGGCCCCCAAGTTTATAGTTACGGCCCTGGGTGGAATGGGACAGTAGGTTTTTCTGTTTATGTATCATTCTGAAAATTTCATCAATCACATATTACATGAAGCAATAGTATCCCAATCTTCAGTTGAAAAAAGTAGCTGGTTGACGAATAAAGAAAAGATTATTTCAAGAATCAAAAGTAAATTTACTTCATATACTTTTTGTGCTTTCTGTATATTAATGATTTGTTTATGCATAGATGTAATAGTTCTCCTATTTATAGAACATTATATTGTAAATTAACATTAACTATAATTTAAATTATGCCTAAAAGAAGTATTTCTGTTTATAATAAAAGAAGGTAGAGGGAATAATGGGACATGCCAGGAAAGGGGGGGGGGGAGGAATGGAACATGTCTAAATCTTACTTTTTAATAAGATGAGTGTAAATTGCTAATATATGCAAATACATTTAAAGAGTAGTATATTAATTATAACATTGAAAATATATTCATTTACTTCAAAATATAAATAAATTGAACGAGTGATTATAATCTCTAACAATCCTGAATTATCCTTCCATTGATGAAGATACTGGAATTTGATGTTGTAGCACAGACTTTATCAACCTATAATCTTTGTTAGATTGTAAATATAGCCAACTCTAGAATAATTTGTTTCATATAATATATTGTTTTATAGTTGTCTCATTCCTGCCTGTTAGTGGGGAGGTATGGGACATATTTTGAAATTTACAATTTCTTTAATTATAAAATTGTTTAGCTATATTGCTCAAGAACATTAAAAAGTGTTTTATTTTGTATTCAAAACGAAATTTTTGTTTTTGTGTCAAACAAAAATGATTTTCAAATTTTTCTAAAAAGTATCCCATTCCTCCCCACTCTCCTCTATACATAGAACATATTTAAGACATTTTTTTCACTTAAAAAGTGAAATTTATGTGGTCAAATTTACATTGATTTTTTATTTATTTTATTTAAATTACACAAGTGAATGAATTCAACTGTGATTTACAGCTAGTATTTCTCCAATATTTCCGGAGAAAATATTATGTGGCTTTTTTTTTTTTTTTTTTTTTTTTTTTTTTAAATGTAGTCCATTATAGTAAAGTATTTAATATTTATGTAAATATGTTTTGAGAATTATATTCTCATATTTTAAAATGAAATAAAAAGTATTGTAGAAATGAAATTTTATTTGTATTTTAATATATGAATATTTAGCATAAATAGCTGCAAATCGATATTACTTTATTAAATTATATAATATACTCAAAATATATTAATTTAAATGTTAGAAAATTTCATTTTTACCATTATTTCTTAAATTAGGAATACTTACAGATTCTAAAATGGTCATTATTTGGTTAGGCGTATTTCTTTTACAGCCTTTTGGGGTGGGGTTTTCTTTATATTTTCGCTTATTTTTGCTAGTTATTCCTTGTATTTTGTGTTGTAAATGTTCTTTATTTCTATTTTCTCCAGCACTGGTAAGTGTTGAACTGTTTTTTCTTTGTATTTGTTTCAAATTTTGTTTGTTGTAATTGTGTCTGACTGTCAACCAGTGACGGTCACGGATAGCAATATGAATACAGAAATAAAGGTCCACGAAACTTTTTCTAACATGGAAACAAACAACAGTGCAACTCATAACCCTTTCTTATACCGCTTAAACAGTTCCCCTGAAAATATCTTAGTTGAAGCTAGTAATGTCGGCATTGGGCAATTTCGGTTAATCTAACTGCTGTAAATGGATCATTACCAATGACACACCCCAAGGCGCTAAGAGATGCCATTGCCTCGCAAGTTTCTTCTCACAAATGTATCGATTTCATAAAAATTACCCACCAGGGTAAATTACTTATTCACACACAATTGGCAAAAACTACCATTGAAATATTGAAATTCGAAACTATTTTAAATATTACAGTAACTGCGTCCTACCTTCCTGAAGAAATATCAACCCGCTTCCTTCTTCACAACATCGACCCGCTTGTCGACTGTGCCGAAATTGCGGAAGAATTGGAATTTATAGGAATAAAAACTTTAAAGGTTAGACGTTTCCTGCGACAGGGCTCGACGCCAACTACGTCGGTCCTGGTAACCAAGCTCGTCCACTCCCTCCCTGCCAACGTAAAATTATGGTATCAGTACCATCGCATTTCCTTATTTGTTGACAAACCAAGGCAATGTTCAAATTGCAAAAAATTCACACACAACACACGTAACTGTAACAGTGATCACATTTGCAGCCAGCGTGCAGAGTCCCATCAGGGCACCTGCTCCGCTACTTTCCTGCGTTGCACTAATTGCAAAGGACCCCACGCCGCCTCTGACAAGACTTGCCCCCACTATACAGGGTGATTCAGCTCGTCGGTGACAAACTTTAAGGATCGATAGAGCACACCTAGACGAACATTTTTGAATAGGGAATGTAGGGTCCCTGACGCGATGGTAAGGCGCTAGGCGCTTTCGAAAATTTGGGTGCCGAAATTCGAAACGTCATAAAAACTAGGGAAATGGTTAGATTTTCTTGCTTGTTGCGTCGAAATGATTCTGTTTGTTTAGACTTTCTTCAGTACCAATTTGATAAGCGTATCTCTTAAAACATGGATAGGGGGCGCTGCAGACTTTGGAGAGCTAGACAACAACTTTAAGCCCGTTATTTTGATAATTTAACACATGCTCGCCAAAGTTTATACTCTAACTTAAAGTTTGAACCCAAAAGTAGAGCCCTGCAAAAAGCGTAAGAGCCGGAATAAAATGTCAAAGTACAGGGTGGTCGAAACTCGAAGGCTCCTAAGAGATAAACAAACAGATTTCTTGACTTATGGCATGCATTTTCATGATTCTGTTTGCTGGGGCTCTCTGAAACTCAGTTGAACGGTACAAAAAGAAACATCGATAGGGGGCGCTTTGGGCAAAAAACATAATTCGTTGACATTTCGGACGCTAACTGGAAACGGGGCGCTACGATCAGTTAGTAATAATGAAAACACATTTTCTACCTCTGCTCAACACTTCTGAATAAATTTAGACCAAAAACATCAATGATACTGGAAATTTATTTACAAAAAATAACACTACAGAAGATGCTCGAAATTTCGACCTTGGGCCATGATGCAGGCTTCGCACCTCCGTCGCATTGAGGAGTGTGTGTTTCCAACAATGCCAGGAGTATCTCTGATCTGCCCTGCAGCTGCCACATTGCGCGCCACAAGTTCTTCAGCACTGCTGACAGGTGTATGGTATACCTCGGCCTTCAGGTAACCCCAAAGGAAGAAATCCAAGCAGGTGAGGTCTGGTGATCGGGCAGGCCAGTGAACTGGACCCCCACGCCCGATCCACCGCTGGCCATACCTTGCGTTTAGATGGAGACGCACGTCGTTCGTGTAATGGGCCGGAGCTCCATCGTGCTGGAACCACATCTGGCGACGCGAACCTTCGGGTACGTGCGCCTCCTCCAGAAGCTGCGGCAGCACTTGATCCAGGAAAATCAGGTAATTTCCACCTGTCAGCCGTTCAGGTAACAAATAAGGGCCAATGAGGCAATCCCCCAGAATGCCGGCCCACACATTTACTGAGAAACGCTCCTGGGCTGCTCGGCTTCTGGTTTCATGTGGATTTTCATCACACCACACATGACTGTTGTGGGCGTTCCACATTCCCTCCCGGCTGAAGGTGGACTCGTCCGTAAACAAAATGCTGTTTACAAAACGGGGATCCCTGGATCTCATCGCCAAGTACCATCTTGAGAATTCCACTCGAGGGCCAAAATCCTGCTCTCTGAGCAACTGCACCCGCTGGATGTGGTAGGGGTGCAGATTCCGGGAACGTAAGATGCGCCACGCAGTTGCTTGCGAAATGCCAACATGTCTGGCGATATCTCTCGTGCTAAGACCTGGGTTGTCCTCAACCAGGTTAAGCACAGCCTCTTCGTTGTCGGGGGTGCTCACTGATCGCTCCCGTTCAGGCCTGCCTCCGTCGAAAGATCCCGTTGTGGACAACCTCTGATGTACTCGAGCGAAGAAGGCATGGCAGGGGATTTGCCTGTTGGGGTAACGCTCGGCGTACAACCGCTGAGCGGCTAGTCCATTACAACCAGCAGCGCCATACGCCAAATGCATGTCAGCCAATTCAGAGTTTGTGTACCGTTCCATCCTACTACCGATCTGCAGACAAGTAACCCGAAGCTTAAGTAGGTACCGCACGTTCAAAAGACGTGTCTGCGCATACAACTACGTCATCTCGCGTTGTCGTCTACGCATTACGTATCTTTTGCATATCGATATGGTACGATATCTTTTGCATAAATCAGCAAAAAGCACCTTATGTAAATTTTATTGCGCGCATTGTGCATGATTGAAACCAGCTATGTTTGTTAAAAAAAACAAACAAACTGCAGTTTTAATAGCTTCTTATGATAAGTAAATTACTCTCTTGTTTTGTTTCTAACTGATCGTAGCGCCCCGTTTCCAGTTAGCGTCCGAAATGTCAACGAATTATGTTTTTTGCCCAAAGCGCCCCCTATCGATGTTTCTTTTTGTACCGTTCAACTGAGTTTCAGAGAGCCCCAGCAAACAGAATCATGAAAATGCATGCCATAAGTCAAGAAATCTGTTTGTTTATCTCTTAGGAGCCTTCGAGTTTCGACCACCCTGTACTTTGACATTTTATTCCGGCTCTTACGCTTTTTGCAGGGCTCTACTTTTGGGTTCAAACTTTAAGTTAGAGTATAAACTTTGGCGAGCATGTGTTAAATTATCAAAATAACGGGCTTAAAGTTGTTGTCTAGCTCTCCAAAGTCTGCAGCGCCCCCTATCCATGTTTTAAGAGATACGCTTATCAAATTGGTACTGAAGAAAGTCTAAACAAACAGAATCATTTCGACGCAACAAGCAAGAAAATCTAACCATTTCCCTAGTTTTTATGACGTTTCGAATTTCGGCACCCAAATTTTCGAAAGCGACTAGCGCCTTACCATCGCGTCAGGGACCCTACATTCCCTATTCAAAAATGTTCGTCTAGGTGTGCTCTATCGATCCTTAAAGTTTGTCACCGACGAGCTGAATCACCCTGTATACATGAAGCTAAACTCCTCAAATATAAAGCCGAACACCATTTAGGTTTTAGTGAGGCCCGGCGACAGTTCCGCGCCAGCACCAGTCTCAAGTCTGAATCATATGCGGCCGCGGCTGCATCACCTGTTTGTCCCCCCCTCCCACTAACTACATAACCAAAACGAAACTCCAGAAGACCCTTCAAGGATTTAATGATAAGATTGCTAACATGTTGCAGCAAGTGCTAACCGCTCAAGCTGCCAACTGTCAAAATTTGCTTACCATGTTTACCACAGCGGTCATCGGTGCAATAAAAGAAGTATTAGCATCAGACGATTCCCCCTCACTGCCTTCTCACACTGGGAAAAAAAAAGTGAACTTTTGCATTCACCCAGAGCACCACATAAATCGGAGAAATTGAAAAAGTTGCGAAAGGCCATATCGGAAACGGGGTCTTTGTCAGACCTCTTCATGGAATTTTCTTCCATGGTATCTGGGGTTTCAGATAACTCCAAACTTGAGCCCGAGCTTGGACATTCTCCTCAGGCCACTGGATTCGCGTGAGTTGGGTCCTCTCTTCTTCCCTCTTTCCCTCTTTCTCTCTCCTCTCCCATTTACCTTTTTTTTAGGGAGGGGGGAGGAAGTCCTGGTTTATCCTTTTATGTGGCTGTCTTTTGGGGGCTTCTCTTTCTTCTCGTTTGCTGGTTTTCCCTCTTTTTGTTCTTCATGGGTTTTCAGGTTATTCATTGGAACTGTAGGAGTCTTAGAGCTAATGGACATTGGTTACGTGCCCCTTTCTTTAGAGACTGCCAGGTCATCTGCTTACAGGAGACCTTTTTGGCTTCGGGTTCAACTTTCTCTATTCCCCGTATGCACATTTTTTTGGCTGGTAGAGATGGCGTCCGTGGTGGAGGTCACCTCACGGCAGTCCGCGTTTCTTACCCTTCATATCGCATTTCTCTTCCCACTGACTCTTCCGGCAATACGGAGGCTTTTGGCGTAAGGATCAATATTCATGGTACCTGGCTCACCATTGTCAACATCTACCTTCCTAGGGGTTCCTTTGCGTTTCAGTGGTTCGATAATTTACTCAACTCTATTGAGCCACCTTTTCTTCTGGTGGGTGATTTTAACATCAATCTTCTCTGTCGCCAGCCTCCTTACCCTCTTCTTCTTCAGCGCTTCCATTCCTGGATCCTCAGTCATCACGTTTGTGCCTGCAATACGTCCAGTGCGACTCGTATTGTGCCCGGTTCCGCCCCTTCCCTTCTTGATCTCACCCTCTCATCTCCTGGCCTTTTTGGTTCGCTTTCCTGTTCGGTGCACCCGGATCCTTTCGACTCTGATCACCAGCCCGTAACTAATCAGTTTGGTGGGCACGATACTCAAGCCGACTCCCGTCGTCACTTTGTCAACTGGACCTCGGCCGGCTGTCTTCTAAATTCGGCTCTAGGTAACTTCAATTCATATTCTACCTACGACTCCTTTTCGGACTCTTGTAGAGTGGCAATCTCCAGATGCTCCGTTTTTCCTCGCCGTGTGTCTCGTCAAAATGCTCCTTGGTGGGATTCCACATGTCGTAAACTACTTGGACTCAAACGTCGTTACCTCCGCCTTGCAAGATCTTGCTGCTCTAAGGAGATGTGGTTGCTCTATAAATAAACGGCCTGCAAGCTCCGGCGCTACATCAAACAGACTTCCCGCAGCTACTGGGACAGGACTAGTCGCTCTCAGGGTTCGAATGGCCAGATCTTCAAATTGCTCAAAAATTTGGCTCGCAAAGATACTCCATCTGGCGACAACATTTTGTGGAACGGGGGCCCTGTCGCTTCCTGGCGTGCCCAAGCGGACCTTTTCCTTGATGCTTTCAGCCAAGATGATCCTTTGGTTCCCATTCCTTACGACCTTAGCGATGGGGTTGCCTGCCTTGATGCTCCCTTTACCCTCAATGAACTACGTCTCGCCATCCAGAGGACTCGTCCTACAACTCCTGGGCGTGACGGAATATCCGTTAAATTACTCCGAGGCCTATCCGACTCAAATCTGGAGAAACTTCTCACCCTTTATAACGAGTTTTTGGACTCGGGTACCGTGCCTTCTGAATGGAAGGAAGCCACCATCGTCCCAATCTGCAAGCCTGGCAAACCTTCTTTCCTGGTCTCTTCTTATCGTCCCTTTGCACTGACTGCCGTGTGCTCGAAGATCTTTGAACGTCTCCTTCTCCACCGCCGTATCTTTTGGGCTGGGAACAACGAGATCTTTCAAGCTTCGCACTACGGATTTATGCCTTTCAAGGACTCTACGGCCGCTTTGTGTAAATTCTTTGATGACATATCAAGAGCTCGGAACTCCCGTCTAACTGCGCTTGCGGTATGTCTTGACATCAGCTCGGCTTACGATTCAGTCTGGATCGATGGCCTAATGTATAAGCTTGCTCAATTTGGTATCCGGGGCAAAGTTGGCCGCTGGATTGCAAATTTTCTGACGGAGCGCTCTATCCACGTTCGGTGGAAGTCTCAGTTTTCCAACCGTGGTCCATGTAGGAGAAGCGTACCGCAGGGTAGTGTCCTCTCCCCGTTTCTTTTTATGATTTTCCTCTTCGACATCTTCGAGATCCTGGAGTGTGGAGTCCATCTCCTGATCTATGCAGACGATATTTTCATGCATGCCTTGGGGGAAGACCCTCTGCGCACTTTGGCCAAACTCCAGAACTGCATTGACCGGCTCGTTCAGTGGTGTTCTGCTCATCACCTCTCCATTTCGCCCAAGAAGTGCACCGCCATTGATTTCTCCCGCCGTCGGCCTCTTGAATCAAAAGCTAATATCAGGGGCCTTGAACTTGAGTGGAGTCCCATTGTTAAAATTCTAGGGGTCTGGTTCGGCAAGTCCCTCCTGTTCAATTATCATTTCTCTTACCTTCGTGCCAAGGCTTTTAAGAGGCTCAACTACCTGAAAGCCGTCGCCTCGCTCAATCATGGCATTCATACGGTACACATGTTGCGTATCGTTGACGCTCTTGTTCGGAGTCTCCTCGAATATGCCTGCCCTCTTTTTCTCAAAGTCTGCCCCTCAACTTTGAACTCTCTTGAGGTCACCTACAATGCTGCTCTACGAGTTGCCACCGGCCTTCCGAGATATACTGCACTTCCTCTTCTGCGCCGCGAGGCTAACGCCTCCAGTATGATCAGCCGTATCCGCTACATTGCCAATAGGTTCCTAGCTCGCCAGCTTTCTCTCCCACAGCCCCCTTTCTCGTCTGATCTCTCCATTGCTTCTTTCGGCTGCTGCTGTCGAATTTCTGAGCACTTACAACTTAGGTCCTAACGATATACTCAAGTTCTCGTGGCCTTCCCACCCTTTTCTTCACTCAGATTGCCATATCTTTTTGGATGGTCTTCCCTTCCAAAATACTTCTCTCCCATCGGAGGCCATCTACCAAGCTTGGAAGTCGTGGAGCGCTTCGATGTCAAACACTGTATTGCTCTCCTCTGACGCCTCTAAAAACTCTGCTAAAACAGCCGTTGCTGTTCACAATTCTTTCTCCGGATCCAGTACCGCCATGCTTGTCCATCATCTCAACTCTGTCTTCACTGCCGAGGCCTTAGCCATTTTCATCACTCTAACCTCCTATGTGAAAGAGAATGGTCGCTACTTCCTGCTCACTGACAACCGCTCTGTCCTCTCTGCTCTGGAAAACAATTCTCTCCGCTCTCCTAGAGTAATCCCACTCCTGCATAACACAATCTTTCAGCTCCTTTCTCTCCATAGTGTGTCTCTTAAACTTGTGTGGTGTCCTGGCCACAAGGGTATCCCCCCTAACGAGGTGGCTGACTCCCTGGCTCGTAATGGCCCGTATCTTACTCGCACCCTGAACTGGGTCGCTCCTGAAGACCTTGGGGCCAAAATCCGTCGTGACTGGATAGCTGAAAAGACGTATGCTTGGGTAAACAGCGATTATTGCTCCGATTTCCCTCATCTTAGTGAGGACGATGCCTTTCGACAGTGGACCTGCCATCGTCGTGAGGACATCTGGATTTCTCGGTGGCGTACCCGTACCTGGCCGACTAACTCCCGACTCTTCAGTATGAATCTGGCGCCTTCCCCACTGTGTCCTATTTGCTGTGTCCCTGAGACTTCTGACCACGTCCTTCTCCAGTGCGTAAGATATATATAGCACGAACAGGATCATCTTATTTTCTTCACTTGGTTTACAGTCCCAATCTAAGTATTCCGAGATTATTACAGCCGCTCTCAAATCTCGCTCCGGTCTATCTTCGCCCATTAAATTCTCTCTTGTGCTTGCTCGTGGGTAATCACAGATTTCTCATAACTTTCTGCATTTAAGATTTCGGATTCTCTTCCTTGTCGAGTAGTCGAGACAAAGCCGCCTATGGCGAAGCAAAAGTCTCAAGCCGCCTGCCAACCAACCAACCAACCAATTATCACAGCTGCTGTACGCCATGGAGGAAAAAGATAGGTGGGGGTGAAGTAATCCGAAAAAAAGGTTTGCAATATTTATCGCTGAAATTTTAATGTCTCAAACAAAAGCACGAGTAAGCAATTTTGTATTAATAAGACGAATTGAAAGAAATGAATTACAGCTAAAGCATATTTTACGAAGAAATAGTAATTTATTAAAATCTTTTTTTATTATATTATTTATTAGAATAAATGTTTACTTTTAAAATAATTGAAATTGGAAAATTAGAAATAATTAAATGTCAAAATAAAATGAAATAAAATATTGAAAACCTTTGATTTGAACTAAAGATTTTATTACTTAAAGTTTTCTTTTTTTTTTTCAGAACTTTTTAATACTTTATAACTTGGATGAAAAATGTTTATGATTTAACAACATATTAATAATTCCATGTCAATATATAAAATATATTGATGAAAACATTCTTATAAAATCATGCATGAAAACTTAAATAACAAATATTAATCTAAAATCTAGATTTCAGAGTGCAGACGATTTTAAGACATTAACGAAAGAATGTTAACTTTTCAAGCAAAACCTTAAATGATGCTTCTATATTGATATTTCAAAGTCATATGATAAAAATAATCAAATAATTCTTGACTATGATTGATCTATTTATATCTTTTATGCATTCCGATCGTGTATTACAGCCAATAATGGCACAAAACGTTATTTTTAAAAGAAATTTTAGTCATCTATTCAATAACAGTTTAGAAGGTAAAAAGACAAAAACAAAGACATACGGGTTTAAACCAGTTTGAATTGATCGGAGTGTCAAAGCATATGGTTTTGGTGGTGCTTATTTGGACTTAATGTAGCGGATTTTAGAGTAACATTTTTGGCGTCATCCCAGGACATTATACTGCCAATCTATTAATTTCTTTTTACTGTATGGTTGTACGCAGATTTTTGGCATTTCGAACATTAGAATGTATGAGTCATCAGCTGTGTTGCAGTAAAAAAATTACACAACACTTTTCTAGGAATTTATTTTTTTAAGCAAATCTGATTATAACCTTAATTCAGACCATTTAAACATAATCCGATCCCAACCAGAAAAAAGACTACACTCCGATCCGTGATAGACAAAATTTCCGTGGGTATAAACCCGACCCGAACCTAAAAATTCTCTTTGAAAAAAACTATGGATTTGATAACTGACCCGAACCAAATCTGAATCCCGCAAAAATGTTCAAATGAAGCATAACCCGATCTAAACAATGAAAAATAATTTTCGTGGGCATGAAACCTCACCCGAACCTAAATATTTTCTTTAAAAAAACCCAAAATATAACCCGAACGAAATCTGAAACCGATAAAAATGATCCAGAGAACTATAACCCGATCCCAGCAAGAGAAAATACTTTCCGTGGTCATAAACCCAACTCAAACCTAGAAAATTCCATTTGAAAAATCATGAACTTTGACCCAGACCACATCTAAATCTGACCAAAATATTCGAAAGAACCATAAGTGGATTCGAGTAAGGCAAAATAATTTCCGTGGACATGAAAACCCGATACGAACCTAAAACTTCCATTCGAAAAATTACCTGAAATTTGAATCGAACCAAATCTGAATCTAAGAAAACTATTTCAAAGAAACGCGACCGGATCCAAACAAGACAAAATATTTCCATGGACATGAACCCAATCTGAACCCAAAAAATTTCTTTGAAAAAATCGCGAAATCTGAACTTGGCAAAAATATTCCAGTGAAGCATGTGCTTATTCGAACAAGACAGAATAATTTCCCTGAACACGTAAGAAGACCCGAATCCAACAGTTATATTTGAAGAAAAATCCGAAATCTGAATTGAACCAAATCTCAACCCGACAAAAATATTCAAAAGAACTATAACCCAATCCAACCAAAACTTTAATCCAACGAAATAATTTCCATCCACATAAACCTGACTCGATCTTAAAAAATTTGAATTGAAAAAAAAACCTGAAATTTGACCCAAACCACATCTGAATCCGACCAAAATATTCGAAAGAATCATAACTGGATTCGAGTATGACAAAATAATTTCCGTGGACATGAACGAGATCCAAACCTAAAAATTCTATTTGAAAAAATACCTGAAATTTGAATCGAACCAAATATGAATCTGATAAAAAATATTTCAAAGAACCGTAACCGGATCCGAATAAGACAAAAAATTTCCATGCACATGAACCGAAACTGAATCTAAAAAATTTCTTTGAAAAAATCACGAGATCTGAACTGAACCAAATCTGAACTTGAAAAAAACAATATTCCAGTGAAACATGTTCTTATTCGAACAAGGCAGAATAATTTCCGTGAACACGCAAGAAAACCCGAACCCGAAAATTCCATTTGAAGAAAAAGCCGAAATCTGAACTGAACCAAATCTGTTCCCCAAAAAAATATTCCACAGAACCATAACTGGATCCGAGCAAGGCAAAATAATTTCCATAGACATGAATCCGACCCGAACATTAAAATTCAATTTCAAAAAATACCTAAAATCTGAATCGAACGAAATCTGAACCCGACGAAAATATTCTAATGAATCATAACCAGATCCAAACAAGACAAAATAATTTCCATGGACATGAACCCAATATATGGTTAGGTAACATTTAAGTTGCAATTACATTACGGTAAGTCTTTGATTATGTTTAATTTCCCGTTTATGTTTAATTTACAGTTAGGTCACGGTTAAGTTAGGTTAAAGTTAAATTGCATTTATGTTACGGTTAGAATAAGGATAGGTTACAATAAAGTGAAGGCTAGGTTACATTTATGTTATATTTAATTTACGGTAGGGTACTGTTAAGTCGCAGTTAGGTTACAGGCAGGTTATGGTTACGGTACAAAAGTTTACTGTTTGGAATTCATCCACATAATGAACATTACGCATACTTTGATTAAAAATAACACTTACAATGGCTCTGAAATTATAATACTACTTAGCGAGCTACGCCCGCTTGCTGGGCCACTTTTTCCAAACGAACCTCGATATTAAGCAGTATATAATAAGCAAAAAAATTCATTTAATAAGCAAGTCTTGGTGTTCGAATCCTCAAGCACAAAAAAAGTAAATTAAAGAGCTATGGTTGTTATTCGTCCATTATCCAGTTAAAAATATGTAATTTCGCACAGTGGGCGCTACGCGCCCACCGTGCGAAGCCGGCCCATCGCCGCTACGCGCCATGGTCGCCATCGTCCCGTTAAAAATATTTGGTTTTGCACGGTTGGCGTTGCGCGCCCTATAAGACATTTTCTCGTATTTTTTGGTTCATCAGAAGCAGACTTTTACGCAGATTCTGAATATGTAATCAGTTTTTTTCTACTTTAAAAACTGTCTGCATGATGGTTTAAGAAAAAACGCGCAAAAAAAAGTTTCGGTATTAAAAACTGCAAAAGAATGCTATTAAAAAAATAAGTAATTTCATTAATATCACAAACAACATAACTAACAAATAATTTTGGCAGCTCGTTTTCCGATTAATACTCACATACAGAATAAATATATGAATAGCCAGTTACAGCTGAGATCCTCAAAATATTAATTAGCAACACTATTACCTCTTAGTGAACATATCTTGCTGTGCTTAAATAGTTGTACTTATTATATTAATTAAACCGTGTTTAACATTTTTTACCAATTAGTTCTTTTTCTCTTATACATTCTTTGACAAAATGACGGGAGAAAAAGAGATTTTCGACTGCTTCTTCTTTTAGCCAAAGGGGAAAAGTTCTTGTCGTTCACCGCAAGGTGGCGCAGTGTTCTGCCTGAGAGCTCCGTTTGGGAAATTAGACGTTTTCCGTTCCGATTCCCGACCGGTTTTTAATTCATAACTTTTTTATTTTGGTCCCACGGTCTCGAAAATGCCCGAAATGACTTTCCCGGAAATTTTCGAATCGAAAGACACCTCTCGCGACTTCCAACTCGCCCGCGTTGCAAACTGTAATCGGCTTCAAGCAGACAGACAGACAGAGGCGCACGGATTGTATTAGTATAGATATACCAACCTTTTAGCTACCATCGAGTATCGATTTCATTCATGGTATAGTCGGATTTAAGAGTGATATAATTAGTTTGAAATTCAAAATATTTCACTTGGGATATCTAAGTGAAAAAAATAATTAGTTACATGACTTAACAATGATTTTTACGGGTAAATATCAACACTTTAACACGAAAATCACGCAGTCGTTGGATACATATTCCCTCCCGCGTTTCTCATTGCTCATTTTGAGTATTTTTAGAGCTTAATATTAGTTGTTTTTTAAACCGATTTTTCACACAGTCAGTAGCCACGTATTTCAGACAGTGCATTTTTGCATATTTCGAGTTGATGATAAAGTCTTACAAATTTCAAGTTCGTTTAATATTGTAATACAGACCCGGGCAACGCCAGGCGGGTCAACTAGTAACTTGAATATAACTTCAATTTTAAAACATATAAATTAAATATGTTACATTAAAATATGTTCCCCCTCTCATTTTTTTTCAAACTTTAAAGAATTTTTATCCAAATTCACTAGCTTTTAATGTCAAATCATAAAATGAAAACTTTATGGGTAATCACACAAAGAATATTAATATATTTAATAGTTTTACTATTATAACTGTTTTAAGAATATTGTGAAGAATGTTTTTAATGCATTGTTCTGAAAAAGTAAGAAATGTAAAATTACTTTGGATTTAAAATTTTAAATATTAAAAAAAAATTACTACTTTTTAAAAATCTAAATGTATGTATGTATATATGTATATTTATGTAAAATACTCTTAAATAGTTATTTATCAAAAATAAGATAAATAAATTCGGCCTTTTTGTTGTTTTTTACTTTAAAAGTAATTTATTTTCTCTTCAAAATTATTAAAAATGGCTATGAGAATTCTTTTGTATAAATTTGTCTATTTTATTCATAAAAATCCGTTCCATTTTTAAGTAAGATTTAGCTAAAGGTATTGATAGATATGATTATTAGAAAGTAGATGTTAATACTATTATTTTTTGTCCCATTTCTCTTTTATTAAATATAAATTCAAAATATTATAAAAAATAAAATCCTAAGGGGTTCTTCAAATAAACTTTTCTTCTTTCTTAACAAGATGCAAAAATAATGAATAATAAAAAAAAAGCTCTTAGAATTCTTAAATAACAATAAAATATGGATTTTTCTATAATTAGCCATAAATTTTTCAATTTACTGCATAATTCTGAAACAAATTTTCTTTTAAGTAAACAAATAAATAAGAAATAAATTTTCTTTTAAGTAAACAAATAAATAAGAAATAAATTTTCTTTTAAGTAAACAAATAAATAAGAAATAAGTAAAACATGCTAATATTAGCAGATACCAGTCCTAAGTCAAGATACATACATATACTTAAACATAACTTCAATGTTAAAGCATGTAAATTAAATATTTGGTACTAAAAATATACCCTCCCCCCCATCTTTCTCTCTCTCTTTATTTTTATTAATTTTACGTTCAGAAAAATTTTATATCAAATTTACTAAGTTATGATGCCATATCATGAAAGAACAATTTTATGGGTAGTCACAGAAAGCACATATAATAATCATTATTATTATTTTAAGTACAGTGAAGAATGTTTTTAATTTATTGAAGAAAAACGAAATGTAAAATTAATTTGAAGAGCCTTTCAGGGTATATTTTTAAAGTATCAGCCAGTAAATAGCGCTCGCTTCTAGTGTGGGAGGAGCCTTCAGTTTTGTTTATCCCTGAGCGTTGTGCGATTTAGCGTCGACCGCTCTACTCCCAAAATCATTTGTCATTCTTCCTTTTTCATCAAGATGTTCTACACTTTAGGGTTCTGATATTAGCGTCCTGGAATCTTTTAAAACAATACATAAATGATGTTTCTGTAAAATCACGTATTGACACAATTGTTCAATATCGTTGCACCGATAAAGAATGTGTTAAATGCATTTTAAAATTTAAAAACAGTTTTGGATCTATTTATGATATTTTACACAACTATTTAGTTACAAATAAAAAAGTTCATTGGTTAAAATTAAGAATTGGTACACAATATTATAATTTTTAATTGAAAATTAGGTTATAAAATTACTAGTATATTCATAAAAAAATGAGAAAAACAAATGTAGCGCGTCCCGATATCGAACCCGGGCCCGCTGGACATCAAGCGAATGCCATACCAACTGTGCTATGATCAACCGTACCCTTCATTTTCAAAATAAGTATTTAAGTTATGTTATAATATTAGACCTCCTGTTTCTCAAGAACTGAGGAGCATTGTATAAAATCCATTGAAGCTGAGCCCAAGGAGTCTCTGCCCTCCAACATATATATAAATAACCAAAATCTGTAATTACCAAGGTTGGCCCTCTCCTTGTCAGCTCGTTTGTGACCTTGTTTTCTTACAGACACGTATGCACTTCGGCTAATGACAGACTGCTATAATTTCTAGCTCGAAATGTGTCCTGTACGTTTTTATAATTTTATGGTGATTTATTCAAAATATTATTATTTTGAGTTCTTGTCTCAAGTTTTTCTGTGGTGTTTCATCTAAATAAATAATAATCTGAATCATCCCCTCGCCTTCTTGAAATTTTAGTTTCCAGTTCTATCCCCCCTTCTCTAAGATAGAACATGGAATTTTTGTCCCAAGATTATCCAGTTTTGGTCATCTCCAGACAATAGGACCTCCATTCTAAATTTCCCGTACGTTCAGAATTCCGATGGGTTGCTGCTCTGTGAGGGACTAATTATCCAGTCAAATACGGTGGAAAAAAAGGCAAAACTCGGTATGAAAGACAGCAACCTGGAAATTTGCAAAAAGTATTTTGTTGGCGTTCTAAAAGTTATCTAAATAGTTTCAAATTCTCGTTTACGCGGTGCCAGATATTCATGATCAAAAGTCACGAAAATCAATTTTTTGCTTATATTTCGAAAATCGTGCATTTTATTAAAACAACAACAAAATTAAACTAGATTCCTATAAACTACATACATTAACTTAAATTTTCTGACAAATAATTTTGGCTCTAGAGCGTGCTAACGGGATAAAAAACCCTCCCCATCCTCGATTAAGCCCTTTTCTACCCTCGATTTTCCGAAAATTATGCGTTTAATCGAAGAACCCTAGTTACAAAATTAAAGTGGCCTTTATTAATAATGGAACAATAATTTTCTGGCAAAAGTTTCACGCCGTAGGACAGTGCTGGAAAAGGGCGAGTTTTGGGCCTTTTTTAGAAAACATGAGAAACAACTTCTCACAAATGTTTCCTATGCCGCAAATGATCTTTGAAATTATTAAAAAGATTGTAGACTATAAAGTTCTTTACAAGTCATCAAACAACAGTTGCTTGTAACTCAAGATGCAATGCATTTATCGAAAAAAGTAAAACGGTATTCGATTTCAAATCTCTTCAATATCTTGTCTGCAGATTTTATACTTTCACGCTTAAAAATGACAAAAGTTTAAAATAACAGAAAGATGTGCAGAAAGTTTTAAGCTTATGAAAGGAATATATAGACTATATGGCCAAAGGTGACCAGCCGCTTGCGATATTAGACGTTTTGTTAAATATCTAGAAAAATACAAGAGGAATTATCCTGAAACTCCAGATGTGTAAACATAATAGTACATGTTATACATTACCGTGAAGATTTTTACTCGAAACCCCATGGGGAACCGTCAAGAAACTGAAAAATAATGAATATCTTTTAGATAATCTTATCAAATCTAATATAGCAAACTCTTTCAAACTGTAGATTATAATTAACCAAAGCGACCGGTTACATGACGTCACAGTAAGTGACCGATTTCTAACCAGTTGACAAATTCACTGGACTCCATTGGTATAAGGAAAGCGAAATTTTTTTTCAAGCACCTTCGTCGTTCCAAGCCCAAACTCGCACTCTGATTGGTTGTTGCTCTCGGCACTGTTTTCACGTAACTTGGCAATAACCATACTTTGCGAAAAATACTTCGCTCGTAAGTGAACGAGTAAACCTAAAACCTAACCTACTCATTCTTATTCTTCCTTCATTTTGTGCTCTTGTGTATTATTATCTTGTGTTATTTTATAAAATAGCTAATGCTTTACTTTTTAATAAACGGGAAAAGTTACTTTGTACTCGGTTCGGAAGGAAATCAAACTCCTCGACGGAAGTATCTATCGCTACGTCAAGTATGATTATCGCCAAGTTACATGAAAACAGTGCCGAGAGCAATAACCAATCAGAGTGCGAGCTTGGGCTTCGAACGACGAAGGTGCTTGGAAAAAAAAAATTACGCATAAGGAAAGGACATGTTTAGAAACAAACGCTTCTTTCAACCAATCTGCCAGCTACATTTTTGCTTTGCCGATCATTACAGGAATCATCATGGCGACATTGACCAATCATACAACAGAGCTTTTAATCGCAGACAAATTACAGCAATCTTACAAGGAAGGTCTCCATTGGGGGCATACTCAGAATTTTTTGAAAAAAATACGAATTAAACTACTCATGTAGGTAATAAAGGATCAGTGAAAATTAGCGGCGGAATTACATTATTAAATATGTAAAAAAAAAAATAAAATAGTTTGGAATAATTGTCGTGAAAAGCTGAAAGCGAAGCGGGATTTGGCGAGCAGTGCATTTCCTCGCCAAAAGCAGATGATTTTAACGAATCTGAAAATTGATTTTAATTGACTTCACTGTTAAAAATCTGCAGCATTTACTGCAACGTCTCTCCACTACTTTTATAGAATATCTCTCTTCTGACCAATGAGAATGCTCCATAGCACGGGGAATTGACCGTGTCGTACACTGTTAAAAATCTGCTGCATTTTGTTGCAACGCACTCCACCGCTTGTATATAATATCTCTATTCCAACCAATGAGAAAGCTCCATTTGACGGCCAAGTAACCGTTTTCTATACAAGCAAGGAAGTGCGTTGCAACAAAATGCAGCAGATTTTTAACAGTGTATTTTTCAATTTGGAACAATTTTAATCAATTTAAATTGTGTTTTAAATGATAAAATATATTAATTTCATTTTGTTATAAGTACATATAAACGTATATGACAAAATTACACTTAAAGTAAAGTAAAAATGCAAAACTAAAGTTACTTAAACTAAACTTATTTAAATAAATTGAACGTAGAAAGTTTTTTCTTTAAAAAGTATTCGAAGCGTAAAAGCGTATTTTTCAAAATTTCGTTTTTTCGCCAACCGGAGATAAATCGCCAAATAAACGAAATTATTATTATTATTTTACGGACGTTATAAGGAGATTCCGCCGAAATTTTTTTATAAACATATATAACTATATGAGAAGAACATTCTGTAATTTTTTCAGATTTTTCTGAGTATGCCCGTATGGAGACCTTCCTTGTTAGACCAATCAGATCGCCTTGACTTCTTGTGTATAATAGGAGTCTTAAAGACGGGTAGGAAATTACTGTGGATCCACAGTAATTTTGCCCACAGTGACGTCAGCTGCCCTTCCCTTATTGTTTACTAGTAGCGCTATCTGTACACTTAAAAATTTGTCCCTTTTGCTGCATCGTCACTCTACCGCTTTTATAGAAAACGATTACTTCACCGTATTATGGAGCTTTCTTATGTGTCAAAATACAGATATTGTATAAAAGCGGGAGAGTGATGATGCAGCAAAAGGGTAATATTTTTAACAGTGTAATAAATGTTCATGTAACCGGTCACGTGACCAAACTAACCTAATTTTTTTTCCTCGGTTAGTTCGGTCCCTAACCAGTCACTTCGGTTACTTCTGCTGAACAACATTGCTTGTGTATCGGTTAGCAGCACTAAATGCTTTGGTAACTAACCGACCCTACCGGTACGTAATCAGTGACTCCGCTGAATGAGCCCAGTGTCTGTTCATGATGTTTAAAAAGTCATCATTGCCTCCTAGATAAAGTAGAAAACCTTGACACGCATTGTTCATCTTCTAACATCACGAAACACCATACATAGCAGGCAAAACAAAGAAAAAAAATTCTAAGAATTTGCATTTTTCGATTTCGTTGGCTCATGGAAAAATATCTTATTATAAGTAAATAAGAATTATTATTTCCACCTTAATAATTCGTCATTTTTTTTCTTTGTTTTGCCTGCTTTGTGTAACGTTCTGTGATATCCCAACAAGGCGTGCCACGTTTTTTTTTTTTTTTTTCCATCTTAGAAGCGTTGATGTCACACGGAATGGATGATCTTTACACAGTGATTGATACAAAGTGGAGCACCCATCGTTTTTGCCAGTCGCCGAGTAAAGATCATTTACTCCGCGCGACGTTTTAAAAGTTATGAACTAGCCTTGTACACTGTAAAACATTTTACCCTTTTGCTGCATCGTCACCCCCCCTGCTTTTATAGAATATATCTTTTTTGACCCATGAGAATGCTCCATAATAAGGAAAGGGCATGTTTACAAACAAACGCTTCCTTCAACCAATCTACCAGTTACATTTTTGCTTTCACAATCATTACAGGAATCATCACGGCGACTTCGACCAATCATACAGCAGAGCTTTTAATCGCAGGCAAATCAGACCAATCCTAGACCAATCAGATCGCTCTGACTTCTTGAGTATCGTAGGAGTCTTAAATACGCGCAGGAAATTACTGGATCCACAGTAATTTTGTCCACAGTGACGTCAGCTGCCTTTTCCTTATAGGTTGAAGTAATCGTTTTCTATAAAAGCGGTGGAGTGACGATGCAGCAAAAGTGTCAAATTTTTTACAACGTACACTGTTAAAAATCTGCTGCATTTTGCTGCAACGCCCTCCACCACTTGTATATAATATCTCTATTCCAACCAATGAGAAAGCGCCATTTCACGGCCAAGTAACCGTTTTCTATACAAGCAGGGGAGTGCGTTGCAGCAAAATGCAGCAGATTTTTAACAGTGTATGTCGTTTTTCGAGAGTGTGCGCAGCCAGACGTTTTGTCCAAACTATGAAAATCTACATTGTTAAAAATTTGACCCATTTGCTGCAGCGTCACTCCACCACTTTTATAGAAAACGGTTACTTTACTGTGTTATGGAGCATTTTCATTGGCCATATAAGAAATATTCTATAAAAGCTGTGGAGTGACGCTGCAGCAAATGGGTCGAATTTTTAACAGTGTATATTCCAGAATTCGAAGATATTCACGTAGACGAGTTTGATTAGACAAGTTATCCAGTATTAACTTGGCCATAACGGCAGGATCACCAAGATACTTGACAATTCGGTTTTCTCCAACCTTTTTGGAGAAAACCGGATTTTCTCAGTCAATCTAATTTTGTATATCGGTTGTCACTACACTCATATAGGGGCATCCTCACACTAAGTATATATACTATATAAAGCCATGACTGTAAAAGTGCTATTACACGTCAAAATTGCAAGCGACAAAAATCGCCAGCGTTTTTTCGTTTTCAAAGCATTTCACTGGATGTTCGAGAAGAAACTTTATCATCATTTGGATTTCCAAGCATTTAATTAGGTTTTACTGGCGACTCGCTTCGTTTCAGGCGTCAAAGAGTCTCCGACACAACAGAATCGCGCGCTTTCCAAGCGACTCCCCTGGAACCATAGGATAACATGGAGACGCCTGGAAATTCAAGCGACTTTGATATAAAATTTTAAGCGATAAAAATCGCCTGCATTTTTCGTCTTCTAAGTCTTTCATTGGCTGTTCTAGAAAAAGTTTCACCATCATTCGGATTTTCAAGCATTTGATTGGCTGTACTGGGGGCTCGCTTCGTTTCAGGCATCAAAGACGCTCCGACATAAAGTAGTTGCTTGTTTTCCGAGCGACTCCCCTGACGCTACGCTGCAAAAAATAATACTATTTTGCTGCATCGTCACTCCACCGCTTTTATAGAAAACGACTACTTCAGGCTATCATGGAGCATTCTCATTGGCCAAAAGAGTGATATTCTATAAAAGCAGGGGAGTGACGATGCAGCAAAATAATCATATTTTTTACAGTGTACACTAAAAAATTTGACCCTTTTGCTGCATCGTCACTCCCCGTCTTTTATATAATATTTCTATTTTGACCCATGAGAATGCTCCATAATTGGGTGAAGTAATCGTTAATGGTCAAATTTTTTACAGTGTGTACACTGTAAAAGAATTGACCCTTTTGCTGCATCGTCACTCCCCCGCTTTTATAGAATATCTCTCTTTTGATTTTACCGTGGAAATTACGATTTCTTTGGTATCGAAACGTACAATGATGAAGTTCAGAATCGTCCCCAAAATGTTATTGTGACATGGACATAATGCAGTTTCATATAACAATTAGGGCCTGTTCAGCGCAACTTACCAAAGTAACCAATGTTACCCACCGATTATACGGCAGTACGAAAGCGAATTGTGGCACCAATGAAAACTATCCTGTTGAATTTAGCTGACGTCATACTTCGTCTTGATTTTCCTTTCGTACTTGTCTACAATCGGTAAGTAACCGGTAAGTTGTGCTGAACACGCCCTTAGTTGCAGAATCTATAGAAATTATATCGCGTTCATTTAATTAAATTTTGACTATGGCAAAAGTTTAGATAGGCTCTTTGTTATTCCGAGATTGGGATCAGAAAAGAGATTGGCCAATCGAGAGCCTGCATTTTGCAAGATTTTTAAAAGACCGTACACTGTTGAAAATTTGACCCTTTTGCTGCATCGTCACTCCCCCGTTTTTATAGAATATGTCTATTTTGACCGATGAGAATGCTCATAATACGTTGAGGTAATCATTTTCTATAAAAGCGGTGGAATGACGATGCAGCAAAAGGGTAAAATTTTTTTACAATGTAGATCAGATTGATTAATCAAAAGTCTGCATATTTGCGAACTTTTCGCTGTTTGAAGTAAACAACGAAAAGTTCTGAAAAATGCAGACTTCTGATTGGTAAATCTCATGTCACTAACAGCGAAAAATCTGCCTGGATCCCGACCAGGCAAAGCTGTTTATTTGCACTTTAAATTGGCAATTGTGGTGTTATTCATCCATTGACAGCTGACCAAGTGATATTGCTGATTTACTATTGAGTTGGGTCTTGACGTATGAATATTCTTTTTCCGTAATCGCATAAAATTTGGCTAATAAAGAAGTAAATTATATTAAATAAAGTGCGGAAAGGGAGTAAAAAGAAACAGAAAAAACTAAATTATGGCAGACCAAGTTTCATTTCCGAATGCTTGTGGATTTTGTGGTAAACCTGGCATAAGTAAATGTGCACGATGTCTTGACGAGTATTATTGCTGTAAAGATCATCAGCGCAAGGATTGGCCTTTTCATAAAAAGACGTGCAAAAAATCTGCAGTTTCGGTTCGTTTGCCTAAAAACATAAACAAACCTAGCCCCGAAAAACGCAGCCCCAGCAAACTTAATGTGGTTGGTAAACGCAGCCCCGCTAAAGTTAGTGTGGCTGACAAACCCAGCTCCAGCAAACTTAGTGTGGCCGACAAACCCAGCTCCAGCAAACTTGATGTGACTGACAAATACAGCCCCATCGAAATTGATGTAAAGACTGAAAATATCAGCCCCAGCAAAGTTAATGTAAAGACTGAAAATATCAATCCCAGCAATGTTATTATAAAAACTGAAAATATCAATCCCAGCAATGTTATTATAAAAACTGAAAATATCAGTCCCAGCAATGTTACTATAAAAACTGAAAATACCAGCCCCATCAAAGTTGCTATAAAAACTGAAAATATCAGCCCCAGCAAAATTGATGTAAAGACTGAAAATATCAGCCCGAACATACCTAATGTAAAGACTGAAAATAGCAGCCCCGGCAATCTTGATGTTTCTGAAAAGGAGGCTGGACTGTTAAATCTCAATGACGCGTCTATCAAATTCATTAATGATATGAATTCTATTGGACTGTGCGTGTTGGATAACTTTATGGGTTCAAGGTATGGTAATCTAGTATTAGAAGAAGTTCTAAACCTATACAATAAAGGCATATTTCGTCAAGGAAGAACGATTGTGCCAACTGAAAATGACATTAACATTCGCAGTGATGTTATCACATGGCTTAAAGGGAATGAACCTGAAGCTGATAACATTGAAAATTTAATACAAAAAATTTCTGTTATGATAGATAATGCCTGTAGTATGCCGAATAATGGCTTGCTATCCAGGTATAAACTTGAAAAACGTACCAGGATTATGGTTGCATGTTATCCTGGCAGAGGAACCCACTACCAGAGGCACGTAGATAATCCACAACAAGATGGGCGGTGCATTACTGCTACTTATTATTTAAATCCCAATTGGGATGTATCTCATGGTGGTATTTTAAGAGCATATCCTTGTTTTTCTTCCCAAGTCCATGATATTGAGCCTATATTTGATCGTCTTGTTGTATTCTGGTCAGATCAGAGAGTTCCACACGAAGTCCTTCCAGCATTTGCTCGAAGATTTGCCGTCACTACGTGGTATTTCGATGCTTATGAACGAGAAGCCTACTTTAAACGAAAGGTTGAAACGCGTGAGCATGAAATGGCTAAAAGTTTAAGCTCAAAAAATTAATTTTTGGACCAACGTGTGAATTCTTTTAAAGTGTGAATTTTAATGTACAAACTCTTTTTAATGTTTTTATGGATTACTTTCATTTTCTTTTACTCTTATGTGTTGAAATTTTATGAAATTCTGAATAAATTTAACTATGCTGTATACAAGACTATCAGTCCATTGATCATTTTCCTGTGCTTTGTTTTATTCGAAAACCCCATTATCCTAAGCACAAGTTTTCCGTCGAAAATTTATCCTTGTACTTATAAACTAGCTGGCTCCCCCCCCCCCCCTCTTCTGGGCATTTTACGGTCCTCCGGGACCACGGTAAATATTTGAATGAAAACCAAGGATCACACTTAAGCATATTCGGACTATTGATTTTATCTTTTTAAACGAAAGACTGGCCCAGGATCTTGATAACTTATCCTTTTCTGTTTTAAAGCTCAAGAAGAAACTTAATTTGCACAACAGATGCGCAGAAACGAAAATGATCCAAAGAAATTTTACTAGAAAGGTTCTGACAGAAGTACTTCAGATTTTTTAAGGGGTAATATTTTTACGATGAAAGAGTTTTAAAAATAAATGTACACCGGTTAGTTTGATATTTTGGGTAAACTGAGTTTTAACCCACTTCTTAGCGACGTGTTTTTTACCGCGCGATACTACGCCGCGCCTTGCTTACCTTTACTTTTAGCTATCGCTCTTCTCGGCAACCCTCGGAGCAAAAAAGCTATTTTTCTCTCCGTTTGCCGGAGCTTGCGCATGCTCTGTTCGTTCTTTTTTAGCTTTCTTATTGGACAAGAAAGGAGAAACATTTAAAAGTTTGAAGTCCCGCCCTTGAAATTAATTAAATTTCTTGTCTCATTAGATGCCGTTGGATTTCGAAGAGTAACATCGAGTGAGTAAACTTTTTTGGGGGAATATAAGAATGATTTTTTAAATTAGAAACCTTTGTTTTGTATTTAAAAGGAAGTATTTTCTACATTTCTATTTTTTTTAATGTAGAGACCCTGCTTTGTAGTTAAGTGTTTTAGGCCTTGCTTTAGTATTTTAGATGTTTTGAATCTTAATGTTATTTAGTTTTATATTAAATATAAAAGGAAAACATTATTAGACTTCAAAGCTTAGTATATTTGGCGCGACTGAGTTTTAACCCCCTTCTTGGCGCGCTTCCAAAATATCGCCACGTTAGCGTGCTTTTGCATTTTGTCTCCCGGAGCAGGATTTAAGTCCAGGAAACACTACGCAACACAAAGCTTTTAAAAGAAAAAAATTCTTTCTCAGGGGGCTCCGCCCCCCCCCTAAACCCCCCGGCTATAAATTTCCTTAAAACATGTATAACATCAAAACATGCAAAACAATTCCGTTCAAGAAGCAAAGAAATTGTGTACATACCTTCTTTTTTTAAAAAAAAACCAGCCTTTTTTTTAAATAAAAAAGAAATTAATAATGGATTTTCTAAAGAAATATTAAGTATTACTTTCCTCTGTATTTACTTAGTGCTGTGTTTACTTAGTTACTCTGTGTTGGAATTTCAGAAAATTTTTGCAGATCTATGCCGCTTATGACGTCTAGAACCCAAAATCATCCCCCAGTCAAAAAATATCTATCTAAATATTACATTTTTCATGGGCATAACTTCTATGATTTTTCACAAAACTCTCCCAAACTGACATATGAAATCCAGGGACCAAAAATCTGAATCAAATTTGAGCAAATTCGGATCATGAGGTTGAAATAAGGAAGGATTTGTGAAAACTGGAATTTTTTTTTTTTTTTTTTTTAACTAAAATACATATCAGGTTAAAGTTATTGTTACTTGTAGGAAAAGGTACAAAAATTTGTGTATCAGATTTTCCGTTACATTTAAAATAGGCTCAAGGGACAAAAAAAAAAAGTTTTAGGGAGAAAAAAATTCATAGCTCAGTTAATTCTCAAGATGCCAAAATTAACTTATTATAAATCACCACTCTCAAAAATCTACACATAATTTACGGATGTAAACAATGAAACATTCAGTTCAGATGAAGGGACAAAATTAGACTTTTTAAAATTTTATATCAATTCCATATAAAATTTATTTTTTGTTAATATTACTGAACTTATGTTTTTTCATAAAGGAAGAATAAATTTATTTCTGAAAAAATTCACGATATTGCTGATATTGTAATCGCAATCTTCTTATCAAATACATATATATATTAATCAAGGTTTTTTGGTTATTAAATCTGGCTAAACCTGAAATAAAACTTCCTTATATTATCTGGGCCCGGCTTGGGGCCCAGACATAACTTTTTTCTGAAGGCTCGCCTGGCCGGGCCTAACGTATTTTTCATGCCGAAGGGGACTGCTTCCTAGTTCTGAACTGGAGGAAATTTTCAATCTCGGTCTCGAACAATCCGTATTAAAATCACTGTCTAACTGACCTAATGCGTCCATAAAATAAGTAAAATTTGGTTCAATCCAAAATTTTTACGAAAAACACATAATTTTAAAATTGCTTTTATTTTACAAAAAATAAAAAAATAAAATAAAATAAAAAAAAATCATTTTTTTTAAAGAATAGTATATTCAAAGGCTAAAAAATTAAATACATTAAAACCAGCGAAAAAGCCTATGACGGAATTCTGTCTTAAACGGAAAATGTGTTGATCCATGAAAAAAAAAAAAAAAAATATATATATATATATATATATATAGTACCTGAGGAAAATTAACTCCATTTAGACTTCCTATGAAGGACATTTCTCTAACTTATTTTTTCTTTCCTATGCGATTCCGTCTTAAAAGGTTTGGTTGTATAACATTTTTCAGTCTCCAACGCGTGGGATATGGATTAACTATATTAAAATATAAATGAAACATTTGCATATAGAGATTTATCGCTAAAATAAATATATTGCAGCCTTTGGCGCTTTTTTAATAATAAAAAGAGTAAATATAAAAAACGAAAAATTAAGTATTTTTGGTCAGAATTCCTCCATAAGAAACAATTTTTAACCACACCGAAGTAAGAAACTATGTAGAAATTCACGGCTCGGTCGGGTTATGATTTAAACTTTTTTTCAGGCCGGGCCTAACTTTTCCCCTGTGGGTCGGTTTGGGACCGGACCTAGATATTTCGATCCATGCAGACCTTCAGTATTGACTACCAACATCTTTTGCAAATAAGTTTAGCTTTAAATCAATACGCTGCTTTTTTATGACCAGATAAGAGGCACAGTCTTAAATCTAAATTTAATACCTAATAATTTATGGACGATCCCCCACATGCGTTCAAAATAAGTCAAAAAATCTTCCTTTACAGGCATGGTTAAGTGGTGTAAGTCATGAATTTTGGATTTTAATATCTTTGTGAGGTTATCAGATATGGAGATGAAATTTATTTTGTTTAGTTTAGGAATGGAAAAGGAATAATTTCCTAATCGGGAATTTGTCACTACGGGGGCCGTATAAAACCTTAATTTCGTATTTTTTCAAATAGACCCATCATGGTGTTGCTACTTTTCCTATCAAAAATTTCACCATTTGTTTTATGAATTTTTTCAATTGGAAGTATGGGTCTAGGGGCAATATTTAAAGAGATGGCTTATTGTTTCGATATTTATGACTCACCCTGTATATGTATAGATCTATCGTCATTAAGAAAAATTCCTTGAACTCGTTCAAATCAAATAAATTGTCATTAATATCTATCAATTTATAAAGTTTTATTGACACTTCATGCAAACATTTCTCCAATAATTTACATACATGACACTAAAACTTTATAAAAGCAAATAAGAAACTTGAATTAGAAAAGACGAAAGGACAATGTAAGAGAATTAAAAAATAAAACTGAAAATATGATTTATACATGAATTTACAGACTTAATATATATACAGTGCGTGTCAAAAGTTTAAGCACAACAGAAAATTTCAAAAAATTTTATTAATGAGTGAAAGTTACTTTCCTTTTCACATAACGCCCCACCAGTGGCCGAGAGGGTCTGACCTCTCAACTGGTAGACGGCAGGTGCTGGGTTCGAACCCAATCGCGGCCGTCGGCCTAACCGTTCAGAGTTTTCGTGGTTTTCTTCGAACCTTGCGTAAATACGGGGTAGGTTCCCTTAGAAAGACCCCCACGAAGGGCATCCCTTCCCCTGGGCCTATATCCCTAGCGTAGATAATCGGCCGACACAAAATACAACAACCACCACCTTTTCACATAACCTACAAATTGTAATTTTAAAAAGATAGTTAACAGATTTATGCTATAAAATTTATCTTGAATAATAAAATTTATAATAACAACAAAAATGAGTGTCAAAAGTTTAAGCACATTAGTTTTTTAGTCTTTAGCAGAAAAAAAATAATAAATTAATACTTGATTATTGTTCCTTTCTGCTGAATTACTTTAAATATACGATCTTCCATCGAAAAAATGAGTTTCTGTATTGTTTCTGGTTCAGTTTTAAACCAAGCGATCTCAATAGCATCTTTCAAATCTTACTCAAGATTACTTCTTTCCATTTGGATAAACTGCATGAGTGAGAATACCCCACATATTTTCTATAAGGTTTAAATCAGGACTAATTGCCGGCCATTTCAAAACAGGCACTTTTTTTCAATTTAAGCCACGATGACGTTGAGTTTGAGGTATGGCATTATCATGTTGAAATAACCATTTTTCTTCCGTAGAAACCTCGGCAATAGGAAGCAAATGATTGGCAAGTGCCTCTTAGTAGTTTTCAGAGTTTTCACGACCACTGATGAATGCTAGAGATGTCTGACCATTGAAAGAAATAGCCCCCCATACCATTACAGAACCACCATTATGTTATCGGCTAAGTATACTCCTAGGTTCTTTGCGTAAATTATCCAAATAGTACTTAAACTAATCAGGGCCATCGAGGATCCATTTTTTTTTCATCACTGAATATCACATTTAGCCACTTTTCACCAAATGAGATATGCTCTTTGGCCCCCTGTAATCTAGCTTCTTTATGGTGTCATTTGGGACACGGTAATCGAGCCATTTTACGGTATTTGATGTATTTGAATTCCAAAACTCTTTCATGAACAGCGTTTTCGATATTTGACCTCCAACTGCATGTTTTATTTGCGAAAGGGAATAATTACCAGTTGAAGACAAATTTCTGATGCGGCTATCTTCACGCGTACTAGTCACTCGCGGCCTTCCGAAATAAAATTTTCGTTTGAAATCATTACTACGAGCCAAAATTTCATGAATACCTCGCTTTGATCTTTTTAATGCACTTGTAGTTTCAGAAACAGACTTACATTTTGCTCTCATACTCCAGATTTTTATTACCTAATCCTCTGAAAATTCTTTCGACTCGGGCATTTTGTACTAACCCAAAAACAACTGACTGCTTCTTATACACCTAGAAATTGTTTGCGTGAGCGACCGCTTACATCAGATTGTAAAATTTGCATAAAAAAATTTTGTGCTTAAACTTTTGACACGGTTATTTTTGTTATATTCCTAAACTCCATAGTTTGAAATAAAATTAAAAAGTTAATTTCAATGAATATGGTATTAAAATAGATATTATTAACATATACAAGACAAATATTAAAATAAAGTGAATATTTAAAGTTTTATTTTAAAATAGCTTTTGTGCTTAAACTTTTGACACGCACTGTATATGTATTTCATTGCATGAAAATTTTACTTATGGATATAGTAATTTATATATATATATATATATATAAACATACATAAATGTTTGCTGGAAATACTGCACATATTCTAGGTATTAATACTGCATTTTAAAGGATATTTTTAAAATCAAAGAGAACCATTTTTTTTCATCATAAAAGAAAAAAAAAATACAGTTCAAAGGTTTCCCAGGGAATAAACATGTTCCTGTCTCATTATGAATACTTTAAAATCTCTTAATTTTTACATCTCAATTAAACGCAAATGTAAAAGCTTCTTTCCGTTACAGTTTACTTTAAACATTTTAGTATTCGTTTTGACATTTTTATTGTTAATATTTATGATTTGACGTGCATAAATGGCTCTAATTTTGTTTTTAAATTCTCATCTTGCTTTCATCGGTAAAGAAAAATTAATTTTAAAATTGAAATTCCCTTTTTCTGAAATCTCAATAAATATATATATAAACGGTCAAGCACGAGTATTACTCGAGCTTGGAGGGTTCCGTACAATGAATATTTGAATTATTAGCTTTTATAATTGAAAAAAATCATTGCTAAAAAAATACTAATAATTTGTAAAAAAAAAAAAAAAAAAAAAAAAAAAAAAAAAAAAAAAACTATAGATTCTAAGGTTGGATATAGCTGTATAATACTAGAAAAGTATGAATCGGTATGTGACATGTCATACAAAAATGAGCCAAAAAAAATGTGCGTCTATGGTAATCGATTTTGGTAAAATTTGATACACAAACTCTATTCATATTTGAATAGAGCTATGCAAAATACCTTGGAGAAAAAAAAATTAAACTAATAATTGATAATCTCTGTGCTAGTAATTAAAATTTCAAGCAACTCGATTTTATGTCAACTTTTAATGCAAGTTTTGATACTGAAATTAACAACACTGAAATCTACTATTTTACATTTATTCGTATATAAATATGATCTACTTACATGGTGAATTTCATTAATATCTGTGGCGTGTCAGCCACAGCTGATTTGCTCCTTTTGTATGGAATAATCCGTATATCATAGAAGTTCAAAGAGATGTAAAGCCTAGATAACATCAAATATTGCTATTGTGTATAGCTCTTTTTTTTTTCTTTAATGTATCCCAACATCGAACTGATAAAAACTTTTTAAAAACACCCTAAAACATACTGAAATACACTGGGCGTTTCGAAAGAACTGAGTCTTTCTGTCAGGGGTAAAGAAGACGTGCGTCTACTATAAGAGCAACGCCACGACTGAAATGAAAAAAGGCGGAAAAATAAACGAGCCGAAGGAACAGCCAGTAGCAAGACAGAAGGCAAAAGCCATATATATATATATATGTGTATGCACACATAACTCTAATGCTAATTAATTATATGGCAGTGCTGAAAAGGTTTTTCCAGGCTACGGAGTCATTAACAATAACTTCACGAGTAAAATAAATAGCTAAATTTTCAAGAAAATTCGATTCAGAAGTACTATTAGCATTAAAGATAATTTTAGCAGTTTGAAAATTAAAACTAAGGCCGAAATCCCAAGAGCGCTTGGCAACAGAAGATTTAGAAATATAGTCGAGTCTCTCTATAACGAAACTCCTTCCAACGAATTTCTCTATATAACGAATTTTTTGTAGGAACGGCCATTTTTTTAATTATTACATTGAAATTAATCCCCATACGGCGAAATATATATCTCGATATAACGAAGTTTTCAGAAATTTTCCTTCATCTGTTTAGAAAACGCTTCAAATTGTTTGTGGAATGCATGTATATTTCCTGATTCCTGGTTTATATTTCGTAGTTGTATATTTCTACTTTATAGTTTATGCTAAAAACGAAAGAATTTACGCCCCCACCACCACGCAACTCCCAGTAAGACATAACAAAAAGAAAAACTTTACTTTTAATCTTTAGGAGAATGAGGAATTTTATAAAGCTTATCGATTCAATGTCATTGAGAGAAAGTCGTGCTTTTTAGTAAATTCTGAAGCTGACGATAGTAGACTAGAAAGAGAAATGGAGAAAAATTAAGATGCGTGGAAGAAACGAAGAAAATTTAGTTGTTTTTGACTTTTTGGAGATGAAAACTAATCTTATTTTTACATAGCGTTCCACTGATAGTAACATTTTAAGCAACATTGTGAACAATGCTGATGAAAGAGATAATGAATATGAAACTGAAAACTTTAAACAAAACCAGGATTTGGGTTTTTTTTTTTTTTTTTTTTTTGGTTGATTATCTACTCGAGGGATATAGGCCCAGGAGAGATGCCCTTCGTGGGGATCTTTCTAAGGGAACCTAATCCGTATTTGCGCAAGGTTCGAAGAAAACCACGAAAACTCCAAATGGTTAGGCGGACGGCCGCGATTGGGTTCGAACCCAGCCCCTGCCGTCTACCAGTTGAGGGGTCAAAACCGTTCGGCCACCGGTGGGGCAACAAAAAAAGGAAGAGCGGTGATTATTGTCTTTGACGTTACAAAGGGAGAACATCCAATGAAGGAAAATCTTTTCCACTCAGAAAATTTTTAAAAGTGTAAAAGACTTTATATTAAAATAACCGAAAATTAGATTTCTTCAACAGATTTTTGCATTATTTTACTATCTTTTCAAATAAACGTTTATTTTCTTGATTTGAAATTGTTTAAATAAATAAATAATAAAATATTAAATTATTCTTTAGCGTTAAACATTTCAAAGTCTCAAACAATCACAAAATATTTTTTAATCAAAAACTAAACATGAAATAAAAAATTTTGCTATTTCCTCCATACAACGAATTTTTCTATATAACGAATTTTTTGATGGAACGATAAATTATATAGAGACTCGACTATATCTTGATTAATGACATAACAAGAGCGGACTTTTAAGCGGATTTCGAGATTTTTTTTAGTTTGGCCAATATAAGATAAATCATAACCATTACAAAGAACATTATAAATTCCCCACTTTTGAAGGTCTGGGACGAAAGATTTAGTGGGAGGAAATTTTAATTTATTGACAGGTTTAAAGATAATGTTAAAATAGAACCGGCTTAAAACTTTAGCTAATTTGAAATATAAAGGCGTATAGGAGTGCAGGACGACCAAATTATCAGGTTTACTTTTAACAGAATTGTAAAGAGTAGAATTATTAGGCGGTCTATTGAATTTATTCACAGCATTATTAATGATAGAAGGATTAAAACCTCTATTGGCAGCAACAGCTTTTAAGTAATTCAGTTTATCCTTAAGGAATGCAGAGTTGGAACAGTTTTTGAGAGCACGATTTACAAATATGTATAAAACATCGATCTTTCGTTTGATAGGGTGGTTTGAAAGAGCATCGAGTGGATTAGAGACAGAAAAAGGTTTTCTATAAACACAAGTTTTGAAAGAAGAATGACATTTGGTAACTAAAACATCAAGGAAAGCTAGAGTATTGCAATTTTCGTATTCAAAAGTAAACTGAATATGTGGATCGATAGAATTCACAGTTTGAAAAATGGTAGAAATATCAAAAGGATTATCGATTAAAACAAAAGTATCGTCGCGATAACTAACATTTAAAATTAATCAGATTTAATTAATTTTTCTTCAAAATAATGCATATAAATATCACAACGATTTGAAACTAAAGGATTACCCATATTTAAGCCATCTTATTGTTTGAAAAAATTATTATCAAATTGAAAAGTAGTTTCAGTTAAGTAAATTTTAGTGAAATTAACAAAATCTTGAACTTCAATATCAGCGAAATGAAATTCACGTAATCTTTTTCCAAGCAAGAAAGAGGGCTTTCAATCTGGACATTAGTAAATAAAGATCATCAAGAGAAAGCTGAACAGTTTGATGGGTTAATACTTTTCAATTTACTAACAAATTTAAACGAATTTTTTATCGCAGACTCAAAATATCCCTAACCTCTTTAGTGACTATTCACTCCGAGCAAAAGTGGAATCGTTGACTCTGTAAAAGAGTGAATACTCTCTTCTGGGAAGTGAATATTCACTCTAAACAGAGGTCAATAATAACTCTTTCTGAGGAGTGGCTATTCACTTTTGCTAAAGGAGTGCGTTTTTTCACTCCCGATAGGAGTGAGTAGTCACTTTTTTCATAGGAGTGAATGTTCATTTTTTATGCAGTGAATTTATTTTAATTGCTATTATGGGCATTTTAAAAGAATTGCATCTTTTAGAGCGTACAATGAAAATAAATACAAACGTGGTAAAAATTGGAATAAAATACTTTATTGACAATATTTATTTAATTCATAGTATGTAACATTAATTGAACTTTTTAAGGTAAAACTTTATTAAAGTTACATATTAATTAAATTAGATTATTGACAGAAATAAACTATTTTATTCCACTCTTTTCCTTGTGTTTGCTTTCATTGGTAGGCCCACAAATATGTATGATAGTTTTAAAATGCCAATAAACGCAAGTTATTAAAAAGTTTTTAAATCTTTAACAGTCAATATTTTTTTCAGATACCCATTAAGTTTTACATATTATTTTAATAACTCCGTGATACACGTTATCTATGTTTTAATTGTTTTTTTATGCGTAATTAAAATCTTATTGCTGAAAAACAAAGATAGTAATACAACCCGTATTTATAAAACGACATGGTAAGTCATATTTAATCTCAATTTTTTATTCCCGTATATAGGGTAGATGTGCCAGTAATGGATACCCTTAAGGCTTGTGTCCCTGCCGGAAAAGACACTCACAAGCTAATGCTAATAATGCGGGGAAGAATTTTTCTAATATCTCTTTTGCATTTCAACTTTTTTTTCTTTTTTGTATTGGATAGCTGAAGTTCGTCTCTATGCCGCACCTTTTTTACTTTTCCGATTTTGGTCACTGATAACTTTTTGTAAAGTTTCTTTCACTTTAAAAACCGGTAACAAAAATGAAAGTGTTATTCTAAAAAATATCTGCAGCCAAAATTGAAAAAGTAAAAATAAACAAATATTTAAGAGAGAAAATATGTTTTTAACGATTTCTGTAACTTAAGTGTTTTTATTTAAATGGTGAACGATTGCGCCCTATAAGCCACTCTTTGACTGTGCCTTTAAACAATATTTTCGGTTTCATGAGTGGCTTGATTGGCAGATTATAAAATAAGCAAAGAATAGTTAGATTCATTTTTAAGAAAATAATAAAATGAACGTGATATTGAAATTTTATTAATCACATTAATATAACTTAAAAGCAATTACTTATAAAAGTTTTGGTGTCATTACATTTTGATAAATGCAATTTAAAAATAAAAGTTGATTATTTAAAAAAGTTTTTAATTAAGTTAAAATATTTTATGCACTACAAACATTGCTGAAATTGCATTTTTAACAACGCCTATATGAGGTGTTCATTACTGGAAAATGACTACTTAAGTATTCCAGTAATGGACACTTCTCTCAAAACCTTAAAAATTAATGAAGTTTTATAAATGGCATTTAGTATATAAAATTCAATGTTTCCTTCAACTACAAAAACAAAAAATTGCAAATTTTGCAAGAAAATAAGGAATATATAAACTTATTATATGAAGCCAGCTCTTAGTATGTTTATCAAGATTTTCAATCAAAAACTGTGAAACTTAGAAACATTATTTTCTGCTTCCTGATTGGTTTAATTAAGAGTGTCAACAATAGTGTAAAATTATAAAATATCCAAGGGGGCGTACAATAAACTACGAAGGAGTTACGAAAAAAAAAGCTGAATTTTTATTGGTTATTTTTTTTATAAACCAAAAACATTCAGTGATGCACATTACTGGTACATCTACCCTATAGTATTCTATGAATATGAGTTAAATAGATTTTGTAAGTTTTATTGGAATATACTCATGTAGGAAATAGAAAAATGAAGAAAATATAAAATAAAAGAAATGACTACATATGTACTGTTCTTACTGTTTGAAAAACAATTTTAATGATTTATTTATCAATTCAAAAAAAATTTCATCTAATTTGGGTTGGGGAAAAAGTAAATTCGTTTTTTCCCAATAGATAGATTTAAAGTCGCATATCTCGAGTAATACTTACTCAATTAAGTCATACTATACAGCGTTTGAAAGGTAACAGTCTCTAGAAAATTCTAGATATAAAGGTAGCGTCATCTGTTTAACCAGTCAAAAGTTATTGGGTTTTTAAAATAGAGATTTCAGAAGATCATTTTCGTCACATTTTAGTTTTTTACTTCCAAAAAGTGAAAAATTGGCGCAGGCTCATCGAAACTTGTGTGGCATTTATGGTGATCAGTGCTTAAGTAAACGCCAAAGTCAGAATCGGTTTGCTCGTTTTCCTTCCGAAAATTTCGATGTTAAAGATGAACCTTTCCCTGGCCGGCCAAACCTTAAACAATTCGATGAAAATTTAAAAACAATCCAGGTAGACTGACATATTTCTTCCCACGACATTGCTACGGAACTAAACATCAACCATAAACCACTTTTGAATCATTTACATAAATTTGGATACCAAAAGAAACTCGAAACTTGGGTTCCCCATAAACTTACAGTGATAAATTTAATGGAGAGAGTTTTCATTTGTGAATTGCTACTGAAACGGTATGAAATCGAGCCATTTTTGAAAGAAATCATTACGGGTGATGAAAAGGGAATCACGTATAACAACAATGTGCTAAAAAGATCGTGATCGAAGCTTCACAAATGGTGGCAAAGCCCGGATTGATGCCTACGAAAGTGATTATGAGTGTTTGGTTTGATTGGAAAGGAATTTCCATCATGAGTTGCTCAAATCTGGCCAAACCATCAATTCAACTATCTTCTGTAAACAACTAATGTCATTGAAGCAGGCAATTAAAAAACCCGGTCAAAATTGATCGAAAGGAAATTCGCTGTCTTCCATCACGACAACGCTAAACCAAACGCATCTTTAGTCACTCGGCACAAACTGAAAGAGCTTTGTTGGGAAGTTTTGATGAACCCATTGTATAGTCCGGACCTGGATCCGACTGATTACCATTTGTTCCGCCCTATGCGGTACTCTCTTGAAGGTGTTAAGCTGACATCAAAAGAGGCTTGTGAAAATCACCTTGTTCAGTTTTTTGCCCAGAACTCTCAGAAATTCTACAGTGACGGAATTATTGTTTTACCAGAAAAATGGCAAAAGGTCATCGAACAAAATAGCACATAAATTTTGATTAGTTTTTTTATTTATTTATTTATATAAATAAATTCACTTTGAAAAACACGAAAAAAAGCAAACTTACTTTTTCCCCAACCCAATATAAATCATACTACGAACTTTTAAAATTAGTAAAGCAGTTTTATCTGTAAACAGCAGGCATAAAAAACACTTTATTTTAATGTTAAATGTCATGTTTTATTTATGTCATGTGTCATAAATGGAAAAAAAAGTTTACAATAGAAGGAAACTTTATATGTTATTTCAGAAAATATATAATTGAATGTTTGATTAAAATCATAAACAGAAAAAATGCTTACATACAATTAAAAAAAATTAAATATACCAATTTGAAAAGGATTAAAAATAGTAACTGGTGTTTTATAATTGTACTATTAACCAGCAATAAACTACAATAGCGGAATTAAATGCATTAATAAATTCAACAGTTCCTCAAAAATCTTGCCATATAGTATGAGAAATTCCTATTTTAGAAATTTGGCAAAATCTGAAACGATTAGTATGAAGATTTAGAATTTTAAATAATTTGAAATATTATTAGTAATTAAAAAAAAAAAAAATCTTTCAAAAGTGTTACAACGGTATTATGTAAGAAGATATTTTCTTAATATAACACTAATAATCAATCTGAAACCCTTTCGCAATAGCACAATAATTGCATTATGTACCTAACTTCGAAAAAAAAAAAAAAAATGCTGTATGAGAGAATCACAAAACCGCAATGTCAAGTATAAATTGATGTTTATCTTCTGTTATACCATTCTTTTCACCTTTCATTTTTTTTTTCTCCGAGCACATAACGATAGCAGATGGCTTCCTGTATAACGTAAAACTATTTGACTCAACATTCAAGAACTTTCGGAATAAAACTTAAAATTAAAATTGACTTACCTTTTTTTTTTTTTTTTGATAAATAACATCCCTTGTTTGATGAATAATAATCCCCTTTTTGATAAATAATATCTGTGCAGTGTAATTTCATCGTTACTGGAATATTAATGAAGTATTATTGCCTTTTATTGAATTAATTTTTCTTCATTATGAATCCAGAACAAGAGATTTAATCGTTTTGGATTATTTTGAATCATAGATATTGGAGCATATCATTATAAGATCGAAATTTAAATCATGATAAATAAACTAAAAAACTTTGTAAAATCACCATAAAATTGAAAATTAAGCAGGACGCGTTTCGAGCTGCAACAATAACAGCTCGTCATCAGCTAAAGTAACAAGTGTCCATAAGACACACAGTGGAGATAAAGTGAAGGAAAGAGGTTGAGATTACAAAGAGTGCGACAGGTGGCGCTAGCTTAAAGAGCCAAGGTAGAAGAGAAAAGTAGAGATAAAGTGAAAGAAAGAGGGAGGAGATTGCAAAGAGTACGACAGGTGGCGCTAACTGAAAGAGGAAAGGAAAAGTGTGGAAAGGAAAAGTGTTGCCAAAATAATAAAAGAAAGAAAAAGGTGGAAAAAAGTTAAAAACAAATAAATAAAAATAAAGTAAATAAATGAATAAATGAAATAATAAAAATTGTAATATAAATAAATAAAATAACTAATTAAAAATTAATAAATAGATTTTTAAAAAAATTACAGGAGTAATTTACATGCGGAAGAAAGGGAGGGGATGAAGAGAGATCATTGACAAGAGTATTAGAATTTTTACAAATAAAATAAGCTTCGTGAACATCTAAGTGAGAAGGAGAGGCAGGATTAGAAATAATTCTGGCCATGGAAAATTTGAAATAATGACTGGAAGACCAACAGTCAGAAGCAATCAAAGACCTGGATAATTCCTGATTTTTAATATATCTCTGATGTTCGTCCAATCTTTTCTTCAACGCTCTTCTGGTCTGACCAATATAACCCAAATTACAATAACAAGGAATAAAATAAATACCCCACCGGTTCTCAATGGGAATAGAATATTTCGAAGACGAGAATTTAATTTTATTCATAGGTTTGAAGATAACTTTAAAATACATTTTTAAGCAAAGTTACACAAATTAAAGACACTGAAAATCAATAAGGGAGGAAAATCGGTGAGGTGATGAAGCTACCAAAAAAAAAAAAAAAAAAAAAAAAAAAAAAACCTATTATTAGTCTTAACCGCCAGGTTTCGTCCGCGACCCCTATCTACATTCCGAATAGTCGGACTCTCTAGAGGAATGGGAAAAAATGATACAGGCACATTATAAAGCAAAATTACACAAATTAAAGACATTGAAGCTACCGAACGATTCAACCGACGTCTCATTTATTAGTCTTATTATTAGTACTTATTTCTTAGAAATTAAGCCCTTCATAGCCGTACCTTAATCAAGACTTTCTCCCATGTATAAACTAAGGCAGTGTGCTGCTGGTGAGTGAAGTGAATATTTTAGATTACTAACGGCTTTTTTTTTAATACCTAAAGCTCTATTTTATATTCTTAAGAGCGTTTTCTAGATAATAAAGTTACGTTTGAAGTGTGCTACAGCACTTTTCTTATGTTTAAAAGTATTTTTAAAATATAAAAATCAGAGTGGTGTTTTTAAGACACAAGAATGAATCAGTTTATTAAGCAATTATTAAGCAAATTTTTAATTCAAAAGGCAGTTAGAGCTCAATGATTGTGTCTCAGAGGGTGAGAGGGGCGCTATTTTTATAACTGGTGAAAGAAGTGTGCTATTTTTTAAACTATAAGACAGCCGATGTGCACCACACTTTTAAAACAGACGTTGAGAAACTCATTTTTACTTATTAGAAATTTTAAATTTATGATGACTCATTATAATTTCCCCCCTTTTTTATGAAGCTTCGCGACTGGAAGTATTGTACTTAGGGGCAATATTTAAGGAGATAGCCTATTGTTTCGATAATTGTGACTCACTCTGTATGCAGGGTGTATCTAAACTCTTGTGCAAAACTTTAAGGGGTGATAGTACACATCAAGACAAACGTTATTAAATAGGAAACTAAGGGTCCCAAATGTCTTCCGGAGGAGATAGGCGACATAAAAGTTTAGGGATGAAAATTTCAAATGATTATAAAAAAATGGAAAATTGGTCGATTCGTTTGTAGTTTTTATTAAAACTATTCTTAATGGCAGTATTGTTTTGAAAATAAGTTATAAAGATAAATTTCAAAAAATGCCTATGGAGGGCGCTTTAGACTTTGGAATAACGAACACCTATTTTTTACTCTTATTTTTTGCATCTCATTAAATTTTTTTAGAAGCTTAGATATAAACTTAAATTTTGAGCTAAAAATCTGAATCGTTGTGAGTGATTAAGTAGCGCAAACTGAACTCTGTTCAATGGGGATGGGAAAGTTCAAATTTCAAATGATTATAAAAAACAGAAAAATTGGTCAAATCGTTTAGGTTTTCGCTAAAACAATTATTTATACCAGTATTTCCTTAAAAATAAATTATAAAGATAAATTTCAAAAAATTCCGTTAGAGGGCGCCTTAAACTTTAGAGAAATCAACAACTATTTTTAACCGTTATTTTTTGTATCTCCTTAAATGCTTGCAAAAGCTTGGACTTAAATTATGAGCTTAAATTCTGAATCGTTGGGAGGGGTTAAGAAGCACAAACTGAACTGTGTTCAGGAGTTGAAATGTTACCTTCAGTTCAAATTTGCTCTATTTAATTACTCACAACGATTCAGAACGGTCCAAACCGTCTTCCGAAGGAGACAGGCGCAATTAAAGTTTAGGGTCCAAAATTTCAAATTATTATAAAAAACGGAAAAATTGGTCGATTCTTTTGCGGTTTTCCCTAAAACTATTCTTTATGTCAGTATTTTCTTGAAAATAAATTATAAAGATAAATTTCAAAAAATGTCGATAGAGGGTGCTTTAGCCTTTGAAGTAACGAACAGCTATTTTTTACCGTTATTTTTTGCATGTCATTAAATGTTTTTGGAAGCTTAGACTCGAGTTTAAATTTTGAGCTCAAAATCTGAATAGTTGGGAGTAGTTAACTAGCGCAAACTGAACTGTGTTCAAGGGGAGAGGGAAGGTTCAAATTTCAAATGATTATAAAAAACGGAAAAATTGGTCGATTCGTTTGCGGTTTTCGCTAAAACTATTCTTTATATCAGTATTTCCTTATAAATAAATTTTAAAGATAAATTTCAAAAAAATTTGTAAGAGGGCACCGTAAACTTTAGATTAACCAGCAACTATTTTTAAACGTTATTTTTTTTTATCTAATTAAATGCTTCTAAAAGCTTAGACTTAATTTTTGAGCTCAATTTCTGAATATTTCGGGAGGAGTTACTTGGAATTTGGAGCTCAGAATCTGAAACGTTTTGAGTAATTAAGTAGAGCAAATTTGAACCGAATTCGAGCGGTGGGGAAGGTAACGTAACTCCTGAACAAAGTTCAGTTTGTGCTTCTTAACTCCTCCCAACAATTCAGAATTTAAGCTCAAAATTTAAGTCCAAGCTTTTGCAAGCATTTAATTAGATACAAAAAATAACGGATAAAAATAGTTGTTGATTACTCTAAAGTTTAAGACGCTCTCTGACGGATTTTTTTAAAATTTACCATTAAAATTTATATTCAAGGAAATACATTCATAAAGAATAGTTTTAGTGAAAACCGCAAACAAATCAACCACTTTTTCCGTTTTTTATAATCATCTGAAATTTGATCAAACCTCCCCCCCTCCCTCATTGAACACAGTTCAGTTTGCGCTACTTAACCATTCCCAGCGATTCAGATGTTCAGCTCAAAATTTGAGTTTATGTCTAAGCTTCTAAAAAAATTTAATGAGACGCAAAAAATAACGGTAAAAAATAGTTGTACGTTACTCCAAAGTCTAAAGCTCCCTCTATCGGCATTTTTTGAAATTTATCTTGATAACTTATTTCCAAGACAATACTGACATAAGGAATAGTTTTAGTGAAAACCGCAAATCAATTGACCAATTTCTTCGTTTTTTATAAGCATCTTAAATTTTAACCTGACCACCCCCGTTGAACACAGTTGAGTTTGCGCTACTTAACCACTTCCAACGATTCAGATTTTGAGCCCAAAACTTAAGTTTATGTCTAAGCTTCTAAAAAAATTCAATGAGATGCAAAGAATAGCGGTAAAAAATAGTTATTCGTTACTCCAAAGTCTAAAGCGCCCTCTATCGGCATTTTTTGAAAACTATCGTTATAGTTTTTTTTTCAAGACAATATGGACATAAAGAATAGTTTTTGTGAAAACCCCAAATCAATTGCCAATTTTTTCGTTTTTTTATGATTATTTGAAATTTTGGACCCTAAACTTTAATGGCGGCTATCTCCTTCGGAATGCGTTTGTGACCGTTGGTTTCCTATTTAACACTGTTTGTCTTGATGTGTACTATCACCCCTTAAAGTTTTGCCCAAGAGTTTAGATACACCCTGTATACAGGGTGTTTTGTTACCAGACCGACAAACTTTGAAGGGTGATAGTAGACATGAAGACACACATTATTAAATAGGAAACCATGGGGCGCAAACGTCTTGTGTAGGAGCTAGGGGCCATTAATGTTTAAGGTCCAAAACTTCAAACGATGATTTAAAAAAAAACGGAAAAAAGGTCAATTTGTTTACGGTTTTCGCTAAAATCATTCTTTATCTTACGAATTTTTTTAAAAAAAATTTAAAGGTTACGTTCAGAAATTGACGATAGAGGGCGCTTTAGACTTTAGAGTAACAAACAACTACTTTTTACCGTTATTTTGTGTATGGGGTTAAAATTATTCTAAAGTTTAGACTTTAACTTAAATTTTAAGCTCAAAATTGGAAAGACTGGGATAGGGTAACTAGCGAAAATCGAACTGTGAACAGAGAAGGGATTTTAAACGCTCATAAAAATCGGCCAAACTAACCGATTTTGTTGCGGTTTGCGTGTAGGTCATTCCATCGGCAATCATTTCATTAAAAATAGCGTACAAATTGGTCTCCTCATTTCAAGATAGAGGGCGCTTCCAGGGCCTATTTACCGAATAGGCCTATGAAGCCCATGCTTATCCACTGAAATAGAAAAGGGCCCCCAAATACTTTCAAGACTACTTTTTAACAGGAAAAAATTACAGCCAGTGTAAAAAAAAAACTTTTTTCCTTGCGAAACTGTTTTTTTAACACATTTTGAAATCCAAATATTCTTAATTGTAGTTCTACATTGGTAAATGACAAAATTAATTGTTTATATATAATTATCTATGTAATAAAATAGTCTTTCATATGGATATAGGAAGTTAGTTTAAATTTAATATTAATACTGTTATAGTTACTTGAAGTTTTTATTATGAAATTTCAAAATATTTAAGCATACAAAAAATGGATTTAATAAAAAAAAATTATTGAATAATAGGGGGCCCCCCTGTCTGATGGCGAGCTTCCCCTACTTCTAAATCTTAAGCAAGCCCTGGGCGCTTCCAACACATCTAGGACATTTCAATGACATTATTCCTGGGTGTTTTTCTTCCAGATTAACATACTTCCAGGAAATGTTAGGGATGCAAAGATGACTCGGAATCACATAGGAATTTAACGTTGGAAATGCCTTTTTTGCGAGTTACGGTTAAAGGAAGCAGAGAATAAAGCAACAGGATCAGCAGAGAAACAGCAACACGTTAATGTGACTAAAAACAATTTATTTAAAGATTTTACTACAAAAAGTGTTCGAAATTACGACCAGAAATAGTACGGCATGCTTGACAGCGGCGTCACATTGAATTTCTCACGCTTTGAAAGATTCCTGGCATCTCTGATAGCTTTCTAGCAGCTACAGAAATAAGATCTTCGAGGTTTTCAACTGATGGTACGTGAATCTCATGGTACTGGTCGTAATTTCGAACACCTTTTGTTAGTAAAACCTTTAAATATTTTTTTTCTGTCAAATTAACGTGTTGCTGTTTCTCTGCTGTTTCTGTTGCTTTTTCTGCTTCCTTTAATCGTAACTCGTAAAAAAGGCGTTTCCAACTTTAAATTCCTATGTGATTCCGAGTCGTCTTTGCATCCCTAACATTTCCTGGAAGTATGTTAATCTGGAAAAAAAAACACCCAGGAATAATGTCATTGAAATGTCGGAGATGTGTTGGAAGCGCCCTCTATCAAAAAATGAGGACACAAAAGCTGTACGTCATTTTTAATGAAATGATTACCGAAGGAATGACCTACACACAAACCGCAACAAAATCGATTAGTTTGCCCGATGTTTATGAGCGTTTAAAATCCCCCCCCCCCTCTGTTCACAGTTCGATTTTCGCTAGTTACCCGATCCCAGTGTTTCCAATTTCGAGCTTAAAATTTAAGTTAAAGTCTAAACTTTAGAATAATTTTAACCCCATACACAAAATAACAGAAAAAAGTAGTTATTCGTTACTCTAAAGTCTAAAGCGCCCTCTATCGACAATTTCTGAACGTAACCTTTAAAATTTTTTTAGAAAAAATTCGTGATATAAAAAATTATTTTAGCAAAAACCGCAAACGAATTGACCCTTTTTTTCCGTTTTTTATCATCGTTTGAAGTTTTGGACCTTAAACTTTAATGGCCCCTAGCTCCTACACAAGACGTTTGCGCCCCATGTTTTCCTATTTAATAATGTGTGTCTGCATATCTACTATCACCCCTTAAAGTTTGTCGGTCTGGTAGCGAAACACCCTGTATATGTAAAGCAGTATATAAAGCACATGCTTGAAAATTAATAACATTTAATAAAGTTCTGAGTTAAATATCGATTGAATAAAATTATGTGCATTAAAATATTAAACATCTTGGCTTTTCAGCAGAATCACATTTTTTGGCTAGAGACATCTGCCTTCGACAGTCAGTAAACAACTCATTTCTACAGTTACATTTTAAGATTTTTTTCACTGTTTTTTTTTTTTTTTTTTTTTTTTTTTTTTTTTTTTTTTTTAATGTGGAAAAAATGTGCTGAGGTGTTTATTTCTTAATGCTGAGTCTAAACATACGTCACATGCTATGTTTTTGGGAAATGCTGATGTAGTCTGTAACTATGAGAAGGCTGTGATTTGCCTGGTGCTATGTGCCTGCTACACTCACACTCGGCACCTCCTGACTGTATTCGTCCTCGAATGCACGTGGCTAACCATTTAATAACAAGTAAATAATAATAAAATAACAATAAAATGTTTTATAGCAACTAAAAAAAATTGAAGAAAAGGAAAAAAATAATCTATACTTACTGAAATAAAAACATACACAAAAAAAATTAACCTAAAATTATTAAAAAAAAAAAAAAAATAGCGTCTTCTTTGTGCTTCTCATCTTCTTAGCACTAAATTCTGCTTAAAAAGAATCAATCAACAACCTCTTAAAGTTATTCATCTTCACAAAAAAAAAATAAAAAAAAAAAAAAAAAAAAAAAAAAAAAAAACAAAGACAATAAAAAGCAACTTCTCCTAAATTGCTGAGTCTTGAGGTATAGCAAATTTAAAACAAAACAAAAAATATATATATCTTATGAAAAAAAAAAAAAAAAATCAAAACTTCTTGTCTGAAAAAGGTGAGAAAAATATATACGTCTTCACATGAGCTATAAATAAAATAAGAAACTTCTTAAAGAATATTAAATACTATGTCTTTGTATTCCTCGAAATTCTAAAAAAAGTATACTTTAAAAACATATATATATCATAAATAAAAATACAAATTTCTTGTTTGCTGAAAAATACAAAAAATATTTCCTAAAAATATACTTTTGTCACTGTCATCTGACAGTGAGAAAAAAAAATATTTATAAAAGATAAATCATTAAAATCTCTAAGAATGTACATTTGCGAAAAATAGCCTCAGAAACAATAGAGGAAATCTTGAATTTTTTCTCCTCTATTCTGATGCTTATATGCTAAAAAAAACTAAGCAGTCTTTTGTTTACTGTCCATAATAACAGTTATTCTATCCATGAAAAAAGTCAAATAAAAGATAGATAAATTTAGTCCGTCTTTCATGAAAACAACAACAAAAAATCGATGATTTCCATAAGCCGGGTATATATTTTGTTCAAAAATAAATTAATTAATAAAACCACATCATCAAATAATAATAATAATAACACTGATAATTTCGTAAAAAATATATAAAAATAATGAGAAATCCAGCAACGTTAGTCACACTTGAAGTTCCCAAATTGATAGAAGAAGAAAAACAACTTTTGTAAATAGTAAGATAAGCACAATTGTATACAGGGTGTATCTAAACTCTTGGGCAAAACTTTAAGGGGTGATAGTACACATCAAGACAAATAATATTAAATAGCAAACAAACGGTCCCAAACGTCTTCCGAAGGAGATAGCCGCCATTAAAGTTTACGGTTTAAAATTTCAAATAATCATAAAAAACGGAAAAATTGGTCAATTGATTTGGGGTTTTCACAAAAACTATTCTTTATGTCAGTATTTTCTTGAAAATAAATTACAAAGTTAAATTTCAAAAAATGTCGTTAGAGTGAGCTTTACACTTTGGAGTAAAGAACAACTATTTTATACCATTATTTTTTGCATCTCATTAAATGTTTTCGTGAGCTTAGACTTAAATTTTGAGCTCAATATCTTAATAGTTGGGAGTAGTTAAGTAGCGTAAATTGAACTGTGTTCAAGGGGAGAGGGAAGGTTCAAATTTCAAATGATTATAAAAGACGGGAAAATTCTTCGATTTGTTTGCGGTTTTCAGTAAAACTGTTCTTTATGTCAGTATTTTCTTGAAAATAAATTATAAAGATAAATTTAAAAAAATGTCGATAGAGGGCGCTTTAGCCTTTGGAGTAACGAACAACTATTTTTTACCGTTATTTTTTGCATGTCATTAAATGTTTTTGGAAGCTTAGACTTGAACATAAATTTTGAGCTGAAAATCTGAATAGTTGGGAGTAGTTAACTAGCGCAAATTGAACTGTGTTCAAGGGGGGGGGGGGGGGAAGGTTCAAATTTCAAATGATTAATAAAAAACGGAAAAATTGGTCGATTCGTTTGCGGTTTTCGCTAAAACAATTCTTTATGTCAGTATTTTCTTATAAATAAATTTTAAAGAAAAATTTCGAAAATTTTCGTATCGTATTTACCCCAACTAGTTTGTTCACAATTGCCCCACATGGTAACTAGAGTTAAATTGACAAATCATTAACATTTCTCAATTTTAAAAGAAAACTTTTTTATCAAAAATATTTATCAGTATTCATAGTGTATGTTAAAACATTAAATTTCAAATGAATGAATAAATGAATAAAGTTATTCGCTTAAGCTGTTATCAGATTCAAAAACTTTATGCGCGACAAACTTTTCAACCGATTTTAACCCCAACTTTTTCCCTTTCAAAGAGAGTAAAAGGTTATTGCCTATTCGTATCAATCGCTTATCTCTGATTCGTTGAAATTTTCGATGTTAGATGAAAAGTCTCGGCTAGGAGAGACTTTTTTGGAACTGCAAAAAAAAAGGTTGGAGGATATTGCTGTTTGCTATCACACTTGGTGGGTGTTGTGCGGATATTTAGCGAAAAATTGGAGGAAATCAAGTGTTGGCCCAAAAGTCTCTCGAAATGTTGGCCAATATAATAGCAGCTTTAACTAGTTGGATCTCAGATTTTACTTTTGGAACCTATAAACAGTGTTTTGACTCCAGAGGACAAACAAAATGGCAAAGAGCTTCAAAAATTTTTTTCAATATGTTTACAAATGCTATTATCGTTAATAATTCAAATATAACCTCGTTACAACAATATTTTAGGGACCAAATAAATATATTGTTATAGAGGGGTTATCACTATATCGAGGGGCTGTATATTTAGGGCATTTAAAAAGGGTTTCTTTTAGCTTTAAGGTATATACAGTGAAACCTCCAAATAAGGGACACCTTTGGGACCGGAACTTTTGTCCCTTAAATAGAGGTGTCCCTTATTCGGAGTTTTTTTTTTTTTTTTTTTTAATTAATCGTCCTGAAAGATATGAAAATAACAATACATTAAAGGTGAAGTTTAAATGTATTCAAAGCGTATAAATTACATTAATCAGACACAAAAGGTATAGAGAATTAATTAAAATTTTTAATTGATTACTAAATCATTAAATGATTTGTAGAATTATTGATTTTTATTTTTTATGCAAACTGTATACATGCAAAAAGTATAAAAACATTTAAAAGAATCATACTTGAAGTACTCAATCAAAAATTAATGCATAATTGTCCCTTAAATTGTTTTGCAAATTTCAAATTTTCACAATACATTTTTCAAGTGTTCATTTACCATATTTATAGATTTTAGTTCTTCATTATCAGCAGTAATTTACAAAAGAAAAAAAAAAAACCCTATTTAATTGTTTTGCATATTTTAAGGCAACAAATCCCTCAACTACTCAGCTCAGTAAGCAGAAAACATTTTGACACATTTGCAAATTCTTTTTTTAACGGAAAGGTATAAAATTGGAACTTCTGACTATGGAAGCGATTTGGAATCGAACTATGTTTTCAAGTTTTGAATAAATTACGTATAGAGTTAAGCGATTTTGATCACGTGACAAATATTTTTCACCTCTTCTTGATTACTTATTCTTCTTTCGCGTATAAACTCTGTTCAAAACACTTAGGTTGACAATATTATCTAAAAGATCTATTGCGTTTGAAAAAGATCTGTTGAGTTTTTTTTTTTTTTTTTTTTTTTTTTTTTTTTTTTTTTTAACCAGAAAAAACAGTAAAAAGAGTTCGATTACATAGTTGACACTGAACAACACCTGCTAGTTTCAGGCATTTCTGAATAAGAATAAATTAAAACTTTTGTCATAAAATTTGCCCTTTTGGATTTGAGAATAGGCTTAAAACATCTGTAAAGTTCTTTATTTCACAATTTTCTTTTTTTCTCCACTGTCAGAATTATCCTCTTAATTTTCAGCATTACTTTCAATGGGGATAAACGCACTGAAGTCAAATCAAAATTGTGGGTTAATAAAACTTGTCAATTGTGTCGTATGCCTCTGTATCAACATGACTGTCTGTCAGTTGAATAAGTTCACAAAAATCTGTATTTTCATTTTTAACTCAGACTACTTCATTATCTGAAATTCAAAAGCCAGTCCTTTTAATCTCATTTTCAAGTGTCCCTTATTCAGAGGTAAATACATTACACGTCCTATACAAAGGGACTGGGACCAGAAGTTTTGTCCCTTAAATAGAGGTGTCCCTTATTCGGAGTGTCCCTTATTTGGAGGTTTCACTGTATTACTTTAAAAAATTATATTTTGATGAAATTAGATAGCACAGTGTTAAGGCTCCTGTCCTCGGCAGACCAAGCATTTGCGAGCTAATGCTATCCGTATGGAGAAGTTATTTTCTAATATCTGATTTGCATTTCGATATTTTTTAATTATTTTTTAAATTGGACTACTGAGGTGCATTTTTACATTGCCCCTTTTTTACTTTTCCGATTTTAATTGCAGAATTTTTTTTTATAAAGTTACTTTCACTTTCAAAACCGGCTCCGAAAGTGAAAATGCCCTTATAAAAATTATCTGCAACCAAAATCGTAAAAAACAAGTGATGTAGAGATGCACTGCAGCTACCAATGTAATAAATATATTTAAGAAAATGTCAAAATGCAAACTAGATATTAAAAAATAACCTCCCCATAGGAATAGTATTCACTCGCGAAAGCATCATTTGACGGGTACAGGAGCCTTAATAGTAATAGTTAAACGATGCAAAATATAATTAAATTGAAAAAAAAAATCAGAAAGTAAACAAAGCAAGATTCACATACCTGAAATTTTTTTTATTTAAAATAATCCAGTATTTTGGTTTGTTTATTCATTTTTTTTTACTGTTAAGTCAACCAAAAAGGAATGCATCGAATCTAGTGCACGAAAATGATTTTCATCTGTCGACGAAAGGCTTGAAAAAAATGCCTGAAGAGACTTCACGGATTGAAGAGCTTCCTGGGACGACAATACGGAATTTGATGGGCCTGTATCATCATCTTCTTCCTCATCATCCTCTTCATTATTATTTTGTACCTCGTCTATAATTTCAGAGATAATTTCTTCATCAGTAACTTCCGCGAAAACCATAAGATCGTCATCTGCTGTTAAATAGTCTTCCACGGTAATTCCAGATTTTTTGCCAGTTCTTTCATCAAGTTGGGATAAAGATTTTTGGAGATTCAAAACATATTCTTGATCACCTGAAAGATCGCTGTCTATGGCATTTTCATCACAATCAGATGTTTTATCTTCCATGATACAAAGACCGGCTTTTTTCCAACAATTACGAATGGTTTTCTCCGTTATTTCCCACCAACTTCCAGCAATGTTGTCACAGGCTTCTTTCACATTTACAGCTTTAAAAGCGTCTTCTACTTTATTTTCAATGTTTACAAGTATTGAATCTACTAATCGTTTTCTGTAATAGCCTTTAAAGCATTTTATTACACCCATATCTAGAGGCTGCAAAACTGAAGTGCAATTGGCAGGGAAAAAAACAATTTCGACATTTTGTAGTTTTGGATATGAATTGTGAGCACCGCAGTTATCTACCAACAAAGCAATTTTTTTCTTTCTATTCTTCATTTCTTTATCTAGCTTTTGTAGCCATTCAGAAAAAATTTTAGAATTCATCCACGCTTTTTTATTAGCTTTGTATTCCACGAGAAGACTTTTCACGTTTTTAAAGCACCTTGGCTTCAATGAACGACCGATAACAAGAGGTTGGATTTTATGTGTTCCTGTGCTATTTGTACACAGAAGAACAGTAAGTCTCTGCTTCGATTTCTTTCCTCCATAACACTTTTCACCTTTGAATGCCAATGTTCGATCGGGTAGAAGTTGAAAAAAAAGTCCAGCTTCATCTGCGTTGTAAATGTCTTCTGGAGCATACTTATTTAAGATTTCTTTCATATTGTTTTGACGCCATTCATTTGCGTCATTTATCGGGCAGACTTTTTCTCTCCGTGAACTTCCTGGAAAGTTATTCCATGACGATCCCGAAATCGCATTAGCCAACCATTGCTACCTTTAAAAGTGTCATTCCCTAGCATTACTGCAAATTTTCGTGCTTGTGCACATAACAAGGGTCCATTTATTGGAACATTTGTCGCCCTCATCTCTTGGAACCACTTTAAAACAGCAGCATCAATGTTTTCATTTGTCGCAACTTTCAATCGTTTACGCTGTGGATTAATTGCATTTGAGCTTAAAGCATCTTCGATCTGTTTCCTTTTCTTTAGGAACGTTGCAACTGTAGACTGTGGCAATCCTTATTTCTTTGCTGCATCAATCTGCTTCATTCCCTCATCAATATCATTAATAACATTCAATTTATCTCGAAAGGATAGTTGCTTTCGCCCTGCCATCATAGGGAAAAATATACTCGTGAAAGGAACAAAGCGAAAAAACAAATGTTTCCTTTAGAACTCAAAATCACAAAAGACTCCAAAATCGTTGAATTTTTCTATACGCCTTCTAAAAGCTTCGAAATCACTTTTCAATACGTCACTTTACACCCACTGCCCCCTCTACAGTGTAGTACTGTGGAGGAGGCAGTGGTACACCCCCTCCTCTCTCCCTTTTCTTCTAGCAGAGGGAAGATGACCAAACAGACCATTTGGCACCTGTTGCGACATTTGACAGGGGTGACGAATGAACAGACACTCCCATCTTCTCCTAATTGGAAGCGCTCGATCTGCAACACTATTGGGATCCGAAGCTGAATTCTAAGAAGTGCGGTTACATGTACATTCAAATCCTCCCTACCCCCCCCCCCTCACACCAATTACGTGGTAAAGTAAAAGGATAAATTGAAAATCAACTGTTAGTGTTCTGTTGTCAGAATAGACTGAAAAATTGGAAAATATAAGATTTTTAGTATTTGAAAACCAAAATATCATTATAAAGAGAGAAAATAACACTGATTTTTTATCGTTTTACAGAGGTTTATTGTTCTAGAGAATATCGCAATATTGAGGGGAGGTTAACATTAGTTTATACGTAAACTCATCGGGACCACAAAATATTATTGTAGTAGAGGGAGTTATTGTTGTATCGGATATCGTTGTAGCGAGAGTTTACTGTATATGTATATATATCATCATCATCATCATCAACTGTTTTCGATCCACTGCTGGATGTAGGTCTCCCCCAGATTTTTCCAATGTTTTCTGTCTAATGCTTTCGTCATCCAATTTACACCAGCCACTTTTCTAATTTCGTCTCTCCATCTTACTTGTGGTCGTCTTCTTGGTCGTTTTACATCTCTAGGATACCACTGTAGTATATTTGTGCTCCATCTATTGTCTTGTCTTCTTGCAATGTGCCCAGCCCATTTCCATTTTAGCTGCTTGATTCTTTCAAGGATGTCAAAAACTTTTGTTTGATTTCTTATCCAGGTTATCCTCTTTCTGTCTCTTCTAGTTATGCCTAGCATACATCTTTCCATGCTTCTCTGTGCTGTTTGTAATCTTTGTATCATCCGTTTTGTTAGTGTCCATGTTTCTGCTCCGTAGGTTAATGCAGGTAAAATACATTGATTAAAAACTTTTCTTTTCAAACAAAGAGGCATATTACTCTTCAGAATAATACTGTTCTTCCCGAAAGCACTCCACCCATTTCTTATTCTTCTATTGATTTCATTCATGATACTATTATCCGATGATATTTCCTGTCCTAGGTACACATAACTTTGCACTTCTTTAATCTCAGTGTTCTTGTAGACAATTTTCTTTTTTGATGTAAATGAATTAAACATCACCTTAGTCTTTTCTAAATTTATTTTTAATCCCACATTGATGCTAGCTTCTGCAAGATCTTTTAGCATAATTTCCAATTCTTCAGGACTGTTACTGAAAATTACAATGTCGTCAGCGAAGCGGAGATGACTTAAAAATTCTCCATTTATTCTAATCCCTTTGTTTTCCCAATCCAGCTTCTTGAAGATATTTTCTAAGACAGCATTAAAAAGCTTGGGTGAAATGGTGTCTCCTTGTCTTACTCCTCTTCCGAGCTTGATCTTCGCTTTTCCTTTATCTAAACGGATGGTTGCTGTTGCTTTCTTGTAAATCTTCTTTATGATATTGATGTAAAGTTTGTCTATACCAATGTCCTCCAGAGAATCTACTACTGCTGATGTGTAGACGGAATCAAAAGCTTTTTCGTAATCAATAAAGGCAAGGCAGAGAGGTAAATTATATTCTTTATGCTTTTCTATGAGTTCCCTTACTGTTTGGATATGATCCATTGTGCTGAATCCACTTCAGAATCCTGCTTGTTCTCTAGGTTGAGCCGAGTCCAGAGCTGATTCAAGTCTTGTCGTTAAAACTTTGGTGAAAATTTTATAAATCACGGACAATAAGCTGATCGGACGGTAATTTTTAATGTTTTCCTTCTCTCCTTTCTTGTAAAGTAGTATCATCACAGCATTATTCCAATCTTCTGGTACATCTGACTTTTTGAGACATTTGGAAAACAGTAAGGATAGCCTTTTTGCAAATTCTTCTCCTGCTTCTTTGATAAGGTCAATTGTGATTCCATCTTCTCCAGGGCATTTACCTTTTTTCATAAATCGAATAGCTTGTAAAACTTCATCTGTCATCACTTGGATTATCTCTTCAGTTTCTGTTAAGATTTCTCGTTGATCGTGTACGTTGATTTCCCTCTGATCTTCACATTTATATAGATCATTATAGAATTTCTCAACAATGTGTACTATTTCGTTGCTGATTTTGGTGATTGTTCCATCTGCTCTCTTCAGTGCAAAAATGCCTTTTCTTCCAACACATAACTTGCGCTTAGCTGATTTTAAACTTTTGTTATCTTCCCGAACTTTTTTAACAAGATCACAGTTAAATTTTCTAATATCTTCTGTAACGCATTTTCTTACTTTTTTACATAATTCAGCATATTCAACTCTTGATTTAGGATCATTTTTCTTCATTTTAAATTCTCTGCGTTTTTTCATCAATCTTCTTGTTTCTTCTGTTATTTTCTTTGTTTGTTTTACTTGTGCATCACCGGCTATCTTCTTAGCAATTTCTTGTAGAGTATTGGTTAGCTTCTTGTTCACTATTGTAACATCTTGCTCTTCTTCTAAAGTTGATTGAAGTACTTGGAAACGGTTTTGAAGTTCCAAACGAAATTCTTCTTTATGTTTCTGGAGGTTTATAATATCGATTGATTTCTTTGAGTGTAGCAAAAGCTTCATTCTTTCCACTTTAGTATTTAACAGCAGTTTGCATCTAACCAATCTGTGATCGCTTCGTGTATTGAAGTTATTGAGAACGCTGCAGTCCTGAATAAGATACTTTTTGTTGGTCAAGATGTAGTCGATTTCACTTGTTGAGCCATTTGCACAACGCCATGTCCATTTTCTTTGTGGCTTTTTCTTGAAAAATGAATTCATGATATACATCTGTTCACATTCTGCAAACTCAATCAATCTGTTTCCTCTTTCATCTCGCATACCATATCCATGATTTCCTACAGATAATTCACCTTTCTTCTTCTCTCCAATTCTAGCATTCCAGTCTCCCATTATTAATTTTATGTAGCAATTTCCCTTTTGATGCATTGAAGCTACTTCTTCATAAAAATATTCAATTTCTTCATCAGAATAACTTATTGTTGGTGCATAAACTTGGGTAATTTGCAGCTTGTATCTTTTGGACACTTGTATTACTAATCTTGCAACTCTATCTGATGCACTATCATATTCTACAATGTGATTCTTCCACCTTTTATGAATCAGAAATCCTACACCACTTGTTCTTCCATCTTCTGTACCTCTGTAGTATAAAACATGTCCGCTGGCGAGATCAATCTTTTCTTCGCCTTTTCTTCTTACTTCACATAATCCTAAAATGTCCCAGTTGATCTTATCTAACTCTTCTTCAAGTTCCTGTAAACAGTTTTCAGAAGATAGGGATCGTCCATTGTACGTAGCCAAGGTCATCAACTTATGGCAGCCAAGCCGAGCCCGGTGATTCTTAGCACCCTCTGTCTTCATGTCTGTCTGATCGCTGCCGTAACCAGGAACATGCAGACTACCGGGAACTGAGGGCCGTGATTTGTTTTGTGAATTCATGGTAAAATAAGGGAGGTTGTGGCCCAATCCCTCCACGCTGGCCAAGCGGGTTGGAGGAAGCCCATCCGCGTTCGTTCCCCTTGCACTAGACAAGAGTACTAACAGGCTGTACCGATGGAAGGTGCGGATTGGACATTAAGTCTCTGCTCCCAGTCGATTCCTTTAAGTCGCCCTAGAAGGCAATTAAAGGGTCTTCTCCTGGTTGATAAGCAGAGGCTATTAAACAGCCCATGTATATATATATATATATATATATATATATATATATATATATATATACACTATATAATAATGAGTCAAAAATTGCGACGTGCACACCTGCCCTACGTTGACATGTGCCCCAGTCTACTACACACAAAAAAAAGTCAATAACTCTTATTTATTGTCAAAAGTAAAATAATTCTGGTTTAAACCATTTCCTAATTTGACACGAACTATTCAATCTTTTTGCGTCTCGATTCAGGTACATAATTTTCTTAGGTACCAATGTGATGAGTAATCTCTAGAAACATTTGCAGAAACTTTTCCTATCTTCCGTAATTTGAGACAACACACAGACATACACACACATTAAAAAAAATAGCAATTCTTATTTATTGTCAAAATATGTAGAATAATTTCGGTTTAAACATATTCTCAATCTGGCGCCCCCTGTTTATTATTTTTGTGTCTCAATTGAGTGAATAACTATGTTATGTATATGTACCAAGTGTGTTGAGCCATCCCTAGAAACATTTGAGGCGTACAAAACTGAAGTAGATTAAGCCTACGCTTGATCTAAATTCGGATGATTATTTTCTTGAATTGCCTTAGTTCTATACAGTGAAACCTCCAAATACGGGACACTTTTGGGACCGCAACTTTTGCCCCTTAAATAGAGGTGTCCCTTATTCGGAGTTTCGTATACAGTGAAACTTCTGAATAAGGAACATCCTTGGGACCGCAACTTTTGTCCCTTAAAGAGAGGTGTCCCTTATTCGGAGTGTCCCTTATTTGGAGGTTTCACTGTATTTGCATGAAGTCCATAGTTGTTATGGTTTTCGAGAAATGGCAGTAGTAAATTTTGGTCAAGTGGAAAAATTAAAATCAATGGGGAACTTGATGTATCTTTAACCCGTTCGCGACGGCGCGCGCATTTTGACGTGCGCATCTGAGGACGGAGCGGGGAAATTCGATTTCACCTTCTGGGCCGGAGGATTTCGCGCAGTTAAGAGGCTACATCGGTGAAATCGAAACTTAGAATCCTCTCACAAACACATGAATGTTGCCAACACGAAGGCGTATCCCAAACTGAAAGATTGACACTTTAAAAGAACAATGATGTTTAAAAAGCTTCTAATTGACACAAAAAATGGTCATTTCAGAGTACAAGTTTACACACTTCTTCCCCCCCAGGCAAATAATGGGGGACGAGCTCGGTATCCCATGGGGGAAAAGTGATTAGCAAAACAGGAAATGAGGGTTAAAGATAAGAAATCTTGTACTTCTCAGGTCTGATAGCAAGAGGAACTAAATGTACCTTGCAAAAATTTGGGTAGCAGAATTTTCTTCATTTATTTATGCAGAAGTCAGCATGGAAAAAGAAAGACTTCCAACACAATTTCGTAAGGCTAAATTTTCTGTAGCCAGAAAACAACAAAATTTTTAGAATAATCATTATTTATTATTATTCTAAAAATAATAATAAATCTAATAAGAGGCTACTTCATTATTTATTTATTTATTTATTTATTTATTTATTTTAATATATTTTGAGACCCGTTGCGGTAGCACTTTATTTATAAAATGCGTCTTAGGGTAGACATTTATAAAGATATTTATAAAGATATTTAAAATGCATTTTAAAAATTTTGTAGGACAATTTTAATTTTTTTTTTTTTTTTGGGACAACCGAGAGCGATTTGTACGGGGCCTTTTTCGACTGGTTAAAGATATTTTAAAGAGACTACTTCAGTCGAGGGGAAAAAAGAAAATAAAACAATAGCGATTGGTAGTCTCATGGTAGAAATTTATAAAGATATCTCGTCAGAGTTTTAATGTATTTAAATGACATTTTGCATTGGATAACCTAGATCGATGTGTACAAAAACCGTTCTCAACATTTTTGGTTTTGTCTATGGATATTTTAAAAGACCATTTCAGTCAAACGAAACAATACACTCGCTAATGATAATATAATGGTAAAAATTTATAAAGATATCTCTTCAGCATTATAATATTTTTAAGCTTTTTTTTTCTTTCGATAGCTCAGATTCCAACTGTACAAAGACCTTTTCCTATTTTTTCGAATTTATATACGGATATTTTAAAGAGGCTACTTCAGTAAAGCGAAACCCTATGGTAGAAATCTTTAAAGATATCTCGTCTACATTTTAATATTTTAAATGATTTTTTGGCATAAAATAGCTGAGATCCTATGGTACAAAGACCGTCTTATACTTTTTCGATTTTGCTTACAGATTTTTTAAAGAGGCTACTTCAGTAAAGTGAAATCCAATTGTACAATTTATAAAAATATCTCTTCTACATTTTAATATATTTAAATGATTTTTTTTGTCATGGGATAGCTGAGATCTTTCGGTAAAAAAACCGTTTTGTACATTTTCGACTTTGTTTAGTGGAATTTTAAAAAAGCTACTTCAGTCAAGTGAAATCCAATGGTAGAAATTTATAAAAATATCTCTTATACATTTTAATATTTTTAAATGATTTTTTTTGGCATTGGATAGCTCTGCTTTTTCGGTACAAACATAGTTTTGTACTTTTTTGATTTTGTTTACAGTTCTTTTAAAGAGGCTACTTCAGTCAAGCAAAATCCTATAGTAGAATTTTATAAATATATCTTTTCTACATTTTAAGATTTTTAAATGATTTTTTGGTATAGGATATCTCAGATCTTTCGGTACAAAGACCGTTTTGTACTTTTTTGACTTTGTTTAGAATTTAAAAAAAGCTACATCAGTCAAATGAAATCCAATGGTAGATATTTAAAAATTTATCTCTTCTACATTTTAATATTTTTATTTTTATTTTTTTTTTATTTTATTTTTTTTTTTCGCATTGGATAGCTCTGATCTTTCGGTACAAACACCGTTTTGTACTTTTTTGATTTTGTTTACAGGTGCTTTAACGAGGCTACTTCAGTCAAATGAAATCCAATGGTAGAAATTTATAAAAATATTTCTTCTACATTTTAATATTTTTAAATGATTTTTTTTGTCATTGGATAGCTTAGATCTTTCTGTACAAAGACCGTTTGTGCTTTTTCGACTTTTTTCTAGGAGAATTTTAAAAAAGCTACTTCAATCAAGAGAAATCCAATGGTAGAAATTTATAAAAATATCTCTTCTACTTTTTAATATTTTTGAATAATTTTTTTGTCATTGGATAGCTGAGATCTTTCGGTGCAAAGACCGTTTTGTACTTTTTTGATTTTGTTTACAGGTGTTTTAAAGAGGCTACTTCAGTCAAGCAAAATCCTATAGTAGTATTTTATAAATATATCTTTTCTACATTTTAAGATTTTAAAATGATTTTTTGGTATAGGATATCTCAGAACTTTCGGTACAAAGACCTTTTGTACTTTTTTGACTTTGTTTAGAAGAATTTTAAAAAAGCTAGTTCAGTCAAGCGAAATCCAATGGTTGAAATTTATAAATTTATCTCTTCTACATTTTAATATTTTTAAATGATTTTTTTGGCTTTCGATAGCTCTGATCTTTCGGTAAAAACACCGTTTTATACTTTTTAGATTTTGTTTACAGATGTTTTAAAGAGGCTATTTCAATCAAGTAAAATCTAATGGTAGAAATTTATAAAAATATCTCTTCTATATTTTAATATTTTTAAATGATTTTTTTTTTTGTAATTGGATAGCTGAGATCTTTCGGTACAAAGACCGTTTTGTACATTATTGATTTTGTATACAGGTGTTTTAAAGAGGCTACTTCAGTGAAGTGAAATCCAATAGTAAAAATTAAAAAAAAATATCTCTTCTACATTTTAATATTTTTAAATTATTGTTTTTTTTTTCACATGGAATAACTGCGATCTTTCTGTACAAAGACCGTTTTGTACTTTTTCGACTTTGTTTAGGGAAATTTTAAAAAAGCTATTTCTGTCAAGTGAAATCCAATTGTAGAAATATATAAAAATATCTCTTCTACATTTTAATATTTTTAAATGATTTTTTTTTGTAATTGGATAGCTGAGATCTTTGGGTACAAAGACCATTTTGAACTTTTTGATTTTATTTACAGGTGTTTGTGTTTTAAAGAGGCTACTTCAGTCAAGTGAAATCCAATTGTAGAAAAAAATAAAAATATCTCTTCTACATTTTACAATTTTTCAATGATTTTTTTTTTTTTTTGTCATGGGATAGCTGAGATCTTTCGGAACAAAGACCGTTTTGTACTTTTTCGACTTTGTTTAGTAGAATTTTAAAAACGCTACTTCAATCAAGTAAAATCCAATGGTAGAAATTTATAAAAATATCTCTTCTACATTTTAACATTTTAAAATTATTTTTTGGCATCCGATATCTCAGATCTTTCGGTACAAAGACCGTTTTGTACTTTTTCGACTTTGTTTAGGGGAATTTTAAAAAAGCTATTTAAGTCAAATGAAATCCAATTGTAGAAATTTATAAAAATATCTCTTCTACATTTTAATATTTTTAAATGATTTTTTTGGCATTTGATATCTCAGATCTTTCGGCACAAATACCGTTTTGTGGTTTTTCGAGTTCGTTTCAGGGAGTTTTAAAAAAGATATTTCAGTCAAGTGAAATCCAATTGTAGAAATTTATAAAAATATCTCTTCTACATTTTAATATTTTTAAATTATTTTTTGGCATTCGATATCTCAGATCTTTCGGTACAAAGACCGTTTTGTACTTTTTCGACTTTGTTTAGAGGAATTTTAAGAAAGCTACTTCAGTCAAGTAAAATCCAATGGTAGAAATTTATAAAAAAAATTTCTTCTGTACATTTTATTATTTTTAAATGATTTTTTTGGTCATTGGATAGCATAGATCTTTCTTTACAAAGACCTTTTTGTGCTTTTTCGACTTTTTTTAGGAGAATTTTAAAAAAGCTACTTCAGTCAAGTAAAATCCAATGGTAGAAATTTATAAAAATATCTCTTCTACGTTTTAATATTTTTAAATGATTTTTTGGCATTGGATAGCCGAGATCTTTCGGTACAAAGACTGGTTTGTACTTTTTTGATTTTGTTTACAAGTGTTTTAAAGAGGCTACTTCAGTGAAGTGAAATCCAATGGTAAAAATTAAAAAAAAATATCTCTTCTACATTTTAATATTTTTAAATTATTGTTTTTTTTTTCACATGGAATAACTGCGATCTTTCTGTACAAAGACTGTTTTGTACTTTTTCGACATTGTTTAGGGAAATTTTAAAAAAACTATTTCTTTCAAGTGAAATCCAATTGTAGAAATATATAAAAATATCTCTTCTACATTTTAATATTTTTAAATGATTTTTTTTTGTAATTGGATAGCTGAGATCTTTGGGTACAAAGACCATTTTCAACTTTTTGATTTTATTTACAGGTGTTTGTGTTTTAAAGAGGCTACTTCAGTCAAGTGAAATCCAATTGTAGAAAAATAAAAATGTCTCTTCTACATTTTAAAATTTTTCAATGATTCTTTTTTTTTTGTCATGGGATAGCTGAGATCTTTCGGAACAAAGACCGTTTTGTACTTTTTCGACTTTATTTAGAGGAAAATTAAAAAAGCTACTTCAGTCAAAATAAATCTAATGGTAGAGTTTTTTAAAAATATTCCTTCTCCTTTTTAATATTTTGAATGATTCTTTTGTCATTGGATAGCTGAGGTCTTTCGGTGAATAGACCATTTTTTATTTTTTTTATTTTATTTACAGGTGTTTTAAAGAGGCTACTTCAGAGAAATTAAATAAGGTAGAAATTTATAAAAATATCTCTTCTACATTTTAATATATTTAAATGATTGTTTTGTCATGTCATAGCTGAGACCTTTCGGTACAAAGACCGTTTTCTACTTTTTCGACTTTGTTTAGTAGAATTTTAAAAAAGCTACTTCAATCAAGTAAATTTATAAAAATATCTCTTCTACATTTTAACATTTTTAAATTATTTTTTGTCATCCGATATATCAGATCTTTCGGTACAAAGACCGTTTTGTTATTTTTCGACTTTGTTTAGGGGAATTTTAAAAAAGCTATTTAAGTCAAATGAAATCCAATTGTAGAAATTTATAAAAATATCTCTTCTACATTTTAATATTTTTAAATGATTTTTTTGGCATTTGATATCTCAGATCTTTCGGCACAAATACCGTTTTGTACTTTTTTGAGTTCGTTTAGGGTAGTTTTAAAAAAGATATTTCAGTCAAGTGAAATCCAATTGTAGAAATTAAAAAAAATATCTCTTCTACATTTTAATATTTTTAAATGATTGTTTTGTCATGGGATAGCTGAGATCTATCGGTACAAAGACCGTTTTCTACTTTTTGGACTTTGTTTAGCAGAATTTTAAAAAAGCTACTTCATTCAAGTGACATCAAATGGTAGAAATTTATAAAAATATCTCTTCTACATTTTAACATTTTAAATTATTTTTTGGCATTCGATATCTCGGATCTTTCGGTACAAAGACCGTTTTGTTCTTTTTCGACTTTATTTAGGGGAATTTTAAAAAAGCTATTTAAGTCAAATGAAATCCAATTGTAGAAATTTATAAAAATATTTCTTCTACATTTTAACATTTTTAAATTATTTTTTGGCATTCGATATCTCAGATCTTTCGGTACAAAGACCGTTTTGTACTTTTTCGACTTTGTTTAGAGGAATTTTAAAAAAGCTACTTCAGTCAAGTAAAATCCAATGGTAGAAAATTATAAAAAAAATTCGTCTGTACATTTTAATATTTTTAAATGATTTTTTTTTTTTTGTCATTGGATAGCTTAGATCTTTCTGTACAAAGACCGTTTGTGCTTTTTCGACTTTTTTCTAGGAGAATTTAAAAAAAGCTACTTCAGTCAAGAGAAATCCAATGGTAGAAATTAAAAAAAAATATCTCTTCTACATTTTAATATTTTTAAATTTTTGTTTTTTTTTCACATGGAATAACTGCGATCTTTCTGTACAAAGACCGTTTTGTACTTTTTCGACTTTGTTTAGGGAAATTTTAAAAAAGCTATTTCTGTCAAGTGAAATCCAATTGTAGAAATAAATAAAAATATCTCTTCTACATTTTAATATTTTTAAATGATTTTTTTTTTTGTAATTGGATAGCTGAGATCTTTGGGTACAAAGACCATTTTGAACTTTTTGATTTTATTTACAGGTGTTTGTGTTTTAAAGAGGCTACTTCAGTCAAGTGAAATCCAATTGTAGAAAAAAAATAAAAATATCTCTTCTATATTTTAAAATTTTTAAATGTTTTTTTTTTTTTTTTTTTTTTTTGTCATGGGATAGCTGAGATCTTTCGGAACAAAGACCATTTTGTACTTTTTCGACTTTATTTAGAGGAAATTTAAAAAAGCTACTTCAGTCAAGAGAAATCCAATGGTAGAGTTTTTTAAAAATATTTCTTCTACTTTTTAATATTTTGAATGATTGTTTTGTCATTGGATAGCTGAGACCTTTCGGTACAAAGACCGTTTTCGACTTTTTCGACTTTGTTTAGTAGAATTTTAAAAAATCTACTTCAATCAAGTGAAATCCAATGGTAGAAATTTATAAAAATATATATTCTACATTTTAACATTTTAAAAATTTTTTGGCATCCGATATCTCAGATCTTTCGGTACAAAGCCCGTTTTGTACTTTTTCGACTTTGTTTAGGGGAATTTTAAAAAAGCTATTTAAGTCAAATGAAATCCAATTGTAGAAATTTATAAAAATATCTCTTCTACATTTTAATATTTTAAATGATTTTTTTGGCATTTGATATCTCAGATCTTTCGGCACAAATACCGTTTTGTGGTTTTTCGAGTTCGTTTCAGGGAGTTTTAAAAAAGATATTTCAGTCAAGTGAAATCCAATTGTAGAAATTTATAAAAATATCTCTTCTACAATTTAATATTTTTAAATTATTTTTTGGCATTCGATATCTCAGATCTTTCGGTACAAAGACCATTTTGTACTTTTTCGACTTTGTTTAGAGGAATTTTAAGAAAGCTACTTCAGTCAAGTAAAATCCAATGGTAGAAATTTATAAAAAAAATTTCTTCTGTACATTTTATTATTTTTAAATGATTTTTTTGGTCATTGGATAGCATAGATCTTTCTGTACAAAGACCTTTTTGTGCTTTTTCGACTTTTTTTAGGAGAATTTTAAAAAAGCTACTTCAGTCAAGTAAAATCCAATGGTAGAAATTTATAAAAATATCTCTTCTACGTTTTAATATTTTTAAATGATTTTTTGGCATTGATAGCCGAGATCTTTCGGTACAAAGACCGGTTTGTACTTTTTTGATTTTGTTTACAAGTGTTTTAAAGAGGCTACTTCAGTGAAGTGAAATCCAATGGTAAAAATTAAAAAAAAAATATCTCTTCTACATTTTAATATTTTTAAATTATTGTTTTTTTTTTCACATGGAATAACTGCGATCTTTCTGTACAAAGACTGTTTTGTACTTTTTCGACATTGTTTAGGGAAATTTTAAAAAAACTATTTCTTTCAAGTGAAATCCAATTGTAGAAATATATAAAAATATCTCTTCTACATTTTAATATTTTTAAATGATTTTTTTTTTTTTTTTTTTTTTTTTTTTTGTAATTGGATAGCTGAGATCTTTGGGTACAAAGACCATTTTGAAATTTTTAATTTTATTTACAGGTGTTTGTGTTTTAAAGAGGCTACTTCAGTCAAGTGAAATCCAATTGTAGAAAAAAATAAAAATATCTCTTCTACATTTTAAAATTTTTCAATGATTCTTTTTTTTTGTCATGGGATAGCTGAGATCTTTGGGTACAAAGACCATTTTGAACTTTTTGATTTTATTTACAGGTGTTTGTGTTTTAAAGAGGCTACTTCAATCAAGTGAAATCCAATTGTAGAAAAAAAATAAAAATATCTCTTCTACATTTTAAAATTTTTAAATGATTTTTTTTTTTTTTTTTTTTTTGGTTATGGGATAGCTGAGATCTTTCGGAACAAAGACCATTTTGTACTTTTTCGACTTTATTTAGAGGAAATTTAAAAAAGCTACTTCAGTCAAGAGAAATCCAATGGTAGAGTTTTTTAAGAATATTTCTTCTACTTTTTAATATTTTGAATGATTGTTTTGTCATGGGATAGCTGAGACCTTTCGGTACAAAGACCGTTTTCGACTTTTTCGACTTTGTTTAGTAGAATTTTAAAAAATCTACTTCAATCAAGTGAAATCCAATGGTAGAAATTTATAAAAATATCTCTTCTACATTTTAACATTTTAAAAATTTTTTGGCATCCGATATCTCAGATCTTTCGGTACAAAGCCCGTTTTGTACTTTTTCGACTTTGTTTAGGGGAATTTTAAAAAAGCTATTTAAGTCAAATGAAATCCAATTGTAGAAATTTATAAAAATATCTCTTCTACATTTTAATATTTTAAATGTTTTTTTTGGCATTTGATATCTCAGATCTTTCGGCACAAATACCGTTTTGTGCTTTTTCGAGTTCGTTTAAGGGAGTTTTAAAAAAGATATTTCAGTCAAGTGAAATCCAATTGTAGAAATTTATAAAAATATCTCTTCTACATTTTAATATTTTTAAATGATTGTTTTGTGATGGGATAGCTGAGATCTTTCGGTACAAAGAACGTTTTCTACTTTTTGGACTTTGTTTAGTAGAATTTTAAAAAAGCTTTTTCATTCAAGTGAAATCCAATTGTAGAAATTTATAAAAATATCTCTTCTACATTTTAACATTTTTAAATTATTTTTTGACATTCGATATCTCAGATCTTTCGGTACAACGACCGTTTTGTTCTTTTTCGACTTTGTTTAGAGGAATTTTAAAAAAGCTACTTCAGTCAAGTAAAATCCAATGGTAGAAATTTATAAAAAAAAATTCGTCTGTACATTTTATTATTTTTAAATGATTTTTTTTGTCATTGGATAGCATAGATCTTTCTGTAAAAAGACTTTTTGTGCTTTTTCGACTTTTTTTAGGAGAATTTTAAAAAAGCTAATTTAGTCAAGAGAAATCCAATGGTAGAAATTTATAAAAATATCTCTTCCACTTTTTAATATTTTTGAATGATTTTTTTTGTCATTGGATAGCTGAGAACTTTCGGTGTAAAGACCGTTTTGTGCTTTTTTCATTTTGTTTACAGTTGTTTTAAAGAGCCTACTTCAGTCAAGTGAAATCCAATGGTAGAAATTTATAAAAATATCGCTTCTACATTTTATTATTTTAAATAATTTTTTTGTAATTGGATAGCGGGGAGCTTTCGGTACAAAGAACGTTTTGTACTTTTTCGACTTTGCTTAGGAGAATTTTAAAAAATTTACTTCAGTCATGTGAATTTCAATGGTAGAAATTTATAAAAGTATCTCTTCTACATTTTAATATTTTTAAATGATTTTTTTGTCATTGGATAGCTGAAATCTTTCGGTGCAATGACCGTTTTGTACTTTTTTGATTTCTTCACAGGTGTTTTAAAGGGGCTACTTCAGTCAAGTGAATTCCAATGGTAGAAATTTATAAAAATATCTCTTCTACATTTTAATATTTTTAAATGATTTTTTTGTCATTTGATTGCTGAGATCTTTCGGTACAAAGACCGTTGTACTTTTTGGATTTTGTTTAGTGGAATTTTAAAAAAGCTACTGCAGTCAAGTGAAATCCAATGCTAGAAATTTTGAAAAATATCTCTTCTATACATTTTAATATTTTTAAATGATTTTTTTTTTTTTTTTTTTTTTTTTTTTTTTTTTTTTTTTTTTTTTTTTGTCATTAGATAGCTTAGATCTTTCTGTACAAAGACCGTTTGTGCTTTTTCGACTTCTTTTTAGGATGGATAATTTTAAAAAAGCTACTTCAGTCAAGAGAAATCCACTGGTAGAAATTATAAAAATATCTCTTCTACTTTTTAATATTTTTGAATGATATTTTTTGTCATTGGATAGCTGAGATCTTTCGCTGCAAAGATCATTTTGTACTTTTTTGATTTTGTATACAGGTGTTTTAAACAGGCTACTTCAGTCAAGCAAAATCCTATAGTAGGATTTTATAAATATATCTTTTCTACATTTTAAGATTTTAAAATTATTTTTTGGCATAGGATATCTCAGAACTTTCGGTACAAAGACCTTTTGTACTTTTTTGACATTTTTTAGAAGAATTTTAAAAATCTACTTCAGTCAAGGGAAATCCAATGGTAGAAATTTATAAATTTATCTCCTCTACATTTTAATATTTTTAAATGATTTTTTGGCTTTGGATAACTCTGATCTTTCGCTACAAACACAGTTTTGTACTTTTTAGATTTTGTTTACAGATGTTTTAAGAGGCTATTTCAATCAAGTAAAATCTAATTGTAGAAATTTATAAAAATATCTCTTCTACATTTTAATACACTATATTGCCATTGATTATGGGACACTTGCGATTTTAGACATTTTACTAAATATCTAGAAAAATACATGAGGAATCATCTCGAAACTCTTAGTGTATAAATATAATAGTATAAGTCATACACCTCCGTGAAGATTTTTTCCCGAAACTCCAAAGGGGAGCGTCAACAAATTAAAAAAGAATGAATATATTTTGAATAACCCTGTCAAAACTAATGTATCAAAAACGCCCAAACTCTAGATTGTGATTGAATGCTTTATTGTAATAAGCCTTGTTCATTTTTATGCAAATAGCATGCATACTCGCAGAGTAATTAAGGTTTTTATAAAAATGATCCCAAATTTTTCCAAGTTTTTTCCTTATAATTTTCAGAGTTCTTAATATAATATATTATTTTTTTAGAAAATATGGCAAACAACATTGCACACAGTACCCTGTAATCAGAATTAAAAAATAATGAAAATTGTATAAAAAATGAGTTGGTTTACTAAATAATTTTTTACTGCGCATGCGTCAACGATATCAAAATTTCATTTGCATATGATGTTAGCTAAATGTATAGAGCAACTTTTGTGAAAGTCACAAAATCATAACTCGAAAATTCTGACAATAATCGTCAATTGAATAAGTCGAAAATCCGTTATTCTCAAAATGAAGCAAAAACAAGAGGAGTTGTATCCATATATTCAATATGTCAATATAGAATACACAATATGGGATGTACTACTGCATTTGGATAAAATTCCTCATTTTTTTGCTTCATTTTGGAAACAACGGATTTTGTCCTTTTTCTATAGACGAGTACTTTCAGAATTTTCAAGCTATGATTTTGAGACGTTTACAAAAGTTGCTCTATACATTTAGCTAACAGAATATGCAAATGAAATTTTGATATCTTCGACGCAAGCGCAGTAAAAAAATATATAGTAAACCAACTCATTTTTCATACAATTTTTATTATTTTTTAATTCTGATTACAGGGTACTGTGTGCAATGTTGTTTGTCATATTTTCTGAAAAAAAATATTATTTTATATTCAGAACTCTGAGAATTATAATGGAAAAACTTGGAAAAATTTGGAACCATTTTTATAAAAACCTTAATTACTCTGCGAGTGTGCATGCTATTTGCATAAAAATGAACACAGTGTATTACAATAAGGCATTCAATCATAATCTAGAGTTTGAGCGCTTTTGCTGCATTAGTTTCGACAGGGTTATTCAAAAGATATTCATTCTTTTTTAATTTGTTGACGGTCCCCTATGGCGTTTCGGTAAAAAATCTTCACGGAGATGTATGACGTATACTATTGTATTTATACACTAAGAGTTTCGAGATGATTGCTCATGTATTTTTCTAGATATTTAGTAAAATGTCTAAAATCGCAAGTGTCCCATAATCAATGGCAATATAGTGTATTTTTAAATGTTTTTTTTTTTTTTTTTTTTTTTTTTTTTTTTTTTTTTTTGTCATGGGATAGCTGAGATCTTTCGGTACGAAGACCGTTTTGTACTTTTTGGACATTGTTTAGGGGAATTTTAAAAACGCTACTTCAGTCAAGTTAAATCCAATTGTTGAAATTTATAAAAATATCTCTTTTAAATTTTAATATTTTAAATGATTCTTTGTCTTTGGATAGCTTAGATCTTTCTGTACAAAGACAGTTCTGTACTTTTTCGACTTTGTTTAGGGAAATTTTAAAAAACCTACTTTAGTCAAGTGATATACAATGGTAGAAATTTATAAAAATATCTCTTCTACTTTTTATTAATTTTGAATGATTTTTTTTTTCATTGTATAGCTGAGATCTTTCGGTGCAAAGACCATTTTGTACTTTTTCGTCTTTGTTTAGTGGAATTTTAAAAAAGCTACTTCAGTCAAGTGAAATCCAATGGTAGAATTTATAAAAATATCTCTTCTACATTTTAATATTTTTAAATGATTTTTTTGTCATGGGATAGCTGAGATCTTTTAAAACAAAGACCGTTTTGTACTTTTTCGACTTTGTTTAGTGGAATTTTAAAAAAGCTACTTCAGTCAAGTGAAATCCATTGCTAGAAATTTATAAATATATCTCTTCTGAACAATTTAATATTTTTAAATGATTTTTTTTTTTTTTTTTTTTTTGTCATTGGATAGCTTAGATCTTTCTGTACAAAGAACGTTTTGTGCTTTTTCGACTTTTTTCTAGGAGAATTTTAAAAAAGCTACTTCAGTGAAGAGAAATCCAATGATAGGAATTTATAAAAATATCTCTTCTACTTTTTAATATTTTTGAATGTTTTTTTTGTTATTGGATAGCTGAGATCTTTCGGTGCAAAGACCGTTTTGTACTTTTTTGATTTTGTTTACAGGTGTTTTAAACAGGCTACTTCAGTCAAGCAAAATCCTATAGTAGAATTTTATAAATATATCTTTTCTACATTTTAAGATTTTAAAATGATTTTTTGGTATAGGATATCTCAGATCTTTCGGTACAAAGACCTTTTGTACTTTTTAGGTGCGTTCGTAATTATATAATACGTAGCACCTATAGTGGTCGTTCAGTCCGTCCGTCTGTCCGTCCGTCTGTCCGTCCGTCTGTCCGTCCGCATGTAACAACGCAAAAACTACCCAACCGAATCGTTTAAAATTTAAAATACATAATTATTACATAATTTTGTCGAGTCATTTCAAATTTTATGAAAATCGGATGCATAGATCAATTACAGGGGCAATCAAAACTATTCCATTACATTACGGTCAATGGGGGAAAAGTTTCAAATGCATTTTAATCGTTTGAAATTTAAAATACGCAATTATTACATAATTCTATCGAGTTATTTCAAATTTTTTGATAATCGTTTGCATAGATCAATTACAGGGGCAATCAAAAGTATTCAATTACATTATGGTCAATGGGGGAAAAGTTTTAAATATATTATATACGTTTGAAATTTAAAATACATAATTATTACATAATTTTGTCGAGTTATTTCAAATTTTATGAATATCGGATGCATAGATCAATTACAGGGATAATCAAAAGTATTCCGTTACATTACGGTCAATGGGTAAAAATGTTTCAAATGCATTTTAATCGTGTTACAATCATGCGAACTTAATAAAATTTATATGTAACTATAAAGTACATATTATAATATACATCTTACATAATTTGTGGTGCAAAGAACATTTGTTATTGATTTACAAGGCCACACAAAAGTATTCCATTACATAAAGGTATAGGGAGAACATTGTTTGATGAGCGTTTTAATTGTAATTCACTATTTACAATTTTATGAGATTGATATATGAAAGTAATATTTTTAAAACTTCGTTATCGTACGAACGCACCTAATTTGCTACGCTTCACGTGCAATTTCCAACTTGTTTGACTTTGTTTAGAAGAATTTTAAAAAAGCTACTTCAGTCAAGTGAAATCCAATGGTAGAAATTTATAAATTTATCTCCTCTACATTTTAATATTTTTAAATGATTTTTTTGGCTTTGGTTTAGGTTTGGTTTATTTTTGTCGTCTGATTATCTACACTAATGGGATATAGGACCAGGGGGGAGAACCCTTCGTGGGGGTCTTTCTAAGGGAACCTAACCCGTATTTACGCAAGGTTCGAAGAAAACCACGAAAACTCCGACGGTTAGGCCGACAGCCGCGATTGGGTTCGAACCCAGCACCTGCCGTCTACCAGTTGAGAGGTCTGAACCTCTCGTCCACTGGTGGGGCTTTTTTGGCTTTGGATAGCTCTGATATTTCGGTACAAACACCGTTTTGTACTTTTAAGATTTTGTTTACAGATGTTTTAAAGAGGCAATTTCAATCAAGTATAATCTAATGGTAGAAATTTATAAAAATATCTCTTCTACATTTTAATATTTTTAATTTTTTTTTTTTTTTTTTTTTTTTTTGTCATGGGATAGCTGAGATCTTTCGGTACGAAGACCGTTTTGTACTTTTTCGACATTGTTTAGGGGAATTTTAAAAACGCTACTTCAGTCAAGTGAAATCCAATTGTTGAAATTTATAAAAATGTCTCTTTTAAATTTTAATATTTTAAATTATTTTTTTTGTAATTGGATAGCTGAGATCTTTCGGTACAAAGACCGTTTTGTACTTTTTTGATTTTGTTTACAGGTGTTTTAAAGAGGCTACTTCAGTGAAGTGAAATCCAATGGTAAAAATTTAAAAAAATATCTCTCCTACATTTTAATATTTTTAAATTATAATTATAATTATTATTATTATTATTATTATTGTCATGAAATAGCTGCGATCTTTCTGTACAAAGACCGTTTTGTACTTTTTCGACTTTTTTTAGGGAAATTTTAAAAAAGCTATTTCTGTCAAGTGAAATCCAATTGGAGAAATATATAAAAATATCTCTTCTATATTTTAATATTTTTAAAGGATTTTTTTTTTTTTTTTGTAATTGGATAGCTGAGATCTTTGGGTACAAAGACCATTTTGAACTTTTTGATTTTATTTACAGGTGTTTTAAAGAGGCTACTTCAGTCAAGTGAAATCCAATTGTAGAAAAAAATAAAAATTTCTCTTCTACATTTTAAAATTTTTAAATGATTTTTTTTGGGGGGGGGAGGGGGGATCATGGGATAGCTGACATCTTTCGGAACAAAGACCGTTTTGTACTTTTTCGACTTTATTTAGAGGAAATTTAAATAAGCTACTTCAGTCAAGAGAAATCCAATGGTAGAATTTTTTAAAAATATTTCTTCTACTTTTTAATATTTTGAATGATTTTTTTGTCATTGGATAGCTGAGGTCTTTCGGTGAATAGACCGTTTTGTATTTTTTTGATTTTATTTACAGGTGTTTTAAAGAGGCTACTTCAGAGAAATAAAATAAGGTAGAAATTTATAAAAATATCTCTTCGACATTTTAATATTTTTAAATGATTGTTTTGTCATGGGATAGCTGAGACCTTTCGGTACAAAGACCGTTTTCTACTGTTTCGACTTTGTTTAGTAGAATTTTAAAAAACCTTCTTCAATCATGATAAATCCAATGGTAGATATTTATAAAAATATCTCTTCTACATTTTAACATTTTTAAATTATTTTTTGGCATCCGATATCTCAGATCTTTCGGTACAAAGACCGTTTTGTACTTTTTCGACTTTTTTTAGGGGAATTTTAAAAAAGCTATTTAAGTCAAATGAAATCCAATTGTAGAAATTTATAAAAATATCTCTTCTACATTTTAACATTTTTAAATTATTTTTTGGCATTCGATATCTCAGATCTTTCGGTACAAAGACCGTTTTGTACTTTTTCGACTTTGTTTAGAGCAATTTTAAGAAAGCTACTTTAGTCAAGTAAAATCCAATGGTAGAAATTTATAAAAAAATTTTCGTCTGTACATTTTAATATTTTTAAATGATTTTTTTGGTCATTGGATAGCATAGATCTTTCTGTACAAAGACCTTTTTGTTCTTTTTCGACTTTTTTTAGGAGAATTTTAAAAAAAGCTATTTCAGTCAAGTAAAATCCAATGGTAGAAATTTATAAAATTATCTCTTCTACGTTTTAATATTTTTAAATGATTTTTTGGCATTGGATAGCCGAGATCTTTCGGTATAAAGACCGGTTTGTACTTTTTTCATTTTGTTTACAAGTGTTTTAAAGATTCTACTTCAGTGAAGTGAAATCCAATGGTAAAAATTAAAAAAATATATCTCTTCTGCATTTTAATATTTTTAAATTATTTTTTTTTGTCATTGGATAGCTAAGATCTTTCGATAAAAAGACCGTTTTGTACTTTTTCGACTTTGTTTAGTGGAATTTTAAAAAAGCTACTTCAGTCAAGTGAAATCCATTGCTAGAAATTTATAAATATATCTCTTCTGAACAATTTAATATTTTTAAATGATTTTTTTTTTTTTTTTTTTTTGTCATTGGATAGCTTAGATCTTTCTGTACAAAGAACGTTTTGTGCTTTTTCGACTTTTTTCTAGGAGAATTTTAAAAAAGCTACTTCAGTGAAGAGAAATCCAATGATAGGAATTTATAAAAATATCTCTTCTACTTTTTAATATTTTTGAATGTTTTTTTTGTCATTGGATAGCTGAGATCTTTCGGTGCAAAGACCGTTTTGTACTTTTTTGATTTTGTTTACAGGTGTTTTAAACAGGCTACTTCAGTCAAGCAAAATCCTATAGTAGAATTTTATAAATATATCTTTTCTACATTTTAAGATTTTAAAATGATTTTTTGGTATAGGATATCTCAGATCTTTCGGTACAAAGACCTTTTGTACTTTTTAGGTGCGTTCGTAATTATATAATACGTAGCACCTATAGTGGTCGTTCAGTCCGTCCGTCTGTCCGTCCGTCTGTCCGTCCGCATGTAACAACGCAAAAACTACCCAACCGAATCGTTTAAAATTTAAAATACATAATTATTACATAATTTTGTCGAGTCATTTCAAATTTTATGAAAATCGGATGCATAGATCAATTACAGGGGCAATCAAAACTATTCCATTACATTACGGTCAATGGGGGAAAAGTTTCAAATGCATTTTAATCGTTTGAAATTTAAAATACGCAATTATTACATAATTCTATCGAGTTATTTCAAATTTTTTGATAATCGTTTGCATAGATCAATTACAGGGGCAATCAAAAGTATTCAATTACATTATGGTCAATGGGGGAAAAGTTTTAAATATATTATATACGTTTGAAATTTAAAATACATAATTATTACATAATTTTGTCGAGTTATTTCAAATTTTATGAATATCGGATGCATAGATCAATTACAGGGATAATCAAAAGTATTCCGTTACATTACGGTCAATGGGTAAAAATGTTTCAAATGCATTTTAATCGTGTTACAATCATGCGAACTTAATAAAATTTATATGTAACTATAAAGTACATATTATAATATACATCTTACATAATTTGTGGTGCAAAGAACATTTGTTATTGATTTACAAGGCCATACAAAAGTATTCCATTACATAAAGGTATAGGGAGAACATTGTTTGATGAGCGTTTTAATTGTAATTCACTATTTACAATTTTATGAGATTGATATATGAAAGTAATATTTTTAAAACTTCGTTATCGTACGAACGCACCTAATTTGCTACGCTTCACGTGCAATTTCCAACTTGTTTGACTTTGTTTAGAAGAATTTTAAAAAAGCTACTTCAGTCAAGTGAAATCCAATGGTAGAAATTTATAAATTTATCTCCTCTACATTTTAATATTTTTAAATGATTTTTTTGGCTTTGGTTTAGGTTTGGTTTATTTTTGTCGTCTGATTATCTACACTAATGGGATATAGGACCAGGGGGGAGAACCCTTCGTGGGGGTCTTTCTAAGGGAACCTAACCCGTATTTACGCAAGGTTCGAAGAAAACCACGAAAACTCCGACGGTTAGGCCGACAGCCGCGATTGGGTTCGAACCCAGCACCTGCCGTCTACCAGTTGAGAGGTCTGAACCTCTCGTCCACTGGTGGGGCTTTTTTGGCTTTGGATAGCTCTGATATTTCGGTACAAACACCGTTTTGTACTTTTAAGATTTTGTTTACAGATGTTTTAAAGAGGCAATTTCAATCAAGTATAATCTAATGGTAGAAATTTATAAAAATATCTCTTCTACATTTTAATATTTTTAATTTTTTTTTTTTTTTTTTGTCATGGGATAGCTGAGATCTTTCGGTACGAAGACCGTTTTGTACTTTTTCGACATTGTTTAGGGGAATTTTAAAAACGCTACTTCAGTCAAGTGAAATCCAATTGTTGAAATTTATAAAAATGTCTCTTTTAAATTTTAATATTTTAAATTATTTTTTTTGTAATTGGATAGCTGAGATCTTTCGGTACAAAGACCGTTTTGTACTTTTTTGATTTTGTTTACAGGTGTTTTAAAGAGGCTACTTCAGTGAAGTGAAATCCAATGGTAAAAATTTAAAAAAATATCTCTCCTACATTTTAATATTTTTAAATTATAATTATAATTATTATTATTATTATTATTATTGTCATGAAATAGCTGCGATCTTTCTGTACAAAGACCGTTTTGTACTTTTTCGACTTTTTTTAGGGAAATTTTAAAAAAGCTATTTCTGTCAAGTGAAATCCAATTGGAGAAATATATAAAAATATCTCTTCTATATTTTAATATTTTTAAAGGATTTTTTTTTTTTTTTGTAATTGGATAGCTGAGATCTTTGGGTACAAAGACCATTTTGAACTTTTTGATTTTATTTACAGGTGTTTTAAAGAGGCTACTTCAGTCAAGTGAAATCCAATTGTAGAAAAAAATAAAAATTTCTCTTCTACATTTTAAAATTTTTAAATGATTTTTTTGGGGGGGGGAGGGGGGATCATGGGATAGCTGACATCTTTCGGAACAAAGACCGTTTTGTACTTTTTCGACTTTATTTAGAGGAAATTTAAATAAGCTACTTCAGTCAAGAGAAATCCAATGGTAGAATTTTTTAAAAATATTTCTTCTACTTTTTAATATTTTGAATGATTTTTTTGTCATTGGATAGCTGAGGTCTTTCGGTGAATAGACCGTTTTGTATTTTTTTGATTTTATTTACAGGTGTTTTAAAGAGGCTACTTCAGAGAAATAAAATAAGGTAGAAATTTATAAAAATATCTCTTCGACATTTTAATATTTTTAAATGATTGTTTTGTCATGGGATAGCTGAGACCTTTCGGTACAAAGACCGTTTTCTACTGTTTCGACTCTGTTTAGTAGAATTTTAAAAAACCTTCTTCAATCATGATAAATCCAATGGTAGATATTTATAAAAATATCTCTTCTACATTTTAACATTTTTAAATTATTTTTTGGCATCCGATATCTCAGATCTTTCGGTACAAAGACCGTTTTGTACTTTTTCGACTTTTTTTAGGGGAATTTTAAAAAAGCTATTTAAGTCAAATGAAATCCAATTGTAGAAATTTATAAAAATATCTCTTCTACATTTTAACATTTTTAAATTATTTTTTGGCATTCGATATCTCAGATCTTTCGGTACAAAGACCGTTTTGTACTTTTTCGACTTTGTTTAGAGCAATTTTAAGAAAGCTACTTTAGTCAAGTAAAATCCAATGGTAGAAATTTATAAAAAAATTTTCGTCTGTACATTTTAATATTTTTAAATGATTTTTTTGGTCATTGGATAGCATAGATCTTTCTGTACAAAGACCTTTTTGTTCTTTTTCGACTTTTTTTAGGAGAATTTTAAAAAAAGCTATTTCAGTCAAGTAAAATCCAATGGTAGAAATTTATAAAATTATCTCTTCTACGTTTTAATATTTTTAAATGATTTTTTGGCATTGGATAGCCGAGATCTTTCGGTATAAAGACCGGTTTGTACTTTTTTGATTTTGTTTACAAGTGTTTTAAAGAGGCTACTTCAGTGAAGTGAAATCCAATGGTAAAAATTAAAAAAATATATCTCTTCTGCATTTTAATATTTTTAAATTATTTTTTTTTGTCATTGGATAGCTAAGATCTTTCGATAAAAAGACCGTTTTGTACTTTTACGAATTTCTTTATTTGAATTTCGAAAAAGCTATTTCAGTCAAGTGAATACCAAAGGTAGAAATTTATAAAAACATCTCGACTACATTTTAATAGTTTTAAATGATTCTGTTGTCAGGGGATAACTAAGATCTTTCGGTACAAAGACCGTTTTCTACTTTTTCGACTTTGTTTACAGGTGTTTTAAAAAGGCTACTTCAGTCAAGTGAAATACATTGGTAGAAATTTATAAAAATATCTCTTCTACATTTTAATATTTTTAAATGATTTTTTTGTCATTGGATAGCTGAGATCTTTCGGTACAAACACCGTTTTGTACTTTTTAGATTTTGTTTACAGATGTTTTAAAGAGGCTATTTCAATCAAGTAAAATCTAATGGTAGATATTTATAAAAATATCTCTTCTACATTTTAATATTTTTAAATTTTTTTTTTTTTTTTTTTTTTTTGTCATGTGATAGCTGAGATCTTTCGGTACAACGACCGTTTTGTACTTTTTCGTCTTTGTTTAGTGGAATTTTAAAAAAGCTATTTCAGTCAAGTGAAATACAGTTGTAGAAATTTATAAAAATAATCTCTTCTACATTTTAATATTTTTAAATTATTTTTTGGCATTGGATAGCTGAAATTTTTCGGTACAAAGACCGTTTTGTACTTTTTTGATTTTGTTTACAGGTGTTTTAATGAGGCTACTTCAGTCAAGTGAATTCCAGTGGTAGAAATTTATAAAAATATCTCTTCTACATTTTAATATTTTTAAATGATTCTTTTTGTCATTGGATAGCTGAGATCTTTCGGTGTGAAGACCGTTTTGTGCTTTTTTGATTTTGTTTACAGGTGTGTAAAGAGGCTACTTCGGTCAAGCTAAATCCTATAGTAGAAATTTATAAATATGTCTTTTCCACATTTAAATATTTTTAAATGATATTTTGGCATTGGATATCTGAAATCTTTCGGTACAAAGGCCGTTTTATATTTTTTCGATTTTGTTATGGGGGTTTTAAAGGGGCTTACTTCAATCAAGCGGAATCCTATGAAGTTTTGAAGTTCATATAAATATATATTTTTGTCTTCTACATTTTAATATTTTTAAATGATTTTTTTAGCATTGAATGGTAGGAATTTATAAAAATATCTCGTCTACAAGTAAATGTAAACTGTTGATTACCTCTATCAAACAAAATCCCATGGTAGAAATTTATAAAAATATCTTGTCTACATTTTAATACTTGTAATTTTTTTTTCATTATATAACTGAGATCTTTCTGTACAAAGAACGTTTTATATCTTTTCAATTTTATTACGGGTATTTTAAAGTGAATTACTTCAATAGAGCTATATCACATTTTAGAAATTTTTAAAGATATCTCGTTTGTATTTTAATTGTTTTTAAACTTTTTTTCTGGGGGGGGGGCATTAGATAATCGGAGATTTCTCTGTACAAAGACCGTTTTACATTTTTTCGATTTTTTACGGGTATTTTAAAGTGGCTTACTTGAATAGAGAGAAGTCCCATTAGAAATTTATAAAGATATCTCGTCAACATTTTAATGTTTTTAAATGATATTTTTAGCATTGACTTGCTGGGATATTTCTGTACATAGACCGTTTTATATTTTTTTCGATTTTTTTACGGGTATGTTAAAGGGGCTTACTTCAATGAAGCGAAATCTTATGACAGAAATTTATAGAAATATCTCGTCTATATTTTAATAATCTTTTTTATATTGAACAGCTGAGATCTTTCTGTACAAAGGCCGTATTACAATTTTGGATTTCGATACAGGTTTTTTAAAGTGACTTACTTCAGTCAAGCGAATTCCCATTGTAGAAATTTATAAAGATATCTCGCCTACATTTAAAAATTTTTTATTTTATTTTATTTTTTCTCTTACATTGATTAGCTTTTACGATTTCATTTATATTAAAGAGGCTACTGCAGTTAAACGAAACAATGCCTTCGCTTTAAAGCTAATGCTATGAAAGAAATTTATAAAAGTTTATCGTCTGTGTTTTAATAGTTTTAAGGGTTTAAGGGTTTTTTTTTCTTTTTTACATTGCCTAGTTGATATCGATTTGCACAAAGGCCATTTTCTATTTTTTTCAATTCATTTTACGGGTATTAAAAAAAAAAAAAAAAAAAAAAAAAAAAAAAAAAAAAAAACTTTAATTAAGCGAAACAATTTACTAGCTTATGATAATTCTTTCGACGATAATCCAACGGTCGAAATTTATAAATAAATCTCGTCTGCATTTTAATATTTTTTCCCCCTTTAATAGCTCAGAGCGATCTCTTCAAAGGCCTTTTTCTAATTTTTTAAGCAGCAAGCAACATTTTACGAATAGCCAGAGGCAAGAAATTTCACCTATACGTCCCCGGACTCCCTGCAGAGTAAAGACCTATCGTCGTACCCCCTAACTGCTTTTAAGGCGTATCCCTTTTGAAGGCGGGAATTAACATCATTTTCGACTATTTTAAATCGAAGTGTTTCAACTTTTTATACAAATAGCATCGATTAAATTTTTTTAAAAATCAAAATAAAAAACATTTTCTGAAAGCTAAATAATTAAACTCTGCATGCTGTTTTACCAAATTTTAAAATGTCAAACAGATTTTTCGTAATAAGACACTAAAGGTGAATTTCAAAGACTATAAAATAACGTACTTGTATCGCCTTAAAATTAAAAAAAGAAATAAAATTTCAAAATGACGTGCATAGTTTAAACCTACAGGTTTTCAAAACAACAAAAATTATTAAATTTGAGCAAAATGCAAAGGAAGGAAAGCGATAAATTTCTTCCATTGAAATAACATTAGCCGTTCTATCTCGGAGCGTTACTGATGTAGGGCCTTAAGCCTAACGCTTGTCAAAAATTCTTTAAAAATTAATAAAAAAATAACTTTCGCATGAAACTTTTTGAAATTCACATACATGGAATTTGATGTTATTTTATATATTCATTCAAAATATGATGTATATTGTGTGATATTTTAATTGGAAAAAAAATGTTTAAATGTAAATAATGAATAGTTAATATCCTGTTTTTAGCTTTTAAAATGATATAACATGACAGAAAAATACTTACCAGGCTGTTAAATATCAACCTATGAAACATTTTGCTATAATAGAAAAACAAGCCTAACCATCTTGATATTTAATAATTTTAACACTTTCAGTAAATAAAATAAATGTTTTACAAAAAACGATTTATTTAGAAATGAAAAATATTAAATAAAACATACAAACAACCTGCTAATGTTGCTTTGTAACACTTATATATATATATATATATATATATATATATATATATATATATATATATATATATATATATATATATATATATGCGTATGTGTAAGATTGGATTTAAAAAAAAACTTAGTTTAATTTTGTAATATTTTTGAAATAAAAAAAATATATGTAACACATAATTAAAAACAAACAAACAGTCTTGAATAATAATCAGTAATGATGTGCAAATCAGAGTAAAAATTAAAAATGTACCTTTCCAAAATATGTTTATGTTAAAATTATTTCAGAAATAGAAAATATATTTCCATATGGTATATCGTATAATAAGGTATATCAAATAAAAATTATTGGATAATTATGAATTAAATTTAATAATGATTTGAAACTTTCAAAACTTTCGTTGATGTTAAAATTATCTTTTAAAATCTATGTTAACATATAATCTAATATATAAGTAAGAAAAAAATCTTGAATAATAATGAATAAAGCACAATAATACTTTAAAATACTCTTTAAAACTTAAAACACTCTTTAAAAACTTTTGTTCATGTTACTAGTAATTTTTAAAATGAAATGTATATATATATGCAAGCATGTAATGTAAAACATATTAGATAAATATATAGAATTATAGAAAAAAAACTGGTCAGTAACGCAGAAAAATATTCTTGATTTAGCTGCACTGAGAAAGAATGTTATCAGCGTATCAGCTCCCACAATCAGTATGTAACACTTTTCTTTCTTTCTTATTATTTTTTATTTTTTAACTGCGAAGCACTCCTGAAGTAAAATAAAAATATAAAAAAGATAAATCTTTCCTTCTACAAGAAAGAAAACACGAAATATTAATGACGTCGGTTTTTGCCACTATTTCTGATCGAGATAAAAGAGCGGGAAAAAAGCAATGAATCAGATGTTCATGTTATCATTCGTAATCGTAAATGTACTTACTAATACGCTTACTTAAGTAAATTATATGCTTTCTTATGATCCTATTCTTAAACCGCAAATTTTTCCTTCTGAAGTTCAGTAGCATTTTTTCTAATAAAGAAAAATAAAGTTTTACTAGACACGTAAAAAGATTTATGAAACACAAAGACGTGATGAAAAAATAATCTTTTTCCCATTGTAGTATTTCCATAAAAAATTAAATTCGCGTGGATTTAAAAAAAATGTTTTCATTAGCTTTCCTAGTTTGAAGGAGAAGTCTTCTTCCTTAATATACATTCAAATAGAATTAGGATAAATTTTTTATATGCTAAACTGTGAAAAACAAAACGTTCCGTTTGATCGGAATGAATGGTAGTCTCGCGGGATGTGAGTACAAACAGTGCCGGCATGAATAGTAGTCTCGCGGGATCGCATATATAGTGGTCGCTCGTCCCCAAGGGGTTAAGGTGCGAAAAATGGACTTGATCCACTTCAGTTCAGAACGCCTCGTTTGAAAAAGCCCTTTCCTTCTTCATTGTTTGGATCTAACAAAATATCTTATCGAAAAAATATACATACACAGATACGCATACATACAAAGAAAAAAAATTCTTATTTATTGTCAAAATATGTGAAATAATTTCTTTTAAGACCTCTTTTAATTTGGCATCCTTTCACATCGGCGCCCGTACTTAGCTACACGCCACTGGTATCATCTAATAAAATTACTGAAACAAAAGGTGTACAAACACTTAAAACGGCAGCTGTAGAAAATATTTAAAGTTGTATATTGAGTAGCACAATGCATACAAATTACTATATCTTTTATATAATCTGTTTCTCTTTATATTTACTCTCGCTTACAACGTCTATTTGTTCTATTTACAGATTTCTGATGTCATCCGCTACAGTCAATCAAGTTCTTGTTGGTCATACTAGTGATGTAACAAGTTGCGATTGCTTTGGGGATAGTTTAGCTACTTGCTCAGGAGACAAAACTGTTAGACTGTGGTTTAGAAATACCGAAGGATCCTTTTCTGAAGCTGATTATTCGCCTCTTGTAGAACATACCTATGGAGTCAATTGTGTCAGATTTTCACCTTTTGGTACTCTCTTAGCCTCGTGTTCAACAGATGGTAAAGTTATTTTATGGAATGTTCAGGTTAGTAAATTAAACGAAACTGCCTAATATGTTATTTGTAACTAAAATTTTTACAAATTTGTCTTCCAGTATATTGATTTACGTTAATTTAAAAAATACAGAATGCTAACATGTACTTTGGAAATTTAAAATTTGAAGCAATGAAATAATGTAAAATGTTCCTGAGTCTGTACCTAAACAACAGTAATCTAATAAACTCAATAACATTTTTCAACTTATTTCTGCATGGTTTGGTTCGATTTCTCATGGTTCAAAATTCTCATTTTTTTCGCTATCCTTTGTCGCAATACCTGCTCAGTTCAATGTCTTTTTTTTTCTTTGACGAAATTCGCGTATTTCACATTATTTTGATGAAAATCGCTTTTCCTCCACTGCCCTTTGGTGGAATACGTGTTTTTTCACGATTTTTGTCGAAATTCACGTTTTACCGCTGTCCTTCGACAAAATTTGCGTTTCTCCGCGGCCTTTTAACAGAATTCGTATTTTTTTACTGCGACACCTTCTGGAAATTCGCGTTTTTTTTTTTTTTGCAGAACTATGAGGAAATTCGCGTTTATTTTCTAAATTTGCTTTTTTCAGCGCTTTTTTGACGAAATTCTCATTTTTTCGCAACCTTTTGTCGAAATTTGCATTTGTTGCGCAGCATTTGGACAAAATGCGCATTTTTTCACGTCCTTTGACGAAATTCGCGTTTTTATGATCCTTTGACGGAATTTCTTTGACTGAATATTCCTTTGACTGAATGAATGTTCTTCGCGATTTTTATCGAAATTCACGTATTTTACTGCGGCCTTTGGACAAATTTTGCTTTTTTCCACGGCCTTTTAACGAAATTCGCATTTTTTGCAATGCTTTGACGAGATTAGCTTTTTCGTGGTGAAAAGCGTGATTTTTTCCATGATGCTTTGCGAAAATTCGCGTTTTTGGCCGCCTTTTGACGAATTATATGTGTACTTCACGATCATTTGTCGAAATTTGGGGTTTTCGGCGATCTTTTGGCCCCAACCAGTGTCCGTGATATTCTGCTCTCGAAGTTGGTAAACTGGAGATGCTGTATTCGAACTCAATCGCGCCCGTCGGCCTAATCGTTTACCGAATGCTGGATTTTCTAATATAAATGCAGATTAGGTTTTTTAGAAAGACACCCCATGGAGCCCCTCCTTTTTTGACTATATCCCTCGTGTTCATAATTCGCCGTCATAATCACAGCAACATCCGCGATCTCTTGTCGAAAGTTTCGTTTTTCAGCAATCCTTGTCGAAATTAGCTTTTTTTGTGATCCAATATTGAAATTTATATTTGTTTGCTATCCTTTGTCAAAATTCGCTCTTTTTCTACATTTCTTTGACAAAATTAGATTTTTTTTTTTGGCCGTTTGACGATTTTTTTTTTTTTTTTTTTTTTTTTTTGTAGGCTTTGACGGAATATATAATTTTTTTTGGACCCAGAAATCTTATTTATTGGTTGAAGACAAATATTTACGGCGATCTAAGTAGTTACATTTATTTCTTTAAAAATTCTGGGTCGAAAAAGAATTGTTTGATCCGCGGCTTATACACCCGAAATTACGGTAATTCAATATGTTTCTTAAGATATAGAACATTATGGACATTTAAGTTACTCCCCCCCCCCCTTCCAAATAAAATCCTGGGTACGCCACTGACTCAAGGCTGTCCGGGGCTCAAAATCCTATTTTTTTTTTTATTTATAGAGATTTAATTATGATTTTTAAAAAATATATTTTAAATATGGAATTATTAATAAAATAAATCTATCTCAGCTTTTTGCGCTTCTTTAAAAGTAAAAATTATAAACATGAAAAAAAGCTATAATAAAGATTTTTGGCCAGAACTCACTCATGTAAAACAATTTTCAATCGAAAAAAAAAAAAAACTATGAAGAAATTAAGTTAAGCTAGGCCGGGCTATGATTTTAACTTTTTTCAAGCTGGGCCGAATTTTTTTCAATGGGTCGGTTCGGACCAAACATAGATATTTCAACCTATGCAAACCTCTAGTGCAGACTACCAATATATTTTGAAAGCAAGTTTAGCATTAAATCTGTATGCTGCTTTTTTTACGTCCAAATGAGAGGCACTGTCTTAAATCAACATTTAATAACAGACAATTATCCCTTAGGCCCGCCACACACTAATGAGACAGGCATCAAAAATCGTGCAACATAACACAGTCAAACCGGTTTTCTCTTTGTTATCAGGGTGAAATTGTCGCATGTCACATGTTTTTTCGTTCAATGTCTCACTGGTGTGTGGCGGGCCTTACTTGCTTTCAAAATGAGTCAAAAACTCTTGGTTTAGAGGAATGGTTAAGTGGTGCAAGTCATGAATTTTGGAGAATTTTGGATTTTAATATCTCTTTGAGATTTTTAGATATGGAGATGAAAATTTTTTTTCAGGAATAGATAAGGAATAATTTCATAACTACTTTTGCCGTACGAGGGATGTATAAAAATTAAATTTTCTTTTTTTTTGAAATAGACCCCCCCATGGAATTGCAATTTATGTTATCACATGTGGCATCTCTTTTTTTTTTTTATGAAACTTTGTATGTGCCTAGGGGCAATATTTAAGGAGAAATTATTTCGATATTTATGACTCACCCTGTATTTTTTTATGAAACTTATGGATTTATATTAACAAACTGATAAAGGAAAAAGACTGAACAGTGAAAAAAATTAAATTTTATTTATTTTTTATTTTATTTTATTTTATTTTTATTTTTATTTATTTATTTATTTTATTTTATTTTATTTTATTTTTATTTTTTATTTATTTATTTTTTTTTTTTTTTGTACATCAAATTTGATGATACATGAAGACTCAAAAAGTACATTTTTTTACAATTTGATTTTTTTTTATTTTACTTTTTTGCACTGCAAAATCTTTGAAAAACATAAAATAAATATATATTTAATATTTTTTTTATTACAAATGAACTCTACAAATGGTATCTTAACGCACAGTAAAATTATTTACGTTTTCATTTTTTCACATTTTGTACATCTCTGCTGGAAGCCATTTTTAGGTGCGTTCGTAGTGATGTAAATACATAGCACCTATAGTCACCATTCAATCCGTCCATCTGTCCGCATATAACAATGCAAAAACTATCCAACCGAATTATTTAAAATTTAAAATATATAATTATTAGATAATTTTGTCGAGTCTTTTTTTAAATTTTATGAAAATCGAATGTATAGTTCAGTTACAGAGTATTCTATTACATTACGGTAAAAAAAAAAAAACATTTTTAATTACATTTTAATGATGTTACACTCATTTTATCATAATACAATTCATATGTATCTATTAAATATATATTAAAATAAACATTCTGTACAATCTGTGATGCAAAGAATATTTTTTATTAATATGCAGGGCCACACAAAAGGTTCTATTACATATAGGGGGAAACATTGTTTGAGGTGCATTTTAATTATATTAAACTATTTCACATTTTATGAAATTGATGTATGTTGATGAAGTTTACTACAATTAATTCCTGTATAATAGAAAGCATTTAGTATTTACAGGGGCATACAAAAGATTTCGAATACTATATTATACCCAAAATGCTGTATATTTTAAAAACTTCTTTATAGTACATGTGCACCTCATTTGCTACATCTGACATTTAATTTAGGACTTTCTTTTAATTAACACTCAATTCGCTTTCAAAAAAGTTATAAGAAACAAATTGCTATTTTCTTTAGTTCTGCCATCTGTTAAGGCTCCATTCACACATTATTTATATCCGTAAAAAAATTGTAAAGAGGTGTATCCTATAGGATACTATACATCAGGTTTGAAGAGTTAAAAAAAAAAAACTCTGACAAATTAATAAATATTTTTACTCAGAGAACATACATAATCTCTCATCTAGGAATAATTTCCATTCATAGAATAGAAAATAAAATCATTTTAACATAAGCCAAGCAATCAATGCCTTAAATAAATTTTTATAAATATAAAAACTAATAAATTCCTAGTTAATTCTTATTCATGTATTTAAAATATTTAGACAAGGATACTGAAATTTTTACAAATGAAATTTTGTGGTTCACTAGGCAATTAAGGTGATTTATGGCCTGCAAAATACAATACAAAACCATAAATCAAACGTTTTTAATACAGACGACTCTGGTAATAGATTATATATATCAATAAATTATTTTTAAAACAATTCTTACTTTATTTATATATTTAGGTGTGTAATTTGATTATTTATAGACATTAACAATCTATTTTTGTTCAATTTATGAGTAAAAAAATTGTAAACAAAGATTAAATAGATATGATTTGTAATCTGAAAACAATCTAAAATCCATAAAATGCTTGGAACCAAGATGTGCAGATTTGTGGTCTTCAACTCAATATGTAGGAATATATAAATAACAAGTAATTTAGTTATTTTCCTTGATAAATATCAAAAATATTCTTAATTATATTCTTAATAAGATATTGAAAATTTGAATTGCTTAGCCTTAAAAAATTGTTAAATGAGGGACATTTATTTTTCCATGTAGGATGGTGAAAAAGTATGTGAAATTCAACAATCAAGTGGTTCCCCTATTCGTGTTTGTGCATTTTCAGCTACATCTGCAATGTTTGCCACTGGAGGAGATGATGAAAAAGTATTCCTTTGGGATATAGCTACTAAATCAACTATCAGGTACTCATTTTTTTTTTCTTTTTTTAAAAATTGAAGTTCTTTTTGTTTCAAGTCAGAAAAAAAGAGTATCACCATTTTGTTTACCATAAACTGTTTAAAGTATTTTTACTCCTACATCTTTTACCTTTTCATTTCTGTAATCAGAAGTTGGCTGCCTTCAACGCTTATATTCACCGGGCCTTAAATATCTGACAAACTCTAACTTAATCTTAACTTTTGTTCTAATCTATCTTAAATATCTGTTCTGCTAAGCTTCCAACAAATTACTTAAAACAGACTCAGACAATATTAAATTGATTGCAATTGATTGCTATTTTTCAGTTGAAATCGTCGATTCTATTCTTAATGAATTAAGTAAATGAACCCATTCCAATGTTAAAACTATTCGCAATGAAAATTGAATTACAATTCCATGGTTTTCGAAAATTAACTATAAAATTTCTAAAATGTTGTTAAAATTTGATTTTAAAGTAGTTTATACTCCTCTTAACAAAATCAACATAAATGTTAAACATCCAAAAGGACAAATTTTCACAATAGGGCATTTTCAAGATATCTTGCAAATGCGATAAAATGTACATTGGTCAATCAAAATGATATTTAAAGGTTTTCTTAAGGGAGTATAGAATTTGCATTAAAAACTGCAACATCAAGCACTCTGCTATTGCTAACCACTGCTATTCTAACAATCACTGTTTTAAATTTTCCAAAAGTTCTGCAATAGAGAAATGCTCATCAATTTATGATCTCAAATTTTGGGAAGCTTATCATACATGGAAGAATTCTAACAGTTTAGTTAATGATTTCTCCAGTACGCCCAATTTTTCCAAATGGTAGCTTCCATTTTTTAACTCATTCTCTTTCTTTTCGATTTAGTGGAATAAGTGCCAAAGACCATTAGCTTTGATGGGTTGATGGGTAGAAAACACCCCGCTTCTTCAGAATTTGAGAAAAGCAAGAGCAGTTCCATTTTGTTGCTCTATTACTTTTATGATGACTTGAATTTTGTCAACAGAAATAGCTCATTTACAGAATGATCGATTACTGCTCAGAAAATCACAAGATTTCGCTTGAACTTTTACTTTTTTCATTAAGTGGATAGTCCCTCAAGATTCACCTTGTCAACATGTGGTTTCCAGAAGTTGACAAGTGTTTTATGTCCAGTTTCAGGTGGTTCTGAAAAAAAAAAAAAGAAATCCCCATTCAATAACTAGCAACTTTCTGAAACTTTTTTGTTCATTTTTAAGCGTAAAAGCAATTTAAACGTAAGCTCAATTGTTGAAGTGATTTGTCATCGAATAGATTTTTTTTTCCCCAATTTTCAGAAGTATAAGTTTAGTGATGAATAATAAGCATATTTTAAAGCGGTTCTCAAAACAGTATTTTCTCTGCTCCATAATGTAATTTTTTTTAAGTAAAAAAAAAAATTAACAACATTATGTAATTTTAGTAATATAAATCAAATCCTGCTAAATTGATTTAACGCCAGCTTGCCATATTTTTCTGAAGTCGTCTTTTTTGTAAATCGTCTTTTTCTTAAATCAGAAAGCATTGAGACTTGTGGCGTATGCTTAAATCGTATACTGATTAATCAATTTAACACAAGTTTGCCTTTTTTCCTTAAATCTTCTTTTTCTTACATGATCTTTTTCTTAAATCGGATCATGCAAAATGGATTTAACTCTAGCTTGACATGCTTAAGCTGTATATACATCAGAGTAGATACATCAATTTTCTGATGTTAGCTCTGAATCAGTACTTTATTAAATCCAATGGCTAATGGATTTAAAACCAATGGCTAAATCACAATTTAAGACTACTAAATCACGATTTAAAGCAATGACTAAATCGCGATTTAAGGCATTGGATAAATCGCGATTTAAGGCATTGGATAAATCGTGATTTAAGAAATTGGCTAAATCCCAATTTTTCAATGTCACGATTTAAGACCAATGAACAACAATTAAATTGGATTTCTGATGTAAGCTTTAAATCGATTAAAGGCACAGGTTTAGTATATGATATATTAAACTCTCTCATTGTTTACATATCATTCATACATATTCTAAAATTCCAAGAGCTTTTAGTTGCATTTAAATTGTTTGCTTTTGGCAGGGAAAAGTGCTGCTCGCCAAATTGCTTGACGCTTTTGTCTTTTGATGCCAATTATTCGAAAGTATTTCATTTTTTTACATACTATCTACTGTAATTCCACCACTAATTTTGACTGATCCTTTATTACATACATAAATATTTTAATAAGTTTTTTTTTCCAAAAAATTCTGAATATGCCCAGTATGGAGACTTTCCTTGTAAGAAATGCTTGTAGAATATAGATAAAATGATATATTTAGCCATGCTAAGAATTGCATACATGGTTGCCTATGGATGATAATTTCTGGAAATGTGATTTCAGTAAATTTAAGAGTGTTTTTGTTTGAAGTAAATTTTAGCTAAATATTGGGATTAATAAAGTTACTAGGTAAACTACAGGGCTGAACAAAAATCAAAGTATGTTTTCATATATTAGTATAAATTTTTGAAAGAGAAATTTCAACCTGCTAGGCATTTTCTTGCTAAACTAAATTTCTTAATTATATAGTATACATATCAACCGACAGATTAAATACAGGGCTGTTTAAAAATATTAAAATACATATTTGGCTATAGACAGTAACCTTATTTCCCTAAATAATGAAGTTTTGTTAACAATTTCAGGAAGTGTTGGAAAGTGTTTCATAATCTATGCTTAACGCATGATTTTTCTTACTTGTTAACACTTTCCAACAAAGTTGGAGAGTGTTGATGATTTCGGTTTGTCTGGCCCTCTGGCCATCTGTCCACACTCTAACTCTCGTAAATACTCATTATACTTGGATTGCCCTGAAATTTTTGGAAGTTATTGACGTTTACCCTAGAACAAACCCTATTTCAAATGAAGTTTCTAGCATTTATTTACAGGGACAATCAAAACTTTTCCATTACATTATGGCCTATGGGAAAAAATCATTTCAAATGAATGTTAAAGATATTAAAATTAATTGCATTTACAAAGTGCAGAAAATTATGCATTCTGTAAAATATGCGGTGAAAATACTAGTTATTTATTTACAGGGACAATCAAAAGTTTTCCATTACATCACGGCCTATGGGAAGAATTTGTTTAAAATGATTTTTAAAGATGTTTTACCCTGTCAAATATATTAAAATTTATATGCATCTACAAAGTGCTCTAAAATATATATTCTGTAAAGTTTGCTTTGAAAAGAATAGTAATTATTCATTTAGAGGACCACACAAAAGAATTCCATTACATAATGGTAGAGTGAGAATTGTTTACAATATATTTTAATTACATTAAATTATTTCATATATAATAAAATAATCATCACTGAGGCTTAATATAAGTTATTTGAGGCATAATATGAAGTGCATAGCATTTACAGGGACACACAAAAGTTTTCATATAGTATATTTTATCCAAAGTATGGTACATTATAAATTATGGCTGATGGATGGAAGAAATGCATTTTTAATTATGGTATGTGTTTTTAAGTCTCAATAAATTTATATATATTGTATAGTGTGTATAAATGCTATAATTAATATACAGGGCTACACAAAAGAACTCATAAATGTTACTGAATATGAGTGGGTCATTACTTAAAGCTTGTTTTTAAATAAGTTATACATTTTTATGTTGAACTGCTTTTAGTTTACTGAGAAATGTTTGTAGAATATAGATAAAAGGATATACAGGGCCATGCAAATTATTGTATAAAGAGTCGCCTATGGATGATATTTTTTGGAAATGTGATTTCAGTAATTTTAAGAGTGTTTTAGTTTGAATTAAATTTTAACTAAATGCTGGCATGTAATAAAGGTACTAGATAAACTACAGGACTGAGCAAAACTATTCAAGTATGTTTCTATATCTTAGTATAAACTGCTGATACAAAAATTGTTTGGTGTTTTCTTGCAAAACCAAATTTCTCCATTATATAGTATTTATATTAACTGACAGATCAAATACAGGGCTGTTCAAAAGTATTGGAATACATAATTGTCTGTGGAGAGTAACACTTTATTTCCCTAAATAATGAAGTTTTGTTAAAGATTTCATGAATTGTTGGAAAGTGTTTCCTAATCTATGTTTAATGCATATATTTTTTGCTTGTTTGATATTTCATTTTTTTTTCCTTCATGATTTCATAAAGATATTTTTAATAACATAAATTTAATTAAAAAATTACTGTAATTTTGTACATCTGTTATTTGTTTCTTTCTGATTAAAAGGATTTGACATAATAGGAGATTTTATACCAAAGTACTTTAGGATATTATGAGAACACAGTAACAACATAAAAAGTATTGAAATTTGCTGCTTAAACGCATGCCATCACTTGTCTTTCCACATGATGGAATTGCCCTAATGCATGTTGATTAGATACAAAGATTATGTTAAGAGGTTCCTTCAGTCAGGTGAAAAAACTGCTCAATAAAGGTATTGCTGTGGAAGAAATTTATATAGATATCTCGGTTGCATTTCAATATTTTTAAAGGATTTTTTTTTCTTCACAGAGATATTTTTATAAATTCCTTATATAAGAATAGCATTAGCGAATGGGTCTTTTTGCTTGACTGAAACAGCCTCTTAAGTAGAAAAATATTAATAGCCAAACACTAACTAATACAAATAGCCAAGAATGCCTGAAATAACTATATTTACATTTTAATGGATCACATTTTTCCTTATATTTCTTTAGTCATTTATAAAAAAAATATTGCATTCAATAATTTCTTAAATTTATGTTTCTTGTACTATTCTGTATATAAACGTGAATAGTAGTTGGTATAAAATTTATCTATAAATATAATAGGTTGAAGTTTAGATTTAGTCACTTTAGCATAATTTATGAAAAATTTCAAAAGATATAAGTAGGCCTTCAAGTGATGTTTACGCTGGGCCTCCTACAGTCTAAGTGGGTCGCTGAAATTCAAAAAATTATGGAAAATGTAAAAAAAAACACAGTAATATTTTAGGTGACACCTACATACTAGTAGCTATATTCCAAAATAAGACATTTAACTGTGTACTCTGTTTGGATGTGTATGGTAGCTTTTTCCACTAATTAACAATGATATCGCTACATTTCAAAGCAAAATAAATCTGCAGCAAATTTTATTAAAATATTTTCACTGAAGTCATGAACATAAACCCCATTGCAAATTATTAAACAATTTTCTGAATCACTTTACGTAAGTTTTACATATTCTACAATCATTACACATTCTTCACTTTGCAAATTCTTTTTAAGTTTGTCATTGTTTGATTAGGGTATGCTACATAATATATATATATATATATATATATATATATATATATATACAGGGTGATTCCAATTTTTTTTTTACAATAAAAGAGGGGTGATTGTACACATCAAGACGAATAATATTAAATAGGAGACCAAGGGTCCCAAACGTTTTCCAAAGGAGATTGCCTTTAAAGTTTAGGGACCAAAATTTCAAATAAAAATAAAAAACGGAAAAATCAGTCAATTGATTTGCGGTTTTCACTAAAATTATTCTTTATGTCGGCATTTTCTTGAAATTAAATTATAAAGATAAATTTCAAAAAATGCCGATAGAGGGCGCTTTATACTTTGGAGTAATGAACAACTATTTTTTGCATCTCATTAAATGTTTTCGTAAGCTTAGACTCAAACTTAATTTTGAGCTCAAAATCTGTAAGTGGGAGTGGTTAAGTAGCACAAACTGAACTGTGTTCAGACAGTTCAAATTTCAAATGATTATAAAAAACCGGAAAAATTGGTTCATTGATTTGCAGTTTTCACTAAAACTATTCTTTACATCGGTATTTAAAAAAAAATAAATTATAAAGATAAATTTCAAAAAATGTCGATAGAGGGCGCTTTAGACTTTGAAGTAACGAAAAACTATTTTTTGCTGTTATTTTTTCCATCTCATTAAATGTTTTCAGAAGCTTAGGCTTAAACTTAAATTTTGGGCTCAAAATCTGAATAGTAGGGAGTAGTTAAGTAGCAAAAACTGAACTGTGTTTAAGGGGTGGGGGGGTGTTCAAATTTAAAATAATTATAGAAAATGGAAAAATTTGTCGATTCACTTGCGGTTTAAAATAAAACTATTCTTTAAGTCAGTATCTTCTTGAAAATAAATTTTAAAGATAAATTTCAAAAAATTCCATTAGAGGGCACCTTAAACTTCAGAGTAACTGACAATTAATTTTAACCATTATTTTTTTGTTCTAATTAAATGCTTGCAAAAACTTATTAAATGTTTTCGGAAACTTAGATTTAAACTTAAATTTTGAGCTCAAAATCTGAATAATTAGGAGTAGTTAAGTAGCACAAATTGAAGTGTCTTCAGGAGTTGAAATTTAACCCTCCCCCCTCCTTGAACACAATTCAATTTTTCGCTACTTAAATACTCCCAACGATTCAGAATTTGATCCTAAAATTGAAGTTTATGCATTTGAAAGCATTTAATGAGATTAAAAAAGTAACAGTTAAAAATAGTTGTAAGCTACTCCAATGTCTAAGGCGCTCTCTATTGGCATTTTGTGAAATTTATCTTAAAAATTTATTTTCAAGAAAATGCTCATTTAAAAATTAGTTTTAGCGAAAACCGTAAACGAATCGACCAATTTTTCCGTTTTTTATCATCATTTGAAATTTGAACCCTCTGAACACAGTTCAGTTTGTCTACTTAACCACTCCCAACTATTCAGATTTTGAGCTCAAAATTTAAGTTTAAGTCTAAGCTTACGGAAGCATTTAATAATGTGCAAAAAATAACGCTAAAAAAGAATTGTTCGATACTCCAAAGTCTAAAGCGCCCTCTATCGGCATTTTTTGAAATTTATCTTTATAATTTATTTTTAAGAAAATACCGACATAAAGAATGGTTTTAGTGAAAACCGCAAATCAACGAACCAATTTTTCCGTTTTTTATAATCATTTGAAATTTGAACCCTCTGAACACAGTTCAGTTTGTGCTACTTAACCACTCCCACTTTCAGATTTTGAGCTCAAAATTTAAGTTTGAGTCTAAGCTTACGAAAACATTTAATGAGATGCAAAAAATATCGGCAAAAAATAGTTGTTCGTTACTCCAAAGTCTAAAGCGCCCTCTATCGGCATTTTTTGAAATTTATCTTTATAATTTATTTTTAAGAAAATACCGACATAAAGAATGGTTTTAGTGAAAACCGCAAATCAACGAACCAATTTTTCCGTTTTTTATAATCATTTGAAATTTGAACCCTCTGAACACAGTTCAGTTTGTGCTACTTAACCACTCCCACTTTCAGATTTTGAGCTCAAAATTTAAGTCTGAGTCTAAGCTTACGAGAACATTTAATGAGATGCAAAAAATATCGGCAAAAAATAATTGTTCGTTACTCCAAAGTCTGAAGCGCCCTCTATCGGCATTTTTTGAAATTTATCTTTACTATTTAATTTCAAGGAAATGCCGACATAAAGAATAATTTTAGTGAAAACCGCAAATCAATCGACCAATTTTTCCATGCTTTATGTTTATTTGAAATACTGGTCCCTAAACTTTAATGGCAGCTATCTCCTTTGGAAAACGTTTGGGACCCTTGGTCTCCTATTTAATATTGTTTGTCTTGATGTGTACAATCACCCCTCTTTTATTGTAAAAAAAAAATTAGAATCACCCTGTATATATATATATATATTGATACACTATGTTACTATAATTCTTTTAATTGATAAGAGGTGTAAAATAAAAACTTTTAAAAGCAGTCAGTTTTTTTAAATGTTAGACTATTTACATGTTTTGGCTCCATCAAAGCCATAATCAAAATGAAGAAGAATATTCTAAAATTGCACAATTTATGATCTATTTTTGTTTTAATTATAGCTTACAAAAAATCGAAATATGTAAAAACTCTATTTTTTTTTTTTTTTTTTTTTTTTTTTTTTTTTTTTTTTTTTAACCCTCTAAGTGTTTGGAACATAATATTCCATTCAGTAAGCTCCAGTATTGTAATATAAGCAATATTTAAAATAATATAATTCTATAGATTTAAAGAATTTTCAATGCATTTTTGAATTATTAATACTCTCAACTTTTACATTCATATTTGGGTACTTCCATGAGCACAAGTCGTGTAAGTCACATACTACAATTTTGGATACCAGTATTTTAGAATGGAAAAATGTGACTTATTTTATAAGAGATATTTCATTAATTGAATAAGGCCATGCAAACCTTTAAAAAATAACGGTGGCCAACAACTTAACAGTTGCTAATTATGTGACTTACATGACAAGTGCTCATGGAAATACCCATTTGTAATTAAGTTTTTTTTTTAATGATATTGAAAAAAATCATATTTCTGAGCATTTAAAATAAAATGCAGAGAAAACAACATTATAATTTTACCCATTTGCGAGACGCTCAGAAGGTTAAATGTTTTTGCAGTTTTTACTTTTATATCTCTTAACAAGCAAAAAAATTATGTCATTACAGATAGTTATAATTTGTTATATACTTAATATATTGCCCTTTATAAGGATTTTGAAGCTTCAAAGTTGTACAAAATCAGAAATGATATGTTTTTTATTTGTTGCAATAACACTAAATATTGCCCTATCCTCTCATATGCAAACACACTTTAAATATTTTTAATTAATTCTGCAGATGCATCAGTATTGTTTTATGATCAATGCAATTTATTGTTCAGGATTTTGTCTGGTCATGAAGCAATGATCACAGCTTTAGCATTTACACCTGATTGTGCCTTTCTTCTATCCTGTTCCACTGCGGGTGACATTTTACTCTGGGATGCTCGATATGGTCATGGAAAATGCTTATCATCTGTGACTGATGCACATGATCTGGGAGTTCTGTGTTGTGATTTTAGTTCCCAATATGATGCTGTAGGTATGGCATATTTTTTGGAATTTTAATTATATTCATAAAACTTATTCATGAGCAGTGGCACCAACTTTTGGAAAATATTGGGTTAGGTCAGCCATTTTTGGGTAAAATGAGAAATATTTAGTTTTTGTTTGAAAAGAAAGGGAACAGATGGGAAAAGATATCTTAAGTTATGATAAATCAACTTAAATTTTGCTTAGAGTGGACTATAAAACTGAGATTTTATTAAATTATATTATCATGAAATCTTCATTACAGGAACTCTAAGTAATATTTACATTATACTGTGACTATGACTGCAAATAAAATGCTAAGGCCTAAAATTAACAAAATGGATATCCATCAGAAATACAATGTTCTTGTTTGCATTAACAATTCTGTTTATTTGAAACATACTGGGTAATTCAAAGTAGAATTAATGATGAATATTTCATTAACTGCTGATGATAGAAAACTATTTTCAATTGCAAAAAATATACAAAATCAAATGCATCTTTCAGATATGACATTTATTTAATAAGGGCTGTATGCCCATTAAAATACAAAATGTACCCTTTTTGCCTAACTTATATTTAAGAAATATTGCCCTATGTCCAAAAAGGACATTGAAAAAGATTCTTTTATGATCAAATCTTACTGAGTTATGGTGCTTTGAATTTTCATTTTTTTTCACTTAAAACATGCTATTGCATATTTATAAGTACTTAACATCTTTTATTTATTTATTTATTTATTTTGCATAAAATGAATTTACTTATCATTATTTAGCATGGTATGTTACAAATATATATCTCCTAACTGCACATCTTCCAATAAATGCATTGCAAACATCTTCTAAAATGAATTTTCCAGTGCTCTCCTTATTCGCAGTTGAAATAATAATAATATGATTAAGTTTTAACTGTGACAATTTTGTAACATACAGTAGAATGCAGGAAATACTTTCACTTTTTTCTGTAGGAAGAGAATTTCAACATTTATAGACTTGTCTATTTTGTAAAGATAGTAAAATCAGATAAAAATATTTCTAGGCTGAAACCTAGTGCATCCATAGGAGAATTTTTCTGGGGGGGGGGGGGGGCACGGCCCCATCTATTTGATAATTTTTAAACAATAATTGCAAAACTATTATTGTTTGGAAAATAATAATAGTATGGCAATGTTGTTTTATAGTAAACTGTTTGATAATTTCCAAACAATAATGGTATTAGTAAGTAGTCGGATGTGGCAATCCCAAAACTTTCTTTTTCTGATTCATTTTAAGATTCACTTTTGCTCTCAAACATTCCAAACTGGAAAATTCTCTTATTTAGAAACTATATTAGGTGGCATAATTGCGATATTTTGATAAATGCAGTCAAAGTTCGTCTTTTGAACCGAATTTTCCAAAGCGGGAGATCTGGGAATGAAAAAAAGGTCATGCTGAGAAAATAATTGTCGATAAATCAAATTCTAATGAATTCAGAGAAAAATGAAGTCATACGGCATCTGATAACATATCTTTAAAAATTATCTCAGCAAATTTCATGTTTTTACTTTTAAAAATAAATCTGAAAATGTACAGTAAAATTTTGAGCTGCTGAGAGAGACAAACATTTTTTCGAATACACCCTTAATGCGTCAAAATTTGCTACATCAGTGCCAAAATTAAATGGCAATTTATGATCATTGTGAAGATTTTAAAGATATGAAATTCCTTGCATTAGTTCTTAAAATAAGACTATTGCGGAAATGTGAAAATATACAACATAAAAGTGCCACCTGTTAAGCAATTTATACGAAAACATTAACAGCACACTATTTATCAAGCTATACCTGAATCTGAAGTTTGGTGAAGTTCGCTGATTAGTTCTTGAAATAGTGCTATAGCAGGAATTGAGAAAAATTCAGCATTGCAGCGCAACATATTGGGAGATTGACAACAAAACATGAAGAAAACTAGTTCATTTCACGGATTTACTGAATCTAAAGTTTGATGAAAATTCGTGCACCTGAGAACCTGAGACAGAGCTATTGCACAAATCCTGAAAAATGCAACATAGCAGTGCCACCTGTTGAGGAATTTAAATCAAAATGCAAACAACATCGATTCATGTTGAGGACTAACTGAATCTGAAGTTTAATAGAAATCCGTGTGTTAGTTATGGATATATAGCTGTTGCATAAATCATAAAAAATGTACCATAGCAGTGCACCTGTCGAGTGATTTGCACCAAAAACTAATCAGTATCAATCTGTAATGATTATAATTTTTAATTAAATTCCGTGCGATATTTCTTGAGATAGAGCTATTGCAAAAATCATGAAAAATGCAGCATACCAGCGCCATCTGCTGAGCGATTTACACAGAAACGAATACAATATCAATTCATGTTGAGTAATGATTAAATCTGAAGTTTGGTTAATATCCGTGCCTCAGTTCTTCAGATATAGCTGTTGCGTTAATCGTAAAAAAGCAGCTTAGAAGCGCCATCTGTTGAGTGATTTGTAATAAAAACTATTCAGTATCAATTTGTATTAGGGACTATCTGAATATAAATTTTTATTGCCGCGCATTAGTTCTTGAGATAGAGCGTCCACAAAATTTATGTCACATATAGACAGAGTCACAGATTCACATATACAGAGACAGACATTTTGTAAAAACTTGTTTTTAATAAAAACTAGGGATCTCTGATCCCTAAAACGGGTAAATCCGTCAAAAAATGGAATTCGAAAATTTTCACGATTCCAGTATTTTCTTCCATAAAGATAGAAGAAAGTAAAAATAGTTTTGTCAGAACTCATAATACTCAAAGGAAAGCTCACTTGTTAATACATTCCTGAAAATATATAATCTACCAAAGAAACTAATTGGTTGAAACTTTCTTCTGTCTTTAGCTGCTATTAGATTTACAAACTTTACGAGCAACAAACTTTTCAGCCGATTTTAACCCCAACTTTTTCCCGTTCAAAGAGAGAAAAATTTTACAATTATTTGTGAAAAAGTTGGAGGAATAGCAGGAAAACCAGTACTACTAGTACCAGCCGTTAATATTTATTGCCTATTCCTATCAATCGCTTATCTCTGTTTTATTGAAATGCTCGATGTTCAATGAAAAGTCTCGGTTAGCGGAGACTTTTTTGGAACAGCAGAAAAAAGTTTTGGGACATTGCTGTTTGCTATCACACTGGGGTTGTGGGGATATTTCACGAAAAGTTGGAGGAAATCAAGTGTTGGCTCAAAAATCTTTCAAAATGTTGATGAATCTGATAGTGGCTTTATACATCAAGTTTTCGATTCAAAACAGTGGCTGGAAGAGAGGGAGAAAAAACTCAAACTCCTTAATGCAGTGGTGCAGACAGAATTCGGCTCTGGGGGTGGGGGGTGGGGAGATAGAGTTGCTTATAAACAACACAGTCGCAATTTTTTAAATAAATAATAGCTTAATATTTTTTTTAGGAGACTCGGGCCGAGATCAAGCTTGCATTCTTTTTCTACATATAGACGAGCCGGTCCGGAACTAGACTTAATTGTTCTCATGATATGTAGGGCTAACATGATTTCTTAAATTATTAATATTGCTAAAGAAGTCATGTTAACGTAAACTTTGGATGTATACTTCTAGGTGTTTCCTAAATTCACTTCTCAACAATGTCAAAGTTTGAAACATCGTCTGAATAATTTTTAACTTTAAAAGTATAAAATTGACAAGCCTGAGCAGGAAATTGGAATGGAATAGTCGTTTTCATTTTTGGTAAATAAGATACTGGCATAATCTTGTTGAGATATAAAAAATTCTTATCAAATGGTGTAGCCGATTTTTCTCCTTTTCCATGCTGCCGCTTCTGGAAATTCTATTAAAAACTCTAACTTTGACAGTATTTTCTTAAATTGTTTGTATCAAAAAATGGATAATGCCATTCGATTATATAGTTTCAGAAAATAAACACTTGTTAATCCTATGCATTTCCAAAAAAAAAAAATAATAATAATAATAATAATTCAGAAAAATGTATCAGAAAGTATTTCTTTTGGATATGAGAATGAATTTGGATTTGGAATCTTTATTAAAATGATATAGAAATATTTTCATAAATCTTCTTTTATAACCACTAAGCGAAAAAATAAAGCAGGACGCGTTTCAAGCTACAACAATAACAGCTCGTCATCAGCTGAGCCAACACGAGGCCGCAAGGAGATAGAGTAGCTCGAAATGCGTCGTGCTTTGTTTTTTCGTTTAATGGTGATTTTTACAAAGTGTATTATTTTAAATATAAATTATCGCCAGTGTTATCGGTGTTTTTCACTACTTTTATTACACAGTTTCAAAAGATACGATGTTTTTAACTTTTTTTTTCTTTTATTCAAAACCAAATTAATTTTTTAATGAATCTTTATTTGAATGTTGAAAGTCTAAGAATCTAAGTAATCATTAATGTTGCTAATGTGAATTTCTTGTAAAATACACTGTAAAATCATTCCAGAGATATGTATGCAATATTCTTTAAAGGAATTTTAATTATAAAATAAAAATCTGATTTTTTTTTAAAATAGTAGAAATTGTGTCGAGCCATAACGGGCCGGGCCTAGCAAGTTTTCACTGATTTTGATACGGGCCGGGCCCAGGACGAACTTTTGTGTTTTACAACGGGCCGGGCCAGGCTGAGAAAACTTTCCTAATCCGGCCTGGGCCGGATTTTTCACTTAATAATTTTTATTTAAATTTGTTTTTTAATTTTTTAAGCGTTCAAATACTGAAGATCTATCAAGAACACAGGTTTTTAAACAATTCACTTTCTAATTACTAACATAAGCTAGTAATAAAAAACTATTTTTATTACTATAAATTAATGAATTCACTAGTTCATTCGTTCGTGACATACAAGATAGTTTGTACATTAAAATTTTCTAACATATATTTTTTAAATGTTTTATATTATATTTTGTGATGTGTAATATGGGACATTAATTGGTAAAAATCCAGTTTGAAATGATAAATATTCGGCGTAAATTAAAATGGCAATTACAACAAATGATTTAGCATATTACTTTTTTCACAAGTAAAAGAAAAACATAAATAAATAAACCAGTTTTAAATGCAAAATGAATTGTAATTTATAATTATAAGGAAAAAGGTAAAACGTTTTGTCTGGCATAATAGTTTTCAATCATTAAATTAAAAAATAAGGAACATTTATTTTTATTTTATATTTGCGTTTAGTTGCATTCAACTTGCTTTTTTATTTTACTTGGACATTTTTTCGGCAAAACTTTACTGAGAAATCTCCTGATTGTCAAATTTCCTAAGAGACTAGACGCCCAAGAATCTCATAACTAATCAGGGATACGCCTTATCATAATGAACATACACCCAAAATTAGAAGCAAATCGCATAATCGCAAAAAGCCATTTATTTAATTTAAGGGGGTTATCCTCTGTTTCTTTCTCTATACTTAGTCATTAAATCCTTGAAACTATTCAGGGATTCACCTTATCAGAAAGAACCTATATTTAAAAGTTGAAATACCTCCCATAATTCTGGATAAAAACCAACTTATCTAATTTGAGGGGGAAATAATTGCTTGCCCCCTCCTTTTTTTAATAAGCAAAAGAACACCTATAACTAATCAGAGATACGTCTTATCATAATGAACCTATATCTAAAATTCGACGTAAATCGGATAATTCTGCGTAAAAAGGCATTTATTTAACTTAAGAGGGATTACCCCCCCCTTTTATACTTAATCATTAAACCCTTAAAACTATATCAGAACTTTTACCTTACCAGATAACCTTTACCTTATCAGAAAGAAGCTATATTGAAAATTTGAAATTTATCGGATAATTCTGGATAAAAACCGATTTATCTGATTTGCGGGGGAGATAATTGCCTATCCCCGCTTTTTAATAAGCAAAAGAACCCCATAACTAATCAGAGATACGTCTTATCATAATGAACCTATGTCCAAAATTCCAAGCAAATCGGATAATTCTGCGTAAAAAACTATTAATTTAATTTAAGAGAGGTTTCCCCAATCCCCTTTTTTCTTAACCATTAAACTCCCAAAACTCTTCAGGCATTATATATTATATATAATCCTTATCAGAAAGAACCTTATATCCAAAAAATAACACGTTGTATAATTTTGCATAAAAACCTGTTTATCTAATTTAGAGCGAATGGGGTGGGAGGTGGTAATTATATGTCCAAAAATTGAACCAAAACAGTTAATTCAGCATGAAAAGAAGAAATTCAGCAGTGACTAAATTAAGAGCCTCCCCCAGAACCCCCCTATATATTTAACCAATGAATCCCCAAAATCAATAATGAATCCCCAAAATCAATTCCTTGTCACATTTTTTCCGGTAACTTTTTTTCTGAGTCACTTTTTTCCACTTTTGTAGTTTATGTCACTTTTTTCCGATAAATTTTTTTCCGGTCACTTTTTTTACCGTTTTCCCACTTGCCTGTTCGTACGTTTTTTAAATAAAAATTAATAAAACAAGTTGGAAATTGCGCGTGAAGCATAGCAAATGAGGTGCGTTCGTACGATAACGAAGTTTTAAAAATATTCAGATCTTGCTGTCGGCAGTAAGTAGTAGACAGTACTTCGGATATAGTATAGTGGTCGAAATCTTTTTTGTGCTCCTGTAAATATACATAGACATACAACTTTTATTACACCTCAGAAACGTATACCATATTCATAAAATGTGAAATAGTTGAATATAATTAAATCACACCCCAAACAATATATCCTCATATATATCATTATGTAAGGGAATATTTTTGAGTGGCCGTGTAAATTAATAATAAATATTTTTTGTAGCATAGATTGTAAAGACAGACTGACAGACTGAACGACGAATATAGGTGCTAGTTATTTATATAATTACGGACGCACTTAAAATTATTCAGATCTTGATGTAATAATACACAGTATTTCGGATACAGTATAGTAGCCAAAATCTTTTGTGTGTCCCTGTAAATACTATCTGCTTTCTTTTATACAGAAAATAACCTGCAACATACATCAATCTCATAAAATTTTAAATAGTTAATAATTAAAATGAGCATCAAACAATGTTCTCCCTATACTATTATGTAATGGAATACTTTTATCTGGCCTTGTGAATAACAAATGTTCTTTGCGCCACAGATTATGCAAAATGTATATTATAATATGTACTTCATAGATGCATATCAATTTTATTATGTTCGAATGAGTGTAACACCACACCATTAAAATGCATTCGAAACTTTCCCCCCATTGACCGTAATTCCGGAATACTTTTGATTGTACCTGTAATTAATCTATCCATCCGATGTTCATAAAATTTGAAATGACACGACAAAATTATGTAGTAATTATATATTTTAAATTTCAAACGATTAAAATACATTTGAAACTTTTTTCCCCATTGACTGTAATGTAACGGAATACTTTTGATTGTCCCTATAATTGATCTATGCATCGAATTTTCATAAAATTTGAAATGACTCGACAAAATTATGCAATAATTATACATTTTAAATTTCAAATGATTCGGTTGGGTAGTTTTTGCGTTGTTATATGCGAACGGACGGACAAAGAATCTGAACGACAACTATAGGTGCTACGTATTGACATAATTACGAACACACCTAAAAATTGTTTGAAAGCAGTCCCTTTGGATTTGAGAACAAACTTAACAAAAGGATAATATATGAAAACTATATCGTTTAAGTTAATATCTTTACAGAAACATATGAATTATATTCTTTCCAAACATACTTGGATTTAATGAATGCTTGAAAGAATTCGAACATTAAAAAAAATGATCCCATATATCCATCTTTTTCATAATTTTCTTCTCTGAAGAAGATTTAATACCAGTCATAACGAAACGCATAATAAAAGAACTTAATATCTTAGCACTACTACAGCAACTAACAACAGAATGTTTGTGGGATTAAGTCTAAACTTTAAAGCATGCCAGCATATGTTTTTGAGTTTTTCCTGGTCTCATCTGGTCCTCCTGTGTGTCCAATCCCGTTTCCAAAAAAAAAAAAAAAAAGGAGCAGGAAACAGATGTAACTAATTAAGACCCCCTAATAGTGCAGTATTGAAAATTCCGAGACAGTGACAGGAAATGACCATTCCTTTTAGCCTTCGGCTGAATTCCAGTGGTATAAATGAATGCCGTCCTCTTTCAAAATGTGTGACCGATTTTCGTTAAAACCTGATACTGTTACCATGTTCTGTTGGGGGTGATCGGTGAGTAAGAAATAATTGTAAAAAAGCGAGAAAAGAGACTAAATCTGAAAAATATAGACTTAAGACAAATGTAAAAAATAGCCAGTTTAGCGTTCCACTCTGAGGCATTTCTAATCTCTCGAAAAAATAAAATTTTTGCGTTCTAACATTACCACAAGAGTTTAAAATTCTAGGGGGGGCACTGAATTGTCTGGGGTGGGCCCGGCCCACCCGGCCCCCCCGCTAGTTACGCCTATGAGTGCATCCTGGGATTCTGTGCAAGTTTCACTGAAGTAACTAAGTCCCTCATACATATGCTTGCATCATGAAGAAAAACCTCAAGAATGTCCTCATAATATCAACAGGGTTTTAAACCTTAGGTTTCCATTTCACTTTCATTATCAGCTACTCAAATGAGCATTAGTGGCTCTTGTTCTGTATTATACCATGTTCCTAATTATCCTAATTAATCTTATTAGAAGCTAGATGCAAAAATGATTATGAAACAAACATGTATTCCAACTTAGTCTAATATCGAATATACTTATAGTTGAAAGATAAAAAATTATTTTACTGTAAATAGTATTTTGTAGCTATTAATTTAAGTTTAAAGTATATTTCATCATATTCTAAATAATAATGAAATAGAAAAATAAATTTCTGAAAAAAAATTTTCTAACTGAATAATTAAATAACTTATTACTAAAATGTACAAAATTAAGAAATTTTTTTATAAATAAATTTTGATTAAAGTGTAAAAATAATTTATAAACTGAAAGGAAAAATATAATTTACAAATTAGTTGATGAAAACAAGAAATCAGATGATTCTGAAAAAGAAAAATGTATTTTTCATTTTACAACTAGACTAATAAAAGCGTGGACTGCCCTAAAAATGAAAACTACAAAAGAGAGTCCGAAAATAAGTTTCCCCTGGCCACTGTGGACAGAGGTGTGTATGAAAGACAAAACATATAATGAAACATTAAAGATAAGATTCAACTTTACCTTTCTACATATGTGCCAAGTGAGTTGAGAGATTTGCCATACCCTTTTATAAGCTTTAAAAAACTTACCAGGAAAAAATCAGGGCTCACACGAAAGAAGTACTAAACCACTTGTGTTTCATCATTGCTTTATCTATAGTGGCTGTGCAAGCCCATCCAGATCTCATTCTGTCCAACTCTTGCTGATGCCTCTCTGTGGGAGTCTATGGATCAGATGTAATGTCAAAACAAAAGGTGCAGAGATAGGTCTACCAATTCAGTGAGGTTTAAACATGTTTAAAAATTCTTCTTTTTTATTGTCATATCCATAGTATGCAAAGTAACTTGAGTTATAACCAATTTTTGTTATGTGATCAGTGGCGCAGCCAGAATTCGGCTCTGGGGTGGAATTTGCTTCAGGGGTGATTCTGGATGAATTTTTTTTCGGAAATCCGCGGGGGGGGGGTCCGCGAGTTACCCCCCCCCCCAACCCCCGCGATCTTCAGACGAAATGGGCTTTTTCCTGCGACCTTCAGACGAAATCAGCGATTTATTTGCGATATTTTAGCAAAATCGGCGGTTTTTCCGCGATCTTTTGACGAAATCGGCGTTTTTCTGCGACCTCTAAACGAAATCAGCAATTTATCTGCGATATTTTAGCAAAATCGGTGATTTATTGCGATCTTTTGTCGAAATCGGCGGTTTTCCCGCGATTTTTTGACGAAATCGGTGTTTTTTTCATTAAATCGGCGTTCTTTTCGACGATCTTTAGACAAATTTTGCATTTTTACGCAATCTTTTCTTGAAAACGGCGCTTTATCCCCGCGGTTTTTCGACGAAATCGGCGTTTTTTCCGTGATCTTTTGATGAAAGCGACCTTTTCTTTCAATGATCTTTTGACAAAATATTTTTAAGCAATCTTTTATCGAAAACGGCGTTTTTTTCCGATTTTTTAACGAAATCGGCATTAGATCAGAAATCTTTAGACCAAATTGATGTTTTCCCGCGTCTTCAGACGAAATCAGCGTTTTATCTGCGATATTTGGTGAAATTACCGTTTTCTCCACGATCCGCACAGGAAATTCGCGTTTTTCGAAGATCTTTTGACAAAGCTCGTTGACAAAAACATTGACGAAATTGTCTTTTTTTCACGAAACATTGACGAAATGTGTGCTTTTTCGGCGATCCTTTCACGAAATTTTCATTTCTCCGCGATTGTTTTATCCGAGCGCAAACCGTACAAGTTGGCAACTATGCGGAACTGATAACCCAATTTCAAATTTTCGGAAGAGATTGCCTTAAATTTTCGGACGAGAATCACCCCTGAATTGCTTATAGATAAACAAAATCGCCATCTTTTTTTTTTTTAAATAAATAAATTAGTTAACGAGTTATAAGCAATTTTCATCGCATGGCAACCATTTTTTCTCCTTTTTGTTGCTACTATGTCGTAAATTCGTTTCAATACAAATCATCCACTGTTAGAATCGTCTTCTGAAAGATCTTATCAAAGAATGAAGTACATTTCTCAGTTATAGCTTTTTAATCATGATATCTACTTGCCTAAATCTAGGAAAAAGTGTTATCGGAAAAAAGTGACAAACTACAAAAGTGGAAAAAAATGACACGGAAAAAAGGGATAAGATAAACATGTTACTGGGAAAAAAGTGACAATGAATTGATTTTGGGGATATATTTTTGATTTTGGGGATTTATTGGCAAAGTATGAAAAGGGGAGGGGGTCGGGGGTCGGCTCTTTATTTAAGTGAATGATTTCTTCATGCTGAATTAACTGTTTTGGTTCAATTTTTAGATATACGTTCGTACTGAAAAGATTACTCCCCCCCTCCGCCCTAAATAAGATGAATGGTTTTTTAAGCAGAATTATCCAACATAAGTGTCAAATTTTGGATATAGGTTCTTTCTGATAAGGCTTATATATAGTATTGTGGTGTCGCGCCCTGAGTTTCTCTTTACTAAGTTGGTTTATTTGCTAAGTTCATCAATAACACATTTTTAATTCCCCAAGTTCTTTATTAGAACCATAGATCAATTATTAAAAAAATAAATAAAAAGACATTACAACTACATAGGAGCCACACTCAAATTTTACATTTCGCTTAGCACGTCTAAGCCATCTTACATCAATGTAATTTCTTGTACATTACCAGCACATGTCTCTCTTCCAACTACCTTCCTTCCCTCTCGGTGCTCAATAATCCCAGTGCCCCCTCAGCTCATTGCCACTAGAACAGTGCAATTATTTTCTAGGTATGTCCCTTGAGGTCAATAGCACCTATTCTTCTCAGCTTTTGAATGAAGATATTTTCACCCCTGCATACCTTTTCACAATAAGACTTCGATATCTATCTTCTGCCACGATTAATGTTGTCAGTTAGTCATCAGAGTATATAATGCCTGAAGAATTTTGGGAGTTTAATGGTTAAGTATAGAGGGTGCATGGGGGGATAATCTCTCTTAAATTAAATAAATGGCTTTTTACGCAGAATTATCCAATTTGCTTCAAATTTTGAATGTAGGCTCATTAAGATAAGGGGTATCCCTGATTAGTTATGGGGTTCTTTTGCCAATAAAAAGGGGGTTTAACCAGTTTTAATTGCAAAATGAATGGAAATTAATCATTATCAGAAAAAAGTTAAAATATAATGTTTTCTGACATAATAGTTTTCAATCAGTAAATTAAAAAATAAAGAAATATTGTTTTTATTTGTTATTTGCGTTCAGTTGCATTCAACTAGTTGTTTTATGTTACTTGAGTATTTTTGCGGCACACCTTTACCGGGAAATCCCCTGATCGACAAATTTCCTAAGAGACTAGCCGCCCGCGATATCTACCGGACATCCATCCCTCTCCGTCGAATGGGGAAAGCAAGCTCCTTTCCCCGAAAAGGTTTCCTGAATGGACTGCTGCATCCCTCCCTATTTTAACTATATTCATTAGCTTATACGCCTTACCATAATGAAACTACATCCAAAATTTGAAGCAAATGGGATAATTCTGCGTAAAAAGCCATTTATGTAATTTAAGTGGGGTAATTCCCATTTCCCCCCTCTATACTTAGCCATTAAGCCCTTAAAATTATTTAGGGATCCACTTATGAGAAAAAAACCTATATCAAAAATTTGAAATACATCGGATAATTATGCCTAAACAATTTATCTAATTTAAGGGAGGGGATAATCGTCCGTTTCCCTATTTATATTTAGCAAAAGAACCTCATAACTAATCCGGGATACACCTTATCATAAAGAACCTACATCCAAAATTTGAATAATAATTCTTTAAAACGGATAATTCGGCATAAAAAGCTATTTATTTAATTTAAAGTGGGGGGGGGGGGTTATCCTCTGTTTTTGCCTTTATACTTAGCCATTAAACCCTTAAAAATATTCAGGGATTCACCTTATCAGATAGAACCTATATTTAAAATTTGAAATGCATAAGATGATTCTGCATAAAAACCGATTTATCTAATTTTAGGGGGAAATAATTGCTTGTCTCCCCCCCCTTTATAATAAGGAAAAGAACCCCGTAACTAATCAGAGATACGTTTTATCATAATGAACCTATGTCCAAAATTTGAAGCATATTGGATAATTCTGCGTAAAAAGCCATCTATTTAATTTAAGAGGGATTATCTCCCATCCCCCTCCCCTTTATACTTAGTCATTAAACTCTTAAAACTATTCAGGGATTCACCTTATCAGAAAGAATCTACATCTAAAATTTGAAATACATCGGATAATTTTGATCCGATCTTAAAAACCGATCTATCTAATTTGTGTGTGTCTATCTAATTTGTGTGTTGGTGGGGGGGGGGAAGTAATTGACCATCCTCCCTTTATAATAAGCAAAAGAACTCTATAACTAATCAGACATACGTCTTATCATAATGAACTTATGTCCGAAATTCCAACCGAATCGGATAAATCTGCTTAAAAAAACTATTAATTTAATTTGAGAAGTTACGGATGGGGGGGGGGGAGTATCATATGTCCAAAAACTGAACCAAAACAGTTAATTCAGCACGAAAAACCCATTTACTTAAATTAAGAGCCTCCCCCTGATACCCCCTAAATACTTAACCAATGAATCCTCAAAATCAGCTATGAATTCCCAAAATCACTTCCTTGTCCCTTTTTTCTTTTGGTAACTTCTTTTCCGCTTTTGTAGTTTATGTCACTTTTTTCTGATAACTGTTTTTCCGGTAACTTTTTTTCCGTTTACCCACTTGCCTATTTCGGGTGTTTTTTAAAAAAGAATTAATATTAATTAAAAAAATTGTCTGAAAGTAGTCCCTTTCAAATAGTAGTAAGTAGAAAATAGTTAGAAATTTGGCACCCCTTAAATCTCTGTGCCCGGAATGACCGCCCTCTCCCCCCCCCCCCCTTTCGCACGGCGCTGTTAATATCTTTCCAGAAACATAAATATAAACGTATTATATACTTACCAAACATACCTGGATTTTAAGAACACTTGAAGGAATTAGAAAGATTTTAAAAAATGATCTCTTATATCCATCTTTTTCATAATTTTCTTCTCTGAAGAGGATTTAATATCCATAGCAAAACGCACAATAAAGGAATCCTTAGCATTACAACAACTAACAGCAGAATGTTTGTGAAATTAAGCCTATCCTTCAAAGCAAGCGTTTTTGTGTTTTTCCTGGAATTTGAGAGTCCAGTCCCATTTCCAAAAAAAGAGCAAGAAACAGATGTAACTAATTAAGATCCCCCAATGGTGCAGTATTGAAAAACCCGAGACAGCATTGGCAGTGACAAGAAATGACCATTCCTTTTAGCCTTCGGCTAATTTCCAATAGTATAAATGAATGCTGGCCTTTTCCGAAATGAGTGACCAGTTTTCGATACTAATACCATTACCATGTTCTATCCCTATTTTTAAAAGAAAATACATTACTGCCACTTAAACGAGTCAAATTTTTAAATAAAATTTGATTCAATAAAACGACAGATTTTGAGAACAAAACAAATAAAATTCTAACTTTAGTTTTGTTTTTTATGATTCAGTTCAAAAAATGGAAATTTCTGTATTTTTGTCATAGCTCTGGGGGGGTGGGGTTTAACCCCCAAACCCCCCCCCCCACCCCCACCCCTCGCTGCGCCACTGTATGTGATGACAAGATTTTCTCTTTTCCCACACTTTTGCATCCAGAAATTTGATTCAAAATATCAAGTTTGGCAGTATTTTCAGAAGATGTCTCTTTTTCAAACAATGATCATAATACAACGAACCAATCAATTATACAAGCTGATAATTAAGAATGGGCATTTACTAAGTTTAGGAATATACTGGGGGAAGTTAAAAATGCAGTTAAATAGAGCAGGTATACAAAAGGTTAACCTACAAAACACGCAGTCATATGGACATGCCATCCTCCAAGGCCTTCCAAATGCATAATTTAAGATAAAAACAAAAAGTACTAGAAAATTGTTATGTTTGTTTAATCCTATTGTAATACAACATTTTTTAAACATCTTTAAAAAAATTTCTTTTTTTATTGTCATATTTATATTCAAGGTGACAACTATATTATAAATTTTGATATGGCACTCATATAAAATATTTCTTTTTACTTTTCATGTCTGAAGTTTTAAGTTTATGGTTTGATAAAAGACTTTATAGTGAGTTGTTTTTTGATATCTTTCTCTAATGCAAATTTTTAGCTGAAAATGGATTTTTTAGTGGAAACTATACTGTTGCTACATGTGGTAATGATGATCTTGTAAAGTTGTGGTATATTACAACAGGTTCAACCAAAAACATATCACTTCTAATAAAGTTAGAAGGTCATTCTGGGAATGTTATGTCATGTCGATTTTCGCCTGATGGATCCATGCTTGCTTCAACGTGAGTACTTAAATAACTTATTATATTATATAATTTTAGATTCATTTTTTTGTTTCGTTCTTTAATTTAATGACTATCCCATAACACCAAAATGCAATGTGAACTGTGAATTTTCAGCTAAAAAGTATTAATCAAAAATATTTGTGCTGTGTGCTTATGATTACTTTTTATCAATTGCAAGAAGCATATATAAAGCTTATTACTCATTAGAAGTTCAGTATTTTTAAATTTGTCAGATAAGCAAGTTATTTATTTTATAAATATGTGTAGACAGTAATGCCAACTTTTGAAAAATATTGGGTGGGCTCAAAAATTTTTTGAACAAATACAAAAATGTTGAGTAGGCTCAATTAATAATAGGTGGATGAAGATATCAAATTATTGGTAGGCTCGTGCCCCATGGGACCATATAAGTTGGCGCCACTGTGTGTAAATATTTTAGAATTTTAAAATGTTTACTGACTTTTAAAGATCTAATACTGGCTGTAGATTGCTGGCTGTATATTTATTTGCTTTCAAAAATTCTTCAAATTAAGTGTGAAATGAGAATTTTGAAAATTTCATGGCTAATATTGAATTTGTTAAAGATAGCTAAAATTATCTTTTACACTAATCAATACTTTTGTAATCATTTTATAAATTTAAAGTTTTTTAAAATGCAGCAGATGAAACTTCATGTCATGTTTATTTTATTTCATAAAATTTCTTTTAACTAGGTAAATAATTATCTTTTTTAAGCATTATTCAAATTTTTGTTTGTAGGAGTTGTCAGAATGCAACTTAACCTGTACCTGTTACATTTTGTATATCCAAATAATCTAAATATGAAAAAGGAACAACCAGAGAAATTTTAAACACTTTCTTAAATAGTATATACATTTTATTTTAGGCTAATATTGTCTCAGTACCAGTAGGAAAGCTTTTGATCATCAGTAGATTCGGTGTTGATTAGAGAAAAATAAAAACAGCATGAACATTTCAATTTTATGCACATATATTTTGAAAAAAAATTTCTTTTTCATTTTATCCTTTAATTTTTGTGCTAAAGACGGTGTGCTAATAGTGGCATTCCATTTTTTATTATACTTGATATTTAGTGCTGCCATCTATTGATTTTCAAATGAAGCGGCTAAACTGGATCTTAATTTGCTATAAGGATTCACCCAGATTTCTAAAACTGATCTTGATTGCATGCACATATTCTCAGTCCTTCCTGAACAATCAGGCTACGGAAGTATTTCCCAGTTTCTGAGAAGTAACGCTCATTGTCATCACTAATTTTACCAAATCCATTTTTCGCACTTTCAGAGGGAAAATAGTATGTGCATTCCATTTTTACCCTTATTTCCTTTCTGAATTACTCTTTAATAAGGCTATTAAATTAAAAAGGATAAATAACTTAAGAATTTATATTTTTTATAGGTTAAATAGTATAAATTGATTGAACAATTAAGTAATTTTTACTATATTATTAAAATGTGTTCTTAAAATTGTCACATTTAATATGTTGTGAGAACATTAATGTGATAATTTTATGTATAAAGAGCCTAATTGTAAAATTCAGACAAAAAAGTGATATTTTGATAGTAATATTTTTTTAATGGCTTGATATATTTTATTATGTTGAAATAGATCATGTTTAATGAATAATGTGCAATTTTAAAGTCCTGAAAAAATTTCTTCTTTCCTATAGAAACTGTCAAAATTCAAGGTTGTAAATGCCATTTTTCATTAAGAGTGAAATGCCAGTATGTTTGGAGTGCTATATCTCTGACAAGGAACAACATCCCAAAACTCTTTAGGCATAAACCATTAGTATAAAACTATCTGCTTATTAAAATTTATTTGTTCATATGGGGCATTGTTATGTTGACACGAAATACAATCAAAATGACATTTTTGTCTGTTTTCTGTACTAATTATTTTATTTAAGCAATAGTGCCCCAAGCTTTTTCTTATAGAATATGAAAGTGTACTACTAGAACAAGCTAAATAATATAGAACTGTACCGGATGTTATTGTTGTTAGCAGATATAATCTGTTAAATATTCAAAAAGTTGCAAAATCTGCAACATTTAAATTGGTCTATCTCAAAAAAAGCATCACGGTTGAATGAAACAAAATATATCATGCAGTAGTTGAAAATATGTACAAAAACATGGAAAACAAAAAGAAGTGGGGTCTGATGAATTTTTTAGGGGGGAAAATGTCAAAAGTTATTAAAAAAATCAATGTTAATGTTCACATTTTTCCCCTATCAGAAAATTAAACATCCCATTTCTCTTTTGGAAGAATAAAGAAAATAAGGATATTCCATTTTCTTATAGGGGGGAAAACATAGGAAGAGGATAGAGAAATAGGATTTTACATTTTTTGATAGGAAAAAAAGTGTGATTATCAAGGCTTATTGGTCAATTTCTTTCTCAAAATATATCGTGAGACCCCACTTTTTTTTTCTTTTCCATATTTTAGTACATACCTTCAACTACTCCATGATATATTTTTTCTTATTCAGGTATGATACTTTTTTGAGATAGACAAATTTAAATATTGCAGATTTTGAAACTTTTTGAATATATAACAGATTATATCTGCAAACAGTAACAATATCCTGATACAGTTTTATATTATTTAGCTTGTCCTAGTAGTTCACTGTTACATTTTATAACAAAAAATTTGGGTTACAGTTGCTTAAATAAGTTAATAAGTGAGGAAAATGGACAAAAATGTCATTTTGATTGTATATTGTGACAACATAACAATGTAAAATAACAATCCCCCATGGAAACAAATTCATTTTAATAAGCAAGTAGTGTTATGCTAATAGTTTATGCCAAAATAATTTTGAAATGTTGAGGCTTGAAAGAGATATAAGCACCCCAAACATACTAGCATTTCACTTTTCATGAAAAATGACATTCACAACCTTGAACTTTGACATTTTCTATAGGAAAATTTTCCAGGGCTTCAAAATTGCACATTATTCATTAAATATGATCTACTTCAACATAAAAAAAAGCAAATCAAAAAACACAACTATCACACTTAGTTTGATTTTCAAAATAATGGCTCTTAACCATTTACTATTCCTGTTTTTTACCCCTTTCATGTCCAAATTATTTTTCTATTTTTGGTAAAATTGCATTTGTGTTAATAACACTAAAAGTAACTATCAAAATGACAAAAGGTTAAGTTTACTAAAATTTAATGACTATAGTTATTTTGCTTAGTATTCATATGACAATGGAAAAATAAATAATTTTCGAAGATATTTGGAAAATGTTGGCTTTAAAAACAGTTCATACCTATAAAAGATCCACCTAAACTGAAGATCGTTTGAATATTTTTTTAAAACCAGTTTTTAAAAAATGCTGGAACTACTGAAAGAGAAGAAAAATGTCTAAAATCTTATTATTGAGATATTTACACAAAAATGCAGAGGCTATATTACATTGACAAATAAAATTCCATAAAAAAAGTTGCAGATTGTAATTTTTTTTCCCTTTAAAGGAAATAGAATATTTTTAAGCTGATGTTTTTTACATCAATTACAAAAAACACTTTTCTATGAACAGAAAATGTGAAATGATTTTGGTGGTAATGGGTGTGTCAGTGGAAAGTTGTGAACTAGCAATGACCCATCATGAAATCTCATACTTTGTCACTACTCAGCACCATTATTTTGGAAGCAACGTGCTTTTTTTTCCAACTGGAATTGCATCTATGTGCTATATATATATATTATTTTAACTTATTATCTACTATTATTGATTGGCTGTACCATCCTACAAAAAGCTCAAGCTCCCTTTTCCTTAAAAGTTTTTGCACTTAGGCATTTTATTAAATTTTACATGTGATGCAGAAAAAATAACTGATAAAGGAAGCATTAGATTAATTTTGAACCTGGATAATAAAAGGAACTTCAATCAACAAAATTCCGAGATACCTACTTTGCAATTTTTTCCTAAATTCATTCAAAAATTGAAATAAAAACTTAATAAATTCAATATTTATCTTATTCCAAAACCCTGCCTAAAATTGAAATATACATACTCTAGAAAGATAGATATAATAAAGCCTGATCAACTAATAGGTGTATATTAAATCCGGTTCACCAAAGTCTATGAGTGTTGGATTATTATATAGGACTTAGGAATAGGATGTTCAAAAGGAGGATGAAAGAAAATATACCAAGCATCAAATACAATTAAAAAAAAATTACAGCTTTAGCCAAACTACACATCATAAAAACCAGAGGCCAATTAACCACCTCCCAAGCCTCTATACTTGACTTTTCTCTGGCCACTCTTCCCTCCCTCAAAGCAATATACAGTAGAGCGCCGATTATCCGAACTCCAATTAACCGAACTTCCAATTATCCGAACCATGTTTTTCGACTTTTAAAATATTTTAACCGAACTTCCAATTATCCGAACAGCATATTTCTCTTTTAAAAATTTTTTTCTGAACTTCCAACTATGCGAATGGCATATTTTTCATTAAAAAAAAAAACCTCCAAAACCTAAATATTTTTTTTTCTGTTCCTTCCAATTACATTTCTCTTTTTTCACCCTGTTATCTATCTTTTTTCTTTTCTTTCTTGGCATACAAAATTTAATCCAGAAACTGCAAGGTATTTTTGGGGAGTTTTGTTAGTGAGAAGAGAGAACACAAAAGGTTTGAAGAAAGGGGTTGAGAAACCAAGGTCAAAGCACAAAATTCCTGTTTGTATTTTTCTCCCCTCACCCTCGCTGTGGACACGTGTTGCAATCAATGTCTATGGTTGCAATACAATCCCAAGGGGGTGGGAGGGTATTTCTTTGAAGTTTCTTATCGCAATGGACAGGTCACAGACCCGGTGTGAAGCCAGGACTAGAGAAAAGTAAGGGCTACGACATTTCTTTGACACCAGGTCGGGAGTGGAGAAAAACTGGTTTGTGTGACGTAGCTACGTTGACAAAGGTTTCTTGTTAGCGGTTGTTGATTGCACCAGCGATCTAGCTCATTTATTTTTCTTCAACGAAGGAGAAAAGATGTCTGGAAAGCGAAAAAGAGTTGTTCTTTCGCTAGGAGACAAAGTAAAGATATTGAAGAGGCTGAAAAATGGTGAAGCAGGTACAAAATTAGCAGTGGAGTTTGGTGTAGGAAAGTCTACAATATCAGATATAAAAAAGAATGAAGAATCAATTATGAAGTATGTAACGGGACTTGAAAGTGAGAAAAAATCCTTTGATGATAAAGTAGATAAAGTTTTGCACATGTGGTTTTTGCAGAAACGCTCATCTGGTCATCCCATTTCTGGACCCTTATTATGTGAAAAGGCTATATTTTTCAATGAAAAGCTGAATGGAGAAAATACTAATGCATTTCAAGCAAGCTCTGGGTGGCTTAGAAATTTTAAGCTACGGCATGGTATACGCGAAATCGGATTGCATGGTGAAAAAATATCTGCATCTACAGAGGCTGCTTCGAAATTCGTAAAAGAATTTATTGAATTTGTTCAATCAGAAAAATACAAAGAAGAATTTATTTACAATGAAGATGAGACTGGCCTGTTTTGGAGATCTTTACCCCAAAAATCATTAGCAACTGGGTTCGAAAAAAGTGCTTCTGCAACTAAATTAAACAAAGAAAGAATCACAATTCTTAATTGCGCAAATGCAACCGGTAGCCATCGAATACCATTGTTCGTGATAGGACAGTCAAAGAATCCTTGATCTTTTAAGAATTGGAAAAATCGGCCAGTAATTTACACTTCTCAAAGGAAGGCTTGGATGACATCAGAAGTTTTCATTGATTGGTAGATCACACATTCATTCCTAAAGTTAAGACACATCAAGAAGATATGAAGAAAGAGGGCAGAGTACTACTTCTTGATAATGCACCTTCACATCCGTGTGCAGATACCCTTGAATGGGAAAATGGGAAGTTCCGAGTAAAGTTCTTGCCACCTAACGTTACATTGCTGATACAGCCCATGGATCAGAGTGTAATAGAGACATTTAAGCACTTTTATAGAAAGCAAATGTTGAGAAAGATGCTTCTATCAGAAGACACTGAAGAGCCTGATTCCCAGAATGCCATAAAAATTAATTTAAAAGATTGTTGCATTATGGCTGCCGATTCCTGGAAGCTTGTAAAATCATCAACGTTAAAAAATGCCTGGAATAAAATTTTAAACAGAGAAAAAAGTGATACTGGAGCACCAGCATCTGATAAGGAAAACGAGGAGTGTAAAACTATAAAAGAGATGGGAAGAATCCTAAATTATGAGGAAAAAGAAATTGATGAGTGGATAAATTGTGACATGCAAGACCCTGGATATCAGATTTTAAATGACAATGAGATTGTGGCTGAGATTGAAGGCGAAAATGAAGAAAATGAAAATGAAATTGAAAGTGAATGCTCTGAAAATGACCCAGGTCCATCACATAGCGAAGCCTTTGAATGCTTGGAAACAGCTATGAAATGGCTCGAAAGGCAGAAAGACGCTGATCCTATTCAAGCAATGCATTTAAGAAGCATTAGAGATATGGCAGCATTGAAAAGAATGTCTTCTTTGAAGCAAGAAAAAATCAAAAGCTTTTGTACTTAAATTATAATCTTTAAAAAAAAAGACAAAAAAAAAGTTTAAAAAATGAAAAAAAGACAAAAAAAAAAAATTAAAAAATGAAAAAAAGACAAAAAAAAAAGTTTAAAAAATGAAAAAAAGGCAAAAAAAAAAAAAAACATTTTTAAACACGCCAGCACTAATAGTGTTGCCAGTCCTAAGCCTGGATAAAGTGTGAAGGTTTTTGTATAGATAGGGATATCCTTTAAATTGCCAGTCCAATTATCCAAACTTTTGCTTATCCAAACTAGGGTCGGTCCCGACGTGTTCGGATAATCGGCGCTCTACTGTATGTAATATGATTATGAAAATATTTTTGAATCTTTTGCATGCATTGCCTTTCAAATTGAATTTGCAGTAAATTTACAAATAAATATATTTTTATACAGATAATTATCTGGAATCCTTTACCCTAAAAATCTGTTTTGTTTAGCAATAAATGTTATTAGAGAAAATTTCACATTGCATAATAATAATAATAATAATAATAATAATAAAAACCTCTCATATTTCTATGTATGAAACTACTTTGCCTCTAATTCATGTGCAAATTCATTAAAGAGTGGAAGCCAAAAACTCATGAATCTAACTAACATTTTCATTATGTGAATATAGAAAAAATTAAAGACAGTATGTATACCTATATAGTCTAAACGTTAATGAATCACAGGACTCAATAAATTAGTAAAGGAAAGAAAATTGTATATGATTCCACTTTTGTAAAATAAATTGGGTTGATATATATTAAAAAAATATATATATAGTAAAATTTTCAGTGCTGGGCCTCCTCTTCTGGGTCCCTAGGCTTCAGCCTATTCAACTTAATGGGTAATCTGCCTCTGCATAAAATCTTTGCAAATAAATTTTTCAAATGTTAAAATAATTTATCAATAAAGATTTTATTCCTTGTTCATTATTCACAATTCAGTTGAAATCGATAGTAAAACAAGAGCATATGCAATGAAACAGCCTCTTTTGAGTTACTTAGAATTTGGCATGAGATGCTGCATACATTTAAAAATATGATAATGTGAAATAAATCCTGGTTTTTTTTGTGAAATAAATCCTGTTTTTTTGTTGTAAAATAAATCATTTTGTTAAAGCACTTGCTTTCATGGTCAGACTTGCCAATCTGTTACTTTTTTTAAAAATTCAGATTGCTTGATTGCCACCACTTTTTTCAAATAATATAATTCAATGTTTTTACCTTATTTAAGGGAGACCTGTACCCTATTTTCGTTCAAAAATCATCAAAAGTTCAAAAAACTTTTTTTCTCAGAAAACGATAAAATACATGTTTGCGAATATCCATGCAAAATTTCAGAACTTGGGGACACTTGGAACAGGTAGAAAATGAGCTTTTTAAATTGTACTCACTATAGAGTTTAAAGGACTAACGGCCATTTAAAATGTGTTTTCCTGAAAATGACTTTTTTCATATTTTGCCTAAGTTCAAAGTACTAAGGCTCAGTGGTAAAATGATTTAGAAAAAAAGTGTTTATGTTTTTAGAATCTTTAAAAAATTTGCAACAAAAGTAAGGAGAGATATTTTTTTAAACTATTTCTGAAAATTTTACATAAATTGGTAAACATGAAAATTATAACAAATTTAACGAAATTTACCATGCGTATTTTTATTTATTTATTTTTTAGCCAATTAAAATAGAAAATTAAAAATATCTCTCCTTAGTTTTTTTTCTATATACTTTAACACTATTTAAGAAATTTTAGTAATACCAAAATATTGAAAATTGAATGAGGAGTAGTAATTTTAAAAAGTGTATTTTTCGACAAAAAAAAAAAATCATAAAAATCCCCATAAAAAATATACTTTTTAATAAAAAGTGAGTTTTTTTGCTAATTATTCCTTACAAGAAGATTGTTAAATAGTACACCAAAATTCATTACTTTAAAATGAATAATAAAAATTTTGGGTTTTTTCTTACGGGTCTCCCTTAATCTGTCATTAAATAAGACAAATAATGCAATTTCAAAGAAATGATGGTCATCAAATATTATGAATTAAACAAAAGTAGCAAACTGGCAACAATGTTCATGATATTTCGTGATTCTTGTTTATAAAGTACTATGCATATTTCAAATGTTATGCAAAAATAGTTTTTTTTTAACATTACAGAGGCCTTAAGAATGTCACCATTATTTTATATACATGAAGTGATTTGATTATTGAAAGATTTTTAAGCTTTTATATTTATTGTAATCACTTTTAGCATGGGTATTTTATTTTAGTTATATGTAATTTTTTTATAGGATTTTCATTTGTTGATTATTTTCTATGTGAAAATTTTTAGAGAAATTAAATAAGTTGCACATACATATGTATATTTTAAAACTAATGTGTATGCCTTTTTTATTAATTTAACAAAATTAAAAATAATAATCAAATACTTTTCCTTTTCAGCGGTGGCGATAAAACTGTGATATTGTGGAATCCGGTAAATATTTATTCCCATTTTTAAATATATTAAAATGCACAGACACATAAAACTTTATAAAAATATTTTGATGATAATTGGTAGTCCAATATAAATTGAACATACTCATTATACCATTTTCTAATTAAATAGTTGAATTACATACTTTTTTCTGACAAGTAAATAAATATCATGGTAGCATATTATTTATTAATGTTATATATTTATGTTTAATGAAAACATAAACTTCAACTTGCACGTGATCAACAGTTAACTGTAACCCATTAACTGTTGGATATTTTGATTTGAATAGATAGATACTTAAGGATCTGGCATTAACTGGGAAAAATAAAGATCATGTTAGTATAAATGGCGCTCCGCGCCATATACACTACAAATCGATCTCACAGAGGATGAGATAGAGAGAGAGAGAGATAGATAGATACTTGCTGAGCAAGTAGGGAAAAGTGTATTGTTAAATAAAGTTTAAATTTAGTTTACTAAGTGTCTTTATAAGTAAATATTAGTTATTATGTCTCAACAAGACATCATCATCAATATTAATAAATCAAAAATGGTGTCGAACAGATAATAAATCTGATTAAACTGGATTGTTGAACCAATGTCTTGCAGCTACTCAGCAGAAATTGACTTTCATGTTCAGTTCTTGTGTGAACTATTTAATGCATTTAAAATGGAAATTGGGACTTTCAGACCAACTGGTGTTGGAATTTGAAAGAGAATGGGTTGAAATGGAAACATAAGTTCAATAATTTTCTGTTAGTGTTAGAGAAAAGTGAAAAGTCAGAATTAGTTAAAATATCCAAATTGCTAAACCTTATTGGAGATGAAGGAGAAAACACTTACAATACTTTTACATTGAAAAGTCATGAAGCAGTAAGGACACTTAGTGCAGTTATCAAGAAGTTTGACAGTTATTGTTTACCCCAGAGCAATTAAGTATTTGGAAGGTTCAAGTTTTTTTCACGCTCGAAGAAAGGTCAGAATATCAAATTGTACATAATGGAATTGAAAACACTTGCAGTATCATGCAACTTCAAATTCTAAAATTAGTCTCTTTATTGATAGAGTGCATAATTTTAATTCTATCAAATGTAATCTGAATGCCTTATTGTTATATCAGTTGAAGGTCAGCATATATCTTTTTAGCTTGACATTGATACTCAAGTCAATGTTTTACCTTTGAAAATTTTCAAAACATTCAATTTAGAATGTAACTTAACTTCAACTGATATTGTCTTAGTAGCCTATGGAAATAATAAGCTGAAACCTGTTGGTTCTATAGATGTAGTTTGCAGTACTGAAAAATATTCTAATGTCTTGCCTATTTGTTGTCATTGATGTTAAAGCTAAGCCAATTTTAGGGTTGTAAGCTTGTGAGAAATTACAGTTAGTTAACCCATAACTACTGTGAGCGGTCTGTCAGACCGCTGCATATTTTCCCACATTCATTTCCTCCCCTCAAAATAGATAATGATCCTCACCCTTTCTTCTACCTTCCTGAAACGGACCCCCAAGGTCACATTCCGCTTGTCATTCAGCTACCTACTTTTTTTTTTTTTTTTTTTTTTACTCTTTTCTTGGGGGAGCGGTCTGACATACTGATCACAGTAGTTGTGAAACTGTTTTTGTCCGAGAAGGATGTTTTTATTTTGCGGATAATTTTGTGCTTTTTTATGATATTATGGAAAAAATGGAATGTAATTTTTCGAGAAAACGTCCTGTGTTCCTCACACAAAATGAAATTGAGGAGCTTGTAAAAAATTGGTCAGATATAGAATATTCAGATTCTGAATTTTCTGGAAATGAATTTATTGAAAGTGATCACGATTCCCATTCAGAATTATCACTGGACGAGGCAGAAGATATTTCAAGTAACTCAGAGCATTTTTATGGAAAAAATAAGTTTATATGGAGTACAAAAGAACCAAATCGTGCTGTTCGAACTCCGAAACATAATATTGTGATGCAGTTGCCGGGTTTGAAAGGTCCTGCAAAAACTGGGCCTAAAGCAGAACCAGAAGAAACTTGGAATTTACTGTTTCATAAAAACGTTATAGAAATTATAGTAAAATGGACCAATGTAAAAATTAAAGAATGTAGAATGCGTTATTCTGATCAAATGAGACATGAACTCAGTGATACGGATGATATTGAATTGAAAGCATTTTTTGGATTATTATTGTATTCGGCAGTTTTCAAATCAAATCGAGAAGATGCGGATTGTTTGTTTGCAACTGATGGTACAGGACGAGAGATATTTCGTTGTGTTACATCAAAAGTAAGATTTTTATTTTTACTCAGTTGTTTACGGTTTGATAATTCTGAAACGAGGAAGGAACGTATGGCTTTTGACAAAATAGCTCCGATATCTGAAATATTCAATTTGGTGATAAAAAATTGTAAAAATAATTATTCAATTGGCGCATATACATGTATCGATGAGATGCTAGTAAAATTCAAGGGGCGATGTAGATATAAAATGTACATGCCAAAGAAGCCTGCAAAGTACGGGCTCAAAATAATGTGTCTTTGTGATGCACGAAATAGTTATCTTTTAAACGCGTACATATATTCTGGAAAAGATTCTGATGGAGATGGACTTACTGAAGATGAAAAAAAATGTAATAAACCAACTCAAGCAGTTCTTCGTCTGATTGAACCTATAAAAAAATCTAATCGAAATATAACCGCAGATAACTGGTTTTCTTCTGTAGAATTAGTCCAATGCCTCAAACAGAAAGGACTGACATATGTCGGAACAATGAGAAAAGATAAAAAGGAAATACCTAAGGAATTTCAAGCGAATAAATCTCGAGAATTAGGAAGCTGCCTATATGGATTTACTAAAGATATGACTCTTATTTCATATGTTCCCAAGAAAAGGAAAGCCGTTATTTTACTTTCCTCCATGCATCATTCTTCTGAAACTGATTATTCTATAGGTAAACCTGAAATTGTCGCAATGTATAATTTGACTAAAGGAGGTGTGGATGAATTCGATAAAAAAATGCTCAATCTATTCAACAGGTCGTCGTACACAACGTTGGCCAATGGCAATATTTTTCAGAATATTGGATATATGTGCGGTAAATGCATATATATTATTCCAATCCTATCCTGAAGCTCCGAAAATGAAGAGAAGAAATTTCATGCTTTCTTTGGCGAGTCAGCTGACACAGCCTCAACTAAAACGAAGAATGAACTCATTGTATTTACCTAAAGAACTAAAACTAGTAATGAGTAGAATGCTTGGAAAAACTGAAAACGAAGGAAACAATTATTCTAATCAAGATGATAAAATGGAAAAAAGAAAAACATGTAGAAGATGCCCCCCAAGTAAAAAAAGGAAAACAATATATCAGTGCATTGATTGTAAAGATCCAATCTGCCTTCAATGTACGAAAATGTTATGCAATGGCTGTAACTCGACATTTTCTGCTGTGTAGTAAGGTACTGTTTTTTTTTTTATTCCTATAATGATGTATAAATTCTCATGTATTTAGCTCCATATAAAAACAATATGTAGGTATGTAAACTTTGCGTTTTCTATTTCTGTGACGATATATTTTTTTGGAATATAATCTAATTTTTATTTTTTAACTATACTTTTATTGGATATTCATACATTTTTCACAAAGAAAGTACATTTTTATACAACAGCTAATAGATGAGTTTAAAATTACATATTTCTTTTCTTCGATTTTCACAATGATTCGCTTCCCCTTACTATTCTCATATAACAGGATACCTGTCTTCAGTCTTCAAAAATCAACTTAAATTTTTGAAAGATGATTTATAAATCAATTAAGTAGATATGTATTGGTAAGCGAACAATTTTTTACCACTTAGTTGATATTTTATTCATATTTCGATTTAGCGGTCTGAGAGACCGCTCACAGCAGTTATGGGACAATTTTTGTCACAGTAGTTAAGGGTTAAGTATATTGATAATGTTTATCTTGATTCTAAAATAAAAGTAATTGAAAATTATAAAGTTGTGTTTGAGGGTTTGGAAAACTTTCCTGGGGAACCACATCATATCAAAATAAAACCTAATGTGCATGCTGTAATTAATGCCCCTAGAAGGGTACCTCTATCTTTACATATAAAGCTTAAAATTACTATTGATAAATTGGAAAACTTGGGCATTGTATCTCAGGTAAATAAACCAACAGATTGGGTTAATAGTTTAGTGGTTGTCGAAAAACCTAATGGTCAATTGAGAATATGCATTGATCCCAGGAACCTTAATAGAACAATTAAGTGTGAACATCATATAATCCTTCAGCAAATGAAATAATAAACAAATTAGAGGGAAAACAATGTTTTTCGGTGCTAGATTTGAAAGATGGATTTTGGCAGACATAATGATTCAAGAAATAACTTATGCAAATTTTCACCAGAATAATTTATGTGACAGATGAAGAGATAATGGTGATGAATGGTTTGTTTTAAAGTAAAATGATAAAGGCATACATGAATCTATAGCAGATTCAAATGGCAAATCTACCTCAATAGCTGTTCAAAAACAACCAAGTCAAGGAAGTATTTTCTTGGTTATAGGATCAATAATAGCAATAGAATTGCTTTCATTCAGCAGAAACTCAAAAGTGAAAAATAATTGTATAGAGGCAAATGGAATGAGTAGATACTTGTACTAGGCAATTAGAAAACATAGTTTTAAAACTGAAAGACAATAAGTGTTGATACTTCTTGAGTAGGAAGGGAACTGAATGTATTTTGTATAAAGGAGTGTTAAAAAAAAGTATTTCTCAGTTTGCTGTATTTGATATGTATAATACTTCTATTGATATTACAGATATTTACAATTTGTATTTAGTTTGTTATAGTTGTTAAGTACAAACCGAAAATGAACTGTGATCATGTTTACACATTTTGTTAATCTTTTAATTTGGAATTGTTGGATTATTTTGCACATTATCATAAATCTATCTTTTTATTTAAAAATGTATCCTTTAGATTATAAAATGAATATTGCTTTAGCACATTTAAGGTATAAAGACAATATATATAGAATTTTATGTATGGGAAGACCTCTATGTATTCCATTTTCAGATGATAGAGTTACTCCAAAACAATGCAAAGGGTCTAACCAGCCTAAAAAAGAAGCATGACTTTATAATGCATATACAGGGTGATTCAGCTCGTCGGTGACAAACTTTAAGGATCGATAGAGCACACCTAGACGAACATTTTTGAATAGGGAATGTAGGGTCCCTGACGCGATGGTAAGGCGCTAGGCGCTTTCGAAAATTTGGGTGCCGAAATTCGAAACGTCATAAAAACTAGGGAAATGGTTAGATTTTCTTGCTTGTTGCGTCGAAATGATTCTGTTTGTTTAGACTTTCTTCAGTACCAATTTGATAAGCGTATCTCTTAAAACATGGATAGGGGGCGCTGCAGACTTTGGAGAGCTAGACAACAACTTTAAGCCCGTTATTTTGATAATTTAACACATGCTCGCCAAAGTTTATACTCTAACTTAAAGTTTGAACCCAAAAGTAGAGCCCTGCAAAAAGCGTAAGAGCCGGAATAAAATGTCAAAGTACAGGGTGGTCGAAACTCGAAGACTCCTAAGAGATAAACAAACAGATTTCTTGACTTATGGCATGCATTTTCATGATTCTGTTTGCTGGGGCTCTCTGAAACTCAGTTGAACGGTACAAAAAGAAACATCGATAGGGGGCGCTTTGGGCAAAAAACATAATTCGTTGACATTTCGGACGCTAACTGGAAACGGGGCGCTACGATCAGTTAGTAATAATGAAAACACATTTTCTACCTCTGCTCAACACTTCTGAATAAATTTAGACCAAAAACATCAATGATACTGGAAATTTATTTACAAAAAATAACACTACAGAAGATGCTCGAAATTTCGACCTTGGGCCATGATGCAGGCTTCGCACCTCCGTCGCATTGAGGAGTGTGTGTTTCCAACAATGCCAGGAGTATCTCTGATCTGCCCTGCAGCTGCCACAATGCGCGCCACAAGTTCTTCAGCACTGCTGACAGGTGTATGGTATACCTCGGCCTTCAGGTAACCCCAAAGGAAGAAATCCAAGCAGGTGAGGTCTGGTGATCGGGCAGGCCAGTGAACTGGACCCCCACGCCCGATCCACCGCTGCCATACCTTGCGTTTAGATGGAGACGCACGTCGTTCGTGTAATGGGCCGGAGCTCCATCGTGCTGGAACCACATCTGGCGACGCGAACCTTCGGGTACGTGCGCCTCCTCCAGAAGCTGCGGCAACACTTGATCCAGGAAAATCAGGTAATTTCCACCTGTCAGCCGTTCAGGTAACAAATAAGGGCCAATGAGGCAATCCCCCAGAATGCCGGCCCACACATTTACTGAGAAACGCTCCTGGGCTGCTCGGCTTCTGGTTTCATGTGGATTTTCATCACACCACACATGACTGTTGTGGGCGTTCCACATTCCCTCCCGGCTGAAGGTGGACTCGTCCGTAAACAAAATGCTGTTTACAAAACGGGGATCCCTGGATCTCATCGCCAAGTACCGTCTTGAGAATTCCACTCGAGGGCCAAAATCCTGCTCTCTGAGCAACTGCACCCGCTGGATGTGGTAGGGGTGCAGATTCCGGGAACGTAAGATGCGCCACGCAGTTGCTTGCGAAATGCCAACATGTCTGGCGATATCTCTCGTGCTAAGACCTGGGTTGTCCTCAACCAGGTTAAGCACAGCCTCTTCGTTGTTGGGGGTGCTCACTGATCGCTCCCGTTCAGGCCTGCCTCCGTCGAAAGATCCCGTTGTGGACAACCTCTGGTGTACTCGAGCGAAGAAGGCATGGCAGGGGCATAGGCGTAACTAGAGAATTTTTCTAGGGGGGGCCACGGCCCCATCTATTTGATAATTTTTAAACAATAATTGTAAAAACTACTATTGTTTGGAAAACAATAATAGAGTAACAATGTTGTTTTATAGTAAACTGTTTCATAATTTCCAAACAATAATAGTATTAGTAACTAGTCGGAAGTGGCAATCCCAAAACTTTCTTTTTCTAATTTATTTTAAGATTCACTTTTGCTCTCAAACGCACCATGCATTTAACTGGAAAATTCTCTTATTTAGAAACTATATTAGGTGCCATGATTGCGATTTTTTGATAAATGCAGAAAATGTTACCAAAAATGTAGTCAAAGTTCGTCTTTTGAACCGAATTCTCCAAAGTGGAAGATCTGGGAATGACAAAAATGGTCATGCAGAGAAAGTAATAGTCGATAAATCAAATTCTACTGAATTCAGAGAAAAATGAAGTCATGTGGTATCTTATAACATATCTTCAAAAATTATCTCATCAAGTTTCATGTTTTTACTTTTAAAAATGAATCTGAAAATGTATAGGAAAATTTTGAGCTGCTGAGAGATAAAAAGACATTTTTTCGAATACACCCTTAATGCGTCAAAATTATCTATCTCAGTGCCAAAATTAAATGGCAATTTATGATCATTGTGAAGATTTTAAAGAAATGAAATTCCTTGCATTAGTTTTTAAAATAAGACTATTGCGGAAATTTGAAAAAAATGCAACATAAAAGCGCCACCTGTTGGGCGATTTATACTAAAACATAAATAGCAACAATATTTATCAAGCTATACCTGAATCTGAAGTTCGCTGATTAGTTCTTGAAATAGAGCTATTGCAGGAATTGAGAAAAATTCAGCATAGCAGGGCCACATATTGGGAGATTGACAACAAAACATGGACAAAACTAGTTTATTTCACGGATTTACTGAATCTAAAGTTTGATGAAAATTCGTACTCCTAAGAACCTGAGATAGAGCTATTGCACAAATCGTGAAAAATGTAACATAGCAGTTCCACTTGTTGAGCAATTTACACCAAAATGCAAACAACATCGATTCATGTTGAGGGCTAACTGAATCTGAAGTTTAATGGAAAAGCGTATATTAATTATGAATATATAGCTGTTGCGTAAATCGTAAAAAATGCACCATAGCAGCGCACCTGTCGAGCGATTTGCACCAAAAACTAATCAGTATCAATCTATATCAAGAACTACTTGATTATAATTTTTAATTAAATTCAGTGCGATAGTTCTTGAGATAGAGCTATTGCAAAAATCGTGAAAAATGCAGCATACCAGCGCCATCTGTTGAGAGATTTACACAGAAACGAATACAATATCAATTCATGTTAAGTACTGACTGAGTCTGAAGTTTGGTTGATATCCGTGCCTTAGTTCTTCAGATATAGCTGTTACGTTAATCGTAAAAAAAACAGCGTAGAAGCGCCATCTGTTGACTGACTTGCAACAAAAACTAATCAGTATCAATTTGTATTAGGGACTACCTGAATATAAATTTTTATTACATTCCGTGCATTAGTTCTTGAGATAGAGCGTCCACAAAATTTATGTCACATATAGACACACAGATTCATATATACATAGACAGACATTTTGTAAAAACTTGTTCTTATTAAAAACTACGGATCTCTGATCCCTAAAACGGGTAAATCCGTCAAAAATCGGAATTCGAAAATTTTCACGAATCCAATATTTTCTTCCGTAAAGATAGAAGAAAGTAAAAATAGTTTTGTTAGAACTGATAATACTCAAAGGAAAGCTCACTTGTTAATACATTCCTGAAAACGTATAATGTATCAAAGAAACTAATTGGATGAAACTTTCTTCTCTCTTTAGCTGCTATAAGATTCACAAACTTTACGAGCAACAAACTTTTAAGCCGATTTTAACCCCAACTTTTTCCAGTTCAAAGAGAGAAAAAGGTTACAATTATTTTCGAAAAAGTTGGAGAAATAGTAGGAAAACCAGTACTACTAGTACCAGCCATTAATATTTATCGCTTGTTCCTATCAATCGCTTATCTCAGATTTTTTGAAATGCTCGATGTTCCATGAAAAGGCTCGGTTAGCGGAGACTGTTTTGGAACTGCAGAAAAAAGTTGGGAGACATTGCTGTTTGCTATCACACTGGGTGTTGTGAGGATATTTCGCGAAAAGTTGGAGAAAATCAAGTGTTGGCTCAAAAATCTTTCGAGATGTTGGTGAATCTGATAGCGGCTTTATACATCAAGTTTTCGATTCAAAACAGTACCTAGGAGAGGGGGAGAATTTTTTTTTAATGCAGTAAAGCAGCCAGAATTCGGCTCCCGGGGGGGGGGGGATAAAGTTATTTATAAACAACAGACTCGCCATTTTTTTAATAAATAAATAAGTTAGTTAATGAGTTATAAGCAATTTTGATCACATGACAACCATCTTTGCTCCTTTTTGTCGCTACCACATCGTAAATTCGTTTCAAATCATCCACTGTGAGAATCGTCTTCTGAAAGATCTTATCAAAGAATGAAGTACATTTATCACTTACATAACTTTTTAGTCTTGAATCTAGGAAAAAAAGTAACCGGAAAAAAGTTAGCGGAAAAAATGACATAGACAAAAAAAGCGAAAAAAAAGTGACACGGGAAAAATGTTACCGGAAAAAAGGGACAAGGAAAAAAAGAGTGACAAGGAATTGATTTTGGGGATTTATTGGTTAAGTATGAAAGGGGGGTCGGGGGGGGGGGCTCTTAATTTAGATAAACGGGTTTTTCATGCTAAATTAACTGTTTTGGTTCAATTTTTGGATATACGGTCATACTGAAAAGACGCTGGTTTGATTAGTTTTGGGAACGGATGATTACCCCACCCCCCTCCGTCCAAAATAAGATGAATGGGTTTTTAATGGTGTTCTTCAATTAAAAAGTGTTGTAACACATGCTTTAATTTATTTTTGTTTGGAAATACATAAAAATAGCATGTGTTGTTATTCAGAAACTGTCTAATTGCACTCAATTTTCTGTTTTTTTAAAAACACAGTAGATCTTTCATAACAAGCCTTCAAAGTGGACGTTTTTGAGCACATTTCCCGGCGAAAGCAGAAAAACCGGTCGAAAAGCAGGGGAAAAACGGATGATCACGTGATCGAAATAGCTTAGAACTCGATAGGTAATTGAATGATCATAAAATGGAAAACTAAGTTCGATTTGAAATCGCTTCCATATTCAGGTATTCCAATTTTATATCTTTGTATTAAAAAATTAATTTGTAAATGTGTCAAAACGTTTTACGCTTGTTGAGCGGAGCAGTTGAGAAGAACCTTAAGTAGAATTTTTCAACGTGTGTCAAATTTTGGATATAGATTCTTTCTGATAAGGCTTATATATAGTATTGTAGTATGGTGTCCTCAGTTTCTCTTTATTCAGTTGGTTTATTTGTTAAGTTCATCAATAACACATTTTTTGTTCCTCAAGTTCTTTAGAACTATAGATCAATTAATAAAAAAATAAATAAAACGCATTACAACTACATAGGATCCACACTCCAATATTACATTTCGCTTACCACGTCTAAGCTACCTTTCATCTATGTACTCTCTAGTACATTACCAGCATATGTCTCTTTTCCAACTATCTTCCCTTTCTACGCTTAATAATCCCCCCTCAGCTCATTGCCACTAGACCAGTGAAATCATTTTCTAAACATGCTCCTTGAGGTAATTGCAGCTATTCTTCTAAGCTTTTGAATGAAGATAATTTCATTCCTGCATACCTTTTCACAATAAGACTTCGCTATCTATCTTCTGCCATGATTAAAAGTTGTTAGTACGTCGTCGCAGTATTTAATGCCTGAAGAATTTTGGGAGTTTAATGGTAAAGTATAGAGGGGGAACGGGGGATAATTTCTCTTAAACTAAATAAATGGCTTTTTACGCAGAATTATCCTATTTGCTTAAAAAATTGAATGTAGGTTCACTATGATAAGGGGTATCCCTGATTAGTTATTTGCTAATTAAAAAGTGGGAGGGCGGGCGATTATCCCCCCCCCCCCCCGCCTTAAATTAGATAAATAGTTTTTTATGCCCAATTATCCGATGTATTTCAAATTTTGGATATAGGTTCTTTCTCATAAAATGAATCCCTGAATATTTTTAAGGGTTTTTTAATATATCGTCAATAGCTGTTTGAATTTAAAACTGTGGTTTATGTTTCTGCATAGCATTTTTCAGTATTCTATAAGTATCCTAACAAAGAAAAAAAATATCCTGTTTTTATTAAAATCCTGTTTTTTTTAATTTAAATTTGTTTATTTAATTTTTTAAGCGTTCAAACCCTGAAGATCTTTTAAGAACTACAAGTTATTAAACAATTAACTTTCTAATTGCTAACATAAGCTAGTAATAAAAAACTATTATTATTACTACAAATTAATGAATTCATTAATTCATACGTTCGTGACATACAACATAGTTTGTACATTAAAAATGTCTAACACATATTTTTTAAATGTTTTATATTATATTTTGTGATGTATAATATGGGACATTAATTAGTAAAAATCCAGTTTTAAATGATAAATATTCGGCGTAAATTAAAATGACAATTACAACAAATGACTTAGCATATTACTTTTTTCACAAGTAAAAAAATAAAATAAAATAAATAAACCAGTTTTAAATGCAAAATGAATTGTAATTTATAATTATAAAGAAAAAAGTAAAATGTGTTACGTTTTTTGGCATAATTGTTTCCAATCATTAAATTAAAAAATAAAGAAAATTTCTTTTTATTTGTTATTTGCGTTCAGTTGCATTCAACTCGCTTTTTTATTTTGCTTGGTCATTTTTGCGGTAAACCTTTACCGAGAAATCCCTTGATCGTCAAATTTCTTAAGATACTAGCCGCCCGCGATATATATCGGACATCCCCCTCCGTCAAATGGGGAAAGCAAGCTTCTTTCAATAATCGCCTGTTCCCCCATCTATACTTAGCAAAAGAATCTCATAACAAATTAGTGATACACCTTAGCATAATGAACATACATACAAAATTGGAAGCAAATCGGATAATTCTGCGTAAAAAGCCATTTATTTAATTTAAGGGAGGTTATCCTCTGTTTCTTCCTCTATACTTAGCCATTAAACCTTTGAAAATATTCAGGGATTTACCTTATCAGAAAGAACCTATATTTAAAATTTGAAATACATCGGATAATTCTGAATAAAAACCGACTTATCTAATTTGAGGGGGAAATAATTGCTTGCCCCTTTTTCTTTTTATTAAGAAAAAGAACCCCCATAACTAATCAGAGATACCTCTTATATCATAATGAACCTATGTCTAAAATTCGAGGTAAATCGAATATTTCTGCGTAAAAAGGCATTTATTTAACTTAAGAGGTATTATCCCCCGTCCCCCCCTTCATATTTAGCCATTAAACCCTTAAAACTATTCAGGAATTTACCTTATCAGAAAGAACCTATATTTAAAATTTGAAATACATCGGATAATTCTGGATAAAAACCGATTAATCTAATTTAAGGGGCTAAAAATCTAAAATTCCAAATAAATCGGATAACTCTGCGTAAAAAACTATTAATTTAATTTAAGACAGGTTTCCCCCGTCCCCTTTTTTCTTAACCATTAAACTCTTAAAACTCTTCAGGCATTAATAACCCTTATCAGAAAGAACCTATACCCCAAAAATGAGACACGTTGTATAATTCTGCATAAAACCCCTTTTATCTAATTAAGGGCGGATGGGGTGAGGGGTGGAACCAAAACAGTTAATTCAGCATGAAAAACACATTTACCTAAATTAAGAGCATCCTTTCGATCTTCCCTGTATACTTAACCAATGAATCCCCAAAATCAATTCCTTGTCATTTTTTTCCGGTAACTTATTTTCTGAGTCACTTTTTTCCGCTTTTACAGTTTATGTCATTTTCTTCCGATAACTTTTTTTTCCGGTCACTTTTTTTTCCGTTTACCCACTTGTCTATTTCGTGCGTTTTTTATGGGTGTTCTCAACTGCTCCGCTCAACAAACGCAAAATGTTTTGACCATAGATGTAGAAATTAGATGTATTCCCATTAGAGGTCTGCACGGGCCGGGCCTCGGCCCGCGGGCCGGGCTCGGGCCGATTTCCAATAATGGCATTCGGGCCGGGCCGGGCCGGGCCTAGTCACTAATCTTTTCGGGCCGGGCTGGGCTCGGGCCTTAATTTTTTTGCTGGAGTATCGGGTCGGGCCTAACTTTTTTTTCCCTACGAAGCCGAGACTGATTCCATTCTTCCTAGTTTTCATGGATCAAAATAATCAGTTCCTATTGAATCTTCCTATATGAAAATCCTTTTCTCGACTTTTTATAAATCAGTAATATTTGGCTTTGTCCAAAAATTTCTGCAAAAAAAAAAGCATATACTTTTAAGCCGTCATTATTCTACAATTAAACATTAGAATTTATTCCTTTTAAAGAATCGTAGATTACTAGGCGTTTTAAAATAGAATTAAACACACACACACACACACACACAAAAAAAAAAAAAAAAAAAAAAAAAAAAAAAAAACATGATTATGACGAATTTTTTTTTTTAAACTGAAAACTGAAAGTTTCTTTTAAAATGTTCATCCATGCAAAATGAATACAACAATACGGGAGAAAAAAATATATTAAACATTTACATCTGTTAAGAAGGGAATGTATTTTCTCTTCGTTCCAAAGCGATTTCGTCTTTGGAAATTTTACCATATACCGCTTTTTCGATTTTTTGTCTCCATTACAGGGAATATGGATTAATAATACTAGCAATAACTGAAACATTTACATACAACAAACAAAGATTCATTTAAAAGCATAAATATCGCAGCCTACGGCACTTCTGCATAAATGGAGATTATAAACATAAAAAAAAAAAGACTGGTCAGAACTCTTCCATAAGATTAAAGATCAATGTTCTGTAGAAATTCACTCTAGCCGGGCCGGGTTCGGGCCGAATTTTAAACTTTTTTCTGGACCGGGCCGATCTCGGGCTTAAATTTTAACTTTCGGGCCGGGCCGGGTCGGGCCATTATTTTTTTCGTTCGGGCCGGGCCGGGTCGGGCCAATATTTCTTTCGTTCGGGCCGGGCCCGGGCTTAAATTTTAACTTTCGGGCCGGGCCCGGGCCTGGAAATTTCGGCCCGTGCAGACCTCTAATTCCTATATCTATGGTTTTGACACATTTACAGACTCATTTTTTAGCGGAAATATGTAAAATTAGAATGTTTGACAATGGAACGATTTCGAATCGAACTTATTTTTCCATTTTATGATAGTTAAATTATCTATCCAGTTCTAAGCTATTTCGATCACATGATCACCCGTTTTTCTCCTGCTTTTCGACCGTTTTTTCTGCTTTCGTCGGGAAATGTGTTCAAAAACGTCAACTTTGAAGGCTTGTTATGAAAGATGTATTGTGTTTTTTCAAAAACAGAAAATTAAGTGCAATTAGACAGTTTCTGAATAACACATGCTATTTTAACGCATTTCCGAACAAAAATAAATTAAAGCATGTGTCACAAAGTTGCCCTTTTTGATTTAAGAACGCCCTTAATTAAGAATTAATGAAACAAGTTGGAAATTGCACGTGAAGCGTAGCAAATGAGGTGCGTTCGTACGATAAGGAAGTTTTAAAATTATGCAGATCTTGCTGTTATAGTAACAGTACTTCGGATATAAGTATAGTGGTCAATTTTTTTTTTTTTGTTCCTGTAAATATACATGGACATACAACTTGCATTACACCTCAGCAGCGTATATCATATTCATAAAATGTGAAATACTTGAATATAGTTAAAACACGTCCCAAACAATATATCCACGTATACCATTATGTAGGGGAATATTTTTGAGTGGCCCTGTAAATTAATGATATTTTTTTTTTTTGCATAGATTGTAAAGACGGACGGACAAATGGTCTGACAGACTGAACGACGAATAGTGCTACTTATATATATAATTACGGATTCACTTACAATTATTCAGATCTTGATATAATAGTACACAGTATATTTTGGATACAGTATAGAAGCCAAAATCTTTTGTATGTCCCTGTAAATACTACCTGCTTTTTTTTAAACAGAAAATAACTTGTAATATTCTTCAGCAACATATATCAACCTCATAAAATTTTAAATAGTTAATTACAATTAAAATGCGCACCAAACAATGTTATCCCTATACCATTATGTAATATAATACTTTTGTCTGACCTTGTAAATCAATAACAAATGTTCTTTGTACCACAGATTATGCAAAATGTATATTATAATATGTACTTCATAGATGCATATCGATTTTATTATGTTGGAATGAGTGTATCATCATTAAAATGCATTCGAAACTTTTCCCCATTGACCGTAAAGTAACGGAATACTTTTGATTGTACCTGTAATTAATCTATTCATCCGATTTTCATAAAATTTGAAATGACTCGACATAATTATGTAATAATTATATATTTTAAATTTCAAACGATTAAAATGCATTTGAATTTTTTTCCCCATTGACCGTAATGTAACGGAATACTTTTGATTGTCCCTGTAATTGATCTATGCATCCGATTTTCATAAAATTTGAAATGACTCGAAAAAAATATGTAATAATTATACATCTTAAATTTCAAATGATTCGGTCTGGTAGTTTTTACGTTGTTATATGCGGACGGACAAATAGACTGAACGACAACTATAGGTGCTCTGTATTTACATAATTACTACCGCACCTAAAAACTGTTTGAAAGTAGTCCCTGTGGATTTGAGAACAAACTTAACAAAAGGATAATATACGAAAACTGTAACGTTTAAGTTAATATCCTTCCAGAAACATAAATACAAATGAATTATAAACTTTCCAAACATACCTGGATTTAATGAATGCTTAAAGGAATTCGAAGATTTAAAAAAATGAACTCATATATCCATCTTTTTCATAATTTTCTTCCCTGAAGAGGATTTAATATCAGTCATAGCGGAACGCTCAATAAAAGAAACTAATACCTTAGCACTACAATTTACAACAAAATGTTTGTGGAATTAAGTCTAACCTTCAAAACATACGAGAATGCGTTTTTGTGTTTTTCCTGGTATTCGAGAGAGTGCAGTTCCGTTTCCAAAAAAAGAGCAAGAAACAGATTTAAGTAATTAAGACCCCCCCCCCCCCCAATGGTGCAGTATTGAAAAACCCGAGACAGTGACAGGAAATGACCATTCCTTTTAGCCTTCCGCTGATTTCTAATAGTAGAAATGAATGGCGTCCTCTTTCAAAATGAGTGACCGGTTTACGTTAAAAGCTGATACTGTTACCATGTGCTGTTGGGGCGATCGAGGAGTAAGAAATAATTGTAAAAAAGCGTGAAAAGAGACTAAATCTGAAAAATATAGACTTAAGACAAATGTAAAAAATAGCTTGTTTAGCATCCCACTCTGAAGCATGTGTAATCTCTCGAAAAAATAAAATTTTTACGTTTTAACATTACCATAAGAGTTTAAAATTCTAGGGGGGGCACTGGGATGTCTGGGGTGGGCCCGGCCCACCTGGCCCCCCCGCTAGTTACGCCTATGGGCAGGGGATTTGCCTGTTGGGGTAACGCTCGGCGTACAACTGCTGAGCGGCTCGTCCATTACAACCAGCAGCGCCATACGCCAAATGCATGTCAGCCAATTCAGAGTTTGTGTACCGTTCCATCCTACTACCGATCTGCAGACAAGTAACCCGAAGCTTAAGTAGGTACCGCACGTTCAAAAGACGTGTCTGCGCATACAACTACGTCATCTCGCGTTGTCGTCTACGCATTACGTATCTTTTGCATATCGATATGGTACGATATCTTTTGCATAAATCAGCAAAAAGCACCTTATGTAAATTTTATTGCGCGCATTGTGCATGATTGAAACCAGCTATGTTTGTTAAAAAAAAACAAACAAACTGCAGTTTTAATAGCTTCTTATGATAAGTAAATTACTCTCTTGTTTTGTTTCTAACTGATCGTAGCGCCCCGTTTCCAGTTAGCGTCCGAAATGTCAACGAATTATGTTTTTTGCCCAAAGCGCCCCCTATCGATGTTTCTTTTTGTACCGTTCAACTGAGTTTCAGAGAGCCCCAGCAAACAGAATCATGAAAATGCATGCCATAAGTCAAGAAATCTGTTTGTTTATCTCTTAGGAGCCTTCGAGTTTCGACCACCCTGTACTTTGACATTTTATTCCGGCTCTTACGCTTTTTGCAGGGCTCTACTTTTGGGTTCAAACTTTAAGTTAGAGTATAAACTTTGGCGAGCATGTGTTAAATTATCAAAATAACGGGCTTAAAGTTGTTGTCTAGCTCTCCAAAGTCTGCAGCGCCCCCTATCCATGTTTTAAGAGATACGCTTATCAAATTGGTACTGAAGAAAGTCTAAACAAACAGAATCATTTCGACGCAATAAGCAAGAAAATCTAACCATTTCCCTAGTTTTTATGACGTTTCGAATTTCGGCACCCAAATTTTCGAAAGCGCCTAGCGCCTTACCATCGCGTCAGGGACCCTACATTCCCTATTCAAAAATGTTCGTCTAGGTGTGCTCTATCGATCCTTAAAGTTTGTCACCGACGAGCTGAATCACCCTGTATTTATCAAAATATATAGGTGAAAAAATGCTTTGAAATATCGTTTATAAGAATGTAAATCCAGAACTGGAGAAACATGTACTAATGTAACATTTATTTATGTATCTTAAAGAATAATTGCTGTGAGAAGTTTCATTGAAAATAATTATTATTCATGTAAATTCTAATTATAAAAATAAATATTAAATAAATTTCATTATTTCTTTAATTAATAATCGAATTTAATTTATATATATATATATATATATATACAGTTGGCAAAAAAAGTATTTGTACACTCTAAAATTTTTAATTTTTAACTAAATAAAAGCAGATATTTTGTCAAAAATAGTTTTAATACAGTCTGTTTACCGTGCGTTTTAAATTACACAACAGAAAATTTCGATAAAGATGTAAAATAATTTTCTAATAGGAAAAGTTTAAAAATTTCTTGCAAAAAAAGTATTTGTACATTTCTCCATCCTGATATATACTGTGTTTTATAGTGTTTATGGTTCAAAGGACTACTTTTACAGAAGCTGTTAATAATTTTTGAGTTCATATTATATTTGTCTGACATTTAATCTAATTTTCTCTTGAAATAATTGAGTATAGAATCTAATACTAGAGAGGGACCTCTAGATATATGAAATCCTATGATTGAGCATAATAAAAATTTAAATTCGCAACAAGAATTTGTAAAAGCTATTAAATTACCATTTACAACTATTGGATGTATAGTGAGAAACTATGAATAAATTAAAAGCATCGAAATTCAATAAAAACCAGGACGACTTAGCAAACTAACAATGAGGGAAAAAAGGAGTGTTGTTAAAAAAGCTTTAAAAAATCCTATGCGTTCGGTTCAAAAATTTGCTGGAGACCTTGCGACATCTTCTCGCATCAGAGTAATACCTCAAACAATAAAAAATATTCTTCTCAATGCAGATTTAAAAGGAAGAACCTCAAGGAAAAATCCATTCATCAGCGAAACAAATAGGCGAAAACGCATAGTATTCGCTTTCGCATACAGAAGTAAATCATTGGATTTTTGGAAAACAGTAATTTTTTCTGATGAGGGAAAATTCGGAATTTTCTTACCATGAAGCATTCGAAAAAATTGGCGTAAAAATAAAACTGTTCTAGATCCAAAACGTATACTTCAAACTATCAAGCATGTTGGGGGGAATATTATACTTTTGGGGAGCATAGCTTCTAATGGAGCAGGACATTTAAAATTTATTGACAATGGAAAGACAGGTTTAACATACATTGATATGTCGCGCCATAATTTATTAAACTGTGTCAAGAAATTATGCATAGAGGAAGCTTTTAACTTTCTGCAGGCTAACGACCAAAGCATACTGCTGTGATTACCAGCACATGGTTACTACAATACTCGAAGACGACTGGTAATTTCTCTAAAATCTCTAGGCTTGAATCCAATAGAAAATTTGTGGATGCTATTGGATGCAAAAATCCGAAAAAAAAAATATGTATCAGTAAAAAACAGTTTTAAAGAAGCTCTTATTGTGTCATGGAATAACATTAACCAGACCGCTACAAAAAAGTTGGTGGAATCTATGTCACACCATCTAGAAGAAGTCAAAAACACTAAATAAATTCACACAAACTATTAATTTGCATCATTTTACTAAATTTTCATTAATTATATTACATTAATATAGTGTACAAATACTTTTTTTGCATTATATTTTGGTATATTTGCTTATTATAATGTAAAAAATCGATTCGTTTAATTTTGTTTTTGCTTCTACAATAATATAATGCATTAAATTAATGTATTACAGTATTTTTTGCTTAAATCGTTTGTTTAATTTCATTATAATTTAAAAAAATGAAGTGTACAAATACTTTTTTTGCCAACTGTATATAATAACATTACAATACATAAATTATTAACTATTTTTTGAGCATTTAATCTGTTGTGAAAATTATGCTAATTATGTCGAATTGAAAACTCAGGTACACAAACATGTACCTAAAATTGTTATCCACTTAATACACCAATATATATATATATACTTTTTACAGTCTATGATATCAAAATAGTTAAATAAAATATTTGTTTATTTTTTATAGATTCTTATTAATCTTCAGGGGCAAAGAGGTTAAGCATTCAAAACTTCAAACATGCATAATTTCTAAACTCTGTCACCAAATGACTTACTGTTTATTATCCAATGGTAAAATTTATTGAAGAATCCAAATTTTATATCAAAATTAGGTTTTAGCATTGAAAATTTTAAGTTTTGTACAATTTTTATATGAAGACTATGACCTAAGCAAAATTTAAGTATTGTGTTAACTAATAGACATTTTCACTGTAAAGACTTCAGTGCAATCATGTGGTAGCAATAAGTTGATAAATAACAGCTAACTTAAAATCTATAACAAAAAAATTAATAAAATGAGTGAAGTTAAGTTGTTGTTCTAGATTATTTTAGATATTCTAGGAAATCTGCATGAAATTATATAGAATAAGATATGTGAAAGCTCTGTGAAAAACCTAAGACAACGAGTGAGTACATGAGATAAAGTAATAATTATCACAGATGATAAGAGTACATAGAACCCATTGATAATTCGGTATCCTGTACCTACCTAAAACCAGGCTATAGAATACAGGGTTAGTCAGTAAGACTGATCAGAAGTTTATTTTTCCAGAAGTGACTAAGTCAATCTCCTAGTCAAATTATAGCTTTTTTTACTTTAACTCTGCAACTTGCTTTTAGAAGTAAAAACTTTCCTGTACTGCCCCACTATTTATAGGAGTCTGTAAGTTAGTTCTTTTAAGGGTGTTCTTAAATCCAAAATAGCAACTGTATGACAAGTTCTAATTTATTTTTGTTTGAAAAGGCATAAAACTAACAGGTGTTGTTATTCAGAAACTATCTAATTGCTCTCTTTTTCTGTTTTTTTTTTTTTTTTTTATAAAACACAAAAGATCCTTCAGAAAATAGTGATTAAATTGGGCATTTTGAACCAAATTTCTGAAATTTCAAAATTGCTTATAACTCAATAGGTGATTAATTAATAATTAAAACATTTTTAAATACAGTTCGATTCCAAATTTCTTCCATATCAGGTTTTCCAATTTTATATCTTTCTATTAAAAAATGAAATTGTAAATGTGACAGCGTTTTTCACTTGTTGAGCAGAGGAGTTGAGAACATTCTTAAAGGGGCTTTAGAATTGACTTCTGGTTCAATGTTCAAGTTTCACTACAACTTCTGTAGTCTTCCTTCTCTGAGTAATTCAGAACACCTCATAGTCCTCACTCATATGTCCCTTACTTAATGGTTTTCTATTTGACATGTCAAATTCCTGTTCTCATGAGAATTTGGGAGATTCATAATCTGCTTTCTCTCCTAGCTGTAAGAGAGAATGTTATATCACAAATCAATCACTACTTACCACATTTTTATTCAATGATTTTCTGCAGAAATTATTTTTAAATAGTAGGGAGAATTTAAAAAAAAAAAAAAAAAAAAAAAAAAAAAGACTGTCATTTACGTTTGTTGTAGATAAATCTAAAAGAAAAAAAATCTTTCTTTACTTTTAGTTCTTTAGAATGTTAGATGTAATATTTCTCAAATTAAAGGGATGTTTTAAAAAAAGACAAACAAGTTCTCAAAGTAATATACAGTTAAACCCCGTTAATACATGCCTGGCTTAATACGCAAAACCGCTTAATCTGCGAATTTTCTTTGGTCCCTTGAAATACTCCTATCTTGTGCATATAAAAAACACCCTTTAATACGCGAATGGTTAATACGCGAACCCGTTTAATACGCGAAATTTTATCAGTCCCTAGAAAGAAAAAAAATATGCGAATAAGCTTAGTTCTACACATACGAGTTTTTAGATTAAGTATTTTCCCAAGCAATTTTTTATACAACAATTATTTAAACAATTATTCAACTTATTTTTTTATACAAAAATTATTTAAACCCAACTAAATTGAGCGTTTTTTCTCTCAAAACTACACGCTGACTAGATTTGCACCCCGATCCGAGGCTAGCACAAGACTACCCAATCAAAACTCTCCCAATGAAATTTCACAAGCAAGACGAAGCTAGCGTTGCGCAAAAGTTAGACATTATGTCTGCTTTGAAAAACACCTGTTTTTATTTGGAGTGTGTATAAAACCAAGTGTAAAATTTTTATGGTAATTCAAATGTTTAAAAAAATACTGCATTTAGAGATTTTTAACTTATGCATTTCGGCCTATCATGAGACCCTAATTAAGAATATGTAAATTAAAAAATAATTGATCAAAATTTTTTGAAATCGGTAAAAATCTGAGTGTTTTGTCGTTTTTTCGCTTGCTTTCTGTTAACTCAAAAATCAAATTACGCAAAGCAGAAAGTACCTTCAATTCAATACTTTTCTTGCGATTTTTGTCATTTAAAAATATAAATATAGACAAAAAAGGAATTGAATTTATAAAAACATATAAATTTGAAGTTCGTGTAAGATTCATTCATCGCGGATGTTGGCTGCTCGAATCAGCTAGTTTTTATAAAAAGTAAAAATGAAAAGAACTTTTCCCCATGATTAAGAAATGATGTGGACCCCCCCCCCCCCCATATTAGAGTGGTAGAACCAATAGACGGAGCATGCGCCACAATCGCAGATTAATCACGTGAGTCTTTCCAATCGCTGTTTCATCAGTGCTGTGATATTTTTTAAAAAGAAGAGTCGCTTGTCGCTCCCAGTATTATCTAGTCTATGATATCTATACATACTTTATAATAGGTCTAAACTCTAAACTATGGCGGAAGGCACAAAACATATTAAACGACAGGCTTTTTCCATCAGTGAGAAGTTACAAATTATAAATCAATATGATGCTCAAGCCGTCTCAAATAAGTCTGCGTTTGTCAAACAAAAAGACCTGAGTCAACTTTAAGGACTTTGTTAAAGAATAGGAATGCCATCGTTAACCAAGCTGTGGTTGGAGGAACAAAGAACAAGAAAATAAAAACTGCCAAGTTTGAGGACATGGAAAAGGCCCTTCACGAGTGGTTTGTTCAAGCGCGCTCTACGAATATCCCAATAAGCGGCTTGTTAATAAAAGAGAAAGCTTCTGAAATCGCAGCAAAAATGGGATTGCTAGATTTCAATGCCTCAAATGGATGGCTGGATCAATTTAAAACTCTGTACGGTATAAAATTCAAGCAAGTGTGTGGTGAGTCAGCTGCAGTCAACAGTGAAGATGTTCACTGTTGGAAAATTAATGTGCTTCCGCAGCTTGTAAAAACTACTCAAGTCGGGATATTTACAACGTGGACGAATTTGGGCTTTTTTACAAACTGACACCCAATAAAATAATGGCCATGAAAGGAGAAACATGTCATGGAGGCAAACTGAGCAAAGAGCGTCTTATAATTCTGCTCGGTGCCAACTCTGATGGATCAGATAAATTAAAGCTGCTGGTCATAGGGAAATCACGCAACCCTCGATGCTTTAAAAATGTCAAGAATTTCCCCTGCTTGTACGGAAGCCAGTGCAGAGCATGGATGACGGGCAATGTTTTTACAACATGGCTTCATAATTTTGATCGGCGTATGAGAAAAGAATCGCGCCATGTGTTATTGCTTGTAGACAACTGCCCTGCGCATCCAAAAGATAACGAAGACTTGGATAATGTCCAAGTAGAATTTCTGCCTCTAAATTCGACTAGTGTGACCCAACCAATGGACCAAGGGATAATTAACAGTGCCAAAGTAAATTACCAGACTCGCGTCGTACGGCGATACCTTCACCAAATGGAACATGGCAGCAATCCTTCTTGCTATGAGTGTCGTCCAATTACCGTCCACGACGCTATGCACATGCTTACTGCATCATGGGAGAGTGTCACACCAACAACAATTACAAACTGTTTTCACAAAGCAGGTTTCGGAAGTAGTGAGGACATCATTTACACAGAGCCAACCTCGCTACCTAATGTTGAAGAAGACTGGCTGGCCGCACAAGAAATTGTTGGGGAAAATTTTGTCGATTTAGACACATTCATTAATATCGACAAAGATCTAATTACCTCCGAACTTAGAAGTCTGGATGATATCATCGCTGATGTAACTGCGACTGACAAACCGGATGAGGAGGAAGATGATGATGAACCTGCACTTCCGGCTCCATCCACACTCTCCAAAGTTACAGAGGCATTCAATTTCCTAAGACAATATGCGTATCACTGGAGGAAGGACCCTCAACAAGCGAACTTTACCACTACCTAAATAAGGCGGAAAACATCATGGTGATGGCGCAACGACTTGTCAAACAGGCCAAAATTGACAGCTACTGTTTGAAAAAATAATTTTTATGACATTATTGACTTCAGTAAGTTTTTTAAAATTGACTTTTTATTATTATCAACACTATTTATTATCTTATCGCATCTATTTGTTAACGTTGGTTTTAGTTAATATGGTTAGCAGAATCTTATTCAATTTTATGTGTCATAACATAACATAACATAATAACATGTCATAACATAATAAATCTAAATTGAAAAGACATTGATTTTTCCTTGAGACGATAACGATTATTTGAATTTTCAGCTTTCAAACGTTCCTGTTTAGTAAGCACATAATGATTAAAATAAATAAAATATCATTTTATGTCTTAAAAACGCTAAAAATTGACAAAAAATGTGTTTATTTTCACACAGATTGTTATTAGATAGACCACTTGATCAAAATTCGCGACCTTCGGTTAATACGCAAACTCGTATAATACGCGAAATTTGATCGGACCCCTAATTCGCGTATTAACGAGGTTCGACTGTATTAACAATTTCCTTATTTTTTTAATTAAAATATTTCTTTTGACTTCATGTTTATTATTGCTTAATAATAATCAATACTCTGCAAAGGAATGCTTCACAAATGTACAGTATGTATCTGAAATTGATTGTCAAAACTACAAGTGTTGATAATGCATGTCAAGACAAATAATTTTTGCATAGGAAACTAGTATCACAATCATCTTATTCTATACAAAATATAGATTATCTCACACCAAGTTAAATGTGAATTTTTGTTTATAAAAGAAACATAAATATTTGAACAAAATCTCTAATACAATAACTTTTTGTGAAATGTCATGAGATCAAGAAAAGTGCTGGAATTATATTGTACAAGACGATCTGGTCAGTGGCACTCTGTGCACTGTCAGCTACCCAGGACTGTGTGAATGCGGAAGGGGCAAAGTGAACGGTTAACACAGGTGCAAAAATTGACGGGGCATCAAATTTATGCTATAAATCAGTGGTGCAGCGAGGGCGGGGGGTTTTGGGGGTTAAACCCCCCCCCCCCCAGAGCCATGACAAAAATACAGAAATTTCCATTTTTATGAGCTGAATCATAAAAAACAAAACTAAAATTAGAATTTTATTTGTTTTGTTCTCGAAATCTGCCGCTTTATTGAATCAAATTTTATTTAAAAATTTGACTCGTTTAAGTGGCAGTAATGTATTTTCTTTTAAAAATGGGGAAAGTACATGGTAACGGTATCAGTATCGAAAACTGGTCACTCATTTCGGAAAAGGCCAGCATTCATTTATATTATTGGAAATCAGCCGAAGGCTAATAGGAATGGTCATTTCCTGTCACTGCCAATGCCGTCTCGGGTTTTTCAATACTGCACCATTGGGGGGGGGGGGTGTCTTAATTAGTTACATCTGTTTCTTGCTCTTTTTTTGGAAACGGGACTCGACACTCCAATTCCAGGAAAAACACAAAAACGCATGCTTTGAAGGATAGGCTTAATTTCACAAACATTCTGTTGTTAGTTGCTGTAATGCTAAGGTTTCCTTTATTGTCCGTTTCGCTATATATATTAAATCGTATTCAGAGAAAAAATTATGAAAAAGATGGATATAAGAGATCATTTTTTAAAATCTTTCGAATTCCTTCAAGCATTCTTAAAATCCAGGTATGTTTGGAAAGCATATAATTTGTTTATATTTATGTCTCTGGAAAGATCATAACAGCGCCGTGCAAAAAGAATGGGGGGGGGGGGCGGTCGCAGGGATTTAGGTGTGCCAAATTTCTAACTACTTTCTACTTACTAATATTTCAAAGGGACTACTTTCAGACAATTTTTTAAATTAATATTAATTCTTATTTAAAAAACACCCGAAATAGGCAAGTAGGTAAACGGAAAAAAAGTTACCGGAAAAAAAAGTTATAGGAAAAAAGTGACAAACTACAAAAGCGGAAAAGAAGTTACCGAAAAAAAAAAGGGACAAGGAATTGATTTTGGGAATTCATTATTGATTTTGAGGATTCATTGGTTAAGTATTTAAGGGGTATCAGGGGGAGGTTCTTAATTTAAGTAAATGGGTTTTTCGTGCTGAATTAACTGTTTTGGTTCAGTTTTTGGACATATGATAACCCCCCCCCCCCCATCCATAACTTCTCAAATTAAATTAATAGTTTTTTTTACGCAGATTTATCCGATTCGGTTGGAATTTCGGATATAAGATCATTATGATAAGACATATCTCTGATTAGTTACAGGGTTCTTTCGCTTATTATAAAGGGAGGATGGTCAATTACTCCCCCCCCCCCCACACACACACAAATTAGATAGATCGGTTTTTAAGATCGGATCAAAATTATCTGATTTATTTCATATTTAAGATATAGATTCTTTCTGATAAGGTGAATCCCTGAATAGTTTTAAGAGTTTAATGACTAAGTATAAAGGTGAGGGGGATGGGGGATAATCCCTCTTAAATTAAATAAAATGGCTTTTTACACAAAATTATCCGATTTGCTTCGAATTTTGGACATAGGTTCATTATGATAAAACGTATCTCTGATTGGTTATGGGGTTCTTTTCCTTATTATAAAGGGGGGGACAAGCAATTATTTCCCCCTCAAATTAGATAAATCGGTTTTTATGCAAAATTATCTGATTATTTCAAATTTTAAATATAGGTTCTATCTGAAAAGGTGAATCCCTGAATAGTTTTAAGGGTTTAATGGCTAAGTATAAAGGCAAAAACAGAGGATAACCCCCCCCCTTTAAATTAAATAAATAGCTTTTTATGCAGAATTATCCGATTTAAAGAATTACTATTCAAATTTTGGATGTAGGTTCTTTATGATAAAGTGTATTCCGGATTAGTTATGAGGTTCTTCTGGGAAACGGACGATTATCCCCCCCTTAAATTAGATAAATTGTTTATGCATAATTATCCGATGTATTTCAAATTTTTGATATAGGTTTTTTCCCATAAAGTGGATCCCTAAATAATTTTAAGGGCTTAATGGCTAAGTATAGAGGGGGGAACTGGGGATAATCCCACTTAAATTACATAAATGGCTTTTTATGCAGAATTATCCGATTTGCTTCAAATTTTAGATGTAGTTTCATTATGGTAAGGCGTATAAGCTAATGAATATAGTTAAAATAGGGAGGGATGCAGCAGTCCATTCAGGAAACCTTTTCGGGGAAAGAAGCTTGCTTTCCCCATTCGACTGAGGGGGATGTCCGGTAGATATCGCGGGTGGCTAGTCTCTTAGGAAATTTGTCAATCAGGGGATTTCCCGGTAAAGGTTGCCACAAAAATACTCAAGTAACATAAAAAAGCGAGTTGAATGCAACTGAACGCAAATAACAAATAAAAACAATTTTTCTTTATTTTTTAATTTAATGATTGAAAACTATTATGTCAGAAAACATTATAACACATTTTATCTTTTTTCTGATAATGATTAATTTCCATTCATTTTGCACTTAAAACTGGTTTATTTATTTATTTATTTATTTTTTTGTGAAAAAAGTAATATACTAAATTATTTGTTGTAATTGTCATTTTAATTCACGCCAAATATTTATCATTTAAAACTGGATTTTTACTAATTAATGTCCCATATTACACATCACAAAATATAATATAAAACATTTTAAAAATATATGTTAGAAAATTTTAATGTACAAACTATGTTGTATGTCACGAACGAATGAACTAGTGAATTCATTAATTTGTAGTAATAAAAATAGTTTTTTATTACTAGCTTATGTTAGTAATTAGAAAGTTAATTGTTTAAAAACCTGTAGTTCTTGATAGATCTTCAGGTTTGAACGCTTAAAAAAATAAACGGATTTAAATAAAAAAAATGATTTTAAGAAAAACAGGAATTTTTTTTTTCTTTGTTACGATGTTTATAGAATACTGAAAAATGCTATGCACAAACATAACTCACAGTTTTCAATTCAAACAGCTATTGAGGATATATAAACAAACCCTTAAAACTATTCAGGGATTCACTTTATGAGAAAGAAACTATAGCAAAAATTTGAAATACATCGGATAATTGTGCATAAAAAACAATTTATCTAATTTAAGGGGAACTAATCGCGGCCCCCTTTTTATTAGCAAAAGAAACTCATAACTAATCAGGGATACCCCTTATCTTAATAAACCTACATTCAAAATTGAAGCAAATCAGATAATTCTGCGTAAGAAGCCATTTATTTAATTTAAGAGAGGTTATCCCCCTCCATGCATGGGTGCAAGTTTGAAATTTTGCCAGGACTGAAAATATTTTGAATCACCCCCCCCCCCTCCCAAGTGAGCACATACGCACAGTGGCGTAGCCACCTACTGTCATGTTTTTTGGCGCCCAGGGCCAGCAAGAAATTTTGTGCCCCCACCCCAATATAGATATATAACAATTTCTCTCAATTTGGCGCCCCTAGGCCTCGGCGCCCGGGGCGGACGCCCCCCTTGCCCCCCCTTAGCTACGCCACTGCATACGCAGGTGCATGATTCACGTTTTTTCCCCTGACCGTTTGAGGAAATTTGCTGTTCCCACGATCTTTTGACAGAAATCGCGTCTGTTTAGCGATTCTTTGACAAAAATCGCGTCTCTATCGCGATCTTTTGACCAAAAATCGCGTTTTTTGCGATCCTTTGACGAAAATTCGTGACTTCTCACGATTCTTTGATGAAAATGTGCGACTTTTTCGGGACCCTTTTGACAAAAATTCGCGACTTTTTCGCAATCCTTTGACAAAATTCGCGTCTTTTCCACGATCTTTTGTCAAAACTCGCGTCTTTTCTTCGCTCCTTTGACAAAAAATCGCGTTTTCTCCGCAATTTTGACAAAAATAACGTTTTTTTCCGCTATCATTCGACAAAAATCGTGTCTTTTTCGCGATGCTTTGAAAGAGTTGTTGTTGTTGTATTTTGTGTCGGCCGATTATCTACGCTATGGGATATAGGCCCTATGGGGAGGGATGCCCTTCGTGGGGGTCTTTCTAAGGGAACCTAACCCGTATTTACGCAAGGTTCGAAGAAAACCACGAAAACTCCGAACGGTTAGGCCGACGGCCGCGATTGGGTTCGAACCCAGCACCTGCCGTCTACCAGTTGAGAGGTCAGACCCTCTCGGCCACTGGTGGGGCGCTTTGAAAGAGACTGCGCCATTTTCGCAATCTTTCGTCATGAATTCGCGTTTATTTTGTTATTTTTTAACGAAAAACGCGTGTTTTTTTGCGATGTTTTGACAGAAATAGCGCTTTTTTCTGCGACCTTTTTGACAAAAATCCAGTATTATCAGCAATCTTTTGAAAAAAAATCGTGTCTTTTTTCACGATATCTTGACGAAAAACGCCTTTTCCTCGATCTTTTGACAAAAATCACGTTTTTTTCCACGGTCATTTAAGGAAAATCGCGTCTTTTCCGTGATTCCTTGACAAAGACTGCGTCATTTTCGCGATTCTTCGACGAAAATAACGTTTCTCTCGAGATCCGTCGGCAGGAATCGTTTTTATTCCGCAATTTTTTTTTATGAAAAACGCGTCTTTTAAATGAAATAGCGCTTTTTTCTGAGATTTTTTTTTTTTGACAGAAATAACTTTTTTCCGCCATCATTTGACAAAAATCACGTTTTATTCACAATCCTTTGATGAAAAATCGTGTCTTTTTCTGCGATCTTTTGACAAAAATCCCATATTATCTGCAATCTTTTGAAAAAAATAGTCTCTTTTTTCACGATCTTTTGACGAAAAACGCCTTTTCCTCGATCTTTTGACGAAAATCGCGTCTTTTCTGTGATTCCTTGACAAAGACTGCGTCATATTCGCGATTCCTCGACAAAAATAACGTTCTTCTCGAGATCCGTCAGCAGGAATTGCTTTTATTCCGCATTTTTTTTTTACGAAAAACGCGTTTTTTTGCGATCTTTTAAATGAATCAGCTTTTTTCCGCGATCGTTTGACAAAAATCGCGTTTTATTTGTAATCTTTTGATGAAAAATCCTGTCTTTTTCTGCGATCTTTTGGCGAAAAACGCGTCATTTTCGCGATCATTTTTCGTCGACGGAGATTTTTCCGTCCCGCTTCCATCCTCGGGAACTTTTAAAAGACGGAATTCCGTCCCGTGGACGGAAAACTTGCACCCTGCACCCTCTATACTTAACCATTAAACTTCCAAAATTCTTCAGGCATTATATATTCTGACGACTAACTGACAACATTAATCGTGGCAGAAGATAGATAGCGAAGTCTTATTGTGAAAAGGGATGCAGGGATGAAAATATTTTCATTCAAAAGCTGAGAAGAATAGGTGCTATTAACCTCAAGGGACATACCTAGAAAATAATTGCACTGGTCTAGTTGCAATGAGCTGAGGGGGGCACTGGGATTATTGAGCACCGAGAGGGAAGGAAGGTAGTTGGAAGAGACACGTGTGCTGGTAATGTACAAGAAAATACATTGATGTAAGATGGCTTAGATGTGCTAAGCGAAATGCAATATTTGAGTGTGGCTCCTATGTAGTTGTAATGTCGTTTTGTTTATTTTTTAATAATTGATCTATGCTTCTAATAAAGAACTTGAGGAATTAAAAATGTGTTATTGATGAACTTAACAAATAAAACAACTTAGTAAAGAGAAACTCAGGGTGCGACACCACAATACTATATGTAAGCCTTTAAGAGAACCCAGAAAGAACCTATATCCAAAATTTGACACACGTTGGATAATTCTGCTTAAAAAACCATGCATCTTATTTAGGGTGGAGGGGGGGGGGAGGTAATCGTCCGTTCCCAAAACTAATCAGGCAAGCGTCTTTTCAGTATGAACGTATATCCAAAAATTGAACCAAAGCAGTTAATTCAGCATGAAAAAACCATTCACTTAAATAAAGAGCCGACCCCCGACCCCCCCCCCATTTCATGCTTTGCCAATAAATCTCCAAAATCAAAAATAAATCCCCAAAATCAATTCCTTGTCACTTTTTCCCCAGTAATATGTTTATCTTGTCCCTTTTTTCCGGTAACTTTTTTTCCGTGTCATTTTTTTCCGCTTTTGTAGTTTGTCACTTTTTTTCCAATAGCACTTTTTCCTAGATTCAGGCAAGTAGATAACATGATTAAAAAGCTATGTAACTGAGAAATGTTCTTCATTCTTTGATAAAATCTTTTAGAAGACGATTCTCACAGTGGATGATTTGAAACGAATTTACGACGTAGTAGCAGCAAAAAGGAGAAAAAATGGTTGCCATGCGATCAAAATCGTTTATAACTCGTTAACTAATTTACTTATTAAAAAAAAGAAAGAAAATGGCGATTTTGTTTATCTATAAGCAACTCAGGGGTGATTCTCGTCCGAAAATTTAAGGCAATCTCTTCCGAAAATTTGAAATTGGGTTATCAGTTTCGCATAGTTGCCAACTGGTACGGTTTTGAGCGCGGATAAAACAATCGCGGAGAAATGAAAATTTCGTGAAAGGATCGCCGAAAAAGTACACATTTCGTCAATGTTTCGTGAAAAATAGACAATTTCGTCAATGTTTTTGTCAACGATCTTTGTCAAAAGATCGCCGAAAAACGGATCGCGGAGAAAACGGCTAGATAAAACGCTGATATCGTCTGAAGACCGCGGGAAAACGTCGATTTCATCTAAAGATTTCTGATATAATGTCGATTTCGTTAAAAAATCGGGAAAAAAAACGCCGTTTTCGATAAAAGATTGCTTAAAAATATTTTGTCAAAAGATCATTGAAAGAAAAGGCCGCTTTCATCAAAAGATCACGGAAAAAACGCCGATTTCGAAGAAAAACCGCAAGGATAAAGCACCGTTTTCAAGAAAAGATCGCGTAAAATTGCAAAATTTGTCTAAAGATCGTCGAAAAAACGCCGATTTCATAAAAAAACACCGATTTTGTCAAAAGATCGCGGAAAAACCGCCGATTTCGACAAAAGATCGCAATAAATCACCGATTTTGCTAAAATATCGCAGATAAATTGCTGATTTCGTTTAGAGGTCGCGGAAAATTGACGATTTCGTCAAAAGATCGCGGAAAAACCGCAAATTTTGCTAAAATATCGCAAATAAATCGCCGATTTCGTCTGAAGGTCGCAAGAACACGCCCATTTCGTCTGACGATCGCGGATAAACCCCCCTCGCGGGGGGGGGTAACTCGCTGCCCTGAAGCAACTCTACCCCCCCCCCCCCCCAGAGCCGAATTCTGGCTGCGCCACTGTATAAATGTATATTACAAATTTAAAATTTTTTTCGCCAAAACTAAGCTTTATACTATCTTAATTTTCTTATAATAATGTTCCGTACTTACTTCAAATTATTAAATTAAAATCTTATTTCTAGATCTAATCTGTTAATCTGTATGCAGACGATATAAATTCTTAATTTGCCTTAAAAACATTATTCCAGTATGCGTAAATTTAAAAAGATGGCTCTAAATTAAAAATATTCTTAATTAAAACTTTATTTCTTAATATTCCAAATAAAACTGATTTCTTCTATGTTTTTATCAACCCTTTTTAAGAAAATCTTATTAAATTTATTCCAAAACCATACCTTTCAAAAAATATCATTATTTTATTTTATCTATTTATTTATTTTTCCGCCGTCAACCTTTGATGTGTGCATTAATAAATTCATTTCTTTTCTTTTTCTCTTAAAATTAATCATTGATAAAAATCGTCTGCCTAAGAAATTATGAGTCGATTATAAATTGGTTAAATAATATTTTTTTTTTAATAAATTTATCGTCTGTGTAAAATAGTCTCGTATCTGGACAAGAATTCTGTTTACATAAAAGGATGATGGTTTGAGATTACAGAAAGTTCTAGAATTTTCTTTTTAGTTTTAAAGGTGGGAGTCTCGAGATGAGAAGGAGAGAGATTCTGGAGTTCTTTCGTCGATGAGTACGGCTGATTGAAGTAAATGATGGAATATTTCTTGGACATTTCGGTAAAAGATCGTTTGCAAAAAGGAGTTTTTCCCTCTACAATGACTACAGTTGAATAAATAAACTTACAGCCACCAATGAGTGATTTATTGGATATTCTACATTTATTTATTTTTTATTTTTTTTCCTCGCTGGCCATGACTTCTGTGCAAAGAACGGGGACCCTGGCGATGATGTTTTTGGCTCCCAACTTTAAAATGTCACAGTCTTTTCTAGAGTCGACAGGATGTTTTATGCCTGCGCTGCCTTTTTACGTTTTTAAAGAAACTGGCTATGGAACGAAGTGATAATAAAAACTGTGGATCGCTGAATAATTTGCCCGTCATTATTGGATGTGTTCTTAAACAAAAACTGCCATAGTCTCATGATTTCTGGAGTGACAAAAACAGAAGAATTGTTCCTGTAAAGTGCTTTGGTCGATAAAAAGTAGTCCTCTTATGATGAAAAAGAAGAAAAAAATAATAATAATTACAAGACCATTTCTTGTTAATTGGTGAACAGAAAAATATTTTTTCGAGATAGTTGAGACCCATAGGATTTCGGTGAGATTTTTTTTTTTTTTCGTAGTGTTTTGAATATTATTATTTGTATACTTTTTATATATTTATTTAAATTAATTATTCTCTGTTTGTCAGGTTTATTTATTTGATTATTTGTCTGTGAATTTTATTTACTTGCCTATTTATGAGCATTATTATTATCATTATTATGTGTTGGATATTTAAACATTTTTGTTCTTAAGGATTAAATTGAAGAGTATGATATTCTTAGACAATTACTGTTAATTATTAAGACAGTTATGATATTTTTATGCACGATTAAAGGCAAGTTTGTAATAATTATGAAGTATAAAAGAATTTAGAAGCTAAAGTTATTTTTAAAAAAAGTACATATTTTCTATTTTATTGATATTTGTTTGTTATCAAGAACTATTCTCAGAATGCAGTATTTTCATGATAATGTTCCTACAACTAGACATTTGAGCTGAAAATTAAGTTAACATTTATGTTTTTCATTTTATTTGTTAGAATTTCTGGTTACAGTGAGCTTTGGTTCCCGGATTCTTATAATTTATTTAAATTCAGTAACAGGGCTCGAAATGTACCGGAGCAAACCGGAACGATGTTCCGGTTCGTGAAATTATGAAAAATATCGTTCCGGTTCGTGAAATTAGGCTAAATATCGTTCCGGTTCGTGAAATTCTTAAAATACACTGTTACAGTTCCCGAAAAACATTATTTATTATCAGCTTCATCCGAAAAAAAAGGATAGTTAAACGCACTTAACTGATACGCACTTAACAACCCTTTGGCAAGTTTCCTGGCGATGCTTATGTTTTCAATCTTGATTTGATTGAACTGCAAGACACCTCAGCAAATAATATTGCGTTACAATTGCTGAACACTTTGAATAAACATGGTTTTGATGAACATTTCCTAAAAGAATGCTTTATAGGATTTGCATGTGATGGAGCATCGGTGATGTTGGGGAAAAATGCTGGAGTAGCAACATTATTGAAACAAAAATTTCCAAATATGATAACCTGGCATTGCGCCAACCATCGGTTGGAGCTTGCTGCTTCTGATACAATTAATGAAGTATCTTGGATACATAATTTCAAAATATTTATTGATAAGTTGTATGCTTTGTACAACCAATCGCCAAAGAATCAGCGAGAACTGAAAGAAGCAGCTGCAGTACTTAACATACAGTTATTAAAAATAGGGAAAGTTTTCACTGTGCGCTGGGTATCATCCAGCAGAACAGTAATTGCTGTATTAAATAATTACATTGCTCTCTGCAAACATATTACTCAAGCTTCGAATGATCTTACAAGAGATGAAAGAGAGAGATGTAAATATAAAGGGTTACAGGAAATGTTGACAAATGTAGAATTCGTAAAAAATCTTCAAATGATGGCTGATGCTTTGGAAGAACTGGTAGAACTTTTTCTATTTTTACAGAGAAGAGATATGCTCATCGATTCTGGTAAGGTAGTTAGAACAACAGTCAGAGATTCTATGGTCAATGATTATGGTCCTCGGCTTTCAAATGTGATAACTGATTTAAATGTGATGAATTTTAAAGGAGTTCTTCATAAAGCTACCATGAAGGTAGTTAATGTTGGTCAATTTTATAGATCTTTAGCGATTTAAAAATAAATTTAGCTATACTTTGAAAAAAAAAATAGTCAAAAATAATTTAGAAAAATAGCGTTCCGGTTCGTGAAATTTTCCATTATAATTTTGAAATTGCGTTCCGGTTCGTGTAATTTTCCATTTCGAGCCCTGTTCAGTAAGAAATATGGAACTCTGCAAGGCTGTTGCTAGAATTTTGACTGATAAATATGATTAATTTTTTCAGTAAATTTTGTGATTTTAAGTAAGAAATTACCTATAATTAAAATTTTTGAATCTGTTTATGATCTATAAAATAATAGAATTAAAAGTTGATCCCAATTTAAGGTATATCTATGATATTTACAATTTCTGTTTTATTAGATAAAATTTCTGGTTAAAGTTAGCAGCTAAATATAGTAATTTTGAAAAAATATGTAATTGATAGAAATTATTAACTTTGAAATTTATTGCGAATGATTTTACGATCAGGATTTAATAAAGAAAATAGAAGTGCTTCATTTATTCTAATGAGTAAGAATAAAAAAATTATGGAAGATCCTAAGTTCGTACCGTTTGACCCGAGTTCTGGAATGAACATTTTGTCTTGGTTAACTTATTTTGATAAAACATGTGATAGGGAACAGAAAAATCTAGAATGGAAATTTAATTTTATTGCGCAATATTTGAAAGGTGAAGCGCAAAAAATTTATATCAATGACTGCTTAAATTGTACGGATTATGAGCAAATTAAGAAAATTTTGATAGAAAGACTCATTGAATTGGACTTCCCGAGTTTTTCTGATTTTTCAAATCTGAAATTAGATAATTTAGACAATTTAGAAACTTATTTTCGTATAAAAGTGGAAATTGGTAGGAAATTACATCTTAGTGAAAATATACTATTACAAGGTTTAACTGATGGTTTAAAACCAGAATTCAAAAACAATATTATTATAAATCCTCCTAGTAGTACCACAGAATGGTACCGGGTTGTCAAACAATTCGTGGAAGTTTCCACCCCACTAGTTTCAAACCAAGTAATAAATCAACCCTCAGCTAGACAAAATTTTCAACCTTTTCAATCAACTAGGCCCTGGATTCAGCCAGTTAGGCCCAATAATACACCTAGGAATTGGATTCCCCAAAGACAATCTCAGTTTCAAAGACCTAGAGTTTGTCAAAATAATTATATTCAAAATTCATATTCTTCAAGACCTTGTAGGATATGCACAAATAGGGGTGTGAGTAATGCTTTTCATTGGGAAAGAGAATGTATTTTTAGGAATGAGGTACCATCCTCTGATACTCTTCCAAATATCTCACAAAATAATTTTCATAATGTTTGGCAATTAATTGTGTATGGATATACAAATAATTATAATTTACCATGTGTTGTAGATACTGGCTCAACTATTGCAATATTGCCACTTAAATTTGTTAAAAAACTTAATGCTAAAATTGAGACTATACCCTCAGTTACCATTGGTCAGGCAAAAGGATTTTTACATATAAATAAAAAATGTAGTGTTCTTCTAAAAGTGGGTAAAATTAAAAAATATGTTAATTTTTTAGTATGCAATACAAATTTGGATTATGCTATTTTGGGGTTAAAAGAATGTTCTAAATTTAAATTAACCATAGAATGTAAAAATTGTATTGTAAGACAGGGAAGGAAAATTATAACTAACAGTATATCCATACATAATGAGGGATCCCTTCATTTCAATACAGTAAATATGGACCAAGTACAACAAAACAGGGATCAATCTAATGAAATTGTAACCTCAGAATATAAAAAAAATATGAAATTAAATACTGGTAATACTGTAGCAATAGATAATTATGATAATGAAACACTGAATGTAAGTAATCATGATATAGAGTTACAATCTGCTTGTGGAAATATTATGAAAAATGAAGACTGTGTTGAATATGATCACGAAATTAATGTGCATCCTGATTATAGAGGTTCCATGACTCTTCAAAATTTTCGCGATAATTCGGATTCAGATTTAACTGGGGAAATAAATTTAATTCAAGATGTAAATTTAAGGGAATTAGTTCATATTTATAGTGATATTTTTGCAAAGCATAAATATGATGTGGGTAGGATAAATATTGAACCACAACGCGTTATATTAAAATCTGACCTACCTATATCTTTGAGGCCCTACCGAACATCTCCCCTAGAAGAAATAGAAATAAAAAACCAAATTCAATCATTGTTAGCAGCCGGACTGATAAAGGAAAGTAATAGCCCCTATTCTGCCCCTGTTACACTAGTTATGAAAAGAGAGGAAGGTAAAAAAACGCGATTATGTATAGACTATAGAAAATTAAACGCAATAATTAAAAATGATGCAGAACCCTTGCCCCGTATCGATGGAATTTTAGATAAATTGAGTAGTGCTCAGTATTTTTCAACTTTGGATTTAGCCTCTGGCTACTGGCACATACCAATACATCCATCCGATACAGAAAAATTAGCATTTGCAACCAATTTTGGACTTTTTGAGTGGCTCGTGCTCCCTTTTGGCATAAAAACGGGCCCTCCCATATTCAATAGAACCATTCGAAGAATCCTTAATAAATATAAAATCGACTTTGCGTGCCACTATTTTGATGATATTATAATTTTCTCTTCCTCATTAGAAGAACATTTAAACCATTTAGCTCAAATTTTTGACATTTGCAAACAAGAAAACATTAAACTTAAACTTTCTAAATGTAAATTAGGCCAAAATAAAATCAATTTCTTAGGTTATGAAATCACTAATGGAACTATAACTCCAGCAAATGCCAATATTGAAACCATCAAAAATTTAAAACCTCCTTCCAATGTGAAAGAGTTACAACGATTTCTAGGTTCCATTAATGTTTACCATAAATTCATTAATAAATATGCTGAAATTAGATATCCTCTAAATCGATTACTTAAAAAAGACACAATATGGGAATGGAATTCAGAGTGCCAGGAGTCTTTTGAAAAATTAAAAAATTCTTTAATTGCAAAACCCATCCTCAAAATTTATGATCCTAAATTACCTTTACATATGTTTGTAGATGCCTCTCAGATAGCAGTAGGTGCCGTTCTAAAACAACCTGATAAAGATAATTTCTTACATCCTATTGCTTATCATTCTCGAATTTTGAAGAGTTATGAGCAAAATTATTTCATAACTGAATTAGAATGTTTAGCTATTATAGATACTCTTGACAAATTCTATCATTACTTTCATGGTGTCAAGTTTACAATTCATATGGACCACGCATCTCTAGTATGGTTAAAGAGTGTTAAAAACTTAAGAGGTAGGCTTTTTAGATGGTCGCTCAAACTTAGTATGTTTGATTATGAGATAAAATATGAAAAGGGTTCAACAAATGTCGAAGCAGACATGTTGTCACGAAATCCTGTTTGTCATTTTAATCAACATATTAGTTTATTGCTAGATAGGAAAGAAATTATAGAGATGCAAGACAAAGACAATGTTTGTGACAAAAAATATAAAAAAGAGAATGGAATTATTATAGTTCAGAAAAAGGGATTCAAAAAAATTGCTGTACCAATGTCATTAAGAAAAAAATTACTCCATATTGCTCATGATAATTTTGGACATTTAGGGATTCAAAAAATGCTTAATTTAATATCTCCCAACTATTATTGGCCTAATATGACAATAGACATTACAGAATTTGTTAAACATTGCGACACCTGTCAGAAAAATAAAAAACCAAAACAGAAAAGATTCGGCTTATTACAAGCTATGCCAGCAACAGATCAACCTTTTGAATGTCTTTCTATTGATACTGTTGGTGGATTTAACTATTACAACTCAACAAAAAAATTCTTACACATAATAATAGATCATGCAACTAGATTTGTTTGGGCTTTTCCCTCCAAAAATGTTACCACTGAAACATACACTAACTGTTTAAAACAAATTTTCAATATCAAAGCACCTCAAAAAATACTTAGTGACAGGCATAAATCTTTCAGATCTCCAAGATTTAAGAAATTCCTTAGAAATCATCATGTTCAACAGCGTTTTACATCCGCACATCATCCTCAGACCAATGGAAAAGTAGAGCGAGTTAATCAGACTATAGTTACCAGGCTTAAATGTAAAGTTAATTCCACTTCTTCTAAAATACCTTGGACTAGATTATTAAACCAAGTCATCGAAGAATACAACAATACGCCCCATTCTATCACCAAGTTCCCACCTGCCTATTTATTTTATGGTCAATTGCCTTATGAATCTCCTTTAAAACAAAACTATTATCCACCAGTAGACAAAGCCCTCAAAATTGCGAAAGCGTGAACTCAGGAATTTCACCTTAAAAGTAAAAGGCTCTATGATCGAAATTTTGTCGAATGCCCATTAAAAATACAAGACTCTGTAATTTATGAAGAATTTAAATACCCTAACACTCGAAAATTAGAACCTACTTTCTCTGGACCATATAAAATTATAAATAAACTTTCTGATGTTACTTATGAAATAGATAAATTTAATTATGAGACAGGACAGAATTCCATTATTGTGCATGTTTCTAAATTAAGACCCTATTTTTCACCAGAAGATTTTAAACTGTTTCATGAGCAACCCAAAAAACAAACAAAACCTCAAATACAATCACAATCACTAGATCAAACTAAAGTCAAGACAATAGATTAAGTTTTAATTCTTATTCTTTAAATAGTTTATCACCATAATTTTCAACATTAGCAGGTATGTTCTTGGTGCACAACAAGAATATTACTTGTTTTTGGGAATTTTTGGGATTAAATTGGGCTCCTTATGCAGGCATAAGGTGTGCACTTTGATTGTAAAGGCTTTCAAATTGATGTTGATAAATTAATTTTAAGTGTATTTAAGTCTAACTATATTTACTCATTTATTGGCATTAGTATTATTCTACTTATTCAGCAGATATTTATGTTATAACAGTTATAAAATCTGATGATTCTACTCAAACCTATAACATAATATGTGATTTTCAGTGATTGTGAAAACTACAGACATTAAAAGTTTTTCAAAAAAGCACACTATTTTTAATTCCATTTCTCAATTAAGAATGACACCTTTTATTCCTATTTGTATTTTATTATTAAAGTTTATAAACCATGTGTAGATAAAACATTATTCTACATTTGGCATTGAAAACTTATAACCAAATTTGACAATTTTGTAAAAGAGTATCAGAGAGGAATTATTGTAAGGAAATACTGGTTGAGAGTCCATTTTCTAAATAGTTAGATTTAATTTAATTTGGATTTTGGAATTATTATGATTTTTTTTATTTATACTTTCGGCTAGCAAAAAATACTTTCTTATGCTATTAGAAGATAAGAAAATTATTTAGTTGCTATGTAATTATTTTTATCCTCAACCAATATTTTCCCTATCAATAATAAACAAATTGTGATACAGTAGACTCCCTCAAATCCGCACAGCTTGGGACCAGAGGTTGTGCGGATTTTAGAATTTTGCGGATTTCTGGTCATTGCTTTGTTTACGTTTTTTAAACAGTAATTTGAGTGCAATTAATAGTGCATTCAGGACTATAATGAATACTTACAATATAATAAAATGTTAAAATAAGTAATAAATTAAAATAATAAAAATTTAGATAATTTTCAAAATGATTAAAATATTAAAAGCAAAGATCAAGTTAATGATCAATAGTGTATGATTAAATATTCATTATAAAAATTAAATATATTTTTCCAAAATTATTCAACAAAACTTGCCTCATAAAAGTACATTACTAATTCACATCAAAATCATAAAATAAGGATTTTTTTTTTAAAGTTTAGCCAGGCTTAGTAACCAAAAAATCTTGATTAATGCATAAATATATTTGGTAAGAAAATTGTGATTACCAGTGATATCAGCAATATCTTGATTTTTTATTTTTTTTTTAATTTTTCTTCCTTCATGAAAAAAAAAAAAAAAAAAAAAAAACATGAATAGAGTATTATTGAGAAAATTAAAAATTAAAAAATATATGGAATTGATACAAAATTTAAAAAATCACATTTTGTCCAAATATCCAATCTGAAAGTTTCATTGTTTACATCCATAAAGTATGTGCGGATTTTAGAGAGTTGCGGATTTCTGGTTTGCGGATTTGAGGGAGTCTACTGTATTTTCTTTTGATTATACTCTTGTTTTATTATTATTATCATTATGATTTCTATAATGAAGTTTAGTATTAATTATACTCTTATTGAGAAATATTACGATATGGAGTCTTATTATACTATCACTTATTATTGTTGTTATTGTTATTATTTAAATTTTTCTATATTATTTATTATTGATGTTGAGAGTGATGCTATTTATTATTAAAAAAATTGATATATTATTGAAAGAAAAATTTGATTGATTGTTAAAAGATGTTGGATCCAACATAACATAAAAAACAAAGATTAAACTAGATTTGGAGATCTTTAATTAAAGAGACTGTATTCAGTGAACACTGGAAAAGACTTTTAAACACAATGGAAAGACTTTTTTCATTTGAAGAACTTTATTTAAAATAACCTATGCATTAAGTTATTATAATTATTTAAACTTTCCATGAGAACGAATTGTTATTGTTTTTATTATATTTTTTATCTCTTGCTTATTTATATTTATAACTTATTTACTGTTATTGTATGTATTATCTCCTATGCACTTACAAATAGTAAGTGATATTGTAACAGTATTGTATCTCTTTCAGGGAAATGCTCCTACCTAAATTTAATTCAGATTAATTTCCTCTTAACTATTTTATTTTAATCGCTAATATTTTTATATTGCATTAATTTTCTTTTCTTCCATCTCTTGGCTTCCTGGGTTTGACAGTTTTATTCCAAAATTTGACTTTTCTAAATTATTATATTTCTGTTGTCTGAACGTGTAGTTTTATTTAACTATCAATTTCATACAAATTTTCGGGGAGGGGGGATAATATTACAAATTTAAAATTTTTTTCGCCAAAACTAAGCTTTATACTATCTTAATTTTCTTATAATAATGTTCCGTACTTACTTCAAATTATTAAATTAAAATCTTATTTCTAGATCTAATCTGTTAATCTGTATGCAGACGATATAAATTCTTAATTTGCCTTAAAAAACATTATTCCAGTATGCGTAAATTTAAAAAGATGGCTCTAAATTAAAAATATTCTTAATTAAAACTTTATTTCTTAATATTCCAAATAAAACTGATTTCTTCTATGTTTTTATCAACCCTTTTTAAGAAAATCTTATTAAATTTATTCCAAAACCATACCTTTCAAAAAATATCATTATTTTATTTTATCTATTTATTTATTTTTCCTCCGTCAACCTTTGATGTGTGCATTAATAAATTCATTTCTTTTCTTTTTCTCTTAAAATTAATCATTGATAAAAATCGTCTGCCTAAGAAATTATGAGAATAAGAAATATACATTTCATCTTTATAATGAACACTTAATCATACATTATTAGGGATATATTATTCCCATACATTATTAGGGATTATATTCTTCAGGAATGTAACATTTGTGAATGGAAATCTATGTTTGATTTTGCATGAGGAAACTAATAATGTTTAATCACGTGTGGGCTGCAATATTAATTTCCTGTACAAACATTGTTTGTTTTAAAATCTGTTACCCTTCTTTGCAATTCAATCAGGATTTCACACTACCTTATATTTCTTTCTCTGACTACAGCAGTAAATAGGCCATTTCCCCAAAATTACTCTTTAAATTTACTCTTTTAGTATAAATTTTATCTCAAAAAAAATCTAATTAAGGGTAAAAAAAGAGGGTTTAATTTTGCTTTAAAGTTATATAACATCATGTCAGTACTTCTCCCAATTGTGAGAAATGTTTTTATTAAAACTGCACCTATTTTCACATTAAGTAGATGTATAGTATTGTAGTATGATGTAATGTAGTATGATGTAAGTAGATGTATAGTAGTATTTATCCATGATGTCCACATACCCAATGTTATTTTTTAATAAATTCTTTGCAACACACTAAATATTAAACTGAATTGGATGATTTTGCTGAATTCAGTTTTGTGTAATTTATATTGCATGTTGTGATACTTTATTTTACTATTTAATGATTTTTACCTGCTTTGTTGTCCATGGAACTGATGATATAATCTTTATGCTAATGGCTTTTTCACAATTATTTTAAAATAATGTAAAGCATCATTTGTATGTTTCTCATTTATATATATAGTTTCAGTATAGTCCCAATTCATTGTTATAAATTTTATTATAATGTTTCATTCATACACCATTTCTTTCATGCCAAACATTTTTTTTTTTTTTTTTTTTTTTTTTTTTTTTAATTTTCGCTTCCAGCACTTTTTTCTTCCGTTTTTTCTTTCTTTTTTTTTCTGCAAGTAATATTTGGGGAAATATGAAAGATTAAGAACATGTGTGAATGCTAGAGAGATTATTTCAAGTTTGTATAACCCGTACAAGGAGTAGGATGAAATGAAAAGAATGGATAGTGGATGAATTGCATTGATATTGGCACATTTAAAACCTTTTTTGTGTCTCACAATACCAGTGAGAAAACTTTCCAGGAACTTAACACCATACATACCATTTTTTTAAAAGTCTGTAAAGTAAATAAACACATCATACAATGATAAAGATTAGTTTAATTGAAATTTATTTGTACATCTGATAATGGAATTTAAAAAGTTTAATTCAAGGTGTCAACTGATATAAAGTTTGATAATTTGCACTTTTATTTTTTAATTTTAGAAGCGTATTTTTTTTCTCAATGTTTTAACTTTTTTCATTTAATAGTGCATCTTAAATAATCAGAAATAGTAGCAAAATTATATTTGTATCATTGCAGCTTCATATGTATACAGTCAAAGATTTTACAGCTCTTTGGCAGCAACAATTTTGGTTGTACATTTTTTTCAGTTATATGTCATTTTAGAACAGTCCCTTAAAAGATGTATAATCGGTACTTTACTGTATATAAATTTTACCCAGATAACATTTGCAAGATATTGCTATGTTTAAAATAAATTTCTCTTTTACTTTAAAGATTATTTTTTAGCTATTTAGAAACTATTAATTTTCTGTTCATGGCCCATAACTCAATATCTTGTGAAAACAGATATTTATAAAATAAAACTATAAATAAACAAGACTACCCTTTGAAATTGAGTCTGAGATTAGCTTAAAAATGTGCTGAAATAAATTACATAGAGCGTAAAGTCTCGTTAATACGCTCCTCCCCGTAAACATGATGAAAAATCGAAAAATGTTCATATCGGGTGCTTAAGTGGGATTTTTCTGCGATCTTTTCACAAAATTTGCATGCTTTTTTTTCGAGCTATTTCGCTAAATTTAAGGGGTTTTTTTCCCCGATATTCGATGCAATTTGCAGAGTTTTTCGCGATGTTTGACGAATTTTTTTTTTTAGCAGTATTAGACAAACTTTGCGTTTTAACAAAAATTACATTTTTCTCGCACGAAATTCACATTTTTCCGCGCGTTTCTTTCGTGATCCTTTGAAATGGGCGATTTTTTCGCGATTCTTAAATGGAATTCGTGTTTTTTGGCGGGTTTTTTTTTTTTAACAAAATTAGCGTTTTTTTTTTTTGTTTTTTTTTTTTTGTGACAGAATTCACGTTTTTTTTTTTTCGAGATTTTTTAACGGAATTCGCCATTTCCACAATTTTTTGATGAAATTCATATTTTTCTGCAATATTTTGATGAAATTCACGTTTTTCTTTGATCGTTTGACTTAATTTGCATTTTTACCGCAATTTTTTATTGATTTTCACATTTTTTTATCGCCTTTTTAGCAAATTTGCGCTTTTTTCGCGATCCTTTGACTATGTTTTCTTTGTAAATCTTACATACTCGCGTTTTTTCCCTACAATCTTTTGACAAAATGTGTGTTTTTTGGCGATTCTTCAAGAAATTCACAATTTTTCTGCAATCTTTTGACGTAGTTCGCGTTTTATTAGAGATTTGTTTATGTAATTCGCGCTTTTCTGCGATTCTTTGATAGCATTTTTTTAGATCTGACATAATTTGCATTTTTCCGTCCAATCTTTAGATGAAATGTTTATTTTTTGCAGATCCTTTGATAAAATTTACAATATTTTCGTGATCATTTGAAGAAATTAGCTTTATTTTCAAATTCTTTGACGAAATTCACGTTTTTTCAGCGATCATTAGATAAATTTTCCTTTTTTACAGTTGTTTGGCAAATTTTATGTTTTTTAGTGATCTTTTGATGTAATTTACGTTTTTTCAGCGATCTTTAAGGGGAGAGGCGCTTTCTTGGAATTTTTTGAAAATTTCAATTTATTTTATAAAGTTAGTTGAGGCTATTTGATCTGGAAGGGCGGATTAACTATATTTTATGGTATATCATTATAAGATGTTTCTCAAATTAACTTTACAAAGCTAGTAAATGGTGCACAAATTAAGGCTGTAACACAGTATCATGGATATGACTTATCAGGCTCTGTGGACAAACACATTACTTATATGAAAAAGTAATATTTTCTATTATTTACTTCATTACCTATCTTGTTCATTTATACCACACCATATGAAGTATTGAGAACCAGAGTTAACCAAGTGCTGTGATTTCGAGAAAAGTGGTTCCCAAAATTTCTACAAATTTTCAACAAACTTTTCGGTTTAGTTCTGCCAGTGTCAGAGATTATCAAGCTTCTTCAACAAGCATATAGTTTTTAATTAGTGGCGCCAGAATGGACCAAGCCGTCTGATACACTCTTGTATTGGCAATATGATAAGCAAGTCATGTTGGACTGTTAAACTGTCTTTATCACCTGGATAATTTACAAATTATTATAATTTATTATGCAGCCAATAAAGGGCATGGCATACAATGCTTTGATGCTTCAAACTCATTTTTTACAAAATTGTGGGATTATCCATTTTGGTTCTCAACACCTCATGTATTTATATTATAAAAATTTTCAATTGCATTTTTAATCTATATTCTGTGGCATCATTTAGTTTACTTCTAAGAAGACAAATGATCCAATGCTGTTCAGTTTTGTATTTTAATCTTTTCCAGCTTTTTAAAATCAAACAAACAATAAATTAAGTTTTTTGCCTCACCTAAGCTTATTCTTAAATCTGGCTCTGTTCATATGATAAAAATAAAACAACTTTTTCAGAAAATTATATCAACTGAAAAAAATCACTGATATAATCCAAGCTATAACAAAAACCTAAAAGATTCCATCTGTAAAACTTACATTGATCATTACTTTTAAAAAATATATGTTTTAAATGATAAGTAATAATGCATTTAATATGATTAGCAAATTATATATTTTATTTATTTATTTTGTAGAATACTGGTCAGGCTTTGAAAAAATTAGAAGGGCATAGCAGGTCAGTTCTTTAGTATTTATTTAAAGTGAATTGCTTTATTTAAAATTATTTTTCAATTAAAAGTTTTTTTAGTTGTCTGTCATTAGTTAAATATTTTAAATATTTGTTTGACATAATTTACATAGTTATGATTGACTTTAAAATTTTCTAAAGAATTTAAATAATTAAATTTACAGTAACACTATGAAGTATGCATGTAAGAAGGAAGTTTAATTACTGATTCAGCTATCTATCTATCTATCTATCTATCTATATATATATATGTGTGTGTGTGTGTGTGTGTTAATTAAATACATTATGCTGCAGTATAGATAAAAATCTCATATTTATTATTGTTGAGATTTAATGAAAGTTTAGCCAAAACTTTATTTTTAATTATCTTTTTATTAATTATGACCATTACCTTATATTGAAAGTAAATATTAAAACTTTCAATTAAAAATATTTAGTTTTTAGCTTTTTATAATAATATACCTGTTGTAAGCATTAGAAATCTTCAGTGTATTTAAAACAATTTGTTCACTATGAATTTCAAAATAGAATTGAAATGAAAAATAGAAGTGAAAAAAAAAACTGGTATATTCTGAAATTTAAATTGAAGAAAGCATAGTTAAAATCAAGTAAAAGGTATATACTGCAAGTACTATAAAATAGTGAAAGATTCTAAATTGGAAGAATATTTTTATTTTACAAATAAGTCTTATCTGGACAATAAAATAAGCCATTTGACAGCCTTCAAACTGATAGTGGGCATTCCACTAATTTTTTTTACAATTCTGTAGAATTTCAAAGCCTAATATTTTATGTTATGTAAATTGTTATAAATGGGATTATCTGGTAAAGCACTGCATTGCTGCACTAATTCAGTGATATCTTCTTTGTTATAAAGCAAATTTTAGACTTGTATCAAGAAAATCATTCAGAATCATGAATTATGATAGATTAATATAAATTATTTCTGAAAATTCAAAATAATGCTGTTTGTGCAATGTACAAAGATATAAGAGTATGATAGTGTTAAATTTTATGCTAGCATTTTGGAGATCACAAGCCATAATATAATAGCACATCATGTGTATGTCCACAATTTGCCATCATCCATAGCAGTGGTGTAGTCGCAAAAAAAGAAGTGGGGAGACGATAATTAAAAAGGTGGAGGGACGCTTAGTAAAAAAGGAGGGGCACTTATTCAAAGGTGGGGGACGCTACAGAAAAATTAAAAAAGTGGGGGGGACGCCGTCCGCCCCCGTGTCCCCCCTCGACTACACCACTGATCCATAGGCATAACATTGGCTCTAAGACTACAGGGGCAAAAATCTTCAAGTCCTTTTGAAAATATTTATACCCCTATCCCCCCCCTATTACCACATACACACATACACTTAAATTAACTACTACTTAACCATACAAAGAAAAATATAAACAAATCATAAACTACACATCTCATGTTTTGAAAGAAATAATTAAAAATATTGAGAGCATATTATCTCTTATGCCTGATGTTGGATTTAAAAATGTTTAAACAAACTTAAGGCAATTCTCACAGGTGTAGGAACCGGGGGAGCTGGGGAAACTCTGGCTCCCCCTGGGATTTTTCAGACAGGCTCAGCTCCCTCAAGAAAAATTGAAAAATAAAATTTACTTTTTCTAGAAAATTCATGGGGAAAGGACGAGTGTCTCCAAACAAAAGATAGTTTTAATTAGATAAGAACAGACAAGCTATCCTTCCGCTCCAGCACAATAAGAAAAACTGAGTTTGTAGCGAAGCAATTGATCTTACTAATGCATAAAAAAAACGATTTAATCAAAAAACTTTTGATTCTCACATACAGATCGAATCCATATCCACGAATACAGCTCACACCAAGCCAGAATATCTCAAACAAAAGCTTAGAATACATGCTGATGATTTTGATTTGACAAATCTTTCTGCAAAGTTGACACTCTAACCAACACTAGTCCCAAACGGAAATGACGGAAATACGTTGTCGATCATAATTAAAATGATGTCATCACAGAAATTAGTAAACAAATTATTTTCTGAAGTTTAACTTTTGCCAGAATTTATTTTGTTATTCCGATATCATTAGTGACTGCTCAGAGCTTTCAATGCTCTTCTTCAAACAGACACACTGCCAATGGCAGATCTAAGGGGGGGGGGCGATGGTGCGATCGCCCCCCCCCCCCCTTAGGGAACTGCAGGGAGGATTCTGCAGAACGACATTAGATGCCCGCACAGAAAAGTTGTTGGTCCTAAATTCGAGACCGGCGCAACCCGATCTGGGTTGCGCCAACTTTAATTTATTATACTGCGACTGGGTCAGTTCCAGGGCCGTGCTTAGGACTTTGGCGGCCCTGGACGAAATATATTTTGGCGGCCTGGTCACTGGTCGAGATAATTCGATCTTTCGTAAATAATACTCGGTTTTAAAACAGAGCAAATTAGCTTGTTTTTAGAGTCTCTATAATATCTAATCGGCAGTGGCGCGAGTACTTTTATACGAGGGAATTTCTACGTATTTGTATCATCCTTACTTCCATTGGGTGTACCCAAGGATGTGTTGGGGGAGGGGGTAATAGGGCTAAAGCACAGCCCGAAATTTTCTAAAGTTATATGAAAAAAGTGCTGATTTTTTTTTCTTTCTTTTTGAGAAAAATTTGTAATTTTTTCAAACATACAGTGGATTAGCCATTCTTATTAATCTCATTTTAATCCACATTGCCATGAATAAAGAGAAAGGAAGGGGTGATGGGATTACAGCCCTTCTCTTTTTGAAAATTAAATGAAAAAAAAAAAATCCTTACTTTTTAGATAAATCTAAGATTGACATTTTTTCTTCTGTTTTTCAGCGAAATAGCCATTCCCGTTAACCCCATATTAGTCCACATTGACATACAGCATACTTAAAGATGGGAAGGGGGGTGATGAAATTAGAGCCCCCTTACCTTGAAATTGTCGATAATAAAATTAAAATTTGTGCAGATTTTTTTTTCTTTTGTTTGAGACAATTTTCTATTTTTTTCCCCATATCATTCAACGGATTAGCCGTACCTAGAGGTCTGCACGGGCCGGGGTTGGCCCGTACCCGGCCCGGCGGAATCCTTTCGAATTTTATAATGAGCGGGCAGATGTAGAATAGCTTTTTCAACGGATCCGGCCAAGCCGACAAACAACATAAACGGGCCGGGCCGGCAAAGAAAATGAACGGGCCTGCCGGGCCGGGCCGATAGTTTTCGGGCCTGCCGGCCCGTTTTGAAGTTTTAAGCAGAGACGATAAAACATGAGCTATTTTCAACGAAAATGGTTTTAACGAGAATAAGTATAAATGTGCGTTATGAGCCATACTAGTTTGACAGCATCAATATAAAAATGTACAGTGTAAAGATCGGCATTGGAGGGTTACATTGTGCATAACCCGTTTTAATATTTTTTTAGCTGACTCATGCCGGGTCGAGATCAAGTGTGCATTATTTTTCTACATTTAGACTGGCCGGACCGGAACTAGACTTAAATGTTCTCAAGATCTATAGGGCAGAAAACATGATTTGTAAAATTATTAATAGCGACAAAAGACTTATGTTAGCTTAATCTTTGGATGTATACTTCTGGATGGTTTTTAAATTAACTTCTCAATAATGCGAAAGTTTGACACATTTTCTGATTAATTTTAAATTGTAAAAGTATAAAAGTGATAAGCCTAACTATTAAAGGGATTTGGGATCGAAAAACGTTTTTTTTTATTTTTGATAAATAAAATACTTGTATAACTTTGTTGAGATATAATAGTTTCTCAAATGATTGCAGGCTTTTCTCCCTTCCCATGCTAACGCTTCCGGAAATTCTATTCAAAACGCCAATTATGACAATATTTTATTTGCATGCAGTATTCTTAAATTGCTTGTATCAAATAATGGATAACGCCATTCGATTATATAGTTTCTGAATAAAGATACCTGTTAATCTTATGCGTTTCTGAGAAAAAAAAATAATTTAGAAATGCATCAGAAAGGAGCTTCTTTGAATTTAAGAATAAATTTGGATTTGAAATCTTTAATAAAATGATATAAAAATATTTTTATAAATCTTCTTTTATTAAACAGCTTCAAAAGTAACGATGTTTTTAGCTTTATTTTTTCTTCTTTTATTCTAAGCCATATTAATTTTTTAATGAATCTTTATTTGAATGTTGAAAGCCTAAGAATCTAAGTAATCATTAATGTTGTTAATGTGTATTTCCTGTAAAATATACTGTAAAATCATTCCATAGATATGTATGCAGTATTTTTTAAAGAAATTCTAAATATATGATAAAAATCTGAGTTTTTTAGAAATTGTAACGGGCCAAAACGGGTCGGGCCGAACTGTTGAATTTTACAACGGGCCGGTCCCGGGCCTGGACCTCGAGCCATCCCTTATCTTTAGTACCATATTAGTGCTCAATGACACCACATTATACTGAAAGAAATAAAAGGGGTTGTTGGAATTACAATCCAATACCACAAAAATCATTTTTTTAAGCAAATTTATATTTAAAACCGATTATCAAATACGATAGTCTATTTCAAAACCGTATCTATATTCAAATATTATCCTCTACCGCTCAAAAGACTAGCCGCTCTTTTCTCTTTAGTTCCATGTTAAAGCTCAATGACACTACATTCTACCCAAAGAAATGAAAGGAATTAATGGGCTTACAGCTCAGGAAATTTTTTGACGGAATATGTGTTTTTTCGCGATATTTTGTCGAAATTCGCGTTTTTCGGCAGCTTTTTCATAAAATTCACCTTTTTTTTAAATTCTTTTTTGAAATTATTTTTTCTGTGGAACTCTGGGGGAATACCTGTATTTTTTAGAGATATTTTGTCGAAATTAGCATTTTTGCCCCCGCGGCTTTATGAAAATGTTTGCTTTTTTCCGTAGTATTTATACGAAACTTGTTTTTTCCGGGCCCTTTTCGCAATCCTTTGTCGAATTTCACGATTTTTTCCGCAGCACTTTGATGGAATTAGCTTTTGCCTGCGGCCCTTTGACGAATTCGCATTTTTTTAAAAAATGCTTTGACGAAATTCGCGATTCTTTTGCATGATACTTTGTCGAAATTTGCAATTTTATCCTCGGCTTTTTGACGAAATTTGCGTTTTTTTTTCGCAACCCTTTGACAAAATTTGCATTTTTTTCGCGACCCTTTCTCGAAATTCGTGTTTTTCAGCCGTCATTAGACGAAATTTGTATTTTCTTCGCGATTAGTTGTCGAAATTTGACATTTTCTCCGCAATCCTTTGTCAAAATGCGCGATTTTTTTCGCAACCCTTTACGAAATTAGCTTTTTTCCAGTGGTTCATCGACGAAATTCGCATTTTTTATAATTCTTCAACGAAATTAGTTTTTTTTTCTTGGCCTTTTGACGGAACGCGTGTCTTTTTGTGATTTTTTGCAGAAATTCGCGTTTTTTTCTTGGGGGGGAGGTGATCTTTTGTCGAAATTTGCAAATTTTCCGCAGCCATTTGAGGAAATTCGCGGTTTTTTGAGACCCTTTGACGAAATTTGTGTTTTTTTTGGAGGGGGGGGTGATCTTTTATCGAAATTTGCAAATTTTCCGCAGCCAATTGAGAAAATTCGCGGTTTTTTGAGACCCTTTGACGAAATTTCCATTTTCCCACGATCTTTTGTCGAAATTAGCATTTTCCCCTCGACTTTATGATGAAATTATCTTTTTGTCACGATCGTTTATCAAATTTCGCGTTTTTCAGCAGTCATTAGAAGAAAATCGTTTTCATTTAAAGAAATTTGCTTTTTCTCTAATTGACGAAATTTGACTTTTTCCCGCGATCCTTTGACGAGATTCTTGTTTTTTTTTTACGGCCATTTGACAAAATTCTGATTTTATCTGCGGTTTTTTAACAAAATCCGATTACTTGCATATTCCTTTTAACCAAATCATATTTTTTTTCTGCGAATGATTGATGAATTTGATATTTTTCGACAACCATTTGTCGAAAATCGTGATACATTTTTTCAAAGTCCAAACTTCAAACTGATGACGATTGTTTTAAATTTTCGGAAAATTATGGACAAATTTAGCCTTTCCTCTTCTGGCTGCGGCCTTTTTGTCTGAAAGGTTGAATTGCTCACTTGGTCTTGTCTCGTTGGTCTCCCACACTCCATATTCAAGATTCAGACATAAAATTGGTAATTAAACTGCGAAAATTTTCAAAATTGTTGGCAAAATTTTACGGTTATTGAGTCGAATTTTTTTTCATGTATAAAACATGATATTATCGGAATATTCTCTATCAGGAGCACCAATAAAGATTTCTATTCGGTAATTCCAAGTTCTTTAGAGTAGAAAGTATTTCTCTCTAGTTCATATGTATAGGTGTAACATATGTTGATAAGAACTGAATTCGGCACGTTACGGTTGGTTTTCTTTTATTACCTCAAATTATCTGCAAAAGATATGAATGCCTAATGACAAGGCGTAATATAAACGAAAGTATAAATCCTAAACAAATGTAAAAAATATAAATTTTTTGCGGCCCCCAAATTTTGGCGGCCCTGGACAAATGTCCGCCTCGACCCCCCCTAAGCACGGCCCTGGTTCACACTTTCAGAACCGGGTCGGGTCTTATTTTTTTCTGCAGAGCTGGATCAAGCCACACTGTTTTTTTCCGGTGGGTCTGGCGTGGACAGGACCCAAAATTTTTAAGACCAGGCTCCATCCGGTATAAAGGCTAAAGGCTCAATCTAGGATCGATATTGCCCATATGCTGTGGCGGATCTAAGAGGCACGGATCACGTCAGTTTAAGTCCATGAGATTTGGACTGGGTACAGTTTTCTCTCATTTTGATTCAGGTCGTGTCCTGATCTTGCTTTATTTTTGAAATTCGAGTGGGGACATTCTTCTTGTCCTTCCAGACCGAGCCTGATCTGGATTTCATTTTTCCTAGAATTTTGCATTGGACAAAATTTCCTGGTCGTGGCTCGGCCCGGAATAAAAGCTAAATATTCAGTCCGTCTCTGATCTAAATAATATGATAAACATTATTAGCCCGACCGCAACCCATGCAGTTAAACATTCGGTACGTCTCTGATCTAGATAGTATGATAAACATTACTGGCTCGATCGCGACCCGTGCATTTCTCTAAATTCTTTCCCACAAGCCCATGTTTGATTAAAAACTTTCTTACTTGTTAATCGTAAAAATTATTAAACATAGAAAACGCGAATTTCATCAAACAGTCGCAAATAAGGACAACTTCTTAAAGAAATGCGAATTTCGTCAGAGGGTTGCGAAAGAAACACGTGTTTCATCAAAAAGTCTCAAAAAACCCTCAAATTTTGTGAAAGGATTAAGGAGAAAACATGAATTTTTTCAAAGGATCACGTTCACGGATAAATTCGAATTTCGTTAAAGGACCGCGGATAAACGCAAATTTCGTCAAAGGATCATGATCAAAACTGGGTCAACCTTTCTCGCAAAATTAAAAACCAAATCTGCAACTGACTCAAATCCAAAATGTATGACAATCTGTCCCGATGCGCTAAGCGCAGCTAAAAAGTAGAAGTCGATCCGGCCGATAGCAAAATGTAGTTGTTAACTGGACCCAGACCCTATCCAAAGCATAAAATCACAAATAACTTGACCCGCAGCAAACAGTAGAAGTTAACCAGATCCAAACGCGACCCACAACAAAAAGTAAAAATTAACCCGATCAGCAGCAAAAAATAGAAGTTAACCGGACATCAAATTTTGTGAAATAATCGCGGAGAAAACACGGATTTCTTCAAAGGATCGTAAAACAAACGCACATTTGGTCCAAAAACTGCGAAAAAGAACGTAAATTTTATCAAAGGACTCATCCCAATCAATTCGGGTCAACCCAAACCCTTCTCGCAAAAGTAAAAACCAAATCCAACATTGCCCCAAATCAGAATTGCATGTCAAACTGCCCCAAATGCGCTAAGCACAGCTAAAAAGTAAAATTCAACTCGACCTACAACAATATGCAGTAGTCGACTGGACTCAAAACCGACTCAAAAGCAAAAAATCAGAAATTAACTCGAACGGCAGCCAAGCGTAGATGTCAACTGGACCCAAACACAACCCAAGTAGAAATAACCCAACCAGGATAAAAAAAATGGAAGCCAACCGGACCCAAACACGACCAGGATCAATAAATGGAAGCTAACTGAACCCAAATACGACCCAAGTAGAAATTAACCCGACCAAGATCAAAAAATGGAAGCCAACCAGATCCAAACCCGATCCACAGCAAAAAAGTAGACGAAACACGACCCACATTAAAAAAATGAGCTCCGACCTGTGTATGAGACTGGTGTTTCCAAATTTCTAAATTTGCCCCCCCCCCCCTTGAGGACTCTCCAGATCCGCCCTTGCACATCGCCGAACAACAATGTATCAATATAGACTCAATCACTTGATGCTATTGCATATTTATAAATAAGAATCCTTTAAAATTGATTTAGAAGAGATTGTAAAGAATTTGTAAGCTAAACAACAGAAATAAAACTTTAACTTTTGGTAAATGGGAGTGGGAGAAGTCTGAAATTTTAATATTTTATTCGGTATCGTCCATAAATTAAGTGTCATCAAGTATATTGAATATAAATTATTTAAACTGGATTAAAAAGTCGGTGATCTTTTGATATGCTTCTATTTTATACTCTTGTTTGTGAAAAGTGCAACACAAGAAACCCTCCGAAACTAATGAAATGATCCTCGCCACTTGCTTTTAACAATATGCTCCGCAGGGGCGTGCGAAGAGAAAACTGCGCTTAGGGAAAGTTTCAATTTGGAGCTGCTTTCCCCCAACTTTTTCTTCTGACAGGCCAAAAAATGGCGTAGGCAGTATAAATTTGGGGCCTTTTAAAATTCCACACAAGGGGCAACTGCCCCATTTGCCCCCTGCTTTCGCACGGCGCTGATGCTCCAGCTCCCCCTGTTTTTTCAAAGTTACTATGCCACTGGCAATTCTCAAGTTCTTTGCTTAACATATGCAAGACTTTTGAACACATTTAAACATAAAAGAACAAAATTGGCAGGTTTGTTAAAGCGATCTGTAATTAAAATGAGCTATCCATTTTTCAATAAATTAATAACCATGTTATAATCTACTTTGGTCACGTGACAACTGTTTTTCTCATTTCATGAAGAAATTTGCTTGGTTCAAAACATGAACTTTGACAGTATTTTAAGAAGGATTCTTTGCATTTACCAAAAAATTGAAAACATCTTTCAATTACATAGTTCTGTACATTTCTAATTAAAGATGAACTTAAAAATGTGTCACAAATTTGCACTTTTAGATTTGAGAACAGCCTTAAATAAAATTTTATAAAAGTCTTGGTCTTTCAAAGATTCTTCCAAATGGCGATGGTGATGGTGAGAGATGTGGTTCAAACAAATATGTTTAAAGTCTTCATTTAGGATTTCAATAAATTATAGAAGATTTTAATAAAAGCTCTAGCTAATGTTCTATTGGAAATGACTCTGATGAATGAATTTCACTGTGATACACTTTATAATATACAGAATAATTTTACTTAAGAATTAAAAAAATGATATTGTCTTTAAACTTCTAAAATTTTGAACTCTACCTCTTCACAAAATTTTAAATAAAGTAAAACAAGAACGAATCTTTTGCATTGAAACATTATTAAGAAACATTTTTCATCACTATACCAGTGCTATTAAGAAATTACATTCTTTCATACAACAAAATGAGATATCTAAATAAAAAAATTAAAAATACCCAGTTCATTTAAAAATCTATTTTCAAGAATTTCTTTTGATTGCAGATAATGCATGTGAATTCTTTTACATTATCATGTGTATATGATCGATAGCATAAACATACTGCATAGTGCAGTTAAAATTTAAATCAACTGGGAAACAAGTAAAACAGTTCAAATTGATTTTCAAGAAATCCTTCCATAGACATCAATACATCTATAACCCTTTCGAGTCTGGTGTACTATTAATAGTACATGACATTTCATTGAGTATTATTTTGTCTTAACAATTACTTAGTTACTTTTTATATAGAGAAATGATAGTGTATGGCTGTGCCTTTTTTATTATGACTTCAGTTATGGTTTGATATTTAGTAATAATAATAATAATAAATGTTTTCTTTATTCTCTTTGCACCATTGGTGATTCATTTATTTTATGCATGCATTTCAGTCTTTAAATTTAAAATATAAGTTACTTTTCTGAAAGAATCATGTGTGATAAAATATAAAAAACATTAGAAAGTTGTAATGTGTTATTTTCCAAATGTCTCCGAAAATTCTTCCTTAGCCTATTTTCATATTAATATGCACTGAATAGTACACAAAATAAATACATACGTTAAATTTTAGACAGTGAGATAATCTTTAAACTTCAGTAAATCTATTTGAATAACGATGATTAATGTTATTAAAATAAAAATTAATTTGTTCTTAAAATGGAAAAAAAATTCAGACCCGAAAGGGTTATGATAAATCTGTAATCCCTTGTCATCCCTTGCATGTTACCCTACTAAACTTTAATTCAGCTTGAAAATGCACAACACTACTAAAAATGTTACTAAAAATGTATTTCCAGAAACTACCCTCTATCTGTGGTAAAGTATCTATTTTTTTTTTTTTTTTTCCATAGGAATATGGATTTATTTATATTCTACAAGCATCTTTTGTATCATACAGTTGAACCTCGAAAATCCGGAACCGTCGGGACCGCGGCGATTCCGGATTTTCGATTTTTCCCGATTTTGGAGGTTTATTAAAAAATCTTTTTTATGGCTATATAATACCGCAAAATCCCGTTAATCCTCTCTTCCCGATCAAACACCCCCTCCCCACTTTATAAAGAATTTGAAATTTTCAAAAAATCCCAAGAAAGCGCCCTCCCTCCCAATTCTCAAAGGCGATTGAGAGTGAGCCGAATCATTATGAAATGAATGAATCGTGAATCTTTGATGAAATGTGCATTTTTTCAAGATTTTTTAATTGATTTCATGCTTGTTTTGGCTTTCTTTTTTTTTTTTACAAATTTCTCCGTTTTTTCTGTATTTTTTTGACAGAATTTACGTTTTTTTTTTAACCCAAATTTTTTCAAGTATCAAAATTCATGATTAATTCAACGATTCATTCATTTCATCATGATTCATTACTGTAAATTTTGTTGAACACTTTTTAACTTTTTAATTTTTGTAATAATAAAGTCTTTAATTAACGGTTTGTCATTACAATATTAACCAGAATATATCTATATATATATTTTTAGTATAGTTATCAGAATTTAACTGCAGTTGATGAAAATTACAGCTATGTCTTATTTTAAAAATTAATAAAACTGAAATCTGAAAAATGTCCGGATTTTAGAGATTTCCGGAATTTGGAGGTCCGGATTTTCGAGGTTCAACTGTAAAATATAGTTCAGTCGCAAAATGTCCAACACAGTTAAAAACTCATTTTTGAAATTTATGTCCATAAACTAAAATGGTTATGATTTCTTTCATACAACTCTATATATTTTATCAAATTTATAATGATCCAGACATACATACTAAACTCTTACTTAAGGCTGCTCACAACTGCTCTGCTCAAGAAGTATAAAACGTTTCGACACATTTACAAATTCTTTTTTTTTTAATAGAAAAGTGCAAAATTGGATGACCTGACTATTCAAGCAATTTGGAATCAAATCGGGTTTTCCATTTTTTTTTATCAATGATTTACCTGTTGAGTTATAAACATTTTTGATCACATGACAAGGTGTTTTTCTCCCTTTCTTGACTATTTTTTCTTTTATGCAGAAATTCAGTTTGAAATGCCCACTCTGACATCATTTTCTAAAGGATTTTTGTATTTGCAAATAAAATAAAATAAATAAATAAAAGGAAACAAAGTGTGATAAGATAGCTTCTGAACAACAACACCTGCAAGTTTCATGCATTTCTGAACAAAAATAAATTTAAACTTATGTCGTAAAATTGCTCTTTTTCATTTAATAACAGCTTAAACTCAAAAATGCCCCAAAGAGCTGAAAACACATTTCTAGCAATTACGGTCCATAGTCACAATCCTGTAAATAAACTATGTATGGGAACATCCACAGTAAAAGAGAATTTTTGATGAAAATTTTTGTTTAAATGTAAATATATGCGTCATAAGTCAGTTTAAAGCTAAAGATTTGTTGTTTATGAATTTATAAGTTTAAATTTAATAAGAATAAGTCTATACCAAAAAATGGGCAGGAAATTTGAAAGTATTAAAACCCACTTAAAGTAGAGCATAAATGTCTGCTTATTGAGTTGTATTATTTTTTTTACTTCTGTATATTAAATGAATTTATAATGCATTTAAAATAACAAACTATTATTATATCTATCAGATCTACATAGTTAAAAGTTTTTAGATGATGTATTAATTGCAATTTTTACTTTATTCAATAGTTGATAATTAAATATCACAAGAGTAATGGAAAACATAAAATTTTAATTTTATAAAAAATATTTAAATTTTTTTTCAAAACTTCTCATTCTCTGATTTGTAGCTAACAGATTTTACATAAAATATTTTATTTATGTTATACCGTAATTTTCCATGTATAAGCCATGGTTTAGTTAAGATTTTCTCATACCAGAAATTTTATTGACTAAATGAGGTCAAATAAATGTTAAGCAGAATTAAATAAGATTTTATTTAAAACAAATTCTGGTAAGAAATCAAATTATCTGAGCTGCAGCTTATACACAGGAAATTACAGTACATGGAATAGGATCTATTTCATTGTCAAAAGAGTAACAAATGTCTCTGTCACAAGAGAACTAGTGTAACACAAAACACTTTTACCCATAGTATGACATAAAACTGAGTTACAAACATCAAAACAAACCAATGCTTGAAGTTTAGTTTTTTTTTTCATTATTATAACAGTTTATGAAATAGCTTAAGCCATAATTAAGAATATTTTGTGCATTTTTAGCAAGATAAAATATCTTTACTCTTGTTTTTATTTTTATGTTTTGTGAATGGATTTATTTTATTTAACTTTTATTATTACTTAAAATTATAAAATAATCATAACAAGTTATTAAAGAATTTTAATTATTAAAATTTTCTCTGATGGTCACAAGAGGATGGGATGACAATGGAATTCCCATATATGCTGTTTACTTCATACTCCTTAGAAAGCATGTTAGCAAATAAAGTACTTAGAGTTATGAAGTTCAGAAGACAACACAATTTTTAGATACTGCATTTTGTTTTATTTTTTATTTATTTATTTATTTTTATTTTTTATTTACTTATTTATTTATTTATTTTTTAATTTATTTTATTTATTTATTTATTTTATTTATTTATTTATTATTATTATTATTTTTTTTTTTTTTTTTTTTTTTTTTTTGTAGTTACAAGTGTGACAAAACTTTAATTTGTTATCTAGATAAATAAAATGCTTTTTGGTATAAATTGCATATGGTTTATGTGAGTAGATTATGTGTATTTTAAGTGTTTGCATAAAATTTATCATGAAAATTCTGTATTCATGAAAATTTTCTCTGATGGTCACAAGAGTAACAATGGGCATTTCCATACATGCTGCTTATTTCATACTTCTTAGAACGCAATAAAACATGTGTTCTTTCTCATTCTTTTCATTTCAAAAATTCTTTGCAAATAAAGTACTAAGAGTTATGAAATTCAGAAGCAGCTCCCATGTTTGAATATGATGACTACATTAATTAATATGGAAAAAAAAATCAAACTGTGGTTGACATTAATGCTCCTAGATTGATAAAATCTTGAAGATTTTACAAACTTTAATTTTATAACTTTTTACATTTCTTTATTTTATTTTTAACTTTAACCAGTATAAAAAGTTGTTCTGTGTGAAAAATAAGTTTGTCAAAACATGATTTAATGTTGTTTTTCTTTTAGTATTGAAAATGAGTGATATCAGTGATAATTTAAAGCAGTTCTCAAAAAAAAATTTTCCCTGCATAACAGCCCAAAACTTTCTGACTCACTTTTAAACATAAAACATATTACTTGAAACATGATTAGTAAACAGATTTGTAATCAGTTTATTTCATTTTCTGATTAAATAAATTTAATCTTGAGTCAAAAGTAATTCTTTTCTCAGAATGGTATTTTTCTTCTTTCCCTATGTTATCACATCTTTAAATTCCATTAATAATGCTTAATTTGACAAAAATTATCTGAAATATTTTCTGCTTTTACCTAAATTGGAAATAGCACTTCGATTACATATTTTCTAAATAAAAGATTCTGCAAATTTGATATATTTGCAAAAAAAAAAAAAAAAAAAAAAAAAAGTATATTAAATGCATATGGAAGAAGCCGATTTGGATTTGAGAACAGCCTCAACAATTTTCCTAAAAGTGCACATATGCATTCGTTTTTCATTGTATATTAATTATTACTTTAAATTACAAATGTATTTTCCATAAATTGAGTGAATTTTCTTAATATTTCCCTTAATAATGCATTTGATATGTATTCCTTTTTTTTTTTTTTTCAAATGGGTATCCATTTATTAAAGAGAAAATTTTTTTTTAATATATTTAAGAAATTCAAAAGGGGTTGATGGAAGAATAATTTCATATGGGACACTTTAATCATAGGTGATATTTCCGAATTATGCAAATCTAGCAAAATTTACAATGATTTGATCAGATAAAACAAAAAATGAAAATACAAAACTGGGTTTTAAGAACCATTATTTTGAAAATCAGGTAAAGTGCAATGTTATATTTTTTGACTTGCTTGATTTTTTTTTTTTTTTTTTTATGTTGAAGTAGATTATATTTAATAAATAATGTACAATTTTGAAGCCCTGAAAAATTTTCCTCTTTCCTGTAGAAAATATTAAAGTTCAAGGTTGTGAATGCCATTTTTCATGAAAAGTGAACTGCCTGTATGTTTTGAATGCTATATCTCTGAAAAGCAACAACATCCTTTTTTTTGTCATAAACTATTACTATAACACTATCTGCTTATTAAAATTTATTTGTTTCCATGGGGCATTGTTACTTTGCATTGTTTTGTTGCCACAAAATACAATCAAAATGATGTTTTTGTCCGTTTTTGCACTTATCTTATTTAAACAATAGTACCACAATTATTTTTCTTCTAGAATATGAAAGTGTACTACTAGGATAAACTAAATGATATAGAATTGTACCAGAATATTGTTGCTGTTAACAGATATCATCTGTTAAATATTAAGGAAAGTGTCAAAGTTTGTAACATTTCAGTTACTCTTATCTCAAAAACGCACCACAGTTGAATAAAACAAAACTGATAATGCTGTAGTTGACCATCTGTACAAAAACATGGAAAAGAAAAAGAAGTGGGGTATCATGATATTTTATGGGGGAAAAAAGACAAAATTCACAAAGAGTGTTGATGATCACACTTTCTTCCCTATTAGAAAATGAAAAATCTCATTTCTCTTGCCTCTTCCTATGTTTTATTCCCTATGAGAGAATGAAATATCCCTTATTTCAATAAATATAAATATATGACGGAATGAATTTTTCGTCTTGCTTTTAACACAAAATATATAGTAATATGAACTTTAAAATATTCAGATTTATTTAAAAAGCGATTAAAACAATCAAATAGAGATGTTAATAATTAATTTTATTTAAAAACATCTTAGTACTTTCAAGCCTTTAATCAGGCTCTTCCTTAGAGAATATTTTCTTTCTTTATACAAATACATGATTCTGTTTTGAAAATGAATGAGACTCGTAGATTGAAGATTGAATTAGTAGTATTTTAGGTGAACGGTAAAAAGAAATATTTAATTGTTGTACCATAAATTTTAATATACTATTTTCTAAAATTGTCAGGATTTATTTTCAGGATGTTAAACCATAAACTCAATATATTATAAGATAGGGAATCCGATTGAGTTATGAATGAAAATTAAGACAGAATTTTAAAGCTTGGCCGAAATACATGCTTGATAATACTTTCAATATTTTTAATATTAGATCGCTCGTTACACTGTAAACAATTTGACCCTTTTGCTGCATTGTCACTCCATCGCTTTTATACAATATCTCTGTTTTGACCAATGAGAATGCTCTGTAATACAGCAAAGTAATCGTTTCCTAAAAAAGCAATGGAGTGACGATGCAGCAAATGGGTAAAAATTTTTACAGTGTACAAACTGTGAAGAAATTGCACAATCAATAGAACCTGGCAAAAGAGATGAAATTAGAGGAATCCTGCATACCAATATATGAGTGTTCATAAATTTAAAACACACACACAGGAATAAAGATTATGCAATAATTAAAAATTTAAAAACAAATCCTAATATAGTTATTACATTAACAGATAAATCAAATAAAATAGCTATTTTAAATACAGATGAATATATTAAGAAAATGGAAGAATGTATAAATGGCATGATATGTAAAGAACTCAATAAAGATCCAAACAATTCAATTAATATGAAAACTCAAGATCTGATAAAGGATGGAATATGGCCACCATATATGTGTTTCATTTTCAAAAGCAAATCATGTATTTGCATTAATAAAGAAAATATTCTCTGAGGAAGAACCTGATTAAAGACTTGAAAGTACTAAGATGTTTTTAAATAAAATTAACTATTAACATCTCTATTTGATTATTTTAATAGCCTTTTAAGTAAACCTGAACATTTTAAAATTCATATTATGTATTTTGTGTTATCCCTTTTTTCTTCTCCTTTACGAAAGAGAAATGGTCTGTTTCATTTTCTGATAGGAGAAAAATTTGATCATTGACATTTTTTTTCTTTTGTAATTTTGCCATCCCCCCCTCCCTAAAAATATCATCAGATCCCACTTCTTTTTCTTTTCCATGTTTTTGTATGCATGTGCAACTACTACATGATGCATTTTGTTTCATTCAACTGTAATGCTTTTCTGAAATAAGATTCATTGAAATGTCACAAATTTTGAAACTTTTGAATCTTTAACAGATCATATCTGCTAACAGCAACAATATGCCGGGTCAGTTCTATATTATTTATCTTGTCATATTAATATATTTTCAAATTCTAAAAGAAAAAAAATCAGAGTACTATTGCTCAAATGAGATAATAAGTGTGAAAAACTGACAAAAACATCATTTTGACTGCATTTTGTGGCAACAAAACAATGTACGGTAACAATGCTTCATGGAAACAAAGTTTACTGAGTTGGCAGTGTTATACTAATAGTTTATGACCTAAGAATTTTGAGAAGTTGTTGCTTTCAAGAGATATAGCATTCCAAATATACTGGCAGTTAACTTTTCATGAAAAATGGCATTCACGACCTTGAACTTTGAGATTTTCTACAGGGAAAGGAAATTTTTTCAGGGCTTCAGAAATGCACAATATTTATTAACTGCCACTTTCTTTAACAAAAAATAAAATATTAAACTAATTAAAAAAATACAACTATCAAAATACAGTAGACTCCCTCAAATCAGCACAACTTGGGATCAGAGGTTTTGTGGATTTTAGAATTTTGTGAATTTCTGATTATTGTTTTATTTAAATTTTTTAAACAGTAATTTGAATGTAATTAACAATCGAAACTATTATGAGGCTTTACAATATAATAAAATATTAAAATAAGTAATAAAATAATAAAAAATTAGATAATTTTTTAAATGATTAAAATATTAAAAGCAAAGGTCAAGTTAATTATTAATAATGTATGATTAAATATTCATTATAAATATGAAATATGTTTTTCTTAAATTATTCAATTAAACTTGCCTCATAAGGTACATTACTAATTCACATTAAAATGATAAAATAAGGAAGTTTTATTTCAGGTTTAGCCAGACTTAATAACCAAAAAAGTTTGGTTAATACTTTACCCTCTAAGTGTTTGGAACGTAATATTCCATTCACTAAGCTGCAGGTTTCACTGCAATATAGGCAATATTTAAGATGATATAATTCTATAAACTTCATAAATTTTCAATGCATTTTAGAATGATTAATAATCTCAAGGATTACATTCATACTTGTAATTAAGATTTTTAAATAATGCTGAAAGTATAATATTTTATGAACTTTTAACAAAAAATGCTCAGAAAACAACATTACAATTTTACCAATTTGAAAGATGCTCAGGGAGTTAAATATATTTGATAAAAAGATTGTGATTACCCATTATATCAGCAATATCTTGAATTTTTTCCAAAATAATTTTATTTTTCATAAAAACACATTAATTCAATAATGTTAATGAAAATTATAAATTGAAATACATATATAATTGATTTAAAAATATAAAAGTCAAATTTTGCCTCTACATCTGAACTGCATGTTTCATTATTTATTTCTAAACTATATACAAATTTTAGAGTTGTGAATTTGAGGGAGTCTACTGTATCACTCTTTTGTCTGAATTTCAAAATATTGGCTCCTAAGCATCAAACAATGCAAAAAAGTTGGAGGGACAAAAAATAAGTCTTGCTCCTGCTCCTGGAAAGCTGCAGGGTCATATGCCCCAGCCAGATTATGACCATGCCAACATCATATTTTAATCAATGCAAAATTGGCAAAATATGACATGAGGTGTTCATATTTTATTGTAGTAGTACATGAAACCTTTCATTTGGACTCCACCACTTATAAAAACAAAATGTATTGAAATATAATTTTCAAAGGTTCGAGATTTCTTTCAGCTTTGCTTCAAACTTTCTTTTGAAAATGCCCCTTCTCACATAATTTTAATGTTCTAAACTGTATATTTTATAATTTGACTGTGGCATTTTGCATATTGAATGTTATAAACCATTTTATATTTCATATTTTATCTTTTCTATCTTTCTTTTACAGATATATCACATGTTGTGCCTTTTGCAGCCCTACTGTTCTAGTCACTGGATCAAATGACAAAAGTGTTGTTATTTGGTCCCTAGAAAAAGATGAGATTTTAAACTCATCTCATGAAATTGCACTTACAAGAAATGGCAATAGTTTTATTACTACTGAAAAAAAGCAAAATATTCTAAATTGGAATGTAGCAGATGTAGCTAAATGGTTAGAATCTGTAAAATTAGACGATTTGATTGAAACATTCCAGGCTAATGGTATAGATGGAAAAGAACTTATGTATTTAAATCATGAAAATTTGCTCAACACTTTGAAAATAGGTTAGTATATGGATTGTGATTTTTACAAATTTCTTTTTCAGCTCGTTATTTTAAAGATAATTTATATGGTAATTTAAAAAAGCTGTTGATTTTTTTTTTCAGTCAATTGTTGAATGCTTTATGATTAAATGTTTAAAATAAGTATTTATAACGTTTTTAAAACACTGTACAATAGGGCGGAGCGTAAAAAACTTTTTTTCGAAATTCTTTTCTCCCTAGCGCGGAAAAGTTGTCTAGTGGTATCAGTAATATATTCACAAAATTTCACAACAATCAATAAATATCTTCCGGTTCCACTTTTGGGTCGAAATTTGCAATTTTAGCCGAAAATGTGGTAAATTTTCACATTTGAGAAATATTTTTAATTTCCGATTTTATCTTCGGCCTAGAGCGGAAAAGTTGATAGAGTACATAAAGAACATAAGTCTAAAATATTAAATTAAATAAATAATATCTTCCGGTTCCACTTTGGAATTTAAATAAGGGAAATTTATCAAAAATGATGCAATTTTTTACATTTTAGTGATTTTTTTCAGTTTTAAATTTTCTATACCCGAGCACGGAAAAGTTGAAAAAGTGTAGTAGAAACATAGGGGGGAAACTTTAGAATATTCAATAAATATCTTCCGGTTTCCCTTTCGGCACCTAAAAATGCCAAAATCGCCAAAAATTATGTCAATTTTCTCTTCTCAGGGATTTTTTTCTTATCAATTTTCACTTCTCGCTGGCACGGAAAATTCGGAAAATCATATGACAAGCATAAGTATAAAAATTTAAAATATTTAATAAATATTTTCTGATTTGAGTTTTATTACTTAAACTGGCATATTCATGGCATTAATGTACACAAAAATCATAGAACAATCGAATTAAAAGCGATCTGAGGGAATTTCCTCTAATAAGTTCAGCTTTCTATTTGTTTACTATAGTATTGCTGTTGGTTTAATGCTCTGCTAATCGTAATGAGGATAATCAATTCTTGCTTCTACATTTTATTGGAAAATAATACGTCTGGAAGTGTGTACAAAATTTTAATTTTTAATATTGTGTTGAACTGATAGTGTGCATGGGAAATATTACACAGAAATGTCACAAGTAAGGCACAGTATACACGGGAATTGTCTCATCTCATTTTTGGGGATCCTACAGAATTACGAACTGGTGTCTACCAACTAATGAAGATATAATGTATTTTTTGTTAGTGAAAAATGAATCGAAATATAATTAAAAATCGGATCCACCTTTGGAGTGATAGCGGTTTATGGGCTGAAATAATTGAAGCAATTTTGCAGGCTCCTCAGTTCCAACGATTTCTATGCAAAGAATAGTCCAAATGATTGGTTCATATGATGATAAATACAAGAGTATAAAGAAGTTTGACACTAAAGAACAGACGAAGTCAAAATTGAAAATTACTTATTGGTAGGAAAAAAACGTCTGTTTGAAAATTTTTCTTACAAGAGTACATCTCTAGAAGAGTGTAAATGCCCACATGATATAAATATTTCAGAATTGGAAGACAGTTTCTTAAGGATCAAAGAACTTCAAGGAAATTGTCGATAGACCCAATCGATACATTCGGAAACACGACCCACAACACGGAAACTTAGTAAATGAATGAGCAGGCTCGAAAAAGAATAAGAAAGTTTCTTGTTGATGTACAACTGTGTCACGATCTTAGTTATAAACCTTTAGTGTCATTGCAATCGAACATAAATACTGTAAGTATATCACGAACAACCCTTCGTCCTGCCCTAGCCAGAACTTGAAACACAATGGGAGTGTCCGAGGGAGTTGCAGTTTCAGTAACAGGCACATTTCTTGAAGACTTACGAGTTGTGATACTTGACATGTCCAATGTTATAGACAAGCATAACACAAGAAGAGAAACAAATAAATATCGCATGAAATGCCAAGTCCAAGATTAGAGTTTCATATCTATCAATACCTTGAAAAGATTGTAGTTTGACCGTCGAAAAGAACAAAATTTAATTCAGAGGAATATTGAGGGAACGCTCCATCAACAAAGAATGCTTGAAGAATACTTGACACTTATAGAAGAACCTGGCTGCGATTATATAGGGCAAGGTGTCACCAATAATCTCTTCTGTTATGTTTCTTATATGATTTTCCATACTTTCCGTTCCAGCGAGAAGAGAAAATTGATAAGAAAAAAAAAATCTCTGAAATATGAAAAGTTACATACTTTTTAACTACTTTGATATTTTTAGACCCCTAAAGGAAAAACGAATGATATTTATTCATTATTCTAAAGTTTTTTACTTATGTTTCTTGCATATTCTTCAAACATTTCCATGCCAGCGGGACTGGAAAATCGAAAAATAAAAAAATGACTAAAATGTTAAAATTTGTATCATTTTCAACAAATTTCCCATATTTAGAACCCAAAGTGGAACCAGAAGATATTGTTTAATTACTCTAATATTTTGGACTTGTGATCCTTATGTATTCTTTCACTTTTTCAGCACTAGGGCGAAGAAAAAATTTAAAATTAAAATTATTACTGAAATGTGAAAAATTACAACATTTTTGGCTAAAATTGCATATTTCGACCCAAAAGTGGAACCGGAAGATATTTATTGATTGTTTTGAAATTTTGTGAGTATATTACTGATACCACTAGACAACTTTTCCGTGCTAGGGAGAAAAGAATTTCGAAAAAAAGTTTTTTACGCTCCGCCCTACTGTACAATGTACATGCATATGCATATATACTCATAATGGCCAGCCCATGTCTCTTATAATGTGGTAGTTGATTATGTTATATATTCATTATTATTCAGTGTATTATTACCGTAATTTTGGGTGTATAAGCCGCGGATCAAACAATTCTTTTTGGATCCAGAAATCTTATTTAGCGATTGAAGACAAATATTTACGTCGATCTAAGTAGTTACATTTGTTTCTTTGTTATGATAAATATTATTGTTATTTTTCTTAATAATTATTAAAAGTATAGTTGAAATTTGATACTTATTACCTAGCAGAATCATAAGTTATAGACTTATAAAAGATATTGACAACAAAAAGTATTGACTCTGACCAAATATTGATTTAAAAACTGAAAATTCAATAAGACTAAAACACTTGAAAACTCTTATAAGTGAATTTCAGTTTGAATTAACTCTATGATATCAATAAAGACAATAATTTAAACATTATAAACATATAAATTTAAACATTATTATTGTTAATTTTACTATTGAGATTTTATATTATCTTATATTCATACTATATTATTTATGATTCAACATTAGTTTAAATTTAATAAGTTAAGCTTTTATGAATTACTTTGTGGATGATGTACCATAATGAAATGTAGTTATTAGCAGATGATTATTGTAGATTATTATTCTTTATTCTTGAAAGTATGAATTAAAAAAAATTCCCACATAGTCACATTTATGAAATTTTATTATTATCGTTGGCTGTGACAGAATTCAGAGATATTTCAGATTTTTTAACAAAATTACCATGTAGCTGCATTATAATCCAAGCTTCTGCCTTTTTCTCAAAATGAACTTGCAGGTCAGTTAGATCTACCATTCATACATTTTTTAAAGGGGGGGAGGGTATTTATATTTTTAACCTTTCCTTCAGGATATTCCCTTTTATTTCCTTTTTATTACACTAAATTATCGGTATATTCACTAATTTCCTATTTTTTAATAATATCCATTGTTAATCCTATTAAAGTCGCCTTAAATTAATTATTATCTTACTCTATTTAAATATAAAGCTTTTAGTTAATTCCTAAATTACATCAAAGTTTTTTGACCAATTTCTATTTTGTGTGAATTCAGATGTTTTTAAAAAAGCAATTTTTTTTATTTTACCCATTTTATTGAGATCTTTCATGTGCTGGGATATTTTTTACTTCTAATGTTCTTATGCTCCTTTTTGAGGAAACTCTTTGCACAATTCTCATTGGACCTTCATGTCTGCTGTTACTGTTCTTCATTGGTCAGATGTACACGACATTTTGATTTGTGTTATTGCAAGATTGCCACAAAAAATAGCTGCACTCAATGAAGACACAGAATTTGTTTAATTCCTCACCTGCTAACATTTTTGCTGGCTGGTAATTTTTGTATGACAACTGTTTTTTCATTATAATTTCTTTTAACATAAACTATAATTCGTAAGATCAATACTTGAGCTTTTTAATGAATGGTGGGAACTGTTTTAAATGACATGTTGCTAATAAAAGTATGAAAACTACAGATGACTCCTTTTTCTTTCATGGAGAAACTCCAATCACTCCTAATTAAATTTATTTCTCTGCCTGTATGTGTACACTTCACAATCTGTGCTAACATCTGCAAAGTGTTGACTGTTTATCAAATTAAATGAGTTCATGCACAACTGAAAGGAATTACAGTAGACTCCTTTAAATCCACAATTCTTTAAATCCCACACATAAATTACGGATATAAACAATGAAATGTTCAGTTTGAATGTAGGAACAAAATTTGATTTTTTTTTTATCTTTATATCAATTCTATTTATATATTTTAATCTATAATTTTCATTAATATTACTGAACTCAAGCTTTTTCATGAAGAAAGAATAATTTATTTCTGAAAAATTCAAGATATTGCTGATATTACTACTGGTAATCACAATCTTTTTGCCGAATGTATTTATGCATTAATCAATCTTTTTTGATTATTAAGTCTGACTAAGTCTGAAATAAAATTTTCTTATTTTATGATTTTTGTGAATTAGTAATGCACCTTTATAAGGCAAGTTTCATTGAATAATTTAGGAAAAATGCATCTCATCTTTATAATAAATATTTAACTATACATTATTCATTATTTACTTGAAATGTGCTTTTAAACTTTTAATCATTTTAAAAAAATTAAATTTTTATTATTTTAATTTTACTTAATTTAATATTTTACTATATTGTAAGCATTCATTATAACCTCCATTGAATTATTAATTGCATTTAAATTATTATTTCAAAAATGTAAACAAAGCAATGATCAGAAATATGCAAAATTCTGAAGTTTGCACAACCTTCAATCCCAAGCTGTGCAGATTTGAGGGAGTGTACTGTATAATGCATTCGATTGAATGTTTACATACCCTATGTGCTAGAATACTACTTATACAATCAACTCTGTGATAATCCACATATATATAATCACCACACCAATATATAATCCACAATCATCTATTACCAGCACTACACATAAACAATGAAAATTGTCATTAACAGTTAACCATACAAAGTTAAATTTCTCATATATATTTTTTCAATTATCAATTTTCTAGTGAATAAATATTTTAATATAAATTGGATATAAATATTTAACTTTTCTTGATTAAAAAAAATTGTCTCTAAGCAAGAAGTAATGAGTGTTCATAGACTACAGAAAAAAAAATATATTGAAAACAAACCAAAACTGAAACTACCATTGTGTTATGTCAATGTTTAAAATAATGAATAATCAATATAATGCATATTAGTATATGAAATTTAAATTTTCTTAAATCATAGTTATTCAATATATCATGCCAATGTATCATTATGTTTTTCTTTTCCATTATAATTGTAATTTTTGTGCATTTGTTTCTAACTTATAGTCAGATTAAATAAAATAACATGTAAACAAAGGTAAGATCTATAATCCACAAAGATGTTTTATCCACAAAATCCTCAGTCCCTAAGTGTGCAGATTTTAGAGAATTGACTGTATATATTATACAATCATAATCATTTTAGCTGAATTTTTTCATTTTTATGACAAAGAATTTGGATTATTTTTATTCTATATATTAAGAGTTACTGTAGGATTAAGCATTTTATTTTTTACCATGTTTAGAAGTAACTTTAATAAGTAAAAAAATGTGTATATATTACTAATGTGGGCATCATGAATTAAATATTATTTACATAAAAGAAATAATATTGGTGAATACATTAAGTGTTATTTCTATATCAAACTCTAGCTTTTTTTTCCCCTAAGACTGACAATAAACACTAAAATCTGATCATAAAATTTTAACCTAATCTAGTTAATTCTGTTTATTTATATTTACATATGTATTGCTCCTTCTGAAATGCTTAAATTGTTTAGTTAAAATAAATCATTTTTCTTCTTAATCAGCTAGTTTTGGTCAAAGAAATAAAGTTTTGCGCGGTATTCAATGCCTTAAGAACCCATTATGGTATCATGTTATGTCAGATTCTGATGAAGGAATGATCTTCAGTGAATTTTATTGTCCTATAACACATGAGATAATGCAGAATCCTGTTGTAGCTTCTGGTAAGTTGATATTATCATGAAAATGTTTTTTGTATACGCTTTATAATTTTTGTACTTGTGCTTCTTTTGCCAGTTTTTTAAATGAAATTCTCTGTTATTTATTTATTATCTTGCTTTTTTTTTTTTTCATTTTATTTTGTTTTTATAAATTTATAGATTTTTACTTTCTCATTACAAATGCAACGTTTTCTAGATAATGATGAAAAAAAGCTGACAATATTTATAAATATGCTAACAATTATTTAAAACTTTAAAAAAAATCAGATTATTAAGTAATTTATTTAGGTAGAAATAATTATTTTGAAGAAAGAATGAACATGTTAATTACAGTTTATATTAATACGTATACTAGACGATTGAGTATAGAAGTTATGGTGATCATATGATAAACTATGGATGACAGAAACTTTTAATGCTTTCAAATCAAGCATAGTTTTTAGATATGACATTTGTTTTATAAGAGGCTGTAGGTGTATTAAAACACAAATTTGTCAAATGTATTATGAATAAATTAGGAATGATACAATAATACAAAGTTGCATGTGACAGTTTATCAAAGACTGAAACAGCCTGCTTGATGAGGAATATGGTGAACGAAAATCTCCATCTCTGGTAACAATCAATCCCTGCTATTAAACATAACCGTTTTGCACTTGGTCTTTGTCTACTTGCCAGAGATTTCAGGCTGACAATACAATAAAACAATCTGTTTCCATTTGCATATCCTCAAAGTCAGCATCGTTCCTTGATATAGAAATACAAATAATACCTTGTTATGATGAATGTCTCAATAAGTGTGGCAATCATTTTGAAACAGCCCAAGGTTTGTGCTTCATGTGCAATGAAATGTGCTGATGTATTGCATTTCATATATTTTTTAATTTTTCATATATATATATATATTTTAATTTTGAAATTTACTTTCAAGATATCCCATGTATCTAGAAAATATTTGTTGCTGTGCATAGAAAAGCAAAGTATTGAAAAATCACATTATTCTATGGTTAAAATGAAACTGAATTGTATGAATTTTCAACATTTTCTGGGACCAAAAAAAGAAAGCTTAAATTGTTTTTTAAAAGTATAATTTATGCACAATTTTTAATTGACAATGATTGTATAATTTATAAATACAAGTACAGTCAAACTTCATTAACATGAACACGCTTAAGATGAATTACTTTTAATATGAATTGTTTTTCATAATCCCCTATAAAAATAAATACAGAAATTTGATACTAATAGCATGAATTACTGTTAACATGAATAAAATTTTGATTCCCTTTGAGATTCATGTTAACGAGGGCCAACTGTATATTTATAAAACAAAAAATAAGAAAATCAAATACAGCATGTCCCAGTATCAACCCCACATCCTCAGAACAGTAAGCAGACATCATACCCACCGAACTATGACTGACTCAGCAATTTTGTTACAATGTATTTAACTTGTATTGTAATATTAGTCATGCACCTCTGTTTCTCCAGAACTAAGGAGTGTTGTATAAAATCCTATAAACCTGGGACTAAGGGATTTCTATCCTTCAATATATATATATATATATAAATAATCAAAATTGGGCGTTATCAAGGTTGACTTTCTTCTTGTTAGTCTTAATATGATTTGCCTAAAAATAGGAGATAATTTTCCTTCCCATTCCCTTTTTTTTCTTTACTATCCCTTTTCTCCTTACGTTGTTTTCTTAACATTCCTTTAAGACAATGTTATATCAAAATCCTGTACTAAAAATACTATATTATTTCTTATTTAAATGTTCTATGGGTGCTATACAATTTTATTGTAAGTAAAAATTGAGATGAAAATAAAAAGTTAGAGAGATAAAATATCAAGATAATGGTGAGTAAAACTAAACACACAAGTTTACCTTAACCCTCAGTTAAATATAGAACATTGTTGCTGTTGATTATTTTTTCCTTTATTTGAATCATTAGGGCATTTGTCTATAAGTTAAAAATGTTATTTTAAGTTTAATTTCACCAGATTTTTATTCCTGGATGTTAAAATTTTGTGATAATGCATCACATATTGGAATATTAACAAAAAACAAATAATCATTGGAGGGCTTGTTTGATTGAAGTGTTACATGAATTGCAGAAAGGAGATGATTGGAGCAGAGGATTTTGCAATAGTGGTACTGATTGTTCAGTGCTGTTTTTCGATATTTGAAGTCACAGTCTGGTAAAAGAAAAAAAAAGAGCTATTTAATCATTTTTGTATACAAACAGAAGAAAATTGTACATAAAAAATTGTAATTTAACAAATTACAACTACTATTTGAAAAATTATATTTTCAAAGACTAAAATTTTAGACTTATAAGTAAATTCTATATTTAAAATAATAATAATAATAAACATAACTTTTATGATGATCAAAATGTGGTTTACGTAACAACAGAGTCCTATATTACGTACGCCATGGATTCAAAAATAATATTCCTGTACCAATCATATACAAATTTCATATTAAATTTTAGTTTTGCAATTTTTGGTACTGCAAATTTTTTAATTTCTGAATATTATTATATACATTTTCGATTTTTACATCATTGTATAGGGAAAAAAATGTACTTTTAAATACAATTTGTTTGAAAGCTGTATCTCAATTTGTTTTTAAGAATGTCCTTAAATCAAAAAGGGCAACTTTGTGACATATGCTTTATTTTTATTCAGAAATACATGAAAATGGCAGGTGTTGTTATTCAGAAACTGTCTTATTGCACTCAATTTTTTGTTTTTTAAAAAGTACAATAAATCTTTCATAAGACTTCAAAGTTGACGTTTTTGAGCACATTTCCCAGCGAAAGGAGAAAAACGGGTGATCATGTGATCGAAATAGCTTAGAACTGGATAGGTAATTTAACTATCATAAAATGGAAAAATAAGTTTGATTCAGAATCTCTTTCATTGTCAGGCATTCCAATTTTATATATTTCTGTCAAAAAATGAATTTGTAAATGTGTCAGAACGTTTAGCATTTGTTGAGCAGATCAGTTGAGAACACCCTTAAATTATTAATTTTTTTGTAGTTTTTTTTTAATACTTTTTTTGTCATCGTAGCAACAGAAGTATTTCATTTCTGGAAATCAGAAAGCGAATAAAATAAAATAAGTTGCGGAATTCAACCAATAAAAAGATTCAGATATACTTCAAATTTCCCAATTCTCTACCTTTCCTAAATAGTTAAAAAAAACTTTAGATGTATCTGTTAGAGTAAGAGCTTAGATTTCAGTATTGGGATGTATTCTTGAGTCAGAGCTTGAATATTATAATTGTGATAGTTAAAAAACATATTTGATGATATATTGATAAATATTCCAACTCTAGAGAGCAGTAATAACTAGTGCTATGTAATCAACAATAGTCAATCTAAAGTTGGTAAATGTTGAATTTAAAAAAAAAAAAAAAAAAAAAAAAAAAAAATCCTGAATATTTTGTTTAATATGAAGAGAAAGTGCAAGCCTCTTTTAAAATCCAGTGTTAGTTGTGACTTGAAACTATAATCATAAAAATGTACAATTATAGTAAATTACTATCACTTTGAAGAAATTGACTAGCTCTAATACAAGACCACTGAGAAAAAATTCTTGACTACACCATACAAATTAAACGCTATTTTTTATAGTATATTCAGAAAGCTGATAAATTATCTAATCATTTTCGATTTTAGAAATACCAAATATTGCCAAATTCATTTCTTTTTGAAAAGGCTTTGTAGTTACTTGAAATATTTTTATTAGTTTAAAATGCTCAATCTTAAATAGGATTTTTTTTTCTGGTGATTAGAAATGTATCATTTGAATAGGATTCAATGGCTAATTTTCTTTTCTTTTCAGATGGTTACAGTTATGAAAAAAGGGCTATTGAAGAATGGTTGCAAAGTGGCAAAGAAACAAGTCCAATGACAAATGAAATTCTTGCTCATAAAATACTTACTCCCAATATTATTCTACTTCAGTTAATACAGAAATATAAAACATGAATTACAATTCTAAATTACTTGAGGAAAAAAAAATAATAATAAATGGTGGATTGTTATATTACTATGTTATTTTTACATTTCATATGAAAAAGTTAAAGCACAGTAAATCGATTCTTTTGCTATATCACATATCAATTGATATATATATATATGAAGATACAGTGAAACTCGTTTAAGATATGAATCAAGGGACTGAGAAAATTTTGTATCTTAAGCGGATCATGTCTTATCCGGCTATTTTACATGGGTTTCTCTTTGAAATGACCACAGATAATTTGTATCTTAAGCGCAGTCGTACATTAAACAGGCATATCTTCAACGAGTTTCACAGTACTTTTATATTCCAAAATAACCTTTATAGAGTTCATCCTAGGTCTTTATGCAAGATACATCATCCTGTCTGCCTTTCTTTGCAATGCTTTCCTCCATGTTTTTTCTCTGGAAAATGTATCTGTGAATAATTTTTGAAGAAAAGTCATTTTGATCATTTTTAACTAGTTGTTACTTACAGCTCCTACTTGCATCAAAATTAATTTGTAACAGCATTTTTTATATTATTGTTTAAAAATTGTGAGGTAAAGATGATTTAACATCATGACAAAAAATTTAAAAAAAAGGTTATTTTTAAATAAAAGCATTTGAACATTATGTAATTACGATGAAATTGTAATAAACTGTTTTATGATTCAAAATGTATGTTTCTTCTTTTGAAAATGTTATCAATTTAATGCAAAGAGTATCCCGATTTTGTAAGATTAAATCTGACAATTATTGTTGACTAAATGCTGAAATGAAATAAGTTGTGCTTAGGAAAGTAACTTTTAATATACACTAACTTTTCCCAGAGAGAAAAGCAGTGAGTATTTAAATTTCTCCCAGGAATTAAATAAAAAATATTTGAAAAATAAATAAATAAATAAATGAAAATACAAAATAAAATATCTTAGAGAAATTTTTAATAATAAAACTATACATAAAGAAATCACTTTACTACATTGTTGCAACTGAGCCACTTTTTGCCTTTTGTTGAACATGGACACTAATCTGAAAAGAAACATCTGTAAACAGACCTCACAAATGTTTCATCTTTATAAGCATCCAAGTAACAAAAAGCTGTCACTATATAAAGGTTAATATGCTTAACCCTTAATTATCACATAATTTCACTAGAAAGCCTTTGAATGTATCAAGCACAATGATTAAGGTGTTAAGGTTGTTCTAAAATCCAAGCTGCCTACTTTCTGACACTTTCATTTTTGTTCTCAAATTCATGAAATCAGCAGGTTCTCTTTATCAGAAACTATGTAATTGAAAAATTTCCCTCTTTTTTGGTAAAAGTAGACAATCTTTCAGATATCTATCAAAGTTGGCATTTTAAACCGTATTTCAGGGCTCAACAGAGCTGGAAATGAAAATGTCCAATTAAAAGTTTCTTCAACAAATATCCCTGCAGGTTTCATGCTTTTATATTTAAAAATGAGCCTGAAGCTATGTCAGTTTTGCATCATTGAGCAGGTTTTTTTTTTTTTTAGTACTAGCTTAGGAGTTGAATAAGAAGTTTAAACTTTCTGACACATTTTTAAACATAAAAGCATGATACTTGCATGTACTGATAGTGAAATGATTTGTAATCCAATAGTTTTTCACTTTTTGATAAATAAATATTTTTGCAGGATGGCAGTTTTTTTCTCTTTCTTGCATCTAGAAATTTGGTCGCATTTTATGAAAAGTCTTCTGCAATCATTGAAAAATGAAAAGTTTGATCACATAAGAGCAGCTGCCATTTTGAGAACAAAAATGAAGTGAAAAATGTAGCTTAAAACAATTTGAATTCTAAAAAAGCCTTAAAGAAGTAACAACATTTAAGAAATCCTATGGAAAACAGCTGATTTTTAAATTATTTTTTCTCAGAATAGCTCTCTGTCTGAAGTAATTTCCATAACTTTTTAAAAATAATTTGAGGTTTAGTTAAACTACAAATTAGTCATTTGACAAAGGATAAAAATTAAAACTTGGATAATTATGCATCTGTAAATCTAGGTTTGAAAAAGAATAATAAGGTACCTGCACTCAATATGGACACCCTAAGGAAAATTTGTTTTTTTCCACCCCACCTACATGTAATAGGACTCAAAAATATGTGATCACTGTCACTGGACTGTTGAATGTCATTATTAAAATTACCGACCTTGTAATTATTCTGGTTTAATTTAAATGATACACACAAAAAATGTTTGCAACTGACCATATAAGGAACCACCTGTCCCTATTATGGACAGGTGGCTCCTTATTGACCTACTATACAGGGTGTATGAAAGAACCACACTTTTATGGAATTTTAGAGGAGAAGGGATAAAAAAAATATATCTTAAAGTATTGCGGGAGAGGGTAGGGTGCAGTAAATATCTTCAGAACATGCACTTTAGAAGGGGGGTCATTTTCGGTTGTGGCTCCCCGAAGACCAATGCAAAGCACATCAGTTACTACAAAATATTTTGAAATAATAAAGTTGGTTTTGCATAGCTTTCTAATTTTTGTGAATCTGAAGATTCACTTGCTGTATCTCCAATGTGAACATAAGGTGTCCATATTGGGAATTGTGAGTAGTTTTACTAAATCTTGTAATAAATAAATAAAATATTTTTAAGCAATATGTGCAATAGCAATTGAAACTATCTTTTATCATCTTTCTAAAACACTCCATTTTTCAATACTTAAAGTAATTTTATCATATCTAATGAGAATTTAAACTTGCCTTTAATTATGATCTGCACAACATGAAACAACAAGTTTTCTTCTAAATGGCGAACACCGCGCTTTTTTGCACTTTCATGGCTTAATTATCTTTTCAACTACTTTTCTTCATGGACATGTCACACAATTTCTCAATCAAAATTGTTACTTTTAAAAATATTAGGAGTGTCCATATTGGGTACAAGTACCTTAATACTACTAAAAGGAATCAATTATCCAGAAAACAAAAGTATCATAAAATATAACTAATTCCAAAATAATTATTGAAACCATTTTAGCAGATTCAAGATGGATTAAGAAAAAAACCAAAGTTTTTTATCTATAAAATTTTTTTAATACCTGTATTAACAACTTTATATCCACATATTTACCAATTATATCAGGTATTATCGTAAGTTCAAAATGGGGAAGTTTTCTACGTCCAACTACCAAAAAATTCAAAATTCTTTTTCAAAAAATAGCATATAAATATATACACATATAAGCACATACTCTATGTATATTTCAACATGTTTATTTATATTATATCAGTTATTAATGTAGTATTCTGTACAATTTATTACATACAATAAATCCAATTCACAAATCCTTTTTTAAAAAGTAAGCATATTGCATCGAGTCTTTTAAAGTGTTTAAAAATGATGATAATGATAGTTCGAAGTTCAAGTTAAAAACATAGATTTGTCCACAAAGTATTCTGTACAATTTATTACATACCATAAATCCAATTCACCAATCTTTTTTTTAAAAAAAAGTAAGCATATTGCATCGAGTCTTTTAAAATGTTTAAAAATGATGATAATGATAGTTCGAAGTTCAAGTTAAAAACCTAGATTTGTCCACAAAAATTGGTCCAGAGAGTCCCAGTATTAAATACATAAGTTCATATAAGATTCATTACCTTTTTAATTTTCATTACTAGTTCAACGTAGTTCATTTCCTCCATTTTTTTTCCCTTGAAAACGCTTTTGCCTATTTCTAAGGCATCTTCAGTCAAGAATAAACAACTCATTCAGTTTTTCGGCAGAGATTTTCGAAATTTTCCTCCTTTTCTTTTTACTTGAGATATCAGCTGGCGCCATCTATTATCAATAATTGCGTGTGTCATATCATTACATACTATTTTCTCATTTTCTTCTTGTAAGGTTTTTATTTCTATTGCTTCTCTGATCAAAGCATTGTGAAGGCATCCATAATTTGCAATTTTTTCAATCTCTATTGTCTTATTTTTAATCGGAGTTTCTATGTTTTTCGGAGTTTCTATGTGCTTATATGTGTATATATTTATATGCTATTTTTTGAAAAAGAATTTTGAATTTTTTGGTAGTTGGACGTAGAAAACTCCCCCATTTTGAACTTACGATAATACCTGATATCATTTTAGCAGATCTCAAGAAAAAAGCACATCAATATCAAATGTCTTTGTCTCCTTAAAATACCACACTGTAATTGCATGCTTGAAAGACTTGTTTTGTAAAAGAACATGCTGTTATAAAAAATATTTTAGAAAAATATATTTTCCTTACATACAAAATATGTGTAAATATGTTTTATTTATTTATAAATGTGTCTGAATATGTTATATTTGTAATTATAAATGCAAATTTGCATGAACAACATTCCATTTTTCACAGATAAGCTGCATAATGTGCACAAATGAAAAATTATTTGGTTGGCAAGAAAGTAATTTTGGTTTTGTAGCATGGAAAAAACTCATTTATTTTTAAGACAAGGAATAAACTTTAATCAATTATACATTTTCTATTTTTTTTTTTTTTTTTTTTTTTTTTTTTTTTTTTTTGGAAGGACCTTTTGCCATCTTACTTCCAACTGCATGATTACATGCTCACAGAACTTCTGGTACTTATCAGATAAAATCTGAACCAAGGAAGATTTAAGATCATTGTTATTTGTGAAATTTTTACCATTCAAAGAATTTTGCAAACTTCAAAATAAATAATAATCATATGGTGCCAGGTTAGGGATGTAGAAAGATAAGGTATCACTTTCCAAAGAAGCTCTAATAATTTCCCACAAATTACCAAAGATATGTGAGGCCATGCATTATCCTGGTGGAAAACAATTCCTTTACAAACCAATGCTGGTCGCTTTTCTTTGACTACTTCATCCATAAAATGACTAAATGATGAAACAGGTTTATAGTATTTATGGTTATTTAGCTGATTTTACCATACAATAAATATATTTTTTACACAATAAGACTAGCTGATTTAAGAGGGAACAGATTGAATTTTACTCAGCATTGAAAAAATAATAAAAAACAGCTCGCCTGACTAAATGACAGTAACTACTAAACCAAGCTACTAAACTTTTGTAGATGGTGTGTACAATGTTGCCACTTCAGCCAGTTCACCCCTGGCATCATCTAGAGGCTCATTTTAAAAGAAAGTGAGTTGGAAAATGTACTCCGGTCTCCCCTCCCAATAGCCAAATTTTGTGGCTTTTTCTTAATACCAATTTTCCACTACTGAGCAAAAAAATTTGCAATTTTTTCAGATGATTCAATGACAAATTTTATGTATTTATAAGCAACCAATTGCTGAATTTTGTGACATTTTCTTTCTATTGGTTGAAAAAAAAATGCATTTTTTCTGCAATTGATTGATGTATTTTACTTTTTTTTTAAAAATTAACGCTTGACCAATTAGTGAATTTTGCCATATGCTTCTTGCATACATAGGCAAATTTTTCAGCTTTTTTTTGCAACCTCTTGGTGATAATAGTAGATTTTCTCTGCTACTGATCAACAATTTTTTTTTCAGCGATCCACTGGTGAGTTTCCCATATCTTTACCTGTAACTGATTGGCAAATTTTGCGACATTTTCTTTCTACCAATTGGCAAATTTTTTCACCTTTTTCTTGTGATTAATTGGTAAAAATCATTAACATTTTTTTGTGACAATTTATGAATTTCGTATGTTTTTTCACAACCAACTGGAGAATTTCAAGTAAGTTTTTTATTTATCTCTGAAGATAGATTGACAAATTGCACAAGTTTTTCCCATGACCAATTGATAAATTTTGCAATATTTTTAAATAAACAACAAAATTTTTTTTTTTTTTTTTTTTTTTTTTTTTTTTTTTTTTTTGCATGTGATTGACAAATTTTGCAGATTTTCTGACAATTAAATGATGAATTTCATTGAAAATGAGAATTTGAAATGTTCTGCAAAGAAATCCATTGTTCTGTGACATATGTTACACTTTTAAGCATATTCTGCTTTGGGGTTATTAAGTAGCAATAACTTCAGTTGTGTAGTACAGTAGAAATAGAATGCGAAAGATGAAGAAATATTTCCAATGTTACAATCTGAACAAGTGTTCAGAATTTTAACTTCTTATGAAATGTGTTTCTTTTATGGGAAAATGTAAACTTTAAATTTGTAAAAATTGGCAGTTATTAACTGATTTTTGTGAGCTATTGTTTATTATAAAAATTCTTTTTTTATTATTGTTCAAATGGTTCTTCATATACCTTTTGAGCAGTACATTGTTGTTTTAATACCCATCCTTTGTGAATATCATGCAGTTTAATTTGTTTAAATAAACATATTTTATTAAAATGCAAATAATTTCCTTTTGCATCTTTCCAGATTTAATTTTTTATATTTTTATATTACAAAAATTGCAAATTATAGTATATACATTTGGAATTTATATAAAATATTACTACTTGAAAAATTACTCATCACTATCTTTATAATTATATCTTTTTCATCCATCAAAACTTGTTAATGTATAAATGCTTAAATATTTTTATACCGTAAAACGGGGTGAATAGGAACACTTTTCAACTTTAACATGAAAAAAAAGCAACAACTGATTTTTTAATTTTTTTTTATTTTTCTACTAGAAACTTCGGTCTTGTTTTGTTCTTTACTTTTTAAGCAAAAACGAAACATTTTTACTGTTTGTATATATATTATTAATTTATTTAATGGTGTTCCAATTCACCCCGCAGATAGGGGTGAATCGGAACAAATGCTATAATCTTTATTTATTCTGATTAAAATTTTAATAGGGTTAACAAAAACAGGTTATAATTATAAGGGAGGAAATAGGATTGCGTAGTTACTGTGAAACCAAGCCTTTATTTTATACAAGTAAAGATATCCCTTTTTAAAAATTAGAAAACAACTTTTAAATCAAGAAAAATTAAAATTTATTTTAAGAAATTATATTCGAATTGCAGAAGTAGAATTTAATACAAATTTAGCCCTGTTTTGTATTATCCATTACTAGTAGTTTTTGGGTTAGTGAATCTATTGAGTAGCCCCCAATCGTTGCATGTATCAATACAATCTACTAATATGCCCTCATCCCCAGCCCTTAGGACTGTTCGCATCCCTCTCTTTTTTAATTGGTTTTTCATTTTGAGATGTTTGTGTAATGTTGTGGATGTCAGAAAATAATTTTGTGCAGTTTTTCTAACTAATTTGCTATTTTAAAATTATTTTATTGTATGTTCCATGTCTGTTGGATTAGGCATTGATGTTTTTGTTTAACCAAGTAATTTCTTGGCACCTTTAAACTCTTCAAGTAATTAGAACAAACAAAATATTGTTACAATACATATTCATACATATGTTTTCATATATTACTGTATAGAAAAATAAACCATAAGAAAAAATGTGTCCCGATTCACCCCGTAAATCTTAAACTTCTGATGTTACAAGCCATTTTTAATTTTTTCATTATGTAGTTTAGAAATAAGTAGAATTTAATACAGAATATCGTTTAAAGGTCTATCATTAATTGAAAATCCCCTCTCTTAGGTTTAGAATATGAAAAATACTGTAGTTACATACAAAATTTTGAAGACGTTGGAAAAATGAGGTTTTTGAGGATCCTCTTGAAGTTTTTTATATACCCCAGTAGTTGTGCAAACATGTCAAAACTGAATTTCCTAACTCTTAATGTTATTACTTTCTTATAAAAAAAATTGTCAACTAAAAATATCATCACATATATTTATAATGAATTTATTTGTATGACCGGGAAGTTTCATTCCTATTCACCCCATTTTACGGTACTATACATAAGGTAATGACATTTACTTAAGCTAGTGAACAAAAGTCTAGAAAATAAAATAAGGTCTAAATTTTTTTCCTATAATAACATTATACATAGTAAAATATCTATGATGGACATCTCTGAATATCAGAAACCTTTATTTCAGATATACTCTTTAATAGTTTATGTAATAAAACTCTTGAATACCGGACACATCAGAAGCATAAAATTCGTCTGCTATTTAAAAATAATAACACATACTGTAAATTCTTCATGCCAGTCCTCCTTAATAGTGGACATCTCTATTTAGCAAACACTTTCGATCTGCATTCTTTTTCCTGTGAATACCAACATTTCCAAAAAGAGAGACAAATTCAGAAGTCCCAAATAGTCTTATTTTGAGGTTTTACACTAAAGAGTATATACTAAATATTTATTTTTCTATATAAAAGTTAACATTGATGTATGTGTTAAAGATATATTTGTAAACTGCATTTTATAATTTAATTAAATCATATGAATTCATTTTCTTTCATTTCAGTTTTGGGTCGACAAAAATGTTTGTGGCATGTTTGAGCAAGTTCTCAGTTTGACTTCCAATGTAATTTTTGGGTTCAGGTTGGTTTTATTTGTTGTGGTTTGGATTGTCTTTAAACGTTTCAGATTCGGGAGTTTTTTCTTTTGTGTTTTGATTCTTTCAGTTCAGATATGGACTGGTTGCTGACTGGATTTTTCAAAAGGTTAGACTTTTTTTCGTATGAAAAACTATATATTTGAATATTGACGAGTACATTATATATACTTTCATTTTTCTACTTAAGCAAAAATTTAAAATATTGATATGGATATATGGGATAATTTTCATAATTACCTTCAAATATGCATTAATTTTGCTTTATTTCAGGTTGTTAGTCTGTTTTGGGTCAGGATCAGGTAATTTGGTATTAGGCCGGATGATTTTTTTTTCGTTTAGCAATTTTGGGTAGATTTAAAATTGAATTGCTTTTGGAACTTAATCCTAGAAATTTTGATCCATGCAGACCTCTAGATGAACAATGTATGAACAATGCAAGGCCCAATCTATAAGAGAAGAAAGTGTGACTCAGTCCAGCTCTGTGAAAGAAAAGTAAGACTAGGACCCAGCCCAGTTTCTGAAAGGGCAAAGACCTGACTTAGTCCTAGTCTCATGAAATAAAGCTGGCACAAACCGGGTTGAGCCGTGCCTGCTCGGCCGAATCAGCTCAGCTTATGCCAGTTTCAATCTTAAGTATCCATGTGGACATCTGATGTTGTTTTGCAGACATTTTATTGGGTTCAAGAGGGGGGGGGGGGAAGGAGGCAATCGCCCCATCACCCTCGTCTTTTTTAGATCTGCCATTGAAAATAACAAGATTTTTATTCTATTAAAACTGAGTGTGTTGCCAAAATACCCTTTTGAAGTGAATGGAAAAAAAAGATAAACTTTTTTTCGAAATTCTTTTCTCCCTAGTGTGGAAAAGTTGTGTAGTGGTATCACTAACATACTCACAAAATTTCACAACAATCAATAAATATCTTCCAGTACCACTTTTGAGTCGAAATATGCAATTTTAGCCGAAAATGTTGTAAATTTTCACATTTCAGCTATATTTATAATTTCCGATTTTTTCTTCGCCCTAGAGCGGAAAAGTTAATACAGTACATAAGGAACATAAGTCCAAAATATTAAAGCAACTAAAAAATATCTTCCGGTTTCACTTTAGAGTTTAAATATGGAAAATTTATCGAAAATGATGCAATTTTTTACATTTTAGTTATTTTTTTTTAGTTTTAGATTTTCTATTCTTGCTGGCACAGAAAAGTGTGAAAAATATAATAGAAACATAGAGGAAAAACTTTAGAATAATCAATAAATATCTTCCAGTTTCTCTTTCGGCATCTAAAAACATCAAAGTCGCCAAAAATCATCCAAATTCTCTCTTTTCAGGAATTTTTGTCTTATCAATTTTCTCTTTTCGCTGGTGCAGAAAATTCAGAAAAACATATGACAAACGCAAGTGCAAAAGTTTAAAGTAATCAATAAATATCTTCTGGTTTGACTTTCATTACTTAAACTGGCAAATACATGGCATTAATGTACACAAAAATCATAGAACAATCGAATTAAAAGCGATCTGAGGGAAATTCTTCTAATAAGTTCAGCTTTCTGTTCATTTACAATAGTGTTACCATTGGTTTAATGCTCTGCTCGTGATAGATTCATAATGAGGATATTCAATTTTAGCATCTATATTTTATTGCAAAATAATACATCTGAAAGTGTTTACAAAATTTTAATTTTTAATATTGTGTTGAACCAATAGTGTGCATGGAAAATATTACACAGAAATATCACAATTAAGGTGCAGTACACGGGATTTGTCTCATCCCATTTTTTAGGATCCTACAAAATTAAGAACTGGCATTCTACCAATTTATGTAGATATAATGTACTTTTTTGTTTGTGAGAAATCAATCAAAATATAATTAAAAATCGGACTCATCTTTCGGGTAATAATGGATTATGGGCTGAAATGGTTAAAGCAATTTGGCAAGCTGCCTCAGTTCCAACGGTTTCTAAGCAAAGAATAGTCCAAATGACTGGTTCATATAATGATAAATACAAGTGTATAAAGAAGTTTGACGCTAAAGAACAGACAAAGTCAAAATTGAAAATTTTCCTATTGAAGGGGAAAAAACATCTGTTTGAAATTTTTTCTTATAAGTGTACATCTCTAGAAGGATTTAAATGCCCATGTGATATAAAAATTCCAGAATTGGAAGACAGTTTCTTGAGGATCAAGTAACTTCAAAGAAATTGTCGATAGACCCAATTGATACACTCGGAAACACGGAAACTTAATAAATGAATGAGCAGGCTCGAAAAAGAATAGTGTCATTGCAATCAAACATAAATACTATAAGTATATCATGAACAGCATGTTGTCCTGCCCTAGCCAGAACCTAAGACACAATGGGAGTGTCCGACCGAGTTACAGTATCAATAACAGGTGCACTTCTTGAAGACTTAGGAGTTGTAACACATGACGACATGTCCAATGTTATAGACAGGCATAACGCAAGAAGAGAAATAAATAAATATCGCCTAAAATGCCAAGTCCATGATTAGAGGTTAATATCCACCAATGCCTTGAAAAGATTGTATTTTGACCGTCGAAAAGATCAAACTTTAATTCAGAGGAATATAGAGGGAACTTTCCATCAACAAAGAGTGCTTGAAGAATACTTGACGCTTGGCTGAGATTACACAGGGCAAGTGTCAGAAATAACCTCTTCTATGTTTCTCATATGATTTTCCATACTTTCAGCTCCAGCGAGAAGAGAAAATAGATAAGAAAAAAATCCCTGAGATGTGAAAATTTACATACTTTTTGGCTACTTTGACCTTTTTTGACCCCAAAAGGGAAGCTGGAAGATATTTATTTATTATTCTAAAGTTTTTTACTTATGTTTCTTGCATATTCTTCGAACATTTCCACACCAGCGGGAATAGAAAATTAAAAAATAAAAAAATGACTAAAATGTGAAAATTTTTATCATTTTCGACTAATTTCCCATATTTAGAACCCAAAGTGGAACCCAAAGTTATTTTTTAATTACTCTAATATTTTGAACTTGTGTTCCTTATGTTCTCTTTAAGTTTTTCTGCACTACGGCGAAGAAAAAATTGAAAATTAAAAATATTACTGAAATGTGAAAAATTACAACATTTTTGGCTAAAACTGGATATTTCGACCCAAAAGTGGAACTGGAAGATATTTATTGATTGTTGTAAAATTTTGCGAGTATATTAATGATACCACTACACTACTTTTCCATGCTAGGGAGAAAAGAATTTCGAAAAAAGTTTTTACGCTCCGCCCTAGTGTTTAATAAACTATAACTGTGTATTATATCTTCTTAAAATTTATGTTTAGAAGAATAGAAGTGTATTATTTTACTCCAATTAAAATATTATCTGTTATAAATTATTTACTTATCATCTGCGATTTAATTACAGTACTACTTGATCCTTATGTGCTAAATTAATCTAAAAGAAATAATTTTAAAAAATGTTTTATATGAATTGGATTTTTCCAATTGTGTGAAAAAATGTCCCAGCTGGGTTTGAACCCAGAACTTTGACATGCTTTATAAATTGAGTACCTTGGCCCAAAGTAATGGAACATCTTGTGTAGTTAGACACACTAATATTTTATAATTGGTAACTATATCATATGAAATTAATTTTTTCTATATGAATTCTTAAGAAAAATAAAATAAATACTTGTTTAAATAATAGAGGAAAATACTTAAAAATCTGATTAGAAATGGTTTTAAATAATATAAGAAATACATCATTATGCCATAAAAATTACATTTTAATTGGATAATAATAATTGATTTTCGATTATTTTAATAATTGTAGAATTACGTACTTTCATTTATCATAAAATGTATTTCAGTTTCATGTTTTATCCTCAAGCGTAATTTCAATTTGGAATCCTCTTTGTCAAAGGAAAAATAAGAGTAGCTACGAGCATTGAAATACAACTTTATTTTCACAGTTTGTCGTCTTGTTTTTCTCTCCTGAAGAAGATGATATAAAATAATCTTAAAACTCTCAATGATTGTTTTAATCCACTTACATTGAGGTTTATTACATTTAGGAAAATCTGTTTGAACAAAGTATTTTTGTAAAATGTTTCTTCATTCTTAAAATAAAGAATATTTCAGAAAACATAACATTGAATAATAATACAGTGATGGGTGGGATTAAAATACATTAATCACAGTTTGCTTCTTTAATGTCCATTTTGAGTATAAAAACAGGAAAGAAAATTCATGTGTTACATAAAGATTATTGTGATTTTTCCAACTCTGTCACATGTATGTAAAGCTGCATACTTATGATAAAGCATAAAGTATGTTTTATGCTTTCTCTTAAAATACCAAGTCCTCCCCCCCCCCCAAAAAAAAAAACTTGACGAAAAATCAAAAAATAATCAGAGGGAGTGCTTACACGAGATTTTTTTCGCTATCTTTTCACAAAACTTGCAGGTGTTTTTTTGCGATTTTCGACGGAATTTGCAGGGGAGGGCTCGCGATATTTGATGAAACTTGCAGAATTTTTCGCTACATTTTTAATAAAATTCTTTGACAAGATGCGCGTTTCTTTCATGATCCTTTGATGAAATGTGCGTTTTTTCGCGATTCTTCAATGTAATTTTTGTTTTTTTTAAAGACAAAATTAGCCTTTTTTCGATTTTTTTAACGGAATTCACCTTTCTGTGATCTTTTGACGAAATTCACGTTTTCCTGCGATCTTGTGACGAAATTCACGTTTTCCTGCGATCTTGTGACGAAATTCGCGTTTTTCTGCTATCTTTTGACGAAATTCACGTTTTTCTGCAATCGTTTGACGAAATTCGCATTTTACCGTCATTTTTTTTATGACATTTGCATTTTTTATCGCGATCCTTTTACAAAATTTGCGCTTTTTTTCTCGATCCTTTGACTGATTTTTTGGCAAATCTGACATTCTCACTTTTTTTTATTGCAATCTTTTGACAAAATGTTTGTTTTTTGGCGATCCTCTGAGGAATTCACGATTTTTCTGCGATCTTTTGATGCAATTCGCGTTTTTTTTTCAGTTTTTTTTATTTTATGAAAAAAGTTGGCATTGGCATTCACTGATATTTTATCATATGAAAATGTTGATGAAAATTAATACCCTGTTTGAATGAAAATGAATATGAAAATTAATACCCTATTTCTGAGTAGTAATGAGTAACAAATACTTTTTAATGGGTAGTGAGTTCAAAAGTAACTGCATCATACAGGTATTCATTCAGTCCTTATTTTTACAGCACTACCACAAATCAAAAGAATTAGCTTATCTTTCATAAGGTTATGTCCTGGCAATGTCTTGTTTTCCACCCATGTAATGAATGTGCTCTTTGGTATTTCCTTCCGAAAGAGGCCAGCTTGAAGGGTTGTTGGAGGATGAATCATCCAGTCTTTATGTTAGGCTGTATGATTCATCCTCCAACAAGCCTTCAAGCTAGCCTCTTTTGGAAGAAAATACCAAACAGTACAATTATTACATGGGTGGAAAACAAGATACTGCCAGGACATTTTGGCCTCAGACTTGTCTGAACTGGCACCTTTGTATTGCTTAGTAACACTGTGTATGCCAGCATCCTTCTCAAAAAATTTTATCCAGTCTTTGTTGATTTTAAATTCATTTATTATGACTAGTTATGACGGACAGTGTTATGACTAGTCCCAGGGATTTTCTGAATGGGATTGGAAATAGAAAAGTCTAACCTTTACACACATAATGACTTACGAAATGGAATTGCCTTCTAGCCAAGCATGGACAAATCAGGACTTTGCCTAGGGGCCACCAAATCCATATATTAATTTGTAAAATATTTTCCCCTTTTTTTTCAATTCCAACTTAAATTTTTTAAATACAAATTATAAATTTCATCTTTAAGAGATTTCACTAAACTTTCTGAAAAGCAAATTTAATTTTGAACTCACGGAGCTCAGTGCTTTCACTAAACTAACCTCAACTGCTCGATAGCAACAACTTCAAGAGACATCATTTATGTCAACTTCATAGCTCTATGGTGGCAAAACACCATGATTGGCTGTAATCTCAAAATCTAAATCATAGCTGTATGCTCTGTGGCTGCAATAAACATGCAACCTGGAGTCGAGATTAGATATAGATTTTTAAGATTACAAAAATAGGATTGGTAACAGTTAGTTCTCCTGAATATCAATATCAAGGTGTGCATATGGAAATATTGGGGATGAAGTTTGATTATCATGTGCGTTTTGAGTAATTTTTATATGTATCCACAATGTTATGCTCCTCTTCATCTTGTGTTTATCCATCGGGATCTAAAAAGAGACAGTTACGATTTAAAAGAGAAGCTGCTAAAAATCGATGAAATTCACAATTTTTATGAAGTCGATCGATGAAATGATTGACAAAATTTGTGATTTTTAAAAAGCCTATTTAGAAAAATACAATTCTTCCGCGACTGATCAGCAAAACTAGCGATTTTTATGAAGCCGATTGGCGAAATTTGCGATTATTTACAAAGCTGATCAACGAAATTCGCGATTTATCTTCGCATCATCGACGAAATTCGCAATTTTTACAAAGCCGATCGACGAAATTCGCGATTTTTACGAATCTGATAACGAAATTCGTGATTTTTACGAAGCCAATCAACGAAATTCCCGATTTTTCAGTCTATCAAAGAAATTCGCGATTTTTCCCAGTCTGACAAAATTTGCAATTTTTACAAAATTGATTGAGAAAATTCACAATTTTCCTGCGCCTGATCAACAAAATCAGCGATTTTTATGAAGACGATCGGCGAAATTCGCGATTTTTTTCAAAAGTGATTTACGAAATCCGCGATTTTTTTTCCTTGATAAACTGACGAAACTCTCGATTTTTTCGTGCCTCATCAATGAAATTTACGATTTTTTCGTCCCTGATTGACAAAATTCGCGATTTTTTCGTATCTGATCAACGGAAATCGCGTTTTTCCACACGTGAAAAACCGAGAAACATGCGATTTTTTCGTAGCAGATTAATTTGCAATTTTTTGCATGCATCATCAACAAAACTGACAACTTTTTCTTGACCATCAACAAAATGTGCGATTTTCCGCGTCCGACTGACATGAACTCGCAATTTTTTTCTTACCTGATGAGCGAAATTTGCGATTTTTCCGAGCCTCATCGACAAGATTTGTTATTTTTTTGCACTTGATAAATGAAATTCGAGAGTTTTACTGTGCCTGATCAATGAAATTGGGGATTTTTAAGCGATTGACAAAATTTTATATTTTTCTACAGTAAATTGACGAAATTTACAATTTTTTTGAGCAACCTATGCACAAGAATTGCAATTTTTTCCAGTTATAAATTGACGAAATTTGCGTGCCATATGTTAATTGCAGGTTGTGCATCCCTAGTTTATACATTATGCATATGACTGACCATCAGTTCAATTTGATTAATGTTGCAATGATTCGAATGGGAGAGGGGCCCTAATTTATCTTTGCTCAGATCCCCCAATTATTCATTATCAGGATCTGCATCTGTTTTTCACTGATGCAAATTAGTAATAATTGTCTGACATCTTCAAATTGCTTATGATCTGTTTCAGTATGTAATTCATGCTTTTTGCTAGATTAGCTTCCTTTATTGGTTTCCCTTTTTACCACAATGGAACTTATTGTCGATGGCGATTTTCCATACATGGGGCTGATTTCAGCAATCTTAATGTTGCTGCTCACATATTTTTAAATAATTTTCCTTTTTCCCTAATTTTTCTTTTTAATTTCCCAAATTATCAAAAAAGCACAAAAACATGCTGGAAAATAAAAGTGTTTGTCTAGATGCACAAATGACAAGAAACAATGCCACACTGACAGGAGAATGTGTGGATCACCCCTTTGTTCTTTGTTTATGGAAAATCAGACAAAGTTACATGGGATTAATTTTAAACACTATTATTCAATCGGTAAACTAATTATAACACATGTAAATTTTCCATTTTTCTTTTTTGGGTGAAAAAAGTCTAGGCCAGGATTTGAACCAGGGGTGTACTGGCTGAAGCCGCCAATGCTCTACCAACTGAGCCATCCCGGACACGAACACTGGAGGACTATTTCACCCAATTGACCTCAACAATCACTTTATCTGTCTGATATTCTGGATCCAGAGTTACCATTAATTACCATCATTACCAAAAATTACCATTAGTTAAATTTACTTAAATCTGAGTGATCTCTAAATCTTTAAATTCAGAAGAATCATCAATTAAAAAAAAAAAAAAAAGAGAGCATTTTATTATTTAATTTCAAACCACAAAATAATTTAATAATAGTTATCATTGACTTATTATTATGGATGGCAGAAGCTTAAAACTTCGATAAACATTGAATTTATGGGGTATTATTTAAGATCAGAAGTGATGAAAAAAACTCAAAATTGTCTGTCATTTTACATATGAATTTATTGTTATGAACATGATAAGTATATTACATTATACACATGAAAATTCCATCCATAAACTCTATGCTTGCACAGTAAAACTTGGTCTTTAATTGGTTGGTGCAGCATTTTTTCTGTAACCAGTCAAAATTCTCTTAGACACTCCAGTTCATAGAATCATTAGCGGAAGACAGAAAATAAGGCAATTTCAGAAATAACAAGTATCAATAAAAGATCATCCAGATTTTAAGTACAGGAATTAAGTTTTAAACAGTCACAAGAGGAAAATCTCATTATACAACTCTGTGAGGTTTTGTGCGTAGTGTTATATTGGCTGTTTGCAACCACATTAATTCATGATCTCATTCAATTTTCCTTGGAAGAACATGCATTAAAAATTTCCATCTGCTTATTACTATCTTCAATGGTTGTTTTGATTCATTTTACGTCTTTTAAAAAAAAGTATTTTCTCAAATGTATTTTCACATCTAACAATTTGGTGTGCATTTCTTGGTCCACCAGGTCCAAAATCAAATGATTGCTTTCTTACAATGTTATTAACTTCAATCATAAGATGAAGAATGGAGAATTTGTCTCCTTTCTGATTCATTACTTTACAAAGTGCTTGTATAAACCAGCTGCCTGTTGTTTTGTGACGGAAGCTAACATATCTAAAAATTAATAAAACATTTTTAATATCAATAAGTAAAATAATAACACAATATTTATATTTGTTCAAAAAACATATCCAGTATATAGAGAAACTAGTTTCATAATGAGACTTATGATTATTTTAATTGATTTTATAAAAAAATTACTTAAATTGACACATTTAGAACAGATTTCCAGTTGCATATATATATATAATGGTTAATATGATAATAACATTCATCAACTAGTTATAACTGGTTACAATCAATAGGATGCTTGTATTGTTTTAAAAGTAGTAAATACAAATCAAAATATTTCTTACTATGATACATACATTTTTTATACTATATTTTATAGTTAAATAATTACTTTAAAACAGTATTTATTAATACAGATTAAGCAATTATTAAATATAATTTTGCATTACAGTAACAGAGTAGATTGTGGATCACCATATCCCAGCAGAGAGTGGTCCACTGTGCACCACACTGAAGTTTAATACATTCTCATAAAATTAATATTTAAAGCTTTCTTTTTAGAATATAAACTTTAAAGTATCTTACCCCCATAAAAAAAAATTTTCTTATTATCTATAACCTTTAATTAATAATAAAGAAAAGTATGACGATAAAAAATTTTACTTTTAGAAGCTCAAAACAGTCAGGATAAAATGAATCATTCTGAGCTAATGATGTGTTTTAAAGGCTATAAGTAATCAATTCATTCTTGTAATCAATTAGTCTAAAAAAAAGCTTTAAAAATAAATAAAATAAAGGGCTGATTTACTGGTCCACTGTAGCCCAATCTCCCCAATAACTATATGCATGCATATGTGTGGATATATATGCATATATGCCCATATATACACATTATGTATGTATGTATACACATATATAGTATATACTCACTTATAAGTTGAGAAATTTTGACAGAAAAAAAAACTTTAAAATAGGGGGATTGACTCATACAAGAAAAAAAAAAGAATAATAATATATAAATAAAATATTGAAAATAGTTTACTAGTGAATCAGTGCTGCAGCACTCCACTGCGTTTGTACAGTACAAAATCCAAAATCCGGAGCCCTCCGAACCTCGATGTTTCTGAATTTTTGCTTACTTTTAGTTTATTAATAAAAAAAATACCTACCCTACCTGATTACAGAAAACAAACAAAAAGAAAAAAAGTGCAAGATTTTTATCAAGAACGCATTTCTAATACTAAAAAAGTGTTGTCATGTTGACTTAAAATACTGATTAAAGTTAACTAAGTTTAAAATAGGTAACTGGTAACATGACATGCTGTTGTTTTTACCCTCTCCAAATCAACAGCAAACTATGTTGGAACACCATTATTTCTGGTTGCTGGTATCCTGATATTTCAAAATATGCGACTTTGTAGTGTTCCTCAGCTGTGATCATCAAATCACCGGCTATTTCGCTATTCACGGCAGTCGATGGGAAGTTTGACATCATGGCATTTGGTATGCATTCAGTATTTTTCAGCCAATGGCGTTTTACATAAGTTTTTCTTGGCAGCACTTGTTATGAAAAAAATCTGTTTTTTGTTTGTATGTATAAATTATTTTTCTCGCACAAAAAAAAAAAAAAAAAAGAAAAAAAATAAGTGTTTCACCTTTTTTTTTCTTTGGTGAGATGTCGACTTACACGCGGGTTTTAAATTTTTCCTTATTTTTAACAACATAATTTAGGGGGTCGACTTATATGCGAGTATATATGGTATGTATGTGTGTATATATCACTGGCGTCTGGCTAGCTTAAAAATACCTGAAAAAAAGTATTGGGTCTGGGTGAAATATATATATATATGAAAAACTATAAATAACATCAAATACATAATTATAAACATTGATAGTAACAATGATCAAAATAATAATTGAAGATTAAAACTTGAAATGTTCTCATAAAAGAAAATTACCGTATTATAGTTATAATAATAGATGTAATAAATACTTAAATCACAACAAACATGTTTTGTGGATAGTGGAAAAAAGTACTAAATGCACAAATAATTTTTTTACTTCAAATAAAAAATTAAAAGATGAAATCTGTTACCATTAGATTAAAAGCATGTATTCCAAAAATAAACTGGATTAAACAAAATGTGTTTATTAGATGAGCTATTAATTTCCCCATTTTAAAATATGTAGTTATCAACAAAATTTATAAAAAAAAAATTTTAATCACCATAAAAATAGAATAGAAAATACTTTATACACTATATTGCCATTGCGATTTTAGACATTTTACTAAATATCTAGAAAAATACATGAGGAATCATCTCAAAACTCTTGGTGTATAAATATAATAGTATACATCATACATCTCCGTTAAGATTTTTTACCGAAACGCCATAGGGGACCGTCAACAAATTAAAAAAGAATGAATATCTTTTGAATAACCCTGTCAAAACTAATGTAGCAAAAGCGCTCAAACTCTAGATTATGATTGAATGCCTTATTGTAATACACTGTGTTCATTTTTATGCAAATAGCATGCACACTCGCAGAGTAATTAAGGTTTTTATAAAAATGGTCCCAAATTTTTCCAAGTTTTTCCATTATAATTTTCAGAGTTCTTAATATAAAATAATATTTTTGTCAGAAAATATGACAAACAACATTGCACACAGTACCCTGTAATCAGAATTAAAAAATAATACAAATTGTATGAAAAATGAGTAGGTTTACTATATAATTTTTTACTGCGCATGCGTCAAAGATATCAAAATTTCATTTGCATATTATGTTAGCTAAATGTATAGAGCAACTTTTGTAAAAGTCTCAAAATCATAGCTTGAAAATTCTGAAAGTAATCGTCTATAGAAAAAGGACAAAATCCGTTGTTTCCAAAATGAAGCAAAAAAATGAGGGATTTTATCCAAATGCAGTAGTACATCCCATATTGTGTATTCTATATTGACACTAATCAATGAATATATGGATACAACCCCTCTTGTTTTTGCTTCATTTTGAGAATACTGGATTTTCGACTTTTCAATTGACGATTATTGTCAGAATTTTCAAGTTATGATTTTGTGACTTTCACAAAAGTTGCTCTATAGATTTAGCTAACATAATATGCAAATGAAATTTTGATATCGTTGACGCATGCGCAGTAAAAAATTATTTAGTAAACCAACTCATTTTTTATACAATTTTCATTATTTTTTAATTCTGATTACAGGGTACTGTGTGCAATGTTGTTTGTCATATTTTCTGAAAAAAATAATATTTTATATTAAGAACTCTGAAAATTATAAGGAAAAAACTTGGAAAAATTTGGGATCATTTTTATAAAAACCTTAATTACTCTGCGAGTATGCATGCTATTTGCATAAAAATGAACAAGGCTTATTACAATAAGGCATTCAATCACAATCTAGAGTTTGAGCGCTTTTGCTACATTAGTTTTGACAGGGTTATTCAAAAGATATTCATTCTTTTTTAATTTGTTGACGGTCCCCTTTGGAGTTTCGGGAAACAATCTTCACGGAGATGTATGACTTATACTATTATATTTATGCACTAAGAGTTTCGAGATGATTCCTCATGTATTTTTCTAGATATTTATTAAAATGTCTAAAATCGCAAGTGTCCCATAATCAATGGCAATATAGTGTACTTTAAAATATAACTAAGTTGAATAAAACTCATGTGCCATTGTTCAAAGAAATAAAAAGGTGTAACTGAATACTACATTCAAATATTAAAAATTAGTCTAATCTTTAATGAGATCATTTTCTGTAGCAACCATTTTACTCATATAAAGGTACTTATTTAAATGCTTTAAAAAAAATTTGTAACAGTAGTTGTTTTGAATTCTTCTTTTGATCATTTTCTGGTGCTTTCTTTTTTTGGGGAGAAATTTTATATGGTAAAGAAACAGAACCGGTAAAGTTTTAGTAATAGTAGCATTTTTTCTTTTTATGTTCATTTGGATTTGAGAATCACTTGTTGATGGCTCATTCAAATTTATATTTTGAAGCCTAGCATTTTCTTGCCCCTTTCTCTATTTAAGAGTAGGCATATTACAATGCGTATTTAGCTTTTATTTTACAAGATGTTCCGGATGTGAGGCATAAGCTTAAAGAAATTTTTTTTTCATACTTGGACAAGGTTTTAAATTCGAAATTGAGAGGTGTTTTCTTGGATATGAGTAAGAACTATTGCAGAGACTTAAATTGGTGGTCCCACATTTTAAAACTCAAATCACATCAAGAAGAAACTGAGGCTTAATGCAAAAAGCCAGAAAATTTCTGCAAAACGAATACATTTCTTTATAGATCAGATGTATCCTCTCTTTTTCAGATTGAAAAATCTTGACAGATGAATTAAATTGTTTTAGAATACCCTGATAAAACTGTAACAAAAAGTAATACAGTAGACTCTCTCAAATCCACATAGCTTTGGACCAGATGTTGTGGATTTTTAGTTATTGCTTGGTTTACATTTTTTAAACAGTAATTTGAATGTGATTAATAATTGAAATCAAAATTATAATGAATACTTACAACATATATTAAAATAATTAAGTAAACTAACAAATTAAAATAATAAAAATTAGGATAATTTTCAAAATATTAAAAGCAAAGTTGAAATAATTAACCAATAAGGTGTACTTAAATATTTATTATGAAGATCAGATGCCCTTTTTTTAAAAATTATTCAATGAAACTTGCCTCATAAAGGTACACTACTAATTTTTATCAAAATCATAAAATAAGGAAATTTTATTTAAAGTTTAGCCAGACTTAATAATCAAAAAAGCTTTATTAATATATAAATATATTTCGTAAAAAGATTGTGATCACCAGTGATATCAGTAATGTCTTGAATTTTTTTAGAAATGAATTTATTCTTCCTTCATGAAAAGGCATGAATTTAGTTAGTGGCGCATCCTAGGGGGTGGTTTTGAGGTTAAAATTCCTCCCAAAGCTAAAAAAGATCACTATAATTGCCGCTTATATGAATCAAAACCAACTTAATATTTAAACGTTTTAGTGTACTTCAGAATCTGCCGTTTTGTTGAATCAAATTTCATTTATAAACTGATTCATTTAAACAGCAAAAATTCCACTTAAAATTGTGAAAGTGCATATTGTAATATTTTTCTTATTCTTTAGGATTAGTTAGGTAAAAATTGATTATTTGAACTAAATCACTTTTCTGAGACATATTATGCTAAAAGAATGCCATACAGATGCTCTTTGAGTTTAAGTATTATACATTGAATATTCTAATTAGTACTGATTCTATTAACCAGTGATTCAAATAACCGGCAAATATTTTTATCAGAAACTCAAAACCCCTCCTAGAACTGAATTCTGGCTGCGCCACTGAATTTAGTATTATTAGTGAAAATTACATATTAAATAATATATGGAATTGATATAAAAATATAAAAGTCATATTTTGTCTATACATCTGAAAAATTATTTAATGATTTTAGGCTTGCAGATTTGAGGGAGTCTACTATATATGTTATGATCTTTGTACAAACCAATTAAAATTTTTCTTTTCCTTTCCTTATTAGATTTCATTAACTTTTTGTATTGAAAAAAAATTTTTTTTGCACCAAAATAATTCTATCCCTTTTCTTATCAAACATATTTTTTCATGAATAAATTTCATTCAAGACTTCTTTTTCAGTTTCTTTTTCTTCTGAAGCTAAAAACTAAAATAAAACACCCTTAAGGCATCATTTAATTTATAAAGTCTTTCACAAACAGATAAAATTTGTATAAAACTATTACCTACTAGCCTGAAACATGAAGAACATTTTCATAATTTAATAAAGTTTGAATTTCTGAAAAAAGTTCCTTTGCTTTAAGAGAATTTTGTATATCCAAATATAGATCAATTGTAATACTTTCCAAATAACTAAAAAAAAAAAAAAAAAAAAAAAAACTGAAAACTTTTCGGCACTATTATGGATAATATGCACTGTGTCCCCATGTATGTTTAATAAATATATGTTTGCATCTCTTATTAATGTTTCTACTCGTTTTCTACAACCTCTCATTGCATTACAGTTGTCAAACTAGACTAGTTGTCAGCTAACTACTAGATTAAAGTCAAGCTCATTAAAAAAAAAAAAAAAAAAAAAAAAAAAAAAAAAATTGCTAATTTGTAAAAATGTTTTTTGATGCACTTAAATTTTTTTTCTGGATGCTATGTGGTTTACAACCAATGATGATAACCATTTTTTGATAGTCATCATAAAAATGAACAAAAGCATTGATGATTTTATCCATACTTGTTCCTTCATTGATATTCAAGGGAAAAAAATTATCTCTAAGTTTGCTCTCTGAAAGTTTTTGAAATTCTATGCATTATTATGTAAGTTGCACTTGTACATGAAAAGGGAAGTTTAGTCAAAGCAAGTTCATCTTTTGCTAAAAAATTTTACAAGATCTACAATATCTCCTGTTAACGAATGGTAAGATTTTTTCACATAAACATGATATTAAACTACCTTTTGATAGGCAACACAATCAGGTAGGAACAATGATGGTTTGGCAACAATGGATTTGCACCAGGCAATGTTTGTGTATTTTGTTGTGCACCAATAAGTTTCTGCTGTTGAGCATCTATACTGCGTTTATGATGCATTTTTTTTCTTTAGCCATTGTTCGCATAATTTAAAATGTCATTGCAAATGATACACAAGCAACATCCTTGTCTTTTTATTTTCATGCACCATGTGTGTATTTCGTTACTTAGGTGATCAGTTTCATCTAATCATACAAAAAGCCTTTTATTTTAGATGCTATCTTCCATAAATAATGAATTGCTTTTTTTGGTGACTTCTAACTCCATGATTCAATTTGATAACAGGAATGTTGCTGCCAAAATATAGCCAAAGAACATATCTCTGATACAGCCATAAAAACACAACATCCAACTAATGACAGTTCTCTTCACTACACTTCATTTAGTGGCTAGTGAACACAGGAGAGGGTGTACTAGAAAGTGCACAGATCATTTTCAAGGTTACAAAGGAAGTGAAGACAAAACAGTTGCTTCTCTTTATCCCCCTTCACAATCATATTGAGAAAGCCGATTATTCAAGTGCATGTGTAAATTGCTATAAAAAAATGACCAAGTAGAAAAATCCAATCTACTTCCCTTGTCTACAAGTTACGGCGCGCCGTAGCTAGCAGAATTGATTTGAAAATAGAGGTTAAGAATTATTGTTATTTAGGAATGCTCAAATTTCCCTTTTTGTTAATATTTTTTCCCATCCCATTCCATCTGTATTAAAATTTCAAGGATGGAATTCCGTCTAGTCTAGACATGGAAAACTTTTCACCCATGGCCTGCATTCTAAAAAAAATCTGATGGAAATAGGAAATACCATTTTGGTTTACTTCAAGTCCCAAAATTACAAAAACTGTAGGGAAAGTTTTATTTCAAATCCACAGGATTTGGATTTGAGAGGAGAGGGATTTTTTACATTTTCTGTATGCTTCATTTTAAAAGTTTGGATTCATTTTAGATCCAGCAGCCCAAAAAATTTAAATACTGACATTGAAAAATGAAAATTTTACTACTGTTTTGATTCCCATGAGCGTTGTACAAAATACATACATAAATAAAATTACAATTTCACATTAAAGTCCTAAATACTTGAAAAAAAAAAGGCATAAACATTTTAAAATTTCTTCTTCACTTTTCTCATTTTATACACCCAGAGAATTTGGGGGAAAAGCAAGAAAACATTCAACATTATATCATGTTCTATTTGTCAGCCTACTCATACCCTTAACATTCTATAAGCATATATACATATTGTAATAGAATAATATAGCATGACTTACTGGTTTTATTTTATTCCAATCTTATCTTTATCTTATTTCCAATCCCTTTATTTTGTTTTTCCTTATTCCATGGCATATTCTATTTCTTAGTCGGTTACTTATTTGTTTACTTTCGATTTGAACTTTTTACATGTGCGTTCATGATCGTTTCCTTCCGTCTGATCGCGATTTGCGATCTTCGCAAATCGCAACTTACGAATAGCCGTATCTCCATATCGCAAGGCAGGACCGCTTTCGCTCAACTTTGGCAGACGCAAAGGGGGCGTTGCTCTCTGGCAATGTCTGGAATCGCAAGGGGTATTTAAAGCAGTTGGTTTGTTTTGACTGCCGGTGGTCTGACAATGTTTAGGCTAGCAAATGCCGTTAGTTGACTTAAAATGTTAATTATGAAAGTTCAGCTGTAGTTTATTTTAAGTGGTGAAAGATGGTGTTATCTTATAAGATGAATTCTGTTAGTCGATAGCGGAAATATCGTGATGAATATTTTGTTGCCATGAATTGTTTTAACATCTAAGCTTTTTTTACTTCCTTTGAACATTTTCCGGACATTATTTCTTTCGTCATTACCTGAATTGAGAAGCCTGTTTTCTTCCAGTTATGCTATTGTGAGTAGTTTATTTTGCAACCTGTACAGGTCATTTATTTTTCTTTACCTTACGTCATGCTGTTTAATTAATTAATTATTTTTATTGTGTTAAAGTATGACTTTAATTTTATAGATAATATAATTTCGGAAACTACATTTTTTGGTTGATTTTACCCGATATAGTTTATCATTGTTTATTATTTTATATATACATATATTTTTATTTTGAATATGTTTTTCTTGAAAATAAACGTTAGATTATCTTAATTAAATGCTTCTTTACTGACTTTATGACACTACCACAGATTGCCAATGTTTATTTCAGGTCACCAATTTTAATTTTTCTATCTCTGCTTTAGTTTTATATAATTTTAGAACGGTTCTGGCTTCAGAACCGATCACGGGTTATGGGCCAAAAGCTACTACACTTTTTAACCTGTTATGGTGGCCATAACCTTCGTTGGCAATATCATAAACTAGTGGTAGCATGCGGCCATTAGACCTCCAAGTGTTTTCTAGTGGGGGGGGGGGGGCGCAATAGTATTTTTTTTGATAAACACATTTAATTTCTCTGGCTTGAAATAGAAAGGTTTTTTTGGTATAATTTTTTTTTTGTTGTACTATCTGACTGTTTTAGAGTACGCTTTTTTTTTTTGAAAAAAAAAATTCTTTTTCCTTTCTGTTTAAATTTAATAAAGTCTAGTTAAGAGCATGGCAATGACCAACGTACAGGTTAGCATAACCAAACTAAATTCTCACAACTATGCAACCTGGGCAGCGGACGTAAAATACCTGCTGCTTGATAAAAATGCTTGGGGCATCGTGAATGGTACTGAAGAGGCTCCGAATACCAGTGATGCTGTAGCCACTAAAGAATATCAGGCACGGCTCAGATCAGCACTGTCCATAGTATACTTGAACGTCGAAAATGAGTTCCGGAGAATCATAGAAAACATCAACGATCCTCATGAAGCATGGACAAAGCTGAAAACCCATTTTCAACCTGACAACCGTGCTCGCCATATGCAGCTCTTCGGCGAGATCCTATCCTGCAGAATACAGCCTGACGAGCCGGTCGACATGTTTGCCGCACGTCTACAGAGACTAGCCGATCAACTGGCTGCCATGAATGAGCCGATAAAAGAAATTTATCTGACGTTCCAGTTGCTCCGATGGCTCCCAAAGAAATTTGATAACCTTGTCCAGGAAATTTTGCGATGGCCAGAACAACAGTTCAAGTTTAAAGATGTCCTGACCGAGTTGGTAGCTGAAGAGTCCCGCATCAAATTACGAGAAGAAGACAGAAGTAACTTGGTCCAGTCCCATTTTTCCCGAGCTCACACACCTAAGAGGTCCGCCTATAAGCCTAAGTTCAAGGGAAGATGCCACAGGTGTGGACAAGCCGGCCATGTGCTTCGACAATGCAAATTGCCTCAACAAGCCTCCAGTCCCGAATCTTGCCTCCATACTACTTCGAGAGACTCCTCAGACTCCTCATTCCAGAGCTCTTCAGTATCCAGAGGTTTATCGGTGTCCAGTCCAGTTCGAGTCCAACCCAGTAATCCCAGATCCAGCAGAGATGTGTCTCGCAATAGAACCAGAAACCAGCGTCAACGTAAGCCAACAAGCCAGGTAAATTACCTCATTCAATCTAATCTTAGTAACATTAAATGTGGTGGAGACGCCTGGGTCTTTGACACAGGTGCCTCGCACCACTTTTGCAAAGATAAAAATCTATATGTAAAATTTAAGCCTTTGCACAATGAGGAGTTGGCTGTTGCCGTTGACGGAGCGACTTTTCCTATTGAAGGGACCGGACTAGTGGACTTAAAAATAAATGGGGAGATGGTTCGTTTCGGCGATGTTATGTATTGCCCAAGTTTAAGGCACAATTTGATATCTGGCCCTAGGCTTGATAAAACTGGTGCCAAGTTCAGAGGAGGTGAGGGTAGGGTTAAAGCATATCGTGAGAGTGGTACCCTATTTCGAGCTTTTCTTAAAGATGGCATTTACTGTCTGTACCCAGATCCTAACCCTAAAAATAAAAATAAAACTCAAAATAGTCAAAGTCCTAAAAAGGTGCGTTTTCAAGCCTCTACTGTCCAGAAGAACGACTTTAAGTTATGGCATAGACGTTTTGGACACATTAGTTCCACTTTAATTGAACATACCGTAAAATGTAATGGTGTAAGGGGCTTATCACCTATTAAAAGTAAAGATTTTGAATGTGAGACATGTAAAATTAACAAACACAGGCGAACTTCCTTCCGTCCTATAAATCAAATAAGATCAAAATGACCCCTTGAATTACTTCATACTGACTTGTGGGGACCGACACAAATAACAGGTAGAAACGGCAAGAAGTACTTTTTAATTATAACTGACGACTTCTCACGAAAAGTATCCGTCTATCCCTTATGTAATAAATCACAGGTATTCAAGGTATTCACTAATCATGTAAAAAGAGCTGAAAGATTTTTAGGCACTAAGGTAAAAGAGGTCCGTAGCGACAATGGGCGGGAGTTTGACAATGAAGCCTTTACAAAATACTTTGAAGAGAATGAGATACACCATGAGTTTACCAACGTGTACCCTCCGGAACAGAATGGGGTCTCGGAACGTTTAAACCTGACTGTAATGGACGGGGCACGCTCAATACTTAATGAAAGTAAACTCAGTTTAAAATTCTGGCCAGAAGCAGTTCTATACATCGCGTACACACTAAACAGGATATGTCATAAAACACAAAAAAAGACGCCCTTTGAGTATTACTGTGGCAACAAACCCTCAATACGACATTTACGCCCTTTTGGTACTGTGGCATACGTGGGGGTGCCCAAGCAGTTAAGAAACTCAAAGTTTGATCCTAAGGCCAAAAAGGGGGTTTTAGTGGGTTACACGATGTCAACCAAAGGCTACAGGGTATGGATCCCCGATACAAATAAAATAATAGAAACCATAAATGTTAGATTTGGGGATGAATCTGTACCGAGAAATGTTCACAGACATAGCGAGCAAGGCCCAAGTTATTCAATAGGCACAAACCCTTTTACAACTTCAGAGCAGCACAACGGAAGCGACCTGGGACCCACATACATTTTAAGTTCAGAACAACCAGAAATTGACCCTTTGACCGACCTTCAACCTGACAGATTTCCTTTAGAAAGATCACCATCTCCATCACCTAAGCCAGGCACCTCAGAATCCGTTGAAACCGCCTCCGTTCACTCATTTGAGGATGAAAGTGATGAGCAGTGCAAGGAATTCTCGAGAACACTGAGGGATGCTGTATGGTTCCGTAAGGCCATAACTAGGCCTGATAAGTCGAGAACCGACATCTATTATTATGAGATGGGTGAAACGCAATGTTTAAGATCACTCAGAGAAGTGCGGGAATACTGTCAGTCTAATGGTATTAAATTTGATCCAACTATGTTCAGTTTCAAAGGGGAGAATAAATACCAGGGTATTGTAAAATCTACTTCCAGTGCTAGTTCAAGTCCTAGTTACACACCTCCACATTCATCTTTATCAGAAACACGTAAAACCAATATATGACTAGAAGACTCCATACCAAACACATATAAGCAAGCCTTAAAATCCCCTCAGTGGGAACTCTGGAGACAGGCAATGCAGGAAGAAATGGACGTAATAAATAAAAGACATGTATGGGAATTAACATCATTACCACCCAACACTGAACCTCTAGGCTGCAGATGGGTCTTCACCATCAAACGAGACGATAAAGGGCATGTGGCAAGATACAAAGCGAGACCAGTAGCCCAAGGCTACAAACAGGTCAGGGGTGAAACTTATGACGAGACATTTTCACCAGTTGTAAATTTTAGTCTAATCCGCTTTTTCTTTGCCGCCCTAGTCTCATGTCTCGGATGGATTCACACGCAATGCGATGTGAAAGGAGCCTATCTGTACGCCCCTCTTTCAGATAACATTTACATGAAACAGCCTCCAGGTTTTGAAATAAAAGGGAAAGAGCATTTGGTCTGTAAACTCCAGAGGGCATTGTATGGCCTCCATCAGAGTGGCCGGGTGTGGTTTTATGAATTGCATAAAATTTTAATTTCTCTTGGTTTTAACAAATTGGATTGGTGTAATTGCGTTTATACATTCTCTAACTACATTGTTTTATTATTATATGTTGATGACTTCGTTGTTTTAAGTAACCATCAGAAACACATAAATGAAATTTTAAAATTACTAACTGAACATTTTGACATCAAAATCCTGGGGAAAACACGTAAGCTTCTTGGGGTTGAGTTTGAGGAAGATAGGGAAGGTGTAGTGTCGATTCATCAAATGCAATATATTGATGACATCTGTGCACGTTTTAAGGAATTTAACTTTCCCATCACTTCACTTCACTTCCCATATGTAAAGGTTTCTTTTGTTTAATCGTTTCTTTTAAGTTTGTAAGTCCCTATTTTTGAAAAATGGAAATGTCACATAGGTCCCGTCCGTGGTGTTGAAAATTGAGCTGTATATATATTTTTTTTTGCATATATAAATATGAAAAGGGGTTGTTTTACTTTTAAGAAATTGCATAACAAGTGTTTTTCACATTTTAAATCTTTGTTAAAACATTTGCAAATGTGTATTATTTCAAGTTTAAGCATGCATGTTGTTGTTGTTTGTTTTTATGTGAGCACTCACCGTCCTTATCATTATCATAATCAGTCATTATCATGATCATCAGTGTTATTATCATTGAATGTGTCTCTTTTGCATATCATGAATTTCCCATACATTTACAAAGTGTTTTGGCATTGTAATCCATGTTTTGCAATTCTACATGTTCGTAATGTTTATGAATCTATCGTATGGTTATCTTTTACTCTAGTGTAATTATGCAAATGTATGTAAATATATTCGTGTATTGTCAAGACCAAGATCAAGAATCGACATACTAAAGAATGTTATGGTATGTACTGGTAATCGTAGTCACTTGCATGTGATGAGGTAAAATGTTAACAAATTTTCATGAACTTTTGAAATATTTGTGTATCTAAAAGACTTTCAAATTTTTAAGTTACTATGGTAACTAAAGACTCTTATGCGATAAAAATTGTTATTGTTATTCTTGTTGTTATATAGTTATTAAATTGTTATTCATATTGTATGGTTATTAACGTTGTTAAAAAGTTGTTCATTTTTTAAATTAACCTTGTTATAAGATATTGTGAATTTGTTGCATTTATGCACGATAATGTTGAATTATTCTTCACTAGTAACTGTCAAAGTATGATAGTAGATATACTGATATCCTATGTTGTTCAATATGACCTTTGATATTATTTATATTATTTGGTAATACTTGGTAATTACTTAGTTTCTTTTGAGTATGAGTGTTAAGGGGGGGGGGGGGCGATTGTCAGCCTACTCATACCCTTAACACTCTATAAGCATATATACATATTGTAATAGAATAATATAGCATGACTTACTGGTTTTATTTTATTCCAATCTTATCTTTATCTTATTTCCAATCCCTTTATTTTGTTTTTCCTTATTCCATGGCATATTCTATTTCTTAGTCGGTTACTTATTTGTTTACTTTCGATTTGAACTTTTTACATGTGCGTTCATGATCGTTTTCTTCCGTCTGATCGCGATTTGCGATCTTCGCAAATCGCAACTTACGAATAGCCGTATCTCCATATCGCAAGGCAGGACCGCTTTCGCTCAACTTCGGCAGACGCAAAGGGGGCGTTGCTCTCTGGCGATGTCTGGAATCGCAAGGGGTATTGAAAGCAGTTGGTTTGTTTTGACTGCCGGTGGTCTGACAATGTTTAGGCTAGCAAATGCCGTTAGTTGACTTAAAATGTTAATTATGAAAGTTCAGCTGTAGTTTATTTTAAGTGGTGAAAGATGGTGTTATCTTATAAGATGAATTCTGTTAGTCGATAGCGGAAATATCGTGATGAATATTTTGTTGCCATGAATTGTTTTAACATCCAAGGTTTTTTTACTTCCTTTGAACATTTTCCAGACGACATTTCTTTCGTCATTACCTGAATTGAGAAGCCTGTTTTCTTCCAGTTATGCTATTGTGAGTAGTTTATTTTGCAACCTGTACAGGTCCTTTATTTTTCTTTACCTTACGTCATGCTGTTTAATTAATTAATTATTTTTATTGTGTTAAAGTATGACTTTAATTTTATAGATAATATAATTTCGGAAACAACATTTTTTGGTTGATTTTACCCGATATAGTTTATCATTGTTTATTATTTTATATATACATATATTTTTATTTTGAATATGTTTTTCTTGAAAATAAACATTAGATTATCTTTTAATTAAATGCTTCTTTACTGACTTTATGACACTACCACAGATTGCCAATGTTTATTTCAGGTCACCAATTTTAATTTTTCTATCTCTGCTTTAGTTTTATATAATTTTAGAACGGTTCTGGCTTCAGAACCGATCACTATTGACTAAAAAAGTAAATTTTATAATTTTTGCATGCAAACCTGAAAATTACAAGGAAAGGGAAGAATTTTTTTTATTATTATTATTATGAAATACCTTTTTCCCATTGCAAAAAATACATGTGACGAACCCAATCTTGGCATGCGTTTGTGGGATTACCGTCATCATGGGAACTCATCAATCGTAGTCGTGTCAAGTGTGTAGGTGCCGGGGGAGACCTTTTGCGCTCGCGCCGAGTCAATTGTCCGAGTGGCCAGGGATAGATGTTGGTGTTCTACAGTTGATGCGGCGTTATTTTGTAGGATCATGAGGTGTGATTGAGAGACAAATAACGACACAGTATTTTCACTTGGGGCCTGGTTTATTAATCCTTTTTGGCAGATCTTTTGGGAGAAACCAGGTCCCTGTAACTTGACGCTTTCTTTTTAAAAGTTTGTTTCTTTGGGCCGCATTTTATCAGGCAAGTGTTAGGTAAAAAAAGCCGCTTGTTTTAGGCGCTCCTGCTATTTAAAGGACGTTAATTCGCATTATTTCTACCAGGTCGCGATACTAAATAATGGGTGTTAATCTAATTTTAATTGGTTAAGAAATATCTGGGCAGTATGACATTGTTAGGCGCGGATTTCCAGGGTTGCATGCTGATCCTACAAATTAAGAATTGCGTTTACGTCAGCTTTTTTAATCTTAAAGAACATCCAAAAATGATCTCTGAAAGTAATAAATGTTAGGTTGGGAAAGAATGTTAACAGAGGCAAAATAGCTTTAAGTATTAGAATTAAGGTTAAAAGAAGGGGCATTTAAATTTTAGATTAAAGTTAAAAATATAAATTGGGACCTATAAGTTTTTGAATTTTAAGTTTAAATTTAAAAAAGGCTTTAGGTTTTATCCTTTTATATCCTCCCCCCCCCCCCACTAAAACAAGAGCCACAGATCTTGCTTGCAAGGTCTGTGGGTCTCAGCTCCCCTAAATATTTTACCTGGGTTTCTTCATTATTATTAAGTGTTTGTTTTTTTTTTTCAGTTTTACAATGTCAAGCCAGCTGGACCTAGTTTCTACATTATTTACCGGTTACATGAAAAAGGTTATATGAAAACATTATTCTTTACATAAAAAACACTATATTACAACAAAAGATTTGTCAATATTTTGGCATTGAATAACATGAACACTAATGCTAATACTACTGGTAATGTTACTGATAATATTACTGATAATACGGATAATGTTACTGATAATGCTGCAGCATTTAAGGGACATTCTCGAGAAGGACAACAAAAAGAAACAATCAAAATCAAAATATCAACACTTAAAATAATGAAACACATATTGACTAAAAAACAAAACATTAAAAAAAAAATTTTTTTTTTCTACTAAACAGTTTTTTAAATGTCTGTGATGTTTCCTTTGGTTGAAAGTTTTTATGAAGGAGAGTCCTTTGGAAACATTCTTTATGTGAAATTGAAACACTATATAATATAATAAAATATTCAAAAATAAAATACCAAAACACACAAGTTATTGACATTAAACATGGGTAAAAATAGCAAAATACTCAAAAAATATGATATTCAATATTATCAGCAAAATACAATTGTATAATAAATGTACATTTTTCTGAAAATACTGTATGTTGACACTGAAATATCACCAAAAGTAATTACAACACAATTTTAACACTATATAATATAATCACTATATAAGAAAACACTATATAACATAATACTAATTATAATACTATAAAAACTTTTTTTTTTTCTACTTAATTCTTAGGTCGCCTTTTTCTAACAATGTACAGTATCCAGCTTTAGGCTTAATTCGAGACTAACTCCAAAATACAAAAATGTCAGACCTCTGAAAACTATAGCTACTAAGTAAAAATATAAACTTGCTATAATTCTCACCATGCCCAGTGTTAGTGGGAGATGGATTTTAATACTTTGTGGTGAAAGATCATCCCAAAAAAAAAGTGGCACTTGCACTATAGAAAAGGAAAGTGGGAAACTGACATTCACCTACAAAGGGCAAGCAGAGCAGTTTTGCCAGATTCTCCGTTCAACCTGGAAAGAGAATCTGGGAAAACAGTCTGGCTAAAGACGGGTGGTCAAGGAGTGGAGGATCCTTACTGACATAACACATTTTATCATATACTAATAACATTTAAAAAAAAATTAACAGTGCTTTTAAACTGTAACTTTCATCCTTTACCGCTGGGGGTTGAGGGTTAAACATCCAGCTGGGTCCTCTTCCAAATGCTAATGATAGAGGGACGATAGAACAGCAAAAATAAAAAATTGGAAGATGAAAGAGATAGATGGGGTTTTATTCATGGTTGAGTTTGAGATTTTGAGGAGAATGGTAGTATCTTAACTTGGATGAATGGACAATTTCAGAATTTCTCTTAAAATGTGGGCTGGGTTTATCAATTTCAAAAGTGACTTCAGAAAGTTGTTTCAGAATAGTGTATGGTCCAGAATATGGGGAAGTTAATTTACGGGTATTAGGATACTGAAATTCTTCATACATTACAATGTCACCAACTTTAAACTTTACAGGAAGGAAATGAGCATCATAGCGGACTTTATTTTTCTTATGGTAAGCAATTGTTCTTTCTTTAGCCAATTTTCTAGCTTCATCAACTGGAGGATAATAACTATTATTTGGCAAAGGAGGATCATATGGCAATTTTCCTAACAATAAACAACTAGGGGTAAATTGAGTTGCAGAATGAGGGGTATTGTTATATTCAACTAAGACTTCATCTAACAGTTTAGTCCAGGGTACTTTCTTAGAAGAAGAATTAACTTTACACTTTAACCTGGTTACAATAATCTGATTTAGGCGTTCAATTTTTCCGTTCGTTTCGGGGTGGTTGTGTTTAACATTGTAAGTACGAAGAAATCTCTTAAATCTGGAAGCTGTAAATGCTCCATTTCTGACAGTTAACAATTTTTTCTGGTACTTGTAGTTGAAATAATTGTTTCAAAATGTTTGTATAAGTTTCAGTAGTTACACTTTTTGAAGGAAAGCCCCACACATAGCGAGTTGCATGGTCAACCACCAAATGCAAATACTTTTTCGTAGAATTGTAGTAATTAAAGCCGCCAACAGAGTCCAATGCCAAGCATTCAAAAGGTATATCTGTTGGGAGCATCAATTGTAACATGCCAAATCTTTTTTGTTTACATTTTTTGTTTATTTGACATGTATGACAATGTTATACAAAGTTTTCAATGTCCTGATTGATATTAGGCCAATAATACTGTGGGGAAATTAAATTTATCATTTTAGAAATACCAGGGTGGCCAAATTGTGTGTGGGTTTTTTCTAAGAGGGGTAACCGTAAACACATGGAGACAACAATCTTATACAAACTTTTCTTTTTAATTACAACAACATCATTTACTTCAGTGTATTTTTTACCATCTGCTGTTACATTTTCCTTTTTCTGGCTGTCTCTTACTTCATTCAAGTCAAGGAGATGTATAACATGGTGTACATTTTCTGAAACAGGTTGTCTTGATAGCATATCAGCTTCAACATTAGTGGAGCCCTTTTGGTATTTGATTTCATAGTCAAACATACTAAGTTTGAGAGACCAGCGGAAAAGACGTCCTCTTAAATTTTTAACATTTTTGAGCCAGGTAAGTGCCGCGTGGTCCATATGGATGACAAATTTTTGACCATGTAAATAATGATATAATTTATCCAAGGCATCCACAATTGCCAAACATTCTAATTCCGTTATTGCATAATTTTTTTCATAATCTCTAAGATTTCTAGAGTGATATGCTATTGGGTGTAATTTTCCCTTTTCATCTACCTGTTTCACAACACACCCTACTCCAAGACTTGAGGCATCTACAAACAGTTCACAAGGCACTTTGGGATCAAACAATCTTAAGATAGGTTTTTCAATCAAAGCCTGTTTTAGTTTCTCAAAAGAATATTGACAATTTTGGTCCCATACATAGGGGACATTTTTCTTTAACAATTGGTTGAGAGGATATCTAATTTCGGCATACTTAGGAATAAATTTATTATAGACATTAATAGATCCCAAAAAGCGTTGCAACTCTTTTACATTTGTTGGTGGTTTTAATTTCTTAATAACCTCTACATTTGGATTGTCAGGGGTAATACATCCATTAGAAACTTCATAACCAAGGAAATTAATTGTTGATTTAACAAAATTACACTTTGATAACTTTAATTTGAGGTTTTCTTGGACACAAATATTAAATAAAGTCTCTAAATGCATCACATGTTCTTCCTCATTTTGAGAAAATACAATAACATCATCAAAATAACTACAGGCAAAATTAATTTTGTACTTATTAAAGATTCTTCAGAGTGTGCAGTTGAATATCCCAGGTGCGTTTTTTAATCCGAAAGGTAATCGTAACCATTCAAATAAACCGAAAGTGGTCGCAAATGCCAATTTTTCGGTGTCTCGAGGGTGGATAGGTATATGCCAATATCCACTGGCCAAGTTGAGAGTGGAAAAGACCTTAGCTTGTGCTTATTTATCCAAAAGGGTATCAATTCGGGGTAGGGGTTCTGCGTCTGTCTTGGTAATAGCGTTTAATTTTCTGAAATCTACACATAAACGAGTTTTCTTCCCTTCTTCGCGCTTGTAAACTAAAGTGACAGGTGACAAATAAGGGGAACAACTCTCTTTAATGATTCCTGCCTGTAACAAATTTTGGACTTGGTTTTGGATTTCTTCCTCTTCTTTGGGTGATGTACGGTAAGCTAGTGTTCCCATTATGTGTTTTTCGAAGGGCGCTGCGCCCTGCCCGCCCTTATTTAATTGTTGATGCGCCCTGCTGCCATTTTGTATATAACACGCGCCCTGCCCATTTTTCAAAATATGTACTTTGCGCCCCGTAATTTCTTGAAAAAATGTCTTATTTTCCTTCCCTTTTTAGAAAAAAAAAAACATGTACATGCTTGAAAAACAAGTCATTCAAATGTTGTAATTACTTGTTCACGACAGGTGACTATAATCTGACAATCGGACCCCCCCCCCCACTCTCTACGCATAGCCGAAACAGGTGCCCCAATTCATTGTTTATTCAAAATTTCAACATTCCTCACTGCATTCTGTTCAATATTTCCAGATTGCAATACGCCATTATTACCTGTTCACGACAGGTGACGATAATCCGACAATCGGACCCTCCCCATGCAAAGCTAGAAAAGGTGCAGGAGCCCCACTTTCTGTATTCAAGATATCAACATTTCCCATTACAATCTGTTCTGTATTTCCAGATTCCAAAGCATTATTTGCATTTGCAGTTTTAAAATCCCCCCCCCTCGTAGATCACGTGCTTGTTACATACATTTCATTTAGATTATGCTTTCATCGAACCATAAGAGAAAATTATCGAAAGATGCGAGAAAAAAGGAAAGATAATCATGCAAAAGATTAGCGGATACGTTTAAAATAAGTATTTTTTTTTTTTCAGTTTTATTTTATTTAAATGTTTGTGTTGAAAATATGCATGACTAGCGTAACTTTTATTGCATTTAATTTACAAATTATCATTGTGATATAGAACAAAAATAAATCCTTTCAACATGGCGAAGTAAATTATCAGATGCAAACTGGTAACGGCCTGTTCTGTTATTTGAACAAATAAACGGCAATTATCATCTTTTTATCTAAGTAAACTTAACAGTGTCGGGGGGGGGGGGGGGGGGGGGTAGAGGGTTCTAATTATCTGATAATTTATTATATTTTAATAGAAATTTTGTAAGCGGCCTAATTTATTATTATTTGAACTCGCTGAAAATTTGAACGCAATCGGATAATTAACAAAAAAAAAGATATGCATGTTAATAGCAAGGAAAAGAAACGTTAGCTTTCCGTTCTTTATTATTATTACTTATACATCATATTTTGTTTAAGCATTATCTTGCAATCGTTTCAGTGGCGTAGCTAAGGGGGGGCAAGGGGGGCGTCCGCCCCAGGTGCCGAGGCCTAGGGGCGCCAAATTGTGAGAAATTGTTATATATCTATATTGGGGTTGGGGGCGCAAAATTTCTTGCTGGCCCCAGGCGCCAAAAAACATAGCTACGCTACTGAATCGTTTTGAAAATCGAAAAAAAAAATTTTTTTTTGAAAGATTTACACGGGGATTATTGACAGATTATTGACATTGGGGATTCCTGAATAACCTTTTTTTCCCGAAATTATCAATCAAAATTAATTTGTAAAGGAGAAAAAAAAATGGAAGAAGAAAAACCCTTTCTAGTTTTCAAATCATCTGAAAACCGCGTGACCTATATTTTCCCCCTCTCCTCTGCTAAGTGCACAGATAAACAACATAAATACATGACTCATGTAAACTAAACAAAAAGATTCACGTGCGAACTCATAGCTCATAGCATAGGCTGTCTTTTATTATTTTCTTTTCTTTTATTGCTCTAGGTTGTTGCAATCTGAAATGAATGAAATAAAATAGTTAGAGTTAGAAAACTTTTCTTTCAAAATACGTCTGTTAGAGGTCTGCACGGGCCGAAATTTTCAGGCCCAGGCCCGGCCCGATCCACAGAGAAAAAAAACCCCGATCCAGCCCGAACGAAAAAAATATTGGCCCGGCCCGGCATGTAGAGAAAATTTAGTTGCCCGACCCGGTCTGGTGTAATAGCTAAAAACAAGGCCCAAGCTCAGCCCGGTCCTGAAAAAAAAAATTAAAATTTCGTCCCGAACCCAGCCCGGCCCGAGTAAATTTCTCCAGAGCATTAATCTTTACTGTTACGGAAGAATTCGGACCAAAAAAGTTTATCTTAGTCTTTTTTTTTTTTTCCTTCACAGTTTATTATCTCCATTTATGCAGAAGTACCGTAGGCTGCGATATTAATGCTTTTTCTTTTAATGAACCTTTGTTTGTGGTACGTAAATGTCTCAGTTATCATTAGTATTATTAATCCATATTCCATATTCCATGTAATGGAGACAAAAATCTAAAAAATGGTACATGATACTAAAAGGTACATATATCTTCTAAAACGGAATCGCATTGGAAAGACGAAACTATTTTCTCTTTTTAGCAGGTGTAAATGTTTAATGTATTTTTTTTCTCGCGTATTATTGTATTCATTTTTGCATGGATGAATAGTTTAAAAGAAAATTCCGTCATAGACAGTTTTTTTTCATGTGTTTAATTCTATAAGCCTAAAAATCTTTAAAAAGAATAAATTTTAATGTTTTATAGTAGAATAATGAGATGACAACTTAAAAGTATATGCCTTTTTTGCAAAAATTTTTGGACCAAACCAAGTTTTACTGATTTTTGAACAAACTTGGCCACGCCGAGAAAAGGATTTTCATACGGAATGATTCAACCGGAACTGATTTTTTTTTTTTTTTTTTTTTTCCCGTGAACACTAGGAAGAATGAAATCAGTCCCGGCTTCGTACGGAAAAACTAAGTTAGGCCCGGCCCGAAATGACTAGCGACTACGCCCGGCCCGGCCCGAATGCCTTTAATGGGAATCGGTTGATTGATTGATTGATTTTTGTCGTCCGATTATCTGCGCTAATGGGATATAGGACCAGGGGGAGTGCCCTCCATGGGGGTCTTTCTAAGGGAACCTAACCCGTATTTACGCAAGGTTCGAAGAAAACCACGGAAAACTCCAAACGGTTAGGCCAACAGCCGCAATTGGGTTCAAACCCAGCACCTGCCGTCTACCAGTTGAGAGGTCCTTAATGGGAATCGGCCGGCGGGCCGGCACGGCCCAGCCCATGCAGATCTCTTGCGTCTGTAATGCGAGATTCTTTTAAAATGTACTTAAAATGATTTATTGATTGAAAATGATTGACTTAAAATGTAAGGAGGGGTGGGAAGGGACATGGATGAAATTACACTAAAGACGTTTTGCAGCAGCGAAAATTGGATTTTGGAGCAATGAATCCATTTTTTTTTTTTTTTTTTTCTTTGAAGCAAATTCGATTTTAGGGAAGTAAAATCCAATTTTGTGAAAGTCAAATTCAGATTTTGTAGTCGTAAAAATCATTTTTGTTGCAACATAAATGTGACTTTGTAGTAGTAAATATGAATTTGTAGCAACAAAATCGCTATCTTCCGAAGATATTTGCGTCTTTTCCCGATCTTCTGACAAAATTTGCGCTTTATGGCGGCCTTTTAAAAAATTTATGGATTTCTTTTGCGATTTTTTTGTTCTTTTTTTTTTTTTTTTGACGAATTCGCACGGTTTTTTTTCTTTTCTTTGCGATCTTTCTGGCGGAATTTTCTGTTTTTCAGTTTGTGAAAAAAGTTGCTTTTTTTCGCGATTTCTTGACAAAATTCGCGTCTTTTCGCGATCTTCACCCGAACATGGTGTTTTTCGCAATTTTTTTTGTCAAATATGACCATGTTTTTCTCGATTTTTGGTCGAAATTCGCATGTTTTTCGTTTTTCGCGATCTTTTGACAATACTCGCGTGTTTTTAGCTATCTTTTGGCGAAATCATCTGCGTATTTTTCGCGGTTTTTTCATTTCTGGACGAAATTAGCGATGCGTAAAAGGTTAAAAATGGAATTTTTCTTTGTTTCTCGAATTGACAAAATCGTACAAAATTTTTATTTTGGTACTAAGTACATTTTGGCGCAGGTTTGGGGGCAAATTTACGAAAAAACGCTCTTTCGGCGCAGATATGCGTGCATTTGAGACCTGGGAGCAGAGATGTTCTTTTGCTTGCACAACTGTTCTTTTTTATGAAAAAAAGTGCTCTTTTTTTATAAAAAGTGCCCCTTTTCTTGACAAAAAAGTGCCCTTTTCACTAAATGCGCCCTGCCCCCTTTCAAAAGAAATGTGAACACTACGGTAAGCCCTAAGTGAAACGGGAAGGTCAGAGGTTAAATGGATTCTTTGGGGTTCTATATTTACACAGCCTACATCGTACTTATCTTTTACAAAAATACAGACATATTTGGCAAGAAGAGCAGGTAGTTGTTCTTTAGCCAACTGAACTTTGGGCCCATGGTCAGAGGTTTAAAACAACTCCGGTTCAAAATTTTCTTCAAATATCTCTGCATTTTGGATCTCTGCTTTTAGCGGGTGGATATATGGTTCTGACAAATGCAAAGTATGGTGGGATGATTTTTTTTGAAATATTACGCATAAGTGATTTTTTTTGTTATTTTGATGGATTTGCATTTTAGAGCAATCAATATTTAATCTAAACAATTCACAATGTGGTAGCCCAATTAAAACATATGGTAAAGAGTTATGAATTATAAACAGTTCAATGGTTTGAGTTATTTGTCCTAATTGCAAACTGACAAGGCATTTTTCTTTCAAAGCCAGAACACCTTGAGTTTGTGCGACTGAGATACTCTTTTGAACTTTAGATAGTTTTAGATTAAATTTATGGGCTAAATGGTATGGCATTACACTGATAGAACTACCTGTATCTATCAAACATGGTAATGAGTTTTCACTTTTCACATGAGTAGCTGTTTGACAATTGTTCATTTTTTGTTTGGATCCATTATGTGTTTTGATATACCCAGGTATTATTAATTGTCATTGGCTCTCTTCTGTATTTTGTTGAAACTCATTATTAGCCTGATCAAGATTATGGGTTGAAACACTTGGATTTGGTGCTAGGGCAGTAACATTCAGCGTTTGTTTACGAAAAGGGCAATCTCGCACCCAATGATAAGCATTCGAAATGCCCACATTTAAACAAACCCGGCACGGCGTTGGTGGCAACGTAGCCTGATAATGTAGGTTTGGGCGTTGTTGATCGGTCTGCATAGATCTTGTGGGAATTGGTTGCATCGGTCTAAATGTATTTCTTTGTGGGTTTGGGTTAAAATGTCGAAATTGAGGTGATTGGTATGGGACACGATAATTCCATGGTCTGTAGGAATTTTGTCCATGGTCAATGTGGGATTTAAAAGGTCTCCATTGTCGATATTGAGGGGGATGCTGAGGGTTGGGCTCAGTCTTCCTGTCTGTTTTATCTTTCTGCTCTAACTGCAATTTACTTAATTTAAATACCAATTCTCTCCATTCATCGACATCAGCAGGTGCATTTGTCACTACCAACTGTTTCATCTCTACCGGCAGTCCATCAGTAAGACCGTCCAAAATGAAACGCTGATCTAAACCTAAAGTGCGTCCTACTTTAGTTTTTTGGTGGTAATATTCATTTAAGTCACCTCCAAATTTAAATTTGATATGGGAGAAATATGTCAATGATAGTGTATCAGGAGTAGTGTAATGTTCAGTGAACAATAACACTAACTCTGACCAATGGAGGACCTGAAGACAGTTGTTGATATATAAGGTAACGCGGTATCTTTTAGATACTTTTGGATGTTGCGAATTTTCCACAAATCATCCTTGTGTTCCTCTACACAAATTGATGACTCAAAGTATTGCAGCCAAGGAATCCATAACATCTTCGATTCCGGAGAGAATGGCACAATTTCGGGATCTTTTTGATATGTGCCTTCACTATTACCCGAGGACTGAGAATTTGCTGCATTAATTTCCTTTCCCGGAGTCTCGGGAACCACATCATCATTTTTTGGGAAGTCGCCTACTTTCTCTGATGGTGGGGCAGTACTCATGATGTTTACAAATAAAATCTCACAAAATCATAATATATTCTAACATAGTAACACATAAAAATAACATTAAATAATTCCAAATATAATAGTAAAATAATAGTAACCTGATACTTAAATCATTTTTTATAACTCAAGTTATGAATCTTAATTTAAAAAATAAATTTTATTTATCCTTTTCAACTTGAAAGGAGCAGAACTAAACAAATGCAAAACGAACTTTACAGTAAAAATTTAAAATAAAATAAAAAATATTTTATCATGTTCTCATTTTTTTCCCCTGTATTATTAACTCTTAAATAAATACTAAAAATAACTTAAAATAACACAAAGTACAAAAAAAAAAAAAAAAAAAAATCAACTTTACTTTTTTTTTCTCAATAAAATGCCTGAATTTGCTCCTTCTAATTTTTCATATTAAATAAATCATCTTACCTTGAACAATAATCCGCGATTGACAGAGAAAAATGGAGAGGAAAAAAAATAAATAAAAATACACGTGCACATTCTGTTCTTTCTTTTTAGTCTCTTTAAATGTTCAAACTATCCGAGTTTGATCCGAGATACTTCTTCTTTTCCTTTGAAACAAAATCTTTGCACAGCTGATCAGAGCGCAGCGAACTCACAGGGGTTGCAGAACGAAAGTGACGTCACACCACACAACCCACAACCGCAGTTATCGCGTTTTGGCGAAAGAGCATGCCGTACTCCGGCACTAGTCTTTGGACTGAGAGAAAATCTGGTACCGCTTGTATCCGCCGATCATGTTCCTGGAAGCAGAGCGATTTCTCATACAGGTTTCGTTTCCCTTGTCAGGTTTTTATCCTCACCGACTCTTTGTGACGAACCCAATCTTGGCATACGTTCGTGGGATTACCGTCATCATGGGAATTCGTCAATCATAGTCGTGTCAAGTGTGTAGGTGCCGGGGGAGACCTTTTGCGCTCGCGCCGAGTCAATTGTCCGAGTGGCCGGGGATAGATGTTGGCGTTCTACAGTCGATGCGGCGTTATTTTGTAGGATAATGAGGTGTGATTGAGAGACAAATAACGACACAGTATTTTCACTTGGGGCCTGGTTTATTAATCCTTTTTGGCAGATCTTGGGAGAAACCAGGTCCCTGTAACTTGACGCTTTCTTTTTAAAAGTTCATTTCTTTGGGCCGCATTTTATCAGGCAAGTGTTAGGTCAAAAAAGCCGCTTGTTTTAGGCGCTCCCACTATTTAAAGGACGTTAATTCGCATTATTTCTACCAGGTCACGATATTAAATAATGGGTGTTAATCTAATTTTAATTGGTTAAGAAATATCTGGGCAGTATGACGTTGTTAGGCGCGGTTTTCTAGGGTTGCATGCTGATCCTACAAATTAAGAATTGCATTTACGTCAGATTTTTTAATCTTAAAGAACATCCAGAAATGATCTCTGAAAATAATAAATGTTAGGTTGGGAAAGAATGTTAACAGAAGCAAAATAACTTTAAGTATTAGAATTAAGGTTAAAAGAAGGGGCATTTAAATTTTAGATTAAAGTTAAAAATATTAATTGGGACCTTTAAGTTTTTGAATTTTAATTTTAAGTTTAAATTTTAAAAAGGCTTTAGGTTTTATCCTTTCATACATAAATAAATAAAATTACAAATTGAGTCCTAAATACTTGAAAAAAAAAAGGGGGGCATAAAAATTTTAAAATTCTTTCTCCACTTCTCTAATTTTACACACCCAAAGAATTAGAGGAAAAAGCAAGAAAACATTCAACATTATTTCATGTTCTATTTACTCAAAAAGTAACAGAATTTTATAATTTTTGCATGCAAACCTGAAAAATCACAAGGAAAATGAACATTTTTTTTACACTATTATGAAATTCCCTTTTTTCCCACGGATTCAAGAAAAAAAAAATGTGTACAATTTACATGTTATTAATTTTATGATTTTAGCTTTATTTTGGGTTTATGAATTCAAAATATAAAAGAACAGAAATAATTTCAGTGCTATTTCAGATTCTGTGAATTTAGGTTAAAAAAAAGGTGAAATTTTATCATTTTTATGTTTTTGACTCCACATACTCAAAACTAAAAAAAGGTTGTTTCTTTTTTTCAAAATTATTTATAGTTCTACAGACTCAAAATATCAAAGGATGAAAAAAAAGTAACTGTTTTGATTTTACTTTGGGCCCCATAGACCCAAAAATGTCTATTTCATTTTATTCTACTACACCTTGTCTATTAAATGCAACTTAATCCTGGGTCATTCCATGTCAAGTGTCCTAAATTTTGGCATGGTTCCCGCTCGACCCCCTTCGATTTTTATGAAATTGATACAGAATATACATGGTATATGATGAACATTTGGAAACTGTTTAGTGCAAAAAGTTGTATAGTTGGAGCACCAGGGGTCCATTTGTACCAATCACTATTTTATGGTTGTAGAAAAAACGGCCAAATCATGAAGTTTGGCATCATATTGCTCATGATATATGAAACCTTACTTATTGAAAAGAGGTGATCTAGTACAACTTTTTGTGCTAAAAAATGTAATTGCAGTATTAAAAATCACAAATCAAAATTATCGTGATTACTAGGCCTCAAAGTAGCCCGTACGGCCAATCTGGTTGAATTTTACCCTTACTTTAACATGCTGTAACTACTGCAAATATTATTTTAAAATTTTTTCGCTTTACAAACTAATTACCTATGGATATATGCTAAAGCCGCTGTAGTTATTTTTTGATTGCTTAAATATTCATTAAATTATTGATGTTCAAAATCTAATAAAAAATTAAAATCGTCGATTTTGCTCCATATTCAAAAGCGTATATCTCAAAAGGGACACTTTTGATTTGGTTACAATTAGTACCACTGGAAAGAGCATATCTTAATTTATAAAAAAAAATTTATTTCATTTTGGGCCTCTTAGATACAGAAGGAAAATAATAAAATTCAAAAAACTGTTGTACGAGATAATCCAGATACATACAAGAAAGGTATAAATTACGACAGGTTCTTTCAACATATTCTGCGCCATTCTTTTTTATTACAACGATTAATGCATATAATAATTATCACTTTTCCTGGTCACAGTTACTTCCCCTTTACCATTATGAGTGATTTGTAACCGCACTGCCAATGAGTTATATCCAATAACCAGGCAAGACTAGCTCCTGGATGGGTATTGCATGTTTAACAAGATTTATACAAAAATATTCTTTTTCTCTTTCAGTTTATGCTTTACATTACTGTTAAAACATTCTTTATCAAGATTTTAGCTCTATGGATTCTCATGATTAAGATCAGAGTCAATGCAGCATTGGCTGTGCTGATAATTCTCAGTGCCATTTGACAACTTATTGTGCACATAAAGGTTTTAAGCTTTTTAAAGAATTTTCCTCTGAAGAACAGGAGTTAATTAATCACCGAAGTATATTGCATTTTGAAGAAAATTCTCAAATATGCTTTCATCATGAAACATTGATTTTGCATAAATTTGAGTTTCTACAGCGAAGCGAATATTCTGTAATCCTTTCACTAAAGACAATCATTGCATACGAAAATCTTTGCGTTCCATCAATTTAGAAAGTTCTAATCATTTGACAGACTAAGAAACTAAGAAACTAAGAAGAATGCCAAACCAGACCAAAAAATATGTGGATCATGCAGAAAAGAATTCGAAGAAACAAGAACAACATGGTCCTCATCTTCAAGCGAATTGGAGCAAGATGAAATAGATGTAACAGAAACGTTGAACAAAAGTCTAACAGCTATTGATTTATTTTCTTTAAAATGTCAACGAACATCAACAAGATTTATTAAAAGCTATGCAAAGCAAAAGATAAGTGAAACTGAAGATGTGATTTCAAAGAAAATAGCTATTGTTGCTGGTATAGATTCATGTAAATTAAGACAACCTACTACATGCAACCAATGTCTAGACTGTTTAGATTACAAACAGCTAATTAAAGAATTGAAGGAGAAGTTACAGTTGTCAAAACATCCAGAACAAATATAAATATTAACAATGGCACCTCAAAGTTGGACAATAAAAGAAGTTATGGAAGAGTTTGAAGTTTCAAAAGAATGGTAAAAGCAGCACGAAAATTAAAAGTAGACATCGAGATATTGGCTTTACCTAGAGCAAAGTTTGATAAGAAGTTGCCAGAAAACATAAAAGAAACAGTATTAATTTTTTTTCAAGATGAAGAATTTAATCAATATGTACAGGAATAAAAGATTTCATTTCTGCTCGGATAGATGGAAGGAAAGTTCAGATGCAGAAGCATCTATTACTAAGCAATTTGAAAGAAATGTTTGCAGTCTATCAAAGTAGTAATGGACCGGAAATCGGATTCTCCAAATTTTGCAAGTTAAAACCAAAATGGTGTGTGAATGTCGTTACAGCAGGTTCACATTCCCAATCTGTGTGTAAAATTAATCAATCTCTGAAGTTGATGCTAGCAAGCTGCCCAACTGATGTAGATTATAAATTCCTTATAAGTAAAACAGCTTGTGACTTGAATTCTAAGGATTGTATGCTTCATCGCTGCGAAGAATGTCCTGGAACAGATGATTTAATTTTTTTTTTTTGAAAATATTTTCGAAGATAGTGATCCAGAAGACGCCATTGAATTTAAACAATGGGTTCACACAGATCATGACCCATTAGAAACGAAGCAGATGACAATTGAAGATTTTATTTAAGTATTGGTATTGAAAATCTCAGCAACGATGTCTTAATAAATTTTATGCACCCTCATGGACCTTCAAAAACATTTTATTAGCCTACTAGACAAGACCTCTGTTGTATTCTGGAAGAACATATAATTACTGTTCCATTTCCAATAAAAACAAAAATTAGTCAGCAATACAATTTACCGAAAGCTGTTGCAATCGCAATCAATAAGAAATTTGACAAACTGAACCAATGAGTAATGTTTTTTATAGATTGGGGATCAGGAATAACATAATGGGAGCTTGGAATAAACAAAACATTTAGTCTATAATAATCTATGGATTCCGTTAGGTACCCGCATTCAAAATTTAAAACATGCAATACCCAACCAGAAGCTAGCCTGGTTATTAGATATAACTCATTGGGAATGCGGTTACAAATCATTCATAATGGTAAAGGGGAAGTAACTGTGACCAGGAAAAGTGATAATTATTATATGCATTAGTCGTTGTTATAAAAAAAAAATGGTGCAGAATATGTTGAAAGAACCTGTCGTAATTTATACCTTTCTTGTATGTATCTGGATTATCTCGTACAACAGGTTTTTGAATTTTATTATTTTCCTTCTATATCTAAGAGGCCCAAAATGAAATAAGGTTTTTTTATAAATTAAGATATGCTCTTTCCAGTGGTACTAATTGTAACTAAATCAGAAGTGTCCCTTTTGAGATATACGCTTTTGAATATGGGGCAAAATCGACGATTTTAATTTTTTATTAGATTTTGAACATCAATAATTTAATAAATATTTAAGCAATCAAAAAAACAACTACAGCGGCTTTACGATATATCCATAGGTAATTAGTTTGTAAAGCGAGAAATTTTTAAAATAATATTTGCAGTAGTTACAGCATGTTAAAGTAAGGGTAAAATTCAACCAGATTGGCCGTACGGCCTACTTTGAGGCCTAGTAATCACGATGGTTTTGATTTGTGATTTTTAATACTGCAATTACATTTTTTAGCACAAAAAGTTGTACTAGATCACCTCTTTTCAATAAGTAAGGTTTCATATATTATGAGCAATATGATGCCAAACTTCATGATTTGGCCGTTTTTTCTACAACCATGAAATAGTGATTGGTACAAATGGACCCCTGGTGCTCCAACTATACAATTTTTTGCACTAAACAGTTTCCAAATGTTCATCATATACCCACAGGTATATTCTGTATCAATTTCATAAAAATCGAAGGGGGTCGAGTGGGAGCTTCTAGGCCAGTTGACATGGAATGACCCTCCTTCATTATATCTCTCTCATACAGATCCTCTTTAGTACAAGAAAGGCCCAATGTTTATTTCAGATTTTTTATGTACCTTACTAGAAATGGAAAAGAGTAGTCAAAGTCTTTTCTGTTGAATGAAATAAAAATCTGTTAAAAGGCTATGAAGAACTTTGTCTTTCTAGCATCAGATTTCTTGATACTCAAATAATGACAATATGTATGGGTGAAAAGCCCTTTTAAGCTAGCCCTTACTTTTTATTTAGAACCTTGTTACATATTTCCATTTATTGCAATACTTTTTCATGTAATATATCTGTGTTGTATAATTATTATAAACAGTCCTCTAAAAGTTAAAGTAAAACATGTTTTTCAAAGCTCACCAGAAAAAAAAATGGCAATAAAAATAAACTTCATAGTTTATATGAATCACAATAAGAAATTTAAAAGAATGATGCAAAAATGATACCTATCACATTTATTTCATGAAAAAGAATAGGTATATATGAATGAGAGAAAAATATGAATATATCAAGCTTTCATAATTTCCTAATATGTTTTGTTAATTTTCAATTGTTGGTGTAGTTTCGTTGGTAAGAGGCAGTACAGTTTAGCAATGTCTAGGGGAAGTCATTTGCCTAATTTGTTAAGGTAGCGGATGGATGTAAATGGAATTGTCACAGGCTGATGCTGCTAGATGCCTCAATGTGTCTTGCAGTGAAATCCAAGGACTCTGGAATCAATATTAACAGAGTTGAGGAATTTTTCAAAAATCTTACCAGCCAAGGATTTATTCCACCAGTCTGCAAGATGCACCACAAATGCAATTAAAAATAGTTATGACAAAATTGCATAAAATTACAAAAAAAAAAAAAAAAAAAAAAAAATTACTATTACTACAATGCATTTTTGTAATTCTTTTTTTCTATGATATTAAGAAATATTTATAACAGAGATAAGCTTAATGTAAGATAGAACTTAGTACCATATTTTTACTCTAATAATTTGGAAAGTTAAAATATCTAGATTAAAATAGTGTTTCTAATAATGTCTCTCTTGCCTACCGTTTTTCAAAAGCTAAAAATGCACTCGCTTTGCCAGAAAAACCACTCTCTACTGGCTAGCAAAATGATGTATTTTCCCATCCCTGAATATTAATCTAAAGATTCTATGTCCAGAAGACATGTTTCAGGCCGAACATGAGTTACAACACCTGCAGAAGACCTTTTTCTAGCTCTTTTCAGCCCAAAGAAGAAGATGGCCTACTGTGCCACAGCTTGTTGCAGACAACTATGTAGTAAAGAAGAATAAAAGAATCTCCACTACTATGGTGTGAAGGCACCTTTGCAATGCAGGTCTGTATGCAAGGTGATCAGTTGTGTGTGTCCACCTTAACAGACAATAGAGAAGGGCTTGCTTCTGTAGGGGAAAGAAGCATTTCTAAGATCAGACAGCAATGGGCTTCGGTACTTTTCACAAGAAAGTACAAATTCATGCTGTACAGTGATTCAGGATGCTTGTTGACATAGAAGGAACAATGTGGCAGATATCACCAATCTAACACTGTTGAAACACACAGGTACAGAGCAGGAGGAGTCACGGTTTGGGCAGGGATCTCACTCAGTGGTTATACTGACCTGCATGTGTTCCATGGAGAAATTCTGACTGGTGTGAGATATCAGGTTGAGATCCTTGATCCATATGTCTATCTAAATGTCAGTGCTAATGGCAGTGATTTCATTCTGATAGATGATAATACATGACCTAACTGAGTTGTGTTTATTCAGGATTACCTTGAGGTTCACAATTTGGAGTAAATGGAACGGCCAGTTAACTCCCTAGACCTGAATCCAATAGAACATCTTTGGGAGTATCTTGGCAGACAAGTGTTGCTGCTTTAAGTCCTTCTTGAATGTCATTAGATGAGCTAGAACAAGGTTTACTCCACATCTGGTAATCGCTTTTCTTTTGGTGTCTGGCAACTTAATTGACAACATGGAATCAATGTTGACAATGCATTAAAATTAAAGTTGGACAAATTCTTTCTTTATTAGAATCCATTCTTGTAATGTTCCTATGACATTTTACCACATAATACTATGATGTACTGTTTTCTCCAAGAATATACTTTTCTATCAAGAGTGCTTTTTTTAAAAGTAAATCATCATTCAATTAATTTACTTAAGTTTCAATATCACATTCAATAAATAACTATTTGGTGCATGTTTCCTCTAAATTTGTTGTTTATAAATTGGTTCATTTGTAAATTAGACAAAAAAAAAAAAATTGTAGATTAAATTTGGAGGCGAGTGTAAATATTCACATTAAATATGAAATAACATCCATACAAACTTCATGTAACAGCACGTGTCTATAAAAAAAAAATAAGTATCAAGCTGACAGCATATTTTCAATAGTATAAAATTAAAAACAAGAGTCAACTGAAACAAATTTAATATTCAGATTTAACGAGTTAAAAGAAATTGAACAAAATATTTCCGCGGAAAAAGCAATTTTGATTTTGAAAAGTGACAACGAAATAAAAAAATCACTAAAACAGAAATAAAGTCCAATCAATGAAACAAAATTTATAAAATTAGTTAAACTTACCCATCAATAGAAGAAACTGCAAGTAATACATCAGATGTAATGGGAGGTCTACGTAAATTAGGTTCTGGCATATAAGGAGATTCAAGTTCTGTAAATAAAATAAAAATTCATCAGCAAAGAAATCTATATTTATGGTTGCTTTATTGCAACTCAAATAAATAAAAATATTTTTCATAATCCCTGAATTAAAAAAAATCATAAATACAGTTGACTCTGCTTAATTCAAACTTTGATGTTTTGTAATATGTTTTAATAAAGCATAAGATTATTTATTCCCTTGAAATGCAATATTGAAAACAACATGAAAAAAAGTAAGTATTTTTTGTTTCTGTACATTTTTTATCCCTATTTTTATATGAATTTTTTATCTTGGATTTCAATATACCGCACATTAACTGTATGAATCACAACCCTTTTAATTTTGCTGCAGAGACAACAAAGAGGAGAAAGTATCTAAGATGGAAAATATCTACTAAACCTTTTTATGTAGGTGAACCAAAAATTCATAAATATATCTATAAACATTTATATGAAACATTAAATGCTAAAATACAGGGCTAAAGGGTGTGTAACAGTGCAGCTACTGCAGGGTCTAGCATGCAGGGGAAAAAACTTTTCGACTTAATAAAAAATATTTAAGTAGTTAGACTGTTTGGTTGCAAGTTATCTCATAATAAAATTTAGCTATTTAGGGTTTATTTAAAACTTGTAAAACTTATGTTGTTATATTTTTCAAGATTGTTATTATAATAATATTGTATTATTATACTAACAATGTTATATTATAATGTTATATTTTTCCTAGAAAATATAACATTGATTTGAATTTTTGAAAAAAAAAAAAATTCATGTTAAATATTTATCACAGGGATAAGAATTTCATTCATTCATTCATTTCTGTAAAAAAATATAATTTTACTTCATTTTTGTATTACTTACATTTGACTGCTAAGCATCTAAATGTCTTTGTAATTTGAGAAAATAAAAAGATCAATTTTAAGTACACCTAATAAAAAAATAGTTTACTATATTATTGCTTAGATTGTCAATCAATAATCACGTTCCCTAATCAAAACATTAGCCTGTGTCTGTTATTTTCTGTAAGAGGGAACTGACAAACTAAAGCATTCATGACATGCCCACTCGCTCATTATCTGTTATCTCTCACTTTGAAGACGTAAACAGAGATGAGATTCTTTGTAGAAGCACGACCCAAAGTATGCCTCTGTCCATCCCTTTCAGTAAAATAGAACTTTCTTGCAGCAAAGATCCCCATAACAGAAGGATATTTCCCTTAAGGGTGTATTCAAAAAAACGCTTTTCCACCTTCAACAGCTCAAAATTTTCCGATACAATTTCAGACATATTTTCAAAAGTAGAAACATGAAACTTGCTGAGGGGATTCTTGAAGGGACATATGAGGTGCCGTGTGAAGTCTTTTTTTAGATCAATTAATTAGAATTTGATTTATCAACAATTACCTTATGAGTATGACCCTTTTTTTCGTTCACAGATCTCTCGCTTCAGAAAAATCGGTTCGAAATGCCGTTTTTGGATGGCTTTTTTTTTACAATATTTTCTGCATTTATCAAAGAATCGGCAATCACGGCGCCTTGCGTACTTTCCATATAAGAGATTTTGAAAATTTGGTGCATTTGAGAGCAAAAATCAATTCAAAAATCAATCAGAAAATAAGCAGTTTGAATTGAAATACACCCTTAATGCCTTTCATTAGGATTTGACTCTTGATTTGGATAACAGATTTCAGTTTGTTTTATTTGGTCAGTTATTTTAGTCTGTTGGTTTTTATGACAGAAAGAGAGAAACTAGTCCTTAGAAACCACCATAATACTTAATCATCATAGATATGAATTAATTAAAATATGAAAATAAAACAAGTGTAAACAATTTATAAAATGCATAGTAATTACAAAATAAAATTTAAATGTATTTTATGTTTCATTCATTCTTTAAAAGATATAATTCCGAAGATTTTATTTTATGCTTCTTCAGAAAGAATATTTTGAAAATCCGAAAAAAATAGTTCTGGATAACTGAGATTACTGAAATTTAATAAGCTTAGTTGTACTAAAATATTCTAAGAACTTTCCAAATTTCAAATCTATATCTGAATTTGTTCAGTAGATAGTGTGCTTAAAATTATGGTTTGATGACATCATAAACTTCAAATGATCTATTACTGAATAACATAAAAGAAACATCCTTATAACTCCAAAATGATAATCATATTAACTAACAATTTACTGTAATGGATTAAGCATCTCATTTCCAATTAAATTATATCTTTAAATTGAAATTTGAATGATGAATAATTGAAGAGTGGGGAAAATATAATTACAAATATCTCAACAACAACTTTTCTGGTTCCCTACATTGTTGGTGCAAAATTTATGGTTTTTTATTGTCTTTTATATTTATTCATTAAAATGAACAATTTCAAAAATTTTTATATACCTTTTATCAGAATAAATATTTAGAGTTCGAAAAGAAAAAAAAAAGAGCTCTGGATAATCAAGGTTACGGATATTCAATAGGCTTTTTCCCAGTATTGCACATGTAGTACATACCAAATTTCAAGTCTCAATCTCAATTTGTTCTTTCGAACATAATAAAATTGAAATGCATCTATCAAGTATACAGGGTGTTTCGCTACCAGACTGACAAACTTTGAGGGGGGATAGTAGACATGCAGACACACATTATTAAATAGAAAACCATAGAGTGCAAACATCTTCTGTAGGAACTAAGGGTCATTAAAGTTTAAGGCCCAAAATTTCAAATGATGATAAAAAACGGGAAAAAAAGGGTCGATTCGTTTGCGGTTTTCGCTAAAATCCTTCTTTATATCGCGAATTTTTTCTAAAAAAATTAAAGGTTACATTCAGAAATTGTCGATAGAGGGCGCTTTAGACTTTAGAGTAACAAACAACTACTTTTACCGTTATTTTGTGTATGGAGATTATTCTAAAGTTTAGACTTTAACTTAAATTTTAGGCTCAAAATCGGTAACATTGGGATCAGGTAACTAGCAAAAATCGAACTGTGAACAGAGGGGGGATTTTAAACGCTCATACACATCAGGCAAACTAATCGATTTTGTTGCGGTTTGCGTGTAGGTCATTCCCTCGGTAATCATTTCATTAAAAAAGACATATAGCTTTGGTGTCCTCATATTTTGATAAAGGGCATTTCCAAGACATCCCTGACATTTCAATGGCATTATTCCTGGGTGTTTTACTTCCAGATTAACGTACTTCCAGGAAATGTTAGGGATGCAAAGACGACTCGGAATCACATAGGAATTTAACGTTGGAAATGCCTTTTTTGCGAATTACAGTTAAAGGAAGCAGAAAAAAGCAACAGAAACAGAGAGAAACAGCAACACATTAATTTGACACAAAAAAAATATTTAAAGGTTTTACTAAAAAAAGGTGTTTTAAATTCTGACCAGTATCATGAGATTCCTGTACCATCAGTTGAAGATCTCGCAGATCTTATTTCTATAGCTGCCAGAAAGCTATCAGAGATGCCAGGAATCTTTCAAAGTATGAGGAATTCCATGTGACGCCGCTGTCAAGCATGCCATACTATTTCTGGTCGTAATTTCGAACACATTTTGTAGTAAAACCTTTAAATAAACTGTTTTTAGTCACATTAACGAGTTGATGTTTCTCTACTGTTTCTGTTACTTTTTTCTCTGCTTCCTTTAAACCTAAATCGCAAAAAAAGGCATTTTCCACGTTAAATTCCTATGTGATTCACAGTCATCTTTGCATCCCTAACATTTCCTGGAAGTTTGTTAATCTGGAAGAAAAACACCCAGGAATAATGCCATTGAAATGTCGGAGATGTGTTGGAAGCGCCCTATATCAAAAATGAGGATACCAAAGCTGTACGTCATTTTTAATGAAATGATTACCGAGGGAATGACTTACACGCAAACTGCAACAAAATCGATTAGTTTGCCCGATGTCAATGAGCGTTTAAAATCCCTCCCCCCTCTGTTCAAAGTTCGATTTTCACTAGTTATTCGATCCCAGTGTTTCCGATTTTGAGACTAAAATTTAAGTTAAAGTCTAAACTTTAGAATAATTTTAACCCCATGCACAAAATCATGGTAAAAAGAAGTTGTTTGTTGCTCTAAAGTCTAAAGCGCCCTCTATCAAAAAATTTTGAACGTAACTTTTAAATTTTTTTTAGAAAAAATTCGTGATATAAAGAATGATTTTAGCGAAAATTGCAAACGAATCAACCCTTTTTTTCGTTTTTTATCATCATTTGAAGTTTTGGACCTTAAACTTTAATGGCCCCTAGCTCTTACAGAAGACGTTGGCGCCCCATGGTTTCCTATTTAATAATGTGCACCTGTATGTCTACTATCACCCCTCAAAGTTTGTCGGTCTGGTAGCGAAACACCCTGTATAATAAAATATACACTCTGTACAATCTGTGATGCAAAAAAATATTTGTTATTAATTTACAGATCTACACAAAAGTATTCCATTACTTAATAGTATAGAGAGAAGCATGCTTTTGAACGCATTTTAATGATATTAAACTATTTCAAATATTTTTAAATTCACTTATGTTGCTAAGGTTTACTACAAGTTACTTTATGTATAATAGAAAGCAGATAATATTTACAGAGGCACTCAAAATATTTTGGCTACCATACTGTATCTGAAGTACTATATACTATTACATCAAGATCTGAATATTTTTAAAACTTTGTTATAGTACAAACACACCTCATATACTACACTTGATGTGAAATTTCCGACTTGTCGTTATTACAGCAATTGGAATACAGTAGACTCCCTCAAATCTGCACAGCTTGGGACCAGAGGTTGTGCAGATTTTAGAATTTTGCGGATTTCTGGTCGTTGCTTTGTTTACATTTTTAATCAGTAATTTGAGTACAATTAATAGTGTAATCGGAACTATAATGCTTACAATATAATACAATATTAAAATAAGTAATAAACTAAAATAATAAAAATTTAGATAATTTTTTAAATGATTAAAATACTAATAGCAAAGGTCAAGTTAATAATCAATAGTGAGTGATTAAATATAAATATTCATTATAGAGATTAAATGTATTTTTCCAAAATTATTCAACAAAATTTGCTTCATAAAAATGCATTACTAATTCACATCAAAATCATAAAATAAGGATTTTTTTTAAAGTTTGGCCTGGCTTAATAGCCAAAAAATCTTGATTAATGCATAAATATATTCAGAGCCTGATTACTAACGGGGCACTCTCTCACCAGAAAAAATTTATAGAAATTTTCGTCTTCTTTAAACGCCCTTTTCATACAAGATTACTGTCATGAATAAGGAAAAATTCTTTATTTCTTTTTCCTGGTGGGAGAGTGCCCCGTTAGTAATCAGGCCCTGAATATATTTGGTAAGAAGATTCTTATTACCAGTGATATCAGCAATATCTTGAATTTTTTCAAAAACAATGTACCCTTCCTTCATGAAAAAAAAACAAAACAAAAAACAGAGTATTATTAAGAAAATTACAAATAAAAAAATATATGGAATTGATACAAAACTAAAAAAATCAAATTTTGTCCCTATATCTGAATTGACAGTTTCATTGTTTACATCCATAAAATATGTGCGGATTTTAGAGAGTTGCAGATTTCTGGTTTGTGGATTTGAAAGAGTCTACTGTATTTCAGAATGACATTTTGAGAAATTAAAGGTGAAAAACTGCTTTAAAAGCAGAAAAGCATTCGGATTGTTTCATTATTTTATATAGTTGCAAACAATATTTTTCCTTTAACTACAATTTCTAATTTTAATTGTTAAATAAAGTTCTAAATGTGATATCAAATATATCCCCTATCCATGTGGAATTTTCAATAGAACCCATTCTATGTGAAATCTTTCCAATATTATACCTATGGCCACATAATTGCCTTATATCTTTGTTCATGACCCCAGAGAAAAATTCAAATTGTAATATAAAATAGTTTATGAAAAAGAATTTTCATTTTATGCATAAAGCTTCTACAATAGAATTTTGGAAAACATTTTCAATTTAAATAGCTCCTATTTAGTGGGTTAGTGATGGATTAATTTGTGAGTTATTTTTCTACAATACAATAGAGAATGTACTAAATTAGAAATAAATAGAGGATTGTACAAAATAAAAAATTTAATGATAGAAAGAATTGCAGCTTGTTGTATCATTGCATCAAAGAATTGTGTGGTGTTAAAATATTTTTATATTTCAAGATACATAAATGCAATGTAAATAATAAACAAACAACATTATACACATTATAAGCAAAGCAATAAGCACAACTAGTGCACAATGAAGCATAATTTTACAGTTCAGAATTTGTTAAGTTATCAATTATAGGTTATTGATTGTTTACAAATACTCTTAGCCATGTGCACTTCAACTAGCCAAACTATTCCTGTTGTCAAGTGTTAAACAAGCTTTAACCCATTTTATCTCATTGCCTCATTAAAGTCATTTCAATATGTCAATAACATCTTTTATTTTCATTTATTTAATCATTAAATCATAATTTATTTTAATCTCTTTTAAAGTAAAACTTACCTTTTCAGTTTTAGTTCCTTTTTTAATCTACAGGGTGAACATAAAGTCCCAGTCCATTTTGCAGAAATAATTAATGCATAGATTTTATATTACAGGTGAATGATACTCTGAGGATATGCTAACAACAGAAGAAAGAATTGTGGTTCTAGCAACAGATTTGCGTGGTCAGACATTCGAGGAGGTCAGGGAGACGTTTCGTAGAAAATTTGGAATAGAGGCTCCAACACGAGAAAATACCCGAAAAATAGTGAACAATCTTTATGCACCAGATGTGTGCTTGATAAGAAACGTACAGGTCGACCATCTATGTCAGCTGAAACAGTAGCGAATATCCATGAAGCCTTGTTTCAAGTGGGGATGATGAGCGTGGGGATGTTGGGAAAAATGTTTTGAGCTACACTAAACCAGTGGGAAACCTGCTTCAAAACTTGATGGACATCACATTGAAAAGTACTAATATGCTGTATAATACAACTGAAATATCAAATTCATGAATAAATTATTTCTACAAAATGAGCTGGGACTTTTTGTTCACCCTGCATTTCAAGTTTCATCTGTTCTGTAACTTAATGAGCAATTTCTGGTTATAATAGACTTCTAAAAATGATCCTATTACTGTAAATAAATTTTGTCTTACGACATAGTACACCAATATATTCATAGATGACATCGCAATCTTGTTGTTTCATCACAGATTGCATCACTACCATCATCCCTTTCCCTGCAATGGACTGATTCAAGATTATTCCAAAATGTGAGCATTTCATGGCACATGCTTCTTTGTTTACAGGATATATAGTGATGCAATCCTCTTGAGTTTTGCTTGTTTTTAAAAGATTTTAAAACCTCTCATCAAAGGGAGAGCTCTTCTACCTTCCTACATATTTTTAAACATAAAACACTACTCATTTTCTTTTCACATACGATGTTTTTGCTGGTAAATATGTTTTACATTTCAAATTAAGTTATATTTTTTCTTTAATTTCATAAAACAAATATTTTTAGTAAACAGTACCAAAGTAAATGATAAATAGTATTTGGACATTTTGTGAAGATGTTTTATGCAATAGTATTATGTCTATTGACTGAAAAAAATGCTGTTAAGTTATCATCCTTTTTGATGAAAGAAAATTACTTTAAGAAATAAATGCTGGAACTTTGTTTTACTTCTCTGTTATTCATTTACCAAGAATTGAATCCTTTTCATTTTTATATAGTTCTTCTATTTTTATGCTGCATATTTTAATGGCTTCATATGAACTAGTAATGCCAATCCTCATGCATATTTCTCTGCTAATGTTTGAACTTGTTTCAGAATAATATGGTTTATAGTTAACAATATTTTTCAACAATTCTGTCAGCACCTGAGATTACCTTAGTAATGCAGCCTAAGCACAAGTGCAAATGGAAAGATTTGAGTCCTTAAGTAAGACTAAAATGCCTGGCAGAATATTTGACTTTTTAAACAGCCATTAATTTCTTTCTTGTAATTGACTTAAATAATTGTTCAGTGTTTCCAAATTACTTGAGTTATTTTTTTTAAGTTTTTGCCATTTGTTTAGCAAATTACCTTTTACCTCACTCAAATTAGGTTAGGGAATTAAATTAAGAGGTTTCCCTAAGAGAAAGTGTCCAGGAGTCAAAACATGAAGATGGTCCTCATCTGTTGAAAAGGAAAAAATGGTCAGAAATTCAATATTGCTTCTATCTATGTAATTAGTGCAAGAAATTCTTCGATCCTGAGATGAGATGAGCCGAGCCTACACCTCTTTTTAAATGGTATTTAAATGCTTTCATTGCTGCCTCATAAAAGCCACCAAAGTTGGGTGCTCTAGGAGGAGAAAATTTACAATTAATGACTTCTGAAACTAAAAAGTTCAAAACTTCATCACTGGATACAAGTTTGCATAAACGCTTCAGTTCTGCTGAAGACCCAACAAAATTTGCAGCATTATCGCTAAAAATTACAGATATTTTTCCATGATGAGCAAAAAATCTCTTTAGAGATGCTATTATAGTCTTGGATGTCAAGTCCGAAACAAAATTCAAGTGTACAGCTTGAGTGACTAAACATATAAATATAGCAACACAGATTATTTAGAAAGTACCCTTTCTCTGACCTTACAATTTTATTTCAAAAGATCCACTTAAATCCAACCTCACATTTGATAATCGGGAACTGGGCATTATTCTTTCAGAAGGGAGATCCCGCATTATTTGGTTAGCCAGTATAGGCTTAATTTTAAAGCATTGTACACTACAACCTTATGTGCAATGTTTCTACTGTCATGTAACTAATATTTTTGATGCACAGCGTTTAAAACAGATTGGAAACATGAAAATCTTGTAAATGATAATATTTAAAAATTAATTTTGTTAAGCGGCAGCTCGCTGGTAGCACTATATGGCATTTGTGGTCAAAATTTAAATTTGATCTTGTAAGCCTATTTTTAATCCTTAACAAGTTATCCTTATTTATAAAAGGATTCAAAAATTTTAACTTACTTGAGCAATGAACCAAAGATCCCTCTTTGAGGGCAGAGATTTCATTGGAAAAATACCTTATGCGATCATTTTTTATAAGGCAAACTTCTGCTTCTTTTAATTTCTGCAGTAAAAGAAGGCCTGTTACAATTAATTGATTTTTACATTTGAAGATGAACCTAAAAAACAAAGCTAGAATCCTAATTATTTTTTGAAAATTGTTGGTAATATTAAATAAATTATCACAAAAATTATAGTCTGTATTAATATATAAAATCAATTTACTAGGAGCCTTAAGCTCATTGGGATAATATTCTTGGGAAAAGTAATTAAAATTTGAAGCATTTTTATTAGTGTTTCTTTTAGAATTGAATGTAGAAGAGCATTTCAAAATAGTTTGCTTGAGGTAAAGTTTTTCATATCGAGTCCTCTGGATATTATATCTACTGCATTATGTTCAAATGATATGTAAAACCATGGGAAGTTCTTTAATTTGCACTATGTGGTTTCCTACAAAAGCTTTTGAGGAGGTATGGAGCAGGGTCCATCCAAGCTAAGGAAAATCATCTAAGCAAATCTGAAAATAATCTTACAGTGTCCATCTGCTTGTTTAAAGAATTTAAGACCTTGTAGGCTAACTTTGCAAGAAGACGACAAACTGACAGCTTAAGACAAGGTACCATTATTACCTTGGTTGGAGACATGCATGCTCTACTACATAATAGATGACTGGTGATTTCTTTAGAGTTGGGTATTGGAATATATAGCACTGCACCATAAGCCTTGGAAGATGCATCAGTAAATCTATTCAGTACCACTAATCAGGAAACATTTCAGTATTCCAATGGATTCTAATTCTGTAAAAGTTTTGATGAAGGTTTCCCACTGTTTGGAAACATGAGAAAACAATCTTTCACTCCATTCAATTTTTAAGTAACCATAATTGTTGCATAAATATTTTTACTTTTATAATTACTGGCCCCAGGAGACCAAGAGGGTCATAAATGCAGGCAACTTGTGAAAGTACATATCTTTTGATGAATTCACTTTTTTGTAACATTGACTTTATACCTAAATGTATCACTGAATCTATTCCATAACATTCCTAAAATTTTAAGAGTTATTTCTTCAGAATTTTTGTCAAGAGGAAATATCTAATAATCAGTAAATTAAGCCTGATTGGTATACCATTTGTGTAAAATGATCCTCCCTCTTAGAAGGATTATTTAATTACGATTGCACCCTTTAATTTGAATTCATTTAAACTGGATGGTCCTGATAGACAATCCTTCCATATAAAAATTTTGAAAACAATTTTGGAAGCTAATGGAAAGACTTTTTGTTCATCTGAAGAAAGTTGCTGCAATGCTTTGGTTGCTAAGTATGGAGCACAAGATGTTCACATAGTTATTGATAATTGAAAAAACTTAACTGGTGATGATGTACCATCTTTTCATAGAATTTTTAGGCATTTATATTAAGATTGATTCATCTCTATCATCCTAAACATCTGTTTATCCATGGTAAATGTATAAATATGCATGCTTTCTAAATCCAGTTAATATAGAAAAAAGGTAATCTTGAAGTACTCCACCCTCACATGACCAAACATTTAAGGATTTTCTGTCGATTGTCTTCGCACTAGTGTCAAAAACAACATGTAATTTGCTAGTTCTACCAGAAGCCACAAATTCCCTGATGCTGTAGATAATAGCTGCCATTAAAGTTAGTTGCTTCTTTTATTTCTTGCATATGATTTAAATCCCTATATTTCTTAACAAATTGTACATATATATTTCTCATAACAGGATCTCAGTCTAAATGTTGCCACAGATAATTTAATCTTTTCGATGCAATGTTTTTTTAATTTACTAAATCGAGCTCTGAAATTTCTTGTTTGAATGGCATTTCAGCTACATATCTACCATCCAGTTTTCTAAAGTGTGTTTCATTGAAATGTTGATTACAATAGTTTAATTCTTCCAGGGTTGCAAAAAACCCATCTACTCTTCCCCTAAAAAACACCTGAATTTTTTTTTTTTTTTTTTTTTGGGGGGGGGGGAGGTAAAACTCACCCAATAAAATGCAAATTAAAGTGGGTTTTATACAATCTTTGATAATATTACTTAATATTCAGCAGCTTTTGTATTAGTTTTTTAACCTTTGTGTTTAAAGAGATACACTATCCTATCAAAACAGATTGTGGATGTACTGCCAAAAATGACAAAGCCAAAATTGTCAAAATAAAATAATGTGCTTAATCCTTTTAAAAGCTTGTTATTATTAATATTATGGGGGGGGGGGAAGCCAAAATCAATATACATAGCTAATTATAACATTATCACACAGGTGAATAATAATATCTTTTACATCAAAATTTAACAATATAAAATTTCATAATGTAAGTTCCTAACTGGATACAAATTTGATTATTCACTTTTGGCCAGAGTTGATAAAAAAAAGGGGGGGGGGTGAGACTTTAAAACAAATGAAATAAACATTTTGTTGTGTTTTGTTTGTTTGTTTAAATCTGCTCCCCCCCCCACACACACTTAAATATAATGTTCTATTACATATTGTACCTCCATGTTTGTTGATAAAAACAAACATTGTTGGATATGTGTATTTTAACTTCATTTCAAAACATTCAAATTAAATATTTATGTTGAAAGAATAAACTGTTCTATACAGTAAATCATAGATATCTTGAAAATATTATAAAAATATTTGTTTAAAATATGTGTACTGTGGGGAATACAGATAAAAAGTAATCTATTAAAGTAACTTTAAAATATGGGATATGCGGTTATTATATAATATCATATGATGTCAGAAGTAAAAACTTTTTTACAGCCTTTTACACTGATTTCTTTGTGTTATTTCAATGTAAATTAGTTGTATCTTAAATTAATAAAAATACAAAAAGATTTTTTAATTTAATATATACTTTTAGAAATAAGGGACTTCCTCTGCCCTCACCTCTTAAAAAAACAAAAACACCCATCTGGGTTGGGTTAAAAAAAAATGGTTTTTTGCAACTCTGAATTCTTTACAATTACAGTGTTTTAAATTTCCTATTTCTTCAATCTCCCAGAAAGATTTCAAAGTAATATTAAGAACTTCTAAATTTTTTGTTAAGAAACAATAACTGCAGTATTGTTTACTACATTGTTACAGATACACCCAGATATAATGTATCCCAAAACACTTGATTGTAAAAATAAATTATTGCTTAGTTTTGTTTTATCTGCCTTTAAAAGATTGAAAAATAATTCAGTACCTAATATGATATCAATTCTATTTAGAATATAAAACAGTTTATCCACTAAGCAAATATTTGGTGGAATTCTTAAGTACAATATATTTATTTTTTATTTCTTAATAAGCATTAATAAAAGTTTATCTCCAGTTTTTGTATATCCTCTTCCAGTTGAGGAAGTTGTTCTGTTTCATCCAGTTGTTTTTCTGCTATTATTTTACAGTATTCCTGTTTAATAACTTCAAAATTTTCTTCTGCTTTGGCGAGCTATTCCAAGTGAGCTTTTCTTTTTTAGGCATTGAATGTCTTGCCTTCTATGGCATTTACAATTCGCATAACTTAGGCTTTGATGTTAACTCTATGTCCAGTTTAAAGATGTAATATCCGAATTTGCCATTTTTCGTCTTGTTGATAAATTAAATTCAATTAGATTTAATATTAGTGCTGGGTTTGTCTAGCCTCCAGGTCACTAGGACTAAAATATATGGAGGTGTAGCAAATTAGAAAAAAATAGTGGACTGCATAAAGTAAAAAATTTAATGACAGAAAGAATTGCAGCTTGTTACCGCCTTAGAGATTATTTCTCAATTGCAGCATAAAAACCGGTGAGCAAGGTTACACACAAGATTGCCAATTGGCATTGATGTGGGGGTGGTGTTCCATTGCCAAGGATTAAGTTACAAATTTGCAGGTACGGAACAAATATAAGAAATGCAATTTTTGAACATTCTTAAGTAGTGGATTTTAAAATTGTGTGTTACCTGATAACTATTGTTTTGTAAAATTTTAATGTATACTCCTTATTTATTAAAACTGAAAATTTTTGGGTATGGCCTTAAGTATAACAACTGCTGGCTTTAGGTACATTAATGTCTTTATAGCAAAGACAATTTGCATTGTTTCAGGAAAATTATTCTATTTCACATAATTTTGCATTTTAAGTATAATACAGCAGATTTTTATAACATAATTCCATATAATGCAATTCTCCATATAATGTACAATTTCTCAGATGTAAACAATGAATTTTGCAGGGAAGAAGCACCCGAATTCCCAGATTGTATAAAAATGCTACTCTCTAGACAGCTACATTTAATGCATTAGTTCAGTTTTATCTCCTTTAAAAATTTTTTATGAAAAAAAAAATACTATTGCAATAAATGTTTTTGAAAATGAGTAATATAATGAATAATTTAGGTCCAGGTATATTTGGATCATTTTTAAAAAGTATTTTTAACAAATATGGAATGACTATCAACAGTTGCCAACCTATGGATTATGACACATTGGTGGGTCATGGTGGTTGCTTTGATGGGTTGCGGAACAATCAAGATTTGCACAGAAATATATCTATTATTTCATTGGTTTAAAATATATAACAATTTCAACAGCAAATAATATTTCGAGAAAAAATACTTAATTTCCTTTAGGATAAATATACAAGCAGAATATCCAGAAACATCTAAATCAGCTTTGAGTTCCTTAGCAGCGTTTAACACAAAACATTTTTGTGAACATGTTTCTTCATTTTTTTTCCAGGGCCTTTGCTGTTTTTGATAAAACAAGTAGTACAGAAAAAAAAACTGCATATAGAAAGTCACTTAAGCTTAAAATTAACCAGTTTTAACTTTGACATAGATATTCTCATTGGTAAACACTAGTGCCAGAAATCTCACTGATTATAAAGTTATGTTTTGATAATAATTAAACATATTATTAATTATCTTTGTAGTCTGTGTGTTGTTTTAACTGCTATTTCATTTGCATACATTGCAATTACCAATTCTTGTTTTCATTGATGTTATATCCTTGGTATGAAAATTTGTCGTTTTAGTAGGACACAATATCCTATCTTTTATAGGGTTCATACAACAATATCCATACTATAAACCCTTATATTAGGTGAGTGTCAATTTTTTTTAATACCAAAAGTGGGTCATGTACCAATAAAGGTTGGGAACTGCTGAACTATTTAATATAAAAATTTATATTCAGGGTAAGTAATGTAATTATAATGATACTCTAATATATTTTGATATGTTTCAGACATATTTGCCTATATTTATGAGGTAACTTTAATGATGTGCGAAATGTGAACCATATAATGCATAACCTTGCATTTTTAGGTTTGTTTCATAAAGATCTTTTACTGTACTTTCTGGAAGAATTAAGTATTATAAGCGTAGATGCACATTAATTAAACAGTGGTTAGAAACATAGATTTTATGCATTAAAGCTAAAAGTGATATTGGGTTATAAAGGTCACCTTTATTTACTAGCATCAAAAATTGCCTTTTTTGGGAAAGGGAAGGAAGTACTGTTTTGAATATTTGCATCATACCAAAAGTTTTACCAAACTACTTAGCAAGAAAAGGCAGTTCTTTATTTTGTTCATACGAAAATTCTCTTTACACTTTTAAGACATTTTCTTTAGTTTTTGAATTATGTTGCAGAACATTCTGAAAATTTACAATAATGTATAATAGGATACATCATGCACGAATGATGGATGAAAACTTCATTTTAATATGCTCAAATGTGCATTAACGTAAAATCTGTACCCTTGTAAGAAGCCATTAAATTGTGATTAAACTGTCAATTTCTGAAAAAAAAAAAAAAAAAAAGAATTTCAGCTAATTTCTTGCATTGTTGTCAAAAATAGGTAAACCCCTTGAAAAGTCAATTATTTACTGTTATTTTTTCTCAAATGTAAGATTTTGTAGACCTCATTTTGTTTATCTTTTTTAACACTTTAAATATCATAATTATTTAAATCTCAGATACAAAGATCACATGTTTTTAAATCTACAGTTTAGTGATTTTGTTTTTTGCTTATAAATTATTCATTAAACAAAGTTAAAAGTTCTATCAAGACTATAATAATCAAATTATCACACCACCATATTATGGGTATAATGTTATGATTAATTTCAAATTTCAAGCAATTTTAAATAACATTCCATCACATAGATAGCACTTACTATAAACAGGTTCTCCAAACCCTTGTGGAACATTGATTCCTTGGCAAGCTTGAATAAAAAACAGCTTTGGTTTTGAATTGAGACTTTTACAAGTATCAGTTATTGTAGCTATGAGATCAGGAATTGGAATTTCTTTGTCATCTGATGTAATAATAGAATCTGAAAAATTCTTCATTTAAAGCCTCTGTTATAGAAAGCATAAAAGCAAACAAGAAATAACAGAATCATGTGAAACATACAGGGTGATTAAAAAAAACCGTGGACAAATTGATATGACAAATCAGACATACAACAAGGATAAAAAAATCACATAGGAACATGGGGCCGCAAACCACTTATTGAGTCACAAATACAGGGTGTTTCATCCTAACTCAATTTGGGTTGACAGTAATAAATTTCAGAAAACTGAAGTATATTATGATTAAACATTTAACAGACATTCTTGCCTTTGTTTTAAATGTGATAACAACAAACAAAAGTGGTAGAAGTTTGCATTATGTGCATCAGCAATATGCACTTGGTACCTCACATTTTGGACTGTGATAATCAGTTTAAACAGTATCATCGATTGCTTGAGCAATATATTCTTCCAGATCTTTTCATTACATTATCACATTTCACACAAAATAAGGTACATATCATTGCATTTTCATTACAATATTTTTATGTTTTTCCTTGAAATTATTACTTTCAAACCTTGTATAGCTAGAATGAAATACCCTGTATTTGTGACTCAATAAGTAGTTTGTGACCCTATGTTCCTATGTGTTTTTTTATCCTTGTTGTATGCTTGATTTGTCATATCATTTTGTCCAGGTTTTTTTTAATCACCCTGTATAAAAATAAGATTTAGTGGCATGTGACTATCTTTTATTATTGAGCTGTAAGTCTAGATAAATTTATGGGTGACTATCTTTTATTATTGAGCTGTAAGTCTAGATAAATTTATGGGTAACACAGGACAGAAATATAGCTTTTGGGAATATTTTGTAACTTCTATTATATTAATCACCAAAAAAAGAAAACTTTTTATCTGGTAATTTTCCAAAATGCCTTTCCTCTCCTTTTTTTTTCTTCTGTGCAGGAATATAAGGACTCCTTGTAGGAAAATGTACAGGGTATCTCACGAGGTACACAATGTCCAATATGTAGATTTGATTTCAAAAATATATTTTTTCTAAAACACACCCAAAATATATATTAAAATATTTAATAGCTAAAAAGTGTGTCAAATGTCAATAAAATACATTGAAAAATCTTAATAATTTGACGTGTTTTGATTGAATCAATCACAGGGCTCAGCACAGGTCACTATTTTAACTAAAAGTCACTATTTTTCACATTGGTCACTTTTTGTTACTATTTTTGATCTCGAGTCACTTTTTCCACTATTTTCGGAGAAAACTTCAAAAATCTCTGACCGATAAAAAATTTTCGCAACAAAATGGTGGCGAATCGGCTCTTGCAACAGATTTGCCGTTTTTACACATTCATTTTGTTGCGAAATCTTCTCCCGTCTCCTGCTAAAAGGAAGAACCAATGCTTCTGTCTACTTTCCACCCCTTTCTCCCTAAATAAGACTGTCCCCATATGGGATTGCAGGTGATTTGTTACCAGTGGCATAGCTACGTGTTTTGGCGCCCGAGGCAGGATTAATTTTTGCCTCCCCCACCCCCACCCCCACCCCCCAAAAAATTATTTTTTGAAAGAAGAAACAAAATAGTCTTTTTGACTTGTACTGGGAGGAAAAAACATCTTTACTTTTTCATGTTTTTAAGGATTTGGCTAATTTTACTCAAACACATTAAACTAAAATACATAGAACTGGATTATTGAAGATTTCCAATTTTCATCAATATTGAATTTGAATGGGAATTTCAAAAACTCAGCAGTACGTTCAAGGATAGGTTTATGTTGTTATAAGCATATGGAATGTAGAGCCTGATTAGGATTGTGGGGGTCCATGGCCCAGCACCTGTTTGAGGGCACTTGCAGTTCCTATACATTTTTTTGGGGAGGGGTGGGGGGTTGTAGAGGATAAGGGATGGATTATTATTCGATATTACGATACAATTTCAAAATTTTTCAAATATTTCATCACAATAAAAAAATAGTTGGATCTGTCAATCCCAAAACTTTCTTCTATCTCATAAGTACAGTTTAATATTTAAAAAAAAAAAAAACATGGTGACCACAAAGTTACCCACTACCGAATTTCCTCGAACATTTGACCTAGCCTAATGGGATTCTGGTATCCGAAAAGCCTAAAACGCAAAATTTAATTAATATTCTGAGAAAATGAGCTTAGTAGTGCCTCATGTTGGGTAATTTATACTAAAACCTAATAAGCATCTAACAGACCTAACAGAATCAGAACCTAAGACCTAACAGAATCTGAAATTTGATGGAATTTCGTCCATTAGTTCTTGAGATATAGTTATAACAAAAAATTTGCAAAACGTAGCACAGCAACACCATATCTTGGACAATTTATGCCAAAACATAAAAAAGCGTCTAATTATGTTATGGTGTAAAAGAATCTGAAGTTTGATGAAATTCTGTGCATTAGTTCTTGAGGTATAGCTAGTTTAAAAAAAAGGTGTAAAATATAGCACAGCAGCACCATTAATTGAAGGATTTATAACAAAGCATAATCATCATGTAATTATGTTATATGTCATTTTGTAACAAAATCTGAAGTTTGATGAAATTCTGTTGGAAAAATCATGCAAAATGCAGCATAGCTGCACCACCTGTTGCAAGGTTAATACCAAAATGTAATCAGCGTTTAATTATGTTACATATTCTAGTGTAACAGAATCTAAAATTTGATGAAGTTCTCTGCATTAGTTCTTGAGATATAGCTATTGCAAAAATAATGCAAAATGTAGCATAGCAGCGCTACCTATAGGGCAGTTCACACCAAAACCTTATCAGCGGCTATGTATCTCAAGGTATCGCAGAATCTGAAGTTTGGTGAAATTCTGTGCATTAGTTCTTTAGATATAGCTATCATGAAAATCGTGGCATAGCAGCGCCACCTGCTCGCCAATTTACACCAAAACTTAATCAGCGTCTATGTATATCAAGGGGTCACAGAATCTGAAGTTTGGTGAAATTCTGTGCATTAGTTCTTGAGATATAGCAACCTTGAAAATCATGAAAAACGTAGTATAGCAGCGCCACCTGCAGGCCAATTTTCACCAAAAACCAATAGGCACTAATTCATATCAAGGTCTAACTGAATATAAAATTTAATTAAATTTCGAGCATTAGTTCTTGAGATAGAGCGCCCACAAATTTTTTTTCACATACAGACAGACGGACAGACTCACAGACAGACATTTTCTAAAAATAGTCAAAACGTGTTCAGGACCTTCTAAAATGTATAAATTCATTGAAAACCGGAAGTCGAAAATTTTCATGAATCCAATACTTTCTTCTTGTAAAGATAGAAGAAAGTAAAACTTTCCAGTAAAATGGATTCCTGCTCATTCAGTATGTTTGAAAATAATTATTTTCTTATTGAATTTGTTATTTCCTTTAGCTAAATAAAATGTGAAAGATTAATTAAGGAAAAGAAGAAATAAAATGTAAACCTTTTGAAAAAAAATTTGTAAAATCAAGTTAAAACGATTATTATTTTATGAAGTTTTCAGCTACAATTGAGTAATTAAGACAACTATTACTGCTTAGTAATCAATCTATATAACTTTGATGGTTAAAAATCTATTATTACTCAAGCAATTTTTCTAAAATTATATTTTATTCAGGCATTGGAGTAAGCAGCATTTTTTTCTGGAATGGGCCTAAGATGTGCCAATTTGATTTTTAGATTATATACGTTTAATTTTTATTGAATCAATTTTATTCTGGGGAGAGCCCTAGCCCACCCATACTAGCTATGCACATGTATTCAGGTCTTTTCTAATGAAGAATTTCCCTTTAAAATTCCCTAATGACCACAATGGTAAGTTGCTGTCTAATTAAATTGATTTACATAGTTATATATGCAGTATTTTTATATCACTTATAGTTGATTGATTTAGATGATAAAAGTTCCTCTTACGTTTGACGAGTGAGATAGTCTTTAACATGTACAATTATTAATTTATTTTTATTTTGCTAATTGTTTGAAATCTACTATGAATGCCACTGATATTTTTAAAATGAATTTTTTACTTCTTTCACATACTTCAAAATTCCTCCCCCCCCCCCCAAAAAAAAATGCTTCATATGCAGTTTTTTTCTTTTTTTTAAGTAAATCAATGTTTAAAGGGTTCAAATACATTTAAAAAAATTGTCAGGCATCATTTATACTGTATTTAATTATCAAAATTAATTTTTTGTTTAGTCACTATTTGGTCACTTTTTTGAAGGAACTTCAGTCACTATTTCCACTATTTTCACTATTTTTGAAGCTACAAGTTGCGCTGAGCCCTGCAATCATCATCAGAAAAATCCAATCAAAATTAACCCTTAAGCGGTAACCATGGGTCACTAGTGCCTCGGTCAAATTTTCTTTCCTTGCTAGCTTAGAGGAGAAAGTGGGGAGCGGGACTAAACTACCCTGAAAAAAATAGTATACTAGTAGGCTATTAGCTCCCGAAACGCCGATGTTTTAGTGCGTTCACAGCCGATGTAAGAGCTAGTCAAAATTTCGAAAAGGCACGAGTGACCCAGGGTTACCATTTACGTTGACGAAAGGTGTAAAGAAAGAAAAAATTTGTTTGGTTAGGAATTGATGTTTTTTCATAAAAATCGATACATTACACTCACTTGGGTTTCCGAACCGAAAAAAGAAAGTGATGTCCATTTTGTGACTCAAAGAAAGACAAAAAAACCTTTATTTGCCGCAACAAGTGTCACAGACCTGTGTGCAAGGAACACAGACATCAAATCTGTTTCGATTGTTTATAAATGATGATATCAGTTGTTGCTGTAATTTTTCATTATTACATTTTTTGTTTAATTAAATAAAGTTTCATAATTAACATCATTTTCATAAATAAAATTGATCAAAAACTGATAAAAATTCTATTTCATTGTAAATTGTACCTATTTATAAGTTAAAAAAAGTCATTTTTATGCTCAAAACTTAAGCATTTTTTTAATTTATACCGGCTTTAGTCTTAGTGTGTGCAGTGGTCGAACTATTATAAGATGGGGATTTTCATTGGCCCAGAACCTCCAATTCTGTTTGTTAATATATCCTTGAAGATGGAAGTGCGCCTTGATACTGAACCAGAGCCAATTAAAATCCAATACAGCATCTTCAACCTTACTAATAATCATGTTTGCAAAATTAAACCTTCTTAAACCATCCAATTTCGTCAATGGTTGATTGATTTGAATTTTGTAAGGAAATAAAACCACATAGCTCTTCATTATTATCTGATACACCATGCTTTTGGAAATGTTGACTTTTTGAGCCACCTGCTGTACTGAAACTGATGGACTTTCTTTGCACACTTTTGCCACTTTCTTAACATCGGTTTGTACACTCATCTTTTTGCTCTCCATTGCTAGCACATTGTCCAGCACACTATCGATGTCCTTAAATTTGTCGTACATTCACATGATCATCATGCCGTTTATGTTGTCTTGATTGCCACATATTTTCTTTAATTTTCTAATCACAGCCACTGGGGGTTGCAATTCGTGGTAAGTCAGTACCATGAATAGTCAGACGTGCTTTTCCTCTCATTAGTTGCCACAAATTTGCAGTCATCTGGGGAATCTTTCATGTTGTGCATTCATCATATACATCATTTGGAATACCCACTATTATATTCATCAATAATGTTCATAATGTAATTAGATTATCACTCTATATTCGGAGACCCCACATGTTACCATTCAAAATACTCATATTCACATGCTCTATCTGAATCTGTACATATTAGACACTGTGTACCTTGTGGAACACCCTGTATAAAATAATGACTACTGCATTATACTTTCAACAGTACTTTTCAACTAGTTTAAACATATAAAAATTACTAATTTTTGTAAAAAAGTAGTTTTGCAGTAAAGTTCACTTTTAATCAGCCTATGAATTAAACATGAAAATTAATGTTACTGAATAAACAATTGTTTTTTCCCAACTGATGCAGCATTTTAATTTTATTCAGACAAAACAGATTCTATAAGTAAAATGACTTTTGCTTATTTAGTGAATTACAGTGGCAATTAGATTTAATGGAATGATATTTAACATTATTTTCCATAAAATTCGTGTTTTTAAAAATAGCCTAAATTTTTATTTTCTTATACATTCACAATTAATATATTAAAGCCTCATAGTTAGCTCAAACAACTACAGACAAAATTGCTCTAAAACAATTGCTTTGAAGTTAGTTTTCTAAAAAAGTAAAATATTGTTGGTGAGAAAAGTTGAACATTAGGCAAGAGAAAAATACACTTTTACACTTGGAAACAATAACAAAATATAGAATAAACTTTTGATATGGTAAATAAAGTAACAATTGAAAATGATTTTATGAATTATGAATGAAAAACATATATAATTAAATTAAAAGATGAGTTAATAATCTTCTTTCATTTTTCTAATAAAACTTTCATTTTTTAAAGATTTGAGCACACAGATATTGAAATAATGTGGTATGGGAAAAATTTTAGAAGAGTCCTGTACAAGGGTGCATTCCACTGTTTTAGAAAACGGATGTTATGGCCATAAAAAATAGTCTAGATGGAACTTTGTTAGTTAGCTGCCCTAATTCAAATTGATAAATCAACATTTCAGAAAATAATCGCTGTTTGAAGTCAATTTTCAGCACTGTTTTTCATTTTATGGAATTTTTTTTTTTTAATCAAGATCAAATCTTTTGTCTCCTCCCAATTCAATGCTTCTCTCCATTCAAAATGTTCTATTCTTTTGGGCAGCAAGCCAAAGTCCACCTTTGAAGACTGGTCAAGCTGTAGCTTAATACTAGTAGCTTGACTTTTGTGTTGCTATTTTTTAATTTCTAGGAATTTTAATGAGATTTCTTAGTGAGTTTCTTAAATTTGTCTGTATTCTGTGATGATTTTTTAACATTCATGAAAAAATTCCCATTAAAATGCTTTAGCCTACTGTAATAAATTTTGTCCTCTAGGATTTTTAAACTTTTGGTGATTTTCAGTTTCTTTTTCTTTTTTTTTTTTTTTTCATTTCACAGCATTTTTTCCACTTTCTGAAAAGAGACTAAGGGGACAAAATACATAAAAGAGAACCTTTTTCAAAAAAGGAGACTTTGGGGGGAAAGGGGGACCTTTTGGGAGCTCTGAACAATTTCAAACTGAAAATAAAGCAGGGAAAAGCATAACAGTTGCCATATTGGTAAACAATTAAAAATATTTATCAGATTTTCCCTATCCTCCTTTCGATTAAATAATTATTTTTGTTAATTAATATTTTTCAGTTAGTGTAAAACATATTTTTCCCCTTTTTAATTCCCCTTCCCATAAAATATAACTATTTACCTTAAATTATATATTTCTGCATCAATCCTCAATATTTTAATAAGATAAAGGCATATTAATTTGCAACGTGTTTGGATACTTGCATAAAAGGGAGGGGGGGGAAGCATACTTGAAAAACAACTAACCAAAGTACAAAAAGGGATATGGGAGTAGGGAATCAGTAGTTTTTTTTTTTGGGGGGGGGGGTGGCTTTAGAATATTAACTGCTGATTGTTACAGTAAAATAACAAAGAAAAAATTAAAAGAAAACAAATGCTTTTAAAGATTTTAAACTTTTTGTACTTAGGCTAGGAGAAAGAAGAGTAAAGGTAATGATTTTTTTTTCTTTTTTAACAGAAATCTGCTGAAATACAAAAGTTTAATACTCATGTATTTACTTTATTTACTTCTGGAATTAAACTTTTGATAAAAACGTGTTTTTTAATGAACTTTTAAAAATAATCATGATTGTAAGTCCCCTTCCAAGTTTAACTGTTTTTCTATTTGAAAAAGGGGTGGGGGGCTTACAATCAGGATTTTAAGGTAAACATAATAAAGTATCTTAGATAACACACAAAAATTTGCCCACTTACTCGAATAACCATGTGAAAGAATACAACATACAAATACATCGTAGTTTGAATGGTCTAACTCAGCATATGATTTGAGACAGGCCAAAGTTTGTTTAGAAGTAAGATTGTTATAATCTTTAGTTTTGAAGCCAAATGAATTCCAAACTTCTTTCAAAGACTCTACAAAATTAAATATGTTCATTAGACTAAAATACAAAATGCATACATACACTAATGCATATAAATATCATACACTGTTTTTTCAAACTTCAATGCACAAGTAATGGTAATAATCAGTTTTGTAGGTCAAAATACATTAAATAAGACAGAGAAAATACATATGCTGACAGTAAATAAAAGAAATCATTAAAACTTTACATCACAAAAAATACAACAATTATAATTAAAGTTGCATTTTTAAAATACTGTGAAGAAAGAATCACAGGTCAGAATTACATGATATTTCACTGGAGAATACATGAAGAAATGGGAATTTGTTTAAAAAGTTCAAAAGTTGAACGATAGATGGCACTGTGCTTGTCATAAGGTGCTAATTAAAAGATGTGCCATAAATATTGCATATTACACTTGTGATAAAAAGGCGAGTAACATTCAGTTCATGTAATTTTGCATCTGAGAAGGTACTCATATCTATTATTGAAGGATCAGGCTCTGCTTGTAAATCTTTTATACAAAAACGGCAACTATGTGGAAATTGCATTGAAGAAATTTCAGACATGTTTTAAGAAATAGTTCTGGCCCGAAGCCTGCATTCAGTCTGAAGATAAAATTTGAAGAAGCAGGTTCATTTGACATGAAATGTGGTAGAGGGAGGAAAGGAATTGTACCAATGGAAGATGTGGCTACAGCATTACAGGAAGTGTCAAACAGTGCTTTGTATTATGCAATGCAAAGGAAATTTTACAAACTTTAGACATGCCTGACAGACAGCACAGATCATAAAATTTTATTAAATATCCTTATATACAATGCTTTCTGCTGACCTTTCAAAATGAGAAGCTTTCAACTTGCAACTTGTGCTCGGCTTTGGAACATCTTGTGGACAGACAAAACCCACTTTCACCTCTAAGGTTCTGGTCAATACTCAAAAATAGAGTATGGTCGAATGAGAATCCATTCCAAATCTAACCAATGCCTCTTCATTTTTAAAAGGTCACTGTATGGTGCAGTTTTACATCAGCATTTATCATTAGCCCTTTTTTTAAGCACATTGGTCAATTGTGTCCTGTCATCTGTACAATCAATGAAACACATTATGAATCTGGTTCGTGCAACCAGCTCATTTCAACACTGCAACAGCATGGATGCATGGATAGCACAATTTTTATGCAAAATGGTGCTTCTCTGTAAATTGCAACACCTGTGAAACAAATGTTAAATTGGCATTTTAGAAATGACAGAATTATCAGTCACCATTTGTCAATGGTCTGGCTGCCACAATCACATAATCTGAACCTTTGAGACTTCTGGCAGTAGGGTTACCTAAAACAAGTTGTGTACTGGGATCCAATTGGGAACTTAGGTGACTTGAAAATATGCATTATGCTACAGATTCATAATATTATTCTTGAAACATTCCAACTTGTTATGAAACAAGTTGTTTTGTGCTTTCATCTTGTAGGAAAGCATGGTAGACAGCATATTAAACACTTCCTTAAGCAAGTCATAGCCAACTTTTTTTTCTTGATGGCTTCATCGAATTGAGGCTTTTCTAAGATTTTTGGCATAAAGACAGTTCAAAATTTATTTCATTTTTGCTTTTTCTATGTTTTTTGGACTAGGGACAGTTAAAAACTGATTTTTTCCTATTTGGTGTGGCATTATCTTGTTGTGGTGTATACGCTTTGAACAAAGAACACCACAACAGCATGTCAAGTCTTTTAATTAGCATCTTATGAAAGATACAGAGCTATATATCAGTCAACTTTTTAACTTCTTTTTATTTTACATAACAAATTCCCACGCAGACTTGCCAAGTTGTGAAAACTAAAAATCAGGAGATTTTGCTCCAGAAATCAGGAGATACTTTTGGTAATGAAAACTTATTAATTTTTAGATGTGAACACCTTTAGTGAAAGTTTAAATTTCAACAAGACTTGGTTATTACTGAAGATAAAAATATATCATTCTTACTCAAAGAAAGTATAGACTCCTTAGAAGTAGAACACACTTAAACATATGATGTTTTAACATATTTTTAATTCAACTATATATTATAAAAAAGGGTAGGGTTCTGTTACTCATAAACTGATATAAAATTATAGTAAAAGTCATAAATATGCCTCAATCAAAACAAATTATTAATAATCCAGTAGATGACGATAGTAACAGTAAAAAATCTTAAAGATTCATCATTTATAATGAATCTGGATGTAGTTTATCACATAAAATACTACAGTGCCAGCAAAAAAATCTTGACACTTGCAATTTTAGATGTTTTGGTAAATATCTAGAAATATACATGATGAATTATTGTGAAACTCCACATGTGTAAACATAACAGTAAAGGTCATATATTTTCATGAAGATTTTTTCCTGAAATCCTGTAGGGGACCATCAACAAATTGAAAAAGAATGAAGATCTTTTGGATAACCCTGTCAAAACGAAAGTAGCAAAAGCTATCAAAGTGCAGGTTATAATTAAGAGGCTTATTGCAATAAACTGCGTTCATTTTTATGATGATAGCATGTATACTCATAGAGAAATTAAGGTTTTTATAAAAATGGTCCAAAATTTTGCCAAGTTTTTTGCTTATAATTTCCAGAGTTCTTAATAAAAAACAATACTCTTTTCAGAAAATATGACAAACACCATTGTACATAATAACATGCAATCAGAACTAAAAAATAATAATTAATTGTATGAAAAATGATAATGAACAGGTATACTAAATAACATTGCTTTGTGCATGTGCGAATGCAAATAAAACATACTTTGCATGTGTAGCTAAATATATAGAGCAACTTTACTGTAAGTATGAAAAACATAGCTTGAAAATTCTCAAAATCATCGTTCATAGAATAAGCTCAAAATCCATTATTCCCAAAATGAAGCAAAAAAATGAGGAGCTGTAGCCATATTACATTGATTAGTGCTAATATAGCATACATAATATTGCATCTACTACTATATTTTGAATATAATCATAAGATTAATAAAATATATACTCCAAAAAACATCAAAATATATATTAAAAATTATTTAATTGCTAAATTGTCATTAGATATCAATAAACAAGTTGGTAAGTGTGATCACAGATTGCACTGAGGGTTTCATTTAATATTTCTTTCAAAACAACTTATCCTTTAATTAATAAATCCAATTGTTAATTTATAATTATTAAATTCTCACATAGATGGTAACACCAATAAATTTAATTTTTAAATAATTATAAAAGGAAGTTATTTATTTTAATAAAATTAAAAATGTTCAAATCTAATTATTCAAACAAAATCCAAAGTTCCAAATTTTTTGAAAATCCGAAATCAAAAAAATTTAGCAGACATATAAATAATATTTTAAATTTCTAAAAATGAAAAATTTGTTTAACGAAATTAAAAATGCTGAATCATTAATAAATCACAGTGGATTTTAAAATGGAAAGAACATTGAACTCCAAAAAATATCATGAATGTCAGTGATTATTTATCGCAGCATAATAATAATACAAATATAATACAGCAGATGCCCTCAAATCCACACAGCTTGGGACTAGAGATTGTGTGGGTTTTAAAATTTTGTGGATTTCTGGTCATTGCTTTGGTTACATTTTTAAAACAGTAATTTCAATATAATATTGCAATTGAGATTATAAATAATAAAAATGCTATAATAAATAATTATAAATAATGAAATGCTTACCATATAGTAAAATACTAAAATAACATTTTAGATATATTTTTTTAAATAATTAAAATATTAAAAGCAAAGGTCAAGTAAATAATGTATAGTTAAATATTTACTAGAAAGATGAGATGCATTTTTCCTAAATTATTCAATGAAACTTGACTCATAAAAATTGATTCATCACTAATTCACATCAAAATCATAAAATAAGGAAGTTTTATTTCAAGTTTAACCAGACTTAATAATCAACAATTTGTGGGGGAGGGGCTAGGTAGATGAAATGATGATATTCATTAATGATTAAATTAACTAGATAGTAACATTAAATTTATATCTGAACTTGAAACAGATGGGAGATCATCTTTCTTAGAAATAAAATTAAACTGAAATGAGAATAAATCAAGTTTTTCAACTTACAGGATATAAAAAGTGAATTTAAATATACCTTTTAATGCATGCACTCCAACTTCTTATAAGTATTTATTTACCATTACATTCCTAATTAATATAGCTTTAAGAATATAACACAAAAAAAATGTGGAAGGTGAGTTACATGACATAAAACTTATCCCTATTAACAATGGATATCTTGTAAAAAATTTTAATAAATTAATTTGAAATTTTATTAATAAAATAAACACGGGTGTTATGAAAATAAAATTGATAGTGCATTTAATATGAAAAGAGGTTGTTACAAATTATTATCCAGATTTTTTTTTTTTTTATATAAAAATACCTTTAAAAGATCTTGGTATGAGTTTAAACATGAGGCTTCTTCCAAAATGAAAGATGATTTTAAGCACAAAAATTGATCTGGTTGAGGCTGATCTTTCAGGAGTGCATAATATTCCATTTATTAAGGAGGGGGCTATTAGAAATTATTATGTAGTCATGACCGCAACCTCCCCCCCCCCCCCCAAAAAAAAAAAAAAAAAAAAAAAACATTATTAGATGTAAGGAACAGATTGCAGATGCAAAATATAATATAGGGAACATTTTATCAACACATAGTTCAAAAGAAAATATTAACATCGTTTTTAATGAAAGTAAATTGATTTATAGATATGATTTTTACTTATAAAGAAGAGATTCAAAAGCATGTAACGATACATTGCCATTTCGTATTCTGAATATTTGAGTAGAATTGTTAAACAACTTAGGAAAATAGACAATGTGGAAAATATAGAGGGCATTATATCTTCATTTCATAATAGAGAATAGAGATCGATCTTGTATTCCAGTGTTTTATATATTCTGATGATGTTTGAGTGAATCGATTGAAACATATCAATTGATATCTCATGTCTTTTAAGCAAACTAATTATTTTTTATAGGTATTTTGATTATCTTCTTGGAATATATATTTTATTAACAATACATAGCTAGATAATTTAATAGCTTATGCTGCTATTTTCTACTGCTAAATATTATTTTTAATGCTTGAACTGTGCAACTTACTAACATCCACCTCACTCCCTTCTCGTTTTGGATGACACTTGGAATTAAATGTTTCAAAATCCAAGATTATAGCAATGCCACAATCAATATCTTCAGTTGGAGTTCTAATATCATAAGATTGGGGTTTTTCTGAAATGAGAAAAGGAAATATATAAATCAGAGAAAATTAATGGGATACACATTGTTTTAAAAATTACTGATTTTAAGTAAAATGAAATTAAATTCAAAACTCTAAAAGTCTAATGAAAAATACAAAATTCACAAATAAAAATCACAAAACAGAAATCATGCAATTTTATAACTAATTTTATTTTATTTAGTTACCCTTTACTTAAACAACAGTGAAATTATGATTAAGCTTACTGCATTAATATATGATCTAAGATAATTTTACTTTGCTTTACTGTTCTAAATGATTGTAGCAATGAGAATCTGCATTGTAATTTTTTCTAAAATATGCATCAGAATGTGAATGTCCACGAAAACACTGCATTCTTGTTTTAAGAATAAAATCCTAGTGAAAAAATATATTTTTTCCTTTTTTGTATAAGTTGTAATGCATAAATTTAAAAATAAATAAATAAATAAATTCAACTGTAAATGATAAATCTAGAGCAAACAGTGAACAAGCAAAAAATGGCTAGTACATTTTGAAAAATAAGAAGCCCCTAGAATCTTGAATAAACATTCTAAAAATTGGTGAAAAGACAAAAACAAATTAACCTCTGTTTTGTGCAGTGCCATCTAAAATTGTAAATGGAATCTTGCAATCTTGATACTCTCAACTGTGACTCATGATACATAAATATTTTATTACTTATTGCTGGCAATTTGTTATTGTTTTGAAAGTACAAGTAATGTGAAAAAAAAAGTTTTCTGTTTTTCATGCACAGTTAAAATATTTTACTCCTGATATCAAATTATGAATGACCAATGGCCTTTTTATAATATGACAGATTTTTTGGTTTATTTGGGATGGATAAATGAAGAATTTATTACAGTAGACTCCTTCAAATCAACACATTTTGAAACCAGAAGTTGTGTGAATTTTAGAATTGTGCAAATTTCTGGTCAATATTTTGCTTACATTTTAAAAAAAGTAATTTGAATGTAGTTAAGCTTTGAATATAATGAATGCTTACAATAAAGTAAATTATTAAAATAACTAAGTGAAATATTGGAATTATTTAACAACCAATTAATAATTATGTAAAATAATAAAAATTTAGTTTGAAAAGCAAAATCATGCTTTTTTCTATGATCTCTATTTTTTAGATTATTGTCAAACTAATCTTTTTTTTTTTTTTTTTTTTTTTTTTTTTTATTATTATTATTATTATTATTATTAGAATTGGAATTAGTCATATTAGGCAGATTATATACAAAATCATGAAAAAATAAAAATCTATACTGATTAAAACTAAAACAAATGCAAAATTAAATTATACAACTTCAACAGCTACAAGTGCAAATATTGTGCAAAAGCTACTGTTGCTCCATATTTTATCTCAGATAAGAATGTGATTTACACCATAATCATAAAATAATGAAATTTTATGATTAAAACTAAAGATAAAATTTTAAGAAATTATGATGATGATAAAGATGATTTTATGATAAAATTTTAGTTTTATCCAGATTTAATAAATAAAAAATACTTGATTGATTAGAAAATGTCATGGAAAAAAGATCATGACTACGATTGATATTAATGCCACCCTGATTTTTTTTGAAATAAATTTATATTTTATTCATAAAAATGCTCAAGTTTGATGATTTTGTAACAATACACAACATAATTCAAAAACATTAGGGTCTATGATAGTACTTGTTTGATGTTTATACTGCTATACTCAGCTTATGGTGAGACACAGAGATCCAGGGAAAACAAATTGAGATCTTAGAGCAATAAATATTAAATTGGATAAATATAAAATTTAAGACTTAACTTATTTTGAAACCAAAATAAAATACATTTATCACATTGCAACAGATATAGATAAACAAAAACTCATTTTGAAATAAAAATGCTGCATATGAACAAATGAATCATGGTTTATTCAAGTGCAATTATCATTCTATATTTTTCCATTGCAGCGATTATTTAAAGCATGGTTAAATACTCAGGTGATGATTAACTGAAAACAGAATTTATAGGAAGAAATACATTCGCTCAAAAAAAAAATAAATAAAAAATAAATAAATAAATAAAATAAATAAATAAAAGTAAATAAGTCTACTCTATCCAGTATTCATAACTATTTTAAAATGACTATTGTCATAACTTGCTTACTTATAAACTTCACTTGGGTCATGTGGTATATTCTTGACAAGAATAGAAAACTAGTTGGATGTTGCAATCCCAAAACTTTCTTCGATCTCATGCATTTTAATACTTTAAAAGTCGTTATGACAGTGTCAAAATTAAATGACAATCTATGCTTATCGTGAGATTCTAAAGGCATGAAATTCCACCCATCAGTTCTTGAAATAGGACTATTGCTGATATCAGGAAAAATGCAACATGAAAAAGCCACTTCTTCGGCAATTTATACCGAAACATAAACAGCAATAAAATTTATCAAGCTATACTTGAATCTGAAGCTTCACGAAAAAATTCACGCATTAGTTCTTGAGACAGAGCTATTGTGAAAATCTGGAAAATTCAGCATTGCAGTGTTACCTGTTAGGTTATTGACATCAAAACTTAAAGAGAATTAGTTCATATCATACATTTACTGAATTTGAAGTTTGATGAAAGTCTGTGATTAATTATTGAGACTTTGATTTATTATTTGAAATATGCAGCATAGCAGCGTCACCGGTTGATTGAAGGATTTACACCAAAATGTAACAACATCAATTCATGTCAAAGTCAAACTAAATCTGAAATTTGACAGAAGTCCATGCATTAGTTACTGAGATAGAGCTGATGCATAAATCGTAAAAAATGCAGCATAGCAGTGCCACCACCACGTGTCGAGCGATTTACACGAGAATCTTACCTGCATCAATCTACATCTGGGACTACCTGAATATAAATTTTTATAAAATTCTGTGCATTAATTCTTGAGATAGAGATGTTACAAAAGCGACTTACACCAGAAAGTAAACAACATCAATTCATGTCTAGGACTAACTGAATCTGAAGTTTCATGGAAATGTGTGCCTTAGTTATTGAGATAGAGCTGTTGCCTAAATCATAAAAATGCAGCATAGCAGTGCCCCCTGTTGGATGATTTACACCAAAAACTAATCAGCATCAATCTATATCAGGGACTAACTGAATATAAATTTTTATTAAATTCTTTGTAAAAATTTTTATTACATTTTAATTTTATCAGTTCTTGAGATAGAGCTATTGCAATAATTGTGAAAAATGTAACATAGTAGCACAACCTGTTGAGCAATTTACGCCAAAATGTAAAAAGCACCAATTCATGTCAAAGACCAATGGAATCTGAAGTTTGATGGAAATCTGTGCATTAATTATTGAGTTATAAATGTTACATTAATCATAAAAAATGCAGTATAGTAGTGGCACCTATTCATAGTTTTACACTAAAAACTGATCAGCATCAATTTTTATTAGGAAATACCTGAATATAAATTTTTATTAAATTAGTTCTAGAGTTAGAGCATCCATAAAATTTATGTCACGTACAGATGGACAGACAGAGTCACAGACTTTCAGACGTTTTGTAAAAACATGTTTTTTGGAAAGTCTGACCACTAAAATATGTAAATTCCTCGAAAACAAGAATTTAAAAATTTTCATGAATTCAACACTTTTTTCTTGTTAATAAAACAAAGTAAAAAAACTATATATCTAAAGAGAAAAGTTAAACCAGAGACAAACTTTTATGCAAAAAAAGTAACAAAACACGGATTTGAAGAATTAACTTACATACTATTTATTTATAACAGTATCTGCTATAATAAAATGTGCACACATGAAAATGAGAATGCTATACATTAGACTCCTCAAATCCACATAACTTGGTATCAGAGGTTGTACAAATTTTACAATTTTAGAAATTTCTGGTCACTGATTTGTTTACATTTCTTAATGTTTACAATATAGTAAAATATTATAATAATTAAGAAAAATAAAGTATATAACATATTTATATGTATTTGTAATATAAATTTATGTATGTAAATTTATACTTCATTCATGAGAAAACAATTCAGTCATATTAATCAGAATTACATATTAAAATGTAGGCAGAGATGTTTCTAATGCACCAAATTGAAACAATTTGCTTTTTGAAGGTTGACACTTTCTTTTTTTTTTCCAGCCATTTTGGTAAGATAACCCAATTTCGAATATCTCTTATGCCTAACTTGAAGACAAGCATGTTAGTTTTATTTAATATAAAACTGTTTATTTTATATAAAAAAAAAACAATTTTATTATAAAATGAACTATTTTTATTATATACACATGCAAATTATTTTATACTAAAACACACAAAGTTTGACTTAACATATAACACACACAATCTGTTCTACTAAGATACCGTTTGAAAGAAAATATCATTGAAATTGCTGGATTGCCAAGGAATAAAATCGCCATTTTGATGCCAAAAAGATCCCCGGCACATTTGAGACATCTGTGCCAAAATATGTATGAAATGTTATTTTAAAAAAATCTTATTTTTTCCCCTACATTTTAACTAAAAGTTTCACTGTTTATGTTTGAAATATGTGCAGATTTTAGATGTTTGTGGATTTTAGAGTTGTAGAATTTAAGAAGACTACTATAGTAATTAAAAGTTTCACTGTTTACGCCTGAAATGATATGCAGATTTTAGATGTTTGGGGATTTTAGGGTTGTATAATTTAAGGAGTCTACTGTAGTAGTAAAACAAAACAAAAGATTCAGATGATAAAAGTGGTAAGTGACAAAATCATTTTAAGAAAATGCGTTCATATTCAAATGACTTCATCAATTAAAATCTCTATGAGTAATAGGTTTATTCAAATAGTAATTTAATAGATGGTCAAGGACCATTGATAACCTTCAATCATACATTAATATATTTTTCATTTTTTTATTTAGACACATACAGGCAAGGTTCTTGCTGGCTTTTGATCAACATTAGCAATTTGGTCAATAAGAAACAAAAAAAAGTTGCCAAATGAAAATAAATGTTAGCAAAATAGATTCTGCATGAAACACTGAAAAATGTATCTTTAACCCCTTATTGTATCTTTTTATTTCTGAATGTTCTAAAATAAACTAATTTTTTGAAATTGCTTATTTAATTTCTATTAAAACATATTTAACAAACATATAACATATATAACAAACATATACATTATTATTCAACTATTCGCTACAGAACCTATTAAAAATAAGTGCAATGAGGAATTTGCAGACATCGGGAAATCAATCAGCTACATGTTTTTTTGATAATTACAGACTCATACATTCCAAAAATTTCATCAAAAATGTAAAAAATTCCTGTCAGCTGGGCCTATAGGTGGAGGTAGATTTCGAAGAGTGCTCATTTCAACAAAAAAAATATATATATATGATTAGAGATAAACCGAGTTTAATAACTTCATTTGGCCGTTTATGAAAATTTTTTAATTTCATTTTTCTGCAAAAACTGGTCTTATCAGAATTATCTTAAGAAAAATTCAGCTCAAATGCCCATTTTGATAACATATTTTGAAATAAATTCTGAATTTATTAAACAATCGACCAAAACAGTACATTATACAGTTCCTAAATAACAAAAAACTGTCAGTTGAATGCATTTGAGAAAAAAATTAAATTTAAAAATGAGTCATAAAATAACCAATTTGTTGTTTGAATACATCATTAATTCTTTAATCATGACTGCCTCGGAAAATTTTGTGCGAAATACAGTAAACTCCCTCAAATCTGCACAGCTTGGGACCAGAGGTTTTGCGGATTTTAGAATTTTGTGGATTTCTGGTCATTGCTTTGTTTACATTTTTAAAAAATAATTTGAATGTAATTAATAATGAATTCAAAAGTATAATGAATGCATACAATATACTAAAATATTAAAAAAAGTAATAAACTAAAATAATAAAAATTTAGATATTTTTTAAAATGATTAAAATACTAAAAGGGAAGGTCAAGTTAATTATATCAATAATGTGCAATTAAATATTCATTATAAAAGAGGAAATGTGTTTTTCCTAAATTATTCAATGAAACTTGCCTCATAAAGGTACATTACTAATTCACATCAGGATCATAAAATAATGAAGCTTTATTTCAGGTTTAGCCAGACTTAATAACTAAAAAAGCTTGATTAATACATATTTGGTAAGATTGTGATTACCAATGATATTAGCAATATCTTTATTTTTTCAGAAATAAATTGTTCTTTCTTCATGAAAAAACATGAATTCAATAACCTTAACAAAAATTATAAATTAAAAAATGTATGGAATTGATATAAAACTGAAAACATCAATTTTTGCACCTACATCTGAACTGAATGTTTCATTGTTTACATCTGTAAAATATGTGCGGATTTTAGAGAGTTGCGGTTTTTAGGAGTGCGAATTTGAGGGAGTCTACTGTACTCACTTTGACAGCATTTTTAAAAATATATTCTATCTTTATCAAAAAGCTGGCCAATGCGTCACAGTATATAGTTCCTAAATAAGAGGATCTGTAAATTGGATGCGTTTGAGAGCAAAAATGGATTTTAAAACGAGTCATAAAAAACGCAATTTGATATGTGAAAACTTCCTTAAATTTTCAAATCACGAAGACTTCGGGAAATTCTGTTCAAAATACCCTTTTTGGTAGCCTTTTTTGAAATATATTCTGTCTTTATCAAAAAACCGATCAATGCATCACATTATATAGTTCCTAAATAAGAGGACCTGTAAATTGGATGCGTTTGAGAGCAAAAACGGATTTAAAAACGAGTCAGAAAAAAACACAATTTCTTATTTGAATATTTCCTTAAATTTTCAGTCCCGATGAATTCTATTCAAAATACCCTTTTTGGTAGCCTTTTTTGAAATATATTCTGTCTTTATCAGAAAATTGACCAATGTGTCACTTTATACAATTTCTAAATAAGAGGATCTACCATTTGGATGCGTTTAAAATCAAAAATGAATTTAAAAAAGAGTCAGAATGTAAGCAGTTTGGATTTAAGGTTTTTTCTCCAACTCCTATTTTTGTTTAATTTCTTTTTGCTATATGAATTGGTCCTATGAAAAACTTGTCAATATAAAAGTTGTAGATATTTTTAAGAAGATGTAAAATAAATTTAATCAGATTTGATATCTTGAAAATTGACGGAGTTATGGATTTTTCTCTTTTTTCACCGTCCTTTTTCCTTTTGTTTTTAATTTTTTTCATCGGTAAAAGTTGGTCCTATCAAAAACTTGTAAATACAAAAGTTTTAGATAATTTTAAGAACATTTACAAAAAATTTAGTTGGACTAGATATCTTGAAAATTGACGAAGTTATGAATTTTTTTCTCTCCAAAACCCTGTTTTTTCGCCTCTTGAGCCCATTTCTAAATTTATCAAAAATCTGTCATGCATAAACTTTTACCCCATTTTTAAAAAGCAATATAAACTTTAAACCGATTCGATATCTACTTTAATTAAAAAGTTATGGCGTTTTTTCGGTTTTCACAAAAACGCCCATTATTCCGACCTTCTTGGTCCGATTTTGCCCATTAACGAACTTAGCCGAGATTTTATCCTCTTTAATTTTATGTACCAGTTTAGTGGAGATTGGTGAAGAATTATAGAAGTTATCGTGTCCATAAAAAAGTGATATATATATAAACTGGTGCGATTGCGATAGGTAGTATTTCATACGAAATCTACCTAAAAAATGGGTTAATAGCTTTTAAATTAAGCTTAAAGTTGATAAAAAACCATGCGACTTGAAAATGCTGCGTGATTGGCTGTGACGTCATAGTTCACGATATCCCAGTGGCAGGCGGAACCGAGCAAGCAAGCAAGCGGTTTTATGTTTTTATAAGCTTGTACTTTTCAAGCATTTAAAATTTTTCTTACAGCAAAATTTATTTATTCTTTGATCTTTAATAGATTTTATCGATCTACAGTATTAATGGAAATAGAATGGAATTATTCCCGGCATTAAAGAAAAGTTTCAATTAAAAAAAAAATCAGCTACATTAGTCTGTTTTTTTTTTAAACAAATTGAAAACAAATTCTCTTTGTAAAATATTAGTTAAAGCTTTTTTAATGTTACAGTTCAGAAAAATATATGTAACAATAAAAAGCAAAGTAATTGTCATAATCTGCACTAATTCAATGTGCATATTTGAGAGGACCTATCATATTTTTTTAAATATAAACGATGTTGTTATCATGCATAAATTGCTTTAAAACATTCAATTCTCATAATTGGCAGAAACGACATTTTTTTCTTTTTTTTTAATGTTACATTTCTTATTTTAAAACAACCTGCGTGGTGAATGCCTAGTAGAAAGATTACTGTTTGGAAATAGTAGTTGTCCTGATCTTTAGGTTAAGTATGTTTTTTTTTTTTAATTTATTTATTATAGACTGAATATTGAACTACAATATATATATATATTTTCCCTGGTGTAATTTCCACATTTCTTAGCAAGTCAAACTTAAATTTAAATGTACACTTATATGCAAAATAACCTGGCTTTAAGGTCAGATAAGCTTGAATATAAAATCAAAAAATATTTAAAAAAAAATAGTTAGAGGTAAACAAAATCAGAGCACAAACACTGGGTGCAACACTGATTTTGGAATCCATCGTGCACAGACCACAATCATGATATGTAATTCTAAAAATTTGATCTGTGCACTTTTCTCTCTGCTCCTTCCCCTACATGTTTGTACATTGTACTATGTTGAAATAATTTTATGCAATTAAGAACAAAAGTAGTAGTAAAATTATCTTGGATTCCATCATGTTATTCTATTTTTTCTGGTTGTAGTATATTTATAAGTAGCATATTTATTTGTGCTATTGAATTTTAGATTATTGCTAGTAGAAATTTGACAAAAGTTTAGATTTTTAAAAAGAAAAGTGACTGGCAGTTTATAAAGAAAGTGAGCAGTTATAAAACTGGTACTACTGGCAACTGGCCAGTAATGAAATTTCTCAGCTTTGCCCTTTATTAAGGCTGTTTTCAGCTGATCTGCTGAACAAGCATAAAATATCTTAACACATTTACAAATTAATTTTTTAACGGAAAGATATAAAATTGGAAAGCCTGACTATGAAAGCGATTTTAAATCGAACTATATTTTCTACTTTTTGATAAATAAAAAATACCTATTGAATTATAAGTAATTACAATCACATGACAAACACTATTTTCACCTCTATTTGAGTGGTTATACTTCTTTCTAACAGAAATGTGGTTTAAAATGCTCACTTTGACAATATTTTCTAAATGATCTATTGCGTTTGTCCCCCCCTCCCCCCCCCCCAAGAAAAAAATGAGAAAATGAGCGCAATTATATAGTTTCTGAACAACACTTGCTAGTTTCATGCATTTCCGAACAGAAATAAATTACAACTTGTGTCATAAAGTTGCCATTTTGGATTTTTAACAGCTTCCATGGGTTCAAGTAATAAAATCCAGGGTGTTTCAAGATTTCAGATCAAATATGTCAGTAGTCTAAAGACTGTGTGTGCATTTTTTTTTTTTTCTAAAGGAGGATTTTGAAGAAATATTTTTTTCCTAATCAATAAAGCGGAATTTTAACTCATTTTTCAACCTAAAAATATATCAATTTCAGGTAGCACCATGCAAAAGGGGGGAACGAAGGGGGCAGTCACCCGGGCACGGAAATTTAGGGGGCAGCAAATTTATACTACCAACATCATTTTTGGCCTGTTACAAGAAAAAGTTGGGTGAGCGGGGCGTCAAATTGAAACTTTGCCCCGGGCATTGTTTTCTCTTTGCACATCTCTGATTTCAGGCCTGATTACCAAAGCGATTTGTAACTGAACAATTTTTTCATTAAATTATCTATTTAATTCTTGATCTTTGAGTAATTGTTGTTTCATTAAAGCAGTTTTTTTTTTCCTGCCTTATAAGGTCTGGAAATTCCTTTCTAAACACTAACTTAACTGCATTTTCTGCCTTTACAACCCCCCTCCCCACAAAAAAGTGACATTTACCGTTACTGTATCACTTCCTATTTTAAAAGAACACTGTATACTCTGATTCTGAAAAAAGCATTAATACATATATAATCTGTAGGGTATACCCTCTGCCTTGAGTGTATAATCATCAGCTTAGAAAGTACCCCCTTTCTTTTTTCGACTACACCACTGCATATACAATTGCTTTATGATCATTTTGGTAACAGATAAAGGAAAAACACTGGATTTAGAAGAATTAAATGCCATGATCTGCAAATTAAATCATTGCATCTGTTTCAAATAAGAAATTTAGATAATATGTTTTAATTTGCATACCTGTATTAATAATTACACAAAATATTAACAAATATACATGGTTATAATGAGAGTGTAATGTCAGTCATAATAAGTAATGCAATACACATGGATTTTATAAGGAGAGAAAAAGAAAGCCGATATATCATAATCGCAGTAATCAAAGTCCCTCTGAACCTGTATCAACAGATGTGTGTTTTCATGAATGATGACATCAGAACCGACGGCATAGGAAAAGTACCATTTTCACGACACAATAAATAGTGTCATGTAAACACCGTTATAAATAAATAATTACAGTTCCAAATCAAAAAAAAAAAATTTCACTGTCTGTCATATCTTTTAGTTTTCTATTGTTTTTAGATAAAATTAGAAAATGTGAAAATTCCTCATTTAAATGTCTCCTAAATGTGTAAAAGTTTCAGACATTCTCTGAGCAGTCTAAATAAAAATTAAGTACTGTGTGAAAATATATGATAAGAATTGCGATGAGATTTTGATTCTTAACTGATAAAAAAAATTTGATCAGACAAAGATTGCTTTGCATGCAACAAAAATAGAATATGATAAATGCATAATTTCAACACCTCAATGCAATAAAACTTTTCTCTATTTGGCACTTGATTCGAATAATTTTGTTCGTATTTTCACCAGCAGGACATCGGTACATAGAAAGGTGATTAACTGACAATATATATATACATATACAGTACAAAGTCCAAAATCCGGAATTCTCCGGACCTCGGCGATTCCGAATTTCGGACTTTTCCGAATTTCAGATCATTTTTAGAATCTACCCCCTCCCTCCCCCCCCCCTTTCTAAAAAAAGTAGGTGATTTATATCAAAATTGCATTTTTAGCACTGAAAAATAATAATATTAAAGGAATCTAGGAAAAAAAGTGACCGGAAAAAAAGTTATCAGAAAAAAGTGACAAACTACAAAAGTGGAAAAAAGTGACGTGGAAAAAAAAGTGACAAGGAAATAAAGTGACAAGGAAAAAAAGTGACAAAGAATTGAATTTGGGGATTTATCATTGATTTTGGGGATTCACTGCTTAAGTATGAAAGGGGGATCGGGGAGGGGGGCTCATAGTTTAGGTAAATGGGTTTTTCATGCTGAATTAACTGTTTTGGTTCAATTTTTGGATATACGTTCATCCTGAAAAGATGCTTGCCTGATTAGTTTTGGGAAGGTACGATTACTCCCCCCCCCCCTCCATCCGTCCTCAATTAGATGAATGGGTTTTTATGCAGAATTGTCCAAAGTGTGTCAAATTTGCATATAGGTTCTTTTCGATAAGGCTTATATATAGTATATAATGCCTGAAGAGATTTAGGAGTTCTAATGGTTAAGTATAGAGAGGGAACGGGGAATAACCTTTCTAAATATAATTAATAACTTTTTATGCATAATTATCCGATTTGCTTAGAATTTTGGACATAGGTTCATTATGATAAGACGTATCTCTGATTAGTTATGGGGTTCTTCTGCTTATTAGGGGGGCGACCAATCATATCCCCCTTAAACTAGAAAAATATGTTTTTATGCAGAATTATCCCATGTATTTCAAATTTTAAATATAGGTTCTTTCTGATAAGGTGGATCTCTGAATAGTTTTAAGGATTTAATATCTAAGTATGGAAGGGGAATAGAATATAACCCATCTTAAATTAAATTACTTTTTACGCAGAATTATCAGATTTGCTTCAAATTTTGGATTATAGAACCATTATGATAAGGCGTATCCCATATTACATATGCGGTCATTTTGCTAATTAAAAATTGGGGTGGGTGATTATTCCCCCCCCCCCTCTAAATTAGATAAAACGTTTTTTATGCTCACTTATCCGATATATTTCATATTTTGGATATATGTTCTTTCTCATAAAGTGAATCCCGGAATAATTTTAAAGGTTTAATGGCTAAGTAAACACTGGGGGAACGGATGATACCCCCCCCCTTAAATTAATAAATGGCTTTTTACGCAGAATTATCTGATTTGATTCAAATTTTGATTGGGCGTTCATTATGATACGGCAAAGTCCTGATTAATTGTGGGTTATCCCCCGTTCATCGCTCTATACTTAGCCATTAAACCCTTAAAACTATTCAGGGATTCACTTTATCAGGAAGAACCTATATCCAAAATTTGAAATACGTTGAATAGTTGTGACAGAAAAAACTATTTATTTTATTTAAAGAGTGGAGGATTAATCGCCCGCTTCCCCTATTTAATTATCAAAAGAACCCATAATTAATCAGAGATTCGCCTTCTTATAATGAATATACATCCAAAATTTGAAGCAAATCGGATGATTCTGCGTAAAAAGCCATTTATTTAATTTAAAGGGGTTTATCCCCCATTCCCCCTCTATATATAGCCATTAAACCCATAAAACTATTCAGGAATTCACTTTATGAGAAAGATCCTATATCCAAAATTTGAAATACATCGGATAAGTGTGCATAATTTTTTTAAATCCAATTTAAGGTGGGTACAGTAATCACCCGCCCTCCTTTTTAATTACCAATAGAACCCCATAACTAATCAGAAATACGTCTTATCATAATGAACCCATGTCCAAAATTCGAAGCAAATCGGATAATTCTGCATAAAAGCCATTTATTTAATTTAAGAGGGGTTTCCTCCATCTCCCTTTATACTTAGCCATTAAATCCTTAAAACTATTCCGGAATTCACCTTACCAGAAAGAACCTATATTTAAAATTGAAATACATGGGATAATTCTGCATAAAAACATATTTACCTAGTTTGAGGGGGAGAATTGCTCGTTCCCCCCCTTTATAATAAGCAGAAGAACCCATAACTAATCTAAGATACGTCTTATCATAATGAACTTATGTCCAAAATTTTAAGCAAATCTGATAATTATGCGTAAAAAGCTATTAATTTAATTTAAGAAAGGTTTTCCCCCGTTCCCCCTCTATACTTAACCCTTAAACTCCTAGAATCTCTTCAGGCATTTTATACTATACATAAGCCTTATCGAAAAGATCCTATATGCCAATTTGTCACACGTTGGATAATTCTTTGTAAAAACCCATTCATCTAATTGAGGACGGATGAGGGGGGGGGGGGTAATCGTACCTTCCCAAAACTAATCAGGCAAGTGTCTTTTCAGGATGAACGTATATCCAAAAATTGAACTAAAACAGTTAATTCAGTATGAAAAACCCATTTACCTAAACTATGAACCCCCCCCGATCCCCCTTTCATACTTAACCAATGAATCCCCAAAATCAATTCCTTGTCACTTTTTTTCCGGTAACTTTTTTTCCTTGTCACTTTTTTTCCGCGTCACTTTTTTTCTGTGTCACTTTTTTTCCGCTTTTGTAGTTTATGTCACTTTTTTTCTGATAACTTTTTTCCTGGTCACTTTTTTTCCGTTTACCATATTAAAGAAGATATTTTAAATAATAATGAGATAACATTAAAAAAAGTTTTTTAAAGGAAAAAATAAATAAATAAATAAATATCCACAATGAATCCCTTTCCCCACGAATTTTTTACACCAGAAACATGCGCGTAGCCAGGGGGGGTGCCCTGGGTGCCCGGGCACCCCCCCCCCCCCTGCTCGCGCAGATCCAAGATTGATTATTTTAAAAAATCAAAATTTATAAAAGAAAAAAGAAGAAAAATGTAAGCAAAGTTAGTTAAATTAGTTAATCAAAACTAACAGTCTGTTTCGAAATGTGATAAAAGAAGAGACTTTGATTCTTTCTTTTTTTCTTTTTAAGAAAATTATTTTGTTCATCTTTTTTAAAACTAGAATATTTACTAGAATCTGTATTAATCACAGTAAATTAAAAAAGTTGGTTTGATAATCCCAATTTGATGTCGTTTCTTTATGGAATTTTTTTTAAAACCTTTCTATTGCATGCATATTTCCATAAAAAATTAGAGTAAATTCTCGACAAGGATAGAAACTACTATTTATATATTTGCTTTTGTTATCTAAAGTCTAGATAGGAGAAAAAAAAATTGAAAGGAAATACAGATGTGAAACGATAATTCCACCATGTGATTAGCCTGGAGAACGGAGAGGCGGGGGTACAAATTAGAGATGAGAGAGGCTCAGCCCCAGCACGAAAGCCCGAGCCCCAAACCGGGTCCGAAGCGGGCACGGGCTCTATTTTCATTTCAGTGTTCGGGCCCGGGGAGTTGACGGGGGGGCTTGGGCTCTATTTTCATGTTAGTGTTTGGGTCCGGGGGGGGGGGGGGCGCTCGGACTCATTCTTTCTGAGAATTAAAATACATTTATGTGTAGAAGAGATTGAAAGAACTACTATTTTCCTTTTAAAATTATTTATTCTTTTTCAAGTCATTTCAGTGTTATTTTGATCAAAACGAAAGAAAAATAAATAAATTTTTTTTTTTATATATTTCATTAGTTGATTGTTGCTTCAAAAGAAAATTTGTGATGTATGGAGATTCATGTCTACTGCATTTCCATCGACGATTAATTGATAAGGCGCCTATCAAAATAATCATAAATAATAAATTAGCTTCTGGTTGGATTTTCGTTTGAGGCAGAGGATATTTTTTAATTCGATCGTTTATTTATTTATTTTGTTAGAGAATGATTTCTTCGTTTTTGATGCAGACTAGATGCTTGAGGTTTGCAAATTATTTGATTGTGCACGAATCATAATCGTTCTTCATATGATATCAGCATTGTGCTTTTTTTTTCTGTTTGTCATCATGAATTTTGCTTATGCTGAGGATTTCCCTTCGTAAGTAAACATATTTTACATGTTATTCCGATTGAAAACATTCGATTAATGTTTCTTCTTTTCCCATAAAAACAACGGAACTTTAAGATAACTGTATCAATGTTTTAATTTGCGTTGATTTTAAGGTTCTCATCAGTCATGGGGAATTGTTAAGAGAAATGAATTGATTATAGATAAATGTACAGGGATGTAATGGAGGGTATACTGGGGTATATGCCATATACCTTCTGGATTTTTTTAAGGAACACCGTATAACCTTCTGCTTCTCATGAAACCCATAGGATGTACTCTCTAGAGTATACTCTGTGCCTTGAGTATATACCCTCTGCGTCAATCGTGTAACCTGTGGGTTTTTTTACCACTACACTCCTGAAGATGTACTCTTTTTATAGGAAATTGAAAACGTTTTTTGATTCTTTAGCATACAAATAGTAATTTCTATAAACACTATCGATTTATTCATTACACTTCTTTAATATGTCTATCAAATTTTCTTCTTAAAGGACAAAATATATGGGAATCATTTTAGGTATGAAGGATATTTTTACTTGATACCAAATTGCTCTTTTCATAAGCTTGAATTTAAATTTTTATTTAATAGTAAATTTTATAAGAAATTTTTTATAATGGGATATCACATTTGAAACAATTTTTAAATATCATTAAATTTATATTTATTTATTTTTGTATACTTTTTGTAACGGGCTCGGATGGGCTCGGGCTCCAATGTACTAAAAATCTTTCGGGTGCGGGTTTCAATCAAAATCGAGCCCGAACTCATCTCTAGTACAAATCTGTGCTTCCTCTGAAAATAAGAGATGATGCTACGCAAAATTCAAATTAATATGGAGGTTGGTTTGTTGGTTTGCTAAATTTCGTTTTTTGGGATCATATTTTGACATTCGTACAGGCTCATTTTTTTTAACGGGGGCATTTTATTTATTCATGAGTAGAAAATATAAGAGCTATTTTTCACTTTAAATTGCATACTAGTTATTTTAATGCTACTTTGATCAAAATGACGGGGGGGGGGGAAGCTAAAGTCGTGCTTTTTTATTTTAGTATTTCATTACTGTTTGAAATGAAAACTTGTGATAATTACAGATTTATGTTTACGGATATCTTTATTTTATATCTATCATGTTTTATCTATGTTTATATATCTTTTTCTTATCCATTAGCAGCGTCGTGCGAAAGGGAGAGCGTAAAGGGCAGCTGCCCCGGCGTGGAACTTTAGGGGGCGCCAAATTTATACTAACAACGTCTTTTTTGGCCTGTTACAAGAAAAAGTTGGATGGAGGGGGCGTCAAATTGTAACTTTGCCCCAGGCACAGCTTTCTCTTCGCACGCCCCTGTCCCTTAGATTTAGTTTTAAGCAACTTTTCATCCTTCTTCACACAATGAAAAATTGCGTTTGGGACTTTTTTAAAAGAAGTTCCGCACAATTATACCTTCCACAAAAAACCTGTCTAAAACGAAAATTTGATAGTTTTTATGGGGGTTCCGTTTTATTAGGTTTTATTACATAAGATGTTGTTTGTACCCAACATGTTCAGGTTAAAAAATTTGGGCACCCCCCCGTTCAAAAGGCTGGCTACGCCTATGAGAAACACATTTACAATACTGGAAAAAAATATAAAACTAAAGTAGATATCAGATTATTATTTTAATAAAAATAAATAAAAGCTTATCTGAATCACAACAAATGTTAGTTAATAAATTCAATTTTTCACTATTGTCTTTTGAACATGTCCGTTATTTTGCGCTGCTTCATTAATTTCGATTTCTCGGCGAAAACTTTTTCTTTGATTCTGTAAATAGATATCAGTTCCCCTCTGCTCCAATCCTTTGATTACATCATCTAATGCATTGAGGACTTTTCATGCCGATCCCAAACTTTCGTTAGGGCCTATAAGAATTGTTATAGTAGTGGACAAGTTTTCAATCATTTTAAGAATTCAAAATTTTATACTTACCGTAATTTAGGGAAGAAACGCCGCACCCACTGTAATTGCCGCAGCCTCAAATATTGATATCGTTTTGAAAAAAAAATCAGATAATCGTCGCACCCTTGGTAAACGCCGCAGTCAAAAGAAATTATTTTCTCTTATTAAGGATGCGATAACATACCCAAAATATCGCATAAAATACGGCAAAAAATGGAATTATTAGACTAATTAAATTATTAAAATAACTAATTGTCAAAAAAAATGTAGGAATAGAATATTTATATTACAGAACCGATTTTCCGGAACTTCTGGATCCGGAATTTTTTTCTGAAATTTTTTTTATATGTTGTTTTTTTTACTTTAAATACACACTGTAAAATCTCGAAAACACCGCTCCCAATTTTGAACATATTTCATTTTTCGAAATGTATATCAGTTTGTAAACCCGCCACCAAAAATATTTTTTCTTTAACAATAACAAAAAAGAAAAAAAAAATCCAAGCACAATTCCTTTCTGCAGGCCCAAACACATTTTACCACTTCTTGAAGTTCGGTGTCGACTCGTTTGTCGTGGCGTTTTTGATCTTAATGAGTTTTGCAGGAAAGGAGCGGTTGTCCGGCAAAAGAAAAACCTTTTTGTCAAGTAGGGTGGATTGCTTATCTGCCGATTTTTTTGTTAATTCCCCTTGTTTCTATTATGTAGAAATTGCAAGTAGATCCTATACAAAAGGACTTCCACACTTTTTCAAAGGATTCAGTTGAAGGAAAGAGTATTGCAATCTGAACGGAGCCTTATTCCGATAACGTTGACTTTCGAAAAACTGCAGAGCACTTGTTTTTCTTTAGAGTTGCTCTGTACTGGACCTTTTTGTAGGATGTTGTACACACTTTTGAATAACTTATTATATTTTAATAAAAAATTATTACACACCCTAATTCACTATCATTGCAACTTGCTGAAAATTTGAACGGAATCGGTAAATTATCAGAGAAGATATCGATTTATTTTCAATAATAAAAAGAAACCTTGTTTTGCTTATCGTGTCTTTCTGTTTTTTGTTTTGTTTTTTTTTTCGCTTGTTTGCAGTTCATTAATTTCTTTTTCCACACTCAAACATCGCGGTTTTGATGACACATTCACGAGGTCCTTTTTAAATATAAATAAATAGAATTTAAATAATTTCTCACTTTTTTTCTTTATTAGAAAATTTTTATAAACTTTCTTGGATTTTTTTTTTTTTTTATACGTTTACGGAATATGAATTAAAGTGCATCAATAAATATCTTATCAGTTGTCATAAGAAGGAAATTACAAAATTTCGCTCTTATTATTAGATAAATATATATATATATATTTTTTAATGTAAATCATCATAAGAATGAGAACTAGAAAATCTTGCACTGATAGGGGATCGAAAATACTGTAGTTTTTGTAACAGAGCTAAAATGTACCAACAAAAGAGACATTTCAATTGTGAAATTAAAAAAAACCTTTCCAATCAGCGTCGTGCGAAAGGGGGGGGGGGCGATCGCCCCGAGCGTGAAAATTTAAAGGGCGCCAAATTTATACTATCAACTTCACTTTTGGCGTGTCATAAAAAAAAAGTTGGGAGAAGGAAGCACCAAAATGCAACTTTGCCCCGTGGGCAGTTTTCGCACGCCCCTGTTTCCAATACTTTGTTTCTACAACGAAGTGCAATAAAAGCAGGCATCTATTGTCCCTTCCTGTTTACTCCAGTCACCGTATTTCTTGGAAAAGGATGATTCATGATGTATTGCATTTGTTGATTTACGATCGGTAACATTGCGAACACGGGGAAAAGGGAAAAGAGAAGTGATTTTTTTTCTTTTGAAACACTGAATAATTTGCTCAAAATTTTCGTAAACGCCGCATACATGAAAATTTTAACTTTTAAACTCGTAAACGCCGCAGCGTTTATTCCATAAATTACGATACAAAAAAAAAAAAAAAAAACGCTAGTTAGAAAAATGTCCGGATTTCGGATGTCTGGATTTGAGACTTTGTACTGTATTACATAATGATTTTTGTCTTTGGCTATTGGTAGGTGTTGAGGCAATATGTAAAGTGACATCCAATTGTTGTACAAAATGTATAAAAATCTCCATTGTATTGGCACACACATACATACAAAAGAACAGAAAATGCGCTCTCAGAGTTTGGCGTGCCTGATTACTCACTAAATGAAGCATTTTGTCACAATTTGGGGCAATGGAGAGTGACAGCACGAACACTGCATACAGGTGTTATTATCTGATCTGAAACATTGATAACTTTCAATCATATAAATAACTTTTTCTTTTTTTTTATTATTTTTTCACATACCATCTTTATCATCTGAGCTCTTCATATATTTCAAAGGAATTTCACTTAATGAAAGGCAAAAAAAAAAAAAAATATATATATATATAAATAATATATATATCATAGACTTAAACATTAGTGTGTATCGATTTTTAACTTTTTTTTTTGTTTCCAAATTCCAAGTTGATAAAAAGTTGCTACTAGACATCCCAACTTATCACAAAAAAATTTTTAATATTTAAAAAAATGTTTAGGTCTCCCACACAAGGCCTAAAGTTTAGAAATTTTACTTAAAAACTAAATTTTTACAATTTAAAAAAAAAAACTAAAACATTTTTATTTTAATTGCAATTTAAAATTCCACTAACAATAAGCATGAAAAACGATTAAAAATGTATTTCAAAACTTAGCACAACATTTAGGCAGGGTTGGGTTTCTTCCGGAAGAAACCTACTTCGTCCAGGACAGTGGAAGAAACTGGAAAAAACCGGAAGAAACTGGAAGAAACCTCCAGAAACCAAAACAAATGCTCAAAGTTAATGTATATTAACTATGTAAAAGAATTAAAGTATAATTACATGAAAATGAAATCTAAATTGGAAAATTTAATTATTATTTAAAATATTATTTTTACAAAGATAAGTTATTTTTTTAATAACAAACTTCAAGTTCAGCAGACATTTTCAGGTGATTGATTTTTACTACTGTAGAGGTTGGGATTTTTTTTTAATATTATGGAATGTTTTTTTTTTTTATTAATTGCTCCATTTATTAAAAAAGAAACTACCTACAGTTTTTTTTTCATATAAAAATATATTATATATATGTACATTATTTTAAACTATGCAACACAGTAAATAAATTTGTAATTTTTTATATTTTTCATCTAGCATGAATATTTCAATGCTGATTTTAAAAGATTAGTGTTCTAAAAACATCTATGGGTATCTCAAAATGATTTTTAGATATCCTGACGTGTAGGATTTGAATTTAAAAAAAATTAAGTTGAGAAATTAATTGCAACATTCTACTGCTAAAAAACTTTTTTGCTATTTTATGTTGCATCATACTAAGAAAAATAAAGATTTTAATGACTCTTTTTAATACTGAGGATTTTAACAGGTTTTTAAGGCCAAAACCGAATTTAGGTGACCTTCGTACTTTTCGGTTGAAAATGATAACTAAAAAAAAATTTTAAGTAATTAAATTGCAGGTTTTAAACTAATGAATACATACATAAATACATAGTTGAAATTAATTACATGTATAGTATTTACTAATTATGTAAAACTGTTAATAATCGAAAAAATTTATTTTCATATGCAATAATACATAATTAATGTATCCACAACACAGAAAGGTTTTGTAACTGTACAAATTTCATTTAATTAAAAAATATTTTAGTTTTAAGTATATACATCTTGATTTTTCTTCTATAATGATTTTTGTAAATGATAATTTGTTACTCTAGAACTTTCTCAAAGAATATTTGAAGTCTACTGCAGTTTAAACTAAAATTTTTTTTATGAGATGATTGATAAATCATGGCTTATATTTATAAACAATGAAGTTCATTGCAATACATTCATTTGAGCTGATACAGTTCAAATCAATAACTAATATTGAAAATGTCCGAAGGAAGAAACAAGATTTTTGGAATACTAAGTGTTTAGATCTTGCCTAATTTTTGCCCACATTTTTGGCAAAACTCAGATTTTGGGCCGAAAATGAAACAGTACTTTTGATTGATCTCTATTTAATATAATAATTATTATACATTATTTACATTAATAAAATTGATGTAAATATAAAGCTCTTATTTAAATAGGCTTCATTCTACCATTAGTAAAGAATCTCTACTATTTATATTTACTACTAGTTTCAGAAATTTAAATAATAAAAAATTATGTTGGTTAAATTGAAATGGATAATGTTTAACTGATTTTGTGTATTTTGGATAAAATTTCTTTTCATTTAGCCAATGGTTGAAGATCTCTAGATAAGTGTTGTATGCGATCTTGGCTAAAAAACTGATTAATTTTAGCTTACTTATACTTAATTAAATTTGTTTTGGTCCAGTGAAATTAATTTAGATTAGATTATAGGAAGAAGATTATTATATCTTACAAAATTGAAATTCTTAAAGAATAACAGTTTCTTCCATTTCTTCCACTTGGAAGAAACCTATTTCTTCCGACTGGTTTTTTCCATGGTTTTTTCCGCGGTTTTTTCCATTACAGAAGAAACTTGCCAACCCTGCATTTAGGTCTCCTGCACAAGACCAAAAGTTTGTTAATTTTGACGAAACTTTCGTAATTTTTAGTGTAAATGAACCATTTTTTTTTTGTTAAAAACACCAGACTTAAGTGTATTTTTGTTACAGGAGGTAAAAAATGACACAATATAAATAAATATTTATATATATGTACATACATATATATACATACATACTACATAAATAATATATAAATGTTGTATACCTTAAAAAAGATAGTTTAACGATGTAAATTGTTTGATAAAGGTGTTGAAATAAACTCTATCATTATTTGTGATTGCGATTGTTTATTACAAATGTATAAAATATTATAACGTGGAATAAAATGTAGTATATAAGTACAAAATGTTACTGATGTATTTTCATAGAATATGAGCAGTTTTCTTGTTCTATTTGAAATTATTTGATGAAATTTTAAATGGTAATTCATTCAAATGTAGTAGACACACAACTGTTTGCAGTGGCTGTAGTATTTTATTTTCAAATAAGGTGATACAGTAGACTCCCTCAAATCCGCACAGCTTGGGACCAGAGGTTGTGCAGATTTTAGAATTTTGTGGATTTCTGGTCGTTGCTTTTTTTACATTTTTTAAACAGTAATTTGAGTGCAATTAATTGTGCAATCGGAACTATAATAAATGCTTACAATATAGTAAAATATTAAAATAAGCAATAAACTAAAATAATAAAAATTTAAATAATTTTTAAAATGATTAAAGTACTAATAGCAAAGCTGAAGTTAATAATCAGTAGTGTATGATTAAATATTCATTATAAAGATTAAATGTATTTTCCCAAAATTATTCAAGAAAACTTGCCTCATAAAAGTGTATTACTAATTCACATCAAAATCATAAAATAAGTATTATTAAGTATTATTGAGTATTATTAAGAAAATTACAAATTAAAAAATATATAGAATTGATAAAAAACCAAAAAAATAAAATTTTGTCCCAACATCTGAACTGAAAGTTTCATTGTTTACATCCATAAAATATGAGCGGATTTTAGAGAGTTGCAGATTTGAGGGAGTCTACTGTAACTCCATTTGAAGTGCCTGTGTTTGCTGCCGTACCACCACAACCAATAGCTTTTAGTCTTTTAAGATGGAGAGTTTTTTCTTCACAATACTTTACAAGAGATGTAACTATTTCCTTTCTTGTTCCATTTATGGGAGTTACATTACCGAAATACTTGGATCCGGGTTCTTCAACAATAGATATGTGTTCTTCCATTAAAAATGTTCGGACATTTTTACCAGCTACAATTTCTTGTGTTATGGTTTCATCTTTACAACCATCAAAATAAATGGCCAACAGATCAGAGGTTCGAGTTGAGCTTACTTCTTTATGAGACTTAAGTCTTTCACATGCTACTTTTGATTTATCGATTACTACTTCTTGGTTCTCTGCAGTAACGACATTTAAGTCTTGCAAAAGTGCAGTAGCTAACTGAGATCCAGCTCTACTAGAAATGCCCCTGCGGTCACAAGCTCGTTAAAACAAAGACAAGCTTTGTGGCAGTTCTTGTTTTACTTCTACACTTGAAACACTTTTTTGACTCGTATCAAGTGATTTATCTCAAAATCACTATCTTGATATGATGTGTGAGACATTGAATCATCTGTACTATCACCAAAATCAATGTTATCAACATATTTTAAGTTTTCATCCTCAGTCTTTTGTACAACTACCTGCATTAAAGCTTGTGACCTAGATTTTTTTTCTAATTGCTTTTTAAGCTTTTTAGTCTCATTTTTGTCACACTCTGCAATTGACATCAATCTAGGACCACGTTGGTTGAGCAAAAAACTTGTGTTCTAGAGCCAGGACTTTTTTGTCAATAGAGCAAATACAGTTGCTGAGGTCACATTTGCAAGTACAAATATCAAACAATGCAATTTCAATTTTTGACTCAAAACTAGTTACCACATCTTTGTAGGAATTAGGATATTTCCTTTTAGGCCCCGAACACTTTTTAATTTTCTCAAACTTCTCATGCAGTTTTAAAATCATAATATTGTGTTTTTGATGCCACAAACAGGAATTGAAGCTCTTTTCCATATTTCCTCAAGTTTTAAAGCAACTCTTAATGCAATTATCTTCTTTGCAGTCTGATGTATTCCCTCTTGTTTCATTACAATGCGTACCCACTCAAAATACTTCAAAACATCCATCTTGGTTGGCAGAACATTAAACTCACTCACAATAGGTTGTCCGATAACCGGCCTGTCGGTAGTTTGTCTACTTAGATGCGGTTTTTTACTCAAAATGAACAACAACAACACTCACTCAATTGGTTCTCACAGCAAGACTATCGCACTAAAACACAACAGTAATGCTCGCTTGCAGGCAGACGACTACTGACAAGTCTGCACGGTGATTCATAAGTGTCGCGTCACCATGGTACGACAGTATGGCCTTTTCCCACTCCATCGCTTCAAATTGACGCTTGACGTATTGAAATGTGATTTATTATTTCACTTATTTCAATAATTCCAATCAAGCCTAACGAGGCTTTAGTTACATTTAATTTTTAAACCAGCAACAACACAAATATCAAAACACTGAAAAATATTAAAAAATTGGCTGAAATTTATGACTTTTAGGCCTTGTGCAGGAGACCTAAATGTTGTGCTAAGTTTTTGAAATACATTTTCAATCGTTTTTTGTGCTTATTGTTAGTGGAATTTAAACTTGCAATTTAGAAAAAAAAGTGTTATTTTTTTATTTTTGTAAAAATTTACTTTTTAAGTAAAAATTACCTAAACATTTTTTTAAAAATCCAAAATTTTTTGGGGTAAGTTGTGGTGTCTAGTAGCAACTTTTTATCAACTTGGAATTTGGGAAAAAAAAAAAAAATCAATACACCTTATTAAACATGCTTAATGTATCAATATTATAATGGACAAATGTGTTTGTGCACAAAGCTGATGTCATTTTGACAGTGGCTAAAGCAGATGATTTTAAACATTTATTAGCTTTTATTCTACTTTTATAAATTTCTAAACTAAATAATGCACATTTTCAATTTGAGTAATAAAGAAATAAAAAAAAAATGTTACTTTTAAATGCAATGCTTGAAAATTGTATTGCAATTATACCTGAAATTGTCACTATTTACTCAATTTTTATTCTTCTTAAAATAATTTTCAAGCAAGATTTTAAAAAATATATATCAGCATGCAGGTGATTATGAGAGAAAAATGCATTTGCACTCAAGTTAATATAAATAGATCATCATTTGTTTCCAGCTCATTTTCCATATCAAAATAAAAAACAGTAATCAATCAATAAATAAAACAATAAAATATATACAAAACACCAATTTAAGACATGTAAGCAAATTTAGAGCTTTAACCACTGAAATAAACAGAGTCAAAAAGGTTTATTATAAATGGTTCTTTTTTTGGCGATTCTTTCGGCTATTAACTTCTGATGTGTAGCTAATGAGAAAATATCATTTTTAGTGCATTTTAAAACTTTATTTGTATATATTACAGTAGACTTTCTCAAATCTGCACAGTTTCAGACCAGAGGTTCTGAAGATTTTAGAAACTGGTGGACTTCTGGTCATTGTGTTTACATTCTTTAAACAGCAATTTGAATCTAATTAATAATGCAATTGAAATTTTAATGAATGTTTACAATATTGTAAAATACTAAAATAATTTAAACAAAGTAGCAAACTAAAATAACAAAAATTAAGATAATTTTTAAAATATTAAAAGCATAGGTCAAGTAAATAACCAATAATGAATAATTCAATATTCATTATAAAGATCAGATGCATTTTTCCTAAATTATTCATTGAAACTTGCCTCATATAGGTAAATTACTAATTCACATCAAAATCATAAAATAAAGTTTTATTTAAGGTTTAGTCAAACTTATTAATCAAAAATCTTTATTAAAATATAAATATATTTGGTAAAAAGATTGTGATGACCAATGATATTAGCAATATCTTTATTTTTTTTAGAAATTAATTTATTCTTCCTCCATGAAAAAGAATGACTTCATTAACAAAAATTACACATTTAAAAACATATGGAATTGATATAAAAATAAAAAAGTCAAATTTTGTCCTAGCATCCAAACTGAAAATTTCATTGTTTACATCTGTATATAATGTACCGTAGAATGGGGTGAATCGGAACACTTTACAACTAACTTTAACATACAAAAAAAAAGCAACTACTTATTTTTTAGTTCTTTTATTTTTTTATTAGAAACTTCTGTCTTGTTTTGTTCTTTAATTTTTAAGCAAAAAAGAAACATTTTTTCCAGTTTATTTATATATATTTTATTTTTTTAATGGTGTTCTGATTCACCCCGCAAGTACGGGTGAATCGGAAGAAATGATATAATCCTTATTTGTTCTGATTCAGACTTTAATAGGGTTAATAAAAACAGGTAATAATGATAAGGGAAGAATAGAAACACGTAGTTACTATCAAACCAATCCTTTATTTTTATACAAATAAAGGCATGAATTTTCAAAAATTAGAAAACAACTTCGAACCCAAGAAAAAATGTATTCTAATAAAATGTATCTGAATTAAGGAAGATGAAATTTAGTACAAATTCAGCACTATTCTAAGTTATCTTTTACTAGTAGTCATTGTGTAAGCAAATCTATTGGGTGGCTCTAATCGCTGCATGTATTAATACGATCATATAGTACGCCCTCATCCTCAGCCCTTAGAACTGTTTGCACTGCTGTCTTTTTTAATGGGTTTTGAATTTCGAGATGTCTTTTGGAATGTTGTGGTTGTCAGAATTTATTTCTTTGCAACTTTTCTTAGTAGCTTGCCATTTTTAATTTCTTTTATTGTGTGTTCCATATCTCTTAGATTGGGGGTTGACTTTTTTGTTTAACACAATAATTTCTTGGTATCTTTAAACTCTTCAAGTAATTGGAACAAATGAGATATTGTTACAATACATATTTATACATATACTATTATTTTCAACACAATCTAACTGATTGGTAAACTAATCATACAAATTTAATATTTCCAACTGAGCAAAAAATTGACCAGGCTGGAAATCGAACCCAGATACTTGGCTTACAAGGCCAATGCTTTACTTGTTAAGCTACCTGGGCGATAGCCAGCTGGGATTTCTCGCTCAGATAACCTTATTGGTCATAACATCTAATCTGTCATTTAGACAGCTCAACAGAATAGACCGCAGGTAAAGGAACTCCATATGACGATGGGTACGTAGATATTAGGGTGGTGCGAAAAAACAAAAGTTTTTATTTCCGAATCGCTATAGTGCGGAAAAGTTGCGATTGGTAAATACAAGAAAAACTAAAAAAAAATTTTTGAAATCGGACATTATCTTCCGATCGCGCAAACCACCTAAAAATTCAAAAAAATTGAAAAATTCCGATTTTTTCAAAATTTTTTAAAAAATATTACATATACACATATTTTGTCACTATAGTGATAAATATTTCCATATTGTACTGTTTAATAATAATAAAAAAATAAATTGCGTTTAGAGAATATCTTCCAAACGCGCAAGTTCATTAAAAATCGGGAAAAATTCAATTTTCAGTGATTTTTGATATATTAAGAAAATTAAATAAGCTGAGTTTGCAGTCTCATATTAAAATTTAAATGTAAATTAATACTATTGAGCATGTTATGCTATTTTTGAACAACCGAGATGTTACCACAACGAGATCGCTGCAAGGTTTAGTAGTTCTTCAAGGTTTAGAGTTTCACGCACATCCTGTTAGCCATGTTGCGAAAAATCGTTGAAGTCGCCTTACGTGTCCACATGCTTCTGTCCCCAACCTCGTCCACTTGCACAGAGCGCCATATCGTACCAGAGAGCCCGTGAACGAATTTCGTTTGTTAATTGGATGTATTGTGTTATTAAAAATACATTAACATGTGACAGGGACACGGATCTGGATACGTCGTTGACAAAGAAAATTACTAGACAATATTTTCATTGTCCTATATTCGGTCATCCAAGAGATTTTCTGCCAAATATTCTTCCAACACACGAAGATGTTCTTCAATGCTACCTTGAGGAGAGGTCTCTATTAACAAGTAAATTCAACATCATTAAAGTGAGTTTCTCATTTGTCAACAATACAGTGGCACAAAAAATAAAATATATTTATTAGAAGGCGTCAATCCCAAAAGTGTTTGATTGTAGAATCATTTAGCTAATTAATGCCTACTACGATAATATTCTAAACTAATGAAATCCTATATTCGAGACAAGGAATAGCCAAACCTTATAAAAAAGTTTGATGAATTTAAAAAACAAGAAACTCAACTGTGTGATATTTCAGCCTGCAAACGTGTAATGAATTTATATTGCTCCTGTAAAACGTCACCAGATCTGAGGTAGTGTCTAATTGAGATTAATTGTACGTCTCAAAAACACAAGAAAATTCCAGTCATTGAGCATAGATTTATCTACCTCCAGAGAAAGGACGGAACGGGAAAAATTGGTACTATAAATCGAAAAGAGGGAAAAAAACTGAATACAAGACTTGGACGACAAAACTATACGTTGAAAAGGTAACCTTCCAAATCTGTTGAAGCGGAAATGAAAGACCTTGAGCATTTAGATGAAATACATGAGAATTTTAATGTTAATGTAGGTATATGTAAAATATCATTATCATCATGTCGGATACAGCCTATCAGATTTAAGAAGAAGAAATTACCATGGCAAATGAAAGTGGAGTTACAATCTACATCTTTACATTGCGATCGCAATGGTGCATCTGACAGTGCAGGTGCTGCTAAAGCGTTGAGTGTATTAGAAGATATTCCTGTAATAACTAAAACAGATGCTTTTCAAATTATTGACCTATACAAAATTAGAAGAAAACAGACAGAAAGAAAAAAATTACGGCAAAGTCAATTTGAATCAGAAGAACCACATGACATACATTTTGATGGAAAAAAGGGCGATTATTTAGTTATCCTCCTCAGTCCTGAGACAAATATCACGATGGACAACATACACTGTTTAAAATTACTATAAATCATCTTCAAGCATGTATCATTCTACATATCAATGCGTGTTAAATGGACGCATTTATTGAAAAAGTCTAGAAGTATTTTTAACGATTTTAGAAGTATTTAAATTCTTTTAAAGGATTTTCTTTAGTTTCTCGTACAGGCGCTATATTCGTGAAGAATATTTGACAAAAAATCTCTTGGCAATGACAAAATAGAGGACAATGAAAAGATTGTCTAGTAATTTTCTTTGTGAACGACGTATGCAGGTCCGTGTATCTGTCACATATTAATGTATTTTAAATAACACAATACATCTAATGACCAAACGAAATTCGTTCACGGGCTCACTGATACGAAATGGCGCACTGTGCAAGTGGACGAGGTTGGGGAGAGAAAAGGATGTGGACACATAGGGCGACTTCAACGCTGTTTCACAACGTGGCTTACAGGAGTTGCGCGAACTACTAAACCTTTTCGCCCTGTAGTGATTTTGTCGTGGTAAGATCTGGGTTGTTCAAAAATAGCATAACATGCACAATAGTATTAATTTACATTTAAATTTTAACATGAGACCGCAAATTGAACTTATTTAATTATTTTCTTAATGCATCAAAAATCACTGAAAATTGAATTTTTCCTGATTTTTAATGAGCTTGCGCGATCGGAAGATATTCTCTAAATGCAATTTATTTTTTTATTATTATTAAATAGTACAATATGTAAATATTTTTCACTATAGTGATAAAATATATGTATATGTAATATTTTTAAAAAAATTCTGAAAAAATCGAAATTTTTCAATTTTTTTGAATTTTTAGGTGGTTTGCGCGATCGGAAGATAATGTCCGATTTCAAAAATTTTTTTTTAGTTTTTCTTGTATTTACCAATCGCAACTTTTCTGCACTATAGCGATTCGGAAATAAAAACTTTTGTTTTTTCGCACCACCCTAGTAGATATACTAATATTAAGTACTATTATTAGAACTATTATACTATTATTAAATAATAGTCTATTCTGTTGAGCTATCTAAATGACAGACCAGATGTTATGACCAATAAGGTTATCTGAGCGAGAAATCCCAGCTGGCTATCGCCCAGGTAGCTTAACATGTAAAGCATTGGCCTTGTAAGCCAAGTATCTGGGTTCGATTCCCAGTCTGGTCAATTTTTCGCTCAGTTGGAAATATTAAATTCATATTTATACATATGTTTCCAGATATTACATGAAACTATTACTGTATGGAAAAATAAACCGTTACAATAAATGTGTTTCAATTCATTCTGTAAATCGCAAACTTGTGATATTACAAGACATTTTTCACTTTTTCATTATGTAGTTTAGAAATACATAGAATCTACTACAGCATATCGTTTACAGGTCTATCATTAATTGAAATACCCTACTCTTAGGTTTAAAATGCAAAAAATACTGCAGCTACATACAAAGTTTTGAAGACGTTGAAAATATGAGATTTTTGAGGATCCATTTGCAGTTTTTTTTATACCCCGGTAGTGGTGCCAATACAGCAAAACTGAATTTCTCAACTTTTAAAGATATTACCTGCTTATAAAAAAATTGACAACTAAAGATATCATCATGTATATCTATACTGAATTTATTTGTATGACCGGGAAGTTTCATTCCTATTCACCCAGTTTTAAGGTACGGATTTTAGAGAATTGCAGATTTGAGGAAGTTTACTGTATTACTATTTTTCATATAAATATGATTTTAAATATTATTAGTGAGTATTCTAAATAACATTAAATGCAAAAAACCTATAAGAATTATCAATTTTGAAATAAAAAAAGTAGACCCAGCTTTCTAACCACAATCTTTGAGATTATTTGCTGATGCATGCAATTAATTTTTTTATTAACTGCTGTTTTATTTTTATCAAACAGCAAGTTTGAATGAAATATAAGTATACTAAATCACTACTGCTAGCAGAAACTTTCAAGTAACACATCACTCTGTCTTTAGTATATGCAAAAAAAAGAGAATTGTTGACATCAGAAATAATATATACGACCATTTTCACCTATTGCTGCATAATCTTTCTTTTTTTCTGATCTTGAAAGAGGGAAGATCATGTGACATGGTTTTCACATTATTATTTTGGTATTTCTTTGTATAAAAATTATTGTTTTGTTTGTTACATTTTATTATCATAATTTAATTCTTTAAAATGGCAACAGTTTTTTATTGAGCTTTTTGAAATGTAGAACATGTATGGAAAAGATAAACATTGTTTAAGAAGTATTCTATCATTTTCTTTTTATTACAATTAATGCTTTTGTCTGTTTTATTAATTGAAGACATTCTTTATCATTTATTTAAACAAACAGTAACATTTAGTAGATGCTTTGAATCTAGCAATGCTTAACAGTTTTTTTTTTAAATTGAATTTGATGAACTTCAATTCTTTTGTAACAAATATATTCTATAACCCAGGAAATCTCTTTTTAATGAATAAATAAGATAAATCAAATATGTTAGCAGCGCTCAGTGCTTTAAAAAGGAAAGAATCTTCATTTCAAAGGTATAAAGATTTAAAATACCAAACAGCTAGGTCTACATATATTTACTGTTTCATTTTTTTTTCTTTTTTATAGTTGTTATTCACAAAGTAACAGCTTGTTTTGTTAGATTAGCAAACCAATGTTCTACAAATAAAATTGATAGTTATCCATAGTTCATTTTGTCATGTTTACAAGTAAGTTTAATGGTATGTGAAATGTGACTTATATAACACAAAATTCTGCAATATGCATTATTTCTCATCTAAAAACAAGCATTATAAAGATTTTCTACTATAATAAATAATAAAAAAATATCCTAATATAACCCATAGAAAAACCATTTTCATGTATCACAAACATACTACTAATTTTGTTTGATGAATATTCTGAAATAATTTTCTAAATAAAAATAAATTACTTAAAAATGACAAAAAAATGTTTGTGACATAATCTTAAAATAAATTAAAGGAAAAAAAATGCATACCAAAATTTCTTATTATATCCAAACAATTTGGATAATTATGAAATATTTCCTCCAAGGAGGTAAAATCTGTTTTAGAAATTATTTTCTTTTGTAAAGCCCAGTAGAACCATTCTTCTGCTGTTTCTATTTGATTGCATTTATCTGGTATAGTTTGCTTTAAAATTTCTAAGTCAATATCAGTCAATTCTTCACATATTAAGTAAAACATTTGCCTATAATGAAAATTAAAATTGCATTACAATTTATTAATATTTTTATGCATCTAATAAACAGTATTAATGGCAATATTATATATCGACTTACATAACATTTAATTATTTTAATAGAAATTCTTATGAAACAGTGACCAGAATAAAAAAAATTATGAATTTTTGACAATAAATAAAAAAAAGTACCTTAAAATCCTTAAAGTAACCCCCCTTCCCCCCCCCCAAAAAAAAGAATAATAATAAAACATTCCTTCAAAATAATAATAACAATAAACATAGCTGTTTAGATTAATTACCTCTTTATTTAAATCATGAATTTTTTTTTTTTTTAATTTAACTCAATTTGCATTTGAAGAAAAAAAAAAAACAGATTGATAATATGGATTTTACAGAATTCTACAAGACTGAAAGTAAAGAAAGTATTAGAGACAAGAAGTAAAGAAAATAAGTTGAAACTCGTGTAAATTAATATGAAGAGATAAAAACTTCTTAAACACACCATAAATAAGGACTTGCAAATTCATATTTTTTATGGTGTGTTTAAAAAGTTTTTATCTCTTCATACTGATGGAGTAAGTTTTATTTTATTTTATTTTTTTTTTTTTATTAAATTTTTATTCATTTATTTCATTTTTAAGATTAATTAAATAGCTAAAAAAAAATTTTGTATCTATTACCATTATTTTTAAACTTGCTTATTTTGAAGTTGTTTCTATAAGGAAAAGGCATGTTTACAAACAAATGCTTCCTTTAACCAATCTACCAGTTACATTTTTGCTTTCGCGATCATTACAGGAATCATCATGGCGACGTTGACCAATCATACAACAGAGCTTTTAATCGCAGACAAATCAGACCAATCAGATCGCTTTGACTTCTTGCGTATTGTAGGTGTCTTAAAGATGGGCAGGAAATTACTGTGGATCCACAGTAATTTTGCCCATAGTGACGTCAGCTGCCCTTTCATTATTATGTAAGTTTTGCAATTAATTAAACAAAATTTGCATGGTGTTGCCATCTATCTTCTGTCACAGAAGAATTTATGAAGATTATTATTGCTGGTTTGCATTGTGCTGCGGCCACGTGGTGCAAAGACAGGCTTAAATAAATATTTATACTGCACAATCACCACACTAAAAAAAAAAAAAATGTTTCCCAAATCATCATATTGAAACAAACCATCAGGCTCATCTTCTCACTGGTTTTCCAAAAAAAAGGTCAGTAATATCATATCTTGAGTGATAAAAAAAGGAAAATTCTCTTACCGGAATCCAGGATACAAAAATTGATGGAACTATAAAAAGACATCGTTAGGGCTACAACAAACAAAACAGATTCTATTGATTTAATTTAAAACTAGGTTCTTTATTTTACGAAGCTTGAAAATCTTGGGAGATATATTCCATATATTCTCCTCCAGGGGTCTTGATTACCAGAGCGGCGAGAAGCGATTACCTTCACATGGGACGAATTCAGCGCAACTGGCTATTCCCACTTCGAAAAACTGCGCGTGAATACCGGCACTTGGCGAACTCCACGGGGCGATGAATAAGAAGCAGGATGCACGCCAACGCCAAGGAGTGATGAGCATATGCCTCTGGCAAACATGCATAAAACGCACGCTACTGATGGAAGGAGGAAGGAGAGAAAAATGACTCATTACAAGATGGCGAACGGCACTCACTTAGAAACGCAGATGAATGAAAAGGGGAAAGATTAAAAATAAAAATATGCTGCAGGAATGTTAAAATAGGAAAGAAACATCGTACAGCGATGATTGAGGTATCAAATTAAAGAAGATTTTAAAAGCAAGCTAATAGAACAATAATTACAGTTAAATTTTAAGGGGAAATTATCAATTTTAAAAGAAATGTACATAAATTAGACACGTGCAAAGCACGTGGTACAAAAATAAATAAAAATGTTACAAACTATTGTGACAATCTTCAAAGAAAGAAAATAACATTGTATTTTCTTTCTCCCACAATAAATGGTGACACCACTCAAATTTTTACCATCCGTTATTATCAATTTCAATTTCACACGACTGATCAAGTTTTTTTTTTTTTATGATTCTATTAAATTTGCATTTATTTATTTAATATTTATTCAATGTGAAAAAGAATGTTTTGTATCTATTACAATTATTTTTCAACTTACTTATTTTGTAATTGTTCCTATTACAGTGAAACCTGCATATAATGATATTGCCTTTAATGATATTTCATTTGGCCCCAGCCGAAATCCTATAAATTTAATGTAATTGAACCTGTCTATAACAATAAATCTGTTAAGATGAAACTTGTCTATAACAATAATTTTGTGCTTTTTGAAATGGTCACTTTCTATTTCTTAATCCCTTTTAACTGTCTGTTGAAAGCCACCCCCCCCCTCCTCCCAACTCGTAAATTCTGTGAACAATGTATAAAATAGAAAAACCATCATGGAGCATTTATGGCTTTCTCATTGTTTAGGCAAGTTGTTAGATAGATTAGAGTTGCAATGTTACTCATAAGATTTGCAATGCAACATCCTTTTGCTGAACTCAGGGAGAAGCTGTTAGACACTGAACACAAGAAGGGAAACAAAGGGATATTTCATCTCCTTTGACTCTGTATGTTGCACCCTATTCTCTTTGAACAAAAAGTTAGTAAACTAACTGTAGGAAGTAGTATTTATTTCAGCAGTGCTAGCATGATTACACCTTAAATTAGAGATATTTTAGACTATGGATCTCCATTGTCTGATGAGCAGAAACTTGAAATAAGCATGATTCAGCTTTCTTTGCCAAGAAGGTGTCATTTTTTGGCAAATTTCTGTTTCATAAAGGTCTTGGTGAGAGAGGGATGTGATAAATTTGATGACATTTTGAAGAGAAAAATCAGTTTGGTGCACTATCCTCCCACCATCAAGTACTGGTGAACAGTGTGAAGTATGTTTCAAGAAAAGGTTACCAGTTTTTGGTTCTGTTATAAGCAGGGTCAGACTGGGCCAAGGAAAAAGATGCAGACCTTGGAATTTGAGTGGCCATGAAAATTTTAAAGAATTTACATCACTTTTGCTTGTTTGTATTGCATCTGGCTTGAGGAGGTTTAACTATATTTCTGAATCTAGACAGAAGATTTCATTATATTCCATGCACATTTTTAAAGTACTATCCATTCTACTCAATGCTATGCAATTTTCTAGAATGAATCACGTAATATCTAAAAATTTCATCAAGTTGAATACAGATTACCTTTTTGTAGATGGCTGATATCAAGGCCAGGTATTTCTTATTTCATTACTTTTTCAAAAGATACTTTATAGGAATGAAAAAAATGATCGCCCCTGTCAATTCTTCTGCTAATGACTGTATAAAAAAAACAAGACATAGGTACAAACTGATTAGAAATATTGAATGCTAATAAGTTTTGTTTTTGGAGATTGTCTAAAAATTAAAGTATAATGAATGTTGATTTTTCAAATAGTATCACCACTTTGACATGAATTTGAATTCCTTGTCAACCAAGAAAAAGATATAGTTTTACACAATTTTCTTATATCTTGTTACAACTATAAAATAAAACATTTTATGAGTTTATCTAAAAAAAGTACTGAAAATATTTAGCCACCATCAAAATTATAGAGAAATTTTGAATTTAAAATAAATTTACTTTATATTCAAAAAACAAATTTGTGGTAAGTTTCTACATTTTTTTTTTTCTTTTTAGATAACAGGAGATGATTCCCATAAACCCATTAAAACCTGGCGGTACCATGTAGTACAGGAAGACTTTCAACCTTTTTTTTGTTTAAATACCAATCAAAGCTGTATAAGTAAGCATCCTAAGATAAATTGGAGAGGTGTCTGCAAGATTAAAGGCAGGGTCACATCAATAAAGGTCATACGCCACCTAGCGGAAGGGGTGAACTACAAGATGATTATTAAGCAGATTGTAATTTCTTATGTGTGAATGGCAAATAAATTGTTTTGTTTTTAGAATAAATAAAATATTGCTTTAAAAAGCTATTAATATTTTAATTTAATAATAAATAAAATATTCAATTTTAGGTCTTTTTTTCATTTATCGAGCGCAGATGATAAGTATCCAAGATTAAAGGCAGGGTCACATTAATAAAGGTCATATGCTATCTAGTAGAAGTGGTGAACTACAAGATGATTAGTAAGTAGATTGTAATTTTTTTTGTGTAAATAGCAAAGAAATTGTTTTATTATTAGAATAAATAAAATATTACATTAAAAAGTTATTAATATTTTAATTTAATAAATAAAATATTCAATTTTACGTCTTTTTTTTTTTTCATTTATTGGGTGCAGACGATAAGTATCCAATATTTTCTTCATTGTACTGTATTTGGGTATTTAACTTACAAATATTTCATTCTTTTAATTTAAAACTCATTTCATTTTACGTTCAGAATCACTTTAATTTAAAATGCATGCCTTAAATGCTGTATTATTAAATGAACAAGTACTGATCACTTATTTGTTTAAATATTTTGAGTTCTGGACAATAATTTTCCTAAAATCACAAGATAAGATTTTCAAGTTATTCTCTCATGAAAGATGAATCTTGTTTATCAGATTTATAGTAAAATATTTTTATTACAGTTTTTTTTTTTATATAAATATATGTACTTTAAAAAAAAGTTGCATTGTCATTTTAGTTTCAGGGTAAAAGACAATATGTTTTTGTAACATTAGTGGTTTTTCTCCTGAAATTAAAATGATATTGTGACTACATATTTTTTTTTAATGTATGGGTCATTCCAAAAATAAAGGTTCCTTTTGAGAAATTTTTTTTCAAAAATTTTTTTCATCTAAAATGAAACAAAAATATCATTGAGAGGGTTGTATACATATTCAAGAGTAGAAATTGAATATCAGCAGCACACTTTTTTTAAAATATTTATAACTACACTTAGAAACACAGACACATTGGCTGAAAAATGTCCCCTGTGTTACCATATTTTAAATAATCTTCTCATTTTTTCTTATTAAAATAGAGAATTGCTTTTACAATATTAACACTTTGATATAAATGCTCTTTTTCAGCACCATAAATTTTTTTGTTTATGTATACATTTTTTCATGATATAGGCATATTATGTCCCCCGTGTTACCCTTTTTTGCATTCTCCCTGTATAAAACTTTATATAACTTGGTAAAAATTACTCTAATGTAATAAAATTATAGTAAAACTTTTTTATACATATTAGGCAGTGCGTATTATAAAACTGATTCATAAGAAAGTTTTTTCTCTTTTGTTCTGATAAAGGAAATGTCAGTATCATAGGGAACAATAAAGTAACAAAGGGGACATCCTAATTGAACATAAAAAAAGTAACAATTTTAAAAGTGTACTTATGTATTAATTAAAAATGTATTTCTAATACAGACCAACAAATGCATTAAAAAACAGGATATTCTGTTGCATTTTATTTTTAAACTTGGGTTTTTTGTCTCTTAACAACATATCAACCAATATCATGGTAACACAGGAGACAAAATGAGATAAATTATCACCTATGTATTACTATTTTCATAGAAACAATGTAAAGTTAGATGGAATATTTTCTTTTAACTGAGACTTACAATTTAAATGCCAATAAACTAGAAAATTAATAATTAATCGAAATAAATCAATAGTAACACAGGAGACACACAAAAAACACACCCACCTTCAAAAATCACTTTTACTTAGATAATATTCTTCAAAATTTAACAAATGAGGAAAATGACTACCTAGGATGAATGCTAACTCTAAAAGTACATGAATGACTGCTGTTAACAACATTTAGCTTGCAAATTCTTATTTTAATAGGAAGAAAAAGGTGACGGTAACACAGGGGACAAAAATTAAGGGACACAGGAATTTTTCTTATAAAATTAAGAAAAATATTTAAAAAAATATTTAAAGTATATAGGGGTAATATAAAGACAACAAAGACATAAAAAATATCCTGAAAGATAACTTAAACGATACATATAGTAAAAAAAATAGGGTTTAAAAATCAAAAATTGTTCTTGGGACATGGCTTTTTACAGGACACAATTATTAAGAAAGTTATTTGAATAACAATAAATGGAATTTATCTCAAATTTAAAAATTACATTAAAGAAAAATATCTTTAAAATATATTTTCCAATATTTAAATTTAATTTTGAAACAAAATTTTAGAAAATATAACAATACAAAGTGTCGGGACACGGGAATGACCCGTATATAATTTTATCAAAACAAATTGTAGCAAAAATGCTTTGCAATTAATCTGGTAAAGAAGATTCATATGTCTTGATTCAGTAAAAATTCAGAAAATGTGTACAAAAGATGCACAAATAAGAGATATCTGTGCATATTTGACATCAAACTAAAAACCCGGGTATTTGGGTTATCATCCCATCCATCAGCTGGCCCAGATGTACCAATTTAGGACAGATACTAGCATTATCTTTGTACATTTGATATGCATGCAGTTTTGATACCAATATTTTTCAAAGGATATATTATTTTTATTTGAAGAATTACTTCATGATAAAATCATACAAAAACCTCCATTAAAAAAAAAAAAAAAAAGGTGTAATTTTTATATTTAAAAGAGGGATATAATTGTGGCTTTAATGCGTTAAAATATGAAAAAGCAAAAATTCTTTGTATTTTGAAAACTAATCCTTCAAATGAGCTATAATTTTACACTTCGATGGTTTTAACGATTGTGGTTTGTTGTAAGCTCAAATTCAATATGGGTAATGATCCTTAGTTTTAGATTAGAATAAGATTCTTAGTTTTAGTTATGAATTTATTAATGGTTTATGCAATTTAAAAAATATTTTTGAATAGAGAAAACAATCTGTAATATTTTTGGGTCTATTTAGCACATAATTTTAATAAATTAATAAAAAAGTTAAATGCATCACTATTATGAATTTTTTTTTCAAATGTTTAACTTTAGCGTCCTCATATTTAAGCTCTTTTAATTTTATCAAGACTTAAGATATTGTGGATAAACAATGCTTCTTTTCAGGCTGTCTTGATCCAAGAAACTCAAAGTGTAAAAAATACATGTTATTATTTGAATATTGAAAGTTGGTGCAATTCTTAATATGTAGGCTTGTTTGAAACATATTTTATGCTTAACAATATTTAATATACATTTTTTCCAGTTGATTAGTATTTATAACTTTTTATGGTTATTTTTAGTGACTTTAGTAAGGGTAACAAATTTTAGTCTACTTATCACCATTGAAGCACTGAAAATCCATAGAAAAACTAATAAGTTTTTTTTTTCTTTAGCACTATATCAATTAGTTATCAGTCAATTAAAAATTCAATTATGGTTACAATGTACAGGGCCGTAGCCAGGGGGTGGCCAGGTCAGGCGAAGCCCGACGTGGAAAAAGTTTTGCCCGACCTAGCGCAAAACTCTACTTTAAATTTCTTTTAAAAAAAGGTTAAATGTATATTTTCCCACTTTTTAGCCAACCTAGAATGAAATTCGACATTCCAATGATTTCATCACTAAGTATTTCCGTTTAAAAAATTGTTATGTAATACAACAATGAAATTGCCGTTTTTCTTTCTTCCTGCCCAGGTTTCCCCTTCTTCCCTTAAATTTAGTTTTTATACTGGAAATAGCTAAACAATTACCTCTATAAAGCTTTTTTTCTCCCTCTCTTTTACAGACCTCTGCCAGACTTCTGCAGTGTTTTGCATTCCTCACTTTTTTGCATTGTAGAAATTGCCCCACACCGCTCCAAATTAAACAAATCCGGAGCTTATATTCCTAAAGATTGCTTTCTTTGTACAATTGTCACCATACGAAATTTATTGTTAGAAAGCCGTCCGAAACCAGAGGATTCTGAAATTACTGTGAACCAGTTTACAATATTGTTTTCCTAACTTGAATTCATTATGCTTGACAGTTAGTTGCTGTTACATGTAAACAATAAACAGCAAATGTCACGCATTAGATTTTTTCGCTCTCTTTTGTTGTGTTTACTTACTTGCTTGCTTTGGGAAGAGAGGGTACTTTTAAAAAGAGGCCGGGTACACCTATCTTTTGCCCAACTTCAACTGAATTAGAGAAATCCTTCCTTTTCTTCATTTCGGCAGTTTATTGACAATAGAAAAGGTGAAAAGGAGAAAATTACAATAGTTTAGGAGATAACGATGTAAATACTACTTGGTTGAAAGACTCCCTATCCTGCAGTTAAACTGAGTTAAAACAGTTTTCCTTCTTGGACATGGAAAAGCCATAATTAAAACACAGCACCTGCGAACATAAAATACGCCGACAAGTGACAACAAGTAGTGGTCATGTCTGCCCGCACCTTTACCATCTGTGGTCTGACATTGCGTTCTTTCTTCAGAAATATTCCTTAAAGTGTTTAAAGGGATTAATTTTCTAAATAAAGAGATACTGTGAAATGTTTTTTAAAAGTTAGTTTTAAACAATTTTACAAAGGGACGATCTGGATCCAATTTGTCATCCCTGTGATTGTGCGGAGTGCGGCCCTCTTTGAACAGAGCAGAGACGTCCCCGGAAATTTTTGAGTACTGGACAGCGATTTTGAAGAGTAAATAGCAACTCATGAACACAGTAGCAAATCTTTGTGCGCTATGCATCACATGGCCATTTCGAATTTTAATTGCTGTTCCGTCTTTGGTGATAGTGTATTTAAAAAAATCTGTTTTCTTTTTAAACGTTATGTATTTAGAGAAGATGAGGGCATGTAAATTCATTATTTCAGCTGTAACTATAAGAATCTGCTCCTAAATTATGAGTAAGAAGCATTAATTATTTATTCTATTTATTTTGTTTTCTTATCAATTTATTGTGGAATGTAAATATAGTGAATCTTCATTTAATAAATTGGACCTAAAAGTATTATTAATATAAACGAACATAGAACTTGCATTATATTTAAATTATTTAATTAAAATAAAAATAATTCATTTACGTTAAAACAAATATATATATATATTAAACTTTAATCTATATATATATATATATATATATATATATATTTGTGCCTTTGAAGAAATTTAAAAAAATTTACTCTGGCTTTAGAAATTTCTCATATTTTAAGTTAAAAGAAATCCCTAAAATTGCAATTATGTGTTTGATGAACTACGTATAAAAGACTAAATAAATGGTCAAGTGCTCAAAGGTTTACTCGTGGGTTTTACTCGTGCTCAAACGGTTCCGTAATTAAACATATGTGTTATAAATCCCTTCTGGACGAGCGTCTGGTGTGTGTGCCCCTTAAAATTCTCAGAATTTTTTATTTTTCTCACCAGTTATTATTTTTTTTTTTTATCGTAAAGTTTACACCTCTTTTAACTGGAGCATTTTTGCAATTCAGGTACAGAAATTTTTCTGTTTTAAAAAATCGGTGATTAAAGATTAAAAATTAAGCAAAGTGTTCTCGTTGCAAAGACGTTAACTGTATTTTAAAAGAAAATCGATGCTGAAAGAATAATAAGAAACTATTCAATGTAGATTTAGTTAAAGCATTCTAGAAAAGTGTGAATGAGAATACAATAAAAGTTCAAAGTGATGGGAAGCCTAAATAATTCCAAATATAGCTATTCTGTATAACACTTTTTTTTTAAATCTTATTCTTATCTATTTATAAGAAACTTAAATCAGTACTGAGAATAAAAAGTAGTGTATATTTAAACTTTATTTGGTATTCTATGAAACTAAATTCAGCGTAATAACCTTTTCTTTTTCCAGTGTAGCTAACACAAAACCTTTGTTCAATGTTTAAACTTGGCATTGTGTAGGAGCTTGTATAGGAAGTAGTTAGCAAATTTTCAAAGCGTGTTTGGTTCGTGGCGTGTTTTTCCAGATGTGTTTATAAATAACTTTTAAATATACAAGACTCGTAATGACTGACTTACTCAATATAAACTAGTTCCGAACTCCACACTATTTACGAAAGGTTTGCATGCACAAGGATTTTTTTTTTTTTAAATAGACATTTTAATACTAAAAACTTCGTTACATAGAGGCCGCTATATCTGTTTAGAAAACGCTTTGCATGAAACAAGGCAAAAACTTAAAAAAATCTTGGTACTAAAATGGATAATTTTTTTTCTTATGCATATGAATACTGATTTATATTATTAATTTCAATTAAATAAGTATATTTTCTAAAGTATGAACTTTATTGCTTTTATACTGCGACTAGGTATTGTATTACAAAAATATATTGTTAAAAGTTATTATCTGGGCTTTAGAAGCCGGTGGTATGCAGAGTACGCCGCCACTCATTATTTATGTTCAAGCCATCCCTGTCTTTAAGGGATAACCCCCTGACCGCCGAGCAAAAGGGCAAAATTGTAAAAAAAATTTCGTTGCAATTATTTTAAATATTAATAAAATCCCTGTCGGCTGGGCCTATAGGCAGAGGTAGATTTCGAAGAGTGCTCAATTCAACAAAAAAAAAATATATGATTAGAGATAAACCCAGTTTAATAACTTCAATTTTTAATTTCATTTTTCTTCAAAAACTGGTTTTATCAGAATCATAAGAAAAATTCAGCTCAAATGCCCGTTTTGACAACATATTTTGAAATAGATTCTGAATTTATTTAAAAAATCGACCAAAACAGTACATTATACAGCTCCTAAATAACAAAAAACTGTCAGTTGAATGCATTTGAGAAAAAAATTGAATTTAAAAATGAGTCATAAAATAACCTATTTGTGGTTTGAATACATACTTAATTCTTTATTCATGATTGCTCGGAAAATTTTGTGCGAAATACTCACTTTGACAGCATTTTAAAAAATATATTCTATCTTTATCAAAAAACTGGCCAATGCGTCACAGCATATAGTTCTTAAATAAGAGGATCTGTAAATTGGATGCGTTTGAGAGCAAAAATGGATTTTAAAACGAGTCATAAAAAACGCAATTTGCTATGTGAAAACTTCCTTAAATTTTCAAATCACGAAGACTTCGGGAAATTCTGTTCAAAATACCCTTTTTGGTAGCCTTTTTAAAAATATATTCTGTCTTTATCAAAAAACCGATCAATGCATCACATTATATAGTTCCTAAATAAGAGGATCTGTAAATTGGATGCATTTGAGAGCAAAAATGGATTTAAAAACGAGTCAGAAAAAAACGCAATTTCTTATTTGAACACTTCCTTCAATTTTCAGTCCGGATGACTTTCAGAAATTCTGTTCAAAATACCCTTTTTGGTAGCCTTTTTTAAAATATATTCTGTCTTTATCAAAAAACTGATCAATGCATCACATTATATAGTTCCTAAATAAGAGGATCTGTAAATTGGATGCATTTGAGAGCAAAAATGGATTTAAAATCGAGTCAGAAAAAAACGCAATTTCTTATTTGAACACTTCCTTCAATTTTCAGTCCAGATGACTTTCGGAAATTCTGTTCAAAATACCCTTTATGGTAGCCTTTTTTGAAATATATTCTGTCTTTAACAGAAAATTGACCAATGCGTCACTTTATACAGTTTCTAAATAAGAGGATGTACCATTTGGATGCGTTTAGAATCAAAAATGAATTTAAAAATGAGTCAGAATATAAGCAGTTTGGATTTGAGGTTTTTTCTCCAACTCCTATTTTTGTTTAATTTCTTTTTGCTATACGAATTGATCCTATGAAAAACTTGTCAATATAAAAGTTGTAGATATTTTTGAGAAGATGTAAAATAAATTTAATCAGATTTGATATCTTAAAAAATGACGGAGTTATGGATTTTTCTCTTTTTTCAGCACCCTTTTTCTTTTTGTTTTTAATTTTTTTCGCCGGTAAAAGTTGGTCCTATCAAAAACTTGTAAATACAAAAGTTTTAGATAATTTTAAGAACATTTACAAAAAATTTAGTTGGACTTGATATCTTGAAAATTGACGAAGTTATGAATTTTTTTCTCTCAAAATCCCTGTTTTTTTCGCCCCTTGAGCCCACTTCTAAATTTATCAAAAATCTGTCATGCATATACTTTTGGCCCATTTTTAAGAAGTAATATAAACTTTAAACCGATTCGATATCTACTTTAATTAAGAAGTTATGGCGTTTTTTTGGTTTTCACAAAAAAACGTTAAAATATAAATAATAATATATAAATAATAATATAAATAATAATATATAATGATTTATAAATTTTGTTAAGGTATTTGAATTCATGTTTTTTCATGAAGAAAGAATAATAAAAATAAAGATATTGCTAATATCATTGGTAATCACAATCTTACCAAATATATTTATGTATTAATCAAGCTTTTTTAGTTATTAAGTCTGGCTAAACCTGAAATAAATTTTCATTATTTTATGATCCTGTTGTGAATTAGTAATGTATGTTTATGAGGCAAGTTTCATTGAATAATTTAGAAAGAACACATTTCCTCTTTTATAATGAATATTTAATTGTACATTATTGATTATTAACTTGACCTTTCCTTTTAGTATTTTAGTCATTTTAAAAAATATCGAAATTTTTATTATTTTGGTTTATTACTTATTTTAATATTTTAGTATATTGCAAGCATTCATTATACTTTTGATTTCATTATTAATTACATTCAAATTATTTTTTAAAAAATGTAAACAAAGCAATGACCAGAAATCCGCAAAATTCTAAAATCTGTAAAACCTCTGGTCCCAAGCTGTGCGGATTTGAGGGAGTCTACTGTATATTTTTTAGTTCAGCGGAACGAAAGTTTTCACAAGATACCCCACACGATAAACAAAGAAATGATTTTTTTCTTCAAGTAACTTAATTAGCACCCTACACCCCTCCTCTTAAATATATTTGTAAATGTTTAATAATCTGTAAATATGTGGGTTTTTATTACTTCTCCCCATTTTAGCTTTTCGCGTTTTATAGTTTATGAGTAAAATGGCTGGATATACAGACACGGGAGACGAGAGTGATTTTATAATGATTCCGTTTTCACTTTATAAGTACGGAACCCTAAAAAAAAAGAAATAATCTGCCACCCCTAGAAAAACTTTTGCCCTACCTGACAATATGGTCTAGCTACGGACCTGCAATGTGACAACAATTAGTTTGTAATTTACTAACACACACACACACATTAAAAAAAATCAATATGAATTTCTCTCTTTTTTTTTAGAATTAAGAACAAATAGGTACTTTCGGCATCAAAATAGAATTTATGAAACCTGAAGCACAACCTGAAACTCGAATTTATGAAACCTGAAGCTCGTGTCTACTAAACCTTTCTTTATGTGCATGTTTTTTCTCTCAATTGCATGCAAATATGCTTGCTTTAATTTACGATCCTGAAATTACATGGATGTATTTGTAATTTTTTTGTGATAATAAAAAAATATCTTTCCAGTACTGTCTGTGAATTAATCCATGATTACTTCTAAATAAAATCTTGAAATTTAGTAAACTAGTCAGAACATATGTGTACAATGAGTGGAAAAAATATTGAAGCGATTTAGGTGCTTACGGATGGGGAGTTTTCCCTGAACAAGGGCGTACTAACGGGCCAGTCCAAGCCTGGTTATAAGAAGTCAATGGATTACACTTCACTCTGTACATTGTGTGAATTGGATTGTTTTTACACTATTTTTTTGCTTAGATTTTGAAATAGCATAATAAAAAGTAATTCCTTTTGATGAGAAGCTAAAAATTATTTTGGAAATTAACCAAGGACTAAAACAAGTGGAGCCTCTAAAAAATATGGTATTCTATGGTTATAGTATTTTTTTCCTTTTATACATTCTTTTACAACAGCAGTTCAGTGAATGTTAATTTTTCATTCTTCTCTAGATGCAGTATTTGGTATAAATTTATTATTGCAAAAATAGAATAAGAAAATAAGATTAATGGCTACTTTAATCTTTTATTTGCAGAAATTTATTATACTTGTTGTGCTTATTTTATATAAAAGAATAGATAATTTGATTACTAAAAGAAAATTATGACACTGAAAGTTACATTAGATTTAAATACCATTTTAAAATGAAATCATTTTTATGTTATGTTAGATAAAAACTAGGCTTTTTACAAACTCACAGTGCTTAAACTTTATACAACTGTTCTTGAATTAAGCTTAGAAATAAATATTTAAAGTGCATTCATAAGTTAGGTGCCTGTAGAAACTTTTCATATTATGTTTATCTTAGACTTTAGTACTTTTTATGGCATTTAAAACATTTAGAAAGGGTACTTCTCTGTTATCCCGTCAACTAATTTCGCCAAATTATACAAATCGCCAAACTAATAGCCAAATTATACATATTGACATAATTTTTATTTTAAATAACGAAAAAACAAATAATTAGTAGAATATTAATAAAAATACAAATAAAAAGTCGACATAAAAAACCCTTAATGATATTTTAAACATGTGAATCGTATTAACCTTTACGGAGGGGCTGTGACAGCATCTGTCCAGGCTTGCATGTATTCTCAGGTAGACACTGAGCAAGCCCCTGCGTAAAGGTTAAATGTCATTGAATGTGTCATTCACAATCATCCATTATTGCCATTTAATGTTATAATTTGGCGATAATTTTTTGGTCGACGGATAACCTAGTAGTACCTTAGAAAGTTTATGATTTTAATCAATGATTTGTTTTAAAAAAATCAGTTGATTTAAATCATTAACAACCTATTTATAACGCAAAAGAATCAAAAGTCCCATCAATGAAGACGCAGATACTGGAATGATCAGATGGTTTCAAGGCATGCAGTCCCAAAAATGTACCTGTCAGTGGACACATACTTTGTGAAAAGGCAAGGAAATTTGCAGTTATGCAGAGAAATGAGAATTTCAAGGTTTGCAATGTATGGCTCGTCTCATTTCGTGATTGCCATGGAATTTCATTATTGGTGAAAAATAGTCTGCAACTATAAATGATGCAGAATCATGGAAACAATGATAAATGAAGAAAATAGAAAAATACTCTCCTGAGGATGTCTACAATGCTGATTGAGCTTGTTTTACTGACTTAAGCCAGAAAAAACATGGCCATTTAAAGGAGATAAATGCGAAAGAGGAAAAAAATCCAAAGAGTGATTGATGTAGCTCTGCTCAAACAGCACAGGAGCTATAGGGCAAAATTGGGAAATTTCATTACCGGCCACTGGCCAGTAAGACTAGTTTTTCAAGTGGCCACTTTGTTTAAACTAGTGGCCACTTTTTTATTTAAAATTATTAAGCAGTAAAATTTCTATAAGTAATTATCTAAAATTGAACAGCCCAAGCAAATATGTTCATATAAATATATTGAAACCTAAAAAAAGTAGAATCTCTCATGAAATATAAATAAATTGTATTCTCTCCTTGTAAAAAAGTGGCCACCTTGTGGCCACTGATAGACAATTTTTCACTGGCCATTTTTTCTCATGTACTGGCCCTGTGGCCGGTGGCTAGTGCTAATTTTGCCCTTTAACAGGAGCCAACAAATTGAAGCCTTTTGCAACTAGAAAATGTGAGAATCTAACATGCTATTAACAAAATTAGTGATTTTATTCAGCAAACCATTGAAGATAATCACTATTTGTTTCTGAGATATTTCATAAAATACTTTTCCAGTATTGTATGAAAAAATTCTTAAATTATTCCACAACCAATTCACAAACTGACTTAAGGAATTTCCACAAAAGAAAAAATTCTCCAGCTTCCAATAAATTTTAAGCTATACTCACAGCAGAAGTAGAGGTTTGTGGAAGACTTTATAAGGAGGGGGGATACTGCACAGCATTTCCCATTATGCAAGACTTTTCTGTGTGCAACTCACCCAATACTATTTTAAACCCTGCTCTTCAAAAAACTCTTGAAAAGACACCCCTGTTTCTAAAATTCACTCGTGATTAATATCCTTTAAGAGGATTTTATGTTAAAAAGTTTGTTTTTGCAGTTCAGATTTTTTTTTTTCTTTTCAGAATTTTTTAATGCATGAATTGTTAGACTAATGATCGATTTTTTTAAACTTTCAGAGCTGAATGCTTTAAAAATTCAGGACAGAATCACTTCTGAAAAATATGTTGTGCAGACTTTATAATTGCAAATGGATTTTTTTTTTTTTTTTTTTTTTTTTTTTAAATTCTAAGACCAATTTTTATATCATCATAGTTTATAGCTCCAAATCGTAGCAACTACAATAATTTTGCAGCAATTGACAAGTCTGAAATAATCAATTTTGGGTTACTTATAAAACAGATCAGCTGGTGTGATTAAAACTTCAAAATGTGCCACAAAATATATCTAAAAATACATAAAAGCCAAGAAAATATTAATGAAAATGCATAAAAATTATGTGATATAACATGAAATTAAAAGATACATAGACACGAATCTCTATGTATCACATAGAGATTCTTGTATGCATTGATATTATGCAAAATTTATAATTATACATTGTTTTGTTGATGAACTACCTGCATTTAAAATGTCTACTACACTCATTTTAAACTGATTAAAAAAAAAATGATGGAAGGAGAAATTACTTTAGATTCTTAAATTCTTATTTGCTTTCACAACAGGTAAAGAGATGAATTTCTTAAGAAATAATTCATTTTATATGTGCTTTAAATGAAACTGAAAGGACTATTAATATATTTTTTAAAATATCCTGTAATTTAAATTGTGACACATAATTAAACTATGTAAAAAAAAAAACAGAAAAAAAACATTAAAATAAATAAATTAAATAAAAAATACAGAAGGAATGAAATGAAGAAAATATTTAAATTAAAAAACTCTTACCATACTCCATCAATATTAATAAGTTTCCTCTCTGGAGCATTCTTGTGTACATGATGGCATGACCTTAACTTTTTTAACATTTTATATTTTTTCAGTATGCCAAGTAATTCAGCAAGTAAAGAGTCATTTTTCTTAAGGATCTCACTTAATTTTTGCTTTAAGTATATTTTATCTTGTTTAATTATATTCCTGAATTCATATTCACCAACTTTATCCATTAATAGGAAAAGCATAGATTTATATTCTTCAACAGTCAAATTGTCTAGTACAGGATTTATGTGTATACTTTCAATTTTTTTTGGTAATGTTTCATTGACATTATCAGCATCCTTTGCTACTGCATCAACCATAACCAGATTCGATTCATTATCCATTTTCTATCTATAAAACAGAGAAAATCTTTATTATACATAACTTTTTTTTTTTTTTTGTTTATTAAATCAAGAAAAAAGAAACAAAATCGAAACAAACAAATTAGAAAAATTTGTACATAAAATAACTGAGGAATGTACAATTTTAATAAGCTCAACTGGGGTAATTCCTGGTCAAAAATCATCAACATCCAATTATTAAAAAAATATTAAATGCGCTGTTTCCATTTTTTTTGTACAATAAGCCTCTTCTGATGGCTGTATAATAAAATACTTACTTAAATATATATGTACTTATAATTTAAATAAATAATTATAATTTCTAAGTGAAAATAATTACATCAGAAATGAGGTGATTCTTGATCACTTCTGGGGTGATTATCAATCAGTATTCTTTATTATTATTATTTTTTAAGACAGAGTAGAATCAATATTGCAAAAGTTTCGTTCATCGCATAATTGTGGAATAATGATGTATAGATTTTGTTTTGTGCATAAATGTAAATTTATTTGATCTGTAAAAGGGTCTTGTACATTTTACAAAACATTAATTAGTCAAAGAATTTTTATGCATTTTTACAACATTTATAAAGCAGTATTTATGGTTCTACTTGGTTATCCCGTCGACCAATTTTGACAAATTGTACAAATCACCAAACTACACATTTTGAAGTAATTTTTATCTTGAGTAATGAAAAAACAAATAATTAGTAGAATATTAATAAAAATACAAATAAAAAGTTGAAATAAAAACCCTTTAATGATGTTTTAAACATGTTTATCATATTTAATGTTATTGGATGTGACATTCATGATCATCCATTATTGGCATTCAATCTTAAAGTTTGGAGATACATTTTTGGTCGACGGGATAACCAAGTAGTACCGTATTTATTAATTCTTTATCCACTGTGAATGGATTAATACATTGCAAATTTAGAGGTCCATAAAATGTATAACTGAAAGTTTATGTTTTCGATTTTATCTCACTAAGGCCCAGCAGTGTTGAATTCAGACACTTTTCTCCGGAGGAGGAGGGGGGGAGGGAATTGCAATTTTTGACCATTAAAAACACAAAATTTAAATTTTTTTGTAAGGGGGCATTTAATTGTTCTGGGAGAATTTCTTAATTGCCATGTGGTGAGTGGCGACCACTAATTTCACCTATACTATATCTCTGTTGATGATTTGAATGATTGATAGAAATTGAAAACAGCAATCCAATTTCAGAGGGCATAAAAGATCAGGATATCATTGATGCTAAAGTGTAGGGATGCAAAACCTGTGGCCCGCGGGCCAAAAGTGGCCCACGGTGGGTTAATGTGTGGCCCGCGAACTTCGATAATTTACAACTGGAAAAAATTGCAATTTTTGTGCTTAAGTCGCAAAAATTTTAAAAAAATCGTAGATTTCGTCAATTTACTGTGAGAAAAAATAAAATTTTGCAGTCGCTTTAGAATCGCAAATTTTGTAGATAGAGCACAGAAAAATCACAAATTTCATTGATCAGGTGTGGGAATATAGCGAATTTTGTCAATGTGGCTTTGAAAAATCGCAAATTTCGTACATTAGGGGCGAAAAAAATCATAAATTTCGTTTATGAGGCACGGAAAACCGTAAATTTTTCAATGATGTGCAGAAAAAAAATCACAAATTTCATCAAAAAATGAAGATTTCGTCAAAGTTATTTAAAAATTGCAAATTTCGTTGCTTGGGCACAGAAAATGCATAATTTTGTCAATTAAAGATGGAAAAGTCACAAACTTAGTCAATCTGGCATGGAATAATTGTGAATTTTATCAATCATGCAAGGAAAAATTGTAAGTTTCATCGATCAGCTTTGAAAAAATTGCGAATTTCTTCGATCGGTTTCATAAAATTCGCGAATTTTCCTGATCAGACACAGAAAGATCGTGAAATTCTTTCAAGCGGCTTCATAAAAATCATGAATTTTGTTGTCTCCAAAAATCTCCAATTTCATTGATCAGCTTTGTAAAAAATCGCGAGTTTCGTCGGTCGACTTCGCAAAAATCCCGAGTTACGTCGATCGGCCTCGTAAAAATCACTAATTTTATTGATCAGGCGCAGAAAAATTGCAAATTTTGTCAATCAGTCTCATAAAAATCTCGAGTTTTGTCAATCGACTTTTATAAAATCGCGAATTTCATCGATTGGCTTATTAATCGCGAATTTCGTCTGTCGGCTTTGTAAAAGTCGCGCATTTCTTTGATTGGCTTTGTAAAATTTGCGATTGTTGTCGATCAGCCTCGTAAAAATTTGAATTTTGCCGATCGGTATTGTAAAAATCACTAATTTTATTGATCAGGTGCAGAATAATTGTAAGTTTTCTCGATCGGCTTTGTAAAAAACGAAATTTTGTCGATCATGAAAAGAAAAATCGCGAATTCTGCCGATCGGTTTCGTAAACATTATGTATTTTCCGATCAGCTTTGTAAGAATCGCGAATTTTGCCGATCATGAGAAGAAAAATCGAGAATTTCATCAATCAGCTTTGTAAAAATTGTGCATTTCATCAATTGGCTTCGTAAAAACCAATATTCTCATTAAGAATTGTGCAGAAAAATTATGAATTTTCTCGATCAGCTTCATAAAAATTGCTCATTTCATTGACCAGCTTTGTAAAAATCCTGCATTTCATTGATAAGCTTCGTAAAAATCACAAATTTTGTCAATCGGCTTTGTAAAAATCATGAAATTTGTCGATCAGCTTAGTAAAAATAAAAAATTTCCTCGCTCGGCTTCGTAAAAATTGTGAAATTCGCGATTGACTTTGGGAAGCGAATTATGTTGATCAGGCACAAAAAAGTTGATAATTTTGTTGATCAGCCATGGAAAAAATCAAAAACTCTATAGATCATGCTAGGAAAAATCGTGAATTTTATAAATCGGCTTTGTAGAAATCCTGACTTTTGCCAATCATTCATAAAGTTCACATTTTTTTGGCACCAGCCACTTATGTTTCTTTTCTAGCACTTTTAATAAAACAAATTTTACTCTCCTGAATAAAGTCCAGGCATATTATTACATAATGAAAATTATCCTTGCTATAATAGTTGTATATACAAACATAAAAACTGCTGATATATCCTTACCAACCGAATTGGATATTTTGACTGGGTAAGCGAACTTAAAAGGGCACCTCCCTCCTACTCCCCTCTGAAACCATATTTTTTTTTTCCTGATTATAGGCCACTGATCACCTCCTCGAAATCGAATTCTCTCCATGTTATTGATGTGGCCCTCGACCACCCAGACAAACTTGTAAGTGGCCCTTCTCTTCAAAAGGTTGTGCACCCCTACTATAGTGCATAAAAATTGCAGTGAGCAAGACTGTGCAAAAACTGAAAATGATGTGGTAATGAAAGACAACATTCACACATGTTAGAGCAATCATTCCATACTTCGGCCAAATCACAGTATTTGGTGCCAAGCCTTCTTAATTTTTTTTAAATTGAAACTAATAAAACTTTTTATTTTTAAAGTCTGCAGATATTGAAGTTTCTGAAAAAAGTAAAGAAAATTACTTATAACATTTTTTAGTAAAAGTAATTTATTGTTAATATTTGATTTTTAAGAAAAATGTGTTGCAGAGGGGACAAACTAAAAAATGTTACATAATGGATAAATATTTTTTATGCATTTCTTTTTTAAATAATGCTTTAAATCCATAGTTTTGTAGCATACTGAAACATTTTAATACTTTAATTGATTAAAAAAATATAAAATTAATAAATTTAAACAGTTAGAAAATTTTAGTTGTCCCTTCCAAAACATTTTTAAATATATTTTTTTCAGTGTCAGTGCATTTTGTAGAACATTTGACTTTAAACTTATCAAGTATTAGCTAGATGCAATAAATAAATTCCAAATTTGTATCAAATTCAATAATTCAGATACATATATAAAGCAAAAGAAAAATGTTTTTTTTTGGGGGGGGGGACAGTTTTGTGATGGAGGGGACACTTTTTTCACTTTTATTCCATTTATACAAACTGTTTATACTGAAACATCAACAAAATTCTCTCACAGTTTCTATTTGATAATGTTATTATTAAATGGCATTACTGAAGTGTAGGTTTTCCTTTTCTTTAGATTTGTGAACCCCTCTTACTAGATTGTACAACACAGTATTTTGACCCTGTGCTTCTCAGTTGTCATTTCCAGTCTAGTGCATGATTGAGTGTGATTGTAAAATATCTGTCTTAATTGGTAGGAAATCTTAAAAGAAAATATTTTATCTTAGCAAAGTTTCTAAAAACAATTCAAACTAAAATTTCAAAAATAATTTTTAAAAAAGTTGTTATAAATACCGCAAGAGCTTTTTGAACTTTCAAAAAAGTTGAATGATACAATAACTGTATTATTCATATTTAGTAAAGAAAATGCTTCAAACACGTTATCAGAAAATGATTAAACCAATAGCTGGAACTCAAAAATTGCATTATGCAAAACCTTTCTCATTTAAACTTATAACTGTGCAGAATTCTCCATTTTGCATTTTCAATAATGATGTAGCTTATTACATACACGCTTACAATACAAATATTAAAACAAATCCTAAATCAGAAAAGATGGAGCACATACTAGAGGTCTGCACGGGCCGGGCTCGGGCCGATTTCCAATAATGGCATTCGGGCCGGGCCGGGCTGGGCTCGGGCCTTAATTTTTTTGCTGGAGTATCGGGCCGGGCCTAACTTTTTTTTTTTTTTTTCCGTACGAAGTCGAGACTGATTCCATTCTTCCTAGTTTTCATGGACCAAAATAATCAGTTCCTATTGAATCTTCCTATATGAAATCCTTTTCTCGACTTTTTATAAATCCGTAATATTCATGGCTTTGTTCAAAAATTTCTGCAAAAAAAGCATATACTTTTAAGCCGTCATTATTCTACAATTAAATATTAGAATTTATTCATTTTAAAGAATCATAGATTACTAGCCCCCCCCCCCCCAAAAAAAAAAAAAAAAAAACATGATTATGATGGAATTTTTTTTTAAACTGAAAACTGAAAGTTTCTTTTAAAATATTCATCAATGCAAAATGAATACAAAAATACGGGAGAAAAAAATATATTAAACATTTACATCTGTTAAGAAGGGAATGCATTTTTTTTTTTTTCGTTCCAAAGCGATTTCATCTTTGGAAATTTTACCATATACCGCTTTTTTGATTTTTTGTCTCCATTACAGGGAATATGGATTAATAATGCTAGAACTGAATAAACTGCTATAACTGAAACATTTACATACAACAAACAAAGATTCATTTAAAAGCATAAATATCACAGCCTATGGCACTTCTGCATAAATGGAGATTATAAACATGGAAAAAAAAAAAGACTAATATAATTTTTTTTGGTCGGAACTCTTCCATAAGATTAAAGATCAATGTTCTGTAGAAATTCACTCGAGCCGGGCCGGGTTCGGGCCGAAATTTAAATTTTTTTCCGGACCGGGCCGAGCTTGGGTCGGGCCATTATTTTTTTTGTTCGGGCCGGGCCGGGCCAATATTTTTTTTGTTCGGGCCGGGCCCGGGCCTGGAAATTTCGGCCCGTGCAGACCTCTAGCACATACAATAACCAACAGTTAGACAATTTGTAGCAGTTGAAATTTCCAGTATCAATCCTAAAATACCAAACAAACTTTATATTGCTCAAATCTGTTCCACAGAGGAAGAAAATACAGAAGTTTTGTTATTCTGCAAAACTGACAAAACGAGCAAAACATTTTCTTTAACTAAAAAAGACAACAAAAGTTGGGTGAACCTTTTTCAGATAAAAACTTTGTTACCCGAGCCATTATTTGATGAAAGACGATGTAATATATATTTAGCCAAGCCATTGGTCATGTATATTAGGGTGGAGTGAAAAATCGAAAGTTGAAATTTTGATTTTGGATAGCAGCCAAAAGTTGCTTTTTTGTACCTCTAATACACGTGTAAAATTTCATGAATTTTGAAAAACTTCTTGAGTCCCCTACCAGGACATTTATATTTTCATTTATTTATATGATAGATTTTTACCATAAATTGTACATCAACAGGATTTTCTGGTAATATCATTTGATATTTTTATATTTAAAATGTATAGTGTAATTCCTTTCATCATTTTCGAACTTTAAATCTTTATTTTTAAATATTTGAAACGGTTTATTGAGTTTTAAAAATTTTATGTTGTTATTTTTACAGTCAAAATGAGTACGTGTGTAAGCAAATCGAAGTTTACCATTACTAGAAGTTGGTGATTCTTCAAAACTAAATAAAGCTGTTTTGCCAACAATAGCAGAATGCTATAAAATATTATTATTATACAAAACAATAAATAAAACACATCAGTAATTGTAAAGTTTCGTTAAAACCAGAGGTAAAAAAACATCTTGAGAGAAATCATCGAAGGCATCAATTATTGTAGTTTCCCAAAGACGTATTGATCAAATGATAGACAAAAAATTTTCTGAATATCAGAATCTTATGCAATTCCCCCAAATCAAAGGAAATTATGGAAAATTGGACATATATGGAAGAACTACATGTTACAAACATAATCTCTGATTTTGACATTCAAATGAATTGTATTTGGGACACATTACACCATCTTTTGGACCAGGAAAGATCATTGCAGGAAGTATTTAAATATTGCACTGAAAAACATTTAAACCTTCATAAATTTATGGCAATAGATTGTGACGGAACAACTGTAAAAAATAAGATAAAAATCATGCTAATAGATTTTTGAAACTAGGATTTAGTCGTCCGTTTTAGTGGTTAATATGTCAGCTCTCTGCAAACGAATTGCCGCTACCGATTGTTTATCAAGTCGCTGAACTTGATAAACAAAATAAAGACTCACGAGCTTTTCCTGTTCTAATTGGAAAGTCGTTGGATCAATGTGAACAATAGACAGTTATGGAAATTAAAAAACAGCTGCTCCTACCACGCAGAAATGAACTCTGGAGAGTTAAGTGTAGACCAAAATTATCTCTATGACATGTGTCAAACATTTGCATCTGGTTAATGTTCCTCAAATCTGGTAAATCGTAATCCAGCAAGAATGTCGCACTCTAAATGATTGACAACTGCCAATTGATTACTTCGTTTAGAGATTGGAAGTCAGAATTTATCCCAAAATCTGAAGATTATGGCTGAATTTGTAATGAAAGTACATTTGTCTATGTTGTTCCACTTCAAGAAAGATTCTTCTTGCAGCAATAGAGCTCAAAATGTTTTTTCATATAAACAATTAAGTTGTTTTGTTATTTGAAGGAATATTTAAAGAAAATTCTCAGTCCCGTTATTCAACAAAACGTATACTTCTGTCATTGAGATGAAAATTTACAGGAATGTTAATTGATTAAAAAAAATCATGTTTGAGAATTTGGATTCCGAAGAATATTGAAGATGAAAGATATTATATGTTCTACAATAAGACAGTTTCATAGTCTAATATTGAAATTCAGTGTTACAAACTATATAAATATTAATAACTGGCAAGAATGTGAAATCACCCCACATTCTTAAAAGAGTACCAAGAGAGAAACTGGAAATTCTCAGAAAGAATCGTAAGTCCCATCTTTTCAATTGAAAAATTTCCCTGTTAGATTTAAGTATTTGAAAGATGCGTAAACTTAGTTGTTGAAGCGCCATTAGCGGCTGTAGTAGTAGAATCAAGAGCCGGATATATATAAGCAAAATAAAATCACGAAAGGTAATACCTAATTTTGATAACAAAGACTAATATAAATTAGAATGAAATGAAAAATCGTTTTACAATACATCGTATATATTATTTTCATTTAATTACTATGTATTCAAAAAACTGCATTTCCTTTATATTTAGAGAACTATCTTTCACTGTATTCGAAAAATAAAAGTGGAAGCATGTCTAATTATTAACATTACATTGTGAAATCTCGATTTTCACATAAAAAGGGCATAATCTTTAAGAGCTGGTAGGGAACTAAAATGAATTCCAAATGAAATGAAAATTTTAACAATATATTCAGTGTGCCAAAAAGCAACATTTTAGACCTATCCAAAGATAAAATTCCAAAAAAAAATTTTTTTGGTTATTTACACAACATAGTGAAATCTTGATTTTCACATATAAAGAGCATAATCTTTAAGAGCTGGTAGGGGACTAAAGATCAATTCCAAACGAAATGAAATTTTAACCTTCTATTTAGTGTGCCAAAAGGCAACTTTTTAGACCTATCCAAAGAAAAAATTCCGAAAAAAATTTTTTTTGGTCTTTTTCACTCCACCCTAATGTATATGCTTAAAATCTACATTGTATGGTTCATACAGAATGATAAATTATATTAGTGATTATAGCATTGGTTAATGAAAATTAATCGATTATAGTGATGCCGCTGGACTTGAAAGATCCTGGGTCCCGGGGACCCAGGACTTCTAAAATCTGGGTCCCTTTTTTACAAAAGCGGGTCCCCACTAATAATAAGTCATATTTTTAGACTCAAAAATTGAACTTGTTCATTTGCAAAAGAAAAATTAAATGCAATAATTATTGTTTTAATAATAATGTATAAATAATTAAAGGCAATATTAATTGTTTTTAAAAGCTATCAAGAGAAATTTTCTTTACTTTTTAAAAAAATAAAAGTTCAAGATTCAAATTGAATTATAAAATAATACTTATTTGATTGTAGAAGATAACAAGTATCACTATTTTTCGCATTTCTTTTAAAAAGGAGCAAAACTGATTTATTGAAAAAGACATTTTTCCTGAAAAAAGAATATTTTTGTTGAGTAAAGGGGTACTTTTTGTTTAATGAATGGGTGTTTTCAGAAGTTACATTTACTCAGAAAGATTTGGAACAATCGAAAACAGATTATGAAGCAAGGAAATCTGTTTTTGGAGCAGCAAAAAACAAAAACAAAAAAAAAAGTGTGTGTCCCTTTGACGAAAATTGCGTTTTACAGCAATCCTTTGACAAAATGTCTTTTTTTTTTGCAATTTTTTTTACAAAATTTGCCGTTTTTCACGTTTTTTCGGAGAAATTTGCCGTTTTTTCGCAATTTTTTGATGAAAGGTACCATTTTATCATGATTTTTTTTATGAAGATTGCCGTTTTTTGCAAATCTTTTGACACAATTTACCGTTTTTAGCGATTTTTGGACGAAGTTTTTGTTTTTTTCGTGATTTTTTTTGAAGAAATCTGCCATTTTTTCGAGATTTTATAACAAAATTAGCCATTTTTTCACAAATCTTTTAATGAAATTTGCCGGAAATTATTCATTATTTTGTGATTTTTTAGCGAAGTCTTTTTTGCGATCTGTTGACGAAAGTTACCGTTTTATCAAGAGTTTTTGATAAAAATTGCCATTTTTCGTGAATCTTTTGACAAAATTAGCGGTTTTATCACGATTTTTGGACGAAATTTGTCATTTTTTCGCAATTTTTTGAAAAAAATCTGTATTTTTCCGGAATTTTGTAACAAATTTAGCCATTTTTTTCACGAAATTTTTGACGGAACTTGCCAAAAATTATTCGTTATTTCACCATTTTTGAACAAAATTTGCATTTTTTGCAATTTTACGACAAAAATTACGCATCCCGCGGGACGCATAAGCTCCATTTTTTTGCGCCCATCGCCGATTTTTTGCGTACTTTACATGCTATTGCACGTCCGTGGCATCCCTGCGATTACATATACTAATAACCATCATGAATTGGCCTTAAAGCTTAATTCTTTTCAAAGAAGTGAATACAACTGCTGAAAAGTACCCAATAAAGAATAAGTTAATAATTTTAATGAAATCACAAAATGTCCCCTCCGCAACATAATAATAATTAAATAAAAAATAAATTTAGGGTGATTTTTTTGCAAATATTTGTTGGGAATATTTTACAAATATAAAACTAAGTAGTATAATTTGGTAAAAAAATACCTATAGTGCTATACTTTATTATAGAGAGGAAAAATAATGATACAAACTGAAAAATTTTAAATTGTAATATTTTCCTGTCCCCTCCGCAACATTAAGAAAAAAATTTTCTTCTCTTTCAATTTTAACATTTGTTTCACTTTTGATGTTGGGATGTGTTCAACACATCTTATGCACTCATAAAAAAATTTCAAACTTGGGAAAAAAAAATATTTTGATGTATTTAGTTAAAATAAATAGTCAAATGTCCCCTCCATAACTAAGCAACTTACCTTGATTTGGCCCACTTACTGAAGGTAATTTCGTGGATGAAGAGGCAAGATGATTCAGATTGTGTTCTTCTACTCCATCTTGCTAGTGTGAAACAATATGCCTAAAAGAAACGAAATGCCTCAGTTCACCAAACAACACTTATGGACTTTTTAAAGAGAGTGTATGATTAAGTTTGTGCTCAATGAATGGTAACGTTAATTATATTTCACAAAATGGATAAGTGTTTTCATCATTTTGTACAATTTCTTTGACACCATTCCAATATTCCACAGTTACGTAATAAGGCGGGTGTGAAACATGTTTCCCAACAATTGTATTATATAGGGCTTCTACTGCACTCAAGGATGAGATTGACCAAAAAGCAAAAAAGCTGAAAACTGCGTGAACGACTTTTGAGCAATGACAGGAATGTCAATCGCAACAAATATAATTGTATTAATATAAATAAACAATTTAGCTTTTGGTAAATTAAATTAAAAGAAAATTATTAACGTGAATTGCAGAAATTATTTATATTTACTCTAATGAAAATTTAGTTTATAAAGATACAGTACATTAATAAAACCCTGTTACTGGCATGAATATTTTTTTTATTGAAATTTTCTAACAGTAAGACACTTTTGATTAAGTATTAGGGGGGGGGGGGGGGAAATAGAAATTTTCTTTGTTTTTTAGCTTTGCTCTTGCATAAGGTAAATTTCTTTCTCCTGCTTTTTTCTTGGATATTACACATTAAAGATACCTAGTGATGTCGCTGGACTTTAAAAATCCTAGGTCTCCAGGACCCAGAACTTAAATTCTGGGTCTCTTTTTTACAAAAGTGGGTCCTCACTGATAAGTCATTTTTAGATGCAAAACTTGAACTTGTTCATTTGGAAAAGAAGACTGAAATGCAATATTTTTTGTTTTAACAATAATTAATGAATAATTAAAATCAATATTATTTTTTAAAACTATTGAGAAAAATTTCATTTATTTTTAAAAAAATAAATGTGCAAGATACAAATTTAATTATAAATTAATGCTTATTTGAGTATAAAAGATAACATGTATCACTATTGTTTGCATTTCTTTTTAAAAAGGGCAAGACTGATTTATTGAAAAAAACATTTTTGTTGAAAAAAAAAAAAGGATACTTTTGTTGAATATAAGAGTACTTTTTGTTCAATGAATGGGTGTTTTCAGAAGTCACATTCATTCAGAAAGATTTAGAGGTGTCAAAAATGGATTTTGGAGCAGGAAAGTCTGAATTTGGAGTGGCAAAAAAATAATTTTGAAAATTAATTTTTTGGTTAGTTTTTTTCAGAGTTCCTATGATGAAATTTTTAGTTTTAACATTATCTCTTCGTGAAATCTGTCATTTATTGGAATCTTTTGGCAAAATTTAAAGTTTTTTTTTTTTTTTCAAAAATTTGCCATTTTTGGCGAACATTTTGACGAAGTCTGCCGTTTTTTCGCGATCGTTTGACGAAATCTGCCTTTTTTCGCGATCGTTTGACGAAATCTGCCTTTTTTCGCGATCGTTTGACGAAATAAACCGGTTTATTGCGATCGTTTGACGATATCTACCGATTTATCCAGATTTTTTGACAAAAGTTGTGATTTTTCGCAAAACATTTGGCGAAATTCGCCGTTTTATCGCGATTTTTGGACGAAAATTGTCTTTTTATTGCGATTTTTGGCAAAATCTGCCGTTTTTTCGGTATTTTGTGACGAAATTCACCATCCTTTCGCGAATCTTTTGACAAAATTGGCCAGAAATTAATCTTTTTTTGGCTATCTTTTAAGGAAATTTGCCGTTTTTTCGCGATTTTTTGACGAAATTACGCGTTCTGTATTTTTTGATAAATCAGAAAATTTGAAATTTAAAAATAACAAAAAAGCTGAAAACCGCGGATCCGCGGAAGAATCTCATCCCTGTGCACTTGAAATTTAAGTTCTGACAAAGATCTTTGCGAAATGTGCCATAACTAAAACCAATATTAATTTACAAAATCTTAGCAAGAAGTTTTAAAACTTTTTTTTTTTTTTTTCTAAACTAAATTAGTAGCAATTGTACAAGTAAATACTCAGTTCTAAAGGAGATAGTTTAGAGTATCTATGATTCTTTTCATTTTGGTGATGACATTTTCAAATACTCAAAAGTACTGTGAACTAGATTAACCCAGAAAGTTGTTGACCAGGAATTATTCCGGGTGACTCTACAAAGTTTGTAATTTACAAAAAAAAAATATTTGTTAGGAAGTGTACAGTTAAGAAGAATGGCCATGTTTTTACATTACAAACACATAGTGCAAGGAAAGTAATGCATATATGATATGCATGTGTATGAGCATGAGCCCTCTTACTCCAAAATGGTACTTCTGATTGAACTCTCATTTGGTAAATGTACATAGGTCTCTTTCATGACTGATTCTGAAGGAAAATTACTACAAATATTCTTTTGAGTTCACCATTATAAAAGTTTTTATCTGATATCCCACACGACATATAAAGAAAAGACACAACATATAATTTTTTTTTTTTTTTTCGTCTTTATTAGATACTTCCCCCAATTTGAACATTTTAAAAAGTAAAATGGCTGTGATAGACAGACAGATACAGAAGTGATCTTATAATGGCTCCTTTTTTATTTTTTCAGTACAGAACCCTAAAAATTGACAAGATAAAAATAAAACAGAGAGTAACTTGTTCAACAAAACTGCCTTGAATCCAGGGTTAGAAATTGGGAATTTTAAGTAAGGTGTCAAATGACGCCTACAATTTTTTTTTCTAGGTGCCAAACTGCATTTCATGGTTAAAATTTTATATTTATCATATTTTCTTATTTACTTTTGAAACCATGTTAACAATATTATTGGTGCCATTTTTATGTTTTAAGGCAAGGGCAGCAAACGGTATATTTTAAATACTTTAACTCTGTCTTAATAACTAAAACAAAATAAATATTGACTTTTTATAAAACTGCAAAACCTGACCTGCAAAAGTGAAGTCAGCTTAAAGGTTATTGACAAATGTAAGGGTGACACACGTTACTATTTAATCTTTTATGAAAAATAGGTACTCTTCAAGAGAATTCCGTAGGGGAAATTCTTATGTTAAAATAGGAATAAGAATGTTTGTTAAACAAAAATTAAAGTGAAAAAAAAGGGAGGCATCTAATTTGACAATGGGGAGAGTAAAACAGTAAAAGAAATGGGACAGTAGGTTTTTCCCTTTATGTATCATTCTAGACATTTCATCAATCACACACAAGATGAAACAATAGTAGCCCAATCTTCAGTTGAAAAAAAAAAAAAAAAAAATTACATGTACATAAGCTTGCAAATATATAAAAAATAAAAGATTATTTCAAGAATCAAAATTAAATTTGCTTTATATACTTTTTATGCTTCCTGTATATTAATGAATTGTTTATGCATAGATGTAATAGTTTCTCTATTTATGAAACATTATACTGTATATCATCCATAATTTAAACTAAGCCTAAAAGCAACATTTTTGTTTAATCAAGAAGTTTAACACAAACACAAAACAAAGAAATGGGGAGGTGCCCATTTCCCTTTTTTTTAATAGATGAATAAAAGTTGCTAACACGTAAACATTTTCAGAGGATAATATATTATTTACAACATTGACAATGCAGCGTTCGAATTCCTTGGTGGTCCGCTGGTCCGGGACCACCGATAATTCAATTGGACCACTAATTTGAAAAATTTAGTGGTCCGCAGGACCAGTGCCTTTATTCAGACCCTGAGAAAACCGCAACCGATCGCACAAAAGATTTTTTTTATTACAGCGATGCCGCGGACGTGCTATAGCGCGTAAATTATGCAAAAAATCGGCGATGGGACGCAAAAAATAGCTCTTACGTGTCCCACAAGACACGTAATTTCGTTAAAAAATCACGAAAAAACGGCAAATTTCGTTAAAAAATCGAGAAATAACGACTAATTTCCGGCAAATTTTGTCAAACAATTCTCGAAAAAAAAAAAACGGCTAGTTTCATTCCAAAACCCGAAAAAAGGGCAGATTTCTTCAAAAAATCGTGAAAAAACGGCAAATTTCGCCCAAAATAGCGATAAAACGGCAAATTGTCAAAAAAATCGCGAAAATTGTGGGAAAATGGCAGATTTCCTCAAAAAATTGCGAAAAAAGGAAGATTTCTTAAAAAAAATTGCAAAAAACGGCAGATTTCTTCAAAAAATCGCGAAAAAATGACAAATTTTGTCAAAAAATCGCTAAATAACGACTAATTTCCGGCAAATGACGTCAAAAAATTCGCGAAAAAATGGCTAATTTCATCCTGAAAACCCAAAAAAGGCAGATTTCTCCAAAAGATCGCGAAAAAACGGCAAATTTCGTCCAAAAATCGCGATAAAACGGTAAATTTTGTCAAAAAATATCGCGAAAAACGGTATACTTTGTCAATAAATCCCGAAAAAAGATTTCATCAAAATAACACAAAAAAAAAAAAAAAAAAAAAAAAACGGAAATTTTGACAAAAAAACACGAAAAAAAAAAATAAATAAATAAAAAAATAAATAAATAAGTGAATGCTGGGAGAGAATTTTTTTGTTCTAAAAACCAATTTTCCTGCTTCAAAATTGTTGTTCTACTCTAAAATTTGATTTTCCTGCTTCCCAATCGGTTTTTTATTGTTCCAAATCTCTCTGAGAGAATGTGACTCCTGAAAGCACCATTTCATTAAGCAAAGTACCCATTTATCAACAAAAATATCCCTTTTAGCAAAAATGTCATTTTCAATAAACCTGTCTTGCCCCATTTTAAAAGAAATGCAAACAATAGCGATACTTGTTATCTTCTACACTTAAATAAGCATTATTTTATAATTAAATTTGTATATTGCACATTTATTCTTTAAAAAGTACAGAAAATTTCTCTTAAATTACTATTGGTTTTAATTATTTATTATTATTAAAACAATTATTGCATTTTATTTTGCTTGTGGAAATGAACAAGTTCAATTTTTGAAAAAATCATTTTTGTTTTCAAATCAGATTCAATTTTTGAATCCTAAAAAATATGACTTATTATTAGTGAGGACCCACTTTTGTCGAAAAGGGATCAAGAATTTTAGAAGTCCTGGGGACCCAGAATTTTTAAAGTCCAGCTGCATCACTGACACTACTACAATTCCACCCCTCTGGCTACAATCTGGAGAAAAATCGAAAAAAATTTGCATTAAACCTTACAGTCAGTTGAAATAAGTAATGGCAAATAAAATATCTAATTAATAATTTGATCGTTTTCTTTATGTACTGTTTATTTAATTTTTAGCAAATTATAATTTTACATTTTATTATGCTGAAAATTTTGGATGAATGCAAAGTAAGATTGATTTATATTCAAGGGAGAGGGGGGGGGGGGGGGGAAGGCCACTCTATGTGTTAAAATTATTTAATCAAATTTTATGTAGCGGACCAGTGATGATGTCTGCGGACCAGTAAATTCTCATGCTTACTGGTCCTTGGGACCAGTGACTTTTTTTTAGGAATTCTAACGCTGCAATGTATTCATTTACTTCAAAAATGTAAATAAATTGAATTTATGATTTTTTAATGTCATCTATGACTAACAATCGTGAATTTTCATTCCAGTCATGAAGATACTGAATTTTATATTGTGGTACATACATTATTAACCAACAATCTTTGTTTGAGAGTATATATTGCTAACACTAGGCTATTTGTGCCTTATAGCTCTGTTTCATTGCTGTCCCATACCTCCTGATTAGTTGGGAAGTATGGGACACATTCTGAAACTTACGATTTCTTTAATTACAAAATAGCTTTTGCATGTTGTTTTTATATTGTTCAGGGAGATTGAGAAGGGTTTCACTTTGCATTCTATAAATTAAAACTTTTGTTTTTGTGTCAAACAAAGTTGATTTTCTTGCTGTTGTATAAAGTGTTCCACACCACCCCATTTTCTTCTACAAATTTGTTGTTATCAAATGTAATAAAATGGCGACTAATGACCGCTAATTTTTAACCCTGCTTGTATCACGGTCTATGCTTATGTTTAGCAAACTATGGGATCTCTCCAGTGTAATTACTACACCAGTTACTACAATTAGTACACCAATGACAACTTCTTAAAAGCATTTTCACGTGAACTTTGAGAATTTATATACATATGCATAATACATCAATGAATATTACCAAATTATAAATACAGGCACAGAAAAAAATATTAAAATAAAGAAAAAGGAGTATTATTATTTCTTGAGCTTTATCGTGCATTACGTAAATAGGTAGCATTTGAAACAACTCTTCAACGAGGTTTTCATATCAATACATGAATGGTCTTTTGAATTAAATTGCATTAAAAACAAACATAAATGCATACATTACAGCAATGATCCAGCAAATAAACGGTAAATCAATCTACTTCTTTTTCAATAAGGACACAAAAGATATATATTTTTTTTTTAATTAGATATGTAACGTAACAGTATTACTAAAATCTATTAAAAAAACAGTAACTTTTAAAAGTTTAAACATTTTAATAATACACCAGCAACCGAAACAGAGTGTCCAATCCATGTTAGTTGGTTGGCTGGTTGCAAGTACTGATACGTAATGCTACATCCAGGAGAGCATGGGATCTGTTCAGATCTCAGATCAGAAGCGCAAGCGCAACTCACATCGAGCGCGCTTTCAGAAGTTTTTAATCTTTTAATCCGAGTTTACATTGAAACGTTACAACCAGGGAGATATTGTACTACCATGATTCAGGGCCGTAGCTAAGGGGGCGCTATGGGCGGCTCGGCCCCCCCCCACCCTAAAATATTTTGAGCCCCTCCTGAAAAAAGTTCCAAGGTCACTAAATGTTCCGAAAATTTAAATAAAACTCTGTTCAAAAATCTTATTTAGTTTTGAGACCCTTTCACAGTTTTGCAGAGTTACTAAATTGTATCTAAAATACGTGTTTCAACACTCCCTCATCCTTTTGGTACACATTAAGCTAACAGGATGTTTAATTTTGCACCAGTTATACATTCAAAATTTTCATCATCATATACTTTTCTTAGCATAAAATGAAGTTATTACAACAGTTTAATGAGAAACATAGAACCTACAATGTGAATATGCACTAATTTATCTTTCTGCATTAGAGAGATAACAAAAAAATATGAGCCCCCCCCCCTATATTCCCCTGAGCCCCCCCTATCATACACTTCTAGCTATGGCCCTGCCATGATTACAACGTAACGTTACGTACAAGGAAAGAATTCTGTTCTGTGATTGGCTGATTGGTTCTATCCCAAATGAAAAGGCGTTTGTTTTGTTGATACTTGTTGTAGAAAAGTTGTACTTCGGATCGGTGTGATAGATAAGAATACGTCGTAGAAATAATTTAATGAAATTTCTTCTTATTTAATTTTCAATTTATTTAAAATTCCAAAGTTTAAATAATGCATAACTTCTTGCCGGAAGGTATTTTGTGCAAAAATATGAAACAAAAAACATTTTCATTTTTATCGTAAGTTTATAGCTCACAGATGTAGCTGTCTAAAAAAATGTAGGCAATGGTTACACGAATATACGAATCACAAAATATTATAGTCATACAAAAAAAGAACAGTTAAAATTAGTTTACCTAAGAAAAAACATAATATTTCTTGAAGATAGCAGAATGATTGTATTTATGTGAAATTGTCTATTTTCGTTTAAAATTGGATATTTTAACCATTGAACTAGCGAGCATGCACTTGGAGACAAACGAACTTTGCACTTTGCAGCCTTCAAGCACATTCTAATTGGATTTGTTTTATTTACATAGATTTAAATTGAATAAACTTAGTTTCGTAAAACAATAATTCCATATTGTTGCAATTGCATTGTAAAATTGCAGATAAAGAATTTTAAATGTTCATCTAACTAATGTTTGATTTCTGAAGATTGTTCGATTTTGAATCATTTAATCGGGCGATGTTATGAGGAACAAAAATGAATACAAGTCCAAAACTTTATATTTTTTTTGTCTTTGAAATTTCACATTTGTATAATAAAAATCTTGTGATTGGAAGTCTATGATATCGGACATCATAAATCCATGCCAATTTGTTGTTCTCTCTCTCCTGCACTACGGCGAATAAAACGTGCTCGTGACGCACGACTTTGCTCCATAATATTAGCCAATCACAGCACAAGATTTTTCCCATGTCCGTATCCATGTAAAGGTCGCTTATATGCGTCACGGACACGTGCTGCCGCTTCCGCGATCCTGGCGATAAGATCCATGTCCGATGTTACGGGTGTCTCGTACACCATGGACTTCATGTGTCCCCACAGGTAGAAATCCAGTCGGGGAATCGAGGTGGCCATTGGACTGGTCCACCTCTACCGATCCAGCGATTAGGATAAGTCCTGTCGAGGTATTCTCGAACAGCGTAGCTAAAGTGGGCAGGCGCCCCATCATGCTGAAACCAGATGTTTCGGCTTGTAGCAGCTGGAACGTCAATCATCAGATCCGGGAAAACCCTTTCTAAAAAAATGCGATAGGTATTTCCGTCGAGGCGTTCAGGTAGAAGGTAAGGGCCAATCTACATGTCACCGATAATACCAGCCCAAACGTTTACGGTGAAACGTTTTTGATGGACACATGTACATCTTGGGTTTTCATGCGGCCGTACGTGCATGTTGTGCAGGTTCAGGACACCATCCTGTGTAAACCACGAATCATCAGAAAACAAAATCCACGAAGGAAAATCTGGCTGTGCGCCCCGATGTTGCAAATACCAGCGTGAGAAAGCAATGCGTTTGGGATAATCGTCAACGCATAATGCCTGTACTTTTTGGAAGTGATAAGGGTGTTGCATATCCTCGTGCATTATGGTGGAACGACCTGCACCCAAGACACGTTCGTCTTCACGGAGACTTGTTTGCGTGTTGATGGCAAACTCCTGTAGCACGGTGTCCTCTACGACAGGCGTGCGTGTAGTACGTTCTTGACCGATGTGGCTACGTACTTGGAAAGCTCCTGATTCACGCAATCTGCGGTGCAAATTGTTCAAACAAAACATGACTGGGCTGACGTCTGTTTCGGAAGCGCTCAAAGTACATCCGTGCCGCGGCTCATCCATTTCCACCAGCGGCGCCATACACGTAAAGCATGTCGGCCATTTCTGCGTTACTAAACCTCATTCATCCTTCTCCTTCAACGTCCACCCTGAAATAGAGGCTTTCAGCCGATATGACGTTTTGCGAAATATGACGACGCGAAATATGACGTTTTGCTTGGATACTGACTCCAAACAAACTGTTGCTATGGTATATTTTCTATCTTTATTATATTTTATAGCTATATTTTGCAGCTATATCTCACAGTTATATTTTTTAGTACTTCATATGCAGTGATAACATTTTCTACGATTTAAATTTACTAAGATATGGAACATAGCAACCGTTTGTTTGGAGTCAGTTTCCAAGCAAAACGTCATGACTGACGTCACACTGAAAGCGTCTATGATTGCTTTTTCCCACATTCCCGTTTTCGTGCGCTTATCGCCCTCTAGCGGTCGCAGTTGGAATTTTCAGACACAAGTTCCTATGTAAATCTTGTTCATCATGATATGACAGACCAGCATGTTAATTTTGTAAACGACCTTCTGGGACACCCTGTATAAAACAATTAGTTTATTGTATGACGGAGCATTTTAATTGTCAAAATTGAGTTATTCTATAAAATCGGTGGAGTCGATGCAGCAAAAGTTTCATTTTTTAACAGTGTATATACAATCTAGTAAATATTGTAGGTTGATAATGTTTGTGCTACGCACTGTTAAAATTTTGAAACTTTTGCTGCATCGTCACTCCACTGCTTTTATAGAATATCTCTATTTTGACCAATGAGAATGCTCCATAACACAGTGAAGGCATCGTTTTCTATAAAAGCAGTGGAGTGACAATGCAGCAAAAGTTTCAATTTTTTGACAGTGCATTATCAAATTCCAGGATTTTCATAACTGAAAGGGAAATTCAAGATTGTCAGTCAGAAAAAAATAAAAAGCCATCAATTCAATTTATTTATATTTTAAAGTAAATGAATATATCTTCAATGTTATAATTAATATACTACCCTCTAAAAATATTTGCATATTAGCAATTTACACTCATCTTATCAAAAAGAAGAATTAGACTTATCCCCCTTCTCCCTTTGCTAGCATGTCTCAGGGTGGTCTCTCCGTGGCCGAATGGTTAAGACACCACGCTGCTAATCGCTTGCGAGCGTAAGAGATTGTGGGTTCGAATCCCACTGGCTCCATTCCACACACTCTTTGTGTGGAGCTCCTGGTTGTACGTATTTTGTGTTGTAAAAATTTCCTTATGCTATCTTGTCCTGTAAATTGACGATGACTTACAAGCAGACTTTCATGTCGAGCTCACAAGTCAGATGTATGTTATAAATAAATAAATAAGCATGTCCACTGCCCCCTCTACAATGCCTATTCACTGAGCAGACGACAAGCGTGAAACGTCATGAAGTGGAGGCGAAATCACTAACCCTACTGGTTCCACAATCGCCACGAAGCTCAGAACGCGATCGTTGTCAGGGAAACCGCCTGCACTACGTCACAAGCGAGAAGGCATTGTAGAGGAGGCAGTGGCATGTCTCAGAAGGAAAGCGCAGTTGACGTCATATTTTTTACGTCGTAAACGTCGTATTTTTTAGTGTCGCCTAGAGGCGACACTAAAAAATACCCTTTATATTTATTTAAATGCTTCTAGAATTGTCAAAATTACAACTAGACTTTTTTAATAGATGTGTGCATGTTAGAAACATCGATATACAAACTGATGGATCCTTTTTTGTAGTGTCACGTAAAATTTGTTTCAGGACTGAGGAGGCTAAGTATCGCGAGCTGCTCAGAGCAAAATATTGAGAAATCGTATTGCTCATAATAGTAAATTTGTTTTTATTTAATAGAGGAAAATTGTATAAGATTTTTTTTTTACATCCTTGTGCTCAAGAATTATTTATTTTTCATTTGATTTACTATAATTAGAGTGATAAGTCTAGAATAATAAGTATTATTCCCGGATTATTTCGGAGATATTCATGAGTAAATTTATTTCACATTGCAATTAATTGTGATGCTGAAATTGTTTATTTGCATGTTTTTCTAAATATTTTAGCAAAATAATATTATTATTTCTTATTTTTTTAATTACTAACAAAGCGTAATGGTTTGTTAGTATGTTTAAAAAAAGTGTTCCCCATAAATGCGATTAAAGTCTGAAAATGTTACAGTGATTACGTATATAAAAATATATATTACGATTAAAGTTAAACTTTCCTTAGTTACGAATCTAGACTTATTTCAGAATGGGGAGGGGGGGGGGGGTTCTGAATAACACTTACACGACGGAATCGCAAATAACGGAATTTTTCGTTTTAATCAGGTTTTGGTCATAGCTATCATCGCATATTTTTAAATATTATTTACCGTTTAAAAAGTTTTTCTTTTTTAGTGCATGTTTTAATATCTTTTTCAATATAGAAACATGAGCCCATAAATGTACATATCCCTATTCACATTTCGAGATAGGTTAGGGGTCTGTAAATTAATATGCATGGACATTTATTTCATTTAATTTATCATCATGATTATTTTGACAGTAAAGATAAAATTTTATGCATAATTGTGTAAATTAAAGTAAGATATCTCAAAAAATACTCAGTTCACCCTATCAAACGCTAATGCTTTGTCCTGAGTTACTGCGCATAACAACTGCGCAAGCTGTTGTTTACTGTTCTGCGCTTTCCCACAGTTCTCCTTCCTACATTGTTGAAAATTTGAAACTTTTGCTGCATCGTCACTCCACTGATTTTATAAAATATCTCTATTTCAACAAATGAGAATGCTTTATAATACAGTGAAATAATCCTTTTTTATAAAAGCGATGGAGTGATTTTTAACTTTTATGTTGAACTTCTTGTATAAACAAAAATGCTGCTTTATTTATAGTTTAAATTATGTATAATATGCGGTGTATAACCCTTCATAAATAGGAAAACTATTTTATATACGATTAAACAAGTCTTCAGTATACAGAATTCATAAAAAGTATCTGAAGCAAATAGACTTTTGATTCTTGAAGTAATATTTTTTTAATACATTTGCAAGCAAAAGCAGATCAGCTATTATTTTCGACTGAAGATTGGGGTACCATTCCTTCATGTATTGCGTGATTGATGAAAGGTTTGGAATGATATATGTAACGGAAAAAACCGACTGTCTCATTCCTCCCATTGTCCCATTCCACCCCACTCTCCTCTATATAAAAAAGTGTGTGTGGGGGGTTATGTTGAGTAAATTTCTCATACCAAATTTCGTTTATCATTTGAGAAACTTCAGGTTGATATTGCAAAAATTAACTTAGTAAATTTTGTCAAATTAAAAAAGTTGGAGAAGTCCTAAAGTGGATTTTCTTAAAAGTAATTTTGTATTAGAAAATGGACAATATTTATGAGAAGTATGTCAATTTGTATTTATTGTAGGTGTAAAAAAAAACACCTTTTAGTCATAATTATTTTAGTTTTACATTCTAATTTTTTTAATTATTTTTTTTCATGCTTAAAATGATGTATTCTAACATCTGAGTAAATATTTTTCAAAACGGAGTTCTTGAGCCCCAAAGCGTTATTATACCATATCAGTCTATTAAATGTTCTTTCATTACAAAAAAAGTATAATCGATAAATCCATGAAACATCATAGTCCAAGAGCCAACAGCATAAAAACTTATGTTATTGAGCGCAAAAAAACCTTTATTTTATGGAAGAGTACTAACAGGGGAATCTAATGATCCATGTCTGCCGGAAGTGAAGCCAAAAATTAATAGCACTAGTGGTTTACTCGTAGATTTAATATTGTGTTTGCCGTATAATCAAAGGTACACTCTTCAGCCAATTGTGCAGATTTTTAAAAGTGTAAGGACTTTTTAATTTATTTCTCAAATAAAATAATATAAACTTAACCCCTTCGGGACGAGCAACCGGCATTCGGGCCGGCACCATTGGCATTCACACCCCGCGCGACCGGTATAGGTGAACGCGACAGCACTGATGGCACTCAGATTCAGAGCGACTGGTATTCGCGCCGGCATTTGGAACGCTTTATATGTAAGAATATAAAGTATAAAAAAATATCTTAATCGTATTTGACTTTATATTCAGGAAGAAAACACTTCCTTCTAGCTAGGAAAGCAAATGGAATCAATGAATGTTTTTTTTAATCCATGTTAATTTAATTTTTCAAAACGTTATTGCAGTAAAAAGAGAATATGATTATTTTATCATCTATTTATGTTTCTGACTGAAGTTTTTGAAAAGTAATTTCTTTTCATTCATAAATCTTTTACATGTCTAGTAAAACTTTATTTTTTATTTATCGCAGAGTTTTCTACTGTACTTGGAAGGCGGGGGGAAAGAAAGTGCTGATGAACTATAAACATTATGCTATGCTGGGCGCGTATGACTAAGAACCTCTAATTAATGCTTGATTCTACTTCTCTTTTTTTCCTACTTTTATTTGCATTGAAAATTTGTTTAGTTGAAGGTCGACTAAAAGCATTTTCTAAAGTTTTTTTTTTTAAATCTGTGTTGGAAAATTGTTTATTTCTATATATATCGGTGTAATTTCTGGACTCTGAGACCTGCTGTTCAAAAATGAAATGGGAGTACAATTTATAATTTTATTTTGTTGCGGCAAATTAATCTGCACAGTAAATAATAAAGAACAGAAAACGAAAAAAAATAAAGAAAAGAAAATGAAAAATAAATTATCGATTCCGGGATTTTATTTTCTTTACTACTTAGAACAATTTCGGCAAAGCAAAATTGAATTGAATTTTAATTTTTAATTTTTATCGTCAATAAATTTATCTATCGTTTTAAATTAATTCATTTTAAATTAAGTTGTCTATATCTATGTATTACATTTTCCAAACTCATTAAAATGTTAAAGAAAAGCATTTTTTTTTTTTTTTTTTTTTTTTTTTTTTTTTTGTAAAAAAATAAAGAATCAAATGACGGAGATTAAAAAAAATATTTAGTCATCAAGAAGTAAAACTTTTGAGAGTTAGTGATTACAGCATAATAATTTAACTCTAACTATTTTGATAAATAAATTCATACTATAACGAGTATATTTCAAATTAACCCATTAGTGCCTAGCGCCTCATTTTTGGGACAGTTTAAAAAAATTCAAATAAGCGCATTTCACACCAGTAAAAAGGAGGATAAATAAGTGCTTTCTTTCTCGAGAAAATGTCCTCGATAAATTAAGATAAAAGTTATTCTTGCTTTAAAGTGGTGGGAAAATGCAGAATTTGAATTTTAACGAAGAAAATAATTCAGGCACTAATGGGTTAATAGTCAGTTTTGCCGAAAAATTATAATAATTGAATACATTTGTTCGAAATATTTAATTACCTATATATATATATATATACAGTAAAGCATCGTTTATACGACGATCACTTATACGACGTTTACATTTATACGACGTTTTAATGTGGTCCCGATTCATTCCTATTCATTTTAATGTAAAAATATATCTTTTATACGACGCCAAAAATCGTTTATACGTTGATTTTTCGATTTAGTATAGGTTCATTTTTGTTTATTTTTCTTGTGTATTTTACAAACGAGCGGAAGTTGGCAGCTATGAATTACTCCAAAGAGCGTGTTTAAATACACTCCACATTATAAAAATGTGGGCTGGTGTTCGATTAGTCTGAAAAATCAGCTTACGTGTAACAGATTACACTGGGAGGGGTCATTCTTATTTCGGGGATGGTCAGCTTTCCCGACCTGTTTTAAGTTATCAGTATTGGCGACTCTTAGTTGGCTACGAGGGTTTTCTTATCTTTAATTTTAAATGGAAAGGAAATGAGTACTGCAAATGAGGAACCTTTCGGTGAAACATAAATAAAGGTACGCATATTTAAATTGCTTACTAATCCCCTCCCCGTTTTTAAGATTATTTGTATATTTTGGTTTGCTTAATTTAAAAATTCATGCAAATCATCACGTTAAATATTAAAATTACGTGAAAACAAAATTAATTCTAGTTTTGGAGGTGAAAATCGATTATACGTCGTTATCGTTTATACGACGTTTTTCGGTAGTCCCTTCGGCGTCGTATAAACGATGCTCCACTGTATATTAATTTTAACATATTCTTTGATGAATGTATTTTAAGTTATTCAAGCTTACTCATTATTATCAAATGCCCTTTATTTGAAATTTCTTTTATTATGCATTACTATACATTGTTCTTTTATTTTCAAAAGTATTTTTAACGTTTAATAATTTTTTAGAAATATTTATTTTGAAGTATAATATTCTATTTTACATATTATTATTAAATACTTTTTTATTTAAAAGATATTTTATGATTGATAATATATTTAAACTAGAAGACAGCCCGTCAAAATGACGTGTTTGCATTTTTAAAAGGATGATAAAAAATTACAACTGTGGTCAATCAGCCACTTTAGGTTTAAACAATTTTTAAAAATACAGCGATTAAACATGGGGAGAAAATCTATAAAAAAAAAAAAAGAGAGAAATTTTTAACAGAAATTTGCATTTAAAACTATAACAAAACTGTCTGGTGGATGGGGGGATTGTAATGAACAAATCGTAAATACATAAATTTTAAAAGAATAAAGTAAGGCAAGAAAATCAATTATAAAAGATTATATATTGAATATAATCTTTTCCAAAAAATATCTAAAAATACTGAGAGAAAATAATAAAAATATCTAAAATGTATAAAAAAATTTCCTATTTTGACCCATTTTTTAGCTAATACTTAAAAGAAAACACTCTATAATATCGAAAACAAATGTCAACAATAAAGAGTAAACAATGAATGTGTTCGGGAAACACACTCTCTGCGCGCACACGCTCAGGAGTTTTTACCGAGTACTATTCCGCTGTAAGATACACTCCATGTACCTATCTCCAGAGCGCGCGCGCTCAGCGCGCATAGATCCCGAACGCGTCCGATCATGCCTGAGTCGTGATTTACAAAGGAGTCATTCTAAAGATTCAATCACGGAATTTGTCATTCTTGAATGGCAACAGTATTGATTTGCTTACATTGTTTGTTTTGTTTGGTTTGTTTTTTCCGTAATTCTGGTTGCTTTATTTAGAACTTAAACATTATAATTAAATAGTTTTTGTAGGTTTTAAAAAAATTAGTAATGAATAAATCTTTCACATGTATATTTTCATAAGTTGAACAATTAGAATATTTGTGAACAGCTCGGAATAGTTAAGCCTAACGTGGACGCAGTTGCAATAAGTTTCTTTTTTCTCGTGGATGGGTTGTCCCCGGAATCGTCGTACACGGAGGGGTTTTATATATATAATGTAATTTTTGAAATTTAAAAAATTTAAAATAAATTCTACATTTTAAACTATTTTCTTACGTATGTCTGTATAATTAATATTGAAAAATAGCATGCACAAGCTGTTTCGAAAGTTTTATTTGATTATTTTCATTTGTGACTAAATCAGCTTTTTTAAAACCCTTATTTTGTTAAAGAATGTGTTAAAAATTATTTAGAAACAAAGCTATTATTTTTTTAACAAAATCATTCTTTATTTGAGTAAAATATTTCACGCGTTGCTATAGTAGAGCCCCGTAACTGTTTTGTAATCATATTATAATGTTTTTTAACCTAAAAACGTGGTTAAAATACGCATTTTATATATTGAAAAAGTCATTTTTATACTAAAATACCGGAGAAAATATCTTAATTTTTGCGTGAATATATATAATAACAACTTATTTCATGCATGCATATTTCAAAAGGTTACAAAGAAAAACGAATTTTTCATAATTTTTTAAAGAACACTTTACAAGAGTTAGATTTAGCTTCGCAAAATCCTTCGGCTCAGAACGTGATATCAAATTTCCCCGCTCCGTCCTCAGATGTGCACTTCTGAATGCGAGTACCGTCGCAAACGGGTTAATCACGGAAAACAACGATATAATTAAAAAAGAATATATCCCCTTTTTTTCCGGGTAAAAAATGGATCTGACTTTAAAAAAAATTAAGTAGTTTAATTATTTTAGATTTATTATTGGTTTTAACTTGTATTTAAATTACACATTGCTTATATTTTCTTTTTGTCTGTAAGTGCCTCTTACAATATATATATATATATATATATATATATATATATATATATATATATACACTCTGGTGTCCAAAAGTTAAGCATAATTGGTAACTAAGTAAGTAATGAAAGAAATATGAATCGAAATGTGGTGAAACTCCAGGTGTGTAAACAAAATAGTACGCGTCATATATTTTCGCGAAGAGTTTTCCCCGAAATCGAACAGGGGACCGTCAACAAATTGAAAAAGAACGAAGATCTTTTGGATAATCCTGTCAAAACTAATGTAGCAAAAGCATTCAAACTGCACGTTATGATTAAGTGGCTTATTGTAATGTACTGTGTTTATTTTTATAAGGATAGCATGTGTACTCGTAGAGAAATTAAGGTTTTTATAAAAACAGTAATAAATTTTTTGCTTATAATTTGCAGAGTTGTTAATATAAAATAATGTTCTTTTCTGAAAATATGATAAACATCATTGTACACAATGCCCTGTCATCAGAATTTTAAAATAATAAAAATTGTTTGACAAATGAGCAAGTTTACTAAATAATTTTTTACTGCGCATGCGTGAACGCTATTAAAATTTCATTTGCATATTATGTTAGTTAAATGTATAGAGCAACTTTTGTGAAAGTCTCAAAAACATAGCTTAAAAATTCTGAAAATTATCGTTGATAGAATGTGATCAAAATCCTTTATTCCCTAAATGAAGCAAAAAGATGCGGGGCTGTATCCATATTTCATTGTTTAGTGCCTACACAATATTGCACGTACAACTATATTTGGATAAACCCCCTGATTTTTTTGCTTCCTTTTAGGAATAAGGATTTGGAGGTGATTCTATAGGCGATCATTTTCAGAATTTTCAAGCTATGTTTTTGAAACTTTTACAGAAGTTGCTCCATACATGCAAATGAATAATATGCAAATATGCTCATAATATGCAAATGAAATTTTGATATCGTTGACGCATGCGCAATGAAAAGTTATTGACTAAACCTACTCATTTTTCATACAATTTTTATTATTTTAAAATACTGATGACAGGGTATTATGTACAATGATGTTTGTCACATTTTCAGAAAAGAACATTATTTTATATTAAGAACTCTGCAAATTATAAGCAAAAAACTTAGGACTGTTTTTATAAAAACCTTAATTTCTCTGCGAGTATACACTCTATCCTTGTAAAAATAAACACAGTACATTATAATAAGCCAATTAATCATAATGTGCAGTTTGAACGCTTTTGCTACATTAGATTTGACAGGGTTATCCAAAATATCTTCGTTCTTTTTCAATTTGCTGACGGTCCCCTGTTCTATTTCGGGGAAAACTCTCCGCGAAAATATATGGCGCGTACTATTTTATTTACACACCTGCAGTTTCGCCACATTTCGATTAATATTTCGTTCATTACTTACTTAATTACCAATTATGCTTAACTTTTGGACACTAGTGTATATAATACATTTCAGGTTTTAAAAGTATACATTGATATTGATACGGAAAATAAAATTAATAGTTTTGATTTATAGCTTAGCTTTGCATCAAGAGGTCAGAGGCTTAAAGGATTAGACGCCCCACCCCCTGTCCGAAATAATACCCTGCCTACACAACTTTATTGTAATTGTCTATGTGTGCTGATTAAATTTATTTAAATCAACAGTAGACTAAAGCACCACCATCCCTTTCTTGTTAGCTAATGCGGTTTTTTTTTTTTTTTAATAATAAATACAAGGTGGCCATAATTAAACTGACGGTACTCAGAGTGATCTGCAGCGCAATCTAATTGCGAGAATGGAGCTAAATTTTGTAGGAGGATTCAACAAGACGGGGACGAAGGATTTCGCGAAAAAACAGTTTAGTTTCAAAAGTAATCGCCAGTAATCGCCAATATGTGGCGCTGTGTATTCGAAAAAGAGAATTTCAAAAAAGAAGAATCAATACTAAAATAAAATTACCGTTTATTTAGCACATCAAACTCAGGTTCGATCGCCGTTTTTGTGTACAACATATTGCATACTGTGTACAGCATTTACAACAGCTGAGAATAACATATCTGCAGGAATCTCCCGTAAAGTTCGCGAAATGTTATCCTTCAACGTAGACAGGTTCTTGACACCTCAATGATAGACCTTGAACTTTAGGTAGCTCCATAGCCAAAAGTCGCAGGGTGTAAGATAAGCGGATCAAGGTGACCATGCAGTTGGAAAACAGCAGCTAATGACTCTTTCTGTTGTGAATTTCTGCCGTAACAGCTGCTGTACCCACAAATCAGTATGTGGAAGGGCTCCATCTCGCAGGAAAATGGTTTTCTCCAGCCACTGTCTTTGCTGAAGTGTCGGAATAACAAAGTTGTTTAGCATTTGGCGATGTTTGTCTCCGGTAACAGAGTAAATTACAGGTCCTGTCGGAGTAATGTTCTTATAGAAAAACGGACCTATGATTATCTGCTGTGAAACCACACTAAAGGGTTATCGTTGGTGAATGCAAGGGAATTTCCTTGAATGCTCTTTGTGACTTGTTATCTCATATTCAGCAGTTCTGGGCATTTACAGTTTCATTCAGGCAAAACTGGGCTTCGTCTCCCTATAAAATTTTCCATGGCCAAGCATCATCCAACTTCATTCAGGCAAGAGAAGTGACAGCAAAAGTCAATCGCTTATCATAGTCCGAGACTAACGAAAAAGCAAGCAACCGCGCTGCATTTCACGTATCTTTTTTTACAGACCACTGGAGACACGTGATGCTTGAATGCACCAATGGAGGCGAACAAAAAGAGTATGACGTCACTCGGGTGGTCTGTAAAAAAATACACTTGGGATGCACCGCGGTAGCCTGTCTTTTTCGTTAGCCTCGATCATGATCGGTGTGACGTAACTCTTGTAGATGGCTGATCTTGTACGGATAGAAATGGATAATCTTTCGTACGATTTTCCATACCGTACAATAAGGCATAACCAGATTCCGAACTATTCCACGAGCGCTGGAAGTGGTAGCAATATTGTCTGGTGCTCTGTCGGCAACCGCCGTTGCTACTTCTTCGATTGTATTGGTTTTCGTCATCTACTGACTGAACATTTAGAGAACCTGTTTTCTCAAACTTCTGAACCATTACGTTTTCCATGCATAGTGAGCCATTCGCATTGATTATAAGATGCTAATAGGTGTGCTAGAAGTTTTACCTTAGCTGATATTACTCAGAAGTTTCTCCTAATTGACCACTAGCATTGGGCGGAGCTCGCAATGTTTCCCACAAGCATTACGGTATTTGATTGGCTTTTGGTGAACGCTTGTGGGATAACTGGAGAAGCTGATTAGCTATAATCCATCGTGACGTTCTTTGACGTCAGAAATGCTTGTGGTCCATTTGAGTTCGATAAGCAAAGATTCGTTTGAAGCTACGGACTATCTCCTGGTCGAATGATTGTCAATGGTTGCCCTGGTCGAATGGTTGTCAATGGTTGTCCTGGTTGAATGGTTGTCAATGGTTGTTCTGGACGAAACTTCAAAGTCGTTTTGGCGCAAAAATTGAACATCTAAATTTCTAACATTTTTTTGGCGTTATGATTAGAGTGGGGTTTACAATAGTTTTTGAAGAGGAGAACGCATATTTTACTAACTTTTACCGATTTGTTTAACCTATTCTTTTGCTGATTCCGATCAGACAATCAGCAAAAATTGTGTTTGCCATCCAAGCCTTTATATTTGACCTGCACAGTAGTAGAGATGATTTAATTTTACCAAAGAACCCCCGAGTTTTAGATTGCCCTATCATAAGTGGAGGAAGTTTTCTTTATCTCTTTGATTTGCTGCCAAAAGCACAATTACACAAAGTTTACTCTGTTTGCCACCTCAGATTTCTTCATCTTTAAATAAAGTCGTTTTGTTGGAAAAGCGCTAGTAGAATAATCCAATTTTATCTGTGTTAAACCCATCATCTTCTTTACAGTCCTTTAAGAGCGAAGAAAGTTCTTAAAACTACTCTTCACAAGTAGCTGCATCACCCCATGCAATTTCATCATAAAGATCCCAAAAAAGATGTGCCTTTTTTCGGCTTCAAAAACCTTTCATTTTAAACCTTTAAGTTCTAAATATGAACAATGGATTAAAAAATGTGAAATCAGCATCCCGATCAAACTGATTCTACAGCTGACAATAGCAAAAAGTAAAACGTCAAACTAAATTCTGTGGAAAAAATTTCGACATACCAAGGGTTTTGGCAAATAGGGTTTTGGTCGAGATTACTATAGAAAATACATAAAAATTTTGATGAAAATGCAGGGAAAATTACTTTTTTCGAGATATCATGGGTTTTGGAATAAGGAGGTTCGAGATATCGGGGTCCGACTGTATCTCTGTGAGATTTATAGATATGGAGATGAAATTTTTGTTGTTCAATTCAAGAATGGATAAGGAATAATTTCCTATCTGGAATTTAGCCATACGGGGGCACATAAAAATTTAATTTTCGAATTTTTTCAAATAGACCCCCCCCTCCTCCCCCATGAAGTTGCAAATTATGTCATCACATTTTGCATCCTTTTTTATGAAACTTTGCAATTGGAAGTATGTGCTTAGGGGCAATATTTAAAGAGGTAGCTTATTGTTTTGATATTTATGACTAGTCCTGTGATACGTTAGAAGAAACGGAAAATTTATTTTTTGAGTGTTACATATTTTATTAATTATTACTTTTTCTTACAAGGCTGGCAGTTGTTGTGTCAAACTTTGAAGTGATCAGTACTCCGTGAGAAAATATTTGCAGTGAACGTGCAACGAACACGAAGCAGGCAGCTGTTATAAAAAAAAAGTAATCTAATTGTCTCATTTATAACATATATGCAAATGAACAAAATGTACAGTTTTAAATCTCATTTTAAAAATATATAATAAAATAGACACAATGAGGCAATTCTTTCTTTTTCATGCTCCTAGTCCACGGATTTTTAAGGAGTCAGTGGAACCCTCGTTAAGAATCCCTGCTCTACATGAAAAAGCTAAAAAAATACAACAAAACACATTAAAGACAGAAAGATTAACCCACAATTAACAATATTTTATTTCTTTCTATAGCATCACGAGAGTTTACACAGAAGACTGTTGCACAGATAATCATAACAGTTTCATCAACTTATTGAAAAAAAATATTAGCACTAGGAACATTTTGGTTAGGGAAAACGACAACCTACAGAACGTGAGATGTTATATTACGGATAACTAATGCACTTTTAAATTTTCATTTTAAAATGAATTATGAAAAAAGTACCACAAATAGGCAAGAAACGACTGAGAATAAACAACTGACTATCCACAAACATACATATGGAGTGATCAAAGTGTATTTTCAGCAATTCAGGATATTGCTAAGTGATTAACATTTTACAATATCTGGTACAAGCGTGACAAAAATTACATCTTTTAAATTGTGTTATTTTGGTGCTTTTTCTAGATGTATTAAGTTCTTTAAAGAAAGAAAGAGAGAACAAGAACTTATAATACATGCTAGCATGCTTGTAAAAGTTTACAAATAAATGCATATTGTGCTTATGTGTATGGATATATATACATGAATATATAAATAAATTTTCACAAGCACCTTCTTAACTAATAGATTTTGTACATGAAATATGTACTATGTGTGTGAATAAATGACAGACGTTTGTACTTGTTCCTAGTCAAAAATATAAGTTATATTTTTTTAGATGCTCGTGAATATTTCATAAGTGAAACTGGTGTAAAAGATATTAGAATTTTTGAATGTTATTTTTGGTGAAACATGTTAATATGAGGGTAACGTTAAAAATATAGAATTTTTAAAGCACATTTATATGCGCGTAAAAAGAGTCATAATGAAAAGAATGGCAGTGTTCACCATTACTTTCACTGACATTTATCTGTTACTTTCTAATTGTTTTAGACCTTTTGATTTCATAACTGTAAATTAACTCTTTTAAAAGATGGGAAACATATTTTTTGAAAAATCAACAACTTTTCAAATTTGTATTGGAGATAATATTTTTAAATATACACATACATATATTATATCTCTGAACTTAGATTTAACAATGTATAAGGATTCATTCGAAAAGATCTTAATTCGTACACCAAGCATTTTGTTTGAAACATCTAACAGGATAACACACATTGTTTATTATATAATAATCAATGTTTGGACGTCCTAAACTTTTCTAGCTAAAAATTTTTACACATTCTGTAACAAGTAACAACAAACAGAAAGAAATGATATACAACAACATATACATATTTCGAGATTGTGTTTACAAATTATATACAAAACAATTAAAGCAAAATAATCCATTTTAAGAACTTATCGTGGCTTGTAATAAAAATCAGAATAAATTAACGTCATTCAATTCTATAGAATGTATCTTTCAGTACATTTTACTAAAAACTGCATCTCATTTTTTTTTTCAAAAATATGACCTTATTAAAAATTGCTCTTTCACAATGTTTAAGAAATATATTTGAGGTACAAAAATTTTATCTAAATAGAATAAAAACTTTAATTTGTTGTTTTCTATGACTAGCTCTCATTTGAAATAAAAAAAAGAAATAAAGCAAGTGCTTTTTTTATATACTGGAAAGGATTAAAGAAGGACAACACATGAATAGGCACTCAAATAACAAATAATGATCAGAGACTGCCACCATTTGCTATACTTTCTCTCAGCTGGTCTATCTTACGAATATTTCTAGAAGCTGTCCCTGTCTTAAATACACAATTCTCTTTTATTATAAACATCTGAATATATTTATATAATGTATATACTACTCTTCATCAGGGAAATAGTTTTTTTTTTCTAAATACATTTATATACACTCAATGTGACACTAACGATATCTATTAGAATTCATAAAATATACGCTGGTGAAGATTTAGTGCTTTTACGATAATGAATACTAAAATGTTTTTAGTTTGTATACATGTGCATGAATAGACTTACGTATACCCATGCATATATATTATATTTATGTGTTTACATATTTACTTTATGTATAAATATGAATATAGCCATATATGTCTACTTGTATTCACTTATTTCATATACATCTATAATAATATTCATTTGCTACAAAAAAATACATTCATACAATGAAACACGCACGAACATAATCAAAAAACATCTGTTTGTACCAAAGATGGAATGGAATTCATTCTCTTACACTTTGGTACTCTAAGTTTTGGAAGACGTTGGATTTTGGTGGCGATATTTGGAAGCATCAGTCCACCTTCGCGATGACAATGACGACACAAACATTAACTCTCATCACACAATAGAATATCTAATTACAAACTCTTCAACAATTGTCCAATTAAAAGTAAAGTAAACCAACAGTTGCCTTGCAACATAAATTTCTCACAGACTTCCTTTAAATATATTCTATAATAAATTACATAACAGGATAAAAATACTCAACATATATGCGAGAAAATTACAAAGTTAATAATAAGAAAAAAATAAAGCAAAAAACAGAGTTCAAAATAATAGGCCAAATATTCTCTTCACCCTATATACGATGCAGATCTACAAAACAAGCACACATTAAAAAATAATGATATTCCACTTTACAGATCATGACCCAGTCGGTCCAGCTCATCTAACATATAATCAATGTCCTTTTCTTGTACACCTGCATTTGATATAATACTTCGGAAGAAGTTGGGTATTTTCATTGAGGGTAAATCAATAGGTTGATATCCAATCATCAAAGTTCCATGATTCATCATTCTTCCTTTGAGAGTAGCGGTAAGCTAAAATGGTTGAAAAAGTAAAAAAAAAAAAAAAAAAAAAAAAAAAAAAAAGAATTTTGTTTAGTTTCAGTCGAAAATAAAGAAAATACTTTAAAATCTATTGTATCAAACTGTCAGTTAAAAATTTGAATTATGTTATTCGTGATACAAGTGGCGAAAATTAAAGTTTACTTGTGTAAAGCAGTATGACTGATATGAAAAACGCTCAACTATTATAAGACGAATATCATATTGCTCGCCCACAAGAAAAGAGACATAACTCTAAACTTTACACTTTACAGCAGAAGCAAAAGAAAATCTAGAATTTTTTACTGTAACTTAAAACTGTAGCAATTAGGTCTGCATACAACTGTAAAAGCAAATATAAAAGCATAAACCCCCCAAGAATCAAGACTTAAAAATTTAGGTAGGATAGATTAAATTTATATTTCCATCTGGGGCGACAAAGTGACCTATATCTCAGATGACCTGTAACTTAAAACTGTAGCACTTAGGTCTGCATACAGCTGTGAAAGCAAACATAAAAGCATAAAACACTTAAAAATCAAGACTTAAAAATATTAGGTAGGTTATATTAAATTTATATTTCTCTCTGTGGTGGTAAAATGACTTATGTCATAATCACCTGGACTTCCATACATTTATGACTTCCTGTAACAAGACATACTAGAGTGAGATCTACAGTGCTTTAATATCAAAATGAATTTTTTGGAGTTGTGAAACTTTTCTTGAGGGTGAGCAATGTATTTACCCAATAATGATAGTGTTTATTAATAAAGATAAGAAATGAAATTTTAGTATTAACACCTGATTCCCACTTTCATGTTTTTAGAAAACGAAATAATAATTAACATATTAATATTATCCAGTGGCGTTAATTTTTGTTACTTAGATTGATTGATAGTTCTGATTGCTGCAGATGTGACACAGGGCTCATTGTCGAAATTTCTGATTTGCTTAGTTCGGAAATGCATATTGTTATGTATAAGTTATTATACACAATACAGTAAAGGATTAAATATTTAAGGAAAATATTGAATAGATTAAAAAATTGCTCTGTGTTTATATTAGAGAAACAAAAATTATTTGCTAAAAATAAAAGTAAGCTTACATGAATATTTTACAGATTAACTAATAGTTACATCTTACATATTAACTTATTATGACATTTTTCTCATTCGATATACATGACATTTCAACACATTTTTTGTTAGACCTAATATGTCACGATATGCATCCTGCGATTAAACAACATAGCCTAATTAAGTAATATATTTGTATTTAGAGCAGCACCAGTAATGCTTTCAAATATTCCATGATTAAGAGGAATATGATACACTGTTTAAAATTTTGTCCTTGTTTGAACCAAATTTTGATGCTAAGTAGCTGTCATCATGAGATTGTGAAGTATCGTTCCAACATTAGGAGCTACTGTTAAAGAATAGTTCCAATTTGGTTTGGTTTATTTTGTGTCGGCCGATTATCTACTCTAGGGATATAGGCCCTGGGAATAGTTCCAATTATTGGAACGAGATTGAAATAGGAAGCCTCAAATGTTGGTACGAGATTTTACTGTCTTATGGTGGCAGCACCAAAGTTTGGTTAGGACTAGGAACATTTTTTTAACAGTGTAACCAATACAAAATAAGCTAGTGAAACGGTAACTTATCGCAAATACACGTGACCTGCCCTGAACATCCCATGTATGACTTTTCTCAGAGTGATTCTACGAATAAATAAGGCGAATATTACTATTTAGAAATATTGCAACTAAAATTAATCAATTGTATATAGAGGTCGGAAGTAGTTAAAGATTTTAAAATGCATTTATTAATAATATTCTAAAAAGTACATTAAAAATAGCAACAGCTTTTCTGACACCAGCTCATGTACAACTTTAAAAACAATTTATTTTCTGTTTATTCGTGCTAAAAAATCGTTTAAAAAATGATTGCAATTCTGAATCAGCAACGAAATTTGTTTTCAAAACCAGGGGTTCAGGGGTGCGTAGCCCGCCTGAGATAGTGTAAATTATTTATTTATTTATATTTACAAAGATGCAATTTTTAGGAGTCTTGAAAGTGATCCCTGTGAAAACGGGCTTCTCTTGCAGTTTCAGTTTGGCGATCATTTTCGGAAACGGCTTTTTGGCTCGAAAAAATTCGCCAAGTTTAAGATGCACGCCTGTAAATCATCTGTTCCGAATGGTTTACACAAGATTTTACCTAAGCGTTGTATAACAAAAGTTTTGAATTCTGACAGGAAAGTTTTTCTCATAAATAAAGATGGTTATGTAATGTATATTTTTTTTCTTAGATTTTCTATGAATTCGTAATGGATTAAAAAAAAATGACGCACTGTTTATAAACTAATCACAAAAACAATTTTATTACTATAAAATTTAGTACTTTTTATATGTGTATCTCGCATTAACTCTATTTTTTTTTTTTTTTTTTTTGTGCTGATTGATACTATGTAAAAAATAATTCATAACACGAAAAAAATTATAACCGAACACTAAAGTTCAATTCAGTCGATTTTAATTTACTTAGCTTTCTTTTAAAAAGATTTCTGGACTCATGTTCTTAGTCAAATATACATCGAAAAAGTGTTACAATCTTTTTCATACTGCTGTTCAAATATTTCTTGACGTTTTGAATCTTGAAATGTTCTATTATTGAATATTGAAACTAGGTGGCAGCACCATAACGATTGCATTTGGAAATTGGAATTGAATTTTGGTATTATTTATATTATTTGGCCAATATTGGGGTATACATTTTTTTCTTGATAATTTATATATTTATATTTTTCTTTCTTGATACTAAAGGAAGAATATAGGAAAACAAGCATATTATTTTTAATTAATGAAACATTTCTTTAGGCACAGAAGATCGACTTCTTAAATTTTTGAGGGATAGCAGGGTGAGGGGGGGGCACAGAAAATCACAGAGGGCGCAAAAAATAATCGACTGGACAGACTGCCTATGAATTATATGACGTCTCCAAATGAATAATGCCCTTCTGAAAATATCCAGAGCGAATTCGGACACCTTTGCCACCCTTCTCCTTCGTAGTCGGCATATATAAAGCATAATCGAACTTCATAAAGCATTAAAGCACTCCAAATAGCTTGTATCGAAGTATTTGCTGAAACAGACAGCAGTTTCGTGAAGAAAGTTACAGATTTAATTATGATTCCGCATTCTATAATGAATCCTTGCCGACATTTGTGATTTAAAAAACTAGATGGCAGCACAGAAACTTTTCCATACAATTCAAAAATTTTGTGTGGTAACCAGATACAGTCGACTCTCGTTAATTCGAAATCGGATAATCCCAATCTTCGCTTAATTCGAACTAAATAGGAAGTCCCGAAATTTTCAATGGCAGAATAACGTTAAAAATTTTCATTAATTCGAACTCATTTTCTCTTGACTTCGTTTAATTCGAACTAACGAGGATTCCGATTTTACATTTTTTTCTTTCTCACGGATTTCAGATCATTTGAATAACTTTGTTTCTTTGATTTTTATGAAAATTGTTCCGAACGAGTATATATATAATCCAATGCTTTTAATATCCACTTTCTTAGTGCCCCGTCTGTACATCAGTGACGCTTTAAATTTTTCTTTCATTGTGCTTGTTTCTAATCTTTTAATTAGTTTATGTATTTATACATTCTGATTTAATATTAAGTCATATTCTTATGATAAGAGACAAAATAAATTAAAAAAACACTATAATATTCAGTGCTGACCATCCCCCCAAACCCAATGACGCAAATCCCCCCCCCCCCCAAAAAAAATCTTCTTACTTTAACATTGACCCCCCCCCCCCCAAAAAAAAAACAAAAACAAAAAACAAAAAACAAAAAAAAAAAAAAAAAAAAAAAAACAGAAAATCAATTCTAAAATATATTATACTTATAATTTACTACACATTCAAAAGATAGCGAGTTGAACATAGCAAAATGAGTTCTTATTGCCTTTATCTGGAATTTAAAGAAAGAAAACACAGGAACATTTCTGAAAATTCAATGTTGAAAAAATTTAAAAGTGATATTAAAAGAATCAAGATTTACAAAAGATAGCGAGTTGAATATAGCAGAATGAGTTCTTATTGCCCTTATCTAGAATATAAAGAAAGAAAACACAGGAACATTTCTGGAAATTAAATTCTGAAAAAATTTAAAAGCGATATTAACAAAAATCAAAAAAATTTTTAACAGTAAAAAAAAAGGAAATATTAAGAATTTAAAAATCCTCCCCCCCCCCCAAAAAAAAAAAAAAATTCTTTTTCTCAAATTCCCCCCCAAAACTAAATTTTATGACGCATCTTGCGTCACCAAACCCCTCTCTGGGCACCCCTGATAATATTATTCCTTAGTAATAGTACCATATTAAACATGTTTATAAAATAATTTCTTTGAATACTTTAAGCACTTGGCATATGACCCCTTAAATCAGGCCGAAATCATTTGTGTTGCAATGCAGGAAAGTAGTATAAGTCATGCATTTTACAAGTTTCATAACTCGGTCAATTTTAGTATTATATGATCGGAACTTTTTTTGTCTTACTTGTGTCAGTGCAACAAGAAAATTTTACTAAATATAACTTATAGGACCTGGAGACCGTATAAAAATTTAAATTTCACAGATGTTTAAGAAATATTTTTACTGATCCCAATCGCTTTTAAATATTTCTTTACCTGATTTAAAAGATTTTTTCTAATTGGAATTATATGCCTATGACTAATGGTTAAGAAATTAGCCACCGGCCACCATTGAGAGGGGACATCCTGAATAAAAAGTTTTTATGCGTTATTTTCTTTTTTTTTCTATTAACAACAACAAAAAACCTTTTTTGTCTTCAAAATTGTCAAACTTTATTTCAAAACATGCTACATGGAAGTACAAAATGTTTGTTTTACGCTATTCATAGTTTAAAGAGCTTTTAAATGATAATAATTTTTTTTTTTTTTTTAATTTGAACGACCACCATCCCTTAACACAAGTTTAATCGGTATATTTTGATGCATTTATTTGTCATGGCTTATATTTTGAAGGATGCCTTGGTATATTGGACAGAGAAATGGAGAATGGGGATATATCCAGTCATGGAGAACAACTGTATCCTCCATCCACGAGTTCTTTGATGAAGGCCATATTACACATTAAAAATTGGATCTAGTTTTTAGAATCTTATGATTAAAATTTACGTTGTTAAGTAAAGGAATTCATTAAAAATACATAATGAAATCCACATTTTAAGATATCATTTAGTCAGAAATTTCTATTAAATATTTTTCATGTAACATTTAGAGTAGAATTTAATAAATCGATAAGTGTTGGTGGGCGATAAAAGGATTTCGAATGGCTGACTAACACTTTTGGTATTATTATTGTTAACTTTCGGTTTTTATCTGCTTTAATTTTTTTTAGCATCCAATATTTAAAAATAGTCTAAAAAGAAACATTTTGAAAATAGTTTTTAAACTAAAGCAGAAATGCATTATCACTGAGTGGAAATAGTAGAACAATATTTTTATTCACATCTAAAAGAAAAGTGGCATGACACAAACGTCTGTGAACATTTACAGAAATTTTTATGCAATGTAAGTTTATTCATTGAAAATGTATTTGAAAACTGACTAAAGATAAAGGCTATTCTTGATGCAGGAACAAAAATTCCGAGAATTTCATAAATTCAGACTCGTATTTAAAAAAGAATGAATAAAAACTTCAACATCAGGGAACTAATCGAAACAACATTGCAATAAAAATAAAATTGCGACCATTATTTAAAATGAAACAGGTGATTTTTCTAAAGCTTGATCAGTTTTAGTATTGCCAGATATAATTGATCAAACTCTTAATGATCAGTTGGATGTTTCAGAAATAAGATTTCCTACAGCAATAACGTTTGCAGATCGTACATTTTCCAAGTAAAATGGTTTTATTAATTGCATGTGAAATATTTTTTTAATTGTAAAATATGAAAGATTTAAATATTTTGATGGGCATCTACTATTTCAAAGTAGTGTTGTTTCCAAGTAGTAGTTAATTCGTGTAGTGTTATTTCAAAGAAGTAGTTATTTGGTTATAGGAGATATTAAAAATTCACGTTGTTCTCATTTTATTGGATTGGATACAACAAAACAAGATAATTTAGACATTGTTAGAAAATTCTCTAATTTGGAATCCTTTCATAGTAATAAAATTGTTGCGAATTCAAAACACATCAAGATTGTGAAACATTAGAATTCAAATAAACATTTAAATTCTATTCATAAAGTTAATTAATCTGGACAATATAGCGTCAGTTTAACAGTTAAAGAAAATAAAAATTATTTGTGAATTTATTCCATGTACTTAGTAGAAATGCCATAAAATGATCGTTTGAATAAATTAAATGAAAATGAAATTGTATTTAGTTCATATAATAAATTTTTGCAAAAATATGTGTTACATGTGTATTCTCCCTTAAATCGCATTTAAAATTCAGATAAAATTCAAACTAGCATTATCTAACATATTCCCCAACCTCAATTCAGTACATTACCACCCAGTAACATGAGGTATTTAATGAAACTCTGCGCTTCAGGAATTAAAGGTTGTGTCAATTATTCATTAATTTACTAATCAAGCAACACCTATTCCTACTAGTACTTGGATTTATTTTATGTTTGTGTATAACCATATAATATTCAAGAAAGTACTTATTCAACACATATTATGTGTCTTATAAATACCATGTCATTAGAAACATTGATGGAAATATTCAGCTTAGTCTATCACCTTAGTCAGCATATTGTACAGCAGCTTTATTCAATCCTATTTATAGGTCCAACATAAGTAAATATTATCCTGTACAGTATTATCAAAGTGGTTTAAAGAACTGCTTCACTATAAAAACATCTTCCTAATGTTAGTAATGTTAAAGTACCAAGATTTGTTTTAATTTCCAATTATATTATAATTTATTTACACAGATTTAATGATGCATTAAAATATCTGTGTGATGTAGCAGACTACTCATGTTCAACAAAGGGTCAAGGTCATGTCAAATCAAGTCTTCAGGGCAATAAATCAAGGGTTTCCCCTATCAATCCGTTGAGAATGTCCAATGTACAAACATCCATCTGCATTGCTCTCAGTTTGCCTAATGCCTAGAACAGTTGATGGTCTTCAAGTACAGAACGATCATGTGTACTTATGGTCTTACGCGATTATTTTGATGTGGATAAAAATCCCTTCTCACAAACTAGACCCTCTCTTTATATTCAGAGTTACCCAAATAATCTCTTAGTCCGTAATTTATAATTCAAAGTATAATTCGCTTCCAACATACTAATAGAACTACTAGATAATGAGGCAATAATTATAATACAATTAATGATATTTAATTTTGACTACCAATTAAAAAACTATTTTAACTGTAGTTCAGTTAATGATCTCTCAAATAATTTTATTCTTAAAATTTAGTGATGGTGCAACCTCCTCACTACCGAGTATTAATGTAATATTTTTGATTATTATTAAATTATTTCTTGTCCAATTTGACTTCAGAGCAAGTGTTTTATTTTATTTGCACGACTTCAAATCTTGAACATCGAATCATACGTAGATCGGAACTGCAATTATTTTAGAGTATCCTTTGTAAAAGGGGAAATAATTGAGGTCACAAATGTACAACTACGCAGTGAAAAGGTCAACTTTTCTTGTATTTTGAGTTTCATTTGAGATTGTAAATAATATAAAATGTCCAGCAGCAAGGAGAATAAATAACATAGCCATTGATGAAATAAAAGCAAATATAATGGTAAAATTAGTTAATTTTTTTAGATTTTCTTATGTAATAAAATTTTTGTTAGGTAATAAATAAATATAATTCATTTGTTTTTAAAAAGGACATTTAAAAAATGGTATAATTTTAACATTGAAATAATATCTGTATGCATATTCTTATAGGATTCGTACGCTTCAAGGAATTTTCGAGGAGAAACATCAGTAATTTTTTTTTTTTATAGAAAAATAAATTTAGGTTAAACGCACGAAATTTCGCCTTATTTAGTCAAGAATTTTCTGCAAGAAAATACTGGTAATTTCCTTGTCGAAAAATTCAAGGAGGCGTACAAATCCTGTCTTAATAAAAGGTTTCTAAATCATTTTATTAAAGTAAAATTTATTTTCAATTAGTATCGCAATTAATGGTTCAGTGTTTCAGTTAAAATATAACACAGCTGTTTGAATACACATATTTTGAATACTGATTGCTTAGCGTAACATTTTCTTTCATTTAAGTTACAATGAAAAAAGTTAAATTTAATTAAAATTTTTTGAATTGCTATTTGTGTTTCTGCGATATCCAAGAGTTATTTATTTATTGTTGCTTCATTGCCTACTATTTCAACGTGTACATTCCCTGGTGGCGACAAAATGATGAACTTAGTCAACATGAGCTAAGATCTCAATGAACATGTACAAACAAATAAGCACTATCACCATTGGAGATAACTAAATAAATATTTTTAATTCATTTAATAAAAGGTCCATTGATATATCCATTTATTACAATTCATCAAACTCAAAAAACATGTAACATACGTTTATTCCAATTTATAAACTCGCAATATTAAATGAACGTGTATCGTCTTAGAAGTTTAACGATACTTAGAAAGGTTTTTAATAATATTAAATGGGTTAAGGTATAGTTATTAAAACTTTCATAAAAAATGGAATTTATAAGACCTTCAGTTAGAGAATAGGAGTGATATATTATTACTAAAATATTAAAGTTGGATGCTCCAGAAATACGAAATTCGTATGAATGAGTTTTATTTTATTATATATATTTATTTTAAAGTAACTTTGTGAGAGAAGGCAAACTTTCCTCTAATCTCTAATTTCCTATGTCTAGTTGCAATCGATGAGAAAGATTTGTAGGTCCTTAAAGATTTAAATTTTCAAAAGAAGTAATACATATGCAAATGTTATGAGTTTTTATTTATTATTATTATTATTTTTTGGTTTGTCAATAAGTGTTTAGTAAAATTCAAAAAGAATTATATATGTTATATATACACTGCTCAAAACAATTAAAGGATATTTGAAGTTTTATATAATATAATGATAGAAACGAAAATTTTATTGCCGAAAAAAGAAGAAGAGAATCACAAATGCAAATTTTTCTGGTTTTCAAACTGTGGAGTATGCAAATTTTGAGTTCGACGTCAAAAACGTCGCTTCAGCGGCAGCGAATGAAATTTGACTTTCAACTGGATAAAAGAGAATGAAGACAAGGATGATCGGCATTCAGTGATTGCTTTGTTTCGATGAGTACGATGTCTCAGCAAAGTCATTTGACAGATTCAGAAGCTTGGAGAATTGTAGGTAGGTTAAAAGGGGACCAAACTCAAGCCGAAGTAGCGCAAGCCATTGGAGTGTCACAAAGTGTCATTTCCAGGATCTGGAACCATTTTTTGGAGAGTGGATGTGCAGGCCGAAGACCAGGGCAAGGTCGTAGACGGGCAACAACCCCCAATGAAGATCGGTATTTAGCGTTAACAGCTCGGAGACACCGAAACATGAACGCTACTCTTCTCCAACAACACCTCCGCTCGGCTACAGGCACCACGATTTCAACTCAGACTGGCCGAAACCGGCTCCATGCTGTAGGTCTGTATGCTCGCCGACCGATGGTATGTGTTAGATTAACATCAAGGCATCGTCGCGACCGCAGGGACTGGGCAACCGAGCATTTCAACTGGAGGGGAAATGAATGGAGCAATATTCTGTTTTCTGACGAGTCCCGTTTTTCTGTGCATCCGGATAATAGACGTATTTTCATCTGGAGGGACCGTGGCAGTAGGAATAATCCTGCGTTCGTGCACGAAAGTGTCAGATTTGGCAGTGGAGGAGTGTTGGTGTATGGTGGCATCTCCATTGACCGGCGCACTGACCTCTACATCATTCGAGATGGAGCTCTGACTGGTCGCCGATATAGGGATGAGATCCTCAGACCTATTGTAGTCCTTTACGCTGCAGCAATCGGAGATAACTTCATTTTAATGGACGATAACTGCAGGCCACATCGTGCAAACCTAGTGGAGGATTTCCTTTTCGAGGAAGGAATCGTTCGAATGGAATGGCCAGCGTGTTCTCCAGACATGAATCCAATCGAGCACGTTTGGGACGCTCTAGGAAGACGATTTTCTGGCCGCCAACAACCCCCACAAACTCTCCAAGCACTGGAAAGAGCTCTTCTGGAAGAGTGGAGCAGAATACCCCAACTCGTCATTAATAGCCTCATTGAGTCCATGTCTCAAAGGTGTTCAACGTTGCTGGCCGCCCGTGGAAACCATACCCCCTACTGAAAATGATTTTCTTTGAAGAAAATACCTTTTCTTATTCTTTTTTTCTCATATGCACAAATTGTGTTTTTTTCCTTTTGTACACAAATGCGCAATAAAATGCATTTTTTTTCTGCCAAACATGTGTAATTTATTTTCATAAAACCTACTATGTCTGTCGACCATGTATCAATCAGCTAAAAAGTTTCCCAGATACAAAATACACCTAAAACTGCAATATCCTTTAATTGTTTTGAGCAGTGTATATTGAGTCTATAAGTGTTTAATAATATAATCCAAGTTTGAGTAAATCTTGGTTTAGTTCCAGTATACTGCTAAGGATTATTAAATAAGTTGTAGCAGTTGAATATTGGAAGAGTCTTAAGAAGGTTTTAAGAAAAGATAAAATACAATTATTGTAATGCATTACAAGTATTTGTAACTGACTTAATATTTCGAAAAGCTAATTTAAATTAGAATTTAATAGTAGCAATTTTGCTCTTGTATATATTAATAAAATTATAGATTTAAGTTTACTTCTTGTGTATCTAATGTATTTAGTCTATATTAATGAGGAATCACTAGAGAACACCACAAATTGTTATTATGTTATTGTTTTTAAAGACTTCTAATAACAAAAAATTATAAAATTTATAAAAACTATCCATTTTGTAATACCTGAAAGAAAAATTATATATTACCTCTCCTAAAAGTTTTTCTTTTTGGGGTGAATGAGGCATACTTCTCAGCCGCTTCGGAATATACCAGAATGAAACATTAGTACATTCAGGCTGAAAAAAGGAAGAATAGTAAGAAAATTAAGAAGGATGTTATTTAAAACAAATAAAACAATCTGAAAAATTTAATGATTTTAGTTTGCTCTCCTTTTAATGCTTTTCAAAAACGTTTGTATTGCCATTTCTTCCAAAACTAAGTAATTCATCCAGTATATGCTGCTATCAGCACAAAAAGTACAACAGAGTACGTCAAAACTATGGCATAATCTTTTTATGTAATATATATGTATATACTAGCAAGCTCTGCCCCCTGTACCTTTAGTGCACCAACACCCGAATATTTTTTATCTGTATCTTTGCCTGGCTCTCTCTGTAAGTCTTTCTCTTTCTCTGTGTTTGTCTTGTATATGTCTACCATCTGAGGGCTGTTTGTTTTGTCTGTTATCTATTTTTTTCCTGTTTGCCTGCTACTGTCTGCTGTCTCTCTGAGTGTCTACACTCTCACGGCTGTCTGTACACTGTATTTCTATCGTCTGGCTGCTTGCTCTGTTTGTTGACTGTCTAGCTGCTCCGTCTGCTGCCTGTCTCTTTCTTATCTAACTGCAAACTGTCTTCTGTCTGCTATATATCGCCTGTTTATAGACTGTCAATTGTTTGTCTATTGTCTGTCTTCTGTTTGTCTGCTGTCTATCCGCTGTATGTGTGCCTAATGCGTGCCCTCTATTTGATTACTGTCTTTCTGCTGTATACTGTCTTTCTGCCTTTTGTCTATTTGCAATGTGTGCCTGCTTTCTCTGCTGTAAATCTGTGTGCGTGCTGTCTGCTTCCTGCCTACACTCTGCCAAATATCTGTGTTCTACCTGTCAATTTGTTCTCTCTCTGTCTGCTATCTGTTGCTTGTCTGGCTGCTATTAGCAATCTGTTTACAATTCATCAGCTGTAAGATGTTTGCCTGCTTTTTCTATAAGTATGTCTGTTCCTTGTCAGTCTTCTATCTGTTGTATGCCTGTCTGCTGTCTGCATGTTTGCCATCTAATGTCTGTCTATACTATGTCGGTTGTGTGCTTTCTGTCTGTCTATTATCTGTTGGATCTCTATAAGTGTACTGTCTGTTTATTAGTTGTCGTGACTATCTGTTTGCTGTCTGTCTGCTGTATATATGTTAGTTTTCTGCTGTCTATTATCTGTCTTTACTCTGTCGGTCGCCTTTCTTCTATCTACCCGTTTCTTGTCTATCTGTTATGTACTGTATATTTGCCTATATTCTGCCGATTGTCCATCTGCTATCTGTTTGCCAGATTTCCCAGCTGTTTGTAGTTTTTTGTCTGCCTACTAACTATCTATCTGTTTTCTGCTGCTTGCAGTGTGTAGTCGTAAAAAAACAGAGGTTATACACTCTAAGCAGTGGGTATATATACTATAGCTTTATTGAGAAACAGAGGGTATACGGTATTCCTTAAAAAATCCAGAAGGTATACGGCGTATACTGGTGTATACCCTCCAATACATCTCTGGCTGCTTGTCAGTAAGAACACACTAAAAGTACATTATCGTGAGTGTTCAACATAGCGCTCATTTAACATATATTCCTATCCTTTTGTGGCCCTGAAAAATAACTACGAATGCTATACAGTAATCCTCTTCAAAGAAGAACATTCTATAGGTGACTGTTAAAGCATAATAAAATAACATTACCATCAACGTTCTACAAATTCCTTATTTAACATACATTCGTATCTTTTGTGCGGTCCTATATAAGTAACTATACATCCACTTCTAGGATAAACATTTTGTTGATGACTGCAACAACGTAATAAAATTATATTACCATCAGACTTCTACAAATCCCATATTTAACATATTAGTCCAATAGCCGACAGCACAAAAACATAAGGTATCGAGCACAAGAAAAAAGCCTTCATTTTATGGAAGAGTAAAAGTAGGGGAATCTAATGACCCATGTCTGCCGAAAGTGAAGTAGTGCATAAGCAAAAAATTAATACCACTAGTGATTGACTCGTAGGTTTATCATTGTGTTCGTCCAACAATATAAGGTATAAAAATATGAAGGAATGGGAGCAGGAAAACACAATGATAAATCTAAGAATCAACCACTAGTGATATCAATTTTTTGTGTAAGCACCATTTCGCTTTCGACAGACATGGATCATCATATTCCCCTATTTTTACTCTTCTATAAAAAAATTCTTGTGCTTGATGCCTTATATTTTTGTGCTGTCGGCTCTTGAACTATGTGTTCGTATTATTTTGTGCAGCCCTGTATAAATAAATATAAATGATAGTTTCATAAATTCGTTTCATTAGGATTTTATATATATGTAGGGTAGATATGTTATATTACGTTACACCGTACACTTTAGTATCTAATAATTCCTTAATGCTCATTTTCTTCATTAACAAATAGACTAGTATTGAATTTTCAAGTGATGAATTTTGGTGAATCCTGAAATATACTGATACACTACATAGCCAATTCTGATCGGTCACATACGATTTTAGACGTTCTCTTAAATATATATATATATATTAAAAAAAAAATGGAGGAATCATAAAACTCCAGGAATGTACACAGAATAGTATATGTCATAGTTCCGTGAAGATGTTTTTCCGGAATCCCATAGGATCCAAATCCCATTATTTGAAACCCAATAGGGGAACGTCAACAAATTGGGAAGAAAACGAATGACTTTTGGATAACCCTGTAAAAACTAATATAGTAAAAACGTTCAAACTCTAGAACAGGATTAAGAAGCTTAATGCCATTTTTATGAAGATAGCATGCATACGTCTAGAAAAATTAAGATTTTTTAATGAAAACAGTACCAAATTTTGCCAAGTATTTTTGCTTATAATTTGCAGGATTTTTAGTATAAAAATATGTTTTTTTCAGAATTTATGATAAACAACATTGTACACAATACTCTATAATCAGAATCAAAAGACAATAAAACTTGGATGAAAAATGCTCTGGTTTACTAAATAACTTTTCACAACGCATCTGCGAATGCAATCAAAATATAATGTACATAATGTATTAGCTAAATGTATAGAGCAACTTTTGTGAAAGTCTCAAAAATATGGTTGAAAAGTTCTGAAAATTATCGTCAATAGAATAAGGTCGAAATCCGTTGTTCCCAAAACGAAGCAAAAAGATGAGGGGCTATACGCAAATACTTTGTACTGGTAATATTGTGTAACATATATATTTGTATAGGATATTTAGTGCTCATGAGTTTAAAAATTGTTTTCATTTAGTTTAAAGTATTTTAAGAAGCGAATATATTTTTAATAAATTTTCCATATAACGAGCTTTTTGTTACATTCAGCGACTGTTTTAAATAGAGAATTGGCTTAGATAGTTAAATATTTTTTTTTATAAAAGCTCAAACCTGCAAGATTTTTTGTAATGAAATTGAGAAATATTTCTTGTTAATATTTCAAAAATGTTATCAAAATGTAACGCTCTTATGTTGGGACAATATTAATGCTAATAATGGCTATAGGATAAATACATACAATATTAGCTCATTTTTGTTTTTTTACCAATTTGTTTTATGAAATGTGCAGAGGAAGCCATAAATTAAGTGGATGAGAAATTACCCATTTCCAACAATTTAATAATTTGCCAATATTACCACAATATTGGCTTAATCATGACGCCGTATTGGATCTATAAAGACAAATATTCCATCAGCATGAGAGTATGTATATTTTGGTCTTATAAAGTCATTACTGTCAAAAAGTATTTATCCAGTATTTGTAAAATAATGCCGCTGCACTACATTTCCAAAGAGCATATTAGTGAAATAATTCGCGTACATTTAAATTATTTGCAATAAAATTACAATATTTTTACAATACAAGCATTGCCTTCTAAAACCCTATAGGGGAAAAACTCTGTTTCCAAAATGTTGATGTTAAATTGTAACTATTTCAATTGTAAAGACAGTCATTGTGATAAAAATTGAATAATGTGATAAAATTGCTTTAATACATTTGAGCATTCATAGATTCGTTTTCAAATTTTACTATAAATATTAGCAATTATGAGAAAAAGAGACAATTTTTTAATTATATTCTTTGACCTAAACGACTTTGAATATGAATGCATTATATATATTAATTAACAATGTTCTCTATTAGTTTTGTATGACACCATCAAATGACAACGGAAAATTGCGCTCGTAACTATTGTGATAACACATAGGAAAAGGAAATATCCTTGATGTCTTAATTTTAATTTTGTATTTTCGTGATTAAATGTATTCCACACATGCACTTTAATTTTCATAAAAAAAATACATGAAAAATGAAATAATCTTTAACGGTGGACATTACAAAATCATGGTTATAAGCAAACACTATGTAGTTTCAAGTAGATAAAACAAAATATGAATAAGACACTCGTTGCTTTTACAATCAGAATATCATAGTTTACTAACATACTTTAGAATCACATATTAAGAAAAATGTATTAAAAGGAATCATAATTACCTCTTCAATTATAAGATAGAAACGATCTTTTCGTTCTTTAAGCTTTTTAACCATATACCTATAAATAAACCAGCAATATAGAACATGTTTTTAGAGAGTAACTATAATAATAATTACAATAACGATAAGAAATAAGGCTGTAAAAGTAATACTTGTATAAAAAGAAATCACTGTGTATATGCATTCTTACATTTCAAAGATATGTACATATAATGATATATAAACGGCTATTAAATGATTTGCTGATTCCAATATCAATTAACTAGTAAATGAAACAACCGTGAGCACTTTTTTTTTCAATAAAAGTAGCCCTCAAAACTCATTTGCTTATTAAAGTGTGCTTTTCTAAATAAAATTTTAGAAAGTTATTCTTAATGCCGTAAGTCACCCAGCTTCCGAATTCCCCTCACTAATGGCGTAGTATGGCTTAGTATGTAACTTCTATGGGCGTAGAATTCATTCGTATATTTAAAATATCTTCTAAGAAAACTGATGTTTTTAATTGATTTTTTATTTGCACATTTCTTAAAACATTATTTTTTTTCAGTTCTCAAAATACTTCTAAAATCTATGCTTAATTTAATATTTCATGTGTTAAAAGCTGACGAAATGACAATAAGATTGCAACAGTTCCTGTAAAATTATGCATACATTTTAGAAATATTTTGATAATTAAGAAAAAAAAGAGATATCTTTAAAAAGAATACACAGAAAAAAGGAGTGAAAAATATAAATTTCCTGAAGAGAGATTTTAAATGTACAAATGCTTCAAACACCTATAGACTTAATACACTATATTGCCCTTCATTATGGGACACTTGCGATTTTAGACATTTTACTAAATATCTAGAAAAATGCATGAGGAATCATCTCGAAACTCTTAGTGTATAAATATAATAGTATAAGTCATACATCTCTGTGAAGATTTTTTCCCGAAACTCCATAGGGGACCGTCAACAAATGAAAAAAGAATGAATATCTTTTGAATAACCCTGTCAAAACTAATGTAGCAAAAGCGCTCAAACTCTGGATTATGATTGAATGCCTTATTGTAATACGCCTTGTTCATTTTTATGCAAATAGCATGCATACTCGCAGAGTAATTAAGGTTTTTATAAAAATGGTCCCAAATTTTTCCAAGTTTTTTCCTTATAATTTTCAGAGTTCTTAATATAAAATATTATTTTTTTCAGAAAATATGACAAACAACATTGCACACAGTACCCTGTAATCAGAATTAAAAAATAATGAAAATTGTATAAAAAATGAGTTGGTTTACTAAATAATTTTTTACTGCGCATGCGTCAACGATATCAAAATTTCATTTGCATATTATGTTAGCTAAATGTATAGAGCAACTTTTGTGAAAGTCACAAAATCATAACTTGAAAATTCTGACAATAATCGTCAATTGAATAAGTCGAAAATCCGTTACTCTCAAAATGAAGCAAAAACAAGAGGGGTTGTATCCATATATTCATTGATTAGTGTCAATATAGAATACACAATATGGGATGTACTACTGCATTTAGATAAAATCCCTCATTTTTTTGCTTCATTTTGGAAACAACGGATTTTGTCCCTTTTCTATAGACGATTACTTTCAGAATTTTCAAGCTATGCTTTTGAGACTTTTACAAAAGTTGCTCTATACATTTAGCTAACATAATATGCAAATGAAATTTTGATATCTTTGACGCATGCGCAGTAAAAAATTATATAGTAAACCTACTCATTTTTCATACAATTTTTATTATTTTTTAATTCTGATTACAGGGTACTGTGTGCAATGTTGTTTGTCATATTTTCTGAAAAAAATATTATTTTATATTAAGAACTCTGAAAATTATAATGAAAAAACTTGGAAAAATTTGGGACCATTTTTATAAAAACCTTAATTACTCTGCGAGTGTACATGCTATTTGCATAAAAATGAACACAGTGTATTACAATAAGGCATTCAATCATAATCTAGAGTTTGAGCGCTTTTGCTACATTAGTTTTGACAGGGTTATTCGAAAGATATTCATTCTTTTTTAATTTGTTGACGGTCCCCTATAGCGTTTCGGTAAAAAACTTCACGGAGATGTATGACGTATACTATTATATTTATACACTAAGAGTTTCGAGATGATTCCTCATGTATTTTTCTAGATATTTAGTAAAATGTCTAAAATCGCAAGTGTCCCATAATCAATGGCAATATAGTGTATTAGTGAGAGGAATTCGAAAGCTGAATAACTAGCAGTCTTATGGCTCCGATCCCTGTCTGCGAAGACAATCACGATCTTATGCTATTCCTATGGGTAGGCATTTTTCTAATAACTCTTTCGCATTTTGACATTTTAAAATATTTTTTTCTTTTTTTTGCATTGTTTAGCTGAGGTCCCTCTCAAGATCGCTCATTGATTTCTTTTATCGATTTTGATAGCAGATATTTTTTATAAAGTTACTTTCACTTTTAGAACGTGCTCAGAAAATGAAAGTGATGATTTAGAAGGAGACTTAAAAGACGACGATAAAGAAGAATTTGAAATTTCGGCACCTTCTATCTCAGAAGTGAAATCGGCAGTGAATATTTTGAACATTATTTTTTCTACAGAAAGTGCAAATCATAAAATATTGAGTTCTTTACTAATTGTTGATGTGAAAAAACTCTACTTATAATCGAATTGTATTCAATCGAAAACCACTAATTTCTTCCATAAAATGTTAAAATGAAATCAAGTTTTATAAAGTAATTTTTTTTGAATATTTGATTATTATCTATTTAAGAGGGCTCAGGGGTTGAAAACTTTTCAAAAAATCGATATTTTTATGATCTAGTTTGATTATTCAATTAATTCTTAACTCAATGCAAAAAACCGCATAAATATATTTGGATTTTTAACGGAGTTATAAGCATTTATGTATCAACACTTTCATAGCCGCACCCATATAATTTCAACTTTAATTCACGTTGCAAGATTTAAAAAAAAAAAAAAAAAAAAAAAAAAAAAAAAAAAACTATTTGATGGAATGGCTTAAATTGCTTATAACATCATTATCTATAGAATGAATTAATATATTTTAGATAGTTTAATATTTTGAGTATTTAATGAAAAAAAGTTGTATTTTTAGGGTTTTTTTAAATTTTCAAATTTGAGAGATTTTTTAATAATTTTTTTTTTTTTTTTTGCTTTAAGTGATAGTTATATCCTTAATTCATTCTACAGATAATGATGTTATATGCAAGCAAAAAAAAAAAAAAAAAAAAAAAAAAAAAAAAAAAGCCATTTTATCAAATAGTTTTTTTTTAAATCTTGGTGTTAGTCGTCAAAAATCAAGTTTTGAGAAAACGCGACTTAAAGTTGAAATTATATGGGTGCGGCTATGAAAGTGTTGATGGGTGATTCTCCAATAAGTGGGTAATTTCTGTCCCTTTGAGTTACATGCTGTTTTTGTCATTCATATAGGGTTTTTTTTTTAGCATAAAATGTATTTTATAATGTGCTTCTACAATTTCAAAAAGTATTTTCAAGAAAATAATTGTAAATTTTACTGTAATAGTATTTTAAATACTCAATTTGTCACTTCTGTCCCTTGTCTCTCACCTCATATACTGATCTTCTGGCACAATTTTAAGTATAATGGCAAACTATTTTTAACAATTTTACCACCCAAAATAAAAATTTATACTCCAAAGTACATAATAAAGTACTTTTATTGTAAATAAAAAATAGTTTTACATTTATTCTGAGTTAGAGAAACGCTGTCCCCTAGTTTTTATGTCACTACTGTCCTCTTGTCTAAAACTGCTAAAGTGACCACCAGGTGGCCAGATAAAATTTGGTGAACAGGTGCATTTAGTAGAAGGAGCCATTTTAATTGCCCAGAAAAACACATGGTACAATTGTAAGGACTTCAACAATAGTTACAAGCTTCAAAATGGGAGGAATATGTTTATTACTTGCCACTACTGTCCCCTACTTAAACTGCCCTTGTTATTGTTGTTATTTATTTATTATTTTGTCTTGATATAACATACTTTTGCTTAGCACAAAATATCATATTGCAGTTTTACTAAACCTAACTTACTATATACACAGAAGCAATTTTCTTAATTTTGTCACTACTGTCGCTGTCACTTCTGCCCCTTTCAAATTATTTATTTGAGGACTGAATCTCCGAAGCAAATATTAATGCCATATATGACTTGAAGCCAAAGAATATAGTGATACCATCTATTCCAAATCTATTAAAATTACATCAGTTTACTTGGAATAAGTTTGAAAATGTTAAACTTGAGCTGCGCTATTTAAGCTGTTTCACGTGTGATACACATGAAAAATGTCAAAATTACTGTTCAGAACCATCATTCGTAGACTTATCTCCCTGTTTTAAGGATATGCCCAATTATATTATAAAGATACTGAAGTATCAACTCCTGGTTCACAAAGTGAATATATTTGTGTAGGAACTTGGGTTACAATTTTATATGATAAAAATTAGTTTCCTGGTGAGTTTTAAATTTTTATTTAGAATTAAATTATTATTTTAAATTTTTATCAACATATTTTATTTTTTCATATTATTTATTACAACATTAGTTTTCATCAGGTTTAATTAAAGAAATAAATGATGACATCCTGAAAATAAACTTTATGTTAAGGAATGAAAGCCGATTCTATTGGCAAAATGCACCAGATATCCAGGATGTACCAAAAAATACAAATTTTGTGTGTTATTGATACTCCCCCTCGATTAGTTACTTTAACATATTTTACTAGAGACAAATTATATGATATAAATTTTAAAATGAGCAATATTTCTCGATTCAAACTGCTTATTTTCCGATTTATTTTTTAATTCATTTTTGCTCTCATATGCATCAAACTGGCAAATTGCCTTATTCAGAAAGTATACAAGGTGCCGTAACTGTCGATTCTTTCATAAATGCGGAAAATATTGCAAAAAAAGCAATCCAAAACGGCACTTTGAACAGATTTTTCCGTAGCGGGACATTTGGGAACGAAAAAAAGTTTCAAATGAGAAGATAATTGTTCACTAATCAAATTCTAATGAATGGAGCGTAAAATGGCATCACACGGCACCTTGTACGTCTCTTCAAAAATCCCCTCAGCAAGTTTCATGTTACTCCTTTTAAAAATGTGTCTGAAATTGTATCGGAAAATTTCGAGCTATTGAAGGTGGAAAAGCATTTTTTCGAATACACCCTTAAACACTTTTTCTAACTAAAAATTTTGTCCAAATAAATTCACTTATTTGCTCATTATCTTATTGTTGGTTATTTTTTTTCTAAAAGGTTATTCAAATTTTAAAATAGTAAAAAAATAATAGATTTTAAATAATTTACAATTGTTAAAATGTTCAAAACTGAAAAGTTTTGAAAGTATGTCACTTCTGTCCATGTAAATGTCACTCCTGTCCCCTTATTCTTAAAAATATTAAGATTTATCACATATGATATATTAAACATTGTATTTTTTAAAATAAAATACACATATAATAAAATACACATTAATAAAATACACATATACACTTTAATAAAATACACTTTAATTACATAAAAACATAAAAACTTTAATTACATTAAAAACAATACACTTTAATAAAATACACATATTTTTCAAAAAAATTTTATTAAAATCCTGTTTTATAAAGTAAACAACTATCTTGGGGACAGTAGGGACATTGATTACCAAATTCATTTATAATATATATTTTTTAAAAATGTGTAGTGCTTAAAGTTTATGCCGGAATGTTGTATATTACTTAGTAACTTATGTTGTATCTAATTATTAAAAAAAATTGATTAAAATTTAATTTTTATTTTTCATTAAATCAATGAGTGAAATTACCCACTTATTGGAGAATCACCCTGATACATAAATGCTTATAACTCCATTAAAAATGCAAATATTTTTATGCGGTTTTTTGCATTGAGTTAAGAATTAATTGAATAATCAAACTAGATCATAAAAAAATCGATTTTTTGAAAAGTTTTCAACCCCTGAGCTAATCATTTTAAGCTAATTACGTATTATTGCAATCACTATTTTTAACAATACTATATCATATTGTAAAATTTTTTTTCAAAGAATTTGGGTGTAGTGAACCATCAGTTATAGTGGAAATATTGCTGGGTCCGCAGACACTTCACTTTTGTGAGGTTCGATTTATATCGATGTATATTGTTGAAATTTTCAAATTGAATGATTATAAAGAATACGTATTTTCCCCATTGGATACCTCTTTTTCCTTTCTCACCAAATAAGTCACTTTAAGTATGCAGCATATATTAAAGGCAAATAAATTGACTCATTTGATTACAGCAGGAGAAAATAATTAGGAAAAACTCCAATTTAACTTAATATAGTAAATATTTTATTTTGTGGAAATAAATATTTTCTAAGTTATGCCAAATAAAAGAAAATTGCTATAAGACAAAAAAAATTCACTCCTGCAGAAAAGCCATCCTTTAAAGCAATGATAGTCATATTACATAGCTATTAACGTTTTTTTGTTACCACTAAGATTTAATAGAAACTTTTGCTTCATTTAATTGCAGATTTCGGCGATTAAATAAGGCAAAATTTACTATTAAATTTTAGTGATAAGAAAAGAAGCGTAGATTTTGGAAGCTAGAATATTACAAAATTCTTTTTAGGCTTCCGGCCTTAAGGCCCCTGTCCTCGCTTGAGGAAATGCTCGTGCGCTAATGCTATTCCTATGGGGAAGCATTTTTCTAATAACTCTTTCGCATTTTGACATTTTTGAATAATTTTTTTGCATTGGATAGCTGAGGTGCATGCCGAAAGCGCACCTTTTTCACTTTTTCGATTTTGGTTGCAGATATATTTTTTAAAAAGCACTTTCAGTTTCAAAACCGGTTATGAAAGTGGAACTAACTTTGTAAAAAATATCTGAAACCAAAATCTAAAAAGTGAAAAAGGTGCGCTGTCGGCATGCACCCCAGCTATCGAATGCAAAAAAAATATTCAAAAATGTCAAAATGCGAAAGAGTTATTAGAAAAATGCTTCCCCATAGGAATAGCATTAGCGCGCGAGCGTTTCCTCGAGCGAGGACAAGGGCCTTAAAAAGTAAAATCCAACCATTATAAGATAGCTCCCGTGTCTGTCTGTCACAGCCATTTTACTCGTAACGATGAAAGGTGGAAATTTCAAATTGGGATAAGTAATAAAAACTATTGACCCACAAAATTTACAGTTTTTTTAAACATTTAAAAATATATTTAGGAAACTTTTGAGGGACTAATTAAGTTACTTGAAAAAAAAAAATCTTTTTTTTGTATATCGTGTGAAAGCTTTCGCAACGATAAACTCCAAAAATACATTTCTTTTAATTTTAGGTAATACATTTTCAAAGATATCGTCGAAAATATAGCGCAAAAATATGTCGCTTTTTTCTCCATCTATTTTCGAATCTACTGAAACTAAAATTATGAAAAAATTAGAGGCAGTAGACATCAATTTAAACCTTGCAGGAAAACTATAGTGATAACTATACAGGGTGTCCCTAAACAAATGGTATATACGCTAGGGGGTGATAGAACACATCAAGACGAGTAATAGTGAGTAGGAAACCAATGGTCCCAAACGTTTTCCAAAGGAGATAGCCGCCATAAAAGTTTGGGGTCCAAAATTTCAAATACACATAAAAAACGGAAAAATTGGTCGATTGATTTGCGGTTTTCACTAAAATTATTCTTTATATTGGTATTTTCTTGAAAATAAATTATAAAGATAAATTTCGAAAAATGCCGATAGAGGGCGCTTTAGACTTTGAAGTAATGAAAAACTATTTTTTGCCGTGATTTTTTGCATCTCATTAAATGGTTTCGTAAGCTTAGACTTAAACTTAAATTTTGAGCTCAAAATCTGAATAGTTGGAAGCGGTTAAGTAGCACAAACTTAACTGTGTTCAGAAGGTTTAAATTTCAAATGATTATAAAAAACGGAAAAATTGGTCGATTTTTTTGCAGTTTTCACTAAAACTATTCTTTATGTCGGTATTTTATTGAAAATGAATTATAAAGTTAAATTTCAAAAAATGCCGATAGAAGGCACTTTAGACTTTGGATTAACGAAATAATCCATCCTAATACTATTTTTTGCCGTTATTTTTTGCATCTCATTAAATGGTTTCGTAGGCTTAGATTTAAACTTAAATTTTGAGCTCAAAATCTGAATAGTTGGGAGTGGCACAAATTAAACTGTGTTCAGAGGCTTTAAATTTCAAACGAAACGGGAAATTATATATATATATATATATATATATATATATATATATATATTATAAAAAAAAAAAAAAATCGATTTGTTTGCGGTTTTTGCTAAAACTACTTTTTAAATCAGTCTTTTCTTGAAAATAAATTTTAAAGATAAATTTCCCAAAATTCCGATAGAGGGAGGAGACATTGGAGTAGCGTACCACTATTTTTAACCGTTATTTTTTTAAATCTCATTAAATGCTTCAAATGATTAGATTTAAATTTTGAGATCAAATTCTGAGTCGTTGCTAGTGTTTAAGTAGCGCAAAAGTGAACTGTGTTCGAGGGAGGGGGTTAAACTTCAACTCCTGAACACACTTCAGTATGCGCTTCTTAACCCCTCCCTTCCATCTGTATTTTAGCTTTCACAATTTTTTAATTGTCAGAGTATTTATATTACAATTTGGTCTTTGGGCTCTTTTAATTAGTTTTGCTATATACATATTATTAGTATTTTTTATTTAATTACATTGTTTTTATTAACTTATTTTTTTATTTTGACATTGTCTTGGCGCAGCATGTCCCAAAGGGGGCCTTGCGCCATAAAACCCTATACAACCAACCAATCTTAACCCCTCCCGACGATTCAGAATTTGAGTTCAAACTTTAAGTTTAAATCTAAGATTTCGAAAGCATTTAACAAGTTTTGGAAAGCATTTAATTAGATACAAAGAATAACGGTTAAAATTTGTTGTTGGTTTCTCTGAAGTTTAAGGCGCCCTCTAACGGAATTTTTTGAAATTTATCTTTAAAATTCATTTTCAAGAAGATACTGACTTAAAGAATAGTTTTATTTTAAACCGCAAACGAATCGACAAATTTTTCCGTTTTTTATTATCATTTCAAATTTGAACCCTCTGATCACAGTTCAGTTTGTGCTACTTAACCACTCCCAACTATTCAGATTTTGAGCTCAAAATTTAAGTTTAAGTCTAAGTTTACGAAAGCATTTAATCAGATGCAAAAAATAACGTAAAAAGTAGTTGTTTGTTACTCCAAAGTTTAAAGCGCCCTCTATCGGCATTTTTTGAAATTTATCTTTATAATTCATTTTCAATAAAATACCAACATAAAGAATAGTTTTAGTGAAAACCGCTAATCAATCGACCAATTTTTCCGTTTTTTATAATCATTTGAAATTTAAACCCTCTGAACACAGTTAAGTTTGTGCTACTTAACCGCTTCCAACTATTCAGATTTTGATCTCAAAATTTAAGTTTAAATCTAAGCTTAGAAAACCATTTAATGAGATGCAAAAAATAGTTTTTCATTACTTCAAAGTCTAAAGCGCCCTCTATCGGCATTTTCCGAAATTTATCTTTATAATTTATTTTCAAGAAAATACCAACATAAAGAATAATTTTAGTGAAAACCGCAAATCAATCGACCAATTTTTCCGTTTTTTATGGGTATTTGAAATTTTGGACCCCAAACTTTAATGGCGGCTATCTCCTTTGGAAAACGTTTGGGACCCTTGGTTTCCTATTTACTATTACTCGTCTTGATGTGTTCTATCACCCCCTAGCGTATACACTATTTGTTTAGGGACACCCTGTATAAGTCACGTAGTTTTTGAGAAAAGTGCATTTTTCTGTAACTCAGATATTTCGATTCGGACATTCAGCAAAGAAGGAGCGCTGGAGGTACCTATTTTAGCAGAATATAAAAGCGTTCTTGATTATTATTTTTGAATAAAATCGTCGGTATTTAGATAAGATATTAACCCTTTAAAGACACAGACTGTTTGGGCATACATAATGACATGGGCGGCGTACTCTACGTTCCATCGGCTTTAAAGTCTAAATAACAACTTTTAATGAAATATTTGATATATTTGTGCAATTCAGTGGTTCGCAACCATTTAGTGGATACGCCTCACCAAAGCATGTATAAAATCTCCATGTCCCCTCCTCATCCCATTCCGATACACACATTCTACAGCATTCATCTCTTATTACTTAAAAAGTTAAATTTTCATGGCGAATGCCTTACAGAGCTTTAACAAAACTATTCTTATCAGATTTTTTTTAACCTGTCAAATATGTCAAAATTTCTGACACAAATGGGTTTTTCATCAAAATTCTGTAAATGAAACAAAGCTATATACTTTCTCCTTTATGCAAAACAGAGGTTTGTTGTTTCTTTCCATCTTTACTATCTGTTAAAAAAAGGGCTATATGGTCCGCATTTTTAACTTGAGAAAATGCTTAAAGAAACTCATATTTAGCATTAAAATTGAAACACTGACTACAGTCAATGGTTAGTTATAAATGTGAAATTGTTTCCCTAAAAAGTCAAATTGATCCCAGGAGGAGCGTACGTTTCACGTTGGAAACCACTGATCTAATCCAATGCCCAGTAGCATAAAAGAAATAAAAGTCAAATTGTTAAAAAGAGATTAATTATTTATTGGGTCGTTCGGAAAGTCCTTTCAGTTTGGGAAAATCAATTCGTACCGGAAAATTCTATTATTTAATTATTAGACATTTTTTCCGATATCTAATACTTAGATATAAATGGAAAAAATTTTCCGGTACGAATTGATTTTCCCAAACGGAAACGATTTTCCGAACGACCCAATAGAATTAATCACATTAGTACTATGAGATTCGCCACTAGTTGGCATTGAGTTGGCCTTTCAATACGCCTCCTGTGCCTTTAAAAGTTAATTAAAAATCTGGAAAAACGCGGCATGGACCAAGGTGCCGAAGCAACTCTGCGACCTACTTTCGAAGTGTGCTTAGCACAATGGGAAGTTTCAACTTTGAAAAAGGGTTCTGTTGCAGCTACACTATAAAAAAGGTTATAACTGCGCTGAATTTAGCTTATGAAATACCAATTGAACTTTGAATATGCACTACTTTTAATGTCAGTGCCGAATTAAGTTCATAAGAAATAGCTTAGGATAAGATTAAAAAAAGTATTATACAGAATAGCAAGATTTGATATTATTTATGCTTCATATATCTTTGAAATTTTAGGTTATGCCCATTCATACTTTTCTAGTATCTACAGCTATACCTAACCCTAAGTTGTATACTTCATTTACAAAGTCTTATTGTTCTTTTATCAACGATTTTCAGTCGCAAGTTCTGTTCATCTTATGAATTTCGTACTTCTATTTTTCGCTTCCTTCGAAGTATTGACGGGATTTAGCTGGATGTGAATTCTAGGGTATTTGAAGACATTTTGTGGATAAATTGGGACTACAGCCTGGTTGTTAGAGGTCTCAAACCCCCACCCCCTTCAAACTTCAAATTTCAAACTTTGCAACGATTTTGTTTAATGATGAATTTGATAATTCATAAATTTATTGTAAGGAACCCTCTGAGCGCGAATAATACTTATACTTGAACGTTTATTATTTTTACAGAGAGACGAAAAAAAAAAGAGTTTTTTGATGTATTACATGTAAATGTTTTATCCAATTTTCATACAACTTTCTGAATTCGCCAAAGATATCTAGGTAAAACTGTACATCTTAATAATGTTTTCTACATACAAAAATTTGTGATTTGCTGCTACGATTCTTGTAACAAGAGCATAAAATGTTAAGATATGCGCATAGGATGAAACATGTGCATTCAAATGTGTATATATAAATTTTTTGCTAATAAACAATATTCTAATTAATTGTAAAAATAGATTACTAGAAAAATGTGAATGCTAATACCCTAAGAGCATGCATTTCACAGTGACGTCACAGTGACGTCACTGTGAGTCATTTTGGTCACATCACATCCACCAAATGGTGACCAAAATGTCACCACTCAGTGACGTCACATTAGGACTAAGATGTGACTTTCTTAAAAATCTTTAGAAATTTATAACTATCCTTCAAAACATGTTATTTACTTTAAAAAACATGTTTCTGGCAATTTAAACATCGTTGCTTTTGTCGCAGTTTCGTGACAATGTTAATGTCAAATAAGTTACAAATGACACATTTTTCACAAATTTGTCACATTGTGACCACTTTGTGAAACGTCACAAATGAGCTCTAAAACGGCCATAACAACCTCACATTTTAGTCACTGTGACTTCACATCGACGTCACGTGATGTCACATCGACAATCGATGATCACAAAGTCACAATGTGACTTCACAACGACGTTGCAGTGACGTCACCATGCTTTATGGGATATTATACCCACATAGCATGCATAGTCACAGTGACGTCACATTGACGTCACTGTGAGTGATTTTAGTCACATTACATCTGTGACCAAAATGCCACCACTCAGCGACGTCACATTGTGACTAAGATGTGACTTTTTTAAAAATCTTTAGAAAATTTACTAAAATTCTTCAAAAAATGTTATTTACTTTAAAAAATATGTTTCTGTCAATTTAAATATCGTCGCTTTTGTCACAGTTCCGTCACAATGTTAATGTCAAAGTAGTCACAAATGACACATTTTTCATAAATTTGTCACATTGTGACCACTTTGTGAAGTGGTCACAAACGAGCTCTAAAACGGACATAACGACTTCACATTTTAGTCACTGTGACTTCACATCGACGTCACGTGACGTCACATCGATGTGAAGTCACAGTGACTAAAATGTGAAGTCGTTATGGCCGTTTTCGAGCTTTTTTGTGACGTCACATTGTGACCACTTTGTGACGTCACAATGTGACCAATTTGTGAAAAGTGTGTCATTTGTGACTACTTTGACATTAACATTGTGACGAACTGTGAAATTTTTTTTAGAAAGTCACATCTTAGTCACAATGTGACGTCACTGAGTGATGGCATTTTAGTCACAGATGTGATGTGACCAAAGTGACTCACAGTGACGTCATTGTGACGTCACTGTGACCATGCATGCTATGAGGGACGGGATAAGTTAATTTTTCAATTTATTTTGTACTTTACAACTTACTATTTATGAACTTTTATTTTAAACGATTTCTGATAAAAAAGAGGAGGATATTTTAAAAATATACTTACTCTGTCATGTCAAAGAGATGATCTATGTGCTTCTCGTAACCTCTTTCACCCTGAAATATGTGTGAAATACTGTTATAAATGATTATCATTTCATAAATTCGTCATATAAATGTTCTTAATATATTAAATTTAACATTTCATCATTATGACTCAATGTCAATATTTTCATTTCATGACGTATCTATGCTTACAATTAGAAAAATAGAAGAAACAAAACTCTTCCATATCATAGTTTGAAATGCTTTTTATGTGATAATAATTGAAGAAAAAATAATTATACGAACCTTTGATCGCCACATCAGCCATAACTTGAAAATGTCATTGTGGCGGCCGCATTGAATTACTTTATCACCAGTATCAAAATTCACATCATAATGCTTATCTTGTTGGAAAAGGTAATCCGCACTTAATTGATTACAGCTCATTAAAAGGCCCTAAATTAAAAGAAAAGCTAAATCAAAACAGAATAAAGGAAGATGATTAATATAAAAATATAACTTGGATGATCATAGAGCTAAACTTTTATCTTACGTTTCTTAATTTTACTAGTTTTCATTTTAATAAAGCTAGTAATATGAAAACAATAAGACTAAGATAAAAAATATAAAAATAATAACTATATAAATGTATAGGATAATACAATAGGGGATCGGAAAATACAATAACCAAGAAATCAATCTGCGTTTGCTATGTAAATACGTAAAGAAATGTGTTACATTTAAATACACGATATTCTAATTAATATTAAAGTAACCGCTTAGAAAAACTTTATTGGGTTAATAAAAAAGTCTTGCAACATACAGCAAATGTAAAAAAAAAGAACATTTTATTTTATCAACAAAAGATTTTACAGTAATGCCTCACTCTGCAACTATAACTTTTATATCGCTGGTCTCCATCATCTACCCTTGATTTACTTCCGAATTTAGGTTCGACTTCAAAAGGTACACTGTTAAAAATCTGCTGCATTTTGCTGCAACGCACTCCCCTGCTTGTATAGAAAACGGTTACTTGGCCGTGAAATGGCGCTTTCTCATTGGTTGGAATAGAGATATTATATACAAGTGGTGGAAGGCGTTGCAGCAAAATGCAGCAGATTTTTAACAGTGTATGTCGCTTAGATGAGAAATTGAGTAGACAACGAACCCCTTTGTCCCATCAGCCTATCCTTGAAGCATTCATCTCTGAGATTTCATCGGCAAAAGGGTGTCATTGTTTGGCGGTGACCCCTTTCTTGGCAATTTTTTGTTTTCATTCTCGTAATAAAAGAAACCTAAAGCAGACGAAATAGGTTTTGGGGAACCCCACCATCACGTGATGGTGCAGAGGATGATGAATGCTTCATGAAAAGGTTGCTATTTCTGCCTCCAGTTATATGAGAAGTCAATGGTATAAGAAAAGGGCAGCTGACGTCACTGTGGACGAATTACTGTGGATCACCGACAAGGAAGGTCTCCATACGGGCATACTCAGAAAAATCTGAAAAAATTACAGAATGTTCTTCTCATATAGTTATATATGTTTATAAAAAAATTTCGGCGGAACCTCCTTATAACGTCCGTAAAAAAATAATAAAAATTTCGTTTATTTGGCGATTTATCTCCGTTTGGCGAAATAACGAAATTTTGAAAAATACGCTTTTACGCTTCAAATACTTTTTAAAGAAAAACTTTCTATGCTCAATTTATTTAAATAAGTTTAGTTTAAGTAATTTTAGTTTTGCATTTTTACTTTAAGTGTAATTTTGTCATATACGTTTATATGTACTTATAACAAAATGAAATTAATATATTTTATCATTTAAAACACAATTTAAATTGATTAAAATTGTTCCAAATTGAAAAATACACTGTTAAAAATCTGCTGCATTTTGTTGCAACGTACTCCCCTGATTGTATAGAAAATGGTTACTTGGCCGTGAAATGGAGCTTTCTCATTGGCTGGAATAGAGATATTATATACAAGCGGTGGAGTGCGTTGCAACAAAATGCAGCAGATTTTTAACAGTGTATGACACGGTCAATTCACCGTGCTATGGAGCATTCTCATTGGTCAGAAGAGAGATATTCTATAAAAGTAGTGGAGTGACGTTGCAGTAAATGCTGCAGATTTTTAACAGTGAAGTCAATTAAAATCAATTTTCAGATTCGTTAAAATCGTCTGCTTTTGGCGAGGAAATGCACTGCTCGCCAAATCCCGCGTCGTTTTCAGCTTTTCACGCCAATTATTCCAAATTATTTTATTTTTTTACATATCTAATAATGTAATTCCGCCGCTAATTTTCACTGATCCTTTAATATCTACATGAGTAGTTTAATTCGTATTTTTTTCAAAAAATTCTGAGTATGCCCCCAATGGAGACCTTCCTTGTGAGAAAAACCTGTCCGTTCTTTAAAGACTGATACTTTACGGATGAGCTCCGGGAATTTGATTGGTCTACGTTTGGCAGCTCTGTCGTAGGCGATGGTACGATTGGCTTACGTTGCCAAGACAATTCCTGCAATGATCGCTTTGACAAAAAATGTAATGGTAGATTGGTTGACGAAAGTGTTTGTTTGTAAACATGCCCTTTCCTTATTCCCTAGAACGAAAACGCTAATACCAACGGGATACCATTGAATAATGAACTATGTTTTCTTTGAACGCACTGTACATATTAGTTGCTGTGGCTCTTGCAGATTGCCTTTGCAAAAACACGTGATAAGCACCTGCTCGAAGCATATGATCTCCTTTAAACCGGAAAATTTTAAGCCCGAAAAATAAAGAAGGGACTGTTAAAAAATAAAATACGGAACAGTGATAAGGAGACTACGCATCTTTTTCCGGTTTCACCCTCATCGTGGGGCACAAATAGGTCAGTTGGGGCACAGCTGTAAGGATGAGTCGGAGAAATAGTTTTTTTTTAAACTATAAATTTGGAGACAGTCTCCTTAGGTTGCTGGTCACTCATTTTCCGAGTTATCCTCCATATTGTTAAGTCTATGGGCTTTTGATGCATTTTATATTCAAAATATCTCCTCAGGAAATTAATATTTTAAACTTACTTTATCAGTGTTCTCTTCTTAAAGAATGTCCTTTTTCCCCCCCCCTTAGTTGTCGAAATATTTCTAAAAACTTTGCTTAATTTAATATTTTATGTTTTAAAAATTGATAAAGTGGTAATAAAATTTTAACACTTCATATAAAATTAAGCGTAACTTTTAGAGATACTTTGAAAACCGTAATATATATAATTGTCATAAAATCTCCATGTTATTATAAAACCTCCTAACGTTCTCCAGACTTTTTTGCTGCAAATAAGGTTTTCTTCCTGTTGTCGAGTTAATTACAACCTGCTACTAATCACCTGATGAAGAGAATCAATGATAATTAATTGATCTTGAATCTATAGTTATGTTCCCCATCTATTACATAATTAAAAAAAGTTTTTGTTCTAAATAGAAACATTGGTAAATATTGTCTTGCATAGTGAAATATTTTTCATGGAATTCTTTGTATTATTAAATTTTTGGCTTTACAGCAACATTTACAATATTTACAATAAAACGCCAAGTATTGCAGAAATGTTGACTTTATTTTGAAAATATAACCAATGAAAGTGCAATTTATTTCTCACAAACGTTGAACCAAAATGTACAAAATGTAAACTCCCAATTTTGGATCAATATTTCATGCCTATACTTTTCAAGATATACAAGCAATATTAGATAATTATTATTTTGATATGAAAGAGATCTCAGTTTTCGGACATATTGATTTGATGTTGGTTAAACAATGGCAGTTGGTAAGCAAATTCTAGTCTTCCCTGCAGATAAACTTTAAAGTAGTTATATCTTATTCGCCCTAAATGAATTACATCTTATAAGTAAAAATTGTAAGATATACAGAATCTGAGAGTTAGCTAAACTGAGTTTTTTGTTCATTCTTTTATCTTCTTGAATAGAAATTAGAAGGCCTAAGCTAAAGTTTTTGCTCGTTTTGAGGTAGGAATAGAATTTAATTAGCTTTGACATCTTTTTGCTATGTCTGATCGACAGTATCTATCCAACTTAAGCATTTAATAGATACTAATGTTAGTCTTCCGGGCACATTCATCAGCTATTGGTTAAAACATGTCAAAATTTAGAAAATTCTACTTTTGTCTGAAAAGGAGTTTTAAAGTAGTTACACCTCATTCACACTAAATCAATGATATCTTAAGAATAAAAGTAGTAAAATAAACAGAATAAGAAAGTCAGACCGAATTTATAATTTATGATAAACTTCATTCTTCTTGATGAAAAACTAGAAGAGTTTAGCTAAAGTGTTTACTCATTTTGAGGTAGGAATGAAATTTTATTAGTTTTGACATTCTTTTGCTATGTCAAATTGACACTATCTATCAACTTAAAAAGTTAGTGGATACTGATATTCATTTTCGGAGACATTGTTCTGATGTTGGTAAAGCGATGGCAGTTGGTAAGCAAATTCTAGTCTTCCCTGCAAATAAACTTTAAAGTAGTTATATCTTATTCGCCCTAAATGAATTATATCTTATAAGTAAAAATTGTAAGATATACAGAATCTGAGAGTTAGCTAAACTGAGTTTTTTGTTCATTCTTTTATCTTCTTGAATAGAAATTAGAAGGCCTAAGCTAAAGTTTTTCTTCGTTTTGAGGTAGGAATAGAATTTAATTAGCTTTGACAACTTTTTGATATGTCTGATCGACAGTATCTATCCAACTTAAACATTTAATAGATACTAATGTTAGTCTTCGGGCACATTCATCAGCTATTGGTGAAAACATGCCAAAATTTAGAAAATTCCACTTTTGTCTGAAAAGGAGTTTTAAAGTAGTTACACCTCATTCACACTAAATCAATGATATCTTAAGAATATAAGTGGCAAAATAAACAGAATATGAAAGTCAGACCGAATTTATAATTTATGATAAACTTCTATCTTCTTGATGAAAAACTAGAAGAGTTTAGCTAAAGTGTTTGCTCATTTTGAGGTAGGAATGAAATTTTATTAACTTTGACATTCTTTTGCTATGTCAAATTGACACTATCTATCCACTTAAATAGTTAGCGGATACTGATATTCATTGTCGGAGACATTGTTCTGATATTAACTAAAGGATAGCAAAGCTAAGCGAAATATAATCCTGCTTCAAGCTGAATTAGATAGTGGTTACACTTTACTCACACTAAGCAACAAGTATTTAAAAAATAAAAGAGAATAACAATCTGAGAGTTAAACTTAATTTAGGTTTCATAATATACTTACATCCTCTTGGAAATGCACCGTAGAACATTGTAACAAAGATCCCATTAATTTGTGAGGATTCCATGTAACAGATTTGGCCCTAAAGTAAATATATATTTCAGTACTTATTTAACAATAAACATTAAACTAAAAAACATATAATCGAGTTAAAAAAATAAAAAATAGGAATTTTTATATATAAGAAGAAACGTGAGAATTTTATGAAAGAAAATCAAGAATTTTGAGAACATAAAATTTGATATTAAGAAAGTAAATCTATTGAGTAATGAGGAAAATTCAGGAGATATAGCTTCCAATAAATTTTCTCTTTTCTGTTACCATTATTTTAAAATACTATTCTTTGTCTCATTTAATCACGCAAGTTATAAGGCAAAGATTACTATTACAAAATAGTAGTAACGAGAAACCTTAATAATTAATTAGCTATGGGTCACGACTTCTCCGACAAACTAATACTTATACCTACATTTATTTTCTTAGCAGTGATTGTTTTTGAAGCCTTAAAATTATATTAACATTCTATGAGATTGTTTTTTCACCTTTTAAATTTCTTAAAAATCGTTGAGCTAAAAACTTTTACGTTTTGTTGTACGAACTTCATATTTTATTTAATACATTCGGGGCGGCTGACCCATTTTCGCATTTTTTGAGCAGCAAACATGGCACTTTTATTTTAGAATACGTAAATAAAAGTACTGCCCATGGATAGAATTATACAAGTATCAAAAGTGTATTAAAATGGAAGTCAATATTTTTCTATAATTGATCTTAAATCAGCATACGAGCTAGCATGGTACGAACCGTTCCCAGAATTTATGAAAAATTTAGTCATTTCGATAAGAAATTGGATACATGAAAGAATACAGAGTAATAGAAATATATTTAGGATTGTAACGCACCTCCCCCTCTGCTATGTTTTTCAGAGCCCAGAGGGCGCTGTTTGTTTTTGGTTCCTGGCGCGGAACATTTTTTTACCCCCAGGGTAGTTGTGAGTTAACGCCGTTGACACTTAAAATGGTGTACGCCTCATCCAAGGTGAATAAGTCTCATGTACGTACAGCTTATGTCTTCAAACCTCATCCTGTAAATGTGTAATGTGTGCCTTGTGATGTTTTCGTGTAATAAATGTTTTTATTGATGTCAAGAAGTCTACAATTCTTCAAATATCCGTTACAAAGAAGAGTAGCATTTATAAATATGTTCGTAAGTAATTAAAATAAATAGCACAATGCATTTTCCAATAAATTAACCTTAAAGGATATCTCCAATACGGTTTAAAATCATATGTATTACATAGTATGTTAAATGTATAGTTTTTTTATTTTATTGTGAATGGCATTTTACTCTTATGTCTATATTTTGCGTGATAGGATAACAACACCATAGCTCAAATTTCAAAAAGATAAAAATGTATTGTGGGGAAATTTTAAAAATTCCAAAATGTGAGCGATTTCAAATTATGCTTTCTTTTCTTTTTTTCTTTTTTGTGAATTAATTCCTTTCACCTGAAATTTACGATATAGTTAAGAACATAAATGTCTTCTGGATGAGAAGTACAATTAAAATGCGCACCAGACAATGTTCTCTCTATACCATTGTGTGATGGAATACTTTTGTGTGGCCCTGTAAATCAATAACAAACATTCTTTCCACCACAGATTGTGCAGAATGTATATTATAGTACAAGGTGGCCATAATTAAAGTGACGGTACTCAGAGTGTTCTGTAGAGTGATCTAATTGCGAGAATGGTGCCAAATTTTATAAAAAGATTAAACAAGACGGGCGACGAAGGATTCCTAGAAAAAGTAGTTTAGTTCCAAAACTCACCGCCAGGGGAATATGTTGCGCTGTGTATTCGAAAAAGAGAGTTTAGAAAAAGAATATACAATACTGAAATAAAATTACCGTTCATTTAACACATCCAACTCAGGTTCATGTGGTTGTCGTTTTTGTGGCCCACATACTGCATTCTGTGCACAACATTTACAGCAGAAGAGAATAACATGTCTGCAGGAATCTCCCGTAATTTTCGCGATATGTTATTTTTCAACGTAGCCAGGTCCTGGACACCTTCGTGATAAACCTTGGACTTTAGGTAACCTCACAGCTAAAAGTCGCAGAAAGTGAGATCAGGGGACCGAGGTGGTCATGCAGTTGGAAAATAGCGGCTAATGACTCTTTCTTTTGTGAATTTCTGTCGTAACAGCTGCTGTTCCCGCAAAAAAATATGTGGAGAGGCTCCATCTTGCATGAAAATGATTTTCTCCACGTATTGTCTTTGCTGAAGTGCCGGAATAACAAAGTTATTTAGCATTTGGCGATATTTGTGTCAGGTAACAGAACAAGTTACAGATCCTGTAGGAGTAATGTTCCCATAGAAGAATAGACCTATGAATGGACCTATCTGCTATGAAACCATCACTGGTAAATGCAAAAAAAAAAATTCTCGAATGCTCTTGGTGACTTATTATCCCAAATTCGGCAATTCTGCGTATTTACAGTTCCATTCAGGTAAAATTGAGCCTCGTCTCCTCACAAGATTTTCCACAGCCAAGCATCATTGGTCAGTGTGATGTAACTCTTGGTACACAGCTGATCTTGTGCAGATAAAAGTGGATAATATTTCGCAGGATTTTCCATACCGTATAATTAACCATATCCAGATTCCGAGCTATTTCACGAGCGATGGAAATGGTAGCAATATTGTCTCGCGCCTTGTCGACAATCGCCGTAGATTCGACTTCGATTGTATCCTGTGATATGAGTTTTCGTCCTCTGCTTGACTGAACATTTAGGGAGCCTGTTTTATCGAACTTCTCAACCATTTCTTTTAAACCATTAACTGAAAAAGAACCATTACTTTTACTCATTCTTTTGTCGTTTCTAAAAGCACGAAGAGCGGCTGGCGCATTGCACTGGTTGAGGAGGTAAAAGAATTTGACTAGTAGAGCTCGCTCGACTAAAGAAGGAGACATTATGAAAGATAACTTTCAGTGAAATTACTTCTAATAGTAGCATATCACCTTTTAAAGTCGAATAAGCTGGCACTGGGCCAAAAGATGTAACGTGAAATTTGAATAAAGAACTTCCGCTGTTGCTTTCTTCGGGGCTCTGTAAGTGAAACTACAGATAAAGAAACTTTAGTAGTGCTTATGTAAATGTTTAGCTTTTTATTAATTGTTACCATTTTGAGCTTGGATTAAATTACTAAATTCGTTAAATAAACGATAATTTTATTTCAGTATTGATTCTTTATTTTTTGAAACTCTCTTTTTCGAATACACAGAGCCACAAATTCCCCTAGCGGTGACTTTTGGAACTAATGTTTTTCCGCGGAATCCTTCGTTCCCCGTCTCCTTTAATCGTCCTACAAAATTTGGCGCCATTCTCGCAATTAAATCGCGCTACAGAACACTCTGAATACCATCAGTTTAATTATGGCCACCTTGTATATACTTCATAGATAAAGATCAATTTTATTATGTTCGAAAGAGTGTAACACCATTAAAACGCGCTTGAGACTTTTTTCCCTAATTGACCTTAATGTTTTGGAATACTTTAATTGAACTATACATCCGATTTTCATAAAATTTGAAATGATTCGACAAAATTATGCAATAATTATATAATTTAAATTTCAAACGATTCAATTGGGTAGATTTTGTGTTGTTATATGCGGACAGACAGACGGATAGACGGACGGATGAACGACGACTATAGGTGCTACGTATTTACATAATTATGAACGCACCTGAAAATATACAGTAGTCGAAAAACATTTTTTTTAAAAATTGAATCTCCGTGATACGCATATCTTGTGCATATAACGAGCTAAACAGCTAGTATTAATTAAAATCTGTGTATCTGATACACAAACGTGCGATCTTCCCATATGTCAGTAATACTTTAACACTGCTAACCTCTTCCTCGCCTACAAGGGTAGTAATTTTTCTAAGTTCCTTTAAGCCATAATAATGCCTTCTTTCTTTCAGATAGTAATAAAAGTGAGATGATTAAAACAGTAAAATTTTTCGAATAACAAACAAATATTGGTTATATTTGGGTCCAATATTGCATTTACCAGGGATATGTGCATCGAAGCACCAGAATTGATTAAATATTGGTTTACATTCGAAAACTTTGCAAAGAAATACCAGTATTACAGAACACTGGCTTTAGAATGGGAATATAGGTAATTAAATAAATTATTTCTTGCCAATATTCTTGCAATACTGAAAAATATAAACATCTGACGCAATAATTCTATGTCAAAATGGATGAAATTGACTAACTTTCAGTTAATATTGGCTAAGATATAGCCTGTGCAAACAATAATTGGCTTAGTATTTATTTGATGCTAACATTATATTACTTTTTAATTCATTGTTTTAAATAATATCATAGTTTAACCGTTTGAGACTTAGAGGGTGTTGAAAAACACTGTCAAAAAATCCCAAACAGCGCGAAAGCGCTTCTTTTTCTACGTAGAAAAGACCGAAGCAGCTCGATAGAGCTTCTTTTATTTTATACCGAAAAGACCCAAGCAGTGCGATAATGTTTCTTTTATTTGATATCGATAAATCCCAAACGGCGCGATAGCGCTTCTTCTATTTTATGTCGATAAGTACTAATCGGCGTACCATTAGTAGTCCACAACGCTCGAAATGTGTTGGGTTTTCTCAATATAAAAATTGAACAGTGCGATTGCGCAGATTGGTACTCAAACGGATATGGAGACTTAAAATGACTTAAAGCAAAATCATACATGTAATAATGAAGAAAAAGAACCTTGAATAAATTTCGAAATACATCTAAATTTAAATACCTTTCGACACCATTCATTCTACATCTCCATTTTCGGGATAAGAGTACACCACCTCCCCAGGCTGCCTGAAATCAAAAACATAAATTTATTTAACTTTTAAATTATTCGCTATTTTATACCCTAAAAATTTAAATTTAAATTTCTATTTTTAAAGTCATTTCTATATAGTAAAGCCATAAACCAGTTCATCCATTTTTCTGTAGTAAATATGTGGGTAACTTGTGGAAGAATTTATAGGGCGAAAAGTTTGAGACAGATCTGTTATTAAAATTTGAAATTTCTATTAAATAATGATAAACACAAGTCGAATCAGAGGAATAGATTAACTTATTAAAAAAATCCGTGATAAAGTATTCATCAGTTTATAGAAAGTAATTGATATGAAAAATGAGAAAAAAGAAGGAAAGCGGGAAGAAGAGGAAATTAAAAAGATTTAATAAAAATTAAGTGATTTTTAATATTTTTTAAGTACATTTATAATGATATAAGGACCGTGTGATTTAAGATGAAAATTATTTTCAACTGCATGCTCAAAAAGCATAAAAAACTGATGTCGCTGTAATAAGAAGCGAAATTTTTTTTTAAAGAATACCATAGAAATGGAAGTAAAACCAGCACGATCGTTTCGACCTAAAAACATTTAAGGTCATTAAAAGGCAACAAATACGTAAATCAGATAACAATAAGTTACTCATCACTGGACGAGTGGGTGGACGTATGTCTGGTTTATATTCAGATCGAATCAAACGTATTACTTTTACATTTATCATCATTTATATGGTATTCTTTTACAAAATGTTGTTACTTATCACATTTAAACTATTAATCAATTATTTAACATACATTCAGTATAGGTGCAGATTCCCAAAAAGCCAGCGGCTCCTAAACGTAAATACTTCAATCGAAAAATTGTGAAAGAAATGCATAAAAACAATAGCGTTTGTATGAGCAAAAGATTAAGAAATTCAAAGTGAAAAATAATCTACATTTGTATAAAACAAACACTCACTAACTACATCAAATGTGTATATTTCATTTAATCACACATTTTTTGCAATTGGATGTACGTAAATTAAGTATAATATAAATCTTAAATTAGATATAGTCGGAAGATAAAATTAGGGAAGATAGAGATAAAAAAGATATTTAAAAATTGCAAAAAATCGCTAATTTTGTAAAGTAATAGGTGAAACAATGCGAATTTCGCCAGAAGATTACAGAAAAAACGCGAAATTTATCAAAGGATAGTAAAAAATTCTCAAATTTCGTCAAAGGATGGAGGCTAAATATTATTGAAATTGGAAGATGAGGATGGTTTTCGATTAGTCATCTTCCCTTTATTTAATACGAAATGTCTTTTATTTAGTAAAGCAAAGATTACTATTCTGATATTTTAAGCAGTTTTGAATTTTATTTTGACTTTTAAAAAAGTTTCGAACTTGAGAACATTGACTGCAACAAATAATTTTTCATTAAGACCTTCACAGATTGTACTTTGTTTTACATGGCCTTCTCGTTTGGATGTTTGTGATATGAGATACAGAATATGAGAGAAATAAAAAATAATTGTTTTAGATACAATGTACACAATTAAGAAAATATAAAAAACTTACATCGACATGAAGCCAGATGTTGTATTTATCGCAAATATCTGCAAGTGGGTGGATAGGATCGAAAGCTCCGAGAACTGTGGTGCCTGACGTACAGCATACAAAAAATGGTTTATTTCCTTTAGCTAAATCGGATTGAATACGTTTTTCAAGTTCTTCTGGAATCATTCGACCTCTGCAAAGAATGCAAGGTAATGGATAATAATTAACTCACAAAATAAAACATTTAAAACAGCAAATTTTATTTGAATTTATCATTTAAAGAATAGAGCAATCGCAAAACAGCAAACAAAGGAATTAAAAATGCTTTTTGTTGATAGACCGTTTACATATACGGATACAATACAATATTGTAGAAAGCTTACAATCAAACCAATGATATGGGTAAACTAAAATGAATTTAATCGCCGTTGCACTTTCGTTCTTACCTACTATCGCAAGTGATTTCAATCACATGATCAGTGCCAAGACCCATCACCATCCCCGCTCCCCTCATCGAATAGTGACTCTGTAAAAGAAAACAAGCATTTAATTGGGAAGTGAAGCAATTATAACTCAAACAACTGGTCTTAAATGAAGCTTATTTGGCACGTTTTTACCGTTGAAAGCAGTCGTTAAACTGTTTTTCGGCTCAAATGAAATCATTCAACTTACGTGTTCTGAGGTGTAGATGACAAGTTGTCCCAGACCCATCAATCCCTGCTGCTTATATCTTGGATACATTTTATGACGGGCACACAAGGCAGCGTAAAGATTGGAAATCGATCCTCCTAGAAAAGTAATATTTTAATGAGTTTTGAAAACTGTATAGAATCATTAATTTAAATGTATGTTTTAAAATATGTTTTAAGAAAACTGATTCATTAATTTAATTTAATGTAATTCGATATGATTTAATATACTTTAGAATATTCTGTAATTAACTAAACAAATATCACCAATATAGATTTATCAGTGGTTATATTAAACACCATGAGTAATTGAGATATTTAACCACTTAATGGTCGCATTAAATTACAGTTTAAAAATTCAAATTCATTATTGCCACTACTTTTTGGAAAAAGAAATATTCATCTTATTTAATGACAAGTAAAATGATACCAGAATAAAACCGATTACACTATTTTATAAAACTGGTGGGAATTAAACAATTCTGAATAGAAGTCATGAATCTTCCAGCCCGTGAATGTCTCGGGCGCGACATTTAAGTGGTTAAAATGATCACAATGTAATAGTGCTTGATTAATTAGTTTTTTTGCTTAATAAATGTAAATTATATAAAAGTAATATTTTATGGAGTTTTGAAAACTATATAGATTCATTAATTTAAAACTAGGATTTTAATGTTCTATATAAGAAAATGTATGTATTAATGTAATTTAAGTTATTTTAAGACTAATTTAATCCACATTGAAACATTTTGTAAATAATCAAACAAATGCAGAAGTTGAAAATACGGATCGATAAAATCTATGTTAAACACTGTGGGTGACTGTGACATTGAAAATACTCACAATGTAATAGATATTTTTTAGTTTATTTGTTTATTTAAGATAAATTCGGTGTAAGATTTGTTAATGCAGTTCATGATAACTATATACACTGTAAAAAAAATTATAAAAAAAAAAAATATATTTCTTAAATTAAGAAAATTTACTCTAACTACGAACAAAAATATCCGGAAACAGCTTCCAAGTCACCCAATATTCCGAAATGCGTTCCCTTTATTTTTAGAAACCCCAGAAAACAATATATTTTCGAAATTTAAATATCGCACATCGGAATTCAGGCAGAATGTATGATATATTGCTGCAGATGATGGAAACATTGAACAAATTAAATTTTTTTTCCTATTACTATAAAATAACACCTGTTAATTTTATTGGTAAATATGCATATGCCTTATAATGTCACATATCTGCATGCAATTTGGAGGCATATTTATGTAGGTGATAGAATATAAATAATTTACATTTTACGGCTTCTAATAAAATTATTTTTATGTGTAAGACATCATTTCATATACGATAAAACTACTTTTGTTTCATATTGTAGTGTTTTTTTGTTGCAGGTTCCCCCGTAGAATATACTGATAGAGATAACTCGATTTTTTTAATTTGAAATAAGGCGGAATTTAATCTCACGTCCTCACACACACATACATATATGTATATATAAAATACCACTAAAAATTAAAAGACAACTAATTGTGTGTTTGTGTTTCTATGTGTATGTGTGCGTGTGCTACACGGAACACAAATTAAGAAATATAATTGCAGAGTATTTTTCTATAGTTGCATTAAAATATGGATAAATTTTCTTTCACTTTGGGTTGACTTGAAATAGAATTTCCGAAATCGGTCGATATAATGTGATCTATATTAGATTCTAATTGGGTGACAAAACAGGGTTTCCACACAAATACATAGATAACAAATTGTCCATAGATAACAATCCATTGAAGTCGGTTTTATCTTTTACAGGGTGGCGAATGGTCAAGGAAAAACAGTCAAAAAAGGTGTTAAATACCAGTATTTTCTTAAATAGAAATTCGCCTTTTGTAATCCCTTTATATTATTTGAAGCATTTTCTGTAAAAATAAACTAGTAGTATTTTTTTACTGTGTTTATTCCTGACCACTCGCCACCCTGTTTTATTAAGAAATATTTGTTATCCCCATATATAAATGTCATATTTAGCTCTATTCACATCAATACTTTCGTATTTTGATAATGGAGCTTAAACCATCATTTTGAAATTCGAAACAATAAGATACTTTTGGGTATTACATAGGGGTCTAAAGAAGTTGTATGTAGTTTATTATGAGAGTATTATTAAAATTTTATTTAAAAAATCACAAAATGTCCGTTATTTTGTTGGCTATAAAAGTGATAAATAGCAGGAATGTGGTTTGGGAGAGCAACAAACAACAATGAGATATTTTCGAAAGATATTTTTCTATATATAAATGTCATAGTTAGCTCTATTCACATCAATACTTTCGTATTTTGATAATGGAACTTAAATCATGATTTTGAAATTTGAAACAATAAGATACTTTTGGGTATTACATAGAGGTCTTTAAAAAGTTGTATGTAGTTTTTTATGAGAGTCTCATTAAAATTTTATTTAAAAAATCACAAAATGTCCGTTATTTTGTTGACTATAAAAGTGATAAATAGCAGGAATGTAGTTTGGGAGAGCAACAAACAACAATGAGATATTTTTGAAAGAAGTTTTAAATTATTTTTTAAGGAAAGAGAAGGAGTTAATTTGAGAGAGTCTATTATGGACTCACCTTTGTAACAATTTTGAGCAAAATTTGAATTGTCTGTGGTGTACTAGTAAAATGTAAGTTAACACGAATGTTTATCTCACATAATCAATAAATTAAATAAAAACATATAAATATTACGATACATTAAATCACAACCGTTATCATATAAAAACCTTTTAAAACAGTCATTTACAAGATTTAAAAAAAAATAGTGAAATTCTAACCTGGAGCAAGAATGCTGTCACCATTATTCCATCCGATGATCTCTCTCATTTTCTTTAATGTTATTTGCTCCATGAGAATGAATACGGGAGCGATTTCATAAGTAAACCTTCATTTAAAAATAACATCTTACTAAACAGTTTACAGATAAGCGCACAGGCATTATTATTTAACTTTTTGCATTAACTTAGTTTTCATATGTAAATACACTATCTACCAAAAAGTATTTGTACACTTTCAGTTTTTGACATTTTGTCAAATATTTAAAAATATACTGGTCGGATTCTTCTGGAACTTCAGAAATATAAAGATTATGTTTCACTTTATATTTATTTACATTCATTTGTTAAGCGGGTAATTAGGGGGCCGGCAAAAAAACAAAGAATAATAGAAATATTTGGGATCGCCCTGTACATGAAAATGCACGAAACGACTTATCGCTTTAGAATACAAATATATGAATACAGTAGAATATGTACACTAATTTTTGTGAGAATAGCATGTATATTTATGGCGATAGAGCGATTTTTTTGAAAAATTCAAAAAATTCTGGTATGTTTTTTGTTTATATCATGCTGGGTTTTTGACCAAATTTAACGCAAATTTCAGAAAAATTGGTAAAATGCAGTAGAAAAATGTAGCGCAATTGGAATATAAATATATTAAATATTTTATGAAATATGAGTAGTTGTATAAAATAATTTTTATCTGCGCATGCGCGAACTAGAAAAACATTTTTTTTACATCATTTAATAGTCAATTCTATGGAGTGACTTATAAAAAAAATCCAATCAAATATCGTGAAAATTCAAAAAGATATCATTATTTTAGTGAGATGTTTTTACTCTGCTCTCTAAAAACGGATGAATCTTAAGGGATTCTCCACAAATTGACATTTTTTAATAACTGACTTAAAAAAAAAACTAGTATTGAATTAATACAATATCTAATACAATATTGCTGCTAATAAGTACTTGACAATTGTGATAGAAAAGAAAAAGAGCTTTATTCACATTCAGGGCCAAAACTAAGAGAGGGTTGGGGGAAAAGGGCATGTGCCCCGGGCGCTAGGATGAAAGTGTCCCAAATGTACATTTTGTTTGGCGATTTTTTTCCATGTCTATGTTTAGCATGATATTGTCAAAATCGTCCCATTCAAAGCATTTCTCCTATACCAAAGCATAGAAGAATCTAATGATGATGGCATAAAGATCCCGCATAAAGCAGATTTTTTTTTTTTTTCGTTTTGATTCGGTTTCACGATCTTAAGGTATCATTTTTTTTAAACAAAGCAGACTACTTTAATCAATATTACATATTTTAAGTTTTAAAATAAGTCGGCTATTAATAAATTAGAAAATTTTTCTTTGCAAATACTTTTGCAGATGCTTTGCAAAGAAGAAAAGGGAGGGGGGGGGGGAGTTCACCAAAATTCATTGAAATATAAATGTATGAAATATTTTCTAAAATGTTTTATGTCATGCAATATTTTCAACCAAATATAAAGCCACATTCAGAAAAATTCGCAAAATGTAGTAGAAAGAATAAGGTGCTATTGAAATATAAATATATTAAAAGTTTTCTAAAATATGAGTATTTGTATGAAATATTTTTTAATCAGCGTATGCGTGAACGATAAAATTTATCATTTTACATAATTTAATATTCAACTCTATGGAGCTACCATAAAAAAATCCGATCGAATTTCGTGGAAATTCAGAAAGTTATTGTGGATAGGAGTGAAATGATTTTCAATTGGTCTCTGAAAGCAGTTGAATGACGTCAGATTTTACGCAAATTGCCAAATCTCCATTTACGTTTTTTACTGGTGATTTACTTCTTTTCTTAGATAATTACCAGAACGAACCTATTTCAGGATAAAAATAATTATAAAAAATCGAAGCATTTGTGTCAAATCTACCCATTGATACATAATTGATAATGGCTCTTATGCAAATGCCGATATCTGCGATCTTGAAATACGTCAAGTTCTCCACTGTTAATTGTGGTGTCGAAAACAACACTGACATCAATCGCATGCATGATGCCAAGAAGAACAGAGCTGTCTGATTTTGAGAAAGGTGTGATCATCGGGTACCACCGAAATGGCCGATCTTTAATCGACATATCTAGCGAGCTTAATTACCCCAAAACGACTGTGGCTTATGTGATTAGAAAATGGAAGCTGAATGGTGATTGTCAGAATGTGGCCAGAGTAGGCAGACCGACGAAACTGGGAGATAGAGACCGACGGGTTCTGTCTAGAGAAATTCGGAAGAACCGCAACCAACCAATGTTACACATACGCCAAGAATTTCAACAAGCTTCAGGATGTGTTGTTTCCATGAATATCATCCGTAAGGAAGCTCATCTGCTTAATTTTTATGGCCGTGCTGCCCCCATAAGCCTTTAATCACCAAGTCCAACCGCGCAGCTCGGTTAAGTTGGTGCAAAACACGCCAGCAATGGACTGTACAGCAATGGAAACAGGTTCTCTGGAGTGATGAATCAAGGTTCACCCTCTACCGTTCTGATGGTAGGGTCTGGGTCTGGCGTCTGCCTGCAGAACGCCTCCTACCAGAATGTATTGTGCCCACAGTTAAATTTGGCGGAGGGGGAATTATGTTTCGGGGGTTGTTTTTCCTGGTTCGGACTAGGACCCTTGGTCCCAATTCATGGTAAGCTCAATGCCGATGCCTACTGTAATATACTGGACAACAGTGTACTTCCTACGTTGTGGCAATACTATGGATTGGACCCATGTTATTTCCAGGATGACAACGCAAGCTGCCATGTAGCGAGGTCCAGCATGGATTGGTATGCTGATAATGGAGTGCATCGACTCGAGTGGCCTGCCCAGAGCCCAGACCTGAACCCAATAGAGAACCTCTGGGACGAGTTGGATCGTCGAATTAAGGCGGGTGACACACGCCCAAAATCAGTAAAAGAGCTTACCTGCCTTGTGCAAACAGAGTGGAATAAAATACCATTAAATGTAATACAAGGACTAGTTGAGAGCATGCCCAGGAGAGTCGCAGCTGTAATTGCCTCTCGAGGAGAATCTACAAATTATTAAATGTGAACAGGGCCAAAACCAGTCTTTTTTTCCCGAGGCAAACGTGGATTTTGAAGGTACCCCTTTCCCCCTCCTTCGCAAAGCATATTTACAAAGAAAATTTCTCCAATTTATTAATAGCCGACTTATTTTAAAACTTAAAATATGTAATATAAAATAACGTATTCTGCTTTATTAAAATACTCCAATTTGATACTTTAAACCGAATCAAAAAAATTCTACTTTCAACAGGATCTTTAAGGCCCTTGTCCCTGCCCGCGAAGACACTGCTGAGCTAATGCTATTCCTGTGGGGAGTTATTTTTCTAATAACTCTTTCGCATTTTGAAATTTTCAATTTTTTTTTCATTGGATAGCGGAAGTCCCTCTCAAAATCGCTCCTTGACTACTTTTTCGATTTGAGTCATAGATATTTTTTATAAAGTTAGTTTCACTTTCAGAACCGCTTTTGGGAGTGAAAGAAACATTATAAAAATATCTACGCCAAAATTGAAAAAGTAATCACGGGGCGATCTTGAAAAGGACTTCCGCTATCCAATGCAAAACGTATTATTTATAAATGTCCAAATGCAAAAGAGTTAGAAAAATGCATCCCCATAGGAATAGCATTAGCTCGTGAGCATCTTCGCGGGTAGGGGCAGGGACCTTAAGCCATCATCATTAGATTTTTTTATGCTTTAGCATAGCCCAGATATAATAATTTTAACAATATTATGCTAAACATGGCCATGAAAAAAATCGCCAAGCGAAAGATACATTTGGAACACTTTCATCCTAGCGCCCGGAGCACATGCCCTTCTCCCCCCCCCCCCCTCTCTTAGTTTTGGCCTTGAATGCGAATAAAGCTCTTTTTCTTTTCTATCACAATTGTCAAGTACTTATTAGCAGCAATATTGTATTAGATATTGTATTAATTCAATACTAGTTTTTTTTTTTTAAGTCAGTTATTAAAAAATGTCAATTTGTGGAAAATCCCTTAAGATTCAGCCGTTTTTAGAGAGCAGAGTAAAAACATCTCACTAAAATAATGATATCTTTTTGAATTTTCACGATATTTGATTGGATTTTTTTTATAAGTCACTCCATAGAATTGACTATTAAATGATGTAAAAAAAATGTTTTTCTAGTTCGCGCATGCGCAGATAAAAATTATTTTATACAACTACTCATATTTCATAAAATATTTAATATATTTATATTCCAATTGCGCTACATTTTTTCTACTGCATTTTGCCAATTTTTCTGAAATTTGCGTTAAATTTGGTCAAAAACCCAGCATGATATAAACAAAAAACATACCAGAATTTTTTGAATTTTTCAAAAAAATCGCTCTATCGCCATAAATATACATGCTATTCTCACAAAAATTAGTGTACATATTCTACTGTATTCATATATTTGTATTGTAAAGCGATAAGTCGTTTCGTGCATTTTTATGTACAGGGCGATCCCAAATATTTCTATTATTCTTTGTTTTTTTGCCGGCCCCCTAATTACCCGCTTAACAAATGAATGTAAATAAACATAAAGTGAACCTTAATCTTTATATTTCTGAAGTTCCAGAAGAATCCGACCAGTATATTTTTAAATTTTTGACAAAATGTCAAAAACTGAAAGTGTACAAATACTTTTTGGTAGATAGTGTAATTCAAGTGCTTAGACGTATTATATAATGATATAAATCCTTCTATTCTGTATCAAATACATCACAGCATATTATATTTCTGAAAATAATAATAATAATAAAAATATGCATGACTGGTTTGGCGGCTATATTTCTGTGTTTTACATAACTTTAAAAGCGTTCAATTTCCATTTAAAATCAAGTTTTTGTTATTCAAATGTTTATTTTTGCATTTTATATGAATTTTTTAAGATGGCCGCCAAATCTCTCATACATTATTTTTTTCAATATTTAATTTTCAGAAACATGTTATGATATATTTAGCACAGGAGAGGAGGATTTCTGCCAACATATACATAGGCATATGACTTATTTACTCATGAAAACTAAGTTAATAGAAAATATTAAATTAATTCTAGAATATAAGCTTAGAAATTTGTTACCGCATTATTTTTAGACACATTTTCAACCTGTTTTTTGAACTTTTTTTGTTACTTTTAAAATGTTTTCTTTTGTGAATAACATTTTTTATTTGAAACAGTTTCTGAACTTTAGATAATCTATTCTGTGACATTAACATGAGCTTTCATATTATTTTGAAATGCATTCTTTTTTAACACATAAATATAGGTCAATGAAAGTATAACCCATTACAAGAAATTAAACTTTTCCATATTTTTCTCAAATCTAAGCAAACACAAATGTAATAATTTCAGTTATGTAGTTATTAGTTTATCAATTCTATATGTAATTGACATACATTTTTAGTATCGAGTCATTCCACGTAAAATAAGCAAAAATTTTTAAAAAGTCGTGGCTAATAGGAGCCGATTTTAATAAAATTTGATACATATGTTTAATTAATATTCGATAGAGCTCTGCAAAATATCATTATTGCAGATATATATATATATATATATATATATTAGCAGTTTTGGACATTTAAAAACTTGTGATGTAGAATGAAATGTGTAAAACCGTCCAAAGTTGCAAGTTTGAAATTCTGTATCTTGAAAACTATTAAACAAACATGAATTTTTTTTAATAATGTAACCTCTGAAAAACTATCTTCATATTTATTAAGTAATAACAATCTGATAATACCATGATTAATCTTAAATTGGTTGTAAATATTGAAAATGTTGAGAAAATTAAAAATGTTATAAAAATCAAAGAAATTAAAAAACATCTATGAAATTTATGTCTGATGTAGATCATATGAAGATCGAATTCACAAATTTTGAAAGTTGACATTTATTTACTTAATCTTCAAAAAAACTTAGAAACTTAAATAAAATATAAAAAAGCATAGTTTTTCCTCTTATGTATCCAAATAAATAAATAAAATAAAATAAAAATAAATAAATGAATAAAGGAAAAGGCCAACATCAATAATGTTGCACAGTCTCAGGGATAAATAAGTCATTAATATATTAAAAAAAAAAAAAACAAGAGAGTCTTTTGATTCTAACATATCGAAAATGGGTTCAAAAAGGCATATTTGTTACATTCCATGGGCTATTTCTCTTTGAATTCGCGCGAGTTTCTTAAAATATTCCAGGATTTCAAGGGAAAATATGAGTGCTGCTATCTAGTTTATATACAGGGTGTTTCTAAATTCATGGTACAAACTTTAAGGAGTGATAGTACACATGAAGACAGACAATATTAAATAGGAAACTAAGGGTCCCAAACGTCTTCCGAAGGAGATAGGCGCCATAAAAGTTTAGTGTCCAAAAATTCAAATGATTATAAAAAACAGAAAAATTGGTCGATTCGTTTGCGGTTTTCACTAAAACTATTCTTTATGTCAGTATTGTCTAGTAAATAAATTATAAAAATAAATTTCAAAAAATGCCGATAGAGGGCGCTTTAGACTTTGGAGTAACGAACAACTATTTTTTACCGTTATTTTTTGCATCTCATTAATTTTTTTTAGAAGCTTAGACATAAACTTAAATTTTGAGCTCAAAATCTAAGTCGTTGGGAGTGGTTAAGCAGCCCAAATTGAACTGTGGGGGGAGGTTCAAATTCCAAATGATTATAAAAAACAGAAAAATTGGTCAATTGATATGCGATTTTCACTAAAATTATTCTTTATGTCAGTATTATCTTGAAAATAAATTATAAAGATAAAATTCAAAAAATGCCGATAGAGGGCGCTTTAGACTTTGGAGTAACGTACAAGTATTTTTTACCGTTATTTTTTGCATCTCATAAAATTTTTTTAGAAGCTTAGACATAAACTTAAATTTTGGGATGAAAATCTGAATCGTTGGGAGTGGTTAAGTAGCGCAAACTGAACTGTGTTCAATGGGGGTGGGAGGTTCAAATTTCAAATACTTATAAAAAATGGCAAAATTGGTAGATTCGTTTGCCGTTTTCGCTAAAACTATTCTTTATGCCAATATTTCCTTGAAAATAAATTTTAAAGATAAATTTTAAAAAATACCGTTAGAAGGCGCCTTAAACTTTAGAGTAACCAACAACTATTTTTTACCGTTATTTTTTGTATCTAATTAAATGCTTGTAAAAGTTCAAACTTAAATTTTGAGCTCAAAATCTGCATCGTTGTGAGTAATTAAGTAGCGGAAAATTGAAATGTGTTCGAGGGGTGGGGAGGGTAACATTTTAACTCCTGAACACAGTTCAGTTTGCGCTTCTTAACACCTCCCATCGATTTAGAATTTGAGCTCAAAATTTAAATCTAAGCATTTGCAAGCATTTAATTAGATACAAAAAATAACGGTTAAAAATAGTTGTTGGTTACTCTAAAGTTTAAGGCGCCTTCTAACGGTATTTTTTAAAATTTATCTTTAAAATTTATTTTCAAGGAAATATTGGCATAAAGAATAGTTTTAGCGAAAACGGCAAACGAATTGACCAATTTTTCCGTTTTTTATAATCATTTGAAATTTGAACCTCCCCACCCCCATTGAACACAGTTCAGTTTGCACTACATAAACACTCCCAACCATTCAGATTTTCATCTCAAAATTTAAGTTTATGTCTAAGCTTCTAAAAAAATTTTATAAGATGCAAAAAATAACGGTAAAAAATAGTTGTACGTTACTCCAAAGTCTAAAGCGCCCTCTGTCGGCATTTTTCGAATTATATGTTTATAGTTTATTTTCACGATAATACTGACATAAAGAATACTTTTAGTTAAAATCGCAAATCAATTGACCAATTTTTCCGTTTTTTATAATCATTTGAAATTTGAACCTCCCCCCCCACTTTATAGTTTGCGCAACTTAACCACTCCCAACGATTTAGATTTTGAGCTCGAAATTTAAGTTTATTTCTAAGCTTCTAAAAAAATTTAAAGAGATGCAAAAAATAACAGTAAAAAATAGTTTTTCGTTACTCCAAAGTCTAAAGCGCCCTCTATTGGCAATTTTTGAAATTTATCTTTATAATTTATTTTCAAGACAATACTGACATAAAGAATAGTTTCAGTGAAAACCGCAAACGAATCGACCAATTTTTCTGGTTTTTATAATTATTTGAATTTTTGGACCCTAAACTTTAATGGCGCCTATCTCCTTCGGAAGACGTTTGGGACCCTAAGTTTCCTATTTAATATTGTTTGTCATGATGTGTACTATCACCCCTTAAAGTTTGTACCATGAATTTAGAAACACCCTGTATATATATATCTGGGATTACGATTAATATATAATTTTTCTTTAAATGAATCTTTTTTTCCTACTCAGATTTAAAATATTCTTGAGGCAAAAGTAAACTGAAAGAAGAAATAAAAGTTTCTGTATTTAAACTATACCCTTTTACTTATAATATAAAAAACTTTTACTTATAATATAAAGTTAAAAAAATTTCTTCATGTTCAAAAAAGTAATAGAAATATTGAATTTTTCCCTCAACAGTTTTTACTCTATATTTTTTCTCTTTAAGGAATAAAAAGGCAAGAATGAAATTTTCGTTATTTAATATCATTAGCTATAACGCCAAATAATTTTAACACTGCAAGAGATTTCCTTCATGTTCAAACAAGTAATAGAAATATTTCATTTATACATCAGTTTGTTTTATTATGTATTTTTTTAAATTACAGAATAAAAACACAAACACTAAATTGCTCTAATCTGTTACTTGTTCATTCTTAATTGTAAATAATTTTTAATACAGTTTTTCCGTTCTTAATTATAATCAAAATTGAAATTTCATGCATATACACTAAACCTCGATTTTACACCTTCTAACGTAAGTTTTATACTTAAATAAAAAAAAATCTGGAAATTTATTATTTTGCATTTACTTATAAATGGAAATAATCTATTTATATGATTTTGAATAACATCTGTGACATGTCAGCCGCAGGTGATTTGCTCATTTTGTATGGAGTGACTTATCTGAAAAATATGAAATTAACAAATGTCAAAAGAAAGTGGAAAAGGAAAAATTAGTACACTAGAATATATCTTGCATGAAATTATTCACTTTATGAATATTTTCAGTTGCTTTTAGAAATAGTCGTTCTATGAAAAATTGTTATGACTTAACCAAACACACATGTAGATTTTAAATTAAACTATTTAAATCCATTAAAAATGTATACTAAATTTAGTGCGCCTCCATCTTCTCCTATAATTAGCTATATATTATATATACCATATACATAGTTAGTCTCCTATTTATAGTTATAATATTTTTACACTACAATGATTTGAACTTATAAAGAATCAGTTAAAGAACAATTTTCATATTTACATTAGTTTGTAGATTAAAACGTAACTTTTCATATATTTGTAATTCATCGTTTTAATAGACTATTTCCCTTTATTGTAAACAATAATTAACAAAGTGAATTTTTCATCTATCTAGATTTGTGTTATCACTTGAATCTAAATAAATAGTTTCAAATTCTTTTTGATGTAATTAAGAAAAAAAGAATATTTTTACACTTTGCTTGAAATACCTGTAGATTTCCTATTTGGGCTTAAACATATGCATACTGAATTTGGTTCACCCTCACTGGTTTGGTATAACCCCCCCTGGTTTTGTATACCATCCACCGGCTATACTTTATTCAGGCCTTACATGTATTTATAATATGATTAATATAACTTGAACTTCTGCTTTTTAAAAATAAGTTAAATTGCATGTCTACAATAGTTTGTGAAGATTAACTCCTTACGCCTAGCCTATATTTTAAAGTATCATTAAAATAACTTGTTATAAAATTCATGCAATAAATCGATTAGTAGTAATGCAGGTCAGAATGATTTATAGATACATTACTTTATCTTGTTCCAAAAGCATTATTGGTTGCACAAAATAAAAATATTTTTAAAGGACGATTTCTTTTTTATCTGCATCTTTTCAACTTCCTTGACACTGAACGATTGTATGGGTGGGTTGGAGTGGGGGAAGTTTCAGTTCAGAAATATTTATAATTGTCTATTGTAATAGTATTATATCTGTACATTTCCTAATTCCATAAATTACTAAAAAAATATTTTAAATAAAATATTTGAGTGGAGTTATAAATATTGCACAAAATCTCTATAAATTCAAATTTAATTAATTAATTTTAATTGATAAAATAACTGTAAAATTTCTTAAATGATTGCGTAATCTCCCAATGTAGTTTAAGAAAACAAATTTTCAAATATAAATCGACAAGATTTGCAAATTTCCACGAAAAAATGCTTTAGAAAATGAAATTTTCATGAATTCACAAGTTGAGACATAAAGGGTTGATGCACAAGAATTTATTAAATACTTTTAATTCTCTGTTTCAATACTTTAAAATATTTCAATTTGTTATAAACAATTTAAAAAACATAAAGCGAAGAATCGCAATGTATCTACAGAACAATACGTCTAATCGTATCGAATAATTAATATCTAAACATTTTAGCGTTAAAATCTATACTGATTAAAATTTCTCAACTTTTTGAAACCAATATTTGTTTTTATAAAATCATTTTTTTAATCCTTAGTATAGTTATTAGATAAAACAAGTAGCATAAAAAAATATATAATTAAACTCACTACAAAATGAAAAAAAAAAAAAATGCGTTCTTCAGGAAAACGGGATTTCATAACGAAATCTGCACCTAACTATACTCAAATTATAAAAATAATAGGTCTATTTTTATTTAAAAGAATTTTCCGTATACGTGATTTTATCGCTCTTTTCGCGTATATTGTTAATTTTAGCGTTTTCTAATCAAAGATAAAAATATCAATTTTTCAAAGCTAAATTTAATAAAAACACGTAGTTTGCGTAATATAGAAAATCATATAGAGCAGCATATGAAATATTTTCTCCCTATTCAATAATAACCGAGAAAGTAGTTTTATATGAAAATATTTTATGGATTTTAGTTCATTAAAAACTGTCTTTATTTTTTAATACTAAAATTCTTATATTTACGAAAAAAGATTTAGAATTTTTACTGTGTGAAAACTAAAATTGTAAACTTTATTTCAAAAAAGTTCTCTTAAGGGTGTATTTCGATTCAAACTGCTTATTTTCCGATTTATTTTTAAATACATTTTTGCTCTCATATGCATCAAACTGGCAAATTGTCTCATTTAGGATGTGCACAAGGTGCCGTAATTATCAATTCTTTGATAAATGCAGAAAATATTGTAAAAAAAAAGCTATCAAAAATGCATTTTGAACCGATTTTCCCGAAGAAGGAGATTTGAGAACGAAAAAAGATTCCTACTGAGAAGATAATTGTTTATATATCAAATTCTAATGAATGGAGCGCAAAAAGACATCACACGGCACCTTGAACGCCTCTTCAAAAATCTTCTCATCAAGTTTCATGTTTCTATTTTTAAAAATGTGCCTGAAATTGTATCAGAAAATTTCGAGCTGTTGAAGGTGGAAAGACGTTTTTTCGAATACACCCTTAAGTAGCAGTGTTAAGAACGGAGAAACGAAAGAAACTTCATTCTTCATAATTAAATTTTGAAGATAGCTTGAATTTAAAATTTGAGCTACAATTTAGGAGAAAATTCTATTTTATTGTATTTAATACAGTATATTGCGATCTCAGAAGTGCATTATGCATATTTTTGCTGAATGGGCGATTTAACCTCCTCAGTCCAGAGACAAATATTACGAGGGACCACAAAAGAAAAAAAGAGTTTAAAAATACAATAAAACATCTCCAAAGATATATCAGTCTATATAGGAATACAGGGCTGTCCAACGCTGCGCCCGTGGGCACCATGGCGCCCTTTGAAGATTTTCTTGGCGCCTTTTTGAAGTTTTCCTGTTATTAGACATTTTAGAAGTAAAATTCTATTATAAAGAATGCTTTCTTTAAAATAATTAATTTTTGCATCGGAGTTATTTTCAAAAATTGTGAAAACGCATTAAAAACCATTGAGGGGTGGTGTATATATTATATCCCACCTAATTTTAGTCAAGATTTCTCCCAGAAACATTTAATGAATTTTTAAATTTATATATTTGATGGAAAAATAGTCTTTCGTTATTTTTAAACATTTTTTTTCTAAAATTCTGGTGCGAGTTCAATGGTAGCGAAACACAATTGCTCACCCTCAAAGAGTTAAAAAATAGAAACATACTTTGAAAGTTTAATCATGCATATTTTCACGATTTGTAGTTATTGTTTATAAAGTGTACTTATGATGATTAAATTTGGTAAATTTTTATAATTTTGGTAACAATTGAAATGGATCTTTTAATACATAAGAAGTAACAGAAAGATAAAAAATTCTCATCTCCCCTCATAATTTTGGAAATACATGTGGATGAAAGTTCAGATTTTTTTCTTTTTGCTGTTGTCACACTGGTCCATTGGCTGTGTTATACTTATAGCGGATAAAGGACTTAATTATTCCTTCTTGACTTTTGAAATTTTAGGGGTTTTTTACTTTGCTTATAAAATTTGAGCATAATTTCCTATAAAAGCACTTTCAGACTACCTCTCTGGAATCACCCAAATGGATTGGTCACTATAATGCCTTTGTTTTATAAAATTAAGTTTTATAAAACTAAATTCAATCATTAAAAATAAGGTATAACATATTTTTGCATCCTAAAAGAAACATAGCATACCTCTGATTTCCATGTTTACTTATTTAGTTTTAGTTTTTAGTGTTATTATATGCGCGATTAAACTTTCGGGCATTTTATTCTACAGACATTTTTGAGATAGTTCTCTCTTAGAAAAGTATATTATTTAAAATTTGATATATTTCACTGCAGAACCGTAGGGGCTTTTGTCTACCACTGTAAGATTCATTTGCACCTGCACTATGTTATGACGTTCGTTTATACAAACACTTGCCATAGTATTGCAGTATGGTTTCGGTCAAGTGAGTAATGGCGCCCTTTGGTGAATGCCAAGAGCTGAGGTGCGCCATTGCTTATTAAAAGATTGGACAGGCCTGCTCTATATATCGATAATTACGATGTGCATGCATTTATTAACAAGATCTAGAATTAATTTTAACAATTCTATAAAAACTTAAATTAATTTAAAGGGTGTTCTTCAGTGCCACCTACAGGCGACATCAGAATTGAGGAGGTTAAGGACAATCGCAGGGGCTATAGAAAAGTTACATCAAATATATCTGATTTTACAATGCTCTTTTTCAAAGAATTTGTTTCTTTCGACTTATTTCTTTTACGTTCTTTTTATAAATTGTTAATAAAAAATAAAGAGACTTTCAAAACTCACATGTTGGTATTTGATGTTGCTGTAAGCCATTCTCCAGCCATGCACACTATATCTAAGCCAGTTGAAAGTTGGTTGAAAAAATACGGATGACCTATAAAAGAGAAAAAATATTAATTAAAATTCAAGCAATTTCAGCCAGTATATACAGCTTTTAAACTGGATAATTTCACGTCACTGAAATTATAACAGTTATTCAAATGCATAAAAAAGTGTTATTATACAGAAACACTATGCAGGAATTTCGAAGATTGGCTGTCGAGTATTCTGTGTCTCTATTTAAAGCAATTCTCAAATCTACATTCAATACATTCGCGAAATAGTATTTGTTGATTAAAGGCATAAAATCTACAGATATTTTTATTCATCTCTTAAAAAAAGATTTTATCACGAAATTCCAAAGATTTTTATTTATTTATTTATTTTTATAAACGTGACATATTTTTGTAAAAATAATATTAAAGTTGGCGTTTTTGGTTGATTTTCGGGTATATCAACGACAAAATGGCGATTGTCAGGTAGGGTTTATGGGAAACCCATTGGGAAATAGAAACAAAAAAGATTTCGCAAATCTGTAAAAGTGATTACCTATGCTGTGTGGAAAAAAAGAATAACTTCTTAAATGAGACAATGAACAGGGCAAAGGTAAAATAGCCAAACAAGATCTTTTTAACACCTTATAAGTATTCGAAAAAATAAAGTCAATCTGCCTGAATGTGATGACCCTTAAATTCCTCAAAGTTCTTGTACCTAAATCTTATCGCAAGGATTTTATATAACTGAACATAATCAAACATATGCATTTCAAGAAGAAAACAGGAATCGGACTACTACATTTAAGACATTTATTCTGGGAGAATTTCTGCATTGTTAATTACCAAACTCCGAAAATACTTCCAAAATTCTAAGAAAAAAATCATGCCTTCATAGAAATAAAAAAAAGATATAATAATAATGGTAAATATTTAAGCAGACGATGATCAATTCATCAAGTTTAGCATACAAAGTGTAAAGGGTATCGTAAAACACCCTTTTCAAAATCTCCACAAACATGATCAGAATTACTCTATATTTTTTAAATTTTATTTATTTTTTTAAAGATATTTTTATTGCGGAAAAAGCATAGATTAATTCGTACAATTAAAATATTACATTTATTTTTCCTTCATGATGTAATGTGTAGTTAATTAATCGATAAAAGGAGTTTCTAAAAAGTCCTAGAAGTTAAACAACCTACTGTTGATATGAAAGCTGGCTGATTGACATCATGGTGGATCCATAAGAACTATAATAATCTTTACTCAACGATACGTGGATGGTTAACAAAATATGAATTTTTGAAGGCACTCACTCTAGCTTATTTGATAAAATGTTAATTAAAGAGTCAAATGAAAATACAGTAAATGTCGCTTAATGTTATCACATGGGATCACGAGATTTAGATAACACCATCTTATTGATAATTCTATGCGAATTAGGAAAGTACTCAATAATAATATTCAGTATTATTGACAAAACTTGAACAAGATCTTGATGAAATAAGGAAGTTTTAAAAAGGTAGATAACATTAATTTATAGACTTCTCTAATTTTTATTTTTTAGTTTATATTTCTCCCTTAAAAGATCAACATTAAATTGTTCAGATTCATACTGTTTTTGAAGATTCTCCGAATTTTATACAGGGTTATGTAAAATAAACGGGATCGCTAATGTATTTTGTCCCATTCATTTTGCATCACTATGCATAAGGAGTTAGAAATTTTTGACGCTTTTCGTATTTTCACATTTGTATCCGATTTTTCAATAAGTTTACTCAAGTCATCTTCCTGGTTCTTATTATCAAAAATTTGTATTTTTTCTCAAATGTTTTAAAAGTTTTCAGTTTTTCTGAGCTTCATAGTCTAAAAATGTACACTATATAGTTGGTCACTTGCGATTTTAGACATTCTTTAAATATCTAGAAAAATACATAAGGAATTATAATAAAACTCCAACTGTATAAACATTAAACACAATAGTACAAGCCATATATTTCCGCGAAGATTTTTTGATGAATCCATAGGCGAAAGTCAAAAAATAGAAAAAGGACGAATATCTTTTGAATAACCCTGTCAAAACTAATGTTGAAAAGGCGGTCAAACTGTAAATTGCGGTCAAGCGGCTTACTGTTATAAAATGTGTCCCTTTTTATGAGGATAGCATGTATATTCGTAGAGAAATTAAGGTTTTTATAAAAAGAATCCCAAATTTTGCCAAGTTTTTGCTTATGTATTGCAGAGTTCTGAATATTAAAAAAATTTACTTTTCACAAAATATGACAAATATTCGAATCAATATTATATTATATCAAGGGAATAATTTAAAAATCTTGAAGGACATGAAGGGAAAAATAATTGTTTTGGTAATATAAAATTCTGAATTACAATGTAAAAACTTTCCACTCTTCAAGCACACTCTCAAGTATGACTTGTTATATTATTCAAGTATTTTATAGATACTTGTTTTTAGATACTTTATACGGGCGCATAGAGGCAATTATATTTTAATACCAATATTTTCGAATATGGTACTCAAAATTTATTTTCGAATATTGGTACTCGTAGTGTCTTATTTAATCACAGATTCTGCATTTAAAAATACCAAAGGCATTGTTCGGAAATAGTGGTACTCAACAGTAAGGACTTCTCCGCATCCTATTTTTAGTTTATTTAATGTTTAACATGAGGTAGATGTAAGCCCTAATATACGTAAAACTAATCACTAATCTCTCATATAAAAAATATTTTAAAGTTTAATTAGATATTCTTTAAATGAATACTGTTTTCTTTAAAATTCAAATTTTTAACAAGAAAACAAAAATCTATGTAAGACATGTTTTATAAAAATCTTTTAATTTGATATTGCACCACCATTATCACATTTTTATTAATTTATAAGAATAAAAAAAAATACTCCTAACTCTAAGAATTATTTTAATTAAAATTGCTGTTGCAATTTCATATTACAGTAATTTCAACGAAAAATAATCCAAAATTAAAGAGTACCAACGCTATTATAAAATCTTCAATGTAGCCGATGACGCCCAACTCCCCCTGACTTCTAATATGCATCTAATCTTGCTCGTCGAAAGTAGGGTGGGTGAAAACAATTAGTTTCAGGTGCTCTTTTAATAAGGCGGATAAGTGCGTCGTTTGCCACCTCACAGCCTCCTTTGTCCGGCTCCCTGACATCCCAACTTGGGCGTAATTCCTTTAGGGGGGCATTGTTTGCTACAAAAACATTAGTTATAGGCTTAAATTTCAGTAATTTAAGCTATTAACGTTGGTGACAGGCAATGTAACTTAAAGAAGATTTTTAGATGCCATTACAGAATATTTATTATAGAAAAACTATTATTTATTGTAAGTTTAAAACTTTGGTCTTAGAATTTAAGATGCGTTCTGTAATTTCCTGTAACTGAACATAATTACGCCTGAATGAATTTTTTAATTAAAAAATTACTTTAATGCCTGTATTTAATTTTTTAATTAATAAAAAATTTAATATGGCTATCACTCTATTACTTTTATTTGTAACATGACAGCCTCTTTTGCATAATTTCCTGACATCCCAAGTTGAGCGTAATTCAGTGTTGTTAGCAATACGACCAAAAAAAAATTGCTTTATTGTAGAATTTTTTTTTTCAAAAAGCAACGTTCACCTTTTAAGTTGTAATTTTCCAACTAAATGAAAAAATGTCCAGGCCAGGATTTGAACCAAGTACCTTTTCGCAAGCTGTCATTTAACAATAAACGCTCAAAAAATTTGAACTATCCTGGACAAATTTGGCAGATTTTTCTCACTCATCGAACATTTTTGATTATGAAATGTGGTCTGATATCTGAGTCTGCTCAACAGAATAAATCGCAGATAATGGAGCCCAAAGAAACGTTGGATCCGTAATTAGTTTGAACACAATTATTCTAATTAGTAAATAAATAATACAAGTTTTAATTTTCCAACTGAGTAAGAAGGTTTTCAATTTGGAAAGTTTGGCGTAATCTTCCAGTTCTCTATCAATTGAGATACTCTGGACAAATCTGGTGTGCTTTTCGAATCCACAGAACCTTCTTGATAATGAAATTCGCCCTGATATCTGAACCAGCTCAATAGAACAAGTTGCACTTAATAAAAATCCAAGAAGCGTTGGATACGCAATTACACTATACAGGCTTACACCAAAGTTCCTAGTTCCAATTATGGCCTAGACTCTTTTTTAATCAAGTTGAAAATTTATAACTCGTTATTAGTATGATTTATTTACCAATTATAATAATTGTGTTAAAATTAATGTAATGTAATTACGTATCCAATGTTTCTTAGAGTTCTATTACCTGCGATTTATTTTGTTGAGCTGGGTTCTTCAGATATCAGACAAAATTTCATAATAAAAAGGTTTTCTGCGTGAGAACGGACCGCCAAATTTGTCCCAGAGAGATTACTGATCGGTAGATCACTGACAGCTTATGACAACGGTTCCTGGTTCGAATGCTGGCCTGGACACCCCCAAAAAATAAATACATAAATGAATAAATAATATAAAATAAAATGAAATAAAATAATATAAAATAAAGATTTGTTTTTTTTTGTACTTTAATTCCTTATTTTAATTTATATTTATATTGCACATCTTGAAATCTCTCTATATTGAAAATTTTCACACTGTTGTGAAGTTCTAGGTAGTCAGCATTAAAAGTATTTTTAAAAACTTATTTTACTGTATGATTCTGTAGATATTAGTTATAACTGTACTCATTTTTTAAAAATGTCTTGTGGTAAAATAACTTTTGTATTTCTTTCAAAAAATTCACTTTTATATTAAAAATAATCTATAACTATAATCAATAATTTCAAAATAACTAAAAATGGCGTATACATCTGTTTATTGTTTTACTGGAAAAGTCCCATAATTTTTTAGCTATGAATTACTTGTAGGGCATGGAATGAGCTAAAAAAACTATTTCATAAATTTTGTCAATAATCAAAAGGGATGTGTGTGTCCTTCTTTATATGTGCAATTAGCAAAGTTACTAATTTTATAACTAAAAAAAATTCTTGGGATGTACTCCATATTAACTTTCGTAATTTAATGTTTCGCAAACTTTACACTTTTTACAGTTTCGAACTATTAACTTTATATCAATAATTTAAAAGAATCACGATGTTAATTTTAAAGAATGCTATCAATTAATTACCATAGTTACTTTTAAAAAAATTGTTTCAGAGCTTCCTCTCTCTCTTTTTCCTTTCCTTTTCTTTTCTTTTCTTTTCATTTCTTTTTTTATTTTTTTACATATGAGGAAATCAAATAGCAACGCATCACGCAATATACACACGCATGACGCAATCACCAAATCATTAAATTTAGTATAATCTGCATTAGCTTCACAAGCGAATTTTATTTTAGTTTTGAAAGATTACTAACTATTATTCTAATTCTCAGTCATCTAGTATTTGTTAAAAAAATATATAGAAAACAGAAGCTTTAATTAAAATTTTAATTAAAAGTTTTTACATAAAGATTTTTAAAAAGCCTTTTTAGTTTTAATGTTATTTTCTACATGTATATATTAAGCAATAATTGATACCAGAAAGTTATGAAGAATATTAATGAAGTAATTTTCATTATGAACTTGTATAGAAAAAATTAATGAAGGTTTAGTTAAGCATTAACTAATTTAGTCTTTTAGTTAAGCTTTAACTAATGTTTTTCATTTAAAACTTTCAGTTATAAGAAAAAACTTATTCTTTAAAAAGTGAATAATTGTGCGAATAAATATCTTACATGAGATTATGTTGAATTTTGAACTTTTACAACTTATTTATTATTAGAAAATATTTGTAAATTATTGTAAAGGTATTAATGTTATATAAATTATTTCAATTGAATATTCCTAGAAATGGACTTCAAAAAGTCAAATAGAATTTATTTTACCAAGGTTTTAATTTATTATTATTATTATTATTATTATTAAATGAAAATAATAATTTTGCCCCATTAAAATTCTAGAAGGAACTATTCTCTCATTCCCTATCATATATGTAGTAAAAGTTTGAATTGCTTTGGAACGTTGTCTAGGGTTCAAAATGATGGCCCAGGCGATTTTTTGGTGAAAATCTTGGTTTTTTTAATGTTTTAATGCTCTAGGTTAAATATACACACATATATAGACTGGAACACAATTATATACAGGGTGTATCTAAACTACTGGGCAAAACTTTAAGGGGTGATAATACACATAAAGACAAATAATATTAAATGGGAAACTAAGGGTCCCAAACGTCTTCCGAAGGAGATAGGCGCCATCAAAGTTTAGGGTCCAAAATTTGAAATGATTATAAAAAACGGAAAAATTGGTCGATTCGTTTGCGGTTTTCACAAAAATATTGTTTATGTCAGTATTGTCTTGAAAATAAATTATAAAGATAAATTTCAAAAAATGCCGATAGAGGGCGCTTTAGACTTTGGAATAACGAACAACTACCTTTTACCGTTATTTTTTGCATCTCAATAAATTTTTTTAGAAGTTTAGACATAAACTTAAATTTTGAGCTCAAAACCTGTGGTTAAGTATCGCAAACTGAACTGTGTTCAATGGGAGTGGGTAGGTTCAAATTTCAAATGATTATAAAAAACAGAATAATTGATCAATTGATTTGCGGTTTTCACTAAAAGTATTCTTTATGTCAGTATTGTCTTGAAAATAAATTATAAACATAAATTTCAAAAAATGTTGATAGAGGGCGCTTTAGACTTTGGAGTAACGTACAACTATTTTTTATCGTTATTTTTTGCATCTCAATAAAATTTTTTAAAGCTTAGACATAAACTTAAATTTTGTGCTGAAAATCTGAATCGTTGAGAGTGGTTAGGTAGCACTAGCTGAACTGTGTTCAATGGGGGTGGGAAGGTTCAAATTTCAAATGATTATACAAAACGAAAAAATTGGTCGATTCGTTTGCGGTTTTTTCTAAAACCATTCTTTATGTCAGTATTTCCTTAAAAATAAGTTTTAAAAATAATTTTAAAAAATCCGTTAGAGGGCGTCTTAAACTTTAGGATAACCAACAATAATTTTTAACTGTTATTTTTTGTATCTAATTAAATGCTTGAAAAAGCTCAGACTTAAATTTTGAGCTCAAATTCTGAATTGTTATGAGGGGTTAAGAAGAGCAAACTGAACTGTGTTCTGGTGTTGAAATGTTACCCTGCCCACCCTCCGAACACAGTTCAATTTTTCGTTACTTAATTACTCCCAACGATTCAGGTTTTGAGCTCAAAATTTAAGTCTAAGCATTTAAAACATTTATTTAGATTTAAAAAAAATAACAGTTAAAAATAATTGTTGGTTACTCTAATGTTTAAGGCGCCCTCTAACGGAATTTTTTGAAATTTATCTTTAAAATTTTTTTTCAAGGAAATACTCACATAAAGAATGTTTTAGAGAAAACCGCAAACGAATCGACCAATTTTGTCCGTTATTTATAATCATTTGAAATTTGTACCTCCCCACCCCCATTGAACACAACTCAGTTTGCGCTACTTAACCACTCTCAACGATTCAGATTTTCAGCTCAAAACTTAAGTTTATGTCTAAGCTTCTGAAAAATTTAATGTGATGCAAAAAATAACGAAAAAAAAACTAGTTTTACGCTACTCCAAAGTCTAAAGCGCCCTCTATCGGCATTTTTTGAAATTTATCTGTGTAATTTATTTTCAAGACAATACACACGTAAAGAATAATTTTAGTGAAAACCGCAAATCAATTGACCAATTTTTATGTTTTTTATAATCATTTGAAATTTGAACCTACCCACTACCATCGTACACAGTTCAGTTTGTGCTACTTAAATACAGATTTTGAGCTCAAAATTTAAGTTTATGTTTAAACTTCTAAAAAAATTTAATGGGACGCAAAAAATAATGGTAAAAAATAGTTGTTCGTTACACCAAAATCTAAAGCGCCCTCTATCGGCATTTTTTGAAATTTATCTTTATAGTTTATTTTCAAGACAATACTGACATAAAGAATAGTTTTCGTGAAAACCGCAAACGAATCGACCAATTTTTCCGTTTTTTATAATCATGTCAAATTTTGGACCCTAAACTTTGATGGCGCCTATCTCCTTCGGAAGACGTTTGGGACCCTTTGTTTCCCATTTAATATTATTTTTCTTGATGTGTACTATCACCCCTTAAAGTTTTGCCCAGTAGTTTAGATACACCCTGTACATATTGATAGATGTGCAACATAAGAAAACGAACTACAACAGGCCGTCTGCCTATCCAAGCTTGCTTAAATCCGAAATAGCTTGCAGTTATTCCGCTTACCACAGGCCCGTCTGACCTGGGTTTCACTCCAAGATATGCGGACAGCCACAGAACCGTCTGTTCTCCGCTGATTTCCGCTAGCATCTGTCCTCTCTCAAAAAAAAAAAAAAACTACTTACACCATCACAATTTACCGTTAGTCGCGATGCGAGGATTCTCATCACGAGCCTCAAGATGCTTACTCAGCAATAAAAAGTTCATTGCCGCAGCTGTTGCTAAGTGCCTTGCGAATGGATCCTACAACTCGGCCTACCTGACCGTGCTGGGTCCTCCCAGTCATCATCTGCTCTTTAGCCAAACTGGTACTGGATGACTTTTACTGGCGTCTAATATTCACAACAAACTAAATAAAATAAAATAAATAAAACGCACAAGATAATATTAAAGTCAATTACTGTACACTGATGACACAAAGTTTTTTTTTCCCTTGATTGTCTCTTGGACACAGTTCTGTCTTTGATTTACTTATATTAGTCCAAAAACAAATTTTGTCTATCGTTCATCACAACATATAATAACAATAACAAAAATAATACTAAATACTAATAAAAACAATAATAATAATCACACACATTTTATGTAAAAGCACAGTTGTTTTGCTTTCGTCAGTAGTAGTCCACGGTTTCATATGATCTGCAGCACTAGAGGTCATATGTGGACCTTCATGGTCTCCAATTTTTTTCACATTGTAACGATCGTTTCTTTTTACTGTGGTGATCTCATAAGGACCAAGAAACTTAGGTTTTAGTTTGGTGCCTGTCCCAAACTGTGTTTTTTGAATGGCCACCAAATCACCGAGCTTATATGTGTTGGCCTTTTTTCGCTTTCTGTTGTACGTTTTCACATTTTCCTGTTGTATTTTTAATATGTTTTGCTTCGCTATTTCTCTATTAGAATTCCTTTCCGATACGAATGAATTTAATTCCTCATCATCTAACAACTCTTTAATTCGCATGTCGGTTTTTTGCCGCATTTTTACTCCTGTCAATAGTTCGAAAGGTGGGAATTTGGTACTTCTCGATACGGTGCTATTTATGATGCGTTGTACGGGCGCGACAAATTTGTACCATTTAGTGGGGTCTTCTATGCTAAGTTTTGCTAAAATTGGTATAAGAATTCTGTGCATGCGCTCTATTTGTCCATTCCCTCTCGGAATCCCTGTTGTTATTGGAATATATTCTATATTCTCTTCCTTGCAGTAGTCTTCAAAATCGGCAGAAGTGAAAGCCGGACCTTTGTCGGTGACTATCCGCAACGGATTTCCGAAAATATCATGTTGTCGGGTTAACCTATCGATGACTTCTTTAGCGGCTGTCGTTTTAACCGGGTACAGCCAAACAAATTTAGTGAATGCATCCACAACGGCAAAAATATGATTGTAATTTTTATTTGTAGATGGCATGGGACCAATGTGATCTATGTGATAAGTCTCGAGGGGTATATTTTGTTTGGGAATCGGGTTTAGTAGGCCTTCTCCTTTTCCCTGCTTTTTATTGCAAAGTATACACTCTACGCAGTTGGCTATGACGCTCTCAATTTGTTTTCTTAATTGGGGTATATAATAATTTTCTTTCAGAAGCGTTTCGGTTTTAATTACTGCATAATGACCTTTGCTATGAATATTGCGTATTAGTTCCTTTTGCATGTCGGTAGGGATCATTAGAAGTTCTCGGTCATTTTCATATTTGTATACGATATCGTTTCTTATAACATATTCTGAACTTTCATTTTTTTCGATCAATTTTTTTATTGTTTGTATGTGTTCGTCTTCTTGTTGGGCATTCTTTATTTTTAATGTTAATTCATCATGCGATCGGGTGACTATTAGCACTGCATTTCTACTTAATGCGTCTACATGTTTCATTTGGGATCCTGATCGGTAAACAATTTCATAATCAAACTCTTGTAAGAACAGAGCCCATCTGGCTATTTTTGGCGTAATGTCTTTTTTGTCCATGGTCTTTTGGAATGCGGAACAATCTGTCACAATTTTAAATTTAGTGCCTAATAAGTAGTTTCGGAATTTCTTAACTGATTCTATTACCGCGAGAGCCTCTAATTCGTAACTTGAATATTTTGCTTGAGTAGGGGTAGTTTTACGGCTCATGTAATAAATAGGATGTAAACTTTTGTTCTCATCTTCTTGTAGTAGGACACTGCCAAAACCTATGGCACTAGCATCGGTATGCAATTCTAGCCTAGCACCTCGCCGGAATGTATGCAATACTGGGGGGTTCACTAGTTTTTCTTTAAGCGTCTCAAAAGCTTGTTTTTCAATAATTCCAAATTTAAATGTATTTCCTGCCTTTAATAAATCACTTAAAGGTCTCGCTATAGTTGCATAATGTGGGATGTATTTTCTGAAATAAGAAGTTAGACCTAGAAAACTGTGCAATTGTTTAAGGGTGCGGGGTTCAGGAAATTTCTTTACTGCCAAAGTTTTGGCTTCCGAAGGTCTAGTAGTTCCGTTCTCGACAATATAACCTAAAAACTCAATTTTCCGTTTAAGGATTTGACATTTTGCAAAATTAAATTCTAGTCCGTAATCCGATGCAACTTCTAGGACACGTTTCAGTTTCAGAAGAGCCTCTTCCTCAGTCTCCGCGAGTACTATGACATCATCTAGGTAAACTAACATTATTTTTTCTTTAATTAACTGTTTAAAAACAGCTTGTATGTATCTTTGAAACTGTTGGGGGCCAAGTGAAAGTCCGAACGGGAGTTTTAGGTACTCGTACTGAGAGTTATGTGTGACAAATGCTGTGTATTTTCTGCTGTCCTCCGCTACGTCTATGTGGAAAAAACCATTTTTTAAATCCAAAGTAGTAAAAACCTTCTCGCTCTCAATGCTATCTAACACGTCCTCAATCCTGGGTAAGGGAAAATTATCTTTAATTATTTTTTTATTTAAGAGTCTATAATCGACGCAAAGTCTCCAAGAGTCGTCTTTCTTTCGCGCTAATACTATAGGAGATGCATTATTGGAGTTACTTTCCTTTATGATTCCCATTTCCAGCCATTCGTTTATCTGTTTGTCCACAAATTCCTGTTCTGGAAATGCAAACCTACGCGGTCGTTGTGCTATCGGAATATCATCTGTTAATATTATGTTTACTTTCAACTCCGTATCCTTAATTTTATTTGGTTTATAATTAGAGATCAATTCTGTTAGCTCTTTTCTGATGGTTTTGTTTGAAATGTGATTTAATTCAATTTCCTGAAAATTAATCGAATCGGCTGTTTCAGCTAAATAAATTTCTGTATTTTTTGTTAAGTCTAAACACGGTTCAATTTCTAATAATTTATTTTCATGAATGCTTGATTGCATGTTTACGCTTTCACTGCAGTCTAAAGCTGTCTCATTCTGTTTAATTTGTTCTTTTCCCACACATTCAGCTGTCGAAACAATCTTTTCTACCGTGGGACTGTTTTGCTTTTCTGACCGCAACATCGTAAGAAATCTGGGTGTAATATAGCTGACGCGCTTGATTTTTTGTCACGACTTGTTCTCGTGGAAACGCAGTGACGTAATTTACTCTCACTTCCCTTAATTTCCGTTTTCCCGTAATTTGCAATCCCTTTTCTGTAATATTGAAAGTTAACTGTTTTAGAAAATTATTCCCCAAAATTATGGAGTGATTCAAATTTTTTACGATGTATAAATCTGCATTTACTGAATAGCCATCTATTTCAATATTTACTGTTATGAATCCTAGGGGAGTAATTTGGTTACCTCCAATTCCTGATAACACTAAGTCGTTGTCGTGTAATTTAGGGCATCCCAAAGTTTTATAAATTTCGTTACTACACATGTTCACATCGGAGCCTGTGTCAACAAGACTTTCTATATTTTTATCTAGAATTCTCACATTTTTCATTATTTTATCTAACGAATTCGAGGTATTGCTTACGGCTGCATTCGCATTTTTTGCGGAATTATATGTACATTGGTCTGATCTGTGACCAGGTGTTTTGCACTTCCAGCAAATCGGGCCTTCTTTTTTTCGGGGGCAGTGTTTCGATATATGAGACAATTCATTACAATTGAAACAGCGAATTTTTTCATTTGAATTTTTCTGCGCACCCGTGAATTTTTTTTCATATGATACACGACTTATATCATTTCGGTGAAACACTCTATTATTTTCGATACCCTGATTTAGGCGTTTCTTAAATTCCGTCTTTGGATGTTTGGTTTCATCTTTCCGCAAATTAATTCGGGCAGTTTCAAAATCATCCAACTTACCTGTCAATTCCTCTAAATTTGTAATTTTGGGTAATTCATCGCAAAAATGTTGTTTCATTTCAAATGACAACTTTCTCCTAATTTGTTCAATAATTAGAATATTTTTTAATTCCTCAAACGTTGATATTTGTAATCCCTCTAACCATTCATTCAAAAAATTTGAAAGTTCTAACGAGAAATCTTTCCACGATGCTAAATTTTCCTTCTTATGTAAGAAAATTTTTTGTCGAAACTATTCGGGCGTAAGTTTAAAACGTCTTAATAGTATTTTCTTTACGTGATCATATTCGTTCGATTTTTCTTCACTTTCACGATTTATTAAACTCACTATGCCGAGCGGTAGTAATGCCAGAATATATATTACCCACTCTTCCTTAGGAATTTCTAACCGTTTTGCCTGCCGTTCGAATAGAGTTAAATAAACACTTATTTCCTCCTCATTATCGTATCTTTTTAACAGTTTTAAAACATCGGGACCTTTCCCTATTGCCGCTGAATTTATTACTTGAGTTTTATTATTCTCTAATTTTAATATCTTTAACTGATATTCGCGATCTTCCGTTTCTTTAGCTTTTAAATTCTTCTCTTCCTCCTGGCGTTCGCTAACTATCCCACTAAGCAAATTTTTAACAAAGTCTTCATCATACCCATCTGATTTAACCACCATATCAGCCAATGCACTTTTAGTTGCATTCTCGAGCGGATTCAGGCCCAATTCAATCACCAGAATAATTAAATCTTTTTTTTTCGATCGAATTAAGTGGTTCATAATTAATTATTTTTTTTAACACATAAAACCAAATAATATCAATGCACATATAATAATAAAAAAATATATCTATATATCAATATATTTTATACCCTTTTATATATATATTTCAATAATTATTTCAACACACATATATAAATATCTATATATTTATAAACATAGCACTTACTTTACTAATCCAAGAGATATTTTTTTTTCAAAAATTGTATTCTTTCTTATTAATTTTTTATGCAAGTTCGACGACTGGCATATTTAAAAAAATATATATAGCCTGCAAAAAAAAAAAAAAAAAAAAAAAAAAAAAAAAAAAAAAAAACACAGCAGGCTTTTTTATTACGTACTTCACGAAGTGGTTAACTTGACTTTGAAAGAAAAAAATATATAGTCTGCGAAAAAAAAACACAGCAGACTATTAAAAAAGTTATCATAAGATGAAAAAAACAAGGACATCAACAGTCTGCGAAAAAAAAAGCACAGCAGACTTTTAAAAAAATGCCACTAGATGAAAAAGCAGCGGCTTCTTTGCGGGAAAGCACAGGTTTTTCTTTTTTCTCTCTTTCCGAAGATTCACAAACCTCAAACATTAGGCGCTCCTTGCTGAAGATTCTGAAGATTGACACAACATCTGCGATGACTGTCTACGGAAGGGGCGGGGGCACAAGTTTCCACAAGTTTCTCTCCGTTGAAGCTGGTTGAAGACGATGACCGTCTTACGAGAGGGGGGGGGGATTATCTCATCTAATCCTTCCCTCAAGTCTCTCCTTCCAAAACTAATCCCGGCCGAGCCCCCACGTTGTAGTAAAAGTTTGAATTGCTTTGGAACGGTGTCTAGGGTTCAAAATGATGGCCCAGGCGATTTTTTGGTGAAAATCTTGGTTTTTTAAATGTTTTAATGCTCTAGGTTAAATATACACACATTTATAGACTGGAACACAATTATATACATATTGATAGATGTGCAACATAAGAAAACGAACTGCAACAGGCCGTCTGCCTATCCAAGCTTGCTTAAATCCGAAATAGCTTGCAGTTATTCCGTTTACCACAGGCCCGTCTGACCTGGGTTTCACTCCAAGATATGCGGACAGCCACAGAACCGTCTGTTCTCCGCTGATTTCCGCTAGCATCTGTCCTCTCTAAAAAAAAAACTACTTACACCATCACAATTTACCGTTAGTCGCGATACGAGGATTCTCATCACGAGCCTCCAGATGCTTACTCAGCAATAAAAAGTTCATTGCCGCAGCTGTTGCTAAGTGCCTTGCGAATGGATCCTACATATATTGCATATTTTTATTTTTAAAACAATAATTTGGAAAACTGGCTAGTCTATTTATAATTTCGATTGTTAAAAGAATTATTTTTCACTGTATCATTACCACTAAAAACTAGTAATAAGTATACATTCGTAATTCTATAACGAATGTGTTTTTTACATTTTGAATTTAAGAATAAAAATACGAAATCATTTCTTATGACTGAGTGTTCCTAGAAATGTTTTTTAAGTTTTACAAACTTTACATTTAACTATATATCATGTCAAAGTGTTTCGAAATAAGTTAATGTTTTTTTATTAACCAAAAAAGACGTGCTATCACTTAAAGATTGTTCAGATTAATGAAAATTATATTTTATTAAACGCCATGTGATAGTTTCGGAACTTGCGACCATCCCCAGTGAATACAACTGCTACAATTATCCTTGTTCTGCAACATTCTTTCCCATTTCTTATGTTTCGTACTAACTTTCAAAGTGGTGCAGTATTGTGCCGGAAGAGTAGGACTGGGTTCTTTCGAAACGCATCGTGATTTCTTCATCTTTACAGTGTTTTAAAAATTTCCTTCTTTTATGTTAATACCATGCATTAAATTTGGGGAAAAGTTTTGAGCTATGATATAGGTTGCTAAATTATAAAAAATACACATTATTTTAAAGATTCAAAGGTTAAATTAGCTTATTTTTATTTACTATTGTTTCATCTTCGAATCTTCTGACTTAGCAATCTCATAATACATCTATAGCATAATATACACTTATGAGTTTAATGAATTGTACTGAAATGCAGTAATCCGATGAATTGGATACAAAATTAAAATTACGCGAATTCAATGAACTTTTTGTAAAACATTACTATTTTTTAATCTGCTAATCTGCTAATTTAATCTGCTAATTCATCTTAATCTTATGAATATGTAAATGTATCTGAATTTTATAATATGTAAAAACGTTTCTATATCTAATGAAGCATTATGTAATGTTAATTTTTTTCTTAATCCAAAGAATTGTAACAAAATATTATATCTATCTAAATTTGATAAGATGTATGACTATTTTATTTTATAATATACTTCTTCGAATTTGATTAATGACGGAGCGAGCAAAAATGTTGTAACATATCTCAAAATTTTAAATGTGTTAAGATTGCGAATACCTTTAAAATGCTAAATGTTAGAAAGTTTTTTAAAGCTTGTTGTCGTAAAAAATATTTGAATTACCTGCATAAAAGTTTAAAGGAATATTTAAACAATTCTATTCTTTTGCATTTCGCTTTTAAAGAAATTAAATTTGCCATTTTTTATAAAATTTAAGTTATGAATAATTGCAAATATTTCTAAACATTGAACGCAGAAAATATTTCTCCCATAACTCAGTCATATCACCTTCTTTTTATCCACAACACACAAACAATGTCTAATTATAATGACTTGCTATTATCAAAACAAAACTTATATCCTTTCATTAATAAAAATTAATTATCTTATAGAAGTCGAAAACTTAGAAATTCGTAATGTTAAAAGTTCGAATAAATCTGTTTAGCAATTTTTGAAAAAACATGCTCAAAAAAGCAAAATGATTGTTTTGAATAAAATGCCCTTAAAATTGAACATCCTGTATGAGGTATATGACAATATCTCAAGCTCATTATTTTGTTGAGATATAAGATATTGATTGCGGTTTTGTTTAAAATATTTCAAATTAATAAATATTTCATATAAATGAATAAAAAAAATTTTGTAGATTTTTTTTATAGATTCAAAAGAATTGGATACCTAATATTAGCAATGTGAATCTACTTAATGCAGGAAAGTGCATCCTAGCCTTCAAAAGCAGATTATAAAATCATTGAGAGTAAAGAAAAGAAACTAGAATTTTATCCACCCCTGTTAAGATTGCTGGGAAGCGTCATATGACAGAGTCACCATATGTCACCACCCCTCCCCCAGTTGAATACAGCTGTTACATTTCCCCTCCACAATCTGACACAATGCCTTGATGGAAAATCACTAAGTCAGAAAAATGCCTTCAATACAGATAAAATTAATCCCAGTACTTTCTGGAAGTATATGCTATGATCAGATTTGACAAGCTCTTATAAAATAGTTAAAGGAGGAGCTTTCAAAGAGATAAATAGTAATTAAATTGTGCAAAATTTTATTTGTTGAATTAACAAATTCTGTTATTAAAATGTGTGAAAGTTCTGAAATATGTTTATTATATGAGATTTATCACTGAATTTACAAACGATGTCTTCAATTGGAATATAAAAATATCTGTGATCTTTTATATATATATATATATAAATGTGAAAGGTCTCAGTATTATGACGAAATTTTGATGAGTTTAATATGAAAATAACAGAGATTGAGATAACTATTTATTTAAATTAAAAAAAAAAAAAAAAAAAAAAAAGAAAGAAAGAAAAGAAAAGAAAACCTAATTGAAAAAATAAAAATATGGGAAAATTTATTTTTAAACAAATATTTTTTGTTTTATGAGTTTATTTATCGACTTTGCTAGGAATTTCTTTAACTAAGATAATATATCCTATAGCTTCGTGAAGCTACATGTTATGTTAAAGATCAGACAAGCTTAATTAAAAGAGCCACAAAATGCCTTCAAAAGCAAACATTTCCATAAATAACTCCAAAACTTGCTTCCTCAGTTAAAAATAAATCGTGGGAATGTTGAAAAGGTTTTTTTTTTTTTTTTTTTTTTTTTTTAACAGATGGATTTTGTTGCAAGTGTAATTACTGATTTAGCAAAGAAATACTTCAAGAATAAAATTAATTGTATAACTTTTTCAAGCTATATATTAGTATGAAACCCGTGCTTAGTTAAAATGATTACAAAATGCATTAAAAATATATCTGTTTAAATAATATTATATTTTTAATTACCAGTTTAAAAAAAGAAACTCACGATTTTAAATAATTATCCTTTTCATTACTGAACAAGACTGATGGCTTTTTTTTATACTCATTCTCGCCACAATTTACGAAAGAAAAAATTCATTATTGTAGATATATCTTGAAAATATAATAGTACAAGTGTGTGGTAGAGATTATTTCTTAAAAAATGGTACGAATAGAATTAAAAGGAGGGACTGGGTCTTACGGTGGCCCAGCATCGTAATTAAAAGTGTAATGTTTATTACTCGAGTTTAATGATCGATTTTGCGAACAATGTCTTAAACCAGAACATAATATAAATCCTAGAAATTCCTAAAACTACATATTATGCTGAAGTCCTCATTTTAATTAAAATAGCTGCAAAATGCATTTGGAAACATTTGCTAATTATCTGAACATTTATTACCCGAATTAAAAAAAAAGTCAGGTTAGTATTGGAATTTTGTTTATAAACAAGCAATGTTTGTTTTGTAGTTTAATTGTTGACTAAGCAAGATAAAATATGTGCTAGAATTAAATTAATCTTTGTACTTTTTGAAACTGTATGTTAAACTAAATTCACAATATGTTTAATTTAAAATGGCTGCAAAGCACATTAAAAAATTACGAAAACTATGTAAAATTTTTATTTATTAGTTTAAAGAAAGATACCCACAAACATGTTTTCAAATACATAATATTTGACGTATTAGTTTATTCATTTAGTAAAGAAATTCTTAAGTAAGAATAAAATTGATCCTAGACCTTAAGTAAACTGTATAATAAGATGAAGTTAATAAATGTTTAATTAAAATGGTAACAAGATGCATTAAAATATTTTTGTAAATTATATAAATTTTAATCAAAGTAAATAAGAAACTCATGAAGGTTTTTAAAGGATAATTTTCAAATAATATGATTTTCATTGCATATAGTCAATGACTAACTTAAAAATTTATCTCAAAGTTGGACTTTAAACGTTCCAGTAAATATTAAAGGAGGTGTGCTTAATTTTTTTTTTTTTTTTTTTTTTTTTGCATAAGCTTGCTTGTAACATATTTTTAGGGCACAGCAGTTACACTATTGCAAGATATTTCATGACGGTGATAAGAGGTAGGCACAAAAACTTTCAAGAAATGAACAATTACATTTAATTAACGCGTATAAATGAATTTAGTAAGGAAGGATATATTCATATTCATATAACTCGATGACGTGATAGTGACGCCAAAACGACGAGTTGGCGCCCGATGTTACTCATATCGTACCAAGAAATGCCGAGACGGACCAGTCATTCCTTAATCTACATTCCTTAATTATTTTGTCCTACATCATGATTTCATACCGTAACTAGATGACATAGTCATTTGTGTCGCCACGAACGGCTCTATATATGTTTTGTATATACATAAAAATAATGATGTTGACACTAGAAATAATATATATGGTTTCTATATAGGTCAATAAAAATATTTTATCTTCCTTAAATATTGTTTATTTTTAATAAAATAGAAAACCAGTCATTATTACTAATATTTAATTAACTATTTTGATTAGTACATAAAATATTAAGAGCTTGAAACATTTCTATTAGCCAGTTTCTAAGTTAAACTTTTGGCATTTTTTTTTTTCAAATTATAAATGATCATGCGCTGATGATATCTTCCAGAAAAGATATCCCGAATTCTACTATCTCAATAGCTATGAGCAAAAATCCCTATTTCTCCCACTCCTTTCCGGAACAAGAAGATATTTTTCCCAGGATAGTCTGATATCATCGTGCTTTGATGTTAGATGAGGGGGACAGTTTGAGCAGCAAATTAGTTTCACAAATTTAATTTCCGTCTCACAAGCCCACCTAATCATGCTTCTAAAAGCTGAACAAAACCACTGGGTGGGAAATTCAACATGAATAAAGTGACGTCAGTGTTGAAAACATTCAGTCCCTGTCAATATTTACCGGAAGGTAATTTTGATTCCCCCCCCCCCCCCACTTTGTGTGTAAAAAGAGGAAGATTAAACATAGAAATATTAATAAAGAATATTTAAAATTTGTTCAAAATAAAATTTTGATTCTTTATAATTTATTAAACGACTTTCTTGAAGAAAAAAGAAAAAACTTTGTTTTTAAAAATTTGTAACTTTTTTAAAGAATTGAATTTATTATTTAAAGAATATTTATCAGAAAAATACATGTTTTACATGAAAACTGAATTTTATCGATATGATATTACATTAGATATTATCCAGTAGTAAAATAATACATTTGGACCCAATGTTACATCAAAGTTTTAGTCACAGTAAATTTTCCAATCAAATATATCTTTATGTTAAATATTGGATTTACTTCGGAAATATCTACCATGAAATGCTGCCATGAATTGTAGAAATATTATCATTATGTTTCGAATATTAGCAAAGAAATGATGAAATATTGCTTGTCAGTATTGCTTTAGATTGGAAAAATATAAAAACTCAATGTTAAGACAATATTTTACGTCAATATTTTTAATATATATAAAGTACAAATGTTATTGGTCCAATGATGCTTTGCTAATGAGTACAGCATCAGGAATAAGACAAATAAAATAGAAAAGTAGAAACCAAGTAAAATATTTAACATTACAATAAACATTGGAATAACGGTATTTAAAATTTAATACACTGCTCAAAACAATTAAAGGATATTGCAGTTTTAGGTGTATTTTGTATCTGGGAAACTTTTTAGCTGATTGATACATGGTCGACAGACATAGTAGGTTTTATGAAAATAAATTACACATGTTTGGCAGAAAAAAAATGCATTTTATTGCGCATTTGTGTACAAAAGGAAAAAAACACAATTTGTGCATATGAGAAAAAAAGAATAAGAAAAGGTATTTTCTTCAAAGAAAATCATTTTCAGTAGGGGGTATGGTTTCCACGGGCGGCCAGCAACGTTGAACACCTTTGAGACATGGACTCAATGAGGCTATTAATGACGAGTTGGGGTATTCTGCTCCACTCTTCCAGAAGAGCTCTTTCCAGTGCTTGGAGAGTTTGTGGGGGTTGTTGGCGGCCAGAAAATCGTCTTCCTAGAGCGTCCCAAACGTGCTCGATTGGATTCATGTCTGGAGAACACGCTGGCCATTCCATTCGAACGATTCCTTCCTCGAAAAGGAAATCCTCCACTAGGTTTGCACGATGTGGCCTGCAGTTATCGTCCATTAAAATGAAGTTATCTCCTATTGCTGCAGCGTAAGGGACTACAATAGGTCTGAGTATCTCATCTCTATATCGGCGACCAGTCAGAGCTCCATTTCGAATGATGTAGAGGTCAGTGCGCCCGTCAGTGGAGATGCCACCATACACCAACACTCCTCCACCGCCAAATCTGACACTTTCGTGCACGAACGCAGGATTATTCCTACTGCCACGGTCCCTCCAGATGAAAATACGCCTATTATCAGGATGCACAGAAAAACGGGACTCGTCAGAAAACAGAATATTGCTCCTTTCATTTTTCTTCCAGTTGACATGCTCAGTTGCCCACTCCCTGCGGTGCGACGATGCCTTGATGTTAATCTAAGGCTCGCCACACACCAAAGAGACATGCGTCAAAAATCGTGCAACATGACGCAGTCAAACCGGTTTTTTCTTTGTTATCAGGATGAAATTGTCGCATGTCTCATGTTTTTTCGCTCAATGTCTCACAGGTGTGTGACGGGCCTTACACATACCATCGGTCGGCGAGCATACAGACCTACAGCATGGAGCCGGTTTCGGACAGTCTAAGTTGAAATCGTGATGCCTGTAGCCGAGCGAAGGTGTTGTTGGAGAAGAGTAGCGTTCATGTTTCGGTGTCTCCGAGCTGTTAAAGCTAAATACCGATCTTCATTGGGCGTTGTCGCCCGTCTACGACCTTGCCCTGGTCTTCGGCCTGCACATCCACTCTCCAAAAAACGGTTCCAGATCCTGGAAATGACACTTTGTGACACTCCAATGGCTTGTGCTACTTCGGCTTGAGTTTGGCCCCCCTTCTAACCTACCAACAATTCTCCAAGCTTCTGAATCTGTCAAATGACTTCGCTGAGACATCGTACTCATCGAAACAAAGCAATCACTGAATGCCGATCATCCTTGTCTTCATACTCTTTTATCCAGTTGAAAGTCAAATTTCATTCGCTGCCGCTGAAGCGACGTTTTTGATGTCGAACTCAAAATTTGCATACTCCGCAGTTTGAAAACCAGAAAAATATGCATTTGTGATTCTCTTCTTCTATTTTCGGCAAAAAAAATTTCGTTTATATCTTTATTTTATATAAAACTTCAACTATCCTTTAATTGTTTTGAGCAGTGTATTATAATAAGTCAAGTAAAATATTTTGAATTAAAATTTTCTAGATTTTTATAATATATATACAACACAGATCAAAACACCACAGCAATGCTAAGAAATCTTTAATCCGGTTTAATTAATTTTAACTAAGTGTATGAATTACAGTGTTCATAAACTTCAGTAGATTCGGGAATTTGAATTCTAGCTTTTTTGTAAGGTAATGGTTGCCGCATTTAAACATAGAATTTTTTCAATGAATTACTTTACGAAAAATCTGGTATTTAACCCTTTATCTGCCGACGGTACTTATAAGCACTATTAAAATTACTTATTATAAAATTCTTTTAATACATCAATTAGTTGTAATACTGCTTAGAATGAGTTTCAGATGCATTACTTTATTTCGTTCCAAAAGCATTATTGGTTGCACAAAACAAAAATATCTTTAGAAGGATGATTTATTTTGCCTTTGTATCTTTTCAGCTTTCTATGCGCTGAGGGAGGGAGATGGGGAATTTTCAATTCGGTAATATTTCTATACTTATATTGTAAGAGCATCATATTTGTATATTTTATAATTCTAAAAAAATCTAAATAAACAATTTAAAATAAAAGGTTTGAGTGGGGTTATAAATATTGAACTAAATCCCTGTAAATTCAAATTTAATTAATCCTTCTAATTCCTCCAATTCTTCTAAAATCCTTCAAAAATGTACTAAATGATTATGTAAATATTTTTATTTAGTCTAAACAATTTACGTAAGGTGCTTTGGAATGTAAAAATTTCATGAATTCATAATTCGGTAGATAGAGGGCCATACCAAGGGTTACACCAAACTATACTATATTGGAGACCACACTGTCAAAAAAAAAAAAAAAAAAAAAAAAAAAAAAAAAAAAAAAAAAATCTATATTTCAGAATACATATATGAATCTATAAATGCATGGTTAAAGAAATATATTTTTTCTTTTAATCTTATCCTGCTTAAAGGGTACAAAATTTTGATTCTATTCATTACAAGGTCAAAATGAATTTTGTGCCTGAAAGTTTTTCTTTCTCAATATTTTATAATGTTAGTAATTATTACATTATACTAATCTGAATTTTCCGTTTGCAGTTAGTGTAAAATAATCGTAAAAAATTGAAAAATAAATAAATAAATAAATTTAGAACAAATTGTAATTTTACGAACTTGAAATAGCTATAATGCAATTAAAGCTATTAACATCAGTTAAGAAATATGTATTTTATTATTATTATTATTACTAAAATGACTCAAATTTTTAATGATATATTGCACTTGCTGTAAAATATATACATTAGAAAAAAAAAGTTAAAATACAAATTGATGTAAATAAAGCTTGAAGTCATGTGAAATATATATATATATAAATTAAATATACATTTAAGGGTGAGATAAAAAATATGCAATAAAATAAAGGCAAACAGCTTCGCAACTATTTGTATATTCCAGTATCACAAAAAATATATACAGAGCGAGAATTTTTGAAAGTCTATACATGGTTATTGAGGCAATTATTCATTCCTTGATGCCAAAAACAACCGCCGCGCGTGAATTTGCCTGCCGAGTGGTTTTGCCTTAGAACATGAGTAGTCCAGTCAGAAACTCCCTGTAAGGTGAACACCCCGCTATTAAGCCGAGATTCCCGAGATCTGGGCTGAGTGAGAATCAATTTCCCCAAATCAATGACTCCCTCACTCCTTCGTGACGGATGACTCGCTTACGATTACAGTTTCCCCCAGTTTAACCCCCTCGAAAGAAGCTTTTGTTACTTGACACCCTCCCTCGCCAACCAATTCGTCCCCCTTTTATGATTGGGATAGGAGGAAAAGGCACAAAGTCGTATCCTGGGCCCCTGAACGATTTTACTCTCCTTTGGATACGAAGATAAAAATTCCGCTTCCGAATTTGCTGCAAGAATGAACATTTTTTATATTCGAAATTTAAATGTGTCGCAAAGGTTTTTTTAATATCTTTTTGCACGGTGCATTTTATCGGCATATTTAAAACATTTTTTTTTTTTTTTTTTACTCTTTGAGTAACCTGAACTTTTCTATAATGAAAATCAACGTCCAATAGAAAAAGAAAAAAAAGTACATTCCTTTGACGCAAATTTTTAAACGTTAAAAATAATAAAAACGCAATGTTGAAAAAATATTTTTACATGAATGTATTATTTCGATCTACAAATTTCTTTTGAAGTCAATTTTTTTCAATTGCAAATGGTATTTGAAAAATAATTTCTCATAAAAAAATAATATACATTTATAATTACAATACCTTCTTTACATTATGTCTTCGGAAAGTAAAAACAAATAAATAAATAAATAAATAAATAATATACCGGTTAAGAAATGCTCCATAAATAGAAACTGTTGGAAATCTATTTCTTACCCCATCCCCTCCGTAAAATCTGTCCTTTCATCTGATATTTATAAAAGCTTACCAGATGTATTAATCGACGATTGCAGCAACGCTGAAGTACTACTTTTGTTCGCTTTTCTTCTTTCCTTTCCTGTAAAACTTGCTTTCCCTTCACAAATGTATCAAAGCCGAAAAGAAACATTAAATGACTGGTTCAGGAATGCTCATTTTATCAGAAGAAACTAAAGTAATTTGTGCATCCTCCAGGGCTCGAAAATATACATGCCCAACACAGCGACACATGGAGCTATTAAGAAAAAGGAACTCACATATCCTTAAAATACTGAAAACAGCTGACATATCCTTAAAATACACTAGTTAGAAAAAATGTTATTCTGCTAAATTGCAACAATGTTCCGATTAAATAAAATGAGATTATCTCTAAGATTAGACTGATAAGCAAAAAGTCGGAAATCTCACCCCTGTTAACAAAATTAAATTCATAAATATTACATAATCCGTCTTATTAGCGATTTATATTTAATTTCTTTTTACTCAAACAAAGTCAAAATTCTCCCTAACGCTAAATCCTTTTACTGTTTTTTACATGGATTTTTTAGCTCTCCGTTGCCTTCAAAAGTCTAATATATATATATATATATATATATATATATATATATATGATCTCACCCCGTTTACAGTCTTAGCTTCAAATGCTTCCAAACAGAGAAAATCATTTCATAATCACCCTGTATATATGTATGTTTAATATATATTTATGTATATAGAAAAATATTGAAGAGTTGAAAAAAATGTCCAAGGGAAACATGTTTGAATAACTTTATGTCATATGACACAGAACAGACATCAATAAATGAAATCTCTCTCCCTGTTTTCCAGAACAAAGAAGCGAAGTTATGAGATGGTTTGCATGAAGCTACATTGAGGGGGAATAGGCAATTATGTGAGTCTCATTGCATGGAAGAATGAGGGGACAGCCTACAGAAATTTAAGGAATTTGAGTAAGGAATTAGCCTCTTTCTGTTGGACACAGCAGATTACGTGGGCTTTTCCTAAACAAAGGACCATTGTGGGAGACAGACACGTGTTCTGAAGAGGAGGAGAAAGCTTTTTCCTGTAGTAAGCTAGCAGAGTTAATCCGATTTTCACATACCGATATCAGTTTTACAGTCTTTCAAAAATCATTTTTTATGCCTGTATTAAGGTATGAAAAACATTCATAAAATATTACATGCGTTAAAATGTTTATTTAAAAATTAATTGAAATGTATTATATAACTTCTAACCATGGTAATTTTTTTAATAAATGTTTCGTTAAGGGATTTAAAAATTCATTTTATATGTCTGTATGAAAGTACCAAAAATAAACGCAAAATATAACTTATATTAAAATACGCAAGTAAAATTGGCACTTGCGTTAAAAATGCAATAAATAATTAATATATGTTATCTAACTTCTAATCAAGGTAGTTTTTTTTAATAAATGTTTTTTAAGCATTTTTAAAAATATTTTTATAGTAATTCTGAAAAATAAATCATATTATTACTTGCGTTAAAATAGGCATGTAAAATAGACATTTAAACTAAAATATGCAATAAATAATTAAAATGCATTATCTAACTTCTAAAAAAGGTAGTTTATTTAACAAATGTTTTTAAAGAGATTAAAAAAAAACATTTTACATGTCCGTATAAAGGTATAAAAATAAAAGTAAAATATTATTTGATTTAAAATATGCATCCAAAATAATTAACTAACTTCAAACCAAGTTTGTTTCTTTTAATAAATGTTAAACTTGATGGAACTCTCTACTCTTTTAACAATCTTTGTAATTTAAGTGCTTTACACCCCACTTTGATATATTAATAGGCAATTTTATGACGAAAATTATTTCATCCATAAAAAGACAGTTCCGTTAGTAAAATTAAAAAAAAGAAATTAAGAAAATTAAATTATACTTAAAAAAACTGTTTCTGCTGCAGATATAAACATCTTACATTATTTTTTTCTGCTCTAAAGATCTTGCATTTAATTTTAATAATCAGATTACAAAAAATTTAACTGAATTAAGATTGAAAAAATGTCACAATGCATGTAAATATAGAGAAAAAATATTATTGTACCTAACATTTCTTTTTCTTTTTAAGTAAAAATCCTATTTTTTAAATATGATACTCAAGAGAGAAATATATGTTGAGATACTGAGAAATGTATTTAGTATTTATATATGTCACTTATATCTAGATATATAAAGTTTTTAACTAGGCGTGGTTTTGGATTCTAGGGGTCATGATTGGTGTAGATCTGGAAACATCTTTCAAAAATTCCAACATAAGGGAGAATGTCGAATGGTCACTTGAAATGTATTAAAAAGAAACTTAATATCACATAAAATATATTAAAACCTGTTCATAAAAACTGTTTTCAATTATTCACATTACTTCCATCGAGGCATTCTCCTATACTCTAAAGTCTATAAATATAAAAAAAAATTAATTAACTGAAAATTAAATTTTTTAAAAGTTATTAATAATATTATTTGAAAAGAAATGTTAAATGCTGCACGCTATAATTTTCAGAATATTTTTCCCATTTATTTTTCTTTTATTGATTAAAAAGACTTTATTAATAATTTGTGCTTTCTTTTTTTCATGCGACAAATAGTAATAAAAATAATATGTCTGTAAATTTAATTTTTATTAAAAATTCATTTGTTAACAGAATTTATTACTAATTTGAGGACCTTAGCTAACATTCGAAAATGGATGCATCATAGTTGGCCTTTATACGTGTATCGAGAACTTTAAAAAAATTAAACGTACGGAGAATTGTAAAGATGTGTAGATTCTGCTTATCTTTTATGAGAAAAATGCTTTTGAAATGCATTGTGATATATCAACATTATCTACATTCAAGAAGTATAAAAACACACTTTGGACGAAATATATGGTAATATATTTATTTGTTTAAAATTTTAACAAATTAATAACCCAAAATAAACTTTCGTATTCTTGGTCAATTTTTGCTCATTTCAAAGACCATCGTCTCCCTAAAACTTTTTTCTTTTAAATTCTAGTAAGGATAATAATTATTATGACGAAGGAAATTTTTAAAAAAGTATTTAAGCTGAATAATTAAATTATTTTCTATCAATTATTCAACAAGCCATTTTTATAAAACTCAAAAGATATTCTTCTTAAGATGGCCCATAAAATTTTTATTCATTTGCAGTTTTAGGGTGGCCCTAAGGGGGGGGGGGGGTTGCACCAAAACTTGGAAAAGTACGAAAGTACCCGATTAGACATCAACCTGAGATCCGTGCAAGAAAAGAGAGAGAGAGAGAAATATTGAGTAATTCGAAAAGAACATTGCCAATGGATTATCATTAGCTTACAAGAGACGCAGTGTTACTAGCATAGAAGTATCCAAAAATGCAAAATATTATTACAGAAATAGTAAAAGTTTTAATGTTTAAAAATAATGTTTCAGTTTAAGAGTAAAAGGATTTTGATGCATTAAAATCTTTTTTTCTTTTTGATAAATTTTAGTCTTGTAAATTAAGAAAATTTTGCATGAAAAAACACGAGAATTTTTGATATTTTAAAGTAAAGAATTTATTACTATCATGGAAAATATTAATATATGACCAGATGTAGTTGAATCAAAATTGGATAGTTATTCGATTATCAATAAAGGTTGAAACTAGTATCTGACATTTCTCCCCTTTATAAGAAGCATGTGCGTTTGACAGGTAAACACCCTTGTATAATTTTTATTGTATAGATTCTCCTAGGCAAAAAAGAAAAAGAAAAAAAATGTAACAAAGGCAAAACCTATAAAGTTATAACGACTAATTCAGATTTGTATAATATAATCCTTTTAATATTTATTATTCTTGATTTTTTTTCATATTCAGAATACTTAAAAAATAAACTCGGGTTTAATCATTAAGGAATAGTACAACTTTAACACGTGTAAAATTATACATTTCATTCTTAATATTAGATGAAGGCTATTTTACTTCTGAAAATTTATTATTATAACCGTTTTATAAAAATGTAAATGTAATCGTTACAATATTCGAATAATTTATATTAAAATTTTTATAATATAGAGTGCATAAAACATTTTAAAAATATTAAATTTCCTCTAGCTGTTTTTACATTTAAAATTTTTCAATGATGATTTTTAAAAATTTGAATAAATGCCTTTTCTTTTCATTCTTGTAATTTTAAATTAACCTCTTTTATTTTTATATTACAGTATTATTATTTCTTTTCCAGAAAAAAAAAATGAAAAAATACTAGGAAGAAAGCGGGCTGAAAATACTCATTGAAATGCTTTTTAATTCGAAGGTGAAGAAACATTCCCATTGCCATTTCCCTTTTCCTGTAAAAGTTGTTTTTCCTTTACTTGACAATGAATGCTGAAAAGGAAATTTCAAATTTGAAATGTTACGGAAAGTTTTAAAGCTTGTTAATTTTAAAGGCCTAGATACACTTGCACAAAACTTTAAATGGATATTTACACAATTCTACTTTTTTGAATTTTCTTTTCAATAATTTAAATATATTTATTTTTTATTAATTTTAAACAGGTTTTCTTTTTCTAAATAAATGTTTAGTAGGACGCTCAATTTGATTTGAAGTCCGTGTTTGAGTGACTTCTGCCCAAAGTATTTAAGAATATCAAAATTTTTATACGAAAAAGAAAAAAATATTAAAGCATCAAAATTTATCAAAACTTAAGTTTTGTTCCTAATTTTTCTGTTTAATTACATAAATTGCTTTGCGGCCACTCAGAAAAAAGCCATGATCTTAATTTAGTAAATTCATGTTTGATGCCCCAGGAAAAAAATGATATATCAACCGCATTGGTATTTTAAAAAATATTTAGGCAAATGCTTAATTAACCTATTGTCAAAACTTGTATTTTTTTAACAATAAAAAGCAAACATTTCATAAGAGTATGAAATTCGGAAACATTTCCGTAACATGAATAACTATATTCTAAGAAATATATAAAAATTTGATTACATGTTTATAAAAATTTAACTAAAAGATTTTGCAAAGTCGTGTGTTAGCAAGATGCAAAATAACAGTTTTCAATAAAATAACTTTAAAGGAGAGCGTCCTTTATATTGTAGATATAGTGAGACACAAATTCATTTTTCCCTAACTACTGTTTTAATATCAAACATTAGATGTAGTTATAAAATATTATAAATTAACTAAATTATAAATTAAGTTAATTTATATCTTTTTAAAAATAACGCTTTTTCGGTTTATTACAAGGTGCCCGACTCCTTAAATAGTTTTAATGCATAATATACGATGTATATAAAATGAAAACTCAATGTTTAATATATTTCACAATGAAAATTCATTAAACAAAATTTAATATATATATTTTTTAAATAACGCTTTTTCGGTTTATTAAAAGGTACGAGACTCCTTAAATAATTTTAATCATAATGCATGATACATACAAAATGAAAACTCAATATTTAATGCATTTAATGATGAAAGTAATAATTTAAATTGGAGGACATTATGTGTCCCTTAATAAATTTACTTTAATCTCATCTGAGTGCATGCCTCTAGAAACTTTTATTGTGAAATTTAATAATTTTTCAGTATTATTTATGCACATTTACATAATGATTTATACTGCTGGAAAGAATATTTCAGTTTCAAACTTAAGAATGTTGATGCCAGATATGGCAGAAAGATTATAGCTTTCGAACAAAAAATAAATTGGAATATGGAATGTGCATTTTCACAGCTGTCAACTTTAACGCTGTTTTGTTAACCCTAAAATTTAATAAAATTTTTTGTCTAATTTATTCACAGATTTTGGCGATTAAATGTGTCAAAAATTACGGTTAAATTTTAGTGATACAAAAAGCTTAAAAGATAGCAACTGTGGCATTTTGTAAATTATATCAGCTTTATTCATACTTCCTATTTTTTTTAAATTAAGAAAAATATACATATTTTAAACATTATCGATATAAAATTTAAATGGACTTCAATTTTAGTAATTAAAGCAAGTTCTAATATTATTAAAATACTCCGTTATTAAAACATATTATCTATCCTGTAAAAGTTGTTTTTCCTTTGAATGACAATGAAGGCTGAAAAGAAATTTGGCTAAGCAATTTGGAAAAAAAAAATCATACACAATCCGCATGATAAACATAATGATATAAATAGGATTTAATGTTTATTATATTTTTATAATTAAGATACTAATTTAAAATAGTTTGTATTAAGTATCCTTTATCAACATACTTCGAAAAAATGCTTAAAATTTAATCATTCTTTTAAATAATCATAAATGTTTGAAAATCAACATAAAGAAATAAATAAAAGATCTTCAAAAGAAAAATTAAGTGTAAATAATAATATATGAATTTGTTTTTGTTTAACTTATTAAAAAAACATGGAGACAATATGAAACAAACAAACAAAGAAAAGAACCCACACGTGACAACTTCTTTCCTAGATAAATCATAAATAATTTACCTCAAATCGCGCTCAGATTTTTTTTTTCTTTTTTTTTTGTGTATACCAAAAGTTTTGCAATATTTATTATTTGTTTGTAAAGAAATCTTGAAAACTGTGAAAAATGTAGATAAGGACATACTTAGGAAAAATTTGAAAGTAAAACACTTTGAATTTCTATAATTTTAATAAAGAATAAATACCCTCATCATTTTTTTTTGTATAATATATATATACCTATTACAAATTTTAATTTTTTTCGCCAAGATTAACCTTTATACTATATTAATTTCCTTTTAACAATATTCCGCACTTAGTTCAACTTATTAAATTAAAATCTTGTTTCTAGATCTAATCTATTAATCTTTATGGAAACGATATAAATTCTTAATTCGCCTTAAAAAACATTTATTCCAATATGCGTAAATTTAAAAAGATGGCTCTAAATTAAAAATATTCTTAATTAAACTTATTTCTTAATATTCCAAATAAAACTCATTTTTTCTATGTTTTTATCAACCCTTTTTAAGAAAGTCTTATTAAATTTATTCCAAAACCATACCTTTCAAAAAATATCATTATTTTTATTTATTTACTTATTTTCCCTCCTTCAATATTTGATGCTTGTGCATAACAATAAATTAATTTCTTTTCTTTTTATCTTAAAATTAATCGTCTATAAAAAAAATCGTCTGCCTAATATATTCGAAATTTTGAGTCGATTATAAATTAGTTAAATAATATTAAACAAAAATAAAATTATCGTCTGTGGAATAAAAATCTTGACGCTGGACATGAATTATATTTACATGGAAAAAAGATGGTTAGAGAGTAGAGAATTTTCTAGAACTTTGTTTTTAGAATAAGAAGGAAGCCTAGAGGTGAGGAGTGATATTCTTTGTTTTTTCTTCGATGAGTACGGCTTGCCGAAGTAATGATGGAATATTCTTTTCGATGTTTCGGTTAAAGACGGCTTGCAAAGGGAGCCTTTCCCTCTCTCATGACTATAGCTTAATAAATTAACTTGCAGCAGCTTGTGTAATTTAATGAATCTTCTACATTTATTTATTTTGTTTTTTTCCACGCTTGTCACGACTGTGTGTTTTTTAAAAAGGGGAACCAGTGAAGATTTTTCAATTTTCTCCCTTAAATCGTCACATACATATATATATAAGTATATATTTTCACAGTTTTTGTAGGTATACTGTAAAAAAAAATAAAAATCTGTTAAATTTACGGCAAAAACTGCTAGCAGCAATGTTGTCAGCAGTTTTTGCCGTAAAAATTGCAGTAAAATTAAATGTAATAAAAAATTTTACATCTAATTTTACTGCAATTTTTACGGCAAAAACTGCTGGCAACATTGCTGCCAGAAGTTTTTGCCATAAATTTAGGTTTTTTTTTTTTTTTTTTTTTTTTTTTAACTGTGTAATTTGTAATTCTTTATAATCGTTATATGTATAAACATATAAAGAATACATTTTTTTAAGTATGAAGAGTAAATGTGTTCTCAAAATAGAATAAAATCCTGCTTTTTGAAAACTCAATGTTATTTTTAATTTAGTAAATGAATTGATTTGAAATATTAATCACTTTAAAATAATAATAAAATGAAATAATTTGAAATATTTGTTACATTTTGTTCTTAAAAACACAAGCATTTTAGAATAAAACAAAAAATCTTTATTAGCTAATAATTATATAATAAACTAGATAAAAAGGAGATTGAAAGAAAGAAGAAAAGAAGAAGAAAGATATTTTATTCATTTTTCCTATTATTGCACACTTTACTTTAACAATAATTATCCGAAAAGACAAACAATACATTGGAAACGGTTTACAAAATAAACCGCAGAAAAAAGATGTTGAGTTATTCGTACCGTTGACTGAGCGGGTTTTTTTTTTCAATATTAGAAACATGTTTTTTAAATTCATATTTATAATTTCTTTTGGATAACTTTTCATTTGTTATTTTATTTCAGTTAAAAAGTTGTTATTCCTTACAAATTACTTTTTTAATTCATAGAGTTTAATTATGGTAATGTTAATTTTATATGTAAAACTGTGTTAAATTTCAATATAAATGTTCATTTTATTTATTTTTGTCCATTGTATAATTTATTTTTCATTTAATAAAAAAACTGTTATTTCTTACAAAGTACTTTTTTTTTAAATTCATAATGTGCGTTAGTAAATATGACTTGGAAAGCGTCAGTAATATCTGTATTAGTAGTACTGAAAATAAATTTGAAATAATTATTAACCATGAAGTCAAAAATATGGTAAAGAGAGAGATTAAAAAATATTTTGCAAATTGTCTTGCTTATTTAAAATACATAATGAGAACGGGTAGGGGAGACTAGGGAAAGTTGACCAACCTTTTTTCAAAATCATTTTTATTTTTTTAATATTGAACTTAAAATAAAGTTTTATATATTATTTTATTCGTTATACATTCATTTATCAAAAGAAAATTTCTACAAAAGTTTAATATATAATAAATTTGAAAAAAGATTTGTTCTAATCATGAGAAAATAATGGGTTAAGGCTCCTCACATATGGAAGACTCGACTTACTATAAAAGAGGCTCTTTACCATTTTGTTTTAAATTGAAATATTTGTTAAGCGAAATAAAATCAGTCAAAAAAAGAAAATAACTGTATTCTCCAGGCTTTAATTAATATAAACATATTTATGAGTACAAGATGCTTAAAGAAAACTGTTTAGACGGAATAGCAAGTCACAGGAGAAATATCCGGTTTTAAACAGGAGTAACAAACAGGTCTGAGCAAGTACGATTGTACCGAGGAAAAAAAACAATTAAGAAAATACTTCGCTTGAATCAGGTTTCGTTTTCATAGGGTTTTATGTATTAATATATCCGTAAATTAAAGCCACTGTCCTTTTTTTTCTCTTCTTGTCCTATTTTTGTGACACTCGATCTGGAAACGATAGTTGTAACATAGTTTGATTTCATCTCACTGTATTCGACTTCGGGAAATTTGTCTACATACCTTCCTAAAGTTTTCCCATTAATGCTATGTTCTTTTGCAGCCACATGAGCACATAAAGGAAGACAAACTGCGTATAATTCTATGTGAAATATGCGAACTTTAAAACTCGTTTCTTTCGAACTACCCGATCATTTTTGATGAAATTTGAAATCCATTTTCACTGGAATATGCAAAGACCTATGACAGACATCTTGTTTTAGCGAATAAAGCTTTCTGTTTTAGAGCAATGACAAATTTTAAGAAATTTTCTTTTTTTTCAGATTTTTTTTCTGGAACTAATTATTTTTTTTAAAGCTGTCTGCAACATATGATCTCATATTTGTACTCTATACGCAAAAGAAAAATATGGAAATCTCTCGAATACTTTAGTTCTTAATGAGGTTTTAAGTTGAAAAAAAAAACAATTTTTCGGAGAGCTGAAAAACTCAGACACTTCTAACTTGTGTGAAGTTCTTGCACAATTCTATAAAACGCGTGAATTAAAGTATATATCAACACTTGGATAAAATTTAGGTACATATAATAAATGAGCATAAAACGAGGAGATTCTTACACTTATTTATCATAAATACTTATTTTTTCATTTTATTTAAAAAAAAAAAAAAATCACGGATTATTTTTGTTTCTACACAACAGCCTTACATTTTCAAGAAAACAAAAAGACAAAAAGAGAAAAAACAAGAAATCAGTTAAAATTATTTGTAGAGTTAAAAAAATTATGTTTCTTTTTTTCCGATACAGGAAGTGAATTGAATCTTGCAAATGATCCAATCAACAATATATATATATATATATATATATATATATATATATATATATATATCTTGCTGAAAGCAATTCTGATATCACGAATGAAAAATAATGTTTATGAATATAATTTAAGAAGTCATTTCGTATTTTAAGAATATTCCGGTGGAATGGTTTTTTCACCCACACCAGTTAATGATAAAATAGGTACCATAAAAAGAATCGACATATTGCCTCAACAGATCGGAGTCGTCCTCGGCGGCAGTAAGCTCTTCTTTATAACTCCGAGGACGGTCGTTTTCTGCGCAGCTATCTATCAAGTTGGGGCCAATGGGCAATGAAGCATTGAAGGGTCGTTAAGACTTCCCCCGGGACTCACCGGCCCGACTCAACGAGCCGTGATTTTTAGATCTTAGGGATCGTATCAAGTAGACCAAGCTTAAATGTTTGCTTTAAGGTGCTATTATTATGGAAGACAAATGAGAGGTATTAGGTTCTGTAGGATTGAAGACAGGCTTATTCCGCCTGTCTTCCCACAAAATTTGTACAAGTCATCTTTAAATGTTATGCATAATTTTTAAGGGGTAGTTGGAACTGCTAAAAGTAAGCAAAAAATTAAAAATATCTAATGATATAATTTTTGACACTTTGTGACTTTGAAAGACCATACTTCAAAATAACATTTTTGCTGGTAATAATAATAAAAAAAAATGCATGTTTTATTAATAGCTATCGTTACTGAGCTTAACCCATATAGATAGTATCAATGTTTAAATATTTTTTAAATACATTTTTAGTTCAGAAAAGAAAATTGAAAACATTCATGCACCATTGTTAAAAATATCTTAAATTGACAAAAAGATTTTGTTTTATCAATATTCTTCAGAAATTGTACCCCATTTTGAACCTAAATTTGTAGATATTTTAGAAGATCTAGTCGGTTTTTAAGATAAAGTTTAAATGTTTTTTACTTACTCAGAAAAAAAAAGAATTAATTTAAGCAATTTTTTATGCATTTGCGATTTTTTCAGTAAAAAAAAAAAAAAAAAAAAAAAAAAAAAAAAAAAAAAAAAACATATTTTCAGAATTAAAGTGTTCATGTATCTAACGCCTGAGGGTTTTTTTTTTTGCCAAAATGTTAAATAACTCAAAATGTGCTAGATTGCTCCAAATAATAATACAAAAGCATTATTTCCTATTGACCAATTTCAATTACTTTTTCTTCATTGTTTAAAAAAGAACGCTCGATACATTTTTAGTCATAATTAGTGGAATAATAATTTTTTATGTGGTGTTTTAAATAATAAAATTTTGCTTTTTATGTGTATTTCTTAAAAAAAAAAAAAAAAAAAAAAAAAAAAAAAAAAAAAAAAACCCGCATTCTTGATGATTTAACAATTTTGTGATCCCTTAAAATTTTTAATGAATTTTTAAGAAATAGTCATATTTTTAAAATTTTCTGACGATTCCCCCTTTGTGATGCATAAAGAACATCACTTCTAATTAAACATATAATTGCTTACAGCTGTCTATTAATATCTTGAAAATTTCCCTTAATATTCTGGGCAAACTACTTGAGAGTATTCTATAATTAAATTTCCTGAGAACTTTTGACAGGAAATATACGTAGTTAATTTAAATTAAGAGAATAGCATGTATTTTTCCTGAGGTTAAACCAATATCATTAAAATTTCTGTATTTTCCTCACTGAAATAAAACTTATTTAACTAATTTTCTTATTAGTATACGAGAATTCTAATTATTTTTTCGCGCGCAATGTTTGTTTTCACTCGATGCCCTATATAAACTTTTCCTGAATATGCATATAGTGATCATCTATTAATTACATCAAACTTTCAGAAGTGGTTGGGGAGAGTTTTAATAGAGTGTGATAAGGAAGGAGGAGATGAGATGCACACTGTAATGTCACATCTAAATACAGTCGAGTCTCTATATAACGGAGTCTACCGTTCCAGTAAAAAATTCGCTATATAAAGAAATTCGATGTATAGAGAATAATGTTAAAAATCGTATTTAATGGGTGAAATTTGAACAAATATTATTTTTTATCTTTTGAATTAAGAATTTGAAATGTTTAAAAGTAAATATTAACCTAACATTTTATTTCTTAATTATTTAAGTTGTTTCAAAAAAGAGAACAGACATTTATTTGAAAGCTTAATGAAAATAAAATAAGAAATACTTGCTTTAATTTCAGACGAAGAAATCTGTAATTTTTTGTTGTTTTGTTTTTAAAATTGTTACGCTCTCAAAAAATGCCCAAATTTTAGCAAGGAATGAAAAATTGTAGTTAACATTTTCCTCCATTTGAAGGCCTCTCTTATGTGCCTCTCATTGATTCCTCTCTTACGTGTGTATCAATCCAATAGACTCTGTTTTGAGAAGGATGTGGAAAGGTGTGTGGGAGGTGGGATGAATTCGTTGGATTTAAAGAACAAGGAGAGAAGTAATATATATATATATAACTCAGCACTGACGATAAATCAAAAATAAGTGATGGAAAATTGATTCCATATTATTTGGAAGCTTTTTAAAACTGAATAAATTAAGACCAATTTATGAAAAAATTCGTTATATGGAGATAGATATTTCGCTACATAGAGACTGCTTTTAATGTAATCATGTGAAAAGGGTCCCGTTCCTACTAAAAATTCGTTATATAGAGAAATTCGATGTATGGAGTTTCGCTATAGGGAGACTCGACTGTATTTTAAAACAATCAGGTATGCTTTATATGCTAGCAACATAAGGTTCATGAAAAAAAAAAAAAATATTTTAACCCAGGTTGTATTAGGTGTATTAAATTGCGGTAGGCTTGAAATAAAAACACGCAAAATATTAGAGATTTTGTGATTTTATTTCAATATATAATAATAGCGGGGAAAAAGATGCGCAGCAGTTGGGCGATTGTCGCCACTAAATTTTAATAATTTTCTTCGCCTCATTTAATGACAAAATTTCTGGGACTTAATAAAATATCTAAAGATCTAATTCTATATTGATAAAAAAAATCACAAAAATACACATTTTTAATTCTAAAATGTATGTAATTTTAAACTATCTAATAAAATAAATGCGCAATTTTTAAAATTTTTTTAATTAAAAAAAAAATGCAATGAGAGGATTAGCAGTGTCAAAAAACGTGATTTCACAGTAAACACAGGGAATCATTTGTATGTGGCAATCTGTGGTGTAGGGTTAAGGGACGGATAAAAATACACGAAATTTTCGTGACGAAAATAATGGATCACCCCCACACTTTTGAATAATTATGTAATTATTTTTAAATTAACTACTAAAAGTAATCAAACTTTAGTTCAACTCCACATGCCAAAGAATGATACCAATTTGTTCCTTTAAATTTTAGACACATCACAGCAGAGATGAAATATACTGTGTTGGATCTCTTTATTTTATCTTCTTTATTACTGAAAAATAAAATAAAAGATTCGATTGATTTAACTAACTTCGTTATTTTTACGAGAGAATGTCTTACTATACCAGTCATTTCTTTCATATGAAATAGTTGCATAATTACATAAACAGTTTCTCTTTATTATTTTCAATTTGACTTTATCGGGTTTATACATACTTTGAAAAATTCATATTGCTTAAAAATGATTCTAAAAAGGAAAAAAAATGCAACTATGTATAGTTGATATTAGCTCCGCATGTCAAAGAATAACATTTATTTGTCCTATTTTGAAACCCAGCATTACTGAAAAATTATTGAATTGGATCCCATTATTTTACCTTCTATTTCATAGCGTAAAATGCAAAATGGTTACAACATTCTATTACAGAAATCCTCATCTTTGTCTGTTTCTAGTAGCAACAGCAACAAATAACTGTTCAGTATAAAATTTATTAAAATGTTGTGGATATAATTTTAAATTATCATTTTATATTAGAAATTTGACAAAATTTCTCGCCAAGCCAAAAGAAAAAAAATTGCAATGGACAGAAAAGTAATTTTCGACAATTGATGAGAAATGATCTTGCAAGATCAATTAGTACATTCAGTAATTTATATTTTGCAGACTGATCAAAAGATGTTTTTGAAAATTTTGTAGCTAGCTTTTTATGCATCGTAGAAAGAATTTTCTTATTTCTATGGAATGGGACAGGGGTATTCCAAGTGAATATGCAACTAAACGTAAAACGGAATCCAAATGTTACGGTTTTAAAAGTTTACTATTTCATCTCTTTAAATTTTGTTCATTCCAAATCGCTTCACAGGACTGCAGAGATATGTAATTATCAGGTTTTTATGCGGTTTACAGCACATTTTTTTTGCATTCATGAGAAGTTTGAATCTCTGTAGTTTCTTTATAAATTGAATTATACATCATCATCCGAAAACAAAATCTCCCTATAAATGATCTCACCAATCCATAAACTTAAAACTTTCGCCAGAAATCATGCGTAAATTGTGAAAGTTTTAGATAATGATTAAGATGTATTGTGGATAATGATATGTTTTAAATTTTAAAACTTCATTTGTAAAGTAGTTTAAAATATACGTAAAAGGAGCAGGCATGCAAAGGGATAATCGACTGAAAATGCAGTCAGTCGTATGGACTCATATATACACCTGCATGTCACCAAGCGGTTTTCATATACTGTACCACTCTCCCAGGCCTTTGCAACAATTATAAATGGTGATTGATTTTAACACGGCACTCACATGAGATACCACTTCTTTCTATGGTTGAAGTCTAAAGTTTATTGCTTGGTGTCTAGGCGAGACCATTTACAACGCGTTTTTTTAGGAGATCTATATCGTATTAAAATATCCTTTCTAGTTCTTTTGATTGGCATAGAACAGTTCATTAAACATTTTAAAAAAAATTATCAAGACTAATTTTCAACAATATTGTTTCACTTTTTACATTTTTTCGAAAAACATCTGCATTTTTTCTTTTAATTTTCTCGTAAAAATTAATAGAAAATATTAATAGATAACAGTTTTTTTCTTTAAAAAATAGTTTACTTTTTCAATAAAAAGAAAGATTTTCTCATGTCAAAATAAGATGAGAGATAAAAATTTGCATTATTGCTAAAACAATCGCAAAGGGGTGATAGACAGCTGCGAATTTTTACGTATTTTTCTTATCACCATTTAAAAAAAAATGAATTTTAAATTGCTGAAAATTTAGATGAAACAAAACAAAACTTTCTTATAAAAGATAATGATTGGAAAAAAGTGTAAAAAATGAAAGCTGTGGTTATATAAAACATATTTCATAGCTTACTATACATTACATATTACAGAAATTTACACTACATCTACTTGTCGATAAATTTTAGCATTCATTAAGTAAATTTTTGCTTTAAGTAGTTTTTTATATTTTAACTTAATGCATTTTACTTATTAATATTTTATTCGTTTGTAACTTGTAACTAATTACATTTAATTACTTTTCAAAATATACTATTTATAACAAAATTTAATATTTAGATACAGATAGCGATAAATCCTAGCACTAATTATGTACATTTATGTTTTAAGCAGATTTATTACGCTTTAAAATGTAACTAGAACTTTTTCGTTTTTATCTTTCGTTAACCAATACTAATAATCCTTAAAATTAGTTATTGATTCCGAAATTTAATAAAATTAATATTCTGACATGCTTCCTTCGCATGTTTTCCCCAGTTACAGCGCTTGATTGAAATATTTTTTATCAATTTCACTTAATTTTTTTAAATCGTTTTTCTTAGTTCATTATTATTTTCCAAAGAGAAATATTTGTTATCGCTATCTTAATTAGTTTCTGTTCCTTTTATGGTTTTTTTATTATTCTTTTAAGATTTTTTTGTGATATGTTACCATGTGATACTGAAAATTTACGCGATGATAGTCCAAAAAATCTTTATTGATTATTTTGGCAACCAAAATGGATAAAAGAGTTAGTAGGAAAGTTGTTTTAATAATTATAAAGTATTAATCATTAATTATGCATAAAGCTTAGCCTACGAATGTCTTTATTTTCACGACTATTATTTTGAAACATTTATTTAAAAGGGGGGATAGTCAAAATTAAGCTAACACTAAACTGGAAAGAATTCTCGTAAAAGATGTATTAAAAAATAAACAAGAAAATATTTACTTAACATAAGTCCATGTATTTAATGAAAAATAATACTTTTATTTATTTTTATAAAAGCACTTATAGAGTGCTTAAAAAAATATATTGTTTAAGTGCAAACACATATAATTTTGACTAATTTTTTTCCATTTAAGAATTAATTTGAGCATTAAGTTCTGGGGAATGTTTAATCTAATACTTACCAGAATTTGTAGTGTATGCAGGAGTACTAATGGTATATCTATAGGACTTCAGGAATTTCGGCTCCAAAATGACTATTGAATAGTATGATTTGCATCTGTTGATCCGGCATTGAAACTGAACATTATTGGAAAAAAAGTCTAACAATCCTGAAAGAATGAAGTTGAAGAAGCTTGTTAAGAGTTCTTCGATTCCAAGAGGAGCCGCCAAGGTACTTCTAGCAAATCTGGAATTTGGCAGAAAGTCGTGTACTATGGTGATCCCTACTTTGAAGAATAGTCCTTGTTGATTTTGTTGTTAATTTGCGCATAATAATGCAATTTTCACAAATTTCTCAGAACTTTTTGCTCAACCTAGTATTAGGATAAAATCCTCAGTTATTAACACCTGTGACTGACACTTTAGCAAAAATCTAACTCAAATAAGCATTTTCTTGTAAAATGCTGCAAAGTATTATCATAGGGTACACTGTAAAAAAAAAAAAAAATTCAAGAGGTTACTAAAATTTTTTTAGTAAATTTGTATTCCACAGAATTTTTTAGTAACCATTACAAACTTTTTTTTGCAAGTGAAACAAGCATTTCTTTTGTAAACTGAACAAAAGAATTTTTTGCATAACTAACTTAAAAATTTTTAGTATGAGCCACCAAGCAAATTTTAGTAATAGCTCGAAAATTATTTTTAATAATCATTACGTGCGCCCGAAGGGCAGGAGGTTCCTTCGAGCTGCATCCAGACTTCTGAAGCGGAAGATTTTTGGCAAAACTGCAAGAGATGGCAGCACCAAACATTGCTAACTGCTCCGACAGGATTTTCATAATCCCTTTACTAACGAGTACTTACACTACATACATTCGGGGCGTATTTGGCTGTGGCCAGTATCGAACCCGGGACCTTTTAGTCTGGAGTCTGTTACTATAACCACTATGCTATCCCACGCCAACTGAGTTTTAGTAATAGTTATTAAAAATATAAAACTATTAACTCTCTTTGTTGCTAACTTTTTTCTAGTAATTCTTACAGATTTTCTTGTAACCGACTAAGATTACTAAAATTTTTTTAGTAATTACAAGGATCACTAAAGTTTTTTAGTAGATCGACCCTTTTTAGGTGCGTTCGTAATTATATAATACGTAGCACCTATAGGGGTCGTTCAGTCCGTCCGTCCGTCTGTCTGTCCGCATATAACAACGCAAAAACTACCCAACCGAATCGTTTGAAATTTAAAATACATACTTATTACATAATTTTGTCGAGTCATTTCAAATTTTATGAAACTCGGATGCATAGATCAATTACAGGGGCAATCAAAAATATTCCATTACATTACGGTCAATGGGGAAAAAAGTTTCAAATGCATTTTAATCGTTTGAAATTTAAAATACGCAATTATTACATAATTCTGTCGAGTTATTTCAAATATTTTGATAATCGTGTGCATAGATCAATTACAGGGGCAATCAAAAGTATTCAATTACATTATGGTCAATTAGGAAAAATTTTCAAATATATTCTATACGTTTGAAATTTAAAGTACATAATTATTACATAATTTTGTCGAGTTATTTCAAATTTTATGAAAATCGGATGCATAGATCAATTACAGAGGCAATCAAAAGTATTCCATTACTATACGGTCAATGGGGAAAAAAGTTTCAAATGCATTTTAATCGTTTGAAATTTAAAATACGCAATTATTACATAATTCTGTCGAGTTATTTCAAATATTTTGATAATCGTGTGCATAGATCAATTACAGGGGCAATCAAAAGTATTCCATTACATTACGGTCAATGGGGAAAAAAGTTTCGAATGCATTTTAATCGTTTGAAATTTAAAATACGCAATTATTACATAATTCTGTCGTGTTATTTCAAATATTTTGATAATCGTGTGCATAGATCAATTTCAGGAGCAATCAAAAGTATTCAATTATATTATGGTCAATGGGGAGAAAGTTTCAAATATATTCTATACGTTTGAAATTTAAAATACATAATTATTACATAATTTTGTCGAGTTATTTCAAATTTTATGAAAATCGGATGCATAGATCAATTACAGGGACAATCAAAAGTATTCCGTTACATTACGGTCAATGGGAAAAAATGTTTCAAATGCATTTTAATCGTGTTACACACATGCGAACTTAATAAAATTTATATGCAACTATAAAGTACATATTATAATATACATCATACATAATTTGTGGTGAAAAGAACATTTGTTATTGATTTACAAGGCCACACAAAAGTATTCCATTACATAATGGTATAGGAGAACATTGTTTAATGAGCGTTTTAATTGTAATTCACTATTTACAATTTTATGAGATTAATATATGAAAGAAATATTTTTAAAACTTCGTTATCGTACGAACGCACCTAATTTGCTACGCTTCACGTGCAATTTCCAACTTGTTTTTTTACAGTGTAGTTACTTGAACACTTCTAATTATTTTGAAGTCAATATATTTACCAAGACTATATTTAATGAGAAAGGAACTTTTGAGAGCACAAAAACAACTATTTTGAGAAACCATCTTATTTTTAAAATTAAAGTAGTGTTTTTTCATGTAATGCAACCATCCTAAATTGTTTCTTAAAATTATATATTTAAAAGTAAGTTAAAATATGCCTGTGATACATTATGATCGTGATTTTTAATTTATATTTGTTTAATTTAACTTAATTGGAGTGGGGACATTTATTAATTCCATGAATTTCTTTTTGCCAGTCGCCGACATAGGTTTTAGTTATTGATTATATTAAAGGAAGTTGAAATCTATTATTTGAGCTGCTTAAAAACATAATAAATTAATATTAACTTGTACTAAACATTCTTTAAATTTAAGTTGTTTTATTGTTTAATAGTTCTATTAAGTTGTTCTATGTAAAGTTGTTACTTTTCAGGTTACTAGTTCATAATGTCTGTAATTGGATATCTGCATTACTAATCATATAAAACATGACAAAAAAGAAAAAAATACCTATAGTATGGTATGAAATATAAATAAGATTTAGGTATTTTGTTTTTATAATAAAAATTAAAGTATTTTTAAAGCTTAAATTCTTTAAAATATAAAACAATCCTTTTGTATCTTTGCAAAAAAGTGTCAGAAACTACTTTATTCTGTACCAATTATTGGTTTTGCAATTTGTTGTTGTTGTCCCTTGATGGATTTATTGACCATATTTAAAAAAAAATAGTAATACAGTGTTATAATTTTTCAAAATTTTGTCAACAATAATTTTTTAATCTATCTCTGCATTCCTTTCAAAAAGAAAGATAAGCATAAAATGGATTTAAAATTGCGTAATGGTGCCTTGAGCGAGAAAATTTTTTTTAAAGGTGTCAGTCACTCTAATACACTTTCGACTTTGTATGTATGGAAACTATTTTAAAACAAATGGACCCGAGCGAGTACTTCACACTGAATCTTTGCGATTATTTGCTGTAACATATTTTCAGTACATTTTAATTAACTTAGAATTTTAATCAAGCAAAGCATTTTAAGGATATATGAATTTATTATATCAAAAGCCTGTTCAAAAATGTATCATATTGATAATCAATTCACCATTGTGAATTTTGTATGTCTATAAAAAAAAAGCATTGAATTAAGAGATAATATATATATATATATATATATATATATATATATATATATATATATATATATATATATATATACTGCTGGAAATTGAATTATGAAAACGCGGTTTTTTAATCAGAACATTTAAAATATTAACTAAAAATGAATGAAATTTCATACATTATACATGCTATGTACAAAAAATAATTTAGAAAAATAAAATTTCATACAAATTACAGGGATGGGAACTGCAAAAAAGCAAAAAGACTGAAAATATGCGTGAACGAAAAATTGCACCACATTGTATTCACACGCACGAATAAAAAATTGCACCACATTTCGATCAAACGTGCGAATGAAAAATTGCACCACATTTTGTCTATGAAAGATAATTCAAAGAACAAAAGCAGGCCTTGATTTCCAAGCAAATGAAGACAAGCACACCAGCCTGTATATTACATTACAGGAGTGGCAATATCTAAATTACAAATTCTCATTTTCTCCTTCCCCCCCTTATCACAAAAAATTTATATCTATTCCCAATACCATAAATGCTACCCTCTCCAACCCTCCCCTCCCACTACTTCAATAAAGCTAAGGCAGCTTTTCTATTCTTAAAATAACTAGTTTTGGACCTTATGGAAAAAATTCATAACACATACCCTGGAATAAAGATTAATTACTCATGAAATAAACAAAGAGAATTGGATAAAAAATTCTAAAATTACTATTTTAATTTATATTCCACTTGCAACTTTTGCTTTTGGTTAGCAAACAAATCTTTGATTGACACACATTTATACTTTTTCACACTTTTTATTTTCAGAACAGATTTTTTATAGCCACAATTCCTTTTGTCACATTTTGTTTTCAGAACTGATTTTTCATTCCTACAAATTTCCTTATCTTGGAATTTTGACTCTTTTTTGTTTCTTGGGAACTGCTTCTTCATTCACAGATCTTTTTAAAGAAGTTCCTGGCCCTTAAATTGAATGAACAGTATTTTCTGCTTTAAATTCAGTAGATTTTAGAGTTGACATGCAGTTATCTTCAGTTCTGACTCCCTTTGGAACTTGTTTCTTTATTCACAGATCTTTTTAAAGCAGTTTCTGGCACCTGAATTGGGTGAACAGTATTTTCTTCTTCAGATTTTACAGTTGACATGCAATTTTGTTCACTGTTTTGTACATTTTTAGATACACAATTTATTTTGCAGTTTTTAATTTTGAAATTAGATTTTTTATTTTTGTAGCTATCTTTCTCTGTTACATTAACTTTCTTCTCTTGCCCCTTTGACAAAAATTGCGTTTTAAAGCGATTTTTTCACGAAATTTGCCGTTTTTTCGCGATCTTTTGACGAAATGTGCCATTTTTTCGCGATCTTTTGACGAAATGTGCCGTTTTATCACGATTTTTGGACGATAATTGCCGTTTTTCGCGAATTTTTTTTGACAAAATTTGCCGTTTTATCGCGATTTTTGGACGAAATGTCATTTTTTCGCGTATTTTGGAGGAAATCAGCCCCTTTTTTTCCGAGATTTTGTAACAAAATTAACCATTTTTTCGCGAATCTTTTGACGAAATTTGCCGGAAATTATTCGGTATTTCACGATTTTTTAATGAAATTCGCCTTTTTGCGATTCGTGGACGAAATGTGCCGTTTTTTCGCGATCTTTTGACGAAATGTTCGGGTTTTTCGCGATCTTTAGAAGAAAGTTACCGTTTTATCACATTTTTTCGTTAAAATTTACCGTTTCTCGCGAATATTTCGACAAATTTTGCCGTTTTAACACGATTTTTGGACGAAATTGTCATTTTTTCGCGATTTTTTGAGGAAATTGACTTTTTTTCGGGATTTTGTAACAAAATTAGTCATTTTTTCACGAACTTTTTGACGGAATTTGCCGGGAATTATTCGTTATTTCGCGATTTTTTAACGAAAGTTGACATTTTTTCGGATTCTTTGACGAAAATTACACGTTCCGCGGGACGCGTAAGCTCAATTTTTTTGCGTCCTGTCGCCGATTTTTTGCGTATTTTCCGCGCTATAACGCGTCCGCGGCGTCCCTGTTACATACTTCTGAAATTCGCGGAAAAAGCGGAATTTTTTTGCGGAAAAATCTGAAACTTATCAAAATAACAAAAAAGCGGAAATCCGCGAAATTTCGGTAAAAAAGCGGAATTTCTTAAAATAACAAAAAAGCGGAAATCCGCCAAAAAGCGGAAAATTCCCATCCCTGAAATTAGTATACTAAAATATAACATCAAAAATCAGATTTTAGTAGCATAAAAACATGGAAATTCATTTATGAAATGTTACATTTAATTGAAAATAATAATTAGAAAGTCGCCTTTATTCATTAGAGTTTCTTTTATTGTAGATGGCATTGATAAAACAAGATTTAGGATGTATTTCTGATCAATTAATTTCCAGTTTGACAGACTGAAGCTTTCAAATCTACAAGTGATGTGTACTGCATCCCATTTGCATAAACCATTCGAACAAGCTATCTCCAAACGTTTTCGATGGGGTTCAGATCAGGACTAATAGGTGGATGATCTAAAATAACAAAATTATGTTCGTCAAACAAATCTTTCATCGGATTTGAAATGTAAATACTTGCATTATCTTGCATGAAGATATAATTTAAACCCTAATATTGCCATGCAAATGGAAGAAGTGAATTTTCTAAAACTAAATTATAATAAAAATAGTTCTGACGACCATTTAAAAATACAATTTCACTTTTGTCGACAAAAGCAATCGCTGCCCAAATCATCAAACTTAAGCCACCAAAATTTCTGCTGAATGTAGATTTCGGAGGTCTCTCCAATAATACCTCAGACCATCTGGGCCATCCAAATTTCTTTTTTCGTCAGAGAAAATGACTTTCTTCCAATTTTCACCAATTTCCATGTATTTCTCGCAATTCTCCAAGCGCATCTGCTTGTGACGCAGAAGTAGCTTTGGATACGGCTTTATTTTCGACCATCTCATGCTCCGTGAAGAAGACAAAACTTGACTAACTCTTCTGGAAGTATCAGGCAGGGATAGATCTGCACAAACCTGCTTCGAACTGTGACCAGCTTTCGATGCAAGTTGAAGAATCCCCCTTTTCTGTCGTGGGTAACTTGCTTAACGTGGATTACCTTTTTTGTCAAAATTTTCACCATAATTTGCTGTATCTTTTCTCTGAGTATATATCACATTAACAAATCTTTTAATTTATTTACTAATTTCTGGCACAGACTTTCCTCATTCTAAATATACGTCGATTTTACCTCTTTCTTTTTCAGACAAAATCTTTCGTTTACCCATCGCAAAAGTTGTAATTGAAATGTATTGCTTTCACTGTACAACGCTTTTTATGTGTACTTTGCAGGTCACGTTACCTTGTTTTGTGCAAATTTTTGTCACATTGCTTCGGAATTACTAATGAAATGTGATATTTCATAAATCAATTTCCATGTATGCATATTAAGAAAAGTTAATTTTTGACTCTTTGTTTATGTTTAATATTATGTATGAAAATTAATTTTTGTAACAGATTTATCATACGTACTATGCATATACCATGAAATTTCATTCATTTTTAATGAATATTATAAAAGTTTTTGTCAAAAAAACGTGTTTTCATAAATTAATTTCCACCAGTGTATATATATATATTTATATATATATTTAATTTTGATAATTTCGAAGGAAATTTCAATAAATTATATCTTTAAGATCGAAGGAAAAGAAATAATTTCAGTGATTACACTGGTTCACAAATTTAAACATTTTTTATATACTTTTGGTGAAACACCTATTTTCTTTCTATACTACCTCTTACTAATGAAATTCGGTGTTTGAAAAACATCTATCACGTCAAAATTTTTACATTGTTCTATACCTATTCCTCTCCCAATGGTGTCCGATGGCTAATTTCTTAACCGTTAGTCATAGACATATAGCTCCAATTACAAAAATGTTTTAAATGCGGTAAAGAAATATTTAACAAGTGATTTGGGTCAATAAAAACATTTATTAAAATTTACTAAATGTAAATTTTTACACGGTCTCCCGATCTATAAGTTGTATTTAGTAAAATTTCCCTGTTACACTGACAAGTAAGACAAAAAAAGTCCTGTAATTCTACGATTAAAATTGATCGAATAATAGATGTTTAAAGTTGGAGCATATTTTTAGTTGTAAATTATGTATCATTCACAAATTTAGTAGAAAAATAATTTTTTCAGAAATATTAGAATTTTTTTCAACGCATCCCAAAGATCTTCGAACAAATAACGAAGATCTTTGGGATAACCCTGTCAAAACTAACGTAGCAAAAGCGTTCAAACTGCAGATTATGATTAAAGGGCTTATTGGAATAAACTGCGTTCATTTTTATGAGGATAACATTATACTCGTAGAGAAATTAAGGTTTTTATGAAAACAGTCCTAAAATGAAGCAATTGGATGAGGGACTGTATCCAATTATAGTAGCACGTTCAATATTGTGCATGCTACGTTGAGACTAATCAATAGATATATCGATACAGTCCTTCATATTTTTGCTTCATTTTGGGAATAACGGATTTTGAGCTTATTCTATCGTCCGTAATTTTCAGAATTTTCAAACTACGCTTTTGAAACTTTCACAAAAGTTGCTCTATGTATTTAACTAACGTATTATGCAAATTATATTTAGAATACGTGCCGCACGTGTAGTGAAACGTTATTTAGTAAATATGCCCATTTTTGTACAATTATTATTATTATTTTATTCTGATTACAGGATATTATGTAAAATGTTATTCGTCATATTTTCTGGGATAAAAATACATTTTTTAGTAGTGAAAATACACTTTTTTTCGCTACATAATTATGACTTTAAGACAAAATCGAATCGGCTAGGAGATTATTTATGTTAGTTAACGAAAACTCACCATATTGACACATAACTTAAATCATTGTTTACTACTTAATAAAATATATAACAGTGGTATACTGTATGCCTCGAATATATGTTCGGCCACATTATTTGTAATTTTTATACTATTACTGAAAAAAAAAGTATTTTGTATGTAGAAAATTTCGGGAAAGTTTATAAGATCACTCTATTAAAAATCGGAGAAATTCTTACAAAATCTGCAAGCAGTTTGGCTTTTAACATTCTTTATTATAAAAAAATGCATGAATACATTATTTTTTTACTATTAAATGTACTGAAATCAGCAATTTTTACTACAAACTGGCAAAGAGAAAAACCTTTTACACTGAGGGAAAATCGTTTAAGAACTCTGCAATAAAAAACGAAAAACTATGTCTGTCATAAACGAAAGTATATCATTTGTTAGCTTCGGCACTCTTGGGATCTGGAAAGACAGAATAACTACCTATAATTGGACCATAAATAACAGGTCCCCACGACATTCGAAGTCCGTTATTAAATCTCTGCGAAGTGGTTCCCTTCACCGAATAATTGGCTGATTGAAAGGGGAACTGACGACAAGTGAGGGAGACTGTTGCTCAGCATTTAACAAGGTACCAAATCTCTCGTTAGTATTAAAAAAAAAATACAAATCAACATTAAAAGTCCCTTTGATGAGTCACGATAGATTCAAAATCGTGTTCTAAAGTACCGACTAATTGAAGTAGTACTAACTTAAGGATCCCAAAACGTCAATCGTTTATGACTAATTTTAATATTTGATGCAGAAAACATACTTAAAAAAAAAAAAAGCACAAACAGCCAGAAAAATTAACAGACGATTTTTTCAAGACTTCTTAAAGGCTTTCTAATGCATGATCAAAAGAAAAAAGAAAAGAGGGAAACACCAGTAGTATTCTTGTACACTGCTCAAAACTATCAATAAATATTGGAGTTTATCTAAAAAGTAATAATATTATGCGTATGCGGTGGTAAACGAAAAAAAAAAAAATTACTGGAAAAATAGTGACGGAAAAACAAGAGTGGAAAAAACGTGGCACGTAAAAAAGTGACTGGAAAAAAGTGATAAGGAAAAAAAGTAACAATAATTAATCAATATTGAACTTGTCAATAAATAATGGGAATGTCAAAAACAAAAATGTTGTTGATGTTTGATTTATTGATGTTATTATTGCATTAAATTGTTTAGGTTAATATACATAACCCTTGAGTGATATTAAATATTAAATTTAGTTTCATTAAGAAGAATTGATTTAAAAAATGATAATCTATTTTATTAACTGACAGTAAATCAATAAAAATAATTGTAAAAGTAAATAAAATTAAACATTAAAAATTAGTGTCATTGACAAGAATTGATTTAAAAAATGATAATTTTATTAACTCATAGTAAATCAATAAAAAATGTATTAATAAGTAAAATGAAATACTAAAAATTACATTCATGAATAAAAATTTATTTAGAAAATGATAAAATTTCATTAACTCATAGTAAATCAATAAAAATAAATGCATAAATAAATAAAATTAAATATAAATTAAATAAATAATAAGAATAATAATTAAACAATAATATAATAAATTTAATAATGTAATATATAAGAATTCGAAATAATAATAATAATAATAATAATAATAATAATAATAATTATGCATAATAATTTCTACTTCATATAAGTATATTATTTACACATTACATTTATTATAAGCCTATTGATATATTTTATGTTTAATATATTTTAATACAAAAACATGGCTATATATTATTATTAAATTATATATTAAATTATGAGATTATACATTAAACTGTACATTAATTATACGTTAAATTATTTTTGTTATTGTTATTAAATTGCGACTATTAAGTTATATATTAATAATTTATTATATTTACATAATTTTATTTTATATATGTTATATATTTATTTATTTATTGTTATTTATATTATATTTATATTATATTATACATTATAGGTATTAATATATAAATATAAATAATATTATATAATAAATAATAATATTGTAATAATATAAATATTATTATATTGTTATTGTTATTAATAATAATGATAATAATAATATACTATACTTATATCTTATATATATATATATTATATAATATTATAAATGTGAATGCGTGTCCGAAAGTTGGAATGAAGTTGGCATCAAAATGATTGAATTAATGATTTTGTATTTTTGCATATAGACAGATTATTGGTCTGGAATGACCATAGGCTAATTTTTATTTATTTTATTCAAATATTTTTCTTAATAATTCAAAATTTTATTATTTATCATACAGAATTAATTGACAATTTTCCCCTAATATTTAATCAGTTTTAATTTTCTTTCTTTTTTTGTTGTCAAAAAAAAAAAAAAAAAAAAAAAAAAAAAAAAAAGGAATAATAGTTTTTTTTTATTAATTAATTTGCAATTGACGATTTTCACATGATAAAATAAAATGAAAAAAAAATAAATTAAGAATTTTAAAAATATTGTGACGTCATATTGGAACCAAAACATAAGTTTTCAAGTATTCATTTCTAATAACACACGGTGAATGAATTTTGAGTAAGTGTTAAATGAAGACAAATGGGACGTCACATATGGAAAATAAAATGGATATATGCTTTGATGATGAAATAAAATGAGATTGAGTTATGATATCAAATGTTATTATTTAAAGAAATTATGTTTACAGTCTGAGCACAATTAATATAAACATTTTATTTTAAAATGAAATAAGATTTTTTATAAAAGGTTAAAAATAAAATGAATAGAAAACATATTTTGACAAGAGTTGATTCTTAAAATTGTTCAGTTGAGACAATATTAATAAAAATTACTTTTAAAAATCACTTTTGGACTTAAAACCTAAAGATTTAATATGATGGTGTGAAAATATTATCATTTTTCTCAGCCAATATCACAATTAAGCATCGGGAGCTCGAGGTATATTGGAAACAAGTTCATAAATGGTAATTTGCAACCGGATTTTAATTCCACATTTCTTTTAACTCTTAAAGAGTAAAAATATGTTGGCACTTTTAAAAATATTTTTTTTATAATATATTTCTATAAAGTGTTATAGTATGCAAAGCATACATATACAAATTTTACAAAAATATCACCTAAAACACAGATTTGTAGTAGAATTTTTCTAACATTCTTTTTTCGTTCTACGAAGAGAAATTCATTGATTTTCACGATTTTACTTAGACTCTCCTTTTTCTCACTTTCTAATATGGTTGAAAAGTGTTTACGATTTCGACCTATCTGTATGCATGATACCGTGTGCCAGCGGTTTGCCGTCTGTTTGTCCGTGCTTTAATTCGAGTAACTATAATCGGATTCACACGGAAATATGTTATTGAGATTTGCCATAGCATGCTTGGCATTGAAAATGAAGCATGTAACAATCATAACTCAATCACATGAACACTCATAAGGAGACATTCCATTATGGTCTAAGAGAAAAAAATATTTGCGGTGCATTTTGATAGTATTACATAATTTTAAACGAAATGAAATTTACATACATTGTTAAGATGGCCAAGAACATGGCTACTATTAAATATGTTAAGTGTGGTGCTTATAGTATGCGTGCAGGAAACTCAAAAGTATTTCATTGCATTATGGTCTAAGAAGAAAAATCTTTTATAGTGTATTTTGATGATGTTACTTTGTTACAAAACTAATGAAATTGATATCAATTTCTGAGATGCTCTAAAACAAGAGATCTGTCAAAAATGTGGTGCAAATAATTTAACATTCATTCACAGTATCACAGAAAAGAGGTCGGTAATATAATAAACTACGGGGAAAATGATCCCAGAGTATTGTAATTGTGTTGCACTATTTCAAACAAGATGAAATTGATGTACAATACTGAGATTTACTACAATATGCTTGCAGTTGAGTATGATTTGCGTCACATTTATTGTTCATTTATAGAGGTACATAAAATATTTCTTATACAATGCTGTATCCGTAGTATGGTCTATTTTGAATGACTGCGGAAGAGCGTTTTCAGTTATGAATGCATTTTAAAGTTAACAATTTTTTTGCATAATATTATGTCGTGTGCTTAAATTACATATACTGGACTACACAAAGGAATTCGTAAACAGTACTCAGAATGAGCGTGAATTGATTAACGTTTTTTTTATTTTGAGTTATGCATTTTCAAGTTCAGCACATTTATTATAATAAGAGATGTTTGAAGAATTTAAATAAAATCATATACTGGACTATACAAAAAATCGATACATGATCACATGTGCAATAGCAATGTACGGAAATGTGAATTCAATTGTTTTAATCGGGTTTTTGCTTGAATAATATAAGCTAAATATGCGGAACCTATAAAAATCTGCAAGTAATGTATCAAGGCTGAACAAAAGAACTCAATTACGTTTCTGTCTATTATTACAAAATTGCTAAAGGTGTATATTAATCTTTGTTATACTTTTTCTAACCAAAATAAGTTTGGACATTGTATTTAGAATATTTACAAACATATAGATCATATGCATAGTTGTACAAAAGAATGGGCCAGCGAGATTTTTTACGTATTTTAAAAGTATTGGATATTTTTTTTTAATGATCTAGGTTTAACGTATGATTTTTCTTTCTTTGGTATGAAATTCTGAAGTACATTATAACATGATTTTTGTAGAACATGTGGTGCGTTACAGTGGTCGCATTTCATTTTCACGATTGTTCATATTATCTGGCACAGCATTTCCCTTTTATTTGTCTGAGTTTTGTCAAGTCCCCAAGAAATAAGAACTAATATAGTGCATCCTATAAAATGTGATAAAATTTGCGTTACTTATATATGTTTTAAATTATCGATAATTAGACATTTTGCTTAGTTGATGCTTTTATTTTTTAATGACATGTGAACTACGTCACGGGTAACAGCTAGTATAATATAATATATGATAATATAATAAAAATATAATTGTTTTTCATTGGTAATTATCTTTTCTCTTCCATATAATAAATCAATAAAAATTACACTGTCATTTCTAACATTTTTGTGATTTCCGCCGTTACTGACATTACTGTTATGCACCTCCAGGAGACTCGCTACGTATTTCCCAAGTGTACGCGTGCCCCTGTTCTGGAGCCACTGACCTACACTGTAAAAAATAAATGTGTAAATTGGCTAATTTTACACACATATATGTGTAATTTTGTAAAATTACACACCTGTAATAAAAATTGCACATTTTTTTCGGAAATTTACCTGTTTTTGTGTGTATTTAGCGTCTGAAAATAAATGTGTAATTTGTTATCACTTGATAAACTCAGACAAGTGTGTAAATTCCGAAAAATGCCTGAATTTACACAAATTGGAGTATTATTCTAATTTAAGCATAACAATGTTTACTCAGAGAAGTGTGTAAATTTCTGAAATCACCCACTTGTTTCAAAATTTACACATTTCGTACAAAAAATTGCCTATTTTTATGTGTATTTTGTTTATTAGAATGAGTATGTAAGTTTTTATCAGTTAACAGACACACAGAAGTGTGCAAATGTAAAAGATTATGTGTATTTACGCGTATTGAAGTGTTTTACATAATTATAAATATGTAAATTTTAAAAGACAGATTCTAAATGTATTAGAAGACTTTCCGACAAAATTGAAGAGTGTTTAGGCATTCGTTTTGTCTGTCCACCTGTCCGCACTCTAACTCTCGTAAATATATTCGAATTGTCATGAAAATTTTAAATGTTATTGATGTTCACGTTAGCACAAACTCTACTGAAAATGAAGTTTCTATCATGATTAATTTATTGCAGGGCTAGTCAAAAGTTTACCATTACATTACGGCCTATGGGAAAAAATAGTTTCGAATGAGTTTTAAAGGAGTAACACCCAGCCAAACATATTTAAATTTATATTCATTTGCAAAGTACGTTAAAATATGTATTTTAAAAAATGCAGTATAAATGATAGTTATTATCCATTTACAGGGCCACATGAAAGAATTCCATTATGCAAGAACAAAGAGGCGGGGGATTATTTGCGAGATATTTTAATAATGTTAAACGACTTCGTGTACAATAAAATTGATATGCTGATACGCTAAGTCATTATATGACGTGCATAGCATTTACAGGGAGACACAAAAGATTTCAAATAGTATATTCTATTTGAAGTACTGTGTATTATCGATGATGGTTGATGGATGGATGAAATGCATTTTTAATTGTGATATGCGTTTTTAAGTTTCACTAAATATATGCATATAACATGGTGTGTATAAATTCTATAGTTTATATACAAGGTTACACAAAAGAACTCGTAAAGGTTACTGAATACGAGCGTAATTTACTAAAAGGGGTTTTTTAAATACGTTATACATTTTTACGTTAAACCGCTTACTCAGAAATGTTTGCAGAATATATAGATAAAATGATATACAGGGTCATGTAAAGTACTGGATACACGGTCACAATTCGATGATAACTTCTGTAAATGTTATTTAAAAAGTTTTAAGAGTGTTTTAGTTTAAAATAAATTTTGGGTAAATATTGGACTGTAATACAGGTACTAGGTAAACTACAAGGCTGAACAAAAGTATTCAAGTACATTTTCATCCATTAGTATGAATTGCTAAAAAATAAATTTAACGAAAGTTTAGCGTTTTCTTGCTTAACTAAATTTTCTTATTATATAGTATGTATATATATAAATAGACAGATAAAATACAGGTCTGTTCAAAAGTATTGAAATACATATTTGGCTATGGACATTAACACCTTATTTTGCTAAATGATGAAGTTTTGTTAAAGATTTCAGGAAGTGTTGGAAAGTGTTTCGTAATCTATCCTTAACGCATAACTTTTCTTTCTTGTTAATTGAGATATGAGTTTTTAAATTGATTTTTGCATATTGCGTTCTGTGTACAAATGCTGTAGATCATGTACAGGGTAACACAGCTGAAAGTGCACAGATTACAGTACATGAACGGAAGTAGCTTAAAGGTGGTTTTAAAATAAATTCTACATTTTTATACAGAATTGCATTTAATAAACTAAGATATATATGGAGAAAAATGATATACATGATCACCGAAAGAATTTGATACATGGCTGCCTATGTAAGATAACCTCTGGAAATGTAAGTTCACTAGATTTAAACGTGTTTTTGTTTTAATTAAATCATAGCTAAATAGTGGCATAACCTTATGCAAAAATAGTAGACAAAATACAGGGCTGTACAAAAGAATAAAAATTTGCTATTGCCTTTTGGGTATAAAATTCTAAAAGTCAAATTTCAACCTATTAGTCGTTTTAATACTTTGCAACATTGTTGAAAATGCTTAAGAATACGGTTTGCTTGTCCGTATTCTAACTTGCGTTAATAGTTGGATTGCTCTGTAATTGATACATGTATTAAGGCAATATTTTAATTCATAACCCAAATTATGACTAATACAATATAATAATTTATAAAAAAGAAACTTAAAAATTCATTTTAGCAGGAAACTTTTTGAAATTGAATAAAAACAAAAGTGAAATGCATAAAAAAAAATTTAAACAGAAAATTTTAATTAGAGCCACTTTTATGAAAATAACGTGCATTTAACTTCCAAATCTAGAATTGTATAAATAAACGGAAAACAACATCTGCGTACAAAAAATTCACCTGCAGACGATCACAAGAGGTCTTTGGAATAAAGAAAGTTCAGCGTGCTCGGATATATTGTTCTTTTATAAACGTATTTAGTTTGCATGAATTTTAAAAATTTTACGAAAATGTTACAAGAATGCGGCCAAAGGATATTTTACATAACAGTCCGAAAAAGGTACAGTGTCAGTAATGTAGTTAAAAAGAGCTCATTAATGTCATTGTACTGGATTCGGACATAATTCTACGAAAGAATCTACGTATTTCTATTTGGATTATCCCAATTTAACACGGAGGAAGGTCATTGATAAGAAACAGGTAAGAAAAAAATATTTTCTCAGCTTTCTCTTTTAGTTAATAGTTTTAGTTTTAGTTAATTTCACATAAACATTTTATAAAAGCAATGACTAACATTAATTTAACTTTTATCAATTCAATAAACTTTAGTAAATTTAATTTTTATTTTGTTGAAATAAAAGGCTGCATGCAACGATTTATTCTTTTAAATGGCATTTAAATCAGATTTTTTTTCCGTTTTAAAACTATGCGGTTAAAATTACGTTTCTTTATATTTTAAAAGTTTTGGGTTTTAAATGTAATTTAACCAATAGTTAAATTACTAACCATGTATTATCACATCCCAATAGTTTCTACTTTAAACAGAGATTTAATAACATATATGAATCATATCACATTATAAAATGTATGAATATGAAATATATGATGTGTACAACATGCATATGAGGTATATGTAAGCTAGATGGAAAGGTAATACACTAGCTTCAATATTTTTGGTTAACAAAATATACTTATTAACAATTTAATTTATATATATATATTTCATTAACTCCTTTCTACATGATTTAAAATCTAAATTATTTTTTATGCTCCTAATCAAGACACATAAAATATTATTTCAAAGTTCCATCGATCTTCAGGAAAATTTGAATGAATTTGCTAAGAGTTGTCTTCATTTAAAAAGTAATACTGTCATTTTTCTTTCCTTGCAAAATTTGCATGTGTTTATGTTTCGTTAGAAAGAAAATTTTGAATTTTATGTACTTATGACTATTTGCAAAATTTCATTTATCTTTAAGAATTTAAGAAGCGTGTGTTTCTGAGGGCGGGGGGCGCTCAATTAAATCTAATAATTCCCATTTAAATAAAAACAATTAAGTTACAGAAATTGTTAAAAATCAATTGTATTCTGAAAAATTAACTGCATCTATTGTGCCACATCTGTCGCCGGAGACTGAGTGGCGCTCAGCGTGTTAATTGTTAAAAATAGAGGGAAATAAACGAATTTGTGCTAAAATAACTTTTTTTTCATATTTTCTTTTACCCATCTAAACCTTCCAATGCATAAATAATTTGATAACTGTAATTCCCTGACATTTAGAATTTTAAACAATGTATCTAAAATAATTAAAATTTTGATATTGTGATAGTTACAATGATTTATTTAAACAGTGAACAACTCTCAAAATATTTCATTAATTATTGCTATGCTAATTTATTAAATTTATTTCAAATAAATATTTGTTTTATTAGTATGTCTTCATTAAATTCTGTCTCTAATTCTTGTTATAAAATCTATTACTTTTGTGAGGTTCCATTACTGGATTCAGATCAACATTCCTTATTCTTTTTTTATTGTGTCTTATAAAAAATAACCTGTATTTTTAATACACTGATAAAAATAAATTTTTCACCACATTTTATTCTAAAAATTGCATAGTAATAATTCTAATCCCTTGTACTATTTATGATAGTATCAGTGTTATAGTAGCCTTGGCAACAGAATCCAGCCAGAAATTACATTTTTGAAAAAAACGAACATAAAAATTTCACATTATAGGCAAAATAAAGTACAGCATTCAGTTGCTGTAAGTTATCAACAATTAATGACCATTTTTTAAAATCATGTATCAAGAGTTATTATTGATTTAAATGTATAATTTTATAAATAAGAATGTAATATCTACAATCTATTATTAAAGTTATTTTTTTAATAATCAAAAAATTGTTTTTAAATTTTCTTTTACTGCTTGCCAACCCTTTTGTAAAATGAATTAATCCTTTCTGTCATCACGTTGTATATATGCAAACAGAAGGAGATAATATATTATAATTTCAGAAAGAAAATAGATTAAGAAAAATAATTAAAGAAAATAGATTATAATAACAGAAATATGATAGATTACAATTTGAGACGACCCTGTTCCTTGGTTAAGCATAAATGATTCGTGGTCTTGCTTTAAAATTACAAATCTGTTACAAAGAAACAAGTTGGAAAATGCACGTTAAACAAAGCAAATTAGGTGCATTTCGTACTATAAAGAAGTTAAAAAAATATTCAGATCTTGGTGTAATAGTAGACAGTACTTCGGATACTGTTTAAGTATTCGAAATTTTTTCGTTGTCTTTGTAAATACTATATATCTGCTTTCTGTTATAAAATAAGTAATCTTTAACGAATCTCAGCAACATAAGCATCAATTTCATAAAATGTGAAATATTTTAATATAATTAAAACGCGTCCCAAATAAAGTTTACTTCTTTACCATAATGTAATGGGATTTTTTAGTATGGCCCTGTAAATTAATAAAACCTATTCTTTGCACTACAGATTATACAGAATTTATATTGTAGTATGTACTTCCTAGATGCATATCAATTTTATTATGTTCAAAAGTGTGTAACATTATTAAGATGCACTTGAAACTATTTTTCCCATTGGTCATAATGCAAGGAAACACTTTTGACTGTCTCTATAATTGAATTATGCATCTCATTTTCATAAAAATTTAAAAGACTCGATAAAATTATGCAACAGTTATGTATTTTAAATTTCAAACGTTTCGGTTGTGTAGTTTTTGCGTTCTTATATGTGAACGGACAGGTAGACAGATGGACGGATTGAATAACAACTATAGGTGCTACCAATGTACATAATTACGAACGCGTACTTAGAAACACTTGAAGCAAATACGAATTTGTTCTTCATGTAATTTTATTTTGCGATTTTGAAAACCTTTTTTCGCAGTTTATACATCAAAGAATAAGATAAATATCTACGTACACAAAAACCTGTGTATTTTAAATATTACACAAAAATGTGTATTTTCCATGTTACGTAGACATATGTGTAAAAGCAGAAAATTACACACAAATCTGTGCATTCCGTATATAACACAAAAACATGTGTATTTTGCATATTACACAATATTGTGGGTATTTTCCTATTACACAAAAATATATGTAAAAACAGAATTTTACACAGGTATATGCGTAAAAATATTGCACAGAAATATGTGTATTTCAGTGCAACTTACACATTAAAGTGTGTATTTCAAGAGTTATCAGATAACTTTTACACATTTGAACTTATCATCAAATTACACATTAAAATGTGTATTTTGAAATTTACACATTAGGCGTGTATTTTGGCAATTTACACACCAATTTACACACATAGACATGTCGTTTTTGTATCATCGATTTACACATTTTTATGTGTAAATTTACACATTTATTTTTTAGAGTGTACGAGAATGATATAAATCAGACATTTGTTTCCTCTTTAGTTTTTATCTTTTATTTATCGAGAAGTTCGATATTTATCTATTCCTTGTTACTATTTTTCCACTTTTTTCAATGTCGCTTTTTTCTTTAGATTCGTATGCGATAGTAAATGAAACATGGTATTCAACTTATTTAAGGGAAAAGGTGAAAATTTATCGATATCTACTAATTGTTTGAATAGGTGAATGCGATCTCTGAACGAAATTATTTAACCATATCACTAGCTTGACGAGTTATTAGCCGTTTAGAGAGGGATAAAACACTTTTTATAGCAATGGAAGTATAGGAAATAAGAAAATTGCAATTTTCATTATCTGGTGAAGTTTTTCGGTGACTGAAAATATATGCTGAAGATTATCCTGAGGACGTGTATGAGCATCAATGCGAAATGAGGATCTATATTTATGCTCTTAGCCTAGATAAACTAAAATTGAAATGCCATTCTTCTCCAACAAACTTTTAGCCGACTATTCGCACCAGAGTTTCTACTCAAATTGTTCATAATCGACTCTACACTTCAGATCTATTGGACTGAAAACCAATGGTATGCATGTCACGTTCATAGGAAGTCGCCGTGCTGCGTATTAAGCCAAAATCGTGTATCGATGACAAGTGAATGGAGCAATGTCTCTTCTACGACGAATCATGTTCTACAATTTATCTTGCTAATTGGGATATTTTCAATTAGGAATAACTTGGATATTTACAGCAGGTAAATTCGTGGTATGGGATGGTATTTAGGACAATGTTGCAAAATTGATCTGAAATTTAAAGCAATATTAAAAACTGAGCAAAGTATCACTGCATATGTGGAATTATTGAGACCGCTGTGTAAAAAAGCATGACTTGGAAATGGACTTATGGGAAGCGTACAAACTATGAGCCTGGTATGCGCTCAGCATTTAAGTCAAGTAAATTGTGATTTGATAATTTTATTCGTTCAATCTTAAAAACGTGCTACTATTATAACAGTGTTATATGATAAACACAAAATCAACTAGGATACATCTAAATGGTTTTCCCCGAGGCTAAATCAAAGAGAGATGAGAATAATACAAAATTGAAACTAACATGTCAAAAAAATTCGAATTCACCCCTCATCAGTGTGTTGTGAGTATGAACAGCATTTGAGCAACAGGAATATTTATTTGATGGAGTAATAGTGGTTCACCACAAAGAATGGCATAAATTGAGGACTAATGTCTTCTCTTAAGATAGGGCGAGATTGAAGGCAGATAATGTGAGCATAGAAAACACACAAAAAAACACACACTTTTGGATGCCCATTATGCGTTCTTTTGCAATCAGGAATCTGGAAGAGGGTGACTTGTTGGTTTGATGACTAGAGCGATGGGTGGCATTAATTGATACGCATAGGGAACAGCGTTTAACTTTCTGTCGAGAACAATGAAACTGGTGAGTTAAGCGCTGTAGTTGGTTGATTTTTATTAATGAGAACCGATTTAGTTTCCCTTTAAATTTCAGACTTTTATAAATATGAAGAGAGCGAGTAACAGTCTGTCATCTTTTCCGAAAATTGTCAAATTGCACTGGTTTTAAAATTCCGACATTTTCATTTTTGGAGCACAAAGTTTGGTTCCTATTTGCAGTTCAACTGTGAGTGACCTCATCGCATCAAGATTTTTTTCTTCATGAGAATGTTTTAAGAGTACCGTATGGTTTGATTTCCTCTTTATGAACTACAACGTTTACTATGCTTGAACTGGTCTGAAACTGTTGGGCAGTATAAAAGAATCACTATTGCATTGTTCATAATGCTCCGCAAACCGAAGAATGCAGTTCTGGGATGCTTAGGATAATATCACTAGTCATTAACCGTTATTTCCTAATATCTATATCTTATCTAAATTTGAAGGTATACATAACTTCTCTTTATTTTTTTTAAAGAACAGTATACAGGATGCAATATGTTAAGTAAAGCCGACCTTTAGTTTCCCAATCTTTGGTCGCAGACATACACTATCTACCAAAAAGTATTTGTACACTTTCAGTTTTTGACATTTTGTCAAATATTTAAAAATATACTGGTCGGATTCTTCTGGAACTTCAGAAATATAAAGATTATGTTTCACTTTATATTTATTTACATTCATTTGTTAAGCGGGTAATTAGGGGGCCGGCAAAAAAACAAAGAATAATAGAAATATTTGGGATCGCCCTGTACATGAAAATGCACGAAACGACTTATCGCTTTACAATACAAATATATGAATACAGTAGAATATGCACACTAATTTTTGTGAGAATAGCATGTATATTTATGGCGATAGAGCGATTTTTTTGAAAAATTCAAAAAATTCTGGTATGTTTTTTGTTTATATCATGCTGGGTTTTTGACCAAATTTAACGCAAATTTCAGAAAAATTGGCAAAATGCAGTAGAAAAAATGTAGCGCAATTGGAATATAAATATATTAAATATTTTATGAAATATGAGTAGTTGTATAAAATAATTTTTATCTGCGCATGCGCGAACTAGAAAAACATTTTTTTTTACATCATTTAATAGTCAATTCTATGGAGTGACTTATAAAAAAAATCCAATCAAATATCGTGAAAATTCAAAAAGATATCATTATTTTAGTGAGATGTTTTTACTCTGCTCTCTAAAAACGGCTGAATCTTAAGGGATTCTCCACAAATTGACATTTTTTAATAACTGACTTAAAAAAAAAAACTAGTATTGAATTAATACAATATCTAATACAATATTGCTGCTAATAAGTACTTGACAATTGTGATAGAAAAGAAAAAGAGCTTTATTCACATTCAGGGCCAAAACTAAGAGAGGGTTGGGGGAAAAGGGCGTGTGCCCCGGGCGCTAGGATGAAAGTGTCCCAAATGTACATTTTGTTTGGCGATTTTTTTCATGTCTATGTTTAGCATGATATTGTTAAAATCGTCCCATTCAAAGCATTTCTCCTATACCAAAGCATAGAAGAATCTAATGATGATGGCATAAAGATCCCGCATAAAGCAGATTTTTTTTTCGTTTTGATTCGGTTTCACGATTTTAAGGTATCATTTTTTTAAAACAAAGCAGACTACTTTAATCAATATTACATATTTTAAATTTTAAAATAAGTCGGCTATTAATAAATTAGAAAATTTTTCTTTGCAAATACTTTTGCAGATGCTTTGCAAAGAAGAAAAGGGAGGGGGGGGGGAGTTCACCAAAATTCATTGAAATATAAATATATTAAATATTTTCTAAAATGTTCTATGTCATGCAATATTTTCAACCAAATATAAAGCCACATTCAGAAAAATTCGCAAAATGTAGTAGAAAGAATAAGGTGCTATTGAAATATAAATATATTAAAAGTTTTCTAAAATATGAGTATTTGTATGAAATATTTTTTAATTAGCGTATGCGTGAACGATAAAATTTATCATTTCACATAATTTAATATTCAACTCTATGGAGCTACTCATAAAAAAATCCGATCGAATTTCGTGGAAATTCAGAAAGTTATTGTGGATAGGAGTGAACTGATTTTCAATTGGTCTCTTAAAGCAGTTGAATGACGTCAGATTTTACGCAAATTGCCAAATCTCCATTTACGTTTTTTACTGGTGATTTACTTCTTTTCTTAGATAATTACCAGAACGAACCTATTTCAGGATAAAAATAATTATAAAAAATCGAAGCATTTGTGTCAAATCTACCCATTGATACATAATTGATAATGGCTCTTATGCAAAAGCCGATATCTGCGATCCTGAAATACGTCAAGTTCTCCACTGTTAAATGTGGTGTCGAAAACAACACTGACATCAATCGCATGCATGATGCCAAGAAGAACAGAGCTGTCTGATTTTGAGAAAGGTGTGATCATCGGGTACCACCGAAATGGCCGATCTTTAATCGACATATCTAGCGAGCTTAATTACCCCAAAACGACTGTGGCTTATGTGATTAGAAAATGGAAGCTGAATGGTGATTGACAGAATGTGGCCAGAGTAGGCAGACCGACGAAACTGGGAGATAGAGACCGACGGGTTCTGTCTAGAGAAATTCGGAAGAACCGCAACCAACCAATGTTACACATACGCCAAGAATTTCAACAAGCTTCAGGATGTGTTGTTTCCATGAATACCATCCGTAAGGAAGCTCATCTGCTTAATTTTTATGGCCGTGCTGCCGCTTATAAGCCTTTAATCACCAAGTCCAACCGCGCAGCTCGGTTAAGTTGGTGCAAAACACGCCAACAATGGACTGTACAGCAATGGAAACAGGTTCTCTGGAGTGATGAATCAAGGTTCACCCTCTACCGTTCTGATGGTAGGGTCTGGGTCTGGCGTCTGCCTGGAGAACGCCTCCTACCAGAATGTATTGTGCCCACAGTTAAATTTGGCGGAGGGGGAATTATGTTCTGGGGTTGTTTTTCCTGGTTCGGACTAGGACCCTTGGTCCCAATTCATGGTAAGCTCAATGCCGATGCCTACTGTAATATACTGGACAGCAGTGTACTTCCTACGTTGTGGCAATACTATGGATTGGACCCATGTTATTTCCAGGATGACAACTTAAGCTGCCATGTAGCGAGGTCCAGCATGGATTGGTATGCTGATAATGGACTGCATCGACTCGAGTGGCCTGCCCAGAGCCCAGACCTGAACCCAATAGAGAACCTCTGGGACGAGTTGGATCGTCGAATTAAGGCGGGTGACACACGCCCAAAATCAGTAAAAGAGCTTACCTGCCTTGTTCAAACAGAGTGGAATAAAATACCATTAAATGTAATACAAGGACTAGTTGAGAGCATGCTCAGGAGAGTCGCAGCTGTAATTGCCTCTCGAGGAGGATCTACAAATTATTAAATGTGAACAGGGCCAAAACCAGTCTTTTTTTCCCGAGGCAAAAGTGGATTTTGAAGGTACCCCTTTCCCCCTCCTTCGCAAAGCATATTTACAAAGAAAATTTCTCCAATTTATTAATAGCCGACTTATTTTAAAACTTAAAATATGTAATATAAATAACGTATTCTGCTTTATTAAAATACTCCAATTTGATACTTTAAACCGAATCAAAAAAATTCTACTTTCAACAGGATCTTTAAGGCCCTTGTCCCTGCCCGCGAAGACACTGCTGAGCTAATGCTATTCCTGTGGGGAGGCATTTTTCTAATAACTCTTTCGCATTTTAAAATTTTCAATTTTTTTTTCATTGGATAGCGGAAGTCCCTCTCAAAATCGCTCCTTGACTACTTTTTCGATTTGAGTCATAGATATTTTTTATAAAGTTAGTTTCACTTTCAGAACCGCTTTTGGAAGTGAAAGAAACATTATAAAAATATCTACGCCAAAATTGAAAAAGTAATCACGGAGCGATCTTGAAAAGGACTTCCGCTATCCAATGCAAAACATATTATTTAAAAATGTCCAAATGCAAAAGAGTTAGAAAAATGTATCCCCATAGGAATAGCATTAGCTCGTGAGCATCTTCGCGGGTAGGGGCAGGGACCCTAAGCCATCATCATTAGATTTTTTATGCTTTAGCATAGCCCAGATATAATAATTTTAACAATATTATGCTAAACATAGAAATGGAAAAAATCGCCAAACAAAATGTACATTTGGGACACTTTCATCCTAGCGCCCGGGGCACACGCCCTTTTCCCCCAACCCTCTCTTAGTTTTGGCCCTGAATGTGAATAAAGCTCTTTTTCTTTTCTATCACAATTGTCAAGTACTTATTAGCAGCAATATTGTATTAGATATTGTATTAATTCAATACTAGTTTTTTTTTTAAAGTCAGTTATTAAAAAATGTCAATTTGTGGAGAATCCCTTAAGATTCAGCCGTTTTTAGAGAGCAGAGTAAAAACATCTCACTAAAATAATGATATCTTTTTGAATTTTCACGATATTTGATTGGATTTTTTTTATAAGTCACTCCATAGAATTGACTATTAAATGATGTAAAAAAAATGTTTTTCTAGTTCGCGCATGCGCAGATAAAAATTATTTTATACAACTACTCATATTTAATAAAATATTTAATATATTTATATTCCAATTGCGCTACATTTTTTCTACTGCATTTTGCCAATTTTTCTGAAATTTGCGTTAAATTTGGTCAAAAACCCAGCATGATATAAACAAAAAACATACCAGAATTTTTTGAATTTTTCAAAAAAATCGCTCTATCGCCATAAATATACATGCTATTCTCACAAAAATTAGTGTACATATTCTACTGTATTCATATATTTGTATTGTAAAGCGATAAGTCGTTTCGTGCATTTTCATGTACAGGGCGATCCCAAATATTTCTATCATTCTTTGTTTTTTTGCCGGCCCCCTAATTACCCGCTTAACAAATGAATGTAAATAAATATAAAGTGAAACATAATCTTTATATTTCTGAAGTTCCAGAAGAATCCGACCAGTATATTTTTAAACATTTGACAAAATGTCAAAAACTGAAAGTGTACAAATACTTTTTGGTAGATAGTGTATAATTCCAGTTACAAATATATTTCAAATTAGTTAAACATTCATGTTGTGACATTGTTTAAAATAAAAAATAAATTTTAAAAAATCACGAAATCTAACTTTTATACGGTTTTCCAATCCCTGTTGTTATATTTAGTAAAAGTTTACACCTTTCATAAATCTGCTTTAGCCGGTATCGTCAAATTGGGGTATCACCAAAGAGGGTTACTTCATCTAAAAATTTGAGCTGAGTTTAAGGATTCGCATACAAAGCTAAGAATGAAATATAGAAATGAAACAGAAAAATAAATATTAATTTATAATCATATCAGAAAACGGTCTACCATAAAAAATGAATGCATCAGATACCGAAATCTGCTGGAAATACTGATCCAAGTGATCTTCATTAGTGGCAATATGCACAACTGAATGTATGATAGTACTGAATCCTGGACACGTTGGAGAATAGAAGGTGGAATTGTGTGAAAAGCAAGAATGATGCGCTGCTTCAGATCAACTAGAGAAGTAATCCCAGTCACATAGACCTGCGAAATAATGTATTCCCAGAGTAAAAGTCCATGGGAGTCAAATCTGATGAACACGGCAGCCACTCAATCGGACCACCATAGAGTGATCTGTTGAACCAAATTCTTTGGCCAGGAATACACGCGGACGTATGATGCTTTATGCGGAGGGGCCCCATTGTTTTGAAACCCCACGCGGTATTTATGTACTGGAGGCAGTTCTTCATACCAGTAACGTACCACGTTTTGTGGCAGATGCAGGTAACGATCACCCGTTAAGTTCTCATCGAAGAAGATGAGTATAACAATCTGAGTTCCCCATATACTGAGTTTCCCACACTTTCGTTGACCAGTATACCTAGTGTCGTACTGTGCGGACGATGTGGGGGTTTGCCAGAGACCAGTAATGCACATTTTGCACTTTCACAATGCCACTCTGTGTAAACATTGACACACATTGACAAACTATCCACAGAATGTCACAAACAAACGACGAATTTCCTTCTAAAGTGTTAAGCATGAAATTACAATAATCAAATCGTCATTCATGGTCACCCAGTATCAAGGTTGTACGAGTGACGGACGGTGTAGGTGCGCATCATCTACATGTAACAAATGCTAGAGATGCTGACAGTGTATCCACGTGCCTCGTTTATTTGCTCAGTTGAGGATTTAAAAGGGCGATTGCCAGCATCTCCTCCGGTGTCTTTCGAACATTACACAATGTCCGTCTACTTGTTCTGGGTCGTGGTTCAACAGAGCCGGTTTCTCTAAGACGGTGCAATTCATCGGTTATAGTTTCATGCGTTGGATGTCGATCCCTAGGATATTAGAAAACGGTCTACCATAAAAAATGAATACATCATATACCGAAATTTACTAGCGATACTGTTTAATTGTTTTTCATTGGTGACAATATGCACGACTGAATACGTGACAATTCTGAATCCTGGGTACTTTGGAGCATAGAAGGTGGAATTGTGCGACTAGTGGATAAACGTTCTGAATAAACCGTCACAGCCGCTCTGGCATTTCTTTTACATTCACCATAAATAAGTATCATTTTGGCATATTGCGTGTACGTATAGCCTGCCATGACAATCTCAGCAATGACTAGCATTTCCATTATTAGTTGCTTGTATTTTTATACCGGACGTGTTGGGCTACTTATACTCATTCTCTTATCCAATTTATATATGAATGTAAAGTTTATCATTTCCACGTGCAAAAATAGGGTTAGTTTGTGCTCATGTTACTGACACTATTTGCTGCACGCTACTGTTTTAATAAATATATATATATATTCACTTTTTCAACTATTTATTACTCTGTTCCTTGTTTAATATTTTGGGTTTTGTGTGCTGGTAGCCCCAAATACGTATTATTTTGCTATTTCATGGCTAATACGTGAATGAAACCGCACACTTCATTTGTAGTTCCAGAGCATTTGGGGCCTGATGATTCTGCTTTGGGGGCTACAAATTACATTTGCATTCATTTTATTTATTTATTTATTTATTCAGATATACTCGTTTCACTATTTTTTTTAAAATAATTTAATTCAATTCTAATTCTTCGTTTTGGTTTATTGTTTTATTGATAAAATCCATTGGTGAATCTTGTCTACTTTTAACGGTATTATATATATATATATATATATATATATATATATATATATATATATATATATATATGTATGTATATATATGTATTTCCTTACATAAATCAAGTTTTCTTTACTTTCCTCATAATCATCCCCAGGACCCGACTAGCAAGTTTCTGTGCCCAAAGCACTTTCAGTTTTTCGTGCCCCTTTAGATTGGTTGCTTTACTAATACTGTTTTTTTTTTTCATATTCAAAAAATGTCAATTAAGAAAATTAAGTTTCGTGGAAAATTGAAATTATGTTCCATAAATAATAATAATATATTGCTTGTTGAAATGTGCATTTAAATATACATTGAAATATTGTTTTGTCATTTCATCGTATTAATATCTCAAATATCGCATTTGTTTTTAAAATTACGATTATCATGATAGAAAATTAGATGAAATTAGGAAAAACTTTGTGCCCCTTAGAAATTTCGTGCCCAGGGCACAGGCCGCAAGTGCCCATGCGATATTCAAGGCCTGATCATCCCCTATCTCTTTAAGATCCAATCCGCACGATCATGCTGGTTCGACATTCATTTAAATTCTTGATTCTGAGTCGTAACAGCCGTATGTTATAAAACCCAAATCTAATGACTGTTCTGGTTAGTAGAAAGAGTAAAGTATCATTTTTCAGAAACAGATAGCGGCTGTTATACGATCTACTTTTAGCCGGCATGACTAGCTTTGTTTTCAAATAAGGTACCCTGGGGTAATAACGCCACGTTAAGGTTCTACCAATTTTCACAGCTCAGTTTTAATTTGTATTTTTCAAACAAATATATGTTTTGATACAGCAACTCATTGACTATCTATATAAAAAAAATAATTTAACAGATATTAATATATAAAATGTAATGGCGTGATTTCTTGACTAATGCTATTTGGCGTTATTACCCACCTATATGGGTAATAACGCCATGCAAACAAAACTATGAAATAAGTTGGAATAATTGCATGTAGATTGCCCAATTCTAAAAATACAAACTCTCAGCTCTAGAAATTGACAAATTACATCCTAAGCTATTGAAAATGTTCAAATTTTTGTGAAAGTGTAAGAAAAATAAAGGTGTGGTGTGGGGGTGGGGGGCGGGGAGGATGAGGCAAAAGAATATCAGACCGTGAGCTTTTTTTTGCTTAAAAAGGACCGCTTAAATAGAATGATTAGAAATATTGCACAGTTTTAACTGTGTTTATTTGAATCAGTATTTAGGATGTAGCTCGGCCACTGTAGGGAATCAACCGGGGTAAAAATTGCAAGAATTGGCGTTATTACCCCGTTATAGTTATTGCGCTGTACATTTTAAATTACAAATTATCTCGAGAAGATATCCAAAATCTTCAACAACATTTTGAAAGTCCATGAAATGTACTACAAATTTATGTAATTAACAAAGTATTTCCGGATAAAAAAATAGTCTTCACATCACAAAACGTATCTCGCAAATTTTAGATCAAGCCTTATTTTTAGTTGCTTGTAAAAACAATAAGACCTAAAAATGAAACAAATTAACTTGAAGCTGTTATTTGCGATTTATATGACTCAAAACCCTTCTGCGCAGAGCACATGGGTCTCATTTACCAGATTATTTCATAATTATGCAAAATATTAGCACTTGGCGTTATTACCCCGTCTGGCGTTATTACCCCAGGGTACCTTACAAGGAATACAGCTCATCGGGTCCTAAAGGGATATATTTAGGCATTTGCTATACTTTTGCAGAGCTATAGAATATGCATGCTGTACTAGGCTGCCACCTGCAGTCTTCAACTCATCATCACTTACCATAGTGCACAAATTTAGTTGTAGCCAGTAGCGGCTCGTCAGGGGGTGCTGCATCAATTTATTCACACCACTAAAATTGTATGGTAATTTCAGTTTTATTTAATCAACAAAATTTGTCGAATAACTAATATGAAAGATTCTGTTAACTTTTAGTGGTGTGAAAAGTCTGATGCAGCACTCCTTGACGAGCCGCTACTGGTTGTAGCCAAGATATTCTGACTAAGTTTCACCAATAAGAATGTGAAATGTTTGGATTAACTATGTGCAACTTGTTGTAGACACATAATCCTTTGTTGAGGGCATTACTGTAGTCATTAACCGTCGAGAGTTATGTGTCCTTGACAGAACAGATGCAATCTGAACAGATACGACACAGGCCTAAATGCAAAGGGTGATTATGGAGGGAAAAATTTTGAAAAAAAAATTTTTCTTTTTAAAGTCAAACGGTCGTTATTTTGTGGATCACCCTCGTATGTATAATATTTATGTTACGTAACGAATTCTTCTTACCTGTTTTTACTTGGTATTTTAATGTATCCTTGCAGTCTGTCAGCAGCTGTTCTAAGTTGACTGGATCAGTTGGGATTTCTAGGTCCAGAATTTCTTTTAATTGAGGTGGTTGATGGAAATCCAAAATTTTGCATGATCTATCATTTGACTTTTTAATAAAATCCAGTAAGATGTCAAGGACTTTCATAAGAAATTCTCGAGTGTTTTCTTCCGCATCTTTCTTTCCATATGGATGTAAATCTGCAAAGAAATGTTTTATCGAATTTTTATAGGAATATTATAATGTGAAACATATTATATAAAAACTTTTTTCTTACAATGATAAAAAAAAAAACCCATTAGTATCATACCAATATTTCTTTTATTGGCTATATTGGGGGCATAATATATTTCATTTATTAGGAATACTTCTAAAAAATACCAAGATTGGTAAATATTGGCTTGGGAATGAAAATATATGAAACGGCAACATTATTGAAATATTAGCTTTACATTGGAAATACACTGAAACTTCTCTGTAAGAGCCACCTGCCGTTCCATTGAAAGTATTGCATCAGACTTCTGAGGGATGGCCCTTGAATAAAGGTGAAAAAAACTAAAATAAGGAAATCAAATTTATATAGGTGAAAAAAAATTTTATTAACATTTTCAAACTCTATACATGATTGAATTTTTTTTATTGATATTTGTTTATTTTTCATAAATTTTTAGCAGACAATTTTGGTTTTTAACGACTTTTTTTTTTACTTTATGGAACAAATTACTTAAATTTGAGTCATTTATTAATGCGTTAGAATGATATATTAGTTTATTCATTTTTGTTAGTATTTCCTGACATGATATATTCCCTGTTGCAGACTCATCAGACTCATTATCATTATCTGAATCAGATTGAACTCCCGAAAATAATAATAATAATAATAATAATCTTTTTATTTCGCTGTTTTAAAAATCTTCATATTCTTTGAATAAGTTCTTGTTGTTTTTAACAATATTGCTTATTTAATTCTTGTTGCAATTAAACGTGAAGCCAATTTTCTTGCAAATGTTCCTTGATCATGACAATTAAGAACTTTGATTTTGCCATTGAAATCCAATGCACTTTTTGGCTTGGTTTAGGTGCCATAATTTGAAATATTACCTAAGCCTGAGAATAAAATTTCTTGTGTAAAATTTGTGCTTCATTATGCATTCACAATTTTAGTAAATGTGGAATCAGTCTTTTTTTACATCAAAAGATAATACAGATCTAAACCTGCTATTATTTGTGTGCCCACAACAGAGTCAAATTTCCCCTTTCAATCAATTCAGATTGAAAGATCAAATAAATTGTGCGGTTCACCTGTTTGTCTCACTTGTCGACAAACATTTGTGTCCAGTTTGGTTTACATATACGAATAAAACTGCGATAGTTTTTTGAATGAAAATATAATTGAAAAAGTTAAAGATAGTTAAATGTAGAAATATGATGCAAGAATGCGGCAAATTTCATAAAATTTAGAAAATGCTTTTTTTTCTTACTTTTATGGGATCGAACACTATTCGGTTTAGCAGAATTTTCGGTAAAACCGATATTTCGGGTAAATAAAACTGATTAATTTTGGAAAACTCAAAATCTAATATATTTTCCAGATTTAAAGAATCATGCATATAAAAGTTTCTTTTGGAGCCACTGATTTTCGAAAACCTTTCAGAATGGTTTTTGTAGTGTACTAATCAGTTTTCTCAAAACGAAATATCGATTCTTAGGATGTTACCTGTTCTCAATTAAACATTTTCAGCTGCATAATTGAATTTCTTACATGCAATAGTAACTAGTCGGATATGGCAATCCCAAAACTTTCTTCGATCTCATCCATTTTAATGTTTCAAAATTCGTTATCACAGGGCAAAAATTAAACGGCAATCTATGCTCATCACGGGAATTCTAATGATATGGAATTCCGTGCATTAATTCTTGAGGTATAATTATCGCTAAAATAACATGAATCATGCAAAATGCAGCATAACAGAATCACTTGTAGGGTGATTTACAAAGAAACCTAATTTACAACAATTTATGTCACCATCTAACTGAATCTGACGTTCGATGAAAATCCGTGAATTAGTTCTTGAGATAGGACTAAGACGGGAATAATGAAAAATGCAGAATAGCAGTACTACCTGTTGGGCGATTTACATCAAAATGTAAAGAATAACAAGTCATATTAAGGAATAACTGAATCTGAAATTTTATAAAAATCCGTGCATTATTTCTAGAGATAGAGTTATTGCAGAAATCGCAAAAAATACAGCATAGCAGCGCCATCTAGGGCCGATCAACACCAAAAAGTAGAAAACGTTAATTCATGTCGAGGACTAACTGAATCTGAAGTTTGATGAAAATCCGTGCATTAGTTTTCAAGATTGAACCATTGCTTAAACGTGAAAAATGTTGTATGGCAGCACCACCTGTTGAGCAGTTTACACTAAAATGTAAAAAATGTCACTTCATGTCATGGATTTAATGAATCTGAAGTTTGCTAAAAATCTGTGGATTAGTTCTTGAGATAAAGCTATTGCAGAAATCGTGATAAATGTAGCATAGCAGCGCCATCTGTTGCGCAATTCAAACCAGAAACTAATCACTATTAGTTTATATTAGGGACTACCTGAATCGAAATTTTTCCGTGCGTTAGTTTTTGAGATAGTGACCCCGAAATTTATGTCACATACAGACAGACGGACAGATAGAGTCACAGATTCAGAGGCAGATATTTTGTAAAAACATGTTTTTTGGTATCTCTGAATCCTAAAACGTGTAAATCCGTCGAAAACCAGAAGTGGAAAATTTTCACAAATCTATTACTTTATTCTTGTAATGATAGGAGAAAGTAATAAAATAATGTAATTTTAATGCCAATTTTAGTTCTGTAGGTTTTTCATATTTATCTGTAGAACATGTTTGTTGAACCTGAAAATGTTCATTTGAGAATTGATAGCATCCGAAAGGCCCTTAATCCGGAATGAGAAAACTGCTTAATACATTAAAAAACTACTTAGAAGCATTTCTGATAATCAGAGGCAGGATAATATTATCGTATCTATAAATTCTTTCCTAAATCTTCAAAATATATGACTTTCTGAGATTTTTAAAGATGAAGAACGCTTTTCGGAACCGTTAGTAACTCAATTAAGAAGATGATATTGTTTATGTTTATTCTTTATCATGTTATATTTTCTTTAATAATAAACTTTTTCTTTATTTTGTCTCTGTCTTACTTACATCTATCTATCTACGTATATATACATATATTTTAACAAGCAGAAAAAAACCTGTCTGTCAAAATATTGTGTAACAAATGTCTTAATTGTATCTATTTACATTTTTCCAAATTTCCTGAAAGTCTTTTCATAAAAAATATGAGTTTTTATTTTATTCTTTTTATTATTTATTATTTGAAATCATTTCGGCTGTCACTTGCGATTTTTGAACTCATTCTTCTATTCAGAAAGAAATATATATACACAAACACACACATACATATACATATATGTATCAAAACAAATAATATAAAAGAAATGATAGGTAAATGGGAGAATTTCAAAGTAACATAAAACAGATGACACAGGAATTAAATGTATGTAACGGAGTCTGATAATATGGCATATCAAATACAGTTGAACCTCGTTATCATGAACCTCAAGGGGAATCAAAATTTTGTTCATGTTAATAGTAATTCATGCTATCAGTATCAGTATCTTTGTATTTGTTTTTATAGATGACTGTGAAAACAATTCATGTAAAAAGTAATTCACGTTAAGTGTGTTCATGTTAACGAGGTTTGACTGTACTATTAATACATGGATTAAGGCGTCTGATGCCTTTAAATCCTGAATTTAGATTACAATTTCGTTTTAAACACTTGTTGTTTTAGAAGAAAAGAGGGTAAAATTTATGATACTGAAGCTTTTTAAAAATTTCTATTTCTAGCAAACGTAAAAAAAAAGAAAAAAAATTAAGTTGAAAGTTTTTTTTTTTCTCAAATGTAAGTTTTTTTGTAAAATTATGTTAAAAAGTATCATTACTGATTAAATAATAGATTACAAAAAAAAAAAAAAATTGTTTTAAATTTATATTCAAAGAAAATAGACTATTCTTAAGTTAATTTATTGAAAGTTTATGAGTTACACAGTTTTTATTTATTTATTACTAAAGTTTTTTTCAGAAATTTTCATCGTTCTTTTTCTTTTTATACTTATAACTTTTGACATGTCAATGTTATTACCATAAAAATTGTCTAGTTTCTGTATAGCACAATTATATTTATTATGGAATTCATAAATGTTTTTATTTTTAATAGTTTGAAATTTAAACAGTATTCTGGATGGCGAGTGGCAAAGGAAAAACATAGTAAAAAAGAGGAAACTATCAATATTTTTTGTAGAAAATATTTCAAATAAATACAATGGGACTAAAAAAAATCAAATTTCTCTTTAACAAAATACTAGTATTTAACATCTTTCTCTGACTGTGTTTTCCACTGACAACTTGTCACACTGATATTATTAAAATGGCATTTTTTTAGCTAATTTTAACTACAGGGTGTCCAGCAAATAACACCCTGATTTCAAAATTAAATTTATCAAAAAATAAGATCAAAGATCGATAGTAATATGCGGTAAACGGTTTTTTCATTAGGTAAGCTGTAAAAATCTTATACAGAAATTTTAAACAGTGAATATTTTGAAAAAATTGCGTTCTGATTGCATAGAATGCTTTGATTTGACATTTTTCTTGTTTTAGATTGCCTGCAGAGAAATAATTTTTCAGCTTACAGTGCAATATTTTAAAGATTTTTCGAAGAATTTACTTCGAAAAATCTTTAAAATTTCAAAATTTTAAAGATTTATCAAAATCAAAATTTTAAAGATAAAATTTTCGAAATTTCAAAAATTTAATTTAAAAAAACTATGAAATGTGGCACTTTAAGCCGAAAAACACATTCTTTGGCAGAAATCTAAAGCAAGAAAAATGTCAAATCAAAGCATCCTTTGCAATCAGAACACAATCTTTTCAAAATATTTACCGTTCGAAACTTTTGTATAAGATTTTTACAGCTTACTTGATAAACAAACCGTTTACTGCATAATTCTATTGATCTTTGTTTTTGAGAAATTTAATTTTGAAATCAGGGTGTTATTTGCTGGACACCCTGTATGTTTTTTTAAATTAAATTACTTATTAGTAAATGTATGTCACACTTTTATGACATTTTTATTAATAAAGTAATTTAAACTTAAACTTTACATAAAAAAAGAAAATTGTTTCTAATAGTTACCTTAATACGTTGAAAATAAAGTTTTCAAATGCAGAATGAATTATACAATAATATGTAATTTTAAATTCACTAGAAGGAAGAAGCATTTATTTTCAGATTTAGGCAGTTTTTATTTATATATTTTTTTATTTATTTTATTTTTTTACGCATTTGGTTTAAATAAATGGAATGTAATGTGATAAAATTTCTGTTAAATGTAACTGAAAGTTCAAAACGGTTTCTTTCATAGTTTCTTTACTATTTCAAAACGGTGTTTTAATTCAGGCCTAGACTTAAATAAAATATTGATAGTAAAAATGTTCTACTTATAATCTGTCGTTTTAATGCCCGCTAATAAAAGTATAATTTTCCCATTTTTTATTGGCTTTTTCCATGATTGTTTGTAGTTTAAATCACATCCCTGATAACTGCTATGCTTGTTGGCCACAGTTAATTTTGCAATGTTTGCTTGGCCTTATTCAATTAATGAAATATCTCCGATAAAATAAATCATATTTTTTCGTTCTAAAATATTGGTAGCCAAAAATCATAGCTTGTGACATACTACGTGTGCGTATGGAAATACCATATACTAAAAAAGGCAATTACGATTCAATCGAGATTTACAAATGTTACTAAACTGAATTAATACTATCTAGCATCTCTTGAATATTCAAAATTAGAATCACTATGCCCTCGTATCGAATATCTTTTTTTATTACTTAAAAAAAGAAAAAAAAAATCAAACGCCATGATTTTTTATTAGTGAATTCATTTTTTAATGTAAGTAAATTATAAGAATTTATAAATAAATATATGCACCTTTCAATTGAAATAATGTGAAAAAAAAGAACAAAAAATGGCTGTTTTCACATTCTTCATGATTAATGCACCCGTTTAGAGGAAAACTTGCCACAAAACCATTTAATGTATGTTAACATAGTTTCTCGACTCTTTCAAATACGGCTTTGATTAAAACCCTGATCCCCAAAATGTTCATAAAACTTCTTCCGGAAATCGTCTAGCTTCAGGCATCGACTTTTCCCTCCATGTATCCTTTACAACTAGTTTCCCAGCAAACATAGATCGTGTGAGAGGAAAAAAACATCCCCATATCTAGGCTTGGAGACAGTTACGTTATCGCGTGGCACAGGCCTTCCTGAGGGGTTGCAGTTATGAAAGGTCTAATAATCCCTCTTCTGTATCCATAGAAAATGCAACCAGGGGCTATGACGAGTGTTTAGATAACAGAGAGTCTTTTAATCCGCAGCCTAAACGGGCTCCTAAGTGATTTGCTCTCACTGATGCTTTTTTCCTGCCAGCCTCGTCTCTCTTGAGACTTTTTGGGGATATCGCGTCTAGACAGAAGTTTTATAATACAAAGATTTATTTCGAATGAATATTAACATGTTTAAAATGAAAAAATAAGCATAATTGTGATTGAAATCAGAAGCCTAAACACACCGTAAGAAAAAAAAAATGGAAATGAAAAATGCAGCAAATTCTACTAACACTTGAATGGCAACATTTTCTCTTCTAAATTGTTGAATTACTGGGAAAGGACTAAGGTCAAAAAGTCTTTAAAATTGGCCCTTGCGACAGAAATGTAGATTTTAAAGTAAATCATTGAAGTGAAATTTTTTTTGAAAAAGAAAGTAAATAATATGCAATAAGTATTAAAAATGATTTGATATAAAATATTGCTTTTTTTTATCTATGTTATCTTGTCATTCGAATGTCTTCTCCTATTTTGAGCTAATCATATTTTTGATAGCTAACTTTGAATAGGGCTTATTTTTTTGTGACATTTTTCATTAGACAGGGCTCCTGCGGTCTTTGATTTTGAGCACCAGAATTTCCAGCAATCTTCGTATCATTTAATAGAAGAAAATCATTACAAATTCTGCTATAGTGCCACTTGAATTCAAGGACCTTACAAACCCTATCATAATTTTAATAAAATATGTTTAAAATTATTATACATTAATTACTTATACCTATCTGTAAGTGACGGCAATTCTAATAATGGTAACAATATTAATCCTTCGAACTCTGGTGGTTAAATTTTCTACCATTTAATTTTAATTCCGAAATGTCTCATTGGCACCAGAATATTCGACCAAATTTATCTGAAAAAGCTTTAATGCATTTTTTTGTATATATCGTAAGCCGAATTTTTTCTTTGCAAAATACTGGTGCTAAAGTGACATTAAGTATTTTAAAGAAATTTACACACCAAAAATCAAAGGTTTAACAGCATAAACATCGGGAGTTAAAACGGCCTATAGAAGTATTGATCGAAACCGTCGCGTCGGTACGGGAAATAGACCCTTTAACTAATGCTGAAGTGCCACTGAGATATTTTTTAATTATAAATACATTTGGAAGTTTTAGATATTCAAATTCGAATAATCTTTGCTTTCTCATATAACACAGAGCAGAAATGTCACATAAAATCTGAAATTGTGTCCCCCCCCCCCCCCAAAAAAAAACAGTTTGCGAAAATTAAAAATACATGTAATGAATTGTGCTTCTACGACATTTTCCTGAAGCAAGAATTTACATCTTTCTCCACTAGATGGCGTATTCGAGCACCTGAATTGCTGTGAAAAATGTACATTAATACTTTTTTTAATTAAAAAAAAATCCATTATAATTCTGCTTTCTCACTGTGTAGAAATTCAATTGAAAATAAAATTAGAAATATATCCATTCATCGTCTCTTGTGTACACAATATATTTTTTGGAAAATTGAAAAACTCGAATTGCCACATTAGGAAAAACTGTAGTAAAACTAAATAAATAACTAATAATAATAATAAAAAGAGCCATAAAATTTCAGGTATTTTTACCCTTTTCAAACAAACACGGAAAAAATATACGATAGTACTCTCACGACTCTTACGTATCAAAACTAAAAATTATAATTACCTTTTTCCAAAGTCATGAGTAAATATTTAGAAGTGATTCAGGGAATGCATAACATACTTTAGAAACCCTCATCAGCTACCGGTATTATTGCAAGGACAAAATAAGTATTTGCAGAGACTATGTAATACGCAGGGTGGATCAAGTAGACTGGGGGACTGATTTCCTGTATTAGAAAATGATCCACGATTGTGGTTTCCCTTCAGAGTGTCCTCGGTTGTAATAAATCAGGGGATCGTCTGCATATCCCTTTCAATCCCTACTCCCAGTGGCCCAAAAGAAGAAGCAGACGATCTTTTATAGGTGTCTTCTCAGTAAGGAGTTGACATTTCCTCAGGAAAGCTACAGGTCAGGAGCCAAGAAGTATCTTTTATTTTATCCGATAAGTAAGGGGAAAGGTGAGTTTATGCGTTGTTTTAATCCACCGAAATTGCTCTTAAGCAGCTTACACTCGTTATTCAGTTTGCTGTTTATATCGATAGGTCTGTTCTTTTAAATAGATAAAACACTGCTTTTGGCATTGACTGCTAATGTATTATTGCTCACCTACAAGAAAAGTGACACATCTCGGCAAAAGTAAATTTTACCAAAGAGGCAAAAGAAAAAGTGCATGATTTTGCTGTAAGATGAAGTTATAGCACCTAGTTTTTCACGCAAAAATAAAAACCTGCATAAAAACATAAAATCCTGCAAAGCATGAAGACGAAGGTTTGCAGAGTTGGCTAACTTTATCTCCCCCCAAAATTCACCTCCTTTTTGTGGTTACAGGTGGACATATAGCGTAATAAAATGCTTTTTGATATAACTACACTTAAAAAAACTTTTGTGTTGCACGGCGGAAAAGAAATTTTTTTGCGAGATGGATCACATTTCTTTCTGATGAGTGATATACAGTACACACTAACATAGTTTTTCATATTTTTAAGTTTAAAGTCCAAAAGTTTTCATTTGAAGGGAAATCGATTCCATTTTATAATAAATAAAAGGGATATAAGAAATATTTTAGAGAGAAAAACTAAGGGGGCTGGAAAAACAATAACTAATGATAACCATTCCTCGTAAAAAACATTCCAGTTCTGTTCTAGAAAAATATTTTAGGTTAGGAAAAAGAAGATAACTGTATTTTTCTCTATTAACCACTGCAAATGTTTTAACGACCTCTTCAGATGTGATAATTTTTTAATTAAAATAAATAGATAATATCTGAATGCAAAAATTAAATATTTCCTCATTTTTTTTTATTAATTACATTATTAGCCTTTCGAACACGCCTCTTAGCTGACAATATTACAGTAATAAAAGGCGGAGAATGTTTATATTTTTAAGGAAATAGTTAATAACTGTAAAGGAAATTGCTCAACATGGCGACAATTTTCTATACAATGAATTTAAGAATGAATCCAGTGAATCGAATATACCTATAGATTTAGATTTTTCTTTATCCCATTTATCAGACCAAAATATATTTTTTGCTTCTAATTCTGTGCATAAAAATTTAAATCATAATATTTTTCTAGATTGTTAAGTTCTTGAATATTTGTTCGATCTGATTTGACAGACACTAAACATGCCGAACTTGATATTGTCGTAGTTGATGTAACTAAGATTGGTGAATAATAAAAAGTTGATTTTTCCTAGCTCAAGTAAGCAAAAACTTTTACAAATTGTACTTTTTAAGAGCTTAAATGGCAAAGAAATAAATATATATTTAAACAAATACAAACACATGTATATTTTAAATTTCCGCTAAAGAATAAATGGGCACTACTCTTGAATACACCACAGGTACTAGATTGTTTGGAATGAAAATATTGATCTGAATTTTAGCAATCATTTGCACAAAAATTGCATATGTACTACGAATGCATACACATTCAAGAATAAACTAGTTGGATGTGCCAATCCCAAAACTTTCTTCTATCTCATATGCACATTTTAATATTTCAAAATTTACTCAGGCATTTTAATACGTTAATATTATTACTTGAATACAATACCAACTATGATTTTCATTTTAAATTTCTGCTTCAGTGAATTAATTGGAGTAACAGCGAGTTTCTGTATCTGCACGAGCTGATGAACAGTAGAACGATAGGCAGGTTTCTTTCAAATTCAAGAAGGATCTACTCGTCATATATATATATATAAAAATCAAACACAAAAAATTTAGATCAGTTCTATGCATAAAATCAAACGCTTTTTAATGGTAACATAATAAAAATGGCACAGTCATCGCGATTATAGCGCCTCCTTTTGGCGGATTTTTTTCAAATTCAGGGAGGACCAACTAGCCATAACTAAACACTTACATAAAAAAATTCGTTCAATTCGATGCATAACTTCATGCATTTTTCCGTGGTAAAATATTGAAAATGGCACAAAAATCGCTATTACAGTGCCCCCTTCCGGCGGATTTTTTTCAAATTTAGGGAGAACCAACTAGCCATAACTAAACACTTACATAAAAAATTTCGTTCAATTGGATGCATAACTTCATACATTTTTAGTCGGCACAATATTGAAAATGGCTCAAAAATCGCTATTGCAGCGCCCCCTTCCGACGGATTTTTTTCAAATTCAGGGAAGTCCAACTAGCCATAGCTATACACTGACACAAAAAATTTGATTCAATTCGATGCATAACTTCATATATTTTTAGTCGGTACAAAATTAAAAATGCCACATAAATTATTATTGCAACGTCCCCTTCCGGCGGAATATTTCAAAACTGAAGGAGAACCTCCTTGCCACAGCCAAAAACATTCGCAAAAAATTTGGTTCAATTTTATACATACCTTCATACACTTTTTGATGGTAGAATGGCGACATGCGGACACACACACGTACGCACAGACACACGGATAGACAGACATTTTGTAAAAACATGTTTTTTGGAATCTCTGACCTCTAAAACGTGTAAATCCTTCAAAAAAAAAAAAAAAAATTCGATTACAATACTTTCTTCTATTGAAGATAGAAGAAAGTAAAAATGGGTCTTCAAATATAGAGAAGAAAAATATAAATTGTTTCTTTTTGTTAAAGTCTTGACATTTTAAGACCCACAAGTATTGATATTATTTGCTGAATTTTTATAACTAAGATCAATTCAAGCTTTACAAAAACTGCTCAAGGGCTACAAAAACTGCTCAAGGCTCTAGGCTGCTCCTGATAATTACTTTTTATTATTATTATTTCGTGTATTACAATTTCAAAATAGTAATTTTTGTACCAGATTTCTACTTATGCTTAAGACATAACATTTTTAAGTAAATTGGAAATAATACATAGAGTAGTAGTTTTGAAAACCTTTTTATCTGTTTAAAATTTAAAATTTATTTTTCCTAGTCAATTCATTTTTTAATTAGCGTAAATTACAAATATTTATATGTATGCAGTTTGGTTAGGGAATACAATCCCAGTACCTCGGAATCCCGCTTTAATTTTAATTCCAAAGATCCCACGATTGTCTTTTATCATGTGTGTTATTCAGCTGAAATTAAAATATATATTTATACACTTTTGCTTATGGAAAAAAAGATCCATTTTTATGAAATTTGTAGATCATTTAAAAAGAGTATATATCTCAAGTATTTTTTACATTTATTTCTAAGCGATTAAATCTTTTAGCGTGGAAATCTTTTGAAGTGCAAACACTGCACATCTATTAGTCAAGAAAAATGATATAATTTGTTTATTTCTATTTTCTAAAAAAAGATTTTGTAGCTCACAGGAAAGACGATGATACAGCTTCAGTATGGTACTGCTATTTTACGCCAAGAAATTGAAAAAGAGTTAAATGTAAAAGATGCAGCATAGTGCTTAAAACAATAGGTGGAAAGACTTAAACTAGTATTACATTTCACTAAAAAGAAGGATATTGTTGCTATTATAACTGATGGATCAAGTGCAATGCTTAAAGTTGCAAAAGAAACTAAAGCCGACAGTTTTAAAAATTTTCTGTGAAATTACAGAGAACCTACTGATAATCCATTACCTTAACCCATTAATACCTGAATTATTTTCTTCGTTAAAATTCAAATTTTGCATTTTCCCACCACTTTTAAAGCAAGAATAATTTTTATCTTAATTTTGAGGACTTTGTCTCAAGAAAGAAAATATTTATTTATACTCCTTTTTACTGGTGTGAAATGCGCTTACTTGAATTTTTTTAAACTGTCCCATAATGGGACGCTAGGCACTAATAAGTTAAATCTTATGATGTAAAATTACAGAGATTAGAAAAACCGAGATTTTGTTAAATAACAGAGACGTTATTCAGTAAATTTGCAATAGAATCTGTAAATTAACATCTTTAAAAATACAAAAGTCTTTATAAATTTATTTTAATTATAACAATTTATTTTATTTTTTTTAAAATTAGTAAACCATTCAAACTGCAGAGAGACTCAGTGCATCAGAAATTTTCGAGAAATTTTGAATTACTGTTTCACTTAAATTTTTCACAGTTTGTTTCAAGCTGTCGTGGGATTTGAACCGAGAATTTTGGACTCTGGAAGGCCATCTTACTGACTGAGATAGGGAAACTGTTGACTGTGAGCAGAAAATATGTATTTTATAATTCACCGGGGAGAAATCTATTGTGCTGTGCAAAATTCTCGTTTCAAATATATTCGTTTAAAAATTCGTAAACAATTTATTTTAATTTATTTTAGAGCTATAAATAATAATTACTATTATTTAATCGATTTTAATTTTTAACTAATTTAAGCAATAAATAAATATATCCAATTCATTTTTTAATGCAAAAATTTGAATAGAATTGAATTTTTACAACAATAATATTTTAGAGAATTTTTCGAAATTGTCAACTTTATTATTTTATGCGTTAATTTTTTGAAAGACTTCTTAAGTAAGAAATTAGAGAAAAATAAACAGAAAAAAATTAATTTATTATTTAAAAGTGATTTTTTACATTTTCATTATTTTACTCATTTCGTGTAATATCTTTTTTAATTAAGAACACAGCATTACATAATAATCTTAATATAATTTTTAATCATGTTAACGATTAATATTTTTATAGCGCATTTACCAATTAATTAATAATAATAACAATAGCATTGCAATAATAATAACAAATTCAAATAAATACGACGCAATTTACTTTCAATCATTAATTTATTTACAATTCTTTTCTAGCTGTCTAGGGGTTTGAACCCGAGATTTCTAGGCTCCGGAAGAGGATCACAGCATTACCAAGATTCTGGTATATGAAAAAAGCAAGTACAATATAATTGTTGATAAAAATACTCACTAACTACGAGGAGATGATTTTTCTTTCAAAATTATACTAAGTTTAAAAAAAAAAAAAATCAATTTTTAAACTATACTTTCTTCTTTAATATTATATTTCTAAAAAAATTGCAAAAGATTTTTAAAAGTGTGTATTTTGAATTACAAGTTTTCAAAAGGTAAAAAATATCTTTAAATAAAACAATGGAATTAGATGTAAGACAAGAGAAATGTCTGTAAAATGATGACCGAGAAACTCAGTAGAATGCATTTAACCGAGAACTAGTATAACTTTACAGAGTATCGATTTTTTTCTTTGTTTTTAAAGAAATTTTTAACAGTGAATAATCAACTTTGTTTCACTCATGGCATCCACTTAGCAATTGCTTTATATTATAATAAGCGAATTTTAACAACTATCTCTATTTAGAAATTAAAACTATACTTCTATGTGATTTTTTAATTGTATGCGTGTGTTAAATTATTAAATGTTAAATTATTTTGTTTCAAGGGGGAAAAAAGCTGCATTTGAGAAGCCTCTTGCATTTGCGATGGCCTAGAATTGTAATTTTTTATTATGTAGTTATAAGAATAATTCAAAATTATATTAGTAACATTAATTGTTTTTTAATATTTTAAATATTAAGCAATTCAAAAATTTGTTTAACAGGTAGTTAAAAAAAATGACAGACATTTCGTTTTTTTATTACATAGCCAAGCACTTACAACATAATATTTCTTTCAATTTTTCTTTGGTGTAATTTATCTTATACATTTTGTTTATAGCAATGCAGACTTGTTAAGTTTTCAGATTTTGCTAGAAAGCTCCTGGTTTTTGCTTGGTTTACAACGCTCCTGATTTTTAGGATATTTTCCAGGTTCTTTGATACAATTTTTAAATCCTGTTTTATTTTCAAGAATGCACTGCAATTTAAGAATAGTGATAACAAACATTTATTGGTCTTTGTGATTTGATTAGAGATGTTTTGTATAATAAATTAAATTTAGATCATGGGTTTCCTAGAACTCAACAGCAGGCAGTAGAGCTGTACTGTATTGCATAATGTGATATTAGCTTTACTTAATTACAGAAAGTTATTTCAAACTCTAAGATTAAATGGAGGAAAGATTATTATATAAAGCTACTGGTAGCTCTGTAAACAATGTTTGAGATGTCAAGAAATCTTATTTTTCCTAATAAAAGCAAGTTTAATATTCTTTTGAACAAGTAATCACACATAAATAAGGATTCGTTAAAATTTTATATGTCTTATTATAAGTAATGTTTCAACATCTGTCCTTAAATGTAAAACTGATACAGCTAATTATATTTTCTAATATAAAAATGGCGTAACTTTATGTTAAAAACTGTTAAACTCTTGAAAGGTCCTTTAAATTTATATATTAATTTATATTATTAATATTTTGTATCTATTATTAAAGAATTACATTCTTTAATATTTGTTATTGGTTTATCTAACGGAGTTATGAATAAAAAGGATTATTGCGGATTTAAAAATATACTGAATTATTCAAATTACTTTACTTAATTAAAAGTTCTTTTTTAAAATTCAATAGGATGCACTACTTGTAATTAAGTAACAGATATGTATGAAGGTGATATTTATAATCTTGGATATATTTCAATTTTCATCACGTTATTTAAAAATAGATTTGTATTATTATTTTATATGTTTATCTATTAAAAAGAAAAACGCTTTTCATTGGAAAAAAGTCTCTTGATTTCTTTTCGAAAATCTCAATCTCTTTTTGGAACTTGGCAACTCTGGGAATGTTTCAATTACACTGATAGTAAAAAATATTTGAATGCATTTTAACGTGTTTTTAAAAAGAAACTTAATTCAGTATAAGTAGAGAAGAATTCATAAATAATAATAATAATAAAATGAAAATAAATTTAGATTCAAATGTTTTATTTGATGAAAATTATTTTCGGTTTGAAAATATTCAAAATCTGGGTGGAACCATTTTTGAACATCAAGTTCTCAAAAGAGTCACCTTGAGAGGAAGCAAGAATTGCTTTTCGCATGCGCGTTGCCACTTCCCAAAGATACAATTACGATGACTATCTGAGTATCAATTCATCCGAAATGAAATATTATATAATCAATATTAACATATATAGACACTAATTGTAATAGATATAGCAAAAAATGCAGCCTTTAATTCAATTTAAAAACCTGGAATTATTACTTCATTTGCAATTCCTCCAAAAGTCATTGAGTATTAATATCATTGAGCTGACATAGATATTATTAATAAGCAATTTTAATTTAATATATAAATAGATTTCTATATACATAAAAAAAGATTTTTGTAATTGTCATCATAATATATAAATACAGAATTTCGCACTTTGCTTTATCCAGTTAAAAGTATATAAAGTAATGAGTATCTTTATATGCTATTTTATAGAGTAGGAAAGGCTGGAAAAAACAAAAACCCAATTTAAAACTGAAAATAACCCATTTTTTTGGGAATAAATTTGTGCTCCACACTGTAGCATGGGGTAAGGAATAAACGTAGTGTTTCAGTTAAAAACTTGCTAAAAAAATAAAATAATAAAGCCAAGAATAAACCTGTGTTTTTAGAAATAAATCAAGTGTTTTTGGGTATAAATGTTTTTTTTTTTGGGGGGGGGGGAAGGGAGGATGTGTGTATGTGGGAGGTAAATCTGGAGATAAACTAGTTTTTATCAAGTCTAATTTTTCATTGCGAATATATGTGTATAGATAATTTTTTTTTTAGTTATTTTACTGTTAGATCGTAAGCATTCAGACGAAGGAAAAAAATATTCTGCCAATCTTATTATTGTTAGTAAAAGAATCTTTTTTCTTACTAACTTAAATACTTATTTGTTTCTTCAAACGTCCAAAATATTTTAATATACTATTTGCTTAACTTGTTGGAATTATTTAAATTTGTCAAAAATACTGTTTAAATTATCGGACTTATTTCTTAAGAAAAGCAGAAATATCTTCTCTTTATTCGAGCTTTGTAAATTCCTTTGGAGATCCAAACAATAGCAGTGAATTTGGTCAGTGAAGCGGTCATAATCGTCTTCCACATTAATCAGCTTAACAATTAAGGATTAGCAAAGGCGTTCGTGTCGGTCACAATAGATGAGGATTACTGGACTCATTGGCTATCAAGACCTTGTTTGTGGCAACTAAGATTTAATTTTAATGCCTTAACATAACGTTTTATAATGGTTTGAACACGGGAACATTTTAAATCACATTATTGTATGAATTATAAGACTTTCAGTAAAAGTAATTACGTTTTCATGATTGAGTTTTTACGGATTTACTAAATTTATTTTACTAATTTTATTACCAAAAAGGATTGATGGTAATATGATTGTAAAGAACAATTCATTGCATGTATACTTATATATCTTATCAAAAAGGTATTATAAAATTTTTCTTTCTTACTTCAACCTCTTTGTTTAAACAAATATCAGAACTAATTTCTTTTTAGAATTTTATTTTATTACGATATTTTATTAGAAAGATGTTTGTTGAAAATTAAATGCCTATGTGAATTTACGTATCGTATATGCATATATATATAAATATTTAAGAATATCCAACTAAATAACTTATTCTTAAATCATATTTTTAGGAATTGATTCACTGTAATGTAATAAAAGATATTAGATTTTGACAAATTCCTGGAAATTTAAAAAGCAGTTCAGATGTGAATTTATTAAATTTTTAAGCAAAACAATTAACGATTTTTATAATAAATAAAAGTGTTTGTTCTTGCTTATTTGAATATTTTATGAAATTCACAATAAAGATTTATTGTAACTAAAATCGAATTATTCGTATGATTTTATTATTTATAAATTCGCACTTAACCTCAATATAATTTATATTATAAATTAACATTCAATAGAAAGGCAAATCCTTTGAATTCCACATTTATTTTAAAATATAAAACTGGTAATGATATGAGATGATTTGGATTTGGTATAATTCAAAACTTTTATGATCAATAATGATACACGGTATTTGTAATTACTGTAAAAAATTGTTACACTGAAGAATAAATCCAATATTTGCTGTCAAAAATCTTAAAATAATGTATTGTAATTGTTAAGAGAAGTAATAAGAGCTATGGATTTATTTAAGTTATGGAATCATCAATAAAAAGAAATGAATAGAGTAAACACGATTATAATAGCATAGTATCGTTATCGTCGATTTTCCCTGTAAAATAATTGAGAGATCATACTTTTATTGTATTATATAAGATAGTAAATATTTATAATGTAATTTTATTCTAATATACAACTATTTAATGTACAAATATCACCTATAATACCTAATACATAAAATTGAAAATTAAGAGAGTTTATTTGAAAAAATTATTATACCCAGTATTTTTATAATTTCAAATCTTCTTATTATTTAAGTCAGAAGAGTTATCTTACATTTGTTAAAGCTCATGGATGTCTTCATTTTCTGATGAAAAATTAATTTCAAATTAAAAAATCCACAAAATCAAAAAAAAAAAAAAATGAAAAGTTTAATTTAGTAGTCTAATGAATTTTTACTCTATTTCTAATGTAATGAAGTTCTCTGAATTTGATAACTCCTATTCAATGCATGCGATTTCTTTATTCGTTTGTCGGAAAAACTATTTTAATTTGACTAGATTTGTAATGTGATAAATCTTCCTTTTTATAAAATTAACTTTCATATCTCGTAATTAAGAAAGCCATAATTTGTGTGTGTGGAAGGTGGGGGAGCTGTGTTCATGTATTGCAGAATAATTTCGTTATAAATGCAAAAAAGAAATGGAAGCGGAATAATTTTATTTGTATTCGTGTTCAGACTGAGTTGAGAAAAACAATCTGTAAACTTTTCATAAATTTCTGAACTACTTGGATTATAATTATGAATTCAGATATCTGAATAAGCCATCACTATCTATTAATCCAAATACCAAAATGGATGACACGGTTAAGATCAAAGTTGAAACAAAATGCTCCTAGTTTGAATCAAGGTTAAATGAAGGGCACTGGCAGATGTGTTACATAACTCACTGACAAAGGAAGAATCCAACCCTTTTAATATAGCTCTAAAAATACTTTTATTTTGAAAAAAATCAAATGATTTTATGTGCTATAGAATAACAAAGTCATTTTCTAAAAGTAAAAATGATGAAAAATACAGTTAATACAAAAAAAAAAAAAAAAAAAAAAAAAAAAAAAAAATTAACAAGACTTTCGAAATAGGCAGTATATGTTCCGAAAGAATAAGATTTTTGGAAACACCTTTAAAACAATTTTTAACCTAGTTTAAGTTATCGAATATAAAAATAAAACAATAGTAAACGTGAAAATTAAATAAAAATTTTAAAAAAGGCTCATGTTTAGAATTTTAAAATATTAATTTTCAAATGTTGAATTTAAATTTCGTTTCATAACCTCATTTTTTAAAACAGTCTGAAAGTATTATTGAAAAAACGGGGTTATTTAGAGAGTTACAAAAAATTAACTTTTTAAAAACTGCAGTTTATTGTGTTAAATTAAAACTGAGATAGGAAGCTTCAGAACTAACTTAAATCTAGCCGCGCCATTATAATTTCCATCTTCTAAAGTAATAGAAAAACTATTTATACATTTTTTTTAATTAACCAATTAGACTTCAGAACTTTTAATTTAAAAAGAGATCATATATGATTTCATTTATATTTTCACTTGCTGGGAATAACATAAAAAATGTAGAATGGAAAAATTGATTTTTTTTTCGAAAGTTTCTTGACAAAAGAAACTTTTCTAAAGAAACCTCAAATATAATAACTTACCGGTATAATATAGTGACCCTATGTCTTTGGTGTTCATTTTCTTGTCCATGGCTATGGAGATGGTCACTACCTTGGTTGCCCGTTCGTGTCTGAAAGCACCAAATCTGTCGCAGAATTCATCCCCCGTTTTTACACATATTTCCCCAATTTAATATATGCGGTATTTAAGTTCCGCGATCTCAGCGCATCAAGGCACGCAAGAAACAGTTTGTGGGAGCATATGGGAACGTCCCACGCATACTTCTTATTGGCCAGAATGGGATGAGGATCAAGAAAGTGGGTGGAGATTGCTCTTGCGCTTCTTCGCTCTATCCGCTCCCACATTTTGCCATTCCATCAGTTGCTCATCGTAAGTACTTCTTTCTATTTAATTTTGTTACTATATATTTGAACCTAGTAGTGGGTGGAATAAAGTTAGTTGCTCTGTGATTCACAAAAAACATAATCAAGTGATATATTTTTATTCGAAATATAGAGAATGCATTGCAATAAGAGTAGTTTTAAGCATGTACAACAGAAATATCCATTATTTTGGCCCATTTGAAGTTATTGTGCAAATCAAAATTTGAAGTCTTACAAACAAAATGAATAAGTAGTACTCATATGAATTAAAAATAGACTCATCTTTACATCGAGGGAGTTATTTTTCTTTTGAAAAGTTCAGGAATACAGATGATATTGGACATTTAAAAACATAAAACAAGTAAGTTAAAACTTTGTGTTTTAAATTAAATTCACTCCAAAATGTATGAAATGCCTCAAAGAAAGCAATTATTTTTCTTTAATTTGCTTTTTAAAGTTGCTCATTTTAAGTAATTTTTCTATTTATATTTGTTAGTATATTTTTTAACCGAGAAGTGGGTGGTATAAAGTTTTTCGCTCTTTGATCAAGGAAAAAAAAATCATGGTGAAATAAAATAACTTATAAATGAAAAATACAGAATGAGATGTAATAATTTTATTTTTCACAATGTGCAATCAGAGTGTTAAATATTTTCTTTATTTTAATGATTTTGGTATAAATAAAAATTTTAAATTATACCATCAAAATGAAAATGAACTTGCTACAGGAATTTAAAGAGAGTCATATTTATAATTAGAAACGTTATTTATTTATTTATCTTGAAAAAGCTTAGGAACAAAGAAGACGCTATACATTTTTAAAACGTAAAAGCAAGAAAGTTAAAACTCTGTACTTTATTTACAAATCAAAAATTAAGACATGATCCAAAGAAACTAATTTACACTTTTAACAGGAACATTACTTTTTGTACAGTGGTATACATTAACACATGCAACTTTATCAGCATTACTAAGCCAAATTGCGTGTGTTTTAGATTATAAATTCTTTTCATGAGATAAAAATGCTTAAAATTTTATTTCGCATAAATTATTTTTATTCAAATTTGTTACTATGTGATTGAGCATAGTAGCGAATGGAATAATCTTATTTGATCTGCCAACTGGAAAATTCCCATTTCGTAACATATTTAATATTGAAAAAAAAAGAATGCTTTGTAATAATTATAATTTCAGCAATGTATCATCAATAAAATATATATAGAAACTCTATACCAAGTTGAAACATCATATTCATCTTAATAAAATAATCAACATGAATACTTAATTCCCAATACATTTATTAATAAACAGGTGCACATATAAAGAAGTTTTAAAAATATTTAAAACTTATGAAGGTGTTAAAACACAGATGTCAGAACATTACCTACCGATATTAGAACATAGAGATTTTAAGAACTTTAGATCAATGTTTTAACATATTGATAAGTTTTAAATGTTTTTAAAATTTCTATATACTTATAACTATTTAATAATAAATGTATTATGAATTAGGTATTCATGTTGTTTATTTAATATATCCTCAAAAGTGTTTCTATTTTGCACACTTGATGTTTAGTATAAATCAAAATTTGAACTATTATTAAAAATTTATGAGGAATATCGACCTGTGTTAAAAGAGACTCATCTTTAAACAGAAGAAAAATAAATAAGCCCAGGAATAAGTAAGACGCTGGAAATTTTTGAAACATAGGAAAATATAATTGGAAATTTTGTATTTTAAATTTAGTTTTAAAGCAAGAAGTAAGCAATACCTAAAGAAAAAAAAAAAAAAAAAAAAAAAAAAAAAAAAACCTATTGTATTTTTTTAAATTAAATTCTATATATTTTTTTTTTCATAAAAAATTATATTTCTTATTTTAAAGAAGACTAAATTACACATTTAATTCAGATAAGTAATTAATTTCACAACAAAAATTTTCAGCTGCGTGACATTATTTGCTCACTGGTAGACTGTTAAATACTACTATATTTTCATCATTGGTAAAACAAATAACACATGCTAAAAAAATTAATTCGTTTAATGAGATAGAAAATCTTGATTTTTAAAAAAAATTATAAATAGACAGCTAGCTTTGCTGAAAGCCTCCAAATGTTGAACTATAGTACAATTTTTTTTTTGTAGCCTTCATTTCATTATTTATTAGTTTTCTAAATTAAATGACACTCAGATTATATATTTTAGAGATTAAATACATTCAAGAGAATTAGCTTTGAACTTATTCCTAATTTGTTTTACGTGCATTCTTTTTATATGCGATGTTGTAGAATAGAGATTTTCAACATGTGATCCGTAATCCATAGAGCTGCTTTTTTTAAGAGTGGAAAAAATTTATATATTTAATAAAAATTTTATGCGATAAATAAGGCAAAGATTAAATTTGTGTTGAAAAACGACATTTAGGTAAGAAGTTTGAAGGACCTTTTCGTAGTGTGGATTGAAATACGTGATTTGTTCATTAAATAAACAGAAAACTTGTTTAAATATATAAAATAGGACAAATAGCTTCACAAAAATCATTATAATTTTTTTAAATGTTGTATAAAGTATTTTGATACAGTTTGCCATTGTTTTATTTTTAAATTTCATATTTTTTTTAAAAATAAACTAAAAATTAAAAAAAAAATTTGTAATTGAAGTTTGCTAGAAATAGGTTAAGAAAACAATTAATTTTCATATTTTCCTGACTTAAATTATATAAAAAAAGGATTATAATTATTATTAAAAAATATCTGCATACAAAACACCCTGGAATTTTTTTAAAAATAAATTTAATATTTAGTAGAAACTACTTTTCTAATTATACTCATACATAGTATGTTGAGTTTTAACTGTTTACCTAAGGTCTATGGGAAACAAAAGTAAAAAGTCTTGCATGCACATATTTTCACTCCCCAAAATTACATACAATTTTATCGTTTGACATAAACATTTTTTTTAAATATACAAATAAACCTAATTAAAGAATGTAAAAATTGTCAGATCAGTATAATTATTCCTTTTTTAAAAGGATAGTTTGGCACAAATCAGTTAAATCTATATCACATAACATTTTTGAAAAAAAAAAAAAAAATATATATATATATACCTTCAAAACACACAAATATGTTTTTAAAATTGAATGCTATTTACATACTGAAAGAAAATACACTGTTAAAACAATTTCTGTGAAATTACAGAGAACCTATGGGTAATGCGTTATCTTAAGTCTTATATAAAATTACAGTGATGAGAAAAACCAAGATTTTGTTAAATAGCAGAAAAGCTGTTCGGTAAATTTATAATAAACTCTGTAAATTAACATCGGTAAAAACACACAAGACTGTATACATTTATTTTTAGTAATAATAATTTAATTTAACTTTCAAAATTAGAGAATCACTTAATCTTTAGTGATCTTAAAGAATCTAGAAGCTGTTGCTGGTGAGCACAAAGTATGCCTTTTATGATTTAGTGGTGAAAAATTTATTGATACTTATGATTATTGATAAAAATCCCAACGAACTCCGAGGAGATGTCTTTTTCCTTTCTAAATTGTTCTAAGTTTAATAATAATAATAATAATATATCTAATAAAATTGCAAAAGAATTTTAAAAGCGTGTGTTTTGAATTACAAGTTTCAACAAAGATAAAAATATATTTAAATAAAGACATGAAAATTCCCAGAGGGAATCACATGTAAGATAAGGGAAATGCATGTAAAATGATAACCGAGAAACTCAATCAAATGCATCTAACCGAAAACTCGTGTAAATTTAAAGAGTCTCAATTTTTTCTGTGTTTTTACAGAAATTTCCAACAGTGTAGAGTAATTCTGTTTTACCAAGTTTGATTTATACATATAGTTTAAATGTCATTTTTTATATTGGTTGTACCTAATGAAACAATTCAAATTGACATTTTTATTCATACTAAATCAAAATTCTAAACTTCATAATTGTTTTATTACATATTAAACCTTCTTTTGCTCAAATTTTGATTATTTTATAATATTTACAACGGAATCGTTTTTTTTAACATTGTTTATAAAATGCTGTGCTATGAAAAATGGGCTTAAATTAATTGATGAAAAAACTTAGCGATGAAATAACACAAAAGTTACTTATTGAATTTGTGTTGAAAAACAACATTCATGCAAAAAGTTTGAAGATCTTTCTTTTAGAGTGGATAGAAGTACCTGATTAATTCATTCAATAACCAGAATTTTTTTTTAAATGTATAAAATAGGGCAGAATGCTTTAAAAAATTCATAAAAAATTAAATGATGTATGAAATATTTTGATACACTTTGTTACTGTTTTATTTAAAACTTTCATAATGGTGATATTTGAAAGTAAAATGAAAACTGAAACTTATTTTTTAATTTTATATTTGAAATATAAAGAAAATTAGTTAGCAAAACAACTAATTTATAGTTTTTACTGACTTGAGTGATGATAAGGTAAAAAAGAAGAAACAAAATTATTATAAAAAAAAAAAAATGAATCTCAACAAAAACTTTGAAATAAATTTAATATACAATAGAAATTCTGTAATTATACATAACGTGTCGAGTTTCAACTGTTTACATAAGTTTTAAGGGAAATAAAAGTAACAAGTATTTTCTTCCTAAAAAATTATTTACAATTTTATTTCAATGTTTTTCATAAACATTTTTTTAAAATATACAAATAAATTTAGTTAAAAAATGTAAATATTGCCGGATCCGTATAATTATTAATTTTTAAATGAAAAATTTGAATAGAAGTGGATAGATCCTATATCACATAACATTTTGAGAAAATATACATTTAAAACAAATCAAATGTATTTTTAAAGTTAAATGCTTGTCGTATAATGAAAGAAAAAATATTTTTGTTTTACAACTTTTAATTTATACTCATAGTTTAAATGTAATTTTTACATTTTTGGTCGCAGGGAATAAACTTTTAATGTTAGGGGATAAATAATCACACGGTTTTCTTATTTGCAAAAGTATTTTTCAAAGCTGAATTAAAAAATTCATTAAACATTCAGTTCCCAAAAAAGAAATTATAGTTATTATAAGTACTCTGATATTTAATCAGTTACTCAACTTGATGTGTCTTTTAAACTTTTCTTCTAAATGCAATAAAATTACTTTATTAAAATAGAACATAAAATGAAATAGTACTAAAAATCTTGGCTTCTTTATTTTATAATTTTCATGATTTTTCTCTTTTCAATCTGCTAATTGAGGTTAACTTTGAAATTACCAAAACGAGATTAAAATTGCTTTTCAAAACTTAAAAATAATAATAATAGAGTTTTACTATGCAAATGTTGAAATCGTTTAATTCTTGATTGCAAAAAATAAGTTTTTGCTAAATGGTTATTTAAATTTCATCAAGTTAATGCAATTTTTAAACTTTTCTTCTTCGTGTAATAAAGTTACTACTTAAAAAAATTATGTTATAAAAATTGAGAATAAAATAAAGATGATAATACTATTAATCAAACAACCCGTCTTTAAGTGATTACTTTAAATTATTTTTACAAATTTAGGCTTGAGAAATAAAATGAAATCATAAAAGCTTCTACAGATCGTTATTATTACGATCAGAACTGGTAAACTTTAGGACTCTTCAGTAACACTATTTTCGAATAAAAATTTTTACTTTATTTAATGTAGAATTTCTGAGTTTAAATAGAATTAAAGTTCATTATAATAAAACAAAAATAGTTTCATTAAAATATATTTGTATTACATCTATTTCAAATGATATTTTGATATAAACTTAAATCATCTCTTATAAGAATTTAATATGTTGAAAAAATACTTTTCAGTTAATTTGCCATTTAAATTTGAATTTTTACTGAAAAGTTCTATTTTTAAATGATTTAAACTTTGTATGAAATAAAGTCGTCAACAGAGAAATTTCAATTCAGTAATCTGAATGCGAACATCAAACATCTTCCACAAAGACAGTTGGATGTTCATGTTGAATTTATATAACTTTTATTTAAAATTGCGATTTTTTTTTCATTTTTAAAATATTTTGCTCTTTATCTTCTGAGGTATAGTTGGGAAAATAGTACTGTAGAATATCATCATCAAATTATCACAGAGATTTGTCTGGTGTGGTATTAGTTAACTGGGAATATAATACTTTCCCGCGAATATTATGGGTTTTTTTCAAATAGGAATCATCTCACACATTTAAACTGCCAATTTTGATTTTTCACATAACACCCACCAGTGTCACCACATCGTCGGATGAAATTAGCCTGAAAAAAAATACAGTTTATGTACTTCATGTTCACAGAGTTATAAAAGAAATTGTGTTTGGATTTTTTCTATAAATTTCTGAATATGAAATTATGATAAAGGAATGTTAAAAAAAGTAGCGCTAATTTCACCTTGAGTAATCATTAAAATTCGCACGAAACACAAATAAAATGCCCTAAAATTGCTTTTAGGTGAATATATATAATATAAAATACCTTAAAATACATTAAAAATCAAATTAAAATCCCAAAAAGGTTTTCGGTAACATGGCCATCTTGACAGTTTTTTTTTTCATTCTTCTATTTTTACAAGAAAAAAAACATTGGATTCATAAAAAAAAAGAAAAAAATCAATTTTTAGTTTTTCATGAATTTATACATATTTTTAAGGTCCTGAAACACGATTTGATGGTTTAAAAAAATTTTTTGTCAGTGAATCTGTCAGTCTGCATGTCATAAACATATTATGAGAGCTTTATCTCAAGAACTAATTCACGGAATGACGCCTTTTTAACGATTTCCACAATAGCTCGTTCTCAAGAACTACTCCACGGATTTTCATAAAACTTTAGATTCAGTTTGTTCTTGATATAATTTGGTTCTGACTACATTTTGGTGTAAATCGCTTAAAAGGTGGCACCGCCATGCTGCATTATTCATGATTATCACAATAGCTCTATTTGAAGATCTAATGCACGAATTTTCATCAAACTTTAGATTCAGCTAGTCCTTGATATAGATTAGTGCTGTTGAATTTTTGGTGCATATCTCCCCACAGGTGGCACTTCTACGCTGCAATTTTCACGATTTTGCAACGGTTGTATCTCAAGAACTAATACATGGATTTTCACCAAACTTCAGATTTAGTTAATACCTGAAAAAATTAATCTTGGTTAGATTTTAGAAATAATAAAATTAGAATTTAGAAATAATCTAAAAGATAATATCCAAATCCAACATATTTAGTTTTTTTTTATGCAAATGAGTATCTTCTAGAAAATGAGAGTGTCAAAGCATGGAATATGTAGAATGTGGCTCCTCCTAATCACTGAATAGTATGAGATTATGTTTCAATGGGAATTTAAAAGAGAACTAATGCTATTGCCTTGTATAAAAATAAACGGAGAAGAATATAATTAAATACAGATTTATAATATTTTCAACATTAAATGAATTTTTATGAACAGTAATGCACTGTTTTGACTTGTGAATAGGGCGCTACGTACACAGTTTCAACTTTTATGCATTTTTCTTAACACTACTTTTTAATTGAAGACTACGCCTTATGATAGTACACTTTAAATTGAAAATGCGATAAAATAAAGCTTTCTACGATAAAATAAAGCTAAGTCATCTATTAAAATACAATCCTAACAAAAAGAGTAAAGGTGAACTCATTCAGGTATCGCCCAAAAAAGTAAGTGGGAATCACCACTGGTTCTATATGATATTTTTCATGAATAAATTTTTAATATAAAATATAAGGAAATATTCAATAAAGCAGATTTCAACCAATAAGTGTTTATAAAATATCATAAAAATGTATTTGTGTATTCTTTAAAATTGTAAAACTAATTGTATTGTCTTGCATGAAGCCAGTAAGAATAAGTAAAAGATAATAAATTAAAATAGCTATTTTTATTAATTTTAGCACAAAAAAGGTGTCATTTCCATACATTTTTTAAAATTAAAATAATTAGATGATAGTTCTAAATACGAAAATACAAATAAAATTCTATCTAGCAAATTTTGATTAACTATTTCTATTTCAGCGTCAAATAATACGTTTAATCAAATGCAAAATATATACGTATTGCAAAAATTATGCGTACTTATCTATTCACAAACTTTTTCCTTCATAAAAAAAAAAAGGTCAACCCAGATATTTCCTATTTTTTCATATGAAAGCGATAAATTGTTTCGGCTGACAGAAACAGCTTCGGAATAATTCTACTCTCTGCCAAATTCTCCCGATCTTCCTGCAACCAGAGTCGGGAAAAGGATGCTGCCGGTGTAGGCACGTTTCCCCTTGCAATGAATGTAGCTCATAATTGCCGACGTCAGTACCCTAATCTCCCCGTCATTATATTCAGCCTTGCGTAGAATTTGGTAGTCTTTTGTTATTGACTTGCAATGCGCCTCAAATAAATAAAATTTCGTTTGAGCTTTTTAAATATGTTAAAACGTTTTACACCTACCACCTTAATATTTGTAAATGAGTTTAGCTGTAGAAAATCATGTTAGGAATTTTTACTTTGTCTCTGAATGGACAATTTAGCTCAAAACAGAATTTAACACACACTCTAATGTCTATGGTATCATATATGTTACCGCCATTATTTCTAATTTAGTGGATTTTCTAATTAGGATATTCAAAATTGATACCAGCAATTTCAAATAGCATTATTTACTTAATTTGAGAACAGAAACTCCATTGTTAAATAAAGCAAAAGCAACATTCAAATTTTGTTGTATAAGTTCAGATTATCTGAATTATTCAATTTTTAGAACGTATTCTGGGAATTAGAGGGTTAAGGGACGAAACTTTAATCTGACAAGCTGATATAAGGTTAATTTTTTCAATAAATATGATTTCATAACCTATTGAGAAAAAAAAGTTTAGATTTTTTTTTTTTTTTTTTTTTTTTTTTTTTTTTTTTTATAACACGTATGTGTAAATTTCAAAAGCATCGATTTGTTATTGAAATTCGGATATATACTGCCATAGTTTCCATTGAATTTTAATAAAGTATTAGTTATTTTATTACTTTTCTTTAATATTTCATTTTAAAAAAATTGCAAACCAATGACAATTTTCATAATAAAATACATTATATTTTATTTCCAAAAATACTTTTGCTGTACCACTACTTCATACCGGATATTGTAGCTTAAGGACATTCCTAAACGAAACTAAACCAATTGAGATTATCTTACAGAATTTTATTTCTTCCCCTAGAATAATTTCATTAATATTGATAAACATTTCTGAGAACATTTTCAAATGTAAATTTACATATGTGAATTATAGATGGATGTGTGAATATATATATGTATATGTCAATTTTTCCAATGTTTAATATATTTCCAATGCCTTGTTTCTCTTGCTAAGATGATCTGTTTTAAAGAATTTCATGAAGATTAATATATCAGTTTTAATTTTCATAAAAATTAATTTATAATTTGTGTTTTCTGTAAAAATTCCTGACGTAATTTTCTACAGCTAAACTCATTTAAAAATATTGAGGTGGTAAGTGTAAAACGTTTTACCATATTTAAAAAGCTCAAACGATATATATAGCATGTTTTGAAATGAGTTATAAACATTTTATGAAAAACTTTATACCAGAAATTCACAGCTGAAACTGTCCCATGCGATTTTTAAATAATTCACCACCAAATAATTATTTTGATATAAACCAAACCTAAGTTGTGTATTACATACAGGGTCATAAAAAAAGATATATCTGAATTTAAAGATAAATTGCACGAAAAATAAGCAATCAATCGGTACGAAACCAAAGTGAAGTTGTGAACATCTCGGTGATTGATTGACCTTGATGGGACATGCTTAGATTTTTTAAAACTATTTTTTACGCGCATGCGCCGATGTCACTTAGTGACACGATGCCATGTGTCTCATCAGTAAGTTCACAAAAATCATGGTGAATGTACAACAGAAAGCATAATTCGTGTTGCGACACGCCAAATTTAAATCTTTTATTGTGGTACAACGTAATTTTCGCTGTACGTATAGAGAAGATCCACCTACAGTTAAAATTACTGTTCGTTGGTTTAGCCAGTTAAAAGTGCACCTGGAATGAGATCGCCTACCTCTTACTAGGGAACTGCAAGAAGTGTAAGTCACCGATTTTGACAAAAGTGGTATCGTTGGAAAGATCTCATCGAGTGCATTAAAAAACTGAATGGAACTACCCGTCGCAAATGAGCCGTCTTCGAGGTATCCAACAATTTATGCCACCTAGCTAGTGCACACTTAATGGTGGATCGCAAAAATTTTTATTCTCGATTTTAACGAAAGTAGTATCGTGGAAAAGATATGATCGTGAGGATTAAAAAAACTCAATGGAATCACCCGTCGGAAACGATACGTTTTCGAGATATCGGACAATTTGTGTCACATTGCTAATGCACACTGCTGGGAAACTGCATTAAGTGACATAAATTGTTGGATATTTCGAAAACGGCTCATTTCAGATGATTACTTCCATTGAGCTTTTTACTTCTCACAATGATATCTTTGCAACAACACCATTTTCATCGAAATCGGGAAGACATTTCTTTGCGGTCCCCGATTAAGTGTGTACTAGAACAGTATGCACTAGCTACGTGACATAAATTATCGAATGTCTCGAAAACGGCTCATTTCCGACGAGTAGTTCTATTGAGTTTTTTCTAACTCATGATGATATTTTTTTAACGATACCACTTTCGTTAAAATCGAGACTAAATTTTTTTGCGGTCCCCCATTAAGTATGCACTAATTACTAGATATAACTTGAGAATATCTCGAAAACGGCTCATTTGCGACGGGTAGTTCCATTGAGTTTTTTACTGCGCTCGATGAGATCTTTACAACGATACCACTTTCGTCAAAATCGTTGACTTACACTTCTTGCAGTTCTTTAGTTAGATGCTTCTCGAGCAACAGAACAACTTATATGAAAGTTTTCTAAGAAATGTAAAAAAAAAAAAAAAAAAAAAAAAAAAAAAAAAAAAAAAAAAAAACTCACAGATTTTTCCAATCTTACAGAAACAGAGCAAAAATAAATAATTTATCTTTATTGAGGCCTTGATTATTTTAATTCAAATTCAGGGACACTTTTTTTCGATTACCCTGTACATCAATTATAATGATCTATAAAATTAGTATACAACCCCGTCACAAAAGACGGTTTGTGACTGAAAAATCTTCTAAGTATAATGTTAAAAAGTTTAGTTCATGAACGTAGAACAAAGAGGAGAACAATGAAGACGGGCTTTCAATCACAGGGTTTGTACGCAAAAGTAGTACTCTGTTCTCAGCTCTGTTGCTCCCAACTTAAGAATAATTGGGTTTGAATGTAGTTTCAAGTTTTGATTATTGATGGCAACAGCAAACGTCATTAAGTATTTTATTATTTTTTTCAAACTCAGAATAATTGCACATTATCAATAAGTATGAATGAAAAAAAGATCTTGTTTAATGATCACCATCATTATTATTATTCATTTAAGTTCATAGCAAAAAACAAACTTCTGTCAAAATATGTACGTTTTCTGCTAACATTTAATCATGAAAATTGTGCATTAAAAAAATATTTTTCTGACTGAAAAAAAAAAAAAAAAAAACATGATGCACCATTTTATAATTTTCATTTTGTTAAATATATATGAGGAGCCCAGAAGCCAAGGGGTATAAGTGACAAAATTGAAAAAAAATGAGTTAAGTACACAGACTATCTGGAAATAAGTCCATTTATTTGTAGGTAAGAAGTTATGAGTGATTTTTTAATTATATACTGTGCTTTAGGGGTCAGTTACTTAACCTCTTTCCCAAAACTGTGAAACGCTTGGAGGCCAAAGGGTATAAGTGCAATTGTATCCATTAACGTCTACGCAGAAGCGCGACCAATGGCATACAAGGCCATTTGCTTTTTTATACATTAAATAAATGCATTTTAACTGTTAACATGTGAGAAAATCACGCTTTAAGTGTAGATTTTGGAACACTTTCCAACACTCTATGAAATATTAAACACATTCGCTGCCGATCACGCACCAACATTAAGGGGCCACTCACGAACCAGCACGTGATGTGGGGTAATGTCTCAATAGCCAGTCATGCGCTGGCACGGGAAAATCTTTCACTGTTTCTTTGTTATAAAAAGTAAATCGGCTTCTGGGAAAAACCCACTTCTACAGTGCGGCATTAACTATCATCACATCTTCACGTAAGCGGCAGCGAACGTGTTAAAAATCTTTGCTATTTAGGGTAATAGATTGTTAATGTCCATAACCAAGCATGTATTCTAATAATTCTGTACAGCCCTAGGTTTTATCTGTCGGTTGCTATGCACTGCATAATAGGGAAATTTAGTTTAGCAAGAAAACGCATAACAGTTTGAAATTTCTGTTTCAGCAGTTTTTACTAATAGATGGAAGCACTCTTGTATACTTTTGTTTATCCTGTAGTTTACCTTGAACCTTTATTATACACCAGTATTTAGCTAAAATTTAGTTAAAACTAAAACACTCTTAAGACTCTGAAATCACATTTCCAGAAATTATCATAAATAGATGACAATGCATAAAATTTTGTGCATGACCCTGTATATCATTTTATCAATGTTTTGCAAGCATTTCTTAGCAAACTGAATATAGTTCAGCATAGAAATATATGACTTATTTAAAAGCAATCTTTAAGTAAATTACGCTCATATTCAGTAACCTTTAGGAAATCTTTTGTATAGCTCTGTATATGAACTATAGAATTTATATGAACATATGCATATATATTAATATGTATAAATTTAGTGAAACTTAAAAGCGCAAATCATAAATAAAAATTCATTTCGTCCATCCATCAATCATCATCGATAATATACAGTACTTCGGATAGAATATACTATTTGAAAGCTTTTTTGTGTCCCTGTAAATACTGAATACTTCGTATTATGCGCAAAATAACTTATATTAAGTGTGTGCAACGTATATCAATTTTATTTACATGAAAATTGTAATATAATTAAAATATGTTGTAAAAAATTCCCTCTTTATCATTAGGTAATGTAAATCTTTTGTGTAGCCCTGTAAATAAAAAATATCTATTCTTTTCACCTCATATTTTACAGAATGTTTATTTTAATGCAATTCGTAAATGCATATAAATTTTAATGTGTTTGACTGGTTGTAACTTCTTTAAAATTCATTTGAAACGATTTTTCCCATAACCCGTAATTTAACGGAAAACTTTTGATTGTCCCTGTAAATAAACAAATGTTGTTAGAAATTTCATTTGCAATAGGTTCGTGTGGAGGTAAACGTGAATAATTCCCAAAAATTTCAGGGCAATCCGAGTATGTTTACAAAATTAAGGCACGGACAGACAAACTAAAATCACATTCACTTTTCAATTTTGTTGGAAAGTGTTAAAAAATATAAAATTGCAATGTTTCAAAATTTATAATAAAATTTTAAAACTTATATTAGAACGAAGAAATTTCCTTTCATTCATTTATTATCAACATCGTTCATTTTTTTTTTTCGTAAATTCATTTTTTATTTCATAATTTTTCCGTTTTTAGAATTTATATTAAAACAAAATTTTGTCCTTTCATTTATGTGTATCAACATTGTTCTTAATTTTTTCATAAATACAATTTTTTATTTCATAATTTTTGCATTTTTTGTGCTCATTCGGCACTTGTACCTTTAGCTTCCAAGAACTTTTCATTACTGTTTGGAAGCCAAGGGATACAAGTGCCGAATGAGGATAAACATTGCTTAGTTATAAATAAAAAGAAAAATTGTATTCCACATTTTTTAAAACAGTTATTGAAATAAGAGTTCAAAGATCATTAAGATATAAGCAAAAGTTTCATATCTCAATTCATTCAATTTCAATTAATGTTTAACCTTGAACTCAATTTACTCGAAATCTAAATTTTGTCACTTGTACCCCTTGGCTTCTGGGCTCCTCATATATAATATTATCCTTTGATATTTAATGACAACAACAAAAATTAAAGAAATTACAACTTAAAATATAGAAATTTGAACTGAAAAAAGCCTCTTTTGAAAACATTAAAATTATATCCCAAATTTTAAATATTACAGCATAAAAACTGCTTTGCATTTGTAAGCAATATGTATACCGGGTGTCCCAAAAATGACTGATGGATTTTAAAATTCAATAACTTGCAAACGGTGACAGCTTTTTAAAAAAATTTTGCAGGAGGGTTATGTATAATGTCAGGAGTTTTTTTTTACCGTAATTTTTTATTTTAGTTCGCATCTCAAACAATAGGTGGCGCTGACGGCTGTTTAAGGCCAGGTGCTGAGTGAAGCGTTGACCTGGCCTTCAATCGCCTTCAGCGCCACCTATTGTTTGAGATGCGAAATAAAATAAAAAATTACGGTAAAAAAACTCCTGACATTATACATAACCCGTCTGCAAAAAATTTTTAAATAGCTGTCACCGTTTGCAAGTTATTGAATTTCAATATCCATCAGTCATTTTTGGGACACCCGGTATATATCATATATAATACAGTTAAAATAGTGTTTAATTCTACAAAATTTGTTACAAAGTACATTTGCAAATTCATATTACTGAATAAGAAAATATTTTTATATATTATTCTTTACCCGATATTAATTTTGAGTCTTGCAAATTATTTTACTACTCAAAAACTAATTTTGATTTATTCTGTAGTGCACTAAATAACAATTTTTTAAAGGTTTTAATGTATATCTTTTCTCAAAGTAAATTGAATAGTAAGTAAAATGAACTACCAAAGTAATGAAAAATTTCAACGATTAATTCCATTAATAGGATGACTTTCTTTTCGTTGCATACTTCCTATATTAAACGGTATTATACACAATGCTTATATTTTAATTACAATAAGAATTGATAAGGAATATTAATTTTATTTGCAATGCATAAAAATGTATACGATTTCAATAGAAACTTTTTTGTTTATATTAAATCCCGAGAGATGCCGCCAAAATATGTAACAACAAACCATTATCCAGTACAAAATATTTCAGAGAAATTCACTCAATTGAGATTACTCTCCCCCCCCCCCCTATCACGTTGCTGCTTATAAATGTAAAATAAATAAATAAAAATAAAAATACATTTAAAATATTTAAAGGCTTTAATATGCTTTTACGAATATTTTCAAAGCAAAATCAGATATTAACCTATTTTTTAATGAATTACTCAGAGTTGTTCATTTGATTCTAGCTTTGGAATTTTGTGTTTATGAATTGCAACGCAAAACTGAATTCGTTTGTTTATACTGGAAATATGTTGTTGGTAGCTAGTTATTTTTAATTTAGAACTTAAAACATTATAATTTTATAGTTTTTGGAGGTTTTACAGATAATTAAAAAGAAAATATGTGAAACAACGAAAATTAAATAAAACAATTATTCGACCTATAATACGACATTGGAATGCTTAAGATGTCTTTTTCTTCTTTCCAGGATCGGCGCGACCCGGTATCGTCACATTAGCATATTATGTAAATATATTTAAGAAAACTTATTTAAAAATTCATTCTCATTCTATAATATTTTAGGGATTCTAAATTAAAAAGTGGTCTCTTTTTTTTTTCCATTACGTTGTTTTTCACAATTTGCGTCAAAATTTGTTACATTAATGTATATAGCCTGTTGAATATTAATAAGACAATTAGACAAAATAGAATAAGTTTCTTTAAATTTTATACATACATCTAGTATGCATATCGTAAGACATTGTTAAAATATATTTAAGTTCATTTATATTTCACAGTCAAAAGTTTTATCCGTCTTTTTGCCTTGCTTGTATATCTGTATTTTTCGGTTTTGTGTTGAGCAATTATCTAGCATTTTCATATTAAATATCATTAAATAATCTGCAATAATATATTCCATTGAGCTCAATAAAATAAGTACGGTGAGATGTTTGATCTCATTGTGAAAAAGAATTGTTTTAAGACTCATTTTAGTACAGTCAGTAAAATGTCTCCATTACCCAAAGTTTTAATGTTTAAAGCTAAACTTGCAATCTATTAATATCATGGCAGAAAACTTAGTTACTATCCTCTAGAAAGTAAGACATAAATTTTGCTTTTCAGGTTATACACACAATACAGTGTGTCTCACTGAAAAATAGCCACATTTGATTTTGTACCGCAATTGGACAGAAACAAACCAATGAAAAAAAATAGATAATAAGAAAGTTTATATAAAGGTACATATTTACAAGGAATAACTCACTCCCTGTCCAAATGTGCAGGAAAAAATGATTGTATAAAAATAAAGAAGAGGAGGAAAGTGTTTCGCCGAAATAAAGCCACTACTGCTAATAGCCAATATATCCATCATGTTTGTATATGATATGGTATATACGATGTCGTATACCATTTATCAATCTACGGAAGACACTAATATCAATATTATTCCAGACTTCAATGATGGCGGTCTTCAGTTCTGGGATAGATTTAAACAGTGGCGCAGCCAGGAAAACTTTTTTTTTTTTTTTTTTTTTTGGGGGGGGGGGGTTCAAAATCAAAAATTTTAGTCTTTTTTCAAAAATGTCTTTCATTTTAAACATATTATTAATTATATTTAATTATAATGTTTATATTAATTAATAATAATTAATTAATGAAATTAACTTAAAATTAATTAACATTTTTTTTTCAAAATGTACCAAACAAGAAAAAAGGAATGAAAATTAAAACAAGAAAAGTAATAAAAATGAAAAATGATATTTCATGCTTTAGTACAAAAACATTTATTTTAATTTTATTTCTATTTTTCTTGGTTTTTTTGCAAGATTATCTAAAACATCTTCTTCTGTTATTTGTGTATCTTTATGGATGTACATTAGCGCTAGGCCATTTAATCTGTCTTTTGATACAGAATTTCTCAAGTACGATTTCAAAATGCTTAATCTTGAGAAAGAGCGTTCATTACAGCATGTGGTAACTGGCAATGTAGCCATTATAGTTAATAGAATATGTATACTCGGAAAAAGCATTTTATTGCATATACAAAGAGCATCTATAGCATTCCGGGGTTGCTCCTTATAAGATGCTAAAAATTGGTGCCACAAAATTATTTCCTGTGACATTATCTTAAAAATCATAAAATTCTGTCGATGTTTTTATTTTTTTAACGTCTTCCATCTTATTTGAACTGTCTGTTTAAGAACTTAAAAACTGAAGAATTTTACACTCTAAAAAGGCATGCCTGTTTTGTAAATAAGAAATGCATCATAAAATTAAGAAAATGAATATTTCTTACCTGTTTTCCAGATCCAAAATATAATCCAAAATCATGGCCAGTACAGTCTATTTTAAAATTAGTTTTTTCGCTCAAAGTATTATTATTTAATCCTAAATCAGCAGTAATAGGTTGAGTAGAATTAAACGTTGATTTTTCACTGCAATTTACAGAGCCCAGATCTTTTTCACTTGAACATTGAAGAGTGTTTACATTATTTATATCCTTATTCTCTATTTTAGATTTTTTTCTTCTCAAAATACGATAATCATTTTGAATCCTTTTTTTGCCAGGTTTTGAAGCGGACCAGCAGCGTAGCTATGTTTTTTGGCGCCCGGGGCCAGCAAGAAATTTTGCGCTCCCACCGCAATATAGATATATAACAATTTCTCTCAATTTGGCGCCCCTAGGCCTTGGCGCCCGGGGCGGACGCCCCACTTGCCCCCCCCCCTTATCTACGCCACTGAAGCGGACATTGCGGTAGCAGATCCAAAACCGAAATATTCTTTTTTTTTCTTTTCCACTATACTATAAAAAAAAGCACACAAACACAAACTCAGACAATTATGAAACTAGAAAAAAGAAAGAGAGAGAGAAGTGAAATACATATTTCTGAATAGATGCAAAAAGAAGGGAGTTAAACTTATTTCATTGTAACATCTCATTCTTGGTAGTGACAGATTGACAATTAAGGGGTGGATTTATTTTATTCCTCCAGTTTCCGCCAGCGTATCTTCTGCGAAATGGGCTCGTATATAGAAGGGTTTTTTTTAAGTGTCAATTCGTAATACAAAGCAGAATTGCCTTGCTCTGCTGGGTCAATAGAAAAACCATTAAAAAGACAGGATTCTGCTTATTTCTTCTTTCCGACGTCAACAGAAGATAGGAGGTCCTAAAGACAACAAAAGAGATATCCAGCTTTGGAAGGTCCACATCTGTAAGGAGGGGGTTGTAACATCATCGATCTCTGCGCGAGTGACATTACTTAGTATGCTAAATGCTACTTAGCTATAATGTGCTTATTCTTTTAAATGAGCTTTTCAACTTTAGCATTTTAGGCATATGGTCATCTTCACTTACCAAAACAAAAGAATGTGAAGAAACTTGTTTCCCTTAAAGACACTTCAGTCACCCCTACACTTGTGAAATATCCCTGATTCTCAGAAATGGGGAGGGAGAAGAAGACTTAAAATACAGATTTCGGCCGAAAGCATCGGATAAATTGCTTGAATTGGTAATATCGTCTTTGAAAAGAAAGGGGGGAAATCGAATAAATGACGGGAAAACAATCTGAACCTAAATTGGTGTGGGGGGGGGGGGTTAAAATCTAACCCCTTCCCCTTGGTTGGACTATTGGGATGGAAGATATGGCTTAAAATACAGATTTTGGCTTGTCGAATTCGAATCCTTCCGAACCGATAATCTGTTTGAGAGGGTTGTTTTTCCTGGAGAGAGAGAAAGAAAAAAAATTGAATAAATGACTGGGAAAAAAATCTCTGATCCTGGGTGGGGGGGGGTTAACCCCAAACCCCCCTCCCCCCCTTGGCTGCGCCACTGGATTTAAACTATCTGCCATTCACATTCAAAGCTCTGCTGAGTATATCACCACACATTTTCTTGCGGATTGATATGAAGATACAAGACAGGCCATTTCATGACAGTTCTTTAATTATCCAAAAACCATTCCCAGGAGGATTTTGTATAGGTTATACGGGCGTTTTTCTGCTGGAAATTCCAATTTAGGTCACCAATTGTCTCTGTAGTCTATCTATACTAATAAAAGAACAAAACGCTCTGTCTGTGTGTCTGTGTGTGTGTCTCTGTGTGTGTCTGCGATGGCTAGCATAATCTACAGTATGTACGAACCCCAAAATTTTTTTGAGAGTAGCCCTAAATCTCTCCTGATGCACCTGAGCTTCAGAATTTCGAAATTCCAATTATTAACTGAGTAATTAATTAAAATCGAGAGGTCACTCTCATAAAAAAACATCTTTTTCCAATTTTTTCTCTTTCGTTTGTTTACGGTTGGTTGGTTGTGTAAAAATTTTCGTAGATGTAATAAGAAAGCTGAGACAGAATTAAAGAAACCCATAAAGGAATGAGATAAGTGGAGGTGAAGTAAGCCTCAAAAAAGTTTTGCAATATGAAACCATTCATCTCTCAAATTTTAATGTGCCAAACAAAAGGACGTGATGGAAGGGATTTTGTATTATAAGACGAATTGAAAGAAATGAATTACAATTGAAGCATATTTTAAGACGAAATAGCAAATTTTTAAAATGGTCTTTGTTCTATTATTACTTATTAAAATAAATGTTCGCTTTTAAAATGAAGGAAATTGGAAAATTAGCAATAATTAAATATCCAGGGGTGCAAAAATCTAGGCGCCAGGTAGCAGTCTCTCACCACTAAAATTTAAAAGTTTTCTACGCTTAAAATTTAATAGCATTCTTACAAGAGTTTTATACGAAATATAATACAAAAATTAACGAAATAATTTTAGTGGTGAGAGTCTGCCTGCTGGCGCCTAGATTTTTGCACCCCTGTAAATATCAAATTAATTCTTTTAAAATCATGTATGAAAACTTAAGTAATAAATATTAATCTAAAATATAGATTTCTGACTGCAGATGATTTTAATGTATTAACAAAAGAATGTTATATTTTCAAGCAAAACGTTAAAATAATTTTCTATGTTGATATTTAAAACGCATATGATAAAATAATTAATAAATTTTTACCGGTGAAGCGATAGATTAGTTCTTTTTAAGAAACAAGAGCAAAAAAATACGGGTTTAAACCTGTTTCAATTGATAGGCGTGTCAAATCACGTGCTTTTGTTGGTACTTAATTGGACTTAATGTAATGTTAAATTTTTAGCATCACCTCCAGAGATAATACTTCCACTCTATTAATTTCTTTTTACTCTATCAAAGAAACCAATTGAGATTTTGACATTTCAAAAGTGGCTGTTTTTTTCCCCAAAGAACTTTAAAATTCATAGACTGGCAAAATGTCTGTTTAACTTAGGATTTTTGAATACATCTGTTACGTCAGATCGTTGGTACTTCGTACATTAGAATGCGTGGTTAGCTATGTTGCAGTAAATATATGTATATGTATATATATGAGGCTTTTTAGCAGTTTTTTTAATCATTGATTAAATTTGAATGCATTTTCCTTAAGTTAAAATTTTATTAAGACTTTAATTTGTTTTTAAAACAAAAATGAAATGGCTGTTTGACGTACAACTGTTCGAATCGGCAGACGATTCATACACAGTAATAAATTATTAAATAGCAAAATAAATTATATATCAAAAATAGTCACTAAAAGAATAGTAGCAAAACATAATTTTTAGGCGTATAAACACATAACCCGATCCCAACCAGAAAAAAACAGACCATACTCCGATCCAAGCAAGACAAAAATTTCATGAGCATAAACCCAACCCGAACCTAAAAATTCCATTTGAAAAAAAAAAAAAAAAAAAAAAAAAAAAAAAAAAAAAAAAAAAAAAAACTATGGATTTGATATCTTACCCGAATAAAATCTGAATCCTACAAAAATATTAAAATGAAGCATACCCCATCCGATCAAGGAAAAATAATGTTCGTGTATATGCAATCCGACCCGAACCTAAAAATTTTCTTTCAAAAAACCCGAAAAATGACCAGAGCAAAAACTGAAATCGATAAAAATATTCCAAAGAACTATAACCCGATAAGAGCAAGATAAAATAATTTCCGTGAACATAAACCTGACTCGAACCTAAAAAATTCCATTTGAAAAAATACCTGAAATTTTATGCAAACTACTTCTGAATCCTATCAAAATATTCGAAAGAACCATAACCGGATTCGAATAAGAGAAAATAATTTCCGTGGACATGAACCAGATCCGAACCTAAAATTCCATTTGAAAAAAAATACCTGAAATTTTAATCGAACCAAATATGAACCTGACAAAAATATTCCACAGAACCATACCAGGCTCTGAGCAAGACAAAAAATTTCCATGAACATGAACCCAATCCGAACCTAAAAAACTGAACTAAATCTGAATCTGACAAAAATATTCCAGAGAAGCATATCCTTATTCGAACAATGCAGAATAATTTCTGTTCATGCGCAACCCAACCTGAACCTAAAAATTCCATTAAAAAAACTGAAATCTGTATTGAACGACATCTGAACCCGAAAAAAATATTCCAAAGACCCAAAACCGGATCGGAGCAAGACAAAATAATTTCCCTGGACATGAATCCGACCAGAACCTTAAAAATCAATTTGAAAAAATACCTGAAATCTGAATCGAACCAAATCTGAATCCGACGAAAATATTCCAAATAACTATAACCAGATACGAACAAGACAATATAATTTCCATGGACATAAACCCAATCCGAACCAAAAAATTTCTAAAAAAAAAAAAAAAAAAAAAAAAAATCCCGAAATTTGAACCAAACCTAATCTGAACCTAACAAAAATATTTCAGTAAAGTATAACCTCATTGGAACTAGGTAAAATAATTTCCATGGAAGTCCAACCCGACCCGAACTTAAAAATCCCATTTGAAGGAAAAAAAAAAAAAAAACCCCACGAAGTCTGAATTGAATGGAATCTAAACTGAACAAAAATATTCCAAACAACCATAACTGACCCGAAAAAGACAAAATAATTTCCATGAACATGAATCAAATCCGAACCTAAAATTCGGATGTTCTACAAAACATAATGCGCTCCGTAGCGGTGGAAAGTGAAACTAAGTACTTAGCGCGAGATGGTTAAGATATTTTGTTTGTAGTTATAGTCCAGTCATTTTAGCACCTTCTTTTGCAAATAGCGGAAAAAATTAGAACAAAGCTGGATTTTTGCATAGGTGCTAGTTAAGATATGTAGTTTAACATACTAAAAGTCTCCATCGATCCGATGTGAGCTTCCGCCTCCAGGGGGAGCTAAAGAGCTTGAAAATCGGTTTTATGTGAATATCTCACGAACAATGGCATCTAGACAAAAAAGTTCAATTACAAAGATGTAGATAATTTAATTTCCTATAAAAAGTGTCATTAACATTTTTTTGTCACACCAACCCTTCCCTGCCAAAAATTAAGATAAAGTAAACATCATTGAAAAAAATGTGCAAGAACAATCATAACGCGGCGAAGAGGCAGAACAAATACTAAACAACTTTCGATTCCCCCCCCCCCATTTCTCCCCCATTGTCTGTATGGCGTTTTCGCGTGCTGGTGGAATACGTCCCCTGAAAATAATAAAGTTCTATCTGTGTTTTTGAAAAAAATCGACTTATCGATATAGAAATGTTCTATTTGTATCTATTTGTATTTCTCGATTAAAATAATGTCGTAATATAATTGTAAGGTTATATGTAAATTATATATAACATCATTTTGATGCAAAAATGCCTTCATAGATACAAATAGAGCCCCAGATCGGTGGCTCACGGAATATATTCCATCTTGTGCTGCGAATGTAGCCTTGCCAACACATAATAGTGAGGAAGTTCCATTCTGGTTGTCGTTCCATGTGGTTTAGTCGGTAGAACGTCACTGCGCTATACTGATGGCCCGGGTTCTACCCCCTGCATGGAGTCTTTTTCACTAGGTTGGTATTAACGCCTATAAGCAATTAAAAGATTTGAAATTTGATTTTCATTTGAAACAAATAGAGCCTTTTTATATAGATAAGTCAATATTTTCAAAAACACAGATAGTACTGTATTATTTTCAGGTGACGAATAGTCATTGCCCAATACGCTATCTCTCTTTGCATTTGTCGAAATGTACCACGTATAAATACTTACCAATGTTTTATTTTCATTTGGTGCTCATTTCGCTATGAAATCACCCTAATTTATTGAACGAAGTATTTATTCTTTGTGAGATTTTAGGAAAGGAATAATTTTATTTTCAACACATGTTGTAGAAAGTTTTAAATTAGTTATGACAGTTTAAAATGACTCTTTCTTAATTGTTGATTCTGATCGAAAAATGTAGATTGACAAAATAGTTCATCTTGCATGAGATGAGAACTGCATTTCGAAAGATTATGTAAAAATAGAAAAAAAAAAGCGACTGAAGTCCATTGTGACAGCAAGTTCGGAAAGAGATGACCATAAGTGGAAAATATTTGAAGAAATGGTTAAAACAATAATGAATTGACAGTTCATTCAAAGAGTAAGAAAAATTATTCACGAAAGGATTCTATTAAATCATACAATAAATCTATTGCAGAAAAAAAGATCAACGTCCGCACAAATTAATCATCCATTGAAGGAAAAATTGAGAAAAGACAGTCCGTTGTTTGAATTTAAGGGAAAATGTTTGTTATATTCTGATACATTAGACGAAGATTTCTTACAGAAAGAAAAAAAGAAAGCTCTAGACGCGTTTTTTTAATCTAATCATTAACATAAGACATGTCTCATATCTATGCTTATGGAGAAATTTATGGAGAATGGTTTCGAAGCGAAACAAGCAGAAGATGATGCAGACACACTAATTGTTAACACTATTGAAGTAGCAAAGTCTGGTGCGCTTACTGCTGTTGTTGGCGATGATGTTGACTTGCTCGTATTGTTGACTGCTTTAGCACCTCCAGAGATAGAGATATTTTTTATTAAGCCTGGAAGAGGACGAACTGTAACCACCCTGTATTCATCACACATTCTTAACAATGATGCTGTTCTGAAACATCATATATTGTTCTTCCACACTTTTTCAGGTTGTAACTCAACATCAGCAATGTTTGGGAAAGGTAAAATATCGTTAGCAAAATTTTTGAAAAAGGAAGAAGATCATAACATACAAGCTGCCAGCATTTTTAAAAGTGATCAAGTATCTTAATTTGAAGGCAGGAAAAACTATTTTTCTAGCTTTATACGCTAGTAAAGCAGAAATTTCTCTGAACAAGTACCGTTATGTATGTTTCAAGAAAAAAATTGCTGTTGGTAAAAAAAAAAAATCCTTTTATTGTTGCCGCTTACCAAAAATGCAGCTAGATTGTACAGTTTACGTATTTATCATCAAGTACAATACTGATTGAGCAATAAACTTACTTCCTGAGAACTGGGACTGGCAAAATGCACCTAATTTGGTTCCAATTTCTGCTACCTTACCGCCCGCACCAAAAAATATTACTGAATCTATTGTTTGCACTTGCTCCAAAGGATGTGGAAAAGCACGTGGATGCCGAAAAATTGGATTGAAATGTTCTGATATTTGCATAAATTGCTGCTGAGTTTCATTTCATAATACAAGTAAAATTGAACTTGAAGACGAGGAAAATATTGACAGTATCCTGCCCACTGCAAGGGAGGAGGGAAGCGCTGTTTCTGAATTCAGAGATGATATCAAAAGGCAAACAAAAAATACTGAAAGCAGCACAACAACGAAAGAAATAAATACAGATAATGACGAATCTGAATCAAGTGTAGAAATTGAAGCTGTGCAAAGAATTACTAAAGCAGTTAAATGATTGAAATTGGATTAAGCCAGTCACTATAACTGGAATATGCCTACGGGGGAAACCACAATAATAAAAAAAACGCACTAAGTGATTTACCTCAAGGTTGGTGTGGAAATAAGCATAAATGTATATTATCTATTCACTTTCCCAATTCAAAGGTGAGAATTATAGATCTATTTACATAATTTTTGTTAAACGTAGCAGCAGATTTTTTGTATTTTTATAATTTTACTTTCAAATATGTTCACTTTTTTATATTTTTGACAGGGAAGGGTTAATGTGACAAACAAATGTTAATAACACTTTTTATAAGAAATTAAATTATCTACAACTTTGTAATTCAACTATTTTCTCTAAATATCATTGTTCATGAGACATTCACAAAAACTGATTTTCAAGCTCTTTAGCGCTCCCTGGTGGCGAAAGCTCACATCGGATCGATGGGGACTTTTAGTATGTTTGACTACATAACCTAACTAGCACCTATGCAAAAATCCAGCTTTGTTCTAATTTTTCCCCTATTTTTGCTAAAATAACTGGGCTATAGAGTTAAATTATAACTTGGTTATGGTTAGGTAACAGATAGGTTGCAATTACGTTCCGCTGAGCCTTATGTTATATTTAATTTCCGGTTAGGTTACAGTTAGGTCATGGTTAAGTTGCAGTTAGGTTAAGGTTAAGTTGTTGTTAGGTTGTGGTTAGATTATGGGTAGGTTATGATAAGGTGACGGCCAGATTACATTTATGGTTTATTTAAGTTACAGTTATGTTACTGTTAACATAGGCGTAACTTGGGCTCTAAAACTAGGGGGGGCAAAACTTCAAAGTACTTTTCTAGAAAATATACCCCCCCCCCCTTTTCAATCATCGCGTGCACACATATACACATAAATATTTAAAATTTTTAATATTTAAAAAAAAATTAAATTAATTACCAAAAACGAAAAAATATGGAAAAATCCGAAATTACTCATTTCATGTCTTTAAAAAGATATTTTAAAATAGTGAAAGCACAACCTTTATATCTCTTATAGTCCAAGAGCCGACCGCAAAAAACCCCCATGTCATCGAGCACAAGAAAAAATCCTTTACATTAAGGAAGAGGAATCTATACATATGGGCACCTCGGGTTCATACTGCAAAAAAAACACTCCATTTTTCAAAAAAATATTTAAACGAGAAATTTGGTGGACAATTGATACATATAAGCTTATTTTACGATCTATTTTCGAAAAAAAAATATTTTTTTATGTATAGAGATATATGTATTGCAATTTGTACAAATAACCCTTGTTCATGATTTGCAGCCTTCATACTTACATTTTGAAGCAAAGTTACCATTTGTTGAACGATGAAATTGTTCAATTTTGTCATATCTAATGTAGTAAATTGGTTTTAAATACCCTTACGTTGTTTTCGCTGTGGTTTATTTGCGGAATTGTCTTCAAAATCGTTTTCAGATGAACTCCATGGTCGTTGTTCTTCACTTACTTTGCTCTTATATTTCACCAATACTTATGCAATCTCTAAAAATACCACAGGAGAGACAATCTGTCTTTTCGAGGAACTTCACCTGTTTTGCAATTTCTGATATACATTATCCAACAAATGGAAATAACCAAATCTATAAAATGTATAAAAACTCTTGTTAACTACTTTTATGTGTGAATAGAACAACGGTAGTAACCTAAACACTTATTCTTTAAATCTGCACCACCCATACACGTTTTGTATTCACAATTGCAGGTTGTGTTACATTAATTTTACATTTTTGATCTTTAGACCACCTAACACAACTCCTCTCGGGATTGCTATCGATGCAAGTTGAAAGCAAAGTTACACATTTGCTATCTTTCCAGTTTAGTATACACATATCCTTCCCTTCCCTTAGTTTCTCATCCCACTCTCCGCGTTTCAAATCTCGATCATTGATTTTTTTTATCTGTTCCTCCAAGTCTTTTGTTCATAATCATTCCAGTTTGGTAGATATTTTTCAACAATAAAAGGTCGACACATTTTACACCAGTAAAAAAAACTGTCCTACTAAATCACCCGTGTGTTGTCTATTGGTATAAATTTAAAAAACAATTTGACAATGCCTCCACCTATACCTAATCATAATTATTTTGAATCATCAGCTGGTACTATTTCTTTTCCATGATATATTTAGCATGGTCATCCCTGGCGGATAAAATAAAGTTTTTTAATCTCAACGGATTAGGTTTTAATGGCACATAATGTCTAGATCCACAACGTCTCGCAAATGGGATCTAGTGATCTCTGTTCATCTAGTGATAAAGGTTTTGGCTTGGGCAGGGACAAACACTTAATTCTTACTGCATTCAAGATTAGATTTATTTTCCATAATTTGTCATCTGCTTAAAGATCATTTGATTTATCTGCAAAATGAAGAAATTTTCTAATCTCAAAAAATCGAACACGTGACATAGTAGCTGCAAGTACTGACAAGTCTTTTTACCAATAGAAGCTTGCTTGGAGATATATTAAGTTCCCATGTGTATGTGTACGCCTGCAACTTTTATAATTTCATATTTAGATGCATTTATTGAGCGACGGTTTCATGTTTGAACAGAATATAACGGAATTGGAATTGTTTGAACGGAATTGGTTTCATTTGAGACTTTTTCTCCAAAATCTTCATTTAACTAATCTAGAAATGATTCAAAAGGATTTACGATGCTGGAAAATCTGCATTTAGATAATCCTCATCAATCAATGATCCTCTGAATACTATTAGAAGAAAAAAAGATTAAATACATGTTTGCGAAAAGATAAAGTTTCATTCTCAGCATTATTATTCTACTGTGCTGTAACACAAGTTTTAAAAATTTACTTATTTTCAGCTTTCCATAATAAAGGCTTTTTAGGTTAAACTTTATTGTTACATGGATTTGGGATAGATGCTGAAGCAATATCCTCAATAGTTATATCTGTACCATCTAATTCTTTTTTTTTTTTTTTTTTTTTTTTTTTTTGCTAGAAGACTCACCATCACCATTGGCCTCATCAGAGTATTTTCTCTTACAAAGATATAATAATTATGATTTCTAAAAATTAATGTTTAATTTAAAACATCAACAAAATGAATTCTTATTTATAATTAAGTGTATTTTTTAATAATTCCACAACTTTAGCACTGCACCAGTTAAATATCATTCAGTACAATTTTTTCGTATGAGATGACTTCTTTCCAAAAACACAGAATTGAAACCGGAGGTGCACATATGTGTACCTTACAAAATACAACTAATTTAAACAAATATTATGATCTAGCTAAAAAATTCAAATGATTTATGCAATACTAAAGAGTTTATAAGCATTCTTAAAAATTATTATGAATAAATATTAATTTTCTAATTATAAAAATGTAGTTACTTTTTCGACATTTTATATTTTTCTCCATTGCTTGTTTTTCTCCTCCAAAATCTCATGAATTAAGACTGCTAGCGCCATTTCTTGCTGAAACTAGAAAAAGCTAACGTACACAAATAACATCCATTCATCTCAGTAAAAAAAAATTCAAATATTAAGTGAGATACGCAGTTGAAATCAGAGGTACACAAATGTGCACCTCGGGTCTGAAGAGGTTAACAGTAATTTTAAGGATAAATATCAATACTTTAACACGAAAATCACGCAATAGTTGGACACATATTCCCTCCTGCATTTCCCATTGCAGTCATTTTGGGTATTTTTGGAGCTAAATATTAGTTTTTTTTAAACCAATTTTTGACAAAGTCAGGGGGTACGTATTTAATATAATGTACACTATAAAAAATATGACCCTTTTGCTGCGTCATCACTCTCCCGCTTTTATAGAATATCTCTCTTTTGACCTATGAGAATGTTTCATAATAAGCTGAAATAATCATTTTCTATAAAAGCGGTGGAGTGACGATGCAGCAAAAGGGTCAATTTTTTAACAGTGTATTTACACATATTTCGAGTTAAAGATTAAATCATTAAAATTTCAAGTTCGTTTAACATTATTATTACGGACCCGGGCAACGCCGAGCGGGTCAGCTAGTTGTTAATAAATGGGTTTGTAGCAGTTCTTGGTAATTGGTAGCTTACATGCGTTAAGAATGAAAAGCCAAGTTAAGTTTTCCACCATAGTCGAAGTCTTCAAACACCATTGATAAGCGTCTAAACCACCCCGTGTTGAAAACTATCCTCAAGCAAAGCAGAGTCGATGGAGACAAACCTAATCAAACCTGGAAAGACCAGTGGAATCTTATATTTTCAAATGAGAAAAAAATTAGTTTCGATGGTTCAGACAGCATTGCTTTCTGCTGGTATGACATGAGGAAAGAAGAGGAAATTTTCTCCACAAGACAGCACGGTAGTGGCTAATTAATAGTATTGGGAGACATCGGCTATGGTGATAAACTTAACCTGGTTTTTCCCTCAGACCGCATGTAGGCTACCTCTTACCAAGAATTGCTATAATCCCATTTATTGCCAATTGCAGAGAGAATTGGTAAACTACGTTGATTTTTCCAGCAAGAAAATGCCCCCATAACCTTTGCAAAATACTCCTCGGAATTGTTTTGGGGTAATTGGGGACATTGTACCTTTATATCAATCCCCAATGAAATGTGTGTGGTACTCCCCAGTAGAGCTTTTAAATGGTAATGGCAGACAGTTCAAGTCTGTGGCAGAACTGAAGGCCGCGATCATTGAGGCCTGGGATAATATTGATGCTGTTACATTCCAGGTATTGGTGAATTGTATGATACATCGTATATTCTATGTCATTTATAAGCACGGCGGATATATTGACTATTAATAATAGTGGTTTTATTTCGGTGGGACATCTACTCCTTCCCCTAAATTTATACATTCATTTTTTTCCTGACCAAGTGCGGCAGGGAACGAGCTACTCCTTGTAAATATGCACTTCTATATAGTCTGTCTTAATATAATTGATTAATTCTAATGGGTTTGTTTCGTGTCCAATTATGGTATAACATCTCATTGGCTTTATTTCGTTGGGACGCACTGTAGTTTACTTTTTATGCGTTAACATGGTTTTTCTTTTAGTCTGAAACTTAAAATTCCAACAGATCCCATAAATACCCTAAATATAGTAATAAACCAGAATGTTCAGATTGATAGTTTAATTTAGGGGCATCATTATTTATTATAAATTGAAAACAATCATCATCAAAATTATCTGAATCAGAATCTGATGAATCTTCGAATATACCTTGATAAAGAGGGTCAGAAATTTGTGGACCTGTGAGGGAGTGTCCTTTGTGATAAAGGTACTCTAACATTTTAGTGAGATCGTGACGTCAATGTTCTAACATGTGTGGCGCGGAAGTGACATCTATCCTTTATTCAACTTTAACTTTCCAGAGCGTGTGTGTCGCCCTCGAATCTACAGTTAGTTGCGGTTAGGAGTAATATGCAAATTTATAGCGCCGTCTTCAGTTTGCAACATATAAAAGCTGTGAGTTGGAGTGCTGTAGTGTGTGGTGAGAAGGTGAAGCAAGCAGGTGGGTGGTGAGGCGGTAGTAGTCCGAAAAGCGAGTTAGATTGGTGGTCTAGAGTGAGATAGATTGTGTTCTAAAGTGAGCCAGTTAGCATTGTGAGCCGAGTTAGCTGTGGTGAGCTGGTTACCCAAGAGAGTGCCAGTGGGTAAGAATTAATTCAATACGTTGGATATTTTTGAGAAATAAAGAGTGTTTGCAGCCACGGGCTGTCTTATTATAGAGTTAAACTAGCTTTTAGCCGCAATCTGAACGTGAAGCTGGTGTGAAGTGCCCCAAACTGAGCTTAAGTTGAGGTCGTGAGTATAGTTTGAAGTTTAATCTCTTAGTATTGTGGTTAGTGACTGAAATCTTGAACTATCGCTCCACTTTCCCATGTTCCAGAGGTTTAAAATAAACTGTTTGGTTTTATCTTATATTTAGAATTATGTATTCATTTAACCAGCAGAGCACCAGCCACGTCACAAATGACCCTCAACGTGTGTTACACCACGTTACAGACCTAGTGGCAAAACTGAGTAAGGTTAAGATACAAAAAGTTTTCTTGTTTTATTTTACTTTCATTCACAAAAATCAAATGAGCAAAAAATGGCCACTGTAATATTTAAGCCTTTCCATTTCAATGATTACATAAACTGAAAGCTTATTTCTAACTTTAGAGAATATTATGAAAGCTTGCACACGAAAATAACAAAACGTGTGATTCGTTTTAAGAAACATTCATAGATTAAACATGGATATTTATCTATTTTAAATACAAAAGTCTCACTTTTTAAAGAATAATAGCAAAACTAAAAGTATTTTAGTAGATTTAATTAAAAGTAATTGTAAAAAAGGAAACAATCGTGTCGATTACTGTAAATTTCCGAACGAATAAAAAAAAGTCCAGACCAGGGTTCGAACCTGGCATGTTTCGTCTTAAGCCGTCAAAGCTCGACCAACTGAGCATTCCGGACGAAACTGGAGGACTTATTCACACAACCAATCTGTAACGATCACAGCATCCGGTCTGATAGCTGAATAAGCTCAACAGCCAAGACATCCTTAGTTCAAATTCTGGTCCGGACTTTTTTCACCCATTTAAAGATTTACGGCTGTTATTATTTATTTACCAATTGAAAATATTTTGATAAAAATTAATGTAATACAAATATAACGACTATGATGCATTAAATACCTTAAGCTATCTTAAATATATACTAAATATACAGGGTGTCCCAGAAATAATGGGACAAACGGAGTAGTGGTCGAGGACACCACAAGGATTCAGATTTACATAGCAACTCGTGGTTGGAAAGACTTTCCTGGTGCAGTAATGACGACACAAAACACATGAAAGAAAGAACACGAACAGGGAGAGAAAACAAGTTTATTATTCTTAGTGCTGCAAAAATGCCGGGATAACACTGGAAAGTTCTGAGGAACTAGTTGTACGCATCGTTGCAGCTGCTGGGGAAGTTCAGGACATTCCTGGTGTTTTCTGGAGAACATTAGATCTTCCATGTACCTGAGATGCGCCTGCATGCATCAGGGCCCGGGGTCGTAATTTTAAACACCTACTTTGATAACGATTGGTGTTTTTTAATATTACGTTTTCTTACTTTTCTGCTGTACTAAGGTTAACAAAGATTTTTTCTCCTCTTATTCGTGTCCTGTCCTTTTTGCGTTTTGTGTCGTCACTACCGCGCCAAGAAAGCGTTTCCAACCATGGGTTGCTATACAAATTTGAATACTTGTGATGATCTCTACTTCCCTTTAAAATTTTTCTCATTATTTCTGGGACACCCTGTATAATAGCTTGATTTGTATTGAAAATTAACCGGAACAAAAATCTTTGAAACGATTTTAATCATTTCCTAGGTAAGAAAGCCAAAAGAAAAAATATCAGTGAAATCAAGTAATTTCTCTTCACTGAAGTATTAAAAGTAACATTTCGAGACAGAAATAATTCGAGTTATAGAAAATAATTGAACTTGTTTATTTTCATATGTAATGCAAAACTGGTTCCAGACAGAAAGAAATCCTAGAAATAGGTACTAAAGTGTATTTAAATCTCTATCCGTATATTTAATTTCAAACATTTAATTGAAGCAGGCCAAAAATCAACTACATCATAGGAAGAGTGTTTTCATTTCTTAAAAATACTATCCAGTTTTCATATTATTCGATAATTACAAACATGACACGTCAAACATAAATAAAGACACGTATTTGCAAGTGACTATTAAAGGAGAACATATTAGGGCTTAGACTGTAAAAAAAAAGAGGGGAATGTTAAAAATGAATCAACTCCATCGTTAATACATTTATTGGAGTTACCTATTGATTAACTGCCTTCTGAACTCAGAATTATCACATTTTAATCTCTATAAATGTAGACTTTTTCACGCTCCATGTAAGGTATTCATTATCTTGCAAGAGGATAAAAATATTATCATTTAATGGAAAATAATGCGGATTATTTGAAAGAATTCTTTCATTTTTCCGAAAAGTTTTATACAAATAAATATTATTTAAAAAAAAAGCGATTAAATGTAACTCTGGAAGAATTCTAAACGCTGAGAAATTAAGAAAATGGGATAACGATTTAAAGAACCAATTGATTTACATTTTCTTGGCATTCTGATTAATATATATATATATATATATATATATATATATATATATATATATATATATATATATATATATATATATATATATATATATACTATCTACCAATAAGTGTTTGAAAAATTTCGATTTTTGACATTTTCTCAAATATTTAAAAATATACTTGTCGGATTCTTCTGAAACTTCAGGATTATGAAGATTGTGTCTGACCTCATATTTATCAACATCCATTTGATAAGCAGGGCAATTAGGGGGCCGACAAAAAATTAAAGAATAACATAAATATTTGGGATCACCCTGTACATGAAAATGCACGAAACGATTTATCGCTGCAGAATACAAATATGTGAATACTGCACAACATGTACACTGATTTTTGTAAGAATAGCATGCATATTCATGGAAAAAGAGTGATTTTTTTTTTAAAAATTCAAAATTTCTGGTATGTTTTTTGTTTATATCATGCAGGGTTTTTGACCAAATTTAAGGCAAATTTCAGAAATATTGCCAAAATCTATTAAAAAAAAATACAGCGCAATTGGAATATAAATATATTAAATATTTTATGAAATATGAGTAGTTTTATGAAATAATTTTTATCTGAGCATGCGCGAACAATAAAAACGATTCTTTTACATCATTTAATAGTTAATTCTACAAAGTAACTTATAAAAAAAATCCAATCAAATATCATGAAAATTCAAAAAGATATCATTATTATAAGTAAGCTGTTTTTACATTGCTCTCTAAAAACGGCTGAATTATAAAGGATTCTCTACAAATTGACATTTTTTATTAACTGACTTTTGGGAGAAAATTGGTACTATTTAATGAATACAATATCTAATACAATATTGCTGCTAATAAGTATCTTGACACATGTGATAGAAAAGGAAAATAGCTTTTATTCTTTTCTATCACAGATGTCAAGATACTTATTAACAGAAATATTGTATTAGATATTGTATACATTAAATACCAATTTTTTCATAAAAGTCAGCTAATAAAAAATGTCAGTTTGTGGAGAATCCCTTATCATTCAGCCATTTTTAGAGAGCAATGTAAAAACAGCTTACTTATAATAATGATATCTTTTTGAATTTTCACGATATTTGATTGGATTTTTTTATAAGTTACTCCATAGAATTGACTATTAAATGATGTAAAAAAAATGTTTTTCTAGTTCGCACATGCGCAGATAAAATTATTTCATAAAATTACTCATATTTCATAAAATATTTAATATATTTATATTCCAATTATGCTATATTTTTTCTAATAGATTTTGCCAATATTTCTGAAATTTGCGTTAAATTTGGTCAAAAACCCTGCGTGATATAAACAAAAAACATACCAGAATTTTCGAATTAAAAAAAAAATCACTCTTTTTCCATTAATATACATGCTATTCTTACAAAAATCAGTGTACATGTTGTGCAGTATCCACATATTTGTATTCTGCAGCGATAAATCGTTTCGCGCATTTTCATGTACAGAGTGATCCCAAATATTTCTGTTATTCTTTAATTTTTTGTCGGCCCCCTAATTGCCCTGCTTATCAAATGGATGTTGATAAACATGAGGTCATACATAATCTTCACAATCCTGAAGTTTCAGAAAAATCCGACAAGTATATTTTTAAATGATTGAGAAAATGTCAACAATCGAAATTTTTCAAACACTTATTGGTAGTGTATATATATATATATATATCTTACTATATCACTTATATATATCTGATTATATAAACACACACACATATATATATATATATATGTATGTGTGTGTGTGTGTGTGTATATATATATATATATACAATATATATCTATACTAATAAAATCTGTGCGCCTCTGTCTGTCTGCTTGAAGCCGATTACAGTTCGCAACGCGCGCGAGTTGGAAGTCGCGAAAGATGTCTTTCGATTGGAAAAATTCCGGGGAAGTCATTTCGGGCATTTTCGAGACCGTGGGACCAAAATTAAAAAAGTTATGAATTAAAAACCTCTTGGGAATCGGAACGAAAAATGTCTCAATTCCCAAACGGAGCTCAGAAGCAGAACACTGCGCTACCTTGCGGTGTAGGACATGAATTCTTAACATTTGGCTAAAAGAAGAAACAGCCGAAAACCTCTTTTTCTACTGGCGTTAATTGAGTTTTTTTTTTTTAATTAATTTTTTTGATTTGCCGTAGAATATTTACCGTAGTTTTCGCTAAAATATTGAACTTAGAAATAAAACAGGACTATGGAAACTTTTTTTTGCGCGTTTTTTCTTAAACCATAATGCAGACAGTTTTTAAAGTAGAAAAAAACTGATTACATATTCAGAATCTGCGCAAAAGTCTGCTTCTGATGAACCAAAAAATACGAGAAAATGTCTTATGGGCGCGCAGCGCCAACCGTGTAAAACCAAATATTTTTAACGGGACGACGGCGACCATGGCGCGAAGCGCCGGTGGGTGGCAGGCCGGTGGGCGCGTAGCGCCCACTGTGCGAAATCACATATTTTTAACGGGATATTTGGCGCATAACAACCACAGCTCTTTAATTTACTTTTTTTGTGCTTGAGGATTCGAACTCCAAGACTTGCTTATTAAATGAATTTTTTTGCTTATTATATACTGCTTAATATCGAGGTTCGTTTGGAAAAAGTTGCCCAGCTAGCGGGCGTAGCTCGCTAGTCTATACTAATAAAATCCGTGCGCCTCTGTCTGCTTGAAGCCGATTAAACTTCGCAACGCGGGCGAGTTGGAAGTCGCGAGAGGTGTCTTTCGATTGGAAATATTCCGGGGAAGTCATTTCGGGCATTTTCGAGACCGTGGGACCAAAATTAAAAAAGTTATGAATTAAAAACCCCTTGGGAATCGGAACGAAAAAAATCTCAAATCCGAAACGGCTCTCAAACGGAGCTCCGAGGCAGAACACTGCGCGACCTTGCGGTGAAGAACCTAACTTTTCCCCTTTGGCTAAAAGAAGAAACAGCCGAAAACCGCTTTTTCTACCGGCGCTAATTGCGTTTTTTTGCGCGTTTTTTCTTAAACCATCATGCAGACAGTTTTTAAAGTAGAAAAAAACTGATTATATATTCAGAATCTGCGTAAAAATCTGCTTCTGATGAACTAAAAAATACGGAAAAATGTCTTAAGGGCGCGTAGTGCTCACCGTGCAAAACCAAATATTTTTAACGGGACTATGGGCGCGAAGCGACCATAGTTCCGATCCACAATCTTTTTTTTTCAAGTGCACGTGGCCCACAGTGCGAAATCACATATTTTTAACGGGACCATGGCTCTTTAATTTATTTTCTTTTGTGCTTGAGGATTCGAACACCAAGACTTGCTTATTTAATGAATTTTTTTGCTTATTATATACTGCTTAATACCGAGGTTCGTTTGGAAAAAGTGGCCCAGCTAGCGGGCGTAGCTCGCTAGTATATATATATATTGCGATAAGGGAAAAGTTATCTACTTTTTAATTTGTAACTTTTAATATTAAGGAATTAATAATTACTTTAAATTTAATATTATATTTAAAATAGGAATTAACTGTTGATTTTTCAGAAATATACATTATTTCAGTGGTTTCTTTGTAGCAAAATAGTACGGATCAAGTATTGTTTATTATTAGCTATCATTTGTCCACTATTGACTAAATCTTAGCCTGTAAAGGCAATGTTGGCATGAAATATTTGCACCAATTTACATTTTGGAGTTTTAGGGTGCATTTAGGGCGCATTTAGAGTGTTTGCATTTTTTCAATACTGACAAATGAGAAAAATATTTCTTGTTCATTTTTAATTTGTGAAATGTGTTAAGTACGCTGTCAAACGCAACTTTTCTGACATACTTTCTTGCTTAAAATGAAGAATACGAGTATGTGCAATGCTGAACAAGCTTTCGTTCCATTTTACCAGTGAAATCTATATGAAACGTCCTAACGTTACACGGTAGGTAATAGTGAGAACATCAGTTGACATACATACATGTATCCACACGACAGCAAAATCTGTAGGATATTTGTTCTGCTATAAGAAAGCACGGTATGTAGGCTTAGTACTGATCGTAAAAAAATGAAAACAGTACATTTTCTGTAAAACATAATTTGTATATGTAGTATCTCTCTCAATTTTAATGAAATCGACCCTCTCGTGATTTAACAGTTAACTGAGACAAACAAATCAGATTTAAAAATTTTAATCGCTAATCGGGAAGTCAAATCATAAATTTTAATATTTTTTCTTAAAATAAACAATTCTTTTTTTTTTTTTTTTTTTTTTTTTTTTACTGAAACTACTGTTTGTCATTTAAAATGAAAAGCAAGAGATAGCAAATTAAGCATGTACCTAACATGAATCGAGCTTTTTTCTTCAACCAGATTACAATACAATAATGTGCTCTGCAGGAATTCAAAGTATTTCAGCTGAAATGTCACAAATATGTCAATAAATCGTACTTTTCACCAACAACAAAATTCTGATGTTATAACACGAAACGTTGCTTTTCAGGTAACTTCATAGCCAAAGATCACATGGGTGAAAATCGACGCTAATGAAAAAGAATGGCTAGCGTGGTGCTTTTCGTGGGTCATTTTGCAGAGGTCAGGAATCAGGAGCTGCATCATTGTAGGTATGCATCGAATGTACCAATGCAGGAATGCAAAAAGAGCATCACGTTACTATGGCAGTCTGTAAAAAAAAAAAAAAAAAAAAAAAAAAAAAAAAAAAAAAAAAAAAAAGAAAGATTCAATTCCCACTTTAGGTGAAGATAGTGGGATTAATATATAAATAACATTAGAATTTTTTCCACAATACTGTAGCTATGTGTGATTTATTTAGAAGAAAATATGTAATTCATGTCTTCAAGATGTTCCACTAACAGTCTTCATTTGTGCAGTGGAACTAAAATAAATCAATAAAGAAGAGTATATTAAATGAAGAAATATATGATGAGTGTAAACATTTGTTAAGAAAATGAGTTTTGTAAAATAGCTTTTCTAATGAGAGGTTTTCACATTTTAAGTAGAAATTTTAAACTACTGGTCATAAATAACCCGTTTCGATGTTTTGGGTAAAGCTAGGACTGTGAAGCCTCCTAGTCGAAGAATTCACGTTTAAACTGGTTGCATAAATATTCTAAGTTTTGCATAACGCAAATAGCTATTATAAATTTTGATTATACGTTGAATATATTTTTAAATTATTCAAAACATTATTTTTCTCCGGCTTCAGCAGTATGTGAGAAAATAAAAATGAAGAGCTTCCTTATATCTAGAGAAGAGCATTGTTAAAAGTTGCCTTTACAATGAATAAATTATTTCAATAGCTGTTCTTGAGTTCAAAATTACTCAAAATTGTATTCAAATATTTGTGTTTGAATGTAAAAATATGTTATTTTTATTCTTCTGGAGCCAAGTAAAGAAATATTTTGTATATTTTGCTGCAGCCCATTTCCAAAATATTCTTCTCAGAGGCTCCCCATAACATCGGGGTAAATGTATCATGGCAATAACTATATTAATCTACGACAAAATGTTGGCCTTGTGCCAAAGCATATCCCAAATGGATAGCTCGAAACTTTCTACGCCCTAAAAAATAAGTGTGTTTACACACAAAAACAGGTATATCGATGAAACGAAAACGATTTGTGTATGCGTGTAAATTGCCAAAATACATGCCTAATGTGTAAATTTCAAAATTTACATTTTAATTTGATTTTAACTTCAAATATGTAAAAATTAGGTGATAACCCTTGAAATACACATTTTAAGGTATAAACTGTATAGGAATAAATGTACTTCTGTGTAATATTCTTACACACATATCTCTATAATATTCTATTTTTGTGTAATATGCAAAATACACATAGTTTTGTGTAACATATAAAATGCACATATTTTTGTGCAATATATAAAATACACAGATATGAGTGTTATATTCTATTCTTACACATATTTCTGCGTAATATAAAAGACACACATTTTTGTGAGATATTTGAAATACACAAATTTTCGTGCAATATTCCAAATACACAGATTTTTGTGTAGTTTTAGCTTATACGTTTATGGGTAAATTGTGAACTAAATGATTTAATGAATGAAAAAATATTTGTATGACGAACAAATTTTTATTATTGGTGGATTTTTTAATACATAAGTTTAAGGCTACAAAACAATGTACTAATAGTTTAAAAGAAACAGGATCCTGTAATTACTGTGAGCCATCTTTCTGTTAGAATTGATTTGGAGTCCTAAAAACATATGGTCAGAATTTATAAACAAGTTGGTGACGATGGTGTTTCCTATGACGGCTAATTACCTAAACAGGGAGTATGGGCAAGAAGAGTGGGGAGGAGTCTGCCCTCCGTGGGGATCTTTCTGAGGATCCTAACCTGTATTTACAAAAAAAAAATCCAAGGTTCGAAGAAAACCACGGAAAACTTCCAGCGATTAGGCCGACGGACCCATTTGGGTTCGAACCCAACATCTCCCGTTTACCAGTTTTGGGAGTTATGTACAAGAACTGTAAAATGCATAAATAGACAGATGATTTTCTTCTAAATTTAAGTTTAAAATTTAAATTCGCTCAAATGTCTTACAACTATAACATATTGGTTTGTTTTCAATATACTCTTCATTCGACATAAAACGGCCAAAATATCAATTTTCTAATTTTTTGCTTAAATTATACTTTATTTTTCCTCGTATATTCTAAGGAAGTTTCATAAAGATCCGAGTAATGTAAATATAATTAGAAGCAATTTTATTACATCGTTGTCTCATTAAATTCTACTTCACTGTTTACGTTGCGATTGCAGCTGGAATACCTACCAATCAACCAACACTGTAAAAAAAAAAATCTGTGAAGGTACTAAACATTTTCTAGGAAACTGGGATTCCAAGAACTTTTCATGTAATGATAACAGGAAAAATTCATGTAATCGATTCTGAAACTTGAATTTTTGCTGTTACCGTTACAGGAAAAGTTCTTGGAATCCCAGTTTCCTAGAAAAGGTTTAGTACCTTTGCAGATTTTTTTTTACAGTGAAGAAGAAGCGTTTTGGACATAGAATAATTATTTTTGAAGTTGAAATATTAAAAGGGATTTTTTTTTTTTTTAGTTAATGTTTTTTTTGTCGAATTGACATGTTCAAAAGTTGGTAAAATTTTTATGTATATTTTCAATTGACTCGAATTTTTTTCTGGCTATTTTTTATAGTCTATTTAATAAAACTAAGAATCGGATTTACAATAAATTGAAAGTTTTTTTTTTTTTTGTTTTTTTTGCACATAAAAATGTAAAATAAAATCAGTTTTACTGGGATTTTAGAAACATCTGCACATTTTGTTTTTTTCTCCCAATCTAATTAACTTGTGGTAAGTCTGATACTTAAAATCATACACTGTAAAAAAAATTCTTTAAAGGTACTATACTTTATCTAGGAAACTGGGATTCCAAGAACTTTTCCTGTAACGGTAACAACAAAAACTCAAGTTTTAGAAACGGTTACATGGATTTTTCCTGTTATCGTTACATGAAAAGTTCTTGGAATCCCAGTTTCCTAGAAAATGTTTAGTACCTTTACAGATTTTTTTTTACAGTGTACAGAACATTTGTGAGAATAGCTAAAAAAATTCGTTCAAAATTATACGAGAAGATACATTTTAAAATGTAATTAATTTCTTTTAAATTTAAAATTTTCAAATCTTGTCAACGGAATCAAGCAGTTTCTTCATAGAGTCCTTTATCATTATGTAAAAAATGTACTTTCAATTGCTTAAATAAAAAAAAAAATGTCCATTTCTCGATTTCTGGATCAATGTTGTGCAACTAATGTTTGGATTAAAAGTCTACTATTCATAATAAATAATGCCAAATGTAATGGCAATGCGTAGAATATTATAGTGAAATAAATGATTATGAATTAAAAATGCTTTAGAAGTGATTAAATAGACTTAGTACAATTTTTTTTAAGTTGAAATCTTATAAGTGATTTTTCTGTTTGTGCTTTTTCGACGAATTAGAATGTTCAATACATAAAACGTTTATGTAAGTTTTTCAATTAAATCGAATTTCTTTATGGTTGAATAGAACTTTGGTATGAAAGATTAATCGTCGTAATTGATATATGTTGAGAATTCTATGAACTATTTACATTAACTGTTTGTTGGATATAGCACACTGTAAAAAAAAATCTGCACAGGTACTAAACTTTTTTTTGGAAACTGGGATTCCAAGAACTTTTCATGTATTGATAACAGGAAAAAACCATGTAACCGATTCTGAAACTTGAATTTTTGCTGTTACCGTTACAGGAAATGTTCTTGGAATCCCAGTTTCCAAGAAAAAGTTTAGTACACTGTAAAAAAAAATTCTGTGAGGTTACTAAGAATTTTCTAGGAAACTGGGATGCCTAGAATTTTTTATGTAACCGCAACGCAAGAAAATCGTGTAATATTACAAAAGTTGCTTTAGTAACTGTTACTAAATATTGTTTAGGAAACATACTAACCTTTTTTTAGAGAGTTTCCCAAAGAATCGCCTGTAAATTTACTAAATATTACTTAGTAATCTTACTAATGATTGTTCAGGGAGTTTACTAAAGAATTTTTAGCTAATTTACTAATGATTTTTAAGGGAGTTTCTCATATTAGTTTTTATAAAAGTACTAAATATTGTTTAGTAAGCTTACTAGCGATATTTTAGGGCGATTACTAAATATATTTTGGTAAATTTCCTAAGATTTATTTAGTAAACGTACAAATGAATTTTTAGGGAGTTTTCTAAACAATATTTTGCGAGTTTTCTATTGATTTTTAGTATTCTTACAAATGATTTTGTAGTAAATTTATTGAGAATTTTCTTGTACATTTGCAAGGGACTTCATGGCACATTTACTTGGAACTTTTCAAAATTGCAAACTAAACTTTTAATGTACTTATAAAAAATGGAAATTTATTAAGGCACCGTCAGAAAAATTACCTTTTTTTGTTTTATATGTTGTTGAGCCAGTTTTTGTATTCTCGCCAGAAAGTTCTTTGCAACAGTACAAGAATTAATACATTAAAATGCTAATGATTTTTTAGTATTGTATTTAAAACATTTTATTTGCACTTCCAAAATATATTTGTAACTGTAAAATATTTTTCCAGTTGTATTACCAGTGGTTTACCAGCAATATTCCGAAAAAAAATTACGTGTATATAAATATATTGTATACTAATACTTCTATTAATTGGAGTTGTTACGAATTCTTTCAATATGAAGTTGATTTTTTAGAGTTTTAGATATCCAGAGTGAAGTTTTCCTCATGTATCAAAATACTTCCAAACAAAATAAACAATATGGCCTGATATGTGTTTCAATATTACCGCAGCAATTGACACAAATATTTGTATGTTATGCACTAAAGTTTTACTTTAGACATTTCAATAGGTGCAAAATCATATTTTATATTAAATGGGCATTATAACAACAGCACTAAATGAGCAGATAAGCTGAAGGAGATCTTACGGTTTTTAGTTAAATTAAAAAAAGCAAATAAAAACAAAGTAAGGTACATCATTGAGTTTTAAAATATGCCTAAAAAATGTTAGTGGTATAATTGTGACAAAAAAAAATTTACAAATTGTATGGACTATATTATCTCTCTCTCTCTTTCTCTCTCTCTCTCTCTCTATATATATATATATATATGTATATATATGTATATATATATATATATATAAATACATAATTAAGCACTGTGCCTCATCTAATCCAATTCATGATTTAAAAACTTTTATGTTGTGAGAAAATATTATCTGTTCATTTTATGTAAATATGCTACTAAACTAAACTAGAAATAAAATATATATATTTAGTCATATATATTTTTTAAAGAAGTTTTGTTCGGTTCTATGGTCGTAAGAACTTCATTAACTCCTGGTACATATATTTGAACACTACATAATAACCGATTCAATGGCACAAAAACAGATAGGAAATCTGCAAAAAAATTAATGTATTTATCTGAATGTCGCATTGAAGATTTTTTTACATCTTATATATTCTTATTTCAGGTGAATATGCAGTGAAGTTATAACTAATTATTAGAATCTTTCTCCCCCCCCCTTTTTTTGTGAGGAGGGGTGATCTTTTTCCACGACTTATTCTTCATATATTTATTGCACCGCCTACACTTAATACATTACATATTTTACATATGTCTTTAATACTTTATTTGCTTGAGAGTTTTGTTTCAAATTGAAATATTAAAGAGGAAAAAATTATTGACAAGACCAGGAATTTTAAACTAACCTAACTGAAAGATCCCGAAGAATGGATCAAATATGTATGAATTTAGCAGAATTCTTATGTGGTTAACATTCCTTTGGAATTAGAATCTTTAACTCAAATAGTTACATATATGAGAGTTGATATACACCTTAACATATATATGGAAAAAATACACCTTTGATACATCAACAGTAATTGTGGGCAGGTTTCGAACTCTTTAATGTTTATCAGTATGGTATTATCAGTATAACTAAGCAATTTTATAAAAGTAGAAAGCTTATGGAAACTAAAATGGAAAGAAAAAAAATGTATATTGCTTTGGAAAATATTATAAACTGTCGTTTGATATAAATATAATATCCATATCCGTACAACCAATAAATGCAATATGAATAAATAACAAAATACAATGAAATATATGAGTAAATTTATTAAATAACTATTTATTAAATTCATTGCAATAAAAAAGCATATTTTTTATACAACTCACATTTTGCAAGTATTACATAATTAGTATTTATACAAATGCCTATGGATTTCATACTTTATATTTTTGAAGTCATGCTTTGTCTAAATATTAATAATCAAACTCATATGTATATGTATGCTAAAACACTATTAGACAATGATTGTCAAAATGTCATTACAATAAAACTACTGAAAAACTTCAGTGCTTCAGAATATATTAAAGCGCAAGAATGATGTTCACGAGATTTTTCTGACTGATAGAGCTTTTCCCTCAAATTTCGCCGTCAAGCAGGCTCACATTGTTTTTAAGATGTACTTCAGTTTCTTCATGCATCTAAAAAGAAAAGATAAATGTTAACATAAATTAAATAAAATTAAATAAAATTTATAATGAATATTATTATAGAAAAACTAATATTCATCTTAGTATCGAATGTTACAACTATTTCAAAATTAGCTGATAGATTCCGTCAAAACTTGGAAAAATTTAGGACTGTTTTTATAAAAACCTTAATTTTTCTAAGAGTGTACATGCTATCCACATAAAAATAAGCACAGTTTATTAGAATAACCCACTTAATCATAATATACAGTTCGAACGCTTTTGATACATTAGTTTTGACAGGGTTATCTAAAACATTATTTTTTTAATTTGTTGACGGCCCCCTTTGGAGTTTCGGGAAAAAAAAACTTCATGGAAATGTATGACTTACTATTATATTTACACATTTAGAGTTTGAAGATAATTCCTCATGTATTTTTCTAGATATTTATCGAAATGTCTAAAATCGCAAGTGACCGGTCATCTTTGGCCATTCAGTGTACATACAAATCTATTCATATACAGTGTTCTACAAAATAATTCGGATATTTTTCCGATAACTGATAGCAATTTTTTTAATTAAGTTTTCAAATGCGTTATGTGTTTTATAAAATGCTTACTTAGCCATCATACTTAACCTTTTTAAGCGGTGGAAATTTTAGATAAAATTCTGAATGCGTTGGAAAGTGTTTTATAATCTATGGTTTTAAATTGATTTATAGTGCTTGCTTAAAAATACTTCTATTAAGTAAAAATACACACAGACTTAAAAGATGCTTAAGGAGCAAATAGTATAAAAAATGATTAGCTGCTTTTTGCATCTATTTGTACATAAATATCTGCTATGCATTTATCTTTTAAAATTGGCAATTTTTCTATTCCCATACAGTTTAAGATAGTTATCGCAATATATCATCAGTACCAATTTTAACATGTTTATATATTCTGATATTAAATTTCTGATATCTACAAGCCCCCACAGTAAGCCGTTTGAAAAAAAAAACTATTTCTCCAAAATCTTTTTATTCCCTAAGCAACTACAAGATGCTATTTTAAAGTTCCGATAAACAAAATATATGCTTTAAAAGCTGAAATGCTAAAATTGATAGTGCAGTTGATTATTAAAATATGAATTTTAACTCTTTCAAATACACTGGTAAACGCAGATCACTTCGCAACAATAATAAAGAACTGTCGTACTTGCACCGAACAGAGAGGGGCGAGGTGCAAATCGAAATTCATACCAGCAAAAGAAGGACAACATTCTTTTTCTTTATTAGTAAACACAGCTTCATTTCAAGTACATTTTTTATACGGATTCTCGAACTGCGATATGCATACACATATGAAGAAAAATAGGAATCTTAAACGTTCGGGTATACTATATTTTAGAATTAAATAATTTTATAATAATTCAGTTATTTTAATAACTTTGTATTTTCATAAAAATAAATAACAGGCTAAAAAGATAACATGCTATTTTGTACCAAAGACCATGTTACAAATAAAAAGAGAAAAAATTGATGATCAGAAATGACATCGATGTCAAATAACAACCGCCCTCCAAACAAAAAATATATATATAACGTTATATTTGTTTAGCCCCAAAGATTAATTTGTTTGCTCTTAAAACATAAAGAGTTCTTTTTTTCTAATTTTACATAAAAATAAAACTTCCTCTATAAATAATTAAATTAACAGACATGCAACTGAATTACTCGCTTAAAGCTCTGAAATTACCTGAATATTAAAAAAAAATAAATAAATAAAAAAAAATAAGGGAGAGTGAGGAGGAATGAGACAACTTTCAAAGATGAGAAAATCAAATTTGACACAAAAACCAAAATTTCGATTTATAAAATACAAAATGAAACATTTTTAATGTTTTTGAACATTATAGAAACATAATTTTCAAAACGATATTATAATTATAATGAAATTGTAACTAAGAGAAAAAAAAGTAAAGAAATTGGATTTGTCCTAATTCTTCATTTGCTGGCATGTCCCATTCCTCCCTATACTCTACGTTACATTTCTTGTATAGACAGAAATGCTGCTTTTAGACATAGTTTAACCGTTTGACTGCTACGCGGCGCAAAAGCGCTGCGATAGTTTATCTCGAAAACCGCGGCGCAGCGCTTTTGCGCTGCGAGTTCTTTATAATACAAAAAGAATTATTAAAATTGATTGATATTTGTCTAAATAACAGTGTTTTATATGACAACATTATTTTTTCCTTTAAAGAAATCAAAATATGTACCGCAATTTTCGTGCATTCTTGCAAAAATTGCTTAGCACTAAAACGGTTAAATTATGGATGATATATAGTATAATGCTCTATAAATAGGGAAACAATTACATATATACATAAACAAGTCATTAATATACGGAAAGCATAAAAAATTATAATGCAAATTTACTTTTGGTTCTTGAAATAATTTTTTTCTTTTTACAATTACAAGTTTGTGCAAATTCGCTACTTTATTCAACTAAAGATTTGGGGATGCTTTTCCTTAATCTAATACGTGAGTGGTGAAATACTTATAAATGAAACAAACAGAAAAATCTCCTGTCCCATTCCACTCCACTCTCCTTTACTCCCACTCTCCCTTACTAAGTAATAAAATCTTAGGTTGAGAGACTTAGGGAAGATTTCAGGTAGTTAATTACTGTCAAAATAAAGTATCAAATACAGCAGGAAGAAAATAGACATTTAAAGATTTATAATTTTAAAAAGTAAGAATGGCGACAAAGATAACCATATTTTCTTTTTTTTTATTATTGAAGGAGGAGAGGGTAGAATTTCCAAACGGTTGACAATTTAACTTACTGAAGACTTACAAATTGTGCAAAAAATGAAAATTAATCGCTGTAAAAAACTAAACTTTGTATGTTTTTAATGAGAGAGGGGAAGAGATAACGTCATTTTCGGTGATAGGAGGGGTAAAGCATATGATCTATTACTTATTGGTACAATAAAGTAACAGATCAGGATTTTTTTTTTAAGAAAGAGTATTAGATGACTTATTTACATAAGTTAAAAATTAGAAATAAGTAAAATACTAATATCCCAGTGATTAGTTTGCAGAGCTCGTTATTAGGGTAAAGTAGGAAATTGGTTTAATCCCTTCAGCTTAGATCTAAAATGAATGTATTTAATTTTTCTCCCCTACGAGGTGAGAATTAGAAAAAAGATATAGATGCACAGTAATTTTTTTTTAATATCATAAAAATATCTCAAAAGAATTAACTTTAAATAACATTGTCAATACGGATGTTGTAAAGTTTAAAATTCTGAGTAAAATGACCATCTACATTTAATATTTTTGCTGAACATTAATGCCACAAATTCTCTTTCAATGTTTAACCGCAGTGGTCAGGAGGTTTAACTAAAAATTAATTAGGGGAAACTGGAAATTATTTTAATCCCTCCAGTTTAGATCTAGAACCCCCCCCCCCCCATGTTCTAAATTTACGTTAGAAAATACATTTTTTTTAATTATCTTAATATCGCAAAACAAGTAATACTGTAAAAATAAGTGACAATTCAAATGTCTTAGAGTTTAAAATTTGCAATAAAATGAATACCCATGTTCATAATTTTGTCGCAATTCTATTTCAAAATTTTGCCTTAACCGCTAATCCAAAGGAGACACCAAGTTACCCATTCATCCTCTACATTTGTTACATACGTGTACAGATACATTTTTAATTCTTGAGGCCTTCACGATGTTATGGTAATTACGTTAGGAATTTATTTTGTCTATTTTGAAAATTATAATTTAGTAGTTTTCGGGCAAAGTGTTGCTTAAATGATAGCTGTTTTCCATTTCATTTCGCAGCGAACACCGCCAACCTTAAACCATAGTTAAAAGTGAAAGATTTTTTACGTAAAGATTATAATACTTTTTTTTCAATGTTTGTAAGATTTGAAACTTTTATGAATTTAACTGCAGATTCATGTATACTTGTCAAAAATCATTTTATTATTACCATCTTTGTCCTTTACGCAAATATCGAAATTTATAATCGTGCTATTATTTGACCTTGAATTCCTCTAGAGAAAAGTCTTATGCACACCCATTTGTTCCTCTACCCCGCTTCCCCCTATCCTTGCTCTTTATTTTCAATATCCTTAATTTTAATACATACGCATTGTTGTTCACTCTATATGCATCATATTAAATGCTATACATATTTTAAATACAATATCGGAAGTAATAAGCAACATTTCCCATCATTTACGAGTCATTTTTGAAATATTCTAAAAATTATGAAAATATCCACTTTTTAAAGTTAATTTGTTTGTAGTGGCTGAAGCTCACTTACAAAAGGAGGAAACTTGATACATTAATTTCTAATCTATGTCGATAGGATTAAAACAATTTCCAGATTTCTTTGAATTAAACCAGAATTTTGGCCTTTCTTGTATACCCCACCACTGGGCTATAATCCGCAATGAAGAGATTAAGCCATATTTCTCAAAAATATCCATTCTAAATAATGCATCAATAACTAAAAAAAGTTGCATGTACATAATAACAATCACGGTAAACTGATAACCTTGTCTTTTCGCGTTTCAAGTTCTTGTTTAGCGATTTAGCCAATACTTTGAAGTAAAATTGTTGAAAATTAAACAAAAATGTCAAATATCGATTATCATTTTATTTATAATTTTAAGTTCTACAACATTTGCATTGACAGTGTTTTTCATTAGGTTTTTTTAATAGATATTTTAATGGTAATTAAAAAAATTGTAACGCAACCTAGCAAGAGGGGGGAAAACTTAATACATTCATTCTAGACCTAAACTAAATGAATTTACATAATTTCCAGCTTTCCTTTAAATAATTCTGATTTAGGCTTTTTCCTCTCCTACCACTGGAGTTTAAAAGAGTTTTATGCTTTCTGCGTGTAATTCTATGCGTTCTTTTAGTTAAAAAAGGGGTGGGGGGAAGAACAGGAAAGACTTAATTGATATTTCATTACGATAATAAATTAACACATAGAGCACAGATTGTACATTTTATGTTATTTTAAATTAAGCAGTTTTGAAAAGATTTGAAGAAAATTCGGAAGCAAAATTTTAAAAGCGAAATACATATGAAGTTTTAATGAAATGAATGTGATGTAAGAATGATTAATGAAATTTATTCACTATGAAGACACAGTTGAGTAATATTTTTTAAAAGCAAGTTTTAAACACTTTAAATTTTGGCATTGTGGAGAAGAAGGCAATAAAGGAAAGTGAAATTTTAGAAAAAGAGCAGATAAATTTGATTTATTACATAAAACATTAGAAATTTCACATGTATTAAACACAGATGTAAAGAATAGTTATTTCGCCGAAAAATAAATAGGTAATAAACAGAACATAATTGCAGATTAGCTTGCCAATAACTAAAAATCAAATAGTCTTTTCTGAGTTTTGATTTTTACTTATTATGAATGAAGCAAAAAGGAAATGTAATAAAATGTAACTCATACAGAATAAAACTTTACTTACTCAGTAACTAGAAATGTTTATCCATACCGGATTCAAGATGGATGCATTTCACGCCTCTGTGGCTTCGTAAATAGCGATTACGTCACTACGGAAGCTCTTTCTGATTGGCTGACAGGTGAAACTACGACATTTCATGTATTTGTACTATGCGGGTGGTAAATATTATACCTGGTTACAAATAAAATTTTAGTAAACATGCAGATTTCTGCACCTTTACAAAAACTAGTTTTGTAGTCTTCCAGATTTTTTTTTACAGTGTACCTTTGCAGGTTTTTTTTACAGTGCATTAAATAAAATTGTATTTTGAATAAGCAACTTCAACTTCTGGGTATGTTGCTGATATGCAACACAGTTGTTTGTGTTCCAGTGTGTCTACAAATTCTTATTTGTTAAAAATACATTTTTGTGCAGATGTTAATTTTTTAAATAAAAACATGCAATGCATTTTTTCCAGAACATTGCTTAACACATACGCACACACAAAAGTTTGTGAACAATCTTATTCTTAAAAAAAAAAAAAAAAAAATTCAGTAATTTAAATATCTTTAAATATATACTAGTTATCTAACTACAACACTTTTCCACCTATTTTTAAAATTTAAAGAATGCAATTTTAACCAGATTGTTATGAAACCAGTATGAAAAAAATCTGATTAAAATTAAAATGAATGATTCTAATTATGTGTTTACAATCGTTGACATAATTTCAACAAAACAAATATTTAATTAACCCTATTGGATTCATAACAATTAATTTAATGAAATTTGCTGTTTTTGTAACATGTTTATGTGAAATTAACATCGTCCTGTATGTATGCTATTTCAAATATCCAAACAGTGCAAGATTTCTTTGAAGACCATTATAGTATCTGAATACAGTACCGTGACATTAGAGCATTCATATAACAACGTTAAAGCCACTGTACTATTTGCAGATTGAAATTGTTTGTAAAGTATTATTTGGACGTATTGCTCGATAGTTTTTTTTTTTGTAAAGTTTTATAAAACCATGCCAATCGTACACGTCAATAAATCATAACACAGCACAAAGCCACTAATGTCGCGCGAACTATTCCAAAGGGATTGTAAAGAATAAATACTCTGTGTTTACCCTTCACTGTAAAAAAAAAAAAAAATCTGCAAAGGTACTAAACCTTTTCTAGGAAACTGGGATTCCAAGAACTTTTCCTGTAACGGTAACAGCAAAAATTCAAGTTTCAGAATCGATTACATGAATTTTTCCTGTTAAGGTTACATAAAAAGTTCTTGGAATCCCAGTTTCCTAGAAAATGTTTAGTACCTTCACAGATTTTTTTTTTACAGCGTTTCTGCAATCACCTGCAAACGATTTTTTGCAGAAATTTTTGTTGTACCGTTGTTAGATTTAGCAATTAAATGCATAATATTTTTTATAAGAGCATCTGTAATTAAATTTCCTGTTTGAAGTTTTTTTTATATGCATTTCATCTTTGTTTTATATCAGTTACAAAATAGTTTATGTTAAAATTGGTTTAACTTTACTTTTAGTAACTTTTTTAAATTATAACAATAATTTTAGTCATAATTAGAATATATGAAATAATACGCTGTGCAAAAAATTTTCTTTATAATGCAAGGACTTTTGAAAAAAAAAATGTTTATATCACACATGATAAATACAAAATATGTTCCTAAAGAATAAAAAAAAGATCAGAAAAGAAAGTTTTTTCATTATTGCCTCTTTTTTGCATTAATTTCCTGTAGAATAAATCAGCTTGTAAATTAAATGTTTTTAAAAATAAATTTCTAGTTGAAAAATTTAAATATGAATAAATATGTCATACTTCTTGCATACATTTTTTTGTATTATTTTATATAAGAAAAATGTTAACTTTTTTCAAACAGTCTAAAAATATAGCAAAATTTATTTTCAAGAGTCATTTAATTTAGTTAAACGCTAACAGAAATGGAAATACACTGAAAGCACACAAGTTTACATATTTATTTTTACAAAGCATGCTACGAGCCTTATCCTCCACGCACACACATAAACAATCTTTGCTTTCCCCACCTGTATTTTATTTTTGCCATTTCCGATGTTAGGGTAATTTATAATTAATAAAACTAGGGGAACCAACCAGGGCTTCTCTGATTATAGAATATTGGAGGGGGGGAAAAAAACCTCTATTAGATATTTACAATTAGTACATATTTTCGATGTTTTCATTTTTGAAGTGTTTCTAACTTTTGTAAGAGGTACGTACAATAAATTGATTAAATAAATAAATAAATAAACATGTTTGGAAATTATTTTTAAAATTATAAAAACCAGTATATTGTGGTACAATTTTCAAGCAAATCGCATTTGAAAAAACATATATTATTTGTCGGTGTGAAAATTGAAATTGTGCAGTGTTTATAAGTTAAAAAAATTGCAGTAAAATCGAAATTTATTGCTCAGGTATTGCTACCGTTCATATGACATCATTCTTACTCGCGGATAATTTTTACTTTATAATATACAACAAAAGTATTACAAATTTCATATAATATAAAAAGTAGTTGAAAAATTAATTTTTTTTCGCGGATTACATGCAGAATTATATTTGTATCATATACCATATCTATTGAAATTAATTTACTTATAAAGTGTTTTCCTGCAAATGAGTTAATAAACTAATGTATAAAAATTAATTTGCAATGACTTCCAAAAATCAATCAGATTCAGCCCCCCCCCCCCCAAGTATACCAAGTCAGTAATGATTAATACATTTCTCCTAGTTTTGGAATATTTAAAAAATATATATTTTTGTTAAAATGTGACTTCACAACATCTTGGTCTATTTGAAACACATGCGATGTGACCTAACATGCAATAATGCACAAAAATTTAAAAATTTGTCTAAAAAATATTTTACATATTGAATAACTTGTTTTATAGAGTTCTTGCAATTTTTAATGCTTTTAAGCAATTTATATTTGAGTCATAATGTGCCACTACTGAATAGTAGTCTTTGGGCCATAAATGTGACATGCCCACCGCGGCTGGCAGTGGCATCATAACGTCTTCTTAATTTCTTTCAAAAGACAGTTTTTAATTTTGTTTTTTTTTTAACTGTTCATGTGCTCTCAATTTATTTAAAATGGGGTGGGGGAGATTTGGAGGAAATAGAGCCTCACAAAAAAATTTGCAATTTTTTGCTGCTGTTAGAGTATTATACTTATGTAATGGAATGGCTAAAATTAAATATGCACCTTGAATTATATTAAAGATTTTTTGTTTTTGTATTTGTTTCTTAACATGCACACTTAGATCGTGTCTTTTAAAATTTAAACATTTATAATTATTTTTTCCACTCCAATTCATGTAAATACAGGAATTTTTTTTTTTAAATTTACATACTTAAATTTGTTTATAAACCGATAATAGCTTACAGACCTAATGTCATAAATTAAATACACATATAAATAAAGTAATGTTTTGTACAAAATGTGCAATTTTTGTGACAAGTGGGAGATTTTGAAATTTACAACTTCTATGTATTCATAACTATGCTTAAATTATAATAATACTTTATATGTATTCATAACTATGCTTAAATTATAATAATACTTTATATGTATTCATAACTATGCTTAAATTAATAATAATACTTTCTATGTATTCATAACTATGCTTAAATTATAATAATACTTCAATTCGTGTAAATACAGATTTTTTTCTGCATTTACACACTTGTCTAAGTTTATCAAGTGATAACTAACTGCACATTCGCTTTCATAACCTAAATACACATAAAATAGGCACATTTTTTATTCAAAATGTGTAAATTTGAGAACAAGTGAGTAATTTTAAAACATTACACAAATACAGGGTGTCCGAAAAGTCTGGAAACGGCCAAATAACTCGAGAAATACATATGAGATTGAAAAACGTAAATATACGTGTTAAATATTTTTAAATAAGCTATTCAGTGATACTAAATTTGACCTTCGCAACCGACCCCCTGGGGGTCAGAGGGGGTCCAACTTTGAAATCTTAAATTATAACTCCCATTTTTTATTGCAGATTCGGATTCTACGGACAAAAATACGTAACTTTAGTATTTAATGTTTATTTCAAATCCTCGTTTATCACCGTGTAATCGAGCATATTAAATCGATACATATTTCAGCTTTTCCAACGGGATTTTCCCTAATCGAAACTGATTGGGCAGAATTTTTGACGTCAAATTCCTCGTCTTTTGTAGGAATAGCGTTTCCTGAAAATCACCCGTGGCGATTATTTCAATAGTGCTACACTGTTAAAAATTTGACCCATTTGCTGCAGTGTCACTCCACAGCTATTATAGAATATCTCTTTTGTGACCAATGAGAATGCTCTATAACACAGAAAGTAATCGTTTTCTATAAAAGCGGTGGAGTGACGATGCAGCAAAAGGCTCAATTTTTTCACGGTGTACTTTACTGTGTTATGGAACATTCTCATTGGTCATGAAAGAGATATTCTATCAAAGCTGTGGAGTGACGCTACAGCAAATGGGTCAAATTTTTAACTGTGTAGCACAATCGAAATAATTTGCACGGGTGATTTTCAGGAAACGCTATTCTTGCAAAAGACGAGGAATTTGATGTCATAAATTCTCCCCAATTAGTTTCGATTAGGGAAAATCACGGAAAAGCCGAAATATGTATCGATTTAATATGCTCGATTACACCGTGATAAACGAGGATTCGAAATAAACATCAGATACAAAAGTTACGTATTTTTGTCCGTAGAATCCGAATCTGCAATAAAAAATGGGGGTTATAATTTAAGATTTCAAAGTTGGACCCCCTCTGACCCCCAGGGGGTCGGTTATGAAGGTCAAATTTGGTATCACTGAGTAGCTTATTTAAAAATATTTAAGACGTATATCTACGTTTTTCAATCTCATAAGTATTTCTCGAGTTATTCGACCGTTTCCAGACTTTTCGGACACTCTGTATATGTGTAAAATTAGCTAATTTACACATTTAGCTTTCAGAGATTATTATGACAAAGAATCATAAGCAGAGCATTAGTAACTACTATTTATAGTATAAACCTTATTGGTGGATAATTTAATATATGTGTCTAGCAATTCAAATGAGGTGATACAACTTATATTCAAGACTTAAGAACTCGGAAACTTTAAAATCTCTCTTCACTGACTAAAAAAGATTATTAGATGATTAATTATATAATATAGTGATGTCATTAATAATTAAGATTACCAGAACTTACATTAGTAAGCTGATTACATTAATTAGGTAAAGAATTCGTAGTTTCCAAAATAATTTGTAGAAGGTGCTTCATAATTTATGTCATACGCATGACTTTTCGTTTTCGTTATAAATGATAATAAGGTACATAACCATTACTCAGGCTGATATGTTGGTTTTATTATTTTTTAAATGCATGATGTACTTTTGATTTCTATAGTATGAATAAAAAGTCTTTTGACATTTACATAGCAGTAAAACAAATTTTAAACTGAGTTATTGCTATTTTCGATTTATGAACCACTATTCTTCTCTATTTGATAACTGTTTACATACAGTAATTTTTATCGATATTATTTAATGAGTATAAGATTTCAATATGGCGATTAAACCTGAAATAAGCTTATTAAATTGAAATATATATGTATTTTGAAATCATGTGAAGGATATTTAAATAGAAAAATGTATATAGATTATTTAAAGAAAATAAAATATTTTTATTACTTTAAATTTGCTCGTTTTGTTTTATTACATATTTTAGATATAATTTTTAAATGTGGAAATTTTAAATGAAGACTGTAATCTTATACTAATATAATTGCAAAAGTTGTTTTCCAGTCTGACTGGAATAATTGAATTTTCTTTTGTTAAAGTTTTGGATTATTTTGTTGGTTTAACTTTGAATTCTAGTGTTGCCTTTATTCAGTTGTAGACAATATTTTAATATGATGATTAAGCCTAAAATCTACTTATTAGAACGAACTATCACTATTTTTTAAATCAACTGCAGGGTATTTACAAAAAAAGAAAGAAAAATGAAAAGAAAGAAAAATTAAGAAGAAAAAACAATATAGACTATTTAAATAGTATAAAACATTTTTTTTGTTTAAATTTAGCGATTTACTTTTATTACTTTCTTTTAATTTTTTTTTTAAATGTGGAATTTTTAAATTGAAACGCTAACTTTATATTAATCAAATTACGGAAGACGCTATTGCAGTCTGAGTGTAATTACCTTACTTATTTTTTACTTAAATAATGCTACACTTTTGGATCATTTGATGGTTTAACTTTAAAATCTAATGTTGGCTTTATTTATTTGTAAATTAAGTTTATGGTGAGACAAATTAAAATTTCAAGATCACAAGAAAGATCACAACAGTTAACCCCTTCGCGATGAGATTATTTTGTTTTATTTGTTATACACTATATTGCCATTGATTATTGGACACTTGCGATTTTAGACATTTTACTAAATATCTAGAAAAATACATGAGGAATCATCTCGAAACTCTTAGTGTATAAATATAATAGTATACGTCATACATCTCGTGAAGATTTTTTACCGAAACTCCATAGGGGACCGTCAACAAATTAAAAAAAATGAATATCTTTTGAATAACCCTGTCAAAACTAATGTAGCAAAAGCGCTCAAACTCTAGATTATGATTGAATGCCTTATTGTAATACACTGTGTTCATTTTTATGCAAATACCATGCATACTCGCAGAGTAATTAAGGTTTTTATAAAAATGGTCCCAAATTTTTCCAAGTTTTTTCCTTGTAATTTTCAGAGTTCTTAATATAAAATAATATTTTTTTCAGAAAATATGACAAACAACATTGCACACAGTACCCTGTAATCAGAATTAAAAAATAATGAAAATTGTATACAAAATGAGTTGGTTTACTAAATAATTGTTTAATGCGCATGCGTCAACGACATCAAAATTTCATTTGCATATTATGTTAGCTAAATGTATAGAGCAACTTTTGTGAAAGTCACAAAATCATAACTTGAAAATTCTGAAAATAATCGTCAATTGAATAAGTTGAAAATCCGTTATTCTCAAAATGAAGCAAAAACAAGAGGGGTTGTATCCATATATTCATTGATTAGTGTCAATATAGAATACACAATACGGGATGTTACGACTACTTTTGGATAAAATCCCTCATTTTTTTGCTTCATTTTGGAAACAACGGATTTTGTCCTTTTTCTATAGACGATTACTTTCAGAACTTTCAAGCTATAATTTTGAGACTTTTACAAAAGTTGCTCTATACATTTAGTTAACATAATATGCAAATGAAATTTTGATATCTTTGACGCATGCGCAGTAAAAAATTATTTAGTAAACCTACTCATTTTTCATACAATTTTTATTATTTTTTAATTCTGATTACAGGGTACTGTGTGCAATGTTGTTTGTCATATTTTCTGAAAAAAATATTATTTTACATTAAGAACTCTGAAAATTATAAGGGAAACAAACTTACTTAGAAAAATTTGGGGCCATTTTTATAAAAACCTTAATTACTCTGCGAGTATGCATTCTATTTGCATAAAAATGAGCACAGTGTATTACAATAAGGCATTCAATCACAATCTAGAGTTTGAGCGCTTTTGCTACATTAGTTTTGACAGGGTTATTCAAAAGATATTCATTCTTTTTTAATTTGTTGACGGTCCCCTATGGAGTTTCGGTAAAAAATCTTCACGGAGATGTGTGACGTATACTATTATATTTATACACTAAGAGTTTCGAGATGATTCCTCATGTATTTTTCTAGATATTTAGTAAAATGTCTAGAATCGCAAGTGTCCAATAATCAATGGCAATATAGTGTGTTTTACCATTGGTTTTTCAAAGCAGAATTTTTTCTCAAGTTGAATCGCGAAAATATTCTGATTCAATAAGGCAAATTTTACAATAAAAAATAACTGGTGGGAATAATGAAGGATTATGAGCACATTAAATACACGTATACTGATCGCTCATCACTAAGGGGTTAACAAAACCCTTGAATTTCAACTGTTATGTACAGTCGACCTAAAATAAAAAGACGAAACCTCATACATTTTAACCCTTAAATTCTTACAGAAAAAAATGAAAATAGCCGTTTGTCCAGAAATAATCTTCTTTCAGTTTATTTTAAAGGGGAACGTTTAGGGGTTATCTGCATGCTGAAATTGAAGCCAAGCTCTAAATTTTTCAGTACAAATATCTGGTTTTGATTTTTGATTTTTGATTTGATTTCAAATTTTTCTTTAGGATATCAAACGAAAAGTCACTCGATTTAGTAGTTTAAAATTTTTCCAGAAGCCATCAGACCCACTCACGAAGTGGTTGTTATTTTGATTACAAAATCAAACGTAGATTGTGTTCGCGGTTCCGAAACAGCGCGGTCTGACCAAAGACCTTAGAGGGAACCGTAACTAACTGAAACAGTGCAAACAGCACTGCTAGGAAACATGCTCAAAGGGGGAGATCCAATCGTAGGCTGGTTCATTGCATCCACCGATTCGCCAAATATTTTTCTAGTAAACCTCCTTGCGCCAACTACCGCGCGAGAATTCAAAACGCCATTTCTTTTGGCAGTTCGTCTTGAGACTTAAAAATTGTGGGAGATTTTTTAATATGATTTGTTTGTTGTTATATATTTTCTATATTGCAAATAGATAGCCGATTAACACATACAACTGAAAAGTCTTCAATGAACTTGTTAAATAATAAATTTTATGTATCGAAAGTTCCACTTTCACTCGAAAACTAACATAACAACGAACAGATCCATCTAGTCTTCTGTAACGTATTGTAAGAACTTTGACCTAACTCATCTCCCTCCACGAAAACGGATAGAGAGGAAGGGGGGCGCGCACTGCTTTCGCGGGCAGCGATGACCACATCATTACTCCACATTTTGATAATTATCGCTACTGGTGATAATGCCAAAGCGCGCCAAGTGAACGCTTCTTATCTTTCGCCCCTGTATGCGACTTCTATTGCCTAGCTGTTTGCACTGTTTCACTGACAGCTGTGGATTTACGTTACGCCTACGGAGCCTTCACATCTTTTCCTCTAAGATCTTTGGTCTGACCGTACAAGGTTTTAAGAGTTTTACTTGTACAAGCATGATAATTAGGATCCGCATTCTTTACAAGTGTTCTTTCTGTCTTAGAAATAGGGCCAAGACTGGCTATATGTTCTAGTCAGACTGATTTCACTCCTTAAAAGTCTAAATAAATAAATAAATAAATAAATAAAAATAAAAAAAAAATAAAAAAAATAAAAAATCATTTTTTTGGCCACATGTTTCATATTACTTCATTTAAGATTGAAATTCGCTAGCTTACTTACTGAATTTTCTATAATATTTTCTAAATCCAAATTTCGTCTGCGACCCATACCTACGTCCCGAATAGTCCGACTCGCTAGAGGAATGGGAAAAAAAATATTCAAAAAATTGATACCGGACACATTTTAAAGAAAAATTACACAAATTAAACATACTGAAAAGTGGGAAGGGTAGGCCTCGGGCGGTGAAGCCTGTGATGTTCAAAGTAATATAACATCACATATTAACTTCTTTTTTTATATTTAAAGTCTCAAGTTTAAAATTCAAATTATCTTTCCCAATTTCAAATTAATTAAACCTCCATTTTTACTTTCTAAACAGAATTTATTTATCTCTTTCCTTTAAATTGCAGTTATGTAGGTTTTCATGCTTAACCGAGGCCGTTAATATAATAAATCAAAAACAAATCTTTTCTCATCCTACAATCATTTTCTGAGCCTGCATACTTTCGTTTATTCAGAGTACATTGTAAGTTATTTTAAAAACCATATGCCCTTTTTCAGTTACTCAGTCACTTAATTCCTTTTCAAAATTAATAGACATTACAACTCCTTTTTCAGCTTAAAATCTAACGCTCTGTTTATATTAAATCGGCGTCTGACATCTGTGTTATGCATATAGAGATATTTTCCCCAGTAATCAGTATTGGCATGCATATTTGTACGCTGATATATTAATCGCCAAATTAACGGTCCGGTTGGCATGTTTTTAATTTAAACTTTCCTTATGAACTATACGTATAGGGTTATTATGATCTAAGGGTAACCACATTTTAGCTCGACGCATTTTGGCTACCTTATTTGATGCCAGGAATCATTCTATCTCTGACCGTCTTGCTGTAAGGATGTAGAACTTCTGCTTTGTATGTTTACAGGGAGTCACCCCGCGAGAGTGTAAGTTTTACCTCTCTTAAATAAATGCCACATACATACTTGAGCATTTTCTTCATCTAGTCTCTTTTTCCTGTGTTATTGCTGTTTTACGCAAAGTACTTTTTAATAGTCACGGCTGTTTGTTTTTACGTCTCAAGTAGTTAATAATATTTAACTCCGGTTCTTTAAAAACATGAACGAAAAATATTCGTTATAAAGCCACCGAACGAACCAACCTACGTCTCGTTTATTATTAGTCTTTTTTACAAGTCCATCGTGATTTTCTTTTGTTGTGTTAGAACAGAACGCTTTTTTAAAAGAAAATTTGTGATGTTTGCATGATGTCTGGTATTGATGGCAACGGCTAAGAACCTTGTTATACCGTTCTGGCAGAGACCGGCTGCTATAGCGCCAATCGAAAGACAAATGAATAATTCGTTGTCCGATTTTCGTTTGTGACAGTAGGATATCTTTTTATTGGAAAGTTTTGTTTTATTAAGCTATTGCATAGCTTTTATCGCGGGCTTTGAGCGCAGTGACCGAATCTAGAAATACCGTAACGAGAAAACCTAACACTTCCGTAACGAAAAAAACCTAACACTTCGGCTAACGTCGTTTCAATTTGGCAAACTTCGGCACGGTATCCTTCGGTAGACTTCGGCAGACATTGACGCGGTATTTTTCAAATATTAGGATATCAAGTCTCAAACTTATGTTTCTCATGATTTAATTTTCATAGCGCGGCCAAATTTTGTTTGGTAATTTATTATGAAACAGTGTTAATTTTTGGTGACAAGAGACCCCCCCCCCCCCCACGATGAGGGTCGAAAAATTTAAAATGCTTATGACTCGCGATCTAATTTTCGTAGCGCGGCCAAATTTTGTTTGGTAATTTATTATGAGACAGTGTTAATTTTTGGTGACAGGAGACCCCCAACGGTGAGGATCGAAAAATTTAAAATGCTCATAACTCGCGATCTTATTTTCGTAGCGCGGTCAAATTTTGTTTGGTAATTTATTATGAAATAGTGTTAATTTTTGGTGACAAGAGACCCCCCCACGATGAGGGTCGAAAAATTTAAAATGCTTATAACTCGCGATCTAATTTTCGTAGCGCGGCCAAATTTTGTTTGGTAATTTGTTATGAGACAGTGTTAATTTTTGGTGACAGGAGACCCCCCACGGTGTGGGTCGAAAATTTTAAAATGCTTATAACTCGCGATCTAATTTTCGTAGCGCGGCCAAATTTTGTTTGGTAATTTATTATGAGACAGTGTTAATTTTTGGTGACAGGAGACCCCCAACGGTGAGGATAGAAAAATTTAAAATGCTCATAACTCGCGATCTTATTTTCGTAGCGCGGCCAAATTTTGTTTGGTAATTTATTATGAGACATTGTTAACTTTTGGTGACAGGGAGACACCCTACGGTGAGGGTCGAAAAATTTAAAATTTTTATAACTCGCGATCTAATTTTGATAGCTTGGCAAAATTTTGTTTGGTAATTTATTATGAGGCAGTGTTAATTTTTGGGGACAGGAGACCCCCCCCCCCCAAGGTGAGGGTCGAAAAATTTAAAATGTTTATAACTCGCGATCTAATTTTCGTAGCGCGGCCAAATTTTGTTTGGTAATTTATTATGAGACAGTGTTAGTTTTTGGTGACAGGAGACCCCCCCCACGATGATGGTCGAAAAATCTAAAATGCTTATAACTCGCGATCTAATTTTCGTAGCGCGGCCAAATTTTGTTTGGTAATTTATAATGAGGCAGTGTTACTTTTTGGTGACGGGAGATCCTTCGCGCTGAGGGTCGAAAAATTTAAAATGCTTATAACTCACGATCTAATTTTCGTAGCGCGGCCAAATTTTGTTTGGTAATTTATTATGAGACTATTAATTTTTGGTGACAGGAGACCCCTCACGGTGAGGGTCGAAAAATTTAAAATCCTTATAACTCGCGATCTAATTTTCGTAGCGCGGCTAAATTTTGTTTGGTAAATTATTATGAGACATTGTTAATTTTTGGTGACAGGAGACCCCCACGGTGAGGGTCGAAAAATTTAAAATTCTTATACCTCGCGATCTAATTTTCGTAGCGCGATCAAATTTTGTTTGGTAATTTATTAAGCTATTGCATAGATTTTATCTCGGGCCTTGAGCACGGAGACCGAATCTAGAAATTCCGTAACGAGAAAAAATCCTAACACTCCGGCTAACGACGTTTCAGTTCGGCAGACTTCGGCACGGTATCCTTCGGTAGACTTCGGCAGACATTGACGCCGTATTTTTGCATAAGTCGATAAAAAATGCTATGCAATAGCTTTTCTGCGGCAGTCCCCGAGTGCCACACACATTTTTTTTTATTTTTTTAGATTTAACGGGAAATGATCCTTTTTGACGCGAAATTTCCTTTCAATCAACTAGCATTATTTTAATTTTTAGGAATTCTTCGACTTCTATTGCGAAAGAACCATAATCCCTTTTCATATGAAAATGAAGGTCCAAGCATAACTCATACAACCTCACTTTGAGAGAAAGGCAATAAAAAGTTTTGGAAAAAAATTCATAAGAGATATTACGTGGTTTTATTTCATTGAGTTTATTGTAAAAAATAGAAATATTTCTTCATCTAGAATAAAGGCTTATGGAAACTAGTCTTTGGGGGCCAGGGTAATACTTACCTATCATGAAAATGCATAATATAAAATATTGAAATAAAATTTCTGTAAACTATTATAAAATGCATTGAGATTATAAACTAAAATTTAAACGTATATTTAAATATTTTTAATACGGAATATTTTTAATACTTTAATACGGAATCGCGATACTATTTAATAATCCTGTCGACCCGTTTCGACAAATTATATAAATCACCAAATTACTCGCAAAATTATACAAATTGGCATAACTTTTATTTTAAATAAGGAAAAGCAAATAGATTAGTAAAAGGTGAATAAAAACAAAAATAAAACGTCGAATTAAAAATAACTTGCTGACGTAAAAAAACACGTGTAACTTGTTTAATGTCAAGTGAATGTGACTTTACGATAAGCCTATATTGGCATTTAATTTTATAGTTTGGCGATACTTTTTCTTTTGACAGGATAATCATGTAGTACTGAAATGCGTAAAAGAAACATCCTTATAATTACAAAACTGATAATCATATTAACTAACAATTTACTTCGCTGGATAATTTCCATTTAAAATGTATATTTAAATTGAAAATTGACGGAAATACAGGGCCATGAAAAACCAAAGAGTGGGGAAAATAGGATTACGAATATCTCGGCAACTAATAATACGATCGACTTCATTTTATATGCAAAATTTATGTTTTGTTATTGTTTTTTACATATACTCCTTAAAATAAAATCTTTAGTAAATTTTTATGTACCATTATCAGAACGAATATTTGGTGAGCCCGAAAAAAATATTTCCGGATAATCGAGGCTACTGATATTCAATAGACTTCTCCCCATTATTATATACTAAGTACACACCAAATTTCAAGACTTTATCTCAATTTGTTCGAAAGATAGAGCGTTTACAGATATACAGACAGACAAACACAGACGGACGGAGAAACAGACAGACGGACAGCAATTTTTTTTATATAAAGATGTGTTTTTCGTCATCTCTATTGTCTGAAACGTGTAAATCTGTCAATTATTTTTTTTTTCGATTTTCAAAACGATTGCAAGGCTTATCCTATACTACGTATGATGGGTATGTAATACCATGTACGCACTTCTGAGTTACTCATATTTCCGAAAAGCGTTCCCATACGCCGTGAAACCTCAGAAAGCATTACATTTTTGAGATTTAAATAAGCATTTTTGATAAAAGAGCTTTTTCTTTCTTTTCAGAAAAGTTTCAAAGAAAATTTATAATCTATTAATCAGTTATATCAACCTGGTATTAGTACGAAATAGAGGTTTTTAGAATGCCCCGTTTCTCAAACAAACGTTTTCAGCTAAGTAACAGATTTTACATATGTAAGAGTAACAAATTAATGTTAATTTTACATGGTTGTCAGTTGAACATAAAAATACTTACTTGAGAATTTATAGTAGCCAAAAAACTAACATTTCGTGTCGCTACTTGAATGAGAAAACTGTTTAATGCACTGTAAAAACAACTCGGAAACCTTCCTGAGAATTATGGTCAGTAAAAGAAATTTTGTTTCTGAAATAGTTGTTCAAATGACTAAAACCTCTTTATTTCTAGCGTTTTTTAAAATAAAAGATTTTTTTCCAATTCGTGGGTAAGTCGAAAGGGTTTTTATATTATTAGTTTTGTAAATCTGTTTACGAGAAGAAGAAGCATTTCTATTTTTCTTTTACAGCGCTATGAGAAAGACAAGAATGTATATGGGAAAGCAGAATAATTTAGGCTAATTTTTATAGTTTTACACCAGCATTCGCATTTATTCAAGAATATTAAATTTATCATAGTTCTCCACAAAATATCCAGCTGTTTTTATGTTCATTTTCCATGTTGATGGTTAATTTGTGATTTAGCGGTGTCTTAACTTTTCCCGAATGTTTGATTTTTAAAATTAACTCTTACCATAAGGTAAGTAATTTCAGCTTAATCAGACAGAAATTATTTAATGCAACACATTCTAGCATACGTTCCTTGTTAATTTATTACTAAATTGTATCAACTAGAAGTATTTTATACAGTAAGAAAATATCTTGCCCTTTCGAAGTGTATATCTTTTAATGAACTGATGTGTCCATACACTATATAAAAACACTGAAACTTTACCTGATGTGGAACGAATATTTGCGAAAATTCAGTGTTATTCCTTTTTTACTCCTGATTCTGTAACTAGTTCCCTGAAATCCTTGAGTGAATAATCAGTGGTAAATTTCAGAAGTCAACATCTTTCTAAAATGAATATAAACGTATTTTTTATTTATTTATTTATAAGTAGAAAAGAGGCTGTTTTACTTCAGGATTACTTATATCAGTTCAGAAATCTATTGTTTTGTTATGTTTATGATTTGCTTTTCTCCAAAAGGATTTTTGAAATGGAGGATAACCACAAAGTTACCTTGAATATTGATAGTTTTAGCTATGTTAGTGCAGAATTCCGTTATTTTTTAAACTGCATTATAATAAATAATCTACATTTAGAAGCAAAATTGATATCTCGTGTATAATAATTCTATGTTATTGATGATATGTAAAATGGCAGTTTAACACATTTTTATTATTTTGCCATCAGTGCAAAAAAATTCTGTCTTTTAGGTAGATTTCGTATGAAATACTACCTATTGCATTGTCTCCCATGTTGGAATTTCTGAAAATTTTTTTTAGGTAGATTTCGTATGAAATACTACCTATTGCATTGTCTCCCATGTTGGAATTTCTGAAAAATTTTTGCGGATCTACACGAATCATGACTCCTAGACCCCAAAACTACCATCAGTAAAAAAGTTTATATATCTATCTATCTATCTATCTATCTATCTATCTATCTATCTATCGGTGTATATCACTTTCTTCTAGACACGATAACTTCCACAATTATGCTCAGATCTTCATCAAACTTTTACATAAAATCAAGGGGCATAAAATCTCGGTTAAGTTCGTTAATGGGCAAAATCGGACCAAGGGGGTGGAAGTTAGGAGGGTTTTTGTGAAAACAGAAAAAACGCGATAACTTTTTAATTAAAATAGATATCGAATCAGTTTAAAGTTTATATTACTTCTAAAAAATGAGGAAAAAGTTTATGCGTGATAGATTTTTGATAAAGTTAAAAATGGGCTCAAGGGGCGAAAAAAACATGGTTTTTGGGAGAAAAAAATTCATAATTTCGTCAATTCTCAAGATATCAAATCCAACTAAATTTTATATAAATGTACTCAATATTATCTAAAACTTTTGTATTTACAGGTTTTTGATAGGACCAATTTTTACCGATGAAAAAAATTAAAAACGAAAAGAAAAAGGGGGGAGGAAAAAGAAAAAAACCCATAACTTACTCTATTCTTAAGCAATTAAATCTAATTAAATTTATTTTACATCTTCACAATAATATCTACAACTTTTATACTGACAAGTTTTTCATAGAACCAATTCTTATAGCAAAAATAAATTAAACAAAAATAGGAATTGGAGAAAAAACCTCAAATCCAAACTGCTTATATTCTGACTCATTTTAAAATTCATTTTTGATTTTAAACGCATCCAAATGACAGATCCTCTTATTTAGCAACTATATAATGCGACGTATTGGCCAATTTTTTGATAAAGGCAGAATATATTTTTAAAAAGGCTGCCAAAAAAGGTATTTTGAACAGATTTCCCGAAGTTTTCATCATTAAAAAATTCATTAAGTATAACAAATTGCGTTTTTTATGAGTCATTTTTAAATTCATTTTTGTTCTCAAACCCATCCAATTTACAGGTCCTATTATTTAGAAACTATACAACTTGACGTATTGGCCAGTTTTTTGATAAAGGCAAAATATATTTTTTAAAAAGCTGCCAAAAAGGGTATTTTGAACAGAATTTCACGAAGTTATCGTGATTAAAATTTGAGGAAATTTAAGAAATTGCGTTTTTACCGAGTCATTTTTAAATCTTTTTTTGTTCTCAAACGCATCCAATTTACAGGTTCTCTTATTTAGGAACTATATAATGTGACGGAGTGGCCAGTTTTTTGATAAAGGCAGAATATATTTCAAAAAAGGCTGCCAAAATGGGCACTTCGCACAAAATTTCCCAAAGCGAGATGATTAATGAACTGTGGGTATTCAAATAACAAATTGGTTATTTTATGACTCATTTTTAAATCCAATTTTGCTCTGACACGCATTCAATTGACAGTTTTTTATTACTTAGGAACTATATAATGTGCGTATTCGTCAATTTTTTGATAAAGGGTAAATATATATATTTTAAAAGCTGTCAAAGTAAGCACTTCGCAAAAAAATTTCCCAAAGCGATCATGATAAAATAATTGAGGTTGTATTCAAATAACAAATTGTTTATTTTATGACTCATTTTTAAATTCAATTTTGCTCTCAAACGCATTCAATTGACAGTTATTTGTTATTTAGGAACTGTGTAATGTGCCGTATCGGTCAGATTTTTGATAAAGGCTAAATACATATTTAAAAAAATCTGTCAAAGTGGGCGCTTCGCACAAAATTTCTCAAAGCGATCTTGATTAAAGAATTGTGGATGTATTAAAATAATAAATTGGTTATTTTATGACTCATTTTTAAATTCAATTTTGCTGTCAAACGAATTTAATTAAAAAATTTTTGTTATTTAGGAACTATATAATGAGCATATTGGTAATTTTTTTAAATAAAGTAAGAATATAATTCAAAATATATTGCCAAAATGGGCATTTGAATAGAGATAGGCTTTTTTTTTTTTTTTTTTTTTTTAATGAAAACTTTTTAAATGAAACTACCTCCGCCTATAGGCCATGCCGAAAGGGATTTTTTTTTATTTTATTGTTCACCCCTCTTTTTAGGTAGATTTCGTATGAAATACTACCTATTGCATTCTCTTCCATGTTGGAATTTCTGAAAAAATTTTGCAGATCTACACCGATCATGACTCCTGGGCTCTAAAACTACCATCAGTAAAAAAGTTTATATATCTATCTATCTATCTATTGGTGTATATCACTTTCTTCTGGACACGATAACTTCCATAATTATGCTCAGATCGTCTTCAAACTTTCACATAAAATCAAGAGGCATAAAATATCGGTCGAGTTCGTTAATGGGCAAAATCGGACGAAGGGGGTGGAAATAGGGAGGGTTTTTGTGAAAACCGAAAAAACGCGATAACTTCTTAATTAAAATAGATATCGAATCAGTTTAAAGTTTATATTACTTCTAAAACATGGGCTAAAAGTTTAGGCATGAAAGAATTTTGATAAAGTAAAAAATGGGCTCAAGGGGAGTAAAAAACAGGGTTTTTGGCAGAAAAAAATTCATAACTTCATCAATTCTCAAGATATCAAACCCAACTAAATTTTTAATAAATGCCCCTAACATTATCTAAAACTTTTGTATTTACAAGTTTTTGATAGGATCAAGTTTTACCGATGAAAAAAATTAAAAATGAAAAGAAAAGGGGGGGGGGGTAGGAAAAAGAAAAAAATCCATAACTTACTCAATTCTTAAGCAATTAAATCTAATTAAAGTTATTTCACATCTTCTCAATAATATCTACAACTTTTATATTAACAAGTTTTTCATAAGACGAATTCTTATGGCAAAAATAAATTAACCAAAAATAGGAGTTGGACGAAAAAAACCTCAAATCCAAACTGCTTATATTCTGACTCATTTTCAAATTCATTTTTGATTTTAAACGCATCCAAATGGCAGATTCTCTTATTTAGGAACTATATAATGTGACGTATTGGCCAGTGTTTTGCTAAAAGCAGAATATATTTCAAAAAAGGCTGCCAAAAAGGGTATTTTGAACAGAATTTCCCGAAGTAATAGTGAATGAAAAATTGAGGAAGTATAACAAATTGCGTTCTTTCTGAATCATTTTTTAAATCCATTTTTGTTCTCAAACGCATCCAATTTTCAGGTCCTCTTATTTAGGAACTATATAGTGGGACGGATTGGCCAGTTTTTTGATAAAGGCAGAATATATTTTTAAAAAGGCTGCCAAAATGGGCACTTCGCACAAAATTTCTCAAACCGCTCATGATTAAAGAATTGAGGATGTATTCAAGTAACAAATTGGTTATTTCATGTCTCATTTTTAAATCCAATTTTGCTCTCAAACGCATTCATTTGACAGTTTTTTATTATTTAGAAACTATATAACGTGCGTATTCGTCAATTTTTTGATAAAGGCTAAATATATTTTTTTTAAAAAGCTGTGAAAGTGGGCACTTCGCAAAAAAAATTTCCCAACGCGATCATGTTTAAAGAATTGAGGATGTATTCAAATAACAAATTGGTTATTTTATGACTCATTTTTAAATTCAATTTTTCTCTCAAACGCATTCAATTGACAATTATTTGTTATTTAGGAACTGTGTAATGAGCCGTATTGGTAAAATTTTTTTATATAAAGGCTAAATACATATTTAAAAAAAAGCGTCAAAGTGGGTACTTCGCACAAAATTTCCCAAAGCGATCTTGACTAAAGAATTGTAGATGTATTCAAATAACAAATTGGTTATTAAAATTCAATTGTGCTCTAAAACGCATTCAGTTGACAGGTTTTTTTTTTTTTTTTTTTTTTTTTTTTTTTTTTTTTTTTTGTTGTTTTTATTTAGGAATTATATAATGTGCCGTATTGGGCGATTTTTTTAATAAAGTCAAAATATATTTCAAAATATGTTGTCAATCTGGACATTTGAGCCTAATTTAGCTTAAGGTGATTGATTCTGTTAAAATCATTTCTTACAGAAAAATGAAATTAAAAAAAAAGCGTCCAAAGCATCCAAATAAAGTTGATAAACTGGGTTCATCTATAATCCAATTTCTTTTTAAGCTATTGCATAGATTTTATCGCGGGCTTTGAGCGCGGCGACCGAATGTAGAAATTCCGTAACGAGAAAAATTTAGAAATTCCATAACGAAAAAAAACCTAACACTCGGCTAACCATCGTTTCAGTTCGGCAGACTTCGGCATGGTATCCTTCGGTAGACTTCGGCAGACATTGACGCGGTATTTTTCAGATATTTAGACGATATCAAGTCTCAAACTTATATTTCTTATTTCAGTTACTATAAATCTATAGTTTCAATAATAAAAATTCCTGATAGAATGTGTATAGAAAAGAATCGTCTTAAGATAAAACAAGGTAGGATAATGTAGCTTTTGGTGATTGCAGATCCGCCCAATGGTGAGGATCGAAAAATTTAAAATGCTTATAACTCGCGATCTAAATTTCGTAGCGCGGCCAAATTTTGTTTGGTAATTTATTATGAGACAGTGTTAATTTTTGGTGACAGGAGACCCCTCCCTCCATGGTGAGGGTCGAAAAATTTAAAATGCTTATAACTCGAGATCTAATTTTCGTAGCGTGGCCAAATTTTGTTTCGTAATTTATTATGAGACAGTGTTAATTTTTGATGACAGGAGACCCACCCCCCATGGTGAGGGTCGAAAAATTTAAAATGCTTATAACTCGAGATCTCATTTTCGTAGCGTGGCCAAATTTTGTTTGGTAATTTATTATGAGACAGTGTTAATTTTTGGTGACAGGAGACCCCCCACGGTGAGGGTCGAAAAAGATAAAATGCTTATAACTCGCGGTCTAATTTTCGTAGCGCGGCCAAATTTTGTTTGGTAATTTATTATGAGACAGTGTTAATTTTTAGGGACAGGATACCCCCACGGTGAGGGTCGAAAAATTTAAAATGCTTATAACTCGCGGTCTGATTTTTGTAGCGCGGCCAAATTTTGTTTTGGTAATTTATTGAGAGACAGTTTTAATTTTTGGTGACAGGAATCCCCCCCCCCCCCCCCCCACGGTGAGAGTCGAAAAAGATAAAATGCTTATAACTTGCGGTCTAATTTTCGTAGCGCGGCCAAATTTTGTTTGGTAATTTCTTGTGAGACAGTGTTAATTTTTGGTGACAGGAGCCCCCCCCCCCCCACGGTGAGAGTTGAAAAATTTAAAATGCTGATAACTCGCGATCTAATTTTCGTAGTGCGGCCAAATTTTGTTTTGTAATTTATTATAAGACAGTGTTAATTTTTGGTGACAGGAGACCCCCACGTTGAGGGTCGAAAAAGTTAAAATGTTTATAACTCGCGGTCTAATTCTCGTAGCGCGGCCAAATTTTGTTTGGTGATTTATTATGAAACAGTGTTAATTTTTGGTGACAGGAGACCCCCCCCCCCCATGGTGAGGGTCAAAAAATTTAAAGTGCTTGTAACACGCGATCTAATTTTCGTAGCGTGGTCAAATTTTGTTTGGTAATTTATTAGAGACAGTGTTGATTTTTGGTGACAGGAGATTCCCCATGGTGAGGGTCGAAAAATTTAATGTGCTTATAACTCGCGATCTAATTTTCGTAGCGCGACCAAATTTTGTTTGGTAATTTATTATGAGACAGTGTTAATTTTTGGTGACAGAAGCCCCCCCCCCCCCCCCCGGTGATAGTCGAAAAAGTTAAAATGCTTATAACTCGCGATCTAATTTTCGTAGCGCGGCAAAATTTTGTTTGGTGATTTATTATGAGACAGTGTTAATTTTTGGTGACAGGAGACCCCCACGGTGAGGGTCGAAAAATTTAAAATGCTTATAACTCGCGATCTAAATTTCGTAGCGCGGCCATATTTTGTTTGGTAATTTATTATGAGACAGTTTAATTTTTGGTGACAGGAGACCCCGCCCCCCCAGGTGAGGGTCGAAAAATTTAAAATGCTTATAACTCGCGATCTAAAATTCGTAGCGCGGCCATATTTTGTTTGGTAATTTATTATAAGACAGTTTTAATTTTTGGTGACAGGAGACCCCCCCCCCACGGTGAGTGTCGAAAAAAGTTAAAATGCTTATAACTCGCGATCTAATTTTCGTAGCGCGGTCAAATTTTGTTTGGTGATTTATTATGAGACAGTGTTCATTTTTGGTGATAGGAGAACCCCCACGGTGAGGTTTGAAAAATTTAAAATGCTTATAACTCGCGATCTAAATTTCGTAGCGCGGCCAAATTTTGTTTGGTAATTTATTATGAGACAGTGTTAATTTTTGGTGACAGGAGACCCCCCCCCCCCCATGGTGAGGGTCAAAAAATTTAAAGTGCTTGTAACACGCGATCTAATTTTCGTAGCGTGGTCAAATTTTGTTTGGTAATTTATTAGAGACAGTGTTGATTTTTGGATTTTTGACAGGAGATTCCTCATGGTGAGGGTCGAAAAATTTAATGTGCTTATAACTCGCGATTTAATTTTCGTAGCGCGACCAAATTTTGTTTGGTAATTTATTATGAGACAGTGTTAATTTTTGGTGACAGAAGCCCCCCCCCCCCCGGTGAGTGTCGAAAAAGTTTAAAATGCTTATAACTCTCGATCTAATTTTCGTAGCGCGGCCAAATTTTGTTTGGTGATTTATTATGAGACAGTGTTAATTTTTGGTGACAGGAGACCCCCACGGTGAGGGTCGAAAAATTTAAAATGCTTATAACTCGCGATCTAAATTTCGTAGCGCGGCCATATTTTGTTTGGTAATTTATTATGAGACAGTTTAATTTTTGGTGACAGGAGACCCCGCCGCCCCAGGTGAGGGTCGAAAAATTTAAAATGCTTATAACTCGCGATCTAAAATTCGTAGCGCGGTCAAATTTTGTTTGGTGTTTTATTATGAAACAGTGTTAATTTTTGGTGACAGGAAACCCCCCTCCCCACGATGAAGGTCGAAAAAGTTAAAATGCTTATAACTCGCGATCTAATTTTCGTAGCGCGGTTAAATTTTGTTTGGTAATTTATTATGAGGCAGTGTTAATTTTTGGTGACAGGAGACCTCCACGGTGAGGGTCGAAAAGGGTAAAATGCTTATAACTCGCGATCTAAATTTCGTAGCGCGCCCAAATTTTGTTTGGTAATTTATTAAGGTATTGCATAGCTTTTATCGCGGACTTTGAGCGCGGCGAAAGAATCTAGAAATTCCGTAACGAGAAAAAATCTAACACTCCGGCTAACCTCGCTTCAGTTTCGCAGACTTCGGCACGGTGTCCTTCGGTAGACTTCGGCAGACACTGACGCGGTATTTTTCAGATATTTTGAGAATATCAAGTTTCAAACTTATGTTTTTTATTTGAGCTACCATAAACGTATAGTTTCAATGATAAAAATTCCTGATTAACCTACATGTTTTGTAAGATAATAAAAATATTTTAAACGATATTAACTTCTCATTTATTCAATAAAAGAAAAAAAATTGTTATCGGTCATCACGCTCAAAAATTGTAACTTGAATTAATATCAAAGACAAAAAAAACTGCATAAATAAAAAATAAATAAATAATTATAATTGCATAAGTTGATAAAAAATGCTATGCAATAGCTTTACCGCGGCAGTCCCCGAGTGCCACAGGTATTATTTTTTTATTATTGTTGAAATGAGAACTCTTCGAAATCTACCTCCGCCTATAGGCCAAGCCGACAGGGATTTTTTATTATTTATTATCTATGCAGACAGTGTTGCCAGATGGGCTACGTTTTTTTAACTAAGATTCTTGATTGACACCACTTTTTTAAAATAGTACAACCCTTCTTATTTAATGACATATTAAATAAGGCGAAAATAAAGAGAAATTTACTGTTTCAATAAAGTGGTGCCAGTCAAGAAATCGGAATTTAAAAAAAGTATTCCACTGGCAACACTGTATATAGAAACAATTGCATTTCTAAATGAATGGCACTTAATGAATCCAAGCATATATATAGACTGAAATATGCAAGATGTAATTTAAACTATGACATGGTAATTGTCTGAAAATGAGAAAAGTTTTAGCCAAGGTATGATGATAATGGCTTACTTTCATTAGCTAGAAGTCCTCCATGGTAATATCGTAATACCCAAGTCACATATATCCAGTATGAAAAGTTGTTACAGGATAAACAAACTCATTTTTATGAAGTTCTGGTGCAAGTTAAATATAATTCTTGAAATTTCCACAGACAGTTGTGCAGAGCAGATAAACTACTTTTACATTTTTGTCATATACTAGAGAGGCTGAAAGCGAAAACAAATCTCTGATTTTTTTAATGAAAATATCCATTCATCATTTTAAAATAAGATAGTCTGTGGTTTCATATGCAATTCTAATTTTATTTGCAGTTGCAATAAAGATAGTTTTCGAAGAAATAAATGAGAAAATCCTAAAACTAAATAGCGCATTAACAATTTCATACTAGAAAATATTTAGTAATCGTGTATGAAAACTTCTTTAATGGGAAGCATTGTTTAAAAAGACTCAAAATTGATTAAATTCATGTTGCTAGGCGAAAACTATTTACACCGCTACAAACTAGCATCTTGCTAATGTAAAAAGTAAAAATAACTCCCGTATCCTCATTATCGCATTCCGGAACAATTTTCTGTTCAGTTTTTGTTTTTTATATTTTTCTCGCTATTAAGTACTTTACCAAATTAATTAACTTTATTTCCGAATAAGTGTAGAAAATGTTAAGTTAAATATAAATGGTTTAAAAGTTTATTTTTAAAAATATATCTTCTCAATCTACCTACAAGTGATGGTATTAGATAAATAGTAAATATAAATATATTGTAAAATGAATCTTGTAAAACAGACATAAAAATGCTGAAATTTGTAATAGGAATAAAACACAGTTTATTATTACTATTATTATTTACTTATTTTTACGAATTATTTGCTTTTCTTTTTAAGATTTTATGATAATGTTTTTAGATATGAACCCGATATGGCATGTGGAGCAATGAAGGGATTACTCACGCTCTTAATTTAATTGAGATCACATGTACGTATGCTCATATGTTTTTGATATGTTGCATGTCAGGTATTTGCGGGACGTTTATTTATGATTCGTGATTGAATGTGTGTTTTTAACATGAAATTAATGAAGGTAGATTTCGTTTGAAAAAAAAAACTGAAGTCATCCAGATAAAAAAAAAAAAAAAAAAAAAAAAAAAAAAAAAAAAAAAAATATTTTCTTTTACTGTGATAAGTCCAAAAAATCTAGACTTAAGATACATCTTTTACTTTAAATATTCCTTTTGAACTCCCTCTTTACAAGAAGCAATAGCTATTTAACTCGTTAAAAGGGGCAGTAGCTATTTAACTCATTAAAAGCCTCGTTTTCAATTTTTCTTTCGCACGAATACCGTTTAGTTCTGAGTATTTAAATAAGATATTTATTTTTCAGTGATTTTACATTTCAAAATTAATACACATTAAAATTAATGTATTTCTATATAGTTAACTTTCATATGGTTCGCAGAACAAGCACTTTATGAAATGTTATGATGCCATAACTACTGCAATTTCCAATTCATTAAACTGAAATATTTAACTAAAATATATATTAAATGCTGAATTTTCAAAATTAATGCAAGGGAATTTAAAGCTAGAATTTTTAAACAGTTTTTCTGGAATAGCATTTTTATTTTCAAAAATAGCTCCAAAATTATTTATTTTAGTTTATTTTACAGGTAATTATTACATTTATAAGAGATGAAACTTTTAGATCTTTTACTCAAGCTATTCTGTGTGCAGTACCACGATTTGCAGCTACAGATAGAAGCATTTAAAATGTGTGGAGATGTTTGTTTGTGGATAGAGTTGCAAAAAGTCGGTTTATTCCCGGGTTTATTTCCAATAGACCAGGTTTATTCCCAGGTTTATTCCCAAAAAACCGAATTATTCCAAAAAATCCCGGGTTTTTTCCAGGTTTATTCCTAAAAACCCGGTTTATTCCCGGGTTTAAACCGGTAGTTATTCTAATCTTTGCAACGCTATTTGTGGATATTTCACAGATTAGAGCACTGAATAACCCTAAATATGGTACTAAAATTTTTAGAGCTAAAATAGCCTTAATTTAATATAAAAATTAATTTACGAAGACTACAAAATTGAATTTTTTTATTACTTGATAATATCCGTATTTTTTACAAGTATTGTAATTTAAAGACGTTTTTGTGAAGATTCAACAAAAGAGGTGAGAATTACAATTTAATTTATGCTTTTGATCTAGCAATTAAATAAATCTCTAGTAGAACTTAACTACTCCCATATTTGATGCATTCACTTAATCTCGTTACACACTTTGTCCCATATGTGGACGTTTAGTTTTTTTTTATCGTTAGAATTACTGTTAATAATAAAAAACACAAAAATTTTATAGTTTATTTACTACAGAATTCTTCAACAACAAAAGCAAAAATTTTATGGCTTGATTCCACTGATAATGTTATTTCCGAAGCACAGTTAATGATATAAAAAAAAAAGCGTGAAGCATTTTTTTCGGCAGTCAGTGTTATTGAATTATTGGAGCAAATTGTTATTATTTGATGAAAATGGCATCAGTTATATTAATATATTAAGTTTTAATAATTTGTAGAAATATAAGAATGAAGTTTACTGTTAATTATTTTTCCTTAAGAAATCATTTCATTCATAAATTACCAGTAACGCTCAGCGGCCACAAACTTGGTCATTATTTATTAATTCTTTGTGAATTTTCATTGTTTTTCTTTCTTTTTTCTTTTTGATTTACTATTAATATAAAATGAATAAGTCATAAAAATATCATTTTTTTCTTACCATAAGAAAATAGTCCCTGAAGAGGTTAATTCCGCAGTTTCTTCCTGATGGCTGCCTTGATTTTCTAAGATAATATTTTAATATCTAAATGTAAACTTGCACAAGTAGCACTTTTTCACCTTTCAGATTTTAAAAATAGGGCATCACATTTCATTGAAAAAATAAGTTGATCGAAAATTTAATAAACCAAAAAACACGCCTCGTTGCTTTCACTATTTCCATTTTTTTTTTTTTTTTTTCGAATATCTCGTTGTTTCTACTCCAATAAAAAATAAATCTGCAGTATTTTCTTGTCATTTTCGTTACTTTTCAATGCCATTAAAATATGGCAAAAGGCACCACATTAAAAAAATCAATGACTTAAAAAAGTAATAAAGATAAGCTTTTCCTTTTTTTTTCAAGATATATGCATTGTTATTTTTAACAAAAGAAAGTGGTAGGAAACCGTTTCTAATCCTTTTTCTGAGACGGAATATTTTACTGCGGAATTGCTTTTAGTATTAATATCATCCGTAATTTTAGCTTACAATACAATAAGATTAAAAGCAGTTTTGTCAGTACTGCATTGCTTATGTGCTGATAAAAAAAAAAACTATTAAAGACGATCATTGGAATTTGAGAAAAAGAAAATTTAGCAAAGACATAAAAGGAATATTGGTGATATTTATTTCTTCATGAAAACTCGCATTTGTTGAATGTTATTTTAAATAATTCCCTTAACTCTAAACATTAAGCAACCTAGGAGAATGCCTTATTCAGAATTACACTCATTTGCGATATCTTTTGTGACTTTTATGCGTCTATTACTTAGTAGTAAATAAAGATACCACTCGGAACAGTTTTTCTCTCAGGAGATTTCAAGGTTGGAAATGCAAAAAGAAATCAGTTAGCTTCGTAACAAATGCCTATTGGGATTTGCACGGGAGCTTACTTTTGAATATCAGAAATTTTAAAAAGTAATTTTCGCTTCATTTCATTACAAGATTTTAAGTTTACTTACAGAGAAATTATATTTAAAACAATAGCGTGTTATAACGGAAAAGATATAAGTGGGAAAGTAAGCACTCGTATGAAGAGGCTGAATTAGATGGCTACAAGCAGCGAAATTACAGTAGTCACTACCTTTTAGAGTAGTTTGTAGTGTAGCGCACTACATTTTTCACAATGTGGTATAGAAAGTAGCGCGATACAAAAATCAGTAATTTGTAGCGAGAACCGACAGCATTTTTAATACTATTTCAAGAAAAAAAAATGCCATTATAAAAATCAAGTGGCCATAGCTTGCTTCTTTTGTGCTAAATTTGTTCTGCTCAACATTTGCCAATCTCGGGCATATCTCAGCTACAGCGTACAACAATGCACCGCATTAAGGTCATACATTTTTTCCTATTGACACTTGTTCTAAAATAAGTTAATAACGCATTAAATCAGTGGTTCACATTCTTTTATTGGCCATTCCAGCGAAGCATGTGTAAAATCACGACCCCCCCCCCCTCCTCACATGTATATTTTGTAACATATATCTCTTATTTGAGCGTGAACTCTATTCACCTGAAATAAGTATAACGAAGTTTTAACAATAACTACTCGTTTCACATATTTTAACTATCATGGAGGTGAATTTTTTGCCATAAATGGGTTTTTAGTATAATTTTATAAATGCGATGAGGCTATAACTTTCCACTTTTATACCAAAGTAGATTTTTGTTTCAACTTACCTCAATGTTTAGCAAAAGCGTAATATGATCTGCATAATTTTTTCACAAAAGGCTTAAAGAGACCTTCACATTTGGTATTAAAATTGAAAATATTGACGCATTTTATATTTCATTTTAATAACTTACTAAGAATTGTCGGAAAGGCTTTGGACCCAAATTTTCTTTCTTTGGATAATTAAATACACAAGAAGTATTTCAAGATTCTGACCTTTGTCAGTTTTAAGTAGCCATTATTTTCCATCAAAATACCTTTATCTTTTTCCCTCCCCGATTATTGTTAATTTATTGTCATGTATTACCTATTTTAAAATTTAAGTTTTGTATGTTATACATTCAATTACACTGTCGGAGGCCTGCACTACAGCCATAGATATTTACTATTTATTCACTTCTTTTTATAATGCTATTAAAGATTTCATTTTCTTATAAAGTTGATAGTACCAAGTTTAGTTATTTCAAACACTTTTATGTTAAATACGTTAAAGATAATAAGATTTATGCATACCCTTAAATAATTTTATCTGTAGAAGCTTCGTCGTGTTGCATATAGCAGAGTGAATAATTAAAATATTTCATTCGATAAATGGTTAAGAAAAATTGTAAAATGCATTATTAATCAGAATAATTATAGAAATTAAGAAGAAAAATGGGGGGGGGGGCAAGATATTTTAAAAAATTCTTCACATAATTATTTTGATATAGGTTCATTTTAAACATTTTTTATTTCAAATTTTTTTTTAAATATACCAAAAATACTTCTTTATTTTTTAATTTTGCATGTATTACTTTTGTTTTTTGTCTAAAATATTAGTTTTCTAAAAAACAAAGTAAATAAAAGACAGCAAACGGATGAGTTGAAAATATGAAATTTCCCCTTTAAAGAGTCAAATTGCCCCCTGTGGGGCGTGCGCTCTAATTTAGAAACTATTGCACTAAAGGAATTGATTTACTAGCTGGAAACACTTGTCTACTTATTATTAGGTCTTCATGTTTTAATGCCGGGTTTGTTATCAATCGAAATTGCTTTTCTTAATATTATATTTATTGTTTGTAAAGTTGTTTTTCTATAATTTTCTACATTATAAATTTAGAGAACTCAATATAATTATCTCAACAGAGCTTAATGCAATTAACTTATTAAGAACGTATTGGGGAGTTATGTAAATAAATCTATTGATAAATAGATGTCAATGGAAATTTTATTTTCCAACAGAATAATTGCTATAAGACTAATAAATATAATTTATTCAGTGATATGATATATGATTATTCATAAATATTTTATATACAAAAGTTGACTCTCGTTATGTGTCTAGTTCATTTACACCATGTCACCGAACATTTTCAATTTTAGACATTTTGAGGAATATTTAAAAATAAACTTATTGGATTCTTCTCGTACATCAAAATTATAAAAAATATGTTTTTTTTTTCATATTTATCAATGTCGATTTAATAAAGAACACAATTAAAATATCGAAAAAAAAAAAAAAAAAAGATAACGACTGGGATCACCCTGTAAATTAAACTGCACTTAATGATCTATAGCCACGGAAAACAAATTTTTGGATACTGTAACAATATGTTTATTGATTTGTCTAATAACGCATATTCATGGCGATTTTAAGTTCAAAATATTCTTGCATTTTTTAGCTTATTGGTTCTTAGTTAAAAGTTATTAATAAAAACATTGTTACGTTAATTTAAGCCGTCGATGTGCAAAAAGATTCTACAATACCTCACTGACTGAGAATTCAGTAACTTTAAGTACGTTAATTTAGTAATTTAGAAAAATAATATTATTTATACGTTAAAAAAATTCCATTTAATTAAATGTATTTATCTTTCCAAAACAGAACTGAATAATATATTTTTTTTAATGTTTAAAGCTTTTTTGAAAGAAGAAACACAAAACTTAACAAAACTAGATAGCAAATGAAGCATTTTCTTGAAGTAAAGTTTAAATGTTTCTTTAACCCAAAACTATTTTTTGTCTGGGCATTGTGGAAAAGTCATCGTAAAAATGTAATACCGAAAAAAGCATTAAAAAAAGAATAAGTAGAATTTTCTTAAACTATATTTCATTCTTATCTGAAGAATTCATGTCAGTGATTCATACTAAAAGAATAATACTCAGATTCATCATTGATTTATCTCATATACTCAGAATTTCTCTATTTTTTAAAGGCATTTAAGACGGTTATCAAAAAAATATTTTCTTTGCTCAACAACGCGAAACATTTTTATGCATTTTGTGGCTCATTTTTGAATATAAACATATAACTATTGCAGGTTTGATTATTAGGTTGATTTATTATCAACATTTTTTTTTCATTTTTCGAGGAATAATGCATGTTCAGTTACAATCAGTTATTGTTTAGGGCCGGCAGTTTTTTCCTTTCCTCCACCTTTGTATCTGAAAATTCATTTTCTAAGTTTATTTAGCCAACTTTGACAACATTTTCTGAAAATTCTTAAAGCGTTAGCCCCATACCGAAAAAACAGTTCGATTACATTGTGTTTTAGTAACAGCACCTGATAGTTTGATACGTTTTGCGAAAAAAAAAAAAAAAAACAGTAAAAGTAATGTGTGAGAAAGTAGCCAGCTTTAACCTCTTGGGGATGATCAACTGGTACACGTACTACTTAAGGGTGTATTCGAAAAAACGCTTTTCCACCTTCAACAGCTCGAAATTTTTCGATACAATTTCAGACACAGTTTTGAAAGTAGAAACATGAAACTTTCTGAGGAGATTCTTGAAGGGACATATGAGGTGCCGTGTGATGTCTTTTTACGCACAATTCATTAGAATTTGAGTTATAAAGAATTACCTCATCAGTATGACCCTTTTTAGCTCAAAGGCTAGCATAGCCTGAGAGCTTATGTGCCCGCTCGTTCTCTATGTATGTTCGTTCGTGCGTAACGCGATAACTCATGATAAAAATATCCAATCCACTTGAAATTTTGTTTATAGGTCTATCCTGATAAGGCGCTTCCCTGATTAGTTTTTGGAGTTCATTTGATATGAATAAGAGGGGGAACGGGGGGCTCATGCCCCTCCCCTTAATTAATATAAATGGGTTTTTCATGCAGAATTAACAATTTTTGTTCAAAATTTAGATATAGGATCATTCCGATGAGGCGATTCCGTGACTGTTATTAGGTGTTCATTGAATAAGTATAAATAGGGGGAACGGGGGTTCTAATGTCCCTCCCCTTAATTTATATAAATGAGTTTTTCAAGCAGAATTGTCAGATTTCGTTCAAATCTCTGAATAGTTTTGGAAGTTTAATGGTTAAGTATGAAAGAGGGGAATAACTCCTCTTAAATTACATAAATGCTAAATGGGTTTTTATTAAGACTTATCCGATTTGCTCTGAATTTTGGATATAGATTTTTTTTATGATAAAGCATGTCCTTGATTGTTTAGGATGTTCAATGATTAAGTATAAAAATAAAAAGAATATTGCCCAGTTAAACTGATGGCATTGAGCTCACAGGCTACGCATACTAATTGTACATTACAGCCTTGTATTTTCGTTAATTCCGTTCGAAAAAAAATTAAGAAGGGGAAACAGCTCTCCCCTTTCTCCTTTTTTATACTTAATCATTGAACCTCCTAAACTATCAAGTACATGCTTTATCATATTAAAAAATCTATATCCAAAATTCAGAGCAAATCGGATAATTCTTAATAAAACCCATTTATCATTTATATAATTTAAGAGGAGTTATTCCCCTCGTTTATACTTAACCATTAAACTTCCAAAACTATTCAGAGATTTGAACGAAATCTGACAATTCTGATTGAAAAATCCATTTATACAAGTTAAGGGGAGGGGCATTAGAACCCCTGTTCCCCCTGTTTATACTTATTCAATGAACACCTAATAACAGCCACGGACTCGCCTCATCAGAATGATCCTATATCTAAATTTTGAATGAAAACTGTTAATTCTGCATGAAAATCCCGTTTATATCAATTAAGGGGTGGGGCATGAGCCCCCCGTTCCCCCTGTTTATACTTATTCAATGAACACCTAATAACAGTCACGGAATCGCCTCATCAGAATGATCCTATATCTAAATTTTGAACGAAAACTGTTAATTCTGCATGAAAATCTCGTTTATATCAATTAAGGGGAGGGGCATGAGCCCCCCGTTCCCCCTCTTATACATATCGAATAAACTCCAAAAACTAATCAGGGAAGCGCCTTATCAGGATATACCTATATACAAAATTTTAAGTGGATCCGATATTTTTATCATGAGTTATCGCGTTACGCACGAACGAACGTACGAACGTACGAACGTACATTCAGAACGGACGGGCACATAAGCTCTCAGGCTATGATAGCCTGTGAGCTAAAAAGGGAAAGGGGAGAGCTGTTTCCCCTTAATTTTTTTTCGAACGGAATTAACCCTTGAAAATATAAGGCTGTAATGTACAATTTGTATTCGTAGCCTGTGAGCTTAATGCCATCAGTTTAACTGGGCAATATTCTTTTTATTTTCGTTCCCAGATCTCCCGAATTTCATTTAATAATTAAAGGCAAATATATACTGCGATCTAAAAAGATACATTTTATTTTTAAAAATTTCTGGGTCTAAAAAAGATTGTTTGATCTGTAGATTACGCTTCGGAAAATACGGTACAAGTTTTAACAATATAGTTTAACATGTGAGCATACGTATTGTTCGTTTGACGTATGCACCAGAATGTCTAAGTAAACAAATATGTTTTCCTTACACTTGAAATTATTTTTAAACTATTGATTTGTGATATATATATATATGTATTTCGTATGTACACTGCAAAAAATAAATGTGTAAATTGGCTAATTTTACACACATATATGTGTAATTTTGTAAAATTACACACCTGTAATAAAAATTACACATTTTTTTCGGAAATTTACCTGTTTTTGTGTGTATTTAGCGTCTGAAAGTAAGTGTGTAGTTTGTTATCACTTGATAAACTCAGACAAGTGTGCAAATTCCGAAAAATGCCTGAATTTACACGAATTGGAGTGTTATTCTAATTTAAGCATAATAATGTTTACTCAGAGAAGTGTGTAAATTTCTGAAATCCCTCACTTGTTTTAAAATTTACACATTTCGTACAAAAAATTTCCTGTTTTTATGTGTATTTTGTTTATTAGAATGAGTACGTAAGTTTTTATCAGTTAATAGACACACAGAAGTGTGTAAATGTTAAAGATTACGTGTATTTACGCGAATTGGAGTGTTTTACATAAGTATAAATATGTAAATTTTAAAAGACAGTTTCTAAATGTATTAGAACACTTTCCGACAAAATTGAAAAGTGTTTATGCATTCGTTTTGTCTGGCCATCTGTCCGCGCTCTAACTCTCCTAAATATACTCAAATTGCCATGAAAATTTTAGATGTTATTGATGTTCACGTTAGCACAAACCCTACTGAAAATGAAGTTTCTATCATGATTAATTTATTTACAGAGATAGTCAAAATTTACCATTACATTACGGCCTATGGGAAAAAATAGTTTCGAATGAGTTTTAAAGGTGTAACACCTTGCCAAACATATTTAAATTTATATGCATTTGCAAAGTACGTTAAAATATGTATTTAAAAAAATGCAGTATAAATGATAGTTATTATTCATTTACAGGGCCACTCGAAAGAATTCCATTATGCAAGAACAAAAGGGCGGGGGATTATTTGCGAAATATTTTAATAATGTTAAACGACTTCGTGTACAATAAAATTGATATGCTGATACGCTCAGTCATAATATGAAGTGCATAGAATTTACATGGAGATACAAAAGATTTCAAATAGTATATTCTATTTGAAGTACTGTGTACTATCGATGATGGTTGATGGATGGATGAAATGCATTTTTAATTATGATATGCGTTTTAAGTTTCACTAAATATATGCATATAACATAGTGTGTATAAATTCTATAGTTTATATACAAGGTTATACAAAAGAACTCGTAAAGGTTACTGAATACGAGCGTAATTTATTAAAAGGTGGGTTTTAAATAAGTTATACATTTTTACGTTGAACCACTTACTCAGAAATGTTTGTAGAATATAGATAAAATGATATACAGGGTCATGTAAAGTACTGGATACATGGTCACAATTCGATGATAACTTCTGGAAATGTTATTTAAGAAGTTTTAAGAGTGTTTTAGTTTTAAATAAATTTTAGGTAAATATTGGACTATAATACAGGTACCAGGTAAACTACAGGGCTGATCAAAAGTATTCAAGTACGTTTTTATCCATTAGTATGAATTGCTAATAAATAAATTTAACGAAAGTTTAGCGTTTTCATGCTTAACTAAATTTTCTTATTACATAGTATCTATATCAACAGACACATTAAATACAGAGCTGTTCAAAAGTATTGAAATATATATTTGGCTATGGACATTAACACGTTATTTTCCTAAATAATGAAGTTTTGTTAAAGATTTCAGGAAGTGTTGGAAAGTGTTTCGTAATCTATCCTTAACGCATAATTTTTCTTCCTTGTTAATTGAGATATGAGTTTTTAAACTGATTTTTGCATATTGCGTTCTGTGTACAAATGCTGTAGATCATGTACAGGGTAACACAGCAGAAAGTGCTCAGGTTACAGTACATGAACGGAAGTAGCTTAAAGGTGGTTTTAAAATAAATTCTACATTTTTACACAGAATTGCATTTAATAAACTAAGATATATATGGAGAAAAATGATATACAGGACCACCGAAAGAATTTGATACATGGCTGCCTATGTAAGATAACCTCTGGAAATGTAAGTTCACTAGATTTAAACGTGTTTTTGTTTTAATTAAATCATAGCTAGGGGCATCAAATAGTGGCATAACTTTATGCAAAAATAGTGGACAAAATACAGGGCTGTACAAAAGAATTAAAATTTGCTATCGTCTTTTGGGTATAAAATTCTAAAAGTCAAATTTCAACCTATTAGTCGTTTTAATACTTTACAACATTGTTGAAAATGCTTAAGAATACTGTTTGTTTGTCCATATTCTAACTTGCGTTAATAGTTGGATTGCTCTGTAACTGATACATGTATTAAGGCAATATTTTAATTCATAACCCAAATTATGACTAATACAATATAATAATTTATAAAAAAGAAACTCTACAATTCATTTTAACAGGAAACTTTTTGAAATTGAATAAAAACAAAAGTGAAACGCAAAAAAAAAAAAAAAAAATTTAAACCGAAAATTTTAATTAGAGCCACTTTAATGAAAATAACGTGCGTTTAACTTCCAAATCTAGCATTGTATAAATAAACGGAAAACAACATCTGCGCTTCAACATCTGCGTTGCGCGGCAATAAATTCACCTGCAGACGATCACAACAGTTGGTCTTTGGAATAAAGAACGTTCAGTTTGCTCGTATATATTGTTCTTTTATAAACGTATATAGTTCGCATGAATTTTAAAACTTTTACGAAAATGTTACAAGAATGCGGCCAAAGGATATTTTACATGACAGTCCGAAAAAGGTACAGTGTCAGTAATGTAGTTAAAAAAAGTGCTCATTAATGTCATTGTACTGTATGCGGACATAATTCTACGAAAGAATCTACGTATTTCTATTTAGATTATCCCAATTTAACACAGAGGAAGGTCATTGATAAGAAATAGGTAAGGAAAAAGTATTTTCTCAGCTTTCTCTTTTAGTTAATAGTTTTAGTTTTAGTTAATTTCACATAAACATTTTATAAAAGCAATGACTAACATTAATTTAACTTTTATCAATTCAATAAACTTTACTAAATTTAATTTTTATTTTGTTGAAATAAAAGGCTGCATGCCAACGAATTATTCATTTAAATGGTATTTAAATCAGATTTTTTTTCCTTTTTAAAACTCTGCGGTTAAAATTACGTTTCTTTAAATTTTAAAAGTTTTGGTTTTTAAAAGTAATTTAACCAATAGTTAACATAATTACTATACATGTATTATCACATCCCAATAGTTTCTACTTTAAACAGAGATTTAACTCATATATGAATCATATCGCATTATAAAATGTATGAATATGAAATATATGATATCTACAACATGCATATGAGGTATATATAGGCTAGATGGGAAGGTAATGGACAAGCTTCAATATTTTTGGTTAATAAAAAATACTTATTAACAATTTAATTTATGTATATATATTTCATTAACTCCTCTCTACATGATTTAAAATCTAAATTATTTTTTATGCTCCTAATCAAGACACAGAAAATAATGTTTCAAAGTTCCATCGATTTTCAGGAAAATTTGAATGAATTTGCTAAGAGTTGTCTTCATTTTAAAAACTAATACTGTCATTTTTCTTTCCTTGTAAAATTTGCATGTGTTTATGTTTAGTTAAAAAGAAAATTTTGAATTTTATGTACTTATGACTATTTGCAAAATTTCATTTATTTTTAAGAATTTAAGAAGCGTGTGTTTCTGAGGGCGGGGGGCGCTCAATTAAATCTAATAATTCCCATTTAAATAAAAACAATTAAGTTACAAAAATTGTTGAAATCAATTGTATTCTGAAAAATTAACTTCATCTATTGTGCCACATCTGTCGCCGGAGACTGAATGGCGCTCAACGTGTTAATTGTTAAAAATAGAGGGAAGTAAACGAATTTGTGCTAAAATAACTTTTTTTTTCATATTTTCTTTTATCCATCTAAACCTTCCAATGTATAAATAATTTGATAATTGTAATTCTCTGACATTTAGAATTTTAAACAATGTATCTAAAATAATTAAAATTTTGGTATTGTGATAGTTACAATGATTTATTTAAATAGTGAACAATTCTCAAAATATTTCATCAATTATTGCCATGCTAATTTGTTAAATTTATTTGAAGCAAATATTTTGTTTTATTAGCATGCCTTCATTAAATTCTGGTTCTAATTATTGTTATAAAATCTATTACTTTTGTGAGGTTCCATTACTGGATTCACATGCCTTATTCTTTTTTAATTGTATCTTATAAAAAATAACCTGTATTTTTAATACACTGATAAAAATAAATTTTTTACCTCATTTTATTCTAAAAATTGCATAGTAATAATTTTAATCCCTTGTACTATTTATGATAGTATCAATGTTATAGTGGCTTTGGCAACAGAATCCAGCCAGAAATTACATTTTTGAAAAAAAAAAAAAAAAAAAAAACCGAACATAAAAATTTCGCATTATAGGCAAAATAGAGTACAGCATTCAGTTGTTGTAAGATATAAACAATTAATGACCGTTTTTAAAAATCATGTATCAAGAGTTATTATTGATTTAAATGTATAATTTCATAAATAAGAATGTAATACCTACAATATATTGTTAAAGTTATTTTTTTAATAGTCAAAAAATTGTTTTTAAGTTTTCTTTTACTGCTTGCAAACCCTTATGTAAAATGAATTAATCCTTTTTGTCATCACGTTGTATATATGCAAACAGAAGGAGATAATATGTTATAATTTCAGAAAGAAAACAGACTAAGAAAAATAAAGAAAATAGATTATAATAACAGAAAGATAAATAGATTACAATTTGAGACGACCCTGTTTCTTGATTGAGCGTAAATAATTCTTGTTTTAAGATTACAAATCTGTTAGAAAGAAACAAGTTGGAAAATGCACGTTAAACAAAGCAAATCAGGTGCATTTCGTACTATAAAGAAGTTAAAAAAATATTCAGATCTTGGTGTAATAGTAGACAGTACTTCGGATACTGTTTAAGTATCCGAAATTTTTTCTTTGTCTTTGTAAACGCTATATATCTGCTTTCTATTATAAAATAAAAAATCTTTAACGAATCTCAGCAACATAAGCATCAATTTCATAAAATGTGAAGTATTTTAATATAATTAAAACGCGTCCCAAACAATGATTCCTTCTTTATTATAATGTAATGGGATTTTTTAGTATAGCCCTGTAAATTAATAAAAACTATTCTTTGCACTACAGATTATACAGAATTTACATTGTAGTATGTACTTCCTAGACGCATATCAATTTTATTATGTTTAAAAGTGTGTGACATTATTAAGATGCACTTGAAACTATTTTTTCCCATTGGTCTTAATGCAAGGGAACACTTTTGACTGTCTCTATAATTGAATTATGCATCTCATTTTCATAAAAATTTAAATGACTCGATAAAATTATGCAACGGTTATGTATTTTAAATTTCAAACGATTCGGTTGTGTAGTTTTTGCGTTCTTATATGTGAACGGACAGGTAGACAGACGGACGGATTGAATAACAACTATAGGTGCTACCGATGTACATAATTACGAACGCGTACTTAGAAACACGTGAAGCAAATACGAATTTGTTCTTCATGTAATTTTATTTTGCGATTTTGAAAACCTTTTTTCGCAGTTTACACATCAAAGAATAAGATAAATATCTATGTACACAAAAACCTGCATATTTTAAATATTACACAAAATGTGTATTTTCCATTTTACGTAGATATATGTGTAAAAACAGAAAATTACACACAAATCTGTGCATTCCGTATATAACACAAAAACATGTGTATTTTGCATATTACACAATAGTGTGGGTATTTTCCTATTACACAAAAATATATGTAAAAACAGAATTTTACACATACATATGTGTTAAAATATTGCACAGAAATATGTGTATTTCAGTGCAACTTACACATTAAAGTGTGTTTTTCAAGAGTTATCAGATAACTTTTACACATTTGGACTTATCATCAAATTACACATTAAAATGTATATTTTGGAATTTACACATTAGGCGTGTATTTTGGCAATTTACACACCAATTTACACTTAATGTCGTTTTTGTTAATGTTAATGTCGTTTTTGTATCATCGATTTACACATTTTTATGTGTAAATTTACACATTTATTTTTTAGAGTGTATATATATTTAAATTGACACATAATAATTTCAAAATAGGATTAAGTAGATCAGTTATTTTGATATTTTAAAAATCAAAATTATTTATAATGAAAACATGTAAAAATATCACCTCGTACAGGGCTTTAAAATATTTAGTTTTGCTTTTATTGTGTTTTACATATTTTAAATCCTATGAACTTGATTTGCTTTAAGGGAGTATAACAGATAAACGAAGCGTTATAAATTTATGTTTTACGTTATATTCTTTTAATTCATATTTATATTTTTTTTCTTTTATTTAGGCTTATCTGACGTTATGTTACGTATTATATGTAGAACACTAAAAATGTTTAAAATTTGAAAAAAAAATCACCATAAATGCATAGTTTTTTTTAAAATTTATTTATGCAGTACTTATGCTATAAAGATAATTAATACCAATTAATTGTATTTCCGTGTATTTGGAAATAATAATAATAGCGTTTGCAATAATAATCAATAGTGTAGCGAAGATTTCCTTTCTGGGCGTGCCAAAAATTTTCTATTTGAATGGAAAAAGTGTTTTACTATATCATAAACAGGAATATTTTCGTCTGAACATATTACAATGGGAGGGGTTTTAAACTAAAAGTATACCTGTAATATGCGGAAAATCAATTTGCGACATTCAGGCTTTTTTTCTCACTTTTTATTTTTATTTTTTCATTTTGATTTTGAAAAGTTAATTCTAAAACTCTGTTAAAATGGATTAGTAAAGGGAGGGAGGGGAGAGGTAGGAGTGCGGAAATAAATTAAAACCCTGCAAAAGCTTAAAAAATGCAGAATAATTTTGGGCTATTTGAATCGCTAAATAATCATATAAGTCCTTTTATGAATTATAAATAATGCTAGTATTAATATACAGGGTGTTTCTAAATTCATGGTACAAACTTTAAGGGGTGATAGTACACATCAAGACAAACAATATTAAATGCGATACTAAGGGTCCCAAACGTCTTCCGAATGAGATAGGCGCCATTAAAGTTTAGGGTCCAAAAATTCAAATGATTATAAAAAACAGAAAAATTGGTCGATTCGTTTTCGGTTTTCACTAAAACTATTCTTTATGTCAGTATTGTCTTGAAAATAAATTATAAAGATAAATTTAAAAAAATGCCGATAGAGGGCGCTTTACAGTTTGGAGTAACGAACAACTATTTTGTACCGTTATTTTTTGCATCTCATTAAATTTTTTTAGAAGCTTACACATAAAATTAAATTTTGAGCTCAAAAACTAAATCGTTGGGAGTGCTTAAGCAGCGCAAAGTAAACGGTGGGGGGAGGTTCAAATTTCAAATGATTATAAAAAAAAGGAAAAATTGGTCAATTGATTTGCGATTTTAACTAAAATTATTCTTTAGCTCACTGTTATCTTGAAAATAAATTATAAAGATATAATTCAAAAAATGCCGATAGAGGGCGCTTTAGACTTTAGAGTAACGTACAACTATTTTTTACCGTTATTTTTTGCATTTCATAAAATTTTTTAGAAGCTTAGACATAAACTTAAATTTTGAGATGAAAATCTGAATCGTTGGGAGTAGTTAAGAAGCGCAAACTGCACTGTGTTCAGGAGTTGAAATGTTACCCTCCCCACCCCTCAAACAGAGTTCAATTTTCCTCTACTTAATTACTCACAACGATGCAGATTTTGAGCTCAAAATTTAAGTTTGAACTTTTACAAGCATATAATTAAATACAAAAAATAACAGTTAAAATAGTTGTTTGTTACTCTAAAATTTAATGCGCCCTCTGACGGAAATTTTTTGAAATTTATCTTTAAAATCTCTTTACAAGGAAAAATTGACATAAAGAATAGTTTTAGCTAAAACTGACCAATTTTTCCGTTTTTTATAATCATTTGAAATTTGAACCTCCCCACCCACATTGAACACAGTTCGTTTTGCCCTACTTAACCACTCCCAAGTTTCAGATTTTCATCTCAAATTTTAAGTTTATGTCTAAGCCTCTAAAAAAAATTATGAAATGCAAAAAAAAAATAACGGTAAAAAATAGTTGTACGTTACTCCAAAGTCTAAAGCGCCCTCTATCGGCATTTTTTGAATTTTATCTTTATAATTTATTTTCAAGATAATTCTGACATAAAGAATATTTTTAGTGAAAATCGCAAATAAATTGACCAATTTTTCCGTTTTTTATAATCATTTGAAATTTGAACCTCTGAACACAGTTCAGTTTGCGCTACTTAACCACTCCCAAAGATTTAGATTTTGAACTGAAAATTTAAGTTTATGTCTAAGCTTCTAAAAAAAAGTTAATGAGATGCAAAAAATAACTGTAAAAAGTAGTTGTTCGTTACTCCAAAGTATAAAGCGCCCTTTATCGGCATTTTTTGAAATTCATCTTTATAATTTATTTTTAAGACATTATTGACATAAAGAATAGTTTTAGTGAAAACCGCAAACGAATCGACAAATTTTTCTGTTTTTTATAATCATTTGAATTTTTGGACCCTAAACTTTAATGGCACCTATCTCCTTCGGAAGACGTTTGGGACCGTTAGTATCCTATTTAAGATTGTTTGTCTTGATGTATACTAACACCCTTTAAAGTTTATACCATGAATTTAGAAACACTCTGTATAAAGTTGTAATACTAGATATGAATAGTAATGAGATAAATACTCGTAAGGAATGGGAGGATAATATCTAAAGTTTTATTCATTATTTTCTTTTCTTTTGTATTAAATGTTTTGTAAGATTGACATTTGAAAATTAACATCTGATGATGAAATATCAATTTTCTTAAATGAAGAACTTTTTTCTTAAGATTTATTTTTTCTTCAAAAACTTGAGAAATTTATTAAGTATATGAAATTAGTCGTGGTGCAACCGTACACAAAAATGGTGGCAACTAAACTTCCATCAAAGCTGGTGATTATTTACACCAGTTAATTGAAGGTGTTTCATTAGATCAATTAACTCGTTGTGCTTTCTTACACCACTTTTGGTGGCAACTTAGTTGCCACCTATTTGTTGTAAAGTTACATAGATATTTTTTACAGTGTGGAAAAGGGCTTAACGTGGTTAAAAGAGTATCCTTTGTCGCAAATGTGAACGGTTGAATTCTAATAAAAATAATTTTTACTATAAAAGGTCAGCATATTTCTTCAGTAATGTTTGAGTTTTGTTCATTCCTTTAATATTATCTTTTAACCTCCTCAGTCCTGAGACAAATATTACGGGTGACCACAAATATCTGTTTAAAATTATTATAAAACATCTCCAAACATGTATTAGCTTCTATCCAAACATATATCAATGCTTATGATATGCAAGCTTTTATTAAAAATTTCTAGACGTAATTTTAACCATTCTAGAGGAATTTAAATTAATTTAAAAAGTGTTTTTTAGTGTCTTTCACAGGCGACATCAGGATTGAAGAGGTTAAATCTCTCTCTTTGTAAAAAACTTCACTCTCCAGCGCCCTGGCATGACCCAAAATTATTTCATTACGATCCAAGTTCTATTCTTTTTTTTATATATCTCTGTCTTAAAGATTACTTTATATCTCTTTATTTTTCAAAGACCTTTCATGTTTCACCATTTAAACTAATAGTTTATCTTTAATACAGGGTGATTCATAAAAGATGGTCAGAACTTTAAGGGGTTATAGTACACTTAAAGACAAATAATATTAAATAGGAGACTAAGGGTCCCAGACGTATTCCCAAGGAGATAGGGGGCATTAAAGTTTAGGGTCCGAAATTTCAAATGATTATAAAAAATGGAAAAATTGGTCGATTCGTTTGCGGTTTTTGCAAAAAAATTTCTTTATGCCAGTATTTTCTTGAAATAAAATTTTAAAGTTCAATTTGAAAAAATGCCGATAGGGGGCGCTTTAGACTTTGGAGTAACAAACAACTATTTTTTAACGTTATTTTTTGTATTTCTTTAAATGATTTCGAAAGCTTAGACATAAACTTAAATTTTGATCTAAAAATCTGAGTCCTAACGAGTAGTTAAGTAGCGTAAACTGAAATTTGAAATTTGAAACCCTTCTCCCCCCAGAACAAAAATCAGTTATTCCCGATCTTTGTGTCGTAGATTAGGCTCTAACTACTGCCGCGTTTTGCTAAAATTATTCTTTATGTCAGTATTTTCTTGAAAACAAATTTTAAAGAAAATTTTCAAAAAATTCCGATAGAGGGCGCTTTAGACTTTGGAGTAACGAACAACTATTTTATACCGTTTTTTTTTTTGTGTCTCATTAAATGCTTTCTAAAGCTTAGACTTAAACTTAAATTTTCAGCTCAAAATCTGAATCGCTGAGCGTGGTTCAGTAGCGAGGGGAGGGGGTTCAAATTTCAACTTCTGAACATAGTTCAGTTTGCACTACTTAACCATGCCCAACGATTCTGTGCTGTGATACGAGGCAAAAATACAACTTTCGTCAAGGACTGCATAGTCGGAACTCACTCATAAAGGCACTGGCACAGTTGGAAACGTCGCTCATGCAAACGTTAAAGCTCCATTCCTGACGCTAGTCACCGGGTGAAGAAGTAGACAGAAAGTATGCAAATGTCAAATGGGGAAGAAGAAGAACACGTATGCAAAATTTCGACACGATTCAGGCATAAAAACCACTGAACGGTGAGTCAAGTGTAAGTCGCTGTAGTAATGAATCGGAAGATGGTGCCCTTCACGAATAAGGAAAAGGCTGAGATGCATTTAATTTACGGAGCGGCAGATGGAAATGGTGCAGAGGCACACCGAATGTACGGAGAGCGATTTCCCAACAGGCGGTTGCCTAACCGCAAAACTTTCGAGCGCTTGCACAGACAGTTGTGTGAGACGGGATCATTTCTCGCTTCCCGGTCGAATGCAGGTCGTGCAAAAACGGACGAATCAGTAGTTGTTGCAGAAGCCAATCTGGATGTAGTAGCGGCGCAGCCAAGTACAAGTACACGAACAGTGGCTAGGCAGGTGGATACCTCACAGTCCATGACTTGGAGGGTACTGAAGGATGAACATTTGCTCCCGTTTCATGTGCAACGAGTCCAGAAACTGTCTCCAGGGGATTATCCAAATCGTATTGAATTCGCCCGCTGGTTTCTGCAGCAGAACGCGCTAAATCCACATTTTGGACGAACTGTGCTTTTCACCGATGAATGTACCTTCACACGTGAAGGTACATTTAACACACATAATGCACATGTATGGGTGGATGTCAATCCACATGCTACGTATCCACATGCTCATCAGAGACGCTTTTCCATCAATGTTTGGGCAGGAATCCTCGGAGACCACCTAATCGGACCGTACCTTCTTCCTGAACGCCTCAACGGTAAAACATACCTCACATTTCTGCAACATGTGCTGCCAGACCTGTTAAACGTTGTTCCTCCACGCATCCGGCGGGTCATGTGATTCCAGCACGATGGAGCGCCAGCCCATTACGTACGAGACGTCCGCAACTATCTGGACATCACATTTCCGAACAGATGGATTGGTCGAAGTGGTCCTGTTTCTTGGCCTGCTCGCTCGCCAGATCTTTCACCCCTCGATTTCTTTTTTTGGGGACAATTGAAGGCTCTTATGTATGAGACACCCATTGAATCCCCCGAGGAACTGGTCGCCAGACTTTCCGCCGCTGTAGGGGAAGTGCTCGAAAAGCCTGTGCGAATGTTCGCCGTTCCATTCTTCGCCGTTGTTCTGCGTGCAGAACCTCTGGTGGTCACAATTTTGAACATTTATTGTAATTACATGTTAATAAATATGCTTTGGTAACATAATCCTAATTTGTGTCTTTTTACCTCGTATCACAGCACACAATGTGTGGACATGGTAAACTGAACTGTGCTCAGGAGTAGAAATTTCAAACCCCTCTCCCCAGAAACTTAACCACGTCTAACGATTCAGATTTTGGGCTGAAAATTTAAGTCTAAGCTTTAGAAAGCATTTAATGAGACACAAAAATAACGGTATAAAATAGTTGTTCGTTACTCCAAAGTCTAAAGCGCCCTCTATCGGAATTTTTTGAAAAATTTCTTTAAAATTTATTTTCAAGAAAATACTGACATAAAGAATAATTTTAGCAAAACGTGTCAGTAGTTAGAGCCTAATCTACGACACAAAGATCGGGAATAACTGATTTTTGTTCTGGGGGGAGAAGGGTTTCAAATTTCAAATTTCAGTTTACGCTACTTAACTACTCGTTAGGACTCAGATTTTTAGATCAAAAATTAAGTTTAAGTCTAAGCTTTCGAAATCATTTAAAGAAATACAAAAAATAACGTTAAAAAATAGTTGTTTGTTACTCCAAAGTCTAAAGCACCCCCTATCGGCATTTTTTCAAATTGAACTTTAAAATTTTATTTCAAGAAAATACTGGCATAAAGAAAATTTTTTGCAAAAACCGCAAACGAATCGACCAATTTTTCCATTTTTTATAATCATTTGAAATTTCGGACCCTAAACTTTAATGCCCCCTATCTCCTTGGGAATACGTCTGGGACCCTTAGTCTCCTATTTAATATTATTTGTCTTTAAGTGTACTATAACCCCTTAAAGTTCTGCCCATCTTTTATGAATCACCCTGTATATATATATATATATATATATATATATATATATATATATATATCAGAGTTTCCCCCAGAGGGCTTCAGGGGGGTGCGCCGCCCCTTCTGCCCTTTAGATTAAAAAATAGCGCCCCTCTTGCCGCTCATTCAAAAAATAGCGCCGTTCTTGCCCCAGATTCAGCCCTTCAGCTATAATGCGAATGCACTATAGCGTGTAAATTACGCAAAAAAATCGGCGACAGAACGCAAAAAATAGTACTCTCTCTCTCTCTCTCTCTATATATATATATATATATATATATATATATATATTCTTTAATTTATAATTAGATATTACATGATCTTATAATTAATTCTTTGCGTAAAAAATGTATAAAAAAATTATAAAACATAAAAATAATAATAAAAAATTAAAAATGTTAAAAGTAATAAAAAGATATATATATAGGTTGGTTGGGTGGGTAGATGTTAGAGTATGGAGGAGGGTGGTGTTGTCTGGATAAAAACGCAAAGGTTAATTATTTATTTAAAAAAAATGAGAGTGGGTTATTTATTTTAACATAATTTTTAAACTGTTTAATTTACACCAATATATGGATATTTGTCTAGTTATATCTATAGTTAAATAGCTATATTTAAATTATCAAATTATTTTTAATGTTATTGATATAATTTTTGGTATTATTATTATTATTATTATTATTATTACTATTATTATTTATTTTATTTTATTTTATTAATTTTTATTCTTTTATTTTTATTTTATTTTATTTTATTAATTTTTATTCTTTTATTTTTATTTTATTTTATTTTATTTTTTAATTTTTATTATCCTATATTAAGATAATTAGTTTTTACCATGTAAAGTCACAATAAATGTTACTGATTAAAGTAACAATAATGTATTTTAAGTTATATGTTAATATGAATGTTATCTCTTAATTCTAATTTTAATCATTTTATTAATTTAATTTTATGTTAATATCGATTATTAATTATTGTCTCCGGTTCAATTATATTTCCTTTCAGCTTTATCTTTTTGTTTGTTATGGATAACTATTATTTTTACTTACTTTCAACTCCTTTTTGTAAAATATCTTTGTTCCTTGTTTAATAATTTGGTTTTTGTGTGATGGTAGTCCCAAATCGTATTGTTTTGCTTTTTCATGGCAAATACGAAGATGAAACCACACACTCCATTTGTAGTTCCAAAGTATTTGGGACCTGAAGATTCTGCTTTGGTTCTGCAAATTTCATTTGTATTCATATTATTCTTTTTTCCTTCCATGTTCAATGTGCTATAAGTTATTAAATTCAATGGTTAATTTCAAATGGTTAATATTGTTTACTATAATTCAATTTAATTCTTCGTTTTGGTTTATTGTTTTATTGATAAAATCCATTGGTGAATCTTGTCTACTTTTAATGGTATTATATATATACTAGCTGACCCGCCCGGCGTTGCTCGGGTCCGTATTAACAATATTAAACGAACTTGAAATTTGTATAATTTTATCAATAACTGGAAGCATGCAGAAATGCATTGTCTGAAATACGTCGCAGCTGATTTTGTGAAAAATTGGTTTTAAAAACAACAACTAATATTAAGCTCTAAAAATACTTAAAATGAGCAATGAGAAACACAGGAGGGAACATATATCCAACGATTGCGTTAGTTTCGTGTTAAAGTGTTGATATTTACCCGTAAAAATCACTGTTAAATCACGTAACTAATTATTTTTTTCGCATAGAAATCCCAAGTGAAATATTTTGAATTTCAAACTAATTATATCATTCTTAAATCCGACTATACCGTGAATGAATCGATACGCGATGATAAAAGATTGGTATATAGTATTATAATTTCAGATCCATTTAACAAAAGTGTATATTTTTAATCAAAGCATGCGCAATGTTGACTCTCTGGACAAATTCCCAACCGTAAACTTTTGTACCATAACCATAATCTGTCTGTAACCTAGCTGCGACTTAACATTACTCTACCGTAACTTAAATATAACATAAATGTAACCTAGCCGCCACTTTGAAATATCAATATAAGAAGCATCATTTAAGATTTTGCTTGAAAAGTTAACGTTCTTTCGTTAATGTCTTAAAATTGTCTGCACTCTGAAATCTAGATTTTAGACTAATATTTGTTATTTAAGTTTTCGCGCATGATTTTAAAAGAATGTTTTCATAAATATATTTTATATATTGACATAGAGTAATTAATATGTTGTTAAATTAAAAACATATTTTCATCTACGTTATAAAGTATTAAAAAGTTCTGAAAAAAAAAAAGAAAACTTTTAGCAATACAATTTTTAGTTCAAATCAAATGTTTTGAATACTTTATTTAATTTTATTTTGACATTTAATTATTTCGAATTTATCAATTTCAATTAATCTAAAAGCAAACATTTTTTAAAAATAAATAATATAATAGAAAAAAGACCATTTTAAAAAATCATTATTTCTTCATAAAATATGCTTCAGCTGTAATTCATTTCTTTCAATTCGTCTTATTAATACAAAATCCCTTCCACATGCTTTTGTTTGGGACATTAAAATTTGAGCGATAAATGGTTTAATATTGCAACCCTTTTTTCGGTTTACTTCACCACCACCTATTTTTTTCCTCCATGGTTTGCAACCGCTGTGATAAAAAATCATCATTTAAACTGACAGTTTGCCAGTCTATGAATTTTAAAGGTCTGTTCCAGCTTTTTTAATTATTTATGCGAAAATTTTATGCAACCAACCAACCATAACTAAATGAAGAGGAAAAAAAGAAGAAAAAAGGCGATTTTTTATGAGAGTGATCTTTGGAATTTAATTAATTACTCAGTTAATAAATAGAATTTCGAAATTCTGAAGCTCAGGTGCATCAGGAGAGATATTGGGCTACTCTCATAAAAATTTTGAACTTCGTACGTCCCATAGATTTTGCTAGCCATCGCAGACACACACACACACACACACACACGCAGACAGAGCGATTTGTTATTTTATTAGTATAGATATATATATACTATATTAACGGTATTATTTATCGTTTAAAAGTTACGTAATTGTTAGGATATTAAGAGTAATTTTCAAAAATTAATTGGTTACTTTCAGCATTGAATTATTTTATCCTTATAGCAATTTATTTTGTCATTAAAAATATTTGTTAAAATTGAGCTTATCTTTTCAGAAGGTATAGAGTTATTGTGTTTATCGCATCTTCTGTAAATTCTGAGTAAATAGTAAAAAACACGCTTTTATTGTAAACACTCTGGTACGTTAAGGTCTCAAAGTTTCCCAATTTAGTTTCTGAAAATTTTAAAAATATCTAATTCTTCACATATATAAATAGTTTAGAATTTATTTAAGAGGGAGTGCTGTGAAAATTAAAATTATATGCTACGTGTTCTAGCTAGAACTAACGTTTATTTAACGTTTACGATATAGAAGATGAAATTTAGGGAATTTATAACCTGTTTGATCAACTTTATTGCGATGATTATACGATTAAAAAAAATATGACGAAAAGTTTTGGGAATATTTTGTTTATATTTGTTTGAAATTCCGAATAAAATACCATGGATATAAAACATTAGCATTGTTTTATGAAATAATTATTCTTATTAAAAGCTAAAACAAGTTTAATTGTAAGACTTTTTTCAAACACAAAAATTTTTTACACTATGTTTAAGAGCAAACAGAGATACTATTAAATTAGGAGAATTTAAAAGTTACAATAAAAAAGACAGATTTTTATTTGAGCTTCAGTTATCGTTACTGGAGGATCCATTCCGGGCTTTCTCAGTTACAAAATATGTGGGAAAACCATTTTTCTTTTAAATTGAAAAATATACAGCAGGGCATTTCCATGCGAACTTGTTTATCTGTTACATACTGCGATTTTTGACTACCAGTATTTTAAAGTGAGAAAATGTTACTTAGTTTATTGAAGATATACCATCAATTGAAAAAGGCGAAGCAAACTTTTCGAAAATAACAGTGTCCAACAAGCATAGCGATTTGCGGTTGTGTAACAGACCTACAGTTCGGTTGTGTAACAAATTCGCATGGAAATGCCCAGCATAGAGTAGCGAAAGTAAGTCCATTTTTAACAGACATAAAGTTCTAACAATTTTAAGCGGGAGGGGTGCTTACATTTGGAACTTTTGTGAAAAGGATAGAAAATTTAATAGAGAGAGGGGGGTGTATATTTGAAATTTATGAAATTTCACAGGATTTTTACAATTTGCAAAACGAAATCAGATCAAAATAACTTTTTTAGTTTTAAAATTCTTTTTCTTAAGTAGTTTCTATTATTAAGAATAATAAATTAATGAAATAAATTTACATAAAATAACTAAATTATATATCAAAGAAATATGGACAGAAAGTATAAAACTGAAATCTAGTATAATTATCTATCAAATCTTAGTGCATAAAAATCAAGGAAAACAACAGTATGATTCTAAAGGAACGTTTCCTTCAAAGGTCTGGTAGCATGCATAGCGAAGTATGCCATTCTGATACAATGACAAGTTAGAAGATTAGATAAAAATAAATTCCATAAAATATATTCATTTAGGAAAAATGAAAAAAAAAAATAAAGAATGTCATGGAAAAACAGAAGGATTGAAAGCATCAGAAAATAAAACTTGAAGGGGAGGTCCTATAAATGCCACTTTTTCAAGAAAGGGGATCGTATTCAAGGAGGGGGGGGGGCTTACTTTCGGTACTTTATGGTATAACTATGTACGCTATGCACATTTATTTGATTTCCTCTATTAACACCAAAGAGCATTTTTATTTGAATAATATCAACAATATATTCCAATAAAGTTTCGGAATTTATTAAAAATGATACTTCCGTATGAGTCATAAGCCAGGAGTTTATGGTCGAAGAAATCGCTAAAGAGCGCTATTTACAACATCCTGTTTTAATCTAACAACTTCAGTGGCTTAAGCTAATACTGTAATTTCTGGATTATAATCCACGAATCAAACAATTATGTTCAAATCCAGAAATCTTATTTCGTAAAATGTAATTTATTAAATAGTTGAAATTGTTTAATTTAAATTATTAAACAAAATTTCTGGCTCGAAACAGATCTACAGATTATAAGCCAAAAATTACATTAGTTAGATTATATGTCTGCTTAATTGTGTTTTATTCATACTATTTCATTATTTTATTTACTTTTTGATTAAGTTTTAATTTCATTGTGAAATTTTAGTTGGAAATAAATGCTGAATTATTTATATTGTTTTAAGTGAAAACAGCAATCTCTCTTTAATCTGGCTGCATGAGATGGTGATAGATTTTAAAAATCATGCTTAAAATTATTTTAAAACCAATAAATATCACCAAATTGCAAAACATTTTTCAAGCAAATTGCATCTCAAATTTAAAAAAAAAAAATCGATGCGATGGTGTAAAAATTGAAATATTATATTACACGTTTAAAAAATTGCAGTAACAACGAAATTTGTTGATTAGGTGTTGACACCATCTTACGGACATAGTTTTACTTTATAACATAGAATTATTTTTCATTATATTATGAAAAAGGTTTTCAAAAGATGTGCCTCAAAAATATTTAATCAATATCTATCAAGAATTTAGAAGTTTTCTTGATTCTTAAAGTTTGATGGAACTTTATCCTGAAAATACTTTTGTCAATATTTCTTATTCTAAAGCATCTTTCGCTTTTGATTCCAATGCTTTAAATTTCTCAATTTGCTAATTTATATTTAATAAATTTTGTTACATAAGATATGAAAATATAAACGTACACTTTGGCTAGATGTTTAGGAGAATATAAAATGAGAAATCTATCAAAATGTTCGATCCTGTAAAAGCTGTTTAATACAAACTATTAATCTCAGCTTTATAAATACTTTTAATGTAATATAATAAAAAGTAAAGTATAAAATGAGTTTACAGGAATTTTACTTATCATCCTTGTTTTGTTTTTTATTTTTTAAATTACATTAAATTAATCTGAAATAAAATAATATTCTGAGAAATAATTTAAAACTGATGAATTCTTTTTGTATGTGTTTTAATATTCATGAATTTACACCTTGAAGACAGGTGGGATATTTTTTATACCACCGAATTTTAAACAAGATTCGTACCAGATTTTTTTTTACAAATTTTTACTTTTATAATTTTCATTGGAGGGGGGAAAAAGCTGAAATCAAGATTTTTTTTTACTTCTAAACAATTTTTTTCGAAAATTCTAGCGTGAATTTAACATTAAATGAAAAGTAATACTTGTTCATGAAAGGGTAAAATGTGCCGTGAAAGTCCTGAATCTAACGGCTGAAGTGTTCTGTGGAAGTATAACTATCAGTTTATGTAAATAATGAGGTAAGTCTAATAAACTGCCATTTTTATCTTATAGAAGTAGAAGCTAAATTCATCGTTTATTTGCAGAATTAACCTATACAATGAAAGAAAGAAATTTGGAAATTTATGTAGAGTACGTGAGTTTGAAAACTCGCCTTATTCAAAATTTAAAAAAAAATCAAGTTCTCTATCAATCTATTCTATTGGTGAACCAGCATAAGAAAAACTACAATCTGCAACAAAACGTAGTTTTATCGTATGTTTCATGCATTGTAAAAATTTAATTTACAATGAAAACCAACGGACGTACTAAAAGGATTTTCGCGAATTTCTGAAATACGATTTTCCTAATAAGGTGAGTTATATATATATATATATATATATATATATATATATATATATATATATATATATATATATATATATATATATATATATATAAGAAAAGTTTTTCATTTAATGTTAATCAGCTTGTACACTGGTTCTCCAACATTTCCAAACGCATATACATTAACATGATAATCAGTCAATTTTTTTGTTATTTCAGAATATGCTCAGAAAAACACCTGTTTCATAAGGAGCTTTTTCATTACCACGCTTTTATATTAGCTTCACCTGTATGTTTGTGAGTTTGTGAGTTTGTGAGCTTGTGAGTTTGTGAGTTTGTAACTCTCCTTATTTTATGTATGTTCACCGATTACTCTGAAACCATGTAACCGATTAATTTGGTTTTGGTGTTAAATGAAAGACGATGCTCTCGAATTGGTACCACTTCAGTTTAATCGAAATTGGTTCAGTACATTTTTAGTAATTAGGCAAAAACTAATAAAATTAGTGATTTTTCGCTAATTAAAAGTGTTGAATACGTTCACTGAATGGAGTGTAGACAGCATGGCCGAGCGGTCTAAGGCGCCGGATTGAAGCTCTGTTTTTCGAAAGAGATTGTGGGTTCGAACCCCACTCCTGACATTGTTTACATCTATGTAAAATTTAAAAAAAAAATCCGTATTACAATTTTTATTTTTAACCGGCTTCAGAAAAGGAAGAGGAAGTTATCAATTCGACGCGTATGTATTTTTTTTCTATGTATGTTCACCAATTACTCTGAAACTATCCAACCGGTTAATTTGGTTTTTGTATTAAATATAAATATAGTTTAAAAAAACTAAAAACCACGCTTTTAAAGTGATCAAACTAAAAAGTGAAAAATAAATATAGTTTAAAAAAAACTAAAAACCACGCTTTTTAAGTATATCAAACTAAAAAAAAGTAAAAAATAATTCGTACTATAAGCTGAAAACGAAAATAGATGAAAAATACTGTATTACTATAAAATCACTGTTATTATAGAAATCAATTAATAAGCAATAAATAAAATTATCGTGGAAAAAAAGCGTGGGGTGCTTCTTAAGAACTGATAGATGGAGCATGGTAGATGGAGCACCCCACGCTTTTTTTTCACGATAATTTTATTTATTGCTTATTAATTGTTTTCTATAATAACAATGATTTTATAGTAATATAGTATTTTTCATCTATTTTCGTTTTCAGCTTATAGTACGAATTATTTTTTACTTTTTTTTGTTTGATATACTTAAAAAGCGTGGTTTTTAGTTTTTTAAAACTATATTTATTTTAAAAGTACTCTTCATTATAAAAATAATATACCTCTTAATTTCATAAAAAAGTATTCTGATTTTGCGGATTCTCTACATTACTGGCCGTTTGCTGCTCGATGTCAGTGAATGACTTGTGTTGCCTAAAGCCTGTTTAAAGACGGTTTTATGATAATGTGCTGCATCGAGTGGCAACAAACTAGGACTGATTTTAGATTGGTTTTGGAAGATGGTTTCTACCTCGTTCAGTTTATTTTGTTTTGGGTTGTAGCAATGTGGCTGAGTTGGGGATGTGTGTTTTATTCAACGAACATATTTTTGCATCGTTTACTATGTTCCAGATGAGACATTCATTTACTATTGTGGCGTAGGGTTCGGTGGGGGAGCATGTGAAATGTAGCCATCGGGTGTTTTAACATATGATTTTTGCTAATTACCGTTCTGGCCGAAACCCAGTGCCACATACATATTTCATTTGTTATACAATGAACAATTTTTTTCAGTTTACAAATTGAACAGCTTTACAAATTACAAATTTCACAGCTCAGCTGCTTTTTGTAATAAAACCCATCGCTGACGAGGTTGCAGCCTGTTGTTTTGTAATTTTTTTTTTTGAATTTTTAATTTTTAAAGGAGTTTTTGCTTTGTGAGGAGTGTGTGCTAGTCTCTGCTAAATTAATTATTTTTATGGTTTATTTTTAATTTATGTGTTTCACTGTAGCGTATATATATATACACATACACCAATCTGCTCCTTCAATATTTTGCTTCTAGTTTTTTTTGTACACAAATGCACAAAACATAATAGTAACACGCATAACATGATAGATACACATATTTCAAACTTTTCAGTAAATTTATTACACAGCATAAAATTAAAATTCGCAATGGTATTTTGAAACTTGTTTAAGTCTCAACATAATAGTCTCATCATTACATATTTTAATAGAAAACATCTATGGTAAGGACTTGTAATTGGTTGTTATTTTTACATTACATAAACATTTTCAAACGGTGATAGCTAAACATTAACGCAAAAAAGGGGAAATTTAGAGAGTGCAACTTCAGCGAAAAATTAATAATCAGTCAAAATAATTTAGAAATGAATTATTTTTATTTGACTTTTAAAAAACATATATCATTATCTACAAAAACAACATGCATAAACCTATATCAGATTAGAAAGCGCTCCTATCATTAATGAATTTTTTAATTTTCATGTGGAAGAAGGAAGAAATTATTTTATATGTATGGGGTTCTTGTTTACTGTAAAAACAAATTCCTTCAAGTATATATTTAACAAATCAGCTTATAGAAAAAATGCGAATTCAAGTTTACTTTTTTCAAATGTTTAACAAGTTTTTCAAATTTATTTGTTACAAGTTTAAATGTATTCCTTTTACCTAATTTAATTATTAATCTAACATAATTCACTTCATACCAATAAATTTTGATATGGTACCATTTAAACAGAAATATTTATTTAGGAAAATAACCTATGTCAAATTGTAAAAAGCTTTATATCATCAAACTTTTTTCCCTTTTTTTATGTGAAAGTGATAAAACTATTTTTGTGGATGAAAATCTTATTTACTGAAAAGTTATATTCCTTTTAACGAGTTTCCTCATAGTAATGCTGCCAAGGTTCTGAATAAAATAGCTCTGTATAAGCTTCCAAGGTTTCATCGTGAGATGTATATTTTATGGAATTCTTCCGCTTCTTCTGAAAGCACTGCGCAACCTGTTTCGAAATATGCAACCCCTGTTTTCTCCCGTATTCCATATTGATCGTCAAATCAATTATGTTTATGATAACAGACCGGAAAATATTTCATATTTTCATGGTTATTCAGAATTTCTAGTAATTTGTTTTTGCATTCTGTTTTCAAAGAAAGAGAAGCTCTCGAATTCTATCGATAAAATTGAAAAGAAAAGTAATAGAATTTCGAAAAGGATTTTTTTTTAAAGTTTTATCTTGAAAAAAACATTTTTTATATCTATTTATTGCTTAAAACGTTTTACTTATTCGTCAAAATAGAGTACTATTATTAAAAAATAATAATGATTTCTAAATAAAGATTTTATTCGCGCTCATTTAGGGAAAAAACTTCCATGAAAGGTATCTATTTAAAACAATCATAACGGTTCTACATAAAATAACAACTAAATTACCAAGACTACACATAGGCCAGTCAAATTGTCATAAATAGATGCAAAAATTCTGCTAGAAGATTTTATGTTTTTAAACTGTTTATGAGGATGCTAGTAACAAGAATTAATGGTTTTCCAACAAAATATCTCGAGGCTAAATTTTGTGGAGCCAAAAAACCACAAAATTTTCGGACTTTTTTCAGTTTTTTGCCTATAACTCAAAAAATATAGATTTTTTGCGTACTATACTCAACTATACAAAGAAAGAACATTAAATTCTCTACAAATTTCATACTAAAAGTGTTTTTCTAAAGCCAATATTAAGCGCGCTACAGCTTTCTGAAAGCGACTCTTTTTTTCTAACTTTGTAGAAAAATTGCAAAAACGAAAATTTGACACAATTTTTCATTATTTTATCCTAATTAATGTAACTTTTCTAAATTACAGATATTTGCATGATAACAATCGTGATGAATTACAACAGTAACATTGTAAAAAAATTAAGAACATTATAACTTTTTTTGTATTTAGAGCTTTAGTGGAGAACATTAATATTAGGTATTTAAAATTTAACTGAATGTAAATACCTAATAAATAATACTTACGGTGAAAAATTTACACCCCCTTCTTCTGGATAAATAATGTCGTTGACATTTTCGTAGTTGATCCCATTACATTTTTTACAAATTGCCGAGCATTTGAGTCTTAATTTAGGAAAAGAACATGCTTTGCTGCACCGTTTTCTACAGCTACGTAGCTATACATGACACAACATGGAGCAGGGATTTAAGTGCCGGGTCTTGGCACATTTGAACTGGTTGAAAGAGATCCTGTGAGCCCACTTACATCCTTCAGGAGGGTAGTTGTTTCCTATCCTAGCTTGTACCTTATGATAACTACAGAGAAAATGATGCTGCACAGCCTCTTGTGTTGGTAGTAGTCTTGCAAAATAAACTTTGCTTTTTTTGTGGCAGATTTAGCAAATAGCTGGAACCGCAAGGTATTCAATTTCTGTGTGGTATCTCTGCATCCACTGTATCGTGCAATAATGATCTTTTCAGAAGTCTTAATGATTTCTTCACGGGTAGAATCTGGTTTATTGAACATGCACGCTATTTTTCCAAGCTGATCAAGTTTTTTCAAAATGTTACAAAATTTTGAATTTCTTTGCCCAAAAAGAGCGGATGTTGTATCGCATCCGCAGATTACATGAGGGAAAAGAACATTGTTGAATTGTATTTGAACGAAATGGTTGAAAACCACTTGGTTTCGATGTTACTTCATCCTGGCTTTTAGAAAAACAGATTTTTGTGCTGATAGCTTAAGCTCGTCATAATCGCGAGAAGGTCAGTGTCTTCCCGGCAATTACGACGCTTTCAAAAGCTTCGGCTCTTGAAATGGCTAAGGTGACTATCATGACATCCGCTTCTTCTTTTGTCTGCTCAACTTGAGTTCTGTTACTTTGAAATTTTTGATTTGTTTTAAGCAATGAAATAAAGCGGCTCTTGTTTCTGTCATAGACTTCGTCAACAAATGATGCGGGTGCCCTCTTTCCTCTCCACTTGTAACAGATCGGTCTAGTTTTACGTTTATAGCTAGTATTTTGGTTAGAGCTCAGTCATTTTTCATTAATACATGAGAAGAGATGCAATAAACTTAACAGCAGCATATTAGAAGAGTATGTCTTTAAAAAAGAACATTTGTATCTAAACGAAAGCGGCTCGGGAACGTCACTGACCACAATCTTCCATCTGCATTCCCTTTTTTATCCCTGGCCCTCCCTCCCTTTGTAATTTTTTTCTTATAGGGTTTCTACAATTTGTGCATCTTCTGCCTGCCTTTTCTAAAACTTTCATTTTTCATCAATCAATTGGTATATTTAATTTTCATTGTTGATGATGAAAAAAATTTTTTTGAGATGGGAGGCGAAAAATAGGTCAGTTTCTGTAAAGTAAAAAAAAAAAAAAAAAAAAGCGACATTTTCAAAAAACCATAGCGCGCTTAGTAATGGGCTTAGACAAATGTTTTTATAACAAAACTCATATACAGAATTTAATGCTCTTTTTTTTGTAACTAAATATGTTAAGCAAAAAGTTTATAATTTCAAGTTACAGGCAAAAAACTGAAAACATTTTTTTACTTACATTCAGTTAAATACTTAATTTTAATGTTCTTTAATAAAGCTCTAAATACAAAAAAGTTACAATATTCTTAATTTTTTTACAATGTTACCGTTGTAATTTATCATGATTGTTATCATACAAATACCTGTAATATAAAAAAGTTACATTAAAAAGGATAAAATAATAAAAAAATGTGCCAAATTTTCGTTTTTGCAATTTTTCACAAAGTCAGAAAAGAGTCATTTTCAGAAAGCTGTAGCGCGCTTAATATTGGCTTTAGAAAAACAGTTTTAGTATGAAATTTGTAGAGAATTTAATGTTCTTTCTTTTTGTAATTGAGTATGGTACGCAAAAAATTTATATTTTTTGAGTTGTAGGCAAAAAACTGAAAAAAGGCCGAAAATTTTGTGGTTTTTTGGCTTTACAAAATTTAGCCTCGAGATATTTTGTTGGAAAACCATTAATTCTTGTTACTAGCATCCCCATAAACATTTTAAAAACATAAAATCTTCTAGCAGAATTTTTGCATCTATCGGCCCTTTTTTCTGACAATTTGACTGGCCTAACAATACACTTACCATTCATTATAACGACTCACTTCGCTCAACGGTAAAAGGTCGCTATGTTGAAAGGCCCCTGTAAGGACATAATTGTAACGATAGCTATTTAATGTATAATATTAAAATTATTTTTAAAACTGCACAATGGATTGCAGATGCATCTTCATACAAAAATAATTGTCGCTTAATTTGTGTATATAAAAGAAGAGATGGTTTTAAAATAAACAAGTCGGAAATTATGTGCCACAATGAGGTATGTCCGTACTATAGCTAGTTTTATAAATATTCAGGTCTTAATGCAATATTGTTACACTCTTATGCGGAAATGATTGAATACAAAATTTATTGCGATTACATAGATTAAATGCAGAAACACGGAAATAATACACTCCATCTTAATAGAACGCAATCGTCATGGCAACCTAGAATCTTTAACCTTCATGTGACTTTTCATTGAATTAATAATGAAATTAGGATTTAATAGAATGAAGAAGATAGAAGGAAAAAGATATTATTCATATCTTTTAAATTTTTATTTGATTTTCAAAAAAATTGAAATGACTCGCCAAAATTCATTAGCGATTGTTATATTAAATTTCCAACCATTTAGTTCGGTAGTTTATGCGTTTTATAAGCACAAAATCAGATGGACAGACCGGACAACGACTGTAGGTGCAACATATTTATATAATTGCGACATTTCCTTCATGAACCATAAGGCAGTGGTAACATTTCCAGTGTATCTGAAATCCAACTATGAACGCTACATAATTTATTTTCAAAACGGAATACGGCATAGTAAATCTCAATAATATATATCAATTACAGAGCAATTCAACTATATTAATATAAATTAAAGTTCGGACAGGAAGGCAAACGACGAGAGGGATTGATAAACCGAATCCATAAACTTTTATCAAATATGTTCGAAATAGTAAAAAACGCATAACAGGTTGAAATTTCATTTTCAGAAATTTATACCAGTAGTCTGAAATATACTTGAATACTTTTGTACAGCACTGAATTTTATCTAATGTTTTTACATACACGCCCTTAATTAGCTAAAATTAATTTAAGACTAAAACAAGCTTAAAACTACTGAAATTACGCTTTCAGAAATTACTATCCTTAATCAATCATGTATTCATTTTTTACACGTCCCTGTATTCATTTTAATTCTTACAAACATATTTTAATAAACTAAATGTAGTCTGTATTTTTATATTCATTTATTTGAATTTGAGTGTTAGGTAGCTTTCTTTACAAAAAGTAAAAAGCTACCTATTGCGGCCATCCGGACGAAAGAACTGCCGGAAACTTTTGGTATACTTTCACCGATCATGACCCCCATACCCCAAAACCACCCTCCGTTCAAAAACTATATATATATATATAACCATATACAGGGTGTTTCTAAACTCATGGTACAAACTTTAAGGGGTGATAGTACACATCAAAACAAACAATATTAAATAGGAAACTAAGGGTCCCAAACGTCTTTCAAAGGAGATAGGCGCCATTAAAGTTTAGGCTCCAAAAATTTAAATGATTTTAAAAAACAGAAAAATTGGTCGATTCGTTTGCGGTTTTCACTAAAACTATTCTTTATGTCAGTATTGTCTTAAAAATAAATTATAAAGATAAATTTCAAAAAATGCCGACAGAGGGCGCTTTAGACTTAGTAACGTACGACTATTTTTTACCGTTATTTTTTGCATCTCATAAATTTTTTTTTAGAAGCTTAGACATAAATTTTGAGCTCCAAATCTAAATCGTTGGGAGTGGTTAAGTAGCGCCAACTGAACTGTGGGGTTAGGTTCAAATTTCAAATTATTATCAAAAACGGAAAAATTGGTCAATTGATTTGCGATTTTCACTAAAATTATTCTTTATGTCAGTATTATCTTGAAAATAAATGATAAAGATAAAATTCAAAAAATACAAATGCCGATAGAGGGCGCTTTGGACTTTGGAGTAACTTACAACTATTTTTTGCCGTTATTTTTTGCATCTCATAAAAATTTTTAGAGGCTTAGACAGAAACTTAAATTTTGAGATGAAAATCTGAATCGTTGGGAGTGGTTAAGTAGCGCAACATCCTGCGAGGGAGACATCGCATTTACAAGTAAACTTGGAAAAGCATTCTTACAAACCAACCAGAGATCCAATTATATACACAGATGGATCCCGAACCGAATCAGGCGTGGCATCAGCTTTCTGTGTCATGAGTGGCGGCGAGATGACCCATCAGTGGGCTTGCAGGATTGACGACTTTAACTCCGTATTTCAAGCGGAGCTACTTGCAATCCTGCGGGCACTGGAATGGATCTCTGGACAACCCTACCCCTTCATCAGGGTTTACAGTGATAGTTTGTCCAGCTTGCAAGCCATTTTTTCTCATCGTACTAAACACCCCATAGTCCTAAAAATCAAACAAAATTATTGATCTTAGTCAATAAAACTTCCCTTGGTCACGTCTCGGCTCACATTGGCATTGAGGGCAATGAACGGGCTGATGCTTTGGCCAAGGCAGCGACAGAAAATCCAACAATAGAAATTGAACTCCCTGTGCCTTTCTCCCATGTCAAACGAGTCCTAAAAGGAAGAATCTTACCCGCCTGGCAGACTAGATGGCACGAGTCAGACAAGGGACGCCATACCTACAACCTCATCCCAAAAGTATCTAGAGAGCTTTATTTTCTTTCTCCACCCACCACAGCCTTCCTCACTGGTCATGGACCCTTTAAACAATATTTAAAGAAATTCCATTGCGCCTCTTCACAACTCTGTGAATGTGGCGAAGTGGGATCCCCAGATCATACCTACTATCACTGTACTCTGACTAAAGCTTGGCATCTCAGATATCCCCCTTCTCCCTCTAAATCCTGGCTACAAGGGGTGTTATCTCGACCAGCGTTGCTTGCCAAATTAAGAAACATTTATAACTACTTAATGTTCATTTCCATTCTAACCACATAGCGGTCTGTCTTTCTGTAGTATAGCAGCAGATCGAGAGTTCTCCATTCCACCTCACAGTTTTTTGTCAAGAAGGGATACGGGCCCCAGCGGATAGTGCACCATAATTTCATCTTTTTCTCTGCCGCTCCCTGTCGCGAGGGGGCAGTCTGTGCTCCAGCGGATGAGTTTTACCATGTAAATTATATTTGTATTTTATTGTAACTAAAAAATAATGTAACCCTTTTTTTTTTTTTTTTTTTTTAGACCTTAATAAAGGCGACCGGGAGGGATACTATGCTCTACAGACAAGGCTTTCTTGTCTGAGCAGTCCCTCTTAGGCATTCAAACTGAACGTCGTTCAATGGGGGTGGGGAGGTTCAAATTTTAAATATTTATAAAAAGCGGAAAAATTGGTCGGTTTTCCCTAAAACTCTTCTTTATATCAATATTTCCTTGAAAATAAATTTCAAAGATATCTTTCAAAAAATTCCATCAGAGGGCACTTTAATCTTTAGAGTAACCAAAAACTATTTTTAACCATTATTTTTTGTATCTAATTAAATGCTTGCAAAAGCTTAGACTTAAATTTTGAGCTCAAATTCTAAATCGATGGGAGGGGTTAAGCAGCGCAAACTGAACTGTGTTCAGAAGTTGAAATGTTACCCTCCGCACACCTCGAACGCAGTTCAATTTTCTGCTAGTTAATTACTCACAACGATGCAGATTTTGAGCTCAAAATTTAAATTTAAACTTTTACAAGCATTCAATAAGATACTAAAAATAACGGTTAAAAATAGTTGTATGTTATTCCAAAGTCTAAAGTGGCCTCTATTGGCATTTTTTTGAAATTTTATCTTTATAATTTATTTTCAAGATAATACTGACATAAAGAATAATTTTAGTGAAAATCGTAAATCAATTGACCAATTTTTCCGTTTTTTATAATCATTTGAAATTTGAACCTCCCGCCACAGTTCAGTTTCCGCTACTTAACCACTCCCAACGATTTAGATTTTGAGCTCAAAATTTAAGTTAATGTCTAAGCTTTTAAAAAAATTTTATGAGATGCAAAAAATAACGGTAAAAAATAGTTGTACGTTACTCCAAAGTCTAAAGCGCCCTCTATCAGCATTTTTAGAAATTTATCTTTATAATTTATTTTCAAGACAATACTGACATAAAGAATAGTTTTAGTGAAAACCGCAAACAAATCCACCAATTTTTCTGTTTTTTATGATAATTTGAATATTTGGACCTTAAACTTTAATGGCGCCTATCTCCTTCGGAGGACGTTTGGGACCCTTAGTTTCCTATTTAATATTGTTCCTCTTGATGTGTACTATCATCCCTTATAGTTTGTACCATGAGTTTAGAAAACCCTGTATATATATATATATATATATATATATATATTATGAACCGATTTGAATGAAACTTGGCATGTATATAGGGCATACAAATGTCTCGACCGAGTTCGTTGGCCAGCATCATCCGCCATCTTGTTTCAAAATGGCGACCATTTAAATTTTTTTAAAAACAATTTAAATTTAAATTTAAATGCGAAAAATTTAAAAGTTGAAAAATATTTTCCTTTTATGTATTAGAATTTAAAACAAAGATTTCAGAACACTTTTTATTTTGAGTATATCTTAAAAAATGACTGAGTTATAGCACTTTGAGTTTTTTATCTTCTCTTATAGGATTGATTAGTATATCCTTTTCAAAATATTGAATCCCCATAAAATCATTATGATATCAAAAGCTAAAATGAATTTCGATATTTATATATAAAATATCCATTGTAATAGCTCGAAAAGTTAAATTGTCAACAGAACAGGTTTAGACGTCACCAATATAGCATTCCTTTATTTTCAGCTAATGGAGAATTTTTTAAAAATGAAATGGGATATTTATCTATATTTGGAAAGTCTAAGCACCTTTAGTTTTTAAATTGAAATTGGATATTTCTTGATTTTTAAAAAGATTAGAACATTGTTAAGTTTTTCTTACAACCTAACAGTCTAAATAAAAGTGTCGGTAGAAAAGCTCTGAATAGACGTTAGGAATGTTTGATAGTTTGTTTGAAGTAGTAAATACTTAGTTCGTTTACAGGTGCGCACAAAATAATACTATTATATTATGATATACGGGGTAAAAATGCTTACTGAGTTTCTTAATGATGTTATTGTACTTGAAATGTAATATGTAAATATAATGTACACAATATAGTCAAAACTTCTTTTGAAGTGTCAATTAATAATGCAGTTATTAAAGAAATCCTGAAAAGTTGTACTTTGTCCACCTTCGTTAGTATCAGAAGAAAATGCTTCATGATAAATCTCAAAGGTTCAAAATTATATTCAATATTTAAAAATTAGCATATACATTTTAAATTAAAGTTGAAAATATTTTCCTCTAATTTTCTTTACGCTAAATATATTTACGAATTTCCAGACGAGCATCCTTTCTTGTCTTAACAAATAACCGTTATTCCTAAATTTGACAGATTTAGTCATATCACTTAATCTTCAAAATACATTTATATCCCAGATATATTATATATATTGCTCATGATTAATACAGAAAATTAATACATAAAATTAATACATAAAAATAAAATCGTGGTTTTTGAAATATCCATAATTAAATAAAAAGGTAGGCAAAAACTGACAGTGATGGAAAGCAGGTTAACATTTTTCCTGATGCCTAGAAGTTTTTGCAATCTGATTTAATGAGAATCTGCAATTAGCTTCCAGACTTAGCTTCCAATTCGTAGGGATCCGCTCCTGAATAGTCTTATGTGTATAAATTTTTTAAGAGAATATTGCAGCATGAAAGAGAAAATAACGCGAAAATTTTCTATGAAAAACTAAAACTTCGTTTAAAAAATGCTTAAATGCGATTCTTCTAGGTTTTTATTTGCAATTTAGTCATTTTTTTGTAAAATGAATGAAATATATTTTTTAATTTTTTTTAAAAATTTGCATGTGTATAGATATAACCATTATATGATACTACAGTTCAACATCAATAATAATTATAATATAACCCAATATATAACAAACTTAAACAAGGCAAGAGGAGTTAACAATATTGGAACAATAACGAATAATAATGGAGATTGTGGGTATCTTATATCTTATTAAATTTAATATATATTTATATATTTCAATCTACAACATCACTTGTTTCAGAAAATGATGACCAAAAATATTTGGCTGGAAATGAGTAAAAATGATTTTCAAACAAATGTATTGGGAGAATACTGAAATGAATTTGGAAAGATACGGAAATAGTCATTAAATCAAATTAAATAAATTAAAATTAGTGCTATTTTAGAATAAACTGTAAAAAATTGCAGAATGTTTCATTTATGATTAGTGATTTAAAAGGAAAGGGAATTACAGAAGAAACTGAGCATGAAGTTTTACGAAACAATACGTTTAGGTAAGGAATTCAGCGCGTCGTCTCTCCCTCCTTATCTTTTATCACGTAATGGAGTGGAAAATATTGTTCGATGTCACGTGAAATTAAATTTCGATTTTTTTTTCCTCAGCTTGCCCACACCGTTTTATTTGTTTAATTTTTAAATATAAACGGACCTTCCTGTTAAATCTGCTGATCCAACGTCAAAAATATGATAAAAAAAATAAATTGTTTTGCACACTGTTAAAAATTAGCAGCATTCTGTTCAGGCATTCGACAGTTTTTATCGAAAACGGTTACACAATCGTAATTTAATGCTACTCTGACCATGTTGTTGCCCATTTTATGGTCAGAATATAGTTAAATTAAGGTTATGCAACCGGTTCTAAAAACGGTCGAAGGACTGAACAGTTTGCAACAAATTTTTAACAGTGTAGCAATAATATTTAACGTCTTGTACAGTATTAGCAATATATTTTTTTCTTGTATTGGTTATAGGACAGTGTTTTATTGCACGCGTTACTATATAGAAGCGTAATGAATAGTGCATATTAAAATATTTGTTTTGGAATTTTACATTTGCCCTTAACAGTCCAGACATATTTTAGATTTACTTCCCGATATGCCTAAGCAAATTTTCATACGAAGAGAAACTATGTGCTAAGTGTATACCGGTAAAATGTATAAACATATTTTAATCTTTTTTTCACTGCCAATACTTAGTAGCGTCACAGCTCACAATATAACAACAATACAGAACAAATAAAAATATGAGTAATTATAAAAATAATAAAATAATTTTTGGATTAATATAAACGGCATTCGATCTACACTGTAAAAAATGTCAGATGTTTCTGAATATATAAAAATGTACTGTAATCAAAAACGAAAATATACAGTAACCTCTTCTAACTCACCTAAGGTTTCGAAAACCGTTCCTTTACCTTAAAAAATCACAGAAAACTATTTGTTTTGGAAATTTAAAGAAGAATTTATAATAAAAATTAATTTTTATTAGCTGCCCGTCCTTTTCGGAAACGTTTCTGAGTAGCTTTTACAGTACAATAATCACTTTTCTCAAATCAAAATATCCCTTTTTCGGATGCTACTAATCCATACAAAAATATTTTGATATTCAGAGAACATGTTTAATAGGCAAACATACAATATTAACAGCATTAACATTAATATGAAAATTAACATTATTTTGCTACAATTGCATGCACAAAATCAGTTATGCAGCTGAAAATGTTTACTTTACAATTGATAGAATCCGAAAAAGTGATATTTTGATTTGAGAAAAGTGATTATTGTACTGTAAAAACTACTTAGAAATGTTTCCGAAAAGGACGGGCATTTAATAAAAATTAATTTTTATAAATTCTTCTGTAAATTTCGAAAACAAATAGTTTTCCGGGATTTTTAAAGGTAAAATAACTGTTTTGGAAACCTTAGGTGAGTTAGAAGAGGTTACTGTATATTTTTATTTTTGATTACAGTACATTTTTATATATTCAGAAACATCTAACATTTTTTACAGGGTAAGAAGTAAAAGTGATATACCTCTCATATTGCAGCATTTGATCTTTAAAGGTTAATATTTCATATAAAACTGCTCAGCATGTATATTTTAGAAAAGTAAAAAATATTTTGTTTTATTATAGTCGATATACAACTGTTTATTATTTGTATACTGTTTATTTTGTATTATAGTGTTTCCATACATTAAAAACAGTTGAAATCAAAACTTTTATTGTATATTTTGCAGTTTGGAAATTGTAAAAATGGCTATAAATGTATATATATTTACAATATAATATTTATTTATAATTGTAAATTCACAAATACAGAGTTGAAAAATCTTTGTTGGCAGCCGCTATAATTGTTTATGTTGAAATTTTTGGTAATGGAAAAAAATACACTGCGTTATTTCTTATAAAAAATATTTTTATCTAGGCTTAACGAATAATGATTTCATGAAATTTAACAAACAAACAAATAACTTAAAATTTAAATTTAGCATATAAAAATTATTGTCTAAATCCCTCAATGTTTACTGACATTTTTTTTTCATGTAAATGTGAGTATTAGGTGTTATTTTAGTGCATGCTTCTGAACATTGTTATAATTAGGATTCTGATGTCACATATTAATCAAGTTTTCCACGATTTGTCGTTTGTTCCAATAAGTTTCTTAGCATTTTTCATTGAGTTTTAAAAAGTTGTTTGCCATCACAACTTCATAAATGGTTACCAGAGATGATATCTTTTTTTGGCTTCTTGCCATAAATCCAAAAGCTTCACTATACTTTTGTCAAATCGGAACACAAAGCAGTTAACTTTCGGAAGGAAATTCCCTTGATTAAAATTAATAATTTAAAGCCTAAAAAAAGTATTTTGTGTAACAAGTAAGATATTTCATAAACTCAAACACCAATAATATCAAATTACACAATTATCCTGCTTTGTCACATAATTTTAGCAATCTACTACAGATCTCAAGTTTCTCAAGTTAGTTAGAACTGAGCGGATCATGTTATACTCCACTCGAACCGAAATAAACGGTCAATCGGAAGGTTCCATACAATAATTACGGTACTTATTAACTGTATCATTGAAGAAATCGTTCGAAAAGTATGGTAAGACATTGTAAAAAGCTATACAACGTAGGACTGTGTATAGCTGTATATACTAGAAAAGTATGAATGAGAATGCCGTAAAAGTTCAAAGAGCTATGAAGCCTAAATAATATAATATATTGTTATTCTGTATTACCTTTTTTATCTTATCCTAATCCGTTTATGATGTATTTAATTCGGTGCTGACAATAAAAATAGTGCATATTTAAATTTCATTTGGCATTTCATAAAACTAAATTCAGTGTTACAGTAAGAATCTTTTCATTTACAGTGTAGCTAAAACAAATTCCTTATTGAAAGTTTGGCATTGTGCTAAGCGTGCTTCGAAATGTAGTCGCAAAGTTGGATTACCGCCTTGGTCCGTGCCGCGTTTTTCCAGATAGACTTTGAATTACATTTTACAGACATCGAAGGCATATTGAGAGATCCACTTAATGCAAACTAGGCGCATATTTCATAGTACTTAAATGAGTAAACAGTGAAACCCAATTTTATCGTTCCCGCATCCATCGTTTTTCCTATTGATCATTTTATTTCTACGGTCCCTGCACAAATCATACTTAAATAATGTTAACGAAACACGCAATCATCGTTCTTCAAAAAGTCATTTTCCCGCATTTGTCGTTGTAAAACTTTTCTCCTCACCAAAATGAAATTCAAAGTCATGCGAATCCATATGACATACAAATTGGAATTACTTCTTTTACCCTAAACTAACTCATTTGTGCTGTTTATGCTGATGATGGCAAATGTAATAAAGATGAAGAGTCGTTGTATATAGCAGAGGATGCGATTATGTTACCATTGATCAAGATGTTGCGACATGTGGTGTCCTAAACATTAGGAGAAATGAGTGCAAAAAATTAAAATAACAGCGAAGAAGCAGAGGATGACGAAGAAGCTGAGTCACCAGTAACAACACTGTCTGATGCAATTACGGCAATTGAAATTGCATGGACTTTTATATATGCATATGAAATTACAGAAAATGACCTGAAAAATGTTTTACAACTTGAAAATTTATTTTTTGATTTTAAAAAAATGAACGAAAAACCAAACAAAATTATTGATTTTTAAAATAAATATCACTTTTCTATAACTTCGTTTTATTTCTTTTACAGTTCAATAAGCTACAAATTAGTATTTATTAGTATACTGTATACATTGCATGCATTATTAATACATGAATATTGTGCTTTTTCGTATCTTGAAGTTAATATGCATGCATCATTTTCTCGTATTCATCATTTTTTCCCCGCATTTCTTGAAAATCGATGGATCAAGGTTCTACTGTATTAGTATTTGGGTCATTTCATATAAAATGAGCAATCAAGTCTGACTAACATGTCTCGGATTTTTATGAAAATCAGCATGTAAGTAAATCACATTTATTTATAAGTAAATATAAAATAATGTATTTAAAGGTGTTTATTACATTAAAAGTTGATGCAACATCGAGGTTTTGTCTATACTTCGGAAATTTCAATTTTTATTATTATTTTTAGGATTGAAAAGATTGTATCAAAAATTATTTGTAATTAAGAAGGAATAATAAGTAACATATTGTCATAAGTTTGAAATTCTATTTTTATTTCATAATGCGAAAAGAAGTAATTATTGTAATTTTTTTTATATGAATTAAAATATATCTATTACTTGTCTGAACATGAAGAAAAGCTCTTACATTTTTAAAATTATTTGACGTTATAGCTGAAGGCATAGCTTTTAAATAGCGAAACTTTCATTCTTGCCTTTTTATTCCTGAATGATGAAAAACTAGTCGTTGGGGGCCACCGTAATACTTACCCATCATGGATATGTATATGAAAATAAAACATGTGAAACTATTTATACAATGCTTTACAATTCATAAACAAAATTTAAATATTGTTAATATACATAGTAATGCTCTATTAAAAAACTGCTGATGTACCAATTTCGACAAATTATATAAAACGCCAAACTACTCAAGTAGTACCGAACTGCGTAAAAGAAACATCCTTATAAATCCAAAAATAATAATTCTATTAACTAACAATTAACTGCGTCGGATTAAGCGTCTCATTTCCAATTAAAATATACTTCTGAATTGAAATTTGAATGAAATACAGGGTCATGAAAAATCGAAGAATGTGGAAAACAAGATTACAAATATCACGGCAACTAATAATCCGATCGACTTCGTTCTATATGCAAAATGTGTGTTATTTTATTGCCTTTTACGTCCATTCCTTAGAACAAAAAAATTCGAAAATTTTTATATACCTTTCATCAGAACGAACTTTTCGAGAGTCCGAAAAAAATAGTTCTGGATAATCGAGGTTGCTGATATTAAATAAGGTTCGTCCCATTCTTACATACTAACTACATACAAAATTTCAAGTCTCTATCTCAATTTGTTCGGGAGATAGAGCGTTTACAGACAGACAGACAGACAGACGGACGGCAAAATTTTTTTTCTAAAAATATGTTTTTCGGAATCTCCACTATCTAAAACGTGTAAATCCGTCAAAAAAATTTTTCGATTTTCAAAACGATTGCAAGACTTACCCTATACTACGTATGATGGGTAAGTAATAGTAAATTCAATATTTCTATCTCTTGTTTGAACGTCAAGGAAGGCATTTATTTTTAAAAAATTATTCGACATCATAATTAAAAATGTATTTCTAAATATAATACTTTTTATTCTTGCTTTAAATAACTTTTGCCTGAAGACTATTTTAAATTACAGTAAAAGAAAAAAAACTGAGTTGAACGCAAAAATGTAATTTAATCCTGGATCAATGTAGACGGTAGCCCTAAATATATTTTTCTAACGCAAATATGAAGTGGAATATAATAAATGTTATCTCGTTTGAACCCAATTTTTTATGTTAGGGATCAAAAGGCAATCTTGATTTTTTGGAGGGTATGTCATGGGTTTAATCTTTGCGCCTGTTCAATTTTTGTTGTTTATTTTTTTTTTTTTTTTTTTTTTTTTTTTTTTTTTTTTTATTAATTTGAAATTTTTTTATTTATTTATTTTACAGGGAAGAAATTTTGGTTGTCTGAAAACAAATCTTGCATTACATAATAAAAATTCTTGTTATTTTTTTTAACTTAATAGTAATTTTAAATACATATTTTGAATGATTTTCTATTTAAAAGGTTTATGATATTTAACATATCTTCTAGGGGTGCAGGGAATCAACTTTCCACAAATAGGTACTTTACTTGCAACGTATATCTTATTCTTAAATAGATCAAGTTAAAAGAAAATTTGGAATCCACTTAAAAGAAAGCTCTCGATATGTTTCGAATCAAAAAATCCGAAATCATCTATTTCTAAACATTCTTGCGATTCCAACCACAGTTTTATTTTTCTAAATGCCAAAATTATCTTTAATGAGAATTACTTTTCCAAATTAGATTATCTCAAAAGATTGACTGTTTATATTAAGTGTAGTGTTATTGTTAATCTAGATTCTGATTCAATTAGTATAGTTTTTTAAAAGTTATTTAATTTAAATAAACAACCTTTTTAAATTTTTAAATTTTCTTTCAATCTGAATTTTCTATTTATTTATTTAATTTCGTTATAATTTTGTTCCTTATTTGTTTTTCTTCATTACCCTCTTCCCTTTTGTTTCTATTTTTTTTTTCTATTTCTCCTTCCAAATTTGCATTGTCAACTTGTTGCGTCTTTTTGTGTCTAATGAAGACAGGCACATCACTTTTCAGAGGCGTTGGGTTTATTTATTCTCTTATGCTGTTTTTAAAAGGATTCCTTTTCTTTTCCTTATTATCAAGCGACATAAAAATATGTAATTTATCGTCTTCATTTAAGTTAGCACAACTGAGAATTGATAATTATAAACAAAACAAGTTGGAAATTTCATGTCAAACGTGGAAAATGAGGTGCGTTCGACTATTTTTACTAATATTCAGATTTTGATGCAATAGCTGTTAAACTCTTACGCAAAAATGCATAAATGCAAAATATGATACGATTGCATACCTTAAATGCAGTAATACGAAAATAATAAGACACCATTTTAAATAGTACGTAATCAATAAAGTAAACCTAGAATCATTAATTATTACGGGATATCATTGAAATTTCAAAGAATTCGGTTGGGTAGTTTTAGCGATGTTACATGCGGACAGACGGACGGATTGAATGACGACTGTAGGTGCTTCGTATTTACATAATTACGAACGCATTTAAAAAGGCATAAATGCCATTATATCTTAGTCTTTGTTTGACATTTAGGGTATAGAATAAACTTTAGATTAAAAATAGATTATTTTAGCAGTAGCGTAAAGCGTATTATTAAATTTTGTACTTATGTTATAAAAGTTTTAATTTGCTCTTTTATTATTGCTGCTTTGTCTCTTTCCATTTGATGTATTACAATATGAGAAATCAACCTCCAATTTAAATTTAAAATAGGTAATTCTTAAAAAAAAAAAAGATAAATTATAAATATCATTGCAATTAGTATTGATTATGATAAATTTAATGTAGTATTATATAGTAAAATAGAGTATACATTACAAATTTTCAAAGAAGCGTGACCATATGATATATTTGTAAGCATATAGGAAATATAAAAAGGTTTCGCATGTACTGTTTTTATTAACCTCTAATGCATGATTTTTTATTTTTCCTTTAAAAAAATATATTCGATTCCTTAATGGGCATACATTAAAGGAAAAATACTGAAAAAATTATCATTGTAATATTTTTCAGTAATTTGGACTTTGTTTTAAACACTGCCAAATGGCAACACCATGTATTAAACGCATTCTAAGCGAATTCCACTACGCTTCTCTGGTCTTTTTTCTATTAATTGTCGGTGGAACTTTGCAACCGCGATTCTGTTTCTTCTTATTATTCCAATACACGAAATTACTTTTGATTTTAAAAGTGTCATTAGGTTCACTGATGTGTACTAGTTATCAAAATACCGTTTAAGATTTACAGATTCATCAACTAGATGAGTTACTCTAGCACTGACTGAAACGTTAACCTCCAAGTCATATCGAATTGGCAGATTGGTTATATATATATACTGCAATAAATATCAAAACTGTACGTAAATTTTGATACTCCTGTGTAAAACAACAATTTAAAACCATATTTATGCGATTTTTTTTTTTTTTTTGGAGGGGGGGGGGATTCCAGCGCATCATATGATGATGAGCGTTTGTCGCACATATTTGCTCATAAATAAAGAAAGATTTTTCCATGGGAATGGATAAGAATTTCCATCCAGAACTGGTCTAACGGGTTAGATTTATAACTAATCTTTCCCAATAGACAATGTATTATCATTCAAATGAGAAGATTGTTGTATGTTTTCAAATAGGTTTAAGATCATATTGCGACTTGCTGGTGGTACACCAAGGACAGAGTTTCCAAACAATCTTATAATTTTAAAGTTTACCACGATACTCAAGATACTAATTCCTAGATACTTTTTTATATCTGCCGTGCTTATATTGAGTGGCTTTTGAATATGTTTTTGAGACTTTATGCAGGCTCGTTTGTTCAGATATATGTTCGAAAAGCGCTAGGTAGAAAAATACAAAAAATATTTATATGTTTTTTTAATGATAAAATACGGTGTGTTTCTCAAAGAATATAGGGGTTTTAATGCTTGATAGTAGTTTTTATATGAAACTTAAAATTATAATTAACACATAGAATGAAAGAGCAACTCAGTTTTACCTACAAGTTTACAAGTATTCAATGTGAACACCTTTCGTCACGCGGCACATATCAAGTCGATAGCTCAGTTCTTCCCAAATGTTGATTAGTGCTTGTGTGGCCATTGTTGCAACAGCTGCAATGGTCAGCTGGTTGTGGAGTCACATACACACGATCCTTTATGGAACCCCATAGGTAGAAATCACATGGCGTCAGATCGGGTGAACGTTTGAACAGAACTACTTTGCGACGTTTGGGTAGAACTGAGCTAACGATTTGATGAGTGCCATGTGACAAAAGGTGTTCACATTGAATACTTGTAAACTTGTAGGTAAAATTGTATGATTTGCACTTTTATTTTATGTATTAATAATAATTTTAAGTTTTATGTAATAAATACTACCAAGCGTTAAAACCCCAATATTCGTTTAGAAATACTCCGTATTTTCAGGCAGAAAAACATCTAAAAAAATTTATATGCAAGATTGATCCGACTGAAGCGTTTGAAGTTTTCGCTTTTTTCTGTTTACGTTTATTTGACTGCTTTTGTTTCCATCTAGATGTAACATTCACTACTCCAATGTTCTCAACAATATTCTAGTCAATCTCATTAGCTGATTTACATGCTTGTAAAACACAGTCAATCTCATCAAGAACGTCTGTACCGTTTTTGAACAGAAGGTTTGGATCAAAAGTTGAATTGTCATCGTTGACATTGTCAGAAATGCCTCTTTCACTTGACAATACAATCCATATTTCTTCTCTTAATAATTTTTTTAGAGTGTTTGCTTTAAAATATATGTAGAATATGATAAAACTATACCAGAACACATTTTTTGATGAAAAAGTAGAGAAAAGAGTAAGACGATAAAATGAACAAAATCATTGTATAGAATATTAAAAATGTAAATATAAGTGAACCTCGGTGCATGGTGTTTCTAAATGGCAACAATTGTATGTTCGCATGCTTACAATATTTGATACAAAAAAAAAAAAAAAAAAAAAAAAAAAAAAAAAAAAAAAACCTTTCTGAAAATTATTTAAAATAATCTTTAAAAACATACTGTTTTGAAAAAGATTCCGGATTCTTTTCCGGATTCGCCGAATGTCAATCATTCTGTCATTCGTATCTATCAATTAAGTGCTTCCGTTAGAAAAATGCCTAAAGTGTTTGCCGAAGAGTTTAAACCCGAAAACGATTAAGAGGAGAAAATACTAGGGGTCATACTAGAGTTGCATATTCCCTGCTCTTAGTTCTTGATCCTCAAGTGATCCCCCCAACAAAACGTTTGTGCTGTTCATGATGATAATTTATTTCTCAAAGATTTAAAAAAAGAAAAAAAACTTATTGGCATTGTGTCCGATATAAATCCTGCAAGGCAAGAATTATATTAAAATATAATGAAATTCTTAAAATCGGAAAATTTTCTCACAACTATGAAACAACCTCAAAAGAAATCCTACAAATAGACTTTAAAAATCAGCTGGTAAACAAAGTAAAATCCAATTCAGTCGCACCAATTACAAGGATTTATTAGTAAATGAAAAATAGGCATTTTTAAGTAATTTTTAAAGACATTTAGCTAAAGGAAATCTCTTAAAATATAGCCAATGAATCCAATACATGTAATCCTTGTAAAACTAAATATTAATTATTAAGTTACCTCTGTTTATTTCTAAAGAAAAAATGCATTTTACTTCTTTATCATATGAGGAATTTAAAACTTAATTGTTCCTGAGTTCGTGAAAAGCTTACTGCAGTTATTTCTTAATTTACTTTCAGTGCCCTTTTCCTAGAAAGAAATACATTAACCTTATAATCAATGATTAGTTTAACTATAAAAAATGTTGTATTCAATGAAATCTATGTCAAATTACTAATTTGTACAAATTATTTTCTGAATTCTTAGTTTTCAAGCATAATTAATTTACTTATTCAAAATTAAGTAACAATAATAATAAAATACGAAGAAGAAATTACAACTTCAGTAATAACAAAGTACATGTACTGCTTTTTCTGTTTTAGGTGCGTTCGTAATTATGTAAACACGTAGCACCTATTGTTGTCGCTCAGTCCGTCCGTCTGTCTGTCTGTCCGTCCGCATATAACAACGCAAAAACTACCCATCCGAATCGTTTGAAATTTAAAATACATAATTATTACATAATTTTGTCGAGTCATTTCAAATTTTATGAAAATCGGATGGATAGATCAATTACAGGGACAATCAAAAGGATTCCGTTACATTGCGGTCAATGGGGGAAAAGTTTCAAACGCATTTTAATCGTTTGAAATTTAAAAGGCATATTTATTACATAATTTTGTCGAGTCATTTCAAATTTTATGAAAATCGTATGGATAGATCAATTACAGGGACAATCAAAAGGATTCCGTTACATTACGGTCAATGGGGAAAAAAGTTTCAAATGCATTTTAATAGTGTTACACTCATTTGAATATAACAGAATTGATATGAATCTATGAAATATGTACTAAAAATACATTTTGTACAATCTGTGATGCAAAGAATATTTATTATTAAATTACAGGGCCACACAAATGTGTTCCACTAAATAATGTTATACGGGGAAACATTGTTTGGGGGTGTTTTAGTTATATTCAACTACTTCACATTTTATGACTAAGATATACGTTAATGAAGTATAATTAGAAATTACTCCCTGCATATTTACAGGAACACAAAGATTTCGACCACTATACTGTATCCAAAGTACGCTCTACTATATCAGCAAGATCTGAATATTTTAAAACTTCGTTATGAACGAACGCACCTCATTTGCTACGCTTTACGTGCAATTTCCAACTTGTTTTATTTTTATATTATTTTCATCAAGTTTAACAATTATAAAATGTTTAAATTTTCTGTACTGTTTACTTATTTGGGTGAAACCAATTTACTTTGTGCTTTTCAAAAAAAAAAAGGGTCTTCTTTTAGGATCTAGATTTTATTAAATAACAATAATATTGTTTTAATATGTGTTTAAGCTGTACAGAATTAGCATCCTCACAGAATTAAAAAAAAAAAAAAAAAAAAAAAAAAAAACTATTTTACACTTAAAATATAATTTTTTAAATCCATATCTAGCATAAAAAATGCCAGACACCAGACAATGTCTGTTACCAGACAATTTTTGCTTAATTTATGATTGAAATACTTTAACGAAAGATATAGTTTTTATATTTTACTTTAGCAAAAATGTCTTTTAGTTAAAAACAATACTAATAGAAAGATGAATAATAAATAATAAAATTTAATCATCATTGCATGCGTAATTTTGTCTCGTTCAGAAAAAAAAAAACTAAGTTCATAATTATCAATTTTTTTTGTTTTAAAGAGAAGATTTTTTTAATTCAATTTAAAGTACATAAAATATTCTTTGTTTTAAGTACATTTGGTTTACAATTATTAAAATAAAATAGAAAAATTCATGGAACAGACGTTACAAAAATTTATAACAGAATTTGTAACAGAAGTTACAAAGAGAAAACACTCTCACCTTAAAACTTGATAATACTGCTCTATACTCTAAACATGTGGCAGACAAAGTGAAAATGGCACTTGTATTCTCTTCTAGAAAATTCTTTGAGCAATATAGATTAGTAGCGATCTCTGATAGACAAAATTTTTATTATTTATTCTACTAAATGTAAATAAAAAAAATAGAGGTTACATTTTCATGGATAAATGTTAAATTTAACTTATACATTTAAAAAATACATATCTTAATCCATTATTACAAATTTATAAAACTACTATACATGTTAATTAAATAAAAATAGATAAATATTGTTTTGTTAATAATATTTAGAGTTGTAATCTGTTTGAAGTTGTCTCTCCAATCATTTGGACAGCTAAATTTCATAGATAAGAATGAATAAATTGCATAAATAATGTATTAATTACATTAAAATTGGCTAGATCAAATTTTAGATTAATAAAAAATAGTTTTTTCTGAAAGATGGCATAAAAAATTTTGCAATTTCTTTGTATATTTACTGAAAAAAAAAATATATTAAAGCTTTGGATATGGAAAGCACATGCATTTTTGGTTTCACCTATTTACTCATTTATTAACTTTTGTTTTGTTTGCCAATTTTCATTGAAAATTTGAGTAACGCTTTATTATTTTAAACGTTTTGACAGTAAAATTTGTTTTTGCTGAAAAGAGAATTTTACTAAGAAAAGATTCCATGTAGAAATACTTAGCTTGTTTAGTCTTTCATGTTCAGTCGCAATTAGCGGTAAAATTATTTTAAAAACAGCAGTTCTTGTTATGAGTGTCTACTTTGTCAGAAGTAGCTTAGTTTCCACAGTAAAATTCTTAATTTACGTTACATCATGTAATAATAATAATAATAATAATAATAATAATAATAATAACAATAAGACACTGAGTAAAACAATTTAAAAGAACACGATTTCGAAATAAATCGGGATATTCTATCTAAATGATATATATCATCTACCTAGGTAAACGTGGTTCGCCATTAATTGACTAATAGGAAATGGTATTTTATTTCTGAACTCTAGAATGTAAAAGAAGTTGATGATGAAATTTAATTTTGAAACAACTATTGTAAATATAAAAAATGTAGAAAATGAAATAGAAAAAAGCTTCCGCATTACTAAACGCTACTTTTTTTATATTTAGGAAATTTACAGAAAAATGCTTTAATAATTTTATTAGAAGAATGTATCTGGACAAATTTCTATTGAACAATATCAGCAAAAATATGATATTAAACATACGAAATTAATCTCGCATTATTTGAAATACAATCAGTGGCGTAGCCAGGATTTCGTTTCGGAGGGGGTCTAAAATTTTTCTTTCCACTTATATGTATGTAGTAAAACCTGTTATCATAAAATGGCGAATGTTGATTAAACATTCCTTTTTACACAGGTTTTCCTGTTAGTGAGTGTAATAGTATAGTATTATTTTTTGAAAGCTTTATGGAACATTTCTGTTTAATGAAAGAATTCTGTAATACGCAGGTTTCGAGTTCGTGTATTTATATAAAAATACTTGTTTATGTTATATAAATAGTAGAATCTGTTAAAATAGTAACTATCTATAATCCGTAATTAATGTTTTTTAAGTATTTCATAGACGAAATTTGCATTTTTTACGCGATTTATGGACGAAATTTGCAGATTTACAGGATTCTTGGACGAAATACACAGTTTTTGCAGATTTCATGGACGATATTCGCGTTTTTTGCGGGATTCATTGATGGCTTTCGCATTTTTTGTCGTCCGTAGGAAGAAATTCGCGTTTTTTGCGCGGTCCTTTGTCAAAATTCGCGACTTCCGTCTAATCCTTAATCGAAATTTGCTTTTTTCTGCAATCCTTTGTCGAAATAAGAATTTTTTTTTCGCGGACTTTTATTGAAATGCCCTTTTTTACGCGATTTTTTGCTGAAATTCGCGATTTTTTTCGAAATCCTTTGGCAAATTTGTGGGGGGGGGGGGTCGCTATTCTTTAACGAAATTTATGTTTTTCTTGATCCTTCGACGATATTTTGTGCTTTTTCAAAGGAACTTTGACTAAATTCGTGTTTTTTCCTAATAATTTGACGAAATTGGAGATTTTTATTTCTGTGAACGATTGACGAAGTGGATTTTTTACGACAACTGTTTGTCAAAATTCGCTAGTTTTGGTTTCCGAAATTTTTGACTGATGAATTTTTAAAGTTTTCGACATCAAATGTCTTAAATTTTCGGAAAATTCGAAAATCAGCCCTGCTTTTAATTGTGCACTAACAGTAAATAATTTGCATATAAAATTGAGGGAATATTTTTAATTTTTTGGTACTAAAAAAAAAAAAAAATTACAAAAGTAAAGATTTTTTTTCCTAAAATTTTCTGCGCACAGCATACATGCATGCGTCTTTATTATATATCTCTCCTTTTGAGTTTCAGTATTTCATGCCTTGCCTCTCGCCATTTTTGATATCATATATTCTATCTAATAGTTGCTTCCGACATCTGATCAAATTAAGAAAGTTAAATTTTTGCAATAAATTTATTTGTGATTGATTAGCACGTTTTTTGGAAGTAATGTTGCGTAAAAAATAATGATGGTGGTTCCTGTTACTGTACTTCCAATCAATTTATTTTAAACGGTTCAAAGCAGTTTTAAAGCATTCTCCAAGTTCTGCAGTAAACTCCGGGCTCTGGTCCGTGAATTAACTTCAGTTTAAATTTTCGATTTCTCATTGTCCATAAGACAAAATGTAGCTCGCAAAGTTCTCCATACGCAACACTCTTATTGCCACCCTGAAATTTTTGAAACAGCGTTAAACTGGGTGTTCACAAGTTGTACCGTAATTTCCGGCGTATAATCTGGGGATCAAACAATCATTTTTCGACCCAGAAAATTTAAAAAATAAAATGCAACAATTTAGATCGCGATAAATACTTGTTTACAGTTCCTAAGTAAAATTTAAGGATCGGAAAAGAATTGCTTGCTCTGCGGCTTATACGCCGAAAATTACGGTAATTCGTGTGAAAGGTAATGTTGAAAGCAGACTTTTTTCTGGGTGAGATTTCTGCAACTTTGGAAGAGACACTTTGGAGTCCCGTTATGGGCTAGTAGCACTTCTAGACCGTTAATAAACAAAATTCCAAATCTTATGATTGAAACCTTAAACAACTTGAAAAGTGGATCAATGACCTCATTTCTGTATGAATAGGTATTCCCAGTTGCACTAATAAAAACATGTTGGTCAGTACAGTCGTTCAAAATGATGCCAGATTTTTGACATGACGCTTTTAACTATTTTTAAGTCTTTACGGACTCCTGAGAATGCCTATCCTGCTTCCATTCTCCCTATGGCACTTCATTTCTCACAGTCTATCATATGTGTTCTTGACGACATATTCCACCTACCACAAGCAAAACATTTTCCTAACCACATGTACAATCCTTGAAATTGAATTTCAAATCCCGCCCCCTGCTTTCCTTTTTATGCTTGAAAGGGTTGAAAAAATTGCGGCGACGGTTAATCCAAATAGACTACATGATAAACATTGACAAAGAGTTAGTAACCAGTCACCTTTTAAGGAAGTTCCCATAGTAGAACATAGAACTAACTTATAGCTCTTTTTTATAGTTGTTCATTAACCAGTGTTCATTGGTGGTAACAAAGTGGGTAACAAATAAACAGTCCAAAAATAAAGTTACTATAATAATTGCAGGCAGCAGATTTAAAGTTATTAATAATATTCTACCTTATAAACTTAACAATAATAAGAGTCCCAAATTCACCAATGTGTCATTATTGCTATTAATGTAAACTCGTCTTTTCCCTTAAGTGTAGGCATCAATTGGTCCCATCGAAGTCCAAGCTAAAGAAGCTTTACGTTTAATCTGGTTTCAGTACATTTATGTAAACGGAATAGCGGGTATATAGAGGTCTGCACGGGCCGAAATTTCCAGGCCCGAGCCCGGACCGAAAGTTAAAATTTTGGCTTCAGCCCGGCCCGACCCGAACGAAAAAATTTTGGCGCGACCCGTCCCGGCCTGAAAGTTAAAATTCCGGCCCGAGCTCGGCCCTGTCCGTCTGAATTTCTACAGACCATTAATCTTTACTCTAACGGAAGAGTTCAGACCAAAAAAACTTATCTTAGTCTTTTTTTTTACTTTTATGTTTATAATCTCTATTTATGCAGAAGTGCCATAGGCTGCGATATTTACACTTTAATGAACCTTTGTTTGTTGTATGTAAATGTTTCAAATATCATTAGTTTTATTACTTCATAAAAAAATTCAAAAAAATGGTATATGGTAAAAGTAAATTCTTCTAAGACATTGGAAAGAAAATAATACGTTTCTTTCTTAGCAGACGTAAATGTTTAATATGTTTTTTTTCCGCGTATTATTGTATTCATTTTGCATGAATGTACAGTATAAAAGAAATTTGCAGTTTTCAGTTTAAACAAAAATTCCGTCATAATCATGTTTTTTTTTTTTTTTTTTTTTTTTTTTTTTTTTTTTATGTGTTTAATTCTATTTTAAGACGCCTAATGATCTACGATTCTTTAAGAAGAATAAATTCTAATGTTTAATTGTAGATAATGACGACTCTAAAGTATATGCCTATTTTGTAAAAATTTTTGGACCAAGCCAAACTTTACTGATTTATGAAAAATTTTTCCACGTCGAGAAAAGGATTTTCATATGGGACGATTCAAGAGGAACTGATTATTTTGGTCCGTGAAGACTAAGAAGAACGAAATCAGTCTCGGGTTCGTACGGAAAAAATAAATTAGTCTCGGCCCGGCCCTATACTCTAGGAAAAAAATTAAGGCCCGAGCCCGGCCCGGCCCGGCCCGAAAAGATTAGTGACTCCGTCCGGCCCGGCCCGAGTCTTCAGAAGCAAGGCCCGAACCCGGCCCGGTCCGAATGCCGTTAATGGAAATCGGCCCGAACCCGGCCCGTGCAGATCTCTAAGCGGGTATACACCCGTAGTTATCCTTCCGTCTCGGAAGATTAAAATATTTTCGTTTACAAGGGAATACTGTTTTTGATGGAAAAGTCTCTTTCTCTCCATTAAAAAACTTATTTGTTTCCAAAGCACTACGCCAGATGGCAGCACTATGAAACTCTTGTCCTGAAACGAAGAAAAGAACTCTCTAAAAACTTTCTTTGACGTCACATTTTTTCTGCGAAGCTACTCTCACTCGGAAATGATTCTAAGCGGGTGATGTTTACATTTTCCTGAAACTGTAAAATCGGAAGCAAAGTATTCAGTTCGGATAATATTTCTTTCTAAAGAACTTTAAGATTTAAACATTTAAAATTCTACTTATTTTGTGTTTACATATATTGTGCTGTGATTTTTTATTTATGTTATTAAAGAAGTCATCTTTCCCAAAACGGAAGTGTACATCCTAATTGTTCTAAAGAACACAGTAATAAAATAATAACGTATTATTATTCCAGTAACATTCCAAGCAGGCCTAAAGAAGAAGAAAGTTATTATGTCCGAAGAAGATTCCTAGCAAGGTAGGCCTGAACTTATATATTTTCTTTTTATTGAAATATCAAATTTAACTGAATTAGAACTCACCCTTCAGATTATGAAGGCTGAGAATGAAATGTTCTTCTTTATTCAAATGAAAAATATCTGCAGTTGATTTTATTTGAAAGTAATTAACCATAAACAATTTTGAAAATATATATATGATTGTTAAATAAACGATTGAATTGATGTTGATTTGAATTAATAAAATGGCTACCAGTAATATAGCCCTCATTGAAAAGCTGAACGACCAAAATTATAGTAATTGGGCATTTAAGATAGAAAATCTTCAAAAGGAAAATCTGTTTTCAGTAATTAAAGATCCTCCACCGGATCCTGTCACTGCCCAATTGAACAAAGATAATATTAAAGCGAAATCTATTATTAATCTGTGTATTGAAGATTCGCAAATTATTCACGTAAAACATTTAATAAATGCCAAAGACATCTGGGAGGCTTTGAAAAATGTTCACTTAAGAAGTACTCTTTCTTCCAAACTTTTTCTTTTAAGAAAATTATATTCTCAAAAATTGACTGAGGGGGGAGACATGATCTCCCATATCAATAATATTTTATCTATCAAAGATAAATTATTTGCTATTGGCGAGGAAATCCCTGACTCGCATATATGTGCCCTCTTGCTTTGCTCCCTGCCTAGATCTTATGACCCAATGGTTACCGCGTTAAAAGCCAGCGAGACGGATCTAACTTTAAATTACGTAAAAAATAAATTGATCGATGAATATAAACATAGATGCGAAAACAGAGACGCGAGTTCAAATTCGCGAGATTCGGCTTACAAAGCAATAAATAGATCTGAGAATCGTGAAGCTGTTTCGAGCTCCCGCGACTCAGCATATAAGGTAGTAAATAAAAATGCTAGAAATAAGAAATTTTGCACGTTTTGCAAACGAGACAACCATGTACGCGAAAATTGTTATCATTTAAAGAATAAAATGCAAAATGATAACCCGAGAAATAATCCGAATCGAAATAAGTTTTATAATAATTCAATCTCTTTCAGAAATAATTCGGGAAATTACAAAGGTAATCAAGGCAATGTAAGGGATAGTTCCAACTTCTGTTTTAAAGGTAATGTTGACGCAGAAATAGGTACGAATAATTTTTCTAACTCAACGAATTGGGAAGAAAACATTTATAAGTTCTCCGAACAAAATTATCCCGCGTGCGATCTAATGTCTGCTAATAGCGCACAAGAACTTAATGTAAATAAATTCGTTATCGATTCCGGCTGCACAAGACATGTAGCATTCGCAAAAGAAAATTTCATAAACTTTAAAACCGGAAATTTTGGTAGCATAATGATAGCGGATGGAAATAAACTAGATTCACATGGCATGGGTGATATTAAACTTTGTACAAATTCACCACATCAAATTATACTTAAAGATGTTCTTTACTGTCCTGAATTACAAAGTAATTTATTATCGGTTAAGAGAGCAACAGAAAACGACTTTAAAGTCATTTTTGAAAAAGATTCTTGTAACTTTGTTAAAGACAATAACATAGTTTTAACAGCGGAGTTAAATAATAATCTATATGAAATTTCTCCTAAAGATGAGTACGGATATGCTGTCAAAACACAAATGTTTTGTGATAATCCGAATTGTATTACAACTTGGCATAAACGCCTAGGACACAAAAATTTTGAATCAATCAAATATCTTGTGAATCATAAGTTAGCGGATGGTATAACTTTAAGTAAGTGTAAACATGATAATATATGTACTAAATGTATCGAAGGGAAAATGCCACAATTACCTTATCCAAAGATAGCATCAAATAGATCTAACGAAGTCCTTTCACTAATCCATAGTGATATCTGCGGTCCCATGAAGACGGAAACATTCTCAGGTAAAAGGTACTTTATTACTTTCATTGATGATTTTAGCAGGTTTACTATGGTTTATTTACTTTCACACAAATCGGAAGCCCTAGAAAAATTTAAAGATTTCTCCGCACTAGTAAAAAATAAATTTGGTAAACAAATAAAAGCCTTTAGATCGGATAATGCAGGGGAATATCTTGGGGAAAATTTTGAAGATTATTTAACCCTTAACCGTATCGAACGCCAATTAAGTGTACCATTTTGCTCACCTCAAAATGGTGTTGCTGAAAGAAAAAACCGTACCCTTGTAGAAATGGCGCGCATAATGCTGTCAGACGCAAATCTACCAAGACAATTTTGGGGTGAAGCAATTCTCACTGCCACTTATTTAACAAATAGGCTGCCAACCAAAGCAAACAATAACATAACCCCATTTGAACTTTGGAATAATCGTAAACCAAATTTGTCACACATAAAAACATTTGGTTGCAAGGCATACGCCTATGTAGAAAAATCTAAAAGGGCTAAATTCGATGAGAAAGCCATTGAAGGCATTTTCTTGGGATATGACCAAAGGAGCAAGGGATATAGAATATACATAGGGGATAATAGAGTAATGATATCTAGATCAGTAAAATTTCTAGAAAACGTAAAAAATGATACTAAACAAGACCAAAATAACATTTCGACCCCAACCGAAGTTGCTCAAATTGAATTAGATGGTGATAAACATGACGCGGACGCAATTCCACATCAGAGTCAAATACAGCTTAGAAGATCGGGAAGAGAAAACAGGGGAGTACCTCCCGATAGGTATGGAATTAGCGCAAACATGTGTCAGGTTGAGGAACCCAAAACTTGGGAAGATATAGAAAATATGAAAGACCCAAAAATTAAAAATAATTGGCTAGCAGCTACAGATGAGGAATTCAATTCACTTATGCAAAATAGAACTTGGGAATTAGTCGACCCACCTCCGGGAAAACATATTATAGGTTGTAAATGGACTTTTAAAACCAAACGCAATGCACGCGGAGAAATAGAACGCTACAAGGCGAGACTTGTTGCGAAGGGTTATTCGCAAAAATTCGGGTGCGATTATGATGAAACTTTCGCCCCTGTCGTGGCACACACCACAATAAGAAGTTTTCTAAATGCTGCTGTATATAAAAATTTAGATATAATTCATTTAGATGTAAAAACAGCATTTTTGCACGGAAACTTAGACGAAGAGGTATTCATGACACAACCCGAGGGATATATAGTAGAAGATCAAAAGGAAAAGGTGTGTAAACTGTATAAAGCTATTTACGGGCTAAAACAGGCTGCTAGAGCCTGGCACCTAAAAATTAGTCAAACACTCAAAAACATGGGATTTAATCAGTGCACATCAGATTTATGCTTGTTCAAACGAAATAAAAACGGAAACTTGTCTTATATTATAGTATATGTCGACGACATTTTAGTAGCAGGAAAGAAAAGGGATACCGAAGAGATATACAAAGAGTTATCAAGGGAATATGAAATAAAATCGTTAGGTAAAGTATCGCATTATTTGGGGATAAATATCAAACAAACAGAAGATGAAAGTCTAATGTTAGATCAAAAAAATAAAATTGACGAAATTGTTAGGAAATTTAACTTAGTAAATTCTAAGCCGACTTATACTCCTATGAATACGGATTATTTTAATTTAGATCCTGATAGCAAACTAATGAGTAATAATACCCTTTATCGACAAGCAGTGGGGGCACTCTTATATATCTCCACCATCACTAGACCGGATATATCTGCCTGTGTGAACATATTAGGTAGAAGAAATGAAAAACCTAGAGAAGTAGATTGGTTAGCAGTTGAAAAGGTAATTCGCTACTTAAAAACAACTAAAGATCTTAAATTAATAATTGATAAAAATAAAGAGCCCGTCTTAACAGCATATTGTGATGCTGATTGGGCATCAGATAAAAGTGACCGGAAGTCCACTACCGGCAATATCTTCAAATTGGGCAACAACTTGTTAAGCTGGTCAAGCAGAAAACAGACCAGTGTCGCACTCTCCTCTACTGAGGCAGAATATATTTCTGTCTCAAACACCTGTCAAGAAATGGAGTGGTTACTCGCATTGTTAGCAGATTCGGACCTACCACAAACCTTACCGATCACGATCTATGAGGATAATATTCCATGCATAAAAATCTCAAAGAATGAAAAGCATTTATCGAGAAGCAAGCATGTAAGTGTCAAGTATTACAACGTAAAAACTATGATAGAAAACGGAACAATGTGTCTACACTATTGCCCTTCAAAGCAAATGATTGCTGACAAAGCCCCTTGCGAAACCTCAGTTTGAAACTTTGAGATCTCAGCTGCAACTGAGGCTAGCACTTTGAAAACAAAAGTGGGGATGATGGAAAAGACTCTTTCTCTCCATTAAAAAACTTATTTGTTTCCAAAGCACTACGCAAGATGGCAGCACTATGAAACTCTTGTCCTGAAACGAAGAAAAGAACTCTCTAAAAACTTTCTTTGACGTCACATTTTTTCTGCGAAGCTACTCTCACTCGGAAATGATTCTAAGCGGGTGATGTTTACATTTTCTTGAAACTGTAAAATCGGAAGCAAAGTATTCAGCTCCGATAATATTTCTTTCTAAAGAACTTTAAGATTTAAACATTTAAAATTCTACTTATTTTGTGTTTACGTATATTGTGCTGTGATTTTTTATTTATGTTATTAAAGAAGTCATCTTTCCCAAAACGGAAGTGTACATCCTAATTGTTCTAAAGAACACAGTAATAAAATAATAACGTATTATTATTCCAGTAACATTCCAAGCAGGCCTAAAGAAGAAGAAAGTTATTATGTTCGAAGAAGATTCCTAGCAAGGTAGGCCTGAACTTATATATTTTCTTTTTATTGAAATATCAAATTTAACGGAATTAGAACTCACCCTTCAGTTTTCACAGAAAACCATTCAAGTATGTGTCACAATTTGAATAATTTCCATTTTAAACTGATTTCAAACGTTAGCAAGCATAAATATATAGTGCTGTTAATGTTTGTTTAGGAAACGGAAAAGGTTTATAATAAAAACCTGTCTAAAACAAAAAAGTTTATTGTCCCGGCGAAAAACAATTTCGAGTTATATCTTCTAAGGTAAACACCTGTCTAAAGCGGAATTTTTCATAAGTCTTTTGTGTGTCCGTCTTATCCATTTTTACTGTTGTATCCATGATTCAATAAACCAGGTCTTCGTTCGAGTTTCGGGGGGGGGGGGGTCCGGACTCCCTGTACCCCTCCCCTTGGCTACGCCACTGAATACAATATCAAGAGACAGTGCTTTAGAATTTTTATTAGAAAAAAAAGTAGATAAATTTCTATTAAAAAGTTAATCGTGAAAATATCGCACAAAAAAGTCGAAATTTCTGGAACTTGTGATTTTGTTTAATTTTTGAACATATTACATGAGTGTAGATTGGGAAGTGTCTACTATTCAAACGTGTAAGTTTAGGAATATTCGTTAGTAATTGAAAAAAGTAATTGTAAACGGAGCAGTCCGCTTTCCGGGAATTTCCTTGGAGGTTTTATCGCAATATAGATTTTAACCGGAGAAATTATCGTATATCATTCTGAAAAATCAAAATCATTTCAAGCCGAAGTCTACCTGCAAGAGTCAAAATCCGAAGCCAAATCAAATCTGCCACAACAAAAGTCAACCCATAGCAAAAAGAAAGTCATAGCAAAATGAAAAAAGTCAACCCGATCCACAACAGAAAAAATGGTCAACCCGATCCGAACCCAGGGAAAAGGGTTGGTCGCAGGTAAGAAACAGCGAGTAACCAGTCCTAATTCGTGATTCTAATTCAAATTGCTGCATTTGATTTATTATTACTTTGCAATCAAGAGAAAAACAAATTCATCGATACCGATTTTAAGGGCCTCGCATTTAAAAAGTAAAAACGGAACCATTATCAGATCACTCCTGATACGTTTCTCTGTTACAGCCATTTTACTCGTAAGCTATGGAATGTGGGAAGGTCAAATTGGAGGAAGTAATAATGACCCATTTATTTACACATTATCAAACATTCACAAGCATATTTAGGAAAAATATAGAGGGGATAATAAGTTACTAGAAAAAAATCTTTTCTTTGTGTATCGTGTGGGGTAGCGTGTGAAAGCCTTTGTCGAACGTTCCTCTCAGTCCACACAATTTGAAGAAAGTCCGTGGTAGTTATAACTGCCACCACCGATATTTTTTTAGGTGATATCGGTCACCCACTGCGAGGATTGTGTAAATGAACACTGACGCTGTCAATTAACTGAATTAACAGTTTATTTAGAATATATGTACACAATAAATACACTATTTACAATTTTAACGCGGATATAGATGATCCGGTTCGACATTAAATTAAATACAGTAGAATGTTGGCTATATACTGTTCAAATTACACCTTCTCCCTCACACTCAATGCACGTTAGATTAACTTTTTCGGAGATCAATTTCGAATCTCCCAACACATGGATACTCGGTCTTCAATACCCGGCCCAGAGCACTACACACCAGGACGTCTGTGTCCCTTGCTCTCCACATACGAACTGCTTATGCTCTCCGACACAGAGCACTCTCTCCAAAGACCTCTGTCCTACCCTGCTCTCTAGGTACGAGCCCAGATACGAACTGCTAAAATCTCAGACAAGACTTGCCCTTCTCAAATCACTGCTTTTCCCAATGTCAACCCCCCTGTGGAGCTTCTCCATTGTACGCATTCCACGTTACATTCTTGATTCGTGGAACCTTCCTTGTTTGTTCATCATTCACATACATCATTGACGGATGAACACGCCTCTCAGCAATCTACTCTTTCTCACCTGACCACTTGCACATGATACCTGTCAATTCTCACTTTAACAAAGAAAGAATTTCACCTTGAAAATTCCAGTATACAGCCGGTACAATACATAGAATATTAAGATGGAGAAATAACAGAAATTCAGTTCTGTAGCAGATGTATTCTCAGAACCTAACAGATTTCGTAACGTATTAATAAATTAATGACATCCTTTCGAAGCGCACTTAGCACAATGCCAATTTTAAAATTTGAACAATGATTTTGTTTTAGTTACATTGTAGTAGGAAAGCTTATCTTTACGTTGAATTTAGTTTTATGAAATGTCAAATGAAATTTAAATATCCAGTACTTTTATTATCAATATCCAATTAAGTTCTTAAAGAGAGAGAGGGGGAGAAAAAAAAGGTGACGATATGATTTAAAAAAGTAGGTAAGTGTGATAGCAGATCGCACAGAGGATTTCGATTAATATTTCCTTTAAGAAAAACTTATCTTTTATTTAATAATACAAACTTTTAACTCACAATTATTAAATTATCACAAACATGGTAGCACAAGTAAATTTAACTATAAAATATTTATAAAAGAAAGTTATTTATTTTAACATTGAACCGAAAGCCGCAGGCCACATTATCGAAAATAAAGAAGCGGATTAATTTGATGACTATTGCGCAAAATGAAAAATGTGTATTACAGCATTGTTTTAAAAACAAACAAGCAACCAAAAATACATACAAAAATTTTAAAACTATTTATAGGAAAAATTAAAAATACGCACCGGAAAATATTTAAAGATATTTATTAATTACAAATAAATCCATAGCAAAAGTATCTTACGAGAGTGCACTGTCAAATGTAATGAAAAACAAGTTAAAATATGCATACAAATAATGCTTAAACACACATTGAACTTTTTAAAATTTAAATCGCAATCAAAATTATACAAAAATGTGTTATTAAATTTGTAATTCTAGTATTTGCATTTTCTTTTATGTTGTAATTGCTAATTTTTATAAAACCAATGATTGATAGAACACAATTATTACAATTTAATATTATGAAAAAAAAATTCATAATTGATTAAAATAGAATAGCTATGATTGTTGATAGAACACAATTATTTACAATTTAATATTATGAAAAAAAAATTCATAATTGATTAAAATAGAATAGCTATGATTGTTGATCCGACAAAGAAATAATTTCCTGATTCTCCTCAGTTTTTTTTTTAAATACATATTGTGTCTGCGAAAAAAAACTGCCCGCAGAATAAAATTTCTTGCACCTATATTTTCAAGAATTATAAAGGTAAGAGGCAAAATTAACGCTAGCCACTGGCCACTAAATGAGAAAAAGTGGCTGTTAAAAAAATATTTGTCGATGTCTACTGATGGCTACTGTCTTCTGTTGAAAATTTGTTGGTTTAATGAAAATTTTCAATTACAGCTAATCATATTCAAATTATAGATTTCATGCGATTATTGAAATTTCTGGTTATATCACGAATATTTATAGAAATCCCTCTGCATATTTTTAAATTAATTTAACTGGACATCCTTTATTTTAACCTGAGCGATTTCGAGTTGTATGCAAATGCATCCAATCATTGTTTTTAAAAGCAAGTGGATTACTTTTAATATGTTTCACGAACACGCTTTTTTCAACAAAGTTTCAGTTTAAAATCTATTTATTTTTCGAAATTACTTCTAGATATTTGTAGGTTTTTCGAAATATTTGTGAGTAAATTCTAAGCAAACTTCAACGAAGCTTCTACATATCAAACACAATTTTCAGTCTTTGTTTGAATATAAAAAAAATATTTCAAATTGATTTTTAGGAATCTGTGATATTATATCTTCATCATCAAGAAAGATAAAAATCACACAGGGATAATTTACAATGATATGTTTACTAACCTTTAAGAATGAAATTAATGAGCTTATGTCCAAAATGCTCGCTTTCGAAATGCATGCAGCCAAATAATAAAAGCAGGAAACAATTTTTTGCTATTATTATTTTTACTATTACTATTATTATTTTACTAGACGAGAAATCGTGTCACTTTCTCTTTTAAAGCTACAGTGAAACCTCCAAATAAGGAACACTCCGAATAAGGGACACCTCTATTTATGGGACAAAAGTTGCGATCCCATAGGTGTCCCTTATTTGGAGGTTTCACTGTATTTATTTCTTTTGATTTTTTAGCCTTTTAATTAGAAATTAGCGTTGTATTTTAATTGATTTTCGATACATTTTTAATACCTAACAAACACCACGCATTACTTTGTAATGCCACAGTGAATCAAAGAAAGCAATTAAGTAATGTATTCGTTTCAACATAAAACACATACTAAACTATTAGGAGGGAAAAAAAAAAAACATATTTTTTTTTTTTTTTTTTTTTTTTAATTTTTCAGTTGTGTTTTGCTCAATTTTTAATCTATTTTAACAGCACTATTCAGGTTTTCGATGGATTTATGTATTTTAGAAGGTCCTGAAAACAATTTGACCGTTTTTAGCTAATGTCTTTTTGTCAGCCTGTCTGTCCATGTCTGTGTATGTTTGTTTTTGTGACTTAATTTTTGATGCAAGTCATCCAACAGATGGCGCTGCTGCGTTATATTTTACAATAGCTCTATCTCAAGAAATCATGCATGGATTTTCATCAAACGCAACATAAGTTATACATTGACATATACTAATGTTGATTAGATTCGGATATAAATCATCTTACAAACAAAACTTTTATTTAATCATTGAAAATCTGAATTTTGTAAATTGGCATGGATTATCAATACAAATCTGCTAAATATTAATACTGCTTAGGGAAAACATTTAGAACCATGGTATTGAAAAGCACAGTGTTTTGAAATTTCACTGTAATATTTCATTATTTTGATGGAGTTGTATATATTTTCCGGAACATATGATAGATGAATGTAAGTAGTGAGGAAAGGAGAGTTCAAGGACAGCAGGCGATTGTGCGGTTGCCCCCACCACCGCCTTCGGTCCCCCCCCCTCCAGTACCCCTTCCGCCAGCACAGCATCGCCCCCTAGCGGGGAAAATATCTTTTTTGAGTTGATTTTCTACTATAACATGAGGAATGAACGTTACATTGACTAGGTAATCACACTATAAGATGAAGATTAAATTTATATTTGAATTTTGAACAACCATAGTCTTTATGAGTATTATTAATTAAGCAAAACAATGGAAAAATCTCAGTTTTTAGCCGCTTTATTTAAATTTTTTCAACTATACGGTATAGTATCAAATTGAAAGAGGAGAATGTTAAACATGATTGAATTTTGATTAATGAACTTCTTATTAAGTATTATTAATTAACCCTTTCCAGCGCACTACTCTTTAAAGTTGGAATTTAAAGAAAAAATAAATTAGGCAATTTATATTGGCCTAGAGGAGTACACAGGTATAATTTTGTAAAGATTGCACAAGCCATTTTAATTATACAGCTGTTGCCGAAGTGGTAATGCCGTGCAAGTACAGCATTGATAAGCGCAGTGAGAAAAGCTTTCCTGTGAAGCGCGTATTAAAGTAAAATATTTTACCTATTTTTTAAAAACAGTAAAATTTGATCTCTGTGGTGCTGCCATCTAGAACTCATAAGGAAGATTTAAAGTAGCCATTAGAGTAGTTTTTGAAATATTCATGGAGTTTTTGTGCATCTAAAGAGGGGGAACTTAGCGCCGGAAAGGGTTAAACAAAAACGATAAAAATATGAAGTTTTATAGAAAAGAGACTGATTTCATTAGATTTTTATCTAATGAAGACCACAAGACCAGAATATCAACTTAAAAGTGGAAAGAAAAGGAAACTTAAGCATACAGTCCAGATTTTGAACAACCATTACCCTAATAAATATTATTAATTAATCAAATGAGTGAAAATATCAATTTTAAGCCTATTTCTTTAGATTTTTTTTTCATCTATATCGTCTGATTATCGATTTAAAACAGGAAAGTTAAACGCATATTTAAATTTTTGATTGATCAACATTTTAATGAGTATTATTAATTAAGTAAAACAATAGAAAATATGAAGTTTTATAGAAAAAGACTGATTTCTCAAGATTTTTAAACTTTTTTTAATGTTGAACTTTCCATTTTTAAGTTGATATTCTGATAATATAGATAAAATGAAAACTTGAAAATTTATATTTTTTGTTGCTTTGCTTAATTAACAATATTCATTAAAGTTGTGATTGTTCAAAAAACTAGGATGTATATTTAAGTTTCCTTCTCTCAAGTTGATATTCTGATCTTGTAGTTGATAAAATCTTGAGAAATCAGTCTTTTTCTATAAAACTTGATATTTTCATTGTTTTGCTTAATTAATGATACTCATTAAGGTGTTGATCAATCAAAATTCGAATAAGTGTTTTACTTTTCTCTTTTAAATCGATAATCAGATCGTATAGTTGAAAAAAAATCTAAATAAATCAATTAAAACTGAGATTTCCCATTGTTTTGCTTAAATAATAATATTCATTAGATCAATTTTTGTTTAAAAAATGGACTGTATAATTAAGTTTCCTTTTCTTAACCCTTTGCTCCCCAGTGGTTTAGGTCTTAAACCACCGATCTTTAATTCGTATATTTCAGTTCCCACCAGAAAATTAAAACAACAATATTTGCTTTAATCAATAACAGAACATTCCATATTTAAATAAAACGAAATTAGCCATTGAATTTTTCTGGTGTGAAATGAACTACATAATTTCTAGAACGTGTTCTGGCATGGGAATTAAAGGGTTAAGTTGATATTCTAACCTTATAGTTAATAAAAAACCTTAAGTAGTTGGTTAAAATTGATATTTTCCATTGTTTTGATCAATTAATTTATTTTATTAATGAATTAGGGTAATGATTGTTCAAAAAACTGAAATGAATGTTTAACTTTCCATTTTTAAGTTCATATTCTGATCTTGTGGTTGATAAAAATCTAATGAAATCAGTCTCGTTTCTATAAAACTTCATATTTTTATCGTTTTTGTTTAATTGATAATACTCTTTAAGATGTTCATTAATCAAAATTGTAATATATGTTTAACTTTCCTCTTTCAATTTGATAATCGATCGTATAGTTGAAAAAAATGTAAATAAAGTGACTAAAAACTGAGATTTTCCTATGTTTAACTTTCCTCTTTCAATTTGATAATCGATCGTATAGTTGAAAAAAATGTAAATAAAGTGACTAAAAACTGAGATTTTCCATTGTTTTGCTTAATTAATAATACTCATTAAGGTTATGCTTGTTGAAAATTCAAATATAAATTTAATCTTCATCATATAGTATGATTATTTAATCAATGTAACGTTCGTTCCTAATGTTATAGTAGAAAATTAACTCAAAAAAACTATTTTTCTAGCTAGTGGTCGATGTTGTGCAGGCAGAGGGGTTACTGGAGGTGGGGGGGGGGGGCAAAGGCGTTAGTGGTGCAGGCGGGACCGGAGGCGGTGGTAAGGACTGCAGGCGGTGCTGCGGTGGTGGCAACCGCACAACCGCCTGCTACCTTCGAACTCTCCTTTCCTCACTACTTATGTATTTTTTTCTCTACTTTAATGCACAGTCATGCATATTCGCACCGTCATGCATATTCTTATATTTTTTTTCTAATTTATATATTTTAATTAATAAGTAGATACACATTTTCTATCAAATTATTTATCAAACCGTAATTCGTAAAAATAAAACGAAAATCTGTACGCACATGCATTTACCTGTATTTATGCGAGTGATTAAATAAATAAATTTTCGAGCTACGTTACATTTACAACATATGATTCCCAACGTCGCATAAATACTGTTCATAAGAATATCTGTATTGATTTAATATGTGACGTAATTTTCATCTTAAATGGAGTTCACATAAATAATTTAATTTTTTGGAAGTTATTCTCCTTATTTAAAAGATTTGTGTATATATATATTTTATTAAATGAAATTATTGTTTGTGTTTAATTTTCACCATTAAAAGTTTTTCATACGAATATTTTCATTATTTTAGACATTTTTCATATGACGATATTTAATATTTAGCCATTTTACATCTGAAGAAATATTCACTATAAAATACATTTTGCGTATAATAATTGAATTATTTTAAGAGTATCTTACTTTTTACATTTTTCTACCTTTACAAGACAAAAGTTTTGGATTCATGAAAATTTTCAAAATCTGGTTTTCGACTGATTTACACGTTTTAGGGGTCAGAAAACCCGAAAAACATCTTTTTACAAAATGTCTGTCTGTTTCTGACAGTCTGTCGTTTTGTATGTGACAAAAATTTTGTGGGCGCTCCATTTCAAGAACTAATGCACAGAATTTCACAAGATTTTAGATTCTGTTACACCTTGATATAAACTAGATATGATTGGTTTTTGGTGAATATCGCTCAACAGGTGGCGCTGCTTTGATGCACTATTCACATTTTCCTCAACTGCCATATCTCCAGAACTAGTGCATGGATTTTCATAAAACCTTATATTTATTTAGTACTTGACATAGCATGGCGCTGATTACGTTTTGTGCAAATCACTCTTCAGTAGGTGCTACAATGGTGACTTAGTTGTGATTATCGCAATAGCTATAAACAACAAAGAACTAATGAACGGAATATCACAAAACTTTAGATTCTGTGAGACCTTGATATAAACTAAGTCTGACCAGTTGTTGGTGTATATCGCTCAACAGGTATGCTGCTATACTGCATTATTTACAATTACCACAATAGCCATATCTCAAGAACTACTACATGGATTTTTATATTTAGTTAATACTTAATATAACATGGTGTCGATTACTTTTGGTGAAAATAGCTCAACAGATGGAGCTGCCATGGTGCATGATTTGTGATTATCACAATAGCTTTATCCCAAAAACTAATCCAGCAAATTTTCGAAAACATCAGATTCAGTTAGTTCCTGATATAAATTAGTTTTGTTTAGTTTTTAGTGTAAATGGCCTTACAGATGGCGCTGCTATGCTGTATTTTTCGCGATTTCCAAATAAAAGTATTTCAAGAACTGATGCGTGGAAATCATCAATCTTCATCAATCTCTTCACCATTCAGCGTTTTCATCATCTTCAGATTCAGTTAGTACCTGATAAAAAATTGATCCTGATTAGGTTTTGGTGTATATCACCCAACTTGTGACGTCAATATGCATTTTTTTTTATCAACCTTCAGATTCAGTTGTCATAAGTTGTCAAAAGTTGTTGCTGACAAGATTTTGGTTTAAGCCAGCTTACCGGTGGCAGTGCTATGCTACATTTTTCAAGAAGTAAAAATGTACATAAGATAAAAGAAAGTTTTGGGGCCACATCTGACTAATTTTGTAATGTTCACGCGTAAACATATTTTTATGAAGTAATTTTTTCTATTACGTGTTGGTGATTCCCTACCCCATGATCATTTAATTATTTTAAACTTTCATGTCTGTTTTTAATAGGCACATGTAAATGCTTTTTTCATAATGATAAGAAATATAATTATTTGCGCTGTTTTACAAATTGCCTTCAATATTTAAAAAACGACATTTTCTAAATATCAAAATATTATGTTTTGAAGAGCTGAAAATTCATATGAAAAATAAAAAACCCTAAAAAATTAATCAAATTAAAAAATAAGTGCAGTCTGAAAATCGCAAGTTTATGAAATACCTATAAAAATATAATGAAATGTCTTACCTTTTGTTCTTATGAAACTTTCTTGATGAAACAGTTTTGACCAAATTTTTCGATTAACAGCTCTTAAAATATCTCTTCAATTTAATAACTACCTGCTTTAGCGTATTTATCAAGAATTTCTTTATATAACCACGAATTTTCAGATTTTTGTATGCAGTAATTTTGATAATTTTAGTAAAAAAATAAAAAAAAAAATGTCCGACATCAAAAATTTCGTTTTCGGCAGAGGTGACAGCGTTAGTTTTTGCTTCCTTATATCTTTACAAGAAAAAAATATTTGATTCGCGAAAATTTTCACATTTTGATTTTCGACAGATCGAGACGTTTTAGGAGTGAGACATTAAAAAACATGTTTTTACAAAATGTCTGTCTGTGAGTCTATCAGTCAGCATGTGACAAATTTCCTGGACGCTCTATCTGAAGAACTCATGCATGGAATTTAATAAAAATTCAAGTAATCCAAAGTATGTAATGATGCTGATTAGTTTTTGGTGTAAATCGCTCAACAGGTGGCGCTGCTGTGCTGAATTTTCTTGATTTACGCAATATTTCCATCTTAATAACTAATGCATGAATTTCCATCAAACTGTAGATTCAGAAATTCCGTTATATAAACTAAGTTTTGTTTATTTTTAGTGTAAATCGCTCAATAGTTTGCGCTGTTATGCTGCATTTTTTGCGATTTACACAACAGCTCTATCTCAATAAGGGAAAGCACGGATTTCCCTTAAACTTCAGATCCAGTAAATCCGTTATCTGAAGTAGTTTTGTTTACGTTTAGTGTCAATAGCCCAACAGATGTCGCTGCCCTGCTAAATTTGGTGTTTTACAACCAAAATTTTCGTATATTACTGGTCGCTTTATTTGAGGATTGAAAATTTGTTTAATTAAATAAGGAAAATATTAAAAAAATTCTGGTAAAAAGTTCTTTGCAAGTCCTTAAAGCGCAATAATCTTGCTTTATTCTTATAAATTCTATCGTTATAAATCATGTGATGTATGTCTTTTTTTTTTTTTTTAATCTTTTGATCATTAACCTAAAAAGTGCAATAATATCAAAATAGATTTAAAGTTTCTTTCGCAGCATTTAATCTTATCACTCTACAATTTTAAAAATAGTTCTTAAAAATAATAATATTAAATCTTCAATGATGCTATGCTATTATTTAATTTATATATTATTTATTTGATCATTTTATTGTTGCTTTATTTATAACTACATATGTAAAAAAATTTGCTCAAGATAAAAATATGTATAAAGTTTTTTCATTAACATCTATCATAAATTGAAAATATAAATTTTAAAAGATTTATTAAAACCCGAATAATGTCTTGATGCGACTTTAATTGACATTTTTTTTTTTAAGTTTCAATATAAATTATTTTTGATTTGTCTTCTAAAGTAAATTTAGACAACCAAACTATACGTTTAATTTTTCAGTATATTGATAAGTATATCACTTGAACTAAACCTATATTAATTCACTGAAATATTGAACAATGTGGTTTATTTTTTGCGCCATGCTACCTAAAACTTTAACAAAAAATTATGTAAATGATTTTTTAACAACATATTAACAAATTGCACACATTTCATTTAATTTGGATAGAGAGGGTGGAAGAAAGAAAGAAAACTCCTTATATCTGTTTCGTATTTTAATTTTTATAATTCCCTTTTTTTCCGCTTAAAACTTTTCGGCTTTAAAGAAAGTTCAAGTGCCATTCATTAGGAGGAACCATCAAGAAACAGCAGGAGGTAAGGTAAATGCACCAGTAGTGGGCCACTTAAGGACATTTGTCTAATTATTATTGATATGTTAGTGAATTCCAAAAAACATATATATTTTTAGCCTAGTCCTTACCATCATGTATCAGAATAAACATCCAATTTTTAAAAATATATTCTTTAGAAAAACTGAAAACTGAAAAATGTTACGTTCCTCTATGCTCCAGTAGTGGGCATAGTAAATTTCTGATGCCCTAGTAGTGGGCCCCCCCAGAAGTGGGCCACTCCATTCTTGAGTTTAATGTGTACTGTACAGAGGTTATAACATTTTTTACATATCTATACTTAAATATACACAATAATGAAATCATACTTGGAAGTTTTAATGATTACGTAAAATAATTTCAGCTTCTCTTTAGTTTTTTTCGAACAGTCTGCAATATTTTATAACTTAAAGGACTATATCTGCCCTATTTGTTAATTTGCAGTAGTGATAAATAATAAGATATTCATAATAAAAAAGGTAATTAAATGCTGAAATGATTGCAAAACTACATTATATTTATATTATATTTATATAAAAAAAAAAGAAGAAGAAAAAAAACAATGTGAGAGGGATTTAAATTTAACTGCATTTATTTTTCTTTTACAGCCATTTTATTGGCTCTCTTTTTTTTTTCATTGGATATTTTCTTCAACTCTTCCTTTTGAATTTTTCTTTTTTCTTTTTCCTTTTTTTATTTTTTTTTTCTGCAGCTTTAGCATTTTTAATATCTTCTCTCTTCATAAAATATTGGAGCATTTGAGAAGTCACAATTGCAGGAAGTTTCTCTCACTTTCTCCTTTTCTTTGTTTTATCTTCTCTTTATGGCCAGAAAAGAACTCTTTTAAAGGGGGATGGTACATTTTTAGATGGTCCAGCAACTGACCCGGTTGTTCCTTCTGGAATATCCACTTCAGCATCAGCATATTCAACAGTGTCAATTGATTCTGCATTGCATGCCGCCTCAATAGATATGACTGGTGTACGTTATAAGAAGTAAAATGTTTAATAAATAAATAGAAAAAATTTATAAATAGTAAAAAAATATACCAATTTTAAGTGCTTAATACCAAAATTATTTTGTGATAGTTTACCTGGAAAACTAGTTACTTGTTCAATGTCTCCTTCGTCTCCAGCCATAAGTAATAAAGATCTGTTTACTCCACAGAGCCTTTCCATTCACCTTTATTTTCTAAGAAAATATTTCATATTTTCTTCTCCAATTTTTTCTTCGAAAATATTCAAAAAAGAAGCCATTTTTCTTTCCTTTATTGGTGATATTACCACTTTCTTTGATGCTACTTTGGATTCAACAATTACTTTCTTTGGATCCCATGGAGCCAGTCCACATGTACGGAGTCCACTGACAATTGTTGCAGAAGTTAAGCGATCTAAAGATGACTTTAGAACTAGTGGAATTTCATATTTCTATAGTTGTTTGCCTTCGTGGGTTATTCTGAAGTTCTGAAGGAATTCCGCAAAGCGCTTTTAAGAATATGGAAAACAGCAATGTCCATAGGTTGCATCAGGTGTGTGGCATTTGGGAGCAAAGCTACCATTTCAATTCAATGAGCTATACAGAAGGTGCTTAGGTTTATAGATTTGTGAGAAGTGTGTCCATTATAAATAACAGTACAGGTTTCTCTATTTTATGCTTAATTAAATATGGCTCTAAAATGTTTCTCATATACTCATAAAATGTTTCTTGAGTCATTTTTGTCCACTTTCCGACTTTCCAATAGCTCAATCAGAAGGCATGGCCTTTGCAATTTGTTGAGGGATCCTATCATACCTGAAAATTGGAAAGACAAAAAATTAGGTTATAAAACATATTTAACAATTTCAAGGTTTAATTTACTAGATTTATAATTTTAGACATGTTTACCTATAAACGATCATTGGTGGTGCAAGTTCACCATCTGCTTTGGCTGTTAAAAGAACAGTGAAATTAAATTTTTCATCAGCTAAAGCAGTGGTATACACCATTTTGATCGTCTTTCAACAAGAACTTTTCCTGGCTTTGGATTTAAAAAAAAAATCTGTCTCATCACAATTGAAAACCCTCTGGGAGTTACACAAGACATTGTCCAGTTTTTTGTTTTTTAAATAAGTCTCAACCTCTAGGAACCAATCATTTATACTCTTCTGTGGCACTTCTTTCCTGCTCGTTGTTAAATTTTGGCTGGTACGCAGTTTAATGTCAGGATGGCGTTTTAAAAAACTCTCATACCATTTTCGTCCAGGAAGACTATTTTCTCCAGGGAAACTGATTTTATGCTCTTTGGCACATTTTATTACGTTAGTCATAAGTATTTCTTTTGTAATAGGAAATCCTTTACTGGCCATGCTTTTTATACACAAAACAATTTTGTCTTCCTAGTCGTTGGTAAACAGTGTACTTGGGCCTTTTTTTGTAGCTAATTTGACTACTCCTTTCAATTTCCTTTGCAAAGTTGTTTTTGCAATATTATACTGCTTGGCTACAGAACGGACACTCTTTCCTTTCTCCACATCCGCAATTGCACTTTTTAATTGTTCGTCTGTATAATTTTGCTCCTTTCTTTTCTCCATTATCCTGCAATATAATAAACATATATAATAAAATATACATAAAATACTATAAACATATTAGGAAAATCATGGTTGTTCCAGTTGTTCTTGGTTGTTCCAGTAGTGGGTCACGTGTGCACCAGTAGTGGGCCATCTGGCCCACTACTGGAACAAACTAAAATTTAATGATCCAGAAGTGTGTACCAGTAGTGGGCCAGGTGGCCCACTACTGGAACAAATTGAAATTTAATGACCCAGAAGTGGACCACCCCCCAAACTTAATAATACGTTAGTTTTATACCTTTTAAGCATAAGGAATAAAGTATTCATTTATTCAGTGTATTAGAAATGTGACATTTTAATATAAAATACCATATACTTTTAAAGAAAAAAATATTGAATGAAAACTTACCTCTTAAGGAAAGCAGTAAGAATGAGCCACAAAATCCTTGTATTTTCAGACTGGAAGAAAAACAACCTTCCAACTCAAAGACTATCGGAATACTGAAGTTGTCCCTTTGTCTGATAACAGATAAGGGTTCCAGCCAAACAGCAGTTAGTCTGTTATCTGACAGGGGTGACTAGAAAACTTGTTTTTCAACTTTGAAAACTGGTGGCCCACTATAGGTACGTGGCCCACTACTGGTACACTTACCTTAAGAGGAAGATTTTTCGGCGAAAGAAGCATAAATCGACGGATTGAATGACGACTATAGGTGCTTCGTATTTACATAATTACGAACGCATTTAAAAAGGCATAAATGCCATTATATCTTAGTCCTTGTTTGACATTTAGGATATAGAATAAACTTTAGATTAAAAATAGATTATTTTAGCAGTAGCGTAAAGCGTATTATTAAATTTTGTACTTATATTATGTTATAAAAGTTTTAATTTGCTCTTTTATTATTGCTGCTTTGTCTCTTTCCATTTGATGTATTACAATATGAGAAATCAACCTCCAATTTAAATTTAAAATAGGTAATTCTTTAAAAAAAGATAAATTATAAATATCATTGTAATTAGTATTGATTATGATAAATTTAATGTAGTATTATATCGTAAAATAGAGTATACATTACAAATTTTCAAAGAAGCGTGACCATATGATATATTTGTAAACATATAGGAAATATAAAAAGATTTCGCATGTAGGGGGAAGTGGGGTACATTGATGCAGCTTTTTTCTAAAAAATTTGTTGGTGTCTAGAAAGCAGAAATGTCAAGTTATTTTTCTATATGATGTCAGCAAAACCTATGTAGTGTGTTATAAAAGTGTACAATCGTTGTTTTATATATTATTTTTGCATGTAATTTTTAAAAACTCAAAAAAAAGTAATTTGTATCAATGTGCCCCATCCCCGGGGCAGATTGATACACTTTGATACGTTTGGGAAAAATAGAGACAAAATAACACCAATGCATATTTTTCATAAAAAAAAATAGTTAGCAAACCATTTTATATTATTTTTAAAAATTCAAATCACCCACACTTTATTTGTAAGCAATATTAAAGCAATCAAAATGAAATGTTTAATGACCTGATGTTCTGGCTGTTCCTTGTCTGATTGTTGGCAGTAGTAACTTAGTCATATCTGATACTTCAACCCCAGCATTATCTTCTTTCTTAGGAAAGATGAAAAATTACCAAGTTTTCTCTTTATACATCGGTTTATATACAGAAAATAATTTTAAAATTTTAATATTAACTATATTAAAAATTCTGTTTTTAATATAATTATCCTGTGCTGTTCCGCAGCTTGTTTCTCTTACGTAACACTTTTCATGCAGAAAATACTTTTTTCTCTGGAGAATTGATATAAATTTGAGATTTTTCAGGCTGCCGTCCTTTTCTTTAATTAGTTCTACTAGGACTATATGTTGGATAAGTTCGTACGTCTTCTGTTTGCAAAAATACTATAAAATGTTCTAATATAAAGAAATTAAAGTTATTTCACTTCAATAAAAACTAATATTAAAAACTTTTAGCGAAAAATTGTTGGATTAAGGAGTGCATTGTAAAAAAAATAATAAAAGGTAATGAAAAAATGAACTAGAAAAGGATTTAGGTTGTATCAATGTGCCCCGGCAAAGACTGTACCAATGTGCCCCATACAGCCATTTTGAATAAAATGAGTCTCAAATCCAATACTTCATAATTTATCTAACAAAAAAGAATCAGAAACTGATAAAGAGTAATTTTACTTGCCAGAGAGAGTATTGTTTTGGTTGAAAATATTGTAACAGTTGTATAATACTATTTTAATTGTACAAGTCAAATTTACTTTTGACCTACAAAAACAATTAATCACTCGTCTCATTTCAACAAACAACTGAATCATTTCAAAACTTTCTGTATATAGTTGAGTGCACTAGTATCACCTTTTGGAGCTGTTGTGAAACTTCCTGTAATGAACCTGTGTATAGTACAGGGGGTGTATCAATGTGCCCCATGTATCAATGTCCCCCACTTCCCCCTACTGTTTTTATTAACCTCTAATGCATGATTTTTTATTTTTCCTTTAAAAAAATATATTCGATTCCATAATGGGCATACATTGAAGGAAAAATACTGAAAAAATTATCATTGTAATATTTTTCAGTAATTTGGACTTTGTTTTAAATACTGCCAAATGGCAACACCATGTATTAAGCGCATTCTAAGCGAATTCCACTACGCTTCTCTGGTCTTTTTTCTATTAATTGTCGGTGGAACTTTGCAACCGCGATTCTCTTCTTATTATTCCAATACACGAAATTACTTTTGATTTTAAAAGTGTCATTAGATTCACTGATGTGTACTAGTTATTAAAATACCGTTTAAGATTTACAGATTCATCAACTAGATGAGTTACTCTAGCACTGACTGAAACGTTAACCTCCAAGTCATATCGAATTGGCAGATTGGTTATATATATATATTGCAATAAATATCAAAACTGTACGTAAATTTTGATACTCCTGCGTAAAACAACAATTTAAAACCATATTTATGCGATTTTTCTTTTTTTTTTTTTTTTTTTTTTTTTTTTGGAGGGGGGGGGGGGGATCTAGCGCATCATATGATGATGAGCGTTTGTCGCACATATTTGCTCATAAATAAAGAAAGATTTTTTCCATGGGAATGGATAAGAATTTCCATCCAGAACTGGTCTAACGGGTTAGATTTATAACTAATCTTTCCCAATAGACAATGTATTATCATTCAAATGAGAAGATTGTTGTATGTTTTCAGATAGGTTTAATATCATATTGCGACTTGCTGGTGGTACACCAAGGACAGAGTTTCCAAACAATCTTATAATTTTAAAGTTTACCACGATACTCAAGATACTAATTCCTAGATACTTTTTTATATCTGCCGTGCTTATATTGAGTGGCTTTTAAATATGTTTTTGAGACTTTATGCAGGCTCGTTTGTTCAGATATATGTTCGAAAAGCGCTAGGTAGAAAAATACAAAAAATATTTATATGTTTTTTTAATAATAAAATTCGGTGTGTTTCTCAAAGAATATAGGGGTTTTAATGCTTGATAGTAGTTTTTATATGAAACTTAAAATTATAATTAACACATAGAATGAAAGAGCAACTCAGTTTTACCTACAAGTTTACAAGTATTCAATGTGAACACCTTTCGTCACACGGCACATATCAAGTCGATAGCTCAGTTCTTCCCAAATGTTGATTAGTGCTTGTGTGGCCATTGTTGCAACAGCTGCAATGGTCAGCTGGTTGTGGAGTCACATACACACGATCCTTTATGGAACCCCATAGGTAGAAATCACATGGCGTCAGATCGGGTGAACGTTTGAACAGAACTACTTTGCGACGTTTGGGTAGAACTGAGCTACGAATTTGATGAGTGCCATGTGACAAAAGGTGTTCACAATGAATACTTGTAAGCTTGTAGGTACTTGTAGGGATTTGCACTTTTATTTTATGTATTAATAATAATTTTAAGTTTTATGTAATAAATACTACCAAGCGTTAAAACCCCGATATTCGTTTAGAAATACTCCGTATTTTCAGGCAGAAAAACATCTAAAATAATTTATATGCAAGATTGATCCGACTGAAGCGTTTGAAGTTTTCGCTTTTTTCTGTTTACGTTTATTTGACTGCTTTTGTTTCCATCTAGATGTAACATTCACTACTCCAATGTTCTCAACAATATTCTAGTCAATCTCATTAGCTGATTTACATGCTTGTAAAACACAGTCAATCTCATCAAGAATGTCTGTACCGTTTTTGAACAGAAGGTTTGGATCAAAAGTTGAATTGTCATCGTTGACATTGTCAGAAATGCCTCTTTCACTTGACAATACAATCCATATTTCTTCTCTTAATAATTTTTTTAGAGTGTTTGCTTTAAAATATATGTGGAATATGATAAAACTATACCAGAACACATTTTTTGATGAAAAAGTAGAGAAAAGAGTAAGACGATAAAATGAACAAAATCATTGTATAGAATATTAAAAATGTAAATATAAGTGAACCTCGATGCATGGTGTTTCTAAATGGCAACAATTGTATGTTCGCATGCTTACTATATTTGATACACAAAAAAACCTTTCTGAAAATTATTTAAAATAATCTTTAAAAACATACTGTTTTGAAAAAGATTTTTTTTTCAAACGAAATTTTGCTTTTTAAATATTTTTTTTTTTTTTTTGTATTTTTTAAATTATTTTTCATTGTGTATGTTTCTTATTTGTATTAGAAATCCATCTATAGCTAGGAAAATGGAAGGTTTCAAAAGTTTCTTTTTATTTGTATGATAACATTATTATTATCTTCACCTATGATATTTTTAATCAAATAAACCTAAATATAGGGTCAAAATGAATGCGCGAACATTAAGTTATCAAGAAGAAACGGTAAATAAATGATACGGAGAGAAAATTTAATTTGTTACCAGTTGGCAACAGTATGCACAAGAGGGTCAATAAGTAACATTGTGGGGCGCGAAACCGCATATTCAAGATTATAACTTTTTTTAATAGTCCAGTCAAAATAGACATTTAACCTAGGAAAAATTAGCGAAGAGCTGAAAATTTGCAAAAACGTTTAGAATATCATTCTAAATGAAATCCCAAAAATCTTAATCAATCTGGCTGGAGCAAAAAATTTTATTCAAGGTCAAAGGTCAAAGATACAAAAAATTCGTTTTTACTTACCCGTCATACGTAGTATAGGGTAAGTCTTGCAATCGGTTTTAAATTCGAAATTTTTTTTGACGGATTTACATGTTTTAGACACTGGAGATTCCGAAAAACATATTAAAAAAAAAAAAAAATGCCGTCTGTCTGTCTGTGTGTCTGTAAACGAACAAATTGAGATCTCCCGAACAAATTGTGATAGAGACTTGAAATTTTGTATGTACTTAGTATGTAAGAATGGGACGAAGCCTATTTCATATCAGTAACCTCGATTATCCGGAACTATTTTTTTCGGACTCTCGAAAAATTAGTTCTGATGAAAGGTATATAAAAATTTTCGTAAATATTTATTTTAAGGAGTGATCGTAAAAGGCAATAAAATAACACAAATTTTGCATAAAAAGCGAAGTCGATCGAATAATTAGTTGCTGAGATATCTGTAATCCTGTTTACCACATTCTTGGATTTTTCATGACCCTGTATTTCATTCAAATTTCATTTCAAAGATATGTTTTAATTGGAAATGAAACGCTTAATCCAACGCAATAAACTGTTAGCTAATAAGAGTATTATTTTTGGAGTTATAAGGATGTTTATTTATCGCAATTCAGTACTACTTTAGTAGTTTGGCGTGTTGTATAATTTTTCGATATCGATTCATCAGCAACTCATTAATACAGCATTACTATGCATAATAAAAATATTTAAATATACGTTTAAATTTTGTTTTGGAATTGCAATGCATTTTATAAATAGTTTACAAATGTTTTATTTTCATATATTATATATGCATATAGATGATGGATAAGTATTACGGTGGCCCCCAACGACTAGTTTCAGATATCTGTTAAATAGTAAGTTTTATCGTAAACATAGCTATTATATAAATTTAACGTTATTATAAAAAATGAAATTTTCTACAAAAAAGTCTTTACACTTTTAAGAGACTACTTCATTCAAACGAAAAGACCCATTCATTAATACTAATCCTATGAGAAAAAAATTATAAAGATGTCTTGGTTGCATTTTAATATTTTAAAGTTTTTTAAATGGATAGCTGAAATTGATTTGTATGCAAGCCGTTTTATACTTTTTTGATTTTGTTTACAGGTATTTTTTACGAATACGCTTTCATTTTCGGAACCGGTTTGGAAAGCAAAAGCACTCTCCTATAAAATATGTGTAACCAAAATCGGAAAAATAAAAAACGGCCTGCATTCAGATCCATCTCAGGAATCCAATGAAAAAAAAATCATTTAAAAACATTGAAATGCAACCGAGATAGCTTTATAAATTTCTTCCATAGGATTAGCATTAGCGAACAGATCTTTTAATTTGATTGCAGTAGCCTCTTAATAAATTTATCTTACTTGTTAATTATTCATCTGCGAATTATTTTTTTTTGTTTTATTTCCATCTTCTTCTTCCTCTGGCTGCTAAGTTCCTCTGTCCATTGCTCTGAGAAATCCGATGGATCTGGTATTTTTTCACTGATGTCAAAAGTATGATCATCTGTTGTATTTGTGGCAACATTTAAACAAAATTGGCGGTGACAATTGTTATATATTGGTGAACAAAACAAACCAAGTTTTTTTCACCCATAATTTAAATTGCAACCCTTTGTGTAGTAACAAAAAATTGTATGGAACGATAATTACGGTGCAAGCGAGATTAGAGTTTTAATTGGCTCCAAATCGTTATTGTTCAATACCCACCCCCATTTTTCAGGGTCAAGTTTATTACCTAACCATATTTAGACTTGAAAATAAACTCGGCACAAATTTTGGAGAGCAGCACTAGATGTTAGTGGAAGAAATGATACCTGAACAACTTTATTGTGCAGTGTACTCTTCGCAAAACTTAGATATCTATTGCTGTCTTTAGAATCAATGTTTTTAGGAGCTCTGTATATCGCAAGTAGTAAACAAATTCCATTAGCAATAATGATATCCGGAGAAGAGTCGATTTTCTTAAGTGTTTCAGCATAGCAAATTAAGTCAATCCTTTTTTCAAATAGCTTGAATATTTGAATTTTGCCTTTTCTGAAGAGAGCTGACGATGTGTCACAACCAGTTATGGCACCTAAAAATAATCTATGATCTCTACACTTTTGGACATAATTCCAAACTTTGCGATGAATACATTTTTGTTTCTATCTAACTTTTCTCGGCTTCAAGAAATAAACTATTTTATCAGTAGGCGTTCGTGTTATTTATGTGATTAACAAATAACGTCTTCCCCAACAACAATAGTTGTATCTGTACTTGACTGTTCTATAGTTGTTTCAACTATAAGGAAGTCACCCTCGTTATCAGCCTGTTTAACAGAAATACCAACAGCGTTTAATTTTTTGCATAACATTGAAATAAACCGAACCTTTTTATGAGTATTAGAAAGGAATTGTTTTTGGTTTGTCGGAAAAGCCATAAATCGATCAAAAAATACATCAGCAGAAGAAGCTATTTAGTAGCGATGTTGTTCTGCCGCTTTCATATTTTTTTATAATCGTCATAACCAGCAAATATTATAATAACGTTGGGACCATAATGATTATATACATATCAAATGTACATAATATCAAATCAATCATTATTTTCTGAACCTGAGGAGATGGATTATTTAAGAAAACCGGACATCCACTTTTATCTCCAGCTGCAGGCTTCAAGAAAGAACGAAAGTAATCAAGATTATACTTAGCTTCAACAGCAACTAAATAGTATTAACATCCTATATATACAAGAAAAGTCTTTTCAAAATTATTCGAATGTGTTTTTTTTTTTTTTTTTTTTTTTTTTTTGCTACTTCAACGATACTATCTTGAAATGAAATTGTTACAACTCGATATATTACGCGCCGACGATCCTTCGGTTTTTTTCTTTTCATTTTCTTCATTCGCTTTATTTCTACAAAATAAACAAAAATTTCTTAAAGCAAAAAGTTGGCTCATCTAATCGCGCCGTAGTCCAAGGTGGGATGGACATAGAAATACATGTTTCTGCTACATCGCGTTCTCCTTCAGTTACTGCAATATTACACTTTACAACACTGAACATGAACTGTAATAGATTGCTTATTTTCAAAATGCTGAACATTCTCATCATTTCTCTCTATACGACTATCAATTAATGCCTTCATACTACATTCAAAGACAAAATGTACAACAAATTGGACTTTAAGCTAGAAGTTTATTACAAATGAAGCAAATTTCCGACATTTTAATGAGCGTATACAAACTAATGTTTCGATATTTTTATTTAAACAAAACAGAATAACCTCCACACAAACGAACTGGAAGGTAAAAATATGCAATTAATCCCGGAAGAAAATTACATTTCCAAAAAGGAACCATTTGACCACGGGACGGCGCGCGCTTCTATTGCTCAGTGGGAGAAGAGGAGGGGGGGAGGTTGATCACAGCTTACCTGGAGTGTACGCCCTTACCTCACATTATTCAATTTAATTTTAGTATATCTACTTATATCAATCCCATTCAACAGTTAACATCATGAATTACTTTCAAGAAAATGTAGATATGCAAAATATGATAATTTTTGAAATTTTTAATTTTTACAATTTTTGAAATTGCAATATCTTACGAAGAAGGTAACGAAGGTGTGTGTAAAGACCAATTTTGTATAAAATCCTAAAATATTCAATTTTTATGACAATTATTTTTACGATAAAACTCACCGTTTACCAGATAACAGAAAAAACTATTTATTTTATCTTTGACCTTTGACCTTGAATAAAATTTTTTGCTCCAGTCAGATTGACTAAGATTTTTGGCATTTCATTTGAAATGATGTTCTAAACGTCTACGCAAATTTCCAGCTCTTCGCTAATTTTTCCGAGGTTTCCATTATTTTTTGTCTATTTTGACTGGACTATAATGACGAACACTACATTTATTGAGTACAAATAAAAATACAAACAATTTCTCGTTCCTTAATATACATTTAACTAGAATGTCTGTACCGTTTTTGAACAGAAGGTTTGGATCAAAAGTTGAATTGTCATCGTTGACATTGTCAGAAATGCCTCTTTCACTTGACAATACAATCCATATTTCTTCTCTTAATAATTTTTTTAGAGTGTTTGCTTTAAAATATATGTAGAATATGATAAAACTATACCAGAACACATTTTTTGATGAAAAAGTAGAGAAAAGAGTAAGACGATAAAATGAACAAAATCATTGTATAGAATATTAAAAATGTAAATATAAGTGAACCTCGATGCATGGTGTTTCTAAATGGCAACAATTGTATGTTCGCATGCTTACTATATTTGATACACAAAAAAAAACCTTTCTGAAAATTATTTAAAATAATCTTTAAAAACATACTGTTTTGAAAAAGATTTTTTTTTCAAACGAAATTTTGCTTTTTAAATATTTTTTTTTTTTTTTTTTTTTTTGTATTTTTTAAATTATTTTTCATTGTGTATGTTTCTTATTTGTATTAGAAATCCATCTATAGCTAGGAAAATGGAAGGTTTCAAAAGTTTCTTTTTATTTGTATGATAACATTATTATTATCTTCACCTATGATATTTTTAATCAAATAAACCTAAATATAGGGTCAAAATGAATGCGCGAACATTAAGTTATCAAGAAGAAACGGTAAATAAATGATACGGAGAGAAAATTTAATTTGTTACCAGTTGGCAACAGTATCCACAAGAGGGTCAATAAGTAACATTGTGGGGCGCGAAACCGCATATTCAAGATTATAACTTTTTTTAATGACGAACACTACATTTATTGAGTACAAATAAAAATACAAACAATTTCTCGTTCCTTAATATACATTTAACTTAAACACGGCAATATTTAGCTTTATACATAATAAGTCGTTAAATATTTCACGGTTTTTAGATCTCGTCAAATCTTCTATTTTATTTCGTCGAAAGAAGATTGTGTTCTGTCAACATTCACCGTCGTATTTTTTAAAGAAAAGGACACTGTCTGAAAAATCAGGTCTTTTTATACATCTTTAGAAGCATAAACAATTTTCTGTAAGTGATATTATAGAAGCGTTTTGTCGGGAAAATAAGAAAACAGACTCGAAAGACCTATTGGCTGGCTGACAAAAAGCAGAAAGAAATCCTTATTTGTCAGTGGGTCTATACTCTATAGAAACTATTTTACCTTGCTTTCTTGCAATGCTATAAGTAATTCTATATTGTGAAGTAACCTTTTGTTGATATTTCTAAATAAATCTATACTAATAAAAGAACAAAACGCTCTGTCTGCGTGTGTGTGTGTGTGTGTGTGTGTGTGTGTGTGTGTCTGCGATGGCTAGCAAAATCTACAGCACGTACGAAGCTCAAAATTTTTTTGAGAGTAGCCCAATGTCTCTCCTGATGCACCTGAGGCTCAGAATTTCAAAATTCTATTTATTAACTGAGTAATTAATTAAATTCCAAAGCTCACTCTCATAAAAAATCGCCTTTTTTCGCTTTTTTCCCTTTCATTTTCTTATGGTTGATTGGTTGCATAAAATTTTCGCAGAAATAATTAAAAAAGCTGGGACAGACCTTTAAAATTCATAGACTGGCAAACTGTCAGTTTAAATGAGGATTTTTTTTTAATCACAGCTGCTGTACACCATGGAGAAAAAGATACGAGGAGGCTAAGTAAACCGAAAAAACGGTTTGCAATATTAAACCATTTATCGCTGAAACTTTAATGTCTCAAACAAAAGCACGAGGAAGGAATTTTGTATTAATAAAACGAATTGAAAGAAATGAATTACAGCTGAAGCATATTATTTTACGAAGAAATAGTAATTTTTTAAAATGCTTTTATTTAAATTATATTATTTAGGTTAAAGTTAGGTTAAAGTTAAATTACATTTATGTTATGGTTAGAATAAGGATATGTTACAATAAAGTGAAGACTAGGTTACATTTCTGTTATATTTAATTTACGGCAGGGCACTGTTAAGTCGCTGTTAGGTTACAGACAGGTTCTGGTTACGGTACAAAAGTTTAAGGTTAGGAATTTATACACAGAGTGAACATTACGCAAGATTTGATTAAAAATAACGCTTACTTTTATTAAATAGCTCTGAAATTATAATACTATATACCAATATTTTAGCTACCATCGTGTGTCGATTTCATTCATGGTATAGTCAGATTTAAGAGTGATATAATTAGTTTCAAATTCAAAATATTTCACTTGGGATTTGAATGTGAAAATAATAATTAGCTACGTGACATAACAGTGATTTTTACGGGTAAATATCAACTTTTTTACACGAAAATCATGCAATCGTTGGATACATATTCCCTCCCGCGTTTTTCATTGCTCATTTTGAGTATTTTTAGAACTTAATATTAGTTGTTTTTAAAACCGATTTTCACACAGTCAGTGGCTACGTATTTCAGACAATGCATTTCTGCATGTAACGAGTTAATGATAAAATCATACAAATTTCAAGTTCGTTTAATATTGTTAATACGGACCCGGGCAACGCCGGGCGGGTCAGCTAGTCTATACTAATAAAAGAACAAAACGCTCTGTCTGTCTGTGTGTGTGTCTGTGTGTGTGTCTGTGTGTCTGCGATGGCTAGCAAAATCTATGGGACGTACGAAGTTCAAAATTTTTATGAGAGTAGCCCAATATCTCTCCTGATGCACCTGAAGCTCAGAATTTCAAAATTCTATTTATTAACGGAGTTATTAATTAAATTCCAAAGCTCACTCTCATAAAAAATCGCCTTTTTTTAATTTTTCCCTTTCATTTTCTTATGGTTGGTTGGTTGCATAAAATTTTCGCAGAAATAATTAAAAAAGCTGAGATAGACCTTTAAAATTCATAGACTGGCAAACTGTCAGTTTGAATGAGGATTTTTTTTACCACAGCCGCTGTACGCCATGGAGGAAAAAAGATAGGTGGAGGTGAAGCAATCCGAAAAAAAATAGCACGAGGAAGAAATTTTGTATTAATAATACGAATTGAAAGAAATTAATTACAGCTAAAGCATATTTTACGAAAAAATAGTAATTTATTAAAACGTTTATTTTCTATTATATTATTTATTAAAATAAATGTTTGCTTTTAAAATAATTGAAATTGGAAAATTAGAAATAATTAAATGTCAAAATAAAATTAAATAAAATATTGAAAACCTTTGATTTGAACTAAAAACTGTATTACTAAAAGTTTTCTTTTTTTTTTCCCAGAACTTTTTAATTCTTCATAACTTAGATGAAAAATGTTTATGATTTAACAATATATTAATAATTCCATGTCAGTATATAAAAAATATTGATGAAAACCTTCTTTGAAAACCATGCATGAAATTTCCGTGAACATGAACGAGATCTGAACCTAAAAATTATGTTTGAAAAAATACCTGAAATTTGAATCGAACCAAATCTAAACTTGACAAAAATATTCCAAAGAACATTAACCGGATCCGAACAAGACAAAAAATTTCCATGCACATGAATCCAATCCGAACCTAAAAAAATTCTTTGAAAAAAATCTCGAAATCTGAAATGAACTAAATCTGAACTTGACAAAAATATTCCATTCAAGCATGTTCTTATGTTACACGCAAGAGAACCTGAACCCAAAAATTACATTTGAAAAAAAAGCCGACATCTGAATTTAACCAAGTCTGAACTTGACAAAAATATTCCAGTGAAGCATGTCTTTATTCGAATCAGACAGAGAAATTTCCGTAGACACGCAGGAAGACCTGAACCCAAAAATTCCATTTGAAAAAAACGCCGAAATCTGAATTGAACCAAATCTGTTCCCGACAAAAATATTTCACAGAACCATAACTGAATCCGAGCAAGGCAAAATAATTTCCATGGACCTGAATCCGACACGAACATTTTAAATCGAATTTCAAAAAATACCTGAAATCTGAATCGAACCAAATCTGAACCCGACGAAAATATTCTAATGAATCATAACCAAGATCCGAACAAGACAAAATGATTTCCATGGACATGAACCCAATATATGGTTAGGTAACATTTGGATTGAAATTAGATTGCAATTACATTAAGGTAAGTCTTTGATTCTATTTAATTTCACGTTAGGTTACAGTTAGATCACGATTAATTTAAAGTTAGGTTAAAGTTAAATTGCATTTATGTTATGGTTAGAATAAGGATAGGTTGCAATAAAGTGACGGCTAGGTTACATTTATGTTATATTTAAGTTACGGTAGGGTACTGTTAAGTCGCAGTTAGGTTACAGGCAGGTTATGGTTACGGCACAAAAGTTTACAGTTAGAAATTTGTCCACAGAGTGAACATTACCCATGTTCTGATTAAAAATATGCACTTACTTTCGTTAAATGGCTCTGAAATTATAATACTGTATACCAACCTTTTATCAACGAGTATCGATTTCATTCACGGTATAGTCGGATTTAAGAGTGATATAATTAGTTTGAAATTCAAAATATTTCACTTGGGACTTCTATGTAAAAAAAAATTAGTTACGTGACCTAACAGTGATTTTTACGGGTAAATATCAACACTCTAACACGAAAATAACGCAATCGTTGGATACATGTTCCCTCCCGCGTTTCTCATTGCTCATTTTAAGTATTTTTAGAGCTTAATATTAGTTCTTTTTTAAACCGATTTTTCTCTCACTCAGCTGCCACGTATTTCAGACAATGCATTTCTGCATGCTTCGAGTTAATGATAAAATCATACAAATTTCAAGTTCGTTTAATATTGTTAATACGGACCCGAGCAACGCCGGGCGGGTCAGCTAGTCTATACTAATAAAGGAACAAAACGCTCTGTCTGTGTGTGTGTGTGTGTCTGTGTGTCTGCGATGGCTAGCAAAATCTACAGCACGTACGAAGCTCAAAATTTTTTTGAGAGTAGCCCAATGTCTCTCCTGATGCACCTGAAGCTCAGAATTTCAAAATTCCATTTATTAACTGAGTAATTAATTAAATTCCAAAGCTCACTCTCATAAAAAATCGCCTTTCTTCGCTTTTTTTCCATTTCATTTTCTTATGGTTGATTGGTTGCATAAAATTTTCGCAGAAATAATTTAAAAAGCTGGGACAGACCTTTAAAATTCATAGAATGGCAAACTGTCAGTTTAAATGAGGATTTTTTTTTAATCACAGCTGCTGTACACCATGGAGAAAAATATAGGTGGAGGCGAAGTAAACCGAAAAAAGGTTTGCAACACGGAGTGAGAAGTGTCTTACTCCGTGGTTTGCAATATTAAACCATTTATCGCTGAAATTTTAATGCCTCAAACAAAAGCACGAGGAAGGAATTTTGTATTAATAAAACGAATTGAAAGAAACAAATTACAGCTGAAGCATATTTTACGAAGAAATAGTAATTTTTTAAAATGGTTTTTTTCTATTATATTATTTAGGTTAAAGTTAGGTTAAAGTTAAATTGCATTTATGTTATGGTTAGAATAAGGATATGTTACAATAAAGTGAATACATTTAGGCTAGGTTACATTTCTGTTATATTTAATTTACGGTAGAGTACTGTTAAGTCGTTGTTAGGTTACAGACAGGTTCTGGTTACGGTATAAAAGTTTAAGGTTAGGAATTTATACACAGAGTGAACCTATACGCAAGATTTGATTAAAATAACACTTACTTTTGTTAAATAGCTCTGAAATTATAGTACTATATACCAACCTTTTAGTTATCATTGTGTATCGATTTCATTCATGGTATAGTCGGATTTAAGAGTGATATAATTAGTTTCAAATTCAAAATATTTCACTTGGGATTTGTATGTGAAAATAATAATTAGTTACGTGACTTAACATTGATTTTTACGGGTAAATATCAACTTTTTTACACGAAAATCATGCAATCGTTGGATACATATTCCCTCCCGCGTTTTTCATTGCTCATTTTGAGTATTTTTAGAGCTTAATATTAGTTGTTTTTAAAACCGATTTTTCACACAGTCAGTGGCTACGTATTTCAGACAATGCATTTCTGCATGTAACGAGTTAATGATAAAATCATACAAATTTCAAGTTCGTTTAATATTGTTAATACGGACCCGGGCAACGCCGGGCGGGTCAGCTAGTCTATACTAATAAAAGAACAAAACGCTCTGTCTGTGTGTGTGTGTGTGTCTGCGATGGCTAGCAAAATCTACAGCATGTACGAGGCTCAAAAATTTTATGAGAGTAGGCCCAAATCTCTCCTGATGCACCTGAGCTTCAGAATTTCGAAATTCCAATTATTAACTGAGTAATTATTTAAATTCCAAATATCACTCTCATTAAAAAATCTCCTTTTTTCAACTTTTTTCCCTTCATTTGTTTATGGTTGATTGGTTGCATAAAATTTTCGCAGAAATAATTTAAAAAAGCTGGGACAGAATTAAAGAAACAAATTTGAGTGTTTAACATTTTCAAAGTGAGAGTTTTTTCAAAAGACCTTTAAAATTCATAGACTGGCAAACTGTCAGTTTAACTGACGATTTTTTTATCACAGCTGTTGTAAACCATGGAGGAAAAAGTTAGGTGGAGGTGAAGCAAGCCGCAACAAAGGTTTGCAATATGAAACCATTTATCGCTCAAATTTTAATGACCCAATCAAAAGTACAAGGAAGAGATTTTGTATTAATAAAACGAATTGAAAGAAATGATGACAGTTGAAGCACATTTTAAGAAGAAATAGTAATTTTTTAAAATGGTCTTTTTTCCATCATATTATTTATTAAAATAAATGTTTGCTTTTAAAATAATTGAAATTGAAAAATTAGAAATAATTAAATGTCAAAATAAAATAAAATAAAATAAAATACCGTAATTTCGGGTGTATAAGCCGCGGATCAAACAATTCTTTTTGACCAAGAAATTTTTAAAAAATCAATGTTACTACTGAGATTACGCCGTAAATATTTCTGTTCAATCACTAAATAAGATTTCTGGGTCCAAAAAGAATTGTTTGATCCGCGGTTATACACCCGAAATTACGGTATTGAAAACTTTTGGTCTCAACTAAAAATTGTATTACTAAAAGTTTTTTTTCAGAATTTTTTAATACTTTATAACGTAGATGAAAAATGTTTATGACTTAACAATATATTAATAATTGCATGTCAGTATATAAAATATATTGATGAAAACATTCTTTGAAAATCATGTATGAAAACTCTAAAATCTAGATTTCAGAGTGCCAAGAAATTAAGACATTTTAAGACATTAACGAAAGAATGTTAACTTTTCTAGCAAAATCTTAAATGATGCTTTTATATTGATATTTCAAAGTTATATGATAAAAATAATCAAATAATTCTTACCAATGATTGATCTATTTGTATTTTTTATGCATTCCGATCGTGTATTACAGCCAATAATGGCAGAAATCATCATTTTTTAAACGAAATTTTAGTCATCTGTTCAATAACAGTTTAAACGATAAAAAAGAAAAATAAAGATATACGGGTTTAAACCAGTTTGAATTGATCGGCATGTCAAAGCACATGGTTTTGTTGGTGCTTAATTAGACTTAATGTAGCGGATTTTAAGGATACGTTTTAGGCTTCACCCCAAAACATTATGCTTCCATTCTATTAATTTCTCTTTACTCAATGGTTGTACGCAGATTTTTGGCACTTCGAACATTAGAATGTATGAATGATTAGCTGTGTTGCAGAAAAAAAGTACACAACAGTTTTCTAGGAGGTTTTTTTTAAGTCATTGGTTAAATTTAAATGTATTCTATTCAATTAAAAATTTTATCATGGCTTTAATTTGTTTTTTAAACGAAAATAAAATGGCTGTTTGGGGTAAAATTGTTTGAATCCGCAAACGATTCATACACCATAATAAATTATCAAATAGCAAAGTAAATTATTTATCAGAAATTGTCATAAAAAGAATAGTAGCAAAACTGGTTATAACCTTAATGTTTAGACTAATTAAAACATAACCCGATCCCAACAAGTAAAAAATAACAGACTACATTCCGATCCGTGATAGATAAAATTTCCTTGAGTATAAACCTGACCCGAACCTAAAAATTCTGTTTGAAAAAAACTATGGATTCGATAACTTACACGAATTAAATCTGAATCCCGCAAAGATGTTCAAATGAAGCATAACCTGATCCGAACAAAGAAAAATAATTTTCGTGGGCATGAAATCTAAAAAATGAAATGAAAAAAACCCCGATATATGACCCGAACGAAATCTGAAACCAATAAAAATATTTCAGAGAACTATAACGCGATCATAGCAATACAAAATAATTTCCGTGGTCATAAACCCAACTCAAACCTAAAAAATTCCATTTGAAAAATCCTGAAATTGCACCCAAACCACATCTGAATTCGACCAAAATATTTGAAAGAACCATAACCGGATACGAGTAAGACAAAATAATTTCCGTGCACATTAACCCGATACGAACCTAAAACTCCCATTCGAAAAAATACCTGAAATTTGAATCGAACCAAATCTGAACCTGACAAAATATTTCAAAGAACCGCAACCGGATCCGAACAAGACAAAAAAATTTCATGGACTTGAACCCAACCCGAACCCAAACAAATTCATTGGAAAAATCTGAAAATCTGAACTGAACCAAATCTGAACGTGACAAAAATAATATAGTGAAGCATGTCCTTATTCTAATAAGACAGAATAATATTCATTAACACGCAAGAAGACCCGAACCCAAAAGTTCTATTTGAATAAAAACCGGAAATTTGAATTGAACCAAATCTGAACCAGAGATAGATATTCCAAGGAACTATAACCCGACCCGAGCAAGGCAAAATAATTTCCATGGATATAAACCCGACTCGAACCTAAAAAATTCGATTTGAAAAAACCTGAAATTTGACTCAAAACACATCTGAATCCGACCAAAATATTCGAAAGAACCATAACCGGATACGAGTATGACAAAATAATTTCCGTTGACCCCTAATACGATACCGATACTTGATACGAACCTAAAACTTCTATTTGAAAAAATACCTGAAATTTGAATCGAACCAAATCTGAACCTGACAAAAAAAATTCCAAAGAACCATAACCGGATCCAGATAAGACAAAAAATTTCCATCGACATGAACCGAATCTGAACCTTTTTTTTTTTTTTTTTTTTGAAAAAATCTCGAAATCTGAACTGAACCAAATCTGAACTTGACAAAAATATTCCAGTGAAGCATGTTCTTATTCGAACAAGGCAGAATAATTTCCGTGCACACGCAAGAAGACCTGAACCCAAAAATTCCATTTGAAAAAAAAAACCGAAATCTGAATCGAACCAAATCTGATCCCGACAAAAATATTCCAAAGAATTATAACTGGATCCGAGCAAGGCAAAATAATTTCCATGGACATGAATTCGACCCGAACATTAAAATCCAATTTCAAAAAGTACCTGAAATCTGAATCGAACCAAATTTGAGCCCGACGAAAATATTTTAAAGAACCATGACAACATCCGAACTAGGCAAACTAATTTTCATGGACATGAACCCAATATATGGTTAGGTAACATTTAGGTTGCGATTAGGTTGCAACTACATTACGGTACGGTTGTTATGGTTAGATTAAGGATAGGTTACAATAAGGTGACGGATAGGTTACAATTATGTTATATTTAAGTTACGGTAGGGTACTGTTAAGTCACAGTTAGGTTACTGACAGGTTATGGTTATAATACGAAAATTTGTGGTTAGAAATTTGTCCACAGAGTGAACATTACGCATCCTTTGATTAAAAATATACATTTATTTTTGTTAACAGGCTCTGAAATTATAATACCATATGCAAACCTTTTAGCTAACATCGAGTATTGATTTCATTCACGGTATAGTCGGATTTAAGAGTGATATAATTAGCTTGGGATTCTATGTGAAAAAAAATAATTGGCTACGGGACTTAACAGTGATTTTTACGGATAAATACTGACACTTTCACACAAAAATGACTCAATTGTTGGACACATATTTCCCATTGTTCATTTTGAGTATTTTTAGAGCTTAATATTAGTTGTTGCTTTGTAAACCGATTTTTCACACAGTCAGCGGCCACGTATTTCAAACAATGCATTTCTGCATGTTTCGAATTAATGATAAAATCATACAAATTTCAAGTTCATTTAATATTGTTAATACGGACCCGGGCAACGCCGGGAGGGTCAGCTAGTTAAAAATAAAACTATGAAAACTGGAATAGCAAAATTGAAGTGATGCATTATTGTTTCTTTGAAAGATAACATCAAAAAGTTTAAATAAGAAAGCTTAAGGTATTCTTCCGTAAAGATTTCAGAAAAGACTTTATTCAGAATATGAGGGTGAAATAAATTAATGTTATGGAAATTTGTCGATTGCTTCCTAAATTTGAAAAAAAAAGAAAAATTCGACCAGATGGATCCGGATTCACGGGATACGAGAATTCGTGAAATTCTACTGTATTAAGAATATCCTGAAATGCCTAAAATCATCAAAAGCTGAAAGTAAAAACTTTTCATAAATCCAATACTTTTTCTTAAAAATATAAAAAAAAGCACTTGACTTTCTTAAGGGAAAACAGTACCATTGAAACCATGTTATCAATTTTGAATAATACTGTTGTACTATATGAGGTGGTACAATACTTAATAATTAAATTTAATAAATTGTGAAAAAAAAATTGTAGAACAGCGAGGGTGAAATAAATTAATGTTACGGAAATTTGTCGATTGCTTCCTAAATTTGAAAAAAAAATTTTTTTTAATTATTAAAAAAAAAATCCCTACTACCTTTTTTAAAAATAAGTATTTTTGCTTCGATTTTCCCCCCATTCATTAGAATATACTACATAAAACTGTGCATGAATTATTATATGTATAGAATTTTACATTTAATACGGTTTTTTTTCGCTTGTGTATAGTAAAAAATGAAGAAATTTCTACAAACTCCCAATTTAAATATTTAAATAAAATACTATCAACTTGAATGTTAAATCCATGCACAAAAATGTTAAATACAGCATGAAAGAAAGTAAAAGAAATTTCAAACCTCTATATAAATTAGCAAAAGAGCCTTAGTATTTTTCAAACAAGCAAGTTATAAAAATATGAACAAGGAGAAAAATCACTTTAAAGTTTTCATTTGTATGGGTGCATCTATTAACAAAATTTACAATATCTCGCGATACAATAGTCGTATAGATAGAAATGTGTCAAAATATTCACAATTAAAGAAGCTTTCAGTTAATATTTCAAAAAGAAAATCTATATTTTGACAATTTCAAGGTACTGTGTCCCCATAAGGAAATAATAATAATAAAATTGCAGCCATACTTATCATAAAAATGAAGAAAATTTTTAAACTGTGGGGCAAAATAATTTTTTGATGCAATTGCGTTCGTTTACATTTAAAGGCGTATTTCTCATTATTTGTTTGAAAAACTTATAACTTAATTAAAAATGTTTGCGCAAATGCTTTTAATTAACTATTCTTTTCTCTTTTCTAGGAGTAAGTTCTGACACCGGATATGCAATTATTCATTTGCTTCGAATCGCAGCGAAAATATGTGACTCTCGAAGATTAACAGACCTTACTGTTTCACTTGAAAAGAACTTTGAAACAGCTAGATTACAAATAATGCACAATCAAAACTACTGAGCCATTCATGTATGCAAGTTGTACAAATTATTGTCTATTTTAATATTTTACGAATGGAAATAATAGAAGAATGAATTTAACTATGGATATCTGATTTACTATATGTGTTTAATTAGAATAAATATTATTTTCATTTTATATACAGTCTTTTATTTATTCAAATAAGTTATCCTACACTTATTCTTGAAGTTACACAATTCAAATAATAATAATAAAAGAATTCAAACGAGAATTAATTTTTTCCAAGAAAAGCGAAAACGTTTCGAGGCATTAATGTTATTATTATTTATTTTACTCAAAACTAAAAGATACGTCCAGAATTACTTCAAAGGTTTACAATTTTAAACAGTGGCGTAGGAACTTTGAAAAAACAGGGGGAGCTGTGTAAGGGAGATTGACAGTTGAGAATATTTGTTAAGGCATTTAGAAGAACGAAATGATCATGTATCCAGGTTCAGATGTACGAAAAAACCCCACAATGATTGCTAAGTTATTTTTATTCATACATATGATACTAGGGGGGGCACACATACAGTACTCGGAGAAAATCTCCGAACAGCGATTAGCAAGTTTACCAGACGAGAGCAGAGAGGCGAGTGTCGTCGTACATAGCAATAAACTGCCACTTTTGGCATGATAGAAAATCGCCAACATATACAAGTTCGCCCATGCACAATGGATAGTATATGCCAAATAACAGTTAAAATGCAGCCGGCAAGATAAGAATTCAATTTGGATTCCTAGCTAGGATGGGAAAGAAAAGGTTGCCAAACGATAGAATGTTACACGTGTTGTTTTGTCTAATAAAGAGGCACACCAAAGGGACATGAGATTTTTACTGCGCAGATGTTAAATTCTTTTTAGGTTTTTGTTGAGAAAGGAAAAAGAAGCGTAAGCATAAATTTTAACCGCGAAACAGAGATGATGTCCAAATAAGGTAATGCAGAATTGCTTCGATCGGAAATAGCAGACATCTGGAAATAGCTTTAAACGGTTGATTAATATGTGAGTGTATTTCTCACAAAGTTAAGCAGCTGCCGATTTTTCGGTTAGAGAAAAGCTAGCCGAGGGAAAAAAATGGAAAGAGAATGAAGGACATTTAAAACTGATTTTGAATTGAACAGAGACAGGGGGAAGGAATAATTTAATAAAATAACCAATATATAACGAAATAATCGTTATATATATCACCCGGTGCACCACAAAAAAAAAACTTTTGCTGTCCAATGTGCATAGGCTAGCATAAAATATTATAACATAAAAACATACATAAATGCAAAAGTTTTTTTTTTTTTTTTTTTATCTATATATGTAGAAATTTAACGTCATGATAATGGAGACTTTTGTATTCAAAAACAGTCAGCAGTTCTAAAGTCTCTATATTTTTTATATTTGTATTTCATGGATCCAAGGTAGTACTGTATTTTATATGTATAAGTTGAGTCGACTCAGACAGTACAAAAATCTTACTGCAGCTTTGATTGTTATCATGACATAAATAAAATTTTGAAACATATACACAAAACATGAAACTAATACTAAATGAATATAAAATGGCAATACACAAAAATAACATAATAGCACTATATTTTTCAAAAAAATTAAAAAGAGTAATATGATGTATATTAAAAAATAAAAATGTTTTTGTAAAAAGTGTTTCATGCCGAAGCATAGGATGACAAAAAAAGAGGTGCTCCAAGCACGCCCATAAAAAATATGCGTCACCCTGAATCTTGTGTACAACACAAGTATTATGGCATCGGCTTAGGGCCTAGCCTTAGATGAGGAGGGAATTGTGATGCTCCCCCGAAGGCACTAGCGGTCTTCTGAAGGAGCCCACGTCGAGCATCAGAGCCGTGCAAAAGTAGGAGGGCAAATGGGGCAGTCGCACCGGGCGTGGAATTTAAAAAAGCCCCAAATTTATACTACCAACGCCATTTTTTGGCCTGTCAGAAGAAAAAGAAAGGGGGAAGCAGCTCCAAATATGAAACTGCCCTAAGCACAGTTTTTTCTTCGCACGCCCCTGCGGAGCATATTGTTAAAAGCTAGTGACGAGGATCATTTCATTCATAATTTCATTCATTTCGGAGGATTTCTTGCGTTCCACTTTTCACAAACAAGAGTATAGAATAGAAGCATATCAAAAGATCACCGACTTTTTAATCCAGTTTAAATAGTCATATATTAAATATATTCGATATACTTGATGACACTTAATTTATGGACGATACCGAATAAAATATTCAAATTTCAGGCTTCTTCGACTCCCATTTACCAAAAATTAAAGTTTTATTTCTGTTGTTTGGCTTACAAATTCTTTACAATCTCTTCCAAATCAATTTTAAAGGCTTCTTCTTTATAAATATGCAATAGCATCAAGTGTTTGAGTCTATATTGATACCAGAGTTTCCCCAGAGGGTTACAGGGGGGGGCGCTCCGCACCTCCTGCCCTTTAGTTTAAAAAACAGCGCCCCTCTTGCCCCTCATCCGAACAATTAGCGCCCCTTTGTTGCTCATTCAAAAAAATAGCACCTTTCTTGCCCCACATTTGAAAAAACGCATCCCTTTAGCGACAATGACGACGCGCTGTAGCGCGTAACTTACGTAAAAAATTGGTGACGGAAAGCAAAAAATAGCCCTTACGCGTCCCACGGGATGCGTACTTCCGTCGAAAAATCGCGAAATAACGACTAATTTCTGGCAAAATTCGCGAAAAAATGGCTAATTTCGTTGCAATATTTCGAAAAAACGGCAGATTTCTTCAAAAGATTGTGAAAAGACGACAAATTTCGTACAAAAAAATCGCGATAAAACGGAACATTTTGTCAAACGATTCGCGAAAAACGGCAAATTTTGCAAAAAGATTACTAAAAACGGCAATTTTCGTCAAAACATCGCGATAAAAGGCAGATTTCGTCAAAAGATTTGCAAAAAAGTGGCGAATTTCGAACAAAAATCGCAATAAAAATTCGCGAAAAACGGCAAAATTTACCAAAACTTCGATAAAAAACGCAAAATTCGTGAAAATATCCCGAAAAACGGCAGATTTTGTCAACGGAAGATCGCGAAAATATGTAATTTCGTCAAAGTGGCACAAAAAAGTTAATGCCAGAAGTGAATTTTTCTGTTCTGAATACTAATTTTCCTGCTTCAAAATTGTATTTTTAATGCTTAAAAAGCGGATTTTCCTCCTTCAGAATCAGGGGCGTGCGAAAAGAAAATTGCACCCAAGGCATAATTGGAATTTGACGCCCCCCCCCCTTCTCCCAACTTTTTCTTGTAACAGTTCAAAAATGACGTTTGTGGAATAACTTTGGCACCCCCTAAATTTTTGCGCCCGGGTCGTTCGCCCCCCTCCCACCCCTTTTCTGTTCACAATCCACTTTTGACTGTCGAAAACTTTCTAAATGTGATTCCTGAAAACACCCGTTTATTAAACAAAAGAACACTTTATTCAACAAATATATTCCTTTTTTTATTGTCTTTTTCAATAAATCCGTCTTGCCCCTTTAAAAAGAAATGCGAACAATAGTGATATCGTTATCTTCTACACTCAACTAAGCTAATTAAATTTGTATCGTGCACATTTATTTTTAAAAAAGTAAAGAAAATTTTTCTTAATAGTTTTTAAAAATTAACATTGGTTTCATCAAAGGATCGTGGGAAAAGGCGCATTTCATTAAAGAATCGCGGGAAAAAGCTTACGAATCGCAACAAAACTGTAATTTGACAAAGGATTGCGGAAGCAACTATTAATTGCACCAAAATGTAGCAGATGAAAGCGTAAATTTTGTCAAAGTACTAAGAAAAAATGCGAATTTTGTCAGAGTCACAGAAACGATGCAAATAAGAATCGGAAAAACTTCGAGTTTCGTAAAGGAACCATCGAAAAGAAGCAAATTTTGTCAAAGGGCCGTGGAAAAAAAACGCGAATTTTGTTAAATGTAAGCCGGCAAAAAGCGAATATTGTCAAATGACCTAAAAAAATGCGACTTTTTATCCAAAGGGTCGCTGTCGAAACGCAAATTTCATCAGAATAGAACAGGCAATAAGCATGAATTTCACCAAAGTGCCGCAGAAAAAACGCGGTTTTTTCGCAATCTTTTGGTGAAATTTGCCATTTTTGTGATCTTTTAATAAAATTTGCTTTTTTTCGCGAACTTTTCACGAACTTTGTCGGGTTTTTTTGCAAGTTTTGCGTTTTTTGCGATCTTTTAACATAATCGGCCGTTTTTTCGAACCAAACTTTTACCTTTTTTTGACGAAATTTTTGGATTTTTTTCACGATTCTTTGACGAAATTTCTGTTCCATGATTTCTTGAATCGCTAAATTCTAGATTTAACTTTATAAAAGTGCCCTTAAAAATCAAAAAAGTGCCCTTTTCATAAAAGTAGCGCCCTGCCCCTTTTTAAACCTGGGGGAAACTCTGTTGATACATTGTTGTTCGGCGGTGTGTCTGTTAGAAGAAAAGCATTGAAAGCTCTCAGGTGTCACTAATGATATCGGAATAACAAAATAAATTCTGCCAAAAGGTAAACTTTAGAAAACAACTTGTTTACTAATTCCTGTGATGACATCATTTTAATTGTGATCACAACGTATTTCTGTCAGTTCCGTTCGAGACTAGTGTTGATAGAAGTGTCAACTTGCAGAAAGATTTGTCAAATCAAAATCATCAGCATGTATTCTAAGCACTTGTTTGAGATCTTCTGGCGTGGTTGAAGCTGTATTCGCGAATATGGATTCGATCTGTATGTGAGAATCAAAAGTTTTTTGATTAAAACGTTTTTTTATGCATTAATAAGGTCAAGTGCTTCGCAAAAAAGTCAATTTTTCTTATTGTGCTGGAGCGGAAGGATAGCTTGTCTGTTCTTATCTTATTAAAACTATCATTTGTTTGGAGATACTCGTCCTTTCCCAGTGAATTTTCTAGAAAAAGTAAATTCTATTTTTCAATTTCTCTCGAGGGAGCTGAGCCCATCTGAAAAATCCCAGGGGGAGCCAGAGCTCCCCCAGCTCCCCCTGTTCCTACGCCTATGATTTTAAAATACAAAATTCTTATTTATATAGTATAAAAGTAAGAACGTGTTAAAAAAAAATTGAACTCTTGTCCGTGATCGTAAATTGATCATCATTAAAACGCGGGACTTCAATCGCACCCCATAAATCTTAAAACAACAATCAGTATAACAGCGGCAATTTGGTTAATTACGTGAAATGTAAAAAAATATTCATTTCATTAACACTTGAAATCATAATAAATACAAAAAAAAATTTTTTTTAATGTAATCAAAACCTCATCGCTCTGTCACATAAACTGACGTTATACTGAAAAAGTCAAATTCGTGAAAAAGATTCAATCGCTTTTTTTACTAAACAAGTAGCTGCATAGCTACCTGGTGTGATGTACTTGCATTGTGTAACATCTTTGGAGTAAAAATGCATCTAATTTTCACGTATATTTAAAATATATTTATAATTTTAGTTTTATTATTTTTATTATAAGTAAGTAATCATATTTTAACTGAAAATTGTGGGGTTTTTTTTCTAAAATCACAAATGCTAAAGTATGCTAAAGTAGCATATTTACTTTACTTCCGATTATCAAAAGGTAACATTAAAAGTAAATATTAAAAAATCAATTGAAAAATGTCCCGTATTTATTTATTTTTTTACTTTTAAAAATAATAAATGCGTATGTACGCCTTTTACTTGTTTTATTTCATGGTCTAAAACATGAACACTAACAAAGACGATTTGGGATGTGGTCATTGCTTTTCCCTGAATTTTCAAATTTAACAAACTAATTTTTCTTATTCTCTGGTTGATTCTGTAAAAAAATTTTTAAAAAATGTTATCAAGTGACTAAAAATAATTAAAAGGGAAGGAAGAAGAAGAAACGTCCTTCCGGCAATGCCGGGAGGAAGAGGTAGCTTTCATATACTTATTTATTTATTTTATATTAAGTTATATAAATCAAATATACGAAGCTCAAAATAGTGGAACACGATTATGTAAGATTGAATACTAGTTTTTGTCAATACTGAATATTAATAGGAATTTTTAGAAATTAGTCATATTTTATTCAACCTGGTTTTATGTTAAGCGATTTATAGGGTCGCCAAATTCCACGATATCCATTTTAAAGCAGCATGATGGATTAAAAAAAACCCAATGAGCTTGATTGAAATCTTAATTCATATGAAATGCACACTCACACGAAATCGATTAATATATACGAGTGCTGTCGCGGGGAAATTGACTTTTTAAAAAAAATGTCACCCACATTAGAAATTCAAACAGGCAATATCCCAGGCGTTTTTCAAGGTAAAGACAAAGCAAAAAATACTCCGGAATTCATTACTAAGATAAATAGTTTAGAAAGAAACTTTTTTCAATTTCAAATTTTTTGTTTATACATCATTATACATTTAAAAGATTTTTGACAAATTTAAGTGGCCGCCATTTTGAAACAAGATGGCGGATAAAGTTGGCTCGTGAACACGGTCAAGACATTGGTACGTACCACGAGCACACGGAGTTATATCGAAATCAGTTTATAAATATGAGTAATAACACGTGACAAATTTCCAACCGTTTCAAAATGTCAATCTCACTGGAAATTGAAAGTGCTAAATCTTAGCCATTTTTCAAGATATAGATGAAACAAAATATGCTCTGGAATTTTTGTATCAAGGTCAAAACATAAAAGCAAAATCTTTTTCAACTTCTCACTTTTTTGCACCTAATTTTAAAATTTAAATTTAAAAAAATAATATTCTGCCATTTTGAAACAAGACGGCGGTTGGAACTGGCCAACGAACTCGGTCCAGGCATAAGTATGTCCTATCTACGCACCAAGTTTCATCCAAATCGGTGTATAAATACGCGTGTTATCACGTGACGAAAACTAGATCATTTCAAAATATCAGCAACACTAGAAGTTAAAAGTACTATAACTCAGACATTTTTTAAGATACAGACGAAACAAAAAGTGTTTGGACTCTTTGTACCAAGGTCAAATGCATAAAATGAAAAATCTTCTTAAATTTCTCACTTTTTTGTACTTAATTTCAAATTTTAAATTTCTTTTAAAAAATTTAAATGGCCGCCATTTTTAAACAAGACGGCGAATGGAAGTGGTTAACGAACTCGGTCCAGGCTTTATTAAGTACTATGTACACACCAAGTTTCATCCAAATCGATTTATAAATACGAGTGTTATCACGTGACAAAAATCAGATCGTTTCAAAATGTCAACCATAAGAAAAATTCAAAGTGCTACAACTCAATCATTTTTTAAGATATAGACAAAGTAAAAAGTGTTCTAGAATCGGTATTTTAGGATCTAACACATAAATAAAAATATTTTTCAACTTTTAATTTTTTCGCATTTATTTTAATATTTTAAATTTTTTAATTTTTTTTAAATGGCCGACATTTTGAAATAAAATGGCGGATGATGCTGGCCAACGAACTCGGTGGAGATATTTGTATGTACTATGTACATACCAAGTTTCATTCAAATCGGTTCATAAATACGTTAGTTATAGCATGGCAAAAATCAGATCGTTTGAAAATGTCAGCCATAAGAAAAATTCAAAGTGCTATACCTCAATCATTTTTTAAGATATAGACAAAGTAAAAAGTGTTCTGGATATGGTGTTTTAAGATCTAACACATAAAATAAAAATATTTTTCAACTTTTAATTTTTTCGCATTTAATTTTAAAAAATTAATTTTTTTAAACTTTTAAATGGCCGCCATTTTGAAACAAGATGGCGGATGATGCTGGCCAACAAACTCGGTCGAAATACTTGTATGTGCTGTACATACCAAGTTTCATTCAAATCGGTTCATAAATTCGTTAGTTATAGCATGACAAAAATCAGATCGTTTCAAAATGTCAGCCATAAAAAAAATTCAAAGTGCTATAACTCAATCATTTTTTAAGATATAGACAAAATAAAAAGTGTTCTGGAATTGATGTTTTAAGATCTAACACATAAAATAAAAATATTTTTAACTTTTAATTTTTTCGCATTTAATTTTAAATTTTAAATAAAAAAAATTTAAATGGCCGCCATTTTGAAACTAGATGGCGGATGATGCTGGCCAACGAACTCCGTCGAGATATTTGTATGTACTATGTACATACCAAGTTTCTTTAAAATCGGCTCATAAATACGTTAGTTATCGCATGACAGAAATCAGATATATATATATATACTAAGGTACCCTGGGGTAATAACGCCACGTTAAGGTTCGACCAATTTTCACGGCTTAGTTTTAGATTGTATTTTTCAAACAAATATATGATTTGATACAGCAACTCATTGACTATCTATATAAAAAAAATAATTTAATAGATATGTATTCATAAAAAGTAATGGCGTGATTTCTTGACCAATGCTATTTGGCGTTATTACCCACTTATATGGGTAATAACGCCATGCAAACAAAACTATGAAATAAGTTGGAATAATTCCATGTAGATTGCCCAATTCTAAAAATACAAACTCTACAACCTTAGAAATTGACAAATTGCATTCTAAGCTATTGAAAATGTTCAATTTTTTGTGAAAGTGTAAGAAAAATAAAGGTTTTTTTTTTGGGGGGGGGGGGGGAGGATGAGGCAAAAGAATACAGACCGTGAGCTTATTTTTCTTAAAAAGGACCGCTTAAGTAGAATTATTAGAAACATTGCACAGTTTTAACTTTGTTTATTTGAATCAGTATTTAGGATGAAGCTCGGCCACTGTAGGGAATCAACCCGGGTATTAATGCCAAGGATTGGCGTTATTACCCCGTTATAGTTATTGCGCTGTACATTTTAAATTACAAATTATCTCGAGAAGATATCCAAAATCTTCAACAACATTCTGAAAGTTCATGAAATGTACTACAAATTTATGTAATTAACAAAGTATTTCCGGATAAAAAAAATAGTCTTCACATTACAAAACGTATCTCGCAAATTTTAGATCAAGCGTTAATTTTAGTTGCTTTGAAAAACAATAAGACCTAAAAATGAAACAAATTAACTTGAAGCTGTTTTTTGCGATTTATATGACTCAAAACCCTTCTGCGCGGAGCACATGGGTGTCATTTACTTGATTATTTCATAATTATGCAAAATATAAGCACTTGGCGTTATTACCCCGCCTGGCGTTATTACCCCAGGGTACCTTATATATGTCAACATTTGAACGGAGGGTGGATTTGGGGTCTGGAGGTCATGATCGGTGAAAATATACCAAAATTTTCTGGAAGTGCTTCCCTCCGGACGACTGCAATAGGTAGCTTTTTACTTTTTGTAATGAAAGCTACCTAATAGAGAATTTTTGTCAGGCTCCTCTTCCCTCCTTAGCCTTACATAGGGAGCATTTTGAGTTCGGATATTTTATTTTATTTTATTGAATTCGTGTGTTCAAAAAATATCTTTAGACGGGCATTGATGTTCTCCCCGATTCTTAATGAAAATTGAAACAATTTATTCAATTTTCCACTTTGAAAAATGTTGATTGAAGCTTATTTTTAAATTTTAATGCCCCTTTTATGCAATAGGGGGCATTTTGAGTTCAGATATTTTATTTTATTTTATTGAATTCGTGTGTTCAAAAAATATCTTTAGACGGGCATTGATGTTCTCCCCGATTCTTAATGAAAATTGAAACAATTTATTCAATTTTCCTCTTTGAAAATTGTTGATAGAAGCTTATTTTTAGATTTTAATGCCCCTTTTATGCAACATTTCTGCATTTTTTTACATTACTATTATTATTATTATTATTGTTTTTATAGTTACTTTTTTAGGTTGAAAAGTTCAAAATTTACCTGAAACTAAAATTTACAGGATGATCTGAAAAAAGATCTTATATTAGCTTATTTCTATGCTTATATTTTAAATAATAATAATAATTAAGAAAAAAGATCTTGACAATGTACTACACAATCTGTTAAAACATATATTGCCTTTTCTTGGATTTCATTCTGGCAGCACGCATGGTTTAAAAACTAAAGCTGTACATAAAAGATTAAAATTACAAATTGAAAACTAAGACAAAATTGCTGAAAATAACAATTTCAGGAATGTATCTTAATTTTTTTACATTCGAGGATATTTTAATATGTATGTATGCAATGCAGTACATAAACATATGGTTAAAACATATTCCGCAGTTATTTAGAACCAATGTGAAATTACAGATGAACGATTATGGTATTAGCCTTTATCGTTAGTCTCCTTGCATTACAAATTGTTTCATTTTGTTCCGAATAAAGAGTATTTCAGTTTTAATTTTAATTAATATAAAAATATTACATTTTAAAACAACCAAACATTTAAGAAATAGACTTTCTACTAAATTCAATCAGAAGTTACATTTAGGGTACAATGTTAGTTTTTTGTTTGTACCATATCAAAATTTAAAGGGATAATTTTATACCTTGATATTAATTTTCTGTCGGTTATATATTTTTAATTAAAATCGACACAGGGCCAGTACAACTGAAACTGGATTGTTAACGTCACCATTAATTATTATTATTATTATTATTATTATTATTATTATTATTATTATTATTCAATTTTTTAAAAGTTGATTGAAAATTTAAAGTATTAGAATGAAGTTTAACAAGTAAATAATTGAAATTTTAGTGGGTTTATTTAACCATTCATTTTTATTATTCTATTTGATGCAGTAATATAATATATAAAATAAATAATTATCCTGAATTAACTCATATTGTTCGATCATATACAGAGTTACATTTCGTTCCAAAATGTTTTCTCAATTTAGTATTATATAATATAAATACATATATGCTGTATCTAAATTAATAAAATGCAACAATAAAAGTTTCTGGGGAAATATAAACACGGTATTTGATTCCTTGTTTAAATTATTAGAAATTGTTAGTAGACAGAATTAAAAAAAAAAAAAAATCTCTAAATTCAGAGTTTTTTTTTTTTAACTGAAAAATATTCCGTTAAACTCGGATTAAAAGAAAAATCAATAATAAAATTATTACCTCTTTCTCTTAAACAGCAGCAATATTCGTTTTTTAGAATCAAAAGTTCTGGTAATAAGACTCACAATGATACCAAACATTGATACCAAATGCAAATTCGCAAATGTTCTGAAACTGACTATTTCCTTCCCCTTTTTGCTTAAAATGAGCTGTACAAACAAAAAAGTCATTTGATAAATATTAGATTCAACACACCGCGGGAGGTGCCATCTCGAATTTGGATAATAACGTAGTAAATTTTATTCATTACAGGAGGAAAACAAAGTTTTCTTTAACTTTTAGGTAGCTTTCATTACAAAAAGTAAAAAGCTACCTATTGCAGCCATCCCGAGAAAAGCACTTCCGGAAAATTTTGGTATTTTTCACTGATCATGACCCATTAGACCCCCAAACCAACCTCCATTCAAATGTTGACTTATATATACAGGGTGATTCAGCTCGTCGGTGACAAACTTTAAGGATCGATAGAGCACACCTAGACGAACATTTTTGAATAGGGAATGTAGGGTCCCTGACGCGATGGTAAAGCGCTAGGCGCTTTCGAAAATTTGGGTGCCGAAATTCGAAACGTCATAAAAACTAGGGAAAGGGTTAGATTTTCTTGCTTGTTGCGTCGAAATGATTCTGTTTGTTTAGACTTTCTTCAGTACCAATTTGATAAGCGTATCTCTTAAAACATGGATAGGGGGCGCTGCAGACTTTGGAGAGCTAGACAACAACTTTAAGCCCGTTATTTTGATAATTTAACACATGCTCGCCAAAGTTTATACTCTAACTTAAAGTTTGAACCCAAAAGTAGAGCCCTGCAAAAAGCGTAAGAGCCGGAATAAAATGTCAAAGTACAGGGTGGTCGAAACTCGAAGGCTCCTAAGAGATAAACAAACAGATTTCTTGACTTATGGCATGCATTTTCATGATTCTGTTTGCTGGGGCTCTCTGAAACTCAGTTGAACGGTACAAAAAGAAACATCGATAGGGGGCGCTTTGGGCAAAAAACATAATTTGTTGACATTTCGGACGCTAACTGGAAACGGGGCGCTACGATCAGTTAGAAACAAAACAAGAGAGTAATTTACTTATCATAAGAAGCTATTAAAACTGCAGTTTGTTTGTTTTTTTTAACAAACATAGCTGGTTTCAATCATGCACAATGCGCGCAATAAAATTTGCATAAGGTGCTTTTTGCTGATTTATGCAAAAGATATCGTACCATATCGATATGCAAAAGATACGTAATGCGTAGACGACAACGCGAGATGACGTAGTTGTATGCGCAGACACGTCTTTTGAACGTGCGGTACCTACTTAAGCTTCGGGTTACTTGTCTGCAGATCGGTAGTAGGATGGAACGGTACACAAACCCTGAATTGGCTGACATGCATTTGGCGTATGGCGCTGCTGGTTGTAATGGACGAGCCGCTCAGCGGTTGTACGCCGAGCGTTACCCCAACAGGCAAATCCCCTGCCATGCCTTCTTCGCTCGAGTACACCAGAGGTTGTCCATAACGGGATCTTTCGACGGAGGCAGGCCTGAACGGGAGCGATCAGTGAGCACCCCCGACAACGAAGAGGCTGTGCTTAACCTGGTTGAGGACAACCCAGGTCTTAGCACGAGAGATATCGCCAGACATGTTGGCATTTCGCAAGCAACTGCGTGGCGCATCTTACGTTCCCGGAATCTGCACCCCTACCACATCCAGCGGGTGCAGTTGCTCAGAGAGCAGGATTTTGGCCCTCGAGTGGAATTCTCAAGATGGTACTTGGCGATGAGATCCAGGGATCCCCGTTTTGTAAACAGCATTTTGTTTACGGACGAGTCCACCTTCAGCCGGGAGGGAATGTGGAACGCCCACAACAGTCATGTGTGGTGTGATGAAAATCCACATGAAACCAGAAGCCGAGCAGCCCAGGAGCGTTTCTCAGTAAATGTGTGGGCCGGCATTCTGGGGGATTGCCTCATTGGCCCTTATTTGTTACCTGAACGGCTGACAGGTGGAAATTACCTGATTTTCCTGGATCAAGTGCTGCCGCAGCTTCTGGAGGAGGCGCACGTACCCGAAGGTTCGCGTCGCCAGATGTGGTTCCAGCACGATGGAGCTCCGGCCCATTACACGAACGACGTGCGTCTCCATCTAAACGCAAGGTATGGCCAGCGGTGGATCGGGCGTGGGGGTCCAGTTCACTGGCCTGCCCGATCACCAGACCTCACCTGCTTGGATTTCTTCCTTTGGGGTTACCTGAAGGCCGAGGTATACCATACACCTGTCAGCAGTGCTGAAGAACTTGTGGCGCGCATTGTGGCAGCTGCAGGGCAGATCAGAGATACTCCTGGCATTGTTGGAAACACACACTCCTCAATGCGACGGAGGTGCGAAGCCTGCATCATGGCCCAAGGTCGAAATTTCGAGCATCTTCTGTAGTGTTATTTTTGTAAATAAATTTCCAGTATCATTGATGTTTTTGGTCTAAATTTATTCAGAAGTGTTGAGCAGAGGTAGAAAATGTGTTTTCATTATTACTAACTGATCGTAGCGCCCCGTTTCCAGTTAGCGTCCGAAATGTCAACGAATTATGTTTTTTGCCCAAAGCGCCCCCTATCGATGTTTCTTTTTGTACCGTTCAACTGAGTTTCAGAGAGCCCCAGCAAACAGAATCATGAAAATGCATGCCATAAGTCAAGAAATCTGTTTGTTTATCTCTTAGGAGCCTTCGAGTTTCGACCACCCTGTACTTTGACATTTTATTCCGGCTCTTACGCTTTTTGCAGGGCTCTACTTTTGGGTTCAAACTTTAAGTTAGAGTATAAACTTTGGCGAGCATGTGTTAAATTATCAAAATAACGGGCTTAAAGTTGTTGTCTAGCTCTCCAAAGTCTGCAGCGCCCCCTATCCATGTTTTAAGAGATACGCTTATCAAATTGGTACTGAAGAAAGTCTAAACAAACAGAATCATTTCGACGCAACAAGCAAGAAAATCTAACCATTTCCCTAGTTTTTATGACGTTTCGAATTTCGGCACCCAAATTTTCGAAAGCGCCTAGCGCCTTACCATCGCGTCAGGGACCCTACATTCCCTATTCAAAAATGTTCGTCTAGGTGTGCTCTATCGATCCTTAAAGTTTGTCACCGACGAGCTGAATCACCCTGTATACAGGGTGATTAAAAAAAGATGGGGAAAATTTTAAGAGGTGATAGTTCACACCCAAACAAACATTTTGTATCAAAGAATGCATGGCCGAAAACTAAACGTAAAAAAGTTAGACGGCGCCAAAAGTTATGTTCTTATACGTGGCAAAAACACACAATGAAAGATTAAGTTAAGTTACGAAAACAAATTTAATGACATTTGATTATAATAAGTGCTCAAAACAGAAAGCTGCATTCCTGTTGCGAGTTACCGTGCTGCGAGTAATAATTGCATGTTATGAGAAGAAGAGCTGGTATTCAAAATTTCGTTACATTTCATAGATAAAAGCCCCTGATACGAGAGTGCAATTGTCAATCTCTGTAGTAACGCATCTGAAGATGTTGCCCTTCTCTAATAAGGAAAAAGCCGATATGCATTTTGTTTGCGGAGCTGCAAATGGAAGTAGCGTAGAAGCTCAACGGTTGTACGGAGAGCGATTTCCCAACAGGCGGTTGCCCAATCCGAAAACATTTGAACGCTTGCATCGACAGTTGTGCGAGACGGGTTCCTTTCTTGCATTTCGGTTGGATGCAGATCGTCTAAAGAGGGATGTTATGGTGGAATAAGCCATTTTGGATATGGTGGCTGATGAGCCAAGTACAAGTACACGAGCAGTGAGTAGAGGATTACAGATATCGCAATCCAGAACATGGCGAGTATTCCATGATGAACGTTTGCACCCTTATCATGTTCAACGAGTCTAGGCACTGAGGCTAAGCGATTATCCTCGTCGTGTGGAGTTTGCCCGCTGGTTTCTGCAGCAGAATGTTGTAAATCCAAATTTTATTTCAACAGTTCTTTTCACGGATGAATGTACCTTCACGCGTGATGGTGCATTTAACACCCACAATCAGCATGTATGGGCAGAAGTAAATCCGCATGCCACTTATCCACATTCGCATCAGCAACGTTTTTCTATCAATGTTTGGACAGGAATAATCGGCGACCACTTACTCGGTCCTTATCTTCTGCCAAAAACACCTTGATGGGAATGACAACCTCGTGTTTCTGCAACAGGTGCTACCAGACATGTTGAAGGAAGTTCGTCCACACATCCGGCAGGTAATGTGGTTTCAACAAGATAGAGCACCAGCTCATAACGCACGAGCAGTGCGAAACTATCTGGACGTAACCTTTCCAAACAAATGGATTGGGCGAGGTGGTCCTGCAGCTTGGCCACCGTGCTCGCCAGATCTTTCATGTCTCGATTTTTTTTTTTTTTTTTTTTTTTTTTTTTTGTGGGGACATCTAGAGGCTTTTGTGTATGAGACTCCCATTGAATCCTCAGAAGAACTTGTCGCCAAGCTTTCGGCTGCTGTAGGGGAAGTTCGCAATATGCCTGGTGTATTTCAGAAAATTCGCCAATCTGTTCTTCGCCGTTGTACTGCGTGCATAACAGCTGCCGGTCAATGTTTTGAGCACTTATTGTAATCAAATGCCGTTAAATTTGTTTTCGTAATTTAACTTAATCGTTCATTGTGTGTTTTTGCCTCGTACAAGAACATAACTTTTGGCGCCTTCTAACTTTTTTACGTTTAGTTTTCGACCATGCATTCTCTGATACAAAATGTTTATTTGGGTGTGTACTATCACCTCTTAAAAATTTTCCCATCTTTTTTGAATCACACTGTATATATATATTTACACACACACACATATACATGAATATGTGTGTGTGTGCGCGCGCACATATATATATATATACAGGGTGTCCCTAAACAAATGGTATATACGCTAGGGGGTGATAAAACACATCGAGACGAGTAATAGTAAATGGGAAACCAAGGGTCCCAAACGTTTTCTAAAGGACATAGCCGCCATTAAAGTTTGGGGTCCAAAATTTCAAATACACATAAAAAAAACGGAAAAATTGGTCGATTGATTTGCGGTTTTTCCTAAAATTATTCTGGTATTTTCTTGAAAATAAATTATAAAGATAAATTTCGAAAAATGCCGATAGAGGGCGCTTTGGACTTTGAAGTAATGAAAAACTATTTTTTGCTGTGATTTTTCGCATCTCATTAAATGGTTTCGTAAGCTTAGACTTAAACTTAAATTTTGAGCTCAAAATCTGAATAGTTGGAAGCGGTTAAGTAGCACAAACTTAACTGTGTTCAGAGGGTTTAAATTTCAAATGATTATAAAAAACGGAAAAATTGGTCGATTGATTTGCGGTTTTCACCAAAACTATTCTTTATGTCGGTATTTTATTGAAAATGAATTATAAAGATAAATTTCAAAAAATACCGATAGAGGGCGCTTTAGACTTTGGATAACGAAATCCATCCTAATACTATTTTTTGCCGTTATTTTTTGCATCTCATTAAATGGTTTCGTAGGCTTATATTTAAACTTAAATTTTGAGCTCAAAATCTGAATCGTTGGGAGTGGTTAAGTAGCACAAACAGAACTGTGTTCAGAGGGTTTAAATTTCAAACAAAACGGTAAAGTATAAAAAAACGGAAAAATTAGTCGATTCGTTTGCGGTTTTTGCTAAAACTACTCTTTAAATCAGTGTTTTCTTGAAAATAAATTTTAAAGATAAATTTCACAAAATGCCGATAGAGGGCGCTTTAGACATTGGAGTAGTAGTGTTCCTACATCCTTCGGTAAGAGTTGCGACATGATGGCAATAAATTCTGATTGGACAAAATCTGTTTTCAACCGCCGCAGGCGATCGACTGCAGCGCTACCATAGACTTTACATGGGATGAAATTAGAAGGTTTTAAAATCCACATCATTCCTAATATTTTCATGCTTTTTTCGATTTGTAACATCGATTTTCATGTTAAAAAATGTTTATATTATGGATATAAATATAATTTTGCCTACGAATTTTGCATTTTTCATGCAAAAATATTTTTTTTCTTCCGTAAGTTTCATTTTCATTCTGCCAGCAAGAGCAAATATCCCATCATTTTCTCGTTATATTTTATGTATATACATATAATTTGAATTATTTTTTTTGGTATGACTAAATTGTATATATATCCTTGCGTAATTTTGATGGAATTGCATCACAAGTATTTTTTTTCTTTTTTCCGTCATAAGCATGAAGATAGATATAGTAGAAGGAGAACAAAGACGGCGCTTCTACTTTCGCCCCTAAAGTCTTTCCGAGTCTGGCTGGCATTTCCGGCGGTTTGGCAGCAGATGAAATCTAGCGCCCCCTACGTCCCGCTAGCAGACTAGTCGAGAGACCAGTCAAACAAGTCATGTGATCGAAAGTCAGTGCAGCATCACTAGCGCCACGATATGCACCGGGCAATACTTTGGGGCTAAGTTCTGTTGGGAAAAGTCTATCTTCTCGGTTCTCCTTCTTTTATTCTATCTTCAATGAAGATAGAATAAAAGAAGGAGAACCGAGAAGATAGGCTTTTCCCAACAGAAAAGCTTTTTTTTTTCTTTTTTCCGTCATAAGCATGAAGATAGATATAGTAGAAGGAGAACAAAGACGGCGCTTCTACTTTCGCCCCTAAAGTCTTTCCGAGTCTGGCTGGCATTTCCGGCGGTTTGGCAGCAGATGAAATCTAGCGCCCCCTACGTCCCGCTAGCAGACTCGTCGAGAGACCAGTCAAACAAGTCATGTGATCGAAAGTCAGTGCAGCATCACTAGCGCCACGCTATGCACCGGGCAATACTTTGGGGCTAAGTTCTGTTGGGAAAAGCCTATCTTCTCGGTTCTCTTTCTTTTATTCTATCTTCTCCGGGCAATACTTTAGAAGATAGAATAAAAGAAGGAGAACCGAGAAGATAGGCTTTTCCCAACAGAACTTAGCCCCAAAGTATTGCCCGGTGCATAGCGTGGCGCTAGTGATGCTGCAAAGACTTTCGATCACATGACTTGTTTGACTGGTCTCTCGACTAGTTTGCTAGCGGGACGTAGGGGGCGCTAGATTTCATCTGCTGCCAAACCGCCGGAAATGCCAGCCAGACTCGGAAAGACTTTAGGGGCGAAAGTAGAAGCGCCGTCTTTGTTCTCCTTCATGATGGTCATAAGTAATCAAAATAGGTTTGGTGAGGAATACAAGAACGCCAAATGCCAAATTCTTTTATGAACTTGTTTCGAGGTTAAAAAAGTCGTTTCGTTGACATTTTCGTAGATGGTTTGCTGTAATGGTTAGCATACAGGTCTCGTAACCCCAACGTTGTGGGTTCGATCCCCGATCTGGTTTTCTCTCTCTTTTTTTTTCTTTCTTCATTGATTTATTATAAGTTACGCTTATTTTTTTTTTTTATAATTTACTACCAGTTAATAAAATATATTTTTTAGAATGATTTTTTTTTAATGAAAGAAACTTTTAATGTTAAATATCATCCAAATGCTATATTTTGATAATTAAAAAGAAACATTTTACTTTTTTTCCCTTATTGATTTATTAAAAGTTACTTTATTTTTTAATTACTTCTTTCAAAAAAAAAAAAAAAAAAAAAAAAAACTAAGTTTCAATATTTAATTAAATTAATTTATTTATTAATAATTTATTATCAGTTAATAAAATATTGTATTTCTTTAGATTTTTTTTAATGAAATTAAGTTTTAATATTAAATATCATCCAAGAGCTATATTTTGATAATTAAAAAGAAACAAATTTTAATGTAATAACATCGAATAAAATTACATTTTAAATATTTTTAAATCGTAATTTAATAATATAAAAATATCTAATAACTACAGATAACTTATTTCAGCATTCATTTTTATGAAATTAACCTTTCACTGTACAATTTTTTTATATTTTTATGATTTTTTTAATTTTTTAAAAATAATTTAATAATTTTAAAATATCTAATTTCTACAGATAACTTATTACAGTATTCATTTTTATGAAATTAACCTTTCACTGTACGATTTTTTCTATTTTTGTTTTTTTTTAAATTTATTTTATTATTTTTTTAAATCTATATAAGGTCTCATAATGAGAAAAATAGGAAAAATAATTAAATTCAAAATTTTCAGCAAGAAATTTATATTTTATGGTGTGTTCTATATGTACACATTTAAGGTTTTAAAATATTAGATCACTATATTTTGCTACAAAATAAACTTATTTCAGATTTTTTAAAAATTAGTTATTCTTTTTTTACCGATTCTTCCCAAATAACTACGTTTTAATATTTAATTAATTTATTTATTTATAATATATTATATTAGTTAATAAAATATTGTGTATTTTTACATTAATTTTTCTCAATGATATTAAGTTTTAATATTTAACATAATTCAAGGGCTATACTTTAATAATTAAAAAGAAACCTAGATTTTAATTTAGTAATACATCGAATAAAATTACGTTTAAAATATTTTCATGTCGTAATTTAATAGCATAAAAATATCTAACTACTAGAAATAACTTACTACAGGTTCATTTTTATAAAATTAACCCTCGATAGTAGCACGATAGTTTCTATTTTTATGGTTTAATAACAATAATAACATTGAACTATATCAAACTATGAAGCGCTTTAATTCAAAAAATTAGTGTATGTATATAATATAGACATATATTTTAATCCATTAAAAGTTTTCTTAAAAGCTGCTGTAACAATAAATTATAAATTATTCCTGATTGGATAAATCAAATAACAAACAAACAAAATAATAATAATAACAAAATAAACAGACAAGGTTAAATGAGCTGTCATTTGATTTCTGTCCTTAATATATTTCCTGTATATTCTTACAACTTTCATTGAGATTATTAGCAGATAATTTTTTTGAAAACTCAAAAAGAGTTCATTGATCATTATGGAATATTTATGTTTTGGAAACATTAATACTTTTTAGAATCCCTTTTTTTTACTCTAATAATAATAATAATAATAATAATAATAATTAATTAATTAATAAAATTATAAAGGCAAAAAAGTGGAATTGTAACAAACTAAAATGTTTTGATAAATAAGTTGTAAAATCATGTTTTCCTATTTCAAAATATATAAAAATTTAATTTTTAAGATTAAAGTGAAACCGATTGTCCTAAATAATGCAATATAATATATATAAATATTATTTTATGTTATAAATGGTTTCAATTCATTCACTACACTTTTAGAAAATATAAATTAAATAGATAAATATTTATTGTTAAATTCTAAGTAATAGATTTAAAATAAATATTAAATGAGCTATGAATTTCACAGTGCAATTTTTTTCATAATAGGGACAAAAACGGAAATAAACAAAATTTACTATATTCCAGACTCGTTCTAAAAAAGAAGAAAAATTGTTTTGTTTATCTATTTCCGATTCATAAGAACGCGCATTAAAATAATAATAGCAATGATAAAAATAACCAAAGGGCGAGGAAGCGTCAAGCATAAAATTCAGGGTTGCACGCGTTTTCTTCCATCCTTCACTTTTCTTCCACTGAGCATGCGTACTTGATCTCATGACGCTACTCTTACAAACAAAGTGCAGGTGCTCTATGGAGTAGCGTACAACTATTTTTAACCGTTATTTTTCTTAAATCTCATTAAATGCTTTCAAATGCCTTAGATTTAAATTTTGAGATCAAATTCTGAGTCGTTGCGAGTGTTTAAGTAGCGCAAAGGGGAAAACTGTGTTCGAGAAGAGGAGGGTTAAATTTTAACTCCTGAACACACTTCAGTTTGCGCTTCTTAACCCCTCCCAACGATTCAGAATTTGAGTTCAAAATTTAAGTTTAAATCTAAGATTTCGAAAAAATTTAACAAGTTTTGGAAAGCATTTAATTAAATACAAAAAATAACGGTTAAAATTTGTTGTTCGTTACTCTGAAGTTTAAGGCGCCCTCTAACGGAATTTTTTGAAATTTATCTTTAAAATTCATTTTCAAGAAGATACTGATATAAGAATAGTTTTATTTTAAACCGCAAACGAATCGACCAATTTTTCCGTTTTTTATTATCATTTGAAATTTGAACCCTCTGAACACAGTTCAGTTTGTGCTACTTAACCACTCCCAACTATTCAGATTTTGAGCTCAAAATTTAAGTTTAAGTCTAAGTTTACGAAAACATTTTATCAGATGCAAAAAATAACGTAAAAACTAGTTGTTCGTTACTCCAAAGTTTAAAGTGCCCTCTATCGGCATTTTTTGAAATTTACCTTTATAATTCATTTTTAATGAAATACCAACATAAAGAATAGTTTTAGTGAAAACCGCAAGTCAATCGACCAATTTTTCCGTTTTTTATAATCATTTGAAATTTAAACCCTCTGAAGACAGTTAAGTTTGTGCTACTTAACCGCTTCCAACTATTCAGATTTTGAGCTCAAAATTTAAGTTTAAGTCTAAGCTTACGAAACCATTTAATGAGATGCAAAAAATCACGGCAAAAAATAGTTTTTCATTACTTCAAAGTCTAAAGCGCCCTCTATCGGCATTTTTTAAAGTTTATCTTTATAATTTGTTTTCAAGAAAATACCAACATAAAGAATAATTTTAGTGAAAACCGCAAATCAATCGACCAATTATTCTGTCTTTTATAATCATTTGAAATTTGAACCTACCCACTCCCATTGAACACAGTTCCGTTTGCGTTACTTAATCACAGATTTTGAGCTCAAAATTTAAGTTTATGTCCAAACTTCTAAAAAAAATTAATGAAATGCAAAAAATAACGGTAAAAAATAGTTGTTCGTTACTCCAAAGTCTAAAGTTGTGTACTTGAAATTTTGGACCCCAAACTTTAATGGCGACTATCTCATTTGGGAAACGTTTGGAACCCTTGGTTTCCTATTTACTATTACTTGTCTTGATGTGTTCTATCAACCCCTGGCGTATATACCATTTGTTTAGGGACACCCTGTATATAACGGCTAATACGAAGATGAAACCATATACTTCATTTGTAGCTCCAAAGTATTTGGGGCTTGACAATTCTGCTTTGGTTCTGCAAATTCCATTTGTATTCATTTTATTTATTTATTTATTTTCCCCCACATGTTTCAATGTGGTAATTTTTTATTAAATTCAATGGTTCATATATTGTAATACAATTAATGGTTTTATATACAGGTTGAGTCATAAATATCGAAACAATAGGCTATCTCCTTAAATATTGCCTCTAGACCCATACTTCCAATTGCAAAGTTTCGTAAAAAAGGTGAATTTTTTTATACGATAAGTTGCAACTCCATGGGGGGTCTATTTAAAAATTACGAAAATTAAATTTTTATACGGCCCCCGGAGGTTAAAACTTCCAATTAGAAAAAATTTCCTTATCCATTCCTGAATTGAACAAAAAAAATTTCATCTCAGTATCTACAAATTCCCGAAAGATATTAAAATAAAAAAATTCTTGACTTACACCACTTAAGCATACCTCTGAGCGCAATGAAATCAGTTCATTTGAAGTACAATTTAGGGATCGACCATAAATTTACGCATTGTTAAATGTCGATCTAAGACAATATTTGAACTTTTAGATATAAAATAAAAGCGTATAGGTTTTTGCTTTAAACTTCCTTTTAATATGCTAGATGTCTGTAATATCTCGACCTTGGCGCCAACCTCGTAACTGGCACGACCCATTGCCGGACCGTCTTATTAAAAACTTATTGAAAGTGCTATTAAATTAAAAATATTAATTAAACTCTCATTAAAAGTGTCTTATGAACTTATTGCCGCAGTCAATAAGTTTAGTAGAAATAGTAATAGCGATAATGACACTTGTATTAATGGAATCATTGGAAATATATTTTAATAAATTACATAGACATACTTTCAAAAATCTACTTTTTTACTATTCAGCTTCAAAATTTATGATGGTTTTAAACCTATTTTGACTTTCTTCTATCTTTACAAGAAGAAAGTATTGGATTCATGAAAATTTTGAATTCCGGTTTTCGACGGATTCACACGTTTTAAGGCTCAGAGATACCGAAAAACACGTTTTTACAAAATGTCTGTCTGTGAGTCACTGCACAAGGACAAAATTTGGAATCGACGTGATAAAAAATGACTTTTAAATCAACTGACGCATTTAAACAGTAATTAAAGAGGGTGAGAATGGCAAAACTTAAACAAAATCTGAAATCGAAATTACACAGGACGGAGTTAATCACCTAGAAACTTTAAAAAAGTATTTAAACGTTGGGAGCCATCTTTGTTTAAAAATAAATGCACTTTTCTGCATCAAATGTTTTTATTTCAGCATTTCTCTTTTTTAAACTGACATAAGTCAGTAATCTTCGGTTACGGTAATAGTCCGGCGAGCTCATTAGTTTTTTAACATCTCAAGGAAAAAAAAATGCCCCACGAGCCGAAAGAAGTTTTCAACTCATAAAATTTACTTTTAAAAATATGATTTGTTTAAAAAAAATTGCGTGTTTTTTTTTTATTGCTATTTTAAATACTTTAATTTTTTTTTTTTTAAATATATTATTTTAAATGCTGAATCAAAATTGAAAATTAGACATTTTCAATTAATCAAAAGAAAAAAATTCCAACGCGACAAATAATATTTTGAGTTACTACAATTTTAATTTACTCTAAATTAAAAAAAAGTTATTAAAAAGTCTTATGATATGATAATGCTTACAAATTATATGGTTAACCATCATAAAACCTTCAAAATTCTAACTCTATAAATAAAAAAATAAAATAAATGTTTCCTGGACCCATTTGAGCAACATTGTTTCTTCAATTACACGCATTTCAATTTGTGTCTGATCCCTTGAAATCTCACGATTTATTAAAATTGTCATTTATTTCTTTCAGTTTTGAAGATATCAGGATAAAATTTTTTTTGTTCAGTTCAGGAATGGATAAGGAATTTTCTTCTAATTGGAAGTTTTATCGTCTGGGGGCCGTATAAAAATTTAATTTTCGTAATTTTTAAAATAGACCCCCATGGAGTTGCAACATATCTTATCAAAAAATTCAACTATTTTTAGGAATTTTTGTAATTGGAAGTATGGGTCTAGGGGCAATAATTAAAGAGATAGCCTATTGTTTCGATATTTATGACTCACCCTGTATATATATATATATATATATATATATATATATATATATATATATATACGCATATATATATATATACATAACTATTATACAATACTACTATTCAACATCTACAATGATATAGAAGTCCCATAAAATAGAAAACTAAAACAAGACAAGAGCAGTTGACAATATTGGAATAATAACGAATAATTGGAAATGTGGTATTTGGTTCATTATCAAGGATAATACCAAATAGACACATTAATTACGATTAATTTCTGATTAGAAATCAGCATAAACCTAAAAAGTATTTCTAATATATGTGTATATATGCTCTTTTTCATGCTGTAACTATCGTATTTATGAATCGATTTGAATGAAACTAGGTGTGTACGTGGTACATACTAATGTCTCGACCGAGTTTGTTGGCCAGTATCATCCGCCATTATGTTTGAAAATGGAGACCATTTAATTTTCTTTATTTAAAATTTAAAATTAAGTGCAAAAAAATTAAAAATTGAAAAATATTTTTCTTGTATGTTTGACCTTGATATAAAGATTCCAGGGCATTTTTTGTTTTGTTTATATCTTTAAAAATGGCTGAATTAACATACTTTGAATTTCTAGTGTGTCTGACATTTTGAAACGGTCTGATTTTTGTTACGTGATAACAGGCGTATTTATGAACCGATTTGGATGTAATTTGGTGTGTACATAGTATATACCAATATCTAAACCGAGTTCTTTGGCCAGTTTCATCCGCCATCTTGTTTCGAATTGGCGACCATTTAATTTAAAAAAAATAAAATTTAAAATAAGGTGCACAAAAATTCGAAGTTAAAAATTTTTTTTTCTTTTCTGTGTTTGACCTTAATACAAAGATTCCAGACCATTTTTTGTTTCGTCTCTATCTTAAAAAAATGGCTGAGTTACAGCACTTTGAATTTCTAATATGGCTGACATGAATGATCTGATTTTTGTCACGTGATGACACAAAAAAAAAACAGAATCGATTTGGTTGTAATTTGATGTGTATATATTACATACAGATATCTCTATTGAGTTCGTTAAACAGCATCATCCGCCATCTTGTTTCAAAATGGCGGCCGTTTAAACTTTTTTAATAATTTAAAATTTAAAATTAAGTACAAAAAATTAGAAATTGAAAAATATTTTTCTTTTTTGTGTTTGCTCTTGAAACGAAGATTCCAGAACAATTTTTGATTTGTGTATATCTTTAAAAATGGCTGACATCTAGCATTTTGAGTTTCTATAATGGGTGACATTTTGAAAAGTCCTTTCGGCAGTACCGGGAGGAAGAGGTAGCTTTCATATAACTTATATATTTATTCAATTATTTTAAATTAAGTTATATTATTCAAACATACGAAGCTCAAATTAGTGGAACCCGATTATATAAGATTCAATACTAGTTACTGTCAATGCTGAATATTAATGGGAATTTTTTTAAATTAGTCATCTTTTCTTCAAGCTGGTTTTATTTTAAGCGATTTATAAGATCACCAAATTTCGCGATATAATGAAGTGCATGCTATTTTAAAACAACATGGTGGATAAAACAATCCAATGAACTTGATCGAAATCTTAATTCATGTGCACATACACACTCGCATCGAAATTGATCAATGTATACGAGTGCTGTCACGGGCAAATTAATTTTTTTAAATGTCACCCACATTAGAAATTCAAACTGCTATACCCCAGGCTTTTTTTTTAGATAGATACAAAAAAAATTCTCCGAAATCCATGTATTAAGATCAAACACTTCAGAAAGAACCTTTTTTCAATTTCTAAATTTTTGTTTGTAAATCATTATTCATTTAAAAGATTTTTGACAAACTTAAATGGCCACCATTTTGAAACAAGATGACGGTTGAAGTTGGCCAATGAAGTCGGTCAAGACATTGGTATGTACTATGTACACACAGAGTTATATCCAAATCGGTTTATAAATATGCGTATTATCGCGTGACAAAATTCAGACTGTTTCAAAATGGGGTCATTCCATGTCAACTGGCCTAGAGGCTCCCACTCGACCCCCTTCAATTTTTTTATAATTGATACAGAATATGTATGTAGGTATATGATGAACATTTGAAAACTGTTTAGTGCAAGAAATAGTATAGATGGGGCGCCAGGGGTCCATTTGTACCAATCACTATTTCATGGTCGTAGAAAAAAAGGCCAAATCATCAAGTTTGGCATCATATTGCTCATGATATATGAAACCTTGCTTTATGAAAATAAGTGATCTTGTACAACTTTTTGTGCTAAAAATATAATTGCAGTATTAAAAATCACAAATCAAAACTATCGTCATTACTAGGCCTCAAAGTAGGCCGTACTGCCAATCTGGTTGAATTTTATTCTTATTTTAACATTCTGTAACTACTGTAAATATTATTTTAAAAATTTGTCGCTTCACAAATAAATTACCTTTGAATATGTCATAAAGCCGCTGAAGTTGTTTTTAGATTGCTTAAATATTCATAAAATTATTCATGTTCAAAATCTAATAAAAAATTAAAATCGCCGATTTTGCCCCATTTTTATCAGCGTATATCTCAAAAGGGACACTTTTGATTGGGTTCCAATCAGCACCAATAGAAAGAGCATATCTTAATTTATTAAAAAAAACTTTATTTCATTTTGGGCCTTTTAGATACAGAAGGAAAATAATGAAATTCAAAAACCTGTTGTACGAGATAATCGAGATACATACGAGAAAAGTATATATTACGACAGGGTTTTTCAACATATTTTGCACCATTCTTTTTTATTCCAACGATTAATGCATAGATAATTATGACTTTTTTATTATATTCTCTTCTTGAATCCAACAAAGGTCTTGTTTAGTGGGCCAATAAAATGTTTTCGAAGGTCCTTGAGGGTACATAAAATTTATTAAGACATCGTTCTCTTCAAGTGAGATTTCATGTACATTTCCAATCCACCAATTTTTATTGTAGATACAAACAATATAGTGTCCAAACCTAGTATATCTGATAAGGATACATTATGAAATATAGTCTTAACACTCTTATCAACATGAGTTATAAAGAATGTTCCATCATTTGATATTCTACTGAAACGAATTTGTTTTTCATTTACTGGTACCAAATCATAATGTTCTGTTGTTCCCTTAACTGTACATCCGATTTCGAAACGCTCTTCTTACTCAATTTTTTACTGCTTCAATTTCTTCTTTTGAAAAAAAATGAATTGGATTTTTTTTATATTCTTTTCACAGAATTCATATAGATCCGTCGGAGTTAAAATTTGGTCTTTAGTTGGCCTTTGAAGACTTGCCCTTGCAGCTAACTGCTTTTCAGTTCCTCGTATTTCTTCACAGGATGATTTCTCATGACTTGTGCCAAAAAAATTCCACTCTGCAGAAATTCCCAAATCAGTTTGGTGATAACAAAGATTCAGAATTTTTTTTAAATTCTTGTACAGTGGCAGAAGATCCATCGCTAAAATAATATATATGCGTAATTTCGTCAAAGCTTTTTTTTTAGATGCCCCATTAGTTTTATTAAAAATGTATATACAGCAACTGATTTATATTTGAGATAATCACTAATTATGCAGTAACTCGCACTTTTAGTTTCCGAATTATCTTTAAAATAGGTAACAAATTGGTGCAATGTCGCATGGCTGTTCTCCCAATGGAAACCTTGAATAGCATCCTGGATTACAAAGCTGTAATTTTCTGCAAAGTTCATAAATATGATCAGATTATCTGGTTTAAGAATATCTTTGGTCATTCTCAGATGTTTACTTCGATAGTTTGAAATGTAATGATGTGTAAAAAGTGCTGAGATTTTCAATACCGATTCTTCAATAAAATCTTCAGTTGTCATCTGCTTCATTTCTAATGTGTCAAGATCTGTGTGAACCCAATGATTAAATTCAATGGTGTCTTCTGGATCATTATCTTCAAAAAAAAATTTCCAAAATTTTTTTCTATCTGTTTAAAAGCCTATCTGAATTCTGTAAAAAGAACATGAATAAATTCAATTAATTTTTTTTTTCAAAAAAAGAAATTGTAGCAGTAGAAAATTGAGCAAGAAGAGCGTTTCAAAATCGGATGTACAACAACGTGGAACAACAGAACATCATGATTTTGTACCAGTAAATGAAAAACAAATTCCTGTCAGTAGAATATCAAATGATGCAAAATTTTTTATAACACATGTTGATAAGAGTGCTAAGACTGCATTTCACGATGCATCCTTAGCATATATACTAGATTTGTACAGTATATTGTTTGTATCTACGTTAAAAATTGGTGGATTGGAAATGTACATGAAATCTCACTTGAAGAGAACGATGTCTTAATAAATTTTATGCACCCTCAAGGACCTTCAAAAACATTTTATTGGCCCACTAGACAAGACCTTTGTTGGATTCCGGAAGAGCATATAATAGTTACTTTTCCAGTTCCAATAAAATCAAAAGTTAGTCAGCAATACAATTTACCGAAAGCTGTTGCAATCGCAATCAATAAGAAATTTGACAAACTGAACCAATGAATAATGTTTTTTATAGCTTGGGAGATCATAAATCAACATAATGGGAGCTTGAAATACTCAAAGCATTTAGTCTATAATAATTTATTAATCTTGTTAGGTAGCCACTTTCATAATTTGAAACATGTAATACCCAGCCAGAACCTAGTTTTGTCTGTTCTTGGATATAACTCATTGCAGTTCTGTTACAAATCATTCATAATGGTAAAAAATAGTAACTGTGACCAGAAAAAGTGATAATTATCTATACATCAATCGTTGGAATAAAAAAGAACGGTGCAAAATATGCTGAAAAACCCTGTCGAAATATATACCTTTATCGTATGTATCTCGTTTATCTCGTACAACAGGTTTTTGAATTTCATTATTTTAATTCTGTATCTAAAAGGCCCAAAATGAAATAAAGTTTTTTTATACACTAAAATATGCTCTTTCCATGGGTGCTGATGGTAACCAAATCAGAAGTGTCCCTTTTAGGTAGCTTTCATTACAAAAAGTAAAAAGCTATCTATTGCAGCCGTCCGGAGGAAAGCACTTCCAGAAAATTTTGGTATATTTTCACCGATCATGACCAAACCACCCTCCGTTCAAATGTTGACATATATATATATATATACAGGGTGTATCTAAACTACTGGGCAAAACTTTAAGGGGTGATAGTACACATCAAGACAAATAATATTAAATGGGAAACTAAGGGTCCCAAACGTCTTCCGAAGGAGATAGGCGCCATCAAAGTTTAGGGTCCAAAATTTGAAATGTTTATAAAAAACGGAAAAATTGGTCGATTCTTTTGCAGTTTTCACGAAAACTATTCTATATGTCTGTATTGTCTTGAAAATAATTTATAGAGATAAGTTTCAAAAAATGTCGATAGAGGGCGCTTTAGACTTTGGAGTAACGAACAACTATTTTTTACCGTTATTTTTTGCATCTCATTAATTTTTTTTAGAAGTTTGGGCATCAATTTAAATTTTGAGCTCAAAATCTGTAGTTAAGTAGCGCAAACTGAACTCTGTTCAATGGGAGTGGGTAGGTTCAAAATTTAAATTTTTATAAAAAAACAGAAAAATTGGTCAATTGATTTGCGGTTTTCACTAAAATTATTCTTTATGATATTATTGTCTTAAAAATAAATTATACAGATAATTTTCAAAATATGTCGATAGAGGGCGCTTTAGACTTTGGAGTAACGTACAACTATTTTTTACTGTTATTTTTTGCATCTCATTAAACTTTTTTAGAAGCTTAGACATAAAGTTAAATTTTTAGCTGAAAATCTGAATCGTTGAGAGTGGTTAAGTAGCGCAAACTGAATTGTGTTCAATGGGGGTGATGAGGTTCAAATTTCAAAAGATTATAAAAAACGGAAAAATTTGTCGATTCGTTTGCGGTTGCCTCTAAAACCATTCTTTATGTCAGTATTTCTTTGAAAATAAATTTTAAAGATAAATTTTTAAAAATTCCTTTAGAGGGCGCCTTAAACTTTAGAGTAACCAACAACTATTTTTAACCTTTTTTTAAAATCTAAATAAGTGTTTTAAAAGCTTAGACTTAAATTTTAAGTTCAAAATCTGAATCGCTGTGAGTAATTACGTAACGAAAAAATGAACTGTGTTCGTAGGGTGGGCAGGGTAACATTTCAATTCCTGAACACAGTTCAGTTTGCGCTTCTTAACCCCTCCAACGATTCAGAATTTGAGCTCAAGATTTAAGTCCAAGCTTTTGCAAGCTTTAATTAGATACAATAAATAACAGTTAAAAATTGTTGTTGGATACTCTAAAGTTTAAGGCGCCCTCTAACGGAATTTTTTGAAATTTATCTTTAAAATTTATTTTCAAGGAAATACTGACATAAATAATGGTTTTAGAGAAAACCGCAAACGAATCGACCAATTTTTCCGTTTTGTAAAATCATTTGAAATTTGAACCTTCCCACTCCCATTGAACACAGTTCAGTTAGCGCTACTTAACCAATCTCAACGATTCAGATTTTCAGCACAAAATTTAAGTTTATGTCTAAGCTTCAAAAAAATTTAATGAGATGCAAAAAATAAAGGTAAAAAATAGTTGTACGTTACTCCAAAGTCTAAAGCGCCCTCTATCAACATTTTTTGAAATTTATGTTTATAATTTATTTTTAAGACAATAACTGACATAAAGAATAGTTTTAGTGGAAACCGCAAATCAATTGACCAATTATTCTGTCTTTTATAATCATTTGAAATTTGAACCTACCCACTCCCATTGAACACAGTTCCATTTGCGTTACTTAATCACAGATTTTGAGCTCAAAATTTAAGTTTATGTCCAAACTTCTAAAAAAAATTAATGAGATGCAAAAAATAACGGTAAAAAATAGTTGTTCGTTACTCCAAAGTCTAAAGCGCCCTCTATCGGCACTTTTTGAAATTTATCTTTATAAATAATTTTCAAGACAATACTGACATAGAGAATAGTGTTCGTGAAAACCGCAAACGAATCGACCAATTTTTCCGTTTTTTATAATCATTTCAAATTTTGGACCCTAAATTTTGAAGGCGCCTATCTCCTTCGGAAGACGTTTGGGACCCTTAGTTTCCCATATATATTATTTGTCTTGATGTATACTATCACCCCTTAAAGTTTTGCCCAGTAGTTTAGATACACCCTGTATATATATATATATATATATACAGGGTGAGTCATAAATATCGAAACAATAGGCTATCTCCTTAAATATTGCCTCTAGACCCATATTTCCAATTGCAAAATCTCATAAAAAAAGGTGAAATTTCTGATAAGATAAGTTGTAACTCCATGGGGGGTCTATATGAAAAAATACGAAAATTAAATTTTTATACGGCCCCCGTAGAACAAAATTCTCAATTAGGAAATTATTCCTTATCCATTCCTAATTTGAACAAAAAAAATTTCATCTCCGTATCTGAAAACCTGACAAAGATATTAAAATCCAAAATTCTCAAAAATTCGTGACTTACACCACTTTACCATGCCTGTAAACGATGTGTTTGTCATCCATTTTTAAAGCAAATAAGGGATCGTTCACAAATTGTCCGTTATTATATGTCGGTTTAAGACCGTGCCTGTTATTTGGACATAATAAAGCAGCGTATTGATTTAAATCAAAACATGTTTTCTAAACATGTTGATCGTTAGCACGGCGGTCTGAATAGATCAAAATATATAGGTCCGGTCCTAAACCGACCCATAGGGAAAAAAGTTCTGCCCGGTATGAAATAATGCTGAAATCATAATCCGGACCAGCCCGGAAAAAAGCTTACATCATAGCCGGATCATCCGTGAATTTCTAGTTAGTTTTTTACTTCAGTATAGTTAAAAATTGTTATGGGTGGAGGAGTTCTGACCAAAAATATTTAATATAGATTTTCGATTTTTATATTTATACTTTTTTATTATTAAAGAAGCGCCAAAGGCTGTGATATATTCATTTTATCAATGAATCTATGTTTATATGTAAATGTTTCACTTTTATTATCGCTAATCCACATCCCGTGCGTTGGAGACTTTGAAAAATTTTATACAGTAAAACCTTTTCATACGGAATCACATAGTAAAGAAAACATACGTAATAGACAAATGCCCTTCCTAGGAGGGTTAAATGGAGTTTATTTTTTTCTCAGGTATTATTGTACAGTAAAACCTCCATAAGGGACACTCCCGAATAGCGGACACCTCTATTTAACGGACAGTTTTCCAATCCACACTCCCAAAATCTAAATTTTTCTATGTTTAATCTCTGAATAACGGACATTCCGAATAGCGGACAGTAATTTTGTCGATAAATGATGAAAAAATATTTTTTAACGTGAAAAAAAAAGTAAAAAAAAAAAACTTCTAAATTTAACAGAGCAATGTGTCACAGATTTTGTGACATAGATCACAGATAAATGTAGGGGATGGACTGGGGGAAAATCCCCTTACTCCAGAATTCAGGAGGTAGCCCAGGAGGGACATTCCTGAAGAGCTTTGAAAATTCTCCCCCTGAAGATTTGAGATTTTATGCTTTCAGTGGTTAAAAAGTGCAATTTCTCCCTGGAACTCTAACATGTCCCCTCTTCCCAGAGCCACTTAAATTTCTCCTGTAGAAAAATATCTTAATTCAACATTGCACACATCCGAGAAAGATTTAGGATTTTTTTGTTCATTAATCTCTAGAAGTACAAATTTTTTCATCTGCAGAATTCCATAATACATACACCACATTCTCTTTCGTTTTTAATTCGTGTAAGGTAACTCTGATTTTTTTTTTTTTTCGTAAGTATGAAATAAGCAGTGGATAAAAGTATTTAAAATTTTAATTCAATTTTATTGCTTAAAAAACAATTTTAAATTGATTAATCATATAATAGAGATTTAGGACATATAAAGTTAAGTAATGAAACATATTGAGTATTTCTTAGTAGTTTTTAAATCTCTGAGGTTTTCCCAATAGCGGACACCTCTAAATAGCGGACAGTTTCCGCGCTTCCGAGGCGTCCGTTACATAGAGGTTTTACTGTATTTATTTTGCATGTATCAACACATTTTCTGTTGAAGACAGAATTCCGTTATAGGCAGATTTTTTTTCTCTGGTTTTATTTTGTTTAATTTTTTAGCATTTAAATATACTATTCTTAAAAAGATCAATTTTAAAGATTTTTTTTTTCTAAAATAAAAGCGATATTAAAATTTATGTGGTTTTTGTAAAAATATTGATTGAACCAAATTTTACTTATTTTATGCACGTATTAGGTCAGTCAGAGGCTTTGATTTTAATACGGATTGTTCGAGACCAGGATTTAAAATTTCATCCAGTGCAGACCTAAGTATCTCCGGTATGAAAAATACGTTAGGCCCGGATAGGCGAGTCTTCAGAAAAAAGTAACGTCTCGGTCCTGATTTGACCTGAGCTCAGAATACAGATTTTTTAACAGCCTCTCTAAGACGATAAAAAGCTTGAAGTTGTGAAAGCTAAATTTGTAAAAAGACTTAATCTGCATCTTAGGAAAGCATTCTTTTAAATAACTGATGGGCAGTAAAACAGTACATTTCGTTTTTCTGTCTAATGACTTTTTTTTCCCGACTATTTCTTGTCTTTAAATTATTAAAAGTTAAGAATTGTTAAAGAAAAAAAGTACAAACTTGAAACATGTCATTTTTAATTATTTTACATTAGTTTTGTTCAAAAAAATGAAAAATTATTTACTTTTGAAAATATGATTTTTTAAAAGTTATTACTTTTTAAATAAACATTTTTAATAGTTCTAAGATAAATATTGAAAAACAAAAACCCCGAAACAAAACTAAAATCCGATTTTCATTTTTAATTAAATAGAAAGAAATTGAAATCCGATAAATAATGTTTGGAGTTAAAACGATTTTTATCTATCCCATTTAAACCAGTACTAATCATATAAATTTTTTTAATTTTTATGATAAATTTTAGGATGTGATTTTCTTAGCAAATTATATGGTTAACCATCACAAAAAAGAAAAAAAAAACAAAATTCTAACTCAAAAGATAGATTTTTTACGCGTTTCCTACAACTGCTAAAGTAACATTGTCTTTCGAATTGCGCGCATTTCAATTTGTGTCTAATCCCTTAAACCCTCATGAATTATTCAAACGGTTATAACTCCGCGAATTTTGAAGATATGAAGATGCAACTTTTTGTGTATTATTTAGGACTGGATAAGGAAAGTTTTTCTAATTGGAATTTTTATCCTACGGGGGCCGTATAAAAAGTTAATTTTCGTATTTTTTCAAATAGACCCCCCATGGAGTTGCAACTTATCTTATCAAAAATTTCACCTTTTTTTATGAATTTTTGCAATTGGAAGTATGGGCCTAGGGGCAATATTTAAGGAGATAGCCTATTGTTTCGATATTTATGACTCACCCTGTATATATATATATATATATATATATATATATATATATATATATATATATATATATATATGATTATTGTCATGCGATAACTATCGTATTTATGAACCGATTTGAATGAAACTTGGTATGTACATAGTACATACAAATGTCTCGACCGTGTTCGTTAGCCAGCGTCATCCGCCATCTTGTTTCAAAATAACGGCCATTTAAAAAAAATTTAAAATTTAAAATTTAAAATTAAATGCGAAGAAATTAAAAAATGAAAAATGTTTTTCTTTTATGTGTTAGAACTTAAAACAACATTCCAGAACACTTTTTATTTTATTTATATCTTAAAAAATGACTGAGTTATAGTACTTTGAACGTTTCTTATGGCTGGCATTTTCAAACAATCTAATTTTTGTCATGCTATAACTAATGTATTTATGAACCGATTTAAATGAAATTTGGTATTTACATAGTACATATAAATGTCTCGATCGAGTTTGTTAGCTAGCATCATCCGCCGTCTTGTTTCAAAATGGCGGCCATTTAAAAAAATTTAAAAAATTTAAAATTTAAAATTTAATACGAAGAAATTAAAAGTTGAAAAATATTTTTCTTTTATGTGTTAGAACTTAAAACAACGATTCCAGAACACTTTTTATTTTGTCTATATCTTAAAAAATGATTGAGTTATAGCACTTTGAATTTTTCTTATTGCTGACATTTTTAAATAATCCGATTTTTGTCATGCTGTAACTAACGTATTTATGAACCAATTTGAATGAAACTTGGGGTGTACATAGCACATACAAATGTCTCGACCGAGTTCGTTAGCCAGCATAATCCGCCATCTTATTTCAAAATGGCGGCCATTTAATTTTTTTTTTTAATTAAAATTTAAAATTAGGTTAAAAAAATGTGAGAAATTGAAAAAGATATTTCTTTTGTGTATTTGACCTTGATACAAAGATTCCAAGGCATTTTTTGTTTCATCTATATCTTTAAAAATGTCTAAGTTATAGCACTTTCAATATCCAGTGTGGTTGACATTTTGAAACGCGATAATACGCATATTTATAAATTGATTTGGATATAAATCCGTGTGTACATAGTACATATCAATCTCTTGACCGAGTTCACTAGCCAACTTCATCCGCCATCTTGTTTCAAAATGGCGGCTATTTAAATTTATCAAAAATCTTTTAAATGTATAATGATGTACAAATAAAAATTAGAAATTGAAAAAAAAATCTTTCGAATGTATTTATCTTAATAATGAGTCCCGGAGTATTTTTTGCTTTGTCTTTATCTTAAAAAACGCCTGAGATATAGTAGTTTGAATTTCTAATGTGGGTGACATTTAAAAAAAAAACAATTTGCCCGCGACAGCAGTCGTATATATCAATCGATTTCGATATGAGAGTGTATTTCCACATGAATTAAGATTTGGACCAAGCTCATTGGTTTGTTTTATCCATCATGTTGCTTTAAAATGGCATACACTTCATGATATCGTGGAATTTGGCGACTCTCTATATCGCTGAAAATAAAACCAGGTTGAATAAAATATGACTAATTTCTAAAAATTCCTATTAATTATTAGTATTGACAAAAACTAGCATTCAATCTTATAAAATCGGATTTCACTAATTTGAGCTTCGTTTGTTTAAATAATGTAAGTTAATTTAAAATAAATAATATATAAATAAGTATATGAAAGCTACCTCTTCCTCCCGGCATTGCCGGAAGGACTTTTGGGATATACGCTGCTGAAAATGGAGCCAAATCGACGATTTCAAATTTTTTATTCGATTTTGAACATGAATAATTTAATGAATATTTAAGCAATTTAAAAACAACTTCAGCAGCTTTATGACATATGCATATGTAATTAATTTGTGAAGCGACAAATTTTTAAAATAATATTTACAGTAGTTACAGCATGTTAAAATAAGTGTAAAATTCAACCAGATTGACCGTACGGCCTACTTTGAGGCCTAGTAATGACGATAGTTTTGATTTGTGATTTTTAACACTGCAATTACATTTTTTAGCATAAAAAGTTGTACTAGATCACTTTTTTTCATTAAGCAAGGTTTCACATATCATGAGCAATATGATGCCAAACTTGATGATTTGACCGTTTTTTCTATGACCCTGAAATAGTTATTGGTACAAATGGACCCCTGGCGCCCCATCTATACTGCTTCTTGCACTAAACAGTTTCCAAAAGTTCATTATATACCTACATTCATATTCTGTATCAATTATAAAAAAAATTGAAGGGGGTCGAGCGGGAACCATGCCAAAACTTAGGACACTTGACATGGAATGACCCAATGTCAACCACACTAGAAATTGAAATTGCTATAACTTAGCCATTTTTTAAAATATAGTTGAAACAAAAAATGCTCTGAAATCTTTGTATCAAGATTAAACACAAAAAAGAAAAATCTTTTTCAATTTTTGTTTCAATTAGTTAGTGTTTTTTTCCTTCTTTTAATTTTTCTATAGAATATCAAAATCGAATACTGATGAGTACAATCTGATAAATGTACGGCATGCTTTTTCAGTTGCTGCCTATCTATTGCTCCTTTCATTAAACTGAAAACTGGATCATGAAAAATTGCAATATTGAAAAAACCCTTTTGTTCGCCTTTATTTTATCCCCTATAAATCTCTGAAGAGTTTCATTTTTCCTTAATTTTGCATACCCCCCCCCCCCGCCACACACACACGCACACACACCAAAAATGTGCCCTCTTAATGAAAACAACAACAAAAAAAGATATATAATGAATTTTGTTCATACATAAGTTATCTTCGTAGTAATTTATAAATAATCTATAAACAGTAGTTTCTTTTTAACGTGATCTTGCACCTGCACCTTCGAAGATCCCCACCATCCCTTGAAAAAACAGTTTTACCCCCCCGGTAAATTAATAAGTTCATGCGCAAAATGTGATAATTGTACCTTATATGTTTTCTGCTAATCACTTGACTGTCATGCTACGAAACTTCAGATAATGAAAACTTACCCTTTGATTGTCTTAATCTCATCCTATTTAAAATCTGTATTTTGTGTTTTAATTTGTTCTGTAAACTTTGCATCTACCCTACTCCTACTCTCTGTGAAAATATAAGGAATTTAGCAGATATATAATGTGCCTATATATCCAGTTTAATGTATTTATAAACTTTTCTACCAAAAATTGAACCGACTTCAAAAACAACTGCAAAGTGAAAAATAATTTATTTAGATAATAGTAATAAGAAATTAAATTAAGAGCGTAGTATTTACCATGCGTATTATTATATTTATGTATACTAATTTGATTTTTTGGAGTTGGTGCCAGCCAAGCCAAGTTACATATAATTTCCAATAGCCACACATCCTAGTATCTACGAGTTTTTTTACGATTTAATATTTAGTTAAAAAATTAACCTTATTCTTTTACGATTTGTATTGGATACTTAATGTTAACTTTGAAACTGACTTGGCTGGCACCGACTCCAAAAAATCAAATTAGTGTACATAAATATAATAATACGCATGGTAAATAGTACTATGCTCTTAATTTAATTTCTTATTACTTTTATCTAAATAAATTATTTTTCACTTTGCAGTTGTTTTTGAAGTCGGTTCAATTTTTGGTAGAAAAGTTTATTTTTCTGTTTTTAGTTAAAAGTTAATGATTTTTTGAAGTCGGTTAGTAAAAATTATAATACGGAAAGAAAATATTATAAATTATACACGTATGTGAGGAGGGGGTTCGAATCGATACTCTCTTTCGAAAACCAGAGTTTAAATCTTGCGCCTTAGACCACACGGCCATGTGACTGCACGTATACCTTCCTGACTGCACTCCACTCGGCGAGCTTAGTCAACGTCCATGTTACTTTTAATTTGCAAGAAATTCTTAATTTTATTCGTTTTTGCTTGATTACTTGAAAAATACTGAAGAAATTTCGATGAAATGGAAGTGGTTCCAATTCGAGTAACCTCTTTAATTCAACACAAAAAACAAATTAATCGGTTGGATAATTTCGGAGTAATCAGTGAACATACATAAAAAGAATATATATATACATACGCGTCGAATTGATAACCTCCTCCTTCTTTTTTGAAGTTAATTAATGAAAATTATAATACGGAAAAAAATATTGTACATAGATGTAAATTATATCAGGAATGGGGTTCGAGCCCACGCCCCCTTTTGAGATCCAAAGCTTACATCTGGCACTTTAGTTTTTTTGTACATATGTCGAACAATTATCTACACTGTGGGATATAGGGCCTAGGGGTGGGATGCCCTCTGTGGGGATCTTTCTAAGGAAACCTAAGCCGTATTTATGCATAATTCGAAGAAAACCACGGAAAACTCCGAACGGTTAGGCCGACGGTCGCGATTGGGTTCGAACCCAGCACCACGTCTATCAGTTTGGAGGTCAGAACCTCGCGGCCACTGGTGGGGCCTGCGACTTCAAACCGCTCGGCCTTCCTGTCTGTACTCCACTCGGTGAGCTTATTCAACGCCTGTGTTACTTTTAATTTGTGAGAAATCACTAATTTTATTAGTTTTTGTCTAATTACTGAAAAATTACTGTGCCAATTTCAATGAAATGTTAGTACCAATTCGAGAGTAACTTCTTTCATTTAACATAAAAACTTAATTAATCGGTTGGTTAGTTTCGCAGTAATCGGTGAACATACATCGAAAAAAATACATACGCGTCGAATTGATAACCTCCTTCTCCTTTTTTGAAGTCGGTTTAAAATTATAACACGAAAAAGATTGTTGTGCACACGTATGTCAGGGATGGGGTTCGAACCTACGATTTTATTCGAGAACAAGAGTGTAAATCAGGCGCCTTAGACCTCTCGGCTTTCCTTACTGCATTCCGGTCAGTGAACCTATTCAACGTCCATGTTACTTTTCATTTGCGAGAAATCACTAATTTTATTCGTTTTTGCCTAATTACTAAAAAAGTACTTAACCAATTTCAATGAAATGGAAGTGGTACCAATTCGAGAGTAACCTCTTTCATTTAGCACAAATACTAGTTTAATCGGCTGGATAGTTTCGGTGTAATCGGTGAACAAGCATAACGAAAAATAAATACGCTTCGAATTGATCATAACCCTCTCTCCTTTTTTTTTTAAGTCGGTTTAAAAAATTATAATACGAAAAAAAAAAAAACACAGTATGTCAGGAGTGGGATTCGAACCCACGCTCTCTTCTGAGAAACAAAGCTTAAATCATTCGTCTTAGACCGCTAGGCTATTTTGACTGCAATCTATTCGGCCAGCTTATTCAAGGTCATGTTACTTTTCGCAAGTCTATTATTTTAGTACTCTTTCACTGATAAAGTATTGATGTGATAAAAATTTTCTGATACTCTGTGCTAACGGTTAAATACAAAATATTCTTAATAGCGAAATTAATATTTAATTTATAAAATATATATGTAAAAATTATAACACGGAAAAGGTTATCGTATACATGTCTGTCAGGAGTGGGGTTCGAACCCGCTCTCTCTCTCTTTCGAGAACCCGAGCTTAAATCTGGAGCCTTAGACCACTCGGCCATTTTGTCGACACTGTAAGCACAGAACTTATTCAACACTTTTATTTAGCGAAAAACCACTAATTATATTAGTTTTTGCCTAATTACTAAAAAAGTACTGAACCAATTTCTATGAAACGAAAGTGGTACCAATTCGAGAGCAAGCTCTTTTATTTAACACCAAAATCAAATTAATCGGATGCATAGTTTCGGAGTAATCGGTGAACATACATAAAAAAAAATACATACGCGTCGAATTGATAACCTCCTCTCCTTTTTGGAAGTCGGTTAATAAAATGTGTAATTTCTTTTTAACGAGTTTTTGCCGCATCTAGCCCTTGAAAGCACCCTAAAAAAAATAATAATAATAATAATAAAGCATTTTTGATAATTTTCCTCAATAAAATGTCAAAATCGATCTTTATATTTAAAATGTGAAAAAAAAATACCTAATATTTTTAACTGTCTTACCTCTTGTCCCCTTACCCTTCCATCATTAACAGTTAATGGAAAATCTTTGCATTTTTTGCTTACATAAGAAGCATTGTAGTTACATCCTGCATGTTAAGTTTACTTCCCCTTGAAGTAAAAGTTTATAATCCGTAAATCGCTGCGTCCTTTTTATATTTGTTACATTTTTTTTCGGCGCCATTTTTTTCTGGTTGCTTTTTTAACCGTCGCCATTTTTTCTTACCTTTTTTAGTAATCAAGAGGCTATTCAGTTTCTTGCTGCTACAGGCAACCATATATACAGAAAAACTGCATGGGTGTTGATTCAACTGGGTGTTTGAATCAAGGTATACCAACCTCCAGTGTTCGTGTCCGGGATGGCTTAGTTGGAAGAGATTGGTGGTTTCAGCCAATACATTTTCTGGTTCAAATTTTGGCCCGGACTTTTTTCGCCCAAATGGAAAATTTACATCCATTGTAATTAATTTGCCGATTGAATAATCGTGTTTACAATTAATCTAATAGAATGCCTTCAGTTAGGTTTATATAATGCGATAGCCTGCTTCAATAATGAGCACTCTACGAAAATAAATGTGGTTCAAAAATTTATTTAATTTAAACTTAATTTTCTCAAAATGTTTTTTTTTTTTTTTTTTTTTTTTTTTTTTTAACTTTGATGTACATTTTTGGAAAAAAAACTAGTACACATTTTGCTTTGAAATTTTTCTTCTATCTTTCTTCTCAACATTCTATCCATACCCCTGTTTAATCTGAGGTGAATTGTTTTAAACTCATAAATAGAACTTTTTTTTATTATTATCATTATCTTTGAAAATATTGCATGTTTTTTTTTAAGCTATTGCATAGCTTTTATCGCGGGCTTTGAGCGCGGCGACCGAATCCAAAAATTACGTAACGAGGAAAATCCTAACACATCCGTAACGAGGAAAATCCTAACACATCCGTAACGAAAAAATCTAACACTCGGCTAACGTCGTTTCAGCTCGGCAGACTTCGGCATGGTATCCTTCGGTAGACTTCGGCAGATATTAACGCAGTATTTATCAGATATTTAGAGGATATCAAGTCTCAAACTTATATTTCTTATTTCAGTTACTATAAATCTATAGTTTCAATAATAAAAATTCCTGATAGAATGTGTATAGAAAATAATCGTCTTAAGATAAAATAAGGTAGGATAATGTAGCTTTTGGTGATTGGAGACCCGCTTAATAGTGAGGTTGGTTGGTTGGTTGATTTTTGTCGTCCGATTATCTACTCTAGGGATATAGGACCAGGGGATGTGCCCTCCGTGGGGGTCTTTCTAAGGGAACCTAACCCGTATTTAAGCAAGGTTCGAAGAAAACCACCTTAATAGTGAGGATCGAAAAATTTAAAATGCTTATAACTCGCGATCTAATTTTCGTAGCGCGGCCAAATTTTGTTTGGTAATTTATTATGAGACAGTGTTAATTTCTGGTGACAGGAGACCCCCCACGGTGAGGGTCGAAAAAGTTAAAATGCTTATAACTCGCGGTCTAATTTTCGTAGCGCGGCCAAATTTTCTTTGGTAATTTATTATGAGACAGTGTTAATTTTTGGTGATAGGAGACCCCCCCCCCCCCATGGAAAGGGTCGAAAAATTTAAAATGCTTATAACTCGCGACCTAATTTTCGTAGTGCGGCCAAATTTTGTTTGGTAATTTATTATGAGAGAGTGTTAATTTTTGGTGACAGGAGACCCCCCACGGTGAGGGTCGAAAAATTTAAAATATTTATAACTCGCGATCTAATTTTCGTAGGGCGGCCAAATTTTGTTTGGTAATTTATTATGAGACAGTGTTACTTTTGGTGACAGGAGATCCCCCATGGTGAGGGTCGAAAATTTTAAAATGCTTATAACTCGCGACCTAATTTTCGTAGTGCGGCCAAATTTTGTTTGTTAATTGCCGAAACGTCAGTGAAGGCTTACTTTGGAGACACGAAATTTTTTTGAGTCTGTCTGTCTGTCTGTCTGTCTGTCAGTCAGTCTGTCTGTTCCGCGATAACTTCCGTAAAAAGCATCCGATTGGCTTGAAATTAAGTGGGTATGTTAGTGAGGCACTGGGATTAAGCTGTATAGTTTTTTGTAAGATTTGATTCATTCGTTCGAAAAATATAGAATATTTTATTTTGCGCAATAATGCTTTCCTATGGCAAATCCAATGATTTCCATTTTTTTTGCTTGAGAGAAAAAGTCACATTATGATAAATGGATGCTAAAATTTACCGGTTAAATTATTCGTATTGTTTTGAAATTTTGTCTATTTATTTGTCAGATTTTTTAAATTATTACTGTAAATTTTGGAGATTTTTTATAAATGTGTTCCAATAATATAGACTAATTTGTTTTAGAGATTTACTTATATGAAATGTATTTATTTCATTTTCTTTATTTTCTTTTAATGGTTGCTAAGCAACCATTCATCTTAATGCTTATCCTTATAATGCTATAAATTTGAAAGCGTGTGCGAAATTTAAATGAAGTCAACATCAAAACTTATGAATTAATTAATGTTTTTGTATCTTTGCGTATAAATATAGCATAGCCCAGAAAAAAAAACATAGGCTATGTTTTATTAATTTTATTCAAATATTTTCCTTAATAATTCAAAATTTCCTTCTTTTTCATGCAGAATCAATAGGGATTTTTAAAATAAAATTTAAGCAATTTCCTTTATCGTTGCCAAAAAAAAAATCAAAATTTGGAATAATAATTTTTTAACAGCAATAAGTTTCAATTGAGCAATTTCCATTCGAAAAATTAAACTATGAAAAATAAATAAATAAATATGACGTCAGAATTAAAATAACTATAGATATAGTACTTTTTGCTAAATTTTAAACACGGGTATTCGTTTCGTTAATAGGAATTTTTATCACAAAAATGGGGACATAATTAGAAGTAAAAGAAATAAAAAAGAATTATATTTTTAATAAATATTTCACTAAGTAAAATATGACGTCATAGTTGAACAAAAACAGGTATTTTATAGTAGCCGTTAAAAATACAAGAAACATGAATATGAATAACTCATGAATAATGAGGTCATTGCCGAAACTTCAGTAACTTCAGTGAAGGCTTACTTTGGAGACACGAAATTTATTTTTTTCATATGTCAGTCTCTTCTTCTGTATGTCTGTCTGTCCCGCTATAACTGCAGCAAAATGCAATCAAAACATTTTTTATTCGGAAAAAAAATTGTAAAACTCTAGATTACTGAGTTTACACTTACAAAAGTTCCTGATGCATCAGGTTTAGGTGTTTGTGGCTGGCAGGCATGTAGAAGTATGTAGATAAAGAAAAATATTTGCCCAAACTGTTACTTATTCTTATAAATCAAAATGTATAAAGAAATGCAAAATATACAATAATCATTAGCACAATTATTAGAAAGTGACAAATTTAAATTAAGTGAAGCTCGGGGGGTTCAGGAGGGCGGAGCCCCCCTGAAGAAATCTACTATGTTATAATAAAGAAAACAAAAATAATAGATCATGAAAATTTCAGAATATCCTAACATAACTAAATTTTTAATTTACCGCTTTTGATGGCTGAAAACTTCTAATTCCTATTTTATTCTTATAAATAATTACGCAATTTGAAAATTTTAAATTACAGTTTCCAGGGAGTTTAATATTACCCAAAGTGTGTTTTAAAAAAAAGATGTGAAAAGCTGACGTTGAGACTCCTGATCTGCAGATTTACTAGTTTATTGTGAGAGAGTGTTAATTTTTGGTGACAGGAGACCCCCAACGGTGAGGGTCGAAAAAGTTAAAATGCTTATAACTCGCGGTCTAATTTTCGTAGCGAGGCCAAATTTTGTTTGGTAATTTATTATGAGACAGTGTTAATTTTTGGTGACAGGAGACCCCCCCCCCCCCCCCATGGAAAGGGTCGAAAAATTTAAAATGCTTATAACTCGCGACCTAATTTTCGTAGTGCGGCCAAATTTTGTTTGGTAATTTATTATGAGAGAGTGTTACTTTAGGTGACAGGAGATCCCCCATGGTGAGGGTCGAAAAATTTAAAATGCTTATAACTCGCGACCTAATTTTCGTAGTGCGGCCAAATTTTATTTGGTAATTTATTATGAGAGAGTGTTAATTTTTGGTGACAGGAGACCCCCCCCCCACGGTGAGGGTCGAAAAATTTAAAATATTTATAACTCGCGATCTAATTTTCGTAGCGCGGCCAAATTTTATTTGGTAATTTATTATGAGACAGTGTTAATTTTTGGTGACAGGAGACCCCCCCACGGTGAGGGTCGAAAAAGTTAAAATGCTTATAACTCGTGGTCTAATTTTCGTAGCGCGGCCGAATTTTGTTTGGTAATTTATTATGAGACAGTGTTACTTTTGGTGACAGGTGACCCCCCACGTTGAGGGTCGAAAAATTTAAAATGCTTATAACTCGCGATCTAATTTTCGTAGTGCGGCCAAATTTTGTTTGGTAATTTATTATGAGAGAGTGTTAATTTTTGGTGAAGGAGACCCCCCACGGTGAGGGTCGAAAAATTTAAAGTGCTTATAACTCGCGATCTAATTTTCGTAATGCGGCCAAATTTTGTTTGGTAATTTATTATGAGACAGGGTTACTTTTGGTGACAGGAGACCCCCCACGGTGAGGGTCGAAAAATTTAAAATGCTTAACTCGCGGTCTAATTTTCGTAGCGCGGCCAAATTTTGTTTGATAATTTATTAAGAGACAGTGTTAATTTTTGGTGACAGGAGACCCCCCCCCCCCATGGAAAGGGTCGAAAAATTTAAAATGCTTATAACTCGCGACCTAATTTTCGTAGTGCGGCCAAATTTTGTTTGGTAATTTATTATGAGAGAGTGTTACTTTAGGTGACAGGATATCCCCCATGGTGAGGGTCGAAAAATTTAAAATGCTTATAACTCGCGACCTAATTTTCGTAGTGCGGCCAAATTTTGTTTGGTAATTTATTATGAGAGAGTGTTAATTTTTGGTGACAGGAGACCCCCCCCCCCACGGTGAGGGTCGAAAAATTTAAAATATTTATAACTCGCGATCTAATTTTCGTAGCGCGGCCAAATTTTATTTGGTAATTTATTATGAGACAGTGTTAATTTTTGGTGACAGGAGACCCCCCACGGTGATGGTCGAAAAATTTAAAATGCTTATAATTCGCGATCTAATTTTCGTAGCGCGACAAAATTTTGTTTGGTAATTTATTATGAGACAGTGTTAATTTTTGGTGACAGCAGACCCCCCCCCCCATGGTGAGAGTCGAAAAATTTAAAATGCTTATAACTCGCGATCTAATTTTCGTAGCGCGGCCAAATTTTGTTTGGTAATTTATTATGAGACAGTGTTAATTTTTGGTGACAGCAGACCCCCCCCCCATGGTGAGAGTCGAAAAATTTAAAATGCTTATAAATCGCGATCTAATTTTCGTAGCGCGGCCAAATTTTGTTTGGTAATTTATTATGAGACAGTGTTACTTTTGGTGACAGGTGACCCCCACGTTGAGGGTCGAAAAATTTAAAATGCTTATAAATCGCGATCTAATTTTCGTAATGCGGCCAAATTTTGTTTGGTAATTTATTATGAGAGAGTGTTACTTTTGGTGACAGGTGACCCCCACGTTGAGGGTCGAAAAATTTAAAATGCTTATAAATCGCGATCTAATTTTCGTATCGCGGCCAAATTTTGTTTGGTGATTTATTATGAAACAGTGTTAATTTTTGGTGACGGGAGACCCCCCCCCCCACGGTGAGGGTCGAAAAAGTTAAACTCCTTATAACTCGCGATCTAATTTTCGTAGCGCGGCCAAGTTTTGTTTGGTAAATTATTATGAGACTGTGTTAATTTTTGGTGACAGGAGACCCCCCACGGTGAGGGTCGAAAAATTTAAAATGCTTATAACTCGTGATCTAATTTTCGTAGCGCGGCCAAATTTTGTTTTGTAATTTATTATGAGACTGTGTTACTTTTGGTGACAGGTGACCCCCACGTTGAGGGTCGAAAAATTTAAAATGCTTATAAATCGCGATCTAATTTTCGTAGCACGGCCAAATTTTGTTTGGTGATTTATTATGAAACAGTGTTAATTTTTGGTGACATTAGACCCCCCCCCCACTGTGAGGGTCGAAAAATTTAAAATGCTTATAACTCGCAATCTAATTTTCGTATCGCGACCAAATTTTGTTCGGTAGTTTATTATGAGAGAGTGTTAATTTTTGGTGACAGGAGAACCCCACGGTGAGGTTCGGAAAAGAATTTAGAAATTCCATAAAGAGAAAAAAAAACCTAACACTCCGGCTAACGTCGCTTCAGTTTGGCAGACTTCGGCACGGTATCTTTCGGTAGACTTCGGCAGACATTGACGCGGTATTTTTCAGATATTTTGAGAATATCAAGTCTCAAACTTATGTTTTTTATTTCAGCTACCATAAACGTATAGTTTCAATGATAAAAATTCCTGATTAACCTACATGTATTGTAAGATGATAAAAATATTTTAAACGATATTAACTTCTCATTTATTAGTAAAAGAAAAAAATGTTTGTTATCGGTCATCACGCTCAAAAAGTGTAACTTGAATTAATATCAAAGACAAAAAAACTGCATAAATAAAAAATAAATAAATATTTATAATTGCATAAGTTTATAAAAAATGCTGTGCAATAGCTTTACCGCGGCAGTCCCCGAGTGCCACATGTATTTTTTTTTTTTAATTTGAATGTAGCTTCTACTTCAGATCTTTTTTTAAATATCTAAACATATATATTTTTAAATATCTTTTTTAAAAAATATCTTTAATTATAAATTTAAATTCAGACTATTAAGAATTGTTCATTTTATGCATAAAATAAATTTCAAGTCCACATCTTTAGTAGTTTGTGAGAAAAGGTACATTATTTTAACACGGCAGGTATAGGGATTCTGACTGCCTTTAATTATAGTACTCTGTGGATTTAACTCAAAATATTTTACCGGAGGTGTACATTTAAAGTTCTTACACTGTATTCTTAGAGCATCTTATCTTATTAAAAAGTCTTCTGATGCTTATTTTATTTTTTCATCATTATTTTGATTTCAATCTTTTTCCCTTGTAACCATTTCTTTTATGCATTTGATTTCCCTTTTAGCTTTTTTCTGACGATATCATTCATGTTCTTTTCTATCTGATTCTTCTCTTAATGCAAAATGTTCTTTATTTAATTTCTTCATTACCTCACAGCTTCTTTTTTTCTCCTATTTTCTATATAAAAAGAAAAAAATCATTGTAATAAACCACAAAAATTTTAATTAATGTTTTTAAATAATTTCATTTTTTTTATACTTCCACACAATTAAATAGTATAAAAAATTCTTGTACTAGCCAAATTGATATTAAATGTGTTACAAAATTCCGTTTAATTATTAAGAATACTAGATGGAACCCGTTAAAACTTGACGGCACCGAAGAAAGAAAAAGGTATTTTCCAGCTATTAAAGGATTTTTTAACGACTAATCTTCAGCAAAAATTTCAATAAATAAAAGAACAACCTGCATTTTACATCCAGGCAAATGACCCGCAATTGGCCGAGTTACATTCAAACATGCTGTCATAGAATTAGAATCTCTCTCATTTGATAATTTTTCATTTACAAATACAACACCAATAAATTGTACATAACATGAATAAATCACAAATTACTGTCATCACTCATTTCATACAAAATATACATACTTCATTTACTTCGCAGCAAAATAAGACTGAATTTATAGTTTGCCATTTAGCAACAACTATAACAATGATCCTCTCCGTGGTTAATTTGTTGTTACATTATCCACCCCATTCAACAAATAAACATTTGCATTTTCAACTACTTTTCTATTACCTTTTCATAAATCAAAAATACATGTAAATTTCACATATTAAAAAAATTAATGATAATATTTATTCTGGCTAGGTGAAACCCGTCAAAACTTGACAGCAACAATATGAAAGAATCAAAGAAAAAAAGTATTTTGCCACTATAAAAAAATTTTCAAAGAAATTTTTTTTTAAAGATTAATATTTATTAAAAATTTCAATATGCTTTTCCATTTACCAACGTAACACCAACATGACATGATCCCGGGCGCAGAATTGGTGCAACGCTGCGACACACGTCACAGACTCTTGAAAATGTTTGAAGATTATTTTTCAACTGTTTAAGTTTTTTTAAAAAAAATGCTAGAAATCATTTGCTATGTACCAAAGTTTGTCTAGGTACCATAAAAAACACAAATTCTGGCAAATAATCACAAAAATTAGGAAATTTCATCAAAATACTCCCCCCCCTCAAAAAAAAAAAAAAAAAAAAACATTGCCCGGAAATTTTATAAATAGATGTGGGAAAATAAAACAGCAAATTTCATCAACAGATTGCAAAAAAACAACAAATTTCTTCAAAAGATCTCTAAAAAATTTGTCAAAAAACTGCAAAAAAAAAAAAATTGTCTAAATATCCCAAATAAAACAAATTTCACAAAAGTATTGCACAAAAAATTTTGCCAAAACGTCTAAAGAAATGGCAATTTTCACGAAAATTTTTTTAAAAAAAGAGCAAATTTTGACAAAAAAAACCCTAAAAAATGGCAAATTTGTAAACATATTATGAAAAAAAATTCAAAATATTGTGAGAAAACAACAATTTTCGTCAAAGGATTGAAAAAAAAGCAAATTTTATCAAATAATTACAAAAAAGATAAATTTTGCAAAAAGATCTTCAATAAACGGCAATTTACATTGAAAAATCATGACAACACGACAGCTTTCATCGAAAGAACTCGAGAAAAACCATAAACTTTACCGAAAGACCTCAAGATGACGAATTTCGTCCAGTTATCATAAAAGACGTGAATTTCGCCCAAAGATCTCAAAAAGCACATACAATTTATCCAGGTAATCGCAAAAAAAAGTAAATTTAGCTAAAAATAGTGGAAAAAAATGACAAATTTCTAAAAAAATAACAAAGAACAACAATTTCGCAAACAAAAATCACGAAAAAAGGATAAATTCGATAAAAGAGCAAATTACATCGAAAGATTGTGAGAAAAAAAATGACAAATTTCACCGAAAATCCCCGAGAAAACAAATAATTTTGTCCTGGTACAATAAAAGATGGGAATTTCGTCAAAAGATCTTGAAAATACTTTAAATTTATCTAGGTACTTCAAAAAACGCAAATATTGGTAAACAGATTGTGAGAAAACAACACAGAGAGACTGCATTTTTGCTATCACTGTTTAATGCAATGCTGTGATAATTATATTTTTTTTCTTTACTTATCTTATAATGATCGAAATACGTTGGTTTTTTAACTTTACGTAAGTTAATTTATTTCCAAGTGTTTATTTACGTTCTTGGCTGATAAAGCATTTTCTATATTGTAAATCTTTCTTTCGTCTAAAAAAATGGCAATTTTCTTGAAAAAATTTCGAAAAAAAAGGCAAATTTTGACAAAATAAAATCCTTAAAAAATGACAAATTTGTAAACATATGAAAAAAAATTCAAAATATTGTGAGAAATCAACAAATTTCGACAAATGATTGTGAGTAAACAACAATTTTCGTCAAAGGATTGAAAAAAAAGCAAATTTTATCAAATAATCACAAAAAAGATAAATTTTGCAAAAAGTTCTTCAATAAACGGCAAATTACATCGAAAAATCATGACAACACGACAACTGTCATCGAAAGAACTCGAGAAAAACGATAAACTTTGCCGAAAGACCTCAAGATGACGAATTTCATCCAGTTATCATAAAAGTTGTGAATTTCGCCCAAAGATCTCAAAAAGCACATAAAATTTATCCAGGTAATCGCAAAAAATGGTAAATTTAGCTAAAAATAGTGGGAAAAAACGACAAATTTCAAAAAAAAAAAAAACAAAGAACAAAAATTTCACAAACAAAAATTACGAAAAAAGGATAAATTCGATAAAACAGCAAACTACATCGAAAGATAGTAAGAAAAAATGACAAATTTCACCGAAAATCACCGAGAAAACAAATAATTTTTTCCTGGTATCATAAAAGATATGAATTTCGTCAAAAGATCTTGAAAATACTTTAAATTTGTCTAGGTACTTCAAAAAACGCAAATATTGGTAAACAGATTGTGAGAAAACAACACATTTTGTCAAAAGATGAAAAAGAGGCACATTTCATGAAAAAATTGCAAAACAGGTAATTTTTGCAAAGAAAAAAAAAGCGAAAATATGACAAATTTCTGAAAATAACGAAAAAAACGACAAATTTAAAAAAAAATCATGAAAAAAGCATAAATTTGATAAAACGGCAAATTACATCGAAAGATAGCGAGAAAAAAATGACAAATTTCACCGAAAATCCCTAAGAAAGCAAATATTTTTTTCCTGGTACCAGAAAAGATGTGAATTTCGTCAAAAGATCTTGAAAATACTTTAAATTTATCTAGGTACTTCAAAAAACGCAAATATTGGTAAACAGATTGTGAGAAAACAACACAGAGAGACTGCATTTTTGCTATCACTGTTTAATGCAATGCTGTGATAATTATATTTTTTTTCTTTACTTATCTTATAATGATCGAAATACGTTGGTTTTTTAACTTTACGTAAGTTAATTTATTTCCAAGTGTTTATTTACGTTCTTGGCTGATAAAGCATTTTCTATATTGTAAATCTTTCTTTCGTCTAAAAAAATGGCAATTTTCTTGAAAAAATTTCGAAAAAAAAGGCAAATTTTGACAAAATAAAATCCTTAAAAAATGACAAATTTGTAAACATATGAAAAAAAATTCAAAATATTGTGAGAAATCAACAAATTTCGACAAATGATTGTGAGTAAACAACAATTTTCGTCAAAGGATTGAAAAAAAGCAAATTTTATCAAATAATCACAAAAAAGATAAATTTTGCAAAAAAATCTTCAATAAACGGCAAATTACATCGAAAAATCATGACAACACGACAACTGTCATCGAAAGAACTCGAGAAAAACGATAAACTTTGCCGAAAGACCTCAAGATGACGAATTTCATCCAGTTATCATAAAATTTGTGAATTTCGCCCAAAGATCTCAAAAAGCACATAAAATTTATCCAGGTAATCGCAAAAAATGGTAAATTTAGCTAAAAATAGTGGGAAAAAACGACAAATTTCAAAAAAAAAAACAAAGAACAAAAATTTCACAAACAAAAATTACGAAAAAAGGATAAATTCGATAAAACAGCAAATTACATCGAAAGATAGTAAGAAAAAATGACAAATTTCACCGAAAATCCCCGAGAAAACAAATAATTTTTTCCTGGTATCATAAAAGATATGAATTTCGTCAAAAGATCTTGAAAATACTTTAAATTTGTCTAGGTACTTCAAAAAACGCAAATATTGGTAAACAGATTGTGAGAAAACAACACATTTTGTCAAAAGATGAAAAAGAGGCACATTTCATGAAAAAATTGCAAAACAGGTAATTTTTGCAAAGAAAAAAAAAGCGAAAATATGACAAATTTCTGAAAATAACGAAAAAAACGACAAATTTAAAAAAAAATCATGAAAAAAGCATAAATTTGATAAAACGGCAAATTACATCGAAAGATAGCGAGAAAAAAATGACAAATTTCACCGAAAATCCCTAAGAAAACAAATAATTTTTTCCTGGTACCAGAAAAGATGTGAATTTCGTCAAAAGATCTTGAAAAAATACTTTAAATTTGTCTAGGTACTTCAAAAAACGCAAATATTGGTAAACAGATTGTGAGAAAACAACACAGAGAGACTGCATTTTCGCTATCACTGTTTAATGCAATGCTATGATAATTATATTTTTTTTCTTTACTTATTTTATACTGATTGAAATACATTGGTTTTTTCACTTTACATAAGTTATTTTATTTCCAAGTGTTTATTTACGTTCTTGGCCGATAAAGCATTTTCTATATTGTAATTTTCAAATCGTCTAGGTACCACAAAAAATGCAAATTTTGCCAAATAATCATAAAAAAAAACCAGCAAGCAATGAATATGGTATATAAAGACTGCTTTATCATGATTGAAAGCTATGCAAAAAGAGGGATCTCTTCTGATAATTTTATTTTTCTTTGTTGATTATAATGATCTTCATATTTCTGAAAAAACATTGTTGAGAGATCAAGATCAAGCGATTAAAAAAAAAAAAAAAATAGCAAATTTCATCAAAATATTCCCTCCTCCTTCTCCCCATAAAACTCAGCAAATTTTGTCACGGGAACACTTTTTTAAAAAAGTGTACTCAAAAAAAAGTGAAACATTAAATAAATATTAATGATTTACAAAGCTGTTTATAACTGGGATTATTTTCATTTCATATGCAATTCTCTATTATTCAGCGAGACTATGAGATGTAATGTAAATACTTCCTAAACGTTATGAATTTGCTCAAAAATGAAATTATAAGTGGGAAAAAAATCACCGTTTTTTGACATGAGTATAATAAGAAACTGAAGCAAAAAATAAATAGTGATTTGCGAATCTGTTTACATCCATGAAGTCAAACTATCCGTCGAAAATCGCACCATCAAAACACAAAACAAAAAACAATGTGATTTCCAGCCTTTTTTTTTTTATACATACTAATAAATAAATTTGAAAATTACAATATAGAAAATGATTTATCGGCCAAGAACGTAAATAAACACTTTAATCATTAACTTATTGAATGTTTCAATTTCATATGAAACATCTCTACAATTAAGCCTAAGATTGCCGGCAATAACATTGCAAAAAAAGAATACAGATGGAAATAAATTAATTGACTTACGTAAAGTGAAAAAAACAATGTATTCCAATCATTATAAGATGAGTAAAGTTAAAAAATTAATTATTATAGCATTGAATTAAACAGTGTCAGCGTTCTTATCCCATATTTACAAACGCGCTTTGCAAATGCTCTTACAGACAGTAACTACACTCTCCTCCGATTAACCAATAGGAGGAGACTCTCAGATACCGGCGCAAGTAGCGATGCGTAGAGACGTATTTAACCGTGCTTACTTTTTCCGGCTTTCGTTTTAATATATAGATTAAAATGAATAATTTTTATTCCTAAAATATTTATATTTAAAATAGCAAATTGTTTTTTCTATATGTATTGAAAAATATTTTTTTTATACACCAATAAGTTATATTTTCTCAAACATATCGCTTTTAATATTCAGTATTGCTATTTCCAATATGTAGTAGTAAATCAGATGTTAACATTTATGTGTTCATATTACTATGTGAGCATATTTTTTCATTACCATGGACATTCTGTCATTAACATGGTAAAAAACAAACATGATAATTATAAATTAAGCAAAATATTTTTATTTTTCCTTAGACATAAATAGTACCTATTATATCTTGTAGGCAATGCGATGATTTTTTATTTCTTATGCAATAAAACACGATTAAGAAATAAAAGTTCATTTAATTATCAATTAAAAGTTACATGGTAACGAGATATATATACACACACAAAGAAAAAAAACTCACCAAAACATACGAAAACATTTAAAATCTTTGCTTGTTTTATTGAAACTATAAAACTATTTTCTCTCTTCAGCTAAACCTGATAACAATGATTTTTAAGAGGTTTTTTTTTTTCTTCTTCTTGTCTTGATAAAAAGGCATGTTCTGTCCTCTAAGAAATTCCGGATGAATTTTTTCTCACAAACACTCTTTCGTAGGACATGATTTAAAACAATTATTAAGAATTATAGATAATTTTAATTTATTAAAATAAACTTTTTTTCAATTAGTAGCATCTTATTAAATCAAAATGTATTAAAATCATCCGTTTTAAACACTACTTAGTCATAGTCTTTGCCTAATAAATTGCTTATTTAGGATTCGCACGCTTCACTGACTTTCAAGGACCTTTTACCAGATTTTTCGTAAAGTAATGTTTGCCTTATTTAATTGGAAAAAAAAATATTTTCATATATAGCAACTAGAACATCATAAAATTTCTGGTACTAAAATACCTAAAATCACCTGAATCCTGTGATGCGTTTGAACCTTGTTGTCAGGACAACCCACGGTAATGACATTTAAAAAACAAGATAATGTATTTCTTATTTTTATAAACTTTATAAACAATAATATATCTGTTAATTATCACTGAAATAGCATTATAGTTAAAATTTAATTATTAAAATTATGACATCTAACTATATTTTTCTGTGCAAATGACACTTTTTGAAAATCACCCATATACATTTATTAACTCTCTGAAAATACTAATCGTTATAACTAACCATTAATGACCTAATATTGAATAATTATTACGTTTATTGTCTGTAGGTTGGACATATTTACAAACTAACGGCAGTGTTGAGGTTAAAAATCTTTCGATCTGAGATATCTATGTTCTACCACTATTGGACAATTATTTTAATTTTATTCTAAATATATCGCTTTCAAATAAACTAATAAACTGATACTGAAATTATTTCCAAAGTTATGCATATACCCTACTATTGGAAAACGACGGTCTACGATGGTCTACTATTGGAAAAATAGGAAAAATTAGCTAAAATTCGAACTCACATTTTTGAAATAGCTATTTTGACAAAAGAAATTATTACATTAAGAAGAGAATTACATTAAGCGGCATTTCAGTATAAAACTTTTTAGTGCAATTAAAAATTATTAAAATATAATACATTTTAAGTAGCTCAATCCCCATGTATTTCCTAAATAACATTTTTAAGAAATCGTTCTTCGCATTAAAATCACAAGTAACTAAAATAATATTGAATATTTTAATCTATTATAGCTAAAAAGGATTAAAAAAAGCGAGATATAAATAACCTTTCTTAATTAAATGTCATAAAAAATTAAATAAAGATTTACGTTGATTACTTTAAATCAAATTTACTTTATATTTTAACCTCCGAGAGTGCCAACAGAAGTGAAACCTTGAACAATTACGTGTGTATTTTTTGAATCGTTAGGATATATAATTTTGAATCGTCAGGAAATACTTTTAAATGAATAAAAAAAAAGTTTCTATAATATTAAAGAACATATCAATATCTCTAAAAAACCCCGCGCGATACCATATGTCCAGCTATTGTAGTTAACTCACTATAACTACTTTCTTACATTATAAAACGCGATAAATACACCAGCTAAAATTATACCATACTATCGATATCTTAATCCTTATCTAAATAAATCATTTTGTATTAATGCCTGCTACAATATCTGTAGATTATTTTTTGAATTATTCAAATCGGACATTCCATTCAAAAGATATTACGTATTTAAAGATGACAATCTAAAGAAATAATAGCGCTGCTGAGTACTCGGTGGCCAATAAGCTTAGGGATTACGTGTGCAATCAAACGATTGCGGGTTCGAACCCCAGTTTCGCTGACGTGTATCAATGTTTTTTTGTTTTTTTTCTCCGAAGAAGTTTGAAAAATTAAAATTTTAAGCCATTATAGGTCCGTAACGTGACCTAAAATGATGGGAGAAAATTTCTCATACTAGATTTGTAATGTATGAAGCATAAGCTTTCAATTGTATCAAGAAATGAGAAAAAAACCCTCTGCCCCCCCCCAAAAAAGGTCCTATAGGGAGAACCGGAAAACTGGAATAGCAAAAAGAACGGCGAGAAATGGTTAGCTATACTAGAATTTTTCTCCTCACTGTAACTCCTATAGAAGCAAAGTTATAGCCTTTTAAAGGTTGAAATGAAGTGAAGAAATAAGCAAAATTAGGTGAGTGATCGACAGGGGGGTGAGGGGTCCAGAGCTCTGGGGGTGCCATGTAGTTTAAACTTTTAAGTTAAAAATGGTAGAGAATTAAATGAGCGAAATTTTAAGGTGTAAATTGGGGAGGGTGCAAGCCCCCCTTCAACATTTTTTTTTTGTTTCTTTTGAAGAATTAAAAAATATGCCCCTCGGCGGGAAGCAAATAAACCCCAAACGGGCGGAAGGGCGATACCTTATTTATCTTTTGTCAAGGATTTAAAATGTGGATCTAAAGTAAAATAGACCGAGAATTGAACATTTTTAAAACTGTATGCATATTTCGAACGGCCCTGTAAGTTAAAACTGACGCGGAAAGAGGGGGTTTAGAAGAGACGAGCGTGAAAAATAAAACATAATAAACTAATACTTCAAATAACTGGACTTCTAAACAAAGATATAACGATTTAACCTAGTGTCGAATTAATGGGGTGACCCGCAGTGGATACCCCCCCCCCCCCAGAAGTTATGAGATTTTATGCTTTTTAATGCACAAATTGCGATTACCCCTCTCTTACAGAGCTGTAAAACATGATGCTTTTCTCCGGAGTCGCAGAAAAATACTTGCATTCAACACTAATTTAGCCTAGGGGGAAAAAACCCCATTTTTATACGTAATTTTACATCAATACTACCATTAAAACAATAAAATTGGAAAAATCAATTCGATCTGAAACGTGGATCGATTTAAAGTAAATCAAAAAAATTACAATTCTATTGGTATCTAAGAATCTTCCAAAATGCGCTTTCAATTTCAGTAAATCAAAATGAAATCGATTCCGAAAATCGAAATCGAATCTAAAGATCGAAATCGAATCTAAAGATCGACATCGAATCTAAAGATCGACAACGAATCTAAAGATCGAAATCGAATCAAAAGATCGATCTTATGGGCAGAATCGATTTTACATTTTTACTTTCTTTTGTAATTTTACAAGAAGAAAGTATTAGATTCTTGAAAAATTTCAACTTCCCGTTTTGGATGGATTTATATATTTTAGAAGGTCTTTAACACGATTTCGTGGTTTTTAAGAAATATCTGTCTGTGTGCGTGTCTGTCACTCTGTGAGTCTGTATACACTCTAAATAAAAAGGAGTGAATAGTCACTCCAGAATAGTGAATACTCACTCTATCGCAGACTCAAAATATGCCGAACCTCTTTAGAGTGACTATTCACTTTGGGCAAAAGTGGAATCACTGACTATTTGAAAGAGTGAATACTCACTCCTAGAAAGTGAATATTCACTCTACACAGGGGTCAATAATCACTATTTCTGAGGAGTGACTATTCACTTTTGCTAAAGGAGTGCGTGTTTTCACTCCTAGAAGGAGTGAGTAGTCACTTTTTCATAGGAGTGAATGTTCTTTTTTTTTTTTCAATGAATTCTTTTGTTTTTTATTGCAATTATGGGCATTTTAAAAGAATCGTATCTTTTAGAACTTACAATGAAAATAAATACATGCTTGGTAAAGATTGGATTAAAATACTTTATTGACAATATTTATTTAATTCATATTATATAACATTAATTGAATTTTTTAAGGGAAAACTTAATTAAAGTTACATATGAATTAAATTAGATTATTGACAGAAATAAACTATTTTATTCCTCTCTTTCTCCTTGTATTTGCTTTCATTGGTAGCCCCCATAAATATATGATAGTTTTAAAATGCCCATAAGCGCAAGTTATGAAACAATTTTAAAATCTTAAACAGTCAATATTTTTTTTCAGATACCCATTAAGTTTTACATATTATTTAAATAAATCCATAATGCACGTTATCTATGTTTTTTTTTCTTTTTTTTTACATGTAATTAAAATCTTATTGCTGAAAAATATATATTAATACAACCCGTATTTATAAAACATAAGTCATATTTAATTTCAATTTTTTATTCCCGTATATAGAGTAGATATGCATCTAATGGACACCCTTAAGGCATCTGTCACTGCCGGCGAAGACACTCACGAGCTAATGCTAATCCTATGGGGCGGGATTTTTCTAATATCTCGTTTGCATTTCGACATTTTATTTATTTATATACTTATTATGCATTGAATAGCTGATGTTCGTCTCTATATCGCATCTTTTTTACTTTTTCGATTTCGGTCGCAGATAATTTTAATAAAGTTTCTTTCATTTTCAAAACCGGTACCAAAAATGAAAGTGTTATTCTAAAAAGTATCTGCTGCCAAAATTGAAAAAGTAAAAGTAAACAAATATTTGACTTCTGTAACTTAAGTGTTTTTATTTAAATGGTGAACGATTAAGCCCTATAAGCCCCTCTTTGACTGTGCCCTTAAATAATATTATCGGCCTCATGAGTAGTTTGATTGCCAGATTATAAAATAGACAAAACATTGATTCATTTTAAATAATAATAATAATAATAATAAAATGAAAAAAAATATTAAAATTTTATTAATCACATTAATATAACTATTTATAAAAGTTTTGGTGCCATTACATTTTGATATGTGTAATTTAAAAATATTTGATTATTTAAGTTTTCTTTTAAGTCAATATATTGTATGCACTATAAAAATTCCCCAAAATTGCATTTTTAGCAATTCCTAAATGAGATGTACATTACTGGAAAATAACTATTTATAAACTAAATATAATAACTAACTTTATAAATATTAAACTTTAAAATTGAAACATTATTTTCCGCTTCCTTATTGCTTTAATTAAGAATATCAATAATAGTGCAAAATTATAAAATATGCAAGGGGGGGGGGAGTTACGAAAAAAATACTAAAAGCTACATTTTTATTGGTTATATTTTTATAAACCGAAAATATTCAGGGGCGTTTATTACTAGCTTTGAAAAACATTTGTAATATAAAAAGCAGTTATTTATCTCTTTAAAAATATTTCGTTTTATATAAGTCACACTACGAACTTTTAAAATTAATGAAGCAGTTTCAATAAACATCAGACATAAAAACGCACTTTGTTTCAATACTTAAATATCATGTTTTATTTTTAAATGTCTAGAAATACATACGTCACAAACAAAAGTTTACAACATATATAAATATTTTAACGGAATAAAATTTATTGTTAGATTCAACAATTTCTCAAAAATATTGCCATAAGAGAAATTCCTATTCGAATTATACATTTAATTTCAAAAAGAAAAAAAAAGTAAGTACTTTATGATAAGACTGAGTCAGAATAATAAAATCACGTAATTGCTAATGATGTTTGTATTGTATGTGACTTGTGTCAGCATTTTTTTTTCCTGAGGAGATAGAATGGCTGACACATAGCAAATGATTTTCTGCATTATGTGAAACTGAACTGAATATTCACGAACTTTTGGGAACAAAAATTGAAATTAAACATAACTTACCTTGATAAATAATATCCTTTTTTTCATAAATGATAATCCCTTGTTTGGTAAATAATATCCATGTACTGCGACCTCTCTGTTATTGAGTATTAATGAAGTATTATATCTTTTTACTGATTTTTTTTTTTTTTTCATTTTGATTCCAGAAGAAGAGATTAATCTAATATTTGGATTATTTCATAGCATACATATCGAAGCATATCATTCAAAGATCCAAATTTAAAATACGTTTGAATATTATTAATAAAATGAAATGAACGGAGATCCACATATGTGGAACCGAAGAAACGAAAGATTAATTTTAAAATGGCGGAAACGTTTTTCTTATCAGTAAAGGAAGTGCAGGACATTTCTGATTGGCTGATGAGTCACTATTGTTGCCGGAGTGAGTATTCACTCTTCGAAAGAGTTAACAGCTGACTCTTAAAAAAGAGTGGGTTTTAAAACCAAATAAGCCTAATTTTTCAGGTTATATTATGAAAGAGAGTTTTGAAAATGAAAAATTGACATACTTTGGTGTTTTTCATTATTTTACTCCATATATTGTATCAAAGTTTAACGGATTTTTTTTTTTTTTTTTTTTTTTTTTTTAAGTTTATAATGCGGGCTTTCACTCTCGTTGGTGGAGTGAGAAATTTCACTCTCTACAACGGGGTGACATACCTCACTCTCGACAGCGGAGTGACATTTTTCACTCTTTTCTAGAGAGTGGGAAATTCCACTCTTTAAGGAGTGTATTTTTATAAATTGCACTCTAAAAAGAGTGAAAATGTCTGTCACTCTCACAAAGAGTGAACATTTCACTCCTTCCAATTTTAGAGTGTATGACAAAAATTTCTGACCGTTCTATCTCAAGAACAAATGTACGGAATTCCACAAAACTTTAGATTTAGTTTGACCTTGATATAAACTGAATCTAATTATTTTTTGGTGTATATAGCCTAACAGGTGGCGCTGTTATGCTGCATTTTTTGCGATTTGCGCAACACCTATATCTGAATAACGAATGCACGAATTTTCCTCAACTTTCATATCCAGTTAGTCCTTGACATGAATTGATGTTTTTTGCATTTTGATGTATATCGCTTCTCAGATGGCGCTGCTATGCTGAATTTTTCACAATTTCCACTCAGTGCTATGTGAAGGGGGGGGGGGGGGAGAGAAAGGAGGCGGTCGTCCCGAGCGCGGAAATTTAGGGGGCGCCAAAAGAAAAAGTTAATGGGGGGGGGGGGGCTAAATTGGAACTTTGAACCGGGCGCAATTCTCTTTTCGCACGCCCCTGTTTCCATTTTAGCTTTATCTCAAAACCTAATGCGCTGACTTTCATAAAAATTTAGATTCAATTAATCCTTGATATTATTTGATGACAATTATATTTTGGTGGAAATCGCTTAAGAGATGGCGCTGCTATACTGCATTATTCATGATTAACACAATAGCGCTATCTCAAGAATGAATTTTCATCAAAATTCAGATTCAGTAAATCCCTGACATATATTAGTATTGTTTAGTTCTTGGTGTAAATTGCCCTACAGGTGGCGCTGATAGGCTGTATTTTTTATGATTTCGCAATAGCTGTATCTCGCGCTTTCATGGATTTTCATCAAAATTCAGATTCAGCTGGTACCTGATAAAAATTGATCCTGATCAATTTTTTGTGTACATCACTCAACAAAAAACGCTATTTTGCAGAGAGGGGGGGGGGGTTTCAGAGGTTTCTTTAATTTCTCTATCTTAGAAACTAAAACACTGAAATTTTGGGAATTGGCACATCCGACTTTATCTTCGACTTTTGAAGGAAAATGAAAATTATATTACCTTCAGAGAAATCGATTAACAATTTTAAAGTATCGATTAAATCGAGTTGACCGTAGTATCGATTAAATCGATTTAAAAAATCGAAATCGCCCATCACTACCACTATTATTTTTAAGAAAATTTTCATACTATTGAAAGGCGAAAATGTTTAGACTAAATTTTACGAATATTTTATTTAAATAATAGTGGTGTGAAACCGCTATTTTCAATTTATAGAACGGAAAAGAATTACATAGTTAAGGGGTTAAAAAACGAAATAAAAGGGATTATTAAAATGATGCTTTCTTGCTGAAATACACATAAATGCATACTTCGATGTTCTTTTCAAATTTAACTAATCTGGAACTTTTTCCTCGGATGTTAACTACAGCAGATAATTCCTTGTAATTCCTTGGTTATTTATAATATTAATTCATAATTTAACATATCATTAAATATTATACATTCGTAGTTCTTTTTGACAGATAACACCACCTCTCTTATTTTGTAAAAAAGTTTACGAAGAACTTGCATATGACAGTCGGAAAACGTAAAAGTAATTTCAACAAAATTTATTTGTTTCTCAATAGGCAAATCCCTTTTAAGTTTTGAAAAATAATATTGATAAAATTTCTTTGTCTAATCTAATATTAAGGAGAAAAAATGAGCCTGAACTAAAGTTTTTCCGCACATTAAAAACATAAACTCATCAAGTCAATTTCCTGAAAAAGAAATATCGAAACAAGTGTTCTTCTCTATTTTTCCTTTTAGTCTAACACATAATTATTTTTCTTCCAGCACTTTTTATTTCATACATATTTGAAAAAAAAAAGTGTGCGCCCGAAAAAAAATATTGTTTGATTGTTTGACGATCAAAAAATTTACGATATAACTTGACTTTAAAAGACTTTCGAACTTCTGATTGTATAATTTTTTTCTTGAATATAGTGAATTGTACAGTGACGTGCGGGCTGCAGTCGTGACGCAGTCATGACGTCAACTGCGGCTTCATTGATCTCTACGAGCATTGGTTCAAAACATTTTCAAGTTTTTCTCATTGGCTGTTAAACGGAGACATATGAGACTTAGACTAATAAATGTTTTAAAAAAGTTCTCTTTTACTTAATTTTTAGGTTCATAAAAATTAATGTTTTTAACTCAGTCTTTTATTGCATATTATTCAAAGTTAAAGTTTTAAAAAAGCTATAAATGCATTTCCTCTTTATCTCCTGTATAAAATATGAGTTTAGAGCTGTGAAAGTCAATGACCGATCATTAATCACAGACATTTTTGTTGGATTAAATAAGGATTAATTTCTGATTCATCGTACAAACACTAAAATTATAAAACAGAGTAAAGATATTATTTTAATGTATATGGTCCAAAACAAGGAAGAAATATCATACCTCACGCATTTTTCCAATACATTTAGAATACTGTAATAAAAAAGTCCTTCCGGCAATGCCGGGAGGAAGAGGTAGCTTTCATATACTTATATATTTACTTATTTATTTTAAAGTAAGTTACATTGTTCAAAAATACTAAGCTCAAATTAGTGGAAATAATCTTATAAAGTTAGTGATTTTATAAGATTGAATACTAATTTTTGTCAAGACTGAATATTAATAGGAATTTTTAGAAATTAGTCATCTTTTATTCAACCTGGTTTTATTTTAAGCTATTTAGAGAGTCACCAAATTCCACGATATCATAAAATGTATGTCATTTTAAAGCAACATGATGGATCGTTCAGATCAGACCGTTTCAAAATGTCAGCCATAATATCAAAATCTCAGCAAAATTCAAAGTGCTATAACTCAATCATTTTTTAAGATATAGACAAAATAAAAAGTGTTCTGGAATCGTTGCTTTAAGTTTTAACACGTAAAAGAGAAATATTTTTCAACTTTTAATTTTTTCGCTTTTAATTTTAAATTTTAATTTTTTTTAAAAATTTAAAATGGCCACCATTTTGAAACAAAATGGTGGATGATGCTGGCCAACGAACTCGGTCGAGACATTTGTATGTACTATATACATACCAAGTTTCATTGAAATCGGTTCATAAATACGCGTGTTATCACGTGACAAAATCAGATCGTTTCAAAATGTCAGCCACAAGAAAAATTCAAAGTACTATAACTCAATCATTTTGTAAGATATAGACAAAATAAAAAGTGTTCTGGAATCGTTGTTTTAATTTCTAACACGTAAAAGAAAAATATTTTTCAAATTTTCATTTTTTCGCATTTAATTTTAAATTTTAAAATTTTTAAAAAATTTAAAATGGCCACCATTTTGAAACAAAATGGCGGATGATGCTGGCCAACGAACTCGGTCGAGACATTTGTATGTACTATGAACATAGCAAGTTTCATTGAAATCGGTTCATAAATATGCGTGTTATTACGTGACAAAAATCAGATCGTTTCAAAATGTCAGCCATAAGAAAAATTCAAAGTGCTATAACTCAATCATTTTGTAAGATATAGACAAAATAAAAAATGTTCTGGAATCTTTGTTTTAAGTTCTAACACGTAAAAGAAAAATATTTTTCAACTTTTAATTTTTTCGCAAATAATTTTAAATTTTAAATTTTTTAAAAATTTTAAAATGGCCGCCATTTTGAAACAAAATGGCGTATGATGCTGGCCAACGAACTCGGTCGAGACATTTGTATATACAATGTACATACCAAGTTTCATTCAAATCGGTTCATAAATACGTTAGTTATCGCATGACAAAAATCAGATATATATATATATATATATATATATATGGTTATATATATATATATATATATATATGTCAACATTTGAACGGAGGGTGGTTTTGGGGTCTGGGGGTCATGATCGGTGAAAATATACCAAAATTTTCCGGAAGTGCTTTCCTCCGGACGGCTGCAATAGGTAGCTTTTTACTTTTTGTAATGAAAGCTACCTAACAATACAATTTAATAAATTAAAAGAAGATATAGTAATTAACAATTTAAAAAACCCATAGCACAGTTGAACTCCAAAGTTCAGGAATTAGGGCCCATACTCGATAAGATATTCCAATGTTTTTAAAAAAATCCTGTATATGATCTGCAGATCTATATATATTTCCAAAATATAATTCATCTCTAAATCAAGTAGCACATTTCAAAATTTATGTTTAGCATTATAGAAAGCAATTTAAATGTCTTGTGCTGCTCTGTATATAATCTACAGATTTCTATAGACACCACGATATCAAGGGAAAATTCAATTTAACTATTAAAGTATCACAAAACTAAAGTCACACTTACAGCAATTACCATTTATAGAGGTAATATAGGCAGTGTTTTATGTAGCCCTATAAATGAATTTACTTATATTATAAAAGCATGTCTTAATGATAATAAATGTAATTAACTTGGGAAATATAACTACATATGAATGTGTAAATGCATTAAATAATGGAAACCACAGCTGAAAATACATTTTAGAAATAATTGTTCATAGTCCGTCTAGTAACAGACTTTTTTGTGCCTCTGTAAATGAACAATTAAAGTAATTGGGTAGGTGTACGCAACCATTACTGGTCATCACACCGCAATGAACAATTAATGGTATACTCTCTAAAATCTAAAGAAATTACTTTGTAAGGAACCTTAATGATAAATATAAATTTAATTTCTGTGCTTAGAGTAGTGTAACCTGATTAAAATATCGGATGATTATAATTAAAGTTACGATTTCAAAAATCGATAACTTTAAAACTGCTGGTCAGAATGACTTGATATTTTAGCAGAACAATCGTGAGGCAATGGAATTTTGCGTGTCGAAGGGAAAATTTTGTTCCAAACTGTGCTGATAGATAACGCTGTCAGGGTTCATATTGTCTGGAAGTGTGCAAATTAGTAATACGTGCCATGCGCATCGCAAACATAGTTGCCATAAAAATGCAAAGCTCTTTTCCTGAATGCTTCATCATGACTGTGAATAATCTCGTTCTGCTGTTGAAGCTTTTTCATAAGAACGATGACTGCACTTACAGCTATTAGGAAATTTCGGACATTAAAATCCATAAAAAGAGGTCCAATAACCACAAATGGTCTGCGAAAAATTATTTCTAAATTCGAAGAGACCGGCTCATTTGACGTAAAACGAGGCAGAGGATGGAAACCAATTTCGGCTGCGGCAGTGAAAGATGTGGCTACCGCATTACAAGAACAGACTAGAAGTGATGATGGAATCAGCAGTGCACGAGAAATTGACTGAAGCTGTTTATGCTGAACAGCACGATGCGTAAAGTCCTACGGAACGTCTTGCACTGTTATCCGTACAAGATAACTCATGTGCAGGAGTTGCTACCTGCTGACCTGAAAGTACGTGAATCTTTTGCACTACAATTACTTGTCAGTATGGGGACAACGGATGGCCATCGAACATTCTGAAGTCTCACGAAGCCCACTTTTATTTACAAGCTTCTGTAAGCACGCAAAACTGCAGGATACAGGCGTCCGCGAATCCATCCCAGCCATTACCTCTTCAGTTTGGAAAAATCACTGTGTGGTGCGGAATAATGGCAGCGTTTATCGTAACTTTAATTATAACCACCCTGTACATCATTAAACTATTTCACTACACAGTGGCGATCAAAAGTTTTTTAGTTAATTTGTAATTATACATCTATGAAGAAGAATTTCAAAGTGATACTTATATATTTTATTGATGTAATAACCGAGAACTTATTTATGCTACAACAAATAAATATCAATAAATTTCACTGGCAAAAATAAATACAAAGGAAAACGTATGTTCTCAAAATTTCCGGTTACCTTTGCAAATTTGGAAAAAAAAATGGCTCTGTAATAGAAAATAACAGTGATCAAAAACATTTACAATTAATATTTTATTGCCATACCTTAAGTAATAAGTACTGCGGCGCAGCAACTTGACATCGATTCAATCAATTGTTGAATATGTTTATGGTAAGTTTTTTTTCCACACTTATTGCAATTTTTAGGAAATTTCCGCTGAATTGGAATAGTTATAGTTCCGCACACGTTTGCTAAGTTCTTTTCAAAGATTTTCTATAGGATTCATATCGGGAGTTTGGGCTCACCATTTTAAAAGTTATTTATTTATTTATTTATTTTTGTGCGAAAGCCATTGCTTGACGAGATTGCATACATTCTTTGGGTCGTTATCACGTTGAAAGAAATTGTTGCAACCTCAACTTTTCCGCTAATAAGCCAGCAAATGATCTTACAATATACCCTTATACATTGCATCATTCATTTTTCCGCGGATTTCGAATAACGGACCGACATATTTTGAAGAAAATACTCCTCACAGCATAATGTGTCCTTCACCATTCTTCATTGTAAGATCAAAGTATGTCGAAACATATATTTTGTTGTTTGGTAACAATTACGCTCTCCGCGTTGATTTATTCACAATCACGGCCAAAAAACACATTACCAATAAACGAAATTAAGGAATGACGAATGGCTGGAAATTTTGCACACGCGAATTTCGAATTTTGCTTCAAGTGTCTTCAGTATCCAATCAAAATGACCACGTGGTCGGAGAACATCTACATATTCCTAATTTTTGAAGCAATTGCGCTTCTTCTTCGCTGAAACCTTTTGGTAAGCAAATCAAAGAAACTAACTTACCAGAAACTTTTGACCGTCATTCTGTCTGTCATATTTTAATGGAGTTTTTGTGTATCTTTGTAAACAAACTATAAATAGCATCCATACTATAATCTATAGTAAACATCTTGAAATCTATCATAATGACCCATATAGATTTGATTACGTTGGAAATATCATAACATCAATAAAATGTACTACAAGCAATTTTTTCTGCCATAGAGCTGTAATGAATATTTTGTGTGTCCTTGTAAACAAATTATAGCAACTACATACTTAATCTTCAATAGGGAATATTCTGATATGAAACTTAAGAACATGCATCAGTGCTGTGAAAATTAAAATACTGTCACCTCCCACTTTTACGCGTTTGAAGAAATTGTTTCAAAATCGCGCATGAAAGCCGTGCTTAGCTGAGAAAATGTTATATGTAGAAATTCTTTATACACTTTATACACATTATGGAAAATAAAAATATTTTAAAATGTAAGAATTTTGATTAATAGCATTTTATAAAATAAAGGCGGTGTAATATTAGTAAAAAAATACGTGTGGCACTCGGGGACTGCCGCGGTAAAGCTATTGCATAGCATTTTTTATCAACTTATGCAATTATATTTATTTATTTATTTTTTATTTATGCAGTTTTTTTTGTCTTTGATATTAGTTCAAGTTACACTTTTTGAGCGTGATGACCGATAAAATTTTTTTTTCCTTTTATTGAACTAATGAGAATTTGTTCAATAAAAGAAAAATCGTTTAAAATATTTTTATTATCTTACAATACATGTAGGTTAATCAGGAATTCTTATCATTGAAACTATACGTTTATGGTAGCTGAAATAAAAAAAACATAAGTTTGAGACTTGATATTCCCAAAATATCTGGAAAATACCGCGTCAATGTCTGCCAAAGTCTACCGAAGAATACCGTGCCGAAGTCTGCCAAACTGAAGCGATGTTAGCCGGAGTGTTAGGTTTTTTTTCTCGTTACGGAATTTCTACATTCTTTCGCCACGCTCAAAGCCCGCGATAAAAGCTATGCAATACTTTAATAAATTACCAAACAAAATTTGGCCGCGCTACGAAAATTAGATCGCTAGTTATAAGCATTTTAAATTTTCCGAACCTCACCGTGGGGGTCTTTTGTCACCAAAAATTAACACTGTCTCATAATAAATTACCAAACAAAATTTGGCCGCACTACGAAAATTAGATCGCGAGTTATAAGCATTTTAAATTTTTCGACCCTCACCATGGGGATCTCCTGTCACCAAAAATTAACAATGTCTCATAATAAATTACCAAACAAAATATGGCCGCGCTACGAAAATTGATCACAAGTTATAAAAATTTTAAATTTTTCGACCCTCACCGTGGAGGGTCTCCTGTCACCAAAAATTAACACTCTCACATAATAAATTACCAAACAAAATTTGGCCGCGATACGAAAATTCGATTGCGAGTTATAAGCATTTTAAATTTTTCGACCCTCACCGTGGGGGGGGGGGGTCTTCTGTCACCAAAACTTAAAACTGTCTCATAATAAATTACCAAACAAAATATGGCCGCGCTACGAAAATTAGATCGCGAGATATAAGCATTTTAAAATTTTCGACCCTCACCGTGGGGGGGGGGGGTCTCCTGTCACCAAAAATTAACACTGTTTCATAATAAATCACCAAACAAAATTTGGCCGCGCTACGAAAATTAGATCGCGAGTTATAAGCATTTTAAATTTTTCGACCCGTACCGTGGGGGAGGGAGTCTCCTGTCACCAAAAATTAAAACTGTCTCATAATAAATTAACAAACAAAATATGGCCGCGCTACGAAAATTAGATCGCGAGTTATATTCATTTTAAATTTTTCGACCCTCGCCGTGGGGGGGGGGGTCTCCTGTCACCAAAAATAACACTGTATCATAGTAAATTACCAAACAAAATTTGGCCGAACTACGAAAATTAGATCGCGAGTTTTAAGCATTTTAAATTTTTCGACCCTCACAGTGGGGGTCTCCTGTCACCAAAAGTAACACTGTTTCATAGTAAATCATCAAACAAAATTTGGCCGCACTACGAAAAGTAAATCGCCAGTTATAAGCATTTTAAAATTTTCGACCCTCGCCGTGGGGGGTCTCCTGTCACCAAAAGTAACACTGTCTCATAATAAATTTCCAAACAAAATTTGGCCGCGCTACGAAAATTAGATCGCGAGTTATAAGCATTTTAAATTTTTCGACCCTCGCCGTGGGGGGTGTCTTGTCACCAAAAGTAATACTGTCTCATAGTAAATTACCAAACAAAATTTGCCCGCACTACGAAAATTAGATCGCGAGTTATAAGCATTTTAAATTTTTCGACACTCACAGGGGGGGGGGGGGGGTCTCCTGTCAGCAAAAGTAACACTGTCTCATTTAAAATTACCAAACAAAATTTGGCCGCACTACTAAAAGTAGATCGCCAGTTATAGGCATTTTAAATTTTTCGACCCTTACCGTGGGGGGTCTCCTGTCCCCAAAAATTAACACTGTCTCATAATAAATCATCAAACAAATTTTGGCCGCGCTACGAAAATTAGATCGCGAGTTATAAACACTTTAAATTTTTCGACCCTCACCATGGGGGATTTCCTGTCACCAAAAATTATCACTGTCTCATAATAAATTACCAAACAAAATTTGGCCGCGCTACGAAAGTTAGATCGCGAGTTATAAGCATTTTAATTTTTTCGATCCTCACCATTTGGCGGGTGTCCAATCACCAAAAGCTACATTATCCTACCTTGTTTTATCTTAAGACGATATTTTTCTATACTCATTCTATCAGGAATTTTTATTATTGAAACTATAGATTTATAGTAACTGAAATAAGAAATATAAGTTTGAGACTTGATATCCTCTAAATATCTGAAAAATACCGCGTTAATGTCTGCCGAAATCTACCGAATGATAGATACCATGCCGAAGTCTGTCGAGCTGAAACGATGTTAGCCGAGTGTTAGGTTTTTTCGTTACGGATGTGTTAGGATATTTCTCGTTACGGAAATTTTGGATTCGGTCGCCGCGCTCAAAGCCCGCGATAAAAGCTATGCAAGAGCTTAATAATATACTTTTTAAAAAATCCTTACATTTTCACTACAAAATTTAGTTTTAATATATACAGTGAACATGTTATCCAGAACACATTTCTATGTAAAAGTTTATTTTTACATAGAAAAGAGTACATTTATATAGAAAAGAAATGCTAATAAGTCCTCTTTTAATAATTCATGAATGCTAGTTTCTTTTTTCTCGCTCAACATTTGCATAACGACTTTTCCTATTGCTTTAAGCATTGTATTTGATGCTACATCCGAATTTTTAAATTTAACATCTCAAAACTGTTATACTACTGTCTAAAGCAGTAGCATAAGATGGAACAATTATAATATTAGTTTTACCATTATCATAATCTTTTCCTTCTTTTTCAGCTGTCACGTTATCAAAAAGAGTTTCAATATCTCTTACTTCCGTTGATGTTAAATTTTTCTCAATATTGATGAAAACTTGAAAATAAAAAGAATTTTAGCCTGTGCTATTTCATTCATCTTCTTCTATGATCTATGTTAAAATCACTGTTGCTGTTTTCATTTTTCTGTAAATGAATAATTTCAGGGAACAAAATCCGCTTTTCTAAAGCAGTTAAAAATTGTGGCTGTTACGTATTTCCGACAGAAAACCAACATGTACATAGCATCCAAAATCCAAATTTTGATGAATTTTTCTTTTCGGCTCTTGAGATAAAAACATTCTAACCAAATTTTTTCTATATTGCGGTTTAATTGACCAAGATCCAATGGCTGGAATTAGCAAACTCTTGCATGTGACAGTAATATGAGATCTGAAGAATGGCGGGACACTAAATAATGTAAATAGCAGACGTTATTTTAGCCATCTTCATATCAAATTCTTTCAAAAGATCAAACAAAATTGCAATGTTATCCAAGATTTTGCCTTGCTTGCATAAGAACTTAGTAATTTCTTCACATTTTTAAAACATTGAAGTTTCTTGAATATGCCAGTCACTATTAGCGGTAACTTTTCAAATCCGTCTGCATTGCAACATAAAGGCACAGTCACACTTTCTTTGCTATTATTTCCACCATAACACGTTTATTCCTGGAAATCCAGCATTGTGTTTGACAAAAAACGATACAATTAATCTGTTTCATCACAGTTTAAAATACTCTTAACGTCAAAATTTTGAATTGCATTTGGAAGGTCTGCGCTTTCACCACATAGACCACCCCGTGTTGTTGAACTGTGTTTTTCCTTAAGATTTTCTAGTCATCCTCCAGCAACCGAAAAATTTTCGATTTCCATTTTCGATAACAAAGGGAGTACTTTTTTTTGAGTAACTCATCGTAATGTGTAAAATAGAAACTCACATTTCTCTGCATCACTCAATTAAATTGATTTCTAAAGTATCAAATTTTCTATTCTGAATTCTTGAACATTTCTTCCCTCATGTAGGGTGATTTTCGTGTTTTTTTTTTTTTTTTTTTTTTTTTTTTTCATATATATGAGAGTAACAAAGTGGCCCTCATTTCTCTGAATCATTCAATTAAGGTGGTTTCTAAAATGTGAAATTATCAATTCTGAATTCTTGATTATTTCTTCATTTATGTAGAGTGACTTGTGTTATTATTTCCGCGTATAACTGAGAGAGACAATTCAAAGTGGCACTTGTAAGTGAGAGATCTATAGCATTATTTTCTTATTCCTCGTGGCGGGATCTTACGAAATTCGCGTATAACTGAGAGGCATATAAATGCCCAATCTAATTGAAGTAGCCTGGAGTTTTTGAATCCTAATTCTTGATGCATACTAGTAAAATAAAAATGTTAAATTTTAGTGTGTATGTAGGAAGAGGTGGAGGTAACCAAAGAATAGGTCGCCGCAGATAGACAAGTTGCACCGTGTGTTAATTTTGAGCTAAACTCGATCATTAGGTTGCTGGGAACTGGGAGATTACGGGGCCCCCTGAGAAAGAATTTTTTTTCTTTTAAAAGCTTTGTATTGCGTAGTGTCTCCTGGAATTAAATCCCGCTCCGGGAGACAAAACGCAAAAGCACGCCAACGTGGCGATATTTTGGAAGCGCGCCAAGAAGGGGGTTAAAACTCAGTCGCGCCCCTAGAATTGTTTTAAATATTTTTTTTTCCTTTTTCCCTTTATTACTACATCATATTTTTGATTAAATTATCTTTAAACTTTCATGTTATTACTTAAAAATCAAACATCTAAAAATATCATTTGCCCAAATTTTTTTTCACTATAGTACTGCCAGTTGATAATTGTGACGACACATGAAATATGATTTAGCTCTTACACTTATTTTAGATTGATACTATTTAAAAACTGTTTATTAAAGTATTTAATTTTTTCGAAACTAATACATTATTAGATGTATAAAAATAATTTTCAACGAAAGTGCATTTTATGTGATGTAACTTATTAAAAAGAAGCTTGGTAAATAGAATAAATATTGATTTTCAAATTCCCGACAGCGAAAAATAGGTGGCTATTCAAGACAGAAATAATTATGTTTGTGTTCTTTTTTTTCTTCCGGTATTTCGGTTTTGAAGTTAATAAGACTTTGACTTGTAAGTATTTTTCCAATATTCTTTTAGTACTAAAAATTTGTGCATTATTCTACACAGATATTAAAATTTATAAGCATACATACTTAGTATCATTAGAGGTATTTTTTTATTCCCATCTATATTTATCTGAGTCGCATCTTTTAAAGAAAGGAAAAATTTTCGTATTATTTTGTATTTTCTTATGTTATGATAATTTTACTGGGTGAGGCTATATTTTATTAATAAATAAAATAAACCAATGAAATGTTAGATGATTTAAAATATCGTTATCAGATGTTACACTCTAAAAAATAAATGTGTAAATTAGTCAAATTTACGCACATTTATGTGTAAATTTGTAAATTTACACACTTGCTATGTACTTTACGCATTTTTTTTTTTTTTTTTTTTTTTTTTTTTTGCAGAATTTTACCTGTTTTTATGTGTATTTAGCTTTTGAAACTAAGTGTGTAATTTCTTATCACTTGAAAAATATAAATAAGTGTGTAAAAGTAGAAAAATACCTAAATTGACACCGATTGGTGTGTTATTGTAATTTACGCATAGTTCTTATATACACTGATAAGTGTGTAAATTTCTAAAATCACCCACTTGTCACGAAAGTTACACATTTTGTAAAAAGAATTATTTGTTGTCGGTTGGTTACCCAGACAAATGTGTGAAATTAGAAAAATACCTGGATTTTCATGAACTGGTGTGTTATTTTAAATGTTGGTCTGCATTTTGTATAATAGCAAGTACGCAGGTGAAAAATGAAAATTGAAAACATCTGCTGTATCGTAGTTTCGCCATTTTTAGAATAGAACATGTCAAAAGAGGAAAGTTTGTTCTCCTCTGTTAACTCAAAAAATAAAAATAAATCATAATGCAATTACAAATAATCGAGGAATGGTAATTATCACAGAATGTTTGTCTTCATATTTAGAAAAAATTGAACTATCTTTTCTTTTCTATTGTGATTTTACCGGCATGAAAAAGTTGGATATTCTATAACAAAGGTATGTAAATGTTTTGTTCTAATGAAAATAAAGCTTTTCAATTGACAACTAATTTAATAGATTTTCATGGTTCAGTTTTTCATATTTAAACTGTAAGTTTTTTGACATACAACCAAAAATTAAGGAATTTAAATGTCATTATAAAGTATTAGCCGCATTATTATATTTAAGAAAATGATAAAATTTTGGTGCTTTATTTTCTAATATTGTTCGCTTCTTTTCTATTTGAATATATCTAATCTTTTTCTAGCTCAGATTCCTTTTATTATGTAAAAATGTAAAATAATGTTTATGATTTCTGTATGTTATGAAAGTTTTATCATAAAAAGTGCTATCATATTTCAACTAAATTATGATTATTTTATTGAATTAGTAAAATTTAGATTAGAAAATCTTAATCGTTGTCCGAGTTCCAAAGGTGTCGCAAAAGTGACTGCGTTCCTTCATATTAAGCATACTTATGACCATTCTATGAAAGCTATAATTATGAAGAAAGAGAAGTATACATACAAGGTGTTTCTAAATTCATGGTACAAACTTTAAGGGATGATAGTATACATCTAGACAAACAATATTAAATGGGCAACTAAGGGTCCCAAACGTCTTCCGAAGGAGATAGGCGCCATTAAGTCTTAGGGTTCAAAATTTCAAATAATTATAAAAAACGGAAAAATAGGTCGATTCGTTTGCGGTTTTCACTAAAACTATTGTTTATGTCAGTATTTTCTTAAAAATAAATTATAAAGATAAATTTCAAAAAATGTCGATAGAGGGCGCTTTAGACTTTGAAGTAATGGACAACTTTTTTTTACCGTTATTTTTTGCATCTCATTAAATGTTTTCGTAAACTTAGACTTAAACTTAAATTTTGAGTTCAAAATCTGAATAGTTGGGAGTGGTTAAGTAGCGCAAACTGAACTGTGTTCAAGGACGGAGGGAAGGTTCAAATTTCAAATAATTATACAAAAAAGAGAAAATTGGTCGATTCGTTTGCGGTTTTTGCTACAATTATTTTTTATGTCAGTATTTTCTTAAAAATAAATTTTAAAGATAAATTTCAAAAAATTCCGTTAGAGGGCGCTGTAAAATTAAGAGTAAACAACAACTATTTTTCACCGTTATTTTTTGTATCTAATTAAATGTTTTCAAAAGCTCACACTTTAATTTTGAGCTCAAATTCTAAATCATTGGATAGGTTTTAAGAAGCACAAACTAAACCTATTCAGGAGTTGAAATTTAACCCTCCCCTCCCCCTCGAACACAGTTAAACTTTGTACTTTTTAACCCCTCCCAACGATTCAGAATTTGAGTTCAAAATTTAAGTCTAAACTATTGCAAGCATTTAATTAGATATAATAAATATTTTTTTAAAATAGTTGTTGGATACTCTAAAGTTTAAGGCGCCTGTCGGACGTTCCTCTCAGCCCGCACAACTTTGAAGAAAGTCCGTGGTAGTTATAGCTGCCACCACCGATATTATTAGGTGATATCGGTCACCCACTGTGAGGATTGTGTAAATGAACACTGACGTTGTCAATTAACTGAATTAACAGTTTTTTTAGAATATATGTACACACTAAATACGCTATTTACAATTATATGCAATTACAACTCGGATATAGGTGATCCGGTTCAACATTAAATTAAATACAGTAAAGGTTGGCTGTGTACTGTTCAAATTACACCTTCTCCCTCACACTCAATGTACGTTAGATTCATTTTATCGGAGATCAATTTCGAATCTCCCAACACATGTATACTCGGCCTATGCTATCCGGCCCAGAGCACAACACCAGGACGTCTGTGTCCCTTGCTCTCCAGATACGAACTGCTTACACTCTACAACACAGAGCACTCTCTACAAGGACCTCTGTCCTACACACTCTCTAGGTACGAACCCCAGATATGAACTGCTTACGCTCTCCAACACAGAGCACTCTCTACAAGGACCTCTGTCCTACACAGTTCCAGGTACGAACTCCAGATACGAATTGCTCCAGTCTGAGACAAGACTTGCTCTTCTCAAATCACTGCTTTCCCCAATGTACACCCCCCCGGTGGAGCTTCTCTCCATCCCACATTACTTTCTTGATCCGTGACATGTTCCTTGTTTGCTCATCATCCACATACATCACTGACGGATGAACACGCCATTCAATAATCTCCTTTCTCTAACCTCACCACCTGCACATGATACCTGTCAATTCTCACTTTAACAAAGAAAGAATGCCACCTTGAAAATTCCAGTACACAGCCAGTACAATATACAAAAGATTAAGATAGAGAAATAACGGAAATTCCAATCTGTAGCTGGTGCAGTCTCAGAACCTGACAGCGCCCTCTAGCGGAATTTTTTTTAATTTATCTTTAAAATTTATTTTCAAGGCAATAAAAACATAAAGTTTGTTTTATCAAAAACTGGATACGAATCGACCAATGCTTTCGTTTTTTTTTAATCATTCGAAATTTGAACTTTTCCTTCCCCCTTGTACACAGTTTAGTTTGCGCTAATTAACCACTCCCAACTATTCAGATTTTGAGCTCAAATTTAAGTTAAAGTCTAAGCTTCCGAAAACATTTAATGAAATGCAAAAAATAGCGTTGAAAAATAGTTGCTCGTTACTCCAAAGTCAAAAGCGCCCTCTATCGACATTTTTTAAAATTTGTTTTTATAATTTATTTTTAAGAAAATACTGACATAAACAATAATTGTAGTGAAAACCGCAAACGAATCGACCAATTTTTCCGTTTTTTATAATCATTAGAAATTTTGGACCCTAAGACTTAATGGCACCTATCTCCTTTGGAAGATGTTTGGGACCCTTAGTTGCCTATTTAATTTTGTTTGTCTAGATGTATACTATCACCCCTTAAAGTTTGTACCATGAATTTAGAAACACCTTGTATATGTATTAGTTATTGAATTGATTTTTGAATTTAAACACTAATTTAACACATTTAGTGAAATACTTTGTGCACTTATTCTAAAAAGAATTATATACAAGATATGTATATGTATATATATATATATGTATTTGTAAAATGTCTCATTTTTGAAAAAAAATGAGATTATTTGTAAAATGATACATTTTTGCAAGAATGAGATTATTTTTGGTTAGAAATTGAATTAACTGTATAAATAAACTTTCTTAAAACTGAGCCCAAAATTTTTCTTAAATTAGTTAGTGTTTTTAATTTCATTATTTGTGAATTTATTATCTTAAAAATGTAATTAATTTGTGCACATCAATATAATAATAATAAAATTAAATAGATTGCATTTTTTTAGTTCATTTATGCTTTTTTGTGTGTTTCTGTATTTATAAAAAAAAATGTGATACTTCTTAAGATGTATTATATAAACCTGTAATAAATAAATATATATATATATATATATATATATATATAGGAATGTAAAAAAATAAATAAATAAATAAAAGTTATGCGAGCATTTTTTTTTTTTTTGGGGGGGGGGGCGTTTTTTGAAGCAAGCTATTTTAAAGTATTACATATTACACTTCAGTACAGGTAGATGTGCCAGTAATGGACACCCTTCTAGTAATGTATCAACAATAAATCACAATAATGTAATCACAATAAATAAATAAATAAAGGCTAACTAAGCTTTTATTATTTTTTCATAGAGAGCGAACGATTTTAATCAGCTGACTTAAACCGGTAATTAAATCGTAATTTAAATCAACTTTTATTTAATCATTGACTAAAATCATAAATTTTATAAAGATTTAAAATGACAGAAAAAAGTATTAAAATCTAAGGTTACCATAATTTGGCAAGTTTCTACAGGTATTGACTTTTGAATACACAAAAAAGCTTTAAATAATTATTTCTAAGCTTAATTTCTGAGTATTTTCAAAGACTTAAGCATGATAATTTTGTAAAAAGCATAGTTTTTATCTTATAAGTTTTACTATATGACTTCATTTTATGCTTAAGCATTTAATAATAATAATTATTATTATTATTATTTGGTTAATTTTCTCTGCGCTGTATGCGATTCTTTTATTTCAAAAATCATATTTCACTCTTTAAATTTAAAATAAAAGTTACTTTCTTGAAAGAATCATGTCTAATAATGCGCAGAAAGTAGGAGAAAGTTCTAATATCAGTTAAATCTTATTGCAATGCAATATTTTCTAAACATCTCCCAAAATTCTTTTTTAGCCTATGGCCATATGAATATTGAATAATACGCAAAATAACAACATTCATTATCTTTCAGATTATGAAATATTGGGGAAACACTAATTAATGTACTTGAATAGCTAGTATTAATATTATTAATGTAAAAGTATGTATTATTAATACTATTAATATTAATATTACTAACATTAAAATGTATTATTAATATTATTAATAATAAATATTTCTGAAAAAATTGCTCTTTAAAATATTAAAAACAATATGAGTTGTTATCGCTATAAATATGAGCGAGAGAATTTCTTTTTAATTTTAATTTAAAAGACAGAAATTGTAAGGAATAGAAATTATGCACAGTCTGCGCATAAACTGTGATCTCACGATTGTAGAACTACAAACCAACTCTAAAAGAAATTACAAATTGGTAATTAAAATTTCAGTTTATCATGCTTTATATAAAAACGGGTATATCGGTGATAAGAATATGATTTGTCTTTTATTTAGTGTGGTGTGAAAATTGCCAAAATACATTGCCGGTACACTATTTTCTGGGCATCAAACAGAGCAACCAGAAAATATAATCTCAATCAGTAAATGATATTGTTATTTGTAAAATTTTTTTAATCATTAAAATTATCATTATTAATCATTGGGAATTAATTCCCAATTTAAACATACTAAAACATATAATATTAACGCTAAATACATAAAAATATGTCTACTTGGAATATTACACAAATATCTAAGTATCTTAATTATTACACACAAATCTGCGTTTTCCATGTTCAGCAGAAATATTTATATGAAGAGAATGCTACACAAAAATCTGTGTATTCTGCATATTTTACAAAAATCTGTGCAATTTACATACTACACAAAAAAATTGAGTATTTTACATAAAACACAAAAGTATGTGTTTTTTGCATTATACACAAAAATACGTTTAATCACAGAAAATTACACATATATATGTGTGAGAATATTACACATAAATCTGTGTATTCTTCTGCAATTTACACATTAAAGTGTGTATTTCAAGACTTATCAGATAACATTTACACATTTGGATTTATCATCAAATTACACTTTAAAGTGTGTCTTTTCAAATTTACATATTAGGCGTGTATTTTGGCAATTTACACGCCAATTTACACATATAGACATGTCGTTTTTGTATCATCGATATACCTGTTTTTATGTGTAAATTTACACATTTTTTTAGAGTGTACATGAGCCCCTGAGGTAACATAAGTTACTTTGCCAAGAATCAGTGCTAATTTGTTTAGTATTGCTTTCTCTTTGAATCTTATTTGAACACACCATTGCAGTAGTTTCACTCTAAAAAATTGTTTGCATCATTGCCCAACTTTTAGAAATTTCAGAGAAGTACAAATATTTCTTTTATTAGCAAAGGCCATGCTTTGTTTGGATTCGCGAAACATTATCTCATAATATAAATATTTGAAAGTAACAATATTTTTTTATTATTATTTTTGCATCTTTATTAAGTAAAAACTTTATTGTATGTTTTGACGCATTTAAGTTTTAGAAATGTAAATTCAGCAAAATTTCATAAACTGTTTTTAAACAGAAAACATAGTAAAAATAATACTAATGGTAATTACTTCTTAATAGTAAATGTGTTTCATTTGGTTCAATTTTCAAACTTTGAATTCGAATAAAACCTTATAAGACGAATGTAACAATTAATTTTATTTGTTTGCAATTCTTTTGTTGCTACCTTACAAAAGAAAAATCATAATTCTTTTATAATGCGTAAATATCGTCATCGTAAATGATTTCACATAATAAGAATAAATAGTGTATTTGAATTCTTTACACTGAAAAATCCTTTTATAATTGAATATAAATAATTGAATTTTCACAAATTTTAACTCACTAAAAATATGCTATAATTTTCATAAAAAGGGTATTTAAAAAAATTCTTAAAAGAAATCGTGAAATTTTCATAGGATTAAAATGAATAAGCACTAAAATATGCGCCATTTCCAATCAATCTTAATAAAGTATTCTATTAAAATGTCTATTTTCCTCTCAAATAACATGTTTAATAAATTAATGTTCTTACAACATTTGAAATATAAATTCTGCAGTTATCTGTAATAGTCTAAAATATAAATTATATTATATTCTCATGTATTAGACATTATATTCTCATGTTTTTCTTTCATTATATTTCCAGTATGAAGTAATATTTTATTTAAAAAAATACGCCAAAATATTTATTTTATTTTCCGTTTCCACGTGGATATCTTGTATAGAAAAGTTAAGACGCAATATTCAAATTTTCTTAAATTCCTCAAATTATTTTATTTTTATTTTTCACGTGGAAATATTTCAATTTTGGTCTCCAAAGTTTTTTGAGATATTTTGGCGGAATAATGAAAATATATTTTATTTATTTAACTAATCATGATTCTATCTATAATTACTAACCCCGTGATATATTTTTTCTTCGGAAAACATACGTATTTAATTTTTTATCTGCAAAAATGCGTCCGCAATGGAAAAACGTGTAAAATAAATTAAAATAATAATTTCTTAAAGGTTATTCTGTAAAAGAATAATATTGTGTAAATTTACAGATCATAATTTAGTTTTATATTTAATTTCAAGTCAAAATACTGAATAGTTTTTTTGTAAATTGTACGATAAAATGTATTTTCTGTAGTCTAGTAGAGGATTCGCTTCATTCATCCTAATAAACTTGCGTCCAATTTAATATTTACCTTTTGCTATATTATCTCTAATAATCGCATTATTTGATGAATTTGGATAAAGCAAATCTTTTTTTATAACCTCAAAGTCCACTTCCCCACGCCTATTTATTTAAGATATTGTAATTTCCTTCATTGTTTGAACCCCTTTTTAAAAAGATCACAAGGTAATTTGCTTTAAATCCATGTTTTGTAAAAAAAAAAATATTCTATTGGATTAGCTGCATTATGTTTTAGAAGAGCACGTTTCTAACTCGACTCCATTCATTACTATGGACATTGAAAAAACACATTTATTTGAGAAAAAGCACATTATTTAGATGCTTTATTATGTCTGGTGTAAAATTAGAAAATGTAACTTGTACCCTTTCTAAAATAAACGATTCTTTTTTTTAATTACTTTTTTGAGAGGATGTGTCATTATTGGTATAATTTGAGCCACAGCAAAAATGGCTCGAATTGACCTTAGTGGGTCTCTATTGCTAGATTCATATTGTCATATTAAGTGATTCTAGTGATAGTGAGTTTAGCTGCAATATTAGGTCTGATGCTGAATAAATCCGTAATGTGCCAAAAAATGCTCCAAGCAAATGGAAGAACTAAAATCATGCGTCTACATACATATTATTGCCTTACTGCAATATTCATAACTCAATAAAATGTGCTACGTAAGAAAAATATTAAATTTGAATCAAACATATCGATAATGAAATAGCGAAATATTTCTTGCCAATATTGGTGCAATATTAGTAAAATGTAAACCTTTAAATGAAATGGCAATATTTCTGTCAATTTTGACAATTCGTCACCTGAGAATAAGATGGTTCTATCTGGCCAAAAATCAATTTCGAGTTAGAAGACTGAAAATCAGCATGCTGTGTACGTGCAGCTATTAAAGTTTGACAAAAACTTTTGGCATTAATAGATTCATATGTAGGTATAGACAGTTATTCTACAAAATCAAAGTTTTTAAATAACATTTTCATGGATTTTTTTACATTTAAAAAATTTGATAGAACCATATTACTCTTAAACGTCGTGTTATCCTCAGAATAAGATGGTTCTATTATGAAAAAACCATATGTTTCTTAATTTGTGCAACTTTTTATAGTTTAACAAAGTGAAATTTCGTTGATTAATTCGAATAAACTTCAGTGGCTAGTAAAAAATTTATTACTATCGATATTGTAGCACAATAACAGCAAATTGTCGCTTCCACTTATTCATACTAATTAAGCCATCTTCACAAAACTAATGAATGTACGTAAGTTAAAGATATTATTTAACTGAACATAAAATAACTTAAATATTTAATTTTATTAAATAGGAACCCAACAGTTTTCATTTTTTAGTTTGCTATTTCAGTGGGGGAGTATGAAAATTAATACAAAAAATTGTGATTACATTGATAAATGAAATTGAAATTAATTATAAATGAAAATTTTCGTATTACAGTCAGGTATACTCTTGATCGAAAGAAAAGACTATATCTCTAAGGAAGAAGCTTTCTTGTTCTTTTTAAAACAACAAAATAAGTTTGATACTCTTTTGTTAGTCAAAATTTTGGAATGTTCCATAAACCATGCTTTATTTTATGTTACAGTTAGGCTAAATTCTCTTAAACAGAATTTGAAAGTGGAACCTTTCATCTCTCGGAAACTACCTTAGCATGCTCTGCAGGTCTTATATTTCATCTTTTTTAATGCAATCCTTCTTTCTCTGTGCTACTTTAGGATTTGATAAAAAAAATCCTTTGTGTAAATGATGTTGATGCTCTTCATAGTTTGGAGGGGCTTCTTTGCAAATTCACCGGTGTGAAATTCTGGTCACAACATTTGTTTGTCTTAAACTCAATATATTAAAGAAGTTGTATGAATAATAACTATATCACCTTGGTCTACGGAACAAAATTATAGGCATTTTTTTTTTTTTTTTTTTTTTTTTTTTTTTTTTTTTTTTTTTGGCTACACGAGTGGAAATCTAAGAACTGTTCTGATTTAATTTTCAGGGTTGTAAATGGATTACTGCGATTTATTCTCAGCAACAGACGTATAAATGAAACTGGCGAAAAATATTCTGCTTCATTCATTGTTCTTTCTATTTGGCTCTGAACATAATCCACTTCTTGCACACATGAATGTCTAGGTGTAGAATATCTTAGAACAATGTCCATAATATGTGGATAAAATTGTATAAGTATTGCAATTGCATAAGATATCCTTTGGTTTCTATTCTTAGGATCCCAACTGTCAACTGTCACAATATAAAAAAATTTAACTATCAGCATGTAGAAAGTCTGTCAGTATTTTCCGAACAGTCGTTGATACAGCTAAGCTTATGTCATTCCCCTCTCTGCCTGACATATCGTCTATCCACAAACAACAATGCTTTCTTTTCTTTCTTCCTTGTTGCCTGTGCTGTCCTGTTATACAAGTTAAATTTTTTTTATAGAAAAAGTTGCTGGGACATGCTGTTTTTGGACATGTTGTAACTTTTCTAATAAAAGCAAATGACTGACTTATCAGGGGAATTTCTGTCATCATTTCTGAGAGTTCTGGTGGATTCAATTCTTTTTTGTGCTGATCATATTTAAATTGTATGTCATTATTAATTTCTTTCTGGGTTTTAGCATGTTTATACTCCTCACAGTGATCACACCTATCTTTCTTTGGTTTATTGAATTCTATTTTGAACTGCGTATTAAATATGTGCCTGTAACATGAAAGTTCCGCTGGCTCTACATAGCTTTTTCTGCATTTCTGAAAGTACAAGACGTACATTTTCTATAACTTAAGCCCTGATTCTAAACATGTTTTTTTAGTGCTTGCTCTGTTGTAGTGTGATTCAATCTTGGGAAAACTTTCAATATTATCTTTTATTTTATTATTAACATCATTTGGGACTATTATGCCTGAAAATTTTCCTCGGGTATTTTGTTCGCAGCTGGAGACAAGGTATTGCTAGTAGGATGTATATAACTACATAAAGGCACTTTTAACTTACGAAAAACCCATAGTCCTACTATCAATTGGATTTGTAGGAATTACTTTTATTGATTTTTTTAAATTGTTTTACCATCAAGAATATCTAGAGCTGGTGTTTCATCTAAACTGTCATCCATTCTTCCCACAGGATTTTCTAAATCTAAATGAATTACGATTAGTCCTTCATCCCTGCTTGGACCAGATCCTTTAATAAAATTAAGCGCAATTTGTTTTGCATATCGAGGTACTAAAAACATATTTAAAAGAATATTTACTGGTTTAAAAAAAAATCCTCTGAATTTTACCGAAAAAAATTTAGCTAACGAAATAATATATTCTTTCACATAAGAAATAAAAGATTGCCGGTTTTCACTATATATTGTAAAATAAAATAATAATATATTATCTTATAGGCTGTCTGATATTACTTTGCACATAGAACTTTTTCATTCTGACTGCTTTCAACAATTTCTGCACAGTAAAAATTGAAGACCCAAATTGGGTTGAAAGATTTCTGGGTATAGTAATTTTCCTGAAATGGTACAGTAAGGATTCCGAAATGGTAGAGTATTGTTCCCAAAATAGATAATCCAAAATGGTTCAAAACAGAGCAGATCTTTATTAACATTAAATTAATCAAAATTTCTGAGGTATAACGTATATACTATATAAGATATTTTAATTGTTTTAATGTCATTAAAAATCAGACTTATTTAAAACGATTTTGTGCTACAAACTGAACTTTCCAAATTGGAACAATGCTGTACCCAAAAATCTTTCAACCCAATTTGGGTATTTTGTTTTTACAGTGTGATGGAACTATATTATTCTCTTCCGCAAGCGGATGTAAATTATATGTATCAAAATTTTAATGCAGAAATGCATTCATTGATACAAATAGAACATTCCTATGCCAAAAAGTCGATTTTTTTCAAAATGTCAGTTAGAACCTTATTATTCTCAGGTGAGGAATTGTCAGCCAAGATATAACTAATACAAATGATATTGGTTCAACATTATATTTCACTAGGATTACCTCATGTTGGCTTAGTAAGTTTTAGTAAAATGAATTGGTGGATTATGAGATAGGATTTAGATTGGTTTTAAATTGGATTATTTCTTTAATTTTTCATAAAGAAGAATAAATATTATCTATTCAATCTAGTAAAAAAAAAGTTTCAAATTTTAAAAGATCTTTTCAAATCAGATACATTCTTTCCGATACGTTCGAAAGTACTCTTTTTGTAATTAAAATTTTAAATTTCACTAAATCCATTCAAGAACTTACAATATGAACTCACAATGAATTTAAAGCGGTCCCATTGGTCTCCGTTTTGAATATTATTATTTTTTAACAAAAATTTCGAGATAATTTTCAATTGCAAATGCTGCAGAAATAAATATACCACAAAAAATTATTCTTTAAGAAAAGTTGTAATAAAAAAACGGATACCGGTATTCGCTTTGTATAATCCTACGCTTCGAATCTGAAATCATTAATTAGCAATACCCTTAAATATGGAGCTAATTTTTAATGGTGTCATGTAATCTGAATATTCTAAAGTAGTTAAAAAACATAAAAGATTTTTATACTGCATTTTTCAGAATAAAATTATTTCAAACACTTCAAACATTAAGGTTGGACATAATCTGTAATTTCACATAAAACTCGCAAACGAAGGTGATATTCTTTCAAAGCAATTTTATGCAAAAGGACAAAATATATATATACAGGCTGAGTCATAAATATCGAAACAATAGGCTATCTCCTTAAATATTGCCCCTAGACCCATACTTTCAATTGCAAAGTTTCATAAAAAAGGGGAATTTTTTGATAAGATAAGTTGCAACTTCATGGGGGGGGGGGGGGGTATATTTTTAAAAATACGAAAAATAAATTTTTATACGGTCCCCACAGGATAAAACTTCCAATTAGAAATTGTTTCTTTATTCATTCCTGAATTGAACAAAAAAAATTCATCTCGATATCTTCAAAACTCAGAGAGTTATGACAATTTTAATAAATCGCGAGATTTCAAGGGAGCAGACACAAATTGAGATGCGTGCAATCAATGTTGCTGTAATGGGTCCAGGAAAACTTTATTTTATTTATTTATTTATAGAGTAAGAATTTTGAATGTTTTGTGATGGTTAACCATATAATTTGTAAGCATTATAACATCATAAACCTTCTTAATAATTTTTTTTCAAAAAATTTAGAATAAATTAAAATTGTTATAATTCGAAATATTATTTGTCGCGTTGAATTTTTTTCTTTTGATTAAATAAAAATGTCTAATTTTCAATTTTGATTCAGCATTTTAAATAATATTTATTTATTTTTTTAAATAAAAGTATTTAAAATAGCAATATAAAAAAAGATGCAATTTTTTTAATACAAATCATATTCTTATAAAAGTAAATTTTCTGAGTAGAAATCTTCTTTCGTCGCGTTGGGCATTTTTTTTTATTTATTTTTTATTTATTTATTTATTTATTTATTTATTTATTTTTTGAAATGTTGAAAAATTATTGAACTCGCTGGACTGTTACCGTAACCGACGGTTATTTACTTATGCCAGTTTAAAAAAGAGAAATACTGCAATAAAAACATTTGATGCAGAAAAGTGCATTTAGTTTTAAACAAAGATTGACTCCCAAAGTTTAAATACTTTTTAAAAGTTTCTAGGTGATTAACTCCGTCCTGTATAGTTTCGATTTCAGATTTTGTTTAAGGTTTACATTCTCACCTTCTTTAATTACTGTTTAAATACGTCAGTTGATTTAAACCTCATTTTTTTATCACGTCGATTTCAATTTTTTTCATTGTTTTGGCCCTGTCAACTTCATATTTTTCTTGTTAAAATCGCTATTGCACGATGCGTAAAAGGTGCCGCTAATTCCGGGCGACACTAGGAGTATAATTCTAAAGATACAGCTATTGCGGAAATCGCACAAAAGCCGGTACAGTAGGACCACCTGTTTAGCGATTCACACCAAAAACTAATCGGCATCAATTTATATCAAGGACTAAGTAAATATATTTTTTTATTAAATTCCGTAGATTAGTCCTTGAGACAGAGCGCTCACAAAATTTATGTAATGTACAGAGATACAGGAGCAGTGACTCACAGACAGACATTTTGTAAAAACATATTTCTAGGTATCTCTCAGCCTTAAAACGTGTGAATCCGTCGAAAACCGGAATTCAAAATTTTCACGAATCCAATACTTTCTTCTTGTAAAGATAGAAGAATGTAAAAATAGGTTTAAAACCATCATAAATTTTTGAAGCTGAATAGTAAAAAGTAGATTTTTGGAAATATTTCTGTGTAATTTATTATTATATATTTTCAATAATTCCGTTAATAAAAGTATCATTAAACTATTACTCTTTTTATTAAACTTATTGTCTGCGGCAATAAGTTTTTGAGTCACTTTTAATGAGAGTTTAATTAATATCACTTAATTTAATAACACTTTTAATAAGCGTTTAATAAGAAGGTCCGGCCAATGGGTTGTGCCAGTTACGAGGCTGGCTCCAAGCTCGAGATATTGCAGACATCTAGCATATTTCAAGGAAGTTTAAAACAAAAAACTATACGCTTTTATTTTATGTCTAAAAGTTAAAGCATTGTCTTCGGTCGACATTTAATAATGAGTAAATTTATGGTCGATCCCTAAATTGTATTTCAAATGAGCTGATATCATTGCGTTCAGAGGTATACTAAAGTGGTGTAAGTCACAAATTTTGGAAAATTTTGGATTTTAATATCTTTCAGGGATTTGTAGATATCGAGATGAATGTTTTTTTGTTCAATTCAGAAATGGATAAGGAAAAATTTTCTAACTGGAAGTTTTATCCTCTGGGGGCCGTATAAAAATTTATTTTTCGTATTTTTTAAATAGACCCCCCATGGAGTTGCAACTTATCGTATAAAAAAATTCACCTTTTTTATGAAACTTTGCAATTGGAAGTATGGGTCTAGGGTCAATATTTAAGGAGATAGTCTATTGTTTCGATATTTATGACTCACCTTGTATACAAATACTAATTTTTTTTTCATTATATTATTAATATATCGAAATTATTTTGCTATAAGATTAAATAACTTTTCACGTGATTGTATTCAATATTCTAAAAATATTTCAGACTTCACAAGACAATCTTAACAGAATAATTGCTTCATAAGTTCCTTTTCACTTATACACCGACAAATTGAAGTGTTATTGATCATTCTTTTTATGTGCGTTCGTAAATATGTAAATACGTAACACCTATATTCGTTGTTCAGTCAGTCGGCAGTCTATCTGTTTGTTTGTCTGTACATCCATTCGTCCGTCTGTCTGTTCATCCGCATATAACAGAGAAAAAACTGCCCAACCGAAGCGTTTGAAATTTAAAATATGAAATTGTTGCGTAATTTTTTCGAGTCATTTCAAATTTTATGAATGTATAGTTTAATTACAGGGACAACAAAAAGTATTCCACTGCATTACGGTTAACGATAAAAAATATTTTCAAGTGCATTTTAAAGATGTTACACTCTTTCGAACATAATCAAATTGATATTCATGTATGAAATATATACATAATAAGCATTCTGTACAATCTGTGGTGCAAAGAACATTTGTTATTAATTTACAGGGCCATACAAAAATATTCCATTACATAATGGTATAAGAGGACGCATTGTTTAACCCATTAACGCCCAGCGTCCTCTTTTGAGGACGGTTACAAAAACAGCAAGAAAGCGCTTTTGCCACCAGTAAAGAAGATTATAAATATAAACTTTATTCCATGAGACAGAATCCTCGATAAGTTAGATAAAAGTTACTTTGCTTTTAAAAGTGGTGGGAAATACAAAATTTAAAATTTAGCGAAGAAAATAATTCGGGCGTTAATGGGTTAAAGCGCGTTTTAATTATGTTAAACTAACTATTAAATTATTACTTGTTATTAAACTATTTCTCATTTTATGAAAATGATATACATTTCTGAGGTTTACGACAAGTTATTGTCTGCATAATAGAAAGTAGATAGTATTAGCAGAGATACACAGAAGATTTCGGCTATTATACTATATCCGAAAAACTATTATACCAAGATCTGAGTATTTTTAAAATTTCACTATTGTACGAACGCACCTCATTTGCTACGCTCGACGTGAAATTTCTGACTTGTTTAACTTACCATTTTCAAAGCCATCAAAACTTTTAACACATAATAAAACTATTATCTAACTTGGAAGATCCTTACAGGTGCGTCTGTAATTATATAAATACGTAGCACCTATAGGCGTCGTTCATTCCATCCGCCTGTCCGTCTGTCCACACATAATACAGCAAAAACTAGCTAACCGAATGATTTTTAATTAAAAATATATAATTGCGGGATAATTTTCACGAGTCACTTCAAATTTTATGAAAATCGGATGTATAGTTTAATTATATGGACACTCAAAAGTATTCCGGTACATTACGACCAATGAGGAAAAAAATTCCCATTGGTCGTGGGAAACAACTGCATTTTAATGATGTTACGCACTTTCCAACATAATAAAATTAATATGTATCTATGAAGTGCATTCTAAAATATACAATCGATGTATAACCTCTGGTGACAAAAACATTTTTTATTAATTTACAAGGCCACACAAAAGTATTCCATTGTATAATCGTATAGGGGAGAAACATTGTTTGGAGCTCGTTTTAATTATATTAAACTATTTTACATTCTATGAAATTGAAATATGTTGCAAAGGTTTACTAAAAGCTATTTTCAGCATAACAGAAAGTAGATAGCACATACATAAGCGTACAAAAGATTTCGGCTACTGTACTGTATCTGAAGTACTGCATGCTATTACACCAAGATCTAAATATTTTTAAAACTTCCTTATAGTACGAACGCACCTCATATGCTACGCTTGACGTACAATTTTTGACTCGTTAATTTTGTCGAAAATCTGTTTTACATAAATTTTTGGCCCTTTTCTCAAGAAGTAATAACGTGTTGCTGTTCTATTCTCGAGTTTTCTCGTTGTCCAGCTCTTATTACCTAAAACATTTGCAAAATATGCTTTCCCAGGAGGCCTATTACCCTTTTTGGCAATTGATAATTTTGTAAATATTATCTTCTGTAGTTCACTTTTCCCCCAATAGCAAAATGCTAAAATATTCTGCATTTCTATCAAATAATAACTGCGATACAAATACAGTTTTGTCCTAAAAATTGGTTTACCAGAAGCAGTGCTTCCTATGATAATGATTAAAGCAAAATTGACTCAGCATGAAATCTATTTTGTTCCGATTCATGTGAAAGTCCAACAAAATAATTCTGAAGGGATACCGTGTACTAGATCTTAAGTTATAGAGCCCACAAAAACTGTGATACAGACAAATATCGATAGTCATATTGTATGCAAGATTTTTCAAAACATGTAGATCCATTGCTACGAGAAGATGATTTTTTTTTTTTTCAAGTAACAATCTTCTAATTAACATTTTGTGGACAGATGACGAGGATACTCGTCACTAGTTCAGGACGCTTTTAGAGCAATTCCATCTCAGCTCAGGCAGGGCATGTCAAATCACCATCACAGATTTTTTTCAAAAAAATTCAGTAGTTAGAACTAAGTGATTTATAAAATTTCCTAAAAGGATTTTTCCCTAAAAAATTTATTTCTCTGATTACAGCACTTTAAAGTTCATGATAAAATTGGCAGTTTTCAGAAAAACTGAAAAACGCTTCATTTTGAAATGAACACAATACCAAACATATTCAACATATTCAGTCAATTTATTTTTTATAAACAGTTATTAAACTGAACTTTACTTTGGCATAGTTTTAAAAATATAGTGACATTTTTACTTAATTAAAAAAATTAGATTTTAAGTATAAAAAATATAATTATTAGTGAATTTAAGATTTTTTTTCAGAATGAAAAAAAATATTTTAAAGCTAAACATTGACGGCAATCTAAAGACCTTTAATGGGCGTTTTACAGCAAATTTTATTTTAACTCTAAGGTGCTTACAACTTTTGTAATTCAATTTTAAATTATGCAAAATTTTGTAAAATCACTACTTTTGAAATGCAATTTCTCAAAAACACCATTTTTTAAAAATCTGATAATATGCTCAATTCATACCTTATTAGTCTCTAATAAATACCTTACAAGCAAATCGTGTGTTTTTGCTTAGAAAATTTTATATGATTTTTTGAAAATAACATGTTGTGTGTATTTTTCAACAGACCACAAAGTCAAGCTCTTCCTTATTTAACCGAACTTGTAATGTAATTAATATTTCAAACTAAAAAATACATCACTAGTACATAATTATTACTGTTAAATTATAGCTAATCATTTGCTTAAATTTAAAATTGCGGAAAATACAGTCAATAATAAAATTAGTATTGATCATATGTCATTTCATTCCATACTCATAAATGTGTTAAATTCAGCTACAGTGTGTTAAATATTTTGTTATATAGTACGGATATAATATATTAAAATGCAAATACATACATTACAGGTGAATTAGATTTTTTTTTTTTTTTCAAGTTTAGTTTTTTTCCAATTAGTTTTTTTTTTTTTTTTTTCTTAGAAAACCAGAAGATCAAACTTTTTCTTATTTCTCTGTATTTATAATAATATTTTTTAATGAAAAAATAATAATATGCACATTATTATGGCAGATAAATATAAGCTAATCTTCAAAAATTCCTATTCATAAAATTAAATAAGCCAAACCCCTTTAAAAAAAAATCTGCGCTTGTGATGCATTTTGACTTTGCTGAAAATTACTCACTAATACTACCAAATGAAGTGCAAAGCTACCACTGGCAGAATACTCAGATATCGTTAGTTACCTGCACAGCATACTTTAGAGAAGAAATAAAGAGTTTTATCATAGTTTCTGATGATTAACTCATGATACAGCTCATGCTGTTTGTGACATAGAAAAAGTAAAAAAAGAATTATTTAAGTTGTACCAATTACAAACACTGGAATCACCTGTGTATATATCAGATGGAGCTGGAGTACATTTTAAAAACAAGGGCAGAGACTTTCACCAATAATATGCTTAATAAAATCAATAAAATGAATAAAATCAACTTTTATTAAACACCGTTTGTAACTATCAAACTATCATATTAAGCATAATCAAGCTATAATATTAATTAAAGGCTCGCGATAGGATACGTATAGCAGATATACGTTTAACCGATATACGTATATCCGTATGATACGTTTTTCTGCTATACGAATACTTTAAAACATACGTTTAAACGTATCCGGATACGTATAAGGCGTATCAGTTAAACGTATATTTTAGAATACGTATATTTAATATATACGTATATTCCACGTATCGTTTCTAATTTAAATATTGGACTTCATCAGTCTTATGTCACTGAAAGAAGAATAATTTGGAAATCGGTGGCGTTACGACAGGAATCCGTATAGTATGTCTTATATATACAAGATCAAGCAATGAAAAGCGTATATTTTTTAAAACAGTTTGCAAAATATCAGACTCCTGAATGGCCAATCTCGTTTCACTAACAGTGAAATATCTATTTTCAAAATAGCGAGTTATTACCGTGAATTGCAAAAGTATTTTGGAACATTGTACTTTTAATTTATTTAGATTTTTTTATTCATCTCAGGGTAATGAGCTCAGATATCCCGTTATTTTGCATTTTGTGTAGGTAATGTATACAAATTGTATCCATTGTAAATAACCAGGAAAATTAAACACTTTTTGAGGAAAGAATGAGAGTATAAATCTTTCAGATTTATTGTGAATTCTTGTTAAATTTAGTTTTTTCTTTTTAATTATTTAAAAATTCTTTATTCACTTATTGTTTTACACTCAAGATTTCACCCGAGCGTAAATGATTTTCTCTTCATGGAGCTAATATTTTCTAACTCTGTTAATGTATAATGAAATTTCATTTTTTTAATCATGACATTCTCACCAAAACATACATAGAATCACTTTATATCAAGCATTAACTGAATCTGTAGTTTGATGAAAATCCGTGCATTAATTCTAGAGATAGAGCTATTGCAGAAATCGTAAATAAAATGCAGCAAAGTAGAGCCACCTGTTGAACGATTTACATAAAAAAGTAGTCAGCAACAATTTCTACAAGGGACTACTTGAATATATAGGGGAGACTGGGATGCATGTGAACAATTCACATAAACATAGCTTTTTGTCATAACTGGGTTAATTTCTATAAGCAAAACTACTCTATATAGTAAACAGAACTTTTTTTTACGAATGGTATTTTTTAAAAATTAACTTTACAGTTCTTCTTACTTTTCTTAATAGTTTATTGAAAAAAAATTGTTCATATGAGACCCAACGAAAGAGCAGTTGTAAACACATAAGGAAAACATGTGAATACAAGGGAAAAAAAATTTGACATGTTTTTATTATCTTTTTCATATGTTACCTTAATCATTAGTTGTATTATTTATTAAATTCACCATAAAGAAAAATATATGTATATTTATTTAGTTTCTGAGTTATATGTTTCAGCAAAATATTATAAAATAAAAATAAGTAGATTTTGGGAGGGGCTTAAGTAATTGATAAAATATTGTTGCAATATAACAAAAAAAAAATGAAGAAGTAAACTTGAGAAAATTATTAAAGAATTTAAATTTTGCTTAGGACTTTTTGTTTGAGGGATATTTTAGGGAGGGGCATTTGGATAATATTTATAGGAAAACTACCAAAAGGCGAAATATTCTCATTCCTATATTTGCCATATTTACCTGTAAATTAAAGATAAAAAATTGTTTTACATTTATAAGCTTCCTCCAAATTTAATTTCTTTTGCTTTTAAAAGAAAGGGGGGAGTCAATAATGGAGATTTCACGGTAGTTATAAGTTTAAAAATTTTATTTTATTAATAATTATATCTATTTTCAAAACCCCAAATAAAATAGCTGTTTTAGAAATGGAAGTAAAGTAATACTACAAGTTTGCAACAAATGAAACAGAAAAATTTGCAAAGTTGTTAAACGTAATATTTTTTGCATTAATGATGCATAAAAAATGGTATTGAAAACTGTTAAATAAAATAATGTATAGCATTTATTGCAATTCAGAAAACATGAAATTTATTTAAATTACAATTGAACGTAAAGAGCTTGTTGCTTTTTATGTATTTGCTGACAGTTGTGTTTGTAGAAGTTTCTATTACACAAAATCAATTTTATATGATAGAAATGTCTTCTGTTTCTATAAAAATATAGATAATGGAGCTGGCATTATTTTCACGAAGTTAACTAAAAGGAATAGAATCACTGAATGATTATTGGGCAATTTAATGACATATTCAGATCTGCCCCAACTACACTCTTCATAAGTGTCCCACATTCCCACAAGAGTTAAAATGACAAATCATTAGCATTTCTCAATTTTAAAAATAAAAAATATCATAAATATTTATTAGTATCCATAGTATATGTTAAATAAAGAAAAAAAGAATAAATAAATCAAATTATTCTTTTATCAAGCTGGAGATTTTACTTTTAAGTACAGTGAGCAGTATTTTGGCTCCTGAGGACAAACAAAATGTCGAAGAGTTTAAATTTTTTTTTCCATATGTCTATAGGTGCTCCCATCTTTGATAACTTTTTGAAATAAAAAATCTCTGTCGGCTTGGCCTATAGGAGGAAGTAGATTTCGAAGAGTGCTCATTTCAAAAACAAAAAATTAATTTAATTACAGATAAACCCAGTTTAACAACTTTATTTGTCCTCTTTTGAAAAATTTTCCATTTCATTTTTCTATAAGGACGGGTTGCATATTTCAGATGTGTATATTGCTGGGACGATTACTGTTTCTAAACCAATAGGAGAGCGTCATTATCACGGTCAAGTACACGCCCACACAGTTTGATTGACAGGAACTCGTGGACAATTGACGGTGCTAATTATAACGATAATCTGTTGGGGATGAAAGTGAGCTGACTGGCTGAATGGTTAGAGCGTCGAACTTGAAACCGGAGGATATGGGTTCGAGTCCATCGCGGGCCGAGAGTCCGTTGGTGATTTTTTTTTTTTTAATTATTGGAGGCTGTCGTTTATTAATAAATAAGACATTTAAAAAAAATATTTCAAACCCTTTTAATATTCTAAATATCGTTCCAAAATGATTTATATATATATATTAAACAAATGGGAAAAAAAGTATTCTGCGAAAATATCCGTATAAGCAAAATTCTTACTTTAATTTTTATTTATTTATTTATTTATTTATTTCAGGATCAGTGGAAGTATAATTTCTAATTGAAGTAAATAAAATTCAGTCATTTTGAAAAAAAAAAAAATTCTTTCGTACCTTTAATTTTTAATTACCGAGTACAAATTCAAACAATCCGAGTACAAATAAATAATAAACACACACGATCAATTGTCCACGAGTTCCTGTCAATCAAACTGTGTGGGCGTGTACTTGACCGTGATAATGACGGTCTCCTATTGGTTTAGAAACAGTAGTCGTCCCAGCAACATACACATCTGAAATATGCGGACGGGTTTTATCAGAATCATCTTAAGCTAAATTCGGATCAAATGTCCATTTTGACAACATATTTTGAAGTAATTCCGACTTTATTAATAAAAATCGACTAATACGGCACATTTTATAGCTCCTAAATAACAAAAGACTGCCAATTGAATGCGTTTGAGAGCATAATTGATTTTAAAAATGAGTTATAAAATTTTGTTAATTTTTGACGCCAATTTTTTGTGCGCGTACGAGCAACAAGATTGCTCTTTTTTCGCGCATTAGCGCAACTTCTGATGCGGTGGCGTTAATATGTAAGTACCCTTCTTCTTGTATATAAAAATAGGTAAGTGGTTCCTTTATGCAGTATAAATTGTATAAATCTTTAAAAAATAGCTCCCGTTACCCCTTTTTGGATCGAATAAAAAAAATCAATGTCTAATTCCAGTATTGCTCCCAGGTATGCATACATATTCCAAATTTCAAACTTGTATGCCAACAGGAAATGGATGAAAAATGGAATAAAGAATACTGCCCAGTTAAACTGATGGCATTGAGCTCACAGGCTACAAATACTAATTGTACATTAAAGCCTTATATTTTCAAGGGTTAATTCCGTTCGAAAAAAAATTAAGAAGGGGAAACAGCTCTCCCCTTTCCTCTTTTTTTATACTTAATCATTGAAACTCCTATACTATCAAAGACATGCTTTATCATATAAAAAATCTATATCCAAAATTCAGAGCAAATGAGATAATTCTTAATAAAAACCCATTTAGCATTTATATAATTTAAAAGGAGTTATCACCCTCTTTTATACTTAACCATTAAACTTCCAAAACTATTCAGAGATTTGAACGAAATCTGACAATTCTGCTTGAAAAAACCATTTATATAAATTAAGGGGGGGGGCATTAGAACCCCTGTTCCCCCTATTTATACTTATTCAATGAACACCTAATAACAGTCACGGAATCGCCTCATCAGAATGATCCTAATCTAAATTTTGAAAACTTAATTCTGCATGAAAATCCCATTTATATCAACTAACGGGGGGGGGGCATTAGAACCCCTGTTCCCCCTATTTATACTTAATCAATGAACACCTAATAACAGTCACGGAATCGCCTCATCAGAATGATCCTAATCTAAATTTTGGAAACTTAATTCTGCATGAAAATCCCATCTATATCAACTAACGGGGGGCATGAGCCTCCCGTTCCCCCTCTTATACATATCGAATGAACTCCAAAAACTAATCAGGGAAGCGCCTTGTCAGGATATACCTACATACAAAATTTCAAGTGGATCGGATATTTTTATCATGAGTTATCGCGTTACGTACATACGAACATACATACAGAACGGACGGGCACATAAGCTCTCAGGCTATGATAGCCTGTGAGCTAACAAGTATCAGTTTTATGAATTGCACAAAAATAAAATTGTACTTAAGTAGAGGATATTTTCAGGTACTGGCCATGTTAAAAGTGCATGTGATGCTATTGGGGACTGAGACAAGCACTATGCAACAAAATTTAATCTCCAAAAGGAGCCAATAAAAGCTATCCAAATTCTGTCTCATTTGTTGCTGAACTATCTTCTCTGCTAAAAAATAACATTCTAGTCCATCCAGACAGAAATATTATTCAATCCTATAGAACTAATAATGAGAAAGAATATGCTAATGCAAAATCTATTGTTGGTATTAGATATAAACATTATAGAGTGATTGTAAATAATGAAAATTATATGGAACGAGCAACTAAAAATGAATTGACAAAAGTTGAAACCAAATGAAAAGACAATATTCAATACATAGTTTCCAAATCGGTGATTTCATTGGATGCATTTATGGAAATAATTGGTGGATAGGACAAATCAATGGTATATCAATCACAAGAACTAAATGACATTAAAGTATCATTCATGTACCCAACATGGTCCATAGATAAAGCATTCTGATGGCCAAAAGAGTCTGGAAAGAAAAAATATGAATGTGCATTACCATTGGAAAATGTGCTTCTAGAAACAGAAAAACCAGTTACAATAGGACAATCTGAGCGACTTCATACCTTCAACGATAAGGAGTTGAAGTTAATTTAAGAAATCTTCACTACCTAATTCTTCTGTTATGTATGTATTTGCACATTAATATATTATATCCATACTATATAACAAAATTTTTACACACTGTAGATGGATTTAACACATTCATGAGTATGGAATGAAATGACATATGATCAATACTAATTTTATTATTGGCTGTATTTTACGCAATTTTAAATTTAAGCAAATGATTAGCTATAATTTAACAGTAATAATTATGTACTAGTGATGTATTTTTTAGTTTGAAATATTAATTACATTACAAGTTCGGTTAAATAAGGAAGAGCTTGACTTTGTGGTCTGTTGAAAAATACACACAACTTGTTATTTTCAAAAAATCATATAAAATTTTCTAAGCAAAAACACACGATTTGCTTGTAAGGTATTTATTAGAGACTAATAAGGTATGAATTGAGCATATTATTAGATTTTTAAAAAATGGTGTTTTTGAGAAATTGCATTTCAAAAGTAGTGATTTTACAAAATTTTGCATAATTTAAAATTGAATTACAAAAGTTGTAAGCACCTTAGAGTTAAAATAAAATTTGCTGTAAAACTCCCATTAAAGGTCTTTAGATTGCCGTCAATATTTAGATTTAAAATATTTTTTTTCATTCAGAAAAAAAATCTTAAATTCACTAATAATTATATTTTTTATACTTAAAATCTAATTTTTTTAATTAAGTAAAAATGTCACTATATATTTTAAAACTATGCCAAAGTAAAATTCAGTTTAATAACTGTTTATAAAAAATAAATTGACTTAATATGTTGAATATGTTTGGTATTGTGTTCATTTCAAAATGAAGCGTTTTTCAGTTTTTCTGAAAACTGCCAATTTTATCATGAACTTTAAAGTGCTGTAATCAGAGAAAAAAAAAAATTTAGGGAAAAATCCTTTTAGGAAATTTTATAAATCACTTAGTTCTAACTACTGAATTTTTTTGAAAAAAATCTGTGATGGTGACTTGACGCATATCAGTACTGTCTGCCTGAATTGAGATGGAATAGCTCTTTAGTAAAACTCAAAACATTTATCAGATTTTTCCGTTGCATTCTTTGCTTTATTTATTCACGGAATATTTGCCATTAAATAAAAAAAAAAGATTGAAATATTTGATAGATATTTTAAATAAAAAATCCCTGCCGGCACGGGTGGATTTCAAAGTTAAGTACTAATTTCACCAAAATAAATAAATAAATAAATAAATAGGGATTAGACAAATCTAATTTAACAATTTTATTAGGCAGCTTTTGACAAGTTTATAATTTCATTTTTCTTTAAGAGTTGGTTTTATCAGAATCATGTTACGTTGATATTCAAAAATAATATTTCTCCACACTCAACAACTCGAAATTTTTAGGCTCATTTTTAAAAGAAGAAACATGAAACCTGCCAACGTAATTTTTGAAGAGATTTATAAGCGACCTGCATTTTTACTTTTCGTTCAGTTAATTAGAACTTGATACGTAAACAAGTATATTCTCAGTACGACAATATTTTTTGTTTCCAGCACTATCACTTTAAGAAATTCGATTCAAAATGTACGTATGAAATATATACTAAATTATACATTCTGTACAGTGTGTGGTACAAGGAATATTTTTTATTAATTTACAGGGCCACACGAGAGTATTCCATTCCATAATAATATAGAAGGAAACATTGTTTGGGGCGCGTTTTAATTACGTTAAACTATTTCACATTTTACGAAATTGACATACAATGTTGAGGTTTACAACAAGTTAATTTCTGTATAATTAAAAGTATTTACAGGGACAAACATAAGATTTCGGCTACTATACTGTATCCGAAGTACTGCATACTATTACACCAAATCTAAATATTTTTAAAACTTCGTTATAGTAAGAACGCGCCTCATATGTTACGCTTTACGTGCAATTTTTGACGTGTTAATTTTATCGAAAATCTGTTGTACATAAATTTTTGGCTTTTTTTTCTAGAAGTTATAAAAACTTTAAACTAATTTGATATGTATGACAACTAAGATTTTTTTTTTTTTTTTTTTTTTTTTTTGTCACAAAACGCCTTTTTATTTCCACTCTCTTGGTCTGATTTTGCCCACTAACGAATTTGATCAAGATTTTTTGCCCCTTGATTTTATGTATCAGTTTGGAAGTGATTTGTGCAGAATTATGAAAATTATCGTGTCCATAAAAATAGTGATGTAGACAGATAGATACTCGGGGTCGGTTTTTAGCTCACAGGCTATCATAGCCTGAGAGCTTATGTGCCCGTCCGTTCTGTATGTATGTTCGTATGTACGTAACGCGATAACTCATGATAAAAATATCCGATCCACTTGAAATTTTGTATGTAGGTATATCCTGACAAGGCGCTTCCCTGATTAGTTTTTGGAGTTCATTCGATATGTATAAGAGGGGGAACGGGGGGCTCATGCCCCCCGTTAGTTGATATAGATGGGATTTTCATGCAGAATTAAGTTTTCAAAATTTAGATTAGGATCATTCTGATGAGGCGATTCCGTGACTGTTATTAGGTGTTCATTGAATAAGTATAAATAGGGGGAACAGGGGTTCTAATGCCCCCCCCCCGTTAGTTGATATAAATGGGATTTTCATGCAGAATTAAGTTTTCGTTCAAAATTTAGATTAGGATCATTCTGATGAGGCGATTCCGTGACTGTTATTAGGTGTTCATTGAATAAGTATAAATAGGGGGAACAGGGGCTCTAATGCCCCCCCCCCGTTAGTTGATATAAATGGGATTTTCATGCAGAATTAATTTTCGTTCAAAATTTAGATTAGGATCATTCTGATGAGGCGATTCCGTGACTGTTATTAGGTGTTCATTGAATAAGTATAAATAAGGGGAACAGGGGTTCTAATGTCCCCCCCCTTAATTTATACAAATGGGTTTTTCAAGCAGAATTTTCAGATTTCGTTCAAATCTCTGAATAGTTTTGGAAGTTTAATGGTTAAGTATAAAAGAGGGGGATAACTCTTTTTAAATTATATAAATGCTAAATGGGTTTTTATTAAGAATTATCTAATTTGCTCTGAATTTTGGATATAGATTTTTTATATGATAAAGCATGTCTTTGATAGTATAGGAGGTTCAATGATTAAGTATAAAAAAAGAGAAAAGGGGAGAGCTGTTTCCCCTTCTTAATTTTTTTTTTCGAACGGAATTAACCCTTGAAAATATAAAGCTTTAATGTGCAATTAGTATTTGTAGCCTGTGAGCTCAATGCCTTCAGTTTAACTGGGCAGTGTTCTTTTTTATTGGTTCTAAGGATCATAATCGGTGTAGATCTGCAAAAATGTTTAAGAAATTCCAACATAGGGGAGAATGTAATAGGTAGTATTTCTTACGAAATTTACCTAAAATGAATAAATTGGCAAATATGCCAATCAATAAAATGATAATATAAATATTTTTGTAGCTAACAGGTAATTGAGATTTCTCATTATTATACATTTTAACATAGATTATAGAATTCAGAAGTGTGAAACAGACCTTTGTTTTCTTTCTGCTTCGTTTAGTTTTTCATTTTAACACATGCAAATTACATATCTTTACATTCTGTCGAAAAGACATTTAATTTAGTACCAAGAAAGATAAATCTTTAAAAATATAATGAATATCCCTGTTAGCTAACACATTGAATTTTTGTATCGCCAGATACCTAATGATACCCATAGGATTAATATATTTTAATGGCGTCTCATTTTTCCATATTGATTAATTCACTGGGAATCAATATCATTTATAGAGAAATTTTTAAGCACGCGTTCCCAAAAGGCGACAGTGTTATTACTCAATATTTTCTTTTAACAAAAATTTTCAATCGAGGGAAATAAGTTATCTTTGTATTTATTATTTAATTAGTTATTTTGTATAATTTTAATTTAAAATGTTTTAAAATTAATTCAAAATCTAATTCATAGTAAATACATTTCTTTAAAGCAGTCCATACTAGTTGTTAATGAAAGATTCCGCTGTTCAGTGTATGCCAAATACTCATCTAGTTCATATTTCATTCTCTTTTTTTTTTTTTTTTTTTTAATTTTATACGCGGTGCATTATATTCATTCGTATCGTATTTTTTAATTGCTTTTCACTAATTGCGTTTCATTACGAAACTAATTTCCAGAAAATAATTCTTAAAATCCTTAGCACTTATTTACTTACTTTTTGTAATCACGGTCATTTTCCCTCTTCTTTTTGTTGACGAATAACTGGTAAGTAAAATAGTCTCGGTTAGTGACCGTTTATTATTTGATGATTGCTTCCTTCTACAGATACAATTTGTAATAGAAGGTCAGATGCATCACCTACAATGTGAGGTTCAACAAGATCGCAGTACACATACATGACGGAGAAAAGATGACTTTGAATCGGCCACAAAAGTACTTTTATTGAAAACCGGCATATTCTCCTGGCTCTAATCATTAGAGTTTTGAGAGTCCTTCCTACAGAACCACGTTAGATTTTTCATTAATCTTAATTTTTACACGTTACAACTAGGTTAAAACTAAACTCAATCTTATTTTTATGCGCTGCCAATATCATGCCTTTGATAAGGTCTGTTATCGTCTCATAACAACTTGGAGGAACTTTCGCAACTTCCAGTTTCTCGTCGAAGACCCAAAACCAAAAAATCAAAGAAACTATTATCGTCTCGAATAATATACTATGTATGTGGTAGATAAAATCCGACCAGAGTCATTTCTCATTCACCTTTAAGTTAACTATGTTAGGCAGCTGAGTTGTAAATTTTAGGTAGCTTTCATTACAAAAAGTAAAAAGCTACCTATTGCAGCCGTCCGGAGGAAAGCACTTCCGGAAAATTTTGGTATATTTTCACCGATCATGACCCCCAGACCCCAAAACCACCCTCCGTTCCAATGTTGACATATATATATATATATATATATAACCATATATATATATATATATATATATATATGTATATATATATATATATATATCTGATTTTTGTCATGCGATAACTAACGTATTTATGAACCGATTTGAATGAAACTTGGTTTGTACATAGTACATACAAATGTCTCGACCGAGTTCGTTGGCCAGCATCATCCGCCATTTTTTTCAAAATGGCGGCCATTTTAAATTTTTTTAAAAATTTTAAATTTAAAATTAAATGCGAAAAAATTAAAAGTCGAAAAATATTTTTCTTTTACGTGTTAAAACTTAAAACAACGATTCCAGAACACTTTTTATTTTGTCTATATCTTAAAAAATTATTGAGTTATAGCACTTTGAATTTTGCTTATGGCTGACATTTTGAAACGGTCTGATACTTGTCAAGTAATAACACGCGTATTTATGAACCGATTTCAATGAAACTTGGTATGTACATAGTACATACAAATGTCTCAACCGAGTTCGTTGGCCAGCATCATCCGCCATTTTGTTTCAAAATGGTGACCATTTTAAATTTTTAAAAAAATTTAAAATTTAAAATTAAATGCGAAAATCCAAAATTTGAAAAATATTTTTCTTTTACGTATTAGAACTTAAAACAACGATTCCAGAACACTTTTTATTTTGTCTATATCTTACAAAATGATTGAGTTATAGCACTTTGAATTTTTCTTATGGCTGACATTTTGAAACGATCTGATTTTGTCACGTGATAACACGCGTATTTATGAACCGATTTCAATGAAACTTGGTATGTACATAGTACATACAAATGTCTCGACCGAGTTCGTTGGCCAGCATCATCCGCCATTTTGTTTCAAAATGGTGGCCATTTTAAATTTTAAAAATATTTAAAATTTAAAATTAAATGCGAAAAAATCAAAATTTGAAAAATATTTTTCTTTTACGTGTTAGAAATTAAAACAACGATTCCAGAACACTTTTTATTTTGTCTATATCTTACAAAATGATTGAGTTATAGCACTTTGAATTTTTCTTATGGCTGACATTTTGAAACGATCTGATTTTGTCACGTGATAACACACGTATTTATGAACCGATTTCAATGAAACTTGGTATGTACATACTACATACAAATGTCTCAACCGAGTTCGTTGGCCAGCATCATCCACCATTTTGTTTCAAAATGGTGGCCATTTTAAATTTTTTTAAAAATTTTAAATTTAAAATTAAATGCGAAAAAATTAAAAGTCGAAAAATATTTTTCTTTTACGTGTTAAAACTTAAAACAACGATTCCAGAACACTTTTTATTTTGTCTATATCTTAAAAAATTATTGAGTTATAGCACTTTGAATTTTGCTTATGGCTGACATTTTGAAACGGTCTGATCTGAACGATCCATCATGTTGCTTTAAAATGGCATACACTTTATGATATCGTGGAATTTGGTGACTCTCTTAATCGCTTAAAATAAAACCAGGTTGAATAAAAGATGACTAATTTCTAAAAATTCTTATTAATATTCAGTCTTGACAAAAATTTATTCAATCTTATAAAATCACTAATTTTTAAAGATTATTTCCACTAATTTGAGCTTAGTATTTTTGAACAATATAACTTACTTTAAAATAAATAAATAAATATATAAGTATATGAAAGCTACCTCTTCCTCCCGGCATTGCCGGAAGGACTTTTGATGTTTTGTAATGTGCAAAAAGTCTGATAGAGCTACCACTGTTCAACGCAACATAAAACATCTTCTCATGGAATGAACTGTAAATATAATGACTGTTCTATTTATATCATTTGAACATCTTCAACCACGTAATTAATTTTTCAGGATAGCCTTGAAATTTTCCTAAATACTGAATTTTCCCATCACATTTTCTATTTTTTAATAATTTTTCCATAGGGTAAAAACTTTAATCTGAACCGTCTGCAGTTCTTTTTTTTTAAATGTTCCTTTTTTAATTTCTTCAGCAAAATCTTTTAATTTATAGAGAGCAAACACACAATGAATAATTTTGTGAATATTAAATTTTTCGTCTAATTCTGTTCGTAACCTTTTTTAAAGCATAATTCTTCCTTGTTAATGCGCACGTTATCTTCTACTTCCAAGTCATATTTAATTGTTGGAGTCTTGTCATTTGCGTATAATGTTTTCCAAATCTGACTTTGATTATCTAGATTAACTGCTGCTGACTCCATTTTAATACTACGACGCCATGTATGGTTATAGCTACGAGTTAATTTATGGAGTACATCAATATATCGTTTTTGTATTCTTTTCAGCAAAATATTTCCACATTTTCCTTTTAAGTGTACGATTAAAACGTTCTACTATGAAAGTTTTTATGGTGTTATTGGTTGCAAAAAAGTGACTGTTCTACTTTTTAAAGAAATTCTTGCACCAGCTTATTCGTGCACTCTTTTCCATGATCACACTGTAAAGTTTGCGGCTTACATTTCGATTTTTTTTTTTTTTTTTTTTTTTTTTTTTGAAAGCTCATTTAATTCTTGGAGGATTTTTTTTTTTATCTTTTAATGGTTGAACCCACGCACATATAGAGAAAATTTCAATACGTGTCAGAAATACTGAAGTCCATCAATAAAAGAAACCAGAGGAAGCATGCCTAAAAAATCAGACTGAAACTGCCAATTTATGCCTTCTACTATGACACGATTTCTCGGGAATTTGCATCGCAAAGGCTTGTATAAAGGATACGAATCTTTCGCTTGAAGCCACTTTTTTATCAACTGTGGTTTTATGCGATCTTTTAAAGCACGTTGCAAAGCATTGATACACACAGAAACTGACTAAAATATTCGCATCGTGATACATCTAACAAGGGCACCACCAAACATGGTGCTCACATATTTTGATGATTTCAAAGTATGTTGTAGGGGTCACACCACTAATTATTCAGCTGAAAAGGTTTTTTCAAATGGGCCTTAGTTTTTGAGAAATTGGGGGTCAAAGTTTAGCGCTCATTTTAAATAGCCGTTCGTATTGCAAACAGATTGTGGCTGGGTGGCGCTGCGGTAACGTTCGAGACTCCAGACCCGGAGTTGGTGGGTTCAACCCCCAAGTTAGAGCTTTTTTTTTTCCTTTCTTTATATACTTTTTTACACGTTGCATATTTAAAGCAGAATTGGGAATTCTACAAGCTTTAAACTTTTTAATATTTTCTTAATAATTTAAATTTATATTTTCGAATTTATTTCATAAAAATGTATTTTTTGTGCAATTTTTAAACTAATATTTTTATTGACAAAACTGCAAAACTAATTTATGCCTAGAACTCCTTTTTATTAATTATCATGTAATTTCTTTTTTTATGAAGCACAATTCTGAAATAATAATTTTTCTTTTTTCTATCGCTTTTTTTTGTGGAATTTTTTAAATGAAAATTTATCCTTTTTTGTATAAATTATATAAAATAATTTTCAGGTGCAATTTCTCAAACACTTATAGGATTAGTTAATTCAAATAATGCATATCTTCGAAAGTGTAATAAAATATTAATGCAGTAGTGCTAAAATATTATCCAAATTTTTACTGATCTTTTAATACATTCATCTCTAATGTTCAACCTAAACATTATTTATCGTTTGCACAAATAAGAAATGACAGATTACATTAAAAAATTATATATACATTTTTATTTTAACAAACTAAAACACTATTCATAAAAAAAAGTAAACTAGATCGGAAAAATCGTCTGCTAATGATTTCAATAAGATAAAATTTACGATACATAAAAAAAAAATACATATATGTTTATTTTATTCGTCTGCTTTTATTTGCTCGGTAAATCACGCAAAAAAAAGAAATTGTTTTTACTAATGTCATTTAGCTTCTTTTGCAGACAAATAAAAGATTTGCAATATTGGTATGAAGGCGAAATTACGAATGCATTAAAATATTGCGAGACGTTGTTATAAAATGTTAATCTGCTTACAAATTCTCTACCGCATGATATTTTCTGTGCTTCTAATGCTACGGCTGAAGAATTTCATAATTCAATATTAAAAATATTAGATGATCGACAAATTATTGAAGCAGATGAACTGATATTGAATGAAGAATATGAATTAAATGAATTTACAAAGCTATTATTTTTTTTACTTAGCAATATATATATATAGATGTATTTATACGTTATATTTCATTCCGAAAAAATCGAAAAGTAAAAATTGAAAAAATAAACTATCCCCATAAGAAAATAGTTATAAGTTCAAAGCTTGTAGAATTCCCAATTCTGCTTTAAATATGCAACGTGTAAAAAAGTATATAAAGAAAGGGAGAAAAAAAAAAAGCTGTAACTTGGGGTTGAACCCGCCAACTCCGGGTCTGGAGTCTCGAACGTTACCGCAGCGCCACCCAGCCACAATCTGTTTGCAATACGAACGGCTATTTGAAATGAGCGCTAAACTTTGACTCCCAATTTCTCAAAAACTAAGGCCCATTTGAAAAAACCCTTTCAGCTGAATAATTAGTGGTGTGACCCCTACAACATACTTTGAAATCATCAAAATCTGTGAGCACCATGTTTGGTGGTGCCCTTGTAAGTCAAAACTTCCATTGCAACAATGGTGATGATCTAAATGAACGTTAACGTTCATTAATATATTCTGTACAAATTAGTACGACTGTTATCGCATGAAATTTTCAATTAAAATTAAAGCTATATTCTTTGATATATATACTTTTCTTTGCCTATTAACATAATTAAAAATATATTTTTTTAAGTTTCTTTTAATAAAAATATTTATTACAAAAAAAAAATAAATAAATAAATAAATAAAAAATAGAAAGAAATAGTTTAAAATGTACAGATTAAACTCTTTTTTTTTTTTTTTTTTTTTTTTAAATGATGTAAATAAAAATAAGAAATAACATGAAAATATACACAATATACACAATATATACGAAATATACACAAAATAAAATAAATTAAACAAGGATAAACTTATTCATCAGACATTTCAGTAACACAGTTTTTCCTCTTTCAATATACATTCTTTTAATGTCTGTAGGTACAGAGAAAAAAATCTAAAGTTGAAATAAATCCTAGGTAGGCACTATCGAAAAGACACTTGCATTTTATAATAAAACTCGCTGGCTAACTTACAAAAGTTCGATTTATAAAATGCCAATTCAAATTATCCTTCAAAATTTTCAATTGGAGAATAGGTAACACAGGCATGAAGATCCAACTTTGGATAATCTGCTTGCATGCAAAACAATGAAAGATTTCACAAATTTTAACAGTCACTGATTTTGTCAAACACATTTTTACTGAATAAATCAAATTCGCAAAATCATGTAAATCACAAAAGCTGTCAGCATTGCTGCAATCCGTTACTGTTTGAACATGGGTATGCACACTGCTGGCCATCGTAAATGCAACACCCTGAAGGAAGCATGCAAATAATATGAAATTTACAACATGCATTAGCTGAGGTGAGATATGCAAATGATTAGAATTTCAGCGCATACGCATATCAAGCGCGCCTGTGGCGCCACCTCAAAGCGCTATTTAAGGCTTGGAGATTTCGACGGTTTCAAGTACAGCAATTGTGTTTTTCTTGCTTTTTTTTTTCAAAAAAACGATAAATTATGCCTCGTAGGAAACAACGATCATCTTTTGATCAAGTATCCGAGCTTGACAGAGGAAGGATAGTGGCATACCGAGATTGTGGGTTATCTTTCAGGGAAATCGGTCGTCGTGTTGGACGAAACCAAACAAATGTGATGCGGATATGTGATCGTTGGATGCAACAGGGTACGACGGACAGACGTGATCGACCGCATCGACCTCAGTGCACTACGTCACGTGATGACAGGCAGATTGTACGCATGGCAGTGACGGACCGCTCAGTCACATCACGAACCATATCACAGCAGATTCAGTCTGTAACGCATCATCCAGTGTCTGCGCGTACCATTCGACGTCGTTTACAGCAGAATGGTCTGTCCGTAAGACGTCCGTTGCTTTGCCTACCTCTGACGCGGAACCACAGACGTCTCCGCCGCCAATGGTGCGATGAAAGAAGGATGTGGACGACAGAATGGAATGAAATTCTCTTTACTGACGAGTCACGCTTCTGTATGCAACACCACGACGGTCGGATTCGAGTCTGGAGACACCGTGGAGAGAGGATGCTGAACAGCTGCATTATGCACCGTCACACTGGTCCTGCACCGGGTATTATGGTATGGGGCGGTATCGGATATCTCTCTCGCACTCCTCTAGTACGCATTGCCGGTACTTTAACCAGCCAGCGCTACATCTCCGAGGTGTTGGAGCCAGTTGTCCTTCCTTACCTTCAGGGCTTGCCAACAGACATATTTCAGCAGGATAATGCACGGCCACACGTGGCACGCATTGTCCAAGGGTTCTTCGTCAATCACCAGATTGAATTGCTTCCCTGACCGGCGCGCTCTCCGGATCTTTCGCCGATAGAAAACATGTGGTCCATGGTTGCTCAACGACTGACCCAGAGTTCATCCCCAGTTGTCACACCAGATCAACTTTGGCAACGTGTGGAAGCTGCTTGGTCTGTTGTACCCCAAGAACACATCCAAAGTCTCTTTGAATCAATGCCGAGGCGTGTGGCAGCTGTGATCTCCAACAACGGCGGCTACTCTGGGTACTGATTTTGGCAGGAACTACGCTTCATAGAATGCTGTAAATTTAATCATTTGTTACTTGATCAACATGTTATCTACACAATAAATTTTGTTGTGATATCTCTTTCTCTTGTTTTTCTTGGTGTTGCAATTTGGGTGGCCAGCAGTGTATGAAAGTTACGAAGTATACTAAACTAAAGTCTGTTGCATTAAGCACAAGTTAACTTTCGCATTTATGGCAGGAAAAAATCATGAAGGTTTGTCATCTGTGTTCCTGCAAGAATGACATTTTCAGGCAAAAACTGAAAAAATAAAAGATTCGTTGAAATAGATAAAAATATCTTTCTGTTTTAATTTCGTGTTACGCACAAGTCCCTATCTGTAATAAAGAAATTGTTCTGCAAAGTACGATTTTATTTGAAACGAATACCATACTGAAGGAGAAAGCAAAACGCAATTTGTGGATTAACCAAGAAATCCTTCTTCATTGGTTAAAAATCCTCTAATATGCACGTGTGCTGAATAAGGAATGAGATACTAGACACACAATTTTATTGCCACCAAAATTAAACACGTTGCATGGTAAGGATGCCCTCGTATAAAACGGTTCTTCGGTATTATCCACATTTATTCTTTTTCTAGATCTATTTTCAATTTCACTCTGAAGATGCAGATTTTAATGCAATCCATTTGCAGCTTCTTTTCGCATTTTGAATTCCAAATTACAGAAGTCAGAACTTTGTCACTTCATGTAAAAATTTGTTAAAATTTACACAAACACGAAAATACTATGCACCAAACGATGCTGCACTCACCAGAAAAATCAAAGGAACTGACAAATAAAGCTATTGCCATTTGCTGCATAACAAATACGTTTTATAAACGGTTACATTTAAACGGCACCTAAAGCCAAAAAAAAAAGAAAAAGAAAAAAAAATCTCGGGTCCAGTTAAGTTTTTTACAATCAGTTCTGGTTAAGCTTTATTTCTTGTGTTTAAGAACGCATGCATGATATCACAAACCATGTAAGTTAACGTTCGAGTCCTAACATGCACGATAGTGTTCTAACATGAATGTGTGACATCATGGAGAATCTGTTTGGCGAGTATAATCGCGTTGACACCATGAAACTTCAAGTACACACTACGTGTTCGTTCAAAAATCTTCTTAAAACTCATTAATTAATAAAGAATAAATTTATTAAAATTAAAACACATTAAGGCTAATGACATTCAAACACCATGCATGTTCCAACAGAAAATGCGTCATCTTGTTGACACAACGTAATTTCATTACGAAATAATGAATTAAAAATCGTAATTATGATTTCACATCTGTTATCCCCGACTCTCAACCCCGCTAAATATGGAAAAAGGAAAAAAATACATCCCAACAATCTACCATCACTATCTTCTACTAACCATCATGTGACATTTCCCCCTTTAACCCCTTAACTGGCACTTTCCTTTCCGTTCAATAAATTGAAAATAACGGATTCTCACCACAATTTTTAAAATAAAATATTCGTAACATTTAGTCTAAACATTTCCACCTTCAAATAGTATGAAATTATTTTTAAAAAAAATGTGGTGTCAAAAAGCTTTAAATGATTAATTAAGCAAATTCGTCTTGCCCGAACAGCGTACGGGCAAATCAGTTAAGGGGTTAAAGAAAATATACAGCCATCTACCATTCAAAATTTAAAAAAGAAAGAAAGAAAAAAACATTCAACATTTTAATCTTGTTATACTGTACGGGCATCCCCCCCCCCTTCTCCCATTATTTTTCCTAGTAAATGTATGGAATTTACAGACATTAGTATATAAGAATTTAAGAATCGAATTGAGTTTTTTATTTTGTTTTAAATAAAACACATATTGAATTATATTCAAATAATTCCTTGTAATGATATTTTTCGACTCACTCAAAATTTGGATTTAAATACAAATTCTGACTACATGTCTGAAATATCTTTAATCTTTGTAAGAAAATCAGAAACGTCTTACAACTAAGCAAAATTTCTTTAAATTTTATTCTCTTACGAATAAAAATGACATCGCGAATATTTGAGAAAGTACCTAATTTTGCATTTGAGAACAACATATTTAACGAAAACAATTTTATTAACAATAACGAGAATGCAAAAAAATGATTTTAATAATTTTGAATTTTAATTTGAAACATTATAATACAAATTACTATTTTAATTTTAAAAAATTTACTAATTAGTTTATATGCAGATATTTTTTAAAAAAATCACGGAAAATAGCTAAACAAATTGTACAAATAATCCTGCATACTTACAACATTTTCTAAATAGCGAATGTTAGACTTACAAATTACATGAAGTAAATACCATATGGGAATTCATGAGACATCTGAAAACATATTACTTCGATTTGATCAGCCATAAGGTAAATGTTTCAGGTAATATCTTCGAGTAATAGAGTGATAAGCCAAGAAAGTGATCAGCGTAAATAAACTTTTCCTCACATGATGTGATTGAAAGCTGCTGCAACATCAGTTATTTGTGGACGGTAAGGGAAACGTTAATGTGTTATGAAGCTATAATGATCTACAGCAAAATATATTACGCATCAAACGTAATCGATGGGGAGTCTGACTAGGTGAGACTAAATTTCAAGAACAATTATACGACCTTGGTCAAAAGAATTGAGTAATCTTATATTTTTAATATATGTTTAAAAGTAACAAGCGGATACATATTTAACTGCATACGAATGTAAATTTCTTTTTTAAATAATTGCAGCGTTTTAAACATTTCAGCAAAAGAACAATTCCACTTTTAATCAACCTGAATAATTAAACCACCTATTTAAAAAATGAGTTTTCAAAGAAAAAAAACTAAATTATTCTGTTTTCCAGGAAGTTTTGTTGTTTTGATGTGTGAGTTAAAAGATACCATAAATTTAGAATAATTCTTGTAGAAAATGCCCAAGCATAAATAACTTAGTATGCAATAACGAAAATGATAATAAAAAGGTTTTGCGTTTAAAAAATTCAATAAACATTTTTTTTTATTTATTTACGGGCAGTTTTTTAACACGCATTATAAATTTAAGTTAAATATATTGTAATATATAAATCCAACGTATATAAAATTTTAAAAAATATATTTTCATGTTTTTTAATATAAAAAAGTTTCTTTATAACTTTCGTTGTTAAATGCTCCTTTTTTATGCTTTAATATTTTCTCCAAGAATTGTTTCAATCTTCATGATAATATACTATATTAACCGTGTAACACAACACCGAAATTTCCAGAAAACAAAGTGCATTTTTATTTTTTTATTTTTTTAAAGCAAATCGTTTAATTAAAAAGTTTAATTAAAAGTTACGCTGTTTGTTTGCTGTCATTTTAATTTTTAATTTTAATTTCCCGTCAGTTAACTACACTGCTCAAAACAATTACAGGATATTGCAGTTTTAGGTGGATTTTGTATCTGGGAACCTTTTTAGCTGATTGATGCATGGTTGACAGACATAGTAGGTTATATGAGAATAAATTACACATGTGTGGCAGAAAAAAAATGCATTTTATTGCGCATTTGTGTACAAAAGGAAAAAAACACAATTTGTGCATATGAGAAAAAAAGAATAAGAAAAGGTGTTTTCTTCAAAGAAAATATTTTTCAGTAGGGGGTATGGTTTCCACGGGTGGCCAGCAACGTTGAAAACCTTTGAGGCATGGACTCAATGAGGCTATTAATGACGAGTTGGGGTATTCTGCCCCACTCTTCCAGAAGAGCTCTTTCCAGTTCTTGGAGAGTTTGTGGTGGTTGTTGGCGGTCAGAAACTCGTCTTCCTAGAGCGTCCCAAACGTGCTCGATTGGATTCATGTCTGGAGAACACGCTGGCCATTCCGTTCCAACGATTCCTTCCTCGAAAAGGAAATTCTCCACCAGGTTTGCACGATGTGGCCTGCAGTTATCGTCCATTAAAATGAAGCTGTCTCCGATTGCTGCAGCGTAAGGGACTACAATAGGTCTGAGAATCTCATCCCTATATCGGCGACCAGTCAGAGCTCCATCTCGAATGATGTAGAAGTCAGTGCGCCCGTCAATGGAGATGCCACCGTACACCAACATTCCTCCACCGCCAAATCTGACACTTTCGTGCACGAACGCAGGATTATTCCTACTGCCACGGTCCCTCCAGATGAAAATACGCCTATTATCCGGATGCACAGAAAAACGGGACTCGTCAGAAAACAGAATATTGCTCCATTCATTTCTCCTCCAGTTGACATGCTCGGTTGCCCACTCCCTGCGGTCGCGACGATGCCTTGATATTAATCTAACACATACCATCGGTCGGGGAGCATACAGACCTACAGCATGGAGCCGGTTTCGGACAGTCTGAGTTGAAATCGTGGTGCCTGTAGCCGAGCGAAGGTGTTGTTGGAGAAGAGTAGCGTTTATGTTTTGGTGTCTCCGAGCTGTTAACGCTAAATACCGATCTTCATTGGGCGTTGTTGCCCGTCTACGACCTTGCCCTGGTCTTCGGCGTGCACATCCACTCTCCAAAAAACGGTTCCAGATCCTGGAAATGACACTTTGTGACACTTCAATGGCTTGCGCTACTTCGGCTTGAGTTTGGCCCCCTTTTAACCTACCTACAATTCTCCAAGCTTCTAAATCTGTCAAATGACTTCGCTAAGACATCGTACTCATCGAAACAAAGCAATCACTGAATGCCGATCATCCTTGTCATCATTCTCTTTTATCCAGTTGAAAGTCAAATTTCATTCGCTGCCGCTGAAGCGACGTTTTTGACATCGAACTCAAAATTTGCATACTCCACAGTTTGAAAAACAGAAAAATTTGCATTTGTGATTCTCTTCTTCTATTTTCGGCAAAAAAATTTCGTTTATATCTTTATTTTATATAAAACTTCAAATATCCTTTAATTGTTTTGAGCAGTGTATTTCATTCTGGCTATTACCCCAACAGTTGTATTAAAAATATGAGTGTACGCTGTAATTTTGACCAAGGCTACAATGTTATAATCTGAATTGCAACATGGTGGGTTGCATTTCCATTTCAAGCAACCTTTAATTTGTATGCAGTGGAAAAGAAATCTAATTTTATTCTACATTTAAAAACGATACAGTCACTCAAAAAAGTATTGGGACACTTGGAAAATACCAAATGTTAAGCTATTTATAAAAATATTAATAACTTTAACACCAAAACAATATTATAAATGAATTGATTTTGCGTTTGGTAAACATTATGTATTAAAAAAAATCTTAAATATTTTACAAATGCAGATTTTACTAACTTTATAAATATTATACAACCTCAAAAATCTCTCCCTCCAAAACTCCAAAAATCCTCAAAGATCTCAAAAAAGTTTTGGGACACTTTCGAAATTAGAAAGTTAAAACATATTTATCGCATCAATAAAAAATAATTTACCACCAGTATTTTTTACTACATTTTAGGTATATGTTAGACGTTCAATTTCGGTATGCTTGTGTCTTTCATGTATTAAGGGGGAGAAGCAAAGCTATCTCAGTGGATGTGCGAAATCTAGTTATAAATCACTGGAAAAATGGGAAATCAGTTCGTCATACAGGATAAATTTTAAGACTGAGTAAGTCTAGTGTGTTTAATATTATATCCAAATTCAAGAAAATAAATAATATAGAAAACAAGCAAAAATCTGGGCGTCCAAGAATAATGAACGCGAAGAGACATGGATTGTGAAACAAGTACACACTAACCCCAGAACTAGCGCCATTAAATTGACTCTAGAAACTGGAAAAAGACTAAGAAAATGTGAAAATGTTGAAATTTTCAGGAATATCTTAAGAAAATATAAGTTTCATACCAGAGTACCTAGGAAAAAATCCTACATCAGCGAAGCAAACCGACGTGCTAGACTGACATTTGCTAAAACCTATGTAAAGCAGCCAGCAGAATTTTGAAAAAATGTTCTTTTTGTAGACGAAAGCAAATATAACATTTTCGGATCTGGTGGCAAGCAAAAAATTTGGCGCATACCAAATACAGAATTGCAGACCAAAAATTTACGACCTACTGTAAAATACGGAGGTGGCAGCCAAATGGTTTGGGGTTGTATGGGAATTTTTGATGTTGGAAACTTATTGATAGTACAATGAACAAATATGTCTATCTTGACATTCTTAAACGCGATTTAATACAAAATACATATAACCTGGGAAATGCATGACATTTTAAACTATATCAGGATAATGAACCGAAACATAATGCTTACATTTGCCAATTATGGGTTCTCTATCATTGTCCTGGTTCAGACTCTTGCTTAGAATCCAGAGCTTAATGCCACTGAATATATTTGGGATTACGTTCAACAAAAAAACTGTGAGCACCCTATTTCTAATAAGCAAGAATTAAGAAATTAACTAGTCGAAGAATGGGCCAAAATCGACTCATCCTTTTGCGCAAAGTTCATAAAATCTATGCCAAATAGACTACGAGAGGTCATAAAGTATAATGGTGGCTCAACAAGATATTAACTAACTCTTTCACGGTATTTTCTTGATTTATTGCAATATAGTGATAATGAACTATAACTATTTGAACCATACATAAAACTTAATAAAGGGACTAATAAGGATATTGATTTTTATAAAAAATCTTATTTAATTAATTAAAAATACAAACATATTAAAGCATATGAATGTGAAAAATAACACTAAATAAGTCTTGATTACGTCCACTAATAACTAAATCGTAATGCTAATAATATATATTCTACATAAAAATATAAGAATTTATATTATAAAAAACATTTTGCTTCTAAGGCGTTGTATAATAACAAAAACATTTAAAATATAAGGTACCCTGGGGTAATAACGCCACGTTAAGGTTCTACCAGTTTTCACGGCTCAGATTTAGATTGTATTTTTCAAACAAATATAGGATCTGATACAGCAACTCATGACTATCTATATAAAATAAAATAATTTAACAGATATGTATTCATAAAATGTAATGGCGTTTTTTCTTGACCAATGCTATTTGGCGTTATTACCCACCTATATGGATAATAACGCCATGCAAACAAAACTATGAAATAAGATGGAATAATTGCATGTAGATAGCCCAATTCTAAAAATACAAACTCTACAAACTTAGAAATTGACAAATTGCTTTCTAAGCTATTGAAAATGTTCAATTTTTTATGAAAGTGTAAGAAAAATAAAGGTGTGGTGTGGGAGGAGGGGATGAGGCAAAAGAATATCGGACCGTGAGCTTCTTTTTGCTTAAAAAGGACCGCTTAAATAGAAATATGAGAAACATTGGACAGTTTTAACTGTGTTTATTTGAATCAGTATTTAGGATGTAGCTCGGCCACTGTAGGGAATCAACCGGGGTACTAAAGTCAAGGATTGGCGTTATTACCCCAGTATAGTTATTGCGCAGTACATTTTAAATTACAAATTATCTCGAGAAGATATCCAAAATCTTCAACAACATTTTAAAAGTACATGAAATGCACTACAAATTTATGTAATTAACAAAGTATTTCCGGATAAAAAGATAGTCTTCACATCACAAAACGTATCTCGCAAATTTTAGATCAAGCGTTAATTTTAGTTGTTTGTAAAAACAATAAGCCCTAAAAATGAAACAAATTAACTTGAAGCTGTTTTTTGCGATATATATGACTCAAAACCCTTCTGCGCAGAGCAAATGGGTGTCATTTACCTGATTATTTCATAATTATGCAAAATATAAGCACTTGGCGTTATTACCCCGCCTGGCGTTATTACCCCAGGGTACCTTATTAAAACATTTTTATTTACATGTTTCAACTCAAAAATTAATAGAGTCATCTGTAGTGTAGATCTGTATTTTAAAGTATTGTGACCAGGTTCTTTTCAAAAAAATGCATTCGCTAGAGTTGTAGGCTGTGATCAATAAAATAAATGCCTTTTGAGAACTTTGTTTATTTAAAGTAGAGTTATAAAAATTAAATCATTTCTTAATGAAATAATTAGGGATGGTGCCTGTAAGCATTTTTTTAAGAGCGCTTCTTTACATGTCCGAGTCCGTGAAGGGAGAGAGAGGCAATTGAATTTTCTCATTCAGAATTCACACATTGGCATCTTAGAATTGGCGAAAGGAGCATATGAAAAGTGAATGATATCATAACCATGAAATTTTCTGTTACGCTTTAAACAATTAAGATGATTTTGAATTTAATGCAGGGCAACCAGAAATGGGCAGTCCTAAAAAAATACGCCAAAAAGAATTCGCGCCAACATCGTACGCCATATGTCTGTTTTGGGAGAATGTTATCAATAGACAAAATACAGAGCATGTACATGAAAAGTTTTTATGTAATAAAGAAGTTAGGCTCAACATTACGCAGAGAGAAAATGAAATTTTACTGACCGCAAACACATTCGATCTTTATTCTTTCTTTTATTATTTTAGCGAAGCCGAAATATCATCTAAAGGAACTCTTTATCTGAGAATTGTTTTGCTGATACAGCAGATGATACATGTTTTCTTTCTTTACTTTTTAACGGAAAGTTATTGTGGGATTGAAATAAGACACAAAGATAAAATAGGTATTTAATTAAAAATTAGTTTTAACTGTAATTTAGAAAAAATGTAAAATTTAAGAAAACTATATGTGATTCTACATCACATCATCCTCAGAATGTAAATAGAAAAATAAAAATTACAAATACAATGAACGTGAAAATCGGGATAAAGAGTTATTGAAAATAAATAAATTAAATGTATCATGCGCATTTTAATTTGATATTGTCCTTGGTCTAGTTAAATAATTACCGTGTAAATTGTCTAACCATTCAATCCATATATTTGGAGTGCGAAATGACAGTGTATCGTTACAAATATGTGAACTATTTAAATAAATTTCAATTGATTCTCTTATGAATAATTTGAAATAAAAATTAGACCTATATATTAACTTACTTTCATTAAAAAGTATGTTGATGTTTTCTTTTTGATTTAAGCTGGATAGAGCGGTTTTCTTCCTGTTAATTTTTATATCTGTTATATGTTCTTTACGTCTATATAGGCGGCATATTACGTTTATATAGGCATGACCCAACGTAAATTTAAAATAAGACGTTAAGAACATAAAATTCTTAAAATTAAGATTAAGAACATAAAATTAAGAACATAAAATTCTATAGTATATAACACAAATTCTAAATATCCTATTGAAAATATACATGTATCTAGAACGTTCAAATACTCAATTCCTTTAGGCAGAAAGATATTTATCTATAATTTTTTCTCGAAAAATACAACTTTCCTTGAAATATACAACGAAAAAATACAACGTTTCCTCGAAAAATACAACGTACCTTTCCCTGTAACTAAAGTTCTCCCCCACCTCAAATTAATCACATAATGGATAATAGTATAGTTTTAATTTATATAAATATATGTACGAGGGAGAGTCCAAAAATAAGTTTCTCCTGGCGACTGTGTACAGAGGTGTGTATGAAAGACAAAACATAAAATGAAACATTAAAGATAAGACCTAACTTTACTTTTCAACGTAAGTGCCAAGTGAATTGAGACATTTGCCATATCCCTTTATAAGCTTCAAAAAGATCTCCAGGTAAAAATTAGGGCTTTGCATACGAAATAAGCGTTGAATTAGAGATGGGCATTATTTAACGTATTAGGATAAATAACAATGTTATTTTTTTATGGTGCATTATTTAGTATCAGGTTAACGGAAAGTCCCTGTTACATTTGGAACGCATTACCTGCAAAGTATCTAAAAAAGAAAAAAAAGCTGAAACAGTTTTTTAGAAATACATACTAAAATTAAAATAAAAATAAAATTTCCAAAAAAAATTTTCAATATTAATATAAAAAGAGCTTAAAAATATATTTTAAAATTAAAAAAAAATCTTTTTTAAAACGCTTATTACGACGCCCCCAAGCAAACTGAAAGAAACCGCGATCAACCGCAGACAGTCACAAATCTTTCTTTTGTGTCCTTATCAGCTTTCAATGTATCGTAAATATCATCCACCATCCACTAACCATGCAGGATAAGTAATCTTAGTACTGTATAACTATATCCAAACACCCAATCAAAGTCCAATTCACTAGCAAACAAACACTTGGCCATTCGCCAAAACGAAAAAAAAAAAAAAAAACGCTACGACTGTTAAAATGTTCTGAAAAACTGAATTTATTCATTACTGTTAATTATAATACTGCTAATACTGCAACTATTTTTATTTTATTGAATAGGAATAAAAAATATTTTTTAACACATCACATTCATATAAGTTGAAATGCTATAATTTGTTGTGCAGATAAATAGTGTTGCATGAAATCATTTTAGTAGAAGGGATTCATTGGAATAAAAATATCAAAGGGGTTTTTTAATAAAGGATATCAAAGGATGGTATTAATTTCGATTTCGTTCCACTGGCAGAGTTAACTTCGTCAGCCATTTGTGTCCATGTGGTGTTTTCTTTGGCTTTGAATATTTAAAGGGAATCAGAGAAAGGGGACTATTTTGTTTTTGTTGTACTTTTGACCAGGTAGCGGCGATTTATTTGATTTTGGAAGTTTAAAAGGGATAATGCTCATGGAGTTTGATAAGTTTGTTATTCTTTTTTGTGTGTGTGTGTGTGTGTGTGTGTGTGTGTGTGTGTGTGTGACGCTAGATTTTTTTTTTTTTTTTGGGGGGGGGGGGGGGGGGGGAATATGCTTTTATTATTTATTTATTTATTAGTTTCTCAAGGCTGTGTTTTTAGAAAATCAGAGCAAGGATTTTTTTCTGCAATTTGGTTTCATTGTAAATAATAGAAAGAAAATAACACCGCATTGTTTGAGCGAGTACAGTTGTAATTAATTTGAAAAAGTAATAAAAATCCATTTGGATAAATCGCTTTTGATTAAAAGCTTATAAATAACACTTTCATATTCTTTTGGATTATCCTTGGATAGGCGTTGATAAATATGGCTATAATGAAGTCAGGGTACATTTTTTTTTTTTCAAATTTCTTTTTTTTACATGTTGTTAAAGTACTATTTATTTTTATGTAACACGTCTTTTCTTATCGTTTACAAAAAGCTAATTTTTAAACCATTAATTTTAGAGGTGTAGTTCCAATTACAAAACTGTTTCAAATTTTGCTCTGTATTATAAAAGACCGATTTATCTTTTAAAAAAAAGCTGTTTTTAAATACTTAAGAAATAATAATAATAATAATAATATACAATGTTTCGGTCTTACAGCTTTCTAGGTGTTTTAACATGTAAAAAAATATTCTTCTATAACCAAAACGTACTGAGTTGCGATACTTGCACTTTAAGGAATTTTCAAACCTTTAATCATCAAGTATGAAAAAACATGTTTTTAGTGCTATATTGCTAAATAGCGTATGATTAATAATGCATAAATTATATTTTCCTGGTCTTATGGTGTTCGCTCTGCATACGCATTGATATGTATAGCAACAATAAAGTCGGGAACAAACTTTTTTTTTTTTTTTTTTTTTTTTTTTTTTTTTTTTTTTTTTTTTTTTTTACAAATTATGTTATAACTGTGTTTATTTTTGTGTAGGGCATCTCTTGTTATTGTTTACCAAAAGCTAATTTCTAAACCTTTAATTTTAGTGGTATAGTTACAATTGCAAAAAAATTTCAGATTTTATTATGTATCATTTAAAATCCAATTTACGTTAACATAGGTGCTTTTTAAATAGCTAAGAATAAAAAAAATTACAATGTCTGGATCCTGTAAGCTTTATTAAGAAAAAAAAAATCCATGTTCTAATCATTAAGGGTACTAGTCACTCAGCGGCCGAATTTCCTTCCGTAATGTTAAGTTTATGGGCGTTTGATGCATTCTTATATTCAAAACATCTCCTTGACAAATTAATATTTTTAATTTTCGATATTCTCTTCTTAAAGAATGTTTTTTTTTTCAAAATATTTCTTAAATCTATCGATAATTTTATAAGTGTTTAATTTTTACTTCTAGTTCGTTATTTTTAAAAACATAATATATTAAATTGAGCATGAATTTTAGAAATACATTGACAACTAAAAAAAAAGTGACAGCCTTTAAGAGAACACTAAAAAAAGGACTAAAAAAATATTAATCCCTTAAGGAGATATTTTGAATATAAGAATGCATTAAACTCCGATAGATTTAACACTACCGAGAGGAAATTGGCCGCTGAGTGACTAACATCCTAAAGACAGTAAAAATGCATTATTCTACAGCTAAAACTACTGAGTTATACTTAGAATTTTACGAATTTTCGATGTTTTAGTTACCATAAACAGAAACCGTGTTTTTAGTGCCAGAAAAGCTGAAAATACTTAAAATTAAAAAGTAGCATAACTAGGTAAGTTTTGTACTGTAAAAATTAAGATTTTAACCAAAAACTGATTTTAATGGTGCGGATTCATTTGATCAAAAAACAGCGTCTATACTTAAGTAACAAAATTATTTCAGACATTTTGTTAAAGGCCTTCTAATTAAAACATCTCTTGACAGAATACCGTTAGATACATGTTATAAAAATAACAGGTTGTTGGAACATGTTACTTGTGCAAGTATGTAACATCGCAACCTAAGTAACTATATTTCCCATCTCTACGTTGAACCACTAGGGCAGTTCAACGAATGGCAGCGGTCACGTGATTTTCATGTTTTTCTCCATAAGTGACGTCATCACCCCTAATGAAGCGGTCGTCAAGCATCTTGTTTCCCAGTTACCGTTTGTTTCCCATTGATTCCTATGGGGCGAGAAACGTTTGAATGACTTTAAAGCTACAAAATCGTTGAAAATGGACGGTTGTTTAGCAGAAAATTATTCTAACCTGTTCAGGAATGGGTTTAGAGTATTTAAATTCCATATAAATAGTAAAAAGGGGAATAATTTGTGTATAAATATTTAAAAGAATAGATCTGGATTGGAGAACTTCGCCAAATATCCCGCCAACCTAATCACTTGTATACAACAAACCGGTTCTTATTCTTATATTTTTCCGTGAGAGATTGATACTCGCCTCGCCATCTATGCGATAAGACGCCAAATCAGGCAACCGTTTTGGAAACTTAATGGAGTCGTGATTCAGCCCGAGTTATAGGAGCCTTAGCGGGAGATTTGGCGTTTTACTTGGCAATTTTCTGGCAACCTCGTATATTTTTGTTGGCATGTTATAGATGTAAACAACAAATTAGTATCACAAGTTATATGAAACATCACATACTATAATATTATTTCAGAATAATAATTAAATCAACGTGAAAAATTATGATTATCAATAATTTAAAAATATATAGTAGGTAAAAAGTTTCATAAGCAGGTGTAATAAATAAATTGTTTTATTACTCAACTTATTTACTTTGGAGTAAAGAAAATTTATAATTACAAAAAATATAACGATTGATTGACATATTGCGAGCGGAAAATTGCATATTTATTTAATGTTTCACTTTTAACGCTTATTGTATATTCATCTATTTATATATAAATATTATTTATATAAAATCGTATTTTAATATACTAGGCTGTAATTCGAACTAAAACGCTCCTTTTTTAAAAGATAATAAAATTGTATTTTAATATATTAGGCTGTAATGCCGAACCAGAACGCTTTATTATTATTATTATTTTTTTTTTTTTTTTTTTTTTTTTTTTTTTTTTTAACAAAAGCATGAAGGATTCATTGTAGATGTTATCACAACTTATTTGTGAATTTTACTTCCTTTTTAATTTCTGCTTTTCTAATGAATTTTTTTTCTCAATATTATATTTAAAATTTCTGTTACTTCTTTATATTTCTGAATGAGAATTTATTAAATTAGAAAGTAAACCAAATGCTAGAGTAAGATCAATGATATTGAGAAATTCAACATATTCGTACTTTAATGTTCATAAGTTAATAAAATACCAGCATTTTAGAATTCCCTCTATAGTAGGGGTGCACAAACTTTACACGAGAAGGGCAACATACAAATATGTCTGGTTGGTCGAGGGCCACATCAATAACATGATGAAAATTCGATCTTGAGGAGGGTTGCCTATTGTTGCCTATAATCGGATACAAAATATGGTTTCAGAGGGGGGGGGGGGGTGTTACTCAAGTCCGCTTACCTAGTCAAAATATCCGATTCAATTGATAAGGATGCACGGCAGTTTTTATGTTTTGTATATATAACAGGTATAGCAAGGATTATTTTCATTAAGTAATAATATTCCTTGACTTTATTCAGAAGAGTAAATTTTGTTTTATTAAAAGTGCTGAAAAACAGACATAAGAGGCATACTGAAAAAAAATAAGCTTTATGAACAAAGGAGAGAGAAGGAGCCGATCAACAAGATTTTTAAGTACATGATCAGTGAAATGCCCGATTTTTCTCCGTCCAGTCAACGAAGTTTGCGCTTTTTTTACAAAACCGATTGACAAGATTCACAATTTTAACTAAATCAATCGACAAAATTCACAATCTTCCCATACCAGACCAACAAAATTTACAATTCTTACGAAACCGATCGAGAAAATTCATGAAATTTTCCCCGTATCATCAACAAAATTCCCGATTTTTACGAAACCAATCGACGAAATTCAATTTTTACAAAGCCGATTGACGAAATTTGCAATTTTTCACTCCCATGATCGATGAAATTTGCGATTTTTACGAAGCCAATCGACGCAATTCGCGATTTTTATGAAGCATATCCTTGAAATTCGCTATTTTTATAAAGCCGATCGATGGAATTCGCGATTTTTACGTAGCTGATTGACCAAATGTTTTTTTTTTTTTATAAAGCTGATCAGCGAATCGCAATTTTTCTTCGCATGATCGACAAAATTCGCGACTTTCACAAAGCCGATCAAAAAAATTTACAATTTTTTCGGCCTGATCAATAAAAGTAGTGTTTTTTTTGCGAAGCTAAACGACGGAATTCACGAATTTCCAAGCCAATTGACGAAATTCGCGATGTTTACAATGGTGATCGACGAATTTCGCTAAATTTCTTCGCATGACCGGCAAATTTTACGAAGCAAATCGAGAAAATTCACGAATTCGCCACACATGATCAACAAAATGCGTGATTTTTATGGAGCCGATCAATAAAATTACGCGTCTGATCCGCAAAATTTGCAATTTTTACGAAGCGGATCGCCAAAATTATCAAATTTTAATCGATGAAATTCGCAATTTTTTCAAAACTGGTTGACGAAATTCGCGTTTTTAACAAAGTTGTCTGGTGAGATTCTCGATTTTTCCTCATATGATAGATAAAATTCGTGATTTTTATGAAATTTATCGACGTAGTTTGCAGTTTTTATAATACCAATTGACAGAATTCACGATTTTTACGAACCTGACAGACAAAATTCGCGATTTTCCACACCCAATAGAAGGAATTTGCGATTTTATTTAAATTGAAATTTGCAATTTTTTCCGCAATGAAATTTGCGATTTTTCAGAAACTGATCCATGAAACTCGCTTTTTTGTGTTTCGATCTACGAAATATGTATTTTTCTGCGCCCAATTAACGGAATTCACATTTTTAGGTAGATTTCGTATGAAATACTACCTATTGCAATCGCACCAGTTTATATATCTATCTATCTATCTATATATCTCACTTTTTTATGGACACGATAACTTCTATAATTCTTCACCAATCTCCACCAAACTGGTAGATAAAATCAAAGGGGATAAAATCTCGGCTAAGTTCGTTAATGGGCAAAATCGGACCAAGGGGGTCGGAATAGGGGGCGTTTTTGTGAAAACCGAAAAAACGCCATAACTTCTTAATTAAAGTAGATATCGAATCGGTTTAAAGTTTATATTACTTCTTAAAAATGGGCCAAAAGTTTATGCATGACAGATTTTTGATAAATTTAGAAGTGGGCTTAAGGGGCGAAAAAAACAGGGGTTTTGAGAGAAAAAAAATTCATATCTTCGTCAATTTTCAAGATATCAAGTCCAACTAAATTTTTTGTAATGTTCTTAAAATTATCTAAAACTTTTGTATTTACAAGTTTTTGATAGGACCAACTTTTACCGATGAAAAAAATTAAAAACGAAAAGAAAAGGGGCGGTGAAAAAAGAGAAAAATCCATAACTCCGTCAATTTTTAAGCTATCAAATCTGATTAAATTTATTTCACATCTTCTCAAAAATATCTACAACTTTTATACTGACAAGTTTTTCGTAGGACCAATTCGTTTAGCAAAAAGAAATTAAACAAAAATAGGAGTTGGAGAAAAAAACCTCAAATCCAAACTGCTTATATTCTGACTCATTTTTAGCACTTTCCAACAAAGTTGAAAAGTGCTTATGCATTCGGTTTGTCTGGCCGTCTGGCCGGATGGCCGTCTGTCCACGCTCTAACTCACGTAAATATACTCGGATTGCCATGGAATTTTAGGACGTTATTGACATTTATCCTAGCACGAACCCTATTGAAAATTAAATTTCTACCATGATTAGTTTATCTACAGAGAGAACCAAAAGTTTCCCATTACATTACGGCCTATGGGGAAAAATCGTTAATATACTCGGATTTCCATGAAATTTTAGGACATTATTGAGAGCACGAACCCTATTGAAAATGAAGTATCTACCATCGTTAGTTTATCTACAGAGAAAATCAAAAATTTCCCATCACATTACGGCCTATGGGGAAAAATCGTTAATATACTCGGATTTCCATGAAATTTCAGGACGTTATTGACGTTTACCCTAACACGAACCCTATTGAAAATGAACTTTCTACCATGATTAGTTTATCTACAGGGCGAATCAAAAGTTTCCCATTACATTACGACCTATGGGGAAAAATTCGTTTCAAAGGAATTTTAAAGATGTTATACCCTGTCAAATATATTAAAATATGCATTCTATAAAATATAAGGTGAAAATGTAGCTATTATTCATTTACAGGGCCACACAAAAAAATTCCATTAGATAATGGTAAAAAGGGGAATTGTGTGTGACATATTTTAAATATATTAAGCTTTTTCATGTATAAATTGATACATGTCACTGAAGCTTAATATAAATTATACGCTACTGTCTTGCATAATATGAAGTACATAGCATTTACAGGGCCATACAAAAGATTTCAAATAGTATATTCTTTCCGAAATACCGTATATGTGTCCGATGATGGCTGATGGAGGGATGAAATGCATTTTAATTATGATATGCGCGCTTATATTTCGCTAAATATATGCACATTATATGGTGTGTATAAATGTTATAGTTGATATACAGGGCTACCCAAAAGAGCTCACGAACGTTACTGAATATGAGCGTAAATTATTTAAACGTGATTCTTAAATAAGCTACGCATTTTTACGCTGAGCTTCATTCAATTTACTGAGAAATGTTTTCAGAATAAAGATAAAAAGGATATACAGGGCCACGCAAAGAATTCGGTACATGGACGCCTATGAATGATGATTTATGAGAATGTGATTTCAGCTGTTTTAAAAGTGTTCTAACCTAATGCTGACGTGTAATAAAGGTACAATGTAAACTACAGGACTGAACAAAAGTATTCAAGTATGTTTCCATCTAATAGTATGAAAAGCTGAAAAAGAAATTTCAAGCTACTGGGTATTTTCTTGCTAAACTAAATTTTCCCATTATATCAACTGACATATGAAATACAGGGCTGTTCAAAAGTACTGGAATACATATTTGGGTATATTTGGCTATACATTATTATTTCCCTAAATAACAAAGTTTTGTTAACGATTTCATTAAGTGTTGGAAAGTGCTTCATAATCTATGCTTAACGCATGATTTTTCTTACTTGTTAAATTCATTTTTGATTTTAAATGCATCCAAATGGTAGATCCTCTTATTTAGAAACTGTATAAAGTGACGCATTGGTCAATTTTCTGATAAAGACAGAATATATTTATAAAAAGGCTACCAAAAAGTATTTTGAACAGATATTCCGAAAGTCATCGGGACTGAAAATTTAAAGAAGTATTCAAATAAGAAATTGCGTTTTTTTCTGACTCGTTTTTAAATCCATTTTTGTTCTCAAACGCATCCAATTTACAGATCCTTTTATTTAGGAACTATATAATGTGATGCATTGGTCAGTTTTTTGATAAAGACGGAATATATTTCAAAAAAGGCTACCAAAAATGGTATTTTGAACGGAATTTCCCGAAGTCATCCTGTCTGAAAATTTAAGGAAGTGTTCAAATAAGAAATTGCGCTTTTTTCTCACTCGTTTTTAAATCCATTTTTGTTCTCAAACGCATCCTATTTACAGATCCTCTTATTTAGGAACTATATAATGTGATGCATTGGTCAGTTTTTTGATAAAGACCGAATATATTTCAAAAAAGGCTACCAAAAAGAGTATTTTGAACAGAATTTCCCGAAGTCATCGTGTCTGAAAATTTAAGGAAGTGTTCAAATAAGAAATGGCGTTTTTTTCTGACTCGTTTTTAAATCCATTTTTGCTCTCAAACGCATCCAATTTACAGATCCTCTTATTTAGGAACTATATATTGTGACGCATTGGTCAGTTTTTTGATAAAGATAGAATATATTTTTTAAAATGCTGTCAAAGTGAGTATTTCGCACAAAATTTTCTGAAGCAATCATGATTAAAGAATTAAGGATGCATTCAAACAACAAATCGGTCATTTTACGACTCATTTTTAAATTAAATTTTTTTCTCAAATGCATTCAACTGACAGTTTTTTGTTATTTAGGAACTGTATAATGTACTGTTTTGGTCGATTTTTTAATAAATTCAGAATTTATTTCAAAATATGTTGTCAAAATGGGCATTTGAGCTGAATTTTTCTTAAGATGATTCTGATAAAACCAGTTTTTGCAGAAAAATGAAATTAAAATTTTTCATAAACGGCCAAATGAAGTTATTAAACTGGGTTTATCTCTAATCATATATATATATATATATATTGTTGTTGAAATGAGCACTTTTCGAAATCTACCTCCGCCTATAGGCCCAGCCGACAGGGATTTTTTTTTAACTAGCTTTGACGAAATCTGCATTTTTTACGCGGCAAGATTAAATTCGTTTGTTTTCCTCCTAAACTCACAAAATTCACAATTGTTTTGCAACTGATCAACGAAATTTTCACTTTTTCCGCGCATCATCGCAAAATTTAGGATTTTCCTGCAACTTATCAACAAAATTTGAGGATTTTTTTTTTATTTTTTTTTTTTATTTTTTTTTTTTTATCCCTGATCTGCAAAGTTTGTTATTTTTCAGAGCTCTGACAAAATTTGCTATTTTCCTGCACTTGATTAATGAAATTCGCGATTTGTCCGTGCGCGACCTACGAAATTTAATAGACTTTGGAAGCGATTTTTAAGTGACTGACGAATTTTTTTTTCCACGGTTAGTTGCCAAATTCTACGATTTTTTTCTGCGACTTATGCACAAAAATTGCAATTTTTTCCAATAGTATATTGGCGATGTTCGCGGGCCATACGTTAACCCATCGAGGGCCACTTTTGGCCCGCGGGCCACAGGTTGTGAATCCCTACTCTATAGCATTTATCACTATTCTAAAGAATTCAGCATTCTTTTAATATTAGCCTGAACAAATTGAATCTGTGCTGTAGATATGTTTCTTAAAATAAATTTGATGGTACAGTTTAACCCTTTAACGTTCATTGGTTTCGCCACGAAACCACAAAATTTTAATTCCGATATGCAACACTGACACCGGTATTTTTATCTAAAAATATCCCTTTTATTATGTATGTGAAAAATCACGTTTTCTTATTTAGAAATATATTTGTTCTTAATTACCGGTGTCATTCATTTATTTCGACATCTTAGCAATGAAAATGCTTTGATCGTTAATGGGTTAAACGCTAAAAAATGTTGACAGATTTCACTCAGCAAATACAATTATATACTATTTCTTTGACCAAAGCCATGAAATTTCTGTTGTAATGATAGGGCTGTCTCAAAAAATCCTGCATTAATGATCAAGAAGGAATATCACAGTCCCAATAAAAAGAATATCATAACCATAACATTATACATACTAAAATTAATAAAGCACACCTTTTAAAAAATCCTTAGGAGTTCCTTCTTACCATACTTTGCTGTATTTTATTAATATTAGAACAGTTCCTTGTGAAAAACTGTATTTTTTATTAGTTAGCCACAGTTTATATATTGACAAACAATGTCCTTGCCATAATCTAGCAATTTTTTACACTGCATTCATTTCATTTAAAATATAAATCTTTTATTATTTCATTCAAATAAAGAGGAAGAAAAACAGAAAATAATAAGGCAAACCAAGGCATTTTATTTAGGGATTGACCGAATACCGAATTGTTGATTTGGTATTCGGTGATTCGGCATGTAAACCGAATATTCGGTTTCGGCCGAATACTTATAAGTATTCGGCTGAATTTTTAGAATAATGTATGAAAAAAATAGATTAAGTATTACTCTAAAAGTACATGATGGCTAATGCCCATTTAATGTTATTTATTTTAATAGTATGCCTCAGTTATAATATAAGTGATAATTTATAAAATGATACATTATAATTATTTGTAATTGAAATTTAATATGGACAAAATATGATGCAAAAAAAAGCTGTACGGCATTATCTGGTTGTAATGTTTCTTTTTTGTTCATAAATTCATTTTACTTTGGGAAATAAACGTTCACTGTGGACACTACTGGTAGGCACAGATAAGAATTTTTTAACTAACTTGGATAACGTTGGATACTTTGTTTTGTTTTTTTTTTTTTTTTTTTTTTTTTTCAACCAAACTAACGGTTTGTTTTCCTGATTCGGTCAATCACTAATTTTATTTCAATATTAAAGCATTATTTTTATCTATATCACAAAAAATAAAAACTGCATTAGCGAGGTAAAAAATACTATTGAAACAATTTGCTCTCAGCTAACATAAAAGTAATTAAACAAAAGGTTATTATTAAGCTAAATTTAGTTTTATGAAATGTGAAATGAAGTTTAAATATGCAGTACCTTTTATTCTCAGTACTGAGTTAAATTCCTTATACATAAATAAAGATAAGACCAAAAAAAAAAAAAAAAAAAAAAAATGAAAGAGTTATACAGAATGGCAATATTTGATATTATTTTAGCTTCATATCACTTTAAATTTTTATGATATATCCATTCTTACTTTTCTAGTACATACAGCTATAATGAACCATACTTTCCATAGTTTTTTACAAAGTCTTATTATTCTTGCAGCAATGATTTTCTTTTAATAATACAGTTAGCTCCTTCACAATGTTTAATTTTAAATCTTTAATCACTGATATTTCAATACAGAAATCTTCTGTACTTAAATAGTGATAATACTCCAATTAAATAAGGTAAACTTTACAATAAAAAATAACTGGTGGGAATAATGAAGGATTCTGAGAATTTTAAATGCCAAATATATATGTCGGTCATCCCCAAGGGGTTAATAATATACAGTAGATTCCCTCAAATCCGCACAGCTTGGGACCAGGGGTTGTGCGGATTTTAGAATTTTGCAGATTTCTGGTCATCGCTTTGTTTAAATTTTTTAAACAGTAATTTGAGTGCAATTGGAACTATAACGAATGCTTACAATTTAATAAAATATTAAAATAAGTAATAAACTAAAATAGTAAAAATTTAGATAATTTATAAATTGATTAAAGTTCTAATAGGAAAGGTCAAGTTAATAATCAATAGAGTATGATTAAATATTCATTATTAAAGATTAAATGTATTTTTCCAAAATTATTAGTTTTTTTTTTTCCAAGTTTAGCCAGGTTTAATAACAAAAAAAAATCTTGATTAATGCATAAATATATTTGGTAAGAAGATTGTGATTACCAGTAATATCAGCACTATCTTGAACTTTTTCAGTAATAAATTTATTCTTCCTTCATGAAAAAACATGAACTCAGTCATATTAATAAAAATTACAAAATAAAAAAAAACATATGGAATTGATACATAACTAAAAAAATCAAATTTCCAATATCCAAATTGAAAGTTTCATTGTTTACATTCATAAAATATGTGCAGATTTTAGAGAGTTGTGGATATGAGGGAGTCTACTGTATATACATATGATACATATGCCTGTTATTTTTCTGTTTATAGCAGGATTCCGTTATGAACAGGCTTTATTACAGATAATAAATTTGCTGGACATTACCATTTAAAAAAAAAACTATAAAGTATTATTTGTATACATTTATAATGTAAGATGCATTTGTAACATTCTTTTATCTCTAATTAAAAAGATTTTAACCTGTATTTAAAAAGATTTTAAATAAAATTTAAAATATTGAAAATATAATTCAATTTTAATTGAAATCATTGATTACCTCTGAATGAAAATATTTAAGAGGCTACTTCACTCAAATGAAAAAACCCATTCGCTAATGCTAATCCTATGGGAGAAATTTATAAAAATATCTCGGTTGCATTCAATATTTTTAGATGATTCTTTTTGCATTGGATAACTCAGATTGATCTGAATGGAGGTCGTTTTTTAGTTTTTCGATTTTGGTTGCAGATATTTTTTATGGGGTTGCTTTCGCTTTCCAAACCGGTTCCAAAAATGAAAGCGTCCCTGTAAAAAATAACTGTAAACAAAATGAAAAAAGTAACTAACGTCATGCATACAGATCGATCTCAGATATCCAAAGCCAAAAAATCATTTTAAAATATTGAAATGCAACCGAGATATCTGTATAAATTTCTTCCATAGGATTAGCATTAGTGAATGGGTCTTTTCATTTGACTGAAGTAGCCCCATTAAGATATGAATTTAAAAAAAAATGCTAAACCTTCTTGTGACTTTATTCAACTTTCTATTTGATTAATTCCTGTTTGCATGTCTGAAATTAGCCATGTCATAAAAACAGAGGCACAATACCGAAACTTTCTTCATAAAAATGAATTTTCAAATATTTGTGCTTGTTTTTATAACTGAAGCCAAGACTGCTAGACGAGCCAGGCCCTGGTAATGTTTAACCACGCTACTACTCTCTGTTTGGGTCTGAATTTAATTAAATATTATGATCATCACCAAGATTATTATTATTATCATTACCATAACTGCAAAAACAAAAACTTTAGTAGCTATAATTAAAAAATGTATTTATTTATTTGGCATAAAATTTTGTATTAGAAAATAAACTAAAACTTTTCTAAATACTATTAAAAAAAAAAAAAAAAAAAAAAAAAAAAAAAAAAAGAGAGAGAGAGAGAGAGAGAAAAAAGAAAAGATAATAACCTGAGATAAGATAAAAAATAAAACCTAATAAAAGATATAACCTGAACACAATCGCTCCTGAATTATCAAAAGAATTTTGCAAATCATGGGAAGAGTGTTCTGTAAATTATTTTAGTGTAATAAAGTTAATCTTTATTAGACCATTTCTTTTTGTGTAAATTTTGGATACTTACGTATTAACGTCACTGTAGCTACATATTTGATGGTTTTTAAGTATCGCCAATCTACACCTAAAATTTTTTTGACAAATCATAAAATAAAGCACTTTCAAAATTCAAAACACATTATTTAAAAACAAAGCAGTTAGTCGGATTTCGGTGGAAAATGGCCCGATATAGAGTTTAACTCCTGTATCATCGCTCCTGAAAAAAATAAAATTGCATCTTGATCTGTTTTTGTGCAAAACAGGCATCAAAAATTAGCAAACAACAAGAAATCCAAACGATAACTGTATGCGTGTGCAAACAACGAGATTGGTGTTTATTGGCACATCAGTACAATTTATGCTGCAGTGGAGTTAATATGTCACCGCAGCATAAATTGCGCTGTACCAAATTTTGTAATAGTGAAACATAAATTTAGCATTTTCTATATAGATAAAGTCATGATTTAAGGCTAGAACAAAATGCCTCTTGCTACAAAATATCTGACTCGCAAAAGTAATTACTGTCAGATTGTAACAGAAGTTAAATTTATCTCATATTTAACTGACTGATAAACAAATCTTATTACGTTAAAAAAATATTTAATTTTTAAAGAAGGTTGAACTTTTTGCAGCATTGCAGAAATTCTATTTCACGAGTAGCAAAAAAAAAAAAAAAAAAAAAAAAAAAAAAAAAAAAAAAAAAAAAAAAAATCTTAGTTTTTAGTTACCAATTTCTAGAACATCAATGGTGATAAGTGGAATGAAAGGGGTTTATTCTGAACTTATTCTGAACTAATTATGTAAAAAATAATCATAAACTCTAGGAATCAGATTGAGCATAATGTTTATTAATTATTATTGTGTATAAATTATGCTTTCGAAGTCATCTACATTTAAAAAATTATATCAACTTTGAATTTTCAATTAGTAACACCCATTTTTGACATTTTATTTGAGTTTCTTGGATCCAAATGGACCAGGAAATGACATTGTATATCCATATTATCTTAAATCTTGATACAGCTGGAAGAGCATGATTTTGAGGATGATATAATTAAACCCATTTCAAAAACATTAATTTATATCTTCATGAAAGTCATCTGATTTTTATACTAAATTGACCCAAACATATTACAGGTTTCTTTCTCTATTCAAAAAAGTTTTTTTAATTACTTAAACTATTAATAAATTTATATTAAAATCAATGTGAAATATAAAAGCAGTAATTCTTGATTACGCCCATTAATAACTACTTTGCGTATAAAAACTATAAAAACAGCAAAAAATGTTGATTTTCTTAAAAATTTCAAAACAAATAATTCTTTTTTCCTTATAAAAGGTATCAAGTTGAAAAGCTAATAAAAAAATCAACAAAATTAAACTGTGAGTATTTTATTACGAAAATAAAGTAATTGTAAAAAAACCCACCATTTTTGCCTGTGTAAAAACTATAAGGACAGCAAATAAATTCAATATAGTAACCAAAGGAACTAATATTTCATATATTATGCAACCACCTCTGAAGTTTAATGATTGCGAATATTCCACTATTCCTCGATATCATTCATTTTTGCACTGTTCGGAATTGTGTTTGTGCTATTCATCCTTAATCATAGACATGGGTTCTGATGATGAGAAAAAATGCCTTCCTTTTTGATAAACTCAACCTTCTAGATCTCACCATAAGTTATCGATAGGATTTAAAACTGGATTTCTGAGCGCCCATTGCAAGACTTCAATATTTTTCTTGTGGAACTAATGTTTTGTGGATAGGCACATTATATCACTGTTATAGCCATTCTTTTCTTTTCTTTTTTTTTTTTTCCTGCCAGAATTGTATCAACAAATGAGAGATGGCCAGAAAGAGTTCGTACATGTGTCTTTGAATTAAATTTTGCTAAAAACATATACAAATGGCTCCACATCTTTGAACAAAAAGCAGCACCATGTCGCAATTGATCCACCACATAACTGATGTTTTAATAAAATCTCTTTTTTTTTCTTAAATAATCTCAATAATATTTTCAACCACACAAGTGATGACTTGGGACAACAAACTGCTGCAGGTTACTTTTTCTGATGAAAATAAGTGAAACTTGAATGGTCCTGATATTATAAAAATTTAATTAAATCCAATTGATTTTTTAAATCACCAGATTATAAAACATTCACCTTTTATATAAACATTTTAATAAAATTTTTTAATTTTATTTAAGAAAGGTGCTATAATAAAAATAAATGACATTGACATGTTTCAGAACCGTCAAATAAGTTTCATAATCATAATATAAATAAAAATAAAATTTCAAAATATTTCACGGTCAATACAAATGACATGCGACAATGAGGTAACAAAAAACACATGCTCTTTAGTAAAAAATTAAATTAAAATATACACCATGATGTAAAATATAAATAAAAATAAAATTTCAAAATTATTGTGGCAATTTGAAAAAAAAAAAAAAAAAAAAAAAAAGAAAGAGAGAGATCTTCTCAAAACAGTTAATTGACGGAATCATTGCAGCATTACACTGCTTTTCGTTCAGTGACGTTGAGTCACTTGTGTATATTTCCGAAAATTTTAATTCAAAGATATATATACAAACTCTTTTTGACCATCTTTCATTTGTTACAACACTTCTAGCATGAAAAAAAAAAGAAAGGATTAACAGAAAGATAATGCATCTATCCACACAAGTCGTGAAGACATTCAGAATTCTCTAAGGTGGGACTTTCCTCAATAATATACTTTATACAATAATTTTTTGAACATGCCAGTTTTGAGGCAATATAATGTAAACATCTAAAACAATACAACTTGGATCAGAATCCCAACAAAAATTCTATGTATTGCTGACAATTTGCACGATGTTGAATTAAAACTGAACACCCTAAAGAATCTAAGCGAAGCAAAAATCAGTCCTCTAGATTAGAGGATAAAAACGTGCCATCAGCAATGCCCTTCGAAATTTTTTAAGATAAATTAAAAAGCTTTTATATGCGAACATTTAAAAAAAATTAGAGGAAAAAAAAAGATTTTTTTTTTAATTTACCTAATTTTTCTTTTATATATTAAAGTTATATCTCAAATAAATATAACTGAAGTAAACTTACTTGTTTTTGTTTACCTGAGTTATCTTTTTCTTGATTTTTATAATTTTTTTATACGTAACAAAAGCATTGACCGGGAGGAGTTTCCCGTGTGGACGGCCGAACACTGTGTGTCAGGCGCTACCCGCGCTAGAAACTCTCCAAGCGTTATGCCTTTATTCACATATAATTACAAACATATTCTTCTATTGCCATTGTCACATCTCGCCTTTTTTTAATGGGAGATCTTGAAGAGAAATCTTTTGTATACAGGGTCACAGTTGATGCTGGGATTTGTCTATGCCTGTGATGATTCTCATGGGGGAGTGCCGATTCTGCCAAAGGGGTGCAACCTGTGTCGCGGTTTAAATTCTAAATAAAAAAAACATTGCCCAGTTAAACTGATGGCATTGAGCTCACAGGCTACGCATACTAATTGTACATCCTTAAATAGCCTTGTATTTTCGTTAATTCCGTTCGAAAAAAAAAATTAAGAAGGGGAAACAGCTCTCCCCTTTCTCCTTTTTTATACTTAATCATTGAACTTCCTAAACTATCAAGTACATGCTTTATCATATTAAAAAACCTATATCCAAAATTCAGAGCAAATCGGATAATTCTTAATAAAAACCCATTGAGCAGTTATATAATTTAAGAGGAGTTATTTCCCTCTTTTATACTTAACCACTAAACTTCCAAAACTATTCAGAGATTTGAACGAAATCTGACAATTCTGTTTGAAAAATCCATTTATGCAAGTTAAGGGGAAGGGCATTAGAACCCCCGTTCCCCCTGTTTATACTTATACAATGAACACCTAATAACAGCCACGGACTCGCCTCATCCGAATGATCCTATATCTAAATTTTGAACGAAAACTGTTAATTCTGCATGAAAATCCCGTTTATATCAAATAAGGAGGGGCATGAGCCCCCCGTTCCCTCTGTTTATACTTATTCAATGAACACATAATAACAGTCATGGAATCGCCTCATTAGAATGAACCTATATCTAAATTTTGGACAAAAACTATTAATTTTGCATGAAAAACCAGTTTATATCAATTAAGGGGAGGGGCATGAGCCCCCCGTTTCCCCCGTTTATACTTATTCAATGAACACCTAATAACAGCCACGGACTCGCCTCATCCGAATGATCCTATATCTAAATTTTGAACGAAAACTGTTAATTCTGCATGAAAATCCCGTTTATATCAATTACGTGGGGGGGGGGGCAGGAGCCCCCCGTTCCCCCTGTTTATACTTATTCAATGAACACATAATAACAGTCACGGAATCGCCTCATCAGAATGATCCTATATCTAAATTTTGGACAAAAACTGTTAATTCTGCATGAAAAACCCATTTATATCCATTAAGGGGAGGGGCATGAGCCCCCCCGTTCCCCCTTTTTATACTTATTCAATGAACACCTAATAACAGCCACGGTATCGCCTCATCCGAATGATCCTATATCTAAATTTTGAACGAAAACTGTTAATTCTGCATGAAAATCCCGTTTATATCAATTAAGGGGGGGGGGCATGAGCTCCCCGTTCCCCCTGTTTATACTTATTCAATGAACACATAATAACAGTCACGGAATCACCTCATCAGAATGATCCTATATCTAAATTTTGGACAAAAACTCAATTCTGCATGAAAAACCCATTTATATCCATTAAGGGGAGGGGCATGAGCCCCCCGTTCCCCTCTTATACATATCGAATGAACTCCAAAAACTAATCAGGGAAGCGCCTTATCAGGATATACCTATATACAAAATTTCAAGTGGATCCGATATTTTTATCATGAGTTATCGCGTTACGCACGAACATACGAACATACGAACGTACATACAGAACGGACGGGCACATAAGCTCTCAGGCTATGATAGCCTGTGAGCTAAAAAATAAAAAATAAGTAAACAGATAAATAGATTTTGAAAAATTAAAGAAAATGTATTACTTACTTCTAAATTTGACTGCAACACCTACCTGAAAGAGATCTTTAAGGCTTTCATGCTTTGCCCTAATATCGAATTCTAGACCCAGCATTTCACAAACTTCTAGAAAAATTTTCAATATTTAATTTATACGTACTTTTTCCCTTAAATGAAACTTTTTCGAAAATTTACTAAAAAAAAAATCATACTTATTGATAACAATAGTTTTTTTTTTTAATCAAATTTAACTTCTTGAAATTCATCTTTGTGAGCCTGGTAGAACTGTTCATTTAGAAAAAATGTAACAAACTGGATCCCGACTGACAGCTCACCTTATGCAATTCGGCAGGAAAGTGTTCTTCATTTGTTGTTATTATTCCCATCCATCATTTCTCTCATAACTCTGTCAATATTATGGAAACCAACAGATGTTACATCATAATATGTAAGAAAAGCATGCGGATAGCTTGCCCTAGCTGAAATGTTAGCTATTGTCCTCATTTGTATTAATATTCATAGGAACCCCATTAAATAAATCAACTAACTACACCCGAAGCGAATGTAGTTTTCCCAGAATTAACCGTCCCCTGTACTACAACCCATCTATGTTTAGGCATTCCAATCTGATAAGCATAAAGCAATTTACTTAACAATGGTAGTAGTTTAAAGAGTATTTTTATATGAATTAAATTTTAACAAAATACTTTCATATAATAAGGGTACTAGATAAACTACAGGGCTGAACAAAAGTATTCAAGTATGTTTCGATCTATTAATATTAATTGCTGAAAGAAAATTTTCAACTAGATAGGCGTTTTCTTGCAAGACTAAATTTACTCATTATGTAGTATATATAGTAGACTCCCTCAAATCCGCACTCCTAAAATCCGCAACTCTCTAAAATCCGCACACATTTTACGGGTGTAAACAATGAAACATTCAATTCAGATGTAGGTGCAAAATTGATTTTTTCAGTTTTATATCGATTCTATACATTTTTTAATTTATAATTTTTGTTAAGTTTATTGAATTCATGTTTTTTTATGAAGAAAGAATAATTTATTTCTGAAAAAATAAAGATATTGCTGATATCATTGGTAATCACAATCTTACCAAACATATTTATGTATTAATCAAGCTTTTTTGGTTATTAAGTCTGGCTAAACCGGAAATAAAGTTTCATTATTTTATGATCTTGATGTGAATTAGATATGTACCTTTATGAGGCAAGTTTCATTGAATAATTTAGGAAAAACACATTTCCTCTTTTATAATGAATATTTAATTGTACATTATTGATTATTAACTTGATATTTCCTTTTAGCATTTTAATCATTTTTTAAAATATCTAATTTTTTATTATTTTAGTTTATTACTTATTTTAATATTTTAGTATATTGTATGCATTCATTGTACTTTTGATTTCATTATTAATTACATTCAAATTATTTTTAAAAAAAATTTAAACAAAGCAATGACCAGAAATCCGCAAAATTCGAAAATCCGCAAAACCTCTGGTCCCAAGCTGTGCGGATTTAAGGGAGTCTACTGTATATCAATCGGCAAATCAAATATTCGGCTGTTCAAAAGTATCAGAACACATATTTGGCTGTGAACAGTAACACCTAATTTTTATAGATAATGAAGTTTTGTTAATGATTTCAGGAAGTGTAAGAAAGAGCTTCATAATCTATGCTTAAGGCATGATTTTTCTTACTTGTTTAACTAAAATGAGTACAGAAAATTCATAAATTGTGTTATATTTATTTGGTACTTATTCGGTTTCATTTCATTGAAATAAAACTTTTAGCAAATAAAATACTTATTTGAGTAGAAAAAAAAGGGGGGGGGGGGGAAAGTTGGCAGATATATGTTTTCATATTAATAGGTCTGCAAAATTGACTGTTTTAAAAGTAAAAAAACTCTAATAAAATATTTTTAAACATATATTTTCTGTGAAGGATTGTCAATATATCTTGCAGGAACTAAAAGGAAATATTGTAGTTGCGTATTGATTGAAAGGAAAAAAAAATCGACAAGAATGTATTGTATATCACAAATATTTTTCAAAATATACAATGTCTTTTCGATAAAATAGTCTAGTATACTTATCATAATGATAAATAAGCTTTAATATAAAAATATACAAAAAGTTTACAAGTATTTGAAAAGCAGGCATGATTCTAGCACTAGAAATATTACTATTCACGTAACAGACAAAAAATTATACGAAATATTGAACAAGAAGTAATCGGACAGATTATTAAATAGAAAACAATTACAAAACACTTACGTAATATATTTCTTTCATTTACATTCAAGTCTGGATAGCGCCAAGATTTCTGAATTTTCTATTAAAAACAAATGATTAAGAGTAATTTAAATAAAGCATTTGGCAATTAAATCAAGTGCGAAAAAGCAGCCAGAATAGTAACCATACATTCACTTGAAAGATGTCAATAATATGTGCATGAAGTTGCGCAGGCAGAAGATTTTGGGCGGTAATGTTCCTGACGTCATATTGGAATGCCCTCTTGTGTGATTTCGGCATTGCCATCAAAGCGGCAGTCAAGCGCGAGATTCTAAAAGATAGTCACGTTTTAACATTACTGACTTTAGCTGCGTTCTCATTGGCTGTTATCAGTCACGCATCTTAGAAACTGTAGTCATCTTGGTGCGTTAGGTTTGGCGCACTTCTAGACATTGCGGAAATTGTTGAAAAATTGAACAATTTACAATGCAAATATGGTTTCTGTTTCATTTTTATAAGGGCAAATAAACATCGACTAAAGGTAAATGTTAATTAATTATTTTAATAAATTTAATATTAAATCATGCTTTTGTTTTCCATAGAAATTAGTAAATTTTATAAACAATTTTTTTGTAAAATATTACGATCGTTTCCATATTTTCAATGTATAACGACTTGCAAAAAAAAAAAAAAAAAAATAATAATAATAATAAATGTTTAATGTTTCCTTTTCATGTCATATTGTAAAATGTGTGCTCCATAATAATGTTAATGTATAATAATAAATAAATAATACTTTACTTTTAGAACATTAATAAATTATTCATTTTTATGCAAAAATACTTATAGAGCGAAGTACCTGTAATGGACACCTTTAGAAATTTCTTTAAAAACTATTCTTTAATCAATAGTTAAAATTATTATATTCCTGTTTCTTTAATATTGCATTAATCTATTAACAATATTTAAATTAGTTACACAAAACAGACTTTCGAACACCGACTAAGTGAGAAGTGCACCAAATCTAAACACAACTAGTCGTTGGGGGGCCATCGTAATACTTACCCATCATAATATAAAATATGCAAATAAAACGCGTGTCTATGGCAACTCCAAAATAAAATTTAAACGCATAAATAAATAATTTTAACATACAATAATGCTCCATTAATGAATTGCTGATGAGCCAATTTTGACTAATTATATAAAACGCCAAAATACTCGAGTAGTACCGGATTGCGTAAAAGAAACATCCTTATAACTCAAAAAATAATAATCATATTAACTAAAAATTTTCTGTGTTGGATTAAGCGTCTCATTTCCAATAAAAATGCACCTGTGAATTGAAATTTGAATGAAATGCAGGGTCATGAAAAATCGAAGAATTTGAAAAACAGGATTACACATATCTCAACAACTAATAATCCGATCGACTTCGTTTTTTTTATGCAAAATTTGTGTTATTTTATTGTCTTTTACGTCCAGTCCTTAAAATAAAAAAATTCGAAAATTTTTATATACCTTTCATCAGAACGAATTTTTCGAGAGTCCGGAAAAAACAGTTCCGGATAATCGAGGTTACTGATATTAAATAGGCTTCGTCCCATTCTTACATACTAAGTACATACAAAATTTCAAGTCTCTATCTCAATTTGTTCGGGAGATAGTGCGGTTACAGACAGACAGTCAGACAGACACACAGACGGACGGACGGCAAAAATTTTTTTCTAAAAATATGTTTTTCGGAATCTCCAGTATCTGAAACGTGTAAATCCGTCAAAAATTTTTTTTCAATTTTCAAAACGATTGCAAGACTTACCCTATACTACGTATGATGGGTAAGTAATATAAACTGGGTGCAATGTAGAACTGATACAGGTTTTATGAACTTTCGTACCCGATTTCGCAATAAATCTTTTTTTTATTCTATCACCAGACCGCGAAAGAATAAGTTAATATTTTTATATTTGCAATACTCATACCCCCTTTAACGTCTGAATTTAAAAAAACTATTAAAAGATTGAATAATATAAATTATGACAGACGTTAATACATTTTTAAAAATAAATAAAATGTATATACAAAAAATTTAAACACTAAAAAACATTTAAATATGCTGCTAATTTACGTATGATGGGTAAGTAACAAGACGACAACAACATCTATGATGCGCGATCGATAACAACCAATGAGAGCTCAGCTAAAGCCAATAATGCTAAAACGTGACTATCTTTTAGAATCTCGCCAGTCAAGCATTGCTTTGGTCTATAGTGGACGTACACGTCCGTCCAGGTCTCGATCTATCCAACATTTGTTGATGCCTCTCTGTGGAAGTCTATGGGCCAGATGTCATCGATACCATGTCAAACTATCCAATGTGAAAATAGCCTCTTTTCAGGAGAGCAAAAAAACTGTTTTAATTCTGGATTCAAAATCAGCGCCTAACAGCAGTAAACAATTATTATACTTTTCAAGTACTGTTTTATAACCTATTTAAACATGCTATCGAGATAAATCATTTGAATAATTTTTCTCGCCAAAAAATCACATTGGATAATTTGATATGGTATGATTATTTGCACGTATTTTAGCTTCTCTGTGCTTTTTCAGCTTCAAACTATCCAATATGCCACATTGGATAGTTTGACATTGTAAAAATTTTACACTTTTCCCAGGTTTGCCGTTCCATAGTAGCGAATATGCCATATTAAATATTTTCACTTGTAAAAATTTTGTATGTTTCCCAGGTTCATTGTTTCAAAGTATTGAATATGCTGTAATGGATAGTTTGACTTTTAAAATGTAAATTTTCCAAGGTTTACTGCATCATGGTAACGAATGTACCATATTCGATAGTTTGTCTTGTAAAAATTTTGGTATTTATATATTGAAATTAAAACACTTCGGAATTTTGCTTAATAATTTTATAAACGAACATACGGGCAATTAATAAAGAAAAAGTTTATTTTTAGACGCTATGTAAATTTTATAAAATGTAAAATCTCTGTCGGCTTGGTCTATAAGCCGGGGTAGATTTCGTTAAGTGCTCATTTCAACAACAAAAAACAAAATGTAATTAGAGAAAAACCGAGTTAACAATTTTATTTGGCCGCTTTTGAAGAAATTTTAATTTCATTTTTCTGTAAGAGCCGGTTTTATCAGAATCATCTTAAGCAATTTAGCTCAAATGCCCACTTTGACAGAATTTTTTTGAAATATATTCCGACTTTATGAAAAAATTGACCAATATAGTAAATTATATAGTTCCTAAATAAGAAAAACTGCCGATTGAATGCATTTGAGAGCAAAGATGGTTTTAAAAATGAGTAATAAAATAAGGAATTTGTTATTTGAATACAACCTCAAATCTTTAATCACGATCGCTTCGGGAAATTTTGTTCAAAATGGCTACTTTGACAGCATTTTTTGAAATATCTTCTGCCTTTATCGAAAAACTGATAAATACGGCACATTATACAGTTTCTAAATAAGAAAACCTGTCAATTGGATGCGTTTGAGAGCAAAAATGGTTTTAAAAATGAGTCATGATATAAGCAGTTTGGATTTGCGGTTTTTTCTTCAACTCCTACTTTTCTTTATTTTATTTTACTATAAGAATTGGTCCTATAAAAAACTTGTCAATATAAAAGTTGTAGATATTATTGAGTAGATGTAAAATAAATGTAATCGGATTTGATAGCTTAAGAAACAACGAAGTTATGGATTTTTTTCTTTTTCCACCCTCCTTTTTCTTTTCGTTTTTATTTTTTTTCATTGGTAAAATTTGGTCCTATAAAAAAAACTTGTAAATACAAAAATTTTAGATAATTTTTCGAACATTTATAAAAAATCTACTTGGATTTGGTATCTTGAGATTTGACGAAGTTATGAATTTTTTTCCCCAAAACCCTGTTTTTTTTTTTTTTTTTTTTTTTTGGCCTTTTGGGCCGATTTTTAATTTTATAACATATCTGTCATGCATAAACTTCTGGCTTATTTCTTAGAAATAGAACAAACTTTAAACTGATTCGATATCTATTTTATTTAAAGTGTTCTATCGGTTTTCACAAAACCCCTCCCTATTTCCACTCCCTTGGTCCGATTTTGCCCATTAACGAACTTGACCGAGATTTTATGCTCCTTGATTTTATGTATCAGTTTGAAAGAGATTTGAGCATAATTGGAGAAATTATCGTGTCCATAAAAAGTGATATAGATAAACTTTTTTACTGATGGTAGTTTTGGGGTCTAGAGGTCATGATCGGTGTAGATCTGCAAATTTTTTTCAGAAATTCCAACATAGGAGCGACCGCAATAGGTAGTATTTCATACGAAATCTACCTAATATTATAACTAAATTATGTTTTTCAAAAATATTTGACAAATTTAAACAACTTATTTTTACAAATTTGATCTCTAGATATCAATATATGTCAGAAAACTTAAAATCGTCTGTCATTTTAATTCTTGAAAATAATTTTGTTGACTTAAAAATCATAAAGGAAAGAGATAGATAGAGATGCAGTATGCCATAAAAGTGTTTTGCAAAATGATGCATGTTATCACTCAAATTCAAATGCCCTCATTCGGTCCAAACAAATTAGGGATCGAATTCTCTGGCATCATGCGTGCTTTTTTTTTCTCTCTAAATGAAAACGATCTGCTTATATTTAAGCATTCTAAAATAGCATTTCATTGTATTAGAATTAAAAATAGCATTATTAAAAATATTCTTCCTTTTTGCAAAAGTACGTGTTTGTGTTTGACCCAAATGTAGCGGATTTTAGGGTTATTTTTTTGGTGTCACCTCAGCCACCACACTTCATCTCTTTTCTTTCTCTTTACTCTATGCATAAAAATAATGATTCCATCATAGCTTTCTTTCTTTCTCTTTTTTTTTAGTTGACATTAGCGCATAATCCCGAAATGGTTTTAAATGATCCCAAGCTGATTAAAATATACAATTTCCTAAACATTATTTTTAATTATTTCTAAACTGGAAATATTTTGAATCCTCTTCTAAATGGCGCCTTTTGTATAAAAGCTAAAGAAAACGGGAAAAAATTTCTTATAGATATCAGTTTGTCATTAAAAAAAAAAAAAAAAAAAAAAAAAAAAGAACTTACACCCGTATTTCCAGAAGATACGAAAACAATTTGCGGCGGATTGTGATGTCACGTGTAATCACTCTTTCGTATCCTGTGCATTTTCGCATGCATTTTCGCATCTGGCGAGAAGTGCTCTTCAGATGAAACGAATACATAATAGCGGATATGTAAACACGAATGTAGAAATAAAAATGGATGGTATTCCTGTAACGTCACAGTTGGTAAAAAACGATTTTAATAGCCTCGAACCTCGAACCAAAAGGAAGAATAAAGTCCATTTCTTTATTAGGAGTTATTAGCTAGAAGGAAATGCTAAACTACTGATATTCTTTTAAGTATAAACGAAATTTTCCCTAATCGTATGTATGCGGTAAGTTCAATAAGCCGTATTCGTGTGATGTCATAAAAGGTAAAATGGGGATTTTTTATAGCCTCGAACCAAATTGAAGAATATGATTCATTGCTCAACTAAATGTGGTTTTCTTTTCAATTTTAAATAGAAAATGACGTTAATAATGCGAAGATAATATCATTAGCAATACAAAAAAAAAAAAAAAAAAAAATAGAGCTATAATAGAAATGTCATTAAAATTTGAAATACATTAATCTTTCAATGATATTACTTTTTTAATATTTTATATTTAGAAATTTTTAAAGTAATTAAATTTCTTTTGGAGCTGTTCTAATATCTGAAACGAATATATGAAATTATAATCGCCCAAATAGTTGTAAATAAAAAAATATATCGTCCTTTGGTTTTCTTTTCTATTTTAACCCTCTCACTGACAAGCCCAGGTTAACACGATCACTAAGCTCCAGGTTTCGCTGCAATATAAGCAATATATAAAATAATATATCTGTACTCATTTAATAGATTTTTAATATATTGAACAGTAATTAAAGCTTTTAAGGGTAACATTTATATTCGCTTTTAAATTTTTTATATAATTTTGAAAGAATCGTCTTTTTTTTTTTTTTTTTTTTTTTTTTTTTTTGAAAATTAAAACAAAATGCTGAGAAAACAACATTTTAATTTTGCCCTTTTGCAAGACTGTCAGAGGGTAATAAGAAAACGGCATCAATAATGCAAAAATGACACCATGAAGGATTAAAAAATAATAATAATAAAATTATTTCACGCAAATGGAAATTTAAGGTAAAAATTAAGCCATAAATTAAAGCTATGCATTTATAACGATTAAATTGTGGACAATATTCATTTACATCACATTGAGAATCATATGGTGTAAAAGTAGCACGGCTAACTAATTTGTCTCAATGTATTTCATGAAACAAATGAGGCACATATGCATCATAAATGAGCATATGCATGCGTTGCAGGTACCATAAATGCAAGTTGCCTGCGCCATACATTTTCGAATTTTTCTGTACAAATTACTATTTGATACTTCTTATAAAATTCGTAAATAAATTAATAAATAAAATAATTTGAATTAAAAAAAAAATGAATATATGCATGACGATGCATTAAAAAAAAGACAATAATTAAAACCTGATACTGACAATATCTAAAAGTCGATCAAAATACAATATATAAGCGTAAAAGTTCAATATATGGTATATTTCGTGGTTTTAAAAATTATTACAAAGCAGATAGAGTTTTTAAATCCTTGAATCAAAAAGAAGAGTATTATCTATAGCGTCATTATAAAAGGGTGATTTCCAGCAATATTTTAACTTTTAGATGGGGAATCGGACAGCTTCTGTCCGAACCCCTGCGTAAAGGTTAAACTCAACCATTCTTTTTAAGCAGATTTTCAAATGTTTAACTGAGTTTAATTATCAATTTCGAAAGCAACCGTCAGCTATCGTGACGGCAATGGATGAAACCATGGTAACCAAAAAATTCTCCATTCAAGACTGAATGGTAACCTGACTATAAAAATTTTTCGTTATTCGGGACAATTTTCCTTAATTTTGTAATTTTCTTAAAGAAAAGGCAAATTACTATGCTTTTAAACTCTGAACGGGGGGTTGGCGGGCATAGTTCGCAGTGGGCAGGGCCCTATAGTGTATATATATATATATATATATATATATATATATATATATATATATATATTATATTCTGAAAGAGTTAATTGATATTGATACTGACGCTGAAATTCGTAGTTCCTGAATTATAACTATGAATATTAATAATGCAATTATTTTAAAATTCGCAATTGATTTATGATCTAGATGCTTAAAAATTGATCATTTAATCAATGAACACTTGTTCATTTTAATTTTTTTTTTATGATGTATTTTAATTAATTTTAATATTTGCTTTAAAGGTATCTAAAAAATGTTTTACTTCAAAAAAGGAACATAACATTCTTTATATAACATAATTAGAAACAATTGTATCACAAACATATTAATAAAAATATTAACATACTAAAAATATTCTTAGAAACGTAGTAGTAAGTGGAATATCCTTTCCACTTCAAATTACATCAAGCCTCCTCCCCCCCCCCCCCAAAAAAAAAATATACTATGATTTTTTTTTTTTTCTAAATTTCTTTTTTATAGCCGTTTAAGTGACAAAACTGAAAAAAAAAATGAACTAAGTGCACAGATGACCCGGAAATATGATTTTTTCTTTTCATGTAAAGAAATATAATTGATTTTCCAATTATGTGCTGTGTTAAAGAGATAAACCACTTTTGTCGAATAATAATCAATATTGATTGATTATAAATTTAAAGAAAACTGCACTCTACAATTTTTTTACAGTTATTGAAATAAGAGTTGAAAAACCACAATGAAACAAGCGGCAGTTTCCTATTGCAATTCAGTGAATTATTATTGATGTTCAAATTTAACGTTAATTATCTTTAAATACAATGTACTCGAAACTGAATTTTTTGTCACTTGTACCCGTTGGCTTGCAAGGTTATCATGTATCATATAAAATTATACTATACATAAATTTTTATAAATAAGATAAATTGCTTGAGCCAAAATTAAAAAAAAAAATAAATTTTCATCTAAACATCTGATTCACAATTTTAAAAAAATACAAAGGAACGGACAATAAAAGTCAACTATACTTTATTAACGGGTTTAGAAAAGATCAAAACAAAAAGTTAAAGCGTAGGAGAGGATAGAACACCAGACCTACACCAGTCTACAGCCCAGTAACGTACCAACTAAGCAAGAAATTTACGGGAAGGAGTGGGGAAAAATGAAGGTAAAAAAAAGTAAGCATGTGCATGAATATAGTAAATGACTGATCGAGTATTTGCATTGAGATTCCCATAGAAAATCGCAAAAATATAGTTCGATTTTTCATGAGGATTGTATAACAAACAAGAGTTTTCCTAAAAACTAGGTAAGTCTTATTAACTTTATAAAGAACAGATTCATATTATATATTAACTTAAAAAAAAAAAAAAAAAAAAAAAAAAAAAAAAAAAAAATCTAGGTTGTTTTGGAGAGAGGAAAAAAAAAAAAAGAGACAAACTTGAATCTAGGAAAAAAAGTGACCGGAAAAAAAGTTATCGGAAAAAAAGTGACCTAAACTACAAAAGCGGAAAAAAAGTGACACGGAAAAAAAGTGACAAGGAAAAAAAGTGACACGGAAAAAAAGTGACAAGGATTGATTTTGGGGAATTATTATTGATTTTGGGGATTCATTGGTTAAGTATGAAAAGGGGATCGGGGGGGGGGGCTCATAATTTAGGTAAATGGGTTTTTCATGCTGAATTAACTGTTTTGGTTCAATTTTTGGATATACGTTCATACTGAAAAGACGCTTGCCTGATTAGTTTTGGGAAGGGACGATTACCCCCCCCCCCCATCCGTCCTCAATTAGATGAATGGGTTTTTATGCAGAATTATCCAACGTGTGTCAAATTTGAATATACAGGGCCTGACTAAGGCAGGGGCATGCGGGGCAATTGCCCCGGGCCCCCGGTTTGAAGCCCCCCCCCCAAGGAGAGAAAAGTTTCTTGTTAAAAGAGGGCCAAATGATATAAAATAGCAAAATATTACCAAAATTCTTTTTTTTCAATTTTAAGGGATCTTTTTTTCTCCTATCCCCTTTGCTTCCCTGCCCCACGTTCCCTTAAAGTAATAGTTACATCACAAAAAAATTAATAGCGAAAATTATTTATCTTCTGTTATTATGTATAAAGATGTGAAATATAAATACTGAAATCAGTACTTGGTACGAAATTTATGCATACATACAATAGGTTTGAATTTTAATTTTAGTCACTTGAGTATAATTCACAAACATTTTCAAGATAGAAGGGGCCACTCTAATAATGTTTGCCCCAGGGCCACCCACTGTCTAAGTCGGGTCCTGTGAATATAGGTTCTTTTCGATAAGGCTTATATATAGTATATAATACATGAAGAGATTTAGGAGTTTTAATGGTTATATATAGAGGGAGAACGGGGGATAACCTTTCTTAAATTAAATTAATAACTTTTTACGCATAATTATCCGATTTGCTTAGAATTTTGGACATAGGTTCATTATGATAAGACGTATCTCTGATTACTTATGGGGTTCTTCTGCTTATTATAAAGGGGGGGGGGCGAGCAATTATCTCCCCCTAACTAGATAAATAGGTTTTTATGCAGAATTAACCCATGTATTTCAAATTTTAAATGTAGGTTTTTACTGATAAGGTGGATCCCTGAATAGTTTTAAGGATTTGATATCTAAGTATTGAATGGGAACAGAATATAACCTACCTTAAATTAAATTACTTTTTTACGCAGAATTATAGGATTTGCTACAAATTTTGGATTATAGATTCGTTATGATAAGGCGTATCCCTGATTACATATGGGGTTATTTTTCTAATTAAAAATTAAGGCGGGTGATTATCCCCCCCCCCCTTAAATTATATAAATTGTTTTTTATGTTCACTTATCCGATATATTTCATATTTGGATATATGTTTTTTCTCATAAAGTGAATCCCAGAATAATTTTAAGGGTTTAATGGCTAAGTATACAGTGGGGAAACGGAGGCTAACCCCCCTTAAATTAATAAATGGCTTTTTACGCAGAATTATCTTATTTGATTCAAATTTTGAATGTGTGTTCATTATGATAAGGCGAACTCCTGATTAATTGTGGGTTATCCCCCGTTCATCCCTCTATACTTAGCCATTAAACCCTTAAAACTATTCAGGGATTTACTTTATCAGGTAAAACCTATATCCAAAATTTGAAATACGTTGGATAATTGTAAAAAAAAATCTTATTTAAAGAGTGGGGGATTAATCGCCCGCTTCCCCTATTTAATTAGCAAAAGAACCCCATAATTAATCAGAGATACGCCTTCTTATAATGAATATACATCGAAAATTTGAAGCAAATCGGATGATTCTGCGCAAAAATCCATCTCCCTCTATACATAGCCATTAAACCCTTAAAACTATTCAGGAATTTACTTTATGAGAAAGATCCTACATCCAAAATTTAAAATAAATCGGATAAGTGTGCATAATTTTTTTAAAATCTAATTTAAGGCCGGGGGTAGTAATCACTCGCCCCCCCTTTTTAATTAGCAAAAGAACCCCATAACTAATCAGATATACGTCTTATCATAATTAACCTATGTCCAAAATTCGAAGCAAATCGGATAATTCTGCATAAAAAGCCATTTATTTAATTTTAGAGGGGTTTCCCCCATCTTCCCTTTATACTTAGCCATTAAATCCTTAAAACTATTCCGGAATTCACCTTATCAGAAAGAACCTATGTTTAAAAATTGAAATGTATCAGATGATTCTGCATAAAAATCTATTTATCTAGTTTGAGGGAGAGATAATTGCTCGTCCCCCCTTTATAACAAGCAAAAGAACCCCATAACTAATCAGAGATACGTCTTATCGTCTTATACGTCTTAATGAACCCATGTCCAAAATTCGAAGCAAATCGGATAATTATCCGTAAAAAGCCATTAATTTAATTTTAAGAAAGGTTATCTCCCGTTCCCCTTCTATACTTAACCATTAAACTCCTAAAACTCTTCAGGCATTTTATACTATATATAAGCATTATCGAAAAGAACCTATATGAAAATTGGACACAAGTTGGATAATATGCATAAAAACTCATTCATCTAATTGAGGACGGATGGGGGGGGGGGGGTAATCGTCCCTTCCCAAAACTAATCAGGCAAGCGTCTTTTCAGTATGAACGTATATCCAAAAATTGAACCAAAGCAGTTAACTCAGCATGAAAAACCCATTTACCTAAATTATGAGCCCCCCCCCGATCCCCCTTTCATACTTAACCAATGAATCCCCAAAATCAATAATAAATCCCCAAAACCAATCCTTGTCACTTTTTTTCCGTGTCACTTTTTTCCTTGTCCCTTTTTTTCCGTGTCACTTTTTTTCCGCTTTTGTAGTTTAGGTCACTTTTTCTCCGATAACTTTTTTTCCGGTCACTTTTTTTCCGTTTACCGACAAACTTACACTATCGCTAAGGGTTTAAAAATAGGCTTACAGATCTCGAAATATACTGCACGCTAAATTCTAAAAATCTCAGAATAAGATTAATCTGCAGATATAAGACTGTGTTTAAAAAATCAGAACAATATGAGCTATATTTGCTGAGTTATTAAAAGGCGGTTTTTCGCATTTCCTTTGATCTCAAGTTAGCTGTATATATGAGTTCCGCTCTTCGTTCATTCAACGATACGATTTCAGGTTTAAGGCTGTGTCACGGGAATACTATCGTCTTATATGACTACATATATATAGTGTTATACACACACAAGGGGTTTTGAACTCGACCAGACTTTTTATACAAAGCAATATGAAGAAATCTTACAGCCATGTGTGTACGCTGGGGAACTCTGCGACCTTCCCATAAATCTTTCAGAATAGTAAAATTGAAATTTCATACATTTAAAATTAGTGAACTACTAATTGTTTTTCATCACCCCCCCCCTATCCCCCAACCCTGCCTACACCCATGATTACATTCCAGATATTTTTTCAATGATCCACTTAATGGTTAAATAGTCAAGGGTTCACATGTACATTTCGCTTTAGTAAAAATGTTTATTTTTATTTATTTGTTTATTCATTCATTCATTTTTGGAAGTAATTTAAAGTTATCCGCATTCACTTTAAATTCCATCTTTCTCCATTTCGCTTATTTTGACGAACAGTAGACAAATACATTAAAATTTTTGGCGCTCTTGTGAAAAAGCTGTACACTATACGACGACTATTTTAAAAACATAAAGTAGTACTGTTTAATTAAACAGCACGTTTAAATTTTCTGATAACTGATAATTTTTTCTAAAGTTTGAACCTATATAGAAAAAAGAAAAAAAAAAGCCAAACAAACTATTTTTTATTCTAATTTGGAATCATTACCTTTGCAACAAAAGTAAAAGTGTGAAAATCGGAACATCCATTAAAAAGTTATGCGTTGACACACGTTTATATATAAAAATCATTTAAAAACATTACAAATTACCAATATAAATTGTTAAATTATAAATAAATAAGAAATTTATTCATTGATAATAAAACTGTTCCACTTAACATTTACAACATAGATTATAAAAATATATTAAAAATAGGCGAAAAAAAAAATAGAAATTTGAAGAATTAAGACAGATTTATCGGGTCCTAAATGCATTGAGTTCCAGAAATAAAGTGTGTGGTTTCATCTTCGCATTAGCCATTAAAAAAAAAAAAAAAAAAAAAAAAAAAAAAAAAAAAAAAAAATACAAATTTAGAACTACCTAAACCATTAAATAAAGAAATAAAATATAGGAAAAACAAATAAAGTTTAAAATAACGGATTGAGAAATACAAAGCATCCAATTTGAAAGCTTTTCTAGCCTATGAAAATGCAGCAAAGAAAACATATAAATGTACATGTATATATATAACCATAGCTGCCAACTTTTACGCATTTTTGCTATCACTAAAATGGTGCAGAGATTTTCCATTTGTTCAATCATAAGATTTCGACGATTAAATAAGATAATATTTACTATAAAATTTTTGCGGTAGGAAAAATGCGTAAAAGTTGGCAGCTATGTATAACCATTATAAACCAATACAAATCCTCAACAATTAATGTGAATGTATAAATAATTAAAAAAGTTATTCAAATTCAAAATGATGTATAAACCATTATAAAATTAAACAGATTTTTACACCAAGAGAAATGTGAAATTGAAAATGCAGTAAGTAAATTATATAGCATCCTTTGCTAGAAGTCTGTTAAAAATACGTAACTTACAATTCTTGAAACAAACAAGGTAACGCATTCACCATTAAGTATTTACATGTAAAATTTACAATTATTTGTAAATTTTACATGCATATTTAACGCTCAAAACTACATTTTGCCTGCATTTTTTTTTCTTGGCATCATATTTGAGTAGTTCTACCCCCCCCCCTCCCAATCTGTGTTAGGTGTGATTGAATTGTCCAATGTGTTATTGAATAAGGCATTAACAATATTTGAAAATTTCTTTGAAATGATTGCGAGACGATTTTCCGAAAATGATTCATTTGCGTATCGCCGAGTTGCGAATGTTAACTGTCCTGTTAGATAAAACATTCAACCATTTCTGATCACACATTTTCTTCTTAAAGCGTGATCCAGAAAATCTTGCATGAATAGTATTTTTTTTTCTCAAAAATAACTACTATTCCAAAATTTTTATTAATCATAAAAAAATAACCTTATTTTGAGTTATTTATTCATTTGCATAATGATTTTAGAGATGCATTAAGAAATGTTTTAATTCTATCAAAATCAATCATTTCACTATTAATGAATGGTACAGTCGTGGGAAAAAGTAAACACCCACTACTAGTTTTGCAAGAAATTATTGTAGAATAAAGTTATCGGTACTAAACGATTGGAAATAAAGTCTGCTTTTAATTATGTATATAAAATTTGCTTAGGGAGCCATCTTCATATAAAAGCGAATCCAAACTTTTTATTTATTTATTTTTAATAGCAATGCCCATGTTTGATACCATAAATAAATACTAGATCCTTCAGTTGATCTAAATCCAAATTTTGATGACATTTGTACTATTACGTTCCGAGAAATTAATTATTTTAAAATGAGCATATTTTAGGAGCTGTATCCAAATTGAAGTTCGTTACTCGATTGTTGAAATACTACAGAATGACTGCGTTACTTCTATTTATTATTTCTTGTCAATATGACCATTTCACTCACTTAATATGTTTCGACTACTGACAGCTTTAAATGTGTCACTAAAAATAGTAAAATGTATTTTTTTCAAATTATGCTTTTCTGCATATCATAGAAGTCCCCTTAAACCTTCATTTTAACGTACTTTAATAATAATTCAAAAACCACTAGGAAGAAAAACTAATTGAGAATCCACATAAAACAGGACATAATAAATATAAATCTATCAAAAAATCGTAGGTTGCAATTCATAGTTTTTCCGAACATTAATTTCATGTTTCATAATTCATATTATAAATATTTTGGAATTACAAATTCAATATATTTAGGATTTTTTTTTTTTTTTTTTTTTTTTTTTTTTGTGTATGTGTGTATTATAACTACATAAATATATATATATATCTTATTAGGATTATAATTTCAGGAGATATTAATAGTTTGAAACAAAGATTTAAAATATACTGTTAAAACTGAATGTTGCCTTCAAAAAAGAAAAAAAAGTGTTTGGTCTAGCTTTGATTTGTAGATGGCTATCTAAGCAAATTTTATGTACTTCATTTAAAAGTAGATTTTATTTCTAATCGTTTGGTAAAAGTAACTTTCTTCTATTATAATTAGTTGCAAAGTTAGTAGTGGGTGTTTATTTTTTTTCCCTCGACTTTACAAAATGAGAAGTACGATTGTGGTTTAATGGGACGTAGATTTCTTTCCCATATATAATGCAGTACATTCCAAAAATTTATAAAAAATGATTTTTTATTTTTATTTTACAACTGAATTTTACAATTTTACAATTGAAGAGTAACAGTTTCATAAAAATTTATATTTGTAAATATTATTAAGACAATAACAATACTATACAAAAATAACATTATACAATCACAGACATTGTAAGAAAAATTAAAACTTAAATTTTTCAGTCCCAAAAGTTTATAGACAACTCATTTATCTCTCCTCTGAAATTTTTAAGTTATTTTTTCTAATCTCTACAAAAACTCAATCAGCATACTCAAAAAAAGAATTTGAAGAAATTCTGATTATAAATTAACATGTTCGCTGCCGCTTACGTGAAGATGTGATGATAGTTAATGCCGCACTGTAGAAGTGGGTTTTTCCCAGAAGCCGATTTACTTTTGATAACAAAGAATCAGTGAAAGATTTTCCTGCGCCAGCGCGTGACTGGCTATTGGTCATCACCCTATATCACGCGCTGGCGTGTGAGTGGCCCCTTAACGTTGGCGCCATATCACGCGCTGGCGCGTGAGCGGCAGCGAATATGTTAAACCAGCTTGGTTCATTGTGCAGCTTTTGATGTTGAATTCTTGCAAATTGACGACCATTATCATATATGAGGAGCCCAGAAGCCAAGGGGTATAAGTGACAAAATTGAAAAAAATGAGTTAAGTACACAGACTATCTGGAAATAAGTCTATTTATTTGTAGGTAAGAAGTTATGAGTGATTTTTTAATTATATACTGTGTTTTAGGGGTCAGTTACTTAACCTCTTTCCCAAAACTGTGAAACGCTTGGAGGCCAAAGGGTATAAGTGCAATTGTGTCCATTAACGTCTACAGCAGAGGCGCAACCAACGGCATACAAGGCCATTTGCTTTTTTATACATTAAATAAATGTATTTTAACTATTAACATGTGAGAAAATCACGCTTTAAGTGTAGATTTTGAAACACTTTCCAACACTCTCTGAAATCTTTAACACATTCGCTGCCGATCACGCACCAACATTAAGGGGCCACTCACGAACCAGCACGTGATGTGGGGTAATGTCTCAATAGCCAGTCACGCGCTGGCACGGGAAAATCTTTGACTGTTTCTTTGTTATAAAAAGTAAATCGGCTTCTGGGAAAAACCCACTTCTACAGTGCGGCATTAACTATCATTACATCTTCACGTAAGCGGCAGCGAACGTGTTAAAAATCTTTGCTATTTAGGGTAATAGAGTGTTAATGTCCATAATTAAGCATGTATTCTAATAATTCTGAACAGCCCTAGGTTTTATCTGTCGGTTGCTATGCACTGCATAATAGGGAAATTTAGTTTAGCAAGAAAACGCATAACAGTTTGAAATTTCTGTTTCAGCAGTTTTTACTAATAGATGAAAACACTCTTGTATACTTTTGTTTATCCTGTAGTTTACCTTGAACCTTTATTATACGCCAGTATTTAGCTAAAATTTAGTTAAAACTAAAACACTCTTAAGACTACTGAAATCACATTTCCAGAAATTGTCATAAATAGATGACAATGCATAAAATTTTGTGCATGACCCTGTATATCATTTTATCAATGTTTTGCAAGCATTTCTTAGCAAACTGAACATAGTTCAGCATAGAAATATATGACTTATTTAAAAGCAATCTTTAAGTAAATTACGCTCATATTCAGTAACCTTTACGAAATCTTTTGTATAGCTCTGTATATGAACTATAGAATTTATATGAACATATGCATATATATTAATATGTATAAATTTAGTGAAACTTAAAAGCGCAAATCTATATTAATAAAAGAACAAAACGCTCTGTCTGTGTGTGTGTGTGTGTGTGTGTGTGTCTGCGATGGCTAGCAAAATCTACAGCATGTACAAGGCTCAAATTTTTTTTGAGTGTAGCCCCAAATCTCTCCTGATGCACCTGAGCTTCAGAATTTCGAAATTCTATTTATTAACTGAGTAATTAATTAAATTCCAAAGATCACTCTCATAAAAAAATCGCCTTTTTTCTTCTTTTTTTCCCCTTCATTTAGTTATGGTTGGTTGGTTGCATAAAATTTTCGCAGAAATAATTAAAAAAGCTGGAATAGACCTTTAAAATTCATAGACTGGCAAACTGTCAGTTTAAATGATGATTTTTTATCACAGCGGTTGTAAACCATGGAGGAAAAAGATAGGTGGTGGTGAAGTAAACCAAAAAAAGGGTTGCAATATTAAACCATTTATCACTCAAATTTTAATGTCAAAAACAAAAGCATGTGGAAGGGATTTTGTATTAAGACGAATTGAAAGAAATGAATTACAGCTGAAGCATATATTACGAAGAAATAGTAATTTTTTAAAATGGTTTTTTTCTATTATATTATTTATTTAAAAAAATGTTTGCTTTTAAAATAATTGAAATTGATAAATTTGAAATAATTAAATGTCAAAATAAAATTAAATAAAATATTGAAAACATTTGATTTGAACTAAAAACTGCATTACTAAAAGTTTTCTTTTTTTTCAGAACTTTTTAATACTTTATAACGTAGATGAAAAATGTTTATGATTTAACAACATATTAATAATTCTATATCAATATATAAAATATATTTATGAAAACATTCTTTTAAAATCATGCGTGAAAACTTAAATAACAAATATTAGTCTAAAATCTAGATTTCAGAGTGCAGACGATTTTAAGACATTAACGAAAGAATGTTAACTTTTCAAGCAAAATCTTAAATGATGCTTCTATATTGATATTTCAAAGTCATATGACAAAAATAATCAAATAATTCTTGCCTATGATTGACATATTTGTATCTTTTATGCATTCCGATCGTGTATTACAGTCAATAATGGCACAAAACGTTAATTTTTAAATGAAATTTTAGTCATCTATTCAATAACAGTTTAAAAGGTAAAAAACAAAGAAATACGGGTTTAAACCAGTTTGAATTGATCGGCGTGTCAAAGCACATGGTTTTGTTGGTGCTTATTTGGACTTAATGTGGCGGATTTTAGGGTTATATTTTTGGCGTCAGCCCAAGACATTATACTTCCACTCAATTTCTTTTTTCTGTGTGGTTGTACACAAATCTTTGGCATTTTGAACATTAGAACGTGAGTCATTAGCTGTGTTGCAGTTAAAAAAAACACAGCACTTTTCTAGGAGTTTATTTTTTTTTTATCATTGATAAAATTTAAATGTATTCTATTCAATTTAAAATTAAATTATAGCTTTAATTTGGTTTTAAAACAAAAATAAAATATAGCCGTTTGGCGTACAATTGTTCGAATCCGCAAACGATTCATACACCATAGTAAATTATCAAATAGCAAAGTATATTATTTATCAGAAATAGCCATAAAAAAATAGTAGCAAAACTGATTATAACCTTAATGATTAGACTAATTAACACATAACCCTATCCCAACCAGAAAAAAAACAGACCACACTCCGATCCGTGATAGACAAAATTTCCCCGAGTATAAACCCGACCCGAACCTAAAAATTCTGTTTGAAAAAAAAATTTATGGATTTGATAACTGACCCGAACCAAATCTCAATCCCATAAAAATGTTCAAATGAAGCATAATTCGATCCAAACAAGAAAAAATAATTTTAGTAGGCATGAAACCTGACCCGAACTTAAATATTGTCTTAAAAAAAAAAAAAAAAAAAAAAAAAAAAAAAAACTCGAAATATGACCCCGAACAAAATCTGAAACCGATAAAAATATTTCAGAGAACTATAACCCGATCCTAGCAAGACAAAATACTTTCCGTGGTCATAAACCCGACTCAAACCTAAAAAATTCCATTTGAAAAATTCTGAAATTTGACCCAAACCACATCTGAATCCGACCAAAATATTCGAAAGAATAATACCAGGATTAGAGTAAGACTAAATAATTTCCGTGGACATGAACCCGATACGAACCTAAAACTTCCATTCGAAAAAATACCTGAAATTTGAATCGAGCCAAATCTGAACCCGTCGAAAATATTCTAATGAATCATAACCAGATCCGAACAAGACAAAATAATTTCCATGGACATGAACTCAATAAATGGTTAGGTAACATTTGGGTTGCAATTACATTACGGTAAGTCTTTGATTTTATTTAATTTCACGTTAGGTTACAGTTAGATCACGGTTAATTTAAAGTTAGGTTAAAGTTAAATTGCATTTATGTGATGGTTAGAATAAGAATAGGTTACAATAAAGTGACGCCTAGGTTACGTTTATGTTACATTTAAGTTACGGTAGGGTACTGTTAAGTCGCAGTTAGGTTACAGACACATTATAGTTACGGTACAAAAGTTTACGGTTAGGAATTTGTCCACAGAGTCAACATTACGCATGCTTTGATTAAAAATATACACTTTTGTTAAATGGCTCTGAAATTATAATACTATATACCAATCTTTTATCATGGCGTATCGATTTCACTCACGGTATAGTCGGATTTAAGAGTGATATAATTAGTTTGAAATTCAAAATATTTCACTTGGGATTTCTATGAGAAAAAATAATTAGTTACGTGATTTAACTGTAATTTTTACGGGTAAATATCAACACTTTAACACGAAAATAACGCAATCGTTGGATACACGTTCCCTCCCACATTTCTCATTGCTGATTTTAAGTATTTTTAGAGCTTAATATTAGTTGTTGTTTTTAAAACCGATTTTTCACAAAGTAAGCTGCGACGTATTTCAGACAATGCGTTTCTGCATGCTTCCAGTTAATGATAAAATCATACAAATTTCAAGTTCGTTTAATATTGTTAATACGGACTCGGGCAACGCCGGGCGGGTCAGCTAGTCATAAATAAAAATTCATTTCGTCCATCAATCATCATCGATAATATACAGTACTTCGGATAGAATATACTATTTGAATTTTTTTTGTGTCCCTGTAAATACTGAGTACTTCGTATTATGCGCGAAATAACTTACTTATATTAAGCGTCTGCAATGTATATCAATTTTATTATACATGAAAATTGTAATATAATTAAAATATGTTGTAAAAAATTCCCTCTTTATCATTAGGTAATGTAAATCTTTTGTGTAGCCCTGTAAATAAAAAAATCTATTCTTTTCACCTCATATTTTACAGGATGTTTATTTTAATGCAATTCGTTAATGCATATAAATTTTAATGTGTTTGACAGGTTGTAACTTCTTTAAAATTCATTTGAAACGATTTTTCCCATAACCCGTAATTTAACGGAAATCTTTTGATTGTCCCTGTAAATAAACTAATCGTGTTAGAAATTTCATTTGCAATAGGTTCGTGTGGAGGTAAACGTGAATAATTCCCAAAAATTTCAGGGCAATCCGAGTATATTTACAGAATTAAGGCACGGACAGACAAACTAAAATCACATTCACTTTTCAATTTTGTTGGAAAGTGTTAAAAAATATAAAATTTCAATGTTTCAAAATTTATAATAAAATTTTAAAACTTATATTAGAACAAAGAAATTTCCTTTCATTCATTTATATCAACATCGTTCATTTTTTTTTTCGTAAATTCATTTTTTATTTCATAATTTTTCCGTTTTTAGAATTTATATTAAAACAAAATTTTGTCCTTTCATTTATGTGTATCAGCATTGTTCTTAATTTTTTCATAAATACAATTTTTTATTTCATAATTTTTGCATTTTTTGTGCTCATTCGGCACTTGTACCTTTAGCTTCCAAGAACTTTTCATTACTGTTTGGAAGCCAAGGGACAGGGCCGTAGCCAGGGGGGGTACAGGTCGGGCGAAGCCCGACCTGGAAAAAGTTTTGCCCGACCTAGCGCAAAACTCTACATTAAATTCCTAAAAAATAAGAAGACAAAAAAGGGGGCAAAACATTAAATTTATATTTTTCCACCTTTTTAACCAACCTAGAATGAAATTCGACATTCCGATCATTTCATCGCTGAGAATTTCTTTTTAAAAAATTGTTATTATTACAACAAGGAAATTCCCGTTTTTCTTTCTTCATGCCAGATTTCCCCTTCTTCTCCTAAGTTTAGTTTTTAGACTGGAAACAGCAAAACAATTATCTGTAAAGTTTTTTTCTCTCTCTTTTTAACAGACCTCTGCCAGAAATTAAGGCGTTCTGTATTCCTCACATTTTCGCTTTGTAGAAATTGCCCCACACCGCTCCAAATTAAACAAATCTGGATTAGCTTATATTCCTAAAGATTGCTTTCTTTGTACAATTGTCACCATACGAAATTTATCGTTAGAAAGCCGGCTGAAACCAAAAGATTCTGAAATTACAGTGAACAAGTTTACAATATTGTTTTCGTTATACTTGACAGTTAGTTGCTGTGCTGTTACATGTAAATTCTAACTGATTACAATAAACAACAAATATCACGCATTAGGATTTTTCTCTGTTTTTTGTTATGTTTACTTTGGGAAGAGGGTTCTTTTAAAAATAGGCCGGGTTCACGTGTGTTTTACCCAACTTCAACTGAATTCAAGAAAATCTTTTCTTTCTTTCTGCGGTTTATTTACTATAGAAAAGGGAAAGATTACAATAGTTCAGAAGATAACGATCTAAATGCCACTTGATTGAAAGGCTCCCTATCCTACAGTTAAAGTGAGTTTTCCTTCCTTGACATGGAAAAGTCATACATAAAACACACCGCCTGCGAACATAAAATACACCGACAAGTGACCGCAAGTAGTGGTTATGTCTGTTTGCACTTTTACCCTCTGTGGTCTCAAAATTGCGTTCCTTCCCATGAAATATTCTTTAAAGTGTTTAAGGGTTTATTTTTCTAAATAAAAGATACTGTGAAATGTTTTTTAAAGGTTAGTCTTTAAAAATTTTACAATGGGACGCCTGGATCTAATTTGTCATCCCTGTGATTGTGCAGAGTGGGACCCTTTGTTTGACAGAACCGAGCCGCCCCCGGAAATTTTTGAGTACTGGACAGCGATTTTGAGGAATAAATAGCTACTCACTGTACACTACAGGCATAGTTAAACCATTTTGAATTTTAGTTGCTATTCAATCTTTGGTGATATTGTAACAAAAAAGGCTTTTTTTTTTTTTTTTTTTGTTTGTTTAAACGCTATGTATTTGGAGATCATGAGTGCACGTGAACGGATTACTTCAGCTGTAACTATAAGCTCTATTTGAAAATAAGGCCATCTATTCATATCTATACAAGCATAGACTAAAACAGAAAACACAGTCTGCTTCTAAATCATGAGTAAGACACACTGGTTATTTATTCTATCAATTTTATTTTCATTTTTTTTATTTTATTATGAATTTATTGTGGAATGTAAATATAATGAACCTTCATTTAATAAATTGTACCTAAAAGTATGTATTAATTTAAATTATTTAATTAAAATAAAAACAATTTATTTACTTTAAACCAAATATGTATATTTTTTAAACTTTAATATATATTTCTTTCTGTGCCTCTGAAGAAACTTTAAAAATTTAATTCTTGCTTTAGAAATTTCTCATATTTTAAGTGAAAAGAAATACCTAAAATCGCAATATATGTAATTGGTGCACTGTGAATTAAAGACTAAATAAACGGTCAAGTGAGAGTTTTACTCGCGCTCAAAGGGTTCCGTAAGTAAACATATGTATTATAAATTCCTTCGGGGTGTGCAACTGGTATACGTGCCACTTAAAATTCTAAGAATCCTTCATTTTTCTTCACCAGTTATTATTATTTTTTATTGTAAAGTTTATGCCTCTTTTAATTGGAGCATTTTCGAGATTCAAATACAGAATTTTTTTTTTTTTTTTTTGAAAAATCGGTGATTAAAGATTAAAAATTAAGCAAAAGGATCTCGTTGCAAAAGCGTTAACTATATTTTAAAAAGAAAATCGTTGCTGAAAGAATAATAAGAATTTGTAAAAGACTATTCAACGTAGGATTAGTTACAGCATTCTATAAAAGTGTAAACGAGTATACAATAAAAGTTCAAAGTGATAGAAGCCTAAATAATATCAAATATTGCTATTCTGTATAACACTTTTTTTTTTCAATCTTATCATTATTAGAGGTCTGCACGGGCCCGGGTTTGGCCCGTATCGCTTCGAATTTTCTAACGGGCCGGGCCGGGTCGGCAGATTTAGAATAGTTTTTTCAACGGGTTGGGCCGGGCCGACAAACAACATAAACGGGCCGGGCCGCCAAAAAAATTGAACGGGCCAGACAGGTCGGGCCGATAAAAAAAATTTTCGGGCCTGCCGGCCCGTTCTGAAGATTGAAGTAGAAATGATAAAATATGAGCTATTTTCAACGAAAATGGTTTTAACGAGAATAACTATAAATGTGGCCATACTAGTTTGACAGAATCAATATAAAAATGCACAGTGTATCGGCATCGGAGAATTACATTATGTGTAACCCGTTTTAATATTTTTTAATCTGACTCATGCCAGTCCGAGATCACGCTTGCATTATTTTTCTACATATAGACTGGCCGGACCGGTACTAGACTTAATTATTGGCAGAAAACATGAATTGTAAAATTATTAACAGCGATAAAGAACTTAAGTTCTTTATCGCTTAAGTATATATCCGAAGACTAAGCTAACATAATTATGTTAGCTTAGTCTTCGTATATGTACTTCTTGATGATTTTTAAATTAATTTCGCAATAATGCGAAAGTTTGACACATTTTCTGATTAATTTTAAATTGTAAAAGTATAAAAGTGATAAGCCTAACTATTGAAGGGATTTGGAATCGAATAGCGTTTTTCATTTTTGGTAAATAAAATACTTGTATAACCTTGTTGAGATATAATAGTTTCTCAAATGGTTGCAGGTTTTTCTCCCTTCTCTTGCTATTGCTTCCGGAAATTCTATTCAAAACGCTAATTATGGCAGTATTTTATTTTTTTGCAGTATTTTTAAATTGCTTGTATCAAAAAATGGATAACGCCATTCGATTATATAGTTTCTGAATAAAGATATCTGCTAATCTTATGCGTTTGTGAAAAAAAAAAAAAATGAATTTAGAAATGTATTAGAAAGGAGCTTCTTTGAATTTAAGAATGAATTTGTATTTGAAATCTATAATAAAATGATATAGAAATATATTTTATAAATCTTCTTTTATTAAACAGCTTCAAAATTAACGATGTTTTTAGCTTTCTTTCTTTTTTCTTTTATTCTAAGTCATATTAATTTTTTAATGAATTTTTATTCGAATGTTGAAAGCCTAAGAATCTAAGTAATCATTAATGTTGTTAAAGTGTATTTGCTATAAAATATACTGTAAAATCATTCCATAGATATGTATGAAGTATTCTTTAAAGGAATCTTAGTTGTATTATAAAAATCTGAATTTTTTAGAAATCGTAAAATTTGTAACGGGCCAAAACTGGCCGGGCCTGTTTTCGCTGATTTTTGTACGGGTCGGGCCGGGCCGGACCTAAAATATAAAAATTTAAACGGACCGGGCCCGGGCCGAAATTTTGAGTTTTACAACGGGCCGGGCCGGGCCGGGCCGAAATAACTTTCCTATGGGTCGGGCTCGGGCCTGGAAATTCCGGCCCGTGCAGACCTCTAATCATTATCTATTTATAAGAAACTTAAATCAGTGCTGAGAATATAAGGTAGTGTATATTTAAACTTCATTTGGCATTTCATAAAACTAAATTCAGCATAGTAATAACTTTTTTTCCTTCTAGTGCAGCTTACACAAAACCCTTGTTTAATGTTTAAACTTGGCATTGTGTTAAAGGACCTTGTGTAGAAAGTAGCTCGCAAATTTGCAAAGCGCTTTGGTCCGTGACGCGTTTTTCCAGATGTGTTTATAATTAACTTTTAAATGTACAAGAGTCGTAATAAGCAACCCACTCAAAATAAACTAGTCGCGAACTCCATAATATTTACGAAAAGTTCGCATGCACAAGGAATTTTTTTTTTAAATAGACATTTTATTACCAAAAACTTCCTTACGTAGGGGTCGCTATATTCATTTAGAAAATGCTTTGCATGAAACAAGGCAAATAATACTTTTAAAAAATCCTGGTACTAAAATGGATGTATGTTTTTTTTTCTTATGCGTATGAATCGTGATTTATGTGATTAATTTAAATCAAATAATTATGTTTTTCAAAACTATGAACTTTATTGCTTTTATACTGTAATTAGGTATTGCATTACACAAATATATTGTTAAAAGTTATTATCTGGGCTTTAAAAGCCGATGATATGCAGAGTATACCGTCGCTCATTATTTAGTCCGAACTACCCCTGTCTTTAAGGGTTAATATCTCAGCTAATTATAGACAATTTTTTTCAAAAATCATTATCAACAATGCTTTTATATTTCTGCTACTATAGGTACCGCCAATGTTCCTCAATACCTTTGCTCAATGCATTCAAATCTAAATTTGTGTGTAACAGAAAAATGCGCTTTTCTCGAAAACTGCTACCTAGAGTCATCGCTATAGTTTTCCTGCAAGGTTTAAAATAACATCTATAACCATTAATTTTTTCATAATTTTAGTAGATTCGGAATTAGATGGGGGGGGGGGGGGGTATTTGGTATTTCCTTGTATTTGGTAATACATATTTTTCCACTATATTTTCGATTATATCTCTGAAAATACAATGCCTAAAATTAAAAGAAATATATTTTTGAGTTCAGCGTAACGAAAGCTTTCATAAGATACCCCACACGATATACAAAGAAAAGATTTCTTTCAAGTAACTTAATTAACACCCTACCTCCTCCCCCCCCCCTCTTAAATATATTTGTAAATGTTTTATAACCTGTAAATATGTGGGTCAATAGATTTTATTACTTCCCTCAATTTGAACTTTCTGCGTTTTACAGCTTATGAGTAAAAGGATTGGGGCAGACAGACACGAGAGTGATCTTATAATGATTTCGTTTTCACTTTTAAGTACAGAGCGCTAAAAAAAAAATAAAGAAATAATCTGCCACCCCTAGAAAAATTTTTGCCCTACCTGACAATATGGTCTAGCTACGGGCCTGCCAAGGGATACAAGTGCCGAATGAGGATAACATTGCTTAGTTATAAATAAAAAGAAAAATTGTATTCCACATTTTTAAAAACAGGTATTGAAATAAGAGTTCAAAGATCATTAAGATATAAGCAAAGGTTTCATATCTCAATTCATTCAATTACAATTGATGTTTAATTTTGAACTCAATTTACTCGAAATCTAAATTTTGTCACTTGTACCCCTTGGCTTCTGAGCTCCTCATATGTCTTTAGCTAATCTTCCGCAAAGGTTCTCTATTGGGTTCAGGTCAGAACTTATGGCTGGCCAATTCATAACAATTACTAGGTTTTTGATGTCTAAACCACTGCATTGTAGATTTGAACACGTGAAGGGAATAATTGTCTTGCTGGTGTATCCATTTGTTCTGCTTAGCAATTTTCCAAATGGAAGTAACTGTACTTCATGCGTTTTCTTGGGAATCTAGGAAAAAAAGTGACCGGAAAAAAAGTTATCGGAAAAAAAGTGACCTAAATTACAAAAGGGGAAAAAAAGTGACACGGAAAAAAAGTGACAAGGAAAAAAAGTGACACGAAAAAAAAGGGACACGGAAAAAAAGTGACAAGGATTGATTTTGGGGAATTATTATTGATTTTGGGGATTCATTAGTTAAGTATGAAAGGGGGATGGGGGGGTCTCATAATTTAGGTAAATGGGTTTTTCATACTGAATTAACTGTTTTGGTTCAATTTTTGGATATACGTTCATACTGAAAAGACGCTTGACTGATTAGTTTTGGGAAGGGACGATTACCCCCCCCCCATCCGTCCTCAGTTAGATGAATGAGTTTTTATGCAGAATTATCCAACGTGTGTCAAATTTGAATACAGGACCTGACTAAGGCAGGGGCATGCGGGGCAATTGCCCCGGGCCCCCGGTTTGAAGGGGGCCCCCAAGGAGAGAAAAGTTTATTGTTAAAAGAGGGCCAAATGATATAAAATAGCAAAATATTACCAAAATTCTTTTTTTTCAATTTTAAGGGGTCTTTTTTCTCCTACCCCCTTTGCTTCCCTGCCCCACGTTCCCTTAAAGTAATAGTTACATCATATGAAAATTAATAGTTAAAATTATTTATCATCTGTTATTATGTATAAAGATGTGAAATATAAATACTGAAATCAGTACTTGGTACAAAATTTATGCATACATACAATAGGTTTGAATTTTAATTTTAGTCACTTGAGTATAATTCACAAACATTTTTAAGGTAGAAGAGGGCCACTCTAATAATGTTAGCCCCAGGGCCCCCCACTGTCTAAGTCGGGCCCTGTGAATATAGGTTCTTTTCGATAAGGCTTATATATAGTATATAATGCATGAAGAGTTTTAATGGTTATATATAGAGGGAGAACGGGGGATAACCTTTCTTAAATTAAATTAATAACTTTTTACGCATAATTATCCGATTTGCTTAGATTTTTGGACATAGATTCATTATGATAAGACGTATCTCTGATTAGTTATGGAGTTCTTCTGCTTACTATAAAGGGTGGGGGGCGAGCAATTATCTCCCCCTTAAACTAGATAAATAGGTTTTTATGCAGAATTACCCCATGTATTTCAAATTTTAAATATAGGTTCTTACTGATAAGGTAGATCCCTGAATAGTTTTAAGAATTTGATATCTAAGTACTGAAGGGGAATAGAATATAACCTATCTTAAATTAAATTACTTTTTACGCAGAATTATAGGATTTGCTACAAATTTTGGATTATAGATTCATTATGATAAGGCGTATCCCTGATTACATATGGGGTTATTTTTCTAATTAAAAATTAAGGCGGGTGATTTTCCGATCCCCTTAAATTATATAAATTGTTTTTTATGTTCACTTATCCGATATATTTCATATTTTGGATATATGTTTTTTCTCATAAAATTAGTCCCAGAATAATTTTAAGGGTTTAATGGCTAAGTATATTGTCAGGTTCTGAGACCACCTCTGCTTAAGATTGGAATTTCCGTTATTTCTCTATCTTAATCTCTTTTATATTATACCGGCTGTGTACTAGAATTTTCAAGGTGACATTCTTTCTTTGTTGAAGGGAGAATTGACAGGTAATCCTCTACAGGTGGTGAGTGAGAAAGAGGAGATTGCGGAGAGGCGTGTTCATCCGTCAGTGAGGTATGTGGATGATGAGCTGACAAGCAACATGTCACTAATCAAGAAAGGAATGTGGAATGTGTCCAATGGATAAGACCCAAAGGGGGTTGACATTGGGGAAACACCGTGATTTGAGAAGAGCAAGTCTTATCTCAGATTAGTTCAGTTCGTATCTGGGTTCATACCTAGAGAGTAGTGTAGGACAGAGGTCCTGATAGTGTGTGCTCTGCGTTGTAGAGCGGAGGCAGTGCGTATCTGGAGAGCAAGGGACACAGACGTCCTGGTGTTTAGTGCTCTGGGCCGAGAAGTGCAGGCCGAGTATCCATGTGTTGGGAGATTCGAAAGTGATCTCCGATAAAGTTAATCTAACGTGCATTGAGTGTGAGGTGGAAGGTATAATTCGAATAGTACACAGCCAACCTTTACTGTATTTAATTTAATGTTGAACCGGATCACCTATATCCGAGTTGTAATTGTATATAATGGTAAATAGCGTATTTAGTGTGTACATATATTCTAAATAAACTGTTAATTCAGTTAATTGACAGCGTCAGTGTTCATTTACACAATCCTCACAGTGGGTGACCGATATCACCTAGTAATATCGGTGGTGGCAGCTATAACTACCACGGACTTTATTCAAAGTTGTGCGGGCTGAGAGGAACGTCCGACATATACAGTGGGGGAACGGAGGATAACCCCCCTTAAATTAATAAATGGCTTTTTACGCAGTATTATCTTATTTGATTCAAACTTTGAATGTGCGTTCATTATGATAAGGCAAACTCATGATTATTTGTGGGTTATCCCCCGTTCATCCCTCTATACTTAGCCATTAAACCCTTAAAACTATTCAGGGATTCACTTTATCAGGTAAAACCTATATCCAAAAGTTGAAATACGTTGGATAATCATGAAAAAAAAATATTATTTAAAGAGTGGGGGATTAATCGCCCGCTTTCCATTATTTAATTAGCAAAAAAACCCCATAATTAATCAGAGATACGCCTTCTTATAATGAATATACATCGGAAATTTGAAGCAAATCGGATAATTCTGCGCAAAAAGCCATTTATTTAATTTAAGGGTGTATTTCGATTCAAACTGCCTATTTTCCGATTTATTTTTAACTTCATTTTTACTTTCATATGCATCAAACTGGCAAATTGTCTTATTTAGAAAGTACACAAGGTGCCGTAATTGTCAATTCTTTGATAAATGCAGAAAATATTGCGAAAAACGCAATCAAAAACGGCATTTTGAACAGATTTTCCCCTGGCGGGAGATCTGTGAACGAAAAAAAAGGGTCATACTGAGAAGATAATTGTTTATAAATCAAATTCTAATGAATTGAGCCTAAAAATACAGCACATGGCACCTTGTACATCTCTTCAAAAATATCCTCAGCAAGTTTCATGTTTCTATTTTTGAAAATGTGTCTGAAATTGTATCGGAAAATTTCGAGCTGTTGAAGGTGGAAAAGCGTTTTTTTGAATACATCCTTAAGGGGGTTTATCCCCCGTTCTCCCTCTATACAAGCCATTAAACCCTTAAAACTATTCAGGAATTTACTTTATGAGAAAGATCCTACATCCAAAAGTTGAAATAAATCGGATAAGTGTGCATAATTTTTTTAAATCTAATTTAAGGCCGGGGGTAGTAATCACCCGCCCCCTTTTTATTTAGCAAAAGAACCCCATAAATAATCAGAAATACGTCTTATCATAATTAACCCATGTCCAAAATTCGAAGCAAATCGGATAATTATCCGTAAAAAGCCATTAATTTAAGAAAGGTTATCCCCCGTTCCCCTTCTATACTTAACCATTAAACTCCTAAAACTCTTCAGGCACTTTATACTATATATAAGCCTTATCGAAAAGAACCTATATGCAAATTTGACACAAGTTGGATAATTCTGCATAAAAACCCATTCATCTAATTGAGGACGGATGGGGGGGGGGGGTAATCGTCCCTTCCCAAAACTAATCAGGCAAGCGTCTTTTCAGTATGAACGTATATCCAAAAATTGAACCAAAATAGTTAATTCAGCATGAAAAACCCATTTACCTAAATTATGAGCCCCCCCCCCCCCGATCCCCCTTTCATACTTAACCAATGAATCCCCAAAATCAATAATAAATCCCCAAAACCAATCCTTGTCACTTTTTTTCCGTGTCACTTTTTTTCCTTGTCCCTTTTTTTCCGTGTCACTTTTTTTCCGCTTTTGTAGTTTAGGTCACTTTTTTTCCGATAACTTTTTTTCCGGTCACTTTTTTTCCGTTTACCTTTTCTTGGTTATCTTTGAAATGTTGATGACCTTTCAAAAAAGCAATAGTGGTTGTTCCATTATAAGAAACCGCTCTCCACATCATGAGTGAACCACCTTATTCTCTGATGTAAAAAATTCGAGATTCTTTGTGAATATCGTTCCAATAATATTTTGATACCAGAATGTTTACTTCTTTAAAAACTGAACGTAAAGACTGGTTTTGGGTTTAAATTAATCTCGGAATCTCTCTTATCTTGCCGTTTAGTTGTTTTCTTTGCTCGTCCAAAACGGGATTTTGTTTCAAAGTTATCTTTTGAAAGAATTTGGTAGATACCAACTTTATTGTGCATATTTTTTCCTGTAATATCCTAAAATGTTCATTCACGAGCCTTTAAGTGATAAATTTGCAAAATTTTCTTTTTGGAAAGCTAAACATTGTGAGGAATTTTTGCAATCAGCCGGAAAAGAAAAGACACATTAGCTTTTATCTCAGGAAGCTATTGCATCACAAGCACATGACCTTAAAATATGCAAATTTCGGACATCACTATTTAAATTAGGTTTTCCCACCGGTTGTCCATATAGTTTTGTGACAGTATTTTTAATATTATTATTAATATTATTATTATTATTATTAAATCTGTGACTATGAAAAGTTGTTTATGCATTTTATTCTTTTTGTTTCAACATTATATATTTGTATAATTTATTTCATTTTTCTTGCAATTTCATCTACCTTATATATTTTACGTAAAGAACAAAATTTTCCTCAACACAATAGTGATAACTATTTGACAAAAGTGAGCATTTCTTAACTTTGTACTCATTAATCTCTTTTGTGTTTTCTGTGCCATGAACTATTAAAAAAAAAGAAAAGAAACTGGTATACCCTTAAAAACTGAAACTTGAACTGTAACCTTTGTCTTAGGAGTCCATTAACAACGCACAGTGGAAAACTTCCACCAGTAAATTTAAGAGGAAAGTTTCTTTTTATCTAAAAGCCTCATTAATAGAAAATTTTAATCAAAAAGTAATGGCAAAAAGTGATATTCTTTTTACTGTTAGAGGTTTACTTCAACGGTAGTAGTTCCGCCACATTGTGACAATCACGCCAACCCTGAATGTGTTAGTGAGAAGATAATAATAATTGTGGAAACTGACAAAACTGACTAGTAAAAAGAAATATATATATATTTTTTTACCGTATTTGTGACTGAAGTTTCCCATCAATAAGGAGCTTAAATTAGATGAAATTTTCCATTCAGGTTTTCACTGGCGGTAACATTGACTTTCTAATATACGTAGACGCCACATCCCATTGTTCTCTCGGCATGGTTTCGAATCCAACATCTTTGGCGAAAAGATGCCGTTTTTCGGCGGTGATCGCTTTATTGGCAATTTCAGATTTCACGTTTTCTCTTTAGAGAAGCAGAAATGCGGTCAACTCAAGACATAACAATACGAGTTTCGGCGGGAGAAAAACCGGTTTGGCGCGCTAAATCTGCCCTCCGTCACGTGACGGAAGGCAAAGATGTCGGCGTAAGAAAAGGTTGCCATTGTGGTGTCTAGGTATCTTAGGTCATTGGGCGGTAATTAGAAAATGCTAATATGATAAAAAGAAACAGCCGTCATCCAGTGCAGCAGCCGTCAAATCTGCAGTTACTTGGCTCGCAAATGCTAGACAATATACATGTCTCCTCCTCTTTATTCAAAACTCCAATTGTTTTGCATGTACAAAGATGGAAAGAGATAAAATAAATATTTTTTGTAACCCTGAGTCACTAAAATATGATTTGTATTTTTCTTTATTTATATTTTTTTAAGTTCCAGAATAATTATTTCCAACTGTTAGTGGTTTTATTTACTTATTTATTTTTATGAGAATATCACAATTTTTTTTTTCATTAGATTCTTATTTTAATAAACAATTTTATACTTAAACGTTCGAAAATCAAAGTGTTTTCAACTTTTCGAAAGCAAGGTTGAAAGAGATAATTAAATATCAAAAATATATTCGTTGGCTTCATCCTTTCTCCTTCCTTTTCAACAAGACTATCAACAACGAGAGTCTATAATAGTGCAATAATTTGTAATCTGGCAGAGAAATAAAATGTTATTATATGATTTTTTACACTCTCATAATCGAGAACAAAACAGTTTACGACATACTACATTCAGAGAAAAGCAGAACGAATTTGAATAATGTTCCACCAATTCAATGATTCCACAGCTTATTCAGTTTTTCTTCTGTATGAAATTAGATGGCGCCACCTCTAAAGAGAACTCCGAAATCTACTCCTCTTTTAGAATTTTCAAGAGATAATTTTAATACAATCGACTTTGAACTCAGGTTATAAAATCTTTATAGTTTCAGTCTGTGACTTTGAATATGTTATTGAAGGAAAGCAATAGACATGTTTAATAGCGACACTCCTAAAATTTGGCTCCTTTTTTGTTCTTTTTTCTTTTTTTGCGGGGGGAAGGGGGGGGGGGGCAATAAGGCAATTTTAACATAGGTAAAAAATATGCTGTACTTATGATTGGTAAATAAAATTTTTCCTTTCAGTTTCCATGAAAAAAATTATGCACACTAAAGCGAAGGACTCATCGTGATTACTTTTATGCATTCTTTCTTCAACTTTTTGTTTAAATGAAAAATGATACCTTACAGCTACGTCATTCTGAATTCCCTAAAACGCGCTATTCACTTTGGGATTAAAATAATAACGATCAGTCCGTTGGGGACGAACGACACGCATACGTGACACATAAGGTGATCAAATTCCTTGGGTATTCACACGACTTTTTTTTTTTTTTTTTTTTTTTTTTTTTTGTAAATTTTGTATTATTTAGTCATGTCATTTTCCCGATCAAGTTAGGCAAAAGTTTCTGTTTTGTAAAATTGGTGATAAAAAATTAATTCTCTAAAAGGCACTCGTCGCGAAAGGGTTGGTTGAGCTTTAGAAAAAACATAAAATATACATTCCAAAATCTTTAAAACTTTAATTGCTTCAAAAAACGTTAAATATTAATAAAAACATTAAAATACTGACATGTTTTGATTGATGTGAATCAATCTTATGAGGCCTATTGACATAATTAGTTCACAGACTATCAAAGCCTCAGAGCTAATGAGCCCGCCGCACAGTGTGTGATTTTGCAAATCTAGTGGGTGGAAAAGTCCAAAAATCGAGTTGCAGTAATTTACTTTTAGACATTTCAAATAACATCTAACACATTGGAGGAAAAAAAAAAGAAGCAAAGTGATAGTAGCCTAACTCCACAACATCACTCTGAAAAATTGGCTCAAAAGCCATTAATATTTTTGCCATTAATATCGATATAAAGAACTATACAGAAATTAAGTTAGACCATGCCGGGCTGTGATTTAAACTTTTTTCAGGCCGGAGCAAACATTTTTTTCTATGGGTTGGTTCGCGACCAGACCTAGACATTTCGATTCGTGCAAAACTCTAGAACAGACCGCGGCATATTTTCAAAGTAGGTTTAACGTAAAACCTACAGCATTGTGTGAAATGGTGGGGGGTGCAAAGTAGGCGGTCGCCCGGGCACAGAAATTTAGGGAGCCAAATTTATGCTACTAACTTTTTTTTGGGGGGGGGGGGGGGTAGCGTCAAGTTGGAGGAGGGACGCCAAATTGAAACTTAGCCCCGGGAGCAGTTTTTTCTTCACATGCCTCTGAAAAAAAAAATTCTGCTGTTTTATATCCAAATGGGATGCACTCTCTTAAATTGACATGTAATAACGGAAAACTTAATTTGTGGCTGATCCCTATCTTGCATTTAAAATAAGTCAAAAATCATTTGGCCAGATAGTGGCATAGCCAAGCCCAAAATCCGAAAGAAGGACTAATTTACTGTATCATGGATACAGCAGTAAAAGCAGCTAAGACAGAATTACAAAGAACCTATTAAAAATTCGGCTTTAGACAGGTGTTTATCTAAGCAGGTATAAATCAAAGGTACGTGTTTTGCCGAGACTATGAACATTTCTGTTTTTAGATATGTTTCCATTATAAACAGTATCTATTAAAACTACTAAAATGTACTCGCTCTATAGTACACCTCTGAAGAGGATTAATGTGCACCACTCGAGAAATACACATCTGAGAATAATTAAAGGAACAACCATAAAAAGTTGCTTTATGTTAATTCGATTAAGGGGATTCCCATGAAAGGTGATTGGTTGGTAACTCAATGTCATCGTTATCACGTAGACATGTGGGATTAACCTCTGTAACAAAATGCAATTTATTCAGCCTGTTTTGGGTTCATGTGCGAAAAGGTGTCTATGTGAGGGATTTGAAGTCTAATTTCAAAGATCGTAAGGGCAGTTGGAAAACATTATCTTCTAGTAGATAAAATGTGTTGCTCAGAACACATTTGTTGATTGTGAGAACTACAAAGTGCCTTTTCCAAACCTGCAGAAATTTTACCCATAAAAAAATGTTTGGATTCAACATTACTTTTTATCCCAATTACTATTTATGAACACCCAGTTTAACTTGCTTCAAAATTTCAGGATGGCAATAAGAAATTTGTGTACAGAAAAGATCCCAGGTGAAATTTTGTCTTTAACAATGAGAAATAGATTACATAAATGGAAACTAATCCACGTATCAAAATCAAAACTGGGAGAATGTTGTAAAGCTGTTTCAAGCCATCTAAAATAAATTGGTTGGGAAGTGCAATAACAGAAACCGTAATTATTTTTAAAGTGCCTTTTTATGTGCAGCAACAGAACCCATAATTATTTTTACATAGATTCATTCATGGATACAAAGACCACATTCTTTAGGAAATCTGATTTTGGAATATTTTTTAAATCTTTAAAAATTATCATTGATTTCAATTTTGGTAAACAGCCATTGAGCGCAATACAACTCTGTGTCATAGTTCATTACCAGTCATTTTCCGTAATATGGATTTTACGCCTTTAAAGTCACATTTTCTGCTATGGCAGATCAAACCAGATAGGTGTTTTGTTCATGTTGCTAATGCAACCTATATTCACAACATTAGCAGTATCTTCAAAAAAACTAAAAAATATATATTCATACAATTTCTGTGCATTGTCTGGAATTTTTTTAATTTAAATTGCAAAAAGTTTGTTAGAAAAACCAAATTAAACTAGCTACCAGTTCTTCACTAGCAAAACCTCATATCTTCTGGCATGCCGGTAAATATGAGATTTCCAGCATGCTGGCTAATACAGGGAAATACGGTAATAAAATAGTTCTGTTTGTAATATTGTGCATAAGTGGTACTTCTGAAGCTCAGACGACTTTGAAATCTCTTGTTTCTATTCTTTCCGCAAGACACTTTTTTTAGCCACATGTATACAAAGTATGACTAAAAAGCTTGGTTAATGGTCTCATAAAATACTCAAAATGATAGATACAATCAAAAATCTTTATTGTCTTTCGAAGTAATCTCTATTAGCCACAACTCTTTGGTAATGTTTGTAAAGCTACTGGAAACTGTACACGAAAGGTTCTTTCAGAATCGTTCAAAGCACCAATGTCACATTGATGTTAAATTTCCTGTATATGTCCAAAGTATAGACCTATCATGATTTTTAATCATCAACAGGCTTTTGTTGCACTTCTGTGATGTTGTCTGAAGTTGTGTTTGTTGATGTTAGACCTAAATATGGCTCATCATCAACAATTTACTTTCTTGTACAGAAATGTTTGAACCAGTCACAAACACATTTTTTACTCACTCCTTCTGATAAACTTGCACAAACATTGAGAAGTTCTCTGTTTACCCAATTTGTACCAAAACTTTATGCGTTATGAAGCCATTGCATTTGACACAATGCATCACAAAAACTCCATTTAATTGCTCACAATAACATGAAACACTTCATATGTATCTAGATATGCATGCAAGTTGCACATTCTGATCCCAAGTTGTTATTTAAATATTAGACCACTCACTGGACTTTTTAGACATTTCTTGTATACAAAAAAATATTTATTTCTTAATCTATACACCATTGAAAATGAAAACATATATAAGGCCTACTATGGTTCATCAACTTCTATAAATTAATGTATAAATAGATGATAATCAATTGATAGTGCCATAATTTCCAGCCTATAATCTGTGGATTAAACTATTATGCTTCAACCCAGAAATATTATTTAATAATTAAAGTTAAATATTTACCACAGTTTAATAAGCCACATTTTATGAAATAAGATTTCTGGATATGAACATAAATATTCAATCTGCAGATTATGGAGTAATAATTATGGTACTTTTTTATATAGAAATCGGTCCTGAGACAGGAAATCTTGCATTCCAAGAAGGATGTTATTATTTGTCATGGTTAATACTTAAGCAGTTGCTGCAAACACCTTTTTTAATTTAAAATAATAGACTGTCCAAAATGTATAAAGAAAAATAATTATAAATGCTAGCAATAATTTGGATCCTATATCATACTCAACTTGTAAAAAAATTAAATGCTTTATCAATGACTGATAGCATCAAGAAGTGCAGTTTATTTTTCAGTCTCACTCAGCCATTAGACCATTATGTAGATGTTTATTATATTTAAAGTAAAACTGTCATAACTATTCAACTTAACTCTTCACGGCACAGTGTACTCAGTTTGGGTACACTTAATTTTAATTCTAAATTTGCAAATAGCACATAAAATATTTTAATAAAATTTTGCTTTTACAATGAAAGCTTAGATTATGGATTATTTAGATTTCTTAAAAAGTCGTATGTAAATTCTGATGTCAATCGATAATTTTCATTTTACTAACAGAATTTGTCCATGCCGGAAAGGATTAAAAATCTTCCTTACATTTTACAAATCACAAATGATCATTTCAAAAGTTTTATGGAAGTATTTTTTAACACTTAACACAATGACTATCTAATGGTAGTTTTTTACCACCCCCAGGATTCATCCAACTTTAAATGCCAGAAATACCCCCCCCCCTCCCCTGTATAAAAGTATAAATGTTAAACAAAACTTTAAAAAGTCCATATGCATTAGTCTTAATTTCTGATTTATTTCCCAGGATTTAACTATGTATATATGGGCCATTTTCAAATTTTGCTTACATATGCTGTCCAAGAGTAAAAAGAAGAAAATTCAAACATAAATTAATATTTAAAGTTTGATTTCAGCTATGCATTAGCTAAAGAAGATTATATTGAACATTTCTAACATGAAAAATTAAAAAAATCAATAAAAATTTTGGAGATACAAGTCTTTAAAATTGTGATTCTAAGCAAAAATGCCTGTCCCATTCCAAGTTTTATGTGATTAACTGTTAATTTTTTTAACTTAACTTTTTTAAATAAAGAAATTTAATTATTTTAAATATGAACTGTTAGTGCTCTATAATACTGAAATTTTTTTTTACAAGAGATATTTTCTTTAAGAAATTCACAGAAATTTTATGTACCTCACTTTGCATCAAGTCCGTTATCTTGTGATTATTTTAGTCAAAATAGGCTTCTAATTCTTCCTAAAGTTAGCAGCAAATACTCGGCGACAGAGTTAAACTAGTCATGCAACTACTACTTGCCATCTTTTACTCTTTAATTGTGAAGCAACAGGGTCGTACTGGCATAACAGAGAGGACGGTGGCAAAATGGGTAACAAGGGCGCCGATTGCCTTACAAAAGGGCGTAAATCCTTATATATATATATATATACAGTAGACTCCCTCAAATCCGCAAACCAGAAATCCACAACTCTCTAAAATCCGCACATATTTTATGCATGTAAACAATGAAATTTTCATTTCAGATATTGGGACAAAATTTATTTTTTTTTTTAGTTTTGCATAAATTCCATACATTTTTTATTTTGTTATTTTCTTAATAATACTTTATTCATGTTTTTCATGAAGGAAGAATAATTTCTTTGGAAAAAATTCAAGATATTGCTGATATCACTGGTAATCACAATCTTACCAATTATATTTATGCATTAATCAAAATTTTTTGGTTATTAAGCTTGGCTAAACTTGACAAAAAATTCTTATTTTATGATTTTGATATGAATTAGTAATGTACTTTTATGAGGCAAGTTTTGTTGAATAATTTTGGAAAAATACTTCTAATCTTTATAATGAATATTTAATCATACACTATTGATTATTAACTTGAACTTTGCTATTAGTATTTTTATCATTCTAAAAACTATCTAAATTTTTATTATTTTAGTTAATTACTTATTTTAATATTTTATTATATTGTAAGCATTCATTATAGTTCCGATTGCACTATTATTTGCACTCAAATTATTGTTTAAAAAATGTAAACAAAGCAATGACCAGAAATCCGCAAAACCTCTGGTCCCAAGCTGTGCGGATTTGAGGGAGTCTACTGTATATATATATATATATATATATATATATATATATACAGTCGAGTCTCTATGTAACGAAATCCATCGTTCCAATAAAAAATTCGTTATATAGAGAAATTCGATGAATAGAGAATGATGTTAAAAATCGTATTTAATGTGTAAATTTTGAACAAATACTATTTTTGATCTTTTTAATTAAGAATTTGAAATGTTTAAAAGTATATATTAACCTAACATTTTATTTCTTAATTATTTAAGCAGTTTCAAAAAAGAGAACAGACATTTATTTGAAAGCTTAATGAAAATCAAATAAGGAAGACTTGCATTAATTTCAGAGGAAGAAATATGTAATCTTTTGTTGTTTTGATTTTAAAATTGTTACGCTCTTAAAAAATTCTCAAATTTTAGCAAGGAATGAAAAATTATAGTTAACATTTTCCTCCATTTGAAGGCCTCTCTTATGTGCCTCTCACTGATTCCTCTCTTATATGTGTAACAATCCTATTGACTCTGTTTCGAGAAGGATGTTGAAAGGTGTGTGGGAGGTGGGATGAACTCGTTGGATTTAAAGAACAAGGAGAGAAGTAATATTTATATTTAAAAAAAAACTCAGCATTGAACGATAAATCAAAAATAAGTGATGGAAAATTGATTCTATATGATTTCGAAGTTTTTTTAAAACTGAATAAATTAAGACCAATTTATGAAAAAAATTCGTTATATGGAGATAGATATTTCGTTATATAGAGACTGTTTTTAATGTAATATTGCGAAAAGGGGACCGTTCCTACTAAAAATTCGTTATATAGAGAAATTCGATGTATGGAGAGTCTCGACTGTATATATATGCACACTCACACATGCTACATTACATAATATACGAGTACATTGTTGTAAAAACTTTATACCTTCTCCGCAAAACATTGCACTTTTAAAAAAAAACTTGATATAAGACAAGCAAATTTAGAGGGTTTGTTTCCACCGCAATTTTTAAAAAATATATGCCTCTATTTTCGACAGGGATGCCGCGGACGCGCTATAGCGCATAAAATACGCAAAAAATCGGCGACGGGACGCAGAAAAATAACTCTTACACGTCCTAATTTTGTCAAAAGGTCGCAAAAAAGGCGACTTTCGTTAAAAAAATCGCGAAATAACGATTATTTTCTGGCAAATTTCGTCAAAAGATTCGCGAAAAAATCTCTAATTTCGTCACAAAATCTCGAAAAAACGGCAGATTTCCTCAAAAGATCGTGAAAAAAACGACAAATTTTATCTAAAATCGCGAAAAAAGGCAAGTTTTGTCAAAGACTTCACGTAAAGCGCCAATTTTTGGCAAAAAATCATGATTAAACGTCAAATTTCATTAAAAAAAAATCGCGAAAAACGTCAAATTTTGTCAAAAATACGCGAAAAAACGGCAAATTGTCAAATAATTAGCGAAAAGACCGCAGATTTTGTCAAAAAATTAGAGAAAGACGAAAATTTCGTCACAAAATCTCGAAAAACTGGCAGATTTCCTCTAAAGAATCCGAAGAAATGACAAATTTCGTCTAAAAATCGCGATAAAACGGAAATTTTGTCAAAAAATTCACGAAAAAATGCAAATTTCGTCAAAAAATCTCGAAAAAACAGTAACTTTCGTCAAAAGATCGTAAAAAAACACAAATTTCGTCATAAGAGCATGGAAAAAAAGGAAGTTAATGCCGGAAGTGAATTTTCCTGTTCCAAAAACTAATTTTCTTGCTTCAAAATTGTTTTTTTTTTTGCTGCTTCAAAAACGGATTTTCCTGGTTCATAATCCGTTTTTCACTGCTCCAAGTGTTTCTGAGCAAATTTAACTCCTGAAAGCACCCATTCATTAAATGAAAAATACCCCTTCTTTACTCAAGTTTTTCTTTTTTTTTTTCTCACTAGAAAAAATGTTTTCTTCAATAAATTTGTCTTGCCCCTTTTCAAAAGAAATGCTAACAATAGTGACTCTTGTTATCGTCTACACACAAATAAGCATTATTTTATAATTAAATATACATTTTGCACATTTATTTTTTAAAAAATAAAGAAAATTTCTCTTAATAATTTTAAAAACTTAATATTGGTTTTAATTAATTATTTATTATTATTAAAATAATTATTACATTTCATTTTTCTTTTGCAAGTGAACAAGTTTTGCATCGAAAAACATGACTTATTAGTAGTGGGGACCCGCTTTTGTAAAAAAGAGAAAAAAAAGGAATCCAAAATTTTAGAAGTTCTGAGTCCCAGGGACCCAGGATTTTTCAAGTCAAGCGGCATCACTGTAAAAACATTTGCGAAATTTAAGCACCGTGTTAATTCCCTTCAACCGTATTACATCAGTTAGTATATGTGAAGAAGAATTTCATATTAAATAAATGTATCTGTGATGCCCTAAAAAGTACAGTACAAATCTCAAGAAATATGAAATACTATTAATATGGAATGGATTAATATTTATTGAACATTATTTAACCAATAAGAAGTAAAATTTGCTTTTAACTATATTACATTTACTTATATAATTCAAACTTTATCTCGAATATCTGAATAAAAGCATCCATAAAATTATTTCGAAATAAAAAATAAAAATAAAATGAATTAAAACAATTTCATTGGCTCAAAACACAAAAGTCAAAAATTTTTATACAATTCAATAATATTTTATATAATACAATCTCTAGTATACAAGTACTAATTATGATGTAAAAATTTTGCAAACTGTAATAGGAATTAAGTTTTTTTACGTGACTTATTTATTTTTTTAAGAGGGGTCTTTGTTTTTTCTTCTTTTCTTCAATAATACGTAAATTAGTTTCAAATTAAATTTAGACTATATATATATACATATAAAAACATTTTTCCCTATTATGAAATCGATTAATAAAATAACAATTTTTTTTCTTTTTTTGTAAAAAATTAAAATTTAAAAAAAGGAAATATTGTGTATTAAAAGCGTCTTATAGAAATTTTTTCACAGTGAAAATCACAAGAAATATGGAATATTATGAATATGAAATGGATTAATATTTACTGAAATTTTTTTAATTCATAAGAATTAAAATTTGATTATATATGACTATATATGTTACATTTACTTATTTAATTCAACCTTAATCCCGAATATCTGAATTTCAGTCTCTACACAAATATTTCCAAGTAAAAAAAAAATAATAAAATAAAATAAAACGAATTAAAATAATTTCATTGACTGAAAACTCAAAGTTCAAAACATTATTTTTTACAATTCAATAATATTTTATATAATACAATCTCTAGGATACAAATACTAATTTTGGTATAAAAATATTCCAAATCATGGCAAGAATGGCATCTATTTTACAAGAATTATTTTAAAAAAGGTTTTTTTTAACATATAACATATAAATTAATTTCAAATTAGAAAAAAAAATTTCTTTATCTTACAAAAAATTGACAAAATAATAATGTGACTTAAAAAGTTTTTTTTTTTTTTTTTTTTTTTTTTTTTTTTTTTTTTTTTTTTTTTTGTTAAACAATTAAATTTTTAAAAAGGAAAATTACTTTGTTTTAGAAGTGCTCTGAATAGATTTTTTTTTTCGCAGTACAAATCTCAAGAAATAAAATCTTTCGTTGAAAATTTTCTGGTCAATAATATCCTCTTGCACTCATCTCCTACAGCTGACTTTAAAATATTATGAATATTAATGGATTAATATTTATTAAAAATTATTTAACTAATAAGAAGTAAAATTTGATTTTAATTGTGTGTTACTTAGGAAATTCAAACAATATCCCGAATATCTGAATAACAATCACCATACAATTGTTTCCAAATAAATATTAAAATAAGATTAAAATAAATATTAAAATAAAACAATAAAAAAATTATTTGTATCAAGCTCAAAAGTGCAAAATATCATTTAATTCAACTCAATAATATCTCATATAATACATTCTCAAAAATACAAATACTAAGTATGGTGTAAAAATTTGAGAAAAGTTATTTTTGTTTGGGGCAAGAATAATGTCGATTTATCTAAATTATTAAAAAGAAAAAAGTTTTTTTTTTTTTTAACAATAAAATGATATCATATAGAAGTCTTGATTTAAATCCTGCTTTTTAAATAGTTTAAATATACATATATATATATATTAATACTCTTGTGAAAGTGGTACAATTATTAATAATAAAAAAGTAATAATAAGTAATCTTACGTATATTTTTTTTCCATGGGCAAATCATAGCTCTTGCTATTCAAAGTGCATGCAACATCATTGGTGATGAAATTTTTAGAGTACTGTACACTATTTCAAAAAAGTACGAAGCACGAGCTTATTAAAAGAAAAATATTTAAGATTACAACTAAATATCTAAATAACTCAGGACACAGGCAAATAATGTAAAGGCGGAATTGTTCTTTGTAACTGGATCGGTTGAAAATTAGAAACACATATATTTCTAGTTTCTGTGGAGTGGATAATGGATGACTGATTTCGCTACTTTTTTCCCTCGGACATAATGTGTTTTGGTAGTATTTCAAATGAGCAAAATTATATTTACAAAGGCTGTGCCAAGCAATAGATTTGCTTCTATTTTCTCCAGAAAGATATAGAGATCCAGAAATCTCAGAATACGGTATAATCAATAAAAAAAATCACACCCGGTATTAATTATTACAGTCACACTGGGTACCTGCAAAGCTCGTATCTAGTTAACTTGAAACTCCCCTGAAATGACAATATGTCTTCTTGGGAACTCCCACGTTATTGACTAACAGCTTTGAAAACTGAATACAAACACTTCTGCGCTTTTCTTAACGACGTTGATTTTCAGGGGTTTATATATTTATATTAATTACATGTGTATTTTTCATTTTGTAACTTGCGGTGGTGTTTGAAGTTTAAAGAGGTTAAGCAGATCAGGTCCAATATAAAAAAACTTATTAGATATTGGCATTTTTTATGCTAAAAATTATTGAATTACACGGAAAAAAAATCCGACCAAGGGCGTTGTGATTATAAAAACATGATATTTGTTTCTTGAAAGTTATTTTTAAAGAAACACTGAAAAAAAATCTGACCATGGGCGCCATGATAACAAACACACGGTATTAATATTTTGAAAGTTATTTTTACAAGAGGTGCTGAAAAAAGCTGATGAAGGGTGCCATAATTACAAAAATTGATATTAGTTATTTTTGTACAGGCGCCGAAAATATCTGTCCTGGGGCGCCACGATTCCAAAAACACGGTATTACCGTATTTTCGGGCGTATGAGCCGCGGCGCATACGAGTTTAAAAGTATAAAATATTGTAGGTGCGGCTCTTACGCCGGGGCGGCGGGTACGATGATTTTTTTTTTTTTTTTTTTTTTTTGTCAAATGATTTTGACACTTTTTTTTCGTTTAATCAACAATTATATGCTCTCAAATTGGTATCAAAACATTTGAAAACGTCTCTCAACCGCAGGTGTCCGTGATGCGTTAGTTGTTTATTTTTAAACAATCAACATTATTCAAAAATAATGTTGGTCTCACCGGTTCTCATGTTAAAAATTATTATATTTTCCCCTCATCTATTAATGATTTTACCTGTAGGATATTGGAATGTACAGCTGTCACATTTTTTTCTTCTAATGATCCTCCTTCCAGTTAGAAAATAAAACTGCCCAAAGAGAGCTCAAATCCCGGTATAGAACTCTTTTGAAATAGACTTCCTATACATAGTAAAAACTTTAGAGAGCAAGATTTTTCTTTATTTTTTTCAATAACTCACTCTTTTTTTATCCGGCAAAAATAATCCAAACTTTGAAACCGGTCGAATCAGCAAGTTTTTTTTCCCCCAAATGAGTTAATTCAGGTGATAAACAACAAAAACGGGCCTGGCGAATAATAAAAAAATAATAAAAGGCCGACTTCCGTGATAAACATTTAAAAGAAGCCAATAGAATATAAACAATTTTCAATGCATATGACTTTGCAAGAATAAGTTTAAATGTGCTACACGAGTCAATGTTAACTTGGCAACTTTAAGGGCTATTTCACCCACGTGCAAACATCGGCTAACTAATGTTAATCTCAAAGAAAAAAAAAGTGTCATTCTCATTCCATTATTTTTAAATGATATTTTTTGCTTTGGATAACGGAAGTCAATCTCCACAAAGAGTCTTTACTTTTTCGATTTTGTTTACAGGTTTTTTTATTAGTATACTTTCACTTTCGAAACTGGTTCTAAAAGTCAAAGTATACCACTAAAAACATCTGTAAACGAAATCGAAAAGGTGTCTTCTTAGGGATCAACATCTCAGATATAAAATACAAAGAAATCATTTAAGCATATTGAAATGCAAACGCATTTGAAAAAAAAAAAAAAAAAAAAAAAAAAAATCCATAGGATTAACATTAGCGAGTAGATGTTTTTACTTGAGTGAAGCAGTCCGATCTATAGGGGGGGGGGGGGGGGGATCAGCTCGGTCCGGCCCATATAAAATAATAATAATAATTAATAAATAAAAATAACAATCCGGCACCCGGAAAATTTAAAATATCCGCATCATCCAAGTGAATTTTTTCAATAGATTAATTTTTACTATGATATGGTTAAAAATTGTTTCGTACGAAAAGTTCTGAACAAAACTACTTATTTTATCCTTTTTTTTTCCTTTTACTATGTTTATTTTTAAAGAAGTGCCTAATAAAAGCACTCAAGTAAGTATTTATAACTATAAAGCAAACGTGCAATTTTGTTATCTCTTGTTTCTGCTAATAAAAAAAAAAAAGAGAGAGAGACACTGGTTATTTAAAGTCACCTTTTCTCCTCATCCTCTTCATGACTCAATGTGCGGACATGTTGCCCTTTGACCTTGATGCGTAAGTCGGCTAATATCGCATTGCTTCTGTTTTGTTTCTTTGAATACAGTAGAAAAAAAAAGAACGAAAATAGTTTTTTTTTACGCTAAGTGGATTTGTGGATTTTTTTTTCTTTTCTTAATTTATATCTTCATAATATAATCATCGAAATAACTTAAGATGAATATAAAGTCTAAATTTGAGCAAGAAATATTTAAACTTACAAAATTTTTGTAAATGAACAAGGATAGATGCGTATGTACCAAATAAAAAATAAACTAATCTACCACAAAAGGAATCATTAAATCAATTATCAATAGTTAAAATATTAAATAAAGATATGCAGGTATATATTTATATAAAGGAATTTGTAGTGCTGTAAGCTATTTAAGAATCGATTTTTTGCCGCAGGCATGATAAACAATTGTGGATTGTATTCGCTGTGGATAATGATTTGTAGTATTATACAATGGTTATATATATATTTATTAATCAATTGTGGTTTAACATGTGTAATTTAATTTTAGCATATGTGCTGTGTTTCAATGTAATTCGTATTTTATTATTTACTTCACCAATTTACTTGATCGTCATTTCTTTACACTGAGGAAAAAGTTGCTTTTTTTTTGGGGGGGGGGGGCATGATATTGTTTTAAAATTATTTTTTAACAGATCTCGAAAATACGGTATCGCCGTGATCCCGCTGATTCTAAAATGTTGAGGTTCAACTGTATCATATTTTCGTTAAGAGGCTACTTCAGTCAAGCGACCCGCTCGTTAATGCTAATCCTATGGGAAACATTTATAAAGATATTTCGTTTGAATTTAAATATTTTTAAATGATTTTTGCATTGATTAACTCTGATAGATTTGTAGAAAGAACATTTTTCGCTTTTTGCTTACAGGTATTTTTCAATGAGGGCACTTTCATTTTGGGAGTCGGTTTCGAAAGTGAAAACAATCTTCAAAATCGAAAAAGTATAAAACGATCTGCATATAGATGGACTTGAACTATCCAATGCCCAAAAATCATTTAAAAATATTGAAATGCAAACACGATATCTTTATAAATTTCATCCATAGGATTAGCATTAAGGAGGTCTTTGTGTGTGACTGAAATAATATCTTAACTTAAAAAAAAAAAAAAAAAAAAAAAATCCTACACTAAAATTAATTTGAAAAAGTCTTTGATCGAAAATCTGACGGATTTTTGCTGGAAAGAACTAGAACTTTGTGGTGTTAATAGTGTTATTTATGACGGCCGATTATCTGCAGGAGGGATATAGGCCCTAGGATAAGTGCCCTCCGTGGGGGGTCTTTCTAAGGGAACCTAAACCGCATTTACACAAGGATGACCAAGATTCGAAGAAAAGTTTAGAACTTTGTGGAAAGAACTAGAAGTCTGTGGAAAGAGCACTTAGAATTGAACGCTACTAGGAAAAGATGCTAGGGAGGAAGCTAGCATCCTGCTGCGCTCCTCTCATTGGCGCAAGTAATTGCGCCTATTTCCGATTGGATTTTAATTGCGTACTACAAACACGTTTTTTTTTTTCTTTTTAGCTGAGAATTATTTTACGGTACTGTTCTGCTCTTTTTGTCTGACGCTCTTATTTAAGCAATTTATTTTTTTTTTCAAGTGAAAATGGCTCCCAAAAAGTTAAAAAGTTACACCGCCGCTTTCAAGCTTGCTGTGGTTGATAAGGCAGAGCTAATAGGTAATCGTGCTGCAGGACGAGAATATGGAGTTGATGAGCGTTGCGTAAGGAGATGGAGAGCTGAAAAATCTATTTTGAAGGAAATGCCAAAATCTAAGAGGGCACGAAGAAGTGGCGTTGTTGTTTGGCCAAATCTGGAGAGAAATTTAGCCAAGTGGGTAAAGGAGCAAAGGGAAAAAGGAATGCCCGTTTCAACTGTTCAGATACGGTTTCAAGCGAGGATTATGGCATCGAACATGGGATTTACAAATTTTAAAGGTAGTCGCAACTGGTGCTTTAGGTTCATGTCGAGAAATAATTTGTCTGTAAGAACCAGGACAACTGTGGGACAAGAACTGCCTGCAGATTGGGAAAAGACAAAAGCATCTTTTTTAAAGTATGTCGCTGAAAAAATCAAGGAAAACAACTTTTCAACAGCACAGATTATTAATATGGATGAAGTTCCATTAACTTTTGATTGCCCCCCCAGTAGAACTGTTAACACCATTGGGGAAAAAACAATCGGCATCGTAACAACTGGTAATGAGCGAACCTCATTTACCTGTGTTTTAGCTTGCGCTGCGAATGGAGACAAATTAAAACCACTAATTATTTTCAAGCGCAAAACTATGCCTAAGGCAAATTTTCCTTCCGACGTCGTAATACGGTGTAACGAAAAGGGATGGATGTCGGAGGAAATCATGTATGAGTGGCTGGCGGAAGTGTGGAGGAAAAGAAAAAATTCTTTTTTTCAGCCTAGTGGGCTTCTTATTATGGACTCAATGAGTGCCCACAAAGGTGATTCCGTAAAAACTGCTTTGAAAAAAGTCTCAGCCGAGCCAGCAATAATCCCTGGCGGATTAACTAAAGTTTTACAGCCTCTTGACTTGGCTGTGAATAAATCTTTCAAGTCCAAAGTAAGAAAACTGTGGGAAAAATGGATGATGGAAGGGCTACATTCATTTACAAATTCTGGAAAAATGCGCAAAGCCACTTACGAAGAAGTAGCGTCGTGGGTTTCATCGGCATGGAAAGACATTAGTGCTAAAACTATTATGTCGGGCTTCAAAGCAGCCAATATCATGGAAAATACAGTTAGTGATGATTCATCTGAATCTGATGATAGTGAAGATGAAAATTGTGACGTATTAACTGATAAACAATTTTTAGAACTATTTAATTCCGACAGTGAAAATTCCGATTTTGATGGATTTGAAGATTTTTAAACATGTTGATAAAATCTTGTATATATTTTTTTCTATATTTTCACTTCATTCCAATAATAATTTTTCATATTTTAAAGATATTTTGAAGTAGTGTTCTCTTATTATATGTAATCCAATATTTTTTTAGAAAATTTTATAAATATTACAAAAAATTGAAATCTTAATATTAAAATTACATACCTGCTATTTATAACGGATCAGTGATAGGAAACGTTATTAAATTGAAAAACAAATACATAATAATAATAAATCAACAGTCAAGGGAAAAATGATTCTGCAATATTTACAGGTAAGATTATAATATTATAAATAAGTTTCTGATATTTATTATATTTTTCTCTGTTTGTTATTGATCCAGTGACAAAATGTTGCTTTTTTTGCAGTAATCTGAGGAGTTAACATAAACTAGTATGCATTTAAAAAATATTTTCTTATAGCAATACGCTTTATTACATCACATTTTTCAGTAATATTTTTACTACAGTTTTTAAGGCATTTGCATACATTAAATCTAAGTGTCTTTCGTCCAATGATTTTTTTCTTCAACAGCTTATTTTATTTATTTTATTTTTTTCGTCAGTGTCTCTATACGATATTTCTTTACATTTTAAATATATTTTTTAGGCACTTAAGTGAAAAAAAAATTTTTTTTTTAACTGTTCAAGTGAAAATATTTTATATACTGTAACAGTCTCTAAAATCTGGAAACCTCAAATACAGATAGCATAAATGATCATCAAATGTTTTATATTTATATAGTTCAGTTATCCTATCTTATCGACAGATGGCAGCACCAAAAATGTATTTAACTTTTTAGTATAATCTAGATTATATTCTGCATTTTGCCGACAGATGGCCGTACCAATCATTTCTTCTAATTCATTTCCAAGTTTATTTATCTTGATATAGTAAAATAAGAAAACAAAGAAATATCAACAGAAAAATTCATAAACAGTTTATATAAAATATTAGGCCTGGAACAAAGGAATTTTATTACAGAGATTGAGCTAATATCATTGTAATTGGGGAAAAAGTAATGACCAGTAGGCCTAAATTAAAGCAACTAAATACTAACATATAAATAAAATCGTAATCGTGAAAATGCTCTGTGTATATTTAATTTTAATAAGATTAAATGCTTGGCTTTGCTGTTAAATAACTTAATGTGCCATTTATGATTTTTTTTTATAAATATGTGATTTTTTTTTCTTTTTTAATGATGATTTTCAATAATTTTTACTTACATTTTAAAGTTGTTTTTTGAAGATCACTAAAATTCGGAAATAACTAAAAGCCGCGTCTACGAACGATTTCGGAATTTAGAGATTTATACTGTATAAATATCAGCAGCTTGGGTGCGGCGCTTACGATGGTGCGGCGCTTACGTCGATGTACTTTTTTTTTTTAACAGATTGTCATTGGTGCGGCGCTTACGGTGGGTGCGGCGGGTATTCCCGAAAATACGGTAGTTTTTTTAAAGTTATAATTAAAGAGGCGCCAAAAAGATCTAAACAAGGGCGCCCTGATTACATTAAAATGATATTAGTTTTTTTTTAGGTTTTCTTTACAGAGGTGTAAACAGGTTTTTTTACAGAGAAAAAAATCTGACTAAGAGCGCCATGTTTCCCAAAATACGATATTAGTTTTTAAAAGTTATTTTTACAACTGGTGCTGAAAAAAGTTGACCAAGGGCCAAGATAATTATAAAAACCGATATTAGTTTTTTAAAAGTAGTGCCGAAAAAAATCTGTCCAAGGGCGCCACGATACCAAAAACACGATATTAGTTTTTTGAAAGTTATATTTAAAGAGGCGCCGAAAAAGATCCAAACAAGGGCGCCATGATTACAAAAACATAAGTTATTATTATTATTATTATTATTTTACAGCGGTGTTGATAAAATCAAACCAAGGGCACCATGTTTCAAAAAACACGATATTAATTTTTTGAAAGTTATTTTTACAAGAGGCGCTGAAAAAAATCTAACAAGGGCGCAGTAATTACAAAAACCGAAATTAATTTTTTAAAAGTTATTTTTGTAGAGGCGCCGAAAAAAATCTGTCCAAGTGCGCCACGATTCCAAAAAACGTATTATTATTATTATTATTGAAAGTTATATTTAAAAAGGCCCGAAAAAGATCTAACCAAGGGCGCCAAGATTACAAAAACATTTTTTTTTTTTTTTTTTTTTACAGAGGTGTTGATAAAGTCAGACCAAGGGCGCCGTGTTTCCCAAAACACGATATTAGTTTTTTGAAAGATGTTGTTACAAGAGGCGCTGAAAAAAGCTGACCAAGGGCCCATAATTACAAAATCCGATATTAGTTTTTTAAAACTTATTTTTGTGTATTTTGTAAAACTTATTTGGCGCCACGATTCCAAAAACACGGTATTAGTTTTTTGAAAGTTATATTTAAAGAGGCGCCGAAAAAGATCTAAACAAGGCGCCATGACTACATTAAAATGATATTAGTTATTTTCAGGGTTTTTTACAGAGGTGTTGAAAAAAAATCTGACTAAGGGCGCCATATTTCCCAAAATACGATATTAGTTTTTAAAAGTTATTTCTACAAGAGGCGCTGAAGAAAGCTGACCAAGGGCGCCATAATTATAAAAACCGATATTAGTTTTTTACAAGTTATTTTTGTAGAAGCGCCGAAAAAAGTCTGACCTGGGGCGTAACGATTCCAAGAACATGATATTAGTTTTTTGAAAGTTAGTTTTAAAGAGCGCTGGAAAAGATCTAAACAAGGGCGCCATGATTACAAAACATGATATTAGTTTTATTTAGAATTTTTTATACAGGTGTTGAAAAAAAAATCTGACTAAGGGTGCCATGTTTCCCAAAACACAATATTAGTTTTTTAAAAAATTATTCTTACAAGAAGTGCTGAAAAAAAACTGAAGAAAGGCACCATGATTACAAAAACACAATATTGTTTTTAAATTTATTCTTACAAAGGCGCTGAAAAAAAAATCTGATAAGGAGCTCATGATTGCAAAAAGACGATATTAGTTTTTTTAAAGTTGCTTCTTTGACTTAGAGACTGAAAGAAAATTGACCAAGAGCGCTATGATTATAAAAACTCGATATTAGTTTTTTCAAAGTTATTTTTACAGAAACACTGGAAAAAACCTGATCATGGGCGCCATGATTACAAAAACCGATATTAGTTTTTTAAAAATTATTTTTGTAGAGGCGCTGAAAAAAAAAAATCTGACCAAGGGCGCCACACTTCCAAAAACACGATATTATATTTTAAAAGGTGCTGAAAAAAGCATGATTACAAAAACACAATATTAGTTATTTTTAAAAAGGCGCTGAAAAAATCTGAACAAGAGCGCCTCTGACAATGTGACCAATTAAAATGAAAATCTTTTCGCTTGAATTGGCATTACACCTCTTTTTCCCATCGTTTGTATTTCTACAAAAAAGCAGAATAAATATAAGACTACAGCGCAGCCACCTATGGCAATAAATGTTTGATAGAATATGTTAAATATGTCATCATTACCTTTAATTTGCCAAATGAAAATATTTGAAAAATTTTATGCCTTTCAGAATGCATAACTTAAAATACTCCCATTAAAAAAAAAAAAAAAAAAGTGACGAGGGGGCGCACCGGGCATTTGCCTCGTTGCCCGGTGGGCCAGTACGACCCTGTGAAGCAATGTAATAGTGGCAAGAATAAGCTTTCATCAAAGTTGGTATTTTTTTTCACTGTCAAGTCTGTTACCCTAAATTTTAATATTAAAATAATGATTTTTGCACTTTTGTAATTAAATATTGTTTACTAAATAGTTTCAGAAGGTATGTGTATTATTATCTAAGTTAGAAATTATGCAAGCTAGTTCATTTCTAATAATTTTATTTGAAATGTCAAGTCCGTTACTTGTAAATCTGTTACCATATTTGTAAGCGATGAAATGTAAGCAGTTAAGTAAGTTTACTAAATAGTTTTAGAAAGTTTGTAAATTATTTAAGTTAGAAATTATACAAGCTAGTTCATTTTAATAGTTTTATTTGAAACATCAAGTCCGTTACTTGTAAGTCTGTTACCATGAAACGCAAGCGAATGGTGAAAATGGCCCATATATATCTTTGAATTAATTTCTGTATAAAATCTTCTGTCACATATTATTTTTATATATTTCTAACTTCCAAATAATATGATGAATAAATCAAAGAACTAGATACATTAGATGAAATGTTAAAATGATTTCAAATGTTTACAAGGGTAAATAAATTTTATTAATGGAAAATTCAGGAAAGATCAATATTTAACAGATTACATAAAAGTAAGGGTATCACAAATACAAAATAGATAAATGTATCTAAATTGTTAGACCTCAACTGTCATACAATCTCTCAAAAATCACTTTAACTAAGCTGTTCAACTAATCTTTGTTTATAATTGGGTCATTCCATGAGAAATCAACCAATTTAAAAAAAACTTGTTGCACCACAGGCTACTACACGGGCTGAAATTTCCAGGCTCAAGCCCAGCCCAAACCATTAAAAAAAATTGGCCTGAATGAAAATATATTAGCCTGGCTTGGCCTATTATTGAAGTTAAAATTTTGGACACGGCTCAGCCTGTAGATTAAAATTAGTGGCCCAATAAAATAGCTAAAAACAAGGCCTGAGCTAGGCTCAGCCCAGAAAAAAGTGAAAATTTTAGTCCGAACCCAGCCAGCTCGAGTGAATGTCTACAGAACATTGATCTTTACTCTTATGGAAGAGTTCTGACAAAAAAAACTTGTCTTTTTTTTTTTTCCCATGTTTATAAACTTCATTTATGCAGAAGTGTCATAGGCTGCGATGTTTATACTTTTAATGAACCTTTGTTTGTTGCATATCATTAGTTTCAATTATCATTAGTATTATTAATTCATATTCCATGTAATGGAGACATGAAAATCTAAAAAATGGTACATAGTAAAAGTGAAATATTCTAAGATGGAATCGCAATGGAAAGAAAAATATGTTCCCTTCTTAGCAAGTGTAAATGTTTAATATATATTTTTTCTCGTGTATTATTGTATTTATTTTGCATGGATGAACAATTTAAAAGAAGTTTATAAGAAATTTCCAGTTTTTAATTTAAAAGAAAATGCTATCATAGACAGGTTATTTTTTTCATACGCTTAACTCTTTTAATAAGCCTAGAAATCTACGATTCTTTAAAAATAATAAATTCTAATGTTTAATTTTAGAACAATGACAACTTAAAAGTATATGCCTTTTTTGCAAAAGTTTACGGACAAGCCAAATTTTACTGATTTTTAAACAGACTTGGCCACGTCGAGAAAATGATTTTCAAACGGGATGATTCAACCAAAACTGATTTTTTTGGTCTGTGAAGATTAGGAAAAATTAAATCAGTACCGGTTTTGTATGGAAAAAGTAAGTTAGGCCCGGCTGAGTCTTCAGAAAAAAGGCCCAAGCCTGGTGCGGCCTGAATGCTGTTAATGGAAATTGGGCCGAGGCCTGGTCCGTGTGATCTCTAAAGCACAGTCATACTTTTTTTTTTTATCATAGGCAGTCATAGTAGTGAAATCTTCAAATCTGAAATAAAAAAAAAATATTTTTACAATATTGGCCTTTTAAAAATTGGTCAGTTTTACAAATGGTGGACATCTTGGAACCTATCCCAATATTTATATATGCCCATAACTCAGCAACTAATGGCCCAAATTCAACATTTTTAGTAAATTTGAAGCTATTTGTAATAAGAATGCATATATAATATCGAAACAGTAGTAAATTTTCATTTAATATTTTTTATTAGATGTTTATTGAAAATATCACCCTTAAAAATGGCTTACTGTGATGGGCTATTAGAAAATGGACCATTATGATTTTTCCTGAAACTTGGTAAAAACATTGCTCCACATGTGTGCTTCAAAGAAAAAAAATTGGAGGGAGAAAATTTTTTGCTTTGAAATAAAGGGTTTTTTTTTTTACATATACAATGTCACTTACCACACAGTGAGCAATTTAGAACATGTAATTATCCATGATTTCACATATAATGGTCAAAACTAAAGTTTTGTACATATGAGTTAATGAGTTTGAGTACACATATAATTCATTATACCTATTTGCAGCTATTTATGAGGTACCCGAAATCATCTCAGATCAGATTTGAAACAAAACCACATTCTAAGAATCCAGGGTTTATTACCTGGATGAACATAATTAGTGCATTCTAAGCACTATTTTCCTACAACTGAGCAGAGGATCTAAAACATTGGTCACAGAGATAACATCTCTGTAATATATGCATTCTTCGTAGAGATAGCTTCAAATTGGTAGAAAAAATATAGAAATTGAGCCATTAGTTGCCAAGTTATGGGGATATATAGACATTGGGATAGAATCCAAGATGGCTACCATTTGGTAAAAATTACCAATTTTCAAAAGGCTACATCTCGGCCAATACTGCAAAAATTATTTTTCAATTTCAGATTTGATGGTTTCACTACTATGTCTGTCTATGATAAAAATTTAAAAGAAAATCTGTGACTATGGTGCCACACCCATTGTTTGAATTTGTATGGAATGACCCAATTACCTCCTTTTTTTTATGCATCAACAAGTAATTAAAGTCAGTTTAAATATCACATTCTTAAAATATGTTTTAAAAACTCAGATAATGTAAATAATCAACTATAATACTTTACATATTTTACACAGAAAAAATGCCATCGTTATTAAAATTGCTTGAGAGAATAAAAATTGATATACTTTGAAATTTTAAGATGAAATTGTGAAAGCTAAACAGTTTTAAAAACTAAAAAATATGAGAGCTACACATTTCTATGATTGTCACTGATCACAGCTATAATTAATATATTTTCCAAATAGATATAGTATTGAGAAATTAAAAGAAACACCCCAACAAATTCTACAACAATTATATAAAAAATATAATATACCAATAAATGGATCATATTCTTGTGGCATCATAATGATGTGATGAGGGATTATGTGATAACATCATATGATTTAGGAAAACATTATTGCTGGAACCCAAGAAGGAATGTGATCCATTTCCTTAATTTTAAAACACTTGTTTCACAACATGCCTGAATGTCATAAAGCAGTAATGAACCATATTCTTGAAACACCAGAATTGTATGCTTTGGTGTAAAATTCCTGAAAGCATAGACTCAAACACAAAGAGAGAATATGGTAGAGGTCTGCACAAGCCGAAATTTCCAGGCCCGGGCCAGGCCCGAAAGTTAAAATCTCGGCCAGAACGAAAAAAATAATGGCCCGACCCGGCCCGGCCCGAAAGTTAAAATTTTGGCCCGAGCTCAGCCCAGTCCTGAAAAAAGTTTAAAATTCGGCCCGAACCTGGCCCGGCTCGAGTGAATTTCTACAGAACATTGATCTTTAATCTTATGGAAGAGTTCTGACCAAAAAAAAATATATTAGTCTTTTTTTCCATGTTTATAATCTCCATTTATGCAGAAGTGCCGTAGGCTGCGATATTTATGCTTTTAAATGAATCTTTGTTTGTTGTATGTAAATGTTTCAGTTACCACTAGCATTATTAATCCATATTCCCTGTAATGGAGACAAAAAAATCGAAAAAGCGGTATATGGTAAAATTTCCAAAGACGAAATCGCTTTGGAACGAAAAAAAATGCATTCGCTTCTTAACAGATGTAAATGTTTAATGTATTTTTTTCTCCCGTATTGTTATATTCATTTTGCATGGATGAACATTTTAAATGAAATTTCAGTTTTCAGTTTACAAAAAAAATTCCGTCATAATAATGTTTTTTTTTTTTTTTTTTTTTTTTGTGTGTGTGTGTGTGTGTGTTTAATTCTATTTTAAAACACCTAATAATCTGCGATTCTTTAAAAAGAATAAATTCTAATGTTTAGTTGTAGAATAATGAAGGCTTAAAAGCAGTGTTGGGTATGAACGCGCTCACTGAACGAAAACTCACGAGTTTCGCTCACTATTTGTGAACTTTGAACTGAACTTCGCTCACTATTTTATAAACGAGTTTGAACTGAACGGAAACTCAAAAAATAGACGAGTTTGAACGAAATTTACGTTCAAATTTACGTTCAATTTTTTCATAATTTATTTAAAAATTTTCCAGACCTTAGTACACTTTTTCCCTCTTTCAAATGCCATTTAGAGGCTTACACGAGCCTCAGGACGAGTTAAGTCTGGATATCACTTCTCTGGGTAGTATCCTAGTCTTACTTCTGCAGACTCGGGTCGCGCCGAACCGGACCTGGGCTGTATACAATTTCGCCGAAAATAGATATATACAGTAAACTCTCTGTACAAGGTGGACTGTGTAAGGCGGAAATATGTCTAAATCGGAAAGATTTTCAAGTTCCTGCGAATCAGCAGACAGAGTAGAATTTGTCTAAGACGGAATATTGTCTTCTACGGGAAATTTTCAAGATACCAATCGATTCCGCTATAGCCATAGTTTATTCTAATTTTAAATTACCATGATTCAACAATTAAACTTTTCTTTAAAGAATAGTTCATATACAATGCTAGGGGATGGGGGAAACAGTATTATAAAAGGTGCTACAAAAATCTGTATATGACGAAATCCTGTCTTAAACGAAACAATTTCCAGATCGGTGCAAAATGGATAGAATAATCCGTATATAAAAAAAAATCATAACACATTTGTAAAAGACGGCGAATTTCTTAATAAAGAATCTGTCTATAATGAATTTTTCTAAGTGTTTTTTTTAAAGATTCACCAGTATAGAAATTTTTATATTTTTATGCATCCAATCCATGGAAATGTGTTAATGTTATTAATATTTCAGGTATTTAGATACAATTAAGGACTCATTTTAAAATCAATTTAGTTTACAATGGGATATACAGAAATAAATATGGAAAGACCAATACTTAGGAATAAATGTGCCTATTTACGCAGCCCATGACCCCCTTTTTTAAATGAAAAACATAAGCATGAAAGGGAAACTGTAATAGGTACTTTTTAGAGTTCCGTATTTAAAAAATTAAACGGAACCATTATAAGATCTCCCTCGTGTATCTGTTTTTTGTCTATCGCAATTGCTATAAGGTAAGTTAGCCTCTCCTCTTCTGTAAAATTAATGCTAAGTTCCAAACTAGCAAAAAGGAGCAATTACTAAAGCACAATACTCAGACCAGCATTGTCTCGAAGGGTATGCACACAGACATCCAGAGAGTGCAACCGCGTGTTTGTGCCATTTTCAATATTGTACCGACCAAAAGTATATGAAGTTAAGCATCGAATTGAACCAAATTTTTGTGTAAGTGTATGGCTATGGGGGAGGAGGGAGGTCATGGCTCCTTTATTGGGGGAAGAGATCACATTTCTTGTAATTTTTACATTGGAGATTGTTTATATATCCAATGTGGCTACTTTTCAGATATTTTGGGAAAGTTATATACATTCGTAAATACAAAACGATGGCATTACCATGAAATTTAAAATTATATATTCTTATATTTTCTTATAAAGACGTAGAATTATTTCAGGAAATGCTCATTTTAAAGCAATTTTTAGGACTTGCTAGTTACAAAAATGTCATAAGGGAGCAATTGTCTGTCGATGCCTGGAATTCAACTTTGAACCCCATATATTAATGAAATTTCCTGAAAAACGCTTTGTCTTTATCGAAAAATGGAAAACATGAATCAATCATATTTTTCTTATTAATTGCATTTGCAAATATTTTGCATATGAGATTTAAAAATAAATGAATTTATGGATATGTTAGAAATTAGGTACTTTGGATATAAGTGGAGATTTAAAGAATAGGAAAGTATCTCGTTATTGAGGAAATGGAGACTTTGAAAACATTTAATATGTATTTCATTTTTAAAATATCGTTTAAAATTTTTCTTCGTTCTGGAGGGAGGGAGAGGGGGTCATGATCCCTATGGACCCTCCCCCCCCTTCCGCTTCTTGAAGCTGCCATTCTCAAATAGAGACTCCTTGTTTGTAGCTTTGAACCAGTTAAATGGGAAACACCTTTTGCTGTTTATACTTTACCTTGCTTTCTACATTATACATACATTAATATTTTACATGATGTTTTTATGCCAAATCTTCTCAGCTTTTAAATGTGTTGGTCGATTGTGTATGTTCGGTAGGGGGGGGGGTAAACACACAAAGTATGTACATCCTACATAGAATTAATGTATATGTCTTTCAAATGCATAAATAAATTAATTTGTATAAATTTTATAGCAACTTTAAATTAATTTAGAAATTAGTTACATCTACTAAAAGTAAATAAGATACATTTTTTTACTTTTAAAATTGAATTTTTTTAAGTATTTTGGAAGAGTTAAATCTTTTCTCTCAAGAATGAGTGACTTATGGAAAATATGAATCTTTGCTTAAAAGATAAAAATTAGTTGGATGTTGTAATCCGAAAACTTTCTTCCATTTTATACATGTTAATACTTCAATATTCAATTTCACATTGCCAGATTTAAATGACCATCGATGCCCATCACCATCGATAGAATTCTAAAGGCATGAAATCTTAGGCTATTAACTCATATGAAAAAATTGCTTTTAATAAATTTCCAAACATTACTTGAATATAAAGTTTACACTTTTTAAATAAAAATGGTTTTCAGTGTTGTTAGAAAGCTATCTAAAAAATACATATAAATAGCTAACCCTGGTTTCCACTTATATTCAGCTCTCCGGGAGGACCGGACTCTATCAACACCTACATGATATTTTTACAAGGTCAAATAGGTGTGGGTTGTATTTGAATCCTCTAATATATTTAAAGTGCCTGTTGAAATTAGGGAGATTCCCCTGGAAGGGGGGCTTTCATAGGGATCTACACGACTCCGTAATTGGCGAAGTGAAGCTGAATTTTCAAATGGGTGGGGTTGCCAAAAAATTGAACGGGCCATCCGGGCATATACATCCGAAAATATATATACATTAGCGGGTCTGCTGACCCGATATCAAAATCTAAGTGAAGCCGATAAAATATTAAATACTTTTTATGAATTTGTCTTTTACGAGAATAAGTATAAATGTGCGTCACGAGCCGATGCTTGTTTGACAGCATCAGTACAGAAATATAATATGTCCACCATACAGACAAACATCGCGCATCGGACATGGTGTCTGTTTATTTTTATTTATTTTTTTTATTTTTTTCTGCAAGCTCGTGCCTGCCCTTTTTTTCCTACATAGTCGAGCCGAGCCAGAAATGTACAGAAATGCTTTCAGATGTGTAGGTCTTTATATGTTTTATAAAAATATTAACAGCGATAATGAACTTTTGTTAAGGCAATTTTTGGAAATATAGGAGTACCTTAAGATGGTTCTCAAATTTTACTGCTTAACAACGCAAAACTTTGACACATTTTTTGACTAACATTTAACTGTGAAAGCTTAAAACTGACAAGCTTCACTACTAAAGGAATTCGCAATTGAATAGCATTTTCCATTTTCTATAAATACATTATTTGTTGACATATAAGATATGCTATGCGGAAATGCAACTCAAAATTTTATCTTTAAAAGTATTTTTTCAAATATATATTGCTTTTATCAAACAATTTATAACGCCATTCAATAATCTTATACTTTTTGAAAAAAAAAAAATGAATGCAGAAATGTGTCAGAAAATAGCTCTTTTAGATTTGCGAAAAGCTTTAGTAAATAAACGAGAAATATTTTTACAAATCTATTTTTTATTATACAAATTCAAAAATTATGATGTTTTTAATCCTCTTTTTTTTTCTTTTATTCTAAATTACATTAATTTTTTAATCTATTCTTATTTGAATGTTGAAGCATCTAAGAATCTGAATAATCGTAGATGTTGCTATTGTATATTTTCTGTCTTGCAAACACATTGTAATTTTATAAAATATACTGTTAATTTATCACATAAATATGTTTGCAGTATTCTTTAAAGTAATCTTAATTCTATGTTAAATAAAATCTGATTTTTTTTTTTTTTTCTCCGGCTCGTGCAGATCTCTAGGCTGCGGTAGTGGTTTTTCTTTTGTAGCATAGGAAATTGCATGGAGTTATGGATAGAACTGAACCAAACTAAAACTTCTTACTATAGGATTTTGATTACAGATGCTAAATTCCATTTGAAAATAGTGATATTCGCATATTTTTCTTTCTTTTTTTTTTTTTTTTTTTTTTTTAGAGAAAGGTATTTAACAGTTATTTGACAAAATTTACTATTCATACGTAATGTAATAGTTATTACATAATGAAATTTAATTTAATAAATATTGGAAAAAATATCGGAGAAAAATCGGTTTGAAGACAGCATTGTAAAAAGAAATTTTATTCAAATTTCGGGACGGAGGGAGAGGGGGAGAGTGAGGGGCATGATAGCTGTTGAAGAAAAAAAGAATCACCTAATTGTTCTTTCTAGGTTTAATTTGGATACTTGCAATAAATTAAATATTCTCTTTTTTTTTTGGAGTTATTAAAAATTGATTAGATTTAATTATGATTTTTTTTCTCCCTCCCACATTCGAAACATTTATTGACAAAAAACTTGGTGTGTAATATGTATGAAATAGAAGAACTCTGAGAAGTTTCTTTGATCGACTGTATGTATGTTTTTAGGAATGTATGAAGAGATAAGTTTTCTGTTGAGTATCATTGGCTTTAACAAAAAGATGTACTTTTATTGCTTGCTTGGTTATGTTTATGACGACCAATTATCAACACAAGGGGTATTAGACCCTAATGGGTGGCGGGGAGTGCCCTCCTTGGGAGTCTTTCTAAGGGAACCTAACATGCATTTACTTAAGGAAATCGAAGATTCGAAGAAAACCATCTTTTATTGTTTGGAAGTTGTCAAATAGATGGGATCGTGCCCCCCCCCCCCCTAGAAAAATTATCTAGTTACTACCATGTAAATGTTATAAATAGTTGTTAATTTGTTTACGTTTGTTTTACATATTTTTTAGGATAAATTTACAAATTAAGGTTATATACTCTCGGAGAGCATTATAACGAAAAAGGTATGTTTTTTCTTATTCAACCGACTTTCACTTTGTAAGGAGGGCCCTTCGTAATTCTAGCATCTTGTCTCACAAACATCTCCTAACTTTTCTCCGAATTAGATGTTGAACAAAGATTACATATTACAATGGTCTTGTATCGTCCGTACTATACCGGTACTTCCGTTAAATTTCTCCCAACCCAACAACAAGGGGAGAAAGCGTGTTGGTGTTGACGATTTTTTCGTCTCCTTGACAATTACGAGCTGATAACATGTTAGAATCGGAATAAAATGTGGTTCAAACATTATGGGACAAAATAAACCATTTATTTATTTAGAAATATTTTATTCGAGTTTTTCTTTAACCAAGTGCTTATTTTTTCCCCAATAACCTATTTTTAACAAATATTGATTTTAGATAGATAGAAAATAATATTTATATTTATGCGTAAAATTAGCTTCGCTTAAACATAATCCTAGTTTGAAGATATTTTTAAAAAATTTCCACAGAAACACATTCTGTCACTGTGTGTGAAACTCAGTGATCTCAGGAAAAGTGCAAGAAGAACGTAATAATTTAATCAATAACAGATTTTATTATAGCTTTTAGTATAGTTGCAGCATTGCAAATTATTATAATTGAGACATTTAAAATCATAGTTAGGATGATTGGATAGTTCAGGTATATCCTATATAATATATTTCACCTATATAATATAACCCAGTAATATGACAATCAGAATGGGGCTCTTTCATACTTCGTGCACCAAATAGTTGATACTGTTATCGGTATTTAAATAGCTACATCCAAATCTTCTCTGCATCCAAAAGCTATTTTTAAAGAAAGGGAAAGTACTATATCTATACAAAACTAGTAGTGGCAATGTGCGAAGGCCATCGTCAGGGGGCAATAATTTGTAATAATTAAAGATGCATCACCTTTTTAGGCTAAGGAAAATCTCTATTCGACCCTTAAGAAGTTACATGAAAAAACTTTATCGATTCATATGCAAAAAGAAAACGAAATGCCAGGCTCAGGCCGAGGCCCGGCCTGTGCAGACCTCTCGAATATGGTCCATAGGGCAAAAGCAAGAAATCCATAGGGCTTCTACCTATTAAATACACAAGTGCAACTTTAACAAAAAAAAGGTCAAACATGCAGTTAAAGCTATACTGAGACATAAAATTTCCAGCATGCTGGAAAAAAAAAATAATAAATAGATGTGCAATTAAAATTCAAAATTTTGACTTCTAGTCTTGGCATGTTATATCAGCTTAAATATACAGGGTGGTCATAAAAAAACTTTGCCGATATACGGAGCTCTAGAGGCCAGGCCGCTCAACTGATCAAAATGAAATTTCAGATATAGCTATTCAGAGGTATGAGCTCGAGATTCTGTGAACGACAACAAAATGGTGCTCACGGTTATGGTTATAGTTACAGAAACTCGAAAATTTCCAATGGCAACACCCATTTTTTTCATCGCAAAATGCTCAGCGCATGCAAAAACCCCAAAGAGCGTTGGAACTGCACGTGTATCGCAAGAAACGGACATGTTATGCACACACAAAAAACCGTTCTGGGAATCCTCCCCCCCATAGAAAAAACTCGATTGGGGTGCAAGGAAGAAATTTGCATATGACACAGAGTCAGTACACTGATCTCTGATTACAATAGAGATCGGAGAAACTATAACTTTTATTTTAATTACACATTTTTCACATGGGTGCCATCACAGGCAATTACACATTGCATGGTGATGGCACCCATGTGGAAATTGTGTAATCAAAATAAAAGTTTTAGTTTCTCCAATCTGTATTGTAATCAAAGATTATTGTACTGACTCTGTGTCATATGCAAATTTTCTCCTTGCGCCCCAATCGAGTTTTTTCTATGGGGGGGGGGGGGGGGGAGGAGGAGGATTCGCAGAATGGTTTTTTGTGCGTGCATAACACGTCTGTTTCTTGCGATACACGTACGGTTCCAAAGCTCTTTAGGGTTTTTGCATGCGCTGAGCATTTAGCAATGAAAAAAATGGGTGTTGCCATTGGAAATTTTCGAGTTTCTGTAACTATAACCGTAACCATGAGTGCCATTTTGTTGCTGTTCACAGAATCTCGAGCTCATACCTCTGAATAGCTATATCTGTAATTTTATCTCGATCGGTTGAGCAGACTGGCCGCTATAGCTCCTTATATCGGCAAAGTTTTTTTTATGACCACCCTGTATTTTAAAATTATTATTATTAAAGCAACTTATAAAAGAATTTTCACATACACTTCAATATATAATTAATTCATTGTTTTAATGTATGTTAATAATTTTAATACATTTATAAGGAGTAAAATAACCAAACAGTGCGACATTGCTGTTTGTGCACACAATTGAATCATTTTTCATAACTATCCAATAAAATGGAAATAGTTATTATAATTTAATAGAATCTTAATTTTAAAAAAACTGGACTTGGGAGATAATTATCAAAATCCCTTTACATAAAAATAATCAGTATCTCCAAAATTACCATGGTGCTTCACAAAAATTTGCATTTTTACATACAGATATAAAAATCAAACAAAAAACATTTAAGTCAAACCCTTCAAAAAATCTTCAGTTCTTCATAGAAAATTAAATCCTGTAATATGCTGAATTTCATGTATAATACATTAAAAAAGACATTTTATGAAGTGATTGTGGAAAACTGCTGATTTTATAGTTATTAGTGTAGTAAAGTAAATAAATAATATCAAGCATTGATAAGCAAAATTATAACTGAAAATAGATTACATTCAGAATAAGATTACCAAAGCTTAAAAATATATACTCATTCTAAAATGTAATATAAATGGTTAATGTACAATACAAGTTAGAATAGATTTAGAAAATTAACAGTCTTAATAACTATGAAGTAACATTCACACCATAGTTCAATTATATGACAGAATGTTTAACTATAGACCTTTGAAGAAATCATATAAAATTAGGAGGAATACATCTAAATATAAACATACTTTTTAGTCTGACTCAAATATCACAACACTAAAATACAGGCTGGTCAAAAAAATTTCCCTAATATATGTACCCTTAGCGGTCAAACCGCTTAAAGAATCAGAAAAGAAATTTCAGATTTAGTTATTTGAAGGCATGCGTTTGAGGTTGTGATGCTTTAAAACAATAGACTCTCATGGTTACAGTTACAGTGAAAAAATTTCAAAATTTTCGAATGGCTACGCCCTTTTTTTCTTGCACAAATTCATCAGTACATTGAAAAAACAAAAATGGCATTGGAATGATGCACATTTTTAAAATTGTTGGTGTAATATCATGGAACTCAATCCTAATCAGTTCCTATGTAATGTAATATTCAGCAATCTAAAACAAATTATTATATGCTTCTATTTTCACTGTGTGTACATAAACATAACTCAAAAACACATTTTAAAACAAATCTTATAACATTAATCAGTTTTTCTATGGACAAGGGAAAAAATAATAATAAATAAAAATTGGCTATTGAAAAACATTGTCATTGATCCTTTACAATGGTCTCTGTTGCAAGGGTTTTATGCCAACAATTTTCATTGTACATGTATCATTCTAATGCCATTTATTGTTTTTCAATGAGCTGATGAATTTGCACATGGAAAAAAATGGGTGTTGCAATTCGAAATTTTAAAATTTTTTTCATTCTAACTGTAATCATGATATTGCTATTGTTTTAAATCATCATGATCTCGAGTGCATATCTTCCTATACATATATATATAATTACTTTTTGATTGGATGATCAGTTAGGTCTGTAGGGGTTCATGTATCAGGGGAGTTATTTTTATGAAAACCCTGCATAATTAAAAAATAATATATGTATATTACTTTTGTACAGAACTAAATGATAAATAAAAGATGAATCATAAATGAAAGAAATTGAGTAAAGTTTACAGTTCTTTTGTCAAACGTGGTAATGAAAGTAATACATTCTTATAAAAGCCAATATTTTTATTTCATTTATAACTGAAAATGTAGCATTTTTTATGTAATGTGGCTGTCTTGACAAATACAGAGAGTGTATGTTCACAAACTTTTGTAATGATTTTGACTTTTTCTTCAATTTAAATACAAAATACATGACATCAGTTTGGAATAGGGTTTAGTTATCATTTGCATCTTTAAAAATAATATTTGCTTTAAACTATAACAGGAGAAAAAACAATGGGCCAAAGGCTTGTAACAGTGCTTTCTAAACAGTAATACTCTTATTCAATTATTAAGCAAAAGTTTGAGAAGCATAGTTTTAATGTTTTTGCATTTTAAATAAATGACATAATTAATAAGAAAGAAATATCACAGTTTGCATTTCACTAAAAAGCATATCCAACAAAGGTACATTCACCACTTATTATATCTAAAGTCAAATCTCATGTTTTAAAAGAAAATCCAATCCTCCAAAGAACTACTGTAAAATCTTTAAATAGCTTTATAGGTACTGTAAGAAAAAATATAAAATCTATGTTTTTCAGAATAAGACTACATGCAAACTGCTGCATTAAAATCATTTGGCAGGGGATAAATGAAAACATAATTACAACTGATGAGGCTCAGCTATATTTATATGATTGCTATAGAAAAAGATTGATTTACAACTGAAAAATACCTAAATGCAGAGAAAGCAGAAGTTTTCCAAAAGATTTTATAGCTAGAGTTGAATTGTCTTATAATAGGAAACTTAACAAGGAAATTAGAAATAATGGGATGATTAACTTTGATTACTTGCAGACATATGTTTTAACAGATATTCAATTCCTTCATCTAAACAATCTTCATAGGATTAAATTCCACAAGGATAAAGCTATACCAGCCATAGGTTTAAACCTACTACTGTATTTTTAGAGAAAATGAGAAATGAAAGCAAAATTGGGGAAATGTCATTAAATGACTTCCAATCTATCTCTTAAGGTTTACTGTGCATTCAGACTTTTAAAGAAGGCTCTTTACAAGCAGTATCCCAAAACATTGGAAGGATTTAAGAATATTGTGGTTGAGGAGTAGACAAAAATCAATCTTGATATTTTAAGAAAAGCTTGATATTTTAGAAATTAAGTTGAATTATAAATTTAACAAAACGACTATCAAATTGAACATGATAGGAAATAAAATTTTTAGCTTTGTTCATATATATATTTTCTAAAGTTATTACAAAAATGTGTAAACACCCTCTGGTTAACAGAAAATTGTACCTAGACTGTTCTGTAAAAAAAGGTCTTTATCTACTATTGGGTATTTCTTATGCATTCAAAACTTACAATTATTAAGAAGCATACCATGAATCAAAATAAATTTATCTTCATACAGAAGTATATTAAATTGTATTAATACATCTGAAAATTTTCATGATTCACAGTGCCCTTCTGATTCAAAAAAATTATAGGCAATGACAAGAAAACTTTTTTTAGACTTATTGCCATTTACTTATAAACTGAAGATGTTAGACCAAATTACTTTATAATCATTTAGTTAAATTTTATTTAAATTCAAAAGTCAGATTTTCAGCTGCAAATAAAACAATATATTTATATATATACATACAAACATTCTTTCATGACAAAATATCATCATAGACAAAAAAAAAAGGGCTAAACTTTGCTCACTTTCTTCAGAAAAATGAACATGAATATACTCTGTACATTTTCTAAATATCTCTAACAAAACATGGCACTATTATGTAGTTAAACTTTCTTGGAAAGTACATAATGCTTTTTAAAAATCAATTAATAATAAAATAATATATACTAAAGAAAAATATTTACACCAAAACTGAAAAATAAAAAAAATAATAATAAAAAAATGATAAATGATACTATAAATATATGCTTAAAATAAAGATCATCACTGTAATGAATGAAGAATATATGCTGATCCATTATCAAAACTTCCTATATATACAAATTCAAAGAATCAAACACTTTGAACATTTAATACATGAAGTACAGAAAGCAATTTATTATTAAATAGACATACTTTGATTTGCAGTTTTATGATAAGCTCATATAAAGTCATACTGATGTCATAGTGAATTAATTAAATTCGTGGGCGCAAAATTCATGAGTGTCAAAGTAAAATAATTAAAAATTAAATAATATAACGATTTAATAAAACAATTAACACAACATTTTTTCATAAAGAAAAAGAATGCATAAATTATAAATCAGCCTCAAAAATTATCTCAAATAAAAATTTGAATTTACCAACATTAAGAACATTTTATAAAATTTCATATCCATAACAAAGTAAAATGAGTAAAATTATGTAATAAAATTAGTTTAAACAGGGAAAGAAAACATTTATCTACATAAATTAGTAGTTCCAATTGAAAAACTATTTCAAAGTATAAATTCAAATTGCACAGTTAAAGACTGTATATGTATACTTTACAAACAAGAAACAAAAATAATTATGATTAATGAACATCAAATTAATCACAAAGATTTTTTTTAATATAGTTTTGCAGCAATTTACATTCAATTTGATCATATAAATATTCATGTTTTAATGTTACTTGAATTATGTATATTTGAAAAACAATTCAAAGCATTTCATTAATGAATATATTGTATTTGAATTTTTAAAAAACAATATTATCTAAAAAATAACTCTTTCTTTAAACAATCAAAGAAGCTTCATTGAGATAATAATTTATGTCAAATACATTACAACAATGTACAAATATACTATTATAAATGTTAGCTATACTAGTTGTATAAAAATTACTAAATGTCTAAACTAAACAGCAATTCCACTAAAATAAACATTAATACAAAATATAGGAATTTTTTAGGAATCATATATTCATCAAGCAATCATATATTCAATCAATGAGAAAATTGGAATGAAAGAAGCTCAGGAACTTAGTGCCTTCATTATTCTTTCTTCAAGCATTTTATATCGAGCTAGCATTGGACCATAAACCTATAAAAATACCATCAATGCAAGAATTATTATTCATTATTATTTTGGTTTTTTTTTTCAAATGTATCAAAGTTTTTGTTATTTACCTGTGATGCATCTTTAGATGGCAAAGCACTTAATGTAAGACCTAAAGGTTTTTGAAACATTTGTTGAAAATCAAAATTTTCACCTAGTAATGCTAAAAGGAAAAAAAAGATCAAAATTATTACTTTGTAGAATAAATGTTACTTTTCCTTTAGTGGAATCAAATGTTGCCAACAGCAGTTTTTTTTTCTTTTCTGTTCTTTTTTTTTAAGATACATTACTTACTTTTCTTCTCTATGTCAATTTAGATATTTAATATGCCATACAATTTGTGTGTTCCTCAATTTTTCTTGTACAACTCTATACTTCCCTAAAGCTCATTTTCTTTCTGCTTGCATATTTTTATAGTTAGTACAATAATACTTGTAATTTATGAGGCAATCCCAAAATTTTCCTTACAATTAAGCATCTGGAACTCTAGTAAACTTATTATGCATCAATTTATAGAAATTTGTACAGAACAAGGCAAGACTGGAATGTGAATAATGACAATTGAAACATTTGGCAATACTTGCTTTGAACCCTAACTAAAGGTAAAGTACTGAGTTAGTTAATATAAAAATATTATAAGTACACAGTCTTTTTTTTAAAGCAGCATGAAGACTAATAAAGCATAATATGAGAATAAGTTATAATAAGTAAGACTATTTCATTACAAAAAATGATTTAAGTATACAAATTAAATAAATGTAAAATTTACCATGCTTTGCCCTAAGGGCAGATCCCAAACAAGCTGAATTAGCAACATCTAATACATAAACTGGTGTATTGAACACATCTGCTAATACCTAAATAGAGAAAAAAAAATTCACAAGAATGTTCAGATATTTTCTAAGGGGGAAAGAAATGTTACTATGTCTTTTGAATAACTTTTAATAAATGGCAAACATTACAGGCTAGGAATTACACAACTAAGAAACAAAGTATACAATGTCAGCAGAAAAATGACAGTAAAATATAAACCATTATTCTGAGATTTTTTGTCTTTTACAATATACAACACTAGCATTATTTAATGAAATTACAATTGATTTAATTATTCTATATATGTTTGGAAAAAGGAACAGCTTTACTTTGTGCAGAATAAAGATTATTGTACAGAGATACAAAGGGGCGTCCCACATAACCATCCACAATCTTTTAGAATATATATTTTCTTTTAGGAAATGATACAGTTAGTAAAACATGGTCTTATATAAATTCAAATTTGGGATATTAAGTAAGTAATACAACTGAATCTTTATTTTTACATTAATTCTACATTTCTCCCTTTTTTAGAGTATTACTCGGCTCAGTTGATAGTATGCTTTCTTTCTGCAAAATAAGGAGTTTTGTGCCAAAGTTTACTGATTCAAACTTGTGTGGTTTGAACTAGATAACCATATAAGATTTTCACGAAAATAGCATTTTTTCTGCTTTTTTTATAGTAAGGAAAAGAAAGTTTTGTTTTAGGTTCATTATTTCCATTTGCTGTTCAAACATTTCTTTTTTCAACAACACTAAACTTTCTGACTTATTCATGTGATCTTTCTTATGAATGAAATTCGAACAAATACTCAAATAATTTGGAATTAAAAAGTGTTAGCAACAGGGGCGATCATCCCAGGCACAGAAATTAAGGGGGCGCCAAAATTATACTACAAATGTTATTTTTGGCCTGTTACAAGAAAAAGTTGGGTGGGGGATGCCAAACAGTAACTTTACCCCAGGTACAGTTTTCTCTTTGCATGACCCTGAAAAACGTGTTCATTTTGTCAATAAATATCATCTTTAACTCTAAATATTTGCAAATTGTAATTAAATCTTTAAAAGTTACAAAAAAATTCGCGAAATATAAAAAAATGCATGTAAAAATACAAGAATTGCAGAAGAACAAAATGTGGGGTTAAACCATTTAAAGTGGAGTCATTTTACAAATATCAAAAATTACAACAAAACACATACAAAATCGCATTAAAGGCGCTGATGAATGTGATTAAACTTTATTGAAAAGAGAGCAAAATTTGCTATATTGGGATAAGATTTTAATACTGGTTATTGTAATAATAATTTTTATTAATAATATTAATACATTTTATATTTATAAAAAAATTTCCACGGATTGTGAAATAAATTTTATTGAATGAAAGATATGTATATTTGGTGGAGGAGAGAACGAAAAACAAGATTTAAAAAAAAAATTGTAAATTGCAGACAACATAATATCTGTATGATACTAGACAAATATTTTAATCAGCATTTCTGTTTCAAATTTTGAAAAATGGAAAAAAATACTATAAAAATCATATGAAAAATTCACAAATATTAAAAAAAATCCATGCAGATTTTTTATATTCAAATTAAATATTTAAAAAAAAAAAAATACTGTAGTACTAATAGTTTAAAATTGGATTCCTTTTATAAATGTAAAAAATTGCCACAAAATATAGAAACTAATGTAATTTTTAACATTTTGATGTATTTTTTTAAGTGTTGTGCTTCTGTCGTCTTCTTTTTTTTAAGGTATTTTCGGAGATGCGGCGCATACCATGGGTGCAGTGCATACACCAGAAAATACGGTAATACCCACAGAAATCTCATTCGCGATTAATATACAATAACAGAGGTTTTGATACTGAGAACAAGTTTGTTTTCCATCCCAGATTTTTTTTCTGCCTTTTTTATTTTTTAATGTCTCAATTTTTGGATTGATAACCTAATTTGAAATTTTCGGAAGAGCATGCCTTAAATTTTTGGACGAGAATCACCCTTGGTTAGCCATGTTATAATGTCAACATTAAAGTTTGTTTTTGTCTTTGAAATGTCAAAATAACCTCTATGGCTGTTTTTCTAGAAACGTGAAGTGTTTACTTCTCATATAAATGATGTGAGTTTTATGTATTATTTTTTTTAATATTTCTTGGAATGTTCAACTTTAAATACTATTGATATCTTAAATGTTGACCATTGTTATTGCTGCTTGTTTGCTATTACATTTTATATTATAATTATATTTTATTTAGTTAAAAGTTAGATTATAGTTGTTTATTTTAAAATACGCTTTATTTTTATCAATGAATGTTTGCTTTTATATAAAACTTAAATACTGACTTTAATGTTGATCTACATTAAACACTTTTGCCACACACCTTGCCTGAGTTTACTTTTAGCTTCCAATGTCTCTGCTACAATTTAAGATCATTTCAAACCAACCCGGAATACAGAAGGAATACTTTATGTATTGAGTAATAAATACATAAAAGAGAAAAAATTACCTGAATTAATGATTTGTTAGTTGATGCCCCTCCAGTTGCAATTATTCTAGAAGATGAATCTTCAAAAAAATAAAAAAAATCTTATAAAATCATCTGATTAAAAAACAAATACAGCAAAGTACAGGAAACACTTGTTATAAATAATGTTAAGTGAAATTGTCAGGGTTGACTCTTACTGAAATTTTTCACTTAAATCTCAAAATTTTTGTAAAATATAATTAACAAATTTTACAATAGCAAAAAAATTATGCTAATATAATACTTATACAATTATACTAATGCTATAATATAATTATACTTAATTAGAGTTAATACTAAAATAGTAACTCTAATAAAAGTACTCCTTTTCCAATAATTCAGTTATTATCTGCACTCCCAAACATTATTCATGTGTAACCACTCTCTTTTTATCAACAATAAAAGTAACTGAGAAATTGTAGATTGCTTTTGTTGAAGAGTTTGAAGTTATCATATAAAATCCAATTACAACTTGTGCTTAAAAAAACTGATTTTATTTCAATTTTCAATATTCTAAAATTAACTCTCTATCCTTTGACTTACTGGAAAAACTAATCACTATTAACGCTTTTGAGCATTTAAATAACTGATATATATATATATACACACACACAAATGCATGAATGGATATATGAGAGAATATCACAAAATACAGAAATTGCAGTCAGCACAATAAAATTTTTACTAAATGTTATATAGTGCAGTTTTCTTTTTTTAATTCTAAGTATCTTTAGAAGTATTTCAAGAGACATGACTCATTTTTAACCATCGTGTTAGGATTTTTTTTAAATTGTAAATTTTAAAGTTAAAAATTAAACTTTCACCCCCTTTCCTTCTTTGATACCCTCGGCTGTTAAGCAGTAAGAATCCTAGTATAAGACTAAAAATTTAATAAATTATTGAATAAAATAAAATTAAATCAGAAATGGAAGAAAGGTAACATTTTGTCATGAAGGATAATATATATCCCCCATCTCCTAATACATTTGAATTTTGTATTAGTAATGTTCTAAAAATGTAAGTTTCCTTCCAGAACTAACTTCACATTGTCCCTCCCATCAAGATGGGATAAGATGGAGAGGCAATGACAACCTCTTTTTTGACCCCAGAATAAAGTCACATGACACAGGGACGATTTTCTCCCACTGAAGTTTGACCGCAACTTCTGTCCATTGGATATATATGGGATTGCTTGCAAAACAAACAGTTTGATCGTTTTATTTTTTATTTTTTAATTAATAATGGTGATATATTGCAGTGCATACAGATATAAATCAAAATATGTGAAAGGAGGAGGTATAACATTCCATAGGATAGTCTTACATTTACTTTTTTACTTTATTTTATTTAAAATAATGATAATAATTGTGACTTGAAACAGTGTTGTTAATTAATAATGATTGGTTTTTGCCTCGTAAATGAACCATATCTTTTTTTTTTTTTTTTTTTTTTTTTTTTTACACTGATATATGTAATTTTATTTTGTGTAAAATATGTAAAATAACTTACAATAACTTTATTATTTATTTAAATAATTTTAAAAATCTCTTGTTTTCCATCTTGGGGACTCTTTTTGCACCAATTTGTAATTTCCCTCCCTCATGTAACGTATTTGTATTTATGACTACAGTAAATTTTTTTCACATTATTTGTAATGATCAG